>CM067842.1:57130871-62130871 GCA_034509565.1 Triticum monococcum
TACGCGCTATCTCAGAGTGAAGAAGAAGAAGAAGAAGAAGAAGAAGAAGAAGAAGAAGAAGAAGAAGAAGAAGAAAGAAGAAGAAGAAGAAGAAGAAGAAGAAGAAGAAGAAGAAGAAGAAGAAGAAGAAGAGAAGAAGAAGAAGAAGAAGAAGAAGAAGAAGAAGAAGAAGAAGAAGAAGAAGAAGAAGAAGAAGAAGAAGAAGAAGAAGAAGAAGAAGAAGGAGAAGAAGAAGAAGAAGAAGGAGAAGGAGAAGAAGGAGAAGTAGAAGGAGGAGGAGGAGGAGGAGGAGGAGGAGGAGGAGGAGGCGGAGGAGAAGGAGGAGGAGAAGGAGAAGGAGAAGGAGAAGAAGAAGCAGCCAGCAGGCAGAAGAAGCAGCAGTAGGAGAAGAAGAAGGAGAAGAAGGAGAAGGAGAAGGAGAAGGAGAAGAAGAAGAAGAAGAAGAAGAAGAAGAAGAAGAAGAAGAAGAAGAAGAAGAAGAAGAAGAAGAAGAAGAAGAAGAAGAAGAAGAAGAGAAGAAGAAGAAGAAGAAGAAGAAGAAGAAGAAGAAGAAGAAGAAGAAGAAGAAGAAGAAGAAGAAGAAGAAGAAGAAGAAGAAGAAGAAGAAGGAGGAGAAGAAGTCGTGGCCATGGCCGGCAAGCAGCCGGCCCTATCCCCTGATCCCAAGGAGTGTGATCCCCTAATCCCAAGGAGTGTGATGCCCAAGGTTCCTTCCAGTCGTCCAAGGAAACAAAGAAGATACCTCTTGACCCCGAGCACCCAGAAAGATTTGCCGTTATTGGGGCAAACCTGAACAGCAAATAGGAAGGCGAGCTCGCCGACTTCCTCCGTGAGAATCGGGACATCTTCGCATGGTCCCCCAAGGACATGCCGGGTGTTCCAAAGGAATTCGCCGAGCACAAGCTACATGTTCGAGAAGACGCCAAACCGGTCAAGCAGCCCCTCCGCCGACTGTCGGAGGAATAGAGAAGGATTGTAGGAGAAGAGATAGACCAGCTTCTGGCAGCCGGCTTCATTATGGAGGTTTTCTTTCCGGAGTGGCTCGCCAACCCGGTCCTCGTGCTGAAGAAGAACAACAAGTGGCGCATGTGTATAGACTACACTAGCCTCAACAAGGCCTGTCCCAAAGATCCTTTCGCCCTGCCAAGTGATAGACTCCACAGCCGGATGCGAGCTGTTGAGTTTCTTGGATGCTTACTCAGGATACCACCAGATAAAGTTAGACCCGGCTGACCGCCTGAAGACTGCCTTCATCACGCCATTCGGAGCGTTCTGCTACCTGACTATGACATTCGGCTTGAGAAATGCCGGTGCCACTTTTCAGCGTTGCATGCAGAAGTGCCTCCTCAAGCAGCTCGGCAGAAATGCCCATGTCTACGTAGACGACATTGTGGTGAAGACGGAGAAGCGTGGCACCTTGCTGGAAGACCTCAAGGAAACATTTGAGAACCTGCGCCGTTTCTAGATCAAGCTCAACCCCGAGAAATGCGCGTTCGGAGTGCCAGCCGGCCAGCTTCTAGGCTTCCTGGTCTCCGAACACGGCATCAAATGCAACCCAGTGAAGATCAAGGCCATTGAGAGAATGGCGATTCCCACCAAACTGCGAGACGTCCAGAAGTTTACCAAATGCTTGGCCTCCCTGAACCGCTTCATCGGCCGGCTTGGAGAGAAAGCTCTCCCCCTCTACCGCCTCATGAAGAAGACCACTCACTTCGAGTGGAACAACCAAGCCGACCAAGCTTTTCGCGAGCTGAAGAAGATGCTGGCCACGCCGCCTGTCCTAGCGGCGCCGACTGAGAAAGAGCCCATGCTCCTTTACATTGCCGCAACCAGCCGGGTGGTCAGCACCGTCATCGTAGTCCAGCGCCCAAAAGAGGGCCGAGCCCAGCCGGTCCAGAGGCCGGTGTACTATTTGAGTGAGGTGTTGTCTACCTCGAAGCAGAACTACCCGCACTACCAGAAGATGTGCTATGGCGTGTACTTCGCCGCCAAGAAGCTGAAGCCCTACTTTCAAGAGCACCCCATCACGGTTGTATGCACCGCCCCGCTTACCGAGATCATAGGCAGCCGGAATGCATCCGGACGGGTGGCAAAATGGGCCATCAAGCTGGCCCCTTACACGATCTTCTACCAGCCTCGCACCGCCATCAAGTCCCAATCATTGGCCGACTTCCTCGTCAACTGGGCCGAGACCCAGTACCTGCCGCCGGCTCCCGACTCCACTCATTGGCGCATGCACTTCAACGGGTCCAAGATGCGCACCGGCTTGGGAGCCGGCGTCATCCTCACCTCCCCCAAAGGCGAGAAGCTCAGATACACGCTGCAAATTCACTTTGCCGCCTCCAACAACGTGGCCGAGTACGAGGCGCTCATACACGGGCTCCGGCTTGCCAAAGAACTCGGCAACCGCCGGATCCTGTGTTACGGCGACTCGGGCTTGGTAGTCCAGCAATCATCCAGCAACTGGGACGCCAAGGACGCAAATATGGCAAGCTACCGCTTCCTTGTTCAGCAGATCAGCGGGTACTTTGAAGGATGCGAGTTCTGTTGGGGAACGTAGTAATTTCGAAAATTTTCCTACGCACACACAAGATCATGGTGATGCATAACAACGAGAGGGGAGAGTGTTGTCTACGTACCAACGCAGACCGACTGCGGAAGCGATCACACAACGTAGAGGAAGTAGTCGTACGTCTTCCCGATCCGACCGATCCAAGCACCGTTACTCCGGCACCTCCGAGTTCTTAGCACACGTTCAGCTCGATGACGATCCCCGGGCTCCGATCCAGCAAAGCTTCGGGTAGGAGTTCCGTCAGCACAACGGCGTGGTGACGATCTTGATGTACTACCGACGCAGGGCTTCGCCTAAGCACTACAATGGTATGATCGAGGTGGAATTTGGTGGCAGGGGGCACCGCACACGGCTAAGGAACGATCTCAAGGATCAACTTGTGTGTCTTGGGGTGTCCCCTGCCCCCGTATATAAAGGATGGAGGAGGAGGAGCTGGCCGGCCAAGGTGGGAGGCCCAGGAGGAGTCCTACTCCTACCGGGAGTAGGACTCCCCCCTCCAATCCTAGTCCAACTAGGTTTCCTCAAGAGGGAAGTGAAAGAAAGAGGTGGCCGGCCCCTCTCCTAGTCCTAATAGGACTAGGGAGAGGGGGGGAGGCGCAGCCCTATGTGGGCTGCCCTCTCACCTTTCCACTAAGGCCCATGTTGGCCCATTTGGCTCCCGGGGGGTTCCGGTAACCCTCCCGGTAATCCGGTAAAATCCCGATTTCACCCGGAACACTTTAGGTGTCCAAACATAGGCTTCCAATATATCAATCTTTACGTCTCGACCATTTCGAGACTCCTCGTCATGTCCGTGATCACATCCGGGACTCCAAACAACCTTCGGCACATCAAAATGCATAAACTCATAATAACTGTCATCATAACGTTAAGCGTGCGGACCCTACGGTTCGAGAACAATGTAGACATGACCGAGAACACGTCTCCGGTCAATAACCAATAGCGGGACCTGGATGCCCATATTGGCTCCTACATATTCTACGAAGATCTTTATCGGTCAGACCGCATAACAACATACGTTGTTCCCTTTGTCATCGGTATGTTACTTGCCCGAGATTCGATCGTCGGTATCCAATACCTAGTTCAATCTCGTTACTGGCAAGTCTCTTTACTCGTTCCGTAATACATCATCTCATAACTAACATCTTAGTTATTATTCTTGCAAGGCTTATGTGATGTGTATTACCGAGAGGGCCCAGAGATACCTCTCCGACAATCGGAGTGACAAACCCTAATCTCGAAATACGCCAACCCAACATCTACCATTGGAGACACCTGTAGTACTCCTTTATAATCACCCAGTTACGTTGTGACGTTTGGTAGTACCCAAAGTGTTCCTCCGGTAAACGGAAGTTGCATAATCTCATAGTTATAGGAACATGTATAAGTCATGAAGAAAGCAATAGCAACATACTAAATGATCGGGTGCTAAGCTAATGGAATGGGTCATGTCAATCAGATCATTCAACTAATGATGTGACCTCGTTAATCAAATAACAACTCTTTGTTCATGGTTAGGAAACATGACCATCTTTGATTAACGAGCTAGTCAAGTAGAGGCATACTAGTGACACTCTGTTGGTCTATGTATTCACACATGTATTATGTTTCCGGTTAATACAATTCTAGCATGAATAATAAACATTTATCATGATATAAGGAAATAAATAATAACTTTATTATTGCCTCTAGGGCATATTTCCTTCAGTCTCCCACTTGCACTAGAGTCAATAATCTAGATTACACAGTAATGATTCTAACACCCATGGAGCCTTGGTGCTGATCATGTTTTGCTCGTGGAAGAGGCTTAGTCAACGGGTCTGCAACATTCAGATCCGTATGTATCTTGCAAATCTCTATGTCTCCCACCTGGACTAAATCCCGGATGGAGTTGAAGCGTCTCTTGATGTGTTTGGTTCTTTTGTGAAATCTGGATTCCTTTGCCAAGGCAATTGCACCAGTATTGTCACAAAAGATTTTCATTGGACCCGATGCACTAGGTATGACACCTAGATCGGATATGAACTCCTTCATCTAGACTCCTTCGTTCACTGCTTCTGAAGCAGCTATGTACTCCACTTCACATGTAGATCCCGCTACGATGCTTTGTTTAGAACTGCACCAACTGACAGCTCCACCGTTTAAAGTAAACACGTATCCGGTTTGCGATTTAGAATCGTCCGGATCAGTGTCAAAGCTTGCATCAACGTAACCTCTTACGGTGAGCTCTTTGTCACCTCCATATACGAGAAACATATCCCTAGTCCTTTTCAGGTATTTCAGGATGTTCTTGACCGCTGTCCAGTGATCCACTCCTGGATTACTTTGGTACCTCCCTGCTAAACTTATAGCAAGGCACACATCAGGTCTGGTACACAGCATTGCATACATGATAGAGCCTATGGCTGAAGCATAGGGAACATCTTTCATTTTCTCTCTATCTTCTGCATTGGTCGGGCATTGAGTCTGACTCAACTTCACACCTTGTAACACAGGCAAGAACCCTTTCTTTGCTTGATCCCTTTTGAACTTTTTCAAAATCTTGTCAAGGTATGTGCTCTGTGAAAGTCCAATTAAGCGTTTTGATCTATCTCTATAGATCTTTATGCCTAATATGTAAGCAGCTTCCCCGAGGTCTTTCATCGAAAAACTTTTATTCAAGTATCCCTTTATGCTATCCAGAAATTCTATATCATTTCCAATCAGCAATATGTCAATCACATATAATATCAGAAATGCTACAGAGCTCCCACTCACTTTCTTGTAAATACAGGCTTCTCCAAAAGTCTGTATAAAGCCAAATGCTTTGATCACACTATCAAAGCGTTTATTCCAACTCCGAGATGCTTGCACCAGTCCATAAATGGATCGCTGGAGCTTGCACACTTTGTTAGCTCCCTTCGGATCGACAAAACCTTCTGGTTGCATCATATACAACTCTTCTTCCAGAAATCCATTCAGGAATGCAGTTTTGACATCCATTTGCCATATTTCATAATCATAAAACGCAGCAATTGCTAACATAATTCTGACGGACTTAAGCATCGCTACGGGTGAGAAGGTCTCATCGTAGTCAACCGCTTGAACTTGTCGAAATCCTTTTGCGACAAGTCGAGCTTTATAGACAGTAATATTACCGTCAGCGTCAGTCTTTTTCTTGAAGATCCATTTATTCTCAATTGCTTGCCGATCATCGGGCAAGTCAACCAAAGTCCATACTTTGTTCTCATACATGGATCCCATCTCAGATTTCATGGCCTCAAGCCACTTTGCGGAATCTGGGCTCACCATCGCTTCTTCATAGTTCGTAGGTTCATCATGATCTAGTAGCATGACTTCCAGAACTGGATTACCGTACCACTCTGGTGCGGATCTCAGTCTAGTTGATCTACGTGGTTCAGTAGTATCTTGTCCTGAAGCTTCATGATCATCATCATTAGCTTCCTCACTAATTGGTATAGGTGTCGCAGAAACAGTTTTCTGTGATGTACTATTTTCCAATAAGGGAGCAGGTACAGTTACCTCGTCAAGTTCTACTTTCCTCCCACTCACTTCTTTCGAGAGAAACTCCTTCTCTAGAAATGATCCATTCTTAGCAACGAATGTCTTGCCTTCGGATCTGTGATAGAAGGTATACCCAACAGTTTCCTTTGGGTATCCTATGAAGACACATTTCTCCGCTTTGGGTTCGAGCTTATCAGGTTGAAGCTTTTTCACATAAGCATCGCAGCCCCAAACTTTAAGAAACGACAACTTTGGTTTCTTGCCAAACCATAGTTCATAAGGCGTCGTCTCAACGGATTTTGATGGTGCCCTATTTAACGTGAATGCGGCCGTCTCTAAAGCATAACCCCAAAACGATAGCGGTAAATCAGTAAGAGACATCATAGATCGCTCCATATCTAGTAAAGTACGATTACGACGTTTGGACACACCATTACGCTGTGGTGTTCCGGGTGGCGTGAGTTGCGAAACTATTCCACAATTTTTCAAATGTATACCAAACTCGTAACTCAAATATTCTCCTCCACGATCAGATCGTAGAAACTTTATTTTCTTGTTACGATGATTTTCAAATTCACTCTGAAATTCCTTGAACTTTTCAAATGTTTCAGACTTATGTTTCATTAAGTAGATATACCCATATCTGCTTAAATCATCTGTGAAGGTGAGAAAATAACGATATCCGCCACGAGCCTCAATATTCATCGGACCACATACATCGGTATGTATGATTTCCAATAAATCTGTTGCTCTCTCCATAGTACCGGAGAACGGTGTTTTAGTCATCTTGCCTATGAGGCACGGTTCGCAAGTACCAAGTGATTCATAATCAAGTGGTTCCAAAAGCCCATCAGTATGGAGTTTCTTCATGCGCTTTACACCGATATGACCTAAACGGCAGTGCCACAAATAAGTTGCACTATCATTATCAACTCTGCATCTTTTGGCTTCTACATTATGAATATGTGTATCACTACTATCGAGATTAATTAAGAATAGACCACTCTTCAAGGGTGCATGACCATAAAATATATTACTCATATAAATAGAACAACCATTATTCTCTGATTTAAATGAATAACCGTCTCGCATCAAACAAGATCCAGATATAATGTTCATGCTCAACGCTGGCACCAAATAACAATTATTTAGGTCTAATATTAATCCCGAAGGTAGATGTAGAGGTAGCGTGCCGACCGCGATCACATCGACTTTGGAACCGTTTCCCACGCGCATCGTCACCTCGTCCTTTGCTAGCGTCCGCTTATTCCGTAGTCCCTGTTTCGAGTTGCAAATATTAGCAACAGAACCAGTATCAAATACCCAGGTGCTACTGCAAGCTCTAGTAAGGTACACATCAATAACATGTATATCACATATACCTTTGTTCACCTTGCCATCCTTCTTATCCGCCAAATACTTGGGGCAATTCCGCTTCCAGTGACCAGTCTGCTTGCAGTAGAAGCACTCAGTTTCAGGCTTAGGTCCAGACTTGGGTTTCTTCTCCTGAGCAGCAACTTGCTTGCTGTTCTTCTTGAAGTTTCCCTTCTTCTTCCCTTTGCCCTTTTTCTTGAAACTAGTGGTTTTGCTAACCATCAACACTTGATGCTCCTTCTTGATTTCTACCTCCGCAGCTTTCAGCATTGCGAAGAGCTCGGGAATAGTCTTGTTCATCCCTTGCATATTATAGTTCATCACGAAGCTCTTGTAGCTTGGTGGCAGTGATTGGAGAATTCTGTCAATGACGCAATCATCTGGAAGATTAACTCCCATCTGAATCAAGTGATTATTATACCCAGACATTTTGTGTATATGCTCACTGACAGAACTGTTCTCCTCCATCTTGCAGCTATAGAACTTATTGGAGACTTCATATCTCTCAATTCGGGCATTTGCTTGAAATATTAACTTCAACTCCTGGAACATCTCATATGCTCCATGACGTTCAAAACGTCGTTGAAGTCCCAATTCTAAGCCGTAAAGCATGGCACACTGAACTATCGAGTAGTCATCAGCTTTGCTCTGCCAGACGTTCATAACATCTGGCGTTGCTCCAGTAGCAGGCCTGGCACCCAGCGGTGCTTCCAAGACGTAATTCTTCTGTGCAGCAATGAGGATAATCCTCAGGTTACGGACCCAGTCCGTGTAATTGCTACCATCATCTTTCAACTTTGCTTTCTCAAGGAACGCATTAAAATTCAACGGAACAACAGCACGAGCCATCTATCTACAATCAACATAAACAAGCAAGATACTATCAGGTACTAAGTTCATGATAAGTTTAAGTTCAGTTAATCAAATTACTTAGGAACTCCCACTTAGATAGACATCCCTCTAATCCTCTAAGTGATCACGTGATCCACATCAACTAAACCATAACCGATCATCACGTGAGATGGAGTAGTTTTCAATGGTGAACATCGTCATGTTGATCATATCTACTATATGGTTCACGCTCGACCTTTCGGTCTCTGTGTTCCGAGGCCATATCTGCATATGCTAGGCTCGTCAAGTTTAACCTGAGTATTCTGCGTGTGCAAAACTGGCTTGCACCCGTTGTAGATGGACGTAGAGCTTATCACACCCGATCATCACGTGGTGTCTGGGCACGACGAACTTTGGCAACGGTGCATACTCAGGGAGAACACTTCTTGATAATTTAGTGAGAGATCATCTTATAATGCTACCGTCAATCAAAGCAAGATAAGATGCATAAAAGGATAAACATCACATGCAGTCAATATAAGTGATATGATGTGGCCATCATCATCTTGTGCTTGTGATCTCCATCTCCGAAGCACCGTCATGATCACCATCGTCGCCGGCGCGACACCTTGATCTCCATCGTAGCATCGTTGTCGTCTCGCCAATCTTATGCTTCCACGACTATCACTACCGCTTAGTAATAAAGTAAAGCATTACATCGCGATTGCATTGCATACAATAAAGCGACAACCATATGGCTCCTGCCAGTTGCCGATAACTCGGTTACAAAACATGATCATCTCATACAATAAAATCAGCATCATGCCTTGACCATATCACATCACAACATGCCCTGCAAAAACAAGTTAGACGTCCTCTACTTTGTTGTTGCAAGTTTTACGTGGCTGCTACGGGCTTAAGTAAGAACTCATCTCACCTACGCATCAAAACCACAACGATAGTTCGTCAAATAGACTCCGTTTTAACCTTCTCAAGGACCGGGCGTAGTCACACTTTGTTCAACTAAAGTTGTAGAGACAGTCTTCCGCAAGCCATCTATGTGCAAAGCACGTCGAGGGAACCGGTCTCGCGTAAGAGTACGCGTAAGGTTGGTCCGGATCGTCTCGTCCAACAATACCGCCGAACCAAAGTATGACATGCTGGTAGGCAGTATGACTTGTATCGCCCACAACTCACTTGTGTTCTACTCGTGCAAATAACATCAAACCATAAAACCTAGGCTCGGATGCCACTGTTGGGGAACGTAGTAATTTTGAAAATTTTCCTACGCACACGCAAGATCATGGTGATGCATAGCAACGAGAGGGGAGAGTGTTGTCTACGTACCAACGCAGACCGACTGCGGAAGCGATCACACAACGTAGAGGAAGTAGTCGTACGTCTTCCCGATCCGACCGATCCAAGCACCGTTACTCCGGCACCTCCGAGTTCTTAGCACACGTTCAGCTCGATGATGATCCCCAGGCTCCGATCCAGCAAAGCTTCGGGTAGGAGTTCCGTCAGCACGACGGCGTGGTGACGATCTTGATGTACTACCGACGCAGGGCTTCGCCTAAGCACTACAATGGTATGATCGAGGTGGAATTTGGTGGCAAGGGGCACCGCACACGGCTAAGGAACGATCTCAAGGATCAACTTGTGTGTCTTGGGGTGTCCCCTGCCCCGTATATAAAGGATGGAGGAGGAGGAGCTGGCCGGCCAAGGTGAGAGGCGCAGGAGGAGTCCTACTCCTACCGGGAGTAGGACTCCCCCCTCCAATCCAAGTCCAACTAGGTTTCCTCAAGAGGGAAGTGAAAGAGAGAGGTGGCCGGCCCCTCTCCTAGTCCTAATAGGACTAGGGAGAGGGGGGACGCGCAGCCCTATGTGCGCTGCCCTCTCACCTTTCCACTAAGGCCCATGTTGGCCCATTTGGCTCCCGGGGGGTTCCGGTAACCCTCCCGGTAATCCGGTAAAATCCCGATTTCACCCGGAACACTTCCGGTGTCCAAACATAGGCTTCCAATATATCAATCTTTACGTCTCGACCATTTCGAGACTCCTCGTCATGTCTGTGATCACATCCGGGACGCCGAACAACCTTCGGCACATCAAAATGCATAAACTCGTAATAACTGTCATCGTAACGTTAAGCGTGCGGACCCTATGGTTCGAGAACAATGTAGACATGACCGAGACACGTCTCCGGTCAATAACCAATAGCGGGACCTGGATGCCCATATTGGCTCCTACATATTCTACGAAGATCTTTATCGGTCAGACCGCATAACAACATACGTTGTTCCCTTTGTCATCGGTATGTTACTTGCCCGAGATTCGATCGTCGGTATCCAATACCTAGTTCAATCTCGTTACTGGCAAGTCTCTTTACTCGTTCCGTAATACATCATCTCATAACTAACATCTTAGTTATTATGCTTGCAAGGCTTATGTAATGTGTATTACCGAGAGGGCCCAGAGATACCTCTCCGACAATCGGAGTGACAAACCCTAATCTCGAAATACGCCAACCCAACATCTACCATTGGAGACACCTGTAGTACTCCTTTATAATCACCCAGTTACGTTGTGACGTTTGGTAGTACCCAAAGTGTTCCTCCGGTAAACGGGAGTTGCATAATCTCATAGTTATAGGAACATGTATAAGTCATGAAGAAAGCAATAGCAACATACTAAACGATCGGGTGCTAAGCTAATGGAATGGGTCATGTCAATCAGATCATTCAACTAATGATGTGACCTCGTTAATCAAATAACAACTCTTTGTTCATGGTTAGGAAACATGACCATCTTTGATTAACGAGCTAGTCAAGTAGAGGCATACTAGTGACACTCTGTTGGTCTATGTATTCACACATGTATTATGTTTCCGGTTAATACAATTCTAGCATGAATAATAAATACTTATCATGATATAAGGAAATAAATAATAACTTTATTATTGCCTCTAGGGCATATTTCCTTCAAGTTCCTCCACGTACCACGAGCCGACAACGAGCCAGCAGATACCCTGGCTCGAATATGCTCCACTCGGCAGGCAATACCAACCGGCGTCTCTTTGCAACGCCTCCTCAAGTCGTCTATCAAGCCGTCTCCAGAGTCCGATTCCATCTTCGTGCCGCCTAACCCCGACGCAGCCAGATCCGGCTTGAAGAACCAAGCAGGCGGCCCGGGGACTTCGATGGGCGGCCCGGGGACTTCAGTAGGCGGCTCGGGGACTTCCGTAGTTACACCCGACCCGGGGACTTCTTAACCCAGCTCAGGGACTGCGGTAGTCGGCCCGGGGACTGCACCAACACAACAGGCGGCGGCCGACTCCAGCATTTCACCACCCAGCCCGCCCACCCTGGTGGTAGTAGCCGTGTTGGCAATAGAAGAAGTCACAGCTCCATCATGGGCCTTGCCCATCCTCAACTTCCTGATAAACCAAGAACGGTCGGCTGACGAGACAGAGACAAGACAAGTCCAACGCCGAGCCGGAGCATACACAATCATCAATAGAGAGCTCGTCAGGTGCAGTGTCACTAGAGTCTTCCAGCGATGCGTTGAGCAAGAGAAGGGCATAGCAATCCTCAGAGACATCCACCAAGGCGAATGCGGCCACCATGCGGCCTCAAGATCACTCGTCGCCAAAGCTTTCCACCATGGATTCTTTTGGCCGACTGCTTTGGATGACGCCAAGGAGTTAGTTAAACATTGCAAAGGGTGCCAAGTCTTCAGCTCCAAGCAACACCCGCCGGCTTCGGCACTCAAGACCATTCCCCTCATTTGGCCCTTTGCCGTTTGGGGACTGGACATGGTGGGCCCATTCAAGACGGCGCGCGGCGGCATGACACATCTGCTTGTCGTTGTGGACAAATTCACCAAATGGATTGAAGCAAAGCCGATCAAGAAGCTGAATGGGCCGACTGCCGTGACATTCATTGCAGATATTACAACTCGGTACGGCGTGCCACACAGCATCATCACCGACAATGGCACGAATTTCGCCAAGGGAGCATTGTCACGTTTCTGCACGACGCAGGGCATCCGACTGGACTTAGCGTCCGTTGCCCACCCGCAGTCAAACGGCCAAGTCGAGCGAGCCAACGGCCTCATCCTTTCCAGCATCAAGCCCCGACTGGTCGTGCCATTGGAGCGTTCGGCCGGCTGTTGGCTCGATGAGCTGCCGGCTGTCCTCTAGAGTGTGCGCACTACCCCAAACAAGTCAACCGGATTCACTCCTTTCTTCCTCATGTATGGTGCCGAGGCGGTCATCCCAACTGACATTGAGTTCGACTCACCTCGGGTCACCATGTACATAGAGGCGGAGGCCAAGGAAGCGCGAGAAGACGGCGTCGACCTGCTAGAAGAAAGCCGGCTGTTAGCCCTCAGCCGGTCGGCCATCTACCAGCAGGGCCTTCGCCACTACCACAAACGGAAGGTCAAGCCAAAGTCTTTCCAAGAGGGCGATCTTGTGCTCCGGCTGATCCAGCGAACAGCCGGCCAGCACAAGCTCTCGGCCCCTTGGGAGGGCCCCTTCGTCATCAGCAGAGCTTTGGGCAACGACTCCTACTACCTAATCGACGCGCAGAAGCCGAAGGCACGAAAGAGAGATGATTCGGGCAAGGAGTCAGAATGACCATGGAACGCCAATCTCCTCCGAAGATTTTACAGTTAAAAAGCAGTATGTACCACGCTATCTTTTGTACTAAGCACGAGACAAAGGGTGCCCCGAGGAGCACTCGGGGACTACCCTCTTTTATCTATGAATGATGAGAATCATACCTATAATTATGTTACTACACTTGTTTTTTCGTCCGGCACCGGGTTCGACCAGTCGGCCCGGGGACTGGCCGCCTTAAGTTATATCTAAGTTCCGCCTGCGGTCAGACAAGTAGTGTGCCAGCACCCAAGCCCCCTCTTGCCGAAAGTCGCAGCTCGAAGAACCGACTGTCCGGCTGGCAAGAGCCAAAGGCAGGAAAGGGCGCCCACACGAAAAACGGCTAAGGACTAGTGAACTTATATGACATGAGCCGGCCTCCCGTCCCGCCAGCCGGCCACCAGAGAAGCCGGCTGGCCGGCTTCCCGTTCACCTCGCTACAAATCTCAGAAAGCTCCATTACTTGCCTTCCCAGACGAAAAGCGGCCAAGTCCTTCCCCAGCCACAGACTGCAGAGCAGCTGTACGGCTGGGAAGGCGGCAATCAAGGGAAGGCGGCAAAGGAAAAAGCCCAAGAGATAAAAAGCAAACATGAACGAAAGCCATAACACATGCATGATTATATTTAAGACCTTTGAAAGGCCAACATTCAACATAGTTTGAATACACCCCCGGTGGGTGGAACTGCGCAAATTTAACAAGCATTGTTCAAAGAGTAACAAGCAGGGAAAGCAAGGACAGCGGATCAGGCCAAGGGAGCGACTGGCGAGTCGGGCAGGTCGGTGGAGGCGGCAGTACTGGCTGGAGGAGTGGCCGGCTGGCGAACCTCGGCATGATCACCACCTCCTGCAGACGGCGCGCTCGTGCGCATCTCGTTGCTAGAGGCACAATCAGGCTGAGGCTGGCTGGTCGCTTCACCATCTGGCACGCTGCCTTCACCACCTTCCCCCTCTTCTTCTTCACCCTCGTCGCTTGAGGCAATCTCCTCCGCCGAGTCCTCACCCTCGGCCGGGTTCAGCCCGAACCACTCCTCCGGCTGAGCAACGCCGTCATCATTCACCTCAGGGGCAAAGACACTAGTGTCGGTGCATTCGGCGATCGTCGAGGCACGCTGGACGATAGCCGGCCTCACCGCCACCAGCTCCTCGTCGGCCTCCAGCCGCCAAGTGCGCAGCTGGTCCAAGTTCAGCCCAGGATACCAGGCTCGGACGAACTCCAGCGCCCGCCCAGCGCAGAGCCGGGCCGCCGATGCCTTCCAAGCCTCGAAGCGGCCGACCACAACCTCCAGCTAGTCGGCAGTCCGACTTGGGGTGCGGGGAATCGCCTCGCCAGGCCAAAGGGCGGTCAGCACTTGCGCACCGGCGCGCTGAAGACGGCGGAGCATGCGGTGAGCCGGTTGCAGGCGGGCTTGAATCGCCAAGAGCCGCTCCTCAAGTGATCGACCCGCATCCGGCACGATTTCAGCCCCTCCCTGCCGTCGCGCGTCGCGATAGGCCTCGATTGCTTGGTTGGCGGCGACGGAGTAACCAGGAAAGTAATCTGCGCAAAGAAAGAAGGAGTGCTCAAAGTCAAAAAGGTAAACCAGATTACAGGAGGCAGGCAAAGAAACAAAGAAGAAGGCGGCCTACCGTCAATCAAATCCTCAACCTGGCTGTAGCCTTGACTTAGCGCCTGCCTCTCCTCAGCCTAGCCATCCGCCTCGGTCTCATATTCGGCTTTGAGGGCAGTCTCGCCATCCTGCGACGCCTTCAGGGCCGCCTTATGGCTCTCCTCCTGGTCGGCCAATCTCTTGGCCAGGCGATCACGCTCCTGAATCAAAGCGTTGCACTCAGTCTCCTTGGCATGAAGGGCGGACTGGGTTGCGCCTAATTCCTCCCTCAAGCCGGCATTGGCCCCTGCCGACATGAAGAAGAAGGACAAGAGTAATAAGAAAGAAGTCGTCAGGAAAAGATCCGACCCAACTGCTTAGCAGTCGGCCCGAATCTCGGGGACTACACCCAGTGGGTGCGCTGACGCGCCCCCACCTGAGAATCAAAGACAAAGCACTTACTCTGGCTCTCAATCAGATCAGCGGCTTTCTGATTCAACTCCTGGGCCTGGGAGTTGAAAGCAGCTGCGCGGGAGTTGTGATACTCCTGCAGAAAAGTCATGAGATGCCAATAAGAACAAGACGGCAGTCGAAGCCTACCAAAAAATTCCAAGCCGCCTGCTCAGCAGCCGACTCGGAATTCGGGGACTACACCCAGTGGGTGCGCTGACGCACCCCCACGGAAGAAACCAAGAGCAATCAACGATATGCACAAGGACTCACCCGAATAGCCGTTCGTGTCGCGAGAAACTCTTGGGTGTACTACTTCAGCGCAATCGCCTGAGCCTGAAGCCGGTTCCGGACGTCTTGCGCCGCCACGTTCAGCACGGCCGTTCCGCCGCCTGGCGTCCACCCGGACGAGCTGTCGCTGGCCACCTCCAGATCTTGGGCCGACGCCCCGACGCTGGCTGCTCTTTGTGACTCCGGCGCCGAGGTCGTCTTCCCCGCGCGCCGACGAGACAGTGGCGAAATCACAAGATCCGCCCTCACAGTCGGCTCGTCCCCTGCCGGTTGCATGGGCGGCGCCTCAGGCCGGCTCCCTTGAGTCATTTCGGGTGGCGGCGATAACGCCGCCTCCCTCTCCATCACCGGCTGGTCACGGTCGGCCTCCTCTGATGGAGGCACGGGGACGTCTGGGGCCGCGGTGCGAAGGGGGATGACGAGTCGCGGGGGCTGGTTCTGCAGAACCTCTGCCTCCGCCTCTCTAGCCGTTGCCTCCGCTTGGGCCTTGGCGGCCGCATCGGCCCGCGTCTCCGCTGACTTCTCCCGCACCTCCCGAACCGCCCTCCGCTCCTCCGCCTCCCGCTCTTCCCGAGCCTCTCGCAAGTTCCGCTCTGTCGCCTCTAAGAGGTCTGCGCGGGGATCCACACGGCGGGAGCTCGAAGACCCTCCCGCGCCTCCGACTATGGAGGCGACAGAAGCTCGCTTTAGAGAAAGCGGGGCCCTGTCCGACAAGTCAAGAGGGAAAGATCAGAAGAATTTCAACCAAAAAAGAAAAAGAAAGGCGTGAGAAAAGCGACACTTATGCCAAAACTGCTTGCGGCTGCTTCCCCACCTTGCGGAAGCGGGCCACCTTCGCGGCCGCCTCTTCCCGCTTGGTCGCCACCGCGGTACCCTTGGGCTTCTTGGGCCGGTTGCCGAATTGGGTCGACATGGCCCGGCGCTTCGGTGCGCCACCTCGGGCAGCCGGCGCGGCAGATGGGCCTGCGCCTTGATGATCGGGTACCGGCTGGCGATGCGGGACGACTTCGACCTCGTCATCATCCGCCCAATCCTCGAGGGCGGCCCCGAGTCCTGGGCCGCCTACCTCGCCGCCTTCCCCTGTGACATCGTCCTCCATGGCGGCCGCTCCCAGGTCCGGGTCATCAACATCGTCCACCGTGCGGTCAGGACGGAGCTGGCGCTCCACCCCTGCGGCCCCGGTTGCCGGCGGAAGAAGCGGGTTCTACTAAAAGCGAGCCGACTAGTCAAGAGTCGGCTGCCGTGAACCCGACAACAAGAAAAGAAGAAGAAAGAAGAGGAACTTACCGCAGGCGGAGGATTGGCGCGAGAATACGGCTCCTTGCCGTACTGCCACTCCTCGTCGAGTTTGCAATTGGAAATGTAGTTCACCATATAAGCCACCTCGGCATGCGGCATCTCCCTGGTGCTCAGCCGGCACGGGTCGAAGCGGCCGCTCATCTGACAGATCAGGTGAGGCCGGCCTTGGAGCGGAAGTACCCGGCGCTCCACGAAGGCGGCCACCAAGTCGGCTCCGGTCAAGCCCTCTGACTGGATCATCACCAGAAGCCGGACAACAGCGGCGGCCCCGGCCTGCGACAGCGACCTGGCCCGGTAGCTCCATGAGGGCTGCCTCCCAGCCGGCGGGCCAGCTACGTAAGCCGGCAGGTTGACGAAGTCGCCATGCGTGGCAATATTCTTCACGTAGAAGTAAGATTTCTGCTAGAGCTTCACCGATTGGATCAGTGGGATGGATGGAAACGGATTGTTGTCGCTCGTCCGCCGCATGGCGATGAAGGCGCCACAAGGGGCGGGCACGCCCGCAACCACAGTGCCAAGCTTGCAGTGGAAGAATTCCCCCCAGAGCTCAAGAGTGGGGAGAACACCAAGAAAGCCCTCGCACAGGGTGACGAAGGCCGACAGCAGCATCACTGTGTTTGGAGTAAGGTGATGCGGCTGGAGGCGGTAGAACTCGAGGAATGAGCGAAAGAACCCGCTCGCCGGAAGGCCGAAGCCGCGCAGGCAGTGCCAGCGGAAGATTACCCGCTCGTCCTCCTCCGGCGCCGGTGAGATCTCCCTCGCCGGTGCACGGCGGACCCGCACGAGGCTCGCGCCTGGCAGCCGCCGCGTCCGGCGGAGGAACTTGACGTGGTCTTCGTGAACATTGGAGCCATCCCAAGAGCTCGACAACGCCATTGGAACGGCGCGGCGGAGAGCAAGGCGCTGCGGCGAAGAGGCGCATGACCTCGCTATGACGGAGCAAGGGCGAGCCAAGAGGATGGGCGGAAGAACAGAGCGGCGGTAGGAGATCGCTGCGACGGAGAGGAAGAAGGAGTGCGGGGTGGAGCGAGGACGAGCGTGCGAGCAACGGCCGCTCCCCCTCCTCCCCCCTACTTATAGCCCCGCACGGCGAAGCCAAGGAGGCGAGGCGTGGGGGAACATGGGATTAACTGCGCCCACTCCCCCCACGTCCCGCGATTATTGCGCCTTGACGGTGTACAGAAACCGCCGCTGGAAGACGTGCGGTCCACCTGGGCCATAGAAGATCGGCGCATGGGCCGAGGCCTAGTAGTGGTGGGCCCCGAACTGCGGCGGCGTCCCATCGCGCGCGTGGGCTGGCAGGCCGCGTCAGCCCTCAGGCGCCACGTAGCGCGTGGGCGGCGAGTGGCCATCTCGCAACCTAGCCCGCGCAAGCGCTTGGTTCCCGCCTCCAAACTTCGAAGCCGCCGGAGGACGGCGCCCTAATCTAAAGCCGGCTCCAACTGCCGGCTCCTCAAGATAGGAAGCTGATTGAGCTTCTCGTCTTTTTCCGACCTCGGAGCCCAACCAGCTTCGGGGACTACTGTCGGAGTAAATGACCACGGGTAGCCCAGCCGGCTCCCCCTGGGGCTTCTGAAAAAATTACGAGCCGATCCGGCCTTCATGAATCCAAGACGTGGGGCCGCCTTCCCCTTGCCGGCTGTCTCCCAGGCCGACTATCAGAAGGCGGTCTGGCCTTAACCCTCATGAAGAAAGCCGCGGGAGGGCCGGCTCCAAGAAGCCGGCCATGAGAAGGCCGACTCCAAGGAGCCGGCTCCCACAAAGCGGTAAAGATTGTACCCTCGAAGTCTGCATCCAGATAACGGCGATGAGACGGGGCGTGGCTACAGTAAAGCCTGCCACCCCCGAATCCCGGAGCATGCCCGGCACAGTGCACCATACGGGGTGGCCATGACCCGTCCGGCGCGGCACTGTTGCCATGTTGACCATGACGCCATCCACGATGAGCTGTCAGCACGGCCCACGGGCAGTGGGCCCCTTCAGGCAGAGAGACACCCGAAGGCGGCCAGACCTCCCCCAGCCGACCCGAGACGAGGCCGGCTTCCCATGGCCGGCTTGCTTCCTCCCTCGAAGGAGGTGCCCCATTAAGGAGACAAGACGAGGTGAGGCTACAGTGATCGCCCACCGGGCGGCGGCACTGTAGCCACGCTTACCTCGACAAAGCCCTCGTCACCAGGGTTGAGGCAACAGTAACCAGCCCCCGACAAGGCCCTTGATAGTGGGGCCAGCCTGTCGACCAAGGAGCCGGCAGCCGGCGGGACCCACCAGCCGGCGGGCCCCAGCAGCCGACGCAGAAGCCGGCGAGCGTAGACACTGATGGCTAGGGCTCGCGCCCAACTGGATTACCATTGTACCCCCGGGGGGTAGGCCTATATAAACCCCCCGGGGCACCCATGCAAAGGGTTGATCTCAGCTAGTTTTAGACACCACATAGAGAGAAGACAAGAGCTAGCCGTGCCCTTCTTCTTCCTCTCACCGAACAGCTCAAGGAGCATCTTGTAGCCACTTGTTCATCTAGTGATCATGCGGAGACCCCGCAGAGCAGCAGTAGGGGTGTTATCTCCATGGAGAGCCCCGAAGCTGCGTAAGATTCGCCGGCGTGCATGTCTTCGCCTCATACCACTTCCAGGCACCGGCGACGTCTTATTGGCTCCAACAATGATAAGCCACCCGTTGGCAGATGTTGCACCTACCACCCGACATTTGGCGCCCACCGTGGGGCCAGGTGCACCGTCGTCCGGAGACCTGTTCTGGACGGGAACCCTCTTCCTCCCCAGCGAGCGTAGCCAGCCCGGCACGCCCGATGGCGCTTGCCACGACGCGCTGCAAGGCGTCACCAACGTCTGCGCAGCGAGCAACCTCGCCCATCTTCTTGGCAAGACCCACATCTCCGACGAGCCCGCCTCTGACGCGGGCACCAACCACCTCGTCAACCTCCTCGGCCAGCTCCACGTCTCCAGCGAGCCTACTGTGGATTTGGAGTCCGTTGGCTCCACCGATCCGATGCCTGTCGACTCCGACACGGCCTCGCTCGTCGCTTTCCCCACCGACGTCGTGATCTACAACGACCCGCTTCCCCAAGCCGACGGCTGTGATGGTGCCATCACCGAGGTGATGGTCATCAGCCACGACGGCGCTTCTGGCAAGAACGCCCTCGACACCCCGCATACGGCGATCCACGACTTGTCCGTCCCCCTCCCGGCCGATGCTGAAAATAGTACGCACGCAGGCAGAGCTGTCGGTCATAGTCGTGCCATTCCAGCATCGTTCTAGAAAACGGCCGGGCGAGACGGGCGACCCGTTCTGCCGTGCGGATTTATTCGGTTCACACCGCACTCACCGCCCGACGACACGTACGTACGTACGCACCGACGTACGTGAAGGAAATATGCCCTAGAGGCAATAATAAAGTTATTATTTATTTCCTTATATCATGATAAATGTTTATTATTCATGCTAGAATTGTATTAACCGGAAACATAATACATGTGTGAATATATAGACAAACAGAGTGTCACTAGTATGCCTCTACTTGACTAGCTCGTTAATCAAAGATGGTTATGTTTCCTAACCATAGACAAAGGAGTTGTTATTTGATTAACGGGGTCACATCATTAGTTGAATGATTTGATTGACATGACCCATTCCATTAGCTTAGCACCCGATCGTTTAGTATGTTGCTATTGCTTTCTTCATGACTTATACATGTTCCTATGACTATGAGATTATGGAACTCCCATTTACCGGAGGAACACTTTGGGTGCTACCAGACGTCACAACGTAACTGGGTGATTATAAAGAAGCATTACAGGTGTCTCCAAAGGTAGATGTTGGGTTGGCGTATTTCGAGATTAGGATTTGTCACTCCGATTGTCGGAGAGGTATCTCTGGGCCCTCTCGGTAATGCACGTCACATAAGCCTTGCAAGCATTACAACTAATATGTTAGTTGTCAGATGATGTATTACGGAACGAGTAAAGAGACTTGCTGGAAAACGAGATTGAACTAGGTATTGGATACCGACGATCGAATCTCGGGCAAGTAACATACCGATGACAAAGGGAACAACGTATGTTGTTATGCGGTCTGACCGATAAAGATCTTCGTAGAATATGTAGGAGCCAATATGGGCATCAAGGTCCCGCTATTGGTTATTGACCGGAGATGTGTCTCGGTCATGTCTACATTGTTCTCGAACCGTAGGGTCCGCACGCTTTAAGTTACGATGACAGTTGTTATGAGTTTTATGCATTTTGATGTACCGAAGTTTGTTCGGAGTCCCGGATGTGATCACGGACATGACGAGGAGTCTCGAAATGGTCGAGACATAAAGATCGATATATTGGAAGCCTATATTTGGACATCAGAATCGTTCCGGGTGAAATCGGCATTTTTCCCGAGTACCGGGGGGTTACCGGAACCCCCACGGGGGTTTATTGGGCCTACATGGGCCTTGAGGGAGAAGAGGGAAGGAGGCAGGAGGTGGCCGCGCCCCCCTCCCCTTCCTAGTCCGAATAGGACAAGGGAAGGGGGACGGCGCCCCCCCCCCCTTTCCTTTCCTTCCTCTCTTTCTCCTCTTTCCCCCTCTCTCTCCATGTCCAATTAGGAGTCCTACTCCCGGTGGGAGTAGGACTCCCCCTTGGCGCGCCCACCTTGGCCGGCCGCCCCCTCCCCTTGGCTCCTTTATATACGGAGGCAGGGGCACCCTAGAACACATAAGTTGATCCTCGTGATCGTTCCTTAGCCGTGTGCGGTGCCCCCTGCCACCATATTCCACCTCGGTCATATCGTTGTAGTGCTTAGGCGAAGCCCTGCGTCGGTAGAACATCATCATCGTCACCACGCCGTTGTGCTGACGGAACTCATCCCCGAAGCTTTGCTGGATCGGAGCCCGGGGAGCGTCATTGAGCTGTACGTGTGCTAAGAACTCGGAGGTGCCGGAGTAACGGTGCTTGGATCGGTCGGATCGGGAAGAAGACATATGACTACTTCCTCTACGTTGTATCAACGCTTCCGTTGCGATCTACAAGGGTACGTAGATCATACTCTCCCCTCTCGTTGCTATGCATCACCATGATCTTGCGTGGGCGTAGGAAAATTTTGAAATTACTACGTTCCCCAACAGTGGCATCCGAGCCTAGGTTTTATGGTCTGATGTTATATGCACGAGTAGAACACAAGTGAGTTGTGGGCGATATAAGTCATACTGCCTACCAGCATGTCATACTTTGGTTCGGCGTTATTGTTGGACGAGACGACCCGGACCAACATTACGCGTACGCTTACGCGAGACCGGTTCTCCCGACGTGCTTTGCACATAGGTGGCTTGCGGGCGACAGTCTCTCCAACTTTAGTTGAACCGAGTGTGGCTACACCTGGTCCTTGCGAAGGTTAAAACGGCATCAACTTGACAAACTATCGTTGTGGTTTTGATGCATAGGTGAGATTGGTTCTTACTTAAGCCCGTAGCAGCCACGTAAAACTTGCAACAACAAAGTAGAGGATGTCTAACTTGTTTTTGCAGGGCATGTTGTGATGTGATATGGCCAAGACATGATGCTAAATTTTATTGTATGAGATGATCAAGTTTTGTAACCGAGTTATCGGCAACTGGCAGGAGCCATATGGTTGTCGCTTTATTGTATGCAATGCAATCATGATGTAATGCTTTACTTTATCACTAAGCGGTAGCGATAGTCGTGGAAGCATAAGATTGGCGAGACGACAACGATGCTACGATGGAGATCAAGGTGTCGCGCCGGTGACGATGGTGATCACGACGGTGCTTCAGAGATGGAGATCACAGGCACAAGATGATGATGGCCATATCATATCACTTATATTGATTGCATGTGATGTTTATCTTTTATGCATCTTATCTTGCTTTGATTGACGGTAGCATTATAAGATGATCTCTCACTAATTATCAAGAAGTGTTCTCCCTGAGTATGCACCGTTGCGAAAGTTCTTCGTGCTGAGACACCACGTGATGATCGGGTGTGATAGGCTCTACGTTCAAATACAACGGGTGCAAAACAGTTGCACACGTGGAATACTCAGGTTATACTTGACGAGCCAAGCATATACAGATATGGCCTCGAAACACGGAGACCGAAAGGTCGAGCGTGAATCATATAGTAGATATGATCAACATAGTGATGTTCACCAATGAAACTACTCCATCTCACGTGATGATCGGACATGGTTTAGTTGATTTGGATCACGTGATCACTTAGAAGATTAGAGGGATGTCTATCTAAGTGGGAGTTCTTAAGTAATATGATTAATTGAACTTAAATTTATCATGAACTTAGTACCTGATAGTATCTTGCTTGTTTATGTTGATTGTAGATAGATGGCTCGTGCTGTTGTTCCGTTGAATTTTAATGCGTTCCTTGAGAAAGCAAAGTTGAAAGATGATGGTAGCAATTACACGGACTGGGTCCGTAACTTGAGGATTATCCTCATTGCTGCACACAAGAATTACGTCCTGGAAGCACCGCTGGGTGCCAGGCCTGCTGCTGGAGCAACACCAGATGTTATGAATGTCTGGCAGAGCAGAGCTGATGACTACTCGGTAGTTCAGTGTGCCATGCTTTACGGCTTAGAATCGGGACTTCAACGACGTTTTGAACGTCATGGAGCATATGAGATGTTCCAGGAGTTGAAGTTAATATTTCAAGCAAATGCCCGAATTGAGAGATATGAAGTCTCCAATAAGTTCTACAGCTGCAAGATGGAGGAGAACAGTTCTGTCAGTGAGCATATACTCAAAATGTCTGGGTATAATAATCACTTGATTCAATTGGGAGTTAATCTTCCAGATGATTGCGTCATTGACAGAATTCTCCAATCACTGTCACCAAGCTACAAGAGCTTCGTGATGAACTATAATATGCAAGGGATGAACAAGACTATTCCCGAGCTCTTCGCAATGCTGAAAGCTGCGGAGGTAGAAATCAAAAAGGAGCATCAAGTGTTGATGGTCAACAAGACCACTAGTTTCAAGAAAAAGGGCAAAGGGAAGAAGAAGGGGAACTTCAAGAAGAACGGCAAGCAAGTTGCTGCTCAAGAGAAGAAACCCAAGTCTGGACCTAAGCCTGAAACTGAGTGCTTCTACTGCAAGCAGACTGGTCACTGGAAGCGGAACTACCCCAAGTATTTGGCAGATAAGAAGGATGGCAAGGTGAACAAAGGTGTATGTGATATACATGTTATTGATGTGTACCTTACTAATGCTCGCAGTAGCACCTGGGTATTTGATACTGGTTCTGTTGCTAATATTTGCAACTCGAAATAGGGACTACGGATTAAGCGAAGATTGGCTAAGGACGAGGTGACGATGCACGTGGGAAACGGTTCCAAAGTCGATGTGATCGCGGTCGGCACGCTACCTCTACATCTACCTTCGGGATTAGTATTAGACCTAAATAATTGTTATTTGGTGCCAGCATTGAGCATGGACATTATATCTGGATCTTGTTTAATGCGAGACGGTTATTCATTTAAATCAAAGAATAATGGTTGTTCTATTTATATGAGTAATATCTTTTATGGTCATGCACCCTTGAAGAGTGGTCTATTCTTATTGAATCTCGAGAGTAGTGATACACATATTCATAATGTTGAAGCCAAAAGATGCAGAGTTGATAATGATGGTGCAACTTATTTGTGGCACTGCCGTTTAGGTCATATCGGTGTAAAGCGCATGAAGAAACTCCATACTGATGGACTTTTGGAACCACTTGATTATGAATCACTTGGTACTTGCGAATCGTGCCTCATGGGCAAGATGACTAAAACACCGTTCTCCGGTACTATAGAGATAGATCAAGACGCTTAATTGGACTTTCACAAAGCACATACCTTGACAAAGTTTTGAAGAAGTTCAAAATGGATCAAGCAAAGAAAGGGTTCTTGCCTGTGTTACAAGGTGTGAAATTGAGTAAGACTCAAAGCCCGACCACTGCAGAAGATAGAGAGAAAATGAAAGATGTTCCCTATGCTTCAGCCATAGGCTCTATCATGTATGCAATGCTGTGTACCAGACCTGATGTGTGCCTTGCTATAAGTCTAGCAGGGAGGTACCAAAGTAATCCAGGAGTGGATCACTGGACAGCGGTCAAGAACATCCTGAAATACCTGAAAAGGACTAAGGATATGTTTCTCGTATATGGAGGTGACAAAGAGCTCATTGTAAACGGTTACGTTGATGCAAGCTTTGACACTGATTCGGACGATTCTAAATCGCAAACCGGATACGTGTTTACATTAAACGGTGGAGCTGTCAGTTGGCGCAGTTCGAAACAAAGCGTCGTAGCGGGATCTACATGTGAAGCGGAGTACATAGCTGCTTCAGAAGCAGCAAATGAAGGAGTCTGGATGAAGGAGTTCATATCCGATCTAGGTGTCATACTAGTGCATCGGGTCCAATGAAAATCTTTTGTGACAATACTGGTGCAATTGCCTTGGCAAAGGAATCCAGATTTCACAAGAGAACCAAGCACATCAAGAGACGCTTCAATTCCATCCGGGATCTAGTCCAGGTGGGAGACATAGAGATTTGCAAGATACATACGGATCTGAATGTTGCAGACCCGTTGACTAAGCCTCTTCCACAAGCAAAACATGATCAGCACCAAGATTCCATGGGTGTTAGAATCATTACTGTGTAATCTAGATTATTGACTCTAGTGCAAGTGGGAGACTGAAGGAAATATGCCCTAGAGGCAATAATAAAGTTATTATTTATTTCCTTATATCATGATAAATGTTTATTATTCACACTAGAATTGTATTAACCGGAAACATAATACATGTGTGAATATATAGACAAATAGAGTGTCACTAGTATGCCTCTACTTGACTAGCTCGTTAATCAAAGATGGTTATGTTTCCTAACCATAGACAAAGGAGTTGTTATTTGATTAACGGGATCACATCATTAGTTGAATGATCTGATTGACATGACCCATTCCATTAGCTTAGCACCCAATCGTTTAGTATGTTGCTATTGCTTTCTTCATGACTTCTACATGTTCCTATGACTATGAGATTATGCAACTCCCGTTTACCGGAGGAACACTTTGGGTGCTACCAAACGTCACAACGTAACTGGGTGATTATAAAGGAGCATTATAGGTGTCTCCAAAGGTAGATGTTGGGTTGGCGTATTTTGAGATTAGGATTTGTCACTCTGATTGTCGGAGAGGTATCTCTGGGCCCTCTCAGTAATGCACGTCACATAAGCCTTGCAAGCATTACAACTAATATGTTAGTTGTCAGATGATGTATTACGGAACGAGTAAAGAGACTTGCCGGTAAACGAGATTGAACTAGGTATTGGATATCGACGATCGAATCTCGGGCAAGTAACATACTGATGACAAAGGGAACAACGTATGTTGTTATGCGGTCTGACCGATAAAGATCTTCGTAGAATATGTAGGAACCAATATGGGCATCTAGGTCCCGCTATTGGTTATTGACCGGAGACGTGTCTCGGTCATGTCTACATTGTTCTCGAACCATAGGGTCCGCACGCTTAAAGTTACAATGACAGTTGTTATGAGTTTTATGCATTTTGATGTACCGAAGTTTGTTCTGAGTCCCGGATGTGATCACGGACATGACGAGGAGTCTCGAAATGGTCGAGACATAAAGATCGATATATTGGAAGCCTATATTTGGACATCAGAATCGTTCCGGGTGAAATCGGCATTTTTCCGGAGTACCGGGGGGGTTACCGGAACCCCCCAGGGGGTTTATTGGGCCTACATGGGCCTTGAGGGAGAAGAGGGGAGGAGGCAGGAGGTGCCCGCGTGCCCCTCCCCTTCCTAGTCCGAATAGGACAAGGGAAGGGGGGGGCGCCCCCCCCCCTTTCCTTTCCTTCCTCTCTTCCTCCTCTTTCCCCCCTCTCTCTCCTTGTCCAATTAGGAGTCCTACTCCCGGTGGGAGTAGGACTCCCCCTTGGCGCGCCCACCTTGGCCGGCCGCCCCCTCCCCTTGACTCCTTTATATACGGAGGCAGGGGGCACCCTAGAACACACAAGTTGATCCTTGTGATTGTTCCTTAGCCGTGTACGGTGCCCCCTGCCACCATATTCCACCTCGGTCATATCGTTGTAGTGCTTAGGCGAAGCCCTGCGTCGGTAGAACATCATCATCGTCACCACCATTGTGCTGACGGAACTCATCCCCGAAGCTTTGCTGGATCGGAGCCCGGGGAGCGTCATCGAGTTGTACGTGTTCTAAGAACTCGGAAGTGCCGGAGTAACGGTGCTTGGATCGGTTGGATCGGGAAGAAGACGTACGACTACTTCCTCTATGTTGTATCAACGCTTCCGTTGCGATCTACAAGGGTACGTAGATCATACTCTCCCCTCTCGTTGCTATGCATCACCATGATCTTGTGTGTGCGTAGGAAAATTTTGAAATTACTACGTTCCCCAACAGTACATACGGGACCCGGCCGTTCGTAGATGGTGTATTGCCTGGCTGCTCACAGTGGACTGTCGAGATTTGGTTTGGTTTGAGATCCATAAACATCATGGCGGCTTTGTCCCTTTTTAGCCTTTTCTTTTGTTGTTCGTTCACTGTGTGTGAAGATTTGATTTGAGCTCCACTGACGTACGTACCAATCTAAATAAATTTTGGGGGCTTGATGGCGGCCGGCCTCTTTTCCTTCCCTTTTAGCTTTTCCATCGATAGAAATTGTGCTGGGCTCCACTAAGGATGGAAATTTTACCCATGGGTACGGGTACCCGCGGATACCATACCCGCATGGGTAGGGTATGGGCACAATTTTATACCCATGGGTAGTACCCATACCCTACCCGTTAAGTCATGGGTAGGGTATGGGTATAGTCTTTTACCATGGATATACCCATACCCTAACCACTTATACTTACATGTGAATTTTACCCGTGATTCACAAGTGTACCTATGTTAAAGTTGTGTTGTGAGCTTATGAACCTGTGTTAAAGTTGTCACCAATTGTCAATTTGAACTGAGATAATTATCATGTACTCATCTAACTGTTATTGAGTTGAGATCAATATTTTTTTGTCAAATGTGCTATAGATGAATGTAAAATTGTGAATACTTTGTGTACTGTTTGATCTACCCATTGGGTACCCAATGGGTATGGCTACCCGTCGGGTATGGGTACTAGTAAAGGTTCATACACATGGGTACGGGTATGGGTAGAATTTTGTACCCATTGACTACACGGGTATGGGTATGGTATTGCTCTACCCGCCCCATACCCTACCCATTGCCATCCTTAGGCTCCACTGACGGTGACGGCGAGATCGAGATCGATGAGTACGTCAGTGGGCAAATTTACTTTCAGGCACCGATCAAAGAGCAAAAACGAATTCAGTTTCAGTTTCACGCACCAACCAAACTGGAAACTGCAAACTGCTAGAGCATCTTCTTTGATCGTTGCTTGATGTTCAGTGCTCTGAAACTGAAAGACATTCAAAATCCATCACGATCCTGCTCCATCTTGGTTTTTAAATGAAAGGTAGATTTCGTTCTACCTTATAAATTTCAAAACAGGCCGTAGCCCGGAGACCGTAGGTCCATTACATGAAGCTTATATTCTGCACCAAGGTGCATAGGCTATAAGCTGCCTATCGAACGGAGAGAGAAGGAGGAGAAGAACAAAAGGAGTGGAAGACCAGGCACATCAGCAGCCTAAACTACACTATGCTTGTAAATTATGCAACCAAAGCAGGACAGCCTGTTTGCGGTCAGGACTCCTTGCCCGATGACTCCAGAGCTTCAGAAGATTTGATGCGTATAACTGTGCATACGTTGGAGACCAGATTTTGCCGTTAAACACCCTATCATTCCGGGCATGCCAAAGAGTGACAGCAGCAGCAGCGACAAGAACATGCCAAGCAGCTGATGAAGGCCAGTGTACCTGCGACAGGCGCATAAACTCCAGGAGATCCACAGAGCGCGAAGCAAAGCTCTCCAAACCGAACCTGTCCCAGAGAGTAGCGGCGAGAGAGCATCACAAGATGATATGATCGATGGACTCGCGGGCCGGGCAGATATCACAGTCAGCATGAGAGGCCACCGAAGTCTAGTTCTTCTTAAGCATGTTATCCCTCGTGTTTAGATGCCCCCAAAAGGCTCACCCGTAGGTTGCAGCGTCAGATGCCTGAGTTGATTCACCCGTTGCAGTCTGGCTTTGCTAAGGGCAGGTCTATTATGGAAAACTTTGCCATGGCAGCCGATATGATTCAGAATGCTCATAAGCGGCACTTGCCTATGATTGTTCTGAAGTTGGACTTCAGAAAAGCTTTTGACAACGTTAGTTGGACATGCATTTCCAACATTATGGAGGCACGGGGCTTCTCCCGCAGATGGATTGGCTGGGTTTCTTCTCTCCTGCACACCTCCAGCTCCAAAATCATGATCAATGGTGAACTTGGGGCCCGATAGTCCCCCGGAGAGGGTTCAGGCAGGGCGATTCGTTGTCTCCATATTTGTTCATTTTGGTGGCTGACGTGTTGCAACGTATGTGTTGTGTTGCGTTTGAGGCCGGGAGTTTGGTTCACCCTTTAGGCTCTGACAGGTTGTTTCCGGTGCTGCAATACGTCGACGACACTCTGCTTCTCTTTTAGGGCAGCATACAGCAGGCCACTGTGGTCCGGGATATCCTCGCAGCATTCACAGATTTTACTGGTCTGCACATAAACTTTGACAAGAGCACTTTGGTTCCTATTGGGCTGGACGCTATCACCACGTCTGGGATTGCTGCTCTATTCGGCTGCCCGGTTTCTTCCTTCCCATGCACTTACCTCGGCCTACCTTTATCTTTGCATAAGATCACTCATGGCATGCTGCTGCCAGTAATTCACAAGGTTGACAAGCGACTGTCAGGTTGGTTAGCTACTCTTTTATCATGGGGTGGTCGGCTGACGCTGCTGAACTCTGTGCTGGCTGCCATTCCAAGTTACTATATGACATGCTTCCCTTGGCCCAAGGAGTCTCTTACAAAGCTGAACAATCTCTTTCGAGCTTTCTTCTGGCAAGGCAAGAACATCATACGGGGTGGCCAATGCTTGGTGGCCTGGGATTACGTGATTATGCCGCGGTGTTCTGGTGGGCTAGGTGTGCGGGATGTGGCTGCTCACAATCAAGCACTGCTGTGCAAGTTTGCGGCCAAGGTTCTGCAACCCTCCGATATCCCTTGTTTCCAGTGGTCTGCTGCACAATACTGCAATGGTCGCATGGGCCTTGGAGTTCACAGTAGGGATACGCCTATCTGGAAAGGTTTCAAATGCTTCATTCCTATGGTGCTCTATGCATCCAGAGGCTCTTTGGGCAATGGGTGCCATCTCTCCTTTTCAGGTGCTGCCTGAAAGAAATATGCCCTAGAGTCAATAATAAAGTTATTATTTATTTCCTTATATCATGATAAATGTTTATTGTTCATGCTAGAATTGTATTAACCGGAAACATAATACATGTGTGAATACATAGACAAACATAGTGTCACTAGTATGCCTCTACTTGACTAGCTCGTTGATCAAAGATGGTTAAGTTTCCTAGCCATAGAAATGAGTTGTCATTTGATTAACGGGATCACATCATTAGGAGAATGATGTGATTGACTTGACCCATTTCGTTAGCTTAGCACACGATCGTTTAGTATTCTGCTATTGCTTTCTTCAGAACTTATACATGTTCCTATGACTATGAGATTATGCAACTCCCGTTTACCGGAGGAACACTTTGTGTGCTACCAAACGTCACAAAGTAACTGGGTGATTATAAAGGTGCTCTACAGGTGTCTCCGAAGGTACTTGTTGGGTTAGCGTATTTCGAGATTAGGATTTGTCACTCCGATTGTCGGAGAGGTATCTCTGGGCCCACTTCGTAATGCACATCACTCAAGCCTTGCAAGCATTGCAACTAATGAGTTAGTTGCGGGATGATGTATTACGGAACGAGTAAAGAGACTTGCCGGTAACGAGATTGAACTAGGTATTGAGATACCAACGATCTAATCTCGGGCAAGTAACATACCGATGACAAAGGGAACAATGTATGTTGTTATGCGGTCTGACCGATAAAGATCTTCGTAGAATATGTGGGAGCCAATATGAGCATCCAGGTTCCGCTATTGGTTATTGACCGGAGACTTGTCTCGGTCATGTCTACATAGTTCTCGAACCCGTAGGGTCCGCACGCTTAAAGTTTCGATGACGGTTATATTATGAGTTTATGAGTTTTGATGTACCGAAGGTTGTTCGGAGTCCCGGATGTGATCACGGACATGACGAGGAGTCTCGAAATGGTCGAGACATGAAGATTGATATATTGGAAGCCTATATTTGGATATCGGAAGTGTTCCGGGTGAAATCGGGATTTTACCGGAGTACCGGGAGGTTACCGGAACCCCCCGGGGTCTTAATGGGCCATAGTGGGCCTTTGTGGAGAAGAGGAGAGGCGGCCAGGGTAGGGCCGCGCGCCCCTCCCCCTAGTCCGAATAGGACAAGGAGAGGGGTGCGGCGCCCCCCTTTCCTTCCTCTCTCCCTCCTGTTTCCCCCTTCACTCCTAATCCAACAACGAAAAGGTAGGGAGTCCTACTCCCACACGCCCCTCCTGGCCGGCCGCACCTCCCCCCTTGCTCCTTTATATACGGGGGCAGGAGGCACCCTAGAGACACAACAATTGATTTGATCTTTTAGCCGTGTGCGGTGCCCCCCTCCACCATAATCCACCTCGATAATACTTTAGCGGTGCTTAGGCAAAGCCCTGCATCGGTAGAACATCATCATCGTCACCACGCCGTCGTGCTGACGAAACTCTCCCTCAACACTCGGCTGGATCGGAGTTCGAGGGACATCATCGGGCTGAACGTGTGTTGAACTCGGAGGTGTCGTGCATTCGGTACTTGATCGGTCGGATCGTGAAGACGTACGACTACATCAACCGCGTTGTGCTAACGCTTCCGCTTTCGGTCTGTGAGGGTACGTAGACAACACTCTCCCCTCTCGTTGCTATGCATCACCATGATCTTGCATGTGCGTAGGAAATTTTTTGAAATTACTACGTTCCCCAACAGTGGCATCCGAGGCAGGTTTTATGCGTAGATGTCATATGCACGAGTAGAACACAAGTGAGTTGTGGGCGATATAGGTCATACTGCTTACCAGCATGTCATACTTTGGTTCGGCGGTATTGTTGGATGAAGCGGCCCGGACCGACATTACGCGTACGCTTACGCGAGACTGGTTCTACCGACGTGCTTTGCACATAGGTGGCTGGCGGGTGTTAGTTTCTCCAACTTTAGTTGAACCGAGTGCGGCTACGCCCGGTCCTTGAGAAGGTTAAAACAGCATCAACTTGACAAACTATCGTTGTGGTTTTTGATGCGTAGGTAAGAACAGTTCTTGCTAAGCCCGTCGCAGCCACGTAAAACTTGCAACAACAAAGTAGAGGACGTCTAACTTGTTTTTGCAGGGCATGTTGTGATGTGATATGGTCAAGACATGATGCTAAATTTTATTGTATGAGATGATCATGTTTTGTAACTGAGTTATCGGCAACTGGTAGGAGACATATGGTTGTCGCTTTATTGTATGCAATGCAATCGCCCTGTAATGCTTTACTTTATCACTAAGCTGTAGCGATAGTCGTAGAAGCATAAGATTGGTGAGACGACAACGATGCTACGATGGAGATCAAGGTCTCGCACCGGTGACGATGATGATCATGACGGTGCTTCGAAGATGGAGATCACAAGCACAAGATGATGATGGCCATATCATATCACTTATATTGATTGCATGTGATGTTTATCTTTTATGCATCTTATCTTGCTTTGATTGACGGTAGCATTATAAGATGATCTCTCACTAAATTATCAAAGTATAAGTGTTCTCCCTGAGTATGCACCGTTGTGAAAGTTCTTCGTGCTGAGACACCACGTGATGATCGGGTGTGATAGGCTCTATGTTCAAATACAACGGGTGCAAAACAGTTGCACACGCGGAATACTCAGGTTAAACTTGACGAGCCTAGCATATAACAGATATGACCTCGGAACATGGAGACCGAAAGGTCGAGCATGAATCATATAATAGATATGATCAACATATTGATGTTCACCATTGAAACTACTCCATCTCACGTGATGATCGGACATGGTTTAGTTGATATGGATCACGTGATCACTTAGAAGATTAGAGGGATATCTATCTAAGTGGGAGTTCTTAAGTAATATGATTAATTGAACTTAAATTTATCATGAACTTAGTACCTGATGGTATCTTGCTTGTCTATGTTGATTGTAGATAGATGGCCCGTACTGTTGTTCCGTTGAATTTTAATGCATTCCTTGAGAAAGCAAAGTTGAAAGATGATGGTAGCAATTACATGGACTGGGTCCGTAACTTGAGAATTATCCTCATTGCTGCACAGAAGAATTACGTCCTGGAAGCACCGCTAGGTGTACCACCTGCGCCGGCAACTGCAGACATTGTGAATGCCTTGCAGACGCGTGTTGATGACTACTCGATAGTTCAGTGTGCCATGCTTTACGGCTTAGAACCGGGACTTCAACGACGTTTTGAACATCATGGAGCATATGAGATGTTCCAAGAGTTGAAGTTAATATTTCAAAAGAATTCCCGGATTGAGAGATATGAAGTCTCCAATAAGTTCTACAGCTGCAAGATGGAGGAGAATAGTTCTGTCAGTGAGCATATACTCAAAATGTCTGGGTATAATAATCACATGATTCAACTGGGAGTTAATCTTCCGGATTATAGCATCATTGACAGAATTCTCCAATCACTGCCACCAAGCTACAAGAGCTTCGTGATGAACTATAATATGCAAGGGATGGATAAGACAATTCCCTAGCTCTTCGCAATGCTAAAGGCAGCGAAGGTAGAAATCAAGAAGGAGCATCAAGTGTTGATGGTCAATAAGACCACCAGTTTCAAGAAAAAGGGCAAAGGGAAGAAGAAGGGGAACTTCAAGAAGAACAGCAAACAAGTTGCTGCTCAAGAGAAGAAACCCAAGTCTGGACCTAAGCCTGAGACTGAGTGCTTCTACTCCAAGCAGACTGGTCACTGCAAGCGGAACTGCCCCAAGTATTTGGCAGATAAGAAGGATGGCAAGCTAAACAAAGGTATATGTGATATACATGTTATTGATGTGTACCTTACTAATGCTCACAGTAGCACCTAGGTATTTGATACTGGTTCTGTTGCTAATATTTGCAACTCGAAACAGGGACTACGGATTAAGCGAAGATTGGCTAAGGACGAGGAGACGATGCGCGTAGGAAATGGTTCCAAAGTTGATGTGATCGTGGTCGGCACGCTACCTCTACATCTACCTTCGGGATTAGTTTTAGACCTAAATAATTGTTATTTGGTGCCAGCGTTGAGCATGAACATTATATCTGGATCTTGTTTGATGCGAGACGGTTATTCATTTAAATCAGAGAATAATGGTTGTTCTATTTATATGAGTAATATCTTTTATGGTCATGCACCCTTGAAGAGTGGTCTATTTTTTTTAAAACTCGATAGTAGTGATACACATATTCATAATATTGAAGCCAAAAGATGCAGAGTTGATAATGATAGTGCAACTTATTTGTGGCACTGCCGTTTAGGTCATATCCGTGTAAAGCGCATGAAGAAACTCCATACTGATGGACTTTTGGAACCACTTGATCATGAATCACTTGGTACTTGCGAACCGTGCCTCATGGGTAAGATGACTAAAACACCGTTCTCCGGAACTATGGAGCGAGAAGCAGATTTGTTGGAAATCATACATACAGATGTACGTGGTCCGATGAATGTTGAGGCTCACGGCGGATATCGTTATTTTCTCACCTTCACAGATGATTTAAGCAGATATGGGTATATCTACTAAATGAAACATAAGTCTGAAACATTTGAAAAGTTCAAAGAATTTCAGAGTGAAGTTGAAATCATCATAACAAGAAAATAAAGTTTCTACGATCTGATCGTGGAGGAGAATATTTGAGTTACGAGTTTGGTCTTCATTTGAAACAATGCGGAATAGTTTCGCAACTCACGCCACCTGGAACACCACAGCGTAATGGTGTGTCCGAACGTCGTAATCGTACTTTACTAGATATGGTGCGATCTATACTGTCTCTTACTGATTTACCGCTATCGTTTTGGGGATATGCTTTAGAGACGGCTGCATTCACGTTAAATAGGACACCATCGAAATCCATTGAGACGACGCCTTATGAACTATGGTTTGGCAAGAAAACAAAGTTGTCGTTTCTTAAAGTTTGGGACTGCGATGCTTATGTGAAGAAGCTTCAACCTGATAAGCTCGAACCCAAATCGGAGAAATGTGTCTTCATAGGATACCCAAAAGAGACTGTTGGGTACACCTTCTATCACAGATCTGAAGGCAAGACTTTTGTTGCTAAATTTGGAATCTTTCTATAGAAGGAGTTTCTCTCGAAAGAAGTGAGTGGGAGGAAAGTAGAACTTGATGAGGTAACTGTACCTGCTCCCTTATTGGAAAGTAGTTCATCACAGAAACCGATTTCTGTGACACCTACACCAATTAGTGAGGAAGTTAATGATGATGATCATGAAACTTCAGATCAAGTTGTTACTGAACCTCGTAGATCAACCAGAGTAAGATTCGCACCAGAGTGGTACGGTAATCCTGTTCTGGAAGTCATGTTACTAGACCATGATGAACCTATGAGCTATGAAGAAGCGATGGTGAGCCCAGATTCCGCAAAATGGCTTGAGGCCATGAAATCTGAGATGGGATCCATGTATGAGAACAAAGTGTGGACTTTGGTTAACTTGCCCGATGATCGGCAAGCCATAGAGAATAAATGGATCTTCAAGAAGAAGACTGACGCTGACGGTAATGTTACTGTCTATAAAGCTTGACTTGTTGCGAAAGGTTTTCGACAAGTTCAAGGGATTGACTAGGATGAGACCTTCTCACCCGTAGCGATGCTTAATTTTGTCCGAATCATGTTAGCAATTGACGCATTTTATGATTATGAAATTTGGCAAATGGATGTAAAATATGCATTCCTGAATGGGTTTCTGGAAGAAGACTTGTATATGATGCAACCGGAAGGTTTTGTCGATCCAAAGGGAGCTAACAAAGTGTGCAAGCTCCAGCGATTCATTTATGGACTGGTGCAAGCCTCTGGGAGTTGGAATAAACGTTTTGATAGTGTGATCAAAGCATTTGGTTTTATACAGACTTTTGGAGAAGCCTGTATTTACAAGAAAGTGAGTGGGAGCTCTGTAGCATTTCTGATATTATATGTGGATGACATATTGCTGATTGGAAATGATATGGAATTTCTGGATAGCATAAAGGGATACTTGAATAAGAGTTTTTCAATGAAATACCTCGGTGAAGCTGCTTATATATTGGGCATCAAGATCTATAGAGATAGATCAAGACGCTTAATTGGACTTTCACAAAGCACATACCTTGACAAAGTTTTGAAGAAGTTCAAAATGGATCAAGCAAAGAAAGGGTTCTTGCCTGTGTTATAAGGTGTGAAGTTGAGTAAGACTCAATGCCCGACCACTGCAGAAGATAGAGAGAAGATGAAAGATGTTCCCTATGCTTCAGCCATAGGCTCTATCATGTATGCAATGTTGTGTACCAGACCTGATGTGCCTTGCTATAAGTCTAGCAGGGAGGTACCAAAGTAATCCAGGAGTGGATCACTGGACAGCGGTCAAGAACATCCTGAAATACCTGAAAAGGACTAAGGATATGTTTCTCGTTTATGGAGGTGACAAAGAGCTCATCGTAAATGGTTACGTCGATGCAAGCTTTGACACTGATCCGGACGATTCTAAATCGCAAACCAGATACGTGTTTACATTGAATGGTGGAGCTGTCAGTTGGTGCAGTTCTAAACAAAGCGTCGTGGCGGGATCTACGTGTGAAGCGGAGTACATAGCTGCTTCGGAAGCAGCAAATGAAGGAGTCTGGATGAAGGAGTTCATATCCGATCTAGGTGTCATACCTAGTGCATCGGGTCCAATGAAAATCTTTTGTGACAATACTGATGCAATTGGCTTGCCGAAGGAATCCAGATTTCACAAGTGAACCAAGCACATCAAGAGACGCTTCAATTCCATCCGGAATTTAGTCCAAGTGGGAGACATAGAAATTTGCAAGATACATACAGATCTGAATGTTGCAGACCCGTTGACTAAGCCTCTTCCACGAGCAAAACATGATCAGCACCAAGGCTCCATGGGTGTCAGAATCATTACTGTATAATCTAGATTACTGACTCTAGTGCAAGTGGGAGACTGAAAGAAATATGCCCTAGAGGCAATAATAAACTTATTATTTGTTTCCTTATATCATGATAAATGTTTATTATTCATGCTAGAATTGTATTAACCGGAAACATAATACATATGTGAATACATAGACAAACATAGTGTCACTAGTATGCCTCTACTTGACTAGCTCATTGATCAAAGATGGTTAAGTTTCCTAGCCATAGACATGAGTTGTCATTTGACTAACGGGATCACATCATTAGGAGAATGATGTGATTGACTTGACCCATTCCGTTAGCTTAGCACACGATCGTTTAGTATTCTGCTATTGCTTTCTTCATAACTTATACATGTTCCTATGACTATGAGATTATGCAACTCCCGTTTACCGGAGGAACACTTTGTGTGCTACCAAATGTCACAACATAACTGGATGATTATAAAGGTGCTCTACAGGTGTCTCCGAAAGTACTTGTTGGGTTGGCGTATTTCGAGATAAGGATTTGTCACTCCGATTGTCGGAGAGGTATCTCTGGGCCCACTCGGTAATGCACATCACTCAAGCCTTGCAAGCATTGCAACTAATGAGTTAATTGCGGGATGATGTATTACGGAATGAGTAAAGAGACTTGCCGGTAACAAGATTGAACTAGGTATTGAGATACCGACGATTGAATCTCGGGCAAGTAACATACCGATGACAAAGGGAACAACGTATGTTGTTATGCGGTCTGACCGATAAAGATCTTCGTAGAATATGTGGGAGACAATATGAGCATCCAGGTTCCGCTATTGGTTATTGACCGGAGACGTGTCTCGGTCATGTCTACATAGTTCTCGAACCCGTAGGGTCCGCACGCTTAAAGTTTCGATGACGGTTATATTATGAGTTTATGAGTTTTGTTGTACCGAAGGTTGTTCGGAGTCCTGGATGTGATCACGGACATGATGAGGAGTCTCAAAATGGTCGAGACATGAATATTGATATATTGGAAGCCTATATTTGGATATCGGAAGTGTTCCGGGTAAAATCGGGATTTTACCGGAGTACCTGGAGGTTACTGGAACCCCGGGGGGCTTAATGGGACATAGTGGGCCTTTGTGGAGAAGAGGAGAGGAGGCCAGGGCAGGGCCGCGCGCCCCTCCTTCCCTAGTTCGAATAGGACAAGGAGAGGGGGGCGGCGCCCCCCCTTTCCTTTCTCTCTCCCTCCTCTTTCCCCATCCACTCCTAATCCAACAAGGAAAAAGGGAGGGAGTCCTACTCCCGGTGGGAGTAGGACTCCTCCTGGCGCGCCCCTCCTGGCCGGCCGCACCCCCCCCCCCTTGCTCCTTTATATACGGGGGCAGGGGGCACCCTAGAGACACAACAATTGATTTGATCTTTTAGCCGTGTGTGGTGCCCCCCTCCATCATAATCCACCTCGATAAATACTGTAGCGGTGCTTAGGCAAAGCCCTGCGTCGGTAGAACATCATCATCGTCACCACGCCGTCGTGCTGACGAAACTCTCCCTCAACACTCGGCTGGATCGGAGTTCGAGGGACGTCATCGGGCTGAACGTGTGCTGAACTCGGAGGTGCCGTGCGTTCGGTACTTGATTGGTCGGATCGTGAAGACGTACGACTACATCAACCGCGTTGTGCTAACGCTTCCGCTTTCAGTCTACGAGGGTACGTAGACAACACTCTCTCCTCTCGTTGCTATGCATCACCATGATCTTGCGTGTGCGTAAAAAAAAATTTGAAATTACTACGTTCCCCAACACTGCCAACTCTATACACCGCTACATCTTGTTTGATAGTCGCTTCATGCACGATCCTGCTGCCCGACGCATGCACGACACCGAAATCCAACGCCCGGTGCCTGATGTATGCATGCATGTGTGGCCGGATTTTAAACATCGTCTATGGATCGTCCATGTTTTGTCGTGTGGATAACATAGCTCTAGTGTTATTGCAACCACCAACGTGTTTTAGCTCAGGACATCTGGCTTAGCTGCAGAGGTTCAGCACGTCTGGGGCTATACACAATATAAGCTACTTACTAGTACTAGCAAAAATTGGACGCCGATATCCACCACACGTATGGTATATTCGACATGCACCCACACACCGTGTGTGGTGTGAGCAGGAGGCAGCCCACACGGGCTATGTGTGGGCGGACATGAGAATTGCCCACACATGTGGGCGCGGCTACTTCATGTCACACGCCTAACAAGTACTACTCATCTCCATCCCGCGCGTGTGGCATGAAGCAAAAATGCCCACATGTCCTGGCGCAGCTACGTTAGGTACCCACGGGATGATGATTTAGGTGCCACCCTGGTTGGCAGATGTAGTTATCCGGGATGACAAGTGTAGTTATAAAAGCATGGCAACTCTATCTGTTTTGGTTAACTATAGTTGCCATGTCTAATTTATGGTAGTTGCCGCATGTACTCAAACTGTAGTTGCCCTGTGTGATTAATTACTTGCCACATATGGTCAAACAGTAGTTACCATGTGTATTTACCTAGTTGCCACATGTGGTCCAACCATAGTTGCCATGTATGATTAATCACAGTTGCCTTGTGTGTTTATCTGGTTGCCACGTACGCGCAACTGCAGTTTTCGTCTAGCAAAAAATCACGGTTGCCATGTGTGTTTACCTAGTTGACACGTTCGCATAACTGCAGTTGCCATCCACAATGTAGGAGTGTCGTGTGGGCGAAAAGCAGTTTGCCCACATGCGCATGAGCTAGGTGGTGGCTGTGGACAGAAACTAGTTCGCCCACACAGCGCAGCTGGCAAACAGCGTGGTGCGGGCGTGTGGGCAAACTCTCCAACACCCACACACCAAGTCCGTCCTACGTGGCATGTGAATTCTGCCTCAATGTGTCAAGATTCGTGCAAACTACACTGGACGATAATCCACGCGTATGGGCGAGTTGCAAAACTGCCACACGTGTGGGCGTTAGTGTTTCGCAAAAGTTATATACTAGTACTACGGTAGATCTTACCAGCTAATCTGGCAGATTCATCCATGACCAAGAAGATTTGATCTTGCGTACCTGAACGTAGCCACTTACTTATCCAGATTGCAGAAATCCCCTATCCACCAGAGAAAGCATTACATGTGTATGACATGCAATGCCTGAACATTTACAAAATACGTTCAACCCCAAACCAGAGAAAGCATTACGTACATGACATGCAATACACTGTAAGTGGTGCTCAACTGTTTCTGTGTAGTTGGGACCAAGCTGATGAGCTCACTACAGATGCGTAAAACCCAAAGTTCTGACACTCAACAATACACAAGAAACTGCTGGCTGCCCAACTGCCTGCTGAGAAATGCAGAATATCCGGGGAAGCTCTCTTAGCAAAATGGTCTCCAGAATCACCTACCACAACAATGTACAAGCATCTTGGTCCTTCAAATCTGTCAAAGAACTGAAGCTATTCGGTCAAACGCCTACTGGGTTATATATTAGGTATAGCTAGAGAAGAGAAAAACAGTACAAAAAGTAAACATGAAAGAGGGGTACTTCATTACCATCGTTTTACAGCAAGAGGGTTCTTTTTAACTTGCCACTCCCAATTAAGAGATAAGCCTAACATAAAGATTTTCTAACACTACTATGGTAAATTTGAATTTCTGAGACTGCAAAGAGCCAAAGATGGCACTCTGGAAAATGCCCATCTAAAGGTTTGTGATTAAAATGCTTTTATAAGGAGACCACAGTTTAAAAAAACATGCTCCCCCATATAAAATCATCAAAAGATAATCAACGAAAGCTAATCCTGAAACATGAAGTACCCATTGGGCTCTTAGTTGCCAATCTGAATTCTGGGCAGTTTCACACAAGATTATCTCGGTCACAATAGAGTAGAGGTTCTAGTACTCCCAAAATATGTAGCCCCAAGGCTATGCCTATGCCAGTTGATGGCAGCACTTCAGTACATATAGTACAATCTCAGTCCCGGTGTTGAATACAAACACATTAAAAATGAATCTTAGAAACAAACATGTATAGTGAAAGTCTGAATTAACATAAAGATTTTCTAACACTATGTCGGCAATTTGAATTTCTGAGACTGCAAAGAGCCAAAGATGGTGCTCCGAAAAATGCCCATCTAAGGATTGTAACCAGATATTTGCCATTCTAATCCTGTAAATGTTCCTCAAAAGGATGCGCTAGCCATATTTGAATACTTTCCTTGCATCACATCACCTGAACTGTCTAATTAGTCTCTGGTTCTTGGGAAAATACTTTCTCTTCATATATGTTCACTAACGATAAGTCGGTCACTGTTCCTGCATATTGATTATTGACCCATTCTACAGTTCTACTGTGACCAAAGTGTTCACCTATCCCCTGGCTTGTTAATAAAATTTGTGGCTAAATGCTTGGTTTGCTGATTCGGGCCAAATCCCAGTTTCGTAGTATGTTCGTACATGCAGTTACATGTGAGTGCAGTGCATACATGGAATTAAACCAGGCCACGAGATGATAGTATATGACAATTATCCTGCATTTTCTGCTCAAAGCCTGAATGTGTGCAACGAGTGTTATTTGGCTGCAGGAGGGAAGTTAACCACATTACTGGTCCTCCGGTTCGGACTGGTTTTATGAGTATTGCTAAAGTTAGTTGACTGACAATCCACGCAAATTCAACAGTGCCTTTCATGCTGCAATTATGTGTTCTTTATGGAAACTTTGAAATGATATCTGCTATAACAACGCTCGTTGGTCGGGATTTCAGGTTCTATGGTTGGGCATCACCAAGACAATGAAGAACTGGACCAAATCTCTACTATTAAAGGAGAATCGAACGTCGTGATGTTTCAACCTTTCGACTCCCCCTCTATCGATCGACGTCTCCCTCCACCCTTAGTACGCACGATTGAAAAAAGGAAAACTACCGCTCGCATGAAAAAAAGGAAAATAATCCATCGCAATGAATATCAGGAGAAAATAACTGCAAAGCGATCCAACCACACGCACGACATGCACCATAGCAAAGCCGTCCTCCCCTCCCCTCCCCTCGAGCTCCCGTCCCGTGTTCCCCACCGGTGAGACCGCAGGTTCCGGTTCCCTCCTCCGACTCCGTCATCTAAATCCTAGGGTGATCCGTCGTAGAACTTCTAGAGACTCTCCTTCCCGCACGATCTCAAGCAGCCGCCGCCGTAACCGTCCCCGCATCTGCGCCCCGTCGCCCCCTGCGAGCCGGGCGGGCGGGCCTCTGCTGCAGCCAGAAGACGCCGGCCACCGAGCAGTTGCCGTCCCTCCTCCCCGCCCGCCCAAGTCCTTAATGCGCGACCTGCCCAAGCTACTCCTCTTCATGGCCCCTATCAGCCGCGATGATGGTGTTCGTCGACCTGCAGCAGTTTCCCAATCATTTGTGTATTCTCTCAGGTGAGCTTCTCTCTCCCCAGTTGATGTCTCTTATTGCCATTCATTCACCGGTTTGGTGAGCGTGTAGTTTGATGTGTGCGCTTGTGATTTTTTCTTTGCATGAAGCTAGCACGGGAATGAATCTGGGATGATGGATTTAGCTTCGTGGAAAGGAAGGGTAACCTTAGTCTAATTATGGTCAATACGTGGACTGTTGAGTTGCCGATGTCTGAATTTGAGTAATTTTTTTGCCTATGTGCTTGGTTTGTGAACTGATTGGATAATTTTGTCTTTCCACTGTTATTCCGAGTAATTGTTTTAAATTGTCGAAATTGCTTTTCTAAGGTAGTTGATATTTATGCAGCTTCAACTTTGTTTCTTGTGAACAGAGATTATAGTTGTTTGTCTAGCTTCAAGGTTTATTTTCTTGTGCTTGATGATAGCACGGATGAGCGGATCCCATGGTGTGGTTCAGACGATGAACCAGGGTACGGTTATCTTGTTGACACTAGAAATTCAAGACAAAGAAAATGTGTATGTATGTGTTATTAAATTTGGTACAGTAAGGGATAGTATCTCTGACTTTGTAGCAATGTATAGTAATACATATTTGTATTTTCCGATTTAGCAGGATTCATTGGAGCATCGACCAAACAATACTTTTGCAAGTTTGCTTTAATTAATTTTGAGACGTGTTCCTTCTGATTGAAGATGGTCGTGACCAATTTCAGTAGTGCAAAACCATTCAACATTGTTGGTTGAATTGGGCTTGGAAAATACTTGATCGAGCAGCTCCTTTGTTGTTTGATTACAAGAAGATAACAATTATTAATGATAATTGTTATTTAGGTGTTTTGATGACATGCTATAAAACAAGCTTCCTGAAGGAGACAGGCAGTACCACTAATTCTCATGTCACTATGTGCTATCATATTGTAGAGTACAAGAAGCTATGCAACCTACTGAAAGCGAGGGATTATGAGCCTCATGACCGCAGTGCGCCACTATGTGCATGTCGCTCGGCTTCGATTCAGTGGCGGGGGCAGAACAGCAGTGTGGCGTTGGCGATGGGCAATAACGTTTGAACTTAGTGACGGGTCACGGCAGCACACTGGTTCAAGATATGAGAATTAGTGTTTCTTCCTTTCTATTTTTCTGCAGCTGATGATGGATCTATCATTCTCCCTCTTAACTGTGAATAAATATGCTAAAGTGGTAATACTACTTTTTAATGATGTGGCTCTGCAGCTATGTTGTCATTGTGCTTTCTGTATTTACTTATGCACTAAATGCCAGCATCTTTAATTCAGTAATAAGCCACCTCTTAGACTAGTGTAGTGATGGCCTGCAGTTTGGTTCAACCTTACACACTTCACCGGATTTATGAATTTAATTAGACGTACAAGGACTCATTATACTCTTTTTTGCAGCCTCACAATCAGTACATATACATGTTCTAGACCGTACAAAGTAGCGTGGTAGTAGTTAGAGCATAGTTCTATGAAACCTTTGGGCCATCACCACAATGAACCACCTGACCTAAAATACGGTGTTGGTTTTTTATTGTCGATGTGTCATAGAAGTGAGTTGTTTTGTTGCTGCCGAGTACCTTTGTGTTTTCAGTTTTGGCTCCTATGCCTACCCAATTATTCATGTTCATGTACACCCAAATTGAATCACATATTTTTACATATATAATTGGTTCAATATCATATTATCCCTACAGGTTGAGTGATACTTATCTCATTAGAGAATTATTTTATTTGTTAGAAATGTAGATCTGATTTTGTTATCGACTTGTCTGCTATGTACATGAGCACGCACAAGTTGCAGTGACTTAGCGCTGGTAAGAAACTTTGAAACATTTTCTCTTCCATTCACATTTATTTAGAAGGGGCACTTACAGGGTTTTCGGGCAATATATCTTTTCAAATCTTGAAACAAGCATACCACTAATATGGCAACACTACTTACTTTTAGTTAGCTTCTGTTGAATCATATTGAACTCCAATAGTGAATTAGAATGACAAACTAAGCACCAGTTGAGATTACTTAAAAGGATTTGCAAACTATATTGTGTTTTCAAGGAACTTAATCACACAAGTTCACCATGGCCTACTATATTGTGTCTGAAGGAAATTTCTCACAAAAGTTCGCGGTTACCATTGTTGTTTCACACATACAGTGACGGCAAATTTTAACATGCTCCCTCTTACCCCCTCTTTTTACATGTGAGGTAAGAAGGTAAGAATTAATCAGACCACTAATTAATGAGATCAACGACTCAGATCTATTATATACTCTTACCTTTCATGTGAAAACATGGGGTAAGAGGGAGCATGTGTCGTGTGTAGTTTGAGGTGAAGTTGAGGCCAGCCGCACATTCGTTGTTACTATCCATCTAAGTGATGGACATTAGATGCGATAATATGGAACACGAGGCAAGATGAATTTCGTTAGGTAATCGTCAGAACTAGAACAAGCTCGTGGATGATGATGAAACATCACACATGTAATGGGAAGACATTGAATGAGAAGGGGGCTGGGGTGGGGGAGGAAGCACGAATATATATGGTGATGTTTTCTTTTTCACAGTTTCTAACCTCTCCGTCCAAATAAAACACATTCAATCAATAAATTATGTCGTAAAATTTACATGTTATCCCGTGGCAACGCACGGGTATTCAACTAGTTTCCCTAAATGCAGCTGAAGGATAAGCCATATTCTGCAGTGGAGCTATGCTTCGGTACACACACACACCCCCTTCACAAACCGTATAAGGATAGTATGGTCATTTGACCATAACGTATAGACACCTCGGTATGTGACGCGTACGAGCTATACATATACGTACATAGCAGATCCGTTGGTCCATCAGACAACTGGCGCACGTACTCTTTCCTGTTTCCTCTCGTCCCTGGCGGCTGGAACCCTAGCCGCCACCAGGGGAGGCCGATCTTCCAACGCCGCTCTCCGGCGGCTCCCCTCCGCCGGCGACCTCGGTCGTCGATGGTGAGGGGGGTCGCCGGATCCACGCGTGTGGATCGCTTTTACTTTCTCGTAGTCTAGGTTTTTAGGTTGTTCATCGTTTTTGCTTCGGCGGCAACTATGACAATGCTGAATAAAGATTCTTCGGATCCTTCCCTGACGAGGCCATCGGTCCTATGGTTGGGGATGGATTTGAAAACCAGTCTGTTCAAGCAAGTATGGTGTGGCGGCGGCGGCATCCTCGTGGTGGACCTGTGTCCTCGGGCTCCGCCGATGCGACGGCGTTTGCTCCAGCGTCGGCGCGGAGCTTGGGAGGTAATCCAGGAGCGGATGCATATTGTGGTCTGCATCGACGACATCTGGAAGACGGAGCATGTGCTGGGCTCGTGGTTCGTGGATGGCAGATATGGTTTCCTCCTTCGGCGTTTTAGTCGTGGTGGGGTGCCAGATCTGGAGTTCGATGGCGTGTCCGGGGTGTTGCCCCGGTCTGATTCGTTCAACGGTAAGGGCTTCACTTTTAGAGAGCCACCTTGGAGGTCCGCAAAGCTGCATATCAGCGATGGAGCGCGTCGAGCTCGGGTGAGGAGGTGATTCGTCATTATTTCCTTCGGTGGCTGTTGTGGTGGTGCCGGAGGCAGGTGACGGGCGTTGGTGTCAAGCTCAGAGATATTCTGCTATATTTTCAGTTTTGTCATGTCGGTCTTTACGTGACTTGTACTTTGTTCTTTCTGATTTGAATGAGACACGTATTACCATGCAAAAAAAAAAAACTGGCGCACGTCCCCCCACCATCGTGGGCCTGGCCCATTTATTATTTTATTATTATTATTAAGCTTCAAAAAATTAGTTGTTGAGCAGTATCGAACACCAAACCTCTTGATTTATATCTACCTGCAGCAACCAACTAGTACAGCGCACCTGTTGTGCCTGGCTTCTTCTTTTATACTACTTCTTGTTGTGCATCTTATCTTTCTGTTTTTCTTTTTGCCTTTTTTTTTCTTCAGTTTATTTTTCTTTATTTCTTCTTATTTTTATATTTTCTTTTTTGATTTTCTTAAATTCGTGAACATTTTGTAAATCCGTGAAATGTATAGACACGAAGTGTATAGTACCTAATTCTTGGCATACATAATTAGAAATATCATTCTTCATAAATCAATATTCCTTTCACGTACATTTCACCCAAACAATTTGAATACCTTCTTTACTCAAGAAAACAATATGAATACTATTTTTATTGCATGAGCCAAATTTAGAGTGCATGCTTTCTATATGCTATCTATTTAGGAATCTATAATACCTAAATAGTTCATCCCCACTAAGGCTGGTCGTAATGATAGTATCATAGCTAGTATCATGCATTGCCAACTAGGCAATTTTGATGAGAAGGCATAGCATTAAATGAAGAAAGAGATGGTGTGTAGTATCATATCATGATACCGTATCATATTAAATGATATATTACTTTGTGTCATGCATGGCAATAAATAGAGTACAACATGATACTAATATATGATACTACTATGCATTAGGGTGATAGTATCATACACTAGTTTCTTCTATCATATATATGATACTAGTATATGATACTCCTCATTATAACCAGCCTAACTTATTTCTCTTGACATGCAGCCTATCCACATCATCATGGTGCCACATCAGCTTTTTTTCTTTTTTACATAAATTAATTATTTTTTCCTTAAGATTAGCACAGACGCCCAACTCCCGCAAAGAACCCGGGGAACCAACCGTCTGACCGAAGAATACTAGCGATCGCCTCCTATTCCGTCTTCCCTAACTGATTATAGATAGCCTGTAAGTGAAACCCTTCCATCTTCGTTTCTACTAGATCATAAAAATCCACCGCTGCCGCGACCTTATCCTCACCCCATTTCGCCTCTTGGGATCCATCCATCTTGATCTCGTATGCTGTTCTCTGCTCGCGCTGCCGGTGGCCACGCGACGCACCGCGTCTCCTCCTGCCGCCCCACGCGCCTTTGCCGCCAGGTCAGTTGTTGCTGACGATCTACTGTCGCCCCATGCCATCGACCTACTGCTGCAGAGGATGGAGTTGTCGTGTGCTCGGCAGCCTTGCGCAATCTGTATCCTGAGCGCGGTCGCGCCCCTCTCCCCCTCTAGAGTTTTTTATTTCCATTCAAGTGACTCCGGTAAGTGGTGTATATGTTGATTCGTTTTGTAATACTCACGAAGTAAATTGGTTGCCACACTCCCGATACTCCATTGAACTCTCATCAAGCTGTTCGTCACCCATTGTTTTTTTTATCAGGCAGCTAGATGCACCCATCCAAGATCTGCACGACTGCTGGTGACTATGAAATTGTTTCCAAAATTCTCTGTTTTAGCTACCTATCATAAAGGGTACCTATCCAAGGCATGCATCATTAGTCCAACATAAAATTTCCACACCCAAGGTCATCTGTGATCAGAGGAACACTTTATGTACAATCAGTACAGAGTACAGACCATGTGAAACTAAAGAGCTATGTAACTATGTAATATGGGCTTTTATTTTTGATAAGGTATGTTAATTATATGAGATGATCACTTCCTTGATTTTTCAGAGGTATGGATCTGTTGTGTTTAGTTTGTCCCATGGTGTCTCTTCGCTTTGTTAAACATGAAATTGCATCGTTCCTGACCATGTATTGTCATATTGCGCAACCCGGGAGTGGATGATACTAAAACAGAAGTATGATGATCAGTTGTATAGAAAGATTTGATACATCCAAGACTACAGTCATGAGAAAATTCTCTCTAGAGGACCAATGAATATTATATATACTAGTAGACTGCCCGTGCGTTGCCACGGGCTTTTGAAAATTTGTATTGGTTGCATGTCAAATTTTATATAGATAAAAAGATAGGCAAGAACTTTTTTTTTTGGAATAATACGCTTGCAATGTACTTTGATAAAAAAAATGTAATTCGACCCTATACACCTGATGCACAAAATAAAGGTGGTACACAAACATTAAACTCTTTATTCTGCACTGCATTACAAATGATAATAACACTTGAATGCCTTTTTTAATTATTAAAATCATTTTTCTCATGAAAGCATGTGCACTGTTATTATCCATTAATTAAAAACAACACACGAAGGATTTTTTTTCCTTTTATACAAATGTTCCAAGATGTTACAACCAGAAACTTCATCACAATATGCGATTGGCTGGCAAACTATTACATAATATTGATTTAGGTGCTTGACGATAAAGAGTTTTCCCCGCTTTATATTATAAAGTAGCCATCCGATACAACCAGCTCACTGCACACTAGGGCCTGTAGCACAAACAAGCCCAAAATAAAAACGAGAGAAAAAGAAAGAGAAACAAATCCCGACATCGGTAGATCAACGAAACAAAGATGACCGGTAACGATGCACCCTCCGGCGAAGTACCACCGCACTCCTAGCACCCGAAGCGTTGCGTACCGAGCAACACCTTCAAGAAGGAATGCGACGACTACAGCACTGCTGCCCGGACAAGTCCTAGGGTTTCCCTCGGTACGCAAAGGACAATGGGGAAGGTGTATACCCGACGCCCTTTAGGAAGGTCCGGCGGCGCCTGCAGGTGTCACGACATCGATGCCGGACGAGCCCTAGGGATTTCACCGACCCAAACAACCACCACCACCTCGGACGATCTGAAGTGCACCAACCAACCTGCTGCCCACCAGCCTTTGCCACCACGATCACTAAACCAACTTCGTCGTCTCCTGAGGCCACCGACACAAGACCTGGAGGAGGGAAGAGGATCCCAGGGGCTCAGGGGCATCCGCAACTCAGCTGACGAGAGGGGACAACCTTCGTCGCTGCCACGAAGCAGACCGGATGTGACGGCAGGGGCCTAGCAGGCCCCTACTGACCCGAGCGGGCCCAAATGGGTCTAGGCAACCCCTACTGCCACACTGCAGCACATCGGCCGACAAAAGCTGCCACCACCCGCACCCCTCAATGCCTCGCCACGACTACCAGGGAGCCACATCGCCGCGCATCGGACCGTTGGTCTGCCCCAACCCAGATAGGGCCCAAAAGGGCCTAGATCTGGGCGGAGTGGAGGCCGCTAGCCAGCCGCACCACCACGCGCCCCGCAGCCAATAGTCGCGCCCACGTGCAAATCGCGAGCGGGGAAAGAATGGACCGCCTCCGCCCGAGGACACCACCGCCATCAGGAGGCCCCCGCGCCCCCAACACGCGAGCGGGGAAAGAACGGCCCGCCTCCGCTAGCACCGCATGGGAATGGCCTGGCGGACCACGCCGGTAGCGGCAAGGGAAAAGACGGGGAGGGGATGGAGGAGAGGGGGGTCGGGGATTCGCACGTCGCCCGCAAGGAGGGAGACGAGCGAGCGAACAGATCGAATCAGTGTAGACGTTTTTCTTAGGTGCTTGAAACCATACGATTTACCATTTAGAAACTATTACAGAAAAACACATCTTCTAGAACATGCTACTCCTACCTCTCTTGTGATAGGTAGATATATCAATCTTTGATAACATTTATTGTTTAGAATTTTATTGGCATTTATCTTTATTTTTATCATAATTTTCTAGTTTTGTTTGAGTCATGTAACTTCATATTTGGTGTATCAACTCAAAAGGATTTTCACATAAAACCCAAGGAAATGTGTGTGTGTGTGTGTGTGTGTGTGTGTGTGTGTGTGTGTGTGTGTGTGTGTGTGTGTGTGTGTGTGTGTGTGTGTGTGTGTGTGTGTGTGCATAAAAGGGAAGTGAGCAACCAACCCTAATTCAACATAAACTCAGACATTAACATCAAATATAAGGGTGAATGACATGCAACATCAATTGCGAATAAGAGGGCTAAAACTTGCCCAGAAAATATACTCCATATATTCCTAAATTTAAGTCTTTTTAAAGATTCTAATACAAACTACATACTTATGTATATAGACATATTTTAGAAAATGTAGATTCACTCGTTTTGCTTCGTATGTTAGTCCGTATTGGAATATCTAAAAAGACTTGCATTTAAGAACGGATGGAGTAAGGCACAACTCACAAGTTTACAACACATTTTTCCTGTGTTAGCACAAAAGTCAAAGAATACATGGTGGGATTGAAGAGAGGTCTATAATATTAGTCTTACCAGTTGTTCATAATTCTACTAGCAAGAGGGAGAGAGAGAATCGGCACCCCCAAATTGTCTTCGTATGTCTTGCTATCCCAAAACCCAGGCCATATGTGAGGAGGAAATGGGGTAAGGATGTCTATGGACAGCACGCCACATCAGGCCGAAAAAGGCACAATTTTCTAAAATATTACTCCCTTTGTAAACTACTCCCTCCGTTCCTTGATATAGGGTGTATAGTTTTTTGTGAAAAAATTCAGATTGTAAGGTGTATTCCTTTAGTTGACTCTTTTACCCCTACAGAAGCTACAACCCACGCATGACCTTCCTAGAAAAAAGGAAAAGGCAAATCCCCATCTCGTATATGATGTGCATGCGTGCTGTAGTTTTGTTAGGAAAGAGAAGATTGCATGCACTAGTGCATATCCCGCCGGGCTTTAGATTTATAGAGAAAAATCTTCTACCGTCCTTTTATTCATTCTTTTGTGTGAACCAATCTGTCTGCCTCTCTTTTTCGCTCACATGGAGAATCAACACGACACGAACTCCTATCCGTCGGCCACCTCGCATCCCATGCAGCTGGGAACTTCTCTTCTCAACGAGGAGGATACCAAGCTGGTGGACTGTGCTCCCAAGGACGGGGAGAAGGTGAAGCCTCTGACTTCCGTTCCATCAGGAAAAGATGAGACGAAGCCGGCGGCCATGCCATGCTTGGAGTGTCATCAAGTGGCTGGAACAATGAAGCACCCAGTAATTAATTGGCTGACAAACATGGGTTCGTACGTGTGTTCGGGCTGCGGCGAGACTCGAGTTTTGTTCAAGCCGCCGTCAAACGAATCTTCACCGAGCAACTCCGAGAATAAATGCAGTGACGATGAAGAGCATGGAAGCGACTCGGACGCGGGATTCAAAATTAGGGAGTTTGTGAAAATGAAGTACACGTCCGCGGACATGTAATAGTTGATCGACAACATAAATAAATTTATCGTGGTACCTCTATTTTGTTGATCTTTTGCATAAATAAATTTACTGTGGAACCTCTATTTTGTGGATCTTTTGTCCGAGTACTTCTATTATTGCGAGTGACTGTAAAAAAAGCATGAAGCCAAGATTATTGAAACATTGCCATCCGGTTACATTATTCAATCCAACTGAAGAAACCCATCCACTAAAGATTATTGATGACACTGTCGTATACTCTACTAAATTCGATTACATTATTCAAGACCATTGCACGGCAAACACTAAGAATTGAATGGCGATCACTAAACATCAGGTAGGGATTCAATGACATCATTAACAATGTTTGCAGCACATTGTAATGCCACCGGGAGATCGCCGAGCCTCTCTCTCACAGCCTTGCGCATGTGCGGAACTTTGTAGCGGTTTCCTCTAAATTGCTTCAAGACTTCTATCATGCAGGATTGGAGAGTGAGGAAAATTCTGTTGCTTCTCTCAGCTGGATACTCATCAAATGCCTGCTGCACCTTCAACACAATGCCCTCAATAGAACCTGCACAAATTGACAAATTCAGTGCGATTCAAAATTAATCGTATTAAAAAAATTCTAAGTTCTAGTGATACCTGGAGACAACTTCTGAAAAAGAGCCTGGAGCGCTGCAAAAAAACCTAAATCTAGAATATTTAGGTCAGGGGAGTTTGGAGGCTGGCATGTGAGACGGATGTCCCATCCTTCAGCTTGAGCCGCGGCGACAAACTCCGGATCATCTAAAGGGATGTGGGTCTTTGCATTATCCTGCTGTACATATATTGGCATGCCACGCTCAGCCGGAGGCCATCTCGCCCTTATGGCGGGAATAAGAAAATTAATCATGTACTCCTGGACTACATTTTGAGTAACCGCGGGGAGTACTTTGGTGACCTGCGCAACGCAAACAATTAGTCACCATGTTAGATATACTTTGTGGATCAAAAACAAATTACTCATCCTGCAAATACAGCGGTCATTACCATGGTTCCAGCATCTCTGTTCTTGCTTTTTCTCTTTGCCGCTTCTTGGTATGTGAAGGGCCAAATCCCAAGTTTTCCATCAAAAATCATCGTGCCGTTCGCATCAAAGCGTGGCCGAGCGACCGCGGCCAAAAACATCACCTACACAAGAATATCTACTATCATGCCAATCTTAACAATACAAATATTGAAATTAAAGAAAAAACACATTTCTGACCTTCTCAATGAAATTTTTGCTTTGCGTGCTACGGTATGGATCTTCTTCATCGATCGCCAAATAGTAATTCTGGCTACCGCGTGAACGGTAGAACCATTTCTCGTCAATGTGAATGACGTTGTACATCTCTTTGAATTTGGGATCCTGAGGAACAGTATGCTCATCAAACATTGACAAGCAAAACCGTACTCGTCCTACCTTGTTTTCATCCGTCAATGTGGATTTGATGGCATTTGTGTGACGCCTCAACAGGCCCTCCTTCAAACGACGCCATAATGTCGTCTTCGCCATGTGCAACTCATTTGCCAAATCTTTAAGAGTTGTTCTTTTCCTCAAATCCACTTGTTTGATAACCTCTGGATCGAATTCTATCCTCTTGCGGCCGCAGTTTTTTGCCCGTTTGTTTTCCAATGCGTGTATTCCACCGGCTTCCTTGCATTTCTTCCACCAGTTTTGCACTGTCCGCTGAGGTATGCCTGTAAGGTCAGACACCTCTTTGGACACTCCTGGACTCAATACCCCAACTTTGGTCCTCTCTAGAACCATAGCATATACAGTATGCTTCTCATGGAGTTGATACCACCTTCTTTTCCTAATCATTGTACCATTGGCATCTGCAGATTATATTGATGATTAAGCAATGTTCATTGTGCACCTATAGATTAAATTGATGATTAAACAATGTTGGTTACAGTTTACCTGAGGCTCCTCCATTCCCATCGCCTTCCACATTGGTATCTTCCTCTTGTTCTTGTTCTACATGCTCCTCAGAATCACCAAGTTCAGCATTCTCTTGTGCTTCTGCAATCAAATTATGCTTACAAATTTGGCACATGCAGCACTGAGAATATAAATGGTGAATATGTGCGAAAGTAGCACCAGAAACACGTGATCTGCATGTACGCATGATCTACATGTACAGCTGATATGCATCTACACATGATCTGCTTGTACTGATCCTACTAGCATGATTAACTAGCACGATGTTCAGATTATGGACTACCTTGAGTTGGACTAAGATTCCTACTCTCCTAGTCCTACACCTGATGAACTACACATAATCTAATCAGTTATGGTCAATATCTACACTATCGTACTGCTGTATCTAATCAGAACAGAACTATTACTGCATGTAATCAGGAGGTATCAGGAGTATAACTGTTGCATCAAATCAGTTATGGACATGAACGACACCTAGTGCTGCATCTAATTAGAACTACACCATGAAAAAAAAACTGCAACACCAATATTCAGAATATGGACGACGTACGTACCTTGAGTTGGACAGTGAACAGGCCACCTAGTCACCGGATTAGGGCCACGCCTTGACCCCGCAAGTCCAAGCCGGTGTCCACCGCGTGCATGCCCGTCGTCCTCCCTGCCGCCTCCCTCACCGTTTCCTCCCGCCATTGCTCGGTTGACGACTGAACCTACACGCTGAGCAAGTCCTGATCGGCCTATGCCTCCTCGTCCAAGTCCTGATCGAACAACGTTTCCTCGTCCATGTCCCACGCCCGGACCCCTTACTCCACCTGCTAGGCCAAGCCTTCGTCCCCGACGTTGATGGGAACTCTCTGCCAGGTCTTCATCTATGATGACACCAGAACTCAATCAGCTAGGGAAGAACGGATGCAAGAATGGATGAACCAAATTGGACATACCTCGGTCGGATACGACCCACTCGTAGTCGTAGTTCAACTCGGCCGCATCCTCCTCCGCCTCGTTGCCAAGGCCATCCCAGTTGATCCACTCATAGCGGCGACCAGCCATTGGAGATGGCGACCAAGAAAGAGAGATGGCGAGCGGGGGACAGGGATGGCGATCGGGAGAGAGAATGATGAGATGGCTAGGTGGGGAGGGGAGGATTTATAGCCCCGTCTTCTCCAATTTCAAAATGAAAATTTTCACACAGTGGCGCCATTGTCTTTCCCTCCCCTGCTGAAAATTTTCCGTGAGCAAAATCTTCAGGAATTTTGAATTTGGCCGAGGCTTTTGCCTTTATGCAGCGCGGGAGAGGGTAAAGAAGCTGCGTGCGCTCGCTCGCTCGCGGGAAAATGCGCAGGGACAATGGAGAGGTAGCGATCAGGGGAGAATAAATCAGAGAGATATTGTGGGATTTGTGTTGGGCTTAATAAGGAAGAAAACTGCCAGCGATAGAGAGGATCGTGATTTGCCTAATTTTCTCTCTAGTCTCACGTGTTTGCACCAGGGGCTTTTACGTCCAAAACCAACGAAAATTCCCCTCCCAGACCATGCGTTAATATTCGTGCAAAAAAACTATACACCCTATATCAAGGAACGGAGGGAGTATAATATAAGAGCGTTTAGAACACTACGCTCTTGTATTATTTTATGGAAGGAGTACAAGGCACCCCAAAGATATTGATGGTATGAATTGCTACGAACTTAAATGCTTAATACAATCAACCAAAAAGCTACCAGCGTGCTTCTCCATTTTAAGCCAGTCCACCTATTGAGGACTTCTTGATTAAAACCTGCAATCGTTCAAGATAGCCTGCAAAACAGGAGTTTTATGTCAGTAAATAATGTAAAAACAATAATTTCAGTTGAGTTGAAAGGCTTAAATTGAAAACCAACAAATATATGCATGCTTATTTCATACTGCTATTTTAGTGAGCACCAATAACCTCCTAGTCAACATCATAATATATCATCCAAAATCATATTAACTATTTTGAGCCAACTTTATACTACTTATGAATATAAATAATATAATTAATTAACAGACATTGGATTGTAACAAACGTGAAAAACACTTCATGTTTCAAGAAATAAGAATAAGTTGTTTAGTTCATCATCGTTACATGTATAAATGGCGAAAACACGCTATGAATAAGAGAAAAAACAAATAAGGATAGAGAGTTGTTAAGTTCATCAAACTGTTTATTTGCTTTAATGCAGAAATAAGGCAACATCCCCTGTAAAAGAATAATTTTATCGACAAACAAATTCCCACCAGTTCATAAAAAATGGCTATGTGGTTGACTTGGAAGGCATTTCATAACATGTATATTTTTTTTTGAGGATGACTACCTAAAAAAGGACCAAACACATCACTTGGTACATTCAGATAGCATCAGCGAACAAAGCTCCTCGAGCACGTCCACAATTATCAGTGAGTCCTCATGTCGTCTAGCTCTGGCAGCCAAGCTCATGTGCTAGACAGTTTTGTTCCCTTTTGATGGCCTTGGCCTGAACTGAAGTGAAGATCCGGCTTGTGTTTTTTATCTCACTGACAACCCAGAAAACAATCCGATCGGCTTGATCTGGCTTGTCCCAATTCATTTGCAATCATTTTGATGTCAGACTCAATGATCAGTGGGCCTTGGTACAGTCTCAACAGCGATACCAGACCCATCAGGATAGCTTGCCCCTCTGCCTCTTCAACTGATCTGCATTTATTCATCAATTTACTCGCCGAGAAGACAACATGCCCCGTATGATCCCGTGCGATCGCGCCAGCCTAGGCTTGGCCCGTGCCTGACAAAAAGGCTGCGTCAGTGTTCAGTTTTACAACACCTTCAGGCGGCTCTTTCCACTGGGCATTTGGCTCGGCGTTCGGCTGATTCCTAGGTGTGGTGTGTCTGCATAGATGCAGACAGGGACCAGCAACTCTTGTTTCCCTGTCCAACAACAGATAGCGACAAATTGCTGATTTCCTCCTCATACTGCACAAGGAACATCACCGATCTCGAAATGGTTTCTGTGCCATCACTGTGGATACAGTTATCTCATAGAAACCAGGCTCTCCATAACAACAGCAGATTTTTCTTTCTTATCTCTAAATCATACTTGTCCAGTAGGATTTGTAGCCAGTCTGTTCCAGTGTACCAGAACTCCTTTTCTTCTGTAAGCCTCCACTCTTTCCTCATGACAAATCTCAACGCCTTACTTTTTGTGCATGATATAACAACATGATATTCATCTTCCTCCCCGTTCCCACATATGTCACACACACTATCTTGAACAATAGTACGCCTGCATAACATGTATATTTGCCTCAACATCAGAATGGATGGTTGAATTACATAAGAGCAGTTTGTCCATTTCAGAGATACAACTTTCTGAAGGAACTGTGTCAATGATTCCCACAAAAAATATAGCGTCTGATACTGGGAAATGTAATAGCCCACTAAGTCATAATTCTGAATGCTTAGGAATCTGGAGAGTGTTATTTCTTCGAAAAAATATGGACAAAGCAAATGAGCATGGTCCAATGCAGGTTCTGCAACTTCTGTTTTACGTGTGTTTTTATAAATAATTTATCGGAAACACAAAGGAAGACAATATGTCTGAGTAGGTAACAATATGTTTTAGAAGATGATGGCTTCCTAATATTTAAGCACATAACTTAAATTTACTGAACCGTGGGAGATGGATCGGAGGTACAGTAGAAGAATGAACAAATAGATTTTATTTCTATTTTCCACAACCTACATGTACAACAATGAGAAGTTCCTCGAGAACCAAGCTTACAACAGTGAATAAGAGGGGAAAGCAATATGGCAATTTAATGTCTCATCGACCCTGCAAGTTGGCAGCATCCCAAGTGATGATCAATTTTAAACATAATCTTTAACTGCATGAATGACTGCACTACAATTCTATTGTTAAAGATATATTCCTAACACGTGAAGAAGAGAGGGAAAAGCAATATGGCAATTTAATGTCCCATCGACCCTGCAAGTTGGCAGCATCCCAAGTAATGACCGATTTTAAACATAATCTGTAACTACAATAATGTGTACAATACAATTCATCATTTCTTTATTCTAGGCATTTTTTTACTCACTCCGTCCCAGTTAGCATCTCAAACAGTCAATAAGAACTCCTATTAGACACTCCAAGTTTTATGTTACCATCTAATTAAACAATAGTAGTATAGTAAAACTGTGAACCTGAGAAACGGTTAGGAGCCGGAGAGGTACCTGGAGGGAGGAGGCCGGAGAGTCCTGGAGGTCATCAACATGCGGGTATTATGCGATTGTGGAATTGCTGGTGCCGCGACGACGAGCGACCTTTCCCCATCGCAGAGCCGTCATCGCCACCGCTGGCCTCCTCCGACTGATTGCGTTGCCAACGTCGCATCAGGTCGTGATACTGAGGAAAATGGGAGATGGCGGTCGGGTGTGGGTGTGGGTCTAGGGATACAAAGCAACCCTCCCAACTGTTATTGTGTTTTTGTGCTTCACAAATCAATTCATAATGTCAATGTTATGACCATGCTAGAAAATCAACTTACTGGGAAATTTATTTGAATAAACAACTAAAGTACAAATGTACTTAAAATAACAGTTTTGATCAAATTCACTAAAAAATACCATGCACCAAATAACTATGTATATTATACAAGGTCAAGGCTGATTCGAGTAAGGCTGTTACCTAGTAGTATGACAATTATAACCACTTGCAAACTCTACAAGCGAGAGACAGTGTTACTTGCAGGAGCCCAAGTGTGAGACTTTTTCAGGTAACTCCATGTATATGTGTGCAGTAATTTGCACAAGAACGTAACATCACTCTATATGCAATATGATTTCAGAGTGAAACATATGATTATTTGCTATTGGACCAACCAAGTGTGGTTTCAACTCCGCATGAGAAATACCATGTAGGAACTGAAACATACATCCGAGCATACAAAACCAAAAAGTCAAGCAAGAATTTGATAGGGCATCTAAGGCATGATAACATTCAGTCACGTTGGTATGCAGTGTTGGTAGAGCGAAATGTGTCAATGCCATGATAACATCCACATGTCCACCGTCATGACTCCCCGGCTCCTCCTGTCAACCACGCGCCTCTGCCAGCAGCGGCGCCAGCAAGAATACCCTGTGTGGTCATTAGAAATCTGTGGGGTCTCCCTTAACCTATTCAGCAAGCTACCATCGACCTTATTGAAGTCCATAAGACAAAGAGACGAACATCTTGTTCTGCTGAAAAGCAACAATATGCTGGAAGATGGCCGCAACCGTCATGTGCTGGAAAACTCCCAGTTCTAACTTCTAACAATACTAACCTCATTCTCCATGCATAACCAACCTTCATGTACTGTATGTAGTGGTTATCTATGCTAATCATTTTTTTTTGGATTCACAAAACTCCACATTGTAAAACAATTCTGGACACCTTAATGCAGGAGTTCAGTTTATAAAACTGGAAGAAATTCTTGAAATTTTCAAAAAAAATTACATTTGAAAGAGTACAGAACCACTCAAAACTCTGTTTTTTGACACACAAAAATTCTGGTAGCTCGCCACTGTAAATTGCGTGTGTGATTGAAAAACTATATTTTATGGTATTATATATAGTAAGAGTCGTCGAAACCATCAAAGGAACAGAGGAAACAATAGCAGAAATGAATACAGAAAGAAATCTGATCTATATCACACTCCACTATAAAACAACAGTGCATCATTTAATGATGATATACTAATGAAGTATTTTCACAAAGCATACCTCTGGAGCAACTGGTGAAATTCCAATAGCACAAGCAACTCCATAGATGATATATACTGACACTCGCATCATTTGACATTATGTGTAGTCAGTACGAGTGTATGAAAGTACGAAAGAACAAGCTACGACATTTTAGACCAGAGATTACATCAATTTTCAGTTAGCATGGCAATATGGCAAATGCCTAGCAATCTATGATTGTTATTTTCCAGCACAAGATTATAAACAACTTGAAAAAAAGCTTACCCTATATCAAGTGCTAGGAGTGTCAATATAAGAGCTCTCTTTCCCTACGTACATCTAGTGAGATAATTCTTTGATAGGCTAAATAAGTAGCTCCCCCATCCATGTACTACACAACTATCAACTGCCACTAAATGGAAAAAAAGGAGCCACCTAAGAATGATGAGGTAGCACCTCAGGAAATTACAAGGGGTGACTTAATTAAGATCCATAAGGTAAGCCACAAGCCTTGATGTAGAATCTGAACAATAGTGAGCAAAGAATGAGTCAAAAAGATACTCACGGTGAGGTGAAACAGTAAAAGCAAATACAACACAAGAGTTGTAGTTACTAAACAAGGATCAGAGGAAATAGAAAAAAGGTGTTCTTTTTATCAACACCAAAGAACCAAAAAACTTTGTGACTATATTTGTCATCCTGAGTGAGCTTAAAATAGGTATTGTGATAAACACAAGGTTTTGGTTTATGAAATAAGTATGGATGGAGAAGGAGATTGTTGGAGAGAGCTTCAGGTACAGCCAGAAATGCACGCATCCAGAGAGTGGTTTTCTGCATATGTAGATTGAGCAGCTAAATGAAAAGGCCTCATAAAATATCAAGAGTCCAGAACATGGATCTGGGGTCAAGCCATTTGAGTACGAAATTTTGGAGTTCAGAACTGAAATATGGGGATTCAGATTTACTCAGGGTAGGAGGGTATGTGTGGGCTGTGCTATATCGACATCCTTGAGTGAACTCTATACATCCACTACAAGACAGTGTCTAGTTTCAGTTATCTGAACATGAGCACTGAATTGATTCAGGCAAGATACGATTGTCAAGAAAAAAAATATAGTAAAGACTGTTCTAAGTTTCTCTCACAGTAGCATGAGGTTCTTAACTGTGCACTTTGCCTGAAGCTGAAACAAAGTTGCAAGATAGGAGTACATTTTTTTTCCTAATCCTGGATATTGATAAACACTGCATGAGATAATCCTGAATCATGAGACAAGAGTACTTGATCCTTAACTTTTAACCTATCATCTTGATCATAACCTTGGATTTCTCGGTGAACTCTATACATCTATCATTTTATATTACCAGCAAACACCTAATCCTGACAGTTACTGTAGAAAATAATATACAGTAAATGGTAACTGTACGAACACCTAATTCTGAAAGATACAACTTGTAATGATGAATGAGATAAGAGTACTCAATCCTCGTCTTGGTCAAAACCATAGATTTCTCAGTGAACTTCATTTGTCTGTCGGTACAGTATGTAATTCCAACAAAGACTACACACAACAGCGCCTAATTCAGTTATCGAAATAATGTCTACTGATTTCATTCAGGCAAGCAACAACCAAAAAAGTTGTGACAAATAAATTCAATCTACAAATTTACAGCAAAAGGTTCAAACATTTGTTCAAGGAAATGAATGCAACCTCGGAGTTTAGCAGGAAACGAAATATAACATCACACACTGTGATTCTTTAACATGGTTCTCCTCTCAGTACACGTATATATCAATCAAAAAGGCATTTTGATTGATTCATGTGCCTGCTAACATGCAGACTGCTTGCCTACAGAGACAAGATGGGGGTGAGAGAGAAGGAGGGAGAGGGATATGGCTTACCACCTACAGCGGGGAGGAGGAAGAACCTGCAGCGGCAGCAGCAGCTTCTCCTTGGCCGGGCCCCTTCACGGAAGCAGAGCAGATCGGAGGGAGCAAACTGACTGCATATATAGACCACACACACGAATCAGATGTGGAGATGAAGAAGGGCAGAAGAAGAGAAGGGATTCATGGCATACCCTTGCGGACGTTACCGCTCTTGCTCTCGGAGGAGAGGAAGATGCTGCGGATCCTGAGCTCGGTCACCATGGCCGCCCGCGGGCTAGGGTTTCGGGCGCGAGCAGGGAGGGATGGATGGGTGTCCAGGTGGAAGGAGGGCGCGGTGGTGGCGGCGGTGGTGGTGGGAGGAGGAGGACTCCTCTGCCGCTGCGTGGTCGTGGTGGCGCCGATGCGGGAACGCCGGTGCGGATCTGGTCATGGCCGGCGGCTGGGATGTAGGCGGTCGGCGCGGTGAAGTAGGTGTTCGGCATCCGGTGGAGGGAGGCGACTGGCTATGAGGGGCGGGAGGTGGCCGGCGATGGGGGAGGGAGGCAGCCAACGCACCGGCGGCGGCGGATGCTCGTGCAGGAGGGAGGGTGAGATGCGTGAATCGGGTAGGGATCGTGGAGGGGCGTGCGGGGATGGTTTTCTCTGCACTGTAAAACCAGTGGGAGGGGCGACGAATAAAAACCGGCGAAAAAAAACCAACGAAAATAGAAGGTGGGAGCGGGGAATTGGGAGGTGAGAGGGAGGACGAAAATAAACCAGGAGAGGTGGGACGAAAATAAAACCCGAAACGCGACCTACCAACTGAGACATTAGGAGTAGAGATCACTGATCATGTATTGTCATATTTGCGCATCTTAGGAACTTACGAGATTAAAAGAGAAGTATGGTTCCAGTTGTATGGACAAATTTGATGCATCCAAGACTACAGTCATGAGAAAATTCTCTCTAGAGGACCAATGAATATTTTATATAAATTCCTACAATGGACTTCACATACTTCATATTCTGAATCATTTGAAGGTTTTGTTGCGACGTGCGGTATGCGATAGATATTGGAAGTGGCTCTTCAAGTGTTTAAAAAAAGCGCAAGAAAACGAGGATACATAAATCCTTTTGTTGTTTTCTTGAGTAAGGTAGATATATTTGAACATATCATCAGGAACACATGTTATCTATGGTATGTACTCAGTTTAAGTTTCAACCCTTTTTTTGCAGTTACCACTCATCTTTTGTTGACTAAGTTTCATTAGGAACACATGTTATTTATGAAAAGCCTTGATGGATTGTAAATCTATATATCCTCCTCCTCTTTAGAATCTTGGTTATGAATACCAACAAATTAATCTCTGTTAACAGTGTTTTTGTTTGCTCAAGTGTACTGCAATTTGCATATGTTGAACCAACTAAGTGATAAGCCATTTGCACTTATTGATTCTATGGCATTAAGGATTTTTATTATCTCATACTTAATTAGTTGGCAATGTTCTTCGATACCTTGCTCATGGGTCATAAGTAAATATTTATAGGGTGTTTCTATTGGCATTTATGTTTCAATGATGAGTATCCATGAAGTTTATTTAAAAGAGGGACATGTAGTTATTGAAGTCTCATTTTTCACAGAGGATGGGAAGCTACCATCATAGCCTCCATCTCATCCGACCTATATCCTAAAGACAGTCCATTTTTCTTATTTTTTTTGAAAAACATGTGGCGTCCACTATTATCACACTTAAGTCCACCACTAGGACATTGCTTTAGTGTCGATGTTATCTCCTGTTGCATTCTATGGAGATTTCCAGTGACAAAGTTATTTTAGGAAATACTTTTTCTGCCACACATATATAGATGTGGCTCATCTTATATATAATCAAGCAGCATTTTGTTACCCTACTATATTGCAGGGATAAACTCTCTTTTTTTGCAAGGTATATTGCACATGGATAAACTTATTCAGGTATATCAATGAAGGATCAAAGGACAATGATCAGTATAGATGTCAAGTTGAACTCCATATCTCACATCAACTCAAATCATGTATTTTTTGTAGTATCTGATTGCCTGACTCCATGCTATTTGCTTTTTGTTTCCGTTCGCTCATTTTTTAATATAGCTATTGTCCGAAGTATGAACAAAATAATTCAGCACGGTTGAGATTCTAAACCACAAAAAATGTTTCCTTAATTTTCCATTTGCTCAAATGTACCTTATAAATATTTATTTGTAGTTTCTTTTTTTTTGTAAACAAATTTCGACTAGAGAACGATAATATGTACAACGGTGCTTATGTGTGTAAGTACTCATGCTCTTTCAGCCCAACAAATTTCGACTACAAACGATAATATGTATATCGGTGCTTATGTGTCTATAAGTACTCATGCTCTTTCAGCCCAACTCTTTGACACAGAGAAATTCTTATTCACTTCGGCAAAAAAATGAAATTATAAAAGGAATTAGCACTCTTCTAATCCAGTGATCATGATTAGTTTTGCTCTTAATTGTTGATATTGGAGCTCCATCTATTATGTTGTATTAAGTTTTGTGTGCACTCTAATTTATTCATCCTAATGTCATATATCCACTATGCAGGAAAGTTATTCATTTATTTATTAGGACTTGCAAAGGGCTAACAATTCCTGCAGCAACGCGCGGGGTTTTATCTAGTAGACATAGTAGTTCATACCAGGCTGAAAGCAAGTCCATCACCCAATTCTCCTCTGCTGAAGCAAGGTTACTTGCAAATTGCAATGCAACACGTACTTGTATGTGAACGATTGGATGAACTCGCATGACCTGACTCCAAGCAGAAACCGGGAAAAAAGAATCACAGATTCATATGAAAGTCCTAAGACAACAATAGCACCCCCAAAGATGTAAAAGCAATCAACATGTTGTAGATATAATATTTGATGCATAATCATATTTATATCATCTTGTCTCGTCTTCTTGCACAATGCATGTCTCGGACCAACAATTATTTTGTGGCCTCTTGCCTGCAATTTGAAGTTTCACAAGTTGCCAGCAATAAGTTTTCACATTATCCAACATCACGTCTTTGTAAACAATTACATAGAATGATGGCACCAAACCAAATACAATATTTTTCCATTAAATATTTCAAAATTGAGTGCACTGCTGCACTCAGCATAGCGATGATAAAAACATGGGAAGTACAGCCCCTTAAATATTTCAAAAACAGGGGAAGGCCATCCACTTGCCCAGCGCTCCACATCCGGACATGGCCGGAGTGCTTTTTTGAGGCGGAAAGGATGGAAGTTTGGGCGCTGGAGCTCGAGAATGGGTGGGCAGAGAGAAAGAAGGCGTGGGTGAAAGGGTGAATCCTTATCTCTTTATGAAGGCAGCTAATACCAGGCGCCTCTCCATTCGCCTTAAAACTCGCTTATTCCCCAAGGGCCATGCAGGCGGCGCGGTTGGATTACCCACGCCCGTATTGATGAGAATCCCGCAATAAAGGGACACTGTCGGTGTCAAAACCAGCGGATCTCGGGTAGGGGGTTCCGAACTGTGCGTCTAGGCGGATGGTAACAGGAGACAAGGGACACGATGTTTTTACCCAGGTTCGGGCCCTCTCGATGGAGGTAAAACCCTACTCCTGCTTGATTAATATTGATGATATGGGTAGTACAAGAGTTGATCTACCACGAGATCGGAGAGGCTAAACCCTAGAAGCTAGCCTATGGTATGATTGTTGTGATTGTGTCCTACGGACTAAACCCTCCGGTTTATATAGACACCGGAGGGGGTTAGGGTTACACAGAGTCGGTTACAATGGGAGGAGATCTACATATCCGTATTGCCAAGCTTGCCTTCCACGCCAAGGAGAGTCCCATCCGGACAGGGGACGAAGTCTTCAATCTTGTATCTTCATAGTCCAACAATCCGGCCAAAGGTTATAGTCCGGCTGTCCGGATACCCCTTAATCTAGGACTCCCTCAGTAGCTCCTGAACCAGGCTTCAATGACGATGAGTCCGGCGTGCAGATTGTCTTCGGCATTGCAAGGCGGGTTCCTCCGCCGAATACTTCATAGAAGATTTTGAACACGAGGATCGTGTCCGGCTCTGCAAAACAAGTTCCACATACCACCGTAGAGAGAATAGTATTTTCACAAATCTAATCTGCTGACGTATTTCGTAGCATGACATCACACCACAGCCAAGCCTTTTTCGAATCGTTTTTACAGTCCACCTCAGCGCATTTCGCGAGGCGGTTTCCTTGGCACGTCTTGTCGAAGTAGAGATCGTGTCCCCTTATCACGGGATTCTCATCAATACGAACGTGGGTAACCCAACCGCGCCATTGATTATGGCGCTTGGGGGGATGAGCGAGTTTTACCAGGCTGGTGGGGGTGCATAGTTTTATCCGCCCATATAAAGGGATAAGGACTCACCTTTTTCTACCCACGCCTTCTTCCTCCTTGCTCATCCGTTCTCGCGCACTCGAGCTCCAGCGCCCAAGTCCACATTCACATCCTCAACCTTCTACAACCATGTCCGGAGCGGGAGGCAAGTGGATGGTCTCCTCCGTCACGGAGGAGCACATTAAGAAGCTGAGGGGAGCCGGATACCTGTCCAGAGATATCGCACACCGGCTCCCAGATGAGGGGCAGCTCATCCCCACCCCCAGGCCCTGAGAGGGTAGTGTTTCTTACCCATTTCCTCCGCGGACTGGGATTTCCTCTTCACCCATTCATCCGGGGGCTCATGTTCTACTACGGCCTGGATTTCCACGATCTGGCCCCGAACTTTATCCTCAACATGCCGGCGTTCATCGTCGTGTGTGAGGCCTTCCTTCGCATCCAACCTCACTTCGGCTTATGGCTGAAGACCTTCAATGTCAAACCAAAGGTGGTGAGTGGCCAGCAGGCAGAGTGCAGAGGCGCCATGGTGGGCAAAATGCCCAACGTCACATGGCTCGAGGGCTCCTACATGGAGACCATAAAGGGGTGGCAATCGGGGTGGTTCTACATCACCGAGCCGCGCGGCGCCACATGGGCGGCGGCCCCCGAGTTCCGATCTGGAATCCCCACGCGGCTCACCTCCTGGAAAGAGAACGGCTTGCCCTGGGGTAGTTCGGGAGAGCTGACCGGACTCCAAACCTGTATCCAAAACATGGTGAACAAGAAGCTCAAGCTTGTCAACATAGTCCAGGTCATGCTCATCCGCCGGATCCTCCCGTGTCAACAACGGGCGTTCAAATTGTGGGAGTTCAACCCGGCCCAGCACCAAACTCTGAGCGAGCTCTTCGACACAACACACGAGGATGCTTGGAAGGTGCTATTCAAGGGCGCCGAGGTTCCCCCTCCCCTTACCGAGGATCGCGGATTTAGCACAAAGCGCCAAGCCAGCGCGGTAAGCCGTTTTACCTTTTATAGGGCATTTATTTTTCATAGTTTAACAATATGCGGGATCTAAGCTCCCATACCTTTGACAAGAATGGCTGGAAATGGCCGAACAGATTGACTATCCGGCTCCTCTGCCCGAAGACCCAACAGATGCTCGCTTAGCGAAGATGCTGGTTCCGGCGCCCTACGTGGTGCCGGAGAAGAAGGCCAAGAAGAAGGCCACGGGGACCCCAAAGAGTTCCTAACGCCCGGTGGTATCGGACTCATCGTCCGATGACTCCGAGACACACTCCTCCCATGAAGATGAGGAGGAGGAAAAAGAAGCTTCTCCCCCTCCAGCTGGGGGAGAAAAGAAAAGAAAGGCCGCCCCAACCGGGGATGCCGGAGGGTCCAAGAGGGGAAGGACTCTCCTTCCGGACCATTCTACCACCATCGCCGACAACGAAGATGAGTGGACACCCAGGGCCAAGCCCCTGGCGAAGTCGTGAGTATTTGGATGCCAGAGTAACTCATAGCATTCCTTTATTGCATAGCTTTTCTTAACGCCGAATATAATCATGCAGTCCGCCCCGGGACCGTGTCGACATATCGTCGAGCGGTTCATTGGATTCGTCGGATGTGGACAGCTTTTCACTTCCGACCGCCTCCTCTCCTCGCCCTTCGGACAACGCCGAGGTATTGTCTCAAGGGGTTCCAAACCGAGGGGAGGTAGTCTTGGGGCGCCTCAAGGCGACCTCCCGGACTCCAGGCGCTAAGGGAGCAAGGCTCCCAGGGGCTCCAAGTCCGGCCTTCCGCTGAACCCCGCGTCGGAACCTTCAGTGGTTCCGGACTCCGTCATGCGACCCCCTTCCAAGGGGGGCAAGTCTCTTGTGCCGGTGACCTCCGTCCATCTGGAGGCACCGGACAATTTGCTGGAGGTACTTGGAAGCGCTTCCATCGGCGAGGAGCGCCGCACTATTATGAGTGCGGTGATCAAGAAGGTTCAGTCCACCAAGAGTGGACTGACTGAAGCCTGTGCCAGCCTTCTAACAGGCTTTGAGCCCCTGATGCTCTGTTCGGTGTTCACGAGGAAAAGCTGAATAAAGGATCTAAGATCATCCGCAGGAGTCTAACATAAGTATGTCGATATGCGTATGCAGGCTTCGCTGCTGACCTCTGCTGCACTGACTGCGGAGGTCAATGCGCTGAAGCAGAACCTCGAGCGGTCCGAGAAAGAGCTCGGCCTTGCGAAGAAGCAGCTCGAGGATAACGAGGGTAAGTAATACCTTGTGTACTGATATAAAAAGATGCAGTTGCAGAAATGACAGGATCATTGTGACTATAGTAGGGGCCACAATCGAGGTGGCGACCCTGAAGCAAGCGCTGTCCGAGGCCGAAAACAAAGCGGCCACGGAGCGCACCGAGCGGGGGAAACAGGAGGCGCGGGTGGAGGAGGTGCAGCAAGAGCTCTAGGCTCTTGTGAAAAAACACGAGAGTTTGGAGCTGGACTCGAAGACGCGGGAGTCCGAGCTTGCCTCGGCTCTCGAGAGCGCCAAACATGCCAAAGCCGAAGCCCAAAAGGCCCTCCAGGAAATTGTGGCGATAAAGAAGATAGCGGCGAGTAAGGCATTCATTATGCAAAGCAAGCACGTAAAAGTGAATTACTTGTTACTTACCCGAGTCCGGAGCTCTCCAGGAGCATTCGCAGATTTGCCCCGCAGTGTGTTAGATGCCTCAAAGCACAATCGAGCCGAGGAGGGGAGCTCGACGAAGAAGGTGTTCTGGTCTCAGTATACTGAGGCCGAACATCCGGTGCCCCTAAGCGACCAACTGAAGCAGTTGGTCGAGCTCCATAAGGCGGCCGAACAGGCCATGAGGGGTCTGATAGTCCGGATGTGGCCTGGAGAGGCCATGCCGGGGAGCTACTTCGGGCTGGTGAAGCGGCTTGCGGATGCATGCCCTTGGCTTGAGGTGATCAAGCGCTCCGTCTGCATCGAAGGTGCCCGTAGGGCGCTTGCCCGTGTTAAAGTTCACTGGGGCAAAATGGATGCTGAGAAGCTGGTGATGGACGGGCCACCGCAGGGCAAGGAGCATCGCCGTCCTGAAATGTACTATGAGGGCGTCCTGAAGGGTGCCCACCTTGTGGCGGATGAGTGTGCCAAATATGTAATTTTTGAATGAACTCGCATTTGTGATCCTGTGCGCTTGAAAAACTTGTTCATATGCGCTATGCAACGCTTGTTTGAATTTAAAATATTACCTTCTGTGTGACCGTTTATTAAATCTGAGAGATGGCGAGTCGTCGGCTTCTGCCCCCGAGCCACGAGTGCTGGGGTGTTCGGGATAAACCTGAGCGCTCTTTTTCCCATTCTTGGGTCCTTCAAGGGAGGCGCTCAGCACAACGAATAAGGCAATCGGACTATAATGCTTTATCACTCTCACTTAGCCATAGAATTCTATAATTTTAAATTTTGGTGAAGCCCCTAGTATTCGGAAGACCGAGTTCGGGGCGCTATCCACGCCTAAGCCGGACAAAGCCGACTCCTCGCCCTAAGCGGCATAAGTCTTTAGGGACTCGAAACCTCTCGAACAGCGACCAGCTCTCGCCCTATCATGACGGTCAGTTTTAGCTTTCTCTACTGAGGTGCTTAGCCCAGCTGAACCAGGGCACAATCGCAGTAGTTCTCCCAGTGCTACCTTAGCCGATATAACGGAACGTAAGGTACCAAAACGTGGGAGCCGGGAAAACCCAACTATTGACCCAAGACATGATTTGGAGCCGATGCATATAATGCTATAAGTTCGGGGTGCCACACTTGTGAAAATGTTCGGACTTCTCACACCATATTGTGGGGTACTCAAGCCCCTGGTGTATTTGCCGTACCAAAGTGTACGGTTGCAAAGTGTCACTAATGAACACAAAAAAGGGGAATGCAAAAACAGACTGAAGCTATGCATTGTTTATTCGAAAAGGTGTATTGAAGCAAAACGATACAAGTAGTGCGATAAGCAAAAAATGGGACTATTTGACATGTCTCCTCCAAGGGAAGCTGCGAAATGGTAGTGAAAGTAGGTATTTTGCTCGTTATAGAGACCACCTGGGAGTTCCATGATGCGACGTAGCTTCCAGCCCCCTTGGTCCTTGCATTGTGTGTTCGACGATTATATTGCCGGACAGGGCTTCCAGAGAGTAAAGTCCTGGAAGAGAGAGAAAATAACAAAGTAGGGAGCCCCTAGTGCGGTTGAGCCGCATTTCGGGGTGTGCCGTAGTCGTGCCCCTCCCCTGTGCCCATGGTATTTTTAATGCGTAATTGTGTACCCGTGGCACGTGTGTCGCCATTTGGATGGGGCTGGGGTGGGGGCCGTATTGCTATGCAAGCTCAGAACGTGCCAAGCGGTCATGTTGCAGATTACTTCAGGCACGCTTGGCGGTGTCCGGACGTCTGATCGCCGGACTGGAGAATTGCCTTGATAGGCTGCTTTGCACTTCTGCTGCGAGGGCCGCAGTGTGCTCCTCGGTTCGGAGAGAGCGCTCTGTGTTTCCATTGACTGTGATGACCCCCCGAGGTCCTGGCATCTTGAGCTTGAGGTATGCGTAGTGTGGCACCGCATTGAATTTTTCAAATGCGGTTCGTCCGAGCAGTGCATGATAACCACTGCGGAACGGGACTATATCGAAGATTAACTCCTCGCTTCGGAAATTATCCGGGGATCCGAAGACCACTTCTAGTGTGACTGAGCCTGTGCAATGGGCCTCTACACCTGGTATGACGCCTTTAAAGGTCGTTTTTGTGGGTTTAATCCTTGAGGGATCTATGCCCATTTTTCGCACTGTGTCCTGGTAAAGCAGGTTTAGGTTGCTGCCGCCGTCCATAAGGACTCGAGTGAGGTGGAATCCGTCAATGATTGGGTCTAGGACCAATGCAGCAAATCCGTCGTGGCGGATACTAGTGGGGTGGTCCCTGCGATCGAAAGTGATCGGACAGGAGGACCATGGGTTGAACTTTGGGGCGACCGGCTCCAACGCGTATACGTCCCTTAACGCACGCTTCCGCTCCCTCTTGGGGATGTGGGTTGCGTATATCATGTTCACCGTCCGCACTTGTTGGGAAAACCCCTTCTGTCCTATGGTGTTCGACGGTCGGGGCTCCTCCTCGTCGTCGCTATGTAGCCCCTTATCTTTGTTTTCGGCATTTAACTTGCCGGCCTGCTTGAACACCCAACAATCCCTGTTGGTGTGGTTGGCTGGCTTGTCGGGGGTGCCATGTATTTGACACGAGTGATCAAGTATACGGTCCAAACTGGACGGGCCCGGAGTAGTTCGTTTGAATGGCTTCTTCCGCTGACCGGGCTTGGAGCCTCTGAATCCAGCATTTACTGCCATATCCTCTGTATTGTTATCGTTGTTGCGGCGCTTATGTTTGTTGCGGCGTGACCTACCGTTGCCGTCCTTGGTATCCGAAGTACCAGAGTTTTTTGATATGTTATTGCTGCGAGCCAGCCAGCTATCTTCTCCTGCACAAAAGCGGGTCATGAGCATCGTGAGGGCTGCCATGGATTTCGGCTTTTCCTGGCCGAGGTGCCGGGCGAGCCATTCGTCACGGATGTTGTGCTTGAAAGCTGCTATGGCCTCCGTGTCCGGACAGTCGACGATTTGATTTTTCTTGGTTAGGAACCGAGTCCAGAATTGCCTGGCCGATTCTTCTGGCTGTTGAATTATATGGCTCAAGTCATCGGCATCTGGTGGTCGCACATAAGTGCCCTGGAAGTTGTCGAGGAATGCGGCTTCCAGATCCTCCCAACAGCCAATGGATTCTGCTGGCAGGCTTTTGAGCCAATGTCGAGCTGGTCCTTTAAGTTTGAGTGGGAGGTACTTGATGACATGTAGATTGTCACCATGGGCCATGTGGATATGCAGGAGGTAGTCCTCAATCCATACCGCAGGATCTGTTGTACCATCGTATGAGTCAATGTTTACGGGTTTGAAACCTTCTGGGATTTGATGATCCATTACTTCATCTGTGAAGCATAGGGGGTGTGCGGCGCCTCTGTACTGGGCTATATCGCGACGTAGCTCAAATGAGTCTTGTCTGCTGTGTTCAGCCCGGCCGGATTTACTTTTACTGTATCCGATGTGGCGGTTATCGTCTTGTGTGGTGGGGCGCCCTCGCGATCCGTAGATCGATCTTGCTTGCTTTGCTTTGTCCTCCAATATGTCTTGCAGGTCCAGCGTGTTTCCCCGTACCTTGGTATTTTTTGAGTGACGCCGGGGTGCGGCTTGAGCTGTGGGCCGAGAGGCCGCTCTGTCGCGGCCGCGAGGTGGCCGATCAGCCGTGTCATACACTGGGGATGTGGGTTTTAGTGCTTCCTCCTCTAATCGGGGTAGCAACCTGCGTTTTGGGTAACTCTTGGAGGGGCGTTCAAGTTCATATTCCTCGGCCGCAAGGACTTCAGTCCATCTGTCAGCTAGCAGGTCCTGATCAGCTCTAAGCTGCTGCTGCTTTTTCTTAAGGCTACTCACCGTGGCCATAAGCCTGCGCTTGAAGCGCTCTTGCTCGACGGGATCCTCAAGCACGACAAATTCGTCGTCGTCGAGGCTTGCCTCATCTTCGGAGGGAGGCATGTATTTATCATCCTCTGCCTCTCTGTCTGCCGCTCTCTCGGGAGGGCCGGCTTCTCCATCCTCCTGCGCTGAATCCTGCTGGAGGGAGTTGTCTTCGACACTGTCTGGGGTGTTATTATCTCCTGTGCCGGAATCACCGTTTTTGCTTTGGCGGGACTTAGAGCGGCGCAGCTGACGCTGGCGCTTAGGTTGCTTCTTGGAGGGGTCATCCTCCATTGTTCCGTCGCCATTGCCTTCTTTGGGTGTGTCCACCATATATATGTCATACGACGAGGTGGCTTTCCAGTGCCCTATAGGCGCTGGTTCCTGTTCGTCTCCTGCATCATCGTCCATACCGTCGATGTCTTCGAAGTCGAAGTCAAGCATGTCGGTCAGGTCATCGACAGTGGCTATGAAGTGGGTGGTGGGTGGGCGTCGAATTTCTTCATCGACCGCACCCCAATCCTGCCGGTCATAATCCAGCCAGGACTCTCCTGACAAAGAGAGAGACCTTAGTGAATTTAGTATGTCGCCGAAGGGCGAGTGCTGAAAGATATCCGCGGCGGTAAACTCCATGATCGGCGCCCAATCGGATTCGATGGGTAGGGGCGCAGGCGGCTCGGAGTCCGGAGGGGAGTCCGGCAATTTGGAGTCACGGGCCTCGCAAAGGGTATCCGGCTCGATCACCGTTGAGGTCGCGGCCTTCATGGCGGGCCCAACCACCCGTCCATGGATGGCGCGATTGGCCCCGAATTGAAGGTCGGAGCGGTTGTAGGTGCGACTTCCTAAACGTTGTCCGGCGGCAGAGCTAAATCATGCCCATCGTGACAGTGCGGCGCACTCGGCAAGGGCTCGAATCCGTCGAAGATCAAGTCTCTGCGGATATCGGCCGTGTAGTTTAAGCTTCCAAACCTGACCTGGTGGCCAGGGGCATAGCTTTCAATCTGCTCCAGATGGCCAAGCGAATTGGCCCGCAGTGCAAAGCTGCCGAGTACAAAAATCTGTCCGGGGAGGAAAGTCTCACCCAGGACTGCATCGCTAATGATGATCGGAGGAGCCATCAAGCCTAACGGTGATGACACAGAGGAACTCTCAATGAAAGCAGCAATGTCGGTGTCAAAACCGGTGGATCTCGGGTAGGGGGTCCCGAACTGTGCGTCTAGGCGGATGGTAACAGGAGACAAGGGACATGATGTTTTTACCCAGGTTCGGGCCCTCTCGATGGAGGTAAAACCCTACTCCTGCTTGATTAATATTGATGATATGGGTAGTACAAGAGTTGACCTCCCACCAGATCAGAGAGGCTAAACCCTGAAGGAAATATGCCCTAGAGGCAATAATAAAGTTATTATTTATTTCCTTATATCATGATAAATGTTTATTATTCATGCTAGAATTGTATTAACCGGAAACATAATACATGTGTGAATACATAGACCAACAGAGTGTCACTAGTATGCCTCTACTTGACTAGCTCGTTAATCAAAGATGGTTATGTTTCCTAACCATGAACAAAGAGTTGTTATTTGATTAACGAGGTCACATCATTAGTAGAATGATCTGATTGACATGACCCATTCCATTAGCTTAGCACCCGATCGTTTAGTATGTTGCTATTGCTTTCTTCATGACTTATACATGTTCCTATAACTATGAGATTATGCAACTCCCATTTACCGGAGGAACACTTTGGGTACTACCAAACGTCACAACGTAACTGGGTGATTATAAAGGAGTACTACAGGTGTCTCCAATGGTAGATGTTGGGTTGGCGTATTTCGAGATTAGGGTTTGTCACTCCGATTGTCGGAGAGGTATCTCTGGGCCCTCTCGGTAATGCACATCACATAAGCCTTGCAAGCACTGCAACTAATATGTTAGTTGTGAGATGATGTATTACGGAACGAGTAAAGAGACTTGCCGGTAACGAGATTGAACTAGGTATTGGATACCGACGATCGAATCTCGGGCAAGTAACATACCGATGACAAAGGGAACAACGTATGTTGTTATGCGGTCTGACCGATAAAGATCTTCGTAGAATATGTAGGAGCCAATATGGGCATCCAGGTCCCGCTATTGGTTATTGACCAAAGACGTGTCTCGGTCATGTCTACATTGTTCTCGAACCGTAGGGTCCGCACGCTTAACGTTACGATGACAGTTATTATGAGTTTATGCATTTTGATGTACCGAAGGTTGTTCGGAGTCCCGGATGAGATCACGGACATGATGAGGAGTCTCGAAATGGTCGAGACGTAAAGATTGATATATTGGAAGCCTATGTTTGGACATAGGAAGTGTTCCGGGTGAAATCGGGATTTTACCGGAATACCGGGAGGGTTACCGGAACCCCCCGGGAGACTAATGGGCCTATTGGGCCTTAGTGGAAAAAGAGAAAAGGGGCAGCCCATAGCTGGCCGGCGCCCCTCCCCCTTCCCCAAGTCCTAGTAGGACTAGGAGAAGGGGCCGGCCCCCCCCTCTCTCTCCTTTCCCCCTGAGAGTCCTAATTGGAATAGGATTGGAGGGGGGAGTCCTACTCCCGGTAGGAGTAGGACTCCCCCTGCGCCTCCCTCTCTCTGGCCGGACGGCCCCCCTCCTCCAACCTTTATATACGGGGGCAGGGGACACCCCAAGACACACAAGTTGATCCTTGAGATCGTTCCTTAGCCGTGTGCGGTGCCCCCTGCCACCAAATTCCACATCGATCATACCGTTGTAGTGCTTAGGCGAAGCCCTGCGTCGGTAGTACATCAAGATCGTCACCACGCCGTCGTGCTGACGGAACTCTTCCTCGACGCTTTTCTGGATCGGAGCCCGAGGATCGTCATCAAGCTGAACGTGTGCTAAGAACTCGGAGGTGCCGGAGTAACGGTGCTTGGATCGGTCGGATCGGGAAGAAGACGTACGACTACTTCCTCTACGTTGTGTGATCGCTTCCGCAGTCGGTCTGCGTTGGTACGTAGACAACACTCTCCCCTCTCGTTGCTGTGCATCACCATGATCTTGCGTGTGCGTAGGAAAATTTTCGAAATTACTGCGTTCCCCAAAAGTGGCATCCGAGCCTAGGTTTTATGGTTTGATGTTATTTGCACGAGTAGAACACAAGTGAGTTGTGGGCGATACAAGTCATACTGCCTACCAGCATGTCATACTTTGGTTCGGCGGTATTGTTGGGTGAGACGATCCGGACCAACATTACGCGTACTCTTACGCGAGACCGGTTCCCTCGACGTGCTTTGCACATAGATGGCTTGCGGAAGACTATCTCTCCAACTTTAGTTGAACCAAGTGTGACTACGCCCGGTCCTTGAGAAGGTTAAAACGGAGTCTATTTGACGAACTATCGTTGTGGTTTTGATGCGTAGGTGAGATGAGTTCTTGCTTAAGCCCGTAGCAGCCACGTAAAACTTGCAACAACAAAGTAGAGGACGTCTAACTTGTTTTTGCAGGGTATGTTGTGATGTGATATGGTCAAGGCATGATGCTGATTTTATTGTATGAGATGATCATGTTTTGTAACCGAGTTATCGGCAACTGGCAGGAGACATATGGTTGTTGCTTTATTGTATGCAATGCAATCGCGATGTAATGCTTTACTTTATTACTAAACGGTAGTGATAGTCGTGGAAGCATAAGATTGGCGAGACGACAACGATGCTACGATGGAGATCAAGGTGTCGCGCCGGTGACGATGATGATCATGACGGTGCTTCGGAGATGGAGATCACAAGCACAAGATGATGATGGCCATATCATATCACTTATATTGATTGCATGTGATGTTTATCCCTTTTTATGCATCTTATCTTGCTTTGATTGACGGTAGCATTATAAGATGATCTCTCACTAAAATTATCAAGAAGTGTTCTCCCTGAGTATGCACCGTTGCCAAAGTTCGTCGTGCCCAGACACCACGTGATGATCGGGTGTGATAAGCTCTACGTCCAAATACAACGGGTGCAAAACAGTTGCACACGCAGAATACTCAGGTTATACTTGACGAGCCAAGCATATACAGATATGGCCTCGGAACACGGAGACCGAAAGGTCGAGCGTGAATCATATAGTAGATATGATCAACATAACGATGTTCACCATTGAAAACTACTCCATCTCACGTGATGATCGGTTATGGTTTAGTTGATTTGGATCACGTGATCACTTAGAAGATTAGAGGGATGTCTATCTAAGTGGGAGTTCCTAAGTAATTTGATTAACTGAACTTAAACTTATCATGAACTTAGTACCTGATAGTATCTTGCTTGTTTATGTTGATTGTAGATAGATGGCTCGTGCTATTGTTCCGTTGAATTTTAATGCGTTCCTTGAGAAAGCAAAGTTGAAAGATGATGGTAGCAATTACACGGACTGGGTCCGTAACCTGAGGATTATCCTCATTGCTGCACAGAAGAATTACGTCCTGGAAGCACCACTGGGTGACAGGCCTGCTGCTGGAGCAACGCCAGATGTTATGAACGTCTGGCAGAGCAAAGCTGATGACTACTCGATAGTTCAGTGTGCCATGCTTTACGGCTTAGAATCGGGACTTCAGTGACGTTTTGAACGTCATGGTGCATATGAGATGTTCCTGGAATTGAAGTTAATATTTCAAGCAAATGCCCGAATTGAGAGATATGAAGTCTCCAATAAGTTCTATAGCTGCAAGATGGAGGAGAACAGTTCTGTCAGTGAGCATATACTCAAAATGTCTGGGTATAATAATCACTTGATTCAAATGGGAGTTAATCTTCCAGATGACTGCGTCATTGACAGAATTCTCCAATCACTGCCACCAAGCTACAAGAGCTTCGTGATGAACTATAACATGCAAGGGATGAACAAGACTATTCCCGAGCTCTTCGCAATGCTGAAAGCTGCGGAGGTAGAAATCAAAAAGGAGCATCAAGTGTTGATGGTTAGCAAAACCACTAGTTTCAAGAAAAAGGGCAAAGGGAAGAAGAAGGGAAACTTCAAGAAGAACAGCAAGCAAGTTGCTGCTCAGGAGAAGAAACCCAAGTCTGGACCTAAGCCTGAAACTGAGTGCTTCTACTGCAAGCAGACTGGTCACTGGAAGCGGAACTGCCCCAAGTATTTGGCGGATAAGAAGGATGGCAAAGTGAACAAAGGTATATGTGATATACATGTTATTGATGTGTACCTTACTAGAGCTCGTAGTAGCACCTGGGTATTTGATACTGGTTCTGTTGCTAATATTTGCAACTCGAAACAGGGACTACGGAATAAGCGGACGATAGCAAAGGACGAGGTGACGATGCGCGTGGGAAACGGTTCCAAAGTCGATGTGATCGCGGTCGGCACGCTACCTCTACATCTACCTTCGGGATTAATATTAGACCTAAATAATTGTTATTTGGTGCCAGCGTTGAGCATGAACATTATATCTGGATCTTGTTTGATGCGAGACGGTTATTCATTTAAATCAGAGAATAATGGTTGTTCTATTTATATGAGTAATATCTTTTATGGTCATGCACCTTTGAAGAGTGGTCTATTCTTGTTGAATCTCGATGATAGTGATACACATATTCATAATGTAGAAGCCAAAAGATGCAAAGTTAATAATGATAGTGCAACTTATTTGTGGCACTGCCATTTAGGTCATATCGGTGTAAAGCGCATGAAGAAACTCCATACTGATGGGCTTTTGGAACCACTTGATTATGAATCACTTGGTACTTGCGAACCGTGCCTCATAGGCAAGATGACTAAAACACCGTTCTCCGGTACTATGGAGAGAGCAACAGATTTATTGGAAATCATACATACCGATGTATGTGGTCCGATGAATATTGAGGCTCGGGGCGGATATCGTTATTTTCTCACCTTCACAGATGATTTAAGCAGATATGGGTATATCTACTTAATGAAACATAAGTCTGAAACATTTGAAAAGTTCAAAGAATTTCAGAGTGAGATTGAAAATCATCGTAACAAGAAAATAAAGTTTCTGCGATCTGATCGTGGAGGAGAATATTTGAGTTACGAGTTTGGTGTACATTTGAAAAATTGTGGAATAGTTTCGCAACTCACGCCACCCGGAACACCACAGCGTAATGGTGTGTCCGAACATCGTAATCGTACTTTACTAGATATGGTGCGATCTATGATGTCTCTTACTGATTTACCGCTATCGTTTTGGGGTTATGCTTTAGAGACGGCCGCATTCACGTTAAATAGGGCACCATCAAAATCCGTTGAGACGACACCTTATGAACTATGGTTTGGCAAGAAACCAAAGTTGTCGTTTCTTAAAGTTTGGGGCTGCGATGCTTATGTGAAAAAGCTTCAACCTGATAAGCTCGAACCCAAATCGGAGAAATGTGTCTTCATAGGATATCCAAAGGAAACTATTGGATACACCTTCTATCACAGATCCGAAGGCAAGACTTTTGTTGCTAAATTCGGAAAAAAATTAGAGAAGGAGTTTCTCTCGAAAGAAGTGAGTGGGAGGAAAGTAGAACTTGACGAGGTAACTGTACCTGCTCCCTTATTGGAAAATAGTACATCACAGAAAACTGTTTCTGCGACACCTATACCAATCAGTGAGGAAGCTAATGATGATGATCATGAAGCTTCAGGACAAGATACTACTGAACCACGTAGATCAACCAGAGTGAGATCCGCACCAGAGTGGTACGGTAATCCAGTTCTGGAAGTCATGCTACTAGATCATGATGAACCTACGAACTATGAAGAAGCGATGGTGAGCCCAGATTCCGCAAAGTGGCTTGAGGCCATGAAATCTGAGATGGGATCCATGTATGAAAACAAAGTATGGACTTTGGTTGACTTGCCCGATGATCGGCAAGCAATTGAGAATAAATGGATCTTCAAGAAAAAGACTGACGCTGACGGTAATGTTACTGTCTATAAAGCTCGACTTGTCGCGAAAGGTTTTCGACAAGTTCAAGGGGTTGACTACGATGAGACCTTCTCACCCGTAGCGATGCTTAAGTCCGTCAGAATTATGTTAGCAATTGCCGCATTTTATGATTATGAAATATGGCAGATGGATGTCAAAACTACATTCCTGAATGGATTTCTGGAAGAAGAGTTGTATATGATACAACCAGAAGGTTTTGTCGATCCAAAGGGAGCTAACAAAGTATGCAAATTCCAGCGATCCATTTATGGACTGGTGCAAGCATCTCGGAGTCGGAATAAACGCTTTGATAGTGTGATCAAAGCATTTGGCTTTATACAGACTTTTGGAGAAGCCTGTATTTACAAGAAAGTGAGTGGGAGCTCTGTAGCATTTCTGATATTATATGTGGATGACATATTGCTGATTGGAAATGATATAGAATTTCTGGATAGCATAAAGGGATACTTGAATAAAAGTTTTTCGATGAAAGACCTCGGGGAAGCTGCTTACATATTAGGCATAAAGATCTATAGAGATAGATCAAAACGCTTAATTGGACTTTCACAGAGCACATACCTTGACAAGATTTTGAAGAAGTTCAAAATGGATCAAGCAAAGAAAGGGTTCTTGCCTGTGTTACAGGGTGTGAAGTTGAGTCAGACTCAATGCCCGACCACTGCAGAAGATAGAGAGAAAATGAAAGATGTTCCCTATGCTTCAGCCATAGGCTCTATCATGTATGCAATGCTGTGTACCAGACCTGATGTGTGCCTTGCTATAAGTTTAGCACGGAGGTACCAAAGTAATCCAAGAATGGATCACTGGACAGCGGTCAAGAACATCCTGAAATACCTGAAAAGGACTAAGGATATGTTTCTCATATATGGAGGTGACAAAGAGCTCACCGTAAGAGGTTACATTGATGCAAGCTTTGACACTGATCCGGACGATTCTAAATCGCAAACCGGATACGTGTTTACTTTAAATGGTGGAGCTGTCAGTTGGTGCAGTTCTAAACAAAGCGTCGTAGCGGGATCTACATGTGAAGCGGAGTACATAGCTGCTTCGGAAGCAGCGAACCAAGGAGTCTGGATGAAGGAGTTCATATCCGATCTAGGTGTCATACCTAGTGCATCGGGTCCAATGAAAATCTTCTGTGACAATACTGGTGCAATTGCCTTGGCAAAGGAATCCAGATTTCACAAAAGAACCAAACACATCAAGAGACGTTTCAACTCCATCCGGGATTTAGTCCAGGTGGGAGACATAGAGATTTGCAAGATACATACGGATCTGAATGTTGCAGACCCGTTGACTAAGCCTCTTCCACGAGCAAAACATGATCAGCACCAAGGCTCCATGGGTGTTAGAATCATTACTGTGTAATCTAGATTATTGACTCTAGTGCAAGTGGGAGACTGAAGGAAATATGCCCTAGAGGCAATAATAAAGTTATTATTTATTTCCTTATATCATGATAAATGTTTATTATTCATGCTAGAATTGTATTAACCGGAAACATAATACATGTGTGAATACATAGACCAATAGAGTGTCACTAGTATGCCTCTACTTGACTAGCTCGTTAATCAAAGATGGTTATGTTTCCTAACCATGAACAAAGAGTTGTTATTTGATTAACGAGGTCACATCATTAGTAGAATGATCTGATTGACATGACCCATTCCATTAGCTTAGCACCCGATCGTTTAGTATGTTGCTATTGCTTTCTTCATGACTTATACATGTTCCTATAACTATGAGATTATGCAACTCCCGTTTACCGGAGGAACACTTTGGGTACTACCAAACGTCACAACGTAACTGGGTGATTATAAAGGAGTACTACAGGTGTCTCCAATGGTAGATGTTGGGTTGGCGTATTTCGAGATTAGGGTTTGTCACTCCGATTGTCGGAGAGGTATCTCTGGGCCCTCTCGGTAATGCACATCACATAAGCCTTGCAAGCACTGCAACTAATATGTTAGTTGTGAGATGATGTATTACGGAACGAGTAAAGAGACTTTCTGGTAACGAGATTGAACTAGGTATTGGATACCGACGATCGAATCTCGGGCAAGTAACATACCGATGACAAAGGGAACAACGTATGTTGTTATGCGGTCTGACCGATAAAGATCTTCGTAGAATATGTAGGAGCCAATATGGGCATCCAGGTCCCGCTATTGGTTATTGACCGGAGACGTGTCTCGGTCATGTCTACATTGTTCTCGAACCGTAGGGTCCGCACGCTTAACGTTACGATGACAGTTATTATGAGTTTATGCATTTTGATGTACCGAAGGTTGTTCGGAGTCCCGGATGAGATCACGGACATGACGAGGAGTCTCGAAATGGTCGAGACGTAAAGATTGATATATTGGAAGCCTATGTTTGGACATAGGAAGTGTTCCGGGTGAAATCGGGATTTTACCGGAATACCGGGAGGGTTACCGGAACCCCCCGGGAGACTAATGGGCCTATTGGGCCTTAGTGGAAAAAGAGAAAAGGGGCAGCCCATAGCTGGCCGGCGCCCCTCCCCCTTCCCCAAGTCCTAGTAGGACTAGGAGAAGGGGCCGCCCCCCCCTCTCTCTCCTTTCCCCCTGAGAGTCCTAATTGGAATAGGATTGGAGGGGGGAGTCCTACTCCCGGTAGGAGTAGGACTCCCCCTGCGCCTCCCTCTCTCTGGCCGGCCGGCCCCCCTCCTCCAACCTTTATATACGGGGGCAGGGGACACCCCAAGACACACAAGTTGATCCTTGAGATCGTTCCTTAGCCGTGTGCGGTGCCCCCTGCCACCAAATTCCACCTCGATCATACCGTTGTAGTGCTTAGGCGAAGCCCTGCGTCGGTAGTACATCAAGATCGTCACCACGCTGTCGTGCTGACGGAACTCTTCCTCGACGCTTTGCTGGATCGGAGACCGAGGATCGTCATCGAGCTGAACGTGTGCTAAGAACTCGGAGGTGCCGGAGTAACGGTGCTTGGATCGGTCGGATCGGGAAGAAGACGTACGACTACTTCCTCTACGTTGTGTGATCGCTTCCGCAGTCGGTTTGCGTTGGTACGTAGACAACACTCTCCCCTCTCGTTGCTGTGCATCACCATGATCTTGCGTGTGCGTAGGAAAATTTTCGAAATTACTGTGTTCCCCAAAAACCCCTAGAAGCTAGCCTGTGGTATGATTGTTGTGATTGTGTCCTACGGACTTAACCCTCCGGTTTATATAGACACCGGAGGGGGTTAGGGTTACATAGAGTCGGTTACAATGGGAGGAGATCTACATATCCGTATTGCCAAGCTTGCCTTCCACGCCAAGGAGAGTCCCATCCGGACACGGGACGAAGTCTTCAATCTTGTATCTTCATAGTCCAACAGTCCGGCCAAAGGTTATAGTCCGGCTGTCCGGATACCCCTTAATCCAGGACTCCCTCAGACACAATCTCTGCTTCGATAAGACGTGCCAATGAAAACCGCATCTCGAAACATGGAGCGGGAGGCTAAAAACGGTTCGAAATAATGACCAGGCAGGGACGTAATGTCTCGCTACAAAAGTTGTCAGTAGATGGGACCCATGAAATATTATACTCTCTGCGGTTGTGTGTGGTACTTGTTTTGCAGAGCCGTACACGTTTTCTGTGTTCGAGGGCTGCTTTGGAGTATTCAGAGGAGGAACTCGCCTTGCAATGCCGAAAACAATCTGTGTGCCGGACACATCGTCATTGAAGCCTGGTTCAGGGGCGACTGAGGGAGCCCTGGATTAAGGGGTCCTCGGGGTGTCCGGGCTATGTGACGTGGGCCGGACTGATGGGCCATGAAGATACAAGACAGAAGATTTCCTCCCGTGTCCGGATGGAACTCTCCTTTGCGTGGAAGGCAAGCTTGGCGTTCGGATATGAAGATTCTTTCCTCTGTAAACCGACTCTGTGCAACCCTAGGTCCCTCCGGTGTCTATATAAACCGGAGGGTTTAGTCCGTAGAGGCAATCACGATCATACTGTTGGGGAACGTAGTAATTTCAAAAAAAAATCCTATGCACACACAGGATCATGGTGATGCATAGCAACGAGAGGGGAGAGTGTGTCCACATACCCTCGTAGACAGAAAGCAGAAGGGTTAGCGCAAGGCGGTTGATGTAGTCATACGTCTTCACGATCCGACCGATCAAGTACCGAACGTACATCACCTCCGAGTTCAGCACACATTCAGCTCGATGGCGTCCCGCGAACTCCGATCCAGCAGAGCTTCACGAGAGAGTTCCATCAGCATGACGGCGTGATAACGGTGATGATGTTGCTACCGACGTAGGGCTTCGCCTAAGCACCACTACGGTATGACCAAGGTGGAATATGGTGGAGGGGGGCACCGCACACGGCTAAGAGATCAAGAGATCAATTGTTGTGTCTAGAGGTGCCCCCTGCCCCCGTATATAAAGGAGGGAGGGAGAGGCCGGCCCTAGAGTGGGCGCGCCAAGTGTGGGGAGTCCTACTAGGACTCCCAAGTCCTAGTAGGATTCTCCTTTCCTTTCCGGAGTAGGAGAGAAGGAAAGATGGTTAAGTTTGTCTATGTATTCACACATGTATTATGTTTCCGGTTAATACAATTCTAGCATGAATAATAAACATTTATCATGAAATAAGAAAATAAATAATAACTTTATTATTGCCTCTAGGGCATATTTCCTTCACATACAGGCTAGACATCTAGGGTTTAGCCATTACGATCTCGTGGTAGATCAACTCTTGTAATCCTCATATTCATCAAGATCAATCAAGCAGGAAGTAGGGTATTACCTCCATCAAGAGGGCCCGAACCTGGGTAAATATCATGTCCCCCGTCTCCTGTTACCATCGACCTTAGACGCACAGTTCGGGCCCCCCTACCTGAGATCCGTCGGTTTTGACACCGACAGCGTAGCCGGCCGCAAGGAAGAACTCGGTGAATTCCCTTGCGCTCCTCCACCTTGATATCGCCCACACCCGAAGTGTGTTCTCTACGTAGACTCCGGCAGGGTAGAGCCTCTCCAGCACGGGGGGGGGGGGGAGGAGCGGTATGTCGGATCGTTGTACTGCATGGCTGTCTTGGCTTGATGGCTTGCTTTGGGGCTGCTTTGTGGAGAAGAAGTAGGGCAAATGGGAGAGGATGGGATATGGATGAGTGTGAGAGAAAGAGGAAGACGATAGGTGGTTTAACTAGCTGTAGTGCGACGTGTTGATTCACCGTGGCAGTAATAGACGGATGGCGGCATCGGGAGTGTACACGCATGGGAAACCGAAGGTTGCATCAATAGCCTTAATGCGACAATTCAGTGTTGCCCACATGGGGTGGCATGAGAGCGCGTCACTTGGCGTGCTCTCAGCCGCCGCATGTCGAGCTCTAGATGCTCCCTTCGGATTTTTTTCGCATGCATTTTCAGATTTTTAGATGGGCTTTTTTCCCGGTTTTCTACCTGTCTTTCTTAGCTTTTCGACAAAAACAAATAAAAAAACTCCCGCCAAAAAAGCGTTTTTTTCTTGTGAGAGGCACGGTTTTGCTTCCGCGAGAGGCACAGCCGTGTCTCTCATAAACGGAAAAAAGAACGAGTTTTCTCTTTCTTTCTTTTGTTTCCACGAGAGGCACGGTTTTGTTTCCGCGAGAGGCATGGCCGTGTCTCTTCGAAACGAAAAAACCCGTTTTCTCTTCTTTTTTTCCATGAGAGGCACGGGTTTGCTTCTGCGAGAGACACGAAAAAAACGAACCGATATCATGTTTTCTTTTTCCTTTTCGGACCTATCAACATGGGATCTATTTTGAAGATCTTGACGCCAGAAATCCAACGGTGAAATCGGTTCGAGATTTGGACGCACGAATTAAGAGATAAAACGTTTTGAATAAACGAATCTACGAAAAAAGGAAAAACTCCCAGGTTGCGACAAGTGATTGTTGGGGAACGCAGTAATTTCAAAAAATTTCTTACGCACACGCAAGATCATGGTGATGCACAGCAACGAGAGGGGAGAGTGTTGTCTACGTACCAACGCAGACCGACTGCGGAAGCGATCACACAACGTAGAGGAAGTAGTCGTACGTCTTCTTCCCGATCCGACCGATCCAAGCACCGTTACTCCGGCACCTCCGAGTTCTTAGCACACGTTCAGCTCGATGACGATCCTCGGGCTCCGATCCAGCAAAGCGTCGAGGAAGAGTTCCGTCAGCACGACGGCGTGGTGACGATCTTGATGTACTACCGACGCAGGGCTTCGCCTAAGCACTACAACGGTACGATCGAGGTGGAATTTGGTGGCAGGGGGCACCGCACACGGCTAAGGAACGATCTCAAGGATCAAGTTGTGTGTCTATGGGGTGCCCCCTGCCCCCGTATATAAAGGACCAGGGGCAAGGGGTCGGCCGGCTAGGAGGGAGGCGCAGGGAGGAGTCCCACTCCTACCGGGAGTAGGACTCCTTCCCCCAAATCCTATTCCTAATAGGACTCTTCGGGAGAAAGAGAAGAGAGGGGGGCCGGCCCCTTCTCCTAGTCCTAATAGGACTAGGGAAGGGGGGTTCGGCCGGCTAGCCTGTGGGCTGCCCCTTCTCTCTTTTCCACTAAGGCCCAATAGGCCCATTTGCCTCCCGGGGGGTTCCGGTAACCTTCCCGGTAATCCGGTAAAATCCCGATTTCACCCGGAACACTTCCGGTGCCCAAACATAGGCTTCCAATATATCAATCTTTACGTCTCGACCATTTCGAGACTCCTCGTCATGTCCGTGATCTCATCCGGGACTCCGAACAACCTTCGGTACATCAAAATGCATAAACTCATAATAACTGTCATCGTAACGTTAAGCGTGCGGACCCTACGGTTCGAGAACAATGTAGACATGACCGAGACACGTTTCCGGTCAATAACCAATAGCGGGACCTGGATGCCCATATTGGCTCCTACATATTCTACGAAGATCTTTATCGGTCAGACCGCATAACAACATACGTTGTTCCCTTTGTCATCGGTATGTTACTTGCCCGAGATTCGATCGTCGGTATCCAATACCTAGTTCAATCTCGTTACCGGCAAGTCTCTTTACTCGTTCTGTAATACATCATCTCACAACTAACTTATTAGTTGCAGTGCTTGCAAGGCTTATGTGATGTGCATTACCGAGAGGGCCCAGAGATACCTCTCCGACAATCGGAGTGACAAACCCTAATCTCGAAATACGCCAACCCAACATCTACCATTGGAGACACCTGTAGTACTCCTTTATAATCACCCAGTTACGTTGTGACGTTTGGTAGTACCCAAAGTGTTCCTCCGGTAAACGGGAGTTGCATAATCTCATAGTTATAGGAACATGTATAAGTCATGAAGAAAGCAATAGCAACATACTAAACGATCGGGTGCTAAGCTAATGGAATGGGTCATGTCAATCAGATCATTCTACTAATGATGTGACCTCGTTAATCAAATAACAACTCCTTGTTCATGGTTAGGAAACATGACCATCTTTGATTAACGAGCTAGTCAAGTAGAGGCATACTAGTGACACTCTGTTGGTCTATGTATTCACACATGTATTATGTTTCCGTTTAATACAATTCTAGCATGAATAATAAACATTTATCATGATGTAAGGAAATAAATAATAACTTTATTATTGCCTCTAGGGCATATTTCCTTCAGTCTCCCACTTGCACTAGAGTCAATAATCTAGATTACACAGTAATGATTCTAACACCCATGGAGCCTTGGTGCTGATCATGTTTTGCTCGTGGAAGAGGCTTAGTCAACGGGTCTGCAACATTCAGATCCGTATGTATCTTGCAAATCTCTATGTCTCCCACCTGGACTAAATCCCGGATGGAGTTGAAGTGTCTCTTGATGTGTTTGGTCCTCTTGTGAAATCTGGATTCCTTTGCCAAGGCAATTGCACCAGTATTGTCATAGAAGATTTTCATTGGACCCGATGCACTAGGTATGACACCTAGATTGGATATGAACTCCTTCATCCAGACTCCTTCGTTCGCTGCTTCCGAAGCAGCAATGTACTCCGCTTCACATGTAGATCCCGCTACGACGCTTTGTTTAGAACTGCACCAACTGACAGCTCCACCGTTTAAAGTAAACACGTATCCGGTTTGCGATTTAGAATCGTCCGGATCGGTGTCAAAGCTTGCATCAACGTAACCTCTTACGGTGAGCTCTTTGTCACCTCCATATACGAGAAACATATCCTTAGTCCTTTTCAGGTATTTCAGGATGTTCTTGACCGCTGTCCAGTGATCCATTCCTGGATTACTTTGGTACCTCCCTGCTAAACTTATAGCAAGGCACACATCAGGTCTGGTACACAGCATTGCATACATGATAGAGCCTATGGCTGAAGCATAGGGAACATCTTTCATTTTCTCTCTATCTTCTGCAGTGGTCGGGCATTGATTCTTACTCAACTTCACACCTTGTAGCACAGGCAAGAACCCTTTCTTTGCTTGATCCATCTTGAACTTCTTCAAAATTTTGTCAAGGTATGTGCATTGTGAAAGTCCAATTAAGCGTTTTGATCTATCTCTATAGATCTTTATGCCTAATATGTATGCAGCTTCCCCGAGGTCTTTCATCGAAAAACTTTTATTCAAGTATCCCTTTATGCTATCCAGAAATTCTATATCATTTCCAATTAGCAATATGTCATCCACATATAATATCAGAAATGCTACAGAGCTCCCACTCACTTTCTTGTAAATACAGGCTCCTCCAAAAGTCTGTATAAAGCCAAATGCTTTGATCACACTATCAAAGCGTTTATTCCAACTCCGAGATGCTTGCACCAGTCCATAAATGGATCGCTGGAGTTTGCATACTTTGTTAGCTCCTTTTGGATCGACAAAACCTTCTGGTTGTATCATATACAACTCTTCTTCAAGAAATCCATTCAGGAATGCAGTTTTGACATCCATCTGCCATATTTCATAATCATAAAATGCGGCAATTGCTAACATAATTCTGACGGACTTAAGCATCGCTACGGGTGAGAAAGTCTCATCGTAGTCAACCCCTTGAACTTGTCGAAAACCTTTTGCGACAAGTCGAGCTTTATAGACAGTAACATTACCATCAGCGTCAGTCTTTTTCTTGAAGATCCATTTATTCTCAATTGCTTGCCGATCATCGGGCAAGTCAACCAAAGTCCATACTTTGTTCTCATACATGGATCCCATCTCAGATTTCATGGCCTCAAGCCACTTTGCGGAATCTGGGCTCACCATCGCTTCTTCATAGTTCGTAGGTTCATCATGATCTAGCATCATGACTTCCAGAACTGGATTACCGTACCACTCTGGTGCGGATCTCACTCTGGTTGATCTACGTGGTTCAGTAGTATCTTGATCTGAAGCTTCATGATAATCATCATTAGCTTCCTCACTGATTGGCATAGGTGTCGCAGAAACAGTTTTCTGTGATGTACTATTTTCCAATAAGGGAGCAGGTACAGTTACCTCGTCAAGTTCTACTTTCCTCCCACTCACTTCTTTCGAGAGAAACTCCTTCTCTAGAAATGATCCATTCTTAGCAACGAATGTCTTGCCTTCGGATCTGTGATAGAAGGTATACCCAACAGTTTCCTTTGGGTATCCTATGAAGACACATTTCTCCGCTTTGGGTTCGAGCTTATCAGGTTGAAGCTTTTTCACATAAGCATCGCAGCCCCAAACTTTAAGAAACGACAACTTTGGTTTCTTGCCAAACCATAGTTCATAAGGCGTCGTCTCAACGGATTTTGATGGTGCCCTATTTAACGTGAATGCGGCCGTCTCTAAAGCATAACCCCAAAATGATAGCGGTAAATCAGTAAGAGACATCATGGATCGCACCATATCTAGTAAAGTGCGATTACGACGTTCGGACACACCATTACGCTGTGGTGTTCCGGGTGGCGTGAGTTGCGAAACTATTCCACAATTTTTCAAATGTACACCAAACTCGTAACTCAAATATTCTCCTCCACGATCAGATCGTAGAAATTTTATTTTCTTGTTACGATGATTTTCAACTTCACTCTGAAATTCCTTGAACTTTTCAAATGTTTCAGACTTATGTTTCATTAAGTAGATATACCCATATCTGCTTAAATCATCTGTGAAGGTGAGAAAATAACGATATCCGCCGCGAGCCTCAATATTCATCGGACCACATACATCGGTATGTATGATTTCCAACAAATCTGTTGCTCTCTCCATAGTACCGGAGAACGGTGTTTTAGTCATCTTGCCTATGAGGCACGGTTCGCAAGTACCAAGTGATTCATAATCAAGTGGTTCCAAAAGCCCATCAGTATGGAGTTTCTTCATGCGCTTTACACCGATATGACCTAAACGGCAGTGCCACAAATAAGTTGCACTATCATTATTAACTTTGCATCTTTTGGCTTCTACATTATGAATATGTGTATCACTATCTTCGAGATTCAACAAGAATAGACCACTCTTCAAAGGTGCATGACCATAAAAGATATTATTCATATAAATAGAACAACCATTATTCTCTGATTTAAATGAATAACCGTCTCGCATTAAACAAGATCCAGATATAATGTTCATGCTCAACGCTGGCACCAAATAACAATTATTTAGGTCTAATATTAATCCCGAAGGTAGATGTAGAGGTAGCGTGCCGACCGCGATCACATCGACTTTGGAACCGTTTCACACGCGCATCGTCACCTCGTCCTTTGCTAGTGTCCGCTTATTCCGTAGTCCCTGTTTCGAGTTGCAAATATTAGCAACAGAACTAGTATCAAATACCCAGGTGCTACTGCGAGCTCTAGTGAGGTACACATCAATAACATGTATATCACATATACCTTTGCTCACTTTGCCATCCTTCTTATCCGCCAAATACTTGGGGCAGTTCCCCTTCCAGTGACCATTCTGCTTGTAGTAGAAGCACTCAGTTTCAGGCTTAGGTCCAGACTTGGGTTTCTTCTCCTGAGCAGCAACTTGCTTGCTGTTCTTCTTGAAGTTTCCCTTCTTCTTCCCTTTGCCCTTTTTCTTGAAACTAGTGGTTTTGCTAACCATCAACACTTGATGTTCCTTCTTGATTTCTACCTCCGCAGCTTTCAGCATTGCGAAGAGCTCGGGAATAGTCTTGTTCATCCCTTGCATATTATAGTTCATCACGAAGCTCTTGTAGCTTGGTGGCAGTGATTGGAGAATTCTGTCAATGACGCAGTCATCTGGAAGATTAACTCCCATCTGAATCAAGTGATTATTATACCCAGACATCTTGAGTATATGCTCACTGACAGAACTGTTCTCCTCCATCTTATAGCTATAGAACTTATTGGAGACTTCATATCTCTCAATTCGGGCATTTGCTTGAAATATTAACTTCAACTCCTGGAACATCTCATATGCTCCATGACGTTCAAAACGTCGTTGAAGTCCCGATTCTAAGCCGTAAAGCATGGCACACTGAACTATCGAGTAGTCATCAGCTTTGCTCTGCCAGACGTTCATAACATCTGGCATTGCTCCAGCAGCAGGCCTGTCACCCAGCGGTGCTTCCAGGACGTAATTCTTCTGTGCAGCAATGAGGATAATCCTCAGGTTACGGACCCAGTCCGTGTAATTGCTACCATCATCTTTCAACTTTGCTTTCTCAAGGAACGCATTAAAATTCAACGGAACAATAGCACGAGCCATCTATCTACAAGCAACATAAACAAGCAAGATACTATCAGGTACTAAGTTCATGATAAGTTTAAGTTCAGTTAATCAAATTACTTAGGAACTCCCACTTAGATAGACATCCCTCTAATCCTCTAAGTGATCACGTGATCCAAATCAACTAAACCATAACCGATCATCACGTGAGATGGAGTAGTTTTCAATGGTGAACATCGTCATGTTGATCATATCTACTATATGATTCACGCTCGACCTTTCGGTCTCTGTGTTCCGAGGCCATATCTGCATATGCTAGGCTCGTCAAGTATAACCTGAGTATTCTGCGTGTGCAAAACTGGCTTGCACCCGTTGTAGATGGACGTAGAGCTTATCACACCCGATCATCACGTGGTGTCTGGGCACGACGAACTTTGGCAACGGTGCATACTCAGGGAGAACACTTCTTGATAATTTAGTGAGAGATCATCTTATAATGCTACCGTCAATCAAAGCAAGATAAGATGCATAAAAGGATAAACATCACATGCAATCAATATAAGTGATATGATATGGCCATCATCATCTTGTGCTTGTGATCTCCATCTCCGAAGCACCGTCATGATCACCATCGTCACCGGCGTGCCACCTTGATCTCCATCGTAGCAACGTTGTCGTCTCGCCAATCTTATGCTTCCACGACTATTACTACCGTTTAGTAATCTAGTAAAGCATTACATCGCGATTGCATTGCATACAATAAAGCGACAACCATATGGCTCCTGCCAGTTGCCGATACTTAGTTACAAAGCATGATCATCTCATACAATAAAATCAGCATCATGCCTTGACCATATCACATCACAACATACCCTGCAAAAACAAGTTAGACGTCCTCTACTTTGTTGTTGCAAGTTTTACGTGGCTGCTACGGGCTCAAGTAAGAACTCATCTCACCTACGCATCAAAACCACAACGATAGTTCGTCAAATAGACTCCGTTTTAACCTTCTCAAGGACCGGGCGTAGTCACACTTGGTTCAACTAAAGTTGGAGAGACAGTCTTCCGCAAGCCATCTATGTGCAAAGCACGTCGAGGGAACCGGTCTCGCGTAAGAGTACGCGTAAGGTTGGTCCGGATCGTCTCAACCAACAATACCGCCGAACCAAAGTATGACATGCTGGTAGGCAGTATGACTTGTATCGCCCACAACTCACTTGTGTTCTACTCGTGCATATAACATCAAACCATAAAACCTAGGCTCGGATGCCACTGTTGGGGAACGCAGTAATTTCAAAAAATTTCTTACGCACACGCAAGATCATGGTGATGCACAGCAACGAGAGGGGAGAGTGTTGTCTACGTACCAACGCAGACCGACTGCGGAAGCGATCACACAACATAGAGGAAGTAGTCGTACGTCTTCTTCCCGATCCGACCGATCCAAGCACCGTTACTCCGGCACCTCCGAGTTCTTAGCACACGTTCAGCTCGATGACGATCCTCGGGCTCCGATCCAGCAAAGCGTCGAGGAAGAGTTCCGTCAGCACGACGGCATGGTGACGATCTTGATGTACTACCGACGCAGGGCTTCGCCTAAGCACTACAACGGTACGATCGAGGTGGAATTTGGTGGCAGGGGGCACCGCACACGGCTAAGGAACGATCTCAAGGATCAAGTTGTGTGTCTATGGGGTGCCCCCTGCCCCCGTATATAAAGGACCAGGGGCAAGGGGTCGGCCGGCTAGGAGGGAGGCGCAGGGAGGAGTCCCACTCCTACCGGGAGTAGGACTCCTTCCCCCAAATCCTATTCCTAATAGGACTCTTCGGGAGAAAGAGAAGAGAGGGGGGCCGGCCCCTTCTCCTAGTCCTAATAGGACTAGGGAAGGGGGGTTCGGCCGGCTAGCCTGTGGGCTGCCCCTTCTCTCTTTTCCACTAAGGCCCAATAGGCCCATTTGCCTCCCGGGGGGTTCCGGTAACCTTCCCGGTAATCCGGTAAAATCCCGATTTCACCCGGAACACTTCCGGTGCCCAAACATAGGCTTCCAATATATCAATATTTACGTCTCGACCATTTCGAGACTCCTCGTCATGTCCGTGATCTCATCCGGGACTCCGAACAACCTTCGGTACATCAAAATGCATAAACTCATAATAACTGTCATCGTAACGTTAAGCGTGCGGACCCTACGGTTCGAGAACAATGTAGACATGACCGAGACACGTTTCCGGTCAATAACCAATAGCGGGACCTGGATGCCCATATTGGCTCCTACATATTCTACGAAGATCTTTATCGGTCAGACCGCATAACAACATACGTTGTTCCCTTTGTCATCGGTATGTTACTTGCCCGAGATTCGATCGTCGGTATCCAATACCTAGTTCAATCTCGTTACCGGCAAGTCTCTTTACTCGTTCCGTAATACATCATCTCACAACTAACTTATTAGTTGCAGTGCTTGCAAGGCTTATGTGATGTGCATTACCGAGAGGGCCCAGAGATACCTCTCCGACAATCGGAGTGACAAACCCTAATCTCGAAATACGCCAACCCAACATCTACCATTGGAGACACCTGTAGTACTCCTTTATAATCACCCAGTTACGTTGTGACGTTTGGTAGTACCCAAAGTGTTCCTCCGGTAAACGGGAGTTGCATAATCTCATAGTTATAGGAACATGTATAAGTCATGAAGAAAGCAATAGCAACATACTAAACGATCGGGTGCTAAGCTAATGGAATGGGTCATGTCAATCAGATCATTCTACTAATGATGTGACCTCGTTAATCAAATAACAACTCCTTGTTCATGGTTAGGAAACATGACCATCTTTGATTAACGAGCTAGTCAAGTAGAGGCATACTAGTGACACTCTGTTGGTCTATGTATTCACACATGTATTATGTTTCCGTTTAATACAATTCTAGCATGAATAATAAACATTTATCATGATGTAAGGAAATAAATAATAACTTTATTATTGCCTCTAGGGCATATTTCCTTCAGTGATGCACATGCAGCAGGACACTTATCACATCCTGAGGAGGGGGGTCATCTTTGGAAGGAGTACTCCTCAATTAGTGATTTCGCATCTAGACTGATCGCGGTTGATAAGTTGACCGGTCAACCCTTAACTTTGAAAAAATTGATAAAATAACTAAAAATATCACAAAAATTGTAAAAAATATATTTAAAAAATATACATAGATTTAAAAAAAGTTAACAAATTTCAGAAACAATTGAATGATTTTGAAAAAGTTCATCGAATTTGATAGAAAAGTTCACAAAAATTGAAGAAAACTTCATCCATTTGGAAAAAAAAGTTCATCGAATTTGAAAAAAGGTTAATTGATTTTGAAAAGAACTTCACCAAATCTAAAATAGTGCATTCATTTAAAAAAATAAAAACAAAAAAGTAAAGATGAAGGAAAAAGATTACAGAAAAGAAAAAGAGAGAGAAAAAACCACATAGAAACCAGTCCAGGAAAAAAACCGCAACGAGAAAAGAAAAGAAACCCCAGTTGGAAGCTTTGCAAAACCAGGGCTTCCAGGAACTGGTGAAAGTATAAATAGGAAAAGGGAAGTTTCTATGCATGCGTAATTCGATGTTCTAGTGGTTAGCTTGCTTCCCTGTGAACATAGAGATCATGAGTTTGGAACCTGCACGCACACCATTTTTTGGTTCAAAACGAAAAAAGGTTAATGGGCCGGCCCAGCTCAAAGAGGGGGTGTGCGCTTGTTGGGGAAAACGTCTATAACTGGCACATAAGGCACCAAATAGGGTTTGCCCTGTTTTTCCCCTATATTTTTTGAGTTCTTTTGTGCGGAAAGAGTTGGAAGCTCACAATTAATAATCCAACATTACATCCCTGACAAGAAGGAAAGAACAACAAGGGTTAAGGGGAACAACACGAACACCACCTCCAGGATGGGTTGATGGCACACCGCCGGTACGTACTGTCTTGGAGCCTATCCAAGCATGTATGAACCGCTTGATGGTAAGTCGCTGGACGGGAAGTCATCGAGTCGGCGTCAACGGACCATCATACCAAAGGAGGCGTCGCTGCATCTGGACCATCGCGAACGCAGACGAATCCGGAATGCCTCTGAGCGGTAACAGAGCCCGCACAGGTTAAGCAGGGAAGAAGCCTCAGAATCAAAATACTCTAACATTGTGTTATTTCTAGATGGACCAAGCGACTAGAACCACCATACCGTTCAGCTTGTTTTTCTCGACAACTAGGATGCTAGTTCTAGCCAAGGACTATCAATCTGAGAGAGGTGCGTTAATGGCGAGAGAGACCGGCCCAGCCGAGCGATTAGCTCAATATGATGCTAGAGATTGAGCATCCGACTAGCAGGTGTGTGGTCAGCATCTTCAGCACGACAGAGCAAAGGACGTAGCGCTCGTTATGGGAAGCCCTCGTTTGGCAAAGCGAACGGCAGTCCAGATCCTCTTGCGCACCACAAGATGAACTTTTTGTTTAGTGCATCGACATTTATATTCATGTATGTATATAATTTTATTTCTTTGACGGTGTATATGGGTAGGGATGTAAACAGATCGGATCGGATCGGATAATGCCTTTACCATATTTTTGGTCGGATTCGGAGCGGAGCGGATAATTACCGGATGCGGATTCAAATGCGGATTATACACTAGTAGAAAAAGGGGCTTTCGTTCGGGCCTGCCAGCCCATTAGTCCCGGTTCTGCCACGAACCGGGACCAATGGAGGCATTTGTCCCGGTTCGAGAGCCCAGGGGGCCGGCAGGGGCCTCGTGGGCATTGGTCCCGGTTTGTCTTGGACCATTTGTTCTGGTTCTTGGCTCGAACCGGGACCAATGGGCCTCGCTCCTGGCCCACAACCATTGGTCCCGGTTCATGGTAGGAACCGGGACAGAAGGAGGGCCTTTAGTCCCGGTTCCACCCACGAACCAGGACAAATGAGTTGCCTATATATACCCCATCATCGGCGAGCAGAGCACTCCATAGTGCTCTGTTTTTTGCTGGCCGGCGAGGGGAGGGCATTGGGTGCTCTAGCTCACCTCCTATGCACATGAGGTGTTCGATGAAATGACCGAGCCACACTAGTTAAGCTTTCTTCTCTCGAAGCTCGACCTCCGAGCTCCATTTTTTCCAAGATTTGTCTAGGTTTATATTAGCGGTCTGTCACGCCCTGTCCCCGTCTTCACCGCCGTCGATCGCCCGCGCCGATCTCGTCGCCGGGACCACCGTGGTGAGCCTCTTGTTCTTATCTTCTTTCTGAAAATAAATTCTTACTTTACATAGATACTTGTCTAATTTTCTTACTTTTGACACACATAATTATATATAATGCACGCAGATGAACCGGCAATGGATGTACGGTGACAGACACACCTCCGAGTACATTAAGGGCGTGCATAATTTTCTCGAAGTGGCTGAGGCAAACAAGCAGAATGGTTTTATGTGTTGTCCATGCCCTAGCTGTGGGAATACGAGGTCTTACTCTGACTCGAAAACCCTTCACACCCACCTGCTTTATAAGGGTTTCATGCCACACTATAATGTTTGGACCAAGCACGGAGAAATAGGGGTTATGATGGAAGACAACAAAGAAGAAGAGGATGATGACAACTATGTGCCCCCTGAATATGGTGATGCTGCAACGGGGGAAACTGCTGAAGATCAAGAGGAACCAGATGATGTGTTCGGTGATGATGATCTCCGCCGGGTCATTGTTGATGCAAGGGAAAAGTGCGAAAGTGAAAAGAAGAAGCTGAACTTCGATCGCATGTTAGAGGATCACAAAAAAGGGTTGTACCCCAATTGCAAAGATGGCAACACAAAGCTTGGTACCGTACTGGAATTGCTGCAGTGGAAGGCAGAGAATGCTGCGCCTGACAAAGGATTTGAGAAGCTGCTGAAAATATTGAAGAAGAAGCTTCCAAAGGATAACGAATTGCCCGACAGTACGTACGCAGCAAAGAAGGTCGTATGCCCTCTAGAATTGGAGGTGGAGAAGATACATGCATGCCCTAATGACTGCATCCTCAACCGCGGTGCATACAAGGATTCGAACTCATGCCCGGTATGCGGTGCATTGCGGTATAAGATCAGACGAGATGACCCTGGTGATGTTGAGGGCGAGCCCCACAGGAAGAGGGTTCCTGCAAAGGTGATGTGGTATGCTCCTATAATACCACGGTTGAAATGACTGTTCAGAAACAAAGAGCATGCCAAGTTGATGCGATGGCACAGTGAGGACTGTAAGAAAGACGGGAAGTTGAGAGCACCCGCTGACGGGTCGCGGTGGAGAAAAATCGAGAGAAAGTACTGGGCTGAGTTTGCAGGTGACCCAAGGAACGTATGGTTTGCTTTAAGCGCGGATGGCATTAATCCTTTCGGGGAGCAGAGCAGCAATCACAGCACCTGCCTCATGACTCTATGTATGTATAATCTTCCTCCTTGGATGTGCATGAAGCGGAAGTTCATTATGATGCCAGTTCTCATCCAAGGCCCTAAGCAACCCGGCAACGACATTGATGTGTACCTAAGGCCATTAGTTGAAGAACTTTTACAGCTGTGGAATGGAAACGGTGTACGTGCATGGGATGAGCACAAACAGGAGGAATTTAACCTGCACGCGTTGTTGTTTGTAACCATCAATGATTGGCCCGCTCTCAGTAACCTTTCAGGACAGACAAACAAGGGATACCACGCATGCACGCACAGTTTAGCTAACACCGAAAGTATATACCTGGACAGATGCTGGAAGAATGTGTACCTGGGCCATCGTCGATTTCTTCTAACCAACCATAAATGTCGAAAAAAAGGCAAGCATTTCAAAGGCGAGGCAGATCACCGGAAGAAGCCTGCCAAGCGTACCGGTGATCTCGTACTTGCTATGGTCAATGATTTACACATAATCTTTGGAAAGGGTCCTGGCGGACTATCTGTTCCGAATGACGCTGAGGGACGCACACCCATGTGGAAGAAGAAATCTATATTTTGGGACCTACCCTACTAGAAAGAGCTAGAGGTACGCTCTTTAATCGATGTGATGCACGTGACGAAGAACCTTTGCGTGAACCTGTTAGGCTTCTTGGGCGTGTATGGGAAGACAAAAGATACACCTGAGGCACGGGAGGACCTGCAACGTTTGCACGAAAAAGACGGCATGCCTCCAAAGCAGTATGAAGGTCCTGCCAGCTACACTCTTACCAAAGAAGAGAAGGAAATCTTTTTTGAATGCCTGCTCAGTATGAAGGTCCCGACTGGCTTCTCGTCGAATATAAAGGGAATAATAAATATTCCAGAGAAAAAGTTTCAGAACCTAAAGTCTCATGACTGCCACGTGATTATGACGCAACTGCTTCCGGTTGCATTGAGGGGCTTCTACCGGAAAACGTCTGATTAGCCATTGTGAAGCTATGTGCATTCCTCAATGCAATCTCTCAGAATGTGATCGATCCAGAAATCATACCAAGGCTAAGGAGTGATGTGGCGCAGTGTCTTGTCAGTTTCAAGCCGGTGTTCCCACCATCCTTCTTCAATATCACGACGCACGTCCTAGTTCATCTAGTCGACGAGATTGTCATTCTGGGCCTCGTATTTCTACACAATATGTTCCCCTTTGAGAGGTTCATGGGAGTCCTAAAGAAATATGTCTGTAACCGTGCTAGGCCAGAAGGAAGCATCTCCATGGGCCATCAAACAGAGGATGTCATTGGGTTTTGTGTTGACTTCATTCCTGGCCTTAAGAAGATAGGTCTTCCTAAATCGCGGTATGATGGGAGACTGACTGGAAAAGGCACGCTAGGAGTGGACTCAATAATATGCAGGGACGGGCATTCTTGGTCTCAAGCACACTACACAGTTCTACAGAACTCTACCTTGGTGACCCCATATGTCGATGAACACAAGAACAGTCTGCGCTCCAAACACCCGGAGCAGTCTGACGACTGGATTACATGTGAACACATCAGGACTTTTAGCAGTTGGTTGGAAACACGTCACAGAGGTGACAACACTGTTTGTGATGAGTTGTACTCGTTGTCCAGGGGACCATCTTCGATTGTATTGACTTACAAAGGATACGAGATAAATGGAAATACATTTTACACGATCGCCCAAGATCAAAAGAGCACCAACCAAAACAGCGGTGTCCGCTTTGATGCAACAACCGAGAGGGGAAAGGACACATATTATGGTTACATAGTGGAAATATGGGAACTTGACTACGGACATGATTTTAAGGTCCCTTTGTTTAAGTGCAAATGGGTCAATCTGTCAGGAGGCGGGGTACAGGTAGACCCACAGTACGGAATGACAACAGTGGATCTGAACAATCTTGGGTACACTAACGAACCATTCGTCCTAGCCAATGATGTGGCACAGGCTATCTATGTGAAGGACATGTCTACCAGACCGAGAAAAAGAAAAGATAAGGAAGCGAATACATCATACGATTAGCCAAAGCGCCACATAGTTCTTTCAGGAAAAAGGGACATCGTGGGAGTGAAGGGCAAGACAGACATGTCTGAAGATTATGAAAAGTTTCATGAAATTCCTCCCTTCAAAGTCAAGGCTAGCCCAAGCATCCTGATAAATGATGAAGATTATCCATGGTTATGGTGCAATAAGCAAAGCACACAAGCGAAAAAAAAGTGAAGACTTTCTCTCCACAACTATTATGATGATACCATGCCAACTTTCAACCTTTTCGTAGTTCATTTGAAATGCCTTGTAAGAGATTGTCCGTTTTGTACACGAAGTGCATCTACTTTTTGCCGTAACCCTCTCAACTTTCTTGCACATGCTATGTGGGTGAAATGATGATACCATGCCAATTTTCAACCTTTTCGGAGTTCATTTGAAATGCTTTTCAATTTTCGGGTCTTATAGCACAAAAACCCAGTAAATGCATGAAAAATAATAAAATGCATAAAACTATAATATTCTGTTATGATCAACTAAAAAACTAAAATCAATTAAAATATTCTGTTATATGAACTAAAATAAAACTATAATATTCTTCAATAGCAAAAAGAATCAACTAAAAAGCTTTTATAAAACTATAATAGCAAAAGGAATCAACTAAAAAGCTTATATAAACCACTAGTATTTTTGAAACTAAAATTATATAAAATTTATGCAACCTATATTAACAAAGTATTTATTGTTCAAAACATTAATAGCAAAAATAATTTAATAGTAAAAAAATTAACAAAATCTAGTTTTGATTAAAACAGATATTTAAAATAACCTAAAATTACCAAATTGAGTATAATGATAAAACATATTAATATTAAATAGCAGGAAATGGAATCACTCAAAAATCTATTTTTATAGTAAAATTTATACATAAAACTAGTGATTCACATACATTTAAAAAAATTCAAATTTTAAAACTAATGGCACTAACAAAAATTTTACAATTTTTGTGACCTAGATGCAAAAAGAAATCACTAAAAAACCATAAGTATTTAGTTTTAAGTAGAAATAAAAAATAAAAAGGAAAAAATGCAACCTACTGGACCTCCACGGCCTGAATACGACTAGAAACCCTACAATGGGCCAGGATTCAGGCCCGCAGAAGGCCCAATAGGCCCAACAGGCATGGCAAAGTAGAGATTAGGCCCGTAAGCCTGCAATAGAGAGGAGCTCGAGAGGGTGGCGGCAGCGAAGCTTATAAACCACTCCGAGCCCCTCCCAACTAGTGAGGTGGGACTAAACTTCCCACCACACCGTGCCAGCACAAGGCCTATGGTCCCGGTTCGTGCCACCAACCGGAACCATAGGAGGGCATTGGTACCGGTTCTTGGCACCAACCAGTACCATTGGTTTTGCTATATAAGGTAGCACTTGTGAAAATTTCGCCAACTGCTTCCATTCCCCCCGATGCCGCCAGGCCGTTCCTCATCGTCGTCGCCGTCGCCGCCCCGAGCCCCTGCCCCGACGCCGTCGCCCCGCCCCTGACCCACCGTCGACGTCGTCCTTGCCGTCGCCACCCCCGAGCCCTCGCCGCGCGTGTAACCCCTCCCCCACGAGCCCGCCGTCCTCGTCACCGTCATCGTCGCCGGCCTCGTCGTCGTCCTCATCACCGGCCCCGTCGCCGTCCTGCCTCGAGCCCCCAGTGAGCCCCTTCCCATCCCGATCCGTGCGCTGCCGCGGCCGCGGCTGCCGCCGCTCCCCCTACGCAGCGCCGCCGCCCCTGTTTTTTATGTATGTATGTATATGGATGTATGTATGTATGGATGGATGGATATGCATGTATATGGATGGATGTATGTGTATGTGTTCATAGTTTTTTTTTGTTCATACTTTTTTGTTCATAGCATTTTTAGGTTGTATAGTTTTATTTTTGTTCAATGTTTATGGTTAGAAGAGGAGAGGAAAAAATTGTGTTGCAAAATTTACATTTAAGGTTAATTAGTTGATTTGGTGCATTTTAGGTTATTAGTTCTACTGTTAGTGCATTTAAAGTTAGTTTATTTTTAGTTGAACTAGTTGATTAATTAATAAAACTACTTTATTTTACTATATATAGAAGTAGTTTATTTTTAGTAAGTACTACTTTGTTTTATTTATAGTAAGTGCTTAATTAGTAGTTGAACTAGTTGATTCAATAAAATTAGTTTATTTTACTATAGAAGTAGTTTATTTTTAGCAAGAAAATTAATAGAACTAGTTTTTTTTAGTTAAAGCAATTATTCTCGCATCGACGTCGACGATGCCTATCCCGCATCCTCGTCGTCGACTCGGCGGAGGAGGCCGGCTTGATCAAAGGGGCCATGTCCGGGATTGGGCTCCGCCGGGCTGGTTTTGGGAGGTGCTACCTTCCGGGGGGCGTAGGTTGGTGAGGAGCCAGCCCGTCGTTGACCTGATCCTTGTTTGGTGGCGGTCGCGTGGGCCAGTGACGGTGGCGAGGCTTCCGGACACTACGGAGGTGGTACGTCACCGTGTCAGCGAGGAGGACGAGCACGTCCGTCGCTACATGGTTGCGTTGGATGGCAGGTTCGACAATACCTGGCAGGTTCTTCAGGGATCTCACTGGAGCTATGATCCTGTGATGGTTCCTTCCCTTTGGGTGTCCACCGCCCGCGCCGATACCCGTCGGGCGCTATGGTTCTAGTTGTTTTAGCGATGATATATGTATGATAGTATTCGAGGTGTATTAGTGATAATATTCGACGATGTATGATAGTAGTTTTGCTTATAATTGAATGCATGCTAATTTGAATACTACTTTATTTTACGATTTGGTTTTGCTTATTGAATGCTCAAATTGGAAAACTACTCCTACTTTGAATGCTAAAATTGGAGAGCACTATGCAAGGCGTATGCATATGATTAGTTGATAGCTTATAGGGTTTTTGTTTTTGCAGAAATCTAGGATCCCCCCTCCATCATCCCCGCCATCGTCCCCGTCACCGCCCCCTCCGACCTCAAGGTGAGACCAGCCACGAACCGATTTTAGAAAGATAATTAAACGATATTTCGAGTTGACTTTAAGTCTGTTGAGTCTTCATCATATATGGGAGGACGAAGAATCCCGACTGTTGTCATGGGGGTAGCTTCTCCTTCGTTCCCGTGTGCTAGACAATTTGGTGTAATGCACTCGGGAACGAAAGGAGGAGCTACCATCACCGATGGTCGCAAATGTCAGAGAGGAATCAGTGAGGGAGAGTTCCACCATATATATATATATGAGAGGACGAAGAATCCTGACTGTTGTCGTGGGGGTTGCTTCTCCTTCATTCCCGTGTGCTAGACATTTTGGTGTAATGCACTCGGGGATGAATGGAGGAGCGACCATCAGCAACGGTCGAATGTATACACCACGTGAGCTGAGAGTTTTCAAGAAAAGACTCGACAGACCGATAGTCAACCCATGATAAATAATAATGATCTAACTTAGGTTTTTTTAGTACATATATTTAATTGTAGACGTTTAATATTTGAATTATGAACATAGGAAATGTCGTACTCGGACGATGAAAGTCTCCCGAGGGAGTGCGACTGGTGCCACGACGACCGAGGTCAGTGCGACGGGTTCATTGAGCTGGACGAAGATCGACGCTTCAGCATTAAGCTCGAGGAGACCTTCGATGTTGAAACGGTACGCAACGACGACAAGTGTTTTTTTCGTAATTAAGCACGACTTCAACTATATATTTCAACGTGTACTTATCATCTTTTACAATTCGACTAGCTTATCCCATGCTATGCAAGACGCTATGTCTTGGAGAGGGTAGGTTTTGAAGACCATGAAAATTTCAAAACAAAGAAAATTCACCTAAGTACCCATCATGGTATGGATTTCGAAGTAAAAATGTACAATGCTGAGAGTGTAACCCTTTTTGGTTGCAAAAATTGGGAAGCACTTTGCAAGATGTATGGTTTTCATGAGGATATGCTTGTCACCATGGATCTTGGTGATCCTGAAATCAAGCAAAACAATCTGGACATTTGGGTCCTTGTTGATACGCCTCCAATTCTACCGCTATGTGAGTTTCTCAAACATAGTTATTAACTAATTTATATTGTTTATTTCAAAATAGTTGATAGCTTATTTCCATTGACAGCTTATTTTCATTTTCAAAGAATGTGCGGAAGATGGTAGACAAAACCCACTACGATGACTGCGAATTAACTTATCAGGAGAAAAATCATCTCATCGCATTTTGTACTGATCTTGAGAATTACAATATCAACAATCAAACTCCTCAACATTATGGTGAATACATGCCACTAGTGCACGTGTTGAACAATAGTAACTTTCATGGAGATACCCTGATAAGATTTTTTACTATTACGACATCCTTGCATCTTTTGCATACTTCTAAAACTAGTACATCATTGCTAACTACGAAGTTATTACTATGTTTTTCAACAGATAACCCCGAATGATTGTGTGCCACATCTGATGTATCAGCATGGTGGTCGCCTTGATGTTTTGAACATACGGCCAGGTCATCCTACGAATCTCAACTGTCCATACAGGATTTCTAAAAGAAGTGGATACATGAAAATCAAAGAATGGAAAAAATGTATGGACAGTCGTAAGGAGGTTCTTGGAAGCAAAAGAAAGCGAAGCGCAAGAATTGGAGACAGGATGATCTCCATTCTCCATAATGGAGAGTCGGGGTCTATATTGTTTTATGCTATTTTACCTTAAATAGGATATTTAGGTCCTGCCTAATACTGATGATCATGTGCTAAGAACAATTAAGTAGGGTTGGTTCGATGACTATCAGGATGATGATCGTATGACTTGTTATTAATAACGAGTAGAAGTTGTATGATGATGATTAGTAGGACTTGTTATTATGATGATGCATGATGCGAGCATGAAGAGTTATTATATATCTGTAGGTGAAATGAACATGGGTTGGATTGAAGTAAAGGCAACATGCATGTGGTGCATGTCGAAAGTAGTACAATCCAAACTTGATCAAGTTAGGATTAGTATTACTTTCGACATGCACCACATGTTGGCTCAGTTCAATCTAAGTCATGTTTAGAGATAGCAGTATAGCAGTAGCACGGAGATAAGAGAGGACACATATCTCTATTAGCTACCTATAACAACCTAAATTAACCCCCAAAACCCCTAAACCACCTCCTTTCAAATAAAAAAACAGCCCCTGAAATGCTGACGCGTGGAAGCTTATTGGTCCCGGTTGGTACCAAAGGCCTTCCTGCCTGGGCTCGCCGGAGCGGCCACATGGAGGCCTATCTATCCCGGTTCGTATAAGAACTGGGACTAAAGGCCTAGGGCATTAGTAACGATATTTTAGTCCCGGTTCCCCAACCGGGACACATGGCCCTTATGAACCGGGACAAATGGCCCTTTTTCTACTAGTGATATCAGACTACGGATTCAGAGCAGATGCGGAGTGGACTCGGACCGGAAACGGACAAAAAAATTACCGTGTGATACGTGCAACAAGACATGATTTTATTACTACTATGCAAACAATATGAACAAACATTTTTATCCAACCCCGTAACACTAGAGAGTGACCAAGCATTTTAAAGTCATAACTCATCCCAATATGGCAACAATAAGCAGGACCGATAAAGTTATGATGGCATTAGACACTGCAAGACGAAGATCGTACTTCAAAAATACTTAATTTTAAGTTTAATTAAAGTTTTTATTTATTAAAAAGGCCAGTATATTATTATAAATACTTAATTCTAACTACTAGTACAACTTGGTGTTCTCAAGTCTATTACACGGCCACAAGAGTTTAAATATTACCTAAGTTAGTTAGTACAATATGTGTTCACAAGTATACCAGCTACACTTGTGCGTGCATGGAAGCAACCAAACATGATTGCTCAAGCCCATATTGATGCAATTAAGGCCCTGTTTGATAGCAAAACATTTTCTAAGTATTTTGAGAATACTATAGTTTTTGAGATTACCATAGTTTTATTTACAATGAGTTGTTTGGTTGCTCCTAATAACTGTGCTTTTAATACTGTAGTATTGGGCAAACTGCAGTTTTTTCTCTGCATAAAAAAAAGAACCCCAAACCTCTTTTTTAAAAACAGAGCTTTTGAGTTCTTAAAGCAACGGCTAAACAACAAAATTTACGTCATTATGTGGCTACAGCCAAACAGGTTCTATGTATTGTTACTTTAAAATACTTTGTTTTGATAAAATTATAATATCTCACCCCTACAAGCAAAATTACTGTAGTTTTTGATACTTTGGTTTATATAATACTTTACTATCAAACACAGCGTCTTGACACCGGCGTATACGTACTCAGACCGCCGTCCCGACACGCCGCTGGCTTACATATGTACGCAGACCGCCGTCCTGACGCAAATCACGCAGGGGCAGCAGTTGGACCCGGACTTGCCCGTTGTCATGTGCGGGCGTTGATCATGGCTACGAGTAGTGCCGATTCTGCATGCTGATCTACCACCACGACCAGCTGTGTAAGTAGAGCAAGCTGCATGGTAGAATGGCGTGGATGAATACCCTGGAGATGCTCTAAACCAACCAACGTGGTTCATTGCATCTAGAAAATCATGAAATTTTCAAATAGAGTGCTCATCTCCATTGGCCAGACCGGCGCCGGCATCTTTGCCCATTGTGTCGAACAGATGACTTGCCGGAGAGATGCGGCCGGCCACCAGAGAAGACCATCATGCAATGACCACGGCTGCCGCCTGCCTGTGATTATGGTCATCCCATAGTCTACGGTGCTAGTACTAGTGTTCGGTTAGACACTATTTATATGTGGTGATTTTATTTAGTACCTTCTCCGTCTCATAACATCAGAAGTTTTTTGATACTAGTGTAGTGCCAAAATACGTCTTACATTATGGAAGGAAGGGAGTAGTATACTTGGTATTTGGGCTTGTTGATGGGCTAAATTTATCGGATAATCCTATTTGATAGCCTCGGATAATCCGCAAAAAATACCGGATAATCCACATCCGCCGGATATTACCAATTTCATATCTTCTATCATATCTGCCGGATATCCGGTTGATCAAAATCTGTATCCGCATTCATATCCATCGGATTTATACAAGTGCATACCATATCCTCAAAAACGGATGCGGAAGCGGATTCGGAGCGGAAATTATACGTATCATTTACATCCTTATATATGGGGCTAGGAAGTGTTCACATGTCAGTTAACCTGTAACCGTTGATGCTGCCAGCATGGCGAAAATTATGCAATGTGCAAGCCAGTGATGTGTACACGGCTACACTGAGACAATGGATGGTCGCCGTCACCAATCTCTGTGCAGTCGGGAGCTACTTCTAATAAACTCCAAATAACTTGACAAAAAAATTCCAACAGAAAGGAGGAAAGAAAATCTTGACCCGTACCCAAATGTACGTACGCTCATGCTTCCAATATTCCAAACGGCTGAGGGCGTGTTCTGAGACTCTAGTTTCTCAAAACTCCACAAATTCAGCTTCTTGAGCTAGCTTCTCACTTCATCTGGCTATTTCGATGCGTTCTGCTCGCTAGACAGCTTCTCCCAGCACATGTTACAGTAGCATCACCATGACTGCCATAGGGAAGGAGCAAAGGCAAACTCACCTTGGATTGGGGAAAGAGGGCGAGGGCGAGGAGGCTGGCTCAGAGGAGGACATGGTGACACCGGCATCAATGGCGTCAAGGTGGGCGTCTCCTGCCGGTGGGGTTGCTGCTCCTGGCTGGCGGCGGGGAAGTGCTCCTTCGGGACGGGATCCGGCGGGAACGGGGCTGGACTGGTCGGATCTACCGGCAAAGAGGCTCGCCGGCCGGCGAGGGGGTGGAATCGGGCGCGGCGGCGGCCACTGGCGGTGCTGGTTAGGTTACGAGGGGATTCGGGGAGCAGGCGTCAAATACGAGTGGTGTGAAATGTTTTTTCCACTTGGCGATGGCATCCTCTTGTAATTACGTCGAACTCCTCGCTTCTGCGTTTTCTGAAGCTGGGCTTGAGCTGCTCCAACTTTTTGCACTAGAGGAACGCAGTGCTTCGAGAAGCCCACTCCGCGGAGGTAATCCGTTCGGTCCGGCTCCGCGCGTGGACTTGGAGAAGCACGGAGCGGCAGGAGTTCCGAACAGGCCCTAAACGAGAGGGAAAAAGAAGTCCAATTTCCAATCTACAAACTCTATTCTACTGCACAGATGAACACACTAATTGAACACAATAATTAAATGAACAGAGTCTCCCAGCTAGCTATGCTTTGTGACGACGGTGGCCTCTGTGCACCGGCGTCGCCGATGCGGCCGGCGATCTGGATGATGTTGGAAATATGAGCAATTTACCAAATGATTTTATTAACAGAAATACTAGATAAAGCATGACTAACATAGTAGAGATAAAACAAGTCATGCGTTCTGACAGAGAGAAGGTAAATAGCTTCTGCATATATGAACCGTAGCCTAACATATCTATAGCAGACAATAGAACTAGTTGCATATATGAAGTAGAACCTAACATATGTAGGGCAAGTACTAGTACGAGAAACTGTGGCAGGACATCTAACAGAAAGAAGAACACATACGGGACGGCAGCAACAGTAGCACTGGACTTGGGGTCGGTGTCCTCGCCAGCCATGTCGTCGAGGAGGTTGTCGACGTCAGGGAAGAAGTCGTCGTCGGGGAAGTAGTCGTCGGAGTCCGGAGCGTTCGTGATGAAGGAGTCAGTCAGTAGTCGCGCAGAGCGCTCCCCAAAAACCTTATCACCCTTCTCCCGTACAGGACTCAAAGAGGTGTGGTTTCGGAGGCCTACTATCCCGACCTGCGGTGCACGACGCAAGCCGGGATGGGGAAGATCGTAGCAGCAGCGCAGTGCTCAGGAACTTGTGGCGAGAGGAGGAAGAGATTCTGGTGCATCTCTCTGAGAGGAGCGACCTCCCTTTTATAGGCGCAAGAGAAGGAGGCGAGAGGCTGCACCGGGAGCTGAAGGGAACGCGGGAGATGAAACAAACAGACAGCAGCCGAAGGGTGCAGCGTTCGTATTCAATATCCACTACAGCAACAGCTCCTGAGTGACCTTTCGTATACCCGTAGTGCGTGGCAAAAATTTAGATATCGGCTTGGCTCATTCCCGCAACCCGCGTCGCGTCGTGTTGTGACGAGGCGTGGCGTGGCGAGGCGGGCGGCAGAGGAGGAGCGCGCGTGGATATCCCTCTTGTTCCCATGCGCATACAAGTGGGGAAAGAACCTCCCTTATAAGAAGGTCCAACTCCCACTAAACTACCAATGTGGGACTAAACTTTAGTAGTATCCCTTGCCTTGCACAAATGGGCTAAGTGGGCCTCTAGGATTTATTAGGAATTTCTGAAATAGTTATTGGGCTGCCCAAAATAGACTAAATTCCAGCAATCCCCCACCAGATTCCAGAGGCACACAGAAATTTGCCTTTGGTTCCAAAACACTGTTTTATATATCGGTACTGCAGTGGAGACTGTTAAGTTGAACTTCCACCTAGAACTCTATGCTACACTAGTAAGCAACTTGAACAGTGGACTGGGCCTTGAACTGCAAGTTTCCTGCGAATCTAGCTTCACATAAAGCCTTGACCGATACGTGGCTACCGTGGGTCTTCCTCGCGGGTGGAGCTTATGCGTCATACTCCGAGACCTTTCATGAGTTTACTAGAGAGAACCCTACTCTCATAGATTGCGACGTTTAACAATCAGACTCATATAGGTGCGTTCTTCAAAAGATGTTTTGCAGGACAACATCTCTGTTTCAAAGAGCCACTTAGAACACATTAAGGTATACATCAACCTGCCATGCAGATTAGGAGAGTATTGCATCTTTATGGAGTGGTATTTTAACAGCAAGGGTACTCTCCTCCCAGTTGACCAACAGCTTGTCTTCCACATCTAATTCACGGGATCTCCGATCACAAAGAATAGGTTACCACTGTGAACAACTCATATTGTGGGTCCCATACCCATCTCCCTCGATGCATTATCTATCACATTACGTGATAGACCCTTAGTAAAAGGATCTGCCAGATTTTTAGACGTTTGGATATAATCCAATGCAATAACTCCGGAATTTCTCATTTTCCTGACAGACTTTAACCTTCTCTGAACGTGTCTTGATGACTTCATGTTATCCTTTGAGCTGCTCACTTTCGTGATCACAGTTTGATTGTCACAGTTCATAAGAATACCCGGTACTGGTTTCTCAACAACCGGCAAGTCATTCAAGAGCCGGCGAAGCCAATCTGCTTTGACCGTAGCTGTATCTAGTGTTGTGAGTTCTGCTTCTATTGTTGACCTCGTTAAGATGGTCTGCTTGCAAGACTTCCAAGAAACAGCGCCACCTCCATGAGTGAATACATAGCCGCTCGTGGCCTTTATCTCATCAGCATCCGAGATCCAGCTTGAGTCACTATACCCTTCAAGCACCTTTGGGTGCCCGGTGTAGTGAATTCCATAACTAGCAGTGCCTTTCAAATAACGCAAAACTCTTTCTAGAGCTTTCCAATGCACATCTCCTGGTTTTGAGACAAACCGACTCAGTTTGCTAACAGCAAAAGAGATATCAGGTCTTGTAGCACTGGATAAGTACATAAGCGAGCCAATAATCTGAAAGTATTTCAATTGATCTCTAGCAATTCTTTGATTCTTTCGAAGTAACACACTCGCATCATATGGTGTTGGAGAGGGCTTGCAGTCACTATAGCCAAAGCGACTCAAGATCTTTTCCACATAGTGAGATTGAAGCAATGTAATCCCACCATCATCGTCTCTCAACAACTTGATGTTCAGAATGACATCAGCCACTCCTAAATCCTTCATCTCAAAACAACGAGATAGGAAATCCTTGACCTCCTTAATAACATTCAGATTTGTTTCGAAAATCAGTATGTCATCAACATACAAGCACAGGATAACTTCCTCGCCCCCACCATGGCGATAGTACACACATTTGTCAGCTTCGTTCACAACAAAGCCTGCAACTGTTAAAGTTCTTTCAAACTTCTCATGCCACTCTTTGGATGCTTGCTTAAGTCCGTACAAAGACTTCAGCAACTTGCACACTTTCCCTTCCTGACCATCTACTATAAACCCATCTGGTTATTCCATATAAATTTCCTCGTCCAACTCTCCATTTAGGAAAGCAGTCCTAACATCCATTTGATGAACGAGAAGACCATGTGAGGCAGCTAGTGAAAGCAGAACTCGAATAGTGGTCAGTCGAGCCACAGGTGAGTAAGTATCAAAGAAGTCTTCACCTTCCTTTTGGGTATAACCCTTAGCCACGAGCCGAGCCTTGTACTTTTCAATAGTACCATTAGGCCTAAGCTTATTCTTGAATACCCATTTGCATCCTATAGGTTTGCACCCATAAGGACGATCAGTTATCTCCCAAGTTTCATTCGCCAAGATGGAATCCATCTCACTACGAATCGCTTCCTTCTAGTAGTCAGCATCTTCAGATGCACAGGCCTCTGAAATAGAACTGGGAGTGTTATCTATGAGATATACAAGAAAATCATCACCAAAGGACTTTGCAGTCCTCTGTCTCTTGCTCCTAGTAGGAACTTCATTGTTCTCCTCCACAGGATTTTCAAAGTGTTCCATCGAAATGGCAGGTTCGGTAATTGTAACTGGTTCCTGATTGGATGAACTAGGCATCTCTTGATTAGACGAGGTAGCCATATCCTTCATGGGAAAGATATCTTTAAAGAAAGTCGCATCATTTGACTCCATGATCGTACCGACATGCATGTCAGGTACCTCAGATTTTACAACAAAGAATCTATAGCCAATGCTATGAAAAGCATATCCCAGGAAAACACAATCCACAGTCTTTGGTCCAAGCTTCCGCTTCTTTGAAATTGGAACATTGACTTTCGCCAAACAACCCCATGTTCGCAGATAAGAGAGTTTTAACCTTTTCTTCTCCCATTCCTCGAATGGAGTTATCTCTTTGTTCTTTGTGGGGACTCGGTTCAGGACATGACATGCTGTCAACATCGCCTCCCCCCACCATGCCTTGAAGAGACCCGATGTGTCTAACATGGTATTAACCAAATCATTTAGAGTACAGTTCTTTCTTTCAGCCACCCCATTTGACTGAGGCGAGTAGGTAGGCGTCCTCTCATGGATTATACCATGTTCCGCACAAAAAGCATCAAATTCATTGGAAAAATACTCTCCACCACGGTCGGACCTAAGCCTCTTGATTTTCCGATCAAGTTGGTTTTCCACTTCAGCTTTATAGATCTTGAAAAAGTTCAAAGCCTCAACCTTAGATTTTAGAAGATACACATGATAGTATCTAGTGGAGTCATCAATTAACATCATGAAATATTTCTTTCCACCTTTTGTCAAAACACCATTCATTTCACATAGATCTGAATGTATGAGCTCTAGTGATGCAAGATTTCTCGTTTCCGTAGTCGTGTGAGACTTACGAGGTTGCTTAGCTTGCACACACACTTGACACTTAGATCCCTTGACAGTGGTGAAACTAGGGATTAAGTTCAACTTTGCTAGTCGCGACATGCAACCAAAGTGAACATGACAAAGACGTGAATGCCACACATTTGATTCACTATTGTTGCAAATATGATTAACAACTTTATTGCAAACGTCTGATAAGGATAAAAGAAATAGGCCTCCTGACTCATAGCCTTTACCAACAAAGGTTCCATACTTGGATATTATAAATTTATTCGACTCAAAGACAAGCTTGTAGCCACCTCTACACAGAAGAGATCCGCTAACAAGATTTTTATTGACGGAGGGGACATAATGCACGTTCTTCAGCCGCACGATCTTCCCCGAAGTAAACTTCAGATCGACCATGCCAACACCACGAACAAAAGCACTTGAACCGTTGCCCATCAGCACGGTTGAAGTCCCTGCGGTCTGATAAGACGAAAACATGGAAATATCACCGCATACATGCACATTAGCACCCGTGTCAATCAACCAGTCAGGAGAATGACATACTAAAAGAATAGTGGGAAATATACCATACCCAACATCCTTCATGTCAGTGTCTCCAATGACAACATTAGCGGTCTTGCCGCCTTTCCCAGGATGACGCTTGTCATAGCGATTAGGGCAACTAGGAGCCCAATGATCAGGATCCCCACACACATGACAAGCACCTTTCTTCTTGCCATTCTTCTTCTTGAAGTTCGTGTGTTGCACAGCCTTGTTCTTCCCATCAAACTTTGCTTTACCATCAAACTTGCCCTTGTTCATGAACTTGTGGGGCTGAAAGTTCACCTTCTGAACCACATTGGCACTAGATCCTCCCTCAATACCTCGAGCACGTGTGTCCTTTGCTCTCGCCTTTTCTTTCACATCAAGAGTGCCAATGAGATCCGGGATGGAAAACTCCTGCCTCTTATGCTTCAGCAAGGTAGCAAAGTTCCTCCACGAAGGAGGAAGTTTAGTGATGATACCTCCGGCAACAAACTTGTCCGGTAGCATACAACTGAAGTGTTCAAGTTCTCTAGCAAATGACTGTATCTCATGAGCTTGCTCAACCACGGAGCGCTCTTCAGTCATCCTGTAATCATAGAATTGCTCCATGATGTACAGCTCAGTGCCAGCATCCGAGACCCCAAACTTGGCCTCGAGTGCATCCCACATATCTTTTCCATTATCAATTGACGCATAAGCATCAACTATGTTCTCACCAAGAACACTCAAGAGAGCAGCCTTAAACAGAGTATCCATTTTCTGAAAAGCTTGTGCCTGTTGAGCATCAAGCTCTCCTTCAAGTTTGCCGAGAGTGGCGTCATAGCAACTCATGGTTTGAAACCAAAAGACTGCTCTCACGCGCCACCTCTTATAGTGGATACCCTCAAACATAGGAGGTCTCATGGAAGCAGCAAAACCACTCGGGGTAAATTGCCTATAATAAGGTTTTTGGATTGTTGGAAATATGAGCAATTTACCAAATGATTTTATTAACAGAAATACTAGATAAAGCTTGACTAACATAGTAGAGATAAAACAACTAACAGAAAGAAGAACGTCGTCGAGGAGGTAGTCGATGGAGTCCGGAACCAAGAGAAGGAGGCGAGAGGCTGCGCCGGGAGCTCCACGGCGGGCGGAGGAGGAGCGCGCGTGGATATCCCTCTTGTTCTCATGCTCATACAAGTGGGGAAAGAACCTCCCTTATAAGGAGGTCCAACTCCCACTAAACTAGCAATGTGGGAGTAAACTTTAGTAGTATCCCTTGCCTTGCACAAATGGACTAAGTGGGCCTCTAGAATTTATTAGGAATTTCTGAAATAGTTATTGGGCTGCCCAAAATAGACTAAATTCCAGCAAATGACGTTGTTGTTGTCGAGGAGGAGGACTTGGCGACGCTTGGCTGCAGCAGGAGCTCGAGGGAGGGGAGGACGTCGTCAGCCATGGAGCGAGCGCGAGTGCGGCCATGTCCTGCGCCTGCCTCTTGGGGTACTGCCTGCCGAGCCTGGTGTCCATGACCCGTATCACCTTGCGCTGCTCCCCCTGCAGCATCGGCATCGCCCAGTCCACCAGCAGCTCCGACGCCAAGTCGCGGACCTCGTCCAGCGCGCGACGCCCCGTCATCAGCTCCAGGAGCACCACGCCGAACCCGTACACGTCGCTCTTAGCCGAGAGGTGGCCCGTGGCCACGTACTCGGGCGAGGCGTAGCCGCGCGTGCCGACGACGCGGGTGGAGACGTGACTCTTGCCGCTGGTGGGGCCGGCCCGGGCGAGGCCGAAGTCGGAGAGCTTGGCGCGGTGGTCGGGACCGAGGAGCACGTTGGAGGACTTGAGGTCCCGGAAGATGATGTCACGGGAGTGGAGGAAGGCGAGGCCGCGGGCGACGTCGACGGCGACCGAGACGCGCGTGGACCACGGCAGCAGCGGCTGGCTGCCCCGCCGGAACAGGTGGTTCTCCAGGCTGTCTCGGGGCATGTACTTGTACACCAGCAGCTTGTTGCTGTCGGAGTCGGAGCAGTAGCCGACGAGCTTCACCAGGTTCTCATGGTGGAGGTCGCCGAGGTAGGTGACCTTGGTGAGCCACTCCCGGTGGCCCTGGAAGCTCTCCTTCTTGAGCTTCTTGATGGCCACCATCATGGCGTTGGTGGCGCCGGGCCTGGCGGGGGCGAGCGTGGCCTCGTCGATCCACCCCTTGTAGACGCACCCGAACCCTCCCTCCCCGAGGTAGGGCGTGGAGCCGAAGTTCTTGGTGGCCGCCCGCAGGTCCGCCATGCTGAACGACTTGAGCGACGCCGGCGGCACCGCCTGCGCCTCCCCCGCCGCCGTCGGCGCCTCCGCCGGCTTCTCCGGGCCGGAGCTGCTCCGGTGCGACGCCTTGGAGTTGGAGTTGGAGGTGCTGCTCCTCGGGTTCACCTCTGAACGAAACACAATCCCTGCATCCACATGATTAATTCCCTCCCTTGATCGATGATCTCTCGACAAAAAAAATCAAGAAACAAAGAGATCGAGGACGGCGGCGAGCGGCTTACTTGATTGGAAGGGGGTGGACGCGCTGGCGCACTTGGCTGTTAGGGACAGGGTAGGGGAGGAATCGATCTACTATTCTCACGGTGGCAATCAGTCTGGTACAAGCAGAATTACAAGAATCGATCGAGAGAGAACTAGGGTTCGTGTCGCCGCCGCCGATTCGGTGATCCACTGGATGTCGAGGAAAGAGGAGTGCGGCGCCTTAAGTAGCTAGGGTAGTTGGGCCGGGCCGGTTGTGCCACTCCGGGCCGAAGTAGCGCGAGTTGCTGCGTCGGGTGCGATGGGGCCGTGCCCGCGTCTCGCTGGTCGGTGGGGTCGAGCTGTCAGGGGCGTTAACATCCCCTTCTCCTTGAGACGAGGCTTGTCCCCAAGCCTCCGCATGAGGGAAGCACGCCTGGAGTGCTTGCCGATCCTCCCAGGTGGTGTCGAGTGTTGCACCCGCTGACCATTGGACTTGGACTTGCTCAATCATGATCTCGTTCTTCTTGCGCCATCTTGTTTGGAGAATCTTGATAGGGATCGCCGTGTCGCCTGCGGCAGCTGGTAGCGTTGGGGATGCCGTTGCGCCTGGAAGTAGTGCTTGCCGAAGTTGAGACACGTGGAAGACCGGGTGCACTGCTGCGTCGGGGGGAAGTTGCAGCTTGTAGGCGACGTCATTGATCTTGTCGATGATCTTGAACGGGCCGTAGTACTTGTAGCTGAGCTTGTGATTTGCTCTTGGGGCCACCGAGGTTTGGATATAAGGCTGCAGTTTGAGGAAGACTTGATCACCGACCTGAAATTGACGAAAGGAACGCTTCTTGTTCGCTTGGTCCTGCATGATCTGACGCACACGATGGAGTTGTTGTTGAATGAGGTCTTGCATCACTGCCCGTTCCTCGAGCCAGGTTTGCAGCGCTGGTACTGATGATGAAGTCGATGCCGTGATCCCCCAGTGCCTTGGCTCCCTTCCAAACATGGCCTTGAACGGTGTCATTCCGATGGCGGAGTGGTGTGATGAGTTGTACCAGAACTGCGCCAAAGGTACCCAAAAACTCCATCGCTTCGGGCATGCTTGAACGAAGCATCGCATGTAAGTTTTGATGCACTGGTTCACCCGCTTAGTTTGGTTGTCCATCTGCGGATGATTCGCCGTGCTCATGCGCAGTTCCGTTCCTGCATATTTGAACAGTTCTTGCCAAAAATGGCTGGTGAAAACTGGGTCGCGATCAGATACAATAGCCCCTGGAAAACCATGTAGCTTGTACAGTTGTTGCATGTAGAGTACGGCTACTTTAGCTGCTGTGTAAGGGTGAGCCAGGGGAAGGAAGTGGGCAAACCGGGTCCTTTTGTCGACCACCACGAGCAAGCAGTTGTATTGACCCGATTGTGGCAAGCCGTCCACAAAGTCCATGGTGATTAGATCCCATGACTCTTTTGGAATGGGCAACGGCATCAACAGCCCCGGCGAAGCTGCGCGATCTGGTTTGGCTTGCTGACAGACCTGACAGCAACGCACATACTGCTGCACATGCGCCTTCATCTTGGGCCAGGCAAACAGCCTGCGGATACATCGGTAGGTCACCGGGAAGCCGGAGTGGCCACCCATCGGGTTGTCGTGGAAGGCCGCGATGATGCGTTGCTGCATAGCTGTGGTTCCTCCCAGCCAGATGCGGCCCCAAAAGCGGAGCAGCCCATTCTGTAGTTGGAATCGTCCTTTGGGATCCTCGCGAACATCCAGCTGCTCGAGGAGTTTCTGCGCCTGAGGATTGGTGTTGTAGCTGACGATAATATCTTCGAGCTATGCTGGTTGGCACACGCTGATAGTGTGCAGCACTTCAGTTGTTGTTGCTCTGGACAAGGCATCCGCTGCTGTGTTCTCGGCCCCTTTCTTGTACTTGATGATGTATCGGAGTCCGAGTAGTTTAGTGAAGGCTCGTTGTTGCCATGGTGTCGAAAGTCTCTGCTCTGTCAGATGTGTCAAGCTACGCTGATCAGTAAGGATGGTGAACTCAGCATGCTGGAGGTATGGGCGCCATTGGTCGACGGCAACAATGACTGCCAAGTACTCCTTCTCGTATGTCGAGAGGCCTTGGTATCGGGGGCTCAGAGCCTTGCTCATGTAAGCGATCGGGTGACCCTCCTGCTGCAGTATCGCCCCAATCCCTTTGTCACATGCGTCAGTCTCGATTACGAAAGGTTTGGCGAAGTTGGGTAGTGCCAGAACAGGTGCCTCGATCAGATGTTGCTTGAGCAGCTGGAATGCTGTATCGGTGGCCGGCGTCCAGACGAATGGCACCCATTTTTTGAGAAGGTTGAACAGCGGGCGAGCTATGATTCCAAAGTTCCGGACGAATCTTCGCTAGTACCCAGCGAGCCCCAAGAAGCTACGGACTGCTTTGACATCAGATGGTGTCGTCCAGTTGGACACTGCTTGTATCTTGGTAGGTTCCGTGGATCCCCCACGGTCGCTGATGACGTGCCCTAGGTATGACAGGCTGTGCTGGCCAAACTCGCATTTGGACATCTTCACGCGCCATTGGTCTCGGTGCAAGAGCTGCAGAACTTGTCGCAGATGATTGATGTGGTCTCGTAGAGTCTTGCTGAACATGAGGATGTCGTCGAAGAAGAGGAGCACGCACTTGCGGTCGACTGGTTTGAGTGTGGTTGTCAGAGCTCCATTGAATGTGGCCGGTCCACCCGCTAACCTGAAAGAGACCACCAGAAATTCATAGTGGCCTGAGTGCGTCTGAAACGCGGTCTTGTACTCTTCACCTTCTGCCAAGCGAATTTGGTGATAGCCCGAGCGTAGATCCAACTTGGAGAACCAGGCTGCACCATGTAACTCGTCCAGTAATTCTTCGATGATCGGCACTGGGTACTTGGCAATGTAGGTGATGGCGTTGAGATGTCTATAATCGATGCAGAGTCTCCACGTTCCGTCCTTCTTCTTGACGAGGATAGCTGGGGAGCAGAAGGGGCTGCTGCTTTTCTGAATAATCCCTTTGCGAAGAAGTTCTTCGACTTGAGCGTCAATTTCCTTTTTGTGCTCTGGCTTGTGCCGGTAGGGTCGAATGTTCACAGGCTGGGCTCCTGGAATGAGAGGAATCTTGTGGTCGCAGCCGCAACGTGGTGGTAACCCTTCTGGTTCTTTGAACACATCAGAGAATTCTTCCAGAACTGCTTGTATCTCCGGTGAGTTGGTGATGTTGTTGTTGTCTTCACTGGTAGTCGCGTAGGTCAGCGCCATGTGAGTGATTGCGCCGGTGTTGCAGAGTTGTTGGAGCTGGAGGGCGTTGATGACCGTGCAAGTCGAAGAGTTAGACTCGTGCCCGCGGAGATGAATCGGTCCCGCGGGCAACGGAATCTCGATGAGCTTTGCACGCTAGTCAACCGTCATGGGAATGTGCTCCTCGAGCCAGTCCATGCCGAAGATTGCGTCGTACATCCCGAGCGCCAGCACCTTCATATTCGTCGTGAACTGGTGTCCTTGAGTGCACCATTGACATTGTGGCACACTTGCAGAGCAGGCGAGCGCTCCTCCGTCGGCGACGCGAACTTGATACGCGCGGGGAAGAGGCTGGATGCCCTGGATGTTTGTCGCCAGCCACTCGTTGACGAACGAAGTGGTGCTGCCGGAGTCGACAAGCATCAACACTTCGCGCCCTTGGATCCACGCGCGCAACTGGAACGCCTTGCTCGAGACGCCCCCCGTCAGGGCCGGCTTGGAGATAGCCATGACCACTTCTTCTGGAGCGGCCTCGGGCTGCGTTGGTGCTGTCGTTGCGTCGATGCCGAAGAGCTCCAGAAGTTCTTTGACGACATGGAGTTGGACCGACGTGGGGCATGTGTGATCGGGTCCCCAACACTCGCCGCACTTGAAGCACAACCCTCGCGCTCGTCGGTAGTCGCGCAGGGCCTTGAGCTTGGTGGAGTCGGCCCGTGCGGCGTCCGTGCCGCGGCGATCCGCGGCTGGAGCTGGTGGTGTTGCGCGCGCCGGTGGAGGTGGTAGTGGCAGCGGAATGTTGAGCCGTGGCGACGCGTCGGGAGGGCGCATTGGCGTAGGGCACTGCACCTCGGCACGAGCGTTGTCGGCCACCTCCTCCTGGAGCAGCGCCAACGCACACGTCATGTCCAAATCAGGCGGTCGCTGAACCATTACCACCGCTCGGATATCCGCCCGTGGCCCTTCCAAAAAACGAGTGAGAAAATAAAATGGGTGAATCGAATCAGAGTAAGAGCTCAAATGATTAATGATCAACTCAAAGCGCTCAATAAAATCAGCTACACTAGATGTCTGTTTAATGGTGTAAAATTGCCGAATGAGCACTTGATGGCGATCGCGACCGAATCGTGTAGTTAACAGAGCCGAGAAGGATTCCCAATCGAAGCTATTGAGCTTCTTTTGGATTGATTGCAACCAGACGGCCGCAGCCCCGGAAAAGTTGAGGGCGGCCATGAGAACCCAGAAGGTTTTGTGAATACCAAACATGGAAAAGTATTATTCACACATCGTTTTCCACATGTTCGGGTTTTCGCCTGAAAATTGAGGAAACGAGATGGAAGGGTGGGCTTGTCCCAACCCCGCAAGCATTTGACTAGCATGTGCAAAAGGGGAAGATAAGATCTTGATCTGACCGTTGGCCGGGAGTGGTGGCGGCATCTGGAACGACACCGCCCCCCCCCCCCCCGCTGCAGATGGAAATCGCTGTGGTCCTGAGACCCGTGAGGGGCGTCCTCATCGCCTCCCGCCAGGCCCAACTTGTTGGTGGGCAGCGTGGGCGGTGGCGCCGTAGAGCGCAGCGACGGCGCACCCCTGTTGGTGTCGGTGCTGGGAATTGGGCGCGCCTGCTGCGGAGTGGTGACCACGTCGCCCAGATCGGAGACACGGCGCTCCAGATCTGGCCGCCAAGCGACGAGATCATCGAGACGGGAGGTGACCGCGGTGAGGGCCGCGGTGTTGGCCTCCATCGTTGCCGTGAGCTTGTCGAGGTAAGCCTTCGCTGCTGGATCCATGGCTTCGATGGTGAGGCGGCCGTGGCGAGTCCCTCTTGTTTCGATGAGATGAGCCAGATCGGTGGAAGAGTGGGTGGATTTCTGGCGATTGATACCAGATGTTAGGGACAGGGTAGGGGGGGAATCGATCTACTATTCTCACGATGGCAATCAGTCTGGTACAAGCGAAATTACAAGAATCGATCGAGAGAGAACTAGGGTTCGTGTCGCCGTCGCCGGTTCGGTGATCCACTGGATGTCGAGGAAAGAGGAGTGCGGCGCCTTAAGTAGCTAGGGTAGTTGGGCCGGGCCGGTTGTGCCACTCCGGGCCGAAGTAGCGCGAGTTGCTGTGTCGGGTGCGGTGGGGCCGTGCCCGCGTCTCGCTGGTCGGTGGGGTCGAGCCGTCAGGGGCGTTAACATTGGCGGAGCCGCCCATGCACACACAAAGGTTCCCCATGGCCGCCGAAGCTTAGCTTATCTGCTCTGCTCCCCGGCTAGGTGATGCAGAGCTCCGGCCGATTGATCCAAACGGAGCAACAAAGTCACGGTACGGAGGTGGAAGACGAAGAAGGATATAACGAGGGGGGAAGCGACCGGACAGGTTCGTTGGGTTGGCGCCTCTGATGACTTCTCGAGAGTGATATGCGGCAGCACCGGCAGCAGCTTGCTTGGATCGACCACTCCGTTGACTGACCTCTCCACGGGGGCTTCCGCTTTGGCATAGCAAGTCACGCACGAGCACGAGCCGCCCTACACGTCGATCTCCAGCCTCAGCCTCTTGATTAAAACGTGTAGGATATTTTATACCAGATGTAGTATTTCATAATTTCCACCGCTAGAAACCATGGCGTACGTACGTATTTTTGTTGCGTTCCGCTAGCTTGCTCGGCCTGTCCACGTCGACAAGTTGCAGTTTGAGAGGGTTTGGCCTTTTGGGGCGTGGAAATGTAAGTAGCACGGGCAAAAAATTGTCCGGGGGAAGAAGAAAGGAACGTGCTTCAAAATTTCAATGTTAATTTCACATTTTCTCAAACCATAAGAACAAACATTTTTTTTCCGTTTTTCCTACACTAGCTGGACAAATTATTACTACATGGGTAAGCATGTTTCTAGATTATTATTTCGTTTTGCTTTGCGGGGGAATATGTGATGTTTTTATATAAATGTATGAATAAACTTTTAAAATCAACTCACAATTAGGTAATGCACAATTGAGCGAGATAGTAATCACAGGATGGTAAGGCCTCTTTGATTCATAGAGAAATGGAGGGAAATAATAGAAAACAGGGAATTTTGCTTTGGTGACACAATGTATCCGTTTGATTCAGAAAAAAAGGTAAATAGAAAAGAGGATTTTTTATTTATTTTTTGCTTTGTTTTTAGTTTCAGCGAAAGGGAATTTTATGATCCACTCAACCTTCTATTTTGCATAACTATGCACTACGAACATGGCAAAGTTCATAAGTTGCACAATGATAACCTAACCTAAATCCTTGCATATGCTCTCAAGTTGATTTGAGTCTTGAACATGTTTTTTTAGGATTATAAAGTGTTCGTCATATTCGAGTACGGCTATTCTGCACCCAGGTGTAGATGCTCCCGGCTATGAACAGTAAAATCATTTAAAAGAGCAATTAAAATAAAAAAAAAAGTTTTTTTTTGTGGTGCAAGATGGTTGCCGAATGTGTTATGTCCATGCCAAATTTGGTGAAGTTTGGACATTTGAGGATCCCGTGGCAAAAAAGACAAATTTTAGGCCTATGAGTAAGTTTGAAAAACTCATAGCCGATTTTGTCTTTTTACGCGGGCTCCTCGAATGTCATTTACCCACGAATTTTTGCACGCACCTAGCGCACTCAAGCGTCTTGCATGCAAAAAAAAGTATCAAATTTTCTTTTGAATTTTTCTACTATTTTTTAAATTTTACTGTTCATCGGGTGCAGATGAGCACAGGCACCGTTTCGAATTATCATTCATATTCCCGCTAATCAAACCCTCAGTTTTGTAAAATACTCATGTTTTCACAAATCTCTGTTTTGCACATGGAATACTATAATATTCATGTGGTTTTACTATTCATCCATTTTCAGAACCCTCCACAAGAAAGAATCGCAAAAAAAAGCCGGTATGGCAAAAAGTTGCTGCCTCTCTTATGCTTCCCTGGCTATTGGTACCAGGGGGGACAAGAGCGAACAAGTGTGAAGCAGACAGTTTGGTTGCGATTCAGGTGACGTCTCATAGGATTCATCTCACATTGACGGGTTTGCGCCTCCACTTAATCCAGTCAGCAGGGTGCGGGGCTGGGGCTTGGGTCTCTGACGCGTGGGGCCGCGGGGTCCACGCGCGGTCAACTCTCTCCTCCCGCCTCCTTCTCCTTCTTCCCCCGACACCGCACGTAGAGCAGAGGAGAGGCCGCCGGCGCCGGCGCTCGTTCTGGCCACTCGGGCCACCTCCGGCGGAGCTTGGACCGCCGGAGTGCTCAGGACAGCGAGGCGCACCCGTCCCTCCACCACTCAAACGTCAGGGAGCATCGGGCAGGGCGGAACCATGGCCGCGGCGGACGGGGCTCTCCGGGCTCCAGGGAACTCGTGGCCAGAGGCCACCGGAGAAGGAATGAGGGCACTGGGGTGGATCTAGGGTGGATGAGGAGGCCTCTGGTGGTGCTATAACGGAGGGAGAGAGCTCGGCTCACTCGGATTTAGGCCGGAGGGGGCGGCGGCCATGGCGGACGGAGGACAAGCAGAGGGGCTCCGGTGCTCGGGGAAGAGGTTTGGGAGGGGTAGTGGAGTGAGGCAAAGGCGATGGTGAGGTCGAGACGCCTCGTGGTAGGCTTATATAGGCGAGAGGCAAGGAGGCCGAGTTGGCGCCGCCGTGGATGCGTGTCCGTCGCCGCGGACGTGTGTGCGTGCTCGAGAGCTTGAAGGTAGGCGAAGAGAGGGAACAGGAGGGAGAGCTCACGGGGAAGAGGCGGCCAAGGGAGCGCAGGGAGGATGAAGACGACGAGCTCTGAGCCAAACCGCCAATGTTCGCCCGTGGGCGCGCGGCGGCTTGCGTCGGTGAGGAAGCTGCCGGAGGGGGTGAGCTGTCCAGGGGAACGCGACGACGAGAGGAAGACAAGGGACATGATCACGCGCACGAAGGCGACGAGAGGAGGAGGTGCCGAAGCACAAACGGGCACTGGACGCGGCCACTGCGCACAGAGCGCGTGCACTGTGGTGCCATTAATGCAGTCACCGCGTGCACTGGCATGTAGCGAGGGCGATGGGCTGGAACCTGTTGTCTAGTGGTAAGTTCTTCCAGGGGAGGTTTCAACTATGGTGGTAGATCGATGAAAAACACTCTGGTTAAATGGTAATCACCGTCTGAAGTTTACTGCAGTAAACTTGGTCGTGCACTGGTGATCAACAGGGAAATGATTGGAGCCAAAGAGTTTGTCTGGGGTGATTATCTTAGGAAGGACTCTAATCCTGGAGAGTTTGAGGATAACTGGACCACAAAACAACATGGTTGCTTTGTAACAGGCCTAAATGGTCCAGAATCAAGATCATGATGGTTCACTCACATGGAGTATCAACTTGATCTGAAATTTGGCAAGGCTTAAAGATTTGGACATAGTAAGATGCGTAAAAATTTCATACCAATTGGATTCACCAAAATGGTACTTCCTTCACAGCTATTCTCTCTGTCGAGAAACTTGCAAAAATTCTAGAGGAATATTTGCTTAATTAATTGATTCCAAAATAGGTGGAGAAAGGTTTTAAGGCTAATAGAATGCTCTGGTAAATTTTCAGCCAAAACGAAGCAATATAAAATATACTTGCTTCACAACTTGCAAATATTGTCAGGGTCAAAGATTTGGTCCTGTGCTCACATAGATGATAGGATTGAGCTGAAACTTGGAGGGGTTTGCTAATATGAGCACATGAAGGAGTGTGCAAAATTTCAACTCATTTTGATAACACCAGTTAGTACTTCCTTCACAATGCCTTCTGTCTGACAGAAAGTTTGAAACATCACTGAGGAAGATTGGTTAGGCAAATAAAGTTGAATTTTGGCATGAGGAAATTATTTGGACATAAAAGAAAGCCCAACAAATTTGGGAGCAAACAAAATAAGATAAATGACACTTCCTTCACAAAGTGCCACTTTGGACAGAAATGAAGAATAATTGTTGGAGAATTATTCTTGGGCTAGGATAGGAAAGTTTGGGCATATTTGAGCAAAATATGACCCAAAAGAATTATGAATTTTTTTTGGGAATTTTTGGATTGACAGAAATATAGGTTGCTTCACAACCTAGGGCAGACGGGGTTATTCCTTTAATAGAAAAAGGAATATTCCTGAAAAAAAGAAATTAGGGTTTGGTCAAGCAGTGAAGTGACGTGATCTTGGCAAGGTTTTGGGAATGATAAGACACTTGGGAGGGGGAATGAGGATGATTTCCCAGGTGGCAAGGCCACAGAACCACTCCAAAAAAAACAGAGCAAAAATCAATAAATCAAAAAGAAACAGAAAAGGGCCAAAATCCAGATTGTTACATGGCCTTTCACCGTTTCTTAAATTCCAGGAGATCCGTAACTCCGATTGGGCTAAAATTTTGACACGATTTTTATCCAGATATTTGCTTTCTTACGCCAGAAGAAGAGCACCAACCGCCTTACGGCGCGCCCTACCCCCTGGGGCGCGCCCTTCGTCCTTGTGGGCCCCTCGGGCATCGTCTCGCGTTGATTGTTTTTCCCAAAAATCACATATATTCCAAAAATAATCTCCGTAAGTTTTTATCCCGTTTGGTCTCCGTCTGATATGGATTTTCTGCGAAACATAAAACATGCAATTAACAGGAACTGACACTAGGCACTGGATCAATATGCTAGTCCCAAAAAATAGTATAAAAAGTTGTCAAAAGTATGTAAAAATTGTAGAATATTGGCATGGAACAATCCTACTTGGGGTTCCTCCCCACCTATATATAGGTGGGAGGGGAGGAGAGACAGCCAAGGGGCGCCCCAAGTAGGCCGAATCCTACTTGGGGTTCCTCCCCGATTCGCCCCCCTTACCATATTTCATCAGAGAGAAAAGGGAAGGGGAAGAGAGAAAGGAAGGGGGGGCGAACCCCCTTTATTCCTTCTCCAATTCGGCCTCCTGCCTAAGGGGCGGCGCGCCACCCCTTGTGGGCTGGTGTGCTCCCCTCTTATGGCCCATATCTTCCCCCGGGGGGTTCCGGTAACCCCCTGGTACTTCGATAAATACCCGATACATTCTGAAACACTTTCGGTGCCCGAATACTATCATCCTATATATCAATTTGTACATCTTGAACATTTCAAGACTCCTCTTCATGTTCGTGATCTCATCCGGGACTCCGAACAACATTCGGTCACCAAATCACATAACTCATATAATATTAAATCGTCATCGAACGTTAAGCGTGCGGACCCTATGGGTTCGAGAACTATGTAGACATGACCGAGACACTTCTCCAATCAATAACCAATAGCGGAACCTGGATGCTCATATTGGCTCCTACATATTCTACGAAGATCTTTGTCGGTCGAACCGTTATGACAACATACGTTATTCCCTTTGTCCATTAGTATGTTACTTGCCCGAGATTCGATCGTCGGTATCTTCATACCTAGTTCAATCTCGTTACCGGCAAGTCTCTTTACTCGTTCCATAATACATCATCCCGTGACTAACTCATTAGTCATTTGCTTGCAAGGCTTATTATGATGTGTATTACCGAGAGGACCCAGAGATACCTCTCCAATACTTGGAGTGACAAATCCTAATCTTGATTCATGTCAACCCAACAAAACACTTTCGAAGATACCTGTAGAGCATCTTTATAATCACCCAGTTACGTTGTGACATTTGATAGCACACAAGATATTCCTCCGGTATCCGGGAGTTGCATGATCTCATAGTCAAAGGAATATGTATTTGATATATATGAAAGCACTAGCAATAAACTGAACGATCATTATGCTAAGCTAACAGATGGGTCTTGTCCATCACATCATTCTCCTAATGATGTGATCCCATTATCAAATGACAACTCATGTCCATGGTTAGGGAACCTTAACCATCTTTGATCAACGAGCTAGTCAAGTAGAGGCTCACTAGGGACACAGTATTTGTTTATGTATTCACACATGTATTTAAGTTTCCGATCAATACAATTCTAGCATGAATAATAAACCTTTATCATGAATAAGGAAATATAAAATAACAACTTTATTATTGCCTCTAGGGCATATTTCCTTCAGAAGCATCTATCAATGTGCACACGAAAATAGTTAGTAACAAACTTTTGGGAAGCCAAAATTTTGATGCAAGACATTGATCATTGTTATTTACCACTCCGTTCTCGATGTAACGTGTGCGATGACCGTTATCGAATGCCGGGTCAAGCATAGTGTAATTAGTGCCGACCGCCGGACCAAAGCGGGGCCTCCTGAAACAACAACATTTAGTTATCAACATATAATCATCATATCCTATTCAACCATTCAACTAACATCAATCATATTATATTCAAACTAGGTTCACCTTCAAACTAGGTTCTTCTTCAAACTAGTTAACAAATCATATTCAACCACATCACCATGATGATATACTTAATGCATAAACATAAGCATTATAAGCATAAGCATACACATAAAAAAATATAACATCCACATGATTAATTCATTCATATAAATTTCTTCAACAACATCTGCTATACATCATGCATCACATCATATCAACATGCATCATAGCAAAACAAACATATGAGTTAATCATCCAACATGCATCATACCATCTTTTTTTTCAAAAACAAAAAACATGAACTAGGGTTCATCTTAAGCATATTTCATCAAACAACATCCACTATACATCATGCATCATATCAAAACAAATTCCTCCAACATGCATCATAGCAAAACAAATTCCTCCAAAAAAATGAACTAGGGTTCATCTTCACACTACCATCTGAACTAGTGATTAGAGTTCATATCCAACACAATAGAGCATCTAGAATCAACCTAAAACAATCCTATGGTACAAAAAAATTCTAGTTCAAAAATAGGGGTGATTTGAATCAAATAATGCGATGAATGGAAAGCTATTTGACTAAAACTAATTGGAAGGATTGGAGGAGCTTACTTTTCTTATTTCTGAGCCATCTCGATCCGCAAGACGGTGAAAAAACGAAGAAGATCCGAGGAGGGGAGTGGAGGAGATGAGAGAGGGGGCGAGAGAGAAGAACAGACAGTTCTTCGGGTGGCTGGTGGGGGTGAGGCGGCCGACCCGTAGCTTAAGTGGCCAGACCCTACCGTTGGGGTCCCTGGCGGTAGGGTAAGAAAAGCTATCGCTAGGACCTATGGCGGTAGGGTGGGACGGAGGGGAACGACGGCCATTTAGGGTGCTGATGTGGATTAGTTTCTTACCGCCAAAGGTTGTGGAAACAGCCTATCGCCGAGCCCCCTACCCGTAGAAAAAGGGGTCAGATTTAAAAAAAAGGTCCGAACCAAGATCAGATCGAAACTTCACCAAAAGGTCAAAACACGAATTATTGCCAAACCGGACACAGCGACAAACAAACGTGATCGAAACTGTTGTGCACGAATCTTGATTGTGGGCCGGACAACTTAGATGTGAGGCGCAGCGCAAAATCGTCCGCCCGCCGCGTGATGCCCCCCCCCCCCCCCCCCCCCCCGCCGCCCGCCCGCGAGCTGGACCTCTCCGACGAGGTCGAGGGCCAGAGGGACGGCACCACCGACTTCGTCTTCTGCCTCGTCGGCGACCCCATCCCCGTCCTGCCCCCCGCCTCCGCCCCGCTCCCCCTCTTCGACCTCCAGTCCCCTCCCGCGCGCCCGCTCGCTGTCTCGGACGGCCACGCCGCCGTCTTCCTCGCTCACCCCGACGGTAAGCTGCCCCGAATCACCGACCAAGCCAAGCGTCCGCCTCTGCATTCCTGTCGACCTCACCGCCTAGGGTTTCCCGCTCTCTGTTTCCAGGGTTTATCGCCGCGAGGACGAATGCGTTGATCGAGGCCAGCAAGGAGGCCAGGGAGAAGGGCAAGGCGAGCACCCGCTGCGCCCAGGACTGCTGCGTCATCGACGTGCCCCTCCCCGGCGTCACTCTCCTAGCGCTCTCCCGCGACCAGTCCGTGCTAGCTGCCTGCACGGGCACTGAGATCCAGTTCTTCTCGGCTACTTCCTTGCTCACCGATAAGGTTGGACCATCTTTTCCAGTTCCCCACAAAATCGTGTGAACAATGCAATGTCAGCCCAGGAGCCCAGGGCAGCGTAACAGGACAATACCACAATAGAACATTAGAATGGGATTATCTGTTCTGTTGCAGTGCATTTTTTCACAGCATGTTCCGAGTTAGATATTTGTGTAAGAACAAGCTGGTAGTAATGACTAATGAGCTAATGGCGTTGACGGTGTTTATCAGTTTTTTAATGCTTTGGCGATTCCTGGTTGAGTGCTTGTTGATCCCGGTGCTGGATATGGTCTGGGTTGCTGTATAATAAATCGTAGTTTTACTGTTTTCAACAGTAGCTGCCTTTTCCATGAGTACCGTTGTCTAATAATTTTGCTCTACAGGATATCAAGCCGTCATCATCATGTAGCATGGGACGATTTGGCACTGTCAAAGATTTCAAATGGCTAGATAATGCCTATATTGTACTCTCGAATTGTGGATTGCTATCTCATGGGAGTTTGGGGCAAGGCCTGAAGGATATAATGGAAAATGTTGATGCTGGTTTGTCTCTTTTCCTATCCTTTTCCTGGGTTAACATTCTTCGACTTATGTAACTTCTACCATATGACCAGAAATCATGCTCTAGGATACCTGTCAGTTGGTTTGTTAGAAAAGCAAGTGGTTAGCTTTTAATAATCCACTGATTTTGACATATGAGTACTTATATCATAGAGCATGTCAATTGTTCGACTGCTACATTATTGAGGATCAATACAACAAGAAATTAATGTAATAGTGCTATAATATGTACCACTCCTGTTGGGTAACCCCCCCCCCCCCCCCCCAAAAAAAAGGTATTATTCTTTGTAACGCTTAGGCTTTACAAAATCAACCTGATTAGTATTGGTAGAGGGCTGTATGACAGTAATGCTGGTACAAAATGTAGTATGTGTCTTGGGTGCAGCGCAGCATCCATCTTCAGGCACCGTTTCACTTTGGGGCTGATATGTGTTGTCCTTCAGAACTTGCTAAGACATTTCTTTTTGTGTTGTAATTGAAGTTACTCATCATTGTCTTGGTTGTGCTGAAGTTTGCCATCTTTCTGAAATATATGTAGTTGACTGTTCCAAGGACGGGAACCATATTGCTGTGGCAAGAAAGAATTCACTCAGGATATTGTCGCCAGATTTGAAGGAAACATGTTGCATGGCCCTCTTGTTTCAGTTGTGGCCTGATAGTGATTCAGAGGGCACTGACATCAAAGGTAATGAGTCCCCTTTTTGGTTTTTGGTATACGTCTCAGGTATATATTGAATTGTTGGGTTGCTCCAATTTTCTTGCTGTTATTTTCTGTATACACAGTCACCCCTTCCCCAGTTCTGTAAGGATATGCAGTTATGCCTGATGACCTCGTGGCTGATCCCGGCACTAACATAATGCAGTTTCATAAATATGAGATTATGTTGCTACCCTGAGAGTTGACTCACGATAATGTTCTTTTCCTTGTAAATTGATTTTTAATCTGTAGTAGATCGTGCTAGTAAGCATGGTTATTTTTAGGTGCAAAATGAGCGAGCAACACACAGCTCACAAATATGATCACATTGCAGGATGAACAACATGGTGTAAAAAATGTTTGTGAAGTGCACCACAGGCTAAAATTTGTATCATAGCCATCTTCTGAAATTATATATCGAAGAACCATCAAAAAGTTGCCAAGTTCCGTAGGAAATTTTGAGATGATATTAGGAAACAATATAGTGAAGTTTGGTTTATTCATCCCATGACCTTTGTGGTGCACACTCTACTTCTCCAATCATTAGATTCATCGATTTAGTATTATTTACTCTTGTCCTTGCAGATACACCACTCAATACATCAAATCATGTTTAGTAGTAGATGTTACCATGATTCTTTGTTGATGTTATATTTTCAAAATTTCATCAGTGGATTCCATCGGGTGGGTTCGCGATGATAGCATTGTTGTCGGTTGTGTTCGATTGAATGAAGAAAGCAATGAAGAGGGTTATCTGGTACAAGTTATAAGAAGTGGAGGAGATACATTTTTTGAGGTGAATTGTTCTTCTAGTTCTGGCTGCTTCTCCTCTTTTGATTCACATTTTGTTGTATGGTGTTTCTTTGGTGAATGTGTCATTTGCTAAATGTTCTTTCTGGGAACATTCTTCGGTAAAGCTACCTCAATTTGGCAGATATGTATTTTAAAACATATTTATGCACACAAGACTAAGTGTGGTCAATAGTTGTATGTGTTTAAGAAATGTAAATCAAATACTTATGGTATTATCCTTCAAAACACAATTTATATGACAGAAAAGTGATCCCATTAGATTCACATTCAAAAGTGCTAGTAACGATTGAAATTTTCTATGACAGTAACCACATATTATTAGAGTAATAATCTATGGCAGTAACCCATTAGCTTAATGAATCAGATGTATCTCCATTATCTGAATGCTCCTACTGATTGTGCTGAACCACCAGCAGAGTACTACAGGGAATTGACTGAAGAACTGCAGACGGTACGAGATGCAGTCTTTTCTGTTATGTTGTTGGTTACATTGCAAATGGATTGAATCACTGATGTTTCTTGATGTAGGTAACCAAAAGAATCATTGCACGGAAACATGCATTCGAGAGAGATGATCTCGTGAAGACGCTGCGAGGGTTGATACGTGAAATCTCTCAGATTATTGACTCAGCTGACTCATTTGTCGACACAAAAAGAAAGGTAATGCGAGTTTTTTGAAGTATAATTATGGATTTTGTTAGCATACTGCTATAGATGTTTATTTTATGATTGCAAATTGCAATATATTTGCTCCATCCTATTATATATATATACAAGTATGTGCTGTACTGTTCCCTGTCTATCCAGTACTGGATCGTTATTACTAAGTGCGTATGATCCAATGTCTAGATGTATTTGTGAATATTCATGTTTAGATATGTGGGGCTACACTTATTTTTATTTCTCATGCAGACCGAAGCTGTGCAAGCATGCAGCTGGCTTGACAAGAGGCTGAAAGAGCAGTGGTCAATCTCAATATATGAAGTTCCTCCTTCCCTAACATGTAAAGATATACAAAACTGGATTGACAAGCTAAAACAAGTGAAAGAACCCAAAAGGTAATTCTGGGACACATCCTCGAGTTTAATTTCTCCTTCCATTACGTAACACTATAAAGGTATCTTTTTTTCATTAGAACGAAACCTAGGACTTTTTCGTTGATATACCCTTCTACCTATATTTCTTTCCATGCCTTGATGGAGTGATGCAGTAGTCACATCTTTTAAATTAAAAATGCGTTTATTTTCCATTTGTAATGTATAATTAAGATGCTTTATTCAAATAATCATTTCTATGCATTTGCATTGCCATCCTTATTGTTTTGTGTATTAGATTATTTAGACTAGCTTCAGTTTGAAAGATAACTCTGTCTAAATATTTCTTGTTGCGAACAGCCTTGTAAAAGCATTGGACCCTGAACAGATTGAAGTTTTCTATTTTAACCCATGCGAAGACGGTGCTCTCGGAAATTTCGTCAATCACTTCAGTGATAGGTTGTCTGATCATGCACAGAGGCAGACGTATCGACATGGAGAAGACTCCTGCCGTCTATTGGAAATTCAGAAGCCAAATGAAAACCCACCTAGATGGATGTTGGTTAAGGTGCTGGACTATGGTCCTCCAGTCGAAGGAGTTCATCCAGTCGTGCATTACTTGCAGAGTGATAACTGTTATCTATCTGCTTTTAGTAACAGCAAGGGTCAAATTTATGAGCTTGTGAAGCATGACTGTATGCGACTGATCGAAGGCTCTCTTCCACTTGGATTCGGTAGAGACTATCCAAGTCTCACGAACTATGGAAGACCGAATCCTCTTCCAAAAATTGTAATTGCTCAAGATAGAATGTTGGAAATAGTTCTGAATATGGAGTATTTTTCACGCGGCATTGGAGCGCTGTCAAGATATGACCATAAGATTCTGGCAGATCCTAATGTGAGTGAAGCTGTAAAGCAAGAGATGGTTCGAGAAATGCTAGAGGCATTAGCTCGGGATGCTGTAATTTTAGCTGAGGTGTCACGGATTGTTACTTTGTTCCTGTCAGTGAACCAAAACTGGAAGGAGTCACATTCCACCCTGACAGAACTCCTGTTTAAGCACATGATGCGTTGGAAGGCCTACTCTGTGAAGGTCCGGACTGGTGCGAACAATTCTAAGGATGACAACATCCGGCGATTTACTCAAGAAGCAATTAAGTTGCTTAATCTGGTTCTTAACGCAAAGGGTCTTGGAGCTATTGAGAATAGATCCATGGCACCTGGTGATGATGGCAAAGGTGATGGTAAAGGATCAGATGACTCTGGCGGTGATGACGTAGAGAAACAAACACCTGAATCAAGTCGTGGACGGCCTGCTAAGGACAAGAAATCAAAGATGTCTGGATCTGGATCACTTGACAGGTCTGATGATAATCTGGGCGGTGGTCATGATGGTGGAAGCCAAAAGTTAAATTATGATGATTGCAGACCGGAGATAACTGAGACTAGCAAAGTCCATATGGCTTTCCTAACAGGATTGATTGTTGGCAAGAATTTTCTTCAGCCTACGATCAGCCAGAGCCTCACAAAAAGTGGTCTTGAATTTCCAACAATCATGAGTAGAAGAAGTGTGCAGCGGGCACATGGTATTAGTTTGGGTCAGGTGATGTCATTAGCACATGAAACTTCATCTGGCCCTGTTGTCGGGAGTTCAATTGAGGATTATGTGACCAGCATACCTATCCCATCAACACCAACACATGGTATTGGTTTGGGTCAGGTGATGTCATTAGCACATGAAACTTCATCTGGCCCTGTTGTCGGGAGTTCAATTGAGGATTATGTGACCAGCATACCTATCCCATCAACACCAACACATGGTATTGGTTTGGGTCAGGTGATGTCATTAGCACATGAAACTTCATCTGGCCCTGTTGTCGGGAGTTCAATTGAGGATTATGTGACCAGCATACCTATCCCATCAACACCAATTTATACTGGCGAGACCCTTTTCGAAATTTTTTCTATTCAGACCAACTTAAGCTTGATAAGTACCATTGTACTTTATGACGATCAGGGCGGTACTCTAGTATACGAGTCAAATGAAGGAAATAAGGAAAAGTTTATTCGTCGGCGCTCTAAGTGGCTGTCAAAGCATACCGGAAAAATGTCAGCTGATTTCACCGTATGATATTTATTCATAAATTAATCATGTTTTTCTTTTAGCTATTTTGGTGTATTCTTTGCTCATTTGTTTACAATATATACATGCAGGATTCTCTTATTCTGAGAGGACCGGATCGTCCTATGACTGCTTGGGCAGGTTGTTGGATTTTTGAGATCAATGTGCCTATTGAGTCATCTTTGGGGTTGGAAGATTCTGAATTCTCTGATGCAATATTTGAGACAACCATCTGTTTGGATGACGATTATATGGATAGTCCACGTTGCAGCTTAATGTCCATAAGAGGTGGCTTCATAAACCTCTCCTCCATTACATTCACCAATGCTCTTAGATGTACAGTTAGGTTAGGTTTTGATGGTCCCTTGAATGAGGAGCAGTTTAACCTCCGAGGTATGCTTACGCTATACGTTGAAGGTTATGACACTAAGTTCACAATCTTGAAAAGTCGAGTCCTTCTATATCCTGTCGGTCAGAAAAAATTTGAAGTCCCTTTACTTAGACATGTTTTGGGTCTTCCCGTCGGATGTCGTATACATGTCAAAGGCAACTTGAAGCTTGGAGGACACAGGTTGCATGTAGATCAGTACCTTCTACTTGATAGGAAAATAGTAGAGGTTGAATGGCCTGTTGTTCCATCGATTAAGGCTTGCATATGTATTGAAGTAAGTGAGTTTCCGTAGTAGCAATCAGTGTCTTGATGTGTAATATCAACATGGCTCCCTATTGGCATGTGTAATATCAGCATGAATATTCTTGCCTGAATCTCTGAAGACTTCTGTGTCTTGATGTGTAATATCAGCATTCTTGCAGTAATATATCTCTGAAGTCTGTGTCTGGATGTGTAATATCAGCAGCATGTGAAGTCTGTGTCTGGATGTGTAATATCAACATGAACATTCTTGCCTGAATCTTTCCAGTATTGTGTTTTTGGATAACTTGAAATGAGTTGTTATTAGCTGCTCTGTTTATCGTGGACATTTTGGTTCAAGTATTGTAAGTTCAGGTAATGCAATCACAGACCCCATATGTACATTCTACAGGCCTTTTTGCAGAAATGCGGGACTGATTGCGATTGCAATCACAGGTGATATCAGCATTAAGTGGCTTTGTTTTTTTTCTTTCACTATGTAGCTAGCTGATAATTGCAGCAGGATGTTGTCCACTGTTGGGCTTTCTATATAAAGCAGGCCTGAAGTGTTTGCAGTCCATGTGAATGGCAATGGTTTTCAGTTTCAGTGAGATTTCGATGAAATTCAATGACAACATATGTAACATAATAGGTTGGTGCAGAGGTTTGGAGCAATAAAATGCTTCATTGTCTAGAAATGTGTGTCCTGAATATTTGTGAGTTTACCTGAAGCAATGTAGCTGAGGGTGCCAACGATGACAGACACCGTCGCATCAGCATCCTCATCGCCGACGATTTTCCCCATCCCAAAGTCTGTTATCTTGGGTACTAACTGGCCTTCCGCGGTGCCGAGGGCGATGACATGCCGGGCCGTCCAGTCAAGAGCCACCTGGGGCGTCCTCTCATGCAGCAGCTTGAACAGAGGCCCCTCTAGTATGTAATCATATAGGATCATGCCGACATTTCTTCGAATGCAATAACCGACGATATTCCGGTGCCTCACTGTGTTGAGTATCTTCATCTCAATGGGGAACCCGCACCGTGACAGGCCGACCGTCTTGACAGCCCACTATTTTTCCGACCGCAAACTGTGTCTTGTAGACGTGTGCCGGCCTTTGCCGATGACGTACTTTTGCTCAAGTTGTCGGTGGCCCGGAGGATGTCTTCGTAGGTCAGATCCTCTGGCAGCTCCTCTGTTGAGTCGAGGTTGCGCACTGAGCCGCTTTTCGCCGATAGGCGCTTCGACCTCTTCACAATATAGTGGATAGCACACAACGTGGCAACTGTCACTGTGAACATGACAACAACAATGCCACAATGACTTGTGCGTTCCTCCTTCGGGTTTTCCGAGACTGATCTCTTGAGCAAGCGTCATTGCCAGGATGTGTGCACAACTGAGCGTTCCCGCGAAAATCGTCGGGAGACTCGTCGGCGAGCTTAGCCCAGTTGCCAGCAGGGAGCTGGCCGGAGAGCTCATTGAAAGAAACATTCACCGCAGAGAGTGAGATCATGCTGGAAAGCTGCGACGGAATCGGACCGGACAACGAGTTTGCCGACAAGTCGAACACCTCCAAGCTCCGAAGGTTGCCAAGACTACTTGGGATCTGGCCACTCAGTCTGTTGTCGCTAAGGTTCAGATTTCTGGAAATGTACTGAAGGTTGCCTAAGCTGCTTGGGATGACACCTTCCAAAGAGTTGCCACCAAGGCCCAGCTCAAGAAGGCCCTGTGTTGCAGTGAAGGAGTCCGGAATTGTTCCGGTGAGCTTGTTGCCACCGAGCAGAAGATATTGCAGGCTATCAAGTGTTGCAAGTGCAACCTCTGCAGGTATGCTTCCATTCAGGAGGTTACTTCCAAGGTCCAAATAGAAGAGCCTCTTGCAGTTCTTAAGCTCTGGCGGTATCAGTCCGGTGAGCTGGTTCGCTGACAATCGCAGAGTCCCGATCATGCTGAGAGCTCTGAGCCCGTGCGTTATCGGGCCGGCGAAGTTGTTGCCGGACAGATCAAGCATGGTGAGGTTGCGCCATGAGCCGAGCACACTCGGTATCCTCCCATCAAGCTGGTTGCCACTCAGGTCCACAAATGACCACCCTGTGTTCGTGCCCATATCTTCAGGCAATAACAAGCTACCATTGAACTGGTTGTCGTTGAGCCTGACCCTCCAGAGGGACTGACATTCAGCTATCTCGCCGGGAATGCCCCCACTGAACTGGTTGTGTCCAACGACAAGCACGGCGAGCCGGCCACCGGTACAGACACCCGGCGGGATCGCGCCGTGGAAGCGGTTGCCGGTCAGGTCGACACGAACGATCCCATGGGTAGTGTTCAGTCCCAGCGCTCCTGGGACCTCGCCGGTGAAGTTGTTGTACGCCTGGATGAGCTCTCTGAGCTTCCTCGCCTGGGTGATCCCGGCAGGAACTTCTCCGCTCAGGCTGTTGTTGTAGAGCTGCAGCTCCTCCATGTCCGTCATTTCCCACAATGCCGGAGGTACTGTCCCTGGAGCGTGTTCTTGAACAGGGCCCAGCTTCCGCAGACGGCCGAGCTCGCAGAACTCCGGCGGGATCGTCCCGAAGAGGCTGTTATTCTGCAGCTGGAGCTCCACCAGCTCCCGGCATTCCCGATTTCTGGTGGGATTGTTCCGGCGATGGCGTTGTCTGCCATGGAGAACCTCTGTAGCCTGCTCAGGTTCCCGACGAACCGTGGAACCGAGCCGTTGAACCGGTTGCCGTTCAGATACAGCATCGTCAAGGAGTGGCATCTCCCGATTGCCTCCGGAACAGGTCCGGCCATCCCGTTCTTCCATACCGCCAGCCTTTCCAGGTCGAAGAGCTCGCCGATGCTCGCCGGCAGCTCCCCATCGAAGCTGTTGTCGTCGAGGAACAGCTGCTGCAGCCTTGACAGGGACGCGAAGAAATCCGGCACCGTGCCGCCGATCTTGTTGTAGGATAAGATGATGTCGGTGAGGTTGCCGCAGTTGGCAAGGCTGTCAGGAATAAGCCGTGGCCTTCACGGTAGCGACCACGTCGCGTGCGTGTGCGTGCGCGCACCGGACGCGTCGGGTGCAGACTGAGCTGCATCGGGTCCGTGGCGGGAGTGCACGGGTGTGTGTGTGTGACAGCACGTATATGTGCGCGTGTGTCGGTTGGTTGGCGAGACGCGCGCGGGTGTGACCGCGCCGGGCGCAGGACCCGGTCGCGTCTCGTTTGCGTGCGTGCGCGGGAGCTGTGGAGCGCGGGGCGTGGCGAGTGGGCAGTGGGGCTGCGTCGGGAGCGCGACGTGGGCGTTGGTGCGCGCATGTATAAACCCCCGACCCTGCGTGTTGTAGCTGGTGGCTTGAGTAAAGCAGCCGTTGTTGCGGCGGCGGCGTTCGTGCGCCGGGATACCTTGCTGTGTCTACTGTGTGCTTCTCGTTCTTCCTCTTTTTCTCTTCTCCAGTGTGTGCCAACGAGAGAGATAGTTCAGTAGAGAGACAGAGAGGTGAGCTAGGGCGGCCACGGCTCCAACAAAGGCTCCGGGGGAGCTCCCCGGTGATGCTGTTGCTGTCGACGGCGAGGTAGGTGAGCCGGCAGTGGGCCGGGAACTCGGGCAACGGTCGCGAGAGCACGTTGGTGCTGAGGTTCAGCACCTTGATGCCCGGGAGCGCGGCCAGCAGCTCCGGCGGGATGGTGCCCGAGAGGGAGTTGTTGCTCAGGTCCAGGTGCTCGAGGACGGACGCGCCGGCGGTGGCAGGCATCGGGATCTCTCCGGCGAGCGCGTTGCCGCCGAGGTCCAGCTTCCGTAGCTGGCGGGAGGAGAGCAGCTCCAAGGGCACGTCTCCTGTCAGGCGGTTGCGCGCCAGGAGTAGGGTGGCCACGCCGGAGCACACGGCGAGCGCGGCCGGGACGGGGCCCGCGAAGCCGTTCCCGCTGAGGTCGAGCGAGGAGATGGCCGTGGGGAGCGCGCAGAGGCGCGGCGCGGACGCCGCGAGCGCACCCGGCAGGCCCAGCCCGGAGAGGTTCAGCGCGGCGACCGCGCCGGCGGCGGTGCACGTGACGCCACGGAACGCGCAGTGCTGAGTGTGGGTGGAGGCAGAGCTGGTGTTGGTTTGCCAAGACAGCAGGAGGACTCGCTGGGAGGCCTCGGGTAGGGAGGCGACGAAGGAGAGGAGGACGGCCGTCGGCGTCGGCGGCGTGACGGGGTTGGCGGGTGGCAAGAGGCGGAGGAGGTAGTACTACGATGGATGCCTTGATTGGCGCGTGGTGCGCCATCCCAGGTGATTTCAAGCCGGCGACGGCAGGGAACCGGAGAACTGAAATCGGATCACCAAATCCGGGCACGCACACTCACCAGCACAGAAGAAGCCGACGGGGATGCGACGCTCGCTCGTCATCGGTTGTATTTTCGCCATTGTCAGCCATATGCTTGCATTGCAACCGAGCAGAGTGGGGCAGAGCAGGTGGCGCATTCCGCACCGCAACGGCGGGGATGACGGGGTCATATTCCGAGTGCGAATGCTAAGGGGACGAGCGTGCAGGTGGAGGGAGGGGCGCTCACTGCATTTCTCCTTCCCTGTCCTCGTCCCTCCCACGGACTCCGTTCTAGTCGTGTCGGACGTGGCGCTGCTACCACCATCCACCGCAGTCACCCAGGGGCGGACTATACCTGGCCATTCCTCGGGCGGGCTTCGGGCCGGGCCAACCAAAGCCCGACGCAAAAAATCCAGGCTCGAGCCCGGCCCGGCCCGGCCGTCGTGCCTAAAAATCGGGCCCGAGCCTGGCTCATCACACTAAAAGCCCGTCGGGCCTCGGGTCACGGGCCGGGCCTCTTCCTTAAATAGCAAAATTGACGGGCCTGGGCCCGGCCTGGCCCGGGCTTCAGGCTCAAAACCTAGGCCCGAGCCCGGCTCATGGACAAGGTCGGGCCGGGCCGGGTCGGGCTTTTTCGGGCCGATCGGGCCGGGCTGCCCATGGCCAGGTATAGGGCGGAGCCAGGATAGCGAAAGTTCACAAAAATCATTGAACATCACAATATATTTTAAGTCTCACGATAGCGTGATGAAAAATCATAAAAATATTTATTTAGAACTACAAAAGAATGTTACATTTCTATTAACATAAATTGAGCGACCTACAATGTTGAACAAGTTGATAATGTGAACTTTGCTATGCTCCTTACCGTTACAGTCAATCATGTAATGTCGAAGAAAATCATGTTCATTTTGTTTCGAAAACGTGTCTTGTCTAGTTCTATAGACGAAAAAGTTTGTTCAGTTGTCGCAGCTGACACTGAAAGATTTATGAGCAACCAAAGTAACTTATCAACCATTGAGTATGTAGTAATTTTACTCGTTTTAGTATCCAACAGTCAGATCGCGAAGACAAGATTTTCAGCTCTAGATGGTTGCAAACATCCAGCTAGAAATGGACAAGTTGATACTCTAGTTGAGTCCGCTCTTGACGAGAAAAGACTTAATGATAACAAAAAAAAATCCACCATTGTGCATATATTGGACACACCAATAAGTCATGTCATGACCACATGGTATATGGGTGGTAAGCAAGTTCATATTTGAAATTGAGCTATGATGCTTTAGGTTAATAGATAAAAACAAAATTAAAAAAAAACTCATGTCGTGGATGCAGAAGATAAATGATGTTCATTAACAAGACTAAGATCACAATTCACAAAAAATAAACAATAATTATTAATAGCTACTGGTGCGTAGTGGTACCTGCTGCCAACATATTCAATTCTGGTCACCTGGCTAGCGATCTCCAGCTGTATTCTGATGATCTGATCCGCCTGCATCTAGTCAATCGTATGCGGACAGTGGTAGACTAGTGGATGGAGTAGTCGTCGTGGCGACCAGGATGGCTGCCGCGGCAACCGTAAACGCCCTAGCACGCAAACTCCTTTTTACCGGAGGCGGGATGTACCGGAGCCGCATCTGCCGTTGGCGTTGTTTGCGTTTCGTGCTGCTCGATGGGTTGTATATCAGTGTATTTCATCTTCCGGGCCGCTGTATTCATCATTACGTCAAATCAATGTCAGATCGATGGGACACATGTCAGGTGAGAGAGAGAGAGTCTATCCTGACGTTGCATGTGGTGCCGTGGTACAAATCCTTTCCTTTTATTTTCTCTTAAGGATTTTCAATCATTTCTATCTTTTAAACCATACTGTTATTTTTGAAATATTTTATATATTTGAATTCCTGAAGCCAAGAGCTTTAGTATAAGACCAAATTTGGATGCATTTCAAACATGTTTTAATTTCAACATTTCAAATGACTGAAAGTAGATTTTTGAAACAAGCGAAATATGTTTTTTGAAATAATTGAAATTAGTTTTTTTTTCATTGAGTGAAATCAACTTTGAAATATGTTTTCTCAACTGAGTGAAGTATGTTTTCTCAACCGTGTGAAATTATTTTCTCTAGATGAGTGAAATTTGTTCTCCATACACGTGACACATATTTCGGTGTGAAATACGTTAAATATAGTGAAATGTGATTTCTAAAATGAGTGAAATCTAACTTTTGTAAACGGGTGTAATGTGTTTTCTGAATATAGTGAAATGTGAAACTGACTGGAAGATTTTCTGAAACGAGTAAAATAGGTTTTTGAAATAATTGAAATTAGTTATTTTCATTGAGTGAAATCAATTTTGAAATATGTTTTCTCAACCGTGTGAAATTATTTTCTTTAGATGAGTGAGATTTGTTTTTTATACACATGACACATATTTCGGTGTGAAATACGTTAAATATAGTGAAATGTGATTCAGAAAAAATATAGTGAGAAGGATGAGTGAAATCTATCTTTGAAACAAGTGAAATTGTTATTTCAATTTAGTGACTGTAATGACTTTTTCTGAATCTAGTGAAATGAGTGAAATATATCTTTTTTAATTAGTGTAATCAGATTTAACAAGTGAAATATAGTATTTTAATTGAGTGAGTGTAATGCGTTTTCTGAAATGAGTGAAATGTGAGCAATAAGATACTTGAAAAAAGTGAAATATATCCATTGTTCTGTGAAACTGTCTATTTCAATGTTCTGAAACTAGTGAAATGGGTGAAATCTATCTTTTGGAATGAGTGAAATCATTTTTTTGAAACGAGTGAAACATAATATACAATTGAGTGAGCGTAATGTGTTTTCTAAAATGAGTGAAACTAGTTTTGAGATCTATATTGTTTAATGAGTGAAATCAATTTTTTTAAACCAGTGAAATATAGTATAGTATTTCAATTGAGTGAGTGTAGTGTGTTTTCTGAAATGAGTGAAATATATCTTTTGAAAATGAGTGTAATGTGTTTTTTGAAATTGTGAAATCTATTTTTGGAACGAGTGAATTTTGTTTTCTTAACTGATTTTTTTTAAATGAGTGAAAACATTTTTTTTGGTGTGGGGAAATATGTTAAATGGGTTATTTCAAATACATTCAAGTGATTATTTAAACTATATGAAATTGGTATTTATGAAATACATGGAACATATTTCAATGTGTTTGTCAAGTTGTTTATTCAATGTGCGAAACTGATGTTTGTGAAATACAACTAGAACTGAAATATGAAGGCTATGAAATTCAAATTGTTCAAAATATATCCAAGATCGGTATTGTTTCAAAGGTCTCGTCGCTCTGAATTCAAATATTTTTTCTTCCAAAAACAGAGTTTAGATTCAAAGCATATTTATCATCCAATTTTTTTCCAAAAAATTTAATGGACGTCTTGCGGTGGGAGAGAGAGGAGGATAATATATGTACCATGCATGCAAAGGTCCTATCCCCTGACAAAAGCTGCTGCATGCAAAGAGACCCACACTTGTATTACTAATGTATAGAGTTGGGGCTGCAATTACTAGTTTTTACAGACAAAAGGTCGCACGGATCTTAATAAAAGTGACCAACGGCGGATGCGGCTCCGATACATCCCACCTCCGGTAAAATAACTTAGTCGCGCCCTAGCACGACACGCACAGCGGCGGATGGCACTAGCGGCGGCCGGCGACAGCGGCAAATGCCCTAAGCGGTCCAGGAGAATACAAACGTAGATCAATCGATCGGATCGATTAGATAGTCCATAGGGCAAACAATAGCCGGCACGTACATATCTATGGATTATTGGGCTCTGGTCATCTATATTCGGCGTAGCTAGTTAAATGGATAAATTGTATGCGGGCTAATGATTGATTAGCTGCGGCCATTAGCGATGTACAGTACACAGCCCCCCTTCTCCGCCCCTGCAATCATGAGTCACTCTAGTGTAACTCTGTGTATTATGTGTAGCTATTAAATCTTAATCATGTCCAATGCATGCAACCAAACACCGGATAGGTGCATCAGCCCAACCCGGCAGGCAACCAAACACAAGGGCTATAATCGATGCTACGATGGAGGCATTTGCTCAACCAGACCCAACTGAAACAAGTATGCAAAGTACCAAAAATAATGCGGGCAACTAAACACACCCAAAGTGCAACCATCCATGCATGCAAGATGATCCACTTATTATCTTTCTAGACATGATTGTTTCAATTTTTCTGAAACCCGCACTATTGTTCTTCTACTGAAAAATGTAAAGGAAAACATTGATATGCAAGAATTTTATTAAGTTGTGTGCGCTCCAATATCTATTACCTCATTTTACCCCAGGCATCACTTATATTTATAACTTTCTAGGAATTTTATTGATCTCCCGATATTAATATTAATCAAATTAGCAAGCTTTTAAACGAGGGTATTCGTGCGTGGATGGCCGCTATTAAGGACAACGTAGAAAGAAATAATAGAAAAAGAGCTCCAGTATAAAGATCCTCATTGGTTCGTAATCCTATTGTATACCACCACTGATAAACTCCAGAATAAGCAATATTCACTGGACCAGCAGCACCTCCTTGAGTAAAAAATAGTTATATACTCCATCCACTCTATAATACAATATGTTATTACAACTCAATGTGTACTCATATATTGGTTGTAATAACATCTTATATATATTTTTAACAATAATCCATGCCCAATACTAATTGGGCAAAATGATCTTTTTAATTGGTTGCACGTTTTCTGTTTCGATGATCGTAGATGAGTAGACCCACATCTTCCTCATTTATTGCACATATGCATATGCACTACTAACATCATCTGTTTTGTAGCAATTGTAATGGCAGTAGTAGCGGTAATAGTAACTTAGCAAACACAATATGAGAAAAGCGTCGACATTGGTTCAACGATGGATATTTATATGGATGATATTCATCATATAACAGTCACAATCTATAGCGATACACGATAGCTCCAATTCATCAATTCAATATAGGCATGTATTCCGTATTTAGTCATATGCACTTATAATAAGAAGTTGCATGAATTTTTTTGTCCTACCCTTCGGTGGCAACGGGGTTCTTAAGAAAATCTAAGGATAATTTAGGGTTTAGGGTTGCCGAGGCTCCGAAGGTTTGACACGTACTTGTTGGGGAACGTAGTAATTTCAAAAAAATTCCTACGCACACGCAAGATCATGGTGATGCATAGCAACAAGAGGGGAGAGTGTTGTCTACGTACCCCCGTAGACCAATAGCGGAAGCGTTATGACAACGCGGTTGATGTAGTCGAACGTCTTCACGGCCCGACTGATCAAGCACCGAAACTACGGCACCTCCGAGTTCTAGCACACGTTCAGCTCGATGACGATCCCCGGACTCCGATCCAGCAAAGTGTCGGGGAAGAGTTTCGTCAGCACGACGGCGTGGTGACGATCTTGATGTTCTACCGTCGCAGGGCTTCGCCTAAGCACCGCTACAATATTATCGAGGATTATGGTGGAGGGGGGCACCGCACACGGCTAAGAGAACGATCACGAAGATCAACTTGTGTGTCTAGAGGTGCCCCCCTGCCCCCGTATATAAAGGAGCAAGGGGGAGGGGCGGCCGGCCAGGAGGAGGCGCGCCAGGGAGGAGTCCTACTCCTATCGGGAGTAGGACTCCCTCCTTTTCCTTGTCCAACTAGGAGAGGGGAAGGAAGGGAGAGAGGAGAGGAAGGAAAGGGGGGCGCCGCCCCCCTCCTTGTCCAATTCGGACTAGAGGGGGAGGGGCGCGCGGCCTGCCCTGGCCGCCCCTCCTCTTCTCCACTTTGGGCCCATGAGGCCCATTAACACCCCCCCCCCGGGGGGGGGGTCCGATAACCCCCCGGTACTCCGGTTTTATCCGAAACTTTTTCGGAACACTTTCGGTGTCCGAATATAGCCGTCCAATATATCGATCTTTATGTCTCGACCATTTCGAGACTCCTCGTTATGTCCGTGATCACATCCGGGACTCCGAACAACCTTCGGTACATCAAAATATATAAACTCATAATGAAACTGTCATCGTAACGTTAAGCGTGCGGACCCTACGGGTTCGAGAACAATGTAGACATGACCGAGACACGTCTCCGGTCAATAACCAATAGCGGAACCTGGATGCTCATATTGGCTCCTACATATTCTACGAAGATCTTTATCGATCAGACCGCATAACAACATACGTTGTTCCCTTTGTCATCGGTATGTCACTTGCCCGAGATTCGATCGTCGGTATCTCAATTAGGGGTGGAAATTGGTAGCGGATAATCCGAAATATCCGATATTCGTATTCAAGAAAATGCCTATTCGTATCCGAAACATCCGCATCCGAACCAAAATGGAAATGGAAATTATCCGTATCCGAATTTATTAAACAAATAAAAAAATAAAATATGGTACGAGATTTTGAGACAAATATGGATATGGAAGTGGATATATCCGTATCCGAATAAGATTATGGGAGGTAATTTTCAAAATTCTAGACCCAATATTCCAATTATCCAACATAAAAGTCAAATAAGTGATCAAATTTTACTCTTTATATGATTAAACTTATAAATTATTATGCATTACAATACTATTTATTCATAAACCTATTTATCATTGACTTATTGTAAGTCGCAAGTTGATTATTTTAGGTCGCATAGCTATCGACTAATTTACTTAAGCAATATGTTGATATTATTCGTATCCATTCTGAATCAAGAAAATATCCGATACGTATCCGTATTCGAATAATATCCGAGCCGCATCTGTATCCGATAACATCCGTATTCGGATTCGTATTCATTTTGAAAATATGAAAATGGAAGTGACAAGAGCACTATCTGATCCGTGTCCGATCCGTTTCCACCCCTAATCTCAATACCTAGTTCAATCTCGTTACCGGCAAGTCTCTTTACTTGTTCCGTAATACATCATCTCGCAACTAACTCATTAGTTGCAATGCTTGCAAGGCTTATGTGATGTGCATTACCGAGAGGGCCCAGAGATACCTCTCCGACAATCGGAGTGACAAATCCTAATCTCGAAATACGCCAACCCAACATGTACCTTTGGAGACACCTGTAGAGCTCCTTTATAATCACCCAGTTATGTTATGACGTCTGGTAGCACACAAAGTGTTCCTCCGGCAAACGGGAGTTGCATAATCTCATAGTCATAGGAACATGTATAAGTCATGAAGAAAGCAATAGCAACATACTAAACGATCGGGTGCTAAGCTAATGGAATGGGTCATGTCAATCACATCATTCTCCTAATGATGTGATCCCGTTAATCAAATGACAACACATGTCTATGGTTAGGAAACATAACCATCTTCGATTAACGAGCTAGTCAAGTAGAGGCATACTAGTGACGTTTAGTTTGTCTATGTATTCACACAAGTATTATGTTTCCGGTTAATACAATTCTAGCATGAATAATAAATATTTATCATAATATAAGGAAATAAATAATAACTTTATTATTGCCTTTAGGGCATATTTCCTTCAGTCTCCCACTTGCACTAGAGTCAATAATCTAGATTACACAGTAACGATTCTAACACCCATGGAGCTTTGGTGCTGATCATGTTTTGATCGTGGAAGAGGCTTAGTCAACAGGTCTGCTACATTCAGATCCGTATGTATCTTGCAAATCTCTATGTCTTCCACCTGGACTAGATCCCGGATGGAATTGAAGCGTCTCTTGATGTGCTTGGTTCTCTTGTGAAATCTGGATTCCTTTGCTAAGGCAATTGCACCAGTATTGTCACAAAAGATTTTCATTGGACCCGATGCACTAGGTATGACACCTAGATCGGATATGAACTCCTTCATCCAGACTCCTTCGTTTGCTGCTTCCGAAGCAGCTATGTACTCCGCTTCACATGTAGATCCCGCCACAACGCTTTGTTTAGAACTGCACCAACTGACAGCTCCACCGTTTAATGTAAACACGTATCCGGTTTGCTATTTAGAATCGTCCGGATCAGTGTCAAAGCTTGCATCAACGTAACCATTTACGATAAGCTCTTTGTCACCTCCATATACGAGAAACATATCCTTAGTCCTTTTCAGGTATTTCAAGATGTTCTTGACCGCTGTCCAGTGATCCACTCCTGGATTACTTTGGTACCTCCCTGCTAGACTTATAGCAAGACACACATCAGGTCTGGTACACATCATTGCATACATGATAGAGCCTATGGCTGAAGCATAGGGAACATATTTCATTTTCTCTCTATCTTCTGCAGTGGTCGAGCATTGAGTCTTACTCAATTTCACACCTTGTAACACAGGCAAGAATCCTTTCTTTGCTTGATCCATTTTGAACTTCTTCAAAACTTTGTCAAGGTATGTGCTTTGTGAAAGTCCAATTAAGCGTCTTGATCTATCTCTATAGATCTTAATGCCCAATATGTAAGCAGCTTCACCGAGGTCTTTCATTGAAAAACTCTTATTCAAGTATCCCTTTATGCTATCCAGAAATTCTATATCATTTCCGATTAGTAATATGTCATCCACATATAATATCAGAAATGCTACAGAGCTCCCACTCACTTTCTTGTAAATACAGGCTTCTCCAAAAGTCTGTACAAACCCAAATGCTTTGATCACACTATCAAAGCATTTATTCCAACTCCGAGAGGCTTGCACCAATCCATAAATGGATCGCTGGAGCTTGCACACTTTGTTAGCTCCTTTTGGATCGACAAAAACTTCCGGCTGCATCATATACAACTCTTCTTCCAGAAACCCATTCAGGAATGCGGTTTTGACATCCATATGCCAAATTTCATAATCATAAAATGCGGCAATCGCTAACATGATTCGGATAGACTTAAGCATCGCTACGGGTGAGAAGGTCCCATCGTAGTCAATCCCTTGAACTTGTCGAAAACCTTTTGCGACAAGTCGAGCTTTATAGAAAGTAACATTACCGTCAGTGTCAGTCTTCTTCTTGAAGATCCATTTATTCTCAATTGCTTGCCGATCATTGGGCAAGTCAACCAAAGTTCACACTTTGTTCTCATACATGGATCCCATCTCAGATTTCATGGCTTCAAGCCATTTTGCGGAATCTGGGCTCACCATCGCTTCTTCATAGTTCATAGGTTCATCATGATCTAGTAGCATGACTTCCAGAACAGGATGACCGTACCACTCTGGTGCGGATCTTACTCTGCTTGATCTACGAGGTTCAGTAGCAACTTGTTCTGAAGTTTCATGATCATTATCATTATCTTCCTCACTAATTGGTGTAGGTGTCACAGAAACCGGTTTCTGCGATGTACTACTTTCCAATAAAGGAGCAGGTACAGTTACCTCATCAAGTTCTACTTTCCTCCCACTCACTTCTTTCGAGAGAAACTCCTTCTCTAGAAAGGATCCATTCTTGGCGACAAATGTCTTGCCTTCGGATCTGTGATAGAAGGTGTACCCAACAGTCTCCTTTGGGTATCCTATGAAGACACATTTCTCCGATTTGGGTTCGAGCTTATCAGGTTGAAGCTTTTTCACATAAGCATCGCAGCCCCAAATTTTTAGAAACGACAACTTTGGTTTCTTGCCAAACCACAGTTCATAAGGCGTCCTCTCAACGGATTTTGATGGTGCCCTATTTAACGTGAATCCGGCCGTCTCTAAAGCATAACCCGAAAACGATAGCGGTAAACCTATAAGAGACATCATAGATCGCACCATATCAAGTAAAGTACGATTACGACGTTCGGACATACCATTACGTTGTGGTGTTCCGGGTGTCGTGAGTTGTGAAACTATTCCGCATTGTTTCAAATGTAGACCAAACTCGTAACTCAAATATTCTCCTCCACGATCAGATCGTAGAAACTTTATTTTCTTGTTACGATGATTTTCAACTTCACTCTGAAATTCTTTGAACTTTTCAAATGTTTCAGACTTATGTTTCATTAAGTAGATATACCCATATCTGCTTAAATCATCTGTGAAGGTGAGAAAATAACGATATCCGCCACGAGCTTCAACATTCATTGGACCACATACATCTGTATGTATGATTTCCAACAAATCTGTTGCTCTCTCCATAGTACCGGAGAATGATGTTTTAGTCATCTTGCCCATGAGGCACGGTTCGCAAGTACCAAGTGATTCATAATCAAGTGGTTCCAAAAGTCCATCAGTATGGAGTTTCTTCATACACTTTAGACCGATATGACCTAAACGGCAGTGCCACAAATAAGTCGCACTATCATTATCAACTCTGCATCTTTTGGCTTCAACATTATGAATATGTGTATCACTACTATCGAGATTCATCAAAAATAGACCACTCTTCAAGGGTGCATGACCATAAAAGATATTACTCATATAAATAGAACAACCATTATTCTCTGATTTAAATGAATAACCGTCTCGCATCAAACAAGATCCAGATATAATGTTCATGCTCAACGCTGGCACCAAATAACAATCATTTAGGTCTAATACTAATCCCGATGGTAGATGTAGAGGTAGCGTGCCGACCGCGATCACATCGACTTTGGAACCATTTCCCACGCGCATCGTCACCTCGTCCTTCGCCAGTGTTCGCTTAATCCGTAGTCCCTGTTTCGAGTTACAAATATTAGCAACAGAACCAGTATCAAATACCCAGGTGCTACTGCAAGCTCTAGTAAGGTACACATCAATAACATGTATATCACATATACCTTTGTTCACCTTGCCATCCTTCTTATACGCCAAATACTTGGGGCAGTTCCGCTTCCAGTGACCAGTCTGCTTGAAGTAGAAGCACTCAGTTTCAGGCTTAGGTCCAGACTTGGGTTTCTTCTCTTGAGAAGCAACTTGCTTGCTGTTCTTCTTGAAGTTCCCCTTCTTTTTCCCTTTGCCCTTTTTCTTGAAACTAGTGGTCTTGTTGACCATCAACACTTGATGCTCCTTCTTGATTTCTACCTCTGCAGCTTTCAGCATTGCGAAGAGCTCGGGAATTGTCTTATCCATCCCTTGCATATTATAGTTCATCACGAAGCTCTTGTAGCTAGGTGGAAGTGATTGGAGAATTCTGTCAATGACGCAATCATCTGGAAGATTAACTCCCAATTGAATCAAGTGATTATTATACCCAGACATTTTGAGTATATGCTCACTGACAGAACTGTTCTCCTCCATCTTGCAGCTATAGAACTTATTGGAGACTTCATATCTCTCAATCCGGGCATTTGCTTTAAATATTAACTTCAACTCCTGGAACATCTCATATGCTCCATGACGTTCAGAACGTCGTTGAAGACCCGGTTCTAAGCCGTAAAGCATGGCACATTGAACTATCGAGTAGTCATCAACTTTTCTCTACCAGACGTTCTTAACGTCGTCAGTTGCATCAGCAGCAGGCCTGGCACCCAGCGGTGCTTCCAGGACGTAATTCTTCTGTGCAGCAATGAGGATAATCCTCAAGTTACGGACCCAGTCCGTGTAATTGCTACCATCATCTTTCAATTTTGCTTTGTCAAGGAACGCATTAAAATTCAACGGAACAACAACATGGGCCATCTATCTACATTCAAACATAAACAAGCAAGATACTATCAGGTACTAAGTTCATGATAAATTTAAGTTCAATTAATCATATTACTTAAGAACTCCCACTCGGAAAGACATCCCTCTAATCTTCTAAGTGATCACGTGATCCAAATCAACTAAACCATAACCGATCATCACGTGAAATGGAGTAGTTTTCAATGGTGAACATCACTATGTTGATCATATCTACTATATGATTCACGCCCGACCTTTCGGTCTCAGTGTTCCGAGGCCATATCTGCATATGCTAGGCTCGTCAAGTTTAACCTGAGTATTCTGCGTGTGCAAAACTGGCTTGCACCCATTGTAGATGGACGTAGAGCTTATCACACCCGATCATCACATGGTGTCTGGGCACGAGGAACTTTGGCAACAGTGCATACTCAGGGAGAACACTTTTATCTTGAAATTTAGTGAGAGATCATCTTATAATGCTACCGTCAATCAAAGCAAGATAAGATGCATAAAAGATAAACATCACATGCAATCAATATATGTGATATGATATGGCCATCATCATCTTGTGCTTGTGATCTCCATCTCCGAAGCATCGTCATGATCACCATCGTCACAGGCGCGACACCTTGATCTCCATCGTAGCATCGTTGTCGTCTCGCCAATCTTATGCTTCTACGACTATCGCTACCGCTTAGTGATAAAGTAAAGCATTACAGGGCGATTGCATTGCATACAATAAAGCGACAACCATATGGCTCCTGCCAGTTGCCGATAACTTGATTACAAAACATGATCATCTCATACAATAAAATATAGCATCATGCCTTGACCATATCACATCACAACATACCCTGCAAAAACAAGTTAGACGTCCTCTACTTTGTTTGTTGCAAGTTTTACGTGGCTGCTACGGGCTTAAGCAAGAACCAATCTTACCTACGCATCAAAACCACAACGATAGTTTGTCAAGTTGGTGCTGTTTTAACCTTCGCAAGGACCGGGCGTAGCCACACTCGGTTCAACTAAAGTTGGAGAAACTGACACCCGCCAGCCACCTGTGTGCAAAGCACGTCGGTAGAACCAGTCTCGTGTAAGCGTACGCGTAATGTCGGTCCGGGCCGCTTCATCCAACAATACCGCCGAACCAAAGTATGACATGCTGGTAAGCAGTATGACTTATATCGCCCACAACTCATGTAACGCCCTTGATGCGGCTATATCTCCCACGTGTCGAGGCACGACTTAGAGGCATAACCGCATTGAAAGCAATGTCGCAAGTTAGGAAATCATCACACATCCCATGTACATAAATAATATAAAGGGGAGGTACAATAGTTGGCTTACACTCGCCACGTCACATCAAAGTACATAAATAACATACATCATCCAAACACTCATGGCCCGACTACGGCGCCAAAATAAAGACAACCCAACAAGCGACATAGGTCCCGATCACCCCAACTGGGCACCACTACTGATCATCAGGAAAAGACACATAGTAACGCTGAGAATCCTCGTCGTACTCCCACTTGAGCTCAAGCGCGCCATCTAGAGCTGTATCATCTGTCCCTGCATCTGGTGTAATAGTAATCTATGAGCCACAGGGACTCAACAATCTCGCACCCTCGCGATCAAGACTATTTAAGCTTAATAGGTAGGAAAGGGGTAATGTATAAGTGGAGCTGCAGCAAGCGACTAGCATATATGGTGGCTAACTTATTCGCAAAAGAGAGCGAGAAGAGGAGGCAAAGCACGAGCGGGAAACTAGAGAGCAACCTGCGCAAACATAACTCCAACACCGTGTCCACTTCCCGGACTCCGCCGAGAAGAGGCCATCACGGTAACACACTCAGTTGATTCATTTTAATTAATTAAGGTTCAAGTTATCTACAACCGGACATTAACAAATTCCCATCTGCCCATAACCGCGGGCACGGCTTTCGAAAGATCAATCCCTGCAGGGGGGTCCCAACTTAGCCCATAACAAGCTCTCACGATCAACGAAGGAATAGACCTCCACCCAAGACACACCGATCAGACTCGGTATCTCGGTACAACAAGATGATTCGACAGGTTAAAACAAGTCCAGCAACACCGCCCGAATGTGCCGACAAATCCCGATAGGAGCTGCACATATCTCTTTCTCAGGGCACACTCAGATTGTCTTAGGTACGGGTAGGCCAGCCTAGAGTTGCCCCTGGTGGCCACCGGCAGCTGACAGTTGGACCAACACTCAGAGGAGCACTGGCCCGGGGGGGTTAAAATAAGATGACCCTCGGGCTCCGGAAACCCAAGGGAAAAAGAGGCTAGGTGGCAAATGGTAAAACCAATGTTGGGCATTGCTGGAAAAGCTTTAATCAAGGCGAACTATCAAGGGGTTCCCATTATAGCCCAACCGCGTAAGGGACGCAACAATCCGGGAACATAACACCGATATGACGGAAACTAGGGCGGCAAGAGTGGAACAAAACACTAGGCGAGAGGCCGAGCCTTCCACCCTTCACCAAGTATATAGATGCATTAAGATAACATGGCAATATAATGATATCCCAACAAGTAAATAAATGTTCCAACAAGGAACGGCTCCAATCTTCACCTGCGACTAACAATGCTATAAGAGGGGGCTGAGCAAAGCGGTAACATAGCCAATCAACGGTTTGCTAGGACAATGGTGGGTTAGAGGCTCAACATGGCAATTGGGAGGCTGACAAGCAGGTGGTAGGCATCATAGCATTGGCAAGCAAAAGAGCGAGCAAACCAGCATAGCAAAGATAGTAGTGATTTCGAGGGTATGATCATCTTGCCTGCATAGTTGTCAGAGTTGACTGGATCCTCAAAAGCAAACTCAACGGGCTCCTCGTTAGCGAACTCGTCTCCCAGCTCTACCCAACAACACAAACAAGCAACAAGGATACAATCACCCACGTGCAAGGACAAACAATAAGATGCAAAGATGGTATGCTATGCGGGATGCGATGCGGGATGCAAAATGCAAGACGTGACAGGAAATGCATGAACCTGGCCTCAACTTGGAAAAACCAAGTGTGCCACTGGATAGAGGGGATGAAATCACCTGAAAACGATATAAAGATCATAGGAATCGGAGCTACGGTTTGGAAATGGCAAGCGTTTTACTAAATGAACCGGTCTGCGATTTACAGCAAGTAGGCACCTAAATGCATCGAAATAAACATGCTACAGCCACCAAATATGACAACAAAAGACATGACAGGGATGTACACAAGATGCTTATCAAAACACTAGCACTGAGCCACGGCCAAATTCATCCATTATGAGTTTCAAACAAGCATGGCAAAAACGCAAATGCAAAACAGATTTCAGACTTAGTGAAATTAACACTAGTCTGAAATTTCAGACCACGATGCTCTCTTCGGAGCAGCAAAACAACATGATACATAGCCTGATTATGACAAGTAAGAACATGGCATGGAGCTACTCAACAAGCTTAACAAAACACCCAAAGTGACCTGGGGCCAAAAGGGTTCACAAAATACTCTAACGAGCACACGAACATAGCTCACGCACAATCAGTTTTCAGACTTAGTGAAAACTGAGACATGCTGAAATTTAACTCACGAAGGCATGTAAACAAGCTCGATGCACTCACCATGGTGCAAGTCATAGCAAGGCAAGCATATATCCCTAAAGAAGGCACAAAATTCTAGCTATACATGGCAAGAACAATGGCATAGCATGCACGGATCACTAACAATAGCATCGGCAAAATCGCAAACAAGTTGACGATCTGCCCAGATTTACCACGAAGCAAAAGTAGAGCTCGATTGACTCAAGCTGGAGCACTCCACATATGCAAACAAAGACATGGATGGATAGATCATAACATGAATATCAAAACTCCCTTACTGATCATCCTCAAAAGAGGCACGGATCACTAGGAAACAAGCTGAACATATGGCATCATGAACTAAAATATCCCAGACTTAGTGAAATCCACTAAGTCCCTGAAAACAGAATTTTCAGGTGCCTTTCTTTGCAAGCTTGGACAAGTCACCACACAAATCCTAAAAATGCATGGGTGGCACCTCTGGAAAGAAGACAAAATGCTTAAAAATTTATCCCAAAGAGTCACAGGCATATCATGCACACAATAATCATGGCAAAAATGACAAAAGTCTATGATGAACTAACGGATCTGCAATTTAACTCACGAAGCCTCCTTCTAACAGAATTTTGGGCATCAATATGAACTCAAATGCAAATGATGCAATGGAACAAAATGATGTACATGTCGAGACGAAGATTTTGATATATCATATGTCCAAAACGGAGCTACGGATGCGGAGATACGGAGCCGCGAAAATAGCAACTTGGACTGAAAATCCTGGGACTTAGCAAAATTATACCCTCTGGAATCTGGACGGGGTGATGCGGGATGAGGAGATTCGGGCTCGGGGCGGCGCGTTTGGTAGGCGGGACTGGTGGATCTGGTCCACCCGACCAGATCGGATCCAGCCGGAGCTCCGGCGAGGCGATGCCTCCGGCGAGCGGCGACTCCGGGCGACGGCGCGCGGCAGGGTGAGGTGCGCCGGCGACGAGGGCACGGCGGAGGAGTGCGGCGGACGGGGCGAAGGCGTGGCGAGGCGGCGGCGTCCCGGCGGGCGGAGGCGAGGTGCGGGCTCCGGCTTGATCCGGTCGGCGGGGCGGCGAAGTCCGGCGGCCGGAGCCGGAGAAGACGAAGGCGGCGCGGGGAGATGGCCTCGGGCCCGTGCGCCGGGGAGGAGGGCCGGAGACGGGCTTCGGCGGGCCCGCGCGAGTGGCGGCGCGGTGATGTGGGCACACTGCCACGTGGCGATGCGATTGGTCCGGGCGGGGCGGCGGACGTGTCCGGCCGGGGACAGATGTGTCCGGCCGGCGCGGAGGAGGAAGAGGGCTAGGGTTTCGGGGGAGAGATCCGAATTTTTCGGGAGGGAGCTATATATAGGCATAGAGGGAGCTAGGAGAGTCCAAATGAGGTGCGGTTTTCGGTCACTCGATCGTGATCGAACGCTCTAGGACATGGAGCAGAGTTTGGTGGGTTTTGGGCCAAATTGGAGGGGTGTTGGGCTATAACACACACGAGGCCTTCTCGGTCCCTCGGTTAACCGTTGGAGTATCAAACGAAGTCCAAATGGTACGAAACTTGACAGGCGGTCTACCGGTAGTAAACCAAGGCCGCATGGCAAGTCTCGGTCCAATCCGGAAATGTTTAATCCCCAAAGACGAAAGAAAGCTAGATTTGACCACCGGAGGAGAACGAAGCGTCGGAATGCAAAACGGACAACGGGGAAAATGCTCGAATGCATGAGATGAACATGTATGCAAATGCAATGCACGTGATGACATGATATGAGATGCATGAAAAAGAAAACAACACACGGAGACAAAGACCCGAACCCGAGAAATAAATATAACTTAACGCCGGAAACGGCAAGAGTTGGAGTACAAATTGGGAAAGTTATATCTGGGGCGTTACAACTCACTTGTGTTCTACTCGTGCATATAACATCAACACATAAAACCTAGGCTCGGATGCCACTGTTGGGGAACGTAGTAATTTCAAAAAAAATCCTACGCACACGCAAGATCATGGTGATGCATAGCAACGAGAGGGGAGAGTGTTGTCTACATACCCTCGTAGACCGACAGCGGAAGCGTTATGACAACGCGGTTGATGTAGTCGAACGTCTTCACGACCCGACCGATCAATCACCGAAACTACGGCACCTCCGAGTTCTAGCACACGTTCAACTCGATGACGATCCCCGGACTCCGATCCAGCAAAGTGTCGGGGAAGAGTTCCGTCAGCACGACGGCGTGGTGACGATCTTGATGTTCTACCGTCGCAGGGCTTCGCCTAAGCACTGCTACAATATTATCGAGGATTATGGTGGAGGGGGGCACCGCACATGGCTAAGAGAACGATCACGAAGATCAACTTGTGTGTCTAGAGGTGCCCCCCTGCCCCCGTATATAAAGGAGCAAGGGGGAGGGGCGGCCGGCCAGGAGGAGGCGCGCCAGGGAGGAGTCCTACTCCTACCAGGAGTAGGACTCCCTCCTTTTCCTTGTCCAACTAGGAGAGGGGGAAGGAAGGGAGAGAGGAGAGGAAGGAAAGGGGGGCGCCGCCCCCTCCTTGTCCAATTCGGACTAGAGGGGGAGGGGGCACGCGGCCTGCCCTGGCGCCCCTCCTCTTCTCCACATTGGGCCCATGAGGCCCATTAACCCCCGGGGGGGGGGTTCCGGTAACCCCCCGGTACTCCGGTTTTATTCGAAACTTCTCGGGAACACTTCCGGTGTCCGAATATAGCCGTCCAATATATCGATCTTTATGTCTCGACCATTTCGAGACTCCTCGTTATGTCCATGATCACGTCCGAGACTCCGAACAACCTTCGGTACATCAAAATATATAAACTCATAATGAAATTGTCATTGTAACGTTAAGCGTGCGGACCCTACGGGTTCGAGAACAATGTAGACATGACCGAGACACGTCTCCGGTCAATAACCAATAGCGGAACCTGGATGCTCATATTGGCTCCTACATATTCTACGAAGATCTTTATCGATCAGACCGCATAACAACATACGTTGTTCCCTTTTTCATCGGTATGTTACTTGCCCGAGATTCGATCGTCGGTATCTCAATACCTAGTTCAATTTCATTACCGGCAAGTCTCTTTACTCGTTCCGTAATACATCATCTCGCAACTAACTCATTAGTTGCAATGCTTGCAAGGCTTATGTGATGTGCATTACCGAGAGGGCCCAAAGATACCTCTCCGACAATAGGAGTGACAAATCCTAATCTCGAAATACGCCAACCCAACATGTACCTTTGGAGACACCTGTATAGCTCCTTTATAATCACCCAGTTACGTTGTGACGTTTGGTAGCACATATAGTGTTCCTCCGGCAAACGGGAGTTGCATAATCTCATAGTCATAGGAACATGTATAAGTCATGAAGAAAGCAATAGCAACATACTAAACGATCGGGTGCTAAGCTAATGGAATGGGTCATGTCAATCATATCATTCTCCTAATAATGTGATCTCGTTAATCAAATGACAACACATGTCTATGGTTAGGAAGCATAACCATCTTCGATTAACGAGCTTGTCAAGTAGAGGCATACTAGTGACGTTTAGTTTGTCTATGTATTCACACAAGTATTATGTTTCCGGTTAATACAATTCTAGCATGAATAATAAACATTTATCATGATATAAGAAAATAAATAATAACTTTATTATTCCCTCTAGGGCATATTTCCTTCAGTACTTACGTCTCAGATCTCACACACAAACTAGCACACACTTGCTAGCTACCTGCAAGTAGTGCACATCCACGAAAACTTACTACACTGCATGCATGCATGCCTAATTGACGAGCCTGAGCAGAAGAACATGGAGAGCGGTCCCAGAAACAACCAGATAGTCGTCTCAAACCTTGCATCAAACGAGGCAAACCGCCTAAATCCCGCCCCATGCAGGGCGGATTGAAGATTTTTGAGAAAACGATAAGTCAAGCCATTTTTACCTAACCTGGGCAGATTTTCAGGCAACATGCCTAAATGCGGGCGGGTTCTTGGTCCTGCCTGGCTGGATGGCCCAAGTCTGGGCAGACCTCCTCCGCAAACAGCAGCAGAGGCCTGGCTAGGCCGCTTGCACACAGTCAGCCCATCCTTTTCATTTAAGCGGAACCTACCCATATACTCACTCACTCACTTGGTCCATCCATTTCATTTTTCTGCCCCTCAAAAGAAAATCTATTTCAATTTTCCAATTTGTCTACATTTTCATTATCAAGTATTTATTGTTGCCTTTTTTGGTTTATTAAATAATCAATTGTTGTCATTAATTATCCTTGAATAAACATGACCTAGCCCATTTATGCATACATTAAGCCCAAAAGAATACAAATGCACAATATTGATCTGCAAGAGATAATTTTGACTCGAATGCACATTACCGATCTGCAAGAAGAGACACTTTTGACTCGTATTGAATAATCACAGTGAATCAATCGCCCTAGAAGATAAATGTATGTGGAAAGTGTTACCAATCATCACCGTGAGCATTCCTCCTTTTGAGGTCCATAACCCAGCGTGAAACAAAAATACCACCAAACAGAGAATAAACATAATCGGCGAAGCAGAGAAGCTCAGGATCGCAATTGGATTTCGTCCTGAAACCGATAACATAAAAAATAAAGGACCAAAATCACTAGTGACCAATAGGACACCATCTTGTTTCCTACCAAATTTGGTTTAAGTTTTCTTATTCCCTATCACTTGACCTTTAATGGGGTTTGACCATAAGTTGCTTAAAAATAGCATGTTATAGTATTAAACTTCTGATAATCACGTCATCGATTTCCGTACGTAGGCAACGACAACCATATGCACGGCTGTTGAAACGAGGAAGCTTCCCTCATGGTGGGAAATTAACATTGACATTAACGTAAATTATGTTCCTTGGTGCATGACAACACCATGCTAGCCAAGCTAGTTAGTACCGGAGCTTAGCTATAGATGTGATGTGCTCAATAGAGATGCAATTGTTTTTGGCCACAAGATCTCTGATTGGGGCCCAAACCCGACACAAGTGCAAGTTTATTGTTTGACTCTGCTAATATAGCATTATGAGCAAATAATAAGGCTGCACAATGGAGATCTTAGCTTAGCTTTAGTGTTGTACAACAAGTCCACAGAAGAGGATCTGATGGCGCAAGCAGGATCTAAAGAATGCCTGCTTCGGTGCATTCTCCATTTATTTTGGAGTAGCACATGGATACACCAAATGCTCAGTTCATAATGCGATGGCGTGGCATTGGCTTGATTTTTCTGCTACCATAACTGGGGCAGGTTAATGCGGTATTAGGTGCTAATTGGGTTAATTAATGGGGTATTGAGTATAGTCGATCTCATTCTCATGATGGTCCAACTTGTTTTTGGTATAACATATACCTAGTGGTTATGTTAATAGTTTGGGGCTAATTGGGTTAGGTTGTTACAGTTTTCAAAAAAATCTTGCGACATTTGCTCCTTTTATATCGCCTTGATGCGACAATTGTATTGCCCTGCAATATACGGGTTTGAGTTATTTCTTCACTCAGGTGATACATCTTCGTGGCATATTTAATTTTCCTTCGATTATGGGTATTTTAGTTCAAATGTTATATCGAGCTAATACAACTACAATGAGCAAATACCTAACATATGCAAAAGAAGATGCTTAATAGGGGGCATGATAATACTAGACACACGGAAAGAAACAACGGACTCCACATACCCCCCATGCGTGCCTTCCTTTAATTGGCCCCTTGAATTCAACTAGTGGGCCCACCCCACTTAATTCAATTTCAGCCAACAATCATCCTTAACCATCCCGTTAATCCCCCGTAAACTATCTGTGAGTCTAGCATTGCTCTAATAGGCATGTCTATATCTTTCATGCATAGATTGCCTTCTTTCCCTCCCCTCACCTTCATAAGCATGGATGAGCTGAAAAACCGGCCAACAATTGAAAATGTTTTGTGTTCGATGGAGCCACTCCTTCCATGAGTGAACTTCTCAGGAAGATCGAGTTAGAAGGGCAAGATTGGAGGGCGGGTAGCCTACTGCGCGAGGAAGGATCACTCCCGATTAGAGTAGATGAGTGGGATAGTAGTGAGTAATTTGCATGTTGAACATTGGATATGTTAGCCGTGGATACGTTGTAGAACTATCTGCCTTTCTAGGCATTTTCTATCTGTGGTCTCGATACGTCAACCTTTGACGTATCCTTGAAAAAGGTAATACTAATTACTCCACCCATTTGGGTATTAGCTTCACATAGCTTTTGCAGATACTGTTGATCACTAAAGAACTTTAGTGATCTAACCCTCTTATATTTGGTGTACTACGCATAAACATCACTTATTTGCACTTAATTGAGAGTGGAGGTCAACACAGTAAAGGGTAGTACTAACATGCATGCAAATCTTAATAAGTAAGGGCATCTCCAACCGCAACCCGCAAAAATCCTCCGGCATCCGTCCACGAAAAGGGGGACCGGTCCACGGACACGGATGCAGGAGGACGACATCCAACGCTAGCCGTATACATTTCAAACCGCATTTTAACTAATCGGAGGAAATTCATGCAATCCGCCGATATTCATAAAAGTACGGATAGAAAATAGCACAAATCATCCATACATAGCATAAAAATTAAGTCTAGTACAACAATGTCTCTAAATTCCACTAGATCCCGGATGTCGTTCTACACAAACTTCCCCTTCAGCTTCATCCAACAGTGTGTGCACGTAAATGGTCACCCCTCTGTCTTATGGTACACCACAAAGGTGTGTGCAGACTACATAATGTGTAGACCAACATTGAGTGAATGAATCAATCAACAAGTTGAGCAAGAGGAAGTAAAACTTACGATCTCGTCCATGTCCACGTGCAATGGCCACCTTGCCTCGAGCTGACTAATCAAGTTACGAAACTTGATGACGCAATCTGGATAGCGTGCCAGCGATACGACAACAACCTCACATTGCGTGGTTGAATGATTTACATGTCCTAGGTTGCAATGTGCTTCCGTGCATGAAACTTTTCATGCACTTGATCCTAGAGGGCTTCCATCTGCTTCTGCCTATGAAATCCGCGGATACGGCCAACCACGCATCGCACAACAACTCATCCTCCATGGTCGAGTAGCTCACCATCCTTAGTACTCTAAAAATGACATAGCATTTGAAAATAAGCGCAATGGCATTTGACCGAACACCTGCCGCAATGGAGGTCGTCGACAGGGGGCGAGGTGTACCTGGGTACAAACGGCTCCAGGGTGGAAAGCTTCGTCGGAACAACGAGCGGCCGCGTCGATGCTTGTTGCGGACGTCCGACAATGCTTGTGTGGCCGCCGGAGACGAACAACGGCGGCGACGGAGGTGGAGGGTGAGGATGCAAAGCAAGGGGGAGAAGGAGTGGAGTGGAAGACAATGGGACCGGGAGGGGGATTGGGTGGGTCGGGGGTGTCGGAGTCCTATGTTTCGGGTGTCCGAACTATGGCAACCTTCCCACACTTCTGTCTCCAATTTACGGGAGAAATCGCGTCCGGACCGCCCCGCGGACCGATACAGTGAATGGCCTCGACGATCCAAATAGCGAAGTCCAAATCGTTGCAGGTGGGTCCGCCTTGAAGATGCCCTGGTCACAAAGTTATCAGTAAGCAAGTTGTTAACTTTTTTGTTCTCTTGCCGGGGCAAGCAAGTGGTTAATTTTTTTGTTCTCTTGTGGGGGCAAGCAAGTGGTTAATTAGCTTGACATTCAAAAGAGTGGTTAATTAGCTTAACGGTTAATTAGTTCAGAATCTTCTCAATGGGAAGTCAAATCGATCGCTAGAACTGTCAAGCGGTGCAATGAGAGCCGTGGTGAACTCTTGGAACGCCCAGCACCACTAACTGATTGGTAGACCACATAGCTTATGCTGCAGTGCTCGCGTTCGTTCATGTTTAACAAGAAAATCACACTGATCGTCAGATACGTAGACGTGACAAATTAACTGACAGTTATAAAACGTCAAAAAAGATTCGGTAACTTCCGTCGAGTCGGAGATAATGGATCGTACGTCGTGGTATGGTCGAGATGAGATAGATTAACGATCACCGTGAGTTCCGTACACGGGTCGCCTGGAAAACAATGTTGCAACATCAGGAGAGCTACATCTGAGATTGAGCGCCTGAGGCGAAAATGTAGAGGCAAGCAGAGAGAGTGCAGCTAGAACAGCACAATGCAGTGCTACTAGCAATGTGATGAAACGGAGACCAATCAATGCGTTCATGTGCACTCAAATATATGTGGGCATGATTAGCTCAAACTACGGTACGGACGCCAAATGGTAAAAAGAAACGGGTCGTCGTGCACGCCTACAGTTTCAAGCATTACTAGTAGAGCCCTCAAATTCTCGAACCCCTAAAAATAACTGCTTTTTTTACAATTTTCGTCGAAAAAAAATCATAGATTAGAACCCCTTAACTCTCAAACCCTCAAAAAATTTTAAAGGTCCAACCCTCAAACCCTCTCCTAATCCTTAAAAGTAAGGGTTGGGGAGCAAAACCTACCCCAACCCTCATTTAGCGGTTATACTCGCGCGGGAGGGAAAAATCCTCCCAACTCCCGCGACCGCCGCTGCTAGTCGCCCCCGTCGCCGGCGGCCGCCCCGTCGACCTCCCGCGCGCAACGACAACGTCGTTCATGGAGAATATTCCGTTATAAGGGTTGGGTTTGAGGGTTCTAATCTTTGTCCCTGTTTTTTAACCCGTAAAAGTGCATAAAAAAATCATTTTTGGACCCTTAAAACGCTAGTGAGGGTTTGAGGGTTCTAATAGTAATGCTCTTATTGCAGTCAACCCACTGCAGCTATAGCTCTGCTGTTTCAGCTTCTTTTTTGAGAGAGAACATACGCTCTATCTCTTCCTCTCCATCCGTCCATCGCTAGATGCAACTATAAAATTTTACCAACAAGATCTACTCCGTATATTAGCATGTCGGATCTTGTTAAAATGGAACCCAACCTGCTGACTGGGACGCCACGTCAGCGGCCAGAGACTTCTCAGCCAGTGAAACAAGCTCTTCTTGCAACTTGCATTGGTCCAATGTGCAGTGCAAGGTTAACTAAGCCGATTAAAGTTAGTCACAGCTTGGTAAACGTGATTACTCTTTACTTTACTTGGTGGTTAATCATAACTGACTTGGAGAAAAGGTGATTCTTGACGAATTAGCTACTTTTCAGTCAGCTGATTTTTTGATTTTGGGTCAGTCGATTTTGTGGCTGTTGTTTTGTTCTGTGAGATTCGTAATTTAGTTTTTTTTTTCTGTTTTGGAGTTGGTGAATGTCTAGGCCTGTTGAAAATCAACTGAGAGCGATTCTGGGTCAGTCGATTTTGTTGTTTGGGCTCATTCTGCGTCGTGGGCATCCGTTAGTGTGCGTGCGCGCCCGTTAACAGGCCTTGGAGCCCAGCGCAGAGCCCGCTTGTGGAATCCCGAGCGTCGGCGGCTTCTCTTCTTATCCCCTCCCCTCTCTGGTTGTGTCAGTCACTCTCCCCCGACCGCTCCGCCTCAGTATCTCCTCTGTCTTTTCCCCTTCCTTACCAGAGCTAGGGTTCGTGGCGTTCTTGCTGGATTTTCTCCATCTGCGGATTCTTGTTCATCTGATTTGCGTTTTCTTTCGTTGTTTTACCCCTTTTCTCCTCTGTATCTGACTGCGTGGGTGATTCTATTGTTGTTCTGTATTGTTTTTGCAGGTGTCTGTAGTTGGAGGGCTTAGCTGCTGACGGATCCCGGTTGCTGCATCTAGTCCTTTTTGAGGTATTTGTGCTCCTTGGTTCTTATTATTGTGTTGTTTTCCTGTTTTACTTAGGGTTTCTTGCTCATATCTCTGATTCAAATCGAGTGTGTTTATCTGTTTTTAGTTGTCAGATCTTGGTTTTTGAGGTTGTTTTCTTGTTCTAGTAGTAGTAGCTAGGTTTATGTTCTGTTTAATTAGATGCGTTTGTTAGGTTTTGTTCCAATATCGGGTTTGGTTTAGGGTTTTCATTTTTCATTTTTGATATTTTGTTTTAAGTTATGAATGGGAGGAGGAGAGCCAGGAACTTGAGTAGGTTTAAGCTTTTTGATGTACAAGGTCTGAGTAGTTCTATATTTTGATATTCTTGGTGTCTCGCATGTCTCAAAAGATGCAAACTTTTGTGTCTATATTTGTTAATCTGATGCAGATTCTAGGTCAAATAGATAAAGAATTAATGTATAAGTTTGCTGTTCGAGGAATTCTGATGTGAAAGCATGTCCACTTTTGTGTAGAACTTTACAGGCCTAGTAGTAGCTCGATATCATCATGCATGTTGACTAGATATAGATGGGGTGACTGTTGCTGTATAGTTTTCTGATGTGCAAGTTCTTTAGAATCCATTTGACCTTTTTGCACAATTAAATTTTCAAGTGTGGATGTATGTTTGTCTGTGTTGAGCCTGCAGTTTCTGTAGGTTTTTGATGTGCAAGTTCCTTAGAATCAACTGAACATATGCATGACTAAGTGATTTTAGTTGATTTTTTTTTCTGAAAGTTGAGCTTTTATGAACTAATCTAGAACTCCTCACTTTATGTGAGTAGATATAATTGTCAGTTTTGTTCAATTTTTATATTTTCTTTGATTGTTTCTGATGTGAAAGCATATCTAGATATCTGAAGATGCAATTGTGCAAGTTTTCTGATTTGTTTCTAGTGTGCAAGTTTAGCTTTCTGAAGATGCAAACATAGTTGTAATTATGATTTTCTTTTTAAATTTTGACAAAGGTGGTGTTCTGCTTTACTTCTAGTTAAGTTCTTCGTTAATGGAAACATGTTTGTCTTTGTGAATTATTTCATGATCGTTTGCTCTTAATCAATGACTGCAACTTTAGCTCCCTGTGAATGCATTTTTCGTTAGTAATCGTGAATCGATCTAAATTCTGCATTTAAGGAGGTGTTTTATTTTAGATCTACTTTAACTTCTTTGTTTATGACAATGTATTTATGTGTAAATGTATATGTACATGCTCATACTATGGTATTTCTAGTTGCTCTATAGCAATTACTGCAAGTTTAAGTTGCGTGAAGTTGCAATTTTAGTTATAATCATGAGTTTGTAATTTGTGCTTTTAGGGAGGATTTCTGCCTTCGTTTGTAGTTTTTTGTTCATGTTATAATTAATGTTAAACATCATTTTTTTGTCCTGTAAAAATATAAACTATGCTTTGAAAAGGGCTGGGGGGATGTTCTAGTTTGACTTCTTTGTTCTTGTTTCACATTTTCCAATTGTCGTTTATGGAAATATAAATTCTACTTCTAGGTAGGTGCTATGGTTATCTGGTAGATAATTCTGAATTTTTCAGTGGGTGCTTTGCTTTACTTCTAGTGTAAGTTTCTTTGTCATGTTAATTTCTATATTTACACCTAATGTTACTTGTTACTTTGGTTTGTCCTATGCAATTGTTTATTGTGCCTTCTATTTTTTGTAAAATGTGTGATGTAAATGTAGCTCTCTGAAGATGCAAATTTAGTTGTAATAATGAATTTTTTTAATTTCTTCCAAAATGTGATGTTCTGCCTTACTTCTAGTTTAAGTTCTTTGTTCATGTCAATCTGTCTAGTTTAGGTTTGTGTTGTGTTTATTTTGTAGCACATTTACAATCATCTCAATTATTGATTTTATATGAATCTTGCTGTTACATAATGAGTGCAAGTTTTAGTATCATGAATGCAATACTTTTTAAATTCCAGTATTTGAATTTTAGGAATTAGCCTTTTAGATTCTAGGGTTATACTCTTTATATCACTAAGATTGATATGAATTTTTTTGCTTTTATGAAATGTGTGCAACTTTAGTATTATGACTATAAAACTTTTTGTAGTTTATATGATTGAATTGAGTTAGGTAATTTGTAGTTCATATAGGTTGAAATCTTAATGTAATTATTCCATGATCAATACCTGCATATATTTTTTGCTGTTGTGTAATGCATGAAGTTTTAGTATGATGAATGTGCAACTTTTTTTAATTTGAGTATTTCAATTTTAGGAATTAGCCTTTTAGATTCTAGGTTTACACTTGATAGCACTGAGATTGATTTGAATCTTTTGCTGTTGTGAAATGTAGAATATCCTTTTATTATTTGTAATTATTTTTCATCATCTAAATTGAGAATAATATCATTTTTAAGTTATTAATGTGGAATAACCCTTGTTTTACATTATGGTTTGCCTAGTTTGTCGTTGTCCTGGCGCCCCATGCTTTCCATTTGTGCCAGCCGATCAAGTCCCAGAAGTTTTCGATGTTATCCTTGATGAGTATTGCTTTAGGAGGATGGTGAGTTGTATTCATCTTATCTCTTTACATTTTTTTATTCTTGTTCATAACCTTTGTATGTGCTTGCAAATTCTATTTTATTTTAGTAGGGAACTGAGGTAGTGTGTAGTTCAAGTAATCCCTGCTTGTCAAAATTGATGTTCACGCAAACTATGTACAAGTGCAGTATTCATGAAGATAGTAGTTCGAATCCTAATTTTTTTATTTTTATGGATGAGTTGTTGTTTATGTAGTTCTATGTAGTTTAAATGCCTTATAGTTAAACCAACATATCTACCTCACTATACTTTAAATTTCAATAACAGCAAGGTTAATATCAGTAGTTGATGTTGTAAAATGTGTTTTTTTAATTGTGATGAATGTGCTTTTTTTATTTCTTTGTGTTTTGCTGTACTTATAGTTTGTGAATGTAGTTTTGATTTCCTCCATGTATCTACTTCCAGTAATCCACTCAGTTTGATTCCTCCATCTAAACCGTCAATAATGATATCAACTTAATTAATATGATCGTTTTGCTGTTTTGTTAAATGTCTAATTTTTGTAAGCATGATGGACGTGCAATTTTGTTTTTATGCTATATTTTTACTTTCTCTTGGTTTGTTTAATGCTTTTTTTCAGTACATCCCATGCAATGTGAGGGGTTTCTTAGCTGATTATATCGAGGAGCACAGGAATATTGCAACAACTTTCAAGCACAAGAGGACTGAGCCTGCTATTCTCACTATGAGAGTAGGTCTTATGCTTCAGACTTTAAGCATCGAGGTAACTACTCAAAGTTTTGTGGCAGTGCTTGGTTTGAGTTCAGCAATGATTATGCCCTTCGTGCTGGAGATCGTGTGGTCTTTACTCTGGACAACTCATGCTTTGACATCAAAGTAGAGACTTTCCGTGATGGCGAAAGGATTCTTCCTTTACCTTCTGTTGGTGAGTTTTCTTGTATTGCAGCTTTGACCTGCTCCCTTTACTCTGAAGATGCAAATATAGTTGTAATTATGATTTTTTTAAATTTTCCAAAAAATGGTGTTCTGCTTTACTTCTAGTGTAAGCTCTTCGTTAACGGAAATGTGTACTTACCTTGTTGTCTTTTTTGTCTTTCTCAGTTTATTTCATGCTCGTTTGCTGTTAAACAATGACTGCAACTTTACTTGCCTGTAAACACTTTTTTCAGTAGCAATCATGAATCGATCTGAATTCTGCATCTAGGGAGGTGTTTTCTTTTACTTCTACTTTTAACTTCTTTTGTTTATGACAATGTAGTTATGTGTTGTTAATGCTACCCATTATTTCTGTTTCTTGTGGAAATGTATATCTACATTCTCATACTATCATATTTCTAGTAGCTCTAGAGGAATAACTGCAAGTTTAAGTTGCGTGAAGTTGCAATTTTAGTTCTAACCATGAGTTTTGTAATTTGTGCTTTTAGGGAGGTTTTCTGCCTTTGTTTGTAGTTTATTATCCTTTTAACTGCATTGTTTTTTCTTCTCCTTTTTAGTTGCATTTGTTCTCATAGATGTTAACTCATTTGCATTATATGTGTTCCGTTTTGTAGCTTTTGAAAACCTCAGCAATGCAAGGTACGAGCTAGTTTGCTCTGCTGTGATGCCACGCGGCTTGGAGATCAACTATCACAACAACCGCTTGTTTGTACAGTCACTTTTCCGGACTTCGTTCCGTTCGTGCATGTCATGACTGCCACAAATACTGAGAAGTTCACCATGGTAAGTTTTGTACTTTGCTGCTTCATTCTATTTTTTCTTTATTTGTTTACATTTTTGTTGTGCTAAATGATTTGTTCATGCAAGTTTAGTCTTGATGAAGATTTTTCTGGGGTAGCAATTTTTGATCCATACTTTTTCATTTTCATTGTTAGAAAATTCCAAAGCTCGTTGTCTTTAGCTTGAGGAACTTTGTTGACATGCCAATCAGTGCTAGAATCTCTCTGGAAGCTTACCTGGGTGATACACATGTTATCATGCCATCATCTTTCAAGCTGTGCAAGCAACATGGGAGGATGGTGATCAAGAAGACCAGTTTCAGCGAGTTCATCTCAGCCACTTCATATGCAAATGACAATGTTGTGCTCATCACCTTCAATGAGTCAACTTATGACCGTTCAATTTCAATTGTCTTCCAGCGGCTTCTCTAGATGAAAACAATGATACAAGTTTATTTTGGGAAAGAAGTGGCTGTACTCGGTTCTTTCATTTGCAGGCTATAACTTTGTGGTGGCTTATATGTTGGATTGTGTTACCTTTTGGATGTATGCAGTAGATACTTTAAGCTATCCGTAGTTAAGTTGAATACTGATGGTGGTTAACCTGTAGTTTAAGTTGAGGTCTGAAGAAAAGTATGCTTATCGTTTGTGCTATCTGAACTATGTCTTATGATTCAACGGTTATCATACTTTTGCGAATGTTTTAATGTTATTTTTGAGGTTGTGTGTGTTTGCTGTAATCTTTTCTGTTTGAGATTTTTGAATTTATTTATATATTTTTGTAGTTATTTTTGTGAGTTTGAATTTTTCATTTTTCCCTGGGTGATCAACAAATTCTTTGATTGATCTTTTCATTTCATAGATCATATCAATTGTTGGTTCAAAGTCACCTGATAAATTGTTTGATTTTTTTCTTTTTTATCTATGAAATGATTTTTTACCCCTGATGAGTCTACTTTAATATGATTGACATTTTTCCTTGCCGATCATATAGTTTTATTTTTCTCTTTGGTGTCATATTGATTTATGTTCACCAGTATCACTAAATTTACTTTTGTACATTTTTTCATTCGTTTTTTTTAAAGTTAAATGTGTGTTGAGTGTTTCATCATCTCAAATGTTTTTAAAAGTGTTTAAAAATGGTTTTGCCTAATGGAACTAATGCTTCAAAATTTCTTAAGTTTTATCTTTTTCCCTATTTTATTTTTATGTGAATGTTTGCTGAAGCATCTATGGTTTTTTCCTATATGTGAATATCATTGATGGTGTGTGATTCGTGCATTTTCTATATGTGAAAATCATTAGCCAAAGAGTCTCGTTGCATCAGTTTTGAAAGCAGGCCGTTCATTCAGTGCTTTGAGATTCGTGCTTTTTTTTTTCTTTTAAGTTTGTTCTTCTTTTCCGAGCGTGCATGACTGGGCCTTCCGTGACTGATGAGTTGCGCAACGGATGACTTGCGTGAGTGGTGACATCATTATTATTTCAAAAATCAGAAGCCCGTTCCCTTTCTGTGGGGGTGCTCCTCTCCTCGGGCGCGTTGTCCTCTCCACTCCTTCCTCTCCGGCGACGTGACCACCGTTGTGTTGGGGAACGTAGTAATTTCAAAAAATTTCTTACGCACACGCAAGATCATGGTGATGCATAGCAACAAGGGGGAGAGTCTGATCTATGTATCCTTGTAGATCGCAACGGAAGCGTTGACACAACGTAGAGGAAGTAGTCTTACGTCTTTTTCCCGATCCGATTGATCCAAGCACCGTTAGTCTGGCACCTCCGAGTTTTTAGCACATGTACAGCTCGATGACTATCCTCGGGCTTCGATTCAGCAAACTTCGGGGAGGAGTTCCGTCAGCACGACGGCATGGTGACGATCTTGATGTTCTACCGATGCAGGGCTTCGTCTAAGCACTACAACGATATGATCGAGGTGGAATATGGTGGCAGGGGGCACCGCACACGGCTAAGGAACGATCTCAATGATCAACTTGTGTGTTCTAGGGTGCCTCCTGCCCTCGTATATAAAGGATCCAAGGGGGAGGGGCTGGCCGGCCAAGGAGGGCGCGTCAGGAGAGTCATACTCCCAGAGAGTAGGATCCCCCCCCCCCCCCCAAATCCTAGTTGGAATAGGATTCCTCAAGGGGGGGGGGGGGGGGGGCGGCCACCTTGGGCTACCTCTTTCTCCTTTCCACTAAAGCCCAATAAGGCCTATATAGCTCCCGGGGGGTTCCGGTAACCTCCCGTTACTCCGGTAAAATCCCAATTTCACCCGGAACACTTCCGATATCTAAACCTAGGCTTTCAATATATCAATCTTTATGTCTCGACCATTTCGAGACTCCTCGTCATGTCCGTGATCACATCCGGGACTCCGAACAACCTTTGGTACATCAAAATGCATAAACTCATAATAACGGTCATCGTAATGTTAAGCGTGCGGACCCTACGGTTTGAGAACAATGTAGACAAGACCGAGACATGTCTCCGGTCAATAACCAATAGCGGGACCTGGATGCTCATATTGGCTCCTACATATTCTACGAAGATCTTTATCGGTCAGATCGCATAACAACATACGTTGTTTCCTTTGTCATCGGTATGTTACTTGCCCGAGATTCGATCGTCGGTATCCAATACCTAGTTCAATCTCGTTACCGGCAAGTCTCTTTACTCGTTCCGTAATACATCATCTCACAACTAACATATTAGTTGCAGTGCTTGCAAGGCTTATGTGATGTGCATTACCGTTTGGGCCCAGAGATACCTCTCCGACAATCGGAGTGACAAATCCTAATCTCGAAATACGTCAATCCAACATCTACCTTTGGAGACACCTGTAGTACTCCTTTATAATCACCCAGTTACTTTGTGACGTTTCGTAGCACACAAAGTGTTCCTCCGGCAAACGGGAGTTGCATAATCTCATAGTCATAGGAACATGTATAAGTTATGAAGAAAGCAATAGCAACATACTAAACGATCGGGTGCTAAGCTAATGGAATGGGTCATGTCAATCAGATCATTCAACTAATGATGTGATCCCGTTAATCAAATAACAACTCTTTGTTTATGGTTAGGAAACATAACCATCTTTGATTAACGAGCTAGTCAAGTAGAGGCATACTAGTGACACTCTGTTTGTCTATGTATTCACACATGTATTATGTCTCCGGTTAATACAATTCTAACATGAATAATAAACATTTACCATGATATAAGGAAATAAATAATAACTTTATTATTGCCTTTAGGGCATATTTCCTTCAGTCTCCCACTTGCACTAGAGTCAGTAATCTAGATTACACAGTAATGATTCTTACACCCATGGAGTCTTGGTGCTGATCATGTTTTGCTCGTGGAAGAGGCTTAGTCAATGGGTCTGCAACATTCAGATCCGTATGTATCTTGCAAATCTTTATGTCTCCCACCTGGACTAGATCCCGGATGGAATTGAAGCGTCTCTTGATGTGCTTGGTTCTCTTGTGAAATCTGGATTCTTTTGCCAAGGCAATTGCACCAATATTGTCACAAAAGATTTTCATTGGACCCGATGCACTAGGTATGACACCTAGATCGGATATGAAATCCTTCATCCAGACTCCTTCATTTGCTGCTTCCGAAGCAGCTATGTACTCCGCTTCACATGTAGATCCTGCTACGACGCTTTGTTTCGAACTGCACCAACTGACAGCTCCACCGTTTAATGTAAACACGTATCCAGTTTGCGATTTAGAATCGTCCGGATCAGTGTCAAAGCTTGCATCAATGTAACCTTTTACGATGAGCTTTTTGTCACCTCCATATATGATAAACATATCCTTAGTCCTTTTCAGGTATTTCAGGATGTTCTTGACCGCTGTCCAGTGATCCACTCCTGGATTACTTTGGTACCTCCCTGCCAGACTTATTGCAAGGCACACATCAGGTCTGGTACACAGCATTGCATACATGATAGAGCCTATGGCTGAAGCATAGGGAACATCTTTCACTTTCTCTCTATCTTCTGCAGTGGTCGGGCTTTGAGTCTTACTCAATCTCACACCTTGTAACACAGGCAAGAACCCTTTCTTTGCTTGATCCATTTTGAACCTTTTCAAAACTTTGTCAAGGTATGTGCTTTGTGAAAATCCAATTAAGCGTCTCGATCTATCTCTATAGATCTTAATGCCCAATATGTAAGCAGCTTCACCGAGGTCTTTCATTGAAAAACTCTTATTCAAGTATCCCTTTATGCTATCCAAAAATTCTATATCATTTCCAATCAGTAATATGTCATCCACATATAATATCAGAAATGCTACAGAGCTCCCACTCACTTTCTTGTAAATACAGGCTTCTCCAAAAGTCTGTATAAAATCAAATGCTTTGATCACACTATCAAAGCGTTTATTCCAACTCCGAGAGGTTTGCACCAGTCCATAAATGGATCGCTGGAGCTTGCACACTTTGTTAGCTCCCTTTGGATTGGCAAAACCTTCCGGTTGCATCATATACAACTCTTCTTCCAGAAATCCATTCAGGAATGCAGTTTTGACATCCATCTGCCAAATTTCATAATCATAAAATGCGGCAATTGCTAACATGATTCGGACAGACTTAAGCATCGCTACGGGTGAGAAAGTCTCATCATAGTCAACCCCTTGAACTTGTCGAAAATCTTTTGCGACAAGTCGAGCTTTGTAGACAGTAACATTACCATTAGTGTCAGTTTTTTTTGAAGATCCATTTATTCTCAATTGCTTGCCGATTATCGGGCAAGTCAACCAAAGTTCATACTTTGTTTTCATACATGGATCCCATCTCAGATTTCATGGCTTCAAGCCATTTTGCGGAATCTGGGCTCACCATCGCTTCTTCATAGTTCATAGGTTCATCATGATCTAGTAGCATGACTTCCAGAACAGGATTACCATACCACTCTGGTGTGGATCTTACTCTGGTTGATCTACGAGGATCAGTAGTATCTTGATCTAAAGTTTCATGATCATCATCATTAGCTTCCTCACTTATTGGTGTAGGTGTTGCAGAAACAGTTTTCTGTGATGTACTACTTTCTAATAAGGGAGTAGGTACAGTTACCTCGTCAAGTTCTACTTTCCTCCCACTCACTTCTTTCGAGAGAAACTCCTTCTCCAGAAAGTTTCCAAATTTAGCAACAAAAGTCTTGCCTTCGGATCTGTGATAGAAGGTGTATCCAATAGTTTCCTTTGGATATCCTATGAAGACACATTTCTCCGATTTGGGTTCGAGCTTATCAGGTTGAAGCTTTTTCACATAAGCATCGCAGCCCCAAACTTTCAGAAACGACAACTTTGGTTTCTTGCCAAACCACAGTTCATAAGGCGTCGTCTCAACGGATTTTGATGGTGCCCTATTTAACGTGAATGCGACCGTTTCTAGAGCGTATCCCCAAAACGATAGCGGTAAATCAGTAAGAGACATCATAGATCGCACCATATCTAGTAAAGTACGATTACGACGTTCGGACACACCATTACGTTGTGGTGTTCCAGGTGGCGTGAGTTGCGAAACTATTCCACAATTTTTCAAATGTACACCAAACTCGTAACTCAAATATTCTCCTTCACGATCAGATCGTAGAAACTTTATTTTCTTGTTACGATGATTTTCCACTTCACTCTGAAATTCTTTGAACTTTTCAAATGTTTCAGACTTATGTTTCATTAAGTAGATATACCCATATCTGCTTAAATCATCTGTGAAGGTGAGAAAATAACGATATCCGCCAGGAGCCTCAATATTCATCGGACCGCATACATCTGTATGTATGATTTCCAACAAATCTGCTGCTTTCTCCATAGTACCGGAGAACGGTGTTTTAGTCATCTTGCCCATGAGGCACGGTTCGCAAGTACCAAGCGATTCATAATCAAGTGGTTCCAAAAGCCCATCAGTATGGAGTTTCTTCATGCGCTTTATACCGATATGACCTAAACGGCAGTGCCACAAATAAGTTGCACCATCATTATCAACTCTGGATCTTTTGGCTTCAACATTATGAATATGTGTATCACTACTCTCGAGATTCAATAAGAATAGACCACTCTTCAAGGGTGCGTGACCATAAAAGATATTACTCATATAAATAGAACAACCATTATTCTCTGATTTAAATGAATAACCGTCTCGCATTAAACAAGATCTAGATATAATGTTCATGCTCAACGCTGGCACCAAATAACAATTATTTAGGTCTAATACTAATCCCGAAGGTAGATGTAGAGGTAGCGTGCCGACCGCGATCACATCGACTTTGGAACCGTTTCCCACGCGCATCGTCACCTCGTCCTTAGCCAATCTTCGCTTAATCCGTAGTCCCTGTTTCGAGTTGCAAATATTAGCAACAGAACCAGTATCAAATACCCAGGTGCTACTGCGAGCATTAGTAAGGTACACATCAATAACATGTATATCACATATACCTTTGTTCACCTTGCCATCCTTCTTATCCGCCAAATACTTGGGGCAGTTCCGCTTCCAGTGACCAGTCTGCTTGCAGTAGAAGCACTCAGTTTCAGGCTTAGGTCCAGACTCGTGTTTCTTCTCTTGATCAGCAACTTGCTTGCTGTTCTTCTTGAAGTTCCCCTTCTTCTTCCCTTTGCCCTTTTTCTTGAAACTAGTGGTCTTGTTGACCATCAACACTTGATGCTCCTTCTTGATTTCTACCTCCGTAGCTTTCAGCATTGCGAAGAGCTCGGGAATTGTCTTGTTCATCCCTTGCATATTATAGTTCATCACGAAGCTCTTGTAGCTTGGTGGCAGTGATTGGAGAATTCTGTCAATGACGCAATCATCTGGAAGATTAACTCCCAATTGAATCAAGTGATTATTATACCTAGACATTTTGAGTATATGCTCACTGACAGAACTGTTCTCTTCCATCTTGCAGCTATAGAACTTATTGGAGAATTCATATTTCTCAATCCGGGCATTTGCTTGAAATATTAACTTCAACTCCTGGAACATCTCATATACGTTCAAAACGTCGTTGAAGTCCCGATTCTAAGCCGTAAAGCATGGCACACTGAACTATCGAGTAGTCATCAGCTTTGCTCTGCCAAATGTTCACAACATCTGGTGTTGCTCCAGCAGCAGGCCTGGCACCCAGCAGTGCTTCCAGGACGTAATTTTTCTGTGCAGCAATGAGGATAATCCTCAAGTTACGGACCTGGTCCGTGTAATTGCTACCATCATCTTTCAACTTTGCTTTCTCAAGGAACGCATTAAAATTCAACGGAACAACAGCACGAGCCATCTATCTACAATCAACATAAACAAGCAAGATACTATCAGGTACTAAGTTCATGATAAATTTAAGTTCAATTAATCATATTACTTAAGAACTCCCACTTAGATAGACATCCCTCTAATCCTCTAAGTGATTACGTGATCCAAATCAACTAAACCACGTCCGATCATCACGTGAGATGGAGTAGTTTCATCGGTGAACATCATTATGTTGATCATATCTACTATATGATTCACGCTCGACCTTTCGGTCTCCGTGTTCCGAGGCCATATCTGTATATGCTTGGCTCGTCAAGTATAACCTGAGTATTCCGTGTGTGCAACTATTTTGCACCCGTTGTATTTGAACGTAGAGCCTATCACACCCGATCATCACGTGGTGTCTCAGCACGAAGAACTTTCGCAACGGTGCATACTCAGGGAGAACACTTCTTGATAATTTAGTGAGAGATCATCTTATAATGCTACCGTCAATCAAAGCAAGATAAGATGCATAAAAGATAAACATCACATGCAATCAATATAAGTGATATGATATGGCCATCATCATCTTGTGCTTGTGATCTCCATCTCTGAAGCACCGTCATGATCACCATCGTCACCGGCGCGACACCTTGATCTCCATCGTAGCATCGTTGTCGTCTCGCCAATCTTATGCTTCCACGACTATCGCTACCGTTTAGTGATAAAGTAAAGCATTACAGGGCGATTGCATTGCATACAATAAAGCGACAACCATATGGCTCCTACCAGTTGCCGATAACTCGGTTACAAAACATGATCATCTCATACAATAAAATTTAGCATCATGTCTTGACCATATCACATCACAACATGCCCTGCAAAAACAAGTTAGACGTCCTCTACTTTGTTGTTGCAAGTTTTACGTGGCTGCTACGGGCTTAAGCAAGAACCAATCTCACCTACGCATCAAAACCACAACGATAGTTTGTCAATTTGACTCCGTTTTAACCTTCGCAAGGACCGGGCGTAGCCATACTTGGTTCAACTAAAGTTGAAGAGACAGTCGCCCGCAAGCCACCTATGTGCAAAGCACGTCGGGAGAACCGGTCTCGCGTAAGCGTACGCGTAATGTCGGTCCGGGTCGTCTCGTCCAACAATACCGCCGAACCAAAGTATGACATGCTGGTAGGCAGTATGACTTATATCGCCCACAACTCACTTGTGTTCTACTCGTGCAAATAACATCAAACCATAAAACCTAGGCTCGGATGCCACTGTTGGGGAACGTAGTAATTTCAAAAAATTTCCTACGCACACGCAAGATCATGGTGATGCATAGCAATGAGGGGGAGAGTCTGATCTACGTACCCATGTAGATCGCAACGGAAGCGTTGACACAACGTAGAGGAAGTAGTCGTACGTCTTCTTCCCGATCCGACCGATGCAAGCACCGTTACTCCGGCACCTCCGAGTTCTTAGCACACGTACAGCTCGATGACGATCCCCGGGCTCCGATCCAGCAAAGCTTCGGGGAGGAGTTCCATCAGCACAACGGCGTGGTGACGATCTTGATGTTCTACCGACGCAGGGCTTCGCCTAAGCACTACAACGATATGATTGAGGTGGAATATGGTGGCAGGGGGCACCGCACACGGCTAAGGAACGATCTCAATGATCAACTTGTGTGTTCTAGGGTGCCCCCCTACCCCTGTATATAAAGGATCCAAGGGGGAGGGGCTGGCCGGCCAAGGAGGGCGCGCCAGGAGAGTCCTACTCCCTCTGGGAGTAGGACCCCCCCCCCCCCCCAATCCTAGTTGGAATAGGATTCCTCGAGGGGGGGAAGAGAGAGAGGGGGGCCGGCCACCTCTCCTAGTCCTAATAGGACTAGGGGAGGGGGGAGGCGCACGGCCACCTTGGGCTGCCCCTTTCTCCTTTCCACTAAAGCCCAATAAGGCCCATATAGCTCTCGGGGGGTTCCGGTAACCTCCCGTTACTCCGGTAAAATCCCGATTTCACCCGAAACATTTCCGATATCCAAACCTAGGCTTCCAATATATCAATCTTTATGTCTCGACCATTTCGAGACTCCTCATCATGTCCATGATCACATCCGGGACTCCGAACAACCTTTGGTACATCAAAATGCATAAACTCATAATAACTGTCATCGTAATGTTAAGCGTGCGGACCCTACGGTTCGAGAACAATGTAGACATGACCGAGACACGTCTCCGGTCAATAACCAATAGCGGGACCTGGATGCCCATATTGGCTCCTACATATTCTACGAAGATCTTTATCGGTCAGACCGCATAACAACATACGTTGTTCCCTTTGTCATCGGTATGTTACTTGCCCGAGATTCGATCGTCGGTATCCAATACGTAGTTCAATCTCGTTACCGGCAAGTCTCTTTACTCGTTCCATAATACATCATCTCACAACTAACATATTAGTTGCAGTGCTTGCAAGGCTTATGTGATGTGCATTACCGAGAGGGCCCAGAGATACCTCTCCGACAATCGGAGTGACAAATCCTAATCTCGAAATACGCCAACCCAACATCTACCTTTGGAGACACCTGTAGTACTCCTTTATAATCACCCAGTTACGTTGTGACGTTTGGTAGCATCCAAAGTGTTCCTCCGGCAAACGGGAGTTGCATAATCTCATAGTCATAGGAACATGTATAAGTCATGAAGAAAGCAATAGCAACATACTAAACGATCGGGTGCTAAGCTAATGGAATGGGTCATGTCAATCAGATCATTCAACTAATGATGTGATCCCGTTAATCAAATAACAACTCTTTGTTCATGGTTAGGAAACATAACCATCTTTGATTAACGAGCTAGTCAAGTAGAGGCATACTAGTGACACTCTGTTTGTCTATGTATTCACACATGTATTATGTCTCCGGTTAATACAATTCTAGCATGAATAATAAACATTTATCATGATATAAGGAAATAAATAATAACTTTATTATTGCCTCTAGGGCATATTTCCTTCACGTTGCTGCGCCAGTGCTCCGGCAAATTGGTGCTCTGCTCACACCATCTGAGAGCGCGCCTCCTTCTGCATCTATCTCAGGTTCATGCTCCCCGTATGCCTTTTCCCCTCGTGTAGAATTTCCGGATCCCTTTCTCCAAACCCTAGGATTGCATGATTGACTATGTGATCTGTTAGATTCAGATGTTTAGCGTGGTTCTCGCAGGTGCTCCTGAATTGCGCTGCTGTTTAGATGCGCAATTGTTTCTGAATTTCAATTTTGTTTCACTTGGTTGCCTGAGTGCAGCCCGCTTTGAAATCTAATGCCTGGTGTTTTTAGTTGCGTCTCTATAGAATACAGCTTGAAATCCATAGTTTCAACCAGTAGCTTCCAAATTTTGTGGGTGTGGATTTGCCCTGTGCTTAATGAACTCAGAGGAGATGCTATTTCTATCAGGCATGTGCAATGTTTTCATTGCTGTACTGTCAGTTTTTTCATGTGTCATGTCAGATTGTTTAGCTGCTTAGATTTGGTTTGCACAGGGCTACTAAGATCATAGTCATGCTTTTTATATGTGATGTCAGATGCATTGATATGAACGACGTGTGTGCTTCTGTTCAGGTCTAATGCCTGCTATTTTGTAGTTGCAATTAGTCATTAATTTGACCTCAAATATCATAGCTAAACTCTAGTTCGTGTGGGTGTTTTTTTCCAGATGCAACCTTTATGATTTTGTCTTCATGAGTTTCATTTTGTCTACTGATGATTTCAGTCCTCTAAATTACTGTATTCATAATACAAGTACCTGTTTTTCCTTCTATGCTTATTGTTTGAGATCATTTAGTTGTTACAATATTTTCTAAGCCAATGTTTTTTTTGTGTATGCAGAAAATGGCTAGTGACACCAATGATTCGGAAGACAGCAAAGGGATGTACTGTGACGATGATCTAGATGAAACCTTTGCTTCGCAAAGCCAGTTTAAAGAAGGACAAACTCAGTTTCTTGATGTATGTTCTCATTGTTCTTAATGTTTATGTTTTCGACTAGAAGGTTCACAGTTTCTAGTGATGTCATTTCTTGTGAAAGTGGCATAACCAAAAATCTTTTCTACTGGTTTCCAGGTAGGTGGTGGAGACCCACAGTTTGATGTCGAAAATTTCCTGAACAACTTGCGAAATTTGGTAATTTCCTTGTTATAACTTTGAGTTTGTATATTATGTGTATATAGATCTTGGTAATTTTGAATATGCAGAATTTTCATATTTCTAAGTTAAACTTGTTTTTTAGTACTTTTGATTTTTGTTTTGTGTTTTCATAACTTACTAATACTTTTTTGCTTTTGTGATTCCTAACAGTTTTACTCATCAAATGACAATGCCAATTCTTCTAAGAATTTCTGCGTAAGTCTTTCTCATAGCAACTTTTTCCTCCATTTATATGAATATACATTCTGATTTATTCATATTTACTGTCATTGTAGCTCATCATTCTGCCTTTTTTAGTACTATATATATATATGAGTATACAAGCTTTCATAGTTTTCTATGTTGTAGAATATGTCCAATCATTTTATCTGTGTTCATGTTGATAGAGTCTTTTTGGTAGTTAGTAACTAAATATGATGATTTTATTTGCTGTTTTGCAAAAATTTTCCTTTTGCTTAGAACCATTCTTAGATGCAATAGGTCTTATGTGAGTGTGCATGACAGGTCAGGCTTTTTAGGTTTTCCACACTTCAGCTTTTAAAATTACAGGTGTCCCAACAGATATTCCCCTTATGCGTTGTATTTTCAGTCATTAATTTTGATAAATTACAGTCATTTTGTTTTTTACATGTGCCATGTGATGTTGATGATTAATACATAATGCAAATGTTTTTTTTCGCTCAGCACTTTTTGATCAGGAGTCTGACACTAAATGTAATTTGAGAGTGTTGCAAATGTTTGCCAACTTTTTTCATTAGAGTCGAATCAAGTTCATCAGTGTCCCAAGGATACCAATTGTACTCAAGTAGTTTTGTTTTGTTTTTGTTTTGCTTGTATCAAATGAAACACATCTATTTTTTCCCACATACTTAGTGCGAACAACAGTTCTCTAATCTTTTGGACAGTAAACATTATATAGATTCTGAGTCAGTAACAATTATGCCGATTAATCTATGTTTTTAGTTTCATATTGATGCTATGTTTTTAGTTGTTGTTTTTGAGTTTTTTTATTTTTTTTGGTCAGCATGGCCCACTTCCTCTAAAGAAGGCAACGAGTAGGTGTAATCATGGCTATTTCAGTGATCTGCTCAAGAAAATTCCACCATCAAGATTAGATGTCATAAAAAATTATGGTTGCTCTTTTATTCTTGATTTTGAGTGCAATTCAGTACCAAGAGGTTTTGCACAATGGATAGCAGGGAAAGTAAATCCACCTGCTGGTGACATAGTTCTCGACAATAAAGTCATTCCAATGAGCCCTGAATCATTTCATCTACTGCTTGGTCTTCCATTAGGTGGCACCTCAGTTTTATTTCACAGTGAGGTGACAAAAGCAACTTTCCTCAATATTATTGGTGAACCTACACTACCTTCTATCAAGTGGTTTGTGTTGAGAATGCTTAAGCCTGATATATCTGACATTGATTTTATGAGATGTTTTCTTGTAGTTGCCTTTGCAACTGTTCTGTGCCCCAACTCAAATATCTACCCCAACAAAAAATACCTAGGAATTCTTATTGATCCAACTCAAGTTACTAACTATGATTTATCAAAGTTTGTTTTTGATTGGCTTATGTCATACATAAGGAAATATCAAAAAGAGCCAAAGAAACCTACAAAAGAGGACGAATTAACTACACTGGGTGGCTGCATTTATGGGCTTTGTGTAAGTTATTTTTTATGTTGTTGTTCTTTTTTACTAGAAGGTGTTTTTCGTGATTTGATTTTGAAATGTTATTTCTTAATGTCGTGCTATTTTCTATGTAGTGCTATTACTTAGATTTTCTGGATTTTGGGTTACGCCGAGTGCCTCCTGGAATTCCAAGAGTAAAAGCCTCGAAAAATTCACTAGTGAAAGAGTTTGCGAATTTGGATTGCAAAGGTCCAAGGGAATATGGCTTATGTCCTGTATGTATTCTATTTCTTTTTATTTAATTTTTTATCTGTTTTTAATTTTCTTTCTAATGTTTTTTCTGAGGAGTACTGATTTTTTTAATTCTGTTCATTAACAGGTGAAGTTGATATGTCAAACAGTATATTCCATGGGTTGCATTGGTTGTTGTCATTTACATCAAGATTCTACACATGAATCTGTGAAGTTTAGATCTGCGCTTGACAAAACTGTTGGTGGTTTACTACCTTCCTCGGTACATATTTTAGTTCTTCTCACAAATTTTGAATTTTTTTTATCATTTATCCGTTTTTTCGTTTTATGCAAGTGAATTCAATGTTTTCATAGTGTTTTGTTCATTTTACGTTCAAGTTAAAGACCAATTATCTTTGCTAGCTAGGCGTTTTCGTCAAACTGCTGATGAAAAGTCTATCAAAGGAGCTCAAAATATGCTGCTAGATTCGCTGAATTGCATTGTATTAGCTAGTGCTTCAGACGTTGAGCCAAATCAATCTGACACGAATTCGAGAAGAAATATAAGCAATAGCATGGCAAACAGTGATAAATCTGTGCTCAGGAGCCATGGTAATGTTCTACGTACTCAGTGCTTCAATTTTTGAGTTTTCAGATTCATTTAATGAAAATGTATGTTTACTCTTTTTCCATTTTGATTCGATGTTTGTGTATTTTTTATATTTAGGATGCAATGATCGTACTTCCAATTCTAATGTATCTCCACTTGTTCAACATTCTCCAAATGTTTCCAATGCAAATGTGGATTTCCATGATACTGCAGGTGTCCTTTTGTTTTGTGAAGAATTTCATCATCTTCATTTCGAGCAATTTTTGGTTTAATCAGAAATATATACCTACTGGTTTTTCTTCCTTATTTTTTCCTATGTCATTAGGTACAAGTTCAGAGAGCAAAAGGAAAGATGTTTCTCCAGTTAATGGACAAGATACGTTCTGTGTTAATCCAAGACCTCATAAGATGCAAAGGCCTGATCGTGTAGATAAAGTTCTAATTGTGAGTTATAAATTGAATTTTACTTAGAGATATAAATTTAATTTGAGGACTGCAAGCTTAGTTATCTGAGTAGGCCAATGTAGATCCTATGTGGAATACTTAAATTCTGCAGTTAGGGAGGTGTTCTGCCCTTGCTTGTAGTTTAACAACTAGCAGTACAACCAGTGCAAGTTTATATTTATGCATTTTAACTTCTCGTGCAAGTTTTACTTCTAGTGTGTGTACTTTAGCTTTTGCCCTTTACGTAGAGTTTGCTGAGCAATCTATATTTATGTAATTCATGCAATTCCGGTGCATCTGTATGTGTTTTAATAGTTCTGTTCTTGATGTTAAATGTGTTCATTACAGCCTTGCTGTTGTAAAATATGCGCAACTTTTAGAATGAAGAAAGTGCAAGTTTAGTATTTTGAGTATGCAAGTTTATTATAGGATTCTATATCGTATCACCTTGTTATAAAGTGTGTGCAAGTCTAGTATTTTTAAGCATTTAAGTTTTATGTATTAGTTTTTGTTGTTGTACTTTTTATTCTGATTTGACTTAGCTTTTCCTGTAATCTTTCTAAGAAAAATGCCTTTTTAGCAGTTTTAATGTATCCATGTTCCAGTAAACCTTTTTTCATACCATTCATGATTGCTTGCTGTTGTTCCAATAAACATTGTGTTTAATTTTTGAGTTTTGCTTCCTGATGTATCTACCCCTAGTGACATACTTCTAGTAAACACTAAATTACGAAAAACACAAAGTTATTATGAGTTTTGTTGTTGTAAAATGTGTGCAAGTTTAGTTTGATGGATGTGCAATTTTAGTATTTTCAGCATTCAGGTTTAGTTTTAGATTCTCTTTATCAAACTTTATTAGCTTGATTTTTATGCAAGCTGCTTTTGACAAGTTATTTTTCTGCATCTAGGAGGAAGGAAGGAGGCTTGATTTTAGTCAAGTTGAGAAGCAACTCGAGTCTGTTTCTGAACTAATGAAAAAGCTTATTCCACCAAAGTCCACCCCGATCAGCGAATCTATTGACAAGGGAAAAAGCACCAGTTTCAAGCATCTTGTGAATACAGATCCTCCAGTTCGAACTAATTCAAAAGCGACTTCTACACAGACCACGCTGAACAAGGTCATGAGTGTTAAGAATAAATCTTTTTTCCCTGAGAAGCTAAAGTTGAAATCTCCAATGAATGGTATTTGTTTTGGCATTGTGTTACTGTTTTGTACACATAGTTCAATTTTTCTGAATTTCATGAAAATGTATTCTGCATGATTTGTAAGGTGCTGAATTTTTTTGGCAGGTGAATGTTTTGACAACTCATCTTAAAAATCATTTAACGATCAAATCATGGCATCAAGTCAATTACATTTTCAAATGCGTCATGAGGTGACTTTATTGTTGCATTCTTTTTTATTTTGCTGCTTTTTTGTTCATTTGTGCACTGCTGCAAACATCGTACCTGCTTACAGATTTTCATGACGCAAGCCTCTTTTTTCATATCTTCTTTGTGTTATGTCTCCAATTGGATATAGATTTTGCATTTTTGTATTCAATGTAATCTTTTTTATTTTTCATGTGTTGAAACAGGGTTCCCAATATCAAACTCCTATTCACATACAAACAATCCCTTTTACTCCTGTGTCCAGTCCTGTGACAAATAGTTCATTCACTCAGGTATTTTTGCGATTCATGTACTCACCTTTAGCAAATTAAATTTTTGCACATCACTGATTTATTTTCTTTAGTTAGTTTGATTTATTTGTTTTTAATAAATATCTTTTTTTGTAGAAGTCTGATGGCACACCAAGGCAATGGGCACGTCAAAATTCTGCGAATTGCGCTGATTTTTTAGGTGAAACTTCTCAGCCTGCTGTTCCTGTCACTAAGGTTTGTTATTTTTATTCTCACTTCTTATTTTTTTAGCAACTATTTATATGTTTGTTCAATTTTATATACATACTATCCGTAGTGATTTCTTGTTATTGTTTGCTCTTTTTTTCTTTTATGTCAGATTGATTTAGATTTTGGTGGACAGTCTAGCCCTCCGAAGTCTCCTGATGTTGAGATCTTATATGAAGTCATGAAAGATGACAGATTGAACAACTTCATATCTACTTCTGATATGATTTATAATGAGAAAATCAACAGTCAGTGTGCTAGTAAATCTGGAAGAGGTCAGTAGATATGGACCAAAGAGGATTCTAAACCCTAGCAAATACAATGCTTCTCCTTATGTCAATCAGAAATCATTGAGATACCCTGTTACCACGAGAATGATTCAATTACATGATGCTATTGTCACTCTGTCGCTTGATGAAAATTACAAATAGTAAATGCTCCTTCATTAATGCATGTTCTTTTCACGTGTGTTTTGAGTGCGCTTTCAAGTTATTGTTTTTCGTGTAGTTTGACTCTGTTCTTATCTTTTTTGTTTTGCAGCAAAACGTGCATCGACTATGGTAAAGTTACAGTAACATACTTTTCTATTGGGACTTCTTTTGCAACAAAGGGCCTTGTTGACACGTATACTATTAATGCTTGGTGTCGCAAGTTGTCACTAGATACCAAGCCAAAGGACTCGAAAGTTCACCATTTTTTCACCTTGTTTCTGTGAGTTCAATTACATTTTTTCTATGTTTCTATTTTTTTTATTCATTTTGTATTACTGTTTTAGTTTGTGAAAATTTACTAACTGTTTTGTCCACAACGAACATCTACTTTTCATGGACTCATATGAAACTCAGGAATTGTATGATCAGAAGTCCAGTATGGTTCAGAGATGCTTCCAGCTAGCAAACGGTGCTAGACTAATCCATTCATGTGATGAGGTAAATACAGTAAAATGTGTGCATTTTTAATTCTAACTCTTTCTTGTTTGCGATGCTTTTTTTACTGAACCAAATATATTAAGAAGTTTTTGATGATTCTTTGCTGTTCATAAAGTGTGCAACTCTTAGTCCCATGATGATGAAAATGTTTTTTCTTGTGTGTATTTTTTTTACCAAAATTGTGCAAATAGTCCTTTTTGTTGCACTCATTGATCTTTACTTTTGTATTCTTTCCTAGAGAAGTGATCATCTCGTCATTGAGCATCTGAATGCACAACTTTTTAGTATTTTCAGCATGCTAGTTTAGTTGGTTTGCACATTCTTCTATAATGTATTTTTGATTCATCTTGATGACTGTTCTGTATTTTTGGCTTTTTTTGTAGGTCCACTTTCCAACTTTGCATAGCAAGCATTGGTTCGATTTTGTTGTCTTGTTTAAGCATGAAATGTTTGTAATTCTGGACTCAGCATTTGATGCAGACAGTGATTTTCACCAGCATGTGTTCAATATTCTGGTAAATTTAGCTGTTTTCCCCTCTTTTTCCCCCTATAATTTGATGATGTTGTCATCTTTTTTACACACTCAATTTTTGTGTTAGTTCTATGACTTGCCTTTGGTATCTGTGTACTTCCTCCAGATACCAAATTTCAAAAGAGTTTGGAATATGTATGGGAGCTCAAGAAATCTGAATTGGAGAAATTGGACCACGCACTTTATCGATGTACCTAAACAAAGCAATGAGTAAGTTGTTTTTTCTTTTTTCTTTTGCATATGATTTCTAGTTTGCTGCTTAACTTTTTCCCATGCTGCCCATACCAAATTAATGCATATTTTCTCTGATGTCTCTTCTGTTCCAATTGGTTTTTTATTTTTGTAGGTTTGATTGTGGCATATATACGACACTCTTTCTAAAGCATTGGAAGCCTGGGGTACTGATGCATGATATTGTGAAGGATGAAGATATTGCAAACATCCGAATCAGAATGGCAAATGAAATGATGTTCACTGACCACAATATCCTGAATGACCATAAGAAGTTGGTTCTTGAGTTCTAGTACCCTTATGAGTAAGATTTTTCTTATCTTTTTATAATGATTATGTTGTTCAATCATAGTTTAGTTTTTTTGCATTTTTCTTCATTATTTGAATGTTCATTGGAATTCTTTCTGCATCATTCAGGTTGGTAATGGAGAAGAAGCAATAATGAAGGCTGTAGCTTGATGACCCACAAGTGTAGGGGATCTATCGTAGTCCTTTCGATAAGTAAGAGTGTCAAACCCAACGAGGAGCAGAAGGAAATGACAAGTGGTTTTCAGTAAGGTATTCTCTGCAAGCACTAAAATTATCGGTAACAGATAGTTTTGTGATAAGGTAATTGGTAACGAGCAACAAGTAACAAAAGTAAATAAGGTGCAGCAAGATGGCCCAATCCTTTTTATAGCAAAGGAAAAGCCTGGACAAATTCTTATATGAAGGAAAACGCTCCCGAGGACACATGGGAATTATCGTCAAGCTAGTTTTCATCACGCTCATATGATTTGCGTTTGGTACTTTGATAATTTCATTGTGGGTGGACCGGTGCTTGGGCGCTGTCCTTACTTGGACAAGCATCCCACTTATGATTAACTCCTATTGCAAGCATCCGCAACTACAAAAGAAGTATTAAGGTAAACCTAACCATAGCATGAAACATATGGATCCAAATCAGCCCCTTACGAAGCAATGCATAAACTGGGGTTTAAGCTTCTGTCACTCTAGCAACCCATCATCTACTTATTACTTCCCAATGCCTTCCCCTAGGCCCAATGTGACACCCCCGATTTGACCGTACACTAATCATACACGCAAACGTGTACGATCAAGATCAGGGACTCACGGGAAGATATCACAACACAACTCTACAAATAAAATAAGTCATACAAGCATCATATTACAAGCCAGGGGCCTCGAGGGCTCGAATACAAGAGCTCGATCATAGACGAGTCAGCGGAAGCAACAATATCTGAGTACAGACATAAGTTAAACAAGTCTGCCTTAAGAAGGCTAGCACAAACGGGGATATAGATCGAAAGAGGCGCATGCCTCCTGCCTGGGATCCTCCTAACTACCCCTGGTCGTCATCATCGGGCAGCACGTAGTAGTAGGCACCTCCGGTGTAGTAGGAGTCGTCGTCGACGGTGGCGTCTGGATCCTGGGCTCCAACATCTGGTTGCGACAACCAGATAGAAGATATAGGGGGAAAAGAGGGAGAAAGCAACCGTGAGTACTCATCCAAAGTACTCGCAAGCAAGGAGCTATACTACATATGCATGGGTATCAAATGGAATAAGGGTATCATATGTGGACTGAACTGCAGAATGCCAGAATAAGAGGGGGATAACTAATCCTGTCGAAGACTACGCTTCTGGCAGCCTCCGTCTTGCAGCATGTAGAAGAGTAGACTGAAATCCTCCAAGTAGCATCGCATAGCATAATCCTAACCGATGATCCTCCCCTCGTCGCCCTGTGAGAGAGCGATCAACGGTTATATCTGGCACTTGGAAGGGTGTGTTTTATTAAGTATCCGGTTCTAGTTGTCATAAGGTCAAGGTACAACTCCGGGTCGTCCTTTTACCGAGGGACACGGCTATTCGAATAGATAAACTTCCCTGTAGGGGTGCACCACATACCCCAACACGCTCGATCCCATTTGGCGGGACACACTTTTCTGGGTCATGCCCGGCCTCGGAAGATCAACACGTCGCAGCCCTACCTAGGCACAACAGAGAGGTCAGCACGCCGGTCTAAATCCTATGGCGCAGGGGTCTGGGCCCATCGCCCTTTGCACACCTGCACGTTGCGTACGCGGACGGAAGCAGACCTAGCCTAGTGGCTTTCCAGTCCAATCCGGCGCGCGCCACTCAGTCACTGACGTCACGAAGGCCTTGGCTGATACCGCGACGCCGGGATACCCATAACTACTCCCGCGTAGATGGTTAGTGCTTATAGACCAAATGGCCAGACTCAGATCAAATACCCAGATCTCGTTAAGCGTGTTAAGTATCCGCGAACGCCGAACAGGGCCAGGCCACCTCTCTCCTAGGTGGTCTCAACCTGCCCTGTCGCTCCGCCACAAAGTAACAGTCGGGGACCGTCGGGAACCCAGGCCCACCTCTACCGGGATGGAGCCACCTGCCCCTTCAGCCCCCAACTCCGAACAATACCACAGGTAATGTAACTGTGTAAAGTATATAGTATATGCCCGTGATCACCTCCCGAAGTGATCACGGCCCAGTAGTATAGCATGGCAGACGAACAAGAGTGTAGGGCCACTGATGGAACACTAGCATCCTATACTAAGCAGTAGGATAGCAGGTAATGGTAACAATAGTAGTAGCAAGGACAGGCTATGCATCAGGATAGGAATAACGGAAAGCAGTAACATGCTACACTACTCTAATGCAAGCAGTATAGAGAAGAGTAGGCGATATATGGTGATCAAAGGGGGGGCTTGCCTGGTTGCTCTGGCAAGAGAGAGGGGCCGTCAACTCCGTAGTCGTACTGGGTAGCAGCGGCGTCGGTCTCGGTGTCTACCGAAAAAGTAACGGAGGGGGAACACAATAAATAACAGAGCAATCAAAGCATAACATGACAAACGTGGTGCTAGAGGTGATCTAACGCAGGGATAGGTGATACCGGCGAAGGGGGGAAACATCCGGGAAAGCATTCCCGGAGTTTCGCATTTTCGAACAGGTGAATCGGAGAGGGAAAGTTGCGAGTTCGATAGGTTAGGGATGTGTGGTGGACGAACGGGCTGCGTATCCGGATTCGTCTCGTCGTTCTGAGCAACTTTCATGTACAAAGTTTTTTCATCCGAGCTACGGTTTATTTTATATGATTTTTCAAAGTTTTAAACAATTTCTAAAATTTTCTGAATTTATTTATTATTTCAAAATTAAAGGTGAAATTGCTAAGTGTACCCACAGCTTGTACACAACAATGTACTAAAGGGGCTGACAGGTGGGGTCCAGTTGACTTCCCAGTCAACAGTCAACTGGGACCGTTGACTGGTCAAAGGGGTCTAGTGGGACCCTCCTGTCAATGACTAGGCTAGTCCAGTCAGCAGTTTGACTTGGTCAAACTGGACAGCAGGCCCACCTGTCATTGGCTATACTGTTAATTAACAGTAGTTAATTAAGTTAAGTAGTTAATTAGGTTAATTAAATTAGGATTAATTAAGTTAATTAATTAATTTTTATTTTTTATTTTTTTTATAACACACATTTTTTTGTTCTGGGCGTGGGGCCCGTTGTCTAGTGGCCCAGGGGCATAACGGGCGCGCGGGCTTGCGGGCGTCCGACCCAGGAGAGGGTCCAGTGGCACAGATGGGCGCCGGCGCCGGGCGACGACCGGGACCGCGGCGAGGGTGGCCGGAATGGGGCGGCGCCGGCGATGCTGGGCAGCGGGGGGTGCGGCAGAGGCAGCAACTGCCGCAGCAGCGGCGGGCGATGCGAAGGCGGGCGGGCACGACGGCCGCTGCGGTCGTGCGCGCACGGGGAGGAGGAAAGTGGGGGCGCGTGCGGGCTTGAGGGCACGCCGGTGCGGCAACGCAGCGGGGGAGAGGCGGGAGGCGGGGCACGGTGTGCTGCGGTGGTCGGAGCTGACGGGCATGGCGGAACGTGCGTGCAAAGGCCGCAGCCAGGGGGTGCGCCCCGGCGCGGGCGAGCGAGAGGGGAGGCACGGGCCTGTGCGGGGGGGGGGGGCATGACCACGAGCGGGACGGGCGGCGCATGCGGCAGGGAGGCGCGGGCGCCGGTGCGATGCGGGGTTGGAGCGTGTCTGGACAGGGAGCGGGACACGGGGAGAGAGAGGGGGAGCTCACGGGGGGGGGGGGGGATAGGGTCAGGGCAGCGGGGCTCGGGGTGGATGCCGCGGACGTCGGCGGCGTGGAAGCAGACCGGTGGGGGGGCGTGGTCGAGGCGGAGGAGGCAGTCCGGTGAGGGAGCGCCGGCGACGGGCGGCGGGGCGGCGTCGGGCGCGCGGGGTCGATCCCGATCCAATCTGGATCGGGAGGGGGGGAAAGGTGGCGACGTGGGGGTGAGTGGGGGGTGGATAGGGTTTCGGTTGACCAGGGTGGGGGTTATGGGGGTGTGTGGGGGGGCCGGCTGGGCCGGGGGGGGGGGGGGGGGGGGGCGGCCCGTTCGGGCTTCTGAGGCCAGCTGGGCCACTGGGCCCAGCGGGGGGGGGGGGGCTTTCTCTTTTTTTTGTTAGTTTAGTTTTTCCCTTTTCTGTTTTATTTCTAGTTTCTTTTTCATTTAGTTTTTAACTAATATTAAAATAATCCCTAATTTAGTAATACATTAAAATCCCCTACAACAAAAAGGTTTTACCCCAAAGCTATTTAGTTTAGTATTTTGTTAATTATAAAAGCATTTGTATATTGGTTTTTGCTACTGTTTTATTCACCTAAGGGTATTTAAACATTTTATAAAAATGGGGTTTCTTAACCATAATTACCTATGCATTATTTGGCACGTCTAGAGCATTTTAGTTTTAATGTTTGGAAACTTTTACTGTTTGCCTATATTTTAAATTTGAATTTGAATCGTTTTTGAACTAACTCGAGTTTATCAACAGTAACCGAGGGGACGTGGCATCCTTAGCAGAGGGTTACTGTAGCTTAATTATCCGGGCGTCACAATTCTCCTCCACTACAAGAAATCTCGTCCCGAGATTTAGGAGTTAGAGTAAGGGGGAAAGGGCTGGTTACGAAATTCTAACGGATCTTCTCGAAGAAGTTAATCCCTTTCGTTGATGTCTTCAATTCTTTATTCCAATGCATCATGATGAAGTTGTCGTCCTTCCTTCGGGGAACTCCATCGTACTTACGAATAGGTAAGGGGCAGCTCTACCACGAAAGGATTTTATAAGGGAAAATCATCTGGGGTATCCCAAGAACGAACATATGAGTATCTCTCGAGTTGAACAAATGATACACATCGAGAGCAAAGTAGGACAGTGCAATAAGAAGTTTTGAGCGGATAGGCAATCGTTCATTGCCTGAAACATAATGTGAAAGGGGTTCAGAGCAATGGGAATAAGTATTGTGTCTGATACCAGAATTGATGATCTTTCGAAAGGTGGCTCGTGAAGTACTTACGAAGCCACGCGTGAGGAATAACTTTGGCAACAGGGTGTACAGGAGAGTCAGGTTTCGATCCTGTGGAACTGTGGGTTATGGGCCCACCAGGTGGGTTAAAATAGGGATGGGCATTGACATCTTGCATGGTCATGATAGCAAGGCATGTCAGAGGATCAGCCTATCAGTTACGTCGGCAACAACATCGGTACCAAGGGCGAGGGACGAAGAGAACCATTTTCCTGCTCGTTGAACGAGGCGGACCAATAGGCAAAGTTCTCGTCCACCGGTGGTTACCGGGATGCTATCAACAATGGTAACAGGGTCTTACTGACAGAGTTGTACAACGAGGTGCTTACTAAGCAGGGATTTATCACTGCTCAGTTAAATCAGATTACAAGAAAGCTTAACAAGACAATGGAAAGGAAAATGTGATTATCAGGTTTAACAGAAGAATGGAAAGGAAAATGTGTTTTAAACACATAATTCAGGGATATATCCTTCCCAAGGACAAGCAGAGCATGATATCCAAGACCGGATAGAAGGTAGAAAACTCTTTTAGGTAGGAGAGACAAATTTCATGACATTACCCATACAACGGTGTTTGGGTAATTTCAACAAGAAACATTTAGCATGGTGCTTCAAATGTTCTTATTGAAAATTGGAGTACCATATACATGCTTCAAGATAGCGCTGACATGGTATTCAAGCAAAGGTCAGACTTCGGGTTACACAAAGGATCCATCAGGAACAACTCATAGAATAAGTCTTACAGTTTCCTCATGGAAAAATGGATAACTTTGCTAAAAAGGGGACTATAACAATAGGTCCTCCGGCCAGGTGTGCTAGGCATGACACCATCTTACCGGGTCATATAAAGACCAATGTTATAACTCTTGGAAAATGTACCAATCATCATATCTGACCAAGATCCAGATCTGATTGGTGCATGATACCTTGGACTCATGATGCCCGAGAAGGAAAAGGGGCAAACACAATTTAACGAGATGGAGTTACAAGATTATCGAGAAACGGACTACGAAAGCAGGTCCCGAAACCAGAGTTCGGCATTAAACCAAGGAGTGGATGAGGAGGTGGCTGATGGACTCAGCGACATATCATCGAGATTTCCAAAGGGTTGATTTCCACAATTATGTGAACAAGGAAATATCATTTGTCGGATCAAATGTCATAATGATGTATGCTCGATGGAAACATACACAACTTGAACAATGATAGAAGGGTGCACCCAGGAATCTGGACTAGGTAGCACGATCAATGTTTGAATGATGATTCAATAATCAATAGACTTAGAATGAAACTGTAGACCAATAACTTCAAGCAATAGGGTTGCTAGAAGTTTAGAATTTACACATCACAGATCATTTATCGGTATTCCGGTTAGAAACAACACGGAGACCAAGAAATGAACGCAAAAGGCGAGAGATATTACTATATCAAGAATTCTCAAGAGGTGGTAAAATTACCACGACATTCTTGACATAAAAGGTGGTAACATTCCAAGGTAAGAAGAACAAATGCTGGATAGCAAGGATCTCAAGGTATAACACAAAACACAAATAAGTTTGTGTTTAGCGGAAGGCAATAAAGTGGTCGGTGATAATACAAACCATTGAGGGGCGAGGATGGTATTTCTCATCAAGAATTCGATATATATCTTGGAAGAGCTTAGGATGTTGATGATGACCACGACACATTTGTCGAGAAATTTCATGAAGATGTAATCGGTCGGCGATGACATCAAGTCAAATGATGATGCATCGGAAGTCAAATAATACTTGAAGAAGAACTCATAAGAAGTTATGCAGTTCCATGATAATCTCGAGATACCAGAGGGGGTAATGCTCGATGACAGATCAAAGTAGAGGTTGGACTGGGGTATTGCTCTATAGAAGACAAGCGCTTAAACTTGCACGCGAAATGACATTTAAAGGAGAACATGGTCGGAACCACGATTGCAAAAGGCCAGATCCCAGATATAAGATGAACTTATACCAAAGAAATAATTTAATTTAAGAGAAGCTTTAATGATAAGATCTACATCGTGTCCATGGGCATGAACACAAGGTTCAAGGTCGACTCCCACTTCTCCAATGCATAACCTTTCATTCACTTCTCACTTTCGAAGAAGTTGTAGTGTTGAAATTTTATTTGTCAAAATACCAGAAGTGTATGACTCGTGAAAACTTTCGAGTTCACACAGTTTAGAGAAGGAATATGTTCAACCCATAGGGGCTTCTTAGAAACATATACCACAAGTTTCAAGAGTAAATATCACAAGCTCGAAAGTAGAGCAAGGTTGAGAAAGTAGATGATACCATTTACCAAAGGCATTATGTATCCGAGGGAAGGCTCACAAGGTTATTGAATATGAAGGACGCTGTCGGATAAAATCCATTAAAGGATCTGCCGGTCCATAACAGAGCTGACGTGAGCACCGGCACACAACCAGAGGAAGTAACAATGCAAAGGCATTGGATTATGGAAACAACTGACTAATCCAGAGCTCAAATGCAAAGGAATTATGATTTTCAAATCAAGGGATCAGAAGCAATGTTTTGATTAGGGATGGATAAGTAGAATAGCCTTAGGGGTACAATCGACGGCAATTGGATTTGTTGAGAACCAGCTCATGTTTAAAATGACGTCTGAGCCGGAAAGATAATTTAGAAGGATCAACTGATGATTGCGTGCATTCGCACTCATGTTGAATCAAAGGGATCAAAATGACGGTGTCTAAGGATACTAACGAATATTGTCAGACATATGGAAAGCATCCATCATGCAAACAGACAAGTATTACAAAGTAATAAGCTACGAAGGATTTTTGGAGGATCGAATAGTATTTCGATGACCATTGTGAAACACATGAACAACTGGGGGATGAGCGGATACTCGATAAGTGTGAGAATTATCCGTAGGGGTATTCAGGTGACAAAGAACAGCAAGGCAGTAAGCTCAAAGGATTATCGAAACAACGACGAGTATTTCGGGGTGTCTTGTAATAACAAGACCAACTGGGAATAAAAGTAAGAACGACAGGTGTAAGTATTTATCCATAGGGATTTTTCGGTGGTAGGGAATTGCAAAAGCAATGGCACAAAGTTTCAGGAGAACATCGGAGAGTATTATCAGAATCTTCTGTTGAAGCAGTCGATCATCTGTAATGAAGGGCTCTCCAGGAGAAAGTGATAACGAGATCCTAATGTTAGATTTAGCAAAATTCATTTAACCCGAATAGGGGAGAGATTAGAGTCCCAGAGTAAAGATCGAGGAGTAAAAGACCCTAATACCACCCAATGGCGACGTGGGCCCATGAGCCACACAGCCATGTTAGTAAAACAGTTTTCATCGACTAGACTCAACTTTGGCCAAGGAGTTTGGAAAAGGGATTCCTACAGGCAGTCGGCTCTCATACCAACTTGTGACGCCCCCGATTTGACCGTACACTAATCACACACGCAAACGTGTACGATCAAGATCAGGGACTCACGGGAAGATATCACAACACAACTCTACAAATAAAATAAGTCATACAAGCATCATATTACAAGCCAGGGGCCTCGAGGGCTCGAATACAAGAGCTCGATCATAGACGAGTCAGCGGAAGCAACAATATCTGAGTACAGACATAAGTTAAACAAGTCTGCCTTAAGAAGGCTAGCACAAACGGGGATACAGATCGAAAGAGGCGCAGGCCTGCTGCCTGGGATCCTCCTAACTACTCCTGGTCGTCATCATCGGGCAGCACGTAGTAGTAGGCACCTCCGGTGTAGTAGGAGTCGTCGTCGACGGTGGCGTCTGGATCCTGGGCTCCAACATCTGGTTGCGACAACCAGATAGAAGGGATAGGGGGAAAAGAGGGAGAAAGCAACCGTGAGTACTCATCCAAAGTACTCGCAAGCAAGGAGCTATACTACATATGCATGGGTATCAAATGGAATAAGGGTATCATATGTGGACTGAACTGCAGAATGCCAGAATAAGAGGGGGATAACTAATCCTGTCGAAGACTACGCTTCTGGCAGCCTCCGTCTTGCAGCATGTAGAAGAGTAGACTGAAATCCTCCAAGTAGCATCGCATAGCATAATCCTAACCGATGATCCTCCCCTCGTCGCCCTGTGAGAGAGCGATCAACGGTTATATCTGGCACTTGGAAGGGTGTGTTTTATTAAGTATCCGGTTCTAGTTGTCATAAGGTCAAGGTACAACTCCGGGTCGTCCTTTTACCGAGGGACACGGCTATTCGAATAGATAAACTTCCCTGCAGGGGTGCACCACATACCCCAACACGCTCGATCCCATTTGGCCGGACACACTTTTCTGGGTCATGCCCGGCCTCGGAAGATCAACACGTCGCAGCCCTACCTAGGCACAACAGAGAGGTCAGCACGCTGGTCTAAATCCTATGGCGCAGGGGTCTGGGCCCATCGCCCTTTGCACACCTGCACGTTGCGTACGCGGCCGGAAGCAGACCTAGCCTAGTGGCTTTCCAGTCCAATCCGGCGCACGCCACTTAGTCGCTGACGTCACGAAGGCCTCGGCTGATACCACGACGCCGGGATACCCATAACTACTCCCGCGTAGATGGTTAGTGCGTATAGACTAAATGGCCAGACTCAGATCAAATACCCAGATCTCGTTAAGCATGTTAAGTATCCGCGAACGCCGAACAGGGCCAGGCCACCTCTCTCCTAGGTGGTCTCAACCTGCCCTGTCGCTCCGCCACAAAGTAACAGTCGGGGACCGTCGGGAACCCAGGCCCACCTCTACCGGGATGGAGCCACCTGCCCCTTCAGCCCCCAACTCCGAACAATACCACATGTAATGTAACTGTGTAAAGTATATAGTATATGCCCGTGATCACCTCCCGAAGTGATCACGGCCCAGTAGTATAGCATGGCAGACGGACAAGAGTGTAGGGCCACTGATGGAACACTAGCATCCTATACTAAGCAGTAGGATAGCAGGTAATGGTAACAATAGTAGTAGCAAGGACAGGCTATGCATCAGGATAGGAATAACGGAAAGCAGTAACATGCTACACTACTCTAATGCAAGCAGTATAGAGAAGAGTAGGCGATATATGGTGATCAAAGGGGGGGGGGCTTGCCTGGTTGCTCTGGCAAGAGAGAGGGGTCGTCAACTCCGTAGTCGTACTGGGTAGCAGCGGCGTCGGTCTCGGTGTCTACCGGAAAAAGTAACGGAGGGGGAACACAATAAATAACAGAGCAATCAAAGCATAACATGACAAACGCGGTGCTAGAGGTGATCTAACGCAGGGATAGGTGATACCGGCGAAGGGGGGAAACATTCGGGAAAGTATTCCCGGAGTTTCGCGTTTTCGAACAGGTGAACCGGAGAGGGAAAGTTGCGAGTTCGATAGGTTAGGGATGTGTGGCGGACGAACGGGCTGCGTATCCGGATTCGTCTCGTCGTTCTGAGCAACTTTCATGTACAAAGTTTTTTCATCCGAGCTACGGTTTATTTTATATGATTTTTCGAAGTTTTAAACAATTTCTAAAATTTTCTGAATTTATTTATTATTTCAAAATTAAAGGTGAAATTGCTAAGTGTACCCACAGCTTGTACACAACAATGTACTAAAGGGGCTGACAGGTGGGGTCCAGTTGACTTCCCAGTCAACAGTCAACTGGGACCGTTGACTGGTCAAAGGGGTCTAGTGGGACCCTCCTGTCATTGACTAGGCTAGTCCAGTCAGCAGTTTGACTTGGTCAAACTAGACAGCAGGCCCACCTGTCATTGGCTATACTGTTAATTAACAGTAGTTAATTAGGTTAATTAAATTAGGATTAATTAAGTTAATTAAGTTAATTAATTAATTATTTTTTTATTTTTTTATAACACACATTTTTTTGTTCTGGGCGTGGGGCCCGTTGTCTAGTGGCCGAGGGGCATAACGGGCGCGCGGGCTTGCGGGCGTCCGACCCAGGAGAGGGTCCAGTGGCACAGACGGGCGCCGGCGCCGGGCGACGACCGGGACCACGGCGAGGGTGGCCGAAATGGGGCGGCGCCGACGATGCTGGGCAGCGGGGGGGTGCGGCAGAGGCAGCAACTGCCGCAACAGCGGCGGGCGATGCGAAGGCGGGCGGGCACGACGGCCGCTGCGGTCGTGCACGCACGGGGAGGAGGAAAGTGGGGGCGCGTGCGGGCTTGAGGGCACGCCGGCGCGGCAACGCAGCTGGGGAGAGGCGGGAGGCGGGGCACGGTGTGCTGCGGTGGTCGGAGCTGACGGGCACGGCGGAACGTGCGTGCAAAGGCCGCAGCCAGGGGGTGCGCCCTGGCGCGGGTGAGCGAGAGGGGAGGCACGGGCCTGTGGGGGGGGGGCGCATGACCACGAGCGGGACGGGCGGCGCATGCGGCAGGGAGGCGCGGGCGCCGGTGCGATGCGGGGTTGGAGCGTGTCAGGACAGGGAGCGGGACACGGGGAGAGAGAGGGGGAGCTCAAGGGGGGGGGGGAATAGGGTCAGGGCAGCGGGGCTCGGGGTGGATGCCGCGGACGTCGGCGGCATGGAAGCAGACCGGTGGGGGGGCGTGGTCGAGGCGGAGGAGGCAGTCCGGTGAGGGAGCGCCGGCAACGGGCGGCGGGGCGGCGTCGGGCGCGCGGGGTCGATCCCGATCCAATCTGGATCGGGAGGGGGGGAAAGGTGGCGACGTGGGGGTGAGTGGGGGGCGGATAGGGTTTCGGTTGACCAGGGTGGGGGTTATGGGGGTGTGTGGGGGGGCCGGCTAGGCCGGGGGGGGGGCCCGTTCGGGCGGCTGAGGCCAGCTGGGCCACTGGGCCCAGCGGGGGGGGGGGGGGGGGCTTTCTTTTTTTCTTTTTGTTAGTTTAGTTTTTCCCTTTTCTGTTTTATTTCTAGTTTCTTTTTCATTTAGTTTTTAACTAATATTAAAATAATCCCTAATCTAGTAATACATTAAAATCCCCTACAACAAAAAGGTTTTACCCCAAAGCTATTTAGTTTAGTATTTTGTTAATTATAAAAGCATTTGTATATTGGTTTTTGCTACTGTTTTATTCACCTAAGGGTATTTAAACATTTTATAAAAATGAGGTTTCTTAACCATAATTACCTATGCATTATTTGGCACGTCTAGAGCATTTTAGTTTTAATGTTTGGAAACTTTTACTGTTTGCCTATATTTTAAATTTGAATTTGAATCGTTTTTGAACTAACTCGAGTTTATCAACAGTAACCGAGGGGACGTGGCATCCTTAGCAGAGGGTTACTGTAGCTTAATTATCCGGGCGTCACACCCAAACAATGGTGAAGTGTCATGTAGTCGACGTTCACATGACACCACTAGAGGAGAGACAACATACATCTCATCAAAATATCGAACGAATACCAAATTCACATAACTACTAATAGCAAGACTTCTCCCATGTCCTCATGAACAAACGTAACTACTCACAAATCATATTCATGTTCATAATCAGAGGGGTATTAATATGCATTAAGGATCTGAACATATAATCTTCCACCGAATAAAACCAACTAGCATCAACTACAAGGAGTAATCAACACTACTAGCAACCCACAGGTACCAATCTGAGGCTTTGGGACAAAGATTGGATACAAGAGATGAACTAGGGTTTGAGAGGAGATGGTGCTGGTGAAGATGTTGATGGAGATTGACCCCCTCCCGACGAGAGGATCGTTGGTGATGACGATGGCGATGATTTCCCCCTCTCGGAGGGATGTTTTCCTGGCAGAACAGCTCCGCCGGAGCCCTAGATTGGTTCCGCCAAGGTTCCGCCTCGTGGCGGCGGAGTTTCGTCTCGCAAGCTTGCTTATGATTTTTTCCATTGTAAAAGACTTCATATAGCAGAAGATGGACACCGGAGGCCTGCCAGGGGGCCCACGAGGCAGGGGGGGCGCCCCCACCCTCGTGGCCAGGGTGTGGGCCCCATCTGGTATTTTCTTCCCTCAGTATTTTTTATAAATTCCAAAAATAACTTCCGTGGAGTTTCAGGACTTTTGGAGTTGTGCAGAATAGGTCTCTAATATTTGCTCCTTTTCCAGCCCAGAATTCCAACTGCCGGCATTCTCCCTCTTCATGCAAACCTTGTAAAATACGAGAGAAAAGGCATAATTATTGAGACATAATGTGTAATAACAGCCCATAATGCAATAAATATCAATATCAAAGCATGATGCAAAATGGACGTATCAAGTCCCCCAAGCTTAGACCTCGCTTGTCCTCAAGCGGAAGCCGATATCAAAAAATATGTCCACATGTTTAGAGATAGAGGTGTCGATAAAATAAAATACGGACATGAGGGCATCATGATCATTCTTATAACAGCAACATATATGAATACTGTCATATGAATTCTTAAGACAAAGTAACAATCTATTCATAATGTCAAGTATGAATCAGAAACTCCATTGAAAACTAACAAACTATAATCTCGGTCATTGAAGCAATTGCAATTTATCATAACATAGGAAAGAGTCAATATAAGAGCTTTTCAGTAAGTCCACATACTCAACTATCATCTAGTCTTTCACAATTGCTAACACTCACGCAATACTTATGGTTATGGAGTTTTAATCAGACACAGAGAAAGATAGGGGCTTATAGTGTTGCCTCCCAACCTTTTACCTCAAGGGTAATGTCAACAATAATAGTTCATGCTAACTTACATCCAATTGGATATATATATCAGGATCTTTCCAACACAATGTGCTTGCCAAAGGATAAAATATAAAAAGGAAAGGTGAAGATCACCATGACTCTTGCATAAGGTAGAAAATAAAAGTAAAAGATAGGCCCTTCGCAGAGGGAAGCAGAGGTTGTCATGTGCTTTTATGTTGGATGCACAAAATCTTAATGCGAAAGAATGTCACTTTATATTGCCACTTGTGATATAGACCTTTATTATGCAGTCCGTCGCTTTCATTGCTTCTATATCACAAGATCGTATAAAGCTTATTTTCTCCCACACTAATAAATCATACATATTTAGAGAGCAATTTTTATTGCCTGCACAATGACAACTTACTTGAAGGATCTTACTCAATCCACAGGTAGATATGGTGGACTCTCATGGCAAAACTGGGTTTAAGGGTATTTGGAAGCACAAGTAGTATCTCTACTTGGTGCAAAGAATTGGCTAGCATGAGGGGGAAAGGCAATCTCAACATGTTGGATGATCCATGACAATATACTTTATTTCGGATATAAGAAAACATAACCATTACGTTGTCTTCCTTGTCCAACATCAACTCTTTAGCATGTCATATTTTAATGAGTGCTCACAATTATAAAAGATGTCCAAGATATTATATTTATATGTGAAACCTCTCTTTCTTTATTACTTCCTATTAATTGCAATGATGACCAAAACTATGTTTGTCAACTCTCAACAACTTTTAATCATCATACTCTTTATATGTGAAGTCATTACTTTCCATAAGATAAATATGATCTCTTTATTTCTTTTTATTTAATTCTCTTTCTTTTATTCACTCAAGATCATAGCAAGATAATCAAGCCCTTGACTCAACACTAATCTTTATTATATATAGCTCATAGACTCGATTACATAGAAGGATCATAAAGCAAAACTCAAAACTAGATCATACTAAAACTTTATTCTACTAGATCAAGATATTACCAAAAGGATCGAACTAAGAAAAACGGTAAAGATAGGAGTGTGATGGTGATACGATACTGGGCACCTCCCCCAACCTTGGCAGTTGCCAAGTGGAGTGCCCATACCCATGTGATCATGTCTCCTTCCTCGAAGGTGGAGAAGATTGTGGTGGTGATGGATAGTCGCACATCGAGCGTAAGAGATCCTCCAACTTGCGAATGATGCCCTTGAGTGAGACGATATGCTCCTTCAACAAAATATTTTCACGTGTGAGATACTTGTTTTGTATACGAGCTAACTCAATCATCTTGAAAGCTTCAATCTCAGTCGGGGTAAAGAGAGGTGGAAGGATGTCTTCTTCTTCTGCTGCCAGAGCCTGATCCTCCATGGCCTTCTTGATCCCATCATCCTTGTTGATCTCCTCGGGACCTTCTCTCTTCAGCTCCATCTTCATTAGGCAAGCATCGTTGTCACCATTGTTGGAGGAGGGGGACGACATGATGCCTGGCCTTGAAAAATCTGGCAGAAAACAGCTCAAAACAAAAACAAAGGATAATTGCGTGATACGGTGGTCAAAACCTTCGGGAGATTATATAATGAATTTTTACTGACCAAAAGAAGTAACGTGCAAGAAAACGGAGTCCGGAGAGCACACGAGGTGCCCACGAGGCAGGGGGCCGCGCCCTCCACCCTCGTGGAAGCCTCGTGTCCTTCCCGGACTGCTTCTTATTTTCCTATTTTCTTAAATATTCCAAAATGGAGAAAAATTACCATTAGAACTATTTTGGAGTCGGTTTACTTACCGTACCACATACCTATTCTTTTTCAGAGTCTGAAACATTCTGGAAAGTGTCCCTTATGTATTCCTCCGGGGTTACGGTTTCAATAACATTAGTTTCAACATTTATGTGATTACCTGAGATATAATGCTTGATACTTTGACCGTTCACCACCTTCGGATTTTTGCCTTCGAAGTTGTTGATTTTTATGGCACCGGAATGATAGACCTCCTCGATAACATAAGGGCCTTCCCATTTAGAGAGAAGTTTTCCTGCAAAAAATCTTAAACAAGAGTTGTATAGAAAAACATAATCACCTACATTAAACTCACGCTTTTGTATCCTTTTGTCATTCCATCTTTTAACTTTTTCTTTAAATAGTTTGGCATTCTCATAGGCCTGGGTTCTCCATTCATCAAGTGAGCTAATATCAAATAACCTCTTCTCACCGGCAAGTTTGAAATCATAATTGAGCTCTTTAATAGCCCAATATGCCTTATGTTCAAGTTTGAGAGGTAAGTGACATGCTTTTCCATAAACCATTTTATATGGAGACATACCCATAGGATTTTTATATGCAGTTCTATAGGCCCATAATGCATCATCAAGTTTCTTGGACCAATTCTTTCTATATCTATTAACAGTCTTTTGCAAAATCAATTTAAGCTCTCTATTACTCAATTCTACTTGACCACTAGACTGTGGGTGGTATGGGGATGCAATTCTATGATTAACATCGTACTTAGCAAGCATTTTACGGAAAGCACCATGAATAAAGTGTGAACCACCATCAGTCATTAAGTATCTAGGGACTCCAAACCTCGGAAAAATAACTTCTTTAAGCATTTTAATAGAAGTGTTATGATCAGCACTACTAGTTGGAATAGCTTCTACCCACTTAGTAACGTAATCAACAGCAACTAAAATATGTGTTTACCCATTAGAGGAAGGAAACGGTCCCATATAATCAAAGCCCCAAACATCAAATGGTTCAATAACAAGTGAATAATTCATAGGCATTTCTTGACGTCTATTAATATTACCAATTCTTTGACATTCATCACAAGACAAGACAAACTTACAGGCATCTTTGAAGAGAGTAGGCCAATAAAAACTGGATTGCAATACCTTATGTGCAGTTCTATCTCCAGCGTGGTGTCCTACATAAGCCTCGGAGTGACACTTGCGCAGGATCTGTTCATGTTCATGCTCAGGTACACAAAGTCTAATAACACCATCTACTCCTTCTTTATAAAGGTGTGGGTCATCCCAGAAGTTATGTCTTAAATCATAGAAAAACCTTTTCTTTTGCTGGTATGTGAAACTAGGTGGTATAAATTTAGCAACAATGTAGCATAATCAGCATACCATGGAGCAGTAAGAGAAGCATTTATGATAGCTAATTGTTCATCAGGAAAGCTATCATCAATAGGTAGTGGGTCATCAAGAACATTCTCTAACCTAGACAAGTTGTCTGCAACGGGGTTCTCAACTCCCTTTCTATCAATAATATGCAAATCAAATTCTTGTAGCAAGGGAACCCATCTAATAAGTCTAGGTTTAGCATCTTTCTTTTTCATAAGAGATTTAATAGCAGCATGTCAGTGTGAATAGTTACTTTAGAATCAACAATATAAGGTCTGAACTTATCATAAGCAAATACAACTGCTAAAAATTCTTTTTCAGTAGTAGCATAATTTCTCTGGGCACTGTCTAGAGTTTTACTAGCATATTGGATAACATTTAATTTCTTATCAACTCTTTGCCCTAGAATAGCACCTACAGCATAATCACTAGCATCACACATAATTTCAAAAGGCAAATTCCAATGAGGTGGTTGAACGATATGTGCAGAAATCAAAGCTTTCTTAAGTATTTCAAATGCTTCTACACAATCATCATCAAAGACAAAAGGTATATCTTTTTGTAATAGATTATTCAGAGGCTGCGAATTTTTTGAGAAGTCCTTAATGAACCTCCTATAGAAACCGTCATGACCAAGGAAACTTCTTATACCTTGGATGTCCTTGGGACACAGCATCTTTTCAATAGCATCAACCTTAGCTTTATCAACTTCAATACCTCTTTCAGAAATCTTATGCCCCAAGACAATGCCTTCATTAACCATAAAGTGGCATTTCTCCCAATTCAAGACAAGATTAGTTTCTTCACATCTCTGCAAAACTCGATCAAGGTTGCTCAAGCAATCATCAAAAGAGGATCCATAAACGGAGAAATCACCCATGAAAACCTCACAAATCTTTTCACAAAAGTTAGATAATATAGCCATCATGCATCTTTGAAAGGTAGCAGGTGCATTACATAAACCAAAAGGCATGCGTCTATAAGCAAAACTTTCGTAAAGGGCAAGTAAAAGTGGTCTTTTCTTGATCCTCAGCTGACACAGGTATTTGAGAGAAACCAGAATAGCCATCTAGAAATCAAAAATGTGTATGTTTGGATAATCTTTCTAGCATTTGATCAATAAAAGGTAAAGGGTAATGATCCTTTTTAGTAGCTTTATTTAACTTGCGGAGATCAATTACCATTCTATAACCTGTAACAATTCTTTGTGGGATCAATTCATCTTTATCATTAGGAAAAACAGTAATACCTCCCTTCTTAGGGACATAATGGACATGACTTACCCACTGACTATCAGCAACGGGATAAACTATACCTGCCTCAAGGAGCTTCAATATTTCCTTTCTTACCACCTCTTTCATCTTAGGATTTAGCCGTCATTGGTGATCAATAACTGGTTTGGCGTCTTTCTCCAAATTTATTTTGGGTTGACATAGAGTGGGACTAATGCCCTTAAGATCATCAAGATTATATCCAATAGCAGCTCGGTGCTTCTTCAGAGTTTTCAATAATTTCTCTTCCTCCTTCTCTGAAAGGTTAGCACTAGTAATAACAGGATATATCTTCTTTTCATCAAGATAAGCATATTTAAGAGTATCAGCTAATGGTTTAAGCTCAAACACGGGATCACCCTTGGGTGGAGGAGGATCCCCTAGGATTTCAACAGACAAGCTGTGCTTCAAAATAGGACCATGTTTAAAGAATACCTCATCTATTTCTCTTCTTTCATTCATAAACATATCATTTTCATGGTCAAGCAAATATTGTTCTAAAGGATCATTAGGAGGCACGACAATAGAAGCAAGACCAACAATTTCATCTTTACAAGGCAATTCCTCGTCACGGGGTTGTCTACGAAATTTAGCAAAGTTAAACTCATGAGACATATCACCCAGACCAATAGTAACAATATCCTTTTCGCAGTCTATCCTAGCATTAACAGTGTTCAAGAAGGGTCTACCAAATATAATGGGACAAAAGCTATCTTGTGGGGAACCAAGAATAAGGAAATCAGCAGGATATTTAACCTTCCCACACAAGACTTCAACATCTCTAACAATCCCAATCGATGATATAGTATCTCTATTGGCAAGCTTAATTGTAACATCAATATCTTCTAACTCAGCGGGCGCAATATCATGCATAATTTCTTCGTATAAAGAATGAGGTATTGCACTAGCACTAGCACCCATATCACATAAGCCATGATAACAATGATCTCCTATTTTAACAGAAATAACAGGCATGCCTATAACAGGTCTATGTTTATCTTTAGCACCAGGTTTAGCAATTCTAGCAGCTTCATCACAGAAGTAAATAACATGCCCATCAATATTATCAGCCAAGAGATCTTTAACCATAGCAATATTAGGTTCAACTTTAATTTGCTCACGGGGTTTAGGTGTCCTAATATTACTTTTGTTGACAATAGTTGAAGCTTTAGCATGATCCTTTATTCTAACAAGGAAAGGTGGTTTTTCAACATAAGTAGTAGGAACAATAGGATCATTATAAGTGATAGTCTTTTCTTCAACTTTAATAGGTTAAACTACTTTTACTTCTATGGGAGGATGATATTTAAACCACTTCTCCTTAGGGAGATCAACATGAGTAGCAAATGATTCACAGAAAGAAGCTACTATCTCAGAGTCAAGTCCATATTTAGTGCTAAACTTACGGAAAACATCAGTATCCATAAAAGATTTAACACAATCAAACTTGGGTGTTATACCTGACTCCTTACCTTCGCCGAGATCCCAATCTTTAGAGTTGCATTTAATTCTTTCCAATAAATCCCATCTGAATTCAATAGTCTTCATCATAAAAGAACCAGTACAAGAAGTATCGAGCATGGAGCGATTGTTGTCAGAAAGCTGAGCATAATTTTTTTGAATAATTGTTTCTCTTGAGAGCTCATGATCGGGGCATGAATATAACATTGACTTAAGCCTCCCCCAAGCTTGAGCGATGCTTTCTCCTTCGCGAGGCCAAAAATTATATATATAATTACGATCACGATGAACAAGATGCATTGGATAAAACTTCTGATGAAATTCCAATTTCAATCGTTTGTAGTTCCATGATCCTGTATCATCACATAGCCTATACCATGTCAATGCCTCTCCCTTCAAAGATAAAGGGAAGACCTTATTCTTGATAACATCATCGGGCATACCTGCAAGCTTAAATAATCCACAAACTTCATCCACATAGATTAGGTGTAAATGGGGATGCAATGTTCCATCTCTTGTAAAGGGATTAGCTAGCAGTTTCTCTATCATTCCCGAAGGAATTTCAAAGTAAACATTTTTAGTAGGTTTAGTAGGTTGAGGAGCAACTCTTTGCTCTACTGGATGGGGTGAAGATACCCCGAACAAGCCCCTCAAAGGATTACTTTCCATAGTAACAAGTGACAGTAAATTTCAGCACACTATATAAAATTTTCCTTACCAATTTCCACTTACCAAAGGCGCTTCACTCCCCGGCAACGGCGCCAGAAAAGAGTCTTGATGACCCATAAGTGTAGGGGATCTATCGTAGTCCTTTCGATAAGTAAGAGTGTCGAACCCAATGAGGAGCAGAAGGAAATGACAAGTGGTTTTTCAGTAAGGTCTTCTCTGCAAGCACTGAAATTATCGGTAACAGATAGTTTTGTGATAAGGTAATTGGTAACGAGCAACAAGTAACAAAAGTAAATACGGTGCAGCAAGATGGCCCAATCCTTTTTATAGCAAAGGAAAAGCCTGGACAAATTCTTATATGAAGGAAAACACTCCCGAGGACACATGGGAATTATCGTCAAGCTAGTTTTCATCACGCTCATATGATTCGCGTTCGGTACTTTGATAATTTGATATGTGGGTGGACCGGTGCTTGGGCGCTGTCCTTACTTGGACAAGCATCCCACTTATGATTAACTCCTATTGCAAGCATCCGCAACTACAAAAGAAGTATTAAGGTAAACCTAACCATAGCATGAAACATATGGATCCAAATCAGCCCCTTACGAAGCAACACATAAACTGGGGTTTAAGCTTCTGTCACTCTAGCAACCCATCATCTACTTATTACTTCCCAATGCCTTCCCCTAGGTCCAAACAATGGTGAAGTGTCATGTAGTCGACGTTCACATGACACCACTAGAGGAGAGACAACATACATCTCATTAAAATATCGAACGAATACCAAATTCACATGACTACTAATAGCAAGACTTCTCCCATGTCCTCATGAACAAACGTAACTACTCACAAATCATATTCATGTTCATAATCAGAGGGGTATTAATATGCATTAAGGATCTTAACATATAATCTTCCACCGAATAAACCAACTAGCATCAACTACAAGGAGTAATCAACACTACTAGCAACCCACAGGTACCAATCTGAGGCTTTGGGACAAAGATTGGATACAAGAGATGAACTAGGGTTTGAGAGGAGATGGTGCTGGTGAAGATGTTGATGGAGATTGACCCCCTCCCGACAAGAGGATCGTTGGTGATGACGATGGCGATGATTTCCCCCTCCCGGAGGGATGTTTCCCCGGCAGAACAGCTTCGCTAGAGCCCTAGATTGGTTCCGCCAAGGTTCTGCCTCGTGGTGGCGGAGTTTTCTCCCGCAAGCTTGCTTATGATTTTTTCCAGGGTAAAAGACTTCATATAGTAGAAGATGGACACCGGAGGCCTGCCAGGGGGCCCACGAGGCAGGGGCGCGCGCTCCCCACCCTCGTGGCCAGGGTGTGGGCCCCCTCTGGTATTCTTCGCTCAGTATTTTTTATAAATTCCAAAAATAACTTCCGTGGAGTTTCAGGACTTTTGGAGTTGTGCAGAATAGGTCTCTAATATTTGCTCCTTTTCCAGCCCAGAATTCCAGCTGCCGGCATTCTCCCTCTTCATGCAAACCTTGTAAAATAAGAGAGAAAAGGCATACGTATTGTGACATAATGTGTAATAACAGCCCATAATGCAATAAATATCAATATCAAAGCATGATGCAAAATGGACGTATGATAGCTGTGGTGGAGTTTGCTTTGAGTCAAGCGAAATGGTGTTGCAAGATCCATAGGCATTTTCTTGCTTTGTAGCTACAGACATGTAATAAAGATGATGAATTTGTATATGAATTTTCTTAGGAATAATTAGAAATGTAATCTGCAATGTACAAGTGGATTTTTCTGGTGGCGCTTACTAAAGTGTAGAATGCTTTTGATATGTCTGCATGTCAATTGTGGTGATGTTATATTTGTAAGATGCTTGGATGTAAAATTCATTTTTGAAGATTCTTCATTGAGTTCCTTTTTCATAGCGTAATAACTTTCTTGTTATCTATTCTTTTTTCGTCTTTCAATGGATCATGTTACGTTGTTTGATTATCATATTGAACAAACAACAGTAACTGTCTTGTGATCCTACATACACCTATCTTTCTTATATCAAATCTTTGTTTTTTGCATTTTTCACCAGTTCTTCCCTTTTAAATTTTTTTAAGTACAAACTACCGTTTTTTATTTAGCACAAGTTCTTTCATTCTTTGCGTCAAGGAATTGTTATGTCTTTTTGCCTCTTGATTGCCATGTGTGTTTCATGCTAGTTGACACGTTGACACCTCATATCTTTGCCACAACACACCACTCCAGTGTGAAAGTGCACTGTGTCAACTAGCATGCAATTTAACAGCTCAACACCTCATTTGTTCTAGCTTCTGTTTTCTTTTCAGACAAATCATTTTGTTTTCCCTTTTCCCTGAAATGCCATGTGTGTTGCATGCAACCTAACCACCTCAACCTCGTAGCAACCCACTATACCCACTTCTCCCACGTTCTCCAAGGAACTGACTAACAACTGCACCCACTACCCCACTCCCCCATTACCGCTATTCCTCTGCGGCCTTCTTGCGCTCAGTCTTTACTCTCCCATTGCCATCCCCTATATAAATGCCATCTATATGCTCTTGTGCTTTGTGTCTCTGCGAAATTGCTTTCCCCTCATCTCAGGATCCGTTCTTTTGAAGGTAGGGCTTTTGTATATCCCGTGCTCCGTCAGTTCTTGTACTTCATCTTCCTTTTTGCTTTTATTCTCATCTATCTAGTTCCTCATTTTCTTCAGAATCATTGCTGCAAGGTCTTGAAGTGGGTTGAAGTTGCAGGAGAAAAATGTATGCTAACAATACTCTTTGCACATACAAGTTTTTACAGAAGTTTAGTTTGATGGGAATGCATGTTTTCTTTCATGGTGAAAGCTTCTATACTTATCTCTTTGGTGTTAGGTTGCAATTAAATTTTTATCAATTTTTACCTTCTACCTCTTCAGATTTTTTTTCCAATTTCATTGTTCAAAGATAGCACCACAACTATGCATGTCTTTGATTTCTGTGCAAACAAGATAACATACTTGTAAGAAAGAGTGCAACTTGAGTTTTATTTTAGTACAAATTAGTGTGCAAGATTGACTTGTAGTGCTTCCAGTTTAACTTTTTATTGATTTTTTGTTTATCCAAGTTGTTAAAATGTCCTCTCATATAATTTTTCATTCATTTTAGATGGGTCGAGAGGATGCTTCCAAGAAGGGTAGGAAGGTTGCTGATGCCAGCAAGGAAAAGGTCGTATTATATCTTGCTTCTCAACAGCAACTGCAATTTTAGTTTTGTCAAGATGCAATTTTAGTTGCTTTTGTATATCTGTTTTAATTCTATGCTATCAGGGGGAGTTTTCTCTTCTATCTTGTATTCTAATAATATTTTTTGCACTACAAACAAGTTAAGATGCTCCATGTTTGTGAAACTGTAGTCCAGATTAAAGTTGCAAGTTATATTTTCTCACTTGGTGTTAGGTTTACAATGCAAGCATCTCTTGTACTATATTTTTGCTCATCACCAGAAACTGCAATTTTAGTTTTGTGAAGATCCAAATTCAGTCAATGTATGCCTGTTTTAATTTTCTGCATTTAGGCGGGTTTTCTATTCTATCTTTGTAGTATAATAAGTTTTTTGCACTACAAAAAAAGTCAAGATAACCTAGCAATGAGGTGCTTGTAGTGTATGCAAGTTTAGTTGTCATTAAAATTTTGCTTTTTTATGAGTTGTTGATTTGTCCTCTTACATATTTTGCTTCCCATTTTCACTAGGTGGCTCATGAAGATATTTCCAAGAAGGGTGTTAGTGCCTCTAAGAATGTTGCTGGTGGATCCAAGAAAGAGGTACAAAATCATAATATATTTTTGCTCCAGAAATTGTTTAACTCATGCAATGTTTTTAGTGAGGTTGATCCTGTTTTATGTCTCATGTTTGCTTCTTTTATTGATTTTGCTCCTCAATAAGTAGTGCAACTATAGTTCTATGTACCAATAAATTCAGTAATAACGTTGCTATTTGAACAACAAATGCATTTTTAGATATTTGAATGTGCAAATTTAGATCGCAAGCGGGTTTTTGCAAATCTAACTGAACTTATTTGGGTGAGTCCTGACTTATCTTGTACCTAATTTTTTTTGTACAATGTGTCACTCTTATACAACTACTGATATTTTTTAGTGTTCTGTCAATACAAATTTAGCCTCTCTATCACTTTTATATACTTTTTAGTTTTCTGAATATGGGTATACAAGTTTTAGGTTTTTGCAACTTTTTAGGTTTTTCAAAACTACATTGTTTGCTATACAAACTACATGTTCAAATGCCAAATATCTATCTGAATATCTGTTTGCGAATTTAGTTTCCTAAAAATGCAAAATATAGTATGGTTGTTTTTGTGTTGCTACTGAACTGCATCTGCAAGCTAAGTTTTATGAGTATGCATATTTTAGACCCCATGCAAAAAATTTAATTTGTCTCTGTTCTAGGGGTGGTGTTTTGCATTTTCTTGTACTTTAACTGCTTTCTTTTTAGGTCCCGGTGCCAGGTGGATCATGTGTTTCCAAGCGCAAATTTGAAGCTAAGGATTCTTCTGCTTCGAAAAAGATGGTTATCTCCAAGGTATATTTCTACAAGTACACTTATTTTTCGTCCTGGTGATAATGCAACTTTTAATGCTCACTTTGTTTGTACGATGGTTTTCTCATAGTAGTCTGTAATCATGAAACTGTTGGTTCTGCTTCATTTTTTTATTTGAGTACTCTATTTTCTACAATAAACTACTGTCTTTTTGTTGCATGATTTTTGTGTTTCATGTCATTCTGTGATTTAATACAGTAGTTGTTCATTTCTCCATTGCAATGCAATTTTTTTTCAAATACCTTATTTTTTGAATGCAATTTCAAATTTAAAGGATTTCAGTCACAACACAATGAAGATTTCTGCTGTCACAAGGGCTCAGCTCAATATTCCTTTTGGAGACACTGACAGAGTAGTGTACTGCATAGTAACCAGCAACACTCACTCTGCTGGTTTCTGCATTGGACATGCTCTGTTTGATATGCTGGGTCATAGGAATTTCACTGTTGCTGACCACTACGTCAAGGACACGGTGCTAGTTGCTTTCAAGGATGCTTTCAATGTGCTGATTGTAGCTGGTAATGACATTCGGTCTGGTCCTGAAGCTCTGATGACTGTTCATCAAGTTTCTAGGATTGAGCAGTGCATTCCTGATTGGGATGGCTACTTTCAGAGGAACATCATCATTACACCTGAAGCAGGACAAGATGAAGATGTCGATGATGAAGAAGATGAAGTTGATCTTTCCAAGCCTGATTATGATTGCTCTGGTGCTAGTTTTTCTGGTGGATCAGGAGGGGATGGTGCTGCTGGAGGTGGTGCTGGTGCAAGCGTTGCTGCTGCCTGAATGCACATTAGTTTTAGTGGATGGATGCATTAGTGTTAGTTCTAGTGGAAGGATGTATGCATGCGTATCCAAATTTAGTTGACTCTAGTTATTTAGGTTGCTTTTGTGTCCCATATTTGTGGCTTGCTTTCATTTAGTCAACTTAGCATCTAGGTTGGGAAAGGCGCTATCATCGTTTTTTTTGAACTTTCCTTTGTGACGTCAGTACTGTATTCTCAATATTATTAAATACTAGTCTACGTTATTGTTGTGTATTGATATCATCATTTTGTTTTCTGCATTTCTGAATTCATAAATCCATGTTGTAGGTTTTTTGCTCTTTTCTTTTTGCGCTCCTGAATTGATATCATCTTTTTGTTTTCTATATTCTGATTTCATATGTCATCTCATACCCATTATAATTCTTCCTTTTGCCTTCCTGAATTTAGTAAGCAATTATTCAGTAAACAAGTAAAAATAGTAGAAATCATTTGAGAGTACTTAAATTACATATCCATCATTTCATACAAAAATTATGCAAATTTTTGGGCACAATAACAAATGCTTCTGTTGTTGATCTTCTTTTAAAAAATCTTCACTTTTTGCTTTGCAATCATGTTTCTTCACGCCATGAGCATCCCTTTTCTTCTTCTTTCCTCATTGCATGAATATGTAGTACTCCTTGCCTTTTTTCAATAGAAAAAAAGAGTATGCAATCAGTAACAATGAATAGTTATTTCTTTTTTTGGAAGAAGTTTCTAAAATGATGTTCGTTTCATATTTTTTCTAACCTTTTCATCTATTTTTGTTTTGCTGTCTTCTCTTTACTTTGCTTTGCAATCTTTTTGCTGGCTGAAGATTCAAATTTACGGAATTAAAATGAACACTGAATTGTTCATAAAAATTGCAATAACTAATTAAATCAATGTTTGTTATTTTTACCTAATTTTTTAGGTTTTGCTGGCGATTCTTGTTCTATTTGCTTGCACCCTGTAATGTTGTGTCCTTGTTTCTTGCACCTCGAAAGAGTCACTTTAGGCTTTGATATGATTTCTTCTACTATACTTTTCTGCCTCCCTGTTTTCTTCATTCTCCCTTTTGGTTTGCTGCATATTGGATCATTTAGAGTGTTCTCACCCTTGCTGTCTGAACTCAAGACTTCCCTAGTGAAAACAGTTAAATCTGAAGCAGAACATTTTGATTTCTCCAATTCTGGCATGCAAGGTATGTCTAAAATTAACTTCTCCATATTTCCTATATGCTCGTTTAACACTTTCCTCCTTGCAGGATTTTTTGATGCCTCCGATGCTAATTGAACTAGCCTTCTTGAAAATGAGAAGAATGCCATTTGCTCATCCAAATCTTCAAGGTTTGCATCTTCTTCATTAGCTTGAAATGCTCTTTTTTCTTTAGGTCTCCATCTATCAATGAAATACTTTTCTGGTAACTCATGAATGTTCAATGCTTGTATGACTTTGAGTGCATGACAACACAGAATGCCATCCTTCTCAAATTTCCCACACACACATGAAACGGTTTCAGAATCTGTATCAAGAACCACTATGAATGTTCTTGGGTTATAGTCAAACAATGCTTGAGTCGGTGACTTGTACACCTCATACTGTTTGTTCTTTTCCACTTCATCATGTGAAACTTTGTTGAATTCATTAACTCTTGCTGAAATTTGTAGAATATGCCTCTGTTATATAGTTTTGCTGCTTGCTTTTCCAATGCCCAGTCACTCCACATAGTTGGAGAAGTTCTCCTTGTTACTGAATCATTTTATTTTCTTTTTTCTTCAATACTTTGTGATATCCTGCCAAACTCTGTCATGAAAGCAATCACACTATGACTTGACCCTACATTTGCTTTGAATACAACATTTGTTCCTTCACTTCTTGTTGTTGTCTGGATGAATGGAAAAAAGTCATTTTTGAAGTACGCAGGTACAAATCTCTTTCTGTTTTTCAACATAATTCCAATGTACTTGATTGTTGAACATTGTGTTGTTGAATCATCTCTGGCCAGAGTTCCTCGAACTCCTCGGCTGTTTGTGAGTTTAGGATTATGTCATGAAACTGGGCATTCAAATGCTGGTTCCTTGCAAATATTCTTCTAGCTTTGTTCTGCGCTTTTGTTAGAATGTGGAACAAACAGTTCCTGTGCGTGCAACTAGGAAAACACTTAGGCATTGCCTTTTTCATTGCTGCATCTTGATCTGTTATCACAAATTTTGGAGCTTTCCCTCCCATGCACTTCAGAAAAGTTTTGTATAACCACTCAAAAGTTTCCTTCTTCTCATCTTGTATGAAACCACATGCAAAGAGGCAGCTGTCTCTGTGTTCATTTACACCCACAAAAGGAGCAAACTTCAGATTGTATTTGTTTGTTTTGTAAGTTGTGTCAAAACTGAGGACATCACCATATTGTTGATAGTTCCTTATACCAGTGCCATCTGCCCAAAATGTATGCATGACATTCTTAGCTGGATCTGTTTTGAATGAGTAGAAGAACAAAGGGTCTTCTGATTTTTTTTGTTCAAAAAATGAGACCACCTACATCATGTCATTCAAGCCATTATCTCTTCTCATTTTCGTGCCCATGTTGCTAATTTGTTTTGCTATATATGGCAATGAAGAAAGCCCTCTTCCTCGAAAGAACGCCATTATTGACATTATTTTTCTAGTTGGTATGTTCACCCGTTTGCAAGTTCTGATTAAGTCCTTCTCTTGGTCAATGATATATTTGTGTGACTAAGGAACCTGACTTCCCCTGGTGGATGCAGATTATGGTTGTGCTCAATGATAAGCCTTGCCACCACCCACTGTGCTATATCAAATTTCCAGGTGACAACCATCTGAGCTTGACAGCCTGTTTTAATTGTGTAGTTTCTTCTTCTGTCTGTCGTATTCTCTAGCTCAGTTGGTGCATTCTTATCAGTCTTGTACTTTCTCCTTTTTGCTCCTGCAGCTGTTGGTTTTGTCCTTATCCTAAGTTTACCAGATCTGTTACACTTCATCGTGAACCTCATCATTTTGTTGTTGTGTGCATCTTTTTTCTGGCAGTGATAGTTTGCAGCTTTCTGAATTGAGAACCTAGCAATAGCTGAATATTCATTGTAGAATCGATGTGCATGACCATCACTTTCAAATGTCATGCCAATAGCTGGCATGTGTTTTTTCTCATCTTCTTGGCTTAATTTAATTGCCTTTTTAATACTGCCATTCTCAAGGAAAAAAATTCTATATCTTCCTGAGATAACTTGTTTTCATCTTTCATCTGCTTATTACTAGTTCCTGCATTTTTTTCCTTACCTGATGGACTAACAATTTTGTTCTGACCCTCTTCATTTGATTGTGCATAACCAGCACTGCTATCTATTTCATAGTTTTCTGTTACTTGTTCCACCTCTTTTAGCTGCTCTGCTTCAAACTCTGAATCATCGCTGCCACTAGTGCCATCTGTATCTGTTGTTTCTGCATAATCAGGGCCTTGCAATGCTTCTTCAAAGCTCCTTGCTTTTACTTCTTGATCAGTTGTCATCATTTTCTGCTCAATGACTGAATCCTTATAGTTCCAACTTTGCTCCAACTCTTGCAACTCTGAATGCTGGTGTTCCAGCAACAACTGACCAGGGGAAAACATATTTTGTTCGAGGTAATCTTCCTCCGCATCAGTTTCATTTTGATCACTAGTGCATTCTGTGTAAGCTTCATCTGGATAACCTCCATTCTCATCATTGTTGCAGTCAAATTCATGCTCACCATCAGATTCAGTCTCACTATGATTTGCTTCATGTTTATTGTTACCTTCATCATCATCTTCATGCCGACCATTAGATTCACTCTCACTGTGATTTGCTTCATCTTCATTCTTACCTTCATCATCATCTTCATGCTCAGCATCAGATTCAGTCTCACTGTGATTTGCTTCATCTTCATTGTTAATTTCATCATCATCTTCATGGTCGTCGTCTAAAGGTACAAAATATTGTCCCCAATCATTAAGTTGTTGCCAATTGCTTCTTGCACTCGGTCCTGCTACTTGATGTTGATACATTAAGTTTTTTTGTTAGATTTTATTGACTAGTGTATGTAATTTCATTCTAATGTTTTATTAAATTCTTGATTGCAGTAATACAACATACCTTAGAATTTATGCCTGCAACCAAGAATGATGTGAAACTGCTTATAGGTATCGCCATGTTGTCGCTTTGTAGATGACTCATGACTGTCATTTGTTGCATTAGCTCTATGTAAGATTGTGCCGGTCCGTGTGGTACTAGCATGTCATTTCTTGTATGCAAACTTTGGTTTCCTAAATGGATTGAATCTGATTCCTGCAATAAACAAAAGAATATTTGAGAATGAATAAATATCAATTCTTGTATGCAAAAGAATATTTTAGTGTGCTTTTCTAGGGTTTTTAAATGTAAAACCCTAGAAATGCTTTTGTTTTAAATGTAATGCTTTTGTTTTATATGCTTCTGGCGCTGTCGTAGTGCACCTGTTGACTTGATTTGTTCTGTCTAGGAATGGGGCGAAGGTCCTGTTGTCGAGCAAAGTTTTGTCCCAAAAGTGCATCCTGTCATAAAACATTTTTCACCATCTTAGTTCGTTGTCTCATCAATTTTTGCAAAATAAATAAAAACTAACCTCAGAAATTCCATTAAATGATGTTATAAGCGGCTGGATATGTTTGTTGCTTTGACTCAAATTTTTGAGCACGTGCAATTTTTGTATGCAAATTGTTTAACAACATTCTGCTAGAAACTTTTTGTGCTTTTACCTTGCTGTCATGACTTCTATCTGCATTCTCTCTGTATTTCTCGCTGCTGAGAATGATGTGCAATTTTAGGTACCTGAAAATGCAAATTAACTCAATGTGTTTCAGTATGAATATCTTTTGCATTTTTTAGCCTCTCTGTTTGTACATGATGCATCTGACTTTCGTTTTTCTTACAAGGAATCTTTTGTGGGTACTTATGATATGTGTTTTTTGCAGGTGGTTCCACAAAATGCAGCCACCTAAAGCAAATCTTGCGTACGAAATGGAGGTGGGCACCAGATAATCACATACCTTTGACTGACTCCGGCGAGGTCCTCCGCAAGGCCCGCGACGTACTCGCCGACCCTGGCGTCGCGGCCTGCTTCCCCGACCACCTCGCCGTCGTCCGCAACGACGTGGCCGCCCTCAGGCGCCTCGTCGACGCCGAGTGGGAGGGCCTGCCTCCCTCCGAGCTCGAGCTCGAGGCTGACCAGATCGCTGGCGCCGGAGCGCTCGACACGTGGGCCAATGCCGACCAAGACAAGCGCAAGAAGCTTCCCCGGCTCGGTGAGAACCGCAGTCCCTTCCCTTCCTATCCACAGATCTCCTTGAGAATTTCCAATCTCAGAATTTACATGGATCATGTTGAGCAAACCTCCTCCGTTCTGATCTTGTTTTGAGATAGCTAGAAAAAATTACATCCCCATTAACGCGATTTTGTTGGTTGATGCAGTAGGGGAGTCGACGGCGCGTGAGATTTTAGGCGAGCTTGGGCAAGATCCATCCAAGGCTCCTCGAGCTGATGAAGCGGCCAATGCGCCCAGCACAAGCGGTGCGCACAACGATGATCGTGCTCAGCGAGATGATGATGCTCATCTTGGTAGGGAAAAAGGTGAAGCTAGCCATGCCCAAGAGGATTGCGCTCGACATCAACAAGAGCCAGTAGAAAGAACAACGGGTGCTCGAATTCCTGAAAAGCCGGTAACAAGTGCAGCAATCAAAGGCAAGGAGCAAGCTACGTCTTCTCATGTCACCGGACAGGCTGCCCCTGATCGAGACAAGAGCCATCCAGTAACAGGTCCTAAGCCTAGTCTTATGGAGAGGAAACCTAGTGCAATCGTTTATCAGGTGATTTCACTTTGGCCTTTATTGACCTTCTGTTAAAGATGTGATGCTGCGAGGCTTATGCGTATTTAAATTGCTCGATAGCGTTACAATTTCACAAAGCTTCTAGCAAATTTGATGTGGGGCTGTGGGCAGTATATCAGCTTTCTTAGCTCTTTATCTTTGAGGATAATAAAAAACCCAACATTTTAGCATAAATCCTGTCATAGTTATTCATGGATAAGTTTGATTGTACAGGAGGAATGAGTTCTATGTGTGATCTACTTGCATGGTGTTACGTCATATTATTATTCTCAACACTTTGTTAATATGTCATGCTCCTATTTTGATGTTCTCTACAAAGGGCAGCGTAGGGATCTCATATCTGTTTTCTCAAAGTAAACCCTTGATATTGTTAGGAAGTACAAATTTAGATAATCACATAAATGCGCGGCCACAAATTTGAGTTACAGACTCCCACCACCCGCAACAAAAACGGTCGTCTTTAAATTTGGTAGTTTAACTCGGCTAGCAGACACAAGAAAATCCAGTTCAGTATTGATCGTCTTCAAGGTTGTTTTCTGGGTTGCACGTGGTGCAGTATTCCTGATCCTAGCTGTCATCTTGTAAATGCAGTGGGATTCTGGCGACTCCGACTCTGAAAGGCCGCCACATCAGCGCCGGTTACCGAATTACGAAAGGAAGATGAGGCCCCCGCCCGCAGTTCCATACAAAACAAGAAAGAAATGGACCGAGATACAAGAGAAAACCCTGATCGAAGGGGTTGACAAGTACGCTGTCTTTTCTCGCTCTTACTTTTCACGTCGAAAATAGAGCTCCCCTGAAACCTCTGGTTCATGACTTCCTGATGGTGTATTCATTTATTCATTCATATAATTTCGTCTGCTGCTGCTGATGAAGGTACGGAAGAGGCAACTGGAAGGACATCAAGATCGCCTACCCGGGCGTGTTTCAAGACAGATCGACGGTACGTATTCCTCGGTTTCTATACGTGGCCCTTCGCTTCAGTGACACGGTCTGTCTTCGGGTTTGTACCCTGTCCGAGGCTGAAACGACGGTTCCTGTGCGCAGGTGGATATGAAGGACAAGTTCAGGAACTTGGGGAGGCACTAGCAAGGAATGTGCCTGGATATGGAGGGCCATTCGGCTGAGTAGGCGAATGTATATAGATTATAGAGCGGCAAATTGCCATGGCGCAATGGGCATGAGATATCTTGCCCTTTTGGTTTGTTGCAAGTTTGCAACCCTACTAGCATGTGTGATGTGAGGGAGAGCCCAGCTCAGCACCTTCCTCTTGTACAGGAAGATGTGGGATATCTCTGCTAGCCACGATCTGATGTTCTCTGTAAGTAAGTAATTAACTGATGAGGTATCTGCTGTTGATGATGATGATGCCTGGCTGTAGATTGGGCCTGTGCCATTCTTCTTCTTCTTCTGTCTGCATCACCCATCTGGTGCATACTGTGAGTAGCATCTTTTCTTTGTCGTTAATGTTGTGATGAATAGAATTGTATCGAGAGAGACAAGGGAACAAATGATTCGAACAATCCTTTATTGATGATGAATGGGCACTTATATACAATGGGAACAGTTTCCTCCGAGGGACACGATGGTCCGTAGAGATGCCATTCCAGGAACCGCCGTGACAGTTGCTGGAAGTGTGCAAACGCACACGTAGGAAGGAGCGGGGATTGTTCCCTAATAACCACAAGAGTTATTTAGTTTTAACACTCCCCCTAATCACCGCTTGATTGCATAGTAGTCCATCATCAGATAAAGTCTCCTCCAAAAACCCTGTGGGAAAAATATGAGGAGTAGTGTAGTATATGCTGGTAAAACTCCTTCAAACCCAGTGGGAAAATAAGGGGAAAATGATCCAACATATAATGATTATTGCCTCCGTAACTCGATATGAAATATATCGACATAATTTGGAGGACAATAAATATGTCGTATATACTTTCCTAAAAACCCCGGTGGGGAAAACAGAAAGTATGACATATGATCTCATGTTGATATTACCTCATTAAAAACCTTTATGAGAACCTGTCAAGTAAACTCACGAAGGAAAAAAGAGTATAATATGATGCTTTGAACATGAACAATTCAGGAAGATACTCCCCCTGATTCTTGCATATACCGAAGTCGTCATATACCAATTCCATGAACACATTTCTGGAACATAGAAGTTGGTAGAGACCCGGTGAACAAATCAGTCGCATGATTTGACTTGCAAGATATGCAATATAGTGATATTGCTTATTATGTAACATGTTTGCATCCGGGCAACACAAGAAACATTATCGTTGAGATAATGATTGGTGGATGTAGCCATAAGGTCTGTTTCGAAGACTCTTCATGAGAGGGCTACCACACCTAGTAGGAACACAAGCTTGTCTATGATCCGACATAGTGGGGATCTGATCGATGTATCCAATGGTATCGGTGTTCACATTCCCGTGAAACTGAAAAACCAGGACAAGATGTTTGATGCCTTGGAGATATCGAAAGATATTCTTGAGTACCAACCAATTGTGCTTGGTGGATCCAATGGCATTATGGAACATTAAGTCCCAATATCTCATTTCCATCATCTCTTGGTCTAAATAGATCATTCTCTACGTCTAGAGAATGAACTAACATGAGAGTTATGGATGGATAAGATTTGCCCACAATGAATTTCTCCAATATATTTTGGATATAGACAACATGGTGTACCATAATGTATCAATGAAGGTGCTCAAGTTGCAGTAACGAGCGGTGTTTTGGTTTACCCAAATCCTTCATTTTAAACTCCGTCATTTAGATGATTACATGTGTCGTCATTGCAGACACACAAACATGGATAATCATCATTGTAGGAGTAATCCTTGTGACTAAGGAACTCACTACGTTGGTTGTACCAAATGTACCGACGATAATAATAAGTCATATGGTGACTTATTGGGTTAACACGATGTATGTTGCATTTTGTGCTTCGATTCAGAATTGAGATTCCATCGGAAATCAATCATATATGTCTGAATCTAGTGACCCACATGGATATGTGATCACTACATCTATCAACTGCAGAGATAGATGATTTTGAACTACCAATGATATAAGTTATCGGAATGAGATTCCACCTCTGGAGAATAGTTAGGTATCTGCGTGGACCCTTGTGCTACAATACTTGCTCTTTGTTTGACCACCTCGTTGTTCTCAATTCTGTTTCCAGAAGAAAACTGGTGTAGGTATTGCTTATGAATACCTTCCCATTGTTGAGCAAGATCATTTCTACCTAGATTATACCCTTTGCTTGAGTTTAGTCTGAGTGTTGATCAGACTTTGCCATGGCCATGGTCTTTGGATCTGAATCATTTGTAAGGTTTTGCAATCTAGTTGAGAAATGTATGTCGACAATTGTAGACTTCCGGTTATATGATTCTCCAGAATCTATATATCAATATATAGTTGATGAAAATATGGTTACCCGTAGTGACTTCTCGCGATTTCCCAATGCAATTGAGCGATTGAGTCGGGTATTCTGATGTCCCGGTCATTGTGTGCACTATGACCTGGGTTGGTGGAGGTTTTCCGTCCACTGGGTGTATACTACCCATTAGGTGTCTGTCAACATGAAGTTGACTTGCATTTACTGATTGGCCTTGATATCCTTGCTTGCAAGAAGCTGAATCCTGATGTACTTCTGCCATACATCTCCCCCTGTTGCTTTGAACGGGGAGTGTAGTGGATTTTGTTGGTACCTCCACTCTTTCAGATGTACTTTTACATGATTTTAGGATTGTGTGACACCTTTATAGTCAGTAAATGAATCTGGCAGGTTATTTGCAATGTGTTGCAAATCTTCTGAACGCATGGTTCAGATCTTTGAGTACGTGGATTTGAGGCAGAAATGTGTTGAACATTCCACTAATTTCCTGGCATTCTTTATGGTACTTGAAATCTCCCCCTAATGCCTGGAAATGTTCCTCATTGAATTAGCATACTGGCCTTGAATAACTCCCCATGCGAGGGGCTTGAGGTATTGACGGAAATACAGTTATTCCTCACATAGATCCCAACTATATGTTGAGGGGCCAATGATGTATGCCGGGTGGTGATATCGGTATGCAACCGAATTACCATAGATAGGAAATACTTGGTAGATATCCACATATCAAGGATAGAGGGGAATAATATTATGCAGTTTTGTCATGAGCATGTAAAACTGCATGACTCCAACATAAAGTTGGTAAGTTGCAATTCCAAAGTAAAGATAATGCAATGAGCTTAACTCTTTGGATAGGATTCTACCAAACTATATTGAGTCTAGACATTAGGAAAAATTGCTAAACTTCAATCCAAAGGCCATAGAGAAGGCCCTCAAGGAGAATTCTGCAATGTTATCTATTCGATTTGCTTGAAATCGATGTCAGGATAATTGAAGGAAATATGCCCTAGAGGCAATAATAAAGTTATTATTTATTTCCTTATATCATGATAAATGTTTATTATTCATGCTAGAATTGTATTAACCGGAAACATAATACATGTGTGAATACATAGACCAACAGAGTGTCACTAGTATGCCTCTACTTGACTAGCTTGTTAATCAAAGATGGTTATGTTTCCTAACCATGAACAAGGAGTTGTTGTTTGATTAACGAGGTCACATCATTAGTAGAATGATCTGATTGACATGACCCATTCCATTAGCTTAGCACCCGATCGTTTAGTATGTTGCTATTGCTTTCTTCATGACTTATACATGTTCCTATAACTATGAGATTATGCAACTCCCGTTTACCGGAGGAACACTTTGGGTACTACCAAACGTCACAACGTAACTGGGTGATTATAAAGGAGTACTACAGGTGTCTCCAATGGTAGATGTTGGGTTGGCGTATTTCGAGATTAGGGTTTTTCACTCCGATTGTCGGAGAGGTATCTCTGGGCCCTCTCGGTAATGCACATCACATAAGCCTTGCAAGCACTGCAACTAATGTGTTAGTTGTGAGATGATGTATTACGGAACGAGTAAAGAGACTTGCCGGTAACGAGATTGAACTAGGTATTGGATACCGACGATCGAATCTCGGGCAAGTAACATACCGATGACAAAGGGAACACCGTATGTTGTTATGCGGTCTGACCGATAAAGATCTTCGTAGAATATGTAGGAGCCAATATGGGCATCCAGGTCCCGCTATTGGTTATTGACCGGAGACGTGTCTCGGTCATGTCTACATTGTTCTCGAACCGTAGGGTCCGCACGCTTAACGTTACGATGACAGTTATTATGAGTTTATGCATTTTGATGTACCGAAGGTTGTTCGGAGTCCCGGATGAGATCACGGACATGACGAGGAGTCTCGAAATGGTCGAGACGTAAAGATTGATATATTGGAAGCCTATGTTTGGACATCGGAAGTGTTCCGGGTGAAATCGGGATTTTACCGGAATACCGGGAGGGTTACCGGAACCCCCCGGGAGACTAATGGGCCTATTGGGCCTTAGTGGAAAAGGAGAAAAAGGGAAAGCCCACAAGCTGGCCGGCGCCCCCCTTCCCAAAGTCCTAGTAGGGCTAGGATAGGGGCCGGCCCCCCTTCTCTCTCCTTTTCCCCCCGGGAGTCCTAATAGGATTAGGATTGGAGGGAGGAGTCCTACTCCCGGTGGGAGTAGGACTCCCCTGCGCCTCCTCTCCCTTGGCCGGCCGACTCCCCTCCTCCAACCTTTATATACGGGGGCAGGGGGCACCCCAAGACACACAACTTGATCCTTGAGATCGTTCCTTAGCCGTGTGCGGTGCCCCCTGCCACCAAATTCCACCTCGGTCATATCGTTGTAGAGCTTAGGCGAAGCCCTGCGTCGGTAGTACATCAAGATCGTCACCACGCCATCGTGCTGACGGAACTCTTCCTCAACGCTTTGCTGGATCGGAGCCCGAGGATCGTCATCGAGCTGAACGTGTGCTAAGAACTCGGAGGTGCCGGAGTAACGGTGCTTGGATCGGTCGGATCGGGAAGAAGACGTACGACTACTTCCTCTACGTTGTGTGATCGCTTCCGCAGTCGGTCTGCGTTGGTACGTAGACAACACTCTCCCCTCTCGTTGCTGTGCATCACCATGATCTTGCGTGTGCGTAGGAAATTTTTTGAAATTACTGCGTTCCCCAACAATAATGAGCCAATGGTTTCGCGTGAATAAAGCACACACTTAAGACCATCATGTAGATATGTCTTTTAGAACCATGGAATACCTGAATAGTCTACTCAATGGCTGGGAAGAGTCACTTACCTCGACTTGATGCACTCAAGGAGTCTGAGTGGTTCAGCGTAGACTTTAAGGTGTTCGAGCCTTAAAATTAGCTTCCCTGTGTCACTTATAGTGCACATAAAATCCAAATGTTATTAGAATTTAGCATCATAATAATCACAAACTATTGGAATTGCTGATAGTTTCGGTTTCAACCCAATGTCTCGATGACCAAGGCTAGTATGCCAAGTTTGTCATGTATAAGACACTCTAGAAAACTATCTCGTACGCAACATGTGCTACGGATTGAGTCGTATGTGTAGTGCAATCCAGATGATACACAGAGAATGTGCTTGCCATATCCGTTGCATATGGTAAAGAGAAGTTATTTCTCTTTGTTTTCATCATAAGTTTCGCTATGGAAACTATTTTGACGGATATCTTCATAGTTTAGCAGGGTACGAGTTAAACCTGGGAAGCAATAAAGCATCCCGACGTTACTCGAGTACCCACAGGGATAGTAAATATGACTCAAGTTGAGCCAACAAATACCTCATCGCGTGTAGCGATTTAAATATCTCCTTTCTCTCAATGAGAGTGGAAACATTGGACTTCCCTGAGTATAAAGTTTGTGGTGCATATGCCCACAAGGCACATATCATTTTTCATCGGATTGACTCCCGTAGAAATCTATATATAGACGTGAAGATTCTCAATATGAAAATCACTATCAGATATATAGAATACATATAAATGTATTTATATCAAAGTGCCGATACAATATATTGTGATATACAATATATGATGACAACAATACTTATGTTCTTATTAGAACATCGTAAATGGACATAAATTATGTTGACCACTGAGGAGATTGATAGACTAGACAAAGTCTTCAAACATGTTAGTTGATGCATATTCAACCTTCATGTTCTCCGTGCTCATAGGGTCCCGTGACTGCTGATAGTCATGTTGGAGGGATGAAGTGAGATTCAAACCTTTGCCCTTGAGATTCTTTACATCCCAGGAATAACTGATACAGAATAACCCGATGTTGAGACACAAGAGGTGAATCCTACAGTCTTGGATTGCACACATTATTCCACGAGACACAAGAGCGATCATGATGTCCATGGCCCAGATAGGGCAGTGGTGGCCATTGAGGACGAATGCCTCAAACTCTATAGCCATATGTTACCTCTATGGGTAAATCAGAGATGATTAATTTACAATCAGTAAATTAAAGACCATCATGGTTGATGTTATAATGAACTTAGCAAAATCAATGGGTATTTCAAGAAGTTATCTTGAAACCATTAGTGTGAATCTCAAATTGCTAAGTATGACATCTTGAAGATAGGGAGTATATCTCGCAGCACTAGGGAGTATAATCTGATGAAATTAGTAGATACTCACTCCTAATGCCTTATGTCATGACTTAGTAAAATGTGTGGAAGAGCACTTTGTAAAGCAATCATAATGTCGAAACAACAAAATATAGGCTTTATCAGTAGTCATCGATAACCTACGTAGGCAGTAGATCCATATGACTACCGTGTGATCTCAAGCATCAATTTGTAGAAAACACCTTGAATTTTGCATCCGTATTTGCAAAAAATTGAAAATCTCAATTGCAAATAGACGTATTAATCTCGACATGTAGCAAACATGGAGATACATACATTCCGGAATACACCGTACTCAACAGAAATACACTACTATTGTAATGAATAGTAATGATGTTGTAAACTTGATGTTCAAGTGAGAGCTTGAATTGTATAGACCTCAAATTAAATGAGATGATGTTGTATCAAGTTGCAAGATAATTCAGCAAAGTGAATTAATATTTTGCGAGAGAAATTAATCTCAATCGCAATGAGATTGTTTTGCGAGAGAAGAAAATTCTCAATCGCAAATCAGTACTCTAGAGGTACTAAATTTATCTTTGCAAGAGATAAAAACAAATCTCAATTGCAAATAATAGATGTAATGAATCTCAACATGTAAGAAACATGAAAATATATTGCATCACGTTCTGGAATACAAGGTACTCTACAGAAACATAGTATTTAAGACAAATACTGGAAATAACAGGGTCAAAAACAGATCAACGCTAGTAAATAGCATTGTTAACAGGAGCAAATTGCAAAATCCCCAAAATTGAAGGATGATGTGCAAATATTAGCCTGGACCACTGAATCAGCCTGTTTTGCTAATTCTAGTAACTGCAGGGACCTTAGTGTAAAGAGACGAAGAGATAAGGTTCTCCATGTGATTCCCTACGTGGGCACAAATCAATCGATTTGCTTCACAGAACCACCGCCTGGATGGTTCGAGCCACGTCGGAGGGACACCGCGATGTTGGCCACCGCGGACCGCGCCGACGAATCCGCGGGGTGGGGAGCAGCGCCGTGTGGTCGCTCTCGCGGGCGTCACCAGTGGAGAATCCTCACTGGTGAGATGCAGGCCGTAAAGCGGCGCGGCCACGTCGAGGCGCGGGCGGGCGAGGCCTCGGCGCGGACGGGTGCAGCGGCGCCAAAGGCGCGGGCGGGCGCAGCGCGCGAGGGCGAGGGGGCCGGACGCGATGCCGTTCGTGAGCCCGAGTGCCGCGGGGCTCCGTGAGCCGGAGCGGCCGGAGTGGCCGTTCAACGGAGTCGAGGACGGCAGGCGCGGCGGCGTCGCCCGGGACACGCGCGACCGTCGGCAACCTCTGGAGCGGCACGCCGGCTTCTGCTTCAACAACCGCTGGGGTCGGAGGCTGCAGCGGCGGATCCATGACGGGAAAGTCGTACTGGTGCAGGGGGCATACTACCCAGCCATGCACCGAGCACCAGAACGGCGGCGGCGGAGCCGCCAGCGCCGGGTCGATGCCCCCATCGGCCGGAAGCGGCGGAGGTCGCGCACACGATGCTGGAAGCGGCGGCCACGGCCATCGACGCGAAGGAGGCGAAGAAACAGGGACATCGGAACTTGAGGCATGGTTCCGTTTCTGACCCTTTCCCTGTTCTCCTTGTCTTCTCGTCGGAATTGCTCTCGCCGGAGAGCGTGCTGATAACGTGTGATGAATAGAATTGTATCGAGAGAGACAAGGGAACAAATGATTCGAACAATCCTTTATTGATGATGAATGAGCACTTATATACAATGGGAACAGTTTCCTCCGAGGGACACGATGGTCCGTACATATGCCATTTCTTTTTTCACGAATACGCAAAGCTTGCGTATCATTGTATTGATAGAAGGAGCAGAATAAGTATAAATAAGGGTACAACACATGACACAAACGCAGACAGGTGTGCACATGGTGTCCGGAGCAGAAAGATAAGGGATGCTCAGCTTGAAGAGAAGATACAACACAGCTAAACCTACCAAACCCAAACAAAAAGCGGCAAACTCGAACTAACAAGGTCACCAACATCGCCGGAGCCAAGACCGGGGACCACTGAAAAAAATAACACGCTATAACATCGCTAATAGCACGCTATAGTATATTGAGAATTGTCTCGCTAAATATATCAGTGTACAACGTCTCGCCAATAGCACGCTATAGCGCGATATAGCACGCTAATAGCATATTTTGAGGTCGGCGCTATATTGTTGTAGCACGCTATTTTTTTCATTGCCGGGGACACTGCGAGCAAGCAAGATGGCGCCTTCAAGAAGAAATACGACGCTGAGACACCGTCGCCATCCGGTCTGGCGAAACCGGACCTAGGGTTTCCCCTGAGCTCGAAGAGGGGCACAACCGAGGGCCTTGACAACGCCTCCAAGGAGGAAACGACATCCGCAGACGCCGCCGTTGCCAGCATCGGCAAACCAAGCAGGGATTTCTCCCTGGCCTGAGGCTGAGCAATCCCATAGCCGCCAAATCTGGAAACGAGGATGAGGAAGCCAACGCTGATCGGAGCCGCCATGTCGGAAGGGGGTTGGAGGGCTGCACCTGCCGTCGGAGGGTGGCACCTCCTCCGGATCCACGAGCATTGGATCTGGCAAAAAGGGAAGGCTTTGAAGTGTACAAGGTAGGGCAGACGGTGAAGTAAACCACGAGAGGGTGGGGCGACGGCGAACAACAACACCGGCAAGCTAGGACCGGAGGTACGCAAATCCGAGCTGCCGTGGCCATAGCCGTCGAGGAGCCAGGCGAGCTGGAAGGGATGCAGCTGCTGGGTTCTCGAGGCCGAAGCCACCCGGCAAAGGACATCGGCAGCCATGGACACCGGAGAGACGCAGGTCCAAGTTCACCGGGGCTGGAGCAGCGCTAGCAAGTAGCCGTCTTGAGGGACTTCGTGACTGCCTCTAGCAATGCAGCTAGAGATGCCATTCCAGGAACCGTCGTGACGGTTGCTGGAAGTGTGCAACCGCACATGTAGGAAGGAGCGGGGATTATTCCCTAATAACCACAAGAGTTATTTAGTTTTAACAAATGTCACTGATGCCAAGTCTTCTTTTTTGGAGGACTAGCAGACGTCTGTGTCTGGTGGGTGGGCCGGTGTCGGTTTGGCAAGTTTGATAGATCCACCTCTCTGACTGGCACAAATGCATCTCCCTTATTAGCACTGTACGTGGATGCAGATTAGTAGTTAAGCATGAGAAAGGGATGGCAAGGCATGAGAGAGCTGAGGACGCATGTGATCTATACCTTACGTCCCTGTTTGTTTGCTCATACAACCCATTAACGGTCACGGCATGGGCGCCCGCTCACGAGTGCCACGTCCGCAGGTTTTACTATCACGTTTGGAGGACAGAGACAAAACGCTCGCACCCCTCGTTGTCTTCTCCCAGCTAGGGTTCCCTCCGCCGCCGCCCTCACCGGCGCTCGTGCTTCATCTCCCGTCCCGAGCCCTCGACCCCAACACGTCGCCGCCTCATCTCCCCATCCCAGCCCCCCTCCCCCTCTATGGGACCTATCTCCTTCCCCTTTCTCTTCTCAATCTGGATCCATGGAGGTGGGCGGCAGTGGCGCCATCGACCGCGACGCTAGCCGCTGCCACACGAAGGATCGAGTCCCACGTCCATGTCCTCATCTCCACGCCACCTCTCTCATCTCCACGTCCATGACCGGTCCCTTCAGGAGAGAGAGAGAAGGAAGGAGAGGAGGGAGAAAGAGAGGAACGAGGAGAGGGAGCTGCAGCGGCGGATGGGAGAGCATCACCGACCAGCACCAGCCATCACATCTCCCCCCTCCCCCCCTCGTTTCTGGTCAACGCCGAGGAATATGTGGAAGACAGCCACACTTCCGCCGGGCATCGTCTGTTCTTCCGCCCTCATGTTCCTGATCATAAGCGGAGGGAACACGCGGCGGCATCCACAAAGTGGCAGAACTGCAGAAGGGGGCTGCATTGGTGGTGTCCCAACGCTGCTGCCTCCATCCCCGCAACATCTTCGTCACACGCAGGCACGCAGCCGCCTCCTTCCACACCCCTCTTCGTCGCGCACGGCAAAGGGAGGTCCTCTCAGGTGACATCACACAATCCTCTATAACCTTCTCCACAGCCAGTCAGCCACGCAAAAACAGTGAGGAATCTGGTGTGTGCGTGCTATTGTTATTTTGGCTAGCTGTCTAAAGTGTCGCTTGAACTAATCCAGCAACCTGACATTTCTTGGTGTCTAACTAATATCATTCTTATGACAGGGAGTACTAATATTATTCAGTTAGCATGCTTTTCGTGGAAGAGGAGTGAGGATGTATAGGTTAGAAAATGGTAACTGAATGAGTGTTCTCTTTTTTTCTGCCTCTGACTTGAAGAAATATATTTGTTAATATATAGAAGCTTAGATTAATAGAGACTTCTATAAGCAGATGTATGTACCTGCATTTACACCTTAAATATCCCTTAATTAGTTCTGTATGGTTTTTCTAATTCATGTTGAAATGGTTTTATTTAGTCTGTTAATTGTATAGGTAATTAGACGGTGTAGTACTATGGCGGTGGTATACTGATTTGGTGTAAGAATGACCGACATGACTTCGTGTGTACAATCTTACAGGTTTATGATATTAAGAATTAGCAGCATGTTTTTTTGTTTACTGCTGGATTTCCTAACCAACTGTCTCTTCTGTTGTTAATTGATATGCAGACTTGCTGTTTTTCATTCAGTTGAAGAGCTCTCCAGGCTTAACATCTTTCTTGGATAATTGCGTTGTTAAATATGAAGGTATATGATTGGTTTCTCAACTCATGCATCGATAAGCATTTTTTTCATCCTCAATATATTGTTGCTTGTCTGACTTGTCCTACATTTGTGAGGTGTCCGAGGACGTTCAGTTCTTGTATGCGGCGTAAAACTTGAACTGCCTACAGATGATTTCGCCAGTTCAACGGAAACTTAGAATAACCAAGGGAACTTTCTCAGTTTTTTTGTTTTTGCTCTTCTCAGATTTTAGGCTGGGGGTATTAACATATATGCCACACCGTAAATTTAGACATTAATGTAAGATTTAAATAGGGATAAATCCTTCTGCCATGTTGACTAATTAGAATTACAAAGAAGAAAAGAAATTATTAAAGAAGAGATATAGTCGATTAGGTTGTTGTGGTGTTTCTTTGATCTTCACTAGACCTCTCATTTTTGATTGGCATGGTGATGATCTGTTTCTTCTGGTGTTTCTCTGGCTCAGGATTCGCTCATGTGCCAAAGCCAGCTCGGGGAAGCCTTCCTGGACTCCTGATCAACCAGGACAATCACGACACGGTGAGTAGATTTTGGATCTTTCTTGCTTCGTCGGATCGGATTCGATGTGTATATGGTAGTTATGGACTGCTGACTGCTTAATGTTGTGTTTCATCTATGTACTATGGTGCGTGTTGTTTTCAGAGCTTAAGCGAGGGGAACATCGAAGGAGGATCTTGGGGATGACGGCGGCGTCGATGACAACCTCAAAGGCGAGAGGTATTGCTTTCATGTCTCTGCGTTTCTTACTTTATGCAACTTTGTCGGTATTAAGGCCGTATATTCGGTGGGAGCAACGAAAACTGAATTTGTTAATGTTTAGAATTTGGACGATCTGTTTGATACGATACGTCTGCACTGGTGATGCCGAACATTGTTCAAGACACTGTGGGTTCAGATGTGAGGAATACAATTTGGCTTGCAGGGTTCAGGCTACTCTCTTGTGCTTGTTTTGCCTTGTGATTACTTGAAACTGCAGCCTGCAGATTGAATGGGCACTTGATTTGTTAGAGTGGAAGGCTGAAGCAAAGAAAGCTGCTGCTCTTTGAGCTGTAGTACATTTCATTTGAGAGCCAGATGAGGTCCGTTAAATTAGGATTAAAGTCTGCATAATAATTAAAAACACTGAATAAGCAAGGCCCATTCAGAAGAAGTTTGCACTTAACACCGTGCAGCACCATTGCTACTAGCTAAGGTAGATTAGGTCACCACATGTCCAAGCCATGTTGTGCTTGTACCCTCTGCATATCCAGTTGTTTTCTTACAGTTGCGCCAGCATCATAAATTAATTGTGGGATATGATGCACATGAGTAGCCTTCTGTTTATTTTTCACCAGCATAGTACCACTCTTATTAGTGCATTTGTTTTTTTCAAGATATGTACATTTAGGAACAGGTTTCAAAATTAAATGAACACAGTAGTTTGGTTTGCAACTCCCCACTTAGTTTGCAATCATCTACATCAAATGGCAATGATGAAGTATTCAATGTTTTGTGTTATGTCTAGATGAACTTTGTAGTTAGAAAGGAGTTCTGAAATTGCCTAGGGGGCATGTTTGGTTTAATGTAAAGTTGCCATATATATAGACACAAGTTTTCCTGATTCATGTATATATAACCAAACTCGTCCAAAAGATAGCATATGGAAAATGGAGTCAAAATCATGGATTTCTACTTTATATCAGAGCTCTTACCCAACTCGTCCATTTGGATTTTGGTAGATATAGTCAAGTATATTCACTCGCATCATGAAGAAGTTCCTCTTTTGGTTTGGAGGTCCATTTGTTGATATGAATTGCTTCATAATATATCTAACCAATGAAAGTTTGATGTATACGTATTAACACATATATGTATGTCCTGACCTTTTGTTCTTTTTTTTTCAGGTTCATATATCATCGCACTGATTTATTTTTTTATTAGGTTGTGATGTCAAGGTTACATATGTACACCACTTATTCATTAGTTCACTGTAAATTATTTAGGTGTATAATTATATCAACAACCAAAAAGCTCACTGGTCCTGAATCCTGGGATATGGGAAGTTTGAAGAGGCCCAACAGGCCCGCCCCGGTGGCTACAATGAACTCATTTCGAATTGTCAAAGATGTGAAAATGCTTTTGTGGACACACTTCAGAATTCATTTATTTAGTATTCATTTCGTACAGAATGAACTCATGTCATTTAGTATTCAACAAGACCATCTTTTTTTTCATGCACACACCTATGAACATGATTGAATTGTGCTTACATGAAGTGTAATTGTCGGTTCACAGGGTGTGCTATACCATCCACCTTGTAAGACTTCCACTATCTCTTAATATAGACCTATTACCTTGGTATGCCTGACGACTCAACACTTTCCTACTGCACTTGTATTGACAAGATTGGTGCGCACTGGACGGCAAAGAAGCACATGTCATCCTCATAATAGCAAGTTTGTAATAAATTATGGAACAAATTGGGAGGTTAAAGTCAGCAAAGATTTGCATATTCATCTGTAGTCAATCTTTGCATGTTCATCTGTAGTCAAATCACTTTGGCTGTGTATAAATGTCATCAAGGATTAAGCTGGACCAACGGACGTGCGTAGGCTGACAAGTGCGCACATGAACACTCAGGAGGCGTGCCAATGGCACGCCCCAACCACTAGTGTTGTTACAGTTGTTGTACCAAACCCAAACGGTCTAGAACTCTAGATCGTCCGTGCAGGTGCAGTGCAGCATTAACGGACATGCAGCTGCAGAAAGAAAATAAATTTGTTTTATCTTTGTTTGTGTATGAATGTGGGTCCAAAATCAATGATTCTGTAATGGTGTCCGCCCTGCGTGGCTGATTCTGTAATGAACGATTGTAAGAACTTGTTAATTGATTAATATATGGGGAGGTGTTTTCAAAGGAAAAAAATGATTCTGGATTCAAGAAACAGTAGATTTTCTGCTTGGGACGCGTTTGCAATAAACATCGATGCTGGGGTAGCCTCTTGTTCGTCATTATCATTGTTTCCATCGACGTCTTTTTGTGTCAAAATCAACTTCTTTGTTATTCTCTCCTTATGCTTCATTATCTTGCGCATCTTGTTGGACTGGCTCTTCTTGGCATGGGTCGTTGTTGACGAGTCTTCTTGAGTTTGACTCTGACTTTCTCTCCTCTTCAATGCGTGTTCCCTCTCATACCATTCAGATCCTTTGGGTCCTGCGTCATTTACCACTTCGAGTGTCAATCCAGTTAGAAGAAACAAGATTATCTTTCTAAAGTTGGGAGAGTTTTAGATATTTACGAGCATTGGATTTTTATCATGCAAAATGTTTATCAAGATTATTCACAGCATGACTCAACCCATCTACTTCTTCAGAGAGATAATATATAACCATTTCATTATGATGAATGCACCTTTGAAGATCTCGGTTGAAATTCTCTTGGTGATGCTTAAATTTATTCATCGTCTCCTTGAGCTCGCCTTCCTGCTGATAAATACTAAATGTGTCTATTTTTTTCATTAATGACTTATTCAACAGGTTTACCTTTTTCTTGAGTAACCTTCTTAAATTCCTTCATGTCTTCAACATGATAGAATTTTCCAGTATGCTCAATGGTTCCTCAATATTCTATTGTTCCTTAGCAGTCATAATTCTTTCGATGAGTGCTTTTCCTTATTAAGAGTTAGAGCCATGAATTGCCCACCTGCACTCAAATCAAGAATAGACTTGGATTCATCGTTAATGCCATGATAGAACATATGGAGTATAACATATTCAGCAAAACCATGATCAGGCAAAGATTCAGAAATTTAGAATATCTCTCCCAGGCTGCATACAAACTTTCTACCACTTCTTGAGTGAAGGAAGTAAGATTTATTCATAGTTTGGTAATCTCCCTTTCCTTCTGTGTTACCTATGATCGCGATGTGCCTTGTTACTTTTGCCGCCCTGAACTGTCCCTGTGGAGTTTATTCATCATTGTCTTTATCTTTGGTTCAGGAGTTGGATCCTCGAGCAAACAAGGAGGCGAACCTGGGATGCATTCCAATTCCTTGGTGAGTGGTGTGGTATTATCTTTAAAACCTTTTAGTTTTTACCATGATGTAGGTAAAGCAAAAAATATAAGCTAAGCCTATGAAAACCATATAGCAAGTTAGCAATTGACTTAACTGAGGCAACCTCTTGCACAACTTAAAGTAAAGGTGGAATTAGTTAGTACTTTGTTCTGTAGTAATTAATTTGAGCATGTAAAAAGGGTTAAGCATGTCAAATGCTCTATTGTTTTTAAGCTTTTGTCTACATGACATTTTATTAGAGAACCAGTTAGTCAAGTTTTTCACGGTTCAATTCTATGTTCTCTTTTGCTAGTAAAGCTATATCTTCATTTCTTGCTATGCAGTTTCAAGAGCAAACTAACAGTCTCTGATCTTTTTTTCTTTTTCTTTTTCTCAGTTTGATGGGAGCAGGCTTTGTACACCCAAAAGAGCTGGTCACACCCCAATGAAAATGCTAATAGACGATGATGCCTATAGAGATGTCTGTTATGGCGCTGCTAGAAGGAGGGCGCGAGAGGGCCGGCCGGGGGCCTTTCTGCCCACGTGTAGCGACCAGACCTCAAACAGTCTGATCTCTGTGCTCCGGTGTCATCCCTGGATCAGTAATGCTGACACCACATAGTACTTCGAAGGATTTACAGCAGAGTGGCAATCACACACTTATTACAACGTTGTCTCCGAAGAGAACTTATTACATAAATAAGGCTTAAGGCCATCTAGTGTCGATAATAGCGGAAGACTTGGAAGATAAATGGGTCCATCAACTCCAACGGCATCAGTGAGTATAGAACCACGACCTAAAAACACCTCAATCGTCGTCTGAAAAGTCTGCAACATTAACGTTGCAGCCCGAAACGGGCCAGCACATGGAATATGCTGGCAAGGTAACACATAGAGAATGATGGAATGAAACAGCTATACTATATGCATATTTGGCTGGTGGAAAGCTCTATGGTTACTGTTTTGCGTAAAGCCAGTTTTTTTCCTACTACAAAGGAATAAATTTATTTAACTATCATGGTGGTTGTTAAGCATTGAGAATGGTTGACAGCATCCTCAATCCCAATTAATAGTACAATTAAATCCCAACAATATTAATTAGAAGTAACATGATGAGATTCACATGATATTCAAGTACTAGATACTCAAGATTGTCCATAACCGGGGACACAGCTAATCATGATTAGTTTGTTACACTCTGCAGAGGTTTGCGCACTTTTCCCCACAAGACTCGATCGCCTCCGTTGGTTTCCTCGCACTACTGGTGTTTGAGAAACGGATGACCGAGACACAGTCTTTCAGAAGCGCTAGCACCTTACGTTGGATAGACCGGTACACCTACTTTCCCCTACATCTGCTAGTCTACCCTGTAAGAGTTCGCACGACTTAGTCAACTATGCCAGAGCCCATAATGGCTTGTGGCTGCACACGTAAGTGTTTAGCATGAAAGATCTTATGATCCCTTTGAGCCTGGGTGGTGGTCCATAAAAACAGGCAAGTCCTGATAGACATCAGGTGCCTCAATCCACCCAGATGTGTGTTTAAGTTGCCACCTTAGATAAACCATTAAAATTATCAATCTCACATCTGTCATGGATATCACTCACCCAATCCACGTCTACTAGCATAGCATGGCATAATAAGCAAACGTAGAAGTAACTCCCAAAGGTTTCATAGTAACAGGTAATAGGTACTACCTCATCTACTTCCCATCCCACAATTTAATTAGATCCTAATCATGCAATGTGTGAGGATGGATCTAATGCAATAAAACTGGGTTGTAGAAAAGGTATGATCAAAGTGTTACTTGCCTTGCTGATGATCCACGAGTACTAGAGATTCGAAGTAACAAGCGGCGCAATCCGGGTAATCTATCACAGACAAACAACAAGCATACAATAAGTACTCATCTAATGCACAGGTAAAACTCGAACAAAAGATTGAACCAAAAAGTTCAACTTAAGAACTCCGGTTGAGAAGAAAGAAAGAACCGAACAAAGAAACCGAAAACAAACGGCGGAAAACAACTCGGTTCTAGCAAGTTGACACTAGGTCAAATTTTACCATAGCAAAACTTAGTTAAAGTTGATTAGTCGGAACGGCGGTTTCGAAACGAAACTCCAGGCGCTTGAATCACCTGATTCCGATAAACGAGTGAGACGATAGACTAGAAAGAAGATCGGATCTGAGATCGTGATCGCGGAATAAATTTGACGAAAAAAAGAAGAACGGTTGAACGAACGGACGTTCGTTAACCTAGAAAAATAATCCGGTGATCACGTTCGTTAGGACGAACGGTCCGGTGAACGATCTCGGGCAACTAAATCGGAGAAGAAAACGAATCCGATCTAGGGTTTCGGAGAAAAAAAACCGATCGTAAAACCGATCTAGAAAACCGGAACGGTTTCGCGAAGAAAAACGAATCGGAAAAGAAGAATCGGAACGATTAGAAGAAAACGATCCGATGAGAAGAATAGATGTAGCGTGGGGCTACCTCCGGTGAAGTCTCCGGCGAGGAACTCCGGCGGCATGGGCGTGGGCGGCGGCAAGGTGCGGCGGCGGCGTGGGTGGTGCGGCGGCGGTGGGGTGCGGCGGCGCAGCGCGGGTGGTGCGGCACTAGGGCGGCGCGGCGTGGTAAGGGCGGCGGCGGTGCTTGGGGCTTTGGGGCTTTGGATTTGATGTGTTTAGAGGGGGGGGGTGTGGGAGTATTTATATTGGGGAGAGGGAGAAAACTTGGGGTAGAGGTCAAGGAAATAGACTAGGATTAGGAAAGAAAAGAGGGAAAAGATCTAGAAAAAAACGAAACTAGGATGAATCCTACTAGGAAACCTAAAAGAAAGAGGCGGCGGCCTCCCTGCGCCTGGGTGCCTGGCGCGGCTCGCTGGCCTGGGAGCCGGCCGGCTCGGTGGCTTGGGCCTTTGCCCCAAGTCGCCGGGACTCTATTTTTTTAAAACGGTTCCACGCTCGGAAAAAAAACAAAAAGAGATCTAAACGAACTCCAAATCTAATAAAGTAAATTTTCCCCGACTCCTAAAAATGAGTCGAACAAAATGAACTTTTCTCCGGGCCTAAAATGCAAATTTTTAAAACGCGCATTTTTCCCTATCCAAATAAAAAGGCAAATAAAACTCCAATAAAACCAATGATCCTTTTTCCGAAATTTGAGAAGACTCAAATATGAAAATATCGAAATCTCCAACTCTCTCCGAGGGTCCTTGAGTTGCGTGAAATTTCTAGGATCGGCAAAATGCAAGAAAATATGATATGCATGATGATCTATGTATAACATTCCAAATTGAAAATTTGGGATGTTACAAACCTACCCCACTTAAGATGAATCTCGCCCTCGAGATTCGGGTTGGCTAGAAAATAGGTGAGGGTGGTCCTTGAGCAAATCTTCTTCTCTCTCCCAGGTGGCTTCATCCTCTGAGTGGTGGTTCCACTGAACTTTGCAAAACTTGATAACCTTGCTACGAGTAACTCTGCTGGCAATCTCGAGAATCTTGACTGTTTTCTCTTCATACGTTAAGTCATCCTTCAACTGAATCGCTTCAAGCGGCACTGTATCTCTTAACGGTACCTCCGCCATCTCGGCGTGACACTTCTTCAGCTGAGAAACATGGAATACGTCATGAACTCCTGACAGTCCCTCTGGTAATTCCAACTTATAAGCGACTTCTCCCATACGTTGTAAGATCTTATACGGTCCAACGAAACGTGGTGCTAATTTTCCCTTAACTCCAAAGCGCTTAACTCCTTGAAGTGGGGATACTCGGAGATACACTCTGTCTCCGGTTTCGTAAACTGTCTCCTTGCGTTTAGAATCTGCGTAGCTCTTCTGCCTGGACCGGGCTACCTTGAGCCTATCGCGTATCAACTTAACTTTCCGTTCAGACTCCTTAATCAAATCTGGTCCAAAGAACTGACGATCTCCAACTTCGTCCCATGACAACGGTGTCCTGCACCTCCTTCCGTACAAAGCTTCGAAAGGTGCCATCTCCAGACTGGTTTGGTAACTGTTGTTATAAGAAAACTCCGCATACGGCAAATTATCGTCCCAACTAGATCCATAATCTAGTGCACAAGCTCTCAGCATATCCTCCAAAATCTGATTGACTCTCTCGGTCTGTCCATCTGTCTGCGGATGAAAAGCGGTGCTGAACTCTAGCCTAGTTCCCAAAGTTTCATGCAACTGATTCCAAAACTTTGAGGTAAATTGGGTTCCTCTATCTAATACAATACTCCTCGGTACTCCATGCAAACAAATGATCCTAGTCATGTATATCTTTGCCAACTTAGCACTGGTGTAAGTGGTCTTGACTGGAATGAAACGTGCTACCTTCGTCAAACGATCAACTACTACCCATATCGAGTCATATCCTGCTTTCGTCCTGGGTAATCCTGTGATAAAATCCATGCCTATCTTATCCCACTTCCATTCGGGTATCGGCAATGGCTGCAACAATCCGGCTGGCTTCTGATGTTCTGCCTTTACTCCATGGCATACATCACAAACTGCTACATATGCTGCAATATCCTTCTTCATTCCGATCCACCAGAATGTCTCCTTCAAATCCAAATACATCTTGGTATTTCCTAGATGAATCGAATATGGTGAATCATGTGCCTCTTGTAGAATCAGCTTCCTGATCTCTGGGTCATTTGGCACATAAACACGGTCCTCAAACCATAGGGTATCGTGCTCATCCTCACGAAATCCCTTTGCTTTCCCTTTGCTTAGTTTCTCCTTTATAGCAGCAATTTCCTTGTCAGATTTCTGTGCTTCTCTGATTTTATCCATCAATGTTGACTGAATCTCTAATGCTGCCACATAGCCTTTCGGAACTATCTCTAAACTTAGTTCATGAAGGTTTTCTGCTAACTCCTTGGGTATACTTCCCGTCATTAACGTATTGACATGGCTCTTACGGCTCAATGCGTCAGCTACTACATTAGCTTTACCGGGATGGTAATGCAGGCTCATATCATAATCCTTGATGAGCTCCAACCATCTCCTTTGTCTGAGATTCAACTCCTTCTGCGTGAAAATGTACTTCAAACTCTTGTGATCCGTGTACACCTCACAGTGATTTCCAATGAGGAAATGTCTCCATGTCTTCAATGCATGCACTACGGCTGCTAACTCCAAATCATGTGTGGCGTAATTCAACTCATGAGGTTTCAGTTGTCGTGAAGCATACGAAACAACTCTACCTTCCTGCATAAGCACTGCTCCAAGTCCTCGACGTGAAGCGTCGCAATACACCTCATAATCTTTGGTCTGATCTGGCAAAATCAACACTGGGGAGGTAACCAAACGTTTCTTCAACTCCTGGAAACTAGCCTCACACTCCTCAGTTCAATTGAACTTAGTATCCTTCTTCAACAACTCCGTCATAGGCTTCGCAATCTTTGAAAAGTTCTCAATGAATCTCCGGTAGTATCCTGCGAGTCCAAGAAAACTCCGGATCTCTCCAACTGTCGTTGGGGCTTCCCACTCGGTTACGGTCTCAACCTTTGCGGGGTCAACTGCTATCCCTTCTCCGGATATAACGTGTCCAAGGAATCCTACTTCCTTCAACCAAAACTCACATTTGCTGAATTTGGCATATAGCTGATGTTTCCTTAGTTTCTCCAAAACCAAACGCAAATGCTCCTTATGCTCTTCTTCATTCTTCGAATAAACCAGGATATCATCAATGAACACTACGACGAACTTGTCCAGAAACTCCATAAACACCTTGTTCATCATCTTCATAAAATAGGCAGGCGCATTAGTCAATCCAAATGACATAACGGTATACTCATACAGTCCATATCTCGTGGTGAATGCTGTCTTAGGAATATCCTGTTCTCGAATCTTCAACTGGTGGTACCCTGATCGTAAATCGATCTTGGAAAACACTTTAGCTCCTTGCAAACGATCAAACAGATCATTTATCATTGGCAGTGGGTACTTGTTCTTGATGGTTACTTCGTTCAATCCACGGTAATCAACAACCATCCGTAATGATCCATCCTTCTTCTCCACTAGAAGTACGGGTGATCCCCAAGGCGAAGAACTTGGGCGAATGTAACCTTTCTCCAACAACTCCTTAATCTGATTCTTAATTTCTACCAAATCCTTTGCTGGCATCCGGTATGGTCTCTTTGATATTGGCCCAGTGCCTGGCAACAACTCAATCAAAAACTCAATGTCTCTATCCGGGGGCATGCCTGGCAACTCTTCTGGAAATACATCAGGAAAATCCTTTACCACTGGTACTTCTTCCTGCACGACTCCTGTCAGGCAATTTACTTGTGTCCTATTTGGCACATGCGGGGATACATACTTGATCCTTCTTCCTTCCGGCGTTGTAAGCAAAATTGACTTACTAGCACAATCGATGTTTCCTCCATACATCGACAACCAATCCATACCGAGGATTACATCCAAACCTTGGGATTCCAGAATAATTAAATCTGTTGGGAAAACATGCCTTCCTATGCTTAATGGCACTTGAAAACATCCTTGACTGGCCATGTACTCTGCTCCTGGCGAACTTACTAGCATAGGTGTTTTAAGAATCCTAGTGGGCAGGCTATATTTTCCAACAAATCCCCTTGATATGTATGAATGCGATGCACCAGTATCGAAAAGAATGAGTGCGGTAAATGACTTAACCAAAAACTTACCGATCACTGCATCCGGCTGATCTTCAACCTCCTCCACGCTAACGTGGTTCACCTGTCCCCTATTGAAAGGGTTCATCTTCTTCCCTGAGCTTCCATTGCCATTTCCATTCTGGCCTTCAGGACATTCATTGGCATAATGTCCGGTCTTGGAACACTTGAAATAGGTGACTTGGCTCAGGTCTCTCTTGGATGGGGTTGATGGAGTGGTCCGGTTCTGGCCGTTGCTTCCTCCATTCCCATTACCATTCTTGTGGCCATTGTGGTTGTGCGAACTACTTCCTCCATGGGTATGCTGAAACTGAAATCCCGATTTAGAGGTAAAACGGGGCTTCTGTTGGGCTCCAGAGTTATACTTCCCCTGTCCATACTTCCTCTTGCGGTTCTCAATCTGCTGCTGCTTCCCTTCAATCATGATGGCACGATCTACCAACTCCTGGTAGTTTCTGAAACTCGCTACCATCAACTGCATGCTTAACTCATCATTCAACCCTTCCAGAAACTTCTCCTGCTTAGCTGCATCCGTAGCAACGTCATCTGGGGCATAACGTGCTAACTTGCTAAAGTCATCAACATACTGGCCAACTGTCCTTCCTCCTTGGCGCAAGTTGCGAAACTCACGCTTCTTCATGGCCATAGCTCCTACTGAAACATGTGCAGTGCGGAAAGCTTGCTGAAACTGATCCCATGTGACAGTGTCAACTGGGAAAGTGGTTGTGAAATTCTCCCACCATGCTGCCGCGGGTCCTTCCAACTGATGTGCGGCAAACTTCACTTTCTCACCATCCGTGCATCCTGCTGTGGTCAACTCCCTTCCTATCTTGCGGAGCTAATCGTCTGCTACTATCGGCTCGATGCTGCTAGAAAACACTGGCGGATTTATCCTAAGGAAACGGGCTAAGTGGTCAACAGGGGGTGGTGGTGGTGGTGGGTTGTTGTTGTTGTTCTGCTGGTTCTGAACTAGTATTTGCATCAACTGATTCTGCTGCTGGATCAACTGAGTGAGCTCCGGTGGAAATCCATTGTCACGTCTCGGAGGCATCTGAGGGTTTAGAAAAGAAGAGAAATAAGAATAGAATGAGGTCTAAAGAGAAAACACTACCCCAATGCACATGAGCAAATTCACACAAAATCACTTCATTCAATCAAACAAGGGCATACAATCGTTCTAACTATCACAAAAGTGCTCGAACTATAGTGTTTACATGGGGAAAATACTACTAATATTTGGTGGTCATCTAGAAATTTGAACCGACGGAAGACTCCATGATGTCCACTCCAGCTTCGTCGTCAAAGTCGGGTTCACTTGGATCCGAATCAGTGTCGTCGATGATGATGTAGTTATCCGGGCATGCGACGTACTCGTCTTCCTCCTTGGATGCTAACTTCCTCTTGAGTTCTTCAATCTCTTGCTTAAGATCGACGTTGTGCCTTGCTAGAGCTACGATCTCGTCCATGTAATCCTTGCGTGCAGCCTTCAGTTCTCCTTCTAGCTCGATGATCCTTGTCTTCGCATTCTTCAACTCCATCATATCATTGCACATCTGGTTCTCGTGGCGTCGAATGTGCTGGTTTAACTCCTGGATGAATGCTGCAATGGATTTATCCTTCTTGGTGCTGATTAACTCCCATTGTTCATCTCGGCGTCCGCAAATCTGGTAGATAGTGTCCTTGAGGTCTTCTTGATAAACTTCTCCAATGCGTCCTATGGTGATATGGGCTGCCATGCTCCTTCCTAGACTCCAAGTTGGTGCATTGAAAACACTATCTATAGGCTTCGTGATTAGCGCGAATGTCCTTCCTGGAACGTGAGCTTGAATCTTCCAGCGCTCCTCTTCAGGTAAAGTGGCGTTGAAGGTTCCCGTGAAACTTGGTAATCCAATGTTTAGGTACTTGGTGACTTCCTTCAAGTGAAATCCAAAAGGTGTGCCTTCATCCGGTTGAGCGTCCTTAATCTTCGCGTCCTTCATCCTAAAGAGTAGAAAAGATGAGGAGTTAGAAAATGAGGAGAGAATAGTGATCTATGGCTTTCACTTAGTGGTCGTGTCCTACAGTCAGCGTGTGCTCTGATACCATCTCTATAGCGACCAGACCTCAAACAGTCTGATCTTTGTGCTCCGGTGTCATCCCTGAATCAGTAATGCTGACACCACACAGTACTTCGAAGGATTTACAGCAGAGTGGCAATCACACACTTATTACAACGTTGTCTCCGAAGAGAACTTATTACATAAATAAGGCTTAAGGCCATCTAGTGTCGATAACAGCGGAAGACTTGGAAGATAAATGGGTCCATCAACTCCAACGGCATCACTGAGTATAGAACCACGACCTAAAAACACCTCAATCGTCGTCTGAAAAGTCTGCAACATTAACGTTGCAGCCCGAAACGGGTCAGCACATGGAATATGCTGGCAAGGTAACACATAGAGAATGATGGAATGAAACAGCTATACTATATGCATATTTGGCTGGTGGAAAGCTCTATGGTTACTGTTTTGCATAAAGCCAGTTTTTTTCCTACTACAAAGGAATAAATTTATTTAACTATCATGGTGGTTGTTAAACATTGAGAATGGTTGACAGCATCCTCAATCCCAATTAACAGTACAATTAAATCCCAACAATATTAATTAGAAGTAACATGATGAGATTCACATGATATTCAAGTACTAGATACTCAAGATTGTCCATAACCGGTGACACGGCTAATCATGATTAGTTTGTTACACTCTGCAGAGGTTTGCGCACTTTTCCCCACAAGACTCGATCGCCTCCGTTGGTTATCTCGCACTACTGGTGTTTGAGAAACGGATGACCGAGACACAGTCTTTCAGAAGCGCTAGCACCTTACGTTGGATAGACCGGTACACCTACTTTCCCCTACATCTGCTAGTCTACCCTGTAAGAGTTCGCACGACTTAGTCAACTATGCCAGAGCCCATAATGGCTTGTGGCTACACACGTAAGTATTTAGCATGAAAGATCTTATGATCCCTTTGAGCCTGGGTGGCGGTCCATAAAAAACAGGCAAGTCCTGATAGACATCAGGTGCCTCAATCCACCCAGATGTGTGTTTACGTTGCCACCTTAGATAAACCATTAAAATTATCAATCTCACATCTGTCATGGATATCACCCACCCAATCCACGTCTACTAGCATAGCATGGCATAATAAGCAAACGTAGAAGTAACTCCCAAAGGTTTCATAGTAACAGGTAATAGGTACTACCTCATCTACTTCCCATCCCACAATTTAATTAGATCCTAATCATGCAATGTGTGAGGATGGATCTAATGCAATAAAACTGGGTTGTAGAAAAGGTATGATCAAAGTGTTACTTGCCTTGCTGATGATCCGCGAGTCCTAGAGATTCGAAGTAACAAGCGGCGCAATCCGGGTAATCTATCGCAGACAAACAACAAGCATACAATAAGTACTCATCTAATGCACAGGTAAAACTCGAACAAAAGATCGAACCAGAAAGTTCTACTTAAGAACTCCGGTTGAGAAGAAAGAAAGAACCGAACAAAGAAACCGAAAACAAACGGCGGAAAACAACTCGGTTCTAGCAAGTTGAAACTAGGTCAAATTTTACCATAGCAAAACTTAGTTAAAGTTGATTAGTCGGAACGGCGGTTTCGAAACGAAACTCCAGGCGCTTGAATCACCTGATTCCGATAAACGAGCGAGAAGATAGACTAGAAAGAAGATCGGATCTGAGATCGCGATCGCGGAATAAATCCGACGAAAGAAAAAGAAGAACGGTTGAACGAACGGACGTTCGTTAACCTAGAAAAATAATCCGGTGATCACGTTCGTTAGGACGAACGGTCCGGTGAACGATCTCGGGCAACTAAATCGGAGAAGAAAACGAATCCGATCTAGGGTTTCGGAGAAAAAACCGATCGTAAAACCGATCTAGAAAATCGGAACGGTTTCGCGAAGAAAAACGAATCGGAAAAGAAGAATCGGAACGATTAGAAGAAAACGATCCGATGAGAAGAATAGATGTAGCTCGGGGCTATCTTCGGTAAAGTCTCCGGCGAGGAACTCCGGCGGCGTGGGCATGGGTGGCGGCAAGGTGCGGCGGCGGCGCGGGTGGTGCGGCGGCGGTGGGGTGCGGCGGCGCGGCGCAGGTGGTGCGGCACTAGGGCGGCGCGGCGTGGCAAGGGCGGCGGTGGTGCTTGGGGCTTTGGGGCTTTGGATTTAATGTGTTTAGAGGGGGGGTGTGGGAGTATTTATATTGGGGAGGGGGAGAAAACTTGGGGTAGGGGTCAAGGAAATAGACTAGGATTAGGAAAGAAAAGAGGGAAAAGATCTAGAAAAAAAAACGAAAGTAGGATGAATCCTACTAGGAAACCTAAAAGAAAGAGGCGGCGGCCTCCCTGCGCCTGGGTGCCTGGCGCGGCTTGCTGGCCTGGGAGCCGGCCGGCTCGATGGCTTGGGCCTTTGGCCCAAGTAGCTGGGACTCTATTTTTCTTTTTAAAACGGTTCCGTGCTCAGAAAAAAAGAGATCTAAACGAACTCCAAATTTAATAAAGTAAAATTTCCCCGACTCCTAAAAATGAGTCGAACAAAATGAACTATTCTCCGGGCCTAAAATGCAAATTTTTAAAACGCGCAATTTTGCCTATCCAAATAAAAAGGCAAATAAAACTCCGATAAAACCAATGATCCTTTTTCCGAAATTTGAGAAGACTCAAATATGAAAATAACGAAATCTCCAACTCTCTCCGAGGGTCCTTGAGTTGCGTGAAATTTCTAGGATCGGCAAAATGCAAGAAAATATGATATGCATGATGATCTATGTATAACATTCCAAATTGAAAATTTGGGATGTTACACCACGGCCGGGCAAGAGGGAAGGGATTTCCTTCTTAATTCTTGCTTCCTTAGATTGCTACATCTCCTCTCTTTATATAGAGAGGTTTACTTGACTCCCAAGCAAGGCTTACTTGACCCCTAAGCAAGCGACTCTTATATATAATTAACCCTAAGACTAACGGGCCCATTAGGCCCATTACATAATCTAACACTACACCCCATCTGGACATGCAGCTTGTCCTCAAGCTGCAGCCTAACCAACTTATAACCATGACTCGACGCAATACAAACCTAACAGCTAAAAACAAGCCTTTTACATCTCGGCTTGTTTTATTATTCTCAACCTGAAATGAACTGGGACGCTTTATTTTGGACCCCTTAACAAAAAGTGGACACCATCCGCACGTCGGACGTGCACGTGTACAGCCACCTGGATCCCATGGACACCATCTGGACAAAAGGAGTGCATGTGTAGGACCACCTGGAAGTGGTCGCAAGAGTGACCAGCAGAGGCGCCCTCGCGGAGGCCGGTGACGGAATGCAGTGGTGCTACGTGGTGCGCTGCTGTCGGTGACACCATGCCTTCTTCCTGCCGGACGGCTGTTGGTCTGCACCGCACATGGAAGAGTGGAGGGCTTGCGATGGAGAATGACGAGGAGGGGTGCGCCCCCCCAACCGCCGATGTCGCAGACTTTGAGGTCGCTGCCCGCGGGGAAAACAGCATGCCCGCTGCCCGTGGGGCAAACCGCATGCCCAAGATCCCCGGCGCAGCGGATGAGATCGAGGTCCTTTGCGCAGCGAAGGGCAACTTGGAGGAGCGGCAGTTGCAGACCACGCATCTCCCGCACACGCCGACGCGCTAGGAGGCCGCGCGCAGTAGCTTGCAGCCTCACCGCCGCCGACACGTGGCGGGTAACGATCCAAGACGGAAGCGGTGACGACGACGGCAGGGACTGGACTTGGTGGAGCGGGACTCCCGCCGGCGCGGTCGATGCGGGGCCGGAGCTGACCGGCGGTGGCTGCTGCAGCTGCAGCGGCTGCGGCGGTGGCGCACCGGGCAGCGGCTGCGGCGGTGGCGCACCGGGCAGCGGCTGCTGCGGCGGAGCGCCGGGCGCGGCGGAGGCCGCCAGGAGCGACGGCTGCCACTGCAGCCAGGGCTGGGCGATGGTGGCGATGGATGGCAGCTGCAGTGGCCCAGCGAGCGCGGCGAAGGCCGTCTGGTGCGGCGGATGCCACAGCAGCCACGGCGGCGCGGGGGCGGCGATGGGCGATGGAGGCGCGGCGGGAGCCGGCGCCGGCCACTGCGGCCACTGCGGGGCGGCGGCGGGCGGCAGCTGCAGCTGGGGCAGCAGCGTCCCAGCGAATGCCGTGGAGGCCCCTGGATGCGGCGAGTACCATGGCAGGGCCGGCGGCCCGGCGGTGGCGGTCAGCGGCAGGGGCGGTGGCGGCCCGTAGGGGCTGGCCAGGTACAGCCGGATCCCCTGGACGGCTGTGATGAGGTCATTGAGAACCCCGGTGATCTCCTCCGGAGTGTAGACGACGGACGATGGTGCGGTGGAGGGCGCCAGCATCTGGGCGGTGGCGGTGCCGGAGGATGCGACCAGCAGCGTGGACGGGGAGGGCAGCGGCGCGGTGTAGATGGCCAGCGGCGCGGTGGTGACGGTCGGCAGCGGAAGCGACGGGGTGAGCGGCGACGAAGACATGATCGGAACTGAGCTACCTGATACCAAATTGTTATAGCGCTGCTAGAAGGAGGGCGCGAGAGGGCCGGCCGGGGGCCTTTCTGCCCACGGCCGGGCAAGAGGGAAGGGATTTCCTTCTTAATTCTTGCTTTCTTAAATTGATACATCTCCTCTCTTTATATAAAGAGGTTTACTTAACTCCCAAGCAAGGCTTACTTGACCCCTAAGCAAGCGACTCTTATATCTAATTAACCCTAAGACTAACGGGCCCATTAGGCCCATTACGTACTCTAACAATGTCACTGCTAGGCATACATCGCCTGGTATTGTGGGCAGGCTTATGGGCCTTGACATAATGCCTTCACTTGGAGTGCACAGCCAAGATACATGTAACGGGGACCGTTCACAGGGCAGGTCACCAGGGAGTTGCAGTGATAAATCAGGGAATTATAGTGACAGACATGCCTTCTCGGGAGATGTTCCACGTAGGGCAAGCACTGATGAGATTCCGGAATTCAAAGATGTTTTCGAGGTAATGGAGACCACCAGAACGAAGAACCGAAACTGTAGCACTTGTTCTGGACATGACAGGGTTAACAATGCTGACCTTAATTTTGTAAGGCAGAAGTTTATGGATGCAAAACGCCTTTTGACCGATGAATCTTTTCAGAGATCTAAAGAGTTCAATAGTGCACTAGAGGCACTGGTATCAAATAAAGATGCTCTCATGGAATTTCTTCAAGAATCCAACAATGTTGCCGCGAGTGATCTGTCCGGCCTCGGTTGCCCTCCATCCTCTGGTGTAAACCGAATCACGCTATTGAAACCATCCAGAAGAAGTATGTTTATTGATGCAGATATTGTGTATCCACCAGAAGATGACACCGAGCGGTGTTTTCACTCACCAAAAGAAGCAAAGCATTCTCCAAGGAAGCCTCACAGTAACTTTTCTAGTGAAGCTCCCAAAGAAGAAACTGGCTCTTTCAGACAAAAGTTGTCTAGGTCAAGCTACAGGGAGAGCATTGATAAGCGCGTTTCTCCCACTCGGATTGTTGTCTTGAAACCATGCCTCGATAAAAATCTGAACATGGAAGGAGCATTTCCAATAACCAATGACATGTTCTGCTCCAGTTACAGAAGGACTGAAGCATGCCTAGATGATGGCATTGAAAGGCAGCAAGCAGAAGAATCCATGCCTCAGATCTCCACAGCATATCCCGATGCACGGCGCCAGAGAGCAAAGGAGTCCAGAGAAATTGCTCGAGAGGTTTCAACACAGATGAAGACAGCTGCTGTCAGGGGAGGTGCAAATGGAAAACAGAAACTCAGTCCAGATATTGGGACGTCCAACCGGGATGAGCAGGTGTCTTTGTTGACATCGATGGCTAAGCTAAAAAGTTCAGCAGCATTGCAAAGATCTTCTGATCTACATGATGCTCCGGATGGTCCTTGCGCAGGTACTTCACCGACACATTCAGCTAAGAGATCAATTAGGAAGGAAGCAAGGAGACGCCTAGCCGACAGATGGAAGACGACCCAGCAACATCAACATCCATCTCAAGATGCTAATACTACATTCAGCACACTTGGGGACATGCTTGCTCTGTCTGACAAAGAGACCTCAAAGTTTACTTCAGGGGCAGCAGCTTGCCGGCCATGGCCAGAGGGTGAGTCACATAGGGATGTGATGCCAGGATCATGTGGCTATCCTCTTGGTATCAGCAGCAATGATGACTGGAAAGATGAGAACATATGTGGCTTAACAAGGCTGGAGTCTGTTTCTACTTCATCCATCAACCGAGGCAGTCCAAAATCGAGCAGCAGAAAAGCAAGTAACAGGCATGGTGAATATTCTATGGCAGAGAACGTCATCGGATCAGGGCCTTATAATTCTGAAGATTTGCATCAGGACAGACCAAGGAGATCGTTAATCAGAAGTTCGACATATCGCTCTGATGAAAGCGATGTGCAGTCTCTGGATGAAGTGCAAAGTGTGGCGACCGAACGCGAGATCCATGTGAATTTTGAAGAACCAGCTTACACCGGTGCAGTGTCAGAGCTATCTGAAACTGGAGGAAGACTTGTGCATGGTGGAAATTCTGTCCATTTAGATAGCAGCCATGCAGTTCCAGAATGGCAGGGGGAGGCCCAGTCTTCTGCACAGAACATGATGCTGGACCAAGAGCACCCATTCGCAACAGATGACCATTTTATTGTCCCTAGTCCTAGATATTCGGCATCTCAGGTAATGTTCATTTTATGCGAGTCAAGTTTCTTTGAAGTATGGCTAAGCATTCTTTGCATATACCATATGGGTTTATGATTCCCCACCCCTCTGTTCAGTAAACTGAAGATTTTTGTTTGGTCTATGAATTATTAATTTATAGTTCTGCTGCACTCAGATCGAGGGGAATGGGCACGATCGATGTGATGACATCGAAGCTCCATCCGATCATCTGACAGAATTAGTATCCGTCGTGAGCTCCAACGAAGACGAACAACCGAGTCCGGTGTCTGTCCTCGGATCGTCCGTGGACGCCGAGGACTGCTGTTCAGGAGGTTTTGAGAAAATAAGTGCAGAACTTCAAGGCAAGTGCAGAAACACGCACACTGCCAAACCACTTCCATGTCACTGTCCACATCACTCAATTGACTTACTTTTGTCTGCTACAGGGCTCAGGATGCAACTTCGGCTGCTCAAGATGGAGGCGACGGGCGACGGGGATGATGAAACCGACCTCGCTTTGTTCAGCGACGACGATGAAACCGCCGCGAGCTGCGAGCTAGCCAACGAAAGCGCGCCGACAACGTCCCGTGCTTTCCGGGATGAAGACGAGAGGGACTTCTCTTATGTGTCTGACATGCTCACATTTCTAGCCAACCAGAGCTCTGAGCACGATCTTCTGCTCGGCGCGCGCTATCTGTCATCGGGGTCCCCAGCGCGCGGCGACGCGTACGATGAGCTCGAAAGGAAGTACGGCGAGCTCGTCCTGTGGGCGCGGCCCGAGAGGCGGCTCCTCTTCGACCTGGCGAACGACATGCTCGCCAACGTGATCGCCTGTCTGACGCAGTGCGGCGGTCAGCAGGGGCTGGCGGGGAAGTGTCGGCTGGGCATGGAATGGGACAGGGAGAGGATCGTGGAGGAGGTGTGGGAGTCTGGGAGAGGGTGCGCCGGCAGCGGCGCGAGACGGAGTGCTTCCAGGAGGAGAAGCTGATGGGGTGGGGTGGCTGGACTGCGAGGATGTCACTGATGAGATTGTGGAAGACATTGGGAGCATGCTGGGTGAGGATCTCCTGGAGGAGGCCATAGCTGACTTGTACCTGCTGGACCTTTTTGGTTAAGGGAGGAGCTTTCATGCTGCATTTTTGCGATGAATAATAAAAGCGCCCTTTATTGAAGAAAAAAAGGAAGGAGGTTCATTTCGGTGATTTCGTGCACAGGAAATGTCGAGATTTGTGAAAGTAGTGCTAGTCTTTTGGGTCTTGCTCGGCTTAAGAATGAAAAATTGTTAGTGGAAAGCAAAACTCTGTAGCTTGTTTATGCCAGCCTAGGTAGACAGTGGTGGCTGATGCAAATGTAATATTCCAGTTCCATGTATCTAGTAATATATTCTATATATGGCGACGATAATCGACGGGAAAGAATGTAATTATCTATATATATGGCAGCAGTCCTTTCTTTCCTTCTGGGTAATGTGCATTTTCGAGTATGGGTTCAGTAATCAGCTGGTGGTATGTTGGTGTCATAAGCAAGGTTGCGGTGGTATGTATTGTGAGCTGTTGCCGTCGTCAGTTTTCTCATTTCCGGAGGAGGGATATTCAGTAAATCAAGTGACAGCATAGCGCAGTGGATTAGCGTGTCTGACTTCGGATCGGAAGGTCGTGGATTTGACTCCCACTGTGGTCGCATTTTTTTTTATTTTTTCCATTTCCATCCCGATGCACTAATTTGCATCGGGATTACCACCTGCTTCCTCTCCATTTTAAGATTTCTCTTTATGCTAATTTGCATCAGGTAACAAACTAACAATCACCAATTGCTAGCCTCTTTGGATTTAAGGATTTCATAGGAATATTGGAGGATTCCAGTTCATTGATTTTTTTTCTCTCGGATTCGACTCCCACTGTGGTCGCATTTCTTTTTATTTTTTCCATTTCCATCCCGATGCACTAATTTGCATCGGGATCACCGCCTACTTCCTCTCCATTTCAAGATTTCTCTTTATGCTAATTTGCATCAGGTAACAAACTAACAATCACCAATTGCCAGCCTCTTTGGATTTAAGGATTTCATAGAAATATTGGAGGATTTCAGTTCATTGATTTTTTTTCTCTCGGGTTCGACTCCCACTGTGGTCGCATTTCTTTTTATTTTTTCCATTTCCATCCCGATGCACTAATTTGCATCGGGATCACCACCTGCTTCCTCTCCATTTCAAGATTTCTCTTTATGCTAATTTGCATCAGGTAACAAACTAACAATCACCAATTGCCAGCCTCTTTGGATTTAAGGATTTCATAGGAATATTGGAGGATTCCAGTTCATTGATTTTTTTTCTCTCAGGTTCGACTCCCACTATGGTCGCATTTCTTTTTATTTTTTCCATTTCCATCCCGATGCACTTATTTGCATCGGGATCACCACCTGCTTCCTCTTCATTTCAAGATTTCTCTTTATGCTAATTTGCATCAGGTAACAAACTAACAATCACCAATTGCTAGCCTCTTTGGATTCAAGGATTTCATAGGAATATTGAAGGATTCCAGTTCATTGATTTTTTTTTCTCTCGGGTTCGACTCCCACTGTGGTCGCATTTCTTTTTATTTTTTCCATTTCCATCCCGATGCACTAATTTGCATCGGGATCACCACCTGCTTCCTCTCCATTTCAAGATTTCTCTTTATGCTAATTTGCATCAGGTAACAAACTAACAATCACCAATTGCCAGCCTCTTTGGATTTAAGGATTTCATAGGAATATTGGAGGATTCCAATTCATTGATTTTTTTCTCTCGGGTTCGACTCCCACTGTGGTCGCATTTCTTTTCATTTTTTCCATTTCCATCCCGATGCACTAATTTGCATTGGGATCATCACCTGCTTCCTCTCCATTTCAAGATTTCTCTTTATGCTAATTTGCATCAGGTAACAAACTAACAATCACCAATTGCCAGCCTCTTTGGATTTAAGGATTTCATAGGAATATTGGAGGATTCCAGTTCATTGATTTTTTTTCTCTCGGGTTCGACTCCCACTGTTGTCGCATTTCTTTTTATTTTTTCCATTTCCATCCCGATGCACTAATTTGCATCGGGATCACCACCTGCTTCCTCTCCATTTCAAGATTTCTCTTTATGCTAATTTGCATCAGGTAACAAACTAACAATCACCAATTGCCAGCCTCTTTGGATTTAAGGATTTCATAGGAATATTGGAGGATTCCAGTTCATTGATTTTTTTTCTCTCTAAGGAAGCCCTTTGGATCAAAGGAACGACACGTCCAAAATTCCTATGAATCGCATTCCTTGTTTTCTTGTGGACATCAGTACATATGCAAGTGCTCATACATACGCGCGCACACTCACTTCTATAAGCACCTCCGAGAGACCGAGCCGGCATATCATCTTGAGATTTACAAAGAAACCGTAGACGCCTCGTCGTCGACGGAAACGTCTCCTCTCACTGAAAGCGCATCGCCGAAAATCCTGAAATAAATTCAGGAATAATGCGAGCACCAGGACTTGAACCCTAGTGGGCTGGGGATACCACTGTCTCTTTAACCATCCAACCACAGGTTTGTTCGCTATGGATCGCATTCCTACGCCTCAATCCTATAGGAATTTCAACATCCACTCAAACCTCTTTTTTACACTGATTCGCGTGTAGGATTGAGGCATTTTTCCTGTGTTTCATCCAAAAATGACCGCGCGTGCAGTTTTTCTCTGTTTTCTAATCCCGATGCATAAATTTGCATCGGGATCACCACCTGCTTCCTCTCCATTTCAAGATTTCTCTTTATGCTAATTTGCATCAGGTAACAAACTAACAATCACCAATTGCCAGACTCTTTGGATTTAAGGATTTCATACGAATATTGGAGGATTCCAGTTCATTGATTTTTTTTCTCGGGTTCGACTCCCACTGTGGTCGCATTTCTTTTTATTTTTTCCATTTCCATCCCGATGCACAAATTTGCATCGGGATCACCACCTGCTTCCTCTCCATTTCAAGATTTCTCTTTATGCTAATTTGCATCAGGTAACAAACTAACAATCACCAATTGCCAGCCTCTTTGGATTTAAGGATTTCATAGGAATATTGGAGGATTCCAGTTCATTGATTTTTTTTCTCGGGTTCGACTCCCACTGTGGTCGCATTTCTTTTTATTTTTTCCATTTCCATCCCGATGCACTAATTTGCATCGGGATCACCACCTGCTTCCTCTCCATTTCAAGATTTCTCTTTATGCTAATTTGCATCAGGTAACAAACTAACAATCACCAATTGCCAGCCTCTTTGGATTTAAGGATTTCATAGGAATATTGGAGGATTCCAGTTCATTGATTTTTTTCTCTCGGGTTCGACTCCCACTGTGGCCGCATTTCTTTTTATTTTTTCCATTTCCATCCCGATGCACTAATTTGCATCGGGATCACCACCTGCTTCCTCTCCATTTCAAGATTTCTCTTTATGCTAATTTGCATCAGGTAACAAACTAACAATCACCAATTGCCAGCCTCTTTGGATTTAAGGATTTCATAGGAATATTGGAGGATTCCAGTTCATTGATTTTTTTCTCTCGGGTTCGACTCCCACTGTGGTCGCATTTCTTTTTATTTTTTCCATTTCCATCCCGATGCACTAATTTGCATCGGGATCACCACCTGCTTCCTCTCCATTTCAAGATTTCTCTTTATGCTAATTTGCATCAGGTAACAAACTAACAATCACCAATTGCCAGCCTCTTTGGATTTAAGGATTTCATAGGAATATTGGAGGATTCCAGTTCATTGATTTTTTTTTCTCTCGGGTTCGACTCCCACTATGGTCGCATTTCTTTTTATTTTTTACATTTCCATCGCGATGCACTAATTTCCATCGGGATCACCACCTGCTTCCTCTTCATTTCAAGATTTCTCTTTATGCTAATTTGCATCAGGTAACAAACTAACAATCACCAATTGCCAGCCTCTTTGGATTTAAGGATTTCATAGGAATATTGAAGGATTCCAGTTCATTGAATTTTTTCTCTCGGGTTCGACTCCCACTGTGGTCGTATTTCTTTTTATTTTTCCCATTTCCATCCCGATGCACTAATTTGCATCGGGATCACCACCTGCTTCCTCTCCATTTCAAGATTTCTCTTTATGCTAATTTGCATCAGGTAACAAACTAACAATCACCAATTGCCAGCCTCTTTGGATTTAAGGATTTCATAGGAATATTGGAGGATTCCAGTTCATTGATTTTTTTTCTCGGGTTCGACTCCCACTATGGTCGCATTTCTTTTTATTTTTTCCATTTCCATCGCGATGCACTAATTTCCATCGGGATCACCACCTGCTTCCTCTTCATTTCAAGATTTCTCTTTATGCTAATTTGCATCAGGTAACAAACTAACAATCACCAATTGCCAGCCTCTTTGGATTTAAGGATTTCATAGGAATATTGAAGGATTCCAGTTCATTGAATTTTTTCTCTCGGGTTCGACTCCCACTGTGGTCGTATTTCTTTTTATTTTTCCCATTTCCATCCCGATGCACTAATTTGCATCGGGATCACCACCTGCTTCCTCTCCATTTCAAGATTTCTCTTTATGCTAATTTGCATCAGGTAACAAACTAACAATCACCAATTGCCAGCCTCTTTGGATTTAAGGATTTCATAGGAATATTGGAGGATTCCAATTCATTGATTTTTTTTCTCTCGGGTTCGACTCCCACTGTGGTCGCATTTCTTTTTATTTTTTCCATTTCCATCCCGATGCACTAATTTGCATCGGGATCACCACCTGCTTCGTCTCCATTTCAAGATTTCTCTTTATGCTAATTTGCATCAGGTAACAAACTAACAATCACCAATTGCCAGCCTCTTTGGATTTAAGGATTTCATAGGAATATTGGAGGATTCCAGTTCATTGATTTTTTTTTCTCTCGGGTTCGACTCCCACTATGGTCGCATTTCTTTTTATTTTTTCCATTTCCCTCGCGATGCACTAATTTCCATCGGGATCACCACCTGCTTCCTCTTCATTTCAATATTTCTCTTTATGCTAATTTTCATCAGGTAACAAACTAACAATCACCAATTGCCAGCCTCTTTGGATTTAAGGATTTCATAGGAATATTGAAGGATTCCAGTTCATTGAATTTTTTCTCTCGGGTTCGACTCCCACTGTGGTCGTATTTCTTTTTATTTTTCCCATTTCCATCCCGATGCACTAATTTGCATCGGGATCACCACCTGCTTCCTCTCCATTTCAAGATTTCTCTTTATGCTAATTTGCATCAGGTAACAAACTAACAATCACCAATTGCCAGCCTCTTTGGATTTAAGGATTTCATAGGAATATTGGAGGATTCCAGTTCACTGATTTTTTTCTCTCTAAGGAAGCCCATTGGATCAAAGGAACGACACGTCCAAAATTCCTATGAATCGCATTCCTTCTTTTCTTGTGGACATCAGTACATATGCAAGTGCTCATACATACGCGCGCACACTCACTTCTATAAGCACCTCCGAGAGACCGAGCCGGCATATCATCTTGAGATTTACAAAGAAACCGTAGACGCCTCGTCGTCGACGGAAACGTCTCCTCTCACTGAAAGCGCATCGCCGAAAATCCTGAAATAAATTCAGGAATAATGCGAGCACCAGGACTTGAACCCTAGTGGGCTGGGGATACCACTGTCTCTTTAACCATCCAACCACAGGTTGGTTCGCTATGGATCGCATTCCTACGCCTCAATCCTATAGGAATTTCAACATCCACTCAAACCTCTTTTTTACACTGATTCGCGTGTAGGATTGAGTCATTTTTCCTGTGTTTCATCCAAAAATGACTGCGCGTGCAGTTTTTCTCTGTTTTCTAATCCCGATGCATAAATTTGCATCGGGATCACCACCTGCTTCCTCTCCATTTCAAGATTTCTCTTTATGCTAATTTGCATCAGGTAACAAACTAACAATCACCAATTGCCAGAATCTTTGGATTTAAGGATTTCATAGGAATATTGGAGGATTCCAGTTCATTGATTTTTTTTCTCGGGTTCGACTCCCACTGTGGTCGCATTTCTTTTTATTTTTTCCATTTCCATCCCGATGCACAAATTTGCATCGGGATCACCACCTGCTTCCTCTCCATTTCAAGATTTCTCTTTATGCTAATTTGCATCAGGTAACAAACTAACAATCACCAATTGCCAGCCTCTTTGGATTTAAGGATTTCATAGGAATATTGGAGGATTCCAGTTCATTGATTTTTTTTCTCGGGTTCGACTCCCACTGTGGTCGCATTTCTTTTTATTTTTTCCATTTCCATCCCGATGCACTAATTTGCATCGGGATCACCACCTGCTTCCTCTCCATTTCAAGATTTCTCTTTATGCTAATTTGCATCAGGTAACAAACTAACAATCACCAATTGCCAGCCTCTTTGGATTTAACGATTTCATAGGAATATTGGAGGATTCCAGTTCATTGATTTTTTTTATCTCGGGTTCGACTCCCACTGTGGCCGCATTTCTTTTTATTTTTTCCATTTCATCCCGATGCAATAATTTGCATCGGGATCACCACCTGCTTCCTCTCCATTTCAAGATTTCTCTTTATGCTAATTTGCATCAGGTAACAAACTAACAATCACCAATTGCCAGCCTCTTTGGATTTAAGGATTTCATAGGAATATTGGAGGATTCCAGTTCATTGATTTTTTTCTCTCGGGTTCGACTCCCACTATGGTCGCATTTCTTTTTATTTTTGCCATTTCCATCCCGATGCACTAATTTGCATCGGGATCACCACCTGCTTCCTCTCCATTTCAAGATTTCTCTTTATGCTAATTTGCATCAGGTAACAAACTAACAATCACCAATTGCCAGCCTCTTTGGATTTAAGGATTTCATAGGAATATTGGAGGATTCCAGTTCATTGATTTTTTTTCTCTCGGGTTCGACTCCCACTATGGTCGCATTTCTTTTTATTTTTTCCATTTCCATCGCGATGCACTAATTTCCATCGGGATCACCACCTGCTTCCTCTTCATTTCAAGATTTCTCTTTATGCTAATTTGCATCAGGTAACAAACTAACAATCACCAATTGCCAGCCTCTTTGGATTTAAGGATTTCATAGGAATATTGAAGGATTCCAGTTCATTGAATTTTTTCTCTCGGGTTCGACTCCCACTGTGGTCGTATTTCTTTTTATTTTTCCCATTTCCATCCCGATGCACTAATTTGCATCGGGATCACCACCTGCTTCCTCTCCATTTTAAGATTTCTCTTTATGCTAATTTGCATCAGGTAACAAACTAACAATCACCAATTGCCAGCCTCTTTGGATTTAAGGATTTCATAGGAATATTGAAGGATTCCAGTTCATTGAATTTTTTCTCTCGGGTTCGACTCCCACTGTGGTCGCATTTCTTTTTATTTTTTCCATTTCCATCCCGATGCACTAATTTGCATCGGGATCACCACCTGCTTCCTGTCCATTTCAAGAATTCTCTTTATGCTAATTTGCATCAGGTAACAAACTATCAATCACCAATTGCCAGCCTCTTTGGATGTAAGGATTTCATAGGAATATTGGAGGATTCCAGTTCATTGATTTTTTTTCTCTCGGGTTCGACTCCCACTATGGTCGCATTTCTTTTTATTTTTTCCATTTCCATCGCGATGCACTAATTTCCATCGGGATCACCACCTGCTTCCTCTTCATTTCAAGATTTCTCTTTATGCTAATTTGCATCAGGTAACAAACTAACAATCACCAATTGCCAACCTCTTTGGATTTAAGGATTTCATAGGAATATTGAAGGATTCCAGTTCATTGAATTTTTTCTCTCGGGTTCGACTCCCACTGTGGTCGTATTTCTTTTTATTTTTCCCATTTCCATCCCGATGCACTAATTTGCATCGGGATCACCACCTGCTTCCTCTCCATTTCAAGATTTCTCTTTATGCTAATTTGCATCAGGTAACAAACTAACAATCACCAATTGCCAGCCTCTTTGGATTTAAGGATTTCATAGGAATATTGGAGGATTCCAGTTCATTGATTTTTTTTCTCGGGTTCGACTCCCACTATGGTCGCATTTCTTTTTATTTTTTCCATTTCCATCGCGATGCACTAATTTCCATCGGGATCACCACCTGCTTCCTCTTCATTTCAAGATTTCTCTTTATGCTAATTTGCATCAGGTAACAAACTAACAATCACCAATTGCCAGCCTCTTTGGATTTAAGGATTTCATAGGAATATTGAAGGATTCCAGTTCATTGAATTTTTTCTCTCGGGTTCGACTCCCACTGTGGTCGTATTTCTTTTTATTTTTCCCATTTCCATCCCGATGCACTAATTTGCATCGGGATCACCACCTGCTTCCTCTCCATTTCAAGATTTCTCTTTATGCTAATTTGCATCAGGTAACAAACTAACAATCACCAATTGCCAGCCTCTTTGGATTTAAGGATTTCATAGGAATATTGGAGGATTCCAGTTCACTGATTTTTTTCTCTCTAAGGAAGCCCATTGGATCAAAGGAACGACACGTCCAAAATTCCTATGAATCGCATTCCTTCTTTTCTTGTGGACATCAGTACATATGCAAGTGCTCATACATACGCGCGCACACTCACTTCTATAAGCACCTCCGAGAGACCGAGCCGGCATATCATCTTGAGATTTACAAAGAAACCGTAGACGCCTCGTCGTCGACGGAAACGTCTCCTCTCACTGAAAGCGCATCGCCGAAAATCCTGAAATAAATTCAGGAATAATGCGAGCACCAGGACTTGAACCCTAGTGGGCTGGGGATACCACTGTCTCTTTAACCATCCAACCACAGGTTGGTTCGCTATGGATCGCATTCCTACGCCTCAATCCTATAGGAATTTCAACATCCACTCAAACCTCTTTTTTACACTGATTCGCGTGTAGGATTGAGTCATTTTTCCTGTGTTTCATCCAAAAATGACTGCGCGTGCAGTTTTTCTCTGTTTTCTAATCCCGATGCATAAATTTGCATCGGGATCACCACCTGCTTCCTCTCCATTTCAAGATTTCTCTTTATGCTAATTTGCATCAGGTAACAAACTAACAATCACCAATTGCCAGAATCTTTGGATTTAAGGATTTCATAGGAATATTGGAGGATTCCAGTTCATTGATTTTTTTTCTCGGGTTCGACTCCCACTGTGGTCGCATTTCTTTTTATTTTTTCCATTTCCATCCCGATGCACAAATTTGCATCGGGATCACCACCTGCTTCCTCTCCATTTCAAGATTTCTCTTTATGCTAATTTGCATCAGGTAACAAACTAACAATCACCAATTGCCAGCCTCTTTGGATTTAAGGATTTCATAGGAATATTGGAGGATTCCAGTTCATTGATTTTTTTTCTCGGGTTCGACTCCCACTGTGGTCGCATTTCTTTTTATTTTTTCCATTTCCATCCCGATGCACTAATTTGCATCGGGATCACCACCTGCTTCCTCTCCATTTCAAGATTTCTCTTTATGCTAATTTGCATCAGGTAACAAACTAACAATCACCAATTGCCAGCCTCTTTGGATTTAACGATTTCATAGGAATATTGGAGGATTCCAGTTCATTGATTTTTTTTATCTCGGGTTCGACTCCCACTGTGGCCGCATTTCTTTTTATTTTTTCCATTTCATCCCGATGCACTAATTTGCATCGGGATCACCACCTGCTTCCTCTCCATTTCAAGATTTCTCTTTATGCTAATTTGCATCAGGTAACAAACTAACAATCACCAATTGCCAGCCTCTTTGGATTTAAGGATTTCATAGGAATATTGGAGGATTCCAGTTCATTGATTTTTTTCTCTCGGGTTCGACTCCCACTATGGTCGCATTTCTTTTTATTTTTGCCATTTCCATCCCGATGCACTAATTTGCATCGGGATCACCACCTGCTTCCTCTCCATTTCAAGATTTCTCTTTATGCTAATTTGCATCAGGTAACAAACTAACAATCACCAATTGCCAGCCTCTTTGGATTTAAGGATTTCATAGGAATATTGGAGGATTCCAGTTCATTGATTTTTTTTCTCTCGGGTTCGACTCCCACTATGGTCGCATTTCTTTTTATTTTTTCCATTTCCATCGCGATGCACTAATTTCCATCGGGATCACCACCTGCTTCCTCTTCATTTCAAGATTTCTCTTTATGCTAATTTGCATCAGGTAACAAACTAACAATCACCAATTGCCAGCCTCTTTGGATTTAAGGATTTCATAGGAATATTGAAGGATTCCAGTTCATTGAATTTTTTCTCTCGGGTTCGACTCCCACTGTGGTCGTATTTCTTTTTATTTTTCCCATTTCCATCCCGATGCACTAATTTGCATCGGGATCACCACCTGCTTCCTCTCCATTTTAAGATTTCTCTTTATGCTAATTTGCATCAGGTAACAAACTAACAATCACCAATTGCCAGCCTCTTTGGATTTAAGGATTTCATAGGAATATTGAAGGATTCCAGTTCATTGAATTTTTTCTCTCGGGTTCGACTCCCACTGTGGTCGCATTTCTTTTTATTTTTTCCATTTCCATCCCGATGCACTAATTTGCATCGGGATCACCACCTGCTTCCTGTCCATTTCAAGAATTCTCTTTATGCTAATTTGCATCAGGTAACAAACTATCAATCACCAATTGCCAGCCTCTTTGGATTTAAGGATTTCATAGGAATATTGGAGGATTCCAGTTCATTGATTTTTTTTCTCTCGGGTTCGACTCCCACTATGGTCGCATTTCTTTTTATTTTTTCCATTTCCATCGCGATGCACTAATTTCCATCGGGATCACCACCTGCTTCCTCTTCATTTCAAGATTTCTCTTTATGCTAATTTGCATCAGGTAACAAACTAACAATCACCAATTGCCAACCTCTTTGGATTTAAGGATTTCATAGGAATATTGAAGGATTCCAGTTCATTGAATTTTTTCTCTCGGGTTCGACTCCCACTGTGGTCGTATTTCTTTTTATTTTTCCCATTTCCATCCCGATGCACTAATTTGCATCGGGATCACCACCTGCTTCCTCTCCATTTCAAGATTTCTCTTTATGCTAATTTGCATCAGGTAACAAACTAACAATCACCAATTGCCAGCCTCTTTGGATTTAAGGATTTCATAGGAATATTGGAGGATTCCAGTTCATTGATTTTTTTTCTCGGGTTCGACTCCCACTGTGGTCGCATTTCTTTTTATTTTTTCCATTTCCATCCCGATGCACTAATTTGCATCGGGATCACCACCTGCTTCCTCTCCATTTCAAGATTTCTCTTTATGCTAATTTGCATCAGGTAACAAACTAACAATCACCAATTGCCAGCCTCTTTGGATTTAACGATTTCATAGGAATATTGGAGGATTCCAGTTCATTGATTTTTTTTATCTCGGGTTCGACTCCCACTGTGGCCGCATTTCTTTTTATTTTTTCCATTTCATCCCGATGCACTAATTTGCATCGGGATCACCACCTGCTTCCTCTCCATTTCAAGATTTCTCTTTATGCTAATTTGCATCAGGTAACAAACTAACAATCACCAATTGCCAGCCTCTTTGGATTTAAGGATTTCATAGGAATATTGGAGGATTCCAGTTCATTGATTTTTTTCTCTCGGGTTCGACTCCCACTATGGTCGCATTTCTTTTTATTTTTGCCATTTCCATCCCGATGCACTAATTTGCATCGGGATCACCACCTGCTTCCTCTCCATTTCAAGATTTCTCTTTATGCTAATTTGCATCAGGTAACAAACTAACAATCACCAATTGCCAGCCTCTTTGGATTTAAGGATTTCATAGGAATATTGGAGGATTCCAGTTCATTGATTTTTTTTCTCTCGGGTTCGACTCCCACTATTGTCGCATTTCTTTTTATTTTTTCCATTTCCATCGCGATGCACTAATTTCCATCGGGATCACCACCTGCTTCCTCTTCATTTCAAGATTTCTCTTTATGCTAATTTGCATCAGGTAACAAACTAACAATCACCAATTGCCAGCCTCTTTGGATTTAAGGATTTCATAGGAATATTGAAGGATTCCAGTTCATTGAATTTTTTCTCTCGGGTTCGACTCCCACTGTGGTCGTATTTCTTTTTATTTTTCCCATTTCCATCCCGATGCACTAATTTGCATCGGGATCACCACCTGCTTCCTCTCCATTTTAAGATTTCTCTTTATGCTAATTTGCATCAGGTAACAAACTAACAATCACCAATTGCCAGCCTCTTTGGATTTAAGGATTTCATAGGAATATTGAAGGATTCCAGTTCATTGAATTTTTTCTCTCGGGTTCGACTCCCACTGTGGTCGCATTTCTTTTTATTTTTTCCATTTCCATCCCGATGCACTAATTTGCATCGGGATCACCACCTGCTTCCTGTCCATTTCAAGAATTCTCTTTATGCTAATTTGCATCAGGTAACAAACTATCAATCACCAATTGCCAGCCTCTTTGGATTTAAGGATTTCATAGGAATATTGGAGGATTCCAGTTCATTGATTTTTTTTCTCTCGGGTTCGACTCCCACTATGGTCGCATTTCTTTTTATTTTTTCCATTTCCATCGCGATGCACTAATTTCCATCGGGATCACCACCTGCTTCCTCTTCATTTCAAGATTTCTCTTTATGCTAATTTGCATCAGGTAACAAACTAACAATCACCAATTGCCAACCTCTTTGGATTTAAGGATTTCATAGGAATATTGAAGGATTCCAGTTCATTGAATTTTTTCTCTCGGGTTCGACTCCCACTGTGGTCGTATTTCTTTTTATTTTTCCCATTTCCATCCCGATGCACTAATTTGCATCGGGATCACCACCTGCTTCCTCTCCATTTCAAGATTTCTCTTTATGCTAATTTGCATCAGGTAACAAACTAACAATCACCAATTGCCAGCCTCTTTGGATTTAAGGATTTCATAGGAATATTGGAGGATTCCAGTTCATTGATTTTTTTTCTCTCGGGTTCGACTCCCACTGTGGTCGCATTTCTTTTTATTTTTTCCATTTCCATCCCGATGCACTAATTTGCATCGGGATCACCACCTGCTTCCTCTCCATTTCAAGATTTCTCTTTATGCTAATTTGCATCAGGTAACAAACTAACAATCACCAATTGCCAGCCTCTTTGGATTTAAGGATTTCATAGGAATATTGGAGGATTCCAGTTCATTGATTTTTTTTTCTCTCGGGTTCGACTCCCACTATGGTCGCATTTCTTTTTATTTTTTCCATTTCCATCGCGATGCACTAATTTCCATCGGGATCACCACCTGCTTCCTCTTCATTTCAAGATTTCTCTTTATGCTAATTTGCATCAGGTAACAAACTAACAATCACCAATTGCCAACCTCTTTGGATTTAAGGATTTCATAGGAATATTGAAGGATTCCAGTTCATTGAATATTTTCTCTCGGGTTCGACTCCCACTGTGGTCGTATTTCTTTTTATTTTTCCCATTTCCATCCCGATGCACTAATTTGCATCGGGATCACCACCTGCTTCCTCTCCATTTCAAGATTTCTCTTTATGCTAATTTGCATCAGGTAACAAACTAACAATCACCAATTGCCAGCCTCTTTGGATTTAAGGATTTCATAGGAATATTGGAGGATTCCAGTTCATTGATTTTTTTTTCTCGGGTTCGACTCCCACTGTGGTCGCATTTCTTTTTATTTTTTCAATTTCCATCCCGATGCACAAATTTGCATCGGGATCACCACCTGCTTCCTCTCCATTTCAAGATTTCTCTTTATGCTAATTTGCATCAGGTAACAAACTAACAATCACCAGTTGCCAGCCTCTTTGAATTTAAGGATTTCATAGGAATATTGGAGGATTCCAGTTCATTGATTTTTTTTTCTCGGGTTCGACTCCCACTGTGGTCGCATTTCTTTTTATTTTTTCCATTTCCATCCCGATGCACTAATTTGCATCGGCATCACCACCTGCTTCCTCTCCATTTCAAGATTTCTCTTTATGCTAATTTGCATCAGGTAACAAACTAACAATCACCAATTGCCAGCCTCTTTGGATTTAAGGATTTCATAGGAATATTGGAGGATTCCAGTTCATTGATTTTTTTTCTCTCGGGTTCGACTCCCACTGTGGTCGCAATTCTTTTTATTTTTTCCATTTCCATCCCGATGCACTAATTTGCATCGGGATCACCACCTGCTTCCTCTCCATTTCAAGATTTCTCTTTATGCTAATTTGCATTAGGTAACAAACTAACAATCACCAATTGCCAGCCTCTTTGGATTTAAGGATTTCATAGGAATATTGGAGGATTCCAGTTCATTGATTTTTTTTCTCTCGGGTTCGACTCCCACTATGGTCGCATTTCTTTTTATTTTTGCCATTTCCATCCCGATGCACTAATTTGCATCGGGATCACCACCTGCTTCCTCTTCATTTCAAGATTTCTCTTTATGCTAATTTGCATCAGGTAACAAACTAACAATCACCAATTGCCAGCCTCTTTGGATTTAAGGATTTCATAGGAATATTGAAGGATTCCAGTTCATTGATTTTTTTTCTCTCGGGTTCGACTCCCACTGTGGTCGTATTTCTTTTTATTTTTTCCATTTCCATCCCGATGCACTAATTTGCATCGGGATCACCACCTGCTTCCTCTCCATTTCAAGATTTCTCTTTATGCTAATTTGCATCAGGTAACAAACTAACAATCACCAATTGCCAGCCTCTTTGGATTTAAGGATTTCATAGGAATATTGGAGGATTCCAGTTCATTGATTTTTTTTTCTCTCGGGTTCGACTCCCACTATGGTCGCATTTCTTTTTATTTTTTCCATTTCCATCGCGATGCACTAATTTCCATCGGGATCACCACCTGCTTCCTCTTCATTTCAAGATTTCTCTTTATGCTAATTTGCATCAGGTAACAAACTAACAATCACCAATTGCCAACCTCTTTGGATTTAAGGATTTCATAGGAATATTGAAGGATTCCAGTTCATTGAATATTTTCTCTCGGGTTCGACTCCCACTGTGGTCGTATTTCTTTTTATTTTTCCCATTTCCATCCCGATGCACTAATTTGCATCGGGATCACCACCTGCTTCCTCTCCATTTCAAGATTTCTCTTTATGCTAATTTGCATCAGGTAACAAACTAACAATCACCAATTGCCAGCCTCTTTGGATTTAAGGATTTCATAGGAATATTGGAGGATTCCAGTTCATTGATTTTTTTTTCTCGGGTTCGACTCCCACTGTGGTCGCATTTCTTTTTATTTTTTCAATTTCCATCCCGATGCACAAATTTGCATCGGGATCACCACCTGCTTCCTCTCCATTTCAAGATTTCTCTTTATGCTAATTTGCATCAGGTAACAAACTAACAATCACCAGTTGCCAGCCTCTTTGAATTTAAGGATTTCATAGGAATATTGGAGGATTCCAGTTCATTGATTTTTTTTTCTCGGGTTCGACTCCCACTGTGGTCGCATTTCTTTTTATTTTTTCCATTTCCATCCCGATGCACTAATTTGCATCGGCATCACCACCTGCTTCCTCTCCATTTCAAGATTTCTCTTTATGCTAATTTGCATCAGGTAACAAACTAACAATCACCAATTGCCAGCCTCTTTGGATTTAAGGATTTCATAGGAATATTGGAGGATTCCAGTTCATTGATTTTTTTTCTCTCGGGTTCGACTCCCACTGTGGTCGCAATTCTTTTTATTTTTTCCATTTCCATCCCGATGCACTAATTTGCATCGGGATCACCACCTGCTTCCTCTCCATTTCAAGATTTCTCTTTATGCTAATTTGCATTAGGTAACAAACTAACAATCACCAATTGCCAGCCTCTTTGGATTTAAGGATTTCATAGGAATATTGGAGGATTCCAGTTCATTGATTTTTTTTCTCTCGGGTTCGACTCCCACTATGGTCGCATTTCTTTTTATTTTTGCCATTTCCATCCCGATGCACTAATTTGCATCGGGATCACCACCTGCTTCCTCTTCATTTCAAGATTTCTCTTTATGCTAATTTGCATCAGGTAACAAACTAACAATCACCAATTGCCAGCCTCTTTGGATTTAAGGATTTCATAGGAATATTGAAGGATTCCAGTTCATTGATTTTTTTCTCTCGGGTTCGACTCCCACTGTGGTCGTATTTCTTTTTATTTTTTCCATTTCCATCCCGATGCACTAATTTGCATCGGGATCACCACCTGCTTCCTCTCCATTTCAAGATTTCTCTTTATGCTAATTTGCATCAGGTAACAAACTATCAATCACCAATTGCCAGCCTCTTTGGATTTAAGGATTTCATAGGAATATTGGAGGATTCCAGTTCATTGATTTTTTTTCTCTCGGGTTCGACTCCCACTATGGTCGCATTTCTTTTTATTTTTTCCATTTCCATCGCGATGCACTAATTTCCATCGGGATCACCACCTGCTTCCTCTTCATTTCAAGATTTCTCTTTATGCTAATTTGCATCAGGTAACAAACTAACAATCACCAATTGCCAACCTCTTTGGATTTAAGGATTTCATAGGAATATTGAAGGATTCCAGTTCATTGAATTTTTTCTCTCGGGTTCGACTCCCACTGTGGTCGTATTTCTTTTTATTTTTCCCATTTCCATCCCGATGCACTAATTTGCATCGGGATCACCACCTGCTTCCTCTCCATTTCAAGATTTCTCTTTATGCTAATTTGCATCAGGTAACAAACTAACAATCACCAATTGCCAGCCTCTTTGGATTTAAGGATTTCATAGGAATATTGGAGGATTCCAGTTCATTGATTTTTTTTCTCTCGGGTTCGACTCCCACTGTGGTCGCATTTCTTTTTATTTTTTCCATTTCCATCCCGATGCACTAATTTGCATCGGGATCACCACCTGCTTCCTCTCCATTTCAAGATTTCTCTTTATGCTAATTTGCATCAGGTAACAAACTAACAATCACCAATTGCCAGCCTCTTTGGATTTAAGGATTTCATAGGAATATTGGAGGATTCCAGTTCATTGATTTTTTTTTCTCTCGGGTTCGACTCCCACTATGGTCGCATTTCTTTTTATTTTTTCCATTTCCATCGCGATGCACTAATTTCCATCGGGATCACCACCTGCTTCCTCTTCATTTCAAGATTTCTCTTTATGCTAATTTGCATCAGGTAACAAACTAACAATCACCAATTGCCAACCTCTTTGGATTTAAGGATTTCATAGGAATATTGAAGGATTCCAGTTCATTGAATTTTTTCTCTCGGGTTCGACTCCCACTGTGGTCGTATTTCTTTTTATTTTTCCCATTTCCATCCCGATGCACTAATTTGCATCGGGATCACCACCTGCTTCCTCTCCATTTCAAGATTTCTCTTTATGCTAATTTGCATCAGGTAACAAACTAACAATCACCAATTGCCAGCCTCTTTGGATTTAAGGATTTCATAGGAATATTGGAGGATTCCAGTTCATTGATTTTTTTCTCTCTAAGGAAGCCCTTTGGATCAAAGGAACGACACGTCCAAAATTCCTATGAATCGCATTCCTTCTTTTCTTGTGGACATCAGTACATATGCAAGTGCTCATACATACGCGCGCACACTCACTTCTATAAGCACCTCCGAGAGACCCAGCCGGCATATCATCTTGACATTTACAAAGAAACCGTAGATGCCTCATCGTCGACGGAAACGTCTCCTCTCACTGAAAGCGCATCGCCAAAAATCCTGAAATAAATTCAGGAATAATGCGAGCACCAGGACTTGAAGCCTAGTGGGCTGGGGATACCACTGTCTCTTTAACCATCCAACCACAGGTTGGTTCGCTATGGATCGCATTCCTACGCCTCAATCCTATAGGAATTTCAACATCCACTCAAACCTCTTTTTTACACTGATTCGCGTGTAGGATTGAGGCATTTTTCCTGTGTTTCATCCAAAAATGACTGCGCGTGCAGTTTTTCTATGTTTTCTAATCCCGATGCACAAATTTGCATCGGGATCACCACCTGCTTCCTCTCCATTTCAAGATTTCTCTTTATGCTAATTTGCATCAGGTAACAAACTAACAATCACCAATTGCCAGCCTCTTTGGATTTAAGGATTTCATAGGAATATTGGAGGATTCCAGTTCATTGATTTTTTTTTCTCGGGTTCGACTCCCACTGTGGTCGCATTTCTTTTTATTTTTTCAATTTCCATCCCGATGCACAAATTTGCATCGGGATCACCACCTGCTTCCTCTCCATTTCAAGATTTCTCTTTATGCTAATTTGCATCAGGTAACAAACTAACAATCACCAGTTGCCAGCCTCTTTGAATTTAAGGATTTCATAGGAATATTGGAGGATTCCAGTTCATTGATTTTTTTTTCTCGGGTTCGACTCCCACTGTGGTCGCATTTCTTTTTATTTTTTCCATTTCCATCCCGATGCACTAATTTGCATCGGCATCACCACCTGCTTCCTCTCCATTTCAAGATTTCTCTTTATGCTAATTTGCATCAGGTAACAAACTAACAATCACCAATTGCCAGCCTCTTTGGATTTAAGGATTTCATAGGAATATTGGAGGATTCCAGTTCATTGATTTTTTTTCTCTCGGGTTCGACTCCCACTGTGGTCGCAATTCTTTTTATTTTTTCCATTTCCATCCCGATGCACTAATTTGCATCGGGATCACCACCTGCTTCCTCTCCATTTCAAGATTTCTCTTTATGCTAATTTGCATTAGGTAACAAACTAACAATCACCAATTGCCAGCCTCTTTGGATTTATGGATTTCATAGGAATATTGGAGGATTCCAGTTCATTGATTTTTTTTCTCTCGGGTTCGACTCCCACTATGGTCGCATTTCTTTTTATTTTTGCCATTTCCATCCCGATGCACTAATTTGCATCGGGATCACCACCTGCTTCCTCTTCATTTCAAGATTTCTCTTTATGCTAATTTGCATCAGGTAACAAACTAACAATCACCAATTGCCAGCCTCTTTGGATTTAAGGATTTCATAGGAATATTGAAGGATTCCAGTTCATTGATTTTTTTCTCTCGGGTTCGACTCCCACTGTGGTCGTATTTCTTTTTATTTTTTCCATTTCCATCCCGATGCACTAATTTGCATCGGGATCACCACCTGCTTCCTCTCCATTTCAAGATTTCTCTTTATGCTAATTTGCATCAGGTAACAAACTAACAATCACCAATTGCCAGCCTCTTTGGATTTAAGGATTTCATAGGAATATTGGAGGATTCCAGTTCATTGATTTTTTTTCTCTCGGGTTCGACTCCCACTGTGGTCGCATTTCTTTTTATTTTTTCCATTTCCATCCCGATGCATTAATTTGCATCGGGATCACCACCTGCTTCCTCTCCATTTCAAGATTTCTCTTTATGCTAGTTTGCATCAGGTAACAAACTAACAATCATCAATTGCCAGCCTTTTTGGATTTAACGATTTCATAGCAATATTGGAGGATTCCAGTTCATCGATTTTTTTTCTCTCGGGTTCGACTCCCACTGTTGTCGCATTTCTTTTTATTTTTTCCATTTCCATCCCGATGCACTAATTTGCATCGGGATCACCACCTGCTTCCTCTCCATTTCAAGATTTCTCTTTATGCTAATTTGCATCAGGTAACAAACTAACAATCACCAATTGCCAGCCTCTTTGGATTTAAGGATTTCATAGGAATATTGGAGGATTCCAGTTCATTGATTTTTTTCTCTCGGGTTCGACTCCCACTGTGGTCGCATTTCTTTTTATTTTTTCCATTTCCATCCCGATGCACTAATTTGCATCGGGATCACCACCTGCTTCCTCTCCATTTCAAGATTTCTCTTTATGCTAATTTGCATCAGGTAACAAACTAACAATCACCAATTGCCAGCCTCTTTGGATTTAAGGATTTCATGGGAATATTGGAGGATTCCAGTTCATTGATTTTTTTTCTCTCGGGTTCGACTCCCACTATGGTCGCATTTCTTTTTATTTTTTCCATTTCCATCCCGATGCACTAATTTGCATCGGGATCACCACCTGCTTTCTCTTCATTTCAAGATTTCTCTTTATACTAATTTGCATCAGGTAACAAACTAACAATCACCAATTGCCAGCCTCTTTGGATTTAAGGATTTCATAGGAATATTGAAGGATTCCAGTTCATTGATTTTTTTTCTCTCGGGTTCGACTCCCACTGTGGTCGTATTTCTTTTTATTTTTTCCATTTCCATCCCGATGCACTAATTTGCATCGGGATCACCACCTGCTTCCTCTCCATTTCAAGATTTCTCTTTATGCTAATTTGCATCAGGTAACAAACTAACAATGACCAATTGCCAGCCTCTTTGGATTTAAGGATTTCATAGGAATATTGGAGGATTCCAGTTCATTGATTTTTTTTCTCTCGGGTTCGACTCCCACTGTGGTCGCATTTCTTTTTATTTTTTCCATTTCCATCCCGATGCATTAATTTGCATCGGGATCACCACCTGCTTCCTCTCCATTTCAAGATTTCTCTTTATGCTAATTTGCATCAGGTAACAAACTAACAATCACCAATTGCCAGCCTCTTTGGATTTAAGGATTTCATAGGAATATTGGAGGATTTCAGTTCATTGATTTTTTTTCTCTCGGGTTCGACTCCCACTGTTGTAGCATTTCTTTTTATTTTTTCCATTTCCATCCCGATGCACTAATTTGCATCGGGATCACCACCTGCTTCCTCTCCATTTCAAGATTTCTCTTTATGCTAATTTGCATCAGGTAACAAACTAACAATCACCAATTGCCAGCCTCTTTAGATTTAAGGATTTCATAGGAATATTGGAGGATTCCAGTTCATTGATTTTTTTCTCTCTAAGGAAGCCCTTTGGATCGAAGGAACGACACGTCCAAAATTCCTATGAATCGCATTCCTTCTTTTCTTGTCGACATCAGTACATATGCAAGTGCTCATACATACGCGCGCACACTCACTTCTATAAGCACCTCCGAGAGACCGAGCCGGCATATCATCTTGAGATTTACAAAGTCACCGTAGACGCCTCGTCGTCGACGGAAACGTCTCTTCTCACTGAAAGCGCATCGCCGAAAATCCTGAAATAAATTCAGGAATAATGCGAGCACCAGGACTTGAACCCTAGTGGGCTGGGGATACCACTGTCTCTTTAACCATCCAACCACAGGTTGGTTCGCTATGGATCGCATTCCTACACCTCAATCCTATAGGAATTTCAACATCCACTCAAACCTCTTTTTTACACTGATTCGCGTGTAGGATTGAGGCATTTTTCCTGTGTTTCATCCAAAATGACTGCGCGTGCAGTTTTTCTCTGTTTTCTGATCCCGATGCACAAATTTGCATCAGGATCACCACCTGCTTTCTCTCCATTTCAAGATTTCTCTTTATGCTAATTTGCATCAGGTAACAAACTAACAATCACCAATTGCTAGCCTCTTTGGATTTAAGGATTTCATTGGAATATTGGAGGATTCCAGTTCATTGATTTTTTCTCTCTCTAAGAAGCCCTTTGGATCAAAGGAACGACACGTCCAAAATTCCTATGAATCGCATTCCTTCTTTTCTTGTGGACATCGGTACATATGCAAGTGCTCATACATACGCGCGCACACTCACTTCTATAAGCACCTCCGAGAGACCCAGCCGGCATATCATCTTGACATTTACAAAGAAACCGTAGATGCCTCATCGTCGACGGAAACGTCTCCTCTCACTGAAAGCGCATCGCCAAAAATCCTGAAATAAATTCAGGAATAATGCGAGCACCAGGACTTGAAGCCTAGTGGGCTGGGGATACCACTGTCTCTTTAACCATCCAACCACAGGTTGGTTCGCTATGGATCGCATTCCTACGCCTCAATCCTATAGGAATTTCAACATCCACTCAAACCTCTTTTTTACACTGATTCGCGTGTAGGATTGAGGCATTTTTCCTGTGTTTCATCCAAAAATGACTGCGCGTGCAGTTTTTCTCTGTTTTCTAATCCTCTGTTTTGCATTTGCAAGTTGCAACCCCGTCAAATTCCTTTGTTTTTTGAAATCCTGTGTTTTCTATTCGTGTCCTTCCTATACTATAAATTTGCACTGGAATCACTACCTTTCCATTTAAAAATTCACCAATTGCTTCCTGTAATGTAAGTTTTGATACGTACTAATTTGCATTAGAATTACCATCTGCTTCCTCTATCAAATGCAGTTTTTTTTAATATGTTAATTTGCGTTAAAAAATCACCAATTGCTTCCTCTACCATAAAATCGTGTCTTCTACCCGATAACCTTTTCATGCTCTACTTCTTTTGCTTCTTTGTTTTTATTTTGCATCAGAAAAATGACCACTCGCTTCCTCTCACCACTGTGAATTCTCTCTTCTGCAGGGTAACTTTTTCGTGCTCTAATTTTTTACCATTGTGGTAATACTAATTTGCATTAGGAAAAACCACTTGCTTCCTCTATCCACTGTGAAATCTCTCTTCCACAGAGCAACAGTTTCATGCTCTAATCACTCAAGATCAATCGTATCACAAGCTAAGAGTTTATTACAATTCTAGCAGAGGATAAGCGAGTAAAATCTCATACAATTACGCCAATGGATCAGTCGTTCAGGTTTGCAGTTGTTGGGCCTGAACCTGAACTTCCATGAGTCACAGGGCTAGCAGTCTGGGGGCCTGGGCACAGGCTGCCGCCCAGCGCAGAGCTGAATGACCTCCTTGAGCGCCGGCGACGCCGCCTCCATCGTCCACCTGTCATAGTACTCCTCCGGCCTGAAGACATACTCAGCGCCCGGACCATCGACCAGGCACGGCAGCGCCCCGTGCAGGAACGCGTCGCCCTCCGACCTGATCCACCCGGCCACCGTCTCTTCTCTGTCGGCAGCCTGCAGCAGCATTCAGCTATTAGCTGTAAACTGGGATGTATGCAAATGCAGAGTCTCATCTCATCTTGTCTGAAAGACTGAAACTCTGAATGCAGGTACCTTCTCTGGCATGTACTTGAAGACCGTCTTCTTATGCCCTCCTTCGTATATGTTACACTGAGATACAATCTGCAAATGGAGGTATCATTTCATCAGATTGATCATCTCCAAGTGAGTGTTGCCAGTTGCAAGCATTCGGAATAGCAGATGCCGGATGAAATGAGTCACCTAAGCTTCGACGCCGATGCAGACGGCGTATATGCCCCAGTCCCTGGTGTAGTTGTTGTAGAGGTGGACCTTGCCGAAGCGCAGGCGCGGGTGCCTCTGCCGCGTGCCGTCAAAGAAGCAATGGTGGATGGTCACCCTGATGCACCTGTCGTCGACGTGTGTTGGGTCCGCGCCAATGAGCATCGTCTTGTCATGCTTTGCAAAGTGGCATCTGTGCAGCAGCACGGTCACACACAGGCACATGTTCATCAGCACAATTATCAAACGAAATGAGTGAAGAACTGAAGATCGCGTGATGTTGTACACAGAAATTTAGTTGGTGTCAGGAGGGACAGTAGAAAAGAGGGAAGGACCTGGAGACGGTGATGTCGGTGCTCTGTCGCGTGATGTCGATGAGGCCGTCGTCGTAGTCGGCGAGGGAGCAGCGGTCGATCCAGATGTTGGTGGAGCTGGGCTTGATCTGGATGCCGTCGAGGTTGCAGACGATGACGTGGTGGCAAGCCTTGAGCTGGAGCCCCTTGCCGGTGAGCCGGACCCGCTGCCCGCGCCCGTCGATGGTCTTGTGGGAGGAGACACGGAGGTAGGTGTGGAGGTGGATGTCGCCGGACACCTCGAAGACGACCCACAGCGGCTCCTTGGCTCGGCACGCCTCCCGCAGCGTCCCGTGCCCGTCGTCTGCGCGCCCATCAATCAATCCCGATTCCTGACAGGGCTCCGGAGCAAAACTGAAGGCGGGTAAAAAGGGGACCTTGGAGGGAGGTGACGTGGTAGAGGGCGCCGTGGAGGCCCCCGATGGCGCGGCGGCCGAAGCCCTCGGCGGCGGCGGCGAGCACGCGGAGGGTGCGGTCCGCGTCGGCGTAGGGCATCCGCGGCTACGGGGGGCGGTGGGCCTCCGTCGTCACCGTCCCCGGCGCCGTCTCGGCGTCCATGTCGGGGCAGGGGAGGTAGGCTGCGGCGGCGGCGGCTGGAGTCGGAGGAGGACGCGGGCGACGGGGGTCGGAGGAGGGGAAGGAAATCCAGCAGCAGCAGAGGCGGGAGTATACCTGGCCAAACCTCGGGCCGGGCCTAGCCAAGCCCGAGCCAAAAAAACCTGGGCTCGAGCCCGGCCCGGCCCGGCCATCGGGCCTAGTTTTTGGGCCCAAGCCCGGCCCGAACATGCAAAAGCCCGTCGGGCCTCGGGCCTCAGGCCGGGCCCCTTCAGAAACTGCAAAAATGATGGGTCCGGGCCTGGCCCGGCCAGGCCATCGGGCTTAAAATCTAGGCCCGAGCCTGGCCCGAGAGCAGCGTTCGGCCGGGCCGGGTCGGGCTTATTCGGGCCGGGCCGGACAGCTCATGGCCAGGTCTGGGCGGGAGAAACAGGGATGGGATAAGTGCGTAGGTCCAGTGCGTATGTTTTCACCCGTAAGCGGTCCGTACTCAACCCAAGTCTTCTTTTCCTCTCTTGTCGAAGAGGAAAAGACTTTTCTCTTTCTCTTTCTTTTTTAGAAACACAATATAGACGCAACACATAACTCATAAAACATGAAAAAATAAAGACGTTGTTAACTGCCACACGTGTGGCATATACGACATGCTCCCACACACCGTGTGGGGTGTGAGCAGGAGGCAGCCCACACGGGCTGTGTGTGGACGGATATTGGAATTGCCCACACGTGTGGGCGCGGCTACTTCGTGCCACACGCCCAACAAGTAGTACTCATCTTCACCCCGTGCGTGTGGCACGAAGCAAAACTGCCCACACGTCCTGACGCAGCTACGTTAGGTACCCCGCGGGATGACGATTTAGTTGCCATCTTGGTTGGCAGATATAATTATCTGGGATGGCAAGTGTAGTTGTAAAAGCATGACAACTCTATTCTGTTTTGGTTAACTATAGTTGTCGTGTCTAATTTATAATAGTTGCCGCGTGTAATCAAACCGTAGTTGCCGTGTGTGATTAACTACTTGCCATATATGGTCAAAACAGTAGTTGCCATGTGTGTTTACCTAGTTGCCACGTGTGGTCCAATCATAGTTGCCATGTATTGTTAATCACAGTTGCCATGTGTGTTTATCTGGTTGCCACGTACGCGCAACTACAGTTGCCGTGTAGCAAAGAATCACAGTTGCCATGTTGTGTGTACCGAGTTGCCACGTTCGCGGAACTGCAGTTGCCGTGTAGCAAAGAATCACAGTTACCGTGTGTGTACCGAGTTGTCACGTTCGCGTAACTGCAGTTGCCGTCCACAACATAGGAGTGTCGTGTGGGCGAAAAGCAGTTCGCCCACACGCGCATGACCTAGGTGGTGGTTGTGTGGGCAGAAACTAGTTCGCCCACAGCGCAGCTGGCAAACAGCGTGATGCGGGCGTGTGGGCAAACTTTCCAACGCCCACACACCAGCCCCGTCCTACGTGGCACAAAAAGTCAACCTTTCCGTGCCAAGATTCATGCAAAAAGCACTGAACGACGATTCAGGCGTGTGGGCGAGTTGGGGAACGCCCACACGTATGAGCGTTAGACTTTTCAAAAAATAACGTTGAAAAATCTAAAATAAGTCGACGAAATATACGATTACCCATGTCAAGTCTAGCACCTGAACTGAACTTAGATGGACCGTTTTCACTACAAAGACTTAAGCATCTAAGCTATGTTTAATTCACTTTTCTCTTTCTTTGAAAAGGCAATGGAATGCATCTTCCTTTGCTCTGCATTTCGTTTTTCTCTTTCCGACGAGTAGACATTCTCCTTTGCCCCCTTCATATGTTCTCTTCAATTTTCATCCCCTTCACTTTCATTGGTTTCCAGAAAGTATCTGCTTGCCGAAACAAAAGGTGCTACTCCGCTCCCGAGCTCATAAGAACTTGTCATGAATGAACAGTAAATTCTGGAAAGGAAACTGAATTTTTTCAACAAATATTGCTTAGTGTTTTACATGTGTGTAAATTTTCACGAATGAATGTCATTAGTGCTAGCCTGGATACACATAAAATAAAATCAGCTTCAAAATGCTTTCGAAAACAACCTCGTTGGAGCATCATTTATTTATTTATTCAGAGCATAACAAATGGTTATTCATCATGGAAATTTGCATGTAAGTACCACATTCAACCATGTTTCCTAAAAATCGGATTCTTTTGAACTCTTTTACTTTTATTTTATTTTATATTATTCGTGCATATGTGCTCAGAGAACAAAAATCCATTGTCTTTGGAAATAAAATCATGTCACACGGGACCCCTCTATCGTTCAACGTAGCTTTCGTTCCTATAGGCCCAGCGTGTGACGATCCAACTGTTTTTTCAAGCAGCGTCCACTGCCATTTAATGTTTGATTTTCTTTTTTGAGATAAAAAGGATATCAGACCCTCGGATACCCAATTCTGTTTTTCGATCTCACATGCACCCGGAAATAGTGGCGGAGCTTCATGGGCCAAAGGGGACAATTGCCCCCCACCCCTCCCCACTACTCTAGAAAAAAATCTTAAATGCGCCCCTAATTACTAGGCTTAAATATCTTATGCATCCGAGGGGCCTCATTTTTTTTAGAACGAAGGCTCAAGGAGAGCCCGGCTTTGAATTAACAAAGCCATCAACTCGCCAGGATTACAACCACATCATTACAAACTCGAACAAACAAAAAAACACGGCAAGATACAAGGGTGCTGGTTGGCAGCTCTCAAAACCTCACACACTACAGCTAGTAAGATAGCACACGATAAGCACAAGCTGAAGCATGTAGAGGCCCTCGTCCACACAAGGATCACCAGGGAAGAAGAAATGAGGCTTCGGGAAGCGCCCGCTGTCGAGGATAGGCTATGTCGGCACCAAACAACCAAGGCCCTGGAACAACATCACCATCCATTCCCACTGTCGAAGGAGACCCCTACCTCCTTGCCTGGGTCGAAAGGCGTCGAACCATCGACATATGGGGTTGCTCACCCTAGAACATGGACGGAAGGATGCAACCAGAAGGAGTAGGAACATAGCACACCCTACATGACTAAGAAACTACACCAGAAAAACCGCATCACCGCTGCCCGCTGATGATCCTCTGGAGAGGAGAAAGATGCCGGTCAGATAACAACAGGGTGTCCAGGGAGGAAGGAGCAACGAGGAGGCAGGACCAAGGCCGAGGAACTGCCGGACCTGCCAAGCTGCTGTCGCCGCCACTTGGGACACGCTGTCGCCGCCGCCCGACAACCACCACACCGCAGTGCCCACAGTCCAAAAAGCATCCAAGGCGGCGACTTCAAGAAGCAAAAGGCACCAAGAGCACCGTCGCCGCCCAACAAAGTTCGAGTTTTCACCCGGGAGGCTAGGGGAAGGGGAGGGTGAAGCAAAAGACCTGAATGGCGCCTCCAAGAAGGGGAGCGGCGTCCATGGACATTGTCGTGGATCTAAGACTGACAGTAGAATGGGGGGTAGGTATGAGGAGGCAAGATCCTAGCTATGGAGAAGTTGTACACACGAGTTTTACGAGTTCAGGCCCTTCGCGGTGGAAGTAATAGCCCTACGTCTCGGTGCCCGGAGGCGGTCGACTGGATTATGCGCGTGTGTGTTACAGGGGGTCCGAACCCTTGTGCCAGTGGAGGGGGGTGGCTTATATAGAGTGCGCCAGGACCCCAGCCAGCCCATGTTACAAGGAGTTCAATGTACATAAAGAGGGAGCGTTACAGGTAACGTCCTTAATAAAGTGATATAAATGATCATTAAGTCTATGAGTAACGTCTGTGCAGTGACTTTGGATCTTCTGTCTGTCGAGTGGTTTCTGTTACGGTCGAGTGACATCGAATCTTCTGAGTGGAATGCTTCTGGTCGAGTGGATGTTGTTATCCTTTGAATACTTCTGACTTTAAGGTGATGTCCTAGGGGAGGGTGTCTAGGTCAGGCCTGTGACCCTACCCTAGGTACACAGCTTCATCATTAGCCCCCGAATGGTTCAGGGTTCGAGTGGAGAAGGAGTTGAGAATACTTCTGACTCAATTTTTGTGCTTCGGAAGTGTCTTGCCTGGTCCAATGAATCAACACGATGACTCCAACTTCTTTTTCAGTTGCCTTGATCCATTCTTGGTTTCGTCGATCGAACTTTTATCGCCAAGCCTCGAGTGTTGATTTGGAGAAAATCTCTCGTCTGACAAGTTGCTCTGCTGCTCGTGGATTTCGCGGGATTCGAATTTTGGGAAGCGCACGAGGCGGAGGAGGCCGCAGTAATCTGGTTGGATTAGGCAGGGCCGCCTCGATTTCTGCACCACCTTTTTCACCACATATCGCGCGCACGACTGTTGCGGGATTCGATAGGATCGTCTGGGCGCATGGGTCAGCCACTCGGGGACGACCTCATATAAGGCGTCGGACTGGGTTTTTGCACAGTGCATTCCCATTCTCCCTATTTCTTCGCCGTTATCTCCACCGCATCCGCTTCTGCTCCCGGCGCCGCTGCTCTGTTTGAGCTTCGCCCGCTGCAATGGGGAAGGAGAAGACGGTGGCCTTGGAGCGCGCGGAGAAGGCGAAGGGGAAGAAGTCCAGCCGGGGCGGATCTTCGTCAAGGTCAGGCATGCCGCGCGGCTGGATCCAGGGCGATTGGATCCGGTCAATGATTCGCCAGTACGACATCGACGATCTGGTCGAGGGGGGACTGATCCCCCACGGATCCGTGCGGCTCCCGGAGGGCGAGACCGAGCCGCAACCGCAGGAGGTTGAGTGTGTTCTCCTCGCCACCCATGTCGACCGCGGATTTTCTCTGCCTCCTCATCCTTTCTTCCGAGCTTTCTTGAACTTCTTTGGAGCACAACTCCACCACTTTTCCCCCAACACCATCGTGTACCTTGCTGCCTTCGTGTCTATGTGCGAGAATTTCTTGGGTTGTCGACCACACTGGGGCCTCTTCAAGCACATTTTCACGTGTCGCTCTTAGTCGGTCAAAAAGGCCAATCCGAGTGATGAAAAGACGCAAGTGATCCAGATGCGTGGGGGTCTTGGGATTCAGATGAGGGGTAAAAGCTCTTTCCCAGCCATGATCCTTCCCGAGTCAGTCCGAGGGTGGCAGTCGACCTGGTTCTACTGCAAAGACCAGTCGACTCCAGGTCAGTCGACTGGACTTCCCCCCTTTTCCATGGCTCGAGTAGAGAAGCCCTCCGCCTTGAAAGTGACCCCGGAGGAGAAAGCGGAGGTGAAGATGCTGGTCGAGCGAGTGGTCTAGCTCGTCCGTGATGGCGTGACTGGCATGGATCTGTTGGAGGTCTTCCTCAGACGCCGTATTCAGCCGCTTCAAGCTCTCCAATGTGGATGTATTCGGGCATCGATGATTCCACTCGGATCCACCCAGAAGAGGTCGACGAGGATATGATGGAGAAGTGGTTGAGGGGTATCACTGGCAACAAAGATAATCCCAGGGGGTCCAGGAGAGTCCCTCCACTCAACAACTCATACAAAACAGATAAGGTCCAACTCCGAATTGTCGAGTGTTTTCTTGATTTATTGTGTAGCTGCTTGTTGTCAACCGACTGATTTTTGTTTCACTTGTTGTCTCTCAGGTCCTTACTGAGATGTACTCGATGCCCAACGGGGAGCAGGAGCAGGATCCAGAGGGGGAGGCGAGTGGAGGTGAGAGCAGCGAGTGGCACTCTGATGGAGAGGACGACGAGGAGAACGATGACCCAAGTGATGAAGAAGAGGTCGACTCACCTCCCCGTAGGGAAAGGCGATCCAAGCACACTCATGACCCGACAAGCATCCGCGACAAAGCGACCGCACAGACCGGGCAGTCGTCAAAGCTCCCTTGGACGTCTTCTCCAGCGCCGACTGAGAAGGCACCGAAGCAATCGAAAGCTGCGCCGTGAAAACCGCAGAAAGCCTTTCCCAAGATCAAAGTGACCATTCCCACTGTTTCTGGGTAATAGTTGAACTTGAAGTCTTTGCTTAGTACGAATTGGGTTTTGGTCGACTCACTGTTATAGACATGACCGACTGAATCTTGAAATTTGTAGTGCTGCTACCTCCGAGACTTCCGCTTACAAGAATGAAGATGAAGAAATGGAAGATGCAGTCACCTCCAATCCGGGTACGACTCTCGTAATCCTGTCCTCATTTACTCGGCTGTTTTATTGGTCGATTGAATTTCTGGCAATTGATTCTTTTTGCAGCTCCTCCCCATGTCATTGATCTTCTAGATGATGACGAGGATGTGCCGCTGAGGACCCAGGGGAGAAGAAACAGGAAGGCGTCAGCTGGAAAGACACCTTAGTCTGCATCGGCGACCGAAACGGCAATCCAGGAAGGTGGCAATGCCAATCGGACTTCTGTAACTTTCGCCGTACCACTGACGAGTGCTCAGCCTTCAGCGTCGACTGCTCAGACTCCAGCCGATCCATCTTCGCTCTTTACTGCACATCACGTCCCAGAGGACCAAGTGGGTGCTACCAAGTAAGCTATACGCCAGGCGGACATCATGATGGAGCAGATGAAGGTGGTCCGGGAAGCCAGCCAAGCGGCTTATGACACCAGCTCAGCCCTTTAGAGCAACGTCCAGGTTGGTTGATCACCGACTAACTCTTTAGCTTGTCGCTTGTTCTGTTAGGATATGCTACCTGAAAACTTTCTTTGAAGAATCTTTGCATTTGTCTGCGTTTTGCATTCATACACCCACTGTGTGTTTTGACTTGCCACTGAGCAAACTTGTATTTTGAGTCGACTAGGTTGTGTCGATTGGATCTTTGAACTAGTGGGGGCACGCTGAGTGCACCCACTGGGTGTAGTCCCCGAGACCATAGTTGACTGCGGGCAGTTGACTGTGGTCTTAGAATTGGAATTTTCTCACTCGGTCTGGACAGACCACGTCAAGTGGAACCTGAACCAGTGGGGGCACGCTCAGTGCACCCACTAGGTGTTGTCCGCGAGACCGTGGTCGACTGCGGGCAGTCGACTACGGTCTGAGAACAACTTGCCTCTTTTTTTTACACTCGGCCTAGACAGACCACGTCGAGTGGAAATTGGACCAGTGGGGGCACGCTAAGTGCACCCACTGGGTGTAGTCCCCGAGACTACTGTTGGATGTTTGATTCGGCAATAGTCTTAGAACTTGTTGAATTTATCAGACCATTGCTCTGAAGTAACCAATCTTTCCATTTGTCGATTGACTATCTTTTGATTACAGAAATCTTGTGAACTTGGAGCTCGGTTTGCTGACCTGGAGAAGAAGCAGATTCAACTCAACCTCGATCTGGAGCTGACCAAGACAAATCTGCAGAAGGCCAAGGATGAAGCCACTGGTAAGAGAAAACTTGTCGACTGATTTGTCTTTGAACTGGATGTTATTTGCTTTTTCTGAACTGAGTGTTATTTATTTCAAAGAACTTGAACCAAGCCCTGGCGAAAAAGGATCAAGACCTTGCAGCCACACAGAAAACATCACTCCCCAAACAGAAGCTAGCTTCAGTCGGCAAATTGGAAGAAGAAAATGCCAAGCTGAAAACTGCCCTTGATGAAGCCAATAAGGAAGCGACTCGCCTGAAGAAGGACAAGAATAATAAGACCGAGAAGATGGAAGGCATTGCTCGCAAGAGGGACAATCTGGAGAACTATCTGGGAGGTCTTACCAAGAAGCTGTTCGTCATGCTTGAAGGTATTTTCTTCGGCCCGACTGACTTGTTACTGTCGACTCGACATACAACCACTCACTCATCTTTGAATTGTGCGTGCAGAATTTTGCCAGAACTTCGAGGAGGAGACTGCGCGAGTTGAGACAAGCTTGGACCCCATCCACTCTCCAGTGAAGGACAAAGCTGCCATGAATGTACTCCGACTGGAGAAGATGGAAGGCATTGCTCGCAAGAGGGACAATCTGGAGAACTATCTGGGAGGTCTTACCAAGAAGCTGTTCGTCATGCTTGAAGGTATTTTCTTCGGCCCGACTGACTTGTTACTGTCGACTCGACATACAACCACTCACTCATCTTTGAATTGTGCGTGCAGAATTTTGCCAGAACTTCGAGGAGGAGACTGCGCGAGTTGAGACAAGCTTGGACCCCATCCACTCTCCAGTGAAGGACAAAGCTGCCATGAATGTACTCCGACTGGAATCCCGCGTTGCTGGTGTTTGTCGACTATCTTGCTCGACTGAAAGTCGCGATGTCGCAGATCGACACAGCACTCTGGCCAAGGGCGACGCTCCAGAATGATCTCAAGTCTCTGATGACTTGACTTAATGAGGTTCCTGGTCGAGTGCAAGAATGGAAGAAGTCTTCTGCTCGGTGCCGCGCTGATGTGGCTCTGTCCTTGGTTCGTGTCCACTGCAAGGAAGCGCGAGAAGAGAAGCTGGCGGCGATCAAGGTTGCCAATACCAAGAGGCACGACTTCCAATCTTTCATGGAGACCTTTATTGCTGCTGCCACTCGAATTGCTGACGAAATCGACCTGGACGAGTTCGTCGAGCTTGCTAGCCCTCCTCCTGTGGAGTGAACAAACTTTTATGCCTCGCCTTAAATTTGCCTCGGAATGCCGAGTGATTTTGTAACCGTTAAACTCCTTCGGGCTTGATGCCCGAGTACTTTAATCTGTGGTCCAGAACCTTAGGATTTATCTGAACTTGGTTTATCTCTGCAGATGCTTGTGTTTGCTTTTGAGTGGAACTTGTCCTTCACTCGGAATAATCTTTGTACTTGAGATGCAGTTCTGAGGAGAAGATCCCAGTCAACTTGCACCTCGCCGTCCTTGCGGATAGGGATGGAGCGCACATTATACTTGTGGTGCAGCTCCGAAGAGAAGGTTGCAGTCGACCTGCACCTCATCGCCCTTGCGGATCAGGATGGAGCGCACGTTATACTTGTGGCGCAGCTCCGAAGAGAAGGTTGCAGTCGACCTGCGCCTCGTTGTCCTTGCGGATCAGGATGGAGCGCACGTTATACTTGTGGCGCAGCTCCGAAGAGAAGGTTGCAGTCGACCTGCACCTCGTCGTCCTTGCGGATCAAGATGGAGCGCACGTTATACTTGTGGTGCAGCTCCGAAGAGAAGGTTGCAGTCGACCTGCACATCGTCGTCCTTGCGGATCAGGATGGAGCGCACGTTATACTTGTGGCGCAGCTCCGAAGAGAAGGTTGCAGTCAACCTGCACCTCGTCGTCCTTGCGGATCAGGATGGAGCGCACATTATATTTGTGGCGCAGTGATACGTCTCCAACGTATCTATAATTTTTGATTGCTTCATGCTATATTATATTCTGTTTTGGACATTATTGGGCTTTATTACACTTTTATATTACTTTTGGGACTAACCTCTACTAACCAGAGGCCCAACCCAGAATTGCTGTTTTTTGCCTATTTCAAAGTTTCGCAGAAAAAGAATATCAAACGGAGTCCAAACGGAATGAAACCTTCGGGAACGTGATTTTCAGAACGAACGTGATCCAGAGGACTTGGACCCTACGTAAAGCAATCAACCAGGAGGGCACGAGGTAGGGGGCGCGCCTACCCCCCAGGCGCGCCCTCCACCCTCGTGGGCCCCCTGTTGCTCCATCGACGTACTCGTTCCTCCTATATATACATACGTACCCCCAAACTACCAGATACGGAGCAAAAAACCTAATTCCACCGCCGCAACTTTCTGTACCTATGAGATCCCATCTTGGGGCCTGTTCCGGAGCTCCGCCGAAAGGGGCATTGATCTCGGAGGGCCTCTACATCATCTCCAAGGCCTCTCCGATGAAGTGTGAGTAGTTTACCTCAGACCTTTGGGTCCATAGTTATTAGCTAGATGGCTTCTTCTCTCTTTTTGAATCTCAATACAACGTTCTCCCCCTCTCTTGTGGAGATCTATTCGATGTAATCTTCTTTTGCGGTGTGTTTGTCGAGATCCGATGAATTGTGGGTTTATGATCAAGATTATCTATGAACAATATTTGAGTCAAATCTGAATTCTTTTATGTATGTTTGGTTATCTTTGCAGGTCTCTTCGAATTATCAGTTTGGTTTGGCCTACTAGATTGATCTTTCTTGCAATGGGAGAAGTGATTAGCTTTGGGTTCAATCTTGCGGTGTCCTTTCCCAGTGACAGTAGGGGCAGCAAGGCACGTATTGTATTGTTGCCATCGAGGATAAAAAGATGGGGTTTATATCATATTGCATGAGTTTATCCCTCTACATCATGTCATCTTTCTTAATGCATAACTCTGTTCTTCATGAACTTAATACTCTAGATGCATGCTGGATAGCGGTCGATGTGTGGAGTAATAGTAGTAGATGCAGAATCGTTTCGGTCTACTTGTTTCGGACGTGATGCCTATATACATGATCATACCAAGATATTCTCATAACTATGCTCAATTCTATCGATTGCTCGACAGTAATTCGTTCACCCATCGCAAATACTTATGCTATCTTGAGAGAAGCCACTAGTGAAACCTATGGCCCCCGGGTCTATTTTCCATCATATTAATCTTCCTACACTTTGCTATTTTTGTTGCCATTTACTTTGATTTATTTACTTTGCATCTTTATCATACAAAAATACCAAAAATAATATCTATCATCTCTATCAGATCTCACTCTCGTAAGAGACCGTGAAGGGATTGACAATCCCTTTATCGCGTTGGTTGCGAGGTTCTTGTTTGTTTGTGCAGGTGCGAGGGACTCGTGCGTGGCCTCCTACTGGATTGATGCCTTGGTTCTCAAAAACTGAGGGAAATACTTACGCTGCTTTACTGCATCACCCTTTCCTCTTCAAGGGAAAATCAACGCAGTGCTCAAGAGGTAGCAAGAAGGATTTCTGGCACCGTTGCCGGGGAGTCTACGCTCAAGTCAAGCCATACCAAGTACCCATCACAAACTCATCTCCCTCGCACTACATTATTTGCCATTTGCCTCTCGTTTTCCTCTTCCCCACTTCACCCTTGCCGTTTTATTCGCCCTCTCTTTTCCGTTTGCCTCTTTTCGCTCTTTGCTTGTTTGCTTGCTTGTTGGATTGCTTGTTTGTCACGATGGCTCAAGATAATACCAAATTGTGTGACTTTACCAATACCAACAATAATAATTTTCTTAGCACTCCGATTGCTCCTCTTAATGATGCTGAATCTTGTGAGATTAATGCTGCTTTGTTGAATCTTGTTATGAAAGTTAATTCGCCGGCCTTCCTAGTGAAGATGCCGCTACCCATCTAAATAGCTTTGTTGATTTGTGCGATATGCAAAAGAAGAGGGATGTTGATAATGATATTGTTAAACTGAAGCTATTTCCTTTTTCACTTAGAGATCGTGCTAAAGTGTGGTTTTCATCTTTGCCTAAAAATAGTATTGATTCTTGGAATAAGTGCAAAGATGCTTTTATCTCTAAGTATTTGCCTCCCGCTAAAATCATCTCTCTTAGAAACGATATTATGTATTTTAAGCAACTTGATCATGAACATGTTGCACAAGCTTGGGAGAGGATGAAATTACTGATACGTAATTGCCCCACTCATGGTTTGAATTTGTGGATGATTATACAAAATTTTTATGCCAGATTGAAATTTTCTTCTAGAAATCTTTTAGATTCGGCCGCGGGAGGCACTTTTATGGAAATCACTTTAGGAGAAGCTACTAAAATCCTAGATAATATTATGGTTAATTATTCTCAATGGCACACTGTTGGGGATATAACTACTAGTGTAACCTGCCCAGGAGGGGCCGGGTTACGTTATGACGATTCATCATATGAAGCCCAATGACAAGCTGGAAGATGGCGGTTCAGTTAAGGGCCCAAGGCCCAGAGGTGACTTAAGGCCCGTAGTAATAAACCGCCATATGTACATGACTTGTATTGTAAGGCAAGAATAACTAGTCACCGAGCCAGACACTATTTATGAGGCGGCCGGGACTCTATAGGCCGCAGGGCGTCAACCCGTGTATATAAGGGGACGACCCGGTGGCAGCTTAGAAAAAGTAACATCAACTCGAGAGCTAGGTCAAGCGGATTCGCTCCCTGGTTATCGAGACATAAGAAATCCCACCTCAAACTGGATCGTAGGCTTTTACCTTCACCGTAAGGGGCCGAACCAGTATAAACCTCGTGTCCTTTGTCCCGATTAACCCCTTCTTGCTTCCTAGTTGCGATGGGTCCACGCTTAAGTCCTTCCACTAGGACATCTGTCGTGACAATTCCACGACAGTTGGCGCCCACCATGGGGCCAGCGCATGGTGGATTTGAGTTCTTGAAGGGCAGCTTCGAAGGGCTCAAGGGATACGCTGCGGGCCGGATGACCAAGAGTCGTCGCGGCAAGCTCTACATCGACGACGTGGGCTCAATTGAGTACGGGTACCGGGTCCCCTTCGGCGGAATTCACGTCTTCATCGGCAAGATCGGCGAGCCGGGCCCTGAGCCGGACATCTGCACCGACATCATCGAGACGGCTCAGCATGCGAGACCCGCCCGGGCTCAGCCTGCCATGAAGCATGCCTTCGTGGGTTGTATCCATGGAGGGGAATTTTCTGAAGGATCCGTGGAAGGCGGTGACACGGCCATCTGTTCTGGTGATGAGTCATCCACTGGTGAGACGGATTCGTTATATCAATTGCAAGATGGCGGGCTTGGGGGCTGTTCCGATGGCAGCAGTATTCCGGACCCCTTTGAGCCGCCGAACAGATAGGGATCTTCATGGCTGGTACCCAACCCAGTCAAAACTCTACAGCTTCAACAGCGATAACTTCCGGGTTAGGAGCGGCCAGGGCAGGAGGCCCTGTGCGCTCGTCGGCTCAAGTGTTGATAGGCCTCACGGACAGATTGACAGCTTTGTTAACCACCACAGTTATTTCGGTGGATCAGGCTGAGCATGATGCCGAGATGGCACGGGTGCGCGAGGAGATAGCCCGAGCCAAAGAAGCCCTAGCAGCGGAGGACACCAGACTGGCTACAGAGCGGGTGGCTTTGGACGCTCGAGCTCAGCAGCTCCAATCGGAGGCTTTCCAGCTTACGATGAGTCTAAACGCATCTAACAAGGTCATGAGGAGGAGGCACCAGAAGTCCCAGTCTCGTCTACCTCCGGTTTATGATCCTCATAATCTTTTCAACACACCCAGGGCTGGCCCTAGTAATCCACCGGAGGTGAACCGTATTGTAAATCCCAGAGCTGGAGCGCCAGTTCAGCACCGGATGATGGAACCTCCGCCCATGCACACGTCTCCGCCTCGCTATGTACCAACTTCACCGGGTCATTTTTCTAACCCTTTGGAGAACCTGATTGTTGCGTCAGCGCGTTTGGCGGCTCTCCCGGTGGATGGCGACTCTCCAACAACAATTGAGACGCGAAGGGCCAGAGAACTTCTTTAGACGGCTCTGGCACAGCAGGAGGCTTATTCCTATAGCCGAGACATGATCCATTCGACTCCTCGCCCAAGACGGAGCCTGAGTTATAGCAGACATATGGATTCAGTGACCGGGTCAAGTAATGCCCAGCGCCATAACCAGCCAGGTGGGCATAACCCGGTGTAGGACAGGGTACGTCAAGAGGCTCAGCAGGCGGCTGAGCAGGCGCACTACAAAATAAAATACACTTTCGTGATGATACATGTTTGTCACAGTAGGTCGCGTTTTTTGTCATGCATGTACATCCATGACAAATTTATGACAGAATCAAGATAGTCATACCTGTGCTGTCGTAGAAGTGTTCCATGACATTACCAAAATTATCATCACGGAAGTGTCCACTTCCATGATGATAAATCGCGCGTCACCGAAGTGCTTTCGTCAAGGGTGACCGACACGTGGCATCCACCGTAACGGAACGCGTTAAGCTATCGGGTCGGGTTTTGGATCCGATAACCCGTTAACAGCCCCGACCAATGGGAAATTTCCACGTGTAATATTGGCCGGACGAAACACGTGTCAGCTCGTTAGTGGGTCAGATAGGTGCCTATGATACGTCGACACGTGGCACGGCCCAACAGAGGCCCATTCCTATGAAAAGGCCGACCTGTTTGACTTGGTCAAAAGCTGGCGAGCCGGCCCATGGAAAGCATGTTAACGGCCTGTTCGCATATAGCCCATTTACAACCCGCTAACCTAAGGCCCGTTACGCCCTATTCGAATTAGGCCCAGTAGCGTCATCTGGGCCATCCAATATGATTCCAGCCCATCTTCACTTCTGGCCCATGTATGGCCCATGACGTCTTTCAGCCCATATGAGGCCCTATGTAACTCTTGGACTATTAACGGCCCGTGGTGAACTGGCCCGTAATGAACAGTGTATCACTTTACACCCATTAACGGCCCGTGGTGAAATTGGCCCGTAATGAACAGTGTATCACTTTATACCTATTAACGGCCCGTTATTCCGTTGGGCCGTTTCCAGCCCATGTTATCTTTCGGCCTTCTTAGAGCCCATTTATTCTTGGGCTCATTTCCAGCATTCATTTACTTACGGCCCGTTACTGTCATTTTCTGCTTGTGGGCCAAATTTAGCCCGTGGTTACAGTCGGCCCGTTTGTGGTCCGTTAATACGTTGGGCCGTTTTCATAGCGTCATCAAATACGGCCTATTAACGATGGCCCGTTACGGTCGACCCATGAACGGACGATTCCAACTCTAGCCCGTTTACAGTCATAATGCGGCCTGTTATTAGCCCATGTTTGGCCAATCGATCATACGGCCCGTATAAGTCCCATTGATGATACGGCCCATAGAAGGCCCATTGTTTCTACGGCCCGTAGAAGGCCTACTGTTTCTATGGCCCGTAGAAGGCCCGCTGTTTCTACGGCCCGTAGGAGGCTCAGTGTCACTACAGTAAATATTAGCCCATGGTTATTGTGGCCTAGTTTAAAAAAATAGGTTTTTGCAGCCACTAGTTAACTGCGGAAAAATAACTGCAATGACTACAAGCAAACAAATAAACAAGACAACAAGGAAATAAATAAGCAAGCAACTAACGCTAGGCTATCACGACTATTACACATATTACATCCACTGGGCATCAAAGTTCGCCACCAGTGCAAATATAGGGAACAAAGCAGCATATCATATACACTGGCCGTCAAAATTGGCCACCAGTGCAAATAAACGCGGCAGCAAAACAAGAGCATAACTGAAACAACTTCAGAAGAGCTCAAGAAACATTATCCTGGGTATCCACCATGCTGTCAATAAGCTTAGCAAGATGATTAGCTTTGTCCTATTTGGCGCTAAAATCCTCCAACGCTTGCTGTTGCACCAGAAAGTATGCATCTGAATGCTCTAGGGACTTCTGCAGTCCTTCTGCTTCTTGTCACAGCACAGCTGATAGATGTCTTTCAGCTTGTAGTTGAGACTCAAGAAACCGAACTGATTCAGACAGTGAGTTTGAACAGCTTGTGCAAGCGGTAGTGGCCATTAACTCCAACACTAAACCAAGACAGGATGTGTCACTATCCTGAACCTTATTTGCATTACTTCCTTTACCGTTTCTTAATAAGGCACTCTTCCCCAATATTCTGTCAGCATTCTAAAAGAAGAAACAAGCAGACACATAACAAGTTTAGCATGTACTAGTATATGAAACTCATTTCGGTGAACCAATTCATTAGTAAGGTGGACAGGATTAAACTACCAAGTCTTTTATTGCCAAGTACTAGTACATAATAAAAGCATCAAACAAACATATATCTATGTCCTATGGTAGCAATGAAATCTTAAATTAGAACAGCTGTTCTTCAGGTTTAGGCACTTGTTCTACATGAACAGAGTACAGTAAGACGCAAGAATATAATACTTAAAAAATAGAAAATGAGCTCATAGACCTTACCACATTCTTGGTTCAGGACCAGTACAGAACAAGGCGTTCCCATTCATCATCCAGTAAATGTGTCTCAGGAGAACGTAAGGGAATTTGATGAGTTTCTTTGCTGGTGAAGTATGTTTTCTTCAGGTAATTTCGATACTGCCACCAAGCATTCTTGAAGATAGCAGAGGTATTAGCACAGGTTACCTCATCCCGAGTTTCCAAATCGGTCCTTCTCTATAGAGAAAAATGGGAAAATTTGCTGTATTATAACCATCATGGAGGTAGGAAGTATGGAATGAAGCGAAGTAATTGCCATGAATAACATTACTTACACATAACTCCTGGACAAACACCTGCAATTGGCATTTTCCTTCATCTTCAGTATAATATTTCCAAGATGGGAAGATACGCACATACGATTTAACAACATCAAATGCGATAGATGCTAAACTACGACTAGCTGGTTGTGCTTCCTCCACAGGAATAGGCGTACTAACTGGTGGAGTTGGGGTTCGCCGTGATAGTACTGGCCCTTTGGGCACTGGAGCTGCCTTACTAACTGCTTTTGTTTGGGAGCTTTGTGGTGGAGATGGTGATGTGTCAACAGGAACTGGGTTACTATCGGCTGGGGTTGAGGTTAGATTGGGTGAAGCTGGTTCTCTGTCCATCGTAGTAGGGGTACAATCTGCGAGAGTTCGGGTTATGTGTGGTAGGGCTGGTTCTTGTGCATGTACAACTGGGGTGCTATCTCCACCAAGAGGTAGCACTGTTTTATTTGAAGACCGTGTTTTTAGTCCGCTAGATACTGGCATCACCCGCTCCAATTCAAATGGCTGATAAACAGGAAACATAGTTGAATGTACAGACATTGTATGAGAGACAGATGCAATAAATAGTGTGGAAAAAAGAGGGCATGAAATAGTTGGCATGTATATTGTTTAACTAAAACGGATAGCATGACATAATTTCACATATATGATGTCTATCTAAACTGGATAACATAGCATAACATAATTCAAAGATATGATGAATAACTAAACATGATCGCATCACATAATTCACCTACATGTTATCTAAGTAATCAGGATCGCATCATTTAATTCACATATATGATTTATATGCTAAACAGAGGGCATTCGATATGATGTCTGAACTAAGGACATGGTGTTGAATATTGTGTATATGATGTCTAAACTATGCAATGCAAGACACCGTATGCATGATATGAGCAGTATAACCGTGCCAAGTTAGAGCATACACCTCAGTGGGGGAATAGGACTGGTCATCTGTCTCTGAATCCATCTCTGAGGAGCTATCAGGACCCAACAAGAGATCTGCTTCGACAGGTAGCACTGTCTGCTCTGAAGGTCTTGTTTTCACTCCAGATTTTTCCATCTCCCACCCAAATGGCTGATTCACAGGAAGAGTAGTTTAATGTACAAACATTGTCGACAAATGGAAATGTAATGAAGAAAAGGATGGGCAAGATATCATACAAATATATGATGCCTGGTTAAACAGGATGGCATTGCACATTTCACATATATTATGGCTGGCTAAAAGACATGAGACTGCATAATTCCCATATATGATATAGAAACTAAACAGGTGGCATTACAGAACATGTCTAAACTAAGCAGATGACATATATGATGTCAAAAGTAGGCACTGAAAGGCAACATATGCATGATATGACTAACATCATCATGCCAATGTAGAGCAAACACCTTGGGGGGTAAATAGGAGTGGTCAGCGGCGTCCGAATCCGCTTCAGAACAGATATCTTCCTCTGGATTACAATCTGGAGAGGGGTGGGGAGGGTTTGCCATTGAACCCACCATGGAGCGATGTCTACATGATATTGTATTGCCGCGCAAAACTCTTCTCTTTTTCACTAAATGTTCAGCATGACTGTGTACAATATCTGACATGCATACGAAAAAAATATGGTGAGATTATGTAAGGAGAGCATGCAGAAATTTAGAGTGATGGTAACAACCAGTGGATCGATGTTTTTCTGTTGAACCAAAATAGCCCTAATGGATCGACGTGAATGTATAGTAATAAGTGATGCAACAAGTGTACAACTTCTTTGCCGTAGCCGTGTCGACCTCAGCATCATTGGGTTGGTCGCTGAAGCAGTTGACGCAGAGGTGGTTGTCGAAGGTGTGGAGGAAGATCTGAGGAATCTGTAGACGGCGTCCAGGGCACTACTCTGTTGTCATGGATCGTTCTATCGTTGGAGCAGCTCCAGTGAGCCATAAGACGTCAAGGCTGAAGCAGCACAAGACAGACATCGTCAATCTCAAGTGGGATTCTAATAGCATCTCCGATAGATGATGTAAAATGGATGTAAAATTAACATCACCAAAAACCACCTGACTACAACAGATGAGGTAAAAACTGTTGACTCTGAACTTAACTGTCAAAATTGAAATTTACTATGGAATCTGAATGCTACTATCGAAACTGAACGCAATGGTAGCAGATAGGCACTTGACATGTAGTTTAGGGAGGGCCTGCAGTTCATCTTCAACCTGCACCCCCCTGATCCGCCAGCCACCACCGGCCCCAGCGCCGCCTCGCCGCCCCGAAACAACTTGCCACTGCCGCCCCGGCCAGCCCTCTAGGCCCCCCGCCCCCACCCTGAACCCTAAGATAGATAGTGGGGTACCTCCCGGCGAGACCCCGTCCCCGCTGCAGGTGGTTCTTCCTTAACTCCGGCGAGCCCCCCAACCCCTGAAAATCGACTGACCCAAAAGTCGATTCAGTCGACTGAAGTGTGGCTTAATCGAAGCAGAGCAGCAGCATGAGCGAGGGGGAGAGCAGCATCAGCAGCTGGGCGAGCGAGCGACCGAGTGAGAGCCAGAGCAGCAACAACAGATCCGGCTGGTATGGACGCCGCCGCCGAAGGGGCCTCGCACTGGGGGAGAGCCGCCATGGAGATGTCACCCGCGACGCCGGCTTCAAGGTAGCCGCTCCATGGGGGTGCGGGATGGAGCACCGTCGACGTCGGGAGGTCGAGTTAAGGAGAAGGTGCGAGTCGATGAGTGTACAACCTCTTTGGTGGCACCGAGTAGGCCTCGACTTCGTCCGAGGAGTCGGTGAGGATGCTGCGGTTCCGGTGGAGCAGGTTAAGGCGGCGCTATGGGGATGGAGCAGCCGCGATAGACGAGGCGATCGTCGGAGCAGCTCCTTGGATGTGGAGGACAGGGCGGCTGAACCGGCGGGACGGCGAGATGGACGACGGATCCTCATCTGGGGAGGTGGACGAGGGACGTTGAGCTATTGCGGTGGACGACGTTGTCGGGGAAGAGGCTCCGGCTGGGCAGCGATGATGTGGCGGACGGAGGAGGGTGGGGTTTCATGGCTGTATCAGAGAGGTTATGGCGGCCTGGGATTTCGAATGGCGAAAAGGGGGCGATGCGAGGGGGTGAAGCATGACTTAGGAACGCGCTTGTCCAAAATGTAGGGTGTGTTACAAAAGTACCCCCCCACCGATTTGAATTAGCGACCCTTTCGGCTCAGGGTTAGAAGGGGGATTTCACGTGTCAGGATTTGGCAGCTGGAGGGAGTTTTTGCGCGCGTTGTAATTTCGGGATAGCAAGGCACGGATTGTGAAGGCGCCAGTTTTGGGAGCACGATATCTGAATTTTCGAGATATAACAAGATGCGGTTTGAATTTTAGGGACAAGCATAACATGTCGTAATATTGTACTTGTACGTACCAAATCAATTCGCACTTCCCTCAACCAAAAAGAAAACAAAAAAATAAAACTATTCACACCACACAAAGAGAGAGTCTTGCCCCGTTTTACTATACAAATGCTATTCAAAGCTACTCCCTCCTTCCATCTATATAGGGCCTAATGCGTTTTTCGATGCTAACTTTGACCAAATATTAGAGCAATGATATATGACATGCAACTTACACAAAGCACACCATTAAATTCGTCTGTGAAAGGTTCTTTCAATGATATAATTTTCACATTGTGCATGTCATGTACTATTAATCTTGTCAAGAGTCAAAGGCGGTCTTAAAAATCTCATTACGCCCTATATAGATGGAAGGAGGGAGTATGAATCCATGTTATGTCCAATTAAATTTTTTCGCTTGCTGTATAATGCATGTAACCTACTCATACCAACATTTTAGTGCATTCCAAATGTCTATACTACCGCTACAATTCGAACTAAATTTGAATTCGTTTCTCTATTTCAATAAGAATCTACAATCATGATTGCTGCCAACTTCAACCATCATAGTTTCATTGCTATCCGCCAGATATAAATCAGACGGCCTATAATGCAGGATGGCAGGCACACCATCATCAACAACTCCGTTTTTTTATAAGAGTAGAGGTAAAATATATTAAATGTAGTATACCATGTTCATAACCACACCATGTGTATCACCGTTATATATATTCACACATCCGTCGGTTTGAAACACTATGATAAATTCTTCAAATATCCGAATTCGCTTTTTATAATGAAGTATATATGATCTCTATTCGTCTTTTACACCCACACAACCCTCTTATCTTTGTAGCTAGCGCTAACTTTCTCTTGTGCATGCACACGCCCACATCCCTCTCACCCTCCCTCAGCATTCTCTAGCTCCATCGTGCAAATTCATCTTTTCACTTTAGGTCATTCACCCACGGTGTGTGTAGGCCCCCCAGCTCCTTCTTTACGGCACACATCGATCGATATGCACTACAAAAAAAAGACACATCCGTGACATTTTGGGCCGAACGAATTTTTTTCCTGTCATACATATGACACTTCTATGACGATAATTGTGACAAAACCCGGTATCATCATAGATGTGGTGGGCTCCTACTTCTATGACAAAAAATCATGACAGAAAATGGGCTTTTCGTCCTGGGCGGGCCGGAGACGCAGCTGCATGACATTCTTTGGACCATCCATGACGGAAAAAACCATGGTAGAAGCGAGGGGGAGGAAAATTTCGGGGAGTTCCCGGTTACGGTGGGAGGTCGGGGGCCGAGCGATGCGCGTTTCTCTCGTACACATACGTGCGTGTGTGCGAGGCGTTGGCTCTAACTGAACCCGAGCGAGGCGTCGGGCTCTAACTGAACCCGAGCGATTGCACTGCAGGCTACGCGTTACTGAACCCGAGTGATCGATCGATGGCTGTTAACTGAACCAGATCGAGCGATTCCTTCGCTACTGCTGCTAACTGAATCCGATCGATGGGATGAACAGTGAGCGTTGCGGGGGGGGGGGTGGATGAACAGTTCCCGGTGGGGGTGGATGAACAGGACCCCGATTGATCGAGCTGGTTGGGGCTGGATGAACAGGACCCCGTGGAGGGCTGGATGAACAGGACCACCCCGTGGAGGGCAGGATGAAGAGTAGACGATGGAGGGGTGGTTGAACAGGACCCTGTGGTGTGGAGGGCTGGATGAACAGTAGACGGTGGAGGGGTGGTTGAACAGTAGCCGGTGGAGTAGCGCGCGGTGGAGGCTGGATGAACAGGAGCCCGTGGAGGCTGGAGGAGGTCGACGGTGGATGAACAGTAGCTCGTGGAGGCTGGAGGGGGTCGACGGTGGAGAGAACAGTATCCCGTGGAGTCCCGTTTTACGGTACGCCACACCCCTCCCGATGAGCAGGACCTCCATTTCGACTGTAGCGCTCCAACACAAGTCTGTTTCCTCCGTTTTACGGTATGCCACACCCCTCCCGATCAACAGGACCCCCGTTTCGACCGTAGGAGGTTTGTTTCCTCCGTTTTGCGGTACGCCACACCCCTCCCAATCAACAGGACCCCCGTTTCGACCGTAGGAGGTCCGTTTCCTCCGTTTTGCGGTACGCCAGGCCTCGTTTCCATCGCCTCTTCCGTCCAAGCCCTCCCGATGAACACGACCACGCATTCTGTTCCGACCCAGCCGCGTTGCCTCCCGATGAACAAGACACATTCCGTTGCCTCCCCATGAACACGACGACGACGTTGTTTCTCCGTCCCGACCCAGCCATGTCAACGAGCCATCGCCGTACGTAAGCGTGAGTAGGCGTTCGAGACCCCGCTCGTATGTACACATACGTGGCCGTATTTTCTTTCTTGCACCCTGGCCGCTGTACGTACGTGTACATGCTATGTGCGCGCCTCTACTACGACACGTGCACGCCTCTACATTGACCAGTATGTACGTACACGTTTGCGACCAGAATGACAACGCTATGTACGCTTCGACCAGGTGGGTCCCGACTGCCAGGCACTTCCTTGCCTGCGAAGATGTAGCTGTTGGGTCCCAGCAGTTAGGGGGGCGAATCGTTTTGTTTTTTTGCCCAGACGCACTCCCTTGCGTGCGAAGGTGTAGCTGGTGGGTCCCAGCAGTCAGGGGGGAAACATTTTTTTCGCGAAATACGGTGGCCCGTCCGGTGGGTCCCCGCTGTCAGGTGGAGGAATAATTATTTTGCACGTAATAAGGAGGCACTTCCTTGCTGCGGCCGTGGACCTAGCTGTCAGCCTCTCCACGTACAGTCCACGCCCGATGGAAGTCGTTCCTTGACCACGTTGACCATGCCACGCCGAGAGCACCAGGGCGGTGGACAACGGCGAGGCCTAGGAAGGGGACGACAGGGAGCCGAGGAAGACGCGGCAGTGGAAGCCCGCGCGGAGAGGAGTACGAGGGTTCACGGGTTTAGCTGCGGTGTGAGGCTGCCGTTGCCGCAGGGCCTGGCCAGCGGTGGGAATAGTAGGGGGCGGTGAGGCCTCCGCGGCAGCACAGCCGGCCACGGGAGGCAGGAGCAGGAGCATGCGGCACGACCGACGTTGCTTTGGGCGGCTGGAGCAAGAAGACCAGAGGTTGAAGAAGCACTACAGTCGTTGGATGGACATCGTACGGTCACTGGAGCTAGAATCGTTCATATTGACTAAGTTGACAAAGCCCTTCGTCCCCGTCAACTTAGTAGGCCCACAAGTCAGCCTCCCACCAAGGTGGGTCCCAGCTAGCCGGGGGAGTATTCATTTTTCTGTGCGTAATAAGGAGGCACTTCCGGTGGGTCCGAGCTGACAGCGGGGGGAACGTTTTTTCGCGAAATACGGTGGCCTATCCGGTGGGTCCCAGCAGTCAAGGGGAAACGATTTTTTCGCAAAATACTGGTGGCCCGTCCGGTGGGTCCCCGCTGTCAGGTGGAGGAATAATTATTTTCCGCGTAATAAGGAGGCACTTCCTTGCGGCTGCCGTGGACCCAGCTGTCAGCCTCTCCACGTACAATACTCTTCTGATGGAAGTCGGTCGTTGACCACTTTGACCACGCCGCGTCGAGAGCACCACGGCGGTGGACGAAGGCGAGGCATAGGAAGGGGACGGCGCGGAGCCGGGGAAGACGCGGCAGTGGATGCCCACGCGGAGAGGAGTACGAGCGTTCACCGGTTCGGCTGCGGTGTGAGGCTGCCATCGCCGCAGAATAACAGGGGGTGTGGGTGAGTAGAGGGATGCCCTGGCCAGCGGTGGGAGTAGTAGGGGGCGCTGAGGCCTGCGCGGTAGCACAGCCGGCCACGGGAGGCGGGAGTAGGCGGTCCCGCCGGCGCTGCTTTGGCGGCTGGAGCAAGAAGATTAGAGATTGAAGAAACACGACGGCCGTTGGATTGACACCCAATGGTTACGTCTGCTAGAATCGTTTGTTGACGTATATAATAACAAAAAAATCTTGCATACGCGTCAACTAAACAGGCCCACAAGTCAGACCACTCCCTCTTTTTTTTAATAATTTATATATAGCTCATGGCAACTTCTTATGCAATTTATTGCAGTCGTTTTTTTGGTTGGCCAGGGCCAATTTTGCTTATTTCTGTGGGTTCCAAACTATTTTTAATACCGAAATGTCCAGCCAGATTTAAAGTACTTTGAAGATATATTTAAATTAGGTTAATGCCCAGTGAAATAGGAATCTGAAAATGTGATAAAATTCAGAAATTATAAAGTAATTGCAAATTTGTCATCTATTTTTATATTTACAACCCATTTCATATTACTTTCAAGATTTGCAGGCGTCTTGAAAGAGTTTCAGCCCATCAGGGCATAGAAAAATAAGTAGGCCTGGATTGGGTATTCTTCAGAAAAAATAAACTGGGCTCATTTTCACAAAGAAAAAATAGCTGGGCTGGTCACATGGTGAACATAAAATATAAGCCTGGGCTAGACGGGCCACAACCCAGTTCAAACCCTGCTCCGTCTCAACAATACCAAACAAAAAAAATACTGCTCGAGTAGCTACGTCCCAGGTGTCAGCCGATCTTGTGCTGTTCTCTTGTCTATTAACTATATACGCTCACAATGTCGTGGGTCCCAGATGTCAGGAAAACACTAGAGGAAGCATTTTATTTTTCCATACGCTGACGTGGTGGGCCCCTACTGGCATTCTCTCCACGTACTTCTGCCGATTCATGTTGGTTGTTGACAATGTTGACAACGCGAGAGGGCGGCGCCGCGGCGAGCGCACCAAAGCGTGCGGAGGACATTGGCGTTAACGATTTAGGAGACGGTGGGGCGGCGATGCATGTGCTGAGGCGCAACCAGCCATGGGAGGCGGAAGCAGGCGGCCCCGCCGGCGCTGGTTTGGTTTTGGCAGCTGGATGAAGATAGGACTGAAGAAACACGATAGACTGTAAAAGCAGCAGGAGTACTTAACAACCTTAACTAAAACTAGCAGGGGCACTTAACAACCAAAGCTGAAAGCAGTATGAGTACTTATACAGGTTCAAACGTACAAAGCACGCCTCGAACAGTGCTACTTTGCCTACAGTTAACCAAGGGTGAGGCCGCCAAGCCCCAGGACAAGGCCCAGGCGCCACCCCGCGCATCCACAACCTTCTAAAAGTGGCTTCATCTCGCAACATGGCCAATAAATAGGATATTCGCTTTAGAGCCATGGAAAAGCATGAACATAATCTTCCATCCTATTCTCCAAGATGGACGGGCCTTCGTTATTTGAGACCACCCATGAATAAGTATCTTTTCACCTCCAAGGGGAATTGAGTAGGTCGACATAAACATCATGTTGTGACCAAGCGCAAGTCTGACCCGACCATGGTCAGGCATCTGTATAGGAACAATAGAACTCGGCAATTCCTGTTTCAAGAAATTCACAGCTGTAAAACTGTGTATAAGAAATAGTTTATGAACAACATATATAACAGAAAACAGCTCGTACCATAAGTTTCTCGACACAGTTGACCTGTTCAACAAGTGCACCAGTGGCACACATATCCCACATGGCCTTCTACCATTGAAACGCCCCACAAGGACCTCAAGACGATCAATAAAGTGTAGAAACTTGTGGATGTCGATCCAGTCAACTTCAGTGCCATTAGTAACAGCCGAGTTATTACAGAGTAACAAACGAGCAGACTGCTTAACTCTGAAAAAAACCTACACGTGCCACCAATTATAAGAAAATATTAGTTAGAAGTAGCATCTTCGTGAGAGATTCGTTGCTACTTCTAAAGTTAAATTGTGATTAGTTAGACAAAATGGGTGGATTAAGAAGTAATCGAGGCAACAAGCAAGAGCCAGATACAAAACTAACATGGATGAACAATTGGAACGACGTCGGGGTGGAAGATCGCAGTGAAGATGAGACCAGGTTCTCCTATTTCCATCAACATTCGTGCGCCAACTTTGAGTCCGTAACACTTGAGAAAGTTTATCCAAGTTTGGCCATAAAATAAGCAGCGATCTTCTTGGTTCATGAACCCAACTCGGAACTTACATCCATGGCTTGTCTTCACTGTGACCATTAAACTAGTGTATTTAGTTATGGCAAGGCCGAGCATCTTGAGTACATGTGTTCTGGCAGAGGAAATAATACACTGCAGGAAAAATAATATGAGAATACAGCATGTTCAAAAAAACCCCACCCTCCCGGATAGAAAAGAGGATTCTAGGAACATACTGTGCGCGTTTCAAAATTCTGTGTTAGGATGAGAAGGAACAAGTGTGGCGTCTCGCCGAGGTTGCAGAAACCTGTAGGGTACTCGCACTTTGAGCACTGCAAATGAAACACACTAGATTCAATAAGAAGAAAAATGCATCAACGGCGGCGGCTGCCATCCTAGGATTACCTGCGACCAAGGGACTTGGGTTTATCGGGGATGGATGAAGAATTCATACCTGGTTCTCCATGAGAAAACCCTATGCAATCGCCTAGAGGGGGTTTTCTCTGAACAAGCAGACGAGGGAGAAGGGGATTCAGGCCCAGTGAAATATTGCCGCTTCGTCCGTCCAGCTTACTGCTAAAGCTGGAAAGGGGGTTGTGATTTGACGGCTCATTGGGCATTACTGCGGCGCTACGACCGGGGTGTGTCTACCGTGAAGTTGTGCACTCTAATTTGTGCATATGGCATGTGGACCCCATTACCGGTTGCCCCACATATCAGCGAAAGGAAGTTGAAAGACAGGAGTAACTAGTTACACATAAATATATTTTTAACAGAGAGATACTACCTCTATAAAAAAATATACAAATCTTTTATATCATAGGCTCACCTTGCCGAGAAATATACTCCCTCTGCAACGCACGAGCATTATGGGGGTTCAACTTTTTTTATGGGGGTTCAGCTGAGAATATAATACTTAGATAGGCTCACGGTTCTGGACTTTGGGCCGCAGGCCGACCCTGCATGTTTGTGGGGCCATGTGTTCTACCTTAGTGCTTTTCATATTGCAAGCGATCGGTACGGCACTGGTTTTAGATGCTGTCGCAAGGCGAATGCACAAAATTGAATAAAGCATGGCAGTTGTTGGAATGAAATCGAACGACAGTTCCTAACTAGCAATCAGAGTTGCAATTCTATCAACGATATACCATGTGATAAATAGTACTGTCGTACTACTTATACACACAGGACACTTGTTTCAGCATGCCAGATTATTACATCAAAATCTCTCGGAGGATAGATCAGTTCGGCAGGTGCGTGCTGCTAATTTCAAAGTTGATTTGGACCAGCTCTCCTTGCCGAGAAAGTTCGATTTTGACATCATCCCCTACCACAAGATATGATTTAGATTTGAACCTTGACCATCCTTTAGCATCAATCATCATGCGACCATCCTTTGTACTTATGGTATATTGAGCAGGTTCATTCACACCAAGGCTGCGCATGGTAAGAGAAACTTGCCCGCGGTCGCCCGGATTGTTGAACGACTCCCTCGTTGCTCTAGGAATTCTCTGTTTGCAAACAAGAAGACATACCCAAACAGTTAGATCAACACAGTGAATCATGTGAAACAACATGGAAAGAAAAAAGAACGAAGTACTTGGGCGGCCAATGCTTACCAAGAAGGTGGACATGTCGGTTTTTGTAAGGACTTTGGTATATGAAGTGCGAACTGCAGCCCAGTCTATTGCCGGTGCAACTGCACGGGCCGGAGCAGATGCAAGTGCAAGTGTTGGTGCAGGTGCCGAAGCTGCCGCTGCTGCCGGAGATGGTGCTCCTTGTAGAGCTGGTGCCGGTCTCGATGCCCGATCCTCCGGTAGATCAGACTGATCCACTGACGTGATCGCTGCCCAATCCTCAGCTGGGTCAGATTGAGCTGCTGCCGCTGTCAGTGCTAGAGCAACTGCCGGTGCTCGATCTATGCGAGACAGCGGCGATCGTGTCTGGTCTGCTATGATCAGCTTTCTAACTTGACTAGGATCCGTGACCGTGATCCAGGTTTTTTCTTTATTTCTTTTAAACGCGAGAAGGACTAATTGCGGCGTTTTTGTTTAACCAAACTGCAGTTCATCATAGGGATTCAGCTTGTACTCAGACAACAGACTGATCCAATTTTTCTAGTAATATAAGTGATGGACAGTGCCTTCGTTACTGACACGACATAAGAAGTGAAACCTGCAAAAATAGCCATCGTAGAGCAAACCAAACGGTTTATTCTGCGATGAATGTCACATGGCAAAACCTGCATCGTAAAATTGCAGGAAAAGAAAGAAAACATGACATTAAATCAATAAGATTTAGACAGTAAATCAATAAGATTTACTTAATGTGACACGAGTGAATCGTTACCAGGAAATCACTATGTTGAAGTACTAAACATAAGATTGATCGTCCAACTACGCGTGGCATGCAGGGGCCCTGCCTACTCCCACAAGCAGGACAGTCCAAAGGTCGTGACAAATCGTATGGACCGAACATCCATGGGACTGGAAATCCTGGTGGGTGCGATAAACCCTACAATGCTTACAGATATTGGAGTGTAACCATAATTGATAAACCGTCCTCACAAAAAATATGATCTGGATACTTCAAAATATACAGACTGAATTGAGTGGACAGATATTAACATAGACCGTTCTCAGGACTAACCACACACCAAAAGCGGCAGTACTAATAAACAATACAGGGTTCACAAACACAAATCAAGTACTGAACAATAGTACTTACTACAGACAAGCAAAGTTGCACTAACTAAACTCTGCAGACTATTTCTTGCCACCGACCTACGGGATGAACCCAGCATAACTGACTAGGCCATGGACTTCGTGTGAGATGTCTACACGCACCATCACCATCTTGTCAACCTTGGAGAGCCTAACAGAGTGGTCTTTCCACTCATAAACATGATGATGGAGACAGGCCGCATCAGATTTGTTGGGAAGCTTTACAAGAACCACACCCTTTGTAATCGAAGACACAGCCAGGAAATTGTTGTGGTCAAGTACAGCCTCGAGAACACGCCTGACAACAATGCTACAGGAAAACACTAGTTCAGGACACGTGGCGACAAGGACACAGCAGCTGGATAGTTCAGCAGTAGAACTCATCATCAGGAATTCCAGTTCACACGGCATGACTTTGCGAACTTCATCTCCACCGCGGACCTGGTTCTAATTCAAACAGAAACCATATTTTATTACTACCTCCGTTCAGAAATATAAGATGATTTTCGATATTATACTCCATATATGACTACATATACACACAGAAATGAGTGAACAAAGACACTAGAACATGTCTTCAAAGGCACGAGAGCAGAGGGATTACATGCAAAATCCATAACACAAGTTACTGAGGCAAATATACCCTCTTAAAAGGTAGCATTGATGTTCATGAAGTACTCCCTCCGTCCCAAAATTCTTGTCTTAGATTTGTCTAGATACGGATGTATCAAGTCACATTTTAGTATTAGATACATCCGTATCTAGACAAATCTAAGACAAGAAATTTGGGACAGAGGGAGTAGTTGAAAGTAGTCTATAAGAAATCAGTGTCAACCTCTCGCATGTTTTGGTCAAAAGAGGAATTTAGAACCGTCATTTGGCACACAAAAATCACATGCAAGATCACCCAGAAAGTTGTACTACTAGTACTAGTACTGCGTGTTAGATGAAAAAACACGATCAAGATCGAGAAAAAGATCGTCAAGAAGAGATATTACCTGGACTTGCTTAATGAGGGATCCCGGAGAGGGGGGCTTGGACAGGGCGATGGCTTTGAGCTTGTCTACGGTAGTCTCGGTGGGGTGCTTGCGCTTCTTCGTACCATGAGCCTCGACGGTTTTAGCCGGAGCCATAGAGATCACTTCGACCGGTGCTCCAGCGTCCATCAAGAAACTGTCAAATAGAAATAAAAGAAAAGAAACCATAATCACAAACCCAAAAGAAGAAAAGAGAGGGAGTTATAGGATTAGTCTCGGGGTTGCAAGACCGGGCCTTGGCCAGAATCAACACCATTGATGCGCTCACCTTTCCTTCTTTGGGAGAGAAGAACAATGGCAGAAGCAGGTCGGCGTTTTCTTGAAGAAATGAGGAACAAGATGAGGCAGAAGCGAGGGTTGGGTAGAGAGGAAGCTGAGAGAGAAGAGTGAAATGATGGTTGCTTCGTCCGTCCAACTTACTGCTGGAAAGGAGGGGGTTTTGTGATTTGACGGCTCATTGGGCATTACTGCGGCACTTCGATCGGGGTAATCTACCGTCACTCTACTATGGAGTAATTTAGTGCATGGCTGGTGGACCCTAATGCTGGCTGTCCCACATGTCGGCGACAGTGTGTAATTTAGTGCATGGCTGGAGGAGGATCCGCACGGTAGAGCGTGTCCACTGTTTTTCAGAAGAAAAAATGATTACAGCAAGCGTTTCCACCCTTACAATGGAGGAGTGCGAAACACGACAGACACTTGAACATACACAGTGCTCCTACTACTAGGCATGTGCAGTGGTTCATACGTCAGTACTACACAATCTTGTTGCTAGTGTAGTAAGATATGACGATAACAAATGATGTTGTGCGCATGTCAACTACTCCTATATGTAACATAGTACCGCTTTTTCGACTGTCCGGTCGAGAATGAACGGTGAGATCAATGTTAACAGAACTAGGTCCACAACGCACGGAGAGTATGGTGCTACACTACTCCACGAAACATGAACCATATGAAGCACGAATAGTGTTAGGCGGGGTGTATGAAGGGTGAACGGGATGGGAGCAAAAGTTCCCTTCTCGACCCACTTTTGGGTGTTTGGCAGAGTGCATGAAGGGTGCATGAGTCCACACTAGTAGGTTGACAAAAATACACGAAGAGGAAACAACTATATTGAGATGAGAATGCAACCAAACACACCCACACGCTTTGTGCTACAGTGACTGATCTGCACCATCTGAGTTTGATCCAACGGTCATGTTGCGCCGAGACATGGACATGCCCATGCAGAGGGCGCCTAAATACCACCGAAGTCCCTCTGCTTCTTGAGGCACACGACGTTGGTGATGCAGGGTGAAACCACCCGCAGAGCCCGCTCTCGGTCGACGGGAGCCAGCTCATCAAAGACGGTGTCCAATGGCACGAATGGATTCCAGTGACGGAGCCCTAAAAGGATTCGCCCGGCAACGGCGACGGTAGCGCGCAACCCCTCCTTGTCCAGCTCAGCCCCCACCATCGCGTGGAGACGGCTCAGCTCCTCGGAGATATAGGTGAAGAAGGAGACCAGGTCAGGAAGCCGCAGCTCGTTGAAGTTGACCGGGTGGTCGAACGGGTTTAGCCCGACGGCCGGCATCGTCGTGCTGGCACGACGGTAGGCATCGCTCAGCCGCAACACGTGCGTGGAAACTTGGTTCACCAAGTGGCTGAGGCGATCCTGGACCTCGTCATGATCGGCCCGCTCGCGCTCCAGCCGGCTCCCCTGACAGCCTATCGTATCTCCCGCTTTCTGCAGCAACGCCGCCGATGCCTCGAGCATCTTTGTGGTGGACGCCTGCCGCTTTTGAAGCTCCGTGAACTCCCGCACATAACGGAGGAGCATGGAACTCCTCTCCTCCTTGAGCTCACGGAGCTCCACGTCCTTGGCCCTGAGCTCCGCATCCTTGGCATGGAGCTCCTGTGTCTGGAGCCTCACCTCGGACTCCGTGATCTGCTGCGCCGCCATGGCACCAGGTAGAAGCAATGGGGAGAGGAAGCAAAGGGGGCGAAATGGCTGAAAGGCAATGCAATCTACGGGAAGGCGGAGGGAGCGGGGAATCTTTTGGTTTTCACCACGGTAAAACACCAGTCGACGACTTCTCACATCAGGGAGCGGTGGGTTTTTACAGGCGGAGTCATCATGACTAATTGCTGCCGCGCCTGCTCCCGTCAATCAAAAAATTAAAAATCATGTCGTGCCTGCTCCCGTCAATCAAAAAATAAAAATCCTGCCGCACCCAAACACCAGAGCAACGCCGCGGTGGATATCTAAATTTACCTGCCGGCAAGTAGATAAAAAAGGGGTGAAAAAACAAATGTGGCGGCGGCCTAGCTAATCAGTTGAACTAGCCCAACTAGCTAGCCACCGTGCTTCACTGATGTACTCAGCGGGAAAGGTGGTCTTTCATGATTTGACGACTCATTTACTTGCTTCGGTGCTACGACCGAGGAGGACCCAGAAAACGCATGGTAGGGCGTCCCATGTCAGGAAGAATATATGCGTGCACCACCCGGGAGGACCCCGAGACCGCGCGATAGGGTGTGCCACGTCTCGGCACGGAGGAAAAATGTGCTTGTAAAAATATACTGTATCAGACGTAGTACCTATGGTTCGACCTCGGGACCCAGCCAGTCGGTCGAAAACACCCCACTAGCCACACAGCTTCATCATGCAAATGTGGCACGGAGGATAGATGTGGTTAGCTCCGTCTCGACCAGCCACAACGTCTCTTGTTCTAGGTGATTCTTATATTTTCCAAGCTTTTTTAGTTGTAATAACACCACGGCAAGCTAGCGCCACTCTTTGTGTGTGCCCGTGCAAAGGTTAGACGATGGAGAGAAGAGAGATTAAGATCGCAGACCTAGGACCCACCAGTAAGTGAGACAACGGTCATGCACGTGTTGACGAGGCACTCCCTCTACTCTACTCAACGAAAGTACTGTATAAATAAAATCAAGTTATGGGACAAAGCCAAAAACTTTTCGTTTTTTCAGGCTATCGACTTACGCTTTGTAGTCCAGGTTGCCAATTCGAATCTCGTGTTTCAGATTTGTTAGTTTTAGGTCCAAATTTGATTAATGACAAGTGGGACCCCCGTGTGTTGTTCCGATATTTCAGTGTAGGATGGTTTTTTTAAACAAACACTTTGCGCGGTTAGACAAGTAACGGCATGAGTTACACGTATTTTGCAAGTTTACAAACAAAAATGACAGCGGCATAGAATATCACATCCACCCCGCAGCTTAGATACTATGGTGATACGAGTTTTTACACCGTTGGAAGTGAGATCCGATGGCTTGGGAGTAGTCTTTGTAATTATGCGCAATTTCCAAACTCTCCAAAGGTTTTTTTGCAAATAAAACATTCAGGCCTCGTGTGTGCCGCTGCATCTTCGATCCAACGGCTCCTCGGTGCTCATATTAGGTGCTCCCCGTAGCTTAATTACCCGCTACGGTGATATGAGCATCTAGGTCGTATGATCAGTGATCAGATGGCACATGCGTAGTACTTGTACTTTCTGCGCATTTCCCAAACTCTATCAGCCGTATATTGCAAAAACATTCAAACCTCCTATTGTGGGCCGTTAGATCTCAGTGAACTCGTATCACCATAGAATCTACGGTGCGGGAGCACCTCATACTCCCCCGTGCGAGAAAACATAAGGTGCTATCGCAGCTTGGATGCTACGGTGATACGAGCTTGGAGGTCGTTTGATCTGAGATCCAATGGCATCTGAGCAGTCTTTGTGCTTGTAAGTAGTGGCCGAACTCTTTTGGGGCTTTTCTACAAAAAAACCATTCAAACCACCGAGGAGGTGTTGGGTCACAAATCCAGCGCCTCCGAAGAGCTTGTATCACCAAAGCATCTAAGGTGTGGTAGCACATGATATTCTTACATACAGGAGAATATGATGTCCTCCTTCATCTTAGATGCTACGGTGATACGAGCTTCGAGGTCGTTAGATATGGGATCAAAGGGCATCTAAGTAGTTTTTGTACAAATTGTGTGCAATTCTCAAACTCATCAAGGTTTCCTGCAGAAATATTAAGACACATCATGTGAGCTGCTATATCTCAGATCTACAAGCTCCAAGCAACTCGTATCGGCATATAACATCTAAGGTATGGGGGCACATGATATTCTCCCGGGGAGGAGGGGTGGGGCATGCACAACCAATCGGTGGCTGGGAGGGTGGGGACAAATATAATCTAAACAACCCTAAACAGAGCTCCACAATTTTATCTAAGGTCGAGGGGTTGACCCCCGACAATCATAGCTCCGCCTAAACAGAACATTTGCATGTACTGTAGTAATAGACTTAATATTCATGTTTTAGTTTCATGTTCGTTTTAAATATTGAACTGAGGACCATGGATGTCTTACATTTTACTCCCTTCGTTCCCAAATATTAGTCTTTTTAGAGGCTTCAAATGGACTGGCACATACGGATGTATATAGACATATTTTAGAGTCTAGATTCACTCATTTTGCTCCGTATGTAGTCACTTGTTGAACTCTCTAAAGGACTAATATTTAGGAATAGAAGGAGTATTTTTGAATTCGTGTCATACATGCAAGGTTTGGAAAAATAGATGCACTATACTTATTGGATTGTTGTTGTGTTCGTGCGTGTGTGTCTCTGTGTGTGTGTGTGTGTGTGGTCATATACTTGATACATACAAAGTTTTCTCACCTCCATATTGTTCATCTTTTAAATTTGAATTTGCATTGGAAAACTTACTAGGGATACCATGAAATGTGAAATCCACGTTGAGATCACTATATCACAAACTCACTCTAATTCAACAACTCGTCATAAATCAATTACCACGTTGAGATTAGTATTTGCAAGGAAAATACGGGTATTGTAATACACATAGATTCGTTCGGCAATTTAAAAGGTTCCTTTCGTATTCTCGAATGGTAGGACCCAACGATGTACCAGCCAGACCTTGGCTCGTGTTGATCCTAAAAAAAGCGGGCTCGTGTCCTTCGGTGGTGTGCGTGGTACGCACATTCGGCAACCCCATTACCCCAACCAGTCGAGCCTCGGCGTTTCAAGTCGAAATATCCGGCGGCCAGAATTCCAGCCCTAGGAAATTCCCCTCATGTCCCCGGTCCATAATGACTACCGATGAACAACGGAGGGATGCTTTAGTAACTAGACAACGTTACCTACCATGCCGAGCATGGTTCAATTCCCTCGGTCGCCGCTTGTCAAGGTCACCCGTCAACTGCATTGCCTAGTACTACTACTACTACACCAGGATGAGCACAGAATTGAGCCCGTTTGTTGGTGCCTAGTACTTGAGTTAATATATCAGGCAATGCACTGGTACGGAGGGATTATCCTTTTACTCTGCATATAAACTTGTCTGAAGTCTAACTAAGCAAAATGTTTGACCAAATCCTTTCTTAAGAAATACAACAAGACAGATGTATGGCTTGAAAATTTATTGCATGATGCAGGTTATGATATTGTTTCGAATCCTGGATCTTAAATTACAGAAAATCCAAAAGTGAGCATAAATTCTTGAAACTAAGCATGGTCACGTGATATGGCACAAATATTACTTTGTAAGTTTTTTCTTCAATTTGAGACAAGCTGCTTATGACAAGTTGCACAAATGAAGAGCCAAGGTATTTTGGAAGAAAGACCTGTCACGTTAAGGCGAACACTTTCACTATTGAAACCGTGGGCGTTTACGTGCCGCCACGAGTCCCCGCTTCTCATCGGCAATCGGCAGGTGCCGTCCGAGCAAGCGTGTGAGTCGATGGGAGGCGTGCGAGCAGACTGCTGCGCCGGCTGTCAGGGAGGCGTGCGAGCAGACCGCTGTGCAGGCTCACCGGGAGGCGAGCCCTTTGACCAGGCTCTGCCGCCCACCGTCGTCCCAACTGCTCCCACTTTTAATGTTGTCGGCGCCGCAGTTTAAAATCAACCCCGCACTACCCGGTAGTATCACTACAATCCTCTCTCTTCCTCTCTGATTCTCCTGTCGTCTACCTCCAACTAGCCTGACCTAAACGTACGCCATGCCGCATCACGATGGTCTGCCCTTAGTGTTTCAGTTTCCTGAGGAAGACACCCAGCCGGAGTCTCAAGAACATAAGGCGCTTTGGGACGAGCTTGAACTGGCCTTGCGGGAAGACGCCGCGCCTGTCCCCGCTCCCGTTCCGGCTCCCGTTGCCCCGACTGCGCCAGCGCCCATCCCCGTGGCATTGATGGGCTGGGAGCCACACATTGTCGCCGAGCTTGATCCCACAGGGTTCCACAAGGTGCCCGCCGACTTTCACGCGCCCGTGCACCTGCCAGCGCATGCGCCTGCGTGTGCACTGACGCGCACGCCCGTGCCGGTGCCCGTGCACCTGCCAGCGCATGCGCCTGCGCGTGCACTGACGTGCGCGCCCGTGCCGGTGCCCGTGCACACGAATGTCTCCGCCGCGCCGGTCACAGCGCATGTCCCCGCGTGGGTGCCAGTGCCCCCCTCAGCGGCATGGATGGCCACCGTCGACCGCTTCCTTGCACCAACGCCAGTCGCCTCCTCCCGCCAGTCGACTCGCTCCGAAGTCTAGAACATTTTGGCCTTCCTTGAAGCTAGGCCAACGTCCAGGAGTACGCCAACAACGGCGCAAGACGCCGCCGTCGCCGTCGGTCAGTGGTCCGACGACACACAGAGCACAGCAGAGGAGCCGCCTCCCACCGCGAGATGCCCCCCCCCCCCCCCCCCGCCGCCGCGTAATCTAAATTTGCCATGAAAAACGTTCGGATTGCCATGCTTAAAATCCGAACGTTTATCATTTCCGTTTATTTTATATCGACTGTCGTATAATTTAAAGTCGGAGTCAGACTGAACGAAATGTATGGTTTGATCGATTGAATGTTCTGCTAGAGCCGTATCAAATTAAATATAAAACGTCATCAAGCCACATGTATTCCTTGTCATCCAACGACCTAGACTGCTTCAATGTCGAGCGCTCAACACGTTTAGCGTGCAGTTAATTTCATGCCAAAAATAGTGCTAATCACATGACAACACGCAAATAATATCCTAGTAGTTAATATCTGCATGCACTTAATATACATCCAAATTAACGTGCATTGCACGTACACACTGACTAGTGCTGCTCGTACGTGAAACTGGTGCCGTGACTTGTGAACGCGTCCAGATATGGTCAACGGCAACATCGCCCGCGAGTTCTTCCCGTTTGCCCGTGCGTCTAAACGCAGAAGGGGAGGAGAGAGAGCACACATGGAACCCACCAGTAAGTGAAGGCGAATAGTACTAAAAATAATATTACATGTTATCCATTAATTAGGCTGTGGTAATATAAAAACATTATGTGAACAAAGGGGGTATAACAAACATTGCTATTCTACGTATGTTGCCTACTCTTGACGTGCGGCTTGAAGGCCCGGTCGCATGTTCGATCCTCATCCTTTATTTTTCAATTTGTATATGGGTCCAAATTTGTTTCATGACATGTGGGCCCCTCGGTGTGTAGTTTGTACCACTTTAATTTGTGGGTCGAAATTTGTTCCATTCCAAGTGGACTATCGGTGTGTAGTTGTGTAGCTTATTTATAATAATTAAAGAGAACAACATAGTTTTTTCAATAATACCATGGTGCGACGTTGAAGGCGAGAAAGGACGTGCGAGAGAGCGATGACCAAGCCAGAGGGAAATCAACTAGGGCAGTTGCGTGGGTTGCAACGGTGTTTGGAGTAGTTGTGGGCCGAATGCTACGAAAATATAATCTAAACCGACCGGAATAAATGCCTACACAAATTAATCCAAGGTTGGAGTGCCCCTCGCAATGTAAATAGCTCCGGCTTTGCGAGGGATGGAGAGGTAGTAGCTTCAACGCGTGGAAGATACGGTGTGAGAAAGCGAGGTCAATCGAGAGACATATAGATAGAGAGACAAAGTGAGTGTGGTCCGACATTCATTGAACAAATATATATGCTCTGGAGAGATATTGTCCGATTGAGCTTTTTGGCAAGGGTGAGGGCTGTAAGATAGAGCTTGAGAGATGATCCGGTCATAGACGTGTAGATATATTTTGTGCGTGGGAGGAAGCAAGGTCAACCGATCACATAGGGTCGCCGTGCGATCGAAAAAGTGAGACGGGTTGGAGAGAGTGACCTAGATAGAGGATGTGCGTGAGAGAGTATACAATGTGAATAGGTCGAATTGGGCTCAAACATGGTGATATATCGTTTTTGTCCGAGAAAGAGCGAGGTCAATCGAGACATACGGAGAGAGAGAGAGAGAGAGAGATTGAGTGAGCGTGGCCCACCATGAGGTCGAAAGAGTGGTGGCGGCTTGGATGGCCTGACCTAGATAGACAATCTGCGTGAGAGAGTGTGTGTCGATCGAGGCCCGAACACGGAGATATATCATTTGTGTGTGAAACAAAACGAGGTTAAACGAGACTCAAATAAAGAGAGCGAGATTGAGCGAGTGTGGCCCGCCGTGCGGAAGAAAGAGTGAGACAGTCTCAAGGGAGTGACCTACATATACAACGTGCATGTGTGCGCATGCACGAGAGGTTGGGGGCTAGATAGGCAATGCATGTATTAGCGCGAGAGGGTGAGAGGGAGAGGGGGGAGAGAGAGAGATCTTGGCATGGGGTGCAATGGCGAGTGTGTGAGGTAAATACATTTGGTAACAGAGTGGAAAAAGGGGTTGTGTAGTTGAGAGACTTAGAGATCGAAACATGGAGAGAAAGAATGAACGTGTGTTGGAAACTGATAGCTTCCTAAGGTGGTTAGGAGAGGAAGATTGGCCGATACAGGAAGTATGTAGCGTTTGTGCGGGGGGGGGGGGGGGGGGCTAAAAACAACATTGGAATGTACATAGTACGAGACTTAATATCAATGTTTCAATTCGGTGTACATTGTAAGATTTGAACCGAGGACCAGGCATACGGGTAATTATTTCGAATTCGTGCCATACTAAGTTTCGAGAAGTTGACATTGACTCAGTTTGTTGTGCTATTTTGTAGGTCATATGTTTGAATCCATCCAAAAGTTTTCTCACTACCATGGTGTTCATCATATACATATGAATTTGTATTAAAAAAGTAGCATGGATACAGTGAAATGCGAAATCCACGTTAGAATTGGAGATCTCTACGTGACACACGCTCTAATTCAAATAACTAACTACGTGACACACACTCTAATTCAAATAAATAATTATGTGAGACACACTCTAATCCACGTTAGCGTGGGTACCGTTTTGATTTTTTTTCAAATAACTCCTCATTAATTAATTTATAGTACTCGCTCTGTTCACTTTTATAAGACCTTGAAGACATTTCAGACAATGTGCAAAACAGTTCATTTTAAGTTATTTGAAATGACTTACAAAAGTGAACGGATGGAGTATCTCGTTTCGAATGACTAATTATTGCAAGGAAAACACGGGCATGGTAATACATACAGATTCGTTTGCAAATGAAAGAAGATTCATTTGCATTCTCAAATGTAGGCGCACTAGGCAAACCAGGGTCGTGTCGGGGTGGACGCTGCTTCGGTGCGTTAAAGGCACCTGCCTTTGGGTCACTGACATGTGGGCCAGCCACCTGTTGGGCCCATATGTCATGGACAGAAAGGCAGGTGCCTTAAGGCACCAAAGCATAGTCCTGTCGGGGTGGTCGCGCGTGTCGGACGGACGCGTAGCCTCCATCCACCCACCCCCTCTCCCCCCAAAAAAGGACGACAACAATATAAGTTCGCGCTTCCACGTTTCGGATTGAAATATCTGGCGGCCCCAATTCCAGCCCTGCAAAATCTCTCTTCTCCACCGTCCCCTTCCGCGCCCAGATTGCTCAAATCCCTAATTCGCCGCCAACCCTCGAATTGCCCCTCGTCTCATCTCTTTCCACACCGTTCCCCACCTCTGTGCCGGACGACGACGACGAAGACGACGGTCGCGCTTCACCACCGCACCGGAGCTACCTCATCTACGACCTCGTCCACCGCACCGGGTGGTCCACCGACAACGTCGGCCGCCGCAACCGACGTGCCTCACAGACACCGAGTTCCACCGCATCAGGTGCGCTTCACCGACGTCGTCTCCCAGCTCACCGGGGCTACTTCACCGAGCACATCGTCGCACCTCCGCCCCCCGAGGCCGTTGGGGCTTCACCAACGGTCTCATCCACCGCATCATAGCGCTCCGCTACCACTCAAGATCTGCATCCGTGCGCGGCCAGCCAACGCCAGTGCATCACCCTCAACGGCTCTGAAGTGACCTGCACTCTAGCTAGGCGAGCATGCCCAAACGCCGACCCGAACTAGGTATCCACACATTACTCCCTTGTGCACTATTCCGACGATGTTTGGATATCCTTTCACTGCTCTCTTAGCTTACATGCCTATGCAACTCTGAACTTAACTCTTATTTCTTCTGGAGATATATCATCTGAAACAAGCAAATCCATATTTTAGCGAAGCATGACGGCGCTACGGGATCTGGTACACATCATGCACACCCGTATAACCTTGTAAGTATCTGTCCTCCGGTACAACATCAAGGTCGATTCCTCTTATTTGATCAACCATTCGCCGTGTCAAAATGCAGAGGGGGATGCAAGGAGCACAAGGCCTGCACATCCAAGCAAGTGGTAACATGGACTTGTACATGGAACATCCCAAGCGCAAGCAGAGCTGCAGTGAGCCTGTACAACGAGCTAGCGTAAGTCCCTGCATTTCATTTAATTCGTACTGGCATTCGTGTATGATTTGTGTGCAGTGGATGATCCACGAATTCAAGTTACTAGGGGCGAACATTTAACTTAAAAAATACGAAGGCACTTGCACTCCAGAAATCAACATAACTTGAGAAATGTGAAGCTACATGCACTTTGAAAACCAGCTAATGATCCAAAGTAGTTCAGATTATAAACACTAAATGATGCAAGCACCAAAAAACACAAAATGCAACATGGTGTACAAGGACTACAAACATGGTCTGTACCTGCTTGAATTATTCGTTCTCTGGCTGAAAATATCGAAGTGTAATTGCACGTATAACCAGTGCGCAAACTGCATATCAATATATCTATCCTGCACAAGTATGCCAATAGTTTCAAACAACAGATTAGAAAAGTATTTATGCTATGTTGTCAAGATGGCCTCGACGTTTCCTCAAGCTATGAAAATGCACTATAATTTGCTTGTCATCAATGCCTGCAAATCTCTATCTCTCTCAACATAGTAGATCATCATTAGACACTAAATCCTTCAATGAGCTTGCAAAATGCTTGCATTAAAACCCTCATTAGACACTATATGTTCATCACCGGGAGCATGTAAAATGTTTGCATCAAATCCTTCATTAGTAGTCTGTTCATTAGACACTTCAGGCTCAAGAACAACATGAGCTTGTATGTTTGCACCGGAAACTTGATTAGATACATCAAATTCAGTCAGTTCAGTATTGATTGGGGGAGTTATAAAATAAGTAGAAATTGGTTTCATTTTCTCATAGATTCCGTACATACAAGCAGCTTTACAACACCGTCAGGTTTAACTATTGGCCAGAAATTGAAGAGTTGAATTAGATATAATCAGGGATGTGATGTACCTACTCGTTGCGCATGCTACTCTTGCAATTAGCGACTGTCCGTTTGTGCAAGCTCGATGCCAGCCGCTGCCTCCCACGCAGGCTACACCCAGGGTTGGATCTTCATCTTCTTGTCCTTCCGTTCGCTTGAAGCCCGGCGACCGCCCTCCAACGAGGGCGCGAGGAAGTGCTGTGTCGGTCTGTCCAGTGGCGGCTAGGTTAGGAGCGAACCAGACTGGAGGCTGGAGCGGATGAATTGGGATTTTTCCTGCTGTCGATCGATATGGGAGGCGCTTGTTTGGGCCGCGAGCCTGCTATAGGGCCTGCCTTGCACTTATGTTATTGGCACATCCAAATTAAAACATTTTTCTTCATTTTTTTACATTGCCTGCTCGTGCGTTGAGATGAACAAAACTAGCGTGGGTCAACTTGGACGACTCAAACTAGGTGCACACTTTCCAGCCACCTGAGGCGGCCGCCCATACCAAGCCCCTATGGTGGCGTCGCCCCTTTTTGCGTGTATGATTGGATAGTGAAAAATATTCCAGTGGCGCTTTTGATTTACCAACAGAATGGTTGAATTGCTTGTTTCTATGAACTGAGTTCACCAATAGTGTGAAGGATGCCAGTCTTTTCATCCTATTGTAGATTTCTTAGATCTCGATATGCCAAAAGTAATCGCATAAAATATACAGTAAAATCCAGTGTGATGTGTTTGGCTACAACTAGTCTGACTACACGTCCTCATATAACATATTAAGGACGCACCATCTTACCAGATTAACCATTCGAATTACCCATGCAGTGTGGGAAGAAAGAAGTATCGGGACTGCGTATCCAAGCAATTGATGCCATGGACTCCTTCATACAACCTTGTAAGCGAAAAAGAAGTTGCAGTGTGCCTGTACAAAGAACTAGCGTAAGTTCAGTTACCTGCTTCTCGGAATTTTAGTTAGCCACTTATTGCAAAATTGTTCAATTACGTTGCTTGGCTTAATTTAGTTTCCTACTGATTACATGATGCCACAACCTGTTAATCATATTGTAGACTGCGTCTATCTATGTGTTTGATACTTACTGTTAAGAATTACCTGTTTGCCTTAACTTAAATATCTACTTGTTTGTTTAACTGCTTTGCTGCTGCAACAGCGGGTTACAATGATGTTAATAACTACTTTTCAGCATCCAATTGAAACTCTTTAATTCCTTGTTTGTTTAACTGGTTTGCTGTTATAACTCCCAGTTGAGATGTTTTGCTAACTTCAACTTTTCTGAATCCAATCGGAACTTTAATGGCAAAACAGGTTAGCCCAAGATCAAAGAGCAAGGTCCCATGGACGTTGCATCATCCCACAGCAGTGGCACCGGCCCAATCGTGCATTATGAATTGCCAACTGCTGATGCTCTAGAGGCTAAACTAGTGGTAGAAAGAGATTCTGCTTCTGCACTTAGAGATGAAGTTGACATGTTGAGGAAGCAAACAGCACAATCACAAGCAGCACTCAAGACAACCATTAAATATTTGGTGGATTTCAAAACGAAGCAAGCTGAGACTGGCCAGATTGTTAAGGTCCTGAAGGAAAAAAGGAAATTAAATTCCTACTTGGTAAATCATAGGTGAAATGTTCTTTCCATAGTTGAATAACCTTTGTGTTGTCTATTCATGTAATCAATCAAACCATTTGTTTTAGAGATCATGTAATAATTTTTTTTTGTTTTTTTGTTTGTAATTTTATTTGAGCACAAGTCTATATTAATTGATAAGACTCGGAGACATTTCATTTGGATTGTTGTGCCAGACCTACAAATATGCCAATCGGGCTGAATGTGCATTCAGCAATAGTAGTATAGATGGACCATAAGTGGCACGCATCGGAAAGGGCCAAGATGTTGGCTAAAAAAAGGATGCTGTTGTAGCCAAAAAAAAGTACAGCGGCCTGGCTTATGTATGTTAGTTGATATTATTGATCCATATACTCTATAAGTGTTTATATGTCTGTTAGTTCCGTACATTCTTGGTTGATTGACTCGGTATTTGAATCTTGATACATCGCTTGTGTACATATTTAAATGGGAGTACACATTATACTGCATGTGACATTTGAGTTGGACATGAAGTGTTCCAAATATTCGAATTCACCTTAAACTGGATTCTAGTTTCTGAATTTGAGTATCGGCATTTGTAAACCATATTCATATATGACAGTGGAATACATCTTTGTCGTTGTCGGTGTCAAAACCGGCGGATCTCGGGTAGGGAGTCCCGAACTGTGCGTCTAGGCGGATGGTAACAGGAGACAGGGGACACGATGTTTTTACCCAGGTTCGAGTCCTCTTAATGGAGGTAAAACCCTACTCCTGCTTGATTAATATTGATGATATGGGTAGTACAAGAGTAGATCTACCACGAGATCAGAGAGGCTAAACCCTAGAAGCTAGCCTATGGTATGATTGTTGTTCGGCCTACGGACTAAAACCCTCCGGTTTATATAGACACCGGAGAGGGCTAGGGTTACACAGAGTCGGTTACAATGGTAGGATATCTACATATCCGTATTGCCAAGCTTGCCTTCCACGCCAAGGAAAGTCCCATCAGACACGGGACGAAGTCTTCAATCTTGTATCTTCCACTACAAGAAACTTGTTTATACATGACTGTCCTTGTCCATCACGGATCAGCCAAAAATTGTCATGCGTGCCCATCCTTGACGGATTTGAAATCCGTCATGTATATCACGTCATAATTTGACATCGTACCTTCCATGACGGTTCTCGGCCGTCATAGATCTACCCCAGGCCCGCCCAGCCCAAACTAGGATGTGACGGAACAAACCGTCACCAATTTACATGACGTGGAGGAGACGTGGACATCCACATGGATTTGACGTGGAGGCCAACATGGCCCATGTAGTGACAAATCCAGTTAGGGTTTTGGCCCAATAATTTTGTTCTGGTCCGTTGTTTGTCTTTGTCCTGCCCATTATAGCCTACCCAATGTTTTAGTCCAACACATTAGCCCCTTTCTAGTCCTGCCGATTTTCTTGATGCAGCCCAATTTACAAAGGCAACCAAATTATATTCATTCAAATAATAGCATTTGTCCATAAGACAATACAAATTTCCAACAATCTAGTCTGATGTCCAAAACCAAAGCTTAATATCGAAACATCACAAGCATATATAGAACACACTATAAGCATTTTTTAAGAATTCAAGTAACACGACCACAATGCACTACTAGCTGATTTGAACTCCAACACTACAGCACCACTTCCAGGCAGCTGACCCAAGTAATTCCTGCCAAAAACATCAATCTCCAATAACACAGACTAACTATCAAACTTGCACAATTCAGAACACATATAAAATTATAATAAGTTATAACAGCCAGCTCCCAAATGAATAGAGTAATAATATTAGTTGATTTTCCAAGCAATCATCCAATGGACACACCACTACTATATTAAGGTACCATGAAAATGGGGCAACGCACGCTAAAAAAGCTTACTAGTTACAAGTTAAAAAATTTGTTCTATAAATGTGTCAGTTTATCATCCAAACATAGAAATCATTTTGAAACAAAGGATGAACAGATAATTTCATATTCATCAAGTGCAACAAAAAATCAAGTTTATATGCACATGACAAGGCTTGTATATATAAAAATGGATGTTTCCATACAATGCAATGTAGTTTATAGTTAATAATACATGAAAATAATAATAGTGGAGGCACACTTTCTTATCAATTAAAACTAATTTCTATGAAAAACTTGCTTTTTGCATGTAATTTAAAGCAAAACCACTCAAAGGCAAGAACCTTTTAGCCAATCAAATGATCCACTTATTGATCTTATTATGCTAGCAATAGACTTTACGAATACCAAATATTCATGAGCATCAGAAAACTTCAGATAAGCACTTTAGAACAAAGATGAACCTACTAGTTAAGATTTAGTCTGATTCTTTCATACCATAACCTTCACATCTAGATTAGCCACACCTGGGAATTGTGAAGAACAGTACAAATGCACTATGTAACAGATTGAACACTCCTAAATCTGAAGCAAAATAATATATCATCCATTTGTAATCTTACAGAAAGGCGCTCAATCTTCACTTACATTGCTCCTTCGGATTGCAATTCTGTGTAAACGCATTTCCAGAAATACAATAGTACAAAATCCATCATCTCTGTTGTAATAAGGGAAAAAAACTCAACATCAATAAAACTGTTACTTGCAAACCCAAAGAAGAAGGGAAACAGAAGGATTATTTATACAACTATAGAAAGAAGTAAGGTAATAATTGAATGAGACATCAAGGCAATAATGAAGCGTTGATGTTCCCTTGACAAGGTTTTGATATATACCATATTTATTTTGGTACAATTTCAGTAAATACCGTAAAAACAATAGGTGTCGCGAATAGAAAACGATACAGTGACTTCACATGAAAAAGCGCATATACATGATAAATTTAGTAGGTGAAAATATCTTTACTAAAAACTAAAATGACAACCACTCATTCACGAGTTCTATAGTACAGTAGTAGCACACTAGCACTAGTTCTGTAGTACAAACAGTAAGGTATTTAACCAAACTGGACCATTCTAAGCTAGCACAAACACTTGCATGCATTAATGTTCATTTTGTAGTAGCACGCTAGCTTGTGGCACAGGGCCACCAAGCTTTCACGTAGTGGCACTGTATAAGCACAAAACTTGCATGCACAAAAGATTCCTATGCAGTAGACTAGTAGTAGCACACTTGGTCTTGGCAACAAACTTTAATTTGCTCACCATTGGTCTGACACGTACATGCCTAGGGGAGATGCATGCATGCTGATGAGCCAGTCAGTATATATTGCAGACAAACACATCATCCCAAGATGATTGGGGTCGTATAATTTTTGTATGATAAGCATCAACAGCAAATGGAAGTTAGTTTTTACCGACTTCTTGCTTATTCCTAGTTGTGCCCACGTGATGACTAAAAGCAACTCCTCCATGGTTCCATAGCCACCTGTCAAATTAACTAAATGTCAAAACACTTGTGGAAGAATTGTATTCAAAAATTTCTTTCACTTGTGGAAGAATTGTATTGGTACCTAGTATAGCAATAAAAGTATCAGCAAACCGAGCCATTTCGCCCTTCCCCTCGTGCATGCCAGAAACAACTCTAACTTAACCTACATGATCGCCTAGTACCTATATGAGTGTGGATCAGGAACAGTAAGAAACTAAGCAACCAGCCACAACATACTGACAGCACGGCAGCGGCCGACGTCCTTGGGCGGCAATCCCTTGAGTACCACAGAGCCTATTATACAGGAACAGAATATGGAAGCAGAAACTGAATCATTACAAAGCAAGGTTACACAAGAATAGAATACAGAAGCAGATTATATGGAAGCAAGAAATTAATCCTTACATAGAAGATTACACACACCACAAATTATGAATATAAGCAAGAACTGAATCATTACAATAGAAAATTATACGCAAGCAAGAACTGAATGTAGAAGCAACAAGAGCATATTACGCAAGAACAAACCACAAACAAACATTTAACAAATCATTAGGAGGGTTCATCTGATAACACACATAAATCACACCGTGGTTCAATTCCATGGCAACATCTATATATGTTCGGCCATTTCACAACATCACTCTCGGCCACGAAATGCTAAAAACAGTATAAACCTGACGGGTGGCAATAATGTACTACTAAACAGTAGTGCTCCCCCAGCCAGCTTCTTGTAGCTGGGCAGAGTGAGGCCCCAACACTCCCCAACCCCCCAAGACCCGGAGCAAGCAAACTAATAGCAGGGTGACATTGATATCTATCAAGCCTCTACAAATTTGGTAAATAAAACAGAAAAAATTAAGTTTTTGGTGCAGCACAAGTTAAATAGAAAATGTTGCAGATTGGTTCATAGGAATTAAACGCCCAAGCAATTTCATTTCAAGTTTTAGGAATGCACATACAAATTGAAGTAAACCAAATCCCCCAATCCATGTGTGCCAAATGCTGTCCAAACTGAAGCTCAACTATAGGTGTCCCTCTCCTATGTTACAGCCAAACTACGTGGCCGGAATGGATTGGATTGGACCAACCCAAATCAATACAGCTAGCTAGCAAGGAAGGGAAGGGGACGTCCTTTTCTTACCACCGTCGTGGTCATACAGCTGCAGCTTCTGATCTTCACTACCCTGTGAATTTGTACGTGCTGAAGAAGTCACATACATCTAGCCAAGGACGTCGTGGAACGCGAGTTGCGCGGCACACCATAAGGAACACCTCTTCCCAGCCTCGCTCATCACAAATCAGCTGCAGTAGGGCGACCCGCGCCATGGATCCCACGGGAGGAGCCTGGTCTGGTCGATCTGGGAGCGAGGGGGAGTAGGTGAGGCGAGGTTGCGACGGATCCCGGAAAAGATGAGCGTCCAGGAGGGACCAATCTAAGGGAGGACAAAACCCTAGCCATGGGTTGGAGAGGGATGGATGGGTGGGGGATTTAGCGGATCTGGCAGCTACCGGTGCTGCGAGGTGAGAGCAGGGGAGGTGGAGGGCCGGCGGCGAGCTGTTGGAGGGAGGCGAGAAGGGGGAGGGTGGCGGCGATGTGAGACGATGGGGAATGGGAGGGGGCTGCGGAGGGAGGGGGAGGGTGTTACGGTTAGGTTTTTATACACGAAACGGTTAGCGGGGCTTTAGCGGGCTTCGGCGGGCTTGCGGGGCTGTAGCAGCCCATCCATGATAGTTTTTGAAAATGTCATCGGCAATCCGTCATGGATTAACAGGTTTCTTGTAGTGTTCATAGTCCAGGAGTCCGGTCAAAGGTTATAGTCCGGCAATCGGACACCCCCTAATTCAGGACTCCCTCAGTATCCCCCGAACCAGGCTTCAATGACGATGAGTCCGGCGCGCAGATTTGTCTTCGGCATTGCAAGGCGGGTTCTTCTCCAAATTCCGTGTACCTGTTGAATAGTGTCCGGCTTCTCGTGAATATTGCGCTCCTTGGCTTCCACGCCCAATAATGGCCATCTTCCACGTGTCAAATGAATGCGAAAAGCCAGGGTGTTTTTACATTTACCCCCTAGCTGTGCAAATGAGCTGCCTATTAAAGAGGCAAGGATTCAGATCCGGATCACGCCATCCTCCCTTAGCGAGCATTCATCAGAGCGCACCCGACAGAAATCATGGCCAGTCGACGCAGCTCCTCCTCTCGCCCTCCCAGCCCTCAGCCTGGAGATCGGGAGAGATGTTCCGTCCCGCACAGCGAGCTAGTGATGCTTCAGACCAAGGGATTTCTTCCCCCAGCATTCATGGTCCCGGTTCGAGCCGGGCTCGCCACCTATAATGGCGGAGAGCAGGCTGAGAGCGTCCCCAATCCCTCCAAGGGAGAGCAGGTATGCCTTGTCCCTTATTTGGCACGAGGGCTCGGATTTCCAATTCATCCGTTTCTTCGAGGGCTCCTGGAGTTCTACGGCCTCCAGTTGCACAACCTTACACCTGCCTCTACACTGCATATCGCGGGCTTCATAGCCCTTTGCGAGCTATTTTTGGGCCGCGAGGCTCATTTCACATTGTGGAAGAAGTTGTTCTGTCTTGTGCCCCGTTCTCAGAAGGGGTCAGTATATCAAGTGGGCGGAGCCGAAGTATGGCGCATCGCCGGGACCGGATATCTATCCGGAACCCCAAAGAAGGCGTCCGAAGACTGGCCTTCAGAATGGTTTTATATAGAAGACGTCCCTCTGCCGGATCCTATTCGGATCAGCCTCCCTGAGTTCGATAATGCTCCCCTGAAGAAGCGCCTAAGTTGGCGTCCACAGAGCCCTCAGAAGGAAAATGACAAGGACGTTCTTTAACTGATGAGCCGGATAAGGTTGTTAGCTCATTCTGGACTGACCATGATCGAGGTCATGGCCATATGCATTATGCGGGGGGTGCATCCGCTTCAGTATAGAGGCCACCCCATGTGGTATTTCAACGGAGAGGATGATGCCACCCGCTGCGGCCGTAAGGGGCCGGAATCGGCCGCCGCTCTAATGAAGATCTTGTCCGCTTTGTACAAGGGAGAAGAGGAGGAATTTCTCCGCGTCAATCCACAGGGCAGATTTTTTGTGCACAATCCTCCAAGCTGGGTAAGTGGACACTTGTTCTCGCCCATCCGTTTCATATTCCCATAGTTAAATATTCAGTCTAGCGATTTCGACGCAGGAGCTGCGCCAGGCTGTAAAGGAGATAAACAGCCCTCCTCCACAACTCGCGGATCCGGAACGGTCCCTCGACCCGGCCTCCCAAGAGGATCCAGACTTATCTGTGGAGTTAATCGATGGGGTGTTTCATCAATTGAGTAAGGACAACGCCTTGGTGGCCATTACGGCCGATTATCCCGGACTGCTTCCAGCCTCACAGGTAACTAAGACCGAAGTCCCAATACTTTGAAAATGATCCATCCGTGCTTATTTTTGATCACTGTATACCAATGGTGTTTTGCAGTGGAAGTCCTTGAGGCGGAAGACCGAGCCTGGGGCGACTAGCCAACAAGGGGCAGCAAGGCCAGCAGGTTGAAAAGAAGTGCGGTCCGGATTGAGACGCCGGCGCAACGGTATGGCGCGCCATCTTATTCCCAGGTGTTATTCCTTCAAGGCATACTAACGCTCGTGCTCTCTTCAGGAAAAAGAGCGCTCGCTGGACTATATCCGGAGAGGTTGCCAACCGCGCCTCCACCAGCCAGGCTCCAAGGCCGGGTCCGGAAGCGGAGGCGAACACGAGGCGTGCACCGGACGCTCCTCCAACAGAGGATGCGGACAGGCTGTCTACCACCAATTCCGAGGTGGAGAGTGCCATGAACCACAGGCGTCGCCGGACTGTTCTTCGCGACGCTTGTTTCTCCCAGGAGGATTTGGATGCCTTCAATTCGGGAGATGCGTACCTCCGTGCCGCTCAAGATGGTCTAGACAGAGCCACGGAGCAATATGTAAAAGACATACGGGTGAGAAAATTTGATGATTATATATATATATATATATATCAGTAGCCCTCGAGACTTGAAACAGTTAGGAAAACTGATTTAAGGATCATATGTTATGCAGGTTCTTACAGAAAAGAATACCCAACTGTCCCAGGAGCTGGAAGAGTGCAGAGCCCAACTTGAGGCCGCACTAGCCGCGGCAGGGGAGCCCAAGGAGACCCCCTCTGGTACTATATGCTTCAAATGATATGTATTTTGTGAAGTGCGGCGTGTGTGCAATTCTGACAATAACATTGTAGATGGCACCGGAGTAGATCCGGATAAGCAACAACTCTTGCGCCGGTTAAAGGACGGCGAGAGCATGCTTACGAAGGTGAGGCAGGAGAAGAATAATCTCCAAGATGCCAATACCCAGCTGGGCGAGGAACTAAACGATGTTCGTGCCCAGCTGTCAGACTCCGTGAAGGAGAATCGGCGGCTTCGACGCGGCATTTTTAGTAAGTGCTTGAACGAACTTCAAAAAAGAGTTCAGCGAGGAAGTTGATTGACAGAGTTATGTCTATAGGTATGCTAACAGGTCGTCCTGTAGAGGAAATGCCCGGTTCTACGGGTGACCTTCTTCCCGAGCTCTCACAACTGCACGAACAAGTTCGGCAGGTGATGCAAGGCGTCGCTCAGGCCTTGTGGCCATCCATCTCCATGCCCGAAGGCCTTGGAGAGCTTGCAGAGAAGCTGAAGGGAGCGCGGTGGCGCTTCCGATTATGGAAGATATCGGCCTGCCGCCAAGGCGCCAGGGAGGCCTGGGCCATGGTGAAGACGCGGTACACGAAGGTGACCCAAACCACATGGCCGAGGTCGGACCTGTGGGGCCCGATGGGAAGGAGATCCCTGTGAGCTTATTATACGGCCAAGTAGAATTGGCCGCAAAGTATTCCCAACAGGACTGTAAACTAGACAGCCTATTGGATGGTATTGAAGAGGAATACAATCAGTCAAATTGACTATGTAATTTTAAGTGACATGTATAATGCCTTCTAGCCGGATTGTAGATCGTTTGTCATGGCGGACCTTTTCGCTTCAACCTCGGGACCCGACGGTCCGGAGTGTGTCCGAATACCCTCTCGGTTATGTAAGAACCGGGGCATGCGTGGAGACCAGGCATAGGGGTCATTTATTGCTTGAACAGACAAGTGCCCAACTAGTTATGTTATATTACATGGTTAGTAAGAAACATCTTCCAGGGAGAATAGTTCCGTTAGGGGTTCCTTTCCCTGGGAGGCATGCCCTAAAGTGCATGTCCGGACTGCGAAAAGAGACGCAGGAAAAACATCTGGGGGCGCATAAATAAATAAGTGAGAAATCATCTTTAGTTCACCGACCGAATATTCCCTTAAGAACGCTAGCTTTCGGCTTCACCCAGTCTGAGGTACACATCCGGCTTACCCGGCAGTAACAATCGCAGAGGTGCTCCCTTTACCACCTAGCCGAACAATCGGGAATGTAGGGGTAAGCATAGGAGCCAGGCAACCCAGCTTGGCCAAAACTTAAGTCATATCGATGCATATAATGGTGAATAAAAGGTACATGCGGAAGTGTGACACATGTGTTGGCATTAAGCCCGTATAAATAAGCTTCTGTAAAAGAAGCCCCCAGGTCTAATGAGCGCGGATAGCGCGTCAGTTGTGTGCAAACAAGGCATGGATGAGCCCTTAAAGGCTATAAGGGAAAAGGAGGGGAGAAGGAGAGAAATATAAGACAGATAGTATATAAAAAATGGACAGAGGAAGGAGACGAACGCAGAGTCCGGCGCTAGGCGTAGAATCTTCGGAGACGGGCTCGTTCCATGGGTTCGGCTCGAGTTGGTTATCCGATGCATCTCGCAGATGGTACGCTCCACCAGTCAGGACTTGGTCAATAATGAAGGGACCTTCCCATATGGGCTTGAGTTTGTCCTTTTTCTTATCCGGCAGGCATAGAACTAATTCGCCAACATTGTAAGTTTTGGCCCGTACTTCTCCGCTTTGGTATCTTCGAGCCTGCTGTTGATAGAATGCGGAACGGGCTTTTGCCACATCACGCTCCTCCTCCAAGGCGTCCAGGCTGTCCTGCCGATCGAGCTCGGCTTCTCTTTCTTCGTACATGCGCACTCGAGGTGAGTCATGAATTATGTCGCAGGGCAAAACCGCCTCTACGCCGTATACCATGAAGAATGGTGTGTATCCGGTGGTGCGATTCGGCGTGGTCTGCAGCCCCCAGAGTACCGAGTCGAGCTCCTCTACCCAATGCGTGTTAGATTCCTTAAGGGACCGCACTAATCTGGGTTTGATGCCGCTCATGATAAGACCATTTGCTCGCTCAACCTGGCCGTTGGTTTGTGGGTGATAGACGGGAGCATAATCGAGCTTGATGCCCATGTTTTTGCACCAGAGTTTTACCTCGTCGGCCGTAAAGTTCGTGCCGTTATCAGTGATGATGCTGTGGGGGACGCCGTAACGGTGTACGACCCCGGATATGAAATCTATCACTGGTCCGGATTCGACCGTCTTAACAGGCTTGGCTTCTATCCATTTGGTGAACTTATCCACCATGACCAGTAAGTATTTTTTTCTTGTGGGTTCCTCCTTTAAGGGGTCCAACCATGTCAAGCCCCCAGACCGCGAAGGGCCAAGTGATGGGGATAGTTTGGAGGGCGGTGGGTGGCATATGGCTTTGGTTTGCAAAAAGATGGCAACCAACGCATCGTTGGACTAAGTCCTGAGCGTCTGCCCGGGCCGTCGGCCAATAAAAGCCTGTACGGAAGGCCTTGCTTACAAGGGCCCGAGCTGCAGCGTGATGACCGCTGAGTCCGGCATGAATTTCAGCCAGAAGGTTCCGCCCTTCCTCTTCGGAGATGCACCTTTGAAGGACTCCGGTGGTGCTTTTCTTATAAAGCTCTCCCTCATGGACTTTATAGGCTTTAGATCACCGCACTATGCAACGTGCCTCGTTTTGGTCCTCGGGAAGTTCCTGCCTAGTAAGGTAGGCTAGGAATGGTTCTGTCCACGGGGCGATGACGGCCATTATTACGTGGGCTGAAGATGTTATTTTGTTGGCAGAGCCTCCAATTATGTCAGAGTGTTCAGTGTCGGGCAGTGCGGTTGGGTCCGGGCTGTTATTGCCGGGTTCCCCTTCCCATACTACGGATGGATTTAACAGCCTTTCCAAGAAGATGTTGGGGGGGACTACATCGCATTTTGCGCCAATGCGTGCCAGGACATCTGTCGCCTGATTATTTTCCCGGGCTATATGGTGAAATTCGAGCCCCTCGAACTGAGCTGACATTTTTAGGACGGCGTTGCGGTAAGCTGCCATTTTCGGATCCTTGGCATCAAAGTCTCCATTTATTTGGGATATCACGAGGTTCGAATCCCCGCGCACCTCTAGGCATTGAATGCCCATGGATACTGCCATCCGGAGACCATGTAGAAGGGCCTCATATTCGGCTGCATTGTTGGAGTCTGTATACATTATCTGGAGTACGTATTGGGTTGTATCTCCTGTGGGGGACGTCAAAACGAGGCCAGCCCCTAGACCGGCCAACATTTTGGAGCCATCGAAGTGCATGATCCAGTTTGAATATGTGCCGTACTCTTTAGGGAGTTCGGCTTCCGTCCATTCGGCGACGAAGTCGGCCAAAACCTGCAACTTAATAGCTCACCGTGGCTTGTAAGTTATGTCGAACGGGAGGAGCTCAATGTCCCATTTCGCAATCCGGCCCGTCGCGTCGCGGTTGCTTATAACATCGTTAAGTGGCACTTCCGAGCCTACTATTATCAAACACTCTTGAAAGTAGTGTCGCAGCTTCCGGGATGCCATAAATACCGCGTACACTATATTTTGATAATGCGGGTACCGTGACTTGCACGGAGTAAGGACAGTGGACACATAGTAGACCGGCTTTTGAAGGGGGAATTTGTGTCCGTCCGTTTCTCGTTCGACGACAAGCAATGCGCTTACAACTTGATGAGTTGCCGCAATGTATAATAGCATTGGTTCGCCAATGTTTGGCACGGTCAGGACTGGGTTTGTTGCCAATATGGCTTTTATTTCGTCGAGTCCGGCCGTGGCGGCATCCGTCCACTCGAAGTGTTCGGTGCGCCGAAGGAGGCGGTAAAGGGGTAATGCCTTTTCTCCCAAGCGGGAGATAAAGCGGCTTAGAGCCGCCACGCAGCCGGTTAGTTTTTGTATTTGTTTGAGGTCCTTTGGGATATCCAATTGTGACAGAGCTTGGATCTTGGCTGGATTTGCTTCAATTCCTCTACCGGATACAATGAAGCCCAAGAGCTTTCCGACTGGTACGCCGAAAACACATTTTTCCGGGTTGAGCTTGATGTCGTATGTTCGGAGGTTATCGAATGTGAGCCTCAAGTCGTCTATTAGAGATTTCTCTACCGTACTGGTATCCCTGGGATGGCTTTCTGTGGCTTCTAGAATTAGAAGGTCTTCGCCACTTTTGGCCACCTGCCGGAGTATCCAACATGCTCTAAGGCTATGAGTTGGTATGGCTGTTGGGGAACGTAGTAATTTTGAAAATTTTCCTACGCACACGCAAGATCATGGTGATGCAGAGCAACGAGGGGGAGAGTGTTGTCTACGTACCAATGCAGACCGACTGCGGAAGCGATCACACAACATAGAGGAAGTAGTCGTACGTCTTCTTTCTGATCCGACCGATCCAAGCACCGTTACTCCGGCACCTCCGAGTTCTTAGCACACGTTCAGCTCGATGACGATCCTCGGGCTCCGATCCAGCAAAGCATCGAGGATGAGTTCCGTCAGCACGACGGCGTGGTGACGATCTTGATGTTTCACCGACGCAGGGCTTCGCCTAAGCTCTACAACGATATGACCGAGGTGGAATTTGGTGGCAGGGGGCACCGCACACGGCTAAGGAACGATCAACAATGATCAATTGTGTGTCATGGGGTGTCCCCTGCCCCCGTATATAAAGGATGAGAGGGGGAGGGCTGGCCGGCCAAGCTAGGAGGCGCAGGAGGAGTCCTACTCCTACCGGGAGTAGGACTCCCCCCCCCAATCCTATTCCTAATAGGATTCCCCAAAGGGGGAGAGAGAGAGAGGGTGGCCGGCCCCTTCTCCTAGTCCTAATAGGACTAGGGGGAGGGGGAGGCGCACAGCCCTTGTGGGCTGCCCTTTCACCTTTCCACTAAAGCCCATGAAGGCCCATTTGGTTCCCGGGGGGTTCCGGTAACCCTCCCGGTAATCCGGTAAAATCCCGATTTCACCCGGAACACTTCCGATGTCCAAACATAGGCTTCCAATATATCAATCTTTACGTCTCGACCATTTCGAGACTCCTCGTCATGTCCCCGATCTCATCCGGGACTCCGAACTCCTTCGATACATCAAAAAACTCATAAACTCATAATATAACTGTCATCGAAACCTTAAGCGTGCGGACCCTACGGTTCGAGAACAATGTAGACATGACCGAGACACGTCTCCGGTCAATAACCAATAGCGGGACCTGGATGCCCATATTGGCTCCTACATATTCTATGAAGATCTTTATCGGTCAGACCGCATAACAACATACGTTGTTCCCTTTGTCATCGGTATGTTACTTGCCCGAGATTCGATCGTCGGTATCCAATACCTAGTTCAATCTCATTACCGGCAAGTCTCTTTACTCGTTCCGTAATACATCATCCCGCAACTAACTCATTAGTTGTAATGCTTGCAAGGCTTAAGTGATGTGCATTACCGAGAGGGCCCAGAGATACCTCTCCGACAATCGGAGTGACAAATCCTAATCTCGAAATACGCCAACCCAACATCTACCTTTGGAGACACCTGTAATGCTCCTTTATAATCACCCAGTTACGTTGTGACGTTTGGTAGCACCCAAAGTGTTCCTCCGGCAAACGGGAGTTGCATAATCTCATAGTCATAGGAACATGTATAAGTCATGAAGAAAGCAATAGCAACATACTAAACGATCGGGTGCTAAGCTAATGGAATGGGTCATGTCAATCAGATCATTCAACTAATGATGTGATCCCGTTGATCAAATAACAACTCTTTGTCCATGGTTAGGAAACATAACCATCTTTGATTAACGAGCTAGTCAAGTAGAGGCATACTAGTGACACTCTGTTTGTCTATGTATTCACACATCTATTATGTTTCTGGTTAATACAATTCTAGCATGAATAATAAACATTTATCATGATAGTGTGCGGTGCCTCTACTTGACTAGCTCGTTAATCAAAGATGGTTATATCCGAGTTACCGATTTACCACTATAGTTTTGGGGTACTTTATTAGATATAGTGCATTAGAGATAGATGCATTCAGTAAAAAGGGCACCATCTAAATCCGTTGAGACGACACTGTATGAACTGTGGTTTGGCAAGAAACCAAAGTTGTCGTTTCTTAAAGTTTGGGGTTGCAATGCTTATAAGAAAAAGTTTCATCCTGATAAGCTCAAACCCAAATCGGAGAAATGTGTCTTCATAGGATACCCAAAGAAGACAGTTGGGTAGACCTTCTATCATAGATCCGAAGGCAAGACATTCGTTGCTAAGAATGGATCCTTTCTAGAGAAGGAGTTTCTATCGAAAGAAGTGAGTGGGAGGAAAGTAGAACTTGATGAGGTAACTGTACCTTCTCCCTTATTGGAAAGTAGTTCATCACAGAAATCTGTTCCTGTGACTACTACACCAATTAATGAGGAAGCTAATGATGATGATCATGAAACTTCAGATCAAGTTACTACCGAATCTCGTAGGTAAACCAGAGTGAGATCCGCACCAGAGTGGTACGCGGTACGGTAATCCTGTTCTGGAAGTCATGTTACTAGACCATGACGAACTTGCGAACTATGAGGAAGCGATGATGAGCCCAGATTCCGCAAAGTGGCTTGAAGTTATGAAATCTGAGATGGGATCCATGTATGAGAACAAAGTATGGACTTTGGTTGACTTGCCCGATGATCGGCAAGCAATTGAGAATAAATGGATCTTTAAGAAAAAGACTGACGCTGACGGTAATGTTACTGTCTATAAAGCTCAACTTGTCGCAAAAGGTTTTCGACAAGTTCAAGGGGTTGACTACGATGAGACCTTCTCACCCGTAGCGATGCTTAAGTCTGTCCGAATCATGTTAGCAATTGCCGCATTTTATGAAATCTGGCAAATGGATAAACAAAACTGCATTCCTTAATGGATTTACTAAAGAAGAGTTATATACGATCCAACTAGAAGGTTTTGTCGATCCTAAAGGTGTTAACTAAATATGCAAGCTCCAGCGATCCATCTATGGACTGGTGCAAGAATCTCAGAGTTGGAATATACGCTTTGATAAGTTGATCAAAGCATATAGTTTTATACAGACTTGCGGTGAAGCCTGTATTTACAAGAAAGTGAGTGGGAGCACTACAGCATTTCTGATAAGTATATGAGTATGACATATTGTTGATCGGAAATAATGTAGAATTATTCTGCAAAGCATAAAGGAGTGTTTGAAAGGAGTTTTTCAAAGAAAGACCTCGGTGAAGCTGCATACATATTGAGCATCAAGATCTATAGAGATAGATCAAGACGCTTGATAAGTTTTTTCAATGAGTACATACCTTGACAAGATTTTGAAGTAGTTCAAAATGGAACAGTCAAAGAAAGAGTTCTTGCCTGTGTAACAAGGTGTGAAATTGAGTAAGACTCAAAGCCCAACCACGCCAGAAGATAGAAAGAGAATGAAAGTCATTCCCTATGCCTCAGTCATAGGTTCTATAAAGTATGCATGCTGTGTACCAGATCTATTGTATACCATACACTATGTTAAGAGAGGGAGTACAATAGTGATCTAGGAGTAGATCAATGGACATTGGTCAAAATTATCCTTACTGGAATAAGGATATGTTTCTCGATTACGGAGGTGACAAAAGGTTCGTCGTAAAGGGTTACGTCGATGCAAGTTTTGACACTGATCTAGATGACTCTAAGTCTCAATCTGGATACATATTGAAAGTGGGAGCAATTAGCTAGAGTAGCTCCATGCAGAGCATTGTTGGCATAGAAATTTGCAAAATACAAGCGGATCTGAATGTGGCAGACCCGTTGACTAAACTTCTCTCACAAGCAAAACATGATCACTTTTTGGGTCTTAATCACATAGCGATGTGAACTAGATTATTGAATCTAGTAAACCCTTTGGGTGTTAGTCACATGGAGATGTGAACCAATCACATAAAGATGTGAACTATTGATGTTAAATCACATGGCGATGTGATCTAGATTATTGAATCTAGTGCAAGTGGGAGACTGAAGGAAATATGCCCTAGAGGCAATAATAAAGTTATTATTTATTTCCTTATATCATGATAAATGTTTATTATTCATGCTAGAATTGTATTAACCGGAAACATAATACATGTGTGAATACATAGACAAACAGAATGTCACTAGTATGCCTCTACTTGACTAGCTCGTTAATCAAAGATGGTTATGTTTCCTAACCATGGACAAAGAGTTGTTATTTGATTAACGGGATCACATCATTAGTTGAATGATCTGATTGACATGACCCATTCCATTAGCTTAGCACCCGATCGTTTAGTATGTTGCTATTGCTTTCTTCATGACTTATACATGTTCCTATGACTATGAGATTATGCAACTCCCGTTTGCCGGAGGAACACTTTGGGTGCTACCAAACGTCACAACGTAACTGGGTGATTATAAAGGAGTACTACAGGTGCCTCCAATGGTAGATGTTGGGTTGGTGTATTTCGAGATTAGGATTTGTCACTCCGATTGTCGGAGAGGTATCTCTGGGCCCTCTCGGTAATGCACATTACACAAGCCTTGCAAGCATTGCAACTAATGAGTTAGTTGCGGGATGATGTATTACAGAACGAGTAAAGAGACTTGCCGGTAACGAGATTGAACTAGGTATTGGATACCGACGATCGAATCTCGGGCAAGTAACATACCGATGACAAAGGGAACAACGTATGTTGTTATGCGGTCTGACCAATAAAGATCTTCGTAGAATATGTAGGAGCCAATATGGGCATCCAGGTCCCGCTATTGGTTATTGACCGGAGACGTGTCTCGGTCATGTCTACATTGTTCTCGAACCGTAGGGTCCGCACGCTTAAACGTTACGATGACAGTTATTATGAGTTTATGCATTTTGATGTACCGAAGGTAGTTCGGAGTCCCGGATGTGATCACGGACATGACGAGGAGTCTCGAAATGGTCGAGACATAAAGATTGATATATTGGAAGCCTATATTTGAATATCGGAAGTGTTCCGGGTAAAATCGGGATTTTACCGGATTACCGGGAGGTTACCGGAACCCCCGGGATCCATATGGGCCTTATTGGGCTTTAGTGGAAAGGTGAAAGGGGCTGCCATGGTGGGCTGCGCGCCTCCCCCCTCCCCTAGTCCTATTAGGACTAGGAGAGGTGGCCGGCCACCTCTCTCTCTCTTTCCCCCTTGGGAGTCCTATTTGGAATAGGATTGGGGGGGAGTCCTACTCCCGGTAGGAGTAGGACTCCTCCTGCGCCCTCCTCTTGGCCGGCCAGCCCCTCCCCCTTGGATCCTTTATATACGGGGGCAGGGGGCACCTCTAGACACACAAGTTGATCATTGAGATCGTTCCTTAGCCGTGTGCGGTGCCCCCTGCCACCATATTCCACCTCGATCATATCGTTGCAGTGCTTAGGCGAAGCCCTGCGTCGGTAGAACATCAAGATCGTCACCACGCTGTCGTGCTGACGGAACTCCTCCCCGAAGCTTTGCTGGATCGGAGCCCGGGGATCGTCATCGAGCTGTACGTGTGTTAAGAACTCGGAGGTGCCGGAGTAACGGTGCTTGGATCGGTCGGATCTGAAAGAAGACGTACGACTACTTCGTCTACGTTGTGTCAACGCTTCCGTTGCGATCTACAAGGGTACGTAGATCAGACTCTCCCCCTCGTTGCTATGCATCACCATGATCTTGCGTGTGCGTAGGAAATTTTTGGAAATTACTACGTTCCCCAACACTTATGGCGTTAAGGATTCCCTTGTCTGTGCAATTATTGCAGAAGAATGAAATTGCGTCTTCCTCGCGGCAGTCCTTTATCCTGTTCAGAACCAGGAGGAATCTGGCCCAGTAATGATGTACTGTTTCTTTGGGCTCTTGCCTAATTTGGGATAGATCGCTTATGTTCGGGTGGGTGGGTGGAATTGAATCCGAAACCTTACCCAATCTGAGACTCAGGGGCCAAGGAGTTTCCGAACTCGGAAGTTTGGATTCCGGGATGTTGTCCGATGAGTCTAGCTCGTTGCCTGACTCAAGGTTCAGGTCTTGAGTGACGTCCTTCCCTCCGCGGATATCCGTCTTGGAGGGATCGGGAATCCGGACATAGCTTGTCCTTAAGATAGATGAAGGGTCGCCGCATTGTTCCTCCACCACAGCAACGTGATGGGTGACCTGGGGAGAGTTAATCTCTCTCAGATTGGGTTTAGGCCCAATCTGATCATAGTCTGTAGCGACTCCCAGGGCGGCGATGCGGTCCAAGAGCTCGTTTAGGGAAGAGAGCTCCATTGGATCTAATTGCTCGGCGAGTTCCGAGTTGACGTGAATATTGCTTTTGATGACCCGAGAAGTCATCATCGGCGCAGCGGCCGAACAGGCGGTCATAAGGAAACCACCTAGCCGGAGAGTTTGGTCGACAGCCAAAGCTCCCTTAGCAACGGTGCCGTCTTTAAAGACGGGGCGAGGCATCCTTCCTGATGGCGACGACACAGAGGAACTCTCAACGAAAGCACCAATGTCGGTGTCAAAACCGGTGGATCTCGGGTAGGGGGTCCCAAACTATGCGTCTAGGCGGATGGTAACAGGAGACAGGGGACACGGTGTTTTTACCCAGGTTCGGGCCCTCTCGATGGAGGTAAAACCCTACTCCTGCTTGATTAATATTGATGATATGGGTAGTACAAGAGTAGATCTACCACGAGATCAGAGAGGCTAAACCCTAGAAGCTAGCCTATGGTATGATTGTTGTTCGTCCTACGGACTAAAACCCTCCGGTTTATATAGACAACGGAGAGGGCTAGGGTTACACAGAGTCGGTTACAATGGTAGGAGATCTACATATCCGTATCGCCAAGCTTGCCTTCCACGCCAAGGAAAGTCCCATCCGGACACGGGACGAAGTCTTCAATCTTGTATCTTCATAGTCCAGGAGTCCGGCCAAAGGTTATAGTCCGGCTATCCGGACACCCCCTAATCCAGGATTCCCTCAGTCGTCCTTTTGAAGATATATAAAAACACATAGAGTGATTTATAAAGATTCATATAGGAATACAAAATGGATTCGAATTTAGTTGTCGGGGTAAACGTGGATGCTTATTGTCCCAAAATTCGAAAGAAACAGCAAAATTTCCACTCCCACATCGGCTGCTCGAAGCCAAGTGTTTGGGAGATGGAAATTACTGTCTACCCATTACACGGACAATCCATCGGCCCGATTTCCACTGCTCTAAATAGGGGTAGGTTAGTAACTTCAATTAGACGTGACACGACCGCCTCTGAGCCCATTCCGACACGGTGGGCGTCAAACATGGGCGGCAAAACTCATTTGATTCAAGCTCGTCCGAAAGACCTCTGTTTCTCCCTCCATTCCCCATTCATACACAGTGGGCGGCAAAACAAACTCTCCTCGTCCGAAATAGATGTAGGCTAATATTTTAAATAGGGGCAGATGTGTAACTTCCATCAGACGTGACACAACCGCCCTACCTGTCAGCCCCATTCATACACCGTGGGCGCCAACCGTGGGCGGCAAAACACCCTCTCCTCGCCCAAAATAGTTACCGGCAAATATTTGGGAGATGCGAGATTACCGTCCTATCCCCAACCGACGAGACGTCCAAATTTGAAACGGGGGATAAGTTCGTAACTTTCCCATATTTTAGACAGGCGCGTCCCAAAAACATGGTTCCCCGTACCTCTCCCTCCATTTTCCCATTCATACACCGTCCGCGCTAGAACACCCCATTCCCACACCAGCCTCCGTCTGCCACCCCATCCATCGCCGCCGTCCTCCACCACATCCATCGCCACCGTCCTCCACCATACCGGAGCGCCTACCAAGACCGCGTCGTCCACTGCTAGAGATGGACGTTTCTCATCCACGGCGACGGACCAATAGCCTTGCATCGCGTCCTCTCGCTTCATCGGCGACGTTTTGCCGGGGCCGCTCACACGACCTTCTCTTCCACCGCAATGGGACTTATCCCCCGATGCACCCGTCTACCGTCACAGATCTGCTTCAACGCCACCGACAGCCATCGCACCCCCGATGCCTACACGGCGCCGCAAGAAAGGTGGTACTTCATATCTCCTCAACCTTTTGATCTCAACCAGAAAATAGATCTTAACTTGGTTACTCTACTTTCTTTTCAGCTCTTAGAATTTAGTTCTTAGTTCGAAGCAAACAATGGATGCTAAATATCATTTCTCCGGTTTGCAGCTTCAAATCTGCCATGGCACAGCCATAATACGGTTTAATTGATCATGCTTAGGGTTTAATTGATCATGTTGGTTCCGTGGTGGTTTCTTTAAAAGAAATCAGTGGGGAAACCCTCTTTTGCTAAAAAAATATGCTTAGAGCTTCCCCCTTTTATGATCACTATACGATCAGAATACATGCTTCGTGTCATAATAACACTGCTCCACCCATCAAGCTAAACAAGCTTAGTTGTTTAAATACGAATCTGATATTATTAAAATAGAGTTGTTTAATTGGTCAGCTAAATGTTCCTAAATTAGTTTCGAAAATGCATGTTCGCCGCTCGGGTGTGTATCACTGTGTGTGGTCTGGTCAGCACGGTTGGGGAGATGAACTTTGCATATGCAAGGGTTTATAGGGAGACACTCTCCGAGTTGAAACCGCAATGCATTCCATAGAATCTGACTACTTTTATGTTTTCATGAATCTCATATTCTGAACAGCATCATAATGATTATGAGCTTGCGCGCATGAAAAGAATAAAGCAGAACAATGCCATGGCTGTCAAACTTGGCATTAAGGGACTGAAATCAAGTCTGGATGCAATGCAATGCAAACACTCTCCACCTACAGATTCATGCTCAGAATATGATCCTAACAGTGATTCTGAGCTAGAGGGAGACCTAAGTCAATGTAGCTCCCTAGTGGAGGAGTCAGAGGAAGATGCCCTATCTTATTCACCTATCAAGGTACTTGCTCTAACTTTCCAAGGTTACATTGCTCGCACATATCTTGCAACTGATGCTTTGCATTGCTTCTACTTTGTTGAACTGCCATTAGCTTAGTTTACACATCATGTATGTGAATACGCCCTGCCTATCCATTTTCAGTACATATTCCATCTGTCATCATACCATATTTATCCATTCAAATGTTGTTCTTGTGTATCAGACGTTCAAAAGGAAGAGGGCGATTGCTGATCATGGAGGAGCACCAGCAAAGTATTTGGAAAAGGTAGTGGCACCTGATAAATCAAATAGCCCATTAGGTGTAGTTGCAATATCACCTGACCCACAAAATACGGCAACTCTAGCAGACTCTAGCCCTACTACACTGGTCATTTCTGATGCCCCAACTCAGCACACCCCAACTGTAGCAAACAGTATGATTATGCCAGTTGACATAGCACCAGCTGTACGACGCAAAACCCCCATTCCAGCAAAGATTACACCAAATCCAGTTGCCAAATCCCTTTTCGAACCAGAGAGAGCCCCAATGGCAGCAAATAGGACACCTGTTCCATTTCTTCCCAGTTTAGAAGACGAAGCTTATGTTGCTGTCAGGAACTTTGTGCGCATCTTTCCTTCATGGAAAGATTATACCGCAGACACAGAACAATTTCCAGTCTTTCTCCACAACTTACGCGTAAGTAATGTACTAATGTTATTCATGGTCATTACTGCATATGTTTCTGCTGACAGAAGACACAAGATTTCATTCTTTTAAATAGGAAGGTGCAAACTGGATTGTAATGACGAGCAAGGGTTGGTTGCTTTGTTCAAGCACTTGTTGATGAAGTATCGTTCCTACCTGAGGCAAGCGCACTTCGATGGCAAGGCTCTGAACGAAATTTCTATAAAGTCTCCGATGCTACATTTATCCGACGGTGACTGGAATAATCTTGTTACACATTGGTCTCGGCTGCAGCGTAAGGTACTGTCTATGATATCACATCACAATTTGAACTACATTTCTGCATTTGCCTTAGTGTCTCACTTGTATGAAAACTATTAGCAGAAGAACATTCGTTCTCAAGGGACCACAGAATCTCGCAACTATACTGCACACTGCATTGCTCTTGTGAGTACCTCTTGCCCTGTATGACCATACTTACTTTCATAGCTGTTTGATTATGTAGCATCACTGCACATGTTAGCCTCGCAATCGTCCATTTGGTGGACATTATAAGATCCGTATGGACTCTTACATAAATTTAGAATCAACCCAATGCTTTTGAAGAGGTTTAGCTCTGCAGTCCTCTTGTAAGGACTGAACGTGGTCTATCACTGTACTTACATTAACAGCTACTCCCTCCGTCCCATAATATAAGAACGTTTTGTATAGTACACCAGTGTTCAAAACACTCTTGTATTATGGGAAGAGGGATTGGTTCATTTTGTAGCATTCTGCATCTTATCTCCCTCGCCCACCATTTACTAAAAAGATCAGATCTATATTTAATCTTACCAACAAGTAGAATACACAGACAATGACAGTGCAGAAGTGTAGCCCATTGCTCTTGTCAGTACATTTTGTCCTGTAACGCTTGTACTTCCAGGGATTGGTAGTTGATTATGTAGCATCAATCTGCATCTTATCTTCATTATCCTCTATCCCTTCCAGTATTATCATATCTATAATTACTCTCTACAAAATGTAGAGTACAGGCAATGCTTATGAAGAAGATTCTGTGCTGAAATTCTTGAGTTATCCTTCCCTTGACATGGAGAAGGGCATTATAAAGGCGGTGTTAACTATTAATGTAAGTCAGTCCTTCTAAAGCCTTTATCCTCAACTGCTGTTTAATTTGCTCATACTCCCTATCGTTTACTGCTGTTTAGTTTGTTGTTTCTACCGAAATGCATGTTCGTAAGAACCGTAAGTTCTAAGTTTTACTTGTAAAACCAAATTCCTTATTCATACCATGCACATTACTTAATACTCCCTATATGTATGCTTGTTTTTGTGGATCTATAATCCAGTGTGTGGTGAAGTAGCCCACGTTTGCACCTTGTCATCTCCTGTTTTATCTTACTGATGTGGCTGATGGTATGAACAACATGCCATGCACATTATCCAAAACAGATACAATGATTTTCTTTACCCTTCATCTATGCTTGTTATGTTGACATGGTAATCCAGTAGTGTGGTGAAGCTCCCCACATTATGAACAATGCCAAATTATGCTATTGATATTTTGAACATACTCTTTATTTTCTAATTTGAAATTGGATAGAATTGACAGAACAGTTATCATCTTTGTTTATACACGTGGAAAACCTGTCATCTCTCTGCTTTGTTTCAGGGTGATATGCCTGATGGCATGCACAAGTCTGCTGAAGACTGTGAGACAAACCCAACATATATTGCAGCAAAGAAGGCAAAACATCTTGAAGGTAGCGAGACAACACCAAAGTCTTGTCTTGATGCAGTGTTCAAGTTACTTGAGACTAACAGTCAGACAAGCTCACAGAATTCGTTGTCTGAATCAGTTCGACTTCTTCAATCCCAAGTTCTAGCAGAAAGGCATTCTGCAACTCAACTTCGACTTGAAGTCCTATCTCTAAGAAATATTGCGGAGAACACCAATGAGAACCTCATCGCTAAACAGCTACACCTAGAAGCTATGACCGACATGCTAGGCCGGTCTCACAGCCTTGCTCAGCAACTTGCGGAGCAGTTCCCCCGCAAGGCTAACCTTTCTTGAACTGTCTTGGAAGTGGTCTCGGTTTAGTATTATTTTGTTACGCTGCAATGGTGCCCAGTTTTTGTAATCTGCTTCTTCGTTGCGCTTGATGATCACTGGTGGCGAACTTCGATGCCCAGTGGATGTAATATACCTTAAACCCTTTATTGTATAGTGTAGGTTTATTCTAAGTTACTACGCACATGGTGCTGGCATGTCCCATGCAGCTATTTTGCTGTTGTTAATCTCAGAATTAACTACTGATCTGTTTTAAAAGAATTTCTCTGTTAATATGAATCAATGGAACCAACCCAGACATGATGCTTGTTGCTTTGTTACAACAAACTCTGCATCACCCCCTTTATAAGTAGATGGAAGCACATGCTGTTGTTGCGCCCACTCTACCCTGGAACTGTTTATGCTTTTCATTAATCTAATGCCGCTGGTAAAATTAAGCAATGCCACTCTCAGAATTAATTAACTACTGAATCTTAGTTCAAAACTGCAGCACTTGTTAGGGATTGGCGGGATTACCATTTTTGTGGCCGCATGTTTCATCCTCCTTTATTGGCCAGTAATTGATTCCTTTTTTGCCTCTGTTAAAACAGGGATATCTTTTCAACTTGTTGCTATTGCGACATTTTGCTTCGCTTAATTTTGGTGGAACTGCCCAAAATGAGACCGGATTTCCATATATGTGTTGAGATCTCTTTGAGATCTTCCTCACGAGTTGTTTCAAATCTTGGTTTTGAATGGTCAGTACCGACCTTCCTCCAAATTAACTACTGAATCTTAGTTCAAAATTGCAAACACTTGTTAGGGATCGATAGGAGTACCATTTCTGTTAGGGATCGGCCGGAGTACATGTTTAAGAAATGTATTGTTCAGATAATGTCTCTGTTATTATATATCAGTTACAGACTTACAGTGTTTTACAAATGGTACTATCCTGCTTTGTAGTTCTTTCTACATGTTTAACCAAGGTATTGTTAAGATAATGTCTCTGTTAAAATGAATCAGTCACATTATTTTAGGAATGATAGTTTTTTGCTTTTTCGTTCTTTATACATCTTGAAACAAGGCATTGTTAAGATAATGTCTCAGTTAATATGAATGAATCACACTGATTGAGAATTGCTACTCTCCTGCTTTGTTTCCCATTAAGATAAGGTAGATCAGTAGATGTTTTTCTTCTGGGAGTACAAGTCATCAACCGTTATTTCTCAGTAATTGTTTCCCTTATACATTTTGTTGCTTACAGGGATATCAAAATTAAAGCTCGGTTTTATTTCGACTTTGATTTTAGTTCAACTGCACAAAAGGAGCCAATGTGTCCAAGGCAAACTGCTGCATTACGGGGTCCAGTTGGTCGTTCCACTTTGCAGAAAGAAGCAGTCATTGTTTGCGCTACATTACAGAAGGAATGGCCAAGAAGCTTTACAGAGTATTAGGCCTTCCACTATGTAGGCCAAAAGAGGTGCCAATTTCACCTTTTCTTAGTTTGGCACCGAATCCCTCCATTGCTACAGCCGGTGCCATAAATATTAGGCACCGGTGACATGACTAGTCTGCAGAGACCATTGGAAATTTAACAACATGTGGAGTGCCCTGGGCAAGAAGTGCCCAAACAAGTACAAGAAGCGACAGGACTCCACGATCATAGGCATTACATATTTTGAATGGGAAAAGCTTGTCAAAGTTTAATCATTGATGTTAGCAAGAAGCGACAGGACTCCACGATCATAGGCATTACATATTTTGAATGGGAAAAGCTTGTCAAAGTTTAATCATTGATGTTAGCAAGAAGACGTTAGTTTAATATATTGGAATTGGAAAACCTTATCAAAATTTGCTCATTGATGTTAGCCAGAAGACATGCTTTTGATATTTTTGAGTGGGACGCCCTTGCTGTGAGCAGCGTCGAGTGTTTTTTCCTATTCCTGTGTTCAGTTTAGAAGTAAATAGTTACTCTGCTGAGATATTCCTGTGTTAAGAGTTTGTTCTGAATATTGTCTATGTAATGCCAGGCCTTGTGTTTTGAGCTTGGAATGTTGTGGCATGCGGCATCACGAGCTGTTCACCGTGCCTCCTGAGAATAATGCTTCGTATTGTTTTGCATGTCGATCTAATGCCAGTGATTTGCTTGTTAAGAAGATCATCCTCTTCTGTTGTTTCCGTGCTTAAGAAGTTCATCGTCTGATGTTTCATTCATAGCCTATATGACAAGTCGGGTAGGTTAGACGTGAAACCATATGATCTTCCGACCAACTCATGATATTAGGACATGATTGGATCATCGTTTTCCAACCAAAACCGCTTGTAAAACTGACGCTTGTAAATTAAAGCAGATGGTCTCGGGCAAAGGCGCTTGGTTGGTCGATTTCAACTAGTAAAATATCGGAAGTACTTGACACATGACAAAAACGCTGAACGACACTCGGGCGATTGCTAATCTAGCCGTTAGCTGTTATTTCAGCCTTGCCCATGGATGGCATGATACGCACGTCGTGCATGTATCGTCTGGTAATGTCGTCCATATAGCAGTGCTCGTAAAATATACACTGGTCTCTCAAATTACACGCGTAACCCGCCGGTTTTACTTACAGACCACGGGCCCTCGGTTTCATTACGCCTGTATTTTACGCGTTGTTTTCGATGATGAGTAAATTACACTTGTATGTTAATACAGGTTTGAAATAAACCAGAGCTCCCAAGCGCAGCCTTACTGTTTCATTCCGTCTCAGTTTCTCGAAGGTGCTCATAGGTGTCCGATGACCCTGGTTTCCTGAATGAGTAGCAGGCGCTGTATTAGACCATCCGTAGGGCCCGCGAGGCCCTCTCCGGTCCTTCGAGTTGTTGCGCTCGCCGTGGCGCCGAGCATTGTTAACATCGTCAACGAACATGAGGATTCAGGAGATGACTTTATTTTGACTGGATGACACTAGGGACCCACTAGGGCCATAGCCGTACGTATGCAAGTGCCTCCTTATTATGTACAACTATTTTTTTTGCTTTCTCCTGGTTTTCTGACATCACGGTCCCACACCATTGTCAATCTATGTAGTCAATATAAACAAGAGAATTGCACAAGGTGCGGCCGACAGCTGGGACCAAGCAGCTCGAGCAGTATTTGTGTTTTTGAGGCGTGAGCACTGCAGAGTTTTTCTTGGCGATGATTTCGTTGTTGTTCAGAGGAGAGCGGGGTATTAACTGGGCGGGCTGTGGCCCGTCTAGCCCAGGCCAAATATCCAGCCCAAATACTAATTTTTTCAAGATGAAAATGGCTAGCCCAGCTATACGTCTTTTTGAGGAATACCCAGGCAAGGTTAACTTGTTATTCTCCGCCCCGCTGGGCTGCAAATCTTTCCTAGGAGGGATGCATTAGGGTTAACAGGGAAAATGGGCTTTAAAAAATAATAAATGGGATGTAATTATAAAAACTGGGCAGTAACTATAATAAAATGCACCAAACACGAAATTAGTTTATAAAATATTATTTATGGATTTTTAAAATCTTAAATTTTCATTGTTGCGTGCGCAATGTTTCATTAGATTTTTACGTAATACAAATTTATATTTAATCTGACTAGAAATTTCGGGATAAAAATATTTCGGAGCCCATCAAAATGTGGGAAATTTTATTGAATTCTGTCTTCAACGGTTGGTTGAAATTATTAATCATTGTCCTAGCTAGAAAATGGGTTGTACTTTTAACAAACTGTAAATGGGCTATTGTAAATTCCATTAGAATTCCAAAATGGGTTGTAGATTCTTACAAAAGGTAAATGGGCTATAAGTTCTGTGCCACGCACTTGTGGGCCTACTAAGTGACGCGTCCCCTCAAAAAAATAAGTTGACGCGTATGCAAGGCTTTACCAACTTATTATAGTCAACACACGGTTCTAGCAGCAGTGGCCGTTGGATGTCTATCCAACGGATGTCGTGCTTCTTCTTCAATCTCGAATATTCTTAGCTTCGGCCGCCCAAAAAATGATTCCTCCCCCTGACATCTGGAGCGCACCATTTTGGAGGCTTGACAGAGTCGGGTTGTTCGGTTTGATTCTCCGTGTTGCCATGGTCCGGCGATGGTTCACCCTGCTCTAACACTGGGTCTATATGATCGTTGTTTCTGCCGAGGCGGGATTTGGAGTGGCGCTTACGCCGCTGCTTTGACTGCTTCTCGAGGGGACAACCCTTCGTTGCGTCCTTCCGTTCCTCGTCGTCGTTTTCTTTTGGTGTGTCCACCATGTATACATCATGTGATGGAGTGGGCGTCCAGTTCCCTGTGGGCAGTGGTTCCCGTTCATCTCCTGCATCGTTGTCGTCCATATCGTCGATGTCTTTGGAGTCGAAGTCGAGCATGTCGGTTAAGTCATCGACAGTGGCTACTAAGTGGGTGGTGAGTGGGCGGCGAATTTCTTCGTCATCCGCATCCCAATCCTGCCAGACATAGTTCGGCCAGGACTCTCCTGACAAGGAGAGAGACTTTAATGAATTCAATACGTCGCCAAAGGGCGAGTGCTGAAAGATATCCGCGGAGGTGAACTCCATGATTGGCGCCCATTCGGATTTGATAGGCACGGGCGCAGGCGGTTCGGAGTCCGTGGCCGGGGAAGGATCCGGCAGTTTGGCAACACGGCTCTCGTGAAGGGTAAGGTCGATATTCAGCTTGATCGCCTTTGAGGATACGGCCTCTATGGCAGGGTCTATCCACCCGTCTATGGATGGTGCAACTGGCTCCGAATTGAGGCTCGGAGCAGCTGCCGGTGCGATCTCCTGAATACAGTCCCATGGTAGAGCTAAATTGTACTCATCGTGACCGTGTGGCGCACAAGGCAGGGGCTCGAATTCATCGAAGATCAAGTCTCCACGGATATTGGCCATGTAGTTTAAGCTTCCAAACCTGACCTGATGGATAGGGGCGTACCTTTCAATCTGCACCAGATGGCCAAGTGAATTGGCCCATAGTGCAAAGCCGCCGAATACAAAAATCTGTTCGAGGAGAAAAGTCTCACCCTGGACTGCATCGCTAACGATGATCGAAGGAGCCATCAAGCCTGATGATGACGACACAGAGGAACTCTCAATGAAAGCACCGATGTCGGTGTCAAAACCGGTAGATCTCGGGTAGGGGGTCCCGAACTGTGCGTCTAGGCGGATGGTAACAGGAGGCAGGGGACACGATGTTTTACCCAGGTACGGGCCCTCTTGATGGAGGTAAAACCCTACGTCCTGCTTGATTTATTCTCGATGATATGGGTATTACAAGAGTTGATCTACCACGAGATCGGAGAGGCTAAACCCTAAAGCTAGCCTATGGTATGATTGTATGTTGTCCTACGGACTAAAACCCTCCGGTTTATATAGACATCGGAGAGGGTTAGGGTTACACAAGGTCGGTTACAAAGGAGACGATATCCATATCCGTACTGCCTAGCTTGCCTTCCACGCCAAGTAGAGTCCTATCCGGACACGGGACAAAGTCTTCAATCTTGTATCTTCATAGTCCAACAGTCTGGCCAAAGGATATAGTCCGGCTGTCCGGAGACCCCCTAATCCAGGACTCCCTCAGAGGGCTTTGTCAACTTAGTCAATATGAACGATTCTATCTCCTGTTACCGTACGATGTTCATCCAACGGCCGTAGTGCTTCTTCAACCTCTGGTCTTCTTGATCCAGCCGCCCAAACCAGCGCCGGTCATGCCGCGTGCTCCTGCCTCCCGTGGCTGGCTGTGATGCCGCGGAGGCCTCACCGCCCCCTACTACTCCCACCGCTGGCCAGGCCATCCCTCTACTCACCCACATCCCCTGTTATTCTGCGGTGACAACAGCCTCACACCGCAGCCAAACCAGTGAACCCTCGTACTCCTCTTCGCGTGGGCATCCATTGCTGCGTCTTCCCCGGCTCCGAGTCGTCCCCTTCCTAGTCCTCGCTGTCGTCCACCACCCTGGTGCTCTCGGCGCGGCATGGTCAACGACCGACTTCCATCGGAAGAGTACTGTACGTGGAGAGGCTGACAGCTAGGTCCACGGCAGCCGCAAGGAAGTGCCTCCTTATTATGCGGAAAATAATTATTCCTCCACCTGACAACGGGGACCCACCGGATGGGCCACCAGTATTTTGCGAAAAAATCGTTTCCCCCTGACTGTTGGGACCCACCATACGGGCCACCGTATTTCGCGAAAAAAACGTTCCCCCCCTGTCAGCTCGAACCCATCGAAAGTGCCTCGTTACGCACAAAAAAATGAATACTCCCCCGGCAAGCTGGGACCCACCTTGCTGGGAGGCTGACTTGTGGGCCTACTAAGTTGACGGGGACGAAGGGCTTTGTCAACTTAGTCAATACGAATGATTCTAGCTCTAGTGACCGTACGATGTCCATCCAACGGCCGTAGTGCTTCTTCAATCTCTGGTCTTCTTGCTCCAGCCGCCCAAAGCAGCGCCGGTCGTGCCGCATGCTCCTGCCTCCCGTGGCCGGCTGTGCTGCCACAGAGGCCTCACCGCCCCTACTATTCCCACCACTGGCCAGGCCCTGCAGCGACGGCAGCCTCACATCGCAGCTGAACCGGTGAACCCTCGTAGTCCTCTCCGCGCGGGCTTCCACTGTCTTGCCGTCCCCTTCCTAGGCCTCGCCGTCGTCCACCGCCGTGGTGCTCTCCGTGCGGCGTGGTCAACGTGGTCAAGGAACGAGTTCCATTGGAAGAGTACTATACGTGGAGAGGCTGACAGCTGGGTCCACGGCCACAGCCCGGTTTTTTTGTGATTTGCCAAGTAAGTCGCTTTGTCAGGCCTGTTGGGCTGCAAATCTTTCAAGACGAGGAGAGCTTTCATTCGGCTGGCCGAGAAAATGGCCCATCAGTAATGAGAAATGGGTTGTACATTTTTTAAACACGTCAAACCGGCAATTAGTTTCAAATATCTTTTTTTTCATTTCAAGATTTTAAATTACATTAATTTTTATGTGTGGAGAATTTGTTGGATTTTATATTGATATACATTTATTTTTAAAATCAGTTTGAATATGAGTCAAAATTTCAGGATTAAAAACAGTTCGAACCGCACCGAAATATGCAAAATTTCATATAATTTTTTAACCATTGCCACAATATGGGCTGTAATGCTAACAAAAAGAATATGGGCTCAAAAAAACCTTAAGAATTAGCAAATGGGCTGTAAATTATTAGAAATAATGGCAGATGGGTTGTATGCTATTTTCCACAGATTTGAGGCTTTCCTAAAAAAAGGTTGACGCACAAGCAATGACTGTTGGATGTCCATCCAATGGCCGTCGTGCTTCTTCAATCTCTGCTCTTCCTGCTCCAGCCACTCAAACAAGCGCTGGCGGGACTGCCTGCTCCCTCCTCCTCGCGGCCGGCTGTGCTGCCGCGCAGGCCTCACCGCCCGACCGTACTCCCATCGCTGGCCTAGCCATCCCTCTACTCACCCACACCTGCTATTATTCTCCGGCGACGGCAGACAACCAGTAAACCCTCATACAGTCATACTCCCCTCCGCGTGGAAAACAACTGACGAGTCTTCCCTACCTCCGTGTCGTCCCCTTCCTAGGCCTCGCCGTCGTCCACCGCCCTGGTGCTCTCGGCGCGGCATGGTCAACGTGGTCAAGGAACGACTTCCATCGGATGTGGACTTTACGTGGAGAGGCTGACAGCTGGGTCCACGGCCGCAGCAAGGAAGTGCCTCCTTATTACGCGGAAAATAATGATTCCTCCACCTGACAGCTGGGACCCACCGGACGAGCCACTGTATTTCGTGAAAAAAACGTTTCCCCCTGACAGATGGGACCCACCAGCTATATCTTCGCACGCAAGGAAGTGCGTCCGGGCAAAAAAAAAATGATTCGCCCCCTGATTCCTGGGACCGACCAGCTACATCTTCGCAGGCAAGGAAGTGCTTGACAGTCGGGACCCACCTGATCGAAGCATACGTAGCGTTGTCATTCTGGTCGCGAACGTGTACGTACATACTGGTCGATGTAGAGGCGCGCACGTGTCGTAGTAGAGGCGCGCACGTGTCGTAGTAGAGCGCGCACATAGAATTTACACGTACGTACAGCGGCCAGGGTGCAAGAAAGAAAATACGGCCACGTATGTGTACATACGGGCGGGGTCTCGAATGCCTACCCGCGCATACGTACGGCCAGGGCTCGTGTACATGGCTGGGTCGGAACAGAGAAACAACGTCCTCGTCGTGTTCATGGGGAGTCAACGGAATGCGTCGTGTTCATGGGGAGGCAACGGAATGCGTCGTGTTCATGGGAAGGCAACGGAATGCGTTGTGTTCATCGGGAGGGCTTGGACGGAACAGGCGATGGAAACGAGGCCTGGCGTACCACAGAACGGAGGAAAGGCCTTGTGTTCGATCAACCACATTCGAAACGGGATCCTGTTCATCGGGAGGGGTCTGGCGTACCGCAAAACGGAGGAAATGGACCTCCTACGGTCTAAACGGGGGTCCTGTTGATCGGGAGGGGTGTGGCGTACCGCAAAACGGAGGAAACAGACTTGTGTTGGAGCGCTACGGTCGAAACGGGGGTCATGTTCATCAGGATGGGTGTGGCATACCGCAAAACGGGACTCCACGGGATACTGTTCATCTCCACCGTCGACCTCCTCCAGCCTCCACAGGCTCATGTTCATCCAGCGTCCACCACGCGCTACTCCACCGGCTACTGTTCAACCACCCCTCCACCGTCTACTATTCATCCATCCCTCCACACCACAGGGTCCTGTTCAACCACCCCTCCATTGTCTACTGTTCATCCAGCCCTCCACACCACGAGGTCATGTTCAACCACCCCTCCACCGTCTACTGTTCATCCAGCCCTCCACACCACGGGGTCCTGTTCATCCACCCCTCCACGGGCACCCCTCCACTGTCTACTGTTTATCCAGCCCTCCACCATACCACGGGGTCCTGTTCATCCAGAGGCAACGTCACCGCTCACTGTTCATCCAAACCCCCCGCAATGCTCACTATTCATCCCATCGATTGGCTTCAGTTAGCAACAGTAGCGAAGGAATCGCTCGATCGGGTTCAGTCAATAGCCATTGATCGATCGCTCGGGTTCAGTTACGCGTAGCCTGCAGTGCAATCGCTCGGGTTCAGTTAGAGCCCAACGCCTCGCTCAGGTTCAGTTAGAGCCAACCCTCACACACACGCGCGTACGTGTACGAGAGAAACGCGCATCGCTCGGCCCCCGACCTCCCACCGTAACCGGAAACTCCCTGAAATTTTCCTCCCCCTCGCTTCTACCACGGTTTTTTCTGTCATGGACGGCCCAAAGAATGTCATGCAGCTGCGTCTCCGGCCCGCCCAGGACGAAAAGCCCATTTTCTGTCATGATTTTTTGTCATAGAAGTAGGAGCCCACCACATCTATGATGATAACGGATTTTGTCACAATTATCGTCATAGAAGTGTCATATGTATGACAGAAAAAATTTCATTCGGCCCAAAATGTCATGGATGTGTCTTTTTTGTAGTGCTTACAGTCTCCACGTTCTTGTATCGTCAATGTGAATGTATCAAATGAGGAATCAAGCGATCTCAACAATTTCTTCACCACCTCATGGTCGGTGATATCAGCGGCACCAAGTGCTTGAAGCTCATTTGAGATGTCAGTGAGGCGATCGAAGGTTTGCTGAACATTTTCATTGTCGAGTCTTTGAAGCGGTTGAAGAGATTTTGAAGAACGTCAACTCGAGAGTCACACTGTGTTGAGACTCCCTCATTGAACTTGGACAGACTGTCCCAGATAAGCTTAGCTGCCTCCAAAGCACTCACTCTGCCATACTGTCCTTTGCTCAGATGGCCACATATGATATTCTTCGCTTGAGAGTCGAGTTGCTTGAATCTCTTCACGTCAGCAACGTTTATGGTGGGAGTGATAGAGGGAACACCATTCTACACAATGTACCAGAGATCATTATCAATTGCCTCAAGATGCATGCGCATCTTATTCTTCCAGTAGGGGTAGTCCATCCCATCAAAGGTAGGACACCCAGCAGAAACCTTGATCATACCTGCGGTCGACATAACTAAAACTCCAGGCGATTAAACCAAAATCACACAGAACAAGGGAGTACCTTGCTCTGATACCAATTGAAAATGCGTTATATCGACTAGAGGGGGTGAATAGGCGATTTTTATGAATTCTTCACTGAGGAATTTTAGGGTGAGAAAATTCCTGAGTGAAGAACTACTTGCAGCGGAATAAGTACTCAAAAGTAAACATAACAGTGCATGAGTATGGTCTTCATAATGAAATGAAAACAAGCACGGAGTACAGAAAGCGTAAACACAGGATAACACGGGATAAGACAGACAGACTGAAGAAATTGAAATGAGGAAATAGAGAAAGTCTTCAGTCAAAGTCTTCAAACAGATATAAACAAGCACATAACACAGAAATGAGGAAATGGAAGGGTTGAGGAAATGGAACTAGGTAGCTTGGTGAAGACAATGATTTGGTAGAACAGTTCCAACTGCTGTGACAGTTGTACGTCTGGTTAGGGCGGCTAGGTATTTAAACCTGGGGACACACAGTCCCGGACACCTAATTCCGAACACGCAGTTCAGAACACCCAGTCCTCGTTGTATTCCCCTTGAGCTAAGGTCACACAGACCTCGCCCAATCACTCGTGGTAAGTCTTCAGGTGACTTCCAAACCTTCACAGACTAGGTCACTCGGCGATCCACGATTTCCTCTTGGATGCTCTAGACCATGACGCCTAACCGTCTGAAAGATGCACAGTCTTAAAAGGTAAGAAGTGTCGAATCCATGCAGGATCAGTCTCTTCAGTGATGCTCAATCACTTTGGGTTTGGGTTTTCCTCATTTCATGATTTTCACTCAAAGTCCTCGGAGGATGGGATGCTCTCAAATGAAAAGTGTCAGTTTCTCTTGAAACAGCCAACCAGCTAGTGGTTGTAGGGGGCGGCTATTTATAGCCTAGGGAACAGCCCGACATGATAAGACATAAGTGCCCTTCAATGATATGACCGTTAGGTGGGCAGATATTTTGGGACAGCTGGCGCATAGCACGACAACGGTCAGAATTTTGAGTATCAAATTCCTCAAGGCTATCATGTTCCTCACCGTGTAGGCAATCCGCACTAGCGAATTCCTAACTCCTCCGCCAGAACAAATTCCTTAGAGATCAGAAGAACTTCGTCTCTGTCACTGAAGAATATAACTGAACTGTATGAGATTTCCAATGGCTTCGCTCGAAGGGATTGTCAGGTGTAGGATTTTGAGTTGAGCATCACATGGAAAATTTTCCTTAGTATTTCCTCGACCCCCCTTTAACAGTACGGTGTTCTTATGACTCAAGAGAGAGAAAATGAAACTACGAAAACAAAAGTCTTCATGCTCCAAGTTCCTCGAATGAATACTAAGTATTCAGGGTTACACCAATTTCTTCACTTTCAAAGTCTTCAGAAAACTCTTCAGAAATACAAAGTCTTCAATCAAAGAACTTCATTTTTAGGGGTCGACTTTCTCCGTAAATATCAAACTCCTCATAGACTTATAGACCTGTGTACTCTCACAAACGTATCAGTCCCTTAACATATAAGTCTTTAATACACCAAAATCACTAAGGGGCACTAGATGTACTTACAGGCCGGCCCGTCTCGGTCGAGGCATGCGCGGCTCCCCATTAATTTGACCCCGAATGCGTCAAATAGGAAAATCTCCGATCGCAGGCACGGGAGGAGTGGTATGACAAGGTGTCCCCCATGGCAACCAGAATGCCCGTGCCGCCGTGCTGCACTACGTGTCGGCCTAGAGCAACTCGCCACCCCCTGGCGAGCTGGCCTTGAGGGCGAGTTGCTGAACGACGTGTCGGCTTGGAACTTCTGCCTCCGCGAGCTGGCCTCAGAGAGCAGAGAGTTGCCTGGCTCGTATCTGGCGGGCTCGACGGGCTACCCAGCCGGTTTTTATGCCGAAGAACTCCTCTTCCTGCTCACCGGATGCCATGGAGATCGTGGAGAAAATGGGGCAAGACGGAGATGGCAGCGGGTTGTGGTGCGATTTTTTCCCGGCGTGTGGCACAGTTTAAATAACGGGCCGACGACCGAAGCCAACCGACGTTGTTTTTAATGAAGGGCGGCTCGTGAACGGACGTGTGGCCAGAGTAGGTTTCTCGCCGCATGTGCGGGTTTAATGGACGAAGGCGGGCAGTCTGCGACCGTTTGAATGCGGCAAGGAGGCATGTTTACCGTGGATGCAACGACGACTCTTTCATGGTCATCGAGTCACTTCAACGCCGGCAGTGAGAGTTCGTGTCCTACGCCAGTGCCAATGCGGAGCGGTCGTTCTCCAGCGGCATTAATGCCGATAGCTGGTGATCGAAGAGAACGCACGCGTGCGCGAGTGGGTGTTTCAACTGGTCAAAAGCGACGAGGAGGCATGTTTACCGGGCATGCAGCGATGGCTCTCTCAGGGTCATCGCGTCGCTTCAATGCTTGCAGTGAGAGTTTGTGTCCTACGCCAGTGCCAATGTAGAGCGGTCGTTCTCCTGCGGCATTAATGCGAGCAGCTGGTGACAGACGAGAACGCACACATATGGTGGGTGTTTCAACTGGTCAAAAGCGGTTAGACTTGACGTGGCAGCGGTCAAGACGCCCATAAAGCCTCCTTACTTTGTCCCCGATTTAAAATAAAAGAAGTTCGCATTGTGACTCGTACCAATAACCTCCTGCTACCAGCTACAATATGGCGAGAACGCACGCGTGCGCGGGTGGGTGTTTCAACTGGTTAAAAGCGGCGAGGAGGCATGTTATCGGGCATGCAGCGACGGCTCTCTCATGGTCATCCCACCGCTTCAATGCCGGACGGACGAGAACGAACGCACGCATGTGCGCGTGGGTGTTTCAACTGATCAACAGCGGTTAGACTTTACGTGACAGCGGTCAAGACGCCCACAAAGCAGCAGCTACAATGCACCAACCACCCAGCCGACATACCTCGAGTGACTACTATCATCTTTCCATTCTTTTCATCTTTCCTCTTTTCTCGCCTTTTTCGTTTCTTCTTTTTAGTTTTTCTGGTTCGTGTAGTTTTTTGTTAAAATGCACAAACTTTTTTTTAAAAAAATTGAACTTATTTTCAAATTTGATGATTTTTTTCAAATTCGGTGAATATTTTTCAATTTTGATGATGTTTTTCAAATTCGATGAACTTTTTTCATTTCGACTAACTTTTTCCAAATCGATGAACTTTTCTCTAAATCGATGAACTTTATTTAAAATGGTAAACTTTTTGTAAAATCATTGAACTATTTTTCAAATTTGATGATTTTTTTTCAAAACTGATGAACCTTTTTTCCAAATCGGTGAACTTTTTTTAAAATTTCATGAATTTTATCCTAAATTTTGAGAACTTTTTTCAAATTCATGAAATTTTCTCAAATTCACAATTTTCTTCGTTTGTATGCACCTTTTTCAATTTTATGAACTTTCTTCAAATTCAATTTTTTTTATATTTTGCATTCATTTTCCATTTTATCATAAAATAGTACGCATAATAGGCTGGGTATATAATAAGGGCAGTTTGTCCTTAAAATGAACAACTAAGGAAGTGCGGTCTAGTGGCTGTGTTTGAAGATTTGGCTACAGGCGGTCCGAGATCGAATCCCGGGTCTACCACATTGTTCGCGATAGGCGCTCTTCGCTGTGTTTCCTGGGCGGCCGCTACGCGAGGCGTGCGTGCGAGCGCGAGGAAACCTCTCTTTTGTCCAAAAAAAACTCTAATGTGTACTGAGTGCAATCATTCATTTTATTTATGTTGGTGAAACCAATGGCTGGATTTTAAAAAATGTTCACATTGTCCATCCCGTTTAAATGTAAAAAAAATTCTAACATTTTTATAAAAGGTTTTTTATCATTCACAAACATATTCATGACATTATTTTTTCACACATTTAAAACTATGGCCATGAGATTTTAAAAAGTATTCATAAAATGCCACAAATTATTCACTTGATTTTAATAAATGTTTGTACCATTCAAATAAATGCTCATGCCATTAAAAAATTCACATGTTAATTTTTTTATAAAAAATAAGAATACTGGGACAAATAAATCAAAGCTAGGCTAAATGAAAAAAATGAAAAATAAAAATAGAAAAGTACATAAAAAACTAGTTTTTTTAGCATCAGTACAAACACAAGCGCTCATATACACGCGCATACACTCATCCCTATGAACGCACACACGCACACCCTATCCCTATGAGCACCTCTGAGAGATTGAGCCGGCATATCATCTTGAGATTTACGAAGTCACCGTAGGGGCCTCGTCGTCGACGGGAACGTCTCCTCCCACTGAAAGCGCATCGCCGCAAATCCTGAAATAAATCCAGAATTAATGCGAGCACCAGGATTTGAACCCTGATGGGTTGGGGATACCACTATCCACCTAATCAACTCAACCACAAGTTGATTCGCCATAAAAAACTAGTTGAAGCAACCATTTACCACGTGAAAATGGCAGACGCAGAGAAGAAACGACGCTCGGATGAGAAAACAAAAAACTGCTCCCGCACTTGCTGGTGGGCCACGACTTATACTGGGCTCCGCCTGACAGCGCCGAGACACGCGTCACGAGCTGCACGTCCTTTTTCAAGCATTTTTCTTTTTTCGTGAGTGCCATGTGTACGTTTTTATTTTTATTTTACTACTTTTATTTATATTCCAAAAAAATTTAAATATGTATATGGAAATAATTAATTTACGATATTTTAAAAAGCGTCCAAAGTGCATTTAGAAAATGTTAATACAGTGCAAAAATTATTCAGGCAGTTTATAAAAATGTTCATGAGCTCTAAAACATTCACGCATTTCAAACATATGTTCGTGACATTTTCTAAAAATCCATACACGCACCCGATCTATATAGCCGAAATCACTAATTATGCAGTGCGGAACAGGAGCTCCCGGATTTGGTTTCTCTAAATGAAATCGGACGAGGAAACCTCTCTTTTGTCCAAAAAAAACTCTAATGTGTACTGAGTGCAATCATTCATTTTATTTATGTTGGTGAAACCAATGGCTGGATTTTAAAAAATGTTCACACATTTTAAATTTTTCCATCCCGTTTAAATGTAAAAAAAAGTTCCAACATTTTTATAAAAGGTTTTTATCATTCACAAACATATTCATGACATTATTTTTTCAAACATTTAAAACTATGGCCATGAGATTTTAAAAAGTATTCATAAAATGCCACAAATTATTCACTTGATTTTAATAAATGTTTGTACCATTCAAATAAATGCTCATGCCATTAAAAAATTCACATGTTAATTTTTTTAGAAAAAATAAGAATACTGGGACAAATAAATCAAAGCTAGGCTAAATGAAAAAAATAAAAAATAAAAATAGAAAAGTACATAAAAAACTAGTTTTTTTTAGCATCAGTACAAACACAAGCGCTCATATACACGCGCATACACTCATTCCTATGAACGCACACACGCACACCCTATCCCTATGAGCATCTCCGAGAGATTGAGCCGGCATATCATCTTGAGATTTACGAAGTCACTGTAGGCGCCTCGTCGTCGACGGGAACGTCTCCTCTCACTGAAAGCGCATCGCCGCAAATCCTGAAATAAATCCAGAATTAATGCGAGCATCAAGATTTGAATCCTGATGGGTTGGGAATACCACTATCCACCTAATCAACTCAACCACAGATTGATTCGCCACAAAAACTAGTTAAAGCAACCATTTACCACGTGAAAATGGCAGACGCAGAGAAGAAACGACGCTCGGATGAGAAAACAAAAAACTGCTCCCGCACTTGCTGGTGGGCCACGACTTATACTGGGCTCCGCCTGACAGCGCCGAGACACGCGTCACGAGCTGCACGTCCTTTTTCAAGCATTTTTCTTTTTTCGTGAGTGCCATGTGTACGTTTTTATTTTTATTTTACTACTTTTATTTATATTCCAAAATGTTTTAAATATGTATATGGAAATAATTAATTTACGATATTTTAAAAAGCGTCCAAAGTGCATTTAGAAAATGTTAATACAGTGCAAAAATTATTCAGGCAGTTTATAAAAATGTTCATGAGCTCTAAAACGTTCACGCATTTCAAACATATGTTCGTGACATTTTCTAAAAATCCATACACGCACCCGATCTATATAGACGAAATCACTAATTATGCAGTGCGGAACAGGAGCTCCCGGATTTGGTTTCTCTAAATGAAATCGGACGAGGAAACCTCTCTTTTGTCCAAAAAAAACTCTAATGTGTACTGAGTGCAATCATTCATTTTATTTATGTTGGTGAAACCAATGGCTGGATTTTAAAAAATGTTCACACATTTTAGATTTTTCCATCCCGTTTAAATGTAAAACAAAGTTCCAACATTTTTATAAAAGGTTTTTATCATTCACAAACATATTCATGACATTATTTTTTCAAACATTTAAAACTATGGCCATGAGATTTTAAAAAGTATTCATAAAATGCCACAAATTATTCACTTGATTTTCATAAATGTTTGTACCATTCAAATAAATGCTCATGCCATTAAAAAATTCACATGTTAATTTTTTTATAAAAAATAAGAATACTGGGACAAATAAATCAAAGATAGGCTAAATGAAAAAAATAAAAAATAAAAATAGAAAAGTACATAAAAAACTAGTTTTTTTAGCATCAGTACAAATACAAGCGCTCATATACACGCGCATACACTCATTCCTATGAACACATACACGCACACCCTATCCCTATGAGCACCTCCGAGAGATTGAGCCGGCATATCATCTTGAGATTTACGAAGTCACTGTAGGCGCCTCGTTGTCGACGGAAACGTCTCCTCCCACTAAAAGCGCATCGCCGCAAATCCTGAAATAAATCCAGAATTAATGCGAGCATCAAGATTTGAACCCTGATGGATTGGGAATACCACTATCCACCTAATCAACTCAACCACAGGTTGATTCGCCACAAAAACTAGTTAAAGCAACCATTTGCCACGTGAAAATGGCAGACGCAGAGAAGAAACGACGCTCGGATGAGAAAACAAAAAACTGCTCCCGTACTTGCTGGTGGGCCACGACTTATACTGGGCTCGGCCTGACAACGCCGAGACACGCGTCACGAGCTGCACGTCCTTTTTCAAGCATTTTTCTTTTTTCGTTAGTGCCATGTGTACGTTTTTATTTTTATTTTACTACTTTTATTTATATTCCAAAATGTTTTAAATATGTATATGGAAATAATTAATTTACGATATTTTAAAAAGCGTCCAAAGTGCATTTAGAAAATGTTAATACAGTGCAAAAATTATTCAGGCAGTTTATAAAAATGTTCATGAGTTCTAAAACGTTCACGCATTTCAAACATATGCTCGTGACATTTTTAAAAATCCATACACGCACCCGATCTATATAGCCGAAATCACTAATTAAGGAGTACTCGTTGCAAAGAACACTCCACTTTCCCAGATTGCGACAAGTGGCGCACATGCAGCATGCCGCTTGTCGCAACCTGAGAGTTTTCCCTTTTCTCGTAGATCCGTTTATTCAAAATGTTTTATCTTTTAAACCGTGCGTCCAAATCTTGAACCATTTTCATCATTGGATTCCTCGCGTCGATATCTTCAAAATTAGATCCCGTGTTGATAGGTTTTGACGAACTTTTTTTGTCATGAAAAAAGCCGGATGAAAAATACTGAGTAAAAAACCGAACCGGGAGCACGTTTTTTTCCCTTTCTAAAAGAGGCACGCCCGTGCCTCTCGCGAAATCACACCCGTGCCTCTTGTGGAAGAAAAACCGTGACTCTCGTAGAAGGAAAAAAACAAAAAACACGTTTTTTTTCCGTTTTCGAGAGGCACGACCGTGACTCTCACGAAAGCATAACTGTGCCTCTCGCGGAAGCAAACCGTGACTCTCGCGAAAGAAAAAAAAAATAGAAAACTCGTTTTTGTCCTTTCTGAAAGGCACGGCCGTGACTCTCACGAAAGCACAATCGTGCCTCTCGCGGAAGCAAAATCGTGACTCTTGCGAAAGAAAAAAAAACAGAAAACGCGTTTCATTTTTCCTTTTCCGAGAGGCACGGCCGTGACTCTCGTGAAAGCACAACTGTGCCTCTCGCGGAAACAAAACTGTGATTTTTTTTTTCATTTCCGAAAGTCACGTCCATGACTCTCGCTAAAGTACAACCGTGCCTCTTGCGAAAAAAACCATGACTTTCGCAAAAAAATGTATTTTTTCGTGCAAAATTTTTTTCTAAATTTTTTTTCAATCGAAAAGCTAAGGAAGACCGAAAAAAAACCAAAACGTCGAAAAAAACCAGATAAAAAAATGCTTTAAAACCCGAAAACGCATGCAGAAAAATAAAAAAAACAAAATCGGAAGGAAGTGTGCAAAGCGCGACACGTGACGAATGGCTGAGAACGCGCCAAGTGGCGCTGATCGTTGTGAGGCTCCCGAAAAAGCCCTCGTTAACTAGTTGCTCCCCTTTATAGCAGCGCCCCCATGGGCCGTGCGTTTTAAGACTTCTTCCGCCGGTTCACATGGGCCAAGGTTGATGTACATGGGCGAGGGGCGAGTGTCGTTCCCCTGAGAAGAGAAAAAGAAATGGAAACTAAATTCGCCGGTTCATATGAAGCTAGCACTACTTCTAGCTCCTGCTGAAAAACAGAGACGAAAAGATAAACAGCTATACTCGTAGATGCCTTGACGACAGGTTTGGATCCGTTTCGCGCGCCTCCCCTCGTCCTCTTCTTCCAGGAATCATGCACGCACGCACGACGGGCAGCAACCCAACCCAAGAATCCTGGGCTTGTTGATCCCGAGGCAACCCAAGAACGACTCAAAAGCATGGACCGATTTAGAGCATCTACGCGGGCAGCAACCCAACCCAAGAATCCTGGGCTCGTTGATCTCGAGGCAAACCAAGAACGACTCAAAAGCATGGACCTATTTAGAGCATCTACAGTCGGATTTGGCAAATCTGGTCCCTTAAAAACCTGCGGATGCACCCGGGCACGTCCGCAGGTATTAACCGGGCATTTCTTAAAAAATCCAATCCACACTCGGACACCTCAATTACCATATCTTAGATACATACAAACTCATGTAACTACGTCGATGCATACGCATCGTCCGACTACTCCAGCACACTACACTAAACATGCCATTGGACTACCAAAATTTGGCATGTTTGGCTTTGGTGGGGTTCATCCACGGCTGCCCTTGCCCTTCCTGGCGCCCTTGCCGCCATTCTTGCAGAAGTACCGGTCGAAGACGCAGTACGATCGAGCCAGATCTGCTCGTCGCCGAAGCTGTCCTCGTCGTCGCTATCCTTCTTCTCCTCCTTCGGTGGCAGTCCGGCCATGGCACGGACCACCCAATTCTGCTCACGGGCGAGGGCGCACGTGTTCCTCTGCTGCCGTTTTTTCATAATGCGGGCGTGGATGGCTTCCTCCTCTGCGGCCGCCCGCATCGCCGCTTTGGCCGCCTCCGCCTCCGTCACCGCCATTTCCGCCGGGAGACGGGCCTTGGCGGCCCTTATCCTCTCCTTCCCACGGTCGGCCGCCCGTTCCCGGGGGGACTCATATTCTCTGCCCGACCGGTGATGGAGAAGGAGAGGTGTTCCGGCCGGGACCGCGCGGATCCAACGCCAGAGGACCCGAGCGCCCGGTGAGCCGACGCTATGGCGTCGCGTCGGACGGATATGTCCGTCGGCCGGGCACTGTCTTCTCGGGGAGCGGGGGAGTGCAATGCGGACTGACATTGCCTTCTCTAACCCACACGGGACGACACCCCAGTCGACGGATCCGGACTGGTCGGAGTCCGATCCACTGCCTGCCATGGCGAAGAACTGCCGGAGGTGAGCTTGCGTGACGGAGGGGAGTGGAGGGAACTGGACTGAAGTGGCTAGGATTTGGTCTGGCTAAAGGATGAAGACGAATATAAATGGGATCGGGTGGGCCAGTATGAGCCGGGTCCGACGTGACAAACGTGCTCGGGCGCTTCATACCCGCCTCATATTTAAGTTAGATATGGAGGGTGCCGGTCAGGCGGGGCGTTTGAGGGACCCGTATGACTCCAAATTTTATCATCGGGCAGCGATCGGACGGCCTGTCTGCAGATTTAAAGGCTTTGATTGTAGATGCTCTTTCCTTCCTGCTAAACTTCACAACGAGGACAAACCGTCCAGACCGCACGCACGGACGGACGGTCAGACGCGGGATCTGCGGGTCCATATTGCGGCTACTCCAGCTAGCCTCACTCCCTTCCAGGTCGCACGAGCGCGAATATGCCTTGGTTTCACTGCCGCCCAGGTCAAAACGCCTACTACACGGAAACCTGTGCCCAGATCGGATCGCCGGTCGCTTCTGCGCTCAGATAATTCGCTAGTTTTGCCTTTCAATGGATTAAAGTGGTGTTTCTGCAGTCCGGGGAAGCCACCGACGGTAGCAGCTTACCACCTTATTTAAAACTTAAAAAACAACTATAAGGATATATCTGCATGTTGTATATCAACGGTAAAGTCGCGTAGAGTGCACCAAAATCAGGCAGAAAAACCTGCGTGTAAATAGCATATACAGTGGAGGTTCTGAAAAGCTAACCAATCTAAATCTAAATCTAGCTAGGAAGGTGACGTCTCTGTACCGGTAGCCAACTTCTTTCAATGACCTGTGCAATACCCGTTCAAGATTAGTGTAGGTGTAGATCGTAGACATTTTTTTTTTCCGGAGAAGTAGATCGTAGACTAATATGCTGTATATTTTGCAGGTTGATCGTAGACTAACATGACATTTGTGTCTGGACTCTGGAGTAAATTATTTAGTATATCTTTTTAGGGTAATTATTTATATCACTACTTGCGTCAAAGCGTACATCGTGATAAAGACACGCTGATTTGGAAGAAGATCTAGTGTCAATGCCACGTAAGTACTAGACCTACACCTTATTTTGTCAACAGAAATGGAGAAACGATAGAGGGCATGTACAATGGTTGATAAGATAGTTTTATTTTAAATCTTGCATTTAATTTAGAGATGACAAAAAAATTGTTTACAATGGGTCATCTCTTAGCTTTATCTTTAACTAGTAATAATGTACGTGCAATGCATGTTTATATTAGGTAGGATATTAGTTGCACGTTATATTAGGTAAGATATATCTGTTGCACGTTGGTATTTAGTAGTATATCAATTACTTTTTCACGGGATTGGTAGGATATTAATTACATGGCAGATTTCATGTGATAGCGTTGAGTCAAAACGTGTTTATAACCAATGGCAGTGGTGGGTAATTAGAGCGTTAAACGTGTTTGGTGCTCATCATTGGAGGGATTTGAACCGTTAGATAACATGATTTGACGGTTGAGATGGTTTGGATCTGCCTCTTTGAGTCTTTTTATATTGGTATAGATAACTAGCTATTCCTAAAAATATGGTGAGATATATTGTGCTAAGAGATTATTTTTTGTCTTCTCTTAAATAAGATAAGACAAGTCTTTTTTATGAGTTCTTTTTCTTCCACCTCATCATTTATCTTACGTGGCATTCTTAAGATAGCATCATTGTAGATGCGCAGAGAAAGTATAATGCATGAGAATGCCAAAGAAAAGATGCACCACTAGGTCCTCGCCACATGACAACAGAAAAACCCATGGAAAAAACAGTACTCTTTGTTTGTAACACATATGTTACAATACTCGTTGTTTCCTTTCTATACTCGATTTCCTGGCTGGAGTGGCGGATTCGTCGTCGTCACGCTTTGAATATTGCTGCTGCTCAATGATGCGCTGATTTGGACGTCCTCGTAGACTTACTGTTCATCTCCCATGCCTCCACCCGTATCTCGAATGTCCTAACCCGACGGGGTCTCTCAATTATGAAATTGAAGGCCAGGCCGGACGAAGTTCTCTCCGGATACACATACGCAGTGCGTTTCATTAATTGAACAGCTAGCAAGCGTACGCATATACGTATCAATCTATGTCGTCTACGCATTGGATCGATATTCCGTGCATATCGACGAGCCTGTGTATCTACCACTGAACATGGCTCTCAAGCTCCTGTACGTACAAATTACCCTGATGAACACACAAGTACTGCAAAGTCGATCCAGTACAGCTGGGTGCCAAGCAGCGGCACGTAGCCATTGCCTATTAGTCTATTAGATTACCCGGCTGAGAAGAATTGCCCGCTAGATTAGTAGTATATCTATTTGTAACGCTAGATCAATTGTTCTGCTTTGGAGAAGTCGTTGAAGCGGCAGCCACATGGCCAATTTCCAATTAAATATCTAGGAATACTGGTTCATTATCGACGTTTCATTATTGCTGAGTGGAAGCATGTGGAGAAGAGTCTAGAGAAACAGTTGAGCAGTTGGAAAGAAAAGCTGCTCTCGGTTGGACGACGACTGATTTTGATTAACTCCATCCTCACAAATATGGTTCTTGTTGAGTATAATGTTTAGTAGGAAAGACGAGATAGACTAGATTTGTTCTGACTTATCTTGTACTCCAAGTAGATGATTGTACTCCTATATATATGCCCACGAGGCTCAAGCAATACAACAACCATTTCACCAATCCTCTCTCTCCCTTCTAACATGGTATCTATCGCAAGTCGATCCTAAACCCTAGCCGCCGCCGCTTACGCACCCGCGCGCCGCCCCCGGGGTGGTCGGCCTCCATGACCGCCGCCGGGGGCCGCGCCGCCCGTACCTAGGGTTCGTCCGCCGGTTGTGTTGACTGGCTGCCCTAGAGAGTCTTTTTCCCGATCCTTTGATCCGGGTTTTCTCTCTCTCGCCGGTCACTTTGATCGGCGTCTATTTTTTGGTTTTCCGGTCTATGTGATCCGGTTTGCGTTGCCCACCGCCGTTGTCGACCCCGTGCGCCTCTACTCCAACACCGGCGCGATCGGCCGGCTTCTTCACTGACCCGGCGGCCTCGCGCGTTGTCCGCGTGTCTGCCCGTCGGTTGCCCTGACCCGGCGGCCTCGCGCGTCGTCCGCGCGTCGGCCCGCCGGTCGCCCCGACACGTCGGCCTCACGTCATGCGGCGGCCCTTCGCCGCCGCCGTTCGCGCGTCGGCCCGCCCGTCGATCTACGCCGGCCGTCACCGCCCTGCTCCGACCGGGACTCCTACATCACCCCGACCCGGCGGCCTTGCGTCATGCAGCGGCCAATCATAGCCGCCCTGCTGACCGCCGCCGCCGGCTTCATCTCAGACTCCGTCGCCACCACGCCTCCACCGAGCGGCGTCCCCGACCTCGCACACGATCGGCTTGATCACCCGCTCGCCGCCGCGATCCGACTCATCTACGCCACGCGACCGACCTGGCCCGTCGGTTACGCGCGCCTCCGCAGGTCCCGTGAAGATCGTCCCCGAGTTCAGCGCGCCTCTCCACCGATCGAGCATCGGGCTGCCGCTGCGTCGCCCCGTCGGGCCGTAGCGCCGCCGCCCCGTGGTTCTTCTCCCGGCTGCACCGACCCGCGTCACCGCTGCGTCGCCCCTTCAGGCCGTAGTGCCGCGGCCCGCGATCCCCCGCCGCCCCGAGGGCATCCGCTCTAGGCCGTCCCGTGGCTGCATCGACCCTCGTGCCGCCGCTGTGTCGCCCCGTCGGGCCGAAGCGAGCGTGGCACACGGTCCACGCCGCCGTCCCAAGGCCGTCCCCGCGGTTGCACCGACTCGCGAACCGCCGTTGCGTCGCCCCTTCGGGCCACAGCGACGCGGCCACGGTCCCCGCCGTCGCCCCGAGGTCTTCCCCCCGTCGCCCCGACCCGCCTGCCGCCGCTGCGTCGCCCCTTCGGGCCGTAGCGCGGCGGCCCATGGTCCACTTCGTCGTCCACGCGCGTTGACTTCCCGTGGTATGCGTCGCGCCGTCTCCCTTGGCGCGGGAACGCCACTATCCGCGCCAGTCTTCGTCACGCTGTCAGGGTTCTTCGCCTACTTCGAGCATCGCTGCCGCGTTTCTATCCTAGCCGCCGCCGCCGCGCGCCGTCAGGCTGCCGCCGCTGCTCTTCTTTGGTCGCCGCCGCCGCTACCCACGTAGCCGCCGCCGCCCGTCCACCTTCTTCGTCTTCGTCCAGCATCAGCCCGTCGCCAGCGTCGCCGTCCTCTACCACGACCACTTCGTCTACTCCGACAACCGCGGGCGACACCGGCCCCGCGCCGATTGGCGCCGCAACCGTCGTCGAGTCCTTCTCTGCTGGCCTCTCCGACTTCTTCGACATGGCGTACAGCTCGTGCAGGTCCCAGTCCACGCATGCTCGGTACTGGCAACACCGCCGCGTGCCTTCGTCCACGACGTGTCCCCGGGCCTGGCAAGCCTGGTGCGGCGCTTCGTCAACTTTGTCTTCATCCGTCTACGCATGCCCGGTGCTGGCAACACCGACGCGTGCCTTCGTCTACGATGTGTCCCCGGGTTTGGCAACCCCGCCGCGATGCGTCGTCAACAACATCTTCTTCCCGGCACACCACTACTTCGACACCACTGCGCCCATGCTAACTCGGCGTCTCCTTGCGCCCGCGGCTCCACGGCGACTTCATCGACACCGGCTACCCCGACTCGACATCGACCACGACATTTTTCGCACGGCTACCTCGACCACGGCTCCACCACCATACGCTCTCGGCTACCTCGACAAACGGCACAAAGGGCTATCGCCTTGCTTGAGCAACCTCGTCGGTTGCCACTCCAGCCACGACTCCGCGATGCGTCGACCGTTACGACTGTGGGGGGGGGGGGTGTCCGTCGGCTTGCCTTCGGATTCTTCTCCAGTCTCACCGTCTGCGTCGCTACCATTGTGACTGCGGGGGGATGTTGAGTATAATGTTTTTTTAGGAAAGACGAGATAGACTAGATTTTTTCTGACTTGTCTTGTACTCCAAGTAGATGATTGTACTCCTATATATATGCCCACGAGGCTCAAGCAATACAACAACCATTCCAACAATCCTCTCTCTCCCTTCTAACAGTTCTCTATATGCTTTTTTTCTTCAAACTCTCAAAAGGGGTCTTGCAAAGACTGGACTATTTTAAATCCAGATTCTTTTGGCAAGGAGATGGTGAAAAGAAAAAATACAGCCTAGCCAAATGAAGCGTGGTTTGTAGGCCGAAAGACCAAGATGGCCTTGGAGTTCATGACCTGCAGGTCAAGAATGAGGCCCTGCTCAGTAAATGGTTGCTCAAACTTCTTACTGATGATAGTGTTTGGCAAACCATGCTGCGCAATACGTATCTAGGCCAAAAAGCAGCGTCTCGGCTATATTGAAAACCTGGTGACTCGCACTTTTGGGCTGGCCTATGGCGGCAAAGAAGCATATCTTTTGCTTTGGGTCTTTCGTGATAAAGGACGGATCGGAGATTCGTTTCTGAAAAGACATCTAGCTAGACAATACCAGTCTCAGACAACAGTATCCAGCCTTATATAACATTGCTCACAATAAGAATAATGAAGGAAATATGCCCTAGAGGCAATAATAAAGTTATTATTTATTTCCTTACATCATGATAAATGTTTATTATTCATGCTAGAATTGTATTAACCGGAAACATAATACATGTGTGAATACATAGACCAACAGAGTGTCACTAGTATGCCTCTACTTGACTAGCTCGTTAATCAAAGATGGTTATGTTTCCTAACCATGAACAAGGAGTTGTTATTTGATTAACGAGGTCACATCATTAGTAGAATGATCTGATTGACATGACCCATTCCATTAGCTTAGCACCCGATCGTTTAGTATGTTGCTATTGCTTTCTTCATGACTTATACATGTTCCTATAACTATGAGATTATGCAACTCCCGTTTACCAGAGGAACACTTTGGGTACTACCAAACGTCACAACGTAACTGGGTGATTATAAAGGAGTGCTACAGGTGTCTCCAATGGTAGATGTTGGGTTGGCGTATTTCGAGATTAGGGTTTGTCACTCCGATTGTCGGAGAGGTATCTCTGGGCCCTCTCGGTAATGCACATCACATAAGCCTTGCAAGCACTGCAACTAATATGTTAGTTGTGAGATGATGTATTACGGAATGAGTAAAGAGACTTGCCGGTAACGAGATTGAACTAGGTATTGGATACCGACGATCGAATCTCGGGCAAGTAACATACCGATGACAAAAGGGAACAACGTATGTTGTTATGCGGTCTGACCGATAAAGATCTTCGTAGAATATGTAGGAGCCAATATGGGCATCCAGGTCCCGCTATTGGTTATTGACCGGAGACGTGTCTCGGTCATGTCTACATTGTTCTCGAACCGTAGGGTCCGCACGCTTAACGTTACGATGACAGTTATTATGAGTTTATGCATTTTGATGTACCGAAGGTTGTTCGGAGTCCCGGATGAGATCACGGACATGACGAGGAGTCTCGAAATGGTCGAGACGTAAAGATTGATATATTGGAAGCCTATGTTTGGGCACCGGAAGTGTTCCGGGTGAAATCGGGATTTTACCGGATTACCGGGAGGGTTACCGGAACCCCCCGGGAGGCAAATGGGCCTATTGGGCCTTAGTGGAAAAGAGAGAAGGGGCAGCCCACAGGCTAGCCGGCCGAACCCCCCTTCCCTAGTCCTATTAGGACTAGGAGAAGGGGCCGGCCCCCCTCTCTTCTCTTTCTCCCGAAGAGTCCTATTAGGAATAGGATTTGGGGGAAGGAGTCCTACTCCCGGTAGGAGTGGGACTCCTCCCTGCGCCTCCCTCCTAGCCGGCCGACCCCCTTGCCCCTAGTCCTTTATATACGGGGGCAGGGGGCACCCCATAGACACACAACTTGATCCTTGAGATCGTTCCTTAGCCGTGTGCGGTGCCCCCTGCCACCAAATTCCACCTCGATCGTACCGTTGTAGTGCTTAGGCGAAGCCCTGCGTCGGTAGTACATCAAGATCGTCATCACGCCGTCGTGCTGACGGAACTCTTCCTCGACGCTTTGCTGGATCGGAGCCCGAGGAACGTCATCGAGCTGAACGTGTGCTAAGAACTCGGAGGTGCCGGAGTAACGGTGCTTCGATCGGTCAGATCGGGAAGAAGACGTACGACTACTTCCTCTATGTTGTGTGATCGCTTCCGCAGTCGGTCTGCGTTGGTACGTAGACAACACTCTCCCCTCTCGTTGCTGTGCATCACCATGATCTTGCGTGTGCGTAGGAAATTTTTTGAAATTACTGCGTTCCCCAACAGTGGCATCCGAGCCTAGGTTTTATGGTTTGATGTTATATGCACGAGTAGAACACAAGTGAGTTGTGGGCGATACAAGTCATACTGCCTACCAGCATGTCATACTTTGGTTCGGCGGTATTGTTGGTTGAGACGATCCGGACCAACCTTACGCGTACTCTTACGCGAGACCGGTTCCCTCGACGTGCTTTGCACATAGATGGCTTGCGGAAGACTGTCTCTCCAACTTTAGTTGAACCAAGTGTGACTACGCCCGGTCCTTGAGAAGGTTAAAACGGAGTCTATTTGACGAACTATCGTTGTGGTTTTGATGCGTAGGTGAGATGAGTTCTTACTTAAGCCCGTAGCAGCCACGTAAAACTTGCAACAACAAAGTAGAGGACGTCTAACTTGTTTTTGCAGGGTATGTTGTGATGTGATATGGTCAAGGCATGATGCTGATTTTATTGTATGAGATGATCATGTTTTGTAACTAAGTTATCGGCAACTGGCAGGAGCCATATGGTTGTCGCTTTATTGTATGCAATGCAATCGCGATGTAATGCTTTACTAGATTACTAAACGGTAGTAATAGTCGTGGAAGCATAAGATTGGCGAGACGACAACGATGCTACGATGGAGATCAAGGTGTCGCGCCGGTGACGGTGGTGATCATGACGGTGCTTCGGAGATGGAGATCACAAGCACAAGATGATGATGGCCATATCATATCACTTATATTGATTGCATGTGATGTTTATCCTTTTATGCATCTTATCTTGCTTTGATTGACGGTAGCATTATAAGATGATCTCTCACTAAATTATCAAGAAGTGTTCTACCTGAGTATGCACCGTTGCCAAAGTTCGCCGTGCCCAGACACCACGTGATGATCGGGTGTGATAAGCTCTACGTCCATCTACAACGGGTGCAAGCCAGTTTTGCACACGCAGAATACTCGGGTTATACTTGACGAGCCTAGCATATGCAGATATGGCCTCGGAACACAGAGACCGAAAGGTCGAGCGTGAATCATATAGTAGATATGATCAACATGACGATGTTCACCATTGAAAACTACTCCATCTCACGTGATGATCGGTTATGGTTTAGTTGATTTGGATCACGTGATCACTTAGAGGATTAGAGGGATGTCTATCTAAGTGGGAGTTCCTAAGTAATTTGATTAACTGAACTTAAACTTATCATGAACTTAGTACCTGATAGTATCTTGCTTGTTTATGTTGCTTGTAGATAGATGGCTCATGCTATTGTTCCGTTGAATTTTAATGCGTTCCTTGAGAAAGCAAAGTTGAAAGATGATGGTAGCAATTACACGGACTGGGTCCGTAACCTGAGGATTATCCTCATTGCTGCACAGAAGAATTACGTCCTGGAAGCACCGCTGGGTGACAGGCCTGCTGCTGGAGCAACGCCAGATGTTATGAACGTCTGGCAGAGCAAAGCAGATGACTACTTGATAGTTCAGTGTGCCATGCTTTACGGCTTAGAATCGGGACTTCAACGATGTTTTGAACGTCATGGAGCATATGAGATGTTCCAGGAGTTGAAGTTAATATTTCAAGCAAATGACCGAATTGAGAGATATGAAGTCTCCAATAAGTTCTATAGCTGTAAGATGGAGGAGAATAGTTCTGTCAGTGAGCATATACTCAAAATGTCTGGGTATAATAATCACTTGATTCAGATGGGAGTTAATCTTCCAGATGATTGCGTCATTGACAGAATTCTCCAATCACTACCACCAAGCTACAAGAGCTTCGTGATGAACTATAATATGCAAGGGATGAACAAGACTATTCCCGAGCTCTTCGCGCTGAAAGCTGCGGAGGTAGAAATCAAGAAGGAGCATCAAGTGTTGATGGTTAGCAAGACCACTAGTTTCAAGAAAAAGGGTAAAGGGAAGAAGAAGGGAAACTTCAAGAAGAACAGCAAGCAAGTTGCTGCTCAAGAGAAGAAACCCAAGTCTGGACCTAAGCCTGAAACTGAGTGCTTCTACTGCAAGCAGACTGGACACTGGAAGCGGAACTGCCCCAAGTATTTGGCGGATAAGAAGGATGGCAAAGTGAGAAAAGGTATATGTGATATACATGTTATTGATGTGTACCTTACTAGAGCTCGCAGTAGCACCTGGGTATTTGATAATGGTTCTGTTGCTAATATTTGCAACTCGAAACAGGGACTACGGAATAAGCGGACACTAGCAAAGGACGAGGTGACGATGCGCATGGGAAACGGTTCCAAAGTCGATGTGATCGCGGTCGGCACGCTACCTCTACATCTACCTTCGGGATTAATATTAGACCTAAATAATTGTTATTTGGTGCCAGCGTTGAGCATGAACATTATATCTGGATCTTGTTTAATGCGAGACGGTTATTCATTTAAATCGGAGAATAATGGTTGTTCTATTTATATGAATAATATCTTTTATGGTCGTGCACCTTTGAAGAGAGGTCTATTCTTGTTGAATCTCGAAGATAGTGATACACATATTCATAATGTAGAAGCCAAAAGATGCAAAGTTAATAATGATAGTGCAACTTATTTGTGGCACTGCCGTTTAGGTCATATCGGTGTAAAGCGCATGAAGAAACTCCATACTGATGGGCTTTGGAATCACTTGATTATGAATCACTTGGTACTTGCGAACCGTGCCTCATAGGCAAGATGACTAAAACACCGTTCTCCGGTACTATGGAGAGAGCAACAGATTTGTTGGAAATCATACATACCGATGTATGTGGTCCGATGAATATTGAGGCTCGCGGCGGATATCGTTATTTTCTCACCTTCACAGATGATTTAAGCAGATATGGGTATATCTACTTAATGAAACATAAGTCTGAAACATTTGAAAAGTTCAAGGAATTTCAGAGTGAAGTTGAAAATCATCGTAACAAGAAAATAAAATTTCTGCGATCTGATCGTGGAGGAGAATATTTGAGTTACGAGTTTGGTGTACATTTGAAAAATTGTGGAATAGTTTCGCAACTCACGCCACCCGGAACACCACAGCGTAATGGTGTGTCCGAACGTCGTAATCGCACTTTACTAGATATGGTGCGATCTATGATGTCTCTTACTGATTTACCGCTATCGTTTTGGGGTTATGCTTTAGAGACGGCCGCATTCACGTTAAATAGGGCACCATCAAAATCCGTTGAGACGACGCCTTATGAACTATGGTTTGGCAAGAAACCAAAGTTGTCGTTTCTTAAAGTTTGGGGCTGCGATGCTTATGTGAAAAAGCTTCAACCTGATAAGCTCGAACCCAAAGCGGATAAATGTGTCTTCATAGGATACCCAAAGGAAACTGTTGGGTATACCTTCTATCACAGATCCGAAGGCAAGACATTCGTTGCTCAGAATGGATCATTTCTAGAGAAGGAGTTTCTCTCGAAAGAAGTGAGTGGGAGGAAAGTAGAACTTGACGAGGTAACTGTACCTGCTCCCTTATTGGAAAATAGTACATCACAGAAAACTGTTTCTGCGACACCTATGCCAATCAGTGAGGAAGCTAATGATGATGATCATGAAGCTTCAGATCAAGATACTACTGAACCACGTAGATCAACCAGAGTGAGATCCGCACCAGAGTGGTACGGTAATCCAGTTCTAGAAGTCATGATGCTAGATCATGATGAACCTACGAACTATGAAGAAGCGATGGTGAGCCCAGATTCCGCAAAATGGCTTGAGGCCATGAAATCTGAGATGGGATCCATGTATGAGAACAAAGTATGGACTTTGGTTGACTTGCCCGATGATCGGCAAGCAATTGAGAATAAATGGATCTTCAAGAAAAAGACTGACGCTGACGGTAATGTTACTGTCTATAAAGCTCGACTTGTCGCAAAAAGTTTTCGACAAGTTCAAGGGGTTGACTACGATGAAACTTTCTCACCCGTAGCAATGCTTAAGTCCGTCAGAATTATGTTAGCAATTGCCGCATTTTATGATTATGAAATATGGCAAATGGATGTCAAAACTGCATTCCTGAATGGATTTCTGGAAGAAGAGTTGTATATGGTACAACCAGAAGGTTTTGTCGATCCAAAAGGAGCTAACAAAGTATGCAAACTCCAGCGATCCATTTATGGACTGGTGCAAGCATCTCGGAGTTGGAATAAACGCTTTGATAGTGTGATCAAAGCATTTGGCTTTATACAGACTTTTGGAGAAGCCTGTATTTACAAGAAAGTGAGTGGGAGCTCTGTAGCATTTCTGATATTATATGTGGATGACATATTGCTAATTGGAAATGATATAGAATTTCTGGATAGCATAAAGGGATACTTGAATAAAAGTTTTTCGATGAAAGACCTCGGGGAAGCTGCTTACATATTAGGCATAAAGATCTATAGAGATAGATCAAGACGCTTAATTGGACTTTCGCAAAGCACATACCTTGACAAGATTTTGAAGAAATTCAAAATGGATCAAGCAAAGAAAGGGTTCTTGCCTGTGTTACAAGGTATGAAATTGAGTAAGACTCAATGCCCGACCACTGCAGAAGATAGAGAGAAAATGAAAGATGTTCCCTATGCTTCAGCCATAGGCTCTATCATGTATGCAATGCTGTGTACCAGACCTGATGTGTGCCTTGCTATAAGTTTAGCAGGGAGGTCCCAAAGTAATCCTGGAATGGATCACTGGACAGCGGTCAAGAACATCCTGAAATACCTGAAAAGGACTAAGGATATGTTTCTCGTATATGGAGGTGACAAAGAGCTCACCGTAAGAGGTTACGTTGATGCAAGCTTTGACACTGATCCGGATGATTCTAAATCGCAAACCGGATACGTGTTTACTTTAAACGGTGGAGCTGTCAGTTGGTGCAGTTCTAAACAAAGCGTCGTAGCGGGATCTACATGTGAAGCGGAGTACATAGCTGCTTCGGAAGCAGCAAACGAAGGAGTCTGGATGAAGGAGTTCATATCCGATCTAGGTGTCATACCTAGTGCATCGGGTCCAATGAAAATCTTCTGTGACAATACTGGTGCAATTGCCTTGGCAAAGGAATCCAGATTTCACAAGAGGACCAAACACATCAAGAGACGCTTCAACTCCATCCGGGATTTAGTCCAGGTGGGAGACATAGAGATTTGCAATATACATACGGATCTGAATGTTGCAGACCCGTTGACTAAGCCTCTTCCACGAGCAAAACATGATCAGCACCAAGGTTCCATGGGTGTTAGAATCATTACTGTGTAATCTAGATTATTGACTCTAGTGCAAGTGGAAGACTGAAGGAAATATGCCCTAGAGGCAATAATAAAGTTATTATTTATTTCCTTACATCATGATAAATGTTTATTATTCATGCTAGAATTGTATTAACCGGAAACATAATACATGTGTGAATACATAGACCAACAGAGTGTCACTAGTATGCCTCTACTTGACTAGCTCGTTAATCAAAGATGGTTATGTTTCCTAACCATGAACAAGGAGTTGTTATTTGATTAACGAGGTCACATCATTAGTAGAATGATCTGATTGACATGACCCATTCCATTAGCTTAGCACCCGATCGTTTAGTATGTTGCTATTGCTTTCTTCATGACTTATACATGTTCCTATAACTATGAGATTATGCAACTCCCGTTTACCGGAGGAACACTTTGGGTACTACCAAACGTCACAACGTAACTGGGTGATTATAAAGGAGTGCTACAGGTGTCTCCAATGGTAGATGTTGGGTTGCGTATTTCGAGATTAGGGTTTGTCACTCCGATTGTCGGAGAGGTATCTCTGGGCCCTCTCGGTAATGCACATCACATAAGCCTTGCAAGCACTACAACTAATATGTTAGTTGTGAGATGATGTATTACGGAACGAGTAAAGAGACTTGCCGGTAATGAGATTGAACTAGGTATTGGATACCGACGATCGAATCTCGGGCAAGTAACATACCGATGACAAAAGGGAACAACGTATGTTGTTATGCGGTCTGACCGATAAAGATCTTCGTAGAATATGTAGGAGCCAATATGGGCATCCAGGTCCCGCTATTGGTTATTGACCGGAGACGTGTCTCGGTCATGTCTACATTGTTCTCGAACCGTAGGGTCCGCACGCTTAACGTTACGATGACAGTTATTATGAGTTTATGCATTTTGATGTACCGAAGGTTGTTCAGAGTCCCGGATGAGATCACGGACATGACGAGGAGTCTCGAAATGGTCGAGACGTAAAGATTGATATATTGGAAGCCTATGTTTGGGCACCGGAAGTGTTCCGGGTGAAATCGGGATTTTACCGAATTACCGGGAGGGTTACCGGAACCCCCCGGGAGGCAAATGGGCCTATTGGGCCTTAGTGGAAAAGAGAGAAGGGGCAGCCCACAGGCTAGCCGGCCGAACCCCCCTTCCATAGTCCTATTAGGACTAGGAGAAGGGGCCGGCCCCCCTCTCTTCTCTTTCTCCCGAAGAGTCCTATTAGGAATAGGATTTGGGGGAAGGAGTCCTACTCCCGGTAGGAGTGGGACTCCTCCCTGCGCCTCCCTCCTAGCCGGCCGACCCCCTTGCCCCTGGTCCTTTATATACGGGGGCAGGGGGCACCCCATAGACACACAACTTGATCCTTGAGATCGTTCCTTAGCCGTGTGCGGTGCCCCCTGCCACCAAATTCCACCTCGATCGTACCGTTGTAGTGCTTAGGCGAAGCCCTGCGTCGGTAGTACATCAAGATCGTCATCACGCCGTCGTGCTGACGGAACTCTTCCTCGATGCTTTGCTGGATCGGAGCCCGAGGAACGTCATCGAGCTGAACGTGTGCTAAGAACTCGGAGGTGCCGGAGTAACGGTGCTTGGATCGGTCAGATCGGGAAGAAGACGTACGACTACTTCCTCTACGTTGTGTGATCGCTTCCGCAGTCGGTCTGCGTTGGTACGTAGACAACACTCTCCCCTCTCGTTGCTGTGCATCACCATGATCTTGCGTGTGCGTAGGAATTTTTTTGAAATTACTGCGTTCCCCAACAAATAATACTATGGCGCACATGTTCAGTTCCTCCCCGCCGAATATTTCGTTCAGGCGGGATTTGATTGACCCTCGACTTGTGTCATGGCATAATCTTTTATTCCGGATGGATTCGATTAACCTGACATAAGGCAGGGATGTGTTTCGCTGGAACCTTACTACGTCAGGGTCTTTCATAGTAGACTCTATGTAAAATGCGCTCACGCATTCTGATGTACCAATCAGTAATAATAGAAAAAATTGGAAGTCCAAGATTCCACTAAAAGTGGAAATCTTCATGTGGTATCTTCGTAGAGGACTTGTGTTAATTAAAGACAACCTCGCACGGCGCAACTAGCTAGGGAGTAAGAAGTGTTGTTTTTGTACTCATAACGAGACAATCTAACATATTTTTTCCAATGCAAGTTTGCACGTTCTACGTGGTCAGTCATCCAAGTAGCGTCAAATTTGTACCCACCCATAAGTGTTGCCAATATTTTTGGTCATTGGTTGAACGATATTCTAAATAAGTTCAAAACGCTAATAAGGATGAGAGTGTATGCCTTAATTTGGTCGCTTTGCCTATGTAGAAATGATTTAATTTTTAATGACAAAAATGCTTCTCCGCTACAAGTTATCTTTTGGTGTACGCACTCGCCACGTATGTGGTCTATACTACAACGACCGGAGTACCAGCCACTGTTCAAGGCGGTGTGTACGCGATTGGAGCAGGTGGCTATGAAGATTTTTTCCCAACATGAATGGCAGCATAACCTACGAATCAGGCCCGGCCCTGAGGGGGGGGGGGGGGGGGGGGGGCACGGGGGGCGGCCGCCCCGGGCCCCCAAAAGCCGAGGGCCCCCTCCCAGGGTATGCGTGCTGTATATCGGCCCATAAGGCCTGCTGCCTTCTCCCTGGAAAAAGGTAACCCAGCGTACGTACGCAATTAGCGTTAGCGTTGGGAGTCCTCACGTTGTTTTCCTTTGATTGATTTGTCTAAAAAAGGTAGTTTTCCATTGATTCTTAGATCGTGAGATATTTCTTAAAAAAAACGCTCGTGAGATCCCTAATTACGTAGTCACTTTCCCCCTGATCCAGAAGTCCCGATTCCCATCTCAGGCGGCAGCGGAGGCGCAGGTGGTGCAGCATGCACAACATCGCCGAGCGCCTCCGGTCTCCACTCTCCAGCCTTTACGCACACGGCGTACATCACCTCATAGCCGAGTTTCATCAGCCACGCGATCTCAACTAATTCATGAGGTATATCAGATAATCATTCCCTATCTCCTATTCCCAGATCCTATATATATGTTGCTATTTGCCAATTAAGTAATTTACCTTCGACTAACATTGTGTAGCCTTTGATACCATTTTTTTATATTTTCAGCATTGTATTATCATGTCGTCTAAAAAGTACTCATTCGATAGGGATAAAAGAAAAAGAAAACAACGTGAGGTCTTCTTGGTAGAATCACAGAGATGAACTATGATACTAGTGCGTCGATGAACAAGGTGATACTAGTGCGTCGATGAACAAGATGATGAACCCCTGACACTCATGGTGTTTGAAGATATATTTGGATATTTATTGAGAACGGGCACCCTGAATCATTCAATGATAATGAACTTGAAAAGTGTTGCACAAATTGCATAAACTATGTCTCTCGATGGTTCATCTGATGCTGAGGTATATGATTTTATTTTGCAATTAAAGGTTATAAAGTTCACTTTGCCCAATGGCTTAATGTTGATATGAAGATTTTCGATCATGTGATATAGTTGATTATTATGCTAATGTCTCCATTGCTTATCACATCTTATTTGCCGTGCATGTGACTATCGCATTGGTTGGAAGAAGCTTCTCAAAGTTGAATTATTGAAAAACTATTTGAGTTCACTAATGATTCAAGAGAGTGATTGATTTGGCAACGTTACACATATAGAAGAAATTATTGGATAAGGCTGACATTGATCATAGGTGAATTAATATCAAGGAATGCTAGAAGAATCTTTTTAAGGTAATATGTATAAATAATTTCATATGAATATTGTATTTTAAGTGTTTATTGGTTTCATTTCATATATATGTATATATTCTGTTAAAAAATATGTATATATTCACTATTATTATGTTTAAATTAAGGGCCCCGAGTTTTAGTTTCGCCCCGGGCCCCCGAAATTTTAGGACCGGCCCTGCTACGGATTGATCGACCACCTCCTTCGATATAGGCACAGTGCCGGTCTATAGGACTCTACTGTTGCCGATTTATCTGTTTTATTTCATATTTTTCTATCAGACATTTGGATTTGACTGTGTGCATCCTAATTATGTAGAGGCACGATGTTACTCATAATGGTCTGTATCCTCTTGATGCTACATTTTAAGATAATAAAATTGCACCTTATCAAAAAAGATCAATGTAGATGCATCGAGATGTACACGGTGGTGCATGCATGCGTCATTCCCGCGGGTTGGCTTCTCGTGCCGGTAACATATGCGCGCGTGATCGATCGATCGAGCTGTTGCTTCAGTGTGTTGGTGAAGCACCAACAATTTAGACCATCTAGTTTATATTTACAAATATACTATATTGACAATGACATGGTTAATTAATCGGCCATCAGGCCGCGTGGCGCGGACATGTGGCCAGAGAGGGGAGGCTTGAGCGTGTTGCAACGTCTCATGTCGTTCTCATGCGAGGTGCTACGCTGCTAGCTAGCTGCATGAGCGCGCGCGCACGGCGGCGGCAAACCCGTCCGATGAAGTCTCGCCACGTACCCGACCCAACGTCGGATTATTCCCACGCAACGCAACCCTGCATACTGATCCGCGACACTCCAATGCTGAGTAGGAAATGATAGAAATGTGCACTCTACAATTGCCAGATGGATTTGTCAGTCGCTGATAAAAATCAACCGAAAAACCCGGCCATATGTGATGGCAATGCTAGCATGCATATGCCAACGATGACCTCTCTACAGTGAGCGTGAGTTCTACTCCTGCTTCTATGTATCATCGTCCAGTACTACAGTTGCAAATCTGCGTGGATAGTCCCTCGACCATGCGCGCACGAAGACGTAGGTACGTAGGCAATCAATCAAGATGTAGCGAACGTCGTTCGGACAAAGATCTGGGATGATTGCATTTATTGCCGTCGATCTCTTTCTCTTCTCCATAAATCCCACGCACTAGCCTCCAAAATCGATCCTTGTTGCTTCAAGCATGTATGCATGGTACATGCATGCGTGCCAGGGTCGATCCGAACGTCATATTCTCTGCTGCCGACATAGCTGCATGCCAGTAGTATGCTACAGTAGTCATGAAACCTTGGAGTATGATCGATCATTCGAGCACCACGTACGTACGCACGTAGGTCCATACTGTAGTGTTGTGCCTTGGCCGTGAAACGTGACGGGCGTGCCATGTGGTCGTGTGGTGGATGTGGACGACAGTGTTGCCGTATACATGCATCTACTACCAGCTAGCCGCAGAGAAGAAAGAAAAAAAAGTGCAGATTGATTATTCGGACTTGGTTGACACGTGTTGAGTTAGGGAACACTTCTTTTCTTTTCCTTTTTTGGAGAAAAAAGATGGAGAAGAAGAAGTAGTTGGTGCGTCGATCGACCAGTCTGGCATTCTACTCGAAGATTAATTGACATCTATGGCTCGATCAAACCTGCAACTAAACAATGGAGTGGAAGAAATGGAGATGCCTCCCTTCCTCTTGACAAACGAAAACGATCAACTCGAGAAAACTCCAAGCTAGTAGGTGAATTAACCTAGCCACGGACGGGCATCACATCCCTGTCACGCGTCTAACCACGCCCTACTTAGCCAGAGTTCCTGACGATCTAAACACTGCGATTAAACTAGCATTTCCGTCCGTAAACTCAACATATGCTACTGGCCATATTCGATCCATGTCTGCCGCTTTGATCCCATCAGCGATAGCATCAGCGCCCTACCAACCAATATAGGCTCCAAGCAAATCATTGACCTGACCGTCGTCGATGTAAACGCCGTTTGCGATTACCCAAATGAATTAGGCGCGCACGATCGATCCCGAGGTTGATGCCTTGTTCTGCCTACCCGCGCGTCCTTTTCCCAGCTAATTTATCCGTCGATCGTTCTGGGTCTTGAGGCCATGGCATGTGGCGGCCGGCCGGGCTCTCGGTATGGCGGCGCCGCGCCGCACGGGCGCTTTCGGCGGCATGGCAGTGCCACGGCGGTGCCCGGAGATTAGCACGCGTTGAATTTACTACCCGCTTTCACCTGCTAACAAGGACGATCGAGTAGTAAACAAGCGGAACCCTGAATGATCAAGCGGCCGGCTGGCCATATAATTGGTGCACCGTCGTGCAATTTGGCATGAGGTTCTTCGAGCCTCGTTACTTGATCCATGTAGCTAGAGCAATTAACGTCGCTGTTATTGGGGCTCTGTATTTAGACGATTAGGCCAAGAGACGAGATAAGAAAATGGAATGAGTAGATTATTTGATGGTCGCCCTTTGTGACCTGTCGAAAAAAGCCTGAACCTCCTGTCATGGGCCGCAAGATTCAGAGGAGATTACATACTTGTTCCCGCTCGATGTGTACGTACGTAGGTCACCTAATTAATCCATTGGCTCGATGCACTCTTACATCAAGAACAAGTCAGGATAATGCTGGCTGCTCTATCTTACTCCCAAGTCACCACTTTGACGAAGGGAAAGGAGAGAGAAATCCAGTCAGAAGAGCCAAAATCATACTGAGTGCTAAAAATAACGGAATTCCAGTTTTTGACATAGAGAAAAGGACAAAATGGATAGATATCCGAAGGCAGATCGAATTAAGTAAACTTGGCCACCTCATTTGCCCAATCCCCGTCCACCACCTCTTGAAATGTAACCAACGGACACACAACGGCAAATCATCTAAGGAGAAACATCATGCATGCTGCAGCAGGATTGTAGGTTAGATGGTTAGATTCTTTGTGATGAAATTGATACATCATGATGTAAGTGATATATTTATCACTGGTGCTTGCATTTCTCTGGATTTGTTTTAGCTTTTTCAACGATATTCGTTTAGTGATTCATACGGATGAGTGTATATGCATGTAGGTGAGAATATGCATCTCTACTGTGTTCAAATTAAAAAAAGTAGGACCGTCCCACTTGTATTTTTTTTATAAACAAGTTAGTTATGGAAAATCATCATATTAAAAGCGAGAGAGAGAGAGAGAGAGAGAGAGAGAGAGAGAGAGAGAGAAAACCATCTAGCTACTACTATGGACCCTTGGGTCCTAAAATAACTACTCACACATCATCATGGAGACAACAATGTTGATGAAGAGGCCTCCCATGGTGGATTCACCCTCTGGCAGAGCACCGGAACATGGCTGTAGATGGGACCACTTCAGAATAGAGGCTTGCGGCGGCGATAATTATTTTGGGGTTCGCTTATGAGGGTTTCGGGATTTATGCGAATTTATAGGCTAGAAATTAGGTCAAATGGAGAGTTAGGGGGCCCACATTGGCAGGTGGTGCAGCCAGGGGATGGCTGCGCCACCAGGCCATGCGGCTGCCTCATGGGCCCCCTCGACGTCTCCTGAAGCTTCTAGGGTCCTTCATTGTCCAAAAAATGGCCAAAAACTGGCATCAATTTGGACTTTCCTAGATATGTATTCTCCGTGAAACCAAAAACAAACAAAAATCTGGAACTTGCATGGAGCACTAATAAATTAATAAGTTAGTCCAGAAAAATTATATAAAACATATAAAAGTGATTATATAATACTATATAATAATAAAAATTATAGATATGTTGGAGACGTATCAGTGGCCACTAACATGTATTTTATAGTAAGTTTCCAAATTGTTCTAGGGTTCACTGTTCATGTGTTGTCCATTGCAATTATTTTGTTGAGCATGAATCTGATGGTGATGTGGTCATGTTGTGATAGTAGATCATGATAAAAAAATTGTAGTGCTCTCAACTCTGATTATGTCTGTCATTTAGTTTTTGGCCCTTTAATTTTAGGAATTAGAGGTTAACAATTCTATTTTTGTTCATTAAATTTGTAAATTGTGTTATTCATTAATTTTGCAAAGGGTACTGAGCATGTATAGTAGGCAGTGATTAATGTAGATATGGAAGAAATTTAACAATTTTAACCACCATACAAATTTGTAAATTATTGTAGAATGGAAGAAACTATGGAATAGTTCGGTGGGCAGATCAGGAGAGGCCAGACTCACTGCAGATTGCTCTGCACAAGTTAAGAGGTTTGTATGATGAGAACAAGCATACTAATAGGATTGCATGCCTGGAACATTCATCTAGTGTCCACGGTGTTATGGAATAAAAAATGAAAATAGAGGACAACCATGCCAAGTTGGTTGTGGATGTCCCAAGAGATGTCCTAGGAGAATAGTTCTCAAGAATACAATTATCAATAGAGTTGGAGGGACAATGAAGAGAGAAGATCTTTGTTTTGGACAACAGCATGGGCAATTTGAAGCAAGAGCTTGGTACAATGGAGGTTGAAAACACTAAACTGAAGGATGAAGCACATCCATGTTGCTCAAGCCAGTGTCATTAGGAATTTGACGTTCACACATCTGAAAGAGAAGGAAAAGCTCAACACTTAGAGGAGGAACTTGGAGTTTTACGTTGTCGACCTCATGAACGCCAGTCAAAAGAACAAGATCAAGCTCAAGGGCACCAATGCCATTTGTGATGAAGAATAAGATATAATCTGATCATCTTGGTCATTATGTATCTTTTGAACAAATCTTTAGTCTGAAACTTTGAACTATGGCTTGTTAGGTTGAGTATGTGAACTACTGAGTGTGACGAATCTACTGAACTATGTTTAGTTTGAGTATGTGAACCTTCTTGATATGCTTATGATAACTAAGTTAGTTTGAGTGTGTGAACCTTCTAGTAATTTATATATGATGTTGTTGGATGCATTAATTTTAGGACTTCCATCAGCGCTGAGACACCCTAGATGGTTAAATTAGGGTTTTAGGTGTTCCGTTGATGCCGAGGCACCCTAGATGCTTAAAGTAGGGTTTGTGGGGTTCCACTGATACAAAAACATCATATATGGTTAAATTAGGGTTTTACGTGTTCTGTTCACGCCGAGGCACCTGATAGGTCTGAAACATATCACTAGTAGAAAACCGGGCAATAGCACCGGTTCATAAGGGCCTTTAGTGCCGGTTATGGAACCGGCACTATTATTCGGCACTAAAGGCCTCCCCCTTTAGTACCGGTTCAGCACGAACCGGCGCTAAAGGGGCACCACGTGGCGTGAGCTCGCGCCCTGGTACGGGGGACCTTTAGTACCGATTGGTGTTACCAACCGGTACTAAAGGTTTTTTCTTTGAATTGTTTTTTGAAAATTTTGGAATTTTTTTATTTTTAATTTTTCTGAATTATTTGAAGATTTAGTCTCTAATCACCTCTCTTAACTGCTCAAGTGTGGATCACTCATTCCAAATCATCTAACTTCCCGACCGGTCACCCATCCCTCTCACTACTCCAGCCCGAGCACGCTTAACTTCCGGGTTCTATTCTTCCTCGCTCCAAGTCTGCACTTGTTGTTTTCCTGACAACAGTAAGATGTCAATCCTATTAACCTTCAGGAATTTTGCTTGAGCATGAAGTGACACATTTCACTGTTTGAGTTTGAAACTATTGTTTTAAAAACAATAATTATTTAGTAACACTAATATTTCTTGAATAATTAGTTTGACCACAGTTTGACCATAGTTTGACCAAAGTTTGACCAGATTTGACCAAAATTGAAATAACTAAAATAATTATTTAGTAACACTAATATTGTAGAATAATTAGTTTGACCATTGTTTGACCACAGTTTGCCCATTGTTTGAATATTTTTCAATTTTTCCACTCTAGATCTTAAAAGCCCCGTAACTTTTTTTCTATTAGGTTTTTGAGGATTTTTCATATAAAAAACTTTTTCATCCGAGTTAGTATGCAAAAGTTATGCCCATTTTTACAAATTTCAGAGAGATTTTGCAAATAAAGTCAAAATTCACATTTGCAAATTTTCCCAACAACTAGACCACATATCACATGGGAAACTTATTTTCTTTTATTTTTTTGACATTTCCATCATTTTCGTTTATTTTTTTTAAAAACTGAAAATGCGATCCGGGGGGGGGGGGGGGGGGGAGGGGTAGAGTTTGAAAATTGCCCTATAGTGCCGGTTTGTGTCACAAACCGGTACTATAGGTCAGACCCCTTTAGTACCGGTTCGTGGCACGAACCGGTACTAAAGGTGATCGTGGGGCCCCGGCCTGACGCCAGCCTGCCACCACCCCTTTAGTACCGGTTCGTGGCACGAACCGGTATTAAAGGTTCAACACGAACCAGCATTAATGCAAATCCGTTCGAATCGGCACTAATGGTACCATTAGTACCGGCTCAAATACAAACCGGTACTAATGTGCTTCACGTTTCACCCTTTTTCTACTAGTGTATCTACAATTTTTAATTTTTTCATGGCATGTTTATATCATTTTGGCATAGTTTTGACACCATTTTTTTGGAATAACCTATTCATTCAGTGTGTAGAGCTAGTTGATGTTTTCTGCATGTTTTTATATTTAAAAAAAAATCAATTATTTTGAGCTAAAAAATCAAGAACAAGCAGGAGAAGTTTTGTATGGGGAAGCTTGTTTCTGGGCGTGCTCGGGTTCAAGCCCTTGGAAGATCATGTTTACACACCAGACGTCCTTTGGGGATGTCTTCTGCCTTGTCTCGCCTAAGCCGCCACCTTTGCCCGTGGGGCGGAGTCCCACGGCGGAGAAGAAGGTCCCTCGGTGGAGTGAGGGTGCTTTCATTTTTTAGGAGCCTTCGTGCAAGGTTTCTAATGAAGTCCGTGAATGTTTCTCTTTTTGGATGAACGCACTTTGAGCATTAGAAATGAGCTTATTCATATGTAGCAAGAGCCGAATGGCAACTACGATGGCGTGAATTAGACTAGTAGGCCTATACTCAGTGTTAACTTCCACCTCCGCTTTCTTAGGCAAGGGTACAAGATTTGCGGAGTTAAGACATTAAAAAATGAATAAACATGGGCGTTCCAGAATAGGTAAATGGCTTCCATAACATCCTGTTTACCTGGATATTTTTTTTTTGGAAAAGGCGCCGGTAAAGCCGCCCGGACCGGGTGCCTTGTCTCCCGGCTTTCGGTTGACGACATTTTCCATAACGTAAGAATAGGTAAATGGCTTTCATAACGTCCTGTTTACCTGGATATTTCTTTTTGGGAAAAAGGCGCCGGTAAAGCCGTCCGGACCGGGTGCCTTGTCTCCTGGTTTTCGGTTGACTGCATTTTCCACCTCCTCGGTGAAACGGTTCGTCCATGCCCTGAAATTCAAGCCCTCTATAAAGATCTTGGGATCAAAATAACTTCTCCAACGTGATTGGTAGACGGAAATCTTTCTACTTATCGAATTTCCATATCCTTTTGTTTAACACCCTTCCTTTGCCTTAATTAGGTTATAGATGTTCTCTTATCCGATCACCGCCCGAGCATCCTGCCAAGGGAATGGTGGCACCGAAGCTGCAGCACGTTGGAGTGAGCTGGAAGCCACATGAATCCCGTTGCAAACGTCGCTGCGACGCACAGCCTTGAGCTGGACCCGGGCCGGGTGACGGCGGTGCCTCGTCGCTCACCCTCCAAAACGAAAATGAGGACGGGACCCACGTAACCGGCCACGCAACGGAAGGCTACGACCGTTGCTACTTCCTACGGGGTGGATCAAGTCACCGAAATCTTTCCAGGAGTTTTTTATCTGAAATCTTTCCAGGAGTTAATCAACTGAAAAAGGTTTTCGTAGGCCACCAGTAGTAGCGCATACTACTACTTACTATGCTAGCACTGGCGAACACCCGTCTCTTGGCAGTGAATTTGCACCCTTCAAGCACAAATAACACTATGCCCGTGCCGGGACAAAAAGAGCAAAAAGAGAGAAGAATCAAGCAAAAAGGATGGTACTATATCAGCAGATGATTAGGTGAGAAGGCTTTTGCATCTGCCATGCATTTGCATTTCGTTTCTGCCCTTTGGAACCAAGCAAATCAATCGATCCTGGCCTCGGCCTGCGATCGTGGGAGACCACAGCAATATAAAATTCACGTTTAAAATTGGCGCGGCTTTGGAGTAAAACATCTCCAGAGAATCTCCCTCTTCCTCTCATAGGTTGGGGGGTTTTATATGTCACGTTGTGAGAATTTTATGCCAACGAAACTTTCATTTCAATCCATATCCGTGAACTTCAGAGATGGCAGCAGGTACAGTCTTGCTGTCGAGGAATGATAAGGAAGGCTTGTCTGCTTCCGGAAACTGACAATGTGGGCGGCGACAGGGACTCTGAGTCTGACCGATGATCAGGTCCACCAAACACCATGCCGTATATTTGTGGATCGAGATTCCCCGTCGTGCAGCTTCTAGCAACAAAGCCATGAGCAATTATGGAAGTGTTAGCCACTAAATAGCTTCGGTAATCAGTTGATGATTGCATACATGTATAGCATTATCTTCTTCGGTATTGTTCTGAACCCACTGGTTTTTGAATTGCTGTGTGCGAGGAAACGCTTGGTTTTGGTTGAATATTATGCTAATTACTTCACATACAAAATTCAGATGACCATTTCTTTTTCGTACTAGCAATCTAGGATGCATTACAGATATGGGATAATATTTCAGCTCCAGAAAAGCCAGCCAGGGTATGGACAGGCGAAGAAATGTCCACGAAACTGCATAGGTTGCAACTGTATCTAGTTTACAGATATGGCATGATTTGCTGAATTAATTACACATACTCCCTCCGTCCGGAAATACTCGTCGGAGGAATGGATGTATCTAGATATGTTTTAGTTCTAGATACATCCATTTTTAGGCATTTCTCCGACAAGCATTTCTGGATGAAGGGAGTATTATTTTTTTCCAGATACTCCTGTGACTTGTGATAGGACCAACCACGGCATTTCCCGCCTCCGCAGTGTCATGGCCGGATTTTTCCGTAGCGCCCACTACACAATCGAATTGATTATACGAGATAGGAATGTTAATTCCAAGTGCATTTAATGCACTCAAGATTTAGTCTTTGCGTATACATAGATAAGTGTATATCCTGGCTGATCCAAGCACTATACACGTCAAAATTAAGATCGTTGATAACATACTAGTGCTTAGTGGCTAAGTATTTGGGTGCATTTTTTTTCCTGAGTAACAGACAAAACTACTACTCCCTCCGTCCCATGATATAAAATCGTTTTTCAAGCTAGTTGTAGGTAGGAGGGAGTATTTTTCAATTAGAAGAAAAGAACATTTTAAAAAAAGAATTAGAAGATGATAAACGTATATCGACGGTAGACTTTTTTATAAGGTAGACTTGGGAGAACCGTAAAACGGCATGAGGACTACTCGCGTAAGAGAAAATGGTCGCAGTTTATCAACACATTTTCTCTAAGCACAATGCAAGTGGAATATGTGGTGGTACATACTGTTCTGCACTGCCAAACATTTTGATATCTTCCCCTGAACAAATTCAAATCAGTTTGCACTTTACTATACGAGTCATCTACCTACCGTCTCCGTTAAAAATTCGTCTCGTCGGTAAACTCCGTGGATTCAACTGCCAGGTCTGATTAGTCACTGCATATAAATAGTGCATTTCACGTGCCATTTTGTGTGTTGTTCGGTATCAGTACGTGTCCGGTTAGTGAGAAAAGGATCTTGAAACTACAGATTTAACCCTCGATTCGACAACGCATACCGGTATGCTTTCACTCCCGAAGTCGTCGTCCTTTCTTTTTCTGAATTTTCTGTGGCTGCATATGGACGACCTCGCCAGGAACAGCTACATGTTAAGGCTCGTTGTTACCGGTATCTTTCATGACAACAGTACAAGTGGAATTCTAGGATGAATTATCAGCCGCTCTTTTTCTCGGTCACACACAAAAACAGCAGGAACACTGACGTGCGCACTACTAACGACCTAACGGTGTGTACATAATCATTAACAGCTACTCCCTCCGTTCCAAAATATATGACTCAACTTTGTACTAACTTTAATACAAAGTTAGTATAAAGCTGGATCATCTATTTCGAAACAGAGGGAGTACGTAACTGTGTGTGTGTCAAATAGAATTAGCACTTATCATTAGCAGGTTAACACTTGGTGATTACATAGTGCTTATCCAGAAGTAGTATCATTAGCAACCAAGGATTAAAATCGCCGAAGAAAGAATTTAGCGGCAGGAAATGCTCCATCTCCGACGATTTTAGCATCATCTCCCGCGATTCACAACGGCATTCAAATTGCGGGGCAGTTTCTGAACGGAGATAGCGCCGCAAATTGCGTCAGTTTCATCCGTGATTTAAAATCATTTTAGCAACCTATATTAACTTGTTTTGCGGGATATGTAGCAACCTATTAACTCTAGATGATTGTAGTCGTTATCCAGGATGTTATCATGAGCGATTCATTCGGACATGCTTAGCCGCTTGGTCGTAGGAGCATTAATTTACTGCCTTGGAATTATTACTGCCGTGAGTTTCCTCACGCTATATAAGCACCCCCACCCGGCCGCTCTTCCAAACCCCAAACCGTTCAGACAATCACCTCTCCACATATCTACTCCTCCTCAGCCCCCGCTCCCATCAAGTTCTTCCACAGCGTAGCAAGGCAGCAGATCCGAGAGGGTGCCGCCGCGATGTCCGACGTGACGGCGGTGATGGATCTGGAGGTGGAGGAGCCGAAGCTGACGCTTCCACCAGGCTTCCGGTTCCACCCCACCGACGAAGAGGTGGTCACCCACTACCTCACCCGCAAGGTCCTCCGCGAATCCTTTTCCTGCCAAGTGATCGCCGACGTCGACCTCAACAAGACCGAGCCGTGGGATCTCCCCGGTGAGTACTACTACTCCCTCCTTGACAGGAGCGTTCGTTTGATTCGATTTGCAGCGCGCTCATGGCCGGCGGTTCGTTTTGCAGGGAAGGCGAAGATGGGCGAGAAGGAGTGGTTCTTTTTCGTGCACAAGGGCCGGAAGTACCCGACGGGGACGCGCACCAATCGCGCGACGGAGAAGGGGTACTGGAAGGCGACGGGGAAGGATAAGGAGATCTTTCGCGGCAAGGGCCGGGACGCCGTCCTCGTCGGCATGAAGAAGACGCTCGTCTTCTACACCGGCCGCGCCCCCAGCGGCGGGAAGACGCCGTGGGTGATGCACGAGTACCGCCTCGAGGGCCAGCTGCCCCATCGCCTTCCCCGCACCGCCAAGGTACGGCCAGCAAAACGAACCGCCGATCGATTGTCCCCGTCTCCCTGTCGATCGATCGAACCGCCGGAGCATCTGGAGATGCTCTGGACCACACGCTCACATGTCGCGCTCGCGATTTGTTTCTTATTCTTCTCGTGTTGTATTCTCAACCTGCCTGTTGCGTGCGCGCAGGACGATTGGGCTGTTTGCCGGGTGTTCAACAAAGACTTGGCGGCGAAGAATGCTCCGCAAATGGCGCCGGCGGCCGGCGGGGCCATGGAGGACCCGCTCGCCTTCCTCGATGACTTGCTCATCGACACCGACCTCAACCTGTTCGACGACGCGGACCTGCCGATGCTCATGGACTCTCCGTCTGGCGCTGACGACTTCGCCGGCGCTTCGAGCTCCACCTCCAGCGCCGCCCTGCCGCTCGAGCCGGACGCGGAGCATTTGACTATCAAGATGGAGCCGCCGCCGCCGCAGCAGCAGCAGATGCAGAGCCCAGACTACTTCATGCCGGCGACGACCAACGGCAATCTTGGCGGTGCCGGGTACTCAACCTACCAGGCTGTGGTGGACCAGCAGGCCGCGATCCGCATGTACTGCAAGCCGAAGGCGGAGGTAGCGTCTTCGTCGGCGCTGGGCTTGGACATGGGGTCGCTCGCCGGCGCGGACACCTCGTTCCTGATGCCGTCGTCGCGGTCGTGCCTCGATCTGGAGGAGCTGTTCCGGGGCGAGGCTCTCATGGACTACTCCGACATGTGGAAGATCTGATTGAATCCATCCATCTATTCGCTGGATTGGAGCGTCTCAGTTTGCTGGTAGCTATAGATGGTTATTTGGTTGATGCATGCTAGCTCTTCGACTGATTAGTTGCTTCGTTAACTTTCGATTAACCGCAAAAAAAAACTTTCGATTAAGGATTGAGTTCATTAGGCGGTGGTGATTCGAGGAGGATCGTCGGGTGTTTGCTGATGCGTGCAGGCATAATGATGGCCTGTGAGTGGAGAGAGTGCTGATTAATCTTTAGGGTGTGTAGTTTGTACATAGGTACCTGATTGCCAGCATACAGTTTAGCGATTAAGGGATGAACCCGATCGTGTTGGTCGATAAATCTGATTGCGTGTTGATGGAGCTGAATTATTCCCATTGTAAATGTTTTATTTATTCGACTATTAATCGAACATGCCATGGACGATTCTGGGGTCTTGGTTACTAGACGGTACAATCCTGTAATCACGATTGGCGATCCCCGACAGTAGAAATTGTAGGATGGATGGATATTGTGTCGTTGTTTGTGTTGATCTGCATCTTATATGTGATATATATATATATATATATATATATATATATATATATATATATATATATATATATATATATATATATATATATAGAATACATGTGAAAGAGAGACTTGAGTAGAGGGCAAGTCATACATGATTTAACATATTCTAACTCTAACTCCTGTCTCTATCTTAAACACAATATATTTTTGATATTTCCCCTCAGTCGTAGCGGGAGTGAAGTGGATGATTACAACTGAATATGAAGTGTTGCGCTTTCGCCATCTTCTCCCTTATGCCATCGTCAATTGCGCCTCTGATGGGTCGGCACCTAGGACGATGAATGCGTCCCCTTCTGGCTCCTTCCTTGCCTCTCCTTTATTTCCTCCCACAGTCACATCGGGAGTGGCATGGATGCTAGTGACTACGCGGACACTGTTGAATTGAGTTGCTGCCGATAAGTAAGTATATACCTAGCTCTGTATGTCGATGTCGATGTAGCCATGGTCGAGGTAGTCGTGGTCGATAGAGCTGTAGACTGCAGACATGTAGAGCCACGTTCTGGGGGTGTCAGTCGGGAAAGCCCGTGCGAGAGTCCGCCCTCCCATGATCTGGAGGGGCGTGATCTTAGCTGCTTTGGCCCAATCGCCTCTTCTTCGCTTGTAGCGCATGGTGTCGTCGACTCGTGCTGATGCCATCTATGTGGCCCGTGCCTGAGCCGGATGGAGTCCGCGCCGCTGCGCAGCGTCGCTGATTGAAGCCGAGTCTCTGATGTCTGGGCTTGGTGCGCGCCTGCTCTGGAGCGTGCATGCAGAGCAGTACGACGTTGGGTCGCCCGGAGCCACGCGATTCTGGCCAGCTCCATGAAGCTCACTGGATCGGCTCGAGGAAGACTCGGGTGCTCGATGTAGTTCTCGGACGGCTCGATGTAGGGCTATGCAATGTGTCGTCTGTCGAGGTAGGATGGCGGCGCCGCCACCGCACGGATCTACTGGTTTTTCTTTATCGGATAGGATCAATCTAATACGAATTTATTTGGCTAATGAAAATAAATCAATGTAAGACAATTCGATCTAATTGATCTAAACTAATCTATGAGACCAACCTAATCATTGATTAATTGGGTGCCGCGCCACCAGGTAGAGGAGATTAATCTCCCTGGGACGACGTGCTACAGAAGTGATGGAACGTCTTAGGATCGGCGTCGTTAGACAAACTGCTCTAATATCATCTAGAAAATCTAGGATGACTAGTATTTCATTGTTTTGTGTTGTATTGATCTGATCCACACACACACACATATATATATATAGAGGGTCGCGCTATTCGTCATCCTGGTTGAGAAATAGTTATTCTTCACCCCCCTCTATTTTACCATCAATGCACCGTAATTTTACATTCCGTAAGTTTTGTCTTATTTCCGACGTAAAAAGAGACCGTAAGAAAATATATAATCACTGTAAAAAATATTTTATGTTATGTAAAATACAAACGTAAAAACATAGTCTAAAATATACATAAACTATAAATTTTCTTATCTTATGACCTATATTTTTATTTTCTTATGTCAAATTTTACGTAGTGAATCAATAGGAATGTAACTATTTGAATTCTAAACGTAATTTAATTATGAAATGATCGTAAGATTACCTCGGATGAAGAATAACTTATTCTGCACCCTGGATGATGAATAGTAACACTATATATATATATATATATATATATATATATATATATATATATAATACGTGTCATATGGGGTATATATATAATACATGTGAGAGAAAGAGACTTGAAGTAGAGGGCTAGTCACACATGATTTAACGTATTATATCTCTAACTCCTACTCCTATCTTTATCTTAAACACAACATATTTCTAACACCGACGGCATATATATATATATATATATATATATATATATATATATATATATATATATATGTTTACCGAGCAAAATATACGGAATATGTTTAAAGATATTGAAGCGCCCAGTCACTGAGCCAAGCTGCGCCGTAGTTCCATCCCATTCCTTGTAGATGTCACAGGTTTTATTTTCCTATGTGTTTATTCAATGGTTTCAATATTATAGTGGTTTCGACTCTATACGTTTATTTATGGTTCCAAAAGTAGTGGTATGGATGGTTTGAACCTTCGAGTAGTTCCTTGTGCTTTCCCTGTAGTGGTCGCCTATTTAATTTATCTAGCAATTTATTTATTCTTTCCAAATATAGCAAAAAAGTGACCAAGATGTCTCGAACACACAACTTATTATAGGACATTAGCGGAGCTACAGTTGGCAAGCTAGGTGGACCATATGGTCAAATTTGCTTTCACGGCTCACCGATTTACATATAGATTAGGAAGAACCGAAGGTTCATTTGCAGCGCTCGTAGACATAGTTGTACTTCAGACCCTTTTCTTTTCCTAAAAAGCTAATAAATCAAAATGCACAGGCCGCAACATTTGACCTTGCTGTAGCTCCGCCTCTGCCGAAGGAGTATTGAAGAATACAGTGGAACCCTTCAATTCGACTTCAACATACCGTTTTCTTGGATTGAAGTGGGTTCTTCATACGGGGATTGTTTTTATAATTAAATTGTTGGTGCAATTCCAACGTCGGGCGCACTTGATTAGTTTATTTTTGGATTTGGGGCGTACATATTTCTTATGTAAAGAAATATAAGAGTGTTTAGATCACTACTCTGAGTTCAAAAAACAGTGATTAGTTCAAATGATCGAAGAAGCATGGGGCCTCGCCTGGTACTGTACGTCGCACAGGACTCGAACCGGTTCCGATGCATGCGTGTACCCAATTGTTTTTTGACGAAACGTGTACCCAATTGTTCGCATTCATTTTCCAGGCCACGGGACGTCGTCATCAAATCCACTTGCATGCACGCGCACAAAACAAAACCCTAATCAAATCAATTCCTGACGATCAACTGGAGTGCGCTCGCTAATTGGAGACTCTCTCGTACTACCAGGTCGTAATTAAACAATTTCCACTTGCTACTACTGCTCGCTGGCTGGCTGGCCAACGGGGGCATGGCCGCATGGAGGGCTTCGACCTGTTCGCCTTTCTCGGCTGCTCAACACCAACCTATGGAGCATTGTAACCTGTTGTGTACTTTTCCTTATCTAATAATGTCAGATATCGCCGTCCAAAAAAGTAAAAATAAAACACTGACCTATTGCTCACCACTACCCAAGAATAACTGAACCCTGGGTATTTAGTACTTTTGGAAAAAACTTTCAATTCACCAAAGAGCTAGCTATGGATAGGGGTGCGTGGAAGTTTGCTATCCATGTGACAGAGTCATGAGTTGGTTGCGAGATCTTATGGGTTTCACCTCTAGCCTACCCCAACTTGTTTGGGACTAAAGGCTTTGTTTTTGTTGTTGTTGTTGGAAAAAACTTTCAGTCTATTGATCAAATATCATGACTATGGAAAGAACATCAGAAGGGGCATAAATTACATCAACGTCTGTAGTTAGTTGTTGAGTGTGTTTTCAATGCACTCGGTCAACAATGTCTTTAGTCAACAACGTTTTTACCGAGTTTTGTATAAAAAAACACTCGGCAAACATGCAAAACTCGGTAATGTGGGAGCTCTGCCAAATATCTTGTAGAAAACACTCGGCAAAGTATGGGCACTCGATAACAAGAACACAAGACACTCGGCAAAGCAGTTATCCAGAATAAGCAGAACAAAAGGTACTTAACTAATTTGTCTAAGCAGATAGAAACTTTTCTGTTTCGGTTGGATAAACAGGAGGCATGGGTTGAGCACCACATATATGAGAGAACAAATGGGAGCATTTGTTGGGGTAAGCAAGCCCCGTTCACTCTCACATTCTCTGGTGGTGATAAGTAGCGCACCCGTTGCATGTGTGTCACTTGTTGCAACTTGCTAGTTTTGGTGTAATTTTTTCCATGCGCGCAGGAGAGATGCGATGGTTTGTTTTGTGATCTTTTTTATAAATTTGATTTTCAAAACGATTTATCTCTGGAATCATAATCCAAATTATGAACCGTTTTCACCATTGTGTCTCTCCCAAAGTGATTTTTATCCCATGCTCGTAGGGTTTGATGTTTTTTTGACTGAAAACTGTGCTTTCAAAGTAAACTAACATGTGGTTTCAAATTGTACAGTGTTCCCGAGTGAATCTAACTTATGCTCCTGTGGGGTGAAACACAATAATGTTTTCCAAGTAAATTAACTTATGCTTCCCGCACAGGGTGAAACACACATGTGCTTCAGGAAATCACACATGTGCTCAACCTGGGAGCACAATACACTTGTGCTTCTGCGTGAAGTACACATGTGGTCCATGCCAGAGGAGTACACACTTGTGCTCCTGGCAGCCAATGGAAAAAACGAGAAAGCTAAAGAAGAGAAAATAAAGAAATAAAAACCAAAAACACACAAAAAACACAGGAAGATAAGGGAAAGAACCGGGAAACTACAACAGATCCGTGCATATCAACGAACCTATGTATCTTTTTTTTTTGCATGATAATATGTGTCATATTTATATCATAAAAATCAAAGTACAAGTCATGTAAGAACCAACATAACAAAATTGAAAAGATATCAGAACATCTCTGAGCTTTAGAAAATTATATGTGAGCACTATATTTTGAAATAGAGGGAGTACAAAAAACACACTCTTAGATGCCTTGACGACAGGTTGGATCCGTTTCGTGCGTCTCCCCTCGTCCTCTTCTTCCAGGAATCGTGCACGCACGCACGCTGGGCAGCAACCCAACCCAAGAATCCTGTGCTCGTCGATCCCGAGGTAACTCAAAGCATGGTCCGAGTACCTTTCTACTACATGTATTTCACACGAGGACAACCCGTCCAGACCGCACGCACGGATGGTAAAACCTCGAGATCCACGCGTCCATATTGCGGCTACTCCAGCTAGCTTCACTCCCTTCCAGGCCGCACGAGCGCGAATATGCGTTTGTTTCACTGCCGCCCAGGTCAAAACGCTTACCACACGAAAATCTATGCCCAGATCGCTCACACAATTCGTTAGTTTGGCCTTTCGATTGATTGGAGTAGTGTTTCTGCAGTCCAGGGAAGCCACCGACGGTAGAAGATCACCACCTTATTAAAACTGTTTTTGCGCATACCACCTTATTAAAACTTACAGAAACAGCCAAGAGGATATATCTGCATGTTGTAGTATGTAAACTAGAGTGCACCAAAGTCAGGCAGAAAACCCCACGCAAATAACATATGCAGTGGAGGTTCTGAAAATCCAATCAATCTGAACATTTCTGTACCGGTGGCCAGCTTCTTTCAATGACCTGTGCAATACTCGTTCAAGATTAGTGTAGCTGTGGACCGTAGACATTTTATTTTTCTGCAGGGAAGTACTCACTCTGTCCCAGAATATAAGAACGTTTTTGATACTAGCATAGTGTCAAAAACGTTCTTATATTCTGGGACGGAGGGAGTAGATCGTAGACTATAATGCTGTATATTTTGCAAGTTGATGGCACTAACACGACATTTTGTGTCTGGAGTAAATTATATATATCACTACTTGTGTCAAAACGTACATCGTGACAATGACACGCTGATTTGGAAGAGGATCTAGTGTCAATGCCACGTAAGTACAAGACCTACTAACGGAACACCTATCCATACCTTATTTTGTCAACAGAAATTTAGAGACGATAGAGAAAGTATAACGCAGGAGAATGCCAAAGAAAAGATGCACCAGTAGATCCTCGCCACATGACCATAAAGAAGAACCCATGGAAAGATATATTATGCAATTTAGTATATTCCGGCAATCTGCAATATATACGTTGCAATTGTGATTGCATAATACTTTTTGTTTGTTTCCTATTCGATTTCCTGGTCGGAGTGGCGGAGTCGTCGTCGTCGCGCTTTGAATATTGCTGCTCAATGATGCACTGATTTGGACGTCCTCGTAGACTTACTGTACATTTCCCATGCCTCCGCCCGCATCTCGAATGTCCTAACCCGACGGGGTCTCTCATGTAATTGAAGGCCAGGCAGGACGATGTTCTCTCTGGACATACACACGTAGTGCGTTACTGAACAGCTAGCAAGCGTACGTATATATCAGTCCATATCGACGAGCCTTTGTATCTACCACTGAACGTGGCTCTCAAGCTCCTGTACGTACGAATTACCCTGATGAACACACAAGTACTACAAAGTCGATCCAGTACAGCTCGGTGCCAAGCAGCGGCACGTACTATAGCCATTGCCCATTGCCTATTACATTATCCGGCTGAGAAGAATTGCCTACTACTCCCTCCGTTTCTAAATATAAGTCTTTTTAAAAATTTCAATATGGACTACATACGAAGCAAAATAAATGAATCTACACTCTAAACGACTCTATATTGAAATATACATCCGTATGTACTTCATATTAAAATATCTAAAAAGACTTATATTTAAAAATGGGGGAATAGATTAGTAGTACCTCTTTTTGGGTTTATAAGGCTTATGCGTATGTCTAGGTTGACAAATAGACCAATCGTAATATAAATTATATATCTCAAAAAATATATCATTATAAACTTCAAATCATGTACTTTCTAATGGTATAATTTTTACACTATACAACTCATCTTATGTTGGTCAACTTATAGATCTAGGGCCACGCGCAAGCCTTATAAATCAGAAAGAAGGTAGTACTCCTATATCTATTTGTAGCGCTAGATTAATGTAGATGCATTGAGATGTGCACGGTGGTGCATGCATGCGTCATCCCCGCGGGTTGGCTTCTCGTGTCTGTAACATATGCGCGCGTGATCAATCGACCGGGCTGTTGCTTCAGTGTGTTGGTGAAGCACCAACAATTTAGACCATCTAGTTTATATTTACAAATATACTATATTGATAATGACATGGTTAATTAATCGGCCATGAGGCCGCGTGGCACGGACATGTGGCCAGGGAGGGAAGGGGAGGCTTGTGCGTGTTGCAACGGCTCATGTCGTTGTCGTGCAAGGTGCGGGGCCGCTAGCTAGCTGCATGAGCGCGCGCACGGTGGCGGCAAACCTGTCCGCTAAGTCTCGCCACGTCCCCAACGTTGGATTATTCCCACGCAACTCTGCATATAAATCCGCTACACTCCAATGCTGAGTAGGAAATGCTAGCTGTGTAGTAAGAAAAATGTGCACCCAACAATTGTCAGGTTGGATCATGGATGGGTCAGTCGTGACAGAAGGAGCAAAATCGTTCTTGCTGTTTCTTTTGACGATGTTGCTGAAATGTGTCTGTTTGATTTGGTTGCGTTGGCACAGTATCCCTCATCCTTGCCTGCGTGGTGACCTAATGCTTTCAGTTTCGTTGACTTCACCACTGCTCTGGCCTTTCGGTATTGCTTTTCCTTTACATTTTTTGTTAATCTGCAATAACATTGCTGGCGGAGGGCTCTGTTTTTAGATGTTTTTTTTTATGTTTTGTTAGGGTTTGCGCCATACTAAAAAACACGAGGCGGCGGTGGCTTCTCGAAGATGGAATAAGGTTTTCCTCGCCTAGCCCCTGTCCCGATGATGCTTCATGTGTCGCCGGAGGAAATATGGAGGTGTGCCTTCGACGGATCTCGTGGGATCCCATCGACGTTTGTCTTCAGTGGATTCACTTGTATCTGGTATATGTTCGTCTAAGTTTGTGTTTCTGCTGGTTGGATTCTTCCGATCGACGCTTCTCTTCATCGACGGTGGTTGATATTCTGGAGCGCTGGTCCTATCAGGCCTTAGCACGACGACTTTTCGACTATCTACTACAATAATGTTTGCCCAGCTCTGACGAGGGAGGGTCGATGATAGCGGCACGCCTTCACCTTCCTCCGTGCTTGTAGTCGTCACTAAGTGGTCTACAGACCTGGATATAAAATGGGTTTTTATCATTTATTTCATTATTTATGTCCCACTACTTAGTTTTGTCATCAGAAGTTACAACTGCTCAAAAATGCCATCGTTTCATGAGATGCTCGCTCAGAATGCCATTAGATATCTAAAAACTGTCATCATTTCATTGGATGTTTGCTCAAAAATGCGATTAGACATCGTTATTGTCAGGTCAAACCTATTGACCATGTTATATGGCAAAAATACCCATAAACCCACATGTCAGCTTTCTCTATCTCACAATGATAAATGTGAGCCCCATTAGTCAGGAGTAAGCAAGCGAATAATTTTATTTTTGGTGTTCATTGTACTACCTTGACAGCTGATGACTAGATTGTAGTTTTCTCATAAAAAAGTAACATTGGTGTTTCTTTAATGAAAATCGATGAAGCATGATCGCTGTTTAATATAAAATATATGTGATGGCAATGCAAGCAGCATACGCATGAATCATGCTAACCGAGAGAGAGAAGACGAATGCGTCCAAATCATGAACAGCTCAAACCGATGACCTCTCTACGTACATACTGTTGCAAATCAGCGTGGATAGTGCCTGGACCATGCGCGCACAGAGACGTATGTACGTAGGCAATGAAATCAAAACGTACCGAACGTCGTTCGGACAAACGTCGATCTGTGATGATGATTGCATTTATTGCCGTCGATCTCTTCTCCATAAATCCCACGAACTAGCCTCCAAAATCGATCCTTATTTCTTCAAGCATCTGTGCATGATACATGCATGCGTGCCAGGGTCGACCGAAACGTCATATTCTCTGCTGCCGACATAGTATGCTACAGCCTACAGTAGTCATGAAACCATGGAGTACGATCGATCATTCGAGCTCCACGTACGTACATACGTAGGTCCATACTGCTGTGCCGTGAAACGTGAGAGGCGTGCCATGTGGTCATGTGGATGTGGACGACAGTGTTGCCGTATACATGTATCTACTACCAGCTAGCTGCAGAGAAGAAAGAGAAAAGCGCAAAAAATAAATTATTAGGGCTTGGTTAACACGGTTTGAGCTAGGGAGCCATTTTGCTGGGGGAAAAGACATAGAAGTACTCCCTCCATCCGAAAATACATGTCATCAAAATGAACAAAAAGGGATGTATCTAAAACTAAAATATATCTAGATACATTCCTTTTTATTTAGTTTGATGACAAGTATTTTCGGACGAAGGAAGTAGTTGGCGAGCCCCCACATACGCATCACGGCTCGTCGTGCGTCGAACGATCAGTCTGGCATTGTACTCGAAGACTATGGCTCGATCAACTCGAGAAAACTCCAAGCTAGTAGGTGAATTAACCAAGCCACGCACGGGCATCACATCCCGGTCACTCGTCTAACCACGTCCTACTTAGCGCAAGAGTCCCTGACGATCTAAACACTTCGTTAAACTAAATATATGGCCAATATTCAATCCATGCCTGCCGCTTTGATCCCATCATCGATGGCATTAGCACCCTACCAATCCGCTCCAAGAAAGTCATTGACCTGACCGTCGTCGATGTAATCGTCGTTCGCGATTACACAAATTAATTAGGCGCGCATGATCGATCCCGAGGTTGATGCCTTGTTCTGCCTACCCGCGCGTCCTTTTCCCAGCTAATTTATCCGTCGATCGTTCTGGGTCGTGAGGTCATGGCATGTGGCGGCCGGCCGGGCTCTCCGTACGGCGGCGCCGTGCCGCACGGGCGCTTTCGGCGGCATGGCAGTGCCACGGCGGTGCCCGGAGATTACCGCCGAGCACGCGCGACTTGAATTTACCCGCTTTCACCTCCTAACAAGGACAGTATACGTAGTAGTAGTAAACAAGCGGAATCCTGAATGATCAAGCGGCCGGCCGGCCATATAATTGGTGCACCGTCGTGCCATTTGGTATGAGGTTCTTTGAGCCTCGTTACTTGATCCATGTATGTAGCTAGCGCAATTAACGTCGCTGTTATTGGGGCTCTGTCTTTAGACGATTATTAGGCAACGAGATGAGATAAGAACATGGAGTGAGTAGAGTATTTGATGGTCGCCCGTTGTGACCTGTCGGAAAAAGTCCGTACCTCCCGCCACGAGCCGTAAGATTCAGAGGAGATTACATACTTGTTCCAGCTCGATGTGTACGTAAGTAGGTCACCTAAACCATTGACTCGACGCACACTTGCACCAAGAACAAGTCAGGATAATGCTGGCTGCTCTATCTTACCCCCAAGTCACCACTTTGACAAAAGGAAAGGAGAGAGAAATCCGGTCAGAAGAGCCAAAATCATACTGAGTGCTAAAAATAACCGAATTCCAGTTATTGACAGAGAAAAGGACATTGAATAAATATCGGAAGGCAGATCGAATCAAGTAGGCTATTATTATTGATCTGTTAAAGTCTCTGTAAATATATATCGAGTCCGTTGATGCGGAGTGCGTGGATTGGTTGGGTCTGTTGCAACGGAGCCGAGCGATGGACCGGCAAGTTACCGGCCGGTCACCCGCCGTTGTCCCCTTCGCCGCCGTGCATGCTCACTCTCCATTCCATCGTCTCGTGGACACCCTCCTCTCGAAACCCACCCTGGCACTTTTGCTCGCTCATTTTCCGGCTGATTTGGTGTTTTGACCCTTTTATAAAAGTTGAGCCAGATCTGACCCTGGTTTGGAAAAATTTCGGGATTTGACCCTTTTACTACCATCGGCCTCAATGGTGATAAGGTATACCAGCCTACCGCCAAGGTCTCCGGCGGTAGGCAACTTATTCATGTCAGCATAGTGCATCTCTACCGCCAAACAGATTGACGGTAGCCCGTGCAACCCTACCGCCGAGGTGCCTGGCGGTAGACGTGTCACAGCGCTGTATTTCATACTTGAGAAAATTTTCATGATAGAGTGTGCACCTCTACCATCAAGGGCATCGACGGTAGAAAAAATGTCAGATCTCGAAATTTTTCTGAACCAGAGAGTCAGATTTGGCATAATTTTGACAAAAACATCAAAACACCAAAATTGGCCCCTCTCTGCTGCAACAGAACAATGCCCAGTTGCCTAGTCGGGCCACTTGGTTAGCTAGCTAGCCCATGCCGGCGCCTCCCAGCTACTAAAACTGACATGGCAATGCGGTTCGGTTTGTAATCATATGAAATTTCCCGTATCGGTCCGTTTCTTGCCCAATAAGGCTACATTGAGTACGTCCTGATATCCAATCTACTACAGCCAGACCGACAGCGATGGGCGCGCAGCGCTGTTGCCGCCATGGTAGAGGCGACGATGCCAAGGGCCAAGGTCGACGCGTGGTACCGAACTGCAGCCATTCAGAGTGGGCTGCAGGCCCCGTGCGTTCCAAATGGCAATTGTTGGTGCCTGCACAGCCTTGCCACCTCACTTGCCCAATCGTCTTCCACCACGTCTTGAAATGTAACTAACGGACACACAACGGGGAAATCCACTTTGGTTCCTGGTTGTATATATATACCCTATATGGGAATATTTTTTAATAATTAAATACAAACTCAAAATAGGTAAGAACTATTTTTAGAATAAACTTGACTTACTTGCGCGCTAGTATATAAATTTTCACAAAAAAAACCAACGTTGACTACAATGGATGACCCCAATTTCTGCGGCATTGACGACGATGTGATGGTGATGCGTGACAATGGTAAGCCAATGGAGAGATGTATGACAACGAAGGGATCAACATGGGGAGTTTGTTTATTGCACGTGTTGAGCATTGTAAGCTATAATTTTGCGCAAATTTGTGGTTGCTACTCCCGTAGGAGTTGTTGCATTTCCCCGAAGAGGAATGTTGATGTAGCACAATAGCAGAAAGTATTTCACTCAGTTAAGAACCAAGGTTTAATCCAACCAGTAGGCGTCTACAAGCTAGCAAGATAAATAGCAAATGCGCAAAAAAAATGTTAAGACCCAACTTGCAAAGAGGGTTGTCAATCCCCTCATTTTGCTAGTGGCAAGTTTAAAACAAAACAACGATAGATAGTGATATGCCAAACGACAAAATAGTAAAAGTAAATAACAGAGCTAGAGCAAATGAAGTATTGATACATCCATTTTGCATCATGTTATTCTACTCTTATTTCTATTGTTTTAAAGTTATATTTCACCTTTTGATGCAAGTCTAATGCCATTTCCCTCTTAAATTAAAAGTTCCATCACAAGAGGGAGATTACCGATAGATGGAATTCTGGACCTCAAAAGAGCTACAACAGAGATATCTATTCTCCGGAGCTCCAAATAACCTGAAAACTTATGGAGATTTATTTTGGAATATATAAAAAATACCGAAAGCAAAATCTACTGAAGAGGACACATAAACTTATGTGGCGCCCCAAGGGCGCACTATGTGAGCTTGTGGGTCCCACAACAGGCCTCTGAGGCCCATCTTCTACTATATGAAGTCATTTGCTGTAGAAAAACAATTAGAAGAAGACTTTCAGAATGAAGCACCGCCATCTCGAGGCGAAATCTAGGCCGGAGCACTTTTGCTCTCCGGCGGAGCGATTTCGCCAGGGATACTTGTTGGGGAACATAGTAATTTCAAAAAAATTCGTACGCACACGCAAGATCCATCTAGGTGATGCATAGCAACGAGAGGGGAGAGTGTTGTCCACGTACCCTCGTAGACCGTAAGCAGAAGCGTTATGACAATGCGGTTGATGTGGTCGTACGTCTTCACGATCCGACCGATCCTAGCACCGAAGGTACGACACCTCCGCGATCTGCACACGTTCAGTTCGGTGACGTCCCACGAACTCTAGATCCAGGTGAGGTCGAGGGAGAGTTTCGTCAGCACGACGACATGATGACGGTAATGATGAAGTTACCGACGCAGGGCTTCGTCTAAGCTCTACAACGATATGACCGAGGTGGAAATCTGTGGAGGGGGGCACCGCACACGGCTAAACAATCAACTTGTGTGTCTATGAGGTGCCCCCTCCCCCGTATATAAAGGAGTGGAGGAGGGGGAGGGCCTGCCCTCTATGGCGCGCCCCAAGGGGGGGGGTGTCCTACTCCCACCGGGAGTAGGATTCTCCCTTCCCTTGTTGGAGTAGGAGAGAAAGGAAGGGGGAGAGAGAGAGAGGGAAGGAGGCCCCCCCCACCCAATTCAGATTGGGCTTAGGGGACGCCCTCCACCTTGGCCGCCTCCTCCTCTCTCCCACTAAGGCCCAATAAGGCCCATTGATACGCCTCCGTCGTATCTATAATTTTTGATTGTTCCATGCCAATATTATACAACTTTCATATACTTTTGACAACTTTTTATACTATTTTTGGGACTAACATATTGATCCAGTGCCCAGTGCCAGTTCCTGTTTGTTGCAAGTTTTTTGTTTCGCAGAAAATCCAGATCAAACGGAGTCCAAACGGGATAAAAATTGACGGAGATTTTTTTTGGAATATATGTGATTTTTGGGAAGAAGAATCAACGCGAGACGATGCCCGAGGGGGCCATGAGGTAGGGGGCGCGCCCTGGGCCCTCGTGGCCACCCCGTAAGGCGGTTGGTGCCCTTCTTTCGCCGCAAGAAAGCCAATATTCGGATAGAGATCGTGTTAAAATTCCAGCCCAATCGGAGTTACGGATCTCCGGGAATTTAAGAAACGGTGAAAGGGCGGAATCAGGGAACGTAGAAACAAAGAGACACAGAGAGACAGATCCAATATCGGAGGGGCTCTTGCCCCTCCACCGCCATGGAGGCCATGGACCGGAGGGGAAACCCTTCTCCCATCTAGGGAGAAAGTCAAGGAAGAAGAAGAAGAGGGGGGGGGGGGTGTTCTCTCCCCCTCTCTCCCGGTGGAGCCGGAATGCCGCCGGGGCCATCATTGTGTGACGACGATCTACACCAACACCTCCATCATCTTCACCAACATCTTCATCACCTTCCCCCATCTATCTACAGCGGTCCACTCTCCCGCAACCCGCTGTACCCTCTACTTGAACATGGTGCTTTATGCTTCATATTATTATCCAATGATGTGTTGCCATCCTAGGATGTCTGAGTAGATTTTCGTTGTCCTATGGGTGATTGGTGAATTACTATGATTGATTTAATTTGCTTGTGGTTATGTTGTTGTCCTTTGGTGCCCATCATATGAGCGCGCGCGTGGATCACACCATAGGGTTAGTTGTATGTTGATAGGACTATGTATTGGAGGGCAAGAGTGACAGAAGCTTCAACCTAGCATAGAAATTGATGCATATGGGATTGAAGGGGGACCAATATATCTTAATGCTATGGTTGGGTTTTACCTTAATGCATGTTAGTAGTTGCGGATGCTTGCTAATAGTTCCAATCATAAGTGCATAGAATATGCTAGCAGTGACCTCTCCCACATAAAAATTGCTATCGGTCTAGTAACGTAGTCAATTACTTAGGGACAATTTCGCAACTCCTACCACCACTTTTTCACACTCGCTATACTGACTATATTGTTTCTTTATCTAAATAGACCCTACTTTTTATTTACGCGCTCTTTATTTTCTTGCAAACCTATCCAAAAACACCTACAAAGTACTTCTAGTTTCATACTTGTTCTAGGTAAAGTGAACGTTAAGCGTGCGTAGAGTTGTATCGGTGGTCGATAGAAATTGAGGGAATATTTGTTCTACCTTTAGCTCCTCGTTGGGTTCGACACTCTTACTTATTGAAAGATGCTACAATTGATCCCCTATACTTGTGGGTTATCACCCATACAGTCCCCGGGGGGATCCGGTAACCCCCGGTACTCCGGTAAATGCCCGAACTCACCGGAAACCATTCCAATGTCCAAACATAGCCTTCCAATATATCGATCTTTATGTATCGACCATTTCGAGGCTCCTCTTCACGTCCGTGATCATATCCGGGACTCCGAACTACCTTTGGTACATCAAAACACATAAACTCATAATACCGATCGTCACCGAACTTAAGCTAGCGTGCGAACCCTACGGGTTCGAGAACTATGTAGACATGACCGAGACTCATATCCGGTCAATAACCAATAGCGGAACCTGGATGCTCATGTTGTTCCTACATATTCTATGAATAGCTTTATCGGTCAAACCGCATAACAACATATGTTGTTCCTTTGTCATCGTTATGTTACTTGCCCGAGATTCGATTGTCGGTATCTCAATACCTAGTTCAATCTCGTTACCGGCAAGTCTCTTTACTTGTTCCGTAATGCAACATCCCGCAACTAACTCATTAGTCACTTTGCTTGCAAGGCTTATAGTGATGTGTATTACCGAGAGGGCCCAGAGATACCTCTTCGACAATCGGAGTGACAAATCCTAATCTCGATCTATGCCAACTCAACAAACACCATCAGAGACACCCGTAGAGCATCTTTATAGTCACCCAGTTACGTTGTGATGTTTGATAGCACAATAAGTGTTCCTCCGGTATTCGGGAGTTACATAATCTCATAGTCATAGGAACATGTATAAGTGATGGAGAAAGCAATGGCAATATACTTAAACGATCATAGTGCTAAGCTAACGGATGGGTCAAGTCAATCACATCATTCTCTAATGATGTGATCCCGTTCATCAAATGACAAATCATGTCTATGGTTAGGAAACTTAAGCATCTTTGATTAACGAGCTAGTCAAGTAGAGGCATACTAGTGACACTCTGTTTGTCTATGCATTCGCACATGTACTAAGTTTTCGGTTAATAAAATTCTAGCATGAATAATAAACATTTATCATGATGTAAGGAAATATAAATAACAACTTTTTTATTGCCTCTAGGGCATATTTCCTTCAGTCTCCCACTTGCACTAGAGTCAATAATCTAGTTCACATCGTCATGTGATTTAACACCAATAGTTCACATCTTTATGTGATCAGTTCACATCTTCATGTGACTAATACCCAAAGGGTTTACTAGAGTCAATATTCTATTTCACATAGCTATGTGATTAACACCCAAAGAGTGATCATGTTTTGCTTATGAGAGAAGTTTAGTCAATGGGTCTGCCATATTCAGATCCGTATGTATTTTGCAAATTTCTAGGTATACAATGCTCTGCACGGAGCAACTCTAGCTAATTGCTCCCACTTTTAATATGTATCTAGATTGAAGCTTAGAGTTATCTAGATCGGTGTAAAAAGCTTGCATCGATGTAACTCTTTACGACGAACTCTTTTATCACCTCCATAACCAAGAAATATTTCCTTAGTTCTCTAAGGATAATTTTGACCATTGTCCAGTGATCTACTCCTGGATCACTATTGTACTCCCTTGCCAAAATAATGCTAAGGTATACAATAGGTCTGGTACACAGCATAGCATACTTTATAGAACATATGACTGAGGCATAGAGAATGACTTTTCATTCTCTTTCTATTTTCTGCCGTGGTTGGGTTTTGAGTCTTTACTCAATTTCACACCTTACAACTCAGGCAAGAACTCCTTCTTTGACTGATCCATTTTGAACTCCTTCAAAATCTTGTCAAGGTATGTAGTCATCGAGAATCTTTATCAAGCGTCATGATCTATCTTTATAGATTTTGATGCCCAATATGTAAGTAGCTTTATAGGTAATTCTTTCTTTGAAAAAACTCCTTTCAAATTCTCCTTTATGCTTTTCAGAAAATTCTACATCATTTCTGGTCAACAATATGTCATTCACATATACTTATCAGAAAGGCTGTAGTGCTCCCACTCACTTTCTTGTAAATACAGGCTTCACCGCAAGTCTGTATAAAACTATATGCTTTGATAAACTCATCAAAGCGTATATTCCAACTCCGAGATGCTTGCACCAGTCCATAGATGGATCGCTGGAGCTTGCACACTTTGTCAACATCTTTAGGATTGACAAAATCCTCTGGTTGCATCATATACAACTCTTCTTTAATAAATCCATTAAGGAATGTAGTTTTAATATCCATTTGCCAGATTTCATAAAATGCGGCAACTGCGAACATGATTCGGATAGACTTTTAAGCATTGATACGAGTGAGAAAATTTCATCGTAGTCAACACCTTGAACCCGTCGAAAACCTTTTGCGACAATTCGAGCTTTGTAGATAGTAACACTACTATCAGCGTCCGTCTTCCTTTTGAAGATACATTTATTCTGAATGGTTCACCGATCAACGGGCAAGTCAATCAAACTCCATACTTTGTTCTCATACATGGATGCCATCTCAGATTTCATGGCCTTAAGCCATTTCGCGGAATCTGGGCTCATCATCGCTTCCTCATAGTTCATAGGTTCATCATGGTCTAGTAACATGACTTCCAAAATAGGATTAGCGTACCACTCTGGTGCGGAACGTACTCTCGTTGACCTACGAGGTTCGGTAGTTACTTGATACGATGTTTCATGATCATCTTCATTAACTTCCTCACTAATTGGTGTAGGCATCACTGGAACTGATTTCTGTGATGAACTAATTTCCAATTCGGGAGAAGGTACAATTACTTCATCAAGTTCTACTTTCCCCCCACTCACTTCTTTTGAGAGAACCTCCTTCTCTAGAAAGGATCCTCTCTTAGCAACAAAGATCTTGCCTTCGGATCTGTGATAGAAGGTGTACCCAGCAGTTTCTTTTGGGTATCCTATGAAGACGCAGTTCTCCGATTTTGGTTTGAGCTTATCAGGCCGAAACTTTTTCACATAAGCATCGCAACCCCAAACTTTAAGAAATGACAGCTTAGGTTTCTTGCTAAACCATACTTCATACGGTGTCATCTTAACGGATTTTAGACGGTGCCCTATTTAACGTGAATGCAACTGTCTCTATGCATAACCCCAAAACGATAGTGGTAAATCAGTAAGAGACATCATAAATCGCACCATATCTAATAAAGTTCGGTTACGATGTTTGGCCACACCATTATGCTATGGTGTTCCAGGTGGCATGAGTTTGTGAAACTATTCCACATTGTTTTGATTGAAGGCCAAACTCGTAACTCAAATATTTGTTTTCACGATCAGATTGTAGAAACTTTATTTTCTTGTTACGAGGTTTTTCCACTTCACTCTGAAATTCTTTGAACTTTTCAAATGTTTCAGACTTATGTTTCATCAAGTAGATATACCCATATATGCTCAAATCATTTGTGCAGGTCAGAAAATAACGATACCTGCCGCAAGCCTCAAGATTCATTGGACCGCACACATCAGTATGTATTATTTCCACAAGTCTGTTGCTCTCTCCATTGTTCCGAAGAATGGAGTCTTAGTCATCTTACATATGAGGCATGGTTCGCAAGCATCAAGTGATTCATAATCAAGTGATTCCAAAAGTCCATCAGCATGAAGTTTCTTCATGCGCTTTACACCAATATGACCTAAATGGCAGTGCCACAAGTATGTTGCACTATCATTATCAACTTTGCATCTTTTGGCATCAATATTATGAATATGTGTATCACTACGATCGAGATTCAGTAAACCATTCACCTTGGGTGTATGACCTTAGAAGGTATTATTCATGTAAACAAAATAACAATTATTCTTTGACTTAAATGAATAACTGTATTGCAATAAACATGATCCAATCATATTATGCTCGACGCAAACACCAAATAACATTTATTTTAGGTTCAACACTAATCGTGAAGGTAAAGGGAGTGTGCGATGGTGATCTTATCAACCTTGGAATCACTTCCAAGTCACATCATCACCTTGCCCTCAACTAGTCTTTGTTCATTTTGTAACTCCCGCTTCGAGTTACTAATCATAGCAGCTGAACCAGTATCAAATACCCAGGGGCTACTATGAACAATAGTAAAGTACACATCAATAACATGTATATCATATATACTTTTGTTCACTTTGCCATCCTTCTTATCCGCTAAGTATTTGGGGGCAGTTCCGCTTCTAGTGACCATTTCCTTCGCAGTAGAAGCACTCAGTTTCAGGCTTGGGTCTAGCTTTGGACTTCTTCACGGGACTGGAAACTTGCTTGTCATTCTTCTTGAAGTTCCCTTTCTTTCCCTTGCCCTTTTACTTGAAACTAGTGGTCTTGTCAACCATCAACATTTTATGTTTTTCTTGATTTCTACCTTCGTCGATTTCAGCATCACGAAGAGCTCGGGAATCGTTTTCGTCATCCCTTGCATATTATAGTTCATCACGAAGTTCCATTAACTTGGTGATAGTGACTAGAGAACTCTGTAAATCACTATTTTATCTGAAAGATCAACTCTCACTTGATTCAAGCGATTGTAGTACTCAGACAATCTGAGCACATGCTCACTGGTTGAGCTATTCTCCTCCATCTTGTAGGCAAAGTACTTGTCAGAGGTCTCATACCTCTCAACTCGGGCATGAGTTTGAAATACCAATTTTAGCTCTTGGAACATCTTATATGCTCCATGGAGTTCAAATTTTTTTGAAGTCCCGGTTCTAAGCCGTAAAGCATGGCGCACTAAACTATCAAGTAGTTATCACACCAAGCTTGCCAAACGTTCATAACGTCTATATCTGCTCCTGCAATAGGTCTGTCACCTAGCGGTGCATCAATGACATAATTCTTCTGTGCGGCAATGAGGATAATCCTTAGATCATGGACCTAGTCCGCATCATTTCTACTATCATCTTTCAACTTAGTTTTCTCTAGGAATATATCATAAATAAAATAGGGAAGCTATACGCGAGCAATTGATCTACGACATAGATATGCAAATACTATCATGACTAAGTTCATGATAAATTTAAGTTCAGTTAATCATATTACTTGATCTCCCACTTAGATAGGCATCCCTCTAATCATCTAAGTGATCATGTGATCCATATCAACTAAACCATGTTTGATCATCACGTGAGATGGAGTAGTTTTCAATGGTGAACATCACTATGTTGATCATATCTACTATATGATTCATGATCGACCTTTCGGTATCGGAGTTTTGAGGCCATATTTCCATATGCTAGGCTCGTCAAGTTTAACCCGAGTATTCTGCATGTGCAAAAATGGCTTGCACCCGTTGTATGTGAACATAGAGCTTATCACACCCGATCATGACGTGGTGTCTCGCACGACGAACTGTAGCAGTAGTGCATACTCAGGGAGAACACTTGTACCTTGAAATTTTTGTGAGAGATCATCTTATAATGCTACCACTGTTGGATCACGGGTTCCGGCAAACCCCTCAAGGTTCGAACACTAGGGTGCGCGTGAAGATCTCCCCCTACCGATCCACGTCCTAACTTCGCTAAGATCTCAGGGACTAACTCGACGAACTCGCTACACAAGGGACACAAGATTTATACTGGTTCGGGCCATCGTTGTGGTGTAATACCCTACTCCAGTGTGGTGGTGGTGGATTGCCTCTTGGGCTGAGGACGGACAGTGCAAGGGGAAGAACAACCTCCTGAGGAGAGGTGTTCTTATGCTTGGTGGACTTGTGGTTGTTCGGATCTCTCCGAGACGAGTTCCCGATCCGTCGGATCCCCCTCCTACTATGGTGGCTAGTCCTATTTATAGAGGGCATGTCCCTCTCCCCAAATATTGAGTGGGAAGGGAGCCAACAACGGCCAATTTGAAAAGGGACAACTAGTACAGCTTATCCTGACAAAAGTGGTCTTCTCCTACCAAAGGCTCTGGTGGTGACGCCGTCTTGGGCTCCACGGTGACCTCCGTCTTGCCGTCCTTCTAGTCTTGGTCTCGTTGCACCGATATGGAAACCTTTGCTTGATGCCTCGGTACTCTGCGTCTGCGCTTGCCTCCTTAGCACCAAAGAGGAAACAAGGACACTGTGCGTGCTGGCGCCCGCCTGGCCTTGGTCGTCATGGCTCACGTCATTGGAACCTCGCGAGGTTTGCCTAGCCTTGATCTCTCTGCCCCTCACGAGCTGGCCTGGTGAGGCCGCTTTTGAGGAGGTCTTGTGTCGTCCGCCTCGCGAGGGTTGGCCCTCGCGAGGGTCTTGAATGCTTGTTGGTGAAGGTGGGCCGTACGGGCCTGCTCGCAGAGCCACGCCATGGGCCGCAGACAAGCAAGTCTGGGGACCCCCATTCCCAGAATGCCGACAGTAGCCCCAGGGCCCAAGGCGCGCTCGGGCTTGACTTCGAGGCGAAGCCAAGGGGAAAGTGCGGAGCGCCGTGGGCGCCAATAGCCTGCGGTCTTGGTCGACGTGTGGCGGTTGATTGGACGTGGGCGTCTCCACTTCCCCACGCAGCCTCAACAACTGCCCGACTTGACAAGTCCTTGCTGCATGCAAGGAAAATCCATCATTATTACCTTAAATCATGGGGGCCGGCGGTTGGCCTCCCCTTGGCTATAAATGGGAGGTGGGGGCGGAGCCCCATCATCCGTCTCTTCTCTGCCTCTCCCGCTTCTTCTCCTTCCTCGCTCTACTCCTTGCTGGTGCAGTCATAGCGCCGATTCGGAGGTTCTCAGCCGTAGAGAAGGGCAAAGCTCCCCTCACCAAGCCCGAGCTGCTCCCGCCAAAGAAGAGGAGGTCTCAATGCCGCGAGATGGTCGTGAGGCCGGTGGTGTCGCGGCCTTGGCCTGAGAGGCCGCCTCCTGGGTACCCGTTGCCCGTGTATGCTCATGCTGACGTGTCAGGAGGGAGGAGCGATGAGCGCCGCCGTCCGCGCCTGGGCCATGGCCGCCGCACTGCGGAGGCACATACCGTCGCCCCAGGGGTCCACACTGCGGATTCTTCGTGCGAGTTCGTGTTGTGGGCGGCGATTCCCCCGAGCACTTGGATTCGCTTCCCTTCCTTCTTCTCTGCAGAGATGCCGCCAAGGGGACCCCTTGAGCTTTGGCTGCAGCACGCCGACTGTGACGCCCCGACGACGGGAGCGGAAATTTAAGCCGTCGCCTCCGGGAGGATCTTCATGACCCGAGGCTGGGGCAAGATTGCCCGAGTCTCCCGAAGGCACCCTTGCGATCCACTCCGAGTACGACGACGCCTCCATGCTGCTCTTCAAGGTCTTGACGATGAAGGCCGCCGCCTGGAGTGCTGCCCTAAAGGAGGTCACCAGGACGGCGCAGCGGCGGGCGCTAGGCTTGCCGCAGGCCTCGCCTGCAGCTCCTCCAGCGACAGCGGCGACTCCTGGTGGTCCAGCAATTCTCCCGAGCTCGTGGAGACTCCGGAGACAGGCGACGACAGCTACGTGCCCCCAAGCTCCCGCCGAGCCCGGAGCAGACATGCATCGTCAGGCCGCTGATACGTCTCCAACGTATCTATAATTTTTGATTGTTCCATGCTATATTATATTCTGTTTTGGACATTATTGGGCTTTATTATACACTTTTATATCATTTTTGGGACTAACCTATTAACCGGAGGCCCAGCCCAGAATTGCTGTTTTTTTTTGCCTATTTTAGGGTTTCGCAGAAAAAGAATATCAAACGGAGTCCAAACGGAATGAAACCTTCGGTAACGTGATTTTCAGAACGAACATGATCCAGAGGACTTGGACCCTACGTCAAGACATCAACCAGGAGACCACGAGGTAGGGGGGAGCGCCTACCCCCAGGCGCGCACTCCACCCTCGTGGCCCCCCTGTTGCTCCACCGACGTACTCATTCCTCCTATATATACCTACGTACCCCCAAACAACCAGATACGGAGCCGAAATCCTAATTCCACCGCCGTAACTTTCTGTATCCACGGGATCCCATCATGGGGCCTGTTCCGGAGCTCCGCCGGAGGGGGCATCGATCATAGAGGGCTTTTACATCAACACCATAGCCCCTCCGATGAAGTGGGAGTAGTTTAGCTCATACCTACGGGTCCATAGTTATTAGCTAGATGGCTTCTTCTCTCTTTTTGGATCTCAATAGAAAGTTCTCCCCCACTCTTGTGGAGATCTATTCGATGTAATCTTCTTTTGCGGTGAGTTTGTTGAGACCGATGATTTGTAGGTTTATGATCAAGTTTATCTATGAACAATATTTGAATCTTCTCTGAATTCTTTTATGTATGATTGGTTATCTTTGCAAGTCTCTTCGAATTATCAGTTTGGTTTGGCCTACTAGATTGATCTTTTTTGCAATGGGAGAAGTGCTTAGCCTTGGGTTCAATCTTGCGGTGTCCTTTCCCATTGATAGTAGGGGCAGCAAGGCACGTATTGTATTGTTGCCATCGAGGATAACAAGATGGGGTTTATATAATATTGCATGAGTTTATCCCTCTACATCATGTCATCTTGCTTAAAGCGTTACTCTGTTCTTATAAACTTAATAATCTAGATGCATGCTGGATAGCGGTCGATGTGTGGAGTAATAGTAGTAGATGCAGGCAGGAGTTGGTCTACTTGTCTCGGACGTGATGCCTATATACATGATCATACCTAGATATTCTCATAACTATGCTCAGTTCTGTCAATTGCTCAACAGTAATTTGTTTACCCACTGTGAATACTTATGCTCTTGAGAGAAGCCACTAGTGAAACCTATGGCCCCCGGGTCTATCTTCCATCATATTAATCTTCCAATACTTAGTTATTTCCTTTTCCATTTATTTTACTTTGCATCTTTTATTTCTCTTTATCATAAAAATACCAAAAATATTATCTTATCATATCTATCAGATCTCACTCTCGTAAGTGACCGTGTAGGGATTGACAACCCCTTATCGCGTTGGTTGCAAGGATTTATTTGTTTGTGTAGGTGCGAGGGACTCGTGCGTGGCCCCCTACTGGATTGATCTTGGTTCTCAAAAACCGAGGGAAATACTTACGCTACTCTGCTGCATCACCCTTTCCTCTTCAAGGGAAAACCAACGCAAGTGCTCAAGAGGTAGCAAGAAGGATTTCTGGCGCCGTTGCCGGGGAGGTCTATGCAAAAGTCAACATACCAAGTACTCATCACAAACCCTTATCTCCCGCATTACATTATTTGCCATTTGCCTCTCATTTTATTCCCCCCACTTCACCCTTGCCATTTTATTCGCCCTCTCTCTCTCTCTCCGTCCTCCCTCTCTTTCTCTATTCGCCTCTTTTTGCCCGTTTCTTGTTTGCTTGTGTGTTGGATTGCTTGCTTGTCACGATGGCTCAAGATAATACTAAATTGTGTGACTTTACCAATACCAACAACAATGATTTCCTTAGCACTCCGATTTCTCCTCTTACCGATATTGAATCTTGTGAAATCAATGCTGCTTTGTTGAATCTTGTCATGAAATATCAATTCGACGGCCTTCCTAGTGAAGATGCCGCTACCCATTTGAATAGCTTCGTTGATTTATGTGATATGCAAAAGAAGAAAGATGTGGATAATGATATTGTTAAATTGAAGCTATTTCCTTTTTCGCTTAGAGATCGTGCTAAAGCTTGGTTTTCGTCTTTGCCTAAAAATAGTATTGATTCTTGGAATAAGTGCAAAGATGCTTTTATCTCTAAGTATTTTCCTCCCGCTAAGATTATCTCTCTTAGAAACGATATTATGAATTTTAAGCAACTTGATCACGAACATGTTCCACAAGCTTGGGAGAGGATGAAATTAATGATACGTAATTGCCCTACGCATGGTTTGAATTTGTGGATGATTATACAAAAATTTTATGCCGGATTGAATTTTGCTTCTAGAAATCTTTTAGATTCAGCCGCGGGAGGAACTTTTATGGAAATCACTTTAGGAGAAGCTACTAAACTCCTAGATAATATTATGGTTAATTATTCTCGATGGCACACTGAAAGATCTACTAATAAGAAAGTGCATGCGGTAGAAGAAATTAATGTTTTGAGTGGAAAGATGGATGAACTTATGAAATTATTTGCTAATAAAAGTGTTTCTTCTGATCCTTATGATATGCCTTTGTCTACTTTGATTGATAATAATAATGAATCTATGGATGTGAATTTTGTTGATAGGAATAATTTTGGTAACAACGCGTATATATGAAACTTTAATCCTAGGCCATATCCTAGTAATTCCTTTAATAATTATGGTAATTCCTACAACAATTCTTATGGAAATTATAATAATATGCCCTCTGATTTTGAATTTAATATTAAAAAATTTATTACTTCGCAAAAGAATTTCAATGCTTTGATTGAAGAAAAATTGCTTAAGATTGATGAGTTGGCTAGGAACGTTGATAGAATTTCTCTTGATGTTGATTCTTTGAAACTTAGATCTATTCCACCTAAGCATGATATCAATGAGTCTCTCAAAGCCATGAGAATTTCCATTGATGAGTGCAAAGAAAGAACCGCTAGGATGCGTGCTAAGAAAGATTGCTTTATAAAAGCGTGTTCTTCTAGTTTACATGATAATAAAGATGAAGATCTAAAAGTTATTGATGTGTCCACTATTAAATCTTTGTTTTGCAATATGAATCTTGATAATGATGGGACTGAATATGATCCACCTTTACCTAGACGGCGTTCCAAGAATTCGGAGTCTTTAGATCTTGATGCTAAAATTGTCAAATGTGGGATTGAAGAAGTCAAAACTTTAAATATCAATGAACCCACTATTTTGGATTTCAAGGAATTTAATTATGATAATTGCTCTTTGATAGATTGCATTTCCTTGTTGCAATCTGTGCTAAATTCTCTTCATGCTTATAGTCAAAATAGAGCTTTTACTAAACATATCGTTGATGCTTTGATGCAATCTTATGAAGAAAAACTTAAGTTGGAAGTTTCTATCCCTAGAAAACTTTATGATGAGAGGGAACCTACTAGTAAAATTAAAATTAAATATCATGAATGCTATGCTTTGTGTGATTTGGGTCCTACTGTTTCCATGATTCCAAAGACTTTGTGTGATTTGTTAGGTTTCTGTGATTTTTATGATTGCTCTTTAAACTTGCACCTTGCGGATTCCACCAATAAGAAACCTATGGGAAGAATTAATGATGTTCTTATTGTTGCAAATAGGAATTATGTGCCCGTAGATTTTATTGTTCTTGACATAGATTGCAATCCTTCATGTCCTATTATTCTTGGTAGACCTTTCCTTAGAACGATTTGTGCAATTATTGATATGAAGGAAGGGAATATTAGATTCCAATTTCCGTTAAGGAAAGTCATGGAACACTTCCCTAGAAAGAAAATTAAATTACCTTATGAATCTATTATGATAGCTAGTTATGTATTGCCTTCCAAATATGGCAATACCTAGATCTATTGTAGCGACCAGACCTCAAACAGTCTGATCTCTGTGCTTCAATGTCATCCCTGGATCAGTAATGTTGACACGCACAGTACTTGAAGGATTTATAACAGAGTAGCAATCAGACACTTATTACAATGAGTGTCTCAAAAGAGAACTTATTACAAATAATATGGCTTAAGGCCATCTAATAACGATAACAGTGGAAGGCTTGGAAGAAAAGTGAGTCCATCAACTCCAACGGCATCACTGTGTATAGAACCACGACCTAAGGCTCCTTACTCGTCGTCTGAAAAGTCTACAACATGAACGTTGCAGCCCGAAAACGGGTCAGCACATGGAATATGCTGGCAAAGTAACACATAGAGGGTAATGAACAGAAATAGGCTATACTACATGCATATATGGCTGGTGGAAAGCTCTATGGTTACAGTTTTGCGTAAAGCCAGTTTTTCCCTACTACAAAGGAATAAATTTTATTTAACTATCATGATATTTGTTAAACATTGAGAGCGTAGACACCATCTCAATCCCAATTAAACATCATCATTAAAACCCAACAAAATTAATTAAAGTCACATGATGAGATTCACATGATAATCCAAGTACTAGATGAAGGAAATATACCCTAGAGGCAATAATAAAGTTATTATTTATTTCCTTATATCATGATAAATGTTTATTATTCATGCTAGAATTGTATTAACCGGAAACATAATACATGTGTGAATACATAGACAAACAGAGTGTCACTAGTATGCCTCTACTTGACTAGCTCGTTAATCAAAGATGGTTATGTTTCCTAACCATGAACAAAGAGTTGTTATTTGATTAACGAGGTCACATCATTAGTTGAATGATCTGATTGACATGACCCATTCCATTAGCTTAGCACCCGATCGTTTAGTATGTTGCTATTGCTTTCTTCATGACTTATACATGTTCCTATAACTATGAGATTATGCAACTCCCGTTTACCGGAGGAACACTTTGGGTACTACCAAACGTCACAACGTAACTGGGTGATTATAAAGGAGTACTACAGGTGTCTCCAATGGTAGATGTTGGGTTGGCGTATTTCGAGATTAGGGTTTGTCACTCCGATTGTCGGAGAGGTATCTCTGGGCCCTCTCGGTAATGCACATCACATAAGCCTTGCAAGCACTGCAACTAATATGTTAGTTGTGAGATGATGTATTACGGAACGAGTAAAGAGACTTGCCAGTAACGAGATTGAACTAGGTATTGGATACCGACGATCGAATCTCGGGCAAGTAACATACCGATGACAAAGGGAACAACGTATGTTGTTATGCGGTCTGACCGATAAAGATCTTCGTAGAATATGTAGGAGCCAATATGGGCATCCAGGTCCCGCTATTGGTTATTGACCGGAGACGTGTCTCGGTCATGTCTACATTGTTCTCGAACCGTAGGGTCCGCACGCTTAACGTTACGATGACAGTTATTATGAGTTTATGCATTTTGATGTACCGAAGGTTGTTCGGAGTCCCGGATGAGATCACGGACATGACGAGGAGTCTCGGAATGGTCGAGACGTAAAGATTGATATATTGGAAGCCTATGTTTGGACACCGGAAGTGTTCCGGGTGAAATCGGGATTTTACCGGATTACCGGGAGGGTTACCGGAACCCCCCGGGAGGCAAATGGGCCAACATGGGCCTTAGTGGAAAGGTGAGAGCGCAGCCCACATGGGCTGCGCGCCTCCCCCCTTCCCTAGTCCTATTAGGACTAGGAGAGGGGCCGGCCCCCCTCTCTTCTCTCTTCTCCTTGAAGAGTCCTATTAGGAATAGGATTGGGGGGGGGGGGGAGTCTTACTCCCGGTAGGAGTGGGACTCCCCCTGCGCCTCTCTCCCTGGCCGGCCGAACCCCTCCCCCTGCTCCTTTATATACGGGGGCAGGGGGCACCCCAAGACACACAAGTTGATCCTTGAGATCGTTCCTTAGCCGTGTGCGGTGCCCCCTGCCACCAAATTCCACCTCGATCATACCATTGTAGTGCTTAGGCGAAGCCCTGCGTCGGTAGTACATCAAGATCGTCACCACGCCGTTGTGCTGACGGAACTCTTCCTCGACGCTTTGCTGGATCGGAGCCAGAGGATCGTCATCGAGCTGAACGTGTGCTAAGAACTCGGAGGTGCCGGAGTAACGGTGCTTGGATCGGTCGGATCGGGAAGAAGACGTACGACTACTTCCTCTACGTTGTGTGATCGCTTCCGCAGTCGGTCTGCGTTGGTACGTAGACAACACTCTCCCCTCTCGTTGCCATGCATCACCATGATCTTGCGTGTGCGTAGGAAATTTTTCGAAATTACTACGTTCCCCAACAGTGGCATCCGAGCCTAGGTTTCATGGTTTGATGTTATTTGCACGAGTAGAACACAAGTGAGTTGTGGGCGATACAAGTCATACTGCCTACCAGCATGTCATACTTTGGTTCGGCGGTATTGTTGGGTGAGACGATCCGGACCAACCTTATGCGTACTCTTACGCGAGACCGGTTCCCTCGACGTGCTTTGCACATAGATGGCTTGCGGAAGACTGTCTCTCCAACTTTAGTTGAACCAAGTGTGACTACGCCCGGTCCTTGAGAAGGTTAAAACGGAGTCTATTTGACGAACTATCGTTGTGGTTTTGATGCGTAGGTGAGATGAGTTCTTACTTAAGCCCGTAGCAGCCACGTAAAACTTGCAACAACAAAGTAGAGGACGTCTAACTTGTTTTTGCAGGGCATGTTGTGATGTGATATGGTCAAGGCATGATGCTGATTTTATTGTATGAGATGATCATGTTTTGTAACCGAGTTATCGACAACTGGCAGGAGCCATATGGTTGTCGCTTTATTGTATGCAATGCAATCGCGATGTAATGCTTTACTTTATTACTAAGCGGTAGTGATAGTCGTGGAAGCATAAGATTGGCGAGACGACAACGATGCTACGATGGAGATCAAGGTGTCGCGCCGGTGACGATGGTGATCATGACGGTGCTTCGGAGATGGAGATCACAAGCACAAGACGATGATGGCCATATCATATCACTTATATTGATTGCATGTGATGTTTATCCTTTTATGCATCTTATCTTGCTTTGATTGACGGTAGCATTATAAGATGATCTCTCACTAAATTATCAAGAAGTGTTCTCCCTGAGTATGCATCGTTGCCAAAGTTCGTCGTGCCCAGACACCACGTGATGATCGGGTGTGATAAGCTCTACGTCCATCTACAACGGGTGCAAAACAGTTGCACACGCAGAATACTCAGGTTATACTTGACGAGCCAAGCATATACAGATATGGCCTCGGAACACGGAGACCGAAAGGTCGAGCGTGAATCATATAGTAGATATGATCAGCATAACGATGTTCACCATTGAAAACTACTCCATCTCACGTGATGATCGGTTATGGTTTAGTTGATTTGGATCACGTGATCACTCAGAGGATTAGAGGGATGTCTATCTAAGTGGGAGTTCTTAAGTAATATGATTAAATTGAACTTAAATTTATCATGAACTTAGTCCTGGTAGTATTTTGCAAATTATGTTGTAGATCAATAGCTCGCGTTGTTGCTTCCCTGTGTTTATTTTGATATGTTCCTAGAGAAAATTGTGTTGAAAGATGTTAGTAGCAATGATGCGGATTGGATCCGTGATCTGAGGTTTATCCTCATTGCTGCACAGAAGAATTATGTCCTTGATGCACCGCTAGGTGACAGACCTATTGCAGGAGCAGATGCAGACGTTATGAACGTTTGGCTAGCTCAGTATGATGACTACTTGATAGTTTAGTGCACCATGCTTAATGGCTTAGAATCGGGACTTCAAAGACGTTTTTGAACGTCATGGACCATATGAGATGTTCCAGGAGTTGAAGTTAATATTTCAAGCAAATACCCGAGTTGAGAGATATGAAGTCTCCAACAAGTTCTATAGCTAAAAGATGGAGGAGAATCGCTCAAGTAGTGAGCATGTGCTCAGATTGTCTGAGTGCTACAATCGCTTGAATCAAGTGGGAGTTAATCTTCCAGATAAGATAGTGATTGACAGAATTCTCTAGTCACCATCACCAAGTTAGTAGAACTTCGTGATGAACTATAATATGCAAGGGATAACGGAAACAACTCCCAAGCTCTTCGTGATGCTGAAATCAACGAAGGTAGAAATCAAGAAAAACATCAAGTGTTGATGGTTGACAAGACCACTAGTTTCAAGAAAAGGGTAAAGGGAAGAAAGGGAACTTCAAGAAGAACGGCAAGCAAGTTGCTGCTCGAGTGAAGAAGCCCAAGTCTGATCCTAAGCCTGAGACTAAGTGCTTCTACTTCAAAGGGACTGGACACTAGAAGCGGAACTACCCCAAGTGATTGGCGGATAAGAAGGATGGCAAAGTGAACATAAGTATATTTGATATACATGTTATTGATGTGTACTTTACTAGTGTTTATAGCAAACCCTTAGTATTTGATACTAGTTCAGTTGCTAAGTTTAGTAACTCAAAACGGGAGTTGCAGAATAAACAGAGACTAGTTAAGGGTGAAGTGACAATGTGTGTTGGAAGTGGTTCCAAGATTGATATGATCATCATCGCACACTCCCTATACTTTCGGGATTAGTGTTGAACCTAAATAAGTGTTATTTGGTGTTTGCGTTGAGCATAAATATGATTTGATCATGTTTATTGTAATACGGTTATTCATTTAAGTAAAAGAATAAATTGTTGTTCTGTTTACATGAATAAAACCTTATATGGTTACACACCCAATGAAAATAGTTCATTGGATCTCGATCTTAATAATACACATATTCACAATATTGAAACCAAAAGATGCAAAGTTAATAATGATAGTGCAACTTATTTGTAGCACTGCCGTTTAGGTCATATTGGTGTAAAGCGCATGAAGAAACTCCATGCTGATGGGCTTTCGGAATCACTTGATTATGAATCACTTGATGCTTGCGAACCATGCCTTTTGGGCAAAATGACTAAAATGCCGTTCTTCGGAACAATGGAGCGAGCAACAGATTTGTTTGAAATCATACATACTGATGTATGTGGTCTGATGAATATTGAGGCTCACGACAGGTATCATTATTTTCTGATCTTCACAGATGATTTGAGCAGATATGAGTATATCTACTTGATGAAACATAAGTCTGAAACATTTGAAAAGTTCAAAGAATTTTCAGAGTGAAGTGAAAAATCATCGTGACAAGAAAATAAAAGTTTCTACGATATGATCGCAGAGGTAAAATATTTGAGTTACGAGTTTGGTCTTCAGTTAAAACAATGTGAAATAGTTTCACTACTCACGCCACCTGGAACACCACAGCATAATGGTGTGTCCGAATGTCATAACCATACTTTATTGGATATAGTGCAATCTATGATGTATCTTACCGATCTACCACTGTCGTTTTGGGGTTATGCATTAGAGACAGCTGCATTCACGTTAAATAGGGCACCATCAAAATCCGTTGAAACGACGCCTAATGAACTGTGGTTTGGCAAGAAACCAAAGTTGTCGTTTCTTAAAGTTTGGGGTTGCGATGCTTATATGAAAAAGTTTCATCCTGATAAGCTCAAAAACTCAAATCGGAGAAGTGCATCTTCATAGGATATCCAAAGGAAACTATGGGATACACCTTCTATCACAGATCCGAAGGCAAGACTTTTGTTGCTAAATTCGGAAACTTTCTGGAGAAGGAGTTTCTCTCGAAAGAAGTGAGTGGGAGGAAAGTAGAACTTGACGAGGTAACTGTACCTGCTCCCTTATTGGAAAGTAGTACATCACATAAAAATGTTTCTATGACACCTACACCAGTTAGTGAGGAAGCTAATGATGATGATCATGAAACTTCAGAACAAGACACTACTGAACCTCGTAGATCAACCAGAGAAAGATCCGCGCCAGTGTGGTGCGGTAATCCTGTTCTGGAAGTCATGCTACTAGATCATGATGATCCTACGAACTATGAAGAAGCGATGGTGAGCCCAGATTCCGCAAAGTGGCTTGAAGCCATGAAATCTGAGATATGATCCATGTATGAGAACAGAGTATGGACTTTGGTTGACTTGCCCGATGATCGGCAAGCCATAGATAATAAATGGATCTTCAAGAGGAAGACGGGCGCTGATAGTAGTGTCACTATCTACAAAGCTAGAATTGTCGCAAAAGGTTTTCGACAAGTTCAAGGTGTTGACTACGATGAGATCTTCTCACTCGTATCTATGCTTGAGTCTGTCCGAATCATGTTAGTAATTGCCGCATTTTATGAAATCTGGCAAATGGATAAACAAAACTGCATTCCTTAATGGATTTATTAAAGAAGAGTTGTATATGATGCAACAGAAGGTTTTGTCAATCCGAAAAGTGCTAACAAAATGTGCAAGCTCCAGCGATCCATCTGTGGACTGGTGCAAGCATCTCGGAGTTGGAATATACGCTTTGATGAGTTGATCAAAGCATATAGTTTTATACAGACTTGCGGTGAAGCCTGTATTTACAAGAAAGTGAGTGGGAGCACTACAGCATTTCTGATAAGTATATGTGAATGACATATTGCTGATCGGAAATAATGTAGAATTATTCTGTAAAGCATAAAGGAGTGTTTGAAAGGAATTTTTCAAAGAAAGACTTCGGTGAAGCTGCTTACATATTAAGCATCAAGATCTATAGAGATAGATCAAGACGCTTGATAAGTTTTTTCAATGAGTACATACCTTGAAAAGATTTTGAAGTAGTTCAAAATGAAACAGTCAAAGAAAGAGTTCTTGCCTGTGTCATAAGGTGTGAAGTTGAGTAAGACTCAAAGCCCGACCACGACAGAAGATAGAAAGAGAATGAAAGTCATTCCCTATGCCTTGGCCATAGGTTCTATGAAGTATGTCATGCTGTATACCAGATCTATTGTATACCCTGCACTGATTTGGCAAGGGAGTACGATAGTGATCTAGGAGTAGATCACTGGACAGCAGTCAGAATTATCCTTAGTGAAATAAGGATATGTTTCTCGATTATGGACGTGACAAAAAGGTTCATCGTAAAAGGTTACGTCGATGCAAGTTTTTGACACTGATCCAGATGAATCTAAAGTCTCAATCTGGATACATATTGAAAGTGGGAGCAATTAGCTAGAGTAGCTCCGTGTAGAGCATTGTAGACATAGAACTTGCAAAATACTTACGGATCTGAATGTGACAGACCCGTTGACTAAAATTATCTCACAAGCAAAACATGATCACACCTTAGTACTCTTTGGGTGTTAATCACATAGATATGTGGACTAGATTACTGACTCTAGTAAACCCTTTGAGTGTTGGTCACATGACGATGTGAACTGTGGGTGTTAATCACATGGTGATGTAAACTATTGCTGTTAAATCACATGGCGATGTGAACTAGATTATTGACTCTAGTGCAAGTGGGAGACTGAAGGAAATATACCCTAGAGGCAATAATAAAGTTATTATTTATTTCCTTATATCATGATAAATGTTTATTATTCATGCTAGAATTGTATTAACCGGAAACATAATACATGTGTGAATACATAGACAAACAGAGTGTCACTAGTATGCCTCTACTTGACTAGCTCGTTAATCAAAGATGGTTATGTTTCCTAACCATGAACAAAGAGTTGTTATTTGATTAACGAGGTCACATCATTAGTTGAATGATCTGATTGACATGACCCATTCCATTAGCTTAGCACCCGATCGTTTAGTATGTTGCTATTGCTTTCTTCATGACTTATACATGTTCCTATAACTATGAGATTATGCAACTCCCGTTTACCGGAGGAACACTTTGGGTACTACCAAATGTCACAACATAACTGGGTGATTATAAAGGAGTACTACAGGTGTCTCCAATGGTAGATGTTGGGTTGGCGTATTTCGAGATTAGGGTTTGTCACTCCGATTGTCGGAGAGGTATCTCTGGGCCCTCCCGGTAATGCACATCACATAAGCCTTGCAAGCACTGCAACTAATATGTTAGTTGTGAGATGATGTATTACGGAACGAGTAAAGAGACTTGCCAGTAACGAGATTGAACTAGGTATTGGATACCGACGATCGAATCTCGGGCAAGTAACATACCGATGACAAAGGGAACAACGTATGTTGTTATGCGGTCTGACCGATAAAGATCTTCGTAGAATATGTAGGAGCCAATATGGGCATCCAGGTCCCGCTATTGGTTATTGACCGGAGACGTGTCTCGGTCATGTCTACATTGTTCTCGAACCGTAGGGTCCGCACGCTTAACGTTACGATGACAGTTATTATGAGTTTATGCATTTTGATGTACCGAAGGTTGTTCGGAGTCCCGGATGAGATCACGGACATGACGAGGAGTCTCGGAATGGTCGAGACGTAAAGATTGATATATTGGAAGCCTATGTTTGGACACCGGAAGTGTTCCGGGTGAAATCGGGATTTTACCGGATTACCGGGAGGGTTACCGGAACCCCCCGGGAGGCAAATGGGCCAACATGGGCCTTAGTGGAAAGGTGAGAGGGCAGCCCACATGGGCTGCACGCCTCCCCCCCTTCCCTAGTCCTATTAGGACTAGGAGAGGGGCCGGCCCCCCTCTATTCTCTCTTCTCCTTGAAGAGTCCTATTAGGAATAGGATTGGGGGGGGGGGGGAGTCCTACTCCCGGTAGGAGTGGGACTCCCCCTGCACCTCTCTCCCTGGCCGGCCGAACCCCTCCCCCTGCTCCTTTATATACGGGGGCAGGGGGCACCCCAAGACACACAAGTTGATCCTTGAGATCGTTCCTTAGCCGTGTGCGGTGCCCCCTGCCACCAAATTCCACCTCGATCATACCGTTGTAGTGCTTAGGCGAAGCCCTGCGTCGGTAGTACATCAAGATCGTCACCACGCCGTCGTGCTGACAGAACTCTTCCTCGACGCTTTGCTGGATCGGAGCCAGAGGATCGTCATCGAGCTGAACGTGTGCTAAGAACTCGGAGGTGCCGGAGTAACGGTGCTTGGATCGGTCGGATCGGGAAGAAGACGTACGACTACTTCCTCTACGTTGTGTGATCGCTTCCGCAGTCGGTCTACGTTGGTACGTAGACAACACTCTCCCCTCTCGTTGCTATGCATCACCATGATCTTGCGTGTGCGTAGGAAAATTTTCGAAATTACTACGTTCCCCAACACTAGATACTCAAGACGTCCATAACCGGGGACACAACTAATCATGATTAGTTTATACACTCTATAGAGGTTTGCGCACTTTTCCCCACAAGACTCGATCTCCTCCGTTGGGATTCTCGCACTACATGGTGTTTGAGAAACGGATGACCGAGACATAGTCTTTCAGAAGCGCTAGCACCTTACGATCGGGTAGACCGTTACACCTACTTTCCCCTACATCTGCTAGTCTACCACTGTAAGAGTTCGCACGACTTAATCAACTATGCTAGAGCCCATAGTAGCTTATGCCTGCACACGAAAGTTTCTAGTATGAATAATATCATGATCCCTTTGAGCCTGGGTGGCGGTCCATAAAGAAAAACAGGCAATCACTGGAATACCCAGGTGCCTCAATCCACCCATATGTGTAGTAAGTTGCCACCTTAAATAAACCATTAATTAACAATCTCACATCTGTTATGGATACACTCACCCAATCCACGTCTACTAGCATAGCATGGCAATATAGGCAACGTAGAAGTAACTCCTAAGGGTTTGATAATAAAACAGGTAATAGGTACTACCTCATCTACTTCCCAACCCAGAATTTAATTAGATCCTAATCATGCAATGTTTGAGGACTGACCTAATGCAATAAAACTGGGTGGTAGGAGGTATGATCAAAGTGTTACTTGCCTTGCTGATGATCCGCAAAACCTAGAGATTCGAAGTAGCAAGCGGTGCACTCCGGGTACTCTACCACAACATAAAAAACAAGCATACAATAAGTACTCATCTGCACAGGTAAAACTCAAATAAAAGATCTAACCAGAAAGTTCAACTTAAGAACTCCGGTTTGCAAAAAGAAACAAATCAAACGAAGCAACGAAAGTCAAATGGCGAGAGATAACAAGCTTCGATTACTAATCAGGATCTAAATCGAATTTTACAGAAGCAAAAACTTGTTTGAGTTGGTTAAACGGAAAGAGGGTCTCGAGAGGAAACTCTCGGCGCTTGAATCGCCTGATTCCGATAAACGAGCGGAAAGATAAATTAAAACAAAAATCGGACCAGGAATCGTGATCAGAAATAATCACGGAAATTCCGAGAAAAAGAAAAACTGACGAACAGATTAACGAACGCACGTTCATTATCTGAAACTAAACGGTGAACTCATCCGTTAAAATGAACGAATGAGCGAACGTTCGCTAAATAAAGAACCGATAAAATCGATCTAATAAAAAACCTAGGGTTTTTTAAAAAACTGAATCGGTTTTCTTACGAAAACCGGCGGCGGACGGCGGCTACCTCGTCGGACTCCAGCGGCACTCGGGGCTCCGGCGGGGTGGGGTGGCGTCGGCAGCGGGTGGCGCGACAAGCGGCGGCGGCAGGCGGCGGCGAGCGGTGGCTGCGGGAGGTGGGGCGGGGCGAGGTGGCGGCGGCGGGTATTTATGGGTTGGGGGCGAGGTGGCTTGGGGAAGGGGCCGTCTCGGGAGGCGTGCTCCTCGCGGACTCGGGCGGCGGCGGCGGCTTCGCTCGGGACTCCGGTCCCGAGCCGGTGCGGGAGACGGCGACGAGCGTGCTTGGCCCGGCTCGGCTGGGCTTTCGGCCCAGTCGGGCGCGCGAACAGTTTTTTTAAAACAATTCCGCTGAAACTAAAAAAAAATCTAGAAAATAAAATAAAATTCTAAAAATGCCAAAAAAATTCACCGTCTAGATAAAATATTTAGAACGAGATGAACATTTTCTTGGCCCTAAAATGCAGTTTTGAAAAACATGCAATTTTTCCTAAATTCAAATAAACTAGCCAAAAACTCCAAAATAAAAATCTTATTTGATTTTTTATTAAATCCTCAATTTTTCTTTATTTTGGGAAATTCATTTTATTCCCTCTCTCATATTTCTATAATGGAAATAATTGAAGATAAAATAAATAAAATCAAATGATCCTGTTTTCAAAATTTGAGAAAAACTCAAATATGAAAATAACGAAATCCCCAACTCTCTCCGTGGGTCCTTGAGTTACGTAGAATTTCTGGATCAGGCCAAAAGCAAAATAAAAATATGATATGCAGTGATGATCTAATGTATAACATTCCAAATTGAAAATTTGGGATGTTACAAACCTACCCCCTTAAGATGAATCTCGCCCTCGAGATTCGGGTTGGCTAGAAAATAGGTGAGGGTGGTCCTTCAGCAGATCTTCCTCTCGCTCCTAGGTGGCTTCATCCTCGGTGTGGTGGCTCCACTGAACTTTGCAAAACTTGATAACCTTACTGCGGGTGACTCGACTGGCATACTCGAGAATCTTAATTGGTTTCTTCTCATAGGTCAAATCACTATCCAACTAAATCGCTTTCAGTGACACTGTATCTCTCAGCGGTATATCCGCCATTTCTGCATGGCACTTCTTCAACTGGGGAACGTGGAACACGTCGTGAACTCCCGACAATCCCTCAGGTAATTCTAACTTATAAGCAACTTCTCCCATGCGTTCCAAAACTTTGTATGGTCCCACAAAACGTGGCGTTAACTTTCCCTTAACTCCAAAGCGCTTAACTCCTCGAAGTGGGGATACACGAAGATAAACTCTATCTCTGGCTTCGTAAACTATCTCCTTGCATTTAGAATCTGTATAGCTCTTCTGCCCAGACTGGGCTACCTTGAGCCTATCGCGAATCAACTTGACCTTCTGTTTAGACTCCTTAATCAAATCTGGTCCAAACAACTGGCGGTCTCCAACTTCGTCCCACGACAATGGTGTTCTGCACCTTCTTTCGTACAAGGCTTGAAAAGGGGCCATCTTCAAACTGGATTGATAACTGTTGTTGTAAGAGAACTCCGCATATGGCAAGTTGTCATCCCGACTAGATCCATAATCTAACGAATAAGCTCTCAGCATATCCTCCAAAATCTGATTGACTCTCTTGGTCTGTCCATCGGTCTGCGGATGAAAAGCTGTACTGAACTCTAGTCTGGTACCCAAAGTTTCGTGCAACTGATTCCAGAACTTTGAGGTGAACTGGGTTCCTCTATCTGATACAATGCTTCTCGGAACTCCATGCAGACATACAATCCTGGTCATGTATATCTTTGCCAACTTAGCACTGGTGTAAGTGGTCTTCATTGGGATGAAATGAGCTACCTTCGTCAAACGATCGACTACAACCCATATCGAGTCATAGCCTGAATGGGTCCTGGGTAATCCCGTGATAAAATCCATGCCTAGCTTATCCCACTTCCATTCGGGTATCGACAATGGCTGTAGCAATCCTGCTGGCTTCTGATGCTCTGCCTTTACTCTCTGACATACATCACAAACTGATACATACTCTGCAATATCCTTCTTCATTCCGGTCCACCAGAAAGTGTCTTTAAAATCCAATACATCTTGGTATTTCCTGGGTGAATCGAGTACGGCGAATCATGGGCCTCTTGCAGAATTAACTTCCTGATCTCCATGTCATTAGGCACACAAACGCGGTCCTCAAACCATAAGGTATCGTGTTCATCCTCATGAAATCCTTTAACTTTTCCTTTGCTCATCTTCTCCTTTATGGTGGCAATCTCCTTGTCGGTCTTCTGAGCGTTTCTGATCTTATCCATCAGAGTAGACTAAATCTCCAATGCTGCTACATAGCCTCTCGGTACTATCTCCAAGCATAGCTCACGAAGATCCTCAGCTAACTCCTTTGGTAACTCTCCGGTCATTAGTGTGTTGACCTGGCTCTTGCGGCTCAATGCGTCAGCTACTACGTTAGCCTTTCCGGGATGATAATGTAATCTCATATCATAATCCTTGATGAGCTCCAACCATCTCCTTTGCCTGAGATTCAACTCCTTCTACGTGAAGATGTACTTCAAACTCTTGTGATCCGTGTACACCTCACAATGGTTTCCGATGAGAAAATGTCTCCACGTCTTTAATGTGTGCACTACGGCTGCTAACTCCAAGTTGTGTGTAGCATAATTCAACTCATGGGGCTTAAGCTGTCTTGAGGCATAAGAAACAACTCTTCCCTCCTGCATAAGCACTACTCCAAGTCCTCGACGTGAAGCGTCACAATATACTTCATAATCCTTGCGCTGATCTGGCAGAATCAACACTGGCAATGTAACCAAACGTTTCTTCAACTCCTGGAAACTGGCCTCACATTCCTCAGTCCATTTGAACTTGGTATCCTTCTTCAACAACTCCGTCATAGGTTTTTCAATCTTCGAGAAATTTTCAATGAATCTCCGATAGTATCCCGCGAGTCCAAGAAAACTCTGGATCTCTCCAACTGTTGTTGGGGCTTCCCAATTTGTCACAGTGACAACTTTGGTGGGATCTACTGATATTCCTTCTCCGGATATAACATGTCCGAGGAATCCAACTTCCTTCAACCAAAACTCACATTTGCTGAACTTGGCGTATAACCAATGTTCTCTAAGCTTACCAAGTACCAAATGCAAATGTTCTTTATGTTCTTCTTCTTCCTTCGAGTAAACCAGAATATCATCAATGAATACTACAATGAACTTATCCGAAAAATCCATAAACACTTTGTTCATCATGTTCATAAAATAAGCAGGTGCGTTAGTCAGACCAAATGGCATAACGGTATACTCATACAGACCATACCTTGTGGTAAAAGCTGTCTTAGGTATGTCCTGCTCTCGAATCTTCAACTGGTGGTATCCTGATCGCAAATTGATCTTGGAAAATACCTTAGCTCCTTGCAATTGGTCAAACAAATCATTGATCATCGGCAGTGGGTACTTATTCTTGATCGTCACCTCATTCAATCCTCGATAATCAACAACCATCCTTAATGATCCATCCTTCTTTTCCACTAGAAGTACTGGTGATCCCCAAGGTGATGAACTTGGGCGAATATATCCCTTATCCAGTAACTCCTTAATCTGCTTCTTAATCTCCTCCAAATCCTTTGCAGGCATTCTATACGGTCTCTTAGATATTGGTCCTGTGCCTGGCAAAAGCTTAATCCAAAACTCAATGTCTCTATCCGGTGGCATGTCGGGCAATTCTTCTGGAAATACATTTGAAAAATCCTTTACCATCGGTACTTCCTCTTGTACAACTCCTGATAGGGAATTTACTTGTGTCCTCTTTGGCTCATGCCATGACACATACTTGATCCTTCTTCCTTCTGGGGTGGTAAGCAAAATCGACTTACTGGCGCAATCGATGTTTCCTCCATACATCGATAGCCAATCCATACCCAGAATCACATCCAACCTTGCGATTCCAAAATGATTAAATCCGAGGGAAACACATGCCTACCTATACTCAATGGCACTTGAAAACATCCTTTATTAGCCATATACTCCGCTCCTGGTGAGCTTACTAACATAGGTGTTCTAAGAACCTTGGTGGGCAGTTTATACTTATCCACGAATCCCCTTGATATGTATGAATGTGATGCACCAGTATCGAAAAGAACGATTGCAGTAAATGACTTAACGAAAAACTTACCTATTACTGCATCTGGCTGGGCTTCAACCTCCTCCACGTTAACGTGGTTCACCTGTCCCCTATTGAAAGGGTTCGGCTTCTTCCCATAGCTTCCGTTGCCATTTCCATTCTGGGCTTCAGGACATTCATTGGCATAATGTCCGGTCTTCTGACACTTATAACAAGTGACTTGACTCAGATCTCTCTTGGCTGGGGTTGATGGGTTGGTATGGTTCCGACAATTGCTTCCCCCATTCCCATTACCGTTCTTGGGGCCATTATGATTATGCGCTCCCTCCTCCATGGGTATGCTGGAAATTTCCTCCCATTTTTAGGGTAAAGCGTGGCTTCTGCTGAGGTCCTGAATTGTATTTCCCTTGTCCATACTTCCTCTTGCGATTCTCAATCTGCTGCTGCTTCCCTTCTATCATAAGAGCACGATCTACCAACTCCTGGTAGCTGTTAAAAGTTGCTACCATCAACTGCATGCTCAACTCATCATTCGGTCCTTCCAGAAACTTCTCCTGCTTAGCTGCATCCGTAGCAACGTCATCCGGGGCATAACGTGCTATCTTACTAAAGTCATCCATGTATTGGCCAACTGTCCGTCCTCCTTGGCGCAAGTTGCGAAACTCATGCTTCTTCATGGCCATAGCTCCTACTGAAACATGGGCTGTACGGAAAGCCTGCTGAAATTGATCCCATGTCACCGTGGCTATAGGGTAGGTGACAGTGTAATTCTCCCACCATGATGCGGCTGGTCCATCCAACTGGTGTGCGGCAAAATGCACCTTCTCAGCATTAGTACATCCTGTAGTGGTTAACTCCCTTCCAATCTTGCGGAGCCAATCATCTGCTACTATAGGCTCGGTGCTACTGGAGAACACCGGCGTATTCAGTCTAAGGAAACGGGTAAAGTGATCAACATGTGGTGGTGGTGGTGGGTTGTTGTTGTTGTACCCCTGATTCTGATTCCGGACTAGCAACTGCATCAACGCATTCTGCTGCTAGATCAACTGAGTGAGCTCCGGTGGCAAAGCAAATCCATTGTCACATCTCGGAGGCATCTGATGGGTTTAGAGGGGAGAGATTAGAATAGAATGAGGTCTAAAGAGAAAATACTACCCATATGCACATGAGACAAACACAAACATTTCACTCAATCAATCAAACAAGGGCATATAATCGGTCTAACTATCACAAAAGTGCTTGGACTACTCTATTTACATGGTGGAATACTACTACTGATGTGGTGGTCTACTAGAAATATTCCTCGGTTGCAGACTCCATGATATCTGCTCCAGCTTCGTCTTCAAAGTCATCATCGCTCAGGCCAGAGTCGGTGTCGTCGATGATGATGTAGTCTTCCGGGAGAATCTCCTTGAGTTGTTCGTCTTCTTCTACTAGTGTGGGGTCTCCCATGAATATTCTGATCTTCTTAATCAGGTCGTCATTCTTCTCCACTAGTAGGACGATTTCCTCCTCATAATCTTCACGTTTAGCCTCGAGTTCTTCCTCCAGCTCAGTGATTCTTGTCATTGCCTTCTTCAGCTCTAACATGCCTACACACATCTGGTTCTCCTAACGTCGAATGTGCTGGTTTAATTCCTGGATAAAAGCTGCGATTGATCTATCCTTCTTGGTACTAATCATTTCCTAGTGCTCATCTCGGCGCCCACAAATCTGGTAGATAGTATCCTTGAAATCATTGCAGTAAACTTCTCCAATACGTCCCATGGCGATGTGGGCTGCCATGCTCTTTCCTAGACTCCAGGTTGGTGCATCAAAGGAAAACTCTATGGGCTCGGTGACTGGTGCGAACGTCCTTCCTGGAACTTGAACTTGAATCATCCAGCGCTCCTCCTCGGGTAAAGTGGCGTTGTAGGTCCCGGTGAAGCTTGGTACTCCAATGTTCAGGTACTTAGTGACTTCCTTCAGGTGGCGTCCAAAGGGTGTATCTTCATCCGGTTGCGTGGACTTTTTTCCTTGCATCCGCCATCCTAAAAGAGTAGAAAAGATGAGGAGTCAGAAATGAGAAGAGTGAGTAGTGATCTAGGGGTTTAGCTTAGTGGTCGTGTCCTACAGTCAGCGTGTGCTCTGATACCATCTTGTAGCGACCAGACCTCAAACAGTCTGATCTCTGTGCTTCAGTGTCATCCCTGGATCAGTAATGCTGACACGCACAGTACTTGAAGGATTTATAACAGAGTAGCAATCACACACCTATTACAACGAGTGTCTCAAAAGAGAACTTATTACGAATAATATGGCTTAAGGCCATCTAATAACGATAACAACAGAAGGCTTGGAAGAAAAGTGAGTCCATCAACTCCAACGTCATCACTGAGTATAGAACCACGACCTAAGGCTCCTTACTCGTCGCCTGAAAAGTCTGCAACATGAACGTTGCAGCCCGAAAACGGGTCAGCACATGGAATATGCTGGCAAAGTAACACATAGAGGGTAATGAACAGAAATAGGCTATACTACATGCATATATGGCTGGTGGAAAGCTCCATGGTTATAGTTTTGCGTAAAGCCAGTTTTTCCCTACTGCGAAGGAATAAATTTTATTTAACTATCACGGTAGTTGTTAAACATTGAGAGCATAGACACCCTCTCAATCCCAATTAAACATCATCATTAAAACCCAACAAAATTAATTAAAGTCACATGATGAGATTCACATGATAATCCAAGTACTAGATATTCAAGACGTCCATAACCGGGGACACAACTAATCATGATTAGTTTATACACTCTGCAGAGGTTTGCGCACTTTTCCCCACAAGACTCGCTCTCCTCCGTTGTGATTCTCGCACTACATGGTGTTTGAGAAACGGATGACCAAGACAGTCTTTCAGAAGGGCTAGCACCTTACGATCGGGTAGACTGTTACACCTACTTTCCCCTACATCTGCTAGTCTACCACTGTAAGAGTTCGCACGACTTAATCAACTATGCTAGAGCCCATAGTAGCTTGCGGCTGCACACGGAAGTTTCTAGTATGAATAATCTCATGATCCCTTTGAGCCTGGGTGGCGGTCCACAAAGAAAAACAGGCAATCGCTGGAATACCCAGGTGCCTCAATCCACCCAGATGTGTATTAAAGTTGCCACCTTAAATAAACCATTAATTAACAATCTCACATCTATCATGGATACACTCACCCAATCCACGTCTACTAGCATAGCATGGCAATATAGGCGACGTAGAAGTAACTCCCAAGGGTTTGATAATAAAACAGGTAATATGTACTACCTCATCTACTTCCCAACCCATAATTTAATTAGATCCTAATGATCCAATGTTTGAGGATTGATCTAATGCAATAAAACTGGGTGGTAGGAGGTATGATCAAAGTGTTACTTGCCTTGCTGATGATCCGCGAAACCTAGAGAATCGAAGTAGCAAGGGGCGCACTCCGGGTACTCTATCGCAACAAACAAACAAGCATACAATAAGTACTCATCTAATGCACATGTAAAACTCAAATAAAAGATCTAACCAGAAAGTTCAAATTAAGAACTCCGGTTTGCAAAAAGAAACAACTCAAACGAAGCCACGAAAGTCAAACGGCGAGAGATAACAAGCTTCGATTACTAATCTGGATCTAAGTCAAATTTTACAACAGCAAAAACTTGTTTGAGTTTGTTAAACGGAAAGAGGGTTTCGAGATGAAACTCTAGGCGTTTGAATCGCCTGATTCCGTTAAACAAGCGAAAAGATAAACTAAAACGAAAATCGGATGAGGAATCACGATCAGAAATAATCGCGGAAAATTCGAGAAAAAGAAAAACTAATGAATAGATTAACGAACAAACGTTCGTTATCTGAAACTAAACGGTGAACTCATCCGTTAAAACGAACGAACGAGCGAACGCTCGCTAAATAAAAGAACCGATAAACCGATCTAATAAAAAAACCTAGGGTTTTCAAATAAAAACCGAATTGGTTTTCTTTCGAAAACCGGCGGCGGACGGCGGCTACCTCGTCGGACTCCGGCGGCACTCGGGGCTCCGGCGGGGTGGGGTGGCGTCAGCGGCGGGCGGCACGGCAAGCGGCGGCAGTGGCAGGCGGCGGCGAGCGGTGCGGCAAGCGGCGGTGTGCGGCGGCTGCGGGAGGTTGGGCTGGGCGAGGTGGCGGGGTGGGGTGGCGGCGACGGGTATTTATGGGTGGGGGGCGAGGTGGCTTGGGGAAGGGGCCGTATCGGGAGGCGAGCTCCTCCCTGACGCGGGCGGCGGGGGCGGCTTTGCTCGGGACTCCGGTCCCGAGCTGGTGCAGGAGACGGCGGCGAGCGGGCTTGGCCCGGCTCGGCTGGGCCTTCAGCTTAGTCGGGCGCGCGAACAGTTTTTTTAAACAATTCTGCCGAAAATAATAAAAACTCTAGAAAATAAAATAAAATTCTAAAAATGCCAAAATAAATTTTCACCGCCTAAATAAAATATTTAGAACGAGACGAACATTTTCTTGGCCCTAAAATGCAGTTTTGAAAAACGTGCAATTTTTCCAAAATTCAAATAAACTAGCAAAAAACTCCAAAATAAAAATCTTATTTGATTTTTTATTAAATCCTCTATATTTCTTTATTTTCGGAAAGTCATTTTATTCCCTCTCTCATATTTCTATAATGGAAATAATTGAATATAAAATAAATAAAATCAAATGATCCTATTTTCGAAATTTGAGAAAAACTCAAATATGAAAATAACGAAATTCCCAACTCTCTCCGTGGGTCCTTGAGTTGCGTAGAATTTCTGGATCAGGCCAAAAGCAAAATAAAAATATGATATGCAGTGATGATCTAATGTATAACATTCCAAATTGAAAATTTGGGATGTTACATCTATCCTTGCTTTTATGCCTAGCTAGGGGCGTTAAACGATAGCGCTTGTTGGGAGGCAACCCAATTTTATTTTTATTCCTTGATTTTTGCTCCTGTTTAGTAATAAATAATTTATCTACCCTCTGTTTTGGTTGTGTTTTGTGTGTTTAATTGGTGTTTGTGCCAAGTAAAACCGTTGGGAAAACTTGGGGAAAGTCTTTTTAATCTTGCTGTAAAAACAGAAACTTTAGCGCTCACGAGAACTGCTGCCAGTTTTATTTGGAAAGTGTTATTTAGTTCATTCCTTTTGCAGATGATTAATAATTAAATTTCTCACGTCCAGCAATTTATTTTAGATTTTTTGGGGTTCCAGATCTTGCGTTAGCTACAGATTACTACAGATTGTTCTGTTTTTACAGATTCTGTTTTTCGTGTGTTGTTTGCTTATTTTGATAAATCTTTGGCTAGTAAAATAGTTTATAAACCATAGAGAAGTTGGAATAAAGTAGGTTTAACACCAATATAAATAAAGAATGAGTTCATTACAGTACCTTAAAGTGGTGTTTTGTTTTCTTTTGCTAATGGAGTTCACGAAATTTTCTACTTTAAGTTTTGTGTTGTGAAGTTTTCAAGTTTTGGGTGAAAGATTTGATGGATTATGGAACAAGGAGTGGCAAGTGCCTAAGCTTGGGGATTCCTATGGCACCCCCAAGATAATCTAAGGACACCTAAAAGCCAAAGCTTGGTGATGCCCCGGAAGGCATCCCCTCTTTCGTCTACTTCCATCGGTAACTTTACTTGGAGCTATATTTTTATTCGCCACATGATATGTGTTTTGCTTGGAGCGTCTTGTATGATTTGAGTCTTTATTTTTTTAGTTTACCACAATCATCCTTGCTGTACACACCTTTTGAGAGAGACACACATGATTCGGAAAATATTAGAATACTCTATGTGCTTCACTTATATCTTTTGTGTTATATAGTTTTTGCTCTAGTACTTCACTTATATCTTTTAGAGCATGGTGGTGGTTTTGTTTTATAGAAACTATTATTCTCTCATGCTTCGCTTAGATTATTTTGAGAGTCTTAAATAGCATGGTAATTTACTTAAATAATTATAATATGCTAGGTATTCAAGACTAGTAAAAACTTTCTTATGAGTGTATTGAATACTAAGAGAAGTTTGAAGTTTGATGCTTGATGATTGTTTTGAGACATGGAGGTAGTGATATCAAAGTTGTGCTAGTTGAGTAGTTATGAATTTGAGAAATACTTGTGTTGAAGTTTGCAAGTCCCGTAGGATGCACGTATGGTAAACGCTATGTAACAAATTTGAAACATGAGGTGTTCTTTGATTGTCCTCCTTATGAGTGGCGGTCGGGGACGAGCGATGGTCTTTTCCTACCAATCTATCCTCCTAGGAGCATGCGCGTAGTGCTTGGTTTTTGATGACTTGTAGATTTTTGCAATAAGTATGTGAGTTATTTATGACTAATGTTGAGTCCATGGATTATACGCACTCTCACCCTTCCATCATTGCTAGCCTCTTCGGTACCGTGCATTGCCCTTTCTCACATTGAGAGTTCGTGCAAACTTCGGCGGTGCATCCAAACCCCGTGATATGATACGCTCTTTCACACATAAAACTCCTTATATCTTCCTCAAAACAGCCACCACACCTACCTATTATGGCATTCCCATAGCCATTCCGAGATATATTGCCATGCAACTTTCCACCGTTCCATTTATCATGACACGTTCATCATTGTTTATTGCTTTGCATGATCATGTAGTTGACATAGTCTTTGTGGCAAAACCACCATTCATAATCCTTTCATACATGTCCCTCTTGGTTCATTGCATATTCCGGTACACCGTCGGAGGCATTCATATAGAGTCATACTTTGTTCTAGTATCGAGTTGTAAATAAATAGAAGTGTGATGATCATCATTTTCTAGAGCATTGTCCCAAGTGAGGAAAAAAAGAAAGTCCATAAAAAAGGAGAAGAAGGCCCAAAAAATGAGAGAAAAAGAGAGAAGGGACAATGTTACTATCCTTTTTTTTACCACACTTCACTACTAGGGAAAACCTTATACACAGAATCTTAGCAGCAGTGCGGCATAAAAAGGGGCACTGCTGCTAATTAGTAGCAGCGCGGCTATGGAAAGCGCGCTACTGGTGCAAATTTAGCAGTAGCGTGTGATGCTTAAACCGTGCTGCTACAAAAATGAACCGACAGTACACAACAACCAAAGTTTACCAGTAGCGCGGTGTCAGGAAGCGCGCTGCTGCTAATGCCATAGTAGTAGCGCGCTTTTTTGTCACGTCGCTACTGCTAATTTTGAAATTGGGCACACGGTTGGCCCGTTTAGTAGTAGCGTGTGATAGGAAAGCGCGCTGCTGCTACGCTCCTAGCAGCAGCGCACTTTTGCTCCCACGCTACTGCTAAGACGCAGCACCCACCACCTTTTTCCACCTCCCCCTCCCCATCTCCTCTCCTCCCTTTCCCCTACCTCCCACATCCCCCCTCTCTCACTCTTCTTCTTCCTCAGTACTTCTCCCCCCATTACTCTCCCTCTTCTACCTACCTTTCTCTCTCTTCATTACTCCTAGCTATAACTACACCACCTCCATTAATGCATCTCCTTTCTCTTTTTCCTTCCCCCTCCACTAGTTGAAGTTGTCTCCTCCCAAATTAGCTAGCTAGGTAGATGTAGCATTTAGTTAAGTGACCTATTTTCCCCCTAACTAGATCTTTCTTTGTCAAGAAGAGCTTTGTGCACTTTTGACCTCCCTACATCATCATTTCCACCGTGTGCTCGATCTCGAGATAGAGGTGTGATTAATATTTCATGCTTTTGCAAAATGGAAATATGTTTATGTGTGTGTGATATGTTTATGGAAATTGTGTGTGTGGCATGAGTTGACGCCAAATTGTGCTTTTGAGTTGCCTATGTTTTGCCGAAATGTCAATTTATTTCCATTTCGGTGAATTCCGGGCAAACTCTAGATCTATATATGTCCTATTTTTAAGGAAGGTCATGCCGAATTTTTGTATGACTTTGATGAATGCACGCATTTTTATAATCAATTTGTTTATTATTACCATGCAGAGTTGACGATGGTCAGTGGAACGATGGTGGACAGGTGGTTGCGGTCGGCGGTGCAGGACATGAAGGAAAATAACCGGACAGAGGTTTTATGTCCGTGTCGAAAATGCAAAGGAATAGTTTGGCTTGACCCCCATGATGATGGTCGTGTCGAAGCGCACCTACTCATGACTGGTTTCATGGATGGCTATACTCGGTGGATAATTGAAGATGAGGATGACGATGTTGAGGATGCCGGTGGGGCAGGAAATGATGACACGGGGCAAGACGAAGAGATGATCGATAATGGCGGTGGGGAAGAGGCCGGACATGGCGGCGGAGAAGGGGCCGGACATGGCGGTAGAGAAGGGGCCGGACATGGCGGTGGAGAGAACGACATGGACTCCACGCAGCAGAGTTCGTCGGTACTAAGTTCAATCGTGCGGGACCCTCATGTTCAAGCATTGCTTCACAAGGAGACGAGTACTGAGAGAGCTGCTTCTAGAGAGGGGGCTAAGCTGGAGCAACTGGTGGTAGACTCGAACACTCCATTGTATGATGGTTGCAATCCTGAGGTGACCCGCTTGAGTTTCACGCTCCAACTCCTGAAGACAAAGGCTAAAAACAAATGGACTGACACTAGCCTCAATGAGCATCTCAAGTACCTAAAGGATGTTCTTCCCGCGGGTAATCTATGTCCTAGTACTGTTGATGAGGCCAAGAAGATCGTGTGCCCTCTTGATCTGCCACACGTTAGATACCATGCATGCATCAACGATTGCATAATTTATCGGAAGGAGCACGTGAAAAAAACAAGCTGTCCGGTGTGCAATGCTTCTCGATACAAGAAGGCTGGGAAGAAATGTCCCCAGAAAGTGGTATGGTACTTACCGATCACTGCCCGTCTCCAGAGGTATTTTGTAGATCCCAAGGAAGTAAAGCTAATGCACTGGCACGCGGAGAGGAAGAAGCCCGATGATGGAGATGATCCGAAGCTGAGACACATCAAGGATGGAAGCTAGTGGAGAGCGTTCAACAGCTTCTATCGGTATTTTGCATGTGATGCAAGGAACATCGTGCTCGGTGCGTGTACCGATGGCATGAATCCGTTTGGCAATCAGAGCACCAACCATAGCACATGGCCCGTGTTTGTATGGATGTACAACCTCCCCCTGGTTGTGCATGAAATCGAAGTACATTCACATGAGCATGCTTATTCAAGGGCCGAAACAACCAGGAAATAATATTAATTTGTATCTGGGGCTACTTCAAGAGGAGTTAGACACGTTCTGGAAAACACTGGCCAAGACATGGGACGCCAACAAAGGCGAGTATTTCAACATGAGAGCCGCGCTAATCACGATAGTGCAGGACTATCTCGGTTGCGGATATGTGGCAGGCCAGGTGTGCCATGGATATTGCGGATGCACGCGATGCATGGATGATACGATGTCTCAGCAGCTAACGTCAAGGAAAGATGGCGGGTCTGGAAAAATCATGTACATGGGGCATCGAAGATGGCTCGAACAGGACGAACCGTGGAGATCTATTCAATGGTCATGCTGAGCATCAAGGACATCCACGTAAGCGGAGCGGTGCCAAAATCGATGAGCTGTTGAAAAACTGGAAGGAGTGCCCCGCATCGGGAAAGACGATGAGAAAGGCATCAGAGCCGCTGCTGAAGGTATGAAAGACGAGGTCCATGTTCTGGGACTTGGAGTACTGACACAAACTTGATACACCTCATTACCTTGATCAAATGCATATATGTAAGAATGTCCTTGAGAGCTTGCTCGCAACACTGATGAACATGCCGGATAAGACCAAGGATGGGCCGAAGGCAAGAAAAGACTTGCAAGATTTGAAAATCAGGGAAGATCTGCACATGCCGCCCCGTAAAATGTCAGACGAGACAGAGACGGAGACGGAGGCATGGGAGAAGAAGGGCAAGAAAATAAAGAAAGAGGATTATTGCCCCCCTTCTTGCTTCACCTTAAGTCAGGCTGAGACCCATCAATTCTTTAAGTGCCTTACCGGAGTCAAAGTCAGTTCCGGTTACTGTGGCAAGATAAGCAGATATCTAGACACGGACAAGAAAAGGTTCAGCGGGATGAAGTCCCATGACTGTCATGTGATGATGACGCAGATACTACCTGTTGCCATTAGAGGGATAATGGACAAGCATGTCCGTGACACACTTATTGGTCTCTGCAACTTTTTCGACGTCATCTCTCGAAAGTCGATCAGTGTGAAGCAGCTCCGAAGGCTACAGGAAGAGATCGTTGTGATACTGAATGAGCTTGAGATGTACTTCCCGCCCGCGTTCTTTGACGTCATGGTGCATCTGTGTGTCCATATTGTGGATGACATAATAGACCTGGGGCCGTCATTCCTGCACAACATGATGCCGTTTGAGAGGATGAATGGGATCATCAAAGGATTCGTTCATAACATGTACAAACCGGATGGAAGCATCGTCCAGGGCTATTTGACACAAAAGTGCATCTCTTTCTGTGAGAATTTTCTATATGGCGCAGACCAGCCGCCTGGTGTTAGTGTTGGTTTGCCCATTAACAAGCACGATGAGAGGCTCGAAGGAGAAGGTCGCTGCAACGGTCGCAGGGAATTGCATGTGGCATACTCAGATCGACGCAGCGACTTTGACAGAGCAAACTTGGTAGTGCTACAACATCTAGACGAGCTAGATCCTTTCATGGCACTGCACAAAGAAATTATCACAAAGAAGTATCGTGACCGGGGGGTATGCAAGACATACGCCGAAGTTACTAGAGAGCACAACTCCACTTTCCTGCATTGGTTCAAAGAGCATATTATTGCTAATCCCCCGGAGGAGGGCTCTACGGATGGATTGCTCATATACGCCTTAGCACATGGCCCCTCGCCCAACCTCGTAACCTATCAGGCATATGATATCAACGGATACACGTTCTACACGGAGGCCAAAGATATGGATAGTGATGATCAAAACTCAGGTGTGACGATGGAATGCATGACCGGCAGCGACAACGGCGCAACTGAACGATTTTATGGAAGGGTCGAGGAGATCTGGGAGCTTGACTACTCTGGACTGCACAACACGACGATGTTCCGTGTCAGATGGGCTAAGAATGTCGAAAGAGAAAACCGGATTTTCACTACCATGAATATACCCGACGCCAAGAGCGCTACCGTGAACACTATCGCAAAAAACGAGCCATGGGTACACGCTAAGCACATGACACAATGCTTCTTCATAACCGACCCATGCAATCCTAGTCGTGTTGTCGTGAGGAGAGGCAAAAGGAACATCATTGGAATGGATGGAGTCGCCAACGAGGAAGACTATGATCAGTACGACAACCCAATGAGGGAAGATGACGATGATGATGAAGTATACGTCAAAAGAAGAATCAATACTACATTACCAAAGAAAAATTGTACTCCATGGAAAAGGCAAAGTCACAATGAGGGGCACAATTATTCTTTGATGAACAAGAAGGGAAAGAAGCTGACTCAAAAATGAAAACGTCAGCGCCGAGGAATCGTTCAAATGATGTAATATATATGTTCCTATGATGTAATATATATGTTCCTATTTTACAAAATAGGAACATATATATGGGTTCAAATAGGACCCATGCATAATCATTGGACACACTTAGCCATTATTATGCATGGGTCCAATGATGTAATATATATGTTCCTATTTTGCATACATATTTAACTGTCAAATGATGCAATATATATCGCCTTCCCTTCGTCCACTGCTCTCGGAAATAAAAAGTGAGAAAAATAAAGGAAAAGAACAAGGGAAACTGGTTATAGCAGTAGCGCTTTACTAAAAAAGAGCTACAGCTAGTCAACGTAGCAGTAGCGGTTTCCGTGTAAAACCGCTATAGCTGCCCGTAATAGTAGTAGCGCGTTTCGTATAAACGTGCTACTGCTACGTCCACTTAACCCAAAATTCTCACTCTTCCTGCTTCATCCTGCCTCTTTTCCCTCAAATCCCCACTCTCTTCCCCGGCCCCGTCGCACCGCCGCGCCCGACCCAGGCGCGCTCGCCCCCGACCCCGGTGCGCTCGCCCCTGACCTCGCCGCGCCCGACCCAGGCTCGCTCGCCCCCGGCGCCGGCGCTCGCCCACGACCCATCGGCCCTCGCCTTCCTCCTCTGCTTCCTCCCCTCCCAACCTCGGCCGTCGTCGGGCCTGCCTCCTCGCCCCTACACCCTCTGTAAACCACCCCCTCTGTCTGCTAGCTAGGGTTCTTCGGTTAATTTACTTAGGTTTTAGTTATGTTAATTAGGTTATATATTTAGTTATGAATTTAGATAGGTTTCAAAATTAGCTGAATTTATATGCAAATTTGAATTGGACATGTGATATGTGGATATGTCATGTTTTGGACATGTCATGTTTTGGTAAATGATCCGAGTGGCCTATGTTACACCGGAATGTTTATTCATTTCCGTTCCGGTGAATTTCAGGCGCTCGATATGTCCATTTTTTAGCAAAGGTCATGCCGAAATTTCCCGTGAATAAAGGCATGATTTGTGCTACATAGTTGGCATATCGAGTGCTGGCACATAGATTTCTTTTTTATGTCATTTCTCATAGGACACTTAATCATAGGAAACATGTCGAACAACGAAGAAACTGGGCCTTCTGACCAAGATGCATACGAGATGGATTATCAGGGTGAACAAGACTACCTCGACTTTTTGACTGCTAAGCAAGGTTTGCAGGTCCGCCTTGATGATGGTACTGACGCCGACATCGACACCAACGGCGCCGGCACCGATGGCGGCACCGAGACCGCTGGGGAAGGTACCGGCGGGGAAGATACCAGCGGGGAAGGTACCAGCGCCGATGCCGCTACCGAAAAGAGGAAGCATAAGAAGCAGAGGATACGAAAACCTAAGAAACTAGGGATTGGACGACCTGTGATCACCAAGATGGCACCTGGCAAGTTTGAGCCGTTAGAGCCGGAAGAACCTCGCAAGTGCTACGGGAACCAAATAGGATGCATCCTACAGGAATGCATGAGCATCAATGACGATGACTTAAGGAGTAAAGAACATTCGACGCAGTTGCTCCTAACGAAGTTGCACAAGAGATTCAAGTTCCCCGACCGGGATGATAACATAGAACAACCGTGGGATGATCCGAAGATGAAAAAGATTAACAATCATGCCATGGGCATGTTCAGCAATGATTTGGCCTCCTGGAAAGGGAGGGTGAAACGAGCTATTGAGGCTGAGGAACCCCTGTCCAAGATTCTGGAGGAAAATCCGACACTTACGGAAGAGTAGTTCAAAAAGTTCAAGGACACTTGCGCTACCGAGGACGCCAAGGCTAAGGCTGCAAAATTCAAGAGCCTTCAGCAAAGGAACACGGGGAAGCATCGCCTCGGAAGCCGTGGCTACCTCGGTAAAAGGCCCATATGGGATAAGGAGGACGCGGAACATGAAGCCGCGGGTCTCCCAGACCCCTTTGCGAAGTTCACCAACCCCTTGGAGCGTGACTTCATCAGGGCCCGCTACAAGTGGGACAAGGAGAAAAAGGTTTTTTACACGGACCAGATCACAAGGAAATTGATTAGACTACTGGAGAAGCAACACCAGCTTGCAACCGAAAGCTCTACTTCTTTGATGAGGCCCAAGTGGGACACCCCTCTCAACCGGGCCTTGAACGAACTTAAGGGACTCCCTTTGGGCCAGCAGCCGCAATATGGTCGTGTGCACGGCGCTGGAGACTGCGCCACATGGAAGGTGTTTTACAACGAGGGCCCGGAGGCCAAGAAGCAGAAAAAGAAGTTTAGTCAGGCGGACATCAACGCGAAGGTGAAGCTTGCGATCGAGAAAAAAGCAGCTGAGGACGCGAAAAAAGCAGCCGAGGACAAATATGAGTTGTTACAGTAGGCAGTCAATGCAGCTGTAACTGCCTGCAGAAATGGTTTCGCTACTAACTTGGTTCTAGTTATCATCAACTGGACGAAGGAAAATCCAGACAAGACGGTACATGATTTCCCGTTGCCCAGTTTCGTCAGGAGCAACTCCATGAACAACAACATCATCGCACCATCACTTGCCCACGCAACCGGGCCTCCTCTCGCAGCTGCTCCCGCTCATAGCAGCCCGTCCTCAGTCTCTGGCGCGCTCGATGGGCCTTCGTCTTTGGCTGAGCTCGACGCCATCACGGTAATTACATGTCGCACCACCATATATATATATACATAATATTCCATTTTTGTTGCCTTTTGGATGTTTTACGCCACAGACATATGTGTTTGCAGGCGAAAGAAACCCCGTGCACCATACTCTACTTGATCAAAGGCCAGAAGGTGGACGTGGAAAAGGGGATGATAATGGACCCCTTGCAACCCACGTTCCACAACCAGCCGATCCGTGTTGGGCACTTCAGGGTTAGCTTGTCTAGTGTGAAATCGGGGCACGAGGATTTGCCTCCTCCAGTACAGCATGTGGGAGCGGACGACGAGACCCCGCCACGGATTGGAAGCTGCAAGGGTTGGGTGCTGCTATGGCCGAAGAATCTTATTCGTCTGGAGCCGGCCGAGAGCACACCAATAACCACACATCAAAAAGCATGTGCGGAGACCACCACCCCGCCTAGGCAATTACCAGCTCCTGTAGTGCCGGGTGAGAGCGGCGGACGACATGATGAAGGGGGTGCAATAGTGCCGGCTGATGTAATTTGTCCTGTAGAATAGAGAATGGATGATGAGACGGAGGTCGACCCTATGGATTTCCTCAATACAAACGCGTATGACTGTGACATAGAATTGATGAGTCAACCATATGACGAATCGGGCTATCAGCTTGCTAATGAGCATATGGATGATATGCCCGGGCAGGAAGGTCGTAGCAGGGATTGCAAAAAGTCTCTCTTCATGAAATCCTCACAGGACACGCCTGAAGATGCCGCCTCAACACAGGCTCAACTAGCCGGGCGCGAGGGTCGTACAATACTTAGCCCGAGAACACTGGGGCAGGGGTTAAGGAAGGGTCTAGAAGGTGTGCCCAAGAAAAAGGAGAGAAAGAGATCGGGGAAGATAGCTGCCTCCAAACAAGCCAGAGCACATAGCAGCCAGACGATGCATTCTGAAGAGCGTGTACCCGTGAAAGGTGCGGCCATGTTCCATCTCACGGGCGCGCCGATGCTACCGCCGAAACCACTGGAGGCACTATCAGGGGATCTCAGGAAACTGCACGATCATGTGCTGTCGACTGAGAAAAGCCTACTAGCCTCAAAGGATCCAGGATATCCGACATACGCGGCTCGTGTGCCTGAGGGGAAGTGCTACGTCGAGACACGGCCCGCGGAGGTGTTCTTCTTGCGGTTTGACCATATCTTTGAGATGTTTCTGACAAGGCGGCTCGATTTTACAATCATCTGCCTTTTTGCGCTACATATGAGCTCCGTCATGAAGAGTGAAGAAGTCTCGCAAATCTGTGTGGCGGATCCGTACTACATGCACGAGTCTTTCTTGAGTCTCGGCGACTTTCAGCGTGAAACTGCTAGGGACTACCTCCAAAACTTCATGGTATAGAATAAGGACCAGGAAATTGTCCTCGTGCCTTATCATCCAAAGTAAGTCAGTTCCGAACAACCCTTTCATACATTTCAATCATTCCTTCTTTCTCTATGGGGAATAATTTGAGGTGTCTTTTCCCCACAGCAACGGGCGCCCCGTCCTTATCGTTCTTTACCCGCAAGTCTCCCACGCCGTGTATTTTGACCCTTCCAAAGACTACGAGAAAAAAGACTACACCCACATAATGAATATTCTAGATGATGCTCTCCAAGGCTTCAACATTAGAGGTGGCCACGTGCAGATCAGGAAACAAAGGAACAAGAAGATGGGTTTCGCGCATAAAACTAACTTCTCCTGCATCCATGTCCCAAAACCAAGTAAGACGGATGGATTCTACATCGTCCATCTCATGATTCACTTCAACACGGATCACCAAAAGCTTCGCATGAGAAACAGAAATGATGATCATATCCACAAGTGGCTAGAATCTCATGGAGAAGCGGATTATAAACTTAGAGATGACTTCTTTCGCATCCAAAGCGACATTGCGACGATCATCATGAAAGAAGTCGTCGATGTAAAGGGGATGTTCCACCACGGCCCTATATCACGAGCTGACGACCGAACTCGCATAGGCATGCAACGTCTAGACCTCACGCCGTTCAAGGAGCTAGGGTCCATCCTCGATGATATGGAAGGATGGAACTTCTAGTGATTTATGATGCCGATGATGATGATATGTGTCGGTTGAACTTGTATACTTTTTGTAGCGATGAAACTTTGTGATGTCCACCGTCCCTGCCGAACTTGCGTAACGCTACATTGTTAGTTTGCGTACGATGACCTGCGTACCTCTAGTTAACTAATTTGCGTACTGTATGATGCATCTAGTTGCTAACCCTTTCTGTTTCGGTGTTGCTCTAGTATATTTTGTTGCATATATATGATTGTACATCCTCTTCATGAACATGCATCTCTAACAAGTACCTAGTTTCTTGATGGCGAGATGGAAGTGCTATGTCGTGTACAAAGGGAAGGTTCCGGGGGTTTACAACGAGTGGCATGAGTGTCAGGCGCAAGTGAATGGGTTCTCGGGCGCCAGCCATAAAGGCTTCAAAAGCAGACAAGAAGGAGAAGCTAGTTACTTGAGGTTCACGCTAGCGCGAGAGAGCACTCGTAATCGCCACCTCATGTACTGCATAGTTCCGCTCTCACTCATAGTGATAGCTCTTCTCGCGTATACCTTTGTTTAGATGGATGACGTTCTAGTTGCAAGTATTCTAGACTTGCATGTATCTCTATTTTTGAGATGATGACAAGATATCACTTTGTGTTGGATGATGATTATGATGAGACTATTTGTATGGTATATGCTATGATTACATTTCTGGTCTCGCAGACATTTGTATGTGTATCATGATGACATTTGTATGTGCTAAAGATTCTTCTATAAAGCCTCTTCAAATACAAAACAAATATGCCCAAAAAAACTACTAAGATTAGCAGTAGCGAGTGGAGAAAAGTTAGCAGCAGCACGGTAGTAGCAGTAGCGCGTACAGGAGAAGCACACTATAGCTATTAGCAGCAGCGAGCTTGCACTAAGAGCGCTGCTGCTACACTTGTGTAGCAGTAGCGCTGGTGAGCACGCGCTACTGCTACATGTTAGCTGTAGCACCTTATTAGTAGCGCCGGTCCCCGCGCTACTGATAGACCTAAAACCCGCGCTGTTGCTAGCCTTTTTCCTAGTAGTGCTTGTCACTACTAGGAAAAGGCCTATAAATGGCGCACCAGTTTTGCGTACTAATGGCGCACTACTGGTGCGCCATTAGTATCACGCCACTAATATTTTTTTACTAATGGCGCACCACTGGTGCGCCATTAGTATGCCTAGAGGTGCGCCATTACTATCTGACATAGTAATGGCGCACCACATAGAAGTGCGCCATTAGTAATAATTTTGTTTCAATTTTTTCTCAATATGTTTTAAAAAAAATTCAATTTTTTTATTTTTTATCTTAATCTCGGGTCAATATGCTTAATCTTAGGTCAAATCGTACTCTGTGATTGTCACTACTGATAGACCTAAAACCCGCGCTGTTGCTAGCCTTTTTCCTAGTAGTGCTTGTCACTACTAGGAAAAGGCCTATAAATGGCGCACCAGTTTTGCGTACTAGTGCGCCATTAGTATCACGCCACTAATATTTTTTTACTAACGACGCACCACTGGTGCGCCATTAGTATGCCTAGAGGTGCGCCATTACTATCTGACATAGTAATGGCGCACCACATAGAAGTGCGCCATTAGTAATAATTTTGTTTCAATTTTTTCTCAATATGTTTTAAAAAAAAATTCAATTTTTTATTTTTTATCTTAATCTCGGGTCAATATGCTTAATCTTAGGTCAAATCATACTCTGTGGTCAAACTTCTTGGAAGGTCACCCATCCTCACACTACTCCAGCCCAAGCACGCTTAACTTCATAGTTCTATCCAACCCCAGCACCACCTCACTTCACATGCACTTGTTGATATATCTATCATATCAATCCTATTAAACCTTGCTGATGTCTAGGACTTTGTTCATGTTCATGAGTATGATGAAATTTTGAAAAAATATTTCAAACTTCCCGGTCATATTACGTATCATATTTTGAAAAATAATTCAATTTTTTTTCGAAACCAATTTTTTTCTGTTACTAGTGGCGCACCTAGCATACGGTGCGCCACTAGTAAGTTTGAATTTTTTTGAATTTTTTCCCTCCGAATCTTAAAAGCCTCGTAACTTTTTTCTGTTAGGTTTTTGGGGATTTTGAAAATGTTTAATGGGGTTCCCCCCCATTAAATTTGGATGTAACTTTTTGAGTAGATGATTTTTCATATAAAAAACTTTTAATCCGAGTTCGTATGCAAAAGTTATGCCCATTTTACAAATTTTAGAGAGATTTTGCAAATAAAGTCGAAATTCATATTTGTAAATTTTCCCAACAACTAGACCACATATCACATAGGAAACTTATTTTCTTTTATTTTTTTGACCTTTCCATTATTTTCTTTTATTTTTTTAAAAACTAAAAAGGCGGTCCACGGGGGGGGGGGGGGGGGGTGCATTCTGTACGTTTTGGGCCATGTTAGTAATGGCGCACCGTGGGGGTGGTGCGCCATTACTAGTTAAACTAGTAATGGCGCACCACACCCACGGTGCGCCATTACTAGTTTTTAAAAAACAATAAAACAAATTCTGAATTTTTTTTAAAAAAAACTTAGTAATGGCGCACCAGTTGACAGTGCACCATTACTGGTTATACTAGTTTTAACTAGTAATGACGCACTGTCCACTGGTGCGCCATTACTAGTTTTGAAAAAAATTGGAAAAAAATTGAAAATAATTTACTAGTGGCGCACCGTGGATGTGGTGCGCCATTACTATAACTAGTAATGACGCACCACTCCCACGGTGCGCCATTACTAGCTTTGAAAAAAATGAAAAAAAATTGTTACTAATGGCGCACCGTGGATGTGGTGCGCCATTAGTATAGATCACTATTAGAAAAAGGGCTGCTAGTGGCGCACCTATTTTCGCTACTAATGGCGCACTACTGGTGTGCCACTAGCATCATGCCATTAGATTTTTTTCTAATGGCGCACCTGTGGTGCGCCATTAGAATCTGGTATTCTAATGGCGCACCGCTGGTGCGCCATTAGTATGGCCCACGGTGCGCCATTAGTATCTGGTATACTAATGGCGCACCACATAGAAGTGCACCGTTAGTTCTCCCCCTCTCTTGTGGAGATCTATTCGATGTAATCTTCTTTTGCGGTGTATTTGTTGATACCGATGAATTGTGGGTTTATGATCAAGTTTATCTATGAATAATATTTGAATCTTCTCTGAATTCTTTTATGTATGATTGGTTATCTTTGCAAGTCTCTTCGAATTATCAGTTTGGTTTGGCCTACTAGATTGATCTTTCTTGCAATGGGAGAAGTGCTTAGCTTTGGGTTCAATCTTGCGGTGTCCTTTCCCAGTGATAGTAGGGGCAGCAAGGCACGTATTGTATTGTTGCCATCGAGGATAACAAGATGGGGTTTATATCATATTGCATGAGTTTATCCCTCTATATCATGTCATCTTGCTTAAAGCGTTACTCTGTTCTTATGAACTTAATACTCTAGATGCATGTTGGATAGCGGTCGATGTGTGGAGTAATAGTAGTAGATGCAGGCAGGAGTCGGTCTACTTGTCTCGGACGTGATGCCTATATACATGATCATACCAAGATATTCTCATAACTATGCTCAATTCTGTCAATTGCTCAACAATAATTTGTTTACCCATCGTGAATACTTATGCTCTTGAGAGAAGCCACTAGTGAAACCTATGCCCCCTGGGTCTATCTTCCATCATATTAATCTTCCAATACTTAGTTATTTCCTTTGCCATTTATTTTACTTTGCATCTTTTATTTCTCTTTATCATAAAAATACCAAAAATATTATCTTATCATATCTGTCAGATCTCACTCGTAAGTGACTGTTTAGGGATTGACAACCCCTTATCACATTGGTTGCGAGGATTTATTTGTTTGTGTAGGTGCGAGGGACTCGTGCGTGGCCTCCTACTGGATTGATACCTTGGTTCTCAAAAACCGAGGGAAATACTTATGCTACTCTACTGCATCACCCTTTCCTCTTCAAGGGAAAACCAACGCAAGTGCTCAAGAGGTAGCAGCCGCCGCCGCCGCTGATCTGGATGGGGTTGGTGCCGGCCTTTGGTGGCCCACTGTTGATGATGGCGTCATCTACAGGGGCACGTGTAGTTAGGATTCCCTAAGTTCCTATCTTTTGTTTCCTGCGAGGAATCAAGAAATGCCCCGAGGGGGTGTGTAAAGATTTTGTGATGTCTTTGTTGATATTATCCTTATTATGAAGTTGTGCGTGTGCGTGCTCCGTTTCGGCTCGGTTTCCCCTTTCCAACCTCGCGACAGCGTGGTGCTCTACGCCGACAGGTCCCGGTCCCCAGGCAGGCTTCAGCCGTCGCTGGTATGCCAGGTCGCGTGCCGTGGTCAAGGCCAGGAGGTGAGTGGCCCGAGGTCCAGTAAGAGCCCCTGAGGCACGATGCTCAGGAGATCCCCTATGGCGCGCAAGCGACCGCCGAGAGGTAGGAGAGGGAGACTACGTCGCCGCAGCGGGGCAACACAAATGAGAACTCTACGCTGTAGCGATTGATTGACCCGAGCGCGAAACTTATCTTGGCAATCGTGTGTTGGTCCCTCGTGAGACGCCAGGCTTGGGTGTCGGGCGTTGCTCAGTAGCTAGGCTAGGCCCATGCAGGCCTCCCCCTCCTCTCCATGTTCTTCCTGGTGCTCTACGTCCTCAAGTCCCGGCCCTCGAGGGAGCTCAGCCGCTGCTAGTATGCCAGGTCACGATGCCGTGGTCAAGGCCAGGGGGTGAGGGCTGGAGAGCCAGTAAGAGCTCCTGAGTCGCGATGCTCAGGAGCCCCCCTTTTAATGCGCAAGCGAATCGCATGATAAAAGAGGGAGAGTCCATGGTACCGCCCGCTGTAGCCTTCAGGAAGTTCATGCAAGTTAGCTCGAGGAAGGGCATCAATCACCGTGGTGATTGCTAATCTGCCTCTGGTACGTGGGAGGGGACTCCCTGCCGCAGAGAGCCCCCGGGGCGTGTACAACCCTGCCCTGACACGTGGCTTGCATGGCAGGGCTCCACGAGGTGTTTCTGGGCACTCGTGAGCCAGCGCGGGACTCGCGAGGCCCTACCTCATGGCAGGTTGCGCCTGGTCTTGATTCTTGTTCATTGTGTTGGTCCTGCGAGGTGGTTAGACAACTTGTGCCAAACGAATCTCCCGAGGTTATCGCGTGAGAAAGACAAGGACCAAAGGCCCCAGGAGGTGACGTGAATGGGGCCGGCCCGCCAGACAGAACTCAGCCGTTGGATTTATCGACGCTGCAGGGACGGGCCGGAGCACAGACGCCGCGCCTAACCTTCTTACGCGAAGGGTCCTGAAGAAAGACGACCGGCGCACGGCTCCCGCGATGGGCGACAATCAAGCAGGTGATAGTCATAGATAGATCAAGCATGAAAGGCAACCTAGCTCAGGTAAATGCATGAACGATACATGCCACTGGGTCAGGCCCGAGCGGCTTGGGGATGATGCAGCCCGAGGGGTGCCCCCAGCAAGGTAAGCTAAAGACATAAAAAGGAAGGGATACATGCCACAGGGACAGACCCACGCGACCTGAGAATAATGCAGCCTTGAGGGCGCTCCCAGCTAAATGAACTTGGAAAATGTCACCTGGTTTCGTTGATGAAGGGGTGTTGAGGCAGCTGAAGGTACGCGGCGATGGGGTTGCCCTCATGAGCCACCGGGGCCCTGAGCCTCGGGAGGCTCTGGGTGTCCAGGCGGTTCCTTGAGGACCATCTCCATCTTCGCCAGGACCGCGTGGTGCCTGGCCTCCTGACCCGCCTTGACGCTCTGCAGGTTGCGCTGGAAGGCAGCAACCACGCTCAGCAGGCCGAACGACATGCGAACGTAGCTGTGAGGTGGACCATCGCAGCGCCCAACACGCGAAGGCCAGAAGAGCTCCTGAGATGCGGCTCGGTTGAGCCCTGGTATGTCGATGCAGACGCGCAGCTCACCACCCTCGCCCGGGTGGGGAGCAACACCAGGTGGGCGGCGGTCGCCGCGTATTGCTCTTGCTTCTTAAAGCTCCTGAGATACCTTGGTGATGAACTCCTGAGTGTCGGGCGCTCCTCTCCCAACGTCCTCCTGAGGGAGACGTGCCGCGAAGCATGCCTCCAAGTGGTGCCCGAGCGCCTCCCTCATGACGTTGGCAAGGTCTGAGGCCCTCCAAAAGAGAGCCCCCGAGCCCTGCCCGAGGAGGGCGCCGGGTGCGCCTTCCTATACGATGGAGGGAGGCGCCCCAGGTGCGGGCGCTATCCTGACGTGGTGCCACTTGTTGCGCTGCCCTCCTGAGGTCCGGCATGGAGCAACTGCTTCTTCTTCTTGGGGATGACCTCAGGAGGGTACCGAGCTGCATCGTTTCCGGGGTCTTCGATTGACGTTGCTTGGAAGGCATGCTCGAGGGAGCACACTGCATCTCTTTCTTCGCAGGGGACTGTGATGATCTCGCCGCTTCCTGGCATCTTGAGGACGTTGTAGCCGTGGTGCGTCACCATAAACTTGGCCAGGGCCGGATACCCGAGGATGGCATTGTACGGCATACGAATGTGGGCGACGTCGAAATTGATGAGCTCGGTGCGGTAGTTGTTGCGTTCTCCAAAGGTGACGGGAAGGCGGACCTGCCCGATCGGGGTGGTGGAGCCGTCGGTCACTCCTGAGAAAGGCTTGGTAGGCTGAAGCTGATCGTATAGCACTCGGAGGTTGTCGAACGTCTCGACGGACATGACGTTGAGCCCTGCACCGCCGTCGATGAGGGTCTTGGTGACTTGCACATTGCTGATGACGGGTGAACAAAGCATCGGGAGGACACCGGCGGTGGCCGCGCACTTGAGCTGATCTGCTGAGCTGAAGGTAATGGCGCACTTAGACCACCTGAGCGGGCGCGTGGCCTCGAGCTTGGGGAGGACTGCATTCACTTCACGAGCGAACTGCTTGAAGATATGCTTTGAGGATGGGGCTTCAGCTCCGCCCAAGATGCAGGCGATAGCACGCGGCTCCTGGAAGCCCCAAGGCCCCTCGTCTTGGTGGTGGTCGTCGGTCCTTCTTGGTGGTGGCAGTGGAGGAAGCCCAAGATTGCCCTGAGGACGGTCCTCGCGAGGCTCATCCCTCCAGGCACCTTCGCGAGGCTGGTCCTGCCAGCGGTCCTTGATACGTCTCCAACGTATCTATAATTTTTTGATTGTTCCATGCTATTATATTATCAATCTTGGATGTTTTATATGCATTTATATACTATTTTATATGATTTTTGGGACTAACCTATTAACCTAGAGCCTAGTGCCAGTTTCTATTTTTCCTTGTTTTAGAGTATTGCAGAAAAGGAAAATCAAACGGACTCCAATTGACCTGAAACTTCACAGAACTTATTTTTGGAACGGAAGCAATCCAGTAGACTTGGAGTAGACGTCAGGGAAGCTTCGAGGAAGCCACGAGTCAGGGAGGCGCGCCCCACCCTCGTGGGCCCCTCATGGCTCCCGTGACCGACTTCTTTCGCCTATATATGTCCATATACCCTAAAAACATCAGGGAACCGAATAGATCGGGAGTTCTGCCGCCAGAAGCCTCCGTAGCCACCGAAAACCAATCTAGACCCGTTCCGGCACCCTGCCGGAGGAGGGGATCCCTTTCCGGTGGCCATCTTCATCATCCTGGCGCTCTCCATGATGAGGAGGGAGTAGTTCATCCTCGGGGCTGAGGGTATGTGCCAGTAGCTATGTGTTTGATCTCTCTCTCTCTCTCTCTCGTGTTCTTGTGGTGGTACGATCTTGATGTATCGCGAGCTTTGCTATTATAGTTGGATCTTATGATGTTTCTCCCCCTCTACTCTCTTGTAATGGATTGATTTTTCCCTTTAAAGTTATCTTATCGGATTGAGTCTTTAAGGATTTGAGAACACTTGATGTATGTCTTGCACGTGCTTATCTGTGGTGACAATGGGATATCATGTGATCCCCTTGATGTATGTTTTGGTGATCAACTTGCGAGTTCCGTGACCTCGTGAACTTATGCATAGGGGTTGGCACACCTTTTCGCCTTGACTCTCTGGTAGAAACTTTGGGGCACTCTTCGAAGTTCTTTGTGTTGATTGAATAGATGAATCTGAGATTGTGTGATGCATATCGTATAATCATACCCACAGATACTTGAGGTGACATTAGGGGTTTGGTTGATTTGTGTCTTAAGGTGTTATTCTAGTATGAACTCTAGGATAGATTGAACGGAAAGAATAGCTTCGTCTTATTTTACTAAGGACTCTTGAATAGATCGATCAGAAAGGATAACTTTGAGGTGGTTTCATACCCTACCATAATCTCTTCGTTTGTTCTCCGCTACTAGTGACTTTGGAGTGACTCTTTGTTTCATGTTGAGGGATAGTTATTTGATCCAATTATGTTATTATTGTTGAGAGAACTTGCACTAGTGAAAGTATGAACCCTAGACCTTGTTTCCTAGCATTGCAATACCGTTTACGCTCACTTTTACCACATGCTACCTTGCTGTTTTTATATTTTTCAGATTACAAAAACCTATATCTACCATCCATATTGCACTTGTATCAGTATCTCTTCGCTGAACTAGTGCACCTATACAATTTACTTGCCGATTAATCCCTACCCGTAGGGTCACCGAGTAGCCGATAAACTCATAAATCGTCCGATTAACTGATTAAATGGCCGATTAACTTGCCGATTAGCATAGTTATCCCCTACTCGCCAGCCAACCGAGCAGCTACCGGCTAACGATTTCCTCAACAATATGTATCACTATGTCTTCGCTGAACTAGTGCACCTATACAATTTATCATTGTATTGGGTGTGTTGGGGACACAAGAGACTCTTTGCTATTTGGTTGCAGGGTTGTTTGAGAGAGACCATCTTCATCCTACGCCTTCCACGGATTGATAAACCTTAGGTCATCCACTTGAAGAAAATTTGCTACTGTCCTACAAACCTCTACACTTGGAGGCCCAACAACGTCTACAAGAAGAAGGTTGTGTAGTAGACATCAAGCTCTTTTCTGGCGCCATTCCCGGGGAGCTTAGCGCTTGAAGGTATATCTTTAGATCTTGCAATCGAATCTTTTTGTTTCTTGTTTTAGCACTAGTTTAGTTTATAAAAGAAAACTACAAAAAATGGAATTGAGTTTGCCTCGTACGCTTCATCGTTTTAATATCTTTCGTGAGAATGATGGAAAGGAAAATTGTGCTCAAATGCTAGAAGAATAAGTCTCTAAAATGTTTGGCACTAAATCTTTGAATGATGAGCATGATTGCAATGTTGTTAGTATGAAATTCTTGAATATCCCTAGTACTAATGATGATTGCACTAGTCATGATGAAAATGTCTCTTATAAGCATGTCAACTTCTGTGGAGTGCATAGAGTTTGCAAGTACACACCAAATAGGAAAGATAGATTTTGCAAGAGGCATAAGTATTTGGAAACTAAGTGGTTGCAAAAGAGGCTAGATGTTTGTGCTAAAAATTTAAAATTTCTTCACCATACTTGTGAACTTTGCAAACATGGTCATTTAAATCTTCGATGCAAATTGTTCCATGATTGTATCGTGTCCAAAAATTGTGATGATTTGATTTCCCTTGCACATCATAATGAACTTAGTTTTTTTTGGGTCATGAAGAAATGAAACGCATATCTAAGCATATTCCAGAATATAACCTTGAGAAATTCCTCGATATTGATCTAGAAGAAATGTTTATGTACTGTGCGGTGAATTGCATTGAAAATCCTTATATTGCCAATTACATAAAGAAGATAAAACAAATAGAGGTTGAAGAGAATACTAATGAAAGGGAAGAGGCTTCCCAATATCCTCCTATTATTTCTTATGATGAATCAGGTAACGAGGAGGAGCCTTCTAATCAACCAATCTCATCAATAAGGAGCTCCAAAAAGAGGATTGAACCCACACATAATGTGAAGAAGAAAAAGAAAAGACGAAGGAGCAAAGGTGAAAAGGTATCCCTCCCAAATGTGTTGGGGAACGTAGTAATTTCAAAAAAATTCCTACGCACACGCAAGATCATGGTGATGCATAGCAACGAGGGGGAGAGTCTGATCTACGTACCCTGGTAGATCGCAACAGAAGCGTTAGCACAACGCGGTTGATGTAGTCGTACGTCTTCATGATCCGACCGATCCAAGCACCGTTACTCCGGCACCTCCGAGTTCTTGGCACACGTACAACTCGATGACACTCCCCGGGCTCCGATCCAGCAAAGCTTCGGGGAGGAGTTCCGTCAGCACGATGGCGTGGTGACGATCTTGATGTTCTACTGTCGCAGGGCTTCGCCTAAGCACTGCTACAATATGACCGAGGTGGAATATGGTGGCAGGGGGCACCGCACACGGCTAAGGAACGATCACGTGGATCAACTTGTGTGTCTATGGGGTGCCCCCTGCCTCAGTATATAAAGGATGGAGGAGGAGGAGGCCGGCCAAGGCTATTGGTGCGGCCAGGATGGGAGTCCTACTAGGACTCCAAGTCCTAGTAGGAGTCCATCAAGAGGGGAGGAAGGGAGAAGGAAGTGGAGGAGTAGGAAAGGTGGCCGGCCCCCTTTTCCCTAGTCCAATTCGGACTAGAGGGGAGGGGGGGCGCAGCAGCCTTTTTCCTCTTCCCACTAAAGCCCATCAAGGCCCATTACTTCTCCCGTAACTACCCGGTACTCCGAAAAATACCCGAATCACTCGGAACCTTTCCGATGTCCGAATATAGTCATCCAATATATCGATCTTTACGTCTCGACCATTTCGAGACTCCTCATCATGTCCCCGATCTCATCCGGGACTCCGAACTCCTTCGGTACATCAAAACTCATAAACTCATAATATAACTATCATCGAAACCTTAAGCGTGCGGACCCTACGGTTCGAGAACAATGTATACATGACCGAGACACGTCTCCAGTCAATAACCAATAGCGGGACCTGGATGCCCATATTGGCTCCTACATATTCTACGAAGATCTTTATCGGTCAGACCGCATAACAACATACGTTGTTCCCTTTGTCATCGGTATGTTACTTGCCCGAGATTCGATCGTCGGTATCCAATACCTAGTTCAATCTCGTTACCGGCAAGTCTCTTTACTCGTTCCGTAATACATCATCTCACAACTAACATATTAGTTGCAATGCTTGCAAGGCTTAGGTGATGTGCATTACCGAGAGGGCCCAGAGATACCTCTCCGACAATCGGAGTGACAAATCCTAATCTCGAAATATGCCAACCCAACATCTACCTTTGGAGACACCTGTAATGCTCCTTTATAATCACCCATTTACGTTGCGACGTTTGGTAGCACCCAAAGTGTTCCTCCAGCAAACGGGAGTTGCATAATCTCATAGTCATAGGAACATGTATAAGTCACGAAGAAAGCAATAGCAACATACTAAACGATCGGGTGCTAAGCTAATGGAATGGGTCATGTCAATCAGATCATTCAACTAATGATGTGACCTTGTTAATCAAATAACAACTCTTTTGTCCATGGTTAGGAAACATAACCATCTTTGATTAACGAGCTAGTCAAGTAGAGGCATACTAGTGACACTCTGTTTGTCTATGTATTCACGCATGTATTATGTTTCCGGTTAATACAATTCTAGCATGAATAATAAACATTTATCATGATATAAGTAAATAAATAATAACTTTATTATTGCCTCTAGGGCATATTTCCTTCAGTCTCCCACTTGCACTAGAGTCAATAATCTAGTTCACATCGCCATGTGATTTAACAGCAATAGTTCACATCACCATGTGATTAACACCCATAGTTCACATCGTCATGTGACCAACACTCAAAGGGTTTACTAGAGTCAGTAATCTAGTTCACATATCTATGTGATTAACACCCAAAGAGTACTAAGGTGTGATCATGTTTTGCTTGTGAGGTAATTTTAGTCAACGGGTCTGTCACATTCAGATCTGTAAGTATTTTGCAAGTTCTATGTCTACAATGCTCTACATGGAGCTACTCTAGCTAATTACTCCCACTTTCAATATGTATCCAGATTGAGACTTTAGATTCATCTGGATCAGTGTCAAAAACTTGCATCGACGTAACCCTTTACGACGAACCTTTTGGTCACGTCTATAATCGAGAAACATATCCTTATTTCACTAAGGATAATTCTGACCGCTGTCCAGTGATCTACTCCTAGATCACTATTGTACTCCCTTGCCAAATAAATGCAGGGTATACAATAGATCTGGTATACAGCATGACATACTTTATAGAACCAATGGCCAAGGCATAGGAAATGACTTTCATTCTCTTTCTATCTTCTGCCGTGGTCGGGCTTTGAGTCTTACTCAACTTCACACCTTGTAATACATGCAATAACTCTTTCTTTGACTGCTCCATTTTGAACTATTTCAAAATCTTGTCAAGGTATGTACTCATTGAAAAAACTTATCAAGCGTCTTGATCTATCTCTATAGATCTTGAAGCTCGATATGTAAGCAGCTTCACCGAAGTCTTTCTTTTAAAAAACTCCTTTCAAACACTCCTTTATGCTTTACAGAACAATTCTACATTATTTCCGATCAACAATATGTCATTCACATATACTTATTAGAAATGCTGTAGTGCTCCCACTCACTTTCTCGTAAATACAGGCTTCACCGCAAGTCTGTATAAAACCAAATGCTTTGATCACACTATCAAAGCGTTTATTCCAACTCCGAGAGGCTTGCACCAGTCCATAAATGGATTTGTTAGCTCCCTTTGGATCGACAAAACCTTCCGGTTGCATCATATACAACTCTTCTTCCAGAAATCCATTCAGGAATGCAGTTTTGACATCCATTTGCCAAATTTCATAATCATAAAATGCGGCAATTGCTAACATGATTCTGACAGACTTAAGCATCGCTACGGGTGAGAAGGTCTCATTGTAGTCAACCCCTTGAACTTGTCGAAAACCTTTTGCGACAAGTCGAGCTTTATAGACAGTAATATTACCATCAGCGTCAGTCTTTTTCTTGAAGATCCATTTATTCTCAATTGCTTGCCGATCATCGGGCAAGTCAACCAAAGTCCATACTTTGTTCTCATACATGGATCCCATCTCAGATTTCATGGCTTCAAGCCACTTTGCGGAATCTGGGCTCACCATCGCTTCTTCATAGTTTGTAGGTTCATCATGATCTAGTAGCATGACTTCCAGAACTGGATTACCGTACCACTCTGGTGCGGATCTCACTCTGGTTGATCTACGAGGTTCAGTAGTATCTTGTTCTGAAGTTTCATGATCATCATCATTAGCTTCCTCACTAATTGGTATAGGTGTCGCAGAAACAGTTTTCTGTGATGTACTACTTTCCAATAAGGGAGCAGGTACAGTTACCTCGTCAAGTTCTACTTTCCTCCCACTCACTTCTTTCAAGAGAAACTCCTTCTCTAGAAAAACTCCGAATTTAGCAACAAAAGTCTTGCCTTCGGATTTGTGATAGAAGGTGTACCCAACAGTATCCTTTTGGGTATCCTATGAAGACATATTTCTCTGATTTGGTTTTGAGCTTATCAGGATGAAAGTTTTTCACATAAGCATTGCAACCCCAAACTTTAAGAAACGACAACTTTGGTTTCTTGCCAAACCACAGTTCATACGGTGTCATCTCAACAGATTTAGATGGTGCCCTTTTAACGTGAATGTAGCTGTCTCTAATGCATAACCCCAAAACGATAGTGGTAGATCGGTAAGAGACATCATAGATTGCACTATATCCAATAAAGTACAGTTATGACGTTCGGACACACCATTATGCTGTGGTGTTCCATGTGGCATGAGTTTGTGAAACTATTCCACATTGTTTTAATTGAAGACCAAACTCGTAACTCAAATATTTGTCTCTGCGATCAGATCGTAGAAACTTTATTTTCTTGTCACGATGATTTTTCACTTCACTCTGAAATTCTTTGAACTTTTCAAATGTTTTAGACTTATGTTTCGTCAAGTAGATATACTCATATCTGCTCAAATCATCTGTGAAGATCAGAAAATAATGATACCTGTCGCGAGTCTCAATATTCATCGGACCACATACATCAGTATGTATGATTTCCAACAAATCTTTTGCTCGCTCCATTGTTCCGAAGAACAAAGTCTTAGTCATCTTGCCCATGAGGCATGGTTCGCAAGCATCAACTGATTCATAATCAAGTGATTCCAAAAGCCCATCAGCATGGAGTTTCTTCATGCGCTTTACACCAATATGACCTAAACGGCAGTGCTACAAATAAGTTGCACTATCATTATTAACTTTGCATCTTTTGGTTTCAATATTATGATTATGTGTATCACTACGATCGAGATCCAACGAACTATTTTCATTGGGTGTGCAACCATATAAGGTTTTATTCATGTAAACAGAACAACAATTTATTCTCTTACTTAAATGAATAACCGTATTACAATAAACATGATCAAATCATATTCATGTTCAACGCAAACACCAAATAACACTTATTTAGGTTCAACACTAATCCCGAAATTATAGGGAGTGTGCGATGATGATCATATCAATCTTGGAACCACTTCCAACACACATCGTCACTTCACCCTTAACTAGTCTCTGTTTATTCTGCAACTCTCGTTTCGAGTTACTAATCTTAGCAACTGAACTAGTATCAAATACTGAGGGTTTGCTATAAACACTAGTAAAGTACACATCAATAACATGTATATCAAATATACTTATGTTCACTTTGCCATCCTTCTTATCCTCCAATCACTTGGGGTAGTTCCGCTTCCAGTGACCAGTCCCTTTGCAGTAGAAGCACTCAGTCTCAGGCTTAGGTCCTGACTTGGGCTTCTTCACTTGAGCAGCAACTTGCTTGCTGTTCTTCTTGAAGTTCCCCTTCTTCCCTTTGCCCTTTTCTTGAAACTAGTGGTCTTGTCTACAATCAACACTTGATGTTTTTCTTGATTTCTACCTTCATCGATTTCATCATCATGAAAAGCTCGGGAGTTGTTTTCGTCATCCCTTGCATACTATAGTTCATCACGAAGTTCTACTAACTTGGTCATGGTGACAAGAGAATTCTGTCAATCACTATCTTATCTGGAAGATTAACTCCCACTTGATTCAAGCGATTGTAGTACCCAGACAATCTGAGCACATGCTCACTAGTTGAGCGATTCTCCTCCATCTTTTAGCTATAGAACTTGTTGGAGACTTCATATCTCTCAACTCGGGTATTTGCTTGAAATATTATCTTCAACTCCTGGAACATCTCATATGGTCCATGACGTTCAAAACGTCTTTGAAGTCCCGATTCTAAGCCATTAAGCATGGTGCACTAAACTATCAAGTAGTCATCATACTGAGCTAGCCAAACGTTCATAACGTCTGCATCTGCTCCTGCAATAGGTCTGTCACCTAGCGGTGCATCAAGGACATAATTCTTCTGTGCAGCAATGAGGATAAACCTCAGATGACGGATCCAATCCGCATCATTGCTACAATACAATTTCTCTAGGAACATATCAAAGTAAACACAGGGAAGCAACAACACGAGCTATTGATCTACAACATGATTTACAAAATACTACCAGGACTAAGTTCATGATAAATTTAAGTTCAATTAAATCATATTACTTAAGAACTCCCACTTAGATGGACATCCCTCTAATCCTCTAAGTGATCACGTTATCCAAATCAACTAAACCATGTCCGATCATCACGTGAGATGGAGTAGTTTCATTGGTGAACATCACTATGTTGATCATATCTACTATATGATTCACGCTCGACCTTTCGGTCTCCGTGTTCCGAGGCCATATATGTATATGCTTGGCTCGTCAAGTATAACCTGAGTATTCCGCGTGTGCAATTGTTTTGCACCCGTTGTATTTGAACGTAGAGCCTATCACACCCGATCATCACGTGGTGTCTCAGCACGAAGAACTTTCGCAACGGTGCATACTCAGGGAGAACACTTCTTGATAATTAGTGAGAGATCATCTTGAAATGCTACCGTCAAACTAAGCAAAATAAGATGTATAAAAGATAATCTTATACAACAACTTATAACTCATCACGTTTTAACCATATCACATCACAACATGCCCTGCAAAAACAAGTTAGACGTCCTCTACTTTGTTGTTGCAAATTTTACGTGGCTGCTACGGGCTTAAGCAAGAACTCATCTCACCTACGCATCAAAACCACAACGATAGTTTGTCAAATAGACTCCGTTTTAACCTTCGCAAGGACCGGGCGTAGCCACACTCGGTTCAACAAAAGTTGGAGAAACAGTCACCCGCAAGTCACCTATGTGCAAAGCACGTCGGGGAAACCGGTCTCGCATAAGCGTACATGTAATGTCGGTCCGGGCCGCTTCATCCAACAATACCGCCGAACCAAAGTACGACATGCTGGTAGGCAGTATGACTTATATCGCCCACAACTCACTTGTGTTCTACTCGTGCATATAACATCAAACCATAAAACCTAGGCTCGGATGCCACTGTTGGGGAACGTAGTAATTTCAAAAAAATTCCTACGCACACGCAAGATCATGGTGATGCATAGCAACGAGGGGGAGAGTCTGATCTACGTACCCTGGTAGATCGCAACAGAAGCGTTAGCACAACGCGGTTGATGTAGTCATACGTCTTCACTATCCGACCGATCCAAGCACCGTTACTCCGGCACCTCCGAGTTCTTGGCACACGTACAGCTCGATGACACTCCCCGGGCTCCGATCCAGCAAAGCTTCGGGGAGGAGTTCCGTCAGCACGATGGCGTGGTGACGATCTTGATGTTCTACTGTCGCAGGGCTTCGCGTAAGCACTGCTACAATATGACCGAGGTGGAATATGGTGGCAGGGGGCACCGCACACGGCTAAGGAACGATCACGTGGATCAACTTGTGTGTCTATGGGGTGCCCCCTGCCTCAGTATATAAAGGATGGAGGAGGAGGAGGCCGGCCAAGGCTATTGGTGCGGCCAGGATGGGAGTCCTACTAGGACTCCAAGTCCTAGTAGGAGTCCATCAAGAGGGGAGGAAGGGAGAAGGAAGTGGAGGAGTAGGAAAGGTGGCCGGCCCCCTTTTCCCTAGTCCAATTCGGACTAGAGGGGAGGGGGGGCGCAGCAGCCTTTTTCCTCTTCCCACTAAAGCCCATCAAGGCCCATTACTTCTCCCGTAACTACCCAGTACTCCGAGAAATACTCGAATCACTCGGAACCTTTCCGATGTCCGAATATAGTCGTCCAATATATCGATCTTTACGTCTCGACCATTTCGAGACTCCTCGTCATGTCCCCGATCTCATCTGGGACTCCGAACTCCTTTGGTACATCAAAACTCATAAACTCATAATATAACTGTCATCGAAACCTTAAGCGTGCGGACCCTACGGTTCGAGAACAATGTAGACATGACCGAGACACGTCTCCAGTCAATAACCAATAGCGGGACCTGGATGCCCATATTGGCTCCTACATATTCTACGAAGATCTTTATCGGTCAGACCGCATAACAACATACGTTGTTCCCTTTGTCATCGGTATGTTACTTGCCCGAGATTCGATCGTCGGTATCCAATACCTAGTTCAATCTCGTTACCGGCAAGTCTCTTTACTCGTTCTGTAATACATCATCTCACAACTAACATATTAGTTGCAATGCTTGCAAGGCTTAGGTGATGTGCATTACCAAGAGGGCCCAGAGATACCTCTCCGACAATCGGAGTGACAAATCCTAATCTCGAAATACGCCAACCCAACATCTACCTTTGGAGACACCTGTAATGCTCCTTTATAATCACCCACTTACGTTGTGACGTTTGGTAGCACCCAAAGTGTTCCTCCGGCAAACGGGAGTTGCATAATCTCATAGTCATAGGAACATGTATAAGTCATGAAGAAAGCAATAGCAACATACTAAACGATCGGGTGCTAAGCTAATGGAATGGGTCATGTCAATCAGATCATTCAACTAATGATGTGACCTCGTTAATCAAATAACAACTCTTTTGTCCATGGTTAGGAAACATAACCATCTTTGATTAACGAGCTAGTCAAGTAGAGGCATACTAGTGACACTCTGTTTGTCTATGTATTCACACATGTATTATGTTTCCGGTTAATACAATTCTAGCATGAATAATAAACATTTATCATGATATAAGGAAATAAATAGTAACTTTATTATTGCCTATAGGGCATATTTCCTTCAAAATGATGTTGCCCCTATTACTCATTGTGATGAAGATAATTGCTATACTATTGGTGCTATCCATACTATTAATGACGAGAGTGATTATGCTTATGATATGAAAAGGCCAAAGCTTGGGGATGCTATGTTTGATGAGAATGACATGTTTGAGAATATATTTGCTGCAATTAACATTATTTGTCCCAAGCTTGGGGATGCTATGTTTAATGAAGATGATATTTCTAGCCTCCCAAGTTTTGATATGCAAATTTATTATGATGATAGCACGCCTCCTACTTATGATGATTATATTGATGAAAGTTGGTTCAGAAGAGTGTGAACTTTAGGAAGTAATGATCCCACTATTTTGGAGGGTGTTGAATATTATTGTGACAATTATGAAAGTGGATTTGGAGAGGTCATGACTTTATTTAGTAATGATTCCACTATCTTGGAAGAGGTTTCAATTGATTATGATGAGAATAAAGTTGCTACTTATGATGTTATTGTGACGATACTTATGCTATAAAAAGTAGAGATGATTACATTTATAAAACTTGTCATGATTACCCTTTTTCTGAACATTACTCATTTAATGTGGAAACAATTTATAGTATTCAAGTTTCTTATGATACTCCCACTATTCCGAACGAGAAGAATTTTGCTTATGTGCAGAGCAATAAAATTTCTATGCTTGTAGATCATGAAAAGAACGCTTTATGTGATAGTTATATTGTTGAATTCATTCATGATGTTACTGAAAATCATTATGAGGGAGGAATTTATGCTTGTAGGAATTGCAATAATATCAAGTTTCCTCTCTACATGTTGAAAATCTTGAAACCATGCTTGTTTTTCCTTCCTATGCTAGTTGATTATGGTTCCCACAAGTTGTTTGCTCACAAAATCCCTATGCATAGAAAGTGGGTTAGACTTAAATGTGCCAGTCATATTCTTCATGATGCTCTCTTTATGTTACAATTCTTATCTTTTATGTGAGCATGATTGAAATCATCATGCCTAGCTAAGGGCGTTAAACGATAACGCTTGTTGGGAGGCAACCCAACTTTATTTTTGTTCTTTGGTTTTTGCTCCTGTTTAGTAATAAATAATTCATCTAGCCTCTGGTTAGATGTGGTTTTATGTTTTAATTAGTGTTTGTGCCAAGTAGAACCTTTGGGAAGACTTGGGGAAAGTCTTTGCGATCTTGCTGTAAAAAACAGAAAGTATGCGCTCACGAGAATAATTTTCATTTTTTACCGGAGAGCGATGAAATAACAATTCCAACTGCAGTAGATCAATAAACAAATTTCATAAGACTTCCTAATATCTCCGGATTTTTGGAGTTACAGAAGTATTCAGAACCTACAGATTACTATAGATTGTTCTGTTTTTGACAGATTCTGTTTTCTATGTGTTGTTTGCTTATTTTGATGAATATATGAGTAGTATCGGAGGGTATGAACCATAGATGAGTTGGAATATAGTATATATTACACCAATATGAATTTAGAATGAGTTCACAACAGTACCTAAGTGGTGATTTATTTTCTTATACTAACGGAGCTTACGAGTTTTCTGTTAAGTTTTGTGTTGTGAAGTTTTCAAGTTTTGGGTAAAGATTTGATGGACTATGGAATAAGGAGTGGCAAGAGCCTAAGCTTGGGGATGCCCAAGGCACCCGAACTTAAAATTCAAGGACAACCAAAAGCCTAAGCTTGGGGATGCCCCGGATGGCATCCCCTCTTTCGTCTTCGTTCATCGGTAACTTTACTTGGAGCTATATTTTTATTCACCATGTGATATGTGCTTTGCCTGGAGCATCATTTTATTTCCTTTTGTTTTGCTTACTGTCTGAATAAAATACCAAGATCTGAAATTATTAAATGTTAGATAATCTTCATATAGTTGCATAATTATTCGACTACTCATTGATCTTCACTTATATCTTTTGGAGTAGTTTGTCATTTGCTCAAGTGCTTCACTTATATCCTTTTAGAGCACGGCGGTGGTTTTATTTTGAAGAAATAGATGAACTCTCATGCTTCACTTATATTATTTTGAGAGTCTTTAGAACAAAATGGTAATTTGCTTTGGTTATGAATTTAGTCCTAATATGATAGGCATCCAAGAGGGGTATAATAAAAACTTTCATATAACACTACTAGGAAAAGGGCTATAGATGAAATTGACACTAATGGCGCACCAGGCAAGTGGTGCGCCACTACTATATACTAATGGCGCACCATGTGCTGGTGCGCCATTAGTGTGGAAGACACTAATGGCGCACCAGACACACGGTGCGCCACTAGTAACAATTTTTTTCATTTTTCCAAACATACTAATGGTGCATCCTGGCAAAGTGCACCATTACTAGTAATGGCGCACCACAACCACGGTGTGCCACTACTAACAATTATAAATATATATATATATATATATATATATATAGGCACCTTGCCTCTTCATCGTTGGATCGTGTTCAGCGATTGATTTGGAAACCAATAAAAATGCATCAATTGCTAGTTAATTTGGCAGGCTTTAATTTGTGGACCGTCCCATGCATGCATGTCGCGTGATAAAAAGGCAAGGTATTAATATGTAAGTCGACATTTATTACTTTTTTATATAGCATGTATTCTACCCCTTGTACGTATAACAGATCAAATTAGGAATGGGTGTGTATGATGCAAGATTTCATTGGATATATACACACCCCGAGAATGCACATAATTTTGGTAGTAGGTATTGCATATCTGTATTAGATAGTTAGGAAATAAAATAAAACATAAATAGTTCTAAAAGTAAATTATTGGATATATACGTACCCGCATGTGTACATAATTACATGAGTCGGTATTTGATACCCGTATTTGTACATAATATCGTTAGTAGGTTTTTTTTGTGGTATCGTTAGTAGGTATTAAATACTCATATATTTACATAAACTACTGGGTATATACGTACCCGATATGTACATAATTTTGTTAATAGGTATTAGATACTCGTATTAAATAGTTAAAAAAATTTAAACGTAATAGTTCAGAGAATAATTTATTGGATATATATACCCGCGTATGCACAGAATTTTATTAGTAAGTATTATATACCCGTATTAGGTAGTTAGGAAACAAAAATACGCGTATTAGATACCCATAGTAGTTCAGAAGAAAATAAAATATATGATTTATTGTATGGTAAGTCTTGCATGCCTAATAGTTAAAAACGAAAATAAAATGTAAACATGGAAAGTCTTGCATGAAGAATAATTAGGAAACAAATCAAACATTCATTGTGTGGCGGTACATACCTAAAACAATCAAGGTGCCCGGACACCTAGGTGTCCCAGTTAATTTACCTATATATATATACATACATATATATATATATATATATACAAAACTAGTTATGGCGCACCCTAACTGGTGCGCCATTGATATACCTCTCGATCTGTTCCAAAACTCCCTCTCCATCTGTTCCTCCCTCCCTCGCTCCCACATCGGCGCCGACCCCACCCCCACCCCCACCGGTGACCTCGCCCTCTCCCCCACCAAGCTTCTCTCCCCACCCTAGGTCGAGGAGCCGCAGATCGAGCAGGTCAGGCCCGATCCGCCAGCGGCGCTTCCCCGATCCGCGTCGTCTCTAAGGGTCGCCTCCCCTGGTTCGCCGCCTCCCCTCGTCTCTTCCTCCCTCGATCTACTCCGCTGCCCTGGTTCCTTTCGATTCTCGCCGCCGGCTTACTCTTCTCTCCTCTCTCTCTCTCGATCTGCAACACCATAGGGGAGTCACGGACGGGGCAGAGGAACCTCCTCTCTTGATCTGGAGCTGCGTGCCGGCGTTCTTGCATCGGGGCGGAGGGCTAGGTGGGATTCCGGCGGGCTAACGGCGGCGGCAGAGGCGCAACACACTCTTCTCTCCTCAAGGTACGAGCCTCTCTCAGATCCCCATGTATATGCTACAGGTGGAACTTTTTTTACTCATGGATTTGTCCAGCCGAGAGAGAGAGAGAGAGAGAGAGAGTTCAGATCGTGGTTGCTTTTTGATTCATGACTGCTTGCTGATCCAATATTTACTCAAATTAATGTTGTCCAGTATATGTCTGCAATATATGCTAATGGTGGATAATTTTGTCCAGTACGAGCCTCCTCTGCAGCAGAGCTCCGGCTGTGTTGGTAGTCACACCGTGGCAATGGTGTGGCTGAGTTTCTGCTACAGCTACAACCCCTCTTGGTGAGCTCCTCCTATCCTCTCTCTGTTCTCTCTATGATCTAGCCCTAGTTCATGTCTTAGATGCTTTGGTAGTCCTGCTAGTTCTGGCTGTATGTTCCAGATGAGCATCAATTAATTTTGGTGCTCTCTGTGATAGCTATATCTTGATCTAGGGTCGCCACTTGCTGTGCTCTAGGTCATTTGTGATGGCCCTCTGTGGTGGTCATCTTGCTCACTGAACTTGCTGCATACATGCTCCTGTGAGTGCTGTTGGCTATCTAAGTGTGTGTGTAATTTAACTTGGGTGCTGTTGGCTATCTAAGTGTGTGTGTAATTTAACTTATGCTAGGGTTCTGGGATGTTAATTTAACTTGGCTCCTCTCTGTCTTTGTGGCACTCTAATTGGCTTAGCTATTGGATTTTCTAACTAGTTTTAGTTGCTCAAATGCATAGGTACACATGTGCATTTGTGGTGGTTTTAAGTGGGTAAAATCCAATTGGTCTTGGTCATTTGGACAGTGCAAATGATCTAGTCTTGCACTACTGGCTGTTCTATTTTTGTTGCTGCTGCTGTTTTTCTGCCTATAAGGGCTGAATTCGTTCAACCATGCTACTAGACATTACTAATGTTTGATTAAATAAGCATGGGAAACATTCAGATATTAACTTCTTTTCTTTCTACAATGCTGCTAGACATTACTAATGGCATGTTCAAGCTTCTTGGCAGCATGTTAATAAATAATATGGCATCTGATTGAATAACTTTAAATGCATGCAAGATTGGATAAGCATGGGGGGAAGCAGCCACCACCGCTTTGCCTCACCGGAGTACGAGTTGGATGCTTTCGAGTTCTTTAGTATCATACTTTCTTCTTTAGTATCAGCCACGAGGCAGGTATGTAAAATGAGAGATCTCCCCTTCACCCATCTCATTATGATAACTCTGTTGTTTGCTACATCACTCCTTGTCCCAAATTGCAGAGGCTGCCTGACACTTTTATGAAGATGTTGGGTGAAGATCCGCTAGATAATGTGAAGCTCCGACAGGCCGGCAGCGGGGTTCACAGGCTGTGGGACGTGGAGTTGGTGATCGAGGAGGGCCACATGTACCTGTCCCGTGGCTGGAAGAAGTTTTATAGTGCCTACGACCTGCGGACCGAGTACTTTCTTCTCTTCAGGTACGACGATGACGCCACAATGCTCATCGTGAAGGTTTTCAACGCGACTATGTGTCGCATGCGCTACGCTGACGACGAAGATGCCAGTGCATTCTGCCTCTTGTTATTCCTCTACATTTGGCTTTGTCTCACATCGATTGTTAACGGTCATTGTTGCATTTGGACAGGCAATGGGAGCAGCAACAGCGACACTGGCTACAGCCAAAGCAGCAGCGATGATGGCTGTAGCAAAATAAACAGTGATTCTGACAACAAGAAGGATGATCCAGACTGGAGTGGGGGAGAAGAGGAGCAGTGGGGATCAGGAGCTGCAGGATGACGATGGGCATCAGGCTGAGGATGACCTAGCGCTGGTGGTGGCTGACCAAGGGCAAGAGATGGTGGTGGCTGACCAAGGGCAAGAGATGGTGGTGGCTGACCATGGGCAAGAGATGGTGGTGGCCGAGGATGACCTAGCGATGGTTGTGCCCGTCCTGCCTGAAGGTGGCCTCGCGATGGTGGTGGTGCTTGACAATGACCACGCACCGGTGGTGGTGCCTGACAATGACCACGCACCGGTGGTGGCGCCGGCGATCCCACAGTTGGCCGACATGACCATACCAATTGTGGTAGAAGACTACATCCCACAGCTGCCTCCACCGCCTCGCCGCTCTTGGCGCATCAGGCTGAGGAAGGAGAAGAAGAAGAACAATGAGAACCGAACTATGTCAAGTATGTCAGATCTCCAAAATGATATATATATATATATATATATATATATACATAGTTACCTATGTTATCTCTAATATGCTTAGTTTCCTATAGGTTAGCTCCAAAATAACTTATGTTAGCACAAAATGATCAAGTTTACATAATAAGTTTATAGTCTTCTTCTTATTCTTCTTCTTTTCCAAAATAACATAGGTTAGCTTCATTTTACCTAAGTTGGCTCTAATATGCTAACTTAGAGCTTATATGCTTAGTTTCCTATATGTTAGCTCCAAAATTACTTATGTTAGCACAAAATGATCGAGTTTACATAATAAGCTTATAGTCTTCTTCTTATTCTTCTTATTCTTCCAAAATGACATAGGTTAGCTTCATTTTACCTAAGTTGGCTCTAATATGCTAACTTAGAGCTTATATGCTTAGTTTGCTATAGGTTAGCTCCAAAATAACTTATGTTAGCACAAAGTGATCAAGTTTACATAATAAGCTTATAGTCTTCTTCTTTTCCAAAATGACATAGGTTAGCTTCATTTTACCTAAGTTGGCTCTAATATGCTAACTTAGAGCTTATATGCTTAGTTTCCTATAGGTTAGCTCCAAAATTACTTATGTTAGCACAAAATGATCAAGTTTACATAATAAGCTTATAGTCTTCTTCTTATTCTTCTTATTCTTCCAAAATGACATAGGTTAGCTTCATTTTACCTAAGTTGGCTCTAATATGCTAACTTAGAGCTTATATGCTTAGTTTCCTATAGGTTAGCTCCAAAATAACGTATGTTAGCACAAAATGATCAAGTTTACATAATAAGCTTATAGTCTTCTTCTTCTTCTTATTCTTCTTTTCCAAAATGACATAGGTTAGCTTCATTTTACCTAAGTTGGCTCTAATATGCTAACTTAGAGCTTATATGCTTAGTTTCCTATAGGTTAGCTCCAAAATTACTTATGTTAGCACAAAATGGTCAAGTTTACATAATAAGCTTATAGTCTTCTTCTTATTCTTCTTATTCTTCTTCTAGTATTCTTCTTGTGTTCTTCTTCTTCTAGTATTCTTCTAGTCTTTTTCTTCTTCTTCTCTTCTTATTCTTCTTCTTCTTCTTCTTCTTCTTCTTCTTCTAACTTCTTGTTTATCATTTTACAGATTTGATTTAATTCACGGAAGCTTGCATGGATGGAGTGCTTCTTTTCCATTTGTGTTTTTATTTTGTATCAATGTGAAACTTTTGTGAATTGATGGATAACGGTGTTGGATGAACAATGTGAAACTTTTGTAATATGTAACGATGGAACTATGTGTTGGCTATGTATGCATATATGATGAAACTTGTGGTTTGGATATGATCGTTATATGGATGCTTGTTGTATATATATGTGTTGGATATCTCATATGTGAAATAGTGACCTGAGATTAATTAAAAAAATGATTTTTTTTTAAAAAAATTGTTACTAATGGCGCACTTCCATGTGGTGCGCCATTAGTATACCAGATAATAATGGCGCACCTATGGTGCGCCATTACTAAAATATACTAGTGGCGTGGTACTAATGGCGCACCTGTAGTGCGCCATTAGTAGCCAAAACAGGTGCGTCATTAGTAGGCCTTTTCCTAGTAGTGTAAAGTGCATTGAATACTATGAGAAGTTTGATACTTAATTATTGTTTTGAGATATGAAAATGGTGATATTAGAGTCATGCTAGTTGAGTAGTTATGAATTTGAGAGATACTTGTGTTAAAGTTTGTGATTCCCGTAGCATGCACGTATGGTGAACCGTTATGTGATGAAGTCGGAGCATGATTTATTTATTGATTGCCTTCCTTATGAGTGGCGGTCGAGGATGAGCGATGGTATTTTCCTACCAATCTATCCCCCTAGGAGCATGCACGTAGTACTTTGTTTCGATAACTAATAGATTTTTGCAATAAGTATGTGAGTTCTTTATGACTAATGTTGAGTCCATGGATTATACGCACTCTCACCCTTCCACCATTGCTAGCCTCTTTAGTACCAAGCAACTTACCATAAACCCACCATTTACCTTCCTCAAAACAACCACCATAACTACCTATTATGGCATTTCCATAGCCATTCCGAGATATATTGCCATGCAACTTTCCATCGTTCCGTTTATTATGACACGCTCCATCATTGTCATATTGCTTTGCATGATCAAGTAGTTGACATCGTATTTGTGGAAAAGCCACCGATCATAATTCTTTCATACATGTCACTCATGAGTAATTGCACATCCCAGTACACTGTCGGAGGCATTCACATAGAGTCATACGTTGTTCCAGTATCGAGTTGTAATTTTTGAGTTGTAAGTAAATAAAAGTGTGATGATCATCATTATTAGATCATTGTCCCACGTGAGGAAAGGATGATGGATACTATGATTGCCCCACAAGTCGGGATGAGACTCCAGACGAAAAAGGAAAAAAAAGAAAAAAAGAGGCCATAAAAAAAGAGAAAAAGGCCCAAATAAAAAAACAAAAAAAATGAGAGAAAAAGAAAGAAGGGGCAATGCTACTATCCTTTTACCACACTTGTGCTTCAAAGTAGCACCATGATCTTCATGATAGAGAGTCTCCTATGTTGTCACTTTCATATACTAGTGGGAATCTTTCATTATAGAACTTGGCTTGTATATTCCAATGATGGGCTTCCTCAAAATGCCCTAGGTCTTCGTGAGCAAGCGAGTTGGATGCACACCCACTAGTTTCTTTTGTTGAGCTTTCATACACTTATAGCTCTAGTGCATCCGTTGCATGGCAATCCCTAGTCACTCACATTGATATCTATTGATGGGCATCTCCATAGCCCGTTGATACGCCTAGTTGATGTGAGACTATCTTCCTCCTTTTTGTCTTCTCCACAACCACCATTCTATTCCACCTATAGTGCTATATCCATGGCTCACGCTCATGTATTGCGTGAAGATTGAAAAAGTTTGAGAACATCAAAAGTATGAAACAATTGCTTGGCTTGTCATCAGGGTTGTGCATGATTTAAATATTTTGTGCGATGAAGATAGAGCATAGCCAGACTATATGATTTTGTAGGGATAGCTTTCTTTGGCCATGTTATTTTGAGAAGACATGATTGCTTTGTTGGTATGCTTGAAGTATTATTATTTTCATGTCAATATTAAACTTTTGTCTTGAATCTTATGGATCTGAATATTCATGCCACAATAAAGAGAATTACTTGGATAAATATGTTAAGTAGCATTCCACATCAAAAATTCTGTTTTTATCATTTACCTACTCGAGGACGAGTAGGAATTAAGCTTGGGGATGCTTGATACGTCTCCAATGTATCTATAATTTTTTATTGTTCCATGCTATTATATAATCAACCTTGGATGTTTTATATGCTATTTTATATGATTTTTGGGACTAACCTATTAACCTAGAGCCCAATGCCAGTTTCTGTTTTTCCTTGTTTTAGAGTATCGCAAAAAGGAAAATCAAACGGACTCCAATTGACCTGAAACTTCACGGAACTTTTTTTTTGGAACAGAGACAATCCAGGAGACTTGGAGTAGACGACAGGGAAGCTTCGAGGAAGCCACGAGTCAGGGAGGCGCGCCCTACCCCCTGAGCACGCCCCACCCTCATGCCCCTCGTGGCTCCCCTGACCGACTTCTTTCGCCTATATATGTCCATATACCCTAAAAATATCGGGGAACATAATAGATCGGGAGTTCCACCGCCAGAAGCCTCCGTAGCCATCGAAAACAAATCTAGACCCGTTCCGGCACCCTGCCGAATGGGGAATCCCTCTCCGGTGGCCATCTTCATCATCCCGGCGCTCTCCATGACGAGGACGGAGTAGTTCACCCTCGGGGCTGAGGGTATGTGCCAGTAGCTATGTGTTTGATCTCTCTCTCTCATGTTCTTGAGGTGGTACGATCTTGATGTATCGCGAGCTTTGCTATTATAGTTGGATCTTATGATGTTTCTCCCCCTCTACTCTCTTGTAATGGATGATTTTTCCCTATGAAGTTATCTTATCGGATTGAGTCTTTAAGGATTTGAGAACACTTGATGTATATCTTGCACGTGCTTATCTGTGGTGACAATGGGATATCATGTGATCCACTTGATGTATGTTTTGGTGATCAACTTGCGAGTTCCGTGACCTCGTGAACTTATGCATAGGGGTTGGCACACGTTTTTGTCTTGACTCTCCGGTAGAAACTTTGGGGCACTCTTCGAAGTTCTTTGTGTTGGTTGAATAGATGAATCTGAGATTGTGTGATGCATATCGTATAATCATACCCACGGATACTTGAGGTGACATTGGAGTATCTAGGTGACATTAGGGTTTTAGTTGATTTGTGTCTTAAGGTGTTATTCTAGTACGAACTCTAGGATAGATTGAACGGAAAGAATAGCTTCGTGTTATTTTACTAAGGACTCTTGAATAGTCTGATCAGAAAGGATAACCTTGAGGTGGTTTTGTACCCTACCACAATCTCTTCGTTTGTTCTCCGCTATTAGTGACTTTGGAGTGACTCTTTGTTTCATGTTGAGGGATAGTTATATGATCCAATTATGTTATTATTGTTGAGAGAACTTGCACTAGTGATAGTATGAACCCTAGACCTTGTTTCCTAGCATAACAATACCGTTTACGCTCACTTTTACCACTTGCTACCTTGCTGTTTTTATATTTTCATATTACAAAAACCTATATCTACCATCCATATTGCACTTGTATCACTATCTCTTTGCTGAACTAGTGCACCTATACAATTTACCAATGTATTGAGTGTGTTGGGGACACAAGAGACTCTTTGCTATTTGGTTGCAGGGTTGTTTGAGAGAGACCATCTTCATCCTACGCCTCCTACGGATTGATAAACCTTAGGTCATCCACTTGAGGGAAATTTGCTACTGTCCTACAAACGTCTGCAGTTGGAGGTCTAACAACGTCTACATGAAGAAGGTTGTGTAGTAGACATCAGTCCTCATGAGGCCGGTCACGCTACTCCTGGCGCGGGCCACGATCATCCCAGCGTCCGCCACCACGTCCTCCTCCTCGGCCATAGCCCCGGTCATTGCGTTCGGGGCGTCGACCGAGGCGTCCTTCTCGAATGGCTCTGAGCTCTTGACAGCCGCTGATGTTGTGGTTATGCAGGCCCCTTTCGTCTCACATCTTTTACCTTGGCTTTCTTCTCCTCCGGGTCCGCAACCGGGAGCTCGAGGAGGTAGATGCGCCCCTCCTCAGCTCTTGCGCACTTGGTCGCCAGGTTGAACAGCTCCAGAGACGTGCACAAATCCTCATGGATGGCGAGCTCCTCCTTCATCTTGACATCACGGACGCCATCGGAGAACGCGAAGATGATGGCCTCGTCCGTCACCTTGGGGATCTTGAGGCGAATGTTGTTGAAGCGCTGGATGTACTTTTGGAGGGTCTCTCCTGGTTGTTGCTTGATGCAGCGTAGGTCACCCGTAGCCGGTGGGCGGTCGCAAGTGCCTTGGAAGTTGGCGACGGAACGGTCGCGCATGTCGTTCCAGGAGGAGATCGAGCCTAGAGGCAGGTTCAGGAGGCAGGAGTGGGCACCATCCTTGAGAGCCATGGGGAACCAGTTCGCCATGACTTTCTCGTCGCCGTTGGCCGCCTCGATGCTCAGCTCGTAGAACTGCAGGAACTCCGCTGGGTCGGGGGTGCCATCATAGCGAGGAAGCATATTTGGCTTGAAGAACTTGCCCGGCCAAGCAACGCTATGCAGCTCAGGGGTGAAGGTGCGGCAGCCTGCCGTGGTCACCGGGACTCTGCGTTGGTGGAGAACTTGTCCTTGATGCGGTCCGCACACCGCCGCCGCAAGCGGCACACGGTCTTGCCGTGGTGGCGCAGGGAGCGCGGGGGCGTTTTCCCGTGGCCGAGTGACTTCTTGGCATCTACTTTCTTCTTGCGGGGGCGCCGGATGCGGCAGGTCGCGCCGTGGGGCCGCGCGCCTGGGCGCCAAGACTCCGTCTTGGGGCAGAGGTGGTGGAGGCGCTCCATGGGCCATGCGGCCCGCGGCTGGCGGAGGGCGAGGAAGCAAGAGGGACGGCGCAGGGGAGCCCCCTACGGCGCTAACGAGCTCGGTGATGCGGTCGAGCCAATCCTCGTAGAGGTCGTCGACGGGGCGGTAGCGCAGGAGCTCGCGCGCCATGCACAGAGCAGCCTGCGCGTCCACGGGAGCGCGACGAGCATGGGAGGACGAACCGGCCGGGGTCAGCGATGGAGTGGCGGTGCGGCCGTCCCGCGGCACCGAGGGGTGCAGCGAGGATGCTTGCTGCTCGTTCCCCGCCGGGCCGGTGGCGGCGTTGGTGGCAGGCGACGGAGAACGACGGGGTGGCCCACCGTCAGGGGCCGTCTGAGCGATGCGGGCGGTGAGGGCAGCCCGGCGCTCAGCGCGAGTGCGGCGAGCGTCCGCCATGGAGACGATGTAGCAACGGGACGCGGAGCGACGGAAGGGAAGCTTCGGCGCACCCCTACCTGGCGCACCAAATGTCGGATCATGGGTTCTGGCAAAACCCTCAAGGTTCTAACACTGGGGTGCGCGCGGAGATCTCCCCCTACCGATCCACATCCTAACTTCGCTAAGATCTCAGGGACTAACTCGACGAACTCGCTACACAAGGGACACAAGATTTATACTAGTTCGGGCCACCGTTGTGGTGTAATACCCTAATCCAGTGTGGTGGTGGATTGCCTCTTGGGCTGAGGATGAACAGTACAAGGGGAAGAACAACCTCCTGAGGAGAGGTGTTCTTGCGCTTGGTGGACTTGTGGTTGTTAGGATCTCTCCGAGACGAGTTCCCGATCCGTCGGATCCCCCTCCTACTATGGTGGCTAGTCCTATTTATAGAGGCCTGGTCCTCTCCCGAAATATTGAGCGGAAGGGAGCCAACAACGCCCAATTTTAAAGGGGACAACTAGTATAGCTTATCCTAACAAAAGTGGTCTTCGCCTGCCAAAGGCTCTGGTGGTGACGTTGTCTTGGGCTCCACGGTGACCCCCGTCTTGCTGTCCTTCTGGATTGGTCTCATTGCATCGATATGGAAACCTTTGCTTGATGCCTCGGTACTCTGTGTCTGCGCTTGCCTCCTTAGCACAAAAGAGGAAACAAGGACACTGTGCACGCTGGCACCCGCCTGGCCTTGGTCGTCATGGCTCACGTCATTGGGACCTCGCGAGGTTTGCCTGGCCTTGATCTCTCCGCCCCACGTGAGCCGGCCTGGTGAGGCCGCTCCTGAGGAGGTCTTGTGTCGTCCGCCTCGTGAGGCTTGGCCCCTCGCGAGGGTCTTGAATGCTTGTTGGTGAAGGTGGGTCGTACGGGCCCGCTCGCAGAGCCACGACGTGGGCCGCAGGCAGGCAAGTCTGGGGAACCCCATTCCCAGAATGCCAACAGTAGCCCCCGGGCCCAAGGCGCGCTCGGCCTTGACTTCGAGGCGAGCCAAGGGGCAAGTGCGGAGCATCGTGGGCCCCAATAGCCTGTGGCCTTGGTCGACGCGTGGCGGTTGATTGGACGTGGGCGTCTCCGCTTCCCCACGTAGCCTCGACAACTTCCTGACTTGACAAGTCCCTGCAGCATGCAAGGAAAATCCATCATTATTACCTTAGATCATGGAGGCCGGCGGTTGGCCTCCGATCCCCTTGGCTATAAATGGGAGGTGGGGGCGGAGCCCCATCACCCGTCTCTTCTCTGCCTCTCCCGCTTCTTCTCCTTCCTCGCTCCACTCCTTGCTAGTGTAGGCATGGCGCCGATTCGGAGGTTCTCGGCCGCAGAGAAGGGCAAGGCTCCCCTCACCGAGCCCGAGCTGCTCCCGCCAAAGAAGAGGAGGTCTCAATGCCGCGAGATGGTCGTGAGGCCGGTGGTGTCGCGGCCTTGGCATGAGAGGCCGCCTCCTGGATACCCGTTGCCCTTGTATGCCCACGCTGACGTGTCCGGAGGGAGGAGCGATGAGCGCTGCCGCCCGCGCCTGGGCCGTGGCCGCCGCATTGCGGAGGCGCACACCGTCGCCCAGGTGTCCACGCTGCGGACTCTTCGCGCGAGTTCGTGTTGTGGGCGGCGATGCCCCCGAGCAGAGATGCCGCCAAGCGGACCCCTAGAGCTTTAGCTGCAGCACGCCGACTGTGATGCCCCAGCGACAGGAGCGGAAATTGAAGTCGTCGCCTCTGGGAGGATCTTCATGACCCGAGGCTGGGGCTAGATTGCCCGAGTCTGCCGCGCGGAGGGCGTCCTCGCGATCCACTTCGAGTACGACAACGCCTCCATGCTGCTTTTCAAGGTCTTCGACGAGGAAGGCTGCCACCTGGAGTGCTGCCCTAAGGAAGGCCGCCGCCTACAAAGATCTTTATCGGTCAAACCGCATAACAACATACGTTGTTTCCTTTGTCATCGGTATGTTACTTGCCCGAGATTCTATCATCGGTATCTCAATACCTAGTTCAATCTCCTTACCGGCAAGTCTCTTTACTCATTCCGTAATGCAATATCCCACAACTAACTCATTAGTCACTTTGCTTGCAAGGCTTATAGTGATGTGTATTACCGAGAGGGCCCAGAGATACCTCTCCGACAATCGGAGTGACAAATCCTAATCTCGATCTATGCCGACTCAAAAAACACCACCGGAGACACCTGTAGAGCATCTTTTTTGTCACCCAGTTACGTTGTGACGTTTGATAGCACACTAAGTGTTCCTCTGGTATTCGGGAGTTGCATAATCTCATGGTCATAGGAACATGTATAAGTCATGGAGAAAGCAATAGCAAAAAACTTAAACGATCATAGTGCTAAGCTAACGGATGGGTCAAGTCAATCACATCATTCTCTAATGATGTGATCCCGTTCATCAAATGACAACTCATGTCTATGGTTAGGAAACTTAACCATCTTTGATTAACGAGCTAGTCAAGTAGAGGCATACTAGTGACACTTTGTTTGTCTATGTATTCACACATGTACTAAGTTTCCGGTTAATACAATTCTAGCATGAATAATAAACATTTATCATGATATAAGGAAATATAAATAATAACTTTATTATTGCCTCTAGGACATATTTCCTTCAATACTTTCCTCCGGGAGGGGGAAATCAAAGCCGTCATCATCACCAACGATAATCTCATTGTGGGAGGACTCATCTCCATCAACATTGGCACCATCACCATCTTATCTGCAAACCGTAGTACATCTCTTGTATTCAATCTTTGTCTCAATATCTTAGATTGGTACCTCTGGGTTGCTGGTAGTGTTGATTACATCTTGTAGTTGATGTGAGTTGTTTACTTGGTGGAAGATTATATGTTCAAATTATTAATCATATATTATTGTCCTCTGATCATGAACATGAATATGATTTGTGTGGGTAGTTCCGTGTGTTCTTGAGGATATGGGATAAGTCTTATTATAAGTAATCATGTGAAGTTGGGTTATGTTCCATGTTTTGATGATGGGTTATGTTATTTTTCCTCTGGTGGTGTCGTGTGAATGTCCACTACGCATGACACATTACCATACTTGGGCCTAGGGGAAGGGATTGTGGATTTAGTAAGTAGATGATGGGTTGTGAGCGTGACAAAAGCTTAAACCTTATTTTATGCGCTATTTCGTAAGGGACTAATTTGGATCCATATATTTCATGCTATAGTTAGATTTATCTTCATTCCTCTACTATAGTTGTGGATGCTTGCGAGAGGGCATAATCATAAGTAGGTTGTTTGTTCAAGTAAGAACAATATCTTAGCACCGGTCTATCCACATAATAACTTTTCAAAGCAGTGAACGCGAGTCAATGAATCTTGATGAAATTAACTAGCCAAAATCTACACGTGTCCTCGAGAACCTTTTGGTCACTATAAGAAATACTTCCGGCTTGTACTTTGCAATGAAAATGATTGGGCAACCTTGCTGCACCTTGTTACATTTGGTACTTATTACCTTCTACAAATTATATTGCTATCAAACTATTGGTCACAACTACTTTGACAACACTTGCAGAGAATATCTTGCTGAAAACCGCTTATTGATTCTTTTTGCCCCTCGTTGGGTTGAACACCCTTACTTATCAAAAGGACTATGGTTGGTCCCCTATACTTGTGGGTCGTCAAGTATTAATGGAGAATGGTGCAAGGCACCACAAGTTCACTAGGGACTTCTCTGTCGAAAGCAGGTAGTGGCATGGTAAAAAAATTACTGTTGGGAATTGACAGATACGTAACATTCATAACTATGATCATTCGTAGCATAATCTTGTATAGGCATCACCTCCGTGACAAGTAGACAACAATTCAAGTGCATATACTGCTATTACTCCACCCGAAGAACACTATTCAGCATGCATCTCAGAGTATCAATTTTAATGAAGAACAAACTAAAGCAATAAGCAATATGACATGATGTAGACAGAAAGAAACCTAGAAATAAGATCAATCTCTGTCGTTTTATCCTTATTAGCAACAACACATCACGTGCATTTGCCCCTTTTATCACTAGGCAAGAGCACCGTGAGGTTGAACCCACTACTATGCACCGCTCCCTCTAAAGAACAATTGATCTATCCTGGCCAGAGAAGACAAATAACTCAAAAAGCATACATAGCTACTCAATCATACAACAAACAAACTACAAAAGGTTCAATTATATTCAATGAACAATCTGATCACAAATCGACAAATCATCGAATCCCAACAAACACACCACAACAATTAAAGCGGGTTGAACTCATAGGAGATCAATGTATTGAAGATCCAAAAGAGAGACATGGAGAATAAGCTATCTAGCTACTACTATGGACCCGTAGGTTCCAAAATAACTACTCACACATCATCATGGAGGCAGCAAGGTTGATGAAGAGGCTTGCCATGATGGATTCCCACTCCGGCAGAGCACCAGAACAGGGCTCCAGATGGGATCACTTCAAAACAGAGGCTTGTGGTGGAGATATTTTTTCGGGTTTGCTTCCGAGGGTTTCGGGATTTATGTGATTTTATAGGCTATGAATTAGGTCAAACGGAGGCTTAGGGGGGCCACATGGGCAGGTGGCGTGACCACCCCCTGGCTGCGCCACCAGGCCATGTGGCTGCCTTGTAGGTCCCCTCGACCTCTCCTGAAGCTTCTAGGGTCCTTCATTGGCTAGAAAAAATGTGAAAATTTGGCAACGTATTTGGACCTTCCTAGATATGGGTTTTTGCGAAACCAGAAACAAGCAAAAGACAGGAACTTGCATTGGGCACTAAATTAATAAGTTAGTCTAGAAAAATAATATAAAACATATAAAAGTGATAATATGATAGTATATAAAAATATAGATATGTTGGAGATGTATCAATGGCCACTGACCTGTCTTTTATAATAAGTTTCCAAATTGTTCTAGGGTTCACTATTCATGTGTTATCCATTGCAATTCTTTTGTTTAGAATGAATCTAATGGTGATGCGGTCATGTTGTGACAGTAGATCATGATAATAAAATTGTAATGGTCTCAACTCTGATTATGTATGTCATTTAGTTTCTGGCCCTTTAATTTTAGGAATTAGAGGTGAATCATTCTATTTTTGCGTTGTTCATTCAATTTGTAAATTGTGCTATTCATTAATTTGGCAAAGGGTACTGAACAGGTATAGTAGGCACTGATTAATGTAAACAAGGAAGCAATTTAACAATTTTAACCATCGGATAAATTTGTTAACTATTGCAGGACGGGAGAAACTATGGAATATTTCAGTGGGTGGATCAGGAGTGGCCACACTCACTGCAGAATGCTCTCCACATGTTAAGAGGTTTATTTGAGGAGAACAAGCATACTAATAGGCTTGCACGCCTGGAACATTCATCTAGTGTCACAATGTTATGGAAGAGAACATGAAAATAGAGGACAACCATGCCAAGTTGGTTGTGGATGTCCCAGGGGAAGAGTGCTCAATAATACAACTATCAATAGAGTTGAAGGGACAATGAAGAGAGAAGATCTTTGTTTTGGACAACAACATGGGAAATTTGAAGCAAGATCTTGGTGCAATGGAGGTTGAGAACACTAAACTGAAGGAACGAGTTGGCATGTTGAAGCACACCTAGGTTTCTCAAGCCAGTGTCATTAGGAATTTGAGGTTCACACATCTGAAAGAGAAGGAAACACTAAACACTTCGAGGAGAAACTTGGAGTTTTGCATTGTCGACCTTGTGAAAGCCTGTCAAAAGAACAAGATCAAGCTCAAGGCCACCAAGGCCATTTGTGATGAAGAATAAGATGTAGTATGATTATCTTAGTCATTATGTATCTTTTTAACAAATCTTTAGTCTGAAACTTTGAACTATGTCTTGTTAGGTTGTGTATGTGAACTACGGTGTGTGATGAATCCTCTGAACCATGTTTAGTTTGAGTATGTGAACCTTCTTGATATGCTTATGAGAACTAAGTTAGTTTGAGTCTGTGACCCTTCTTGTAATTTAAATATGTTGTTGTTGGATGCATTAATTTTAGGTCTTCCATCAACGCTGAGACACCCTAGATGGTTAAATTAGGGTTTTAGGCATAATTTTAAATAGCCGGCTATAGCCCCACTATAGCTCCGCTATAGCTGTTTGAGGTTGTTGCCGCTAAATGATTTCATGTACAATTTGCCGCTATAGCCCGCTATAGCCAAGCTATAGCTGTTTTTAAGGGTCGCCGCTAAATGACATAGCCCGCTATTTAAAACATTGGTTTTAGGTGCTCTGTCGATGCCGAGGCACCCAAGATGCTTAAAGTAGGGTTTGCCAGGTTCCATTGCCGCAAAAACATCCTATATGGTTAAATTAGGGTTTTATGTGTTCTGTTGACGCCGAGGCACCTAATAGGTCTCAAACATATCTACAATTTTTTATTTTTTCATGACATGTTTATATCATTTTGGCATAGTTCTGACACCAGTTTTATTATTTTGCAGGAATTACCTATTAATTTAGTGTTTAGTGCTAGTTGTTGTTTTCTGCATGTTTTATATTTTTCAGAAAAATCAATTTTTTCGAGCTAAAAAAAATCCAGAACAAGCAAGAGAAGTTTTGTATGGGGAAGCTTGTTTCTCGGCGTGCTTGGGTTCAAGCCCTTGGAAGATCATGTTTACATGCCAGACGTCCTTTGAGGATGTCTCTGCCTTGTCTCACCAAAGCCGCCACCTTTGCCCGTGGGGCGGAGTCCCTCGACGGAGAAGAAGGTCTCTCGGAGGCGTGAGGGCGCTTTCATTTCTTTGGAGCCTTCGTGCAAGGTTTCTAATGAAGGTTTGTGAATGTTTCTCTTTCTTGATGAACACACTTTAAGCATTAGAAATGAGCTTGTTCATATGTAGCAAGAGCCGGTTTGGTGTGAATTAGACTAGTAGGCCTATACTCAGTGTTAACTTCCACCTCTGCTTTCTTAGGCGATGGTACAAGATTTGCAGAGTTAAGACTCAAAAATTTGGATAAACATGGGGGGTTCTAGAATAAGTAAATGGCTTCCATAACACGGATATTTTTTCTTTTGAAAAAGGCGCCGGTAAAGCCGCCAGGACCGGGTGCCTTGTCTCCCGGCTTTCGGTTGACGGCATTTTCCATAACGTAAGAACAGGTAAATGGCTTTCATAACGTCATGTTTACCCGGATATTTCTTTTTGGGAAAAAGGCGCCGGTAAAGCCATCCGGACCGGGTGCCTTGTCTCCTGGCTTTCGGTTGACTGCATTTTCCAGCTCCTGGGTGAAACGGTTCGTCGATGCCCTGAAATTCAAGCCCTCTATAAAGATCTTGGGATCAAAATAACTTCTCCAATGTGATTGGTAGACGGAAATATTTCTACTTATCGAATTTCCATATCCTTTTGTTTAACATCCTTCCTTTTGCCTTAATTAGTTTTTTTTACCTCAATTTGGTTATAGACGTTCTCTTTTTTTTTAGGGAAGGTTATAGATGTTCTCTTATCCGATCACAGCCGGAGCATCCTGAGATGGTGGCACCGAAATAGCAGCACGCTGGAGTGAGCTGGAAGCCGCGTGAATCCCGTCACAAACGTCGCTGCGGCGCACAGCCTTGAGAACCCGGGCCGGGTGACGGTGGTGCCTCGTCGCTCGCCGTCCAAAATGAAGACGGGAACAGGACCCACGTAACCGGCCACGCAACGGAAGGCCACGACCGTTGCTACTTTCATACGGGGTGGATCAAGTCACCGAAATCTTTCCAGTAGTTACTCAACTGAAAATGCTTTTCGAAGGCCACTAGGAAAAATATATCGTACGGGATACCAGCAGTAGCGCATACTGATACTACTATGCTTGCACTAGCGAACATAACAGTTTCTTTGCAGTGGATTGCACCCTTCACGCACAAATAGCACTACGCCCGTGCCCGGACAAAAAGAGCAAATTATCTTTCTTACTTTTGGCCACGAAAAAGGAGAGAAGAATCAAGCAAAAAGGATACGTGGACTAGATCAGCAGATGCTTAGGTGAGAAGGGTTTTGCATCTGCCATGCATTTCCATTTCGTTTCTGCCCTTTGGGACCAAGCAAATCGGCCTGCGATCGTGGCAGAGCACAGCAATACAAAAACCACGTTTAATATTGGCAACGAAACATAGGTTGGGGGTTTTATATGTCACGTTGTGAGAATTTAATGCCAACGAAACTTTCATTTCAATCCATATCCGTGATCTCTGAGGAATAAAAGAATAAGTAGAAGAATTAAGTTAAGTCAATCCAAAAAGAAAAGGAGGTTCATGGCCAAGGGAAAAGATGTTAGAATCAGAGTTATTTTGGAATACAGTGTTGCTGTCGAGGAATGACGAGGAAGACTTGTCTGCTTCCGGAAACTGACAATGTGGCCGGCGACAGGGACTCTGAGATGATCAGGTCCACCAAACACCACGCCGTATATTTGTGGATTGAGATTCCCCGTCGTGCAGCTTCTAGCAACAAAGCCATGAGCAATCATGGAAGTGTTAGCCACTAAATAGCTTGGTAATTAATTGTCATCAGTTGATTATCGCGTACATGCATAGCATTATCTTCTTCGGTATTGTTCTGTACCCACAGGTCTCTGAATTACTGTGTGCGAGGAAACTGCTGGATTTTGTGTGCCAATGAACTACTGAAGTTTTTGCAAGCTAATTACTTCGCAAACAAAATTTAGATGACCTTTTCGTACTAACAATCTAGGATGGATTGCAGATATGGCATAATATTTCAGCCTCAGAAAAGGCAGCTAGGGCATGGACAGGCGAAGAAATGTCCAGGAAACTGCATCTAGTTTACAGATATGGCATGATTTGCTCAATTAATGACACGTATTGTTTTGTGATTGGACCAACCACGGCAGCATACGCGTTCGCCAACGCCTGACATAAGCATTTCGCGCGCTCCGCAGCACCATGGCCGGATTTTTCTGTACCGCCCACTACACCCCAATCAAATTGATTATACGAGATAGGAATTTTAATTCCGGGTGCATTTAATGCACTCAAGATTTAGTCTTTGCGTACATAAATAAGTGTATATCCTCGCCGATCCAAGCACTATAGGCGTCAAGATTAAGCTCGTTGATAACATACTAGTGCTTAGTGGCTAAGTATTTGGTTGCATTTTTTCCCAGAGTAAGAGACAAAACTACTACTCCCACCGTCTCACATATAAGATCGTTTTTCAATCTAGTTGTAGGATGGAGGGAGTATCTTTCAATTAGAAGGAAAGAACATTAAAAAAAGAACTAGAAGAAAAGAGACTTATTATTGATAAACTTATATCGACCGTAGACTTTTCTGTAAGGTAAACTCGGTAGAACCCTAAAACGGCATGCGTACCCTTCGTGTAAGAGAAAATGGTCGCGGTTTCTCAATGCATTTTCTCTGAGCACAATGCAAGTAGAATATATGGTGGTACATAATGTTCTGTACTGTGAAACATTTGGATTTCTTCCCCTGGACAAAATCAAATCAATTTTCTCCTGGGCAATATGGACAACGCGGAATGATTTCATTTTTAAAAAGATTCCCCCAAATCCATATACTTCCAGGCGCAAATTCAAAGAAGAGATGAAATGGCTCACCCATAGAGCAAGAAGACAGGATTAGTCCGGCATGGCGGATTGGGTTGCAATGTTCGGATAACTTGCTGCTTCAGATGGGTGTTTTTGCTGCTTGTTTTCCTTGTATGTATGTATGTATGCATGTTTGTTCTTTTTACCTTTCCTAGATTTTCTTTTCGTTCTGATGTATAGTTTTTTTTTCTCTTACTTGGACCATTTGTATTCTTTTATTTGAAAATTAATAAAAATACGCAGCAGAGTCCTGCTGTTTCCCTCAAAAAAAAATCAAATCAATTTTTATTTTACTATAAACTTATATCGACCGCAGACTTTTCTATAAGGTAAACTCGGTAGAACCCTAAAACAGCATGCGTACTCTTCGTGTAAGAGAAAATGGTCGCAGTTTCTCAACTCATTTTCTCTGAGCACAATGCAAGTAGAATATATGGTGGTACTTACTGTTCTGTACTGTGAAACATTTGGATTTCTTCCCCTGGACAAAATCAAATTAATTTTTATTTTACTATACAAATCTTCTACCGTGGATTCAACTGCTAGGCCTGATTGGTCACTGCATATAAATCCCTGTTCAAGAATTCATCCGATTAACCAGTTAACTTGCCGATTAATCCCTATTCATAGGGTCACCAAGTAGCCGATAAACCGATAAATCGTCCGATTAATTGGTTAAATGGCCGATTAACTTGCCGATTAGACTATTAATCCCCTACTTGCTAGCCAACCGAGCAGCTACCAGTTAACGATTTCCTCAATAATGATATAAATAGTGCATTTCACGTGCCATTTTGTGTGTTGTTCGGACTAGTACATGTCCAGTTAGTGAGAAAAGGATCTTGAAACTACAGATTTAACCCTCAATTCGACAACGCATACCAGTATGCTTTCACTCCCGAAGTCATCGTTTTTTTTTTAATTTTCTGTGGCTGCATATGGACGACCTCGCTAGAAACAGCTAGACGTTAACGCTCGTTGTTACCAGTATCTTTCAAGGCAACTGTACAAGTGGAATTCTGGGATGAATTATCGGCCGCTCTTTTTCTCGATCACACACAAAAACAGCAGGGACACAGACGTGTGCACTACTAACCACCTAACGGTGTGTACATAATCATTAACAGCTACGTAACTGTGTGTGTGTGTGTGTCAAATAGAATTAGAACTTATCATTAGCACGTTAAGACTTAGTGATTACACAGTGCTTATAAGAAGTAGTATGATTAGCAACCAAGGATTAAAACCGCGGAAGGAAGAATTTAGCAGCAGGAAGTGCTCCCAGTGGCGGAGCCAGAAAATTCAGACAAGGGGGCCAATTACTGTTAAGTTTTGTTAGGGAGGGCCAAACCATGAAAAAACACCAATTTTAGCAAAAGCGAATCACTGTTACTATTCATTATAGGCTTAAATCACTGATGTTAGGGGGGCCAGGGCCCTGGCTGGCACCCCCTGCCTCAGCCACTGAGTGCTCCATCTCTGACGATTTCAGTGTTATCTGCCGTGATTCACAGCGGCATTCAAATTGCGGGGCAGTTTCCGAATGGAGATAACGCCGCAAATTGCGTCGGTTTCATCGGCGATTTAAAATCATTTTAGCAACCTATTTTTAAAATTTTGCGGGATATGTAGCAACCTATTAACTCTAGATGATTGTAGTCGTTATCCAGGATGTTATCTTGAGCGATTCATTCGCACATGCTTAGCCGCTTGGTCATAGGAGCATTAATTTACTGCCTTGGAATTATTACGAAGCAACTATAGCCATCCTATTCCTGACGCTATATAAGCACCCCCACCCCGCCGCTCATCCAAACCGCAAACCGTTCAGACAATCACCTCTCCACATATCTACTCCTCCTCAGCACCCGCTCCCATCAAGTTCTTCCACAGCCTAGCAAGGCAGTAGATCCGAAAGGGTGCCGCCGCGATGTCGGACGTGACGGCGGTGATGGATCTGGCGCTTCCACCGGGGTTCCGGTTCCACCCCACCGACGAGGAGGTGGTCACCCACTACCTCACCCGCAAGGTCCTCCGCGAATCCTTCTCCTGCCAGGTGATCACCGACGTCAACCTCAACAAGAACGAGCCGTGGGAGCTCCCGGGTGAGTAGTACTACTCCCCGTCTGATCTGATTGGGTTTGCAGGCACCAGGCAAGCAGCGCGCTCATGGCCGGCCGGTTCTATGGTTTTGCAGGGAAGGCGAAGATGGGGGAGAAGGAGTGGTTCTTCTTCGTGCACAAGGGTCGGAAGTACCCGACGGGAACGCGCACCAACCGGGCTACGAAGAAGGGGTACTGGAAGGCGACGGGGAAGGACAAGGAGATCTTCCGCGGCAAGGACCGGGACGCCGTCCTCGTCGGCATGAAGAAGACGCTCGTCTTCTACACCGGCCGCGCCCCCAGCGGCGGCAAGACGCCGTGGGTGATGCACGAGTACCGCCTCGAGGGCCAGCTGCCCCATCGTCTTCCCCACACCGCCAAGGTACGGCTGGCAAGATTCTATTGTCCCCGTCTCCGTATCGATCGGTCGATCCGCCGGAGCATGCGGAGATGCTGCTGGAATGGACCGCGCGCTCACATGTCGCGCTCGCGATTTGTTTCTTATTCTTCTCGTGTTGTTTTCTCAACCTGCCTGTTGCGTGCGTGTAGGACGATTGGGCTGTTTGCCGGGTGTTCAACAAAGACTTGGCGGCGAAGAATGCGCCGCCCCAGATGGTGCCGGCGGCTGATGGGGCCATGGAGGACCCGCTCGCCTTCCTCGATGACTTGCTCGTCGACACCGACCTGTTCGACGACGCGGACCTGCCGATGCTCATGGACTCTCCGTCTGGGGCTGACGACTTCGCCGGCGCTTCGAGCTCCACCTCCAGCGCGGCCCTGCCGCTCGAGCCGCACGCAGAGCATCTGACCATCAAGACGGAGCTACCGGTGCTGCATCCGCAGCAGCAGCAGAGCCCCAACTACTTCTTCATGCCGGCGACGGCCAACGGCAATCTTGGCGGCGCCGGGTACTCACCCTACCAGGCTGTGGGCGACCAGCAGGCTGCGATCCGCAGGTACAGCAAGCCGAAGGCGGAGGTAGCGTCTTCGTCGGCGCTGCTGAGTCCTTCGCTGGGCTTGGACACGAGGGCGCTCGCCGGCGCGGACACCTCGTTCCTGATGCCGTCGTCGCGGTCGTACCTCGATCTGGAGGAGCTGTTCCGGGGCGAGGCTCTCATGGACTACTCCGACATGTGGAAGATCTGATTGAATCCATCAATCTATTCGCTGGATTGGAGCGTCTCAGTTTGCTGGTAGCTATATAGATGGTTATTTGGTTGATGCTAGCTCTTGGATTGATTAGTTGCTTCATTAACTTTCGATTAAGGATTGAGTTCATTAGGCGGTGGTGATTCGAGGAGGATCGTAGTGTGTTTGTTGATGCGTGCAAGGCATAATGATGGCCTGTGAGCGAGGGAGTGCGGATTAATCCTAGGGAATGATATCAAACTACTGGGAGGCATCTGTAGTTTGTACATAGTTACCTGATTGCCATCATACAGTTTAGTGATTAGGGGGATGAACCCGATCAAGTTGGTTGATAAATCTATATAATTGTGTGTTGATGGAGCTAAATTATTCCCATTGTAAATGTTTTATTTATTCGATTGTTAATCTTACATGCCATGGTTGATTCCGGGGTCTTGGTTACCGACGGTACCATCCTATAATCACGATTCGCGATCCCCGACGGCAGATGTGTTTACCGAGCAAAATATACCGAAGCGCTCACTCACTGAGCCAAGGTGCATTGTAGTTCTGTCCAATTCCTTGTAGAGGTCACATGTTTCATTTTACTGCATTTTTGTTCAATGCTTTCACAATTATAATGGCCCCGGTTTCTCTACGTGTTTATTTACTGGTTCCAAAAGTAGTGGTCAAAATGGTCCGAATCTGAGTAGTTCCACGTGCTTTTCTCGGAGAGGTCGTCTGTTTAATTTATCTACCAATTTATTTATTGTTTCCGAATATAGCAAAAAGTGATCGAGATGTTTCAAACACACGACCTGTAGGACATTAGCGGATTTGCTCTCACACCTCACTGATTGTCTTTTAACAAGCCGAAGGAGTATAGAAGAATACAGTGAAGCCCTTCGAGTGCGTTAACAAAATGTTCGTACTTGATTTGACTTTAACCTACCATTTTCTTAGATTGAACTCGTTTCTTCATATGAGGATTGTTCTTATAATTAAATTGTTGGTGCAATTCCATGGACGGCCGATGTGGGGCGTACTCCCTCCGTCCGCGAATAAGTGTACTTCTATCTTTTATCATAAGTCAAAGTTTTAAAAGTTTTGACGAATTTTATAGAAAAGAATAGTAGCATATATGACATCAAATTGGTATATTATAAAATTACATTTCAAAATGAATCTAGTGATACTAATTTAATGCCATAAATGCTGCTACTTTTTCCTATAAAGTTGATCAAAGTATTAGAACTTTGACTTATGACAAAAGCAAGATGCACACTTATTCACGGACGAAGGGAATATAAGTATGTGATTAGTTTTTTACAATGTTTTAAATAGCGGGCTATGGAAAATAGCGGCGGACCTCCAAATAAGCTATAGCGGGTTATAACAGACTATAGCGCGCTATTTGTGAAGGCCACCATTTAACAGCACCTTACTAAAAAGGTTATAGCGGACTATAGCGGGGCTATAGCCGGCTATCTAAAACTATGTTTTGTGTTGTTGTTGTTGTTGTTGAATGAACTGGGCGTATGCGATTAGTTCAAATTGACCTTGACCAACAAGCATGGGGCCTTGCCTGGTGCGGTACGTCGCGCAGGAATCAAACCGTTTCCCGTGTATGCATGTACCCATTCGTTCGCATTCGTTTCCAGACGAGGGGATGTCGTCATCGAATCCACTTGCATGCACGCGCGCAAAAGAAAAGAAAAACCCTAATCAAAGCTATTCCTGGCGATCAACTGGAGCGCGCCCGCTAATTGAAGTGTCTCTCGTCCTACCACGTCGTAATTAAACAACGGCTCCACTTGCTACTACTGCTCGCCGACGGGGGCATGGTCGCATGGGAGAATGTATCCTGTGCACCAATCCAATCTGTGCACCCAATGCACCCGTAGATTCAGGACCCTTAGATGAAAAGGTAATGGACCAGATTTTGGAAAAGTAGCACTATACTTTTTTTTGCAGAGACAACCTTGCAGTGTGTACAAATTAACACGCACTCCACAGAACACACTCCGATCAAAATAAATCTGTGTGTTTACTTTTTTGCTTCAAACTAAAAGGGGTCATATATTTTTAAACTAAATGTATGATTTCAGAACCAATTTGACAACCTTTTTTTACTTGATGAGATCTTTGAATCGAAATCAATATTGAGTGTATTTTTCAAAATCAGTATTTTGTTGCTTTGAAATTTAACTCAAAACTTGACTGGAACATTTACACGTTTTAAAAAATTTCGGTGAGGAATATCTACATCTTTCTCAAATGTGTGTCCTACGTTCACATTTTTCTAGTACATCAAATTCCAAGTCAAGCTTCAAAGAAGCAAATGATAATAATTTATCATAACATATTCAACATTGATCTTATTTCAAAGATCTCGCCGAGACAAAAATTACAGTTCAAACGGATCTTAAATCAAACATCCGGTTCAAAATATATGAACTATTTTGTGTTCGGACAGAAAAATATACGTACAGATATTTTTATGGGTGTGTGTGCTATGGAGTGCGGATTAGTTTGTACAAACTGTGAGGTTCTATTTGCAAAAATGGTATAGTCCAACTTTTGACCAAAATCTGATCCATTGCTTTTTCATCTAAGGGTCATGAATCTGCTGGTGCATTGGGTGCACAAATGGGATCGGTGCACAGGATACATTCTCGGTCACATGGTGGGCTTCGACCCATTCGCCTTTCTCGACTGCTCACACCGACCAATTGCTCACCACTACCCAGGAATAATTTGTATTTAGTATGCAATTTCTTCGTCTCAAAATAAGTGTCTCCATAACGTTTTACCTAGTGCCGTATAAAAAAACGCTAATAGGAGAAACTCGGTAATGTGGGCCTCTGCCAAATACTTTGTAGAAAACACTCGGCAAACCATGGCCACTCAAATGAAGATTTTTGAGAAATTAAGCCCAAAAAGACGACGACGACGACAACAACAACAACAACAACAACACAAGACACTCGGCGAAGCAGTTATCCGGAAGAAACTGAACAAAAGGTATTTAACTAATGTGTCTAAGCAGACATAAACTATTCTGATTCGGTTGGAAAAAGAGAGGCATGGGTTGAGCATCACACATATATGGGAGCATTCATTGAGGGTAAGGAAGCCCCGTCCACTCTCACATCCTCTGGTGGTGACAGATAGCTCACCATCGTATGTGCGCCATTTGTTCAACTTGTGAGTTTTGGTGGAATTTTTTCCACACGCGCAGGAGAGATGAGAGGATCTGTTGTGGCCTTTTTATAAATTTAATTTTCAAAACAATTTATCTCTGGAACCATAAGTCCAAATCATGAACCGTTTTCACCATTGTGCTCCTCACAATGTAATTTTTTTTATCCCATGGTAGTAGGTTTTGATGATTTTTTGATTGAAAATTGTTCTTTTAAAGTGAACTAACATGCGCTTTCAAATTGTACCATGTTCCCAAGTGAACCTAACTTACGCTCCTTTGGGGTGAAACACATATATGCTTTCCAAGTAAATTAACCTGTGCTTCCCGCACATGGTGAAACACACATGTGCTCAATCCGGGAGTTATGTGTGCTAAACCCGGGAGCACAACACACTTGTGGTTCTGCGTGTGAAGCACACATGTGATCTATGCGAGACCGGGAAAAACTTGTGCTCCTGACGGCTAAGAGGAAACAAAAGAAGGGAAAATATAGAAATAAAAAACCAAAAAAGAAAAACCCACAAAAACGTGGAAAACAAAGGAAAGAACCAGGAAACTACGACATATCGGTGCACGACACCCTATGTATCTACCACTATACATGGCTCCAAAGTTCTGGTACATACACACAATGCAAATACAAGTCAATCCAGCACAACTCGGCACCAAGCAGCGGTACGTACTACAGCCATTGCCCATTGCCCATTGCCTATAACATTATCCGCCTGTGAAGAAGATCCGTCTTAAAATAAGTGTCGCTGGCTTTGTGCTAAATCAAAGACATTTATTTTGAAACGGAAAAAGTATTAGAGTAGTATCTATCTGTAGCGCTAGATGTAGGTGCATTGAAATGTACACGCTGCATGCATGCAGCATTCCCGCGGTGTTGGCTTCTCGTGTTGGTAACATACGTGCGCGTGATCGATCGACCGAGCTAGCTGTTGCTTCAGTGTGTTGGTGAAGCACCATCAATTTGGGTCCGTCGAGTTTATGACAAATATACTACTAGTACTATATATACATAGTGCACATGAAAATGACATTGTTGATCAATTAGTTGTTTAATTAATCTACCATCAGGCCGCATGGCGTGGACATGTTGATCAATTATATTTTTCCCACTGGATTTTAAAGAAGTTTTCAGTGGCATATTATTATAAAGTTTCTCCGCAATTTTTCCCATAGGGTTTTTGGAGGAGTTTTTAGTTTGCAATATACTGTTGGAAACGAATATTTTAGCAATGCAACTCGATGTATTGATCGGTGCATAGCGCACGTATATATAGAGTACAAGGTGGGCCATAACCTCAACTATACAATGACTAGGAGGTGGGCCGGACTATACAATATACATGCACAAACCATATATTCAACAACCCCCCGCAGTCGAAGCGTCGCCGGAGACGCAAAGACTGGACCTGAACTCCTCGAAAACAGAAGTAGGCAGTCCTTTTGTCATAACATCGGCAAACTGTTGCGCTGTCGGGACGTGGAGGACCCGGATGCGCCCAAGGGCCACCTGCTGACGAACAAAGTGTATATCGAGCTCAATGTGCTTCGTTCGTCGATGATGGACCGGGTTGGCGGAGAGGTACATGGCGGAGACGTTGTCGCAGTAGATGAGTGTGGCCTTGTGAACATCACAAAGCAACTCCTGGAGCAGCTGACGAAGCCAAGAGCATTCGGCAACGGCGTTAGCCACTGCCCGATACTCTGCCTCGGCACTCGAGCGAGAGACTGTGGGCTGTCGCTTGGAAGACCAAGAGATCAGAGACGGCCCAAGGTAGACACAGTACCCCGAAGTGGAGCGCCGTGTGTCTGGGCAGGCAGCCCAGTTCGCATCAGAGTAGGCGACGAGGTCGGTAGAGGCGGAGGCCGCCAGTGTAAGTCCCATGGACGTAGTGCCGCGTATGTAACGGAGGATACGCTTCACCACTAGTAGAAAAAGGGTCAAACGTGAAGCACATTAGTGCCGGTTTGTATTTGAGCCGGCACTAATGTATACATTAGTGCCGATTCCAACGGCTAGCCGGGCCGCTTTCATTAGTACCGGTTCGTGGCGAACCTTTAGCACCGGTTCGTGCCACGAACCGGTACTAATGAGAGTGGTGGCAGGATGTTGTCAGAATGGGGCCCCTCCAGCCCCTTTAGTACCGGTTCTTGGCACGAACCGGTACTAAAGGTCGTCCTACATAGACCCTTCGTCCACCAGCACTCTGTTCTTCCCCCTTTCCCCTCTCCCTCTCCTCTGTTCTTCCCTTCTTCCTCTCGAGTTCATCACAAAATTTGCCCAAAATTTGTCAAGATTTGAAGGCCCTCATCCATTCAAATGATCACAAAGGTTAGCAACTTTGTCCTTTCATCTCTCATTGCTAGATTAGCTCTTGCATTGGTTTATATAGTGATTAATTTGTGAGTTTAGTAATTTGGGAGGATATATATATATGTGCTAGTATTTGATTTATATGCAATTTGAGGTCAAAAATAACACTTAGTTTGCATATGTAGGTGTGGTTTACTTAGTGCCTTCTAAATCTCCATCGTAGCCACCGTCGATCGCCCGCATCGTCCCGTTGCCGGCACCATCTTGTGGTGAGCCTCTTATTCATGAAATTTTATATAAAAATTGATGTTTGTGTGATTTGGATATATAGTTACTCGTATAATTATCTTACCCGTACGTTGTTTGTTATACATATAGTGCCATGGTTTTGATATCCGTCCCCGTCGGCCCTAGTCCTTGTTATGATTCGGATGTGGTATGTATATTCTCTTTTAAAACTAGTTGCATTTCGTGTTTATGACAAATTATTCCCATCAAGTTGACATAGAAATTTTTTCTAGGAGGTATGTGAACCGGAAATTCCAACCGACCCTATTGCCGAGAGGTTAAATTTAGTTAAAAGAGAAAACGAGTACTTGAAAGAAAAATTGAAAAGAATTGAGGGGGAGAAGATGGAATTGGAGTTGCATGTTGCCAATGTCGTCGATGATCACAAGATCAAGATGGAGAAAATGCGCTTGAAGATTAGAAGGATTAGAAAATATGCCATCGATAGTGAGGCTTGGTATCATTATGCTGTTGGATCCATTGTTACCTTAGTTGCGATCTTGATCATATTTGTTGTTGCATTTAAATGCTATAGCTAGAGAGTTATTTGTTTGTTGGATTTAAGTGTTGTATGAACTTGTATTAATTGTATGAACTTGTATTAATTTGGTCTATTCGGTGTTGTGTAATGAAGATGAGCCGGCAATGGATGTACGATGACCGATGCTCTCCCCAGTTCGTTGAGGGCGTGCATACTTTTCTGCTTGCGGCTGAGGCAAACAAGCGGGCGGATGGTTTTATACCTTGTCCATGTGCTCGCTGTAAGAATGGTCACAATTACTCTACGTCAAGAACCATTCACGTCCACCTGTTTAAGTCCGGTTTCATGCCCCATTATAATGTTTGGACCAAGCACGGAGAAAGAGGGGTTATGATGGAAGACAATGAAGAAGAAGAGGACGACGACAGCTATCCTGGCCATGGGTTCCCTGAATACGATGATACAACAATGGGGGAAGAAGCTGAGCCGGTAATGCGGGAAGAAGCTGAGCTGGCAATGCGGGAAGAAGCTGAAGAAGAGGCATCAGATGAGCCCGTTGATGATCTAGGTCGGGCCATTGCCGATGCAAAGAGAAACTGCGCAAGTGATTTGGAGAAGAAGAAGTTGCAGCGCATGTTAGAGGATCACAAAAAATTGTTGTACCCGAATTGCGTAGGTGACAAGAAAAAGCTGGGCACCACACTGGATTTGCTGCAATGGAAGGCAGAGAATGGTGTATCTGACAAGGGATTTGGAAAGTTGCTGGTAATGATAAAGGATATGCTTCCAAAGGACAACGAATTGCCCGAGAGTACATACGGAGCAAAGAAGGCTGTCTGCCCTCTAGGGTTAGAGGTGCAGAAGATACATGCATGCCCTAATGATTGCATCCTCTACCGCGGTGAGTACGAGGATTTGAACGCTTGCCCGGTATGTCGTGCATTGCGCTATAAGATCTGCCGCGATGACCCTGGTGATGTCGAGGGCCGGCGCCCCAGGAAGAAGATTCCTGCCAAGGTGATGTGGTATGCTCCTATAATACCACGGTTGAAACATTTGTTCCAAAACAAAGAGCATGCCAAGGCGATGCGATGGCACATAGAAGACCGTAAGAAAGACGGAAAGTTGAGAGTACCCGCTGACGGATCACAGTGGAGAAAAATCGAAAGAAAGTACGGGAAGGAGTTTGCAGATGACGCAAGGAGCATATGGTTTGGTCTAAGCGCAGATGGCATTAATCCTTTTGGGGAGCAGAGAAGCAACCATAGCACCTGGCCTGTGACTCTATGTTTATATAACCTTCCTCCTTGGTTGTGCATGAAGCGGAAGTTCATTATGATGCCAGTGCTCATCCAAGGCTCTAAGCAACCCGGCAACGACATTGATGTGTACCTAAGGCCATTAGTTGAAGAACTCTTACAACTGTGGAATGGAACAGGTGTACGTGCGTGGGATGAGCACATGGGGGAAGAATTTGACCTAAAGGCATTGCTGTTCGTGACCATCAATGATTGGCCTGCTCTCAGTAACCTTTCAGGACAGACAAACAAGGGATACCGCGCATGCACGCACTGTTTGGACGATACCGACAGTATATATTTGGCTAATACGAATGTGTACCTGGGACATCGTCGATTTCTTCCGAGCAGGCATCCCGTAAGAAAGAAAGGCAAGCATTTCAAAGGTGAGGCGGATCACCGGACGAAGCCTCGCCACCGTACTGGTGCTGATGTACATGATATGGTCAAGGATTTGAAGGTGGTCTTTGGAAAGGGTCCTGGTGGACAACCTGTTCCGAATGACGCTGACGGACGCTCACCCATGTGGAAGAAGAAATCTATATTTTGGGACCTGCCCTATTGGAAAGACCTCGAGGTCCGCTCCGCAATCGATGTGATGCACGTGACGAAGAATCTTTGTGTGACCCTGCTTGGCTTCTTGGGCGTGTATGGGAAGACAAAAGATACACCTGAGGCACGGGAGGACCAGCAACGTATGCACAGAAAAGACGGCATACATCAGGGTCATGCAAGCTACGCTCTTACCAAAGAAGAGAAGGAAATCTTCTTTGAATGCCTGCTCAGTATTAAGGTACCGTCTGGCTTCTCGTCGAATATAAGGGGAATAATAAACATGGCAGAGAAAAAGTTCCAGAACCTAAAGTCTCATGAATGCCACATGATTATGACGCAACTGCTTCCGGTTGCATTGAGGGGGCTTCTACCGGAAAACGTTCGATTAGCCATTGTGAAGCTATGTGCATTTCTCAATGCAATCTCTCAGAAGGTAATCGATCCAGAAATCATACCAAGGTTACAGAATGATTTGGTGCAATGTCTTGTCAGTTTCGAGTTGGTGTTCCCACCATCCTTCTTCAACATCATGACGCACGTCCTAGTTCACCTATGCGAAGAGATTAACGTTTTGGGTCCTGTATTTCTACACAATATGTTCCCCTTTGAGAGGTTCATGGGAGTCTTAAAGAAATATGTTCATAACCGTGCTAGGCCAGAAGGAAGCATCTCCAAGGGCCGTCAAAATGAGGAGGTCATTGAGTTTTGTATTGACTTTATTCCTGACCTTAAGCCAATTGGTGTTCCTGAATCGCGGCATAAGGGCAGACTGGATGGAAAAGGCACGCTAGGAGGGGAACAAATGATATGTATGGACGGACATTCTCTCACTGAAGCACACTACACAGTTCTACAGAATTCCGCCTTGGTGGCTCCGTTTATGGATGAACACAAGAATTTGCTACGCTCCAAACACCCGGAGCGGTCTGATGACTGGATTACACGTGAACAAACCAGGAGTTTCGCCAGCTGGTTGCAAGCACGTACCATGCATGACACCTCTATTGAAGATGACCTGTACTTGTTGTCCCAGTTACCATCTTCGAATATAATGACTTTCAAAGGGTACGAGATAAATGGTAACACATTTTACATGATCGCCCAAGATAAGAAGAGCACCAACCAAAACAGTGGTGTCCGCTTTGATGCAGAAACCAAGACGGGAAAGGAAACATATTATGGTTATATACAGGACATATGGGAACTTGACTATCGACGTGATTTGAAGGTCCCTTTGTTTCGGTGCAAATGGGTCAATATGACACGAGGCGGGGTAACGGAAGACCCGCAGTACGGAATGACAACAGTGGACCTCAACAATCTTGCGTATGCAGACGAACCATTCGTCCTAGCCAATGATGTGGCACAGGTTTTCTATGTGAAGGACATGTCTACCAAGCCAAGAAAAAGAAAAGATAAGGAAGCGAATGCATCATACGATGAGCCAAAGCGGCACATAGTTCTTTCTGGGAAGAGAAACATCGTGGGAGTGGATGACAAGACAGACAAGTCAGAAGATTATGAAAAGTTTGATGAAATTGCTCCATTCACAGTGAATATTGACCCGAGCATCCCGTTAAATGATGAAGATTTTCCATGGCTACGACGCAAAGGGACACACGCGAAGAAAAAGTTTCACACCCAAAGATCTGGGATGTGATCTGGGATGCAAGCAAATTCTTTCATGCATTTACTGATTTTTTCAGCTAAATGACCCTGAAGTTGAAAAGCATTTCAAATGAACTCAGAAAAGGATGAAAGTTGGCATGGCATCATAATTTCACCCACATAGCATGTGCAAAAAAGTAGAGAGGGTTACCGCAAAAACTGAATGCACTTCGTGTACAAAATGGACAATCTGTTTCGATGTATCAGGGTTTCGGACGAAAACTCATCCGTTACAAAGTCATTTCATTTTTTAAATAACTTAAGAATTACCAAATTGAATATAATGATAAAACACACTAATATTAAACATAATAAAAAAGAATCACTGGAAAATGTATTTTTAAAGTTAAGTTATTCACAAACTAGTGATTCACACAAATTTCAAATAATTCAAAATTTAAACTATTCAAATTTAAAAACTACCGGCACTAACTGAAAGTTTCTAAAAACTATCAAAAATATTCACAAAGAAACTCTAAATACAGGAAAAAAACAACTAAAAATAAATAAAACAAAATAAATAAAGCAGAAAAGAAAAAACTAAATGAAAAAAACCCACCTACCGGGCCACAGCGGCCTGCATACGACTAGAAACCCAACTTGTTATTGGGCCAGGATGCAGGCCCGCAAGCCCAATAGGCCCCACAGGGCAGAGTAGCAGAGGTAGGCCCAGAAGGCCTGCTTTAGAGAGGAGCTCGAGACAGCAGCGGCGGCGGGGCTTATAAGCAGGTGTAAGCGCCCTTCGGCTAGCGAGGTGGGACTAAACTTCTGCGCCCCTCGCCTGGCAGCGCACCCCCCTTTAGTACCGGTTCGTGGCACCAACCGGTACTAAAGGGTGGCCTTTAGTACCGGTTGGAGCCACCACCCGGTACTAAAGGGGGTCGCTTCCCGCCGCTTGGGCTAGCCAAAACAGACCTTTAGTACCGGTTGGTGGCTCCAACCGGTACTAAAGGTGGGTTCTATATATACAACACTTCGAAAATTTTCATTCTCCCACTCTGTTTCTTCCCGATCGACGCCGCACCCGTCCTACGCCGTCCCCGTCGCGCCCTCGTCCCCGTCGCCGTCGCCGCCCTCGTCCCCATCGCCGCCCCCGTCGCCGTCGCCGCCCTCGTCTTCGTCGCCGCCCCGGGCCCGTCCCCGTCGCGCCGTCCCCGCGTCGCCGCCCCGTCACGCCCCGGCCCGTCGCCGCCCCGGGCCGTCGCCCCGCTATGAGCTCTCCCCCTCTAACCCCTCTCCCTCGCCCCCGGTGGCCACCATGGGCGCCCCCCCCCCCCCCCCCCCGAGCCCATATACACACACAAGCATGCATGATGAACACACACACACACATAGAAGTTGTTTTTTTGTTTTTAGTGTTAGATGCTTAGTGTTTAATTATTATGGAATAACATATAGAATTTTGACATATGCAATGCTTAGTGTTAGTTGCTTAGTGTTTTTAGTGAGCCCGGATATAATTAGTGTTTAATTAGTATGGAAATTTTTTATATAATGTTGTTTTTTCTGTTTTTAGTGTTAGATGCTTAATTAGTATGAAATAGCATATAGAATTTTGACATATGCAATGATAGCATAATTAGTGTTACATTTAATTTGCATATAGTATTTGTTGTCGACGATGCCCGGCCCGCATCCTCGTCGTCGACCCGTTCGCGACGACGTCCTACTTCAGAGGACCCATGTCCGGGACTGGGCTCCGCCGGGCTGGCACTGGGAGGTGCTACCTTCAGGGGCGTGACGCTTGGTGAGGAACCCGGCCCCGGGTCCCGTCGTCGACCCTCATCTCCTTTGGTGGCATTCGCGTGGGCCACTTTCGGTGCGGAGGGAGCCGGCCCCGCCGGTGGTGGTACGTTGTTGTGTCAGGGAGGAGGACGAGCACGTCCATCGCTACATGGCTGCTATGGACGTCAGGTTCTCCAATACCTGGCAGGTTCTTTGGGGAGATCACCCGAGCTATGATCCAGTGATGGTTCCTTCTCTTTGGGTGTCCACCGCCCGCACCTCAGGAACCGCGAGTGGCCTAGATTACTCTGTAGTATTCGATCTTTATTAGCTTGCTAGCTAGCTAGCTAGTGATGTATTCAATATTATATCTATTATTCGAGATGATTTATTCGAGATTATATATATTATTTGAGACGATGTATTCGAGATGATTATATCTATTATTCGAGACGACGTATTTGAGATTAAATCTATTATTCGAGACGATGTATTCGAGATTATATCTATTATTCGAGACGATGTATTCGAGATTATATCTATTATTCGAGATTATACTAAATTGTTTTATATTTCTTTTGGCATAGTTAAACAAAAGCTATGGCGGACAATACCGACAGAGAGAGAGAACAGACCATGTTCGATATCATACGCGGGCCAGATGATGATCAGAATGAAGAAGATTTTGACGGCTCCGAATTTCTAAACAACACCGGAGAGGGTGATATGATATTCGATCGCGACGACCGAGAAGATGAAGTCATGAACTACGACGAAGAACATGTTGATCCTGAAACAACAAACACCGGCGAGGTATATATATTTATATAAGCAGGAATCTGGTGATCATCGCATATTTTAAATGAGTTGAAGATATATTAACGAATCGATCTTTCTTCTTTCAGCCATCCGGATCGAGCAAATCTTCAGGCAAAAGGACGAAACGAGGCCCAAACAAAAAGTTGAAGGAGGGCGTAAAGTACAATATCGAGGCATTCAAACCTAATGGCGAACCATTAGCGCCTAAGAAGATTGCAGACAAGTTCGTTCGTCAGTGCGGAGTTCTTGTGAAGGACCTACTCCCGATCTCCCTTCAAGAATGGAGAAAGCCAGCAAAGCCACGTCCAGATGTTACTTTTGTCGACGCGAATAAAAAAACTGCTTTGGGATACTCTCATGGAACATTTCACCCTACCAGATAATATCACAGAAGCAGATGTGCGGAAAGTCAAGGACGCTGCTTTTAGGAAGATGGCGGTTGCATTCAAGAACCACAAGAGAATGACGTGGGAGAAGTACGTCAAGGGAGGAAGGAAGACTCCAGTATTCGAGGGGATAATAGAGAATCAAAGTGCTCATTGGGACGATTTCGTGAAATTCAAGGATTCAGAGTTAGCTAAGGAACAGTCGAGAATAAACAAGGCCAATGCCGAAAAAAGGATAAGTTCCATAAGCTGGGGCCAGGTGGCTACGCGGTGGCAATGCCTAAGTGGGATAAGTCTGAGAAAGAGATGGAGGATGCAAGTGTCACTCCGGTTACTAAGAGCTGGCCCCCCAGGTGCAGGACTTGGTTCTATGCGCATGGGGGGGGGAGTTGGACCCGAAGACAGGCAATGTTTCGACGAAGGCATGTCTGAACGGAGCCGACGATGCGCTACTTGTTGCAATAGAAGAGGCTCGATCGGGGGTGTTCCAGCCCAACAGAGAGAACGACGAGCTTACGCGTGCCCTGGGAAATCCTGAACACCCGGGAAGAACACGAGGCAAGGGCGCTATTCCGTGGTATGAGGGGTTTTCGGACTGGAACGCGGACTACAGAACCCGTGCGAGAAAGAAGATTGCGGAGGACAAGAAGAGGAAGATGGAGGAGGAGCAGAGGAAGCGGGACTATGAACGCCTTCAAGGCCTAGAAGCAAGTCAAGCGGAATTGGCAGCTTAATTCCAGCGGCAGCAGGAGCAGATCGACCCACTTAGCCAACAAAGGGGGTCTCAGCAGCTGTAGCAGCTAGCGGATGATCCAGCCTTGGATACCACCGCCCCATCCATGCCGAGAAGCAGCGTGGGTTCCGCCCCGGGAGACGCAGTAGTGCTGGATAGATACCCCATGGATGACATCACGGAGAACACTAACTGCGAGCTACACTTCAAAATGAAGAACATATCCATGAAGGTGGCGGACGCCGTTGCTTTGTCAAATTCCCCCGAGGCAACCTTCCATTGCAACCCGATTCCAGCGGGCTATGCTCGTGTCTTGGTTGATGAGGTGGCGGACCAATATTCGGGGCTAGAGCTTGACATTCCTGGAGGTGACAAGGAGCACACACTCGGAGATGCCAAACATCATATCATCCTATGGAGAAAGGATTGCATCATTTTTCGAAGGCCACCGACACCGCGTCACCCGACTCCTCGTCGAAGTCCGCCACCGAGTCAGCAGACTCCCGCTCCTCCAAGTCCACCAACGCGTGAGGCCACTCCTCCTCCTCCATGTCCGGCAAAGTGTCAGGCCACTCCTCCTCCAAGTCCGACACAGCGTCAGACGTCCACTCCTCCTCCAAGTCTGGCACAGCTTCAGGCCACTCCTCCTTGTCCAACTCAGCCCCGTCAGCCGTTTCCGCCGCCTCAGCAATCGCAGAAGAGACACCCCGCAGCTATGGTGCGTAGCGGTACGAGTCGAGGTCATAGTACATGAAGTACAGGCAGAGGCAAGCGATATAAATATGGTCCAAACCTCAGTACTCCTCTTCCTGTGAGGGCTTACGATAGGACCGTGGAGCAAACCAATGCCATAGTGCGGGCAGAAGTCGACGCCCATTTTGGACCGAAACCGCCACCGCCGCCAAGGGAGAAAGTGCCTGTGGAAGTAGTTGACCACTTCATTCGTATGGCTCAACCACCAGCTCCTAAGACTGTTGACTCAGACTATGAGCGCCACATTAGGAAGTTACATCGAAAACGTCTACAGAAGGAGGCGAGCTCGAGCTCGAGCAAACAACCACCAGCTGTCAAAAAATGCGGGAAAACCGTTGCCCAGCTGGGAAAACAGGCGGCGCAATCGATCCCCCCCGCTTGTTGTGCTGCCAACAACACGTGACAGTACGCGCGCCCAATATTATTGTGGCCAAACAGTTTACGTTCCCGAGGTGGGCGATGTGGTAATAACCCAGGAGCATATAATGCAGGCTGAAGAACTCAAGATCACTGTTGGACAACTCCTCGAGATCGAGGACATGCCTCCGATTAGAGAGGAGGAAATAAAATGGAAATTTGTCCGGGGCCAACCTTTGGTCGAGCCAGAAGATGTCAAGAAGCTCCCAACGAGAATGTATGAATTGCATCAATGGTACATGGACATTAGCAAGAGATCCGATCGAGAGTCCCTCATAGTGTATGTCAAGAAGGATGATTACTACCATGAGAAAGCTGTGGCCGTTGAGTATTCTGAACTGTTTCAGTTATACAATCAAGACGCACTCGACTAATCTATCATCAGTTGCTATTGTCTGTAAGTGATTTCTTTCTGTAATTTAAGTCTCAAGCTAGCTATAGTGATCCTTTTGATCAATCATTACGTGTAATTATCCTCACTATATTCTTTTCTGTGGTATTATGCAGGATGAAGATGTATGAATGAGAAAAGGTGGACGCTATGGCATTGGGTTCATTGACCCAAACACCGTTAATGAATACACATGGAAATTAGATCCATATTATGAAAAAGAGGTAGAGGACAGCATGCTAGAGTTCTTCAAGCGCCTCAAATACAATGAAGATATACTACTTCCTTACAACTTCGAGTGAGTCACACTTTCTTGTACTACAAATTCTCTGTTTTTGCCTACTAGCTAGCTACATGTTTTTGCTTACATATGCCCGCTTAATTAAGACATGCAAACGTGTGTGCATGCAAATTTCACTGGATCTTGTGTATCATTAAAGTTGACGCCGGAACAGTTGAAATACTGGACTCGCTACTCACAGCAAAAGGTGACTACAACATCTTGTATGGGATAGTCAACAGGTAATTTCAATCATTATTTATAACTACATATCTCGGCCTATTTAGTTCGTCATTTCATGATATGAACTATTTAATAACCCATTTATTCATTTTCTTTGTCGGCGGGCAGGGCTGGGGCAAGGTTCATCAACGTCACAGAAGGCGAATGGAAACCACAGCTGAAATGGTTTCGATCCAAGGCAAGTAATTAAGTACTAGCTAGCTAGCTAGCTAGCTAGCTGCCATCTCTTTAATTATCATGCTTGATTAATTGTTATCTGATCAAATTAAATTCCATTCTCGTAATAAAGGCCCTGAAGCAGGCGCAGGGGACTGATCTGTGTGCATACTGTGTTTGCGAGAACATTTGCATGATGGCGTCCGAAAGGAGCAGATCTCAAAGACAGGAATGGGTACGCTTGTCAGAACACTATTCACAATTTTTACACCATTATCGATATCTAGTCACACAACTAATACACATGCATATTGATCTCCTTCTTAACAGTTCAAAGAGGTGCGGGACAAGCTCCTACCAACGGAGCGCGTACAAGCACTTCAAGAGGAAATAGCGGGATTTTTGCTCGACCAGGTCATAAATCCGAAGGGAGAATACTATTACCCGCTACCGCCTCCGAAGGCACCAATCAGGCTAATGCCAGTGGCTCCGAAGGCAACATATGCATATATAGGAGAAATTGTATATAGCTATACATGTGTGTATGTGTGAATTAATATGGTGGTTTGTGAGACATGATTGATGATATATATATGATTAGTTCTACTAGAAATTCTCTCTCTCTCTCTCTCTATATATATATATATATATATATAACATGTACAATGTGTAGTACCGTAAAATATCAGCAAACGAAAAAGAATTAAAATGGAAAACACAAAATTAAATGAAAAAAAATCATAAAACCAAAAACCCCCCAAACCATTTAGTACCGGTTGGTTTTACCAACCGGTACTAAAGGGCTCCCGGCCCCCGAAGCTGGCTCGTGCCACGTGGTACCCCTTTAGCACCGGTTCGTGCTGAACCGGTACTAAAGGGGGGGGGGGCTTTAGTGCCGAAATAATAGTGCCGGTTCCTAAACCGGCACTAAAGGGCCTTACGAACCGGTGCTATTGCCCGGTTTTCTACTAGTGCACCAAGGTCCAGTGAGAGTCATGCGGAGCATGCATGTGAAGACAGACCTGCTGAACGGCATACTGCAAGTCGGGGCGCGTCAGAGTAAGGTACTGCAACGCACCCACAATAGAGCGATACAAGGCCGCGTCGGATGCGAGAGAGCCCTCCAGAGCTGAAACCTTGGCCTTGGTGTCAACAGGCGTGGGAGCAGGCTTGCAGTTAAGCATGCCAGCACGATCGAGAAGCTCATGGGCGTAACGCTGCTGGTGTAGAAAGAACCCATCTGGCCGTCGAACCACCTCAATGCCGAGAAAGTAGTGGAGGGGCTCCAACTCCTTCAGGGCAAACTCATCGCGAAGACGAGCAGTAAGCTGCTGGAGAAGCGCGACAGTGGAAGCCGTCAGGATGATGTCGTCGACGTAGAGCAACAAGTAAGCCGTGTCAACCCTGTGATGGTACACGAAGAGGGACGCGTCAGAGCGGGTCGATGTAAATCCGAGCGTCTGCAGGAAGGCAGCGATGCGCTGGTACCAGGATCGAGGCGCCTGCTTCAACCCGTAAAGAGAACGGGAGAGCAAGCACACATGGTCCGGATGTGTGGCGTCGACGAAGCCGGTGGGCTGCTCACAGAACACCTGCTTGGCGAGGTGGCCGTGCAAGAGGGCGTTAGAGACGTCCAACTGATGCACGGGCAAAGCTTGGGAGACGGCCAGCTGAAGCACGGTGCGGATCATGCCCGGTTTAACAACCGGAGCAAAAGTGTCGGTGAAGTCCACGCCCGCACGTTGCCGAAAGCCTCGAACCACCCAGCGAGCTTTGTAGCGCTCGAGAGTCCCGTCGGGACGAGTCTTATGCCGAAAGACCCACTTGCCCGTGATGATGTTGGCACGAGGTGGCCGAGGGACAAGCTGCCAGGTGCGGTTCCGTTGGAGCGCATCGAACTCTTCCTGCATCGCAATGAGCCAATGAGGGTCCCGAAGGGCGGCTCGAGCTGACGATGGGAGAGGGGACGGCTTGGAGACGGAAGCGGCGAGAAGATACTCATCGTTGGTGTACCGCGTACTCGGGCGGAAGGTACCGGCCCGAGAGCGAGTCATCGGGCGGAGCAGCGAGTCCGGGGCGACGGGCGAGGACGAAGAAGAGCCCGCCGCCACTGATGCCACGGGTGAGACCGTGGGTGAGGCCGCCGCGGGCGAGGCCGCGGGGGAGGCCGCCGCGGGCGAAGCCGCTGGCGAGGGTGCGGGGAAGGCTGCTGCGGGCGAGGCCGCCGGCGAGGGCACGGGGGCGCCGAGGAGGCCCGCGCCGATGGTGGCGCAGGGGGCGTCGCAGGCGCCCGGAGGGGTGCATCCCCTAAGGAAACCGGCCGGGGAGGAACTCGACCCGGGGCATGGGGGCACCCTCAAAGCCAGGAGGCGGCCCGAGAGAAGCACCCGAGCGGCCGTCACCAGGAGCGGGCAAGGCCGCAACATCCGAAGGTACCTGCTGAAATGGAAAAACCATCTCATCAAAGTAAACGTGTCGGGAAGTGATGACCCAATGTGAGATAGGATCATAGCAGCGGTAGCCTTTGGTGTTGGGGGGGTAGCCAAGAAAAATACAGGCCACGGACCGTGGTGCGAGCTTATGAGAAGTAGTGGAAGCGATGCTAGGGTAGCACAAGCAACCGAAAATGCGAAGCTCGGTGTAGGAAGGTGGCGTGCCGAACAAAAGATGATGAGGAGCAAAATTCCCGCGAGTGCGATAGGGACGGATGTTGAGGAGTAATGATGCGGTGGCGAGCGCGTCAGGCCACAAACGTGGTGGCACGTTGGCGTGAAAGAGAAGGGTGCGAACGCAGTCATTAAGAGTGCGAAGCACGCGCTCAGCGCGGCCATTTTGTTGCGAAGTGTATGGGCAAGTGAGACGAAAAATCGTGCCGTGTGTGGCAAGAAGGTTGCGGATTGCAAGATTATCGAACTCCTTCTCGTTGTCTGTTTGCAACGCATGAATGGGGCGACCAAACTGCGTGGAGACATAGGAGTAGAATGCGGTGAGAGTGGCAACAGAATCCGACTTTCGCCGCAACAGGAAGGTCTACACATAGTGCGAAAAATCATCAAGGATAACAAGATAATAGAGATAGCCCGTGTTACTTGCAACAGGAGAGGTCCAAACATCACTATGAATTAAATCAAATGGGTATGAAGCAACATGCGAGGAAGTGCTAAAGGGTAAACGAGTATGTTTGCCGAGACGACAAGCATGACAAATGTGATCGTCGATCTTATTACACGTGAATGAAAAACTGCGAAGAATATGACGAAAGGGTGGCAGGGTTGGGATGACCAAGACGAGCATGCCAAAGGTCCACTCTAGCGGAAAGCGCCATGGGTGTAGCGTCGGAGGGTGTGGAGGAGTGGACCGGGTAGAGATCGTTGGGGCTGTCACATCGGTGGAGCACCATTCGGGTATGGGCATCCTTAATAGAAAAGCCAAACATGTCAAATTCGACGGTGACATGATTTTCACGTGTAAGAGAACGAACAGAACAAGATTTTTAATGATGTCAGGTGAAACAAGGACGTTAGAAAGATGTAATGGAATGGAGTTAGAAGGAAAAGCAGCATGGCCGACATGAGTAATGGGCATGGAAGAACCGTCGCCCACGGTAATGCGAGCAACAGTGTGAACAAGGTGAGCGGTAAGAAGGTTACCAGGGTTGGCGGCCACGTGAGCCGTGGCTCCGGTGTCCATGTACCAGTCGCCACCACCGGTGTACTGCTGTGGCGTGGGAGCGGTGTGGAGGGCTGCTAGCAGCGCGGGGTCCCATGGTGCCGACGGGAGGGACGGGGCCGACGGCAGAGGCTGTGGCGGCGGCGCCACGAGCCCACCGGCCGGAGGCAGCCCATAGGCCGCCGAGGGGCTGTAGAGCGGCACCGGCGGATACGCCTAAGGGGCCGCGTACAGAGCCTGATGAGGGGCCGGGCGGGCGCCAAAACCACCAGGGACGGGGGCGCGCGGTATGGGCATGGAGTATGCGTGAACAACCCCCATCCAAGGGTTCTGGCCGGCCTGCCAGGGCGCCGGCGGGAGCGGGTGCTGCGGCTGGCGCGGCGCCCCGCCATAGGCAGCTGGCGGTTGCTGCTACTGCTTGCGGCCACGTCGGCCGCGACGCCCGCCCTGGCGCTGCTGCTGCTCGGCGGGGGGTGGTGGCGGCGGCGCGGGATATGGGAACCCGGGCGGCGGCTGCACGTGGAGGAGCCCCTGGGCGGGCCGCCGCGGGGGAGCCGGAGCGGTGGGCGGCGAGAGCCGTATGGGTGGCCCGAGCGCGCGACATCCGCATCCTCTTCTCCTCCAGCTTCAGGTACGCGACGACTTTGGGGAAGGTCGGGTTGGTGATGAGAGGGATGTTGGAGGTGGCGTTCCCAAAGTCTTCATTCAGGCGGTGATGAGAGTGCTGAGGAGGAGCTCGTCGGAGATCTTCTCGCCGAGGTCACAGAGCTTGTCGACAAGCTTCTTGAGGCGCATGCAATAATCGTCGACCAACGAGTCAAGCTGCTGGCACCCAAAAAACTCGCCGTGCAAGAAAACCTTGCGTTGGAGCGCGTTGTCGGTGAAGAGGCCGTTGAGCTTAGTCCAAATGGCATGAGCGTCATCATCGGCGGACACCACCGTGTGGAAGAGGTCCTTCGAGATGGTGGTGTAGAACCGGCGGATAAGAGTGGCGTCGATGGACGTCCACTCCTCATCGTCCTCCATGAAGCGGGAGTCCACAGAGCCATCGATGTGATCCCGGAGATTGTACTCACGGAACACAAGGGAGAAGTACGTCTTCTAGGCATAGTAGGTGGAGGTGAGTTGATCGAGAACGACAGGAACCCGAGCGAGGATATTGAGATCACGGATGACGACGGGATCGGGGCCGTCGAAGGGGTTGGTGCGGCGGCTGCGGGTGGTACCGGTGGAACCGGGGGAGGCCATGGCCGAGAGGGAAGGGCGGCGGCGCGGGGTGAGGTGGTGCGGCGGCAGGGATGGCGGCGTGGCGTGGGTGGCGGCGCTGCGGGTTGCGGGCGGAAGCGCGAGGCGGCAGCGACACACAGGGGGCGGCGGCGCGGCGGCGGCGGCACGAAGTGGCGGCGGCGGCGGCGATGGGTTCGCGGCGGCGGCGGCAGGAGTTAGGGTTAGGATCGTAGGTATGATACCATGTTGGAAACGAATATTTTGGCAATGCAACTCGATGTATTGATCGGTGCATAGCGCACGTATATATGGAGTACAAGGTGGGCCACAACCTCAACTATACAATGACTAGGAGGTGGGCCGGACTATACAATATACATGCACAAACCATATATTTAACATATACAACTGACAAATTGATTAAGGGGGACTGTTGAGAAATAAAACATGTGATCATTTGTAGGAGGGATGCCTCCTAGAAGGTGTCTGTTGGGGGAATAGGTGTCTCCCCAACACACAGGGGCGGATCCAGAACAAAAATGTACGGGTGTCCACGTACACATCATATATACAAGGATGGACAACAAGCAATAATATATATGAAAGAGCACACCCAACAACGCAAATTATAATGCAACGAGATTTCTTACCAAAATAAACTGTTTCACATCCACTTGAAATACTAGTTGATTACGTACATTGAAAGAATTAAGCATAAGAACTCGAAACAATGAAAACAAAATATGGTCAGATCACGACATAGACCAATAGATCCTGGATGCCTACAAAATGAAATAAAATACACTTAGTACATATTAAATAGACTGCTGCAATGATTCATAAAGTCAAGATCATTACCTTTTAAAATAGCCCTCTACGTTCATTCATGACCTCAAAGCGATCAATGATTGCATCATTGGTAACTTTTCTCATTTCTTCCTTCTCCACATAGCAAATAAGGTTGTGATTCAATGCATCATCACCAAGACGATTGCGCAAAAATGTCTTAACAATTTTCATGCCCAAAAAACATCTCTCAACTGTAGCAGTGGCAACGGGCAATACAAGTGCTAAATTCACAAGACGATAAACCAAAGGATACACAATATGTTTCTTGGTCTCCACCATTTTCTGAGAGAGCTAACAAATATTATTTATGCCATAGAAGCGTTCATCTACTCGAACATCGGCAATGTAAAGACGGAGGTGATGTGTAAGGTCCCTCAATTCTCCGTCATCAAAATCTTTCGGATAAAGTCTAGCTAGATCCATCGAATGCTCTAGATTGAAATCTTTGAATGATTCTTTTGGGCTCAAAGCAGCTAAGCATATTAGTAGCTTAGAATTTTTCTCATTAAATCGGTTGTCAAGTTCTTGAAGCAGCCAATCAATAACATCATTGAAACAATCCACTTCGTAATGATGCTTATTAGTGATACCTGTTTTTTGACGTGGCTTCTTTGGATTGACATATTTCTCTTCCATCTCCAACTTGGAAATCTCATGTTTGTCACAAAAAGCATAAGCTTCACCCAAGACTGATTCCCATCCATTCCTCCTTAAATCATTCAATGTGTCTTTGGTTGACTGCACACAATGTACAGCATTTACAATGTCTTTATTCATCCTTTGTAGAGCCATTGATAATGTGTTTGTGATAGCCAATATAGTGGACATAAGCTGCATGAAGAACACAAAATCAAATGATTGGAAATAAACAAGGAGACCACATGCTTGCCTTCTGTTTGTGTCATCACTGTCCTATTCTTCCACATATTCTAGCACTTTAATAACTGTAGTGAACAAATCAATCAAACTCTCCAGAGTCCTCTGGTGTGAAACTCCATCGAGTGTCTCCGGGTCTTTGAAGGGCTAGCTCTTGATTTAATCCCGTCCCACTTTGAAGTACACCACAACCTAAGGCTCCACGCACTTGTTCTTTATATTTGTCTCGAATCATGTATTTTCTCTTTGAAGATCCAGAAACCACATTCAGCAATACAGAGATCATATCAAAAAGTTTCCAATCCATTTGTGCTTCCTTACAACGGCCACAACAACTAATTGCAATTGGTGTGCAAAACAATGAACGTAATATGTTGTGTTGTTCTCCCTCATGATTAAAGATTGCAAACCATTAAACTCACCTCGCATGTTGCTCGCGCCGTCGTATCCTTGGCCCCTAACCTTCTTGGGACTTAAGCTAAGTTCTGCAAATAAATCATCAATAGCAGACTAGTGGTACTTTGAAGTTGTCTCCTTCACATGAATAAGGCCAACTAAACTCTCTTTCGCACTTCCGCATTTACCAGCATATCTCAAGACCACAGCCATCTGTTCTTTACCAGCCACATCCCTTGATTCATCAACTAGCAAAGAAAATACACCATCTCCAATTTCTTCTAGAATAGAATGCAATATTTGCTTTGCAAAACATTCAGCTATGCCCTTCTGGATCATTGAAGAAGTCAACTTATTATTACCTGGAGCATTAGGGCCTACAACCTTGCGTAGTTTTGGATTTTGCTGTGCTGTATAAGCATAAAATTCCGTAAAATTTCCTTTATTCAAGGACTCCTATGACTCGTCATGGCCGCGAAAAGGTAACCCTTGCTGCAATAGAACTCTAGTAACATCAAGTGAGGCATTTAGTCTAGTATAATGCGCCTTCTTTGCAACATTGCTTTCATTATTGAAAGCAACATAAATGTCCTGATCTTGTTGCAATGAAGCATCACAATCTCTTTTTGCTTGGTTGTGAACACTGTTGACATCTCCGACATGATCATTCAGTCTATATTTTTTGTTCCAGCCTGACCAACCCTTTGCAACAAACGCTGCATATCCAGCTTCTTTCTTATCACGGCGCTTGAATAAGAAACAACAGAAGCAATATGCTTTTTCTTTGTACTCACTATACTCCAGCCAGCTCCCAAACTCATCAAACCAATTAGGATTAAACTTTCTCTCTCGACCACCAATAGTTGCAGTTTTAAAACTATAACTACGAGGTTGACAAAGAGGCTTCGCCAAATATTTTCTTCTTACCACATCCCTTAGATTAGGAGGATACTCATCTATGCTTCTCCTTTTGCCAGGATTAGACTGAATTTCCTCTTCCCAATTGATTTCTTCTAGAGCTTGAGACAAATTCCACATATGAGGGGCTGGACCTTCATGTATCAAGGCATCATTTTGTTCCTGTGATGGCGCGTCATCCGGCTCATGTGGCTGAGCTGGAGGATCATCCGGTTCATGTGATGGGCTAGCTATATCATCTTGTGCTGATGTCTTCTTTTTTTTAAGAAACCTTTCCATAAATTCTCTTGTGATTTATTATTATTGTGTTAGCAAAAATGTACAGAGTTACATTATTTGTGTTTGCGTATGTAAGAATAGAAACAATAAACAAAATGTATTGATTGAATGATACAAATACGATTAGGGAGTTAAACTTACTCGACATTGTACCTCGCTGCTTTCGTAGAAATAATCCTCCCCTGATTAGCTATGAATCGCAGCGAATTGTTCCCAATTTAAATAGCTTTAAATTTCAGAGATTTCAGATTTCAGAGAGATCGGAAATTACCAAATACCTACACACAGTTGAGATTTCAGATTTAAGAGAGTTGAGAGCATTAATTTGATAGATTGTAAGAATCTGTTTTCAGATTTCAGAGAGTTGAGAGCAATTATCAAATACCAAGTGCTGAGTTGGGACTTGAGAGTTGACAGTTCAGACATACCTCAAATTTCCAACTATCCCTGAGTGGGTGAGGGTAGAGGCAGCCGGCTAGCGATGCTTGAAAAACGGCGACTGGGCAGACCGGCGGCTGGTCGCGCGACAGAGAAGGGGAAGGGGTGAGCACGGGCGACGCTGCGAGGGTTGAGGCGCAGAAGCCGAGCGGATGAGTAACCCTACGGGCACACGTACAGGTAAGGTACAGCCGTATTAGCGATCAATTAATCGGATCGGTAGCTTTTTCTATTCAACACGGGCACGTACAGGGACCAGGGATCGTCGGATGGATTAATCTTTTTTTTGAGGATTAAGCCAGCTTTATTAATCAAAGTCCACAGAAAGTGGGATACAAGATGGGTCATGGGGTTGGCCAAGCCACAGATGACGCCCCGGTCCCCTTCTAAGAGAGAATCTGGCTAGACTATGTGCTTCATAATTTACAGCACGACACTCAAAGGAAAAAATGCATTGAAAAAGGGTAGCTCGAAGACTAATCTCGGACAGAATGGCACCGTATTGCCCTCTACTACCCGAGTTTATATCACAGACAACTTGCTTGCAATCAGAGGCCACTATGTAGTTATTGATAAGAAGATCCTCTGCCAAGCACATTGCCTCCCTGCATGCCAGAGCTTCCAGACAAGGCGGATCGTCCACTCCCTCCACCACTAGGGATGAACTCCCTAGGTAATTTCCGTTTGAATCACGGCAAACTGCTGGTGCTAACCCACCTCGCCCCGGTCGTACTGCAGCGTTAACATGGATTTTTGCATACCCCGGCAGAGGCGCCTTTGGTCGTTGCGGTCCCAATGGAGCATTAGGTGCATTTGTTTGTCTTGCTGTCGGGCGGATCACATTAAGCTCGTCACGGTATCTGTTGATGAAAGTCTGTGTTGCTTGAGGACTCTGAAAAATCCCCTCATGGATCGCCTTGCGCCTCGCGTGCCAGATTGACCACAATGTAATCGACAGGAGACCAAACTCGTCATGTGTGAGGGACTCAATAAGCGCAAACAGCCATTGCTTCGCTTTAGGCTCTGACAGCGCCATCATTTTATGTGCAAGTTCCTCATCCACCAAAGCCCATACACATCTGGACATTGTGCATTGAATCAATGAATGTTTCCACGAATCCGGCATCCCGCATAGCCCGCAGCTGCTAGACGTCGTCATATGGCGGTGGGCTCGCACGTCCTCGGTGGGTAGGGAGTGTTTTGACAGCCTCCATAGAAACATCCGGACTTTGCCAGGAACTTCAGTTTTCCAAAGTTTCTTCCACATCCCTTCCTCTGACTGCGCTGATGACGTTCCTGGTGACCCATTAAGCCATGCCTCACAGCGTTGTTTAGTTTCTGAGAGCATTCTATACGCTGATTTAACTGAAAAGGTGCCTTTGGGCTCGAAGTTCCATGACCAGAAGTCGTCTACATTACGAGTACAGAGAGGAATGCCCAATATGATATTTGCGTCCATTGGCATGAAGACCTCGTTCACCCTTTGCTTGATCCAGGTAGCTGAAGTTGGGTCTATCAATTCCGACACAAGCTGCGGTGGGTTCGCCGAGATGCACCCATAAGGCCGGAGCATTTCTTTTCTTGGGAGCCAATTATCTGTCCATATGTTAATAGTAGCACCGTTTCCGACTCGCCGTATCAGCCCCTGTTTCAAGACGTCACGGCCCTCAATTACTGCTCTCCATATTTGGCTCGGATGACCCCCCAAAGAGGCTTGCAGGATATCCATATTCGGATAATATATGCTCTTTAGTACTCTGGCACTGAGAGAGGTGGGTTCCTGCAAAAGTCGCCATGCCTGTTTTGCCAACATAGCTAGGTTAAAAGCTCGGAATCTTTAAACCCAAGGCCACCCATGCCCTTCGGCTTAGTCATAGTTTCCCAAGATACCCAGTGTGGCTTTCTTTTGCCGTCCTTCGAGGCCCACCAAAACTTCCTGATTAGCATATTAAGGTGCTCACATAAACCTCTCGGTAACTTGAAACATGACATAAAAAAGACAGGGACTGATTGTGCAACTGCTTTTACTAGGACCTCCTTGCCTGCCGCAGACATGCAATTCTCAATCCAGCCTTGTACTTTGCTCCAGAGTCGGTCTTTCAAATACTTAAAAGCCCCATTTTTTGAAGTACCAATATTAGACGTCATACCAAGGTATTTTTCATTCAGCGTCTCGTTTGGAACATTCAGCATAGTTTTTATCTCGAAGCGTGTGCTATCTGCAACCCCTTTGCTGAAAAAGATTGAAGATTTATTATAATTGATCCTCTAACCTGAAGCGTGACAATAAGCTTCCAGAGATAGGTTCACCTCGGTAGCACCCACACTGTTGGCCTTGAAAAACAGCAGGCTGTCATCTGCGAAAAGGAGATGGTTTACTGGTGGCGCAGAATGTGCTACCTGTAGACCATGCATGTTTGATGACTCGTCTTTGGATTTTAGGAGGCACAAAAGGCCCTCTACTGCTATCAAGAACAAGTATGGAGATATCGGGTCCCCTTGTCTGATTCCTCGAGATGGCTTGAACTCTTCTAGCTTTCTACCATTGAACATAACTGAAAAGGAAACTATGCTGACCAAGCCCATGGCAATATTAAACTTGTTTTTAGAGAAACCCAACTTGAGCATAATGGCATGAAGATATTCCCATTCAACTCTGTCATACGCTTTCATCATGTCAAGCTTGAGTGCACATGATTGATGTTTCTTTGCCTTGTTTCTCTTCATGAAGTGCAAACATTCATACGCCGCTATGATGTTGTCAGTAATCAACCTCCCCGGGACAAAGGCCGACTGTTCCTCCGAGATGATGTCAGGTAACACTAACTTCAGGCGGTTAGAGATCACCTTTGATGCTATCTTGTATAAGACATTACACAGACTGATGGGACGAAACTGTGTTAGCAAAGTTGGGTTTTTTACCTTGGGTATTAGGACCAGAACAGTCTCATTGATACTCTCCGCAGATTCGGTGCCCTCCACAATTTTGATCACCACCTTTTTCACATCGTTGCCACATAGGTCCGAGTGACGCTGAAAGAAGTGTGCTGGGAAACCATCTGGGCCAGGTGCCTTCACTGGAAACATCTGGAAGAGAGCTTTTTTAACCTCATCAGCACTGTACGGGGCGTTGAGAGAATCGTTCATTGCTTGCGTCACTTTAGATGGGACAGTATCAAGAACTTGTTCCATGTTTAATACCCCCTCTGAGGTATATAGATTTTTATAAAAGGACGTGGTCATCTCCTCCATTTCCTTCGAATTATCTGTCACCTGGCCATCTGGACGTTGAAGCTGTTTTATTTGGTTTTTCCTCCTCCTCTTGCTGGCTCGCAAATGAAAAAATACATATTTTTGTCGCCATGAACCAGCCACTCCAGCCTCGCCCTTTGACGCCAAAGGATCTCCTCTCTATGGTATAGTTCAACCAGCCTTTCACAAACCTTGGTTTCCGCGTGCGTGGGCCCGACTCTCCCCGGGGTCCCTCGAAACTCCTGTAGCAGTAGATTGAGACGGGCGATTTCTTGTCGCACGTTGCCAAAATGTGATCGTTCCCAGGAGCTCAAGTCTCCCGCCACCGCCTGTAGCTTGTCATGCAATGATTGCACCGAATCAACATTGCTTTTTTCCCAGCCTTCTGCCAATGCTGTCGCTAGAGATTCTTCTCGCTCCCGGGCAAGCTCATATTTAAAAGCCTGTGGGACCTTCCTGCATGCATGCATGTCGCATAGCGTTAGAAGAATTGGTACATGATCCGAAGATGCCGTTAGCTTGTGCTCAAGGACGGCCGCTGGGAAGGCGATACTCCATGCTGGATTTGCCACCGCTCTGTCCAATCGCACTCTAGTGAACGTGCCTCCAGTCACCTTCTTCTCCCAGGTCCAATTATTACCAGTGTATCCAATATCCGACAAGCCACACGTATCAAGTGCATCCCGAAAGCCATCCATCTGCGCCTGGCTTCTCATACCTACTCCGTCATGTTAATGCCCAAGAAGCACTTCATTAAAATCACCTAATACCACCCAAGGCAGGTTGGAAGATCCAGCAATACCTCATAGTGTATCCCATGTTTTGTAACGTTCGCTGACCTGGGCTTCGCCATATACAAAAGTAACTCTAGCTGGTATGTCAACAAGCTCACCCACCATAGCATCAATATGGTACTTCGAATACCCTAAAATTTCAAGCTTTATTTCCTCATTCCAAAAGATTCCAAGACCACCACTCCTACCGGAGCTACTTACAGCAAAACTTTTATTATAACCTAATGACACAGCCATATTCTCCACCCTGGAACCCTGGATCTGAGTTTCAACAATGCAAAGGATAGAGGGGGCAATTTGCCTCGCTAGATTGCGAAGCTCACGCACTGTCGCGGGTTTGCCAGCCCCGCGACAGTTCCAGCATAAGTAACTCATTGCGCTCGACACGACTCCTCGAGGGAGCCCGCCAAACACGCATTGGGTAGGTTGTTGCTGCCTGAAGGCTTCATATTTCCCTGCTCAAATATCATCAACGTGGCCTTGGTCCTCTTTGGTTCTTGCTTGGAATCTGGGCTAGGGTGTACCACCGCGGGAGGCAAAGCGAGGAGCTGCTGTCCATTATCACTTTTTGTTGCTGCAAGTTCTGGTTCAACCGGACTTCCCATGTTTACTTGCATAGAGCCACGCTCCCTGTTGCTTTCAGCATCTTTCATCAGTGCGTCATCAGATTTAGGGTTAACCACATCCTGCTCCATCCAATCTTGGCCGTTTCTTTGGCTCCTCCCTCGACCTGCACCACGGCCTGCACGACCTCGGCCTCTGCCTGCCCCTGTTGAGCTCCCAGCTCCCAGGCCACGACCTGGCCCTCTGAACCATTCAGCTTGAAGGTTTTTAAAGACAAGTGCCGAAGGGGGATGGAGTCGGATGGATTAATCGATCGATCATGTGTGGGCACTTACTTAGATGGGCTGCACTGCCTCTGTCTGGCTTGTGTATTGCTGGGCTGGCCGGTGTCTAGGTCCAAAAGTAACCGGTGTCCAGCCCAAAAATCCGAAGTATGTATAAGGGAAACACGTATTTTACCCGGTGCCAGTGACACCGGATGAGATAACGTGCCTCTGCCCCTGCCAACACACCCCTTCATCATGTATATAAGTGGGTCTCCCACATTGCAATAGAACGAGTGGATCATTTGAACTCTTCATATGTCTCTTTTACTTTCACTCTACAATAATATGGCCAGGGAGGTGAGGGGAGGCTTGTGCGTGCTGCGACGTCCCGTGTCGTTGGTGTTGCGAGGTGCTACACTGTTTTAGCTGCAGCGCACGCATGGCGGCAAACCCGTTCGACAAAGTCTCGCCACGTACCCAACCCAACGTCGAATTATTCCCACGCAACCCTGCATATAAACCCACACATCTCCAATGCTAGCCGTGTAGCAAGAATTGTGTGTCACCCAACAATGATGGGCAAGCCGCTAATCAGACGGACAAAAATGTATTGATGAAGGTCATATTCTCTGGCGTTATGCTACACGCACGGGCGTTATGCTTACGGGGTTTACAGGGCTGCCTAGTTGAGCTAATTTAATTGAAGGAAATCAGCATGAGAGGCCCACACTCCCTGAAAATCGCGGGGGAGGGGGGGGGGGGGGGGGGGGATGAAGATTCGTTATGGAAGGGGTCTGTAAAAGCCTCGTAAAGCTCCGTGAGTATAGAATTTTCGTATTTTCTGATCTGTATTGCTTCAGGCATGCATGATGCACGCGTGAAGCGGATCGATTAGAACGTCATATTCTCTCGTGCCGACGTACGTACAATGATAGTCATGGAACCTTGGAGTATGATCGATCATTGGAGCACCACGTACGTACGTACGTAGGTCCTCACTGTTGTGTCTCGGCCGTGAAACGTGACGGGAGTGCCATATACGTAGGTCATGCGGGAGTGGACGACAGTGCTGCCGTATACATGCATCTATCGGCTAGCTGCAGGGAAGTACGCATCGCGGCTCGTCGTGCAAACCTGCAAGTCTGCAACTGAACTATGGAAGAAAATGAGATAGATGTCTCACTTCCTCTTGACAAACAAAGAAGATCAAACCAAGAAACCTCGAAGTAGGTGAAATTAATCAAGCCACGCGCAGGGAACACATCCCTGTCACGCGCCTAATTACGTCCTACTACTTAGCATGAGTCCATGATGACCAAAACACTGGGTTAAACATATGCCATGCCCATATTCGATGCATTTCTGCCCCTTTGATCCCATCAGCATTAACATCAGCACCCACCAATCCGCTCCACGCAAATCATTGACCTGACCGTCGTCATTGTAAACGCCGCCTGTAATTAGCCAATTTATTAGGTGAGCATGATGTATCCCGAGGTTGATGCCTTCTATTCTGTCGGTCAACCCGTGTGACTGCCGATCGTTCTGGGTCATCAGGGAAGGGCATGTGCTGCCCGGCCGGGGATCTCCAATCTCCGTACGGCGGCAACTCTCCGCACGGGTGCTTTCGGCGACAAGACAGTGCCACGATGGTGCTCGGAAATTACCGCTTTCACCTGCTAACAAGTATACGGTTGAATCGTAGTCATAATGGAAGTAACTTAACTAGTAACATCACGTATTTTGATATAAGATTGTTTATGTGACAACTAATTAATAAGGAGAAAGAAGTTTATGGTAACTTAGATAGTTACTGTAACATCACATACTTCAAAGCATAATGAGTCTATAGCCTAATAAATAAATTATTTCATGATACCACTCATATGTTACTACCCACTATGAAAATAGTAACATAGACTAGTAATATCGGCAAGTTACTACACTATGTTATTCCCTATTGTGAGCAGTCTAAACAAGTGAAACTCTGAATGTTTAAAGCGGCCGCCATATAATTGGTGCACGCCGTGGTGCTGCCGAGCAATTCGGCACGCTGGTTCTAGCAGGCTCTCTTCTTCGAGCCTCGTTACTTGACCCATGCAGCCAAGATATTAACGTCGCTTTTATTGGGCAAATAGAGTATTTGATGGTTGCCTATGGTTAGACTAGACACAATGAGAAGTAATTTAGACTAGTAACATGTATCTCATAGTTAGATTCACGTCTAAACCTGGAGCTTCTCAGCGATTTTGGCTTCTGGGCCGTTGGATCTGCGTCTTGATAGGTTTTGGACCATTGGATCTACCCCTGGGATGACCTGAGCCGTTGGATAAAATTTGCAACCGGAGCAGCGGACAGTTCCTTTTTCCTCCTACCCCAGAATATTGGTCCTCTCTCCCTGACTCGTGGGGCGCGCGGCTGGTGGGCCACCTTTGTCTGCGACTATGGTTGCACAAAGGTCTGGTGTGGTTGGCCGGCGGTCAAAATTGCATGCCACCACCTGTAATTACTTGATCCCACCGAGGGCATTAGTGGGATTTCGCGTCCTTACGCCTGCGTGGCGATCTGTGGGTGGGTCATGTCTGTGTAAAGGAGAGGAGGGCATTGGTTGGGTGATAACCCTAGCCTCGATCCCCACCGCGCCCCTTCCCTTCGCTCTTGCAGCCGCCGCCGTGCTCCCGTTCGGTCTCCTCTCCCATCGCCGAACTAGCCTCCGCCGCTGCTCTCCCCGTCCCTCTCGCGCGGCCACCCCCTCCTCCTCCCTGGACACGACGATAGTGACCGGCAGCATAAGAGCAAGGTTGGTGACTGGGCAATACCGTACAAGGGTCGTGTCAAGCACGCCTCCGCGGCCGGTAGCCACCTCTGCGCGTGGGACGACCTGCGTGTCGCCGCGTCTGAAGGAAATATGCCCTAGAGGCAATAATAATGTTATTATTTTATTTCCTTATATCATGATAAATGTTTATTATTCATGCTAGAATTGTATTATCCGGAAACATAATACTTGTGTGAATACATAGAAAAACTAAACGTCACTAGTATGCCTCTACTTGACTAGCTCGTTAATCAAAGATGGTTATGTTTCCTAACCATAGACATGTGTTGTCATTTGATTAACGGGATCACATCATTAGGAGAATGATGTGATTGACATGACCCATTCCATTAGCTTAGCACCCGATCGTTTAGTATGTTGCTATTGCTTTCTTCATGACTTATACATGTTCCTATAACTATGAGATTATGCAACTCCCGTTTGCTGGAGGAACACTTTGTGTGCTACCAAACGTCACAACGTAACTAGGTGATTATAAAGGAGCTCTACAGGTGTCTCCAAAGGTAAATGTTGGTTTGGCGTATTTCGAGATTAGGATTTATCACTCCGATTGTCGGAGAGGTATCCCTGGGCCCTCTCGGTAATGCACATCACATAAGCCTTGCAAGCATTGCAACTAATGAGTTAGTTGCGAGATTATGTATTACGAAATGAGTAAAGAGACTTGCCGGTAACAAGATTGAACTAGGTATTGAGATACCGACGATCGAATCTCGGGCAAGTAACATACCGATGACAAAGGGAACAACGTATGTTGTTGTGCGGTCTGACCGATAAAGATCTTCGTAGAATATGTGGGAGCCAATATGAGCATCCAGGTTCCGCTATTGGTTATTGACCGGAGACATGTCTCGGTCATGTCTACATTGTTCTCGAACCCGTAGGGTCCGCACGCTTAAGGTTTCGATGACAATTATATTATGAGTTTATGAGTTTTGATGTACCGAAGTTAGTTCAGAGTCCCGGATGTGACCACGGACATGACGAGGAGTCTTGAAATGGTCGAGACGTAAAGATTGATATATTGGACGGCTATATTCGGACACCGGAAGTGTTCCGGGTGATTTCGGAAAAAACCGGAGTGCCGGAGGGTTACCGGAACCCCCTCGGGAGAAGTAATGGGCCTTATGGGCCCTAGTGGAGAGAGAGAGGGGAGGCCAGGGTGGGCCGCACGCCCCCTCCCCCTCTGGTCCGAATTGGACTAGGAGAGGGGGGGCGGCACCCCCCTTTCCTTCTCCCTCTCCCCCTTCCTTTTCCCCCTCCTAGTAGGAGTAGGAAAGAGGGGAGTCCTACTCCTACTAGGAGGAGGACTCCTCCTCCTTGGCGCGCCCTAGGGCCGGCCGGCCTCCTCCCCTTGCTCCTTTATATACGGGGGCAGGGGGCACCCCTAGACACACAAGTTGATCCTCGTGATCGTTTTCTTAGCCGTGTGCGGTGCCCCCTTCCACCATACTCCTCGATAATATTGTAGTGGTGCTTAGGCGAAGCCCTGCGACAGTTGAACATCAAGATCGTCACCACGTCGTCGTGCTGACGGAACTCTTCCCCGACACTTTGCTGGATCAGAGTCTGGGGATCGTCATCGAGCTGAACGTGTGCTAGAACTCGGAGGTGCCGTAGTTTTGGTGCTTGATCGATCGGGCCGTGAAGACATACGACTACATCAACCGCGTTTTCATAACGCTTCCGCTGTCGATCTACAAGGGTACGTAGATCACACTCTCCCCTCTCGTTGCTATGCATCACCATGATCTTGCGTGTGCGTAGGAATTTTTTTGAAATTACTACGTTCTCCAATAGCGTCACCAACGAGGCAGGGCAAAGGTGACGGCGGCGCCTCGCCATCACGGGAGGAGCATCAGTCACCGAGACGGCCGTCCACGTCGCCATTGTCGTTGTCCTTTAGGTGCTCTTCCTCCCGCTCTTGTACGGTCCCCTCCGAGCAATCTGTTGTGTAGATGTTCTTGATTCATTCATCGTCTTGCAGCTGGATCGGCGGGTGGTGACACTCACGTCGTGCGCATCACTTGCTGTCAACTTGGCCACCTGACGGAGATGGAAGAGGTGAAGGAAATATGCCCTAGAGGCAATAATAAAGTTATTATTTATTTCCTTATATCATGATAAATGTTTATTATTCATGCTAGAATTATATTAACCGGAAACATAATACATGTGTGAATACATAGACAAATAGAGTGTCACTAGTATGCCTCTACTAGACTAGCTCGTTAATCAAAGATGGTTAAGTTTCCTAACCATGAACAAAGAGTTGTTATTTGATTAACGAGGTCACATCATTAGTTGAATGATCTGATTGACATGACCCATTCCATTAGCTTAGCACCCGATCGTTTAGTATGTTGCTATTGCTTTCTTCATGACTTATACATGTTCCTATGACTATGAGATTATGCAACTCCCGTTTGCCGGAGGAACACTTTGTGTGCTACCAAACGTCACAACATAACTGGGTGATTATAAAGGAGCTCTACAGGTGTCTCCAATGATAGATGTTGGGTTGGCGTATTTCGAGAATAGGATTTGTCACTCTGATTGTTGGAGAGGTATCTCTGGGCCCTCTCGGTAATACACATCACTTAAGCCTTGCAAGCAATGCAACCAATGAGTTAGTTGTGGGATGATGTATTACGGAACGAGTAAAGAGACTTGCCAGTAACGAGATTGAACTAGGTATTGGATACCGAGGATCAAATCTCGGGCAAGTAACATACCGATGACAAAGGGAACAACGTATGTTGTTATGCGGTCTGACCGATAAAGATCTTCGTAGAATATGTAGGAGCCAATATGGGCATCCAGGTCCCGCTAGGAGACATGTCTTGGTCATGTCTACATTGTTCTCGAACCGTAGGGTCCGCACGCTTAACGTTACGATGACAGTTATTATGAGTTTATGCATTTTGATGTACCGAAGGTAGTTCGGAGTCCCGGATGTGATCACGGACTTGACAAGGAGTCTCGAAATGGTCGAGACATAAAGATTGATATATTGGAAGCCTATATTTGGGTATCGGAAGTGTTCCGTGTAAAATCGGGATTTTACCAGATTACCGGGAGGTTACCGGAACCCCCCGGGAGCCATATGGGCCTTATTGGGCTTTAGTGAAAAGGTGAAAGGGGCTGCCATGGTGGGCTGCACGCCTTCCCCCCTCCCCTAGTCCTACTAGGACTAGGAGAGATGGCCGGCCACCTCTCTCTCTCTTTCCCCCTTGGGAGTCCTATTTTGGAATAGGATTGGGGGGCGGGGGGGGGGGGGGGGGGGTCCTCCTCCCGGTAGGAGTAGGACTCCTCCTGCGCCCTCCTCTTGGCCGGCCAGCCCCTCCCCCTTGGATCCTTTATATACGGGGGCAGGGGGCACCTCTAGACACACAAGTTGATCATTGAGATCGTTCCTTAGCCGTGTGCGGTGCCCCCTGCCACCATATTCCACCTCGATAATACCATTGTAGTGCTTAGGCGAAGCCCTGCGTCGGTAGTACATCAAGATCGTCACCACGCCGTCGTGCTGACGGAACTCCTCCCCGATGCTTTGCTGGATCGGAGCCCGGGGATCGTCATCGAGCTGTACGTGTGCTAAGAACTCGGAGGTGCCGGAGTAATGGTGCTTGGATCGGTCGGATCGGGAAGACGTACGACTACTTCCTCTACGTTAAGTGATCGCTTCCGCAGTCGGTCTGCGTTGGTACGTAGACAACACTCTCCCCTCTCGTTGCTGTGCATCACCATGATCTTGCGTGTGCGTAGGAAATTTTTTCAAATTACTACGTTCTCCAACAAGAGGTTCTTTCTTGCTCCCTTGATTGGTCCTATATACTCGCTTTGTTCCATCCTGCTTCTTATCTAGGTCTATTTATCGTGATTCGCAGGGATGTGGTTAGGGTTTGTTAATTTTAACTAGGTGCTTTTTAGCTGATTGATGGCCAGTGACGCTCTTCTGTTTGGGACAGACACTATCTGTAATTGCTGCTCCTCCAGGTTGGGTCGTCGCTATTGCTTTTGCTATAGCTTTGTGCAGGTACTTATCTTTTCCAAATTCTACTATTTGGCATTACATGTTCATGCTTTTACTTCAAGGATATGCCCCCATCAGATGTGGATTTGTAGCAAGAAAAGTAGTCAATGGAGCCTGGGACGATGAGTTTGGAGGATCTGTAGTCAAGCCTTGCTGCCCCTTTGTCTCTTATTTAGTTGGTTTCATTTGGGAATAGAATCGTCAGTGACATGCCTATTAGAATTATTTATTTGTTTCATCGTTGTGTTGTAGCCCCGTAGCAAATATTTGAACGATAGGATTGTTGTGCAGACTAGAGTGTGAAAGTTGGGTGCTCCCTTAAGCAAATATGTATTGTGTGCAGTGGATTAGGATCAAGATTTTGGTTCTGAAAGAAAGAGAGAGACATCGCATCATGTTCTTGCTTGGGTCCAATACTAAGAGTTGGCAATGTTGATGAGAAATAAAAAAACGCGTGTCATTGACCGGTTTTCTCTGCATCACGATTCATATTTGAGTTGGTAACGTATGCTATTTTGTCTTTCAGGTTTCTAGGTATCTGCTGCAAGGCTTGGATTGACAGATGTTGGGTTGATCTCATATGGATAAATGGTAGATCAAAGGCCTTTAATCACTGAAGTAGTATCCATATGTATGATTAGTGATGCAGATAATGAATATGGAAATTTTATGAATGTCAAGTGGAGAGTTAAATGATTTATCAATGATGATTTTACTGGAATTATTCTTGGAGAGTTAAATGATTTACAAGAACCTAAATGTCATTTTACACACAGTTTACTTTGTATAGAGTTCTTTTTAAACAAACACCCAGATTTAATAAATTTGCTTGCTTTGACATGTTACTTCTTTAAATAGGATCTTGAGATGTGATTTCGGGAAATGGTTGCTTTCTGGTCCTTTTGTTTTTGTTCTGAAACTATGAAAGCTAGAGAGTGACAATCATATCTTTTTGCGGGGCATCATTTCTAACAGTTCATTATTTTTAGAAGGGGTTACATTGCTTTGTAGGCATTGCATTCAGTCTCCTCCTCCCCACCCCCTCGGCGCTCAGTAGGAGTAGCGCGCTCGCCGCCGGCTCCCACGGGAGTGGTTGTTGCCCCGGTCAACTATGGTCGCCTCCGTTACCACCCACCAATAGGAGCCCCCCTCGCCGCTCCCCCTTGTCCACCATTTCATGTCCTTCACTGGTAGGAGCATTGGCTGCTGCTGGCCCATCGGCTTTTCCTGGAGGCATCGCCATTGACTGGAGGTGAGGTGGTGAGCGCCCAATTTTGTTGTTTTCCATTATTAGTTTCTATGTCCCTATTCTTGCCTATGCCTGAATGGTTGCTCCAGTTGTTTGTAGATTACTATCGGACCAGCAAGTAGTTGCACTGCCTATGAAGATGCAGACCTATTGGTGCTGGTGCTGGTAGCTTCACTAGCTGATTAAGTTTAGTTTCATGCTCACTTTTTATTACCAGTCTCTTTGAAGCTTCCCTCCATTAAAAGCTTTGGGAGTTGAAGTGATTACAGTTTTGGTAATGAATCAAGTGCTACCTTGATAGATTTCACTCTTGATTTTGGCTTAGCTTTGAATGAAATGGATGCCAGTAAAAACTCAATTCATGCTACAGAGATGTTGCAGATGCAAGTGAAGGGTGAGTTTATAATTTAGTTATGATTATGATTCCATTATCAACAATCGGGTTACTTACTTTTGCTAGATGCTTGATGTTTCTTTTCAATCGGAAACTTGATTTCTTAGTTTGCTTCTCAGTCGGTCAGGCATGGTAATTGGTAATATGTATGTTGTTTTTCTGTGATCTTGGCCGTTGGATCTCGAGCTCTGCAAAAGATGGAATTGTGGGTTCCTGGAGAAACATCAGTTGGATCTGGTTAGAACATCTTTTATGTTCCTTTGCCCTTTGTATAGTATCGAGTACTGAGTATTTTACTCGATTGAGCAGTTCACTCAATCGAGGATCAAGTTTTAGGTTATCCTTGCATATGTTTTAGTTCCTACAATACACATTGCTTGGTTCAAATAGAGGCGTGCAGTAAAATTTATATACTAAGCAGCAGAAATGTTCCAGGGGAAGAATAGCAATTACTAATTACTAGGTAAACAATCCATAGGATGTGCATCATGCAATGAATGTAAAGCTCTGTATTTGCCATATTGGGGAACAGGGGAACATAAGCTTAAGTTAGTTTTATTACTTTCATAGATCTTCTGCATCTCATATTTTCATGCTTAACATGAATTTCCCAGAGGTTCAAAAGTTAAATTAAAACGATGGAGATCAGGGTCAGAGGTAGAGTAGAAGTATAATAATGAATGTGATCAAGTGGTTCACATCACCACATTGTTGGGACTAATTATCAGTATTCTGTGGCATCTATTTGACCACCTGCTCTCTACCAATAGAAATGATAAATAAAGGTGGACAATAATAGGTTATATCATGATAGTGATCAAGGGGAAGAGAAATACTTTTTCAAGTCATGCATGGATTTTTTTATCAGGCAAATTTATTTTCTTCTTGCTCATTATTTTGGGCCTAGAGCAAGTAGAATAATTAGAATATCCTATTTGTGGCATCTGCATACACTTCAGGTCAAAATAATAATGTGCTTCCTGTTACTTGCTCTGTTTTGGTAATGTACATACATCACATGTGATATATAATTGGTAGTAGATAAACAATATTTGTTATCCAGTGAATGATTTTGGATTCTTTCATGAAAGCATCTTCCCCCTTTTGTGATTTTCGTTACATGAAATGAGTTACAATGACTGTCGTGATATATTTCTTCTCTGAATATTTATTACCATGGAACTCAACTATCCAGTGTGTATAGTTGTATACCTCATTTGAAGAAAAGAAAAACTCTCGAGTATCCATTATACCCGAATCATAAATTACTACTGCACACTGATCAGAGTGTGTAGCATCAGACGTACACCTTACAGAAAACAGAAAACAACTCAAGTAGTGATGCTAAAATATTTTGGTTTGAGCTGGAGGCTTGGTTACAGCAGAAATTTCTCATGGAAAATACTTAAATCCATGGAAAATAATAAATCGAGGTCTTTTGTTATTGTTTTGCAGTTTATGAACATGATCTTATTATGCTACACTTGAGTCATAACTAAACGTCACAGTAGTAGCTCATATGCACTCCTGCTTTGTTGTACAACCAGTTATTGCTTTTTTTTGCTTTGTATTGCCAACATGCTCTAAAATGTATGGAACCATGCTTTTGCAGACTGCCTTTTTTGGTGAGAGGTTTAATTGTCAAATGCAAAACGAACATATGCTTCCCTCCTGATGTTCGCATATACTGTTGATGTTGAATTAATTACTGAAGACTGAACTATAGTTTTATGGGGAGAGGTTTAATTTTTTCTTCAGATTGTTGTTTTATCCAGGAAAGTAACTTTTTCTTCACTTGGGTCATCATTACTAAACTTTTCCTGCGACGAGGAACTTAAGCCATTCTTGACGAAGGAAATCCGAAGACTCCGGCAGATGACATATTTGTTGGCATTGACTTCTGTCATTCTTGCAACTATTTTAGGCTGCTACCTGATTGTCACTAGCCATTTTTGTATAAATGCCTTGCTTTTAATATTTTCTACTGTTTGGCTGCCGCTTAATGCGCTACTCAGACTTATATATATATATATATATATATATATATATATATATATATATATATATATAGGGATTGACTATTCGTCACCCTGGGTGAGGAATAGTTATTTTTCACCCCCTCTATTTTACCATCAATGGACCGTAATTTTACGTTCTGTAAATTTTGCTTTATTTCCGAAGTAAAAAGAGACCGTAAGAAAATATATAATCGTCAAAAAAAATATTTTATGTTATGTAAAATTACAAATGTAAAAACATAATGTAAAATACACATAAACTATAATTTTTCTTGTCTTATGACCTATATCGATTGGAATGTAACTATTTAAATTCCAAACGTAATTTAATTATGAAATGATCGCAATATTACCTCGGATGAAGAATAACTTATTCTGCACCCTGGGCGATGAATAGTAACACTATATATATATATATATGATATATATATATATATATATATATATATATATATCATATATATATGACCTGCTCTAATTATTATTAACGGTCTTTCAAACTGCAGACTATATTCCTTTCTATATAAATGATCTAATCCTTATCTATCAAATTCTATAGAAGGTTGTCTAAACTTCATACCATGTACAGGCACTTACACAATTGAGTGACTGGTGGTATAGATACTGTGGCAAAACTTTTGCCATGTTGCTTAATTATAGTAGAACTGTGCACGTGCTTAGCCACAAGTGCTGTGACCCGGCAACGCGCGCCAAGGCGCGTTGCTGGTCTAGTACTATACTCATGCCGGCATATACTATGCTTAAGCCGGCGCTCCGGCGTGAGTATGTTACTAGTCTATATTACTACATCTATAATGAGGAGTAATATATTTCTGGTGTCATGCAACGCTTCATTTATTAGGTTGTAGACTCATTTTGTCTTGATATGTGTGATGTTACTCATACTATGATTAACTAGTCACTCCCTCCGTTTCTTTTTAGTCTGCATATAAGATTTGGTCAAAGTTAACTAACTTTGACTTAGTTTATAAAAAAAAATCAAGATTCATAATATGCAATCAATATTGTAAGATGCATCATGAAATTAATTTTCACAACATATAGATTTAGTATTGTAGATGTTGATTTTTTTTTCTATAAAATTAGTCAAACTTTACAAACTTTGACTTCGAACAAATCTTATATGCAGACTAAAAAGAAACGGAGGGAGTACTCGCTCCTTTCCGGTTTATAAGGCTCAAATCTCAAATCCCATCAACAAAGGCATTTTATAAGTGGATGAATGTATCTCGTATTTTACAAAACTATCCCAATTAAACTCATGCATTAATTTAGATTAATTACAGTGCATGCATGCTTGGCCAATAGATGAGTAGTAACATTACATGCATTGGTGTGTTCCTTTATAATTCTTCCATGCAAAGATTTAATGCACATTGAAAACTAAAAATGAGATGGAGATGAGCCCTCTAAATTGGAAAAACAGAAAAATTGAGATAAACCTTAGACTAGTCTATGGTACTACCTCTATAATGGGGAGTAACATGTGTGTGGTGTCATGCAACAATTCATTTATTAGGTTGTAGACTCATCTTGTCAAGGAGGCCAGGGCGCGTCCTCCACACCGGACTGATGATAGGGTCCCACTCAAAAACAGCCGGATACCCGATGGTATGACGACTTTCTTCTCCGGTGGGATGTGAACACCGCGTGGCACCGCTCCAGCTCGCCCCCGAGGGCCAAAGTCCAGCTATTTAAGTCGGACGGCATCCCCCAGTCCTAGCCACACCCCTTCCTCCCTTTCCACGTCGCCAACCCAAGCCCGTCCTCCTCTCTCCCGCTCTGCCTCACTCTTCGTATGTCGTTTGGCTTCGCCATGGCCTAGTAAAAGAAGACAGCGTATACTATGCTCATGCCGGAGCGCCGGTTCCAGATTGAGGAGGAGATCTGGGCGAGGCGTGCCGCCCATGAGATTTGGGCGAGGCGTGTGAGGGAGTCTTGGACTAAGGGGTCCTCGGCTGTCCGGCATGTTAGCCATGGGCTGGACTGATGGGCTGTGAAGATACGAAGACCGAAGACTGCACCCGTGTCCGGATGGGACTCTCCTTAGCGTGGAGGGCAAGCTTGGCGACCAACCATGTAGATTCCTTTCTTTGTAACCGACCTTGTGTAACCCTAGATCCTCCCGGTGTCTATATAAACCGGAGAAGTTAGTCCGGAGGGGGAGATTCATTACCATAGCCATACAAGCCAGACCTCTAGGGTTTAGCCATTACGATCTCGAGGTAGATCAACTCTTGTAATACTCATATTCATCAATATCAATCAAGCAGGACGTAGGATATTACCTCCATAGAGAGGGCCCAAACCTGGGTAAACATCGTGTCCCCTGTCTCCTGTTACCATCGACCTAAGACGCACAGTTCGAGACCCCCTACCCGAGATCCGCCGGTTTTGACACCGACATTGGTGCTTTCATTGAGAGTTCCACTGTGCCATCCTCAAAAGGTTCGATGGCCCCTTCAATCGTCAACAATGACGCTGCCCAAGGAGAAACCTTCCTCCCCGGACAGATTTTCGTGTTCGGCGGCTTCGCACTGCGGGCCAACTCGTTTGGCCATTTGGAGGAGATCAATAGCTACGCCCCTGGCCATCATGTCAGATTTGGGAGCTTGAACTATGTCGCGGACATCCGTGAAGATTTGATCTTTGCTGGATTCGAGACCGCGGCGATCGCTCCTAGTCACCTCGATGAACATGACCTAAATCTGTCATCAGACCACATTTGGGAGATAACTCCTGTAACTGCTCTGGCCTTAGATCCGAAGCACACAACGCCATCTAAGGACTGGAGGTTCAAACCCACCACGGACGCCACAGATTCTCCGGCATTGGAGCCACACATGGACTTAAACTCACACAATATTTGTGTCACCGGAACCCCGGACTCGTCTCTGGGTGTAAGTTCCGAACCATGTGAGTCCACGGATGCCGAACTTGATCGTTTATCGATCTTCGAGTTCAGCGCCGTAGACATCTTCTAGCACTCACCCTTGGGCGATGTGCTAAGCTCATTAAAGAACCTATCCTTGGCGGAGGACTCACAACCGAACTATATCCGGTTCGAACTAGAAGCTGATGACAGGGAATTTCACTCCCCACCCGCCACCCACTTTATAGCCACTGTCTGAGACTTAACCGACATGCTCGATTACGGCTCCGATGACATCGACGATATGAACGACGATGCCGGAGAAGAAGAGGCCCAGGACCTGCCATTCACCGGACGCTGGACGGCCACTTCCTCGTACGATGTATACATGGTGGATGCACCAAAGGAGAACAACGGCGATGACCAGGAAGATCCAGTTGAGGATAAACCTCCTGAGATACAATCGAAACGCCGGCGTCAACGGCGCCGCTCTAAGTCACGCCACAGTAAAGATAGCAACACCGGCACAGGAGAAGATAACGCCCCGGAAGGTGCTGAAGACAACGAAGACCTTGTTGACGCAGCTACCGAACAGGATGAACGGGAAGATGCGCAGGTTAGCCCTGGTAAACAGGCCACGCAGGAGGACTCGGAGGACAATAATTATCTTCCGCTCTCCGAGGATGAGGCGAGCCTCGGCACCGAGGATTTCATCGTGCATGAGGAACCTCTGGAGCAGGAGCGCTTCAAGCGCCAGCTAATAGCCACTGCAAGGAGCCTGAAAAATAAGCAGCAGCAGCTTCAAGCTGACCAATATCTGCTCGTCGACAGGTGGACTGATGTTTTGGCAGCCGAAAATACGGCCTCAGACGTCCAGCCAAGAGTTACCCAAAACGAAGATTGCTACGTCAGTTCGATGAAGAGGCGCCGGAGCCCATACTTCCCTCTCGTAATGCGGCCAACCGAACACTACACGGTCGGCACAGTGCAGTGGACCGACCACCTCGTGGTCAGGATATAGCGGCAACTCAAGCCGAACAGCAGTCCACCCCGCCACCATGAAAAAATAGAGACAAAACAGTTCGGGGTCATACACACGACCTCCAGCAGACCCTGGATAGTAGAGCAGGATATACCCGATCGATTTACAGATCGCGAGGACGTTCCTCGACACGTGATGATGGCTACCTATTCGGATGTGAAAAACCTAGTCACACCCGAGCCAACAACCGTAGACGAACTCCGTCGGAGCTACGTCGCGACGCGGCCTGATATAGAGGTGCCGCACACCCTCTTTGCTTCACCGATGAAGTAATGGATCACGAATTCCCTGAAGGGTTCAAACCCGTTAACATTGAATCATACGACGGAACAACCGACCCCGCGGTATGGATCGAGGATTTTATTCTCCATATCCACATGGCTTGCAGAGATGACCTCCACGCTATCAAATACCTCCCACTAAAGCTCAAAGGGCCAGCTCGGCACTGGTTAAACAACCTGCCTGATAACTCTATCGGTAGTTGGGAGGACATGGAAGAAGCCTTCCTCAACAACTTCCAAGGTACATATGTCCGGCCACCAGATGCCGATGACTTAAGCCACATAGTCCAACAACCTGGAGAGTCAGCCAGGAAATTTTGGACTAGGTTCCTAACCAAAAAGAACCACATCGTCGACTGTCCGGATGCCGAAGCTCTAGTTGCCTTTAAACATAGCATCCGCGACGAATGGCTCGCCCTCCACCTCGGCCAAGAAAAGCCGAAATCTATGGCATCCCTCACGGCACTTATGACCCGCTTTTGTGCGAGCGAGGATAGCTGGCTAGTTCGTAGTAAAAATATGGCCAGTGACGCATGCCCCTTTGAGGCCAAAAACAGCAACGGCAAGCTCCGATGTAACAGGCACAAACGCCGAAGCAATGGTAATAATACAGACGTCACTATAGTCAACGCCGGATTCAGCGGCTCTAAGTCCAGCCAGCGGAAGAAACCATACAAGAGAAACAATCAGGTACCATCCAGCCTGGACCGCATACTCGACCGTCCGTGCCAAATCCATGGCACCCCAGACAAACCAGCCAACCATACCAATAGAGATTGCTGGGTTTTTAAGCAATCTGGCAAGTTAAATGCCAAGAATAAGGAAAAGGGATCGCAGAGGGAGGACGACGACGAGGAGCCCCTGCAGCCAAACGGTGAACATGATATATGGTACACACATCCCCAAGGATGTCTACACGATAGAGCCACTCGCCCCAAAATTTAATCCATGGTCATCATGCCCGATCACTTTTGATCGCCGGGATCATCCGACCAGTATCCGTCATGAGGGTTCAGCCGCACTGGTCCTGGACCCAATAATTGATGGGTTCCACCTGACGTGAGTCCTGATGGACGGTGGCAGCAGCCTCAACTTGCTCTATCATGATACAGTGTGCAAAATGGGCATTAACCCATCACGGATCAAGCCCACAAAGACTACCTTTAAAGGAGTCATACCGGGCGTAGTGGCCCGCTGCTCGGGCTCAATCACACTAGAGGTTGTCTCCGGATCTCCGGACAACTTCCAAAGCGAAGAGTTAATCTTTGGTATCGTCCCCTTTCATCGCGGCTATCATGCGCTGCTCGGACGAACCACATTTGCCCGATTTAACGCAGTGCCACACTATGCTTATCTCAATCTCAAGATGCCCGGTCCACGTGACGTCATAACAGTCAATGGAAATATGGAACACTCCCTTCGTGTAGAAGAGCACACAGCTGCCTTAGCAGCAGAGGTACAGAGCGGCCTTATCAAGCAGAACCTTTATTCGGCTGCCAAGCCCACGAACACCATCAAGAGGATCCTTACTACCCTGCAGCAGGACAACTCGGCTCGTCAGGAGCTCGACTAGCAATCCGGCCTCTGTCTCAGTCCCGATCAAGTGGCGGCATTCATACCGCGCGTACATAACTATGCACTCAAAATTCCATGGGCATCTTCGGAAGCATAGCTAGCTTGTGATCCAAAGTACGGCTCAACCGACACCGGATACACACATACTTTCACTTTTATTCGTTTCCTTTTCAGGTTTGAATCCCGCAGGCCCCATCTGATGGCATGATCATCGGTACTCTTGAAGGACAAACACACCAAGGCGGCAAGAAGCACAGGCATCTGGGGGACTTCTCTAGGTGGTTTCGTTAACAATCACTCTACCTGTTTTTCAGGACCCACGTGCAGCTCTCCCTTGGTTAAAGGCATAGTAACTAGCCTCCTGCTTATTGCATTATTTGCATAAACGCGCTTTAACACACCAATGACATTATAATAAGAACAGTTTGCGGCTCAAATTTTATGGCCCTAGCTTATCACTTGTTCTTTTTTTCTCCCTGTTTTGTTTTTTCTTTTGTGGTAACTTTATCAGGTAGCGCCCGTACACTTTGGTACGTTTGATTTTGGCCAGGGGCTTCATAGCACCCCACACTACGACAACAAAAGTCCGGACACTTTTTATAAGTATAGTTCAGCACCCCGAATTTAGCATTATATGCATTGGCTCCGAATCATGTCTTTGGTCAATAGTTGGGCTGCCTAGCTCCTGTGCTTGCTACCTTACATTCCGCTATATCGGCTAAGGTAGTAAAGGGAGAACTACTGCGATTGTGCCTTGGTTTATCCAAAGGAGAACCTCAGTAGAGAAAGCCGAAAACTGACTGTCATGATGCGGCGAGAGCCGGTCAGCTGTTTCGAGGTTGCAAATCGTTGGAGATTTCTTTCGTATTACGCAAAGGATCGATACTTCCCGATCAGACGCATATAACACCCTAGTTCGGATACTAGGGGCTGCACCCATGTTTTTATTGTCGAATTCCTATGGCTAAGTGAGGGCGTTAAAGCCGCATAGTCTATTTGCCTGGTTCGTTGCGCTAAACAACTACTTCAAGGACCATATAATTGGATCAAGATTGTTTAGATTTCATCCCAAACACCTCCGTACTGCCTACATGGGGGCAGAAGCCGACGACTGGTTAACCCTCAGATTTCATATAACACGGCCGCATAGGAGGTAAAATTTAAAAACATAATAAGCATTATATTACAAACCCACTTTGTTTTACCATACAAGGTAGAAGGAACTTGAATACATTCATTCAAAGATCGTGTCTTTTGCACACTGATCCGCAACAATGCGGGACCCCTCCAAGACATTGCCAAAGTATCGCTCGGGTATGCGGTGCTCTTTGCCCTCAGGTGGCCCCTCGGTCGCCAACTTGATGGAGTCCATCTTCGCCCACCAGACCTTGACATAGGAGAAGGCCAGACGCACGCCTACGATGCAGACGGACCGCTTGATGACGTCCAGCCGAGGGCAGGCATCCACCAGCCTCTTCACGAGGCCAAAGTAACTGCTGGGTATAGCTTCGGCTGGCCACAACCGGATTATTAAATCCTTCATGGCCAGTTTGGCCACCCTGTGTAGCTCGACCAGCTGTTTTAGCTGATCGCTGAAGGGCACCGGATATTCTAGCGCAAGATATTGCGACCAGAATAGCTTCTCCGTGGAGCTCCCTTCTTCGGCTCGGAGAAACTCCACGGCGTCGGTCACACTGCGTGGCAGATCAACAAAAGCCCGTGGAGAACTCCGAATCCGGGTCAGTAAAAGATAGTTCCTCTTCACATTCTTACTTTGCATATTGAATGCCTTACCCACCACGATCTTCCTGGCTTCCTGGATCTCATGGAGGGCGCCCTGGGCTTCACTCTGGGCTGTCTCCGCACTCTTACGAGCCTTGGCGAGTTCGGCCTCTTGAGCCGATGCATTGTGCTCCAAGGTCTCGCACTTCCTCACCGCGTCCTGGAGCTCCTGTTGGACCTCGTTGACCCGGGCCATGAGCTTCTTACGGGCGGCCTGCTCCTTGACAGCCTTCCCATCGGCTTCGACCAGGGCCTTTCTCAGGGCCTCTACCTCGGTCATCGCTTTTGTACATATCATGACACTTTGGTCAAATGCATGTCATTTTACTTTTTTCGAATACATAACGGGTTATCACATACCTTCTTTACTCATATGCACGTGTGGAATGATAAACGGTAAAGTAAAAAGTTCCTAGTCTTGCCTCTAGGACTAGCTCAAGTGTTGGTGAGGATCATGCTTTCCAGATCTTAGAATATCGTTATGTGTAATGATAGTTCTAAAACAACATTGAGATTATGACATTGGAAGAACGATCATATTGAATTGACTCAATCTTGTTTTTTTGAAAAGTGAACAGTAGGAAAGGCTCCTACTGCATATGTATTAAAGAAAACTCAAACAGTTACATGTACAATGTGGGGGGGACCCAACTGGTGGGTATATACAAGAGTGAGTGAGGTATAACTATCCTACAACAAAGTGATCAAAGTAGCCTACAGTATGCCCTCCAAAATGGCAGTCACCGCTTGTGCTTTATGAGCAGGGACTCTGTGTTGAATATTGGCAAAATCTTCCCTGAACCTCCTTTTCCAAGATGACATGGTGGGGGCTACCCGTCTGAAGTAATTGTTATTGCATTCCTTCCAGAGACTCCAAGAAGCCACTAGAAAAATGTCCATGATCATTTTGCGTGGGTGAAGGTTTCTTATTTGTTTGAGCAGCTCAAGTCTGTTGCCATGTGGGGGCCAAGTGATATGAAGTGTGTCCCAGCATGCCTTGTTGAAATCACAATGGAAGAATAGATGTTCCACTGTCTCCTCCACATGTTGGCCACACAGCAAGCAGTCGAGGTTGTCCCCAACGTTATAGTGGCGCCTCTTTTAGCATGTTTCTGGTGTTTAGACGACCAGACAGCAAAAACCAGCCGAACACCTTGATTCTGGGTATACATTTGGACTTCCATAGCCACTTGAAGGCGACATGTGCAATGATCTCTCTGAAGTAGAATGAATAATATGATTTGGTCTTGAAATCAGAAGACCCCCAAATATAAGTCCAACTATCTTTTGCATCAGTGAGAGTGACACCAGCAACATCGTCTTGGATTTGCTTCAGTTCATTGTGTGCCTGTGGTGAGAGGGGCAGCTGGAAGGCCGAACCGAGGCTTGTGGTGGCCAGAAACTCCTGTATTGATGCATCCTCAGGAGTGGAATAGGAGTAAGCCCGAGGGTGAGTCTCAGCATATATGCATTGATTCCAGTCATCTTTCCAGAACAGTGCCGTTTGGCCACTACGGACATGCACCAATGATACCCCCCTGTAGACGGGCATGAGATGGATGAGGTCGCGCCACCAAAAGGATCCATAGGGTTCAACTGCATGAGGGATAGAATTGGTGTAGTATGTGTCCCAGATCAAGGTCACCCACGGTATATCTTGTCGGTTGTAAAACTTGTGCAGGAATTTGAGCAGGAGCGCATCATTTTGGGTACGCAAATGGAGCACACCTAGCCCTCCACTGTTTTTGGGGCGACAAATCATGTCCCAAGCAGCAAGAGAATTGCATTTTTCTCCATCTTCAGTTTTCTTCTTCCACAAGCAGTGTCGACGTATCTTATCAAGTTGCGCTACTATTTTCGGAGGTAGCCTGAGAGTGCCCATGGAATACATGATCAGAGAGGTTATAATTGACTTCATTAGGGCTAGCTTGCCAGCATAAGACATGAGAGACATGGCGGCTGTAATTTTCCTCTCCGCCTTGCATAGCAACGGTGTCAAATCTTGCACTGAAGGTTTGGTGGTGCCAAGTGGGATACCTAGGTAGGTAAAAGGCATGGTCGCCGTGGTGCATCCAAAGAGTGTAGCCAGTTCATTGCACTTCCCAGGGGGGGTGTTGATTGGCACCAAGGTTGACTTGTGAAAGTTGATTCGGAGGCCAATAGAAGCAGCATAATCTTCAAGAATCTTCTTGATCTGGGCAGCTTGGTCAGGACATGCAGGCATGAGGATAATAGTATCGTCCGCATACTGGATAACAGGGTATTTATCATCATATCGGGGCTGTATAGGGTGTTTCAATAAGTTTGCTTCAAGGGCCTCATTGATGGCAGTCTGATGTAAATCTGCAGCAAGTACAAATATCAGAGGAGACAACGGATCGCCTTGCCTGACGCCCCATTTGTAGTGAAATTGTCGGCCAGGAACTCCCTTTAGAAGAACCGAAGATTTGCCCGAGGAGAAAATACATTTAATTCGATCTATCAATTTTTGGTTGAAGCCCATACTGTGCATAATCTTGATCATGGCCTCGTGTTGTATGGTGTCAAAAGCTTTGGGAAAGTCTAGTTTTAGTAACACAATCTCTTCCTTGGATGTCTGGCACCGGTGCATGTACTCAAACGCCCAGGCCAAGCAGTCATGAGTTGATCTCCCTCGCAGAAATCCATACTGGTTTTTATGTACAATGGTGAGGATAATTTTTTGGAGATGATTAGCAAGCAACTTGGTGATCAGTTTGAGGCAGCAGTTGAGGAGTGTAATAGGTCTATAATCATTTACTATCTCAGGTGTGTTGGTTTTAGGTATGAGTGTGATATAACCATAGTTCAAGCTCTCCAGATTCAGGTTGCCTTGATGAAAATCCTCACAAAGACGATATAAATCTTGTTTAATGATGGGCCAGCAAGCTTTTAAGAATGCACCGTTCAAACCGTCAGGCCCCGAGGCTTTGTCAGGCGGCATTTCTTTGACAACAACATCTATCTCTTCATGGGTGAATGGAGTTGTGAGACTATACAAGTCTACTTGTGCTCTCAGCATTTGTGATAGGTTGAACTTCATATGAGGGGGGTTGGATTTCCCCATGCGATCTTTGAACGTGTCAAAAAGAATGGCCTCCTTGGCAGTGTGACCATCAACAGTGGCGCCCTCAGAGGTTTTCAGGCTAGATATACAGTTCTTCCTATGTCGCTCAGTTGCCACTGTTTGGAAAAATCTTGAATTTTCATCACCAAAGCGGACCCATCTTATTGTGCAGCATTTTTTCCAATATTCTTTCTGATATTGGAGCAAGCGCAGTAAGTGTTTTTTGAGAATTTTCCCAAAATTGGATTCTGGTATTGTTAAGGACCTGCGATCTTCAATATATCTAATCCAATTCTAGAATCGCTTTATCAGTATTTTCAATGCCCACTTTTAACCTTGAAAACTTTTTGCTCCAGTGACTGAGTGCATGCCGAACTGCCTTAAGTTTTTGGCAAAGAATGGAGGCAGAGTTCGACCGTTTATCAAATTTGATGGGCTTCTCCCAGGCCTGAGCCACAACATCCATAAACCCTGGATGAGCAATCCAGTATGTTTCAAATCTGAATAATTTACTCTTGGGGATTGTTGTCTGAATTACAACCGAGCAAGGAACATGATCAGAAACAGGACGACCAAGAGGTGTGACCATCGTGTTGGGGAAGGAGAGAGTCAAGTTTAATGTTGTGAAGAACCAGTCCAATTGTTCTAGGACTGGATTTTGCTGCATATTAGACCATGTAAATTTCCTTCACTTGATCGGCAGTTAGTAAGATGTTGCTCACGAATAAAATCATTAAATGTGAGCATATCATTCGGATCTCCTCCTGGTTTATTACGGTTTTCAGATGAGCGTATATAGTTGAAATCCCCAAGTAGGAGCCAATCTTCAGTTGAGGGAATATTTATATCAAATAACCATTTAGTGAAGGTTTCCGTCTGCTCCCCTTGACATGGGCCGTAGATATTAATCAACTTCCAATTGTGAGCTGATTCAGTAGAAGTGAAGTGTATACCCAGCGCAAGGACTCAGATAAAAATACACTACCCGAAAACATGCTACTGTTCCATATCGTGATTAGACATCCTGATGCCCCTCTAGATGGAACACAAGCAAATTTATCAAAACGCTTTGGGCATAAGGCCTTAAGAGAAGATGCATCAAACGTTTGCATCTTAGATTCTTGCAAACATATAATAGAGCAACCACTAGTGTTGATCGCATTAGAGAGGGCTAAATGTTTCTCGGGGGAATTAAAACCACGGACGTTCCAGCATAACACATTCCAGTTTTGCAAAAGAACCATAGATGAAAAGCAAAAGCAGGTAATTAAGCCGAGGCCGAAGGATCTTCCGGTTCCTTGGAGAGCTTAGCCACAGTGAGCTCGTCCGCTGGGATGGCACATAGCTGAGTGCCAATGGCCTGCACAGTGAGCTCAATCTTGTTTGTTACGAATTGAGTTAATATCGTCAGTAATCAATTATAATAACACGGAGTGTTAACACGTGATTTTGCTTCTTAGACCATAATAGTATTGTAGTCACTTCTTTTGGTACGGTGGGCTTTGGGGTTGCCCAAGTGTTACGTGTCACACGATGATCATAACACAACTTACAGGCTCATAGAAAAGTTTGACAAGGGACCAGATAACTCCAGAGTGGGATTTGCACCTCCAATAATGGAGAGATATTTTTAGGGCCCTCTCGGTGTGAAGGCACCCATCATCGTTTGGCCTGACACATATGACTTCGTCACGAAGATGGCAGAACACGGTAATGAGAAAGAAGAACAAAACTGATAATAAGAATACCAACAGTATACTGAACATGTGATTACTTGGGAGGATACATCATTAAACATATATTTATATATATTTGGTTTTTTAAATACTTTTCTCAATATACTTGGTCAAACTAAACAAAGTTTGACTGTCGAAAATCATATGTGCACACTACATTTTGGAATAGAAGGAGTACGAAAAATACACACACTCCTAGATGCCTTGACGACAGGTTAGATCCGTTTCACGCGTCTCCGTCGTCCTCGTCTTCCAGGAATCATGCACGCACGCACGCCGGGAATGGGCAGCAACCCAAACACAAGAATCCTGGGCTCGTTGATCCCGAGGCAACCCAAGAAAGAAGACTCGAAGCATGTACTCTCTCCATTTCGAATTACTTGTCGCATGTATAGATATATCTAGATGTATTTTAGTTTTAGATATATCCATTTCTACGACGAGTAATTTAGAACGGAGGGAGTACCAATTATCCTTCTGCTACTTCACACGAGGACAAACCGCCCACAACCGCACGCACAGGTGGTCAAACTCTAGATCCGCGGGTTCATATTGTGGCTACTCCAGCTAGCTTCACTCCCTTCCAGGCCGCACAAGCGCGAATATGCTTTGGTTTCACTGCCGCCCAGGTCAAAACGCCTACCACACGAAAACCTATGCCCAGATCGGATCGCCTCTGCGATCAGACAATTCGGTAGTTTTGCCTTTCGATTGATTGGAGTTACGTATATACCAGTCCATGTCGTCTACGCATTCGATCGATCCATGCATATTGACGGGCTTATGTATCTACTTCCTTCGTTCTTAAATACAAATCTTTGTAAAGATTCGACTAGATGGACTACATACGAAGCAAAATGAATTAATCTATTAAAATACATCTATATACATCTGTATATGATTTATAGTAAAATCTTTACAAAGACTTGTATTTAGAAATGAACGAAGTATCACTGAAGGTGGCTCTCAAGTTCCGGTATGTACGTACACGAAATAGCCTGATGTACACTCGAGTACTCCAAAGTTGATCCAGTACACCTCGGGCGCCAAGCAGCGGCAAATGCTATAGCCATTGCCCATTGTCAATTACATTATCCGGCTCAGAAGAATTGCCTACTATTAGTAGTATTTATTTATAGCGCTAGATCAATGTAGATGCATTGAGATGTGCACGGTGGTGCATGCATGTGTCATTCCCGCGGGGTTGGCTTCTCGTGCTGGTAACATACGCGCACGTGATCGATCGACCGGGCTTCAGTGTGTGTTGGTGAAGCACCAGCAATTTGGATCCATCTTGTTTAGATTTACAATCTACAAATATACTATATTGACAATGACATGGTTAATTAATCGGCCATGAGGCCGCGTGGCGCGAACATGTGGCCAGGGAGGAGGGAAGGGGAGGCTTGTGCGTGTTGCAACGTCTCATGCCGTTGTCGTGCGAGGTGCTGGGCCACTATAGCTAGCTGCATGCGCGCGCGGCGGCGGCAAACCCGTCCGACGAAGTTTTTTTTTCACGAATACGCAAAGCTTGCGTATCATTTCATTGACAGAAGGAGCTAGAATGAGTATAACAGATGATACAACACATGACACGGACGCAAGAGACATGAACATGGTGCACGAAACAAAGAGACATGAGATACTCGACCAAAACATAAAAACACAGCTAACTCTCCGACCGAAGAAACAAGCCAACCAACAACTAGACGACCAGCATCTCCAAAGACAGCTCCGAGGACGCTGTGAGCAAACAAAACAACGTCTTCATGAAGGAGAACGACACCAAGACGCCGTCGTCGTCCGATCCGAAAAAAATGGACTTAGGGTTTCCCCTGATGCTCGAAGAGGGGCATAGATAATGGCCATGACAACGCCTTCAAGAAGGGAACGGCACCCGCAGGTGTCGCCGCTACCAGCATGAGATGCAGGGATTTCGCCCTGGCCAAATTCCGAGCAATCCCAAGCCGTCGGAGCATGAGTCGGAGAAGAGGAAGTCAAGCATAGGCCGGAACTGTGACTGCGGGAAGGGGAGCCATGCCCGATGCCAAAGGAGGCACCGGTCGTCGCCGGACGTGAGAGCTTCGAAGGAGGGCAAGGCTGCGTGGCTGAGCGGAATGGGGGCAACACGGATACGATGTTGGCCGGAGCCCCAGATAAGCCAGGATCTGGATGGGAGCGCAGATTCATGCCACTGGGACCGGAGCATCAGGGGCACCGGCAGGCCAAAGGAACTGGAAGGGGACGCAGTTCCCAGAGCGTGTCGGACCCAAAGATACGCCGGGGTGGACGGTCAACCAAGGGTACCCGCAGGGTGTTGGGTGCGGAGATGCCAAGGAGCTAGAAAGCCATAGGAGCCGGAAATAGCGCAGCTCCAGGGTGCGCATGATCCAAAGCCACACCGGCCGGCCATGGACGCTGGAAGGGGACGAAGGTCCTTGACCGCCGGGTCAAAGCCGCCCCTGCGGGGATGGGTGGATGGTGAAAACGCTCGCACGCAGCCAAACTCTCGGCCGGCGCGCTACAGGAAGTAGCGGCCGCCGGGCACAACTATGTGCCTCCAGGCCGCCTCCGAAGAGGGGCTGACCCGAAGCCGACCAGAGTGGAGGGAGGGTCGGGTGGGAGGAGGGGCGCAGCATGGAGGACGCGCCCAGCCGCCACGACGGGCCGGCCGGGAAGCAGCACAACCGGCTGGGGAGGCCCCAGATCCAATCGGGGGCGGACCGGGACGACGTGCCACGAGCCGGTGCAAGGCCACCCGCAGCAGCAGGCCGGGGAAGAAGCCGCCAGGGAGCCACCGAGGGAGGCCGCCTCCGACGCCGGTGGGGGCCGCCGGCGCCGCCAGGGACGGATCTGGGGGGGCGTGGCGGATCAAGAGGCCAGCCGAGCAGGGGGGAACGGCCCCGCCGCCGCCATCCCAGGGCCCGGTGCGGCTTCGCCGGCCGGCCCTCCGGCGACGGCGGCGCGAGGTAGGCAGGAGGAGGGATGGCGGGCCGGCGGTGGCTGGGATCCCCCGTGTCGCCCGGGTCGGGCGACGCGAGGGTCGGGGCGACAGGAGGAGGGGTGCTACCGCAATCCGTAAAAAACTTGTCTGTCGTCCGACGAAGTCTCACCACGTAGTTACCCAACGTCGGATTATTCCCACGCAACTCTGCATATAAATCCCCTACACTCCACTGCTGAGAAGGAAATGCTAGTTGTGTAGTAAGAAATGTGCACCCAACAATTGTCAGGTGGATCATAGATGGGATGGGTCAGTCGTGATCTGGACAGAAGGAGCAAGATCGTGCTTGCTGTTTCTTTTGACGATGTTGTTGAACTGTTTCTGTTTGATTTGGCTGTGCTGGCACAGGATCCCTCATCCCTGCCTGCATGGTCACCTAATGTTTCCAGTTTCGTTGGCTTCACTACTGTTGTGGCCTCTAGGTGTTGTTTTTCCTTTTACACTTTTGTGACCCTGATCGGACGGCCTGTCCCGGCGTTTGTGACGGGTATGAGATGCCCGGCTGTAGATGCTCCAACCAGGGGCGGAGCCAGGAATTTTCACCAATGGGTTCATTCACTAACTACCTGTCAAAATTCCGTATGAACCAAGTCCTACTTTGTGACATATCGCAACGAGATTATATCAGTCAAAGAAAGCACAATGAATAGGAAAATGATACGACTTATCACACATATTTGGTACTTTAAAATTGAAGAGCGCATAAATTACCAATCGGTTGAAATTATAAAATCGCTTGTACATATTATAAATAGAGTAGTATCAAATAAAATTCATATTTCAGATCCAGCTTCTCATCTTTCTGAAAACATTGAAGAAACTAATAAGTTAGTCTAGCAAGTTTAAAATAAAAGTGACATCATGTGAAAGAATCATGTAAAGTCACTTACATTTCAGAGCGTCCCTTTTCTATTTTTCATGGCCTTAAAAAGATCAAACACATCATCATTACTAATGGGAGAAAACATCACTTTCTCCACATAGCAAATTAGACAATCACTCGTGAACTGATCACCAATTTTGTGTTGGGGAACGTAGTAATTTTAAAATTTTCCTACGCACACGCAAGATCATGGTGATGCATAGCAACGAGGGGGAGAGTCTGATCTACGTACCCTTGTAGATCGCAACGGAAGCGTTGACACAACGTAGAGGAAGTAGTCGTACGTCTTCTTCCTGATCTGACCGATCCAAGCACAGTTACTCTGGCACCTCCGAGTTCTTAGCACACGTACAGCTCGATGACGATCCCCGGGCTCCGATCCAGCAAAGCTTTGGGGAGGAGTTCCGTCAGCACGACGGCGTGGTGACGATCTTGATGTTCTACCGACGCAGGGCTTCGCCTAAGCTCTACAATGATATGATCGAGGTGGAATATGGTGGCAGGGGGCACCGCACACGGCTAAGGAACGATCTCAATGACCAACTTGTGTGTCTAGAGGTGCCCCTGCCCCCGTATATAAAGGATCCAAGGGGGAGGGGCTGGCCGGCCAAGAGGAGGGCGCAGGAGGAGTCCTACTCCTACCGGGAGTAGGACTCCCCCCCCCCAATCCTATTCCAAATAGAACTCCCAAGGGGGAAAGAGAGAGAGAGAGAGGTGGCCGGCCACCTCTCCTAGTCCTAATAGGACTAGGGGAGGGGGGAGGCGCGCAGCCCACCATGGCAGCCCCTTTCACCTTTCCACTAAAGCCCAATAAGGCCCATATGGCTCCCGGGGGTTCCGGTAACCTCCCGGTAATCCGGTAAAATCCCGATTTTACCCGGAACACTTCCGATATCCAAATATAGGCTTCCAATATATCAATTTTTATGTCTCGACCATTTCGAGACTCCTCGTCATGTCCGTGATCACATCCGAGACTCCGAACTACCTTCGGTACATCAAAATGCATAAACTCATAATAACTATCATCGTAACGTTAAGCGTGCGGACCCTACGGCTCGAGAACAATGTAGACATGACCGAGACACGTCTCCGGTCAATAACCAATAGCGGGACCAGGAGGCCCATATTGGCTCCTGCATATTCTACGAAGATCTTTATCGGTCAGACCGCATAACAACATACGTTGTTCCCTTTGTCATCGGTATGTTACTTGCCCGATATTCGATCGTCGGTATCCAATACCTAGTTCAATCTCGTTACCGGCAAGTCTCTTTACTCGTTCTGTAATACATCATCCCGCAACTAACTCATTAGTTGCAATGCTTGCAAGGCTTGTGTAATGTGCATTACCGAGAGGGCCCAGAGATACCTCTCCGACAATCGGAGTGACAAATCCTATTCTCGAAATACGCCAACCCAACATCTACCATTGGAGACACCTGTAGAGCTCATTTATAATCACCCAGTTACGTTGTGACGTTTGGTAGCACACAAAGTGTTCCTCCGGCAAACGGGAGTTGCATAATCTCATAGTCATAGGAACATGTATAAGTCATGAAGAAAGCAATAGCAACATACTAAACGATCGGGTGCTAAGCTAATGGAATGGGTCATGTCAATCAGATCATTCAACTAATGATGTGACCTCGTTAATCAAATAACAACTCTTTGTTTATGGTTAGGAAACTTAACCATCTTTGATTAACGAGCTAGTCTAGTAGAGGCATACTAGTGACACTCTGTTTGTCTATGTATTCACACATGTATTATGTTTCCGGTTAATACAATTCTAGCATGAATAATAAACTTTTATCATGATATAAGGAAATAAATAATAACTTTATTATTGCCTCTAGGGCATATTTCCTTCAGTCTCCCACTTGCACTAGAGTCAATAATCTAGATTACACAGTAATGATTCTAACACCCATGGAGCCTTGGTGCTGATCATGTTTTGCTCGTGGAAGAGGCTTAGTCAACGGGTCTGCAACATTCAGATCCGTATGTATCTTGCAAATCTCTATGTCTCCCACCTGGACTAGATCCCGGATGGAATTGAAGCGTCTCTTGATTTGTTTGGTCCTTTTGTGAAATCTGGATTCCTTTGCCAAAGCAATTGCACCAGTATTGTCACAAAAGATTTTCATTGGACCCGATGCACTAGGTATGACACCTAGATCGGATATGAACTCCTTCATCCAGACTCCTTCGTTCGCTGCTTCCGAAGCAGCTATGTACTCCGCTTCACATGTAGATCCCGCTACGACGCTTTGTTTAGAACTGCACCAACTGACAGCTCCACCGTTTAAAGTAAACACGTATCCGGTTTGCGATTTAGAATCGTCCGGATCAGTGTCAAAGCTTGCATCAACGTAACCTCTTACGGTGAGCTCTTTGTCACCTCCATATATGAGAAACATATCCTTACTCCTTTTTAGGTATTTTAGGATGCTCTTGACCGCTGTCCAGTGATCCACTCCTGGATTACTTTGGTACCTCCCTGCTAAACTTATAGCAAGGCACACATCAGGTCTGGTACACAGCATTGCATACATGATAGAGCCTATGGCTGAAGCATAGGGAACATCTTTCATTTTCTCTCTATCTTCTGCAGTGGTCGGGCATTGAGTCTGGCTCAACTTCACACCTTGTAACACAGGCAAGAACCCTTTCTTTGCTTGATCCATTTTGAACTTCTTCAAAATCTTGTCAAGGTATGTGCTTTGTGAAAGTCCAATTAAGCGTCTTGATCTATCTCTATAGATCTTTATGCCTAATATGTAAGCAGCTTCACTGAGGTCTTTCATTGAAAAACTCTTATATAGGTATCCCTTTATGCTATCCAGAAATTCTATATCATTTCCAATCAGCAATATGTCATCCACATATAATATCAGAAATGCTACAGAGCTCCCACTCTTGTAAATACAGGCTTCACCGAAAGTCTGTATAAAACCAAATGCTTTGATCACACTATCAAAGCGTTTATTCCAACTCCGAGATGCTTGCACCAGTCCATAAATGGATCGCTGGAGCTTGCACACTTTGTTAACTCCCTTTGGATCGACAAAACCTTCCGGTTGCATCATATACAACTCTTCTTCCAAAAATCCATTCAGGAATGCAGTTTTGACATCCATCTGCCATATTTCATAATCATAAAACGCGGCAATTGCTAACATGATTCGGACAGACTTAAGCATCGCTACGGGTGAGAAGGTCTCATCGTAGTCAACCCCTTGAACTTGTCGAAATCCTTTTGCGACAAGTCGAGCTTTATAGACAGTAACATTACCGTTAGCGTCAGTCTTTTTGTTGAAGATCCATTTATTCTCAATTGCTTGCCGATCATCGGGCAAGTCAACCAAAGTCCATACTTTGTTCTCATACATGGATCCCATCTTAGATTTCATGGCTTCAAGCCACTTTGCGGAATCTGGGCTCACCATCGCTTCTTCATAGTTCGTAGGTTCATCATGATCTAGTAGCATGACTTCCAGAACTGGATTACCGTACCACTCTGGCGCGGATCTTGCTCTGGTTGATCTACGAGGTTCAGTAGTATATTGTTCTGAAGTTTCATGATCATTATCATTAACTTCCTCACTTATTGGTGTAGGTGTCGCAGAAACAGTTTTCTGTGATGTACTACTTTCTAATAAGGGAGCGGGTACAGTTACCTCGTCAAGTTCTACTTTCCTCCCACTCACTTCTTTCGAGAGAAACTCCTTCTCAAGAAAGTTTCCGAATTTAGCAACAAAAGTCTTGCCTTCGGATATGTGATAGGAGGTGTATCCAATAGTTTCCTTTGGATATCCTATGAAGACACATTTCGCCGATTTGGGTTCGAGCTTATCAGGTTGAAACTTTTTCACATAAGCATCGCAGCCCCAAACTTTCAGAAACGACAACTTTGGTTTCTTGCCAAAGCATAGTTCATAAGGCGTCGTCTCAACGGATTTTGATGGTGCCCTATTTAACGTGAATGTGGCCGTCTCTAGAGCGTATCCCCAAAACGATAGCGGTAAATCGGTAAGAGACATCATAGATCGCACCATATCTAGTAAAGTACGATTACGACGTTCGGACACACCATTATGCTGTGGTGTTCCGGATGGCGTGAGTTGCGAAACTATTCCACAACTTTTCAAATGTACACCAAACTCGTAACTCAAATATTCTCCTCCACGATCAGATCGTAGAAACTTTATTTTCTTGTTACGATGATTTTCTACTTCACTCTGAAATTCTTTGAACTTTTCAAATGTTTCAGACTTATGTTTCATTAAGTAGATATACCCATATCTGCTTAAATCATCTGTGAAGTTGAGAAAATAACGATATCCGCCACGAGCCTCAATATTCATCGGACCGCATACATCTGTATGTATGATTTCCAACAAATCTGTTGCTCTCTCTATAGTACCGGAGAACGGTGTTTTAGTCATCTTGCCCATGAGGCACGGTTCGCAAGTACCAAGTGATTCATAATCAAGTGGTTCCAAAAGTCCATCAGTATGGAGTTTCTTCATGCGCTTTACAACGATATGACCTAAACGGCAGTGCCACAAATAAGTTGCACTATCATTATCAACTCTGCATCTTTCGGCTTCTACATTATGAATATGTGTATCACTACTATCGAGATTTAACAAGAATATACCACTCTACAAGGGTGGATGACCATAAAAGATATTACTCATATAAATAGAACAACCATTATTCTCTGATTTAAATGAATAACCATCTCGCATTAAACAAGATCCAGATATAATGTTCATGCTCAACGCTGGCACCAAATAACAATTATTTAGGTCTAATATTAATCCCGAAGGTAGATGTAGAGGTAGCGTGCCGACCGCGATCACATCGACTTTGGAACCGTTTCCCACACGCATCGTCACCTCGTCCTTAGCCAATCTTCGCTTAATCCGTAGTCCCTGTTTCGAGTTGCAAATATTAGCAACAGAACCAGTATCAAATACCCAGGTGCTACTGCGAGCATTAGTAAGGTACACATCAATAATAGGTATATCACATATACCTTTGTTCACCTTGCCATCCTTCTTATCCGCCAAATACTTGGGGCAGTTCCGCTTCCAGTGACCAGTCTGCTTGCAGTAGAAGCACTCAGTTTCAGGCTTAGGTCCAGACTTGGGCTTCTTTTCCTGACCAGCAACTTGCTTGCCGTTCTTCTTGAAGTTCCCCTTCTTCTTCCCTTTGCCCTTTTTCTTGAAACTAGTGGTCTTGTTAACCATCAACACTTGATGCTCCTTCTTGATTTCTACCTCCGCAGCTTTTAGCATTGCGAAGAGCTCGGGAATAGTCTTGTTCATCCCTTGCATATTATAGTTCACCACGAAGCTCTTGTAGCTTGGTGGCAGTGATTGGAGAATTCTGTCAATGACGCAATCATCTGGAAGATTAACTCCCATCTGAATCAAGTGATTGTTATACCCAGACATTTTGAGTATATGCTCACTAACAGAACTGTTCTCCTCCATCTTGCAGCTATAGAACTTATTGGACACTTCATATCTCTCAATCCGGGCATTTGCTTGAAATATTAACTTCAACTCCTGGAACATCTCATATGCTCCATGGCGTTCAAAACGTCGTTGAAGTCCCGATTCTAAGCCGTAAAGCATGGCACAGTGAACTATCGAGTAGTCATCAGCTTTGCTCTGCCAGACGTTCATAACATCTGGTGTTGCTCCAGCAGCAGGCACACATCAGCTCTGGTACACAGCATTGCATACATGATAGAGCCTATGGCTGAAGCATAGGGAACATCTTTCATTTTCTCTCTATCTTCCGCAGTGGTCGGCCATTGAGTCTGACTCAACTTCACACCTTGTAACACAGGCAAGAACCCTTTCTTTGCTTGATCCATTTTGAACTTCTTCAAAATCTTGTCAAGGTATGTGCTTTGTGAAAGTCCAATTAAGCGTCTTGATCTATCTCTATAGATCTTAATGCCCAATATGTAAACAGCTTCACCGAGGTCTTTCATTGAAAAACTCTTATTCAAGTATCCCTTTATGCTATCCAGAAATTCTATATCATTTCCAATCAACAATATGGCATCCACATATAATATCAGAAATGCTACAGAGCTCCCACTCACTTTCTTGTAAATACAGGCTTCTCCAAAAGTCTGTATAAAGCCAAATGCTTTGATCACACTATCAAAGCGTTTATTCCAACTCCGAGATGCTTGCACCAGTCCATAAATGGATCGCTGGAGTTTGCACACTTTGTTAGCTCCCTTTGGATCGACAAAACCTTCTGGTTGCATCATATACAACTCTTCTTCCAGAAATCCATTCAGGAAAGCAGTTTTGACATCCATCTGCCATATTTCATAATCATGAAACGCGGCAATTGCTAACATGATTCGGATAGACTTAAGCATCGCTACGGGTGAGAAGGTCTCATCGTAGTCAACCCCTTGAACTTGTCGAAAACCTTTTGCAACAAGTCGAGCTTTATAGACAGTAACATTACCGTCAGCGTCAGTCTTTTTCTTGAAGATCCATTTATTCTCAATTGCTTGCCGATCATCGGGCAAGTCAACCAAAGTCCATACTTTGTTCTCATACATGGATCCCATCTCAGATTTCATGGCTTCAAGCCACTTTGCGGAATCTGGGCTCACCATCGCTTCTTCATAGTTCGTAGGTTCATCATGATCTAGCAGCATGACTTCCAGAACTGGATTACCGTGCCACTCTGGCGCGGATCTTGCTCTGGTTGATCTACGAGGTTCAGTAGTATCTTGTTCTGAAGTTTCATGATCATTATCATTAACTTCCTCACTTATTGGTGTAGGTGTCGCAGAAACAGTTTTCTGTGATGTACTACTTTCTAATAAGGGAGCGGGTACAGTTACCTCGTCAAGTTCTACTTTCCTCCCACTCACTTCTTTCGAGAGAAACTCCTTCTCAAGAAAGTTTCCGAATTTAGCAACAAAAGTCTTGCCTTCGGATCTGTGATGGAAGGTGTATCCAATAGTTTCCTTTGGATATCCTATGAAGACACATTTCTCCGATTTGGGTTCGAGCTTATCAGGTTGAAGCTTTTTCACATAAGCATCGCAACCCCAAACTTTAAGAAACGACAACTTTGGTTTCTTGCCAAACCACAGTTCATAAGGCGTCGTCTCAACGGATTTTGATGGTGCCCTATTTAACGTGAATGCGGCCGTCTCTAAAGCGTATCCCCAAAACGATAGCGGTAAATCAGTAAGAGACATCATAGATCGTACCATATCTAGTAAAGTACGATTACGACGTTCGGACACACCATTACGCTGTGGTGTTCCGGGTGGCGTGAGTTGCGAAACTATTCCACAATTTTTCAAATGTACACCAAACTCGTAACTCAAATATTCTCCTCCACGATCAGATCGTAGAAACTTTATTTTCTTGTTACGATGATTTTCAACTTCACTCTAAAATTCTTTGAACTTTTCAAATGTTTCAGACTTGTGTTTCATTAAGTAGATATACCCATATCTGCTTAAATCATCTGTGAAGGTGAGAAAATAACGATATCCGCCACGAGCCTCAACATTCATCGGACCACATACATCGGTATGTATGATTTCCAATAAATCTGTTGCTCTCTCCATAGTTCCGGAGAACGGTGTTTTGGTCATCTTGCCCATGAGGCACGGTTCACAAGTACCAAGTGATTCATAATCAAGTGGTTCCAAAAGTCCATCAGTATGGAATTTCTTCATGCGCTTTACACCGATATGACCTAAACGGTAGTGCCACAAATAAGTTGCACTATCATTATCAACTCTGCATCTTTTGGCTTCTATATTATGAATATGTGTATCACTACTATCGAGATTTAACAAGAATAGACCACTCTTCAAGGGTGCATGACCATAAAAGATATTACTCATATAAATAGAACAACCATTATTCTCCGATTTAAATGAATAACCGTCTCGCATTAAACAAGATCCAGATATAATGTTCATGCTCAACGCTGGCACCAAACAATAATTATTTAGGTCTAATATTAATCCCGAAGGTAGATGTAGAGGTAGCGTGCCGACCGCGATCACATCGACTTTGGAACCGTTTCCCACGCGCATCGTCACCTCGTCCTTAGCTAATCTTTGCTTAATCCGTAGTCCCTGTTTCGAGTTGCAAATATTAGCAACAGAACCAGTATCAAATACCCAGGTGCTACTGCGAGCATTAGTAAGGTACACATCAATAACATGTATATCACATATACCTTTGTTCACCTTGCCATCCTTCTTATCCGCCAAATACTTGGGGCAGTTCCGCTTCCAGTGACCAGTCTGCTTGCAGTAGAAGCACTCAGTTTTAGGCTTAGGTCCAGACTTGGGTTTCTTCTCCTGAACAGCAACTTGCTTGCCGTTCTTCTTGAAGTTCCCCTTCTTCTTCCCTTTGCCCTTTTTCTTGAAACTAGTGGTTTTGTTAACCATCAACACTTGATGCTCCTTCTTGATTTCTACCTCCGCAGCTTTCAGCATTGCGAAGAGCTCGGGAATAGTCTTGTTCATCCCTTGCATATTATAGTTCATCACGAAGCTCTTGTAGCTTGGTGGCAGTGATTGGAGAATTCTGTCAATGACGCAATCATCTGAAAGATTAACTCCCATCTTAATCAAGTGATTGTTATACCCAGACATTTTGAGTATATGCTCACTGACAGAACTGTTCTCCTCCATCTTGCAGCTATAGAACTTATTGGAGACTTCATATCTCTCAATCCGGGCATTTGCTTGAAATATTAACTTCAACTCCTGGAACATCTCATATGCTCCATGACGTTCAAAACGTCGTTGAAGTCCCGATTCTAAGCCGTAAAGCATGGCACACTGAACTATCGAGTAGTCATCAGCTTTGCTCTGCCAGACATTCATAACATCTGGTGTTGCTCCAGCAGCAGGCCTGGCACCCAGCGGTGCTTCCAGGACATAATTCTTCTGTGCAGGATAATCCTCAAGTTACGGACCCAGTTCGTGTAATTGCTACCATCATCTTTCAACTTTGCTTTCTCAAGGAACGCATTAAAATTCAACGGAACAACAACACGAGCCATCTATCTACAATCAACATAAACAAGAAAGATACTATCAGGTACTAAGTTCATGATAAATTTAAGTTCAATTAATCATATTACTTAAGAACTCCCACTTAGATAGACATCCCTCTAATCCTCGAAGTGATCACGTGATCCAAATCAACTAAACCATGTCCGATCATCACGTGAGATAGAGTAGTTTCATCGGTGAACATCATTATGTTGATCATATCTACTATATGATTCACGCTCGACCTTTCGGTCTCTGTGTTCCGAGGCCATATCTGTATATGCTTGGCTCGTCAAGTATAACCTGAGTATTCCGCGTGTGCAACTGTTTTGCACCCGTTGTATTTGAACGTAGAGCCTATCACACCCGATCATCACGTGGTGTCTCAGCACGAAGAACTTTTGCAACGGTGCATACTCAGGGAGAACACTTCTTGATAATTTAGTGAGAGATCATCTTATAATGCTACCATCAATCAAAGCAAGATAAGATGCATAAAAGATAAACATCACATGCAATCAATATAAGTGATATGGTATGGCCATCATCATCTTGTGCTTGTGATCACCATCTCTGAAGCACCGTCATGATCACCATCGTCACCGGCGCGACACCTTGGTCTCCATTGTAGCATCGTTGTCGTCTCGCCAATCTCATGCTTCCACGACTATCGCTACCGTTTAGTGATAAAGTAAAGCATTACATCGCGATTGCATTGCATACAATAAAGCGACAACCGTATGGCTCCTGCCAGTTGCCGATAACTCGGTTACAAAACATGATCATCTCATACAATAAAATTTAGCATCATGTCTTGACCATATCACATCACAACATGCCCTGCAAAAACAAGTTAGACGTCCTCTACTTTGTTGTTGCAAGTTTTACGTGGCTGCTACGGGCTTTAAGTAAGAACCAATCTCACCTACGCATCAAAACCACAACGATAGTTTGTCAAATAGACTCCGTTTTAACCTTCTCAAGGACCGGGCGTAGCCACACTCGGTTCAACTAAAGTTGGAGAGACAGTCGCCCGCAAGCCGTCTATGTGCAAAGCACGTCGAGGGAACCGGTCTCGCGTAAGCGTACGCGTAAGGTTGGTCCGGGTCGTCTCGTCCAACAATACCGCCGAACCAAAGTATGACATCCTGGTAGGCAGTATGACTTATATCGTCCACAACTCACTTGTGTTCTACTCGTGCACATAACATCAAACCATAAAACCTAGGCTCGGATGCCACTGTTGGGGAACGTAGTAATTTCAAAATTTTCCTACGCACACGCAAGATCATGGTGATGCGCGCATAGCAACGAGGGGGAGAGTCTGATCTACATACCCTTGTAGATCGCAACGGAAGCGTTGACACAACGTAGAGGAAGTAGTCGTACGTCTTCTTCCTAATCCGACCGATCCAAGCACCGTTACTCCGGCACCTCCGAGTTCTTAGCACACGTATAGCTCGATGACGATCCCCGGACTCCGATCCAGCAAAGCTTCGGGGAGGAGTTCCGTCAGCACGACGGCGTGGTGACAATCTTGATGTTCTACCGACGCAGGGCTTCGCCTAAGCTCTACAACGATATGATCGAGGTGGAATATGGTGGCAGGGGGCACCGCACACGACTAAGGAACGATCTCAATGATCAACTTGTGTGTCTAGAGGTGCCCCCTGCCCCCGTATATAAAGGATCCAAGGGGGAGGATCTGGCCGGCCAAGAGGAGGGCGCAGGAGGAGTCCTACTCCTACCGGGAGTAGGACCCCCCCTCCCCCAATCCTATTCCAAGTAGGACTCCCGAGGGGGAAAGAGAGAGAGAGGTGGCCGGCCACCTCTCCTAGTCCTAATAGGACTAGGGGAGGGGGAGGCGCGCAGCCCACCATGGCAGCCCCTTTCACCTTTCCACTAAAGCCCAATAAGGCCCATATGGCTCCCGGGGGGTTCCGGTAACCTCCCGGTAATCCGGTAAAATCCCGATTTTACCCGGAACACTTCCGATATCCAAATATAGGCTTCCAATATATCAATCTTTATGTCTCGACCATTCCGAGACTCATCGTCATGTCCGTGATCACATCCGGGACTCCGAACTACCTTCGGTACATCAAAATGCATAAACTCATAATAACTGTCATCGTAACGTTAAGCGTGCGGACCCTACGGTTCGAGAACAATGTAGACATGACCGAGACACGTCTCCGGTCAATAACCAATAACGAGACCTGGATGCCCATATTGGCTCCTGCATATTCTACGAAGATCCTTATCGGTCAGACCGCATAACAACATACGTTGTTCCCTTTGTCATCGGTATGTTACTTGCCCGAGATTCGATCGTCGGTATCCAATACCAAGTTCAATCTCATTACCGGCAAGTCTCTTTACTCGTTCTGTAATACATCACCCCGCAACTAACTCATTAGTTGCAATGCTTGCAAGGCTTGTGTAATGTGCATTACCGAGAGGGCCCAGAGATACCTCTCCGACAGTCGGAGTGACAAATCCTATTCTCGAAATACGCCAACCCAACATCTACCATTGGAGACACCTGTAGAGCTCCTTTATAATGACCCAGTTACGTTGTGACGTTTGGTAGCACACAAGGTGTTCCTCCGGCAAACGGGAGTTGCATAATCTCATAGTCATAGGAACATGTATAAGTCATGAAGAAAGCAATAGCAACATACTAAACGATCGGGTGCTAAGCTAATGGAATGGGTCATGTCAATCAGATCATTCAACTAATGATGTGACCTCGTTAATCAAATAACAACTCTTTGTTTATGGTTAGGAAACTTAACCATCTTTGATTAACGAGCTAGTCTAGTAGAGGCATACTAGTGACACTCTGTTTGTCTATGTATTCACACATATATTATGTTTCCGGTTAATACAATTCTAGCATGAATAATAAACATTTATCATGATATAGGGAAATAAATAATAACTTTATTATTGCCTCTAGGGCATATTTCCTTCATTTTGTTGCGCAACTTTTTCTTGACAATACTCATAGCCGAAAAGCATCTCCACGGATGATGTGGCAACTGGTAATATCAATAGCAGCTTTAGAAGATGATAGACCAAAGGAAAAGTAACATGTTTATTTGTCCACACCATTGACCTCTGATCAGCCGGATCTTAGGGCAATTCATATGAATTAATCTCTTTCTTGATAGAAGGCTTCGGGAAACTACTGACAACAACATTTGATGCACTTTTCTTACATCTAACGGGTGACCTTGATGTCCCCACATCATTATCTGGAATTCTGGATCAGGTGATTGACTTCTATTCTTTGAAAAATATCTTTCCATAGCCTACATCAGACAAAGTACATGAAAATAAGAATTAGAAAATTAGGGCAAAAGTTTCCTGTACTAGGCTATTAGATTTAGATTGGGTAGAACATAAAGAGGAAAGAGGTAATCTGACTGCCTTCAAGGCTCGAATTAAGCTGCAGTTGAGCGCTTCCGTGCTTGTCGCTATCGATTCCGTCAGGCGTCGGCGTCGGCGTCTGAGGAGGTGAGGACGAAGCAACGGGCTAGGGCTAACAGAAACCTGGGCGAGATGGGAGAGAGAGAGAGAGAGGCGAGGAGAGTTGGGAAATCAATGAGGTGTGCGGCTGCCATTTGTGTGTTCATCGTACATACAGTTTTTTTTAGGATCTTTCATCGTACATACAGGTATTGATATGGGAAAGGTTTGGGGCCGGTGCACCGGCCGAGTCGTGCGCCAGTCTCATGGGCGCTCGCCACGCGGCAGACCGGGCCCACCAGCCACCGCTCTCTCTATATCTCATCTTATCCTTATCTCTACCAGGAAACTCTCACGGCCATTCATTCTTTCCTCCCCGCGTCGAATCCCCATCCCCTTCTCTCTCCTTTCTCGTCCTCTCTGACGAACTCTGGTCGGCCAGCCACCACCACGGGCCGGGAAGGAGTGCCAGCCGCCACCACAGGGGAAGTCCGACAACCACCATTTTTTTCAAGCGACGTTGCAAAGGGGGGCCATGGACTGCTTGCAAGCCGGGGAAAGCCGTGGCCGTCACTCTCCTCATCCTCCTCCCTCGGCGAGGTCGAATGCATGTATCCCGTGAGCTTGGAGATGGCGCCCACCATGAGGGTGGACGGAGGTGCTGGAACCGCCCAACAGAGGCACTACGACAGCATGGCGGAGATGCTGCATTCGTCGTCGGTGAAGCTGCATCTGTCGATGGCGGCGCTGTGACGACATGGCCGAGGTGTTGGAACCGGCTGGAGGAGGTGTTGCGTCCGTTGCCGGCGAAGCTGCATTCCCTGCCGACGGTGCTGCGACGACATGCGATGGGTCATGTGTGAGGTGCTGGAACCCCTCGACAGATGTGCTGCATCCATGGCTGGCAAAGCTGCATCCATCGCCCGATTTTGCATTTTTGCTACCACCGTTTATTTTTTTTGCTGGAACCAGCACAAGTTTTTGCTACCACCAGTTTTTGGGTTTGCTTGAACTAGCCCCCAATTTTGTAAATTTTGCTACCACCAGCATTTTAGTTTGCTGGAGCGAGCTTTGTTTTTTGCTACCACTGGCATTTTTTGATTTGCTGGAACAACGTCCAATTTGCATGATTTGCTACAACCGTGTTTTCGATTTGTTGGAACCGGTGCCACTTTTTGCTACAACGGTCTTTTTGGATGCGAACCATAGCGTCGTCGTCGTTGAATCTGTAGCGAGGCGAGGGGGGAGCAGCACCGACAAGGGGTGAGCGTCGGCGGCGACTGTCGACAGCGGGGTTCGAGGCCGGTCGTCTTGCTCGGAGTAATCTGCGTGGGGTCGCTCGGGGTAATCAACGTGGGCCTAGGGCTATCGCTCAGGAAAAAGAGGAAGGCAAGGGACGGAGGAATAAGAGGATGTGAAATCCAGATCAAACGGCTGTGTTGCGCTGTATCGGGCGGCTGGGGTGCGACCGGCCCAACTATTGGGCCGGCACGCCGGCGCCTAGTAGTGGCCTATTGATATAGTCTAGTAACAAACATGCCTGACAGTGGGCTTTTGGGCCTTTTTACTTGTCTATTCATGTGGCGTTAGCAGTTTGATGGGGTCAAGCTTAATTTTTTATTAGGGTCAGCCTAGTATGTCGTGCATAACATGCAGGTAGCTGGCAAATTTCGCTGGGTTCATCTGAACCCAACGGTACAACGTTGGCTCCGCCCCTGGCACTAACGCTTCCAGTACTGGTGTGGCCTTTGGGTGTTGCTTTTCCTTTTACACTTTTGGTTAACCTGGTGGTTTGTGTAATGAAAATCGGTGAAGCGTGCTCGATGTTTAAAAAAAAATATGATGGCAATGCAAGCAGCATATGTATGCATGAATCATGCTAACCGAGAGAGAGAAGACGAACGCGAGCTCTACTCCTATATATCACCATCCAGTACTAGTTGCAGATCAGCGTGGACAGTGCCTCGACCATGCGCGCACGGAGACGTATGTACGTGGGCAATCAATCAAAACGTACCGAACGTCGTTCGGACAAAGGTCGATCTGTGATGATGATTGCATTTATTGGCGTCGATCTCTTCTCCACAAATCCCACGCACTAGCCTCCAAAACCGATCCTTGTCGCTTCAAGCATGTATGCATGATACATGCACGCGTGCCAGGGTCGACCTGAACGTCATATTCTCTGCTGCCGACATGCTGCGACATGCTGCTACAGTAGCCATGAAACCTTGGAGTATGATCGATCACTGGAGCACCACGTACGTACGTAGGGCCATACTGTTGTGCCTTGGCCGTGAAAGTTGACGGGCGTGCCATGTGGATATACATGCATCTACTACCAGCTGCAGAGAAGAAAGAGAAAAGTGCAGATTAATTATTGGGGCTTGGTTAACACGTGTTGAGTTATTAGGGAGCCATTTGGTTTTACGGGAAAAAAGACGGCGAAGTAGTTGGCGAGCTCCCACGTACGCATCGCGGCTCGTCATGCGTCGAACGATCAGTCTGGCATTCTACTCGAAGACTATGGCTCGATCAACTCGAAAAAGAGGAGATGCCTCCCTTCCTCTTGACAAACGAAAAAGATCAACTCGAGAAAACTCCAAGCTAGTAGGTGAATTAACCTAGCCACGGACGGGCATCACATCCCTGTCACGCGTCTAACCACGCCCTACTTAGCAAGAGTCCCTGACGATCTAAACACTTCGTTAAACTAAACATATGCTACTAGCCAATATTCGATCCATGGCTGCCGCTTTGATCCCATCAGCGATAGCATCAGCACCCTACCAATGCGCTCCAAGCAAATTGTTGACCTGACCGTCGACGATGTAATCACCATTTGCGATTACCCAAATTAATTAGGCGCGCACGAATCGACCCCGCGGTTGATGCCTTGTTCTGCCTACCCACGCGTCCTTTTTCCTGTCGTAATCGATGCGATTGGGGCGAGCAAGCGAGGAGGATGAACGAGACCGTGGATTTGGTCGCCGGTGGAACCCCAGCTTTTCCGTTCTCTCTATTATCTGATCTGTTATTCAGTTTACAGGGAGACCTAGCTATCTAACCCGGCCAGTCTGCTGCGATCCGGTTTCACCGCGCCATCCCACGATGACCGCATCGCTAGCTCGCCACACTGACCGGGCAAAGGCAAAACAGAAAAGAAAACGAGTGTGGGGTGATCGTGCACACGAATCGACCCCCTGGCTAATCCTACGTGCATGCTGCATGCCTACATCACATCAACACACACACACACGGCTTATTCGAAGGGAAATACTACCCATGTCGCCTTAAGCTCCAGCGATCTTGGCTATCTCTCTGACTCCCAGCCTCTGTCGCATCTCCACATGGCGCACACGACCCAATGCCTTCGTCAGCACATCTGCAAGTTGATCAGCAGTCCCGACGTGGTCTAGTTGCAGTTGCTCTTCTTCCAGACACTCCCGAATGAAATGGAACTTCACATCTGTATGCTTGCTTCTGTCATGGTGGATAGGGTTCTTTGCAAGTGCGATAGCTGATTTGTTGTCCACCAGGAGCCTGAACTTGGTTGGAGCTTCTCCCTTCATCTCAGCGAGTAAACGGCTCAGCCAGAGGCCTTGACAAGTTGCCGCTGCCGCTGACACATACTCAGCTTCACAAGAACTAATGGCCACCACCTTTTGCTTTTGTGAAGTCCATGAAACAGGGTTTCCACCGAAGAAGAATACCTGACCAGATGTGCTCTTCCTGTCTTCAACATCTCCGGCATGATCACTATCACTATAGCCCAGTAGATCACCCGTCCCTCCTCGTGTGTAATAGCAGCCATAATTCAGAGTGCTCTGCACATACCGCAGGAACTGCTTCACCGCCGACCAGTGTGTCACTGTTGGCTTCTCCATGAACCTGCTCACCATGCCTACTGCATAAGTAATGTCTGGCCTAGTGTGTGTCAGATAGCTCAGACTTCCAATGACGCTACGGTACAGAGAGGGATCAAAAGACATAGCATCATCTTCCCTTCTCAGCTTGAGCCTGCACTCCATTGGCATGTGTGAACCATTGCAACCTTTCATGCCACCCAGCTCAAGTATCTTCTCTGCATAACCACGTTGACACAAGGTGATCGAGCTCTCTGACTGAACCACCTCGATCCCCAAGTAATAGCTTAGGAGGCCGAGATCGCTCATCTTGAACAGGTTCTGCATTTGCTCCTTGAACTGAATGATATGATTCTTGTCAGTGCCAGTAATGATCAAGTCATCCACATACACACCCACCAGCAAGTACGATTGGGCGTCTCCCCTTCTGTAGACCGCATGTTCAAGTGGGCTGCGAGTGAAACCTAGTGTATCCAGGGTCTCATGAAGTTTTGCATACCAGGCTCTCGGTGCTTGGCACAGGCCATACAATGCCTTTGACAGTTTCAGCACCTGATTCTCCTTCCCGGCAACAACATAGCCCGCTGGCTGCCCCACATAAACCTCCTCCACGAGCTCACCGTTGAGGAATGCTCATTTTACATCCATGTGGTGCACCTCCCATCCGGAGTGCGTGGCGAGTGCAAGGAAAAGACGAACTGTCTCCATTCGAGCCACGGGCGCAAATACCTCCTCAAAGTCCACCCCTCCCTCTGTGCATAGCCTTTTGCTACCAACCGTGCCTTGTGCTTGATGATATTGCCGTTGGGATCGTGCTTCACCTTGTAAACCCACTTGAGCCCGATCGCTTTGTGTCCACGCGGGAGCGTGGTGAGCTCCCATGTGGAATTCTCGGCAATGGCGTCCATCTCTGCATCCATGGCACCTTTCCATGCAGTATCTTCGAGAGCTTCACGCACGTTGGCTGGCTCCTCAGCGCTCAACAGGAAGTGCAGCATTGCTTCACGCACTACCTCCCCCTCGGTCTCCTCCATGATGCACGACGCGCGACGGTAGCGAATGTCACCAGTGTCCACGTCTCGCCGATTTTCATCGTGACTGAGTGGGGTGGCCCAGTGAATGTCCCTGCCACGAGTACTGGGCATGGACGGCGTGGAGGATGCGGGCGTGGTCGCCGTGGTCGTGGTCACCGCGGGCGTGATCGCCGCGGACGTGCACGGCGTCCCCAGGGCTGATGAAGAAGGGGTCACCGGGCTCCGCGGCGTTGGGGCCGTAGAGTCTAGCCCAGTGTCACGCTCCTGCACGCCTTGTTCTGTGGTATAGACCACGGTGAACGTCGCCGGCGTTGGAGCATCTGTTGCCGCGCCCGGAGTACGCCATGTCCAAGGCCTGCTTTCTTCAAAGATAACATCACGTGTCACCCGTACCTTGTTGCTTGCCGGATCGTAGACGCGGTAGGCCTTGGACCCTTCTTCATACCCGACGAATACCATCGGCGTCGAGCGGTCACTCAGTTTGGTGATGCCGGGCCCGACGTTCTTCACGTGAACCGTGCACCCAAACGTGCGCAGGTGGTGCACTGCGGGTTTACGGCCGTGCCACGCCTCGTAGGGGGTGACACCGTCCAAGCTCCTCGTCGGCGCGCGGTTCAGCAAATAGACCCCCGTCTGCACCGCCTCGCCCCAAAACAGCGCCGGCATAGACATGCTCTTGATCATGCACCTCGCCATCTCCACCACTGTTTGGTTGCGTCTCTTGACCACCCCATTCTGCTGCGGGGAGTAAGGCGCGGTGGTGAAGTGTTGAATGCCTCCCTGCTCGCAGTACGATCTGAATTCGGCAGAATTGAACTCGCCGCCACGATCCGATTTGAACGCGCGCAGTTTGCACTGGCCACTAGCCTCCGCCATGGCCTGGACCTTCTTGAAGCGGGCATGCGCCTCGTCCTTGGACTTCAACAGCTCGAGCCACATATACCGACTGTAATCGTCAACGACCAACAGAAAATATCTATTACCTGCCGGCGTCGTGGGCTCGATGGGGCCGGAGAGATCAGTGTGTACAAGTTCCAGGCTGCGCTTTGCGCAGTGTGCACTGGCCTGGAGAAACGGTGAGCGGTGCTGATTCCCAAGGGCGCAGCCGTCACAGTACTCTTCCACACGATCTATCACTGGCATTCCCCGCACCATCTCCTTGGTCGCCATGGTCCAGAGCGCGCGGAAGTGAAGATGGCCCATGCGCGTGTGCCACCGCCAGGCCTCGTCGTCCCCAGTGGCCATCAGGCACACCGGCGCGTCCACCGCCAGAATTCCGGTGTAAAGACGGTTGGTGGAGCGCTTGATGCGCGCCAGCACGCGCTGCGATGGGTCGTAGACCGCCATCACGCCGTCCCTGGTGTCGATGATGCAGCCGACCTCGTCAAGCTGCCCGACAGAGACGATGTTGGTGCGCAGGCTCGGGATGAAGAAGAAGCCGGTGAGCGCGCGCTGGCCTCCGCTCTGGCAACGGAAGACCACAGAGCCGCGCCCTTGTATCGCCACCACAGATCCATCGCCGAACCTCACCGTGCCACGCACGGTTTCATCCAGCGCCGAGAACACGCGCCGGTCTCCCGTCATATGACTACTCGCCCCGGTGTCGAAGAACCACACGCCGTCCGGGGATGGCACAGGGAGGACCTTTTCCTCGTTGAGGTGCACCTGCTGGGGCGCGATGAGCCGAGAGGTGTCGGCGGTGGTGACCGTGGCCATGTAAAGACCGTGATCGTGCTCGGCGTCGGCTTGCGCTAGGTTTGCTTGCTCCGGCTTGCCTTTCTGCTCCTGCTCGCGGAGCCATGTACGACACTCTTTCTTCCAGTGCCCTGGGATGCCACAATGATGACACTTTCCCTTCTTCTTGCTGCCGGAGCCGCCCGTGCTCGCGCTCCCCGGCACACCCTTGCCTCCGCCTTGTGGCTTGGCCTTGGCAGGTGATTTGCCCTTTCCGGTGCCGCCGCCGCCGCCTGCTGACGACGAGCCACCGCCCCCACCCGTCTTCTCGCGGGCGAGCCACTCCTCGTGCGTGAGCAAGAGACGCCCAGAGTTCTGCGCACCGTCATCGAGATCATAATGGTCCTCGCACGCAGAGAAGCGGCCGACGAGCTCCTCAATGGTCATGGCCTTCAGATCGAGAAGGGACTCGATCGCCATCGCCATCGAGCGGTAACGGCGAGGGACCACCCGAAGGAATTTCTGGACGGCTTTGTGCTCGGTGACGGGGTCGCCGTAGAGCTCGAGATCAGCGACGAGGGCGGAGAGGCGCAGCCCGAAGTCCTCGATGGACTCCCCATCTTTGAACCAGAGTTCCTCGAACTCTCGCCGGCGCACCTGCGCCTTGGCTTCACGGGCGCGTGCGCTGCCCATCCTCATGGTCTTGATAGTTTCCCATGCCATCTTCGCCGTATCCTTCGCGGCCAGCACACGCAGCAGCTCCGGCGGGACGCCGGTGAGGATAAGCTGCAGTGCGGGCCGGTCGTCGTTCTGGTCGGCGCCATCTTCGATCACCGGGTTCCAGACATGAGCGACTTGCAGCTTGACCTGCATGACAAGCGCCCACTCCTGGTAATTGGTGCGGGTGAGCATCATGGATGCCCCGGATTCCTCGCGCACGACGCGCTCCACTACGCGGAGTTCGCCGCTGCCGCTGCCAGTGAGGCGCACAAGCGGCGCCTTGGACGAAGGCGTCTGCGTCGGTGATCCAGCGCCGCCCTTGTTCTTCTCGTCCAACTCGTCGTCCGACATGTGCGCCGCCACGGATCAAACACCGCCGGCCACCGGAGCAGGATCAAAACACCAGGCTCTGATGCCAATTGTCGTAGTCGATGCGATTGGGACGAGCAAGCGAGGAGGATGAACGAGACAGTGAATTTGGTCGCCGGGCAGAACCCCAGCTTTTCCGTTCTCTTTATTATCTGATCTGTTATTCAGTTTAAGGGAAACCTAGCTATCTAGCCCAGCCAGTCTGCTGCGATCCGGTTTCACCGTGTCATCCCACGATGACCGCATCGCTAGCTCGCCACACTGACCGGGCAAAGGCAAAACAGAAAAGAAAACCGAGTGTGGGGCGATCGTGCACACAACTCAACCCCCTGGCTAATCCTACGTGCATGCTGCATGCCTACATCGCATCAACACACACACGCACGGCTTATTCGAAGGGAAATACTACCCATGTCGCCTGGAGCTTACTGAGCTAACATTCCCTGCTAATCCGTCGATCATTCTGGGTCATGAGGTCATGGCATGTGCCGGCCGGCCGAGCTCTCCATACGGCGGCGCCGCGCCGCACGGGCGCTTTCGGCGGCATGGCAGTGCCACGGCGGTGCCCGGAGATTATCGCCAAGCACGCGCGCGTTGAATTTACTACCCGCTTTCACCTGCTAACAAGGACGATCGAGCAGTAAACAAGTGAAACCCTGAGAAGGATTAAGCGGCCGGCCGGCCATATAATTGGGTACACCGTCGTGCGTTTGATTAATTTGGCATGAGGTTCTTCGAGCCTCGTTACTTGATCCATGTAGCTAGCATAATTAACGTCGAGCAAGTATAATAAGGTGACATAAGCAGGCAATAAAGAATAGAATATTATATCTTTACTTAATTGGAGGAGAAAGAAGATGAGAGAGGAAAGATATAGGCATTTGATTAGTAGCCAGCTGCAACACGAGACCCAAAACAGTTTGTGAGGATGTAAGATGAGCCAACTAGTAATAAAATAATACATATTTAAAATTTACTATTATACATGCCGGCTATAAGCTTGGTAATAAATGATATAACAATTTATAACTGACCGTTGGCTGTATTATTAACCATGCTCTTAGTGGGGCTCTGTCTTTAGATAATTATTAGGTGAAGAGATGAGATAAGAATATGGAGTGAGTAGAGTATTCGATGGTCGCCCTTTGTGACCTGTCGGAAAAAGTCTGAACCTCCCTTCACGAGCCGCAAGATTCAGAGGAGATTACATACTTGTTCCCACTCGATGTGTAGGTACGTAGGTCACCCAATCCATTGACTTGACAAACTCTTACATACTCCCTCCGGTCCTTTTTACTCTGCGCATTGGTTTGCCGAAAGTCAAACTTTGCTAAGTTTGACCAAATTTATATTAAAAATTATTAACATCTATAATATCTAATAAATATAATATGAAAATATATCACAAGATGAATCTAAAGATATTAGTGTTGTTATGTGAATGTTTATAATTTTTTATATAAACTTGATCAAAATTGAATGGGATTGACTTTGGACAAATCTAATATGCAGAGTAAAAAAGACCGAAAAGGTAAAAAACAAGCCAGGATAGTGCTGGCTGCTTTATCTTACTCCCAAGTTACCACTTTGACAAAACAAAAGGAGAGAGAGAGAAATCCGGTCAGAAGAGCCAAAATCGTACCGAGTGCTAAAAATAACTGAATTCCAGTTATTGACATAGAGAAAAGGACACACGGAATAAATATCGGAAGGCAGATCGATTCAAGTAGAAAAAAAAGTCACCACTTTGACAATAGGAAAAGAGAGAGAGAGAAATCCAGTCAGAAGAGCCAAAATCATACCTAGTGCTAAAAATAACCGAAGTCCAGTTATTGACATAGAGAAAAGGACACATTGAGTAAATATCGGAAAGCAGATCGAATCAAGTAGACTATTATTATTGATCTGTTAAAGACTTGTGTATACATATCGAGTCCGTTGATGCGGTTGGTTGGGTCCATTGCAACGGAGCCGAGCGATGGACTGGCAAGTTGCCTTCCGGTCGTGTCAGCCCCGCCGTTGTCCCCTTTGCCGCCGTGCGTGCGCGCTTTCCCTTTCGTCGTCTCCCTCGTGGACTCCAAGGACTCTGTTCACACCGTCCGCTTGAAACCCAGCCTGCCACTTTTGCTCGCTCAGAGCAACTCTAGCACACCCCGTAAAACGCCGACCCACATAAGGCTTTTGCAGTTCGCAAAAAAGAATTTATGCGGGCCGCCGCGGGCGAGGTCAGACTTAGAACCCACAAAACGGACCCGTAAAAAGGATATCGGTGAATAAGCTCTTGGAGTGACCGAAAGGTGCGTGGAGTCCTATTGGGATTCTTTGCCATCATGCGGAAGTATTGATCTTTGATCCTTTGCCAATACCTCTTGGCGGTTTCAGACGTACCCATGCAAGCATCAAGAGACACCACATTTCAAGCCTTGATCAAGATTTGATCTTGCAAGATCGTGTTCTTTGATCTCTGGCTTTTTCTTGCTTGCGCTTGCTCATACACCCCCTCATCTATCTCCTCCAATTCTTCTTCATCACCGTGATCATCCACACCGCCCTCTGTTTCATTGTGATCGAATGCAGCGAACGGGGCTTGGTCGATGTCAACGGCGTTGGTGTCCAACAAGTTCACGAACTCGGTGGTGGCATTGTTCGAATCGACCGCTATAGTGAGCGACAAACAAGTCATGAGCTACCGCAATGGAGAAAAGCAAAGAAAATTGAAGGGACCGGAGAGGCATACCTTCTGGTCATTTTGTCAAACACCTCGCTTGCAATGGAAGCAGCACCATTGAGCGGCATCGCCGGGGAACCTCTTGCCGGGGCGGAGAGAGTGGATGAAGGAGCCGGCTTCTTTGTAGCCGGAATCCTCTTCTGCTTTACGCCCGAGACCTTGCCGACCTTCTCCGTCGCTGGCCGGGATCGTGCAGCGGCGTTGGCGCCCGGAGCGCGGGCCTTCCCAGCGGGGGTAGCCAGATTCCCACCCTGCACGATCACGTTGCCTTGCCGCATGAGGGCAAGCGCTGTATTGCCTTGGGCGACGGCGGGGCCAACATGGCCGGCAGCGAGATCCGCTGAAGGGGATTGAGCGTGCGCGGCCTCGACGGTGACGGGGGACGGCTGGGAGTCATCCATGACGGCGAAGAACTGCTAGAGATGCTCTCATTTATGTCCGTAGAAAACGGCTTCATCCTTCTCTTCTGCAACAGCACAGTGTCCACTTCGCTAGCTAGCTAGCTAGGCCGGCGCCTCCCAGCTATTAAAACTGACACGGCAATGCGGTTCTTGTTATTTGTAATTTTCCGGTATCGTTCCTTTCCTTGCCTAATAAGGCTACGTTGAGTACGTCCTCATATCTGATCTACCACAGCTGGGGACCGACAGTGATGGGCACGCAGCACTGCTGCTGCTACGGAGAGGCGAGCGGTGCCAAGTGTCAATGGCAGTCGCCGGTGCCTGCACAACTTTGGCCACATCATTTGCCCAATCCACGCCCACCACCTCTGGAAATGTAACCAACGGACACACAACGACAAAGCGTCTAAGAAGGAGAAACATCATGCCGCAACAGGATTATATGTTAGATGGTTAGATTCTTTGTGATGTAAGTGATATATTTATATTTATTACTGGTGCTTGCATTTCTCTGGATTTGTTTTAGCTTTTTTGATGATATTCGTTTGGTGGATTCATACAGATGAGTGTATATGCATGTATGTGAGAATATGCATCTCTATTGTTGAAATTAAAAAAAGTAGAACCGTCTTACTTGTATTTTTTATAAACAAGTTAGTTATGGAAAATCATCATATTAAAAGCTAGATTTGTAGTAAACCACCACCTTACATTTTCGTTTAAAAAATAGAGTGAATTCCGATTTTTACCCCCTATTTTGACATTTTTGACACTAATTACCCCATTTAGCGGGATTTCATCCATTTTACCTCATTTAGCAAAAGTGTTGTCACAATTTACCCTGTTTTAATTTTTGTGTGCGTTCTAACTGGCTGGCATGCCATGTCGACAGTTTTTTCCTGCCTATTTTTCTCCCTACTCAACTCGTTTCCGGTTTCAATTATTATGGGACGACTAAACTTGATCAGTTTTATATTTCCTGCGCGAAGCGGATGGCAACCAAGATGTAGAGTGTTAGGCATATTTTACATGTCCGTGGATACAAGAATCCAGAGTCAAGAGATGATTGAGAGGGATTTCATTAGTTATTTCATTATAAAGGAGAAGATTAAGGAATTGAGTTCCAATTCCAACCCTTGGGACAACGTTTGTCATGAGAAGAAGGTGGCCAATGGGAACTCAAGCCACGGGAGGCGAGCGTGGCGCGCGGCAGACTTGGACATTGTGCGTTGGACGTCATGCGAGCGGCCTCCATCGGGCAGAGCCGGTCGAGAGAAGCTGCACATCCCGGTTGAGCAGTGAGAAAAATAGTTAGGAAAAACCACCGACGTGGCATGCCAGCTAGACCTAACAAGAATCCTTTTAAGGGACATCAAATAATTTTCGGCCATTTATTTTTCTGATCCAATGGTACAGATACGCCAATAATACAATAGAACTCTGGTAGTATATTTAGGCCTCAAGGGCACTATCGGTAGTTCACATTATAGATCACGCGGCCAGCTTGTGATGAGTAATCCATGGGGAGGTCGCCCGGGCTGCCGCTCCCGCTGCTGGCGCAGTGGGCATGGTGGCTGGGGCACCACCAAGAACACATGGTGAAGGAGCGTGAGAAAATGAGAACACGCAGCTCTCCTTCAGGCGTGCGTTGCCTTCGTAAAGTTCAAAGTTATTTGCGTTGACCCGCAAATTTTTTTTTTGCGTCCTAGTGTAATGAGTGATGCAGTTATGTAATAAACTGGAAGCTAATTCATTATTGCCTACATGAAACAAGGATCATGCATCTACTGCTTCGATCCGAATGACCAGACTAGGTACAACAGAGAAGTTGTGAGGGTGAGGATGATTGTGGCTGATGATTCAGCTCCTCGCTTGACGGAGGCAAGGGCATGCTACGACGCGAGATTGGAGTCAGTCTATCGTGAGGTACGCGAAGGCATGGAGCAGCGATCGTCATGTGCGGCGGCGGCGGTGATCGATTGATTTTCCCCATCTCCATTGATCAGGGCACTGAGTCTATCGAGCGCTGAAAGGCAACAGAAGAACACGGAAAAAGTCCCAATTATCTGAACCACTGTCAAACATTAGCCTTTAGGAAAATCTATCCTTAAACCAACTCTGAGTGGAGCCATCTCAACCATTGGATCAACTTATATACTATACACATTGAATTCAGTTGCATGATGTACCGTAAAATATCTCCCTAACAATTGTGAGTGACCGGTCAAAATGCTCACAAAATTTTAAACAGGGTAAATTATGGCAACATTTTTCTTAAATTGGATAAAACGGATGAAATCTCGCTAAATGGGGTAATTAGTGTCAAAAATATCAAAATAGGGGGTAAAAATCGGAAATAACATGTCCGCGGTAATCTTTTTGCAGCAAGCACCGATCGGCGGGTTTGCCTCGTTTGATCATGTTTCCGACAAGTGGGGTCAAAATCTGGTGATGTGGGGTAACGGCTAGGTCAGACGCGGGGGGTAATGGCTACCTCTCCAGTACGTCTTCTCCCCCGATAACGCCTCGAAGGTCAGTGCATTTCAGTCTGTAGCATTCTGGATTTTTGATTTGGGGATTATTTTTAGGCTCGATTTGGGCAATTTGTTGAGATTGGTTTGAATACATTGCTTTTGTTTGCGCCTTCAGCTCCCAACTACAATGGATGACCCAAATTTTTGCGGCATTGACGACGAACTAATGGTGATGTGTGACAACGGCAAGCCGGCGGAGAGATGTGTTGCTTTCGAGGGGATAAAACGGGGAGTTTGTTTATTGCATGTGTTGAGCATGTAAGTTACAATTTTGCGCAAATTTTATGATTGCTACTTCCGTAGGAGTTGTTGCATTTCCTCGAAGAGGAATGATGATGTAGCACAACAGCAGAAAGTATTTTCCTTAGTTAACAACCAAGGTTTAATCAAACTAGTAGGCATCACCAAGCTAGCAAGATAAATAGCACATGCACACAAACAAAATAAATGCTTTGCACCTAACTTGGAAAGGGGTTGCCAATCCCCTCGTCTTGCTAGTTGCAAGATTAAAAAGAAATAGTGATAGATAGTGATATGACAAACGACAAGATAGTAAAAGTAAATAAGAGAGCAAACAGAGCAACACATGTATTGATACGTCCATTTTGCACCATGTTTTTCTACTATTATTTCTGCTTTTTAAAAGTTATATTTCACCTTTTGATGCAATTCTAATGCATTTTCTCTCTTAAATTGCAAGTTTCATCACAAGAGGGAGATTACCGGTAGCTGGAATTCTGGACCTGAAAAGAGGTAGAGCATACATAGTTATTCCCCAGAGCACCAAATGACCTGAAATCTTTCAGAGATTTATTTTGAAATATATATAAAATACTTAAAGTAAAATCTACTGGAGAGGACCCAACAGGGTGCCATAAGCTCAGGTGGCACCTCCCCGAGGCGCGCCATGTGAGCTTGTGGGTCCCACAGCAGGCCCCGGAGGCCCATCTTCTTCTGTATAAAGCCATTTGCCCTAGCAAAAAAAAATCAAAAGAAGACTATTAGGAGAAGCGCCGTCGTCTCGAGACGGAACCTGGGCAACAACACTTTTGATCTCCGGCGGAGCGATTCCACCGGGAATACTTCCCTCTAGGAGAGGGAAATCGAAGTCATCGTCATCACCAATGCTCATCGCATCGATCGTTGGAGAACTCATCTCCATCAACATCTTCACTAGCACCATCTCATCTCTAAAACCCATTTCATCTCTTCTATTCAAAGTTTGTCTCAAAACTTCAAATTGGTACCCGTGGGTTGCTAGTAGTGTTGGTTACATCTTGTAGTTGATGCTACTTGGTTCACTTGGGGAAAGATAAATATGTTTAGATTGTTCATCATATATTATTATCCTCTAATCATGAACATGGATATGATTTGTGAGTAGTTTAGTTTGTTCTCGAGGACATGGGAGAAGTCTTGTTATAAGTAATCATGTGAAGTTGGTTTCTGTTCAATGTTTTGATGATGTGTTATGTTGTTCTTCCTCTAGTGGTGTCGTGTGAACGTCGACTGCATGACACATTACCATGCTTGGGCCTAGGGGAAAGCATTGTGGGATTAGTAAGTAGATGATGGGTTGCGAGCGTGACAGAAGCTTAAACCCTAGTTTATGCACCATTTTGTAAGGGGCTGATTTGGATCCACATGTTCCATGCTATGCTTAGATTTATCTCATTCTTCTCTTCTAGTTGTGGATTCTTGCAAGAGGGGCTAATCATAAGTAGGTTTGTTTGTTCCACTAAGAACATCACCTTCGCACCGGTCCACCCACATAATAACTTATCAAAGTAGTGAATGCGAGTCAATGAATCTTAATGAAATTAACTAGACGAAATTCCCATGTGTCCTTGAGAACGCTTTGCTCACTATAAGAAGTACTTCTGGCTTGTCCTATGCATTAAAAAGGATTGGGCCACCTTGCTGCGCCTTGTTACTTTTGGTATTTATAACTTTCTACAAATTATCTTGCTATCAAACTATCTATCCCAATTACTTTACAACACTTGCAGGGAATACATTGCTAAAAGATGCATATTGATTCCTTTTGCTCCTCGTTGGGTTCAACACTCTTACTTATCGAAAGGACTATGGTTGATCCCCTGTACTTGTGGGTCATCAAGTATTAATGGAGAATGGACCCAGGCGCCATGGATTCACTAGTGACTTTTCTCTCAAAAGCAGGTAGTGGCATGGTAAACAAATTACTGTTGGGCAATTGATAGATAAGTAACATTCATAACTATGATCATTCGTGACATAATCTCATATAGGCATCACGTCCTTGACAAGTAGACAACAATTCAACTGCATCTACTACTATTACTCCACACGATGACCGTTATCCAACATGCATCTCAAAGTATCAAGTTTAATTAAAAAAACTAAAGCAATAAGAAAGATGACATGATGTAGACAGAAAGAAATCTAGAAATAACATCAATCTCCATCATTTCATCCTTAGTAGCAACAACAGATCATGTGCCTTTGCCACCTTTTTTCTCTGGGCAAAAGCACCGCGAGTTTGAATCCACTACTATGGACAATTCCCTCTAAAGAACAACCGATCTATCTTGGCCAAAGAAAAAAATATCTCTGAAAGCATACATAGCTACTCAATCATATAACAAAGAAGATTCAAAAGATTCAATTATATTAAATGAATAATCTGATAAAAAATCCACAAATCATCGAATCCCAACAAACACAACACAAGAATTACATCGGATTGATCTCAGAGAAGATCAATGTATTGGAGATCCAATAGAGAGAGAGAGAGAGATCTAGCTACTACTATGGACCCGTGGGTCCTAAAATAACTATTCACACATCATCATGGAGACATCAATGTTGATGAAGAGGCCTCCCATGGTGGATTCACCCTCTAGCAGAGCACCGAAACATGGCTCTAGATGGGATCACTTTAGAATAGAGGCTTGCGGCGGCGATAATTTTTTTGGGGTTCACTTATGAGGATTTCGGGATTTATGCGAATTTATAGGCTAGAAATTAGGTCAAATGGAGGGTTAGGGGGCCTACATTGGTAGGTGGCGCAGCCATGCCTTGGCTGCGCCACCAGGCCATGTGGCCGCCTCATGAGTCCCCTCGACGTCTCCTGAAGCTTATAGGGTCCTTCATTGTCCAAAAAATGGCCAAAAATTGGCATCGTATTTGGACTTCCCTAGATATATGTATTCTGCGTGAAACCAAAAACAAGAAAAAACCAGGAACTTGCACGGGCACTAAATTAATAAGTTAGTCCAGAAAAAATTATATAAATAAAACATATAAAAGTGATTATATAATAGTATATAACAATAAAAATTATAGATATGTTGGAGACGAATCAGTGGCCACTGACCTATCTTTTGTAGTAAATTTCCAAATTGTTCTAGGGTTCAGTGTTCATGTGTTGTCCATTGCAATTATTTTGTAGATCATGATGAAAAAATTGTAGTGCTCTCAACTCTGATTATGTATGTCATTTAGTTTTTGGCCCTTTAATTTTAGGAATTAGAGGTGAATCATTCTATTTTTGTGTTGTTCATTACATTTGTAAATTGTGTTATTCATTAATTTTGCAAAGGTACTAAGCATGTATAGTAGGCACTGATTAATGTAGACACGGAAGAAATTTAACAATTTTAACCATCGTACAAATTTGTAAATTATTGCAGAATGGAAGAAACTATGGAATAGTTTAGTGGGTGGATCAGGAGAGGCCAGACTCACTTCAGAATGCTCTGCACAAGTTAAGGTGTTTCTATGACGAGAACAAGCATACTAATAGGATTGCACACCTGGAACATTCATCTAGTGTCCACGGTGTTATGGAATAGAAAATGAAAATAGAGGACAACTATGTCAAGTTGGTTGTGGATGTCCCAGGAGATGTCCCAGGAGGAGAGTTCTCAAGAATACAATTATCAATAGAGTTGGTGAAGGAAATATGGCCTAGAGGCAACAATAAAGTTGTTATTTATATTTCCTTATATCACGATAAATATTTATTATTCATGCTATAATTGTACTAACTGGAAACTTAGTACATGTGTGAATACATAGACAAACTAAGTGTCACTAGAATGCCTCTACTTGATTAGCTTGTTAATCAAAGATGATTAAGTTTCCTAGCCATGGACAAAGAGTTGTCATTTGATGAACGGGATCACATCATTAGAGAATGACGTGATTGACTTAACCCATCCGTTAGCTTAGCACTTTGATCGTGTAGTTTACTGCTATTGCTTTCTCCATAACTTATACATGTTCCTATGACTATGAGATTACGCAACTCCTGAATACCGGAGGAACACTTAGTGTGCTATCAAACGTCACAACGTAACTGGGTGACTATGAAGATGCTCTACAAGTGTCTCTGATGGTGTTTGTTGAGTTGGCATGGATCGAGATTATGATTTGTCACTCCGTGTATCGGAGAGGTATCTCTGGGCCCTCTCGGTAATGCACATCACTATAAGCCTTGCAAGCAATGAGACTAATGAGTTAGTTATGGGATGTTGCATTACAGAATGAGTAAAGAGACTTGTCGGTAACAATATTGAACTAGGTATTGAGGTACCGATGATCGAATCTCGGGCAAGTAACATACCGATGACAAAGGGAACAACGTATGTTGTTATGCGGTTTGACCGATAAAGATCTTCATAGAATATGTAGGAACCAATATGAGCATCCAGGTTCCTCTATTGGTTATTGACTGGAGATGAGTCTCGGTCATGTCTACATAGTTCTCGAACCCATAGGGTCCGCACACTTAACGTTCGGTGACGATTGATATTATGAGTTTATGTGTTTTGATGTACCGAAGGTAGTTCAGAGTCCCAGATGTGATCACAGACATGACGAGGAGTCTCAAAATGGTCGAGACATAAAGATTGATATATTGGACAGCTATGTTTGGACACCAGAAGTGTTCCGGGAGGTTTCAGATAAAACCGGAGTGCCGGAGGGTTACCGGAACCCCCCGGGAAGTTATTGAGCCCTTAGTGGGCTTTAGGGGAGAGAGAGGGAAGCAACCAGGAGGTGGCGCCCCCAAGGGAGTCTGAATTGGACTAGGGGAGGGGGGCGCGGCCCCTCTTTCCCTCTCCTTCCTTCCCCCTCCTAGTAGGACTAGGAAAGTAGGAATCCTACTCCTACTAGGAGGAGGATTCCTCCCCCCTTGGCGCGCCCTCTAGGGCCGGCTGGCCTCCTCCTCCCCTCCTTTATTTATGGGGGAGGGGGGCATGATACGTCTCCAACGTATCTATAATTTTTGATTGCTCCATGCTATATTATCTACTATTTTGGACATTATTGGGCTTTATTATCCACTTCTATATTATTTTTGGGACTAACCTATTAACAGCAGGCCCAGCCCAGAATTGCTGTTTTTTTGCCTATTTCAGGGTTTCGAAGAAAAGGAATATCAAACGGAGACAAACGGAATGAAACCTTCGGGAACGTGATTTTCTCACCGAACGTGATCCAGGGGACTTGGACCCTACATCAAGAAACAAAAGAGGAGGCCATGAGGTAGGGGGCGCGCCTACCCCCCCCCCCCCCCCAGGCGCGCCCTCCACCCTCGTGGCCCCCTATTGCTCCGCCGACGTACTCCTTCCTCCTATATATACCTATGTACCCCCAAACGATCAGATACGGGGCCAAAACCCTAATTCCACCGCCGCAACTTTCTGTATCCACGAGATCCCATCTTGGGGCATGTTCCGGAGCTCCGCCGGAGGGGGTATCCATCACGAAGGGCTTCTACATCAACACCATAGTCCCTCTGATGAAGTGTGACTAGTTCACCTCAGACCTACGGGTCCATAGTTAGTAGCTATATGGCTTCTTCTCTCTTTTTGGATCTCAATACAATGTTCTCCCCCTCTCTTGTGGAGATCTATTCGATGTAATCTTATTTTTGCGGCGTGTTTGTCGATACCGATGAATTGTGGGTTTATGATCAAGTCTATCTATGAACAATATTTGAATTTTCTCTGAATTCTTTTATGTATGATTGGTTATCTTTGCAAGTCTCTTCAAATTATCAGTTTGGTTTGGCCTACTAGATTGATATTTCTTGCAATGGGAGAAGTGATTAGCTTTGGGTTCAATCTTGCATTGTCCTTTCGAAGTGACAGTAGGCGCAGCAAGGCACATATTGTATTGTTGCCATCGAGGATAACAAGATGGGGTTTTCATCATATTGCATGAGTTTATCCCTCTACATCATGTCATCCTGCTTAAGGCGTTACTCTATTTTCATGAACTTAATACTCTAGATGCATGCTGGATAGCGGTCGATGAGTGGAGTAATAGTATTAGATGCAGAAAGGAGTCGGTCTACTTGTCTCGGACGTGATGCCTATATACATGATCATGTTGGGGAACGTAGTGATTTCAAAAAATTTCCTACACACACGCAAGATCATGGTGATGCATAGCAACGAGAGGGGAGAGTGTGATCTACGTACCCTTGTAGATCAACACCGGAAGCGTTTGGTTGATGTAGTCGTACGTCTCCACGGCCCGACCGATCAAGCACCGAAACTACCGCACCTCCGAGTTCTAGCACACGTTCAGCTCGATGACGATCCCCGGACTCCGATCCAGCAAAGTGTCGGGGAAGAGTTCCATCAGCGCGACGGCGTGGTGACAATCTTAATGTACTACTGTCGTAGGGCTTCGCCTAAGCACCGCTACAATATTATCGAGGACTATGGTGGCAGGGGGCGCCGCACACGGCTAAGAATATGATCACGTGGATCAACTTGTATTCCTCTGGGGTGCCCCTGCCTCCGTATATAAAGGCTCAAGGGGGGGGGGGGTGTGGCCGGCCTAGGAGAGGCGCGCCAGGAGGAGTCCTACTCCCTTCGGGAGTAGGATTCCCCCCCCCCCCCAATCCTAGTTGGAATAGGATCCGCGGAGGGGGGAAAAGAGGAAAGGGGGCCGGCCCCCTCTCCTTGTCCTGTTCGAACCAAGGGAGGGGAGGGGCGCGCGGCCCATCTCTGGCTGCCTCTTCTCTTTTCCACTAAGGCCCACTAAGGCCCATATATCTCCCGGGGGGTTCTGGTAACCTCCCGGTACTCCGGTAAAATCCCGATTTCACCCGGAACACTTCCGATGTCCAAACATAGGCTTCCAATATATCAATCTTTATGTCTCGACCATTTCGAGACTCCTCGTCATGTCCGTGATCACATCCAGGACTCCGAATAACCTTCGGTACATCAAAATGTATACACTCATAATATAACTGTCATCGAAACCTTAAGCGTGCGGACCCTACGGGTTCGAGAACAATGTAGACATGACCGAGACACGTCTCCGGTCAATAACCAATAGCAGGACCTGGATGCCCATATTGGCTCCTACATATTCTATGAAGATCTTTATCGGTCAGACCGCATAACAACATACGTTGTTCCCTTTGTCATCGGTATGTTACTTGCCCGAGATTCGATCGTCGGTATCCAATACCTAGTTCAATCTCGTTACCGGCAAGTCTCTTTACTCGTTCGGTAATACATCATCCCGCAACTAACTCATTAGTTGCAATGCTTGCAAGGCTTAAGTGATGTGCATTACTGAGAGGGCCCAGAGATACCTCTCCGACAATCGGAGTGACAAATCCTAATCTCGAAATACGTCAACCCAACATGTACCTTTGGAGACACCTGTAGAGCACCTTTATAATCACGCAGTTACGTTGTGACGTTTGGTAGCACACAAAGTGTTCCTCCGGCACATGGGAGTTACATAATCTCATACTTATAGGAACATGTATAAGTCATGAAGAAAGCAATAGCAACATACTAAACAATCGGGTGCTAAGCTAATGGAATGGGTCATGTCAATCAGATCATTCAAGTAATGATGTGATCCCGTTAATCAAATCACAACTCTTTGTCCATGGTTAGGAAACATAACCATCTTTGATTAACGAGCTAGTCAAGTAGAGGCATACTAGTGACACTCTGTTTGTCTATGTATTCACACATGTATTATGTTTCCGTTTAATACAATTCTAGCATGAATAATAAACCTTTATCATGATATAAGGAAATAAATAATAACTTTATTATTGCCTCTAGGGCATATTTCCTTCAGTCTCCCACTTGCACTAGAGTCAATAATCTAGATTACACAGTAATGATTCTAACACCCATGGAGCTTTGGTGCTGATCATGTTTTGCTCGTGGAACAGGCTTAGTCAACGGGTCTGCTACATTCAGCTCCGTATGTACCTTGCAAATCTCTATGTCTCCCACCTGGACTAGATCCCGGATGGAATTGAAGCGTCTCTTGATGTGTTTGGTTCTCTTGTGAAACCTGGATTCCTTTGCCAAGGCAATTGCACCAGTATTGTCACAAAAGATCTTCATTGGACCCGATGCACTAGGTATGACACCTAGATCGGATATGAACTCCTTCATCCAGACTCCTTCATTTGCTGCTTCCGAAGCAGCTATGTACTCCACTTCACATGTAGATCCCGCCACGACGCTTTGTTTAGAACTGCACCAACTGATAGCTCCACCGTTTAATGTAAACACGTATCCGGTTTGCGATTTAGAATCGTCCGGATCAGTGTCAAAGCTTGCATCAACGTAACCGTTTACGATGAGCTCTTTGTCACCTCCATATACGAGAAACATATCCTTAGTCCTTTTCAGGTATTTCAGGATGTTCTTGACCGCTATCCAGTGATCCACTCCTGGATTACTTTGGTACCTCCCTGCTAGACTTATAGCAAGGCACACATCAGGTCTGGTACACAGCATTGCATACATGATAGAACCTATGGCTGAAGCATAGGGAACATATTTCATTTTCTCTCTATCTTCTGCAGTGGTCGGGCATTGAGTCTGACTCAACTTCACACCTTGTAACACAGGCAAGAACCCTTTCTTTGCTTGATCCATTTTGAACTTCTTCAAAATCTTGTCAAGGTATGTGCTTTGTGAAAGTCCAATTAAGCGTCTTGATCTATCTCTATAGATCTTTATGCCTAATATGTAAGCATCTTCACCGAGGTCTTTCATTGAAAAACTCTTATTCAGGTATCCCTTTATGCTATCCAAAAATTCTATATCATTTCCAATCAGTAATATGTCATCCACATATAATATCAGAATTGCTACAGAGCTCCCACTCACTTTCTTGTAAATACAGGCTTCTCCGAAAGTCTGTATAAAACCAAATGCTTTGATCACACTATCAAAGCGTTTATTCCAACTCCGAGAGGCTTGCACCAGTCCATAAATGGATCGCTGGAGCTTGCACACTTTGTTAGCTTGTTTTGGATCGACAAAACCTTCCGGTTGCATCATATACAACTCTTCTTCCAGAAATCCATTCAGGAATGCAGTTTTGACATCCATCTGCCAAATTTCATAATCATAAAATGCGGCAATTGCTAACATGATTCGGACGGACTTAAGCATCGCTACGGGTGAGAAGGTCTCATCGTAGTCAACCCCTTGAACTTGTCGAAAACCTTTTGCGACAAGTCGAGCTTTGTAGACAGTAATATTACCGTCAGCGTCAGTCTTCTTCTTGAAGATCCATTTATTCTCAATTGCTTGCCGATCATCGGGCAAGTCAACCAAAATCCATACTTTGTTCTCATACATGGATCCCATCTCGGATTTCATGGCTTCAAGCCATTTTGCGGAATCTGGCACCATCGCTTCTTCATAGTTCGTAGGTTCATCATGATCTAGTAGCATGATTTCCAGAATAGGATTACCGTACCACTCTGGCGCGGATCTTACTCTGGTTGATCTACGAGGTTCAGTAGTATCTTGTTCTGAAGTTTCATGATCATTATCATTAGATTCCTCACTAATTGGTGTAGGTGTCGCAGAAACAGTTTTCTGTGATGTACTACTTTCCAATAAGGGAGCAGGTACAGTTACCTCATCAAGTTCTACTTTCCTCCCACTCACTTCTTTCGAGAGAAACTCCTTCTTTAGAAAGGATCCATTCTTAGCAACGAATGTCTTGCCTTCGGATCTGTGATAGAAGGTGTACCCAACAGTCTCCTTTGGGTATCCTATGAAGACACATTTCTCCGATTTGGGTTCGAGCTTATCAGGTTGAAGCTTTTTCACATAAGCACCGTAGCCCCAAACTTTAAGAAACGACAACTTTGGTTTCTAGCCAAACCATAGTTCATAAGGCGTCGTCTCAACGGATTTTGATGGTGCCCTATTTAACGTGAATGCGGCCGTCTCTAAAGCATAACCCCAAAACGATAGCGGTAAATCAGTAAGAGACATCATAGATCGCACCATATCTAGTAAAGTACGATTACGACGTTCGGACACTCCATTACGCTGAGGTGTTCCGGGTGGCGTGAGTTGTGAAACTATTCCTCATTGCTTCAAATGTACACCAAACTCGTAACTCAAATATTCTACTCCACGATCAGATCGTAGAAACTTTATTTTCTTGTTACGATGATTTTCAACTTCACTCTGAAATTCTTTGAACTTTTCAAATGTTTCAGACTTATGTTTCATTAAGTAGATATACCCATATCTCCTTAAGTCATCTATGAAGGTGAGAAAATAACGATATCTGCCACGAGCCTCAATATTCATCGGACCACATACATCTGTATGTATGATTTCCAACAAATCTGTTGCTCTCTCCATAGTGCCGGAGAACGGTGTTTTAGTCATCTTGCCCATGAGGCACGGTTCGCAAGTACCAAGTGATTCATAATCAAGTGGTTCCAAAAGCCCATCAGTATGGAGTTTCTTCATGCGCTTTATACCGATATGACCTAAACGGCAGTGCCACAAATAAGTTGCACTATCATTATCAACTCTGCATCTTTTGGCTTCAACATTATGAATATGTGTGTTACTACTATCGAGATTCATCAAAAATAGACCACTCTTCAAAGGTGCATGACCATAAAAGATATTACTCATATAAATAGAACAACCATTATTCTCTGATTTAAATGAATAACCGTCTCGCATTAAACAAGATCCAGATATAATGTTCATGCTCAACGCTGGCACCAAATAACAATTATTTAGGTCTAATACTAATCCCGAAGGTACATGTAGAGGTAGCGTGCCGGCCGCGATCACCTCGACTTTGGAACCATTTCCCACGCCCATCGTCACCTCGTCCTTTGCCAGTGTTCGCTTAATCCGTAGTCCGTGTTTCGAGTTGCAAATATTAGCAACAGAACCAGTATCAAATACCCAGGTGCTACTGCGAGCTCAAGTAAGGTACACATCAATAACATGTATATCACATATACCTTTGTTCACCTTGCCATCCTTCTTATCCGCCAAATACTTGGGGCAGTTCCGCTTCTAGTGATGTCAGGACCCCGATTCCATGTCACATCGATCTAGCCGGTAACACCTCATATCACTTTGTGGCCTCACGCACGGTATTCCCACGGGTGTCGCCTTACCATGGCCCGGGACCGTTTGCGCCTTTTGGCTCACGTATATGATAGTGTCGCTAGCATCCATATGACAAAGAACCGGGCCGACATGGCTAGTCGTGAACCCAAAGCAGCACTAACCTATGGGGACAGGCATACATGAATCACATTGAGCATGTCGGTCAGCAGCGTGTGAATCCAGGCTGTAGCACTGGGCTAACAGGACTCCGGGAAACCGGGCTGTAGCAGGCTAGGCAGGACTCCGGATGTCACCGCGTGACATTTCCCCGAAGGGACAGACATAGGAACGAAGTGAAACACATGCCGGCCAGTCAAGTGTCATGAGCAGTAGTGCTGGGCTAGCAGGACTCCTGTGAACCGGGCTGTAGCGGACTACTATGCTCAGAAAGCACTAGACTACATTTCCCCATATGATAGGCTGCCAAGGATAAACAACTAGATTGTCGGATCCCACACATACCAAGCATTTCAATCATACACACAATATGCTCGATATGTGTAAATACAAGATGGCATCACAACATAACTCTACGACTCAAAGTATTTATTCATTAGGCTTCGAGGAGTGAGATATTACAAACATGGGTCTCATGACCCAACATACAGAGCATATAAGCAACAAGCACATGCGGAAGCTTAACTTGTCTGAGTACAGACAACTACAAATGAAGAAGGCTGAGAAGCCTGACTATCTACCAGATCCTGCTGAGGGCACAAGATCGTAGCTGAGGTATCAAGCTAACGTCGGAGTCGACACGGAACTACTAGCGAGACCGACGTCTCTATGCAAAAACATAAATTAGGCAAACGTGAGTACAAATGTACCCAACAAGACTTACATCAGAACTATCTACATATGCATCGATATCAATAAAGGACTGGTGGAGTTTAACTGCAGCAAGCCAGCTTTGACTCGGTGGCTATCCTGAACCACGACTACAAGCAACTCTTTGAGGTGGCGCACACGAGTCCACATATTCACCATCCAATACACCACTATGGATCCGCTCCTGTCTCCCTACGAGAAGGCCATCCATAGCACTCACACTTATCTTGCGAGTTTTAGAGTATCCACTTTCACTTGTCTATGAACTATGCAAGGGGTCCAAGTTTCCATATCCGAGGAATCCGGCTATTCGAATAGATAATGATAACCCTGCAGGGGTGTACTTCTTCACACACGCTCCCACCACTTACCACCATATACACGTCATGTATCTCGGCAACCTTCAAGCGGAAGCCTGGCGAGGGTGTCGGCCACGGCCTACCTAAACACTTAAGTCTCTAGTCCAGGTTTAGCGCCTATCCAGGTTCCATCCGTAGTGAGTCCGGCCGAGGTTTCCACATACGGCCCCAAACAATGTGAACAGGGTTCTCAAGATACCAAACGGGCGCCCGGTACACCGTGCCACGGTGTATCTACCGCAACATAGCCCACCCCTAGGGTCAGCGCTATGCACGGCCGCCAACACATAACCTACAAACACCAGAAACTAGTTGCAACTCCTGGACAGAGTACTAGGGTGATTAAGAAGCCAAGAGGGTCAATTAAGGATCCCAATGAGTGGTAGTAGTTGTTCATGGATCACAGACACAGAACTCAGTTCCTGAGGACGGCTGCAATGAGACAACCCACCATGTACTCCTACATGGCCTCTCACCGCTACCTTTACCAAATCGTCTTCACACACTTAGCTCACACACAGTAGGACATGTTCACAACTTTCCAATTCATTCCCGATGAGTCAGGCCTGACACAATTCTAAGCAATAGCAGGCATGACAAGCAAACATGAATGAGTAGGCACATCGGGGCTCAAACAACTCCTACTCATGCTAGTGGGTTTCATCTATTTACTGTGGCAACGACAGGTCATGCAAAGGAAAGGGGTTCCACTACCGCAACATGTAACAGTTGAATCGTTGTTGTCCTAATGCAGTAAAAGAGGGCAGGAGCGAGAGAGTGGGTTTGTATCGGAATGAACAAGGGGGTTTTGCTTGCCTGGCACTTCTGAAGATAACATTGAGTCTTCATTAGTGTCAACGATCACAACGTCGGAGCAGCGTCTATCGAGAGGGGACAATTACCGGCAAACAAGGAAGAACACAATCAATGCAATGCACAACATGATGCATGATAATGACATGGAAATATATTGTTGATTGAGCTAATGCAACTAGCAACACAATTAAATGAAGTTGGTTCAAATACAAGATTCAAATTCAAACTCCATATATGATTAGTTAGATGCCATTTATTTGTTTTGTCCAAAACAGAGGACAAACATTGTTCAAACATGCATGAAAATGCCATAAACAGATTCCTTGAATTTTTCTGATAATTTTTCATATATAATTTATTTCATTTGGAGTTACGGTTGATTTTCTATGATTTTAGAAGTTTTGGGCATTTTATGGAATTTTCTGAATTACTATAATTTAAACTAAATCCAGAAAATGTATTACTGCGTCAGCATGATGTCAAGGTGATGTCAGCAGGTCAAAGGCGTCGACCAGGTCAAACCTGACCAGTGGGACCCACTGGTCAGTGACCCAGTCAACTAACTAAGTTAGTTAGCCCTAACTAACTAGCCTGGGCCCACTGGTCAGCGACTGTAGTAACTAACCTAACTAGCTAATTAGCGGTAACTAGAGTAATTAGTCGAGCGGTGCCCGTGAGTCAGTGAGAAAGAGGGGGAGGTCAAACCGGGCAGTGCGGTCAACCCACGCCGGTCAACGGGTCAGCGGTCGCCGGCGTTTAGCCGCCGGCAACGACAGAGACGGCGGGGCAGCTCGGGAATGCTCTACAGGGTACCGTTTTGAGCGTGGTTTGTTGCTACGGCTTGCTGGCGCTCTCGCGCATCTAGTGGTGGCAGCGGTAGCAGCTGGGATGGCCTAGGTTGACGGCGACGACGACTTGTGCGGCGGCCGGCATTCGGCCAACGACGGGTTGGTTGCCACGGTGCGTTAGCGAGCGGGATGAGGTGCTGGGCGGACTCCGCATGGCTCCGGGAGCACGCGGGACTCGATGGTTCGAGCAACAGAGCACGACATCTAGGTTCCCGGCGGCCATGGCGGACGGCGGTGCTCGGCCATGGTGGGAAAGCTAGTTAGGGGACGAGATAGACATGGGGAAGAGAGGGGTTCGGACCAGGAGCTCACGGCGGGTCGACGGGTAGGCTCAGCGGCTCGGGGGAGGTCCTAACGACGGAGAATCGAGGACGGCGGCCGTCGGATGTAGAGGGCGATGGCGAGCTCGAGGACGACATCATAGGGCTCCCTGCATCATGTGACTCGGTGAGGAGGAAGAGGGGGTCGAGGCGGAGCTCTCGGACGCGCCAGGGGAGCAAGGGGGTGGCTGTGGCCGTGCGAGCGCTGGACGGAGGCAACGGTTTCGCTCGGTTGAGCTAGAGGGAGAGAGCCAGGGGAGGGGAGAGAGAGCGGCGAGTGAGGGAGAGGGTACAGGGGCTTCGGGGCATCTCCATGGCGTCGCTAGAAGGGGTCGGGGAAGCAGGAGGTGGCCAGAGCAGGGTGGAGGTGGCGCGTGCATGGCGAGCACACGCCCTCGTGCCTTCTGGCACGAGGTTGAAGGAGGCGGTGCTGTGGCTGGGCCGCTACAGTGGTGGGCCGCAGCTGGGCTGGTCAGGTAAGCCAGGTACAGTGCCCTCTCTCTCTGTTTTTTTCTAATTATGTTCTGTTTTCTATTTTGCAGGTTTGTTTTGAATTTGGTTTTGAAACCAATTCAATTTTATTGCTTCTAGAAATATTTTTAGAAGCTAAAAGAATTAAACCAAAACTCCATAAAATATTTTAGAATTATTGGACCTATATTTATTTAATAGTAGATATAAATCCAGTTCAAATAATTATTGATTTAATTCAAATCCCCAGAATAAATGTTTCTGAGACACCAAAAATATTGGTTGGATTTGACCTCTTGCCAATATTTCCAGAGGATAACAAGAACATTTTCTTGGACTTATTTGAAGAAATTTTATCTTGATCATTTTAAAAAGGATTCTGAGGCTTTGAAAATTCCCCAATTCAAATTTCATTTGAATTTAAACATGATGCAACAACCAAGCTAGTCCAAGGCCAAGGTAAAGCTAGGGATGTGACAACTCACCCCCACTAAAACAAGAATCTCGTCCCGAGATTCAAGCATAGGGTAAGATGGAAGGGGGAACACAAACTAACACAGTCTTCACGATCCAGGTTGCGCCTCATAAGAACGTTGATCCGATCACGATCTTGTCTCGACGTCATGCTCTAAGAACTTCATCCAACATGACGATGACAGAGAGAAATTGTACGGAACTGATCTCCTCAAAGATCGAGCAACTGACGATCAGCTCATAGAACGAGACATAGCAACATCTCTCGAGACGAGACACGAAGCATACATCTAGAGGGATGGAGTGAAACAGATGATGAAGGTTCACTATATAAACAACAATTTGACACCTAAGGGGGTGGTGAACGGTTTTCAATGTAGCGAGGAGTTGGGTAGCCATGATACCACAACGAGACACCTTCGAGAAGGGTGACTCGTAGAATTATTACCTTAAGTGGCAAACAGAATTACTTTTGATTCAGATATCATTGACACTCTTTATACCAGCCTAAGGAAAACCACAACAATCGTTTGGCGGAGTACGAAGGGATGGCATACCCGGACTAGAATGGATGATGTGGACTACCTTGTTGAAGACAATGCAATGGATGACTATTGCTTATCATCGGAAATGGATGGGATCATGACAGGACCACTTTTGAAAATGATCCTAAACAGTAATTGCAGAGAAGGGTAGTCCGTAGTAGGATGACACAATGGCGATGCAAGCTGGGAACAAAATGCAAATGCTAGGAATGATTCAAGTAACTGGGGAGAAACCCAACAGTAGAGAGAGATTCCACTGTTTGAAAGGTTATGGCATAATCGAAGAAACTAAGAACGGATCCCAATTAATGCCGACGATAAATCCTAGTGCTTGCACGTGCTCTCAAGAACTTGAGCATTTCCGTATTCATCAAGGTTCTGCCAATATCCGTGTCAAGGATCCTGGCAACACAACATGCTACCATGATGAATAATGGTGGAAGATGCAGATGCAAAGAAAGATAACACTTTCTCAGATTTCACCTTAGCGAGGCCAAGGGATCAGAATCTGGATGATCGACCGAGAGACATTTAGCACTCCGCCTCTAATGTTCTCCTTGATGTGCTAGCGTAATCCTTTCATCGATATGGTTTGACATCTAGAACATCAGGTAAAAGGTCGGACTTCGGAAGCTTAAGAATCCATAAGGAATAACTACAGAGGCAGATCCTGCGAGATCCTTATGGGAGGTGACTAACTTCTTCAACCAGGATACTACAATAATAGGCCTTCTGCTTAGGTGTGTTGGCCACAACATCCACGTTACCGGTTACAGAGGGACCAACAATATAGTTCTCAGAGTACGTTCCAACCATCATATCTGCTCGAGATTCAGATCTGGTTGGTGTTACGATATTCCGGACTCATCGAGTCTAGAAAGAAAATGAAAGTTTGCAACACAAATCGACGAGATGTCATTGTGAGATTCTCAGGAAATGAACTATGATAGTAAGCTCCAAAACATGAGCCGGTTTTGCTACAAACCTGTGAACACGCTGTCCCAGACAAGCATGACCACATAGTAGTCTTATAATAAAACACTACCGAGTGCAGATGGGGAACCATCATCTAGGGTAACAAAGTCTTGTGCATGACCTAGGATTTGCGCAACAACTCCTTTTCCTAGAACAAATCAGTCAGTGGCTTGGTGTGCTAGGGATTACACACGGAGTGGAGGTAGCGAGCCTATCAAACCATGGAATACTTCGCACATGCATGACTTGACTTGGGATGATCCCGGAGAAAGCAAAAACAATCTTTCTCGGATTCACGGCGGCAACTTGCTTCAAATGCACATGAACTAGAGGAAGTCACTTCTTTCATCCAAACATATTCTTCATGAGCGGGGCACGAAGATAATGCTTACAAAAGTTTTCCAACCCTAGGTTGATGTTCAACATGAATCATTGGGGGAGACAAAATGCTGCTGATGGGCTCAACAGCAACTCATCGGAATTTCCATATCACTGGTCTTCCACCATCATGTGAACACGGTGATAGCATTGGTCAGACGAAACATGTAATGGTGTATGCTCGAGGGATCATCCACGAGTAAGGCAACATTACGAACATCGTTGGTTCTAATTTGACTTGACGATAGCCCATACTCAAGTCAAAGTTTTGACAAGGCAATAGATCCAACAATTGACCACGAGGACCAATCGATGGATATATCATCTTTCTTCAACACACACACACACAGTAAAAAGATATCCCTTAACATGAACTAAGTCAGACAAGCTTTTATCTTCCAACTCTCCAAGTTGTTGTTTTAGCTTAACCAATTAGTCCAGGGTTATCCGACACAGGTTCTTGGGGAAAAGTGGTTTATCGGAAAACCATCTTGATCACGAACTCAACATAACGGTCAGGTGACAACCTGGTAACACTTCCGGGAAGATATCCGGAAAATCATGAACCACCGATATGTTACTAAGCTCAAGAACAATCTTGCTTTTCAGAGCAAGACGATATGATTAAGAGAGTGAGGGACTGACCCAATCCTAACTCATTGATCGAAGAGTGCACCGGAGAAAATGAACTAGGTAGCACGATCAATCTTAGGATGATGATTCAATAACCAACACGCTAAGAAAGAAATTATTGTCCATTAGTTACCTAGCAACTAGTTGCTAGGAGTATTGATTTCACACATCAAGGTTCACTTGTCAGCATTCCGGTCACAACAACACGGAGACCGAGGAATGAATAATGATGGCGAGAAGTATCACTGCGTCAAAAATTCATGAGAGATGGTGCAATTCTCATGACAATCCTGACATAAAGGGGGTAATACTCCGAGGTAGAACAGAACAAAAGCTGGATTGGCATTTTGATTTGCGAAGTACAATTGCTTTGACCCAATCCTAGATATGGATGAGGTACTGGAGTTTGTTTCTCCTAGTCATTCTGAAATAGAGCGGCTTGACGAACCACAAGAACACTAGGCATCGATGAACACGAATGCATACATACTCCTCACTTTCAATTGATAGACGAAGATCGGAATATAACGGAAGGGGGACAACTCAAAGGTACATATAACTTTCTGAGTTGTGGATGCATAGATTAGTATGTCGAACGAGTTCAACATATTTCTTCCGGATAACCCATGCAGAAAGGTAGGGTTGGCAGAGTCACAACATAGAATGGAGAACTCATCAGGAGCACTCTGTCGTGACCTTTTGGTTCAAAAGAACTCCTGCCATAGGTGGTTCATATTATTTGGAAGAAGGAAATACCACAGACGTCGAGGACTATCGCAAAGGTTACAATATCCTAAAGGAACTAGCAACACTATCAACATGAGGTAAGTAGGGTGAATCTCGGGTTCAAGAACCCAGGAATAGAATACCTACTAACTAAATGGCATCACGGAATGCTTTCGAGAATGGTGGCCAGAATCATCACACCGGGAGCGCATAGCATTGCTAGATTACTAGATTACTCCCTAAGACACCTAGGGTCGTTATAATAGCTCCAACATATATGTCAAGGCAACGGAGTACCTCAAATCACCGATTAGTGTGGTTAAACTGGCCCGAAGAAACATTGGGAATGGGAAGAAGGGATTTGCAAATGCATCAGACTATTTACACACCTGGGATGACTCGGACGGCATAACGGCTGTAATGCTCAAAATGATTTGAGACATCCTGCAAAATGGTGGCATAATCACTCAACATCACAATATCAATGTTCTGAGATCAACTGAGAACACATAGAAGTAGTAGAAACTGAACAGAGGCTTGAATACATCAATCCTACAAGTCTATATCATAGTAACTCGTCATCCCGATAGATAGATAGATGAGAAGGCCTAGTTCTTAATCCCCATAGAAAGGAAGAGGATGACTCAGATCAGAAGGCCATGAGGTATAAGGAGTAAAAAGAGCCTTATCTTCCCTTCCACAATCAATTCCCTTACATAACTAAAGCATTTCTAGACTCGACTTCGACCAGTTTGGCTTGGTAATCCTACAGGTAGTCAGGCTCTGATACCAAAGCTGTCAGGACCCCGATTCCAAGTCACATCGATCTAGCCGGTAACACCTCATATCACTTTGTGGCCTCACGCACGGTATAACCACGGGTGTCACCTTACCATGCCCCAGGACCATTTGCGCCTTTTGGCTCACGTATATGATAGTGTCGCTAGCATCCATATGATAGAGAACCCGGGCCGACATGGCTAGTCGTTAACCCAAAGCGGCACTAACCTATGGGGACAGGCATACATGAATCACATCAAGCATGTCGGTCAGCAGCGTGTGAATCCGGGCTGTAGCACTGGGCTAACAGGACTCCGGGAACCCGGGCTGTAGCAGGCTAGGCAGGACTCCGGATGTCACCGCGTTACATTTCCCCGAAGGGACAGACACAGGAACGAAGTGAAACACATGCCGGCCAGTCAAGTGTCATGAGCAGTAGTGCTGGGCTAGCAGGACTCCGGTGAACCGGGCTGTAGCGGACTACTATGCTCAGAAAGCACTAGACTACATTTCCCCATATGATAGGCTACCAAGGATAAACAACTAGATTGTCGGATCCCACACATACCAAGCATTTCAATCATACACACAATATGCTCGATATGTGTAAATACAACATGGCATCACAACATAACTCTACGACTCAAAGTATTTATTCATTAGGCTCCGAGGAGCGAGATATTACAAACATGGGTCTCATGACCCAACATACAGAGCATACAAGCAACAAGCACATGCGGAAGCTTAACTTGTTTGAGTACAGACAACTACAAATGAAGAAGGCTGAGAAGACTGACTATCTACCAGATCCTGCTGAGGGCACAAGATCATAGCTGAGGTATCAAGCTAACGTCGGAGTCCACACGGAACTACTAGCGAGACCGACGTCTCTCGGCAAAAACATAAATTAGGCAAACATGAGTACAAATGTACCCAGCAAGACTTACATCAGAACTATCTACATATGCATCGGTATCAATAAAGGAGTGGTGGAGTTTGACTGCAGCAAGCCAGCTTTGACTCGGTGGCTATCCTGAACCACGACTACAAGCAACTCTTTGAGGTGGCGCACACGAGTCCACATATTCACCATCCAATACACCACTATGGATCCGCTCCCGTCTCCCTACGAGAAGGCCATCCATAGCACTCACACTTATCTTGCGAGTTTTAGAGTATCCACTTTCACTTGTCTATGAACTATGCAAGGGGTCCAAGTGTCCATATCCGAGGAATCCGGCTATTCGAATAGATAATGATAACCCTGCAGGGGTGTACTTCTTCACACACGCTCCCACCACTTACCACCATATACACGTCATGTATCTCGGCAACCTTCAAGCGGAAGCCTGGCGAGGGTGTCGGCCACGGCCTACCTAAACACTTAAGTCTCTAGTCCAGGTTTATCACCTATCCAGGTTCCATCCGCAGGGAGTCCGGCCGAGGTTTCCACATACGGCCCCGAACGATGTGAACAGGGTTCTCAAGATACCAAACGGGCGCCCGGTACACCGTGCCACGGTGTATCTACCGCAACATAGCCCACCCCTAGGGTCAGCGCTATGCACGGCCGCCAACACATAACCTACAAACACCAGAAACTAGTTGCAACTCCTGGACAGAGTACTAGGGTGATTAAGAAGCCGAGAGGGTCAATTAAGGATCCCAATGAGTGGTAGTAGTTGTTCATGGATCACAGACACAGAACTCAGTTCCTGAGGACGGTTGCAATGAGACAACCCACCATGTACTCCTACATGGCCTCTCACCGCTACCTTTACCAAATCGTCTTCACACACTTAGCTCACACACAGTAGGACATGTTCACAACTTTCCAATTCATCCCCGATGAGTCAGGCCTGACACAACTCTAAGCAATAGCAGGCATGACAAGCAAACATGAATGAGTAGGCACATCGGGGCTCAAACAACTCCTACTCATGCTAGTGGGTTTCATCTATTTACTGTGGCAATGACAGGTCATGCAAAGGAAAGGGGTTCCACTACCGCAACATGTAACAGTTGAATCGTTGTTGTCCTAATGCAGTAAAAGAGGGCAGGAGCGAGAGAGTGGGTTTGTATCGGAATGAACAAGGGGGTTTTGCTTGCCTGGCACTTCTGAAGATAACATTGAGTCTTCATCAGTGTCAACGATCACAACGTCGGAGCAGCGTCTACCGAGAGGGGACAATTACCGGCAAACAAGGAAGAACACAATCAATGCAATGCACAACATGATGCATGATAATGACATGGCAATATATTGTTGATTGAGCTAATGCAACTAGGAACACAATTAAATGAAGTTGGTTCGAATACAAGATTCAAGTTCAAACTCCATATATGATTAGTTAGATGCCATTTATTTGTTTTGTCCAAAACAGAGGACAAACATTGTTCAAACATGCATGAAAATGCCATAAACAGATTCCTTGAATTTTTCTGATAATTTTTCATATATAATTTATTTCATTTGGAGTTACGGTTGATTTTCTATGATTTTTAGAAGTTGTGGGCATTTTCTGGAATTTTCTGAATTACTATAATTTAAACTAAATCCAGAAAATGTATTACTGCGTCAGCATGATGTCAAGGTGATGTCAGCAGGTCAAAAGCGTCGACCAGGTCAAACCTGACCAGTGGGACCCACTGGTCAGTGACCCAGTCAACTAACTAAGTTAGTTAGCCCTAACTAACTAGCCTGGGCCCACTGGTCAGCGACTGTAGTAACTAACCTAACTAGCTAATTAGCGCTAACTAGAGTAATTAGTCGGGCGGGGCCCGTGAGTCAGTGAGAGAGAGAGAGAGGGGGATGTCAAACCGGGCAGTGCGGTCAACCCACGCCGGTCAACGGGTCAGCGGTCGCCGGCGTTTAGCCGCCGGCAACGACAGAGACGGCGGGGCAGCTCGGGAATGCTCTACAGGGTACCGTTTTGAGCGCGGTTTGTTGCTACGGCTTGCTGGCGCTCTCGCGCATCTAGTGGTGGCAGCGGTAGCAGCTGGGATGGCCTAGGTTGACGGCGACGACGACTTGTGCGGCGGCCGGCGTTCGACCAACGACGAGTTGGTTGCTACGGTGCGTTAGCGAGCGGGATGAGGTGCTGGGTGGACTTCGCATGGCTCCGGGAGCATGCGGGACTTGATGGTTTGAGCAACAGAGCACGGCATCTAGGTTCTCGGCGGCCATGGCGGACGGCGGCGCTAGGCCATGGTGGGAAAGCTAGTTAGGGGACGAGATAGACACGGGGAAGAGAGGGGTTCGGACCAGGAGCTCACGGCGGGTCGACGGGTAGGCTCAGCGGCTCGGGGGAGGTCCTGACGATGGAGAATCGGGGACAGCGGCCGTCGGATGCAGAGGGCGATGGCGAGCTCGAGGACGACGTCATAGGGCTCCCTGCGTCATGTGACTCGGTGAGGAGGAAGAGGGGGTCGAGGCGGAGCTCTCGGACGCGCCAGGGGAGCAAGGGGGTGGCTGTGGCCGCGCGAGCGCTGGTCGGCGGCGACGGTTTCGCTAGGTTGAGCTAGAGGGAGAGAGCCATGGGAGGGGAGAGAGAGCGGCGAGTGAGGGATAGGGGACAGGGGCTTCGGGGCATCTCCGTGGCGTCGCTAGAAGGGGTCGAGGAAGCAGGAGGTGGCGAGAGCAGGGTGGAGGTGCCGCGCGCGTGGCGAGCACACGCCCTCGTGCCTTCTAGCACGAGGTTGAAGGAGGCGGTGCTGTGGCTGGACCGCTAAAGTGGTGGGCCGCAGCTGGGCTGGTCAGGTAAGCCAGGTACAGTGCCCTCTCTCTCTGTTTTTTTTCTAATTATGTTCTGTTTTCTATTTTGCAGGTTTGTTTTGAATTTGGTTTTGAAACCAATTCAATTTTGTTGCTTCTAGAAATATTTTTAGAAGCTAAAAGAATTAAACCAAAACTCCATAAAATATTTCAGAATTATTGGACCTATATTTATTTAATAGTAGATATAAATCCAATTAAAATAATTATTGTTTTAATTCAAATGCCCAAAATAAATGTTTCTGAGACACCAAAAATATTGGTTTGGATTTTACCTCTTGCCAATATTTCCAGAGGATAACAAGAACATTTTCTTAGACTTATTTGAAGAAATTTTATCTTGATCATTTTTAAAAGGATTCTGAGGCTTTGAAAATTCCCCAATTCAAATTTCATTTGAATTTAAACATGATGCAACAACCAAGCTAGTCCAAGGCCAAGGTAAAGCTAGGGATGTGACAAGTGACCAGTCTGCTTGCAGTAGAAGCACTCAGTTTCAGGCTTAGGTCCAGACTTGGGTTTCTTATCTTGAGCAGCAACTTGCTTGCTGTTCTTCTTGAAGTTCCCCTTCTTGTTCCCTTTGACCTTTTTCTTGAAACTAGTGGTCTTGTTGACCATCAACACTTGATGCTCCTTTTTGATTTCTACCTCCGCAGCCTTCAGCATTGCGAATAGCTCGGGAATATAGTCTTATTCATCCCTTGCATATTATAGTTCATCACAAAGCTCTTGTAGCTTGGTGGCAGTGATTGGAGAATTCTGTCAATGACACAATCATCTGGAAGATTAACTCCCATCAGAATCAAGTGATTATTATACCCAGACATTTTGAGTATATGCTCACTGACAGAACTGTTCTCCTCCATCTTGCAGCTATAGAACTTATTGGAGACTTCATATCTCTCAATCCGGGCATTTGCTTGAAATATTAACTTCAACTCCTGGAACATCTCATATGCTCCATGACGTTCAAAACGTCGTTGAAGTCCCGATTTTAAGCCGTAAAGCATGGCACACTGAATATCGAGTAGTCATCAGCTTTGCTTTGCCAGACGTTCATAACATCTGGTGTTGCTCTAGCAGCAGGCCTGGCACCCAGCGGTGCTTCCAGGACGTAATTCTTCTGTGCAGCAATGAGGATAATCCTCAAGTTACGGACCCAGTCCGTGTAATTGCTACCATCATCTTTCAACTTTGCTTTCTCAAGGAACGCATTAAAATTCAACGGAACAACAGCACGGGCCATCTATCTACAATCAAACATACATAACCAAGATACTATCAGGTACTAAGTTCATGATAAATTTAAGTTCAATTAATCATATTACTTAAGAACTCCCACTTAGATAGACATCCCTCTAATCTTCTAAGTGATCACGTGATCCAAATCAACTAAACCATAACCGATCATTACGTGAAATGGAGTAGTTTTCAATGGTGAACATCACTATGTTGATCATATCTACTATATGACTCACGCTCGATCTTTCGATCTCAGTGTTCCGAGGCCATATCTGCATATGCTAGGCTCGTCAAGTTTAACCCGAGTATTCTGCGTGTGCAAAACTGTCTTGCACCCGTTGTAGATGGACGTAGAGCTTATCACACCCGATCATCACGTGGTGTCTGGGCACGACGAACTTTGGCAACAGTGCATACTCAGGGAGAACTTTCGCAACGGTGCATACTCAGGGAGAACACTTCTTGATAATTTAGTGAGAGATCATCTTATAATGCTACCTTCAATCAAATCAAGATAAGATGCATAAAAGATAAACATCACATGCAATCAATATAAGTGATATGATATGGCCATCATCATCTTATGCTTGTGATCTCCATCTCCGAAGCACCTGTCATGATCACCATCGTCACCGGCGCGACACCTTGATCTCCATCGTAGCATCGTTGTCGTCTCGCCAATCTTATGCTTCCACGACTATCGCTACCGCTTAGTGATAAAGTAAAGCATTACAGTGCGATTGCATTGCATACAATAAAGCGACAACCATATGGCTCCTGGCAGTTGCCGATAACTCGGTTACAAAACATGATCATCTCATACAATAAAATTTAGCATCATGTCTTGACCATATCACATCACAACATGCCATGCAAAAACAAGTTAGACGTCCTCTAATTTGTTGTTGCAAGTTTCACGTGGCTGCTACGGGCTTAAGCAAGAACCAATCTTACCTACGCATCAAAACCACAACGATAGTTTGTCAAGTTGGTGCTGTTTTAACCTTCGCAAGGACCGGGCGTAGCCACACTCGGTTCAACTAAAGTTGGAGAAACTATCACCCGCAAGCCACCTATGTGCAAAGCACGTCGGGAGAACCGGTCTCGCGTAAGCGTACGCGTAATGTCGGTCCGGGCCGCTTCATCCAACAATACCGCCGAACCAAAGTATGACATGCTGGTAAGCAGTATGACTTATATCGCCCACAACTCACTTGTGTTCTGCTCGTGCATATAACATCAACACATAAAACCTAGGCTCGGAAGCCACTGTTGGGGAATGTAGTAATTTCAAAAAATTTCCTATGCACACGCAAGATCATGGTGATGCATAGCAACAAGAGGGGAGAGTGTGATCTATGTACCCTTGTAGATCAACAACGGAAGCGTTTGGTTGATGTACTCGTAGGTCTCCACGGCCCGACCGATCAAGCACCGAAACTACGGCACCTCCAAGTTCTAGCACACGTTCAGCTCGATGACGATCCCCGGACTCCGATCCAGCAAAGTGTCGGGGAAGAGTTCCGTCAGCACGACGGCGTGGTGACGATCTTAATGTACTACTGTCGCAGAGCTTTGCCTAAGCACCGCTACAATATTATCGAGGACTATGGTGGCAGGGGGCGCCGCACATGGCTAAGAATATGATCACATGGAACAACTTGTGTTCCTCTGGGGTGCCCCTGCCTCCGTATATAAAGGCTCCAGGGGGGGTGCGGCCGGCCTAGGAGAGGCGCGCCAGGAGGAGTCCTACTCCCATCGGGAGTAGGATCCCCCCCCCAATCCTAGTTGGAATAGGCTTCGCAGAGGGGGGAAAAGAGGAAAGGGGGCCGGCCCCCTCTCCTTGTCCTATTCGGACCAAGGGAGGGGAGGGGCGCGCGGCCCATCTCTGGCTGCCTCTTCTCTTTTCCACTAAGGCCCACTAAGGCCCATATATCTCCCGGGGGATTCCAGTAACCTCCCGGTACTCCGGTAAAATCTCGATTTCACCCGGAACACTTCCGATGTCCAAACATAGGCTTCCAATATATCAATCTTTATGTCTCGACCATTTCGAGACTCCTCGTCATGTCCGTGATCACATCCGGGACTCCGAACAACCTTCGGTACATCAAAACGTATAAACTCATAATATAACTGTCATCGAAACCTTAAGCGTGCGGACCCTACGGGTTCGAGAACAATGTAGACATGACCGAGACACGTCTCCGGTCAATAACCAATAGCAGGACCTGGATGCCCATATGGGCTCCTACATATTCTACAAAGATCTTTATCGGTCAGACCGCATAACAACATACGTTGTTCCCTTTGTCATCGGTATGTTACTTGCCCGAGATTCGATCGTCGGTATCCAATACCTAGTTCAATCTCGTTACCGGCAAGTCTCTTTACTCGTTCCGTAATACATCATCCCGCAACTAACTCATTAGTTGCAATGCTTGCAAGGCTTAAGTGATGTGCATTACCGAGAGGGCCCAGAGATACCTCTCCGACGATCGGAGTGACAAATCCTAATCTCGAAATACGTCAACCCAACATGTACCTTTGGATACACCTATAGAGCACCTTTATAATCACCCAGTTACGTTGTGATGTTTGGTAGCACACAAAGTGTTCCTCCGGCACACGAGAGTTACATAATCTCATAGTTATAGGAACATGTATAAGTCATGAAGAAAGCAATAGCAACATACTAAACGATCGGGTGCTAAGCTAATGGAATGGGTCATGTCAATCATATCATTCAACTAATGATGTGATCCCGTTAATCAAATGACAACTCTTTGTCCATGGTTAGGAAACATAACCATCTTTGATTAACGAGCTAGTCAAGTAGAGGCATACTAGTGACACTCTGTTTGTCTATGTATTCACACATGTATTATGTTTTCGGTTAATACAATTCTAGCATGAATAATAAACCTTTATCATGATATAAGGAAATAAATAATAACTTTATTATTGCCTCTAGGGCATATTTCCTTCAGATCATACCTAGATATTCTCATAACTATGCTCAATTCTGTCAATTACTCAACAGTAATTCTTTCACCCACAGTAGAATACTTATGCTCTCGAGAGAAGCCACTAGTGAAACCTATGGCCCCCGGGTCTATCTTCATCGTATTAATCTTCCAATACTTAGTTATTTCCTTTTGCTTTTACTTTGCTTTTATTTTACTTTGCATCTTTATCATAAAAATACCAAAAATATTATCTTATCATATCTATCAGATCTCACTCTCATAAGTGGCCGTGTAGGGATTGACAACCCCTTATCGCGTTAGTTGTGAGGATTTATTTGTTTTGTGCAGGCGCGAGGTACTTGCGCGTAGCCTCCTACTGGATTGATACCTTGGTTCTCAAAAACTGAGGGAAATACTTACGCTACTTTGCTGCATCATCCCTTCCTCTTCGGGGAAAACCAACGCAGTGCTCAAGAGGTAGCAAGAAGGATTTCTGGCGCCGTTGCCGGGGGGTCTACGCAAAAGTCAATATACCAAGTACCCATCACATACCCTTATCTCCCGCATTACATTATTTGCCATTTGCCTGTCATTTTTCTCTCCCCCACTTCACCCTTGCCATTTTATTCGCCCTCTATCCTACCTCTCTTTCTCTATTTGCCTCTTTTTGCCCGCTCGGTTTTTGTTTGCTTGTGTGTTAGTTTGCTTGCTTGTCACGATGGCTCTACCTAAATTTGGTGATCTTCACCTTAAAAGGTTAGAAGAGATCGAAAGCAATGTCATGAGTTTTATGGTTTTGCAATTTGAACATAATAGTTTCTTCAGAAACGAGCTTAAGGAACAGAAAAGTTTTATGAGTTTTATGAATAAAGAGCTTGATGATATGTCTAAAGAATTCGATGGTTTAAGATCCCAAATTGCTCGTCTTGAGAAATTGACTGCTGAAATTTCGGATAGGCAGGCTACCTTAGTTAATAGGATGGCCGCTAAATGGGATTGCTATTAAAATAAAGATGAAGATCTAAAAGTTATTGATGTGTCCCCTATTAAATCTTTGTTTTGCAATATGAATCTTGATAATGATGGGACTGAATATGATCCACCTTTACCTAGAAGGCGTTCCAAGAATTCGGAGTTTTTAGATCTTGATGCTAAAATTGATAAAAGTGGGATTGAAGAAATTAAAACCCTAGATGTTGCTAAACCCACCATTATGGATTTCAAGTAATTTAATTATGAAAATTGCTCTTTGATTGATTGTATTTCCTTGTTGCAATCCGTGCTAAATTCTCCTCACGCTTATAGTCAAAATAAAGCGTTTACTAAACATATCGTTGATGCCTTGATGCAATCTTATGAAGAAAAACTTGAATTGGAAGTTTCTATCCCAATAAAACTTTATGATGTGTGGGAACCAACTATTAAAATTAAAATTAAAGATCATGAATGCTATGCTTTATGTGATTTGGGTGCTAGTGTTTCCATGATTCCAAAGACTTTGTGTGATTTGTTAGGTTTCCGTGATTTTGATGATTGCTCTCTAAACTTGCACCTTGCGGATTCCACTATTAAGAAACCTATGGGAAGAATTAATGATGTTCTTATTGTTGCAAATAGGAATTATCTACCCGTAGATTTTATTCTTCTTGACATAGATTGCAATCCTTCATGTCCTATTATTCTTGGTAGACCTTTCCTTAGAACGATTGGTGCAATTATTGATATGAAGGAAGGAAATATTAGATTCCAATTTCCATTAAGGAAAGGCATGGAACACTTTCCTGAAAAGAAAGTTAAATTACCTTATGAATCTATTATGAGAGCCACTTATGGATTGCCTACCAAAGATAACAATACCTAGATCTATCCTTGCTTGTTATGCCTAGCTCGGGGCGTTAAACGATAGCGCTTGTTGGGAGGCAACCCAATTTTATTTTTATTCCTTGCTTTTTGCTCCTTTTTAGTAATAAATAATTTATCTAGCCCATGTTTGGTTGTGTTTGTTGTGTTTAATTAGTGTTTGTGCCAAGTAGAACCGTTGGGAAGACTTGGGGAAAGTCTTGTTAAACTTGCTGTAAAAAACAGAAACTTTAGCGCTCATGAGAACTGCTGTCATTTTATTTATAAAGTGCTATTTGGTTAATTATTTTTGCATATGATTAATAGATAAATTCCTCATGTCCAGAAATTTATTTTATATTTTTTGGGGTTCTAGATCTTGTGCTAGCTACAGATTACTACAGACTGTTCTATTTTTGACAGATTCTGTTTTTCGTGTGGTGTTTGCTTATTTTGATGAATCTATGGCTAGTAAAATAGTTTATAAACCATAGAGAAGTTGGAATACAGTAGGTTTAACACCAATATAAATAAATAATGAGTTCATTACAGTACCTTTAAGTGGTCTTTTGTTTTCTATCGCTAACGGAGCTCTCGAGATTTTCTACTTTGAGTTTTGTGTTGTGAAGTTTTCATGTTTTGGGTAAAGATTTGATGGATTATGGAACAAGGAGTGGCAAGAGCCTAAGCTTGGGGATTCCCATGGCACCTCCAAGATAATCTAAGGACACCTAAAAGCCAAAGCTTGGGGATGCCCCGGAAGGCATCCCCTCTTTCGTCTACTTCTATCGGTAACTTTACTTGGAGCTATATTTTTATTCACCACATGATATGTGTTTTGCGTGGAGCGTCGTGTATGATTTGAGTCTTTGCCTTTTAGTTTACCACAATCATACTTGCTGTACACACCTTTTGAGAGAGCCATACATGATTTGGAATTTGTTAGAATAATCTATGTGCTTCGCTTATATCTTTTGAGTTATATAGTTTTGCTCTAGTACTTCACTTATATCTTTTAGAGCACGGTGGTGGATTTGTTTTATAGAAATTATTGATCTCTCATGCTTCACTTAGATTATTTTGAGAGTCTTAAATAGCATGGTAATTTTCTTAAAATCATAATATGCTAGGTATTCAAGATTAGTAAAATTTTCTTATGAGTGTTTTGAATACTAAGAGAAGTTTGATGCTTGATGATTGTTTTGAGATATGGAGGTAATAATATCAAAGTAGTGCTTGTTGAGTAGTTGTGAAATTGAGAAATGCCTGTGTTGAAATTTGCAAGTCCCGTAGCATGCACGTATGGTAAACGTTATGTAACAAATTTGAAACATGAGGTGTTATTTGATTGTCTTCCTTATGAGTGGCGGTCGGGGACGAGCGATGGTCTTTTTCTACCAATCTATCCCCCTAGGAGCATGCGCGTATTTCCAAGGTTTTTGATGACTTGTAGATTTTTGCAATAAGTATGGGAGTTCTTTATGACTAATGTTGAGTCCATGGATTATACGCACTCTCACCCTTCCATCCTTGCTAGCCTCTTCGGTACCGTGCATGGCCCTTTCTCACATTGAGAGTTGGTGCAAACTTCGTCGGTGCATCCAAACCCCGTGATATGATACACTCTTTCACACATAAACCTCCTTATATCTTCCTCAAAACAGCCACCATACCTACCTATTATGGCATTTCCATGGCCATTCCGAGATATATTTCCATGCAACTTTCCACCATTCCGTTTATCATGACACATTCATCATTGTCATATTGCTTAGCATGATCATGTAGTTGACATAGTATTTGTGGCAAAGCCACCGTTCATAATTCTTTCATACATGTCACTCTTGGTCCATTGCATATCCTGGTACACCGCGGGAGGCATTCATATAGAGTCATCTTTTGTTGTAGCATCGAGTTGTAATCATTGAGTTGTAAATAAATAGAAGTGTGATGATCATCATTTTCTAGAGCATTGTCCCAAGTGAGGAATTTTAAAAAGAGAGAGAAAGGCCATATAAAAAAAGAGAAAGGACAAATAAAAAAAGAGAGAAAAAGAGAGAAGGGACAATGTGACTATCCTTTGCCACAATTGTGCTTCAAAGTAGCACCGTAATCTTCATGATAGAGAGTCTCTTGTTTTGTCACTTTCATATACTAGTGGGAATTTTTCATTATAGAACTTGGCTTCTATATTCCAGCAATGGGCCTCCTCAAGTGCCCTAGGTCTTCGTGAGCAAGCAAGCTGGATGCACACCCACTTAGTTTCTTTTGTTGAGCTTTCATACATTTATAGCTCTAGTGCATCCGTTGCATGGAAATCCCTACTCCTTGCATTAACATCAATCAGTGGGCATCTCCATAGCCCATTGATTAGCCTCGTTGATGTGAGACTTTATCCTTTTTGTCTTCTCCACATAACCCCCCTCATTATATTCTATTCCACCCATAGTGCTATGACCATGGCTCGCGCTCATATATTGCGTGAAAGTTTAGAGGTTTGAGCTTACTAAAGTATGAAACAATTGCTTGGCTTGTCATCGGGGTTGTGCATGATGGGAGCATTGTTGTGTGACGAAAATGGAGCATGACTAAACTATATGATTTTGTAGGGACGAACTTTCTTTGGCCATGTTATTTTGAGAAGACATAATTGCTTAGTTAGTATGCTTGAAGTATTATTATTTTTATGTCAATATGAACTTTTGTCTTGAATCTTTAGGATCTGAATATTCATACCACAATTAAGAAGAATTACATTAAAATTATGCCAAGTAGCACTCCGCATCAAAAATTCTATTTTTATCATTTACCTACTCGAGGACGAGCAGGAATTAAGCTTGAGGATGCTTGATATGTCTCCAGCATATCTATAATTTTTGATTGCTCCATGATATATTATCTACTGTTTTGGACATTATTGGGCTTTATTATCCACTTTTATATTATTTTTGGGACTAACCTATTAACCGGAGGCCCAACCCAGAACTGCTGTTTTTTTTGCCTATTTCAGGGTTTCAAAGAAAAGGAATATCAAACGGAGTCCAAACGGAATGAAACCTTCGGGAACGTGATTTTCTCACCGAACATGATCCATGGGACTTGGACCCTACGTCAAGAAACAAAAAAGGAGGCCACAAGGTAGGGAGGTGCGCCCTCCACCCTCGTGGGCCCCCTATTGCTCCACCGACGTACTCCTTCCTCCTATATATACCTACGTACCCCCAAACGATCAGATACGGAGCCAAAACCCTAATTCCACCACCTCAACTTTCTGTATCCACCCATCTTGGGGCCTGTTCCGGAGCTCCGCCGGAGGGGGTATCCATCACGGAGGGCTTCTACATCAACACCATAGCCCCTCCGATGAAGTGTGAGTAGTTCACCTCAGACCTACGGGTCCATAGTTACTAGCTAGATGGCTTCTTCTCTCTCTTTTTGGATCTCAATACAATGTTCTCCCCCTCTCTTGTGGAGATCTATTCGATGTAATCTTCTTTTTGCGGTGTGTTTGTTGAGACCGATGAATTGTGGGTTTATGATCAAGTCTATCTATGACCAATATTTGAATATTCTCAGAATTCTTTTATGTATGATTGGTTATCTTTGCAAGTCTCTTCGAATTATCAGTTTGGTTTGGCCTACTAGATTGATCTTTCTTGCAATGGGAGAAGTGCTTAGCTTTGGGTTCAATCTTGCGGTATCCTTTCCCAGTGACGGTAGGGGCAGCAAGCCACGTATTGTATTGTTGCCATCAAGGATAACAAGATGGGGTTTTCATCATATTGCATGAGTTTATCCCTCTACATCATGTCATCTTGCTTAAGGCGTTAATATGTTTTCATGAACTTAATACTCTAGATGCATGCTGGATAGCGGTCGATGAGTGGAGTAATAGTAGTAGATGCAGGCAAGAGTCGGCCTACTTGTCTCGGACGTGATGCCTATATACATGATCATACCTAGATATTCTCATAACTATGTTCAATTCTGTCAATTGCTCAACAGTAATTCGTTCACCCACCATAGAATACTTATGCTCTCGAGAGAAGCCACTAGTGAAATCAATGCCCCCCGGGTCTATCTTCATCATATTAATCTTCTAATATTTAGTTATTTCCTTTTGCTTTTACTTTGCTTTTATTTTACTTTGCATCTTTATCATAAAAATACCAAAAATATTATCTTATCATATCTATGATATCTCACTCTCGTAAGTGGCCGTGTAGGCATTGACAACCCCTTATCGCATTGGTTGCGAGGATTTATTTGTTTTGTGCAGGTGCGAGGGACTCGCGCGTAGCCTCCACTACTAGGAAAAGGGCTATAGATGAAATTGACACTAATGGCGCACCAGACAAGTGGTGCGCCACTACTATATACTAATGGCGCACCATGTGCTGATGCGCCATTAGTGTGGAAGACACTAATGGCACACCAGACACACGGTGCGCCACTAGTAACAATTTTTTTTCATTTTTCCAAACATACTAATGGCGCATCCAGACAAAGTGCGCCATTACTAGTTCTAACTAGTAATGGCACACCAGCCACACAGTGCGCCACTACTATATTTTTTTATTCTTTTTTTGCAAAACTACTAATAGCGCACCATGGCATAGTGCACCATTTTAAACTAGTAATGGCGCACTACGCAACGGTGCGCCATTAGTATATATATATATTGTTTTTTTATTTTTTTGCAAAACTACTAATGGCGCACGGCCAGCAGATGCGCCATTAGTATGTTGGGTTACTAATGGCGCATGGGTGGGTGGTGCGCCATTAGTAACCTGGGACCAGCTAGATATTTTGGACAGCCACACCTATGCACTCACTTTCTCCACTTCATTCCCTCCACCTCCTTATCCAAGCTTGTCGGCTGCCTCCTCCTCCTCACCTCATTTGCACCATAGATTCATCAAAATTAAGTGGTTAAATTATCTTTTTTTGATAGGTAAGTATGGGGAAAGCTATCTTTATGTTGTAGATCTACTTTTTTTCTCCCTAACTCGCTCCAACAATGTGCACATGTACGTTTTGTGGCCTAGCTAGATCTATGTATGTTTGTGGTGTTGCATATATGTTGGTGTTTGCAGGTACCGGTATTTGAAATGCGATAGTTGCCAATATTTTGCAGGAATGTTGAGTCATTTCCGTTTCGGCGAGAATTTTGGCACTATGCATTCTTTTTGGTCCTATTTTTAGGGAAAGTCATGCCAAATTTTTTCTTGGTTGTAAAATATCGTTTTGCTCTACCCCGCAGGCGACCATGGTCCGCACGATGACCGAAGGCATCGTGAATAGGTTTTTGAGCTCCGCGAAGGCCGAGATGCTTCAAAATAATGAGACGGAGATAAGATGTCCGTGTCGAAGATGCAAGCTGAAGAGCCTTATTGCGGGCCTGGATTTCGGGCAGGTGCGGGACCACCTGCTCTTGCGTCGTTTCATGGATGGCTATCGGTGGCAAGGTGATGAAGATGACTATGAAGTCGTCCATGGGGGCCGGGCAAGAAATGAGGAAGGGCAGCAAGACAACCACTGCGGCTCGGGCGGGTGAGAAGACGAAGAATCTCTAGGACATGATCACGATGGTGATGCTGTACACAGTCATCATGTAGAAGATGCCGGACATGATGATGAGGAAGATGCCAGAGCAGACGAAGGGCATGATCATGAAGATGAAGATGCCAGGCCATCGATGGGCTGGGTGTAGGACCCTCATATCCAAGAGCTGCTTCTCAAGAAGATGGGTAACGCAAGAGCTGCCACCCAAGAGAAAGCCAAGCTGGATCAACTGGAGATAGATGCGGTTACTCCATTGTATGAAGGATGCAGGCCCGAGGATACCCGCCTGAAAGTAACGCTCATGGCTCTAGAGATGAAGGTAAAACACAAAATGACCGACGCATGCTTCGACGAGAACATGTCATTCTGGCACGAACGTCTTCCCAAGGAGAACAAGTGCTCTACCAGTTTCGAGGAGGCGAATAAAATCGTGTGTCCTCTGGATTTACTGCACGTGAAATACCATGTGTGCATGAACAATTGCATCATTTATCGGGACGAGCATGCGGAGTCTACCATATGTCTGGTGTGCGGCGTCACTCGATACAAGAAGAGGAAGAAAGCTCCTCGAAAAGTGGTGTGGTACTTTCCAATCACTCCTCGTCTGCAGCGGTATTTCGCGGACCCTAAGGTAGCAAAGCTCCTGCGTTGGCACGCGGATAGGGAGGAGAAGAAGCGAGAAGATGTAACGTCCCAAATTTTCAATTTGGAATGTTATACATTAGATCATCTATGCATATCATATTTTATTTTGCATTTTGGTTGATCCTAGAAATTTCTACGCAACTCAAGGACCCACGGAGAGAGTTGGGAAATTCTTTATTTTCATATTTGAGTTTTCTCAAATTTTGAGAATAGGATCATTTGATTTTATTTATTTTATCATCAATTATTTCTATTACAAAAATATGAGAGAGGGAATAAAATGACTTTCCCAAAATAAAGAAATATTGAGGATTTAATAATAAAATCAAATAAGATTTTATTTCGGAGTTTTTCGTTATTTTATTTGAATTTAGGAAAAATGTGCGTTTTTCAAAGTTGCAATTTGGCCCCAAATAAATGTTCACCTTCTGCGGCTTGATTTTAGAAGCCCGGAAAAATTTATTTCGGGATTTTTGGAGTCCGTTTAGTATTTTTTTTTTCTTCTGCGCGTAATATTAAAAAAAACGAACCGACCTAGGGGCCGTGTCCGACCCAGACTCCCGGCCCGCTAGGCTTTATATAGACGGGGGGAGGCCCAGCCGAAACCCTTGCCAGCCCCAGCCGCCCCAGCCGCCGCCGCCGCCGCCGCCGCCGCACGCTGCCGCCGCCGCTGCCGCCCCGCCACCCCCGCCGGACGCCGCCGCCGACGACCGCCGCCCGAGGTCCGCCCCCGCCTCAATTTCCGCGCCGTTTTTTTTCAAAAAATCGTTCGGTTTTTTCGTCAGTTTTTTTAGTTATGGTTTTTTTAATAGATCGGTTTTTCCGATTTATTTAAATAGCGAGCGTTCGTCCATTCGTTTGTTCTAACGAACGTTTGTTGTTTTTCTTTTTCTCGGATTAAATCCACGATTTTTCTGATCGCGATTCCTGATCCGATTTTCGTTTTAGTATGACTTTTCGCTCGTTTATCGGAATCAGGCGATTCAAGCGCCTGGAGATTCGTCTCGAAACCCTCTATTCGTTGAACCAACTTAAAAAAGTTTTTGCTACTGTAAAAGTTGCCTTAGATCCAGATTAGTAGAACGAAGTTGTTTTCTTTTGCCGTTTGATTTTCGCTGCTTTGTTCGATTTGATTCTTTTTGCCAACCGGAGTTCTCAAGTTGAACCTTCTGGTTAGATCTCTTATTTGAGTTTTTCCCGTGCATTAGATGAGTACTTATTGCATGTTTGTTTGTTTGTCTGTGATAGAAAACCCAGAGTGCGCCGCTTGTTACTTCGAATCGCTAGGTTTCACGGATCATCAGCAAGGCAAGTAACACTTTGATCATACCTTTTCTACTACCCAGTTTTATTCCATTAGATCAATCCTCTCACATTGCATGATTAGGATCTAATTAAATTGTGGGATGGGAAGTAGTTGAGGTAGTACCTATTACCTGTTTTATTGTCAAACCTTTGGGAGTTACTTCTACGTTTGCCATTATGCTATGCCATGCTAGTAGACGTGGATTGGGTGAGTGATATTCATGACAGATGTGAGTTTGTTAATTAATGGTTTATCTAAGGTGGCAACTTAAACACACATCTGGGTGGATTGAGGTACCTGGTTATTCTAGGATTGCCTGTCTAGGCACCTGGGTAGACCAGGATTGCCTGTTTTTTATGGACCGCCACCCAGGCTCAAAGGGATCATGGGATTATTCATACTAGAAACTTCCGTGTGCAGCCACAAGCCATTATGAGCTCTAGCATAGTTGAATAAGTCGTGCGAACTCTTATAGGGTAGACTAGCAGATGTAGGGGAAAGTAGGTGTAACGGTCTATCCATCGTAAGGTGCTAGCGCTTCTGAAAGACTGTGTCTCGGTCATCCGTCTTCTCAAACACCATGTAGTGCGAGAAACCAAACGGAGGCGATCGAGTCTTGTGGGGAAAAGTGCGCAAACCTCTGCAGAGTGTATAAACTAATCATGATTAGCCGTGTCCCCGGTTATGGACATCTTGAGTATCTAGTACCTGGATTATCATGTGAATCTCAACATGTTACTCTAAATTAATTTTGTTGGGTTTTGTTTAATGATGATGCTTAATTGGGATTGAAAATGCCGTCAACCATTCTCAATGTTTTAAAACCACCATGATAGTTAAATAAATTTATTCCTTTGCAGTAGGGAAAGATTGGCTTTACGCAAAATAATAACCATAGAGCTTTCCACCAGCCAAATATGCATATAGTATAGTGTTTCATTCCATTACTCTCTATATGTGTTACCTTGCCAGCATATTCCATGTGCTGACCCGTTTCGGGCTGCAACGTTAATGTTGCAGATTTTTCAGATGACGATTAAGGAGTTTTTAGGGCGTGGTTCTATACTCAGTGATGCCGTTGGAGTTGATGGACTCACTTATCTTCCAAGCCTTCCGCTGTTATCGTTATTAGATGGCCTTAAGCCATATTTATTGTAATAAATTCTCTATGAAGACCCTCGATGTAATAAGTGTGTGATTGCTACTCTTTTATAAATCCTCCGAGTACTGTGTGGTGTCAGCATTACTGATCCAGGGATGACACCAGAGCACAGAGATCAGACTGTTTGAGGTCTGGTCGCTACAGAGATGGTATCAGAGCACATGCTGACTGTAGGACATGACCACTAAGCTAAAAGACCTAGATCACTATCCACTCTCTTCTCATTTGACCTCTCATCTTTTCTATTCTTTAGGATGGCGGATGCAAAGAACAAGTTCACGCAACCGGATGAAGATACACCCTTTGGACGTCACTTGAAGGAAGTCACTAGATACCTGAACATAGGAGTACCAAGCTTCATCAGAACCTACAACGCCACTTTACCTGAAGAAGAGTGCTGGATGATTCAAGTTCAAGTTCCAGGAAGGACGTTCATGCCAGTCACTGAGCCCATAGAGTTTTCTTTCGATGCACCAACTTGGAGTCTAGGAAAGAGCATGGCAGCTCACATCGCCATGGGACGCATTGGAGAAGTCTCACAATGATCTCAAGGATACTATCTACCAGATTTGTGGGCGGCGAGATGAGCACTAGGAGATGATTAGCACCAGAAGGGATAGATCCATTGCAGCTTTTATCCAGGAATTAAACCAACACATTCGACGGTAGGAGAATCAGATGTGCGCCGACATGATAGATCTGAAGAAGGCAAGGACTAGAATCAAGGAACTGGAGGAAGAACTCAAGTCTACACGTGAAGATTATGAAGAGGAAATTGAAGTATTGGTGGAGAAGAATGACGATCTGATCAAGAAGATCGGAATATTTATGGGAGGCCCTATACCAGTAGATGAAGACGAAGAACCCACGGAGGTTAGCCTGGAAGACTACATCATCATCGACGACACAGACTCGGACCTAGATGAAAGTGATGATGACTATGTTGATGAAGCTGGAGCAGATATCATGGAGTCTACAACCGAAGAATATTTCTAGTAGACCACCTCATCAGTAGTAGTAGTCCACCATGTAAATATAGTAGTCCGAGCACTTTTGCGATAGATAGATCGATTGTATGCCCTTGTTTGATTGAATGAAGTGAATTATTTGCTTTTGCCTCATGTGCATATGGGTAGTGTTTTCTCTTTAAACCCCCTCTATTCTTACATCTCATCTTTTCTAAAACCCTCAGATGCCTCCGAGACGTGACCCCGGATTTACCTTTCCACCGGAGCTCACCCAGTTGATCCAGCAGCAGAACACATTGATGCAGTTGCTAGTCCAGAATCAGAACCAGGGGAACAACAACAACAACCCACCACCCCCACCACCTGTTGATCACTTAGCCCGATTTCTTAGGCTAAATCCGCCGGTATTTTCCAATAGCACCGAGCCGATAGTAGCAGATGATTGGCTCCGCAATGTAGCTAGAGAGTTGACCACAGCAGGATGTACGGATGCGGAGAAGGTGAAGTTTGCCGCACATCAGCTTGAAGGACCCGCAGCATCATGGTGGGAGAATTTCACAGCCACTTTCCCTGTCGACACTGTCACATGGGACCAGTTTCAGCAGGCCTTTCGTACTGCCCATGTTTCAGCAGGAGCTATGGCCATGAAGAAGCGTGAGTTTCGCAATTTGCGCCAAGGAGGACGGACAGTTGGCCAGTATGTGGAGGACTTTAGTAAGTTCGCACGTTATGCCCCAGATGACGTTGCTACGGATGCAGCTAAGCAGGAGAAGTTTCTGGAAGGACTGAATGATGAGTTGAGCATGCAGTTGATGGTAGCAACCTTCAACAACTACCAGGATTTGGTAGACCGTGCTCTTATGATTGAAGGCAAGCAGCAGCAAATTGAGAACCGCAAGCGGAAGTATGGACAAGGGAAGTACAATTCAGGAGCTCAGCAGAAGCCACGTTTTACCCCTAGATCGGGAGGACATTTTCAGCATACCCATGGAGGAGGTAGCTCGAACAATCACAATGGCACCAAGAATGGTAATGGCAATGGAGGAAGCAACGGCCAGAATCGCACCAACCCATCAACCCCAGCCAAGAAGGACCTGAGCCAAGTCACTTGCTTTAAGTGTCAGAAGACCGGACATTATGCCAATGAATGTCTTGAAGGCCAAAATGGCAATGGAAGTTCTGGGAAGAAGCCGAACCCTTTCAACAGGGGACATGTGAAACACGTTAACGTGGAGGAGGTTGAAGAGCAGCCGGATGCCGTAATCGGTAAGTTTTTGGTTAAGTCATTTACCGCACTCGTTCTTTTTGATACTGGTGCATCGCATTGATACATATCAAGGGGATTTGTGGATAATTATAACCTGCCCACTAAGGTTCTGAGAACACCTATGCTAGTAAGCTCACCAGGAGTGGAGTATATGGCCAGTCAAGGATGTTTTCAAGTGCCATTGAGTATAGGTAGGCATGTGTTTCCCTCAGATTTGATCATTTTGGAATCACAAGGATTGGACGTAATTCTGGGTATGGATTGGCTATCGATGTACGGAGGAAACATCGATTGCGCCAGTAAGAAAATTTTTCTTACCACCCCAGAAGGGAGAAGGATCAAGTATGTGTCCCGGCATGTGCCCAAGAGGACTCTAGTAAATTGTTTAACAGGAGTAGTGCAGGAGGAAGTACCAGTGGTAAGCGATTTTCCTGAAGTATTTCCAGAAGAGTTGCCAGGCATGCCACCGGATAGAGATATTGAGTTTTTGATTGAGCTATTTCTAGGCACTGGGCCAATATCGAAGAGACCATATAGGATGCCAGCAAAGGATTTGGTGGAAATTAAGAAGCAGATTAAGGAGTTATTGGATAAAGGATATATTCGCCCAAGTTCTTCGCCTTGGGGATCGCCAGTACTTCTAGTAGAGAAGAGGGATGGATCGTTAAGGATGGTTGTTGATTATCGAGGATTGGATGTAGTAATTATCAAGAACAAGTACCCACTACCAATGATTAATGATCTGTTTGATCGATTGCAAGGAGCTAAGGTATTTTCCAAGATCTATCTGCGATCAGGATACCACCAGTTGGAGATTCGAGAACAGGATATTCCTAAGACAGCTTTTACCACCAGGTATGGGCTGTACGAGTATACCGTTATGTCATTTGGTCTGACTAACGCACCTTCCTATTTTTTGAACATGATGAACAAAGTGTTTATGGAGTTCTTGGATAAGTTCGTCGTGGTGTTCATTGATGATATCCTGGTTTACTCGAAGAATGGAGAAGAGCATAAGGAACATTTGCGATTGGTACTTAAAAAGCTCAGAGAACATCAGTTGTATGCCAAGTTCAGCAAATGTGAGTTTTGGCCGAAGGAAGTAGGATTTCTCGGACACATTATATCCGGAGAAGGAATATCAGTTGATCCCACAAAAGTTGATACCGTGACCAAGTGGGAAGCACCAACCACGGTTGGAGAGATCCGGAGTTTTCTTGGACTCGCAGGATACTACCGGAGATTCATTGAGAATTTCTCAAAGATTGCGAAGCCAATTACGGAGTTATTAAAGAAGGATACCAAGTTCAAATGGACTGAGGAATGTGAGGCTAGTTTCCAAGAATTGAAGAAACGCTTGGTTACATCACCAGTGTTGATTTTGCCAGATCAGACCAAGGACTATGAGGTGTATTGCGACGCTTCACATCGAGGACTTGGAGCAGTGCTTATGTAGGAAGGGAGAGTTGTTTCATATGCCTCAAGACAACTGAAGCCCCATGAGTTGAATTATGCTACGCATGATTTGGAGTTAGCAGCCGTAGTGCATGCATTGAAAACATGGAGACATTTCCTCATTGGAAACCATTGTGAGGTGTACACGGATCATAAGAGTTTGAAATACATTTTCACACAGAAGGAGTTAAACCTCAGACAAAGGAGATGGTTGGAGCTCATCAAGGATTATGATATGAGATTGCATTACCATCCCGGAAAGGCTAATGTAGTAGCTCACGCATTAAGCCATAAGAGCCATGTCAATACATTAATGATGGGAAAAATGCCAAGGGAGTTAGCCGAAAATCTTCGTGAACTATGTTTGGAAATAGTTCCGAGAGCCTATGTAGCAGCATTGGAGATTCAGTCAACTTTGATGGATAGAATCAGAGAAGCTCAGAAGACTGACAAGGAGATTGCTTCTATTAAGGAGAAACTTAGCAAAGGAAAGGCAAAAGGATTTCGTGAGGATGAGCACGACACCCAATGGTTTGAAGACCGTGTTTATGTGCCCAATGACCCGGAGGTCAGGAAGTTGATTCTGCAAGAGGCACACGATTCACCATATTCGATTCATCCAGGAAATACCAAGATGTATTTGGATTTGAAAGATATTTTCTGGTGGACCGGAATGAAGAGGGATATTGCAGAGTATGTAGCAGTTTGTGATGTATGTCAGAGTAAAGGCAGAGCATCAGAAGCCAGCAGGATTGCTACAACCATTGCCGATACCTGAATTGAAGTGGGATAAGTTAGGCATGGATTTTATCATGGGATTACCCAGGACTCGTTCAGGCTATGACTCAATTTGGGTGGTAGTCGATCGATTAACGAAGGTAGCTCATTTCATCCCGGTAAAGACCACTTACACCAGTGCTAAGTTGGCAAAGATATACATGACCAGGATCATATGTCTGCATGGAGTTCCGAGGAGTATCGTATCAGATAGAGGAACCCAGTTTACCTCAAAGTTCTGGAAGCAGTTGCATGAAATTTTGGGTACCAGGCTAGAATTCAGTACTACTTTTCATCCACAGACAGATGGACAGACCGAGAGAGTCAATCATATTTTGGAGGATATGCTGAGAGCTTGTGCGCTAGATTACGGATCTAGTTGGGACGATAATTTGCCATATGCAGAGTTCTCTTACAACAACAGTTACCAAAACAGTTTAAAGATGGCCCCTTTCGAAGCCTTGTACGGAAGGAGGTGCAGGACACCGTTGTCATGGGACGAAGTTGGAGACCGCTAGTTGTTTGGACCTGACTTGATTAAGGAGTCTGAACAGAAGGTGAAATTGATTCGCGATAGGCTCAAGATAGCCCAGTCCAGGAAGAAGAGTTATGCAGATTCTAAACGCAAGGAGACAGTTTATGAAGTCGGAGATAGAGGGTATCTTCGAGTATCACCACTTCGGGGAACAAAGCGTTTTGGAGTTAAGGGAAAGTTAGCGCCACGATTTGTAGGACCATATCGAGTTTTGGAGCGTATGGGAGAAGTGGCCTACAAGTTGGAATTGCCCGAAGGATTGTCAGGAGTTCATGATGTGTTCCACATTTCCCAGTTGAAGAAGTGTCACGCTGAGATGGCTGACATACCCTTGAGAGACACAGTGCCATTGGAAACAATTCAGTTGGATAACGATTTGACTTATGACGAGAAACCAATTAAGATCCTTGAGTTTGCCAGCCGAGTTACCCGCAGCAAGGTCATCAAGTTTTGCAAAGTTCAGTGGAGCACCCACACGGAGGATGAAGCCACCTGGGAGTGAGAGGAAGATTTGCTCAAGGACCGCCCTCACCTATTTTCTAGCCAACCCGAATCTTGAGGGCGAGATTCATATTAAGGGGGGTAGGATTGTGACATCCCAAATTTTCAATTTGGAATGTTATACATTAGATGATCTATGCATATCATATTTTATTTTGCATTTTGGTTGATCCTAGAAATTTCTACGCAACTCAAGGACCCACGGAGAGAGTTGGGAAATTCTTTATTTTCATATTTGAGTTTTCTCAAATTTTGAGAATAGGATCATTTGATTTTATTTATTTTATCATCAATTATTTCTATTACAAAAATATGAGAGAGGGAATAAAATGAATTTCCCAAAATAAAGAAATATTGATGATTTAATAATAAAATCAAATAAGATTTTATTTCGGAGTTTTTCGTTATTTTATTTGAATTTAGGAAAAATGTGCGTTTTCAAAATTACATTTAGGCCCCAAATAAATGTTCACCTTGTGCGGCTTAATTTTAGAAGCCCGGGAAAATTTATTTCGGGATTTTTGGAGTCCGTTTAGTATTTCTTTTTATTTTTCTTCTGCGCATAATATTAAAAAAACGAACCGACCTAGGGGCCGTGACCGACCCGGACTACCGGCCCGCTAGGATTTATATAGCCGGGGGGAGGCCCAGCCAAAACCCTAGCCAGCCCCAGCCGCCGCCGCCGCCGCACGCCGCCGCCGCCGCTGCCGCCGGATGCCGCCGCCGCCGCCCCACCACCCGAGGTCCGCCGCCGCCTCAATTTCCACGCCGGTTTTTTTTATTTTTTTTGAAAAATCTTTCGACTTTTCCGTTGGTTTTTTTAGTTTCGGTTTCTTTAATAGATCGGTTTTTCTGATTTATTTAAATAGCGAGTGTTCGTCCGTTCGTTCGTTCTAACGAACGTTCGTCGTTTTTCTTTTTCTCGGATTAAATCCGCGATTTTTCTGATCGCGATTCCTGATCCGATTTTCATTTTAGTATAACTTTTCGCTCGTTTATTGGAATCAGGCAATTCAAGCGCCTCGAGATTCGTCTCGAAACCCTCTATCCGTTTAACCAACTTAAACAAGTTTTTCCTACTATAAAAATTACCTTGGATCCAGATTAGTAGAACGAAGTTGTTTTCTTTCGCCGTTTGATTTTCGCTGCTTTGTTCGATTTGATTCTTTTTGCCAACCGGAAGTCTTAAGTTGAACCTTCTGGTTAGATCTCTTATTTGAGTTTTTCCCGTGCATTAGATGAGTACTTATTGCATGTTTGTTTGTTTGTCTGTGATAGAATACCCGGAGTGCACCGCTTGTTACTTCGAATCGCTAGGTTTCCCGGATCATCAGCAAGGCAAGTAACACTTTGATCATACCTTTTCTACTACCCAGTTTTATTGCATTAGATCAATCCTCTCGCGTTGCATGATTAGGATCTAATTAAATTGTGGGATGGGAAGTAGTTGAGGTAGTACCTATTACCTGTTTTATTGTAAAACCTTTGGGAGTTACTTCTACGTTTGCCATTATGCTATGCTATTCTAGTAGATGTGGATTGGGTGAGTGATATTCATGACAGATGTGAGTTTGTTAATTAATGGTTTATCTAAGGTGGCAACTTAAACACACATCTGGGTGGATTGAGGTACCTGGTTATTCCAGGATTGCCTGTCTAGGCACCTGGGTAGACCAGGATTGCCTGTTTTTTTATGGACCGCCACCCAGGCTCAAAGGGATCATGGGATTATTCATACTAGAAACTTCCGCGTGCAGCCACAAGCCATTATGGGCTCTGGCATAGTTGAATAAGTCGTGCGAACTCTTATAGGGTAGACTAGCAGATGTAGGGGAAAGTAGGTGTAACGGTCTATCCATCGTAAGGTGCTAGCGCTTCTGAAAGACTGTGTCGGTCATCCGTCTTCTCAAACACCATGTAGTGCGAGAAACCAAACGGAGGCGATCAAGTCTCATGGGGAAAAGTGCGCAAACCTCTGCAGAGTGTATAAACTAATCATGATTAGACGTGTCCCCGGTTATGGACATCTTGAGTATCTAGTACTTGGATTATCATGTGAATCTCGACATGTTACTCTAAATTAATTTTGCGGGTTTTGTTTAATGATGATGCTTAATTGGGATTGAGAATGCTGTCAACCATTCTCAATGTTTAACAACCACCATGATAGTTAAATAAATTTATTCCTTTGCAGTAGGGAAAAATTGGCTTTACGCAAAACAATAACCATAGAGCTTTCCACCAGCCAAATATGCATATAGTATAGTGTTTCATTCCATTACTCTCTATGTGTTACCTTGCCAGCATATTCCATGTGGTGACCCGTTTCGGGCTACAACGTTAATGTTGCAGATTTTTCAGACAACGATTAAGGAGTTTTTAGGGTGTGGTTCTATACTCAATGATGCCGTTGGAGTTGATGGACTCACTTATCTTCCAAGCCTTCCGCTGTTATCGTTATTAGATGGCCCTAAGCCATATTTATTGTAATAAATTCTCTATGAAGACCCTCGATGTAATAAGTGTGTGATTGCCACTCTGTTATAAATCCTTCGAGTACTATGTGGTGTCAGCATTACTGATCCAGGGATGACACCGGAGCACAGAGATCAGACTATTTGAGGTCTGGTTGAAGGAAATATGCCCTAGAGGCAATAATAAAGTTATTATTTATTTCCTTATATCATGATAAATGTTTATTATTCATGCTAGAATTGTATTAACCGGAAACACAATACATGTGTGAATATAAAGGAGCTCTACAGGTGTCTCCAAAGGTAGATGTTGGGTTGGCGTATTTCGAGATTAGGATTTGTCACTCCGATTGTCGGAGAGGTATCTCTGGGTATCACATAAGCCTTTCAAGCGTTGCGACTAATGAGTTAGTTGCGAGATGATGTATTACGGAACGAGTAAAGAGACTTGCCGGTAACGAGATTGAACTAGGTATTGGATACCGATGATTGAATCTCGGGCAAGTAACATACTGATGACAAAGGGAACAACGTATGTTGTTATGCGGTCTGACCGATAAAGATGTTCGTAGAATATGCAGGAGCCAATATGGGCATCCAGGTCCCGCTATTGGTTATTGACCGGAGATGTGTCTCAGTCATGTCTACATTGCTCTCGTACCGTAGGGTCCGCACGCTTAACATTACGATGACAGTTATTATGACTTTATGCATTTTGATGTACCGGAGTTAGTTCGAAGTCCTGGATGTGATCACGGACATGACGAGGAGTCTCGAAATGGTCGAGACATAAAGATTGATATATTGGAAGCCCATATTTGGATATCGGAAGTGTTCCGGGTGAAATCAGGATTTTACCGGAGTACCGGGAGGTTACCGGAACCCTCCGGGAGCCATATGGGCCTTAATGGGCTTTAGTGCAAAGGAGAAAGGGGCAGCCCAAGGTGGCCGCGTGCCTCCCCCCTCACCTAGTCCTATTAGGACTAGGAGAGGTGGCCGGCCCCCCTCTCTCTCTTTCCCCCTCGGGGAATCCTAGTCCAACTAGGATTGGGGGGGGGGGGAGTCCTACTCCCGATAGGAGTAGGACTCCTCCTGCGCCCTCCTCCTGGCCGACGGCCCCCTCCCCCTTGGCTCCTTTATATACGGAGGCAGGGGCACCTCTAGACACACAAGTTGATCATTGAGATCGTTCCTTAGCCATGTGCGGTGCCCCTGCCACCATATTCCACCTCGATCATATCGTTGTAGTGCTTAGGCGAAGCCCTGCGTCGGTAGAACATCAAGATCGTCACCACGCCGTCATGCTGACGGAACTCCTCCCCGACACTTTGCTGGTTCGGAGCCCGAGGATCGTCATCGAGTTGTACGTGTGCTAAGAACTCGGAGGTGCCGGAGTAACCGTGCTTGGATCGGTCGGATCAGGAAGACGTACGACTACTTCCTCTACGTTGTGTCAACGCTTCCGCAGTCGGTCTGCGTGGGTACGTAGACAACACTCTCCCCTCTCGTTGCTCTGCATCACCATGATCATGCGTGTGCGTAGGAATTTTTTTGAAATTACTACGTTCCCCAACAGTGGCATCCGAGCCTAGGTTTTATGGTTTGATGTTATTTGCATGAGTAGAACACAAGTGAGTTGTGGGCGATATAAGTCATACTGCCTACCAGCATGTCATACTTTGGTTCGGCAGTATTGTTGGATGAGACGACCCAGACCAACATTACGCGTACGCTTACGCGAGACCGGTTCCCCCGACGTGCTTTGTACACAGGTGGCTTGCAGGCGACTGTCTCTCCAACTTTAGTTGAACCAAGTGTGGCTACGCTCGGTCCTTGCGAAGGTTAAAACGGAGTCTATTTGACAAACTATCGTTGTGGTTTTGATGCGTAGGTGAGATTGGTTCTTGCTTAAGCCCGTAGCAGCCACGTAAAACTTGCAACAACAAAGTAGAGGACGTCTAACTTGTTTTTGCAGGGCATGTTGTGATGTGATATGGTCAAGACATGATGCTAAATTTTATTGTATGAGATGATCATGTTTTGCAACCGAGTTATCGGCAACTGGCAGGAGCCATTTGGTTGTCGCTTTATTGTATGCAATGCAATCGCGATGTAATGCTATACTTTATCACTAAGCGGTAGCGATAGTCATGGAAGCATAAGATTGGCGAGACGACAACGATGCTACGATGGAGATCAAGGTGTCGCGCCGATGACGATGGTGATCATGACGGTGCTTCGGAGATGGAGATCATAGGCACAAGATGATGATGGCCATATCATATCACTTATATTGATTGCATGTGATGTTTATCTTTTATGCATCTTATCTTGCTTTGATTGACATTAGCATTATAAGATGATCTCTCACTAAATTATCAAGAAGTGTTCTCCCTGAGTATGCACCGTTGCGAAAGTTCTTCGTGCTGAGACACCACGTGATGATCGGGTGTGATAGGCTCTACGTTCAAATACAACGGGTGCAAAACAGTTGCACACGCGGAATACCCAGGTTATACTTGACGAGCCAAGCATATACTGATATGGCCTCGGAACACGGAGACCGAAAGGTCGAGCGTGAATCATATAGTAGATATGATCAACATAGTGATGTTCACCATTGAAACTACTCCATCTCACGTGATGATCGGACATGGTTTGTTGATTTGGATCACGTGATCACTTAGAGGATTAGAGGGATGTCTATCTAAGTGGGAGTTCTTAAGTAATATGATTAATTGAACTTAAATTTATCATGAACTTAGTCCTGGTAGTATTTTGTAAATCATGTTGTAGATCAATAGCTCGCGTTGTTGCTTCCCTGTGTTTATTTTGATATGTTCCTAGAGAAAATTGTATTGAAAGATGTTAGTAGCAATGATGCGTATTGGATCCGTGATCTGAGGTTTATCCTCATTGCTGCACAGAAGAATTATGTCCTTGATGCACCGCTAGGTGACAGACCTATTGCAGGAGCAGATGCAGACATTATGAACGTTTGGCTAGCTCAATATGATGACTACTTGATAGTTTAGTGCACCATGCTTAATGGCTTAGAATCAGGACTTCAAAGACGTTTTGAACGTCATGGACCATATGAGATGTTCCAGGAGTTGAAGATAATATTTCAAGCAAATACCTGAGTTGAGAGATATGAAGTCTCCAACAAGTTCTATAGCTAAAAGATGGAGGAGAATCGCTCAATTAGTGAGCATGTGCTCAGATTGTCTGGGTACTACAATCGCTTGAATCAAGTGGGAGTTAATCTTCCAGATAAGATAGTGATTGACAGAATTCTCTAGTCACCATGACCAAGTTAGTAGAACTTCGTGATGAACTATAGTATGAAAGGGATGACGAAAACGACTCCCGGGCTTTTCATGATGATGAAATAGATGAAGGTAGAAATCAAGAAAAACATCAAGTGTTGATGGTATACAGGACCACTAGTTTCAAGAAAAGGGCAGAGGGAAGAAGGGGAACTTCAAAAAGAACAGCAAGCAAGTTGCTTCTCAAGTGAAGAAGCCCAAGTCTGGACCTAAGCCGGAGACTGAGTGCTTCTACTGCAAAGGGACTAGTCACTGGAAGCGGAACTACCCCAAGTGATTGGCAGATAAGAAGGATGGCAAGGTGAACATAAGTATATTTGATATACATGTTATTGATGTGTACTTTACTAGTGTTTATAGCAACCCCTCAGTATTTGATACTAGTTCAGTTGCTAAGATTAGTAACTCGAAACAGGAGTTGCAGAATAAACAGAGACTAGTTAAGGGTGAAGTGACGATGTGTGTTGGAAGTGGTTCCAAGATTGATATGATCATCATCACACACTCCCTTTAAATTCAGGATTAGTGTTGAACCTAAATAAGTGTTATTTGGTGTTTACGTTGAGCATGAATATGATTTGATCATGTTTATTGTAATACGGTTATTCATTTAAGTAAGAGAATAAATTGTTGTTCTGTTTACATGAATAAAACCTTATATGGTTACACACCCAATGAAAATAGTTCGTTGGATCTCGATCATAGTGATACATATAATCATAATATTGAAACCAAAAGATGCAAAGTTAATAATGATAGTGCAACTTATTTGTAGCACTGTCGTTTAGGTCATGTTGGTGTAAAGCACATGAAGAAACTCCATGCTGATGGGCTTTTGGAATCACTTGATTATGAATCAGTTGATGCTTGCGAACCATGCCTCATGGGTAAGATGACTAAGACTCTGTTCTTCGGAACAATGGAGCGAGCAACAGATTTGTTGGAAATCATACATACTGATGTATGTGGTCCGATGAATATTGAGGCTCGCGATAGGTATCATTATTTTCTGATCTTCACAGATGATTTGAGCAGATATGAGTATATCTAGTTGATGAAACATAAGTCTGAAATATTTGAAAAGTTCAAAGAATTTCAGAGTGAAGTGGAGAATCATCGTAACAAGAAAATAAGGCTTCTACGATCTGATCGTGGAGACAAATATTTGAGTTACGAGTTTGGTCTTCAATTAAAACAATGTGGAATAGTTTCACAAATTCGTGCCACCCGGAACACCACAGCATAATTGTGTGTCCGAACGTCATAGCCGTACTTTATTAGATATATTGCAAATCTATGATGTTTGTTACCGATTTACCACTATCGTTTTTGAGGTTATGCATTAAAGACAGCTGCATTCACGTTAAAAAGGGGCACCATCTAAGTCCGTTGAGACGACACAATCTGAACTGTGGTTTAGCAAGAAACCAAAGTTGTCGTTTCTTAAAGTTTGGGGTTGTGATGCTTATGTGAAAATGTTTCATCCTGATAAGCTCAAAACCAAATCGGAGAAATATGTCTTCATAGGATACCCAAAAGGAGACTGTTGGGTACACCTTCTATCACAGATCCTAAGGCAAGACATTCGTTGCTTATAATGGATCCTTTCTAGAGAAGGAGTTTCTCTCGAAAGAAGTGAGTGGGAGGAAAGTAGAACTTGATAAGGTAATTGTACCTTCTCCCTTATTGGAAAGTAGTTCATCACAGAAATCTGTTCCTGTGACTACTACACCAATTAGTGAGGAAGCTAATGATGATGATCATAAAACTTCAGATCAAGTTACTACCGAATCTCGTAGGTAAACCAGAGTGAGATCCGCACCAGAGTGGTACAATAATCCTGTTCTGGAAGTCATGTTACTAGACCATGACGAACTTGCGAACTATGAGGAAGCGATGATGAGCCTAGATTCCAGAAAATGGCTTGAGGCCATGAAATCTGAGATGGGATTCATGTATGAAAACAAAGTATGGACTTTGGTTGACTTGCCCGATGATCGGCAAGCCATAGAAAATAAATGGTTCTTCAAGAGGAAGATGGACATTGATAGTAGTGTTACTATCTATAGAGCTAGAATTGTCGCAAAAGGTTTTCGACAAGTTCAAAGTGTTGACTACGATGAGAGTTTCTCACTCGTATCTATGCTTAAGTCTGTCCGAATCATGTTAGCAATTGCCGCATTTTATGAAATCTGGCAAATGGATAAACAAAACTGCATTCCTTAATGGATTTCTTGAAGAAGAGTTGTATATGATGCAACCAGTAGGTTTTGTCAATCCTAAAGGTGCTAACAAAATATGCAAGCTCCAGCGATTCATCTATGGACTGGTGCAAGCATCTCAGAGTTGGAATACACGCTTTGATAAGTTGATCAAAGCATATAGTTCTATACAGACTTGCGGTGAAGCCTGTATTTACAAGAAAGTGAGTGGGAGCACTACTGCATTTCTGATAAATATATGTGAATGACATATTGTTGATCGGAAATAATGTAGAATTATTCTGTAAAGCATAAAGGAGTGTTTGAAAGGAGTTTTTCAAAGAAAGACTTCGGTGAAGCTGCTTACATATTGAGCATCAAGATCTATAGAGATAGATCAAAACGCTTGATAAGTTTTTTCAATAAATGCATACCTTCACAAGATTTTGAAGTAGTTCAAAATGGAAAAGTCAAAGAAAGAGTTTCTTGCCTATGTTACAAGGTGTAAAATTGAGTAAAACTCAAAGTCCGACCACGGTAGAAGATAGAAAGAGAATGAATGTCATTCCCTATGCCTTGGTCATAGTTTCTATAAAGTATGCCATGCTATGTACCAGATCTATGATATACCCTACCACTGAGTTTGGCAAGGCAGTACAATAGTGATCTAGGAGTAGATCACTTGACAGCGGTCAAAATTATTCTTAGTGGAATAAGGATATGTTTCTCGATTATGGAAGTGAAAAAAGGTTCGTCGTAAAGGGTTACGCCGATGCAAGTTTTGACACTAATCTAGATGACTCTAAGTCTCGGTCTAGATACATATTGAAAGTGGGAGCAATTAGCTAGAGTAGCTCCATGCAGAGCATTGTTGACATAGAAATTTGCAAAATACATGCGGATCTGAATGTGGCAGACCCGTTGACTAAGATTCTCTCACAAGCAAAACATGATCACACCTTAGTACTCTTTGGGTGTTAATCACATAGCGATGTGAACTAGATTACTGAATCCAGTAAACCCTTTGGGTATTGCTGTTAAATCACATGACGATGTGAACTAGATTATTGACTCTAGTGCAAGTGGGAGACTGAAGGAAATATTCCCTAGAGGCAATAATAAAGTTATTATTTATTTCCTTATATCATGATAAATGTTTATTATTCATGCTAGAATTGTATTAACCGGAAACATAATACATGTGTGAATACATAGACAAACTTAGTGTCACTAGTATGCCTCTACTTGACTAGCTCGTTAATCAAAGATGGTTATGTTTCCTAACCATGAACAAGGTGTTGTTATTTGATTAACGAGGTCACATCATTAGTTGAAAGATCTGATTGACATGACCCATTTCATTAGCTTAGCACCCGATCGTTTAGTATGTTGCTATTGCTTTCTTCATGACTTATACATGTTCCTATGACTATGAGATTATGCAACTCCCGTTTACCGGAGGAACACTTTGTGTGCTATCAAACATCACAACGTAACTGGGTGATTATAAAGGAGCTCTACAGGTGTCTCCAAAGGTAGATGTTGGGTTGGCATATTTCGAGATTAGGATTTGTCACTCCGATTGTCGGAGAGGTATCTCTGGGCCCTCTCGGTAATGCACATCACATAAGCCTTGGAAGCATTGCGACTAATGAGTTAGTTGCAAGATGATGTATTACGAAACGAGTAAAGAGACTTGCCGGTAACGAGATTGAACTAGGTATTGGATACCGATGATCGAATCTCGGGCAAGTAACATACCGATGACAAAGGGAACAACGTATGTTGTTATGCGGTCTGACCGATAAAGATCTTCGTAGAATATGTAGGAGCCAATATGGGCATCCAGGTCCCGCTATTGGTTATTGACCGGAGATGTGTCTCAGTCATGTCTACATTGCTCTCGAACCGTAGGGTCCGCACGCTTAACGTTACAATGACAGTTATTATGAGTTTATGCATTTTGATGTACCGAAGTTAGTTCGGAGTCCCGGATGTGATCACAGACATGACGAGGAGTCTCGAAATGGTCGAGACATAAATATTAATATATTGGAAGCCTATATTTGGATATCGGAAGTGTTCCGGGTGAAATCGGGATTTTACCGGAGTACCGGCAGGTTACCGGAACCCCCCGGGAGCCATATGGGCCTTAATGGGCTTTAGTGGAAAGGAGAAAGGGGCAGCCCAAGGTGGCCGCGCGCCTCCCCCCTCCCCTAGTCCTATTAGGACTAGGAGAGGTGGCCGGCCCCCCTCTCTCTCTTTCCCCCTCGGGGAATCCTAGTCCAACTAGGATTGGGGGGGGGGGGAGTCCTACTCCCGGTAGCAGTAGGACTCCTCCTGCGCCCTCCTCCTGGCCGGCGGACCCCTCCCCCTTGGCTCCTTTATATACGGAGGCAGGGGGCACCTCTAGACACACAAGTTGATCATTGAGATCGTTCCTTGGCCATGTGCGGTGCCCCTACCACCATATTCCACCTCGATCATATCGTTGTAGTGCTTAGGCGAAGCCCTGCGTCGGTAGAACATCAAGATCGTCACCACGCCATCGTGCTGACGGAACTCCTCCCCGACGCTTTGCTGGATCGGAGCCCGGGGATCATCATCGAGCTGTACGTGTGCTAAGAACTCGGAGGTGCCAGAGTAACGGTGCTTGGATCGGTCGGATCAGGAAGACATACGACTACTTCCTCTACGTTGTGTCAACGCTTCCGCAGTCGGTCTGCGTGGGTACGTAGACAACACTCTCCCCTCTTGTTGCTGTGCATCACCATGATCTTGCATGTGCGTAGGAATTTTTTTGAAATTACTACGTTCCCCAACAGGGGTCACTACAGAAGATGACGCAAATGATCCAGAGATAAAAAAAAGACAAGATGCCGAGTCACCCTAAGGATGGGAGCCAGTGGCAAGCGTTGAACTTTGAACACCCAGAATTTGGGAAGGATCGAAGGAACATCGTGCTAGGCATGAGCACCGATGGAGCCAATCCATTTGGCAGCCAGAGAAGCACACATAGCACCTGGCCTGTGTTTGTGTGGATGTACAACCTCCCCCCTGGTTGTGCATGAAGAGGAAGGACGTTCACATGAGTATGCTAATTGAAGGGCTGAAACAACCAGGGAACGACATTATTCTATATCTGGGGCTGCTGAAAGAGGAGCTAGACAGGCTGTGGAAAATGCCAGTCAATACGTGGGACGCCGCGGAGAAAGAATATTTCTCCATGAGAGCCGCACTGCTCACGACAGTGCACGACTATCTCGGTTACGGATATCTCGCGGGGCAGGTGGTCCACGGGTTTTCTGGATGCGTCAGGTGCATGGATGGCACAACGTATCGCCCGCTAGATAGAGATCCCTGGTCTTCGAAAACCGTGTTCATGGGACATCAAAGGTGGCTTCGCGACGATGACCCATGGAGGAAACACAAGGATCTGTTCGATGGTGAAACCAAACCCCGAAGATGCCCGCGTGCGAGGAGCGGCAAGGAAATAGACGAGCTGTTGAAAAATTGGAAAGATTGCCCACTGCCGGGAAAGAAGCAAAAGGCACCAGAGCCGGGAAAGAAGCGAAAGGTGCCAGAGCCGCTGCTGAAGGTATGGAAAACGAGGTCTGTTTTCTGGGACTTGCTGTACTGGAAGATCCACCGTGTGCCTCACAGACTTGATGTCATGCATATCACGAAGAACGTGTACGAGAGTCTGCTTGGTACCCTACTCAACATGCTAGAGAGGACCAAAGATGGGCCGAAAGCAAGGGCAGACTTCAAATCAATGGGCATCAGGCAGGAGCTTCACGCTAATGATGATGATGATGATGATGAGGCGAAGTAGGACAAAGAAAGTCGTTGGAAAGGCAAAAAGGCCAAGAAGACCGGAAATGACTACCCTCCCACGTGCTTCACTCTAAGTCAGGAGGGGATCGAGCAGTTTTTCACCTGCCTCGTAGGAGTAAAACTTCCTTACGGTTACGCCGGGAAGATATGCAGATACCTATACCCAGCGAAGCAGAAGTTCAGCGGGATGAATTCTCACGACTGTCACGTGCTGATGACGCAGATATTTCCAGTTGCAATCCGTGGGATCATGGACGCGCACGTCCGTGAAACGCTATTTGGTCTATGCAACTTTTTCGACGTCATCTCTTGGAAGTCGGTTGGCGTGAGGCAACTCAGAAGGCTACAGGAAGAGATCGTGGTGATACTATGCGAGCTTGAGATGTACTTCCCGCCCGCATTCTTCGACTTTATGGTGCATCTGCTGGTCCATATCGTGGAGGATATCATCCAACTCGGGCCGACGTTCCTACACAGCATGATGCCGTTCGAAAGGATGAATGGTGTCATCAAAGGATACGTTCGCAACATGTCGCGTCTAGAGGGAAGTATAGCCAGGGGCTTTCTGACCGAAGAGTGCATCTCCTACTGCACGAATTATCTAGGCATCGAGAACCCCGTTGGTCTGCACGTCAACAGGCACCTCGGCAGGCTCGCTGGATGGGGTCACCATGAGGGTCGCCGCGAAATGCATGTCGACTTCGAGGGTCGACTCGCCGACTTTGAAAGAGCAAACCTAGTCGCGCTACAACACATAGACGTGGTCGATCCTTGGGTGGTAGAGCACAAAACCTTTATTGAGAAGACGTACAATGACCGAGGCCAACAGAGGGCGGACAGAGATATAATCAAAGAGCACAACTCATGTTTCACGCATTGGTTCAAGTAGAAGCTTCTGTCGTACCCTTTACATGAGGATTCTTCCGCGGAAGAACAACTCATATTCGCCTTGTCACAGGGCGCCGAGCACAACCTGATGACCTATGGGGCGTACGATATAAATGGCTAAAAATTCTACACCGAGGACAAGGACATGAAGAGCGATGGTTATCAGAACTCCGGGGTAACGATGGAATCCTACACCGGTAACGACAAGGACAGATACTACAGAAGGATCGAGGAGATCTGGGAGCTGAGCTACGCTACGCTGGAGAGAAGGTCCCGATGTTACGTGTCAGATGGGCCAAGAGCGTCCTAAAAGAAGACCGGTATTTCACCACCATGGTTATACCCGAAGCCAAATCCAAGACCGCGGGCGCAAACGTCACCGCGAAAAATGAGCCATGGGTACTGGCTTCCCAAGTGGACCAATGCTTCTTCATTACCGACCCGTCAAAGCCCAGTCGTGTTGTCGTGAGGAGGGGCAAAAGGAAGATCATCGGAATGGATGGAGTAGCCAATGAGCAAGACTTCGACAAGTACGGCGACCCGAAGATCGAACATGACAACGACGATGAAGTAGCAGCATACACCACAAGAGGAAGCAGGACCACCCTACCTAAAGGACGTCCGTTCCACAGAAGAACTCCATTTGCGAAAAAGAAGGGCAAGACGATTGTGAACAGATAGCTAGCTAGCTTAGATCGATTGTATTTAAATTGTAGTCTTAATTTCTCGATTGTATTTCATGGGCACCTTTTGAACTATCATGAATACTTTTAAATTTCATGGGCACTTTTTGAATTCATGTAAAAATATTGTATATTCATGAGGACACTCGATCTCGATCCCCCTCCATCTCGATCGCTATCCCCTCGCCAGATCCCCCTTGCCAGATCCACCTTGCCAGATCCCCCTCGCCGCCGAGCACCCCCGCAGCCTCCCCCGCTCCACCACCCCCGACGACCCCCGCACCCTCCCCCGCTCCAACATCACAAATGAATGCAACTAAAAATAAAAAACAAATTTGATTATATTTTCAAAAAACAAATTTGATGATATTTTTTATATTCATAAATATTTTCAAATAAAAAATCTGATGATATTTTTCAAAAAAATTAATATTGTTTTTATAAAAAAATATTACTGTTTCATATTCATATTCATTTTCTAAAAAATAAAGTGAACGGTGCCGCCCTCACGAGGATGAGCACGGCCCTGTCTACTTGGAAAAGCACGGTGAAGGCAATGATTGAAAAAGGTGATAGTTATAAGAAGATCAAGGCGAAATATCCTTTGATGAATGAAGATGACTACAAGGAGTTCAAGATCAAGTGCGAGAGTAGCGCAACCTCTGAATCAAGTCAGTGGGGGAAAGAAATGCAGAAGTTAAACTTAGGGGTCCACCAACTCGGTCCCGGCGGTTACAGAGTGGCGGAGCCTATATGGGACAAGGAGGACGCGGAGCGTGCCGAGAAAGGCCTACCGCCCCGCTTCGAGAAATACCGTGACAAGCAGACCAGGAACTTTCTCAGGGCCCGGTACAAGGAGGACCCGGTAACAAAGGAGCTTACCACAGATCCGAAGACCAGGGCGCTTGAGCTTGTTCTGGTAAGGAATACACCCCCGCGTAATTAGCTCCATATGGTTGCATTCTAATTAATCCCCAATATTTCTAAATGGTTCACGTTCCTTCCATAGGACAATGAAAGCAGTAGCGCGGGGTCGTCTCAGAGCTCCCCTTTCGACAGCCCTTCAAATAGGACGTTGAACATAATGAAAAACAAGGATAAGCTCAGTAAGCCGACGTCAGCTGGTCGTGTGGCCGGCAAAGGCTTGTCCACAAAATGGTCGTCATACTATACCGCTGGTGGGCGAAAGGAGAAAACGACCAGCTCGGAAAGCCAGTTGCGCGAGGTTGAAGCACTCAAGGCACAAGTGGCTTGGATTCCGGAGATTGTCCAAGAGCAAGTGCAACAACAACTAGGAATGACGCTCAACGCCATGGTGCCTACGTTGATTCATCTGCTGACGACGTGGATTGCGGGCGGCCAACAGGGGCCTCCCCTGGTTCCCAGCTTCACGGCCAGCAACTCGCACAACGCGCAGGCGGTGCCATTGGTGTCTTCGGCGGCGCCATTGGTGTGTCCGGAGGAGGTGGTATTCGTGTCTCCGGCGCCGTCACGGGCATTGGAGCTTAATGCACCCGGGTGTACGCCGGCTGGCACCTCGCCAGCAAGCGGCCCCTCCGTCAGTTGCATGCCCACCGTTGGTGGTGCCTCGACATTAGCCGAGCTCGACGGCATCACGGTAACTAAGCCTCTCGGCCGATGACTTCATCTCCTTGCCTTTGACTGGGCATCCCTGACGCCCTACATGTTTTCGCAGGGCGCCGCCGATGTTCCTTGCACTCTCCTGCACTTCGTGGGTGGTGAGTTGGTCGATGTCGCCAAGGGCAGAATCGTTCAACCAGGCAACCCCGTGTTCCACGGTAATCCGATGCCACCCACAGTGTATAGGGTTGAAGTGGTTCGGGTGCTGCCAGGCTACGACGAGCTGTTACCTCCGATTCGACCCGCTGGGGCCGACAAAGAAGATGAGATGACCCTCAGTGCCTGCGTAAGCTGGCCCCTGCTTTGGCCGAAGAGCCAGATTCGTTTGGGGCGGGGGACACCACCCCACAGACAAGACCGCCAGTCGTGCCGGCGCCAAGCCATGGCAAGAACGTTGCAACGCTACCGGACATGCCGGACATCCCTATGGCACAGGATCCGGACATGCATATGGCACAGGATTCGGACGACGACGACAACAACGATGGTACATTTACCAACGTCGATAAGTACTTTGCCGAACATGGGTACGGTGACGAGTTCTGCGGGCATCCTTCTCAAGAACCCAACCAAGACGACCGCGATCTAGCTGGTACGACGGAGAAACCCAATTGCAACAGGCCTCGTCTGGCATTCAGTTCTCAGGAGACGCCTCCAGCTGTCGCCTTCACCGAGCCTCAGATAGCTGAGGTGCGAAATATTATCAGCCTCAACACGCTCAAGAAGGCGGTCTGTGAGCAGAACTCGGTCCCATTACAACAGATCAAGAAGAAGGGACGGAAATGAAAGGCTAAAAAGGGCGCCGGTGCGAGCCAGCCGGCACCGAGTACCATCCGTGCTCAGGACGGGCCACCTTCACCTAAGGATGTCTCGACGAGGGTGGATGTGGCGGGTAGGGCGATGCTATCGACTAATATGCTCAATGCTGCAACCGGCGGACAAGGTGCATGACAGTGTTTTTTCTTTGGAGAAGCGGCGTCTCAGAGAGAATGATGTGGCATACCCGGTTTTCATGGACAAGGTGCCAGAGGGCATGGGCTTTGTGGATGGCGCCATCGGGGGTACGATCGTCCTGCGGTTTGATGACATCTTTGCTAGGTTCAACCTTCATCCGCTGCACTACACCTTCGTTCGGCTCTTTTCGCGGAGTATGGAGATGCGGATCATTAGAGACAAGACCCCGTACATCGTGATAGTCGACCCCTTCTACATGCGTGCCAAGCTCTTGGGCACCGCTGGGGACCACCAAGTCGCGAGTTCACACCTCGAAGGCATCATTCTGGCAAACCCAGATAAGGATAGCTTCCTCGTGTCTTACTTTCCCGAGTAAGTCATCCCTTAACCGCCCCGAAACAAATGATTTCTTAGATTTCGATCGTTCTTTCTTTTTTCTAACATTCCATGTTCTGTGCAATGACACACATTGCACACTCATCCTCTTAAGCCCAAAATATTCCATGGCCACGTATTTCGACCCGAACCATGACTCCAAGATAGACTACACAAATATCAAGAAAGTTCTTGATGATGTTCTCCCCGGCTATGCCAAATCTGGAGGCACCTTCACCAGGCCAATTCGTAGGTACGGCAGGCACGTGTTCGCCCACAATACTAAGTTCTGCTGCGTCAAGTAGCTGCCTGGCGGTCAGAAGGATGCCTAGGGCGATCGTACGAGACCATCATCACCTTCTGCTACCAGATAATCTCAAAGATAGGGCCGCGAGCTTGTCGGCAATCCAGGACGCGGATATCAGACAAGAATTCTGTCGCATCCAGTCGGAGTTTGCGGAAATCATCCATCAAGATGTCCTTCATACCTCGGTGCAGTTCTACCTCAGATATCAACCGTGCAACAGTGAGATAGACACAACGCTACAAATGCAGGCTGACAACGCCCGCGATTTCATGACCATCACGACAGACGGCGGCTGCATCCACGCTCCGGTCCCATGAGTCGAGTCGAAAGTAGTGATGCTATGTCTAGTTCTGAAACATTGATTGGCTCATGTTGTAATTAAACTTTAATGAATTGTATGTCTCTTTGGTTTGGACAGTCGCTCAACTTAGATGTAATCGATAATATTTATTAGTAGGACCATGAATCATGCTATTAATGTCTTGCTTTTCTCTTCCGATCCTTTTGTTGCATACATATATATTGCTTATGTATTGTCTGTTGTTTGGCTTGTGCATAGAGATGCCGTCGTATGTCGTGTACACACTACTAGGAAAAGGGCTATAGATGGAAATGACACTAATGGCACACCAGACATGTGGTGCGCCATTAGTATATACTAATGGCGCACCATGTGTTGGTGCGCCATTAGTGTCCAAATACTAATGGCGCACCACATCCACGGTGCGCCATTAGTAACAATTTTTTTTTCATTTTTTTCAAAACTAGGAGTGGTGCGCCATTACTAGTTAAACTAGTAATGGCGCACCACATCCACGGTGCGCCACTAGTAAATTATTTTCAAAAAATTTTATTTACTTTTTCCAAACTAGTAATGGCGCACCAGTGGACAGTGCGCCATTACCTAGTAATGGCGCACTGTCAACTGGTGCGCCATTACTAAGTTTTTTTCCAGAATTTGTTTTATTGTTTTTTCAAAACTATTAATGGCGCACCATGGGTGTGGTGCCCCATTACTAGTTTAACTAGTAATGGCGCACCACCCCCATGGTGCGCCATTACTAACTTGGCCTAAAACGTACCAAATGCACCCCCCCCCCCCGTGGACCGCCTTTCAGTTTTAAAAAAATGATGGAAATGTCAAAAAAAAATAAAAGAAAATAAGTTTCCTATGTGATATGTGGTCTAGTTGTTGGGAAAATTTACAAATATGAATTTCGACTTTATATGCAAAATCTCTCTGAAATTTGTAAAATGGGCATAACTTTTGCATACGAACTCGGATTAAAAAGTTTTTTATATGAAAAATTATCTACTCAAAAAGTTACATCCAAATTATGGGGCTTTTCATACAAACCCCGTTAAACATTTTCAAAATCCCCAAAAACCTAATGGAAAAAAAGTTACGGGGCTTTTAAGATCCGGAAGGAAAAAAATTCAAAAAATTTCAAACTTACTAGTGGCGCACCGTATGGTAGGTGCGCCACTAGTAACAGAAAAAAAATTTTGTTTCGAAAAAAATTGAATTATTTTTCAAAATATGATACGTAATATGACCGGGAAGTTTGAAATATTTTTTCAAAATTTCATCATACTCATGAGCATGAACTAAGTCCTGGACATCAGCAAGATTTAATAGGATTGATATGATAGATATATCAACAAGTGCATGTGAAGTGAGGTGGTGCTGGGGTTGGATAGAACTATGAAGTTAAGTGTGCTTGGGCTGGAGTAGTGTGAGGATGGGTGACCTTCCGGAAGTTCGACCACAGAGTACGATTTGACCTAAGATTAAGCATATTGACTCGAGATTAATCCATAGTGACCCGAGATTAAGAAAAAAAATAAAAAAATCAATTTTTTTTTAAAAAATTTGAAAAAAAATTAAAAAATATGAAAAAAATTTGAAAAAATAATATTACTAATGGCGCACTTCTATGTGGTGCGCCATTACTAAGTCAGATAGTAATGGCGCACCTCTAGGCATACTAATGGCGCACTACTGGTGCGCCAACTAATGGCGCACCAGTAGTGCGCCATTAGTAAAGAAATTCTAGTGGCGTGATACTAATGGCGCATCAGTAGTGCGCCATTAGTACGCAAAACTGGTGCGCCATTAGTAGGCCTTTTCCTAGTAGTGACAAGGGTAAGGTTCCCGGAGTCTACGACGACTGGGAGGAGTGTTGGAGACAGGTTCACCGTTTCAGCGGTAACAGTTACAAAGGGTACACCACTAGGGCGGAGGCAGAATCTATATATGCCCGCTATCTAGCGGGAGAGAGGAGGGAGCGTTGGAGGAACCGGATGAAGACCAGTTTCATCGCGATGATGCTCATCGTGATGACCGCGACTCTCTTCTATGTGATGGTAGTTTAGATGATCGATCTCGACTTGTAATGTAAAGACAAACTCGCTACTCGCGGTCTCGAGACTTGTAATGTTTTATCTTTGTTCGGTCTTTTGAATTCGGAGACTAATATGATGAATTGTATTCGAAGACTAATCTTCTATTGTATTCGATGAATCTGCTGTTGCTATGTGCTGCTGTCTATATTATGTCCAATAATATATTTTGTAACCTGTGCAAAAATCAGAAAAGTAAAAAAACCTAATATTCATACTAATGGCGCATCACCTCAAACTGCGCCATTAGTATGCCAAAGGATACTAATGGCGCATCACTACACACCGTGCCATTAGTATGCCAAAGGATACTAATGGCGCATCACCCCATAGTGCGCCATTAGTATGCCAAAGCACGTGGGTAAATATGGCCCCCTCGGAGGCATACTAATGGCGCATGCTAGTCTATACTAATGGCGCACGATGTGGTGCATCATTAGTATACCGGATTCTAATGGCGCACCAGTGGTGCGCCATTAGTAAAAAATACTAGTGGCGTGGTACTAGTGGCGCACCAGTAGTGCGCCATTAGTAGGCAAAACTGGTGCACCACTAGTAGGCCTTTTCCTAGTAGTGCTCCTACTGGATTGATACCTTGGTTCTCAAAAACTGAGGGAAATACTTACGCTACTTTGCTGCATCATCCCTTCCTCTTCGGGGAAAACCAACGCAGTGCTCAAGAGGTACTAGGGCACCCCATAGACACGCAAGTTGATTGTTTAGCCGTGTGCAGTGCCTCCCTCCACAGATTTCCACCTCGGTCATATCATTGTAGAGGTTAGACGAAGCCCTGCGTCGGTAACTTCATCATCACCATCATCACGTCGTCGTGCTGACAAAACTCTCCCTCAACCTCAGCTGGATCTAGAGTTCATGGGACGTCACCAAGCTGAACATGTGCAGATCGCGGAGGTGCCGTACCTTTGGTGCTAGGATCGGTCGGATCGTGAAGATGTACGACAACATCAACCGCGTTGTCATAACGCTTCCGCTTACGATCTACGAGGGTACATGGACAACACTCTACCCTCTCGTGGCTATGCATAACCTAGATGGATCTTGCGTGTGCGTAGAATTGTTTTTGAAATTACTGCGTTCCCCAACAATGGCATCCGAGCCAGGTCTATGCGTAGATGTTATATGCACGAGTAGAAAACAAAGTAGTTGTGGGCGTGGGTATTGTTGGATGAAGCGGCTCAGACCGACATTACGCGTATGCTTACGTGAGACTAGTTCTACCGACGTGCTTCGCACACAGGTGGCTAGTGGGTGTCAGTTTCTCCAACTTTAGTTGAATCGGATTCAATGAACATGGTTCATTCTGAAGATCAAAAAGCAATCACTATACCGCGTTGTGGTTTTTGATGCGTAGGTAAGAACGGTTCTTGCTAAGCCCATAGCAGTGTAACACCCACAATGCGGCTATATCTCCCACGTGTCGGGGCACGACTTAGAGGAATAGCCACATGGTAGGCATGTCGTAAGAGTGGTAATCTTTACACATCCCATGTACTGAATAAGAAAGGGATAAAGAGTTGGCTTACAATCGCCAATTCACACAATACATAAATATAGCATACATCATCCAGAATAAAATCAAGGTCCGACTACGGAACCAAAATAAAGAAAGACAACCCCAAATGCTAGATCCCCAATCGTCCCAACTGGGCTCCACTACTGATCAACTGGAAAAGACAAAACACAATGATCAAGATCTTCATCGTGCTCCCACTTGAGCTGGGTTGTGTCACCTGCTCTGGCATCATCGGGACCTGCAACTGTTTGGAAGTATCTGTGAGCCACAAGGACTCGGCAATCTCACACCCGCGATATCAAGACTATTTAAGCTTATGGGTAGGAAAGGGTAATGAGGTGGAGCTGCAGCATGCACTAGCATATATGGTGGCTAACTTATGCAAAAGAGAGCGAGAAGAGAAGTAATGCATGGACGTGAACTAGAAATGATCAAGAAGTGACCCTGAAACTACTTACGTTCAAGCATAACACAAGAACCGTGTTCACTTCCTGAACTCTGCCGAAAAGAGACCATCGCGGCTACACATGCGGTTGATGCATTTTAATTAAGTTAAGTGTCAAGTTCTCTACACCGGACATTAACAAATTCCCATCTGCCCATAACCGCGGGCATGACTTCTGAAAGTTCAAACCCTGCAGGGGTGTCCCAACTTAGCCCATCACAAGCTCTCACGGTCAACGAAGGATATTCCTTCTCCCAGGAAGACCCAATCAGTCTCGTTATCCCGGTTACAAGACATATCGACATTGGTAAAACAAGACCGCCCGATGCGCCGACATCCCGATAGGAGCTGCACATATATTGTTCTTAGGGAAACACCAGATGAGTGCTCCGTAGAACTAAAACCATCCCTCAAGTTTCCCTGAGGTGGCGCTGCAAAGGACTCTAGTTCGGACCAACACTTAGAGAAGCACTGGCGGGGGGGGGGGGGGGGGGGGTTAAAATAAAGATGACCCTCGAGAGCGCGACTCCCAAGGGAAAAGTAGGTGGTGGTGACGCAAATGGTAAAACCAAGGTTGGGCCTTGCTGGAGGAGTTTTATTCAAAGCGAGCTTGCAAGGGGTCCCCATAACACCCAACCGTGTAAGGAACGCAAAATAAAGGAAGATAACACCGATATGACGGAAACTAGGGCAGAAATAGTGGAACAAAACACCAGGCATAACGCCGAGCCTTCCACCCTTACCAAGTATATGGATGCATTAAATTAAATAAGAGATATTGTGATATACCAACATATCCATGTCCCAACATGGAACAAACTTCAGCTTCACCTGCAACTAACAACGCTATAAGAGGGGCTGAGCAAAGCGGTAACATAGCCAAACAACGGTTTGCTAGGAAAGGAGGGTTAGAGGCTTGACATGGCAATATGGGAGGCATGATATAGCAAGTGGTATGTATCGCGGTATAGCAATAGATCGAGCAACTAGCAAGCAAAGATAGAAGTGATTTCGAGGGTATCGTCATCTTGCCTGAGATCCTGATGGGAAGAAGAACGAGTCCATGAAGAAGACAAACGGACGTAGTCGAATGAATCCTCACGAACACGACGTTATCGGAACCAACACGAAGAAGCAACACATGAAAGAAGCAGACAACATGGTAAACAACCATCACATCAATATGGCATGATGCACAACCAAGTATGATGCATGTTCGGTTTAATGAAATATGGCATGGAAAATTGCATAAGCAAAACTACAAATTAAGTGGAGCTCAATATGCAGCGAGTTGCAAATTGATGGAACACCACATTCAAGTTATTTAGTTCGATCTCGTTTATGTACCCAACAATATTAAATGTTGATTAGCATGGCAAGAGGTGAAGAAAACATAAACTAACTATCTACTCAAGTTTAAATGAGGCCGGAAACAACAAACAACAATTTCGGAAAATCTTGATGTTCATATTTATGGATTTGGTACTGTTCTATCCTAAGGCATATTTTAGAGTTTTTAAACATGCAAGAAAAGTGCACCATGTTGAACTAGGCATTTTTCTTCCCCATTTACATATAAAGTATGTTGAGTTTGGAGCTACGGTTATTTAGTTATGAATTAAATCATTTTAGCATGGCATTTAAGCAAAATTAGACAAACAACATTTTAAACATTTCAAACATGCATGAAAGTTGGATATTATGAAATGAGATGAAATTCTAGTCAAGTTACACATATAAATTATTTACATGCGATGCACGGCTGGTGAGTTATGATATGCATGGAGCTTATGGGTTTTTCTACAAATCTGGTAACTCTAGATAAATAGCTAAAAACGCAACAGAAAAAAACACTATCGGGCTGAAATGAACACGACCCAACAGTGCACATGAGAGGGGGCGGCTCACCACGGGCCTGGCCCAGTTCGAAAGCAGAGGAGGCCGACTTAGGCAACGGGCAGGCCGCGGTTGCTTGGCCGGCCCACGCGCTGGAGCTAGGTCAATAATACATCTCCATCGTATCTATAATTTTTTATTGCTCCATGCCAATATTCTACAACTCTCATATACTTTTGGCAAATTTTTATACTATTTTTGGGACTAACATATTGATCTAGTGCCCAGTGCCAGTTCCTATTTGTTGCATGTTTTTTGTTTCGCAGAATATCCAAATCAAACGGAGTCCAAACGGGATAAAAACTGACGGATATTTTTTTGAGAATATATGTGATTTTTGGGAAGAAAAATCCATGCGAGACGATGCCCGAGGGGGCCATGAGGCAGGGGGGCGCCCCTGACCCTCGTGGACACCCCATAAGGCAGTTGGTGCCCTTCTTTTGCCGCAAGAAAGCTAATATCCGGATAGAGATCGTGTTAAAATTTCAGCCCAATCAGAGTTACGGATCTCCGGGAATATAAGAAACGGTGACAGGGCAGAATCTAAGAACGCAGAAACAGAGAGACAGATCCAATCTCGGAGGGGCTATCGCCCCTCCCGTGCCATGGAGGCCATGGACCATAGGGGGAACACTTCTCCCATCTAGGGTGGAGGTCAAGGAAGAAGAATGAGGGGGATCTCTCCTCCTCGCTTCCGGTGGCACCGGAGTGCCACCGAGGGCCATCATCATCACCGCAATCTTCACCAACAACTTCACCGCCATCATCAACAACTCTTCCCCCCTCTATGCAGCAGTGTAACCTCTCTTACCCGATGTAACCTCTACTTAAACATGGTGCTCAATGCTATATATTATTTCCCAATGTTGTATGGCTATCCTATGATGTTTGAGTAGATCCGTTTTGTCCTATGGGTTAATTGATGATCGTGATTGGTTTCAGTTACATGTTTTATTATTGGTGCTGTCCTATGGTGCTCTCCGCGTCGCGCAAGCGTGAGGGATCCCCACTGTAGGGTTTGCAATGTGTTCATGATTTTCTTATGGTGGGTGGCGTGAGTGACAGAAGCACAGACCCGAGTAAGTAGGTTGTTTGCGTATGAGATAAAGGGGACTTGATACTTTAATGCTATGGTTGGGTTTTACCTTAATGATCTTTAGTAGTTGCGGATGCTTGCTAGAGCCTAGTGAAAGGCTTCAGCTCAGTTCCAATCATAAGTGCATATGATCCAAGTAGAGAAAGTATGTTAGCTTATGCCTCTCCCTTAAATAAAATTGCAATAATGATTACCGGTCTAGTTATCGATTGCCTATGGACAAATAACTTTCTCATAACAAAAAGCACTTTACTAAAACTAATTTAGTTGTGTCTTTATCTAAACAGCCCCTACTTTTTATTTACATGCTCTTTATTATCTTGCAAAGCTATCCAAAAACACCTACATAATACTTCTAGTTTCATACTTGTTCTAGGTAAAGCGAACATCAGGCGTGCGCAGAGTTGTATCGGTGGTCGATAGAACTTGAGGGAATATTTGTTCTGCCTTTAGCTCCTCGTTGGTTCGACACTCTTAATTATCAAAAACTTTTGCGATCCCCTATACTTATGGGTTGTCAGTCAACTGCCACCCACTACTAGGGAAAAGCCTACCAGCAGCGAGGGTTTTGGGCATCTCAGTAGCGCGGGCACCGGCACTACTAATAAGGCGCTACAGCTAACGTATAGCAGTAGCGCCGGTTGTCCCACCCTACTGCTATACATGAATAGCTGTAGCGCTCTTTGGGAAAGGGCACTACTGATATTATCTGCAGCGCTATTTGCTGGGACGCGCTACTGACAATGCGGCGCTACTGCTAAATTTCCCCCCTCGCTACTACTAGTTTATTTATTAGTTTTTTTCCTGCATATTTGTTTTGTATTTGTTTTGTATTTGAATAGGCTTTATACAATAATCTTTAGCATATCATACACATACAAATGTAATCATAGCATATACATACAATTAGTCTCATAAAATCATGTCATCATCATAATCATCATCCAACACAAAGTGGTCTCTCGTCATCATCTCGAAAATAGCGATACAAGTCTCGAATGATATGCAAATACATCTTCATCCATCTAAACAATGATATACGCGAGAAGAGCTATCACTTTGAGAACATGAGTTCGTATCCCTCTTTCGCATTATTGTGAACCTCTAAACTAACTACTGCATGTCGCTCGGAAACCAGACGGGCCTGACACTCCGGCTGCTTGTCGTATATATACTCCTGGCATAGCACTTCTTCGCCATCTATGATCTATGCACCTACATCATCACATGAGTCGATGATATGCAACATATATAGTTGAGCAACAGAAAGAGACAGATTTGGCAAAAATAAAAACAACATATCATAAGCATAAATAACAAAGTTCATCGTACCCCAAAATGCCCTAACTAGAGTGATTTTCGCTAGTCAAGGAGGAGGATGGTTTAATTACATCACAAATAATGTTTCACCGTGCATAACTCAAAGTTTTTTCATACAGAAAGTATGGACTAAACGGACACATTGTCATATATCGACAATCACTCCAACATGTCGTTCCATCCATCCAAGTCAGGGAGATAGTCCCTGAGCCTAGTGAAAGGCTTCAGGTCAAGACGCTAAGAGGCTATCCATGTTCGGATGTCTTCCTACGACATTTGTCCTTCTCCATAGAACATCCCTGTTTTTCCGACGACCTCCTTCATGATGATTTGGGCAAGTTCCCGCTGGATGTTATAGAACTCAGCTCGAAGTCGATGATCCTCGATATCTCCTATGTCCTTTGCCCATTGCAGAATATGGGCATCGCCGGAAGAAGGTGCCAGGCGAAGGTTCTGGTGATCCCGTCTGTACTCCAGCATGTGGTGTAGGACATAGAATCCATCATTAAGAGAATCGTCCGGTTGCTGGATGCAGCAGAAGTTGGTCTTATGGCCGAAGGCGACCCTGCCGCCCCTCATCTTCTTGTCCCTGACCTCTCCACCCAGTGATTGGTAGTGATACATAGCACTGTTGAGAACATCCTTGATGTGGGTGTAATCCTTTTTGTGAATGATCTTCGACGTGTCCAAGTAAAGAGCGTGGGAGAATCAGGGGTAGAGGATGATGAGGACGGCGCGCCCGCCGCTGCGCAAAATAAGTCCTCAAATTAATTAGCCTCCACCGTGCAAATGAAGGATTGAAATCAAAGGAAGGATAGCAGCGCGGATGACTTACATGGGATGATAAGGCACGAGAATCGCCCCCTTGTCCTTATTGGTGAGCATGAAACTGATGATGTAATCCCTCGCATATTCACGGTGATTTGCGCAGACTCCCAAGAAGCCCTCGTGCATGTAGTATGTGTTAGCGACACAGATATGAGATATCTGCTCAACCCCGATGATGTAGTTCATGTGCAAGGCATAAAGGCAGACAAACGTAAAATCCAGCTTCTTCACGTGAAACATGTCGAATATGTAATCGAATCGGAGGAAGAACTTATCCACGGGGAAGCTGCCGACGTACGACATTTGCCGCGGAACGTTAACCACGTAGAGTGGGTATCCTGGATCTTTCGAGGCGATGAGGTATTTCTCTACCCGCATCACATCGTCATGATGTCTCTTTAGATCACCAATTTTGGCCCGTAGCGCTGTTGCAGGTAGGATTGGTTGACCGGGGATATGCCATTTATCCGCACCGGGGATATCTATACGGTCCTGAAGCCGAGGCTACTGAGGCAGCTGGATCATAGAAACAGCTTTTTTGCCTTTCCTCGCTCTCTTCCTAAACTTCTTTACTACCGGAAGGTCGTCCATAATATGTTGAGACGGCTATTCAGGCACCGACTCATGACGCTCAAACCCTGAGGAGGCGCTAGTATAGACATACTGTTCAGCAGCGCCATCGTCGTCCTCATCCTCATCCATGGCGACGTCATCAGCGACTAATGGAGCCTCCTCCTTACCCCGTCTGCTATCACCCAACCCAACACCCGACGATAATTGGGTAGGTGGGGTGTTGATGTTCATACCTTGCTGAGGCTGCGTGCTCGTGGGTGTGCTCCCAGCCGCCTCCAGACGAAGCAGACTCTTTGGCCACAACAGGACCCACCCAGCATTGCAATAATCACCAAGCCGCTGCGGTGTCTTGTTGTCATCCCCCAGTAGTACTGGAGGAGGCAAATTCTCGTGGCCCGGTTTGACACTGGCCACGGAAACATTGAAGACGTTCGGGGGGATCGGCCGGCTATGGAACAATGGTTCCTTCGGCTCCATTATCGTCGCCTTCCCCACGTCCACCTTCTGGCCGCCGATGGTGTACAATATGGTGCACGGGGTTTCGTCGGCCTGCAAAGAAAAGTCTGCGACGTGAGACATCCGAAAGGCAACGAAAACGGGAGATTATACATTTATATTGAAGGGGGCCGGTGTGACAGATACCGTGAGGGTGTCGAGCTCAGCCAAAGACGAAGCACCGCCTAGCACGTCCGGTGCGGGAGCCGGTGCGGGAGTAGGTGCAGCTGCAGGTGCTGGTGCAACGCTAGTCGAGCTGCTCCCCGCCAAGAAGTCAGCAAGGGGAAAGTCCGCTGCATCTTTTTTTGGATTTTGCCTGGTCCAATTGAAAACAGCCGGAACCAAGGTAGTAGAAATATCTAAAGCCACCTGTTTTGCGGCAGCTACCGCTGTTGCGACTGTCTCAGTTGATTTCTTCTCAACCACAATCTCAACCCTCTTGTCGATGTTTTCTTCATTTAACCTCCGTCTTTCCTTTCTCTCCTCCGTGGTCTCACGGCAGTACTTCTTCCACGTGGCGTCGTCTCCGACACCGTGCACGCGTCCATACGACGATCGAGTATCCACCGGTGGTTGTTTCAATATGTTCAACGCCCGGTTGAATGGAGTGTCCCACTTGGGCCTCGCCAATGCCTCAGACGGCGAGTCACTTTCAGCCGCAATCCTGTGCTGCTCTCTCTGCAAAAGGCACAACCATTGTTTACAAATATGACTAACATGTGCAGTCGAATGATCAGAAACTAAAATTACCAGCAGTCTCATGAAATCCGTAATGACCGGTGTTGTCTCGTAAACCTTTTTCACTGGGTCCCAACGGTGCCGTGCCCTGAGGAGGTCACGCTCCAGCGGGACGGTGAACTCCGCCAAGGGGTTTGGGATGCCCATAGTCGCGGCTTCCGCGTCCTCCTTGGCCCATTTGGACCTCTTTCTGCCGTAACCACGGCTTCCGAGGTGGTGGCTCCCAATGTTCCTCTCTTGAAGCCCCTTCATGTACTTAGACTTTTTTTTGGCATCTTCGGCCTCGCAAGCCTCCTTGAATATTTGAAACTGCTCTTCCGTGATTGTCGGATTATCCTTTACAATCTCGGAGTAGGGTTCCTTCTTGTCGATGATCCTTGCTTTCACTCGATTTTTCCAGGCGGCCAACGCGTCGCTAAACTTGGTCATGGCGTGTTTGTTTATCTTCTTCATTGTCGGGTCCTCATCTGGATCTTTATAATCCTTCTCATTCCGGCCTGGGAACAAGAATATCTGGTGAAACTTCTTTAGGAGGGAGCTCCTCATATTTTCTATCTTCTGTAGTTTCTCATCGTTGATGGTGGCGGTTGTCCGTACAATGCAGCCTACTTGATTGCCGTAGCATCGACGCGCTTCCTCGGGCGCCGTTGGCTCAAAATTGCCGTGGTCCACCTCCGTGACCACCACTCTAGTAGTCCTGAGTTTGTTAGGAACCCATTGCCTCTTTGCTTTCGGTTCTACACCGGCTCCGCTCCCCGAGGCAGCGCCGGTCTCAGTCTCAGCGCCGGCCTCGATGCCGGTCTGAGTCTAAGCGCCGGTCTCAGTCTTAGCACCGGTCTGCGTGTCGGTCTCAGTCCCCGATGCCACCGGTGGGCCCAGCAATAACATCGGTTGATCATCTGTAAGGCTAAAAAATTCGTCTACCGCCCGATAGGCGTCGTCGCAATCACCAAAACCCTGTCCTTCATCGTTGCTAGCCATGTTCCCTATGATTAAATCTAGTCAATTAATTCTAGACCTAATAAAATGAATAATGACATAAAAAAGGCCTATTGTTTTGCAGGAAAGTTGACTCCTTCCTGGTGCGGCAAAGCACGGGCACTCGATATGTCCTAGTTTGTAGCACAAGTCATGCCGAAATTCACGGAAAATTTCGGCATGAGCTTTGCTAAAAAGTGGACAAATCGAGAACCTGAAATTTGCCAGAAAAGAAATGAATCAACATTCCGGCAAAACATAGGCCACTAAGCATCATTCCCTGCAAACAGTGTCCAAATATACACGAGCAACCACATGTGCAAACAGTGTAGAAGAAAATTGATTTAACTACTAATAGAACAAAATTCAGTTAACTTTAGTGCTCTATAATGATGAAAGGAAAAAAATTCAGTTAACTACTAATTTCATTCATTTAGATTATTCATTTAACATCACCTAATTAACCTACTGTACCAATACTACTAGCAGCACTACTAACCTAATTAACCTAGCAAAACTCTAGTGCCCTAACTAAAAAACATCTAATTAACATCTAATTTTTTCTCTAAAATACAGAGAGAGATGAGTGAGGGGAAGGGGTGGGGGACTTACAGAGAGGGGAGAGACGGTGGCGGGGAGGTGCTCGGTGACGGAGGCAGGGCGGAGAGGGCGGGCTCGGGCACGGGCAAGGGCGGTCCTGGGCAGGCTCGGGCGGCGATGAGGTGGAGGGCGCCGACGGTGATGTGGAGGGTGGCCTTGGGTGGCGGCGGTGAGGCTGAGGGCGGCCTCAGGCGGCGGCGGTGAGGCTGAGGGCGGCCTCGGGCGGCGGCGGTGAGGAGACGGCGGCGAGGGCGAGGGACGATTTGGGGAAGAATTTGGTGGTCGGGGGGCGGGGTGGGGGGAAACCGCTGTTTAAGTGAAACATAATGGTAGCGTGTTCCCGGAAACGCGCTATAGCTAAGTTAGCTATAGCGCGTTTACTAAAACCCGCTACTGCTATTCCTTTCTCCTTTTTTCCCTTTTTTCTTTTATTTTTGTTGACATTTTATTTTTTTTCCCTTTCTCCTTTTTCTATTTCTTTCATTTTCATTTACTTTTCTACTTGTTTTTCACTTTATTTTATTTCCGTTAGCAGCAGCGCTTTACACGTAAGTGCGCTCCAGCTAAGGAGATTAGCAATAGCGCTCGGCCATTATATGCCCTACTGCTAGGTTGGGCTAGCCATGTGCGCCCAGTTCAAACGTAGTAGCAGCGCTTTTCGCTAGTACGCGTTATGCTAAAGTCATAGCAGTAGCGAGGTTTATTTACGCGCGCTGCTACTAAGTAGCAGCAGCGCTTGATTTTATACAGCGCTACTGGTAAAATTCTGTGTATAGGCTTTTCCCTAGTAGTGACCGGTGAGCTTCAGCCCGAAGTAGAGGATGGCGGCGCCGTACCTTGCCGCCGGCGATGTTGGGACGAGGTGGCGCAAGGCTTTCTGAATACAGATACAACGAGAAGGCATGGAAAACTGACAGATCCGGGACAGGGCAACGCGGATCCGTCGGCGGTGCAGCAAAAGGAGGCCGGATCCGACGGCGGCGTTGACTCTGGCAGCTGCGACGGCGACCCCATGAGGCGGCGGAGATCTACGGAGGGGAGAGAGGGTATGGGTGAGAGCGAGAGAGATGGGGAAGGGAAGGCAGGCGGTCACGGCATGGACCTGGTGGTTCGCTGCCGGTGGTTCTGGGGGACGGCGAGGCGAGACAGGCGCGGCGGCGGAGTGACGCGACGGGCGCTGGCGCTAGTGGCGATGCAGGCGCGGGCGAGAGGAGAAACACCCAGGGCACGGGGCGCTCGGCCCAGATCGGGCCCGGAGCGGGCCGGCGATGGGCCAGCAGGGCCGCGTCGGCGTTAGGGAGGCAAGGGCGCGTGGCCTGTTCTGATTGGCTGGAGGCAGTGCGTCCACTGGTGACTCGCCAAGTGTCGCTGAGGAAGGTGGCTGGTGCCGGAAGCGATGAGGGCGGCGGCGGCTGATGATTGAGGCGAGGAAAACAAGGTGGGAGGTTGAAGGAGGCCAAAAATGGAAAGGAGGGGGATTTATATGAGGAAGGGGTTAGGATTTGGTGGGTTTGAGACTGATTTGGACCCTCCGATCGCAATCAATTGGTTCTGGACTGAGGGGAGGTTTAGGTGGGCTGCAGGTGGGCTATGTAGAAGGGTTGGGCTGAGAGGAGAGGAGAGAGAGACCTGGCGCCTGTGTCCGGAGGCTGAAAACGTCCGACGTTTGACCGACTATAATGCCGCTATAGTTATCCATTGGGGCGTCAAACCGATTCCGAATGCGATGAAACTTGGCAGGTGGCCTATCGGCAACAAAACAACACCGCATGCCAACTCTCATCCCATTCCGAGAACATTTTTCGGCCACTTATAAAATAATATTTCGGACGTGCCGCGGGCGCGCATGCAAGTGCGGCTGGGCTCAGAACGAACAACGAAGAGAATTGGTGAACCCTGACGGATGCAAATTTTGAAAACATGATGATGCAATGCACATGATGACATGACAAAATGCAACACACAAGCGGATGACAAGGCAACAACCACGAATAACTGGAAGACACCTGGCGCATCGGTCTCGGGGCGTCACAACACTCCACCACTACGAGAGGATCTCGTCCCGAGATCTAGGATGGCACCGGAGGGAAATGGAAGAGGAAGAGGAGAGGTAAAACTAAGTTGCTTCTTTGACAAACGAGTGAAACCAAAGAACCTCGAGAGGTTGAGCAAATAGAAAGGAAGAATACCACGAAGATGAACAAATTTGAAAACACTCTGTTAGGAAAGAGGAACAAGGAAGAACAAATTTGGGTAGCACTCCGGTTGAAAAGAGATGCAAGACTTGATAAGGCGAAAAGAACTTGAGCAAAGGGCACAAAACTCCAGTTAAATGGATAAGCAAAGGAAAGAACATGATCTTCACAAAAATGGGATGATGGGTGAAGAGAGCAACATCACAATGCCTCCTCCGGAATGAAAGAACAGAAGTTGGATCATTGGAAAGGAAAGTATTGAGAAGAAAATGACAACTCCTTCCACAAATGAGCTTGGAAGGCACCCTTCCAAGAAGGTTATAACGGAGTTGTTGGAAAACCAACCATGAAAAAAATAAGCTTGTAGTGGGGTTGTGGAAAACGTCTCAAAATTATGAGGTGAAATTCTGCCACTAATGAAAGCAATAGATTGGATTGAGGTTAACAAGGAGATGACAACTCCTTTCGCCGAGAGGGTAGGAGAAAATCTTGGATCATTGATAAACACCACAATAAGCAACATTCCTTAGGGAAGGCTTTCGGTGAAATATAACCCAAGATCACTCCAATGAAGTGATTGATGGATTGAGAAGAGCTCATGCTCGAAGAAATCGCTGGGTTTAAGTATCTCATTCCTGACAACTTTTGAATCATGAAACATGAAGGGAAATTGTCAAGAAAGACATAACACCACCTGAAAAAGATAAGATAGATAGAACTTCATTTCAGAATGCAACATGAAGAATACTTGAGCTCCTTTGAAAGGAATCTCGATCAACACTTCGAGAAAGAATTAAATCATTTATGAACCATCATGTAGAGCCTCCATGAAGAACTCCGGTAACAAAAGGTTGATCAAACAAAAGGAACGAGAAGTTGAAAACACAAGGTGAAGCCTTGCGACGATTTAGATGAAGCTTCGCGATGAGATAAAGCGGAAAAAACTTGGAACTCCAGAAAAGAAAGATGAACAAAAGAAATCAAGAATTTTGATGGACCTCCGGAATAAGGAATTAATCACTTGGATGGAACAAGAATAAGAATTACACTATGCTTATCCTTCATCAATTAAATTGATGACAAGCAACGGATTTGGCATACTACTTATTCTCGTTGAAAGGATTAAGAGAGATATAGCGTAAACTTGGGAAGGTCTTCAACAAACTATCGGCGGGATTGGAAAGAACAAATGAATTGATATGATAACCAAGGAAGAGAACTCTTGAATGAACCACCGTAAGAATTGAAAATGAGAGTACCGGGTAGAATTGGAAAAACGAATGAGGATACTTGAGGGAATTTAGATACAAGTGAAACGAAGAGATCATTAACTGACTAGAGAACACTTGAACGATGCACCAGTAAGATTTGGATAACGAGAGCTGAAAGCTGAAATGAATAATATTTGAAAATATGGCCTTCGGAGGAAATAAATGGAAACAACTCATGAAATGATCCGGATGGGTGAAAAGAATTCTCGCAATCAAAAACAATTATGACAGGATGACATAAAGCTAGCAGCAAGAATCTTCAAGAGAACGGATAAGGATTTAAGAGGAACTCTTCTTCGGTATTCAAATGCAGAGAATGATGATGAGAAACACCACCATGAATTTTTGAGTTACTCCGGAATGACGAATAGAAAGGTTGAGCCAACGATGAAAATAATTTGGAAGATCTTGGAGAAATACATATGACTGATGATAATTCATTCTTACGTCAACTTTGAAATGAATTTGAGAATAACTCCGAGTAAATTAGAAAAGTCAGGTAAGATCCTGGGAAAAGACCTATGGGTTAGGGCCCACTCAAGATAAACACCGTTGAACGATTACTTGAAAGATATTGCACCGGTTGAATTAAATGGCTTGAATGAGATAACAATCTCGAAATAGCTTGAACAAATCGAGAATGGAAATGCGAATCTCTTGAGATATCTTCAACACTCCAGAACAAATGAATAGCGAGGAGAGGATGATTAAGAGGTGCACCGGCATGAGAAAGCATTTGAAACGAGGAAAATGATATGATCGACAAAGCTTGACTTGAATCCACCAGAGATGAAACGAGTGAAGAGTGACGAACTTGAGGCTTCCTTAGTATCTTCTTGAGAATCACCGGATAAGAATATTGATGGAAAAGAATGGAGAGACTTCACATCAATAAGATGGATACTTGATTAAGAAATCTTAGTCCTCTAAGAAAAAGGGTGGGAGGGCTGGAAAACAAAGGTACCTTGGGGACAGATGAAATGAACAATGCTGGGAAAACCGAGAGGTGATCTTGCAGATGTTGAAATGATCGGATCCACTTGAAGAGAAACACGCCGGTTGAACAGGATTGACATGACAATCTCGATTATCATGAAGGATTAGTATTCCCATAGAAATATGAGAACACCGCTTAGGAAAGGTATGGAATCAACTCTTGACTTTGAAGCAACTCGAATACCACAACTCAAAACAAAACACGGGATTGGCTTGAAGAATAAGCCGGAAACAAACATATGATAGATCCCATATCGTATCATGTGTTTGTTGGAAAGATATCCTACGATATACTTGAATTCCCACTTATAAACTCCGGAAACTTTCTGGTTATGCAATCAGGTGTTGGGGATACAGGGGAAGCATAATATCTCACCCAAACTAACAATACCTACATCCAGTTGTATCCATCCTTCAACACATAACCAAGAAACCTTCAGAAATCAGCTACCTCAACCTTCGAAAAGCATCCGTTATATGAGTTATGGCAATACTCCCGAACTCCCGCCCCAGTACTGGGTGGCGTCGAGGTTATCTCACCAACAACTGCATAAAAGAGATTTTCGATGTCGGCGAACTCAGGTATTCCAGAACCTCAACGATAAAATTGTGATGACAACACCTCGGAGCTCAACTCCCCGGGACACTGACACAACCCCTAAATGTCAGGAGGCACCAAGAACAATGTTCTCATCACAAAACCATTGGAACGATTCGAAGATACCCGCGTGATCCTAAAATTTTTTTTAGTGAAATTTGAGGAGAGAAGAGTCAAAATTCTATGCCAGGAGGCCTCACCAGAGCGACGAAGGGACTGATGAGTAAAAAGAATCCTACTCTCCGATATATATAATCCTAAGACTCAAAACATTTTGTTCTAGACTCAACAACGTCAGCGATTCGATCAAGCAGGGGGCTCCTAAGTCGGGGAAGGCTCTGATTACCAACTTGTAACACCCACAATGCGGCTATATCTCCCACATGTCAGGGCATGACTTAGAGGCATAGCCGCATCGTAGGCATGTCGCAAGAGGGGTAATCTTTACACATCCCATGTACTGAATAGGAAAGGGATAAAGAGTTGGCTTACAATTGCCACTTCACACAATACATAAATATAGCATACATCATCCAGAATACAATCAAGGTCCGACTATGGAACCAAAATAAAGAAAGACAATCCCAAATGCTAGATCCCCGCTCGTCCCAACTGGGCTCCACTACTGATCAACTGGAAAAGACACAACACAACGATCAAGATCTTCATCGAGCTCCCACTTGATCTGGGTTGCGTCACCTGCTCTGGCATCATCGGGACCAGCAACTGTTTGGAAGTATTTGTGAGCCACGAGGACTCGGCAACTCACACCCGCGATCAAGATATTTAAGCTTATGGGTGGGAAAGGGTAATGAGGTGGAGCTGCAGCAAGAACTAGCATATATGGTGGCTAACTTATGCAAAAGAGAGCGAGAAGAGAAGCATGGACGTGAACTAGAAGTGATCAAGAAGTGATCCTGAAACTACTTACGTTCAAGCATAACACAAGAACCGTGCTCACTTCCCGGACTCCGCCGAAAAGAGGCCATCATGGCTACACACGCGGTTGATGCATTTTAATTAAGTTAAGTGTCAAGTTCTCTACAACCGGACATTAACAAATTCTCATCTGCCCATAACCGCGAGCACGGCTTTTGAAAGTTCAAACCCTGCAGGGGTGTCCCAACTTAGCCCATCACAAGCTCTCATGGTCAACGAAGGATATTCCTTCTCCCAGCAAGACCCGATCAGTCTCGGAATCCTAGTTACAAGACATTTCGACAATGGTAAAACAAGACCGCCCGATGCGCCAACATCCTGATAGGAGCTGCACATATCTCGTTCTCAGGGCAACACCGAATGAGCACTCTGTACAACTAAAACCAGGCCTCAAGTTTCACTGAGGTGGCGCTGCAAAGGACACTAGTTCGGACCAACACTTAGAGAAGCACTGGCCAAGGGGGGTTAAAACAAAGATGACCCTCAAGAGCGCGACTCCCAAGGGAAAAGTAGGTGGTGGTGAGACAAATGGTAAAACCAAGGTTGGGCCTTGCTGGAGGAGTTTTATTCAAAGCGAACTGTCAAGGGGTCCCCATAACAGCCAACTGTGTATGGAACGCAAAATCAAGGAACATAACACTGGTATGACGGAAACTAGGGCGACAACAGTGGAACAAAACACCAGGCATAAGGCCGAGCCTTCCACCCTTTACCAAGTATATAGATGCATTAAATTAAATAAGAGATATTGTGATATCCCAACATATCCATATCCCAACATGGAACAAACTTCAGCTTCACCTGCAACTAACAACGCTATAAGAGGGGCTGAGCAAAGCGGTAACATAGCCAAACAACGGTTTGCTAGGAAAGGAGGGCTAGAGGCTTGACATGGCAATATGGGAGTGATACGTCTCCAACGTATCTATAATTTTTTATTGCTCCATGCTATATTATCTACTGTTTTGGACATTATTGGGCTTTATTATTCACTTTTATATTATTTTTGGGACTAACCTATTAACCGGAGGCCCAGCCTAGAATTGCTGTTTTTTGCATGTTTTAGGGTTTCGAAGAAAAGGAATATCAAACGGAGTCCAAACGGAATGAAACCTTCGGGAACGTGATTTTCTCAACAAACAAGACCACGGAGACTTGGACCCTTCGTCCAGAAATAAAACAGGAGACCACGAGGTAGGGGGCGCGCCCACCCCCACCAGGCGCGCCCTCCACCCTCGTGGGCCCCCTATTGTTCCACCGACGTACTCCTTCCTCCTATATATATATCCACGTACCCCCAAACGATCAGATACGGAGCCAAAACCCTAATTCCACCGCCGTAACTTTCTGTATCCATGAGATCCCATCTTGGGGCCTGTTCCGGAGCTCCGCCGGAGGGGGCATCGATCACGGAGGGCTTCTACATCAACACCATAGCCCCTCCGATGAAGTGTGAGTAGTTTACTTCAGACCTACGGGTCCATAGTTAGTAGCTAGATGGCTTCTTCTCTCTTTTTGGATCTCAATACAATGTTCTCCCCCTCTCTTGTGGAGATCTATTCGATGTAATCTTCTTTTGCGGTGTGTTTGTTGAGACCGATGAATTGTGGGTTTATGATCAAGTCTATCTATGAATAATATTTGAATCTTCTCTGAATTCTTTTATGTATGATTGGTTGTGTTTGCAAGTCTCTTCGAATTATCAGTTTGGTTTGGCCTACTAGATTGATGTTTCTTGCAATGGGAGAAGTGCTTAGCTTTGGGTTCAATCTTGCGGTCTCCTTTCCCGATGACAGTAAGGGCAGCAAGTCACGTATTGTATTGTTGCCATCGAGGATAACAAGATGGGGTTTTATTCATATTGCATGAGTCTATCCCTCTACATCATGTCATCTTGCTTAAGGCGTTACTCTGTTTTTAACTTAATACTCTAGATGCATGCTGGATAGCGGTCGATGAGTGGAGTAATTGTAGTAGATGTAGGCAGGAGTCGGTCTACTTGTCTCGGACGTGATGCCTATATACATGATCATACCTAGATATTCTCATAACTATGCTCAATTCTGTCAATTTCTCAACAGTAATTTTTTCACCCACCGTAGAATACTTATGCTCTTGAGAGAAGCCACTAGTGAAACCTATGGCCCCCGGGTCTATCTTTATCCTATTGATCTCCTAATACTTAGTTATTTCCTTTGCTATTTATTTTGCCTTTATTTTACTTTGCATCTTTTATCATAAAGATACCAAAAATCTTATTTTATCATATCTATCAGATCTCACTCTCGTAAAATAAAGATGAAGATCTAAAAGTTATTGATGTGTCCCCTATTAAATCTTGGTTTTGCAATATGAATCTTGATAATGATGGGACTGAATATGATCCACCTTTACCTAGAAGGCGTTCCAAGAATTCAGAATTTGTTGATCTTGATGCTAAATTTGATAAAAGTGGGATTGAAGAAATTAAAACCCTAGATGTTGCTAAACCCACTATTATGGATTTCAAGGAATTTAACTATGAAAATTGCTCTTTGATTGATTGTATTTCCTTGTTGCAATCCGTGCTAAATTCTCCTCACGCTTATAGTCAAAAGAAAGCGTTTACTAAACATATTGCTGATGCCTTGATGCAAATCTTATGAAGAAAAACTTGAATTCGAATTTTCTATCCCTAGAAAACTTTATGATGAGCGGGAAACAACTATTAAAATTAAAATTAAAGATCATGAATGCTATGCTTTATGTGATTTGGGTGCTAGTGTTTCCACCATTCCAAAGACTTTGTGTGATTTGTTATGTTTCCATGATTTTGATGATTGCTCTCGAAACTTGCACCTTGCGGATTCCACTATTAAGAAACCTATGGGAAGGATTAATAATGTTCTTATTGTTGCAAATAGGAATTATGTGCCCGTAGATTTTATTGTTCTTGACATAGATTGCAATCCTTCATGTCCTATTATTCTTGGTAGACCTTTCCTTAAAACTATTGGTGCAATTATTGATATGAAGGAAGGAAATATTAGATTCCAATTTCCATTAAGGAAAGGCATGGAACACTTTCCTAGAAATAAAATTAAATTACCTTATGAGTCTATTATGAGAGCCACTTATGGATTGCCTACCACAATGGCAATACCTAGATCTATTCTTGCTTGTTATGCCTAATTAGGGGCGTTAAATGATAGCACTTGTTGGGAGGCAACCCAATTTTATTTTTATTCCTTGATTTTTTCTCCTGTTTAGTAATAAATAATTTATCTAGCCTCTGTTTCCGTTGTGTTTTTTGTGTTTAATTAGTGTTTGTGCCAAGTAGAACCGTTGGGAAGACTTGGGGAAAGTCTTTTTGAACTTGCTGTAAAAAACAGAAACTTTAGCGCTCACGAGAACTGCTTTAATTTTTATTTGGAAAGTGATATTTAGTTAATTATTTTTGAAGATGATTACTAGATAAATTTCTCACGTCCAGAAATTTATTTTAGAATTTTTGAGGTTCCAGAGCTTGCGCTAGCTACATATTACTACAGACTGTTCTGTTTTTGACAGATTCTATTTTTTCGTGTGTTGTTTGCTTATTTTGATCAATCTATGGCTAGTAAAATAGTTTATAAACCATAGAGAAGTTGGAATACAGTAGGTATAACACTAATATAAATAAATAATGAGTTCATTACAGTACCTTGAAGTGGTCTTTTGTTTTCTTTCGCTAACGGAGCTCACGAGATTTTTTACTTTAAGTTTTGTGTTGTGAAGTTTTCAAGTTTTGGGTAAAGATTTGATGGATTATGGAACAAGGAGTGGAAAGAGCCTAATCTTGGAGATTCCCATGGCACGCCCAAGATAATCTAAGTACACCTAAAAGCCAAAGCTTGGGGATGCCCCGGAAGGCATCCCCTCTTTCGTCTACTTCTATCGGTAACTTTACTTGGAGCTATATTTTTATTCGCCACATGATATGTGTTTTGCTTGGAGCGTCTTGTATGATTTGAGTCTTTGCTTTTTATTTTACCACAATCATCCTTGCTGTACACACCTTTTGAGAGACCAATACATGATTTGGAATTTGTTAGAATACTCTATGTGCTTCGCTTATATCTTTTAGAGCACGGTGGTGGATTTGTTTTATAGAAACTATTGATCTCTCATGCTTCACTTATATTATTTTGAGAGTCTTAATAGCATGGTAATTTGCTTAAAATCCTAATAGCTAGGTATTCAAAGTTAGTAAAATTTTCTTAAGAGCGTTTTGAATACTAAGAGAAGTTTGATGCTTGGTGATTGTTTTGAGATATGGAGGTAATAATATCAAAGTCATCCTAGTTGAGTAGTTGTGAAATTGAGAAATGCTTGTGTTGAAGTTTGCAAGTCCCGTAGCATGCACCTATTGTAAACGTTATGCAACAAATTTGAAACATGAGGTGTTATTTGCTTGTCTTCTTATTAGTGGCGGTCGGGGACAAGGGATGGTCTTTTCCTACCAATCTACCCCCCTAGGAGCATGCGCATAGTACCAAGGTTTTTGATGACTTGTAGATTTTTGCAATAAGTATGTGAGTTCTTTATGACTAATGTTGAGTCCATGAATTATACGCACTCTCACCCTTCCATCCTTGCTAGCCTCTTCGGTACCGTGAATTGCCCTTTCTCACATTGAGAGTTGGCACAAACTTCGCCGGTGCATCCAAACCCCGTGATATGATACGCTCTTTCACACATAAACCTCCTTATATCTTACTCAAAACAGCCACCATACCTACCTATTATGGCATTTCCATAGCCATTCCGAGATATATTGCCATGCAACTTTCCATCATCCGTTCATCATGACACATTCATCATTGTCATATTGCTTAGCATGATCATGTAGTTGACATAGTATTTGTGGCAAAGCCACCATTCATAATTCTTTCATACATGTCACTCTTGGTCCATTGCATATCCTGGTACACCGCCGGAGGCATTCATATAGAGTCATCTTTTGTTCTAGTATCGAATTGTAACCGTTGAGTTGTAAATAAATAGAAGTGTGATGATCATCATTTTCTAGAGCATTGTCCCAAGTGAGGAATAAACAAAAGAGAAAGGCCATAAAAAAGAAAAGGCCCAAAAAAGAGAAAGGCCATAAAAAAGGAGAAAAGGCCCAAAGAAAAAATGACTGAGAGAAAAAGAGAGAAGGGACAATGTTACTATCCTTTGCCACACTTGTGCTTCAAAGTAGCACCTTAATCTTCATGTTAGAGAGTGAGGGACTCCAGGATTAGGGGGTCTCCGACAACCAGACTATATCCTTTGGCCAGACAGTGAGACTATGAAGATACAAGATTGAAGACTTCGTCTCATGTCCGGATGGGACTCTACTTGCCGTGGAAGGCAAGCTAGGCAGTACGGATATGGATATCTCCTCCTTTTGTAACCGACCTTGTGTAACCCTAACCCTCTCTGGTGTCTATATAAACCGGAGGGTTTTAGTCCGTAGGACACAACAACTACAACATACAATCATACCATAGGCTAGCTTCTAGGGTTTAGCCTCTCTGATCTCGTGGTAGATCTACTCTTGTACTACCCATATCATCAATATTAGTCAAGCATGACGTAGGGTTTTACCTCCATCAAGAGGGCCCGAACCTAGGTAAAACTTCGTGTCCCCTGCCTCCTGTTACCATCCGCCTAGACACACAGTTCGGGACCCCCTACCTGAGATCCGCCGGTTTTGACACCGACATTGGTGCTTTCGTGGAGAGTTCCTCTGTGTCGTCGCCGTTAGGCTTGATGGCTCCTTCTATCATCGTTAGCGATGCAGTCCAGGGTGAGACTTTTCTCCCCAGACATATCTTTGTATTCGGCGGCTTTGCACTGCCGGCCAATTCACTTGGCCATCTGGAGAAGATTGAAAGTTACGCCCCTGGCCACCAGGTCAGGTTTGGAAGCTTAAACTACACGGCCAATGTACGCGGAGACTAGATCTTCGATGGATTTGAGCCTCTGCCTTGTGCGTCACGCGGTCACGATGAGTACGATTTAGCTCTACCATCAGACAGTGTTCAGGAAATCGCACCAGTAGACGCTCCGACCCTCAATTCGGAGCCAGTTGTGCCCTCCGTGGACAGGAGGATGGACCCCGCCACGGAGGCCTTACCCTAAGCAGCGATCGAGCCAAACATCGACCTTACCTTGCACGAGAGCCGTATTGTTAAACTGCCGAATCTTTCTCCAGCCACGGACTCCGAACCGCCTGCACCCGATCCTATTGAATCCGATTGGGTGCCGATCATGGAGTTTACCTCCGCGGATATTTTTCAGCACCCGCCCCTTGGCGACATACTGAACACACTAAGGTCCCTCTCCTTGTTAGGAGGATCCTGGCCGAACTATGACCGGCAGGATTGGGATGCGGATGACGAAGAAATTCGCCACCCACCCACTGCCCACTTAGTAGCCACTGTCGATGACTTAACCGACATGCTCGACCTCGACTCCGAAGACATCAACGGTATGGACGACGATGCAGGAGACGAACAGGAACCACTGCCCATAGGGCATTGGTCGCCCACTTCATCACACAACGTATACATGGTGAACACACCAAAATAAAACGATGACGAGGAAAGGAAGGACGCAACAAAGGGTTGTCCCCTCGAGAAGCAGTCAAAGCGGCGGCGTAAGCGCCGCTCCAAATCCCGCCTCGATAGAAACAATGATCATATCGACCCAGCGTTAGAGCAGGGTGAACCATCGCCGGATCACGGCAATACGGAGAATCAAACCGAACAACCTGACTCTGTCAAAGATAATAGTCCGGACGACCTCACACCAGACAGACACCCAGAGCAACAGAATGCCCGTCAAAGGCTTGTTGCCACCGCGAGGAGTCTAAAAAAGCAGAAGCAAAGACTCAAGTTTGCAGAAGACACACTCGAAATCAGATGGAGCAAAGTACTCAACGCAGCAGTGAAGTACGGCGGTAATCGCCCCACCAAGAGCTACCCGAAGCGGAAGTTGCTACCTGAATTAGATGAGGAGGCCTTAGATCCCCCACAAGTAAAAATTAAAATGGCCTCCTGGCCGGATAGACGACCTCACGGCCAACGTAGAACGGCAAACAACACCGCACATAAGCCAATACGCGATCCACGCGAGGGATCGCATCAAAAGGACGACGCAACCAGATCCATCTATGGACCACGCAAGCGCGCTCCAGCATATGATGCAACACAACAAAAATCCGAACAACGCGGTACACCCAGATACAGGGGTGCCGCACACCCCCTATGTTTCACTGATGAGGTGCTGGACCATGAATTTCCAGAGGGATTCAAACCCGTAAACATAGAGGCATACGACGGAACAACAGACCCTGGGGTCTGGATTGAGGAGTATATCCTCCATATCCATATGGCTCAAGGAGACGATCTCCACGCCATCAATTACTTACCCCTCAAGCTCAAGGGGCCAGCTCAGCACTAGCTTAAAAGCCTCCCCGAAAACTCCATTGGAAGCTGGGAAGAGCTCGAAGACGCTTTTCGGGCAAATTTTCAAGGTACATATGTCCGACCTCCAGATGCGGACGATTTGAGTCATATAACTCAACAGCCCAGAGAGTCAGTCCGAAAGCTTTGAAACATGTTTCTTACTAAAAAGAACCAAATAGTCGACTGTCCGGACACCGAAGCCTTGGCAGCTTTTAAGCATAGCATCCGCGACGATGGCTTGCCAGACACCTCGGCCAAGAAAAGCCGAGAACAATGGCAGCATTAACAAGCCTCAGGACCCGCTTTTGCGTGGGTGAGGACAGCTGGCTAGCCAGATGCAGCACCAGCGACCCAAGTACATCCCAAGTTAGAGATGAAAACGGGAAATCACGACGCAGCAAAAATAATAAGCGCTAGAATAAAGAAGACAGCCCGAAGAGCACGGCGGTAAATGACGGATTCAGAAGCTCTCGGTCAGGTCAGCAAAAGCCGCCCTCTAAAGGCGCCAGAGATGAACTGTCCAGCCTCAAGGAAATTCTAGACCAAATATGTCAGATCCATAGCACCCCGGGTAAACCCGCTAATCATACCCACAGAGAATGTTGAGTCTTCAAGCAGTCCGGCAAGCTAAACGCCGTACACAAGGGGGAGGATACATCAGGCAAAGACGAGGGTGAGCCTCTCAAGCAAGACACTGGGGAACAAAAGAAATTTCCACTAGAAGTCAAAACAGTCAACGTGTTACATGTGATCAAGGGGAGAAACAAAGCAGCACTCCTAGATAAATATGCCCAAGGGTCTATCACCGCGGAGCCCTACAACTAGTCATTTCAATTGATCATTTTTTGACCACCGGGATTACTCAGCAAGTCTCCGGCGTGCAGGATGGGCTGCCTTGGTATTGGACCCAATAATTGATGGATACCACTTCACACGAGTCCTGATGGACGGTGGCAGCAGTCTAAACTTGATATATCAGGACACAATCCGCAAAATGGGGATAGACCCAACGAAGATTTGCCTCAGCAATACTACCGTTAAAGGAGTAACGCCGGGCCCAGGGGCTCATTGCACGGGCTCCCTGCTACTAGAAGTTATATTCGGCTTCCCCGATAACTTCCGTAGCGAAAATTTAACCTTCCACATTGCTCCGTTCCAAAGTGGCTATCAAGCACTACTTGGACGCGAAGGTTTCGCTCGCTTTAATGAAATACCGCATTACGCTTCCCTCATGCTTAAGATGCCCGGTCCACGTGGCATCATTATAGTAAATGGAAATATTGAGCGATCCCTGCGCACCGAGGAGGGTGCGGCTGCCGCGGCAGCCGCACACTAAAACGGCCTCACCAACTAAAGTACTCGATAGGTCGTCAAGACCACGGACACGGTTAGATGAGTCCGGCGCAGCTATATGAAATTCGTACAGTTTTGATGGCCACACCCCTCTAATAAACACAAGGCGCTCAACGCGCGTAGACAAGTGGCAATTTTTACTCATCTTGAAATTTACATGGTATCTTTAAAACCCACCTTTTTGCACGACAACTTTTCACCTAAGTTCCTCTCTTTTTCAGATGACCACCTTGCTACACTCGTCCAGGATACGGCACAACGGAGACACAGGCGCAGACGTGCAACAGGGACCCATCCCAAGGATTCTTTTTAGATTAATACCCTGCGTCAACCTTTTTTACTGTCTCTTGTTGATACACATCCCTCGGATTCTCAGTACAATTGAGAAGGATGCTGGCGTCTTGGCATGTGGCCACGTCAGAATAATGCACGTACCTGGACACTAGGAGCTTCTTACAAAGGGCACTATTTAGGACCGGTTTATACCATAAAGACCGAATACCTTAGGGAGTGTTAGGCGTCGCGAGTTTGGCCTTATATGCATCAGGTCCGAATCATGTCTTTGGTCAAATGTTGGGTTTTCCCGGCTCCTATGTTTTGGTACCCTACGTTCCGCTCTATCAGCTAAGGTAGCACTAGGAGAACTACTGCAATTGTGCCCCGGGTTATCCGGACGAGCACCTCAGTAGAGAAAGCCGAAAACTGACTGTCATGATATAGCGTGAGATTGGTCAACCACTCGATGACCTATCGGAATGTTAGAATTCCTCCGCCTTAACGAAGGGCCATTTCCCGGCCAGGCATGTACGCACCCCGAATTCGGGAGAGTGCGGAGCCAACAGGGGCTATATAGTAGCCCCACCGTCAAACTCCTATAGCTAAGTGAAAGTGTTAAAGCATTATAGTCCGGTTGCCTCGTTCACTGCGCTATCACCTCCTTAATTGGACCAAGACGTTGGGTTAAGTGTGAACAGGTGCCTTCTGCGAACACCTCCGCATTATATGCGTGGGGGCTGAAGCCGACGACTGCGATCTTTCAGGTTATACACATGTATACATAAACGGCCGCACATGAGGCATCAGAGTACTTTCAGGCAAGAGTATAAACACAGCCTTAATAAATTTCATAAAAACTTTGTGTTTACAATGGGAATACATGTCACTCAAACATAATATTCTTCGAGCACTGGGCCTCTATCAAACGAGCACCCTCGAGAACCTCTTAGAAATAGTGCTCGACAGCCACTCGGCCTATGGCCGAACCCTGCGCCGCAACAATGGTAGCATCCATCTCGCCCAGTATGCTCAAACACCGGGCAAGGGCCATCCGCGAGCCTTCTATGCACGCCGACCTCTTCATCGCATTGATGCACGGCACCACACCAAGGAACTGCTGCACTAAACTAAATTGGTTGTTCGGCTTCGGCTTTTCCGGCCACAGCTGATCCACGATAGACCTCATGGCGAGTTCGGACAACCTATTTAGTTCGGCCCATTCGGCTAGCTGATCAGTCAATGGAAGCGGACGCTCTGGAACGTTGAATTGCGACCAGAACAGCTTGTCAACTTCACGATCTGTTTGACCTTGGAAGTCTTTGGCCGCATCGGCCGCGCTCACCGCCAAGTCCATATATGCGTCTGCCGAACTCCACAGCCGATCCAGAGGGGCATACCGAGGATCTCCGAACTTCCTCTGCAGCATGAAGGGCTTCCCAGTCGCAATATCCCCGGCTTCATGCAGCTCCTCCTTCTTCGCTCTCATAGCAGAGCGGGTGTCTTTGTTCGCCATCGTGGCCTTTTCAACGTCCGTTGCCTTCGCTCGGTTTTCTTTTTCAAGGAACTGGCAACGGTCGGCAATGTCTTTTAAATTTACGGCCATCTTGGCCATCTTCTCTTTGCTCTCGCAATGCGTGGCCTTCTCGGCTTTCAACTCTTCGGCCGCCTTCAAAGCAGCCGCATTACTAATCCTTGCTGGTTCTTTGGCTCGGGCAAGTTCCGCCTGCAGGGTTTCCACGGTGGCTGCTCCATCTGTAGTCACAACATATTAAAGATACTGGCATCATGGTGCTCTTACTATGTGTCATTTACCAGAAAATAACACTTACCCTGTGCCTCGTCAAGCCTCTTGTTAACAAGCTCGATGTCGGCATCCGCCGCATCCAGTTGCCGCTTCTGTTCGGCAAACTCATGAGTCCGGCTAGCCACCGGAGCTCCCACTACCTACACATTAAAGCGGTATGGTTATTTCCTAGGACTACGATCCTCTGTTTGCCGCCATTCTCGGTGACAACCAGAGTCTCAGGGGCTACTATCTACACAGGGCACACATAAAAATGTGCGGTACCATCCGAAATGTACATCATTTTACGTACCTCAAAGCCCGTCAGTAGACTCATAAAGGCATCATGCAACCCGCTTTCGGTGGATGAGATTCTTTCCATCACCGTACCCATCAATGTACGGTGTTCTTCTGAGATGGCCGCTCGCTCCAATAGCTCTCTCAGTACGTCCGACCACATACCAGACGGTGCCGGACTCTTCTGTTTGCTCTATTCAAGAGCCGGATGCTGGGGACTTCGGGTGACGATAGGATTATCTTCTGGCCTCACCGGATCCGGAGAGGCCCTCCGTGACGACACTTCAAGGTCGCCCGCCTCTTGAACGGAGGACTCCGGGGGAGGCGTTTCACTCTCCATCATCTTCGGAAGAAGATGCCCCGAAGACGAGCTCTGCTGAGAGGGGCAAATATCCGAACTACAAGATAAATACTTCGGTTATTTTCCTCAGAGGTAAGGTAATATATCTTCACTATCAAAGTACTTTTTAATTACTTATGGCTCGTTAGAGGGCAGATCCCCGCGCAGACTTTGTGCGGCAAGAGCATCCTCCAAGGCAGGACCCTCTGGTGGAGATTTCTTCTCCCGCTTGGAAACCTTGGTTTCCGAATCCTCAGAGGTAGTCCTCTTCCTTCCCCGGGGTGAGAGAATGTCTGATTCCTCCCCTCGGTTATCCTCCCTCACTTAGGTGCTCGTTTCCTCGGTCGGAATAGGTAGTGGTGGTGGCCCGCTTTCGCCCTCATTATTCCCCCTTTGTCTTCCTTTGAGAGCTTCGGGCAAGGTGCTAGCTCGAGCATCTTTTCCAGTACCAGATTCCAAACCCTCAGGAAGGGGGGCCGAACACCGAATCATCTTCGCCTTTGTTATCCAGTCCTGGTCAAATAGCGATTTCTCATAATAACGTCATGATAAATGAAAGACGGTGTGTTCGGCTAGAGGATAACTTACTTGGTCGGCGGTGCGGTTGCTCCTCAGGCCCACGTCCTCGGTAGTATCCGGACACTCTATCTGGGGTCCGAAGAATGATCTATACATCTCCTTGTGTGTCAGGCCGAGGAATCCTGAATAGTGCATGGTCCTTCTAGGTTGAACTCCCACATGCAAAGAGGCCGACGTTTGCATGGCTGGATTCGTCAAACCAGCATGACTTGCATTACCATAATCAAACTGAAATCTCCTTCGAAGAGATTTTGAATGCGGCTTTGCAGTACAGGCACGTCCTTGGCGGGACCCCAGCTCAGCCCTCTGCTAATCCATGACATCATTTGTGGCAGAGGGCCTGACCGGAAAGCAGGGGCAGCCACCCACTTGGCACTTCTGGGAGCTGTGATGTAAAACCACTCCCGTTGCCATAATCCGGACACCTCTGGAATAGAACCCTTTGGCCATGGAGCTCCGGCAATCCTGCTTATTAATGCGCCTCCGCACGCTACATGCTGCCCCTCGACCATCTTTGACTTCATGTCAAAGGTCTTGAGCCATAGGTCGAAGTGAGGGGTAATGCGGAGGAAGGCCTCACATACAACAATAAATGATGAAATGTGGAGAAAGGAGTCCGGGGCCATATCGTGGAAATCTAGCCCGTAATAAAACATCAGCCCCCTAACGAAGGGATCCAGAGTGAGGCCTAGACCTCGGAGGAAGTGGGAGATGAACACGACGTCTTCGTTGGGTTCAGGAGTAGGGACGACCTGCCCTCGAGTAGGCAGTCGATGCGAAACCTCGGCGGTCAGGTATCTGGCCTCCCTCAACTTCTTGATGTCTTTTCTTTCATAATGGAGGAGGGCATCCACCGGCCTTGAAGGCTAGATCCGGACATGATTGAAGATCTGGAGCACTTGACCTGGGCTTTGGGTGTTAGAACTCGAGGCGGGGGAAGGATTCGATTGAGCACAGGAGGGGAAAAAGTAAAAGCCTTATCACTTTATAAAGAGGGCGTATATCAAGCGTCCTCTCCGTAGCCATTTGGGACTTGCCTATAATCTAGGAGTCCTGGATACAGTTGGGTTACCCACGACCGTATTGATGAGAATCCCGTAATTAGGGGAGCACGATCTCTGCTTTGACAAGACGTGTCAAGAAACCACCTCGCGTTTTGTGTGAGGCTGGTTGAAGAAAAACGGTTCGAATAATTACCGGGCCATGGGATAATGTCGTGTTGCCGAAACGTGTCAGCAGATGAGATTTGCGGAAATATTATTCTCTCTACGAGGGTATGTGGAACTTATTTTGTAGGGTCGGACACTATCCTTGTATTCAAATCCTTCCATGATGTATCCAGAGGAGGAACCCGCCTTGCAATGCCGATGACAATACTGCGCGTCGGACTCATCGTCATTAAAGCCTGGTTCAGGGGCTACTGAGGGAGTCCTAGATTAGGGGGTCTCCGGACAGCCGGACTATATCCTTTGGCCGGACTGTTAGACTATGAAGATACAAGATTGAAGACTTCGTCTCGTGTCCGGATGGGACTCTACTTGGCGTGGAAGGCAAGCTAGGCAGTACGGATATGGATATCTCCTCCTTTTGTAACCGACCTCGTGTAACCCTAACCCTCTCCGATGTCTATATAAACCGGAGGGTTTTAGTCCATAGGACACAACAACTACGACATATAATCATACCATAGGCTAGCTTCTAGGGTTTAGCCTCTCTGATCTCGTGGTAGAGCTACTCTTGTACTACCTATATCATCAATATTAATCAAGCAGGACGTAGGGTTGTACCTCCATCAAGGGGGCCCGAACCTGGGTAAAACTTCGTGTCCCATGCCTCATGTTACCATCTACCTAGACGCACAGTTCGGGACGCCCTATCCGAGATCCGCCGGTTTTGACACCGACAAAGAGTGTCTTGTTTTGTCACTTTCATATACTAGTGGGAATTTTTCATTATAGAACTTGGCTTGTATATTCCAACAATGGGCCTCCTCAAGTGCCCTAGGTCTTCATGAGCAAGCAAGTTGGATGCACACCCACTAGTTTCTTTTGTTGAGCTTTCATACATTTATAGCTCTAGTGCATCCGTTGCATGGCAATCCCTACTCCTTGCATTAACATCAATCGGTGGGCATCTCCATAGCCCATTGATTAGCCTCGTTGATATGATACTTTCTCCTTTTTGTCTTCTCCACATAACCCCCCTCATTATATTCTATTCCACCTATAGTTCTATGTCCATGGCTCGCGCTCATATATTGCTTGAAAGTATATCGGTTTGAGATTAATTAAGTTTGAAACAATTGCTTGGCTTGCCATCGGGGTTGTGCATGATGAGAGCATTCTTGTGTGACGAAAATCAAACATGACTAAACCGTATGATTTTGTAGGGATGAACTTTCTTTGGCCATGTTATTTTGAGAAGACATAATTGCTCAGTTAGTATGCTTGAAGTAATATTATTTTTATGTCAATCTGAACTTTTGTCTTGAATCTTTCGGATCTGAATATTCATACCACAATTAAGAAGAATTACATTAAAATTATGCCAAGTAGCACTCCGCATCAAAAATGCTGTTTTTATCACTTACCTACTCAAGGACGAGCATGAATTAAGCTTGGGGATGATTGATACGTCTCCAACTGTCGGAGTAATCAGCCATGGGTAGGCCAACCTGAGCCCCAGAACCTTTCAAGACGCCGGGCAGGCTGCGCCCCTCAAGACCCCAGGACGAAGAACCGCCTCCTGAGGAGTCGACAATGAGATGGCCGACTGCCCGCACACGGCCGAGTCCCAGGGACGACTTCCAGAGAAGCCGGCTTTGGGGAGTCGGCCTGCGACTCCAACAAACCCCATGACCTCATCAAAGGCGATGATGTAGGGGCGTGGCTACAGCGAAGCCCACCCCGCTCCTCACCGAGGGCAGGCATGGCCACAACACGCCGTACCCTGGAAGATCTCTGTGCGGCGTGGCACTGTTGCCATGCCGGCCCTGACATCAGCACCACAGGGCCGAATCCTGTACCCACGACGGCTTGTTTGTACGACCTAGAGGCTGCAGGCCCACCAGTCAGTGAGACCTCAGGAGACGGCAGGAGGACCACTAGTCGGACCCCTCAGGAGTCGGCCCGGGGGAGTCGGCCAAGCCCTCCACCGGGACCCACGCTCCATTAATCAAGACGTGATGGGGAGTGGCAAAAGTGATCGCCCGCCAGGCGCTGGGTTGTTGCCACGATCTCATGATCAAGCCCGCGTCATCAGAAGCACGGCTACAGTAATCAGCAGCCAGCGAGACCCGCCCGCGGCGGACGCGGCCTGTCAGCTCCGTACCAAGCCAGTCGGTGGGGCCCGCCAGTCGGCGGGCCCCAGCGGTCGGCAGAGAAGACGGAGGCAGAGGCACTGACGACTGGGCCCGCGTCCAGCCCGATTACCATTGTACCCCTGGGGGGTAGGCCTATATAAACCCCCCAGGGCACCCATGCAAAGGGTTGGAACCTATTAGCTCTAGACCAGACCATATAGAAGGGAGAGAGCTAGCCTTGCCCTCTCCTACCTCCAAGAAACAGCTCAAGGAGCAACCTTGTAAACACTTGGCCATAGTGATCATGCGGAGACCCCGCAGAGCAGCAGTAGGGGTATTATCTCCTCGGAGATCCCTGAAGCTGGGTAAGATTCGCCGTCGTGCATGTCTTCGCCTCATCCTGTTTCCAGGCACCGGCGACGTTCTACTCGCCCCCACCATGATAAGCCATCCCTTGGATTATGTCGCACCTAACCCCCGACATTTGGCGCCCACCGTGGGGCATGGTGCACCGCCGACCGGGAATCTGTTCTGCACGGGAACCCTTTTCCTCCCTGGCGAGCGCAGCCAGCCAGGCACGCCAGACGGAGTTTGCGCCGACGCGCTAAGAGGCGTTGAGATCGCCTGCGCGGTCAGCTCCTTGGCCGAACTTGTCGGCGAGGTCCGCCTCTCCAACGAACCTGCATCCAACGCAGGAACGGGCAGCCCCGAGAACCTCCTCATGGGCCTCCTCGATCAACTCCACGTTTCCGGCGAGCCTGCCGTAGACTTGGAGTCCTTAGGCTCCACTGATCCGATACTGGTCGACTCCGACACCGCGTCGCTCGACGCGTTCCCCACCAACGTAGTGGTCTACGACGAACCTCTCCCCCACGCAGAGAGCAACGGAAGCACCGTCACCGAGGTGCTAGTCATCAGTCATGACGAGCTCCCTAGCGGAGGAGCGCCCGACTCACTCGGCGCGATGCTGCAAGACCTAACTGCGCCCATTCCGGAAGACGCTGACGCAGAGACGTTGGAGGCGCACCGCCTTCAGCTCATTGAAGGCGCAAAGAAGCTGGCCAGCATGAGGCGCTTGTCCGAAGCCTACCAACGGGAGATGGATCGCGCCGTCGGCGGCTCGCCGGCCTCGGCGGGGCCCAGCCGCCTTGGCGCGGTCCGGCAGCGCGGCGTAGCCATCGCCAACCTCTTTGGGGCAAGCCGCCCTGTGTATGCTACACCAGCGGAGAACATCCGAGCTGCCCAGGCAGCAGCGGACGAGCTGGACCATTTCGAGGGCGAAGAACGCCACCTCATGATGGAGCGAGTCCAGCAGCTCCTTGACGCGGCCGCCGCGCAGAACGAGGCCGGCTGCCGCACGGAGGCGCCTCAACGGCCCAACGATGACCTTCACCGAGATCAAGGCATGATGTCTCGGACGCCGAGTGGCGGCGCCCGAGGAAGAAGAGACAAGGAGCCGGCTGTCAGCCACAGTCGGACTCGCATTACCATAGAGCGCGACCGAGATGGCCCCCAAGAGCAGTGGAACGACGGGACGACTGTCCGCCTCCCCCTCCCCGCAAGGAGAGGCGGGTCTCCCCGCCACCTGTTGACCATCCAACTCTCGGTGATCGCCTTGGACGCCGAGAGGGAGTTGGAGAAAATGACGCCCGTCACCGGATCGATCGACTTCACCGATCCTTGGCGCTGGAAGAAGACGAGTTGGGTCCGCCTTGTTTCGGGCCCCGCATTCGGGACGAGCCCTTTCCCAGAGGGTTCATGCTCCCAAGAGACACACCCAAGTATACCGGCTCCGTGAAGCCGGAGGACTGGCTAGTCGACTACTCCATGGCTGTCAGCATAGCAAACGGCAACAAGCGTGTCGCCGTAAAGTACGTTCCGCTCATGCTCCAGGGCACGGCCTGGACATGGCTGAACAGCCTAAAGCCCCGCGGTATCAACAGCTGGGTCGACTTCACCGAAGCGTTCATCCGCAACTTCACCAGCACGTACAAGCGTCCTCCCAAGCCTCGTCAGCTCTCCTTGTGCATGCAAGGCCCCGACGAGTCAACTCGCGATTACCTCACGCGTTGGGCTGAGCTCCGGAACTCCTGCGAGGGTGTGCACAAGGTGTAGGCCATCGAGTACTTCACAGCCGGGTGCAGAGAAGGCACCCTCCTCAAGCACAAGCTCCTTTGCGATGAGCCAGAAACCCTCGACGAGCTGTTGATTATAGCAGACAAGTACGCCACGGCCGACTCCTCCATGAAGGCGGAAATTCAAATCAGCACAACTGGCAAACTAGCTCCTCAAGATCCAAGAACTCCGGCGGCGGACGCCGGCCGGCGACAACAAGCGCAAGGCCCCGCAGCCGGCTTCCAGCAGCTGGCAGGTCGTGACCGTTGAAGTCCAGCAGCCAGATGAGCAGCCCTCGCCCAAGCGACAGAAAGGCGGCAAGCCAAACTGGTTGCCTACCTTCTCCTATGAGCAGACCTTGGATGGACCCTGCAAGTTCCACAGCAACGCAAAGCCGTCGAATCACACCACCCGGAAGCGCCACTGGCTCACCAGGATCGCCAAGGGAGACGGCCTCCTGCCTCCCCCGCCTGCTGGGCAGCCTCCTCTGCTTCTGCCCCAGCAGCCGGCTGTCAGGCTAGTCGGCGCGGTACAAGACGAATACCCCGAAGAGCATGGAGCCTATGTGGTGTTCACCAGTGTGGCTGATGATCGACGCAGCACGCGACTGCAGCGACAAGAGGTGAATGCAGTAGCGTCGGAGACACCAAAGTTCATGCACTGGTCTGAGAAGCCCATTAGCTGGAGCAGGGCTGACCACCCAGAAGTGGTGCCGAGTCCGGGCTCCTATGCCTTGGTCCTGGACGCCACCTTTGCTACGGACAGACGAGCCGCGCGTTTCTCGCGAGTTCTGATAGACGGAGGCAGCAGCATCAATATCCTGTACAAGGACACCATGGAGAAGTTAGGAATCAAGCAAAGACAGCTTCAAAACAGCCGAACTGTGTTCCACGGCATTGTTCCTGGGCTTTCCTGCTCGCCAATCGGCAAGATCCTGATGGACATCCTCTTTGGTGACAAAGATCACTTCCGTAGAGAGCCTGTTTGGTTTGAGGTGGTGGATCTTGAGAGCCCATACCATGCGCTGCTTGGCCGACCTGCCTTGGCCAAGTTCATGGCGGTCCCCCACTACGCCTACCTCAAGATGAAGATGCCCAGTTCCAGGGGAATTCTGACTGTGGCTAGCGACTACCGGAAGTCGTCTGCTTGCGCAGCTGAGAGCAGTCGTCTGGCTGAGTCCCTGGTAATCGCGGCTGAGAAGAGGCTCCTTGAGCGAGTTGTGGCGATGGCCGGCAAGCAGCCTGAGGTATCGCCCAACCCAAAAGAGTCGGAGGCCGAGGGTTCGTTCAAGCCGGCCAAAGAGACAAAGAAGATACCCTTGGACCCGGAGCACGCAGAGAGATATGCCGTCGTAGGTGCAAACCTTGACAGCAAATAGGAAGGCGAGCTCGTCGATTTCCTCCATGAGAATCGGGACATCTTCGCATGGTCCCCCAAAGACATGCCAGGTGTACCGACGGAATTCGCCGAGCACAAGTTACATGTCTGATCTGATGCAAAGCCGGTCAGACCGCCCCCGCGCCGCTTATCAGAAGAGAAGAGGAGAGTTGTCGGAGAAGAGATAGCCCGACTCCTAGCAGCCGGCTTCATTATGGAAGTGTTCTTTCTAGAATGGCTAGCAAATCCGGTCCTGGTACTAAAGAAGAACAAGCAGTGGAGAATGTGTATTGACTACACGAGCCTCAACAAGGCCTGCCCCAAGGACCCATTTGCTTTACCAAGAATCGATCAGGTGATAGACTCCACAGCCGGATGCGAGCTGTTGAGTTTTTTGGATGCATACTCAGGATATCATCAAATCAAGCTAAACCCGGCCGACAGACTGAAAACCGCCTTCATCACGCCGTTTGGAGCCTTCTGCTACCTCACCATGATGTTCGGCTTAAGGAACGCCAGCGCCACCTTTCAGCATTGCATGCAGAAGTGCCTCCTCAAGCAGCTCGGTAGGAACGCCCACGTTTACGTGGACGATGTGGTGGTGAAGATGGAAAAGCGTGGAACACTGCTGGAAGACCTCAAGGAGACTTTTGAGAACCTGCGCCGGTTCCTGATCAAGCTCAACCCCGAGAAGTGTGTCTTCGGAGTACCAGCCGGCCAGCTCCTAGGTTTCCTGGTCTCTGAACACGGCATAGAATGCAACCCTGTAAAAATCAAGGCCATTGAGAGAATGGAGGTACCTAGCCGATTGCTGGATGTGCAGAAGTTCACCGGCTGCTTAGCGTCCATCAGCCAATTCATTAGTCGGCTGGGCGAGAAAGCTCTCCCCTTATACCAACTCATGAAGAAGACCACTTTTTTCGAGTGGAACCATAAGGCGGACGAAGCTTTTCACCAGTTGAAGAAGATGCTGACTACTCCACCCGTCCTGGCGGTTCCGACTCCCAAGGAACCTATGCTCCTGTACATCGCCGCCACCAGCCGGGTAGTCAGCACGGTCATTGTAGTGGAACGCAAGGAGGAAGGCAAGGCGCTACCTGTCCAGAGACCAGTATATTACCTGAGCGAGGTACTGTCGACCTCCAAACAGAACTACCCCCACTACCAGAAGATGTGCTATGGCGTACACTTTGCTGCCAAGAAATTAAAGCCTTACTTTCAAGAGCATCCAATCACGGTGGTCTGCACGGCCCCAATTGCCGAGATCATTGGTAGGCGAGATGCTTCTGGCCGAGTGGCCAAGTGGGCCATAGAGCTGGCACCCTACACCATCCACTACCAACCTTGCACCGCCATCAAGTCACAAGCACTGGCCGACTTCCTCGTCGACTGGGCCGAGACCCAGTACCTACCTCCAGCGCCTGATTCCACCCATTGGCGGATGCATTTTGACGGCTCCAAGATGCGCACTGGCTTGGGAGTCAGACCAAAGGCGATAAGCTCAAATACGCGCTGCAAATCCACTTTGCCGCCTCTAATAACGTCGCCGAGTACGTGGCACTCATTCACGGGCTCCAGCTTGCCAAAGAACTTGGCATCCGCCGGATCTTGTGTTATGGCGACTCGGACTTAGTGGTCCAGCAATCATCCGGCGACTGGGACGCGAAAGATGCAAACATGGTGAGTTACCGTTTCCTCGTGCAGCAACTCAGCGGGTATTTTGAAGGGTGCGAGTTTCTCCATGTGCCAAGAAACGACAACGACCAAGCAGATGCCTTGGCACGAATAGGCTCTACCCACCAAGAAATACCATCTGGCGTCGCCCTTCAACGCCTCCTCAAGCTGTCTGTCAAGCCTTCACCAGAATCAGACTCCATTATTGTGTCGGCTCCTCCCGAAGATGGCGGATCCGACTCCAGGGCTCCGGCAGTCGGAACAGGGATTTTGGCGGAAGACCCCAAAGATGCCACAGTCAAACCCAGCCCGGGGACTGCGGTGGCGGACTCGAAGACTCCAGAACTCGGCCCAAGGACCGCGCCAGTCGGCCTGGGGACGTCATCAACCCAGCAAGCGGTTGTTGACTCCAACCCGCCGCCTCCCAGCCCAACCGCCCTCGTCCAAGTCGCAGTTCTGGCAGTCGAAGAAATAGCAGCACCCTCATGGGCCCAGCCCATCCTCAAATTCCTGGTGAACAAAGAGCTGCCGACTGATGAGACCTTAGCTCGGCAAATACAACACCAGGCGGCAGCCTACACCATAGTCAACAGAGAACTGGTCAGGCGCAGCGTCACTGGTGTCTACCAGCGCTGCGTAGAGCCAGAGCAAGGCCAAGCAATTCTCAAAGACATCCATCAAGGGGAGTGTGGCCACCATGCGGCTTCAAGAGCACTCGTCGCCAAAGCCTTTCGACACGGTTTCTTCTGGCCAACTGCCTTGGAAGAGGCCAAAGAGTTGGTCCAAAAATGCAAAGGCTGCCAGAAGTTCAGCTCCAAGCCGCACCAGCCAGCTTCTGCACTCAAGACCATCCCCATTGCCTGGCCTTTCGCAGTTTGGGGTCTAGACGTGGTGGGACCATTCAAGACAGCACGAGGTGGTTTAACTCACTTACTTGTCGCAGTGGACAAGTTCACCAAGTGGATAGAAGCAAAGCCAATCAAGAAGCTGAACGGTCCGACTGCCGTAACTTTCATCTCCGATATCACAATTCGGTACGGCATACCACACAACATCATCACCAACAACGGCACAAATTTCGCCAAAGGCGCCTTGGCCCATTTCTGCGCAACACAGGGCATCCGACTGGACCTAGCGTCCGTCGCCCATCCGCAGTCAAACGGCCAAGTGGAGCGAGCAAACGGCCTCATCCTGTCCGGCATCAAGCCTCGGCTGATCAAGCCTCTAGAGCGCTCGGCTGGCTGCTGGCTCGATGAGCTGCCAGCCATCCTCTAGAGTCTGCGCACGACTCCAAACAAGTCAGCCGGCTTCAGGCCCTTCTTCCTCGTCTAGGTGCCAAACCCGTCATCCCAACGAACATAGAGTTTGACTCCCCACGAGTCACTATGTACACCGAGGAGGAAGCAGAAGAAGCGCGACAAGACGGCATCGATCTGCTGGAAGAGGGCCGGCTGTTGGCACTCAGCCGGTCCAACATCTACCAACAGAGCCTGCGCCAATACCACAACAGGAAGTTCAGGCCAAGATTTTTCCAAGAAGGCGACCTTGTGCTCCGGCTGATCCAGCGAACAGCCGGCCACCACAAGCTGTCGGCACCTTGGGAAGGCCCTTTCATCATCAGCAAAGTACTGGGCAACAACTCCTACTACCTGATTGACGCTCAGAAGCCCCGAGCACGCAAGAGGGGCGACTCCGGCAAGGAGACAGAGCGGCCATGGAATGCAAATCTCCTCCAAAGATTTTACAGTTGATGTAGTATGCACCATGCTACCTTTTGTATTAAAGTACCAAGAGTTCGGGCCCCCCCGAGACGAGCTCGGGGACTGCCCTCTTTTGTCTGTATGATAAAAATTATGCCTACAAGTATGTTACTCTTTGTCATGCCGCTTGGCACCGACGAGTCGGCCCGGGGACTTGCCACCTTGCACTATGAAATGCTTCCTACAGCCGGACAATTAGTGTGTAACACCTAAACCGTCTTCTGTCAGAAGCCGCAGCTTGCAGAGCGACTGTACGGTGGGCAAAGGTAAGGTAGAATGGGTGTTCACATGAAAAATGGTTAAGGACTCAAAGCATAGAACATGCTCAAGACGGCTTCCAGCCTTTCTCGCAAACCGACTCTCGGATAGTCGGCTTGCCGCCTTCTATCCAACTTAATCAAAAACTCTTAAAACGGCTAAGTACTCACTTTCCCAAAGTAGCCAAGCACTTGATCCAGCAACAATCTGCAGAGCGGCTGTCCGATTGGCAAGGCAGGCAACTAAGAGAAAGCGGCAAAGGAAAAAAGCCAAAAGAGCAATGAGCAAGAAAAGATAGAACTCAGTTAAATATATTTACATAACATAGGCCCTTGGCCGAATTTTCTAGCAGAGGTTCAAAATACACCCCGCGGGTGGAATTGTGTGAATTAAGAAGTCCTTCAAAGACTACTGAAGCAGACAAAAAAAGATACAGCGGCAGCTTAGGAAGCAGCAGACAGATTCGGAGGGTCGGAGGAGGCGCCAGCACTAGGCATCGGGGCGGCCGGCTGGCTAGTCTCGGCTTGATCGCCTCCGGCGGCAGTCGGGTCGGTCGCACGCGGCTCGTTGCTGGAGGCACGGTTGAGCTGAGGCTGGCCGTCTGCTCCGTCTTCTGGTGCCTCTGCCTCACCTCCGTCCTCCTCGACGCTGGAGCCAATCACCTCCGCCGAGTGCTCGCCGTAGTCTGGGTTCATCCCAAACCACTCTAGCAGTACCTCCTCGCCGTCTTGAGACCGCTCGGGTACGAAAATGCTGGTGTCGGTGTACTCAGCGATCGCCACAGCACGCTTGACAAGGGCGTCCTCCGCAGCCGCCAGCTCCGGCTGGGCCTCCGACCGAAGTGTGGCCAGCCGGTCTAGATCAAGCCCCGGATACCATGCCTTGACGAACTCCAAGGCCCGGCGCGGTCCAGCTCGGGCCGAAGAGCCCTTCCAGGCCTCAAGGCGACCAGCTGCGACCTCTAGCCAGTCGGCCGTCAGGCTGGGGGTGCGTGGAGCCTGCATATCCGGCAACAGGGCGGCAATCGCCTGGGCACCAACACGCTGAAGCCGGCGCAGTAGCTGGTGAGCCGGCCGAAGGCGAGCCTCGATGCTCAGGATGTGTTCGTCAAGAGTTCGGGGGCGTCGGCTGCAATCTCTGCGCCCTTCGCCCTCCGACCTTCACGGTCAGCCTCGATGGCTTGGATGGCGGCCTACGACTGCCCATGGAAGAAGTCTACAAAGACAGGAATAAACGAAGAAGCTAGTCAAAAACTAGGAGTCGGCACGACTTAAATCGGCAGCTCGAAGAAAGAAAATAAAGAGGCTCACCATCAACGATGTCTTCAATCTCGTGGAAGCTGGAGGACAGCAGCGCCTCCTTGTCAGACCAGGAGGAGCGCTCGCTCGTGAACTCGGCCAGGAGGGCGGTTTCCATATCCTCCGCCTCCCTCTGCGACTTCACAAGCAGCTCCTTCTGCTCTGCCAATTGAGTGGCCAGCGGATCACGCTCCGTGGCGAGCTTGTTGCACTCCTCCTCTTTGGCGCGCAAAGCGGAGTTGGCGTCGCTCAGCTGCTGTTGAAGAGCAGCATTGGCCCCTGAGAAGAAGAAAGAAAGAAGGCGTCAAGCCACCAGTAAAGAAGGTCGCCGGGGAGATCCGGCCCGACTGCTCAGCAGTCGGCCCGAATCTCGGGGACTACAGCCCGCGGGTGCGCCAGCGCGCCCTCACGAAGAAGGAAAAGGACTTACTCCGGCTCTCCGACAGATTGGCGGTCCGCTTGCCCAGCTCTTTAATGTTACGGTTGAAGGCAGTGACGCGGAGGTTGTGGTAATCCTGCGACGAACATTTCAGACAAAATGTTAATAACCAAAGTTCATCAATTGGAGTTCCGGGCTGCCTGCTCAGCAGCCAGCCCGAAAGTCGGGGACTACACCCAGTGGGTGCGCTGGCGCACCCCCATAGAGAGGAACAAGAAAAACAAAGGCCAAAAGGAAAAACATACCTGGACAGCTGCCCGCGACGCCAGGTACGCCTTGGTGCAATTCTGGAGAGCATCGCCCTCGGCACGAAGCTTCGCCTGGACGTCCAGAAGTGCCTAGTTCTGCGGCCCTGTGCCGCCTCCTAGCTCCCACCCAATGGGCGCGGCGCTTGTCGCCTCGGCGTCTGGGATCGCCGAGCTGGCAGCGCCGGCTTCCAGGGGGCGGCGTGTCGAAGTCGCCTTCTCCAGACGGCGGCGCGTCGGCGAGCCGACTTGGAGGAGTAGCCTCGCCACGGCCTCGTCTTCGGTCGTCGGCACCGGAGGGCCTGCCGGCTGCTCGCCCTGCGCACCTTCAGACGGCAGCGGAGGCGGCGGCGGAACGTTCGCATCCGGCGTACAGGGGTTGCCGCCCTCCCCCTCCAGGATAGGGTTCTCCCCGCCGGCTTCCCCAGTCTGCCCCATGAACTCTGGAGGTGGCGGCGCAGAGTTCAACGGGGTGACAAGCACCGCCGACTGGCGGCGTGCGGCTTCCTCAGCCTGCTACTTCGCCGCGGCGGCGGCTTCGGCCTCCGCTAGTTTTTTCTTAGCGGAGGCCTCCGCCCTGTCGGCCTCCGCCTTCTCTAGGCGGAGGGCCTCTTCTTCGTTGCGCTTCTCCTCCGCATTCCGCTCCGTCGCCTCCCGGAGGTCAGCAGCGGGGTCAATCCGCCGAGTGGTGGCGGATGTCTCCGCTGACCCCATGACGGAGGCAGCGGTGACCCTCTCAAGAGAGAGGGGAGCCCTGAAGCAAGAGGGGCAAGCAGAGCCTCAGACAAAATCACCAAGAAAGAATAAAACTTTGAAGACAGGATACTTACGCAGAGACCAATGTCGGCTTCTTCACTTCCTTACGGAAGCGGATGGCCTTCGCGGCCGCCTCGTCCCACTGGGTCGCCGCAGCCGAACCCTTGGGCTTCTTTGGCCGACTGCCGAACAAGGTCGGCATGGCCCTGCGCTTCTTTCCGCCGCCTGGAGCGCCCGGCGCGACAGAAGAGCCCGTGCCAGGCGGGCTCGCTCCTAGACGATAGCGAGGGGCGACTTCTCCCTCGGCGTCGTCGTCAGGCCAGTCGGCGAAAGTGGCCGAAGGCCTGATGTCTCCTGCTGTTCCTCCTCCTCCCTCAGCGTCGTCCTCCAAAGCCGCCGCCCCCGGATCGGGGTCATCGATGTTGCTCTCTGCCCGGTCGGCGAGGAACTCGCGGGCCGGCCCCGAGGTGCCGGCTGGTGGGTGGAGGAGGGGATTCTAACCAAAGCTGACTGGTCAAAACAAAACTCAGCAAGAAAGAAGACAATCCAAAGAAAGAAAGGAAAGACGACTCACCACGGGCGGGGGCTTGGCGCGAGAGTACGGCTCCTTGCCGAACCGCCAATCCTCCAGGAGCCTGCTGTCTGAGAGGTAGTTCACCATGAAGGCCACCTCTTTGTTAGGCATGTCCTTGGTGCACATCCAACTCGGGTCGCGGTGCCCGCTCATCTGGCATATCATATGGGGGCGGCCATGGAGTGGGAGAACTCGGCGCGAGACGAAGGTGGCCAGCAGGTCCGGACCAGTCAGACCCTCCGACTGGGTCAGCACTCGGAGTCGCGTGATGGCGCCGGCTCCCGCAGGCGTCAGCGACTTGGCCCGGTACGACCAGTTGGGTAGTTGCCCAGCCGGCGAGCCAGCTTCGAAAGCCGGCAGTTGACCCAGTCCCCCCTCGTGGTGGCGTTCTTGACGTAGAAGTAGGACCTCTGCCACATCTTCATCGACTTGATCAGCGAGATGGAGGGGAAGGGATTGTCGGCCCCCGACCTTCGCACGACGATGAAAGCGCCGCACTGAGCCGGCAAGCCCACAGCCTGGGTGCCGAGCTTGGACAAGAAGAACTCCCCCCAGAACTCGTGGGTGGGGAGGACTCCGAGGAAGCCTTCGCACATGGCCACGAAGGCGGACAACAGCACCACTGTGTTGGGGGTGAGGTGGTGCGGCTGGAGGCCGTAGAACTCCAGGAAGGACCGGAAGAAACTGCTCGCCGGCAGCCCCAGCCCGCGCAGGCAGTGCAAGCGGAAGATGGCCCGCTCGGCCTCCTGCGGTGCGGGGGAAATCTCCCCCTTCGGCGCAAGACGCACCTGCACGCGATCCTCGCCGGGGAGCCGACGAGTCCGGCGGAGGACTCGATGTGGTCTTCATGAACTTCGGAGCCGTCCCAGGTGCCGGAGCGCACTGGGGGAGGCGCGGCGACGGAGGAAGAACTCATCGCAAGCTATCGCCGCAGCGTTTGCCGGAGCTTGGGCGCGCGGCGGGGAGAAGAAGAAGAGGAAGGAGGAGAGCGAGGAGCGGCAAGAAGGAAGAGGACGAGGAGTAGTGGGAAGGAGGGGCGCGCGTGCCCCCCTCTTCAACCTACTTATAGCCTCGTGGGCTGCGAAGCCGAGGGGGCGGACGTTGGGATTTACTGCGCCCACGACCCCACGACCCCCACGATCCATGATAAAGTTACTGCGCGCAGTAACTCCGCGGGAATCCCAACCGTCCAGCGAGGTGCAGTAGTGGCGGGCCCCGCCTATGGGCCTGTCCTGTCACGCACGTAGGCTGGCAGGACGGCCTAGCCACATGCCATCGCGTGACAGGCCTAGAATAGGGGGCGGCCTGGAGGCTTAGCTAGCACGCCACTTAAATCCCGCCGCGACGTTCGAAATACTGAGCGAGTCGGAATTGAGTGAGTCCAAGTTGAGCAAGTCCGACTCCTTCTAGTCGGCCTAGCGGAAGTCAGTCGAAGACTATGTGTTGAGCACCCGGAAAGAGAAACTGTTGAGGCTTCTCGGCCGATCGTCCGCGGCGCCTCACCAGCTTCGGGGACTACTGTCGGAGTAATGGGCCACGGGTAGGCAAACCCGAGCCCCAGAACCTTTCAAGACATCGGGCAGGCTGCGCCCCTCAAGACCCCAGGACGAAGAGCTGCCTCCTGAGGAGTCGACAGTGAGACGGCCGACTGCCCACACACAGCTGAGTCCCAGGGACGACTTCCAGAGAAGCCGGCTTTGGGGAGTCGGCTTGCGACTCCAACAAACCCCATGACCTCATCAAAGGGGACGAGGCAGGGGCGTGGCTACAGCGAAGCCCATCCCCCCCCCTCACCGAGGGCAGGCATGGCCACAACACGCCGTACCCTAGAAGATCTCCGTGCGGCGTGGCACTGTTGCCATGCCGGCCCTGACATCAGCACCACAGGGCCGAATCCTATACCCACGACGGCTTGTCTGTACGGCCTAGAGGCAGCAGGCCCCACCAGTCAGTGAGACCTCAGGAAACGGCAGGAGGACCACTAGTCGGACCCGTCGGGAGTCGGCCCGGGGTAGTCGGCTGAGCCCTCCCCCGGGACCCACGCGCCATTAATCAAGACGTGATGGGGAGTGGCAACAGTGATCGCCCGCCAGGCGGTGGGCTGTTGCCACGACCTCATGATCAAGCCCGCGTCATCAGAAGCATGGCTACAGTAATCACCAGCCAGCGAGACCCGCCCGCGGCGGACACGGCCTGTCGGCTCTGTACCAGGCCAGTCGGCGGGCCCCAGCAGTCGGCAGAGAAGACGGAGGCAGAGGCACTGACGGCTGGGCCCGCGTCCAGCCGGATTACCATGTACCCCTGGGGGGTAGGCCTATATAAACCCCCCAGGGCACCCATCCAAAAGGGTTGTAACCTATTAGCTCTAGACCAGACCATATAGAAGGGAGAGAGCTAGCCTTGCCCTCTCCTACCTCCAAGAAATAGCTCAAGGAGCAACCATGTAAACACTTGGCCATAGTGATCATGCGGAGACCCCGCAGAGCAGCAGTAGGGGTATTATCTCCTCGGAGAGCCCTGAAGCTGGGTAAGATTCACCGGCATGCATGTCTTCGCCTCATCACGTTTCCAGGCACCGGCGACGTTCTACTCGCCCCCACCATGATAAGCCATCCCTTGGCATATGTCGCACCTAACCCCCGACACCAACGTATCTATAATTTTTTATTGATCCATGCTATATTATCTACTGTTTTGGACATTATTGGGCTTTATTATCCACTTTTATATTATTTTTGGGACTAACCTATTAACCGGAGACCTAGCCCAGAATTGCTGTTTTTTGCCTGTTTTAGGGTTTCGAAGAAAAGGAATATCAAACGGAGTCCAAATGGAATGAAACCTTCGGGGACGTGATTTTCTCAACGAATACAACTCAGGAGACTTGGACCCTACGTCAAGCCAACTTACAGGAGGCCACGAGGTAGGGGTGCGCGCCTGCCCCCCCCCCCCCCCCCACTGGCGGGCCCTGCACCCTCGTGGGCCCCATGTTGCTCAACCGACGTATTTCTTCCTCCTATATATACCCATATACCCCCAAACGATCAGAGACGGAGCCAAAACCCTAATTCCACCGCCGTAACTTTATGTATCCACGAGATCCCATCTTGGGGCCTATTCCGGAGCTCCACCGGAGGGGGCATCAATCACGGAGGGCTTCTACATCAACACCATAGCCTCTCCGATGAAGTGTGAGTAGTTTACTTCAGACCTACGGGTCCATAGCTAGTAGCTAGATGACTTCTTCTCTCTTTTTGGATCTCAATACAATGTTCTCCCCCTCTCTTGCGGAGATCTATTCGATGTAATCTTGTTTTTGCGGTGTGTTTGTTTAGACCGATGAATTGTGGGTTTATGATCAAGTCTATCTATGAATAATATTTGAATCTTCTCTGAATTTTTTTATGTATGATTGGTTATCCTTGCATGTCTCTTCGAATTATCAGTTTGGTTTGGCCTACTAGATTAATCTTTCTTGCAATGGGAGAAGTGCTTAGCTTTGGGTTCAATATTGCGGTGTCCTTTCCCGGTGACAGTAAGGGCAGGAAGGCATGTATTGTATTGTTGCCATCGAGGATAACAAGATGGGGTTTTCTTCATATTGCACGAGTCTATCCCTCTACATCATGTCATCTTGCTTAAGGCATTACTCTATTGTTAACTTAATACTCTAGATGCATGCTGGATAGCGGTCGATGAGTGGAGTAATAGTAGTAGATGCAGGCAGGAGTCGGTCTACTTGTCTCGGACGTGATGCCTATATACATGATAATACCTAGATATTCTCATAACTATGCTCAATTCTGTCAATTGCTCAACAGTAATTTGTTCACCCACCGTAGAATACTTATGCTTTCGAGAGAAGCCACTATCGAAACCTATGGCCCCGGGGTCTATCTTTATCATATCAATCTCCTACTACTTAGTTATTTACTTTGCTTTTATTTTACTTTGCATCTTTAATATAAAAATACCAAAAATATTATCTTATCATATCTATCAGATCTCACTCTCGTAAGTGGCCCTATAGGGATTGACAACCCCTATTTGCGTTGGTTGTGAGGATTTATTTGTTTTGTGCAAGTACGAGGGACTCGCGCGTAGCCTCCTACTGGATTGATACCTTGGTTCTCAAAAACTGAGGGAAATACTTGCGCTACTTTGCTGCATCATCGCTTCCTCTCCGGGGAAAACCAACGCAGTGCTAAAAGAGGTAGCAAGAAGGATTTCTGGCGCTGTTGCCGGGGAGGCCTACGCAAAAGTCAACATACCAAGTACCCATCTCATCCCCTTATCTCCCACATTACATTATTTTCCATTTGCCTCTCGTTTTCCTCACCCCCCAATTCACCCTTGCCGTTTTATTTGCCCTCTCTCTCTATCCTCCCTCTTTTTCTCTATATGCCTCTTTTCCTTGTTTGCTTGTGTTACCATGTGCCTTCCATTTGCTTGCATCTTTGCTTGCTAATAATCTATTGTTATGGATCCACATAAAGTGTTCTACTTGGATCATCTTTGATCCTTATGCGCTCATGCTGAAACCCCAACTGGCGTAGTTGATGGGAAATCTTTAGATGAGCATGCTCATTTTGTGCGTCATCGTTTGTCTGAAAAGGGAAGCTCTTATGGTATCATATAAATAGTTTGCTATGCTATGCTTGGAATCTTTGTGAAATTTGTGATTTTACTTGTTGCTCTAAGAACCCTAAAAACACCTTCCCTACCTATGTGAGTTCAATGATAATGAAATCTTATCTTCTTATGCAAAGGGTGTTTATAGTTACTATGATATCCAACAAATTGAAGAATTTGTCATTTTTAAGGGTGCTCATGAAGTTGCTTCTTTGATTGAAAAGTATGATTTTACTCTCAATAAATCTGAAAATTCCGTCATACTTAAATATTGCAATGAAAACTTTGCTCATAATGTCTATGTCCAAGAATTTATTGAAAGAATGACCGTTGCTTTGGAAGAAAATAATGATAAGCATGAATCTATAGATAATGATGATTTCAATGATTTGGTTGAAATATCCCTTGATGAACATGATGCTTGCTATTCTTGTGGCCATGATGCCAATATTTATGAAGATGAATTTGCTATAGTTCCTTATGTTAAACATGAGATCATTGCTATTTCACCCATACTTGATAGTTCCTTCGATGAAAAGCATGATTGCAATGATGTTATTATAAATTCTCTTAATGTCAATTGTGTCAATGATATGCAAAACCCTAAGCTTGGGGATGCTAGTTTTGCAATGACTACTATTTGTTGCAATGATCATGATTGGGGTGATTCTTCTTTTGATCTTGAAAATTTATTTAAGCCCCATGATGAATATGAGATTGATAATAGTGTTTGCAATATGATTGAAAGTGGGTTTGGAGAGGTCATGACTTTAGTTAATGTTAATCCCACTATTTTGGAAGAGTGTCAACTTTGCATGCATGTGGATCGTGTTGAAAATATTTTATGTGATAGCTATTTTGTTGAATTTGCTTATGATCCTACTTGTAATTATTATGAGTGAGGAAAATATGGTGGTAGAACTTTTCATCTTACTAAACTACCTCTCATTATGTTGAGATTGCTATTGTTTCTTTCCTCTTCCTCGCATATGCTAGTTTTTGCTTGCCTTGATAGTTTGTTTTCCTATAAGATGCCTATGCATAGGAAGTATGTTAGACTTAGATGTGTTTGTCACATTCTTTATGATGCTCCTTTTGTGCTTCAATTCTTGTCTTTCATGTGAGCATCATTAAAATTATCAATGCCTAGCTATAAGGCTTTAAAGAAAAGCGCTTGTTGGGAGACAACCCAATATTTTTCCTTGCTGTTATTTAATAAATAAATTATTTAGCCTCTGTTTTGGTTGTGTTTTTTGTGTTTAATTAGTGTTTATGCCAAGTAGAACCTTTGGGAAGACTTGGGCAAAGTCTTGTTGAACTTGCTGTACAAAACAGAAACTTTAGCGCTCACGGGAACTGCTGTAATTTTTATTTGTAAAGTGCTATTTAGCTAATTATTTTTCAAGATGATTAATAGATAAATTCCTCACGTCCAGAAATTTATTTTAGAATTTTTGGGGTTCCATATCTTGTGCTAGCTACAGATTACTACAGACTATTCTGTTTTTGACAGATTCTGTTTTTCGTGTGTTGTTTGCTTATTTTGATGAATCTATGGCTAGTAAATTAGTTTATAAACCATAGAGAAGTTGTAATACAGCAGGTATAACACCCATATAAATAAAGAATGAGTTCATTACAGTACCTTGAATTGGTATTTTGTTTTCTTTCGCTAACGGAGCTCACGAGTTTTCTACTTTCAGTTTTGTGTTGTGAAGTTTTCAAGTTTTGGGTAAAGATTTTACGGATTATGGAACAAGGAGTGGCAAGAGCCTAAGCTTGGGGATGCCCATGGCACCCCCAAGATAATCTAAGGACACCTAAAAGCCAAATCTTGGGGATGCCCCGGAAGGCATGCCCTCTTTCGTCTACTTCTATCGGTAGCTTTACTTGGAGCTATATTTTTATTTACCACATGATATGTATTTTGCTTGGAGCGTCTTGTATGATTTTAGTATTTGCTTATTAGTTTAACACAATCATCCTTGTTGTACACACCTTTTGAGAGAGCCGTACATGAATTGAAATTTTTTAGAATACTCTATGTGCTTCGCTTATATCTTTTGAGTTATATAATTTTGCTCTAGTGCTTCACTTATATATGTTAGAGCACAGTGGTGGATTTGTTTTGTAGAAACTATTGATCTCTCATGCTTCATTTAGATTATTTTGAGAGTCTTAATAGCGTGGTAATTTGCTTAAAATCCTAATATGTTTGGTATGCAAGATTAATAATAAAACTTTCTTATGAGTGTGTTGAATACTAAGAGATGTTTGATGCTTGATGATTGTTTTGCGACATGGAGGTAATAATATCAAAGTCGTGCTAGTTGAGTAGTTGTGAAATTGAGAAACACTTGTGTTGAGGTTTGCAAGTCCCGTAGCATGCACGTATGGTAAACATTATGCAACAAATTTGAAAGATGAGGTGTTATTTGATTGTCTTCCTTCTGAGTGGCGGTCGGGGACGAGCGATGGTCTTTTCCTACCAATCTATCCCCCTAGGAGCATGCACGTAGTACCAATGTTTTTAATGACTTGTAGATTTTTGCAATAAGTATGTGAGTTCTTTATGATTAATGTTGAGTCCATGGATTATACGTACTCTCACCCTTCCATCCTTGCTACCCTCTTCGGTACCGTGCATTGCCCTTTCTCACATTGAGAGTTGGCGCAAACTTCGCCGGTGCATCCAAACCCCGTGATAAGTTATGCTCTTTCACACATAAACCTCCTTATATCTTCCTCAAAACAGCCACCATACCTACCTATTATGGCATTTCCATAGCCATTCCGAGATATATTTCCATGCAACTTTCCATCATGACACATTCGTCATTGTCATATTGCTTAGCATGATCATGTAGTTGACATAGTATTTGTGGCAAAGCCACCATTCATAATTCTTTCATACATGTCACTCTTGGTCCATTACATATCCGGGTACACCACCGGAGGCATTCATATAGAGTCATCTTTGTTCTAGTATCGAGTTGTAATCATTGAGTTGTAAATAAATAGAGGTGTGATGATCATCATTTTCTAGAGCATTGTCCCAAGTGAGGAATATATACAAAAAAAGGCCATAAAAAGAAAGGAAAAGACCCAAAGAAAAAAATGAGAGAAAAAGAGAGAAGGGACAATGTTACTATCATTTGCCACACTTGTGCTTCATAGTAGCACCATGATCTTCATAGTAGAGAGTCTCTCATGTTATCACTTTCATATACTAGTGGGATTTTTTAATTATAGAACTTGGCTTGTATATTCCAACAATGGGCCTCCTCAAGTGCCCTTGGTCTTCATGAGCAAGCAAGTTGGATGCACACCCACTAGTTTCTTTTGTTGAGCTTTCATACATTCATAGCTCTAGTGCATCCGTTGCATGGCAATCCCTACTCCTTGCATTAACATTAATCGGTGGGCATCTCCATAGCCCATTGATTAGCCTCGTCGATGTGAGACTTTCTCCTTTTTTGTCTTCTCCACATAACCCCCCTCATTATATTCTATTCCACCTATAGTGCTATGTCCATGGCTCGCGCTCATATATTGTGTGAAAGTTTATAGGTTTGAGATTACTAAAGTATGAAACAATTGCTTGGTTTGTCATCGGGGTTGTGCATGATGATAGCATTCTTGTGTGACAAAAATGAAACATGACTAAACCATATGATTTTGTAGGGATGAACTTTCTTTGGCCATGTTATTTTGAGAAGACATAATTGCTTAGTTAGTATGCTTGAAGTATTATCATTTTTATGTCAATATGAACTTTTGTCTTGAATCTTTCGGATCTGAATATTCATACCACAATTAAGAAGAATTACATTAAAATTATGCCAAGTAGCACTCCGCATCAAAATTTTTGTTTCTGTCATTTACCTACTCGAGGACGAGCAGGAATTAAGCTTGGGGATGCTTGATACGTTTCCAACGTATCTATAATTTTTGATTGCTCCATGCTATATTATCTACTGTTTTGGACATTATTGGGCTTTATTATCCACTTTTATATTATTTTTGGGACTAACCCATTAACCGGAGGCCCAACCCATAATTGCTATTTTTGCCTGTTTTAGGGTTCCAAAGAAAAGGAATATCAACATAGTCCAAATGGAATGAAACCTTCGGGAACGTGATTTTCTCACCGAATACAACTCAGGAGACTTGGACCCTATGTCAAGCCAACTAATAGGAGGCCACGAGGGTAGGGGGCGCGCCTGCCACACCCCCTAGGTGTGCCCTCCACCCTCGTGGGCCCCCTATTGCTCCGTCGACGTACTTCTTCCTCCTATATATACCCACGTACCCCCAAACGATCAGAGACGGAGCTAAAACCCCAATTCCACCGCCGTAACTTTATGTATCCATGAGATCCCATCTTGGGCCTGTTACGGAGCTCCGCCGGAGGGGGCATCGATCACGGAGGGCTTCTACATCAACACCATAGCCCCTCCGATGAAGTGTGAGTAGTTTACTTCAGACCTACGGGTCCATTGCTAGTAGCTAGATGGCTTCTTCTCTCTTTTTGGATCTCAATAAAAAGTTCTCCCCCTCTCTTGTGGAGATCTATTCGATGTAATCTTCTTTCTGCGGTGTGTTTGTTGAGACTGATGAATTGTAGGTTTATGTCATCTTGCTTAAGGTGTTACTCTGTTTTTAACTTGATACTCTAGATGCATGCTGGATAGCGGTCGATGAGTGGAGTAATAGTAGTAGATGCAGGCAGGAGTCGGTCTACTTGTCTTGGACGTGATGCCTATATACATGATCATACCTAGATGTTCTCATAACTATGCTCAATTCTGTCAATTGCTCAACGGTAATTTGTTCACCCACCGTAGAATACTTATGCTTTCGAGAGAAGCCACTAGTGAAACCTATGGCCCCTGGGTCTATGTTTATCATATCAATCTCCTACTACTTAGTTATTTACTTTGCTATTTACTTTTCTTTTATTTTACTTTGCATCTTTATCATAAAAATACCAAAAATATTATCTTATCATATCTACCAGATCTCACTCTCGTAAGTGGCCCTATAGGGATTGACAACCCCTATTTGCGTTGGTTGCGAGGATTTATTTGTTTTGTGCAGGTACGAGGGACTCGCGCGTAGCCTCCTACTGGATCATCCCTTCAAATACTTACACTACTTTGCTGCATCATCCCTTCCTCTTCGGGGAAAACCAACGCAGTGCTAAAAGAGGTAGCAGGTAGCAAGGAGGCATGATATAGCAATTGGTAGGTATCGCGGCATAGCAATAGATCGAGAAACTAGCAAGCAACGATAGAAGTGATTTCGAGGGTATGGTCATCTTGCTTGAGATCCCGATAGGAAGAAGAACGAGTCTTTGAAGAAGATAAATGTGACGTTATCGGAACCAACCCGAAGAAGCAACACCAGAAAGAAGCAAACAACATGGTAAACAACCATCACATCAACATGGGATGATCCACAACCAAGTATGATGCATGTCCGGTTTAATGAAACATGGCATGGCAAAGTGCACAAGTGAAACTACAAATTAAGTGGAGCTCAATATGCAATGAGTTGCATATTGACGGAACACCACATTCAAGTTATTTAGTTCGATCTCGTTTATGTACCCGACAATATTAAATGTTGATTAACATGGAAAGAGGTGAAGCAAACATAAACTAACTATCTAGTCAAGTTTAAATGAGGCCGGAAACAACAAACAACAATTCCGGAAAATCCTCATGTGCATATTTATGGATTTGGTACTGTTCTGTCCTAAGGCATATTTTAGAATTTTTGAACATGCAAGAAAAGTGCACCATGTTAAACTAGGCATTTTTCTACCCCATTTACATATAAAGTTTGTTGGGTTTGGAGCTATGGTTATTTATTTATGAATTAAATCATTTTAGCATGGCATTTAAGCAAAATTAGACAAACAACATTTTAAACATTTCAAACATGCATGAAAGTTGGATATTATGAAGCTAGATGAAATTCTAGTCAAGTTACATATATAAATTATTTCCATGCGATGCATGGTCGGTGATTTATGATATGCATGGAGCTTAGGGGTTTTTCTGCAAATATGGTAACTCTGGATAAATAGCTAAAAACGTAACCGAGGAAAAACACTATCGGGCTGAAATGAACATGGCCCAATAGTGCAGAGGAGAGGGGACGGCTCACCACGGGCGTGGCCCAGTTCGGAAGCAGAGGAGGCCGGCTTAGGCAGCAGGCAGGCCGTGGTTGCTGGGCCGGCCCACGCGCTAGAGCTAGGTCAACTGGCACTGGTGAGCTTCAGCCGGAAGCACAGGATGGCGGTGTCGTACCTAACCACCGACGATGTTGGGACGAGGCGGCGCAAGGCTTTCCGACGACCGAAATAGCGAGGATGCATGGAAAACAGACAGATCCAGGACGGGGCAACAAGGATCCGTCGGTAGCGCAGCAAAATGAGGCCGGATCCGTCAGCGACGTTGACTCCGGCGAGCTCCGGCAGCTGCTACGACGACCCCATGAGGCGGCGGAGATCTGCGAAGGGGAGAGAGGGTATGGGTGAGAGCGATAGAGATGGGGAAGGGAAGGCAGTCGGCGATGGTGTGGACCTGGTGGTTCGCCGGCGGGCGGTTCTGGTGGACGGCGAGGCGAGACAGGCATGGCGGCGGAGTGACGCGATGGGCGCCGGCGCTAGTGGCGATGCAGGCGCGGGCGAGAGGAGAAACGCCCAGGGCGCGGGGCGCTCGGCCCGGATCGGGCCCGGAGCGGGCTGGCGATGGGCCAGCAGGGCCGCGGCGGCGCTGGGGAGGCAGGGGGCGCGTGGCCTCCTCTGATTGGCTGGAGGCGGCGTGCCCACTGGCGACTCGCCAAGTGTCGCTGAGGAAGGTGGCCAGGCGGGAAGCGATGAGGGCGGCGGCGGCTGATGATTGAGGGATGGAAAACAAGGTGGGAGGTTGAAGGAGGCCAAAAATGGAAGGGAGGGGGATTTATATAAGGAAGGGGATAGGGTTTGGTGGGTTTGAGACCGATTTGGACCCTCCGATCGCAATCGAACGGTTCCGGACCGAGCGGGGGTTTAGGTGGGCTGTAGATGGGCTGTGTAGAAGGGTTGGACTGAGAGGAGAGAAGAGAGAGACCCGGCGACTGTTTCCGGAGACCGAAAACCTCCGACGTTTGACCGGCTATAATGCCGCTATAGTTATCCATTGGGGCGTCAAACGGATTCCGAATGCGATGAAACTTGGCAGGCGGCCTATCGGCAACGAAACGACACCGCATGCCAACTCTCATGCCATTCCGAGAACATTTTCCGGCCACTTATAAAATAATAGTTCGAACGTGCCGCGGGCACGTGCAAGTGTGGCTGGGCTCAGAACGAACAACGGAGAGAACTGGGGAACCCGGACGGATGCATGTTTTGAAAACATGATGATGCAATGCACATGATGACATAACAAAATGCATCACACAAGCGGTTGACAAGGCAACAACAACGAATAACTAGAAGACAACTAGCGCGTCGGTCTCGGGGCGTCACAAGCAGCCATGTAAAACTTGCAACAACAAAGTAGAGGACGTCTAACTTGTTTTTGCAGGGCATGTTGTGATGCGATATGGTCAAGACAGGATGCTAAATTTTATTGTATGATATGATCATGTTTTGTAACAGAGTTATCGGCAACTGGCAGGAGCCATATGGATGTCGCTTTATTGTATGAAATGCAATCGCCATGTAATTTCTTTACTTTTATCACTAAGCGGTATCGATAGTCGTAGAAGCAATAGTTGGCGAGACGACAATGATGCTTTGATGGAGATCAAGGTGTCAAGCAGGTGACGATGGTGATCATGACGATGCTTTGGAGATGGAGATCAAAGGCACAAGATGATGATGGCCATATCATATCACTTATATTGATTGCATGTGATGTTTATACTTTATGCATCTTATTTTGCTTAGTTCGGTGATAGCATTATAAGATGATCTCTCACTAAATTTGAATGTATAAGTGTTCTCCCTGAGTATGCACCGTTGCTACAGTTCGTCATGCCGAGACACCACGTGATGATCGGGTGTGATAAGCTCTACGTTCACATATAATGAGTGCAAGCCAATTATGCACACGAAGAATACTCGGGTTAAACTTGAGGAGACTAGCATATGCAGATACGGCCTCGGAACGCTGAGACTGAAAGGTCGAGCATGAATCATATAGTAGATATGATCAACATAGTGATGCTCACCATTGAAAACTACTCCATCTCACGTGATGATCGGACATGGTTTAGTTGATATGGATCACGTGATCACTTAGATGATTAGAGGGATGTCTATCTAAGTGGGAGTTCTTAAGTAATATGATTAATTGAAACTTTAATTTGTCATGAACTTAGTACCTGATAGTATTTGCATGTCTATGTTGTTATAGATAGATGGCCCGTGCTGTTGTTCCGTTGAAGTTTAATGCGTTCCTAGAGAAAGCTAAGTTGAAAGATGATGGTAGCAATTACACGGACTGGGTCTGTAACATGAGGATTATCCTCATTGCTTCACAGAAGAATTACGGCCTGGAAGCACCGCTAGGTGCCAAACCCACTGCAGGAGCAACGCCAGATGTTATGAACACCTGGCAGAGCAAAGCTGATGACTACTCAATAGTTCAGTGTGCCATGATTTACGACTTAAAACCGGGACTTCAATGATGTTTTGAACGTCATGGAGCATATGAGATGTTCCCGGAGTTGAAGTTAATATTTCAAGCAAATGCCCGGATTAAGAGATATGAAGTCTCCAATAAGTTCTGCAGCTGCAAAATGGAGGAGAATAGTTCTGTGAGTGAACATATACTCAGAATGTCTGGGTACCACAACCACTTGACTCAGCTGGGAGTTGATCTTCCTGATGATAGTGTCATTGACAGAGTTCTTCAATCACTACCACCAAGCTACAAGAGCTTCGTGATGAACTATAATATGCAAGGGTGAGTAAGACAATTCCCGAGCTCTTCGCAATGCTAAAGGCTGCGGAGATAGAAATCAAGAAGGAGCATCAAGTGTTGATGGTCAACAAGACCACCAGTTTCAAGAACAAAGGTAAAAGGAAGAAGGGGAACTTCAAGAAGAACAGCAAGCAAGTTGCTGCTGAAGTGAAGAAGCCCAAGTCTGGACCTAAGCCTGAGACCGAGTGCTTCTACTACAAAGGGACTGGTCACTGGAAGCGGAACTGCCCCAAGTATTTGGCGAAGAAGAAGGATGGCAAAGTGAAAGGTATATTTGATATACATGTTATTGATGTGTACCATACTAATGCTCGCAGTAGCGCCTGGGTATTTGATATTGGTTTTGTTGCTAATATTTGCAACTCGAAACAGGGGCTACGGATTAAGCGAAGATTGGCTAAGGACGAGGTGACGGTGCACGTGGGAAATGGTTCCAAAGTCGATGTGATCGCCGTCGGCACGCTACCTCTACATCTACCCTCAGGACTAGTTTCAGACCTAAATAATTGTTATTTGCTGCCAGCGTTGAGCATGAACATTATATTTGGATCTTGTTTGATGCGAGACGGTTATTCATATAAGTCAGATAATAACGGTTGTTCTATTTATAAGAGTAATATCTTTTATGGTCAAGCACCCTTGATGAGTGATCTCTTTTTACTAAATCTTGATAGTAGTGATACACATGTTCATAGTATTGAAGCCAAAAGATATAAGTTTAATAATGATAGTGCAACTTATTTGTGGCACTGCCGTTTAGGTCATATTGGTGTAAAGCGCAAGAAGAAACTCCATGTTGATGGGCTTTTGGAATCACTTGATGCTTGCGAACCATGCCTCATGGGCAAGAGGACTAAGACTCCATTCTCCGGAACAATGGAGCAAGCAACAGACTTGCTGGAAATAATACATACTGATGTATGCGGTCAGATGAGTGTTGATGCTCGCGGTGGGTATCGTTATTTTCTTACCTTCACAGATGATTTGAGCAGATATGGGTATATCTACTTGATGAAACATAAGTCTGAAACATTTGAAAGGTTTCCACGATCTGATCATAACAAGAAAATAAAGTTTCTACGATCTGACCGTAACAAGAAAATAAAGTTTCTACGATCTGATCGTGGAGGAGAATATTTTAGTTACGAGTTTGGTCTTCATTTGAAACAATGCGGAATAGTTTCGCAACTCACGCCACCTGGAACACCACAATGTAATGGTGTGTCTGAACATCGTAACCGCACTTTATTAGATATGGTGCAATACATGATGTCTCTTACTGATTTACCGCTATCGTTTTGGGGTTATGCTTTAAAGACGGTTGTGCTAACTCTTGAGCATGCGTTGGTTTTTCCTTGAAGAGGAAAGGGTGATGCAGCAAAGTAGCGTAAGTAGTTCCCTCAGTTTTTGAGAACCAAGGTATCAATCCAGTAGGAGACTACACGCAAGTCACCTAGTACCTGCACAAACAAATAAGAACCTCGCAAGCAACGCGATAAAGGGGTTGTCAATCCCTTCACGGTCACTTACGAAAGTCAGATCTGATAGAGATAATAAGATAAATATTTTTGGTATTTTTGGTTGTATAGATTGAAAAGTAAAGATTGCAAAATAAATAGCAAACTAAAATTGTAGATCGGAAACTTATATGGTGTAAAGTAGACCCGGGAGCCACAGGTTTCACTAGTGGCTTCTCTCAAGATAGCATACACTACTAGGGAAAAGCCTAGCAGTAGCTCGGGTTTTGGGTGTATCAGTAGCGCGGGTACCCGCGCTACCGATACGGCACCACAGCTAACTTGTAGCAGTAGCGCGTGTTGACACACGCTGCTGCTATACATGGTTAGCTGTAGCATGCGTTGCAAACAACGCTATTGCTAATTAGCTGTAGCGGGTCTTATACCCCACGCTACTGCTATTACTTTCAAAAACAAAAAAAATCTCGATCCCGTGCATGCTGTCAGTGGCAGCAATGGTAAGATCTAGCGATCATTAGCGTCGCAGGAGGCATGAACGGACAGCGGAAGACCAGATCCAGCAGTGGCTATTGGAGAGGGCCCGTTTCTTTGGCAGAGCCAGGCCGCAGCGTGGGGCTCCTCTTCACGACCATGCCAGATAGCTCTGGGTCATCCATGGCGACGACCTGCACGGGCATGGACATGGGAGGGTGAGTCAAACCAGAGGGAGAGAGAAAAATGGAAAACCAAGGGATAGAGGAAGGTGATGTAGGGAGCAGCGGGGCTAGTCACCGGTGGCGAGGTGCTCCGGTGTGGTGGCGCGGGGCGCCGGGCTCCTAGATGTCGGTGGAAGACCGGCGAGCTCCTAGACGCCGGTGGCGCGAGGCGGCGGCCTCTTTCGGTGCCATGGAGGAGGATGGGTGCATGGGCAAGAGGTCCATGTGAGAGCGTATGGAAAGTGAGAGGAGAGAGTGGTGGAAGAGAGGAGGGATTTGGGGAGGAGCTGGGGATTCGGCCGACACTACAAAAAAATACACTTCCGTGATGATACGTGTTTGTCACATTAGGTTGTTTTTTGTCATGCATGTACATCCATGACAAATTTATGACAGAATCAAGATAGTCATACCTGTGCTGTCGTAGAAGTGTTCCATGACATTACCAGAATTATCATCACGGAAGTGTCCACTTCCATGACAATAAATCGTGCGTCACAGAAGTGCTTTCGTCAAGGGTGACCGACACGTGGCATCCACCGTAACGGAACGCCGTTAAGCTATCGGGGCGGGTTTTGGATCCGATAACCCGTTAACAGCCCCGACCAATGGGGATTTTCCACGTGTAAAATCATCATTGGCTGGAGGAGACATGTGTCAACTCATCCAATGGGCGAGACGCGCCTATGATATGTGGACACGTGGACCGGCCCATCAAGTTTAAATGGGCCGGCCCAACAGAAGGCCCACAAGATTTTGCGGACCATAATGGGCCAGCCCAGCTAAAGGCAGACGAGATTTTGCGGACCATAATGGGCTGGCCCAGCTAAAGGCCCACAAGATTTTGCGGGCCATAATGGGCCGGCCCAAGTAAAGGCCCACAAGATTTTTTTGTGCCATAATGGGCCGGCCTAGGAAAAGCCCACAAGATTCTTGTGGGTCATAATGGGCCAGCACAGCTAAAGGCCCACGAGATTTCACCGACATTAACGGGCCAGCCCAGCTGTAGGCCCACAAGATTTTGTTGACCCTAGTAGGCCGGCCCATTAACTGCCTGCCATGTTTTGGGCCAAATGCCGGCCCATATTTGATCCAGTCAATTAATGGACTGCTACGCTCCGGGCCTAATAGTGGCCCATATGAGATCCGGCCCATTAAAGGTCTACCACGTTCTGGGCCAAATTACGGCCTAGATCAGGTCCGGCCCTTTAAGAGGCTTTGGGCTCAATTATGGCCCGTATCGGATTCGGCCTGTCAACTGGACACTATGCTTTTGGGCCCACTTGCTAAAGGCCCACTTAGTAATTCGGCCTGATATTAGTTTTGGCCTGTTAAGGGCCCGTTTAACATTTCGGCCCTATATTAATTTCAACCTGTTAAAAGCCCATCATATAGTTGGGCCTAACTACGGCCCGGTTTGCATCCGGCCTGCTCGCAGCCGATATCTGATTGGGCCAAACAAAGACCGAGACAATTTTTCGGCCTATTAAAAGCCCATGATTTGATTCACACAATCATGGGCCGGGGTTCATTTCGGGCTGCTGCCGGCCCGTGAGCTGATCGGCACGTTTCAGGCCCAACCTACATCGTGATTGCATGACGGCCCGATTATGTACCATAATTTTACGGTTTGGCCGGTTTACTGCGAAGACAGGATATATATACAGTAAAATAACTGCATCATCGTGAATAAGAAAAAATCTATACTATACAATAAAGAAAGGGACATTTACATTTATGCCCCTAATTTGCGCCCACTCTCAGATTTACCCCTAATTTCAAAGCCTGCTCAAATTTGCCCCTCTGCCGTTATGTGCACTTATAGAAATGCCCTTTTGTGCTGTTACCATCGAGTCAAAGCTGGTCAAAGGGCTTTGACCATCCTGAAAAAAATAGCAAAAAAAATCTAAAAAATCTAAAAACTTGTGGGATGAAATATACTCAGGTTCGCAAGGTGCATGCAAAATTTTGTGTTGTTTGGGCATTCCAGGAGCTCGTGTCAAAGGAAAAACAATAAATATGTAAGTCTGTGAACAGTAAAATCAAAAAAATAACAAGAAAAATAAAAAAATGAAATTTTTTGGCATCAAAGAGGCTCGGGTCTGCAAACTGCATGCAAATTTTTATTGTGTTTGGACATTGGAGGGGATTTTGGAGAAAAGAACAAAATTTGGCTCGGGAAAAAATGACTATTTTGTTTTTTCTTGCTAGAGCTCCTCGCATCTCGTTTGATCACAAAAACTTGCATGCACCTTGTGCACCCAAGCCTCTTTGATGCCCAAAAAATTCATATTTTTTTGAATTTTCGTGCTATTTTATTTCAAATTTACTATTCACAAGCGTGCAGATTAACTGTTTTTCCTGGCCACGAGCTCCTGGAATGTCCAAATAGCACGAAAATTTGCACACACCTTGCGCACATGAGTATCTTCTATCTCACAAAATTTTAGATTTTTTAGATTTTTTTGCTATTTTTTCAGGTCAGTCAAAGCTATTTGACCGGACGGTAACGGCGCAGAAGGGCATTTCTGTAAAGGCACCTAATGGCAAAGGGGCAAATTTGAGCAGACTTTCAAATTAGGGGTATATCTGATTAGGTGGTTCGAGTTAGGGACAGAAATGCAAATGGCCCATAAAAAAATTATGGCATATTACATCCACTGGGCATCAAAGTTCGCCACTATGGTAAGACATTGCAGAATATGACATTATGCTGTAGTGGGTAGGTTCACCACACCACTGGATTACAGATGAAGAACAGAAGCATACATGCAGTGCAAAAAAGATCACTTCCTCTGTATAGTTTAATTTACATGGTATGAAGAAGGAACTTGGTTGTACAACTGAAAACTTAAATTGAGAAAGGATGAACTTTTGTTTATGAACTACATATAATAAACTTTAAACAAACAATTTGTGCAAACACCAAAAATAAACAACTATTGCAGTCATGCCTAACCAAATATATACAACAAAGTTTGAAGGCTTGAGATGGACAAACTTACATTATTGGTGAAGACATGCTCTATAAAGGCCTTGTCCATGCTGATGGGGGGCAATTCAAGAAGTTTACCATAGAATCTTCTTCAAAAGCATTGCCTTTATTCTACATTTTGTTAAGAGTAAATATAGATGTGATAATATACGAAAAAATGGAAAATATTTAAGATAAGATGAAGCGTGATGCTACATAACCAAGTAGCTATAAATGTAAGTGCGGCGATACAGGCAAAAGGTACAGCCAAGAGCAATGCACAACTAAACTTGTTCAGTACCAACCTTATGGTTAGAGTAAATATAGATCTGATGTGCAGAAAATGGAGGGCAAAGGAAAATAAGGTGCAGAGTGATGGTACATGAACACCTACCTGTCATTATAAGTACACTGATAAAGGACAGCATGTACTTAGAAGAACAATGCAGAGCTAAAAAACATTGGCATTGGATATATTCTACACTAATGTAACCATTCATACAGATCAGATAATTTGGAGCGAACAATTGATAAAAACATTGGCATTGGATATATTCTACACTAATGTAAGCATTTGAGTGGAAAAACATGGTACGATGACAGATGGAATATGTATTGATAATTGATGGGCATGGCATCTCAACATATATGATGAGTAAACTAAGCAGATGGCGGTGCAACAAAGTAGAAGAAATGCAAGACAACATATGCAAGATACGCGCAATCAATAAAACTTTGCCAAATTAGAATAGGCACCTTGATGGGTGAACAGGACAGGCCATCTGCCTTTGACTCCTCGAGGTTAGAATAGTCATTAGGATGATATTCTGAACACGAATCAACAGGTGGGGAGCGTACGAGTTTCATTGCTTCCAAAATGGCACTCAATGCCTTGGTGCCAATTTTGTAAGTCATTGCAGTGTTCCACAATATTCTTCTGATGCGCGGATTCTGATATTCACTGTAATTGCGTATGATATCTGAGAACCATGAAAACATAAATAGTTGTGAGATTATCTTTGTAATGCAGATGATATTCTAATATAGGGGTGCCCCTGTAAACACTTGTGTGCTATCACTGGATTCTGATGAGAGAGCTCATGTGTGCTGTAATATGGTGCGTGCATTTATATAATCTAGGACAAGTACACAAAAAATAGGCTCCAGAAGTAAGGATAGGTGGCAGATGATAGGTTCAAAATATACTGTATAGAGAGTTTATTGCCAAACCATGACAACAAGAGCACACAGCAACTAGGCAGATCATAGTGTACATAACAGGGGTACACCATAACCAGGATATATAAATCGGGAAAGTGGAACTGGCTGGAAATTACGGTGTTGTATTGCCGCTAGTAATTGAAAGCCTATCGATCACGTACAGGCCAACTCTATCAGCTGTTAGACTGCAGATGTCCCTGCTCCCCTTCCTGACAAGGAACATACTGTGCTTCCCATACAAAACACCGCACGGGCCGCCGGCCGAACCACCGGCCCCACCGCCTGTGTTCCTCTGCCACCCCCACCCCCACCCCCGCCCCACCCGTGTCGAGTTTTCTTCGTTCGACGAGGCCCCACCACTACCCCCCAAAACCACCGGCCCCACCCGAGCCCCTTCGATCGCACCGACGAACTCCGGCGAGCTCTGAAAAATCGGCTGACCCATTTTTTAAATTTAGTCTACTGTGATTTAACTAGTGTGGAATATAAAAGGGGAAAACCATGAGCATTGCGAGTATGGTGTTGAGCGTGCCATGGCAGATCTGAAGGTGCAAACCGGACAGAGGTAACTTCGCAACCAAGACAAGAAATCAGAGTAAAGAACTAGCGATCCATTTTCTTGCTGCAATAAATAAGTTGAGCAGATACAAATGAGTACCGCCTCTGGTGCGGCGCCGTGTACGCATCTGCTGAGAATTTGACGGTGCTGTGGTAGCGATGGCTGTCGGCAGTGTGGAAGCAGATCTAGGAGGGTAGACGGTGGCGGCGGGGTGCGGTGGACGAGACGGTCGTAGGAGCGGCGCCCGCAAGGTGGACGACGGCGGGGATGAAGCGAGAGGACGGGATGCAAGGATCCCGGTCCGAAGCCATGGATGAGAGAGGTCGATCTCTCGTAATGGACGGCGGCGTCGGGGTATCAGCTCCGGCATGGTGGAGGAGGACGGCGGTGGATGGGGTGGCGGACAGCGGCGGACGGAGGAGGGTGGGGTGGAGAGGGTGTTTTGGCGCCCACGGAATACGTATGGGGAAAAGGGAGGTAGAGAGGAAGGGGGGAACCATGTATTCAGGGCGCGCTTGTCTCAAATGCAAGGAAATTTACAAACTTAGCCCCCGTTTCAAACGTCTACTACATCACAGCAACACTAGTCGGTTGGGGATAGGATGGTAATCTTGCATACACCGAATATTTGCCGACGAGAGTTTGTTTTTGGCGCCCACCGTGTATGAATATGAATCGGGGAGGGAGTTGATTTCGGTTGAGGACACACTGTGTTTTGGTGCCCACCGTGTATGAATACGGGTGAGAGGCGGTTACGTCACGTTTGGGTGAAATTAGAAACCTACCCCTATCGAAACCTATAGAAATCCAGCATATAGGCTTTGCGTGGAAGGGATAGGCAGTAGTGATTTCCATCTCGCAGATTTTGGTTTCGGGCGGTTACTGCGACTTTCCCCGCTTCGTTCAAATTTAGCAGAGTGCATGTTTACCATGCCAACTCAATTCGAATCCCGTTTGTATTCTATTTTTTTCAGGTGGGATCCATTTTCAATTGGAATTACATTCTATATACATCATTTTTTATATATACTTTCAAAAGCACAACACCATTTATACATAAATATGGTTTACAAATGGCATGATCTCAGATTCATAAGGTTGTATCCATCAATTTGGATTTTCAAATATTTGAAACCACTTTATGTTGAAATCCAATGTATGCATTCCTTGCTAACTGTCTCCAATTAATGTATGTTTCATGCGGGTTTTTTTACTTCTCAAACATGTATAATGTGTTTCACACACGCAACATATAGTGTAATCCCATTTAGACATTAATTGCATATAAACCATGCATTGTTTGTAATTGAAGAATCTATGGATCACCAATATTGATAAACTATATAACATTACACGTGTGCCCAAATTCAAATGAATATGCATGTTTGATACTTCAATTTGTCTTATGATATTATCGATGTCGTGATCTCCAGTTTAAATATTTGAATCCCCTTTAATCCAGATATTCGTCTCATATAGCTATCACTCATGCTTATACAGGACTATCTCTCTGGACCTATATGCGTTCATCGTCTCTGAGGTATCTGTCGTGCTACCTGTATGTCGACAATGATCTTTTATCTTCGTAACACACTGACAGTACTCTCTCCCTTGACCTTCATAACTCTATCTCTCTCTAAGTATATCTCGCTCCCTGCTATGTGTCTCTAACTATGATTCTCCATGTGGAATCTCTTTCTCTCACACAAACACAAAACTTTGTCTCCCGGGGTCTCATTTCTCTCTACTATTCCCATGTGTGCCACTCGCACACCCCTCATACAGAGATGTCTTTCGCTCCTTAGATATGAGAACCTACGACTCTTCCTCTTCAATATCTCTTTCTCACACACAAACACAAACTCTGTCTCCAGGGTCTCATATTTCTCCATTGTTCTCTTCTATGTCGCTCACACACACCCTCTCTCCCTAGAGATATCTTGCGTTCCCTCATATGTCTCTCTAGCTATCACTCTCATTGTGAAATATCTTTCTCTCTCGCAGTCACAAAACTCCGTCTCTCTGGATCTCATTTCTCTCTGGTATCTGTTTGTATGTGACTCACACGCACCCTCTCTCTATCTCTCTCACACCCACACACATAATCCAGCCTTCTGATCCACTATACTCCTATCTCTAACGCACACTAGCTAGCATCTTTATCTTTCTATTTATCTGTTTCTCCATCAACCTTCTTTCTCGCCCTCACTCTTGATTCCTATCACGCACACTTCATATGTTTCTCTCTACATGCAGTCAAGTGCCCTCACACACACATATATAACTTCACCCTTTGAACCACCCGACGGTCATCTCCAACACCCAAACTAGCGGATGTCCATCTAGCTAGCATCTCCATCTCTGTATCTATCTGTAGTTTCTCCATCAACATTTCTTTCTCGCACGGAGTCTTGCTTTCTATCACCCACACTATATATGTCTCTCCATACATATGCATTTATAGGTTGGTCTCTTTTGCACAATCGTTGCACCTCACTCCCTCTGCTCACCATAGATGCATGCTCCAGCCCACGCCACTATCTCTTAAAGACAAAAACACATGCTCAATTGTCGGGACTTCTTCCAGGCATTCTCACATGCATGCATATTGTCATACCGATCCGTCTCTCCCATGTTGTTGATCTTATGACTTATGTCTTCTTTCTTTTATCTCGATCATGCGCGTGCGCACACACACACATCCCACGTATACATGTATACCTCTCACACATGCACGTTCAAGGTCTCTATGTCTGCATACGTAGTTAATTACCCTCAATCCTAACGCCACATCGAATCGTTCTCCTCTTTTGTGCACATAACTTCCGCCTGGATGGGTAAAACACACACTCACACTTAACAATCTCCTAGCTCCCCCCCCCCCGCCTCTCACTCTTCCCCTATATTCCTGAAACCAATAAGACCATCCATTAGTTTAATTCCCGCCTACATGCACCATTGATATATAGTAGTCCTCCTCGATTTCTCTCGAACAAACACGTTCTCTCGAAGTCGACTCCTCTCATGCGCACTCACCTTCTCTTCCCTCTCTACGGGCATTTTCTCTCTCGCACCCCATCGTTGGTGGCCTCTACCATACACATCACCTCTCTATGATGAAAGCCATGGACACTTAAATTACGTCCGCCACAGAGGACCCCGCGACACACACACACACACGCACCACCCCCCCCCCCAACACACACACACACACTAAGACTCCATCTCTCTCTATCTCTCACACACACACACAAACACACACACACGCAAGCACACATGCCCCCACACACACTAAGACTCCATCTCTCTCCCTCTCTCTCTCACACACACAAACTAAGACTCCATCTCTCTCTCTCTCTCTCTGACACACACACACACACCCCACACACACACTAAGACTCCATCTCACACATACATGCTCTAGGCGGAGCATTTGTTCCTACCACCCTTCATCCAACCTTACCCGTATGATGAACAATCAGCTTTATTTACTTGCATAACATGGACAAATTCCACTTTACTTTAGTAGTCAGCAAACTTATCATCTGTACCCTTATAAAAGATAAGTTGGTGGTGATGGTGTGCCTGCCATCTTGTAATACAGACCATATGATCTATATCTGAGGATAGAAAGCAAACTATGATAATTTTACAAAAGATACCCACACCTCTCTCCACATCATTATCTCCCGCAACCTCATTGCTCAGCAATTAAAAAGGAATATGTCTCTGGAACAATCTAGCATGCATGGTGGCCGCTGCCGCCTGCCAGCGCCGTCCATCCCCATGCCTCTGCCCATTCCGACTACCAGTCACCACCACGCTCCACTCCTCCTCGCCATATCTCTCATCTTTCATTTTTTCGATGACATTCTTGAGATACCAGTTTTCCGATAAAATTCCTGAGATATCATTAGTTTTTACACATGGGATTACTCCTGCAGGGGTCAATCACAACAGGTGTTCTGTAAAAAATGCATATTGATGTTCTGTGCAATGCACAAGAATCTTGCTTGTAATTATATAACGCAAATCACGAGCAGGAAGTGACATTTCTTTTGACACAACCACGTTAACATGGCCACGTAAATCACTGGCTAAAGTAAATACCATTATACTTATATCCCGATGCAAAAGGTTGAGTACATGTACGAAGAATAGAGTCGCACACACGCACTCTGTCTCTCAGAATCTCTCTCACACACACACCAGTTACGTGACGCCCACTTAAGCAGACACGTATGTTACAATTTGTGCTCCCGCGGGTATACGTGATGCTGCGCATTTTTTTAAGCCGGAAGGCGAACCCAAACAGTAGCTGCATTCATTCCCCTCCCGCCGCCTCTTCTCTGGTCGTCGTCGCCCAGTAGCCATGGGCCGGCCGAAGGTAACAACATATGCCATACTCCCGCCGGAGCGGTGCTTTAATATGGAAATTTTAGTGGCCATGCATGCATCTTTTTGTGCTAGCACTCCTATATAAGGGTTGACCGGTCGCTTCCCGCGGGCGTGCGCGGGCGGTGGAAGAGGAAGGAGAAGGGAAGCGGGCTGTGGAGTAAAGTTTTTTTACCATAATTTCCTAGGAAACCGAGTGCAATAATTGAGTAGTTTTGCAAACTACCAGTACTGCACCTGAAACAGTTCAAAACCTATACTCCCTTGCCAGCGCGCGCTTCCCGCATGAAACGGTTAGCGTTGCCCTAGAGCGTCAGTGCCACATTAATGCCCGGCCAGAGCGGAGGCGACCTCTCACTGGCACCGGCTTTGAAGTGGCGCGACGGCCGAGAGAGCGCCGCTTCCCGGTGCACGCGACTGCTCCGCATCGAGACTGGCCATAGGCCCTGTTTGGATCCATAGGTTAGAGTTAGTTTGAGCTAGTTGGGGCTCAAATAGCCCTAAACTATCCAAGCATGAGGGTTTAAGTTGGAGCAAGTTCCACCGAACCCACCAAAACAAATATCCCACCCATGAGGGTTTAAACTGGAGATAGTTCTCATTGGGACCACTGAAAAATCACTTTTCTCTCTCCATGAAGTGCATTTATTGTCAATCTAACCCTGTCACCCAAACACCTCTTTGGCTACAGTTAGTTCAGGGTTAGTCATGAGTTAGTCTAACCTCTAGCTAAGTTAGAGTATCAAACATGAGCAGTATAGGACATGCAAGTTGCTCAAAGCATACAGGCAAATTCGTACGTGAAAGGATTTTTTTTCTTTTTGAAAATGGAACATGAAAGAATTTTTTTTAGAATGCTCTTGGCATGTCGCTAACATGTGATAGTTAACCGACCTCAATAGATGGCAGAAACGCCAGCCCGCCGCACTTTGATAGAGACGAGGAGGGAGAAGCGATACAGGGTGCTGGATTACTAGAGATAGGTGTCGCACGGAAGCCAAGAAATATGGTGATAGCGTGGGTTAGCCATGTACTAGTATGATGTAACTACACTTGGCTGCCGTGTTTCGTACTCTTCCAGTCCACTGTGGAGATGATTGGTTAATTTTATATCGCTGAATAATTTTAAATATTATGAGTGCAGACGCTCCACCACGAGGTTCCTTGCTCCTTCTCGGTCGTCCGGAATCTATGTTCTTCCACTCTATTTTTTTACGTGAGCTTTGTTCATCCTTTTGCCAACACGCGAGACATCTAGCATCAAGGTGCATGTGTTATGCAAGGATCGTTCCATCTATATGAAGAACACGTGGGAATGGAACTACGAGACGAACATGTACCCAGGAGTAGACGTACGAACCTGAGTAATGTAGCGCAGTAAGTGAAGTAGAAAGGCACAAATCGTATGAACATGCGTGGCATATAGGGTATGTTTGGTTGCGTTCTCGTCTCAACATAGTTGTTCCCTCTTCAGGCATGCTCAACTCAACACACCTCTTCATGCATGCTCTTTCATGCATGCTTCTAGTGTATTTGTGCTAAACTAGTGTGGACTCATGCACCCTCCATACACTCTACCAAACACCCAAAAGTAGGTCGAGAAGGGAACTCTTGGGCGGCATTTGTCTCTTACTACGTACTACCACTAAATGTTGTACGTGCAATGCACGGTGGTGTTATGGAGTATGTGCCTAAGTACTCTACCACTACTATATTAGTTGAAGGCACATATTAACTTTTATATTTGTTTACATGTATGCCTCGAGACCTTCCAACTAGACGTGTCTTTGTCTCCATTTTTTGCGGAAAACGTGTCTTTGTCTCCAGGTCGCACTTTGTATCGTTCATACCACTAAGTACTACTACGTGTGGTCTCCGACCCAGAAGTGGAAGAAGTGGAGACGCTCTACCACGATGTTTTTTACGCTGGGCTCTACCATGCTATTCATGTCCCACTCCTTTTGCTGACGTGTGGGACATCCAGCACGTGTCGTGTTTGGCACCCTTCGTCATAAGAGTTGAAATGCTAGCATTCATCAGAAATAAAAATTAATTATAAATCGGTAGTGATACTATTTTTTTTGCGAACCAATCAGCAGTGATACTATACCTCGATATCGGAAAGAATACTACTCTGTTCGCCAATATGTGGGACATCGACCATCCTGGTCCACTTGCCATGCACGCAGAACTCCAAGGGAGTCACCCAGGTCGTTGCGCCGCAGTAAAAATGACTAATGAGCCGTCAAATCGCAGGCCCACTTCCCACTTTGAAGTTGCTTGGACGAAGGAACCATCATGACTTTGTTGAATTCCACTTCTTGAAGAAAACTACTGTACCAGCAGTACTGCTAGCTACAGTAGTTACTACAACAGAGGCCTCCTTTTGTTCATAGGATAGGAATATGAAAATCATAGGAAGTGAGATGACATGCATCTCAATTCCTATAGAGAAAGAGATGCCATTTGATGCTTAGGATAGGAATTTTTTCCATTTAGTCAAGGCTAATGTACTAGTAATTTGCTCTAAAAACTACAGTAGTAACTAGTAGTACTGGTACATGCTCGTACTCAAACACACACACACACACACACACAAACTACTAGTACTACTACCTCTCACATGCTGGCCAGACGCCGTCGTTCTCCTTCCCGGCTTTGTCGGCGACACCCCACCGTGCTTGGATCTCCGCCGACCTCTCCGCAGCAGCGCGTGCGTCCTTTTCTTTCTTGCGGCGACGGGCCTCTCTTTTCTTGAGTGCTTTCTGACTTTTCCGCTCCCTCTGTGCGGCTTTGGCCGCCTCTTGCTCGACCACCCATTTGGCCTTGGCATCTTCAAATTCCTCCCACATAGTTGTGAGGTCGTGAGCAACGATGAACTATGTATCTCTTTCGCTTATGTATTACATGGGTTGTGTGAAGATTATCTCACTTGCGACATTGCTTTCAATGCGGTTATGCCTCTAAGTCGTGCTTCGACACGTGGGAGATATAGCCGCATCGAGGGCGTTACAGTGGCTCTCTTGGATGTTTTCAAGGTATAACAATATATATAGGCGAAAGAAGTAGGTCGGTGGAGCTGCGAGGAGCCAACGAGGGTGGGGGCGCGCCTGGCACCCTAGGCATGCCGCCCTACCTCGTGGCCGCCTCGCTGCTTCCTTGACTTCCACTCCAAGTCTCCTGGATCACGTTTGTTCCAAAAAAGATCCTCGCGAAGGTTTCATTCCATTTGGATTCTGTTTGATATTCCTTTTCTGCGAAACACTGAAATAGGCAAAAAAGAGCAATTTGCACTGGGCCTTCAGTTAATAGGTTAGTCCCAACAATAATATAAATGTGCATAATAAAGCCTGTAAACATCCAAAACAGATAATATAATAGCATGGAACAATAAAAAATTATAGATACGTTGGAGACGTATCAAGCATCCCCAATCTTAATTCTTGCTCGTCCTCGAGTACGTAAATGATAAAAATAGAATTTTTGATGTGGAATGCTACCTAACATAATTTTCAATGTATTTCTCTTTATTGCGGCATGAATGTTTAGATCCGAAAGATTCTAGACAGAAGTTTAATATTGACATAAAAATAATAATACTTCAAGCAATGCTAACCAAGCAATCATGTCTTATCAAAATAACATAGCCAAAGAAAGCTTATCCCTAGAAAATCATATAGTTTGGCCATGCTTCATTTTCGTCACACAAAATGCTCCCGTGATGCACAACCCCGATGACAATCCAAGCAATTGTTTCATACTTTAGTATTTTCAAACTCTTTCAACTTTCACGCAATATATGAGCACGAGCCATGGATATAGCACTATGGGTGGAACAGAATATGATGATGGAGGTTGTGTGAGAAGACAAAAAGGAAGAAAGTCTCACATTAACGCAGCTAATCAATGGGCTATGGAGATGCCCATCAATTGATGTCAATGCAAGAAGCACTACAAGAAACATGTTAATCTATGATGGATTTCTGATGACGTTTCCGAATACTGTCATGGACGGACTAGTACAGCCCCGCAGGCCCGCTCAAGCCCGGCTAATCATTCCTGGTATAAAATGCTAACCCTAATCCCTTCTCAGCCGCTCCACTCTCCCTCCGCAGCCCCCATCTCTCCTCCCACAAGACTCCTCGCCGCCGCCCCATGATTCCGATGACTTTCGGTGGCTATGGCCGGCGCGTAGCCTACCTCCATCTTCCCCTCTCTCCGCTCCTTCCTCCCCTTTGGCTCGATTCACCAGTAGCGCTCTGCAGCAACCCATCCCCGTGGCAAGGGTTTCGGCGCCAGCGCGGCTCCGGCCGATCCTCTTCGTCGCCTGCCACCTACTGGATGGTGCTCCTAGAATAGGGCCACTTGAGGCCGACCTCCCGCAGGATGTGCTGATGGGCGCACCCTGCATCGGCATGTTCGGGATGAGCACGGGACCGACGGCCTTGTCCCGCTGGACGATGGCGGCGGCGAACGCCAGTGCTCCTCGTCCCTGAACCTGTCCACCCATCTGGCGATGTACAGCTTGTCGTCATGCACGTATACGTTGTGGGCTTCCTCTCTCTCCCCCCTCTACCCCAAATCTGGATTGCACTTGCATTTGTTACATATATAAATATGAATAAGCACCACGGTTTGGTATGCGTCTAGATCGGGATGGTACCTGTAGTAAACAGTCGCTCCCCATCTGTATGCGTTCATGAGTCTGCAAACGGTAGCTCCTTGCATTTTATCTTGAACATAACTCCTCCCTAATCTTCCTGTACTCCATGTCCTTGGTTGCTGTCATGTACTCGATGCCTTTATTGTTTCAAAATTCCAATACCTAAAAGTGGCACATCATATTTCTAGTCGTGGTCCTGTTTACACGACTTTTTCTGATTTTGTTTCAGTCAAGTTTATGTGAAATATAATCTTGTTTTATCTGATACTTTGGTTTGAATATTTATATTTTAATTACCATGTACGTACTAGTGCAGTATCCAGATATTTTGTTGGTGTTATCTTCCTAAATAATAGTAAATGCAGTCCTTAGATAGAAGTAAAAGTAGCATGTCCGCAAACAGAGTTGTACATGTAAACTTACTACAAGTGTTGTAGATGATTGCTTGGAATCATAAAGATCTCAAATAAACATACAAAAATAGATTCTTGACACAAATTAATATAGACTCATCAAATATATATACTTTGTCCATGGTCAACTTGTGATGCCAAATAATGTTCAGTATAATAGCAACCTACAAACAACAGTCTATAGTTCTATGATCATTTCCCTCCTACAGTTCTAAATATCATGCGAACATACATTGCTTTATGCAAGAGAAAGGAGTATGTGTACTTTAGAAAGCAAAATGTTGAAGAAACATATAAAAAAGATGGTGCATGGCTGCTGTTTAGGTCACTTCTTTATAGGCTATAATCTCTAAAAATCCACAAATTATACGGTTGGTTCATAACTGCTATTCAGGTCACTTCTTTATAGGTTAATACTTGCTTCATCCATTTATGAATGTGCAGGAAGGACTGTAGAACAGAGAAGGGGTTCATCATGCCGTTTGGGTTGGTTTGGGCTAGCTCCGGCGATGGTGTTGTCGGCCTCAGCCACAAATGTTGAAGGTATCCCCCTCCCTTCTTCCCTTTGCTCTTGTCATGTGTTCATTTTGTTTGCTTTCCATAGGATACTATCCCAGCTTGTTGGCAAACAAGCTCATTTCATTTGCTTTGCACATATGTGGGTTAAGTATGTTTATACCATATAAAGTGAGCTAACCAAAGATCGTTCCCTTATCTGGTAGAGAGACTCGGCTGCATTGTTGTAGCAGAAAACAAGATATTAAAATGATAATCATTAGTGCCATTTTTATTACCTTCTCCAAGCAAGATCTTGGTAGCAAATTAACTAGACTGTTTGCTTCTAGTCATGGAAACTAAATAAATATTATGGTTCTCATTTTTCTTAGTAGAGGGGTTGTCAATAGATTTTTAGAATGCTTTGGAGCTGGAAAGGGTTGTTACATTGAGACCTCTAACACGGTCACTCCATTGAGTTGTGATAAATTTATTTCACCAAGTTGGCGTTCCAATCTTCAGTTTGTGAAATTGGTTGTCTCATATTTGTGAGAATTAGAGCCCATGAACCATGGTTAGTAATATGTATATTATATTTTGTGGACCTGGAACTTTCTTAGGCAAGGCTATTATGTTACTAACATCTTATAATGTACTTATGCCAAGAAACTTTCAGGACATTTATCCGTACTGGTTGTTTCTGCGAGAGTAGACAATATGCATGTTTAGGACATGATGTGAAGCTCGCATCTGATCATCTAACTAAGATAACTTGATTTGAATCATTCAAGATAGTTTTGTAAGGGCTTCTTAGTAAATGGTTTTCTAGGACAGTACCTACCAAGCCCAGAACCATGCTATTTGTTGTGATAGTTTCCCCTGATCTATAAGACTTTTGTTCCTCCCTGATGTTTTCCTTCCTAATCCATTTCCCTTGATGCTTCTTATGTGCATCCTGTCTGTAGGTATTGCATTACATTGAATTTGATGGAGAGCAACTTCTCCGAGAGAACTGAAAGAATGAGTTGTGAGGTGGAACTAAGGGGCTTTAAGAAACTTTAATGTGTTGTTGATGTAAACTGGAGTGTGCTAGTTCCTAACATGCATTGATATGTTTTGTATTTTGTCAACTGATGTTGTAAATTATCATTTCATTGAGGATTTTGTAAACTGATGTCTTGTATATATCGGTGGATGCTTGTATAAACGCTACATGATCTGTGTATTATATGTCATTTTGGAAATACTGTCTTGGGTCAAAGTTGACATTATGATCAGTGTAATGCATTATGCTAAAAAAAGTGTTGTCTCAAAATTGCACTGAATTTAAATGGGATAATTGGATGGAAACCATTTAAATAGCTTCTAAATCCATGACGGTTCTTGTGACGAAAAATAATGTACATGTAGGCAGCCACGTCATTCCAACCAGTCAATTGAAAATCCTACGTGGCATCTGTCTATGACGGCTTGTTCTGTCACAGAGGCTCGGGCCTAGTTTGGGCTGGGCGGGCCTGGGGGAAGACCCATGACGGTCAAAATCCATCATGGAAGGTACGGTGTCAAATTATGACGCGTGATACATGACAAATTTCAAATCTGTCATGGAAGTACATCCATGATGGTTTTTCCCTGATCGATGGCGGACACAATCTGTCATGGATTAACAGGTTTCTTGTAGTGAAGTAGGATTGCCATGCAATGGATGCACTAGAGCTATAAATATACGCAAGCTCAACAAAAGAAACTAAATGGGTGTGCATCCAACTTGCTTGCTCACGAAGACCTAGGGCATTTTGAGGAAGCTAATTGTTGGAATATACAAGCCAAGTTCTATAATGAAAAATTCCCACTAGAATGTGAAAGTGACAACATAAGAGACTTTCTATCATGAAGATCATGGTGCTACATTGAAGCACATGTGTGGAAAAAGGATAGTAACATTGCCCTTCTCTCTTTTTCTCTCATTTTTTTGGGACTCTGCTTTTTTATGGCTTTCTATTTTTTCGAAGAACTTTCCTCACATGGGACAATGCTCTAATAATGCAAATCATCACACTTTCATTCACTTTACAACTCAGGAATTACAACCCGATACTTAGAACAAAATATGACTCTACGTGAATGCCTCCGGTGGTGTACCGGGATAATGAATCAAGAGTGACATGTATGAAAGAATTATGAAGGTGGCTTTTCCACAAATACGATGTCAACTACATGATCATGCAAGGCAATATGACAATGATGGAGCGTGTCATAATAAATGGAACGGTGGAAAGTTGCGTGGCAATATATCTCGGAATGGTTATGGAAATGCCATAATAGGTAGGTATGGTGGCTGTTTTGAGGAAGATATAAGGAGGCTTACGTGTGATAGAGCGTATCATATCATGGGGTTTGGATGCACTGGCAAAGTTTGCACCGTCTCTCAAGGTGAGAAAGGGCAATCCACGGTACCGAAGAGGCTAGCAATGATGGAAGGGTGAGAGTGCGTATAATCCATGGACTCAACATTAGTCATAAAGAACTCATATACTTATTGCAAAAATCTACAAGTCATCAAAACCAAGAACTACGCACATGCTCCTAGGGGGATAGATTGGTAGGAAAATACCATCGCTCCTCCCTGACCCCCACTCATAAGGAAAGCAATCAAAGAACACCTCATGCTTCAAATTTGTCACACAACTTTTACCATACGTGCATGCTATGGGACTTGCCAACTTCAACACAAGTATTTCTATATTAAATAATTAATCAATATCACAACTCTAATATTACCACCTTTATATCTCAAAACAACTATGAGGAATTAAACTTTTCATGACATTTAATACACTCTATATGAAAGTTTTTATTATACCCATCCCGGATGTCTATTATATTAGGACTAATTTCATAACCAAAGCAAATTACCATGTTGTTCTCAAAGACTCTCAAAATAATATGAGTGTAGCATGAGAGATCAATTATTTCTATAAAATAAAACCACCACCGTGCTCTAAAAAGATGTAAGTGAAGCACTAGAGCAAAATTATCCAGCTCAAAAGATATAAGTGAAGCACATACAGTATTCTAATAAATCCTGATTCATGTGTGTCTCTCCCAAAAGGTGTGTACATCAAGGATGATTGTGGTAGACTAAAAAGAAAATTCTCAAATCATACAAGACACTCCAAGCAAAACTCATATCATGTGGTGAATAAAAATATAGCCTCAAGTAAAGTTACCGATAGATGAAGATGAAAGAGGGGATGCCTTCCGAGGCATCCCCAAGAACAGGCTTTTAGTTATCCTTGAATTTTACCTTGGGGTGACTTGGGAATCCCCAAGCTTAGGCTCTTGCCACTCCTTGTTCCGAAATCCATCAAATCTTTACCCAAAAACTTGAAAACTTCACAACACAAAACTCAACAGAAAATCTCATGAGCTCCGTTAGTATAAGAAAACAAACCACCACTTTAAGGTACTGTAATGAACTCATTCTTTATTTATATTGGTGTTAAACCTAATGTATTCCAACTTCTCTATGGTTCATACCCCCCGATACTAGTCATAGATTCATCAAAATAAGCAAACAACACATGAAAAATAGAATATGTAAAAAACACAACAGTATGTAGCAATCTGTAGGTTTCAAATACTTCTGTAACTCCAAAAATCCTGAGAAATTAGGATATCCTAATTAATTTGTATATTGATCTACTGCAGTTGGAATCACTATTTTATCACTCTATTGTTAAAAATTAAATTATTTTCATGAGCGCATACTTTCTATTTTTTCAGCAAGATCAAATAACAATCATCCAAGAAGATCCTAAAGGCTTTACTTGGCACAAACACTAATTAAAACATACAAAACACAATCATAACAGAAGATAGATGATTTATTTATTAATAAACATGAACAAAAAGGAAGGAACAAAAATAAAATTGGGTTGCCTCCCGACAAGCGCTATCGTTTCACGCCCCTAGCTAGGCATAAAAGCAAGAATAGATCTAGGTATTATCATCTTTGGTATGCAATCCATATGTGGCTCTCATAATAGATTCATCGGGTAATTTAATTTTATTTCTAGGAAAGTGTTCCATGCCTTTCCTTAACGGAAATGGGAATCTAATATTTCCTTCTTTCATGTCAATAATTGCACGAATCATTCTAAGGAAAGGTCTGCAAAGAATAATAGGACATGTAGGATTGCAATCTATATCAAGAACAATGAAATCTATGGGCACATAATTCCTATTCGCAACAATAAGAACATCATTAATCCTTCCCATAGGTTTCTTAATGGTGGAATCCGTGAGATACGAATTTAAAGAACAACCATCAAATTCACGGAAACCTAACACATCACACAATGTTTTTGGAATCGTGGAAACACCAGCACCCAAATCACATAAAGCATAGCATTCATGATCTTTAATATTAATTTTGATAGTAGGTTCCCAATCATCATAAAGTTCTCTAGGAATAGAAACTTCTAGTTCAGGCTTTTCTTTATGGGATTGCATCAAAGCATCAACGATGTTGTCGGTGTCAAAACCGGCAGATCTCAGGTAGGGGGTCCCGAACTGTGCGTCAAGGCGGATGGTAACAGGAGGCAGGGGACATGATGTTTTTACCCAGGTTCGGGCCCTCTTGATGCAGGTAAAACCCTATGTCCTGCTCGATTTATTCTTGATGATATGGGTATTACAAGAGTTGATCTACCACGAGATCGGAGAGGCTAAACCCTAGAAGCTAGCCTATGGTATGATTGTATGTTGTCCTACAGACTAAAACCCTCCGGTTTATATAGACACCGGAGAGGGTTAGGGTTACACAAGGTCGGTTACAAAGGAGGAGATATCCATATCCGTACTGCCTAGCTTGCCTTCCACGCCAAGTAGAGTCCCATCCGGACACGAGACGAAGTCTTCAATCTTGTATCTTCATAGTCCAACAGTCCTGCCGAAGGATAGAGTCCAACTATCCGGAGACCCCCTAATCCAGGACTCCCTCAGTAGCCCCTGAACCAGGCTTCAATGACGATTAGTCCGGTGCGCAGTATTGTCTTCAGCATTGCAAGGCGGGTTCCTCCTCTGAATACACCCCGGAAGAATTTGAATACAAGGATAGTGTCCGACCCTGCAAAATAAGTTCCACATACCACCGTAGAGAGAATAATATTTCCACAAATCTAATCTGCTGACACGTTTCAGCAACATGACGTTATGTCATGGCCCGGTGATTATTCGAACCGTTTCCTTCAACTAGCCCCGCACATAACGCGAGGCAGTTTCCTGACACGTATTGTCAAAGCAGAGATCACGTCCCCCTTATTACGGGATTCTCATCAATACGGGCGTGGGTAACCCAACCGCGCCATCAATTATGGCGCTTGGGGGATAAGCGAGTTTTATCAGGATGGTGAGGATGCATAGTTTCGTCCGCCCATATAAAGGGACAAGGATTCACCTTTTCATCCACGCCTTCTTCCTCCTTTGCTCATCCATTTTTGCACACTCGAGCTCCAGCGCCCAAGTCCACATTTCCCACCTCAACCTTCTCCAACCATGTCTGGAGCGGGAGGCAGGTGGATGGTCTCCTCCATGACGGAGGGACACATCAAGAAGCTGAGGAGAGCCGGATACCTGCCAGACGACATCGCACACTGGCTCCCAGATGAAGGGCAGCTCATCCTCATCCCCAGGCCCCATGAGAGGGTAGTGTTCCTTACCCACGTCCTCCGCGGACTGGGATTCCCTCTCCACCCATTCGTCCGGGGACTCATGTTCTACTACGGCATGGATTTCCACGATCTGGCCCCGAACTTCATCCTCAACATATCGATGTTTATCGTCGTGTGCGAGGCCTTCCTCTGCATGAAGCCCCACTTCGGCTTATGGCTGAAGACCTTCAATGTCAAGCCGAAGATAGTGAGCGGCCACCAGGCAGAGTGCGGAGGCGCCATGGTGGGCAAGATGCCCAATGTCACATGGCTCGAGGGCTCCTTCATGGAGACCAGAAAGGGGTGGCAATTGGGGTGGTTCTACATCACCGAGCCGCGTGACCCTGCATGGGCAGCAGCCCCCGAGTTCCGATCTGGCATCCCCACACGGCTTACCTCCTGGCAAGAGAAGGGCCTGTCTTGGGGTAGTTCGGGAGAGCTGACCGGACTCCAAACATGTATCCAAAACATGGTGAGCAAGAAGCTCAAACTCGTCAACGTAGTCCAGGTCATGCTCATCCGCCGGATCCTCCCCTGTTAACAACGGCCTTTCAACTTGTCGGAGTTCGACCCGGCCCAGCACCAAACTCTGAACAGGCTCTTCGACACAACACACGAGGATGCCTGGAAGGTGCTATTCAAGGGCGCCGAGGTTCCCCCTCCCACTAATGAGGATCGCGGATTCTACGCGAAGCGCCAAGCCAGCGCGGTAAGCTATTTTATCTTTTACAGGATGCTTGTTTCTCATAGTTTAACTCTATGCGGGATCTAAGCTCTCATACCTTTGACAGGACTGGCAGGAGACGGCTGGACAGATCGACTGTCCGGCTCCTTTGCCCGACGGCCCAGCAGACGCTCTCTTGACGGAGATGCTGACTCTGGCTCCTTACAAGTTGCGGGAGAAGACCAAGAAGGCCAAGGGAACCCGAAAGAGTTCCCGACGCCAGGGTTATTGGACTTATCGTCCGATAACTCCGTGGCGCACTCCTCCCACGAAGATGAGGAGGAAGATGAAGACGCTCCCCCTCCAGTCGGGGGAGACAAGAAAAGGAAGGCCGCCCCAACTGGGGGGCGAAGGATCCAAGAAGGGAAGGACTCTCCTTCCGGACAGTTCCACCACCGCCGCCGAAGGCGAAGACGAGTGGCTGCCCAGGGCCAAGCCCCTGGCGAAGTCGTAAGTATTCGGATACCAGAGTAACTCATAGCATTCCTTTGTCGCACTTATGTCTACTACACAACCTTCTTCTTGTAGACGTTGTTGGGCCCCCAAGTGCAGAGGTTTGTAGGACAGTAGCAAATTTCCCTCAAGTGGATGACCTAAGGTTTATCAATCCGTAGGAGGCGTAGGATGAAGATGGTCTCTCTCAAGCAACCCTGCAACCAAATAACAAAGAGTCTCTTGTGTCCCCAACACACCCAATACAATGGTAAATTTTATAGGTGCACTAGTTCGGCGAAGAGATAGTGAAACAAGTGGTATATGGATAGTAGATAAAGGTATTTGTAATCTGAAATAATAAAAACAGCAAGTTAGCAAGTGATAAAAGTGAGCGTAAATGGTATTGCAATGATAGGAAATAAGGCCTAGGCTTCATACTTTTGCTAGTGCAAGTTCCCTCAACAATACTAACATAATTGGATCACATAACTATCCCTCAACATGCAACAAAGAGTCACTCCGAAGTCACTAATAGCGGAGAATGAACGAAGAGATTATGGTAGGGTACGAAACCACCTCAAAGTTATTCTTTCCAATCAATCCGTTGGGCTATTCCTATAAGTGTCACAAACAGCCCTAGAGTTCGTACTAGAATAACACCTTAAGACACAAATCAATCAAAACCCTAATGTCACCTAGATACTCCAATGTCACCTCAAGTATCCGTGGGTATGATTATACGATATGCATCACACAATCTCAGATTCATCTATTCAACCAACAAAAAGGACCTCAAAGAGTGCCCCACAGTTTCTACCGGAGAATCACGACGAAAACGTGTGCCAACCCCTATGCATAGGTTCATGAGTGGAACCCGCAAGTTGATCACCAAAACATACATCAAGTGAATCACGTGATATCCCATTGTCACCACAGATATCCACGGCAAGACATACATCAAGTGTTCTCAAATCTTTAAAGACTCAATCCGATAAGATAACTCCAAAGGGAAAACTCAATTCATTACAAGAGAGAAGAGGGGGAGGAGAAACATAGGATCCAACTATAATAGCAAAGCTCATGATACATCAAGATCGTATCACCTCAAGAACACGAGAGAGAGAGAGAGAGAGAGAGAACAAACACATAGCTACTGGTACATACCCTCAGCCCCGAGGGAGAACTACTCCCTCCTCATCATGGAGAGCACCGAGATGATGAAGATGGCCACCGGAGAGGGATTGCCCCCTCCGGCAGGGCACCGGAATGGGTCTAGATTGGTTTTCGGTGGCTACGAAGGCTTGTGGCGGCGGAACTCCCAATCTATTGTCCTCTCGGATGTTTTTAGGGTATATGGAGATATATAGGCAGAAGAAGTACGTCAGGGGAGCTCCGAGGGGCCCTCCACCCTCGTGACCTCCCCGGAAACTTCTTGGAGTAGGGTCCAAGTCTCCTGTATCACGTTCGGTGAGAAGATCATGTTCCCGAAGGTTTCATTCCGTTTGGACTCCTTTTGATATTCTGTTTCCTCGAAATACTGAAATAGGCAAAAAACAGCAATTCTGGGCTGGGCCTCCGGTTAATAGGTTAGTCCCAAAAATAATATAAAAGTGGAAAATAAAGCCCAATATAGTCCAAAATAGGAGATAAAGTAGCATGGAGCAATCAAAAATTATAGATACATTGGATACGTATCAGGCATCCCCAAGCTTAATTCCTGCTCGTCCTCTAGTAGGTAAATGATAAAAAGAGAATTTTTGATGCGGAGTGATACTTTGGCATAATTTCAATGTAAATCTTCTTAATCATGGTATGAATATTCAGATCCGAAAGGTTCAAGTCAAAAGTTCATATTGACATAAAAATGATAATACTTCAAGCATACTAATCAAACAATTATGTCATCTCAAAATAACATGGCCAAAGGAAGTTCATCCCTACAAAATCATATAGTCTGGCTATGCTCCATCTTCACCACACAAAATATTTAAATCATGCACAACCCCGATGACAAGCCAAGCAATTGTTTCATACTTTTGATGTTCTCAAACTTTTTCAATCTTCACGTAATACATGACCGTGAGCCATGGACATAGCACTATAGGTGGAATAGAATGGTTGTTGTGGAGAAGACAAACAGGAGAAGATAGTCTCACATCAACTAGGCATATCAACGGGCTATGGAGATGCCCATCAATAGATATCAATGTGAGTGAGTAGGGATTGCCATGCAACGGATGCACTAGAGCTATAAGTGTATGAAAGCTCAACAAAAGAAACTAAGTGGGTGTGCATCCAACTCGCTTGCTCACGGAGACCTAGGGCAATTTGAGGAAGCCCATCATTGGAATATACAAGCCAAGTTCTATAATGAAAGATTCCCACTAGTATATGAAAGTGACAACATAGGAGACTCTCTAAAATGAAGATCATGGTGCTACTTTGAAGCACAAGTGTGGAAAAAGGATAGTAGCATTGTCCCTTTTATTTTTTTATTTTATTTTTTATTTGGCCTTTCTTCTTTTTGGGACAATGCTCTATTGAATGATGATCATCACACTTCTATTTATTTACAACTCAATGATACAACTTGATACTAGAACAAAGATGACTCTATATGAATGCCTCCGGCGGTGTACCGGGATTGCGATGAATCAAGTGTGACATGTATGAAAAATTATGAACAGTGGCTTTGCCACAAATACGATGTCAACTACACGATCATGCAAAGCAATATGACAATGATGGAGCGTGTCATAATAACGGAACGGTGGAAAGTTGCATGGCAATATATCTCGGAATGGATATGGAAATGCCATAATAGCTAGGTATGGTTGCTATTTTGAGGAAGGTATATGGTGGGTTTATGGTACCGGCGAAAGGTGTGTGGTACTAGAGAGGCTAGCAATGGTGGAAGGGTGAGAGTGAGTATGATCCATGGACTCAACATTAGTCATAAAGAACTCATATACTTATTGCAAAAATCTACAAGTTATCAAAGCAAAGTATTACGTGCATGCTCCTAGGGGGGTAGATTGGTAGGAAAAGACCATCGCTCGTCCCCGACCGCCACTCATAAGGAGGACAATCAATAAATACATCATGCTCCGACTTCATCACATAACGGTTCACCATACGTGCATGCTACGGGAATCACAAACTTCAACACAAGTATTTCTCAAATTCACAACTACTCAACTAGCATGACTCTAATATCACCATCTCCATATCTCAAAACAATTATCAAGTATCAAACTTCTCATAGTATTCAACACACTCATAAGAGAATTTTATTATTCTTTTTGTATACCGAGCATATTAGGATTATTTAAGCAAATTACCATGCTATTTAAGACTCTCAAAATAATCTAAGTGAAGCATGAGATATCAATTGTTTCTACAAAACAAATCTACCACCGTGCTCTAAAAGATATAAGTGAAGCACAAGAGCAAATGACAGACTACTCTGAGAGATATAAGTGAAGATCAATGAGTAGTCGAATAATTATGAAACTATGTGAAGACTCTCTAACATTTAATAATTTCAGATCTTGGTATTTTATTTAAACAGCAAGCAAAGCAAAAAAATGACATTCTAAGAATGGCAAACATCATGTGAAGAAGCAAAAACTTAGGATCAACCGAAACTAACCGATAGTTGTTGAAAAAGAAAGGTGGGATGCCAACCGGGGCATCCCCAAGCTTAGATGCTTGAGACTTCTTGCAAATATTATCTTGGGATGCCTTGGGAATCCCCAAGCTTGAGATTTTGTGTCTCCATAATTCCTCTCATATCACAGTCTCCCTAAATCTCAAAAGCACCATCCACACAAAATTTAACAAGGACTCGTGAGATAAGTTAGTATAAACCATTGCAAAAACCTTATCATAATCTACTGTAGTAAATCACTAAAATTATTATTCAACATTGCATACTAAATTCCTCTGCATATTTAATAGTTATATCCTCAAATAGACTCATTAAAGAAGCAAACAGATGCAAACAATGCAAACATAACAGCAATCTGCCTAAACAGGATAGTCTGCAAAGAATGCTGCAACATCCATACTTCCCTAGCTCACAAAATTATGAAACAAAATTCCCAATGTATTAAATTTATCATATCTCAATATGAAAAAGGTTTCAACATTTTATCACATTCTGACTTTTCTAGGGAATTATTGCAACAGCGGTAAACTTTCTGTTTTCAAACAGCAACATGTGGACTTCTAGAATAGGCATAGTAAAGACTATCAATGCCACTTTTATTGAAATAAAGGATGCAAAACATTGTTATAAATAACAGCACGCAAATCTTAACAAAATAAATTGACACTCCAAGCAAAACACATATCATGTGGTGAATAAAAATATAGCTCCAAGTAAAGTAACAATGAACGAAGACGAAAGAGGGGATGCCTTCCGGGGCATCCCCAAGCTTAGGCTCTTGGTTGTCCTTGAATATTACCTTGGGGTGCCTTGGGCATCCCCAATCTTAGGATCTTGCCACTCCTTATTCCATAGTCCATCAAATCCTTACCCAAAACTTGAAAACTTCACAACACAAAACTTAACAGAAAACTCGTAAGCCCTATTAGTATAAGAAAATAAATCACCACTTCAAGGTACTGTAATGAACTCATTCTTTATTTATATTGGTGTTAAACCTACTGTATTCCAACTTATCTATGGTTTATAAACTATTTTACTGGCCATAGATTCATCAAAATAAGTAAACAACACATGAAAAACAGAATCTGTCAAGAACAGAACAGTCTGTAGTAATCTGGATCAAACGTATACTTCTGGAAATCATAAAATTCTCAAATAAATTTCTGGACCTGAGTAATTTATATATTAATCATCTGCAAAAAGAATTAACTAAATATCACTCTCCAATAAAAAATGGCAACAATTCTCGTGAGCGCTCAAGTTTCTGTTTTTTACAGCATGATCAACAAGACTTTCCCCAAGTCTTCCCAACGGTTCTACTTGGCACAAACACTAATTTAAAACATAAAACTACATATAAACAGAGGCTAGATGAATTATTTATTACTAAACAGTAGCAAAAAGTAAGGAACAAAAATAAAGTTGGGTTGCCTCCCAACAAGCGCTATCATTTAACGCCCCTAGCTAGGCATGATGATTTCAATGATGCTCACATAAAAGATAAGAATTGAAACATAAAGAGAGCATCATGAAGAATATGAATAGCACATTTAAGTCTAACCCACTTCCTATGCATAGGGATTTTGTGAGCAAACAACTTCTGGGAACAATAATCAACTTGCATAGGAAGGTAAAACAATCATAATTTCAAAATTTTAAGCACATAGAGAGGAAACTTGATATTATTGCAATTCCTACAAGCATATGTTCCTCCCTCATAATAATTTTCAGTCGCATCATGAATGAATTGAACAATATAACCAGCACCTAAAGCATTCTTTTCATGATCTACAAGCATAGAAAATTTACTACTCTCCACACAAGCAAAATTCTTCTCATGAATAATAGTGGGAGCAAACTCAACAAAATAACTATCATGTGATTAAAAATTAAGATCAAGATGACAAGTTTCATGGTTATCATTATTCTTTAAAGCATGCGTGTCATCACAATAATCATCATAGATAGGAGGCATGCTTTCATCATAATAAATTTGCTCATCAAAACTTGCAGGGTGAAAAATATCATCTTCATCCAACATAGCTTCCCCAAGCTTGTGGCTTTGCATATCATTAGCATCATGGATATTCAAGGAATTCATACTAACAACATTGCAATCATGCTCATCATTCAAATACTTAGTGCCAAGCATTTTATAGATTTCTTCTTCTAGCACTTGAGCACAATTATCCTTTCCATCATACTCACGAAAGATATTAAAAAGGTGAAGCGTATGGGACAAAATCAATTCCATTTTTATAGTTTTCTTTTATAAACTAAACTAGTGATAAAACAAGAAACTAAAAGACTCGATTGCAAGATCTAAAGATATACCTTCAAGCACTCACCTCCCCGGCAACGGCGCTAGAAAGGAGCTTGATGTCTACTACACAACCTTCTTCTTGTAGACGTTGTTGGGCCTCCAAGTGCAGAGGTTTGTAGGACAGTAGCAAATTTCCCTCAAGTGGGTGACCTAAGGTTTATCAATCCGTAGGAGGCGTAGGATGAAGATGGTCTCTCTCAAGCAACCCTGCAACCAAATAACAAAGAGTCTCTTGTGTCCCCAACACACCCAATACAATGGTATAGGTGCACTAGTTCGGCGAAGAGATGGTGAAACAAGTGGTATATGGATAGTAGATAAAGGTATTTGTAATCTGAAATAATAAAAACAGCAAGGTAGCAAGTGATAAAAGTGAGCGTAAACGGTATTGCAATTATAGGAAATAAGGCCTAGGGTTCATACTTTCGCTAGTGCAAGTTCCCTCAACAATACTAACATAATTGGATCACATAACTATCCCTCAACATGCAACAGGGAGTCACTCCGAAGTCACTAATAGTGGAGAATGAACGAAGAGATTATGGTAGGGTACGAAACCACCTCAAAGTTATTCTTTCCAATCAATCCGTTGGGCTATTCCTATAAGTGTCACAAACAACCCTAGAGTTCGTACTAGAATAACACCTTAAGACACAAATCAATCAAAACCCTAATGTCACCTAGATACTCCAATGTCACCTCAAGTATCCGTCGGTATGATTATACGATATGCATCACACAATCTCAGATTCATCTATTCAACCAACAAAAAGGACCTCAAAGAGTGCCCCAAAGTTTCTACCGGAGAATCACGACGAGAACGTGTGCCAACCCCTATGCATATGTTCATGGGCTGAACCCGCAAGTTGATCACCAAAACATACATCAAGTGAATCACGTGATATCCCATTGTCACCACAGATACCCACGGCAAGACATACATCAAGTGTTCTCAAATCTTTAAAGACTCGATCTGATAAGATAACTCCAAAGGGAAAACTCAATTCATTACAAGAGAGAAGAGGGGGAGGAGAAACATAGGATCCAACTATAATAGCAAAGCTTGTGATACATCAAGATCGTATCACCTCAAGAACACGAGAGAGAGAGAGAGAGAGAGAGAGAGAGATGAAACACATAGCTACTTGTACATACCCTCAGTCCCGAGGGAGAACTACTCCCTCCTCATCATGGAGAGCACCGGGATGATGAAGATGGCCACCGGAGAGGGATTGCCCCCTCCGGCAGGGCGCCGGAATGGGTCTAGATTGGTTTTCGGTGGCTATAGAGGCTTCTGGCGGCGGAACTCCCGATATATTGTGCTCTCTAATGTTTTAGGGTATATGAAGATATATAGGCGGAAGAAGTACGTCAGGGGAGCTCCGAGGGGCCCACGAGGCAGGGGGCGCGCCCAGGGGGGCACCCTCCACCCTCGTGACCTCCCCGGAAACATCTTGGAGTAGGGTCCAAGTCTCCTGGATCACGTTCGGTGAGAAGATCACGTTCCCGAAGGTTTCATTTCGTTTGGACTCCGTTTGATATTCTGTTTCCTCGAAATACTGAAATAGGCAAAAAACAGCAATTCTGGGTTGAGGGGAGACAATCCCGGAGGCGCCTCAAGGCGACCTTCCGGACTCCGGGAGCAGAGGGAACAAGGCCCCCGAGGGCTCCGAGTTCAGCCCTCAGCTGAACACCGCGCCGGAACATCCAGTGGTTCCGGGCTCGGGCAAGCGGCCTCCTTCCAAGAGGGGCAAGACGCCTATGCCGGTGACCTCTGTCCATCTAGAGGCACCGGACAATCTGCCGGGAGCACTTCGCAGCGCTTCCATCGACGAGGAGCACCGCAGTATTATGAGTGCGGTGGTCCAAAAGGTTCAGTCCGCCAAGAGCGGATTGAATGAAGCCTGTGCCAGCCTTCTAACAGGCTTTGAGGTATGTTTTTGAAATATAGAAAAATATTACCGCATAGACAGTAGCCCCTGATGCTCTGTTCGGTGTTCAAAAAGAAAAGCCGAATAGAGGATCAAACAATATGTCTAACATAGGTATGTCTATATGCGTATGCAGGCTTCACTGCTGGCCTCTACCGCACAGACTGTGGAGGTTGCCGCATTGAAGCAGGACCTCGAGGAGTCCAAGAAAGAGCTCGGCCTTGCCAAGAGGCAACTCGAGGAGAACAAGGGTAAGTAATACCCTGTCTATAGATATGGATTTATAAAATAAGACACGATTGCAAAATGATAGGATCATCATAAATTTGCCAGGGGCCACAATCGAGGTGGCGACTTTGAAGCAAGCGCTATCCGAGGCCGAGGAAAAGTGGCCAAGGAGTGCACCGAGCGGGAGAGGCATGAGGCACCGGTGGGCGAGGTGCAGCAAGAGCTCCAAGCTCTCGTGTCGAAGCCTGAGGCGTTGGAGCATGACTCGAAGACGCAAGAGTTCGAGCTTGCCGCGGCCTTCGAAAGCGCGAAGAACGCCAATGCTGAAGCCCAAAGAGCCCTCCAGGAGATTGAGGCGATGAAGAAAATAGCGGCGGATAAGGCATTCCTTATGCAGAGCAAGCATGTGAAAGTAAATTACTTGTTACTTACCAGAATCCGGAGCTCTCCAGGAGCATTCGCAGATTTTCCCCGCAGCGTGTCTGATGCCGCGACGTTTTACCAGGCCGAGGAGGGAAGCTCAACGGAGAAGTTGTTCTGGGCCCAATATACTGGGGCCGAACACCCGGTGCCTATGAGTGACCAACTAAAGCAGCTGGTCGAGCTACACATGGCGGCTGAAAAGGCCATGAAGGGCTTTATAGTCCGGCTATGGCCTGGCGACGCCCTTCCGAACAGCTACTTCGACCTGGTGAGGCGGCTTGTGGACGCCTGCCCACGGCTGGAAGTCGCCAAGCGGTCTGTCTGCATCGAAGGTGCACGCCGGGCTTTCGCCCATGTGAAGGTGCAATGGACCAAGCTGGCTGCCATGAAGCTGATTAAGGAAGGGCCGCCAGCGGGCAAGGAGTATCGCCACCCTGAGATGTACTATGAGGGTGTCCTGTAGGGTGCACGTCTCATAGCGGACGAGTGTACGAAAGATGTAATATTTGAGTAGACTCGCTCGTGTAATCCTGTAGTTATGAAAACTTGTTCATATGCGCTATGCAACGCTTGTTTGAATTTAAAATATTACCTTCTGTTTGGCTGTTTTCAAATCTAAGAGATGGCTAGTCATCGGCTTCTGCCCCCCATGCCACGAGTGCTGGGGTGTTCGGGATAAACCTGAGCATTCTTGTTCCCATTGTTGGGTCCTTCGAGGCAGGTGCTCAGCACAACGAACAAGGCAATCGGACTATAATGCGTTATCATTCTCACTTAGCCATAAAATTCTATAATTTTAAATTTCGGCGAAGCCCCTAGTATTCAGAAGGCCGAATCTGGCGCGATACACGCCTTAAGCCGGACAGGGCCGACTCCTCGCTCTAAGCGGCATAAGTCTTTAAGGACTCGAAAACCTCTCGAACAGCGACGAGTCTCTCGCCTTATCATGACAGTCAATTTTAGCTTTCTCTACTAAGGTGCTTAGCCCAGCTGAATCAGGGCACAATTGCAGTAGTTCTCCCTGTGCTACCTTAGCCGATATAGCGGAATGTAAGGTACCAAAACATGGGAGCCGGGCAAACCCAACTATTGACCAAAGACATGATTCAGAGTTGATGCATATAATGCTATAAGTTCGGGGTGCCGCACTTGAGAAAGTGTTCAGACTTCTCACACCATATTGTGGGGTACTTAAGCCCCTGGTGTTTTGGCCGTACCAAAGTGTACGGTTGCAAGGTGTCATTAATGAACACACACACACACAGATATATATATATATATATATATATATATATATATATATATATAAAGAAGAATGCAATAAAAGCCTTAATGCAATGCATTGTTTATTAAAGAACGAGCGTTGGAGCAGAATGATACAGGTAGTGTGATAAGCAAAAAGTAGGACTATGTCCCCTCCAAGGGCAAACTGAGGAATAATATTAAAGCAAGTATTTCACTTGTTATCATAATCCACATGGGAGTTCCATGGTGTGATGTAGCTTTCTGCCTCCTTGGTTGCTGCGTCATGTGTTCGGCAATTATGCTGCCGGACAGGGTTTCCAGAGATTAATGTCCTGAAAGAGAGAAAAATAACAAAGCGGGAAGCCCCTAGTGCGATTTAAGCTGCGTCTTGGGGTGTGTCATAGTCGTGCCCCCTCCCTACCTGTGCCCATGGTATTTTTAATGCATAAGTATGTACGCGTGACACAAGTTTCACCGTTTGGCTTCGGCCGGGGTGGGGTCCGCATTGCTATGCGAGCTCGGAACGTGCCAGGCGGTCCTGTTGCCGATTACTCCGGGCGCACTTGAAGGTGTTCGGGTCCGTAAACGATGAACTAGTGCATTGCCTTAAGACGCTGCTTTGCGCTTCCGCTGCGAGGGCCGCAGTGTGCTCCTCCGTTCGGAGAGAGCGCTCTGTGTTTCCATTAACTGTAATGACCCCCGGAGGTCCTGGCATCTTGAGCTTGAGGTATGCATAATGTGGTATCGCATTGAATCTCGCAAATGCGGTTCGCTCGAGCAGTGCATGATAACCACTGCAGAACGGGACTATATCGAAGATTAACTCTTCGCTTCGGAAGTTATCCAGGGATCCGAAGACCACTTCAAATTTGACTGAGCCTATGCAATGGGCCTCCACACCTGGTACGATGCCTTTAAAGGTCCTTTTTGTGGGTTTGATTCTTGAGGGGTCTATACCCATTTTGCGCACCGTGTCCTGGTAAAGCAGGTTCAGGCTGTTGCCGCCATCCATAAGGACTTGAGTGAGGTGAAATCCGTCAATAATTGGGTCTAAGACCAGTGCGGCGAATCCGCCATGACGGATACTAGTGGGGTGGTCCCTGCGATCGAAGGTGATCGGACGGGAAGACCATGGGTTGAACTTTGGGGCGACTGGCTCCAATGCATATACGTCCCTGAGCGCACGCTTCCGCTTCCTCTTGGGGATGCGGGTTGCGTATATCATGTTAACCGTCCGCACTTGTGGGGGGAACCTCTTCTGTCCTCCGGTGTTCGGCTGCCGGGGCTCCTCCTTGTCATCGCTATGTGGCCCCTTATCTTTTGTTTTCGGCAATTAACTTGCCAGCCTTCTTGAACACCCAAGAATCCCTATTGGTGTGGTTCGCTGGCTTGTCGGGGGTGCCGTGTATTTGACACGAGCGATCGAGTATACGGTCCAAACTGGACGGGCCCGGAGTTCTTCTTTTGAATGGCTTTTTCCGCTGACCGGGTTTAGAGCCTTTGAATCCGGCATTGACTGCCGTATCCTTGGTATTGTCGTTGTTAATGCGGCGCTTATGTTTGTTGTGACGTGACCTGCTATTGCCGTCCTTGGTATCCGAAGTGCCATGGTTCTTCGATATGTTGTTACTGTGAGCCATCCAGCTGTCTTCTCCTTCACAAAACCGGGTCATGAGTATCGTGAGGGCTGCCATAGATTTCGGCTTTTCTTGACCAAGGTACCGGGCTAGCCACTCGTCGCGGATGTTGTGCTTGAAAGCTGCTAGAGCCTCTGCATCCGGACAGTCGACGATTTAATTTTCTTTGTTAGGAACAGTGTCCAGAATTGCCTGGCCGATTCCTCTGGCTGCTGAATTATGTGGCTCAAGTCATCGGCATCTGGTGGTCGCACATAAGTGCCCTGAAAGTTGTCGAGGAATGCGGCTTCTACATCCTCCCAATAGCCAATGGACTCTGCTCGCAAGCTATTGAGTCAATGCCGAGCTGGTCCTTTGAGTTTGAGTGGGAGGTATTTAATGGCGTGTAGATCATCATCGCGTGCCATGTGGATATGCAGGAGGAAATCCTCGATCCATACCGCAGGATCTGTTGTGCCATCGTATGATTCTATATTTACGGGTTTGAAACCCTCTGGGATTTGATGATCCATTACTTTGCCTGTGAAGCATAAGGGGTGTGCGGCACCTCTGTACTGGGCTATATCGCGACGCAGCTCCAATGAGTCTTGCCCGTTGTGTTCGGCCCGGCCGGATTTACTTTTACTGTATCCGGCGTGACGTTTATCGTCTCGCATAGTGGCGCGCCCTCGTGATCCGTAAATCGATCTTGCATGTTTTTCTTTGTCCTCCAATACGTCTCGCAGGTCTGGTGTATTTCCCCATGCCTTTTTATTTGAATGGCGTCGGGGTGCAGGCTGAGACTTTAGTCCATCTTCCGCTAACAGATCTTGATCAGCTTGAAGCTGCTGCTGCTTTTTCTTAAGGCTATTTGCCGTGGCTATAAGTCGGCACTTGAAGCCTCTTGTTCGACGGGATCCTCTGGCATGACGAATTCGTCATCGTTGAGGTTTGCCTCGTCTTCAGAGTGGGGCATGTAATTATCATCCTCCGCCTCTCCATCTGCCGCTCTCTCTGGTGGGCTGGCCTCTCCATCCTCCTGTCCTAGATCGTGCTGGAGGGGATTGTTGCCATATTTGGCACTATCCAGAGTGTTATTATCTCCTGTGCCGGTATCACCACTTTTGCTTTGGTGGGACTTAGAGCGGCGCCGCTGACGTCGGCGCTTGGGTTGCTTCTTGGAGGGGTCATCCTCCGTTGTCTCATCGCCATTGCCTTCTTTGGGTGTGTCCACCATGTATATATCGTATGATGAGGTGGCTGTCCAGTGCCCTGTGGGTAGTGGTTCCTCTTCGTCTCCCGCATCGTCTTCCATACCGTCTATGTCTTCGTAGTTGAAGTCGAGCATGTCGGTTAAGTCGTCGACAGTGGCTACTAAGTGGGTGGTGGGTGGGTAGCGAATTTCTTCGACAAGGAGAGGGACCATAATGAGTTCAGCATGTCGCCAAAGGGCGAGTGCTGAAAAATATCTGCGGAGGTAAACTCCATGATCGGCGCCCAGTCGGATTCGCTAGGAACGGGCGCAGGCGGTTCGGAGTCCATGGCCTGAGAAGGATCCGGCAATCTGACAACACGGCTCTCGTGCAGGGTTAAGTCGATGTTCGGCTCGATTGCCGCTGAGGGTAAGGCCTCTGTGGCGGGGTCCATCCACCCGTCCATGGACGGCGCAACTAGCTCCGAACTGAGTGTCAGAGCGGCTGCCGGTGCGATCTCCTGAACACTGTCTAATGGTAGAGCTAAATCGTACTCATCATGACCGCGTGATGCACAGGGCAGAGGCTCGAATCCGTCGAAGATCAAGTCTCCGCGAATATCGGCCGCGTAGTTTAAGCTTCCAAACCTGACCTGACAGCTAGGGGCGTAGCTTTCAATCTTCTCCAGATGGCCAAGCGAATTGGCCCACAGTGCAAAGCCGCCGAATACAAAAATCTATCCGGGGAGAAAAGTCTCACCCTGGACTGCATCGCTAATGATGATCGAAGGAGCCATCAAGCCTGATGGTGATGACACAGAGGAACTCTCAATGAAAGCACCAATGTCGGTGTCAAAACCGGCGGATCTCGGGTAGGGGGTCCCGAACTATGCGTCTAGGCGGATGGTGACAGGAGGCAGGGGACACAATGTTTTACCCAGGTTCGGGCCCTCTTGATGGAGGTAAAACCCTACGTCCTGCTCGATTTATTCTTGATGATATGGGTATTACAAGAGTTGATCTACCACGAGATCGAAGAGGCTAAACCCTAGAAGCTAGCCTATGGTATGATTGTATGTTGTCCTACGGACTAAAACCCTCCAGTTTATATAGACACTGGAGAAGGTTAGGGTTACACAAGGTCGGTTACAAAGGAGGAGATATCCATATCCGTACTGCCTAGCTTGCCTTCCACGCCAAGTAGAGTCCCATCCGGACACGAGACGAAGTCTTCAATCTTGTATCTTCATAGTCCAAATGTCCGGCCGAAGGATAGAGTCCGGCTGTCCGGAGACCCCCTAATCCAGGATTCCCTCAGATGTGTTTAGTAAAAGCTTTGTTTTGATCATAAGCATGAGGAGAATTTAGCACGGATTGCAACAAGGAAATAAAATCTATCAAAGAGCAATTATCGTAATTAAATTCCTTGAAATCCAAAATAGTGGGTTCATTGCTATGTAAAGTTTTGACCTCTTCAATCCCACTTTTACCAATTTTTGCATCAAGATCTAAAAACTCCGAATCATTGGGACACCTTCTAACTAAAGGTGACTCATATCCAGTCCCATCTTTATTAAGATTCATATTGGAAAACAAAGATTTAATAGGAGACACACCAATCATTTTTAGATCTTCATTATTATTACCATGAAAACTAGAAGAACACGCCTTCACAAAGCAATCCTTTTTAGCACGCATCCTAGCAGTTCTTTCTTTGCACTCATCAATGGAAATTCTCATGGCTTTGAGAGACTCATTGATATCATGCTTAGGTGGGATAGATCTAAGTTTCTAAGAATCAACATCAAGAGAAATTCTATCCACGTTCCCGGCCAACTCATCAATCTTAAGCAATTTTTCTTCAAGCAAAGCATTGAAATTCTTTTGTGAATTCATAAATTCTTTAACACTAGTCTCAAAATCAGAGGGCATATTATTAAAATTTCCATAAGAGTTATTGTAGGAATTACCATAATTATTAGAGGAATTACTAGGAAACGGCCTAGAAATGAAATTTCCTGTATATGTGTTGTTACCAAAATTATTTCTACCAACAAAATTCACATCCATAGATTCATTATTATTCTCAATCAAAGTGGACAAAGTTATATCATTAGGATCAGAAGAAGCACTCTTGTTAGCAAACAATTTCATGAGTTCATCCATCTTTTCACTCAAAACATTAATATCTTCTATCGCATGAACCTTTTTGCTAGTTGCTCTTTCGGTGTACTATCGAGAATAATTAACCATAATATTGTCTAGGAGTTTAGTGGCTTCTCCTAAAGTGATTTCCATAAAAGTGCCTCCCGCGGACGAATCTAAAAGATTTCTAGGAGCAAAATTCAATCCAGCATATTTTTTTGTATAATCATCCATAAATTCAAACCACGTGTAGGGCAATTACGTATCATTAATTTCATCATTCCCCAAGCTTGTGCAACATGCTCATGATCAAGTTGCTTAAAGTTCATAACATCGTTTCTAAGAGAGATGATCTTAGCAGGAGGAAAATACTTAGAGATAAAAGCATCTTTGCACTTATTACATGAATCAATACTATTTTTAGGCAAAGAAGAGAACCAAGTTTTAGCACGATCTCTAAGCGAAAACGGAAATAGCTTCAACTTAACAATATCATTATCGACATCTTTCTTCTTTTGCATATCACATAAATCAACAAAGTTGTTAAGATGGGTAGCAGCATCTTCACTAGGAAGACCAGCAAATTGATCTTTCATGACAAGATTCAGCAAAGCAGTATTTATTTCACAAGATTCAGCATCGGTAAGAGGAGCAATCGCAGTGGTAATAAAATCATTATTGTTGGTATTGGAAAAGTCACATAATTTAGTATTATCTTGAGCCATCATGACAAACAACCAATCCAACAAACAATCACACAAGAGGCAAGCGAAAAGAGACGAACGGAAAAAGGGCAAACGGAAAATAGGCAAATAAAATGGCAAGGGTGAAGTGGGGGGGAGGAAAATGAGAGGCAAATGGAAAATAATTAAATGCGAGGGATAAGAGTTTGTGATGGGTAATTGGTATATCTTGACTTGGCGTAGATCTCCCCGGCAACGGCGCCAGAAATGGCTAGTTGATGGGAGATCAAATCTTGACTTGACTTGGTGCATATGTCCCTGGCAGCGGCGCCAGAAATCCTTCTTTCAACCTCTTGAGCATGTGTTGGTTTTCCCTTGAACAGGAAAGGGTGATGCAGCAAAGTAGCGTAAGTATTTCCCTCAATTTTTGAGAATCAAGGTATCAATCCAGTAGGAGACTAGACGCAAGTCACCTAGTACCCACACAAACAAACAAGAACCTCGCAAGCAACACGATAAAGGGGTTGTCAATCCCTTCACGGTCACTTACGAAAGTGAGATCTGATAGAGATAATAAGCTAAATATTTTTGGTATTTTTGGTTGTATAGACTGAAAAGTAAAGATTGCAAAATAAATTGCAAACTAGAAATGCAGATCGGAAACTTATATGATGTAAAGTAGACCCGGGGGCCATAGGTTTCACTAGTGGCTTCTCTCAAGATAGCATATATTACGGTGGGTGAACAAATTACTGCTGAGCAATTGATAGAAAAGCGCATAGTTATGATGATATCTAGGCATGATCATGAACATAGGCATCACGTCCGTGTCAAGTAGACTGAAATGATTCTACATCTACTACTATTACTCAACACATCAACTGCTATCCAGCATGCACCTAGAGTATTTAATTCAAAACAACAGAGTAACGCATTAGGTAAGATGACATGATGTAGAGGGATAAACTCTAGGAATATGATATAAACCCCATCTTTTTATCCTTGATGGCAACAATACAATACGTGCCTTGCTGCCCCTACTGTCACTAGGAAAGGAGACCACCAGATTGAACCCAAAGCTAAGCACTTCTCCCATTGCAAGAAAGATCAATCTAGTAGGCCAAACCAAACTGATAATTCGAAGAGACTTGCAAAGATATCAAATAATGAATACAAGAATTCAGAGAAGAATCAAATATTGTTCATAGATAATCTTAATCATAAATCCACAATTCATCGGATCTCGGCAAACACACCGTAAAAAGAATTACATCGAATAGATCTCCAAAAACATTGAGGAGAACTTTGTATTGAGATCCAAAGAGAGATAAGAAGCCATCTAGCTAATAACTATGGACCCGAAGGTCTGTGGTAAACTACTCACACATCATCGATCGGAGAGACTATGGTGTTGATGTAGAAGCCCTCCGTGATCGAATCCTCCTTCGGTAGATTGCCGGAAAAGGTCCCCAGATGGGATCTCATGGATACAGAAGGTTGCGGCGGTGGAAAAGTGGTTTTGTGGCTCTCCTGGATGTTTTTAGGGTATAAGAGTATATATATAGGCGAAAGAAGTAGGTCGGCGGAGCTGCAAGGGGCACACAAGGGTGGGGGCGCGCCGCCCTACCTCGTGGCCGCCTTGCTGCTTGCTTGATGTCCACTCCAAGCCTCCTGGATCACGTTTGTTCCAAAAAAAATCCTTGCGAAGGGTTCATTCCGTTTGGATTCCGTTTGATATTCCTTTTTTGCAAAACACTAAAATAGGCAAAAAAAAACAACAATTTGCACTGGGCCTTCAGTTAATAGGTTAGTCCCAAAAATAATATAAAAGTGCATAATAAAGCCCATAAACATCCAAAACAGATAATATAATAGCATGGAACAATAAAAAATTATAGATACGTTGGAGACATATCAGGCTGCATTCACGTTAAATAGGGCACCATCAAAATCCATTGAGACAACACCCAAGTTGTCATTTCTTAAAGTTTGGGGCTGCGATGCTTATGTGAAAAAGCTTCAACCTGATAAGCTCGAACCCAAATCGGAGAAATGTGTCTTCATAGGATACCCAAAGGAGACTGTTGGGTACACCTTCTATCACAGATCCGAAGGCAAGATATTCATTTCTAAGGATGGATCCTTTCTAGATAAGGAGTTTCTCTTGAAAGAAGTGAGTGGCTGGAAAGTAGAACTTGATGAGCTAACCGTACCTGCTCCCTTATTGGAAAGTAGTTCATCATAGAAGTCAGTTCCAGTGACTCCTACACCAGTAAGTGAGGAAGCTAATGATGATGATCATGAAACTTCTGATCAAGTTACTACCAAACCTCGTAGGTCAACCAGAGTAAGATCCGCACCAGAGTGGGAAGGTAATCCTGTTCTGGAGGTCATGTTACTTGACCATGATGAACCTACGAACTATCAGGAAGCGATGATGAGCCCAGATTCCGCAAAATGGCTTGAGGCCATGAAATTTGAGATGGGATCCATGTATGAGAACAAAGTGTGGACTTTGGTTGGCTTGCCCGATGATCGGCAAGTCATAGAAAATAAATGGATCTTCAAGAAGAAGACTGACGCTGATGGTAATATTACTATCTACAAAGCTTGACTTGTTGCAAAAGGTTTTCGACAGGTTCAAGGAATTGACTACGATGAGACCTTCTCACACGTAGCGATGCTTAAGTCCATCTGAATCATGTTAGCAATTGCCGCATTTTATGATTATTAAATTTGGCAAATGGATGTCAAAACTGCATTCCTTAATGGATATCTTAAAGAAGAGTTGTATATGATGCAACCAGTAGGTTTTGTTGATCCAAAAGGTGCTAACAAAGTATGCAAGCTCCAGCGATCCATTTATGGACTGGTGCAAGCCTCTCGGAGTTGGAATATACGCTTTGATAGTGTGATCAAAGCATATGGTTTTATACAGACTTTTGGAGAAGCCTGTATTTACAAGAAAGTGACTAGGAGCTCTGTAGCATTTCTGATAATATTTGTGGATGACATATTGCTGATCGGAAATGATACTGAATTTCCGAATAGCATAAAAGGATACATGAATAAGAATTTTTCAATAAAAGACCTCAGTGAAGCTACTATTGGGCATCAAGATCTATAGAGCTAGATCAAGACGCTTCATTGGACTTTCACAAAGCACATACCTTGATAAAGATTTGAAGAAGTTCAAAATGGATCAAGCAAAGAAAGGGTTCTTGCCTGTGTTACAAGGTGTGAAGTTGAGTCAGACTCAATGCTCGACCACTGCAGAAGATAGAGAGAAAATGAAAGTCATTCCCTATGCTTCACCCATAGGTTCTATCATGTATGCAATGCTGTGTACCAGACCTGATGTGTGCCTTGCTATTAGTTTAGCAGGGAGGTATCAAAGTAATCCAGGAGTGGATCACTGGACAGTGGTCAAGAACATCCTGAAATACCTGAAAAGGACTAAGGATATGTTTCTCGTTTATGGAGGTGGCAAAGAGCTCGTCGCAAATGGTTACGTTGATGCAAGCTTTGACACTGATCCGGATGACTGGTGGAGCTATCAGTTAGTGCAGTTCCAAGCAGAGCATCGTGGCGGGATCTACGTGTGAAGCGGAGTACATAGCTGCTTCAGAAGCAACAAATGAAGGAGTCTGGATGAAGGAGTTCATATCCGATCTAGGTGTCATACCTAGTGCATCGGGTCCAATGAAAATCTTTTGTGACAATACTTGTGCAATTGCCTTGGCAAAGGATACAGATTTCACAAGAGAACCAAGCACATCAAAAGACGCTTCAATTCCATCCGCGGTCAAGTCAAGGAGGGAGACATAGAGATTTGGAAGATACATATGGATCTAAATGTTGCAGACCCGTTGACTAAGCCTCTCTCACGAGCAAAGCATGATCAGCACCAAGACTCCATGGGTGTTGGGGATATTACTACTGGGCGTAAACCGGCCAGGAGTAGCCGGATTAACTTTATGAAGATTATAAGCCCATGAGGACGTAAGAATGATGGCGCTTTATGAAGGCCCAAGGCCCAAAGGCGAGTTAAGGACTGTAGATGTAAACCGACCTTATTATGTAACTTGCATTGTAAGATAGTAAGTATAGAGACCGAACTGGACACGTTTGTGATCCGGCTTCGGGATTCTGTAGACCGGCGGGGGTCAACCTATGTATATAAAGGGACGACCCGGCAGCGGTTTAGGGACAACAGACAACAACTCGAGGCCAGTCAAAGCGGATTCACTCCCTGGTCATCGAAACCCTAACAATACCAATCACAACTAGACATAGGCTTTTACCTTCATCGAAGGGGCCGAACTAGTATAAACTCCCCGTGTCCCTTGTCCGGTTTAACCCCTCTAAGCTAACCTGTTGCGATGGCTCCACGAGTAAGTCCTTTCACGAGGACATCTGCCGTGACAAACCCATGACAGTTGGCGCCCACCGTGGGGCTATCGCATGATGGTTTCAATTTCTTAAAGGGCAGCTTTGATGGACTCAAGGGATACACTATGGGCCAGATGATGAAGATTCGTCACGGCAAGCTCTACATCGACAACGCGGGATGGGGCCCCGAGGCCGATTCAATCGAATACGTGTAACGGGTCCCCTTTGGTGGGATTCGCGTCTTCATCGGCAAGATTGGCAAACCGGGCCCTGAGCCGGACACCTGCACCGACATCATCGAGACGGCTCGGCATGCAAGCCCTTCCCCGGTTCAGCCCATGGCACAGCATATTTTCGTAGGTGTCATCCATGGAGCAGAATATGAGAACGGACCGACATACGATGGAGAAACCGTAGTCCGCTCCGATGACGAGTCTTCTGGAGAAACCGAATTGCTCTATCAGTTGTAGGATGGCTGGATTAGTGGAGGCTCCGAGGGCAACAGTATTCCAGACTCCCCTGATCTGCCAAACCGGGCCGCTATCTTCATGGCCGGTACACAGTCAGCGCCCCACTCATCAACCACCACAGCAATGCTCTCCGATTCAGCAACAGCCACGCCGGCGGGGGCAGGGAGCTCTGCGCAACCTCCGGCTCAAGTTCTGTCTGACTTGTTCGATGCTTTGGCAACATTGATGGCCATGGAGGTGGACGCAGCAGCCCGAGATCAGCACGACACGGAGATCGCAAAGGTGAAAGATTAGATAACTCAGGCTAAAGCGGACCTAGCGGCAGAGAACGCTAGGATGGCTACAGAACAGGCCGAGTTGGAAGCTCAGGCCTACCGGCTTAGGCTAGATCAGAATGCTTCAGAGGAACTCATGAGAAGAAGATATCGATCGCATCTCCCGCCGAGTTATGAGCCAAGAAATCTCTTCAATACGCCAGGAGAAGGAACTAGTAACCGGCCAATATTAAACCGGACGGAGGCGCCAGGGACAGGAGCGCCGGTTCAGCCGCGCGTGATGGACCTGCCCCGTCAGAACAACATTGTGCCACAGTATGTTCCAACACCCCCGGACATTACTCCAACCCGTTGGACAACATTGTGGCTGCCGCTTCACGGTTGGCAGCCCTCCCAACCGACGGTGAATCACCAGTTGCGGTTGAGGCACGACGGGCCAGAGATCTCCTTCAAACAACTCTAAACTAGCAGCAGGCTTATTCGCACAGTTGCGAGAGGATTCATTCCACCCCCCCCCCCCCCCCCGTCCAAGCCGGAGCTATAGCAGGCACGTTGAGGATGAACCGACCGTGTCAAGTAGTGCACGTCGCCATAACTCGCCGCGAGGGCACAACCCGGCAGGGGAAGGTGTTAACACGTAGGATGTGGTGGATCATGGTCGCGCACGTCGAGAGGCCGAATTAGCAGCTCTGCATGGAGCCCGTCAACCTACTCCGGTTCACCCTACCGCTTTAGTAGAGCCAGGCGTGGTATTTAGTTCCTTTGGGGTGCCGTGTCTTACCCCCGCTTTGCGTAATGTACGACTGCCCAAGGACTTCAAAGGGCCTCGTAAGGTACCCAATTACACCGCCGATCTGCAACCAGAGGCATGGGTTGAAAGCTACGAGATGGCAATGGAGATGTTAGATGTGGATGAAGGAGTATGTGCTAAATACTTTACCATGATGTTCGAAGGAACAACTCGTACTTGGTTGAAGAGCTTACCAACTAACTCTGTCAGATCATGGGCCAAACTGAAGCACCGGTTTATCCAGAACTTTAAGGATACTTGTAAGCAGCCCATGTCAATTGTGGACCTGGCCGCTTGTGTCCAAGGGGATGGGGAGTCCATGACCCATTGGGTAAAGCGACTCTCAGCTATTTTGCATTCATCGGATCGTATCAATGCAGATACCGCAGTGCTAACATTGGAGGGCAATTGCCGTTTTCTGCCGCTCAAACAGAAGTTAGGAAGGCTCAAACGTCACTGCAATGATATGTCAACACTTATGGCCACTTTCGTTAAGTACGCTGATTCAAATAATACCAAAGACCCTGACTTAGAGGAGGACAAATTGGGGAAAGGGAAAAAGAACGGCAACACCAAGGGTCAGCAGCATAATCCAACAGGCCATGGGAACAATGGTAAGCGCAAGGCCGACAACAGTTTGGACTTTGTGGCTAACACCAATGCTCAGGAGAATGGTCAGCGCCGTAAGGGCAAGCAGCCCCTGAGGGGCGGAGGTTCAGGCCCCAATTTGGAGCGCCTGTTAAATCAACCTTGTCCAAAGCATGGATCAAAGGAGAAGCCAGCATCGCATCTTTGGAAGGATTGTTATATCATGCGAGATTTCAAGAACTCCAATATGTTTCAGTACGATAATGGCCCGCCCGGTGGTTCAGGAGGTGGTTTCCATGGGCCGGGTTATAGAGGCGGCATCTCCGGTTCAGGATTTCAGGGCAATCAAACCGGACACAGCAATCAAGGGAACCAAGGCAACCAGGGAGGTTACAACCATCAGGGGAACCAGCAACAGCAGTAGTAGTCGAGTTATCAGAGCAATCCTAAGCAGTTAAATAGTGGGCAATATCATGTCTTCACCACTAGCTTGTGTAAGAGTGATCAGAAGCTTCACAAGAGGGCAGTGAACTCTGTTGAATCGGCGGTGCCTTTAGTATTTGCGCTGGTCTGAGCAACCCATTTTATAGAGTAGAGAGGATCACCCGCCCCGGGTTGACAATCCGGGTCATCTGGCCTTAGTGGTGGCCCCTCAAGTTGGGGGATATAAGTTCACTAAGGTACTCATGGATGGGGGAAGTAGTATCAACATTCTATATTATGATACCTTCCGTCGTATGGGGTTGACAGATAAGAATCTTAAACCGTCAAACACCATTTTTCATTGTGTGGTTCCTGGTAAGTCTGCATATCCAGTGGGCAAGATAGCTTTAGAGGTGGCTTTTGGAGATGATCATGATTCAAGATCAGAAACATTGACTTTTGAGGTGGTGAAAATCAAAAGTACGTATTACGCTTTGTTTGGGCGACCGGTTTACGCTAAGTTCATGGCGAGGCCGTGTTATGTTTATCTACAGCTTAAGATGCAAGGTCATAAGGGGACCATAATAGTACACGGGAGCAGGAAGATCGCTTTGGAATGTGAGGAAGGTGATGCGGCTTATGCTGAGTCGGTTTGTGCCACGGAGGAGCTGAAGTTTTATAAAAACCAAGTTGATCCGGCAGATATGACTTCTTTGAAAAAGCCAACTACGGAACACGATCCGGCGTTGAAATTTAAATCGACCACAGATACTAAGATGGTTGATTTTGTTCTTGGTGATTCATCCAAACAGTTCAGCATCAGCGCTAACCTGGATCCCAAATAGGAAAGCGCGCTCATCGAGTTCATCTGTGAGACCCGGGACATCTTTGCATGGAAACTTCTGACATGCCAGGTGTACCGAGAGAACTCGCTGAGCACACACTTAGCATTGATACTAAGTTTAAACCGGTCCGGCAGTTTCTCCGTTGCTTCAAAGAAGAAAGGTGCAAGGCTATTGGTGAAGAGGTAGCTTAGTTGTTGGCCGCAGGGTTTATCGTGGAGGTCTTTCACCCACAGTGGTTGGCTAATCAGGTGCTGGTTCTTAAGAAAAACGGCACTTGGTGTATGTGTATAGATTACACAGACTTGAACAAGGCTTGCCCTGCAGATCCCTTTGCCCTTCCTCGTATTGATCAGATTATTGATGCTACGGCGGGCTGTGACCATTTGTGTTTTTTGGACGCTTATTCTGGTTATCATCAGATCAAAATGGCAGTTAAAGACCAGGAGAAGACGACTTTTATAACTCCTTTTGGAGCCTTCTGCTATGTCTGCATGCCTTTTGGGCTCAAGAGTGCCCAGGCGACTTATCAACGCTATGTTCAGAATTGTCTTCATAAGCGGATTGGGCGCAATGTTCATGCATATGTAGATGATATTGTGATAAAGTCCATGAAGGAGGAAACATTGATAGATGATTTGAGAGAAAGCTTTGACAACCTCCGGGTTTACAAGATGATGCTCAATCCAAAAAAGTGTGTCTTTGGTGTCCCGGCAGGCAAACTCTTGGGTTTTCTCGTGTGTCAAACAGAGGCATTGAGGCTAATTCGGAAAAAATCTCAGCAATTACATCTTTGGCTAAACCGGCGTGTATCAATGACGTTCAACATTTGGCCGACCGGATTGCGGCTTTGAGCCGGTTTATCAGTCGTCTTGGGGAGAAGGCTATCCCTCTATATCAGATGCTAAAGAAAACAAATGATTTTGTTTGGAGCGAGGCGGCTGATAAAGCATTTGAGGATCTGAAGAGACAGTTAGCTGAACCGCCTGTGCTTGCAGCCCCGATCGATAAAGAGCCATTATTGTTGTATCTGGCTGCTAATGCCTGAGCTGTTAGTGTGGCTATTGTGGTGGAGCGCAAGGATGCTGGAAAGGAATATCTGGTTCAACGGCCGGTTTATTATATCAGTGAGGTGCTCATTGAATCAAAGCAGAGGTATCCACATTGGCAGAAGCTGGTGTATGGAGTGTTTATGGCAAGCTGGAAGCTCAAACATTATTTTCAGGGTCATCCTATCATAGTGGTCGGTTCAGCCCCTCTGGGAGATATCATTCAAAACAGAGAAGCAACTGTCCAGATTGCTAAGTGGGCTATTGAGCTTGGGCCTCACGGGCTCAAATACACGCCTCACGCATCAATTAAATCCCAAGCGCTTGTGGATTTCATCAATGATTGGACAGAGTTATAGGCACCAGAGGAAAATCCAGATAACACGTATTGGACTATTCACTTTGATGGATCCAGACAATTGGAGGGCTCGGGGGCTGGATTCATACTAACTTCCCCACGAGGTGACAAGTTTTGTTATGTCCTCCGTTTAATGTTCCCTTGTACTAACAATGCAGCTGAGTATGAGGCCTTGCGCCACGGTCTTTGGATGGCTAAGGAGATGAACTTAAGCCAGGTTAAGTGCTTTGGGGATTCAGATCTGGTGGCTCAACAGGTGTCTGGCACTTGGGATTCTAAAGACCCACTCATGGCTGCATATCAACGAGAGGTGGACACAGTGGCTGGTCACTGCAATGGGTTATCAGGTGGACCATATAGACCGGCGAAAGAACGAAGCGGCGGACGCTTTAAGCCGCCTTGGTTCTCAGCGTACACCAGTCCCACCAAATGTCTTCCTTGATATACTGCATAATCCGTCGGCCAAGATACCAACAGAGGAGGAGTTGGCTATTCCTCACCCGGAGGCTCAATTGGTGGCAGTTTCGCATGTCATACCGGATTGGACAATCCCGTACCTGGCTTACATGAACCGGGGCGAGTTACCGGAGGATGAAACCTTGGCCCGACAGGTAATCCGGCATTCCAAGTCAATGACCATAATCAACGGGGAGTTACATCGTTACAGCGTCACAGGGGCAATTCAGCGTTGTATCTCTCCTCAAGAGGGTTGTGAGATTTTGCGAGAAATCCATGAAGGGGATTGTGGTCACCACGCCGGTTCAAAGTCTTCGGTAGCTAAACCTTTTCGCCATGGTTTTTATTGGTTAACAGCTCACGCTGATGCGGAGGATTTAGTCAAAAGATGTGACGGTTGTCAAAAATTTGCACGCCGTGCTCATATTCCGGCTGAGGAGTTGAGGATGATTCCAATAACTTGGCTGTTTGCAACTTGGGGGCTTGATATGGTTGGACCTTTCAAGCGATCCAAGGACAAAAATACCCACTTATTAGTGGCAGTTGACAAATTCACCAAATGGGTGGAAGCAGAGCCAGTCAGTAAGTGTGATGCGGCCACGGCGGTCTAGTTCATCAAAAAGGTGATATTCCGGTTTGGCTTTCCACACCGTATTATAACAGATAATGGTACTAATCTGTCAAAGGGAGAGATGGAGGAATTTTGCCAACGTGATCATATCCGGCTTGATATAGCATCGGTGGCTCACCCCCAATCTAATTGTCAAGCAGAGAGGGAAAATCAAGAAATTTTGAAAGGTATGAAACCCCGGCTTATGGTTCCTTTGAAGCGGACACCGGGTTGTTGGGTTGAGGAGTTACCTTCTGTGTTATGGAGCATCAACACCACACCCAACAGATCTATGGGTTGCACACCTTTCTTCATCGTTTATGGAGCGGAGGCAGTTCTTCCTAGTGACATACGTCACGACTCGCCCCGTGCGGCAGCTTATGTTGAAGCTGATAATGAGACAGCACGTCAGGATTCCCTGGACCTGTTAGATGAGGAGTGTGATCTTGCAGCAGCACGTTCGGCGATTTATCAACAAGATCACCGACGTTATCACAGCCGCCGGGTTAATACTAGAACTTTTCAAGAGGGCGATTTGGTGCTCCGCCTCATCCAGGATCAGACTGATATGCACAAATTATCCCCACCTTGGGAAGGACCTTTTGTGGTCAGCAAGAATCTGCACAACGGGTCATACTTGTTGGGGAACGTAGTAATTTTAAAATTTTCCTACGCACACACAAGATCATGGTGATGCATAGCAACGAGGGGGAGAGTCTGATCTACGTACCCTTGTAGATCGCAACGGAAGTGTTGACACAACATAGAGGAAGTAGTCGTACGTCTTCTTCCCGATCCGACCGATCCAAGCACCATTACTCCGGCACCTCCGAGTTCTTAGCACACGTACAGCTCGATGACGATCCCCGGGCTCCGATCCAGCAAAGCTTCGGGGAGGAGTTCCGTCAGCACGACGGCGTGATGATGATCTTGATGTTTTACCGACGCAGGGCTTCGCCTAAGCACTACAACGATATGATCGAGGTGGAATATGGTGGCAGGGGGCACCGCACACGGCTAAGGAACGATCACGTGGATCAACTTGTGTGTCTTGGGGTGCCCCCTGCCCCCGTATATAAAGGAGCAAGGGGAGGAGGGCGGCCGGCCAGGTGTGGCGCGCCAAGGAGGAGTCCTCCTCCTAGTAGGAGTAGGACTCCTACTAGGAGGGGGAAAGAGGTGGAGTGGGAGAAGGAAAGGGGGGGCGCCGCCCCCCTCCCCTAGTCCAATTCGGACCAGGGAGGAGGTGGCGTGCGGCCCACCTCTGGCAGCCCTTCTCTCTCTCCACTAAAGCCCATAAGGCCCATAACTTCTCCCGGTAGGGTTCCGGTAACCCTCCGGCTCTCCGGTTTTCTCTGAAATCACCCGGAACACTTCCGGTGTCCGAATATAGTCATCCAATATATCAATCTTTATGTCTCGACCATTTTGAGACTCCTCGTCATGTCCGTGATCACATCCGGGACTCTGAACTAACTTCGGTACATCAAAATGCATAAACTCATAATAACTATCATCGTAACGTTAAGCGTGCGGACCCTACGGTTCGAGAACAATGTAGACATGACTGAGACACATCTCCGGTCAATAACCAATAGCGGGACCTGGATGCCCATATTGGCTCCTACATATTCTACGAAGATCTTTATCGGTCAGACCGCATAACAACATACGTTGTTCCCTTTGTCATCGGTATGTTACTTGCCCGAGATTCGATCGTCGGCATCCAATACCTAGTTCAATCTCGTTACCGGCAAGTCTCTTTACTCGTTCCGTAATACATCATCTCGCAACTAACTCATTAGTCACAATGCTTGCAAGGCTTATGTGATGTGCATTACCGAGAGGGCCCAGAGATACCTCTCCGACAATCGGAGTGACAAATCCTAATCTCGAAATACGCCAACCCAACATCTACCTTTGGAGACACCTGTAGTACTCCTTTATAATCACCCAGTTACGTTGTGACGTTTGGTAGTACCCAAAGTGTTCCTCCGGTAAACGGGAGTTGCATAATCTCATAGTCATAGGAACACGTATAAGTCATGAAGAATAGCAACAGCAACATACTAAACGATCGGGTGCTAAGCTAATGAAATGGGTCATGTCAATCAGATCATTCAACTAATGATGTGACCTCGTTAATCAAATAACAAGACCTTGTTCATGGTTAGGAAACATAACCATCTTTGATTAACGAGCTAGTCAAGTAGAGGCATACTAGTGACACTAAGTTTGTCTATGTATTCACACATGTATTATGTTTCCGGTTAATACAATTCTAGCATGAATAATAAACATTTATCATGATATAAGGAAACAAATAATAACTTTATTATTGCCTCTAGGGCATATTTCCTTCAGTCTCCCACTTGCACTAGAGTCAATAATCTAGATTACATAGTAATGATTCTAACACCCATGGAGCCTTGGTGCTGATCATGTTTTGCTCGTGGAAGAGGCTTAGTCAACGGGTCTGCAACATTCAGATCCGTATGTATCTTGCAAATCTCTATGTCTCCCACCTAGACTAGATCCCGGATGGAATTGAAGCGTCTCTTTATGTGCTTGGTCCTCTTGTGAAATCTGGATTCCTTTACCAAGGCAATTGCACCAGTATTGTCACAAAAGATTTTCATTGGACCCGATGCATTAGGTATGACACCTAGATCGGATATGAACTCCTTCATCCAGACTCCTTCGTTCGCTGCTTCCGAAGCAGCTATGTACTTCGCTTCACATGTAGATCCCGCTATGACCTTTGTTTAGAACTGCACCAACTGACAGCTCCACCGTTTAATGTAAACACGTATCCGGTCTGCGATTTAGAATCGTCCGGATCAGTGTCAAAGCTTGCATCAACGTAACCTCTTACGGTGAGCTCTTTGTCACCTCCATATACGAGAAACATATCCTTAGTCCTTTTCAGGTATTTCAGGATGTTCTTGACCGCTGTCCAGTGATCCTTTCCTGGATTACTTTGGTACCTCCCTGCTAAACTTATAGCAAGGCACACATCAGGTCTGGTACACAGCATTGCATACATGATAGAGCCCATGGCTGAAGCATAGGGAGCATCTTTCATTTTCTCTCTATCTTCTGCAGTGGTCGGGCATTGAGTCTGACTCAACTTCACACCTTGTAACACAGGCAAGAACCCTTTCTTTGCTTGATCCATTTTGAACTTTTTCAAAATTTTGTCAAGGTATGTGCTTCGTGAAAGTCCAATTAAGCGTCTCGATCTATCTCTATAGATCTTAATGCCCAATATGTAAGCAGCTTCACCGAGGTTTTTCATTGAAAAACTCTTATTCAAGTATCCCTTTATGCTATCCAGAAATTCTATATCATTTCCAATCAGCAATATGTCATCCACATATAATATCAGAAATGCTACAGAGCTCCCACTCACTTTCTTGTAAATACAGGCTTCTCCAAAAGTCTGTATAAAACCAAATGCTTTGATCACACTATCAAAGTATTTATTCCAACTCCGAGATGCTTACACCAGTGCATAAATGGATCGCTGGAGCTTGCACACTTTGTTAGCTCCCTTTGGATCGACAAAACCTTCCGGTTGCATCATATACAACTCTTATTCCAGAAATCCATTCAGGAATGCAGTTTTTACATCCATCTGCCATATTTCATAATCATAAAACGCGGCAATTGCTAACATGATTCGGACAGACTTAAGCATCGCTACGGGTGAGAAGGTCTCATCGTAGTCAACCCCTTGAACTTGTCGAAAACCTTTTGCAACAAGTCGAGCTTTATAGACAGTAACATTACCATCAGCGTCAGTCTTTTTCTTGAGGATCCATTTATTTATTCTCAATTGCTTGCCGATCATCGGGCAAGTCAACCAAAGTCCATACTTTGTTCTCATACATGGATCCCATCTCAGATTTCATGGCTTCAAGCCACTTTGCGGAATCTGGGCTCACCATCGCTTCTTCATAGTTCATAGGTTCATCATGATCTAGCAGCATGACTTCCAGAACTGGATTACCGTACCACTCTGGCGCGGATCTTGCTCTGGTTGATCTACGAGGTTCAGTAGTATCTTGTTCTGAAGTTTCATGATCATTATCATTAGCTTCCTCACTTATTGGTGTAGGTGTTGCAGAAACAGTTTTCTGTAATGTACTACTTTCCAATAAGGGAGCGGGTACAGTTACCTCGTCAAGTTCTACTTTCCTCCCACTCACTTCTTTCGAGAGAAACTCCTTCTCAAGAAAGTTTCCGAATTTAGAAACAAAAGTCTTGCCTTCGGATTTGTGATAGAAGGTGTATCCAATAGTTTCCTTTGGATATCCTATGAAGACACATTTCTCCGATTTGGGTTCGAGCTTATCAAGTTGAAGCTTTTTCACATAAGCATTGCAGCCCCAAACTTTCAGAAATGACAACTTTGGTTTCTTGCCAAACCATAGTTCATAAGGCGTCGTCTCAACGGATTTTGATGGTGCCCTATTTAACGTGAATGCGGCCGTCTCTAGAGCGTATCCCCAAAACGATAGCGGTAAATCAGTAAGAGACATCATAGATCGCACCATATCTAGTAAAGTACGATTATGACGTTCGGACACACCATTACGCTGTGATGTTCCGGGTGGCGTGAGTTGCGAAACTATTCCACAATTTTTCAAATGTACACCAAACTCGTAACTCAAATATTCTCCTCCACGATCAGATCGTAAAAACTTTATTTTCTTGTTACGATGATTTTCAGCTTCACTCTAAAATTCTTTGAACTTTTCAAATGTTTCAGACTTATGTTTCATTAAGTAGATATACCCATATCTGCTTAAATCATCTGTGAAGGTGAGAAAATAACGATATCCGCCGCGAGCCTCAATATTCATCAGACCGCATACATCTGTATGTATGACTTCCAACAAATCTGTTGCTCTCTCCATAGTACCAGAGAACGGTGTTTTAGTCATCTTGCCCATGAGGCACGGTTCGCAAGTACCAAGTGATTCATAATCAAGTGGTTCCAAAAGTCCATCAGTATGGAGTTTCTTCATACGCTTTACACCGATATGACCTAAACGGCAGTGCCACAAATAAGTTGCACTATCATTATCAACTCTGCATCTTTTGGCTTCTACATTATGAATATGTGTATCACTACTATCGAGATTTAACAAGAATAGACCAGTCTTCAAGGGTGCATGACCATAAAAGATATTACTCATATAAATAGAATAACCATTATTCTCTGATTTAAATGAATAACCGTCTCGCATTAAACAAGATCCAGATATAATGTTCATGCTCAACGCTGGCACCAAATAACAATTATTTAGGTCTAATATTAATCCCGAAGGTAGATGTAGAGGTAGCGTGCCGACCGCGATCACATCGACTTTGGAACCGTTTCCCACGCACATCGTCACCTCGTCCTTAGCCAATCTTCGCTTAATCCGTAGTCCCTGTTTCGAGTTGCAAATATTAGCAACAAAACCAGTATCAAATACCCAGGTGCTACTGCGAGCATTAGTAAGGTACACATCAATAACATGTATATCACATATACCTTTGTTCACCTTGCCATCCTTCTTATCTGCCAAATACTTGGGGCAGTTCCGCTTCTAGACCAGTCTGCTTGCAGTAGAAGCACTCAGTTTCAGGCTTAGGTCCAGACTTGGGTTTCTTCTCCTGAGCAGAAACTTGCTTGCCGTTCTTCTTGAAGTTCCCCTTCTTCTTCCCTTTGCCCTTTTTCTTGAAACTAGTGGTTTTGTTAACCATCAACACTTGATGCTCCTTTTTGATTTCTACGTCCGCGGCTTTCAGCATTGCAAAGAACTCGGGAATAGTCTTGTTCATCCCTTGCATATTATAGTTCATCACGAAGCTCTTGTAGCTTGGTGGCAGTGATTGGAGAATTCTGTCAATGACGCAATCATCTGGAAGATTAACTCCCAATTGAACCAAGTGATTATTATACCCAGACATTTTGAGTATATGCTCACTGACACAACTGTTCTCTTCCATCTTGCAACTATAGAACTTATTGGAGACTTCATATCTCTCAATCCGGGCATTTGCTTCAAATATTAACTTCAACTCCTGAAACATCTCATATGCTCCATGACGTTCAAAACGTCGTTGAAGTCCCGATTCTAAGCCGTAAAGCATGGCACACTGAACTATCGAGTAGTCATCAGCTTTGCTCTGCCAGACATTCATAACATCTGGTGTTGCTCCAGCAGCAGGCCTGGCACCCAGCGGTGCTTCCAGGACGTAATTCTTCTATGCGGCAATGAGGATAATCCTCAAGTTACGGACCCAGTCCGTGTAATTGCTACCATCATCTTTCAACTTTGCTTTCTCAAGGAACGCATTAAAATTCAACGGAACAACAGCACGAGCCATCTATCTACAATCAACATAAACAAGCAAGATACTATCAGGTACTAAGTTCATGATAAATTTAAGTTCAATTAATCATATTACTTAAGAACTCCCACTTAGATAGACAACCCTCTAATCTTCTAAGTGATCACGTGATCCAAATCAACTAAACCATGTCCGATCATCACGTGAGATGGAGTAGTTTCATCGGTGAACATCATTATGTTGATCATATCTACTATATGATTCACGCTCGACCTTTCGGTCTTCGTGTTCCGAGGCCATATCTGTATATGCTTGGCTCGTCAAGTATAACCTGAGTATTCCGCGTGTGCAACTGTTTTGCACCCGTTGTATTTGAACGTAGAGCCTATCACACCCGATCATCACGTGGTGTCTCAACACGAAGAACTTTCGCAATGGTGCATACTCAGGGAGAACACTTCTTGATAATTTAGTGAGAGATCATCTTACAATGCTACCGTCAATCAAAGCAAGATAAGATGCATAAAAAGATAAACATCACATGCAATCAATATAAGTGATATGATAGGGCCATCATCATCTTGTGCTTGTGATCTCCATCTCCGAAGCACCGTCATGATCACCATCGTCACCGGCGTGACACCTTGATCTCCATCATAGCATCGTTGTCGTCTCGCCAATCTTATGCTTCCATGACTATCGCTACCGTTTAGTGATAAAGTAAAGCATTACATCGCGATTGCATTGCATACAATAAAGCGACAACCATATGGCTCCTGCCAGTTGCCGATAACTCAGTTACAAAACATGATCATCTCATACAATAAAATTTAGCATCATGTCTTGACCATATCACATCACAACATGCCCTGCAAAAACAAGTTAGACGTCCTCTACTTTGTTGTTGCAAGTTTTACGTGGCTGCTACGGGCTTAAGCAAGAACCAATCTCACCTACGCATCAAAACCACAACGATAGTTTGTCAAATAGACTCCGTTTTAACCTTCTCAAGGACCGGGCGTAGCCATACTCGGTTCAACTAAAGTTGGAGAGACAGTCGCCCGCAAGCCATCTATGTGCAAAGCACGTCGAGGGAACTGGTCTCGCATAAGCGTACGCGTAAGGTTGGTCCGGGTCGTCTCGTCCAACAATACCGCTGAACCAAAGTATGACATGCTGGTAGGAAGTATGACTTGTATCGCCCACAACTCACTTGTGTTCTACTCGTGCATATAACATCAAACCATAAAACCTAGGCTCGGATGCCACTGTTGGGGAACGTAGTAATTTCAAAATTTTCCTACGCACACGCAAGATCATGGTGATGCATAGCAACGAGGGGGGGAGTCTGATCTACGTACCCTTGTAGATGGCAACGGAAGCATTGACACAACGTAGAGGAAGTAGTCGTACGTCTTCTTCCCGATCCGACCGATCCAAGCACCGTTACTCCGGCACCTCCGAGTTCTTAGCACACGTACAGCTCGATGACGATCCCCGGGCTCCGATCCAGCAAAGCTTCGGGGAGGAGTTCCGTCAGCACGACGGCGTGATGACGATCTTGATGTTCTACCGACGCAGGGCTTCGCCTAAGCACTACAACGATATGATCGAGGTGGAATATGGTGGCAAGGGGCACCGCACACGGCTAAGGAACGATCACGCGGATCAACTTGTGTGTCTTGGGGTGCCCCCTGCCCCCGTATATAAAGGAGCAAGGGGAGGAGGCCGGCCGGCCAGGTGTGGCGCGCCAAGGAGGAGTCCTCCTCCTAGTAGGAGTAGGACTCCTACTAGGAGGGGGAAAGAGGTGGAGTGGGAGAAGGAAAGGGGGGGCGCCGCCCCCCTCCCCTAGTCCAATTTGGACCAGGGAGGAGGTGGCGCGCGGCCCACCTCTGGCAGCCCTTCTCTCTCTCCACTAAAGCCCATAAGGCCCATAACTTCTCCCGGTAGGGTTCCGGTAACCCTCCGGCTCTCCGGTTTTCTCCGAAATCACCCGGAACACTTCCGGTGTCCGAATATAGTCATCGAATATATCAATCTTTATGTCTCGACCATTTCGAGACTCCTCGTCATGTCCGTGATCACATCCGGGACTCCGAAGTAACTTCGGTACATCAAAATGCATAAACTCATAATAACTGTCATCGTAACGTTAAGCGTGCGGACCCTACGGTTCGAGAACAATGTAGACATGACTAAGACACATCTCTAGTTAATAACCAATAGCGGGACCTGGATGCCCATATTGGCTCCTACATATTCTATGAAGATCTTTATCGGTCAGACCGCATAACAACATACGTTGTTCCCTTTGTCATCGGTATCTTACTTGCCCGAGATTCGATCGTCGGTATCCAATACCTAGTTCAATCTCGTTACCGGCAAGTCACTTTACTCGTTCCGTAATACATCATCTCGCAACTAACTCATTAGTCACAATGCTTGCAAGGCTTATGTGATGTGCATTACCGAGAGGGCCCAGAGATACCTCTCCGACAATCGGAGTGACAAATCCTAATCTCGAAATACGCCAACCCAACATCTACCTTTGGAGACACCTGTAGTACTCCTTTATAATCACCCAGTTATGTTGTGACGTTTGGTAGTACCCAAAGTGTTCCTCCGGTAAACGCGAGTTGCATAATCTCATAGTCATAGGAACATGTATAAGTCATGAAGAATAGCAACAGCAACATACTAAACGATCGGGTGCTAAGCTAATGAAATGGGTCTTGTCAATCAGATCATTCAACTAATGATGTGACCTCGTTAATCAAATAACAAGACCTTGTTCATGGTTAGGAAACATAACCATCTTTGATTAACGAGCTAGTCAAGTAGAGGCATACTAGTGACACTAAGTTTGTCTATGTATTCACACATGTATTATGTTTCCGGTTAATACAATTCTAGCATGAATAATAAACATTTATCATGATATAAGGAAATAAATAATAACTTTATTATTGCCTCTAGGGCATATTTCCTTCAATACTACCTCATTGATGTTCGAGAGCATAAGGACTCACGTAAATTGGAGGAGGAGACCAAGCGGTCGTGGACTATAGCTCTTCTTCGGCCTTACTATACTTGAGCCACAGGCTCTTCGTATGTACATATTTATGACAATGTATATATTATATAATAAACCGGAGCCTCGAATAAAGCGGGGTCTCTATTCCTTTTTACATCGTGTGTGAGCTTACAAAAGTTTCTACTAACAAAGCGGAGTTTTGTTAAACCGGTCTCTACGGCCGCACGGATACAAAGGGATATCACTAGGGGGCTTGGTTGTTGTCACACCATAGCTACACCTCTTGATCAGTTTAACACCACAAAGGGATATCATTAAGGGGCTTGGTTGTTATCACACCATAGCTACACCTGTTGATAGGCGTTAAGCCAAAAGGAAATTATGTGGAGCCAAAGAGAGTCTATTGCTTTTAGCACAGTTCAAACATAGGTAACCACCGAGCACAGCTCACATGTTACCTGGGGGCTCTTTTCTTCTAAAAGAACAATGAGTTTTGAAACCTTGTAATAGGCTATCAAGCCAGGCTTGGAAGCCAGGTGTATTCACCTAAAACCCCGGGTTATCCTGCCTCTTTAAGTAAGCCACTCCGTCCAGGTAAACCTGGTATGACCCATCGAACGTTTGACAAGTCAATCTCATGGACCCTGAACTTGTCAAAGTTAAAACGGTGATTGGTTAAAGATTGAGGTCCATCTTAAAAGGCTTTGCAAAATGGTTTAACTCAGCGGCCTGGCAGCCCATGAAAAGCCTCGATTTAGGGCTTGGCAGCCCATGAAAAGCCTTGCATATTTCTGTTGTTTTTGTTGTTTTTATGATAAGGGATTTATAAACATTTTTTCTGACAAACCGCTGTTCATTACAACCCGGCTTGACTTTCAACGGTTAGTTGTTAGTACATGATTAGATTTTTAAAACTGGTAGCAAACTGCTCCCGTCTGGTTTTGACTAGATGTCACCATTCTTATACAAAACAACTCAACGGTTTTTTTAGCCCAATATGATTTCTACATGAACCGGCAAGAGGGCCAGGAGTTATCAACACTCCGGATTAATATTTTTACATCTACCATACAAGCAGTTGGTCAGCCAGCGAGGTATTTCACAGGTATTACTTATTTTATCGGATTACTACAAACTTTGGTTATCCATCCAAGTTGTGTATGGATTTTGGGCATCATAACCCGTCTAGTGGTAAACCACTAGGATGCTTCTTAGTTTTCATATGCAAGAACATAAAGGATTATCCATACATGAATTCCAAAAGTGGAGCAAGTTCTCACAAGGGACAATTCCATTTCTGCCCCTAATTGGAACCCACTACTCAAATTTGCCCCTAATTCCAATGTGTGCTCAAATTTTCCCCTCTGCCGTTAGTTGCCTTTATAGAAATGCCCTTCTGCGTCGTTACCATCCGGTCAAACAACTTTGACCATCTCGAAAAAAAATAGTAAAAAATTTAAAAAAATCTGAAATTTTGTGGGATTGAAGCTACTCATGTGCGCAAGCTGCGTGCAAATTTTCGTGCTATTTAGACATACCAGGAGCTCGTGGCAAAGGAAAATAATAAATCTGTACATCTTTGAATGGTAAATTCAAAAAATAGCAAGAAAATTCAAAAACATATGAAATTTTTTGGCATCCAAGATGCTCGGGTGCACAAGGCGTGTGCAAAATTTTGTTATCAAATGACATGCGAGGAGCTCTCGCAAAAAAACCAAAATAGTGTATTTTTTACAAGTTTTTTCTAAGACAAATTTTGTTTTTTTCTCCATGAGCTCCTACAATGTCCAAACACAACAAAATTTTGCACACACCTTCCACACGTAAGCATCTTGGATGCCAAAAGAATTCATATTTTTTTGAATTTACGGTTCACACGCGTACATATTTACTGTTTTTCCTTCGCCACGAGCTCCTAGAATGTCCAAACGACATGAAAATTTGCACGCACCTTGCGAACCTGAGTACCTTCGATCCCACAAAATTTCAGATTTTTTTGACTTTTTTTGCTATTTTTTTGAGATGGTCAAAGCTGTTTGACCGGGCTGTAACGGCGCAGAAGGGCATTTCTATAAGGGCAAATTTGAGCACACATTGAAATTAGGGGCAAATTTGAGTAGTGGGTTCCAGTTAGAGGCAGAAATGGAATTGTCCCTTCTCACAATGTCAAAGCACCACAAAACATGCTCGATGCAATGACAGATAAAGGGGTTTTTGCTATCCTATTACAAGAAGCTTCAAAACGGCTTCAATTGAATAATTGTTTCTAAGCAGTGGCACACAATAGCTAGTAAACCGGCGGCCGGTTTACGATGCTTCGTCTGGACGGTTTGATGGTTGAGGATCATTTGGTGCAATCACTTCTTCTTCATCCCTCCCAGACGCTGGAAATCAACCATTGACCAATCGATTCCGGTTAAAGCTTGAAACACGGCTTCTTCATGGATAAGGCTAGAGGGGTCAATGATAGGAGCGTAAGTATGATTACGGATTGGAGGCACAAGTTCTTCGACTTCATGGATTTCACAGGCTGTCTCTTCCCTTCAGCGTCGTAATCCGGCTGGAAATGAGATAAATCTGTGTCTTCTGCCAGTTTCCTGGCTATTGGCCGCATCTCCTTTGTCAGCCTTCGGAGATCATCATTGTCGAAGATTGAACCGTCCTCCTTCACACCTGGATATCCTTTAATGATGTCATCCGCTTCAAGATCCGGAATCCATGCTTTGGCCCGGATTAGTGCGGTCAGCGCTCCTGCTCTTGCGGCTACCTTCTTCAGTTCAGTAATCCGGGCTGGTAACATGGCCAGCTTCTCAAGGGTTTCTTTTATCAGTTTGATGCCCGTTTATTTTAGGCTGCAGTGCATATAGCACGCTGGGATCTAGAGTAAAGCTGTTTTATTAAGGTGTAAGCCGCTTTAAGCTTCATTCGCATATCAGCGCCCAGATGAGTAATACGAGTGCCTGTCATGGTTTAATATCAGCCCAACTGGTAAACAATAAGATCTCATGAATTGGACAAACAGCACAAGGAGATACTTACCAAATACAGCGGACGTCATGGCATTGATTTGCCTCTTCAAACCAGTTAGTTCATGTACAACTGGCTTCAGGGCTGCTTCGGCATCCTCAGCTCTTTTGGTTAAACCAGCCTTTTCGGTTTCCCAGTCAGCACGTTCCTTGTTAAAGGACTCCTTTAGCTTTTCCATAGCTGTCAGCACTTTGGTCAGCTCCTCCTTGGCTTTCACAGCCTCTGCTTGTTGGGACTTCACATTCTCTTGCAAATCATCGGTTCGGGCATTTCGATTGCTTAGCTCGGCCTATAACAGCGAAGATATGTCAACAACAGGATATGTATTTTCTAAGTACTAAGCGTATAACAAGTTATACACTTCGTACTTGGGGGCTAATGCCTATTTGCTTTATTCAAGACCCGGATTACCTCGCAAAGCTAAACCGGCCTTTGGGGGCCATACTGAGGAAAGCTACTTAATTACATTGGTAAGGTATCGGTTTTGTTTTCACGAAGGACCTAACATTTTGAGGCTCAGCAGGAGAGGATTAAAGTATTACAAAGTCCTGGTTTAAGATTAACATCATAAAACGGCCCTTGGGGGCTACTTGGGCTAGTGTTTCAACTTTGGAATCAAGAAATAAAGGGAGATGAAAATACCTCATAGCGTTCCTTCATCAGGTTCACCAAACCGGCTTCATAGTCACGGTTTGAGTGCAGACGGTTTAAAAAACCAGAGTGAAGTTCTTCAGCACCGAGATGAGCATAGCTTGATAAGTCAGTGCTCCATTTACCCTTTTCCCTGGCAGCACGCTCTACTTTGGCACTATGTTGGGCCAAGATTACAGGATGGCCAGGAGAGCTGTGGCCCATGCCAGTAATAATATCATCATCTCCTTGGCCTTCAGTAGTTTTTGTGGGTGATGATGGAGTATCAATACCTCTCACAGAACTAGCCCAGTTTGGAGCTGCCGGTTCAGTGTCAGGCACAGCAGGATCAGCTTCTGGTTGCTCATTAATATTCCGGTCTTGAAGGGGCGGTTCATCAAAGGTACCTTCAGGATGAGGACCCTCCGGTTCATGAGTTAGGTCCGGTTCACCTATTTGCTCTTCTTCAAAAACCGCCTGGTCTTCTGACGGATTGTTGGCCCGAGCTTTCTTGCTGGGTCTGGCTTTGGCTCTGCAAACAAAATTAAAAGAGGTTTAACATCTTATTCAAGATTTGCAACGCATTTGAAGAAAAGGTTTGAATGCTTACCCAGCTACAGTTTTAAGAGGAGGGAGTTGGGTTGTTGTTGACTCGCCAGGGGATGAGGGAGGTGTCACCTGATAATTTGAATCGGACGGATTAAGAGGTTGTCTGAAATAACCTGCCTTGGGATAAGAATTGTCAGAAGTGGAAGAGACCTCAGCTCGGCGCTTCCGAACCGGAGTATCAGGTAAACCGGCCGAAGTGACCTGCTGGCCACTATGTCGGGTTGTCCGGCGAGCTTCATGCTACTGCGTCTTCAAAATAAATGTTGGATCCAAGTAAGCAAGAGGATGAGAAAAGCTTACTTTTTGGACCGCTTGACGGGTTTTTTGTGTTGGCATAGAGTCTGAAGCGGAGGAAAGGGTAATTACCTCTACATCATTAGCCTGGTTGCCTTCTACGCCCTCCTGATAAAGATCATTGTTAATGAGGTACATGAAAAGGGAGCCAAGTGAGTCAAGTTCTACCTCAACTTCCGGATCATCTGCATCTTCATCAAGTTCCATGTTGATCCGGTCAGCTGTTTTCCGCTTTGAGGTACGCTTGACGGCTTTGGTTTTGGGACGGGATGGCTTTGCCGCTTTATCTGCAGATTTCCGTTTCCAGAAGGGATCATCACCCTGTTTATACACAAACAGAAGGAAGTTTTACAAGTTGAACAATTTAAAGATATCAAAGATAAAAAGGAAGCATAGTGCTTACAGCAGGCGGTTTATTTTGAGTGTAGAAGGGGTTCAAGCCGGTTTGGCGACAGACTGATTCCGGTTCATTCAAAATTTTCTTGACGCTTTTAGTGACCTCTTCATCGGTTACCTGAATGTTGATGTGGCGTTGGGGGTCTTCTAATTCATCGATGTACTCACACATTAAACTGGGGCGGTGGCTTAGTGGCAAGACGATCCAAGATATCCAGCAACGCACAAAATCAACGCCTGTTAAACCGTTGGCATAGAGGCCCGGAGCTTGGCGAGTTGAGGGGCATATTTGGCCCGTTCCACAGAACTTAAACGTTGCGGCATCAGATGAGTATTGGAAAGCCGGTGATCACTGTAGCCTGGAAGAGGGTTCTCATCTTCAGGAGAGGTATCTATGCAGTAGAACCAAGTCTGGTTCCATTTCTTAGGGTGACTGTGCAGTTTGGCATGAGGGAATTCAACTTCTTTCCACTTTTGAACAGAGACACCACCAAGTTCAGTGTTGGGACCGTTTACAAATTCTGTATGCCGGTTCAGATGAAAAAAGTCCTGGAACAGCTCAGTAGTTGGTTCTTCTTGTAAGTACACTTCACAGAAGACTTGGAAGTTGCATAGATTGGACACCGAGTTGGGTCCGGTATCTTGAGGATGGAGTTGGAAACTGGCAAGCACATCTCGGAAAAACTTCGACCCAGGCGGTTTGAAACCACGGCCTATGTGGTCGACAAAGATCACTACCTCACCTTTCCTCGGGGTAGGAGGATTCTCTATTCCTGGAACTCGCAATCGAATTTCAGTTTTCTTAGGCAAGGTGCCGATATTGACCATTCCGTTCAACTGTTCTTCGGTGACCCGGGAACGAGCCCAGTTAGAAGTGAAAAACTGTTTGGCCATTGTGAATCGAAAAGCTGAAAAAGAAATGCCGGTTTACAAATCATTCATGGTGGTACGCAAGATGCAATGGATTAAAAATACACAGATATGTGAAATTGCGTAAACAGGAGACTGATACAATAATGAAAGACAAGGTCATATCAAGGGTATATGTGTGTTGTTAAACCTGACTGTTACAATGAATGTAAAGGGGGTTTGCCGGTTTACCAGGGGACTAATCGTATGAGATAGATTGTTTTTACAAGGGTAAACCGCCTACATAGTAAAGAGGATACAGATCTAAAGCGAAAAGGGCTAAGTAAGGTGAAACAGATTTCACAGTTTGGCATGGGAATTTCAGATCTGCCGTGCATTGGATAATCAAAATATATTCTGTTCTAATCTCAATTGCTCAAAAGGTTCATTAAGTTCAGATGAGTTTGATATCAAGCAAATGCCTTTACAAGAAGAAAGGAGTTTAAGCTACACAGGGCGCTGAAAACAATCAGATCTAACTGGCCATTGGTGTTACTAAAGGAAGAACAGCTTCAGGTTATGAAGAACACCGAACCCTAATGGCGGATCTGGGGTGAGGAGAAGAGGAACTTACTGGTTCAGGAAGAAGCAGCGGAGGATCACCGCGTGTCTCTGGTAACGGTCAGGTTGATGCAGCGGCCTTTGTCGAAGCAGAGGTGAAGCTCAGTGACAGCGGCGGCGCTCAGGGGCAGAGATGTTGCGAGGAGGAAGAAGAAGTGAAGGAGACGAAGGGGGAAAGGAGAAGGACCTATGGTCCTATTTATAAGGCGAAGCGATAAAGCGACAAGTGCGGGAATCGAGGAGCTCAAAAATGGATAGTTAATAATGGTGTCGCCTCGATGATTGGATATGCATTAATGAAGGTAATCTTCGGCTTCAACGAATAGATGACATCAGGGCAGTTTATCATGATTCTGGAGTATGACGTCACGACGGTTTACAAGATCAAGGTGAAGATGCAAAGGAGGAGTTTTTATAAGTGTTGAAGATTGACATGAACAAGTTCAAACCAATCTGGGGCCTAATGTTGGGGATATTACTACTGGGCGTAAACCAGCCAGGAGTAGCCGGATTAACTTTATGAAGATTAGAAGCCCATGAAGACGTAAGAATGATGCCGCTTTATGAAGGCCCAAGGCCCAAAGGTGAGTTAAGGCCTGTAGATGTAAACCGACCTTATTATGTAACTTGCATTGTAAGATAGGAAGTATAGAGACCGAACCGGACACGTTTATGATCCGGCTTCGGGATTCTGTGAACCGGCGGGCGTCAACCTATGTATCTAAAGGGACGACCCGGCAGCAGTTTAGGGACAACAGACAACAACTCGAGGGCCAGTCAAAGCGGATTCGCTCCCTGGTCATCGAAACCCTAGCAATACCAATCACAACTAGACGTAGGCTTTTACCTTCATCGATGGGGCCGAACTAGTATAAACTCCCCGTGTCCCTTGTCCGGTTTAAACCCTCTAAGCTAACTCGTTGCGATGGCTCCACGACTAAGTCCTTTCACGAGGACATCTGCCGTGACAAACCCACGACAATGGGTGTTAGAATCATTATGATGTAATCTAGATTACTGACTCTAGTGCAAGTGGGAGATTGAAGGAAATATGCCCTAGAGAGAATAATAAAATTGTTATTTATATTTCTTTATATCATGATAAATGTTTATTACTCATGCTAGAATTGTACTAACCGGAAACTTAGTACATGTGTGAATACGTAGACAAACTGAGTGTCACTAGTATGCCTCTACTTGACTAGCTCGTTAATCAAAGATGGTTAAGTTTCCTAGCCATGGACAAAGAGTTATCATTTGACGAACGGGATCACATCATTAGAGAATGATGTGATTGACTTGACCCATCCGTTAGCTTAGCACTTTGATTGTTTAGTTTACTATTGTTGCTTTCTCCATAACTTATACATGTTCCTATGACTATGAGATTATGCAACTCCCGAATACTGGAGGAAGACTTAGTGTGCTATAAAATGTCACAACGTAACTGGGTGGCTATAAAGATGCTCTACAGGTGTCTCCGATGGTGTTTGTTGAGTTGGCATAGATCGAGATTAGGATTTGTCACTCCGTGTATCGGAGAGGTATCTATGGGCCCTCTCAGTAATGCACATCACTACAAGCCTTGCAAGCAATGTGACTAATGAGTTTGTTACGGGATGTTGCATTACGGAACGAGTAAAAAGACTTGCCAGTAACGAGATTGAACTAGGTATTGAGATACCGACGATCGAATCTCGGGCAAGTAACATACCGATGACAAAGGGAACAACGTATGTAGTTATGTAGTTTGACCGATAAAGATCTTTGTCGGTGTCAAAACCGGCGGATCTCGGGTAGGGGGTCCTGATCTGTGCGTCTAGGACGGATGGTAACAGGAGGCAGGGGACACGAAGTTTTACCTAGGTTCGGGCCCTCTTGATGGAGGTAAACCCTATGTCCTGCTTGATTAATATTGATGATATGGGTAGTACAAGAGTAGATCTACCACGAGATCGAGGAGGCTAAACCCTAGAAGCTAGCCTATGGTATGATTGTTGATGTGTATGTCATCCTATGGACTAAAACCCTCCGGTTTATATAGACACCGGGTAGGGTTAGGGTTACATAGAGTCGGTTACAATGGTAGGAGATCTTCATATCCGTATCGCCAAGCTTGCCTTCCACGCCAAGGAAAGTCCCTTCCGGACACGGGACGGAGTCTTCAATCTTGTATCTTCATAGTCCAGGAGTCCGGCTGAAGGTATAGTCCAGCCATCTGGACACCCCCTAATCCAGGACTCCCTCAGTAGCCCCTGAACTAGGCTTCAGTGACGACGAGTCCGGCGCGCATATTCTCTTCGACATTGCAAGGCGGGTTCCTCCTCCAAGTACTTCATAGATGATTTTGAACACAAAGATAGTGTCCGACTCTGCAAAATAAGTTTCCACATATTTCCATAGAGAGAATAATATTTACATAATTCTAATCTGCTGACGTATTCCGTAGTGTGACATCACACCACGGCCAAGCTTTTATTCGAACCGTTTTACTGTCCTATCTCAGCGCGTTATGCGAGGCAGTTTCCTTGGCACATCTTGTTAAACAAGAGATCGTGTCCCCTTATTCTATGATTCTCATCAATACGGGTGTCGGTGTCAAAACCGGCGGATCTCGGGTAGGCGGTCCCGAACTGTGCGTCTAGGCCGGATGGTAACAGGAGGCAGGGGACACGAAGTTTTACCCAGGTTTGGGCCCTCTCGATGGTGGTAAAACCCTACGTCCTGCTTGATTAATATTGATGGTATGGGTATTACAAGAGTTGATCTACCACGAGATCAGAGAGGCTAAACCCTAGAAGCTAGCCTATGGTATAATTGTTGATGTGTATGTCGTCCTACGGACTAAAACCGTCCGGTTTATATATACACCGGATAGGGTTAGGGTTACAAAGAGTCGGTTACAATGGTAGGAGATCTGAATATCTGTGTCGCCAAGCTTGCCTTCCACGCTAAGGAAAGTCCCTTTCAGACACAGGACGAAGTCTTCAATCTTGTATCTTCATAGTCCAGGAGTCCGGCTGAAGGTATAGTTCGGCTATCCGAGCACCCCCTAATCCAGGACTCCCTCAGTAGCCCCTGAACCAGGCTTCAATGGCGACAAGTTCGGCGCGCAGATTGTCTTCAGCATTGCAAGGCGGGTTCCTCCTCCAAGTACTTCATAGAAGATTTTGAACACAAAGATAGTGTCCGGCTCTACAAAATAAGTTTCCACATATTGTCATAGAGAGAATAATATTTACACAAATCTAATCTCTGACCTATTCCGTAATGTGTCACACCACGGCCAAGCCTTTATCCGATTCATTTTATTACCCCACCTCAGCGCGTAATGCGAGGCGGTTTCCATGGCACGTCTTGTTAAAGCAGAGATCGTGTCCCCTTATTCCGGGATTCTCATTAATACGGGCGTGGGTAACCCAACCGCGCCTTTGATTATGGCGCTTGGGAGATAAGCGAGTTTTACCAGGCTGGTGGGGACATGTAGTTGCGTCCACCCATATAAGGGGATAAGGATCCACCTTTTCACCTACTCCCTTTTCCTCCTTCGCCTATCCATTCTTGCGCACTCGAGCTCCAGCGCCCAAGTCCGCACTCCTCACCTCAACCTTCGCCAGCCATGTCCGGAGCGGGAGGCAAGTGGATGGTCTCCTCCGTCACGGAGGGACATATCAAAAAGCTGAGGAAGGCCGGATACCTGTCTAACAACATCGCGTACCGGCTCCCCGAAAAGGGGCAGATCATCCCCACCCCTAGGCCCCATGAGCGGGTGGTGTTCCTCCCCCATTTCCTCCGCGGACTGGGCTTCCCTCTCCACCCTTTGTCCGGGGGCTCATGTTCTACTACGGCCTGGATTTCCACGATCTGGCCCCGAATTTTGTCCTCAACATCTCGGCGTTTATTGTCGTGTGCGAGGCTTTCCTCCGCATCCGCCCCCATTTTGGCCTATGGCTCAAGATCTTCAACGTCAAGCCAAAGGTGGTGCGCGGCAACCAGGCGGAATGCGGAGGCGCCATGGTTGGCAAGATGGCCAACGTCCTATGGCTCGAGGGCTCCTTTGTCGAGACCCTGAAGGGGTGGCAATCGGGGTGGTTCTACATCACCGAGCCGCGCGATGCCGAATGGGTCGCGCCCCCTGAGTTCCGGTCCAGACCCCCAACGCGGCTCACGTCCTGTAAAGAGACGGGCCTGTCGTGGGGTAGCAAAAAGGAGGTGACCAGACTACAAACATGCATCCAATCCCTGGTGAACAAGCAGCTCAGGCTTGTCAATGTAGTCCAGGTTATGCTCATCCGCTTGATCCTCCCGTGCCAACAACGGGCTTTTAACCTGTGGGAGTTTGATCCGGCGCGACACCAAACTCTGAGCAGGCTCTTCGACACGACGTACGAAGATGCCTGGAAGGTGCTCTTCAAAGGCGCCGAGGCTCCCGCATCTGCCGCCGAGGATCGCGGATACGGCGCGCAGCGTCACGCTAGCGCGGTAAGTTTTTTGTACCTTTTATAGGGCACTAGTTTTTCATAGTTCAACTCTGTGTGGGATCTAAGCTCCCTTACCTTTGACAGGATTGGCAGGCTTAGTCCGAGCAGATCAACTGTCCGGCTCCTCTGCCCGAAGGCCCAGCGGACGCTCAATTGGCGAAGCTGCTGGTTCTGGCACCCTATGTGGTGCCGGAGAAGAAGGCCGCGAAAAAGGCCGCGGGGACTCGAAAGAGTGCCGGTGCCAGGAGGCGTCGGATCCATCATCCGACGGTTCCGAGGCGCACTCCTCCCCCGAAGATGAGGAGGAGGAAGAAGAGACCCCTCCCCCTCCAGCGGGGGAAGGGAAGAAAAGGAAGGCAGCCCCAACTGGGGAGGCCGAAGGGTCGAAGAAGGGGAGAATCCCTCCTCCGGACTACTCCACCAACGCCGACGACGTGAAGAGGAGTGGCCACCTAGGGCCAAGCCCCTGGCGATACCGTAAGTATCCGGATACCGGAGTGATTTCATAGTATTCGTTTATTGCACAGCTTTCCCTTATGTCGAATAAGTTTATGCAGCCCACCCAAAGACCAGCTCGACGCATCGTCGAGCGGCTCACTGGACTCGTCGGACGTGAACTCGCTGCCGACGGCTTCCTCCCCCGCCCAACGGACGACACTGAGGTGGTCCTGGAGGCGCCGCAAGGTGACCACCCGGACCCCAGGAGCAAAGGGGACGAAATCCCCCAAGGCTCCAAGTCCGGCCCTAGGCCGGATACCACTCCGGAACCTTCAAAGGTTCCAGACTCCAGCGGGGAACCTCCTTCCAAGAGGAGCAAGCCCACCGCGTCGGCGACCTCCATCCAACCGGAGGCACCGGACAATATGTTGGAGGCGCTCCAAGGCGCCTCCATCGACGAGGGGCACCGCACTATTATGAGTGCGGTGATCCAGAAGGTTCAGTCCGCCAAGAGCGGACTGACTGAAGCTTGTACAAGCCTTTTAACAGGCTTTGAGGTAAGTAAAGAATATGTAAATAACATTACCGCATAGACAGTAGCCCCTGATGCTCTATTTGGCGTTCGGAAAGAAAAGCCGAATAGAGGATCAAATAAAAAATTGCAGGAGTCTAAAAAGAGTCAATATGCGTGTGCAGGCTTCCCTGCTGGCATCCGTCGCACTGACTGCGGAAGTGGACGTGCAAAAGCAGAACCTCGAGCGGTCCGAGCAAGAGCTCGGACGTGCCAAGAAGCAGCTCGAGGACAATGAAGGTAAGAAATAACTTATTTAAATAAAATATATGTATATATAAAAAGGTGCAATTGCAAAAAATGACAGGATTATCGTGGCCATTGAAGGGGCCACGTCTGAGGTGGTGACCCTGAAGCAAGCGATGTTCGAGGCCGAGAAGAGATCGGCCGCGGAGCGCACTGAGCGAGAAAAGTATGAGGCCGAGGTTGGCAAGGTGCGGCAAGAGCTCCAAGCTCCCATGGAAAAACATGAGAGTTTGGAGGGTGACTCAAGGGCACGAACGTCCGAGCTCGCGGCGGCTACTGAAAGTGCCAAGTCTGCCAAGGCCGAATCCCAGAAGACCCTCCAGGAGTTGGATGAGGTGAAGAAGATAGCGGCGGGTAAGGCACTCTTTATGCAAAGTAAACACATAAGCCGAGTTACTTGTTACTTACCCGAATCCGGAGTTCCCCAGGCGCATTCGCAGATCTTCCCTGGAGTGTATCTGATGCCGCCGCATTCTATCGAGCCAAGGAGGGCGGCTCGACGGAGAAGGTGTTCTGGTCTCAGTATGGTGAGGCCGGACATCCCGTGCCCCTGAGCGACCAGTTGAAGCAACTGTTCGAGCTCCACAAGGCGGCCGAACAGGCCATGAAGGGCCTCATAGTTCAGCTGTGGCCTGGAGAGGCTCAACCTGGGAGCTATTTCGAGCTGGTGCGGCGGCTGGTGGAGGCTTGTCCGAGGCTCGAAGTCATCAAGCGCTCCGTCTGCATTGAAGGTGCCCGTAGGGCCCTTGCCCGTGCGAAGGTGCACTGGGGCAAGCTGGATGCTGAGAAGCTTGTGAAGGACGGGCCACCGCCGGGGAAAGAGCATCGCAAGCCCAAAAATTATTATAAGGATGTTCTGAAGGGTGCCCGCCTTGTGGCAGAGGAATGTTCTATGGATGTAATTTTTGAGTAAAACTAGCTCGTTTTATCCTGTGCGCTGAAAACTTGTTCATATGCGCTTAAGCAATGCTGTTAGAATTTAAAATATTACGTTCTGTGCGGCTATTTATCAATTTTGAGAGATGGCGAGTCATCGCCTTCTGCCCCCGTGCCGCTAGTGCTGGGGTGTTCGGGGATAAACCTGAGGGCTCTTTTTCCCATGCTTGGGTCCTTCGAGGGAGGCGCTCAGCCCAACGAACAAGGCAATCGGACTATAATGCGTGAACACTCTCACTTAGCCATAAATTCTATAATTTTAAATTTCGGCGAAGCCCCTAGTATTCGAAAGACCGAGTTCGGGGCGCTATCCATGCCTTGGCCGGACAGAGTCGGCTCCTCGCCCTAAGCGGCATAAGTCTTTAAGGACTCGAAAAGACCTCTCGAACAGCGACCAGCTCTCGCCTCATCATGACGGTCAGTTTTAGCTTTCTCCACTGAGGTGCTCGACCCAGCTCAACCGGGGGACAATCGCAGTGGTTCTCCTAGTGCTACCTTAGCCGATATAGCGGAACGTAAGGCACCAAAACATAGGAGCCGGGCAAACCCAACTATTGACCCAAGACATGATTTGGAGCCGATGCATATAATGCTATAAGTTCGGGGTGCCGCATTTGTTGAAGTGTTCGGACTTCTCACACCATGTTGAGGGGTACTGAAGCCCCTGGCGTATTTTGGCCGTACCAAAGTGTACGGGTGCGACATGTCATTAAGGATCATATATAAATATAAAAAAGGGTAATGCAAAAATAGACAAAAGCTATGCATTGTTTACTAAGAAGAGTTGCGATCAAAGGAGAACGATACAAATAATGCGATAAGCAAAAGGTTGGACTATGTAGCGTGTCCGCTCCAGGGGCAAGCTGCGGAATAATATGCGAAACAGGTATACTGCTCATGATAGATACCACCTGGGAGTTCCGTAATGCGGCGTGGCTTGTCTACTTCCCTGGTTCTTGCATCGTTTGTGCGGCAATTGAACTGCCGAATAGGCCTTCCGAAGAGTGGAGTTCTGAAAGTGAGAGAAAATTAAAAAATCGGCAGCCCCTGGTATGGTTGAAGCCGTGTTTTGGGCGTGCTGTGATGGTGCCCCTCCCCCTGTGCCCATGGTATCTCTAGAGCGTAGTTATGTACGCGAAGTACTGGCGTCGCCTTTTTGCGAGGTTGGGGCTGCATTGCTACACCTACTCGGATCATGCCAGGCGGTCTTGTTGTAGGTTGCCCTAGGCGTGCTTGACGGTGTCCGGTCGTTTAGTGGCCGGACTGGGGAACTGCCTAAAGAGCCTGCTTTGAACTTCCGCCGCAAGGGCCGCCGTGTGCTCCTCTGTTCGGAGGGAGCGTTCCGTGTTTCCATTGACCGTAATTACTCCTCGAGGGCCTGGCATCTTGAGCTTAAGGTATGCGTAATGCGGTACCGCATTGAACTTAGCAAATGCGGTTCGCCCGAGCAGTGCGTGGTAACCACTGCGAAACGGGACTATGTCGAAGATTAACTCCTTGCTTCGGAAATTATCCGGAGATCCGGAGACCACTTCAAGTGTGACTGAGCCTGTACAGTTGGCCTCTACACCTGGTATTACGCCTTTAAAGGTCGTTTTGGTGGGCTTAATCCTCGAGGGATCTTTGCCCATTTTCCGCACTGTATCCTAGTAAAGCAGGTTCAGGCTGCTGCCGCCGTCCATAAGGACTCTCGTGAGATGAAATTCGTCAATAATTGGGTCTAGAACCAATGCGGTGAAGCCGCCGTGACTGGTGCTAGTGGGGTGGTACCTTCGATCAAAGGTGATCGGGCAGGAGGACCATGGGTTGAACTTTGGGGCGACTGGCTTTATCGCGTATACGTCCCTTAATGCGCGCTTCCGCTCCCGCTTGGGGATGTGGGTTGCGTATATCATGTTCACCGTCCGCACTTGTGGAGGAAAACCCTTCTGTCCCCTGTTGTTCGGCGGCTGGGGCTCCTCGTCGCCATCTCTATGCAGCCCCTTGTCTTCGTTTTCGGCGTTTAGCTTGCCTGCCTACTTGAACACCCAACAATCCCTGTTGGTGTGATTGGCCGGCTTTTTGGGGGTGCCATGTATCTGGCATAGGCAGCCGAGTATTCGGTCCAAACTGGACGGGCCCCCAGGATTCCTCTTGAATTGCTTCTTCCGCTAACCGGATTTAGAGCCTCTGAATCCAGCATTAACTGCCGTGTCCTCAGCATTGTCGCTGTTAATGCGGCGCTTCTGCTTGGTTCAACGCGACCTGCCACCACTGTCCCTGGTGTCCGAACTACCAAGGTTTTTGGTTGTATTGTTGCTACAAGCAAGGCAGCTGTCTTCTCCCGCGCGAAAGCGGGTCATGAGTGTCGTGAGTGCTGCCATAGATTTCGGCTTTTCTTGTCCAAGGTGCCGGGCTAGCCACTCGTCACGGATATTGTGCTTGAAGGCTGCTAGGGCCTCAGCGTCCGGGCAGTCGACTATTTGATTTTTCTTTGTTAAGAACCGTGTCCAGAATTGCCTGGCCGATTCATCTGGCTGCTGAATTACGTGGCTTAGGTCATCGGCGTCTGGGGGTCGCATATAAGTGCCCTGGAAATTGCCGAGGAATGCGGCTTCCAGGTCCTCCCAACAACTGATTGATCCTGTTGGCAAGCTATTAAGCCAATGCCGAGCTGGTCCTTTAAGCTTGAGTGGGAGGTATTTGATGGCGTGGAAATCGTCGCCGCGGGCCATATGGATATGAAGGAGATAATCCTCAATCCATATCGCAGGATCTGTTGTGCCGTCATATGATTCGATGTCTACGGGTTTGAAACCCTCAGGGATTTGATGATCCATTATTTCGTCTGTGAAGCAGAGTGGGTGTGTGGCGCCTCTGTACTGGGCTATATCATGACGTAGCTCTAGTGAGCCTTGTCTACTGTGTTCGGCCCTGCCGAATTTGTGGCCGGCATGACGGATGCCGTCTCGAACCGTGGGGCGCCCATGCGATCCGTAGATCGATCTTGTTTGTTTAGCCTTGTCCTCCAACATATCTCGTAAGTCCGGCGCATAGTCCTGTGCCTTGGTACGGGGTGCGGCTTGAGTGGAGGGCCGAGAGGCCTCGCTGTCGCGGCCACAAGGTGGCCGAGAGGCCGCATCGACTGCTTCCTCCTCTAATTGGGGTAGCAACCTGCGCTTGGGGTAGCTCTTGGAGGGGCATTCGAGTTTATTCTCTTCGGCCGCAAGGACTTCAGTCCATCTGTCAACTAGCAAATCTTGATCAGCTCTAAGCAATTGCTGTTTTTTCTTGAGGCTTCTTGCCGTGGACATAAGCCTGCGTTGAAAATGCTCTTGCTCGACGGGTTCCTCTGCCATGACGAATTCGTTGTCATCGAGGCTTGCCTCGTCTTCGGAGGGAAGCATATAATTATCGTCCTCGACCTCTCTGTCTGCCGCTCTCTCATGAGGGCTGGTTTCTCCATCCTCCTGTGCTAAATCTTGCTGGAGGGGGTTTTCTTCGGCGCTTTCCGGAGTATTATTATCTCCCGTGCTGGAATCACCGTGTTTGTTTTGGTGGGATTTTGAGCGGCGCCGCTAACGTCGGCGCTTAGGCTATTTCTTGGAGGGGTCATCCTCCGTTGTTCCATCGCCATCTCCCTCTTTTGGGGTGTCCACCATGTATATGTCATACGACGAGGTGGCTTTCCAGGGCCTAGTAGGCGCTGGTTCTTCATTATCTCCTTCATTGGCGTCCATACCGTCGATGTCTTTGTAGTCGAAGTCGAGCATGTCGGTTAAGTCCTCGACAGTGGCTACAAAGTGGGTGGTGGGTGGGCTTTGAATTTCTTCATCGTCTAAATCCCAGCCTCGCTGGCCACAGTCAGGCCAGGGCTCTCCTGATAAAGAGGGAGACTTCGGTGACTTCAGAATATCGCCAAAAGGCGAGTGCTGAAAGATGTCTGCGGCAGTGAACTCCATGATCGGCGCCCAATCGGATTCGATAGGCCGCGGCGCGGAGGGTTCGGAGTCCGGAAAGGAGTCCAGCTCCTTGGAATCATGAGTCTCACGGAGTGCAGGGCTGGTGTTTGGCTCAATCGCTGTTGGGATCGCTGCCCCCGAGGTGGCGTCCAACCGCCCATCCTCGATCGGCGCAGTTGGCTCCAAATTAGGGACCGGAGCCGATGCGGGTGCGGCCTCCAGGGCACTGTTCGTCGGCAGAGCTAGATCATGCTCGTCGGGACATCAGTCGCTCTCGGCAGTGGCTCGAACCCGTCGAAGATCAAGTCCCCGCGGATGTCAGCAGTGTAGTTAAAACTTCCGAATCTGACCTGATGGCCAGGGGCGTAGCTTTCGATATGCTCCAGATGGCCAAGTGAATTGGCCCGCAGTGCGAAGCCGCCGAAGAGGAAGATCTGTCCGGGGAGGAAGGTCTCGTCCTGGACTGCATCGCCATTGATGATCGTTGGAGCCATCGAGCCTGACGGCGACGACACAGAGGAACTCTCAATGAAAGCACCAATGTCGGTGTCAAAACCGGCGGATCTCGGCTAGGGGGTCCCGAATTGTGCGTCTAGACCAGATGGTAACAGGAGGCAGGGGACACGAAGTTTTACCCAGGTTCGGGCCCTCTCGATGGAGGTAAAACCCTATGTCCTGCTTGATTAATATTGATGGTATGGGTATTACAAGAGTTGATCTACCACGAGATCAGAGAGGCTAAACCCTAGAAGCTAGCCTATGGTATGATTGTTGATGTGTATGTCATCCTATGGACTAAAACCCTCCGGTTTATATAGACACCGGATAGGGTTAGGGGTACATAGAGTCGGTTACAATGGTAGGAGATCTGAATATCCGTGTCGTCAAGTTTGCCTTCCACACCAAGGAAAGTCCCTTCCGAACACAGGACGAAGTCTTCAATCTTGTATCTTCATAGTCCAGGAGTCCGGCTGAAGGTATAGTTCGGCTATTCGAACACCCCCTAATCCAGGACTCCCTCAACGGGCGTGGGTAACCCAATCGCGCCCTCAATTACGGCGCTTGGAGATAAGCAAGTTTTATCAGGCTTGTGGGGACATGTAGCTGCGTCCACCCATATAAGGGGATAAAGATCCACCTTTTCACCTACGGCTCTTCCTCCTTCGCCTATCCATTCTTGCGCACTCAAGCTCCAGCGCCCAAGTCCACACTCCTCCCGTGAAGACGAGGAGGAGGAAGAAGAGACCCCTCCCCCTACAGCAGGGGAAGGGAAGAAAAGGAAGGCCGCCCCAACTGGGGAGGCCGAAGGGTCCAAGAAGGGGAAAACCCTTCCTCCGGACTATTCCACCAACGCTGACAACGGTGGAGAGGAGTGGGCGCCCAGGGCCAAGCCCCTGGCCAAATCGTAAGTATCCGGATACCGGAGTAATTCATAGTATTCGTTTATTGCACAGCTTTCCCTCACGTCGAATATGTTTATGCAGCCCACCCAAAGACCGGCTCGACGCATCGTTGAGCGGCTCACTAGACTCGTTGGATGTGAACTCGCTTCTGACGGCCTCCTCCCCCCGCCCTACGGACGACACCGAAGTGTTGTCCCAACAGGTTCCAAGCCGGGAGGAGGTGGTCCTGGAGGTGTCGCAAGGCGACCTCCCGGACTCCAGGAGTAAAGGGGATGAAACCCCCCAGGGCTCCAAGTCCGGCCCTAGGCCGGACACCGCTCCGGAACCTTCAAAGGTTCCAGAGTCCGGCGGGTGACCTCCTTCCAAGAGGAGCAAGCCCGCCGTGCCGGTGACCTCCGTCCAACTGGAGGCGCCGGACAATATGTTGGAGGCGCTCCAAGGCACCTCCATCGACGAGGGGCACCGCACTATTATGAGTGCGGTGATCCAGAAGGTTCAGTCCGCCAAGAGCGGACTGACTGAAGCTTGTACTAGCCTTTTAACAGGCTTTGAGGTAAGTAAAGAATGTGTAAATAATATTACCGCATAGACAGTAGCCCCTGATGCTCTGTTTGGCGTTTGGGAAGAAAAGCCGAATAGAGGATCAAATAAAATTCGCAGGAGTCTAACAAAAAGGAGTCAATATGCGTATGCAGGCTTCTCTGCTTGCGTCCGCCGCACTGACTGCGGAAGTGGACGTGCTAAAGCAGAACCTCGAGCAGTCCGAGCAAGAGCTCGGGCGTGCTAAGAAGCAGCTCGAGGATAATGAAGGTAAGAAATACCTTGTGTAAATATATATATATAAGAGGTGCAATTGCAAAGAATGACAGGACTATCGTGGCTATTGTAGGGGCCACGTCTGAGCTGGCGACCCTTAAGCAGGCGCTGGACAAGGCCGAGAAGAGGGCAGCCTCGGAGCGCACCGAGCAGGAGAAGTATGAGGCCGAGGTTGGCAAGGTGCGGCAAGAGCTCCAGGCTCTCATGGAAAAACATGAGAGTTTGGAGCTTGACTCAAAGACGCGAGCGTCCGAGCTCGCGGTGGCTATTGGAAATGCCAAGTCTGCCAAGGCTGAATCCCAGAAGACCCTCCAGGAGTTGGATGAGGTGAAGAAGATAGCGGCGAGTAAGGCATTCTTTATGCAAAGAAAACACATAAACGTGAGTTACTTGTTGCTTACCCGAATCCGGAGCTCTCCTGGAGCGTTCGCAGATCTTCCCCAAAGTGTGTCCGATGCCACCGCATTCTATCGAGCCGAGGAGGGCAGCTCGACGGAGAAGGTGTTCTGGTCTCAGTATGCTGAGGCCGGACACCCCGTGCCCCTGAGCGACCAGCTGAAGCAACTGGTCGAGCTCCACAAGGCGGCCGAATAGGCCATGAAGGGCCTCATAGTTCGGCTGTGGCCTGGAGAGGCTCAGCCTGGGAGCTATTTTGGGCTGGTGGGGCGGCTAGTGGAGGCTTGTCCAAGGCTCGAAGTCATCAAGCGCTTCGTCTGCATTGAAGGTGCCCGTAGGGCCCTTGCCCGTGCTAAGGTGCACTGGGGCAAGCTGGATGCTGAGAAGCTTGTGAAGGACGGGCCACCGCCAGGGAAAGAGCATCGCAAGCCCAAGAATTACTATAAGGATGTTCTGAAAGGTGCCCGCCTTGTGGCGGATGAATGTTCTATGGATGTAAGTTTTGAGTAAAACTCGCTCGTTTTTTCATGTGCGCTGAATACTTGTTCATATGCGCTAAGCAATGTTTTTTGAACTTAAAATATTACCTTCTGTGCGGCTGTTTATCAATTCTGAGAGATGGCAAGTCGTCGGCTTCTGCCCCCGTGCCGCTAGTGCTGGGGTGTTCGGGGATAAACCTAAGCGCTCTTTTTCCCATGTTTGGGTCCTTCGAGGGAGGCGCTCAGCCCAACGAACAAGGCAATCGGACTATAATGCGTGAACACTCTCACTTAGCCATAGAATTCTATAATTTTAAATTTCGGCGAAGCCCCTGGTATTCGGAAGACCAAGTTAGGGGTGCTATCCACGCCTTGGCCGGACAGAGCCGGCTCCTCGCCCTAAGCGGCATAAGTCGTTAGGGACTCAAAAAACCTCTCGAACAGCGACCAGCTCTCGCTTCATCATGATAGTCAGTTTTAGCTTTCTCCACTGAGGTGCTCAACCCAGCTCAACCGGGGCACAATCGCAGTGGTTCTCCTAGTGCGACCTTAGCCGATATAGCGGATCGTAAGGCACCAAAACATAGGAGCCGGGCAAACCCAACTATTGACCCAAGACATGATTCGGAGCCGATGCATATAATGCTATAAGTTCGGGGTGCCGCACTTGTTAAACTGTTCGGACTTCTCACACCATATTGAGGGGTACTAAAGACCCTGGCGTATTTTAGCCATACCAACGTGTACGGGTGCAACATGTCGTTAAGGAACATATATATATATATAAGAGTAATGCAAAAATAGACAAAAGCTATGCATTGTTTATTAAGGAGGGCTGTGATCAAAGTAGAACGATACAAATAATGCGGTAAGCAAAAGGTTGGACTATCTAACATGTCCGCTCCAGGGGAAGCTGCGGAATAATATGCGAAACAGGTATACTGCTCATGATAGAGACCACCTGGGAGTTCCATAATGCGGCGTGGCTTGTCTGCTTCCCTGGTTCTTGCATCGTTTGTGCGGCAATTGAGCTGCCGAACAGGCCTTCCGAAGGATGGAGTCCTTAAAGTAAGAGAAAATTAAAAAATCGGCAGCCCCTGGTACGGTTTAAGCCGTATTTTTGGGCGTGCTGTGATGGTGCCCCTCCCCATGTACCCATGGTATCTTTAGAGCGTAGTTATGTACGCGAAGTACTGGCGTCGCCTTTTTGCGAGGGTTGGGGTCGAGGCCACATCGCTATGCCTGCTCGGATCGTGCCCGGCGGTCTTGTTGTAGGTTACTCCGGGAGCGCTTGACGGTGTCTGGTCGTTTAGTGGCCGGACTGGAGAACTGCCTGGAGAGGCTGCTTTGTACTTCCGCTGCAAGGGCCGCCGTGTGCTCCTCCGTTCGGAGGGAGCGTTCGGTGTTTCCATTGACCGTAATTACTCCTCGAGGGTGTGGCATCTTGAGCTTAAAGTATGCGTAATACGGTACCGCATTGAACTTAGCGAATGCGGTTCGCCCAAGCAGTGCGTGATAACCACTGCGAAACGGGACTATGTCGAAGATTAACTCCTCGCTTCGGAAATTATCCGGAGATCCGAAGACCACTTCAAGTGTGACTGAGCCTGTACAGTTGGCCTCTACACCTGGTATTACGCCTTTAAAGGTCGTTTTGGTGGGCTTAATCCTCGAGGGATCTATGCTCATTTTCCGCACTGTATCCTGGTAAAGCAGGTTCAGGCTGCTGCCACCGTCCATAAGGACTCTAGTGAGATGAAATCCATCAATAATTGGGTCTAGAACCAATGCGGCGAATCCGCCATGACGGATGCTAGTGGGGTGGTCCCTTCGATCGAAGGTGATCGGGTAAGAGGACCATGGGTTGAACTTTGGGGCGACTGGCTCTACCGCGTATACGTCCCTTAACACGCGCTTCCGCTCCCTTTTGGGGATGTGGGTTGGGTATATCATGTTCACCGTCCGCACTTGTGGGGGAAAACCCTTCTGTCCACTGTTGTTTGGCGGCCGGGGCTCCTCGTCGTCATCGCTATGCAGCCCCTTGTCTTCATTTTCGGCGTTTAACTTGCCTGCCTGCTTGAACACCCAACAATCCCTGTTGGTGTGATTGGCTGGCTTTTCGGGGGTGCCATGTATCTGCCACGAGCGGTCGAGTATCCGATCCAAACTGGACGGGCCCCTAGGATTCCTTTTGAATGGTTTTTTCCGCTGACCGGATTTAGAGCCTCTGAATCCGGCATTAACTGTCGTATCCTCGGCATTATCGCCGTTAATGCGGCGCTTCTGCTTGTTGCGACGCGACCTGCCACTACTGTCCATGGTGTCCGAATTACCAGGGTTCTTGGTCATATTGTTGCTACGAGCAAGCCAGCTGTCTTCTCCCGCGCAAAAGCGGGTCATGAGTGTCGTGTGTGCTGCCATAGATTTCGGCTTTTCCTGTCCAAGGTGCCGGGCCAGCCACTCATCACGGATATTGTGCTTGAAGGCTGCTAGGGCCTCAGTGTCCGGACAGTCGACTATTTGATTTTTCTTTGTTAGGAACCGTGTCCAGAATTGCCTGGCCGATTCCTCTGGCTGCTGAATTACGTGACTTAGGTCATCGGCGTCTGGGGGTCGCACGTAAGTGCCCTGGAAATTGTCGAGGAATGCGGCTTCTAGGTCCTCCCAATAGCTGATTGATCCTGTTGGCAAGCTGTTAAGCCAATGCCGAGCTGGTCCTTTAAGCTTGAGTGGGAGGTATTTGATGGCGTGGAAATCATCGCCGCGGGCCATGTGGATATGAAGGAGATAATCCTCGATTCGTACCGCAGGGTCTGTTGTTCCATCGTATGATTCGATGTTTACGGGTTTGAAACCCCCGGGGATTTGATGATCCATTATTTCATCTGTAAAGCAGAGTGGGTGTGCGGCGCCTCTATACTGGGCTATATCATGACGTAGCTCCAGTGAGCCTTGTCTACTGTGTTCGGCCCTGCCGAATTTGTGGCCGGCGTGACGGTTGTCGTCTCGAGCCGTGGGGCGCCCACGCGATCCGTAGATCGATCTTGTTTGTCTTGCCTTGTCCTCCAACATGTCTCGTAAGTCCGGCGCATATTCCCATGCCTTGGTACGGGGTGCGGCTTGAGTGGAGGGCCGAGAGGCCTCTCTGTCGCGACCACGAGGTGGCCGGTCGGCCGCATCAAGTGCTTCCTCCTCTAATTGGGGTAGCAACCTGCGCTTTGGGTAGCTCTTGGAGGGGCGTTCGAGTTTATGCTCTTCGGCCGCAAGGACTTCAGTCCATCTGTCGACTAGCAAATCTTGATCAGCTCTGAGCTGTTGCTGTTTTTTCTTGAGGCTTCTTGCCATGGCCATAAGCCTGTGTTGGAAATGCTTTTGCTCGACGGGATCCTCTGGCACGACGAATTCATCATCGTCGAGGCTTGCCTCATCTTCGGAGGGAGGCATATAATTATCGTCCTCGACCTCTCTGTCTACCGCTCTCTCATGAGGGCTGGTTTCTCCATCCTGTTGTGCTAAATCTTGCTGGAGGGGGTTTTCTTCGGCGCTTTCCGGAGTATTATTATCTCCCGTGCTGGAATCATCGTATTTGTTTTGGCGGGATTTTGAGCGGCGCCGCTAACGCCGGTGCTTAGGCTGTTTCTTGGAGGGGTCATCCTCCGCTGTTCCATCGCCATCTCCCTCTTTTGGGGTGTCCACCATGTATATGTCATACGACGAGGTGTCTTTCCAGGGCCTAGTAGGCGCTGGTTCTTCATCATCTCCTTCATCGACGTCCATACCGTCGATGTCTTCGGAGTCGAAGTCGAGCATGTCGGTTAAGTCGTCGACAGCGGCTACGAAGTGGGTGGTGGGTGGGCTTTTAAATTCTTCATCGTCCGTACCCCAACCTTGCTGACTGTAGTCTGACCAGGGCTCTCCTGATAAAGAGAGAGACTTCAGTGACTTCAGGATATCGCCGAAAGGCGAGTGCTGAAAGATGTCCGCGACAGTGAACTCCATGATCAGCGCCCAATCGAATTCGATCGGTAGGGGCGCGGAGGGTTTGGAGTCCGGAGAGGAGTCTGGCTCCCTGGAGTCACGAGTCTCGCAGAGTAAGGGGCTGGTGTTCGGCTCAATCGCCGTTAGGGTCGCAGCCCCGAGGTGGCATCCAACCGCCCATCCTCGATCGGCGCAGTCGGCTCTGAATTAGGGGTCGGAGCTGACGCGGGTGCGGCCTCCAGGGCACTGTTCGGCGGCAGAGTTAAATCATGCTCGTCGTGACAGAGCGACGCGCTCGGTAGTGGCTCGAATCCGTCGAAGATCAAGTCTCCGTGGATGTCAGCCGTGTAATTTAAACTTCCAAATCTGACCTGACGGCCGAGGGTGTAGCTTTCGATCTGCTCCAGACGGCCGAGCGAATTGGCCCGCAGTGCGAAGCCACCGAAGACAAAGATCTGTCTGGGGAGGAAGGTCTCACCCTGGACTGCATCGCTATTGATGATCGTAGGAGCCATCAAGCCTGATGGCGAAGACACAAAGGAACTCTCAATGAAAGCACCAATGTCGGTGTCAAAACTGGCGGAGCTCGGGTAGGGGGTCCCGATCTGTGCGTCTAGGCCGGATGGTAACAGGAGGCAGGGGACACGAAGTTTTACCCAGGTTCAAGCCCTCTCGATGGAGGTAAAACCCTACGTCCTGCTTGATTAATATTGATGATATGGGTAGTACAAGAGTAGATCTACCACGAGATCGAGGAGGCTAAACCCTAGAAGCTAGCCTATGGTATGATTGTTGATGTGTATGTCGTCCTACGGACTAAAACCCTCCGGTTTATATAGACACCGGGTAGGGTTAGGGTTACATAGAGTCGGTTACAATGGTAGGAGATCTTCATATCCGTATCGCCAAGCTTGCCTTCCACGCCAAGGAAAGTCCCTTCCGGACACGGGACGGAGTCTTCAATCTTGTATCTTCATAGTCCAGGAGTCCGGCTGAAGGTATAGTCCGGCCATCCGGACACCCCCTAATCCAGGACTCCCTCAATCTTCGTCGAATATGTAGGAACCAATATGAGCATCCAGGTTCCGCTATTGGTTATTGACCGGAGATGAGTCTCGGTCATGTCTAAATAGTTCTCGAACTTGTAGGGTCCGCACGCTTAACATTCGGTGACGATCGATATTACGAGTTTATGTGTTTTGATGTACCGAAGGTAGTTCGGAGTCCCGGATGTAATCATGGACATTACGAGGAGTCTCCGAATGGTTGAGACATAAAGATTGATATATTGGACGGCTATGTTCGGACACCGGAAATGTTCCGGGAGGTTTCGGATAAAACTGGAGTGCCGGAGGGTTACCGGAACCCCCCCACCCCACCCTCGGGAAGTTATTGGGCCCTTAGTGAGCTTTAGGGGAGAGAGAGGGCAGCAGCCAGGAGGTGGTGCCCCCCGGGAAGTTATTGGGCCCTTAGTGGGCTTTAGGGGTGAGAGAGGGCAGCAGCCAGGAGGTGGTGCCCCCCCCCCAAGGAAGTCCGAATTGTACTAGGGGTGGGGGTGCGGCCCCTCTTTCCCTCTCCCCCCTCTCCTTCCTTCCCCCTCCTAGTAGGACTAGGAAAGAAGGAATCCTACTCCTACTAGGAGGAGGATTCCTCCCCCCTTGGCGTGCCCTCTAGGGCCGGCCGGCCTCCTCCTCCCCTCCTTTATATACGGGGGAGGGGGCACCCCATAGACACACAAGTTGATTGTTTAGCCGTGTACGGTGCCCCCTCCACAGATTTCCACCTCGGTCATATCGTTGTAGAGCTCAGGCGAAGCCCTGCGTCAGTAACTTCATCATCACCGTCATCACGCCGTCGTGCTAACGAAACTCTCCCTCGACCTCAGCTGGATCTAGAGTTCGTGGGACGTCACCGAGCTGAACGTGTGCAGATCGCGGAGGTGTCGTACCTTCGGTGCTAGGATCGGTCGGATCATGAAGACGTACGACTACATCAACCGCGTTGTCATAACGCTTCCGCTTATGGTCTACGAGGGTACGTGGACAACACTCTCCCCTCCCGTTGCCATGCATCACCTAGATGGATCTTGCGTGTGCGTAGGAATTTTTTTTTTGAAATTACTGCGTTCCCAACAGTTGGTGGGACAATGAAGAGAGAAGATCTTTGTTTTGGACAACAACATGGGCAATTTGAAGCAAGAGCTTGGTGCAATGGAGGTTGAAAATACCAAACTGAAGGATGAAGCACATCCAGGTTGCTCAAGCCAGTGTTATTAGGAATTTGACGTTCACACATCTGAAAGAGAAGGAAAAGCTCAACACTTAGAGGAGGAACTTGGAGTTTTACGTTGTCGACCTCATGAAAGCCAATCAAAAGAACAAGATCAAGCTCAAGAGCACCAATGCCATTTGCGATGAAGAATAAGATATAATCTGATTATCTTGGTCATTATGTATCTTTTGAACAAATCTTTAGTCTGAAACTTTGAACTATGGCTTGTTCGGTTGAGTATGTGAACTACGGAGTGTGACGAATCCACTGAACTATGTTTAGTTTGAGTATGTGAACCTTCTTGATATGCTTATGAGAACTAAGTTAGTTTGAGTGTGTGAACCTTCTAGTAATTTATATATGATGTTATTGGGTGCATTACTTTTTAGGTCTTCCATCAACGCTGAGACACGCTAGATGGTTAAATTAGGGTTTTAGGTGTTCCATTGACGACGAGGCACCGTAGATGCTTAAAGTAGGGTTTGTGGGGTTTCACTGACACAAAACACCCTTTATGGTTAAATTAGGGTTTTACGTGTTTTGTTGACACCGAGGCACCTGATAGGTCTGAAACATATCTACAATTTTTAATTTTTTCATGGCATGTTTATATCATTTTGGCATAGTTTTGACACCAATTTTTATTATTTTTCTGGAATAACCTATTAATTCAGTGTGTAGTGCTAGTGGCTATTTTCTGTATGTTTTTATATTTTTAGAAAAAGCAATTATTTTGAGCTAAATAATCCAGAACAAGCAGGAGAAGTTTTGTATGGGGAAGCTTGTTTCTGGGTGTGCTCGGATTCAAGCTCTTGGAAGATCATGTTTACACACCAGACGTCCTTTGTGGATGTCTTCCGCTTTGTCTCGCCTAAGCCGCCACCTTTGCCCGTGGGGCGGATTCCCACGGCGAAGAAGAAGGTCCCTCGGCGTAGTGAGGGTGCTTTCATTTTTTAGGAGCCTTCGTGCAAGGTTTCTAATGAAGTCCGTGAATGTTTCTCTTTCTGGATGAACGCACTTTGAGCATTTGACATGAGCTTGTTCATATGTAGCAAGAGCCGAATGGCAACCGCGACGGCGTGAATTAGACTAGTAGGCCTATACTCAGTTTTAACTTCCACCTCCGCTTTCTTAGGCAAGGGTACAAGATTTTGGAGTTAAGACATTAAAAATTGGATAAACATGGGCATTCCAGAATAGGTAAATGGCTTCCATAACATCTTGTTTACCCGGATATTCATTTTCTTTTTTTGGAAAAAAGCGTCGGTAAAGCCGTCCGGACTGGGTGCCTTGTCTCCGGGCTTTCGGTTGACGGCATTTTCCATAACGTAAGAATTGGTAAATGGCTTCCATAACGCCCCGTTTACCCAGATATTCTTTTTTTATTTTTTGAAAAAAAAAAGGCGAAGGTAAAGCCGTCCGGACCGGGTTCCTTGTCTCCCGGCTTTCGGTTGATGGCATTTTCCACCTCCTCGGTGAAACGGTTTGTCAATGCCCTAAAATTCAAGCCCTCTATAAAGATCTTGGGATCAAAATCGCTTCTCCAATGTTATTGGTAGATAGAAATCTTTCTACTTATCAAATTTCCATATCCTTTTTATTCGCAAAAAGAATTTCCATAACATTTTGTTTAGCATCCTTCCTTGCCTTACTTAATTAGGTTAAACGTTCTCATATCCAATCACAGCCGGAGCATCCTGCCAAGGAGATGGTGGCACCGAAACAGCAACATGCTGGAGTGAGTTGGAAGCCGCGTGAATCCCGTCACAAACGTCGCTGCGGCGCACAGCCTTGAGCCGGACCCGAGCAGGGTGAAGGCGGTGCCCCCTCGCTCACGGTCCAAAACAAAGACGGGGATGGGACCCACGCAACCGACCACGCAACGGAAGGCCACGACCGTTGCTACTTTCTCCATCTCGGTGAATAAGTCATTCGCCTATTTTCAGGTCGACGATTTAACTTTCTAAATATGTATTATATGTGACAAAAAATATATATTTAAAAACTACATACGTGTAGAAATCTAGTGATATACTTTTCATGACATATAACACATATTTAATTCTTCTAACCGATGATCTAGAACTTCGCGAATGACTTATTCACCTAGACGGAGGTAGTACTTTCGACGGGATGGATCAAGTCACCGAAATCTTTCCAGGAGTTACTCAACAGAAAAAGCTTTTTGTAGGCCACTAGCAAAAAAGATATCCTACGGCATACCAGCAGTAGCGCATAACAGTTTGTTTGCAGTGGATTGCACCCTTCACGCACAAATAGCACTGCGTCAGTGCCGGGGCAAAGAGAGCAATTTATCTTTCTTACTTTTGGCCACGAAAGAAAGAGAGAAGAATCAAGCGAAAAGGATACGTAGACTAAATCAGTAGATGATTAGGTTAGAAGGGTTTTGCATCTGCCATGCATTTCCATTTAGTTTCTGCCCTTTGGGACAAAGCAAATCCTGCGATCGTGGCAGACCACAGCAATATAAAAGTCACGTTTAAAATTGGCCGGCTTTGGAGTAAAACATTACCAGAGAATCTCTCTCCTCTCTCTCTCTCTCTCTCATATGCTGTGGGATTTTATATGTCACGTGGTGAGAATTTAATGCCAACGAAACTTTCATTTCAATCTATATCCGTGATCTCTGAGGAAGCAGGTACAGTGTTGCTGTCGAGGAATGATAAGGAAGACTTGTCCACTTCCGGAGATTGACAACGTGGCCGGCGACAGGGACTCTGAGTCTGACCGATGATCAGGTCCACCAAACACCACACCGTATGTATATTTGTGGATCGAGATCCCCCGTCGTGCAGCTTCTAGCAACAAAGCCATGAGCAATTATGGAAGTGTTAGCCGCAAAATAGCTTCGTAATTACTGATCATCAGTTGATGATCGCATGCATGTGTAGCATTATCTTCTTCGGTAGTGTTCTCAACCCACTGCTGGATTTTGGGTGCCAATGAACTACTGAAGTTTTCCACGCAAGCTAATTACGTCGCAAACGCGAACCAACCTGTGTTTGGATGATCAATTAGATGGACTGTGATATTCTCAGCCCATCAGGGTTCAAGTCCTGCTGCTCGCATTTATTCCTATATTTATTTCAGGATTTCGGACGATGCGCATTCAGTCTTTCGGAGGTGCTCATAGGGTAAGGTGTGTGTGTGTTCATAGGGGTGAGTGTATGCACGTGTATATGAACGCTTGCGTCTGTACTGATGTTCAACGAAAAAAAATACGTCGCAAACAAAATTTAGATGACTTTTTTCTATTTCGTACTAACAATCTAGGATACATTGCAGATATGGGATAATATTTCAGCTCCAGAAAAGGCAGCTAGGTCGTGGACAGGCAAAGAACCAGGAAACTGCATAGGTTGCAACTGTATCTAGTTTGCAGATATGACATGATTTGCTGAATTAATTACACATTTTTTTTTCAGATACTCTTGCGACTTGTGATTGGACCAACCTCGGCAGCATTTCGCGCTTCCGCAGCGTCTTGGCCGGATTTTTCCGTAGCGCCCACTACATAATCAAATTGATTTAATGCACTCAAGTGTATATCCGGGCTGATCCAGGCACTATACGCGTCAAGATTAAGATCGTTGATAACATACTAGTGCTTAGTGGCTAAGTATTTGGTTGCATTTTCTTCCGTGAATAACAGACATAACTACTACTCCCTCCTTCCTAAAATATAAAATCGTTTTTCAAGCTAGTTGTAGGACAGAGAGAGTATCTTTCAACTGAAAGAAGAGAACATTTAAAAAAAAGGAATTAGAAGACGAGAGACTTATTGTTGATAAACTTATATCGACGGCAGACTTTCCTGTAAGGTAAAGTCAGGATAACCGTAAAACGGCATGTGGACTAGTCGCGTAAGAGAAAATGGTCCTCAACGCATTTTCTCCGAGCACAATGCAAGTGGAATATATATATGGTGGTACATACTGTTCTGTACTGTCAAACATTTGGATATCTTCCCCTAAACAAATTCAAATCAGTTTGTACTTTACTATACGAGTCTTCTACCTACCGTCTCCGTTAAAAATTCGTCTCGTCGATAAACTCCGTGGATTCAACTGCTAGGCCTGATTAGTCACTAGCTACACATAAATAGTGCATTTCACGTGCCATTTTGTGCGTTGTTCGGTATCAATACGTGTCCGGTTAGTGAGAAAAGGATCTTGAAACTACGGATTTAACCCTAGATTCGACACCCCATACCTGTATGCTTTCACTCACAAACTCGTCATCCGTATTTTTGAATTTTCTGTGGCTGCATATAGACGACCTTGCTAGAGACAGCTAGACGTTAACCCTCGTTGTTACCGGTATCTTTTATGGAGACTGTACAAGTGGAATTCTGGGATGAATTGTCGGCCGCTCTTTTTCTCGGCCACACAAAAACAGCAGGGACACTGACGTGTGCACTACTAACCACGTAACGGTGTGTACATAATCATTAACAACTACTTCTATGTAACTGTGTGTGTGTCAAATAAAATTAGCACTTACCATTAGCAGATTAAGACTTAGTGATTACATAGTGCTTATCAAGAATTAGTATCATTAACAACTAAGGGTTAAAATCGCGGAAGGAAGAATTTAGCAGCAGGAAGTGCTCCATCTCCGATGATTTCAGTGCTATCTGCCGCGATTCACAACGGCACTCAAATTGCGGGGCAGTTTCCGAACGGAGATAGCGCCGCAAATTGCGTTGGTTTCATCCACGATTTAAAATCATTTTAGCAACCTATTCTTAAAATTTTGCGGGATATGTAGCAACCTATTAACTCTAGATGATCGTAGGAGCATTAATTTACTGCCTTGGAATTATTACTGCCGTGAATTTCCTCACGCTATATAAGCACCCCCACACGGCTGCTCTTCCAAACCCCAAGCCGTTCAGACAATCACCTCTCCACAGACCACATATCTAGTCCTCCTCAGCCCCCGCTCCCATCAAGTTCTTCCACAGCGTAGCAAGATCCGAGAGGGTGCCGCCGCGATGTCCGACGTGACGGCGGTGATGGATCTGGAGGTGGAGGAGCCGAAGCTGACGCTTCCACCGGGCTTCCGGTTCCACCCCACCGACGAAGAGGTGGTCACCCACTACCTCACCCGCAAGGTCCTCCGCGAATGCTTTTCCTGCCAAGTGATCGCCGACGTCGACCTCAACAAGACCGAGCCGTGGGATCTCCCCGGTGAGTACTACTACTCCCTCCTTGACAGGAGCGTTCGTTTGATTCGATTTGCAGCGCGCTCATGGCCGGCGGTTCGTTTTGCAGGGAAGGCGAAGATGGGCGAGAAGGAGTGGTTCTTTTTCGTGCACAAGGGCCGGAAGTACCCGACGGGGACGCGCACCAACCGCGCGACGGAGAAGGGGTACTGGAAGGCGACGGGGAAGGATAAGGAGATCTTTCGCGGCAAGGGCCGGGACGCCGTCCTCGTCGGCATGAAGAAGACGCTCGTCTTCTACACCGGCCGCGCCCCCAGCGGCGGGAAGACGCCGTGGGTGATGCACGAGTACCGCCTCGAGGGCCAGCTGCCCCATCGCCTTCCCCGCACCGCCAAGGTACGGCCAGCAAAACGAAACGCCGATCGATTGTCCCCGTCTCCCTGTCGATCGATCGAACCGCCGGAGCATCTGGAGATGCTCTGGAGTCTGGACCACACGCTCACATGTCGCGCTCGCGATTTGTTTCTTATTCTTCTGGTGTTGTTTTCTCAACCTGCCTGTTGCGTGCGTGTAGGACGATTGGGCTGTTTGCCGGGTGTTCAACAAAGACTTGGCGGCGAAGAATGCGCCGCCACAGATGGCGCCGGCGGCTGACGGGGCCATGGAGGACCCGCTCGCCTTCCTCGATGACTTGCTCATCGACACCGACCTGTTCGACGACGCGGACCTGCCTATGCTCATGGACTCTCCGTCTGGGGCTGACGACTTCGCCGGCGCTTCGAGCTCCGCCTCCAGCGCGGCCCTGCCGCTCGAGCCGGACGCGGAGCATCTGACCATCAAGACGGAGCTATCGGTGCTGCATCCGCAGCAGCAGCAGAGCCCCAACTACTTCTTCATGCCGGCGACGGCCAACGGCAATCTTGGCGGCGCCGGGTACTCACCCTACCAGGCTATGGGCGACCACCAGGCTGCGATCCGCAGGTACAGCAAGCCGAAGGCGGAGGTAGCGTCTTCGTCGGCGCTGCTGAGCCCTTCGCTGGGCTTGGACACGAGGGCGCTCGCCGGCGCGGACACCTCGTTCCTGATGCCGTCGTCGCGGTCGTACCTCGATCTGGGGGAGCTGTTCCGGGGCGAGCCTCTCATGGACTACTCCGACATGTGGAAGATCTGATTGAATCCATCCATCTATTCGCTGGATTGGAGAGTCTCAGTTTGCTGGTAGCTATATAGATGGTTATTTGGTTGATGCTAGCTCTTCGATTGATTAGTTGCTTCATTAACTTTCAATTAAGGATTGGGTTCATTAGGCGGTGGTGATTCGAGGAGGATCGTCGTGTGTTTGTTGATGCGTGCAAGGCATAATGATGGCCTGTGAGGAGGGATTAATCTTAGGATGTGATATCAAACTACTAGGAAGCATATGTAGTTTGTACATAGTTTACCTGATTGCCATCCTACAGTTTAGCTATTAGGGGGATGAACCTGATCGAGTTGGTTGATAAATCTGATAGTGTGTTGATGGAGATGAATTATTCCCATTGTTAATGTTTTATTTATTCGATTGTTAATCGTACATGCCATGGGTTATTCGGGGGTCTTGGTTACTGGACGGTGGACGGTACCATCCTTTAATCGCGATCCACGATCCCTGACGGCATATGTGTGTACCGAGCAAAATATACTCAATCTGTTAAAAGATTTTGAAGCGCCCAGTCACTGAGCCAAGTGCCTTGTAGTTTTGTCTCACTCCTTGTAGAGGTCGCGTTCCAGTTCCCTACGTGTTTTTTCAATGGTTTCAAAATTATAGTGGTTTCAATTTTTCTACACTTTTATTTACTGGCTTCAAAAATTATGGTCAGGATGGTTAAAACGTGCGAACTATGGTAGTTCTTCTTTTTTGCGAAATAAACTTTCGTTATCATCTTCAATCATGATAGTACAACGAACACTAGAAATAATAAAAATTACATCCAGATCCGTAGACCATCTAACGACGACTACAAACACTGAAGCGAGCCAAAGGCGCGCCGCTGTCATCGCCCCTCCCTCGTCGGAGCCGGGCAAAATAAGGCCCCTTAGAACAACGCACCAGAAAAGTAACCGTCGCCGATGAAAAGTGTAGATAAGAAGGATCCAACCTGAAGACACACGAACTAAGACGAACGACAAACAGATCCGAGCAAATCTATCAAAGACAGATCCACCGGAGACACACCTCCACACGCCCACCGATGGTGCCAGACGCATCACCGAAACGAGGGCTAGACGGAGAGACCTTTATTCCATCTTCAGGGAGTCGTCGTCGTCTCGCCTTCCTGAATAGGACACAAATCCTAACAAACTTCAAAAAAACATCTAAAAACGGAGCCCTCCCACCGGCAAGGGCCGGGATCCACCCCGCACCCATGGTCCTAAGGCCATGAGAGATGGGGCAGACTGGCGCCGGCGCCGGCGGGAGGCAGAGGAACCCTAGGTTTTTGGGTATGCGACGGCTGGCTAGGCCGTCTCTTGATGGAGAGCCGTGTTTTCCTCATAGATGTTACCTGTTTAATTTCTCTACCAATTCATTATTTCAAAAAGTTGCTGGGATGTTTCGAACGCATATGGTCGAATTTGCTCTTACACCTCACTGATTTTATTTTTAGACCGTGCGGGCACAATCCATTTAGCCTAGACGTAGCTCAGCCCCTGCCGAGGGAGTACGGAAGAATACGCTGAAGCCCTTCGAGTGCATTAACAAAATGTTCATATTTGATTCGGCTTCAATCTACCATTTTCTAGGATTGGACTCGGTTCTTCATATAGGGATCGTTCTTATATATTGTTGGTGCAATTCCATGGACGGCCGATGAGGGGCGCATGTGATTAGTTTTTTTTTTGAATTGGCGCGTACGTACATGAATGAATGGTTCAAATGGACAAACATGCCTGCCCTTCGCTCGTTCTGAGGGACACCCTGGCGCTTGGCTTTCTCGTGCTTCCCGCCGGCAGCGCCGTGGTCTGTCTCGTTTCATGTGGCCCAGGGTCATGAAGGCACAGTGGATCCCAGCCTTTGTCGGCGGGAGGGCTTTGTTTTTGGATGTCTTCTTGAATTTTTTTAGGGTTCGTGTCTTTTATAGAGAGACGAGGCGGCGGTGGCAGCTCCCTGAAGATGGAATAAGATTCTTCTTGTCTAGCCCCCATCCCGGTGGTGCTTCTAGTATCGTCGCAGGGCGTGTGGAGGTTTGTCTCTAACGGATCTTGCGCGATTCGGTCGGCGCTTGTCTTCGGTGGATTCATGTGGATCCCATATTCGTTCGTTTGTGTTTGTGTGCTTATAGGTTGAATCCTTCTGACCTACGTTTCTGTTCACCGACGGCGGTTGTTGTTCTAGTGCGCTGGTCCTATAGGCCTTAGCACGACGACTTTTCAATTAACTACTACAACAAGGTTTGACTAGCACCAATGAGGAAGAGATGTTTCTAGTCGTTGCTAGGTGGTCTATGAACTGGATGTAATTTTTCTTTTTGGTGTTCTTTATACTATAGCTATTTTGACAGTTGACGAATACTCACCCCATTTCTTTATTTAAGGTGTATTATTTTCAGTATGATGACCAAGGCACATAATTATTGATAAATGAAGCGGAAATTACCCTCGTCTAAATCGTGGATTAGCGCAAGTTTTTGCTGAAACAAAAACACGAGGCCTGCCCTGGTGCAGTCATGAATCAAACCGTTTAGCGTGCATGCGTGTATCCAATCATTCGCATTCGTTTCCAGACCACGGGACGTCGTCATCGAATCCATCTGCATGCGCGCACACACAAAAGATAATCAAATCAATTCCTGGCGATCAATTGGAGTGTCTCCAGTATTAGAGGGTGCTTGGATACGTTTTAGTCTCATGACTAAAAGTAGTGGGACTAAAACTTGCTAGCCTCACCCATGTTTGGATCCAAATACTAAAGAGACTAAAATCAAGTTATTGAGCATTTATTATCCTCCAAACCCTCCAATCCAGAACTCGCATGTGTTAAAGAAAAGACATTAAATGAGGAGAGAGAGGGCTAATACATATTTTAGTAGGTTTCCTATGACTAAAAATTTTTAGTCTCAAGATTAGTCCTAGTCTCTCTTTAGTCAGGGGTGCTTGGAACTTTAGCCTCTAAAAAAGACTATTTTTAGTCAGACTAAAACTAGTCCCTTGGATCCAAACACCCTCTTACTCGTAATTAAACAACGGCTCCACTTGCTATTACTACTGCTGGGTGCTAGCTAGCTGGCCGCCGGGAGCATGGAGGGCTCCCACCCGTTCGCCTTTCTCGACTGCTCAACACCGAAATGTTGCTCACCACCGCACAGGAATAATTGATCCCCGAGTATTTAGTGTTTATTTCCCTTCAGGAAAAGCTTTCTATCTATTCATCCGACAGTGCAAAGAACTTCAGAAGAGACAGAAATTACATCAACGTCCGTAGCAAGTTGTTTATCGAGTAAGTTTTCGCACGCACTGATATAAAAAAAAAGTTTTCGCACGCACTCAGTCAACAACGTCTTTATGGGTGCCGCATAAAAAAAATTACTCGGCAAACAGGCGAAACTCGGTAATGAACTCGGCAAAGCATGGACACTTGACAAAGTCAACATAACACACTTGGAGAAGTAGTTTTTTTTTTTTTGCGGGGAACACTTGAGGAAGCAGTTATCTAGAAGAAACATAACAAAATATACTTAACTAATTTGTTTAAGCAGATAGAAACTTTTCTGCTTTGGTTGGAAAAATAGAAGGTAGGCCTGGGTTGAGCGCCACATATATGGGAGAATGGATGGGAGCATTCATTGGGGGTAAGCAAGCCCCGTCCACTCTACATCCTCTGGTGGTGACAAATAGCTCACGCATCGTATGTGCGTCAGTTGTCGCAACTTGCGAGTTTTGGTGGAACTTTTTTCATATGCGCAGGAGAGATGAGAGGTTTTGTTGTGGTGTTTTTATAAATTTGATTTTAAAAAAAATTATCTCTGGAATCATAAGTCCAAATCTTGAATCCGTTTTCACCATTGTGTTACTCCCAAAGTAATATTTTTTTTACCTCATGGTAGTAGGTTTTGATGATTTTTTGACTGAAAATTGTCCTTTCAAAGTGAACTAACATGTGCTTTCTAATTGTACCATGTTCCAGAGTGAAGCTAACGTATGCTCATGTGGGGTGATACGAAAATATGCTTGCAAGTAGATTAACATGTGTTTCCTCCACATGATAAACACTAGTAGAAAAATGGCCATTTGTTCCGGTTCATAAGGCCCATCTGTCCCGGTTGGTGAACCGGGACTAAAGAGTCGTTACTGATGCCTAGGCCTAAAGGGTCATTACTAAAGGGACTAAAGAGTCGAAACACACATGTGCTCCCGCATGAAATCCCACATGTGGTCAACCCGGGAGCACAACACACTTGTGCTTCTCCGTGAAGCACACATGTAGTCCACGCGAGAACATAACAGACTTGTGCTCCTGACAGCCATGGGCAAAAAAATGAGGGAACAAAAGAAGGGAAAATAAAGAAATAAAAAACCAAAAACCCACAAAAAACATGGAAAACAGAGGAAAGAACCGGGAAACTACGACAGATCCGTGCATATCGACTCCCTATGTATCTACCACTATACATGGCTCCAAAGTTCTGGTACATATGAATTACCCTCACGTACACACAATGCAAATAGAAGTCAATCCAGCACAACTGGGCGCCAAGCAGCGATACGTACTATAGTGAGTATTTGACAAAAAACTATCACATTAGGGGTTGCCGTCCTACAGAACTACCACATTCAAAAAATTGACTGATAACTACCAAAAATTTCTAATTTTATGACTAAAAACTACCACTTTTGAAAAATGGCCAGTTTAGACGATTTAAACATGTTTATGACATGCGGGACCCACCCATCAGGGCTGACGTGGCGGCAAAGTCAACTCTATCTATTTTGACCGTTAAGTTGAGCGTTATGGTAGGTGGGGCCCACACGCCATTCTTCTTCTTCCTTTCTCTATCTTTCTTTGGCATTTTTCCAAACACCTCCTATGCAGCTTTCAGTCGGCGCCCAGCCGCCCCCTCATGCTCTGGTGGCCTTTGCCATCCTGCACTCCGGTGGCCTTCCATGCCAGAGGGTGCCGGAGGAGAAGCCCGTGCAGATGCACGTGAAGCCGAGGTGCTGCGAGCTCTAGGCCCTGCTGCCGCCGCCCTCGCCGGCCTCCCTTCGAGCTGGAGCTTGTGGTCAACGGCAAGGAGCAGCAGCAGCGGCTGCAAGCAACATCACCACGGGCCTCAACCGCCTCGACGCGCTCCACGCCGCGCTCACCGAGCTCCTGCTCATCCCGGAGCCCTCGCCGCACTACACAGCGGATCAAACACTGTCGGCTGCCTCCTCGATGGCTTCCTGCATCCTCCGGCATGCACGGCGTATTCCAGGAGTCACTCCTCGAACTCCGAGCCCACGCCATCAAGCCGCAGGCCGCACTCCACCGCAGGCCACTGCCGTGTTTTCAGCCGTCGGAGCCGTGTCCTTCGCTGCCACATCCAAAAAGACCACCACGACATCCTCCAGCATAGGAGCAGTAGCAGTGGCCGCAAGCAGCAACACCCGTCTCCGGCCTCGCTCTCGCCTCCTACGACGACCGCACGTGAGCCGGAGCTCCGCAACACCCTCCCCCCTTCCGCTGGAACGAGACATCGAGGCTCCCTCCTGCCACGAGGCTCGGCCGCAGTGCGCGAACACCACGGTGAGCAGCTCCTGCAGTGCGCGCGAGCACCATGGCGAGCAGCTCTTGCAGCGCGAGCACCTTGGCGAAGCACCTCGAGCAGGTGAGGCGCGCACCTTGTCATCCTGGGTGCGCGAGGATGGGGCGTCCTGTGGACCATCTTCCTCGGTCAGGAGCAGCGGGGGCGTCTTCACGGCAGGCGCGTCACCGGAGTTGACCTGCTTCCCTCCCACGCATAGGAGGTGTTTGGTAAAATGCCAAAGAAAGATAGAAAAAGGAAGAAGAAGAATGACGTGTGGGCCCCACCTGTCATAACGGTCAAAATAAACGAAGTTGAACTTTGCCGCCATGTCAGCCCTGACAGATGGGGCCCACATGTCATAAACGTGTTTAAATCGTCTAAACTGAACGCTTTTTAAAAGTGGTAATTTTTAGTCACAAAAATAGAAATTTTTGGTAGTTATCAGTCACTTTTTTGAATGTGGTAGTTCCGTGGGATGGCAACCTCTAATGTGGTAGTTTTTTGTCAAAAAAATAAGTGTTGCTGACTTTGTACTAAATCAACGACACTTATTTTGAGAGGGATGAAGTTTTATACTAGTACTATCTATTTGTAGCGCTAGATGTAGGTGCATTGAAATGTACACGCTGCATGCATGCGGCATTCCCGCGGTGTTGGCTTCTCGTGTTGGTAACATACGCGTGCGTGATCAATCGACCAAGCTAGCTGTTGCTTCAGTGTGTTGGTGAAGCACCAACAATTTGGATCTATCAAGTTTATTGACAAATATACCAGTACTAGCATATATACATAGTGCACATGACAATGACATAGTTGATCAATTAGTTCTTTAATTAATCTGCCATCAGGCCGCGTGGCGTGGACATGTGGACAGGGAGGGGAGGGGAGGCTTGTGCGTGTTGCAACGTCTCATGTCGTTGGCGTTGCGAGGTGCTACGCTGTTAGCTGCGGCTCGCGCGCATGGCAGCAAACCCGTTCGACAAAGTCTCGCCACGTACCCAACGTCGGACTATTACACGCAACTCTCCATATAAACCCGCTCCGCTCAATGCTGTGTAGGAAATGCATGCTAGCCGTGTAGCAAGAATTATTTGCACCCAACAATGATCGATGGGTCAGCCGCTAATCAGACGGACAAAACTGTATTTATGAAGGTCATATTCTTTCATCCGTATTGCTTCAAGCATGCATGCGTGAAGCGGATCGATCGGAACGTGATATTCTCTGCTGCCGACATAGCGATCCGCGGCTAGCACAGTGGTAGTCATGGAACCTTGGAGTATGATCGATCATTGGAGGACCACGTATGTACGTAGGTCCATACTGTTATGTCTCGGCCGTGAAACGTGACGGGAGTGCCATGTGGTCATGCGGATGTGGACGACAGTGCTGCCGTGGCTCGTCGTGCATCTATCAGCTAGCTGCAGGGAAGTACGCCTCGCGACTCGTCGTGCAAACCTGCAAGTCTGCAACTGAACTATGGAAGAAAATGAGATAGATGCCTCACTTCCTCTTGACAAACAAAGAAGATCAAACCAAGAAACCTCCAAGTAGGTGAAATTAATCAAGCCACGCACGGGCAACACATCCCTGTCACGCGCCTAATTACGTCCTACTCCCTCCGTTCCAAATTACTCGTCGCAGAAATGAATGTATCTAGAACTAAAATACATCTAGATACATCCATACCTGCGACAAGTAATTTGAAACGAAGGGAGTACTTAGCATGAGTCCATGATGACCAAAACACTGGGTTAAACATATGACATACCATATTCGATCCATTTTTGCTCCTTTGATTCCATCAGCGCTAACATCAGCACCCACCAATCCGCTCCAGGCAAATCATTGACTTGACCGTTGTCCTTGTAAACGCTGCCTGTGATTAGCCAATTTAGGCGAATTATGTATCTTTAGAACAATCTTTAGTCTGAAACTTTGAACTATGGTTTGTTAGGTTGAATATGTGAACTACGGTGTGTGATGAATCCACTGATCTATGTTTAGTTTGAGTATGTGAACCTTCCTGAAGTATTTGAACTAAGTAAGTTTGAAATTTGGTCACTTGATATGCTTTGAACTAAGTTAGTTTGATTGTGCGAACATTCTTGCAATTTAAATATGATGTTCTTAGATGCATTGATTTTAGGTGTTCCATCGACGCCGAGGCACCCTAGATGGTTAACTTAGGGTTTCAGGTGTTCCGTCGAGGTCGAGACGCCCTAGATGGTTAACTTCGGGTTTTAGGTGTCTCGTCGATGCTGAGGCGTCCTAGATGCTTAAATTAAGGTTTTAGGGCTTCCACTGGCGCCAAAACATCCTATATGGTTAAATTAGGGTTTTAGGTGTTCCGTTGACGCCGAGGCAGCTGATATGTTTCAAATGTATCTATAATTTTTAATTTTTTTCATGCCATGTATATATCTTGTCGGCATAGTTTTGACATTAATTTTTATTGTTTTTCTGGACTAACCAATTAACTCAGTGTCCCGTGCCACTTACTGTTTTCTGCATGTTTGTAGATTTTTTAATAAAATCAATTTTATCCGGCTAAAAATAATCCAACAAAAATCAGGGGAAGTTTTGCATCGGGAAGCTTGTTTCTGGGCACGCTTGGATTCGAGATCTCGGAAGATCATGTTTACATGCCCGACATCCTTTGGGGATGTTTTCTACCCTGTCTCGCCTCAGCCGCCGCCTTTGGCCCCTGGGTGGAGTGAGGGCGCTTTCCTTTCTTAGGAGCCTTCATGCAAGGTTTCTAATATGTTTGTCTTCTTGATGAACACCCTTTGAGCATTGGAAATGAGCTTGTTCGTATGTAGCACGAGCCGAATGGCAACCGCAATGGCGTGAATTAGATTAGTAGGCCTATACTCAATGTTGACCTCCACCTCCACTTTCTTAGGCAAGGGTACAATATTCATAGAGTTAAGGCACTAAAAGTTGGATAAACATGCAGGTCCCAAAATAGGTAAATGACATAACCTCCACTTTACCCGGATGTTTTTTTTTTTTGAAAAAAAGCGCCGGTAAAGCCATCCGATACGGGTGCCTTGTCTCCCGGCATTCGGTTGATGGAATTTTCCGCCTCCTCGGTGAAACGGTCTTCAATGCCTTGAAGTTCAAGCACTGAATAAAAATCTTGGGATTAAAATTGTTTCTCAAATGTGACTGGTTGACGAAAATATTTCTAGCTTTCGAATTTCCATATCGTTTTCTTTACAATCCTTCCTTGCGTTAATTGAGCTGGAAGCCGCGTGAATTTCGTCACAAACGTCGACGCGGCACAGCGTTGAGCGTCCTCGCTCGCCCACCGTCCAAAACAAAGACGGGGACCCACGTAACTGGCCACGCAACGGAACGCTGCAACCGTTTCCACCTTCTGCCAGGGCTTCAACTCAGCCGGAAAACGCTTTCCCGTGGGCCACTACCAAAGTATATATCATACGGGATACCAGCAGTAGAGCATACAGCTATGGCGCTAGCACTAGAGAACAGAACCGTTTCTTGGCAGTGGATTGCACCCTTGACGCACAGATAGCACTATGCCCGTGCCGGGACAAAAAGAGCAAAAGGGGCAGGCAAATTATCATTAATTTATTTGTCACGAAAAGTGTTGAGTGTATGTGTTTGTGCAGGTCTATCTTCTAATTGTCTTGTATAGTTGAGGTCGTGGTCCATCTCTATACGTGCGTTCACGCGCTGAATAATGCATCGTGCAATTCCCACAACACACATGGTATCATTTTTTAGGTTTACGATCCTCGCTTCCGTTCCGTCGCTGCCGCGCGCCTTCCCCGCACTGCCGCCGCCACCACCACCCAGCCGCCACTGCCATTCTCCCTTCTCCCTGTTGTCGCGCTTTCCCCTTCCCTCCCCCGTGTCGCCGCCTAACCCTACTGCCGCCGCGCCACCTGCACCACCCTGCGTCACCGCAACCCTACTCCCTCCCAGCCGATGTTGTTCCCCGTCGCCGCTGCCCTTCATCTCCGCCCGCCCGCCCAACCCCGAGCCGACCCCACCTCCCGAACGCCAGCTCGAGCCGCGCGCCACCGCCACCCGCACCAAACCCTAGCCCGCACCTCCCTCGTCATGTCGTCTGTCATGTCATCCACGTCCACCAACTCCAACCCGTTCACCGACGCCAACCCTTTCGACGTCAACGACATCCGCAACCTGAACATCTACGAGCGGGTGCCAGTTCGTCTCTCCCAGACGGACTCCTCCTACTACACGTGGAAGACGTATTTCTCCCTCGTGTTTCGGGAGTACTACCTCGTCGATCATGTGGACGGCTCCGTCGACTCCAGCCTCATCCTCGAGTTCCATGACTGGTCCACCATCGACACCACGATCATTCGGTGGTTCTTCCTCATCATCTCACCGGACCTCTTTCAGACGGTCATGCAGGACGGTGATGACCCCCACGCCATGTGGACCAAGCTGAACGGGCTCTTCACCGACAATCAACTCCAACGTCGTGTTTTTTTGCAGCAAGAATTTTTTGGGTGCTTCCAGGACAACTCCTCTGTCGACGACTACCGTCGTCGCCTCAAAACTCTTGTTGACGAGCTCCGCGATATTGACGTGTAGATCGATGATGACCTCCTCCTCAGAACGCTCACCGACGGGCTCAACGAGGACTTCGGCAATGCCGTGGCGAACCACACCCTCCTTCGTCAAGTATGTTGCGTACCTTCGCTTGGAGGAGCGACGGATGAAGCAGGTGAAGGTGCGGGCCATCCACACCGCCCTCGCCGCCGGCACCACCGGCGGCGGGCCCCCAACTCCTCCCACTGCTCCGGTCGTGCCACCCCAGCCGCTCCACCAGGCGCCCTACCCGGCGCCATCGCCGCCGTACCGGCGCTGCAGCAGTAGCCGAGGCTGCTCCCCCTCCCGTATGGGCCGCCCGCACGTCCCGCCCCTCCCGCCGAACGGTGCCATGGTGGCCGGCGCGGTGGCCGCCATGGGAGTCCGTAGCAGGGAGCCGGCCAGCCTCGTCAGCCGCAGCAGCAGCTCCTGGTGCCCCCTCCGAGGGCTTCCGGCTACAACCCGTGGACCGGTGTCGTTCATGCCTACATCATGCCGGTTCCCCGGGCCCCTGCGCCGATGCTTCCCGTGCCGCGCACGTCGGCGCATCAGGCATACTACGCGGCTCCGCAGCCCTATGGAGGGTACCCACCGCCGCAGCTGAGTGGCGGCTACGACCTCCCGATGGCCCCTCTGTCCCCCTCACCGGCGCTGCCGCCGACGCCTTTGGATCCGACGCTCCTCGCCGCGCTGCACACCACTCCTACACCAAACAACTACACTGGAGGTGGTGATTGGTACATGCACACTAGGGCCACTGCTCATATGTTTGCTCATCCTGATAATCTTGCCTCCTTCACTCCTATCACCACCGACCGCCGCATCATTGTCGGCGACGATTCCACACTTCCTATCACACACGTTGGGCACACTTCTTTTCCTTCTAATTCCATGCCTTTTATCTTTGTCTAACATACTTGTGTCTCCTCATCTTATTAAGAATCTTATTTTCGTTCATTGTTTCACTCGTCAAAATCCTGTCACTATTGAATTTGACAATCTTGGTTTTGTGTTAAGGACGCTTGAACCAGGATGGTACTCCACCAATGTGACAGCCCTGACGAGCTCTATCTGATGCATTCGCCTTCACCCGGCACCACCGCATTAGTTGCTCTCTCCGCTGGCGTCGATCTCTAGCACGCTCGTTTGGGTCATCCTAACCCCATCACACTTCGTCATATTCTTAGGAGTTTCAGTTTCGGTTGTAATAAGATCGAGGATCACACTTGTCATGCCTGTCGTGTCGGCAAACATCTTCGCCTTCCGTTTAATAACTCCACCACCATTGCTTCTTTTCCCTTTCAGTTGATTCATAGCGATGTGTGGACCTCTCTAGTTTCTAGTAATTCAGGCTACTTATATTATCTGGTCATTCTTGATGATTATTCTCATTATGTGTGGACCTTTTCTCCGCGATGAATGTCGGATGCATTCTCCACTTTGAAAGCTTTTTTACTCCTATGTCAGCACGCAGTTTGGGCATCCCATCCATGCTCTTCAGACTGACAATGGAAAAATACTTTGACAACCTTACTTTCCGCACCTTTTTGTCGCACCATGGCATAGTCTTTCGTCTCACATGCCCGTATACTTCACAGCAGAACGGTCGAGCCGAACGTGTCCTTTGCACTTTGTACAACTGCGTTCGCACGTTCTTGTTTCATGCTAACGTGCCGCCTCACTTCTGGCCTGACGCACTTGCTATCGCATCACTTCTTCTCAACCCTACCACCCACGGGGGAACTACGCACTGTTGGGGAACATAGTAATTTCAAAAATTTCCTACACAGACGCAAGATCATGGTGATGCATAGCAACGAGAGGGAAGAGCATCGTCCATGTACCCTCGTAGACCGTAAGCGGAAGCGTTATGAGAACGTGGTTGATGTAGTCGAATGTCTTCACGATCCGTCTGATCCAAGTACCGAACGCACGGCACCTCCGAGTTCAGCACACGTTCAGCTCGATGACGTCCCACGAACTTCGATCCAGCAGAGCTTCACGGGAGAGTTTTGTCAGCACGACGGCGTGTTGACGGTGATGATGTTGCTACCAACACAGGGCTTCGCCTAAGCACCGCTACGATATGATCGAGGTGGATTATGGTGGAGGGGGGCACCGCACATGGCTAAGGGATCAATGATCAACTTGTGTGTCTAGAGGTGTCCCTCTGCCCCCGTATATAAAAGAGCAAGGGGGGAGGCCGGCCGGCCCTCTATGGCGCGCCAGGAGGAGGAGTCTCCTCCTAGTAGGAGTAGGACTCCCCTCTTTCCTACTCCTACTAGGAGGGGGAAAGGAAGGGGAGACGGAGAAGGAAAGGGGGGGCGCCCCCCCTCTCCTAGTCCAATTCGGACCAGAGGGGGAGGGGCGCGCGACCTGCCCTAGGCCAGCCCTCTCTCTCTCCACTAAGGCCCATAAGGCCCATTATTTATCCCCGGGGGCGGGGGGGGGGGGGGGGGGGGGGGTTCGGTAACCCTCCGCCACTTCGGTTTTCTCCGAAATCACCCGGAACACTTCTGGTGTCCGAATATAGTCGTCCAATATATCGATCTTTACGTCTCGATCATTTCGAGACTCCTCGTCATGTCCGTGATCATATCCGGGACTCCGAACTACCTTCGGTACATCAAAACATAAAAACTCATAATACCGATAGTCACCGAACTTTAAGCGTGCGGACCCTACGGGTTCGAGAACTATGTAGACATGACCGAGACACGTCTCTGGTCAATAACCAATAGCGGAACCTGGATGTTCATATTGGCTCCCACATATTCTACGAAGATCTTTATCGGTCAAACCGCATAACAACATATGTTGTTCCCTTTGTCATCGGTATGTTACTTGCCCAAGATTCGATCGTCGGTATCTGCATAGGTCGCAACTGTATCTTTTTTTTTTGAAAAGGAGAATGACCCCCGGCCTCTGCATTTGGGAGATGCATGCGGTCATTTTATTAATTATTCTCGAGGACCTTACAAAGTAGAACGACAATATGGCTGAATCCGCCATCTTGGCAATATCAGCCGCTACTCCTATCCAAATGATGAAGGGGTGCAAGCTGGGCCACATATCCAGACCTCTCACCTAAGCCTAACATCTAAAGCCAGAGGCCCCGACCGAGCCATCTGCCAGGTCCGGGGCTCAAACCGGTCCGACGCACTTACATGTGTCGTCGCCGCTGTCTTTCGCTGGTCCATCTTCAAAGCAGATTGAGGTGACAACCTTGGCAGGTCCTCTGCCATTGACGCCACCACGACGCCAGCCGACGACCTCCACATACGCGAGTCCATCTCCAAGCAATGGACGCAAATCCATGCTAGGATAGGGCCGCACCACCGCGGTCGCCCACCACCCACAAGCGCCACCCAACTCTAAGGTTCCCAAAACGGCACCTTCAAGAAAGGAACGATGCCGTAAGCGCCGCCGCTCATGACATAATTTGCTGAATTAATTCCCTATATATTTTTTGCTAACACTCCTGTAGGTTGTGATTGGACCAACTACGGCAGCGTACGCGCATTAGCCAATTTGCTTCTTTTTTTGTGAGGGAAATCCAAGTGCATTTAATGTACTCAAGTTTTAGTCGCTGCGTACATAAATAAGTGTATACCGTGTCCGTCAGCAGGATTATCCTTTTCACATTTGCAGCGCCGATCTACCCGTCGACCGTTTCTCTGAATTTTGCATCGCTAGAAATTGACTAGACATTAACGCTCGTTGTTACCAAAGTCATCTTCGCTCATTTGAGCTCGGGACGGACAGTAAAATCCAAAAAACTAAAAAACATTCAAAAAAATCTGATTTTTTTCGGTGCAAACATTGACAAAAATTTTACGTGCTCACAAAATTTCATGTTAAAAAAACAATTGTGAAAGTTGTGGCAAAAAAAACAAAATCAACACTCCAAAATACTTTTGAAAATAACATTTTTGAAGAATCCATTTTGTTTTTCTGCCATGACTTAAGAAAAATATGATTTCAAGATGACATTTTGTGAGCACGTAAACATTTTGTTAATGTCCGAATCAAAAATTAGTTTTTCTTTAATTAGCTTTTATTTTTTTGGATTTTATTGTTCATCGAAGCTGGTTTAAGCTCGGGCTCAGAAACTCCGCATCCTCGTTGTTACGGGTATCTTTCATGGCAACTGTAGAAACGAATCATTGGCGGCTCTTTTTCTTGGTCAGACATAAAAACAGCAGGAAACTGACGTGTACTAGAACGTACTACTCCCTCTATTCCATAATGTAATGCTTGCTCTATCCTCGTGCTTTAACTTTGACCATAAATTTAACTATCAAGACCGATTGCGGCGGGAGCAAAAGTTATATCAGTGAATTCGTATTCGAAAGAAGATTTTAATTATGTAACTTTTTCTTCCACCGCAGTCGGTCTTGTTCGTTAAATTTATGGTCAAAGTTCAACCTTGGAAAGCGCGAACGCACTATATTTTAAAATGGAGGGAGTACTAGGTAGAGTCATCATATCATCACTTCTAACCACCTAACTAGCTCTGTCGTTGAATTTTTTTGGCGTGTATATAATCACTGCTCCCTCCGATGTGAATTAATTGCCGCAACATGTATACAAGGATCTGTGAATTAATTGCCGCAACATGTATACAAGGATCTGAGCGAGTAACACCTATCGGTATTTTTATTAAAGAAGGAAGACCTCCGGTTTCTGCATCTAGATGATGTATACATTCATTTTATTAATTATTCACAAAAGATCTTATAAAGTAATACAACAGTAAGACTGAATCCACCGTCTAGGCAATATCTGTCGCTACTCCTATCCAGTTGATGAAGGGATGCTGATAGTGTGGGCCTAATACCAAACAGACATTGCAGCCAAACCTAACATCTAAAACCTGAGGCCCTAACCAAGCCACCTGCCGGGTATGGGGCACCCACCGGTCCGGCGCATACTCAGAGACCGCCGCCGCCAACTGCCATCAATCCATCTTCAGAACTGTACTGATGTATCTACCTTGCCCGATCTAGTTGCCGGCGACGCCACCACGACGCCAGACATCGTCACCCTCCTACGCGAGTCCGTCTTCGCACATCAGATGCCTAATCTCCAGGGCACCATGCCATCGAGATCCGTCGTCATCAATGTTTAGGATAAAACACCTCTTCGCCGAATATGTCGTCCACTGATCCCTCGAGCCCATATACACCTCCAAGAATGAGCCTCCAAGGAGGGTCCTATCGGTATGTGTCTATGTTCGTGTGTCGTTTGCGAAATAGAATTAGCTAGTGAAGTACTCTCTCCATATCAAAATATAAGACGTTTGAACTGCACAAACGATTTATATTTTCATACATAGGTAGTAATACGAAAATATATTTTAGAGCACCTGCACCCAGGCTCCTCTTATCTAGCCATCCATTCTTCGCATCAAGATCCGTGCAAATACATTTATCTTTTTTATTTCTCTTACATAAAACATGTCTTCAAGTTGAAACCTTTGCAGAACAGTAAAGCTTTCTAGCTAGAATCTAGGATAAAAAATTAGATTTTTTCGTCCAACATAAATATACAAAATAAGTTCTTATTTGATTAAAAAAATACTTCTTTTACTATTTATGTTGGACGAAAAATTCTGAAAGTTTTATCTCACATTCTAGTTAGTAAGTTTTGTTGCGCTGCAAAGTTTGAAGTTCAAAACATGTTCTATATGAAAGAAACGAGAAACAGAAAATTTCATATACGAAATTAGTTGGCTTGCATAGATTTTAAAACGATATTGGAGAGTCAGGATAGCAGGGCCTGGGTGCAAGTGCTAAAAATCTGCGTCTGGTAGTAATACTAAAAGAAAAGGAAAGAATTAGTAGCACTGAAATACTTGTTTGGGAAAAAAAAGAGGACTGCACCATTAGCAGATTAACACTAGGTTATTGCACAGGGGTTATCTAGAAGTAGTACTATCATTAGCAACCAACGATTAAAATCGTGGAAGATAAAGGATTTATCGGCAGCCCTACATTAATTGGCACGAACCTTTAGGCTAATATTGCGCTATCTTCAGCGATTTCGGCGCTATCTCCGGCGGTTCACAACAGCACTCAAATTGCGGGGCGGTTTTCGAACGGAAATATCGCCCCGATTGCGTCAATTTGATCCGCAATTTAATATTATGTTATTAACCTATTAACACTTCATATAACAATAGTTATCCAGGATGCTATAATGAGCGACTCATTAGGACATGCCTTGGAATTACTAGTACAAAGCATTAAAAAGAATCAATAGCCATTAATTAGTACCTAAAGTATGGAGTGCAGTAAATAAGTGAGGCTTCCCTCGCACAGCATTGCGGATGCTATATAAACCAGACCCACCCCGCCGCTCTTCTAAACCCAAAAACGTTCAGTCAAAACACCTCTTCACATCTCCCCAGCCTCTGGTTTTTCCACAACGTAGCAAGGTAAGCTGGTAGATCCGTGAGGCCGCAGCGATGTCGGACGTGACGGCGGTGATGCATCTGCGGGGGGAGGAGCCGTGGCTGGCGCTTCCTCCAGGGTTCCGGTTCCACCCCACCGACGAGGAGGTGGTCACGCACTACCTCACCCGCAAGATCCGCAACCCCGACTTCTCCTGTCTCATGGTCGCCTACGTCAACCTCAACAACACCGAGCCGTGGGATCTCCCGAGTAAGTGCAGTACTACTTGTCAATAATTTGCAGGCATGAGGCGGAGCGCTCATGGCCAGTTTGTTCTGCAGAAAAGGCGAAGATGGGCGCGGGCGAGACGGAGTGGTTCTTTTTTGTGCACAAGGATCGGAAGTACCCGACGGGGACGCGCACCAACCGGGCGACGAAGAGCGGCTACTGGAAGGCGACGGGTAAGGACAAGGAGATCTTCCGCGGCACAGGACTGGACGCCGTCCTCGTCGGCATGAAGAAGACGCTCGTCTTCTACCGCGGCCGCGCCCCCGGCGGCCAAAAGACGTCGTGGGTGATGCACGAGTACCGCCTCGAGGGCGAGCTGCCCCATCGCCTACCCCGCTCCGCCAAGGTACGCAAGAATCTATTTTGTTTTTCCGTCTCTGTCTCCAGACAAGTCGATCGATTCAACCGCTAGAGCATCTAGAGATGTTGCTGGACCACGCGCTCACATCACATGTCATGCTCGGGATTTGTTTCTTATTTCTTATTCTCCTCGTGTTGCTTTCTCAACCTGTCCGTTGCGTGCGTGCAGGACGATTGGGCTGTTTGCCGGCTGTTCAACAAAGAATTGGCCGCGAAGAATGCACCCCAGATGGCGCCGGCGGCCGACGCGGACATGGAGGAGGAGGACCCGTTCGCCTTCCTCGATGAGTTGCTCAACAATGATGACTTGCTCAACAACGCTGGCCTGCTCGGCAATGCCGACCCGCCGATGCTCATGGACTATCCGTCAGGCGCCATAGACTTCGCCGGAGCTTCCAGCTCCACCTCCAGCGCGGCCCTGCCGATTGGGCTGTACATGGAGCATCTGACCCGCAAGACGGAGCCACCGGCGCCGCAGCAGCAGAGCCCAAACTACATGTGGAAGATGTGATAAGACTAATGAATCCATCCATCTATGACCCGGACTAGAGCGTCTCGATTTGCTGGTAGCTATATATAGATGGTTATTTGGTTGGAGCTACCTCTTCGATTGATTAGTTGCTTCATTAACTTCGATTAAGGATCGAGTTAGTTGATAAAACTTATTGTGTATTGATGGAGCTGAACTATTCCCCTTTTGAATGTTCTATTTATTCTATTGTTCTTAATAATACATGCCATGGTTGATTCAGGGGTCTTGGTTACATGATAGTACCGTCCTGTAATCGTGTTTGTTTCCCAATCCCCGGCGGCAAATGTGTTTACCAAGAAAACAATGCCGAGAGATGATGGAGGTGAACTATTCCCCTTTTGAATGTTCTATTTATTCTATTGTTCTTAATAATACATGCCATGGTTGATTCAGGGGTCTTGGTTACATGACAGCACCGTCCTTTAATCGTGTTTGTTTCCCAATCCCCGATGGCAAATGTGTTTACCAAGCAAACTATACCGAGAGACGATGGAGCTGAACTATTCCCCTTTTGAATGTTCTATTTATTCTATTGTTCTTAATTATACATGCCATGGTTGATTCAGGGGTCTTGGTTACATGACAATACCGTCCTGTTATGTGCTTGTATCCCAATTCCCGACGGCAAATGTGTTTACCAAGCAAACTATACCAAAATACTATTTAAAGATTTTGAAGCGTCCAGTCACGGAGCCAAGGTGCATTGTAGTTCCGTCCCATTTCTTGTAGAGGTCACAAGTACAATTTCCGTGCGTGTTTATGCAATGGTTTCAAAATTATAGTGGTTTCGATTTCTCTACCCGTTTGTTAAATGGTTCTAAAAGTAGTGGCCCGGATGGTTCAAACATGCGATCTGTGGTAGTTCCATGTGTTTTCTGCGTGGATGTTGCCGGTTTGATTTCTCTGCCCTTTTTATTTTTTGTTCCAAAAATATAGCAATAACTTTTTTAACGAATACAGCCATAAATGGTCGGGATGTTTCGAACGCACAACCTATAGGACAGTAGAGGCCTGTTGGGCGGCCCAGCCTATAGCGAAGCCCAATATTATTTTGTCATATGGCAAAATTTGATTTCACACCTAACTTATTTTCTTTTAGACGGAGCGGGCCACACCCATTTAAACTTGCTGTTCTTCCGCCCCTAGTGTTGGAGTATAGAACAATCGAGTGAAGCCGTTTGAGTGCATTAACAAAATGTTCGTGCTTGTGTCGACTTCAAAGTCTAGCTATTTCCATCCGGAAAAAAAGCTAATCGTGTTGAAGACTTTTTTAAAGAAATTTTATGTGCAAACTTCATGCTATAACAACATTGTATTCTCAGAAATCCTGTTCTTACATACACATTTCACAAGAAATTACATATTGTGAGAGGGATAATAACTGCTTGGAGCTGAACGTGAGACTAACTGTCCATGGTTTCTACTAGCGCGTAAGATTTTCATAGAAGTGTTACGTAAGAATAGCATTGTTCTTGTATTTTGCTCTGGTAATCAAGCCTTGAGCCTACTGTTTTCTCTGGTTGAATTTGGTTTGTCATATGTGGGTCCTTCTTAGAGCAAGTATAATAGGATGACATAGACGGGCTATACGACTTTACATATTACTTCCTCTGTCCCATATTATAAAATATTTTTGTAGTAGAAATTGAATTGCAAAAATGGCTTATATTATGAAACAGAGGTAGTATATCTTTATTGAGTTGAAGGAGAGAGAAGAGAATCGGGCAGCCTGTTGTCACATGGGCTGTAATTTTTTTATAAGTGTAAGGTGGGTCATGTAATAATAAAGTAGTAATTTTTTGTAGCCAACTACTTATATATACTTCCTTTGTCCGGTGAAAAGTGTACATATAGAAATTTTAGGACAAATTATGGAGTGGAGTAAGCAATGCATTGGCAATGTGCAAGCCATCATTTTCTCCTCTTTAATTATTCAACCCCAATGAGCTAAGTGCATGTAGAAATTAAAAAGACCATGTGAAAAATGTTATTGGTCTTGGTTACCGTATGATGAGAGAGAAACATTTTTTCCTACTTTAAAGTGCATTTAAAAGATAGAAATACACTTTTTTGTGGACAAATTTTAAAGCCAAACATATAATATTCACCGAGTATACAATGTCCATAAGACGGCCGATGCGGGGGTAGTACGTGATTTTTTTTTCTTTTTGAATCGGGAGCGTACGTACCTGATTGGTTTAAATGAACCGAGAATCAAGGGGAACCGTTTCTTGTGCGGTCGCGCTGGAATCAAACCGTTTCTTGTGCATGCATGGCTGTCGTCATCGAATCCATTTGCACGAGCGCGAGCATAAAAAGGAACACTAATCAAATCTATACCTCGCGATTAATTGGAGCGTGCGCCTCTCGTACTTCTAGTACATTGTACTATCTCCGTTTAGGTTTACTCCGTATTAGTGCTTGTATTTTAGGTTAAACTTTGACCTTTGATTTAACTAATAAAAAATAAATCAGGACAGTATAAGTTTTGTGACATACAACATATATTTTGTTGGTCAGATCCACAGACAAAGTTGGGCACAAAATATGAAAGGACCAAAATAAATCAAGACAGAGATAGTCAATAGTAAAAAATAATTAAACAACGGCATGTCCACCTACTACTACTGATCGCACGGTCGGGGGTTTGGAGAGCTTCGACCCGTTCGCGCTCCTCGCCTGCTCAAGGCCATATCGGCCCATGCTCAACTCACGTACTCTCCGCCTGACACCGACGATTTCACTGGCACTTCAAGCTCCACCTCCCGTGCCACTCTACCGCTTAGCCCGACATGGGCGATCTGGTCATCAAGACAGAGCGGCCGACGCACGCAGCAGCAGATCCAGAGCTCTAGCCTCCAACTACTTCATGCCGGCGACGGCCAATGACAACCATGGCGGCAGTGGCAAAGCTTATGCCAAATCATTGGTGGGGAATGGGCCAAGGAGGGCCGAAATTATGAGGTCTCGGTTGTTTTATCTGGATTCATGGCCCAACTAGAAGTATAGGCACGCCTTGTGGCATCGGTTTTTTTTTTCATCAGTGAGACATTTACACGTAGCAAAACTGGTGTCCATCATCGGCAGTCTTATTAGATGCGGTAATCTTGAAGCAGTCTTGAGCATCTTAAAGCCGTTCAATATAATATCACGGCAGTCTTGAAGTAATCTTGCTACAGAATTAGGGCGTGAAGCAACGATGAACTGTTCCATATGATGTCATAGCAGTCCTGAGGCTACAGTACTAAACACATTCTTATTCCTTCATTATTTGGGAAAATAAATATACAAGAGAACGTCTTTGTGGTAATTGTTGTTGTATGTCGCTCACACGAGATATACTACAGATGAAAGTTTTTATTTGTTGTCTTCAGTTAGCATCCAGTTCCAACTCGCTGCAATGTGTATGCATGGTACTGTATCAGGGCATCTTCAACACTGACCAGTAAACGGACGTCACAAATGTTCATTTTCATGTCCTGTTATGGTCCATGGACATAATGCAGAAGGGAGGCATCTAATGTATTCATAAATTAGTCTGGTTGGAAGGAAAGAGAGTAGAGAGGGACTATGCATGTGCTGGGATATTTTGGTGTGGTATCCGATTGGGGGGAAAAGAGAGGACATGCGACCCATGCATATGAAGAGAGAGAAATAAGAGGAGGACCACATGAGGGCTTTTTGTTGGTCAATTGCATGCGTGGACTCCTGCTTAGATCCCTCATAGTTAGTTTCGATTTGCCAAAAAAGGGATGTCCAGGCCACTTCGCGGATAGATAGGGGTTTTTATTGGATGACAAAAGTTGACACAAATGATCCGAACACCATAATCCAGATGTACACTGGAGCTTTGACGGTCTTCTTTGGACATGCCCTCACATTCGATTATGCTACAATGAACTAATAGTACAGGTTAAAAATAATAAATAAACGAGAAATGTTAGCTCACAGATTTGTAGACCTCGGAGTTGCCACCTTTTTTTTGAAAAATATGAAGACTTCATTCATTAGATATAAGAAGTACATCGTTCATGAGGATCATTACAATCTCATCTACAGGTTTCTCAAACCAGACAGAAGTCAAAGAAAATCTAGCTAATTTAGCAAGCTCATGAGCTACTTTATTTGCTTCTCTATTACAACGTTTGAATCTAGTAATACTAAAATCACAAGCGTAATGAAAACAATCGTCGAAGATTGCTGCTGCCGCGCCCGCTGATTGTCCTCCATCCTGCATAGTATAAATTACCTCCAGGTTATCTAAGTTAATAATAAGGCGATTACATCCCGCCCTTTGCGTCAGAGTTAAACCAAACTTGAGAGCAAGAGCTTCCGCCATCAGCACATCTGCGCAGTAATTGTTGACACCTGATTTTGGCAAGATATAGATTGCAATGAAGATGGTCTCGAGTGAATGGGTTTTCAGCATGAAAAGATTCACGTCGCCGAGTGAAACAACTTCGATGTTTCGGTTATATTCATTCGACCTTACCTTACGGACCGAAACTATACTCCGAGTGTCATAATTCAATGTTTCGAGTGGTTTTTGGCCAATCACGTCTTCAAGATGACCACGGATGAAGGAGCACTCTTAAGGAATTGTCTTCGTCTCGTCGAGCCAATCGATTTTGATATATAAATCATCTCAATCCGAGTTCATATGCAAAAGTTAGAGGCAATACACTGCAGACCGAACCTCAACGGAAATATGGCGCGAGGTGCCACACACTTGTCTGATAGGTTGCGCGAGTAATTCGGCCATCAAGGCGGCCTTGAATCGAAAAACCTTCAACACGAAAAAGTTTTGTCTCGTCGAGCCAATCGTTTGTCATATAAAATTTGTCTCAATCCGAGATCATATGCAACCTGGAGAGGCAAATCAAGATCAGGCTGTGTTTTCAGTCGGGAAATCCGAGTGAAAAGTTTACCATCCAAGTGAAAACCTACCGATCGAGTAAAAGGTTGAGTGAAAACTTATCGATCGAGTAAAAGATTGGCTTCCGAGTGAAAATATAGTAATCCGAGTGAAATTATCATCCGAGTGAAGTTATTCCGAGTGAAAAGATTACCGTCGGAATGAAAACTTGCCGTTCGAGTAAGATATTGCCTTCCGAGTGAATATAGTCATCCGAGTGAAAGATTGTCTTCCGAGTGAAATTATAGTCATGCGAGTGAAAGATTGTCTTCCGAGTGAAAGACTCTAACATCCGAGTGAAAAGGTCCAGTCGGACGAAAAACTCTAATATCCGAGTGGATGAGCTCGGATCCGAGTGAAACTGAAGATGTGCCCGAAAGGTAATCCAGATGACCTCAGATGGAAAAGTGATCAACACGGAAATTGTGCGCATCATCAAAACAGTGAACTTTAGTTTTGGAGTCATTATTATCTGAGATAGTATACGGCCTGTAAGTTCACTACGAGACTCAGACAATCCAGTCCGTTACATGACCGAATCCGACTGGATATTAAAGATGGCTTCGTAGAATATTCAAGATGGTCTTATTTGGAAAAGTGTTCAACATAAGAATTGTTTGTCTCGTCGAGGCGCACAAGTTTCATATTTGGGCCGTCTTGATCAGAGGTCATATGCAAGCTCGGCAGCCCGCGCAAGAAGGAAGACAGAAGTTGGGCCAGATTCAGACTGAATCCGAGTTGGAATAGAATTAGGACTCTAGGACATGAATTGATGTAATTTTTTGTAAGGAAAGCCTAGATGAATCCTTTGCTTGTATGGGAAGTCCAGCCTCCTCTTATATATGTTGGGGGTGATGGCCGATTGAACAATACCAATCTAACAAACACATCTACTAATTTTTCGTGTTCATCTACTTTTTATCTCTCCCTTGTATCTTTCTTCTCGTTCTTTGCTAGTTCTTCATGCTGGAGGTCTGTGAATCCACGAGGCTCTAGGGGCGAGCGAATCGACCTGGAGAAGCCCATAGCCGCCGCGAGCCCTGACGGGGTCCCTCCCGGGCAAGCGGGGCTTCGGGTCTACAAAAGCATCTGCCGGTTGTCTTGCGTATCGCGCTGCCGGTCGGATCTCCTTCGACACGAGCTGCGGTGCATCACCCCCGATGTCGAGGGTACACGGTGACGTGTTTGTGTGTGAACAGTAATCGATCTTCACATTCCCTCCAGCAATAAACCTGCCTTTGTCGTCTCTCGGGACCGCCCCCATCGTTCCCCTAAGCATATCATTGTCAAAAGAAGCATAAACATTAAGTTTCACGAAACCTCTAGGAGGACAGGACCATCCTTCCTTCTTAATGGTAGCCTTGGGCGATGAAGCATTAACAAAGTTTGTGGTGAGTGCTAAAACACCCATTGAAATCTGCAAGGCATTTTGGGTTGTCTCCTTATGCACTAACTTTCGTCTTTCCCACCATAAATACCATGTTGAGACAGCAATCATCTCACGCACATTGTGGTGACCTATCATCCTCAATTCTTGGTCCGGGAGAAGTAGTAAGTACTCCAACACCGCCTCTCCAGCATGGTCTACCTCGCACGCTTTATCAATTATATCAATTATCCCTAGCCTTTTCCAAACCTCCTTTGCTTTCCTACAACAGAAAAACATATGTTTTGTATCTTCTAAGCCCTCTGAGCAAGTGGGGCAAGTGGGTGAAACCTTCATATGTCTATTAGCAAGTGTAACTCGGCATAGGAGAGTTCCATGAAGCATACGCCATATAATTTTTTTCACTTTTGCCGGGCAAGATAACTTCCATATCTTACTCCAGATAGGGTTAACTATGGTTCGTCCCATTCCATTGGAGTATTTTAATTTGTTACCATACTGATTTTCCCACTCGATGGAATATGCTGACCGAACCGAGAACATTCCATTTTTTGTATAGCTCCAAGCAATAAAATCTGGCATATCATATTGCGAGAGTGGAATTGAAAGAATCCGTTGTATATCGATGGGCCACATAGTTTGTTTGATTAGTTCTTCATCCCAATTATTGGACACATGATCAATGAGATCACCTACCTTGGTTAACATATGTCCCCCCTTCGGCGTTACAATTCTCCTATTAGCACAGTTTGGGATCCAAGCATCTTCCCAAATATTTATTTTTTGTCCGTTCCCCACTCGCCAGATATAGCCTCTTTTCAGGGTAACGATGCCTGCCATAATACTCTACCATGTAAAAGAAGAGCCTTTCCTTTGTTTAGCATTCATCAAGTCACCATCAGGGTAGTACTTTGCCCTTAAGATAGAAGCACACAAAGAATCAGGGTTATCCAGAAGACGCCACGCTTGTTTAGCGAGCAACGCCAAGTTGAAACAATGAATATCACGAAATCCCATGCCTCCTTGATTTTTAGGAACACACATTTTCCACCAGGACATCCAATGCATCCTTTTCTGGTTCTCCTCGTCTCCCCACCAGAAATGCGTTATCGGTCAATGATTCCTTTACAATTTTTTTACGAATTTTAAAGACCGACATTTCATAGGTGGGTATGGCTTGGATCACAACCTTGAGCTGGATTTCCTCCCCCCCGGTGGACAACAATTTCTCCTTCCAGCCACTAATTTTCTTAATAATTCATTCAATCAAAAATTGGAAACAGTCTGTTTTATCCATCCCCACATTTGGTGGCAGGCCCAAATATTTATCAGTAAGAGCCTCCATCATTATATTCAGTGTTGTACATAATTGTGCTCTAATCTCCACCTTCGTATTGGGGCTAAAGAAAATGCTGGATTTTTCAACGCTTACCAATTGTCCTGATGCCTTACAGTATAGATCAAGCGCTCTTTTAGAGCTTCTGCATTGTGTTGGTTTGCTTTCGTAAGAATCAAAGAATCATCTGCAAATAGGAGATTTGTGATAGGTGGGGCATCTCTACAGACTTTTACACTTGATATAGTTCCAATTTCCTCTGCGTGTGTGAGTAAAGCATTCAGACCCTTAGTATATAACAAGAAAAGGTATGGCGACAACGGGTCTCCCTGTCCCAACCCCCTTGTGGGCTTGAAACTCTCACTTTCCTCTCCATTTATCCTAACCCTGTACTCAACTGTTGAGACACATTGCATAATAAAGTTCACCCATTCTTGTCGAAAACCCAATCTCAACATAATTTCCTTCTAAAAAGACCACTCAACTCTATTATAAGCTTTGTGCATATCCAGTTTTATCGCGCAGATGCCTTCTTTACCTTCTCTTTTGTTCTTGATTGTGTGGAAACACTCATAGGCTACTAAAATATTGTCCATTATCAATCTGCCAGGCACAAAGGTACTTTGAGTTGGGCTAATAATATCTGGCAGGAGAAGCTTCAAGCGAGAGGCCACCATTTTTGCAATGATTTTATATACCACATTACATAAGCTGATCGACTTAAATTGGGTTACCTTTTCCGGTGAATTAACCTTTGCGATCATCACAATCGATGTATTGTTCCAACCGGCTGGAATAGTGCATGTATTGATCGCTTGCAAAACCTCCTCAATTAGGTCGTCCCCTAACCTGGGCCAAAATATTTTATAGAAGATAGCATGGAGTCCATCCGGCCCGGGGGCTTTTAGATCCCCAATATCGAACAAAGCCTTATGAACGTCTTTAGCAGTATAAGGGGCGAGAAGAGTATTGTTCATTTCAGAAGAAACTCTTCGACAAACAAGGGACAAGACCTCTTGGCTTGGACATTGAATTTCCGATGTGAAGAGTTTTGCGAAATAACCAGTGATGTGATCCTGTAGCTCCTTATCCTCTCTCCGGACCCCCAAGTCATACAATAACTTCTTGATATTATTTCTCTTCTTCCTAGCCGTAGCTGCATTATGGAAGAAAGATGTGTTACGGTCCCCGTGCATCAACCAGTTTGCATGACCTCTTTGTAGCCAAAAAATTTCCTCCTGGTCTAAGAGGTTTTCAATAACCACAATTATCTCCTTCTGTCGGCAACGAGACTCAGCATTCGTCGGGCCCCATCTCAGTCTCTCTAACTCTTTTTTCAATTTCTTAATTCTCCGCTTCGGGCCCTTTAAAAATTCACGATCCCAATCGTGAAGATCAGCATGCACGGCTCTCGTTCGATCCGCAAGAGAAGGCCCAATACCGGCTAACTTTGCTTTCTCCCAAGATGCCTTAATGATTTCATTAACAGTGTCTTCCGGTAACCACTTAGCTTCAAATTGTTTTGCACGTCCCGCTGGTTTCTTGAAAATATTCTTGTCTAGATAATGCGTATCGAGCACCAGCGGGCGATGGTCAGAATGAACATGTTCTTCATTAATCACCTTTGCACAAGGGAATTTGAGTGCCCACCCAATATTACATACTGCACGATCAAGACACTCTCGAATATCACCTCTGCTCTAAGTAAAAAGGTTGCCAGTGTAACCTAAGTCCTCTAGCCCACAATCCATAAGGCATTCACGGAACTCCCTCATCATACCATTTGGTCTCGCATTACCGCCCTCTTTTTCCGAAGAATATAATATTTCATTAAAATCCCCCAAAATTACCCAAGGATGGCCCCCCTTACTATGAACATTGTGAATATCATCCCAGGATAAGTTGCATTCATTCCAGTTTGGACGGCCATAGAAGCCCGTGAATCGCCATTGCACAATATTTTCATTCATAAATAAAACATCAATAAAATAAGGCGAGACATAGTTCAACTCAATTTTATTCGACTCATAATAAAACATAACAAGGCCACCGGCCCGACCATCACTCTCCACTACAAACATAGAATCAAAGCTTAAGACACGGCATAGCTCATCAGCTTTACATTTATTCAAATGAGACTCTGAAAGAAAAACTAAATCTGCCTTTATATGCCCCTGTAGTTCTAGGAGCTCGCGAACTGCCGTGTTGGAGATCATGCCACGGCAGTTCCATCCTAAGATTTTCATTTGGCCCGACGGACCTCCTCCTCGGAGGCCGCCAATGCGCCATTTTCACCTTTCTCTTCTCCAACAGACTCCACCCCTTGTGGAACATACTCCTCCTCCTTCTCATTAGTTTCTTCTGCAACATGTGCGACCACACCATCCACGTTCTGCACCGCTTCAACTCGACCTGTACACACTCGCTTTGAGGGGCCGATAATGTCCCCGTATAATATATGCTCATAACTATCCAACGATTTCTTGAAAGAGAACTCTAGATCACTACCCGTCGGGCGTACATCAGGAAAAAGGCTCCTTTTTTTGCCTAGGACTTGCGTGCGGGCGTTCTCAGATCGCTTTCTTCCCCCTTTCTTGCTATCTTTTTTCTCACTCTTTCTAGGGTGGCCCTGCGTGTGAGTTTTCACAACACTAAATTTGAAATTAGCAATATCTGTTGCTGTCTCATTCCCAGCCGCCGCAAGTCTCGCAGCAACTGCACCTGAAAGTGCTTCAAGTATTCCAGGATGGAATAGAAGCTTCCGCGTTTCAGTATCAGTCGAGTGGCCCATGATGGCCGCCCCCATCTCCTGGCTTGCCCGAGCCACCGAATGCTGCTATACCGAACTAGGCACACAAGGCAACTTCCTGGTCAGGGCCACATGCAGCGGCGGTTGGCCCTCCTGGCCAAAAGGAAATCCCCCGCAGGGGTTCTTGAGCATCGCCAGCTCCCGGCCCTCCTGGCCGAGACTGGCATGTTTCCCCAGCGCCTTCGCCTGGCCCTCCTGGCCCAGTTTAGCGCCTGCAAACTCCTTCGTCGCCATGGTTGCTGAAGAGGCAGGGACAATAGCCTCTTTCTCAGAGACAGTGAGTTCTCTCACGGCTGAAGCCACCTTGATGACGTCCATAATCTTGACGGCCTTGTTGATGTCGATGCCGGTAATCGGAACCTTCTCTCCACGGGAAGATCCCCCAACATTAAGAACTCTTCTACTTACACCTTGTCCTTTCCAGTAAGCTTCTACGCTAAGATTTTTAGGGAAGGTAGGCACTCTCTTATCACTAGGAATATTACAAAATCTCTCGGATGTATGGCCTACGATCCCACAACACTCACAATACAAAGGTAGTTTTTCATACCGTACATCATATTTGACTACTTTCGAGTTACCCAAAGGAATAAACTCAACTGTACTCTTCAGAGGTTCGTGCAATAAAACTTCCACCCGCACACGCAGAAAATTTTCCACAATGACATGGTTGCGGTGTGAAACCTCTAGCACCTCCCCAATTTGATCTCCAAAAGACGAACCCATGCTTACGGTCTTGAGCTCAAAAGGGAGGCCGCGTACCTGGACCCAAATGGCCATTACACCCAGGTCGATCTCGGTCGGGTCGCCCTTGCCGTCGAACTCAGCGAAGACGAGACCATCCCGCTTATAGTGCCATGGCTGTGCCTTTAGCACGAACCGTCGATCTCCCTCGGCGGTGAAGTTGAGGACAAACCTCCCGTCATCAGAGGCCACCTCCTAGACGGTGATCACACCTTGGTGTTTCCATGCCGTGGCCCGGAGTTCATCGACGATGACGCGTGGGTTGGCCTGGAAAGGGGACAGGAGCCGGCCGACCATGAGGTGGCCCCTGACGGCCTAGCGCGCTGCATCCATGTCGATGACAAGAGGGGTCCCCTCCCCTTTTGTCTTCCTGCATGCCGTCTTCCTAGCATGATCGGGGGTAGCCGGGAGCACAGAGGATCCAGCCTCCAAAGACTCCTACGTTGAGTGCACCCCACCTGCCGGTGCCAGTAGTACGCTAGGATTTGCTCCTCCTGATTGTTCTGCCGCTCCCCTCTTCACACTCCCTACCCCCTGGCTCGCCATGCCGCTCAGTACGTGAGGAAGCAAACAGCAGTGGTTTGCTGTGAGTTGAGACGAACTGAGACACCTCGACTGATCACACATATAGCACCCTAAACGCCCAGCCCCCTCAATCACTAAGGAGTAATTGGGTATCTTAATGAAAAAGGAAAAGCCATAAAGTTGCCATTTCCAAACATTGACAGCGAGAAATCCTCTAAAACTTTCAAAGAAATTGGAATCCACAGATTCCGGAAAAACAATCATTGACATGGATGATCCCCTTTGATTCCTCTCCTTCCTTTCCAAACTATAGAAAGGTCTATCAAATAGTCAGGAGTAATGAACACCTCCTCCTCTGTCCCTAAAGTATTCCCCAAAACACGATTCATCGGATCCGCAGTTTCCATAGCTAACTTGGACCCGACCGGACCTTCCTCATGTGAATCAGAGATCTCACCTGCCAATTTGCGGCACAAATCCTTCAATCTTCTTCTTGAAAGCTCGAGGCATCTTTCTCGATTTTTCTCCTTCCTGATTAACCTCCTTGATCTCTCCCGAAAAGCCTTCCACTCCTTGCCGCTGAAGACGCCCCCGACGAGGCCGTCTCTAGGAGGGGGCACCCCCTTTTCCGGCGGGGCCGCTGGCACTGGGGCCGCCATCTATGCCGCCAGGATCTCCGTCGCCGCGAGATCGCCTACCTCGGAGTTGCCACTTTATAGTGACTACTCCATCTCTGCTTCGAACTAATGGACTCTGTCATTGTTAGTTATTGCCCTTTCTTTGATTTGAGTTAGCAGAAGACAACAACCAGCCAACACCCGTTTTCAGCTACAATGTACAATGATAGTACAACCGAAAGCAATGAATAATACACCTAAACTTGACAACTTCATTTTCCATGAGGTGTTAAGTTGAGTGAGTTCTAAAAGTCGAAATGCATGTTCAATCAGAGGAGAAAAGAAATATAGAGTCACAACAGACTTGTAAACTTATGAATTACGGCCAAAGAGACATTTGTGAGATTAAACTCAATGTGGAGAACAAACATATTCATTTTTTTGATAAAGTGAGTATATTAATACTAAGATGATATCAATTACACCCGGCCTCTACAACAACATAATATCTAAAGAGACATCAAGAATGCAGACAGCCGAAAGATCAAAAGAAGAAAAAGAAAACACACTCCATGCCGAAGCAATTAGAGGCTCGCAGCAGCAAGAGCAGTGGTGACGCCACCTAAACTTCGAAAAGGAATGAAGTCTGCCAGTGTTGTCATCCCCACTCACCACTTCTGCAAAACGCCGATCGTTCGACACATGTGCTTCACCTGATCCGCTATGAGAACACCCTGGAATCATCAAAAGACAAACGACATGATCTCCCCATCAACACCTTGGACATCGCGGCACCGAATTTGCCCAATCGGATCCAAGGTAAACAAGGGGCACCGCTAGCCTTGGATATCATCATCGATGACATCGGCACAATGAATCAAACACCATGATGAAGACTGTCGGAGTAATGGGCCACAGGTAGCCTAACCCGAGGCCCCGAGCCTTTCAAAAACATCGGGGCCGGCTGCGCCCCTCAAGACGGCAAGATGAAGCGCCGCCTTCTGGTGGCCGGCTGGTGCTACCTCTTGAGCACTGCGTTGGATTTCCCCGAAGAGGAAGGGATGATGCAGCAAAGTAGTGTAAGTATTTCCCTCTGTTTTTGAGAACCAAGGTATCAATCCAGTAGGAGGCTACACTCGAGTCCCTCGTACCTACACAAAAACAATAGCTCAACGCAACCAACGCGCTTAGGGGTTGTCAATCCCTTCACGGTCACTTACGAAAGTGAGATCTGATAGAGATGATAAATAATATTTTTGGTATTTTTGGTATAAAGCTGCAAAGTAAATAAATTAAAGCAAAGTAAAAGCAAAGCAATAATAAAGTGATGGAGATCGATATGATGAGAAAGAGACCCGGGGGCCATAGGTTTCACTAGTGTCTTCTCTCAAGAGCATAAGTATTCTACGGTAGGTGAACAAATTACTGTTGATCAATTGACAGAATTGAGCATAGTTATGAGAATATCTAGGTATGATCATGTATATAGGCATCACGTCCGAGACAAGTAGACCGAAACGATTCTGCATCTACTACTATTACTCCACTCATCGACCGCTATCCAGCATGCATCTAGAGTATTAAGTTAAAAATAGAGTAACACCTTAAGCAAGATGACATGATGTAGAGGGATTATTTCATGCAATATGATAAAAAACCCATCTTGTTATCCTCGATGGCAACAATACAATACGTGCCTTGCTGCCCCTTCTGTCACTAGGACTGGACACCGCAATATTGAATCCAAAGCTAAGCACTTCTCCCATGGCAAGAACAACCAATCTAGTAGGCCAAACCAAACTGATAATTCGAAGAGACTTGCAAAGATAACCAATCATACATAAAAGAATTCAGAGAAGATTCAAATATTATTCATAGATAGACTTGATCATAAACCCACAATTCATCGGTCTCAACAAACACACCGCAAAAAGAAGATTACATCGAATAGATCTCCACAAGAGAGGGGGAGAACATTGTATTGAGATCCAAAAAGAGAGAAGAAGCCATCTAGCTACTAGCTATGGACCCGTAGGTCTGAAGTAAACTACTCACACTTCATCGGAGGGGCTTGGATGATGATGTAGAAGCCCTCCCTGATCGATGCCCCCTCCGACGGAGCTCCGGAACATGCCCCAAGATGGGATCTCATGGATACAGAAAGTTGCGGCGGTGGAATTAGGTTTTTGACTCCGTCCCCGATCGTTTGGGGGTACGTGGATATATATAGGAGGAAGAAGTACATCGGTGGAGCTTCGAGGGGCCCACGAGGCAGGGGGCGCGCCCTAGGAGGGGGGGGGGCGCCCCTACCCTCGTGACCACCTCGTGGCTTCCTTGACGGAGGGTCCAAGTCTCCTGGATCTTATCTGATGAGAAAATCACGTTTCCGAAGGTTTCATTCCGTTTGATATTCCTTTTCTTCGAAACCCTAAAACAGGTAAAAAACAGCAATTCTGGGCTGGGCCTCCGGTTAATAGGTTAGTCCCAAAAATAATATAAAAGTGGAAAATAAAGCCCAATAATGTCTAAAACAGTAGATAATATAGCATGAAGAAATCAAAAATTATAGATACATTGGAGACGTATCAGCTAGCAGAATGGCCGACTGCCAGAGGACGGCCCTGCTCAGGAAGGCGACTCCAAGACGGGCCGACTCCTAGCAAGCGGCCTCTAGAGAGGCCGGCTCCTAGCAGTCGGCCCATGGCGCCCTCAAAGTCCGCGCCCCCATTAAGAAGACAAGACAGGGTACGGCTATAGTGCGAGCCTTCCCCCCGAATCCAGGGACGGGCGTGGCCACAGTGCCCGGTACAGGTGGAGACCTCCGTATGACGCGACACTGTTGTCTCTCCCCCCACACGTTGCACCTGACAGGCGGAGTCTTGTTCCCCGAAGGCCTGTCAGGTACGGCTTGCAGACGGCCGGCCCTATCTGACAGCCAGAGCCCTGAAGTCGGAGGGGGCTGGGGCAGCCGGACCTCGGAGGAGCCGGCTACCAGCAGGCGGCCAATCCCTCCCTTGGGCCCCACACGCCATCAACCAGATGAGACACGGAGTGGCAACGCCAACAGTGATCACCCACAAGGTGGCGGGACTATAGCCACGCCTCCTCGACCAAGCCTGCATCATTAGCGTTACGACTGCAGTGATCAGCAGCCGGCAAGACCCGCAAGCGACGGGAGCGGCTTGTTGGCTTCGTACCAGACCAGGCGGCGGGGCCCACCAGGCGACGAGCCCCAGCTGTCGGCCAAGTGGCCGGTGACCAGAGAGAATGACGACCGGGCCCTACGCTTGGCCAGATTACCATTGTACCCCTGGGGGCGGTAGGCCTATATAAACCCCCAGGGCACCCATGCAAAGGGTTCAGCTAGTTAGGACTAGACTCATACCTAGAGGAGGAGAGAGCGTTCCTGCCTTCTTCCACCTCTAGCAAACAGCTCGAGGAGCACCATTGTACCACTTACACACTAGTGATCATGCGGAGACTCCATAGAGCAGGACTAGGGGTGTTATCTCCTAGGAGAGCCCCGAACCTGGGTAAATTACCCCGACGTTCGTGTCTATGCCTCATCCCGCTTCCAGGCACCGACGGCATTCTACTCGCACCCACCATGATAAGCGATCCTTTGGCATATGTCGCACCCAATCCCCGACATTTGGCGCCCACCGTGGGGCGAAGTGCACCGTTTCCCGGAGACCTATTCTGGACGGGAACCCTGTTCCTTCCTGGCGAGCGCAGCCAGCCCAGCACGCCGGACGGTGTCTGCACCGAGGGTTGCACGGTGCCGAGATCGCCTACGCAGCGAGCTGCCTCGCCGATCTTGTTGATGAGATTCACCTCTCCGACGAGCCCGCGTCCAACGCGGGCACCAACGGCCTCGAAGGCCGCCTCGTGGGCCTCCTCGATCAGCTCCATGTCGCCAGCGAGCCTGCTGCTGACTTGGAGTCGGTTGGCTCCACCGACCCGATGTTGGTCGACTCTGACACGGTGTCGCTCGACACGTTCCTCTCCAATGTGGTGGTCTACGATGAGCCGCTTCCTCCTGCGGACAGCGGTGGCAGCACCGTCACGGAGGTGATCATGATTAGCCATGGCGAGCACTCTGGCGGGGGTGCTCAGGACCCGTTGCAGACGGCAACGCAAGACTTGGATGCACCAATCCCGAAAGACGCCGACGCTGAGACGCTGGAAGCGCGCCGCGTCCAGCTCGTTGAGAGCGCCAGCCGGCTGGCCAGCATGAGATGCCTTTCGGAGGCCTATCAGCGGGAGATGGACCATGCTATAGGAGGCACTCCGGCTCCTGGTGGGCCTAGCCTCGTTGGCCCGATCAGGCAGCATGGCGCGGCCGTCGCCAGCATGTTCGGCACAGACTGTCCCGTCTATGCCACGCCTGCAGAGAACATACGAGCTGCCCAGGCGGCAGCAGACGAGCTAGACAAGCTCGAGGGCGACGAGCGTCGCCACATGACGGAGCGAGTTCAATGGCTCCTGGACGCGGTTGCTGAGCAGCAAGATGCCGGGTGCCGCACTGAAGCGCCCAACCGGCGAAATGACGACCCACCACCTCACCAAGACCAAGGAGCGACATCCCGAACGCCGACTGGTGGCGTCCACGATATAAGAGACAAGGAGCCAGGAGCCAGCTGTAGCCGAACTCACGTCACCATCGAGCGCAACCAAGACGGTCGCCCAAGAGCAGTGCGACGGCGAGACGACTACCCGCCGCCTCCTCCCCGCAGGGAGAGGCGAATCTCCCCGCCGCCTGTTGACCATCCATCACTCGGCGACCTCCTTGGCGGCCGAGAAGGAATCGGAGAAAACGGTGCTCGCCATCGGATTGATCGCCTTAATCGGTCCCTGGCGCTAGAAAAGGAAGACGAGCTGGGTCCGCCTTGTTTTGGCCCCCGCATCCGAGATGAGCCCTTTCCCAAAGGATTCACTCTCCCAAGAGATACCCCAAGTACACCGGCTTCGTGAAGCCGGAGGACTGGCTGGTCGACTACTCCACAGCCGTTAGCATCGCCAACGGCAACAAGCACGTCGCCGTGAAGTACGCCCCCCTCATGCTCCAGGGCACGGCCCAGACATGACTGAACAGCCTGAAGCCCTGCAGCATCAACAGCTGGGTTGACTTTACTGAAGCATTCATCCGCAACTTCACTAGCACGTACAAGCGGCCGCCCAAGCCTCGCCAGCTCTCCCTCTGCGTCCAAGGCCCCAACGAGTCGACTCACGACTATCTCACACGCTGGGCCGAGCTGCGCAACTCTTGCGAGGGCGTGCATGAGGTGCAGGCCATTGAGTACTTCACTGTTGGGTGCCAAGAGGGCACCCTCCTCAAGCACCGGCTCCTCTGCGATGAGCCAGCGACCCTTGACGAGCTGCTAATCATAGCAGACAAGTATGCCACAGCCGACTCCTCCATGAAGGCGGAAATTCAAGTCAACGCGTCTGGCAAGGTGCCCCCCCAAGCCCCTCGGACCCCGGCTAGTGACGCTAGTCGGCGGCAGCAGCGAACGAGAACAAGCGCAAGGCCGCACAGCCGGCTTCCACAAGCCGGCACGCGGCGGCAGTTGAAGATCGACAACCAGAAGAGCAGCCTCATCCCAAGCGTCAGAAGGGCGGCAAGCCTAACTGGCTGCCCGCTTTCTCGTACGAATAGACTCTTGATGCTCCCTGCAAGTTCCATTGCGGTGCAAAGCCATCCAATCACACCACTCGGAAGTGCCATTGGCTCACCAGGATTGCCAAGGGTGACGGACTCCAGCCCGCTCCCCCTGTCGGCCCGCCGCCTCCTCCCCCGCAGCAGCCGGCGGCTCGGCCAGTCGGTGCCGTGCAAGATGATTATCCCAAAGAGCATGGGGCCTACGTCGTGTTCACCAGTGTGGCCGACGATAGGCGCATCAGGCGGCAGCATCGGTTGGAAGTGAATGCAGTAGCATCAGAGACCCCCCGAGTTCATGCATTGGTCAGAGAAACCCATTAGCTGGAGTAGAGCTGACCACCCAGAAGTGATGCCAAACCCCGGCTCCTATGCCTTGGTGCTGGATGCCACGTTTGCTACAAAGAGGCGGGCTGCCCGTTTTTCCCGAGTCCTGATAGATGGAGGCAGTAGCATCAACATTCTGTACAAGGATACCATGGAGAAATTGGGAATCAAGCAGAGACACCTTTAGCCCAGTCGGACTATCTTCCATGGCATAGTTTCTGGCCTTTCCTGCTCACCAATCAGCAAGACTCAGATAGATGTTCTCTTCGGGGACAAAACTCATTTCTGCCGAGAGCCAGTCTGGTTTGAGGTGGTGGACCTTGAGAGCCCTTATCACGCACTGCTTGGCCGGCTTGCCTTGGCCAAGTTCATGGCGGTCCCCCACTATGCTTACCTAAAGATAAAGATACCAAGCTCTAAGGGAATCCTGACCGTAGCAGGAGACTACAAGAAGTCGTCCGCCTGTGCGGCGGAGAGCAGCCGGTTAGCCGAGTCCCTCGTAATCGCCGCAAAGAAATGGCTCCTTGACCGGGTTGTGGCAATGGCAGGCAAGCAGCCAGAAATGTCGCCCGGTCCCAAGGAATCGGAAGCAGAGGGTTCGTTCAAGCCGGCCAAAGAAACAAAGAAGATACCTTTGGACCCGGAGCACCCGGAGAGGTATGTTGTCATTGGCGCAAACCTTGGTAGTAAATAGGAAGGCGAGCTCGTCGATTTCCTCCGTGAGAATCGGGACATCTTCACGTGGTCCCCCAAAGACATGCTAGGTGTACCGATGGAATTCGCCGAGCACAAGTTACACGTCCGATCTGATGCCAAGCTAGTCTGGCAGCCCTTGTGCCGCCTATCAGAAGAGAAAAGAAGAGTTGTTGGAGAAGAGATAGCCCGGCTCCTGGCAGCCGGCTTCATCATGGAGGTGTTCTTTCCAGAATGGTTAGCCAATCCAGTCCTAGTGCTAAAGAAGAACAAGCAGTGGCGCATGTGCATTGATTATACCAGCCTCGACAAAGCATGCCCCAAAGATCCATTTGCTCTGCCCAGAATCGATCAAGTGATCGACTCTACAGCCGAATGCGAGTTGTTGATTTTTTTGGATGCATACTCGGGGTATCACCAGATCAAGTTGGACCCGGCCGACAAGATGAAGACCTCCTTCATCACGCCATTTGGAGCCTTCTGCTACCTGACCATGATGTTCAGCTTAAGAAATGCCGGCGCCACCTTTCAGCGTTGCATGCAGAAGTGTCTCCTCAAACAACTAGGCAGAAACGCTCATGTCTATGTAGACGATGTGCTGGTGAAGACAGAGAAGCATAGGACGCTACTGGAGGATCTCAGGGAGACTTACGAGAACCTGCGGCGATTTCAGATCAAGCTCAACCCGGAGAAGTGTGTCTTTGGGGTACCAGCCGGCCAGCTTCTTGGTTTTTTGGTCTCAGAGCGCGGTATAGAGTGCAACCCTGTGAAGATCAAGGCCATAGAAAGGATGGAAATACCCACTGACTGCTGGATGTGCAAAAATTTACCGGCTGCTTGGCATCTATCAGCCGTTTCATCAGTCGGCTGGGCGAGAAGGCTCTTCCCCTGTACCAGCTCATGAAGAAGACCACCTTTTTCGAGTGGAATGACAAGGCGGACGAAGCTTTTCTCCAGCTCATGAAGATGTTGACCACCCCGCCTATCTTAGTGGCCCCGACTCCTAAGGAACCAATGTTCCTCTACATTGCCGCTACCAGTTGGGTGGTTAGTGCAGTCATAGTGGTGGAACGGAAAGAAGAAGACAAAGCCCTACCAATCCAGAGGCCGGTGTATTACCTAAGCGAAGTACTGTCTGCCTCCAAGAAGAACTACCCCACTATCAGAAAATGTGTTATGGCGTGCACTTTGCTGCCAAGAGACTGAAGCCATACTTCCAAGAGCACTCAATCACTGTGGTCCGCACAGCTCCGCTTGGTGAGATTATTGGAAGTCGAGATGCCTCGGGCCGAGTGGCCAAGTTGGCCATAGATTTGGCCCCCTACACCATCTACTACCAGCCTCGCACCGCCATCAAGTCACAAGCACTGGCTGACTTCCTCGTCGACTGGGCCGAGACCCAGTACTTGCCGCCAGCGCTAGATTCCACCCATTGGCGGATGCATTTTGATGGTTCAAAAATGCGCACCGATTTGGGAGCCGGCGTCGTCTCACCTCCCCCAAGGGCGACAAGCTCAGATATGCGCTGCAAATTCACTTTGCTGCCTCCAACAATGTTGCTGAATACGAAGCACTCATTCACGGGCTCCGGCTTGCCAAAGAACTCGGCATTCGCCAGATCCTGTGTTACGGTGACTCCGATTTGGTGGTCCAGCAGTCATCAGGCGACTGGGACGCCAAGGATGCAAATATGGCCAGCTACCGTTTTCTCGTGCAGCAACTCAGCGGATACTTCGAAGGGTGCGAGTTCCTTCATGTGCCAAGAAATGACAATGAGCAAGCCGATGCCTTGGCACGAATCGGCTCCACCCAGCAAGCAATACCAACCGGCGTTGCCTTGCAATGACTCCTGAAGCCGTCCGTCAAGCCATCACCAGAGTCAAATTCCATATTTGCGCCGGCTCCTCCTGAAGCAGCCGGATCCGACTTGAGAGCCCCACCAGCCGGCATGGGAACTTCGGCGGACAACCCGGGGACTGCAGCAGTCGGCCCGGGGACTTCATCAACTCAGCAAGCGGCGGCCGACTCCAACCCACCGCCTCCCAACCCAGCCGCCCTCATACAAGTGGCAGTCATAGCAGTCGAAGAAATTGCAGCACCTTCATGGGCCCAGCGCATCATCATTTTTTTGGTGAAAAAAGAGCTGCCAACCGACGAGATCTCGGCCATGCAAGTGCAACGCCAGGCGGCAGCGTACACCATAGTCAATAGAGAGCTTGTAAGGCATAGTATCACTGGTGTTTACCAGCGCTGCATCGAGCCAGAACAAGTATAGGCAATCCTCACAGATATCCATCAGGGTGAGTGCGGTCACCATGCGGCCTCAAGGGCTCTAGTGGCCAAGGCTTTTCGCCATGGTTTTTTCTGGCCGACTACCCTAGAAGACGCCAAGGACTTGGTCCATAAATGCAAAGGGTGCCAGCAGTTTCATTCAAAGCCTCACCAGCCGACTTCTGCACTCAAGACTATTCCCATCGCTTGGCCCTTTGCCGTCTGGGCCTGGATATGGTGGAACCATTCAAGACAGCAAGAGGTGGCTTGACTCATCTGCTTGTCCCGGTGGACAAGTTCACCAAATGGATAGAAGAAAAACCAATCAAGAAGTTGAATGGTCTGACTGCTGTGACTTTCATCTCCGACATCACCATCCGGTATGGCATACCACACAACATCATCACCGACAATGGCACGAACTTCGCCAAAGGTGCCTTGGCCCGTTTTTGCACAACGCAGGGCAACCGACTGGACCTAGTGTCTGTTGCCCATTAGCAGTCAAACGGCCAGGTGGAGCGAGCAAACGGCCTCATTTTATCTGGAATCAAGCCCCGACTGGTCGAGCCTCTGGAGCGGTCGGCCGGCTGCTGGCTCGACGAGCTTCCGGCTGTCCTCTGGAGCCTGCGCACAACTCCGAACAAGTCAACCGGCTTTACACCTTTCTTTCTCATCTACGGTGCCGAAGCCGTCATCCCGACGGACATAGAATTCGACTCCCCTCGAGTCACCATGTACACTGCAGAGGAGGCGGAAGAAGCACGACAAGATGGTGTCGATCTGCTGGAAGAGAGCCGGTTGCTGGCACTCAGCCGGTCCACCATCTACTAGCAGAGCCTGCGCCGATACTACAACAGAAAGGTCAAGCCAAGATCCTTCCAAGAAGGAGACCTTGTGCTCCGGCTGATCCAGCGAACAGCCGGCCAACACAAGCTCTCGGCACCTTGGGAAGGCCCCTTCATCATCAGCAAGGTGTTGGGCAACGACTCCTACTACCTCATCGACGCTCAGAAGCCTCAAGCACGCAAAAGAGATGACTCCGGCAAGGAGACAGAGCAACCATGGAATGCAAACCTCCTTCGAAGGTTTTACAGTTGATGCAGTATGTACCACGCCAACTTTTGTAGTAAGTACGAAGACTCCGGGTTCCCCGAGAAGAGCTCGGGGACTGCCCTCTTTTATCTATATGATAAGTATTACGTCTATCATTTATGTCATTTCATTAATCTGTCTGGCACCGGGTTCGACCATTCGACCCGGGGACTTGCCGCCTTGTACTATGAGATGCTTCCTGCGGCCGGATAAGTAGTGTGTTGGCACCCTAGCTTTCTCCTGCCAGAGGCCGCAGCCTGCAGAGCAGCTATTCGGTCGGCAAGAGTCAAGGAGAAAAGGGAGCCTGCATGAGAAATGGCTAAGAACTTAAGGCATTTACATAGTCCAAGCCGGTTTGTCGCCTTGCCAATCGGTTGCCGAGCAACCGGTCGGCAGGCTTCTACTTAACTTGCTAAGAAAATGCTAGCCGGCCAAGTACTTGCCTTCCCAAACGTGGCTAAGTACTTGACCCAGCCACAGTCCGCAGAGCGGCTGTTCGGCTGGCAAGACGGCAACCAAGGGAAGACAGCAAAGGAAAAATCCAAGAGAGAAGAAGGCAAGGAAAGGTAGAACTCGGATAAAATATTTACACGTCAAAGGCCCTTGGCCGACATCCAACATAAGTTCCAAATACACCCCGCGGGTGGAATTGTGCGAAGCTAACAAAGTTTGTTGAGACTAATAAACAAGGAGAAATAAAAAGTAAAGTGGCAGCCTAGGGATCGACGGATGGGTTCGGCGGAGTGGTGCTGTCGGTGGTGCCGGCTGGTCGAGTGGCTGGCTGGTCGGTTCCCGCTTGGTCCCCTCCAGCGGCAGCCAGCTCATTCAGGTGCGGATCGTTGCTGGAGGCGTGGTTGAGTTGGGGCTGGCCGTCCGCTCTGACCTCTGGCGCCCCCTCTTTGCCTTCTTCCTCCTCCTTGTTGATACGTCTCCAACGTATCTATAATTTTTGATTGCTCCATGCTATATTATTTACTGTATTGAATGTTTATGGGCTTTATTATACACTTTTATATCATTTTTGGGACTAACCTATTAACCCAGAGCCCAGTGCCCGTTTCTGTTTTTACCTTGTTTTATGGTTTCGAAGAAAAGGACAACCAAACGGAGTCCAATTGACCTGAAACTTCAAAGAACTCATTTTTGGAAGGAAAGAAGCTCAGAAGACTTGGAGTGCACGTCGGGGGATCTGCGAGGAGGTCATGAGGCAGGGGGGCGCGCCCACCCCCCTGGGCGCGCCCTCCACCCTCGTGAGCCCCTCGTGCCCCCTGACGTACTTCTTCCACCTATATATCTCCATATACCCTAAAAACATCCGTGAGCACAATAGATCGGGAGTTCCGCCGCCAGAAGCCTCCGTAGCCACCGACAGCCAATCTAGACCCGTTCTGGCACCCTGCTGGAGGGGGCAATCCCTCTCCGGTGGCCATCTTCATCATCCCGGTGCTCTCCATAACGAGAAGGGAGTAGTTCTCCCTCGGGGCTGAGGGTATGTACTAGTAGCTATGTGTTTGATCTCTCTCTCTCTCTCTCTCTCTCTCTCTCTCTCTCTCTCTCGTGTTCTTGAGATGATACGATCTTGATGTATCGTGAGCTTTGCTATTATATTTGGATCCTATGATGTTTCTTCCCCCTCTACTCTCTTGTAATGAATTGAGTTTCCCCTTTGAAGTAATCTTATCGGATTGAGTCTTTAAAGATTTTAGAACACTTGATGAATGTCTTGCCGTGGATATCTGTGGTGACAATGGGATATCACGTGATTCACTTGATGTATGTTTTGGTGATCAACTTGCGGGTTCCGCCCATGAACCTATGCATAGGGGTTAGCACACATTTTCGTCGTGATTCTCCGGTAGAACTTTGGGGCACTCTTTGAGGTCCTTTGTGTTGGTTGAATAGATGAATCTGAGATTGTGTGATGCATATCATATAATCATACCCACATATACTTGAGGTGTCATTGGAGTATCTAGGTGACATTAGGGTTTTGATTGATTTGTGTCTTAAGGTGTTATTCTAGTACAAACTCTAGGGCTGTTTGTGACACCTATAGGAATAGCCCAACGGATTGATTGAAAAGAATAACTTTGAGGTGGTTTCATACCCTACCATAATCTCTTTGTTTGTTCTCCGCTATTAGTGACTTTGGAGTGACTCTTTGTTGGATGTTGAGGGATAGTTATGTGATCCAATTATGTTAGTATTGTTGAGAGGACTTGCACTAGTGAAAGTATGAACCCTAGGCCTTGTTTCCTAGCATTGCAATACCGTTTACGCTCACTTTTATCATTAGTTACCTTGCTTTTTTATAATTTCAGATTACAAATACCTTTATCTACTATCCATATACCACTTGTATCACCATCTCTTCGCCGAACTAGTGCACCTATACAATTTACCACTGTATTGGGTGTGTTGGGGACATAAGAGACTCTTTGTTATTTGGTTGCAGGGTTGCTTGAGAGAGACCATCTTCATCCTACGCCTCCCACAGTTGATAAACCTTAGGTCATCCACTTGAGGGAAATTTGCTACTGTCCTACAAACCTCTGCACTTGGAGGCCCAACAACGTCTACAAGAAGAAGGTTGTGTAGTAGACATGAAGCTCTTTTCTAGCGCCGTTGCCGGGGAGGTAAGTGCTTGAAGGTATATCTTTAGATGTTGCAATCGAATCTTTTTGTTTCTTGTTTTAGAACTAGTTTAGTTTATAAAATAAAACTACAAAAATATGGAATTGAGTTTGTCTCGTACGCTTTATCTATTTAATATCTGTCGTGAGAATAAGGATTCCGATAATTGTGCTCAAGTGCTAGAAGAAGAAATATATAAAATGTTTGGCACTAAATATTTGAATGATGATCATGATTGCAATGTTGTTAGTATGAATTCCTTGAATATCCATGATGCTAATGATATGCAAAGCCATAAGCTTGGGGAAGCTATGTTTGATGAAGATGATACTTTTTGTCCCCCAAGTTTTGAGAAGCAAATTTATTATGATGAAAGCATGCCTCCTATCTATGATGATTATTGTGATGACACGTATGCTTTAAAGAATAATTATGACCATGAAACTTGTCATCTTGATCTTAATTTTCAATCACATGATAGGTTTTTTGTTGAGTTTGCTCCCACTATTATCCATGAGAAGAATTTTGCTTGTGTGGAGAGTAGTAAATTTTCTATGCTTGTAGATCATGAAAAGAATGCTTTAGGTGCTGGTTATATTGTTGAATTCATTCATGATGCTACTGAAAATTATTATGAGGGAGTAATATATGCCTGTAGGAATTGCAATAATATCAAGTTTCCTCTCTATGTGCTTAAAGTTTTGAAGTTATGCTTGTTTTTGTAAGTGCATCTAGTGCCACCCCTAGTTGGTTTTGGAGTATTGACGACAAACCTAGTTGAGGGACTAATGTGTTTGTGAGAATTGCAGGATAACACAGGTAGAAGTCCCTCATTGATTCGGTTTAGCTACCAGAGATGACCCCTAAAAATGTACGAAGACATTGAAGACAATGGTGGTTTATGAAGAAATTCATGTCGAAGAAAATGACATGTGAAGACTCCCCATGAAGCTTATGGAACTCGAAGACTTAGATCCTTCGTAGTTTTTACTTCATTCATGTTGTGTCATAGGAACCACAGTACTGATAAGTGGGGTCCAAGAGAACCAGTCAGGATGACTGAAGTGATGCCTAATTCAAATCCTATGTCTTCGAGTGAAGACAATGAGAGAAAATCTTGTCCAGAGTCAGACAACTCAGCTTTACTTCTAGCCCAAGTAAAGTTGCCATGTGAGTTAGAAATCCGACCGTTGGTACACGTGTTAGTTAGTGACCAAGGGTCATTTCGGACAAATCAGGTCGGGTTGCCCCGTGGCTATAAATAGTCCACCCCCTACAACCATAAACGGTTGGCTGCTCAGATTTCAGTGCACGGCTTTTGTCGTTTGAGAGCAACCCACCTCGAAGCCTTTGAGAGAAAATCCCTAGCGAGGAGAAAAGCCCTAACCACCCAGAGCCAGAGTAATTGGGCATCACTTAAGTCTTCTTGTCTGAGTGATCTGAAGACTTATTACACTTGAGGACTGTGCATCCTCCAGACGGTTAGGCGTCACGTTCTGAGCATCCAAGAGAAATTGTGGATTGCCGGTGAACGAAGTCTGTGAAGGTTTGGGAGTCTACCTTGAAGACTTACCAGAGTGATTGGCCGAGGTCTGTGTGACCTTAGCTCAAGGAGAAAACGGTGAGGACTGGGTGTCCTGAGCTGCGTGTTCAGGACTGGGTGTCCGGGACTGTGTGTCCTTTGGTTTAAATACCTAGCCGCTCCAACCAGACGTACAATTGTCACAGCAACTGGAACTGGTCCAACATATCATTGTCTTCAGCGTGTCACTGGTTTCATCTTCACCTCCCTTTACTTACCAGTACACATTGTGAAGCCATTGCATGCTTGCTTTATCTTCTGTCTTCACAACTTGACTGTATGATGTGTTTGGCTTCATAACTTCTTCTTACCTGATCCTCATTACACTGAAGTTGTTTGTCACTGTGCTTTCACTATATTGTATACTTGACTATGGCTTGCCTTGTGTAATCTAACTTCCGCTGCATAGTGATAGGCTTATCCACTCTGTTTGTCTTCATAACTTCCACGTTTTGAAGACTTTCATAAAAATCGCCTATTCACCCCCCCTCTAGTCGATATAACGCACTTTCAATTGGTATCAGAGCAAGGTGCTCCCTTGTTCTGTGTGATTCGGTTTAACCACCTGGAGTTTTAGCTATGTCGACTGCAGGGATAATTAAAGTCTCCGCTGCGTGCCCCGTCTTCGATGGAACTGAATATCCCTATTGGAAGAATAAGATGCGCATGCATCTTGAAGCCATTGACGTCGACCTATGGTATGTCGTCGAAAACGGCATTCCCAAGGCTGGAGAAGGTGTCACTACTGCTGATGTCAAGAAGTTCACTCAACTGGACTCTACTGCCAAGAATATTATCTGTGGTCATCTGACCAAGGGACAGTACGGCCGTGTGAGTGCCTTGAAGACATCGAAGCTGGTCTGGGACTGGCTCTCCAAAGTCAATGAAGGCATCTCAACCCAGAGAGATCAGAGAATCAGTGTTCTTCGCAACCTCTTCAACCGCTTCAAGCGAAATGACAATGAGAATGTCCAACACACATTTGACCGGCTCACTGACATCACAAATGAGCTTCAAGCCCTCGGCGCCACTGAGATCACCAAACATGAAATCGTCAAGACGCTGCTGAGATCACTTGACAGCTCATTTCACATCCTAGCCCTGATGATCCAAGAACGTCGAGACTTCAAGACACTCGATCCGTCTGACATACTTGAGAGGCTCAACACACATGAGTTTCAGCTTTCTGAGAAAAGAGATATCTACGGTCCAAGCTATGGGCGAACTTGTGCCTTGAAGGCAAAAGTTGTGTCCTCATCTGAAGAAGAATCTGACAGCAGTTCTGTTGATCCTGAAGACATTGGAAGGGAACTTGCAATGCTAGTGAAGAAGTTCCAGAAATTCACCAAGAAGAAAGGCTTCAGAAAGTCTTCACGATCAAGCTCAAGAAATGATGAAGCTTCTGCTCATGACTACAAGAAGAAAACATGTCACAAGTGCAAGAAAACTGGACACTTCATCTCTGAGTGTCCACAATGGGACAATGAGAGCAGAAAGAAGAAGAAGAGCAAGGAATATGACTCTGACGATAAGAAGAAGAAGAAATACTCAAAGTCTTCTTCCAAGTCTTCCTCAAATTCTTCATCACACAAGAAGAGTTCATCTGGCAAGGCTCGTGCGTTTGTTGGCAAGGAAATGGATTCAGAGGAGGAGTCCGCTTTTGAGGAGGCAGAGGTGGAGTCTGAGGAGGAGTCTGATTCAGGCATTGTGAGTCTGGCTACAGCCTACGTCGCCAAGTCCATCTTCAACACTGAAGACAATGACTTCATCACTAACACCAATGCAAATGACAAGGACGACTCTACTCCTACCTACTGCTTCATGGCACGTGATGCCAAGGTAAACACACGCACTACTCACTATCAAACATCCATTGACGATGACTCTGATTGTGATTCAAAACCCAGCTACAAAACACTTTCTAAAATTGCAACTAAACAACAAAAGGCCATGGAACATATTCAAAAACTGTTAGACAGAAGCAATGATCTGTTGGGTGCTGAAACGACTCGTTCTGAATCCTTAATTGAAGACATAAAAAATCTTCATGTTAAGTATCAGGAACTCGAAGATCGTCTTGAGACTCTCTCAACTACTCATGAAAAGCTTTCCTATGATTATCTTCAAAAGAAGCAAGATCTTGAGAAGTTGAGAGCGGATCATGAAGATCTTCAAAAGGAAAACGAGTCACTTCGAGCCGAACAGATCAGTTCCGCTCAGGAAGGATTTGAACCACCATGCCTTAAATGCATTGAGCGTGACAATGCCAATTCTGTTGCTGAATGTTCCACTGCTACCGTTGTTGCAATATCTTCAACTGTTGAAGTGGTAACTAACCCCTCTGCTGAGGATACCACCGCTATTGCTGATGATAACGCTAGGTTGAAGACATTGCTTGAAACAGGGATGTACAAAAGTCTCAAAGGACATCAGACATTATGTGATGTCCTCAAGAAGCAGATTCTGAACCGAAACCCTAGGAAAGAGGGTGTTGGGTTCGTGAGCAGTACCCCAAAACCACATGGGTTGCTGCAAAGGAATCCTCAGCAGATCCATCCAATCTATCTGGCTTCACTTGTGCTGATCCTATTATCATTGATGAATCCTTTGATGCAAACTATAAACTGTTTAAAACTCAGAATGGTGAAGTATTTGCCAGGTACATTGGTACTAACTGCAGGAATGGACCGCCTATGAAGAAGATCTGGGTTCCAAAAACGTGTCTGGAGAATCTTCCTGTGAATGTCCTCATGACACCTCACATGAAGAAGACAAACCTCAGACCAAAGGCTTCATATGGTCCAAAGGCTTCATACAGGCAGAGGACTCACCTGAGTCGCACTAACGCAAATGTTTTGCAGGGAAACCATGCTCAGGCATATGAGAGCGGTTCTTCAAACCGTCATGCTCATATGACCAAGAACTATTCTGCCTATTCTTATGAGTACTATTGCCCACCTGCTAGACTGTTTGCCAGGGCTCCAAAGCCAAAATTCTCAGATGCTGCACTTAGACTTATTGCTTCTAAGCCACCCTTGAAGATGTGGGTGGTTAAGAAAGCTTAACTCTCTTTTGCAGGGAAAGGTCTCCAGCAGAAAACCAAAATCTTCTGACGCTATTGCTGGGGACCTTAAAAATCTTGTGGGGCGCAAGATCAAATGCCCGAATGGCATCACTATGTATTTCATACCTGAATCGCATGCTACTCTCCCTACTTGTCCTAACCTGGATCTAAGTTTTCATAATCCACTGGTTCGTCAAATGTTTTTGCTTCACAACACTCTTCGTGAAGCCTATCCCCCTAACTGCACTGTAGGGTATGACACCAGTGACTTCAGAGTCTTCAGAATGGATTATTGACAGTGGGTGTACAAATCACATGACTGGCAAAAGAAGTCTGTTTATGGACTCAACCTTACGTCCATCTGACAAGAGCCACATCACATTTGCTGACACTGGTAAAAGTAAGGTACTGGGTCTAGGTAGAGTTGCAATCTCAAAGGATCAACACATGGATAAAGTCATGTTTGTTGAATCCCTTGGCTTCAACTTAATGTCTGTCTCAATGCTTTGCGATTTGAACATGATTGTAATCTTTGGAAAATATCATTGCCTGGTACTAATGGAATCTGACAAGTCTCTAGTGTTTGAAGGGTATCGGAAAGATGATTTGTACGTGGTAGATTTCTCAGCAGGGCCACAGGTTGCAGTATGTCTTCTCGCAAAGGCTTCAGAATGCTGGCTTTGGCATCGAAGGCTTGGGCATGCTGGCATGAGGAACCTCCACACCCTTGCGAAGAAGAAGCATGTCATAGGCATCGAGGGCGTCAAGTTCAAGAAAGATCACTTATGCGGTGCCTGTGAAGCAGGGAAGATGACAAGGGCAAAACATCCTTCGAAGACAATCATGACCACTACTCAACCCTTCGAACTGCTTCACATGGATCTCTTTGGTCCCACTCACTACTCAACTTTTTCTACTACTGCTTGCCTCTATGGCTTCGTCATTGTTGATGATTACTCTAGATATACTTGGGTGCACATAATCCTTTACAAGACTGAAGTGCAGGATGTCTTCAGACGCTTCGCAAATCGGGCTATGAACAATTATGGCGCCAAGATAAAGCACATCAGAAGTGACAATGGCACTGAATTCAAGAACACTGGCCTTGACACATATCTTGATACATTGGGCATCACTCATGAATTCTCAGCTCCGTACACGCCACAACAGAATGGCATCGTCGAATGCAAGAACAGAACACTCATTGAGATGGCCAGAACAATGCTAGATGAGTACAAGACTCCAAGAAAATTCTGGACTGAAGCCATTGACACTGCATGCCATACTATCAACCGTGTATATCTTCACAAGCTTCTGAACAAGACATCTTATGAACTTCTAACTGGCAAGAAGCCAAATGTCAGTTACTTCAGAGTATTTGGATCAAGATGCTGGATCAAGGACCCTCACCACACCTCAAAATTTGCTCCAAAAGCACATGAGGGCTTTATGCTTGGATATGGAAAGGATTCGCACTCCTACAGAGTCTTCAATCTCTTTCACTACAAAGTGGTTGAAACAGTGGATGTGCGGTTCGATGAGACCAATGGGTCACAAAGAGAGCAACTGCCAAATGTGCTAGATGAAGTTCCTGCCAGTGAATCAATCAAGCTAATGGGAACTGGAGAAATTATACCTTCTGAAGCTCATCCTGAAGAAGAACTTATCATCTCAGCACCTGATCCACACGAAGACAATGCTCAGCCTGAAGACATTCCTCCCCATGACAACGTAGATCAGCAAGAGCAAAGTCTTCGAGTGCCAATGAAGTGCAGATTGACAGAATAATTGATAGCATCAATGCACCTGGTCCACTGACTCGTTTAAGGGCAACTCAACTGGCAAATTTCTGCGGACACTTCGCATTCGTTTCAATCACAGAACCCAAGAAAATTGATGAAGCTTTTATGGAACCTGAATGGATTCAAGCTATGCAAGAAGAGCTTCAACAGTTTGAGCTGAACAATGTATGGGAGTTGGTTAAGCGTCCTGATCCACGGAAGCATAACATAATAGGCACCAAATGGATATACCGCAACAAGCAAGATGAGCATGGTCAAGTCGTCAGAAACAAGGCTCGTCTCGTTGCTCAAGGATATACTCAAGTGGAAGGCATTGACTTCGATGAAACATTTGCTCCTGTGGCCAGACTTGAAGCCATCCGTATACTGCTGGCCTATGCAAATCATCACAACATAATTCTGTATCAAATGGATGTGAAGAGTGCCTTCCTCAATGGCAAAATTGAAGAAGAAGTGTATGTTGCACAACCACCTGGGTTTGAAGATCCAAAACATCCTGACATGGTTTACAAGCTCAATAACACACTATATGGCCTCAAACAAGCCCCTCGGGCCTGGTATGATACACTCAAATACTTCCTGAAGAGCAAAGGCTTCATACCTGGTTCCCTAGATCTCACTCTCTTCACGAAGAGATATGATGGTGAACTGTTTGTGTGCCAAATATATGTGGATGACATTATCTTCGGCTGCACCAATCAGAAGTACATCGAGGAGTTCGGATATAAGATGCAAGAGCAATATCAGATGTCTATGATGGGGGAGCTGAAATTCTTCCTCGGTCTTCAGATACGGCAACAACGCAATGGCATCTTCATATCTCAAGAGAAGTATCTCAAAGATTGCCTGAAGAAGTTCGGTATGCAAGACTGCAAAGGCTTCACAACACCAATGCCAGCCAAACATCATCTGGGTCCTGATGACAATGGTAAAGAGTTCGATCAAAAGGTATACCGCTCCATGATTGGTTCTTTGCTTTATTTATGTGCATCTAGGCCAGATATTATGCTTAGTGTTTGCATGTGTGCACGATTCCAAGTGGTACCAAAGGAGTCGCATCACTTAGCTGTGAAGCGAATTCTTCGATATTTGGCTCACACCCCAACTCTAGGGTTATGGTATCCAAAGGGCTCAGAGTTTGATCTAGTTGGATTTTCGGATGCTGATTACGCTGGTGACAAGGTTGATCGGAAGTCCACGTCAGGCACATGTCACTTTCTGGGCCGATCACTTGTATGTTGGTCTTCAAAGAAGCAGAACTGTGTATCTCTCTCCACTGCTAAATCTGAATACATTGCTGCTGGATCCTGCTGCGCTCAGCTTCTATGGATGAAGCAAACCCTCAAGGATTATGGCATTCATCTGAAGCAAGTGCCACTCTACTGCGACAACGAAAGCGCCATCAAGATCGCCAATAACCCAGTTCAGCACTCGAAGACAAAGCACATTGAAATTCTTCATCATTTTCTCAGAGATCATGTTGCAAAGGAAGACATTGATATCATACACGTCAACACTGAAGAGCAATTGTCAGATATCTTCACCAAGCCCTTGGATGAGAAGAGATTTTGCAAGTTACGGTGTGAGCTAAATATCTTGGAATCCTCAAATGTCCTGTGATCAGGCACACATCCTAACACTTATGCATGTTGATGACTTAGATGTGCAACACACGAAGTAACGTATATCTTCAATCATTGAAGACATACATTCCAAGTGTGAATAAATTAACATGGAATTTGACTTCGGAGCGCCACGATAATTGTGCGCCGTGTCTGGGTCTAATACTTCCTATACGGTGGGTAACGCCACCACCTAATTTTCTGTTTGAAGCGTTCCACTCATGGCGTTACATTTGCTATGTCTTCACATTTGGTTTGGCTTCAATCTCAACATGTCTTCATGATTATCTTCACTATGTTGATTATCTATATATATGTACTGGTGTTCTGTCCTCTACAGCATTCACTTATAGCTATGTCTTCTTGTTTGAATCCTTTGAACTAAGTGAATGTGATCGGACCCCAACCTCTCCATGCTTCCTACCTCAAACTCTATCTCTCCAAGTCGTATCCATTCTATTGAAACTGTCGAATGTCTTCACTGCATCCTTGTCAGCAGAAGACACAGAGACAAACTTTAAAACCGTTTTCAATGTTATTACATCAACAAGAAATCCGGAGAAGTAGGAACGACACCCGACAAGCAAGGCGTGCGTGGGGTGTGGAACTGCCCCCACAATACCGCATGCTGGCCACGTACTGATCAGATGCGAATCGCCAGGGGCACTTGAGTAATAGCGCAGTGCCGCCCCTATCCCTATAAATACACGATTCACTGCGGTCATTATCCCTTCTTCCACCCTCGCACGAACCCTAGCGCCACCGCTAACTCTCAACGACGCCGGCGACGAAGTGCTTCACTGCCGCAACCTCTCCGACGCCGTTCTCACGCCGACTGCGGACATCGGTCTCTCCGCCGTCGCCGTAGGTGTCTTCCGTCGCCAAGTTAGGGCACAGAGGATCGAACTGCTCGGCCTCAACTCTCACCTCGTCTAGCAGTTCCAAGTGTGGTAAATAAAACCTCTTTTTACAGCCTCTTTTGATCCTATAGCTCAGTCACTTTCTTCCATAAGAAGTTTCTATTCACACAAGTTTCATCTCTCTCATCTGCATTTCATAACTTGCCTAGTATATTCACTTGTTCTTCATGAAGTAGTTAGATTCCTCACTTGTACTGATCTATGGGTTCGTACAAATCTGGAACCAACTTCTTTTCTATGAAGTGAATGTCTTCGCATGATGAGGTCAATATCTTCTAAACTGATTTGTCTTCAAAATCTTCTGAGAATGCATATGACCTCTTCCCCTTCCCTCGCACCTTAATGCTATCACAGGTACATGTCCGTGGGAGAATCTTTTGGTTCTCATAGTCTGCATTCATTTGCAGAGTTCTTACAACGTCACATCAATTCTCCCGAAGCGAGTTTCTGTTGGTCAAGCAAAAGGAAGCCTTTGAAGACTTTGAATCTCTTGAAGCCTTCCAAGTTAAGCTTCATGGCAGCAGAAAACTAGCAAGGAAGGGAGGCAGACAGAGACGTGGTGAAACGTCTAAAGATCCGCCTGATGACTTGGCAGAAATGTACCAAACTGATCCTGAAGAGAGCTATGGTCAGCACAAGACACGAATCCAATGGATTCGAAGATATTGGGCAGAGCAGTGGTTCCAATACCGCTTCGTCACTAAGGAATATGAAGAAAAGTGCGCCATCAAGAGACCATGGGGAGATGCACTGTACAAAAATCTCGTACCCCGGTCCAGAGACGAAGCCATTGCTCAAGGCTTCTTTCCATGCATGGTCAGAGGACCACAGCCAGCTGACGCACATCCGTCATCACTTCTCTGGTGTCGCGATGACACTCTGTTCAAGCGCAACTTCCAATTTGCTCAGAACTCTGTGAAGCAAAACAAGAAGGAGTGGGGGTTGGACTTCAACCCTGGTCCCTCTAAACCAAGGGCAGATGGCACACGCGATGCAAATCCCAATATCATTGGGCCGTATGCCAATCTTGAAGGCCTCATCACTCGCATTCTAGTCCAAGGGACTGCTGTGAACGACCCTCCAATAGACAGTGAGTCTGATGACGCTCCTGCTGCACCGGAGCCGAAGCAGACGAAGAAGAAGCCAAAAGCTTCAAAGCCAGCCGCTTCTCCCAAGATCTCAAGAGCGAAGCCATTGGCCACTGCACCTCCTGAAGAAAGTGTGCAGTCTGAAGACTTATCACGAGTCTCCAAGCCCCAAGAAGCCAAGAAGCCTCAGCCACACACTGACAAAGAGCTCACAGCTGCTGCCATTCTGCGCAGCGACGCAATTGATCTGTGTAGTGACGAAGATCTTGGCGATGACGCTCTTGAACAGCTCATCAAGAGCGAGGAGGAGGCTGAAATCTTCAACAATCTGCCTCTGTTTGATGCAGCAATCATCCACAACTTCATTGATGAGTGGTTTGATACACCCAATATCAGCTTCGATGATCTGCAGCTGCCCATTGGCCTCAGCGTCGCCTTCCAAGGTGCTATTGCTTCAGAACTTGCAATTGCCCAGCGCATTGTTGAACTGAAGCAAAAGATTGATTTTGAAAAGGCTCAGTTCAAGCAGAATATGGCCAAGCTCAGCGTCCAAGAAGTCAAGGACTTCAAGGTCATGCTGCACGAGTTGAAGGAAAACTTTATGAAGAAACGTGCAGAAGCTCAGGGCTCGCGTGAGCGAATGAAGACTTTGGCTGACCTCTGTGTGTAGGCCTACAATGAGGCCGAGAAGCGCAAGGCACTTGGGCGTCCCGGCATGGACCCAAGGATGGCCGCGAAGAAAAAGAAGAAGCCCCCTGTGGCTGAACAAGAGGCACCAAGGCAAGAAGCTGTTCCGATCGTCTTCCCCACTGCCAAGACTGGCTCGAAGCCAAAGCACCGCTCAACTGCTTCAGAGCTTAAGAAGACAAGGACAGCCGAAGCTGAAGCAAGCAAGAGGAAACACCCTGAAGCCTCTCCTTCTGACCCCACCATCAAGAAGCGCAAGACCAGGAAATCTCGGGCTGCTCCCACAGAGCCCCTGATAGTTGAACCCCTCTCCGTCCGCTATCCTGACGAAGATCGTCAGCTGACCGTGCATGAACCTGCTTTCACAGAGGCTCCACACGCTGAAGACATTCCAGCAGCCGACCCCAACGCTGCTGAAGACATTGGTCTCCAAGACAATGTGCAAGGTGATGCAGTCCTTCCTCAGCTTGAAACAAGCGAAATGATCAGCATTGGTCGTCCCTTGACGCCAATCACCCAAGATGCATCATGGGCAGATCGCCCACATGAGGAAGAGAATGAGCCCCAGCCCACTGCAACTCCACCGGCGTCGCCTGCATTCCATAGGCTTCGCAAAGGGCCAAGGGCTCAGGCTGCTGACGACATTCCGGCTGCATAAGCCGAAGAACATGAAGAAGAGCATGAAGAAGAACCTCAAGCTCCATCTCCCCCGCACCAACAAGAAGAAGTTCTCAAGGAGAACGTACCTGAATCCGTCCCTCTCACTACACGTGTTGAGGCTGAAACTATTGCGGCTGCCACAACCAACACTGAAGCCACTGTGGAGCCCGACCAACCAACAGCTTCAAGAGACACTGAAGCTACTGCCTCTGAACCTTCTGTGCCTGAGTCTGCTGCCGGTCCACAGTTCAACTATCATGTTGCGCACAGGCCCCAGGTCCAGAAGCCAATCCCACGACTGCCAAGGTTCCCAGGTCCTGCATCAGCTCCTGACTCCTTTAATGTCAATAGCTTCAGGGCAGACAACACTTTCTTCAACAGCTCCAAGAACCCTTATTCACAGGAACGGATTGTATCAGATAGGTTCTGGAGCTACCCACAGCGCAGCTACTACTCCTGCGTCCTATATAACCAAGGCCGTATCTTTCCTCACCAGCGCCTTGAGGTTGAAGCTGTTGCTGGTCTGCCTGGTCTGGAAGAAGCACTGGACTGCTTCAAGCAAGTTGGTCTGCTGCCGTTTATCACAGATGAAGAGCACTGGAATGAAGAGCTTCTGCTCCAGTTCTATGCCACACTGCACATCAAAGGCTACAACAGAGATCCGAAGACTTGGGTCCTAGAGTGGATGACCGGCAATGTCCATCATGAAGCCAATGCATTCGATATCATTGAGCTTACCGGCCTACCCACTCCCGGTGAACTCTTCGAAGAAGGCTGCCAACTCCATGCTGAAGCAATTGCGAGCATATTTCAGCGACCTGAGCCAAATATGAGTCAGATGCTCTCAATGATGAAGCCATTGCTTCCTAATGCACCTTACCCAACTGAGTTCTTCGTTGAAGACTTAGAGTACCTGCCCAGAACTATATATCACATCGTCAGGCGGACTCTATGGCCCATTAAGGGGCACTCTCGATATGCCAAGGTTGAAGGTGCCATGAAGACTCTCATCTTCTGTATCCTGCATGGCAAATGCTTCAACGCTCAGGATCTCTTTATACGCCAACTTGCAGCGTCTGGCTCAGATCTCTTTGGTTTGAAGATTTATGCTCCATGGGTTATGAGGCTAATCAAGCTCCACCCTGCTGTCTCCTATCAGCCCTCTGCCCGCAACCATAGAATCTTCTTACCTGATGTGGACACCTCTGCTGAAGCAATATATCCTGAGTCTGCCAAACAACCATTAAGTCTTCAGAATGCAGAACACCAGAGCTTCACTCAGAATGATGAAGGTGTTGAAGCCATCTCCAGAGTGTATCCCATGGCTGGCACCACACGTGCCCCTGCATCAACTGAAGCCACTGACAGCACAGCTGCACAGAGACCCAAGAAACGCGCTCGTACACTCAATGACCGTGAACTTCTTTTAGCTCTACACCAAAAGCAAGATAGGCATCACGACTGGCTCAAAAGGCAGATGCGCAGTATCATGCAAGACGTCAATCGCATCAGAAATCTAGCCACCAAGAATGCCTTTGTCGCACATGAAACCTGTCGCCGCACTTGGAAAGGCCTCACCATGATGTGCACTAAAGCTGAACTTCAAGAGGATGGCTTCAAAGAGAGATTCAAGTTTGACTCCACACCCCCTAGAAGAGCTGTGCTGCGCGGTACTCCGTCGCTTGAAGATTCAGAGTTCTCTTCCTCTGCTGCCACAGTGACTGGAAAAATCATTGAGGAAGAAGACGACGCTACATCACCACCACCTTCTTCAGCGCGCGTCAACCCTGCACCAAGCTCGTCAGCACCACCAAACGCCTCCACCGACCCTGCTGCGCCTGGGAACGCGTAGAAACTCTATGTCTTCAAACCGTTTTGGTCATCACTGACAAAAGGGCGAGAAGCATATGATGTTTATAGTCTTCAAGCGGGTCAATAATATGGGCGGGTGCTTTATATTTTGCATTTTGCTTCGTGCTTACAACTCTCGTTTTGCTACATTTGGTTCTTTGAGTTGTAACACTCAAACTTGATGGTCGTCTGCTACTTGTTTGCCACTATGTTTTTGCGAAGATAAATTCCGCATGTACGACGATAATTTCCGCACTTATATACCTTTGAAGCCATCCTCTTCATATACCTTTACATGCGTGGTAGATTGTCATCATAAGTTGAAGTGGATTCCCACAAGTGCAACCTGCTATGTGCATTTGCGTTCCAGAAGCAAATCACTTATATGCACATCTTCAGGGGGAGCCCTTGCAGCTTATGAAGACAATTCCTTTACAATTTCACAAATTATATTCCCCGTTGAAAACTTCAACTAGTTTGTCATCAATCACCAAAAAGGGGGAGATTGTAAGTGCATCTAGTGCCACCCCTAGTTGGTTTTGGAGTATTGACGACAAACCTAGTTGAGGGACTAATGCGTTTGTGAGAATTGTAGGATAACACAGGTAGAAGTCCCTCATTGATTCGGTTTAGCTACCAGAGATGACCCCTAAAAATGTACGAAGACATTGAAGACAATGGTGGTTTATGAAGACATTCATGTCGAAGACACTGACATGTGAAGACTCCCCATGAAGCTTATGGAACTCGAAGACTTAGATTCATGTTGTGTCATAGGAACCACCGTACTGATAAGTGGGGTCCAAGAGAACCAGTCAGGATGACTGAAGTGATGCCTAATTCAAATCCTATGTCTTCGAGTGAAGACAATGAGAGAAAATCTTGTCCAGAGTCAGACAAGTCAGCTTTACTTGTAGCCCAAGTAAAGTTGCCGCGTGAGTTCGAAATCCGACCGTTGGTACACGTGTAAGTTCCTTAGTGACCAAGGGTCATTTCGGACAAATCAGGTCGGGTTGCCCCGTGGCTATAAATAGTCCACCCCCTACAACCATAAATGGTTGGCTGCTCAGATTTCAGTGCACGGCTTTTGTCGTTTGAGAGCAACCCACCTCGAAGCCTTTGAGAGAAAATCCCTAGCGAGGAGAAAAGCCCTAACCACCCAGAGCCAGAGTAATTGGGCATCACTTAAGTCTTCTTGTCTGAGTGATCTGAAGACTTATTACACTTGAGGACTGTGCATCCTCCAGACGGTTAGGCGTCGCGTTCTGAGCATCCAAGAGAAATTCTGGATTGCCGGTGAACGAAGTCTGTGAAGGTTTGGGAGTCTACCTTGAAGACTTACCAGAGTGATTGGGCGAGGTCTGTGTGACCTTAGCTCAAGGAGAAAATGGTGAGGACTGGGTGTCCTGAGCTGCGTGTTCAGGACTGGGTGTCCGAGACTGTGTGTCCTTTGGTTTAAATACCTAGCCGCTCCAACCAGATGTACAGTTGTCACAGCAACTGGAACTGGTCCAACATATCATTGTCTTCAGCGTGTCACTGGTTTCATCTTCACCTCTCTTTACTTACCAGTACACATTGTGAAGCCATTGCATGCTTGCTTTATCTTCTGTCTTCACAACTTGACTGTATGATCTGTTTGGCTTCATAACTTCTTCCTACCTGATCCTCATTACACTGAAGCTGTTTGTCACTGTGCTTTCACTATATTGTAGACTTGACTATGGCTTGCCTTGTGTAATCTAACTTCCACTGCATAGTGATAGGCTTATCCACTCTGTTTGTCTTCATGACTTCCACGTTTTGAAGACTTCCATAAAAATCGCCTATTCACCCCCCCTCTAGTCGATATAACGCACTTTTAGTTTTACCTTCATATGCAAGTTGATTCTTGTTCCCATAAGTTGTTTGCTCACAAAATCCCTATGCATAGGAAGTGGGTTAGACTTAAATGCTGCTAGTCATATTCTTCATGATGCTCTCTTTATGTTACAATTCTTATCTTTTATGTGAGCATCATTGAAATCATCATGCCTAGCTAGGGGCGTTAAACGATAGCGCTTGTTGGGAGGCAACCCAACTTTATTTTTGTTCCTTGCCTTTTGCTCCTGTTTAGTAATAAATAATTATTCTAGCCTCTGTTTAGATGTGGTTTTATGTATTTAATTAGTGTTTGTGCCAAGTAGAACTGGTGGGAAGACTTGGGGGAAGTCTTGTTGATCATGCTGTAAAAAACAGAAACTTTAGCGCTCACGAGAACTGCTGCTATTTTTATTTGGAGAGTGTTATTTAGTTAATTATTTTTGCAGATGATTAATAGATAAATTCCTCACGTCCAGAAATTTATTTGAGCATTTTATTAGTTCCAGAAGTATGCTCTAGCTACAGATTACTACAGACTGCTCTGTTTTTGACAGATTCTGTTTTTCGTGTGTTGTTTGCTTATTTTGATGAATCTATGGCTAGTAAAATAGTTTATAAACCATAGAGAAGTTGGAATACAGTAGGTTTAACACAAATATAAATAAAGAATGAGTTCATTACAGTACCTTGAAGTGGTGTTTTGTTTTCTTTGGCTAACGGAGCTTACGAGTTTTCTGTTAAGTTTTGTGTTGTGAAGTTTTCAAGTTTTGGGTAAAGATTCGATGGACTACGGAATAAGGAGTGGCAAGAGCCTAAGCTTGGGGATGCCCAAGGCACCCCAAGGTAATATTCAAGGATGACCAAGAGCCTAAGCTTGGGGATGCCCCGGAAGGCATCTCCTCTTTCGTCTTCGTTCATCGGTAACTTTACTTGGAGCTATATTTTTATTCGCCACATGATATGTGTTTTGCTTGGAGCGTCAATTTATTTTGTTAGGATTTGCTTGCTGTTTGAATAAAATACCAAGACCTGAAATTCTTAAATGTTAGAGATTCTTCACATAGTTGCATAATTATTCGACTACTCATTGATCTTCACTTATATCTTTCGGAGTAGTTTGTCATTTGCTCTAGTGCTTCACTTATATCCTTTTAGAGCATGGTGGTGGTTTTATTATATAGAAATAGATGAACTCTCATGCTTCACTTAGATTATTTTGAGAGTCTTAAATATCATGGTAATTTTCTTAAGTAATCCTAATATGCTAGGTATCCAAGAATAGTAAAAACTTTCTTATGAGTGTGTTGAATACTAAGAGAAGATTGATGCTTGATAATTGTTTTGAGATATGGAGGTAATAATATCAAAGTCGTCCTAGTTGAGTAGTTGTGAATTTGAGGAATACTTGTGTTGAAGTTTGCAAGTCCCGTAGCATGCACGTATGGTATACATTGTGTAACAAATTTGAAACATGAGGTGTTATTTGATTGTCCTCCTTATGAGTGGCGGACGGGGACGAGCGATGGTCTTTTCCTACCAATCTATCCCCCTAGGAGCATGCGCATAGTGCCGAGGTTTTTGATGACTTGTAGATTTTTGCAATAAGTATGTGAGTTCTTTATGACTAATGTTGAGTCCATGGATTATACGCACTCTCACCCTTCCATCCTTGCTAGCCTCTTCGGTACCGTGCATTGCCCTTTCTCACATTGAGAGTTGGCGCAAACTTCGCCAGTGCATCCAAACCCCGTGATATGATACGCTCTGTCACACATAAACCTCCTTATATCTTCCTCAAAACAGCCACCATACCTACCTATTATGGCATTTCCATAGCCATTCCGAGATATATTGCCATGCAACTTTCCACCATTCCCTTTATCATGACACATTCATCATTGTCATATTGCTTAGCATGATCATGTAGTTGACATAGTATTTGTGGCAAAGCCACCATTCATAATTCTTTCATACATGTCATTCTTGGTTCATTGCATATCCCGGTACACCGCCAGAGGATTTCATATAGAGTCATCTTTGTTCTAGTATCGAGTTGTAATCATTGAGTTGTAAATAAATAGAAGTGTGATGATCATCATTATTAGAGCATTGTCCCAAGTGAGGTATAAAAAAACAAAGGCCATAAATAAAGAGAAGGCCCCCCGAAAAAGAGAAAGGCCATAAAAAAGAGAAGGCCCAAAAAAATGAGAGAAAAAGAGAGAAGGGACAATGTTACTATCCTTTTACCACACTTGTGCTTGAAAGTAGCACCATGATGTTCATCGTAGAGAGTCTCTCATATTATCACTTTCATATACTAGTGGGAATTTTTCATTATAGAACTTGGCTTGTATATTCCAACAATGGGCCTCCTCAAGTGCCCTAGGTCTTCGTGAGCAAGCAAGTTGGATGCACACCCACTAGTTTCTTTTGTTGAGCTTTCATACATTTATAGCTCTAGTGCATTCGTCGCATGGCAATCCCTACTCCTTGCATTAAAATCAATCGGTGGGCATCTCCATTGCCCATTGATTAGCCTCATTGATGTGAGACTTTCTCCTTTTTGTCTTCTCCACATAACCCCCCTCATTATATTCTATTCCACCCATAGTGCTATGTCCATGGCTTGCGCTCATATATTGCGCGAAAGTTTATAGGTTTGAGATTACTAAAGTATGAAACAATTGCTTGGCTTGTCATTGGGGTTGTGCATGATGAGAGCATTCTTGTGTGAAAAAAATGAAACATGACTAAACTATATGATTTTGTAGGGATGAACTTTCTTTGGCCATGTTATTTTGAGAAGACATAATTGCTTAGTTAGTATGCTTGAAGTATTATCATTTTTATGTCAATATGAACTTTTGTCTTGAATCTTTCGGATCTGAATATTCATACCACAATTAAGAAGAATCACATTGAAATTATGCCAAGTAGCACTCCGCATCAAAAATTCTGTTTTTATCATTTACCTACTCGAGGACAAGCAGGAATTAAGCATGGGGATGTTGATACGTCTCCAACGTATCTATAATATTTGATTGCTCCATGCTATATTATTTGCTGTTTTGAATGTTTATGGGCTTTATTATACACTTTTATATCATTTTTGGGACTAACCTATTAACCCAGAGCCTAGTGCTAGTTTTCTTTTTTTACCATGTTTTAGGGTTTCGAAAAAAAGGAAAACCAAATGGAGTCCAATTGACCTGAAACTTCACGGAACTCATTTTTGGAAGGAAAGAAGCCCAGAAGACTTGGAATGCACGTCGGGGGATCTACGAGGAGGTCACGAGGCAGGGGGCGCGCCCTCCACCCTCGTGAGCCCCTTGTGCCCCCCAGACGTACTTCTTCCACCTATATATCTCCATATACCCTAAAAACATCCGTGAGCACAATAGATCGGGAGTTCCGCCGCTAGAAGCCTCTGTAGCCACCGAAAGCCAATCTAGACCCGTTCCGGCACCCTGCCGGAGGGGGCAATCCCTCTCCGGTGGCCATCTTCATCATCCGGTGCTCTCCATGACGAGGAGGGAGTAGTTCTCCCTCGGGGCTGAGGGTATGTACTAGTAGCTATGTGTTTGATCTCTCTCTCTCTCTCTCTCGTGTTCTTGAGATGATACGATGTTGATGTATCGCGAGCTTTGCTATTATATTTGGATCCTATGATGTTTCTTCCCCCCTCTACTCTCTTGTAATGAATTGAGTTTCCCCTTTGAAGTAATCTTATTGGATTGAGTCTTTAAAGATTTTAGAACACTTGATGTATGTCTTGCCGTGGATATCTGTGGTGACAATGGGATATCACGTGATTCACTTGATGTATGTTTTGGTGATCAACTTGCGGGTTTCGCCCATGAACCTATGCATAGGGGTTGGCACACGTTTTCGTCGTGATTCTCCGGTAGAACTTTGGGGCACTCTTTGAGGTCCTTTGTGTTGGTTGAATAGATGAATCTAAGATTGTGTGATGCATATTGTATAATCATACCCACGGATACTTGAGGTGACATTGGAGTATCTAGGTGACATTAGGGTTTTGATTGATTTGTGTCTTAAGGTGTTATTCTAGTACAAACTCTAGGGCTATTTGTGACACCTATAGGAATAGCCCAACGGATTGATTGGAAAGAATAACTTTGAGGTGGTTTCGTACCCTACCATAATCTCTTTGTTCATTGTCCGCTATTAGTGACTTTGGAGTGACTCTTTGTTGCATGTTGAGGGATACTTATGTGATCCAATTATGTTAGTATTGTTGAGAGGACTTGGACTAGTGAAAGTATGAACCCTAGGCCTTGTTTTCTAGCATTGCAATACCGTTTACGCTCACTTTTATCATTTGTTACCTTGCTGTTTTTATAATTTCAGATTACAAATACCTTTATCTACTATCCATATACCACTTGTATCACCATCTCTTCGCCAAAATAGTGCACCTATAGAATTTACCATTGTATTGGGTGTGTTGGGGACACAAGAGACTCTTTGTTATTTGGTTGCAGGGTTGCTTGAGAGAGACCATCTTCATCCTACGCCTCCCACGGATTGATAAACCTTAGGTCATCCACTTGAGGGAAATTTGCTACTGTCCTACAAACCTCTACACTTGGAGGCCCAACAACGTCTACAAGAAGAAGGTTGTGTAGTAGACATCACTCGTCTTCTCCCTCGTCACTTGAGTCGATCACCTCCGCCGAGTCCTCGCCCTCCTCCGGGTTCAATCCGAACCACTCTGGCGGCGCCTCGGTGCCGTCCTCAGCCGGCTCCGGGATGAAGACTCCGGTGTCGGTGTACTCGGCAATGGCGGCCGCCCGCTTGATGAGTTCGCCCTCCACCGCCACCAGCTCCTCCTGGGCCTCCTGTCGGAACATGGTCAACTGGGCTAGATCTAGCCTAGGGTACCACGCCTTGATGAACTCCAAGGCCCGCCGTGCTCCGGCCCGGGCCGAGGAGCCCTTCCATGCCTCAAGGCGGCCAGCTGCCACCTCCAGCCAGTTGGCTGTCCGGCTGGGGGTGTGCGGGGCCGGCCTGTCGTCCCACAAGGCAGCGATCGCCTGGGTGCTGACAAGCTGAAGGCGGCGCAACATCCAATGAGTCAGCCGGAGACGGGCTTGGATGCTGAGAAGCTGCTCACGAAGGGTGCGAGGTGTATTGGCGGCGATCCGCTCGCCTTCCGCCCTTCGTTCTTCACGGTCTGCCTCGATAGCTTGGTTGGCGGCACCAGAGTGGCCTGGAATGAAGTTCTCCAGGACTAAGCAAAAGAGTCAGAAAAAGAAGAAAAGAAGCCGGCTTGGCTAGAGGCTAGCGACTTAAAAGAAAAGTAAAGAAGGTTGCCTACCGTCAACCATATCCTCGATTTCGCCAAAGCCGGCTGTCAGCATCGCCTCCTGGTCGGTCCAGGCGGAGCGTTCGATCTCAAACTTGGCAAGAAGACCCGCCTCCTTGTCCTCCGCCTCCTTCTGGGCCTTCTAAAGAAGCTCTTCCTGCTCCGCTAGCTATGTGGCCAGCCGGTCACGTTCTTCAGCCAGCTTGCTGCAGTCCACCTCCTTGGCATGCAAGGCGGCGTTGGCTTCGCCCAATTGCTGTTGAAGGATGGCGCTGGCCTCTGCAAAATCAGAAAAAGAAGGAAACAACAACAATGAGCAAAGAAAGATGTAGCGCCAAGAAGATCCGGCCGGACTGCTCAGCAGTCGGCCCGGATCTCGGGGACTATAGCCCGCGGGTGCGCCAGCGCCCCCCCGCAGAAAGAAGAGAACTTACTCCGGCTCTCCGACAAGTCGGCGGCACGTTGATCCAACTCCTGGACTCTGGAGTTGAAGGCGGACGCACAGAGGTTATGATAGTCCTGCAGCGAATGTACTAGTACTCAGAGCTTGCGAATTAGAGTTCCAGGCCGCCTGCTCAGTAGCCGACCCTGAACTCGGGGACTACACCCAGTGGGTGCGTTGGCGCGCCCGCACAAAGCAATACAAAAATTGAAAATAAAGGAGCAAGAGGTATACCCGGATGGCCTCTCGCGACTCCAGGAACGCCTTGTTGCAATGCTTAAGAGCATCAGCCTCGGCGCAGAGTTTGGCTTGGACCTCTATGACCGCCTTGTTCAGGTGGGTCGTCCCGCCTCCCCGCGCCCATCCAGCGGGCGCGGTGCTGGTCGCCTCGGTGTCCAGGATGGAGGAGCTCGCGGCGCCGACCTCTAGTGGGCGTGGCGCCGAGGCCGCCTTCGCAGGCCGGCGGCACAAGTGTGTGCGGGTCCCAGGAGTCGGTCCCGTCACCATCTCATTTCCGGCCGGTGGCACCGGTGGGTCGGCCGGCTGCTTGTCTCGCGCCTCCTCAGAAGGTGATGGATGGGGCAAGATTACATCCGAAAAGGCTTCATCACCGCCCTCCGTCTCCATAATAGGGTGCTCGCCGCCGGTTTCCCCCGTCTGCGCCACAAACTCCGGTGGTGGCGGCGCAGAGTTCACGGGGACAACGAACGTCGCCGACTGATGGCGCGCGGCTTATTCAGTCCGCTTCTTCGCCGCATGAGCAGCCTCGGCCTCCGCCAGGTTCTTCAGGGCGGCGGCCGCCGCCTTGTTTGCCTCCGCCTTCTCCAGGCGGGCGGCCTCCTCGCATGCCTCCCGCGCGTTCCGCTCCGTCACCTCCCAGAGGTCGGCGGCCAGATTGATCCGCCGGGTGGTGGTGGAGGTCTCCGCCGACCACACGATGGAGGCGGCCGCCGATTTCTCAAGAACGAGCGGGGCCCTAAATCAAGAGGAACGAAGTAAAGGAGACTCAAATGAGATCGGCAAGAAAGGAGGAAGTACGAAGGAGGTCAAAACTTGCGCAGAAACCAGCGGTGACGTCTTCACCACCTTGCGAAAGCGGTCGGCTTTCACGGACGCTTCGTCCCGCTTGGTCGCCACAGCCGAGCCCCTGGGTTTCTTCGGCCGGATGCAAAACGGGCTCAGCGCGGCTCTGCGCTTATGCGCGCCGCCTCGGGCTGCCGGCGCGCCAGACGAGCTCGCGCCCTGCTGGTCGGAGCCCGGCTGGCGACACGGGACGACTTCCCCCGCTTCGTCATCTGGCCAGCCCTCGAGGCTGGCTCCGATCCCCGAGCCACCCGCGGCGCTGGCTCCTCCCTCGGCGTCGTCCTCCAAAGCCGCCGCCCCAAGTCGGGGTCATCTACGTCGCTCTCCGCTCGGTCGGGGAGAAACCGGCGCTCCAGCCCTCCGGTGCCGGCTGCCGGCTGGAGGAGGGCGCTCTGTCCAATGAGCCGACTGGCCAGATTAAGAAAATGGAACCCGGCAAAGAGGAAGAAAAATAGAAGAAAGGGAAAATTACCATTGGCGGGGGGTTGGCATGGGAATACGGCTCCTTGCCAAACTGCCACTCCTCCATGAGCTTGCAGTTCGCAAGGTAGTTCACCATGTGAGCTACCTCTGCGTGAGGCATATCTTTGGTGCACAGCCGGCTTGGATCCCGATGACCTCTCATCTGACTTATCATGTGAGAGCGGCCCTGGAGCGGGAGCACCCGGCGCACCACGAAGGCGGAAAACAAGTCGGACCTGGTCAGGCCCTCCGACTGTACCATCACCCGGAGCCGTGCGACGACGGCGACTCCCGAAGGCAACAGTGTCTTGGCCCGGTACAACCAGCTAGGCCGCTTCCCAGTCGGTGGGCCGGCAACATAGGCCGGCAGCTTGACCCAGTCACCCTCCGCGAAGATGCTCTTCACGTAAAAGTACGACTGCTGCCACAACTTCACCGATTGGATCAGCGTGATGGGAGGAAATGGATTGTCGGCCCCCGGCCTCCGCACCGCGATGAAGGCGCCGCACTGAGCCGTCACCCCCGCGATGACGGTGCCAAGCTTGGTGTTGAAGAACTCCCCCCAGAGCTCGATGGTGGGGAGGACGCCGAGGAAGCCTTCACACAAGGTGACGAAGGCGGACAACAGCACCACCGTGTTCGGGGTGAGGTGGTGCGGCTGGAGATTGTAGAATTTGAGGAAGGCTTGGAGAAAGCTGCTCGCCGGTAGGCCGAGGCTGCACAGGCAGTGTGAGCAGAAGATGACCCGCTCGCCCTCCTCCGGCACCAGCGATATCTCCCCCTTCGGCGCGAGACGAACCCCCACATAGTCCGCGCGAGGAAGCCCCCGCGTCTGGCGGAGGAACTCGATGTGGTCCTCGTGAACTGTGCAGTCGTCCCAGGATCCGGAGTGCGCCATGAGAACGAGGGGCTGATGGACGAGCTCAATGGAGACAAGCTGCGGCGGCGCTTCGGCAAGGCTCGGGCATTGTGGCAACGAGAAGGAGAAGTGGAAGAAAGAGTGGGGCGGAGGGGCGCACGTGCGTTCCCGCGTCCTCTCCTCCCCCTACTTATAGCCTGCGGGCTACGAAGCCGAGGGGGTGGGCATGGGAACATGGGATTAACTGTGCGCATGACCCCACAGCCCCCACCTTTACCGCGTGAATATTGCGCGCATTAACTCCACGAAGAAGCCCAACCGCCTACCTCGGCCGCCGCGGATCGGCTTGCTGCCCGAGGCACGGTGGTGGCGGGCCCGGTCTGCGGTCGCGTCCCGTCATGCGCGTGGGCTGGCAGGCCGACCCGGCCGGCCAGCGCCATGTGGCATGCCTGCAACAGACGGCAGACAGAGAAGCTTATCAAGCACGCCGCCTGATTCCCATCACGCATTCAAAATCCCAGCAGAGGAAACTGTTGAGGCTCCCCGGCTCCTCAACTACGGCCCCTTTGCAGCTTCGGGGACGGCTGTCGGAGTAATGGGCCACGGGTAGCCTAACCTGAGGCCCCGAGCCTTTCAAAAACATCGGGGCCGGCTGCGCCCCTCAAGACGGCAACATGAAGCGCCGCCTTCTGGTGGCCGGCTGGCAGAATGGCTGACTGCCAGAAGACGGCCATGCTCAGGAAGGCGACTCCAAGACGTGCCGACTCCTAGCAAGCGGCCTCCAGAGAGGCCGGCTCCTAGCAGTCGGCTCACGGCTACAGTGCGAGCCTTCCCCCGAATCCAGGGACAGGCATGGCCACAGTGCCCCGTTCAGGCGGAGATCTCCGTATGACACGGCACTGTTGCCTCTCCTCCCACTCGTCGCACCTGACAGGCGGAGTCCTGTTCCCACAAAGGCCTGTCAAGTACGGCTTGCAGACGGCGGGCCCTATCTGGCAGCCAGAGCCCTGAAGTCGGAGGAGGCTGGGGCAGCCAGACCTCGGAGGAGCCGGCTACCAGCAGGCGGCCAATCCCTCCCTTGAGCCCCACGCGCCATCAACCAGATGAGACACGGAGTGGCAACTGTGATCGCCCACCAGGCGGCGGGACTGTAGCCATGCCTCCCCGACCAAGCCTGCGTCATTAGCGTTACGGCTATAGTGATCAGCAGCCGGCAAGACCCGCAAGCGGCGGGAGCGGCTTGTCAGCTCCGTATTAGACCAGGCGGCGGGTCCCAGCTGTCGGCCAAGAGGCCAGCGACCAGAGAGAATGACGACCGGGCCCTATGCCCGGGCAGATTACCATTATACCCCTGGGAGGTAGGCCTATATAAACCCCCCAGGGTACCCGTGCAAAGGGTTCGGCCCTGTTAGGACTAGACTCATACCTAGAGGAGGAGAGAGCGTGCCTACCTTCTTCCACCTCTAGCAAACAGCTCGAGGAGCACCATTGTACCACTTACACACTAGTGATCATGCGGAGACCCCGCAGAGCAGGACTAGGGGTGTTATCTCCTAGGAGAGCCCCGAACCTGGGTAAAGTACGCCGGCGTTTGTGTCTACGCATCATCCCGCTTCCAGGCACCGGCGATGTTTTACTCGCTCCCACCATGATAAGCCATACTTTGGCATATGTCGCACCCAACCCCTGACAAAGACAGAGCAGGAAAATTAGCCTATGGCTCTGTGTACCATAGTCTCGATCCAGCGCCTACAGAACTGTGCACGACCAACATTGTCTCCTACGCCCAACTCGTGATGGCGCTTGTGGAGTCCCGCATCGGCCCTGTGCATCAGATCCTCGAAAGACCTTGCTCCCAGATCCTACTAATGGTGGAGTCCCGCATCAGATCCCAGATAAATCGGGTCGAAGTCATTGGCATGGTGGTGCCGGTGGAGTGCGCTCCTACGCATCTCCTCGCAAGGCCTACCTGGATCGAGCTGCTGCCTATTCGAATGGCGTGCCTCTTCGGCCGCTGCCTGTTCGCTTCGTCTCCCTTCGTTGCTTCACCTCCCGCCGCAGCCTCTTCGCGTCCTTCTCCTGTGCCTATATAAGAGAGGTCGCTCCTTCTCCTGCTACGATCTTCCCCATCCCGGCTTGCGGTATGCACCACAGGTCGGGACAGTAGGCCTCCGAAACCGCACCTTTTGAGTCCTGTATGGGAGAAGGGTGATAAGGTTTTTGGGGAGCGCTCAGCGCGACTACTGGCTGCTTCATCACGGATGATCCGGTCGCCGACGACTACTTCCCCGACGACGACTTCTTCCCTGACGTCCACGACCTCCTCAACGACATGGCAGGCGAGGACACCAACCCCAAGTCCAGCGCTTCTGCTGCTGCTGCCCCGTACGTGTTCTTGTCTTTCCTGTTAAAGGTTCTGCCGCAGTTCCTTGTTCTAGTCCTTGTCCTACACATGTTAGGTTCTACTTCATATATGCTACTTGCTATACTGTCTGCTTTAGATATGATAGGCTACGGTTCATATATGTAGAAGCTATTTAGCTTCTCTCTGTCAGAACGCATGACTTGTTTTATCTCTTCTATATTAGTCATGCTTTATCTATTATTTCTGTTAATAAAATCATTTGGTAAATTGCTCATATTTCCAACAATCCAAAAACCTTATTATAGGCAATTTACCCCAAGTGGTTTTGCTGCTTCCATGAGACCTCCTATGTTTGAGGGTATCCACTATAAGAGGTGGCGCGTGAGAGCAGTCTTATGGTTTCAAACCATGAGTTGCTATGACGCCACTCTCGGCAAACCTGAAGGAGAGCTTGATGCTCAACAGACACAAGCTTTTCAGAAAATGGATACTCTGTTTAAGGCTGCTCTCTTGAGTGTTCTTGGTGAGAACATAGTTGATGCTTATGCGTCAATTGATAATGCAAAAGATATGTGTGATGCACTCGAGGCCAAGTTTGGGGTCTTGGATGCTGGCACTGAGCTGTACATCATGGAGCAATTCTATGATTACAGGATGACTGAAGAGCGCTCCGTGGTTGAGTAAGCTCATGAGATATAGTCATTTGCTAGAGAACTTGAGCACTTCAGTTGTATGCTATCGGACAAGTTTGTTGCCGGAGGTATCATCACTAAGCTTCCTCCTTCGTGGAGGAACTTTGCTACCTTACTAAAGCATAAGAGGCAGGAGTTTTCCGTTCCGGATCTCATTGGCACTCTTGATGTGGAAGAAAAGGCGAGAGCAAAGGACACACGTGCTCGAGGTATTGAGGGAGGATCTAGTGCCAATGTGGTACAGAAGCAAAACTTCCAGCCCCACAAGTTCAAGAACAAGGGCAAGTTTGATGGTAAAGCAAAATTTGATGGGAAGAACAAGGCTGTGCAACACACGAACTTCAAGAAGAAGAATGGCAAGAAGAAAGGTGCTTGTCATATGTGTGGGGATCCTGATCATTGGGCTCCTAGTTGCCCTAATCGCTTTGACAAGCGTCATCCTGGAAAGGCGGGAAGACCGCTAATGTTGTCATTGGAGACACTGACATGAAGGATGCTGGGTATGGTATATTTTCCACTATTCTTTTAGTATATCATTCTCCTGACTGGTTGACTGACACGGGTGCTAATGTGCATGTATGCGGTGATATTTCCATGTTTTTGTCTTATCAGACCGCAGGGACTTCAACCGTGCTGATGGGCAACGGTTCAAGTGCTTCTGTTCGTGGTGTTGGCACGGTCGATCTGAAGTTTACTTCAGGAAGATCGTGCGGCTGAAGAACGTGCATTACTTCAATAAAAATCTTGTTAGCGGATCTCTTTTGTGTAGAGATGGCTACACGCTTGTCTTTGAGTCGAATAAATTTGTAATATCCAAGTATGGAACCTTTGTTGGTAAAGGCTATGAGTCAGGAGGCTTGTTTCGTTTATCCTTATCAGACGTTTGCAATAAAGTTGTTAATCATATTTGCAACAATAGTGAATCCGATGTGTGGCATTCACGTCTTTGTCATGTTAACTTTGGTTGCATGTCGCGACTAGCGAAGTTGAACTTAATCCCTAGTTTCACCACCGTCAAGGGATCTAAGTGTCAAGTGTGTGTGCAAGCGAAGCAACCTCGTAAGCCTCACATGACTGCGGAAATAAGAAATCTTGCACCACTAGAGCTCATACATTCAGATCTATGTGAAATGAATGGTGTGTTGACAAAAGGTGGAAAGAAATATTTCATGACGTTAATTGATGACTCCACTAGATACTGCCGTGTGTATCTTCTGAAATCTAAGGATGAGGCTTTGAACTTTTTCAAGATCTACAAAGCTGAAGTGGAAAACCAACTTGATCGAAATATCAAGAGGCTTAGGTCCGACCATGGTGGAGAGTATTTTTCCAATGAGATAGATGCTTTTTGTGCGGAACATGGTATAATCCATGAGAGGACTCCTCCCTACTCACCTCAGTCAAATGGGGTGGCCGAAAGAAAGAACCGTACTCTAACTGATTTGGTTAACGCCATGTTAGATACATCGGGTCTCTCCAAGGCATGGTGGGGGGAGGCGATATTGACAGTATGTCATGTCCTGAACCGAGTCCCCACAAAGAACAAAGAGATAACTCCATTCGAGGAATGGGAGAAGAAAAGGTTAAAACTCTCTTATCTGCGAACATGGGGTTGTTTGGAGAAAGTCAATGCTCCAATTTCAAAGAAGCGGAAGCTTGGACCAAAGACTGTGGATTGTGTTTTCCTGGGATATGCTTTTCATAGCATTGGCTATAGATTCTTGGTTGTAAAATCTGAGGTACCAGACATGCATGTCGGTACGATCATGGAGTCGAATGATGTGACTTTCTTTGAAGATATCTTTCCCATGAAGGATATGGCTACCTCATCTAATCAGGAGATGCCTAGTTCATCGAATCAGGAACCAGTTACAATTACCGAACCCACAATTTCGATGGAACACTTTGAAAGTCTTGTGGAGGAGAATAATGAAGTTCCTATTAGGAGCAAGAGACAGAGGACTGCAAAGTCCTTTGGTGATGATTTTCTTGTGTTCCTCATAGATGACACTCCCAGTTCTATTTCAGAGGCCTATGCATCTGAAGATGCTGACTACTGGAAGGAAGCGGTTCGTAGCGAGATGGATTCCATCTTGGCAAATGAAACTTGGGAGATAACTGATCGTCCTTATGGGTGCAAACCTATAGGATGCAAATGGGTATTCAAGAAGAAGCTTAGGCCTGATGATACTATTGAAAAGTACAAGGCTCGGCTCGTGGCTAAGGGTTATACCCAAAAGGAAGGTGAAGACTTTTTTGATACTTACTCACCTGTGGCTCGACTGACCACTATTCGAGTTCTACTTTCGCTAGCTGCCTCGCATGGTCTTCTCGTTCATCAAATGAATGTTAAGACTGCTTTCCTAAATGGAGAGTTGGACGAGGAAATTTATATGGAACAACCAGATGGGTTTGTACTAGATGGTCAGGAAGGGAAAGTGTGCAAGTTGCTGAAGTCTTTGTACGGACTTAAGCAAGCACCCAAACAGTGGCATGAGAAGTTTGAAAGAACTTTAACGGCTGCAGGCTTTGTTGTGAACGAAGCTGACAAATGTGTGTACTATCGCCATGGTGGGGGCGAGGGAGTTATCCTATGCTTGTATGTTGATGACATACTGATTTTCGGAACCAATCTGAATGTTTTTAAGGAGGTCAAGGATTTCCTATCTCGTTGTTTTGAGATGAAGGATTTAGGAGTGGCTGATGTCATTCTGAACATCAAGTTGTTGAGAGACGATGATGGTGGGATTACATTGCTTCAATCTCACTATGTGGAAAAGATCTTGAGTCGCTTTGGCTATAGTGACTGCAAGCCCTCTCCAACACCATATGATGCTAGTGTGTTGCTTCGAAAGAATCGAAGAATTGCTAGAGACCAATTGAAGTATTCTTAGATTATTGGCTCGCTTATGTACTTAGCCAGTGCTACAAGACCTGACATCTCTTTTGCTATTAGCAAACTGAGTCGGTTCGTTTCAAAACCAGGAGATGTGCATTGGAAAGCTCTAAAAAGAGTTTTGCGTTATTTGAAAAGCACTGCAAATTATGGAATTCACTACACCAGGCATCCAAATGTGCTTGAAGGGTATAGTGACTCAAACTGGATCTCAGATGCTGATGAGATAAAGGCCACGAGCGGTTATGTATTCACTCATGGAGGTGGCACTGTTTCTTGGAAGTCTTGCAAGCAGACCATCTTAACGAGGTCAACAATGGAAGCAGAACTCACAACACTAGATACAGCTACGGTCGAAGCAGATTGGCTTCATCGGCTCTTGAATGACTTCCCGGTTGTTGAGAAACCTGTACCGGGTATCCTTATGAACTGCGATAATCAAACTGTGATCACGAAAGTGAGTAGCTCAAAGGATAACATGAAGTTATCAAGACACGTTCAGAGAAGGTTAAAGTCTGTCAGAAAAATGAAAAACTCCGGAGTTATTGCATTTGATTATATCCAAACATCTAAAAATCTGGCAGATCCTTTTACTAAGGGTCTATCACGTAATGTGATAGATAATGCATCGAGGGAGATGGGTATGAGACCCACAATATGAGTTGTTCACAGTGGTAACCTATTCTTTGTGATCGGAGATCCCGTGAATTAGATATGGAAGACAAGCTGTTGGTCAACTGAGAGGAGAGTATCCTTACTATTCACAATACCACTCCATGAAGATGCAATACTCTCCTTATCTGCATGGCAGGTTGATGTATATCTTAATGTGTTCTAAGTGGCTTATTTAAGCGGAGATGTTATCCTGCAGAACATCTTTTGAAGAACACACCTATATGAGTCTGATTGTTAAACGTCGCAATCTATGAGAGTAGGGTTCTCTCTAGTAAACTCATGAAAGGTCACGGAGTATGACGCATAAGCTCCACCCGCGGGGAAGACCCACGGTAGCCACGTATCGGTCAAGGCTTTATGTGAAGCTAGATTCGCAGAAAACTTGCAGTTCAAGGCCCAGTCCACTGTTCAAGTTGCTTACTAGTGTAGCATAAAGTTCTAGGTGGAAGTTCAACTTAAGAGTCTCCACTGTAGTACCGGTATATAAAACAGTGTTTTGGAACCAAAGGCAAATTTTTGTGTGCCTCTGGGATCTGGTGGGGGATTGCTGGAATTTTGTCTATTTTGGGCCTAGCCCAATAGCAGTTTCAGAAATTCCTAATAAATCCTAGAGGCCCACGCAGCCCATTTGTGCAAGGCAAGAGGTGGAACAAAAGTTTAGTCCCACATTGCTAGTTTAGAGGGAGTTGGACCTCTTTATAAGGGAGGTTCTTTCCCCCCATGTATGAGCATGAGAACAAGAGGAACATCCACGCGCGCTCCTCCTCCGCCACCCGCCTCGCCACGCCACGCCACGCCTCGTCACGACGTGCCGCGGGTTGCGGGAATGAGCCGAGCCGATGTCTAAATTTTTAGAGACACACCAGAAGATCCCTTTCCTCTCGCCACAAAGTTCCTAAGCACTCCGCTGCTGCTACGATCATCCCCATCCCGGCTTGCGGCGTGCACCGCAGGTCGGGACAGTAGGCCTCCAAAACCGCACCTTTTGAGTCCTGTACGGGAGAAGGGTGATACGGTTTTTGGGGAGCGCTCAGCGCGACTACTGGCTGCTTCATCACGGACGATCCGGTCGCCGACGACTTCTACCCCGACGTCCACGACCTCCTCGACGACATGGCAGGCGAGGACACCGACCCCAAGTCCAGTGCTTCTGCTGCTGCTGTCCCGTACGTGTTCTTGTCTTCCTGTTAAAGGTTCTGCCGCAATTCCTTATTCTAGTCCTTGTCCTACACATGTTAGGTTCTACTTCATATATGTTACTTGCTATACTGTCTGCTTTAGATATGATAGGCTACGGTTCATATATGCAGAAGCTATTTACCTTCTCTCTGTCAGAATGCATGACTTGTTTTATCTCTTCTATATTAGTCATGCTTTATCTAGTATTTCTATTAATAAAATCATTTGGTAAATTGCTCATATTTCCAGCAATGACCACTAGCAACGTGATGAACCAGTTTGTGAGCCATTGCATCGGCCTTGTCAATCGGGCTACGATCTGCCGGCCCATGAAGGGCGTGCCAAGGGGGTAGGAACTAATGACATGGAGCTTCTAGTGGGGCCACTGGTCGAAAAGGTGGTGGTAATGAAGGAGGTGATATCATTTACGGCATGGCCAATGCATAGCCCCAAGGTGAAGCCTCATAGGATCCGATGTCAAGAAAAGTAGGTTCAGATGAAGCAGTGAAATCCTCTGCAGGAGGTGGGTGCTTGGAGAAATCAAACATGGTCCGATGCATAAAGCTAAAAAAATTAAAGCGAAAAGTAGAGATGCACATTTCTTCGTGGGCTCGGGGCAGCAGCCCAGGCTGCCCCCATGAAGCTCGGCCATACATGGCGGCCGGATGCTCGACCCACCAGGCAATGGGGGCCAGCAGGCCGCTGTCCGTGGGTACTGCAAACTGAAGCTCGTCGAGGCAATCGTACCAAGATCTGGAGCAGATCGAGTTGATTGTGGAAACGAGAGTTTTTTTTTCTTCTAATAATGCTTGCGTAAGTTTTTGTGTGGTAAGGTACTATGTAGCCAACGACCTATTAATGGAACACAAATAACTACTAGTAGTGTCCAAGACAACCTAAGGCCTGCCTGCCTAACAACAACTATGCCCTACGCGTACAAGTATGCATGATATGCGCCTCACAATTTGCAAATCTTGCGTGCAGCTTGTACGAATCGCCTACACATACTCCATCACATACTAGCCATTGACGGCCCTGGATTCTTATCCAAAACAAAACGAGCCGGGCCTCGACCTTGTTCTTAGCTACACACACACATAGCGCTATAGCCTCGTCCCTTCTGGCCTCTTTCCATCGTCCATGCATGGCAAAGCTCACTTTACGCTTACTTGATTCCCCCGGCGGGCCCCTCATCAATCTACTAGTACTGTGAGAGCATCTATCTAGCCATCTCCTCCAACAAGTCACCGGCGCGGTCGCACCGATGGACATGGATGGGTAGCTTGTTGATTGCCCTTTTGACTCGCGTCTCCGGCCGGCGCCTCCGCGTGACAGCCACTAGCACTACGGCTTCCGCTTGACTTCTCACGGCGGGTCCTGCCGGCACGCATCGCCTCACCGCGTCTAGCTTCTACTGGCGGTGGTGGTCGGCCCTGTGTGCATGGACCATGGATGGATATCTACGGCCATATGCTGCTAGCTATCCGGTTCTGGACGAGCTGAGAGAACTAGAAAAGCTTCGTCGAGGGAAAAAAGGTTTCCATTGTCAGTTGTGCTTTGCAACCATCTGGCCTGCACTTGCACATATGATGCTTCATGCATCATGCACCGGCCGCGCTCTTTCCAACTTGCACATATACCTTTAGTTGGCTTGCACACACTGACTGACACAAACACAAATTCTGATGAGGTGGTTCGTTAGTTCGTTTTCAGTTGCCGATGCCGATAGCTCGCTAGCTGCAGTCCTGCAGCACATACATACACGGCCGTGCTTGGGCTATCCGGTAATAAGTTTACATCATTTCTGTAGATTAGTGCGGATTTTATTGGATTCAGGTGCTTGAAGTAGGATATTCCAGGATATGGTACTTTCTGGCAAACGGGACAGCAACGTTGTCTATTTCTGGAAGCTTTGGGTCGGGGTCAAGGGCCTCGACGAATGACAGACTGTAGAGTGCCTTCGCTGACCAATTCTCTGCAGTCAGGCAGCCATCACCGGGTCACTGATGAGTCATGACACATCTGAATCTCAAACTTCTCGAAAACGATTCATCACACAAGCACACACATATAGTATTTAGCTATAAATGGTTGCTTCAATTAGGCTAATAATCCAACACATCCTATAAAATAAAAATCAAACCCTTGCTTCTCAAACTCTCGAAAGGATTCGCTGCTGGCGACGTTATCTGCAACGCCCGGAGAGGAGGAGGAGAAGCCATCACCCATCAGGAGTGCCCGAGCAGCGCACTCAACTCCACACGTGGCACGCCGGCGGGAGAGACCAGCCCGGCATCCTCGGATGGATTCCTGGCACCTGGCCCAGTTCGTTACGATATGACTAGGACGGGCAGTAGTATTTCCAACGTTGATCGATCGACCGGTTGATGGGGCTAAGCTCTGAAAGAAACACATAACGGATCGAGTCATTTCAGCTTTTCGACTGACATACGGTTGATGGAGCTAAGCTCTGAAAGAAACAGTAGTAGTCCAGTGGAAAGCTGAAGAAGTGCCACGGGCATGCAGAGACGGCAGTGTGATCTCGAGTAGTGCCAAGGCCAGCAGTTGAGCATTCCTCATCTCTCAAACTCTGTAGTAGTACGACTAAAACATTGGTTGAACACCTGAACAGTCGATTGCCACGAATGATTTTTGTGGGGCTGCTGTTACATTTGTTCTGAAAAAAATATAAGCACCATACTACTCTTTGGATCTTTTATTTTTCTCTCTGTCTTGGATGAGTATGGTTACCTGCACCGTTTTTTCAAAGTTGCATGTAAAAATGGGCCAGGCTGAGTAGAGCTTGGTTGAGATGGTTGAGAAGATACAGGTCAAAATACGACGTTTGCATATTGGTTGGTTACTTGCATATAGGTCACCTGCATCGTGGAGGACTCCTCTACCCGATGTTTGGTTGCATACATGTATCGTGATTAGGAATTAACAACTACACTGAATAGAGGTTAAACTAGAATGATCACTGCCACTACGACCGGAACTGTTTTATCTCTGGTGGCTCCTCTTCCACCGGCTCACTGCCATTGTCACCGCCGATGCAAGGGTCTGTCACGCACGTCCATCGCACCCGCCTGCGCACTCACCACCATAGCCATCCTCGTCGCCCTCCTCTTCTTCGTCCTCTTGTTGCTCAGTCGCACCATGGAGCTGCGTTTCAGAACCAACTATGCCATGGATGAATGCGCCCCGGCCCCTGCCCCGGACGTTGCCGTTGCTGCCGCCTTTCGGGACACCCTCCTGCCGCTCTTGGCCGTGCTGCCCGGGGCCTCCAGCTGGGCGACCCTGCACCAAGAGACTGCCCGGCGTGCCTCGCTGCGGCCGCCAAGAAGATCACCGGCTGCGGCGCGTGCAGGCGCTGCCCGGAGCCTCTGCCCGGGCTGCTTCCGGGCCTACGCCGATGAAAACACCTCCTCTGTGCATGAGGATGCCTTCCACAACGTTGTCTCCTTCGGCGAGGAGGTCTACCCAGCAGTCATCTTCGTCGAAAACGGCACGCCGCCCTCCAACCTCCACACAGTGTCACATGTAGATTTACTTGTCTGTGATTAGTGAAACAGAAAACGCACCATACGAAAGTTGTGTGAAACAGCAAGGTGAAACTACTACTCAAAGGAAACTTTAAATGGTCGATTGTGTCTCATGAATTTGTTAAAAATCGTCCAAAAAAGCTTCCAATATGAACACGGAATTTAACATATAGAGTGAAGAAACTATGATCCGATCGCCTGAATGGAATCAGAACACGGAGGTGCATATTTTTCCTGTACAACTTATCATAAATCGAAGCACGGCTGTGTAGAAGGGATAAAGGAGATTAAAGAGGTGCTTAGCAGAAAATATGTGGTAACTACGTACATGCATGGCTCATCAGAGTCATGGAGAGCATTAGTCGGGCCCGACTCACGGAAAACGGTCGATTTGAGCATTTCTAGCGATGCAGCCAAAACGGCGCTTTATAAACCATGTGATGCAGACCCAACAATGGTTGCATATAACCAAACAGCCCAACATGAAAAAGTTGCATCCAACGGGTCTGGTTGGGCTTAATGCAGGCTATCAAACACATCGTTACACGCGCACCCTTCATTTGACAAATCGAGCGTGCGAACACAAACTGATTGTTATTAGTTTTACATACATGGCCTTGTGATCTACCATGGGCAAAAGTATCACTTGACTCCTACTCCTCTTCTCGTGTCGCCCCCGCGTTGCGGCCGGGAGGCAACCCTAGCTCCCCCGTCCGGCCCCTCCCTTCTCCTCCTCTTCCTCCCTCGTCGTCGCCCGAGGGCACGGCCGGGCGAAGCCCTGCCGTCACCGGCGGCGGCGGGGACTCGGTGCCACCCGCTCACGCGGGGTTGCGCGTGGGTTGGGCATCACGGCGGGTGGAGGCGACACTCCGGCACTTCTACTCCTCCACGGCAAGTGGCTAGGTGGTCTGGTGTGCCTCGGTCGCCAGGGACTACGGCGGCAGGGCCAGATCGACTGGCGGCGGCACTTCCAGTTCTAGACCCAGCCGGCACGGACCGTGGGCGACGCGAGCTACGGGCATTCGACCCTACCATGGCCGCGGCTAGTGGGTGTGGAGGTGCAGCGAAGGTGGTTGGCGGGCGAGCTGGCCATCCTTCAGGTGTTTCGGCGGCTGGATGGCGGTGGCGGCGTGATGACCCACAAGTATAGGGGATTAATTGTAGCTCTTTTCGATAAGTAAGAGTATCGAACCCAACAAGGAATAGAAGGAAATGACAAGTGGTTTTCAACAAGGTAATGTCTGCAAATGCTGAAATTGTAAGTAACAGAGTAGTATGATAGCAAAATAATTTGTAACTAGCAAGTAACAATAATAATAGCAAAAGTGCAGCAAGGTAGCCCAATCCTTTTGAGGCAAAGGACAAGTCAAAACGGTCTCTTATAATAGGTAAAGCTTTCTTGAGGGTAGACGGGAATTTCATCTAGTCATTTTGATCATGTTGATTCGACTCGTGTTCGCAACTTTGATAATTTCATATGTGGATGGACCGGTGCTTACGTGTTGTTCTTACTTGAACAAACCTCATACTTATGATTAACCCCCTCGCAAGCATCCACAACTACGAGAAAAATATTAAGAATAAATTTTAACCATAGCATTAAACTTTTGGATCCAACCAATCCCTTACGGAATAGCGCATAAACTAGGGTTTAAGATTCTGTCACTCTCGCAACCCATCATCTAATTACTACTCCACAATGCATTCCCTTAGGCCCAAATATGATGAAGTGTCATGTAGTCGATGTTCACATAACACCACTAAGGGAATCATAACATACATACTATCAAAATACCGAACACACATCAAGTTCACATGATTACTTGCAACATGATTTCTCCCGTGACCTCAAGAACAAAAGTAACTACTCACAAATGATAATCATGCTCAAGATCAGAGGGATATTAAATAGCATATTGGATCTGAACATATAATATTCCACCAAGTAAACAATATAGTAATCGACTACAAGATGTAATCAACACTACTAGTCACACACAAGCACCAATCTATAGTTCCGGTGACAAGATTGAACACAAGAGATGAACTAGGTTTTGAGATGAGATGGTGCTGTTGAATATGTTGATGGAGATTGCCCTCCCCAAGATGGGAGAGTTGTTGGTATTGATGATGATGATTTTCCCCTCTGGGAGGGAAGTTGCCCCGGCAGAATCGCTCCGCCGGAGGGCAAAAGTGCTCCTGCCCAAGTTCCGCCTCGAGACGGCGACGCTTCGTACCAAAAGTCCTCCCTTTATTTTTTTTCTAGGTCAAAATGACCTATATACCAGAAGATGGGCACCGGAGGTGGGCCTGGGTGAGCACAACCCAGCAGGGCGTGCCTGGGGTCCCAGGCGTGCCCTGGTGTCATGTGCTCACCAGGGTGGCCCCACTGGTACTTATTTGCTCCAATATTCTTCATATATTCCATAAATATTCTCCGTAAAGTTTCAGCTTGTTTGGAGTTGTGCATAATCGGTAGCCTGACATAGCTTTTCCAGTTCCCGGAATTCTCCCTCTTTCTCTGTACCTTGCATATTATGAGATAAAAGGCATTAGAATTACTCCAAAAAGCATTATTATGTGTAAAAACATCATAAATAACTGTAGGAAAACATGATGCAAAATGGACATATCAACTCCCCCAAGCTTAGACCTCGCTTGTCGTCACGCGAAAACCAAAATCGAAAAACATGTCCACATGCTTAGAGAGAGAGGTGTCAATAACAACAAAATACGGACATAGAAGCATCATGTTGATTATTATAACAACAACAAACTTAAACATATGACTTTTATCATAGACTTCTCATGAATAAGTGACAATTCATCACACTATCAAAGTATGAAGCATAAACTCTATTAGAGAGAAACAAACTATGTTGTCAGTCAACTTTGCAACTACAATTCATCACCTTTCCAGGAAGGGTCATGTATCGGAGCCTTTAGGCAAGTCCACATACTCAATCATCATATAGTCTTCCATGATTGCTAACACTCACCGCATACACATGAGCAAAACGTTTCAACCAGACACATAGAAAGATAGGGGCTTATAGTTTCGCCTCCCAACGTATTCACCCGAAGGGTGATGTCAACAATAATAATTCATGCTACCCATAGTCAGCTGGACATATGTGCCTAGATCTTTCCTCACCACATGATGCTTGCCAAAAGAGAAAAATAAAAAGGACTAGAGAGAAAACTTTGACTCCTTGCATAAAAGTAAATACATAAAAGTAAAAGATAGGCCCTTCGCAGAGGGAGGCGGAGGTTGCCATGCGCTTATTTGTTTCTACGCTCAACCTCTTAGTGCAAAAGAACATCACGTTGTATTGCCCCTTGTGATGGCGACCTTTATTATGCAGTATGTCACTTTTATTCTACACCATCACAAGTTCGTACAATGCTCAATTTTCTCTTACACTAAATGATCTCACACTTTTAGAAGCAATTTTTATTGCCTTATTGCACCGATGACAACTTACCTGAAGGATCTTGCTCAATCCCTAGGTAGGTAAGGTCGACTCTTGAAAATAAGATTTGGGTTTAAGGGTTTTTGGATGCACAAGTAGTATCTCTACTTGGTGCGTAATTTTTGGCTAGCAAATATAGGGGCAAGCACCACATGTTGAAGGATCTATGACAATATAACATATACGTGAATATGAACAAACATACATCATTAAGTTGACTTCCTTGTCCAATGTCAACAATTTTGGCATATAATATTTTGATGGGGGCACACAATCACAAAATATTTCCACGATAGTGTATTTATATGTGATTCTTCTCTTCCCTTATTAATTCTTTCATGAGTTGCATTATTGACCAATGCTATGTTTGTCAATCTCTAATAAAATTTTCTACTTATACTTTTCCTTATGTGGTGTCATCACCTAGCATAAGATTAGCATATGATCTTCTATTTATTTCCTTTCCTTTTATTTATTTCCTTTCTTTTTAATGCAACAAGAAAGTAAAGAAAGAAAAAATCAAACTAAACTTTATTATATATCTCGCACATGATTACAAGGATAGATCACTAAGCAAACCCTAAAAAAGAAAGGATTGAACTAAACTTTTATTCATCTAAAGGAAAAGATCGAACTAAATTAAGTAAAGGCAAAAGATATTGGGATGATACGATACCGGGGCACCTCCCCCAAGCTTGGCGGAAGATAAGGGGAGTTCCAAAACCCGATACTCAATTTTCTTTTGGTGATGAAGAAGAAGGTGGTGGTGGTGTAGTAGAGGGTTTGTTGTCCTTCTTCCTCAGCTTACGCTCGAGGATAGAATTTTCCTCCTTCATTTCACCGATCACTACTGGAATTAGGATCTTTGCCTTCAGCTAGCTGATGGCAAAGAAGGTCTTTGCCATCGGGTTAAAGAAAACTGACGACAAAGAAGAAGCGGACGACAAAGATAATCTTTGACGTCTGCTAGCGGACGACATAAAAGCTTTGCCATCAGCTAGTAGACGGCAAAGAGGGAGGGTGGCCCACTAGCGATATCCACCTAACGGCCACTTTCTTTGCCGTGTGCTAGCTAACGGCAAAGAAAGTGCCCAAACTAACGTCTGTTAGCTAGGCTCTTTGCCGTCTGCTAGCAGACGGCAAAGAACTGCACCCCAACTAAAAAGCCAACGCCCGCGCCCCACCCCTCTCTTTGTCCCCTCTCTCTCCGCCCCATGCCCGAGATGCCGTCGCCCCGCGCCACCGACGTCGTCGTGCCGCCCCCGCCGACCCGGCGACCCCTCTCCGCCCCGTGCCGCCCCCACCATCCCGGCGACCCCCCTCCTCCGCCCCGCGCCACCCCTGTCGCCGCGCCGCCCCACTCCACCCCCGTGCTCGAGTCGCCGCCGCCCCGCGCCACCCCCGTCGCAGCGGCGCCCCCCTCCTCCACCCAGGCAGCCCCGGCGCCCTCTTGTCCACCACCGCGGCCGCCCCGCCGCTCCAGTGCCCCGTCCTCCAATCCGACCGCCCCGGCGCTCCTCTCCTCCACCCCTGCGGTCGCCCCGCCGCTCCGATGAGGCCTTGTATGTTTTTTCTATTTTTAGATTTAATTTAGGTTTTGTTTAATTTAGGCTTGGTTTAGTTTAGGTTTAGTTTAGGTTTACTTTAGGTTTTGTTTCTGTTTATTAAGTTCTGGTTTACATTTAGTTTACTTTAGGTTTAGTTTAGGTTAAGAAGAAAGAAGAGAGATGAAAAAAATAAGAAGAAGAAGAAGAGGAAGAAATCCCTAGTTTTTCTCTTTTGCTGTTGTAGTTGGGTGTTGTGCTGCTTTGATAGAATTTGAATTGTAAAAGTACATAGCAAATAACATTGTGTCCGGAGCTGTTTTCATACTCCCTCTATATATAAGAGACATTATGGTCACCTCCGAGATACCTAGCCAACATATATACCAATTTAATTTATCAAATAGGAAGAGAATCCTATGTATAGGTTTTTGTGAGGAGTGTTTGTTGAATCTCCTGATTTTCAAGTTTTATACAAATATTATAATAACATTTAATGGTCAAAAATGGAACTCATCATTCAATGATATTTTTACCCCTATGTGAACTGCTGTCCATTTTAATTCCACAACGAAATTGTCACTTGGCAAAAAAATTATTAAATGAATTATGATATTGGTTGAAGTTTGACAGTAGAAGACATAAGGTCCATGGAATGTAATGCAAAATTGTAGATGTCTATATTTCACCAAATTTCAAATAATTTTTCTACCAAAAATAAATGAAAAAATATTGGTTACACTTGAACCTTGTGTTATCTTTGAATATCACCATCAATATCGTTGATAGTGGTAATGTTTTCTTATTGGTATCACCATCAATTTGGTTTACATTTTCAGTTTTGTTTCATGTCTAGAGAAATCCCTAGTTTTGAAGGGTGCCAATTGCCATTGCGAACTAACCTACCAAATTAATCAAGTGTTGTTGATGTTGTTGGGCACAAGTGCTTTGCTTTTTTCTTAGTTTTCTTTCATGTCTAAAAAGTTGGCTCTGTTCCAACTATCCCTTTTATCAAATATGATAGAGTTGAATTAGAGCCAAGTTGGATTAGAGCCAAGTTTATGTAGATATGCATATGGTCCATTTATCAAATATAGTTCTAGTTGTGTTTATAGATATGGTTCTAGATATGGTCCATTTATAGTAGATATGGTTCTAGCTCTTGCCGTCATATGTCCACAAGTGCATTGCTTTTTGAATGTGAAATGATAACTTGGTGTAGTTGATTATCTTCTGCTCAAAACTTCTGCTGCTGTAATGTTGTATGATAATGTTGTTAGGGTAGTAATTGGTCTCTTCTACTACTTATCAAAGATGGGGGAGACCGCCACCGCAGGCTGCGCTCTGCCACACTGGAGTACGACTTGGAAGGTTTTGAGTTCTTCATGATCATACTCGAGAATTACTCCAGGAGGCATGTATATAAAAGGAGAGATATCCCCTTCACCCATCTCTTTATCATAACTCTGTTGTTTGCTACATCATTGCTTGACCCATGCTGCAGAGGCTGCCTGGCACTTTTATGAAGATGATGGACGGCCATCAGCCAAAGAATGTGAAGTTGTGATAGGCCGACAGCGGGCTTCGCAGGCTGTGGGACATGGAGGTGGTGTTCAGGTATGACCACGTGTACCTGTGTCATGGCTGGGAGCAGTTCGCCTATGCCTATGACCTGCGGCATGGGTACTTCCTTGTCCTCAGGTACGACGGCAACACCACGCTCACCGTGAAGGTGTTCAAGACGACTATGTGCCGCATGCGCTACCAGGATGACGACGATGCTAGTATGCACTTCCTCTTCTTCCTCTCCATTTGGCTTTTTCTCACACTTATTGTTAAAAAACTTTGTTGCATTTGGTCAGGCAATGGGAGCAGCAGCAGCGACTCTCGCTACAACAAAAGCAGCAGCGACTCTGTCTACAGCAAAAGCAGCAATAATGACATACACTTAGCTTACTTATGTAAAAAAGGCATAATTAGCTTACTTAGGTTTGAAATGGCATAACAATCTTGGTAACCTCATATATGTCATATAGTTAGCTTATTTTCCTCGAAAATGACATAATAAGCCTAATTAGCTCCAAAATGATCAATTTTACCTAAGTTAGCTCCAAAATGTCCTAAGTTAGCTCTAAGTTGGCTCTAAAATGCAAAATTAGCTCTAATATGCTTAGTTACCTGGGTTAGCTCAAGAAAACAGCAAGAAAAGAAAACAGAATATTTCTCTGCGATATGGTAATCAATATGTTCGGGGGGTATTGAAAGTGCATTATATCGACTACAGGGGGGCGAATAGTCGATTTTTATGAATTCTTCACTGACGAATTTGCGGGTGAGGAAATTCCTGAGTGAAGAACTACTTGCAGCAGAATAAGTACTCAAAAGTAAACATAACAGAATAAGAGCATGGTCTTCATGATGAAATGAAAACAAGCACAGAGTACAGAAAGCGTAAACACAGGATAAACAGACTGAAGAAATTGAACTAAGGAAATTTAGAAAATCTTCAGTCAAAGTCTTCAAACAGATATGAACAAGCACATAACACAGAAAGGAGGAAATGGAAGGGTTGAGGAATTGGAACCAGGTAGCTTGGAGAAGACAATGATTTGGTAGACCAGTTCCAAATGTTGTGACAGTTGTACGTCTGGTTAGGGCGGCTAGGTATTTAAACCTGAGGACACCCAGTCCCTGACACCCAGTCCTGAACACGCAGCTCAGGACACTCAGTCCTCACCGTATTCCCCTTGAGCTAAGGTCACACAGACCTCGCCCAATCACTCGTGGTAAGTCTTCAGGTGACTTCCAAACCTTCACAGACTCGGTCACTCGGCGATCGACAATTTCCTCTTGGATGCGACCGTGACGCCTAACCGCCTGGAAGATACATAGTCTTCAAAGGTAACAAGCGTCGGATCCACGCATGATTAATCTCTTCAGTGATGCTCAATCACTTTGGGTTTGTAGGTGTTTGGGTTTGGGTTTTCCTCACTTGATGATTTTTGCTCAGAGTCCTCGGAGGATGGGATGCTCTCAAATGACAAGTGTCAGTTTCTCTCGGAGTAGCCAACCAGCTAGTGGTTGTAGGGGGCGGCTATTTATAGACTAGGGAGCAGCCCGACATGATAAGACATAAATTCCCTTCAATGATATGACCGTTAGGTGGGTAGATATTTTGGGACAGTTGGCGCATAGCACAACAACGGTCGGAATTTTGAGTATCAAAATCCTCAGGGCTATCATGTTCCTCACTGTGTAGGCAATCCGCACTGGCGAATTCCTAACTCCTCAGTCAGAACAAATTCCTTAGAGACCAGAGGAACTTCGTCTCTCTCACTAAAGAAATTGACTGAGCTGTATGAGATTTCCAATGGCTTCACTCGAAGGGATTGGTAGGTGTAGGATTTGAGTTGAGCATCACTTGGAAATTTTTCCATACTATTTCCTGGACCCCCTTTAATAGTACGGTGTTTCCTATGACTCAAGAAAGAGAAAATGAAACTACGAAAACAAAAGTCTTCATGCTTCATGTTCTTTGAATGAATACCACGTCTTCAGGATCACAGCAATTTCTTCACTTTCAATGTCTTCAGAAAGTCTTCAGAAATCCAAAGTCTTTAGTCAAAGAACTTTATTTTTAGGGGTTGACTTTCTCTATAAATATCAAACTCCTCATAGACTTATAGACCAGTGTACACTCACAAATGCATCAATCCCTTAACCTATAAGTCTTCAATGCACCAAAATCACTAAGGGGCACTAGATGCACGTACAATCTCCCCCTTTTTGGTGATTGATGACAATATAGGTTAAGTTTTCAATGGGGATAAACATATGAAGTGTAAATACTGATATTTAAAAATTTTATTACAAGATATAGAAGAACTCTTGAAGATGTGCATAGTGAGGAATTTGCTTTTGAAGCAAAGCACACTTTGAAGAGTAGAATCATGGAGATCTCCCCATATACCTTGTAATTCATACACGCATTTAACATATAATATGAAGAATTTGAAATGCATGATGAAATATGGTAACTGATGTAATTAAGCATGTGCGCATTAACATTAAAGAGGAATACGCATGCAGAAAAACTCAGCAAAAGTATCAGACCACCATAGAGTTTAAGTTTACAACTTGATCCAGCAAAGTCTTCAAAAGAACGAGAGTTGTAACGTAGAAAAAAAGTCCATATAGATTGACCCGCTTGAAGACTAACTCAAATTTCTCCCTCTTTGTCACCGAATGACCAAAAGGATCAAAAAAATGAGGACTAACGCCCCTGAAGAATATCAAGTTGATGGAGGAGCGCCAACGTTGTTGGGGTCGTTTGTTGTTGTAGGGCCTGCCGCAGTGTCGTCCAAGTCTTCATACTCATCCGTGTCGCGGGATGAAGAATATGAGTTGGCCACCGGGGAAGGAACTTTGACCTTCTTGAATTTCTTCGCTGGAGGTGCAGACCAATCAAAGTTCTCCTTGAGACCCATTTGCTTCAGATCGTTTTCACCATACAGATGTGATAAGATAGCCCAGGTGCAACCGAAAACTTCATGGAGGTAGTAATGATTTTTCTTCACTGCATTATGTGTAGCAGTCATGTTGTGAAGAAGAGAACCAAACTGACGCTTAACCCATTTATGGTTTCGATCCACCTTCTGGTGAAGACTAAGAAGCAGCTCACGATCAATCATCACCCTGGGAGCTGTGGCTTGAGGATTTGGCTTGGATGCATTTGCAGCAGAATCATGAGTGGCAGAGTCATCATTGGTGGAATAAGATGCAGCTTTGCGAAACTGACCATCCAATGGACGAATGCCTTCATTAATGACAGCAGGTGCCTTGCCCTTTTCATCAGCTGAGGAATAAGTCTGCTTCAGGACTTCAATTGGGGGCAGGTAGGTAAGGTGATTCTAAAAATCAGCCTTGTAGTTTAGTGAATACCTTGTTCTGAGGAATCTCATAATCCAAGGAGCATAAGGCTTCAACTCAAATGGAGAGAGTGCAACATTTGCCAGAGTCCTCATGAAGAAATCATGATAATTGACAGGAATGCCATGTATGATGTTGAATAGCAGATTCCTCATGATGCCAACAATTTCCTCATCAGACGAGTCATGGCCTTTGATAGGACTAATTGTCCTCGTTAGAATGCGATAGACTATTCTGGGTGCATATGGCAATTCCTTCAGGAGGAATTTGGTCCTTGGGGCTTGACCGGGCTTCAGGGGCTTCATTAGTACTTGCATGTAACGGCCAGTGAGTTCAGGCTCCTGGTACAAGCAACAAGCTCCTTCAAGGGGTGGACTGATGGGCAGGCGTGAAGTAATTCAGAGGCCGATGCCTTATAATGAGTGTTATCGGTCATCCAGTCCAATACCCAAGTGTTGATATCATCAGCATCACCTGTGATGTACAGTGTAGCGTAGAACTGAAGAATAAGCTCTTCATTCCAATCAACAATGTCAGAGCAAAAGTTGAGGAGGCCTGCGTCATGAAGCACACTGAGGACAGGAGAGAATCAAGGCAGTGATTCCATGTCCACGTGAGGAATATGCTCATGGTAGAAGACTTTATCCTTGTTGAAGAGCAGTGAAGAATAGAAATTGGCCTGGCTGGCAGTCTAGAAGAGCTTCCTCCTAAGACGAGCAAAATCATAAGGATTGTAGTCCGTGAATAATACATGCTCGCTGAAGAAGTCATCAACCTTGATTTTTTGCTTCTTTGAGAAAGGACCCTTTGGCTTGGGGTGAGGAGTGCCAGTAAATTGCATCACAACCTCAGGGATCGCAATCTCAGGTTCCGCAGGCTGAGGAATTTCAGGTTTTTCTTCAGTGGCAGCCTGGGACTTCAATTCTTCATTTACATTTTCTTCAGCACTAGTGGCCGGGAACTCTTCATGGACAGACGGTGTGGCATTAGGTTCTTCAGATCCCATTTGTACTTCAGTAGTGACAGGGGGGTGAGGAATTTGTTGTAGGGGTGTGAACAGAGGAGAGTTGGGGTGCTGACTTTCCGAAAAGTCGTCGTTCAACACTAGAGTTGTACACCCAATGTCCACATCCTCTTCTTCATTCATTTCTTCAACGCCGGCTTCTTCAGCAGTAAACTGAGGCATGGGCGATGAGACTATTGGGGTTGAAGGGATTGCATCCGCTTCAATTTCTTCATCCAACTGTTCTGAGGAAGCAGCAAAAGGAATGCCTTCATTGGATCCGCTTGGGATCACGTATTCTTCATCAAATGGTACAAGGTCCCACTACTAGGGAAAACCTTATACACAGAACTTTAGCAGTAGCGCGGGTCAAAAAAGCACGTTGGTGCTAAGTAGCAGTAGCGCGCCTGTGCAAACCGCGCTGCAGATAAAGTTTTAGCAGTAGCACGTCTTGTTCTAAACACGTTACTACCAAAATTCCCACGTCTTAGCCGATAGGCTACACATAGTAGTAGCGACCTATATCGAACCGCGCTACCGCTACTTTCTTGGTAGCAGCGCGTTTTAATCTAAACTCGCTACTGCTAAAGGATATAAAATTAAATGGAAAGCAAATAGAAAGGTAACTGAAAATGAAAGAAATAGAATAAGGTGAAAGGAAAAAATAAAATGTGAAGAAAACTAAATGAAAAAGGGGAAAAAGAGAAAGGAGTTGCAGTAGCGTGTATCCCAAAACGCGCTGTAGCTAACGTAGCAGTAGCGCGCTTTCTGGAACGCGCAACTGCTACTTCTGACTTAACCACGGGGTTCGTCCTTCCCCACGACCACTTCCCCCAAATCCATCTCTCCACTCTCGCCGCCGCTGTCGCCCGTCGGCCGCTGCGCGCTCTCCGCACACCGTCAACGCCGCCCCGCCCCCGCCCCCAACCTCAATGCCGCCCCGACCGCGACCTCGACGCCGCCATCCGCCGCGCGCCCGTGCCCCGAGCCCGACCACGACGCCGCCTGCCCCTCCCTCGTCGCAGGCACCCGAGGTGAGCATGCCTGCTCCTCCCTCTCCCCTACCTCTGCCTAGGGTTTCTTTATATTTTAGTTGCATCAAATTAGTTAGGGTTCATGTAAGGGTGGAAACGGATCGGATGCGGATGTGGCTCAAATGAGTTAGGGTTCATGTAAGGTTGGAATATCCGCTACCACTTTCCACCCCTAGCTTCATCAAATTAGATGGTAATTAGGGCAGTAATTCCTAAGTACTAATTAGTTAGTAAGAACTAGGTACTAATTAGGTACTAGTTTATTTTTATTTATAGTAAGTTTATTTTTAATAAGAACTAGTTGAATTAATAGAACTAGTTAGTAAGAACTTGTTGCTATTTTTTAGTTAAAGCATTTTTTCCCGCATCGACGTGGACAATGCCTATCCCGCATCCTCGTCGTCGAGTCGGCGGAGGACGACACCTTCTTGACCAGATGGGCCATGTCCGGGACTGGGCTCCGCCAGGGTGGTACTGGGATGCGCTACCTACCGGGGGGCGCAGGTTGGTGAGGAGCCAGCCTGTTGTTGACCCGAACCTTCTTTCGTGGCGGTCGCGTGGGCCAGTGACGGTCCAGAGGCTCGAGGACCCCGCGGAGGTGGTGCGTCACCGTGTCAGTGAGGAGGACGCGCACGTCCGTTGCTACTTGTTTGCGTTGGAGCACAGGTTCTCCAATACCTGGTAGGTTCTCCAGGGATCTCACTGGAGCTATGACCGTGATGGTTCCTTCTCTGTGGGGGTCCACCGCCCGCGCCGATACCCATCGTGTGCTAGGGTTTTAGTTGTATTTGTGATGTTATATGTATGACACTATTCAGGATGTATTAGTGATAATATTAGACAATGTACGGACGCATGAGATGATTTACTTTGGCTTATTGAATGCATGCTAATTTGAGTCCTATAAGATATTTTGAAATGTATATATTGTGTTGCTCAAATAGGATATGTGCTTGCCCGTGGCCAGTCATGTTTGTAGGTTACACCTCCGAGTGGCCTATGTTTTTCCGGAGTGTTGATTCATTTCCGTTCTGGCAAATTTCAGGCGCTCGATATGTCCTATTTTAGCAAAGTTCATGCCGGATTTTTCCGTGAATTTTGGCATGACTTGTGCTAGAATATGTAGGAAATATCGAGTGCCCCGGATTTGTGTGTTGAGTATCCTGGTAGTTGTCTTCGATCGATTTTCAATTAATGTTTTAACTATGAACATAGGAAATGTCTGACGACGAAAAGGATTTCAGTATTTGCAAATACTGCGAAGATGAGCGCGGCCTGTGCAATAGAATCTTCCTAGATGATGATAGGCGCTTCAGCATCAAGCTGGACGATAACTTCAAAGTGGATATAGTAAGTCACAACGACAAGTCTTTTTTTCATAATTAAGCATGACATTAAGCATGGCAAGTCTTTTTTTACTATTCTACTAGCATATCCCCTGCCATGCAAGAGTTTTTGTATTGGATAAGATAGGTTTCAGTCATACTATGGAGAAAAAGAAAGTTTACTTGAAGACCGAGCATGGTTATATTTTCCAAGCAAAATTATACAATTCAGACGACTACACCTATTTTGGATGCAAAACATGGCGAGCACTATGCAAAACTTGTGCATTTGAGCCTGATATGGTTATCACCTTTGATATTCGTCCGGAAGATGATATTGAAGGTAATACCGACATCTGGGTCGATGTGCAGACGCCTTCAGTTATACCATTATGTAAGTTTCTCAACCATATTTATGTTTTTGATATTGTTTATTCAAAAATAGTTGACAACTAATTTGTATTGTCAGCTTATTTCGGTGCAAGCAAACATGTCCAGCGATTGGTAGACATGACCTACTACTGTCCCGGGGCTGAACTAAACTGTGAGGAGCTAAGTCATTATGTTTCATGGCTTGAGGATCTTGATACTGTGAAGATAAAATTTCTTCCTGCATTTAGAAATGTTAGTACTGAAAACGTGCGACCAATAGTGTTCGTAATGAACTACGGTCACATCTATTTAGGAAGGATGGTAAGATTTTTACTATTTTTCCTCAGTGCATCTTTTCCATACATTATTTTTGAAGCTAAACTTCATTGCTAAGTATGTTACCATACGATGTTCTTCAACAGGGACTCCCGATGAATGTTGTGCCTTATGGGATCGAGACTAAAGGTACCATGAGTATTATTAGCTTACGGCCAAAATATCCTACAGATTACTTTAGTGCATTCAAGATTAGCGACGGGTGCTTAATAGTGCAAGACTGGACCAAATGTGTGATAGAGAATCGCAGAGAAGTACTAGGGGGCATCAAACAGATGCGCTACCCACGATTAGGAGACAAGTTCATTTGCATGCTCCAAGTTGATCAAGGAGGAGAGCTACACATGTTTTATGTTATTTTACCTAAGAGAGAGCAGCAAGAGTGATTAGCTAGCTAGAAATGAGTTTGAGGATGATGATGTGCTACACTATTACTATGATGATAAAATAGCTAGTGTTGGTGGTAATGACTATGATGATTATTATTAGCTAGTGTTAGTGGTGATTAAATAAATACTGTTGGTGGTAATGACTATGATGATGATTAAATAACTTGTGCTGGCGGATTAGATTCAAGTGGAGGCAACATGTGGTGCACATCGAAAGTACTACTGTAAGTGCATCTAGTGCCACCCCTAGTTGGTTCTGGAGTATTGACGACAAACCTAGTTGAGGGACTAATGTGTTTGTGAGAATTGCAGGATAACACAGGTAGAAGTCCCTCATTGATTCGGTTTAGCTACCAGAGATGACCCCCAAAAATGTACGAAGACATTGAAGATAATGGTGGTTCATGAAGACATTCATGTCGAAGACAATGACATATGAAGACTCCCCATGAAGCCTTTGGAACTCGAAGACTTAGATCCTTCGTAGTTTTACTTTATTCATGTTGTGTCATAGGAACCACCGTATTGTTAAGTGGGGTCCAAGAGAACCAGTCAGGATGACTGAAGTGATGCCTAATTCAAATCCTATGTCTTCGAGTGAAGACAATGAGAGAAAATCTTGTCCAGAGTCAGACAAGTCAGCTTTACTTGCAGCCCAAGTAAAGTTGCCGTGAGAGTTCAAAATCCGACCGTTAGTACACGTGTCAGTTCCTTAGTGACCCAGGGTCATTTCGGACAAATCAGGTCAGGGTTGCCAAGTGGCTATAAATAGTCCACCCCCACAACCATAAACGGTTGGCTGCTCAGATTTCAGTGCACGGCTTTTGTCGTTTGAGAGCAACCCACCTCGAAGCCTTTGAGAGAAAATCCTTAGTGAGGAGAAAAGCCCTAACCACCCAGAGCCAGAGTAATTGGGCATCACTTAAGTCTTCTTGTCTGAGTGATCTGAAGACTTATTACACTTGAGGACTGTGCATCCTCCAGACGGTTAGGCGTCGCGTTCTGAGCATCCAAGAGGAATTGTGGATTGCCGGTGAACGAAGTCTGTGAAGGTTTGGGAGTCTACCTTGAAGACTTACCAGAGTGATTGGGCGGGGTCTGTGTGACCTTAGCTCAAGGAGAAAACGGTGAGGACTGGGTGTCCTGAGCTGCGTGTTCAGGACTGGGTGTCCGGGACTGTGTGTCCTTTGGTTTAAATACCTAGCCGCTCCAACCAGACGTACAGTTGTCACAGCAACTGGAACTGGTCCAACATATCATTGTCTTCAACGTGTCACTGGTTTCATCTTCACCTCCCTTTACTTACCAGTACACATTGTGAAGCTATTTCATGCCTGCTTAATCTTCTGTCTTCACAACCTGACTGTATGATCTGTTTGGCTTCATAACTTCTTCCAACCTGATCCTCATTACACTGAAGCTATTTGTCTCTGTGCTTTCACTGTATTGTATATTTGACTATGGCTTGCGTTGTGTAATCTACCTTCCGCTGCATAGTGATAGGCTTGTTCACTCTGTTTGTCTTCATAACTTCCACGTTTTGAAGACTTTCATAAAAATCGCCTATTCACCCCCCCTCTAGTCGATATAACGCACTTTCAATTGGTATCAGAGCAAGGTGCTCCCTTGTTCTATGTGATTCGGTTTAACCACCTGGAGTTTTCGCTATGTCGACTGCAGGGATAATTAAAGTCTCCGCTGTGTGCCCATCTTCGATGGAACTGAATATACCTACTGGAAGAATAAGATGCGCATGCATCTTGAAGCCATTGACGTCGACCTATGGTATGTCGTCGAAAACGGCGTTCCCAAGGCTGGAGAAGGTGTCACTGCGGCTGATGTCAAGAAGTTCACTCAACTGGACTCCACTGCCAAGAATATTATCTGTGGTCATCTGACCAAGGGACAGTACGGCCGTGTGAGTGCCTTGAAGACATCCAAGCTGGTCTGGGACTGGCTCTCCAAGGTCAATGAAGGCATCTCAACCCAGAGAGATCAGAGAATCAGTGTTCTTCGCAATCTCTTCAACCGCTTCAAGCGAGATGACAATGAGAATGTCCAGCACACATTTGACCGGCTCACTGACATCACAAATGAGCTTCAAGCCCTCGGCGCCACTGAGATCACCAAACATGAAATCGTCAAGACGCTGCTAAGATCACTTGACAGTTCATTTGACATCCTAGCCCTGATGATTCAAGAACGTCCAGACTTCAAGACACTCGATCCGTCTGACATACTTGAGAGGCTCAACACACATGAGTTTCAGCTTTCTGAGAAAAGAGATATCTACAGTCCAAACTATGGGCGAACCCGTGCCCTGAAGGCAAAAGCTGTGTCATCATCTGAAGAAGAATCTGACAGCAGTTCTGATGATCCTGAAGACATTGGACGGGAACTTGCAATGCTAGTGAAGAATTTCCAGAGATTCACCAAGAAGAAAGGCTTCAGAAAGTCTTCACGATCAAGCTCAAGGAATGATGAAGCCTCTGCGCATGACTACAAGAGGAAAACTTGTCACAAGTGCAAGAAAACTGGACACTTCATCTCTGAGTGTCCACAATGGGACAATGAGAACAGAAAGAAGAAGAAGAGCAAGGAATATGACTCTGACGATAAGAAGACTAAGAAATACTCAAAGTCTTCTTCCAAGTCTTCCTCAAAGTCTTCATCACACAAGAAGAGTTCATCTGGCAAGGCTCGTGCGTTTGTTGGCAAGGAAATGGATTCAGAGGAGGAGTCCGCTTTTGAGGAGGCAGAGGTGGAGTCTTAGGAGGAGTCTGATTCAGGCATTGTGAGTCTGGCTACAGCCTACGTCGCCAAGTCCATCTTCAACACTGAAGACAATGACTCCATCACCATCACCGGTGCAAATGACAAGGACGACTCTACTCCCACCTACTGCTTCATGGCACGTGGTGCCAAGGTAAACACACGCACTACTCACTATCGAACATCTAGTGACGATGACTCTGATTGTGATTCAAAACCCAGTTACAAGACACTTGCTAAAATTGCAACTGAACAACAAAAGGCCATGGAACATATTCAAAAACTGTTAGACAGAAGCGATGATCTGTTGGGTGCTGAAATGACTCGTTCTGAATCCTTAATTGAAGACATAAAAAATCTTCATGTTAAGTATCAGGAACTCGAAGATCGTCTTGAGACTCTCTCAACTACTCATGAAAAGCTCTCCTATGATTATCTTCAGAAGAAGCAAGATCTTGAGAAGTTGAGAGCGGATCATGAAGATCTTCAAAAGGAAAACGAGTCACTTCGAGCCGAACAGATCAGTTCTGCTAAGGAAGGATTTGAACCACCATGCCTCAAATGCATTGAGCGTGATAATGCTATTTCTGTTGCTGAATGTTCCACTACTACTGCTGTTGCAATATCTTCAACTGTTGAAGTGGTAACTAACCCCTCTGCTGAGGATACCACTGCTATTGCTGATGAAAATGCTAGGTTGAAGACATTGCTTGAAACAGGGATGTACAAAAGTCTCAAAGGACATCAGACACTATGTGATGTCCTCAAGAAGCAGATTCTGAACCGAAACCCTAGCAAAGAGGGTGTTGGGTTCGTGAGGAAAATTAATGCAGATGGCTCTTACTGGAAACCTGAGCAGTACCCCAAAACCACATGGGTTGCTGCAAAGGACTCCTCATCAGATCCATCCAATCTATCTGGCTTCACTTGTGCTAATTCAATTATCATTGATGAATCCTTTGATGCAAACTATAAACTGTTTAGGAATCAGAATGGTGAAGTATTTGCCAGGTACATTGGTACTAACTGCAGGAATGGACCGCCCATGAAGAAGATCTGGGTTCCAAAAATGTGTCTTGAGAATCTTCCTGTGAATGTCCCCATGACACCTCACATGAAGAAGACAAACCTCAGACCAAAGACTTCATATGGTCCAAAGGCTTCATACAGGCAGAGGACTCATCTGAGCTGCACTAACGCAAATGTCTTGCAGGGAAACCATGCTCAGTCTTATGAGAACGGTTCTTTGAACCGTCATTCTCATATGACCAAAAACTATTCTGCCTATTCTTATGAGTACTACTGCCCACCTGCTAGACTGTTTGCTAGGGCTCCAAAGCCAAAATTCTCAGATGCTGCACTTAGACTTATTGCTTCTAAGCCACCCTTGAAGATGTGGGTGGTTAAGAAAGCTTAACTCTCTTTTGCAGGGAAAGGTCTCCAGCACAAAACCAAAATCTTCTGATGCTATTGCTGGGTACCTTAAAAATCTCGTGGGGCGCACGATCAAATGCCCGAATGGCATCACTATGTATTTCATATCTGAATCGCATGCTACTCTCCCTGCTTGTCCTAACCTGGATCTCAGTTTTCATAATCCACTGGTTCGTCAAATGTTTTTGCTTCACAACACTCTTGGTGAAGCCTATCCCCCTAACTGCACTGTAGGGTACGACACCAGTGACTTCAGAGTCTTCAGAATGGATTATTGACAGCGGGTGTACAAATCACATGACTGGCAAGAGAAGTCTCTTTATGGACTCAACCTTACGTCCATCTGACAAGAGCCACATTACATTCGCTGACACTGGTAAAAGTAAAGTACTGGGTCTAGGTAGAGTTGCAATCTCAAAGGATCAACACATGGATAAAGTCATGTTTGTTGAATCCCTTGCCTTCAACTTAATGTCTGTCTCAATGCTTTGCGATTTAAACATGATTGTAATCTTTGGAAAATATCGTTGTCTGGTACTAATGGAATCTGACAAGTCTCTAGTGTTTGAAGGGTATCGAAAAGATGATTTGTACGTGGTAGATTTCTCAGCAGGGCCACAGCTTGCACTTTGCCTTCTCGCAAAGGCTTCAGAATGCTGGCTTTGGCATCGAAGACTTGGGCATGCTGGCATGAGGAACCTCCACACCCTTGCTAAGAAGAAGCATGTCATAGGCATCGAGGGCGTCAAGTTCAAGAAAGATCACTTATGCGGTGCCTGTGAAGCTGGGAAGATGACAAGGGCAAAATATCCTTCGAAGACAATCATGACCACTACTCAACCCTTCGAACTGCTTCACATGGATCTCTTGGGTCCTACCCACTACTCAACTTTCTCCACTACTGCTTGCCTCTATGGATTCGTCATTGTTGATGATTACTCTAGATATACTTGGGTGCACATAATCCTTTACAAGACTGAAGTGCAGGATGTCTTCAGACGCTTCGCAAATCGGGCAATGAACAATTATGGTGCCAAGATAAAGCACATCAGAAGTGACAATGGCACAGAATTCAAGAACACCGGCCTTGACACATATCTTGATACATTGGGCATCACTCATGAATTCTCAGCTCCATACACGCCACAACAGAATGGCATCGTCGAACGCAAGAACAGAACACTCATTGAGATGGCCAGAACAATGTTAGATGAGTACAAGACACCAAGAAAATTCTGGACTGAAGCCATTGACACTGCATGCCATACTATCAACCGTGTATATCTTCACAAGCTGCTGAACAAGACATCTTATGAACTTCTGACTGGCAAGAAGCCAAATGTAAGTTACTTCAGAGTATTTGGATCAAGATGCTGGATCAAGGACCCTCACCACACCGCAAAATTTGCTCCAAAAGCACATGAGGGATTCATGCTTGGATATGGAAAGGATTCGCACTCCTACAGAGTCTTTAAGCTCTTTCACTACAAAGTGGTTGAAACAGTGGATGTGCGGTTTGATGAGACCAATGGGTCACAAAGAGAGCAACTACCAGATGTACTAGATGAAGTTCCAGCCAGTGAATCAATCAAGCTAATGGGAACTGGAGAAATTATACCTTCTGAAGCTCGTCCTGAAGAAGAACTTATCATCTCAGCACCTGATCCACATGAAGACAATGCTCAGCCTGAAGACATTCCTCCCCATGACAACGTAGATCAGCAAGAGCAAAGGCTTCGACCCCTACATCCTCGTGTTGCCAATGAAGTGCAAATTGACAGAATAATTGATAGCATCAATGCACCTGGTCCACTGACTCGTTCAAAGGCAACTCAACTGGCAGACTTTTGCGGACACTTCGCATTTGTTTCAATCACAGAACCCAAGAAAATTGATGAAGCCTTTTGAAGGAAATATGCCCTAGAGGCAATAATAAAGTTATTATTTATTTCCTTATATCATGATAAATGTTTATTATTCATGCTAGAATTGTATTAACCGGAGACATAATAGATGTGTGAATACATAGACAAACAGAGTGTCACTAGTATGCCTCTACTAGACTAGCTCGTTAATCAAAGATGGTCATGTTTCCTAACCATGAACAAAGAGTTGTTATTTGATTAACGAGGTCAGATCATTAGTTGAATGATCTGATTGACATGACCCATTCCATTAGCTTAGCACCCGATCGTTTAGTATGTTGCTATTGCTTTCTTCATGACTTATACATGTTCCTATGACTATGAGATTATGAAACTCCCGTTTGCCGGAGGAATACTTTGGGTACTACCAAACATCACAACGTAACTGGGTGATTATAAAGGAGTACTACAGGTGTCTCCAATGGTAGATGTTGGGTTGGCGTATTTCGAGATTAGGGTTTGTCACTCCGATTGTCGGAGAGGTATCTCTGGGCCCTCTCGGTAATACACATCACATAAGCCTTGCAAGCATTATAACTAAGATGTTAGTTGTGAGATGATGTATTACGGAACGAGTAAAGAGACTTGCCAGTAACGAGATTGAACTAGGTATTGGATACCGACGATCGAATCTCAGGCAAGTAACATACCGATGACAAAGGGAACAACGTATGTTGTTATGCGGTCTGACCGATAAAGATCTTCGTAGAATATGTAGGAGCCAATATGGGCATCCAGGTCCCGCTATTGGTTATTGACCGGAGACGTGTCTCGGTCATGTCTACATTGTTCTCGAACCGTAGGGTCCGCACGCTTAACGTTACGATGACAGTTATTATGAGTTTATGCATTTTGATGTACCGAAGGTTGTTCGGAGTCCCGGATCTGATCACGGACATGACGAGGAGTCTCGAAATGGTCGAGACATAAAGATTGATATATTGGAAGCCTATGTTTGGACATCGGAAGTGTTCCGGGTGAAATCGGGATTTTACCGGATTACTGGGAGGGTTACCGGAACCCCCCGGGAGCCAAATGGGCCAACATGGGCCTTGGTAGAAAGGTGAAAGGGCTGCCCCATGGGCTGCACGCCTCCCCCTTCCCCTAGTCCTATTAGGACTAGGGAAGGTGGCCGGCCACCCCCTCTCTCTTTCCCACTTGAGAAAACCTAGTTGGACTAGGATTGGAGGGGGGAGTCCTACTCCCGGTAGGAGTAGGACTCCTCCTGCGCCTCCCACCTTGGCCGGCCAGCCCCTCCCCTTGGATCCTTTATATACGGGGACAGGGGGCACCTCTAGACACACAAGTTGATCCTTGAGATCGTTCCTTAGCCGTGTGCGGTGCCCCCTGCCACCAAATTCCACCTCGATCATACCGTTGTAGTGCTTAGGCGAAGCCCTGCATCGGTAGTACATCAAGATCGTCACCACGCCGTCGTGCTGACGGAACTCTTCCTCGACGCTTTGCTGGATCGGAGCCCGAGGATCGTCATCGAGCTGAACGTGTGCTAAGAACTCGGAGGTGCCGGAGTAACGGTGCTTGGATCGGTCGGATCGGGAAGACGTACGACTACTTCCTCTACGTTGTGTGATCGCTTCCGCAGTCGGTCTGCGTTGGTACGTAGACAACACTCTCCTCTCTCGTTGCTATGCATCACCATGATCTTGCGTGTGCGTAGGAAATTTTTTGAAATTGCTACGTTCCCCAACAGTGGCATCCGAGCCTAGGTTTTATGGTTTGATGTTATTTGCACGAGAAGAACACAAGTGAGTTGTGGGCGATATAAGTCATACTGCCTACCAGCATGTCATACTTTGGTTCGGCGGTATTGTTGGATGAAGCAGCCCGGACCGACATTACGCGTACGCTTACGCGAGACCGGTTTCCCCGACGTGCTTTGCACATAGGTGACTTGCGGGTGACTGTTTCTTCAACTTTAGTTGAACCGAGTGTGGCTACGCCCGGTCCTTGAGAAGGTTAAAACGGAGTCTATTTGACAAACTATCGTTGTGGTTTTGATGCGTAGGTGAGATGAGTTCTTGCTTAAGCCCGTAGCAGCCACGTAAAACTTGCAACAACAAAGTAGAGGACGTCTAACTTGTTTTTGCAGGGCATGTTGTGATGTGATATGGTCAAAACGTGATGAGTTATAAGTTGTTGTATAAGATGATCATGTTTTGTTGAAGTTATCGGCAACTAGCAAAAGCCTTATGGTTGTCTGTCTATTGCATAAGATGCAAGCGCCCAATAATTGCTTTACTTTATCGCTATGCGATAGCAATAGTTGCAAGAGCAATAGTTGGCGAGACGACCATGTGACGACATATTGATATAGATCAAGATGATGGAGATCATGATGTCATGCCGGTGACGATGGAGATCATGACGGTGCTTTGGAGATGGAGATCAAAGGCACAAGATGATGATGGCCATATCATGTCACATATTTTGATTGCATGTGATGTTTATCTTTTTATGCATCTTATCTTGCTTTGATTGACGGTAGCATTATAAGATGATCTCTCACTAAATTATCAAGAAGTGTTCTCCCTGAGTATGGACCGTTGCCAAAGTTCGTCGTGCCCAGACACCACGTGATGATCGGGTGTGATAAGCTCTACGTCCATCTACAACGGGTGCAAGCCAGTTTTGCACACGCAGAGTACTCAGGTTAAACTTGACGAGCCTAGCATATGCAGATATGGCCTCGGAACACGGAGACTGAAAGGTCGAGCGTGAATCATATAGTAGATATGATCAACATAACGATGTTCACCATTGAAAACTACTCCATCTCACGTGATGATCGGTTATGGTTTAGTTGATTTGGATCACGTGATCACTTAGAGGATTAGAGGGATGTCTATCTAAGTGGGAGTTCTTAAGTAATATGATTAATTGAACTTTAATTTATCATGAACTTAGTCCTGGTAGTATTAGCATATCTATGTTGTAGATCAATAGCTCGCGTTGTTGCTTTCATATGTTTATTTTGATATGTTCCTAGAGAAAATTGTGTTGAAAGATGTTAGTAGCAATGATACGGATTGGATCCGTGATCTGAGGTTTATCCTCATTGCTGCACAGAAAAATTATGTCCTTGATGCACCGCTAGGTGACAGACCTATTGCAGGAGCAGATGCAGACGTTATGAACGTTTGGCTAGCTCAATATGATGACTACTTGATAGTTTAGTGCACCATGCTTAATGGCTTAGAATCGGGACTTCAAAGACGTTTTGAACGTCATGGACCATATGAGATGTTCCAGGAGTTGAAGTTAGTATTTCAAGCAAATACCCGAGTTGAGAGATATGAAGTCTCCAACAAGTTCTATAGCTAAAAGATGGAGGAGAATCGCTCAACTAGTGAGCATGTGCCCAGATTGTCTGAGTACTACAATCGCTTGAATCAAGTGGGAGTTAATCTTCCAGATAAGATAGTGATTGACAGAATTCTCTAGTCACCATCACCAAGTTAGTAGAACTTCGTGATGAACTATAATATGCAAGGGATGACAAAAGTAATTCCCAAGCTCTTCGTGATGCTGAAATCAATGAAGGTAGAAATCGAGAAAAACATCAAGTGTTGATGGTTGACAAGACCACTAGTTTCAAGAAAAGGGCAAAGGGAAGAAGAAGGGGAACTTCAAGAAGAACAGCAAGCAAGTTGCTGCTCAGGAGAAGAAACCCAAGTCTGGTCCTAAGCCTGAGACTAAGTGCTTCTACTGCAAAGGGACTGGTCACTGGAAGCGGAACTGCCCCAAGTATTTGGCGGATAAGAAGGATGGCAAAGTGAACAAAAGTATATTTGATATACATGTTATTGATGTGTGCTTTACTAGTGTTTATAGCAACCCCTCAGTATTTGATATTGGTTTAGTTGCTAAGAGTAGTAACTCGAAACAGGAGTTGCAGAATAAACAGAGACTAGTTAAGGGTGAAGTGACGATGTGTGTTGGAAGTAGTTCCAAGATTGATATGATCATCTCCCCTATACTTTCGGGATTAGTGTTGAACTTAAATAAGTGTTATTTGGTTTTTGCGTTGAGCATGAATATGATTTGATCATGTTTATTGCAATACGGTTATTCATTAAAGTCAGAGAATAATTGTTGTTCTGTTTACATGACTAAAACCTTCGATGGTCATACACCCAATGAAACAAGTTCGTTGGATCTCGATCGTAGTGATACACATATTCATAATATTGAAAACAAAAGATGCAAAGTTAATAATAATAGTGCAACTTATTTGTGGCACTGCCGTTTAGGTCATATTGGTGTAAAGCGCATGAAGAAACTCCATGCTGATGGGATTTTCGAATCACTTGATTATGAATCACTTGATGCTTGCGAACCATGCCTCATGGGCAAGATGACTAAGACTCCGTTCTCCGGAGCGAGCAACTGACTTATTGGAAATAATACATACTGATGTATGCAGTCCGATTAGTGTTAAGGCTCACGGCAAGTATCGTTATTTTCTGAACTTCACAGATGATTTGAGGAGATATGGGTATATCTATTTGATGAAACATAAGTCTGAAACGTTTGAAAAGTTCAAAGAATTTCAGAGTGAAGTGGAAAATCATCGTGACAAGAAAATAAAGTTTCTACGATCTAATCGTGGAGACAAATATTTGAGTTACGAGTTTGGTCTTCAATTAGAACAATGTGGAATAGTTTCACAAACTCACGCCACCTGGAACACCACAGCATAATGGTGTGTCCGAACGTCATAACCGTACTTTATTGGATATAGTGCAATCTATGATGTTTCTTACCGATTTACCACTATCGTTTTTGGGGTCATGCATTAGAGACAGCTGCATTCACGTTAAAAAGGGGCACCATCTATATCCGTCGAGACGACGCCTTATGAACTATGGTTTGGCAAGAAACCAAAGTTGTCATTTCTTGAAGTTTGGGGTTGCGATGCTTATGAGAAAAGGTTTCATCCTGATAAGCTCAAACCCAAATCGGAGAAATATGTCTTCATAGGATACCCAAAGGAGACTGTTGGGTACACCTTCTATCACAGATCCTAAGGCAAGACATTCGTTGCTTATAATGGATCCTTTCTAGAGAAGGAGTTTCTCTTGAAAGAAGTGAGTGGGAGGAAAGTAGAAAACTTGATAAGGTAATTGTACCTTCTACCTTATTGGAAAGTAGTTCATCACAAAAATCTGTTCTTGTGACTACTACACCAATTAGTGAGGAAGCTAATGATGATGATCATGTAACTTCAGATCAAGTTACTATCGAATCTCGTAGGTAAACCAGAGTGAGATCCGCACCAGAGTGGTACGGTAATCCTGTTCTGGAGGTCATGTTACTTGACCATGATGAACCTACGAACTATTAGGAAGCGATGATGAGCCCAGATTCCGCGAAATGGTTTGAGGCCATGAAATCTGAGATATGATCCATGTATGAGAACAAAGTTTGGACTTTGGTTGACTTGCCCGATGATCAGCAAGCAATTGAGAATAAATGGATCTTCAAGAGGAAGACGGACGCTGATAGTAGTGTTACTATCTACAAAGCTAGAATTGTCGCAAAAGGTTTTCGACAAGTTCAAGGTGTTGACTACGATGAGAGCTTCTCACTCGTATCTATGCTTGAGTCTGTCCGAATCATGTTAGTAATTGCCGCATTTTATGAAATCTGGCAAATGGATAAACAAAACTGCATTCCTTAATGGATTTATTAAAGAAGAGTTGTATATGATGCAACAGAAGGTTTTGTCAATCCGAAAGGTGCTAACAAAATGTGCAAGCTCCAGCGATCCATCTGTGGACTGGTGCAAGCATCTCGGAGTTGGAATATACGCTTTGATGAGTTGATCAAAGCATATAGTTTTATACAGACTTGCGGTGAAGCCTGTATTTACAAGAAAGTGAGTGGGAGCACTACAACATTTCTGATAAGTATATGTGAATGACATATTGTTGATCGGAAATAATGTAGAATTATTCTGTAAAGCATAAAGGAGTGTTTGAAAGGAGTTTTTCAAAGAAAGACTTCGGTGAAGCTGCTTACATATTGAGCTTCAAGATCTATAGAGATAGATCAAGACGCTTGATAAGTTTTTTCAATGAGTACATACCTTGACAAGATTTTGAAGTAGTTCAAAATGAAGCAGTCAAAGAAAGAGTTCTTGCCTGTATTATAAGGTGTGAAGTTGAGTAAGACTCAAAGCCCGACCACGGCAGAAGATAGAAAGAGAATGAAAGTCATTCCCTATGCCTTGGCCATAGGTTCTATAAAGTATGTCATGCTGTATACCAGATCTATTGTATACCCTGCACTGATTTGGCAAGGTTGTACAATAGTGATCTAGGAGTAGATCACCGGACAGCGGTCAGAACTATCCTTAGTGAAATAAGGATATGTTTCTCGATTATGGACGTGATAAAAAGGTTCGTCGTAAAGGGTTACGCCGATGCAAGTTTTGACACTAATCTAGATGACTCTAAGTCTCGGTCTAGATACATATTGAAAGTGAGATCAATTAGCTAGAGTAGCTCCATGCAAAGCATTGTTGACATAGAAATTTGCAAAATACATGTGGATCTGAATGTGGCAGACCCGTTGACTAAGATTCTCTCACAAGCAAAACATGATCACACCTTAGTACTCTTTGGGTGTTAATCACATAGCGATGTGAACCAGATTACAGAATCTAGTAAACCCTTTGGGTGTTGGTCACATGGCGATGTGAACTATGGGTGTTAATCACATGATGATGTGAACTATCGATGTTAATCACATGGTGATGTGATCTAGATTATTGACTCTAGTGCAAGTGGGAGACTGAAGGAAATATGCTCTAGAGGCAATAATAAAGTTATTATTTATTTCCTTATATCATGATAAATGTTTATTATTCATGCTAGAATTGTATTAACCGGAGACATAATAGATGTGTGAATACATAGACAAACAGAGTGTCACTAGTATGCCTCTACTAGACTAGCTCGTTAATCAAAGATGGTCATGTTTCCTAACCATGAACAAAGAGTTGTTATTTGATTAACGAGGTCAGATCATTAGTTGAATGATCTGATTGACATGGCCCATTCCATTAGCTTAGCACCCGATCGTTTAGTATGTTGCTATTGCTTTCTTCATGACTTATACATGTTCCTATGACTATGAGATTATGAAACTCCCGTTTGCCGGAGGAATACTTTGGGTACTACCAAACGTCACAACGTAACTGGGTGATTATAAAGGAGTACTACAGGTGTCTCTAATGGTAGATGTTGGGTTGGCGTATTTCGAGATTAGGGTTTGTCACTCCGATTGTCGGAGAGGTATCTCTGGGCCCTCTCGGTAATACACATCACATAAGCCTTGCAAGCATTATAACTAAGATGTTAGTTGTGAGATGATGTATTACGGAACGAGTAAAGAGACTTGCCAGTAACGAGATTGAACTAGGTATTGGATACCGACGATCGGATCTCGGGCAAGTAACATACCGATGACAAAGGGAACAACGTATGTTGTTATGCAGTCTGACCGATAAAGATCTTCGTAGAATATGTAGGAGCCAATATGGGCATCCAGGTCCCGCTATTGGTTATTGACCGGAGACGTGTCTCGGTCATGTCTACATTGTTCTCGAACCGTAGGGTCCGCACGCTTAACATTACGATGACAGTTATTATGAGTTTATGCATTTTGATGTACCGAAGGTTGTTTGGAGTCCCGGATGTGATCACGGACATGACGAGGAGTCTCGAAATGGTCGAGACATAAAGATTGATATATTGGAAGCCTATGTTTGGACATCGGAAGTGTTCCGGGTGAAATCGGGATTTTACCGGATTACTCGGAGGGTTACCGGAACCCCCCGGGAGCCAAATGGGCCAACATGGGCCTTGGTAGAAAGGTGAAAGGGCTGCCCCATGGGCTGCACGCCTCCCCCCTTCCCCTAGTCCTATTAGGACTAGGGAAGGTGGCCGGCCACCCCCTCTCTCTTTCCCACTTGAGAAAACCTAGTTGGACTAGGATTGGAGGGGGGAGTCCTACTCCCGGTAGGAGTAGGACTCCTCCTGCGCCTCCCACCTTGGCCGGCCAGCCCCTCCCCTTGGATCCTTTATATACGGGGACAGGGGGCACCTCTAGACACACAAGTTGATCCTTGAGATCGTTCTTTAGCCGTGTGCGGTGCCCCCTGCCACCAAATTCCACCTCGATCATACCGTTGTAGTGCTTAGGCGAAGCCCTGCGTCGGTAGTACATCAAGATCGTCACCACGCCGTCGTGCTGACGGAACTCTTCCTCGACGCTTTGCTGGATCGGAGCCCGAGGATCGTCATCGAGCTGAACGTGTGCTAAGAACTCGGAGGTGCCGGAGTAACGGTGCTTGGATCGGTCGGATCGGGAAGACGTACGACTACTTCCTCTACGTTGTGTGACCGCTTCCGCAGTCGGTCTATGTTGGTACGTAGACAACACTCTCCTCTCTCGTTGCTATGCATCACCATGATCTTGCGTGTGCGTAGGAAATTTTTTGAAATTGCTACGTTCCCCAACACCTTTATGGAACCTGAATGGATTCAAGCTATGCAAGAAGAGCTTCAACAATTTGAGCTGAACAATGTATGGGAGTTAGTTAAGCGTCCTGATCCACGGAAGCATAACATAATAGGCACCAAATGGATATATCGCAACAAGCAAGATGAGCATGGCCAAGTCGTCAGAAACAAGGCTCGTCTCGTTGCTCAAGGATATACTCAAGTGGAAGGCATCGACTTCGATGAAACATTTGCTCCTGTGGCCAGACTTGAAGCCATCCGTATACTGCTGGCCTATGCAAATCATCACAACATAATCCTGTATCAAATGGATGTAAAAAGTGCCTTCCTCAATGGCAAAATTGAAGAAGAAGTGTATGTTGCGCAACCACCTGGGTTTGAAGATCCAAAACATCCTGACATGGTGTACAAGCTCAAAAAGGCACTATATGGCCTCAAACAAGCCCCTCGGGCCTGGTATGATACACTCAAATACTTCCTGAAGAGCAAAGGCTTCATACCTGGTTCCCTGGATCCCACTCTCTTCACAAAGACATATGATGGTGAACTGTTTGTGTGCCAAATATACGTGGATGACATTATCTTCGGCTGCACCAATTAGAAGTACAGTGAGGAGTTCGGATATATGATGCAAGAGCAATATCAGATGTCTATGATGGGGGAGCTCAAATTCTTCCTCGGTCTTCAGATAAGGCAACAACGCAATGGCATCTTCATATCTCAAGAGAAATATCTCAAAGACTGCCTGAAGAAGTTCGGTATGCAAGACTGCAAAGGCTTCACAACACCAATGCCAGCCAAACATCATTTGGGTCCTGACGACAATGGTAAAGAGTTCGATCAAAAGGTATACCGCTCCATGATTGGTTCTTTGCTTTATTTATGTGCATCTAGGCCAGATATTATGCTTAGTGTTTGCATGTGTGCTCGGTTTCAAGCGGCACCAAAGGAGTCGCATCACTTAGCAGTGAAGCGAATTCTTCGATATTTGGCTCACACACCAACTCTAGGGTTATGGTATCCAAAGGGCTCAGAGTTTGATCTGGTTGGATTTTCGGACGCTGATTACGCTGGTGACAAGGTTGGTCGGAAGTCCACATCAGGCACATGTCATTTCCTGGGCCGATCTCTTGTCTGTTGGTCTTCAAAGAAGTAGAACTGTGTATCTCTCTCCACTGCTGAATCTGAATACATTGCTGCTGGATCCTGCTGCGCTCAGCTTCTATGGATGAAGCAAACCCTCAAGGATTATGGCATTCATCTGAAGCAAGTGCCACTTTACTGCGACAATGAAAGCGCCATCAAGATCGCCAACAACCCAGTTCAGCACTTGAAGACAAAGCACATTGAAATTCGTCATCATTTTCTCAGAGATCATGTTACAAAGGAAGACATTGGTATCATACACGTCAACACTGAAGAGCAATTGGCAGATATCTTCACCAAGCCCTTGGATGAGAAGAGATTTTGCAAGTTACGGTGTGAGCTAAATATCTTGGAATCCTCAAATGTCCTGTGATCAGGCAGACATCCTAACACTTATGCATGATGATGACTTAGATGTGCAACACACAAAGTAACGTATATCTTCAATCAATGAAGACATACATTGTAAGTGTGAATACATTAACGTGGAATTTGACCTTGGAGCGCCACGATAATTGTGCGCCGTGTCTGGGTCCAATACTTCCTATACGGTGGGTAGCGCCACCACCAAAAATTTTCTGCTTGAAGTGTTTTACTCATGGCATTACATTTGCTATGTCTTCACATTTGGTTTGGCTTCAATCTCAACATGTCTTCATGATTATCTTCACTATGTTGATTATATATGCACTGGTGTTCTGTCCTCTACAGCATTCACTTATAGCTATGTCTTCTTGTCTGAATCTTTTGAACTAAGTGAATGTGATCGGACCCTAACCTCTCCATGCTTCCTACCTCAAACTCTATCTCTCCAAGTCATATGCACTCTATTGAAACTGTCGAATGTCTTCACTGCATCCTTGCCAGAAGAAGACACAGAGACAAACTTTAAAATAGCTTTCATTGTTTTTCCATCAACTAGAATTCCGGAGTAGTAGGAACGACTCCCGACAAACCAGGCGTGCGTGGGGTGAAACTGCCCCCACAATTCCGCATGCTGGCCACGTACTGATCAGATGCGAATCGCCAGGGGCACCTGAGTAATAGCGCAGTGCCGCCCATATCCCTATAAATACACATTTCACTGCGGTCATTATCTCTTCTTCCTCCCTCGCACAAACCCTAGCGCCACCGCTAACTCTCAACGACGCCGGCGACGAAGTGCTTCACTGCCGTGACCTCTCCGACGCCGTTCTCACGCCGACAGTGGACATCAGTCTCTCCGCCGTCGCCCTAGGTGTCTTCCGTCGCCAAGTTAGGGCACGGAGGATCGAACTGCTCGGCCTCACCTCTCATCTCGTCTAGCAGTTCCAAGTCTGGTAAATAACAAGCCTTTTTACAGCCTCTTTTGATCCTATTGATCCATCACTTTCTGCCAAAAGAGGTTTCTATTCCTTCAAGTTTCATTCCTCTTGTCTGAATCTCATAACTTGCCTAGCATATTCACTTGTTCTTCATGAAGTAGTTAGATTCCTCACTTGTACTGATCTATGGGTTCGTACAAATCTGGAACCAACTTCTTTTCTATAAAGTGAATGTCTTCGCATGATGAGGTCAATGTCTTCTACACTGATTTATCTTCAAAATCTTCTGAGAATGCATATGACCTCTTCCCCTTCCCTCGCACCTTAATGCTGTCATAGGTACATGTCCGTGGGAGAATCTTTTGGTTCTCATAGTCTGCATTCATTTGCAGAGTTCCTACAGCGTCACATCAATTCACCCGAAGCAAGTTCCTGTTGGTCAAGCAAAAGGAAGCCTTTGAAGCCTTTGAATCCTTTGAAGCCTTTGAATCTTTTGAAGCCTTCCAAGTTAAGCTTCATGGCATCTGAGAAACAATCAAGGAAGGGAGGCAGACAGAGACGGGGTGACACATCTAAGGATCTGCCTGAAGATTTGGCAGAAATGTACCAAACAGATCCTGAAGAAAGCTATGGTCAGCGCAAGACACGAATCCAATGGATTCGCAGGTATTGGGCAGAGCAGTGGTTCCTATACCGCTTCGTCACCAAAGAATATGCAGAGAAGTGCGCCATCAAGAGGCCATGGGGAGATGCCTTGTACAAGAATCTCGTACCCCGAACCAGAGACGAAGCCATTGCTCAAGGCTTCTTTCCATGCATGGTCAAGGGACAACAGCCAGCTGATGCACATCCATCATCCCTTCTGTGGTGTCGCGATGACACTCTGTTCAAGCGCAACTTCCAATTTGCCCAGAACTCTGCGAAGCAAAACAAGAAGGAGTTTGGGTTGGACTTCAACCCTGGTCCCTCCAAACCAAGGGCAGATGGCACACGCGACGCTAATCCCAATGTCATCGGGCCATTTGCCAATCTCGAAGGCCTCATCACTCACATTATAGTCCAAGGGACTGCCGTGAACGACCCTCCTGCAGACACTGAGTCTGATGATGCTCCTACTGCCCCAGAGCCGAAGCAGATGAAGAAGAAGCCAAAAGCTTCCAAGCCAGTCGCTTCTCCCAAGATCTCCAAAGCGAAGCCATTGGCCACTGCACCTCCTGAAGTCAGTGTGCAGTCTGAAGACTTATCAAGAGTCTCCAAGCCTCAAGAAGCAAAGAAACCACAGCCACACACCAGCAAAGAGCTAACTGTCGCTGCCGTTCTTCGCTGCGAAGCCATTGATCTGTCCAGTGACGAAGATCTTGGTGATGACGCTCTTGAGCAACTCATCAAGAGCAAGGAGGAGGCTGAAATCTTCAACAACCTACCACTGTTTGATGCAGCAATCATCCACAAATTCATTGATGAGTGGTTTGAAACACCCAACATCAGCTTCGACGATCTGCAGCTGCCCATTGGCCTCAGCGTAGCCTTCCAAGGAGCTATCGCTTCAGAACTCGCTATTGCCCAACGCATCGTGGAACTGAAGCAAAAGATAGATTTTGAAAAGGCTCAGTTTAAGCAGAACATGGCCACGCTCAGCGTCCAAGAGATCAAAGACTTCAAAGTCATGCTGCATGAGTTGAAGGAAAACTTTATGCAGAAACGAGCAGAGGCTCAGGGTTCACGCGAGCGCATGAAGAATTTGGCTGATCTCTGCGTGCAGGCCTACAATGAGGCCGAGAAGCGAAAGGCACTTGGGCGTCCCGGCATCGACCCCAGGATGGCCGCTAAGAAAAAGAAGACGCCCACCGTGGCTGAAGAAGAGGCCCCACGCCAAGAAGCTGTTCCAATTGTCTTCCCCACCGCCAAGCCTAGCTCGAAGCCAAAGCGCTCAACCGCTTCAGAGCTTAAGAAGACAAGGATAGCCGAAGCTAAAGCAAGGAAGAGGAAACACTCCGAAGCCTCTCCTTCAGACCCCACCATCAAAAAGCGCAAGTCCAAGAAGTCTCGGGCTGCTCCCATAGAGCCCTTGATAGTTGAACCCCTTTCCGTTCGCCGTCCTCATGAAGATCGTCAGATGACCGTCCATGAGCCTGCTCTCACCGAGGCTCAGCATGATGAAGACATTCCAGCAGCCGACCCCACCGCTGCTGAAGACATTGGTCTCCAAGACAATGTACAAGATGATGCAGTCCTTCCTCAGCTCGAATCGAGTGAATTGCTCAGCATTGGTCGTCCCCTGACGCCAATCACACAAGATGCATCGTGGGCAGATCGCCCACATGAGGAAGAGGATGAGCCCCAGCCCACTGCAACTCCACCGGCGTCGCCTGCATTCCGTAGGCTTCGCAAAGGACCAACGGCTCAGACTGCTGACGACATTCCGGCTGCATCAGCCGAAGAACATGCAGAAGAGCATGAAGAACCTCAAGCTCCATCTCCCCCACACCAGCAAGAAGAAGTTCTCAAGGAGGCTGACACCACTGCGGCTGCCACACATAATACTGAAGCATTTGTGGAGCCCGACCAACCAACAGCTTCAAGAGATACTGAAGCAACTGCCTCTGACCCTTCTGTGCCTGTGTCTGCTGCCGGACCACAGTTCAATTATCATATTGCGCACAGGCCCCAGGTACAGAAGCCAATCCCACGACTGCCAAGGTTCCCAGGTCCAGTCACTGCTCCTGGCTCCTTCAATGTCAATAGCTTCAGGGCAGACAACACTTCCTTCAACCGCTCCAAGAACCCTTACTCAAGGGAAAGGATTGTGTCAGATAGGTTCTGGAGCTACCCACAGTGCAGCTACTACTCCTGCGTCCTCTACAACCAGAGCCGTATCTTTCTACATCAGCGCCTTGAAGTTGAAGCTTTTGCTGGTCTGCCTGGTCTGGAAGAAGCCCTGGACTGCTTCAAGCAAGTTGGCCTGCTGCCATTTGTCACGGATGAAGAGCACTGGAACAAAGAGCTTCTGCTTCAGTTCTATGCCACATTGCACATCAAGGGCTACAACAGAGATCCGAAGACTTGGGTCCTGGAATGGATGACCGGCAACGTCCATCATGAAGCCAATGCATTTGATATCATTGAGCTCACCGGCCTACCTACTCCAGGCGAACTCTTCGAAGAAGGCTGCCAACTCCATGCTGAAGCAGTTGAGAGCATATTTCAGCGACCTGAGCCAAATATGAGTCAGATGCTCTCAATGATGAAGCCATTGCCTTCTGACGCACCTTACCCAACGGAGTTCTTCGTTGAAGACTTAGAGTACCTGCCTAGAACTATCTATCACATCATCAGGCGGACTCTATGGCCCATTAAGGGGCACTCTCGATATGCCAAGGTTGAAGGTGCCATGAAGACTCTCATCTTCTGCATCCTACACGGCAAATGCTTCAATGCCCAGGATCTCTTCATACGTCAACTTGCTGCGTCTGGCTCAGATCTCTTTGGTCTGAAGATTTATGCTCCATGGGTTATGAGGCTAATCAAGCTGCACTCTGCAATATCATATCAGCCCTCAGCCCGCAACCACATAATCTTCTTACCCGATGTGGACACCTCTGGTGAAGCTATTTATCCTGAGCCTGCCAAACAGCCACTAAGTCTTCAGAATGCAGAACACCAAAGCTTCACTCAACATGATGAAGGTGTTGAAGCCATTTCCAGAGTCTATCCAATGGCTGGCACCACACGTGCCCCTGCATCCACTGAAGCCACTGACAGCAAAGCTGGACAGAGACCCAAGAAACGCGCTCGTACACTCACTGATCGTGAACTTCTTCTGGCTCTGCATCAAAAGCAAGATAGGTATCATGACTGGCTCAAGAGGCAGATGCACAGTATCATGCAAGACGTCAATCGCATCAGGAATCTGGCCACCAAGAACGCCTTCGTCGCACATGAAACCTGTCGCCGCACTTGGAAAGGCCTCACTATGATGTGCACTGAAGCTGAATTGCAAGAGGATGGCTTCAAGGAGCGTTTCAAGTTTGACTCCACACCCCCCCAGAAGAGCTGTGTTGCGTGGGACTCCGTCACTTGAAGAATCCGAGTTCTCTTCCTCTGCTGCCACCATGACGGGAAAAATCATTGAGGAAGAAGACGACGCCACATCACCACCAATGTCTTCAGCGCGCGTCGTCACTGCCCCAAGCTCGCCTGCACCACCAAACGCCTCCACCGACCCTGCTGCGCCTGGGAACGCATAGAAAACTCTATGTCTTCAAACCTTTTTGGTCATCACTGACAAAAGGGGGAGAAGCATATGATGTTTATAGTCTTCAAGCGGGTCAATAATATGGGCGGGTGCTTTATATTTTGCATTTTGCTTCATGCTTACAACTCTCGTTTTGCTACATTTGGTTCTTTGAGTTGTAACACTTAAACTTGATGGTCGTCTGCTACTATGTTTGCCACTGTGTTCTTGCGAAGATAAATTCCGCATGTACGACGATAATTTCCGCACTCTTATCATTTCGCAGACGTCCATTTTTCATTATGCATATCATTATCTTCATATATGTTTACGTGCATGATGGATTGTCATCATAAGTTGAAGTGGATTCCCACAAATACAACCTGCTGTGTGCATTTGCAATCCAGAAGCAAATCACTTATATGCACATCTTCAGGGGGAGCCCTTGCAGCTTATGAAGACAATTCCTTTACAATTTCACAAATTATATTCCCCGTTGAAAACTTCAACTAGTTTGTCATCAATCACCAAAAAGGGGGAGATTGTAAGTGCATCTAGTGCCACCCCTAGTTGGTTTTGGAGTATTGACGACAAACCTAGTTGAGGGACTAATGTGTTTGTGAGAATTGCAGGATAACACAGGTAGAAGTCCCTCATTGATTCGGTTTAGCTACCAGAGATGACCCCCAAAAATGTACGAAGACATTGAAGATAATGGTGGTTCATGAAGACATTCATGTCGAAGACAATGACATATGAAGACTCCCCATGAAGCCTTTGGAACTCGAAGACTTAGATCCTTCGTAGTTTTACTTTATTCATGTTGTGTCATAGGAACCACCGTATTGTTAAGTGGGTTCCAAGAGAACCAGTCAGGATGACTGAAGTGATGCCTAATTCAAATCCTATGTGTTCGAGTGAAGACAATGAGAGAAAATCTTGTCCAGAGTCAGACAAGTCAGCTTTACTTGCAGCCCAAGTAAAGTTGCCGTGAGAGTTCAAAATCCGACCGTTAGTACACGTGTCAGTTCCTTAGTGACCCAGGGTCATTTCAGACAAATCAGGTCAGGGTTGCCAAGTGGCTATAAATAGTCCACCCCCACAACCATAAACGGTTGGCTGCTCAGATTTCAGTGCACGGCTTTTGTCGTTTGAGAGCAACCCACCTCGAAGCCTTTGAGAGAAAATCCTTAGTGAGGAGAAAAGCCCTAACCACCCAGAGCCAGAGTAATTGGGCATCACTTAAGTCTTCTTGTCTGAGTGATCTGAAGACTTATTACACTTGAGGACTGTGCATCCTCCAGACGGTTAGGCGTCGCGTTCTGAGCATCCAAGAGGAATTGTGGATTGCCGGTGAACGAAGTCTGTGAAGGTTTGGGAGTCTACCTTGAAGACTTACCAGAGTGATTGGGCGGGGTCTGTGTGACCTTAGCTCAAGGAGAAAACGGTGAGGACTGGGTGTCCTGAGCTGCGTGTTCAGGACTGGGTGTCCGGGACTGTGTGTCCTTTGGTTTAAATACCTAGCCGCTCCAACCAGACGTACAGTTGTCACAGCAACTGGAACTGGTCCAACATATCATTGTCTTCAACGTTTCACTGGTTTCATCTTCACCTCCCTTTACTTACCAGTACACATTGTGAAGCTATTTCATGCCTGCTTAATCTTCTGTCTTCACAACCTGACTGTATGATCTGTTTGGCTTCATAACTTCTTCCAACCTGATCCTCATTACACTGAAGCTATTTGTCTCTATGCTTTCACTGTATTGTATATTTGACTATGGCTTGCGTTGTGTAATCTACCTTCCGCTGCATAGTGATAGGCTTGTTCACTCTGTTTGTCTTCATAACTTCCACGTTTTGAAGACTTTCATAAAAACCGCCTATTCACCCCCCCTCTAGTCGATATAACGCACTTTCAACTACTAGTCCAAACTAGATCAAGTTTGGATTAGTAGTATACTTTTGACATGCACCACATATTGCCTCCACTTGAACCTAATCAACCTTCATTTGACACACTATTATGGAAATAATGATGTAAACCTCATAACTGGTATTGTACCAATATTTATACTATGGCGCATAAATACACTAAAAAAGAATACTAGTAGCGATGGAGAGAAAACACACTGCCCGCATGTGCTACTGCTAAGCAATAGCTGTAGTGCCTTATTAGTAGCGCGCCTACCCGCGCTACTAGTGAGCACAAAACCAGCACTACTGCTAGGGTTTTCCCTAGAAGTGTCCTTTGATGGCATGGATGCGAAAGGAACAACATCAATTGGATTTTCAAACAAGCTGGTCAGCGGCTTCATCTTTTTCGGAGCTAAAGAATCTGATGCAGTTGATGCCTTCCTTTTCTTCACAAGTGCACGCTTTGCAACCTTGGTCTTCTTCACATCTGATGCAGATGGAAGGATCGGAGTTGGTGTAGGCGCAGGAGGAGCAGAGGAATTTGGTTCAAGATCTTCAGGCACAACTGATGCAGTTGCCCTAAGTTCTTCATTTTCTTCAGGCGCAACACTAGTGGTTGCCCTGGCAATTTCTTCAGCGGCTGGAATGCAGTCATGAGCCCTGGTACTAGCATTTTCTTCGGCAGCCTGAGTATCATCAGCGGTGCTGGCATTTTCTTCAGTAGGCTGAGCAGATGCTTCAGCCTAAGGATTTTCTTGTTGTGTTGGTGCTGCAACATTGGAAGTGAACTGTTCAGTTATCTTTACAAATTTGACTTTGGATCCAAGCCAGTCAGCATAGTAGTGATCAAATTCATCACTCAATTTCTTGATCTTAGATTGAAGAGCAACAAGTTCTTCAGGTGAAAGCTTCAGAACGTTTTGCTTCAGAAAGCGCTCTTTCTGGTATTGCACTTTCTTCATCCTTCTTCCCTGTTCAAATTTCCATTTTTTCATCAATGAAGTCTAGGACCAACTTTGGATCAAGCATCAATGGCACATTGCTGCCTTTGGCTCTAGCGGCCCTGTGTGCCTATCTTTGATGATTTCAGTGAGTTCTTCATCACCAGCTTCGTCATCTTCGTACTGTACTTGAAAGGGAACCTGCTTCTTGTGAGGACTTGATCGAGAGCCTCGTCCAGCAGTGGCCTTTGTCTTCAGCAGAGAGGGGCCAGTTGATGAATTTGGTGAAGCTGAAGACCTAGCAGAAGCTCTTGAGGCAATAGATATTCCTGTTGTCCTTTGGCACGTGGAAACATGCACAGGTGCTGAGGATTTTGATGGAGGAGTTGAGGACTTTGGAGGAGCTAGTGCGGCTTGAGGAATTGGCCATGAGGGCTTTGAAGAATCTGGCCGTGAGGGCATTGCCGAGGAACTTGGCCATGAGGGCATTGGGGTTGAAGCACTTGGCTTATGAGCAAGCTTCTTTGGCATGACCTTCTTTGGCTTGCTTGCAGAGGTCTCAGTAGTGGCAGCAGCAGCAGCAGAGTATTCATTGAATTTCCTCACTGCTTCCGTAGCTACTTTGGCTAGCTTGGCCTGGCGCCTGGCCCACTCATCAGGATAGTCCTCACCACGCTTGAGGCAGGTGGGATCAACTTCTTGGCCAGGTGCCAATGGAGGTCTTGGGCATGGAGGATTGAGAGCGAATTTCTTCATATACTTGGGAGTAACATATTTGTACTCCCTCCATTCCCGTGCCCATCTCCTCTCTATCCTTTGTATGCGCACCTTGCGCTGATTTTTGTCTTCCTTGCCATGTTTGACCTCATCAGGAGTGCAATAATCCTTGTAGATATCCTCCGGGATTTCAAACGCAGTGTTGACCTCATGCCTCTTTCCTCCCTTCTGTGGCTTCTTACCATCTGCCATTTTAAACGATTGAGTTCTCTGAAGAGCTTTGCAACTTTTCTTCGAGGAACGCTGCAAATGAGTTAAGTTGATGAGAACCTAGTGATTTAGCAGCGGACATGTGTACCTGTGAACAGAGTATAGTTGCGAGGAATTTGGAGAGGTCATATGCGTTCTCAGAAGTTTTTGCAATAAGAACAAGTTTGAGGAATTTGGCCAGATGAATCTTGAGGAATTTCACTAAGCGTTCTTTGACTTAGGTTCCAGAGTTGTACAGATTTGAGAATCGACACAATTGAGGAATCTTGAAGAAAAATGTTGCTTAGAGAAACAGATTAAGAACATACGATATGTGAGGTGTCCAGTGTGTGAGGATTGAAAGAATAAACACCTTTTCAGGATTTGAAGAAAACATCTGAATCAACAAGGGTAGTAAAAGTAACTTTTAATTATCCTGGACGAAGAACACGATGAACTAGGAAGTGTATATTTGAAGCTCGTCGGTTTAGATCTTCCACACCCTAACTTGGCTGAGGAAGACAGCTACGGCGGCGGAGTGAAGAAATCCGCGTCCAACGTGAGTATGGCGGCGACGAGGTCGAGGCAGTGAAGCTCTTCCTCACCGGCGACGATGGAAGTAGCGGCGGCGCTAGGGTTTGAGAGCTCGAGCGAGGGAGTGAGGTCGAGCAGAGTAAAAATGAAGTGAGGAAGGGAGAGGGGTATTTATAGCCAAAGTGAAAAAACTGCTCGCCCGAGGAAATAGGACGAACGTGCCCTGACCCTTCTCATTCGTGTGACATGTGTCACCCATGTACTGAGAGGTGACGGTCGTGTGCGATCGTGGGTGAAAAGGATAAGTATTATCGTGGAAGGTGTAACGATTTGAGCGGCAAAGGCCGAAAATTCAGATAAGATAAGTTTAAAGTTCCGTTCGCAATTTCTTTAGCTGACAAGGACACAGTGAAGATTTTGAACGAGTTTCAAATAGAACGCACATGAAGAATTTGTGAATAGACTGGGTTGAGTTTAGCATAGAGGGGGAAGGGTCCGATCACATTCGCTTAGTAGAACAAGAAACTTGAAGAAATAGCAATAAGTGAATGATGATCACAACCTGAACTACCTGAGTAACGCGCCTGAACTTCCCTCGGTACGAACCCGACCTTTGGGCTATCTTCGCAACCGTGGCTTCCCTCGTGATTTATTCTAGTTAGTCATGTTCTATATGATGTTAGTGTAATCTAGAAACAATTTTTAGCAACCAAATACTGGTTTTAAATAGGAATCTCGCTCGTTGGCGGACTTTGCACTCGGGTCGTGATGAAATTGCGTTTTTTTGCAATTTCACTGCCTGAGTTGTTCGACCTGAACTTCCCCCTGTGTTAGGTTGAACTTCTGCCAACATTGCCCAAATGGAGCTTGCTATATACCGTTGAAAAGCTATGGACACCAGTATCACAATCCAAGTTAAGTTTTTGACAAAATGTAAGCGGTTTAAGAGCAGTTTTGAAAAACCGTTTTTTCTTCATACAAAAAACGTGAATCGTATTTTCGATCGCATCTAAACCGTTTATCGGAATGAGGCAAATAATATGGCGTTGGAAAGCTGCTGCAAAAACGCTCCTTCCACATATAGAAAGTTTTCTCAAATTCCCTATGGTTAAAGCATAAATTGGAAAATCGTAAAATTTCGCAAATCGAATAGCCGAGTTGGTATTCTCGATGCCATTTAAAAACGGCTAATCCAATTGAGGCAAATGATATGGCGTTGGAAAGCTTATGAAAATGCGCTACTTTTTCATGTCTAAAGTTTTTTCTAATTTTGGACGGTTTAAAAGTAATTTTGAAAACGGGCAAAGTTCCACCAAGTTCGTATTTTCAATCTAATTTTTTAACCGTAAGTCTGAATGCAGCAAATGTTACGGCGTTGGAAATCTTGAGGAAATGCGAAACATTTTTGTATGTATTGTTTCTCCTAATTCCTGACGGTTTAAGTCAATTTTGAAAATGGCAGAATACATATTTTTGCCGTAATTTCTACAAACTTTATCGGAATGGGGCAAATAAAATACCGTTGAAAAGCTACGGAAAATGCGGAACTTTTCCATGTTGATGGTTTTCTCTGATTCCTAGCCGTTTTCAAGTAATTTCGAAAATGGCGGGATCATTCGTTCTGCCTCTATCGCGAAATAGATTCTTCGAAAATGCACCGCGTGAAGAACTTGAACTACTCAGCATGTCTACTTGAACTTCACTCTGTTTTCGACGTGCTTTTTTTTCGCTCGCAGATCTCCATCCACTCCCCGGAATTCAGCGAGTGATATACCGATGGAAAGCTGCTGTAAGGACACAACTTTCCCGTGTTGATCATTTTTTAATACTCGCGGTGGTTTGAAAAGTTTTTCATCTTAAATACATTCAGTGTGGTAGTTGAACTTTCTGCTGTTTTCACATTGAACTTCTGTGACGTATTTTCGTTTGTAATTTTCTCATCCATTCGTCAGTGTTACACAAATGATTTTCCTTTTATACAAACCCCTCTCACAATATTTTTTTTAACTTTCCCCAACCGAGGACTTGAAGTTAAAGAAATGATATTCCTACCGTTTTGAAGTAAATTAGAAAATGACGAGATCATGATTTCTGCCTTCATCGCGAATGGAAATGCACTGCGTGAAGTAGCTGAACTTCTCAGGCATGTTTGTTCGAACTTCACTCTGTTCTTGATGTGTTGTTTTTACGCCGTAACTCTCAAACCACATACCGGAATTGAGAAATTGATGCACCGATGGAAAGTTTGTTGAAAGCACGCAACTTTTTCGTGTTGATCAATTTTTCATACCCGCGATGGTTCAAAAAAAATAATGCGTAAAATGTGTTTTTAATGGTATACAGAAAAGTTTTAAACCATTCGTCGGAATATAGCATACAATATACCGTCGGAAACCTTATGCATAGGAGCATCTTTTTCATGTAGACATACGTTACAAATTTTTGTCGTTTGAAAGCAGTTTTAAAAATGGCAAAAACAACGTTGTTTTTTGCCTGTTTTTACATGTACTTGAAGGTCGGACATCTCGCACTAGACATCTTGAACTTCACCGGGAGGAGCACGTGAACTTTTTGCAATAAACCTTTTAATCTTTTTGTTTTATATTCTTATATTCCTATCTGAAATACATTTTGTGTAGTAGTTGAACTTCCCACCATTTTCATCTTAAACTTCTGTCACGTATTTTTGTTCAACCTCTCTCACAAGAATTTTTGAACTTTCTCGGACCGAGCACTTGAACTTCTAGCAACCATTTTTTCCATTTATGAGTTGTTTTTAAAGGTGCAAAAAATGGTGTTGTGTTTTTTATTTTTTGAACAGGTAAATGTTGGGTTTTAATAAACTCTGAACTTCTGTGTCATTTCAATTTAAACTTCAGCTTTTTATATTTTTTAGTAAATAATTGTTTTTGATTGTTAAATGAACACCAAATTTGACTAAAAATGGATATCTATGAAAATCCTAGATTTTTTAATAAAGGTCAGCACTTTGTAAACTTTTTTTAGTTGTCCTTTTATTTTAATTTGAAGTTCTTCATTTTATTCTTTATTAAAGAGAAAAAATATGAGCTTTTTATACACCTCTAACTTCTCAGTTTTCATAATTTGAACTTCTTACTCTTATTCTTAGAAAAAAAATATGTTTTCAAATAAGCATCAAACAAATTTTTTAAAATTGAACTTTCATACTTCTATTTTTCCTAGAAACAAAAATAATTTGTTTTTTCCGTATACATCGAACTACTCTGTTTTTTTATTTTAAAATTATCAATTTTTATTTGTTTAGCACAAAGGGAAATTTGAGTTTTAAAATTCGCACTTCTTTGGTTCCTTAAACTGAACTTCTCGGGGTTTTTTGAAACGATGAATATCAAATGATTGTTTTTTCTAAATTGAACTTCTAGGATTTTATTTTTTAAAATCAAAATTGTAGTCTTTTTAACTTTGAACTAAACTATTATTTTAATTTGAACTTCTATATTTTTTTAATGGGTAAATCATTCTTTGCTCAAAATCCTTTTTTGCAGACATCAAACTTCATGAAGTTTTGAGTCGATAAACAAACAAACTAGAACCCCATGCAAAATCTTTTTGTAATCCATATACGAATTTTGAATCTTCCTTGGCATGATTTATTTTGTGATAGAAAAACATAGATAGCTTGGTTGCCCAAGTGTGTGTTCTAAATTATGTTCTCGGTTAAAAATAACATGTTTTCTTCCTTGGGGCATAAACACAAACACTTGTAGTGCACACGAGCAGGCAACAAGATCTGAAACTTTTCCAGTTCGTGTGCACAGACATACAACACGCACTCACACCATCAGCACATGCACACATCGCTAGGACACGAACTCACCAGTGGCAGTAGGCCATAGCCCTGCGGACGTGCTTAGCGTAGAGCCATTTTACATAAGAGTTGTGGAAACAAACAAAACACGTATGAACATGTACTGAACACTGACTGAAAGAACATGAACACGCTGCCATTTTTTCACTTACTAGGTAATTTTAATACATGACCTTTCCACACAGTAATATATGAACTTCTCGGAATATAAATTTCATTGAGCACTTTTCCTAAACACAGAAGATACATGAAGGAGGTTGAAGATGTGCATGCGGGATACATCAACATGTAGGAAAGCTTCGGAAGCTCTTCACGGTGACGATTTGGAGCAGTCCACGGTAACGGCTGGGCGCAGTACGCATGAGGATCCTATCCTGACCCAATGGGAGTGACCTGGGAGGAGGAGGCACATGAGAGGTGGCCATGGACAGCCGGAATAGGAGGAGATGTAGGGTAGCGTCGGAGACTGACCAAGGCGATGCACCGGCGACGGATCTGATCGGAGCTCTGATCGGTGAACTTCGCGCGACGACATAGTCGACCTGCAGTAGCACGGGGAGACCTGCATGGGAACTGCTCCGCGGTGGGGATCTGAGGTGCCGGGGCTAGTGGCGGATCTGAGAGAAAGGGCGGCGGAGGAGGTGTCGGGGCTGGAGGGTTGCGATGGGAGTCGTGACGGAGAGGGGGTGCCGGGGGGCGATGACAGGTGGTGGCTGTTGGGGAGGAGGAACGTTGACCGTGGGGGAGAAAGCCCATGGCCGTGGCGGATGAGGCACAAGGCGGCGAGATCAGGGAGGGTGGCGATGGCGGCGAGATGCATGGTGGCGGCACGTTGTAGGGTGAACATGGAACCGAAGAAATTTCGAATAACACTATGTTACCTCAACGGGGATATGCACATCCCAATAATAATAATATCATATTTCTTCTTGACAGTAGGAAGAGGAAATTGAAAACCTCCAAATATGATCGATGGAATTTTTCCAATAGAGTTGATACTATGAACCTAAGGTTGTTTCCTCGGAAAGTGTACTATATGCTCATTATGATTAACATGAAAAGTGAGATTGCCTTTAGTGCAATCAATAACAGCCCCTGCAGTATTCAAAAAGGGTCTTCCAAGAATAATAGACATACTATCGTCCTCGGGAATGTGAAGAATAACAAAGTACGTTAAAATAGTAACATTTGCAACTACAACAGGCACATCCTCACAAATACCGACATGTATAGCAGTTGATTTATCAGCCATTTGCAAAGATATTTCGGTTGGTATCAACTTATTCAAATCAAGTCTACGATATAAAGAGGCATAACACTAACACCTGCTCCAAGATCACATAAAGCAGTTTTAACATAATTTCTTTTAATGGAGCATGGTATAGTTGGTACACCGGGATCTCCAAGTTTCTTTGGTATTCCACCCTTAAAAGTATAATTAGCAAGCATGGTGGAAATTTCAGCTTCCAGTATATTTCTTTTATTTGTAATAATATCTTTCATGTACATAGCATAAGGATTGGTTTTGAGCATATCAGTTAATCACATACGCAAAAAGATAGGTCTAGTCATTTCAGCAAAGCGCTCAAAATCCACATCATCCTTTTTCTTGGATGGTTTGGGAGGAAAAGGCATGGGTTTCTGAACCCATGGTTCTCTTTCTTTACCATGTTCCCTAGCAACAAAGTCTTTTTTATCATAACGTTCATTCTTTGATTGTGGGTTATCAATATCAACAGCAGGTTCAATTTCTATATCATTATCATTACTAGGTTGAGCATTATCGTGAACATTATCATTAACAATATCACTAGTTTCAGGTTCATTACCAGCTTGTGTTTCGGCATCAGAAATAGAAATATCATTTGGATTCTCAGGTGTTTCAACAATAGGATCACTAGAAGCATGCAAAGTCCTATCATTTTTCTCTTTCTTCCTTTTAGAAGAGCTAGGTGCATCTATATTATTTCTCTGAGAATCTTGCTCAATTCTTTTCGGATGGCCTTCAGGATACAAAGGTTCCTGAGTCATTCTACCAGCTCTAGTCATAACTCTAACAGCATTATCATTATTCTTACTATTCAGTTCATTGAGCAAATCATTTTGAGCTTTAAGTACTTGTTCTACTTGAGTGGTAACCATAGAAGCATGTTTACTAACAAGTTTAAGTTCACCTTTAACATTAGCCATATAATCACCCAAGTGTCCAAGCATATTTGAATTGTATTTCAATTGTCTACCAAAATAAGCATTATAATCTTCTTGCTTAGCCGTAAATTTATCAAACTCATCTAAGCATGGGCTAGCAAACTTAGTAAATGGGATTACAGCTTTATCATATATATATATATATATAGAGAGAGAGAGAGAGAGAGAGAATTTACCTTTACTACCTATGTCGGGTTATCAAGACCATGAGTTTCTTCAATAGGTAAAGGATTAAGATTATATGTTTCTTCAACAGGCGGTAAATTAAGACCATGTATCTCTTCAATAGGAGGTAAATTCTTAACATCTTCAGCTTTAATACCCCTTTCTTTCATAGATTTATTTGCCTCTTGCATATCTTCAGGACTGAGAAATAGAATACCCCTCTTCTTCGGAGTTGGTTTAGGAATAGGCTCAGGAATTGGCTCCGGAGGTGTCCAATTATTTTCGTTTGTCAACATATTATTCAATAGAATTTCAGCTTCATCCGGTGTTCTCTCCCTGAAAACAGAACCAACACAACTATCCAGGTAATCTCTGGAGGCATCGGTTAGTCCATTATAAAAGATATCAAGTATTTCATTTTTCTTAAGAGGATGATCAGGCAAAGCATTAAGTAATTGGAGAAGCCTCCCCCAAGCTTGTGGGAGACTCTCTTCTTCAATTTGCACAAAATTATATATATCCCTTAAAAGCAACTTGTTTCTTATGAGCAGGGAAATATTTAGTAGAGAAGTAATAAATCATATCCTGGGGACTACGCACACAACGAGAATCAAGAGAATTAAACCATATCTTAGCATCACCCTTTAATGAGAACGGAAATATTTTAAGGATGTAAAAGTAGCGAGTTCTCTCATCTTTAGTGAACAGGGTAGCTATATCATTTAATTTAGTAAGATGTGCCACAACAGTTTTAGATTCATAACCATGAAAAGGATCAGATTCAACCAAAGTAATTATATCAGGATCAACTGAGAATTCATAATCCTTATCAGTAACAAAGATAGGTGAAGTAGCGAAAGCAGGGTCAGGTTTCATTCTAGCATTTAGAGATTGCTTACTCCATTTAGCTAATAATTTTTTAAGTTCAGTTATATTTCTGCAAGCTAAAATGGCTAAAGAAGCATCTTGATCAAATACATAACCCATAGGAATAGCAAGTACTGGTTCTTCATCATCACTTTCATCAGTATCATCAGATTCAATATTTTCAATTTCTCTAGCCCTAACAAGTTGTTCATCAAGAAATCACTAAGTGGCATAGTAGTATCAGGCATAGAGGTAGTTTCATCATGAGTATCAGGCATAGCAGAAGTGGCATCATCAATAACATGCGACATATCAGAACGAATAGCAGAAGCAGGTGTAGGTGTCGCAAACTTACTCATAACAGAAGGTGAATCAAGTGGAGAGCTAGATGGCAGTTCCTTACCTCTCCTCGTAGTTGAGGGATAGATCTTGGTTTTTGGATCTCTCAAGTTCTTCATAATGATAAGTAGATATATATCCCAGGTGACTCAAAGAATAGAGCTATGCTCCCCGGCAACGGCGCCAGAAAATGGTCTTGATAACCCACAAGTATAGGGGAACGCAATAGTTTTCGAGGGTAGAGTATTCAACCCAAATTTGTTGATTCGACACAAGGGGAGCCAAAGAAAATTCTCAAGTATTAGCAGCTAAGTTGTCAATTCAACCACACCTGGAAACTTACTATCTTCAACAAAGTGTTTAGTAGCAAAGTAATATGATAGTAGTGATAACGGTAGCAAAAGGTAACAATAGTAAAAGCAATGTTTTTGGTATTTTGTAGTGATGATAGCAATAGCAACGGAAAAGTAAATAAGCGAAGCACAATATATGGAAAGCTCGTAGGCAATGGACCGGTGACGGAGAATTATGTCGGATGCGGTTCATCATGTAACAGTCAAAATCTAGGGTGACACAGGACTAGCTCCAGTTCATTGATATAATGTAGGCATGTATTCCAAACATAGTTATACGTGCTTATGGAAAAGAACTTGCATGGCATCTTTTGTCCTACCCTCCCGTGGCAGCGGGGTCCTTACGGAAACTAAGGGATATTAAGGCCTCCTTTTAATAGAGTACCGGAACAAAGCATTAACACATAGTGAATACATGAACTCCTCAAACTACGGTCATCACCGGCAAGTATCCCAATTATTGTCACTTCGGGGTTAACGAATCATAACACATAATAGGTGACTATAGACTTGCAAGATAGGATCAAGAACACTCATATATTGATGAAAACATAATAGGTTCAGATCTGAAATCATGGCACTCGGGCCCTAGTGACAAGCATTAAGCATCGCAAAGTCATAGCAACATCAATCTCAGAACATAGTGGACACTAGGGATCAAACCCTAACAAAACTAACTCGATTACATGATAGATCCCATCCAACCCATCACCGTCCAGCAAGCCTACGATGGAATTACTCACGCATGGCGGTGAGCATCATGAAATTGGTGATGGAGGATGGTTGATGATGATGATGGCGACAGATTCCCCCCTCCGGAGCCCCGAACGAACTCCAGATCAGCCCTCCCGAGAGGTTTTAGGGCTGGGTGGCGGCTCTGTATCGTAAAACATGATGATTTCTTCTCTCTGATTTTCTCTCCCCGGAACTCAATATATGGAGGTGGACTTGGAGTCGGAGACGCAACAGGGGGCCCACGAGGTAGGGGGCGCACCCTAGGTGGGCAAGCGCGCGCCCACCCTCGTGGCAAGACGGTGGGCCCCCTGGCCTTCGTCTTTGGCAGGTATTTTTCTTATTTTCTGAAAAGTGTCTCCATGAAGTTTTAGGTCATTCCGAGAATGTTTGCTCCTACACATATATAACACCATGGTAGTTCTGCTGAAAACAACGTCAGTCCGGGTTAGTTCCATTCAAGTCATGTAAGTTAGAGTCCAAAACAAGGGCAAAAGTGTTTGGAAAAGTAGATACGTTCGAGACGTATCAAGGCGTCTTGTACTCATCAAGCATAGTGCGGGCCATCTCAACAAGAGTCGTGTTTTTGCGCTCCACGACGCCATTTTGCCGAGGAGTATAAGGAGCAGATAACTCATGAGTAATACCAAGTCATCAAGATAGTCATCAAGACTAGTGTTGTTGAACTCAGTTACATTATCACTTCTGATGTGCTAGATCTTCACACCAAAGTTGGTTGAAGCCCTCGAGGAAAATCGTTTGAAGACTTCCTGCACTTCAGTTTTGTAAGTGATGATATGCACCCATGTATATCGAGAATAATCATCAACAATGACAAAGGCATATAAAGATGCAGCATTAGTAAATCTGGCATAGTGAGTAGGGCCAAAGAGATCCATGTGAAGCAATTCAAATGGTCGAGTAGTAGTCATGATAGTTTTCTCTGGATGCTTGGCCTTGGTCATCTTTCCAGCTTCACACGCTCCACACAAATGGTCCTTGAGGAATTTGACACCCTCGATGCCAATGACATGCTTCTTCTTCGCGAGCGTGTGCAGATTCCTCATGCCAGCATGACCAAGTTGGCGATGCCATAGCCAGCCTTCTGAAGCTTTTGCAAGTAGACATGTAGTAGGTTGTGGTCCTGTAGAGAAATCAACAATATACAAATCTCCTCTCCTAAGGACTTCGAAGACTTTGGAATTGTCAGCTTCCATGATCACCTCAAAATGATACTTGCCAAATACAACAACCATATGAAGATCACAAAGCATTCAGACAGACATGAGGTTTAACCCTAAGGACTCGACAAGCATGACTTTGTCCATGTGTTGATCCTTTGAGATTGCAACCTTACCTAGACCCAATACCTTGCTTTTGCCTTTGTCAGTGTAGGTGATATGCTTCAGATGTGATGGAGAAAAAGCAGAGTTCATCAGTAAGCTCCTGTCACCAGTCATGTGATTTGTACATCCACTATCGAGGACCCACTCAATGGCTTTGGGTTGATCATCCTGCAGATGAATTAGTGCAACTTATGAACTCATATGCTTCATCAGTGAAGAATATGGTATCAATTTCATCAGATCAATTTCATCAAGCAATAGAACATATAAAGCAGTATGATGACGTGAGAAATGAAAATTCATTTCTTCATGATTAGTGAGGGGGTCCTGGATTAGGGGGTGTTCGGGTAGCCGGACTATACCTTCAGCCGGACTCCAGGACTATGAAGATACAAGATTGAAGACTATGCCCCATGTCCGGATGGGACTTTCCTTGGCGTGGAGGGCAAGCTTGGAAATGCGGATATTCAAGATCTCCTACCATTGTAACCGACTCTATGTAACCCTAACCCTATCTGGTGTCTATATAAACCGGAGGGTTTTAGTCCGTAGGACAACTTCATCAACTCCATAGACAACAATCATACCATAGGCTAGCTTCTAGGGTTTAGCCTCCTTGATCTCGTGGTAGATCTACTCTTGTACTACCCATATCATCAATATTAATCAAGCAGGACGTAGGGTTTTACGTCCATCGAGAGGGCCCGAACCTGGGTAAAACATCGTGTTCCCTGCCTCCTGTTACCATCCGGCCTAGATGTACAGTTCGGGACCCCCTACCCGAGATCCGCCGATTTTGACACCGACATTGGTGCTTTCATTGAGAGTTCCTCTGTATCGTCGCCGTTTGGTCCGATGGCTCCTTTGATCATCAACAACGATGCGGTCCAGGGTGAGACTTTTCTCCCCGGACAGATCTTCGTCTTCGGCGGCTTCGCTCTGCGGGCTAATTCTCTTGGCCACTTGGAGCAGATCGAAAGCTACGCTCCTGGCCATCAAGTCAGGTTTGGAAGCTTAAACTACACGGCTGACATCCGCGGAGACTTGATCTTCGATGGATTCGAGCCACGGCCAAGTGTGCCGCACTATCTCGAGGGGCATGATCTAGCTCTGCCTCCGGACAGTGTCCTGGAGGCTGCACACGCATCGGTTCCGACCTCTAACTCGGAGCCTATTGCGCCAATCGAGGACGAGCGGTTGGACGCCACCTCGAGGGCTGCGATCTCAAAGGCGATCGAGCCGAACACTAGCCCCGCACTCTGCATGACCCATGACTCTGAGGATCCGGACTCCTCCCCGAACTCCGAACCCCCCGCGCCCCTGGCGATCGAATCCGATTGGGTGCTGACAATGGAGTTCACCGCCACAGACATGTTTCAGCACTCGCCTTTTGGCGTCATCTTGAATTCTCTTAAGTCTCTCTCTTTACCAGGAGAGCCCTGGCCGGATTACGGTCAGCGAGGATGGGATACGGAAAATGAAGAAATTCAAAGCCCACCCACCACCCACTTGGTAGCCACTATCGACAATTTAAACGACGTGCTCAACTTCGACTCCGGAGACATCGACACAATGGATGACGATGCAGGAGATACCGATGAACCAACGCCCATAGGGCATTGGACAGCCACCTCATCTCACGATGTGTACATGGTGGATACCCCTAAAGGAAGCGACAACGAGGAAAAAGGGGACGGAACGGGAGATCGACCCCCCGAAAAGCAATCAAAGCATCGGCGTAAGCGCCGACCCAAGCCCCGCCTCGATAAAAACACAGCCATGGAGCAGGACAAGCAGGCCTTAGAGCAACTGTCCGAACATGGCAACGCGGATGGAGAAACCAAACATTCCTCCTCTGGCGAAAACGGCATTCCGGACGACCTTACGCCGGATAAACCTATGGAGCAGAAGAATCTCCATGAGAGGCTCGTTGCAACTGCACGCAGCCTAAAAAAGCACAAGCGGAAGCTAAAAACAGCGGAAGATGCACTCCGGATTAGATGGAGCAAAGTAATCAATACCGCAGATAAATACGGTGACAGTCGCCGCACTAAAAGCTATCCGAAAAGAAAGCTACTGCCTGAATTCGACGAAGAGGCCCTAGAGCCCTCGCATTCAGAAAATGAGGAAGCCACACGGTCGGATAGACGACCCCATAAAGCGAAAAGCGGCGCCGCACTTAAATCGTCATGCGACCCACTTAAGGATTCGCATCATGGCCCAGTCAGGTCCATTTATGGGCTAAGAAAGCAAGCTCTCATAAGCAATGCTATGAAGCCATCATCAGAATCCGGCACACCCAAATACAGGGGCGCCGCACACCCTCTATGTTTCACCGATGAGGTCCTGGACCATGAATTTCCAGAGGGATTCAAACCCGTAAACATAGAGGCATACGATGGAACAACAGACCCTGGAGTCTGGATAGAGGATTATATCCTCCACATACACATGGCTAGAGGAGATGATCTCCACGCCATAAAATATTTACCCCTTAAGCTTAAAGGGCTAGCCCGGCATTGGCTTAAAAGACTTCCCGAAAACACAATTGGAAGCTGGGAAGAGCTCGAGGATGCTTTCCGAGAAAACTTTCAAGGGACCTATGTCCGCCCTCCGGATGCAGACGATCTTAGTCACATAACTCAACAACCCGGAGAATCAGCTCGGCAATTCTGGAATAGATTCCTCACTAAAAAGAATCAGATAGTCGACTGTCCGGACGCCGAAGCCTTAGCAGCTTTCAGGCATAACGTCCGAGACGAATGGCTCACCAGACACCTCGGCCAAGAAAAGCCAAGAACAATGGCCACACTAACAAACCTCATGACCCGCTTTTGCGCAGGAGAGGACAGCTGGTTGGCAAGGTGCAGTCCCAGCGACCCAAGTACATCCGAAACTAGGGATGGAAACGAAATACCGCGACGCAACAAGGACCATCACTGGACTAAGGACAAAAGTCCGAAGAGCACGGCAGTCAATGCCGGATTCAAAGGCTCACGACAAAATCAGGCAAAATTGCCCCCCAAGATAACAGGGACGATCCATCCAACCTAAATAAAATCCTGGACAGGACATGTCAGATACACGGTACTCCCGGGAAGCCTGCTAACCATACCCACAGAGACTGTTGGGTTTTCAAACAATCCGGCAGACTCAATGCCGAACACAAGGGGCTCGACACACCAAGCGAAGATGAGGACGAACCCCAAAAGCAGAGTACCAGGAAACAAAAGAACTTCCCACAAGAAGTAAAAACACTGAACTCACTTCACATAACAAAACGTGCGACGCCCGTAAAGGTAAGCACCACACGGCCCATCCCCAAAGGGTCCGGCCACTGGTTGTCAAAACCGATCATCTTCGATCAGCTAGATTATTCTAGAAATATCAAGAATATAGGCTGGACTGCCTTGATACTCGATCCAATAATTGGCGGACTCCAGTTTTCAAATGTCCTTATGGACGGCGGCAGTGGACTAAACCTAATATACCAGGATACAAACCAGCAGATGGGGATAAACCCAGCAAGAATCCGCCGCAGCAAAACCTCCTTTCAAGGGGTAATACCGGTTCCGGACACCCGCTGTATGGGTTTTCTCCGGCTCAAAGTCATATTCGGCTCTGCCGATAACTTCCGCCGCGAAAAGCTTACCTTCCATATCGTCTTGTTCTCAAGTCGCTATCAAGCACTACTGGGACGTGAAGCTTTCGCTCGCTTTAACGCAATACAGCATTATGCATCTCTTACGCTTAAGACGCCCGGTCCACGAGGCATCATCTCTTTGAAGGGGAAGCACTAAAGCGCGCCTCCCCAAGCGGAGGATTGTGCGGCCACTTTGACAGCCCCACAGCAAAATGGCCTCACCGGCCAGAAAACATCGAAATAGGTCAATAAAGACCACGAACGCGGATAGACGAGTTTGGTACAAAATCATCATTGATGCAGGCTTAGTGGCCATATACCCCCGCACTTGGGGCTCCATGCATATACAATAAGAGACAATAAAGCTCAATTTTATATATTTTACTTTACAATTTGTTTATTTTAAACTTTTTCGGCACGACCCATTTTCAACTCAGTTCGTCTCTTTTATAGATGAACGTCGTGCAGCGCCCGTCCAGGATACGACACAACGGAGACACAGGCGCAGACATGCAATAGGGACCCGTCCTAAAGGATTCTTTTTAGATTAAGACCCCGCGTAAACCTTTTTTACTGTCTCTTGTTGCTACACATCCCTTGGTTTTTTCTGATATAACCAAGGAGGAGGCTGGCGTCTTGGCATGTGGCCACGTTAGAATTTTTGCACGTACCTGGACACTAGGGGCTTTTTTAATAAAGAGTGTTGTTTCGCCCGCACTCATAAAAACCGAATACCTTAGGGAGTGTTCGACGTCGTGAGTTTTGGCATTATATGCATCATCTCCGAATCATGTCTTTGGTCAAATGTTGGGTTGCCCGGCTCCTGAGTTTGGCTACCTTACGTTCCGCTCTATCGGCTAAGGTAGCACCAGGAGAACTACTGCGATTGTGCCCCGGTTCGGCCGGGCGAGCACCTCAGTAGAGAAAGCCGAAAACTGACTGTCATGATGTAGCGTGAGACTGGTCAGCCACTCGATGACCTATCGGAATCTATCGGATTCCTCCGCTTTAACGAAGGGCCGCTTCTCGGTCAGGCACATACGCGCGCCCAAACTCGGATGAGCACAGTCGCCACCAAGGAGCTACCTAAATAGTCTCACTGTCAAGCTCCTATGGCTAAGTGAAAGTGTTAAAGCATTATAGTCCGGTTGCCTGCCCGCTGCGCTATCACCTCCTTTGTAGGACCAAGACATTGGGTTAAGTGTGAAAATGGGTCTTCTACGAGCACCCCCGCACTATGTGCGTGGGGGCTGAAGCCAACGACTGCCATCTTTCAGATTATATATATATATATATATATATATATATATATATATATATTAAAACGGCCGCACAGGAGGTGTTCCCAATACTTGAAGGCACAAGTATAAAAAGGCCACTACAATTTATCAAAATATTACTTTATAATTACATATGCTATCATAACATAGCATCTTTCGAGCACTGCGTCCCTATTACACGAGCGCCTTCAAGGACTTCATGAAAATAGTGCTCGGAGGGTACTCGGCTTTTGTCCGAATCTCGGGACACAACAACGGTGGTCTCCATCTCCGCCCAGTATGTCTTAACATGGGCAAGAGCCATCCTTTCGCCCTCTATGCATGCTGGCCTCTTCATTGCATTTATACGCGGCACCGCGTCAAGGAACTGCTGCACCAAGCTGAAATAACTCTTCGGCTCCGATCTCCCCGGCCATAGATGACCCATGACGTACTTCATGGCAAGTCCGAACAACCTATTCAGTTCGGCCCATTGAGCCAAACGATCGTCCACTGCCAGTGGACGCTCTGGATTGTGAAACTACGACCAAAAAAGCTTTTCCACTTCGTGATCTTTCTGATCTCGAAAGTGTTCGGTCGCATCAGCAGCACTCACTGCCAAATCCAGATAGGTATCCTCCACACTCCACATCCGGTGCAACGGAGCAAACTTCGGGTTGCAAAATTTCCTTCGCAGCATAAAGGGCTTTCCAGCCGCAATCTGTTCAGCCTGACGCAGCTCCTCCTTCGCAGGTCTCATCGCAGAGCGCGCGTCCTTGGCATTGGCAGCGGCCTTCTCTAAGTCCGTCTGTTTCGCCTGGTCTTCTTTTTCAAGAAGTCTGCAACGGTCTGTAGTGCTTTTCAACTTTTCGGCCATCTTGGCCATCTCTTCCTTGCTTTGGCAATGGGCAGCCTGTTCAGCTCTCAGCTCTTCAAGGGCTTTCTTGGCGGCCGCATCACTTTTTCTGGCTTGTTCTTTAGCTCGGGCAAGTTCTGCTCTAAGACTCTCCACGGCGGCCGCACCATCTGCGTCAAGCACACACATTGTAAGACACAGACATCAAACTGTTCTTACCTCATGCCGCCCGGGGAATTGCATACCTTGAGCCTCCTCAAGCCGCTTGTTGACAAGCGTGATGACGGCCTCTGCCACATCAAGTTGCCACTTTAGTTCGGCAAAATCGTCAGTTCGGCTCGATTCCGAACACCCTGCCGCCTACATTCAAAGGCGACATCTTAGACCTGGGATTATGATCCTCCGCGGGCCGTCATTTCTGGACGATGCACAGAGTCTTAGTGGCTACTATCTACACAGGGCGCATCTTATGCATGCGCAACTGCCAAAAGGGTACATTATCTAATGTACCTCGAAACCCGTCAGTAAACTTTTGACGGCCTAATGCAATCCGTTCTTTGCGGATGAAATCCTTTCAATCACCGTGCCCATCAATGCACGGTGCTCCTCTGAGATGCAAGCTCGCCCCAGCAGAATCTTTAGCTCCTCCGACCGAGCACCAGACGGTGCCGGGCTCGTCCCATGACCTCTTTCGAAGTCTGGACGCGGAGAACCTCAGGGGGCCACATAGCTATCTTCTGCTCCTACCGGATTCGGAGAAACCCTCCGCGACGACACCTCAGGATCGCCCGCCTCGCTAGGCAGCACGGCAGGAGGAGGCGTCCCGCTCTCCATCATCTCCAGAAGAAGATCCCCCGAAGACGAGCTCTACTGAGAAGGGCTGAGGTCCGAGCTACAAGGTAAAAGTTTGGTTAATCTTCTCAGACATAAATCAAGGATTTCCCTCATCCCTCAAAAGGAAAATCTTTCTCTACTTACGGCTCGCTGGAGGGCTGATCCCCTTGAGGGCGTAGTCCGGCCGAAGAACTCCCTGGCGTCGGACCCTCTGACGAGGATTTTCTCCCCCGCTTCGCGGCCATGGTTTTCGGGTCGTTAGAGGCGGCTCTCTTCTTCACCTTAGGAGAGGAATCGTCGGTTCCTCCCTTCGGAGCAGCCTCCTTCGAGGAGGCCATAGTTTCCTTGTCCTCCCCCTCCAAAAGCATTATCTCCAGCATCGTGGCTAGCACGGGATCCGGCCTGGTTTCAGGAAGGGGAGCCGGACACCTGATCAGCTTTGTGTTCGCTATCCACTCCTGTTTAAAAGGACAACTCTTTTAGGGGCAAGTTTATGACAATTATACAGATAGAAGGTCCGGGCACAAGGTTGCTTACTTGAGTATCCAGGCGATTGCGGCTTAGGCCTGCGTCCTCGGTCGAATCCGGACACATCTCTTGTGATCCGAAGAATAGTTTATACATCTCCGCGGGCGTTGCGCCCATGAAGTTCTGGAGAGCTCGCGGTCCCTCTGGATTAAACTCCCACAGGCGAATGGGGCGACATTTGCCGGGCAATATTCGGCGAATCAGCATGACCTGCGACACCTTGACCAGGCTGAGGTCTCCTTCCAAGAGATCTTTCATGCGGCCCTGTAACATGGGCACGACTTTGGGCAAACCCCAATCCAACCCTCTGTTGACCCATGACGCCAGATGTGGTGGGGTACCCGAGCGAAAGGCAGGAGGCGCCACCCATTTGGTGCTCCGGGGAGCGGTGATATAAAACCACTCTCGTTGCCACGAGCCTAGCTCCTCTTGAAAAGAGCCCTCGGGCCATGGAGCATCAGCATTTTTGCTTATTACAGTGCCTCCGCACTCTGCGTGCCGTCCCTCGATCATCTTCGGCTCCACTTTGAAGGTCTTGAGCCATAGTCCGAAGTGAGGGTTAACACGGAGGAACGCTTCGCACACAACGATAAACGAGGAGATATGGAGGATGGACTCCGGAGCTAAGTCGTGGAATTCCAGCCCGTAATAAAACAGCAGTCCCCTCACAAAGGGATCCATTGGGAAGCCCAACCCCCGAAGGAAGTGAGACATGAATACCACGCTCTCACCGGGCTGGGGACTGGGGATGACCTGCCCTTGAGCAGGCAACCTATGCCAAATTTCGCCGGTCAGGAACTTAGCCTCTCTCAACTTTAGCACGTCCTCCTCCGTGATGGAGGAGGGCATCCATCAGCCTTGAAGGTCGGAACCGGACATTGTCGAAGGTCCGAGGTGCCCGGAATCTGGAGCCTAGGGTGTTGGAACTCGAGGCGACGGGCGAACTTGTTGGAGAAAAGATAAGGCCCTGGTCTCTTTATAAGAGGCAGAATACCAGGAGCCCTCCCCGTAACCATTTGGGACTCGCCTTTAATCGAGAAAATATGCTAAACGGGCATGATTGGGTTACCCATGTCCGTATTGATGAGAATCCCGTAAAAGGGGGGAACACGATCTTTGCTTCGACAAGGCATGCCAAGGAAGCCGCCTGACAAAACACGCTAAGGTGAAAAAGTAAAAACGATTCGGAAAGGACTTGGCCATAGTGTGATGGCGCACTGCAGAATACGTCAGCAGATTTGATTTGTGTTAATATTATTCTCTCCATGGCAATATGTGGAAGCTTATTTTGCAGAGCCGGACACTACTCTTGGTGTTTACTATCTTCTATGAAGGACTTGGAGGAGGAACCCGCCTTGCAATGCCGAAGACAATTTGCGCGCCGGGCTCATCGTCATTGAAGCCTGGTTCAGGGGCTACTGAGGGAGTCCTAGATTAGGGGGTGTTCGGGTAGCCGGACTATACCTTCAGCCGGACTCCAGGACTATGAAGATACAAGATTGAAGACTACGTCCCGTGTCCGGAAGGGACTTTCCTTGGCGTGGAGGGCAAGCTTGGCGATGCGGATATTCAAGATCTCCTACCATTGTAACCGACTCTATGTAACCCTAACCCTATCCGGTGTCTATATAAACTAGAGGGTTTTAGTCCGTAGGACAACTTTATCAACTCCATAGACAACAATCATACCATAGGCTAGCTTCTAGGGTTTAGCCTCCTTGATCTCGTGGTAGGTCTACTCTTGTACTACCCATATCATCAATATTAATCAAGAAGGACGTAGGGTTTTACCTCCATCGAGAGGGCCCAAACCTGGGTAAAACATCGTGTTCCCTGCCTCCTGTTACCATCCGGCCTAGACGTACAGTTCGGGACCCCCTACCCGAGATCCGCCGGTTTTGACACCGACAATTAGCTTGCGTCCTTTCAAGCAAATTCAGGTCTCCAACAAATTGTTTGGACGATTAAGTTCATATGGAGACCTGACCCTGCATAAGATATTAGTTCTTTTTCTTCACCACCCACATCTAAAGGGGTGGCAAAGAGTTCATCATTCTGCGAGCTCCATAAGAGAAAGGTGGCATATATGCCAATCCACTTCGTTTCACATAAGAGGGATTAGGCTAAGCAGAAGAGTAAGCAGAGAAATTCTTTGAGGATTTATGAACATAATGATTTGAAGAATAATGCACATATCCCTAATCCTTAGATCTTCCCTGCGAAACAGACGAGTTAGCATGATGATGTTCATATGAGGACTTTGATCCTTTTGAGGAATTTGATCCTCGTCAGGAGTTTGGTCCATATGAAGAATTTGATCTGGGGTTCCTATTCTTCACAGGTGGGGTCATGATGACATTCACCTGAAGATTTTCAAGGCACCTTTTGGGAACCCAGATTTTCTTCATAGGAGAGGCATTCCTGCAGTTAGTGCCAACATATCTAGCAAATACTTCACCATTCTGATTTTTGAACATTTAATAGTTGGAGTCAAATGACTCATCAAAAGAATATGAAGATTCACATGTAAAGCCGGATAAATTAGATGGATCCACTGAAGGTCCCTTTGCAGCAACCCATGAGGTTTTGGGATACTACTCAGGTCTCTAGTAGGTCCCATCAGCATTGAGTTTCCTCTTAAAGGCAATACCCTCTTTCCTAGGGTTCCTCTTGAGGATCTGCTTTTTAAGCACGTCACAAAGAGCCTGATGCCCTTTGAGGCTTTCGTACATGCCTGTCATATTCAATTCCTTCAGCCCTGCATCATTAGTGATACTAGCAATGTCCTTAGATGAGGAATTAGTGATAGCATAGGCAGTTGAAGAATTTGCAGCAATGGAATTATTTGATCATTCAGGTGAAGAATTAGCAGTCTCACGTTCAATGCACTTCAAACATGGAGGAACAAATTCACCCCGAGTAGCGCTGATCTGTTGAGCAAGTAATGAATCACGCTCCTTCTGAAGATCTTCATAACTCACTCTTAACTGCTCAAGATCTTGCTTTCTTTGAAGAAATTTATAGGAAAGCTTCTCATGATCAGATAGGAGAGTGTTATGATGACCTTGAACATTGTCAAACTTGGACTGAAGTCTCTAAAGATTTTCAGTCAAAATTTTAGTGCGATCCATTTCCTCGCCCAACATATCATCGCTTTTATCTAGCATGTTTTGAACCTTTTCAAGAGCCTTTTGCAGTTTCACAACAATTTTAGCAAGTTTAGAATAGATGGGTTTGAGGTTTTCATCAGATTCATCCTCACTAGATTCAAAGGAGGGATATTTGAGTACCTTTGAGCCTTTTGCCATGAAGCAATAGGTGGGAGCATAGTCCTCATCGCCGTCATCAGTAGTGTTGGGGAGGTCCTTTTCTTCAAAGTTGAAGATGGACTTGCTGACGAACGCAGTAGAGAGGGCTAGGCTCGCCACACTAGAGTCTGACTCCTCAGATTCCTCTTCTTCCTCATTTTCCTTAGATTCAGCCTCAGAGTCCATTTCCTTGCTAATGAATGGCGGAGCCTTTTTGGAGCTGCTCTTCTTGTGAGATGAGGACCTTGAAGGTTTTGATGATGAGGACTTTGAGGACTTCTTCTTCTTCTTTGAATCATCTGAAATGTAATCCTTGTACTTCTTTTTCTTTGATTCCTTTTCCCATTGAGGACAATCTTGAATGTAGTGTCCGGGTTTCTTGCATTTGTGACAGAGTCTCTTCTTGTAATCATGGGATGAGGAATCTGATCTCAAGTCACCACTTCTTGAGGATTTACCAAATCGAGCACGTCTTGAGAGCTTCTGGAACTTCCTCACGAGCATTGCTAGCTCCTGGCTCAGTTCTTCAGGGCCACCAAGGCTGCTGCCAGAATCTTCACCTTCAGATTCAGACACTACCTTGGCCTTTAGAGCCCGTGATCTACCATAACTTGGTCCATAGAGATCTCTCTTCTTAGCAAGCTGGAACTCATGAGTGTTTAGTCTCTCGAGGATATCTGCGGGATCAAGTGACTTGTAGTCTCCATGTTCTTGTATCATCAATGCCAAGGTATCAAATGAGGAATCAAGCGATCTCAGCAATTTCTGCACCACCTCATGGTCGGTGATATCAGTGGCACCAAGTGCTTGAAGCTCATTCGAGATGTCAGTGAGGCAATCGAAGGTTTGATGAACATTTTCATTGTCGAGTCTTTTGAAGTGGTTGAAGAGATTGCGAAGAACGTCAACTCGAGAGTCACGCTGTGTTGAGACTCCCTCATTGACCTTGGACAGCCTGTCCTAGATAAGCTTAGCTATCTCCAAAGCACTCACTCTGCCATACTGCCCTTTGCTCAGATGGCCACATATGATGTTCTTCGCTTGAGAGTCGAGTTGCTTGAATCTCTTCACATCAGCCGCGTTGATGGTAGGAGTGACAGAGGGGACACTATTTTCCACAACGTACCAGAGATCATTGTCAATTGCCTCAAGATGCATGCGCATAGTATTCTTCCAGTAAGGGTAGTCCGTCCCATTGAAGGTAGGACACCCAGCAGAAACCTTGATCATACCCGCAGTCGACATAACTAAAACTCCAGGTGGTTAAACCAAAATCACACAGAACAAGCGAGTAACCTTCTCTGATACCAATTGAAAGTGCGTTATATCGACTAGATGGGGGGTGAATAAGCGATTTTTATGAATTCTTCACCAAGGAATTTGCGGGTGAGGAAATTCCTGAGTGAAGAACTACTTGCAGCAGAATAAGTACTTAGAATTAAACATAACAGAACAAGAGCATGGTCTTCACGATGAAATGAAAACAAGCACAGAGTACAGAAAGCGTAGAAATAGGATAAATAGAATGAAGAAAAACAGACTGAGGAAATTGAACTGAGGAAATTGAGAAAGTCTTCAGTCAAAGTCTTCAAACAGATATGAACAAGCACATAACACAGAAATGAGGAAATGGAAGGGTTGAGGAATTGGAACCAGGTAGCTTGGAGAAGACAATGATTTGGTAGACCAGTTCCAACTGTTGTGACAGTTGTACGTCTGGTTAGGGAGGCTAGGTATTTAAACCTGAGGACACACAGTCCCGGACACCCAGTCCTGAACACGCAGCTCAGGACACTCAGTCATCACGGTATTTCCCTTGAGCTAAGGTCACACAGACCTCGCCCAATCACTTGTGGTAAGTCTTCAGGTGACTTCCAAACCTTCATAGACTCGGTCACTCGGCGATCCACAATTTCCTCTTGGATGCTCTAGACCATGACGCCTAACCGTCTGGAAGATGCACAGTCTTCAAAGGTAACAAGCAACGGATCCACGCAGGATCAATCTCTTCAGTGATGCTCAATCACTTTGGGTTTGTAGGTGTTTGGGTTTGGGTTTTCCTCACTTGATGATTTTCTCTCAAAGTCCTCGGAGGATGGGATGATCTCAAATGGCAAGTGTTAGTTTCTCTCGGAGCAGCCAACCAGCTAGTGGTTGTAGGGGGCAGCCATTTAGAGCCTAGGGAGCAACTCGACATGATAAGACATAAATGCCCTTCAATGATATGACCGTTAGGTGGCTAGATATTTTGGTACAGCTGGCGCATAGCACAACAACGGTCAGAATTTTGAGTATCAAAATCCTCAGGGCTATCATGTTCCTCACTATGTAGGCAATCCACACTGGCGAATTCCTAACTCATCAGTCAGAACAAATTCCTGAGAGACCAGAGGAACTTCGTATCTGTCACTGAAGAAATTGACTGAGCTGTATGAGATTTCCAATGGCTTCACTCGAAGGGATTGGTAGGTGTAGGATTTGAGTTGAGCATCGCCTGGAAAATTTTCCTTAGTATTTCCTCAACCCCCTTTAATAGTACGGTGTTTCCTATGACTCAAGAAAGAGAAAATGAAAGTACGAAAACAAAAGTCTTCACGCTTCATGTTCCTTGAATGAATACCACGTCTTCAGGATCACACCAATTTCTTCACTTTCAAAGTCTTCAGAAAGTCTGAAGAAATCCAAAGTCTTCAGTCGAAGAACTTAATTTTTAGGGTTCGACTTTCTTTGTAAATATCAAACTCCTCATAGACTTATAGACTTGTGTACACTCACAAATGCATCAGTCCCTTAACCTATAAGTCTTCAGTACACCAAAATCCCTAAGGGGCACTAGATGCACTTACAAGTATATAAAGATTTTTTATCTTGGGGGACAAGCAAACTGTAGAAAAACGGAGTCCGGAATTAGGTACCCGAGGTGGGCACAAACCACCTGGGCGCGCCTGGCTTGCCAGGCCCGCGCTAGTGTCTTGTGCCCACCAGGGTACGCTTCCTGGTTGTTTCTTATTTTCCTAATTTTTGTATATTCCAAAACTGACAAAAAATATTTTTGCAGATTTTTCAGAGTCCGTTTACTTACCGTATCACGTACCTCCTTATTTTCACGATTCTAGAGTTTTCCGAAAGTACTCTTTTATGTGTTCTTCCAGTGTCAAAGTTTGGATAATATTACTTTCAACATTAATGGGCATACCTGAGATATAATGTTTTATTTGTTGCCCATTAACAACCTTCGGGATAGTACCTTCGGCATTACTTATTTTGATAGCTCCAGACTGATAAACCTCCTCGATAACATAGGGTCCTTCCCATTTCGATAGGAGTTTTCCTACAAAGAATCTAAAATGAGAGTTGTAAAAAAGAACATATTCTCCAACTTTAAACTCACACTTTTGGATTCTTTTATCATGCCATCTTTTAAATTTTTCTTTAAATAACTTGGCATTTTCATAAGCTTGGGTTCTCCATTCATCTAAAGAGCTAATATCAAATAACCTCTTGTCACCGGCAAGTTTGAAATCATAGTTGAGTTCTTTGACTGCCCAATATGCTTTATGTTCTAACTCAAGAGGCAAATGACAAGCTTTTCCATAAACCATTTTATAAGGAGATATGCCCATAGGGTTTTTATGTGTTGTTCTTAAGCCCAAAGTACATCATCTAATTTCTTAGAACAATTCTTTCGAGACCTATTGACAGTCTTTTGCAAGATTAATTTTAATTCTCTATTGCTAAGTTCAACTTGACAACTAGACCGAGGATGATAAGGTGATGCAATTCTATGGTTTACATCATACTTGGCAAGCATTTTACGGAAAGCACCATGAATAAAGTGTGAACCACCATCAGTCATTAAATATCCAAGGACTCCATACCTTGGGAAAATAACTTCCTTAAGAATTTTAATAGAGGTGTTGTGATTAGCACTACTAGTTGGAATAGCTTCTACCAACTTAGTAACATAATCAACAGGAACCAAAATATGTGTTTACCCATTAGTGGAAGAAAAAGGTCCCATGTAATCAAATCCCCAAACATCAAATGGTTCAACAGCAAGTGAATAATTCATAGGCATTTCTTGACGCTTAACGATATTACCTATTCTTTGGCATTCATCACAATATAAGACGAACTTACAGGCATCCTTGAAGAGAGTAGGCTAATAAAATCTAGATTGCAATAACTTGCGAGCAGTTCTATCTCCAGAATGATGCCCTCCATATGCTTCGGAGTGAGATTTCCGTAGGATTTGTCCCTATTCATGCTCAGGTACACAACGTCCAGTAAAAGCACCTACTCCTTCTTTATAAAGATGTTGGTCATCCCAAAAGTAATGTCTAAAATCATAGAAGAATTTTTTTCTTTTGTTGGTTTGTGAAACTAGGTGGTTAATATTTAGCAACAATGTAATTAGCATAGTCAGCATACCAAGGATTGTTATGAGCAACATTTATTGCAGCTAACTGCTCATCAGGAAAACTATCATCAGTAGATAGTGGGTCATCAAGCACATTTTCAAGCCTAGACAAGTTATCACCTACGGGGTTCTCAGCTCCTTTTCTATCAGTGATATGTAAATCAAATTCTTGTAGCAAGAGAACCCATTGAATAAGTCTATATTTGGCATCTTTCTTTTCCATAAGATATTTTATAGCAGCATGATTGGTGTGAACAATTACTTTTGAATCAACATTGTAAGATCTAAATTTATCACAAGAAAGCACCACTACTAGGAATTTCTTTTTAGTAGTAGCATAATTTCATTGACCACTATCGAGAGTTTTACTAGCATAATGAATGACATTAAGTTTCTTATCAACTCTTTGTCCTATAACATCACCAACATCATAATCACTAGCATCACACATAATTTCAAAAGGAAAGTTCCAATCAGGTGGTTGAACAATAGGTGCAGAAATTAAGGCTTTCTTGAGTGTTTCAAAGGCTTCTAAACCATCATCATCAAAAACAAAAGGAACATCCTTTTGCAAAAGGTTTGTAAGAGGCCTAGAAATTTTAGAAAAGTCTTTGATAGATCTCCTATACAAACCAGCATGACCTAGGAAACTACGAATACCTTTGATATCTTTAGGACATGGCATTTTCTCAATTGCATCAACCTTAGCTTTGTCCACTTCAATACCTCTTTCGGAAACTTTATGGCCCAAAACCATACCTTCATCTCTACAGAACTCGTTCAAGATTTCTTAAACAATCATCAAAAGACTTCCCATAAATAGAGAAGTCATCCATGAAAACCTCAACAATCTTTTCGCAGAAGTCAGAGAATATAGCAGGCATACATCTTTGAAAGGTAGCAGGTGCGTTGCATAAACCAAAAGGCATATGTCTATAAGCATAAGTTCCAAAGGGACAAGTGAATGTGGTCTTTTCTTGATCAGGTTGAGAAACAGGTATTTGTGTAAAACGGAATATCCATCAAGGTAGCAAAAATGTGTGTGCTTAGATAATCTTTCTAGCATTTGATCAATAAAAGGCAGAGGGTAATGATATTTTCTAGTTGCTATATTTAATTTTCTAAAATCAATTACCATTCTATAGCTTGTAACAATTCTTTGTGGAATAAGTTCATTTTGATCATTAGGAACAACAGTAATACCTCCTTTCTTAGGGACACAATGAACAAGACTTACCCATCTACTATCAGCTATATTATAGAGTATACCTGCTTCCAGAAGTTTTAATATTTTAGTTCCTACCACTTCTTTTATCTTCGAATTTAACTGATGTTGTTGACCAATAACGGGTTTAGCATCAGGTTCTAGATTAATTTTGTGCTGACATAGAGTGGAACTAATGCCCTATAAATCATAAAGAGTATATAGAATAGCAACTCGGTGCTTCCTTAGAACTTTCAATAACCTTTCTTCTTCATGTTCTGGAAGGTTAGCACTAATAATAACAGGATATATCTTCTTTTCATCAAGATAGGCATATTTCAAAGTGTTTGGCAACTGTTTTAATTCAAACACAGGATCACCTTTAGGTGGAGGAGGACCTCCTAGAGTTTCAATAGGCAAATTGTGTTTAAGAAGAGGACGTTGTTCAAAGAAAATCTTCTATTTCATTTCTTTCATGCATATGTAGATCATTTTCATGGTCTAGAAAATATTGTTCTAGTGGATCAGTAGGATGCACAACAATAGAAGCAAGACCAATTATTTCATCCTTACTTGGCAATTCTTTTTCATGAAGCTTTTTACTAAACTTGGAAAAATTAAACTCATGAGACTCATCACCAAAACTAACACCGATAGTTTGTTTCTCACAACCTATCTTAGCATTAACGGTGTTCAAGAAAAGGTTTACCAAAGATAATGGGACAAAAGTCATCTTGTGGGGAACCAAGAACTAAAAAATCAGTAGGGTATTTTATTTTCCCACACAAGACTTCAACATCTCTAACAAGCCCAATTGGTGATATAGTGTCTATATTAGCAAGTTTAATAGTAACATCTATGTCTTCTATCTCTACGAGCGCTATGTCATTCATAATTTCTTGATATAAGGAATAAGGAATAGCACCCACGCTAGCACCTAAGTCACATAAACCATGATAACAGTGATCTCATATTTTAATTGAGCCAACGGGCATGCCAACAATAGGTCTATGTTTATCCTTTTTTATCAGGTTTGGCAATTCTAGCAGCTTCTTCACAGAAGTAAATAACATGCCCATCTACATTTTCTTCCAAGAGATCCTTAACCATAGCAACACTAGGTTCTACTTTAATTTGTTCATTAGGTTAAGGTGTTCCAATATAACTATTGTTGACCATAGTTGAAACTTTAGCATGTTCCTTTATCCTAACAGGGAAAGGTGTTTTCTCAATATATGTAGTAGGAACAACTGGATCAACATTATAAAGTACAGTTTCTTCTTTAGCTACTGCTGGTTCTTTAATTTCTTCTTTCATAGGTGGGTGAAATTTAAACCACTTCACTTTAGGGGAATCAACATGAGTAGCAAATGATTCACAAAAGGAGGCTACTATCTCAGAGTCAAGTCCATATTTAGTGCTAAACTTTTGAAAAGCATCGGTATTCATAAAAGATTCAACACAATCATATGGAAGCTTAATACCCCACTTTTTACCTTCATCGAGTTCCCAATATTCAGAGTTGCGTTTAATTCTTTCCAAAAGGTCCCACTGGAATTCAATAGTCTTCTTAATAAAAGAACCAGCACAAGAATATCAAGCATGGATTGATCATTATGAGAAAGCCGAGCATAAAAATTCTGGATAATAATTTCTCTTGAGAGCTCATGATTGGGGCATGAATATAACATTGACTTAAGCCTCTCCCAAGCTAGAGCGATACTTTCTCCTTCACGAGGCCAAAAATTATATATGTAATTCCGATCATGATGAACTAGATGCATGGGATAAATTTGGTGGAACTGCAATTTCAATCGATTCCAATTCCAAGATCCAATATAATCGCATAGCCTATGCCATGCCAATGCTTTTTCCCTTCAAAGATAAAGGGTAGCCCTTCTTCTTAACTTCTTCTCCGGGTAAACTTGAAAGCTTAAACAATCCACAAATTTGTTCCACATATATGAAGTGCATATCAGGATGTTCGTTCCATCTCCTACATAAGGATTAGCTAGCAGTTGTTCTATCATACCCGATGGAATTTCATATTCAATATTTTCAGTAGGTGCGGTAGGTTGAGGGGTAGCTAATTGTGGTTCTGGTTGAGGTGAAGATACCCTGAACAAACCCCTCAAAGGGCTGTTTTCCATAGTAACAAGTGACAGTAAATTTTAACACACTATATAAATATTTCCTTACCAGATTCCACTTACCAAAGGCGCTTCACTCCCCGACAATTGCGGCAGAAAATAGCCTTGATGACCCACAAGTATAGGGGGTCAATTGTAAATCTTTTCGATAAGTAAGAGTGTCGAACCCAACGAGGAGCAGAAGGAAATGACAAGTCACTACTGGGAAAAGGGCTATAGGCAATATGGACATTAATGGCGCACCATGTATGTGGTGTGCCACTGCTATATAGCAGTGGCGCATGAGATACAGGTGCACCATTAGCGTCCTCATTACTAATGGCGCACCAGACACACGGTACACCATTACTAGCAAATTTTATTTTATTAAACTGCAGCAAGGTATCCCAATCAATTTGAGGCAAAGGACAGGCCAAAACGGTCTCTTATAATAGGCAAAACGTTCTTGAGGGTACATGAGAATTTCATCTAGTCACTTTCATCATGTTGATTCAATTCGTGTTCGCTACTTTGATAATATGATATGTGGGTGGACCGGTGCTTAGGTGTTGTTCTTACTTATGAACAAACCTCCTACTTATGATTAACCCCCTCGCAAGCATCCTCAAGTATTAAGAATAAATTATAACCATAGCATTAAACTTTTGGATCCAATCGTCCCATATGGAATAGCGCATACACTAGGGTTTAAGCTTCTGTCACTCTCGCAACCCATCATCTAATTACTACTCCACAATGCATTCCCTTAGGCCCAAATATGGTGAAGTGTCATGTAGTCGATGTTCACATGACACCACTAAGGGAATCACAACATACATACTATCAAAATGTCAAACACACATCAAGCTCACATGATTACTTGCAACATGATTTCTCTCGTGACTTCAAGAACAAAAGTAACTACTCACAAATGATAATCATGCTCAAGATCAGAGGGGTATTAAATACCATATTGGATCTGAACATATAATCTTCTACCAAGTAAACCATATATTAATCAACTACAAGATGTAATCAACAGTACTAGTCGCCCACAAGCACCAATCTATAGTCCCGGTAGCAAGATTGAACACAAGAGATGAACTAGGGTTTGGGATGAGATGGTGCTATTGAAGATGTTAATGGAGATTGCCCTCCCGAAGATGGGAGAGTTGTTGGTGATGATGATGACGATGATTTCCCCCTCCAGGAGGGAAGTTCCGCCGTGGGAATTGCTCCGCCGGAGGGCAAAAGTGCTCTGATACGTCTCCATCGTATCTACTTTTCCAAACACTTTTGCCCTTGTTTTGGACTCTAACTTGTATGATTTGAATGGAACTAACCTGGACTGACGTTGTTTTCAGCAGAATTGCCATGGGGTTGTTTTATGTGCAGAAAAAAAATATTCTCGGAATGACCTGAAACTCCACGGAACATCTTAGAAAAAACAATAAAAAATCCTCGCCAAAGATGAAGACCAGGGGGCCCACACCCTTCTCACGAGGGTGGGGGGCGCCCCTGCCCCTAGGGTGAGCCCCCCTACCTTGTGTTCCCCTGGAAACCCTCCGACGCCAACTCCAACTCTATATATTTGCTTTCGGAGAGAAAAAAATCAGAGAGAAGAAATCATCGCGTTTTACGATACGGAGCCGCCGCCAAGCCCTAAAACCTCTCGGGAGGGCTGATCTGGAGTCCGTTCGGGGCTCCGGAGAGGGGGATTCGTCGCCGTCGTCATCATCAACCATCCTCCATCACCAATTTCATGATGCTCACCGCCGTGCGTGAGTAATTGCATCATAGGCTTGCTGGACGGTGATGGGTTGGATGAGATTTATCATGGAATCGAGTTAGTTTTGTTAGGGTCTAATCCCTAGTATCCATTATGTTCTGAGATTGATGTTGCTATGACTTTGCTATGCTTAATGCTTGTCACTAGGGCCCGAGGGCCATGATTTCAGATCTGAACCTATTATGTTTTCATGAATATATGTGAGTTCTTGATCCTATCTTGCATGTCTATAGTCACCTACTATGTGTTATGATCCGGCAACCCCGAAGTGATAATAATCGGGACCACTCCCGGTGATGACCATAGTTTGAGGAGTTCATGTATTCACTATGTGCTAATGCTTTGTTCCGGTTCTCTATTAAAAGGAGGCCTTAATATCCCTTAGTTTCCAATAGGACCCCGCTGCCATGGGAGGATAGGACAAAAGATGCCATGCAAGTTCTTTTCCATAAGCATGTATGACTATATACGAAATACATGCCTACATTATATTGATGAATTGGAGCTAGTTCTATGTCACCCTATGTTATGACTGTTACATGATGAACCGCATCCGGCATAATTATCCATTGCTGATCCGGTGCCTACGAGTTTTCCATATACTGGTTCTCACTTATTTACTTTCCCGCTGGTACTGTTACAATCACTATAAAATACCAAAAACATTACTTTTCTTGTCTTTACTTTTGTTACCGCTACCACCACTATCATATTACTTTGCTACTAAACACTTTGCTGCAGATACTAAGTTTCTAGTTGTGGTTGAATTGACAACTCAGCTGCTAATACTCGAGAATATTCTTTGGCTCCCCTTCTGTCAAATCAATAAATTTGGGTTGAATACCCTACCCTCGAAAGCTGTTGCGATCCCCTATACTTGTGGGTTATCAAGACTAATTTCTGGCGCCGTTGCCGGGGAGCATAGCTCTATTCTTTGAGTCACTTGGGATTTATATCTGCTGGACACTATGAAGAATTTGAGAGATCCAAAAACCAAGATCTATCCCTCAACTATGAGGGGAGGTAAGGAACTACCATCTAGCTCTGTACTTGATTCACCTTCTGTTATGAGTAAGTTTGCGACACCTACACCTACTTCTGCTATTCGCTCTGATATGTTGCATGTTATTGTTGGGGAACGTAGTAATTTCAAAAAAATTCCTACGCACACGCAAGATCATGGTGATGCATAGCAACGAGAGGGGAGAGTGCGATCTACGTACCCTTGTAGACCGACAGCGGAAGCGTTAGCACAATGCGGTTGATGTAGTCGTACGTCTTCACGACCCGACCGATCAAGCACCGAAACAACGGCACCTCCGAGTTTTAGCACACGTTCAGCTCGATGACGATCCCCGTACTCCGATCCAGCAAAGTGTCGGGGAAGAGTTCCGTCAGCAGGACGGCGTGGTACCGATCTTGATGTACTACTGTCGCAGGGCTTCGCCTAAGCACCGCTACAATATTATCGAGGATTATGGTGGAAGGGGGCACCGCACACGGCTAAGAATATGATCACGTGGATCAACTTCTGTGTCTAGGGGTGCCCCCTTGCCCCCGTATATAAAGGAGCAAGGGGAGGAGGTCGGCCGGCCCTATGGAGCGCCAAGGCGGAGTCCTCCTCCTAGTAGGAGTAAGACTCCTACTAGGAGGGGGAAGGAAGTGGCGAGGGAGAAGGAAAGGGGGGCGCCGCCCCCCTCTCCTAGTCCAATTCGGACCAGGGGGAGGGGGCGTGCAGCCCACCCTGGCTGCCCTTCTCTCTCTCCACTAAGGCCCATATGGCCCATTACTTCTCCCGGTAGGGTTCCGGTAACCCTCCGGCTCTCCGGTTTTCTCCGAAATCACCCGAAACACTTCCGATGTCCGAATATAGCCGTCCAATATATCAATCTTTATGTCTCGACCATTTCGAGACTCCTCGCTATGTCCGTGATCACATCCAGGACTCCGAACTAACTTCGGTACATCAAAACTCATAAACTCGTAATATAATTGTCATCAAAACCTTAAGCGTGCGAACCCTACGAGTTCGAGAACAATGTAGACATGACCGAGACATGTCTCCGGTCGATAACCAATATCGGAACCTGGATGCTCATATTGGCTCCTACATATTCTACGAAGATCTTTATCGGTCAGACCGCATAACAACATACGTTGTTCCCTTTGTCATTGGAATGTTACTTGCCCGAGATCCGATCGTCGGTATGTCAATACCTAGTTCAATCTCATTACCGGCAAGTCTCTTTACTCGTTTCGTAATACATCATCTCGCAACTAACTCATTAGTTGCAATGCTTGCAAGGCTTATGTGATGTGCATTACCGAGAGGGCCCAGAGATACCTCTCCGACAATCGGAGTGACAAATCCTAATCTCGAAATATGCCAACCCAACATGTACCTTTGGAGACACCTGTAGAGCTCCTTTATAATCACCCAGTTACATTGTGACGTTTGGTAGCACACAAAGTGTTCCTCCGGCAAACGGGAGTTGCATAATCTCATAGTCATAGGAACATGTATAAGTCATGAAGAAAGCAATAGCAACATACTAAATGATCGGGTGCTAAGCTAATGGAATGGGTCATGTCAATCACATCATTCTCCTAATGATGTGATCCCGTTAGTCAAATGACAACACATGTCTATGGTTAGGAAACATAACCATCTTTGTTTAACAAGCTAGTCAAGTAGAGGCACACTAGTGACGTTTAGTTTGTCTATGTATTCACACAAGTATTATGTTTCCGGTTAATACAATTCTAGCATGAATAATAAACATTTATCATGATATAAGGAAATAAAATAATAACTTTCTTATTACCTCTAGGGCATATTTCCTTCAGTCTCCCACTTGCGCTAGAGTCAATAATCTAGATTACACAGTAATGATTCTAACACCCATGGAGCTTTAGTGTTGATCATGTTTTTCTCGTGGAAGAGGCTTAGTCAACGGGTCTGCTACATTCAGTTCTGTATGCATCTTGCAAATCTCTATGTCTCCCACCTGGACTAGATCCCGGATGGAATCGAAGCGTCTCTTGATGTGCTTGGTTCTCTTGTGAAATCTGGATTCCTTTGCCAAGGCAATTGCACCAGTATTGTCACAAAAGATTTTCATTGGACCCGATGCACTAGGTATGACACCTAGATCGGATATGAACTCCTTCATCCAGACTCCTTCGTTTGCTGCTTCCGAAGCAGCTATGTACTCTGCTTCACATGTAGATCCCGTCACAACGCTTTGTTTAGAACTGCACTAACTAACAGCTCCACCGTTTAATGTAAACACGTATCCGGTTTGCGATTTAGAATCATCCAGATCAGTGTCAAAGCTTGCATCAACGTAACCATTTACAATGAGCTCTTTGTCACCTCCATATATGAGAAACATATCCTTAGTCCCTTTCAGGTATTTCGGGATGTTCTTGACCGCTGTCCAGTGATCCACTCCTGGATTACTTTGCTACCTTCCTGCTAGACTTATAGCAAGACACACATTAGGTCTGGTACACAACATTGCATACATGATAGAGCCTATGGCTGAAGCATAGGGAACATCTTTCATTTTCTCTCTATCCTATGCATTGGTCGGGAATTGAGTCTTACTCAATTTCACACCTTGTAACACAGGCAAGAATCCTTTCTTTGCTTGATCCATTTTGAACTTTTTCAAAACTTTCTCAAGGTATGTGCTTTGTGAAAGTCCAATTAAGCGTCTTGATCTGTCTCTATAGATCTTAATGCCCAATATGTAAGCAGCTTCACCGAGGTCTTTCATTGAAAAACTCTTATTCAAGTATCCCTTTATGCTATCCAGAAATTCTATATCATTTCTGATTAGTATTCTGTCATCTATATATAATATTAGAAATGCTACAGAGCTCCCACTCACTTTCTTGTAAATACAGGCTTCTCCAAAAGTCTCTATAAAACCAACTGCTTTGATTACACTATCAAAGCATTTATTCCAACTCCGAGAGGCTTGCACCAGTCCATAAATGGATCGCTGGAGCTTGCACACTTTGTTAGCTCCCTTTGGGTCGACAAAACCTTCCAGCTGCATCATATACAACTCTTCTTTCAGAAATCCATTCAGGAATGCAGTTTTGACATCCATCTGCCAAATTTCATAATCATAAAATGCGGCAATTGCTAACATGATTCGGACAGAATTAAGCATCGCTACGGATGAGAAGGTCTCATCGTAGTCAATCCCATGAATTTGTCGAAAACCTTTTGCGACAAGTCGAGCTTTGTAGACAGTAACATTACCGTTAGTGTCGGTCTTCTTCTTGAAGATCCATTTATTCTCAATTGCTTGCCGATCATTGGGCAAGTCAACCAAAGTCCATACTTTGTTCTCATACATGGATCCCATCTCAGATTTCATGGCTTCAAGCCATTTTGCAGAATCTGGGCTCACCATCGCTTCTCCGTAGTTCCTAGGTTCATCATGATCAAGTAGCATGACTTCCAGAACAGGATTACTGTACCACTCTGGTGCGGATCTTACTCTGGTTGATCTACGAGGTTCAGTAGTATCTTGTTCTGAAGCTTCATGATCATCATCATTAGCTTCCTCACTAATTGGTGTAGGTGTCACAGAAACTGGTTTCTGTGATGTACTACTTTCCAATAAGGGAGCAGGTACAGTTACCTCATCAAGTTCTACTTTCCTCCCACTCACTTCTTTCGAGAGAAACTTCTTCTCTAGAAAGTTTCCGAATTTAGCAACAAAAGTTTTGCCTTCGGATCTGTGATAGAAGGTGTATCCAATAGTTTCCTTTGGATATCCTATGAAGACACATTTGTCCGATTTGGGTTCGAGCTTATCAGGTTGAAGCTTTTTCACATAAGCATCGCAACCGCAAACTTTCAGAAACGACAACTTTGGTTTCTTGCCAAACCATAGTTGATAAGGCGTCGTCTCAACGGATTTTGATGGTGCCCTATTTAACGTGAATGCGGCCGTCTCTAGAGCATAACCCCAAAATGATAGCGGTAAATCAGGAAGAGACATCATAGATCACACCATATCAAGTAAAGTACGATTACGACGTTCGGACACACCATTACGCTATGGTGTTCCAGGTGGCGTGAGTTACGAAACTATTCCGCATTGTTTCAAATGTACACCAAACTCGTAACTAAAATATTCTCCTCCACGATCAGATCGTAGGAATTTTATTTTCTTGTTACAATGATTTTCCACTTCACTCTGAAATTCTTTGAACTTTTCAAACATTTCAGACTTATGTTTCATTAAGTAGATATACCCATATCTGCTTAAGTCATCTGTGAAGGTGAGAAAATAACGATATCCGCCACGAGCCTCAACATTCATTGGACCACATACATCTGTACGTATGATTTCCAACAAATCTGTTGCTCTCTCCATAGTACCGGAGAACGGTGTTTTTGTCATCTTACCCATAAGGCACGGTTCGCAAGTACCAAGCGATTCATAATCAAGTGGTTCCAAAAGTCCATCAGTATGGAGTTTCTTCATGCGCTTTACACCGATATGACCCAAACGGCAGTGCCACAAATAAGTTGCATTATCATTATCAACTCTGCATCTTTTGGCTTCAACATTATGAATATGTGTATCACTACTATCGGGATTTAATAAGAATAGACCAATCTTTAAGGGTGCATGACCATAAAAGATATTACTCATATAAATAGAACAACCATTATTCTCTGATTTAAATGAATAACCGTCTCGCATCAAACAAGATCCAGATATAATGTACATGCTTAACGCTGGCACCAAATAACAATTATTTAGGTCTAATACTAATCCCAAAGGTAGATGTAGAGGTAGCGTGCCGACCGCGATCACATCGACTTTGGAACCATTTCCCACGTGCATCGTCACCTCGTCCTTAGCTAATCTTCGCTTAATCCGTAGTCCCTGTTTCGAGTTGCAAATGTTAGCAACGGAACCAGTATCAAATACCCAGGTGCTACTGCGAGCATTCGTAAGGTACACATCAATAACATGTATATCACATATACCTTTGTTCACCTTGCCATCCTTCTTATCCGCCAAATACTTGGGGCAGTTCCGCTTCCAGTGACCAGTCTGCTTGCAGTAGAAGCACTCAGTTTCAGGCTTAGGTCCAGGTTTGGGTTTCTTCTCTTGAGTAGCAACTTGCTTGTTGTTCTTTTTGAAGTTCCCCTTCTTCTTGCCTTTGCCCTTTTCTTGAAACTAGTGGTCTTGTTGACCATCAACACTTGATGCTCCTTCTTGATTTCTACCTCCACAGCTTTCAGCATTGCGAAGAGCTCGGGAAAAGTCTTATTCATCCCTTGCATATTATAGTTCATCACGAAGCTCTTGTAGCTTGGTGGCAGTGATTGGAGAATTCTGTCAAAGACGCAATCATCTGGAAGATTAACTCCCAATTGAATCAAGTGATTATTATACCCAGACATTTTGAGTATATGCTCACTGATAGAACTGTTCTCCTCCATCTTGCAGCTATAGAACTTATTGGAGACTTCATATGTCTCAATCCGGGCATTTGCTTGAAATATTAACTTCAACTCCTGGAACATCTCATATGCTCCATGATGTTCAAAACGTTGTTGAAGTCCCGATTCTAAGCCGTAAAGCATGGCACACTGAACTATCGAGTAGTCATCAGCTTTGCTCTGCCAAACGTTCATAACATATGGTGTTGCTCCAGCAGCAGGACTGGCACCCAGCGGTGCTTCCAGGACGTAATTCTTCTGTGCAGCAATGAGGATAATCCTCAAGTTACGGAACCAGTCCGTGTAATTGTTACCATCATCTTTCAACTTTTCTTTCTCAAGGAACGCATTAAAATTCAACGGAACAACAGCACGGGCCATCTATCTACAATCAAACATAAACAAGCAAGATACTATCAGGTACTAAGTTCATGATAAATTTAGGTTCAATTAATCATATTACCAAAGAACTCCCACTTAGATAGGCATCCCTCTAATCCTCTAAGTGATTACATGATGCAAATCAACTAAACCATGTCCGATCATCACGTGAGATGGAGTAGTTTCATTGGTGAACATCACTATGTTGATCATATCTACTATATGATTCACGCTCGACCTTTCGGTCTCCGTGTTCCGAGGCCATATCTGTATATGCTTGGCTCTTCAAGTATAACCTGAGTATTCCGCGTGTGCAACTGTTTTGCACCCGTTGTATTTGAACGTAGAGCCTATCACACCCGATCATCACGTGGTGTCTCAGCACGAAGAACTTTCGCAACGGTGCATACTCAGGGAGAACACTTCTTGATAATTAGTGAGAGATCATCTTAAAATGCTACCGTCAATCAAAGCAAGATAAGATGCATAAAAGATAAACATCACATGCAATCAATATAGGTGATATGATATGGCCATCATCATGTTGTGCTTGTGATCTCCATCTTCGAAGCACCGTCGTGATCACCATCGTCACCGGCGCGACACCTTGATCATCATCATAGCATCATTGTCGTCTCGCCAATCTTATCCTTCCATGACTATCGCTACCGCTTAGTGATAAAGTAAAGCATTACAGCGCAATTGCATTGCATACAATAAAGCGACAACCATATGGCTCCTGCCAGTTGCCGATAACTTGGTTACAAAACATGATCATCTCATACAATAAAATTTTAGCATCATGTCTTGACCATATCACATCACAACATGCCTTGCAAAAACAAGTTAGACGTCCTCTACTTTGTTCTTGCAAGTTTTACGTGGCTGGTACGGGCTTAAGCAAGAACCAATCTTACCTACGCATCAAAACCACAATGATAGTTTGTCAAGTTGGTGTTGTTTTAACCTTCGCAAGGACCGGGCATAGCCACACTCGGTTCAACTAAAGTTGGAGAAACTGTCACCCGCTAGCCACCTTTGTGCAAAGCACGTCGGGAGAACCGGTCTCGCGTAAGCGTACGCGTAATGTCGGTCCGGGCCGCTTCGTCCAACAATACCGCCAAACCAAATTATGACAATCTGGTAAGCAATATGACTTATATCGCCCACAACTCACTTGTGTTCTACTCGTGCATATAACATCAACACATAAAACCTAGGCTCGGATGCCACTGTTGGGGAACGTATTAATTTCAAAAAAATTCCTACGCACACGCAAGATCATGGTGATGCATAGCAACGAGAGGGGAGAGTGTGATCTACGTACCCTTGTAGACCAACAGCGGAAGCGTTAGCACAGCGCGGTTGATGTAGTCGTATGTCTTCACGGCCCGACCGATCAAGCAGCGAAACTACGGCACCTCCGAGTTTTAGTACACGTTCAGCTCGATGACGATCCCCGTACTCCGATCCAGCAAAGTGTCGGGGAAGAGTTCTATCAGCACGACGGCGTGGTGACGATCTTGATGTACTACCATCGCAGGGCTTCGCCTAAGCACCGCTACAATATTATCGAGGATTATGGTGGAAGGGGGCACCGCACACGGCTAAGAATACGATCACGTGGATCAACTTCTGTGTCTAGGGGTGCCCCCTTGCCCCCGTATATAAAGGAGCAAGGGGAGGAGGCCGGCCGGCCCTATGGCGCGCCAAGGAGGAGTCCTCCTCCTAGTAGGAGTAGGACTCCTACTACGAGGGGGAAGGAAGTGGGGAGGGAGAAGGAAAGGGGGGCGCCGCCCCCCCTCTCCTAGTCCAATTCGGACCAGGGGGGAGGATGCGCGCGGCCCACCCTGGCTGCCCTTCTCTCTCTCCACTAAGGCCCATATGGCCCATTACTTCTCTCAGTAGTGTTCCGGTAACCCTCCGGCTCTTTGGTTTTCTCCGAAATCACCCAGAACACTTCCGGTGTCCGAATATAGCTGTCCAATATATCAATCTTTATGTCTTGACCATTTCGAGACTCCTCGTTATGTCCGTGATCACATCTAGGACTCCGAACTAACTTTAGTTCATCAAAACTCATAAACTCATAATATCACTATCATCGAAACCTTAAGCGTGCGGACCCTACGGGTTCGAGAACAATGTAGACATGACCGAGACACGTCTCTGGTCAATAACCAATAGCGGAACCTGGATGCTCATATTGGCTCCTACATATTCTACGAAGATCTTTATCGGTCAGACCGCATAACAACATATGTTGTTCCCTTTGTCATTGGTATATTACTTGCCCGAGATTCGATCGTCGGTATATCAATACCTAGTTCAATCTCGTTACCGGCAAGTCTCTTTACTCGTTTCGTAATACATCATCTCACAACTAACTCATTAGTTGCAATGCTTGCAAGGCTTATGTGATGTGCATTACCGAGAGGGCCCAGAGATACCTCTCCGACAATCAGAGTGACAAATCCTAATCTCAAAATACGCCAACCCAACATTTACCTTTGGAGACACCTGTAGAGCTCCTTTATAATCACCCAGTTACGTTGTGTCGTTTGGTAGCACACAAAGTGTTCCTCCGGCAAACGGGAGTTGCATAATCTCATAGTCATAGGAACATGTATAAGTCATGAAGAAAGCAATGGCAACATACTAAACGATCGGGTGCTGAGCTAATGGAATGGGTCATGTCAATCACATCATTCTCCTAATGATGTGATCCCGTTAATCAAATGACAACACATGTCTATGGTTAGGAAACATAACTATCTTCGATTAACGAGCTAGTCAAGTAGAGGCACACTAGTGACGTTTAGTTTGTCTATGTATTCACACAAGTATTATGTTTCCGGTTAATACAATTCTAGCATGAATAATAAACATTTATCATGATATAAGGAAATAAAATAATAACTTTATTATTGCCTCTAGGGCATATTTCCTTCAGTTATTGATGATGCCACTTCTGCTATGCATGATACTTATGATGAAAATGCTTCCATGCCTGATACTACTGGGCCCCTTTGTGAATTTCTTGATGAACAAATTGCTAGGGCTAGAGAAAAAGAAATTATTGAATCTGAATAAGATGATGATAGTGATGATGAAAATATGCCTGTTATCCCTGAGGGCTATCTTTTTGATATGGAATCTTCTGCCACTATTTTAGCTTGCAGAGATAGATATGAGCTTAAGAGGTTATTAATTAAATGGAACAAAGAATCACTTAGAGATAAAATGAGACCCGACCCTGCTTTTGCTACTTCACCTATTTGTGTTCCTGATAAGGACTATGAATTCTCTGTTGATCCTGATATAATTCCTTTGCTTGAATCTGATCCGTTCTATGGTTATGAATCTGAAACTGTTGTGGCACATCTTACTAAGTTAAATGATATAGCTGCCCTGTTCACTAATGATGAGAGATCGCGTTACTTCTATATACTCAAAATATTTCCATTCTCATTAAAGGGTGATGCTAAGATATGGTTTAATTCTCTTGAGCCTGGTTGTGTGCGTAGTCCCCAGGATATGATTTATTACTTCTCTGCTAAATATTTCCCTGCTCATAAGAAACAAGCTGCTTTGAGGAAAATATACAACATCATGCAAATTAAAGAAGAGAGTCTCCCACAAGCTTGGGGGAGGCTTCTCAAGTTACTTAATGCTTTGCCTGATCATCCTCTTAAGAAACCTGAAATACTTGATATCTTTTATAATGGACTAACCGATGCCTCAAGAGATTACCTGGATAGTTGTGCTGGTTCTCTTTTCAGGGAAAGAACACTGGATGAAGCTGAAATTCTATTGAATAATATGTTGACAAATGAAAATAATTGGGCACCTCCTGAGCCAACTCCTGAGCCAGCTCCTGCTCCAATTACTGAGCCTATTCCTAAACCAACTCCGAAGAAGAGAGGTTTTCTATTCCTCAGTCCCGAAGATATGCAAGAGGCAGAGAAATCTATGAAAGAAAAAGGTATTAAAGCTGAAGATGTTAAGAATTTACATCCCATTGAAGAAATACAAGGTCTTAATATATCGCCAATTGAAGAAACCTATGATCTCAATTATTTATTTACTAAAGAACCTCCTGATCATGATATCCCGACACAGGTAGTAAAGGTAAATTCTCTCTATAGATTTGATGAAGGTGACATCCCTCACTATCACTACTAGGGAAAAGGCTAGCAGCAGCGTGGGTTTTAGGTGTATCAGTAGCGCGCGGACCGGCGCTACTAATAAGGTGCTACAGCTAACACATAGCAGTAGCGCATGCTCACTAGCGCTACTACTACACAAGTGTAGTAGCAGCGCGCTTAGTGGAAGCTCGCTACTGCTAATAGCTATAGCGCGGTTCTTCCGTGCGCGCTACTGCTACTACCGCGCTGCTGCTAACTTTTCTCCACTCGCTACTGCTAATTTTAGTAGTTTTTTGTTTTTTCGGCATATTTGTTTTGTATTTCAACAGGCTTTATAGAAGAATCTTTAGCAGATACAAATGTCATCATGATACACATACAAATGCCTACGAGACCACAGATGTAATCATAGCATATACATACAAATAGTCTCATCATAATCATCATCCAACACAAAGTGGTGTCTCGTTATCATCTAAAAAATAGCAATACAAGTCTCGATTACTTGCAAATACATCGTCATCCATCTAAACAATGATATACGCGAGAAGAGGTATCACTTTGAGTACATGAGTTTCTATCCCTCTCTCGCATTAGCGTGAACCTAAACTAACTACTGCCTGTCGCTCGGAAACCGGAAACCGGGACACCTGGGCCTGACACTTCGACCACTTGTCGTATATATACTCCTGGCGTAGCACTTCTTCGCCATCTATGATCTATGCACCTACATTGTCACATGAGTCGATGATATGCAGCATATATAGTTGAGCAACAAAAAGAGACAGACTTGGCAAAAATAGAAACAACATATCATAAGCATAAATAACAAAGTTCATTGTACCCCAAAATGCCCTAACTAGAGTGATTTTCGCTAGTCGAGGAGGAGGACAGTTTAATTACATCACAAATATAGTTTCACCGTGCATAACTCAATGTTTTGTCATACCGAAAGTATGGACTAAACGGACACATTGTCATATATCGACAATCACTCCAACATGTCATTCCATCCATCCAAGTCAGGGAGATAGTCCTTGAGCTTAGTGAAAGGCTTCATGTCGAGACGCTGAGAGGCTATCCATGTTCGGACATCTTCCCGCGACATTTGTCCTTCTCCGTAGAACATCCCTGTTTTTCCGACGACCTCCTTCATGATGATTTGGGCAAGTTCGCGTTGGATGTTATAGAACTCAACTCGTAGTCGATGATCCTCGATATCTCATATGTCCTTTGCCCATTGCAGAATATGGGCATCGCCGGATCTAGGTGACATGCGAAGGTTCTGGTGATCCCGTCTGTACTCCAGCATGTGGTGTAGGACATAGAATCCATCATTAAGAGAATCGTTCGGTTGCTGGATGCAGCAGAAGTCGGTCTTATGGCCGAAGGCGGCCCTGCCGCCCCTTGTCTTCTTGTCCCTGACCTCTCCACCCCTTGCTTGGTAGTAAAACATAGCACTGTCGAGAACATCCTTGATGTGGGTGTAATCCTTTTTGTGAATGTTCTTCGACGAGTCCAAGTAAAGAGCGTGGGAGAATCGGGGGTAGAGGATGATGAGGACCGCGCGCCCGCCGCTGCGCAAAATAAGTACACCTCTAATTAATTAGCCTCCACCGTGCAAATGAATGATTGAAATCGAAGGAAGGATAGCAGCGCGGATGACTTACACGGGATGATAAGGCACGAGAATCGCCTCCTTGTCCTTATTAGCGAGCATGAAAGTGATGATGTAATCCCTCGCATATTCACGGTACTTTGCGCAGACTCCCAAGAAGCCCTCGTGCATGTAGTATGGGTCAGCGACACAGATAATAGATATCTGCTCAACCCCGATGATCTAGTTCATGTGCAAGGCATAAAGGTGGACAAACGTAAAATACAGCTTCTACACGTGAAACATGTCGAATATGTAATCGAATCGGAGGAAGAATTTGTCGGCGAGGAAGCTGTCGACGTACGACATTTGCAGCGTGTCGGTGTACAAAAAGAGGGGTACACTTTTTGTACCCCTATAACTGTGCACGGGCAGTCTGAGCCACAGGCACCACCACACTGAGCAAGGCAAGGGAGGTGACCCAAGGTAAGGCCAAATCTCAGGAGAAGCAGAACGACGCCAAGACCAAGACCACAAACAGCAAAGGGGACGAAGCGGATCCCCCGGCAAGATCCTTGCTGTGGCAGCTCGCCCCACACCTATGGAGTGAGTCACCCTTGAGTCCACTGCCCCCATGGGGCAAGGATTCGGGAGACATCCCCGTGGTGGCATGCAGATCTTTGTGAAGGCGTTCAAGATCAGACACACCCTTTAGAAGACGATGATCCTTGGCGGGATCCCAGCCAAGGAGGACCACAAGGCCCCCGGCAAGAGCCTTGCCGGGGATGACAGCAGGCGCCACGGCAAGACCCTTGTCGGGGCCCCGGCAAGGCCCTTGCCAAGAACACCCGTAGGGCCACCATCAGGCCCACGCCAGTCAAACCTCCACCACCGTTCGCATGCAGCTGCCGACCCAACCAGCTGGGCAGGCACCTGCGTGGCGGCATGCAGATCTTCATGGAGACCCACCATTGCGCCACCTCAGCTGCCTGCCTGCCTACATGGCACCTTGGGCGCCGCTGGTCAGGGCACGTGTCAACACGAGAGGGAGCGGCGACGGACGAGACAGGGCTCTCCCTCGTCCCCGATAAAGCAAGGACACCTGGGTAAGATGCATTAAATGCGCCTTGTCATGTAATGCGAGGGATAACCTCGCATCACTGTTCCCTTTCCACCTCATGTGTGCCACTGTAGCTACCCCTTTCCCTATAAAAGGAGGCCCGAGGCGACCAGGAGAAGGATTCAGCTTTTGGGAGCTCCTCACGCCCCACAGCTAGCTCAAGAACACAGATATACAATCCACCAAAGCAGGAGTAGGGTTTTACGCATCCTCCCAGCCCGAACCTGGATAAACGAACCGTGTGCTATCTGTTTGATCCGCTCTTCCCACGACCCCGCGCCCCGCAACCGTAGTAGGGATTCTTGTGATCCCATAGGTGTCGTTCATCACCGACATCCTTGGCACGCCAGGTAGGGGGCGCAGTTGTGTGTATCGGCTTTAGCAGTTAGCTCGACGCTTCTTCATCGTCATGGCGCCCAAGAAGAAGACGATGGTGGCGGTTGGCCCGTCGGAAGCCGGACATCCCGTCCCGACGCGGGCGAGCAGCGGACCGATCGCAGAAAGGACCCGGGGCGCCGTTCGCGAACACCAACACCGTCCCAGCAGCGGGAGTTTGGGAGGCGGCGATGTTCGTGCGCCTGGTAACGGGCCGCACGCCGCCAAATCCAAAGACGGAGCCAGGCGCTCCGCGGGTGGCGTGGGGCCTTCTAAGTTCGCTACCACCCCGCCCGAAGGCGATGCGAGGGCCTCCAAGACTCCCACGCCGGCGCTGACGGCGCGCTCCTCTCAAACGGCGCGCGATGAACGGCACAATCACGCCGAAGACCCCGTGCGTTGCCGTGGGAAGAGCCCCGAGCGCCACTCCCGCGAGGTAGAAGACCTGCCCGCTCGCCGAGGCGCTGGTGAAGATGGCATGCGACCGCGGGGTCGTGATAGAGCTCCTTCTGACCTGGTCAGAAGTCGAAGCGCGTCGCGATCCGTGCTGGTTTCGCTGCCACCAACGCCAGCAGAAGCCCTGGCGCGCGCGCAGTTGCTCCTCGATTTTCCTCCCACTACGGGGAAACTCAACGAATGGAGAGCCACTATCCGAAGCCTTGTTGCGGTGGCCAACAAAGACAAACCAAGTCCGGTGGAGCCCCCGGGTCGACGCTCCGACGGAGTCCCACGCACCAGTGGCAGGAAAGCCGGCGGCGCCGCGACCACGGTGCACTCGCCTCCTCCATGCCCGGTACCACGGACGCCAGCCCATCGTGACGTTGCGGGCAACGAAATCTCCATAGCGTCGTCCGACCCGCGGACCCACCGTGACCAGCGCCAAGTCCTTCGGGAACGAGATCATGAAGACGCTCGAACCACTATCGAGCGCCGACGCGGAGCGTGCCACCAGTCAGACAGGCGAGCAGGGCCCGCTGTGAACCACCCGGCACCGAAGAGCCCTGAAGGCCTACCTTACGAGGTAGGCTGTCCGGCTTTTACCCGTGAGCTGCGGCAATTCCAGTGGCCCACTCACCGCACCTTCAAACCTGACATGGGCGAAAAGTACGGCGGCAAGACCCACCCGTCCGAGTTCCTCAGCATTTACACCATTGTGATGCAAGCTGCCAGAGCCCGCGACGATAAGGTGCTTGCGAATTACTTTCCGTTGGCTCTTAAACCCAACGCCATGTCATGGTTGATGCACTTGCCGGTAGACTCTATTTCCTCCTGGTCGGATTTGTGCCATGAGTTTGTGGGCGCCTTTACTGGAGGCCACCAAGCCCATGGCCAAGCAAGAGATTTGCACGTCATTCCCCAGAAGGGAGGCGAGAGTCTCCGCAAGTATATACAGAGGTTCAGCCGGATACAGTACAATATCCCTGATGTTCACCATGCCGCCATCATCAGCGCGTTCCATCAGAACGTGCGTAATCGCAAGATGCGCGAAGAGCTGGCAATGAACAAGGTGAAAGATGTAGCAGAACTCTATGTTCTTGCTGACAGATGTCCCGGGCTGAAGAGGGAAGGAAGTACCCCGGCGAAGACGCCGGCATGGAAACCGACTCCTTAGATGAAGATACTGCCACCCCGGCGAAGAAGGGCGGGCGCCGCAACATGAAGCGCAAAGGTAAAGTTGTGCTTGCCGTCGAGGGATCTGATGACACTGGCTCCACCAGGAAAACTAAGGCGGATGACCCCGGCAAGGAAATTGCCGGATGTGTCGCCTGCCGGGCCTTGGCGGTTGCCGAGAAGCCAGGAAACTCTGACAAACAATAATGCAAGATCCATCGCACCAAAGGCCACGCTCTCCAAGACTACCGACAGGTTGAGCTCCTCGCTGAGAAGCAGAGGACTGAATATGAGAGGTGGGACAAGGAGAAGGGCCAAGACGGTGCTAAGCGGTCCGGAAAGAAGCATGATGGCCAGGCGGGCCGTCGCGGCAAGGATAAACAACAGGAGAGGCCCGCCCGGGGCCGTGACAAAAAGCTAGAAGACGACGACCATGAAGAGGACGACGAATCCGGCGACCAAGAGTTTCAGAAAGCTACAGAGGCCATGTGCGTCGACGGCGGCGCCTCGCTGCATACTTCTCACCGACAGCTTAAACAGTGGGCGGGAGAGATTACAGCGGCAGAGCCGTCGTTTGATGCCCAAAGGCCGCTGAAGTGGTCCAGCACACCTATCATTTTTGACACTGAGGATCACCCTGATCGCACTACTGCGGTCGGGTGCTTGCCATTGTTTGTTTCACCAACAATACACAACCTCAAGGTGGCAAAGATGCTAGTCGATGGCGGGGCCGGTCTGAACTTGATCTCGCCTGCCGTGATCGAGAAACTGCAGATTCCTGATGGAGACCTCGAAGAGACGGGCACGTTTCAGGGGGGTCACCCCGGGGAGAAGCCAACCTAAGGGAAAGGTCACGCTGCCCGTGACTTTTGGAAGCGATCTGAACTACAGGACGATGAGGATCGTGTTTGATGTTGCCAAGATCTCCTTGCCCTATAATGGGATCCTTGGCCGCCCAGTGCTGGCCAAGTTCATGGCGGCGTCACACTACGCCTACAACATCCTGAAGATGCCAGGACCTGTGACGATCATCACCATCCCCTCCGATAAGAAAGATGCGCTGATTTGCGCTGACCAACTATACCAGCAAGCAGTTGCAGCAGCTGCCGCCACAAGGGCACTTGCTCCTGCCGCTGGGACCCTGGGAGAGAAGAAGAAGAAGAAGACCGATGAGACCTCGGACACCCACTCCAGCAAGCGCACCTCTTCGGAGTGTAGCGCTCCCGTCATGGACGTGCCAGAGAGCTCCACCGGCGCAAACAAGAAGCCCAGGGCCATACCGCCGGGAACCAAGAAGGTTTCTGTCAATGAGGACGGCACAGAATGAGCTTTCACCATAAGCTCCACCCTTGACGACAAATAGGAAGACGCGCTCATCACCTTCCTGTGGGCAAATGTCGATGTGTTTGCATGGCAAGCTTTCGACATCCCCGGCGTTCCCAGGGAGGTGGTTGAGCACCACCTTGCTGTATGTCCTCATGCGCGGCCCGTCAAGCAGAAGGTCAAAAAGCAAGCTTTGGAACGACAAGAGTTCATCACAGAGGAGATCCGGAAACTGGAAGCAGCGGGTTTGGTAAGAGGAGTGCTCCATCCAACGTGGTTGGCCAATCCGGTCGTAGTGCGCAAGGCTAATGGGAAGTGGAGGCTGTATATTGATTACGCAGATATCAATAAGGCTTGTCCTAAGGACCCCTTCCTGTTGTCGCGCATCGACCAGATTGTTGACTCCATAGCTGGGTGTGATCTGTTGTCATTCCTCGCTGCCTACTCCGGCTACCACCGTATCTTCATGACAAGAGAAGACGAAGAGAAGACAGAATTCATCACACCATGTGGTACGTATTGTTTCATACGGATGCTGGTTCGACGTTTGCGAGGGCGGTCCAGATTGGTTTTGAACCCTAGCTCCATAGAAATATGGAGGCTTATATGGATGACACAGTGGTCAAAACCAAGGACAGGGCAACCCTCATACTGGACTTGCAAGAAACATTTGCAAACCTGCGCAAGATCAATCTCAAGCTGAACCCTGAGAAGTGCGTCTTTGGCATCCCGTCCGGCAAGCTTCTCGGGTTCTTTGTGTCACAGCGTGGGATAGAGGCCAATCCGGACAAGATCAAGGCTATAGAGCAGATTGAAGCACCCAAGCGAATCAAGGATGTGCGTTGGCTTGCTGGTTGCGTCGCCGCCATGGGCAGATTCATTTCCAAGTCTGCCGAGCGCGCCCTGCCCTTTTTCAAGATCCTGAAAAAGGCGGGCCCGATGGAGTAGATGCCAGAAGCCGAAGCAGCATTGCAAGATTTGTAGAAGTACCTCTCCTCCGCGCCGATACTGGTTGCGCCTAGGCCACAAGAGCCGTTGCTGCTATACCTGGCGGCAACGAACCAGGTGGTCAGCGCCGCACTAGTGGCGCAGAGAGAGGTTGGCGACGAGGTAATGGCAGCAACAAAGCCCAACACCACCAATGCAGAGATGACACGGCCGGTTGAAGTGCCGTCGAAGAAGAAAATGATGCAACACCCGATCTACTTTGTTAGTTCCCTCCTGCAGGGAGCTAGATCAAGGTACTCTGGCATGTAGAAACTCCTCTTCGGCCTTCTTATGGCCTCGAGGAAGCTGTGTCACTACTTCCAGGCACACGAGATCACTGTCGTCACTCGCCTCCCTCTGCAACAGATATTGCACAATCCAGATGCAACGGGAAGAGTTGTGGAATGGGCACTGGAGCTGTCCAGCTTTGGCCTCAAGTTTGAAAGTACTTCGACGATTCAGAGCCGAGTCCTGGCAGAGTTCATTGTAGAATGGACCGCAACACTTGACGAAGAAGCCCAAGAAACTGCTCTCCCTGGCAAGGAGGCAAGTTGCAGTTGGATCATGTATTTTGATGGAGCTTTCTCCTTACACGGCGCCGGGGCTGGTGTACTGCTTGTCGCGCCCACCGGAGAGCACCTCAAGTATGTGATCCAGATGCACTTCCCCAGGGAGGTGTCAACAAACAATACGGCAGAGTACGAAGGGATGCTTGCCGGTCTTAGGATCGCGGCGGACCTCGGAATCAAGAAGCTCATCGTCAGGGGCGACTCGTAGCTCGTCGTCAAGCAAGTCAACAAGGACTACCAGAGCCCGTTGATGAAGGCCTACGTCAATGAAGTGAGAAAGCTGGAAGAGCGTTTTGATGGTATACAGGCTGAATACGTTCCCCGAGCGGAGAATGATATCGCCAATTACCTGTCAAAACGCGCTGCCCTCAAGCTACCTGTCGAACCAGGTACCTTTGTGCTCCAGCTAACTCAGCCATCCGTTGATCCATCAACAGAGCAGAACAAGAGGAGGAAATCAGGACCCGGCAAGTACTTTCCCACCGAGCTCCCCGGAGCCGCCAGCAAGGATGTTGCCAGGGACACTGAGCCCGCCACGGGAAGGCTAGCTCCGGCGGAGCATCAAGCTCTTGCCGTCGAGACAGCCGTTCCTATAGCGGAGGAAATGCCTTTAGTCCTCGCCGTCGAGCCTTAGGCTCCAGCATGGGCGCAGCATACCGTCCGATTCCTCCAAACAGGGGAACTTCCTGAAGAGCAGGAAGAAGCGGAAAAAGTAGCCCGTCGCTCTACCATGTACCAGTTCGTCGATGACGTCCTGTATAGAAAGAGGTCGAACGGTGTGAAATTGAAGTGTATCCCTCGTGAGGAAGGAATGGAGCTGTTGGCGGAGATACACGGAGGCATAAGTGGATCCCACATCGGGTCAAGGGCCCTTGCCGGCTAGGCTTCTTCTGGCCCACGGCCCTCCAAGATGCGACGACACTAGTCACCAGGTGTGAAGCGTGTCAGTTCCATTCAAAGAAGCTTCATCAGCCAGCTCAAGCCCTTCAAACCATTCCTCTCTCCTGGCCCTTCTCGGTCTGGGGGCTCGACATACTGGGCCCTATCCCCCGCACTGTCGGGGGCTTTGAGTACTTGTACGTTGCAATCGACAAGTTCACAAAGTGGCCAGAGGTGGAGGCAGTGAGGAAGGTCATAGCTCAGTCAGCCATCAAGTTCTTCAAGGGACTAGTGTGCCGTTTTGGTGTACCCAACAGGTTCATCACCGACAACGGTACACAGTTCACAAGCCGCACCTTCATGCAATATATCCAAGACCTCGGCAGCAAAGTCTGTTTCGCTTTCGGTTCTCACCCACGGAGCAATGGTCAAGCTGAGAGGGCAAACGCTGAAGTACGGCGAGGATTAAGGACCAAGACCTTTGACAGGCTGCACAAGAGTGGAAGGCGCTGGATTGATGAGTTGCCGACGGTTCTTTGGTCGATCAGGACAACGCCAAATCGAGCCACCGGCCAGACACCCTTTGCCCTGGTATACGGGGCAGAAGCAGTTCTCCTCAGTGAACTCATATACGGGTCACCTCGAGTGCTCGCTTATGATGAGCTTGAGCAAGAGCAACTGCGGTAAGATGATGCAATGCTCCTTGAGGAAGATCGTCTTCGGGCGGCTGTGAGAGTAGCATGCTACCAGCAAGCCTTGCGCCGCTACCATAGCCGCAGGGTTCATGCCCGAAGCCTTGAGGAAGGCGACCTTGTTCTTCGGCGCGTTCAATCGGCCAAGAATTCCAACAAATTGACGCCAAAGTGGGAAGGCCCTTATCGGGTAATGCGAGTCACCAGGCCTGGCGCAGTCCGCCTGGAGACCGAAGATGCCATTCCGGTGAGTAACTCCTAGAACATTGAGCATCTTCGCAAGTTTTACCCGTGAGGCACGGCTTGCCGGGCCCCCCGACAAGCCACCTTTTGTACAAGCATTGCCGATGATGCATGTAACCCTTTGTACAAAGCCAAGCGCAGACCCTGAGCACAAATAAATGAAGCGTTGGCGCCCTAAGTTATAGCATGCATGCTAGGTCGAGTCTCGTCCTTGGTTAGGGTTGATAGTGCTTAGCAGCAACTAACCCCTAGCTTAGAGGTCGAGTGTGCATCTCTTTGTCTTTCTTTTGTCTTCTTTGGTTCACAGGACACACGGATATCCGTGCCGAACCACTTGGGGAGGAAAAGAGAAGAGGGACATACCAGCATCTAGACCACGGCAAGCCAGTATTGCCGGGGGCTGCAAGAGCAAAAATTCACCCACGGCAAACCAGAGTTGCCGGGGGCTACAGCTTTAGATAAGTTCTTCATCCCTTATCATGCATTCCCTTATGGACTGAGGTATGTGAAACCTCGTTTTTCCTAAAGCTATTGTGCTCCCCTAACTCTAGACCCCAGGGCTCGTTCCTGGGCCAGGTTTGGTCGTAGTCGCGATAGCGAGAGGATGAAACAAGGAGCCTAAGCCCACCTCATCCCTGCCTCTGCCAAAGGTGTGAGAAAGGTCGAGCGAAGTGGGGAGACGACAAGGCCTGTTGCCGGGCAAGGAAATGTTTGTCTTAAAGATATCCAGGATTTACTCCTTGTCATGGGTTCTACCCACAAACAAATGGCCCGGCAAACATCCCTTTTTCATTAAAAACATTCCACTCAGGTACAGTCCATAGGGAATGAAAAACATGAATAATGGGATTACAAGTTTTAAATTCAGCTAAGGCCCGAAGGCTTACAAACTAAAAAGAGATAAGGTGCCCGTAATCCCTTTCTTGTCCCTCTCCTCAGGAGGCAGGTCAAGGAGACGAAAAGGGAAAAAGGGGTGCCTAGGTGGGCTACGGGCGGTAGAAGACACCAAGAGAACATCACGGTGGCCGTCCGAGGGCTGGATGGTGGTGCCGGCGCTGGAAGCGGAGCTCGAAGACGAGGCGGCAGGACGTCAGCACGCGTCAAAGGCGTCAGTGCCCGCGTACTCCGACTTGACGGCCTTGCCGCCCGCCCTCTTCCTCTTCCATAGCCTCCGAACACCAGCCGCCAAAGGAGACGACCCCGAGAAGTTCAGGGAGCCGGCGACGCGAATGATGGGGTCGCCGGTGCCGCGCGGAGCGGCACCCAACGCCTAATCGGACCCGTCATCCTGCCGCCTACTACCCTCGTCGTCGCTGCCGCTGTCCTCCTCGTCACTCCCGCCCGAGGAGTCTTCACTATCAGAAAAGCACCCGAAGACCTTGACGGAGAGAAGGCCACCCTCCATCAGCTTAAAATGGAGAGTGAGCCCTCTGTCAAGCGGTGGATATGGGCGAACGTCTTCCATCCCCGACGAAGATACATCACGTGAGGGGCGGGGAAGTCGATGCGGGCCCGCCTGCCACTGATCCCGCAGCCCCTCATGCACAGCCACAACGACTCCGGTGGATCCAACTCCATCTCCTGCGCGAATGGAGTCAGGAGACGAAGGCGATGGCGAGGCGGCCTGCGCAGCCTGACAAAGAACTCGCAAGGGTCATCCCCAATGTGGCCCTCCATGGGGGGAGGAACTGCCGGCGGAGGCGAGGCCGGCGCGCCGCCCCGTCCTCCTCTTCCCCGAGCGCCTCGGCCTCGCCCATGGCCTCGCCCCCTCCCCCTTCCCCTCGCGGCTGGCTCTGCCATCGCGGGTGCAGGAGAAGGATGGATGCGTTGTCGAGCGGCGACCCTTGCCGCCACCGTTGAAGGACCAGGATTCCCTCTCTCCATGACGGGTGGAAGGGAGGGAGCAGAAGCTGAAGGAAGGAGGAGATGAAGGAATGCGGGACGCCATCTCCCCCCCCCCCCCCCCCGTTCTTTATAAAGGAACGGGGTGGGGGCTCGGCCGCCCCACTCGGCTAATCAAGACGCGGAAGGCGCAGGAACTGGAACCGACCCACCGCCCCAGCCCGCGGTGGCCCGGTTTCCCACCTCCACTGTTCGCCACCCCAGGCGCATGAGAGCCACGTGGCGGGCGTGCAGGACCGAGGCGACTGGTGAGGCGACCTCTCCCCACCCCGTGATCATGGGGAGTGGACGCCTTGAAGATCATGCCTCGACCCCGTTCAGTAAATGGGCCGCGCCTCCATGCCTCCCTCCGTTTATGGGAAAGGCGCGAACCGCCCCCTTTACTACAATGTGACGCATGCATGCAGAGCTCAGCCCCACGCATGCCACCCACGTCACACATGCCTCCCCACGCCGCGCCATGCGCGGAAATTATGGGAAGCGCAGCGCACGAAGAAACTTACCACGGTAAAAACTGCCATGCCTGCCCGCGCACCATTTTTGGGCCTAGCCCAACGACGCGATTGCACTTACGTGTGGCCCAGGCCCGGGGGCTCCTGTCGGTGTACAAAAAGAGGGGTACACTTTTTGTACCCCTATAACTGTGCACGGGCAGTCTGAGCCACGGGCACCACCACACTGAGCAAGGTAAGGGAAGTGAGCCAAGGTAAGGCCAAAGCTCAGGAGAAGCAGAATGACGCCAAGACCAAGACCATAAAGAGCAAAGGGGACGAAGCAAATCCCCCGGGCAAGATCCTTGCCGGGAGGCGGTTCTAGCGAGCCCGGCAAGACCCTTGCCGTGGCAGCTCGCCCACACCTATGGAGTGAGTCACACTTGAGTCCACTGCCCCCATGGGGCAAGGATTCGGGAGACATCCCCGTGGTGGCATGTAGATCTTTGTGAAGGCATTCAAGATCAGATACACCCTTTAGAAGACGATGATCCTTGGCGGGATCCCAGCCAAGGAGGACCACAAGGCCCCCGGCAAGAGCCTTGTCGGGGATGACAGTAGGCGCCACGGCAAGACCCTTGCCGAGGCCCCGGCAAGGCCCTTGCCGAGAACACCCATAGGGCCACCATCAGGCCCACGCCAGTCAAACCTCCACCGCCGTTCACATGCAGCTGTCGACAAAACCAGCTGGGGAGGCACCTGCGTGGTGGCATGCAGATCTTCATGGAGACCCACCACTGTGCCACCTCAGCTGCCTGCCTGCCTACATGGCACCGCGGGCGCCGCTAGCCAGGGCGCGTGTCAACACGAGAGGGAGCGGCGACGGACGAGACAGGGCTCTCCCCCGTCCCTGATAAAGCAAGGACACCTGGGCAAGATGCATTAAATGCGCCTTGTCATGTAATGCGAGGGATAACCTCGCATCAGTGTTCCCTTTCCACCTCCTGTGTGCCACTGTGGCTACCCTTTTCCCTATAAAAGGAGGCCCGAGGCGACCAGGAGAAGGATTCGGCTTTTTGGAGCTCCTCACGCCCCATAGCTAGCTCAAGAACACATATATACAATCCACCAAAGCAGGAGTAGGGTTTTACGCATCCTCGCGGCCCGAACCTGGATAAACGAACCGTGCGCTATCTGTTTGATCCGCTCTTCTCATGACCCCGCGCCCCGCAACCGTAGTAGGGATTCTTGTGATCCCATAGGTGTCGTTCATCACCGACACCGCGGAACGTTAACCACATAGAGTGGGTATGCTGGATCTTTCGAGGCGATGAGGCCTTTCTCTACCCGCAGCACATCACCATGAAGTCTCCTTAGATCGCCTAATCTGGCCCGTAGCGCTGTTGCAGGTAGGATTAGTTGACCGGGGATATGCCATTTATCCGCATCAGGGATAGCTATATGGTCCTGAAGCCGAGGCTGCTGAGGTGGATGGATCATAGAATCAGCTTTTTTGCCTTTGCTCGCTCTCTTCCTAGACTTCTTTCCTACCGGAAGGTCGTCCATAATACGTTGAACGGCAATTCAGACACCGACTCATGACGCTCAAACCCTGAGGAGGCGCCAGTATAAACATACCATTCAGCGCCATCGTCATCGTCATCCTCATCCATGGCAACGTCATCAGCGACTAATGGAGCCTCCTCCTTACCCCGTCCGCTATCACCCAACCCGACACCCGACGCTAATTGGGTAGGTGTGGTGTTGATGTTCATAACTTGCTGAGGTTGCGTGCTCGTGGGTGTGCTCCCGGTCGCCTCCAGACAAAGCAGACTCTTTGGCCACAATAGCACCCACCCATTGCAACAATCACCAAGCCACCATGGTGTCTCATCGTCATCCCCTGCTAGTATTGGAGGAGGAAAATTCTCACGGCCCGGTTTGACACTGGCCACGGAAACCTTGAAGACATTCGGGGGGATCGGCCGGCTGTGGAACAATGGTTCCTTCGGCTTCATTATCGTCGCCTTCCCCACGTCCACCTTCTGGTCGCCGATGGTGTACAATATGGTGCACGGGGTTTCGTCGGCCTGCAAAGAAAACTCTACGATGTGAGACATCCGAAAGGCAACGAAAACGGGAGATTATACATTTATATTGAAGGGGGCCAGTGTGACAGATACCGTGAGGGCGTCGAGCTCAGCCAAAGATGAAGCACCACTGAGCACGTCCGGTGCGGGAGCAGGTGCGGGAGCCGGTGCGGGAGCAGGTTCTGGGGCAACGCTAGTCGAGCTGCTCCCGAAGAAGTCGGCAAGGGGAAAGTCCTGTGCATTTTTTTTCTGGATTTTGCCTTGTCCAAGTGATAATGCCCGTCACCAAGGAAGTAGACAAATCTGCAACCACCTGTTTTGCGGCAGCTACCGCTGTTGCGACTGTTTGAGATGATTTCTTCTCAACCGCAATCTCAACCTTCTTGTCGATGTTTTCTTCAGTTAACCTCCGTCTTTCCTTTCTCTCCTCCGTGGTCTCACGGTAGTACTTCTTCCACGTGGAGCCGTCTCCGACACCATGCACGCGTCCATACGACGGTCGAGTATCCACCGGTTGTCATTTCAATATGTTCAACGCCCGGTTGAATGGAGTGTCCCACTTGGGCCTCGCCAATGCCTCAGATGGCGAGTCGCTTTTGGGCGCAATCCGGTGCTGCTCTCTCTACAAAATGCACAAGGATCATTTACAAATATGACTAACGTGTGCAGTCGAATTGATTAGAAACTAAAATTACCAGTAGTCTCAGGAACTCCGTAATGACCGGTGTTGTCTCATAAACCTTGTTCACTGGGTCCCAACGGTGTCGGGCCCTGAGGACGTCACGCTCCTGCGGGACGGTGAAATCCGCCAAGGGGTCTGAAATGCCAAGACTCGCGGCTTGCGCGTCCTCCTTGGCCCATTTGGACCTCTTTCCGCCGTAACCATGGCTTCCGAGGTGGTGGCTCCCAATGTTCCTCTCTTCAAGCCCCTTCATGTACTGAGACTTTTTTTGGCAACTCCGGCCTCGCAAGCCTCCTTGAATATTTGAAACTGCTCTTCCATGATTGTTGGATTATCCTTTACAATCTTGGAGTAGGGTTCCTTCTTGTCGATGATATTTGCTTTCACTCGATTTTTCCAGGCGGCCAACGCGTTGCTAAACTTGGTCATGGCGTGTTTGTTTATATTCTTCATTGCCGGGTCCTCATCTGGATCTTCATAATCCTTCTCATTCCAGCCCGGGAACAAGAATATCTGGTGAAACTTCTTTAGGAGGGAGCTCCTCATATTTTCTATCTTCGGTAGTTTCTCATCGTTGATGGTGGCGGTTGTCCGTACGATGCAGCCTATTTGACTGCCGTAGCATCGACGCGCTTCCTCAGGCGCCTTTGGCTCAAAATTGCCGTCGTCCACCTCCGAGACCACCAGTCTAGTAGTCTTGAGTATGTTAGGAAGCCATTGCCTCTTTGCTTTCTGTTCTACACAGGCTCCGCTCCCTGAGGCAGCGCCGGTCTCAGTCTCGATGCCGGTCTGAGTCTCAGCCCCGGTCTCAGTCTCAGCACCGGTCTCAGTCTCAGCACCGGTCTCGATGCCGGTTTGAGTCTCAGCGCTGGTCTCAGTCTTAGCACCAGTCTGTGTGTCGGTCTCAGTCCCCGATGCCACCGGTTGATCGTCGGCAAGGCTAAAAAATTCGTCTGCCGCCCAGTAGACGTCGTCGCAATCACCATAATCTTGTCCTTCATCGTTACTAGCCATGTTTCCTATGATTAAATCTAGTAAATTAATTCTAGACCTAATAAAATGAATAATGACATACAAAAGGCCTTTGTTTTGTAGGAACGTTGACTCCTTCCTGGTGCGGCAAATCCCGGGCACTCGATATGTCCTAGTTTGTAGCACAAGTCATGCCGAAATTCACAGAAAATTTTGGCATGACCTTTGCTAAAAAGTGGAAAAATCGAGAACCTAAAATTTGCCAAAACGGAAATGAATCAACATTCTGGCAAAACATATATATGCCACTCAGTTTCATTCAAACAACAAAGCCACTTGGGCACAAACAACATGACCACTTCAATGAAAAGATATAATCAACAATAAAAGTCTAGGAAGGGATCATCTTTAAAATAAAACTTGCCTAAATAACCTAGATATTTAACCTAATTAAACTAGTTAACCTGACTAGTTCTCTGTCAAAGCCCTGACTAAATTTTTGCACTAACCTAGGTAATTAACCTAATTAAACTAGTTAACCTAACTACTTCTCTGTCAAAGCCCTAACTAAATTTTTGCCCTAACCTAGATAATTAACATAATTAAACTAGCTAACCTATGCATGAGAGAGAGAGGAGGGGTTGGGGCCTACAGAGGATGGCTCCGGTGGTGGCGAGGGAGGCAGTGGTGGCGAGGGAGGCAGGGGCGTCTCTGGTGACGGCGAGGGAGGCAGCTGTGGCGAGGGAGGATCCGGTGGCGTCGACGGTGGCTCTAGTGGCGTTGATGAGGCCGCGCGGCTCCGTGGCATTGGGGGCAACTCCGGTGGCGTCGACGGCGCACGACTCTGGTTCCGTGGGCGTCGACGTCGGCAGGAGACGGCGGCGAAGTGTGGTGACGGTGAATCAGGGAGACGGCGGCGGGGTGGGTCGAGAGATTTGGGGGGCAAGTGGTGGCCGGGGGGGAAACGGTTTTTTGGTTAAGTCAAAACTATTGGTAGCGCATTTCATAGAACGCGCTATAGCTAAGGTAGCTATAGCGCTTTTTCCAAAACGCGCTATTGCTATACATATGTAATTTTCTCTCTTTTTTATTTCCTTTTCTGTTTCTATAGCGGGGGTCCTGAAAACGCGTTGCAGCTGCGTTAGCTACAGCGCCTCTTACTAACACACGCTACAGCTAAGCCTTTCTCTGTTTTTTCGCTTTTTCATTTATTTTGCTTTACATTTTATTTCTTTTATTTCCCCTTTGTCTGTTTCTTTCATTTTCATTTACTTTTCTATTTGTTTTTCATTTTATTTTATTTCCATTAGCAGTAGCACTGTTACAGGGGAAACACGCTGCTACTCATGCCATAGCGGTAGAGCGCTTCCTGCAAGGCCGGTACTGCTACGCGTAGCCCATCGTTCCAGCAATGGGAATATTAGTAGTAGCGCTTTTACGGGCACACGCGCTACTGCTAGGATCGTATCTGCAGCGCAGTTTATTCTGAACCTCTACTGCTATCTAGCACTAGCGCCCTTTTTTAACCCACATTGTTACTAAATTTCTGTGTATAAGGTTTTCCCTAGTAGTGTATAAGCCTGCTAGTCAGTTCTTGGATGAGTTTGATAACTTTATGTTTAAGCAAGACGACTTCAATGCTTATTTTCATAGACAATTAAAAGAAAATGCTTATATGATTAGACGCTTGGGTGATTATATGGCTAATATTAAAGGTGAACTTAAACTTGTTAGCAAACATGCTTCTATGGTTACCACTCAAGTAGAATAAGTACTTAAGGCTCAAAAAGAAGTGCTTGATGAAATGAATAGTAAGAAAAATGATTATGCTATTAGAGTGGCTACTAGAACTGGTAGAATGACTCAGGAACCTTTGTATCCTGAAGGCCACCCTAAGAGAATCGAGCAAGATTCTCAAAGAAATAATATTGATGTTCCTAGTTCTTCTAAAAAGAAGAAGAAGAAAAATGATAGAACTGTACAAACTTCTAGTGAACCTATTGCTGAACCACCTGATACTCCAAATGATATATCTATGTCTGATGCTGAAACACAATCTAGTAATGAACATGAACCAAGTAAAAATATTAATGATGATGTTCATGATGATGCTCAACCTAGTAATGACAATGATGTAGAAATTGAACCTGCTGTTGATCTTGATAACCCACAATCAAAGAATCAACGTTATGATAAATGAGACTTTGTTGCTAGGAAACATGGTAAAGAAAGGGAACCATGGGTTCATAAACCCATGCTTTTTCCTCCGAAACCATCCAAGAAAAGGGATGATGAGGATTTTGAGCGCTTTGCTGAAATGATTAGGCCTATCTTTTTGCGTATAAGATTAACTCATGTGCTCAAAACAAATCCTTATGCTAAATATATGAAGGTTATCATTACTAATAAAAGAAAGATACCGGAAGCTGAGATTCCACCATGCTTGCTAATTATACTTTTAACGGTGGAATACCAAAGAAACTTGGAGATCCTGGAGTACCTATTATACCTTGCTCCATTAAAGGAAATTATATTAAAACCAGAAGCACAAACTTCTATACCCCACTTTTACTTTCTGTTATTTATATTAAATAAAGTAAAAATAGTATTTTCTGTTTGTTTCCTGACTTATCTGTGCAATATAAAAATATCCCGAAAATAAAAGTCCTCTGAATGACATGCCAATTTAATATGATTTTTCGGGAATATTTTAGGATTTACTATGCAAAAATTACCGCGGGAGGAGCTGCCACCTGGCCACGAGGGTGGTGGGCGCCCCCCCCTATAGGGCGCGCCCTCTGCCTCGTGGGCCCACGGTGGCCCTCCTCCACTTATACCAGCACCCATCTTCTTCCTCTATCTCACACAAACCCAAAAAACCAACTCAAGCACGAGTTCCAACCACTTTTGCTGTGATTTTTGATCTCCTTGCTCAAAGCACCTCTCGCAAAACTGCTTGGGGAGATTGTTCCTTGGTATGTGACTCCTCCATTGCTCCAATTAATTTTTGTTCTAGTGCTTTATTCTTTGCAAATTTGTGCTGCATAGGTGACCATGTTCTTGAGCTTGCATGTCAAATTTATATGGTTCTAAGTAGTTCTAATGCTTGAGATAGACTCTAGGCACTTGTAGGAGTAGTTGCTATCAATTTTATTGAAGTTGGTTCTCTTTTTGTTTGAAGTTACTAAAAATTTCAGAATGTTTCAGAAAAATAATGAGGAGATTTTTGAGGGGCTCATCGAGCCAAAGCTCGAAGGAAAAGGCACCAAAGCCTAAGCTTGGGGGAGTACGTATTTCTCACCGACATTACATTTATGTTCACACACATTCATTGCTAGATGTCGGTGCTCATACTTTTTCACTGTAATATCCATGCTAGTTTATTTTCTTTTTCCTGCTCTCTTCTTGTGTGTTTGTTAAACCTTAAGAAAATCCAAAAAAATTAGTAGTAGTTTATTTTTCTACTGTAGTAGTAATAATTAAAAAGAAAACCCAAAAATATTTCCTGTTCTTCTTTTGCTTGTTGGGAGCTTTCCCGTGTAAATAGTTTTATTTCTTTTCTTTTCTTTTCTTTGGGGGTCAGTAGGAGAAGACCATAATTAAATTGTTGAAGTGGCTCTTATATGCATTATTGTTGATTTAACCAAGAGCCCATATTGCCTTGTCTTCCCCCGTTTATTGAATGCTCACAATTCCAGCTTGGTCCAAGGCACGTACACTCTTATTATTATTCACACCGTTCGGTCGTGCAAGTGAAAGGCAATTATGATGATATATGATGGACTGACTGAGATGAGAAAAGCTGGTATGAACTCGACCTCTTTTGTTTTTGTAAATATGATGAGTCCCTCGTTCTTGATTCAGCCTATTATGGATAAACATGTTTGCAATGACAATTAGAGATCATAGTTGCTTGTGCCATGCTTGATTAGCTATGAGCTATAATGGTTTACCTTGTATGTCAACATGCTATTGAGATGATTATGATGTGGTATGATGGGGTGGTATCCTCCTTTGAATGATGTAAGTGACTTGACTTGGCACATGTTCACGCATGAAGTTGAAACAAAATCAACATAGCCTTCATGATATTTATGTTCGTGGTGGATTATATCCTACTCATGCTTGCATCCAATGTTTATTAATTTTAATGCATGTACATGGCTGTTGTCGCTCTCTAGTTGGTCGCTTCCCAGTCTTTTGCTAGCCTTCACTTGTACTAAGCGGGAATACTGCTTGTGCATCCAATCCCTTAAACCCCAAAGTTATTCTAGATGGGTCCACCATACCTTCCTATATGCGGTATCTACCTGCCGTTCCAAGTACATTTGTATGTGCCAAACTCTAAACCTTCAAATAAACATTCTGTTTTGTATGCTCGAATAGCTCATGTATCAACAAAGGTTGTCCTTATCTTCCGTGTTAGACGGGTTATTCTCAAGAGGAGTGGACTCCGCTCCTCACTCACGAGAAAATGGCTGGTCGCCGGGATGCCCAGTGCCATGCTTTATGCAAACTAAATCAAAATTAATTGCAAACAAAACTCCCCCTGGGACCTGATGTATGTTGGAGGCACTCGTTGTTTCGAGCAAGCCATGGATTGATGCTTGTTGGTGGAGGGGGAGTATAAACTTTACCATTCTGTTTGGGAACCGCCTATAATGTGTTTAGCATGGAAGATATTGCCATCTCTTAGTTGTTACGTTGACAATGAAAGTATACTTCTCAAAATACAATTTATCTCTATTTCAAAACCGAGCTCTGGCACCTCTACAAATCCCTGCTTCCCTCTGCGAAGGGCCTATCCATTTACTTTTATGTTGAGTCATCACCCTCTTATTAAAAAGCACTAGCTGGAGAGCACAACTGTCATTTGCATAAATCACTATTAATTTATAATGGGTGTGACTATGATTGGATCTCTTTTACCATGAATTACAATGTCTAGTCAGTCCTTGATCTTTAAAGGTGCTCTGCATTTATGTTTTGCGGTCTTAGAAAGGGCTAGCGAGATACCATCTTGTTATATCATATTATGATTGTTTTGAGAAAGTGTTGTCATCTGAGATTTATTATATGACTTGCTAGTTGATTATGCTATTGATACGAGTAATTGTGAGACCTGAAAATTATTGCAAGTGTGGTTAGTTATGATCTATGTTGAAACTTGAATGCTGGCTTGACATAGTTACAACAACAAGAGCAAACAGAGTTTGTAGAAGTTTTTCTTTCTTTCTTTCAGTTTGTCAACTGAATTTCTTGAGGACAAGCAAGGGTTTAAGCTTGGGGGAGTTGATACGTCTCCGTCATATCTACTTTTCCAAACACTTTTGCCCTTGTTTTGGACTCTAACTTGTATGATTTGAACGGAACTAACCTAGACTGACGCTGTTTTCAGCAGAATTGCCATGGTGTTGTTTTATGTGCAGAAAACAAATATTCTCGGAATGACCTCAAACTCCACGGAACATCTTAGAAAAAACAATAAAAAATCCTCGCCAAAGATGAAGACCAGGGGGCCCACACCCTTCTCACGAGGGTGGGGGCGCCCCCCCTAGGGCGTGCCCCCTACCTTGTGGGCCCCCTGGAAACCCTCCGACGCCAACTCCAACTCTATATATTTTCTTTCGGAGAGAAAAAATCAGAGAGAAGAAATCATCGCGTTTTACGATACGGAGCCGCCGCCAATCCCTAAAACCTCTTGGGAGGGCTGATCTGGAGTCCGTTCGGGGCTCCGAAGAGGGGGATTCGTCGTCGTCGTCATCATCAACCATCCTCCATCACCAATTTCATGATGCTCACCGTCGTGCATGAGTAATTGCATCGTAGGCTTGCTGGACGGTGATGGGTTGGATGTGATTTATCATGTAGTCGAGTTAGTTTTGTTAGGGTTTGATCCCTAGTATCCATTATGTTCTGAGATTGATGTTGCTATGACTTTGCTATGCTTAATGCTTGTCACTAGGGCCCGAGTGCCATGATTTCAGATCTGAACCTATTATGTTTTCATGAATATATGTGAGTTCTTGATCCTATCTTGCAAGTCTATAGTCACATACTATGTGTTATGATCCGACAACCCCGAAGTGACAATAATCGGGACCACTCCCGGTGATGACCATAGTTTGAGGAGTTCATGTATTCACTATGTGCTAATGCTTTGTTTCGGTTATCTATTAAAAGGAGGCCTTAATATCCCTTAGTTTCCAATAGGACCCCGCTGCCACGGGAGGGTAGGACAAAAGATGTCATGCAAGTTCTTTTCCATAAGCATGTATGACTATATACGGAATACATGCCTACATTACATTGATGAATTGGAGCTAGTTCTGTGCCACCCTATGTTATGACTGTTACATGATGACCCGCATCTGACATAATTATCCATCACTGATCCAGTGCCTACGAGTTTTCCATATACTGGTTCTCGCTTATTTACTTTCCCGCTGCTACTGTTACAATCACTACAAAATACCAAAAACATTACTTTTGTTGTCTTTACGTTTGTTGCTGCTACCACCACTATCATATTACTTTGCTACTAAACACTTTGCTGCAGATACTAAGTTTCCAGGTGTGGTTGAATTGACAGCTCAGCTGCTAATACTTGAGAATATTCTTTGGCTCCCCTTATGTCGAATCAATAAATTTGGGTTGAATACTCTACCCTCGAAAGCTGTTGCGATCCCCTATACTTGTGGGTTATCATGCTCCTGCCCAACTTCCGCCTTGAGACGGCGTTGCTCTGTCTCGAAAGTACCCCCCCCCTATTTTTTCTAGGTCAAAATAACCTATATACCAGAAGATGGGCGCCGGAGGTGGGCCTAGGTGAGCACAACCCACCAGGGCGCGACTGGGGGCCTAGGCGCGCCCTGGTGTCTTGTGCTCACCAGAGTGGCCCCCTCTGGTACTTATTTGCTCCAATATTCTTCATATATTCCATAAAAATTCCCCGTAAAGTTTCAGCTTGTTTGGAGTTGTGCAGAATAGGTAGCCTGGCATAGCTTTTCCAGGTCCATATTTCCAGCTGTCGAAATTCTCCCTCTTTGTGTGTACCTTTCAAATTATGAGAGAAAAGGCATTAGAATTACTCCAAAAATCATTATTGTGCATAAAAACATTATAAATAATAGTAGGAAAACATGATGCAAAATGGACGTATCACGGCGCGCATGGGCTCCCTGTGACCTCTCTTGTGGTGGTGGGTGGCAGTCCTTGGGTTGCCTCTTGCCGGTGGATGGGTCTACTTTGGTGGCGACGCATGGTACAGAAGCTGCCGACGGGTGGGCATGACACAGGGGGTGTCTGGAGAAGAGGTTGGTAGGAGGATGGGTTGCGCCGATGTGCTCGGGCCACCCGTCGCTGGCACATTGGTGTGCCGGATGTGGATGCGTCCACACCCCACCTCTCTCTTTCCCCACTCGTGTATGGTTGGTTGTCGCTTCGGCGATGTTTTGAGGCGGGACAAGTGCTGCTGTTCCGTCGGTAGAGCGTGTCCCCTTTGACCAAAGCTTATCTCTATGGGATGGTCTTGGAGGTGTCTGGATGTGGGGCGGTGGGGGATGTGGCGTTTGTGGGTGGTGTCGGTGTCAAAACCGGCCGATCTCGGGTAGGGGGTCCCGGACTGTGCGTCTGAGGATCAAAGGAAATAGGAAACAAGGGTGACACGATGTTTACCCAGGTTCGGGCCCTCTTAACTGAGGTAAAACCCTATGACCTGCTTGATTGTATTTGATGAGTATAGGGGTTACAAGAGTCGATCTACCTCGAGATCGTAATGGCTAAACCCTAGATGTCTAGCCTATGTGATTTGTCTTAGCCTCTATGGACTAAACCCTCCAGTTTCTATAGACACCAGAGGGCTCTAGGGTTGTACAGAGTCGGTTTACAGAGAAAGGAAATAATACATCCGAATGCTAGGCATGCCATCCACCCAAAAGGCGAGTCCCATCTGGACACGGCGAAAGGTCTTCTGCCTTGTATCTTCACGGCCCACGAGTCTGGCCCATATCAAATTGTCCGGACACCCGAGGACGCCTTAGTCCAGGACTCCCTCAGTAGCCCCTGAACTAGTCTTCAATGACGATGTGTTCGGCACTCAGATTGTCTTCGACATTCCAAGGCGGGTTCCCTCTCCATGTATAAAATAGTCTTCTGAACAAGAGAACTATATCCGGCTATGTATCAGAGTTACAACCCTCACCCACAAGGGTACAATACTTAATAAGGCATAACTTATTCGGCGAAATGGCACGTCTGCCTTGCTATTATTTCGAACCGTTCTTTGGCCTCCCGCTTCGCGTTTTGTGGCACAGCCTTTGTTGACACGTCATGTCAAAGCAGAGATCGTGCCCCTTGTTGCGGGATTTTCATCAATATAGATTTGTGTAATCTAATCGTGCCATACACACGACCCCTTGGGAATAGGCAAGTTTTAAAGCTGGTGGGGGGGCTTGACATTCACTGCCTTCATAAGCAGATAAAGAACCATCCTTTTTACCCTACGCCTCCTTCCTTCCTCAGCCTCCCCATCCTCGAGCTCTAGCGCCCAAGTTTCAACCTTTCCCACCGCCCAACCCTTCCATCCATGGCTGGATCCGGTTCGCAGGGCAAGTGGATGGCTTCCTTCATCACGGAGAGGAATGTCAAGGAATTCTGGGAAGTGGGGTACCTGGCCGCGAACATCACGCATCGACTCCCCCCCCCCCCAAAAAAACAGATAATCCCTACTCCGGAACCTATTGAGAGGGTGGTATTCATCCCCCACTTCCTCCACGGACTAGGGTTTCCCCATCCACCCTTTCGTCCATGGCCTTATGTTCCATTACGGGCTAGATTTCCACAATCTAGCATCAAATTCCTTCCTCCAAATTTCGGCGTTTATCGTCGTGTGTGAGGCGCTCCTCCGCATTCCCCCCACTTCGGCCTATGGCTTAAGGTCTTCAATGTGAAACCAAAAGTGGTCGATGGGAAACATGCAGACTGCGGCGGAGCCATGGTGAGCAAGCTCCCCAACGTCACCTGGTCCAAAGGGGCCTTTGTGGAAACCGTGAAGGGATGGCAAGAAGAGTGGTTCTACATCACCGAACCTCACGGTGCCACATGGGCAGCCACTACTGATTTCAAGTCCGGACCCCCAATGCGGCTCATGTCATTGATTAACAAGGGCCTGGATTGGGCGTCGTCCGATGAGGTGATGATGCTGTAGAAGCGCAACAAGAATATGATGGAGAAGAACACCAGTCTTGTTGATGTGATCCAGGTGATGCTTTTTCACCAAATTCTCCCCTACCAGCGTCGGCCTCTCCACATGTGGGAATTCAATCTGGCTGGCCCTCAGACCTTGAAGCGATTCTTTGGCACGATGCACGAAGAGACCTGGAAGCTGCTTTTCAAGGTCCAGAAGTTGTGGCTGGAGACGACCGAAGACATTTGCCACGACTGCGCTCATCTAGCCACTCCAGTAAGTTTTCTGATTTCCAAACATAACTTCAACTTGTAAATCCAAGGGGTATGCTGAGCCTTCCATTCTTCCCTCAGGGCTGGACAAAGAAGGCGGAGCGGACCTGATGTTCGGCTCTGCTGCCCGACGACCCAGCCATTCCTGAACTAACGAGGATGCTGGTCCCGGCGCCGTACCAGGCGCCGGAGAAGAAGGCCAAGAAGAAGGGCAAGGAGGCCAAAAGTGGCCTTCACCGTAAAGGTACTTCGGACGCTGCATCCAAAGATACCGAAGCTCCCTCCTCCGACGAGGGAGATGAAGACGAAGAGGAAGAGGAGGAGAGCAATTCTCCGCTTAAGGGGGGAGAAGAAAAGGGCGACTTCCATGGACCTAGAGGCGGAGGTGTCCAAGAAGGGGAAGATCTCCCTTTCTGATGATTTGGACTCAGACGCCGAAGCCATCCCCGAGTGGCGCCCCGGGTCAAAGCCCCTGGCCGCATCATAAGTGCACAAAAATACAGTATACATATTCGGCTTTCATGATTGTAGTTTTAACACCTTCAGGTTTCATGTTGTAGTCTGGCTCGAGATCTCCACCAACAATCATCGTCTTCGGGGAACTCTCTGGCGCTGGAGATGGTGGAGATCGAGATGCATCCGCGAGCTTCTCCACCACATGATGCAGATGACATCGAGGTGTTATCCCAAAGGACTTCACCGGGCCAGGGAGAAGTGCGGAAGGCCGCCAAGAAAATGGGGGGGGGGGGGGGTAGAACCCCCGTGGAGACTGACGACGGGGGCCGGACCAGTCCGGTCCCCAGCCGAATACCACTCCGGAGACCCATATGGCTCCGAAGTTGAGCGAGCAACCCCCTTTGAAGGAGGGGGGAGTGCCGACTCCACCGGTGACCTCCATCAATCCAGAGGCGCCGAACATTTTGATGAAGCACTTCGACGTGCTTCCATCATGGAGGAGCACCGTACCATGATGGGTGCGGTGGTTGAGAATGTTCAGTCCGCCAAAAGCGGACTGAACGAAGGCTTTACCAGCCTATTAACATGCTTCACGGTATGTTGTCGGTGTCAAAACCGGCGGATCTCGGGTAGGGGGTCCCGAACTATGCGTCTAAGGCAGACGGTAACAGGAGGCAGGGGACACGATGTTTACCCAGGTTCGAGCCCTCTTGACGGAGGTAATACCCTACGTCCTGCTTGATTGTTCTTGATGATATGAGTATTACAAGAGTTGATCTACCACGAGATCAGAGAGGCTAAACCCTAGAAGCTAGCCTATGGTATGATTGTCTGTCGTTCTACGGACTAAACCCTTCGGTTTATATAGACACTAGAGGGGGCTAGGGTTACATAAAGTCGGTTACAAGGGAGGAGATATATGTATCCGTATTGCCTAGCTTGCCTTTCACGCCATGTAGAGTCCCATACGGACACGGGACGAAGTCTTCAATCTTGTATCTTCATAGTCCAACAGTCCTACTGTCCGGAGACCCCCTAATCCAGGACTCCCTCAGTAGCCCCTGAACCAGGCTTCAATGACGATGAGTCCGGCGCGCAGTATTGTCTTCGGCATTGCAAGGCGGGTTCTTCTCCAAATCCTGAATATCTGCTAAGTAGTGTCCGGCTCCCATAAATGTTGGATTCCTTGGCTTCTGCGCCCAATAACGGCCATCTTCCACGCGTCGAGCGAATGCGAGGAGCCAGGGCGTTTTTACATTCGCCCCCCCCCCCTGGCCAGGTAAATAAATTGTCTATTAATGAGATGGGGATTCCTAGATCCAATCCACACCATCCTCCCACGGCAAGAATCCATCGGAGCATGCTCAGAAAAAATCCATTCCATCATGGCCGACCACTGCAGCTCCTCCACCCACCTCCGCAGCCCAAAGCCTGGTGACTGGGAGAGGTGTTCCGTCTCGCACAGCCGATTAGTAGAGTTGCAGACCCGGGGATTTCTCCCTGCAGCGTATATGGTCCCCGTCCGAGCTGGTCTCACCACCTATAATAGCGGGGAACAAGCGGAGAGCTTCCCCAATCCCTCTAAGGGGGAGCGGGTATGCCTTGTCCCTTAATTACTAAGGGGGCTCGGATTTCCAATTCATCCATTCCTCCGCGGGCTCCTGGAGTTTTACGGCCTCCAACTGCACAATTTCACCCCTGCTTCCATATTACACATCGCCTATTATGTTGCCCTTTGTGAGCTGTTTCTGGGCTGCGAGCCTCATTTCGAGCTGTGGAAAAGGTTATCTTGCCTTGTGCCCCGCACACAGAAGAGGTCACTTTATTAGGTGGGCGGAGCCGAAATATGGCGCATCGCTGAGACCAGATACCTTTCCGGTACTCCAAAGAAGACGTCCGAAGACTGGCCTTCGGAGTGGTTTTATATGGAGGACGTACCCCTTCCAGACCGTGTTCAGTGGGGTCTTCCTGAGTTCAACAATACTCCACTGAAGAAACGCCGAAGCTGGCGCCCATGGAGCCCCCAGGAGGAAGACAACGGAGAAGTCCTTTTCCCGATCAATCGGATTAAAGCACTAGCTCAATCAGGATTGACAATAATCGAGGTTATGTCAATATGCATAATGCGGGGAGTGCAACCACTTCAATATCGAGGGCACCCCCTATGGTGTTTTAATGGGGAAGATGATGCCACCCCTTGCGGGTGTAAGGGACAGGACTCCGCAGCTGCTTTAGCAAAAATTCTGTCCGAGTTATTCAAGGGAGAAGAAGAGGAGTTCGTCTATATCAAGCCACGGGATGGATTCTCCATGTACAATCCTCCAAGTTGGGTAAGCTGTCACTCTTCACTCCTGACCTTCCTGCATTCTTCGTCATAAATACTCACCTTGCCGTTTCACGGCAGGAACTGCGAAAAGCTGTAAGGGAGGTCAACAGCCCACCTCCACAACCGGAGGACCCTGATCGGACCCTCGATCCCGGACTTGAAGAGGATCCAGACATATTTGTGGAGCTGATAGACAGGCAATTCTATCAATTGAGCTGCGATGCCGCCATGGTGGCCATAACAGCAGACTACCCTGGACTGCTCCCTGCATCGCACGTAAGAAAAACCAAGATCCCAACTCCAAAAATAGGATTCCCTTTTATGCACTTCACCTACCATACACATATGGTGTTTTACAGGGAAGGCATTCGGGACGCCGTGCCGAACCTGCAGCAACTCGCCAACAAGAGGCACCGAGGCTGGGTAGGCCTAAAAGGAAGGCGGTCAGGACGGAGACATCGGTGCAGAGGTATAACACAAAACCTCGCTCCGTGGTTGTCGTCTTTCTCAAAATATAAAGGCGTCCATGTTTCTTAACAGAAAAAACACTCGCCGGACTATATCTAGAGAGGCTCCATGAATCACAGGCGTCGCCTCCACCAGTCGAGCTCCAGGGCCGGACATAGAGGCGGAAGTCAACACGGGGCTTACGCCAGATGCTCCTCTTACAGAGGATGCGGATGGCCTATCCGCTACAAATTCAGAAGTGGAGCGCCATGAATCACATGCGTCGCCGGGCCATACTCTGTGACGCTTGTTTCTCCCAGAGGCATTTGATGCCTTCAATTCCAGAGACGCGTACATCCGTGCTGCTTAAAATGGTCTAGTCAGAGCCATGGATCAGTATGTAAGGGATATACGGGTTAGAAAATCTGACGATTATATGTATCAGTAGCCCCTGAGACTTGAAATAGTTGACGCAACTGATTTAAGGATCATTTTTTGTGCAGGTTCTTACAAAGAAGAATTCCAAATTGTATCAAGAGCTAGACGAGTGCAAGGCCCAGCTAGGGGCCGTTGTTGCCGCGTTTATGGAATCCGAGAAGGGTCCCCCTGGTAACACTTGTATCTATTGCAAAGAATACAGGTACTAGGTAGTATGCGTCATGTATGCCAACCTAATAATAGATGTTGCAGGTGGCCCCGGAGTGAATCTGGAGGTCGTGGAGGCGGATGCGGGACGTGATGATCGACAGCGAAATGCTGGCGAGCACGTGCTGACGCGAGTCTGGCAGGAGAGAAATGATCTCCAAGACGCCAATATCCGGCTGGGCGTGGAACTGAAAGATGTTCGAGCCCAGCTTGTAGACTCCGTGAAGGAGAATAAATGGCTTTGGCGTGGCATTTTTAGTAAGTGCTTGAACGAACTTTTTAAAGGAGTTCGGCAGAGAAGCCGGCTAACAGCGTTATGTCTGCAGCTATACTGACGGGTCGTCCTGTGGAGGAGATGTTCGGGTCTTTGGGTGATCTTCTATCAGAGCTCTCACAACTGCATGAGCAAGTTCGGCAGGTGATGCAGGGCATTACCCAAGCCTTGTGGCCATCCGTCTCCCCGCCCGTAGGCATCGGGGAGCTTATAGAGAAGCTCAAGGGAGCGCGGTGGCGCTTCTGACTATGGAAGATATCAGCCTGCCGACAGGGTGCAAGGGAAGCCTGGGCTATGGTGAAGACACGATATACCAAAGCGGACCCAAACCACATGGCCGAGGTCAGACCTGTGGGGCCTGATGGGAAAGAGATCCCTGTCAGATTAGTGTATGATCAAGTAGAATTAGCCGCAAAGTATTCCCAGCAGGATTGTAGGCTAGACAGCCTGTTGGATGGCATAGAAGAAGAATTCAATCAGTCATAGTGACTGTGTACTTCAAATGACATATGTAATGTCCCTAGCCGGATTGTAAATCATTTGTCAAGGCGGACCTTTTCGCTTCGACATTTGGACCCGATAGTCCGGAGTGTATCCGAATACCCTCTCGGTTATATAAGAACCGGGGTATGCATGGAAACCAGGTGTAGGGGTCATAAGTGCTTGAACAGACAAGTACCCAACTAGCTATGTTATATTACATGGATAGTAAGAAACATCTTCCAGGGAGAATAGTTCCGTTAAGGGTTCCTTTCCCTGGGTACGCATGCCCTAATGTGCAAGTCCGAACTGCGAGACGCAGGTTAAAAACATCTGGGGGTGTGTAGTAATTTAAATGAAATTCGTATTTTATTCACCGACCGAATATTCCCTTAAGAATGCTAGCTTTCGGCTTCACCCGGTCTGAGGTACACATCCGGCCGACCCGGCAGTAACAATCGCAGAGGTGCTCCCCTTATGCCCTAGCCGAATTTATGGGAACGTAGGGTATAAATACAAGAGCCAGGCAACCCAGCTTGGCCAAAACTTAAGTCATATCGATGCATATAATGGCGAAAAAAGGTACATGCAGAAGAATGACACATGTGCGGGGCATAAGGCCCGAAAAAATAATTAGATTGAGCTTCTCTATAAGAAGCCCCCAGGTATAATGAGCGCGGTTAGCGCGTCAAGATTGTGTAACGAAGACACAAGTTTAGCCCTTTAGGGCATTGGAGGGAAGAACAAAGAAAGAGAGAGCGAAAAAATAGATGCGCGAAAAATTGATGGAGTTAAGGAGATGAACATAGTGTCCGGCGCTAGGCGTAGAATCTTCGGATTCTGGCTGCGCTCCATGGGTTCGGCTCGAGTCGATTGTCCGATGCATCCCGCAGACGGTACGCACCACCGGTCAGAACCTGGTTGATAATGAATGGACCTTCCCATTTGGGCTTGAGCTTGTTCTTTTTTTCTCCAGCAGGCATAGAACTAGTTCGTCAACGTTATAGGTTTTGGCCCGCACTTCCCTGGTTTGATACCTTCGAGCCTGTTGCTGATAGAATGCGGAACGGGCTTTTGCTATGTCGCGCTCCTCCTCCAGGGCATCCAAACTGTCCTGTCGATCGAGCTCGGCCTCTCTTTCTTTGTACATGTGCACTCGAGGTGAGTCATGAATTATGTCGCAAGGCAGCACCGCCTCAGCGCCGTACACCATAAAAAACGGTGTGTATCCGGTAGTGCGATAAGGCATGGTCCACAGCCCCCATAGTATGGAGTCAAGCTCCTCTACCCAGTGTGTGTCTGATTCCTTTAAGGACCGCACTAATCTGGGTTTAATGCCGCTCATGATAAGACCATTCGCTCGGTCGACTTGACCGTTAGTTTGCGGGTGATAGACAGAAGCATAATAGAGCTTGATGCCCATGTTGTTGCACCAAAGATTCACTTCGTCGGCTGTAAAATTCGTGCCGTTGTCAGTGATGATGCTATGGGGGACGCTGTAACGGTGTACAACCCCGGATATGAAGTCTATCACCGGTCCGGATTCAGCCGTCTTCACTGGTTTGGCTTCTATCCATTTGGTGAATTTATCCACCATGACCAGTAAGTATTTTTTCTTATGGGTTCCCCCTTTAAGGGGTCCGACCATATCAAGCCCCCAGACCGCAAAGGGCTAAGTAATGGCGATTGTTTGGAGAGCGGTAGGCAGCATATGGCTTTGGTTTGCAAATAGCTAGCAGCCGACAAAATGCTGGACCAGATGCTGCGCATCTGCCCGGGCCGTCGGCCAATAAAAACCTGTACAAAAGGCCTTGCTTACAAGGGCCCGGCCTGCGGCGTGATGGCCGCCGAGTCCGGCATGGATTTCTAACAAAAGCTTCCGCCCTTCCTCTTCGGAGATGCACGTTTGAAGGACTCCGGTAGTGCTTTTCTTATAAAATTCTCCCTCGTGGACCTTGTAGGCTTTAGATCGCCGCACTATGCAGCATGCCTCATTTTGGTCCTCGGGGAGTTCCTGCCTAGTTAGGTAGGCCAGGAATGGTTCTGTCCATGGGGCGATAATGGCCATTATTGCGTGGGCTGAAGGTGTTATTTCGGTGGCCGAGCCTCCGATTGTGTCAGAGTGTTCGGTATCTGGGGTTGTGGTCGGATCCGAACTATTGTTGCCGGTGTCCCCTTCCCATACCATGGATGGTTTAAACAGTTTTTCCAGGAAGTTGTTTGGTGGGACAGGGTCGCATTTGGCGCCAATACGGGCGAGGATGTCCGCCGCCTGGTTGTTTTCCCTAGCCCCATGGTGGAATTCAAGCCCCTCGAACCGAGCTGACATTTTGAGGACGGCGTTGCGATATGCCGCCATTTTCAGATCCTTGGCATCGAAGTCCCCATTTATTTGGGATATTGCAAGGTTCGAGTCCCCACGCACCTCTAGGCGTTGAATGCCCATGGAGACTGCCATCCGAAGACCGTGTAATAGGGCCTCGTATTCGGCTGCGTTATTGGAGTCTGTATATAGTATTTGGAGTATGTATTGCACTGTATCTCCGGTGGGGGTTGTCAGGACGACGCCAGCCCCTAGACCAGCCAGCATTTTAGAGCCGTCGAAGTGCATGGTCCAATTGGAGTATGCACCGTACTCATTAGGGAGTTAGGCCTCTGTCCATTCGGCTACGAAATCTGCCAGTACTTGCGACTTGATGGCTCGTCGTGGTTTGTATGTTATGTCGAACGGGAGGAGCTCGATAGCCCATTTGGCAATCCAGCCCGTGGCATCGCGATTGTTTATTATGTCATTGAGTGGTACTTCGGAGGCCACCATAATTGAACACTCTTGATAGTAGTGTCATAATTTCCGGGATACCATGAATACCGCGTATGCTATCTTTTGATAATGGGGGTACCGTGATTTGCATGGAGTGAGGACAGTGGATACATAATATACCGGCTTTTGAAGTGGGAATTTATGTCCGTCCATCTCTTGTTCGACGACGAGCACTGCGCTCACAACTTGATGAGTTGTCGCTATATATAATAGCATTGGTTCGCCAACAGTTGGTGCGACCAAGATTGGGTTGGTGGCCAGGATGGCTTTTATTCCTTCCAGTCTGGCTGTGGCTACATCCGTCCACTCGAAGTGTTTGGTGCACCGAAGAAGGCGATAAAGGGGGAGTGCCTTTTATCCTAATCGGGAGATAAAGCGGAATAAAGCTGCCACAGATCCAGTTAATTTCTGGATTTGCTTGAGGTCAGTTGGGATAGCCAACCGCGATAGAGCTTGGATTTTAGCCGGATTTGCTTCAATTCCTCTACTGGAGACGATGAAGCCCAGGAGCTTTCCAGTGGGGACGCCGAAAAAGCATTTTTCCGGATTGAGCTTAATGTCGTAAGTTCGGAGATTGGCGAGCGTGAGCCTCAAGTTGTCTATTAAGGAGTCGATGTGTCTGGTTTTAATGACCACATCGTCTACATATGCCTCCACGGTCTTGCCGATCTGCTTCTCAAGACATGTCTGGATCATGCACTGATATGTTGCGCCGGCATTTTTTTAGCCCAAAGGGCATTGTGTTAAAACAGAAAGGGCCGTATGGTGTGATAAATGCCGTTGTGGCTTGATCAGACTTCGCCATCTTAATCTGATGGTAACCGGAGTATGCATCAAGGAAGCACAATGATTCGTGTCCTGCGGTAGCGTCGATGATCTGATCGATGCGAGGGAGCGGGAAGGAATTCTTAGGGAAAGCCTTCTTAAGGTCTTTGAAGTTGAAGCATCGGCGCCAGGATTTGTCCTTCTTTGGTACCATCACCAGGTTTGCTAGCCAGTCCGGATGTTTTATTTCTCTAATAAATCCGGCTTCCATTAACTTGGCTAGCTCCTCTCCCATGGCTTGTCGCTTAGGTTCAGAGAAACGCAGAAGAGTCTGCTTGACCGGCTTGAATCCTTTTAAAATATTAAGGCTATGCTCGGCCAATCTGCATAGGATTCATGGCATGTCTGCAGGATGCCAGGCGATTATGTCCCAATTCTCGCGCAGAAACTGCCGTAGTGTGGCGTCTACAACAGGGTTTAACTGTGCCTCGATGGATGTTGTTTTTACGAGGTTCGTTGGATGGACCTGGAATTTGACTATTTCATCTGCTGGTTTAAAGGAGGTGGACTTGGATCTTTTGTCTAGTATCACGTCATCCCTGTCCACCGTGGAGCGCAGCGCGATTGACTGCTCTGCCTCAAGGGCTTCGGATAATGCCTCGATCGCCAGTGTGGCTGTTTTGTTCTCGGTGCGGAGTGCTATGTCCGGATCACTAACTAGAGTGATGAATCCATTGGGTCCGAGCATTTTGAGCTTCATGTACCCGTAATGGGGTATAGCTTGGAAGATCATGAATGCCTCCCATCCTAGAAGGGCGTGGTATCCGCTACTGAACGGGGCCATGATGTCTACTACACAACCTTATTCTTGTAGACGTTGTTGGGCCTCCAAGTGCAGAGGTTTATAGGACAGTAGCAAATTTCCCTCAAGTGGATGGCCTAAGGATTATCAATCCGTAGGAGGCGTAGGATGAAGATGGTCTCTCTCAATTAACCCTGCAACCAAATAACAAAGAGTCTCTTGTGTCCCCAACACACCCAATACAATGGTAAATTGTATAGGTGCACTAGTTCGGCGAAGAGATGGTGATACAAGTGGTATATGGATAGTAGATAAAGGATTTTGTAATCTGAAAAATATAAAAACAGCAAGGTAACTAATGATAAAAGTGAGCACAAACGGTATTGCAATGCGTTGAAACAAGGCCTAGGGTTCATACTTTCGCTAGTGCATGTTCCCTCAACAATAATAACATAATTGGATTGCATAACTATCCTTCAACATGCAACAAAGAGTCACTCCAAAGTCACTAATAGCGGAGAATGAATGAAGAGATTATGGTAGGGTACGAAACCACCTCAAAGTTATTCTTTCCAATCAATCCGTTGGGCTATTCCTATAAGTGTCACAAACAGCCCTAGAGTTCGTACTAGAATAACACCTTAAGACACAAATCAACCAAAACCCTAATGTCACCTAGATACTCCAATGTCGCCTCAAGTATCCGTGGGTATGATTATACGATATGCATCACACAATCTCAGATTCATCTATTCAACCAACACATAGAACCTCAAAGAGTGCCCCAAAGTTCCTACAGGAGAATCACGACGAAAAAATGCGCCAACCCCTATGCATAGGTTCATTGGTGGAACCCGCAAGTTGATCACCAAAACATACATCAAGTGAATCACGTGATATCCCATTGTCACCACAGATACGCACGGCAAGACATACATCAAGTGTTCTCAAATCTTTAAAGACTCAATCCGATAAGATAACTTCAAAGGGGAAACTCAATCCATTACAACACAGTAGAGGGAGGAAGAAAACATCATAAGATCCAACTATAATAGCAAAGCTCGCGATACATCAAGATCGTATCACCTCAAGAACACGAGAGAGACAGAGAGATCAAACACATAGCTACTGGTACATACCCTCAGCCCCGAGGGAGAACTACTCCCTCCTCGTCATGGAGAGCACCGGGATGATGAAGATGGCCACCAGAGAGGGATTCCCCCTCTGGCAGGGTGCCAGAACGGGTCTAGATTGGCTTTCGGTGGCTACGGAGGCTTCTTGCAGTGGAACTCCCGATCTATTGTGCTCCCCTATCGTTTTAGGGTATATGGAGATATATAGGCGGAAGAAGTACGTCAGGGGGGCATGAGGGGCCCACGAGGGTGGACGGCGCACCCAGGGGGTGGGCGCGCCCCCCTGCCTCGTGCCTTCCTCGTAGATCCCCTGACGTGCACTCCAAGTCTTCTGGGCTTCTTCTGATCCAAAAATAAGTTCCGTGAAGTTTCAGGTCAATTGGACTCCGTTTGGTTTTCCTTTTCTACGATATTCTAAAACAAGGTAAAAACAGAAACTGGCACTGGGCTCTGGGTTAATAGGTTAGTCCCAAAAAATTATATATAAGTGTATAATAAAGCCCATAAACATCCAAAACAGAAGATAATATCGCATGGAGCAATCAAAAATTATAGATACGTTGGAGACGTATCAGGCCACGTGGAATGTAATTTGTTCGGACCTGTAATTCTCCGGAGTGCCGAATACCACATCAAGTGTGATTTCCCCAGCGCACCATGCCTCTCGACTAGGGATGATTCCTCGGAAGGTCGTACTGCTTTGCTCAATGCGGTTGCTGTCTATTTCCATTTTTTGAAGAGTCTCATCATAAATGAGGTTTAATCCGCTGCCGCTGTCCATGAGCACTTTAGTGAGCCGAAAGCCGTCTACAATTGTACTAAGGACCAAAGCAGCTGGTGCTCGGGCTGTTCGGAATTTAGGTTCGTCACTGGCAATGAAGGTAATAGCCATGTCGCTCCAAGGATTTATTGCTGCCACGTGGCAGACTTGGGCAAGGCTGCGGAGTGCTCGCTTACGCCTATTATTTGAGGCGAAGGTTTTGAAGACCGTCAATACTCAATTGTTATCCGTGGGAAGGTGCTCTGAGGTATTTTGGATGAGGAGATCCTCACCACTCTTGGCCACCTACCGGAGTACCCAACATGCTCTAAGGCTGTGTGTTGATATGGTATCCGCTGTACTATGGATTTTGCGGGGCCCGTTAAGCCATTCCTCCAATATGGTTCCATGCCCTGGAGTGGGCTTTTGCTTCTTTGTAATTGAGTCGGGTGACATGTGAGAGTACACCCTTTTAGTTCGGACTGGGGGTTTTGTCAGGGCCGGATTATCCCAAAATTGCGTTTGGGTTTTCCAGGCACTTCCCATCGCACAGTATTTCCGTACTATGGCCGCCAAGTCAGCGAAGTGTGCTATGTCAGGGCGACTTATGACGTTGATGATTCCCTTGTCCGTGCAATTGTTGCAAAAGAACGAAATTGCGTCTTCCTCGCGACAGTCCTTGACCTTGTTCATTACTAGGAGGAATCTGGCCCAATAGTGATGTACTGTCTCTTGGGGCTCTTGCCTAATGTGGGAAAGGTCGTTTGTATCTGGGTGGGTGGGTGGATTTAATTCCAGACCTTGTCTCAATCTATGATCCTGGGTATGGGAGTTTCCGATCTTGGGAGTTTGGCTCCGAGATGTTGCCCCATGGGTTCGGTATGCAGCCTGATTCTGGGTTCAGGGCTAGGGCGGTGTCCTCCCGTGAGCGAGTATCCGGCTCGGAGAGCTTGGGAATCCGAACATAGTTCGTCCTCAGGATAGAGGTAGAATTGCCGCATTGCTCCTCCACCACCGCTATCTGATGGGTGACCGGCGGAGAATTAATCTTTCTTTGGTCAGGTTTAAGCCCGATCCGATCGTAGTCTTTAGTGACTCCCAGAGTGGCGATGCGATCCAAGAGCTCATTCAAAGAGGAGAGCTCCATTGGGTCCATCTGTTCAGCAAATTCCGAGCCAATGTGGAGGCTATTTTCGATGACCCGAGAAGTCATCGTCGGCGCTGCAGCCGAGCGGGCGGTCATGACGAAGCTGCCTAGTCGGAGAGTTTGGCCTACAGCCAGGGCTCCCCCCGAGGTGATGTTGTCCTTGACAACAAGACGAGCCATCCTCCTTATGGTGACGACATAGTGGAACTCTCAATGAAAGCACCAATGTCGGTGTCAAAACCGGCGGATCTCGGGTAGGGGGTCCCGAACTGTGCATCTAAGGTGGATGGTAATAGGAGGCAGGTGACACGATGTTTACCCAGGTTCGGGCCCTCTTGATGGAGGTAATACCCTACGTCCTGCTTGATTGTTCTTGATGATATGAGTATTACAAGAGTTGATCTACCACGAGATCAGAGAGGCTAAACCCTAGAAGCTAGCCTATGGTATGATTGTCTGTCGTCCTATGGACTAAACACTCTGGTTTATATAGACACCGGAGGGGGCTAGGGTTACATAAAGTCGGTTACAAGGGAGGAGATATACATATCTGTATTGCCTATCCTGCCTTCCACGCCAAGTAGAGTCCCATCCGGACACGGGACAAAGTCTTCAATCTTGTATCTTCATAGTCCAACAGTCCGGCCAAAGGATATAGTCCGGCTGTCCGGAGACCCCGTAATCCAGGACTCCCTCATATGTGATGTAGTATTCTTAGCTGCTTTATATATGAAAAAAATATGCCTGTGTTTAGATAGTGGCCCCTGAGACTCTGTTCGGCTTTTGCAAAGAAGGGCCAAACAGAGGATCAAATAGTTATTCGCGGGAGATAATATACGTGTCTATGTTGATAAACAGGTTATTAGCGGCAACAGCCTAGGCCAACGAATTGTCCGAACTTAAGAAGAAGTTGGAGTGGGCCGATGAAGAACTCGTCCGTACCAACCAGCGATTTGAGGAATTGCAAGGTATGGTTCGAGAGAAGTATTGACACAGTTAAAGGAATATGTCAATACGAAGTCTAATCTCCTGTGTTGCCGATCATATTTTCAGATAGGGCGACTGAGGTCGAGGACCTGAAGAGCGCCCTTGCCCGAGCCAAGGAGCAGGCGGGGTGAGCCGAGCGGCCGCTGACAAAGCGGCTATGGATTTAGAGGCCGAGCAGGTCACCCGCCGTAAGTATGTAGAGCGGGTGACCGAAGTGGAGCAGGCGCTCCAAGATGCCGCCAACAAGTGCGAGGCCTTGGAGGAGAGTAATAAGACCCAGGCGGCTGAACTCGCCAAGGCTCTTCAAGAGGCAAAGGAGGCGCGGACCGAGTCTCACGCGGCTCGCGAGGAGATCAAGCAAGCTAGACGGATAGCGGCTGGTAAGCCTTTTCTTTTATAGAGTATATTTGGCAGTCGAAGATATACTATGCTAAATCGACTATGGAGTGGTCCAGACGCCTATGCGGATCTCCCGAGGAGTGATGCCGACTGATACGTCCATTTTGCGTCATGCTTTTATATCAATATTTATTGCATTATGGGCTGTTATTACACATTATGTCACAATACTTATGCATATTCTCTCTTATTTTACAAGGTTTACATAAAGAGGGAAAATGCTGGCAGCTGGGATTCTGGGCTGGAAAAGGAGCAAATATTAGAGACCTATTCTGCACAGCTCCAAAACTCCTGAAACTTCACGGAAGTAATTTTCAGAATATATAATAAATAATGAGCACAAGAAGTTCCAGAGGGGGTTTTCCATAAAATAGCATGACAGACTAAGAATACCTATTTCTTTTATTAGTAGGTATATATTCTGTGATGAACTAATGAACAATTAATATATATATATATATATTATGAATTCCATTTTTTATTTGTTTTTGTATACTAATTTGAATCTAGCTGTAATCATCTACATATACAGAATGGAAAGTGTATATACACACATTGAAACTGAACATATAAGAATGGAAAACATAGTACACACATTTAAACAGAGCAATAAACAAAGCAATACTATGATTGCTGTGAATACATAGCTATCCATGTCGAAACGACTTTTCAAAATAAAACGCGTCCATGAGAGCATGACCAGTAGCCCTTGCCTACGGTAGCTCTTGGCTCTGCCTGGACTCGTGCAGGCGTTCGTCCAAGCGGTCAACACGCTCGGGGTACATCTGGAGCGTAATCTCGAGCTCCAAGTTGGCTATTTCATCGGAGATCACCATCTCGAGGATGCGACGGCCATGTTCCTCTACCACGCCTAGATGAACACCTGGGCCAAGGAGGCGGTCGAGCCTACGGTCCAGCGCGTTGGCATCCAACGGGCCGCGAACAAGCCGAACGGCGGCACCCATGCGAATGGCGCGGTGGGCATCCGGTGCAAGGACGGCGCGGCCGACCTCTTGTGCAAGTATGGTGCTGAGGGCCTCTGCCCACTCCTGGCGAGGAATGGGGGTACTGGCGGGGCGTGTACCCAGCTGCAACGCCGTGTCAACAATAGGTACGTGTCGATGGTTCCGCTCTTGCTGTACGGCGCGCCGCGCCTCTGGCTCTGCGGTGCTCCAACGATCTCGCCGTGCGGCGAGCCCCAGCCTATCGGCGTGGACACGCCTAGCTTGCCCTGCAGCACGCCATCGATCATGTTGTGCAGCGAGCTGCAGCCTGTCGGCGCTGACATGCCTATCTTGATCCGCGGTGCTCAAGCACCATGCGCCAAAGGTCTGCTCAACCCTGGCGATGACGCGCATCATGGTGTCGTCCATCGCGTTGCCGGGGAGCACATCAGCCTCGACAGGCCGTGGCGCCTGCTCGATTTCCTCGTCGACGAGGTTGATGGCAGAGGCGGTGCTTTGGTGGGTTGGCATGCTTGGAAAAGGTGAATGTGCTACAGGTTGCGCTTGTCGCCTTTGTGCGTCGTGCGCCGCCTATGCGCAATACCGCTGGGTGGTGGGAAACAGGTGAGGAAATAGTGGGAAACAGTGGTGTGTTCATGAAACGCCATCAATTAATGGAAACTTAGCGTAGAAGGAACATCGAGCTAGCATAAGAAGTAGATGATGATCAAATGAACATGGACCACACTAGGGAACCCGTCGGTGATGAATTCATCAATCCCAAACGGATGAATTAGAAGCAATCGTCTGTGTTGTTATCGGTCTTCATACACATTTCTAATTACAGACCTGTTTGCCGCATATCACACACATCTTGTTATATTGAACCGTTTCTATTCTCTTGTCTCAACGCAAGCAGTTCATCCGAGTGAACCACATGTCGTATATCGCACACACCTTCATCTGGCTGCCCGTTTCTTTTGTGTTGCCTACTCACAAATAGTTCATCCGAGTGAACCCTATGTTGTATATCGCACACACCTTCATCTGGCTGCCCATTTCTTTTGTTCATCCTCATCGCAAACAGTTAAATGAGCTGAACTATATGCCCTGCATCGCACACACAACTAAAATCTGAACCGTGTTGATTGCATCCTCCATCGCAAACATTTTGCACCTTTTTTGATGGTTATTTTACACCACCATTTGCGATTATGGCATCACACACAGTTTCGTCGAAGGGTCCCTGATCGTAGTGTCGCGTTAGCAACAACCTGCAGTAGTGTTGGTGTATGATCCTTTGAGAGGATCAACAATCGAGTATACGTAAGGGGCCTGGAAAAGGGCCCTCGGTAGCATCACAAAGTGATGTGGGTTGTAAAGAACCTGAAAAATAGAAATAAGAAGAAAAAAGGACGAATATGACGGTCAGGATAGGGTCGAGCCGTATTATGGACTTTGTTTTTAGTGTGCCTCCGTCCTCGCCCATGGTATCTTTAGTACGTAGTTATGTACGCGCGGTATGTATACCGCAATCAGATTGGGGTTTTGATGGAGGCTGAATTGCTAATCTAGCTCTGGACGAGCCGGACTATCATTCTGCAGGGTAGACCGAATTCGTTTGATAGTGTCCAGGGGCTTGACTACCGATGTAGTATTCGGCTTGATAAGGCCACCCTGTACTTCAGCTCCTAGGACCGCGGTATGCTCCTTAGTACGGAGGGAGGGCTCCATGTTTCCATTGACTGTTATAACTCCCCGTGGTCTAGGCATCTTGAGCTTTAGATATGCGTAGTGCGGGACTGCATTGAAACGGGCGAAAGCAATTTGTCCGAGCAGTGCATGGTAACCACTATGGAAAGGGACGATGTCGAAGATCAAGTCTTCGCTTTGGAAGTTATAGACCCTCTGTGGCAGGCCTCTACACAGCGTATCACTCCTTTGAAGGTGGTTTTAGTGGTCTTGATTCTTGACGGATCAATGCCCATTTTGCGGACATTGTCCTAATAAAGCATGTTAAGACTGCTACTGTCGTCCATAAGGACTCGCGTGAGATGGAATCAATCGATAATTGGATCGAGGACCAATGATGCTGAACCTCCATGACAAATACTGGTTGGATGGTCTCTACGATCAAACGTGATCGGACAGGCTGGCCATGGGTTGAATTTGGGGCGACTGGCCCTATGGCGTAAACGTCCCTTAGTGCGCACTTGCGCTCCCGCTTGGGGATATGAGTGACGTTGATCATATTCACTGTTTTTACCTCGGGGGAAAATTTCTTTTGCCCCCTTTGTTTGATGGGAGAGGCTCATCATCATCCTTGCTAGGTGGCCCTTTCTTCTTATGTTCCGTGTTTATTTCACTGGCCTGTTTAAAGACCCAACAATTTCTCTTGGTATGATTGGGAGGCTTGTCCGGGGTGCCATGGATCTGGCAAGGCCGATCTAGTATTCGGTCCAAACTAGATGGGCCATCTTTGTTTCCTTTGAATGGCTTCTTTCGCTGGCCGGGTTTAGAGCCACTGAATCCGGCTTTGAGAGCTGCGCAAAAGCGGGGTCGCTGGTGCCATCTCAGGCTTCGGAGGTGCCGGGGTCGCTGGTGCTATTGCTTCTACGAGGCAACCAGCTATCTTCTCCCGCGCAAAAGCGGGTCATAAGTGCTTTGAGAGCTGCCATGGACTTCGGTTTTTCTTGGCCAAGGTGTCAGGTGAGCCACTCGTCGCGGATGAGGGAGTCCTGGATTGGAGGGTCCCCGGGCATCCGGGCTATGTGACATGGGCCAGACTGATGAGTCATGAAGATACAAGATAGAAGGCCTTCCCCCATGTCCGGATGGGACTCTCCTTTGCGTGGGTGGCAAGCTTGGCGTCCAGATGTGTAGTTTCCTTTCTCTGTAAACCGACTATGTACAACCCTAGGCCCCTCCAATGTCTATATAAACCGGAGGGTTTAGTCCGTAGAGGCTAAGACAAATGATACATGCTAGACATCTAGGGTTTAGCCATTACGATCTCGAGGTAGATCAACTCTTGTAACCCCTATACTCATCAAAGTCAATCAAGTAGGAAGTAGGGTATTACCTCCATTAAGAGGGCCCAAACCTGGGTAAACATCGTGTCGCCTGCCTATTGTAACCTTTGATCCTCAGACGCACAGTTCGGGACCCCATACCCGAGATCGGCCGGTTTTGACACCGACATTGGTGCTTTCATTGAGAGTTCCACTGTGATGTCGACTGATGACCCACAAGTATAGGGGATCTATCATAGTCCTTTCGATAAGTAAGAGTGTCGAGCCCAACAAGGAGCAGAAGGAAATGATAAGCAGTTCTCAGTAAGGTATTCCCTGCAAGCACTGAACTTATCGGCAACAGATAGTTTTGTGATAAGGTAATTCGTAAAGGGTAATAAGTGACAAAAGTAAACAAGGTGCAGCAAGGTGGCCCAATCCTTTTTGTAGAAAAGGACAAGCCTGGACAAACTCTTATATAAAGGAAAGTGCTCCCGAGGACACATGGGAATTATCGTCAAGCTAGTTTTCATCATGCTCATATGATTCACGTTCGTTACTTTGATAATTTGATATGTGGGTGGACCGGTGCTTCGGTACTGCCCTTCCTTGGACAAGCATCCCACTTATGATTAACCCCCCTCGCAAGCGTCTGCAACTATGAAAGAAGAATTAAGGTAAACCTAACCATAGCATGAAACATATGGATCCAAATCAACCCCTTATGAAGCAACGCATAAACTAGGGTTTAAGCTTCTGTCACTCTAGCAACCCATCATCTACTTATTACTTCCCAATGCCTCTCCCTAGGCCCAAACAATGGTGAAGTGTCATGTAGTCGACGTTCACATAACACCAGTAGAGGAAAGACAACATACATCTCATCAATATATCGAACGAATACCAAATTCACATGACTACTTGTAACAAGACTTCTCCCATGTCCTCAAGAACAAACGTAACTACTCACAAATCATGTTCATGTTCATAATCATAGGGGTATTAATATGCATAAAGGATCTGAACATATAATCTTCCACCGAATAAACCAACTAGCATCAACTACAAGGAGTAATCAACACTACTAGCAACCCACAGGTAGCAATCTGAGGTTTTGAGACAAAGATCAGATACAAGAGATGAACTAGGGTTTGAGAGGAGATGGTGCTGGTGAATATGTTGATGGAGATTGCGCCCCTCCCGATGACAGGATCGATGGTGATGACAATGGTGACGATTTCCCCCTACCGAAGGGATGTTTCCCCGGCAGAACAGCTTCGCCGGAGCCCTAGATTGGTTCCGCCAAGATTCTGCCTCGAGATGGCGGCACTTCATTCTGAAAAATTTATTATGATTTTTTCCAGCGAAAGGACACCTTATACTAGAAGATGGGCATCAGGGGGCTTCCAGGTGGCCCACGAGGCAGGGGGCATGCCCAGGGGGGTAGGGCACACCCTCCACCCTCGTGGGCGGTGGGTGGCCCCCCTCTGGCGCTTCCTTCGCCCAATATTTTTTATATATTCCAAAACTGACTTTCGTGGAGTTTCAAGACTTTTGGAGTTGTGCAGAATAGGTCTCTAATATTTGCTCCTTTTCCGGCCCAGAATTCCAGCTGCCAGCATTCTCCCTCTACATGTAAACCTTGTAAAATAAGAGAGAAAAGGCATAAGTATTGTGACATAATGTGTAATAACTACCCATAATGCAGTAAATATCAATATAAAAGCATGATGCAAAATGGACGTGTCAACTCCCCCAAGCTTAGACGTCGCTTGTCCTCAAGCGGAAGCCGATATCGAAAAATATGTCCACATGTTTAGAGATAGATGTGTCGATAAAATAAAATACGGACATGAGAGCATCATGTTCATTCTTAGAATAGCAATATATATATATATATATATATATTGTCATATGATTTCTTATGCTAAAGTAACAATCTATTCACAAGTCAAGGATGAATCAGAAACTTCATTGAAAGACTAGCAAACTATAATCTCAGTCATTGAAGTAATTGTAATTTATCATAACATCAGAAATATTCAATATAAGGGCATTTCAACAAGTCCACATACTCAACTGTCATTTACTCTTTCACAATTCCTAACACTCACGCAATACTTATGTGTATGAAGTTTTAATCAGACACAGAGAAAGATAGGGGCCTATAGTTTTGCCTCCCAACCTTTTACCTCAAGGGTAATGTCAACAATAATGCTTTATGAAAACCCACATCCAATTGGATATATATATATATATATATATATCAGGATCTTTCCAACACATAGTGCTTGCCAAAGGATAAAGTGTAAAAAAGGAAAGGTGAAGATCGCCATGACTTTTGTATAAGGTATAAGACAAAAATAAACGATAGGCCCTTCGCAGAGGGAAGCAGAGGTTTTCATGTGCTTTTATGGTTGGATGCACAAAATCTTAATGAAAAAGAACGTCACTTTATATTGCCACTTGTGATAGGGACCTTTATTATGCAGTCCGTCGCTTTTATTTCTTCCATATCACAAGCTCGTATAAAGCTTATTTTTTCCACACTAATAGATCATACATATTTAGAGAGCAATTTTTATTGCTTGCAACAATGACAACTTACTTGAAGGACCTTATTCAATCCATAGGTAGATATGGTGGACTCTCATGGCAAAACTGGGTTTAAGGATATTTAGAAATACAAGTAGTATCTCTACTTGTTGCAAAGAATTTGCCTAGCATAAGGGGGAAAGGTAAGCTCAACATGTTGGATGATCCATGACAATATAATTTATTTCGGATATAAGAAAACATAACCCATTACGTTGTCTTCCTTGTCCAACATCAACTTTTTAGCATGTCATATTTTAATGAGTGCTCACAATCATGAAAGATCTCCAATATAGTATATTTATATGTAAAAACCTCTCTTTATTTATTACTTCCTATTATTTGCAATGATGACCAAAACTATGTTTGTCAGCTCTCAACAACTTTTATTCATCATACGCTTTATATGTAAAGTCATTACTCTCCATAAGATCAATATGATCTCTTTATTTCTTTTTATTCTCTTTTTTCTTTTTATTCTCTTTTTTCTTTTCTTCTTTTATTCCCTCAAGATCATAGCAAGATAACTAAGCCCTCGACTCAAGACTAATCTTTATTATATATAGCTCACGGACTCGATTACATAGATAAGGGTCAACACAAAAACTCAAACCTAGATCATGCTAAACTTTATTCTACTAGATCAACATATAACCAAAAGGATCGAACTAAGAAAACGGAAAAGATAGAAGTGTGATGGTGATACGATACCGGGGCACCTCCCCCAAGCTTTGAAGTTGCCAAGGGGAGTGCCCATACCCAATACTCAGTTCTCCTTTGGTGGTGAAGAAGATAGTGGTGATGATGACAATTGTGCCTTCATCTTTTTCATATTGTAGTTGAGGAGAGCAATTTCCTCCTTTAAATCATCGAGCTCCAACTCCAGCTTCAAGATCTTGTCACATAAATCTCGTTTGCTCTTCTGCCGAAAATGAGAAGGAATTGATTGGTTATTAGACCGGTTAGCCCTCTTAAGGAGACTAGACTTCGTGAACTTCACGCATATCCCCAGGTTGAGGTAGAGGAACATCCTCCTCCTCCGAACTTGAATCATCGATCCTCATAAAATGAGCATCCTCTTCATCATCCGTAGTTCGACCATAAGGAGATAGGTCCCCATAGGTCTTTGGGTCAGCAATGAGATGTGAGACATAGCTATCCCCGTCAGAGTCTTGAGATGACATCTTGCTCTAAATCTGCTGCAGAAACAGCGCGAAACAAAAACAGAGGATTGTGTCGTGGTACGAGGGTCAAAACCTTCAGGAGATTATATAATGAATTTTTACCTACCAAAAGAAGTATCGTGCAAGAAAACATAGTTCGGAGGGCACACAAGGTGCCCACGAGGCAGGCGGCGCGCCCAAGGGGTAGGGTGTGCCCTCCACCCTCATGGATGCCTCGTGTCCTTTCCAGACTGCTTCTTATTTTCCTATTTCTTAAATATTCCAAAAGGGAGAAAAATGCTATTAGAACTGTTTTGGAGTCGGTTTACTTACCATACCACATACCTATTCCTTTTCGGAGTCTGAAAAGTTCTGGAAAGTGTCCCTTATGTACTCATCTGGGGTTAAAGTGTCAATAATATTGGTTTCAACATTTATGGGATTACCTGACATATAATGTTTGATTCTTTGACCGTTCACCACCTTCGGATTTGTGCCTTTGAAGTTGTTGATTTTTATGGCACCGGAATTATAGACCTCCTCGATAACGTAAGGACCTTCCCATTTAGAGCGGAGTTTTCCTGCAAAAAATCTTAAACGAGATTTGTATAACAAAACATAATCACCTACATTAAACTCACGCTTTTGTATCCTTTTGTCATGCCATCTTTTAACCTTTTCTTTAAACAGTTTGGCATTCTCATAGGCCTGGTTCTCCACTCATCAAGTGAGCTAATGTCAAATAGTCTCTTCTCACCGGCAAGTTTGAAATCATAATTTAGCTCTTTAATGGCCCAATATGCCTTATGTTCTAGTTCGAGGGGTAAGTGACATGCTTTGCCATAAACCATTTTATACAGAGACATACCCGTAGGATTTTTATATGCAGTTCTATAGGCCCATAATGCATCATAAAGTTTCTTGGACCAATTCTTTCTAGATCTATTAACATTCTTTTGCAAAATTAATATAATCTCTCTATTACTCAATTCTATTTGACCACTAGACTGTGGGTGGTATGGAGATGTGATTCTATGATTAACATCATGCTTAGCAAGCATTTTACAAAAAGCACCTTGAATAAAATGTGAAACAACATCAGTCATTAAGTATCTAGGGACTCCAAACCTTGGAAAAATAACTTCTTTAAGCATCTTAATAGAGGTGTTATAATCAACACTACTAGTTGCAATAGCTTCTACCCACTTAGTAACGTAATCAACAACAACTAAAATATGTGTATACCCATTAGAGGAAGGAAACGGTCCCATATAATCAAAGCCCCAAAAATAAAATGGTTAAATAACAAGTGAATAGTTCATAGGCATTTCTTGACGTGTACTAATATTACCAATTCTTTGACATTCATCACAAAACAAGAAAAACTTACGGGCATCTTTGAAAAGAGTATGCCAATAAAAACCGGATTGCAATACCTCATGTGCAGTTTTATCTCCAGTGTGGTGTCCTCCATAAGCCTCGGAGTCACACTTGCGTAGGATTTGTTCCTGTTCATGCTCAGGTACACAACGTCTAATAACACCATCTAGTCCTTCTTTATAAAGGTGTGGGTCATTCCAGAAGTAATGTCTTAAATCATATAAAAACTTTTTATTTTGCTGGTATGTGAAACTAGGTGGTATAAATTTAGCAACAATGTAATTAGCATAATCAGCATACCATGGAGCCGTACGAGAAGCATTTATGACAGCTAATTGTTCATCGGGAAAGCTATCATCTATATGTAGTGGTTCATCAAGAACATTCTCTAACCTAGAAAAGTTGTCTGCAACGGGGTTCTCAGCTCCCTTTCTATCAATAATATGCAAATCAAATTCTTGTAGCAAGAGAACCCATCTAATAAGTCTAGGTTTAGCATCTTCTTTGCCATAACATATTTAATAGCAGCATGATCAGTGTGAACAATTACTTTAGAATCAACAATATAAGGTCTGAACTTATCACAAGCAAATACAACTGCTAAAAATTCTTTTTCAGTAGTAGCATAATTTCTCTAGGCATTGTCTAGAGTTTTACTAGCATATTGGATAACATTTAATTTCTTATCAACTCTATGTCCTAGAACAGCACCTACAGCATAATGACTAGGATCACACATAATTTCAAAGGGTAAATTCCAAGCAGGTGGCTGAACAATAGGTGCAGAAATCAGGGCTTTCTTAAGTATTTCAAATGCTTCTACACAATCATCATCAAAGACAAAGGGAACATCTTTTTGTAAGAGATTAGTCATAGGCCTAGAAATTTTTGAGAAGTCTTTAATGAACTTCCTATAAAAACAAACCGGCATGACCAAGGAAACTTCTTATACCTTTAATGTCCTTACGACATGTCATCTTTTCAATAGCATCAACTTTAGCTTTATCAACTTCAATACCTCTTTTAGAAATTTTATGCCCCAAGACAATACCTTCATTAACCATAAAGTGGCACTTCTCACTATTCAAGACAAAATTAGTTTCTTCACATCTCTGTAAAACTCGATCAAGGTTGCTTAAGCAATCATCAAAACAAGTTCCATACACGGAGAAATTGTAAGTGCATCTAGTGCCACCCCTAGTTGGTTTTGGAGTATTGACGACAAACTTGGTTGAGGGACTAATGTGTTTGTGAGAATTGCAGGATAACACAGGTAGAAGTCCCTCATTGATTCGTTTTTCCTACCAGAGATGACCCCTAAAAATGAATGAAGACATTGAAGTCAAAGGTGGTATGTGAAGACATTCACATTGAAGACTATGACAAGAGAAGACAACGCGTGAAGACTATGGAGCGCGAAGACTTAGTTGTTTCGTCGTTCTTTTTCTTCTTTGTGAGTCATAGGAACCACCGTATTGTTAAGTGGGGTCCAAGTGAACCAGTTAGAATGACTGAAGTGATGCTTAACCAAAATCCTATGTCTTCGAGTGAAGACAATAAGAGCAAATCTTATCCAAAGCAGGATAAGTCAGCTTTGCTTGTAGCCCAAGTAGAGTTGTCGTGTGTGTTTGAAATCTGACGTTGGAACACATGTCAGTTCCTTAGTGACCCAGGGTCATTTCGGACAAATCAGGTCGAGTTGCCTAGTGGCTATAAATAGCCCACTCCCTACAACCATAAATGGTTGGCTGCTCAGAGTTAGTGTACGGCTTTTGTCATTTGAGGGCAACCTACCTCGAAGCTTTTGAGAGAGAATTCCTTGCGAGGACAAAGCCCTAAACACCGAGAGCCAAAGAGTGTTAGGAATCACTTAAGTCTACCTGACTGTGTGATCTGAAGACTTATTACACTTGAGGACCGTGAATCCTCCAGCCGGTTAGGCGTCGCGTTTTGAGCATCCAAGAGTCATTGTGGATCGCTGGTGAATGAAGTCTGTGAAGGTTTGGAAGTCTATCTTGAACACTTACCAGAGTGATTGGGCGAGGACTGGGTATCCTTAGCTCAAGGGGAAGAAGGTGAAGACACGGTCTTCTGAGTTAAATCTTAGCCTCCCTAACCAGACGTACAGTTGTCATAGCAACTGGAACTGGTCCAACAAATCATTGTCTTCTACGAGCTACTAGTTCTATCTTTCCCATCTCTTTATTTACAATTGGTCCTTGTGAAGTCATTGCATGTCTGCATTATCTTCTGTCTTCACAGAGCAACTGCTTGTTCTGATTGGTTTCATACTATCTTCCATCCTGATCCATACTGCCTAGTTACTATTAGTCATTGTGCCTTCACTTCATTGAATACTTGACTATGGCTTGTCTAGTGTAGTCTACCTTCCGCTGTGTGGTAATAGGTTTATTTTTATCATTTGTCTTCGAAACTTCCATGTTTTGAAGACTTTCATAAAAATTGCCTATTCACCCCCCCCCCCCCTCTAGTCGATCACTAGCACTTTCAATTGGTATCATAGCAAGGTACTCCCTTGTTCTGTGTGATTCGGTTTAACCACCTGGAGTTTTAGCTATGTCGACTGCAAGGATAATCAAAGTATCCACTGCGTGCCCAGTCTTCGATGGAACTGAATATCCCTACTGAAAGAATAAGATGCGCATGCATCTTGAAGCCATTGATGTCGACCTCTGATTTGTCGTCAAGAATGGCGTCCCCAAGGCTGGTGAAGGTGTCACCGCTGCTGATGTCAAGAAGTTCGTTCAACTGGACTCCACTGCCAAGAACATCATCTGTGGTCATCTGACCAAAGGGCAGTATGGCCGTGTGAGTGCTCTGGAAACATCTAAGCTAGTCTGGGACTGGCTCTCCAAGGTCAACGAAGGCGTCTCAACCTAGAGAGATCAAAGAATCAGTGTCCTTCGGAACCTCTTCAACCGCTTCAAGAGAAACGACAATGAGAATGTTCAGCTCACGTTTGATCGACTCACTGACAACACAAATGAGCTTCAAGCCCTCGGCGCTACTGAGATCACCAAGCATGAAGTCGTCAAGACACTCCTGAGATCACTTGACAGCTCGTTTGACACCCTAGCCCTGATGATTCAAGAACGCCCTGACTTCAAGACACTCGATCCGTCTGACATACTTGAAAGGCTCAACACACATGAGTTTCAGCTTTCTGAGAAAAGAGACATCTACGGTCCCAACTATGGGCGAACTCGTGCCTTGAAGGCAAAAGTTGTTTCCTCATCTAAAGAAGAATCTGATTGCAGTTCGGATGATCCTAAAGACATTGGAAAGGAGCTTTCTAAGCTTGTGAAGAAGTTTCAAAAATTCACCAAGAAGAAAGGCTTCAGAAAGTCCTCACGATCCAGCTCAAGGAATGATGAAGCTTCTACTCATGACTACAAGAAGAGAACATGTCACAAGTGCAAGAAACCTGGTCACTACATCTCTGAGTGTCCGTAGTGGGACAATGAGAACAACAAGAAGAAGAAGAGCAAGGAATACGATTCTGACAATAAGACGAAGAAGAAATACTCAAAGTCTTCTTCCAAGTCATCCTCAAAGTCTTCATCACACAAGAAGAGCTCATCTGGCAAGGCTCGTGTGTTTGTTGGCAAGGAAATGGATTCAGAGGGGGAGTCCGCTTCTGAGGAGGCGGAGGTGGAATCTGAGGAGGAGTCTGATTCTGGCGTCGCAAGTCTGGCTACAGCATATGTTGCCAAGTCCATCTTCAACACTGAAGACAATGACTTCATCACCGACGCCGATGCAAATGACAAGGACAACTCCGATCCCACCTACTACTTCATGGCACGTGGTGCCAAGGTAAACACACGCACTACTCTCTATCAAACATACAATGAAGATGACTCTGATTGTGGTTCCAAACCCAGCTACAAAACACTTGCTAAAATTGCAACTGAACAACAGAAAGCTATGGAACATATTCAAAAACTGTTAGACAAAAGCGATGACATGTTAGACGCTGAAATGACTCGATCTTAGTCCTTAATTGAAGACATAAAAAATCTTCATGTTAAGTATGAGGAACTTGAAAGTCGTCATTAAATGCTCTCAACAACTCATGAAAAGCTTTCCTATGATTATCTTCAAAGGAAGCAAGATCTTGAGAAATTGAGAGCGGCTCATGAAGATCTTCAAAAGGAAAATGAGTCACTTCGCGCCAAACAGATCAGTTCCGCTAAGGAAGGGTTTGAACCACCATGTCTTAAATGTATTGAGTGTGACAACGCTACTTCTATTGCTGGATGTTCTACTGCTGCTACTATTGCAATATCTTCAACTGTTGATGTGGTAACTAACCCCTCTGCTGAGGATACCACTGCTATTGCTGATGAAAATGCTAGGTTGAAGACATTGCTTGAAATAGGGATGTACAAAAGTCTCAAAGGGCATCAGACACTATGTGATGTCCTCAAAAGGCAGATCCTGAACCGAAAACCTAGGAAAGAGGGTGTTGGGTTCGAAAGGAAAATGAATGTTGATGGCTCTTACTGGAAACCTGAGCAGTACCCCAAAACCACATGGGTTGCTGCAAAGGAACCTTCAGTGGATCCATCCACCCTATCTGGCATCACTTGTGCTAATCCCATTGTTATTGATGAATCCTTTGATGCAAACTATAAACTTTTTAAGAATCAGAATGGTGAAGTGTTTGCCAGGTATATTGGTACTAACTGCAGGAATGGGCCACCTATGAAGAAAGTCTGGGTGCCGAAAAAGTGTTTGGAGAATCTTCCTGTGAACGTCGTGATGACACCACAAGTGAAGAAGACAAACCCCAGACCACAGGCTTCATATGGTCCAAAGGCTTCATACAAACAAAGGACTCACCTGAGTCACACTAATGCAAATGTTTTGCAGGGAAACCATACTTGGGCCTTTGAATATGAGCGTGTTTCATCAAACCGCCATGTTCATATGACCAAGAACTACTCTGCTTATTCTTATGAGTACTATTGTCCTCCTGGAAGACTATTTTCTAGGGCTCCAAAGCCAAAGTTCTCAAATGCTGCACTCAGACTCATTGCTTCAAAGCCACCCTTGAAGATGTGGGTGGCTAAGAAAGCTTAACTCTCTTTTGCAGGGAAGGGTCTCCAGCCGAAAATCAAACTCGTCTGAAGCTTTTGCTGGGGACCTTAAACATCTTGTAGGGCACAAGATCAAATGCCCAAATGGTCTTATTGTGTATTTTGTTCCCGAGTCGCTTGCTACTAGCCCTATCAGTCCTAACCACGATCTAAGCTTTCATAATCCACTTGCTCGTCAAATGTTTATGATTCACAATTCTCTTCGTGAAGCCTATCCCCCTAACTGCACTGTAGGGTATGACACCAGCTGCTTCAGAATAGATTATTGATAGTGGGTGTACTAATCACATGACTGGCAAGCGAAGTCTTCTCATGGACTCAACTTTACGTCCATCTGACAAGAGTCATATCACATTTGCTGATACTGGTAAAAGCAAGGTATTGGATCTAGGTAGAGTTGCAATCTCAAGGGATCAACACATGGATAAAGTGATGCTTGTTGAATCCCTTGGTTTCAACTTAATGTCTGTCTCAATGCTTTGCGATTTAAACATGATTGTGATATTTGGAAAATATTGTTGCCTTGTTCTAATGGAATCTGACAAGTCTCTAGTCTTTGAAGGGTATCGGAAAGATGATTTGTACGTGGTAGATTTCTTAGCAGGGCCACAGCTTGCCGTATGTCTTCTAGCAAAAGCTTCAGAATGCTGGCTCTGGCATCGGATACTAGGGCATGCTGACATGAGGAACTTGCACACTCTTGCAAAGAAGAAGCATGTCATAGGCATCGAGGGCGTCAAGTTCAAGAAGGATCACCTATGCGGTGCCTGTGAAGCTGGAAAAATGATGAGGGCCAAGCATCCCTCGAAGACAATCATGACAACGACTCAACCCTTCGAACTGCTACACATGGACCTCTTCGGTCCCACTCACTACTCAACTCTTACTACTACTGCTTGTCTCTATGGCTTCGTCATTATTGATGATTATTCAAGATATACATGGGTGCATATAATCCTCTACAAGACTGAAGTGCAGGATGTCTTCAGACGCTTCGCTAATCGAGCCATGAACAACTATGGCGTCAAGATCAAGCACATCAGAAGTGACAATGGCACTGAATTCAAGAACACTGGCCTCGACACTTATCTTGATACTTTGGGCATCACTCATGAGTTCTCAGCCCCGTACACGCCGCAGCAGAATGGCGTCGTGGAACGCAAGAACATAACACTTATTGAGATGGGCCGGACGATGCTCGGTGAATACAAGACTCCAACGAAGTTCTCGCCTGAAGCCATTGATACTGTATGCCATATTATCAATCGTGTTTATCTTCACAAGCTTCTGAACAAAACATCCTATGAGCTACTCACTAGTAAGAAGCCAAATGTCAGTTACTTCAGAGTATTTGGTGTCAGGTGCTGGATCAAGGATCCACATCACACTTCAAAATTTGCACCGAAAGCACATGAAGGTTTTATGCTTGGATACGGAAAGGACTCGCTCTCCTACAGAGTCTTCAACCTCTTTCACTATAAAGTGGTTGAAACTGTGGATGTGCAGTTCGATGAGACTAACGTCTCGCAAAGAGAGCACCTGCCAAATGTGCTAGATGAAGTTCCATCAAGTGAATCCATCAAGCTTATGGGAACTGGAGAAATCATACCGTCTGAAGCTCAGCCTGAAGAGGAACTCGTCATCTCTGCACCTGATCAACCTGAAGACAATGCTCAGCCTGAAGACAATCCTTCTAATGATGACAATGATCAGCAAGAGCAAAATCTTCGTCCTATTCATCCTCGGGTTGCAAATGAAGTACAGATTGAGAGAATAATTGACAGCATCAATGCACCTGGTCCACTCACTCGTTCAAGGGCAACACAACTAGCAATTTTTTGTGGACACTTCGCATTTGTCACAATATCTGAACCAAAGAAAGTTGATGAAGCCTTCATGGAACCTGAATGGATTCAAGCTATGCAAGAAGAGCTTCAACAATTTGAGTTGAATAATGTATGGGAACTGGTCAAGCGTCCTGATCCTCGTAAGCACAATATCATAGGCGCTAAATGGATATATCGCAATAAGCAAGATGAGCATGGTCAAGTTGTCAGAAACAAAGCTTGTCTCGTTGCTCAAGGATACACTCAAGTTGAAGGAATTGACTTTGATGAAACATTTGCTCCTGTGGCTAGGCTTGAAGCTATACGCATACTGCTGGCCTATGCAAATCATCATAACATTCTTCTGTATCAAATGGATGTGAAGAGCGCCTTTCTGAATGGTAAGATTGAAGAAGAAGTGTATGTTGCACAACCGTCTGGCTTTGAAGATCCAAAACATCCTGACATGGTTTTTAAGCTCAACAAGGCACTGTATGGCCTCAAACAAGCCCCTCGTGCTTGGTATGACACACTCAAGGACTTCCTGAAGAGCAAAGGCTTCAAACCTGGATCTTTGGATCCCACACTCTTCAAGAAGACATATGATGGTGAACTGTTTGTGTGGCAAATATATGTGGATGACATTATCTTCGGCTGCACCAACCAGAAATACAGTGATGAGTTTGGATATATGATGCAAGAGCAATATCAGATGTCCATGATGGGTGAGCTGAAGTTCTTCCTTGGTCTTCAAATACGACAGCAATGCAACGACATCTTCATATCTCAAGAGAAATACCTCAAAGATTGTCTGAAGAAGTTTGGAATGCAAGACTGCAAAGGCTACACGACGCCAATGCCAGCTAAACACCATCTGGGTCCCGACGACAATGGTAAAGAGTTCGACCAAAAGGTATACCGCTCCATGATTGGTTGTTTGCTTTATTTATGTGCATCTAGGCCAGATATCATGCTTAGTGTTTGCATGTGTGCCCGATTCCAAGCGGCACCAAAGGAATCGCATCACTTAGCTGTGAAGCGAATTCTTTGATATTTGGCTCACACCCCAACAATAGGATTATGGTATCCAAAGGGCTCAAAGTTTGATCTAGTTGTATTCTCGGATGCTGATTATGCTGGTGACAAGGTGGATCGCAAGTCTACATCAGGCACATGTCACTTTCTGGGACGATCACTTGTATGTTGGTCTTCAAAGAAGCAGAACTGTGTATCTCTCTCCACTGTTGAATCTGAATACATTGCTGCTGGATCTTGCTGCGCTCAGCTTCTATGGATGAAGCAAACACTCAAAGACTATGGCATTCATCTGAAGCAAGTACCACTCTACTGCGACAATGAAAGCGCCATCAAGATTGCTAACAACCCAGTTCAGCACTCGAAGACAAAGCACATTGAAATTCGTCATCACTTTCTCAGAGATCATGTTATGAAGGAAGATATTGATATCATACATGTCAACACTAAAGAGAAGCTAGCAGATATCTTCACAAAGCCCTTGGATGAGAAGAGGTTTTGCAAGTTACGGTGTGAGCTAAATATCTTGGAATCCTCAAATGTCCTGTGATCAGGCACACATCCTAACACTTATGCATGTTGATGACTTAGATGTGCAACACACGAAGTAAAGTATATCTTCAATCAATGAAGACTTACATTCTGAGTGTGAATACATTAACGAGGAATTTGACTTCGGAGCGCCACGATAATTGTGCACCGTGTCTGGGTCTAATATTTCCTATACAGTGGGTAACGCCACCACCAAACTCCTGTTTGGAATACTTTCTTTGGTGTTACATTTGCAAAGTCTTCGCTTTCTGTTTGTCTTCAATGTTAACATGGCTTCATGTTTATCTTCAATGTACTGATTTGGTTTCTGTCCTCTACAACATTCACTTATAGCTATGTCTTCTTGTTGAATCTTTTGAACTAAGTGAATGTGATTGGACCCTAACCCCTCTATGCTTCTATCTTAAGTCTATCTATCCAAATCATATGCATTCTATTGAAACTGTCAAAATGTCTTCTCTGCGTCCTTGTCAGCAGAAGACACAGAGACAAACATTAATCTGCTTTCAATGCTAAATCCTTCTACCTGAAACCCGGAGAAGTGGGAATGACCACCCAACAATCCAGGCGTGCGTGGGAACGTGGAACAACCTCCAATATGTTCCATGATCGCCATGTGTCCTTTAGATGTGAGCCGCCAGGGGAACCTATGTAATAACACGGTGCCGTCCCTGTCCCTATAAATACACGCCTCACCCCAGTCATTATCTCTTCTTCCACTCTCGCTCAAACCCTAGCGCCACCGCTAGCCCTTGACGACGCCGGCGACAAAGCGCTTAGCTGCCGCGACCTCATAGACGTCGTCCTCACGCCGGCCGCGGACATCGTCTTCTCCGCCGTCGCCGTAGGTGTCCTCCGTCACCAAGTTAGGGCACGGAAGATCGAACTTCTCGGCCTCCTCTCCCACTCCTTCTAGAAGTTCCTCGTGCGGTAAATAAAAGCTCCTTTTTACAGTCCTTTTGATCCGATAGATTCATCCTTTTCAACCACAAGTAGTTTCTGTTCACACAAGTTGGATCTATCTCATACTGCATCTCATAACATGCCTAGTATGTTCACTTATGCTTCACAAAGTAGTTAGATTCCTCATTTGTACTTATTCGTGTATTCGTACAAATCTGGAACCAACTCTCTACCTATGAGTGAATGTCTTCGCACTATGAGGTCAATGTCTTCTAAACTGATTTATCTTCAAAATCTTCTAAGAATGCATATGACGTCTTCCCCTTCCCTCGCACCTTTAATGCTCTCACAGGTACATGCCCGTGGGAGAATCCCTTGGTTCTCATAGTCTGCATTCATTTGCAGAGTTCTTACAGCATCATATAAATTCTCCTGAAGCCAATTCTTGTCTGACCAATAGACGGAAGACTTTGACAGTGTTGAAGCCTTTCAGTCTAAACTTCGTGGCAACAGAGAAATCTGCAAGGAAGGGTGACAGACAGCGCCGTGGAAACACCTCAAGAGATTTGCCTCCTGACCTCTATGAGCTGAACAAGACAGATCCAGAGGAGGACTACAATCAGCAGGAAACCTGAATCCAATGGATTCGAAGATATTGGGAAGAACAACGGTTCAAGTACAGGTTCGTGACCCAGGAGTATGCTGAGAAAAATGCCATCAAGCGACCGTGGGGAGATATCTTGTACAAAAATCTTCAACCCAGGTCCAGAGCTGAAGCCATTGAACAAGGCTTCTATCCTTGCATGGTCTGTGGACCACAGCCTGCAGATGCAGACCCATCTTCATTGCTATGGTGTCGTGACGACAATCTGTTCAAGCGCAACTTCCAGTTTGCCAAGAACTCAGCCAGAGAAAACAAGAAGTCACAGGGATTAGACTTCAATCCAGGCCCCTCTGCTCCTCGTGCTGACGGCACACGTGAAGCAGAACCCAATCTAGTTGGGCCCTTCTATAACTTAGAAGGTCTCATTACTCACATAAAGGTTCAAGGGGCAGTCGTGGATCAACCTGCAGACGATGCTGATTCTGACGAAGCGCCTGCACCACCGAAGCCAAAGAAGCTGAAGAAACCTAAAGCTTCAAAGCCTGCCCCTGCACCAAAGGTTTCACGGGTGAAGCCTCTGGCCACTGCACCTCCAAAACACAGTGTGCAGTCTAAAGATATGTCACGCATCTCCATGCCCTCCAAAGTGAAGATGCCCATGCAACCCACCAGCCAAGCACTGACCCCTGCTGCTGTTCTGCGCAACGAGAATGACGCCATTGATCTATCCAGCGACGATGATCTTGGCGATGACACTCTTGAGCGGTTGATCAAGAGCAAGCAAGAGGCAGAAATCTTCAATGACCTTCCTCTCTTTGATGTGGAAATCTTAAACAAGTTCATTGATGAGTGGTTTGACAGCCCAAACGTCAGCTTTGATGATCTTCAGCTTCCCATTGGCCTCAGTGTCGCCTTCCACGGAGCCATTGCTGCTGAGCTGGCTCTAGCTCAGAAAATTGTTGAGCTGAAGCATAAGATAGATTATGAAAAGGCTCAATTCAAGAAGCATATGGCCAAGCTCAATGTTGAAGACATTCAAAACTTTCAGGTCATGATGCATGAGCTCAAGGAAGCATTCCGCACGAAATGCGAAGAAGCCAAAGGTTCTCGTGAATGCATGAAGGATCTCACTGCTAAATGTGTTCAGGGATACAATGAAGCTGAAAAGCGCAAGGCTTTGGGGCGACCAGGCATCGACCCCCGAATGGCGGCCAAGAAGAAAAAGAAGCCAGCTATGGCAGAACCCGAAGCACCAAGGCAAGAAGAACATCACATTGTCTTCCCAGCCAGTATGACAGGCCCGAAGCCTAAGGTCCCCACAGTGGCTTCAGAACTGAAGAAAACAAGGGCAGCTGAAGCCGAAGCCAGAAAGCGCAAAACCAAGGCCACCACTGATGATGCTCCTCCAACCAAGAAACGGAAAACCAAGAAGAGAGACCGGGCTGCTCTCACAGAGCCCCTTGATGTCGAGCCAATCTTAGTGGCTCGTCCTGCGTCTGAACATCAAGAACGCCAAGTGATAGTTCATGAGCCTGCTTCCACAGAGGCTCCTGAAGCTGAAGACAATCCAGATATTGACCCCACCGCAGCTGAAGACATTGGTCCTCACGACAATGTTGAAGATGATGAAGTCCTTCCTCGGATCGAGCACCAGTTGGTATCATCGCATGTGCTCACGCACAGCAAACTCATCAGCATTGGTCTTCCTCTGACGCCAACTGCTCAGGATGCATCGTGGGCTGATCACCCACAACGACAAGACACCCCAAGTTCTCCCCACCCACAAGTCACCTCACCCGTGCAAGATGACGATGACTTTGAGGCCCAGCAAACTCCATCACCGCAAGCGTCGCCCAAATTATGCAGGCTTCGCAAACGACCAAGGCCCCAAGTCACTCCCACTGTGCATGTGTCAGAGTCTGAAGCCAAAACCGCTGAAGATATTCCGGCTACATCAGTCGATGAAAGAGAAGAACCAAGAGTTGAAGTTGAAAGAGTTGCTACACCCCCGTCCCACCAAGATGTTGTTCTCGAGGAGAACGTGTCCGATCCTCCAGCTTCTGAAGTGGAGGTTAACAATCCTGAGGCGGCCACCCACATCACCACGGAAGCCAATGACGTTGTCATGCCTGACGCTAATGTGGTGCCTGAAGCTCATGTGGTGCCAGAAGTGCAAGCACCTGAAGCCACTGCAGCGCCCGAAGCCAATACTGAAGCACCTGAAGTCAATGTGACCCTTGAAGCCCATCTCAACGACAATGTCAATGCTCCTGTACCCCCTCCAAGACCTCATACAATTGAGCTGGCATTTGATCATGGTCAGCACGTTATGGTCTAATGGCCCATTCTGGTTCCTCCAACTGCTACGGGTCCACAATTTGACTATCATGTCGAGCACAGACCTCCCGTCCAGAAGCCCAAGCCAAGACTTCCACGATTCCCAGGCACTGCAACTTCACCTGGGGTCTTCAATGTGAATGGCTTCGTGGCACTTCAACAGCACCAAGAAACCTTACACCGAACCTCGCATTTCATTAGATCGGTTCTAGAGCTATCAGCAGCGCAGCTACTATTCCTGCGTCTTATACAATCAAGGGCGCATATTTCCACATATGCGTCTCGACACTGAAGCTATAGCTGGCCTGCCCTGGCTTGAAGAAGCGTTGGATTGCTTCAGAGACGCTGGACTCCTGCAGTTTGTCACATATAAGGAACACTGGAATGAAGAGCTTCTGCTACAGTTCTATGCAACTCTTCACATTCGAGGCTACAACAGGGATCCAAAGACTTGGGCCCTTGAGTGGATGACAGGCAATGTCCATCATGAAGCCAAAGCTCTTGATATCATTGAGCTCACAGGTCTGCCCACTCATGGTGAATACTATGAGCCAGGTTGTCAACAACACCAAAATGCTTTGGAGAGCATTTTTCAGAAGCCAGAACCCAACATGAGTCAAATGCTGAGCACGATGAAGCCTTTGCCTCACGACGCTGATTACCCATCTGAATTATTTGTTGAAGACCTAGAGTATCTGCCTCGCACCATTTATCATATCCTCAGAAAAACTCTATGGCCTGTCAAAGGACATTCATCTAAAGCAAAGCTTGAAGGAGCAATGGAGACTTTGGTTTTCTACATCTTCAATGGCATCAGCTTCAATGCTCAATACTTCTTCATCAGGCAGTTGGCTGCATCTGGCTCGGACATTTTTAGTCTGAAGTTCTATGCTCCACGGGTAATGCGCCTTATCAAGCTTCACTCTGCCATTAACTATCAGTCGTCTGCGCGCAATCATCTTGTCTTCTTGCCAGAGGTTGATCTGTCTATTGAAGCTATTTACCCAGAGCCTGCTAAGGATCCCATTTATCTTCACAATGTTGATCACCAAAGCTTCACCCACCCCATTGAAGGAGTTCAGGCAGTCTCGCGTGTTCATCCCTTGGCTGGCAACACACGTGCCCCTCGTGCTCAAACTGACGCCACTGGAAGCACCATTTCTCAAAGGCCTCGGAAGCGGTCTCGTGTTCTCAATGACCGAGAGCTTCTCATCGCACTACACCAGAAACAGGACAAGCATCACAACTGGCTTAAGCATCAGATGCAAAGCCTCTTGCCACCAAGAATGCCTTTGTAACTCATGAAACCTGTCGGAGGTCTTGGAAGGGTTTGACTTTGCTTAGTGCTAAAGCTGATCAGCAGGACGATGGCTTCACCAAAAGATTCAAGTTTGACTCAACTCCTCCAAGGAATGCTCACTTGCGTCGGACTCCCTCACTTGAAGACTCTGACTATTCGTCCTCAGCTGCGACAGTGAATGCCAGAGTCATCGATGACCTAGATGATGCAACTTCACCTCCTCCAACTTCAGTGCGTGTCGACACTACACCAAGTTCTTCTGCACCACCAGACCTCAATGACGACCCTGCTGCCTCGCCTGCACCTCATGGGAATGAGTAGGCGCTCTATGTCTTCAAACCTTTTTGGTCCTTACTGACAAAAGGGGGAGAAGCATATGAGTTGATAGTCTTCAAGCGGGTCCATATGGGTGGTTGCTTTACCTTTTGCTACTTTTCCCAAGTGCTTACAACTCTTGCTTTTCGATACATTTGGCTCTTTGAGTTGTAACACTTAAACTCGATGGTCGTCTGCTACTGACTTGCTATTCTGTGATGCGATGATAAATTCCGCATGTGCGATGATAACTTCCGCACTTAGGTCATTTTGCAGACGTACATTTTTCATCATGCATGTCATTATCTTTGTTACATCAAATCATGCATGATGAATTGTCATCATAAGATGAAGAGGATCTCCACAAGTACAACCTGCCATGTACATTTGCATTCCAAGAGCAAATTACTTATATGCACATCTTCAGGGGGGCCTTTGCCACTTATGAAGACAATACCCTATCCTTTACAATTTCACATATTTTATTCCCCATTGAAAACTTCAACCAGTTTGTCATCAATCACCAAAAAGGGGGAGATTGTAAGTGCATCTAGTGCCACCCCTAGTTGGTTTTGGAGTATTGACGACAAACCTGGTTGAGGGACTAATGTGTTTGTGAGAATTGCAGGATAACACAGGCAGAAGCCCCTCATTGATTCGGTTTTCCTACCAGAGATGACCCCTAAAAATGAATGAAGACATTGAAGTCAAATATGGTATGTGAAGACATTCACATTGAAGACTATGACAAGAGAAGACATCGCGTGAAGACTATGGAGCGCAAAGACTTAGTTGTTTCGTTGTTCTTTTTCTTCTTTGTTGAGTCATAGGACCACCGTACTGTTAAGTGGGGTCCAAGTGAACCAGTCTGAATGACTGAAGTGATGCTTAACCAAAATCCTATGTCTTTGAGAGAAGACAATAAGAGCAAATCTTAACCAGAGCCGGATAAGTTAGCTTTGCATGTAGCCCAAGTAAAGTTGTCGTGTGTGTTTGAAATCTGACCGTTGGAACACGTGTCAGTTCTTTAGTGACCAAGGGTCATTTCGGACAAATCAGGTCGGGTTGCCTAGTGGCTATAAATAGCCCATCCCCTACAAGCATCAATGGTTGGCTGCTCAGAGTTAGGGTACGGCTTTTGTCATTTGAGAGCAACCCACCTCAAAGCTTTTGAGAGAGAATTCCTTGCAAGGACAAAGCCCTAAACACCCAGAGCCAAAGATTGTTAGGCATCACTTAAGTCTTCCTGTTTGTGTGATCTGAAGACTTATTACACTTGAGGACTGTGAATCCTCCAGCCGGTTAGGCGTCATGTTCTGAGCATCCAAGAGTCATTGTGGATCGCCGGTGAACGAAGTCTGTGAAGGTTTGGAAGTCTACCTTGAAGACTTACCAGAGTGATTGGGCGAGGACTGGGTATCCTTAGCTCATGGGGAACAAAGTGAAGACACGGTCTTCTGAGTTAAATCTCAGCCTCCCTAACCAGACGTACAGTTGTCACAGCAACTGGAACTGGTCCAACAAATCATTGTCTTCTACGAGCTACTGGTTCTATCTTTCCCATCTCTTTATTTATAGTTGGTCCTAGTGAAGTCATTGCCTATCTGCATTATCTTTTGTCTTCACAGAGCGACTGCTTGTTCTGATTGGTCTCATACTATCTTCCATCCAGATCCATACTGCCTAGTTGCTATTAGTCAATGTGCCTTCACTTCATTGAATACTTGACTATGGCTTGTCTAGTGTAGTCTACCTTCCGCCGTGTGGTAGTAGGTTTATTTCTATCGTTTGTCTTCGAAACTTCCATGTTTTGAAGACTTCCATAAAAATTGCCTATTCAACCCCCCCCCTCTAGTCGATCACTAGCACTTTCAGAAATCATCCATGAAAACCTCAACAATCTTTTCACAAAAGTTAGACAATATAGCAGTCATACATCTTTGAAAGGTAGCAGGTGCATTACATAAACCAAAAGGTATACGTCTATAAGCAAAGGTACCGAAAGGGCAAGAAAAGTGGTATTTTCCTGATCCTCTTCCGACACAGGTATTTGAGAGAAACCAGAATAACCGTCTAGAAAGCAAAAATGTGTATGTTTGGATAATTTTTCTAGAATTTGATCAATAAAGGGTAAATGGTAATGATCCTTTCTAGTAGCTTTATTTAATTTGCGGAAACACTACAAGAAAATCTGCATGTAGAGACGTCAAATTCCATAGCTAGAGACATGTTATTTCATCTCCAAGAAATAGTAGAGTCGATTTGGTAAAGCATCCTTGGAGCGTATTCCCGTGGACCATCTCAAAACATGTAGACACACTTGATAAGCGTGTGTACATGACATGAGACGTTCTACTGAGACGTTCAAAATCGTCTCCATACATGTTGAGACATTATGTTACACATGCTCATCCACGTCTCTGCAGGAATACACGTTTCATCATGGGCCCGTTGCTTATGCATGCTATGTAGAGACGTTATAATCGTTCCCAAATATACATAAGTTTTTCTCCCGCTATGAATTATTTTATACTAAATATTATTTGGTTTATTTCAATTTTGAATTTCAGCATTTCAAATTTGATTACTTTAGGATCCGGTGGGAAGCAAGTGGGGTACTCAAGTCGAAGACGATCCTTCCTTTCCCAAGTGGCTTCTTTCTCAGAGTGGTGTGACCATTGAACCTTGAGGAACTTGATGTTATGGTGTCGAGTGGTACGCTCGGCTTGATCAAGGATGCGAATGGGATATTCTCGAGATGTGAGATTATCTTGGAGATCAAGCGTTTCGTGGTCCACTCCACGGATAGGATCCGCGAAGCAACGCCTGAGTTGAGAAACGTGGAAGACATCGTGAACTCTAGAAAGATGCGGAGGTAGTTCCAATTGGTAGGCAACTTCTCCTTGTTTGGCAAGAATGCGAAAGAGTCCAATGTAATGAGGAGCCAATTTTCCTTTGGTACCGAAACAATGGGTTCCCTTTAAAGGAGTAACCCGAAGGTAAGCCTTCTCGTCGAATTCATAAGTCATGAGCTTATGCTTGCGGTCATATTGGCTCTTTTGACGAGATTGGGCTGTTTTCAATTTCTCACAAATAACACGAACCTGCTCTTCTGCTTCCTGAATCATATCCGGGCCAAAGAGTTGTCTTTCCCCGGTTTCTGACCAATTAAGAGGCGTTCGACATTTTCGTCCATAGAGAACTTCGAAAGGAGCTTTGCCCAAACTAGCTTGATAACTGTTGTTATAAGCGAACTCGGCGAATGGAAGGCATTTCTCCCAATCCATTCTGAATGAGATGATAGAAGCTCGGAGCATATCCTCCAGAATTTGATTGACTCGTTCTACTTCACCACTTGATTGGGGGTGGAAGGCGGTGCTAAAGGATAGACGAGTTCCCATAGCATTTTGGAAACTTTCCCAAAATCGAGAGGTGAAAAGACTTCCACGGTCTGAGTTAATCTCCAATGGAACACCATGAAGAGACACTATTCGGGAGATGTACAAGTCACCTAGCTGGCTAGCAGTTATACTCTCACGAACAGGTAGGAAGTGGGCTACTTTGGAAAGACGATCGACAACGACAAAGATAGCATTATTCCCTCTCTTGGTCCTGGGAAACCCGGCAATGAAATCCATATCGATTTTATCCCATTTCCACTCAGGAATAGCCAATGGTTGAAGGGCGCCAGCAGGCCGTTGATGCTCTGCTTTAACACGACGACAGACGTCGCAATTAGCAATGTATTGAGCAATTTCTCTCTTCATCCTAGTCCACCAAAACCTCTGGCGTAGGTCTTGATACATTTTAGTACTACCAGGACGAATGGTGAGAGGGGATTCATGAGCTTCCTTAAGGATCAATTGCCGTAGTTGCTGTTTCTTGGGAACCACTAGGCGGTTCTCAAATAAGACAACACCTTGATCGTTCACGGAGAAACATTTAGCAGCTCCGCTAGCAATGTTCTGCTTGATCCGAGATATCCCCTTGTCATAACGCTGGGCGGTTATGATCTGATCCATAAGGGTCGGTTTCACCACCAAGGTAGATAGGAATCCCTGAGGAACAATGTGAAGATTAAGCTTCCGAAATTCCTCATGAAGAAGTGGTTGACCTTGTTGTAACATCAAGTTGTTACAATAGGATTTATGACTTAGTGCATCAGCCATAACATTGGCTTTTTCCCGGGGTGTAAGTTATCCCTAAGTCGTAATTTGAGATCAACTCGACCCAACCTCTTTGCTTGAGATTCAAATCCGGTTGGGTGAAGATGTGTTTCAGACTTTGGTGATCGGTGAAGATCTTGCAGCGATTACCGAGAAGGTAATGTCGCCAAGTTTTAAGTGCATGGACTACAACTGCAAGCTCTTGATCATGTGTGGGATAGTTTTCCTCGTGTGGGTGTAATTGTCGTGAAGCATAGGCAATTACCTGACGATCTTGCATGAGTATGCATCCTAGTCCTTGTGGCGAGGCATCGCAATAGATAATAAAGTCCTCGGAGAAATCTGGTGGCACCAGTATGGGAGCAGATGTTAGGCGTCTTTTCAGTTCCTGAAAGCTGAACTCGCACTGTGGGGTCCACTCGAACTTCTTATCTTTCTTGAGGAGTTCAGTTAGAGGTTTAGCAACCTTGGAGAAATTCTCGACGAAGCGGCGACAGTAGCTCGCTAAGCCAAGGAAACTCCGAACTTGCTTGACCGTTTCAGGTGGAGTCCAGTCAAGGACGGCTTGAACTCGCTTGGGATTGACAGCAATACCTTTACCAGAGATTACATGGCCTAGATAAGTCACTTTTGGCAACCAAAATTCCCACTTGGAGAATTTGGCATAAAGACAATGCTCTCAAAGTTTCGTCAATACCAGCCTTAGATGTTCGGCATGTTCTTCCTCATTCTTGGAGTAGATGAGTATGTCGTCAAGGTATACCACGACGAATTTATCTAAATACTCCATGAAGATCGAGTTCATTAACCGAGAGAAGGTGGCTCGGGCATTGGTTAAACTGAAGGACATGACGGTGTACTCGTATTGGCCATAACGAGTAACAAAGGCCATTTTGGGAATGTCCCCGTTTTTTATTTTGATTTTATGGTAGCCCAACCTCAAATCCATTTTGGATAAGACTGAGGATCCAGCGAGCTGATCATACAGATCATTGATCCTAGGGAGCGGATACTTGTTCTTGATAGTGACCAAGTTGACAGGTCGGTAATCTACAACCATCCGATCTGTTCCATCCTTTTTCTTGATGAGAGGACGGGGCAAGCCCACGGAGAAGAACTAGGACGGATGAAACCCTTTTTCAAGGACTCATCAAGTTGTTTCTTAAGCTCGGCTAGTTCTAGGGGTGCCATCTTATAGGGTCTTCTAGAGATTGGGACGGTTCTTGGAACAAGGTCTATCACGAACTCGACATCCCTGTCAGGTGGAACACCTGGTAGTTCTTCTGGAAAGACATCCGGGAAGTCACGGACTACCGAAATATCTTCAAGGTCTAGAAGGGGGTTGGCATTTAGGGAGTAGAGCTGGCGCTTAGACACTCGAGTTAAGACATTGACTGTCTTGCCCGATGGGTGAGTAAGTTGAACAGTTCTAGTGGCACAATCAATCTTAGCATAATGGGCTGACATCCAGTCCATACCCAAGATAATATTTATGTCCGAGGACTTGAGAGCTATTAGTGATGCAAGGAAGACCAATCTGTCGACAAGAATTTCATTCCCATGGCTTATCCTAGAGGTTTGCCACTTAGAACCAGGGGTTTGAATTACCATGGAGGTGGGCATGTCACAAAATGTGGTGTTGTGCAATCGAGCATAGCTCTCAGAGATAAATGAATGAGATGCTCCAATATCGAAAAGAACAAATGTTGGATGGCAGTTAACAAGAAGCATACCAAGGACGACGTTAGGATCATCATGAGTCTCCTCAGCTAAGACATAGTTGACATGACCACGTGCAGTGGTGGCTGGCTTGGCGTAGTAGGTCTTTCCCGCTGGCTTACCATGACCAACGGACTTTCCAGGCTGATTGGGGTTGTTCTGGGGACACTCTCGACTGTAGTGACCCGACTCTCCACACTTGAAACATGTCACAACATTGGGGCGTGTAGTAGCATTAGCAGCGGGGCCACCATAGGTCTTAGGTGGTGCGAACTGCTGGTTGAGGCGAGGCGCCTCAAAGGATGGCCTCAGAGTGAACCTGGGTGGCAGAGCTATGTTTGGAATCCACACCTGACGCTTCTGAGATCTAGAGCCGGATGAAGAACCAAAGTCACAGGAATGCTTGCGTGAGGCGTCATAGTCAGTCTGACCTGTCTCAACACTGATGGCCTTATTGCCCAGCTTCTGAAAGGAGGTGCACTCGTGCAGACGGAGGTCACGACGAAGCTCGGGGCTAAGTCCCTTATGGAACCTTGCCTGCTTCTTGGCATCGGTGGATACCTCTTTAGGAGCATAACGTGCCAGATTCCCAAACTCACGACTGTATGCATCCATGGTCAGTCTGCCTTGGGTGAAATTACAGAATTCTTCCCGCTTACGATCCATGAGACCCTCCGGAATGTGATGCTCATGGAAAGCCTCACTGAATTCAGCCCAAGTAGTGATTTGGCCAGCCGGATGCATACCCTCAAAGTTTTCCCACAAAAGGCTAGCAGGGCCTTCGAGGTGATAGGCAGTGTAGGAACCTTATCAGCGTCGGCTACGTTGGCAGAATGTAGCTTATGGGTGATGCTGCGAAGCCAATCATCCGCATTGAGGGGCTAGACGGAATGATTCAACTTCGGTGGGTACAACTTGACAAAGTCATTGATTAACACCAAGTCGTTCCTCTGTTGACATGCAGTATTCTGCTCAATCCGCTCCAGCAAGCGGTTAGTCTCACGCTTGTTTCTTTCTGCCTCCGGCATAACTTCGGCCAGAGAAGGCGGGTGAGGCAGATTCTCGTCCCTAGCTGCACTGGCTTCACCCTGCTCCGGGGCAGCAGGGTTGCTGCGGGTGTTGACCATCCTAGGAAAAACAAGACAATGGTTTAGACAAGGATGGCACAAACTTGGCAAGGAAGTGCGGAATGTAATGGATAACACGGAATGCTGAGATGCTCATTTGCACGACATGGTAATATAGAAACTACCATATATATACCATCGGTCATACACACCGTAGATAGTTTAGTACAAGCATAGGCTAGAGTACAACTACGGTGAAAGACGTTACATCTCATCGGAGGCATTCCAAGCTCCTATACATTATTTTTCTACACCTCCGGAACGTGATACACACCAAGTCGTATTCCACGAGTCACGCAGGACTATGGAGGATACAACTATTACAATACTAGTGAAGCTACTACCAACTTAGATGTTTCTGTAGTAATCTTCATAGGGATCGCCACCATGTCCTGGGAGCTGAACATGATCATCTGGAAACAGTTGGTCCTGTGGAGCTTGCGGTCCATAGGGACTCGGATGTGGCCTTGGCCCAACAAACGGTGGCAGACGGGGTCCACGGGGAGGGGTGATGCCTCCTACATCATGCCAGTCCATACAATCTGGCAGACCAGACCGCACAGGGTACAAGTCCCTCATATCCATATACCCCGCCTGCACGGCAGGTGCAAACCGAGTCAGAGTTGCCGAGTGGTCAGAACAAGACTTGAAGAGCTCCATTCGCAAGGCACGATTTTCTCAGTCCTTGTCCTCAAGCATCTCGGCAGTGGTGCAGAGTAGTGAATCCTCATGTGTAGAGTCACAGTACATAGCCTGACAGTACCCCTGTGCCCCAGGGAGTGATGTTGGCATGTAGCGGAAATCGGTGTTCCGAAGCAAGGCAGTTCTGGCTTGTATGATAGTCATCATCGAGTAAGCTGCGTCCTACACGGACATCTCGATAGTAACCCCAAGTCCATAAGAGCAATGGAGGGGTTCAGTAGCTCCAGGATAAGAGGGGTATATCCTAACAGTACAGAGGTATTGGCTCTAATTGAAGTCTCGAAACTGCTCCTCGACCGTATACTCAGGATACCATCGATAGCCTGTCTTGACCATCACTCGGACCAGCATGGCCGTGTGACCAGGTAAATCAAGGCACCGAGTCAGACAAACCACTTGATTCTGTGAATTGGTGGCCATCTGAAAGCACGAAAAAATGCAAATGCATTAGAATTTTCTAGGAGAAATTGGACAGCATAACGGCTGTAAATGCTCAGAAAAAGATTTGAGACATTCACAACAGTTGACAAAACCACTCAACATCATCATATCAAGGTTCTAGTTCAACTGACAACATACTAAAAGTAGTAGAAACTGAACTGAGGCTTGTAACCAACAATCCTATAAGTTACTACGGATTAGTAACACGTGAATCTGATAGATAGAAGAGAGCCTAGTCCTTAACCCACGTAGAATGAGAAGAGAATGACTCATATCAGAGGGCATAAGGTAAAGGAGTAAAAGAGCCTTACGTTCCCTCCCACTATCAATTCCCCTACATATAACTAAAGCATTTCTAGACTCGACATCAACCAGTTTGGCTCAACGAACCTACAGGCAGTCCGACTCTGATGCCAACGTTGTCAGGACCCCGATTCCAAGTCACACTGATCTAGCCTGTAACACCTCATATCAATTTGCGGCCTCACGCACAGTATTCCCACGGGTGTCGCCTTACCATGGCCCGGGACCGTTTGCGCCTTTTGGCTCACGTTTATGATAGTGTCGCTAGCATCCATATGACAGAGAACCCGGGGCGACATGGCTAGTCGTGAACCCAAAGCGGCACAAACTTACAGGGACAGGCATACATGAATCAACATCGAGCATGTCGGTCGGCAGCGTGTGAATCCGGGCTGTAGCACTGGGCTAATAGGACTCCGGGAACCCGGACTGTAGAAGGCTAGGCAGGACTCCAGATGTCACCGCGTGACATTTCCCTGAAGGGACAGACACAGGAACGAAGTGAAACACATGTCGGCCAGTCAAGTGTCCGGAGCAGTAGTGCTGGGCTAGCAGGACTCCGGTGAACCGGGCTGTAGCGGACTACTATGGCTCATGGAAGCACTAGACTACATTTCCCCATAAGAGAGGCTGCTAAGGATAAACAACTAGGTTGTCGGATCCCACACATACCAAGCATTTCAATCATACACACAATATGCTCGATATGTGTAAATACAACATGGCATCACAACACAACTCTACAACTCAAGTACTTTATTTAAAGGCTCCGGGGAGCCATACATAACATGTTCATACATGTAGGGGTCACATGACCCGACACTCAAGTCATACAAACATACAAGCACATGCGGAAGCAAACTAGTCTGAGTACAGACACTAGAAAGAAAGAAGGCTTGACGAAGCCTGTCTGTCTACATAGGGCCCTCCATGGCTCGGAATCACCTCATGGGTGGCAAGTCACTCATCGACGTCGAGGTCTACATAAAACCCGTCGGAGGGGGCGGTGTTGTCGTCTGAAAACAGTAATTAAAGCAACATGAGTACAAAGGTACTCAGCAAGTCTTACAACAGATCCTACTATACATGCTCATTCTCAAGAAGGTAGTGGAGTTATAGCAGCAAGCCAGCTTTGACTCTTGGCTAAGCTATCCTACGAGAAACCACTTGTAAAATAGTTTTCGCACACGAGTCCACTAATCACCATCACAATACTCCACCATGGATCCTCCCTCGTCATCCTACGAGAGGGCCATCCGCGGTACTCACGCTTATCTTGAGTCTTTTAGTAGTAACCATTAACTTGTCTATGAACTATATAGGCAACCAAGTAGTCCTTTACCACGGACGCGGCTATTCGAATAGATGATGTTAACCCTGTAGGGGTGTACTTCTTCATACACGCTCTCACCACTTATCGTCGTTTACACGACATGTACTCGGGAACCTTCAAGCGAAAGCCCAACGAGGGTGTCGGCCACGGCCTACCTAAACACTCAAGTCTCTAGTCCAGGTCTATCGCCTATCCAGGTTCCATCCGTAGGGAGTCCGGCCGAGGTTTCCACATACGGCCCCGAACGATGTGTACAGGGTTCCCGAGACACCAAACAGGCGACTCGGTACACCGTGCCACAGTGTATCTACCGCATCATAGCCCACCCCTAGGGTCAGTGCTACGCACGGCCGCCAACACATAACCTATAAACACCAGAAACTAGTTGCAACTCCTGGACAGAGGACTAGGGTGGTTAAGAAGCCGAGAGGGTCAATTAAGGATACCAATGCATGGTAGTAACTGATTCTTAAATCACACATACAGATCTCAGTTCTTAAGGACGGCCTCAATGAAACAACCCATCATGTACTCCTACATGGCCTCTCATCGATACCTTTACCAAATCATGTTCAACACATCCCTCACATTACTGACATAATCATTTCACTCTAGCCCATCACCCAGATGAACCAGACCTGACACAACTCTAAGCATAGCAGGCATAGCAAGGTAGGAAACACAGACATGGCTCAAACAACTCCTACACATGCTAGTGGGTTTCATCTAGTTACTGTGGCAATGACAGGTCATGCAGAGGAAAAGGGTTCAACTACCGCAGCACACAGCAGTTTGAAACGTTGTTGTCTTAAATGCAGTAATTGAGAGCAGGTGCGAGAACATGGGATTGTATCGATATGATCAATGGGGTTGCTTGCGTAATGGAGTAGTAGTAGGGTACTGCCCTTCAGTCGGATAATCGAAGGTATCCTCGGAGGCAGAACCTACCACGAAAGACACCACAAAACACAATCATCACATGGCAATATGCAACAATATGATGCATGCTATGACATGGCAATATGATGTGTCTTGGCTAATGCATTGTTAAACATGTTGGTTTGAGTCTATTTGAATCAAAGATTCAAATGAAAGCTCAAGTTATTAAGTCATATAAGTGCATTAACTTGTTTCACCTAAACAGCAAGGTTAAAGTATTCTGTCATGCATGAAACCATTACAGATGGAAAATTGAATTTTTCTGATCAAAATTCATATATAAATCTTTGCATTTGGAGTTACAGATTAATTTCTATGAATTTTTGAAGTTTAGGACAATTTCTGGAATTTCCTATATAAGAATAATTCCAGTAATTGAATTACTGCGTCAGTGTAATTAGCCTAACTAATTTTTAGTTAGCACTAAACCTAACTTGGTTAGCACACGGGCCCCACCTGTCATGGACTCAGGGGGGAGTCAACCTGGGCCCACACGGAGTCATCCAGGGTCAAACGGGGTCAAACTCGCTGGCGTTTAGCCGCTGGCGAGACCAGACACGGCGGTGGGGTGCGGGTTTCGTGCTCTGGCGACCAAAACGATGGCGGAGCATGTCTACGTGAAGCTGGGAACGAGCCGCGTCGCTTGGTGGCAGTGGTGGAGCTCGGGGTGGCCGGGAATGTCGTCGGCGATGACCTTGGCGGTCGCCGGAGTTTGGGCGAGGTCGAACCCGAGGCTACGGGGCACGGCGAGGCGCGTGGGGTGGTGCGTTGGGCTCCTGCGAGTGTGGTGAAGATGGTGACGTGCTCGGAATCAAGCCCAAGTGGCCGTGGCCATGACGGCGACGTGCGGTGGCGGCGGCGGGTGCGGCCGAGCTCGGTGCGGTTTGTACGAGGCGCGAGAGGAAGGATGGGAGGGATGGAAAGGTGTAGCAGCTCACGGCGAACACGACGGTGCAGACGACGCGGTCGGGGACGTGCTGGTGCGGCGGAGACGGCGAGGGGGATCAGCGGCAGCGTTCGGTGAAGACGAGCTCGATGGAGACGAGGGAGAGCGTGCGAGCGCTCGGGGCTCGGCTAGCTCGACGTTGCGGACGTCGGCGGAGCTCGTGGACAAGTCAGCATGCCGTGGGGACGACGGAGAATGCGAGCTTCACGGTGGCGTGGGCGCAGCAGCGTTGGCCATGGTGCGGGAAAGCGAGGGAGAGAGACAGGGGAGTGGGCGACGTGTCTGCAGGGTCGGGGCGGCGACGTGGAGCCTGCACAGGTGTTCAGGGGCACGGGTAGCAAGCAGCTGGCGCCGTGCCGAGCTCGCGCTCAGCGGCGTCACCTCTCTCCCTACTCTGGCAAGAGGAAGCAGCTGGCTGACACGGGCCAGCACAGTGCTGGGCCGACCAGTGTGCTGCCAGGTGAGATTCTCTCCCCCTCTTTATTTTGTTTTTGATTTTCTATTTTTCTGTAACTATGTGGCTTTATTAAAAATAGTTAGGCACTTCCAAAAATCCTGAAAATAATCAAGAGCTCTGTTTGGATTATTTCCAACAGCCCACACTTATTTCCAGAATTATTTGGGCATTTAAAATATTTTATAGCATTTAAATGCCCAAATGCAAATAGGTAATGATTTATTTAATCCAATGACCTTATGTGTCCTAGAAAATTGTGAACCCATTTTGTCAGAGGTTCTAACCCAAGACAAAAAGGGTGGACTTTTTAGAAGGGCATTTCAGGTTCATTGAAAATGATTTTAGTAAACCCTAGTTGTTTTCAGGGGCGGTGCTGGGGGTTCTGTCATCCCCATTTCAAATTTCTGGAAAAGTAGACATGATGCAACACTCTAATGCATGAACTAGCTAGGGTGTGACAAGTTGGACTTGTAGTTGTATTGTATTTAGATAGGATATGGAGTCATATCCAAGTAGGACACTTGTATCCCAGGCCTCTCATATATAGCGGGGATAGACACATGATGTAATCTATGCCAACATAATAGCACATGAACGCAGGGGAAGCCGGCAGCATGTGTCGGCGTCCAGGGCGACCTGGTGTGGTATTGTAGCGGTGTCATGGGGAGGAGCACCCATAGTCAGGCCCCAGGGATGTAGCCATATCGGTGAACTTCGTTAACAAATCTCAGTGTCGTGCACATGTGAATGCTTGGTCCTCGGTAGGTCGACGGAGTGTCTCGGGTTTATTCTAACAAGTGGTATCATGAGCATGCTTTGAAGAGGTTGTTGATGTTGATCTACAAGAGTAAGAACGTCAACAAAAATCTATGAGAAGCGGTCATGATACGCGGCGAAGCTCGTCGGCGAGTTATGATCTAGAAACTGATTGGTCAAGTTGTACTTGACGGAAGAAACTAGAAACTGGTGGAGTTTTTGGTGAGGCCGGAAAGCAGCGGTTGCAGCAGGTGTCGGATTAGTGGAAAGGCTCGCGTGCGTACTGCGGCAGCAAGGGACGTGCAGCGATCGATAAACGCATTGAACACGCGAGCATACATGCCTGGCACGTGTGGCAACGGCGTTATGTGTGGCAGCAAGGCGTGCAGGCGGGTTGGCCCAGGCAGCTGTCTAATGTGCTAGTTGGAGTGTGTGGCTCTCGCGATGCGAGCCAGAGGCTGTAGCGATTGCGAGATTGTTTGAAAGAAAAAACTATCAACTCCGACCAATAATGTGCTAACATCAAGTCAGCCTACAGAAGCGGATCCAAGGAAAATCCATCAGGAGGGCAAAGGAAACTAGCATCGGGATTGAGCTAGGAGCGACAACACGTGAAATTGCTACAAGTACTCGGAAGCGAACACGTAGGTTTGCTTTTTGTACTTTGGCATTGTGGAAAGAAGCTCAGTTATTTCTATTCACTGGGTCAGTCGTGCAAAGAATCTTGTGCCAACGGGTACTAGGTTTGAGGTGGAGAAGTTCGACAAAATTGAAAACCATGGGTTATGATAGACAAGGTGAAAGATTTGTTGGCACAACAAGGATGCTTGAAGGTGTTGTGGGATGTCAACCAATTAAGATGGATGATGAGGGTTGTGAGGAGTTGCAGACGGTTGCAGTCAGAAAAGTCGGCTCGGATCAGACACATAGGTCAGTTGGCCTGGACAGTCTGATGGATTGACATGGATGTCGGTTGGTATAGAAGACGGTGGTGGGATCGGCAATGACGACATAGGAGCGTGATGCTGATGATGACCGACTTCTGGGCGTGGAAACAAGTGGCGCAAGCCCTGAGGGCTTGTGCGGCTTCGACAAGACTATGGAGCAGGGATGATTCAAGACGGTGCACATGAGAGCTTGAAGTCAATGGGTCGTTGTCGGTGTCAAAACAGGGGTAGGGGGTCCCAAGCTGTGGATTCTTGGATCAATGGTAACAGGAACGAAGGAGACGATGTTTTACCCAGGTTCAGGCCCTTTGATGGAGGTAAAACCCTACGTCCTTCTCTTGTTTATATTGATGGAGTATCAAGTACAGAGTTGATCTACCTCGAGATCATATGTTGTGGTCTAAAACCTGAGGGTATGATGAATAATGTCATAATAATCTAGCGACTAGCCTGGCCTCGGCTTATATAATGTACCGGAGGCCTAGGATAACAAGAGCCCTAGTCGAATACGTTGGTGGAGAGGAGTCCTTGTCTTGATCATCAAGTCTTGTGGAATCTTCCTCGTGTGCGGCATGGGCTACCTGAAGTGTCCCATGAGTGAACCGCCATGGGGGTCCTCCGCCCGATCCAGCTGGTCGGGAGACGACGTGGTGAGTACCACCTAGTCCAGGACACCGTCAGTAGCCCCTGAACCGGTCTTCAAGTTGGGGACGCTCCTCGATTCTTCCGAACTATTCTCCATCTTCGGTCGTCGGTCTTGAAAACGGGTTCAACAAATCTTATTATATTCGATCTTTACAATCGCGGAAGTAAATCCAAAGAGTTTACACGCCGGGTATCCTAAGGAGCCCCTTTAAGTTATCGGCTGTTATCAATGCCTTGTTATTTTTACGCCCACCTCGGGTTTGAAGTGTTTCCCATGCGGCGGTGCCCTCTCGCGTCCGAGCTCCAACGCCGGACTGCATTTGAGGTATCTTTTGCAGCCAAGCACCAACGCCGGACCGCTCCCGAGCTTCAATGTCGGAATGTATCCGAGCTCCAATGCTGGACTGTATCCGAGGTGTCATAGATTACCTTGGTCTTGAAAAAGTTTTAGCCGAGCTTAATGCCGGAAATGCCCTCTAAGGAGCCAGCCACTTGCATCCGAGCTATATGCCGAACTACTTCCGAGGTGGCTCAGCACCTCGGTCATGGGCTGATTGTTTGCGGATTTTATTTCCGATGTGTATAAATTTATTTGCTAAACAGATGTATGGCCAGTAGCCCTCAAGGTGTCTCTCGGCCTAAAATCTGAGATGCACCTGAAGTAAAATATGAAACCATTGATCCTAGTAGCTTCTGAGACTCCAGTCATGAAATCGGCCTGAGGATCAACTCCTAGCTCGACAGCATACATAGGAATAGAAACGAAGTGTAATATATTAGAGGTAATAGTGATCGACGGACGGGCCCTTGAGAGAGGGTTTTGAGAAGTCGCCGTAATATATTAGCTTGATGCCGGATAAGTCCCAGATGGTACTTATTGTTGTCCGAAGACGCGTTTACCCATAGTTCAGTCTAGCCAAACACTGAGCACTTTGAATTTTCTGCATTGAATAGGCAATGTAGTAGCCCCCGAGACACTGGTCAGGTGGCAACACCAGATCAGGGGATCGATACGCCCCTTTTAATATTAGTGAATGATAAGCCCGAAGCCCAGTAGCCTCCGAGCCTTAATGGGGCATGGGTGGCCGAATTAAGGATCGACATCCAGAGTAAAATCACAAATTATGTGTAATGATTCTACGTATCCAAGTACTTTACATCATTAATGCTTGGATCCGCATTGTACAAAACTTTGTTGAACGACCATCGGCTTCAACCTCCTCGGCAAGAAGCTGGGGAGTGTTTGTCCTACTTTATGAAGATGTTATAAGGGCAAAGATTTATGGAAAACAAGGCAATCCGGCCATATGGTTTTATAAACAAAGGTACGCAGAGAGATATGAAACATCTTCCAAAGAAAATAATCCCGCTATTGGTTCCTTTCTTTGGGTTTTCATGTTGATCATGATCATGAAACCTCACCTCCAATCAATGTGGGAGGAAAATATTGAGGATTTAGTTCAGGGAAAGTTCCCGAACTCTATGGTATTAATGAACCAAAATTTTCACTTCTGTCGTTGCCGACCAATTATATCCTTTAAGATCGCTAGCTTTCTGCTTCACCCAGTCTGAGGTACTAACTCGGATGACCGGGTAGTAACAATCACAGAGATGCTCCCTTTACCGCCTAGCCAATCAATCGGGAACATATGGGTAAGCACAGGCGCCAGGCAACCCAACTTGGCCAAAATCTTAAGTCAAATTGATGCATATTTGTGGCTTTATAACGATGATTATGGAAGGTAGCCCTTGTATATAAAATACGAATGCCGATGATATATTTATTTTGACTCTGTTGCGACCGTTTATCACTTGCAAGTGGCCCATCGTCGGCTTCCACCCCCTTGTAGATGCTACGCAGGGTGTTTCCGCAATAACAAAACAACCGTTAACCGATGTCTCGGTGCCCGAAGGCAGTTGTGTTAGAAGAAACGAGGCAATCGGATATTTGGGCTTTATAACTTTCACTTAGTCATAGGAGCTTTAAACTGGGGAAGCTAGCTATGAGCCCCCGGTTAGTGTTCGGCAACGACCGAAGTCTAGCCATTATCACTTCGGCCAATGTTATGAAAGGCTCATCGTTTAACATGGGGTAATCGGTATAGTTTAACATGGGGTAATCGGTATCGATCTATAGTTTGATACCATCACCGGATCGCTGACCAGTTTACGCCCATTGTGACAGTCAGTTTTCGGCTTTCTCCACTTAGGTGCTTAACCATTCGAGTTGGAAGCACAATCACAGTGGTTCTCCCTTTGCACACCTAGCCGAACAAAGCGGAATGTAGGAGGCAAGCGTAGGAGATGGGCAACCCAACTATTGACAAGAGACACATTTCAAAACCGATGCATATATAGCAATATCCGAGAATTTTCGTGCCGAATCTCTAAAGGTGTCTAGCGCTGCACTACGAGACTTATGCTGGAAACAAACAAATAGTTTAAAAGTGCCATAGGCTTGAAAAACCTAAAAACTTCACTAAAACCTTACGCCCGAACTAAATCAAGTCATTTGGTGTGAATCTGAAAATTGGTCTTACTTTTGTGCTTCTGTCGTGCATCAATATGACACATCCGATCTCAAGACTTCAAATGGGTCAGCCTACGGCTGCAACCTCCTAACCCGAAGGCGGAGTACAGCTCGTTAGACCAGTTTAGCGAACTAAACTCGAGCGGTCACTAGAGAGAAAATGGGCTATCCGGCTATTGACCACACACTCGCGTCAAAAAATGAGTGATAGAAAAAGATTTTGCAATGACTAGGAAGAAAACACATTTACTATAAAACGGCTTATATAAATTTAAGAGCCCCCAGTAAACTTGGGTAAAAGTATTTTATGTAGAATGATTGTATGTACCGAAGTACTTATATCATATATGTGTTCAGCTGAACTTTTAAACGCGTCTTAACCGACCGTCGGCTTCTCCCGCTTCGGTCAAGGGCCGAAAAGTGTTATGTACTGCACCTGTCGAGAATTTCGATGGTGCTTCCGATAACCAGGCAATCAGGCCATAATGCTGTAACAGAGAAAGCGCTCAGGGAACTTATACTATATTACTGACGAAATGTAAGAAACGTCTTCAAAGAAAATAGTACCCCCATCGATACCTTTCTTCGGTTGCTCATTGTTACTATGAGACTTGTGCAATAGATTTTTGTACTCATTAGTTCCGTTGTGTGCCGACCATGATTGAAAACAATAAGAGCGCTAGCTTTCGGCTTCACCAAGTCTGAGGTTGGAGCTCGGATGACCCGATCGTGACAATCGCAGAGGTGCTCCCTTTACTCCCTAGCCGAACAATCGGGAACGTAGGGGTAAACACAGGAGCAAGGCAACATAGCTTGCGGAACACTTAAGTCAACATGGTGCATATTGTGGCGTAATACACGAACAAGGAACGAAGCCATACAAGTATAATGATATGCAAGAGGAAAGACTTCATAAAGGAAGCCCCCAAGTAAACGGGGTATTTGAATTTGTGTGTCACAAACAAAGTTTTGACAAGGAAGTTTTTCACAAACAACTTTTTGCCAAAAAAGTATAATGCTTGGTCGAACCGAACAAAATTGAAAACTAAAAGTTTTTGAGCATGAAAGCGACTTAGCTAGTTAATGTGCTCGGTATTGATGACGCGGTCCGAGCTTACGGCGGGATGAGCTCCTAGCCCCCAAGCGGGTCCTGAGGTGGCAGAGCAAAGAGCTTGACGCTCCGAAGTGGCGACATAGCCCGGCCGATGCAGGCCGGCAGTGTGACGCCGAAGTACCCGGCGTGGGTTAATGAAGTGATGACGAAGCCCCAGGTCCAGCCGAGGTGACGGGTATGTCGATACGCCGAGGTGACAGCGCTGCTCAATCCGGATCATTTACCTGTGCACAGAAGATAGTGCAAGCTGGAGATAATAGTAATAATAATAATTTTTTTTAAAAGGATGCATGATTAATAATTTATGCAAAGTGAGTAATAAAAAAATATGGCATGTGTACCGAACACTCGATGAGGTAGAGCTCCCTCAGCGATGCCGAAGTCCCGAGGCAACCGAACATGTGGGTATGACAATTCGACCAACAAGGTGATCACGCAAGCCGATTTAGGCCAATTGGGGCGATGACGTCGGCTTGCCGAAGTGACCGTGTGATGCAGTCGAAGTTGATTACCAACACATGTAAAATAGTGTAGTCCAACAACAATAATATAAATATATAAAAATCCTTGCGTAATTAATTTACGCAAAATAATTTATTGAAAGATATGTGGCATGGCGCTGAAGTCAATGTCGATACAGGGCGTTGGCATGATGCAGTAAAGACGTGGCAAAGCCGAACCACCAGGCGACCTCATTAATGCGGCCATCATTTGAGAGACTGTGTACAGATGATGGACCAAACCAGAGTAATAATTCCTCAGAAAAAATAAACCTAAACAAGCAAAAATTACTAGGATTAATAGCACCTGGTTTATTTGTTGTAGCAATCCGAAGAAAGGTGACTCCCAAAATTGGGACTCTATCCGCACACCCAATGTTTGATGGGCGATAAAGCGACGGTATGGCGACGCTGGCAAAGGTTGGCTCGCCGAGGCAAAGCCCCCAGTCCAGCTAACATGACAAAGTTGGTCAGCTGGTGACGCCGGAGTAACCGGAGTATGTAGATAAAGAAATAGCAAAGTCCCCGATCTAGTCGAGGTGTTGAAGGATCCATGTCAGCCGAAGAGTCGAAGCGGGTCGGCTGGTGACACCGAAGTTATCCGAGTAGGTTTGATGAAGATATGGTGAAGCCCCCGGTCCAGCCGAGGTGATGGAGCAGGTCGGTAAGGTGATGTTGTAGCTGCCGTGTCAGGCGAGGTGTTGAAGCAGTTCGGTGTGATGGACATCGGCTTGAATAAGCAATAGTGCGGCCATGCCGACGCAGGTCATAACTTGTGACGCGGTCAATGTCGGCTTGATGAAGTAACCATGCGGCGTTGCCGGTGTGCCCACTCCGTGTGATCCGTAGGGTGGCGATGTTGATGATAATTTATCCTTTGCGATTCTGAAATCTTTGTTCGGCTCGCCGAGATGATGATCCGAAGATGTTGATCTCGGCTCAACAAAGTAACGACATGTACAGTGTAGGTCGGCAGTCGTGAAGCAATATTGCCGGACTGGTTTGACACCAGCAATGACGGTGAAGATTACCTCCGAAAAGGAGCAAAATTCGTAAGCATGTGTTCGGAAACAAAACACAATACCCTAGAAGTAGATTCTTCCAAAAAGGTTGTCCAATATCTCATGCATGAAGAGAGATGATCTCAGGTCGGATTCGTATTCACGCAGAAAACAGATCCGAAAAGTGATGCACTAATCGGAAGGTTCCCAGTGTTTGAATGGTCGGATCGAGCTTAAATTTTGAGAGGTGCTAGATATGGAAATTCCGCAGCAGATGAACGGTTGGATCTTCCAAATAACCTACGAGCTGGGCTCTAGAAACCACGCCTTAAACTCGTCCTAATTCCCGTCCAGACTCGACATGGCTCCAGTATATCGGAGATCGGCAGAGATTGCTCAATCGGAAAGCGATGAAATTTTACAGGGTTGTTGTAGACTCAATTCCGCACAATTTCACCAAAGGAATCGTCAAAGTGATGCTCGAGGAGGTGGTGGCAGCAGATACAAGTTTGCTATCCGGAAGAACAGCACGGTCGCCCGAGGGCATAGTTGACGTTGAGCCCCCGAGCTCCAAGGATGATTTCTCTATGATCATGATAGAGATCGGAGTTGATGTTTGATGAAAGCCCTCGTCCAAACATGATGATTGGAGGCGGGGCACAGTCCTTCGTCAAGCCAAGGTGACCAGTCGAGCCGGCGACGAAGACGCCGACGTCGCAGTTGATCTGCAGGCGAGCCATTGATCCTTTGTCGATCTCACAGTGGAACTCTCAATGAAAGCACCATTGTCGGTATCAAAACCGGCAGATCTTGGGGTAGGGGGTCCCGTCCTGTGGATTCTCGGATCAATGGTAACATGAACGGAGGAGACGATGTTTTACTCAGGTTCGGACCCTCTTGATGGAGATAAAAACCCTACGTCCTGCTCTTGTTTATATTGATGGATTATCAAGTACAGAGTTGATCTACCACGAGATCATATGATGTCGTCTAAAACCTAAGGGTATGATGAATAATGTCATAATAATCTAGCGATTAGCCTGGCCTCGGCTTATATAATGTACCGGAGGCCTAGGATAACAAGATTCCTAGTCGAATACGTTGGTGGAGAGGAGTCCTTGTCTTGATCATCAAGTGATGTAGGGTGGAACCCTAGATGGCCGATATTTCACGAAAGGAGCGGATCCCAAAGAGAAACACGACAAACACGAGGGGATTCACGAGGGAAAACACGAGAGAATCACTCAAACCAACAAGATTCGATTACACATGCGCTAGATCCTCGAAAATATAAAGTAAGATACACGATCCACGATCAACTAGGGACGATACATAGGGTAACCAGTTCTTCTCCGTGAGAAGGTCTTGAAGGGGCCGCCCAAGAGGGGGGTCTTGAATCCAAGTTGATCTTCTCCGAAGAGGGGCCGCAGTCTCTCTCGAGGAGGAGATCAGTATGGATGAGCGAAGCTCTATCTCACATATGAGCTAAACCAACGCTAACCCTAACTAGGAGGAGGTGGGGGGTCTATATATAGTGTTTGCCCACGAAGGGGTAAGTGAGAGGGGATACATGGGCCTCTGGCCCGTATCTGCGTGCAGGCAGGCACCCGATGTCCGGGCTGGGTGCCGGATGTCCGGGCATTCGCGGGAGGCCGGATGTCCGGGGCGCGGGCCGGATGTCCGGGCTGGTGTGGCCGGTCTCGGAGCTCTCTGGATAGCGCGGTCCGGATTCCCAGGCTGGGGGCCGGATGTCCGAGGTTTCGTGGGAGGCCGGATGTGCGGGGCCTAGCCGGATGTCCGGGCCCTGTAGCACCTTGCCCTTCTTCCTTCTTCTTCCTTCGCTTCCGCGCATGCTTGGCCTTGGTCCTTGGGCTCTCCATGGTCTCCTCGGGTGTACCTGAGTATGCACAAGGTCCGCGCTTGAAGTAGCATCCATGTCTTACATGCGAAAAAGGAAGATTCAGAAAGGAGCGAGTTCACCTTAGGTCCAATGGCGTAGGCTCGAGTGTACATGGGGATGATCGTCGGATGCTCCGCATCATCAAGTCTTGTGGAATCTTCCTCGTGTGCGACATGGGATTCCCGAAGTGGCCCGTGAGTGAACTGCCATGGGGGTCCTCGGCCCGATGCAGCTGGTCAGGAGACAACGTGGTGAGTACCCCCTAGTTCAGGACACCGTCAGTCGCGAGGCTGGACTGATCATCTACCATGGAGTCATGTTGAAGGTGGAGCTGGATTGAGGGGCTACTGTGTAAGGATCTAGGAAATCAAAGCCTATTCAGCAGGTGAAAATAGCGAGTGGCACTTGGTTTGGACTGGAGCCATGTGGTCTGATGGAAACGTGAAACTCGTCATCGGTCGGTGATGATCGGTGGTACTCTGTAGTGGGGGTTGAGTGGTGTGGGTTCGCGACCCTTGAGACTCGACCGGGACAGCGGAGGCTGGACACGGTAATAGTGGCGAGGTGTACGGTAAGCGCACGGAATATGGAGACAGGCCAGGGCTTTGGTGGCCATACATATTGTGAGACAACTGCGAATTTGACTCGAGATGACTACAGGCAATGGTGAAATTCCTTCAAGTTTCAGACAGGCGGTAAAAAAGGAGCGGTGATATTGAGTTCAGGTAACTCTTATGTGTGTCACGCAATATGTGAGTTTTTTACTTTCACGCAGGCCAGTGATCATTGTGTGATGGTGTTGGACGGATACTCTAGAAGTTGGGAGCACAAACTAGAGTAAGAAGGAACTTAATTTTGCTCGAGTGTTCACTGTGGTCAAGAAAAGAAGGGACTACAAGTTACAGGTGGAGTCGCATGGAGTCTTTGGAGTAGCAGCGGTACTCACGGGATAAGCTCAAGTTCAATGTACATGGAAGTTTGACGCATTGATGAATTCAAGGTGGTGGAAAATATTCGCAAATGTGGAGTTTGTTAGAGTTGTATCGGATATAGTGTACAATGTATTATAGTTGTATTGTTTTTAGATAGGATATGGAGTCGTATCCAAGTAGGACACTTGTATCCTAGACCTCTCATATATAGAGGGGGTAGACACACGATGTAACTTATGCCAACATAATAGCACAGGAACGCAGGGGAAGTCGGCGGCATGTGCCGACGTCCAGGCGACCTGGTGCAGTATTGTAGCGGTGTCATGGGGTGGAGCGCCCATAGTCAGGCCTCAGGGATGTAGCCATATCGGTGAACCTCGTTAACAAATCTCGGTGTCGTGCTCGTGTGATTGCTTGGTCCTCGGTAGATCGACGGAGCGTCTCGGATTTATTCTAACAAATGATATCATGAGCAAGGTTTGAAGAGGCCGTTGAGATTGATCTACAAGAGTAAGAACGTCAACAAAAATCTATGAGAAGCGGTCGTGATACATGACGAAGTTCGTCGGCGAGTTATGATCCAGAAACAGATTGATCGAGTTGTACTTGACAGAAGAAATTGGAAACTGGCAGAGTTTTTGGTGAGGCCGGAAAGCAGCGGTTGCAGCAGGTGTCGGATTAGTGGAAAGGCTTGCGTGCGCACTACGGCGGCAAGGAACGTGCGGAGATCGATCAATGCATTGATCGGGCGAGCGTACAGGGATGGCACGTGTGGCGACGGTGTTATGCGTGGCAGCGGGGCGTGCAGGCAGGTTGGCCCAGGTAGCCATCCAGCGTGCTAGTTGGCGTGCGTGGCTCTCGCGCGATGCGAGCCAGAGGATGTAGCGATTGCGATATTTGTTTGGAAGAAAAAACTATCGACTCCGACCAACAACGTGTTAACATCAAGTCAGCCTACAGAAGCAGATCGAAAGAAAATTCAACAGGAGGGCAAAGCAAACTAGCATCAGGATTGAGCCAGGTGCAACACCACGTGAAATTGCTACTAGTACTGGGAAGCGAGCACGTAGGTTTGGTTTTTGTACTTTGGCATCGTGGAAAGAATCTTAATTATTTCTATTCACTGGGTCAGTCGTGCAAAGAATCTTGTGCCAGCAGGTACTAAGTTTGAGGTGGAGAAGTTCGACAGAACTGAAAACCTTGGATTATGATAGACAAGGTGAAAGATTTGTTGGCACAACAAGGATGCTTGAAGGTGTTGTGGAATGCCAACCAATTAAGATGGATGACGAGGGTTGTGGGGAGTTGCAGATGGTTGCAGTCAGAAATGTCAGCTCGGATCAGACACATAGGGTAGTTGGTCTAAACAGTCTGATGGATCGACATGGATGTCGGTTGGTACAGAAGACGGTTATGGGATCGGCGACGATGACATAGGAGTGTGATGCTGATGGTGACCGACTTCCGGGCGTGGAAACACGTGGCGCGGGCCCCGAGGGCTTGTGTGGCTTCAACAAGACTATGGCGCAGGGTTGATTCAAGATGGTGCACATGAGAGCTTGAAGTCCAGGGCGCGAGGGTGGACTGATCATCTACCATGGAGTCATGTTGAAGGTGGAGCTGGATTGAGGGCCGACGGTGTAAGGATCCAGGAAATCGAAGCCTATTCAACTGGTGAAAAAAGCGAGTCACACTTGGTTCGGACTGGAGCCAAGTGATCTGATGAAAACGTGAAACTCGTCATCGGTCGGTGATGATCGATGGTACTCTGCAGTGGGGGTTGAGTGGTGTGGGTTTGCAATCCTTGAGACTCGACCGGGACAGCGGAGGCTCGACGCGGTAATAGCGGCGAGGTGTGCGGTAAGCGCACGAAACATGGAGACAGGCCAGGGCTTTGGTGGTCATACATATGGTGTGACAACTGCGAATTTGACTCGAGATGACTATAGGCAATGGTGAAATTCCTTCAAGTTTCAGACAGACGGTCAAGAAAGAAGCGATGATGTTGAGTTCAGATAACTCTTATGTGTGTCACCCAATATGTGAGTTGTTAAACTTTCATGCAGGTCAGTGATTATTGTGTGATGGTGTTGGACGGATACTCTGAAAGTTGGGAGCACAAACTAGAGTAAGAAGGAACTTAATTTTGCTCGAGTGTTTACTGTGGTCAAAAAAAGAAGGGACTAGAAGTTACAGGTGGAGTCACATGGAGTCTTCGGAGTAACAGCGATACTCATGGGATAAGCTCAAGTTCAATGTACATGAAAGTTTGACGCATTGATGAATTCAAGGTGCTGAAGAATATTCACGAATGTGGGGTCTGTTAGAGTTGTGTCGAATATAGTGTACAAGGTTGTGTTTAGATAGGATATGAAGTTATATCCAAGTAAGACACGTGTATCCTAGACCCCTCATATATAGCGCGGGTAGACATACGATGTACCTTATGTCAACATAATAGCACAGGAACGCAGGGGAAGCCGGCGGCATGTGCCGGTGTCCAAAGCGACCTGATGCGGTATTGTAGCGGTGTCATAAGAAGGAGTGTTCATAGTCAGACCCCGGGATGTAATTATATCGATGAACCGCGATAACAAATATTGGTGTTGTGCTTGTGTTATTACTTGGTCTTTGATAGATCGACGGAACGTCTTGAATTTATTGTAACAGGAACCACTACGTACGTCTTCCGCTTGACTTCTCACGGCGGGTCATGCCGGCACGCATCACCTCACGGCCGGCCTCTAGCTTCTGCACTGGTGGTAGTGATCGCCACTGAGTGCATGGATGGATATCTATGGTCAGATGCTGCTATTCAGTTCCGGACTGGCCGAGCGAACTAGAAAAGTTTCGTCAAGGGAAAAAGGTTTCTATTGCCAGTTGTGCTTTGTAACCATCTGGGCGCTATCTTGAAAAGCTAGCTAAGTACTCTCTTCGTTTCTAAATATAAGTTATTTGAGAGATTTTACTACAGACTACATACAGATGTATATAGACATATTTTAGAGTATATATTCATTCATTTTGCTCCGTATGTAGTGGTAATATAAAACTTATATTTAGAAACAGAGGGAGTAGCTTGCATACACATCCGTTTCCAAAGAAGAAAACAAACTTGCATGCACGCACACTGACCAGCTGACTGACTGACTAGCTAGCACAGCAATTCTGATCAGTTGTATCCTTGGGAAAAAAATGATCGGTTCGTTTGTTTTCTGCTGCCATTCTTGTGCTTCGGATGCTGATGGCTTGCTAGTTGCAGCACACACATATATCTCCCTAATAAGTTTACATCATTTCTGAAAATTAGTGCGCGCGGATATTCCAGGATACAGAAACTTTCTGGCAAACAGGACAGCAGCGTTGTCTATTTCCGGAAGCTTTGAGGCGGGTGGAGCCTAAACAAATGATGGCCTGTTGAGTGCCTTCCCTCACCACCTCTCTAGTCCGGCAGACATCACGGGGTCACTATGACACATCTGAATCTCAAACTTCTCGAAAACGATTCATCACACAAACCCACAAATATATTTGGCTCATAACGGTTGCTTCAGTTAGGCTAATGAGCCTACAATCCAACCCATATGGTTTACGAAAAAACGCACACGCTTACTACGTATACACGTAAAAATTATAACCAAAGCCTTGCTTCTGAAACTCTCGAAAAGATTCGCTGCTGCCTGCTGGCGACGTTATCTATCTGCAACGCACGCCACTTGTTCGCCGGCCGGAGTGCCAAGCGGAGGAGGAGCCATCAGGAGTGCCCGAGCAGCGCACTCAACTCCACACGTGGCACGCCGGCGAAAGAGACCGCCACAGCGGCGCAGCATCGTCGGATGAGCAATCAGCAGATTCCTCGCACCTGGCGCTGTTCGTTAGGATAGGATGATGACTGGCAGTACTACTACTTCCAACGTCGATCATTGTCGGAAAGAAACACACAACGGTTCAAGTCATTTCATGAGCTTTTCAACTGACATACTCACATTCACATACGGTTGGTTAGATGAACAAGTGTCACGAGCAGAGACGGCAGTGCGAGTGATGTCGAGTAGTGACAAGGCCAGCAGCCAAGGCGTTCCTCATCTCTGGAACTCTGCAGGTCCGTTCGTTGAACAGAGAATCGACACACGTGGGTTTCTAAGGCTGCTGTTACTTGGCTCTGTAAAATATCAGCAAGTACTTCTACTCTTGATCTTCTAATTTTCCTCTCTGTCTTTGAACGCCGATCAATTGCTTTCACTATCTTTTGCATGCGCAGCCTGCGTTTGACATAGCGACGTGGGAACAGAAACTGGCCGTCTCATGTACTTCTGATCAACCATAGACAAAAGTGTCACTTGACTAGGCTTTTGTACTCCGAATAAGAACAGTCGACAGTGACGAAACAACTCTCCAACCATGTGTACCAAACCTAATTAACATGAATTAAACGTGTGACATACCCTACTTGGGCATGCATTTGCTACTAGAGATGGATCAATTTGGGGTGCACTACAGCGCATACTAAAGGCTCTGTCCCCACGATCTTCTTCCCTAATGTAGGAGCTTAATTAATACTCCTGTCCAGATGAGTATATTATGCTATGGTTGGGTGGTCCTGTCCAGATTAGCAAGTTGATCTTGATAGGGATTGCTCGTCATATCAATATTGGTAATGGGACATGTGAAGAACGCCTTGGGCAGTTGCTTGTTCCATGAAAGCCAAGCATATTTTTTTTTAGAAAAGGAGGATGACCCCCGGCCTCTGCATCTGGGCGATGCATATGGCCACTTTATTAATTATTCTTACAAGACCTTACAAAGACATACAACAGCAAGACTAAAGCCACTTTCTCAGCAACAACTGTCGCTACACCTATCCAATCGATGAAGGGGCGCTGATAGTCTGGGCCTAATACCAAACAGACATCGCAGCCAAACCTAAACATCTAAGACCTGAGGTCCCAACCAAGACGCCTGCCGGGTATGGGGTACCTACCAGTCCGACTCACTCCTCAACCAGGACGCCTGCCGGGTATGAGGCCGCCGCAGCCCTCTGCCACCAAACCATCTTTAGAGCTGTACTGTTGCATCTACCTTGCACGGTCTAGCTACCGTCGACGCCACCACGACGCCAGACAGCTCCACCGCTCTGCGCTCGTCCATCCCGACGCGGACACTCTGAAAGATCTGTCGTGCGTAGCACCTGCCGACTAGGCATGACTCAGCGTAGCACCTGTCGGCCAGGCATGACTTGACATCTCTTACCAGACGCATCTGACGCGGTTAGAACGCCACTCCTCCTGCCAACCACCACACCATTGCCGCTGCTGAAACTGACACACGAAGTCGTTCACCCATAGCAACTTCCCCGAACGCCCAAGCCGCCCAAGACGGCGCCTCCATGGAGGTTACGACGCAAAGGGCGCCGCCGCCGTCCAATCCAAGACGGATTTTGGACTTTCGTCCGGGAACGGGACGGAGGTGGATAGAAGGGACCTCGACTTCGCCATCAAGATGGATAACGACGCCAAAGCCGTCGCCGATGCCGGCCCGAGCTAGCCAACCAAAGTTTCCTCCGGTCCTCTTCCTGTCCAACCAATCTCCATCTGCTTTGGATCTGACAGCAGCCAAGACCCGAAAACTCCAGAAAGGGAAGCACCATAAGGCTCAACACCTCCGGCGTAGATCCACCCAGGCACCGGATCAAGGAAGACCCGACCTGGCAGCGACGAAAGCCATCATCCTGCGCCGGCGGATCCCGAAAGCCAAGCATATGGGTTTGGTGACTAATTCTGCTCCTATATCCTGCCGGTATCAAGCTCCAAATATTTGGCAGATGCTCTGCTTTGCACTTTTCCTTATCGTGCACCTTTTGGCTTCATTGATTGCGAAAAAAGGTTGGAGCGCAGCACATGAATTCAGGACTACTGCATTATGTTATGCGCATAGTACTGCTACCCGAGATTCCGTCAGATAGTGGCAGCCCTGTATACTTGGATTTAAAGTATCACATGTACAGTTGATTCCGAAAGAGAATCACAAATAGTCACAAAAAAATATTGGTTAGTTTGTACACATTGATACCTCCCACATGCTCTAAAAAAAATGACTACAACACTCAAAGATTTTGGAGTATTTTAATCAGCTTGCTTATTCTGAATTAGTACAAGAAGAGGTACACAAAGCCTATCTGTAGCGAAATTTCTCAGAACATACAGAAGTGAATCTGAAAAATAGTGACATAATTTGCTATCTTTGACTCGCCTTGCATCCTTAGTACTTGTACGCGAGGTTCTGTCAGATAGTGGTACCCATGTATTCCAAAAGAGATTCACAAAAGGACGCGACTAACGTCCAACTGTGTGATCGTTAGCAGCAAATCCGCACGATTCCTATATTCCATCAATCACCCTTGCTCGGGGCTGACGTGGATAAAAGAAAGAGCCCAACGCTGCATGCTTATGTCTCAAAAAAATGCATGCATGCATGTAAGACAGAATTGTTAACATCAGCAAAGATTTCATCAAATTTCAAAATTCAAAACATTTTGTAGCTCGAACCATCGTTTTGATTGAAAAACCGTTTTCACAAAAAAGATTCGTCACGACGAGACCTTCAAAACTAGATCCCATGTTGATATGTTTCGACGACTATTTTTCGGATCGAAAGTTACCAGACCCGAGCTAAGTAAGTTATCACATATATGATACATAAGTTACCATCTTATTTATATAAAAATTACCGGGGCATAAAAAGTGGTCCTCCAATTCCCCCCAATGCAAATGATTTAGAAGACCGAAAAGTTGATGTCATCCTTGATTCCCCTTAGTTTCAAACTTCAAAATGTTTTCTAACTCAATCCTTCGGTTCGATCAAAAAATCGTTTTCACATAAAAAAAACACGCCGTGAAGAGGGCATCGAAACTAGATCCTATGTTGATATGTTTCCGACGACTTTTGTTTCGAATCAAAAGTTACCAGTTCTGGGCTATGTAATTTATCACACATGTGCTACATATGTTACCACGTTGTTTAAACAGATATTACCGGGACATAAACCTTCTAACCTTCTTATCAGCTTGGGTTAAAGTTATTGCGGTGATTGTTATCACGTATACGATGCGTATAGTACCAAAAAAATTACACAAAAGTTGTCGGGGTATGTTATTAAACAACTCCCTCGTCAAAGTTATCAGAACCGAGGCACATAAGTTATCAGGTCTGAGTGTGAGTTATCAAGCTATTCACACAAAAGTTAACGAGGAAATTTCATCAACCCCTCCCCCCATGCCAAAGTTATTAGGACTGAGGTACACAAGTTATCAGGTCTGTGATATGTGAGTTACCATCCTATTCACATAAAAGTTACCAGGGGGTATTTCATCACCCCTCCCCCCCCCCCCCCCCCCCCCGCGCACACACACACACACACGCCTCATGCCAAAGTTATCAGGACCGGGATACATAAATTATCAGGTGTGCGACATGTGAGTTACCATGCTATTCATACAAAAGTTAACGGTCGTATATTTCATCAACCACCCCTGCCCTCCCCCCTCCCAACCGGCGGCAAAGTTACCAGGACCGCGATACATAAGTTATCAGGTTTGCGATGAGTGAGTTACCGTGCTATTAACATTAAAGTTGTCGTGGGTACATTTTATCACCCCATCGTCAAAGTTATCAGCACCAAGGCACATAAGTTATCGCCGCCCTTTGCCTTAGCGGTGCCGCCCCCACTTGGTGTTCAAAATTGCCGCAATTTTTGTACACAAGTTATCAGGTCGGTAGTGTGTCTATTACCACCCTACTTATACAGAAGTTATCAGGGATGCGCATTCAATAAATATTTTCTTCAGGTAAAAACTTTCACAATTTTTGTATCTAAGTTATCATGTCCGTGGTATGTATATTCCAATGTCATTTTACACAAAAGTTACCGGCAGTATGTTTTCCAACAACTCCCGCCTCTTGTTGAAAAGTTACTGTGGTGTTTGTACCTATAAGGTATGTAGTGTGTCTACTATCACCCTTTTACACAGAAGTTATCGGGGATTGTATATTCAACAACTTTCTACCCAGGAAAACGTTATTGTAATGTTTGTACCTAAGTTATCAGGTTTGTGGTACGTACATAGGTTATTAGCTCCGCTGTGCATAAAAATTATCATGCAATTTGCACAAAAGTTATTGGGGTTGGGGGGGGCAATAAGTTGCCGATGGGTTGTACACAGGTCATCTGCTCCGATGTGCTTAAATTATCATGTTATTTGTACAGAAGTTATCGGGAGGTGGGGGTGTAGACAACTTATACAATAGACTGCCTTTCTAGCTGTCTATAACATTTGAAATGAGAAAAACTCCACAAATTCAGCTACTAATTATTCCAAATGGCAGAACAATAAAGCAAGTAATTTGCAGAGACTCCTGCCACCATCACTGCTGGAAAAAGGGCCTTTGGTCGCGGTTCGCAACTGCCATTAGTCGCGGTTGCGCAACCGCGACCAAATAGGCGCGACTAAAGGACCCCCACTTTAGTCGCGGTTGCTTAAGAACCGCGACTAAAGGCCCGTCCACGTGGGCGCCAGGCGGCCGTCGGGGCGGAGGACCTTTAGTCGCGGTTCTTCTGGCCAACCGCGACTAAAGGCCGCCACAGGTTTAGGGTTTTAGCCCCCCCCCCTAAACCTGTTTTCTGTTTAATTTGTATTGTTTTATTTCTTTTGTGCTTTATTTTAATTTTGAAGGAGTTTCACATATTCTACGGTACTACATACATGCATATGAATGTACAATTTCAAACAAATTTGAAATTAGAACCAAAAAGAATTCAAGAGGAATATACAATATATATTCAATATCATCGGATGACCATATACAATTTTGAACAAGTTTCCATACATAATTTAATGCATATAAAGTTCTACGTCCTCGTAATGGTGTTCTCCTTTACGATGGAGGACTTCCCTGCTGAACCATCCAGCTAGTTCCTCTTGAAGTGGTCCGAAGCGAGCTTCTGGACTAAGCATCATTCGGAGGTTATTCCTCTGAGCATTGGTATCACTCGGAACCCGCTCAGAGGTGTATCTCCGGATCATCTCACAGACATAGTATCCACATAGATTGGTCCCCGCTGGCTGAATATCCCCAGCATTCTTAGGCTTTGACCTTTTGAATTCTAGCTCTTTTTTGAATTCACCGACCTTTGTATCTACGAACCGTCTCCAAACCCTACGAGGCAAAGAAAATTAAATGAACAAGAGAGTTATTAGTTACTTGATATTAGGAAATGAACGAAATAGGCCGATCGATATAGAGCGCAAATGAATGAAAATAATTACTTCTGCAGCATTCTTCTCATGCCGCCCCAAAGCTTTGGATCCTTATTCAGAGAGTCGTGGATGAGACATTCTGAGGTGTCAACTTTAATTACTAGCAGAATCCAGTGGAACCTGCGGACACGATACATGCACAGTACGTCATGCATAACTCATCGATTAGCCGGCCACATACCATGCATGGAGTAAACAAAAGAGAATGTGCTCAAGACAAAAACACTCACCCAAAATGGTAAGGAAATAGAATATCACTTTTGAGTTCCTGCTTTGTAAGAAACTGCCACAGGTCTGCCTCCATGTCGGCGGGGTGATGCTCCAACACATATTCATTAACGATGTGTGGGTCAATGAACCCAACATCATGGATGTTCCTTACTCTGCATTCCTTAATCTTCATTCTGCATGTATAATAGCGGACACAACAATATAGTTAGGACATATATATAGTGCAGGCAATATGAACGAGATGGGGTAGAAATAAATCACTTACAGAACGTAGCAACTGATGATAGATTTGTCGAGCTCGCGCAGATTGAAAAGCTGGAACAATTCACTCAGATGAATTTGTACATAGTAATGTTTGAAGTGATGCTCATATCTAACTTCCGCATAAATATATTCTTTGGCGTTCTTATTTTTTATGTAACCCTTGTACCATTTCAGCAGACCTTTCATTTGTGGAGGTAGATCCTTTTCCTGCGCAGGCTCGACGAGAGGCCCATTCTTCACATATGTAATTACTACCTCCTTCACTGGCGCCTCATCAAGGCCTAACAGTTCACGAAGAGTAATACCTAAGTTGGCCGCTTGTTCTCTGGCACTCGTTACAGTCAATCCATGTGCTGCCGCAGCTGCTATGATATCGGGGTCATCCGGACCGGCGGCTTTCACTATAAGCGGGGCAATCGATTGTTTACTTTGTTCCCCGAGCTGGGCAACTCGTTTCCCGCTTTTTTTACTTTCTAATTCCGTTTTCTCGGCCTCCTCCAAGGCTTTGTTCTCCTGGTTCTCCGCCCGCTCTTTCTTCTCCTTCAACATGAGTGCCTGCCTACGAAGTTCACGTGCATAGTCGTCAGGCAGATTCTTCGCGGCTTGGGACGGTGTGCTCAAAAATGACTTAGCCCACTTCCTTTGCTCATCAGAAAATACTGGCTTGGGCTCGGGCTCTCTTTTCTTCTTGCAGTCCGCCTTCCATTTGTCATGATCAGCAGCCGCGGCAGTTTCCTCGGCACTACGTTCCCAAGGCCTTGTGGGGAGAGGCTTCAGTGATGGCTCCGGTACCTTTATGGTCTTAGGTACATAAGGGTCCGGGTTAATAATCCAGGACTGCTTCTGCTTCTTTGCCGGAGGTGGATTGGGGGGCGGCGTCTGGTCACCCGCCGGACGAGGACTGGGGGGCGGCGTCTGATCACCCGCCAGACGAGGACTGGGGGGCGGCGTCTGATCACCCGCCGGACGTTGTGGACTGAGGGGCATCGGCTGACATGACGGAGGTGTAGGTGAACCGCCACCACCACCGCCGCCACCACCACCACCACCATCGTAGGGGGGTGGACTTGTTGTCCTTGACGCCTCGTCTGGAAACTTGATAAACTTCTTTTGCCATAGAATGAAATGGCGCTTGACATCTCCAAGTCTTTTCTCCCCTTCAGGTGTAGCAATGTCAATCTCCAGGTCCTCAAACCCTTGGACTACGTCCTCCACCGTGACATGAGCATAGCCATCTTGAATGGGGTTGTTGTGGTGGAGTGCTCCAGGTAAACATGGTAAAGCACTGCCGATGGCTACCTTCATGGACATGTTCCCGATAGGATAATACAGATGACATTCTTTCATCTCCTTTATATCGTCCACGGGGTAGCGAGGAGGCTCCGGTGCAGTAATTTCCACCACCAGAGGCTCCGGTGCAGTAATTTCGATCGTCGGTGCATCTGCACCAGCCGGTGGGGCCTCCGTGGAACCACGCTGCTTCTCCGCTGCTGGCTTCCGAGATCCGCTGGATGATCTTCATGCTGCGCCCGAGCTGCATCTCTTTCGGCTACTAGTACACTCACGGTTTTCTTCATCACATCCATTTCCGATGCCAACCGCGCCACAACATCTGCTTCCCGATCCATCTTTCTCTTACGGCTTCTGTAACCGTACGGGTCATCGTTCTGGGGGAACCCTATTTTCCACAGAATGTGCCCCATGCCTCGTACACGTCCCCCGTGTTCAGGATTCCCGAGGGCTTTTGTCAGCGCGTCGTTCTCTCTGTTGAACTTGATCTTCCCCTCTTGAGCATCCCTCATTGCGTCAATAAGGGCTTGGGTGGGTTTAATTATTTTGCCCCGGTAAACACACTCCCCTGTCTCCGGGTTCAGCGTTCCCCCATGCCCGTACCACCAGCTTTTGGCCCTTGGGTCCCATCCCTCCGTACCTGGACCGATTCCTCGCGCCCTCAGCTCGTTCTCCATCTTCTCCCACCTAGGCAGCCAAAGGCGATACCCTCCTAGCCCCATAATATGATTGTACTCCTTCTTAGCCGCATTTTCCTTATTTTTTCGATATTTCAATGAACTGCTTCGATTTCTTTTGTTTCACAAATTCTGGCCAATCATGTTTCAGTTTCTCATATTGTCCTTTGAAATCCGGAGTCTTGTTCTGCTTGACAAAGTCACGGGCTAGATTTTGCTTGAATTTCCGGAATGCGTCGGCCATCTTATGAAGAGCGAACTGTTTGACTAGCCTCCTCCTCTCCTTGTTTTCCTCAATCTTGTTACCCTCCTTATCGAATTTGTTGTATTCCGGAGGTAGAACGAAATGTTCCATAAGCTTCTTGAAGCAATCTTTTTTTGTTCTCTTATCGACAAAAGTGAAACCAGCAATTCGTGCCTTCTTTGGCTCATTCCACTCCTGGACGGTGATCGAGACGTTGTCTCTAACAACGGCTCCGCATTGGTTGACAAACTTGGTGGCGTTCTTGCGGGGCTCCAGCGGCCTGCCGGTTGCACTGTCGACAACCTCGATGGTGCATGTTTCTCCTTGTTTCATCGTCTTGGTTGCGCCACGCTTTGACGACGTACTTGATTGTTTCGACGATCCGGCCGAGGGCTAAAATAAGAAAGAGAGTCGCGCGCGTTAGTACACACATATTTATTCAAATCAGTTAGTTTGTATCACCAGAGGCTCAATGTATATATATACCTCGGCGCCGGAGGTGGTTGCTACTTCCATTTGAAGATCGTCGTTTATCGACGTTTGTTCGGCATCATCTTGCTGACGGCGCCCTTCATCTTCACCGTCAAGGTTCAGATAAGAAGAGACATCATCTTCTTCTTGTCCGGTCGGCACATATAGAATATCGCCGTTTATCATGCCGAACATATGTGCTTCACCGTCCGGATCATAGTTGTCCATAATCGGGTCAGCTCTATCGTCCGCCATTATGTCAGTCCTGAAAACATGTAGTAAAAACAAATTAATTAAGTGAAGAAGGGGGGCGGTGGCGGTGGCGGTGGCGGTGGCGAAAGGGCGGTGGCAAAAGGAGGGGGCGAGGAAGGGGTGGGAGACGGTTTACACATTTTTGTATGAACCATGGCAAATTTTAGTAATTCATCATGGCAAGTTTTTTATTTGCTAGGTGTACCATAACGCGGTACGAGGTGGTACCGGTGAAGGGGGGAAACATCCGGGAAAGTATTCCCGGTGTTTCGCGTTTTCAGACAGATGGGTCGGAGGGGGAAAGTTGCGTGTTCGCTATGCTAGGGATGCGTGATGGACGAACGGGCTGCGTATCCGGATTCGTCTCGTCGTTCTGAGCAACTTTCATGTACAGAGTTTTCCCATCCGAGTTACGGTTTATTTTCTATTAATTTTCAAAGTTTTGGTTCATTTTCTAATATTCTGATTTTAGTCCCAGTCAACAGTCAACAGTCCCAGTTGACTGGTCAAAGTGGGCCAGGGGGGCACTTCACCGGAGGGCGTGAGGGCTCCGGTGAGCCTCTCCCGTGGCGGGCCGGCGGCGTTGGGCGGGCGAGCGAGGCGGCGCGGGCGGTGGGCGAGGGAGGCCAGACCAACCGGAGGGGCGAGCGCGACGTCGGGCGGCGTCGACGACGAGGGCGCGCGGCGTCGAGCGAGGGCGAGGGCGCGACGGCGACGGCGGGCGGCGTCGAGGGCGGCGTCGAGCGAGGGCGAGGGCGACGGCGACGGCGGGCGGCGTCGAGCGAGGGCGAGGGCGAGGGCGACGGCGGCAGAGAATCGGAGAAGACGAAATATGGAGGCGTCGGGCCATCGTATTTATAGCCCCCCCCTTTAGTCGCGGTTGGGGAGGCGACCCGCGACTAAAGGGTAACCTTTAGTCGCGGCTCGCCTCCCCAACCGCGACTAAAGGGTTTTTTTTTCCGCGCGCAACGACCTTTAGTCGCGGTTGAGGAGGCGAGCCGCGACTAAAGGGTAACCTTTAGTCGCGGTTGGCCAGACCAACCGCGACTAAAGGTATTTTTCAGAAAAATAAAACTAATTCAATTCAAAATCTTAAAAATACAAATAATATATCAAAAAATTCAGAAAAATAGAACTAATTCATTTCAAAATTCTAAAAATACAAATAATATATCAAAAAATTAAGAAAAATAAAACTAATTCAATTCAATATTTTAAAAATACAAATAATATATTAAAAAATTCAGAAAAATAGAACTAATTCAATTCAATATGTTAAAAACACAAATATTATATCAAAAAATTCAGAAAAATAAAACTAATTCAATTCAAAATCTTAAAAATACAAATAATATATCAAAAAATTCAGAGAAGTTCTTCCCGGCCGCCTCTGTCTTCCCACAAGTTCTTCCCGGCCAGTCTTCCCGCCAGTTCTTTCCCGCCTATATCTTCCCGCCATTTCTTCACGCCTCTATCTTCCCGCGTATCGATACTCCTTTTATAGGCACGGCGCTACCCACGCGTCCTTATCCTGCCGACAGCTTTAGTCACGGTTGCACCCTCCAGCCGGGACTAAAGCTTACCCAAACGTCCTTATCCCACCGACAGTTTTCTCAGATGACACAAAAACCACATTTAGTCCCGGTTGCACCAACCAGCCGGGACTAAAGGTTAGATGACCAGCTCTGGATTCCTCTTCTTCCCGCCATTTCTTCCCTGTCTTCCCGCCTCTTTCTTCCCGCCACTTTCTTCCCGCCTCCTGTCTTCCCGCTCCCATTTTTCCCGCCATTTCTCACTACATATATGTAGCCCGGCTTGCCCAGCATTATCACATCTCTACAATCTCTCATCACTCTCTCATGGCTTCCACCGCACCCACTCTAACCTACCAGCAGGTGGAGGAGCTTTGCGCCTCGAACTACCCTTGTCCACCGGGCTACCGTGTCCCCACCGGCTGGAGCCTAAGCGCCGGCGGCGTGCCGGTCCCTCCCGTCCCTCAGGGTACTACGCGCCGGGCGGCCATCACAAACCACTACTACCTCGACCTCACGCCGGAGCAGCGGATGAATCCCCGCTGGCATCCCGATAACCAGCATACTTGGGACGCCTTCTTCATCAATCGGCGTGAGAGGGCGCTCGCCAGGTATGAGGACGACGGTCTGCCTCCTGGGAACTTCCACGAGGCCGGCCGTCGGCTATGGTGGTACGGCCGGACTCTGCAGAGCGTCATGGACTACATCACGGCCGGCGATATCCCCCGCCTGCGCTACCCTCAGTTCGAGCCACGAGCGCCGCCCGACGACAGCGACGACAGCAGCGACGACGACGGCGGCAACTTAGGAAGGCGACGACAGCAGCGACGACGACGGCGGCTATGAAGACTACGAGTATGCATATTATACGCCTAGGCAGGAGTATGACTAAATCACTCCAAATTTCATGTATCATCAGTGGTATCTCGAATCATTCGAAAATGGACACCAAACACATCACGGGTAATATAATTCACATGATCCATTCAACAAAGTTTGGTACAATAAATTATTACACATCATTTCTTCCCTTGTGTCCCTGCTTGCTTACGATTGTGCCGTATCCATGGAGCATCCTCATCATTTAACTTAATGCTTGGGTCGGTGTTCACTTTGAAGGGCGGAATTTCAGTGAACATATTATAATCTTCTGACATGTCTGTCTTGTCCCCCACTCCCACGATGTTTCTTTTCCCTGAAAGAACAATGTGGCGCTTTGGATCATCGCATGATGTACTGATCGTTTTCTTATCTTTCCGTTTCCTCGGTTTGCTACTCATGTCCTTCACATAGAAAACCTGAGCGACATCTTTCGCTAGGACGAATGGTTCGTCAAGGTAACCAAGATTGTTGAAATCCACCATTGTCATTCCGTATTGCTGGTCCACCTTTACCCCACCTCCTGTTAGCTTGAACCATTTGCACCGGAACAAAGGGACCTTAAAGGAGGGTCCATAGTCAAGTTCCCATATCTCCTCTATGTAACCATAATATGTGACCTTTTGCCCATTCTCGGTTGCTGCATCAAAGCGGACACCACTGTTTTGGTTGGTGGTCTTTTTATCTTGGGCGATCGTGTAAAATGTATTCCTATTTATCTCGTACCCTTGGAAAGTCGTTATAGTCGAAGATGGTGTCTTGGCCAACATGTACAGCTGATCTACAACATCATTGTCATTCATTAAATGTTTTCTCAACCAACTGCCGAAAGTCTCCATGTGGGCCTTCCTAATCCAGGATTCAGGCTTCCCCGGGTTGTCCGAGCGTAAAATATTCTTGTGTTTCTCAAAGTACGGAGCCACCAAGCTGGAATTGGTCAGTACAGTGTGGTGTGCTTCAGTCAAAGAATGGCCGTCCATACATATCGTTGATTTCCTTCCGATCGTGCCTTTTCCACTTAGTCTCCCCTCGTGCCGCGATCGAGGAAGACCAATCGGCTTAAGGTCAGGAACAAAGTCAACACAAAACTCAATTACCTCCTCATTTCCATAGCCCTTGGCGATGCTTCCTTCTGGCCTAGCACGGTTACGAACATATTTCTTTAATACTCCCATGAACCTCTCGAAGGGGAACATATTGTGTAGAAATACAGGACCGAGAATGAAAATCTCTTCGACTAGGTGAACCAGGAGGTGCGTCATAATATTGAAGAAGGATGGCGGGAACACCAACTCGAAACTGACAAGACATTGGATCACATCGTTCTGTAACCGTGGTAGAACTTCTAGATTGATTACCTTCTGAGAGATTGCATTGAGGAATGCACATAGCTTCACAATGGCTACTCGAACATTTCCGGCAGGAGCCCCCTCAAAGCAATCGGAAGCAATTGCGTCATAATCACGTGGCAGTCGTGAGACTTCAGGTTTTGGAACTTTTTCTCCGCCATGTTTATTATTCCCTTTATATTGGACGAGAATCCAGACGGGACCTTCATACTGCTCAGGCATTCAAAAAAGATGACCTTCTCTTCTTTGGTCAGAGCGTAGCTGGCACGACCTTGAAACCATTCCGGATGACGGTCATCAGGGTCTTTCAAACGTTGCTGGTCCTGCCGTGCTTCCTTTGTATCATTTGTCTTCCCATACACGCCCAAGAAGCTTAGGAGGTTCACGCAAATATTCTTCGTAACGTGCATCACGTCGATTGCAGAGCGGACTTCTAGGACTTTCCAATATTCTAGCTCCCAGAATATAGATTTCTTCTTCCACATGGCTGCGTGCCCGTCAGCTCCCTTCGGAACTGATTGTCCGCCAGGACCCTTTCCAAAGATGACTTTCAAATCCTTGACCATATCAAATACCTCAGCACCAGTGCGTTCCGCAGGCTTCGGCCGGTGATCTGCCTTGCCGTTGTAATGCTTGCCTTTCTTTCTTACTGGATGAATTTTCGGAAGAAATCGACGATGCCCAAGGTACACGTTCTTCTTACAATTTGGCAAATGTACACTTTCAGTCTCATGTAAGCAGTGCGTGCATGCATTGTATCCCTTATTTGACAGTCCCGAAAGGTTACTAAGAGCAGGCCAATCGTTGATGGTTACGAAAAGCAACGCTCGTAGGTCAAATTCGTCTTCTTTGTGCTCATCCCACACACGGACACCAGGTCTGCCCCACAGCTGTAAAAGTTCATCAACTAATGGCCTTAGGTACACATCGATGTCGTTGCCGGGTTGCTTCGGACCTTGGATGAGCACTGGCATCATAATGAACTTTCGCTTCATGCACAACCAAGGAGGAAGGTTGTAGATGCATAGAGTCACGGGCCAGGTGCTATGGCTGGAGCTCTGCTCGCCAAAAGGATTCATGCCATCTATACTTAGACCAAATCTTATGTTCCTTGCGTCAGCTGCAAAATCTTTGAACTCTCTGTCGATCTTTCTCCATTGCGTTCCATCTGCGGTGTGTCTCAACTCCCCGTCCGACTTACGGTCCTCTTTGTGCCATCGCAACAACTTGGCATGCTCTTTGTTCCTGAACAGACGTTTCAACCGTGGTATTATAGGAGCATACCACATCACCTTGGCGGGAACCCTCTTCCTGGGTTTCTCGCCCTCAACATCGTCACCAGGGTCATCGCCTCTGATCTTATAATGCAATGCAGTGCATACCGGGCATTCATTCAAATTCTCGTATTCACCGTGGTAGAGGATGCAGTCGTTGATGCATGCATGTATCTTCAGAACCTCTAAACCTAGAGGGCAGACAACCTTCTTTGCTTCGTACGTACTGGCGGGCAACTCGTTATTCTTTGGAAACATATTCTTCAACATTTTCAGCAAGTTTTCAAATGCCGAGTCAGCTACACCTGCCTGTGCCTTCCATTTCAGCAAATCCAGTGTGCAGCCCAGCTTTTTCAGACCATCATCGCATCCGGGGTACAACGACTTTCTGTGATCCTCTAACATGCGATCCAAATTCTCCCTCTCCTTTTCAGTTTCGCAGCGTCTCCGTGCATCAGCAATGGTCCGACCAAGATCATCAACGGTCTCATCACGTACCTCTTCTTCACCTTCACCTTCCCCTTCACCTTCCCCTTCACCTTCAGCATCCTCCATGAAAGTATCACCGAAATGAGCAAGATAGCTTTCATCGATGAAATCATCCCCTTCTTCATCTTCTTCCATTATAACCCCTCTTTCTCCATGCTTGGTCCAACAATTATAGCTTGGCATGAAACCGTGCCGAAGCAGGTGCAGGTGAACTTCTCTTGAGGAAGAGTAACCCTTCTGATTCTTACAGTCAACATATGGACAGATAACAAAACCCTTCTGCTTGTTCGCATTAGCCACTACGAGGAAATCTTTCAAACCCGTAGTGAACTCGCGGGAGAGTCGGTTACCGTACATCCATTGCCGATTCATCTGCATTATTATAATATAAAATATATAATTAACCATCATGCATTTATTAAACTAACTAGCTATAAACAATAGAAATTAAACAATGAACAACACACATGCATATTTTATCAATGACACACATGCATGAAAGGTTCAAGTTGCTAACCGCGATAGAGGAGGAAAAAATAAATGAGGAACCTCAAGTGTGGCTCCAACACTTCATATCATGTTTGTTTCACGCTCTTAGGGCATTTCATCAAACACCTTGTGTGCATAAGAGGAACCAAAAGCAAACCTACACCCTCTTGTGAAGCTTGCGAAGAGAAGTGGCACCAAATGGCTAAGTGAGTGTGCTGAACTGGTATATATAGGGGAGGAGCTTTAGTCGCGGTTGGCCTGGCCAACCGCGACTAAAGGCCTTTGGGCACCTTTAGTCGCGGTTGGCCTGGCCAACCGCGACTAAAGCCCCTCACATGCACCAGCTGGCCACCGAGCGCCCTGGGCCCAGGCATTTGGTCGCGGTTCGTCTGCCGAACCGCGACTAAAGACTTCATTAGTCGCGGTTCCTACAGTTTCGCGACTAATGGGGCTGGACGGAAGCCTCTTTTTCTACCAGTGCATGCATATTGTTGGCTTTATTTCACGTGGCAGCCATGTAGAGAAAAAAAAACAAAATTAATTAAGAGAGGAAAATGTAGAGAGAGACGAAGCAAAGAATGGATCAATCCCAATTCCTAGAAATCGCATGCATCACAAGCTGAGCTAAGAGTGATTTTGCACATCCTTTGTGGCCTCGCCTTGGTGGCTGTTGACCACTGTCCTCAAACGATCACAATCACAAGGTTTTTCAGGATTTTGGAATCATGAAAGAGGTGGCAAGTCGCGTAGTCGCGTGCAGGTAGTCAGCTGGATCATGTACAGTGCTATATTCGTGTCTTCTTCCTTGTAGACAAAGTCTCGCGCAGCCATCAGGTTGTGCAGTTTTCTTTTCTCTTTCCGACGAGTGTTTCTACCTCCTACGATGCCCATCGATGGTAGTAAAGTGCAGACCTGCAACTTTGAACCGTATACACTACATGTACCTAGTATTTGCACAAAAAATTAGGTATGGCAGCAGCCAAACCATGCGACTACATTAGCCTCAAGTAGCAGCTCGTCGGGCGACGCACATGGTCTCTTACTCGCCGCTGACAACAAGAGGATTGGGCTGCTAGATTCTTGCAGAGAGGAAAAATCAGACCTGCGGTTGCACGCGTCCTTGGCGTGATGCAACTGACGCTGCGACTGCGCTCCAGGACTAGGGGAGGCCGGCGGGCGCGAACCCGATGGCGCATGGGTGCAGGGTGTCGGGGAATGGCCAGATCCAGACGTGGACGAGGTAGGGGAGGTGGGAGACGGTGTTGTATCGGGCGGCGGCCATGTAACCGAGACACAGAGTGGTTGAGAGAAAGAAGAGAAGGGAAGGAGCAGTGAGAAGGAAGGGAGAGGGAAGGAGCAGGGGCAGATGGGAGGTTCGAGGTGCGGTTCTGCTGGTGCTGCTCGCCGGCGGTGGGCGCACCGAGCGCGGCGGGAGATGGGGCGTGTGGCGAGCGGGAGGATGACGCCGCCTCCAGCGAAACGTTATCTTTGATTAGGCGGTGGCAAAACAATTGTAATATCAGCGAACTCTACTTTCAGTCAGGATAGTTATGCTGAATCAGTACAATATATAAGAGCTACACAAAGAATCTTATCTTCAAGGAAATTTGTGAGAAGGTGCAGAAGTAGATCTGGAAAGAATATGCTTTCTTTGACCAGCCAGGTATCCCAAGAACTTTTATTTTTTTGCGGGTGAGGTATCCCAAGGATTTTGGAGGGACGTAAGAGGCTTCAGATACATGTACATCCAGACATCAACGTCCCTTGCACACTACATTCTCTCGTCTCTTTTCGTGTACAGAGACGCATGAACCCGTCCAAGTGACATCCACTCATCTCCATCTCACATCGAAGATTTTTTTTTCCTGCTTCTTGGTCTCCAAGAAAAAAGAACACTACTCCAACGGTGAGGGTCCCGTTGCTCCACACGCTCCGGGCCCAACTACCTAGTGACGTGGAGTGCGTAAGGAACGGACGAGACTTGCTTGCTCCCTTCCTGTGTGCCCATTCGTGCTCCCGCATACGTGGCTTAATTTAATTGAAACAAAATAAGGCCCGCCTTCACCCTCTTAAAATCAGGGGGGAGATGATTAAATTAGAAAGAAAAAAAAAACAGCCGTAGGATAAAGTGAGAACACGGATGAAAGCATAAAGAGGGAGCAGGCAAGCCGAACCCGAAAAGAACGTGTGTGCGTGTGGGTTTAAACTAGCCCACGTGGGCGTGTGGCGTGACGTGGAGGCTGGCTCGTGGACGGAGTGAGACGTCCGGGTTACAAACTTCTCCTGTCGCCCTCCAAGGCACCAATAATCTGCATTGATACCTATCAAAAAACTCGGCGTTGATTTTTTCTTGCAGGGGTCTGTCTTGATATTTGATAGTCCTTTGAAATCCGTTGCAATGATGAGTGATGGCATCATCCTCGCATCGAGCTTATAAAAAATTCGTTGAGGTAGTCTGCTGCAGATTTGGTTAATACTCCAACGTTGAAGCCTACACCGTGTTAATCACAACCGGAAAGCAACGAGCGCGGACCTGACCAACCTTGGGCTTCAGATACGTGCGCACGCACAGACATAAAAATCATGCATCGAACGGCAATTCCTATAAGCCATGGAAAGCGAACTGGTTTTTGAAAGATATAAATGGAATAAGCATTAGCTCTATATACTTTCGTGTACCGGAGCTCTTCGAATTGCATCCACAGAGAATAATTAAGTACTCCCTCTGTACCAAAATATAAGAACGTTTTTGACACTATGCTAGAGTAAAAAACGTTCTTATATTTTGGGACGGAGGGAGTAAATAATATTCCTAATTACTAGTCTCTTCATCCGAAAATACTTGTCATCAAAATGAATAAAAAAGAATAGTATTTTCGGACAAGTATTTGATGACAAGTATTTTCGGACGGAGGGAATAATATTTACTCTCAACGATATCCAGATAAGAACAGCAACAGTGGTTATGTGGAAGTTTTTTTTTTTGGAATACACACAAGCATGCTTATCTTATGAATTCATAGAAGAAGGAGTGCAGGGACCTAACCACCGTTTTACAGACAGGGCATTCAGCCCAACAGCAGAACCACTACTATCTCTACTAATCCAGCTACTCTCTTTGTTCCATAATATAAAAACGTTTTTCAAATTCCCTCAAAGAAAAAGAATGTTTCTCAAACTATGTTAGCTTGAAAAATATTATTATATTATAGGACGGAGGAAGTAGTTAAGTAGCTCTGCACTACACGCTTGCATGTCGGCGATAAGGTTTTTTCTCGTGATTACTACGCTAAGTAGAAGAACAAGAATGTGCTTATCGGCCAGCAGGCCCTAGCAATACTTCTAGAAGGGTAGGAGCATTGTCGTGTTTAAGTACAGTGAAAGAAGAGAAAATAGTTAACATGTCGTGCTTGTACGATTAACCGACACCGACGTGGGAAGCCAACAAATCCTCACTGTGTTCATGTTCACTCAAGACGTAAACTTAACTGTATCCAACTGTGTGGAGAAGTGATGGTACAGCTGAAAGATTTCTTTTTAAGTCTATTTATATTTTCATTCCTACGAAAGTACTCCTATCTTGCAACTTCACGATTACTATTGCAATTTATTTGTGTTGAAGTTTCAGCACGCCAAAAAGAAAGAAGTTTCAGCACGCTATTGATCTACGTTCCTACTCCCTCCGTTCGAAATTACTTGTCGCAGAAATGAATGTATCTAAATGTATTTTAGATATATCCATTTCTGCGACGAGTAATTCCGAATGAAGGGAGTACGTGGCATTGATATGATAATGTGTATCTCACATATTCACATGGCATGCGTCGTGTCTTATCTTCGTATTCGTAAGCATGCAGGACATGATGATCTATCAATCTTGTCTTGTCCTCGCGCTAACAGACGACGGTCGACGTGATGTTCCGCAGGAAGGTCTCCATCTGCACAGTGTGTTAGTTAATCATGCAGAGGTTTGGACAAAGGAGTGTACATTGCGTGGGGCATTGCTTGGCTCACGAGTGATCGGAATCATGCCAGCCTTATGTACTCGCTAACGGTGTCTTCAATCGGATATATGCAGGCATACGTAGGACCCCTGCAGAAAGGACAACAGATGATCGATCATATACATGGTCACACATTGATTCCCTATCCGGCCGATTTGTACACGGGAATGGACAAAAAGGTTTGGCCATTTGATATCGACGGCACATCCCCTACAATCCAGATACTGATTATTGGAGCCAGCGGAAATCCAATTAATCATGACGGAATCCAACTCTTAATCTTCTCATCTTCGGGTAGTACAGTACTTATTGTCAGTTTGCGCCCTGTGCCATGACCAAGAGGCTGGCTGGGCCACGTCCGGCGCCGTCGACAAGGCGGACTCCAGCGAGGAAGAATAGGACATGGCACGCCGTGAGGTCGTCCGACATGGGAAAGACAGAACATGGGACACACGGTCGCCGCCATGGCTGACGATCATTTAGACTAGATTAAAATAGTCTCGTCCGCTTTTGCTTAGTTGAAATATCTCAAAATAATATGAGTTTGGTCCTCCTGTTTAAATAAAATCAACTAGTTTGTATGAGAAATGAAAACCATCCGGTTTGTTCAAATTTGCTTTTAAATGTATGTTGGCACCATTGGTTGGCCGACTTTCATATCACTGTCCACGGATGCGTTCGTGGACGGATACTGTTTTTTGTTTTAGGGGCCCGTGTTGAAGATATCTTTAACCGGTTTGAGGGATTGGCTAGAGATGGAGTGAATTGTAAGAAACCACCACATTTGGGGCTTCTTTTGCAGAAAACAACCTGGTTGCTAATTTTTTGCAAAAGCCACCGCGCATTCAGTAAAAGTTTTGCAGAGTGCACTGAACCTGTCATTTGGCGTGGTTGAGGGCGTTTCCGACAGGTGGGGCCCAAAATCTCTAACGTGTCCTAACGGACGCGCGGACGGCGCCGTTTCCTTAAGACCGACGCGATCGGGCCGCGAGAGACAGACCGCCCGCGCCTGACCACATCTCGCTCGCTCTCTTTGCTCTCACGCTCGCTCGTTCCCCTCCCTCTTGCTCCTCTCCTCTCCGGTCGCCGCCGGCCGCCATGGTGTCCTGGAGCGACAGCGAGAGCACTGAGGGCTCTGCCGCGCAGTACATCTCCTCCGACGACTCCCCTGTCAAGGTCAGAACCTTCTATTGCTCATTTGTGTTATATGGTTTCTAGGGTTCAACATTTGCTCGATTTGAACAAGTTTTTGTTGGATTTCTCATATCCCAGCTACAATTGATGAGCCGTCGTTCGAGGGTCTTGCTGACGACTTGAATGTGATTTGTGAGCATGGGAATCCAGGGAGGAAATGTGTTGCATTTGAGGCAATAAGCACTGGGAGGAGGTTCATTGCCTATGCCACTGAAGTAAGTTTCAAGTTGTGTCTTTGCAGCATTCCAATTCTTGTTCTAGGGTTTGTAGGTACTGTCCATGTTCTAGGGTTCATAGTTACTGTTCATGTTCTAGGGTTTATAGTTACTGTTCATGTTATAGGGTTCATAGTTACTGAATTTAGTTGTAGGGTTCATAGTTATTGAATTTAGTTCTAGGGTTCATAGGTACTGCTCTTAGTTGTAGTTTTCATAATTAGTCATCATTAAATGAATTTGATTCTGAATCAACTATTTAACTGAATTTGTAAGTAATGTCTGTAATTTTGAACTGATTTTTTCTGTTGTAGGGTGTTGCAAATTGTGGCTTAGTGCAGTGGGTAGATGAGCATTGGTCAGAGCATCTGCAGAATGCTATTCATAAGTTGTGGCTTGTGTATGAGGATAGCCAGCATAATAACAAGATGGCATACCTGGAACATTCATGCACTGTACACAATCTCACACAGCAGAAAAAATTGTTGCAGGAGACATATGAGAAGCTTGTTGAAGATGTGAACAACCTCTTGGATTATAAGGATAGCCAGCCTGAGGTAAACCAGAAGAATGATGCTGAGAACATTTCAGTGAGTGTGGAAAGCAGCATGACAAAGGATGCTGAGATCAAAAAATTGAAGGTTGTTGTTGACCAGTTAAAGCAAATTCATGTAGCTCAAACCACCGTCATTAGGAATTTAAAGTTCGGCCATCTTAAAAAGAAGGAAAAGTTGAGCTCTGATAAGAGGACTTTGGAGATTTGCTATACTGACCTAAAGAAAGAGAAGGATGACCTGAAGAAAGAGAAGGATCAGGTGGATTGTTGCATGGCTGAGCTGATGAAAGTGAAGGAGAAGTTGACCATGGAGAAGAGAACTCTTGCTTCCTGCATTGTTCAGCTCAAGACAGCAGGTGATAGCAACAAGAGGAAGCTTCACCATATTAAGGCTATTTGTGATGAGGACTAAGTTGTGTTGTTGTCTGACCATGTGTGTCAATGATGTCTTTTGTAGTAGCTATGGAGGAAAGCTTGCAATGTGTTAAGCTTTATTGTGGTGAACTCTATTATTTCTGTAGCAATGAACCTTGGGTTGTATGTTGTTTGTGATGAATTATCAGTTTCAATTATCAGCTTTAATTAAGTTCAGTTTGTGATGAATTATCAGCTTGGATTAAGTTGAGTTTGTGATGAATTGTCAGTTTCAATTGTTCTTAAATTATTGTCTTGTGATGAATTATCAATAATGCCCAAATGGATCCATTTAGGGTCTTGTCGACGCCGGGGCACCCTAAATGCCCAAGTGGATCCAGTTAGGGTTTTGTCGACGCCGAGGCACCCTAAATGCCCAAGTGGATCCATTTAGGGTTTTGTCGACGCCGAGGCACCCTAAATGCCCAAGTGGATCCATTTTGGGGTTTGTCGACGCCGAGGCACCCTAAATGCCCAAGTGATCACCATCATAACAACACCATGAAAACTAAGATCATCATCATATCAACTATGAAAACTATGATCACCAACATATCAACTATGATCATCAACATATCAACTATGAAAACTAAGATCATCATCATATCAACTATGAAAACTATGATCACCAACATATCAACACCATGAAAACTAAGATCATCATCATATCAACTATGAAAACTATGATCATCATCACAACAACAGAATGAAAACTTCTTGAAAACATCATAACTAATAAGTTCATCATCATATCATCATAACCAGAGTACCATCGTGCATCACAACCATTAGGTACATTACATAACCCACCACTTGGACTTGAACTAACTGGTTTCAACATTAAATTCTTAATATTCTTCATCACAAACTAGCCCTTTAGGACACGCGGACAGGAGCGAGCGAGCGTGAGAGCAGAGAGAGCGAGCGAGATGTGGTCAGGTGCGGGCGGTCTGCCTCTCGCGACCCGACCGCGTCGGTCTTAAGGAAACGGCGCCGTCCGCGCGTCCGTTAGGACACGTCAGAGATTTTGGGCCCCACCTGTCGGAAACGCCCTCAACCGCGCCAAATGACAGGTTCAGTGCACTCTGTAAAACTTTTACTGAATGTGCGGTGACTTTTGCAAAAGATTAGCGATCAGGTTGTTTTCTACAAGAAAGGCCTCAAATGTGGCGGTTTCTTGCAATTCACTCCTAGAGATGCTATTATACCGGAGGCTCGAAAAATCCTGATCACATTTTGCTATAGTTTTAGAACCATTTCTTTCTATACTTTTGGAACCATTACATAGACACATAACAACTAGAACCGGCTACAATTTCCGAGTACACACTAGAGCCATCGACGGTCCAGGATTCTCATCCAAGACAAAACGTGCCGGGTCCGGATCTTGTTCTTGGCTATACATATCTTAACCCTTATGGCCTTGTTCCGTTCACGCAGACACGACACGGCAAAGCGCGCTTTACGCTTACTTGATTCCCCGGCCCCATCAATCAATCCACTATCTATCGAGCTAGTATCTCCTCTTACAGGGCACCGCCGCACCGCACCTGCAATGGACATGGATGATAGCTTGTTGATTGCCCTTTTGACTCGGGACTACGGCCGGCCTCCGCCTCCGCGTGAGGGCCACTACGTACGTCTTCCGCTTGACTTCTCACGGCGGGCCCTGCCGGCACGCATCGCCTCACCGCCTCTAGCTTCTACTGCTGGTAGTGATCGCCACTGAGTGCATGGATGGATATCCGGTTCCGGACAGGCTGATAGAACTAGAAAAGCTTCGTCAAGGGAAAAAGGTTTCTATTGTCAGTTGTGCTTTGTAACCACCTGGCCTGCACTTGCACACATGATGCTTCATGCACCGACCGCTCTCAGTATATCTTTACTTCCGTATCTAGCTAACTAGCTTGCATACACACCCGTTAGAAAGAAGAAGAAGAAAAAGCTTGCATGCACACACACTGACCAGCTGACTGACTGACTGGCACACATTTTTTGATCAGTTGTATCCTTGAAAAAAACATGATCGGTTCGTCTGTTTTCTGCTGCTATTCTTGTGCTCCAGAGGCTGCTGCTAGTTCTCCCTAACCAATTTTGTTTTTGTTGAAACGACTCCCTAATAAGTTTACATCATATCTGAAAGTTAGTGCGCGCGGATATTCGATTCAGGTGCTCGAACTAAGATATTCCAGGATATAGAACTTTCTGGCAAATGGGACAGCAGCGTTGTCTATTTCCGGAAGCTTTGAGGCGGGTCAAGGGGGCTCGACAAATGATGGCCTGTTGAGTGCCTTCGCTGACCACCTCTCTGTAGTCAGGCAGCCATCACCGGGTCACTCATGACACACCTGAATCTCAAACTTCTCGAAAACGATTCATCACACAAACCCACACATAAATTTGGCTCATAACGGTGCTTCAATTAGGCTAAAGAACCTATGCTTGTGTTAATCCAACACATATGGTCTATAAAAAAACGCACACGCTTGCTACATGTACACCTAAAAAAAATAAAACCAAACCCTTGCTTCTGAAACTCTCGAAAAGATTCGCTGCTGGCGACGTTATCTGTCTGCAACGCCCGGCGCCACTTGTTCGCCGGCGCGAGAGCCAAGCGGAGGAGGAGCACGAGCAGCGCACTCAACTCAACTCCACACGTGGCACGCCGGCGGCACCGTCGGATGAGCAATCAGCAGATTCGCCGCACCTGGCCTGTTCGTTAGGATAGGTTGATGTGGCCGCCTGACATGGAAAGAAACGCACAACGGATTCAGTCATATTTCATCAGCTTTTCAACTGACATACGGTTGGAACGTGTGGCCTGGCGGAGACGAAGAAGTGTCACGAGCAGAGACGGCAGTGCGATCTCGAGTAGTGCCAAGGCCGGCAGCCAGGGCGTTCCTCATCTCTGGAACTCTGCAGGGTTTCTGAGGCTGCTGTTACATTAGCTCCGTAAAATATCAGGACCTCACAGGAGATACCAGTACTTCTACTCTTATCTTTTGGTTTTCTCTCTATCTTCAGGCGCCGATCAATTGCTTTCACCATCCTTTACTAGTACATGCGCAGCCTGCATTTGTCAAATCCACGTGAGAACGCAAACTGGCCGTCATTTGCTCCCACCTTCGCATGGAACTCCTGATCTACCATGGACGTTGTACTGTCATGATTTAAGATGAATAAATCGAAAATTTTCTCGCAAAAACAAGTATTAGTTTACTAGGTAATCCTTCTCCAAATAAGAACAATCGGACAGACAGTGACGAAACAGCTCTCCAACCATGCCTACCAAACCTAATTAACCTGGTGCTAACTAGATGTCCACACTAATTAAACGTGTGGCATACACTAGTTGGGCATGCATTTGGTACTACAGATTGGGTCGATTTGGGTGCACTGCAACGCATACTAAAGGCTCTGTCGGTCTGTCCTCTCTATCGTTCCTAATGTAGGAACTTGATTAATATGTGATGCTATGGTTGGGTGGTTGATCTCTGTCGGTCTGATTAGCAAGTTGATCTGGATAGGGGTTGCTCATCATATCAAGATTGGTAATAGAACATGTGAAGAATGCCTAGGTTAGTTGGCTGTACCATGAAAGTCAAGTATGGGTTTGGTGACTGATATCTTGCCGGTATTCAAGCTCCAAATATCTAGCGGATGCTCTGCTTTGCACTTTTTCTTATCTTGCACTTTTTGGCTGCATTGATTGCGAAAAAAGGTTCGAGCGCAGCGCATGAATTCAGGAGTACTGCATTATATTATGCGCATAGGACCGCTACCACAGCATACTTGGATTTAAAGTAGCATATGGTGTAGTAGATTCCAAATCGGATCACAAATGGTAGGATAATACAAAAAACAACATTTTTTATCTTTTACACACTGATACCTCCAACATGTTTAAAATAGAGAGTATATTCATCCAGCATACTGCTGGATTTTGGAGTATTTTAATCCGCACACTTATGCTGAATTAATACAAGAAGAGGTACACAGAGCCTATCTATAACGAAATTTCTCAAAAGATGCAGAAGTGGATCTGAAAAGCAATGACATAATTTGCTTTCTTTGACTCGTCTTGTATCCCAAATATTTTGGGGTGAAAAAGAGGCTCCATGTTACCTATACATCCTGACGTCCACATCCCTTGTACATGACACATTCTCTAGCATCTTTTCCACAACAAACATCGTATGGACCTATCCAGGTGACATCTACTAATCTTCATCTCATCTCTACAATTTTTTTTCCTTGTACTTGGTCTTCAAGAAAAAGTATTACTACCAAACCAATATGCGAGGGGCGGGGTCCCGTAGCTCCAGGGTCCAGCTACCTAGTGACGTGCATGCATTTGGCTTAAACTAGCACACGTCAACACGCCAGGCGTGACGTGGAGGGCTAGCTCATGGATGAAATGAGACTTCCGGTTACAACCTTCCCTCATGGCCCACCAAGGCACTCAAAGTTTGCGTTGATAGTCTTTTTAAATCCGTTGCAATGATGAATGATGACACGATCCTCTAATCGAGCTCCAAAAATATTATAGGAAAGTGTGCTATCACTTTTGATTAATACATTGATTTGTATCCATAGTATACAATTCGCCGTTCAAGTCTACATAGTGTTAACGAGCCATGATTCCATCCACTGAAAACCGGATCATGCATCTCTAATGAATATTCAACCAACTCAACCTACCAGATGTAGTTTTTTGTGCGAATCAACCTATGGTTGAGTTGGTTAGGTGGACAGTGGTATCCCTAACCCACCAGGGTTCAAATCCTGATGCTCGCATTATTTCTGGATTTATTTCAGGATTTCCGGCGATGCGCTTTCAGTGGAAGGAGACGTTCCCGTCGACGACGATAAATTTCAAGATGATATGCCGGCTCAGTCTCCTGGAGATGCTCATAGGGGTAGGGTGTGCATGTGTACGTTCATAGGGATGAGTATATGCGCGTGTATATGAGCGCTTGTGTCTGTACTGATGCTCAAAAAAAGATGTAGTTTTTTGTGCGATGGTTGCAGTTTGTTGGTCATGGGCAACCTTTTTGCCGAACAAATATATGGAAGGAAATTGCATGTCTCGAAATACCTAAAAGAACACTTAGGACAATAACCCGTCTCAAACGTCCGGACGGATGGCCCGGTCATTAACCGGTCACCAAAAATCAACTCAGGCGAGCGCCTCGAACGGGCCTCAAACACCCAGATTGACCGGCACCCCTCATATCCAGCCGGGGCGGATATGGGGGGCGTTCGCCACATCGTCCCCGGCCCACGCTAGCCCACCCGATCCTACATATATTCCTCCCAATACGCTCCCTGGGTCAAACCCTAGCCACTTCACTCCACTCTACTCCACCACCCAAGCTCCTGTTCGGCGATCTTCGGCCTTCTCCAGCATGGCATGCAGTGGATCTGAGTCCTACACCTTCAGATCCGTCGACCCCGAGCTCATCCCACACGGCCCTGAGGAGGAGATGGTCGTCCGGCTTGCACTTCACCGCTCCCGGGAGGAGGCCCGTGCGAGGCAGCGGTCGGACTCCTTCCATCAGGAATCCATTGCGTCTGCCCAAATGGCTCATGGATCCGGCACTAGGTGTGCCATTGCTGGCCTCACCGGAGGGGGTGCGGTCCGTCTGGCGTCCGAATGCGGTGGCGGACGCACAACCCCTCTGTTGACACGCCGAGGCCATGGACGCACCATGGGCATCGTTCGACGATAACATGGCACGGCGTGCCCGCCGTGCGAGGCAGCGGGCATGGGTGGTGGCGGCAATCCTCGTGGAAGTGGATGTTTGGAGAGGCGAAGTCGCATTCTCTAGCACCCCAACGGATGGCCCTTAACCCCACGCGCCACATCCGTGTCCTGGTGGATGTCGGCGGCTCCTTCCATGACGGATCCATCATCGATCTGACGTCCACCGCCACCGGCAGGGTTCCGGGCTCCAAAAAGGAAGAGTAGGGCATGGGAGACGGCGGTGCCTTGAGTCCCGTGAGCCGAGCCATGTCCCATGTCTTAGTCTACATCGCCCGCGACCGGACAACCACTCTGAGGGGCGCAGCCGGCCGCCGGACATGGGCACAATGGAGCCGTACGCGCTCCTCTTAAGATTAGGTTTACGTTGCATGTAAAAGTATGGATTTGAGATTTCTAATTTGAGATATCCGGTTGTGGAGTCAGTTATTTGAGGTGTGACCAATCAGTGTCTGCGAAGGCGCCCGGGCACATCCGCGGACGTTTGAGGGGTCGGATTTTCCAAGTCCGGTTGTAGATGATCCAATGTTTGTGTCATTTTTGCTGATGCCGATCATCACTATCTATAAATTGATGTGATTAAATTCCCTTGTCCTCCCTTAGACTAGAAAGCATGTTTTCCTCGAGGAGCCGTACAATTTTTTTTGGCCAACGAATGAGCTGCCGTGAGGGGGGGGGGGGGGGGACTTAGCTTAGACGAACATCCACACACATAAATTGTGTAGTTTCCTTTTGCGTGAGTTATTGGGCTTCCTGAAGGAAATATGCCCTAGAGGCAATAATAAAGTTATTATTTATTTTCTTATTTCATGATAAATGTTTATTATTCATGCTAGAATTGTATTAACCGGAAACATAATACATGTGTGAGTACATAGACAAACAGAGTGTCACTAGTATGCCTCTACTTGACTAGCTTGTTAATCAAAGATGGTTATGTTTCCTAGCCATGGACAAAGAGTTGTCATTTGATTAACGGGATCACATCATTAGTTGAATGATCTGATTGACATGACCCATTTCATTAGCTTAGCACCCGATCGTTTAGTATGTTGCTATTGCTTTCTTCATGACTTATACATGTTCCTATGACTATGAGATTATGCAACTCCCGTGTGCCGGAGGAACACTTTGTGTGCTACCAAACGTCACAACGTAACTGGGTGATTATAAAGGTGCTCTACAGGTGTCTCCAAAGGTACATGTTGGGTTGACGTATTTCGAGATTAGGATTTGTCACTCCGATCGTCAGAGAGGTATCTCTGGGCCCTCTTGGTAATGCACATCACTTAAGCCTTGCAAGCAATGCAACTAATGAGTTAGTTGCGAGATGATGTATTACGAAACGAGTAAAAAGACTTGCCGGTAACGAGATTGAACTAGGTATTGGATACCGACGATCGAATCTCGGGCAAGTAACATACCGATGACAAAGGGAACAACGTATGTTGTTATGCGGTCTGACCGATAAAGATCTTCGTAGAATATGTAGGAGCCAATATGGGCATCCAGGTCCCACTATTGGTTATTGATCGGAGACGTGTCTCGGTCATGTCTACATTGTTCTCGAACCCATAGGGTCCGCACGCTTAAGGTTTCGATGACAGTTATATTATGAGTTTATACGTTTTGATGTACCGAAGGTTGTTCGGAGTCCCGGATGTGATCACGGACATGACGAGGAGTCTTGAAATGGTCGAGACATAAAGATTGATATATTGGAAGCCTATGTTTGGATATCGGAAGTGTTCTGGGTGAAATCGGGATTTTACCGGAGTACCGGGAGGTTACCGGAACCCCCCGGGAGCTATATGGGCCTTAATGGGCCTTAGTGGAAAAGAGAAGGGGCAGCCCAAGATGGGCCGCGCACCCCTCCCCTCCCTTGGTCCGAATAGGACAAGGAGAGGGGGCCGGCCCCCCTCTCTCTTTTCCCCCCCTCCGCGAATCCTATTCCAACTAGGATTGGGGGGGGGGGGAATCCTACTCCCAGAGGGAGTAGGACTCCTCCTGGCGCGCCTCTCCTAGGCCGGCCGCACCCCCCCCTTGATCCTTTATATACGGAGGCAGGGGAACCCCAGAGACACACAAGTTGATCCACGTGATCATATTCTTAGCCGTGTGCGGTGCCCCCTTCCACCATAATCCTCGATAATATTGTAGCAGTGCTTAGGCAAAGCCCTGCGACGGTAGAACATCAAGATCGTCACCACGCCGTCGTGCTGACGGAACTCTTCCCCAACACTTTGCTGGATCAGAGTCCGGGGATCGTCATCGAGCTGAACGTGTGCTAGAACTCGGAGGTGCCATAGTTTCGGTGCTTGATCGGTCGGGACGTGAAGACGTACGACTACATCAACCGCGTTGTCATAACGCTTCCGCTATCGGTCTATGAGGGTACGTAGACAACACTCTCCCCTCTCGTTGCTATGCATCACCATGATCTTGCGTGTGCGTAGGAAATTTTTTGAAATTACTACGTTCCCCAACAGTGGTATCAGAGCCTAGGTTTTATGTGTTGATGTTATATGCACGAGTAGAACACAAGTGAGTTGTGGGCGATATAAGTCATACTGCTTACCAGCATGTCATACTTTGGTTCGGCGGTATTGTTGGATGAAGCGACCCGGACCGACATTACGCGTACGCTTACGCGAGACCGGTTCTCCCGACGTGCTTTGCACATAGGTGGCTTGCGGGTGACAGTTTCTCCAACTTTAGTTGAACCGAGTGTGGCTATGCCCGGTCCTTGCGAAGGTTAAAACAGCACCAACTTGACAAACTATCGTTGTGGTTTTGATGCGTAGGTAAGATTGGTTCTTGCTTAAGCCCGTAGCAGCCACGTAAAACTTGCAACAACAAAGTAAAGGACGTCTAACTTGTTTTTGCAGGGCATGTTGTGATGTGATATGGTCAAGACATGATGCTGAATTTTTTGTATGAGATGATCATATTTTGTAACCTAGTTATCGGCAACTGGCAGGAGCCATATGGTTGTCGCTTTATTGTATGCAATGCAACCGCGCTGTAATGCTTTACTTTATCACTAAGCGGTAGTGATAGTCGTGGATGCATAAGATTGGCGAGACGACAACGATGCTACGATGGAGATCAAGGTGTCGCGCCGGTGATGATGGTGATCATGACGGTGCTTCGGAGATGGAGATCACAGGCACAAGATGATGATGGCCATATCATATCACTTATATTGATTGCATGTGATGTTTATCTTTTATGCATCTTATCTTGCTTTGATTGACGGTAGCATTATAAGATGATCTCTCACTAAATTATCAAGAAGTGTTCTCCCTGAGTATGCACCATTGCGAAAGTTCTTCGTGCTGAGACACCACGTGATGATCGGGTGTGATAGACTCTACGTTCAAATACAACGGGTGCAAAACAGTTGCACACGCGGAATACTCAGGTTATACTTGACGAGCCAAGCATATGCAGATATGGCCTCGGAACACGGAGACCGAAAGGTCGAGCGTGAATCATATAGTAGATATGATCAACATAGTGATGTTCACCATTAAAAACTACTCCATCTCACGTGATGATCGGACATGGTTTAGTTGATTTGGATCACGTGATCACTTAGATGATTAGAGGGATGTCTATCTAAGTGGGAGTTCTTAAGTAATATGATTAATTGAACTTAAATTTATCATGAACTTAGTCCTGGTAGTATTAGCATATCTATGTTGTAGATCAATAGCTCGCGTTGTTGCTTCCCTATGTTTGTTTTGATATGTTCCTAGAGAAAAACTATGTTGAAAGATGTTAGTAGCAATGATGCGGATTGGATCCGTGATATGAGGTTTCTCCTCATTGCTGCACAGAAAAATTATGCCCTTGATGCACCGCTAGGTGACAGACCTATTGCAGGAGCAGATGCAGACGTTATGAATGTTTGGCTAGCTCAATATGATGACTACTTGATAGTTTAGTGCACCATGCTTAACCGCTTAGAATCGGGACATCAAAGACGTTTTGAACGTCATGGACCATAAAGATGTTCCAGGAGTTGAAGTTAATATTTCAAGCAAATACCCGAGTTGAGAGATATGAAGTCTCCAACAAGTTCTATAGCTACAAGATGGAGGAGAATCGCTCAAGCAGTGAGCATGTACTCAGATTGTCTGGGTACTACAATCGCTTGAATCAAGTGGGAGTTAATCTTCCAGATAAGATAGTGATTGACAGAATTCTCTAGTCACCATCACCAAGTTAGTAGAATTTCGTGATGAACTATAGTATGCAAGGGATAACGGAAATGATTCCCAAGCTCTTCGTGATGCTAAAATCGACGAAGGTAGAAATCAAGAAAAACATCAAGTGTTGATGGTAGACAAGACCACTAGTTTTAAGAAAAGGGCAAAAGGAAGAAGGGGAACTTCAAGAAGAACGGCAAGCAAGTTGCTGCTCAAGTGAAGAAACCCAAGTCTGGTCCTAAGCCTGAGACAAAGTGCTTCTACTACAAAGGGATTGGTCACTGGAAGTGAAACTACCCCAAGTATTTGGTGGATAAGAAAGGATGGCAAAGTAAACAAAGGTATATTTGATATACATGTTATTGATGTGTACTTTACTAGTGTTCATAGCAACCCCTCAGTATTTGGTACTAGTTCAGTTGCTAAGATTAGTAACTCGAAACGGGAGTTGCAGAATAAAGAGAGACTAGTTAGGGGTGAAGTGACGATGTGTATTGGAAGTGGTTCCAAGATTGATATGATCATCATCGCACACTCCCTATACTTTCGGGATTAATGTTGAACCTAAATAAGTGTTATTTGGTGTTTGCGTTGAGCATAAATATGATTTGATCATGTTTATTGCAATACGGTTATTCATTTAAGTTAGAGAACAATTGTTGTTCTGTTTACATGAATAAAACCTTCTATGGTCATACACACCAACGAAAATGGTTTATTGGATCTCGATTGTAATGATACACATATTCATAATATTGAAGCCAAAAGATGCAAAGTTAATAATGATAGTGCAACTTGTTTGTGGCACTGCCATTTAGGTCATATTGGTGTAAAGCGCATGAAGTAAACTCCATGCTGATGGGATTTTGGAATTACTTGATTATGAATCACTTGATGCTTGCGAACCATGTCTCTTGGGCAAGATGACTAAAACGCCGTTCTCCAGAACAATGGAGCAAGCAACAGATTTTTTGGAAATCATACATACTGATGTATGTGGTCCGATGAATATCAAGGCTTGCAGCGGGTATCATTATTTTCTGACCTTCACAGATGATTTGAGCAGATATGGGTATATCTACTTGATGAAACATAAGTCTGAAACATTTGAAAAGTTCAAAGAATTTTAGAGTGAAGTGGAAAATCATCGTGACAAGAAAATAAGGTTTCTACGATCTGATTGTGGAGACAAATATTTGAGTTACGAGTTTGGTCTTCAATTAAAAGAATGTGGAATAGTTTCACAAATTCGTGCCACCTGGAACACCACAGCATAATGGTGTGTCCGAACGTCATAGCCGTACTTTATTAGATATAGTGCAAATCTATGATGTTTCTTACCGATTTACCACTATCATTTTTGAGGTTATGTATTAAAGACAGCTGCATTCACATTAAAAGGGGGCACCATCTAAGTCCGTTGAGACGACACAATCTGAACTGTGGTTTGGCAAGAAACCAAAGTTGTCGTTTCTTAAAGTTTGGGGTTGTGATGCTTATATGAAAAAGTTTCATCCTGATAAGCTCAAATCCAAATCGGAGAAATATGTCTTCATAGGATACCCAAAGGAGACTGTTGGGTACACCTTCTATCACAGATCCGAAGGCAAGACATTCGTTCCTGAGAATAGATACTTTCTAGAGAAGGAGTTTCTCTCGAAAGAAGTGAGTGGGAGGAAAGTAGAAAACTTGATAAGGTAATTGTATCATCTCCCTTATTGGAAAGTAGTTCATCACAGAAATCTGTTCTTGTGACTACTACACCAATTAGTGGGGAAGCTAATGATGATGATCATGTAACTTCAGATCAAGTTACTACCAAATCTCGTAGGTAAACCAGAGTGAGATCCGCACCAGAGTGGTACGGTAATCCTGTTCTGAAAGTCATGTTACTAGACCATGATGAACTTGTGAACTATGAGGAAGCGATGATGAGCCCAGATTCCGCAAAATGGCTTGAGGCCATGAAATCTGAGATGGGATCCATGTATGAGAACAAAGTGTAGACTTTGGTTGACTTGCCCGATGATCGGCAAGCCATAGAAAATAAATGGATCTTCAAGAGGAAGACGGACGCTGATAGTAGTGTTACTATCTACAAAGCTAGAATTGTCGCAAAAATTTTTTTGACAAGTTTAAAGGTGTTGACTACGATGAGAGTTTCTCACTCGTATCTATGCTTAAGTCTGTCCGAATCATGTTAGCATTTGCCGCATTTTATGAAATCTGGCAAATGGATAAACAAAACTGCATTCCTTAATGGATTTATTAAAGAAGAGTTGTATATGATGCAACCAGAAGGTTTTGTCAGTCCTAAAGGTGCTAACGAAATATGCAAGCTCCAGCGATTCATCTATGGACTGGTGCAAGCATCTCGGAGTTGGAATACACGCTTTGATAAGTTGATCAAAGCATATAGTTTTATACAGACTTGCGATGAAGCCTGTATTTACAAGAAAGTGAGTGGGAGCACTACAACATTTCTGATAAGTATATGTCAATGACATATTGTTGATCAGAAATAATGTAGATTTATTCTGCAAAGCATAAAGGAGTATTTGAAAGGAGTTTTTCAAAGAAAGACCTCGGTGAAGCTACTTACATATTGAGCATCAAGATCTATAGAGATGGATCAAAACGCTTGATAAGTTTTTTCAATGAGTACATACCTTGACAAGATTTTGAAGTAGTTCAAAATGGAACAGTCAAAGAAAGAGTTCTTGCCTGTGTTACAAGGTGTGAAATTGAGTAAGACTCAGAACACGACCACGACAGAAGATAGAAAGAGAATCAAAGTCATTCCCTATGCCTTGGCCATAGGTTCTATAAAGTATGCCATGCTGTGTACCAGATCTATTGTATACCCTACACTGATTTTGGCAAGGGAGTACAATAGTGATCTAGGAGTAGATCACTGGACAGCGGTCAAAATTATCCTTGGTGGAATAAGGATATGTTTCTCAATTATGGACGTGACAAAAAGGGTTCGTCGTAACGGGTTACGTCGATGCAAATTTTGACACTGATCTAGATGACTCTAAGTCTCAATCTGGATACATATTGAAAGTGGGAGAAATTAGCTAAAAGTAGCTCCGTGCAGAGCATTGTTGACATAGAAATTTGCAAAATACATACGGATCTGAATATGGAAGACCCGTTGACTAAACTTCTCTCACAAGCAAAACATGATCACACCTTGATACTCTTTGGGTGTTAATCACATAAGCGATGTGAACTAGATTACTGAATCTAGTAAACCCTTTGGGTGTTGGTCACATGGCGATGTGAACTATGGGTGTTAATCACATGATGATGTGAACTATCGATGTTAATCACATGGTGATGTGATCTAGATTATTGACTCTAGTGCAAGTGGGAGACTGAAGGAAATATGCCCTAGAGGCAATAATAAAGTTATTATTTATTTCCTTATTTCATGATAAATGTTTATTATTCATGCTAGAATTGTATTAACCGGAAACATAATACATGTGTGAATACATAGACAAACAGAGTATCACTAGTATGCCTCTACTTGACTAGCTTGTTAATCAAAGATGGTTATGTTTCCTAACCATGGACAAAGAGTTGTCATTTGATTAACGGGATCACATCATTAGTTAAATGATCTGATTGACATGACACATTTCATTAGCTTAGCACCCGATCATTTAGTATGTTGTTATTGCTTTCTTCATGACTTATACATGTTCCTGTGACTATGAGATTATGCAACTCCCGTGTGCCGGAGGAACACATTGTGTGCTACCAAACGTCACAACGTAACTGGGTGATTATAAAGGTGCTCTACAGGTGTCTCCAAAGGTACATGTTGGGTTGACGTATTTCGAGATCAGGATTTGTCACTCCGATCGTCGGAGAGGTATCTCTGGGTCCTCTTGGTAATGCACATCACTTAAGCCTTGCAAGCAATGCAACTAATGAGTTAGTTACGAGATGATGTATTACTGAACGAGTAAAGAGACTTGCCGGTAACGAGATTGAACTAGGTATTGGATACCGGCGATCCAATCTCGGGCAAGTAACATACCGATGACAAAGGGAACAACGTATGTTGTTATGCGGTCTGACCGATAAAGATCTTCGTAGAATATGTAGGAGCCAATATGAGCATCCAGGTCCCGCTATTGGTTATTGACCGGAGACGTGTCTCGGTCATGTCTACATTGTTCTCGAACCCGTAGGGTCCGCACGCTTAAGGTTTCGATGACAGTTATATTATATGTTTTGATGTACCGAAGGTTGTTCGGAGTCCCGGATGTGATCACGGACATGACGAGGAGTCTTGAAATGGTCGAGACATAAAGATTGATATATTGGAAGCCTATGTTTGGATATCGGAAGTGTTCCGGATGAAATCGGGATTTTACCGGAGTACCGGGAGGTTACCGGAACCCCCCGAGAGCTATATGGGCCTTAATGGGCCTTAGTGGAAAAGAGAAGGGGCAGCCCAAGATGGGCCGCGCGCCCCTCCCCTCCCTTGGTCCGAATAGGACAAGGAGAGGGGGCCGGCCCCCCTCTCTCCTTTCCCCCCTCCGCGAATCCTATTCCAACTATGATTGGGGGGGGGGAATCCTACTCCCAGAGGGAGTAGGACTCCTCCTGGCACGCCTCTCCTAGGCCGGCCGCACCCCCCCCCCCCCTTGATCCTTTATATACGGAGGCAGGGGAACCCCAGAGGCACACAAGTTGATCCACGTGATCATATTCTTAGCCGTGTGCGGTGCCCCCTTCCACCATAATCCTCGATAATATTGTAGCGGTGCTTAGGCGAAGCCCTGCGACGGTAGAACATCAAGATCGTCACCACGCCGTCGTGCTGACGGAACTCTTCCCCGACACTTTGCTGGATCGGAGTCCGGGGATCGTCATCGAGCTGAACGTGTGCTAGAACTCGGAGGTGTCGTAGTTTCGGTGCTTGATCGGTCGGGCCGTGAAGACGTACAACTACATCAACCGCGTTGTCATAACGCTTCCGCTATAGGTCTACGAGGGTACGTAGACAACACTCTCCCCTCTCGTTGCTATGCATCACCATGATCTTGTGTGTGCGTAGGAAATTTTTAAAATTACTACGTTCCCCAACACTTCCATCTCATGCTGGTTTTCAGCCCAGCTCTGCCAGACTTTCCGGGGCTTACTTGAAAAAATTATATGAAAAGCAACATCAAGCTTACTGAAATAGCTAGAAGGAAGTGCTGGACATCTTCCCCACAAGGATCAAGGTTCATAGACAAACTATTGCAATGTACTCTCTCCGTTCGGAATTATTTATCTCAAAAATGGATGTATCTAGATGTATTTTAGTTCTAGATACATCCATTTTCGAGACAAATAATTTCGAACGGAGGGAGTATAAACAAATGGTGGGATGAATTTCTTGCCGCCCATCACACTAGAAAGCACACGTGTGTAGTGGTTTTTAGGTAGCACACCAAGCCTTGGAGGACATCCACATGAATAATTCATGTAGTTTGCTTTTGCCTGAATAGTTGGCATGCCTTATCATGCGGTTTTCGGTTTAGCGCTGCCAAAAAGTCTATTGAAAATGTCGTATTTCTTCCAATTACTCTGTGAAAAAAGAGAGCAACATCACACTTACTAAAGTAGCCAAAAAGCAGTCAATGCTCGGACATGTCTCCCATTACCACTGGCGGTAGATCCATCGCAAACTATTAATCAATGATGGGATAAATTCCCATGACTCACTAGACTAGAAAGTCAATTTCTACCCGAGTAACCATTAATTTCTTTTTCATTTGTCAAAAAATGACAAAGCATGAGGTGGCTCACCTAGCCTGTTTTTGGCTCAGCCCCACAAAGAAAAGTTGATATCTACGAACGAGCAGAATGCACAACTATAAAAAAGACAAAAGGCAACATCAAACTTACTGAAGAAGCCAGTGGGTTTTAACTTCTCGACCAAGGATATACAGCCCGTCCCTTTCTATGTGTTGACTTGCACTAGAGTGTGACCTAGAGACATAAATAAGCAATAATTAGCATTTACATCGAAAGATATTCAGATAGCAACAGCACTAATTTGGAAGATATTATCTCGTGATTATACACTAAGTTGAGGTCTTCTTTGGTTTGAAGGAATTTCATAGGAATTCTAGAGGATTGGATTCTCATAGGATTTTTTCCTTTAGAGCCCTTTGGTTCATAGGAATGTATTCCTATCCTACATAGGATTGGTTCCTATCCTCCACATTTTATAGGAAAATAAAATTGAGCTTAGACTCAATAGAAAATTTTCTTTGATGTCAACCAAATGACATCTTGTTTCCTATTTCTACTCATAAGATTTGAGATACATGTCATTTCATTTCCTACAAGATTCCTATTCCTATGGTAATCCTATCCTATAAACCAAAAGATGCCTGAATAGTAACAATAATGTGCTTCGCAGCCTTAGTAATACTACTTCTGGAAGGGCATGCACATTACAGCGTGTTTAAGTACAGTGAAAGAAAGAAAAAGGGCTACACGTCGTGCTTGAGATTAACCAAGAAAAAGGGTTACAGGGTGACCGCTGCTTGAAGCCAGCAAATCCTGGTTGTGTTCATCCCTCCAAAAGCCGTAAACTTAACTAGTATCCAACCGTGTTTGACGACGGCCGGGAAGTGACAGTGCTGCCGAAAGCAACTTAAAAAATCAATTCAAAACTTCAATTTCTGTGAAAGCATTATGCAACTTCATAATTGACAATTGACGTGTTGAAGTTTCGGCGACCTACTACGTGGCGACTGATTATATGTACCACATGCATGCTCCTGTCTTCGATCTCACTAGCCATGCATGGTTCTTTTCGAGGGTTGTTAGGGAGCCGTATCTTCAAATTCGTAGGCAGGCAGGACATGATGATCTATCCATCTTGTCTTGTTCCCGCCCTAATCGACGACGGTGATGTGATGTTCCGCAGGAGGTATCCATCTGCACAGCGTTAGTTAATCATGCAAATAGCGCAGCTCACGAGTGATCGAAATCATGCCAGCATTATACTTCCTTTGTTCCAAAATAGATGACTCAATTTTATATTAAAATTAATATAAAATTGAGTCATCTATTTTGAAATGGAGGGAGTATATACGAGGCACGTAGGACCCTCGCAGAAAGTACAACATATGATCGATCACATTATACGACTGGTCACACATTGATTCGCTAAAACGCCCGATCTGTACCCTGCTGGATCTGACAAAAATGTCTCGTCATTTGATAAAGATGGCTAGTGCCCTTCGTTGAGCTATTAATTATTGGAACCATGCATCAGAAAATTGAATTAATCATGACTGAATCCCCGGGCCCCCGATATCCAGGGGCCCATACACAAGCCTCGCGGTAACAGGCTAAGCAGCCATGATTTTGTCTATGCAAAACAGTCTAGCTGGCAGCTACATTAGGAAGCCTACAATCCATCCTGAGAATCCCGTCTACTACTCCCGGGGCAATTGCCAATTTTGTTTTCTTTCCATCATGAGTTCCCATATCTGGTTCTCTGCTAGGATCCCTAATTCCCTACTACCCTAGTATACTCGTCTGAGCCCCGATCGCTAGTTCCGGCCTCGCAGGCGCTCGGCGGTTTTCGCCAAGGTCCTGAGGACCTGACCGCCGACCGCCGTAGTTCACCGACAAACTCCGATCCCCTGTCCCTAGGCGCTGAAGCACACGCACATCGTTGAGGGCGTTCGGCAGACGACAGTCCACATCGCACCATTGCCGTGCCGAGAGTCCAATGAGTGGTCGCCGACGCCGATCTGAACTATTTCAGGTATATCACATAACCATTCCCTAGACGTATACTGTAAACTAAGTAGTAATTTACAAGCCTGTGCAACCTTTTGATGCCAAAAAAAAAATTCCTAGCCCTTCTGTTATCATCTCGTCTAGAAAGTATGCTTCTGGTAAAAAAAAAATTTAAGGGAATGGAACAGCGTGTGGATCATTGGTGCTTCGAAGAACCATAATAATGGGTTCAGTATTGTGGATACTTCTTGCGAAGGAAGAGAAACCAACTATGTAATTGAAATTCTGAATCTTAACAAGATGAAAATACTGACATCAACATTGACAATAACAATGTATGCATCTTTTTTTGTTTGCGCGGGGGGAATGTATACATCAGTGATAAGAATCTTTACCGGTAACATCGTAGACATAGATTTTGCTTATAGTTGTTATGCGACGTTTATACTAGGGGCCCCGAGGTTTGGGTTCGCCTCGGGCCCCTGAAATCACAGGACCAGCCCTGCTTAAAGGGTGCTTGGATCCAAAGAACTTATTTTAGTCCGACTAAAAATAGTCTCTTTAAGAGGCTAAAGTTCCAAGCACCCTTGATTAAAGAGGGACTAAAACTAGCTAGTCTTGAGACTAAAAGTTTTTAATCAAAGGTATTCCTACTAAAATGTGGATTAGTCTTCTCTCTTCTTATTTAACTTCTTTCTTTTAACACCGACGAGTTCTGGATTGGAGGGTTTGGAGAATAATAAATGCTCATTAACTTGATTTTAGTCTCTTTAGTATTTGGATCCAAGCATGGGTGAGGCTAGCAAGTTTTAATCCCACTATTTTTAGTCATGAGACTAAAACGTATCCAATCACCCTCTTAATCTTTGCATCTTGGGTGGTACAGTACTTCTTTTGACATTTCAGGATCAAATGAAGTTGTATTAAAGCTGGGTCAATTAATTTGGATCGGAGGGAGTGGTATACTTTTATTCTCGACGATGGGCCGTGATTCACAACGAAATGCAGGCTTTTTTTCAAGAAAATCAAGAAAACATTCTCGGTAAATCTACTAAAATACTGGTCCTTCACAACAATGGCTGGTAGTGCAATGACCTCGTCAACATTTTTGTCATTGTTGCACTGGGTCTCTGGAAACTGCCATCCACCTTTGCAAGGATTGCCCTTTCAACTAGGCGGTCCATTGCCTTGTGCACGCCTGGGTCGGCGATCAATTCCTTATTGGGTCCTGAAGCTCCACTCTGTCGATTGACACGCGGTGGAACGAAGTGGTGCGCCACATGGAGAAGGGGCAAAAGTGTGTGGGCATTTTTTTAGAGGAAAGACAGATGTCATATGTGGAGAACACCAAATGTGGGTTCATCATATTTAACAGGAATGGATTAGTGGAATTGGTGATACCTTTAAGAAGAAGAAATAATATAACATATAAAACTAAATCAAATAATATAGTTTTCTAGCAAAGAATGAATTAGTGGCAACGATATTACCCCTTCAGAAGAATTTTTTGAAATGAATTAATAGAAATAATGACAAAATTTACACCCAATTTACACAGAAATTATGTTATTTATAAAGAATAAGCATATAATAGTTGAATTTTCAAAAAAAAATCCTAAGAAGTAATGAATTGGGGGCATTGGTATTACCCTTAAATAAAACCAAAATCAAAACCAAATTACATGAATAAAATTTTCTAAGTAAGAATGAACTAGTGGCATTGGTAATACTCCATCTATCCCATAATGTAAGACGTTTTTTGGCACTAGTGTCAAAAAATGTCTTACATTATGGAACAAGGGAGTACCATTTAAGAAAGAAAAAGGAAAAGATACTTAAAAAACTTGCACACAATTTTCACTGAAAGTGCACTTTTTGTAATATGCAAAGACGGGGCATATAATAGGAGAGTGGCGAAATGGCTTCCAAGCTCGTCTGCTCCTGCCCGTAAAACAAAAATAAAATAAAAAAATTGATTTATTTAATTTTTTTTGCATAAAAGATGTTTGAGTGCGTGAGTCCGTGCCAATTTTAAGCGTGTTTGGACCGACTTTCTATTGTCTGTGAAAAAGTCTATAGTTTTTTTTACTGTTAAAGCATTGTTCGGACCGACTTTTCATTTATTTTGCTGAGATTCCACCGGCGCATCGCACCTACGATGGACATGCATGGATATATAGCTAGTTGATTGCCCTTTTGACTGGCGTCTCCGACCGGCCGAATCAAGCCAGGACGCCTCCGCCTCCCCGTGACAGCCACTAGCTTCGGCTTCGGCTTGACTTCTCACGGCGGGTCCTGCCGGCCAGCACGCGTCTATCACCCCCGCTCGGCCGCCTCTAGCTTCCACTTGTGATAATGGCGGCCACTGTATGCATATGGATATCCACGGCCATATGCTGAGAGAACAAGAAAAGTTTCGTCGACGGAAAAAGGTTTCTATTGTCAGTTCTCCTTTGTAACCATCTGGCCTGCACTTGCACATGATGCTTGATGCACCGGCTCTCTTTTCAGCTGAGAGTGTATCTTTACCTGCCTAGCTAGCCTGCATACAGACACACTGGCTGACTGACTGACCGGCACACCAATTTTGATCAGTTTGTTTTGGGTTGCCATTCTCGTGCTGCTGATGCTTTTTTTTTCGAAACGGATTTGCCTCATCTATTAAATAAGAAGAGGATAGAGTTTGTTACAAGGGCACACTTTTAGACGGCATGAAAGATTACTCACACAAAATAATGTTCCTTAATTTTTTTGCTCCGGCGGTGATCCAAAGGTTTGCCTCGCAGATGATGTTGTTTAGCAAGATTGATGGCGGAGCACTCTTGTTCCGGAAAACACGGGCATTCCGCTCGTTCCAAATGGTCCATGACACGAGCATGGTTAGAGAGGCCATGGCCTTCCTGTTGGGGACTCCGGCGCCGGTCCTATTTGTCCACCATTCCTTGATCGAACTCTCAAGATGCCACATAGAGGTGTCCATATGATGAAGCCCAAATTTTGCAATGACCAAGTTCCATAGCCTAATAGTGAAGCGGCACTTGAAGAAAAGGTGCGGTCCACTTTCTTGCTCTCGCTTGCAAAGGGTGCAAAGACCACAATTTGGCCATCCACGTTTTTGTAGTCTATCCGCGGTCCAAATTCTGTCTTGGATAGCCAACCAAGCGAAGAATTTAGCCTTTGGTGGCGCCCAAGTTTTCCAAACCATTTGGTCCATGGGAGAGAGAACCAAGCCAAGGAATTGGGCCTTGTAGGCGGAGGCTGCAGTGTAGTGCCCGCTTGTCGTATGCTTCCACACAATAGTATCTTCAGAGAGTGCATCCAGATGTACATCATCCACAAGTGTCCATAGTGTGAAGAATTGTCGGATGTGCTCAACGGAGACAACCGTGGAGGTGTTGATCTTGAGGATCCATGCATTATTTTGTAGGGCCTCCCGCACCTTCCAATTCTTCCTTGAGAAGGCCACAAAGACGAGCGAGGCAACATCCTTAGGCTTGCACCCATGGAGCCAGGGTGAATCCCAAAAAGGTGTTTTAGCGCCGTTCCCCATGGTGATGGTCGTGGATGCATAGAAGAAGTCAAGGTCCTCCTCATTACATGGATTTCCCAGGCCTACCCACAACTTTTGTGGTGCCGTCCATTCAAACCATGGCCATCTCAAGCGCAAGGCCCGCGCGAATTTATCGGTGTTGAGGACCCCTAGGCCGCCATATTCGCACCGGCGGCAAACCATCTCCCAGTTTACCTTGCACTTGGCGCCCGTCGTCCTATCCGATCCCGACCAAAGGAAAGCCCGCTCCAGTTTGTTGATATTGTGAAGAATGCCCGGCGGTATGACCAAAGATGTGATGAAATAGACCGCTTGCGAGGTGGCGACAGACTTAACAAGTGTCGTCCATCCAATGGTGGTGATGTTTTGCCCCTCGTATGTCACCAACTTGGCCGCAATTTTGTCCTCAAGAAATTGCAAATCCACCTTCTTAAGCTGCCAGACGGACAATGGAAGACCCAAGTATCTTATGGGGAAGGACGCCCTGTTAGCTGGCAATCCTTGCAGAATGTGCTCCAGGTTTAGGTGATTGCATCGAATGGGCACAACCGAGCTCTTGTGAAAATTGGTGCATAGTCCGGTGACCTCTCCGAATCCGCGCAAAATGGCCGAGAGGTTGTCAATATCTTTTTTGATTGGAGCCATGAAAACAGCCGCATCGTCTGCATATAGTGAAGTTCGCACCATGATCCCTCTCCCACGAATTTTGTGGAGTGGTCCTTTTCGGGTTGCCAGCTCCAGTAGTTGTTGGAGTGTGTCAATTGCAATGACAAAAAGGAGCGGGGATAGGGGGTCAGCCACCCCGTTTAACAGAATCCTAGAAGATGATGTGCAAAGAAGAGCCGCAATCCAATCCCGAAACTTGGGGGAAACCCCTCCGCCGAAGGAGGTCGAGGATGTATTCCCATCTGACCGAGTCGAAGGCTTTGCGTATATCTAGCTTGAACAGGAGAGACGGAGTCTTGCATTTGTGTAGCCTACGGGCCAAGTTCCGGACACACATGAAGTTATCGTGGATGCTTCTGCTCTTGATGAATGCACTTTGGGCGTTAGAGACCAAGCTGTTCATGCGCGGGGCGAGACGGATGGAAAGAATTTTTGCGATAATCTTGGCGACGGCATGAATGAGACTAATGGGCCTGTAGTCCGCAATCCCCTCCGCGCCCTCTTTCTTGGGCAACAGCACTATATTTGCGGAGTTGAGCCAATGGAGACTAGATGTGTGAAGGGAGTCAAACTGGTGTATCACCCTCATCATGTCGAACTTAATGACGTCTCAACACTTCTTAAAAAAAAGCTCCAGTGAAGCCGTCTGGGCCGGGCGCCTTGTCACTTGGCATGTCATTGATTGCCTCACGTACCTCCTCAACGGTGATGGGTGAGACGAGGCCGTGCAAGTCATGTACCTCTAAGTTGAGCTCCTCCCAGTTTAGATCCTTATTGCACGTGTTTCCTTTTTGCATCACTTCAGAAAAGTGGTCCAGAATGAGCTTCTGCTTAGCGTCATGCTCGGTGATCCACCCTTGGTCATGTTTTAGCCTATGAATGTGATTTTTCCTCCTTCTAGCATTAATCCGGCGATGGAAGAACTTGGTGTTGGCATCACCCTCCTTGAGGTTAGCAATTCTCGCACTTTGCTTTTTCCGAGCTCTCTCAAGCACGGCCAAGCTAATGACCCTCTTTTTAAGCCTCGCCCTAAGGTCACTCTCCTCGGGGGAGAGTTGTCGGGTCTCTTGAGCGATGTCGAGGCGTAGGATCACGAATAGTGCAGCGTGTAGATGAACCTTTGCCTTGGAGAAAAGGCCCCTACGTCATTCGGAAAGGCGGAGAGCCACCTTCTTGAGCTTATGGAACAGGACATGATATGGCTCAACATGCTCGAGCGGCTCAATCCAAGCCTTTTTGACCACCTCCATAAAGCCGGGCATAGCAATCCAAAAAAATTCAAACTTGAAGGTTCTAGGCCTCCGAGGCCCCTTGTCATCTGCGAGGAGAAGCGGGCAGTGATCGGATAGAGAGGACGAGAGGGCGTGAAGCAGATGAGTGTTGAAAGTGGTGTCCCACTCGGCATTGCAAAAAAACAAGTCCAGTTTGCACGTAGTCGGGTTTTCCCTCTCGTTGCTCCAAGTGAACCTCCTATTTTGCAGGTGTATCTCTTTAAGCTCACAACTTTGCAGTGTCGCTCGAAACCGATTAATTCTACTTCGATTGACATGCCTTTTATTTTTGTCTCTTGCATGATAAATTTGGTTGAAATCCCCAGCCGCTCACGCTGCTGATGCTAATGTCTCGCTAGCTGAAGCACACACATACATCTCATAAACAGGTTTTAGAGGACTCCCGGAAAATAGCACGAATTTTACTCGATTCAGGTGCTCGCAGCCTCGCTCTAAGATATTCGGGAAGATTTGAGGTGGGTCAAGGGGCTGTTGAGGGCCTTCGATGGCCACCTCTCTGCAGTCAGGCAGCAATCACCAGGTCACTCATGGCATATCCGAATCTCAAACTCCTCGAAAACGATTCATCAAACACGCACATACCTATATTTGGCTCAAAAACGGTTGCTTCAGTTAGGCTAATGAAGATTTATGGAGAAACGCACACACTTGCTACGTGTACATCTAAAAAAATAACCAAACCGTTGCTTCTGAAACTCTCGAAAAGATTCGCTGCTGGCGACGTTAGCTCCAACAGCCCGGTGCACGCGCGCCACTTGTTCGCCGGCCGGAGTGCCAAGAGGAGGAGGAGTCGGCCGAAGTGCCACGACGAAGGAGGAGCAGCGCACTCAACTCAACTCCGCACGTGGCACGCCGGCGGGAGAGACCGCCGCAGCATCGTCGGATGATGACTGGCAGTGCTACTTGCAACGTCCATCGATCGGTTGATGTGGCCGCCTGACTCGGAAAGAAACACACAACGGATCAAGACTCACATTCACATACGGTTGGTTAGCTGAACAAGTGTCACGAGCAGAGACGGCAGTGCGAGTGATCTCGAGTAGTGACAAGGCCGGCAGCCAAGGCGTTCCTCATCTCTGGAACTCTGCAGGTCCGTTCGTTACTTGGCTCCGTAAAATATCAGCAGCACTTCACAGGAGGCTACTACTACTACTTCTACTCTTGATCTTTTTGTTTTCTCTCGGTCTTTGGACGCCGATCAATTGCTTTTCACGATCTTTTACGCGCGCAGCCAGCGTTTGGCATAGCGACGTGGGAACAGAAACTGGCCGTCCTTTGTTCACAACTTCTCATGTACTTCTGAATCTGATCAACCATAGACAAAAGTGTCACTTGGCTAGGTTTTTGTACTCCAAATAAGAACAGTCGACAGTGACAAAACAAACAACCCTCCAACCATGTGTACCAAACCTAATTAACATGGTAAGGTCACCAGTAATTAAACCTGGTTGGGCATGCATTTGGGGTGCACCGCATTGCATACTAACTCTGTCCCCTCGATCTTCCCTAATGTAGTAACTTAATTAATATGTGATGTTATGGATAGGTGTAAAGCTGATCTGTCCTGTCCTGATTAGCAAGTCGATCTTGATAGGAGTTGCTGATCATGTCAAGATTGGTAGTAATAGGACATGTGAAGAATGCCTTGGTTAGTTAGTTGGTTGGTTTGGTGACTGATTCTGCTTCAAATATCTAGCAGATGCTCTGCTTTGCACTTTTCCTTATCTTGCACCTTTTGGCTGCATTGATTGCAAAAAAAGGTTCGAGCGCAGCACATGAATTCAGGAGTACTGCATTATATTATGTGCACAGTACTGCTACCTCAGTATACTTGGATTTAAAGTATCATATGTAGTAGATTCCAAAGAGGATCACAATGACAACATTTCTTATTTTTAACACACTGATACCTCCAACATGTGTTTAAAACAAAGAGTATATTCCTGCAACATACTGAAAGATTCTAGAGTATTTTAATCAGCAAACTTATGCTGAATTAGTGCAAGAAGAGGTACACAGAGCCTATCTGTAACGAAATTTCTCAGAAGATTGACTCGCCTTGTATCCCAAAGATTTTGGAGTGACGTAGAGGCGCCAGATACATATACATGGGGATATCCTTATCCAGGTGGCATCTACTCATCTCCATCTCATCAACTCTACGAATTTTTCCTTCTACTTGGTCTGCAAGAAAAAAATTACCACTATTGCTCCAGGGTCCAGATACCTCGTGTCATGGAGTGTGTAGAAAATCGTGTGTGCTTGTGGATTTAAATTATCACACGTTGACATGTGTGACGTGACGTGGAGGGCTGGCTAGTGGATGGAATGAGATTTCATGTTACAAACTCCGGGTTGCCATGGCGGAGCTAGACCCAAAACATTTGGGGGAGGGAGGATGGGCGAAACGCAAAAGATGAAGAGTTGGCAAGGGAGAAGGTGGGCAAACACTATTCTTTCTTTCTAATCTAAGCCCTTCAAATAAAAAATCTTTAGGGATATCTCCAAGGCTGGGGGTTGTGCCCCGCCCACCACATAGGTCCGTTGTTGCCGGGTTGATAGTCTTTTGAAATCCGTTGCAATGATGAGTGATGACGTGATCCTCGCATGGAGCTCCAAAACTATGACTTGAAAGTAAGTGTGCTATCATATTTGATTAATATGTTGATTTGTATCCAGAGTAAACAATTTGCCGTTCAAGTCTACATAGTGTTACAGAGGCATACCATGCATATGTACTAAATATTGTACCAACACAGCCTACTGGATGCATTTTTTTGTGGGGTGAACGTAGCTCTGTTAGCCATGGCCCTTGGGCAACCTTTTCACACAGCAAAAATATGAAAGGAAATTGCAAGGATCGCATTACCTAAAAAATTCTCACTTGGAAGAATCTTGCAATCATGGGCCAAGCCCATAGCCCAAGCTGCCACTTGTGTCTTGCCAGCAAAGAAATGGTAGATTCTCAAAAAAAAGAAGAAGCAAAGAAACAGTTACACACCTATGGCTATAGAGTTTGCCCCTTTCATGTCGGAGGTGCGGAAAAGCGGTCAATGTTGGGACATGTGTCGATTTTTGTTCGCATGATTTATCGCTATCTATAAATCGGTGGGTTAATTCCCTTGTTGCCCCTTAGACTAGAAAGTGTGCTTTCTTTGAAGAAGCGACATTATTATTATTATTTTGCAAAAGAATAACCTGCCATGAGGTGGCCCACCTACCCTAGAAGAGCATCCATGCGCATAAATCGTGCAGTTTCCTTTTGCGTGAGTTATCGGCCCATCATTTCGCGGATTTTCAACTAGGCTTCGACAGAGTTCCCGCGAGTTACTCGAAAATAACCATGAAAAGCAACATCAAGCTTACTGAAACAGCTAGAGGGTGGTGTTGGACATCTTACCCATCACCTTTCGTGGCCAATCCATTGCAATCTATAAACTAATGTTGGGATGAATTTCTTACCGCCTCTCACGCTAGAAAGCACACGTGTGTAGTGGTTTTCTTGGTGGCCCACCAAGCCTTGGCCGACATCCACATGCAACATTCATGTAATTTCCTTTTGAGTGAGTAGTCGACGTTTCTTTTTGCGCCATTTCCGGTTTATCCCCGCCAAAAAGACGGTTGTAAAGGTCGTTTTTCTGCCAGTTACTCGGGAAAAAAAATAAAAGGTAACATCACACCTACAGAAGTAGCCAAAAAAAAGTTGTCAATACTGGAAAATGTCTTCCATTACCATTGGCGGCAGATCCATCATAATCTATTAAGAGATGGGATGAATTCCCATCACGCCCGACCCTCGGACTAGAAAGCACAATTCTTTCAGAGTAACAATTAATTTCTTTTAACGTTTTTCGGCTTAGCCTTGCCAAGATGGTTGTATATATCCATGGACGAACAAAGTGTACAACTAACATACTGAAGAAGCCAGTGAGTTTTAACTTCTGGACCAAGGATATGCAGCCCGTCTCTTCTCCGATGTGACTTGCACTAGAGTGTGACCTAGAGACATAAATAAGCAACAATTAGCATTTACTCCGAATGATATTCAGTAACAACAGCAGTAATTTGGAAGATATTGTGTCGTGATTATACGCTAAGTTGAATAACAAATGTGCCTAGCAGGCCCTAGTAATACTTCTGGAAGGGCGGGTGCATTACTGCGGTTTAAGTACAGTGAAAGAAAGAAAATGGGTAACAAGTCATGCTTGTACGATTAACCGAGATTGAGGTGGCCTCTGATTGAAGGCAGCAAATCATAGCTGTGTTCATCCCGCCCCAAGACGTAAACTTAACTAGTATCCAACCGTGTTTGACGATAGCCGGGAAGTCACAGTGCTGCCGAAAGCAAATCAAAAATCAATTTGCAATTTCATTTCTGTGAAAGCGTCATGAAACTTCATGATTAACGCTGCAATGATTAGTGTTGAAATCTCAGCGCGGCACTGATTTACTTACGTACTACTGTAGTACGTGGCCACTGATTACGTGTATCCACATGCATGGTTCTTTTGGAGGGTTGTTAGAGAGTCGTATCTTCAAATTCGTAGGCACGCAGGACATGATGATCTATCCATCTTGTCTTGTTCCCGCGCTAATAGACGACGATCGATGTGATGTTCCGCAGGAGGGTATCCACCTGCACAGCGTTAGCTAATCATGCAAATAGCTCAGCTCACGAGTGATCGGGATCATGCCAGCATTACATATTCTCTGATGGTGTTTTTAATCGGATATATGCAGGCATACGTAGGACCCTCGCAGAGAGTACAAGAGCCGATCCATCACAGATAGTACAACTGGTCACGCATTGATTCCCCAAAACGACCGATTTGTAGCCTGCTGGATCGGACAAAAATGTCTCCTCACTTGATAAAGATGGCTTGTGCCATACTTCGAGATATAATTACTGGCCATGCATGACAAATTGTACTCATGACTGAATCCAGCTCCTAATCTTTGCATCTTGGGTGGTACTCCTACAGTAGTTCTTTTGTCAGTTCAGGGACCCCCAGTTCACTCCGATCATCAACCTGAAAGCAACAGGATCTAGCCAGCAACCGTGTTGCAGCCACAGAGCCACTACTTTAGGTTTTCTCCAACGCTGTCCGTCAAACTGGACACCGCATCCGTCCGCGATTAGGGTGGGTCAATCCGCGGATATTGATGCAAGAGTTGGCCACCCAACCTTAGCCGCATACGTTTCAAGCCGGATTTCAATTAACTAGACAAATTACAGGTAAACTGGACGATTTTCATCTAAACTGGATCATATTCATTACATTTTGAAAAGAAAAAAACGACTGAACATAAACATAGCCTATGGCGGAACCAGTCGCCAATTCCCCAATATCCTTGTTGTTTCCATCCGGCGGTCATCGGGCTCATCTCGCCGTCTCCATAAGTGGCGGACATAAGGCCCGTGAAGTGAAGGTGTGGTCGCCGGTGAGGAAGGGTAGAACATGGGAGACAAACGACCTAAGGCCTCGCCTCGTTCCATGCCATACTCATCCTCATTGGAGTCCGCGTCTTGTCTGTCGCCGGTGGATGAGAGGTCTATGATGGACGTGGAGGGCCGGCATGCTCGTCGTCCCATCGGCGCGGCCAAACGCTGTTGCGTAGGACGCGCGACTGGAAGTGTTCTCATCCGCGCTCGCCAGCGCCACCTCCACGTCCAACCGCGTCGCGGCGTGAGCGCGAGTGGCCTCGTAGAGCACCTGATGCTTGGCGACAACGTTGTGATTCGTCGTGGCCATGGCCGCCATGGCTTCCTCGCTCGCGCGCTCCTCGTGGATTTGGCCATCTGCCAGCTGGTGCTGCTCGAGAAGGAACAGGTTGTACCACAGCTCCTCCTGCGACTGCCAGAAGCCGAAATAGGTGCCAGTGCTGGCTACTCCTCCGCCATGACGGCGTTGAAGTGCGCTTGCGCCTGCTTCATCGTTAAGCTGGCATACACCTGCTCCTGTTGCGGCACGGAGTCCTCATTGGAGCCAGTCTTCATTGTGTGGTGGTCGTCAGAGACCTCCAGAGAGCTGGCTGGCATGCCTGCCTCTATCCGCCTGGCGCGGCGGCTCTGCCAGGCGGTGATGGCCCACAACTATAAGAAATCAATCGTGATCCTTTCGATAGGAAAGAGTCTTGAATCCAAAGAGGAGCAGAAGAAATTGATAGGCAATTTTTAGCAAGGATTTCACTGCATGTGTTGTAAGATAGTTCGGTAGCAACATAATTTGTAAGAAGGTAACAAGTAATAATATAGCAAGGTGCAGCAAGTGTCTCAATCCTTAATTGTGCTAAGGACAAGCCGGTGGTACTTCTTATAATTAAAATGCTCTCGGAGGCACACACGAATATCGTCGAGTTACTTTCACCATGATTCATTAACTTATGTTCATTGCCTTGATAAGTGTTATGTTGGTAGGACAGAGCTAAGGTACTGTCCTTACTTGAACAGATATCCACTTATGATTATATTCTCCATGTAAGCATCCACAAGTGCAAGAGAAGTAATTAAAATAAATATAATCATAACATTAAACATGTGGATCCAAAACAGCCCCTTACGAAATAATTCGTAAATTGGGTTTTAGGTTTCTATAACTCCTGCAACCCATCATCTACAAACTAATTCCACAATGCCTTCCCCTAGTCTCAAACATGATGAAGTGTCATGTAGTCGACGTTCACATAACATCACTAGAGGAAAAACAACACAACATAATATAAAAACATTGAACGGTAATCAACTTCACATGATTACTTGTAAAAAGACTTCTCTCATTCCTAAAAAACAAATAGAGCTACCCACAATCATCATATCGATCATGATCAATGGGTATAAATATATGATTCACAATCTAAATGCAATAATTTTCACCAATTAAACCAATTAGCATCAACTATAAGATGAAATCAACACTACTAGCACCCCTCAGGTACCAATCTGATATTTGATACAAAGATTGAATACAAAGGATGAACTAGGGTTTGGTGATGAGATGGTGCTGATGAAGATGTTGATGGAGATGATGGTCCCATGATGAACGGAGTGTTGGTGATAATGAAAGCTTTGATTTTCTGCCTCCCGGAGGAAAGTTTCCTTGGCAGAATCGCGCCGGAGAGCAAGAATGTTCAACCCAAGTTCCTCCACGCAGACGGTGGGGAAAGTCCCGAAACTTTTCTATGATTTGGTCTAGGGAAAATGCGAATTTATGGAAAAGGGGCATCGAGAGGCGAGCCACCAGGGCCCCACATGGACAGGTGACGTGATGACCAGGGGGTAGGCCGCGCCACCTGTCCATGTGGCTGGCTAGTGGGTCCCCTCTAGCATATCTTTGCTCCATAATTCTTCATATATTCCAAAATAATTCTCTAAATATACACGCTTCATTTTGAGCTCCGGAGAATTGCTTTCTCTTCTGTTGATATTTTAGGTCGAGAATTTCAGCTGCGAGTAATCCCTCTCTCTTTGTATAGTGTGCATTTTAAGAGATAAATGGTATTAGAACTGCACCATAATGTGAAATATATCATTAAAATAAGATACATTACAGTAGAAAATAATGATGTAAAATGGACGTATCAGGCAGTCGTAAGGGCGGCCACCTCGTGCTTCTGCTCCGTCGAGAGGCTCTCCCACAACACATTTGCGCTCACGGTCATGGTAGATGTGGTGCACTGTAGAACAATGTTGAGCGGATGGGTTGTGTTGTGGTGTGAGCTGGGTGTGGCTGCCTTTAAATCTTTAAATAGTCGATGCCGATGAGGCCAAGCATCCGGATGCGTCAATGCGCAAGCACCAGAGTTGGTTTCGCGGTTGGTGAGCATGTTTTAATGGCGGCGGACGGAGGGATGGGCATTGAACGGGCGTGGTAGATATTCATCCCATCTCGTCCTGTAACGTCACTCCAGCATTTAACAGGCGCGGACACCGTGGATGCGGCACGGGCGGCGCCCTCGACCGACGAGCTGCTTCAATTCCGGCGTGAGCGAGAGGTTAAGTTCGCTCTGGGCCAGGGTCAATGCAGAGAGCCGCTCTAGAGCGGCATGAATGCGGACAGATGGCTTCGAGCGGGAAATTAAGGGCTAGTGTGTGGGAGAGGGTTTGGGTGGGCCAGGTTTGTCGGACACTTGTGTGGTAGCGGTCCGGACGCTCGCAAAGCCTTCCCTCCTTCGATCTGCGGGAAAAATGACATTCTCACTACCGAGCGGACCGATACAAGACAACTTTGGATGGCAAAAACACGTCTGGACAGTTCAAGGACGGCGTTGGAGATGTCCCTCAAGGCAGCGACCCTATGAAGCCAAGCTGCACAGCCTATCCATATGAGCACCTTCGAAAGACTGAGCCACACATCACCAAAAGCCTGATATAAATTCAGAAAAATACGACCACCAATGCCAAATTTAGGACTCAAGCCCTGATGGATTGGTTCAACCATAGGAAACCTAACCATCTGAACCATGCTTAGTTCGCGTATTATTACTGTTGGGGAACATAATAATTTCAAAATTTTCCTACGCACACGCAAGATCATGGTGATGCATAGCAACGAGAGGGGAGAGTGTTGTCTACGTACCCTCGTAGACCGGAAGCGGAAGCGTTAGCACAACGCGGTTGATGTAGTCGTACGTCTTCACGGCCCGACCGATCAAACACCGAAACTACGTCACCTCCGAGTTCTAGCACACGTTCAGCTCGATGACGATCCCCGAACTCCGATCCAGCAGAATGTCAGGGAAGAGTTCCGTCACCACGACGGCGTGGTGACAATCTTGATATTCTACCGTCGCAAGGCTTCGCCTAAACACCGCTACAATATTATCGAGGATTATGGTGGAGGAGGGCACCGCACACGGCTGATAGATCTCAAGGATCAATTGTTGTGTCTTTGGGGTGCCCCCTGCACCCGTATATAAAGGAGCAAGGGAGGAGGAGGCCGGCCCTAGGAGGGGGCGCGCCAAGTGTGGAGTCCTACTAGGACTCCCTAGTCCTAGTAGGATTCCACCTCCCATATGGAATAGGAAAAGAGGAAGGGAAAAGGAGAAGGAAGGAAGGGGGCGCCCCCCTTCCCTAGTCCAATTCGGACCAGACCAAGGGGAGGGGTGCGGCCACCCTTGAGGCCCTTTTCCTTCTTTCCCGTATGGACCAATAAGGCCCAATACGTATTCCCGTAACTCTCCGGTACTCCGACAAAATACCCGAATCACTCGGAACCTTTCCTATGTCCAAATATAGTCGTACAATATATCGATCTTTACGTCACGACCATTTCGAGACTCCTCGTCATGTCCCCGATATCATACGGGACTCTGAACTCTTTCGGTACATCAAAACTCATAAACTCATAATATAACTGTCATCGAAACCTTAAGCGTGCGGACCCTACGGGTTCGAGAACAATATAGACATGACCGAGACACGTCTCCGGTCAATAACTAATAGCGGAACCTGGATGCTCATATTGGCTCCCTGATATTCTACGAAGATCTTTATCGGTCAGACCGCATAACAACATACGGTGTTCCCTTTGTCATCGGTATGTTACTTGCCCGAGATTCGATCGTCGGTATCTCAATACCTAGTTCAATCTCGTTACCGGCAAGTCTCTTTACTCGTTCCGTAATACATCATCCTGCAACTAACTCATTAGTTGCAATGCTTGCAAGGCTTAAGTGATGTGCATTACCGAGAGGGCCCAGAGATACCTCTCCGACAATCGGAGTGACAAATCCTGATCTCGAAATACGCCAACCCAACAAGTACCTTCGGAGACACCTGTAGAGCACCTTTATAATCACCCAGTTACGTTGTAACGTTTGGTGGCACACAAAGTGTTCCTCCGGTAAACGGGAGTTGCATAATCTCATAGTCATAGGAACATGTATAAGTCATGAAGAAAGCAATAGCAACAAACTAAATGATCAAGTGCTATGCTAATGGAATGGGTCATGTCAATCACATCATTCTCCTAATGATGTGATCCCGTTAATCAAATGACAACTCATGTCTATGGTTAGGAAACATAACCATCTTTGATCAACGAGCTAGTCAAGTAGAGGCATACTAGTGACACTCTGTTTGTCTATGTATTCACACATGTATTTTGTTTCCGGTTAATACAATTATAGTATGAATAATAAACATTTATCATGATATAAGGAAATAAATAATAGCTTTATTATTGCCTCTAGGGCATATTTCCTTCAGTCTCACACTTGCACTAGAGTCAATAATCTAATTCACATCGCCATGTGATTTAACATCAATAGTTCACATCACCATGTGATTAACACCCATAGTTCACATCGACATGTGACCAACACCCAAAGGGTTTACTAGAGTCAATAATCTAGTTCACATCGCTATCTGATTAACACCCAAAGAGTACTGAGGTGTGATCATATTTTGCTTGCGAGAGAAGTTTAGTCAACGGGTTTGCCACATTCAGATCCGTAAGTATTTTGCAAATTTCTATGTCAACAATGCTCTGCATGGAGCTACTCTAGCTAATTGCTCCCACTTTCAATATGTATCCAGATTGAGACTTAGAGTCATCTGGATCAGTGTCAAAACTTGCATCGACGTAACCCTTTACGACAAACCTTTTGTCACCTCCATAATCGAGAAACATATCCTTATTCCACTAAGGATAATCTTGACTAATGTCAAGTGATCTACTCCTAAATCACTATTATACTCCCTTGCCAAACTTAGGGCAGGGTATACAATAGGTCTGGTACACAGCATGGCATACTTTATAGAACCTATGGCTAAGGCATAGGGAATGACTTTCATTCTCTCTCTATCTTCTGTCGTGGTCGGGTTTTGAGTCTTACTCAACTTCCCACCTTGTAACACAGGCAAGAACTTCTTCCTTGACTGTTCCATTTTGAACTACTTCAAAATCTTGTCAAGGTACGTACTCATTGAAAAAATTTATCAAGCATCTTGATCTATCTCTATAGATCTTGATGTTCAATATGTAAGCAACTTCACCGAGGTCTTTCTTTGAAAAACTCTTTTCAAATATTCCTTTATACTTTGCAGAATAATTCTACATTATCTCCGATCAACTATCTGTCTTTCACATATACTTATCAGAAATGTTGTAGTGCTCCTACTCACTTTCTTGTAAATACATGCTTCACCGCAAGTCTGTATAAAACTATATGCTTTGATCAACTTATCAAAGCATATATTCCAACTCCGAGATGCTTGCACCAGTCCATAGATGGATTGCTAGAGCTTGCATATTTTGTTAGTACCTTTAGGATTGACAAAACCTTCCGGTTGCATCATATACAACTCTTCTTTAATAAATCCATTAAGGAATGCAGTTTTGTTTATCCATTTGCCAGATTTCATAAAATGCGGCAATTGCTAACATGATTCGGATAGACTTAAGCATAAATACGAGTGAGAAACTCTCATCGTAGTCAACACCTTAAACTTGTCGAAAAAAAATTTGCGACAATTCTAGCTTTGTAGATAGTAACACTACTATCAGCGTCCGTCTTCCTCTTGAAGATCCATTTAATCTCAATGGCTCGCCGATCATTGGGCAAGTCAATCAAAGTCCATACTTTGTTCTCATACATGGATCTCATCTCAGATTTCATGGCCTCAAGACATTTCACGAAATCTGGGCTCATCATCGCTTCCTCATAGTTCGTAGGCTCGTCATGGTCAAGTAACATGACCTCCAGAATAGGATTACCATACCACTCTGGTGCGGATCTCACTCTGGTTTACCTACGAGGTTCGGTAGTAACTTGATCTGAAGTTACATGATCATCATCATTAGCTTCCTCACTAATCGGTGTAGTAGTCACAGGAACAGATTTCTGTGATGAACTACTTTCCAATAAGGGAGCAGGTACAGTTACTTCATCAAATTCTACTTTCCTCCCACTCACTTCTTTCGAGAGAAACTCCTTCTCTAGAAAGGATCCATTCACAGCAATGAATAATTTGCCTTCGGATCTGTGATAGAAGGTGTACCCGACATTTTCTTTTGGGTGTCCTATGAAGATTTACTTCTCCGATTTGGGTTCGAGCTTATCATGTTGAAACTTTTTCACATAAGCATTGCAGTCCCAAACTTTAAGAAACGACAACTTAGGTTTCTCGCTAAACCACAGTTCATATGGTGTTGTCTCAACGAATTTAGATGGTGCACTTTTTAACGTGAATGTAGCTGTCTCTAATGCATAACCCCAAAACGGTAGTGGTATATCGGTAAGAGACATCATAGATCGCACTATATCTAATAAAGTACGGTTATGACGTTCGGACACACCATTACACTGTGGTGTTCCAGGTGGCGTGAATAGTGAAACTATTTCACATTGTTTTAACTGAAGGCCAAACTCGTAACTCAAATACTTTACTTCTGCGATCATATCGTAGAAACTTTTATTTTTGTTACGATGATTCTCTACAGCACTCTGAAATTCCTTGAACTTTTCAAATATTTCAGACTTGTGTTTCATCAAGTAGATATCCTCATATCTGCTCAAATCATTCGTGAAGATCAGAAAATAATGATACCTGTCACGAGCCTCAATATTCAACGGACCACATACATCAGTATGTATGATTTCCAACAAATCTATTACTCGCTTCATTGTTCCGGAGAACGGAGTCTTAGTCATCTTGCCCATGAGACATGGTTCGCAAGCATCAACTGATTCATAATCAAGTGATTCCAAAAACCCATCAGCATGGATTTTCTTCATGCGCTTTACACCAATATGACCTAAACGGCAGTGCCACAAATAAGTTGCACTATCATTATTAACTTTGCATCTTTTGGCTTCAATATTATGAATATGTGTATCACCACGATCGAAATCCAACAAACCATTTTTATTGGGTGTATGACCATAGAAGGTTTTATTCATGTAAACAGAACAACAATTATTCTCTAACTTACATGAATAACCGTATTGCAATAAACATGATCCAATCATATTTATGCTCAACGCAAACACCAAATAACATTTATTTAGGTTCAACACTAATACTGAAAGTATAGGGAGTGTGCGATGATGATCATATCAATCTTGGAACCACTTCAAACACACATCGTCACTTCACCCTTAACTAGTCTCTGTTCATTCTGCAACTCCCGTTTCGAGTTACTACTCTTAGCAACTGAACTAGTATCAAATACTGAGGGGCTGCTATAAACACTAGTAAAGTACACATCAATAACATGTATATCAAATATACCTATGTTCACTTTGCCATCCTTCTTATCCGCCAATTACTTGGGGTAGTTCCGCTTCCAGTGACCAGTCCCTTTGCAGTAGAAGCACTCAGTTTCAGGCTTAGGTCCAGACTTGGGTTTTTCACTTGAGCAGCAACTTGCTTGCCGTTCTTCTTGAAGTTCCCCTTTCTTCCCTTTGTTCCTTTACTTGAAACTAGTGGTTTTGTTTACCATCAACACTTGATGCTTTTCTTGATTTCTACCTTCGCTGATTTCAGCATCACGAAGAGCTTGGAATCGTTTCTGTTATCCCTTACATATTATAGTTCATCACGAAGTTCTACTAACTTGGTGATGGTGACTAGAGAATTCTGTCAATCACTATTTTATCTGGAAGATTAACTCCCACTTGATTCAAGCGATTGTAGTACCCAGACAATCTGAGCACATGCTCACTGCTTGAGCTATTCTCCTCCATCTTTTAGCTATAGAACTTGTTGGAGACTTCATATCTCTCAACTCGGGTATTTTCTTGAAATATTAACTTCAACTCCTGGAACATCTCATATGATCCATGACGTTCAAAACGTCTTTGAAGTCCCGATTCTAAGCCGTTTAAGCATGGTGCACTAAACTATCAAGTAGTCATCATATTGAGCTAGCCAAATGTTCATAACATCTGCATCTGCTCCTGCAATAGGTTTGTCACCTAGCGGTGCATCAAAAACATAATTCTTCTGTGCAGCAATGAGGATAAACCTCAGATCACAGATCCAATCCGCATCATTGCTACTAACATCTTTCAACTTAATTTTCTCTAGGAACATATCAAAATAAAACAGGGGAGCTAAACGCGAGCGATTGATCTACAACATAGATATGCTAATACTACCAGGACTAAGTCCATGATAAATTAAAGTTCAATTAATCATATTACTTAAGAACTCCCACTTAGACAGACATCCCTCTAATCTTCTAAGTGATCACGTGATCCATATCAACTAAACCATGTCCGATCATCACGTGAGATGGAGTAGTTTCAACGGTGAACATCACTATGTTGATCATATCTACTATATGATTCACGCTCGACCTTTCGGTCTTCGTGTTCCGAGGCCATATCTGTTATATGCTAGGCTCGTCAAGTTTAACCTGAGTATTCCGCGTGTGCAACTGGTTTGCACCCGTTGTATTTGAACGTAGAGCCTATCACACCCGATCATCACGTGGTGTCTCAGCACGAAGAACTTTCGCAACGGTGCATACTCAGGGAGAACACTTATACTTTGATAATTTTAGTGAGGGATCATCTTATAATGCTACCGTCAATCAAAGCAAGATAAGATGCATAAAAGATAAACATCACATGCAATCAATATAAATGATATGATATGGTCATCATCATCTTGTACTTGTGATCTCCATCTCCGAAGTACCGTCATGATCACCATCATCACCGGCATGACACCTTGATCTCCATCGTAACATCGTTTTCGTCTCGTCAATCTTATGCTTCCACGACTATCGCTACCGCTTAGTGATAAAGTAAAGCATTACAGCGCGATTGCATTGCATACAATAAAGCAACAACCATATGGCTCCTGCCAGTTGCCGATAACTCGGTTACAAAACATGATCATCTCATACAATAAAATTTAGCATCATGTCTTGACCATATCACATCACAACATGCCCTGCAAAAACAAGTTAGACATCCTCTACTTTGTTGTTACAAGTTTTACGTGGCTGCTACGGGCTTAGCAAGAACCGTTCTTACCTACGCATCAAAACCACAACGATAGTTTGTCAAGTTGGTGCTATTTTAACCTTCGCAAGGACCGGGCGTAGCCACATCGGTTCAACTAAAGTTGGAGAAACTGACACTCGCCAGCCACCTGTGTGCAAAGCATGTCGATAGAATCAATCTCGCGTAAGCGTACGCGTAATGTCGATCCGGGCCGCTTCATCCAACAATACCGCCAAACCAAAGTATGACATGCTGGTAAGCAGTATGACTTATATCGCCCACAACTCACTTGTGTTCTACTCGTGCATAACATCAACGCATAAAACCTAGGCTCGGATGCCACTGTTGGGGAATGTAGTAATTTCAAAATGTTCCTACGCACACGCAAGATCATGGTGATGCATAGCAACGAGAGGGGAGAGTGTTGTCTACGTACCCTCGTAGACCGGAAGCGGAAGCGTTAGCACAACGCGGTTGATGTAGTCGTACGTCTTCTCGGCCCGTCTGATCAAGCACCGAAACTACGGCACCTCCGAGTTCTAGCACACGTTCAGCTCGATGACGATCCCCGGACTCCGATCCAGCAGAATGTCGGGGAAGAGTTCTGCCAGCATGACGGCGTGGTGATGATCTTGATGTTCTACCGTCGCAGGGCTTCGCCTAAGCACCGCTACAATATTATCGAGGATTATGGTGGAGGAGGGCACCGCAGACGGCTAATAGATCTCAAGGATCAATTGTTGTGTCTTTGGGGTGCCCCCTGCACCCGTATATAAAGGAGCAAGGGAGGAGGAGGCCGGCCCTAGGAGGGGGCGCGCCAAGTATGGAGTCCTATTAGGACTCCCTAGTCCTAGTAGGATTCCACCTCCCAGATGGCATAGGAAAAGAGGAAGGGAAAAGGAGAAGGAAGGAAGGGGATGCCCCCCTTCCCTAGTCCAATTCGGACCAGACCAAGGGGAGGGGTGCGGCCACCCTTGAGGCCCTTTTCCTTCTTTCCCGTATGGCCCAATAAAGCCCAATACGTATTTCCGTAACTCTGCGGTACTCCGAAAAAATACCCGAATCACTCGGAACCTTTCCTATGTACGAATATAGTCGTCCAATATATCGATCTTTACGTCTCGACCATTTCGAGACTCCTCGTCATGTCCCCGATCTCATCCGGGACTCCGAACTCTTTTGGTACATCAAAACTCATAAACTCATAATATAACTGTCATCGAAACCTTAAGCGTGCGGACCCTACGGGTTCGAGAACAATGTAGACATGACCGAGACACGTCTCCGGTCAATAACCAATAGCGGAACCTGGATGCTCATATTGGCTCCCTGATATTCTACGAAGATCTTTATCGGTCAGACCGCATAACAACATACATTATTCCCTTTGTCATCGGAATGTTACTTGCCCGAGATTCGATCGTCGGTATCTCAATACCTGGTTCAATCTCGTTACCGGCAAGTCTCTTTACTCGTTCCGTAATACATCATCCTGCAACTAACTCATTAGTTGCAATGCTTGCAAGGCTTAAGTGATGTGCATTACCGAGAGGGCCCAGAGATACCTCTCCAACAATCGGAGTGACAAATCCTGATCTCGAAATACGCCAACCCAACAAGTACCTTCGGAGACACCTGTAGAGCACCTTTATAATCACCCAGTTACGTTGTGACGTTTGGTGGCACACAAAGTGTTCCTCCGGTAAACGGGAGTTGCATTATCTCATAGTCATAGGAACATGTATAAGTCATGAAGAAAGCAATAGCAACAAACTAAAAGATCAAGTGTTATGCTAACGGAATGGGTCAAGTCAATCACATCATTCTCCTAATGATGTGATCCCGTTAATCAAATGACAACTCATGTCTATGGTTAGGAAACATAACCATCTTTAATCAACGAGCTAGTCAAGTAGAGGCATACTAGTGACACTCTGTTTGTCTATGTATTCACACATGTATTATGTTTCCGGTTAATACAATTATAGCATGAATAATAAACATTTATCATGATATAAGGAAATAAATAATAGCTTTATTATTGCCTCTAGGGCATATTTCCTTCAATTACCTGGTCATTACATTGTTATTACAAGTGGTAGTGGTCTTGGCAACCTAAACAAATGGTATTTGTTAGCATAGTAATAAGTAATTTCAACAATATATCCGTGCGAAGGTAAAGGACATCTTCAACATGAACCCACAAACCGTCCATATCCGTTCGTACCCAACGGTCCGGACCCCGTAAGCCATCCAACATGGTACTCCATCGGTCTGTGGCCGGTCTAGACCTTGGTCTTTACACAATCAAAATTTACCATACCATCAATCATCATGAATCACATCAAGACTGGAGGAAAGGATTAGATCTCCGCTAGGGCGAAACACTTGAGTTCTATCATGTCCTGAGGGTTTTTTTTCCATCTGTTGAGGAGTGTTGAACCTCCCCTAAAACCTTGTGAACTCTTCTTTTTTATTAATGAGATGAGGCAAATCTTGCGTGTAAGCTTGTATGAATCTCTACACATACTAGCCATTGACGGGCCTGGATTCCTATCCAAACAAAACATCCGGGGCATGAATATTGTTCTGTCTATACTACATAGCTAGCCTCAACTCTTGTGGCGTTGTTCCGTTCATGCAGACAAAGGCACGGCAAAATTCGCTTTACGCTTACTTGATTCCACCAGCGGCCCCATCAATCCTGTAGTACTCCAAAAGTCACCTGGATACCTCGTTGATTGCCCATTTGACTCGCGTCTCCGGCCAAATAGCCAACACGTCTCCGCCTCCGCGTGACAGCCACCAACTACGGCGGGGCACGCATCAATCACCTGGCCTCGCCGCTGCACAGTGAAAAAGGTTTCTGTTGTCACCTCTGCTTTGTAACCATCTGGATGCTTGATGCTGAGGCTTGCTAGCATACATCTGGTAAATAAGTTTACGAAGCCTTCCAGAAAATAGTGCGAATTTTACTCGATTCACGTGCTGGCACTAGGAACATAGCATATTCGGAACGATTTGGGATGCAAGTGGTCTGCATGTTCGTGACCGTCCATGAACAGAAAAAATAAACTTAATGCAATTTTTGCTTCGCGGATGGTCACGGACACGTAGCCGCCGTCCATTTGCATCCCTAGGTCAAGGGCTATTGAGTGCCTTCGCTGGCCACCTCTCTGCAGTCAGGTCGCTCACTCATTAGTCATTACACATCCGAATCTCAGACTTCTCGAAAACGATTCATCACACGAACCCATACATATATTTGGCTAATATAAACGGTCGCTTCAGTTAGGCTAATGAACCTTTTTTTGCGGGCGATAATGAACCTACGCGTGTGTTAATCCAACGCATATGGTTTATGGAGAAACCGAAACGCATACACCTCAAAGAAAATAACGAAACCGTTGCTTCTGAAACTCTCGAAAAGATTCGCTTCGCCGCTGGCGTGCGCCACTTGTTCGCCGGCCGGAGTGCCAAGCGGAGGAGGAGCCATCAGGAGTGCCCGAGCAGCGCACTCAACTCCGCACGTGGCACGCCGGCGAAAGAGGCCGCCGCCGCGGCGCAGCACCGTCGGATGAGCCATCAGCAGCAGTGTTAATGGTACTTCCAGCGTCGATCGGTCCAGTCATTCTCGGAAAGAAACACACAACTGATCGAGTCGTTTCTCATTTCTCATCGGCTTTTCAACTGACATACGGTGAGTGATGTCGAGAGTCACGAGCAGAGACGGCAGTGTGAGTGATCCCGAGTAGCGCCAAGGTCGGCAGCTGAGGCGTTCCTCATTTCTGGAACTCTGTAGGTCTGTTGAACGGTCAATAGACACACATGGATTTCTGAGGCTGCTGTTACTTGGCTATGTAAAATATCAGCACTTCACAGGAAGTTGCTACTACTTCTGCTCTTGATTTTTTGGTTTTCTCTCTTATCTTGGACGCCGAGCAATTGCTTTCACAATCTTTTACACGCGCAGCCTCCGTTTGACATAGCGACACGGGAACACAAACTGACCGTCATTTTTTCAAACTTCCACTGCTACTCATCATAGACAAAAGTATCACTTGACAGTGACAAAACAAACAGCTTCCCAACCATGTGTACCAAACCTAAATAAAGGTCACTGCTAATTAAACGTGTGGCATACCCTAGTTGGGCATGCATTGTGTACTGCTGATGGATCGATTTGGGGTGCACTGCAGCGCATACTGAAGGCTCTGTCCCCTCGATCTTCTTCCCTAATGTAGGAACTTAATTAATATGTGATGCTACGGTTGGGTGGTCCTGATTAGCAAGTCGGTCTTGATAGGGGTTGCTGATCATGTCAAGATTGGTAATAGGACATGTGAAGTATGCTTTGGTTAGTTGGTTGTTCCATGAAAGCCAAGCATATGGGTTTGGTGACTGATTCCGCTCCAAATATCTAGCAGATGCTCTGCTTTGCACTTTTCCTTATCTTGCACCTTTTGGCTGCATTGATTGCGAAAAAAGGTTCGAGCGCAGCACATGAATTCAGGACTGCTGCATTATATTACCCGAGGTTCCATCGCTATATGGTACTTGGATTTAAAGTATCATACTACTATGTAATATATTCCGAAAGAGAATCACAAGTACATGACTGCAAATACTCAAAGATTTACGAGTATTTTAATCAGCATGCTGATGATGAATTAGTACAAGAAGAGGTACATAGTCTATCTGTAACGAAATTTGAAAAACTTGCAAGAACATAAACTAACTCATGCATATCCCAACAACCACGGACGTACCCCTCGGGTCGGCCCCGTGGGCGACCAAGGGGAAACCCTAGCCGCCGGCGCCCGGACTCTCCCGCATCTCCTCCATCCTCGCCGCCGCCAGTAGCGCCGCCGGGCGAAGCCAGGCCGGCAGGGGCGGCGGCGGGGCTCCCTTCCCCTTCCCCCGAATGTGCTGGCGCGGGACGGCCAATCGAGAGGAGGCGCCGTATTCTTGCGGGGTGCGGCGGCGCTGCAGATGGATCCTGGCCGCGACGTGCACTGCGCGCCGGCGGTTGGGGTTCGTGCTTGCGGCGTGGTGCGGCCGCTGGATCTGGTGGTCGCGTGCGCCGTCGGTCTCGGGTCCGTTTCTTCGGGATCCGGTGCCTGATCGCCGTCGGCCGGCGCAGGATGGTGGCTTTCGTCGTTGCCAGGCCGGGTCCCTTGATCCGGTGCCTGGGTGGATCTACGCCGGAGGTGTTGAGCCTTATGGTGCTTCCCTCTCTGGAGTTTTCGGGTCTTGGCTGCTGCCGGATCCAAAGCAGATGGAGATTGGTTGTACAGGAAGAGGACCGGAGGAAACTTTGGTCGGCTAGCTCGGCCCGGCATCGGCGACGGCTTTGACGTCGTTACCCATCTTGATGGCGAAGTCGAGGTCCCTCCTATTCACCTCCGTCCCGTTCCCGGACGAAAGTCCAAAATCCGTCTTGGATTAGACGGCGGCGGCGCCCTTTGCGTCGTAACCACCATGGAGGCGCCGTCTTGGGAAGCTTGGGCGTTCGGGGGAGTTGCTATGGGTGAACGGCTTCGTGTGTCAGTTCCAGCAGCGGCAATGGTGTGGTGGTTGGCAGGAGGAGCGGCGTTCTAACCGCGTCTGATGCGTCTGGTAAGAGATGTCAAGTCATGCCTGGCCGACAGGTGCTACGCTGAGTCATGCCTAGTCGGCAGGTGCTACGCACGACAGATCTTTCAGAGTGTCCGCGTCGGGATGGACGAGCGCAGAGCGGTGGAGCTGTCTGGCGTCGTGGTGGCGTCGACGGTAGCTAGACTGTGCAAGGTAGATGCAACAGTACAGCTCTGAAGATGGTTTGGTGGCAGGTGGCTGCGGCGGCCTCATTGAGGTGAGCCGGACTGGTAGGTACCTCACACCCGGCAGGCGTCCTGGTTGGGACCTCAGGTCTTAGATGTTTAGGTTTGGCTGCGATGTCTGTTTGGTATTAGGCCCAGACTATCAGCGCCCCTTCATCGATTGGATAGGTGTAGCGACAGTTGTTGCTAAGAAAGTGGCTTTAGTCTTGCTGTTGTATGTCTTTGTAAGGTCTTGTAAGAATAATTAATAAAGTGGCCGTATGCATCGCCCAGATGCAGAGGCCGGGGGTCATCCTCCTTTTCTAAAAAAAATAAAAAAAATTCTATAACGAAATTTCTTTCTTTGACCCGCCTTGTATCTCAAGGATTATGGATTGGCGTAGAGGCTCCAGATACATATACATCCGGAGACATCCCTATCCCTTGTACACGACACATTCTCTTGTCTCTATTTCGGTCCACAAACGTATGAACCTATCTAAGGATGGCAATGGATCGGGTTTGGATCGGGTTGAACAATCTCAAATCCATATCCATGTCCATGAAGACAGTCTTTGCCCGCCCATGAAAAAATTCATGGGTGAAAAATTGTGTCCATGTCCAAATCTGATGGATATCCATACCCATTGGATATCCGTTGGGTCCTCTCGAAACATATAAATAAGACATAACACAATATTAACATAAACTCTTCCATTCTTCACATCGTGATAGTCTAGGCTTCACTTATGGTAAATCAACATCCACTAACAACCTAAGATCATTTAGTATTTTTCTAACAAATGAGAATGACGAGTCATTTAAGAAGGAGGTAAAAATAAGGGAAGGGGTGTTGGAGTATGTTACAGAGGGGATTGAATGCCAACTAAAAAAGTTACGATGGGGATTGTGTAATTTCTTATGCATGTTTTAGATAAAAAAAGTGTAAAATTGTTGTGGGACATACGACCGTGGGGCAGGGATAGCATATTTTCCCCCATTAAGTCATACTATCGGGTCGGGTTTGGGTATATCCATGGGTACAAGATTATATCCATACCCTATCCACGAACAATCGGGTCGGGTTTGAGCGCCGCCCATGGACACAAAAACATATCCAAACCCTACCCATTCGGATCGGATATCCATGGATAAAATTGCCATCCTTAGACCTATCCAGGTGGCATCTACTCTTACTCATCTCCATCTCATCTCTACATTTTTTACCTTCTACTCCTACTTGGTCTTCAAGAATTTTCTTTTACTACTGCTACAAAACCAATAGGCTACGGATGGGGCTCCCGTTGCTCCAGGGTCTAGCTACCTCGTGACGTGGAGTGTGTAGGGAGCGTGCGCACGTGTGGATTTAAACTACCACACGTCGACACGTAAGGCGCGACGTGGAGGGCAAGCTTGTGGACGAAACGAGACTTCCGGTTACAACCTTCTCTCGTGACCCACAAAGGCACTCAAACCCTGGATCTGGCTTGCCTGCTTCCTCTCTCATGCTTCCATCTATGCTCCCACTTCATCATATGGCTATCTTTTTTTCTTTTTTCTTTCTAATCTAATCATCTTCCCCCTGATTTTAAGGGGTGGGGCCGGGTCTTATTTTGTTTCAATCAAATCATGCCACGTATGCGGGAGCACGGATGGGCGCACGCTGGGGGAGCAGGCAAGTCTCGTCCCTCAAACCCTATGTTGATAGTCTTTTCAAATCCGTTCCAATTATGAATGATGACATGATCCTCCAATCAAGCTCCAAAAAATATTGTAGAAAAACATGCTCTCATATTTAATTAATACGTTGATTTGTGTCGATAGTAAACAATTCGTTATTGAAGTCTACACAACGTTAACCAGACATGATTCCATCCGCTGGAAACTAGATCATGCATCTCTACTGAATATTCAACCAGCTCATCCTACCGGGTGTGGTTTTTTGTCTTGTTTTTCAGCGGGGTGGTTGCGGTTTGTTGGTCATGAGCAACCTTTTTGCCGAGCGAAAGTAAGGATGGAAATTGCATGGCTTGAAATATCTGGAAAAAAGTTCCACTTAGGAATATCTTGCGATAAGGGGCTAGTTGTGTCTTGCCAGCAACAAACCGTTGCATACCCATGGCTATAAGGTTTGCCCCTTTCATGTCGAAGGTGCAGAAAAGCGGTCAATGCTAGGACATGTGTTGATTTTTGCTGACACCGATCGATCGCTATCTATAAATTCATGGGATAAATTTCCTTGCCGCCCCTTAGACTAGAAAGTGTGTTTTCCCGGAGAAATCCTCTGTTTTTTAGCTAACGAATGACCTACCATGAGGTGGCCCACCTAGCTAAGAAGAACATCCACATGCATAAATCGTGTAGTTTCCTTTTGCGCGATTTATGGGCCTGTCATTTCGTGCGAATTTTCAGCCGAGCTTCGACAGAATTCCCGTGGGTTTCTCGAAAAAGTATTTGAAAAGCAACATCAAGCTTACTGAAATAGCTAGAAGGCAGTGTTGGACATCTTTTCCAACATGTTTCGTGGACAATCCGCTGCAATGCATAAACTAATGGTGGGATGAATTTCTTGCCGCCCCTCACACTAGAAAGCATATGTGTATAGCGGTTTTTTAGGTGGCACACCAAGCCTTGGCAAACATCCACATGCATATTTCATATAGTTTCCTTTTGCGCGAATAGTCGGCATGCCTTTTCATGCGGTTTCGATTTAGCCCCGCCTAAAAGCTTGTTGTAAAGTTCGTGTTTCTGCCAGTTACTCTGGAAAAAAGCAACATCACACTTCCTAAAGTAGCCAAAAAGCGGTTAATGTTGCAACATGCCTCCCATTACCATTGGTGGTATATCCATCACAATTAATCTATTAATAAATGATGGGATGAATTCTCATAACTCCTGCCCCATAGACTAGAAAGTGCATTTCTTCCCGAGTAACCGTTAAATTCTTCTTCTTCTTTTTGTAAAAAATGACCTGTGACGAGGTGGCCTGCCTTGCCGGGTTTTCAGCTTAGCCCCGCAAAAAAAGTTGATATCTATGAACAAACAAAATGCACAACTAAAAAAAATAGAAAATAACATCAAACTTACTGAAGAAGCCAGCGGGTTAACTTCTCGACCAAGGAAGTTCAAAAAGGAGAACTTCTCGACCAAGGATATACAACTCCTCTCTTCTCCGTTGTGACTTGCACTAGATTGTGGCCTAGAGACATAAATAAGCATTAATTAGCATTTACTTAGAATGATATTCAGATAGCAACAATAATAATTTGTAGGATACTCCCTCTGTAAACGATTTTATATTTCTTTGTAAAGGGAATATCATTTATCTTGATTTTTTTCGAAAAAGTGGATTACCCCTGACCTCTGAATTCAGCAATGCACATGGCCATCTTTATTGCATTATTTAACTAGATCTTACAAGATAAGTACATAGATCAACCCAAAGTCACCTTCCTGGCAAAAACTGTTGCCCTACCTACAAGATTGATGATATGCTCTAACCGCACGCCATGCACACCAAGAAATCCGGTCGCCCCACCAAGCCGCCCGCCGGCTATCCGGGAGCACCAACCGTTCGAGCAGACCATCAAGGTGCACCGCATGCGCACGCTGTAAAATCCGTCACCACCTTCTTCTGCAGTCCCATCTTCAGGAGCAATCAATGGATATATCTTTCACAAACCCATCTGTCGTCGACACCACCACGACGCCGAACAACGCCTGACTCCTATACGCGCTCATCAAATGGTATCCAGCACAGAGACCTCGCTCCACCTTGCCGGCAAGACTCGCCATTGTCGATACTGTACATGGCACACCGCTCCACCTTGGTCACCACACGAGAAGCATACAGAGACATGCGCCCAACCACCAAGCCAAACATGTAACCCTCTAGCCGGTGTACAACCCCAAAGATGATGCCCCATGGGGGTGATGACACATGAACCGAGCAATCATCCAATCCAGAAAGCCCGGATATGTGGTTTCCCCCGGGGCACATAGGGAACACGAATCGCCTCACCCCTCCAACGAGGTAACGACGCCCGCGGGCGTCACCGTTGACGGTTCTGGCTGAGGTCGAACCAAGCTTTCGCTAGCAAATTCATGTCCATCCCCAGAACACCCATGAGTGATGTTTGTCGCCGGGAAACCACACGACCGGAGCCACACCACCGGCCGAAACCGTCGCCCGGCCTTGGTGGGCCATGAACCATGGAGGGGCCCTATCACCACTTCGTCGCCAATGCCAGATGATGCACACATTGAGGACACCCACGCGGATATCCGCAACCGCGTAAGGAGCCCCGGCAGAGGAAGGCCCCCCCGCCACCATCATCCCCTGCCTGGGGTGGGGCGACGAGGAGAGGGATGGCGGCAACGGCTCGAAGCCCTAGATTGGATCGGGGAGGGGTGGGATCAAAAGGGAGAAGATCGGGATTCGGGAGGGAGGCGATCGAGGAGAGGGGTGCCAGCGGGTCAAGGAGGGAGGACATTGGGAGCCCAGGTCACTGTCTCAGTTAACTCGATTGAGTAGTGTGCTTAGCTTAGCAGGCCATAGTAATACTTCTGGAAGGGCAGGCGCATTACCGCGTTTAAGTACAATGAAAGAAACAAAATGGGCAACACCTCGTGCGTGTACGATTAACCGAGACCGAGGTGACCTCTGCTTGAAGCCAGCAAATCCTCGCTGTGTCCACCCCTCCCAAAGACGTAAACTTAACTAGCATCCAACCGTGTTTGACGACGGCCCGGAAGTGACAGTGCTGCCGAAAGCAAATCAACCAATAATCACTTCACAATTTCATTTACTCCATGATTAACATTGCAACGGTTTCTCAAAAAGAAATTTAACATTGCAATGATTAGTTTTGAAGTCTTGCGTACTAGTACTGATTACGTGTACCGACATGCATGCTCCTGTCTTCGACCAATAGCTAAGCCATTAGCCATGCATGGTTCATTTCTCGGGTGGTATCTTGAAATTCGTAGGCACGCCGGACACGACGATCTATCCATCTTGTCTCGTTCCCGCGCTAATAGACGACGGTCGATGTGATGTTCCGCAGGAGGGCATCCATCCGCACAGCGTGAGTTAATCATGCAAATAGCGCGGCTCACGAGCGATCGGGATCATGCCATGCCAGCATTACATATTCTCTGACGGTGTCGTAAACCGGATATACGCAGGCAAACGTAGGGCCCCCGCAGAAAGTACAAGAGACGATCGATCACACACACTACAAGTATGCAACCGGTCACGTACGCACCGATTCCCTACAACGACCCATCTGTACCCTGCTGGACCGGACAAAAATGTCTCGTCATTTCACAAGGATGGCACGTGGAGCCCTTAATTATTGGAGCCATGGGTCAGAAAATCCGTTACTCATGGCTGAATCCAACTCTTAATCTCTGCATCTTTGGGGTGGTACAGTGCGTTTTTCGTCAGGTCAGGGGGGCCCGGCTCACTCCAATCATGCCGCTGAAAGCAACACGCACCTTGGCATCACCATCTAGCCCACAGGCTCACAGCCGGAGAAGACGATACGCGTACGACGCAGCTGGCCGTCCACGGCCAGCCAGCGCACCCCGCGCAGCAGCCAGGTCCAGGGCCGGGGCCGCGGCCGAGGCGGTGCGCGCGCGGCGCGTCACATGCGATGCGCACACGCCGCAGCGGAGCGGGCGGCACAGCGCGGGTCAAGCCGCCGCAAAGCAGCCCGGATGTGGTGTGAACTGAAAGCTACCGACCCCAAAGCTGTGACGGCGACGGCGACGCGGACAGATGGATAAAGACGCCAACGCCCATTCCCCGGCTCTCTTCCTCTACCGACCCAACAACTGGCGAGCGTGGCATAGAAAGAGTCGCGGTAAAAAGATTCCGTTCTGTGCGCGCGGGGGCGGACGGAATATGCCGTTTCTCTAGCCAGCATGTGCCCCGCGCATTGCCCCTATCCATCCACGGCAGCGCCGGTCGTCCGGCCGGCGAGGGTTTCTTGCGCGGTGCGTCGAACGGAAGGCGGAAGCGCGTGGGAGCACGCACGGCCAGCCAGCGGGCAGCAAGTACTGGTGTAGCAAGTGGGAAGGGCCCCGTAGTTTAATTGCTCAAGGTACGACGAGAAGCATTCGCATTCCCATTGAGCCAATTAACAGTCATGAACGGATTTGATTAGGGTTTATCTTTTTCGCGCGCGCAGGCATGCAAGTGGGCTCGATGACGACGACGACGGCCGGGCGGCCCGTGGCCTCGGAACGGACGGAGACGATTGGGTACACGCATGCACGCACGGGAAACCGTTGGATTCCTGCGCGAGCGCGACAGCAACGGGCGAGGCGAGGCCCCATGCTGGCTGGTCCGCTTCGGAGGCCGCGCCACAACACAGCTAATCACACCCATCCAACTGAGCCAACATAACCTCAAAAAAGAAATCCAACTGAGCCAACAATTTTGTAAGAATTCCGATAATAGAATTTTTCGTCCGCGGACGAAGAACAAAGCCCAATAGGAGAAAGCGGTGTGGTGAAGGCGGAATTACCCCGCAAAAACACACACACCATATGGTCACTAATCGCACGTGATTTGTGTTCAGAATCTTCAGCATGGAAATGGTTATGGTTTTTTTCGGATGAAAATTATTACGCTTTGAAGTGAAGTGGAAACAATCATGAAGTTTTTGCTAACGCACTCGAATGGCTTCACACGGTTGTTCTATACCTCTACGGGTCACCGTTCCGAACCGTATCGACCACTTGTTGCTGTATTTGGAAAAATCGAACCCGCGGCCTATAAAGGAGGGAAGGGGTTGGAACAACCGCTGTGCCATGGCTTTGTGATTGGGAGCTTCAAAATCTTCAAGCAATTCCAGTATATTTTGCTTGGTAAACACATCTCACGGCCAGAACCACCCGGACCAATTCTTGCTATATTTAGAAAAATCAAACACACAACCTCTACAAGGGAAGGGGATGAAACTATTAACGTACCATGGCATCGTGATCCTGCGCTTCAAAATCTTCAAGCAATTTTGGTATATTTTGCTTGGTAAACACACATCAATGCTGGATCGGGAAACACACGGTCACCGGACACAAAATCGTCCAGTACCCATAATCCTATAATCAACCACGACATATAGGATCAAACAAAAATCAAATAAATAGAACATTCATCTAGAAGGGGAATAATTCATTTCCATCAACACACAATCAGATTCATCAATTCAACTCGGTCTCGGTATAACCTCTCACCCTCCAATTCATCCCCCTAATCACTGAACTGTATGATGGCAATCTGGTACCTATATATGTACAAACAAACTACAGATGCCTCCTAGCAGTTTGATATCTCACACCCTAATTAAGATTAATCAGCACTCACAGGCCATCATTATGCCTTGCACGCATCAACAACAACACACGCGACGATCCTCCTCGAATCATCGCCGTGCGCCTAATTAACCCAATCCTTAACCAAAGTTAATGAAGCAACTAATCAATCCAGGAGCTAGCACCAACCAAATTAACCGTCTATGGCTACCAGCAAGCTGAGACGCTCCGGTCCGTCGGAGAGATGGATGGGTTCAATCAGATCTTCCACATGTTGGAGTAGTCCATGACCTCCAGATCGAGGTACGACCGCGACGACGGCATCGGGAACGAGGTGTCCCCGCCGGCGAGCGCCCCGGTGTCGAAGCCGAGCGAGGGGCTCAGCAGCGCCGACGAAGACGCCGCCTCCGGCTTGCAGTGCCTGCGGATCGCGCTCTGCTGGTCCCCCATGGCCTGGTAGGGCGAGTACCCGCCGCCGCCGTGGTTGCCGTTGAGCGTCGCCGCCGGCATGAAGAAGTAGTTGGGGCTCTGGGTCTGCTGCTGCGGCACCGGTGGCTCCGTCTTGATGGAAAGGTGCTCCATGTCCGGCTCGAGCGGCACGGCGGCGCTGGAGGTGGAGCTCGAGGCGCCGGCGAAGTCGTCGGCGCCTGACGGAGAGTCCATGAGCATCGGCAGGTCGGGGTTGTTGAAGAAGTCGTCGACGTCGAGGAAGGCGTACGGGTCCTCCATGACCCCGACGGCCGCCGGCGCCATCGGGGGCGGCGCATTCTTCGCCGCCAAGTCCTTGTCGAACACCCGGCAAACAGCCCAATCGTTCTGCACGCGCGCACGCAACAGGCAAGGATGAGAAAACAACACGAGGAAAATAAGAAGCAAGAAACAAATCCGGAGCGCGACATGTGAGCGCGCGCGCGCCCGCGTGCGTGGTCCAGCCGGCAGCATCTCCGGTCGCTCCGGCGGCTCGATAGATCGATCGATCGACACGGCCGGCCGGGCCGCCGGCCGGAGACGGAAAAGCAAAATCGATTCTTGCGGGCGGCCGTACCTTGGCGGAGCGAGGGAGGCGGTGGGGGAGCTGGCCCTCGAGGCGGTACTCGTGCATCACGTACGGCGTCTTGTCCCCGCGGGGCGCGCGGCCGGTGTAGAAGACGAGCGTCTTCTTCATGCCGACGAGGACGGCGTCCCGGCCCTTGCCGCGGAAGATCTCCTTGTCCTTCCCCGTCGCCTTCCAGTAGCCCTTCTCCGTGGCGCGGTTGGTGCGCGTCCCCGTCGGGTACTTGCGATCCTTGTGCACGAAGAAGTACCACTCCTTCTCCCCCATCTTCGCCTTCCCTGCACAAAACGAACCGCCGGCCATGAGCGAGCTGCAAATCAAATCAAAGAACGCTCTTGCCTAGGAGTAGTAGTACTCACCGGGGAGATCCCACGGCTCGGTCTTGTTGAGGTCGACGTCGGCGATCACGAGGCAGGAGAAGGCGTTGTTGACGGCCTTGGGGGTGAGGTAGTGGGTGACCACCTCCTCGTCGGTCGGGTGGAAGCGGAAGCCCGGCGGGAGCGACAGCCGCGGCTCCTCCACCTCCAGATCCATCACCGCCGTCACGTCCGACATCGCCGCGCCCTCTCGACCGGAGCTACTAGCCTTCTTCACTATCTGAGGAAGAAGAACCAGATGAAACGGGAGCTGAGTAGGAGGTCGGAGGAGGAAGAAGAGCTGGGGAGATATGGAGGGACGATTTTCTGTGATTGATCGGACGCTTTGGGCTTGAGAACACTGGAATGGAGCGGCGGTCTGGGGGCGGCTTTATAGCTACGGACTGGCGTGCGGGGGAAGCCAACCTGCGGCCGGACCGGTGCCGCGGGCTCGGCGAGTTTTACCCACTTATTTACCGCACCCCCATGCTTAGCCCCTACTTAATGGTGATTAATTGCTCCGCAGTAATCCAACGGCGGTACATTAAAGCACTTCACCCTCTGGATGAGCATGTCCAAATGATTCGCTAATGATAGCATCCTGGATAATATTCCTCTGTGTAATCATCTGGTGTTAATCTGCTATAATCTTACAGAATTTTTTACTTCGATCTCTCCAGCTAGTTTTTCATGCCAGACGGCGTGGATGGACCGAGACGACTTGCCACCAATGATTATCCACACGCGACGGAGAAGATTTCAACGGCTGAACCGGTTAGGTGGGTGGAAGTGATGGTGCCGGTGCTACGTACGTACGCTCTGCTAGCTAGCTAGCACGCGTCAGTTTTCTCCGCTGTTTTTGTGTGTGACCAAGAGCGATCGAGCGGCCGATGACTCGTCCCGGAATTCGCCTTCTACTGTGGCCATGAAAGATACCAGTAACCACGAGCGCGCGGCCGTCCATACGCAGCCACACAAAATTCAGGAAAAAGTTCGACGAGTTCCGGCGCGAAAGCGTGCCGGTCTGCGCTGTCGAATCGAGGGTTAAATCGCAAGGTACAGAGATCCTTTTCTCACCGGGCCGAGCTCGACCGATCCATCCTTGTCCTCTGTCAGTGTCACTGGCTGCCACGTACGTGCCGCTACTGGACAGCCCGCGAAACGGCACGTGAAAATGCACTGTTTTTACGCAGTGGGTAATCGGGCCTGGTGGCTGCTGAATCCGCGGATTTATCGACGAGGCAAATTTCTAACGGAGACTGTGGAAGCCTTGCAGTAAAATCCAAACCAAATGCTTGACTATGCGGAGCAGTGTATTCCAATTGCATTGCGCCCCGAGGAAATGCGCTGCGAAGCCGCGAAATATCACCCATTGCTTAGCCACTAAGCACCAGCGGGCTGACGGTCCAATTGTGAAGAGGATAATCCCGCGGAATAATTATGAATACTTATGGAAATGTTGGGCTTATGGATCTGGACGCGTTTGTTTATGTGTGCAAAGACTAAATCTTTGAGTACATTAAATGCACTTGGGATTAATTTTTCCTAATATCTTACAACGAATTTGATTGAGGACTTGAGGTGCAGTGCGCGCCACGGAAAATGCAGGCATGCCGCCGCGAGGGCGCGAAATGCTTAGGTCAGGCGTTGGCTGTGCTGCCGTGGTTGGCCCAATCACAATTCACAACTCCCGGGAGTACCTGAAAAAATGTGGAATTAATCAGCAAATTGTGTCATGAGTAAACTAGATACAGTTGCAGCGTCTGCAGTTTCCTCGACACTTCTTCGCCCGTCCATGAGCCAGCTGCTTTTTCCGGAGCTGAAATGTTATCCCATTCATATCTGGAATGCGTCCTAGATTGTCAGTACGAAATAGAAAAGGTCGTCTGAATTTCGTATGTGAAGCAATCAGCGTCGAAAATTCAGTACTAGTTCGTTGGCATGGCACACAAAATCCAGCAGTTTCCTTTCCTCGCACACAGCAATTCAGAAACCGGTGGGTTCAGAACAACACCGAAGAAGATAATGCTGTACATGTATGCGATCATCAGCTGATGCTCGGCAATTAGCAAGCTCTTTTGCGGCTAAACCTTCCATAATTGCTCACGGGTTTGTTGCCAGAAGCTGCGGGACGGGGAATCTCGATCCACAAATGTTATGCACGGTGTTGGTGGACCGGTTCATCGGTCAGAGTCGCATTATCAGTTTTCCGGAAGTAGACGAGTCTTCCTTATCATTCTTCGACAGCAACACTGTACCCGCTGCCATCTCTGGAGATCACGGATATGGATTGAGATGAAAGCTTCGTGGGCATTAAATTCTCCCAACGTGACATACAAAACGAGAGAGAGAGAGAGAGCGGAGAGAGATTCTGTGGAAATGTTTTACTCCAAAGCCGGCCGATTTTAAAACGTGAGTATAGTATTGCCGTGGTCGGCCATGATCGCAGGCTCGATCGATTTGCTTGGTCCCAAAGGGCAGAAACGAAACGCCAATGCATGGCGGATGAAAAACCCTTGTCACCTAAGCATCCGCTGCTGATCTAGTAGACTAGTGCCGGCCTTTTTGCTCGATTCTTCTTCCCTTTTCGTGGCGAAAAGTAATGGTATTTTGCCTGCCCTTTTTGCTCTTTTTGTGCCGGCACGGGCGTGGTGCTATCTGTGCGTGAAGGGTGCAATCCACTGCCAGGAAACAGTTATGTTCGCTGGTGCTAGCATGGTAGCAGTAGTATGCGCTACTGCTGGTATATCTCCCGTAGGATATGTTTCCTGCTAGTGGCCTGCGGAAAGCAATTTTCGGTTGAGTGGCTCCTGGAAAGATTTCGGCGAGTTGATTTTGATCCAGCCCGTGGAAAGTAGCAACGGTCGCGGCCTTCCGTTGCGTGGCCGGTGTACGTGGGTCCCGTCCCGTCTTTCGTTTTGGACGGTGGGCGAGGGAGGAGGCACCGCCGTCGCCCGGGGCCGGGTCCAGCGCGATCCTGTGCCGCAGCGACGTCTGTGACGGGGTTCCGTCGACACGCACGCGGCTCCCAGCTCACTCCAACGTGCCGCTGTCTCGCCGCCGTCGCCGCCCTTGGCAGGTGCCAGGATCTCCGCAGCGCGCGCGTCGCCGTCGCCCGTCGGCCCCCGCCGTCGTAGGATAAGATGAGTGTAAGCCTAATTAGGAAAGAGAAGGATGGGAAATGAAACGATGCGTAGATTAGAGAAACTAGGAAGAGTTTTGTCTATCAATCGCATTGAAGAAGTGTTTGAATTTTTTTTTTTTTGGAAATTGGAGAAGTGATCTTGATCCCAAGATTTTAATTGGGAGGGTTTGGAGTGTCAAGACAAGGCACTCGGACCGGACGGCTTTACGGGCGTTTAGAATTGTCCGGGCATTACTAAAGATGACGTTATAAAAGTCATTCTCACCTATTCAAGAACCTCCATATTTGGCCAGCTTTCGATGGCTTAATCCATAAATGTTACCTTATTCATCGTGGCCCTTTCTTGAGAAAAAAGGAGGAGAAAGGCATCACCGAGTATAGCGCTGGTAGTCTAATACACGCCATCGCAAAGATAAGTATCAATATGTTTGCCGTATGGCTCGGGCCACATATGAACAATCTCATCTCGAGTGCCCAAAACGTGTTCAGCAAGAGAAGCATACCCGACAAATGTGATGCACGTTAGAAACCTTGCACGAAGCCTCCTAAGAAACAAAACAGTCGGTGCGACGGGATTACGTTTCTTATCTTCTATAAAGGCGAGGGTTTTTGAGTGGTTTCCGTGATTCGGTTGCCACTTTGCTGTCCACGTGTTCCTCGAGGGTGCTCCCAAATGGTGTTCCCGGTCATCCTATTAAGCATGTGCGAGATCTAAGACAAGGCATTGCCTTATCCCTGCAATTATTTTGTCCTAGCCATCGACACCTTGCCGCAGAGTCTTGACTCGACTACTAAACTTGAGCTCCTCCACAAAATACCGTTCCGTGAAACCATATTTCAGGTATCTCCCTATGTGGACGATGTAGCGGTTTATGTGGCACACATAAAACAATATTCAAAACCTTGAAATGTTTCTTCATTGCTTCGTCGAGGAGAAGAGGCTACCAACCAACTTTGACAAGAGCTCATCTAATTCAGAAATTTCCCTGGTTGGGAACTCACATATTTTTTGCTTGGTTGTCCCTATACATTGTGGCCACCTCCAAAGTTTATTGGCCATGCACAATTCTTTCCCCCTGAAAATGCTTTGCCTTCCTCAGTCGGTGTGGTAGCTAAAAAAGGGATTTTCAACATCTTGGGGATAAATGGCGATGAAACTCATGAACCTGGAAGGGATGAACATCATCATGGCTAGTCGGATCTCACTTGCCAATCTTGTCATCAACCCACAACCTTGATCTCCTCGTGTGCCGCCCAGGATTCGGCCCATGCCTCCTGGGCCTCTTGAAGGGCCCTGGCAAGGTCGGTCGCCTGGGTTTTCTCCTTCTCCTCTAGGGACTCGCACCTGCTGGCGGCATCCTTGAGCGCTTGCTCCACTTCGGTCACCCGCTCCTCGTATCGACGACGGATGACCTGCTCGGCTTCAAGTCCTCGGCCGCTTTATCAGCGGCCGCTTTGTTCACCCGGGCCTGCTCCTTGGCCTGGGCAAGTTCACCCCTAAGGGTCTCGACCGCAGCAGCACTGGCTGTAATCACACACATAGCATTGCATGAGCTTTGACTCGGAATCTGCATATTAAATACAGGCACGAATGAGATATTCTGAAACATATCTTGCGCTTCGTCAAGCCTCTTGTTGATGCGGACGAAATCTTCATCGGCTAGCCTTAGCTTCCGCTTGAGCTCGGACACTTCTGCGGCCTGGGCGGTTGCCGCTAACAGTGAAGCCTGCTTCTCAAAATAGAAAAGTACATTATCTCCTGCAAGTATTATTGATCCTCTGTTTGGCTTCTTTTCAAAAGCCGAACAGAGTCTCAGGGGCTACTATCTATATACAGGCATATTTTATATGGAAAGCGGCCAAGAATATTACATCGCCTACCTCAAAGCCTGTTAGCAGGCTAGTGAAGGCTTCGTTCAGCCCGCTCTTGGCGGACTGAACCTTCTCAACCACCACACCGATTAGGGTGCGGTGCTCCTCCACGATGGAAGCATGTTGCAGTGCCTCCATCAGTATGTTCGGCACCTCCGGATTAGCGGAAGTTGCCGCTGGAGTTCGCACTCCCCCCTCCGAAGGGGGCCGCTTATTTGGTTCCGGAGCCACTTGGGTTTTTGGAACGGTGTTCGGCTGGGGCCCGGACTGGTCAAGACTCCCAGTCTCCATAGGGGTGGTTCCCCTCGTGTTCTCAGCGACTGAGGTATTACCCTCTGGTGCCATTTTGGTAGCTTCCTGTACCACCCCGTGCCCCGAAGAGGCCCTTCGGGACAACACCTCGGTGTCGTCCGTGGCAAAAGGCGGGAAGGCTCGCAAAGGTGACCTACTCTCCATCATCCTTGGATCTAAAGAGTTCCCCTCCGATGATTGTTGGGGAAGATCGCGGGCCGGGCTACACCATACGGAAAACGTCAAATACCATAATCATCGAAATTGAACTTATGTACGGCATCTCCGGATACTTACGATTCGGCAAGGGGCTTTGGCCTGGGGCGCCACTTGGGGATGGCCTCGACGTCTGAGTCCGAGCCGTCTGGGAGGGATATTTTCCCCCTTTTGGGCACCTACGCCTCTGGATCTTCGGAGGCCGCCCTTTTCTTCTTCTTCCCCTTCGGGGAAAGGTTGCAATCGGCCTCCTCCTCCTCTTCGTCCTCATCCTCCTCGGAGGAATGAGTTTCGGTCTCTCCGGACGCAGTACCTTTGCGGCGAAGGCCCTCTTTGGCTTCCTTCTTCTTCTTCTTCTGGCCCTTTTTCTCTGGCGCCTGATATGGCGCCGGGACTAGCATCCTCATTAGAAGAGGATCTGCTGGGTTTTCGGGCAATGGAGCTGGACATCTCATCCGTTCTGCCTTCTTTGTCCAGCCCTGTTTTATAGGATAGAATTCTCAGTACACTCCCTCTTTTGATTAATGAACTATGTTATGTTCGGCAATGTAGCACTTACTGGGGAGGCTGGATGATTCCAGATCGCTTCGTGTGTCGTGCCAAAGAGTCGCTTCAGGATCCGGGGCCCTTTCGGATTGAACTCCCACATGTAGAGAGGCCGGCATTGGCAGGGAAGGGACCGGCGGTCGAGACGAGCATTACCTGGATCACATCTGTGAGGCTGGAGCCCTTCTCTATGATATTTTAACGCGCTTCTTCAGCATCAGCACCTCGTCGGATGATCCCAATCCAGACCCTTGTTGGTCCATGATGCAAACCGCACCGGGGGTCCAGATCGAAAGGAAGGGGCGGCCGCCCACTTGGTGCCACGGGGTTCGGTGATATAAAACCACTCCTGCTGCCATATCCCGACGGCCTCCACAAAGACCCCTTTGGGCCAGATAACTTTGGGAAGTTTGCTCACCATGGCACCACCGCAATTCGCGTGTTGCCCATCAACCACCTTTGGCTTCACGTTGAAAATCTTGAGCCACAGACCGAAGTGTGGAGGGATGCGGAGGAATGTCTCACACACGACGATAAACGTCGAAATATGAAGGAAGGAGTTCGGGGGCAGATCGTGAAAATCCAACCCGTAGTAGAACATGAGAGCACGAACAAAGGGGTGGAGGGGAAACCCTAGCCCACGGAGAAAGTGAGGGAGGAACACGACCCCCTCATCGGGCTCTAGAGTGGGGATGACTTGCTCCTTGGCCAGGAGTCTGTGTTTTACTTCCGCTATCAAGTACCACGCCTCCCGGAGCTCCTTGATGTCCTTCTCCGTCACGGAGGAGGCCGTCCACTTGCCTTATGAGACGGATCCAGACATGGCCGGAGTATTTGGTGGAGATGGGAAAGATTGGGACTTGGGCGCTGGAGCTCGAGGACGGATGGGCAGAGGAAGGAGAAGGCATGGAGGGAAGAGATGGATTCTTATCCACTTATATATAAAGGCCGTGAATATCCAGCGCCCCCCACAAGCCTTAAAACTCGCCTATTCCCACAGGGTCATGCAAAACAACACGGTTGGATTACCCAAACCCATATTGATGAGAATTCCATAATAAGGGGACACGCTCTCTACTTTGACAAGACGTGTCGATGAGGACCGTGCCTCGAAATGCGAAGCCGGAGGCTAAAAACGGTTTGAAATAATAATAAGGCCAGAACATAACGTCTCGCCGAAAAAGCTGTTAGTAGACACGGCTTATTTCGTTGAAGTATTTTGCCCTTGTGGTTCAGGATTGTGATGGTTATACAGAGCCGAACATAGTTCTTTTGACCAACTGCTTTGGAGTATTTGGAGGAGGAAAACCCGCCTTGCAATGCTGAAGACAATCTACGCGTCGGACACATCGTCATTGAAGCCTGGTTCAGGGGCTACTGAGGGAGTCCTGGATTAGGGTGTCCCTGGGCGTCCGGGCTACGTGATGTGGGCCGGACTAATGGGCCAAGAAGATACAAGATAGAAGGCCTTCCCCCGTGTCCAGATGGGACTCTCCTTTACGTGGATGGCAAGCTTGGCGTTCGGATGTGAAGATTCCTTTCTCTGTAAACCGACTCTGTACAACCCTAGGCCCCTCTGGTGTCTATATAAACCGGAGGGTTTAGTCCGTAGAGGCAATCATAATCATACAGGCTAGACATCTATGGTTTAGTCATTATGATCTCGAGGTAGATCAACTCTTGTAACCCTTATACTCATCAAAGTCAATCAAGCAGGAAATAGGATATTACCTCCATCAAGAGGGCCTGAACCTGGGTAAACATCGTGTCCCCTGCCTCCTGTTACCTTTGATCCTCAGACGCACAGTTCGGGACCCCCTACCCGAGATCGGTCGGTTTTGACACCGACAGAGGGCTCTTAATGCAAATGCTTTTCATAGGAAGAAAAAGAAGGAGCTGCTTGATAAACTAAATGAAATTGAAAAAAAATTCTGAAATCATGGGGCTTTCTGCCCATGATAGGAATCTCCATAAACAAATGAGGAAAGAATTGAATGACCTTTTGAAGGGGGTCATAATTCTAGATATTACCATGCTAAGGCGAATGGGAGGAGAAGAAAGAAAATAGGATTATCACACTGGAACAAGAGGGGCGGTTGATTGAGGGGGAAGACAATCTTATGAAATATATCACTAATTTCTATTAAAAACTTTTTGGACAAGCTGAGAGATCTGATATCACTTTGAATATCTAGGATGCTAAATACATCTCACCCCTAGATGTAGATGACATTACTGAACCATTTTCTATAGATGAAGTGAAAAAGTGGTATTATCTATGGAAAAGAATAAAAGTCCTGGACCTGATGGTTTCCCGATTGATTCTACCAATACTTTTGGGAAAGGATCAAAGGAGATCTGATGGCCATGATTAATGACTTTCATAAAGGAAAGTTGGATATATCTAGAATTAACCATGGGGTTGAAGGAAATATGCCCTAGAGGCAATAATAAAGTTATTATTTATTTCCTTAAATCATGATAAGTGTTTATTATTCATGCTAGAATTGTATTAACCGGAAACATAATACATGTGTGAATACATTGACAAAACAGAGTGTCACTAGTATGCCTCTACTAGACTAGCTCGTTAATCAAAGATGGTTATGTTTTCTAACCATGAACAAAGAGTTGTTATTTGATTAACGAGGTCACATCATTAGTTGAATGATCTGATTGACATGACCCATTCCATTAGCTTAGCACCCGATCGTTTAGTATGTTGCTATTGCTTTCTTCATGACTTATACATGTTCCTATGACTATGAGATTATGCACCTCCCGTTTACCGGAGGAACACTTTGGGTACTACCAAACGTCACAACGTAACTGGGTGATTATAAAGGAGTATTACAGGTGGCTCCAAAGGTAGATGTTGGGTTGGCGTATTTCGAGATTAGGATTTGTCACTCCGATTGTCGGAGAGGTATCTCTGGGCCCTCTCGGTAATGCACATCACATAAGCCTTGCAAGCACTGCAACTAATATGTTAGTTGTTAGATGATGTATTACGGAACGAGTAAAGAGACTTGCCAGTAACGAGATTGAACTAGGTATTGGATACCGACGATCGAATCTCGGGCAAGTAACATACCGATGACAAAGGGAACAACGTATGTTGTTATGCGGTCTGACCGATAAAGATCTTCGTAGAATATGTAGGAGCCAATATGGGCAACCAGGTCCCGCTATTGGTTATTGACCGGAGACGTGTCTCGGTCATGTCTGCATTGTTCTCGAACCGTAGGGTCCGCACGCTTAACGTTACGATGACAGTAATTATGAGTTTATGCATTTTGATGTACCGAAGTTAGTTCGGAGTCCCGGACGTGATCACGGACATGACGAGGAGTCTCGAAATGGTCGAGACATAAAGATTGATATATTGGAAGCCTATATTTGGACATCGGAATTGTTCCGGGTGAAATCGGCATTTTACTGGATTACCGAGGGGGTTACCGGAACCCCCCGGGGGGTTATTGGGCCAACATGGGCCTTAAGGGAGAAGAGGAGAGGAGGCAAGAGGTGGCCACGCGCCCCTCCCCTTCCTAGTCCGAATAGGACAAGGGAAGGGGGCCAGCGCCCCCCTTTCCTTCCTCTCTTCCTCCTATTCTCCCCCTTCTCTCCTAGTCCAACTAGGAGTCCTACTCCGAGTCCTACTCCCGGTGGGAGTAGGACTCCCCTTGGCGCGCCACACCTTGGCCGGCCGCCTCCTCCCCTTGCTCCTTTATATACGGGGGCAGGGGGCACCCCAATACACACAAGTTGATCCTTGAGATCGTTCCTTAGCCGTGTGCGGTGCCCCCTGCCACCATATTCCACCTCGATCATATCGTTGCAGTGCTTAGGCGAAGCTCTGCGTCGGTAGAACATCAAGATCGTCACCACGCCGTCGTGCTGACGGAACTCCTCCCCGAAGCTTTGCTGGATCGGAGCTCGGGGATCGTCATCGAGCTGTACGTGTGCTAAGAACTCGGAGGTGCTGGAGTAACGGTGCTTGGATCGGTCGGATCGGGAAGAAGACGTACGACTACTTCCTCTATGTTGTGTCAACGCTTCCGTTGCGATCTACAAGGGTACGTAGATCAGACTCTCCCCCTCGTTGCTATGCATCACCATGATCTTGCGTGTGCGTAGGAAAAAAATTTGAAATTACTACGTTCCCCAATAGTGGCATCCGAGCCTAGGTTTTATGGTTTGATGTTATTTGCACGAGTAGAACACAAGTGAGTTGTGGGCGATACAAGTCATACTGCCTACCAGCATGTCATACTTTGGTTCGGCGGTATTGTTGGACGAGACGACCCGGACCAACCTTACGCGTACGCTTACGCGAGACCGGTTCCCTCGACGTGCTTTGCACATAGATGGCTTGCGGGCGACTATCTCTCCAACTTTAGTTGAACCGAGTGTGGCTACGCCCGGTCCTTGAGAAGGTTAAAACGGAGTCTATTTGACAAACTATCATTGTGGTTTTGATGCGTAGGTAAGATGAGTTCTTGCTTAAAGCCCGTAGCAGCCACGTAAAACTTGCAACAACAAAGTAGATGACGTCTAACTTGTTTTTGCAGGGCATGTTGTGATGTGATATGGTCAAGGCATGATGCTAAATTTTATTGTATGAGATGATCATGTTTTGTAATCGAGTTATCGGCAACTGGCAGGAGCCATATGGTTGTCGCTTTATTTTATGCAATGTAATCACAATGTAATGCTTTACTTTATTACTAAGCGGTAGTGATAGTCGTGGAAGCATAAGATTGGCGAGACGACAATGATGCTACGATGGAGATCAAGGTGTCACGCCGGTGACGATGGTGATCATGACGGTGCTTCGGAGATGGAGATCACAAGCACAAGAAGATGATGGCCATATCATATCACTTATATTGATTGCATGTGATGTTTATCTTTTTATGCATCTTATCTTGCTTTGATTGACGGTAGCATTATAAGATGATCTCTCACTAAATTATCAAGAAGTGTTCTCCCTGAGTATGCACCGTTGCCAAAGTTCGTCGTGCCCAGACAACACGTGATGATCGGGTGTGATAAGCTCTACATCCAAATACAACGGGTGCAAAACAGTTGCACACGCGGAATACTCAGGTTATACTTGACGAGCCAAGCATATACAGATATGGCCTCGGAACACGGAGACCGAAAGGTCGAGCGTGAATCATATAGTAGATATGATCAACATAACGATGTTCACCATTGAAAACTACTCCATCTCACGTGATGATCGGTTATGGTTTAGTTGATTTGGATCACGTGATCACTTAGAGGATTAGAGGGATGTCTATCTAAGTGGGAGTTCTTAAGTAATTTGATTAACTGAACTTAAACTTATCATGAACTTAGTACCTGATAGTATCTTGCTTGTTTATGTTGATTGTAGATAGATGGCTCGTGCTGTTGTTCCGTTGAATTTTAGTACGTTCCTTGAGAAAGCAAAGTTGAAAGATGATGGTAGCAATTACACGGACTGGGTCCGTAACTTGAGGATTATCCTCATTGCTGCACAGAAGAATTACGTTCTGGAAGCACCGCTGGGTGCCAGGCCTGCTGCTGGAGCAACACCAGATGTTATGAACGTCTGGCAGAGCAAACTGATGACTACTCAATAGTTCAGTGTGCCATGCTTTACGGCTTAGAATCGGGACTTCAACGACGTTTTGAACGTCATGGAGCATATGAGATGTTCCAGGAATTGAAGTTAATATTTCAAGCAAATGCCCGGATTGAGAGATATGAAGTCTCCAATAAGTTCTATAGCTGCAAGATGGAGGAGAACAGTTCTGTCAGTGAGCATATACTCAAAATGTCTGGGTATAATAATCACTTGATTCAATTGGGAGTTAATCTTCTGGATGATTGCGTCATTGACAGAATTCTCCAATCACTGCCACCAAGCTACAAGAGCTTCGTGATGAACTATAATATGCAAGGGATGAACAAGACTATTCCCGAGCTCTTCGCAATGCTGAAAGCTGCGGAAGTAGAAATCAAGAAGGAGCAACAAGTGTTGATGGTTAACAAAACCACTAGTTTCAAGAAAAAGGGCAAAGGGAAGAAGAAGGGGAACTTCAAGAAGAGCGGCAAGCAAGTTGCTGCTCAAGAGAAGAAACCCAAGTCTGAACCTAAGCCTGAAACTGAGTGCTTCTACTGCAAGCAGACTGGTCACTGGAAGCGGAACTGCCCCAAGTATTTGGCGGATAAGAAGGATGGCAAGGTGAACAAAGGTATATGTGATATACATGTTATTGATGTGTACCTTACTAGAGCTCGCAGTAGCACCTGGGTATTTGATACTGGTTCTGTTGCTAATATTTGCAACTCGAAACAGGGACTACAGAATAAGCGGTCATTAGCAAAGGACGAGGTGACGATGCGCGTGGGAAACGGTTCCAAAGTCGATGTGATCGCGGTCGGCACGCTACCTCTACATCTACCTTCGGGATTAATATTAGACCTAAATAATTGTTATTTGGTGCCAGCGTTGAGTATGAACATTATATCTGGATCTTGTTTAATGCGAGACGGTTATTCATTTAAATCAGAGAATAATGGTTGTTCTATTTATATGAGTAATATCTTTTATGGTCATGCACCTTTGAAGTGTGGTCTATTTTTGATGAATCTCGATAGTAGTGATACACATATTCATAATGTTGAAACCAAAAGATGCAGAGTTGATAATGAAAGTGCAACTTATTTGTGGCACTGTCGTTTAGGTCATATCGGTGTAAAGCGCATGAAGAAACTCCATACTGATGGACTTTTGGAACCACTTGATTATGAATCACTTGGTACTTGCAAACCGTGCCTCATGGGCAAGATGACTAAAACACCGTTCTCCGGTACTATGGAGAGAGCAACAGATTTATTGGAAATCATACATACCGATGTATGTGGTCCGATGAATATTGAGGCTCGCGGCGGATATCGTTATTTTCTCACCTTCACAGATGACTTAAGCAGATATGGGTATATCTACTTAATGAAACACAAGTCTGAAACATTTGAAAAGTTCAAAGAATTTCAGAGTGAAGTTGAAAATCATCGTAACAAGAAAATAAAGTTTCTACGATCTGATCGTGGAGGAGAATATTTGAGTTACGAGTTTGGTGTACATTTGAAAAATTGTGGAATAGTTTCGCAACTCACGCCACCCGGAACACCACAACGTAATGGTGTGTCCGAACGTCGTAATCGTACTTTACTAGATATGGTGCGATCTATGATCTCTCTTACTGATTTACCGCTATCGTTTTGGGGATACGCTCTAGAGACGGCCGCATTCACGTTAAACAGGGCACCATCAAAATCCGTTGAGACGACACCTTATGAACTATGGTTTGGCAAGAAACCAAAGTTGTCGTTTCTTAAAGTTTGGGGCTGCGATGCTTATGTGAAAAAGCTTCAACCTGATAAGCTTGAACCCAAATCGGAGAAATGTGTCTTCATAGGATATCCAAAGGAAACGATTGGATACACCTTCTATCACAGATCCGAAGGCAAGACTTTTGTTGCTAAGTTCGGAAACTTTCTAGAGAAGGATTTTCTCTCAAAAGAAGTGAGTGGGAGGAAAGTAGAACTTGATGAGGTAACTGTACCTGCTCCCTTATTGGAAAGTAGTACATCACAGAAAACCGTTTCTGAGACACCTACACCAATAAGTGAGGAAGCTAATGATGATGATCATGAAACTTTAGATCAAGATACTACTGAACCTCGTAGGTCAACCAGAGGGAGATCCGCACCAGAGTGGTACGGTAATCCTGTTCTGGAGGTCATGCTACTAGATCATGATGAACCTACGAACTATGAAGAAGCGATGGTGAGTCCAGATTCCGCAAAGTGGCTTGAAGCCATGAAATCTGAGATGGGATCCATGTATGAGAACAAAGTGTGGACTTTGGTTGACTTGCCCGATGATCGGCAAGCAATTGAGAATAAATGGATCTTTAAGAAGAAGACTGACGCTGATGGTAATGTTACTGTCTACAAGGCTCGACTTGTCGCAAAAGGTTTTCGACAAGTTCAAGGGATTGACTACGATGAGACGTTCTCACCCGTAGCGATGCTTAAGTCTGTCCGAATCATGTTAGCAATTGCCGCATTTTATGATTATGAAATTTGGCAGATGGATGTCAAAACTGCATTCCTGAATGGATTTCTGGAAGAAGAGTTGTATATGATGCAACCGGAAGGTTTTGTCGATCCAAAGGGAGCTAACAAAGTGTGCAAGCTCAAGCGATCCATTTATGGACTGGTGCAAGCCTCTCGGAGTTGGAATAAATGCTTTGATAGTGCGATCAAAGCATTTGGTTTTATACAGACTTTTGGAGAAGCCTGTATTTACAAAAAAGTGAGTGGGAGCTCTGTAGCATTTCTAATATTATATGTGGACGACATATTACTGATTGGAAATGATATAGAATTTCTGGATAGCATAAAGGGATACTTGAATAAAAGTTTTTCAATGAAAGACCTCGGTGAAGCTGCTTACATATTAGGCATAAAGATCTATAGAGATAGATCAAGATGCTTAATTGGACTTTCACAAAGCACATACCTTGACAAGATTTTGAAGAAGCTCAAAATGGATCAAGCAAAGAAAGGGTTCTTGCCTGTGTTACAAGGTGTGAGATTGAGTAAGACTCAAAGCCCGACCACTGCAGAAGATACAGAGAAAATGAAAGATGTTCCCTATGCTTCAGCCATAGGCTCTATCATGTATGCAATGCTGTGTACCAGACCTGATGTGTGCCTTGCTATAAGTTTAGCAGGGAGGTACCAAAGTAATCCAGGAGTGGATCACTGGACAGCGGTCAAGAACATCCTGAAATACCTGAAAAGGACTAAGGATATGTTTCTCGTATATGGAGGTGACAAAGAGCTCACCGTAAGAGGTTACGTTGATGCAAGCTTTGACACTGATCCGGACGATTCTAAGTCGCAAACCGGATACGTGTTTACATTAAACGGTGGAGCTGTCAGTTGGTGCAGTTCTAAACAAAGCGTCGTAGCGGGATCTACATGTGAAGCGGAGTACATAGCTGCTTCGGAAGCAGCGAACGAAGGAGTCTGGATGAAAGAGTTCATATCCGATCTAGGTGTCATACCTAGTGCATCGGGTCCAATGAAAATCTTTTGTGACAATACTGGTGCAATTGCCTTGGCAAAGGAATCCAGATTTCACAAAAGGACCAAACACATCAAGAGACGCTTCAACTCCATCCGGGATCTAGTCCAGGTGGAAGACATAGAGATTTGCAAGATACATACGGATCTGAATGTTGCAGACCCGTTGACTAAGCCTCTTCCACGAGCAAAACATGATCAGCACCAAGGCTCCATGGGTGTTAGAATCATTACTGTGTAATCTAGATTATTGACTCTAGTGCAAGTGGGAGACTGAAGGAAATATGCCCTAGAGGCAATAATAAAGTTATTATTTATTTCCTTAAATCATGATAAGTGTTTATTATTCATGCTAGAATTGTATTAACCGGAAACATAATACATGTGTGAATACATAGACAAAACAGAGTGTCACTAGTATGCCTCTACTAGACTAGCTCGTTAATCAAAGATGGTTATGTTTTCTAACCATGAACAAAGAGTTGTTATTTGATTAATGAGGTCACATCATTAGTTGAATGATCTGATTGACATGACCCATTCCATTAGCTTAGCACCCGATCGTTTAGTATGTTGCTATTGCTTTCTTCATGACTTATACATGTTCCTATGACTATGAGATTATGCAGCTCCCGTTTACCGGAGGAACACTTTGGGTACTACCAAACGTCACAACGTAACTGGGTGATTATAAAGGAGTATTACAGGTGGCTCCAAAGGTAGATGTTGGGTTGGCGTATTTCGAGATTAGGATTTGTCACTCCGATTGTCGGAGAGGTATCTCTGGGCCCTCTCGGTAATGCACATCACATAAGCCTTGCAAGCACTGCAACTAATATGTTAGTTGTTAGATGATGTATTACGGAACGAGTAAAGAGACTTGCCAGTAACGAGATTGAATTAGGTATTGGATACCGATGATCGAATCTCGGGCAAGTAACATACCGATGACAAAGGGAACAACGTATGTTGTTATGCAGTCTAACCGATAAAGATCTTCGTAGAATATGTAGGAGCCAATATGGGCATCCAGGTCCCGCTATTGGTTATTGACCGGAGACATGTCTCGGTCATGTCTGCATTGTTCTCGAACCGTAGGGTCCGCACGCTTAACGTTACGATGACAGTAATTATGAGTTTATGCATTTTGATGTACCGAAGTTAGTTCGGAGTCCCGGATGTGATCACGGACATGACGAGGAGTCTCGAAATGGTCGAGACATAAAGATTGATATATTGGAAGCCTATATTTGGACATCGGAATTGTTCCGGGTGAAATCGGCATTTTACTGGAGTACCGGGGGGGGGGGGGGTTACCGGAACCCCCCGGGGGGTTATTGGGCCAACATGGGCCTTAAGGGAGAAGAGGAGAGGAGGCAAGAGGTGGCCGCGCGCCCCTCCCCTTCCTAGTCCGAATAGGACAAGGGAAGGGGGCCGGCGCCCCCCCTTTCCTTCCTCTCTTCCTCCTATTCTCCCCCTTCTCTCCTAGTCCAACTAGGAGTCCTACTCCCGGTGGGAGTAGGACTCCCCTTGGCGCGCCACACCTTGGCCGGCCGCCTCCTCCCCTTGCTCCTTTATATACGGGGGCAGGGGGCACCCCAATACACACAAGTTGATCCTTGAGATCGTTCCTTAGCCGTGTGCGGTGCCCCCTGCCACCATATTCCACCTCGATCATATCGTTGCAGTGCTTAGGCGAAGCCCTGCGTCGGTAGAACATCAAGATCGTCACCACGCCGTCGTGCTGACGGAACTCCTCCCCGAAGCTTTGCTGGATCGGAGCCCGGGGATCGTCATCGAGCTGTACGTGTGCTAAGAACTCAGAGGTGCCGGAGTAACGGTGCTTGGATCGGTCGGATCGGGAAGAAGACGTACGACTACTTCCTCTACGTTGTGTCAACGCTTCCGTTGCGATCTACAAGGGTACGTAGATCAGACTCTCCCCCTCGTTGCTATGCATCACCATGATCTTGCGTGTGCGTAGGATTTTTTTTTGAAATTACTACGTTCCCCAACAGGGGTTATTACTCTAATCCCTAAGACCAAGGATGCCAAACAAATACAAAAATTCAGACCAATTTGCCTATTAAATGTTAGTTTCAAAATTATTATAAAATTGCTAATGAACAGGCTCAACAAAATAGTCAATCCCATTATCTCACCTGTCCAGACAACCTTTATCACAGGGAGATACATGATGGAGGGTGTGCTGATACTACACGAGGCTCTAAATACTATCCATGTCAAAAAACAAAGTGCCCTTCTTTTTAAAGTGGATTTTGAAAAAGCCTTTGATAAAATCAAGTGGCCCTTTGTTTATAAAATGTTGAAACTGATAAATTTTCCTGACCAGTGGTGTGACTAGATTATGCAGACCTTGATGGGGGGACATGTGGGAGTTAAGGTCAATGACCAGATTGGTCTATATTTCGAAACTTATAAAGACGTGAGAGAGGGTGATTCTTTGTCTCCCCTGTTATTTGATTTGGTTGTAGATGCTCTTGCTATTATCATGGATAATGCAAGAGGAGAGGGCTTTGTGAAAGGGGTTCTTAATTAATGAGACGTATGAAATTGGGATTAACATGCTACAATATGTTGATGACACGATTTTCCTAGTACAAGATGATGAAAAGAGTGCTAGAAACCCAAAGTTTATTTTAACTAACTTTGAGCAGATATTTGGATTAATTATCAACTTCCATAAGAGTGAGATTTACTTGTTGGGTGGGGATGTGGATAAAGCTGACATTTATCAGGAAATCTTTACATGTGCTTTGGGTAAACTGCCCCTAAAATATCTAGGTCTACCTATTTCAGATAAGAGAACTAAGAATAAAATGTGGGGAAATGTCATAGAGCAGATGTGCCTGCTGGCAGGGGAGGTTGCTAAATATTGCTGTGAGAATTATCTTGGTCCAATCATGCCTATCCAATATTCCTATGTATATTATGTCCTTTTACCCACTTCCAGCTGGAGTGATGAAAAAATGGACTTCTTTAGAGCCAGATTGGTCTGTCAGGCTGATGAACATAAGAATAAAAAATATCACTAAGTTAATTGGAATACCCGTTGTCTGCCCAAGATGCAAGGTCGTTCGGGGATTCTTAGCCTGGACTGTTTTAACAAGGCTCTATTAGCTAAGTGCCTTTGGAAGATTGAGAATGAATCTGGATTGTGGCAAGATATTATGTCGAGAGAATACATAAAAGATAAATGCATTTCTGGGATCCAACACAAACTTGGGGACTCCCAATTCTGGTGTAACATCTTGGGGATTAGAGATATATACTACAGACACAATAAGAAAAAATCGGGGATGGTAAAAACACTAGATTCTGGGAAGATTGGTGGGTGGGGGATAAACCACTAAAAGAGGCTTGCCCAAACTTATATTTCATCAACATGAATCATAACATTTCGGTGGTTGAGGTGCTGCTTAAAGGATAGCAGATCTTCTCTTTTTGAAGATCAATGAATGCTGAAGTTACTGACCTGTCGGAAAACATAAAATCAAGATGTGAAGATGTCAATGTATATGGGGGCAAAGATAGATCCATGTGGATGCTGAATGCAAACAGATTGTTTTCTGTCAAACCCTTTTATCTTTTCCAGATCAAAACCGAAATTTCCTTTCCTCAAAAATTTCTGTGGAAAGTTTAGGTGCCTGCTAAAATAAAGGTCTTCCTTTGGCTACTAAAAAAACTGTTTTAACAAGAGATAACCTTTTAGAGAGGGGCTGGAAGGGACAAAAAAATTGCATTTTTTGTGGGCATGATGAGACAATTGATCATTTATTCTTTTCCTCAGTGGCTAAGTTGATTTGGAATCTGCTTAGATGTTCTTTGGATTTTCATTCTATACCTGCTAACTTGGATGACTGTTTTGGCAGATGGGCTCGAACCTTTGCTAAATCAAATAGGGGATTGATCCTTGTGGGGGTTTCTGCATTATTATGGGCTATATTAAAATGTCGCAATGATATATTCATTGAAAGAAAAAAAAGTTAATGATCCTCTGGGTGTGGTGAAACTGATTTGCAATTGGATACTCGATTGGTCTATTTTGTGCTGGAATTTAGTCTATTTTGGGCAGCCCAATAACTATTACAGAAATTCCTAATAAATCCTAGAGGCCCACTTAGCCCATTTGTGCAAGGCAAGGGATAATACTAAAGTTTAGTCCCACATTGCTAGTTTAGTGGGAGTTGGACCTCCTTATAAGGGAGGTTCTTTCCCCACTTGTACGAGCATGAGAACAAGAGGGATATCCATGCGCGCTCCTCCTCCGCCACCCGCCTCGCCACGCCACGCCATGCCTCGTCACGCCGCGTCGCGCCGCGGGTTGCGGGAATGAGCCGAGCCAATATCTAATTTTTTCCATGCACTACGGGTATACGAAAGGTCACACGGAAGCTGAGAAGATTTTTGCAAAAGTGGAGTTCGAACGCAAACGGTGTAGCCCTTCGGCTACTGGCTGTTCGCTTCGTCTCTGTCTCTTCGTTTCACCTCCCATCGTTGCCCTCTCGCCTCCTTCTCTTGTGCCTATAAAAGGGAGGTCGCTCCTCCCAGAGAGACGCACCAGAACCTCTTCCTCCTCTCACCACAAGTTCCTGACATTGCGCTGCTGCTACGATCTTCCTCATCCCGGCTTGCGGCGTGCACTGCAGGTCGGGATAGTAGGCCTCCGAAACCGCACCTCTTTGAGTCCTCTACGGGAGAAGGGTGATAATGTTTTTGGGGAGCGCTCAGCGCGACTACTGGCTGTTTTAACACGGACGATCCGGTCACTGATGACTACTTCCCCGACGACGACTTCTTCCCCGACGTCCACGACCTCCTCAATGACATGGCAGACGAGGACACCGACCCCAGGTCCAGCACCTCTGCTACTGCTGCCCCGTACATGTTCTTCTCCTTTCTATTAGAGGTCTTGCTACAGTTCCTAGTTCTAGTATTTTCCCTAGATATGTTAGACTCTATTTCATATATGCAACTTGCTATACTTTCTGCTCTAGATATGTTTAGTTACAGTTCATATATGAAGATGTTGTTTACCTTCTCTTTGTCAAATCGCATGGCTTGTTTTATCACTACTATACTGGTCATGCTTTATCTAGTATTTATGTTAATAAAATCATTCGGTAAATTGCTCATATTTCCAATACTCCAAAAACCTTACTATAGGCAATTTACCCCGAGTGGTTTTGCTGCTTCCATGAGACCTCCTATGTTTGAGGGTATCCACTATAAGAGGTGGCGCGTGAGAGCAGTTTTATGGTTTCAAAGCATGAGTTGCTATGACGCCACTCTCGGCAAACCTGAAGGAGAGCTTGATGCTCGACAGGCACAAGCTTTTCAGAAAATGGATACTCTATTTAAGGCTGCTCTCTTGAGTGTTCTTGGTGAGAACATAGTTGATGCTCATGCGTCAATTGATAATGGAAAAGATATGTGGGATGCACTTGAGGCCAAGTTTGGGGTCTCGGATGCTGGCACTGAGCTGTACCTCATGGAGCAATTCTATGATTATAGGATGACTAAAGAGCGCTCCGTGGTTGAGCAGGCTCATGAGATACAGTCATTTGCTAGAGAACTTGAGCACTTTGGTTGTATGCTACCGGACAAGTTTGTTGCCAGAGGTATCATCACTAAGCTTCCTCCTTCATGGAGGAACTTTGCTACCTTGCTAAAGCATAAGAGGCAGGAGTTTTCCGTCCCGGATCTCATTGGCACTCTTGATGCGGAAGAAAAGGCGAGAGCAAAGGACACACGTGCTCAAGGTATTGAGGGAGGATCTAGTGCCAATGTGGTACAGAAGCAGAATTTCCAGCCCCACAAGTTCAAGAACAAGGGCAAGTTTGATGGAAAAGCAAAGTTTGATGGGAAGAACAAGGCTGTGCAACACACGAACTTCAAGAATAAGAATGGCAAGAAAGGAAGGTGCTTGTCATGTGTGTGGGGATCCTGATCATTGGGCTCCTAGTTGCCCTAATCGCTACGACAAGCGTCATCCTAGGAAAGGCGGCAAGACCGCTAATGTTGTCATTGGAGACACCGACATGAAGGATGCTGGGTATGGTATATTTCGCACTATTCTTTCAGTATGTCATTCTCCTGACTGGTTGATTGACACGGGTGCTAATGTGCATGTATGCGGTGATATTTCCATGTTTTCGTCTTATCAGACCGCAGGGACTTCAACCGTGCTGATGGGCAAGGATTCAAGGGCTTCTGTTCGTGGTGTTGGCACGGTCGATCTGAAGTTTATTTCGGGGAAGATCGTGCAGCTGAAGAACGTGCATTATGTCCCCTCCGTCAATAAAAATCTTGTTAGCGGATCTCTTTTGTGTAGAGATGGCTACAAGCTTGTCTTTGAGTCGAATAAATTTGTAATATCCAAGTATGGAACCTTTGTTGGTAAAGGCTATGAGTCAGGAGGTCTGTTTCGTTTATCCTTATCAGACATTTTCAATAAAGTTGTTAATCATATTTGCAACAATAGTGAATCCAATGTGTGGCATTCACGTCTTTGTCATGTTAACTTTGGTTGCATGTCGCGACTAGCGAAGTTGAACTTAATCCCTAGTTTCACCACTGTCAAGGGATCTAAGTGTCAAGTGTGTGTGCAAGCTAAGCAACCTCGTAAGTCTCACACGACTATGGAAACGAGAAATCTTGCACCACTAGAGCTCATACATTCAGATCTATGTGAAATGAATGGTGTTTTGACAAAAGGTGGAAAGAAATATTTCATGACGTTAATTGACGACTCCACTAGATACTGCCGTGTGTATCTTCTGAAATATAAGGATGAGGCTTTGAACTTTTTCAAGATCTACAAAGCTGAAGTGGAAAACCAACTTGATAGAAAAATCAAGAGGCTTAGGTCCGACCGTGGTGGAGAGTATTTTTCCAATGAATTTGATGCTTTTTGTGCGGAACATGATATAATCCATGAGAGGGCGCCTCCCTATTCACCTCAGTCAAAATGGGGTGGCCGAAAGAAAGAACCGTACTCTAACTGATTTGGTGAACGCCATGTTAGACACATCGGGTCTCTCCAAGGCATGGTGGGGGGAGGCGATATTGACGGCATGTCATGTCCTAAACCGAGTCCACAGAAAGAACAAAGAGATAACTCCATTCGAGGAATGGGAGAAGAAAAGGTTAAAACTCTCTTATCTACGAACATGGGGTTGTTTGGTGAAAGTCAATGTTCCAATTCCAAAGAAGCGGAAGCTTGGACCAAAGACTGTGGATTGTGTTTTCCTGGGATATGCTTTTCATAGCATTGGCTATAGATTCTTGGTTGTAAAATCTGAGGTACCTGACATGCATGTCGGTAAGATCATGGAGTCGAATGATGCGACTTTCTTTGAAGATATCTTTCCCATGAAGGATATGGCTACCTCATCTAATCAGGAGATGCCTAGTTCATCGAATCAGGAACCAGTTACAATTACCGAACCTACAATTTCGATGGAACATTTTGAAAATCATGTGGAGGAGAACAATGAAGTTCCTACTAGGAGCAAGAGACAGAGGACTGCAAAGTCTTTTGGTGATGATTTTCTTGTGTATCTCATAGATGACACTCCTAGTTCTATTTCAGAGGCCTATGCATCTGAAGATGCTGACTACTGGAAGGAAGCGGTTCGTAGCGAGATGGATTCCATCTTGGTGAATGAAACTTGGGAGATAACTGTTGGAGAACGTAGTAATTTCAAAAAAATTCCTATGCACACGCAAGATCATGGTGATGCATAGCAACGAGAGGGGAGAGTGTGATCTACGTACCCTCGTAGACCAACAGCGGAAGCGTTATGACAACGCGGTTGATGTCGTCGTACGTCTTCACGGCCCAACCGATCAAGCACCGAAACTACGGCACCTCCGAGTTCTAGCACACATTCAACTCGATGACGATCCCCGGACTCCGATCCAGCAAAGTGTCGGGGAAGAGTTCCGTCAGCACGACGGCGTGGTGACGATCTTGATGTTCTACCGTCGCAGGGCTTCACCTAAGCACCGCTACAATATTATCGAGGAGTATGGTGGAAGGGGGCACCGCACACGGCTAAGAAAACGATCACGAGGATCAACTTGTGTGTCTAGGGGTGCCCCCTGCCCCGTATATAAAGGAGCAAGGGGAGGAGGCCGGCCGGACCTAGGGCGCGCCAAGGAGGAGGAGTCCTCCTCCTAGTAGGAGTAGGACTCCCCTCTTTCCTACTCCTACTAGGAGGGGGAAAGGAAGGGGGAGAGGGAGAAGGAAAGGGGGGCGCCGCCCCCCCTCTCCTAGTCCAATTCGGACCAGAGGGGGAGGGGGCGCGCGGCCCACCCTGGCCGTCCCTCTCTCTCTCCACTAGGGCCCATAAGGCCCATTACTTCTCCCGGGGGGGGGGGGAGGGGTCCGGTAACCCTCCGGCACTCCGGTTTTCTCCGAAATCACACGGAACACTTCCGGTGTCCGAATATAGCCGTCCAATATATCAATCTTTATGTCTCGACCATTTCGAGACTCCTCGTCATGTCCGTGATCACATCCGGGACTCCGAACTAACTTCGGTACATCAAAACTCATAAACTCATAATATAACTGTCATCGAAACCTTAAGCGTGCCGACCCTACGGGTTCGAGAACAATGTAGACATGACCGAGACACGTCTCCGGTCAATAACCAATAGCGGAACCTGGATGCTCATATTGGCTCCCATATATTCTACAAAGATCTTTATCGGTCAGACCGCATAACAACATACGGTGTTCCCTTTGTCATCGGTATGTTACTTGCCCGAGATTCGATCGTCGATATCTTAATACCTAGTTCAATCTCGTTACCGGCAAGTCTCTTTACTTGTTCCGTAATACATCATCTCACAACTAATTCATTAGTTGCAATGCTTGCAAGGCTTGTGTGATGTGCATTACCGAGAGGGCCCAGAGATACCTCTCCGACAATCGGAGTGACAAATCCTAATCTCGAAATACGCCAACCCAACATGTACCTTTGGAGACACCTGTAGAGCTCCTTTATAATCACCCAGTTACGTTGTGACGTTTGGTAGCACACAAAGTGTTCCTCCGGCAAACGGGAGTTGCATAATCTCATAGTCATAGGAACATGTATAAGTCATGAAGAAAGCAATAGCAACATACTAAACGATCGGGTGCTAAGCTAATGGAATGGGTCATGTCAATCACATCATTCTTCTAATGATGTGATCCCGTTAATCAAATAACAACTCTTTTGTTCATGGTTAGGAAACATAACCATCTTCGATTAACGAGCTAGTCAAGTAGAGGCATACTAGTGACACTCTGTTTGTCTATGTATTCACACATGTATTATGCTTCCGGTTAATACAATTCTAGCATGAATAATAAACATTTATCATGATATAAATAATAACTTTATTATTGCCTCTAGGTATTTCCTTATATCATGATAAATGTTTATTATTCATGCTAGAATTGTATTAACCGGAAACATAATACATGTGTGAATACATAGACAAACAGAGTGTCACTAGTATGCCTCTACTTGACTAGCTCGTTAATCAAAGATGGTTAAGTTTCCTGACCATGAACAATGTGTTGTTATTTGATTAACGAGGTCACATCATTAGTTGAATGATCTAATTGACATGACCCATTTCATTAGCTTAGCACTCGATCGTTTAGTATGTTGCTATTGCTTTCTTCATGACTTGTACAAGTTCCTATGACTATGAGATTATGCAACTCCCGTTGCCGGAGGAACACTTTGGGTGCTACCAAACGTCACAACGTAACTGGGTGATTATAAAGGAGTACTACAGGTGTCTCCAAATGGTAGATGTTGGGTTGGCGTATTTCAAGATTAGGATTTGTCACTCCGATTGTCGGAGAGGTATCTCTGGGCCCTCTCGGTAATGCACAATACACAAGCCTTGCAAGCATTGCAACTAATGAGTTAGTTGCGAGATGATGTATTACAGAACGAGTAAAGAGACTTGCCGGTAAGGAGATTGAACTAGGTATTGGATACCGACGATCGAATTTCGAGCAAGTAACATACCGATGACAAAGGGAACAACGTATGTTGTTATGCGGTCTGACCGATAAAGATCTTCGTAGAATATGTAGGAACCAATATGGGCATCCAGGTCCCGCTATTGGTTATTGACCGGAGATATGTCTCGGTCATGTCTACATTATTCTCGAACCGTAGGGTCCGCACGCTTAACGTTATGATGACAGTTATTATGAGTTTATGCATTTTGATGTACCGAAGGTTGTTCGGAGTCCCGGATGTGATCACGGACCTGACGAGGAGTCTCGAAATGGTCGAGACATAAAGATTGATATATTGGAAGCCTATGTTTGGACATCGGAAGTGTTCCGGGTGAAATCGGGATTTTACCGGATCACCGGGAGGTTACCGGAACCCCCCGGGAGCCATATGGGCCTTCATGGGCCTTAGTGGAAAAGAGAAAAGGGGCAGCACATAGCTGGCCGCGCCCCCCCTTCCCTTAGTCCTATTAGGACTAGGAGAAGGGGCCGGCCCCCCTCTCTCTCTTTTCCCCCTTGGGAATCCTAGTTGGAATAGGATTGAGGGGGGAGTCCTACTCCCGGTAGGAGTAGGACTCCTCCCGCGCCCTCTCCCTGGCCGGCGCACCCCTCCCCTTGGATCCTTTATATACGGGGCAGGGGGCACCTCTTGACACACAAGTTGATCATTGAGATCGTTCCTTAGCCGTGTGCGGTGCCCCCTGCCACCAAATTCCACCTCGATCATATCGTTGTAGTGCTTAGGCGAAGCCCTGCGTTGGTAGTACATCAAGATCGTCACCACGCCGTCGTGCTGACGGAACTCTTCCTCGACGCTTTGCTGGATCGGAGCCTGAGGATCGTCATCGAGCTGAACGTGTGCTAAGAACTCGGAGGTGCCGGAGTAACGGTGCTTGGATCGGTCGGATCGGGAAGAAGACGTACGACTACTTCCTGTACGTTGTGTCAACGCTTCCGTTGCGATCTACAAGGGTACGCAGATCAGACTCTCCCCCTCGTTGCTATGCATCACCATGATCTTGCGTGTGCGTAGGATTTTTTTTTGAAATTACTACGTTCCCCAACAGTGGCATCCGAGCCTAGGTTTTATGGTTTGATGTTATTTGCACGAGTAGAACACAAGTGAGTTGTGGGCGATACAAGTCATACTGCCTACCAGCATGTCATACTTTGGTTCGGCGGTATTGTTGGACGAGATGACCTGGACCAACCTTACGCGTACGCTTACGCGAGACCGGTTCCCTCGACGTGCTTTGCACGTAGATGGCTTGCGGGCGACTGTCTCTCCAACTTTAGTTGAACCGAGTATGGCTACGCTCGGTCCTTGAGAAGGTTAAAACGGAGTCTATTTGACAAACTATCGTTGTGGTTTTGATGCGTAGGTAAGATGAGTTCTTGCTTAAGCCCGTAGCAGCCACGTAAAACTTGCAACAACAAAGTAGAGGACGTCTAACTTGTTTTTGCAGGGCATGTTGTGATGTGATATGGTCAATACATGATGCTAAATTTTATTGTATGAGATGATCATGTTTTGTAACCGAGTTATCGGCAACTGGCAGGAGCCATATGGTTGTCGCTTTATTGTATGCAATGCAATCACGATGTAATGCTTTACTTTATCACTAAGCGGTAGCGATAGTCGTGGAAGCATAAGATTGGCGAGACGACAACGATGCTACGATGGAGATCAAGGTGTCGCGCCGGTGACGATGGTGATCATGACGGTGCTTCAGAGATGGAGATCACAAGCACAAGATGATGATGGCCATATCATATCACTTATATTGATTGCATGTGATGTTTATCTTTTATGCATCTTATCTTGCTTTGATTGACGGTAGCATTATAAGATGATCTCTCACTAAATTATCAAGAAGTGTTCTCCCTGAGTATGCACCGTTGCGAAAGTTCTTCGTGCTGAGACACCATGTGATGATCGGGGGGTGATAGGCTCTACGTTCAAATACAACGGGTGCAAAACAGTTGCACACGCGGAATACTCAGGTTATAATTGACGAGCCAAGCATATACAGATATGGCCTCGGAACACGGAGACCGAAAGGTCGAGCGTGAATCATATAGTAGATATGATCAACATAATGATGTTCACCGATAAAACTACTCCATCTCACGTGATGATCGAACATGGTTTAGTTGATTTGGATCACGTGATCACTTAGAGGATTAGAGGGATGTCTATCTAAGTGGGAGTTCTTAAGTAATATGATTAATTGAACTTAAATTTATCATGAACTTAGTACCTGATAGTATCTTGCTTGTTTATGTTGATTGTAGATAGATGGCTCGTGCTGTTGTTCCGTTGAATTTTAATGCGTTCCTTGAGAAAACAAAGTTGAAAGATGATGGTAGCAATTACACGGACTGGGTCCGTAACTTGAGGATTATCCTCATTGCTGCACAGAAGAATTACGTCCTGGAAGCACCGCTGGGTGCCAGGCCTGCTGCTGGAGCAACACCAGATATTATGAACGTCTGGCAGAGCAAAGCTGATGACTACTCGATAGTTCAGTGTGCCATGCTTTACGGCTTAGAATCGGGACTTCAACGACGTTTTGAACGTCATGGAGCATATGAGATGTTCCAGGAGTTGAAGTTAATATTTCAAGCAAATACCCGGATTGGGAGATATGAAGTCTCCAATAAGTTCTACAGCTGCAAGATGGAGGAGAACAGTTCTATTAGTGAGCATATACTCAAAATGTCTGGGTATAACAATCACTTGATTCAGATGGGAGTTAATCTTCCAGATGATTGCGTCATTGACAGAATTCTCCAATCACTGCCACCAAGCTACAAGAGCTTCGTGATGAACTATAATATGCAAGGGATGAACAAGACTATTCCCGAGCTCTTCGCAATGCTGAAAGCTGCGGAGGTAGAAATCAAGAAGGAGCATCAAGTGTTGATGGTTAACAAGACCACTAGTTTGAAGAAAAAGGGCAAAGGGAAGAAGAAGGGGAACTTCAAAAAGAACGGCAAGCAAGTTGCTGCTCAAGAAAAGAAGCCCAAGTCTGGACCTAAGCCTGAAACTGAGTGCTTCTACTGCAAGCAGACTGGTCACTGGAAGCGGAACTGCCCCAAGTATTTGGCGGATAAGAAGGATGGCAAGGTGAACAAAGGTATATGTGATATACATGTTATTGATGTGTACCTTACTAATGCTCGCAGTAGCACCTGGGTATTTGATACTGGTTCTGTTGCTAATATTTGCAACTCGAAACAGGGACTACGGATTAAGCGAAGATTAGCTAAGGACGAGGTGACGATGCGCGTGGGAAACGGTTCCAAAGTCGATGTGATCGCGGTCGGCACGCTACCTCTACATCTACCTTCGGGATTAATATTAGACCTAAATAATTGTTATTTGGTACCAGCGTTGAGCATGAACATTATATCTGGATCTTGTTTAATGCGAGGCGGTTATTCATTTAAATCAGAGAATAATGGTTGTTCTATTTATATGAGTAACATCTTTTATGGTCATGCACCCTTGAAGAGTGGTCTATTCTTGTTAAATCTCGATAGTAGTGATACACATATTCATAATGTAGAAGCCAAAAGATGCAGAGTTGATAATGATAGTGCAACTTATTTGTGGCACTGCCGTTTAGGTCATATCGGTGTAAAGCGCATGAAGAAACTCCATACTGATGGACTTTTGGAACCACTTGATTATGAATCACTTGGTACTTGCGAACCGTGCCTCATGGGCAAGATGACTAAAACACCGTTCTCCGGTACTATGGAGAGAGCAACAGATTTATTGGAAATCATACATACCGATGTATGTGGTCCGATGAATATTAAGGCTCGTGGCGGATATCGTTATTTTCTCACCTTCACAGATGATTTAAGCAGATATGGGTATATCTACTTAATGAAACACAAGTCTGAAACATTTGAAAAGTTCAAGGAATTTCAGAGTGAAGTTGAAAATCATCATAACAAGAAAATAAAGTTTCTACGATCTGATCGTGGAGGAGAATATTTGAGTTACGAGTTTGGTATACATTTGAAAAATTGTGAAATAGTTTCACAACTCACGCCACCCGGAACACCACAGCGTAATGGTGTGTCCGAACGTCGTAATCGTACTTTACTAGATATGGTACGATCTATGATGTCTCTTACTGATTTACCGCTATCGTTTTGGGGATACGCTTTAGAGACGGCCGCATTCACGTTAAATAGGGCACCATAAAAATCCGTTGAGACGACGCCTTATGAACTGTGGTTTGGCAAGAAACCAAAGTTGTCGTTTCTTAAAGTTTGGGGTTGCGATGCTTATGTGAAAAAGCTTCAACCTGATAAGCTCGAACCCAAATCGAAGAAATGTGTCTTCATAGGATATCCAAAGGAAACTATTGGATACACCTTCTATCACAGATCCAAAGGCAAGACTTTTATTGCTAAATTCGGAAACTTTCTTGAGAAGGAGTTTCTCTCGAAAGAAGTGAGTGGGAGGAAAGTAGAACTTGACGAGGTAACTGTACCCGCTCCCTTATTAGAAAGTAGTACATCACAGAAAACTGTTTCTGCGACACCTACACCAATAAGTGAGGAAGTTAATGATAATGATCATGAAACTTCAGAACAAGATACTACTGAACCTCGTAGATCAACCAGAGCAAGATCCGCGCCAGAGTGGTACGGTAATCTAGTTCTGGAAGTCAAGCTACTAGATCATGATGAATCTATGAACTGTGAAGAAGCGATGGTGAGCCCAGATTCTGCAAAGTGGCTTGAGGCCATGAAATCTGAGATGGGATCCATGTATGAGAACAAAGTATGGACTTTGGTTGACTTGCCCGATGATCGGCAAGCAATTGAAAATAAATGGATCTTCAAGAAAAAGACTGACGCTGACGGTAATGTTACTGTCTATAAAGCTTGACTTGTTGCAAAAGGTTTTCGACAAGTTCAAGGGGTTGACTACGATGAGACTTTCTCACCCGTAGCGATGCTTAAGTCCGTCCGAATCATGTTAGCAATTGCCGCGTTTTATGATTATGAAATATGGCAGATGGATGTCAAAACTGCATTCCTGAATGGATTTCTGGAAGAAGAGTTGTATATGATGCAACCGAAAGGTTTTGTCGATCCAAAGGGAGCTAACAAAGTGTGCAAACTCCAGCGATCCATTTATGGACTGGTGCAAGCCTCTCGGAGTTGGAATAAACGCTTTGATAGTGTGATCAAAGCATTTGGTTTTATACAGACTTTTGGAGAAGCCTGTATTTACAAGAAAGTGAGTGGGAGCTCTGTAGCATTTCTGATATTATATGTGGATGACATATTGCTGATTGGAAATGATGTAGAATTTCTGGATAGCATAAAGGGATACTTGAATAAGAGTTTTTCAATGAAAGACCTCGGTGAAGCTACTTACATATTGGGCATTAAGATCTATAGAGATAGATCAAGACGCTTAATTGGACTTTCACAAAGCACATACCTTGACAAGATTTTGAAGAAGTTCAAAATGGATCAAGCAAAGAAAGGGTTCTTGCCTGTGTTACAAGGTGTGAAGTTGAGTCAGACTCAATGCCCGACCATTGCAGAAGATAGAGAGAAAATGAAAGATGTTCCCTATGCTTCAGCCATAGGCTCTATCATGTATGCAATGCTGTGTACCAGACCGGATGTGTGCCTTGCTATAAGTTTAGCAGGGAGGTACCAAAGTAATCCAGGAGTGGATCACTGGACAGTGGTGAAGAACATCCTGAAATACCTGAAAAGGACTAAGGATATGTTTCTCGTATATGGAGGTGACAAAGAGCTCTCCGTAAGAGGCTACGTTGATGCAAGCTTTGACACTGATCCAGACGATTCTAAATCGCAAACCGGATACGTGTTTACTTTAAATGGTGGAGCTGTCAGTTGGTGCAGTTCTAAACAAAGCGTCGTAGCGGGTTCTACATGTGAAGCGGAGTACATAGCTGCTTCGGAAGCAGCGAACGAAGGAGTCTGGATGAAGGAGTTCATATCCGATCTAGGTGTCATACCTAGTGCATCGGGTCCAATGAAAATCTTTTGTGACAATACTGGTGCAATTGCTTTGGCAAAGGAATCCAGATTTCACAAAAGGACCAAACACATCAAGAGACGCTTCAATTCCATCCAGGATCTAGTCCAGGTGGGAGACATAGAGATTTGCAAGATACATACGGATCTGAATGTTGCAGACTCGTTGACTAAGCCTATTCCACGAGCAAAACATGATCAGCACCAAGGCTCCATGGGTGTTAGAATCATTACTGTGTAATCTAGATTATTGACTCTAGTGCAAGTGGGAGACTGAAGGAAATATGCCCTAGAGGCAATAATAAAGTTATTATTTATTTCCTTATATCATGATAAATGTTTATTATTCATGCTAGAATTGTATTAACCGGAAACATAATACATGTGTGAATACATAGACAAACAGAGTGTCACTAGTATGCCTCTACTTGACTAGCTCGTTAATCAAAGATGGTTAAGTTTCCTAACCATGAACAATGTGTTGTCATTTGATTAACGAGGTCACATCATTAGTTGAATGATCTGATTGACATGACCCATTTCATTAGCTTAGCACTCTATCGTTTAGTATGTTGCTATTGCTTTCTTCATGACTTGTACAAGTTCCTATGACTATGAGATTATGCAACTCCCGTTTGCCGGAGGAACACTTTGGGTGCTACCAAACATCACAACGTAACTGGGTGATTATAAAGGAGTACTACAAGTGTCTCCAAATGGTAGATGTTGGGTTGGCGTATTTCAAGATTAGGATTTGTCACTCCGATTGTCGGAGAGGTATCTCTGGGCCCTCTCGGTAATGCACAATACACAAGCCTTGCAAGCATTGCAACTAATGAGTTAGTTGCGAGATGATGTATTACAGAACGAGTAAAGAGACTTGCCGGTAATGAGATTGAACTAGGTATTGGATACCGACGATCGAATCTCGGGCAAGTAACATACCGATGACAAAGGGAACAACGTATGTTGTTATGCGGTCTGACCGATAAAGATCTTCGTAGAATATGTACGAACCAATATGGGCATCCAGGTCCCGCTATTGGTTATTGACCGGAGACATGTCTCGGTCATGTCTACATTATTCTCGAACCGTAGGGTCCGCACGCTTAACGTTATGATGACAATTATTATGAGTTTATGCATTTTGATGTACTGAAGGTTGTTCGGAGTCCTGGATGTGATCACGGACATGACGAGGAGACTCGAAATGGTCGAGACATAAAGATTGATATATTGGAAACCTATGTTTGGACATCGGAAGTGTTCCGGGTGAAATCGGGATTTTACCGGATCACCGGGAGGTTACCGGAACCCCCCGGGAGCCATATGGGCCTTCATGGGCCTTAGTGGAAAAGAGAAAAGGGGCAGCCCATAGCTGGCCGCGCCCCCCCTTCCCTTAGTCCTATAAGGACTAGGAGAAGGGGCCGGCCCCCCTCTCTCTCTTTTCCCCCTTGGGAATCCTATTTGGAATAGGATTGAGGGGGGGAGTCCTACTCCCGGTAGGAGTAGGACTCCTCCCGCGCCGTCTCCCTGGCCGGCGCACCCCTCCCCCTTGGATCCTTTATATACGGGGGCAGGGGGCACCTCTTGACACACAAGTTGATCATTGAGATCGTTCCTTAGCCGTGTGCGGTGCCCCCTGCCACCAAATTCCACCTCGATCATACCGTTGTAGTGCTTAGGCGAAGCCCTGCGTTGGTAGTACATCAAGATCGTCACCACGCCATCGTGCTGACGGAACTCTTCCTCGACGCTTTGCTGGATCGGAGCCCGAGGATCGTCATCGAGCTGAACGTGTGCTAAGAACTCGGAGGTGCTGGAGTAACGGTGCTTGGATCGGTCGGATCGGGAAGAAGACGTACGACTACTTCCTCTACGTTGTGTCAACGCTTCCGTTGCGATCTACAAGGGTACGTAGATCAGACTCTCCCCCTCGTTGCTATGCATCACCATGATCTTGCGTGTGCATAGGATTTTTTTTGAAATTACTACGTTCCCCAACACATAGTTCATCACGAAGTTCTACTAACTTGGTGATGGTGACTAGAGAATTCTGTCAATCACTATTTTATCTGGAAGATTAACTCCCACTTGATTCAAGCAATTGTAGTACCCAGACAATCTGAGCACATGCTCACTAGTTGAGCGATTCTCCTCCATCTTTTAGCTATAGAACTTGTTGGAGACTTCATATATCTCAACTCGGATATTTGCTTCAAATATTAACTTGAACTCCTAGAACATCTCATATGGTCCATGACGTTCAAAACGTCTTTGAAGTCCCGATCCTAACCCGTTAAGCATGGTGCACTAAACTATCAAGTAGTCATCATATTGAGCTAGCCAAACGTTCAGAACGTCTACATGTGCTCCTGCAATAGGTCTGCCACCTAGCGGTGCATCAAGGACATAATTATTCTGTGCAGCAATGAGGATAAACCTCAGATCACGGATCCAATCCGCATCATTGCTACTAACATCTTTCAACACAATTTTCTCTAGGAACATATCAAAATAAACATATGAAAGCAACAACGCGAGCTATTGATTTACAACATAGATATGCTAATACTACCAGGACTAAGTTCATGATAAATTAAAGTTCAATTAGTCTTATTACTTAAGAACTCCCACTTAGATAGACATCCCTCTAATCCTCTAAGTGATCACGTGATCCAAATCAACTAAACCATGTATGATCATCACGTGAGATGGAGTAGTTTCAATGGTGAACATCACTATGTTGACCATATCTACTATATGATTCACGCTCGACCTTTCGGTCTCCGTGTTCCGAGGCCATATCTGTATATGCTAGGCTCGTCAAGTTTAACCTGAGTATTCCGCGTGTGCAACTGTTTTGCACCCGTTGTATTTGAACGTACATCCTATCACACCCGACCATCACGTGGTGTCTCAGCACGAAGAACTTTCACAATGATGCATACTCAGGGAGAACACTTCTTGATAATTAGTGAGAGATCATCTTAAAATGCTACCGTCAAACTAAGCAAAATAAGATGTATAAAAGATAAACATCATATGCATTCAAAATATGTGACATGATATGGCCATCATCATCTTGCGCCTTTGATCTCCATCTCCAAAGTACTGTCATGATCTCTATCATCACCGGCATGACACCATGATCTCCATCATCTTGATCTATATCAATGTGTCGTCACGTGGTCGTCTCGCCAACAATTGCTCTTGCAACTATTGCTATCGCATAGCGATAAAGTAAAGCAATTATTGGGCGCTTGCATCTTATGCAATAGAGAGACAACCATAAGGATTTTGCCAGTTGCCAATAACTTCAACAAAACATGATCATCTCATTCAACAAGTTATATCTCATCACGTCTTGACCATATCACATGACAACATGCCCTGCAAAAACAAGTTAGACGTCCTCTACTTTGTTGTTGCAAGTTTTGCGTGGCTGCTACTGGGCTTAGTAAGAACCGTTCTTACCTACGCATCAAAAACCACAACGATAGTTTGTCAAGTTGGTGCTATTTTAACCTTCGCAAGGACCGGGCGTAGCCACACTCGGTTCAACTAAAGTTGGAGAAACTGACACCCGCCAGCCACCTGTGTGCAAAGCACGTCGGTAGAACCAGTCTCGCGTAAGCGTACGCGTAATGTCGGTCCGGGCCGCTTCATCCAACAATACCGCCGTACCAAAGTATGACATGCTGGTAAGCCGTATGACTTATATCGCCCACAAGTCACTTGTGTTCTACTCGTGCACAACATCAACGCATAAAACCTAGGCTCGGATGCCACTGTTGGAGAACGTAGTAATTTCAAAAAAATTCCTACGCACATGCAAGATCATGGTGATGCATAGCAACGAGAGGGGAGAGTGTGATCTACGTACCCTCGTAGACCGACAATGGAAGCGTTATGACAACGCGGTTGATGTCGTCGTACATCTTCACGGCCCGACCGATCAAGCATCAAAACTACGGCACCTCCGAGTTCTGGCACACGTTCAGCTCGATGACGATCCCCGGACTCCGATCCAGCAAAGTGTCGGGGAAGAGTTCGGTCATCATGATGGCGTGGTGACGATCTTGATGTTCTATCGTCGCAGGGCTTCACCTAAGCACCGCTACAATGTTATCAAGGAGTATGGTGGAAGGGGGCACCGCATACGGCTAAGAAAACGATCACGAGGATCAACTTGTGTGTCTAGGGGTGCCCCCTGCCCCCGTATATAAAGGAGCAAGGGGACAAGGCCGGCCGGCACTAGGGCGCGCCAAGGAGGAGGAGTCCTCCTCCTAGTAGGAGTAGGACTCCCCTCTTTCCTACTACTACTAGGAGGGGGAAAGGAAGGGGGAGAGGGAGAAGGAAAGGGGGGCGCCCCCCTCTCCTAGTCCAATTCGGACCAGAGGGGGAGGGGGCGCGCGGCCCACCCTGGCCGCCCCTCTCTCTCTCCACTAGGGCCCATAAGGCCCATTACTTCTCCGGGAGGGGGGGGGGTCCGTTAACCCTCCGACGCTCCGGTTTTCTCCGAAATCACCCGGAACACTTCCGGTGTCCGAATATAGCCGTCCAATATATCAATCTTTATGTCTCGACCATTTCGAGACTCCTCGTCATGTCCGTGATCACATCCGGGACTCCGAACTAACTTCGGTACATCAAAACTCATAAACTCATAATCTAACTGTCATCGAAACCTTAAGCGTGCGGACCCTACAGGTTCGAAAACAATGTAGACATGACCGAGACACGTCTTCGGTCAATAACCAATAGCGGAACCTGGATGCTCATATTGGCTCCCACATATTCTATGAAGATCTTTATCGGTCAGACCGCATAACAACATACGGTGTTCCCTTTGTCATCGGTATGTTACTTGCCCGAGATTCGATCGTCGGTATCTTAATACCTAGTTCAATCTCGTTACCGGCAAGTCTATTTACTCGTTCCGTAATACATCATCTCACAACTATCTCATTAGTTGCAATGCTTGCAAGGCTTATGTGATGTGCATTACCGAGAGGGTCCAGAGATACCTCTCCGACAATCGGAGTGACAAATCCTAATCTCGAAATACACCAACCCAACATGTACCTTTGGAGACACCTGTAGAGCTCCTTTATAATCACCCAGTTACGTTGTGACGTTTGGTAGCACACAAAGTGTTCCTCCGGCAAACGGGAGTTGCATAATCTCATAGTCATAGGAACATGTATAAGTCATGAAGAAAGCAATAGCAACATACTAAACGATCGGGTGCTAAGCTAATGGAATGGGTCATGTCAATCACATCATTCTTCTAATGATGTGATCCCGTTAATCAAATAACAACTCTTTTGTTCATGGTTAGGAAACATAACCATCTTTGATTAACGAACTAGTCAAGTAGAGGCATACTAGTGACACTCTATTTGTCTATGTATTCACACATGTATTATGTTTCCGGTTAATACAATTCTAGCATCAGTAATAAACATTTATCATGATATAAGGAAATAAATAATAACTTTATGATTGCCTCTAGGGCATATTTCCTTCAATAATTGATCGTCCTTATGGGTGCAAACCTATAGGATGCAAATGGGTATTCAAGAAGAAGCTTAGGCCTGATGGTACTATTGAAAAGTACAAGGCTCGGCTTGTGGCTAAGGGTTATACCCAAAAGGAAGGTGAAGACTGCTTTGATACTTACTCACCTATGGCTCGACTGACCACTATTCGAGTTCTGCTTTCACTAGCTGCCTCACATGGTCTTCTCGTTCATCAAATGGATGTTAAGACTGCTTTCCTAAATGGAGAGTTGGACGAGGAAATTTATATGGAACATGAAGGAAATATGCCCTAGAGGCAATAATAAAGTTATTATTTATTTCCTTATATCATGATAAATGTTTATTATTCATGCTAGAATTGTATTAATCGGAAACATAATACATGTGTGAATACATAGACAAACAGAGTGTCACTAGTATGCCTCTACTTGACTAGCTCGTTAATCAAAGATGGTTATGTTTCCTAACCATGGACAAAAGAGTTGTTATTTGATTAACGAGGTCACATCATTAGTTGAATGATCTGATTGACATGACCCATTCCATTAGCTTAGCACCCGATCGTTTAGTATGTTGATGTTGCTATTCTTCATGACTTATACATGTTCCTATGACTATGAGATTATGCAACTCCCGTTTACCGGAGGAACACTTTGGGTGCTACCAAACGTCACAACGTAACTGGGTGATTATAAAGGAGTACTACAGGTGTCTCCAAAGGTAGATGTTGGGTTGGCGTATTTCGAGAATAGGATTTGTCACTCCGATTGTTGGAGAGGTATCTCTGGGCCCTCTTGGTAATACACATCACATAAGCCTTGCAAGCATTATAACTAAGATGTTAGTTGTGAGATGATGTATTACGGAACGAGTAAAGAGACTTGCCAGTAACGAGATTGAACTAGGTATTGGATACCGACGATCGAATCTCGGGCAAGTAACATACCGATGACAAAGGGAACAACGTATGTTGTTATGCGGTCTGACCGATAAAGATCTTCGTAGAATATGTAGGAGCCAATATGGGCATCCAAGTCCCGCTATTGGTTATTGATCGGAGACGTGTCTCGGTCATGTCTACATTGTTCTTGAACCGTAGGGTCCGCACGCTTAACGTTACGATGAAAGTTATTATGAGTTTATGCATTTTGATGTACCGAAGGTTGTTCGGAGTCCTGGATGTGATCACGGACATGACGAGGAGTCTCAAAATGGTCGAGACATAAAGATTGATATATTGGAAGTCTATGTTTGGACATCGGAAGTGTTCCGGGTGAAATCGGGATTTTACCGGAATACCGGGAGGGTTACCGGAACCCCCCGGGAGCCAAATGGGCCTACATGGGCCTTAGTGGAAAGGTGAAAGGGGCTGCCATGGAGGGCTGCGCGCCTCCCCCCTCCCCTAGTCCTATTAGGACTAGGAGAGGTGGCCGGCCACCTCTCTCTCTCTCTTTCCCCCTTGGAGTCCTAGTTGGAATAGGATTGGAGGGGGGAGTCCTACTCCCGGTAGGAGTAGGACTCCTCCTGCGCCTCCCTCCTTGGCCGGCCAGCCCCTCCCCTTGTATCCTTTATATACGGGGGCAGGGGGCACCTCTAGACACACAAGTTGATCCTTGGTGATCGTTCCTTAGCCGTGTGCGGTGCCCCCTGCCACCAAATTCCACCTCGATCATATTGTTGCAGTGCTTAGGCGAAGCCCTGCATCAGTAGTACATCAAGATCGTCACCACGCCGTCGTGCTGACGGAACTCTTCCTCGACGCTTTGCTGGATCGGAGCCCGAGGATCGTCATCGAGCTGAACGTGTGCTAAGAACTCGGAGGTGCCGGAGTAACGGTGCTTGGATCGGTCGGATCGGGAAGAAGACGTACGACTACTTCCTCTATGTTGTGTCAACGCTTCCGTTGCGATCTACAAGGGTACGTAGATCAGACTCTCCCCCTCGTTGCTATGCATCACCATGATCTTGCGTGTGCGTAGGATTTTTTTTTGAAATTACTACGTTCCCCAACAGAACAACCAAATGGGTTTGTAATAGATGGTCAGGAAGGGAAAGTATGCAAGTTGCTAAAGTCTTTGTACAGACTTAAGAAAGCATCCAAACAGTTGCATGAGAAGTTTGAAAGAACTTTAACAGCTGCAGGTTTTGTTGTAAACGAAGCTGGCAAATGTGTGTACTATCGCCATGGTGGGGGCGAGGGAGTTATCCTTTGCTTGTATGTTGATGACATACTGATTTTCGAAACAAATCTGAATGTTATTAAGGAGGTCAAAAATTTCCCACCTCGTTGTTTTGAGATGAAGGATTTAGGAGTGGCTGATGTCATTCTGAACATCAAGTTGTTGAGAGACGATGATGGTGGGATTACATTGCTTCAATCTCACTATGTGGAAAAGATCTTGAGTCGCTTTGGCTATAGTGACTGCAAGCCCTCTCCAACACCATATGATGCAAGTGTGTTACTTCAAAAGAATCGAAGAATTGCTAGAGATCAATTAAAATATTCTCAGATTATTGGCTCGCTTATGTACTTAACAAGTGCTACAAGACCTGACATCTCTTTTGCTGTTAGCAAACTAAGTCGGTTTGTCTCAAAACCAGGAGATGTGCATTGGAAAGCTCTAGAGAGAGTTTTGTGTTATTTGAAAGGCACTGCAAATTATGGAATTCACTACACCGGACATCCAAAGGTGCTTGAAGGGTATAGTGACTCAAACTGGATCTCAGATGCTGATGAGATAAAGGTCACGAGCGGTTATATATTCACTCATGGAGGTGGCGCTGTTTCTTGGAAGTCTTGCAAGCAGACCATCTTAATGAGGTCAACAATGGAAGCAGAACTCACAGCACTAGATACAGCTACGGTTGAAGCAGATTGGCTTCGCCGGCTCTTGAATGACTTGCCGGTTGTTGAGAAACCTGTACCGGGTATCCTTATGAACTGCGACAATCAAACTGTGATCACGAAAGTGAGCAGCTCAAAGGATAACATGAAGTCATCAAGACATGTTCAGAGAAGGTTAAAGTCTGTCAGGAAAATGAAAAACTCCGGAGTTATTGCATTGGTTATATCCAAACGTCTAAAAATCTGGCAGATCCTTTTACTAAGGGTCTATCACGTAATGTGATAGATAATGCATCGAGGGAGATGGGTATGATACCCACAATATGAGTTGTTCACAGTGGTAACCTATTCTTTGTGATCGGAGATCCCGTGAATTAGATGTGGAAGACAAGCTTTTGGTCAACTGAGGGGAGAGTATCCTTACTATTTACAATATCACTCCATGAAGATGCAATACTCTCCTAATCTGCATGGCAGGTTGATGTATATCTTAATGTGTTCTAAGTGGCTTATTTAAGCAGAGATGTTATCCTATAGAACATCTTTTGAAAAACATACCTATATGAGTCTGATTGTCAAACGTCGCAATGTATGAGAGTAGGGTTCTCTCTAGTAAACTCATGAAAGGTCACGGAGTATGACGCATAAGCTCCACCCGCGGGGAAGACCCACGGTAGCCACGTATCGGTCAAGGCTTTATGTGAAGCTAGATTCGCAGAAAACTTACAGTTCAAGGCCCAGTCCACTGTTCAAGTTGCTTACTAGTGTAGCATAGAGTTCTAGGTGGAAGTTCAACTTCACAGTCTCCACTGCAGTACCGGTATATAAAACAGTGTTTTGGAACCAAAGGCAAATTTCTGTGTGCCTCTGGGATCTGGTGGGGGATTGCTGAATTTAGTCTATTTTGGGCAGCCCAATAGCTATTTTAGAAATTCCTAATAAATCCTAGAGGTCCACTTAGCCCATTTGTGCAAGGCAAGGGATACTACTAAAGTTTAGTCCCACATTGCTAGTTTAGTGGGAGTTGGACCTCGTTATAAGGGAGGTTCTTTCCCCACTTATACGAGCATGAGAACAAGAGGGATATCCACGCGCGCTCCTTCTCCGCCGCACGCCGCGCCGCGCCGCGAGTTGTGGGAATGAGCCGAGCTGATATCTAAAATTTTGCCACGCACTACGGGTATACGAAAAGTCACATGAAAGCTGAGAAGATTTTTTGCGAAAGTGGAGTTCGAATGCGAACGGTGCAGCCCTTCGGCTGCTAGCTGTTCGCTTCGTCTCTGTCTCTTCGTTTCGCCTCCCGTCGTTGCCCTCTCGCCTCCTTCTCTTGCGCCTATAAAAGGGAGGTCGCTCCTCCCAGAGAGACACACCAGAACCTCTTCCTCCTCTCGCCACAAGTTCCTGAGCACTGCGCTGCTGCTACGATCTTCCTCATCCCGGCTTGCGGCGTGCACCGCAGGTCGGGACAGTAGGCCTTCGAAACCGCAACTCTTTGAGTCCTGTACGGGAGAAGGGTGATAAGGTTTCTGGGGAGCGCTCAGCGCGACTACTGGCTGTTTCAACACGGACGATCCGGTCGCCGACGACTACTTCCCCGACGACGACTTCTTCCCCGACGTCCACGACCTCCTCGACGACATGGCAGGCGAGGACACCGACCCCAAGTCCAGCACCTCTGCTACTGCTGTCCCGTACGTGTTCTTCTCCTTTCTATTAGAGGTCTTGCTACAGTTCCTAGTTCTAGTATTTGCCCTAGATATATTAGACTCTATTTCATATATGCAACTTGCTATACTGTCTGCTCTATATATGTTTAGTTACCGTTCATATATGAAGATACTGTTTACCTTCTCTTTGTCAAATCGCATGGCTTGTTTTATCACTACTATACTGGTCATGCTTTATCTAGTATTTATGTTAATAAAATCATTCGGTAAATTGCTCATATTTCCAATATTTTGCATATCAAGAATCGAGAGAGAAGAATCTTGCAGCTGGGGGCAAAGGTGGTAGAACATGTGTCAAGTGAGATCTTTAGAGCGTTGCAAGGATGGCGTCTGGGTGTACCGAGGCTGGAAAACTGAAGAAATGAACAAGCCGTCCGGATGATCTCTTAGTTATTGTTTGGCTAACGAATATTAGCGATGGGTTTATAGGAAACTATTTTTTGGTTTTATCATAATTATCAGTTTGTGGGAAACTATGTTTGGGCAAGGGAAATGTAAAACCGAGTCTATCATGTTCCTTGTTTGGATATGATTCAATTCCTCTCCCACTTCCATCATCACGGCCATGGCTGCTGGGGCTACCATCAACAGGAGGTGGCTGCGCCCACCAGTGACCACATCGACGACTCGGTGCATGTGGACGATGCACCGGCATGACAAACATTTTCCGTCGACGTTGAGGCCGAGCAGCCGCCCGCATAGGCACGTGAAAGAGATTAGTTATATTCCCCGGCCACAGCTGCTTCTGGAGCTCAATATGCAGGTGTGCCGCCCCTCGACGACGGCCACGAAAACTTCAAACGAAGAGAGGCCTATCTTTTTCTGTTTCATGAGGAGAAACGAAGCAAGGATTGAAACCTGTACGGTGATGTCTTGAGTACTAGTGTTGTTGAGGAGAAAGGAGGCTACGAGGTTGTTGAGAAAAATCAGGAGATGCGAATTAGTTGCGATTCAGTATATGTCAAACATGTTTTCAGAAAAACGACTAATACTTGTTTTTCCATAAACGCAAAATCTTGGTTTGCCGAGAACCGAGATTGCTATATACACGGATTGGCTAGAGGAGCCAAACAAGATTTTTGGCGGTTAGACCGTTTTGCAAATCCTTCCTATCCAAACAACTCCTTAGCAGATTTCGTTCCTGCCTCCTGCGCTTCACTTTCCCCCCATGTCTGCTTTTGTTCCCGTGATCAAACTAGTTTCATGTATGCTCCCTGGTTGAGCTGACTTGTAATGGTACCTATTAATATTTAGCCTAGCTACCTTAGTTTCGTTGCCTGTCATGTTTAGGAGACTGCGACTACTAGAACTGGCTTTCTTTATATGAAAAAAGAGAGGGCAAGCTCTCTTTTGCTCAAAAAAAAAATTTGCCTCCATTAGTCTACGATTTACAGCTACACTAATCTTGAACGGGCATGGCACAGGTCACTGAAAAAGAAGGTTACCGGTATAGAACCGTCACCAAGCCAGCTACTAGCGATTGATTAGATGGCTCAGAATTTCCATTTGCATATGTTATTTCTACGCGGGCTCTCTGCTTGACTTTTGTACGTACACGCGGTGCAGTCTAATCGTATTTTATACGTGACTGGCTCTGGCTGTACCGTGGCGAGTTCCCCGGATTGCAGAAACACTATTGTTACCGATTAACCAGTCAATGGAAAGATAAAATTACGAATCGTTTGTGCACGGAACGGAGACGAGCGATGCGCGCATATAGGGTTTCGTGTGGTGTTTTGACCTGGGCGGCAGTGAAATCGAACATATTCGCGCTCGTGCGGCCTGGGAAGCAGCGACGCCGCAATATGGACCCGCGGATCCCGCGTTTGACAGTGCGTGCGTGCGGTCTGGTTAACTGGACGGTTTGGGATCGTGTGTAACAGACAGATTACTCCTTTGCCTAGGTCTCGACGAGCCCGGGATTCTTGGGTTGGGTTTTGCCACCCCGGCGTGCACGATTCCTGGAAGAACGAATCCAACTTGTCGTCTAGCCAGCTAGCGGTAGAATTCTTGTGCCGGCATCGATGGTCGCCAGGCTACCAGATCACTGCGATGGGCGGCCGCAGCGTCGGTACCGCGCGCCGCCCTTGGCACTCCGGACCGTCGGCTCTCACGTGGCGGCACCACGGCCGGGCGCCGATCGCTGTCCGTCCGGCTGCGATGGATCGGATAAGACGACGCACTCAACGTAGCCTTATTTAGCAAGAAATGGATGATGAGGAAATGAGACGAAACGGAAACCTCATCTCGCCTCCGTGTCGTGGTCGTCCGGCTACGTAAACTGAACCGCATTGCCGTGTCGGTGAATTTGAGAGGTGGTTTTAGCTAGCTGGGAGGCGCCGGCCTAGCTAGCCAAGTTGCCCAACTGGGAATTGTGTTGTTTCAGGGAACGCAAGGCCGTTGCTGCAGACGGAAATGAGCGAGCAAAAGTGGCAGGATAGGGATCGCTTGGCTCCGTTGCAACGGACCCAACCAACCAACCAACCGTGCAGCCCCCGTCCACAAGATGAACATATATGATCCTGAAAAGAAAAACAAGATGCACATAGTTCGATCTGGCTTGCTATGTTTGTTCAGACTTCAGAGTGTCCTTTTCTCTATGTCAAGAACTGGAACTAGTCATTTTTAGCACCGATGATATGATTTTGGCTCTCTCTGTTTGGTTGTTTCCTCGCCTTTTTCCTTTTTGTCAAAGTGGTGACTTTTGAGAAAGATAAAGCAGCCAGTGTTATCCTCACTATGCTTATTATTCTTGATGTGAGAGTGCCTCGAGTCAATGGTTTAGTAGGTGACCCAAGTACGTACGTGCATAGCGAGAGGGAACAAGTGTGTAATCTTCTCTGAATATAGCTGCCCGTGACGGGAGGTTCGGACTTTTGCCGACAGGTAACGAAACGAGACCATGAAGCACTCTACTCACGGACTCCATATTCTATCTCATCTCTTGGCCTAATCGCCGCCAAAAGACAAAACCCAATAATAGCGACGTTAATCATCTCGCTAGTACTACATGGATCAAGTAACGAGGCTGGAGCTCGGAGAAGACCCTACCGGAACCTCATGCGGGATGTCTCAGACGCACGCCGGTGCACCAATTATAGCCTGCTTAATCGTCCAGAGTTTAACTTGTTTACTACCAATTATTACTATTTCAGTTGTCCCTTTTAGCAGGTGAAAGCGGGTAGTAAATTCAACGCACGCGCTGGCCGTGCGGCGGCGGTAATTTCCGGGCACCGTCGTGGCACTGCCATGCCATGCCATGCCGCCGAAAGAACCCGTACGGCGCGGCGCCGAGAGCACGGCCGGCCGGCACATGCCATGACCTGATGACTCAGAAAGATCGACCGATAAATTAGCTTGGAAAAGGACACTCGGGTTTGCAGACGGAATAGGAAGGCATCAACTTCGCCACCTCGGGATCGATCGTGCGCGCCTAATTAATTTGAATAATCGCAGACGGCGTTTACATCGTCGACGGTCAGGTCAATGATTTGCTTGGAGCGGATTGGTAAAGGTGCTGATGTATTACGTTATCACTGACGGTATCAAAGAAATAGAATCGGATCAAATGTGGCTTAATACATGTTCAACGCAGTGTTTACGGCGTTTGGAACACTTTGCCGGCAGCTAAGCAGGACGTGATTAGACGCATGACAGAAAGGGATCTGTTGCCCGGGCGTGGCTTGGTTAACTTCTTCACCTACTTACTTGGAGTTTTCTTTGCTTATTCTGTTTGTCAAGAGGACGGGAGGCATCTATCTATCTATCTATCTATCTATCTATCTATCTATCTAGCACTTTCTTTCACAGATTATTCGTTGCAAGTTTGATCGAGCCATACGTACATGTAAGACTTCGAATGCCAGATTGCTCGATCGACACACGACGGGCTCGCCAACAACTTCTGCAGATTTCTTCTCCAAAGTCCAAACGAAAGGACTCGACCTTAACTCAACACGTGTCAACCAAGTCCCAATAATCAATGTGCACTTTTCTCTTTCTTCTGTGCAGCTAGCTGGTAGTAGATGCATGTACACGGCAACACTGTCGTCCACATCCACATGACCACATGGCACGCTCGTCACGTTTCACGGCCAAGGCAAAAGGCACAGGAGTATGGACCTCTCGTACGTACGATACGTGGTGGCTCTCCAATGATCGATCATACTCCAAGGCTCCATGACTACTGTAGCATACTACTCCTAGCATTCAGCATGTCGGCAGCAGAGAATATGACGTTCCCCATCGATCCTTTGGCACACATGCATCATGCATGCATGCATGCTTGAAGCAATAACGATCAGATTTGGATGCTAGCATTCCATCATGGACGGAAGAGATCGACGGCAGCAATAAATGCAATCATCGTCCTAGATCGATCTTTGTCCAGACGTCTTGATTGCCAACGTACCTACACGCTCCCATCATGTGCACATAGGCGCATGGTCGAGGGATTGTCCACGTACGAAGATTGCAACTGTGCTTACTAGAAGTAGAACTCACCTCATGCACTGTAGCTTAGAGGTCATCGTTTTCGGCTGTTCATGATTTGGACAGGGTTGGTTTTTCTCTCTCGGCTCGCATATGATTCATGCATGATGCAGCTCAGCATTTGAGCGGAGCGGATTTAGATGCAGAGTTGCGTGGGAATAATGCATCGTTGGCTATGCGCCGAGACTTCGTCGGAAGGATTTTGCCGCCCATCGCGCGCGCCCGCTCGCATGCAGCTACCGGTGGCCGGGTGCAGCCTAGCTAACACCTCGCACGCCATGACGCCAACGACATGAGATGTTGCAGCACGCACAAGCCTCCCCTCCCTGGCCACATGTCCGTGCCACGCGGCCTGCTGGCCGTACGTTAGGCCGGTTAATTAATAAACCACTAATTAACTAACCATGTCGTCATCATGGGCACTATATATGAATAGTATCACCATCCTCAAAAAAAAAAGAATAGTATCACCCAGGGTGCAGAATAAATTATTTTTCATTCAAGGTAATCTTACGATCATTTCATAATTAAATTACTTTCGGAATTCAAATAGTTGATTCACTGCGTAAAATTTGGCATAAGAAAATAAAAATATAGGTCATACGACAAGAAAATTTGCAGTTTATGTGTATTTTATACGATATTTTTATGTTTGTAATTTTACATAACATAAAATATTTTTTACGACGATTATATATTTCCTTACGGTCTCTTTTTACGTCGGCCAATACAATTATATTTTTTTTTAATTTTACATAACTTAAAATATATATTGTTGGTGCTTCACCAACACAATGAAGCAACCAACAGCCAACACGAGAAGCCAACCCGGCGGGGATGACGCATGCATGCACCACCGTGTACATCTCACTGCATCTACATGCATCTAACGCTACAAATAGATACTACTAATCTTATAGACAATTTATTTTCTGAACCAGATAATCTGATAGACAATTGGCAATGGCGACAGCACCGCTGCTTGGCGCCGAGCTGTACTGGATCAACTTGGAGTATTTGTGTGTACAACAGGGTAACGCCAGCTGTCATACGTACCAGAACTTGAGAGCCACGTACAGTAGATGCATGGAGGGCGATCATACACGTACGCGTGCTAGCTGCTTACTGTGTGCACATATATCTCCGGAGAAAACGTCGCCCGGCCTGCCCTTCAATTTCAAAATGGAGAGACCCCGTCGGGTCAGGACATTCGAGAATCGAGCTGATGCGGGCAGAGGCATGGGAGATGAGCAGTGAGTCTACGAGGATGAGCATTATTGAGCAGCAATATTCAAAGCACGACGCGACGACGACTCGGGCGAGGAAATTTAAGAGGAAACCAACAACAAAGAGTATCACGCAATTGTAAATGAACATGTGGGCAAGCTCCGCTCTCAACCACAATCTGCAAATAAGGACATGTAGGATACTACAAACAACGATGTGTTTAATTCGCAGCGTATATTCACTAGTAGAAAACAGGGTTTTAGTTCAGACCGGGTCAGCCCATTAGTCCCGGTTCAGTCCAGAACCGGGACCAATGGGGGCATTGGTCCCGGTTCGTGAGCCCAGGGGGCCGGCCGGGCCATGTGGGCCATTGGTCCCGGTTCATCTAGACCTTTTAGTCCCGATTGGTGGGACGAACCGGGACCAATGGGCCTCGCTCCTGGCCCACCATCATTGGCCCCGGTTAGTGGCTTGAACCAGGACCAAAGGCTCCCCTTTAGTCCCGGTTCATGTCACTAATCGGGACCAATGAGGTGCCTATATATACCCCCTCGCGCAAGAGCAGAGCACACTGCTTTGTTTTTTTCTGGCCGAGGGGGAGAGGGCTTGGTGGTGCTCTCTAGTAGAAAACCGGGCAATATCACCGGTTCGTAAGGCCCTTTAGTGCCGGTTTAGGAACCGGCACTATTATTTCGGCACTAAAGGCCCCCCTTTAGTACCGGTTCAGCACGAACCGGTGCTAAAGGGGTACCACGTGGCACGAGCCAGCTCTGGGGGCCGGGAGCCCTTTAGTACCGGTTGGTAAAACCAACTGGTACTAAATGGTTGTGGGTTTTTATTTTATTTTGTATTTTTCAATTAAATTTGTGTTATCAATTTAATTTAGTATTGTTTTACGTTATAATGAGTTGTAGTCGTCATCATCATCATCATCGCATATTAATAAATAAATAAACTCTAGCTAGCTAAAAATCATCGTGGTCGTCTAATTACCACTATTTAATCATCATAGTCATTACCGCTAGCTATGTAATCATCATCAACGTTGGCTAGCTTAAAGAGGAAACATTCACTTTGTAACAGAAGCAAAGAGATATCATCAAGTTCAACATAATCATCACCAACATTGAAGTTCAGGACACGGATCCATGAGACAAGTACTAATTAAGAGCATGAAGAGTAGCTACTGATCCTGCTGCTCCCTCTCAGGTAGAATAGCATAGAACATGTATAGCTCTCTTGATTCATCATACTAGAGCATGCAGATGAATCTGTCTCCTAATCTTGGGTTGCGCTTCTCCTTACTGCCCCCTAGTACTTCTCTGCGATCGTTAACAATTTTGCTCCAATCTTTCACTATTAAGCATTTTTCGCTTTTAGAAATCCTGAATGCACTCATGTGCAATGTAGGAAATCTTGGTCGTAAGCTAACCATTGACATGCGACCTTTTGTCTCGATCCACTGAGGCACAACTGTCATCGGAAGTCCCTGTTGAACAACATCGTATAGTAATTAATATACTAAGCAATGAAAGTTTAGCCTCAAAAATAATGTATGCAAAAGATGCACTAATTAAGGACAAATATTTAAAATCTTACCATCTTTTAATTATAGATGTGACCGTAGTTCAATACGATCACCATTGGTCGCACGTTTTGAGTACTAACATTTCTAAGTGTAGGGAAAAAATTTGTCTTGACAGTATTAAGATCCTCAAGACATGAAACATAATGACTTATCTCCTCACAGTTTAGTTGAGCCCCGGGGCAGTAGTAGGTCCTGTCTACCAAGCGCCGGACATGTTTGCTTGAACCGAAATAAGCTGACAATACAAAATAGTTGTCAACTATTTTTGAATAAACTGTATGAAAGACATAAACATATGCATGCATGGTTGAGAAAAACTCACCAAATGGTAGAACTGGAGGCGTTTGCACATCGACCCAGATGTCTATATTACCTTCAATATCATCTTCCGGACGAATATCAAAGGTGATAACCATATCAGGCTCAAATGCACAAGCCTTGCATAGTGCTTGCCAAGTTTTGCATTCAAAATGAGTGTATATGTCTCCATTATATAATTTGACGTTGAAAGTATATCCATGCTGCGTCTTCAAGTAAACTCTCTTACCTCCATATCATCTATAGCACTGAAACCTATCTTATCCAAGACAAAAATTCTTGCATGGCAGGGGATGCGCTAGTAGAATAGTGAAAATTTAAAATTATAAGTTGAAGCAAATGAAGCATAAGTTTTGCATTCAAATAATAATTGACAACGTGACTTACTGTATCAACTTCGAATGTCTCATCCAGCTTGATGCTGAAGCGCCTACCATCAACAAGGAAATTTTGGTCGCACAGGCCGCGCTGGTCTTCACAGTGTTCGCACATAATAAAATCTTTTTCGTCGTCAGATGACATTTCCTATGTTCATATAGGTGAAACATTAAACACCTATATCTAGCCAAATATATATTCATCTAACATTTGACATTAATCTAACTATATATTCAATTGACATTACTATATATTTAACTTTTCTATCTAATTCATCTAACATTCGGCATTAATCTAACATTTATATAGACTCAAAATATATAAAAAATTAAATAAACAGAAAAACTCATTAACAAATAATATTTTAATTAGATCATCAAATCTCATATACCTAAATTTTCTTACTAAAAATAAACTAGTTATATTAATTATTCAACTAGTTCTAATCTCATATACCTAAATTTTCTTACTAAAAATAAACTAGTTATATTAATTATTCAACTAGTTCTAATCTCATATACCTAAATTTTCTTACTAAGAATAAACTAGTTATATTAATTATTCAACTAGTTCTAATCTCATATACCTAAATTTTCTTATTAAAAATAAACTAGTTATATTAATTATTCAACTAGTTCTAATCTCATATACCTAAATTTTCTTATTAAAAATAAACTAGTTATATTAATTATTCAACTAGTTCTAATCTCTAGTTCGACAATTTTTCTATCTAGCTAGCTAATTCATCTAACATTCGACATTAATCTAACATTCGATCATCTAATTAACTTTTCTAAAAAACAGAAAATAAGTAAAAAAAAATTGTGTGTGTGTATGTGTGTGTATATGCATGTGTGTGTATATATACGTATATGTGTGTACGTATGTGTGTATGTGTGTGTGTATGCGTGTGTGTGTGTGTGTGGTATATGTGTGTGTGTGTGCGGCCCCATATGCCGCCGCCCCGTACGTACGAGCGGGGGCGCCGGTGTGTGTGTGTGTATGTGTGTGTATGTATATGTGTGTATGTGTGTGCGCGGGAGCGAGAGAGAGACGTACAGCCGCGGCGATGACGACGGACGGCGGCGGTGTTCGGGGCAGCAGCGCGAGACGACGACGACGAGCGGCGGCGGGGACAGCGACGATGACGATGGACTACGGTACGGGCGACGGGTGGCGACGACGGGATCGAGCGGCGCGCGCGGCGGAGGTTGGAGACGAAGTGCGGAGTTGAAACTGAAATTTTCGTAAGTGCTATATATATAGGATTGGCCTTTAGTACCGGTTCGTGACTCCAATCGGTACTAAAGGCCTATTTTCCCCAGGCCAAGCGGCGGGAAACGAAGGCTTTTAGTACCGGTTGGAGCCACCAACCGGTACTAAAGGGGGGCCTTTATTACCGGTTGGAGCCACCAACCGGTACTAAAGGGTGTGCGCTGCCAGGCGAGGGGCGCAGAAGTTTAGTCCCACCTCGCTAGCCGAAGGGCGCACACACCTGCTTATAAGCCCCGCCGCCGCTGCTGTCTCGAGCTCCTCTCTAAAGCAGGCCTTCTGGGCCTACCTCTGCTACTCTGCCCTGTGGGGCCTATTGGGCTTGCGGGCCTGCATCCTGGCCCAACAACAGGTTGGGTTTCTAGTCGTATGCAGGCCGCTGTGGCCCAGTAGGTGGGCTTTTTTCATTTAGTTTTTTCTTTTCTGCTTTATTTATTTTGTTTTATTTATTTTTAGTTGTTTTTGCTGTATTTAGAGTTTGCGCTGCCACCCCAAAATTTAGTCCCACCTCGCCCGGCGAAGGGCAGCCGCACTGGTTTATAAACCCAGCCGCGGCTACCTCTTCGAACTCCTATATATAGCAGGCTTCTAGGCCTAATTAATTAGGGCGCGCTGCCCTGTGAGTCTGCTACCCACGGTCATTTAGCTCTCTAAACAAATAGGTAAATGACCGAAAAACAACAAATGATGTCAGAACATGTTGGAAATTGATGACGTCGCTTTAAATGCTGCATACTGAACACAAAAGAAGTCCGGAGTTCAAATAAGTTTAAAAAACATTGAAGTGGCCATGTAACAGATGAGTTCTCGTCCGAAACCCTGATACTCGGAAAGAGTTTGTCCAGTTTGTACACGAAGTGCGTCCAGTTTTTGCCATGACCCTCTCTACTCTTTCGCGCATTCTATGCGGGTGATATGATGATACCATGCCAAGTTTCAACATTTTCAGGATTCATTTTGTAGTGATTTTCAATTTCACGGTCATTTAGCTCTCTAAACAAATAGGTGAATGACCGAAAAACAACAAATGATGTCAGAACATGTTGGAAATTAATGACGTCGATTTAAATGCTGCATACTGAACACAAAAGAAGTCCGGAGTTCAAATAAGTTTAAAAAACATTGAAGTGGCCATGTAACAGAGGTGCAATGCTGGTTAATTTGCTTCAAGCCATTCGGAATAGTGTAGACTGCACTGCACATAGCTCAGTGCAATCTATGCTATTCCGCAAGGTTTGAAGCTAATCAACATGTAGATGAGCATTGCGACTCTTCGTCATTGTCTGTGCACTCACGGCTTATAAACCTCTCATACTGCCTCTCTCTTGGCGAGGTGGGACTAAAAACAACTTGCCATAACCTCATCAATTTCCTCTTGAAGCTTGTCCTTGCCTTTTTGCTTGTAGTCTTGTGGTGGAAGATCATCTTGAGCTTGTGTCCCCTTGAAGGAAGTAGGATACTTCTCTTGTTGAGGAACAAACTTTGTCTTGGGGTATTGATCTTCTTCCCACTCAACTCCATTGGCATTGAACTTTCGTTCAAAACCAACACCTTGATTCTTCCGGTGCCTTCCTTGCTTGCGCACAATTTCCTCGAATTGCTTACTCCCGGCAAGGCTTTTGTACACTCCTTTCTCTATAATTCCCTTCAATAAGCTATTTTCTTGCTCAAGTGTAACTTGGCTAAGAGAATCATTAGTGGAATCAAGAGAACTACTAGAAGCAACAATGTTAGATCTTATGTCACAAAAAAGAAGTTGTATCAAACCTTTTATGTCGGATCTAGAACAAACCAATCGGTATCGCCATCATACAGCCCTACCATGGCTCGTGATGCATATATATGCATATCAAATGCATGGTTGGGCGTATGATGGCGAATCCGAATGATTTGTATTCAGTCGATGAACTGGTAGATGTATGCAGTCGATGAACTGGTAGATGTATGTAGTCGATGAACTGAAAGACTTATGCAGGGAAGGCGAGAGATGGGCTATATATAGGGTCGTCTGGCTCACAAAGTGATTGTGGTAGTTTCGTTCCAACGACTCACATGAGCTAGGAAGAAACACACCCTTGATCCAACGACTCACAAGAGCTAGAAAGAAACACACGATCCGTGTGATTCTTCCTGATTGGTGGGATGCACATTAGTATCGGTTCATGCCACGAACCGGTGCTAAAGATTGGCAACGAACCGGTACTAATGGTAGCAGCCCGCCTAGCCGTTGGAATCGGCACTAATGGTCACATTCGTGCCGGCTCAAATTCAAACCGGCACTATAATGTGCTTCACATTTGACCGTTTTTCTACTAGTCAATAGAGTTTGCCAAACTTGAGTTTCCCAAGTCACTTACACAAAAAGCTATGATTCATGGTTGTCAAATCCATAATTTCCAAACCACAACAACCTTGAGGCATAACAAGCTTTAAATGCTGCATACTGAACACAAAAGAAGTCTGGAGTTTAAATAAGTTACTAAAAATAAAAAAGAGGTGCAATGCTGGTTAATTTGCTTCAAGCCATTCGGAATAGTGTAGATTGCACTAAGCCACTGCACATAGCTCAGTGCAATCTATGCTATTCCGCAAGGCTTGAAGCTAATCAACATGTAGGTGAGCATTGCAACTCTTCGTCATTGTCTGTGCACTCACGGCTTATAAACCGCTCATACTGCCTCTCTCTTGGCGAGGTGGGACTAAAAACAGCTTGCCATAACCTCATTAGTACCGGTTCGTGGTACGAACCGGCACTAAATGGTGATGGTGGGGCCATAGCCTGACCGCAGGATGACACAGCCTCTTTAGTACCAGTTCGTGGCATGAACCGGTACTAAAGGTTCGCCATGAACCGGTACTATTGATCGCCGCCACGAACCGGCACTAATGTACACATTAGTGCCGGCTCAAATACAAACCGGCACTAATGTGCTTCACGTTTGACCATTTTTCTACTAGTATATCTAGCTCACCTCCTATGCACACAAGGTGTTCGATGAAATGCCCGAGCCACACTACTTAAGCTTTCTCCTCTCCAAGCTCCATTTTCCACAATATTTGTCTAGGTTTAGCGGTCAGTCACGTCCCGTCCCCGTCTTCATCGCCGTCGATCACCCGCGCCGAGGTCATCGCCGGCACCACCGTGGTGAGCCTCTTGTTCTTATCTTCTTTCTGAAAGGAAAAATATTCTTACTTGTATGTTTACATAGATACTTGTATTATTTTCTTACTTTTATTATTGCATCTTATATAGTGCGATGGTTTTGGTATCCGCCCCCGTCGGCCCTCGTCCTGTCTATGATTCGGATGTGGTATATATATTATCTTTATAACTATTGGTTCATTTATTGTTTATGAAAATTATGCCGACCAACGTGACATATATTTTATTTATGTAGGATGTATGTGAATCGAAAATGCCAACCGACCGTATTGTCAAGAGGTTAAATTTAGTTGAAGAAGAAAACAATTTGTTGAAGGAAAAAATAAAAAAATTGAGGAGGAGAAGATGATATTGGAGTTGCATGTTGCGGATGTCGTCGATGATCACAAGATCAAGATGGATGCAATGCGCTTGAAGATTAGAAAGATTAGAAAATATGCCATTCATACCGAGGCTTGATATCATTATGTCGTTGGATCAATTGTTACCTTGGTTGCGATTATGATCGCATTTGTTTTCGCATTGAAATGTTTTACATAGTTTCAATGTATGGTTTAATTAATTAGATGCTGTGGAGAGCTATATGTTGTTAGATGAGAACTATGTATGCACTTTGGTTTTAATGTGATGATTAACTTCTATTAATTTGGACACTTAATTATATATAATGCACGCAGATGAACCGGCAATGGATGTACGGTGACAGACACACCTCCGAGTACATTAAGGGCGTGCATGAGTTTCTCGATGCGGCTGAGGCAAACAAACAGAATGGTTTTATGTGTTGTCCATGCACTGAATGTGGGAATACGAGGTCTTACTCTAACCGGAAAATCCTTCACTCCCACCTGCTTTACAAGGGTTTCATGCCACACTATAATGTTTGGACGAGGCACGAAGAAATAGAGGTTATGATGGAAGACGACGAAGAAGAAGAGTATGATGATAACTATGTGCAACCTAAATACAGTGATGCTGCAACGGGGAGAGCTGGTGAAGATTAAGAGAAACCAGACGATGTGCCCAATGATGCTGCAACGGGTGAAGCTGCTGAAGATCAAGAGGAACCAGACGATGTGCCCGATGATGATGATCTCCGCCGGGTCATTGTTGATGCAAGGACGCAATGCGAAAGTCAAAAGGAGAAGCTGAAGTTCGATCGCATGTTAGAGGATCACAAAAAAGGGTTGTACCCCAATTGCAAAGATGGCAACACAAAGCTCGGTACCGTACTGGAATTGCTGCAGTGGAAGGCAGAGAATGCTGTGGCTGACAAAGGATTTGAGAAGCTACTGAAAATATTGAGGAAGAAGTTTCCAAAGGATAACGAATTGCCCGACAGTACATACGCAGCAAAGAAGGTCGTATGCCCTCTAGGATTGGAGGTGGAGAAGATATATGCATGCCCTAATGACTGCATCCTCTACCGCGGTGCATACAAGGATCTGAACGCATGCGCGGTATGCGGTGCATTGCGGTATAAGATGTAACGCCCCGAGACCGATGTGCCACGTGTCTTCCCGTTATTCGTTGTCGTTGCCGTGTCATTTGCTTGCGTGTTGCATCTTGTCATGTCATCATGTGCATTGCATCGTCATGTTTTTCAAAACTTGCATCCGTCCCGGCCTCCTCGTTCTCTCTGTCGTCCGTTCTGAGCCCAGACACACTTGCACGCGCCCGCGGCATGTCTGAAATATTATTTTATAAGTGGCCGAAAAATGTTCTCGGATTGAGTTGAAATTTGGTGTGCGGTCTTATTATAGTGTAGACAGACCGCCTGTCAAATTTCATCGCGTTCGGAGTTCGTTTGATAGTCCAACCGTTAAACTATAGCGGCAGTATAGCCGGTCTTTTCGTCGGACGTTTTCGGTCTTCGGAAACTGTTGTCGAGCTGCAATTCTCTCCTCTCCTCTCAGTCCATGGCCCTCTACACAGCCCACTAGACTCAACCGACCCCTTCTTGCGTCCGGAGCCGTCCGATGGTGATCGCATGGTCCAAAAACCCCTCCTAACCCCTCAAACCCTAACCCTGTCTATAAAAGGAAGCCTCCCCTTCCATTTTTGGCAGCAGACAACTCCCTCCTCAAAATCAGCGCGCCGCCAGCCTCCTCCCACCTCCACCTCGCATTCCGCGCCGGCCTAACCCGCCGCTGCCACTAGGCGCTGCCCCAGCGGGCGAGCCGCCACCTGAACCCGCCGTCGCCGCCGCCTAGGCCAGTGGCAGCATGCCACGTGCCCCTGCCAGCGCCTCCCTCCTCCCACCTCGCGCCGGCCCGCCCGACCCAGATCGGGGCCCGCTTGAGCCCATCTGGGCCCGGACGAGCTGCATCGCTGCCCGCAACCGCAGAGCCTCGCTGCCCTCGAGCTCCTTCGCCACCAACCCTCGCATGACGCCTCCCATCGTTGTTCGCTGCTCCGACGGGTCACCGGAGTTCGCCGTCGCCGGCGACTAGTCAGGTCGCGCTGCTGTTCTCCACCTCCTTCTCCCTGCCTTTCTTTCCTCTCTCTCTCGTCATGCCTCACCGCCATGAGTGCCGCTGCAGGAGCTTCGCCACCACCAATCTGGTAGGAGTCGCCATCCTCGTCCTGGAGTCGGCTGGAGCTCGCCCGTCGGCCCCGGATCCGACCTCCGGCGCCGTTCCCGTGCCCCGCGCCGAGCCGCAAGTCCCTGCGTCGCTCCCTCCTGCTTCGTTCACGCGAGGGAGATGAGCGCCTCACCTCGCCCGCGTTGACCGGATCGGTCAGATCTAGCTCGGCCCAGATCCGCGGTAGCAGAGCGCCAAGGCCCAGCGCCAAGGCCCATCCCCAGTTCAAGCCTGCCGGCCTACCTCTCCAGCGAGCGGGCCGAAGCCCAAGGGGTGAGCCGAACCCCAGCGCCCCGCCTTTTTTTTCTCTTATGCAGTTGGGCCTGCCAGATTCAGCCCATGTTGTTTTTTCCCTGTCTGCGAATTTGTCTATTTTTCCAGGGAATTACAGTTTTGCAGAAAAGTCCCCGAGCTTCATGCATATAATAACTCATGATCTGTGCATCATATGGGACAACTTAATATATGAAACTTGCTTAAAATTATGTGTAGATTAAGAATATGCCACTTTCATCCATGGTTAAAATGTTTAAAATGATGTTTGTTTAAATTTACTCCTATGCCATGTTAAAATGCTTTAATTCATAACTAAATAACCGTAGCTCCGATTTAAATAAACTTTATATGTAAATGGGGTAGAATTTTGCCTAGTTTAACGTGGTGGCCTCATCTTGCATGTTTAACAACTCTAAAATTGTGTTTAGGACAGATCAGGACCAAACCTTAAATTATGCTATGGGGATTTTCTGGACTTGTTGTTTTGTTGTTCCGGCCTCATTTAAACATGCCTAGATTAGATAGTTTCATCATGTTTCACCTCTTGCCATGTTAATCAACATTTAATATTGTTGGGTACATAAACGAGAGAGAACTAAATAATTGATGGGGTGTTTCGTCAATATGCAACTCGTTGCATATTGTGCTCCACTTAATTTGTAGAATTGTTTGTGCATTTTGCCATGCCATGCCCTCTTTAAACCGGACATGCATCATACTCGATTGTGCATCATGCCATGTTGATGTGTTGGTTGTTTACTATGTTGTGTGCTTCTTTTCCGGTGTTGCTTCTTCGGGTTGATTCCGATAAAACGTCGTGTTGTGAGGATCCGTTCGTCTTCGTCCGTTTATCTCCTTCATGGACTCGTTCTTCTTCCTTGCGGGATTTCAGGCAAGATGATCATACCCTCGAAATCACTACTATCTTTGCTATGCTAGATTGCTCGCTCTTTTGCTATGCCATTGCTACGATGCCTACCACTTGCTTGTCAGCCTCCCAAATTGCCATGCTCAGCCTCTAACCCACCAATGTCCTAGCAAACCGTTGATTGGCTATGTTACCGCTTTGCTCAGCCCCTTTGATAGCGTTGTTAGTTGCAGGTGAAGATTGAAGTTTGTTCCTTGTTGGAACATGGAGATGTTGTTCCTTGTTGGAACATGTTTTACTTGTTGGGATATCACAATATATCTTATTTAATTAATGCATCTATATACTTGGTAAAGGGTGGAAGGCTCGGCCTTATGCCTGGTGTTTTGTTCCACTCTTGCCGCCCTAGTTTCCGTCATATCGGTGTTATGTTCCCGGATTTTGCGTCCCGTACGCGGTTGGGCTATAATGGGAACCCCTTGACAGTTCGCCTTAAGTAAAGATTCTCCAGCAATGCCCAACATTGGTTTTACCATTTGCCGCCTAGCCTTTTCTTTCCCTTGGGTTCTGCAGACTCAAGGGTCATCTTTATTTTACCCTCCCGGGCCAGTGCTCCTCTGAGTGTTGGTCCACCTGTCAGCTGCCGGTGGCCACCAGGGGCAACTCTGGGCTGGCTTGCCCGTACCTAAGACAATCTGAGTGTGCCCTGAGAAAGAGATATGTGCAGCTCCTATCGGGATTTGTCGGCACATTCGGGTGGTGTTGCTGGTTTAGTTTTACCCTGTCGAAATGTCTTGTTGTACTGGGATACCGAGTCTGATCGGAATGTCTCGGGTGGAGGTCTATTCCTTCGTTGACCGTGAGAGCTTGTCATGGGCTAAGTTGGGACACCCCTGCAGGGATTTGAACTTTCGAAAGCCGTGCCCGCGGTTATGGGCAGATGGGAATTTGTTAACGTCCGGTTGTAGAAAACCTGAAGTTGACCTTAATTAAAATGAATCAACTGCGTGTGTAACCGTGATGGTCTCTTTCCGGCGGAGTCCGGGAAGTGAACACGGTTGTTGGAGTTATGCTTGACGTAGGTAGTCCAGGATCACTTCTTGATCATACTTTTATCGACCGTGCTTTGCCTTCTCTTCTCGCTCTCATTTGCGTATGTTAGCCACCATATATGCTAGTCGCTTGCTGCAGCTCCACCTCATACCTTTACCTTACCCATAAGCTTAAATAGTCTTGATCGCGAGGGTGCAAGATTGCTGAGTCCCCATGGCTCACAGATACTTCCAAAACCAGTTTGCAGGTGCCGATGAGTCCGTGAAGATGACGCAACCCAGCTCAGGAGGAGCTCGTTGAAGATCTTGTCCTTTGTGTTGTTTCGTTCTAGTTGATCAGTAGTGGAGCCCAGTTGGGGTCGATCGGGGACCTTTGTCGCATTTGGGGTTCTTCTTTTATTTTGGTTCCGTAGTCGGACCATGAGTGCATTTGATTGATGTAATGTTTATTCTTGTAACTGTGTGAAGTGGCGATTGTAAGCCGACTATGTAACTTTTTCCCCTATTGTATTACATGGGTTGTGTGAAGATTACCTCACTTGCGACATATGCCTTCAATGCGATTATGCCTCTAAGTCGTGACTCGACACGTGGGAGATATAGTCGCATCGAGGGTGTTACAAGTTGGTAATCAGAGCCTTCCCCGACCTTAGGAGCCCCATTGCTTGATCGTTTTTAGCGGCCGAGTTGTGTCTAGAAAAATGTTTCGAGTCCTTAGGAATTATATATCGGAGAGTTTAGGAATTCTTTTTACTTCCCAGTCTCCTCATCGCTCTGGTAAGGCATGCTGACGTAGAGTTTTGACTCTTCTCTTCTCAAATTTCACTAAATTTTTTTTAGGATCACGCGAGTATCTTGGTTTTGTTCTGATGGCTTATGGTGAGAATACTGTCTTGGTGCCTCCTGTCAGGGGTTTAGTGGAAGTGTCCCGGGGAGTTGAGCTCTGAGGTGTTGTCATCATAATTTTATCGTTGCAATTCTGGTATACTTGAGATATGTGCGCGACATCGAAAATCTCCTTTATGCAGTTCGTTGATGAGATAACCTCGACGCCACCCAGTACTGGGGCAGGAGTTCGGGAGTATCGCCATAACTTGTATAACGGATGCTTTTCGAAGGTTGAGGTAGATGATTTCCGAAGGTTTCTTGGTTATGTGTTGAAGGATGGATACAGCTGGATGTAGGATTTGCTAGCTTGGGTGAGATATTATGCTTCCCCTGTATCCCCAACACCTGGTTGCATAACCGAAAAGTTTCGGGAGTTTCATAGGTGGGAATTCAAGTAGCTCTTAGGACATCTTTCCGACAGATGTATGATATGAAATTGGGGTTCGACGTCCAGTGGTTCGCCTATTCACGGTCGATTTTACAGTGGTCTCGTTGTGTCTTAAAGAGTCCTTGGCTATGCTGACTCGGGGACGCTTTGTATGTCATGTGCACTGCCTTGTACATGATGGTGCTGTACGATCGAGCCCGTGTAGGTCCCACCACGAAAACTTCGGACGAAATCTCTATCATATGTTTGTTCCGGCTTATTCCGCAAGCCAATCCATTGTTTTGTTTTGAGTTGTGGTATTCGAGTTGCTTCGAAGTCAAATGTTGATTCCATACCTTTTCCTAAATGGTGTTCTCATACTCCGATGTGAATACCAATCCTTCTTGATCATCAAGGTTGTTTTTGTTAATTTTTTTTCAACCAGTGTGTCTCTCCTCAAGTGGATCTGATCATTTCAACTTCCGCAAGATCAATTATCACTTCTTCTCAAAGGTGTTCGTTTCATCCATTTCAAATTGTCTTTGTTTTCCCACCCTCCCTCCCTTGTTGTTCTCCAAGAATTCGGATTTCTTAATCGAGTATCCATTTATTGATGTGAAGTCTCTCCATTCTTTTCTATCAATATTCTTATCCGGTGATTCTCATGAAGATTCTAACGGAGCTTCAAGTTCATCATCTTTCGTTCTTTTTCTTCTCTGGTGGTTCCAAGTCAAGCTTTGTGGATCATACCTATTTCCTCGTTTCAATGCTTTCTCATGCCGGTGCACCTCGTTATCATTTCACCTCTCGCCATTCTATTGTTCCGGAGTGCTCAAGATATCTCGAAGATTCGTGTTTCCACTCTGCTTTCGTAATCCTTTCAAACTCTTTCAGGATGTTATTTCATTCTAGCTATTTAATTCAACCGGTGCAATCTCTCTTTTAATCATTCTAATGGTGTTTCTTTTGAGTGGGCCCTAACCCACATGTCTATTCCCAGGATCTTACCTGACTCTTCTTATTTTCCCGGAGCTATCCTAAATTCTTTTCGAAGTTTGACGTAAGTATGAGTTATCATCAGTCATATGTATTTTCTCCAAGATCTGTCAAATTCTTTTCATCGTTGGATCAACCTCTTCGTTTCGATTCTTCCGGAGTGTCTAAATAATTCTTGGTGGTGTTTCTCATCGTTATTCTTGGATTTTGAAGACCGAAGAAGAGTTTCTCTTTATTCTTGCTACATTCTCTTCAAGATTCATGGTGCTAGCTGGTTGCCATCCTCTCATAATTATTTTCGATTGTGAGTTATTCTTTTCACCCTTCCGGAGCAATTCAAGAGTATTCTCAGTTGTTATCCAGAGTCCATCATCTAAGATTTATTCATTCTCAGCTTTCAGTTGTCATTCTCCAATTTTACCGGTGCTTTGTTCAAGTGTTCTCTAATCAGCTCGTCATCTCTTCGTTCTCATGGGTCTAAATTCTCTCAAGCATCTTTGTTCATTTGCTAATTCTTCCCGGTGTTTCCTTATCTTTACTCCGTTCATTTTCAATTCTTACGGTGGTTCGTTCAAGATTTCTCTTCCTTTCTTATCATATCAATTTTATTCGTTGTTTCAACCCTTCCGGTGGTTCGTTCAATACCTTCCCAAGTCTGATGTTATATCTCTCTTAATCCTTGATACGAGAATAAGTAATATGCCAAATCCGTTGATTGTCATCAATTTAAATTGGTGAAGGATAAGCATAATGTAATTCTTACTCTTGTTCCGTCCAAGTGATTAATTCTTTATTCCAGAGACTCATTAAATTCTCGGTTTCACTTGATTCATTTTTCTTTTCCGGAGTCCCAAGTTCTCGCAATTATATTATCACGGAGATCTATCTAAATTATTGCAAGGTTTCACCTTGTGGTCTCAACTTCCCTTTCTTCTCTTTGTCCTTTTGTTTACCGGAGTTTTTCATGGAGTTCTCTATCTAAATCATTGTGAGGCTTCAATCTTATTCTATTCATCATTCAATTATTTTGGATCATTCTTTTATTACCGGAGTTCTTCATGGAGGTTCTACATGTTGGTTCATAAAGGATTTAATTCTTTCTCGAAGTTTTCATCAAGATTCTTTTCTAAGGAGCTCAAGTTTCTTCATATTGCAATCCAGAGTGCAATCCTTTCTACCATATTACCGGAGGTGGTTTTGTGTCATTCTTAATAATTTGAGTTCATGTTTTCATGATTCTCATGTTATTATGTATGTTGTATTTTAAATCCATCAATATTTTCGTTGGAATTATCTTGGGTTATATTTCACCTAACGCTTTCCCCTAAGGAGTAATGTTATTATGGTGCTTATATATGATCCAAGTTTTTCATTTATCCTCCCGGTGAAATAGTTTCTTGTCTCCTTGTTCTTATCAACCCAATTCTTTTTCCCGTGAGTGGCAGGTTTTCACCTCATAATTTTGGGATGTATTCCATAAGTCCACTACAAGCTTATTATTTTCGTTATTTGTTTTCCAACAACTCCGTTCGACCCTTGTCCTAAAGATGCCTTTCCAAGCTCTTTTGTGGCAGAAGTTGGCATTTTCTCCTCATTTCTCCTATTTCAGTTATCTATCTTCTATTCTTTTGTTCCGGAGGCATGGTGAAGTTGCTCTCCTCAACCCATCTTCTTGTTTATCAGGATCGTGTTCTTGTCGTGCCTATCCTTTTAATTGGAGTGGTGTGTCCTCTTTTCAAGTATCCTCTCATCTTGTCTTGTTCAATTCCTTCCATTTACAGACGGAGTGCTGTCCAAACTATATCACTCTTATTCCTTCCCTATCTTGCTTAACCGGAGTATTGTGCCCCTTTGTTCTAGTTCTTTTCGCCTTATCAAGTCTTGCATCCCTTTCTCAACCAGAGTGTCGTGTTTTCATTTGAGCTCTCTCATCTTATCAAATTTTGACTCCCTTCTCAACTGGAGTGTTGTCTGAGATATTTCTTACCCTTTGTTCCATTCATTCAATAGTTACGGAGGCAGTGTAATGTGATTTCATCAAGTATCTTCTCATCTTATCAAGTTATTATTCAATTCCTTTTCTTTTCAACCGGAGTGCTACCCGAATTTGGTCTTCCTTGATCCCCTTCTTTAACGGAGTGTTTTCAATATATATCTTCACTTCAACCTCAAGGTTTCGCAAGGTTCTTGTCCCTCTTTTCTAACGGAGTGTTTTCGACTTAATTCACCTTCGTTGTTTTCTTCTCTCGAATTTGTTCAACCTTTGCAAGGTTCGTGGTTTCACTCATTTGTCAAAGGAGCAACTTAGTTTTACCTCTCCTCTTCCTCTTCCGTTTCTCTCCGGTGCCATTCTTGATCTCGGGACGAGATCCTCTCGTAGTGGTGGAGTGTTGTAACGCCCCGAGATCGATGTGCCACGTGGCTTCCCGTTATTCGTTGTCATTGCCGTGTCATTTGCTTGCGTGTTGCATCTTGTCATGTCATCATGTGCATTGCATCATCATGTTTTTCAAAACTTGCATCCGTCCCGGCCTCCTCGTTCTCTCCGTCGTCCGTTCTGAGCCCAGACACACTTGCACGCGCCCGCGGCATGTCCGAAATATTATTTTATAAGTGGCCAGAAAATGTTCTCGGATTGAGTTGAAATTTGGTGTGCGGTCTTATTATAGTGTAGACAGACCGCCTGTTAAATTTCATCGCGTTCGGAGTTCCTTTGATAGTCCAACCGTTAAACTATAGCGGCAGTATAGCCGGTCTTTTCGTCGGACGTTTTCGGTCTTCGGAAATTGTTGTCGGGCTGCAATTCTCTCCTCTCCTCTCAGTCCATGGCCCTCTACACAGCCCACTAGACTCAACCTACCCCTTCTTGCGTCCGGAGCCGTCCGATGGTGATCGCATGGTCCAAAAACCCCTCCTAACCCCTCAAACCCTAACCCTGTCTATAAAAGGAAGCCTCCCCTTCCATTTTTGGCAGCAGACAACTCCCTCCTCAAAATCAGCGCGCCACCAGCCTCCTCCCACCTCCACCTCGCATTCCGCGCCGGCCTAACCCGCCGCTGCCACTTGGCACTGCCCCAGCGGGCGAGCCGCCACCTGAACCCGCCGTCGCCGCCGCCTAGGCCAGTGGCAGCATGCCACGTGCCCCTGCCAGCGCCTCCCTCCTCCCACCTCACGCCGGCCCGCCCGACCCAGATCGGGGCCCGCTTGAGCCCATCTGGGCCCGAACGAGCCACATCGCTGCCTGCAACCGCAGAGCCTCGCTGCCCTCGAGCTCCTTCGCCACCAACCCTCGCGTGACGCCTCCCACCGTTGTTCGCTGCTCCGACGGGTCACCGGAGTTCGCCGTCGCCGGCGACCAGTCAGGTCGCTCTGCTGTTCTCCACCTCCTTCTCCCTGCCTTTCTTTCCTCTCTCTCTCATCATGCCTTACCGCCATGAGTGCCGCTGCAGGAGCTTCGCCACCACCAATCTGGTAGGAGTCGCCATCCTCGTCCTGGAGTCGGCTGGAGCTCGCCCGTCGGCCCCGGATCCGACCTCCGGCGCCGTTCCCGTGCCCCGCGCCGAGCCGCAAGTCCCTGCGTCGCTCCCTCCTGCTTCGTTCACGCGAGGGAGACGAGCGCCTGACCGCGCCCGCGTTGACCGGATCGGTCAGATCCAGCTCGGCCCAGATCCACGGCAGCAGAGCGCCAAGGCCCATCCCCAGTTCAAGCCTGCCGGCCTACATCTCTAGCGAGCGGGCCGAAGCCCAAGGGGTGAGCCGAACCCCAGCGCCCCGCCTTTTTTTTTCTCTTATGCGGTTGGGCCTGCCAGATTCAGCCCATGTTGTTTTTTTCCCTGTCTGCGAATTTGTCTATTTTTCCAGGGAATTAAAGTTTTGCAGAAAAGTCCCCGAGCTTCATGCATATAATAACTCATGATCTGTGCATCATATGGGACAACTTAATATATGAAACTTGCTTAAAATTATGTGTAGATTAAGAATATGCCACTTTCATCCATGGTTAAAATGTTTAAAATGATGTTTGTTTAAATTTACTCCTATGCCATGTTAAAATGCTTTAATTCATAACTAAATAACCGTAGCTCCGATTTAAATAAACTTTATATGTAAATGGGGTAGAATTTTGCCTAGTTTAACGTGGTGGCCTCATCTTGCATGTTTAACAACTCTAAAATTGTGTTTAGGACAGATCAGGACCAAACCTTAAATTATGCTATGGGGATTTTCTGGACTTGTTGTTTTGTTGTTCCGGCCTCATTTAAACATGCCTAGATTAGATAGTTTCATCATGTTTCACCTCTTGCCATGTTAATCAACATTTAATATTGTTGGGTACATAAACGAGAGAGAACTAAATAATTGATGTGGTGTTTCGTCAATATGCAACTCGTTGCATATTGTGCTCCACTTAATTTGTAGAATTGTTTGTGCATTTTGCCATGCCATGCCCTCTTTAAACCGGACATGCATCATACTCGATTGTGCATCATGCCATGTTGATGTGTTGGTTGTTTACTATGTTGTGTGCTTCTTTTCCGGTGTTGCTTCTTCGGGTTGATTCCGGTAACGTCGTGTTGTGAGGATCCGTTCGTCTTCGTCCGTTTATCTCCTTCATGGACTCGTTCTTCTTCCTTGCGGGATTTCAGGCAAGATGATCATACCCTCGAAATCACTACTATCTTTGCTATGCTAGATTGCTCGCTCTTTTTCTATGCCATTGCTATGATGCCTACCACTTGCTTGTCAGCCTCCCAAATTGCCATGCTCAGCCTCTAACCCACCAATGTCCTAGCAAACCGTTGATTGGCTATGTTACCGCTTTGCTCAGCCCCTTTGATAGCGTTGTTAGTTGCAGGTGAAGATTGAAGTTTGTTCCTTGTTGGAACATCGAGATGTTGTTCCTTGTTGGAACATGTTTTACTTGTTGGGATATCACAATATATCTTATTTAATTAATGCATCTATATACTTGGTAAAGGGTGGAAGGCTCGGCCTTATGCCTGGTGTTTTGTTCCACTCTTGCCGCCCTAGTTTCCGTCATATCGGTGTTATGTTCCCGGATTTTGCGTCCCGTACGCGGTTGGGCTATAATGGGAACCCCTTGACAGTTCGCCTTAAGTAAAGCTTCTCCAGCAATGCCCAACATTGGTTTTACCATTTGCCGCCTAGCCTTTTCTTTCCCTTGGGTTCTGCAGACTCAAGGGTCATCTTTATTTTACCCCCCGGGCCAGTGCTCCTCTGAGTGTTGGTCCACCTGTCAGCTGCCGGTGGCCACCAGGGGCAACTCTGGGCTGGCTTGCCCGTACCTAAGACAATCTGAGTGTGCCCTGAGAAAGAGATATGTGCAGCTCCTATCGGGATTTGTCGGCACATTCGGGCGGTGTTGCTGGTTTAGTTTTACCCTGTCGAAATGTCTTGTTGTACTGGGATACCGAGTCTGATCGGAATGTCTCGGGTGGAGGTCTATTCCTTCGTTGACCGTGAGAGCTTGTCATGGGCTAAGTTGGGACACCCCTGCAGGGATTTGAACTTTCGAAAGCCGTGCCCGCGGTTATGGGCAGATGGGAATTTGTTAACGTCCGGTTGTAGAAAACCTGAAGTTGACCTTAATTAAAATGAATCAACTGCGTGTGTAACCGTGATGGTCTCTTACCGGCGGAGTCCGGGAAGTGAACACGGTTGTTGGAGTTATGCTTGACGTAGGTAGTCCAGGATCACTTCTTGATCATACTTTTATCGACCGTGCTTTGCCTTCTCTTCTCGCTCTCATTTGCGTATGTTAGCCACCATATATGCTAGTCGCTTGCTGCAGCTCCACCTCATACCTTTACCTTACCCATAAGCTTAAATAGTCTTGATCGCGAGGGTGCGAGATTGCTGAGTCCCCATGGCTCACAGATACTTCCAAAACTAGTTTGCAGGTGCCGATGAGTCCGTGCAGATGACGCAACCCAGCTCAGGAGGAGCTCGTTGAAGATCTTGTCCTTTGTGTTGTTTCGTTCTAGTTGATCAGTAGTGGAGCCCAGTTGGGGTCGATCGGGGACCTTTGTCGCATTTGGGGTTCTTCTTTTATTTTGGTTCCGTAGTCGAACCATGAGTGCATTTGATTGATGTAATGTTTATTCGTGTAATTGTGTGAAGTGGCGATTGTAAGCCGACTATGTAACTTTTTCCCCTATTGTATTACATGGGTTGTGTGAAGATTACCTCACTTGCGACATATGCCTTCAATGCGATTATGCCTCTAAGTCGTGCCTCGACACGTGGGAGATATAGTCGCATCGAGGGTGTTACATAAGATCAGACGAGATGACCCTGGTGATGTTGACGGCGAGCCCCCCAGGAAGAGGGTTCCTGTGAAGGTGATGTGGTATGAACCTATAATACCACGGTTGAAACGTCTGTTCAGAAACGAAGAGCATGCCAAGTTGATGCGATGGCACAGTGAGAACCGAAAGAAAGATGGGAAGTTGAGAGCACCCGCTGACGGGTCGCAGTGGAGAAGAATCGAGAGAAAGTACTGGGATGAGTTTGCAAAGGACCCAAGGAATGTATGGTTTGCTTTAAGCGTGGATGGCATTAATCCTTTCGGGGAGCAGAGCAGTAATCACAGCACCTGGCCCGTGACTCTATGTATGTATAACCTTCCTCCTTGGATGTGCATGAAGCGGAAGTTCATTATGATGCCAGTTCTCATCCAAGGCCCTAAGCAACCCGGCAATGACATTGATGTGTACCTAAGGCCATTAGTTGAAAAACTTTTACAGCTATGGGATGGAAATGGTGTACGTACGTGGGATGAGCATAGACAGGAGGAATTTAACCTAAAGGCGTTGCTGTTCGTGACCATCAATGATTGGCCCGCTCTTAGTAACCTTTCAGGACAGACAAACAAATGATACCACGCATGCACGCACTGTTTAGATGACACTAGAAGTATATACCTGGACAAATGCAGGAAGAATGTGTACCTGGGCCATCATCGATTTCTTCCGACCAACTACCAATGTCGAAAGAAAGGCAAGCATTTCAAAGGCGAGGTAGATCACCGGAAGAAGCCCGCCATGCGTACGGGTGATCACGTACTTGCTATGGTCAATGATTTACACGTAATCTTTGGAAAGGGTCCCGGTGGACTAGCTGTTCCGAATGACGCTGAGGGACACACACCCGTGTGGAAGAAGAAATCTATATTTTGGGATCTACCCTACTGGAAAGACCTAGAGGTCCGCTCTTCAATCGACGTGATGCACGTGACGAAGAACCTTTGCGTGAACCTGCTAGGCTTCTTGGGCATGTATGGGAAGACAAAAGATACACCTGAGGTACGGGAGGACCTGCAATGTTTGCACGAAAAAGATGGCATGCCTCCGAAGCAGTATAAAGGTCCTACCAGCTACACTCTTACGAAAGAAGAGAAAGAAATCTTCTTTGAATGCCTACTCAGTATGAAGGTCACGACTGGCTTCTCGTTGAATATAAAGGGAATAATAAATATGCCAGAGAAAAAGTTTCAGAACCTAAAGTCTCATGACTGCCACGTGATTATGACGCAACTGCTTCCGGTTGCATTGAGGGGGCTTCTACCGGAAAATGTCCGATTAGCCATTGTGAACTATGTGCATTCCTCAATGCAATCTCTCAGAAGGTGATCGATCCAGAAATCGTACCAAGGCTAAGGAGTGATGTGGCACAATGTCTTGTCAGTTTCGAGTTGGTGTTCCTACCATCCTTCTTCAATATCATGACGCACGTCCTAGTTCATCTAATCGACGAGATTGTCATCCTGGGGCCCGTATTTCTACACAATATGTTCCCCTTTGAGAGGTTCATGGGAGTCCTAAAGAAATATGTCCGTAACCGCGCTAGGCCAGAAGGAAGCATCTCCATGGGCCATCAAATAGAGGATATTATCGGGTTTTGTGTTGACTTCATTCCTGGCCTTAAGAAGATAGGTCTGCCTAAATCGCGGGATAAGGGGAGACTGACTGGAAAAGGCACTCTTGGAAGTGACTCAATAATATGCAGGGACGGATATTCTTGGTCTCAAGTGAAGGAAATATGCCCTAGAGGCAATAATAAAGTTATTATTTATTTCCTTATATCATGATAAATATTTATTATTCATGCTAGAATTGTATTAACCGGAAACATAATACATGTGTGAATACATAGACAAACAGAGTGTCACTAGTATGCCTCTACTTGACTAGCTCGTTAATCAAAGATGGTTATGTTTCCTAACCATGGACAAATAGTTGTTATTTGATTAATGGGATCACATCATTAGATGAATGATCTGATTGACATGACCCATTCCATTAGCTTAGCACCCGATCGTTTAGTATGTTGCTATTGCTTTCTTCATGACTTATACATGTTCCTATGACTATGAGATTATGCAACTCCCGTTTACCGGAGGAACACTTTGGGTACTACCAAACGTCACAACGTAACTGGGTGATTATAAAGGAGTACTACAGGTGTCTCCAAAGGTAGATGTTGGGTTGGTGTATTTCGAGATTAGGATTTGTCACTCCGATTGTCAGAGAGGTATCTCTGGGCCCTCTCGGTAATGCACATCACTTAAAGCCTTGCAAGCATTGCAACTAATGAGTTAGTTGAGGGATGTTGTATTACGGAACGAGTAAAGAGACTTGCCGGTAACGAGATTGAACTAGGTATTGGATACCGACGATCGAATCTCGGGCAAGTAACATACCGATGACAAAGGGAACAACGTATGTTGTTATGCGGTCTGACCGATAAAGATCTTCGTAGAATATGTAGGAGCCAATATGGGCATCCAGGTCCCGCTATTGGTTATTGACCGGAAAAGTGTCTCGGTCATGTCTACATTGTTCTCGAACCGTAGGGTCCGCACGCTTAACGTTACGATGACAGTTATTATGAGTTTATGCATTTTGATGTACCGAAGGTTGTTCGGAGTCCCAGATGTGATCACCGACATGATGAGGAGTCTCGAAATGGTTGAGACATAAAGATTATTATATTGGAAGCCTATATTTGGATATCGGAAGTGTTCCGGGTGAAATCGGGATTTTACCGGATTACCGGGAGGTTACCGGAACCCCCCCGGGAGTCATATGGGCCTTCATGGGCCTTAGTGGAAAGGAGAAAAGGGGCAGCCCATAGGTGGCCGCGCACCCCCCTTCCCTTAGTCCTATTAGGACTAGGAGAAGGGGCCGCCCCCCCTCTCTCTTTCCCCCCTTGGGAATCCTAGTTGGAATAGGATTGAGGGGGGGAGTCCTACTCCCGGTGGGAGTAGGACTCCTCCTGCGCCCTCTCCCTAGCCGGCGCACCCCTTCCCCTTGGATCCTTTATATACGGGGGCAGGGGGCACCTCTAGACAAACAAGTTGATCCTTGGTGATCGTTCCTTAGCCGTGTGCGGTGCCCCCTGCCACCAAATTCCACCTCGATCATATTGTTGCAGTGCTTAGGCGAAGCCCTGCGTCAGTAGTACATCAAGATCGTCACCACGCCGTCGTGCTGACGGAACTCTTCCTCGACGCTTTGCTGGATCGGAGCCCGAGGATCGTCATCGAGCTGTACGTGTGCTAAGAACTCGGAGGTGCCGGAGTAACGGTGCTTGGATCGGTCGGATCGGGAAGAAGACGTACGACTACTTCCTCTATGTTGTGTGATCGCTTCCGTAGTCGGTCTGCGTTGGTACGTAGACAACACTCTCCCCTCTCGTTGCTATGAATCACCATGATCTTGCGTGTGCGTAGGAAAATTTTGAAATTACTACGTTCCCCAACAGTGGCATCCGAGCCTAGGTTTTATGGTTTGATGTTATTTGCACGAGTAGAACACAAGTGAGTTGTGGGCGATACAAGTCATACTGCCTACCAGCATGTCATACTTTGGTTCGGCGGTATTGTTGGACGAGACGACCCGGACCAACCTTACGCGTACGCTTACGCAAGACCGGTTCCCTCGACGTGCTTTGCACATAGATGGCTTGCGGGCGACTGTCTCTCCAACTTTAGTTGAACCAAGTGTGGCTACGCCCGGTCCTTGAGAAGGTTAAAATGGAGTCTATTTGACAAACTATCGTTGTGGTTTTGATGCGTAGGTGAGATGAGTTCTTGCTTAAGCCCGTAGCAGCCACGTAAAACTTGCAACAACAAAGTAGAGGACGTCTAACTTGTTTTTGCAGGGCATGTTGTGATGTGATATGGTCAAGGCATGATGCTAAATTATATTGTATGAGATGATCATGTTTTGTAACCAAGTTATCGGCAACTGGCAGGAGCCATATGGTTGTCGCTTTATTGTATGCAATGCAATCGCGATGTAATGCTTTACTTTATTACTAAGCGGTAATGATAGTCGTGGAAGCATAAGATTGGCGAGACGACAACGATGCTACGATGGAGATCAAGGTGTCGCGCCGATGACGATGGTGATCATGACGGTGCTTCGAAGATGGAGATCACAAGCACAAGATGATGATGGCCATATCATATCACTTATATTGATTGCATGTGATGTTTATCCTTTTATGCATCTTATCTTGCTTTGATTGACGGTAGCATTATAAGATGATCTCTCACTAAATTATCAAGAAGTGTTCTCCCTGAGTATGCACCGTTGCCAAAGTTCGTCGTGCCCAGACACCACGTGATGATTGGGTGTGAGAAGCTCTACGTCCATCTACAACGGGTGCAAGCCAGTTTTGCACACGCAGAATACTCAGGTTAAACTTGACGAGCCTAGCATATGCAGATATGGCCTCGGAACACGGAGACCGAAAGGTCGAGCGTGAATCATATAGTAGATATGATCAACATAGCGATGTTCACCATTGAAAACTACTCCATCTCACGTGATGATCGGTTATGGTTTAGTTGATTTGGATCACGTGATCACTTAGAGGATTAGAGGGATGTCTATCTAAGTGGGAGTTCTTAAGTAATATGATTAAATTGAACTTAAATTTATCATGAACTTAGTCCTGGTAGTATTTTGCAAATTATGTTGTAGATCAATAGCTCACGTTGTTGCTTCCCTGTGTTTATTTTGATATGTTCTTAGAGAAAATTGTGTTGAAAGATGTTAGTAGCAATGATGCGGATTGGATCCGTGATCTAAGGTTTATCCTCATTGCTGCACAGAGGAATTATGTCCTTGATGCACCGCTACGTGACAGACCTATTGCAGGAGCAGATGCTGACGTTATGAACGTTTGGCTAGCTAAATATGATGACTACTTGATAGTTTAGTGCACCATGCTTAACGGCTTAGAATCGGGACTTCAAAGATGTTTTGAACGTCATGGACCATATGAGATGTTCCAGGAATTGAAGATAATATTACAAGCAAATACCCGAGTTGAGAGATATGAAGTCTCCAACAAGTTCTATAGCTAAAAGATGGAGGAGAATCGCTCAACTAGTGAGCATGTGCTCAGATTGTCTGGGTACTACAATCGCTTGAATCAAGTGGGAGTTAATCTTCCAGATAAGATAGTGATAGACAGAATTCTCTAGTCACCATGACCAAGTTAGTAGAACTTCGTGATGAACTATAGTATGCAAGGGATGACGAAAACGACTCCCGAGCTTTTCATGATGATGAAATCGATGAAGGTAGAAATCAAGAAAAACATCAAGTGTTGATGGTAGACAAGACCACTAGTTTCAAGAAAAGGGCAGAGGGAAGAAGGGGAACTTCAAAAAGAACAGCAAGCAAGTTACTGCTCAAGTGAAGAACCCAAATCTGGACCTAAGCCTGAGACTGAGTGCTTCTACTGCAAAGGGACTGGTCACTGGAAGCGGAACTACCCCAAGTGATTGGTAGATAAGAAAGATGGCAAAGTGAACATAAGTATATTTGATATACATGTTATTGATGTGTACTTTACTAGTGTTTATAGCAACCCCTCAGTATTTGATACTAGTTCAGTTGCTAAGATTAGTAACTCGAAACGGGAGTTGCAGAATAAACAGAGACTAGTTAAGGGTGAAGTGACGATGTGTGTTGGAAGTGGTTCCAAGATTGATATGATCATCATCGCACACTCCCTATAAATTCGGGATTAGTGTTGAACCTAAATAAGTGTTATTTGGTGTTTACGTTGAGCATGAATATGATTTGATCATGTTTATTGTAATACGGTTATTCATTTTAGTAAGAGAATAAATTGTTGTTCTGTTTACATGAATAAAACATTATATGGTTACACACCCAATGAAAATAGTTCGTTGGATCTCGATCATAGTGATACACATAATCATAATATTGAAACCAAAAGATGCAAAGTTAACAATGATAGTGCAACTTATTTGTAGCACTGCCGTTTAGGTCATATTGGTGTAAAGCGCATGAAGAAACTCCATGTTGATGGGCTTTTTCAATCACTTGATTATGAATCAGTTGATGCTTGCGAACCATGCCTCATGGGCAAGATGACTAAGACTCTGTTCTTCGGAACAATGGAGCGAGCAACAGATTTGTTGGAAATCATACATACTGATGTATGTGGTCCGATGAATATTGAGGCTCGCGATAGGTATCATTATTTTCTGATCTTCACAGATGATTTGAGCAGATATGAGTATATCTACTTGATGAAATATAAGTCTGAAACATTTGAAAAGTTCAAAGAATTTCAGAGTAAAGTGGAGAATCATCGTAACAAGAAAATAAGGCTTTTACGATCTGATCGCGGAGACAAATATTTGAGTTACGAGTTTGGTCTTCAATTAAAACAATGTGGAATAGTTTCACAAATTCGTGCCACCCGGAACACCACAGCATAATGGTGTGTACGAACATCATAGCCGTACTTTATTAGATATAGTGCAAATCTATGATGTTTCTTACCGATTTACCACTATCATTTTTGAGGTTATGCATTAAAGACAGCTACATTCACGTTAAAAAAGGGGCACCATCTAAGTCCGTTGAGACGACACAATCTGAACTGTGGTTTAGCAAGAAACCAAAGTTGTCGTTTCTTAAAGTTTGGGGTTGTGATGCTTATGTGAAAAAGTTTCATCCTAATAAGCTCAAAACCAAAATCGGAGAAATATGTCTTCATAGGATACCCAAAAGGAGACTGTTGGGTACACCCTCTATCATAGATCTTAAGGCAAGACATTCGTTGCTTATAATGGATCCTTTCTAGAGAAGGAGTTTCTCTCGAAAGAAGTAAGTGGGAGGAAAGCAGAAAACTTGATAAGGTAATTGTACCTTCTACCTTATTGGAAAGTAGTTCATCACAAAAATCTATTCTTGTGACTACTACACCAATTAGTGAGGAAGCTAATGATGATGATCATGTAACTTCAGATCAAGTTACTACCGAATCTCGTAGGTAAACCAGAGTGAGATCCGCACCAGAGTGGTACGGTAATCCTGTTCTGGAGGTCATGTTACTTGACCATGACGAACCTACGAACTATGAGGAAGCGATGATGAGCCCAGATTCTGCGAAATGGTTTGAGGCCATGAAATCTGAGATATGATCCATGTATGAGAACGAAGTTTGGACTTTGGTTGACTTGCCCGATGATCGGCAAGCAATTGAGAATAAATGGATCTTCAAGAGGAAGACGGACGCTGATAGTAGTGTTACTATCTACAAAGCTAGAATTGTCGCAAAAGGTTTTCGACAAGTTCAAGGTGTTGACTACGATGAGAGCTTATCACTCGTATCTATGCTTGAGTCTGTCCGAATCATGTTAGTAATTACCGCATTTTATGAAATCTGGCAAATGGATAAACAAAACTGCATTCCTTAATGGATTTATTAAAGAAGAGTTGTATATGATGCAACAAAAGGTTTTGTCAATCCGAAAGGTGCTAACAAAATGTGCAAGCTCTAGCGATCCATCTGTGGACTGGTGCAAGCATCTCGGAGTTGGAATATACGCTTTGATGAGTTGATCAAAGCATATAGTTTTATACAGACTTGCGGTGAAGCCTGTATTTACAAGGAAGTGAGTGGGAGCACTACAACATTTCTGATAAGTATATGTGAATGACATATTGTTGATCGGAAATAATGTAGAATTATTCTGTAAAGCATAAAGGAGTGTTTGAAAGGAGTTTTTCAAAGAAAGACTTCGGTGAAGCTGCTTACATATTGAGCTTCAAGATCTATAGAGATAGATCAAGACGCCTGATAAGTTTTTTCAATGAGTACATAGCTTGACAAGATTTTGAAGTAGTTCAAAATGGAGCAGTCAAAGAAAGAGTTCTTGCCTGTATTATGAGGTGTGAAGTTGAGTAAGACTCAAAGCCCGACCACGGCAGAAGATAGAAAGAGAATGAAAGTCATTCCCTATACCTTGGCCATAGGTTCTATAAAGTATGTCATGTTGTATACCAGATCTATTGTATACCCTGCATTGATTTGGCAAGGGAGTACAATAGTGATCTAGGAGTAGATCACTGGACAACGGTCAGAATTATCCTTAGTGAAATAAGGATATGTTTCTCGATTATGGACGTGATAGAAAGGTTCGTCGTAAAGGGTTACGCCGATGCAAGTTTTGACACTAATCTAGATGACTCTAAGTCTCGGTCTAGATACATATTGAAAGTGGGAGCAATTAGCTAGAGTAGCTCCATGCAGAGCATTGTTGACATAGAAATTTGCAAAATACATGTGGATCTGAATGTGGCAGACCCGTTGACTAAGATTCTCTCACAAGCAAAACATGATCACACCTTAGTACTCTTTGGGTGTTAGTCACATAGCGATATGAACTAGATTACTGAATCTAGTAAACCCTTTGGGTGTTGGTCACATGGCGATGTGAACTATGGGTGTTAATCACATGATGATGTGAACTATCGATGTTAATCACATGGTGATGTGATCTAGATTATTGACTTTAGTGCAAGTGGGAGACTCAAGGAAATATGCCCTAGAGGCAATAATAAAGTTATTATTTATTTCCTTATATCATGATAAATATTTATTATTCATGCTAGAATTGTATTAACCGGAAACATAATACATGTGTGAATACATAGACAAACAGAGTGTCACTAGTATGCCTCTACTTCACTAGCTCGTTAATCAAAGATGGTTATGTTTGCTAACCATGGACAAAGAGTTGTTATTTGATTAATGGGATCACATCATTAGATGAATGATCTGATTGACATGACCCATTCCATTAGCTTAGCACCCGATCGTTTAGTATGTTGCTATTGCTTTCTTCATGACTTATACATGTTCCTATGACTATGAGATTATGCAACTCCCGCTTACCGGAGGAACACTTTGGGTACTACCAAACGTCACAACGTAACTGGGTGATAATAAAGGAGTACTACAGGTGTCTCCAAAGGTAGATGTTGGGTTGGCGTATTTCGAGATTAGGATTTGTCACTCCGATTGTCGGAGAGGTATCTCTGGGCCCTCTCGGTAATGCACATCACTTAAAGCCTTGCAAGAATTGCAACAAATGAGTTAGTTGCGGGATGTTGTATTACAGAACGAGTAAAGAGACTTGCCGGTAACGAGATTGAACTAGGTATTGGATACCGACGATCGAATCTCGGGCAAGTAACATACCGATGACAAAGGGAACAACGTATGTTGTTATGCGGTCTGACCGATAAAGATCTTCGTAGAATATGTAGGAGCCAATATGGGCATCCAGGTCCCGCTATTGGTTATTGACCAGAAAAGTGTCTCGGTCATGTCTACATTGTTCTCGAACCGTAGGGTCCGCACGCTTAACGTTACGATGACAGTTATTATGAGTTTATGCATTTTGATGTACCGAAGGTTGTTCGGAGTCCCGGATGTGATCACGGACATGACGAGGAGTCTCGAAATGGTCGAGACATAAATATTGATATATTGGAAGCCTACATTTGGATATCGGAAGTGTTCCGGGTGAAATCGAGATTTTACCGGATTACCAGGAGGTTACCGGAACCCCCCCGGGAGTCATATGGGCCTTCATGGGCCTTAGTGGAAAGGAGAAAAGGGGCAGCCCATAGGTGGCCGCGCCCCCCTTCCCTTAGTCCTATTAGGACTAGGAGAAGGGGCCGGCCCCCCTCTCTCTCTCTTTCCCCCCTTGAATCCTAGTTGGAATAGGATTGAGGGGGGGAGTCCTACTCCCGGTGGGAGTAGGACTCCTCCTGCGCCGTCTCCCTGGCCGGCGCACCCCTTCCCCTTGGATCCTTTATATACGGGGGCAGGGGGCACCTCTAGACACACAAGTTGATCCTTGGTGATCGTTCCTTAGCCGTGTGCGGTGCCCCCTGCCACCAAATTCCACCTCGATCACATTGTTGCAGTGCTTAGGCGAAGCCCTGCGTCAGTAGTACATCAAGATCGTCACCACGCCGTCGTGCTGACGGAACTCTTCCTCGACGCTTTGCTGGATCGGAGCCCGAGGATCGTCATCGAGCTGTACGTGTGCTAAGAACTCGGAGGTGCCGGAGTAACGGTGCTTGGATCGGTCGGATCGGGAAGAAGACGTACGACTACTTCCTCTACGTTGTGTGATCGCTTCCGCAGTCGGTCTACGTTGGTACGTAGACAACACTCTCCCCTCTTGTTGCTATGCATCACCATGATCTTGCGTGTGCGTTGGAAAATTTTGAAATTACTACGTTCCCCAACATCAAGCACACTACACAGTTCTACAGAACTCTACCTTGGTGACCCCGTATGTCGATGAACACAAGAACAGTCTGCGCTCCAAACACCCGGAGCAGTGCGACGACTGGATTACATGTGAACACATCAGGACTTTCAGTAGTTGATTGGAAACACGTCTCAGAGGTGACAACACTGTTTGTGATGAGTTGTACTTGTTGTCGAGGGGACCATCTTTGACTGTATTGACTTACAAAGGATACGAGATAAATGGGAATACATTTCATACGATCGCCCAAGATCAAAAGAGTACCAACCAAAACAGCGGTGTCCGGTTTGATGCAGCAACCGAGAGCGGAAAGGACACATATTATGGTTACATAGTGGACATATGGGAACTTGACTACGGACCTGATTTTAAGGTCCCTTTGTTTAAGTGCAAATGGGTCAATCTGTCATGCGGCGGGGTACAAGTAGACCCACAGTACGGAATGACAATAGTGGATCTGAAAAATCTTGGGTACACTGACGAACCATTCGTCCTATCCAATGATGTGGCACAGGTTATCTATGTGAAGGACATGTCTACCAAACCGAGAAAAAGAAAAGATAAGGAAGCGAATACATCATACGATGGGCCAAAGCGCCACATAGTTCTTTCAGGAAAAGAGACATCTTGGGAGTGGACGGCAAGACAAACATGTCTGAAGATTATGAAAAGTTTCATGAAATTCCTCCCTTTAATGTCAAGGCTGACCCAAGCATCCTGATAAACGATGAAGATTATCCATGGTTACGGCGCAATAAGCAAATGACACAAGCGAAGAAAAAGTGAAGACTTTCTCCCGCAACTATTATGATGATACCATGCCAACTTTGTAACACACGAGTATGCTATGCCAACTTTTTCAGAGTTCATTTGAAAACTATGAATTTAGGTCGAATTTTCTCTATAGGTGCATCTATGTTCATTTTTTAGTAAAGTTAATCACAAACTTGTGATTCACAGAAATTTCAAAGAATTCAAATTTTAACTATTCAAATTTGAAAACTAATGGCACTAACAAAAAGTTTATAATTTTTCTAAAACTAATGGCACTAACAGAAAGTTTATAATTTTCGGAGTTCATTTGGAATTCATTTGAAATGCTTTTCAATTTCAGGGTCTTATAGCTCAAAAAAATCAGTAATTGTATGAAAAATAACAAATGAAGTCAGAAAGGGTTGAAAATTGATGACGTGGCTTTGAATGGTGCATTTTGAACACAGAAAAAATATGGAGTTCAAATAAGTTCAAGAAAATGAAATCCCTTTGTAACAGATGATCTTTCGTCCGAAACCCTGATACTTCGAAAGAGATTGTCCGTTTTGTACACGAACTGCATCCAGTTTTTGCCGTAACCATCTCAACTTTGTTGCACATGCTATGTGGGTGAAATGATGATACCATGCCAACTTTCAACCTTTTCGAAGTTCATTTGAAATGCTTCAATTTCAGGGTCTTATAGCTCAAAAAAGCAAAAGGAATCAACTAAAAAGTTTTTATAAACCTCTAGTATTTTTGAAACTAAACTTATATAAAATTTATGCAACTTAAATTCAGAAAGTATTTTTTGTTCAATACATTAATAGCAAAAAGAATTTAATAGCAAAAAATAACAAAATTTGTTTTTGATTAAAACAGATATTAAAAATAACCTAAAATTACCAAATAGAGTATAACGATAAAACACTGTAATACTAAGTAGCAGGAAAAGGAATCACTCAAAAATCTAACTTCATAGTAAAGTTATTCATAAACTAGTGATTCACATACATTTTAAAACTATAAGTATTTAGTACAAATAAAAAATAAAAAACAAAAATGAAAACAAAAGAAGAAAAAAAATTTAAATTTTAAAACTAATGGCACTAATAGAAAGTTTATAATTTTTGTGACCTAAAAGCAAAAAAAAAATCACTAAAAAACTATAAGTATTTAGTACAAATAAAAAAATAAAAAGCAAAGAAGAAAACAAAAGAAGAAAACAAAAAAATTCAAATTTTAAAACTAATGGCACTAACAGAAAGTTTATAATTTTTGTGACCTAAAAGCAAAAAAAAAATCACTAAAAAACTATAAGTATTTAGTACAAATAAAAAAAGAAAAAGCAAAAGAAGAAAACAAAACAAATCAAATTTTAAAACTAATGGCACTAACAGAAAGTTTATAATTTTTGTGACCTAAAAGCAAAAAGAAATCACTAAAAAACTATAAGTATTTAGTACAAATAAAAAATAAGAAAAAGAAAACAAAAAAAGAAAATAAGAAAAATGCCACCTACTAGGCCTCCACGGCCTGAATACGACTAGAAACCCTTCCATGGGCCAGGATTCAGGCCCGCAGAAGGCCCAGCAGGCCCAACACGCATAGCAGTGCATAGATTAGGCCCGTAAGCCTGTAGTTGAGAGGAGCTCGAATGGGTGGGCGCAGCAGCGCTTATAAACCACTGCGAGCCCCTCTCAACTAGCAAGGTGGGACTAAACTTATGACCGCACAGCGCCAGCACAGGACATTTGGTCCCGGTTGGTACCACTAACCGGGACCATAGGGGGGCATTGGTCCCGGTTGGTGGCACGAACTGGGACGAATGCCCACCTATGGTCCCGGTTCGAGCCACCAACCGGGACCAAAGGCCTCTGTTTCCCGCCCTTTGGGCTGCTGAAAAGAGACCTTTGGTCCCGGTTGGTGGCACGAACCGGGACCATAGGTAGGCATTCGTCCCGGTTCATGTCACGAACCGGGACCATAGCTGCCTGTATATATACCTACCACCTAGCAGTTTTAGATTTCATCGCCATTTGCCCCCTGACGACGCCGAGCTCATCGACGCTGCCAGGCTGCCCGTGCTCGCCGTCGCCGCCCCGAGGTCGCCGTCGCCGTCACCGCCTGCTCCTCGTCGCCGCCGCCCGCCCCTCGAGCCCACGCCGCCCCCGAGCCCTTGCCTCCCTCGAGCCCGCGCCGCCCCGGAGCTCGCCGTCGTCCTCGACCCTCCTCCCCGAGCTCACGCCGCCCCTCGAGCTCGCCGTCATCCTCCCCGAGCCCGTGTCGCCCCGAGCCCGTGCCGCCCCTCGAGCTCGCCGTCGTCCTCCCCGAGCTCGTGCCGCCCCGACGCCATCCGCCGCCCTCGCCGCCCCCGCCGTCGCCCTCGCCGCCGCCCTCGCCGCCCCCGCCGGTCAACCTCGCTGTGAGCCACCGCGCGCCACCCCGGTTTATCATTTTTTTCATTTTTTTGTTCGTATATGTTATGTATATATGTATGTGGCTATATGTATGTATGGATGTTCATATATGTGTATTATTTTTTGTTCAGAGCATTTTTTGTTCATATATGTATTTTTTTTGTTTATGTGTCTTATTTTTTTTGTTCATAGCATTTTTTTGTTCATATTTTTTTCATAGCATTATTTCCATGTATATATGTATGTGGCTATGTATGTATAGATGGATAGCATTTTTTCCATGTATGTATGTCATTGTCGATATACCCCCTCCCCGTTAACTTTGACAGGAGGGGGGATCGATATAACCCTCCCCGACAACTTCGACATGAGGGGGGGGGGTCGATATACCCCCTCCCTGATAACTTCGACATGAGGGGGGGGGGTCGAGAACTAGTTTAGGGGGTCGAGGGTTGAGAACTAGTTTAGGGGGTCAAGGGTCGAGAACGTCGGAAATTCATGAGAGAGGCGAGGAAGAAGGGGAAGAAGAGGAAGAAGAAGAGGAGAGGAAGAAGAGGAAGTCTTCTCCTCTATTCTTTCTTCTCTTCTTTTTTTTCTTCTTCCTATATATATATTAGTTTTTTTATTTAGGTTGTTAATTAGTAGATATTAATTTTTTTCATATATGTGTGGATGCATGTGATATGTATGTATGTATGTATGTATTGGGTATGTCGTTGTCGATATACCCCCTACCCGATAACTTCGACATGAGGGGGTCGAGAGGGGGTCTAGGGTCGCTGAGGGGTCGATGGTCGTCGAACATGAGAGGAAGAAGAGGATAAAAAAAGAAGAGGAAGAAGAAAAAAGAGAGGAGAAGAAAGAATAGAGGAGGTCTTCCTATTTTTTTATCGGGAACGAGGGTCGTCGAGGGTCGCCGAGCGGTAGAGGAAATCCTAAATAGCAAGTATCGTCGGTGTGAGATACATGTGGCCGTCGGTGTCGAACAGTACATCCACGTCCCTCGAAGCCCACGTCACTTGTGGGACGTGGATGTAGTGTCCGACATCGACGTCCACATGTATCTCACACCCATGATACTTGGTATTTAGGGTTTCCTCTACCGCTCGGTGACCCTCGACGACCCTCGTTCCCGATAAAAAAAGAGGAAGAAGAAGAAAAAAAGAGGAGAAGAAAGAATAGAGGAGTTCTTACTCCTCTATTCTTTCTTCTCCTCTGTTTTTTCTTCTTCCTCTTCTTTTTTTATCCTTGAAGCATTGTCGAGGCCACCCCAAACCCTAGAGAAGCAGCGTCGAGGCCACCCCAAACCCTAGAGAAGCACCGTCGAGGCCACCAATTAATATTAGTTCTACGTTTGCCACTAATATATCCATCTGTCATGTTTGAATAATAATTGACATATTGTCAATATTTGTAGAAACTATGGACACCGCCCGAGACGAAGTACAAGAAGAGTTGTTGGGGGACATAATCGCATTAGGAAGTGATGCCGTCTGCTCGTTGTTTCTCAACGACACCGATGGTCTGGAAGCAGCTGGCCATGATTATGATGGCTCCGGTGACCTAATGCCGGTGCAAGAAGGAGACTGTGAGGACGGCTCCGGTGACCCAATGCCAGTGCAAGAAGGAGACCGTGATGACGTCTCCGGTGACCGAACCGAGTCTGGCCAGGTATATATATTAGTTAAGCTTCTGCTGACTAGCTAATTGATGCATTCATTGTTTTGGTATGTACACATATTAATTAAGTCTTTGTTCTTTTTTCTAGCCCTCCGGATCGAGCACAACTTCGGTAAAGAGATGAGTCCCGAAGAAAAGTTGAGCTCGAATGAAAAGTTTGAGATCATAGCAATCGCGCCCAACGGCCAACCGATTGAACCCCTCCAGACAAAGAGCACATTTGTTGCTCAGTGCGGGGTTTTGGTTAGGGACAAGATCCCGATCAGCATCCAGCAATGGTTAAAGCCGGCTACAGAAGATCCTGAGGTGTCTTATGTCAATGATATGCAGAAAAATGATCTTTGGACTGAGCTGAAGTCAAATTTCACCCTACCGCCAGAGGATCATCTGGAGAAGCCAGTTAAAGAGCAATTAATCAAGTCTTTTGCTCTTAAGAGGATGGCAGAACTTTTCAGGAGGTGGAAGAAAGAGCTGAATAAGTTTGTCGAAAATAAAGAGACACCAGAATTCAAGGGCAGATATGAGAAGATCGGAGATCACTGGCCCGCATTTGTGGCCCACAAGACATCGGAAAAGAGTAAGAAGATGTCGTCGACAAACAAGCAAAATGCTACGAAGAAGAAGCATCACCATCGCACGGGTCCGGTGGCTACCTCGTAGCCCGGCCTAAGTGGGCCAAGACTGAGAATGATCTGATTGATAAAGGGATCAAACTAGAGACAATTAACTGGCCAGACCGTTGCCGGACTTGGTTCTTCGGGGCTGGCGGAACCTTGGACCTTGTATTAGGGAAGTGCATTTGGACGAATGATCAAATGGACATACCAGTCAAGAAGCTTCAGCAGTATATCGAAGCAGCGCAGCAAGGGACGTTCTTTCCAGACAGAGAGAACAATGAGCTCACAATGGCCCTCGGGAATCCTGAGCACCCTGGATGGACACAAGGCACGCCAGGCTCCATTCCGTGGAAGGTTGGGTTTCCGGACGCTGGCGGTTACAAATGCCACGAGAGGAGGAAAAAAGTGCAGCAGACCCAAATGCAGGCGCTGCAAGCGAGGGCACAGGCGATAGAGGAACAAGAAGCAAATCGTAGCAAATGAACTGCCGAAGCTTCCCCCGAAGCTACCCCGCCATCTCAGTGGAGAAGCAGCGTGGCTTCCACCGAGCTGCTTCAGCCGGAGCATGCCTTGACGGCTCCTGCCAGCTATCCCATGGATGCTATCACGGAATCTCAAAATTGCCACCTTATGATGCAATGGATGAATTTGAAGGTCAAGGCGGTTGTTGGCTCTGTTTATCCTACTGAACCCGGAGCAACTTTTCACTGCCGGCCGATTCTAGAAGGATATGCTAGGGTGATGGTGGATGAAATAACGGAGGGATTTGAGGACCTCCAGCTTGACCACCCTACCGGTGAACGGGAGACTAGGCTGGGTTCTGCTATGAAGACTCCATGCCTATGGCGGAAGGAGCTCATCAACCTTCCGAACTGGACGCCTCCGCCTCCTCCTCCCCCGGCAAGTCAGTGCACTCCGCCTCCTCCACCGCCTCCTCCTCCGGCGAGTGACGATCAGGGCACTCGGCCGGCTCCTTCTTCGGCGCGTGGCGGCACTCCGCCTCCTTCTTCGCCCGCGCCGGCGCGCCCGAGCAGCCAGCCTCCTCCTTCTCTGCCTCGTTAGCAAGGGCGGAAGAGACCTGCCGGCGCTCCGGCTTCTCCGGCGTGTCGTAGTCCTTCTCCTCCGCCTCGTAAGCAAGTAAAGAAGACAACCACTCCGTCTTCTCTGCCGGCGTCTAGCAGTACAGCAAGAGGCGGGAGGACATACAGATTCGGTCCTTCTCTGAAGACTCCAGAGAAGTTACCATATGAGAGGACCCTGGAGGAGAATGCCGAGATCGCGCGAGAAGAAGTGAGGAACTTCTTTGAAGGGGTGAAAGCAAAGAAACATCCACCTCCGGAGGAGAAGGTAGATCTGGTGAAAGTGAAGCGCACTCTGGCTGCCCTGACAAAACCACCCAAGTCTCCGCCGAAAGGAAACTATGAGCGCATTATTGGAAATGAATTTTTCAAAGCGGAGTGGTCGGGAAGTACTGTCAGTGATCAAAGGCTGAAAGAACGACGAGCTGGGAAACAAATTGCACAGCTCGGCGAACAAGCGAAGCAATCGTGCCCCCCGCTCAAGTTGCCTAGCGACATCATCGCTAATGATCCGAGGATGGTGCCCGGTTATAGCAATCTTGGATATTACCTGCCCGACAATGTACATTATGATTTCATGGAGGTGCAGATACAAAGATACGAGTACGGGAAGCCTCTCATCAAAGATGAAAGATCTGTATCAACGATGATGCGAAGATTGCATGATTGGTACTTGAAAATCTGCAGAGAGTCTGGGGGGAGGAGTACTTTGTATGTGAGAGTTAAAAAGGAGCATGACCTCGTTGGAATTGATCTGTTGCCTGTTCCATTTGAGGAGTTCTTTCAGTTTTTCAATCAATTGGCCCTCGATAAAGCAACGGTCACCTGCTACTGTCTGTAAGTAGTACGACTTCTGTCATCAAGTCTCTCTATATAGCTCAACTCTTTCATTGCATGTATTTATAATTATCCTCACTATATTATGCAGATTGAAGATCGCCGAATTGAAGAAAAGACAAGTCGGTGATATTGTGTTCATTAACACATATCTCATAGATGAAACTGAGGTTAAATTTCATCCCGCAGATACCGAGGCCAACTTGCTACGATCGTTGGTAATAAATGAAAACAAAGATATAATACTCTTTCCTTACAACTTCAAGTGAGTGTTACTGTCTTGTGTGTATTCGGTTTCCCTTATATATTAGTTAAGGTTATAGTAATGTAATTGATGAGTTATGCATGCGTGTGCAGTTTCCACTATATTCTCCTAGAGATTAAGCTTGAGCAGGGACTAGTAACCGTCTTAGACTCAAGACGAAAAGATCCCCAGGACTATGCGGACATGACTCAAATGCTCGAGAAGTAAGTTAAATTGATCATTATCCACCACATCAGCAACTTTGTTCATTTCCTGATATATCAAGTAATTGTTTTCTTTGTCTGGCAGGGTTTGGAAAAAATTCACCAAAAAAGCTCCGGGACTCCCGAAGAAGCTGCAATTTAGACACCCGAAAGTAAGTACTATAGCATCATGTTCCGCGCATCTCCTATTGATTCAAGCGCTAGTTTCATCAATACCATTTGGCATTCTTGCTTATCAGTTTGATTGAACTCTATTTCTTGTAAAGTGGTTGTGGCAGGAACAAGGGAATAATTTCTGTGGATACTACATTTGCGAGTCCATCCGCCACACGACCTGTGAGCGGGGCTACACTGACGAACAATATGAAGTGCATAAATGACAACATTCACAATTTTATTTATTACCATCATTTGTGTTGAGTTTCATTCATTCATATATATATATATACACTACAGGAATCCAGTACTTTGCCATCTGCCATGGCGGACGGCAAAGGCAGGGACGGCTGATGGCAAAGCACTTTGCCGTCCGCCGCAGACGGCAAACACAGACAGCAAAGATAGGGTCGGCAAACAGGTCCTTTGTCGTCCGCTTTCCACGACGGACAGCAAAGAGCCCTTTGCCTACAGTGGCTGATGGCAAAGAGGGGGGACGGCAAAATGTGGCACGTCCGCCATTGTCACTCCGTTATAGGTGGCTAACGGCGGCCTTTGCCGTCTGCCAGCGGACGGCAAATTAGTGCACCTCTTTGCCGTCCGCCAGGTGACATCAGCAATACCTCAGCGCCCGTTTTTTTGCCGTCAGCCAGTCTTTGCCGTCAGACACTGTCGGCAAATTGGCCAAATGGTCCACCCCAGGAAGCACAAGTGGGCGCCACGTGGCCCCTTTGCCGTCTGCCACCGACGGCAAAGGGGTCTTTGCTGTCTGCCGCGGACGGCAAAGAGCCTGCACTGCCTCTTTTTTTTTCCTGTTTTTCTTATATCCAACAATTATCACAACAAAAATTTCACAGCACATATATATCCATCACATAAATATCCATCACATAGTTTCATCACATCACATATATATCCATCACATATATATCCATCAAAAATTTCACATCACATATATATCCATCACATAGTTCCATCGATCCATACATATTACAATATGCAAAGTTTCTTCATAGCAAGCCAGCAGAATACAAGTGCATCAAAGGAAAAAACAGGAAAAAGCAAGCAATCCATCATAGGAAGCTGGCTTCCGTGAAGTGAATGAAACCTGCAAAATGACAAATAAGAAGGTTAAAAAAGAAGACTAGAAGAAGAATTAGACTAGAAGAAAAAGAATAGAAGAAGAAGACTAGAAGAAGAAGTATATGCCATATATTAGCTAACTTAGGTGAAATGTATCGTATATGAGCTAACCTAGGTGAAATGGGTAGTTTATGAGCTATCCTAGGTGAAATGGATCATTTTGGAGCTAAGTTAGGTGAAATGGGTCGTTTATGAGCAAACCTAGGTGAAATGGGTTGTTTATGAGCAAACCTAGGTGAAATGGGTCGTTTATGAGCAAACCTAGGTGAAATGAGTCGTTTATGAGCAAACCTAGGTGAAATGGGTCGTTTATGAGCTAAGTTAGGTGAAATGAGTCGTTTATGAGCAAACCTAGGTGAAATGGGTCGTTTATGAGCTAACCTAGGTGAAATAGGTTGTTTATGAGCTAACCTAGGTGAAATGGGTCATTTATGAGCTAACCTAGGTCAAATGGGTCGTTTATGAGCTAACCTAGGTGAAATGGGTCGTTTATGAGCTAACCTAGGTGAAATTGATCATTTTGGAGCTAACTTAGTTGAAATGGGTCGTTTATGAGCTAACTAAGATGAAATGCCACGTTTTTGAGCTAACTAAGGTAAAATGGATCGTTTTTAGCTAACTTAGGTGAAATGGGTCATTTTGGAGCTAACCTAGGTGAAATGGGTCATTTTGGAGCTAACCTAGGTGGAATGGGTCATTTTAAAGCTAATGTAGGTAAAATGGATCATTTAGGAGCTAATCTACGTAAAATGGGTCATTTTAGAGCTAACTTGGATAAACTGGATCACTTGTAAGCTAACTAAGGTATAATGAGTCATTTTAGAGCTAACTTAGGTAGAATGGATGGTTTATGAGGTCAGTAAGCTTATTAAGTCATTTTGGAGGAAAAGAAGCTAACTCTAGGTCATTATGGTAATCATATTGGAGGAAATAAAGATATGTCTAGGTCTTTATGCATTTGTTAAGCAAAACACTAGAGAAACTTACCGTGATCACGGAGGTGTAGGACCGGGCTGGCACGCGCCGGTAGCTGGAGAAGGAGCGGGCTGGCTCGCGCCGGTAGCTGGAGAAGGATCGTGCGATGCGTTTATGGAGTTTAGCTGCACCAAAGATCATTTCCAATGTATCGTTAGCATTATGACACTCAAATGTTAAGACTAGCAAGTAATGTCCATTCAAATTAAACTCACCGTGTTCCCAGGAGCAATCACTGGCATCGGTGGAGCGGTCTAACCGGACTTCTCGCACACAGACTTCACATTTGGTTTTCACAACAGAGTCATACTAGTTAGTAATGAGACTCAAATGTTAAGACTAGCAAGTAATCTGCAGAAGAAACTTACCACAAGGAGCTCATACATGGCCCTTGCCTGCATGTCATTCCGTGCCATCCTCAGGCTGACCCGACCAGGTACCCCATCCAGACATGTGCTCCTCCGGGGTCTCGTGGGCCCAAATCTCGTGGGCCGAAGGCCCGTCGACCCGAGGCTCGTGGGCCGAAGACCCGTGGACCGGAGGCTCGTGGACCGGAGTCCGTGCAGCCTCCTCCTCAGACAAGTCCACCCTAGCAGTCACGTGCTCGGGTGAAATAGCTGGGGGCGGTGGCGAGGAAGGCGCCGTAAGAGTCACCCTACCTCCTCTCCCGCGACCACGTGCTCCACCTCCTCTCTTCTTCTTACCTCATCCCCTGCTGGGCACCGTGGTCGACGAAGAAGGGCTAGACGGTGTCGCCATACTGTCCAGCAACGCTCAGCGGAGAGGTGCGTGTGGAATGGAAGACCTCGAACCACGCGCCGACGAAGAAGGGGCCTCGGCGCGCTCCCGACCAACGCCCACCATCTTTGAACACCTGCCATGACAAAGAATAAACGAAATTAGTACAACATAAAAAAAAGTACCGACATGAATAATAATATGTATATCACTTAAGTGTATCATCATCAAGTACAACATAAAAAAATTGAATACCTGACACTACTAATAATCTCGATCAGTATCATCAATAAATGCATAATCATCATCATCACTATAATCAATGATGGGCTCATAGGGTTCATTGGCATCAACATGTGCAAGGCCACCTTGACGTAATCGATCAAGCATTGATAGGTCATCCGCAGCAGTAACCTCTTCTTGTTCCGGCTCTTCTTGTTCCTCCTCTGGGGTGATGTCGAATTCATTGTCGCTGTCTACTTCAATGTTTTGGGGTGAAGTATAGCGGTTCTTGAAACGCTTTTTGGAAAGACGTGTCTCTTGGAAGAATTCTCCTTCGTATGTGTCTGGGTTAATGTGAGGTTCATAATCCTCTTCCTTTGGGGGAGAAAGTCTAGGACGTGGCGGCACTTCATAAACGACATCCCAACCTTTCAGATTTGGATTAGTTTGGCAGGCCCACGGTAGATAGAATACTTGGGTCGCCTGTTGAGCCATAATATAGACATCAGGAACATCTAAATGAGTGCTTTGGTTGATTTCAACTAGCCCTATATGTTCATGAGTCCTTCTAGTCTCCTTCGGCTGAAACCAATAACATTTGAAGACTACGACATTCGGTGGGTTTTCACCATAGAACAGAAGTTCATAAATTGCTTCAACTCTCCCATAATACTCGGTACCTCCTTCGCCGATAGTAGATACACAACAATTTGTAGACTTTCGGTCGGCCATAGATAGCTCTTTGCCATAGGTACGAAAGCGATACCCATTGATGTCGTACTTGTCAAATGAACGGACCTTATAGTCAAAACCATTAGCGACTTGTCTCAATTCGGCGTCCATAGACTCTGAATTAGCCTACAAGTTTAATATGAAAGGGGATTGTTGCATTATGCACAAATTAGCGAATGTAATGAAATTGTCTAATAGAAATTACCGTTTGTTTGAACCAAGAGATGAAACCGGGATAACCACCTCCTTGCTTTGCGAGAAGCTCATACTCTTCGACGGAATCCTTTTGGATCTCCGCTCCATACGAGAATATGGCGACGTATCGACTGTATGACATATCCAGGAATAAGAGTAGTTCAAAGGAAATAGAAGTTGCAAAACAATGTACCGAGAACTTACTCGATGTACGGCCGCACTTCTATCAGGTTGTTGAAGATATACAACGAAATGGTCCACCATTCTTCGTTATCCAAAGATACTGGATGTGAAATACTAGCTGGTGCGAGATTCCCTTTGAATAGGATGAGGTTGGATCCACCCTTTTTAGGCTCGTCAGCATTGTACCGAGGCTTCGGATTATGCAAATGACGATTTTTGGCTTTGTAGTGCGCTGTTACGAAGTTTGCCGCCTCCTCTGTGATGAATGCCTCAGCCATCGATGCTTCAATTCTACGTTTATTTTTACATTTTTCTCGAAGCGTCTTCTGCATCCTCTCAGTTGGGTAGCACCAACGATTTTGCACGCCCCCCCCAATCTTGCCTCAGTCGGGAGATGCAAAATCAAATGCTGCATTGGATTAAAGAAGCCCGGTGGAAAGATCTTCTCTAACTTGCAGATCAACTCCGGCGCCAACTCTTCCATTTCTTCTAGCACGCCAGGCGATAGTTCTTTCCCACAAAGAACACGGAAGAAATAGCTGAGTTCTGCCAGTACTAGCCATTCATCCTCAGGGATGAAGCCACGCAACATCACCGGCATTACCCGCTCAATCCATATGTGCCAATCATGACTCTTGAGACCAAATATCTTCAGTTTATCAAGATTCGCTCCCCTCTTTAGATTCGCTGCATACCCATCGGGGCACATCAATCGCTGTTGCACCCACAAGAGAATTTCCCTCATAGCTGGCCTTCCAAGATTGAACCATGCCTTTGGCTTCGTCCAGTTCTGCTTTCCTTTCGGTTCTTTCATGTTTTGTAACGGCCTATCACATAGCGCCTCCAGATCGACTCTAGCCTTAGTATTATCCTTTGACTTCCCATCTATGCCGAACAATGTACCAAAAAGTGCCTCGGCGATATTCTTCTCAGTGTGCATCACGTCGATGTTGTGTGGGCAAAGGAGGTCTTTGAAGTAAGGCAGATCCCATAAGCATGTTTTGTGAGTCCACGCGTGCTTAGTATTATACCCCTTGAAGTACCCTGGATGTTGTGGATCTGGCTCGAGAGCGTTTAACTGATCCAGGGTCTGTTGGCCTGTCAATGCAGGTGGTGCAGAGTTTTTGACAACTCTACCCCTAATGAAGTTCTTCTTGTCTTTCCTGAACTTATGGCGAGGATCCAGGAACTGTCTATGCATGTCGAAGCAAGAAAACTTGCGACCGGCCTGAAGCCAATGAAACTCAAGAGCTCCCTTGCATGTGGGGCACGGGAACCTTCCATGCACACACCAGCCAACGAATAGCGCATATGCCGGCAAGTCATGCGTCAAGTACATGTACCATACACGCATTATGAAGTTTCGTTTGCTAAAGGCGTCGTATGTCTTGAACCCATTATCCCAGGCTTCTTGCAATTCGTCCTTAAGCGGCTGCATGTACACATTCATATTTTTGCCCGGATAGTTGGGTCCTGTAATTATCAACGTCAGGAAAATGTTCTTTCTTTGCATAATCTGTCCGGGGGGGAGATTGAGTGGAAAGACAAATACGGGCCAACAACTGTATTGGGCTGCCGTCATACCAAACACACTGAACCCATCCGTGCTGATGCCGACTCGAGGATGCCTCGGATCTGCCGCTTTGTCAGCATGTAATTCATCAAACTTTTTCCACGCAACACCATCCGATGTGTGTACCATTATCAGATTCCCATCTGCATCTAGTTCGGTTCTTTTTCCTGTTTTGTGCCATGTCATCTGTCTGGCCGTCTCTTTGACCATGAAAAGACGTTGAAGTCTTGGTACGATTGGCATATACCGAAGAACAATAATGGGGATTTTGGTCTGTGTCTTCTCATCCATACCGTTGTCTACCACAATATACCTGGAATACTTACAAATGGGACAATAGCTCAAATCCGCATAGTCGAGCGTAAATAAGGCGCATCCTTTCTCACAGGCATGTATCTTCTCATAGGGCATCTTCAGTGCACGGAGGATTTTGTCCGACTGGTACAGGTTTGTAGGCATTACATGGCCTTTGGGTAGAAAGCGTCCAAATACTATCATAATTGCGTCATAGCATTCTCTGCCCAAGTTGAACTGAGCCTTCAGAGCCATTACTTGTGAGATGGCATCCAACTGACAAAGCTCAGTGTGCTCGTGGAGTGGACGTTTCGAAGACTCCAACATTTCATTGAAGGCCTTTGTAGATTCCTCCATCTCCTCGTCTGAATCCCGAGCATCATCATAGCCTTGCACCATGTTTTCCGTCCCGGTACCATGCTCGTCGGTGCGACGACGATCCACCTCAGCTCGGTCACGTTGTGCGGACTCACCATGAAATGTCCACACCGTATAATCGGGCGTAAAACGACTCTTCTGCAGGTGTTTGCCCATTTCAGCCTCTGTCTTCTTTTCCCAATTGCCGCACCGGAAACAGGGGCACCAGGTTTTCTTTTGTCCATTTGCAAATGTGGCTTGCACAAACCCCTTGATTTTTGTGAACCATTCAGCGCTCCATTTGTTCTGACCAGTGTGACCGGTATACATCCACGCACGGTCACTCATCTTGACTTTCAGAGCTACTGGACACACAACAATTATATATGTAATTCACCATGTATATATTCATCAGTTGATCTACTTTGTCAATTTTATTACGTCCATGCAACCTACACTCTAATAGGTAATGATAGGTCCTAATCCCACCCGTGTATGTGTAGATTGGGTTCATTTTCCCATGCTATGCTCCGGATCCGACGCAAAATTTCGGCAGCACCTCCCCGCTGTTCTCCTGATACACGTCTCTGCAATAAACAGAGAGGATGTGTACCCGGAGAACAACAGGGGAGGCACTGACGAAATTTATGCGTCGGACCCGGAGCAAAGCATATGGGAAAACGAACCCAATCTACACATACTCGGGCTGTCCATGGACAGCGTTGGACAATTCGAAAGAATGAAGGTTATAAATATGCAAATGCATGCATATTTATAACTATGACGCTTTCGAACGGGAGACACGTATTGGTTACGCATACTGATGATTCAAGACACATATATAGCTAGCTATCAAGTTTCATCGGAATAGAGCAAATAATTAATGGGGGAGGAGGACATGTCATTTGTGCTCACCCACGAATGAAGGGGCAGAGCTCGTTAGACGCACGGCGAGGTCGTCGAACACCAAACCTCGCAGCGATGAAACAACTGCACATTTAAAATTACCCGGTCAACACAACTATATATGTTGTTTTTCATAACAAAATCGAAGAATATATGACCTAACTAATAATTTACAAATATATGACCCCGTCGGTCTCTGGAAGGCCAAAGAACACCTTTTCGGGAGGTGTCGGGGGTCGGGGTGCCGTGTCGGTGTCGGGGTGCTGTTTCGGGGTCGGGGTGTCGTGTCGGGGTCGGGGTCAGGGGGTCGGTTGTCGGGGTGTGGTGTCGGGGTCGGGGTGTGGTGTCAGGGTTGGGGGTCAGGTGTCGGGGGGTCGGGGTCGTGGTCGGGTGTCGGGGTGTCGGGGTGTCCTGTCGGGGTCGGGGTGTGGTGTCAGGGTGTCGGGGGTCGGGGTCGGGGTGTCGGGGGTCGGGGTGTCAGGCCAGGGTGTCGGGGTGGCGTGTCGGGGTCGGGGTGTCGGGGGCCGGTATCGGGGGTCGGGGGTCGGGGTCGGGGTGTCGGGCCCAGGTGTCGGGGGTGGCGTGTCGCGGTCGGGGTCTCGGGGGTCGGGGGTCGGGGTCGGGCTGTCGTGCCGGGGTATCGGGGTGGCGTGTCGGGGTCTTCTTCTTCTTCATCTTCTTCTTCTACTTCTTCTACTTCTTTTCTTCTTCTTCTTTTTCCATCTTTTTTCTAACTTCTTTTCTTTTCTTCCTTTCTTCTTCTTCTACTTCTTTTCTTTTCTTCTTCTTCTACTTCTTCTACTACTTGTACTTCTTCTAAGTCTTTTATAACACTAACACTAACAAAATCTAGCACTAACAATTAAATAGCAAAAAAAAATGAAAAAACAGAAAGAAAAAAAGTAGTCCCTCACCGGAGCAATGGGACGGTCGGCGGGGGGCGGTGACAGGGGGGGGGGGCGCCGGGCGGCGGGAGTAGTGGCGGGGGCGGCGCCGGGCGGCGGGAGTAATGGCGGGGGCGGCGGGTGGGGGGGGGGCGGGGGCGGGGGCGGCGCCGGGCTGCTGGGGCGGCGGGAGTAGTGGCGGGGGCGGCGCCGGGCGGCTGGGTCGGCGCCGGGCGGCGAAAGCAGTGGCGGGGGTGGCGCTGGGCGGCTGGGGCGGCGGGAGCAGTGGCGGGGGCGGCGCCGGGTGGCTGGGGCGGCGCCGGGTGGCGGGTGTGGGGGCGGGGGCGGAGCCGGGCGGCTGGGGCGGCGCCGGACGGCGGGTGGGGGGGGCGGGGGCGGGGCGGGTGCGGGGGCGGCGGTGGGTGTGGGGCGTCGGGGAGGAGAGAAGCAAACAAATCGAGTAACGGGCAGGGGGATGGGGCCGTTAGGTAGGTCCTTCTTTGCCGTCCGCCTTTCTTTGCCGTCCGCCATTGTCTCCCTTGGGGCGTTAAGTTTTTTCTAAATGGGCGGGGGGTGGGGGCCACCTCTCTCCTTGCCGTCAGCCAGCGGACGGCAAAGTTTCTTTGCCGTCAGCTGGCTGACGGCAAAGAGCCGGCTGATGGCAAAGGCCTATTTTACCATCTGCCATTTCTTTGCCGCCCGCTTTTCGGTAGCTGATGGCAAAGAGCTTCTTTGCCGTCTGCTAGCCGACGGCAAAGAGCTGGCGGATGGCAAAGTAGCTGATTCAAGTAGTGATATATATATGTATTGACCCCCTTCTTCAAATTAGATGTTTCGGAAGCGGGATGAACTCCTAGCACTAGCTCGCATGCGAGCAATTCAAGAGGAATTGGCGGCATTCTTTCTTGACCACGTGATCGCTAAAGACAGAGAATACTATGTGGACCATGAGTCCGTATGTTAGGAGATTATATTTTTAAGAGATAATTATTGTATATATGTAGCCGGTAGTGTCGGATAGATACACGAGAACTTGTTGTTCGACCAATCTCTCGGAGAAGGAGAGGTGGTCGATATCACTTCTCTCTGTATGCATATATGTTCATGACGATCTTCTGTTTCCTTCGTTTGCTTACTAGCTTGCTAGCGTGTCTAGTCCTCTCTATACGTATGTATAGTACGTAGTGTCGACCAAGCACGGACATAAGAGAGGACACTTCTCTCTATTAATTATAGCTAGCTAACACAATATATGAAACACCTAAATTAACCCCCCAAAACCCCCACCCCCCCTTTCAAAAAAAACAAAAACCCCAGCCACAGAAATGCTGACGCGTGGATGCCTATTGGTCCCGGTTGGTTCCACCAACCGGGACGAAAGGCCCTCCTGCCTGGGCTCCGCGCACAGGCCACGTGGAGGCCCATATGTCCCGGTTCTGGATTGAACCGGGACTAAAGGGATAGGGCATTAGTACCGACCCTTTAGTCCCGGTTCAGGAACCGGGACAAAAGGCCCTTACGAACCGGGCAACATGCCCTTTTTCTTCTAGTGATTCCAGCAGTATAATACTTACTCATAGGTTCTTCTGTGTTCATGTGCCAAGAATCCAAGGGTGCATCTTTTCTTTAATATTCTTCTGCATTATACTCCCTCTCTATCTTAATGTAAGACATTTTTGTAGTTCAATTTTATTGTCTCGCCCCTTTCCATCATCAAAATAAGCACTACATATGTGATGTGTTAGTAGGTCTAGTACTTTCGAGGCATTGGCACCAGATCCTATTTCCAAACCAGCGTGTCATTGTCACGATGTATGCTTTGATACAAGTAGTGGTATAAGTTACTCGAGACATGTACAAATGTCGCGTGGGTGCAGTGGTGTCGTCAACTTGCAAATAGACAACATACTTACCTGTATTAATCTACTATCTACAACTATACTAATCTTGAACACAATAGTTAAACGTCAGTCGCCTGAAAATTCGATTTGGGCCAGTTGATTTTCGACAGAAGAAAGGAGGTGTCGGAGGGAAGGAAGAAACATCCGCGCGCGGGGGGGGGGGGGGGGCTCTCTGGAGAAGTTTCCCCATGATCTATCTTATTGTGGGATGTGAAATAACAACAATGGTGGTGCAAGTTTGACGGAGAAAAAACCGGCGAGGCCCGGGGCTAGAGGGCTGGCCGGGCGCGGCGGCAAGACTGGCGGCGGGGGAGGTTGAGGCGAGGGCGGTCTCAGAGCGCCGCCGGCCGATGGTAGCAGGCGGCGGGAGGAGGAAAAAGATGCGATCTGAAAAACACATGGAGGAAGAAGACATAATCTGGGCCGTCCGTTTTCGATCTAGCACTTCAAATTGATCCAAGCCAAATTAACTGACCCAAATCAAAATTTCAGTCAATTGACTCCTAGCAATTCAATCTTGAATGGGTATGGCACATGTCACTGAAAAATTAGGTTACTGGTACAGACACGTAACCAACCTAGCAAGATTGATTAGATGGCTCAGAATTTCCACTGTAAAAAATATGGAAGCATTCCTACTCCCTCGTAAAGGAGCCGCATTGGGTTTTATTGATCGAGGCAGAAGCCCTGCCATGGCATATAAGAGAAGGACTTGATCCAGTCAATTACAGGAAGGAGATTCAAACTACTACAGGAGAGAGAGATAGAATATGGTTGAGATTACATGTGGAGATAAACATAAACTCTAACACCCTCCCTTAATCTCAACTATCCTACATTCAAATTCCTCTTGAACTCGTCAAACGGTTTTGCTGGAAGTCCTTTAGTGAATCCATCTACCACTTGATCTTTGGAAAGAATGAACACTATCTCAAGTTTATTTGCTGCCACCCTTTCTTGCACAAAATGAAAGTCAATCTTTATATGCTTAGTTCTTGCATAAAACACAGGGTTGGCAGACAAATAAGTTGCTCCCAAGTTGTCACACCATAAGCACGATATACAGTTCTGTTTGACTCCCATCTCATCCAATAATGACTCAATCCAAATAATCTCTGCAGTGGCATTGGCCAAGAACTTGTACTCAGCTTCTGTACTTGACCTAGACACAGTGGCCTGTTTTCTGGCACTCCATGACACAAGATTAGGACCAAAAAATACTGTAAAGCCTCAAGTTGATTTTCTGTCATCACTGCAACCTGCCCAGTCAGCATCAGAGAAAGCACTAAGAAGAGCAGAATTAGAACGTCTGAAATGAAATCATATCCCCATAGTATGCTTGACATATCTTACAATTCTCTTGACAGCTGACCAGTGTGCAGTAGTGGGTGCATGAAGGTATTGGCAAACCTTGTTAACCGCGTAGGAGATATCTAGATGAATGAGTGTTAGGTATTGTAATGCACCAACAGTACTTCTATACCTTGTACTATCTTCCTCCTGAAGTGACTCCCCTTCATATGCTGGCAATTTCTCTGAAGAAGACAAAGGTGTAGGCACAAGCTTGCAATTTGTCATCCCCATGCGGGATAGAAGCTCATTGACATATTTCTCTTGACTTAACATATGCCATCTTGAGTCTTCTTGAGTTCAATGCCTAGAAAGAAGTGCAAGTCTCCCAGATCCTTCAAAGCAAACTCTGAGCTCAGATCATGCAGAAGAGCATTAGTAGCACTTTTTGATGAACTTGCAACTATAATATCATCCACATAAATGAGTACAAAGATTACTACTTTTGACTTGTTATAAATAAACAAAGATGTATCAGCTTTGGAAGCAATAAAGCCAAGACATTTTAATTGCATGCTCAACCTAGAGTAGCAATGCTCTGGGTGCTTGTTTCAAGCCATAGAGTGCCTTTTCAAGTTTACACACATAATGTGCTATTTTCTTATTCTCATACCCAGATCAGCGAGGTGGCCACGAGGTAGGGCGGTGCGCCCAAGGGGGCCAGGCACGCCCCCACCCTCGTGGGCCCCTTGCAGCTCCACCGACCTACTTCTTTCGCCTATATATACTCTTATACCATGAACATCCAAAGGAGCCATGAAACCACTTTTCCACCACTGCAACCTTCTATACCCGTGAGATCCCATCTGGGGACCTTTTCCGGCAATCTGTCGGAGGGGGATTTGATCACGGAGGGCTTCTACATCAACACCATAGCCTCTCTGATGATGTGTGAGTAGTTTACCACAGACCTTCGGGCCCATAGTTATTAGCTAGATGGCTTCCTCTCTCTCTTTGTATCTCAATACAAAGTTCTCCTCGATGTTCTTGGAGATCTATTCAATGTAATTCTTTTTGCGGTGTGTTTGCCGAGATCCGATGAATTGTGGGGTTATGAGTAATTATCTATGAACAATATTTGATTCTTCTCTGAATTCTTATATGCATGATTTTATATCTTTGCAAGTCTCTTCGAATTATCAGTTTGGTTTGGCCTACTAGATTGATCTTTCTTGCAATGGGAGAAGTGCTTAGCTTTGGGTTCAATCTTGTGGTGTCCTTTCCCAGTGAGAGCAGGGGCAGCAAGGCGCGTATTGTATTGTTGCCATCGAGGATAAAAAGATGGGGTTTATATCATATTGCTTGAGTTTATCCCTCTATATCATGTCATCTTGCCTAATGCGTTACTCTGTTCTTTTGAAGTTAATACTCTAGATGCATGCTGGATAGCGGTCGATGTGTGGAGTAATAGTAGTAGATGCAGAATCGTTTCGGTCTACTTGACACGGATGTGATTCCTATGTTCATGATCATGCCTAGATATCATCATAACTATGCGATTTTCTATCAATTGCTTGGCAGTTATTTGTTCACCCACCGTAATTTATGCTATCTTGAGAGAAGCCACTAGTGAAACCTATGGCCCCCGAGTCTACTTTACATCACATAAGTTTCTGATCTACAATTCTACTTTACTATTTATTTTGCAATCTTTACTTTTCAATCTATACAACAAAAATACCAAAAATGTTTATCTTATTATCTCTATCAGATGTCACTTTCGTAAGTGACAATGAAGGGATTGACAACCCCTTTATCGCATTGGTTGTGAGGTTCTTGTTTGTTTGTGCATGTACTAGGTGACTTGCATGTAGTCTCCTACTGGATTGATACCTTGGTTCTCAAAAACTGAGGGAAATACTTACGCTACTTTGGTGCATCACCCTTTCCTCTTCAAGGGAAAACCAACGCATGCTCAAGAGGTAGCACACCTGCATTTTGATGAAGTGATGCAAAAGGGAACATGGATTCATCAAAAACAACGTCTCGGGAGACGTAGACCCTCCCGGTAGGAACATCTAAGCATTTTACCCCTTTATGCATAGGGATACAGCCTAGGAAAAAACACTGTTTTGAGCGAAAGGCAAGTTTACGTGTGTTGTAGGGTCGAAGATTTGGCCAACATGCACAACCAAAGATACGAAGAGATGTGTAATTAGGTGTTACCCCAAGAAGCCGTGTGATGGGTGTTTCAAGATTAATGACTTTGCTTGGAAGCAAGTTGATGAGATAGGTAGCAGTTAAAAAGGCTTCATCCCAAAACTTGAGTGGCATAGATGCATTTGCTAGCAATGCAAGTCCTACATCAACAGTGTGACGGTGCTTTCTTTTAGCTGATCCATTCTGTTGGTGAGCATGAGGGCAAGAGACATGATGTGAGATGCCAAGTTTTTGAAAAAAAGGAGTTAAGTTTCTCATACTCACCACCCCAGTCGGTTTGCATAGCGATGATCTTAGAATTCAGTTTGCGTTCAACAAGATTTTGAAAGTTGATAAAAACTTGGAAAACATCAGACCGCTTCTTTAATAAGTAAATCCAAGTAAATTTACTATAGTCATCAATGAAGCTTACATAATAGGAAAATCTACCAACTGAAGTGGGGGCTAGCCCCCATACATCTGTGAATATAGGTTGTAGTGGAGCATTGGATACACTGGTAGAAATAGGATTGGGTAACTGATGACTTTTGGCCTGTTGACAGGGACCACAAACTGACTCAACACTGGACTCATATGAGAGTTTATTTTTACTAAGAATATAACTAACAATTACTGAGGATGGATGACCCAAATGACTATGCCACTTTGCTGAAGATGGCTTAGTGACGACATATGCTTGTTTATTGAACCAGGATGGTGATGATGATATGGGTGGGTAGAGGCCTCCCACACATCGTCCTCTAAGAATGATCACCTTGTTGTTAGGTCCTTAACTAAGAAAAAGTGAGGGTAAAACTCTATAAGAACATTGTTGTCAAGAGTGAATCTATGGACGGAAATAAGATTTTTGGATGTTTCAGGAACATGTAAGACATCTTTCAAGTATAATTTTTACGGGGTTTTTAACAATTGTACTTCCAATATGTGTGATCTTCATACCTGATCCACTTGCCGTGTGAATTTGATCGCCTTCATTGTACCTTTCCCGCATTGTCAGCTTGTCAAGTTCGCCGGTGATGTGGTTTGTAGCTCCGGTGTTGGCATACCAATTCGTATCCACACTGTAGGAGACAACATGTGCCCCCTTCTCCTCCTGGTCGTTTTTTTCATAGCGCCACCAGCATGAGCGTGCACCCCCTGGATGATGCTTAAGGCAGATCTGACATTCAGGGTAGTCATGCTGCTGTTGATCGCGCCCCTGCTGCTGCTGTTGTCGAGGGCATCCTCTGTTGCCACCGCCTCCACCAGCAGGAGAGGGCTGTCGGTCGCCACGACCGCGCCCCTTCCTCCTCGCCCGCGGTAGGATCTCCCACGAGCTTGGCCATGGACTCTGTATGCCGCATTAGCAGAAGTGTGGAAGCTGCCTGATGATGAATCACCGAGCATCTCCATCCTCTGATCAAAGGCGGAGATTTGCGCCAAAAGACCGTCTGGGGTGATCTGATTTTTGACAGCACCAATCGCCGCAACCACTGGATCATAGTCACGGTCTAGTACTGCCAGAATATAGTCCACCATCTCTGGATCTGACACCATACGGCCAGCAGCAGCTAGCTCATATGCAAGATTCTTCATCTTCGCCATGAAAGCAGAGCTTGACATGGAGCCCTTCTTGGTTGCGGTGATCGCAATCCTCAAGTTTGTGATCCTAGACTGCGACTCAGAAGCGAAGATAGTTGTCACGGTTGTCCGTAGCTCGAAGGTGGATTCCTTCCCAACAACCTGTCTAAGAATTTCTAGTGTCATAGAGTTTAGCAAATATGAGAGGACCTATTGATCCTTGGCGATCCATGGCCCATACAGCGGGTTCAGCTCCATGGCCGAAGTCTTGTCCACCTTAGTGATCTCCACGATCTTGGGTGGAGCGACATCGAAATTGTCCAAGAGTCCTGCACCTGCGCTCCTCGCAGGGCAGGCAAGACTTGCACCTTCCAAAGGATGAAATTTCCTCTCGCAAGCTTCTCTGATGGAGGCGCGCCGAGGTTGAGGGGGACTCCTGTTGATGAGGACATAATGACGATGCCGACGTGTTTGAGGTGTGATTTTTGTGGCTAGATTTATATGGAAGAGGATGCTCTGATTACCATGTAAGAAATAGGAAGCGTTCTTACTCTCTCGTAGAGAGCCACATTGGGTTTTATTGATCGAGGCAGGAGGCCTGCCGTGGCGTACAAGAAAAGGACTTGATCCAGTCGATAGAATATGGTTGAGATTCCATGTGGAGATAAACATAAACTCTAAAATCCACAACATATTGTTTTTTGTTTGAGAACGCGTCATTTTCTGCTTGACTTTGGTCCGTGCATACGTACATGCCGTGCACTCTTGTATTTTATACGCGATTCTACCGTTGATACTACATGTAGATATACTTCTAGCCATGACTGTTTCCTTTAAGGCAAGTTGCTGACCTGCATGCCGTACCCTAGATTTTACGGAAACATTAGCAACACAAATTAACCAATCAATTGAAAGATAAAATCAGCAAATTACTTATGCGCAGAGACGCGATCCAATTTGGACATAGATTTTAGTGTAGCGGTTTCACCTGGGCAGCAGTAAAATTAGCCACAATGGGTAGTAACATAGATTAGTAACATTCCCATGTTACTATCTTTATAATGGGAAGTAACATATGTGTGGTAACATGGAGCACTTCATTTATTAGGCTGTAGACACACCTTGCCTTGATATGTGTGATGTTACTAATACTAGTAGTAACTAGCTATGTTACCACTTTCACATGTTTCTTCATTTATTGCATGCCACATCATCTATTTAACCTAGATATGGGTGATGTTACTATCTATGTTACTCCCATTGTAGATAGTCTAAGAAGTTTGGAATTTTCGTGCCCGTGCGGTACGGACCTGGAGCCTTGAATCCTGCGTTTGACCGTGCGTGCGGTCCGGACTGTTTGGGATCGTGTGTAATAAGATACATATAAGATAAGTCGGTCCATGCTTCGACTCTTCAATTCGACCACAGCGGCTGAATTCCTTTCGCCTCAGGTTCAACGGACCGGGGATTTTTGGGTTGGGTTTGCCGCCCCGGCGTGCATGTTTCCTAGAAGAAGACGACGATGGAAGAGGCGGGAAACCAATCGAACTTCTTGCCGTCTCCCCCTTAGCGTCGGTACCGCGCGCCGCCCATGGGACTTGGCACGGTCACCTCTCCATGGCGGCACCATGGCCGCACGCCGATCACTGTGGCCCGGCTGCAATGTATTGGATAAGACATAAGACGACGCACTGAACATAGCCTTATTTAGAGAACGGATGATGAGGAAATGAGATGGTAACTCCACCTCATTTTGCCTCCCTGTCGTGGTCGCCCAGCTACGTGAACTGAACCACATTGCTGTATAGGTGAATCGGAGAGGTGGTTTTAGCTACTCCCTACAAGATTAGTATAAAGTTGGATTGTCTATTTTGGAACATAGGGAGTAGCTGGGAGGCGTCGGCCTAGCCAACCAAGTTGCCCAACTAGGAATGGTGTTGTATTAGGGAAGCATACCTTTTTTACCACATATATTATATTAAACAATAATACGGAGTACACTTCCATACATACATGCGGAAACTACCAGAAATAGCGGGATATGAAAAGTGTTCGGAAAACTTTGCAGAAAGAAACTCGCAGAAAAGACTATTTGTAGTGACCTGACCTCAAACGGTCAAGTCTCTGTGCTTTAGTGTCATCCCTGGATCGGTAATGCTGACACACACAGTACTCAAAGGATTTATAACAGAGTGGCAATCACACAGTTATTACATCGAATGTCTCAAGAGAGAACTTATTACAATAAATATGGCTTAGGGCCATCTAATATGATAATAACGGAAGGCTTGGAAGATGAAGTGAGTCCATCAACTCCAACGGCATAGCTGAGTGCATGACAAACGACCTATCCCATCTTACTCAACGTCTGAAAAGTCTGCAACATGATACGTTGCAACCCAAAAACGGGTCAGCACATGGAATATGCTGGCAATGTAACACATGAGAGTAATGAACAGATAAATGCTATCACTACATGCATAGATGGCTGGTGGAGGCTGTACGGTTAACATGTTTTGCGAAAAGCCAATTTTTTTCCTACAAAAAAGGAATATATTTGATTTAACTATCATGGTAGTTGAACAATATTGAGAAGGTTCCTTCAACTCAATCCCAAATAAAGTAATTATCAACCCAACAAAATTTATTTAGAGTGATGAGATCCATATGATAATCCAAGAACCAGATACTCAAGATGTCCATAACCGGGGACACGGCTAACCATGATTAGTGTATACACTTTGCAGAGGTTTGCGCACTTTTCCCCATAAGACTCGATCTCCTCCATTGGATTTCTCGCACTACAGGGTGTTTGAGAAACGGATGACCAAGACACAATCTTTCAGAAGCATCTGCTCTCTACTCTGGGCGGACCGATACACCTACAATCCCCTACATCTGCTAGTCCACCTTTTCAAGAGCTTACGCAACTTACTCAACTATGCCAGAGCCCATAATGGCTTGTGGCTGCACACGGAAGTTTCTAGCATGAATAATCTTGTGATCCCTTTGAGCCTGGGTGGCGGACCGTAGGATAATCACACGGGTACTCCGGGATATCCTAGGACAACACTGGATTCTCCAGGTGCCCACAAGCAATCCACCCAGATGTGTATTAAAGTTGCCACCTTAAGTTGAACCATTAATTAACAACTCACATCTATCATGGATACACTCAAACCCAAACCATGTCTACAAGCATAGCATGGAAATATAATTATAACGTAGAAGTAACTCCCAAGGGTTTGATAATAAAACAGGTAATAGGTTCTACCTCATCATCTACTTCCCAGCCCCACATGTTAATCAGTTCCTAACCATGCAATGTTTGAAGGTTGAAACTAATGCATAAAAACTGGGTGATAAAGGGGTATGATCAAAGTGTTACTTGCCTTGCTGACGATCTGCAAATCCTAAAGACTCGTAGTAGCACGCTTCGCACTTCGGGTGTTCTATCGCAAACAAACAATAGCATACATAAGCAATCAAGCAAGGATGCATGGGTAAAACTCAAATAAGAAGATGTAACCAGAAGGTTCAACTGTTCAACTGAATAACTCCGGTTTGCAAAAAGAATCAAATCAAACGGAGCAATGAAACTCAAACTGCAAAAGAAACAAGATCCGATTACTAATCAGGACAAAAGTCAAATTTTAAAGTACCAAAATCTTGTTCAAGTTGGTTAAACACAAAGAGGGCTTCGATACGAAGATCCAGGTGATTGAATCGCCTGATTCTGACTAACGAGCGAAAAGATAAACTAAAACTAAGATCCGAGTAGAAATCATGATAAAAAATAATCGCGAAAAACCCTGGAAAAAGAAAATACTGACGAACAGGCTAACGAACGAACATTCACTGTCTGTGACTAACGGATGAACGACGTTCATTAAAACGAACGTACGGACGAACGTCCGCAAAATAAATAAACCGACAGAAAAACCGATCTAATAGAAAAAAAGAGATCTAGGGTTTCGAAAGAAAACCGGTGGCGGCTACGTCCGGCGGTGGACGGCGAGGCGACGGCGGGATGTCGGTGTGGCGGCGGTGCGGCTCCGGCGGGTCGGGCACGGGGCGGCAAGGTGGCGCGGCGGCGAGCGGGGTCGACGGCGGCGCGGCGGGAGGTGGGCGGTCGGCGTGCGATGCTGGTGACGCCGGCGGGTGGGCGGCGCTAGGGTTTCGGGGGCTAGGGAGACTTGGGCCTCGAGCCTCGGGGGGGCGGCTTATGAAGCCCCGAGCTAAGTGTCCTTGCCGGACAAGTGCCGGTAAGTCGGTCCGCACTTTTTTTTAAAAAAATCCGACAGGCAGGAAAACGAAGAAAAGAAATACTAAACGGACTCCAAAAATCCTGCAATAAATTTTCCCTGTCCTCTAAAAATACGCCAGACAAGGTGAACATTTATTTGGACCTCTAATGCAATTTCGAAAAATGCATATATTTCCTAATCCAAACAAAATAGCGATAAAACCCCAAATAAAAAAATAGAAATTGATTTTAATATTTTTCCTCCAACATTTCATTTATTTTGGAGAAGTCGTATTATCTCCTCTCATGTAATTTTAATATGAAATATTTCCGGGGAGAAAAATAATTAAAACCAAAGTGATCCTTGCTTAAATATTTGAGAAAAGTCCGAATATGAGAACTAGGAATATCCCCAACTCTCTCTGAGGGTCCCTGAGTTGCTTCGGATTTCGAGGATCCCAAAACGAAATGCAATAAAATATGATATGGATGAATGACCTATGTATAACATTCCAAATAGCAAATTTGGGATGTTACAAACCTAACCCCTTAAGATGAATCTTGCCCTCGAGATACGGGTTGGCTAGAAAATAGGTGTGGGTGGTCTTTGCGTAGATCATCCTCTCTTTCCCAAGTGGCTTCGTCCTCGGTATGGTGGCTCCATTGTACTTTGCAAAACTTGATAACCTTGATGCGGGTAACTCGACTGGCAAATTCGAGAATCCTGACTGGTTTCTCCTCATATGTCAAATCACTTTCTAACTAAATTGCTTCCAGGGGTATCGTATCTCTTAGAGGAATATCGGCCATCTCAGCATGGCACTTCTTCAACTGGGAAACATGCACATCATGCAGTCCTGACAGTCCTTCAGGTAACTCCAACTTGTAAGCAACCTCTCCCATGCGTTCCAAAACATGGTACGATCCTACAAATCTCGGGGCTAACTTTCCCTTAACTCCGAAACGCTTAACTCCTCGCAGAGGTGACACTCGCAGATATGTTATGTCTCTGATTTCATAGACTACCTCCTTGCATTTCGAGTCTGCATAACACTTCTATCTGGACTGAGCTACTTTCAGTCTATATCGGACCAGCTTAACCTTCTCCTCGGACTCCTTAATCAAATCCGATCCAAACAACTGGCGGTCTCCAACTTCATCCCACATCAACGGTGTTTGGCATCTTCTTCCGTACAGGGCTTCAAACGACGCCATCTTCAAACTGGCCTGGTAGCTTTTGTTGTACGAGAACTCCGCGTAGGGTAAATTATCATCCCAACTAGACCTGTAGTCTAGTGCACAAGCTCTCAACATGTCCTCTAGAATCTGATTGACTCTCTTAGTTTGTCCATCTGTCTACGGGTGAAAAGTTGTACTAAACTCCAGCCTGGTTCCCAAAGTCTGGTGCAGTTGGTGCCAAAACTTTGAAGTAAACTGTGTTCCTCTGTCTGATACGATGGTCCTCGGAACTCCATGCAGACATATGATCCTGGTCATATATATCTTGGCCAACTTCGCACTTGTATATGTGGTTTTCACAGGGATAAAGTGAGCTACTTTGGTCAAGCGGTCCACTACTACCCAGATAGAATCATATCCCGATCGGGTCCTGGGTAATCCGGTGATAAAGTCCATGCCAAGCTTATCCCACTTCCATTCGGGTATCGGCATAGGCTGAAGTAATCCTGCTGGCTTCTGATGTTTTTCCTTCACTCTCTGACATACATCACATATGGCTACATACTCGGCAATATCCTTCTTCATTCCAGTCCACTAGAAATGCTCCTTCAAATCCAAATACATCTTGGTGTTTCCGGGGTGTATCGAGTATGGTGAATCATGAGCTTCCTGTAATACCAACTTCCTAATCTCGGCCTTATTGGGCACAAATACACGGTCCTCAAACCACAAGGTGTCATGCTCATCCTCACGAAAACCTTTGGCTTTGCCTTCACTCATCTTCTCCTTTATCTCGACAATTTCTTTGTCATCCTTCTGGGCTTCTCGAATCTTTCCCAACAAGGTCGTCTGAACTTCCATGGTTTTAACAAAACCTCTAGGAACAATCTCTAAACGTAGTTCCCTGAAATCTTCTGCTAACTCCCTTGGCAAACCTCATGTTACTAAGGTATTGGCATAACTCTTTCGGCTCAAAGCGTCTGCTACGACATTGGCCTTTCCTGGATGATAGTGCAACCTCATATCATAATCCTTTATAAGCTCCAACCATCTGCTTTGCCTGAGGTTCAACTCCTTCTATGTGAAAATGTACTTCAAACTCTTATGATCTGTGTACATATCAAAATGGTTCCCAATAATAAAATGTCTCCAGGTCTTGAGTGCATGCACTATGGCTGCCAACTCCAAGTCATGTGTGGCATAATTCAACTCATTCGGTCGAAATTGTCGTGAGGCATATGAAACAACTCTTCCGTCTTCCATAAGTACTCCTCCAAGTCCTAAGCGAGAGGCATCACAATACACCTGGAAATCCTTGCGTATATCCGGCAGAATCAGCACTGGGGTTGTAGTCAAACGTTTCTTCAACTTCTGGAAACTTGCTTCACATTCCTTAGTCCAATGGAACTTGGTGTCCTTCTTCAACAATGTCATCATAGGCTTCACAATCTTAGAGAAATTTTCAATGAATCTCCGATAGTATCCCGCGATTCCAAGAAAACTGGGGATCTCTCCAACTGAGGTGGGTGCCAACCACTCAGTGACCGACTGAACTTTGGTGGGGTCTATTGCTATACCTTCTCCTGATATAACATGTCCAAGAAATCCAACTTCCTTCAACCAAAACTCACATTTGCTGAATTTGGCATACAACTGATGTTCCCTGAGTTTCTCGAGAACTAAACGCAAATGCTCCTTATGATCCTCTTCATCCTTTGAGTATACTAAAATATCATCAATGAACACCACGACAAACTTATCCAAGAACTCCATGAACACCTTATTCATCATACTCATGAAATAGGAAGGGTAGTTAGTCAATCCAAATGACATAACCGTATACTCATAAAGCCCATACCTTGTGGTAGAAGCTATCTTAGGTATATCCTTTTCTCGAATCTTCAGCTGGTGGTAACCGGATCGCAGGTCCATCTTCGAAAATACTTTAGCTCCTTGCAGCTGGTCAAATAGACCAATGATCATCGGCAGTGGGTACTTGTTCTTGATTGTCACTTCATTCATTGCCCGATAATCAACAACCATTCTCAGAGACTTATCCTTCTTCTCAACCAATAGCACTGGGGCTCCCCATGGTGATGAACTTCGTCGGATGTAGCCTTTCTCCAATAACTCCTCAATCTATTTCTTGATCTCCTCCAGATCATTCGCCGGCATCCGGTATGGTCTCTTTGATATATGCCCGGTGCCTAGCAATAGCTCTATCAAAAACTCGATGTCTCGATCTGGCTGCATGCCTAGTAACTCCTATGGAAATACATCTAGGTAATCCTTCACAACAGGCACTTCCTCCTGAACAACTCCCGTGAGAGAATGTACTTGTGTTCTCCTTGGTGCATGATGACCCACAAGTATAGGGGATCTATCGTATTCCTTTCGATAAGTAAGAGTGTCGAACCCAACGAGGAGCAGAAGGAAATGATAAGCGGTTTTCAGCAATGTATTCTCTGCAAGTACTGAAATAAGTGGTAACGGATAGTTTTGTGATAAGATAATTTATAACGAGCAACAAGTAAGTAAAGTAAGTAAAGTGCAGCAAGGTGGCCCAATCCTTTTTGTAGCAAAGGATAAGCCTGGACAAACTCTTATATAAGGAAAAGCGCTCCCGAGGACACATGGGAATATTGTCAAGCTAGTTTTCATCACGTTCATATGATTCGCATTCGGTACTTTGATAATTTGACATGTGGGTGGACCGGTGCTTGGGTGTTGTTCTTACTTGAACAAGCATCCCACTTATGGTTAACCTCTATTGCAAGCATCCACAACTACAACAAAATTATTAAGGTAAACCTAACCATAGCATGAAACATATGGATCCAAATCAGCCCCTTACGAAGCAACGCATAAACTAGGGTTTAAGCTTCTGTCACTCTAGCAACCCATCATCTACTTATTACTTCCCAATGCCTTCCTCTAGGCCCAAATATTGGTGAGTTTTATGTAGTCGACGTTCACATAACACCACTAGAGGCTAGACAACATACATCTCATCAAAATATCGAACGAATACCAAATTCACATGACTACTAATAGCAAGACTTCTCCCTTGTCCTCAGGAACAAACGTAACTACTCACAAAGCATATTCATGTTCATAATCAGAGGGGTAATAATATGCATAAAGGATCTGAACATATGATCTTCCACCAATTAAACCAACTAGCATCAACTACAAGGAGTAATTAACACTACTAGCAACCTACTAGCACCAATCCCGGAATTGGAGACAAGAATTGGATACAAGAGATGAACTAGGGTTTTGACAGGAGATGGTGCTGATGAAGATGTTGATGGAGATTGCCCTCTCCCGATGAGAGGAGCTTTGGGTGATGATGATGGCGATGATTTCCCCCTTCGGGAGGGAAGTTTCCCCCGCAGAACAGCTCTGCCGGAGCCCTAGATTGGTTCCGCCAAGGTTCCGCCCCGTGGCGGTGGAGTTTCGTCCCGAAAGGTTGCTTCTGGTTTTTTTCTGGACGGAAGACTTCATATAGCAGAAGATGGTCATCGAAGAGCCACCAGGGGGCCCACGAGGTAGGGGGGCGCGCCCCCCACCCTCGTGGGCAGGGTGTGGGCCCCCTGGTCTTCATCTTTGGCGAGGATTTTTCATTATTTATTAGAAGGTATTCCGTGGAGTTTCAGGACTTTTGGAGTTGTGCAGAATAGGTCTCTGATATTTGCTCCTTTTCCAGCCCAGAATTCCAGCTGCCGCCATTCTCCCTCCTTATGTAAACCTTATAAAATAAGAGAGAATAGCCATAAGTATTATGACATAATGTGAAATAACAGCCCATAATGCAATAAATATCGATATAAAAGCATGATGCAAAATGGACTTATCAACTCCCCCAAGCTTAGACCTCGCTTGTCCTCAAGAGAAAGCCGATAACAATAAATATGTCCCCATGTTTAGAGGTAGAGGCGTCGATAAAAATAAAATATGGACATGGAGGCATCACGATTATTCGCATAACAGCAACATATATAGATATTGTCATATGATTACTTATGTTCAAGTGATGATCTATTCACAATGCAAAAGTATGAATCAGAAACCTTATTGAGAACCAACAAACTATAACCTCAGTCATTGAAGCAATTGCAATTTACCATAACATGAGAAAGAGTCTATGTCAGAGCTAAAAAGCAAGTCCATATACTCAACTATCATCTAGTCCTTCATAATTGCTAAGACTCACGCAATACTTGTGGTTACGGAGTTTTAATCGGACACAGAGAAAGATAGGGGCTTATAGTTTCGCCCCACAACCTTTTACCTCGAGGGTAATGTCAACAATAATAACTCATGCCCCCTACATCCAATTATATATATATCAGGTTCTTTCCAACATGCTGGGCTTGCCAAAGGATAAAATGAAAAAGGAAAGGTGAAGATCACCATGACACTTGCATAAGGTAGAAGATAATAATAAAAGATTGGCCCTTCGCAGAGGGAAGCAGAGGTTGCCATGCGCTTTTATGGTTGGATGCACAAAATCTTAATACGAAAGAACGCACTTTATATTGCCTCTTATGAAATGAACCTTTATTATGAAGTCCGTCGCTTTTATTACTTCCACATCACAAGATCGCATAAAGCTTATTTCTCCCACACTAATCAGACATATTTAGAGCAATTTTTATTGCTTTGCACCGATGACAATTTACTTGAAGGATCTTACTCAATCCATAGATAGATATGGTGGACTCTCATGGCAAAACTGGTTTAAGGGTATTCGCAAGCACACGTAGTATCTGTTGGGGAACGTAGTAATTTCAAAATTTCCTACGCACACGCAAGATCATAGTGATGCATAGCAACAAGAGGGGAGAGTGTGTCCACGTACCCTCATAGACCGAAAGCAGAAGCGTTAGCACAACGCGGTTGATGTAGTCATACGTCTTCACGATCCGACCGATCAAGTGCTGAACGCACGGCACCTCCGAGTTCTGCACACATTCAACACGATGACGTCCCTTGAACTCTGATCCAGCCAAGTGTTGTCGATGACGATGTTCTACCGACGCAGGGCTTCGCCTAAGCACGGCTACGATATGGGTGGATTATGGTCGAGGGGGCACCGCACACGGCTAATAGATCAAGAGATCAATTGTTGTGTTTATGGGGTGCCCCTGGCCACATATATAAAGGAGTGGAGGAGGGAGGGGCCGGCCCTCTCTATGGCATGCCCTAGGGGAGTCCTACTCCCACTGGGAGTAGGATTCCCCCTTTCCTAGTAGAACTAGGAGCCCTTCCAAGTAGTAGGAGTAGGAGAGAAGGAAAGGGAAAATAGAAGAGAAGGAAGGAGGGTGCGCAGCCCTTCCCCCAAGTCCAATTCGGACTAGGCCTTGGGGGTGCGTGGCCTGCCTCTCTCTCTTTCCCCTAAAGCCCAATAAGGCCCATACACTCCTCAGCGAATTCCCGTAACTCCCTGGTACTCCGATAAATACCCGAATCACTCGGAACCTTTCTGATGTCCGAATATAGTCGTCCAATATATCGATCTTTATGTCTTGACCATTTCGAGACTCCTCGTCATGTCCACGATCTCATCGGGGACTCCGAACTACCTTCGGTACATCAAAACGCATAAACTCATAATATAACTGTCATCGAACTTGAAGCGTGCGGACCCTACAGGTTCGAGAACTATGTAGACATGACTGAGACACGTCTCCGGTCAATAACCAATAGTGGAACTTGGATGCTCATATTCGCTCCTACATATTCTACGAAGATCTTTATCGGTCAAACTGCATAACAACATATGTTGTTCCCTTTGTCATCGGTATGTTACTTTCCCGAGATTCGATCGTCGGTATCTCAATACCTAGTTCAATCTCGTTACCAGCAAGTCACTTTTATCGTTCCGTAATACATCATCCCGCAACTAACTCATTAGTTACAATGCTTGTAAGGCTTATAGTGATGTGCATTACCGAGAGGGCCCAGAGATACCTCTCCGACAATCGGAGTGACAAATCCTAATCTCGAAATACGCCAACCCAACAAGTACCTTCAGAGACACCTGTAGAGCACCTTTATAATCACACAGTTACATTATCATGTTTGGTAGCACACAAAGTGTTCCTCCGGTAAACGGGAGTTGCATAATCTCATAGTCATAGGAACATATATAAGTCATGAAGAAAGCAATAGCAACATACTAAACGATCAAGTGCTAAGCTAACGAAATGGGTCAAGTCAATCACATCAGTATCCTAATGATGTGATCCCATTAAATAAATCACAACTCATGTCTATGGTTAGGAAACATAACCATCTTTGATTAACGAGCTAGTCAAGTAGAGGCATACTAGTGACACTCTATTTGTCTATGTGCTCACACATGTATTATGTTTCCGGTTAATACAATTCTAGCATGAATAATAAACATTTATCATGAAATAAGGAAATAAATAATAACTTTATTATTGCCTCTAGGGCATATTTCCTTCAGTCTCCCACTTGCACTAGAGTCAATAATCTAGATCACATCGCCATGTGATTTAACATCAATAGTTCACATCACCATGTGATTAACACCCATAGTTCACATCGTCATGTGACCAAAACCCAAAGGGTTTACTAGAGTCAATAATCTAGTTCTCATCGCTATGTGATTAACACCCAAAGATTACTAAGGTGTGATCATGTTTTGCTTGTGAGAGAAGTTTAGTCAACGGGTCTGCCACATTCAGATCCGTAAGTATTTTGCAAATTTCTATATCAACAAGGCTCTACACGAAGTTACTCTAGCTAATTGCTCCCACTTGCAATATGTATCCAGATTGAGATTTAGAGTCATCTGTATTAGTGTCAAAATTTGCATCGACCTAACCCTTTACGACGAACCCTTTTTGTCACCTCCATAATCGAGAAACATATCCTTATTCCACTAAGGATAATTTTCACCAATGTCCCGTGATCTACTCCTAGATCACTATTGTACTCCCTTGCCAAACTCAGGGCAGGGTATACAATTGGTCTGGTACACAGCATGGCATACTTTATAGAACCTATGGCTGAGGCATAGGGAATGACTTTCATTCTCTCTCTATCTTCTGCCGTGGTCGGGTTTTGAGTCTTACTCAACTTCACACCTTGTAACACAGGCAAGAACTCCTTCTTTAACTGTTCCATTTTGAACTACTTCAAAATTTTCTCAAGGTATGTACTCATTGAAAAACTTATCAAGAGTCTTGATCTATCTCTATAGATTTTGATGCTCAATATGTAAACAGCTTCACCGAGGTCTTTCTTTGAAAAAAACTCATTTCAAACATTCCTTTATGCTTTGAAGAATAATTCTACATTATCTCTGATCAACAATATGTCATTCACATATACTTATCAGAAATGGTGTAGTGCTCCCACTCACTTTCTTGTAAATACAGGATTCACCGCACGTCTGTATAAAACTATATGCTTTGATCAACTTGTCACAGCGTATATTCCAACTCCGAGATGCTTGCACCAGTCCATAGATGGATAGCTGGAGCTTGCATATTTTGTTAACTCCTTTAGGATTGATAAAACTTTCTTGTTGCATCATATACAACTCTTCTGTAATAAATCCATTAAGGAATGTAGTTTTGTTTATCCATTTGCCAGATTTCATAAAATGTGGCAATTGCTAACTTGATTCGGACAGACTTAAGCATAGATTCGAGTGAGAAACTCTCATCGTAGTCAACACCTTGAACTTGCGGAAAACCTTTTGCGACAATCCTAGCTTTGTAGATAGTAAGACTACTATCAGTGTCCATCTTCCTCTTGAAGATCCATTTAATCTCAATGGCTCGCTGATATTTGGGCAATTCAATCAAAGTCCATACTTTGTTCTTATACATGGATTTCATCTCAGATTTCATGGCCTCAAGCCATTTCGCGGAATCTGGGCTCATCATCGCTTCCTCATAGTTTGTAGGTTCGTCATGGTCAAGTAACATGACCTCGAGAACAGGATTACCGTGCCACTCTGGTGCGGATCTCACTCTGGTTTACCTACGAGGTTCGGTAGTAACTTGATCTGAAGTTACATGATCATCATCATTAGCTTCCTCACTAATTGGTGTAGTAGTCACAGGAACAAATTTTTGTGATGAACTAATTTCCAATAAGGGAGCAGGTACAATTACCTCATCAAGTTCTACTTTCCTCCCACTCACTTCTTTCGAGAGAAACTCCTTCTCTAGAAAGGATCCATTCTCAGCAATGAATATCTTGCCTTCGGATCTGTGATAGAAGGTGTACCCAACATTTTCTTTTGGGTATCCTATGAAGACGCACTTCTACGATTTGGGTTTGAGCTTATCAGGTTGAAACTTTTCAAATAAGCATTGCAACCTCAAACTTTAAGAAACGACAGCTTAGGTTTCTTGCCAAACCATAGTTCATATGGTGTCGTCTCAATGGATTTAGATGGTGCCCTATTTAACGTGAATGTAGCTGTATCTAATGCATAACACCAAAATGATAGTGGTAAAATCGGTCAGAGACATCATAGATCGCACCGTATCTAATAAAGTACGGTTACGACGTTCGGACACACCATTACACTGTGGTGTTCCAGGTGGCGTGAGTAGTGAAACTATTTCACATTGTTTTAACTGAAGGCCAAACTCGTAACTCAAATATTTTACTTCTGTGATCATATCGTAGAAACTTTTATTTTTGTTACGATGATTCTCCACTTCACTCTGAAATTGTTTGAACTTTTCAAAAGTTTCAGACTTGTGTTTCATCAAGTAGATATACTCATATCTGCTCAAATCATCTGTGAAGATCAGAAAATAATGATACTTGCCGCGAGCCTCAATATTCATCGGACCACATACATCAGTATGTATGATTTCCAACAAATCTGTTGCTCGCTCCATTGTTCCAGAGAACGGAGTCTTAGTCATCTTGCCCATGAGGCATGGTTCGCAAGCATCAACTGATTCATAATCAAGTGATTCCAAAAGCCCATCAGCATGGATTTTCTTCATGCGCTTTACACCAATATGACCTAAACGTCAGTGCCACAAATAAGTTGCACTATCATTATTAACTTTGCATCTTTTGGCTTCAATATTATGAAAATGTGTATCACCACGATCGAGATCCAACAAACCATTTTCATTCAGTGTATGACCATAAAAGGTTTTATTCATGTAAAAAGAACAACAATTATTCTCTAACTTACATGAATAACTGTATTGCAATAAACATGATCTAATCATATTCATGCTCAACAAAAATACTAAATAACATATATTTTTGGTTTAACACTAATCCCAAAAGTATAGGGAGTGTGCGATGATGATCATATCAATCTTGGAACCATTTCCAATACACATCGTCACTTCACCCTTAACTAGTCGTTGTTCATTCTGCAACTCCCGTTTCGCGTTGCTATTCTTAGCAACTGAACTACTATCAAATACTTAGGGGTTGCTATAAACACTAGTAAAGTACACATCAAAAACATGTATATCAAATATACCTATGTTCACTTTGCCTTCCTTCTTATCCGCCAATTACTTGGGTAGTACCGCTTCCAGTGACCAGTCCCTTTGCAGTAGAAGCACTCAGTTTCAGGCTAAGGTCCAAACTTGGGCTTTTTCACTTGAGCAGCAACTTGCTTGCCGTTCTTCTTGAAGTTCCCCTTTCTTCCCTTTGTCCCTTTACTTGAAACAAGTGGTTTTGTTTACCATCAACACTTGATGCTTTTCTTGATTTCCACCTTCGTCGATTTCAGCATCACGAAGAGCTTGTGAATCGTTTCTGTTATCCCATGCATATTATAGTTCACCACGAAGTTCTACTAACTTGGTGATGGTGACTAGAGAATTCTGTCAGTCACTATTTTATCTGGAAGATTAACTCCCACTTGATTCAAGCGATTATAGTACCCAGACAATCTGAGCACATGCTCACTGCTTGAGCTATTCTCCTCCATCTTTTAGCTATACAACTTGTTGGAGACTTCATATCTCTCAACTCGGGTATTTGCTTGAAATATTAACTTCAAATCCTAGAACATCTCATATGGTCCATGATGTTCAAAACGTCTTTGAGTCCCGATTCTAAGCCGTTTAAGCATGGTGCACTAAACTATCAAGTAGTCATCGTATTGAGCTAGCCAAACGTTCATAACATCTGCATCTGCTCCTGCAATAGGTTTGTCACCTAGCGGTGCATCAAGGACATAATTCTTCTGTGCAGCAATGAGGATAAACCTCAGATCACGGATCCAATCCGCATCATTGCTGCTAACATCTTTCAACTTAGTTTTCTCTAGGAACATATCAAAAATAAAACAGGGGAGCTGAACGCGAGCTATTGATCTACAACATAGATATGCTAATACTACCAGGACTAAGTTCATGATAAATTTAAGTTCAATTAATCATATTACTTAAGAACTCCCACTTAGATAGACATCCCTCTAATCATCTAAGTGATCACGTGATCCATATCAACTAAACCATGTCCGATGATCACGTGGGATGGAGTAGTTTTAACGGTGAACATCACTATGTTGATCATATCTACTATATGATTCACGCTTGACCTTTTGGTCTCCGTGTTCCGAGGCCATATCTGTTATATGCTAGGCTCGTCAAGTTTAACCTGAGTATTCCGCGTGTGCAACTGTTTTTCACCCGTTGTATTTGAACGTAGAGCCTATCACACTCGATCATCACGTGGTGTCTCAGCACAAAGAACTTTCGCAACGGTGCATACTCAGGGAGAACACTTGTACCTTGATAATTAGTGAGAGATCATCTGATAAAGCTACCGTGGAACTAAGCAAAATAAGATGTATAAAAGATAAACATCACATGCAATCAAAATATGTGACATGATATGGCCATCATCATCTTGTGCCTTTGATCTCCATCTCCAAAGCATCATCATGATTTCCATCTTCACCGGCATGACACCATGATCTCCATCATATTGGTCTATATCAATGTCTCGTCACATGGTCGACTCGCCAACTATTGCTCTTGCAACTATTGCTATCGCATAGCGATAAAGTAAAGCAATTATTTGGCGCTTGTATCTTATGCAATAAAGAGACAATCATAAGGCTTCTGCCAGTTGCCGACAACTTCAACAAAACATGATCATCTTATACAACAACTTATTTCTCATCACGTCTTGACCATATCACATCACATGCCCTGCAAAAACAAGTTAGACGTCCTCTACTTTGTTGTTGCAAGTTTTACGTGGTTGCTACGGGCTGAGCAAGAACCGTTCTTACCTACGCATCAAAACCACAACGATAGTTTGCCAAGTTAGTGCTGTTTTAACCTTCTCAAGGACTGGGCGTGGCCACACTCAGTTCAACTAAAGTTGGAGAAACTGACACCCGCTAGTCACCTGTGTGCATAGCACGGCGGTAAAACCAGTCTCGCGTAAGCATACACGTAATGTCGGTCCGGGCCGCTTCATTCAACAATACCGCCGAACCAAAGTATGAAATGCTGGTAAGCACTATGACTTGTATCGTCGACAACTCTCTTGTGTTCTACTCGTGCATATGACATCTATGCATAAAACCTGGCTCGGATGCCACTGTTGGGGAACGTAGTAATTTCAAAATTTCCTACGCACACGCAAGATCATGGTGATGCATAGCAACGAGAGGGGAGAGTGTGTCCACATACCCTCATAGACCGAAAGCGGAAGCATTAGCACAACGCGGTTGATGTAGTCGTACATCCTCACGATCCGACCGATCAAGTACCGAACGCACAACACCTCCGAGTTCTGCACACGCTCAACTCGATGACGTCCCTCGAACTCTGATCCAGCCGAGTGTTGAGCGAGAGTTTCGTTAGCACGATGGCGTGGTGACGATGATGATGTTCTACCGACGCAGGGCTTCACCTAAGCACCGCTACGATATGGGTGGATTAAGGTGGAGGGGGGCACCGCACACGGCTAAGAGATCAAGAGATCAACTGTTGTGTCTATGGGGTGCCCCCTGGCCACGTATATAAAGGAGTGGAGGAGGGGAGGGGCCGGCCCTCTCTATGGCGCACCCTAGGGGAGTCCTACTCCCACCGGGAGTAGGATTCCCCCTTTCCTAGAAGAACTAGGAGCCCTTCCAACTAGTAGGAGTAGGAGAGATGGAAGGAGGGGGCGCAGCCCTTCCCCCTAGTACAATTCGGACTAGGCCTTGGGGGGTGTGTGGTCTGCCTCTCTCTCTTTCCCCTAAAGCCCAATAAGGCCCATACACTCCTCACCGAATTCCCGTAACTCCCCGGTACTCCGATAAATACCAGAATCACTCAGAACCTTTCTGATGTCCGAATATAGTCGTCCAATATATCGATCTTTATGTCTCGACCATTTCGAGACTCCTCGTCATGTCCCCGATCTCATCCGGGACTCCGAACTACCTTTGGTACATCAAAACACATAAACTCATAATATAACCGTCATCGAACTTTAAGCGTGCGGACCCTACGGGTTAGAGAACTATGTAGACATGACCGGGACACGTCTCCGGTCGATAACCAATAGTGGGACCTGGATGCTCATATTTGCTCCTACATATTCTACGAAGATCTTTATCGGTCAAACCACATAACAACATACGTTGTTCCCTTTGTCATCGGTATGTTACTTGCCCGAGATTCGATAGTCGGTATCTCAATACCTAGTTCAATCTCGTTACTGGCAAGTCTCTTTACTCGATCCATAATACATCATCCTGCAACTAACTCATTAGTTACAATGCTTGCAAGGCTTATAGTGATGTGCATTACCGAGAGGGCCCAGACATACCTCTCCGACAATCGGACTGACAAATCCTAATCTCGAAATACGCCAACACAACAAGTACCTTCGGAGACACCTGTAGAGCACCTTTATAATCACCCAGTTACGTTGTGATGTTTGGTAGCACACAAAGTGTATCGCCGGTAAACGGGAGTTGCATAATCTCATAGTCATAGGAACATGTATAAGTCATGAAGAAAGCAATAGCAACATACTAAACGATCAAGTGCTAAGCTAATGAAATGGGTCAAGTCAATCACATCATTCTCCTAATGATGTGATCATGTTAATCAAATGACAACTCATGTCTATGGTTAGGAAACATAACCATCTTTGATTAATGAGCTAGTCAAGTAGAGGCATACTAGTGACACTTTGTTTGTCTATGTATTCACACATGTATTATGTTTCCGGTTAACACAATTCTAGCATGAATAATAAACATTTATCATGAAATAAGGAAATAAATAATAACTTTATTATTGCCTCTAGGGCATATTTCCTTCAGTATCTCTACTTGGTGCTGAGAATTTGGCTAGCATGAGGGGGAAAGGCAAGCTCAGCATGTTGGATGATCCATGACAACATACTTTATCTCAGATATAAGAAAACATAACCAATTATGTTCTCTTCCTTGTCCAACATCAACTCTTTAGCATGTCATATTTTGATGAGTGCTCCCAATCATAAAAGATGTCAATAATAGTATATCTATATGTGAAACCTCTCTTTCCTTATTACTTCCTATTAATTGCAATGACGACCAAAGCTATGTCTGCCAACTCCCAACAACTTTTAGTCGTCACACTCTTTCTATGTGAAGTCATTACTATCAATAAGATCAATATGAACTTTTGTTTATTCTTATTCTTTTTCTCTTTTCTTTTATTCACCCAAGATCATAGCAAGAAAATCAACCCCTTGACTCAACACTAATCTTTATTTTATAGCTCATGGACTCGATTACAAAGAGAGATCATAAGGCAAAACTCAACACTAGATCAAGCCATAAACTTTATTCTACTAGATCAAAATACTACTAATAGGATCGAACTAAGGAAAACAGTAAAGATAGGAGTTGTGATTGTGATACAATACCGGGGCATCTCCCCCAAGCTTGGCAGTTGCCAAGGGGAGTGCCCATTCCCATGTGATTATCTCTCCTTCTTTGTTCTTGGTGAAATATTCTTGGCGATGATTCCTCTCAGGATACGATTCTCCTCCTCAAGCTTGTTGACCTACTGTTTGAGGTCCATTGTTTCCTTACGAAGCTTTCCTATGACGGCTAAAGCTCCTTGCACCCAAGGGTGTTTCATTGCTACGGGAGAACAAGTGAGACTCCTCGTCATATTTTCATAAGAAAGAAATCTAACATTGGATGGGATAACTGAGTTTGGAATAGTTGGGCTCTGTAGTTCCCCCATCGTGAACCCAGCTTGGAAGCGAGAGGTGACTTCTTGATCCTCCATGGCATCTACCCTCATTAAGTCAGCCTCCATCTCTTCCTTCGTTGCTGGCCGAAAGTGGTCAGGGTCACTGTTTGCTGCTACCTCTTGAGCTTGCGTTGGATTTCCCCGAAGAGGAAAGGATTATGCAGCAGAGTAACGTAAGTATTTCCCTCAGTTTTTGAGAACCAAGGTATCAATCCAGTAGGAGGCCACGCTCAAGTCCCTCGTACCTGCACAAAACGATAGCTACTCGCAACCAACATGATTAGGGGTTGTCAATCCCTTCACGGTCACTTACGAGAGTGAGATCCAATAGATATAATATTTTTGGTATTTTTGGTATAGAGATGCAAAGTGAAAAGTAAAAGGCAAAGTAAAAAAATCAAAGCAAGATTAAAGTGATGGAGATTGATATGATGAGAATAGACCCGGGGACCATAGGTTTCACTAGTGGCTTCTCTCAAGAGCATAAGTATTCTACGGTGGGTGAACAAAGTACTGTTGGGCAATTGACAGAATTGAGCATAGTTATGAGAATATCTAGGCATGATCATGTATATAGGCATCACGTCCGTGACAAGTAGACCGAAACAATTCTGGATCTACTACTATTACTCCACTCATCGACCGCTATCCAGCATGCATCTAGAGTATTAAGTTGAAAACAGAGTAACGCTTTAAGCAAGATGACATGATGTAGAGGGATAAAGTCATGCAATATGAAATAAACCCCATCTTGTTATCCTCGATGGCAACGATGCAATACGTGCCTTGCTGCCCCTTCTGTCACTGGGAAAGGACACCGCAAGATCGAACCCAAAGCTAAGCACTTCTCCCATGGCAAGAACTACCAATCTAGTTGGCCAAACCAAACGGATAATTCAAAGAGACTTGCAAAGATAACCAATCATACATAAAAGAATTTAGAGAAGATTCAAATATTATTCATAGATAGACTTGATCATAAACCCACAATTCATCGGTCTCAACAAACACACCGCAAAAAGAAGAAGATTACATCGAATAGATCTCCACGAGAGAGGGGGGAGAACTTTGTATTGAGATCCAAAAAAGAGAAGAAGCCATCTAGCTAATAACTATGGACCCGAAGGTCTGAGGTAAACTACTCACACTTCATCGGAGAGGCTATGATGATGTAGAAGCCCTCCGTGATGACGGCCCTCTCCGGCGGAGCTCCGGAATAGGCCCCAAGATGGGATCTCGTGGATACAGAAAGCTGCGGCGGTGGAATTAGGTTTTTAGCTCCATCTTCGTTCGTTTGGGGGTACGTAGGTATATATAGGAGGAAGAAGTACGTCGGTGGAGCTTCGGTGGGCCCACGAGGGTGGGGGGCACACTTGGGGGTATAGGGCGCGCCCCCTACCTCGTGCCCAACTCGAAGCTTCCTTGGCGTAGGGTCCAAGTCTCCCGGGTCATATTCAGGAAGAAAATCACGTACCAGAAAGGTTTATTCCGTTTGGACTCCGTGTGATATTCCGTTTCTTCGAAACACTGAAATAGGCAAAAAAACAACAATTCTGGGTTGGGCCTCCGGTTAATAGGTTAGTCCCAAAAATAATATGAAAGTGGAAAATAAAGCCCAATATAGTCCAAAACAGTAGATAATATAGCATGGAGGAATCAAAAATTATAGATACGTTGGAGACGTATCAGGCATCCCCAAGCTTAATTCCTGCTCGTCCTCGAGTAGGTAAATGATAAAAAGAGAATTTTTGATGCAGAGTGCTACTTGGCAGAATTTCGATGCAAATCTTATTAATTGTGATATGAATATTCAGATTCGAAAGATTCAAGACAAAAGTTTATATTGACATAAAAATAATAATACTTCAAGCATACTAACAAAGCAATTGTGTCTTCTCAAAATAGCATGGCTAAAGAAAGTTATCCCTACAAAATCATATAGTCTGGCTATGCTCTATCTTCACCACACAAAGTATTTAAATCATGCACAACCCCGATGACAAGCCAAGCAATTGTTTCATACTTTTGACATTCTCAAAACTTTTTCAATCTTCACGCAATACATGAGCGTGAGCCATGGATATATCACTATAGGTGGAATAGAGTTGTGGTTGTGGAGAAGACAAAAAGAGGGGAAGATAGTCTCACATCAACTAGGCGTATCAACGGGCTATGGAGATGCCCATCAATAGATATCAATGTGAGTGAGTAGGGATTGCCATGCAACGGATGCACTAGAGCTATAAGTATATGAAAGCTCATCAAAAGAAACTAAGTGGGTGTGCATCCAACTTGCTTGCTCATGAAGACCTAGGGCATTTTGAGGAAGGCCATCATTGGAATATACAAGCCAAGTTATATAATGTAAAATTCCCACTAATATATGAAAGTGATAACATGAGAGACTCTCTATTATGAAGATTGTTGGTGTCAAAACCGGCAGATCTCGGGTAGGGGGTCCCGAACTGTGCCTCTAGGCCAGATGGTAACAGGAGGCAGGGGACACAATGTTTTACCCAGGTTCGGGCCCTCTTGATGGAGGTAAAACCCTACGTCATGCTTGATTAATATTGATGGTATGGGTAGTACAAGAGTAGATCTACCACGAGATCAGAGAGGCTAAACCCTAGAAGCTAGCCTATGGTATCATTGTATGTTGTGATTGTTGTCCTACGGACTAAAACCCTTCGGTTTATATAGACACCGGAGAGGGTTAGGGTTACACAAGGTCGGTTACAAAGGAGGAGATATCCATATACGTATTGCCTTGCTTGCCTTCCATGCCAAGTTGAGTCCCATGCAGACACGAGACGAAGTCTTCAATCTTGTATCTTCATAGTCTAACAGTCCGGCCAATGGAGATAGTCCGGCCGTCCGGAGGACCCCTAATCCAGGACTCCCTCAGTATCCCCTGAACCAGGCTTCAATGACGATGAGTCCAGCGCGCAGTATTGTCTTCGGCATTGCAAGGCGGGTTCCTTCTCCGAATACATCACAGAAGAATTTGAATAAGAGGATAGTGTCTGACCCTGCAAAATAAGTTCCACATTCCACCGTAGAGAGAACAATATTTTCTCAGATCTAATTTGCTGGCTTGTTTTGGCAGCATGACGTTATGTCATGGCCCGATGATTATTTGAACGGTTTCTTTTAACCAGCCCCGCACATAACGCGAGGCAGTTTTTTCGACACGTCTTGTCAAAGTAGAGATCATGTCCCCTTATTACGGGATTCTTATCAATACGGGCGTGGGTAACCCAACCACGCCATCAATTGCGGCACTTGGGGGGATAAGCGAGTTTTACCAGGCAAGTGGGGACGCTTTGTTTCGTCCGCCATATAAAGGGATAAGGATTCACCTTTCTATCCACGCCTTCTTCCTCCTTTGCTCATCCGTTTTCGCACACTCGAGCTCTAGCGCCCAAGTCCACTCTTCCACCTCAACCTTCTCCAACCATGTCCGGAGCGGGAGGCAAGTGGATGGTCTCCTCCGTCATGGAGGGAGACATCAAAAAACTGAGGAGAGCCGGATACCTACCTGACGACATCGCGCACCGGCTCCCAGATGAGAGGCAGCTCATCCCCACCCCCAGGCCCCATGAGAGGGTAGTATTCCTCACCCATTTCTTCACGGACTGGGATTCCCTCTCCATCCATTCGTCCGGGGGCTCATATTCTATTATGGCCTGGATTTCCACGATCTGGCCCCGAACTTCGTCCTCAACATCTCGGCGTTTATCGTCGTGTGCGAGGCCTTCCTCCGCATCAAGTCCCACTTCGGCTTATGGCTGAAGACCTTCAATGTCAAGCCGAAGGTGGTGGGCGGCCGCCAGGCGGAGTGCGGAGGCGCTATGGTGGGCAAGATGCCCAACATAACATGGCTCGAGGGCTCCTTTGTGGAAACCATAAAGGGGTGGCAATCGGGGTGGTTCTATATCACCGAGCCGCGCGACCCTGCATGGGTAGCGGCCCACGAGTTCCGATCTGGCTTCCCCACGCGGCTCACCTCCTGGAAAGAGAAGGGCCTGTCCTGGGGTAGTTCGAAAGAGCTGACCGGACTCCAAACATGTATTCAAAACATGGTGGACAAGAAGCTCAAGCTTGTCAACATAGTCCAAGTTATGCTCATCCGCCGGATACTCCCATGCCAACAACGGGAGTTCAATTTGTGGGAGTTCAATCTGGCGCAGCACCGAACTCTGAACAGGCTCTTCGACACAACTCATGAAGACACCTGGAGGGTGCTGTTCAAAAGCGCCGAGGTCCCCCCTATTACTTAGGATCGCGGATTCAGCGCGAAGCGCCAAGCGAGTGCGGTAAGCTGTTTTACCTTTCACAGGATAACTATTTTTTATATAGATTGACTCTATGCGGGATCTAAACTCCCGTACTTTTGACAGGACTGGCAGAAGATGGCCGGACAGATCGACTGTCCGGCTCCTTTGCCCGAAGGCCCCGCAGACGCTCTTCTGGCGAAGATGCTGACTCCGGCCCCTTATAAGGTGCTGGAGAAGACCAAGAAGGCCAAGGGAACCCGAAAGAGTTCCCGACGCCAGGCGTTGTCGGACTCACCGTCCGATGATTCTGTGGCGCACTCTTCCCCTGAAGACGAGGAAGAGGAAGAAGAAGATGCTCCCCCACCGACTGGGGGAGACAAGAAAAGGAAGGTCGCCCCAACTAGGGAGGCCGGAGGGTCCAAGAAGGGAAGGACTCTCCTTCCGGACAGTTCCACCACCGCCGACGAAGGCGAAGACGAGTGGTTGCCCAGGGTCAAGCCCCTGGGGAGATAGTAAGTATTCGGGTACCAGAGTAACTCATAGGATTCCTTTGTCGCACTGCTTTCCCTAACGCCGAACGCAATTATGCAGGCCGCCATGAGCCAGTATTGATGTATCATCGGATGACTCCTTAGGCTTGTCGGACATGGATAGCGATCTAGTCCCGACCGCCACCTCCCCTCATCCTGCCGACGACGTCGAGGTGTTGTCTCAAGAGGCACCGGATCGAGAGGAGACAGTCCCAGAGGCGCCTCAGGGCGGCCTTCCGGACTCCGGGAGCCGAGGGGACGGGGCCCCTAAGAGCTCCGAGTTCGGCCCTTAGCCGAACACCGCGCCGGACCCTCCAGCGGTTCTGGGCTCGGGCAGGCGGCCTCCTTCTAAGAGGGGCAAGACGCCTGTGTCGGTGACCTCTATCCATCCAGAGGCGCTGGACAATCTACTGGAAGCGCTTCGTAGCGCTTCCATCGATGAGGAGCACCGCACTATCATGAGTGTGCTGATCCAGAATGTTTAGTCCGCCAAGAGCGGATTGACTGAAGCCTGTTGTCGGTGTCAAAACCGGCGGATCCCGGGTAGGGGGTCCCGAACTGTGCGTCTAGCCCGGATGGTAACAGGAGGCAAGGGACACGAAGTTTTACCCAGGTTTGGGCCCTCTCGATGGAGGTAAAACCCTACGTCCTGCTGGATTAATATTGATGATATGGGTAGTACAAGAGTAGATCTACCACGAGATCAGAGAGGCTAAACCCTAGAAGCTATCCTATGGTATGATTGTTGATGTGTACGTTGTCCTACGGACTAAAACCCCCCGGTTTATATAGACACCGGATAGGATTAGGGTTACATAGAGTCGGTTACAATGGTAGGAGATTTGAATATCCGTATCGCCAAGCTTGCCTTCCACGCCAAGGAAAGTCCCTTCCGGACACGGGACGAAGTCTTCAATCTTGTATCTTCATAGTCCTGGAGTCCGGCTAAAGGTATAGTCCGGCCTTCCAGACACCCCCTAATCCAGGACTCCCTCAGTAGCCCCTGAACCAGGCTTCAATGACGACGAGTCCGGCGCGCAAAATGTCTTCGGCATTGCAAGGCGGGTTCCTCCTCCAAGTACTTCATAGGATATTTTGAACACAAAGGTAGTGTTTGGCTCTGCAAAATAAGTTTTTCCACATATTGCCATAGAGAGAATAATATTTACACAAATCAAATCTGCTGACGTATTCCGTAGTGTGACATCGCACCATGGCCAAGCTTTTATTTGAACCATTTTACTGTCCCATCTCAGCGCGTTATGTGAGGCGGTTTCCTTGGCACGTCTTGTTAAAGCAGAGATCGTGGCCCCTTATTCCGGGTTCTCATCAATACGGTCGTGGGTAACCCAACCGCGCCTTTGATTACGGCGTTTGGGAGATAAGCGAGTTTCATCAGGCTGGTGGGGACATGTAGTTGCGTCCACCCATATAAGGGGATAAGGATCCATCTTTTCACCTACGCCTTCTTCCTCCTTCGCCTATCCATTCTTGCGCACTCGAGCTCCAGCACCCAAGTCCGCACTCCTCACCTCAACCTTCTCCAGCGATGTCCGGAGCAGGAGGCAAGTGGATGGTCTCCTCCGTCACGGAGGGACACATCAAAAAGCTGAGGAAGGCCGGATATCTGGCTAGTGACATCGCGCACCGGCTTCCCGAAACGGGGCAGCTCATCCTCACTCCCAGGCCCCATGAGAGGGTGGTATTCCTCCCCCATTTCCTCCGCGGACTAGGCTTCCCTCTGCATCCATTTGTCCGGGGGCTCATGTTCTACTACGGCCTGGATTTCCATGATCTAGCCCCGAACTTTGTCCTCAACAGCTCGACGTTTATTGTCGTGTGCGAGGCTTTCCTCCGCATCCGCCCCCATTTCAGCCTATGGCTTAAGACTTTCAACGTCAAGCCGAAGGTTGTGCGCGGCAGCCAGGCGAAGTGCGGCGGGGCCATGGTTGGCAAGATGGCCAACGTCCTATGGCTCGAGGGTTCCTTTGTGGAGACACTACTAGGGAAAAGCCTATACATAGAATCTTACTAGCAGTGCGCTTTAAAATCAGGCGCTGCTGCTAAGTAGCAGTAGCGCGGGTTTTTAACCCTCGCTACTACGAAGTTGATAGCAGTTGCGCTGGTTTTTTACCCTCGCTACTACTAAGCAGTCTTTACCGTGCCCCCCGGGACATGCCATAGTAGTAGTGCGGGTTTTTAACCCTCGCTACTACTAAGTTGATAGTAGTAGCGCTGGTTTTTACCCCTCGCTACTACTAAGTGGTCTCTACCGTGCCCCTGGGCCATGCCAAAGTAGTAGCGAGGGTTATAAACCCGCGCTAATACTAAGTTTTTATCCCTCGCTACTACTAAGAGGTCTCAACCATGCCCCTTCGGGACATGCCATAGTAGTAGCGAGGGGTAAAATCCCTCGCTACTACTAAAGGTCCCATTTTGAAACTCTACCCCCCCCCCCCCCCCCCCGTGGATCGACTTTTCAGTTTTGTAAAAAGCAAAAGAAAATGATAAAAACTTCAAAAATTAAAATCCTTCAAGATGTAGTTATGTTACTACATCTACTAGTTAGGAAAATTTAAAAACTTAAATTTGGACATGTTTTGTAAAAAGTGTAGGGAAAATGTAAAACGGCTATAACTTTTGCATACGATGTTAGAAAAAAACGTATAATATATCAAAATGTTTCAAAAATTAAAATCATTCGAGATGTAGTTATGTTACTACATCTACTAGTTAGGAAAATTTAAAAACTTAAATTTGGACATGTTTTGCAAAATGTGTAGGGAAAATGTAAAACGGCTATAACTTTTGCATATGATGTCAGAAAAAACGTATAATATATCAAAATGTTCAGCACGAAAATCCGCATACGACGGAGACCGCCTAAGGCCTGTTTGCAAATTTTTAGAATCCTCAAATTCTAAAAGGAAAATAAGCTATGCTCAAATTTCTGTTTTTTTAATTTTGATCAAATCTGGTCAAACTGTTGTCAAACTACTTATTCAAGAAGTACTAGTGTTACTAAATAATTATTCAAGAATATTAGTGTTACTAAATAATTATTTCAGTTTTTGGAATTTTGGTCAAATCTGGTCAAACTGTGGTCAAACTTTGGTCAAAATGTGGTCAAACTCCTTATTCAAGAAATATTAGTGTTACTAAATAATTATTGTTTTTTAGAACAATAGTTTTAAACTCAAACAACGAAATGTGTGACTTCATGCTGAAGCTAAACTCCCGAGGGTTAATAGGATTGACATCTTATTATTGTCAGGAAAACAACAAGTGCAGACTTGGAATCGAGGGAGAATAGAACCAGGAAGTTAAGTGTGCTCAGGCTGGAGTAGTGAGAGGATGGGTGACCGTCCGGGAAGTTAGATGATTTGGAATGATGAGGGGTGATTAGAGATTAAATTGAGCAGCGATGAGGGTGATTAGAGATTAGAGGTTAAAATAATTCAGAAATGTGAAAATTCGCGCAAAAAATTCGAAAAAAAAATTCCGCGGGTTAGTAGTAGCGCGGGTTTTTACCCACGCTACTACTAACGGACGTAGTAGGAGCGCGGGTGGCACCCGCGCTGCTACTATACGTTAGTTGTAGTGCCGGCCCCCGCGCTGCTAATAGGCCCAAACCCGCGCTGCTGCTAGGCTTTTCCCTAGTAGTGAGACCCTGAAGGGGTGGCAATCGGGGTGGTTTTACATCACCGAGCCGCGCGACACTGAATGGGTCGCACCCCCTGAGTTCCGGTCCGGACCCCCAACGCGGCTCACGTCCTGGAAAGAGACGGGCCTGTCGTGGGGTAAAAAAGGAGAGCTGACCGGACTCCAAACATGCATCAAAACCCTGGTGGACAGGAAGCTTAAACTTGTCAACGTAGTCCAGGTTATGCTCATCCGCTTGATCCTCCCGTGTCAACAACGGGCTTTCAACCTGTGGGAGTTCAACCCGGCGCGGCACCAAACTCTGAGCAGGCTCTTCGACATGACGTACGAAGATGTCTGGAAGGTGCTTTTCAAGGGCGCCGTGGCTCCCGCATCCGCTACTGAGGATCGCGGATTCAGTGCACAGCGTCACGCTCTTGCGGTAAGCTGTCTTTTTTCCTTTTATAGGGTATCAGTGTTTCATAGTTTGACTCCATGCGGGATCTAAGATCCCTTTCCTTTGACAGGATTGGCAGGTGACGTCCGGACAGATCAACTGTCCGGCTCCTTTGCCCGAAGGCCCAGCGGACGCTCGACTGGCGAAGCTGCTGGTTCCGGCACCCTATGTGGTGCCAGAGAAGAAGGCCAAGAAGAAGGCCACGGGGACTCGAAAGAGTGCCCGGCGCCCGGAGGTGTCGGATTCATCATCCGACGAATCCAAGACGCACTCCTCCCACGAAGATGAGGAGGAGGAAGAAGAGACGCCTCCCCCTCCAGCGGGGGAAGGGAAGAAAAGGAAGGCCACCCCAACTGGGGAGGCCGAGGGGTCCAAGAGAGGGAGAACCCCTCCTCCGGACTACTCCACCAACGCCAATGACGGCGAAGAAGATTGGCCGCCCAGGGCCAAGCCCCTGGCGAAATCATAAGTATCCGGATACCGGAGTGATTTCATAGTATCCGTTTATTGCACAGCTTTCCCTTATGTCGAATATGTTTATGCAGCCCACCCAAAGACCGGCTCGACGCATCGTTGAGCGGCTCACTGGACTCGTCGGACGTGAACTCGCTGCCGACGGCTTCCTCCCCCCGCCCTACGGACGACACCGAAGTGTTGTCCCAACAGGGTCCACTCCGGGAGGAGGTGGTCCTGGAGGCGCCGCAAGGCGACCTCCCGGACTCCAGGAGTAAAGGGGACGAAACCCCCCAGGGCTCCAAGTCCGGCCCTAGGCCGGACACCGCTCCCGAACCTTCAAAGGTTCCAGAGTCCGGCGGGGAACCTCCTTCCAAGAGGAGCAGGCCCGCCGTGCCGATGACCTCCGTCCAACCGGAGGCGCTGGACAATATGTTGGAGGCGCTCCAAGGCGCCTCCATTGACGAGGGGCACCGCACTATTATGAGTGCGGTGATCCAGAAGGTTCAGTCCGCCAAGAGCGGACTGGCTGAAGCTTGTACAAGCCTTTTAACAGGCTTTGAGGTAAGTAAAGAATGTGTAAATAACATTACCGCATAGATAGTAGCCCCAGATGCTCTGTTTGGCGTTCAGAAAGAAAAGCCGAATAGAGGATCAAATAAAAATCGCAGGAGTCTAAAAAGAGTCAATATGCATGTGCAGGCTTCCCTGCTGGCATCCGCCGCACTGACTGCGTAACTGGACGTGGTAAAACAGAACCTCGAGCGGTCCGAGCAAGAGCTCGGACATGCCAAGAAGCAGCTCGAGGACAATGAAGGTAAGAAATAACTTGTTTAAATTAAATATATGTATATATAAAAAGGTGCAATTGCAAAAAATGACAGGATTATCGTGGCTACTGTTGGGGCCATGTCTGAGGTGGCGACCCTGAAGCAAGCGCTACTCGAGGCCGAGAATAGGTCGGCCGCGGAGCGCATTTAACGAGAAAAGTATGAGGCCGAGGTTGGCAAGGTGCGGCAAGAGCTCCAGGCTCTCATGGAAAAACATGAGAGTTTGGAGCGTGACTCAAGGACGTGAGCGTCCGAGCTCGCGGCGGCTACTGGAATTGCCAAGTCTGCCAAGGCCGAATCCCAGAAGACCCTCCACGAGTTGGATGAGGTGAAGAAGATAGCAGCGGGTAAGGCATTCTTTATGCAAAGTAAACAGCTAAGCGTGAGTTACTTGTTACTTACCCGAATCCGGAGTTCTCCAGGCGTGTTCGTAAGCCCGAAAATTATTATAAGGATGTTCTGAAGGGTGCCCACCTTATGGCGGAGGAATGTTCTATGGATGTAATTTTTGAGTAAAACTCGCTCGTTTTGTCCTGTGCGCTGAAAACTTGTTCATATGCGCCTAAGCAATGCTGTTTGAATTTAAAATATTACCTTCTGTGCGGCTGTTTATCAATACTGAGAGATGGCGAGTCGTCGGCTTCTGCCCCCTTGCCGCTAGTGCTGGGGTGTTCGGGGATAAACCAGGGCGCTCTTTTTCCCATATTTGGGTCCTTCGAGGGAGGCGCTCAGCCCGACGAATGAGGCAATCAGACTATAATGCGTGAACACTCTCACTTAGCCATAGAATTCTATAATTTTAAATTTCGGCGAAGCCCCTAGTATTCGGAAGACCGAGTTCGGGGCGCTATCCATGCCTTGGCCGGACAGAGCCGGCTCCTCGCCCTAAGAGGCATAAGTCTTTAGGGACTCGAGAAAACCTCTTGAACAGCGACCAGCTCTCGCCTCATCATGACGGTCAGTTTTAGCTTTCTCCACTGAGGTGCTCGACCCAGCTCAACCGGGGCACAATCGCAGTGGTTCTCCTAGTGCTACCTTAGCCGATATAGCGGAACGTAAGGCACCAAAACATAGGAGCCGGGCAACCCCAACTATTGACCCAAGACATGATTCGGAGCCGATGCATATAATGCTATAACTTCGGGGTGCCGTACTTGTTAAAGTGTTCGGACTTCTCACACCATGTTGAGGGGTACTGAAGCCCCTGGCGTATTTTGGCCGTACCAAAGTGTACGGGTGCGACATGTCGTTAAGGAACATATATAAATATAAAAAAAGGGTAATGCAAAAATAGATAAAAGCTATGCATTGTTTATTAATAAGAGCTGCGATCAAAGGAGAACAATACAAATAATGTGATAAGCAAAAGGTTGGACTATGTAGCGTGTCTGCTCCAGGGGCAAGCTACGGAATAATATGCGAAAGAGGTATACTGCTCGTGATAGAAACCACCTGGGAGTTCCGTAATGCGGCGCGGCTTGTCTGCTTCCCTGGTTCTTGCATCGTTTGTGCGGCAATTGAACTGCCGAACAGGCCTTCCGAAGAGTGGAGTCGTGAAAGTAAGAGAAAATTAAAAAATCGGCAGCCCCTGGTACGGTTGAAGCCGTGTTTCAGGCGTGCCATGATGGTGCCCCTCCCCCTGTGCCCATGGTATCTCTACAGCGTAGTTATGTGCACGAAGTACTGGCGTCGCCTTTTGCGAGGGTTGGGGTTGGGGCCGCATTGCTATGCCTGGTCAGATCGTGCCAGGCGGTCTTGTTGTAGGTTACTCCGGGCGCGCTTGACGGTGTCCGGTCGTTTAGTGGCCGGACTGGAGAACTGCCTAAAGAGGCTGCTTTGAACTTCCGCTACAAGGGCCGCCGTGTGCTCCTCCGTTCGGAGGGAGCGTTCGGTGTTTCCATTGATCGTAATTACTCCTCGAGGGCCTAGCATCTTGAGCTTAAGGTATGCGTAATGTGGTACCGCATTGAACTTAGCGAATGCGGTTCGCCCGAGCAGTGCGTGATAACCACTGCGAAACGGGACTATGTCGAAGATTAACTCCTCGCTTCGGAAATTATTCGGAGATCCGAAGACCACTTCAAGTGTGACTGAGCCTGTACAGTTGGCCTCTACACCTGGTATTACGCCTTTAAAGGTCGTTTTGGTGGGCTTAATCCTCGAGGGATCTATGCCCATTTTCCGCACTGTATCCTGGTAAAGCGGGTTCACGCTACTGCCGCCGTCCATAAGGACTCTAGTGAGATGAAATCCGTCAATAATTGGGTCTAGAACCAATGCGGCGAAGCCGCCGTTACGGGTGCTAGTGGGGTGGTCCCTTCGATCAAAGGTGATCGGGCAGGAGGACCATGGGTTGAACTTTGGGGCGACTGGCTCTATCGCGTATACGTCCCTTAACGTGCACTTCCGCTCCCTCTTGGGGATGTGGGTTTGGTATATCATGTTCACCGTCCGCACTTGTGGGGGAAAACCCTTTTGTCCCCTGTTGTTTGGCGGCCGGGGCTCCTCGTCGTCATCGCTATGCAGCCCCTTGTCTTCGTTTTCGGCGTTTAGCTTGCCTACCTGCTTGAACACCCAACAATCCCTGTTGGTGTGATTGGCCGGCTTTTCAGGGGTGCCATGTATCTGGCATAAGCGGTCGAGTATTCGGTCCAAACTGGACAGGCCCCTAGGATTCCTTTTGAATGGCTTCTTCCGCTGACCGGATTTAGAGCCTCTGAATCCGGCATTAACTGCCGTATCCTCAGCATTGTCGCCGTTAATGTGGCGCTTCTGCTTGGTTCAACGCGACCTACCACCACTGTCCCTGGTGTCCGAATTACCAGGGTTTTTGGTTATATTGTTGCTACGAGCAAGCCAGCTGTCTTCTCCCGCGCAAAAGCGGGTCATGAGTGTCGTGAGTGCTGCCATAGATTTCGGCTTTTCCTGTCCAAGGTGCCGGGCTAGCCACTCGTCGTGGATATTGTGCTTGAAGGCTGCTAGGGCCTCGGCGTCCGGATAGTCGACTATTTGATTTTTCTTTGTTAAGAGCCGTGTCCAGAATTGCCTGGCCGATTCATCTGGCTGCTGAATTATGTGGCTTAGGTCATCGGCGTCTGGGGGTCACACATAAGTGCCCTAGAAATTGTCGAGGAATGCGGCATCCAGGTCCTCCCAACAACTGATTGATCCTGTTGGCAAGCTGTTAAGCCAATGCCGAGATGGTCCTTTAAGCTTGAGTGGGAGGTATTTGATGGCGTGGAAATCGTCGCCGCGGGCCATATGTATATGAAGGAGATAATCCTCAATCTATACCGCAGGATCTGTTGTGCCATCATATGATTCGATGTTTACGGGTTTGAAACCCTCGGGGATTTGATGATCCATTATTTCGTCTGTGAAGCAGAGTGGGTGTGCGGCGCCTCTGTACTGGGCTATGTCCTGACGTAGCTCCAGTGAGCCTTGTCTACTATGTTCGGCCCTGCCGAATTTGTGGCCGGCGTGACGGATGCCGTCTCGAGCCGTGGGGCCCCCACGCGATCCGTAGATCAATCTTGTTTGTTTTGCCTTGTCCTCCAACATATCTCGTAAGTCCGGCGCATAGTCCCGTGCCTTGGTACGGGGTGCGGCTTGAGTGGAGGGCCGAGAGGCCTCTATGTCGCGGCCACGAGGTGGCCGGTCGGCCGCATCAACTGCTTCCTCCTCTAATTGGGGTAGCAACCTGCGCTTTGGTTAGTTCTTGGAGGGGCGTTCGAGTTTATGCTCTTCGGCCGCAAGGACTTCAGTCCATCTGTCAACTAGCAAATCTTGATCAGCTCTGAGCTGTTGCTGTTTTTTCTTGAGGCTCCTTGCCATGGACAGAAGCCTGCGTTGAAAACGCTCTTGCTTGACGGGATCCTCTGGCACGACGAATTCGTCGTCGTCGAGGCTTGCCTCGTCTTCGGAGGGAGGCATATAATTATCGTCCTCGACCTCTCTGTCTGCCGCTCTCTCATGAGGGCTGGTTTCTCCATCCTCCTGTGCTAAATCTTGCTGGAGGGGGTTTTCTTCGGCGCTTTCCGGAGTGTTATTATCTCCCGTGTTGGAATTACCATGTTTGTTTTGGCGGGATTTTGAGCGGCGCCGCTGACGTCGGCGCTTAGGCTGTTTCTTGGAGGGGTCATCCTCCGCTGTTCCATCGCCATCTACCTCTTTTGGGGTGTCCACCATGTATATGTCATATGATGAGGTGGCTTTCCAGGGCCTAGATGGCGCTGGTTATTCATTATCTCCTTCATCGGCATCCATACCGTCGATGTCTTCGTAGTCGAAGTCGAGCATGTCGGTTAAGTCGTCGACAGTGGCTAAAAGTGGGTGGTGAGTGGGCTTTGAATTTCTTCATCGTCCGAAACCCAACCTCGCTGGCCGCAGTCCGGCCAGGGCTCTCCTGATAAAGAGAGAGACTTCAGTGACTTCAGAATATCGCCAAAAGGCGAGTGCTGAAAGATGTCCGCGACAGTGAACTCCATGACCAGCGCCCAATCGGATTCGATAGGCCAGGGCGTGGAGGGTTCGGAGTCCGAAAAGGAGTCCGGCTCCTTGGAGTCATGAGTCTCGCGGAGTGCGTGGCTGGTGTTCGGCTCAATCGCCGTTGGGATCACAGCCCCCGAGGCGGCGTCCAGCCGCCCATCCCCGAATTAGGGACCGGAGCCGATGCGGGTGCGGCCTCCCGGGCACTGTTCGGCGGCAGAGCTAGATCATGCTCGTCGGGACAGTGCGGCGCGCTCGGCAGTGGCTCGAATCCGTCGAAGATCAAGTCCCCGTGGATGTCAGCCGTGTAGTTAAAACTTCCGAATCTGACCTGATTGCTAGGGGCGTAGCTTTCGATCTGCTCCAGATGGCCAAGTGAATTGGCCCGCAGTGCGAAGCCGCCGAAGACGAAGATCTGTCCGGGGAGGAAGGTCTCACCCTGGACTACATCGCTGTTGAAGATCGTAGGAGCCATCGGGCCTGACGGCGACGGCACAGAGGAACTCTCAATGAAAGCACCAATGTCGGTGTCAAAACCGGCGGATCTCGGGTAGGGGGTCCCGAACTGTGCGTCTAGGCCGGATGGTAACAGGAGGCAGGGGACACGAAGTTTTACCCAGGTTCGGGCCCTCTCAATGGAGGTAAAACCCTACGTCCTGTTTGATTAATATTGATGATATGAGTAGTACAAAAGTAGATCTACCACGAGATCAGAGAGGCTAAACCCTAGAAGCTAGCCTATGGTATGATTTTTGATGTGTATGTTGTCCTACGAACTAAAACCCTCCGGTTTATATAGACACCGGATAGGGTTAGGGTTACATAGAGTCGGTTACAATGGTAGGAGATCTGAATATCTGTATCGCCAAGCTTGCCTTCCATGCCAAGGAAAGTCCCTTCCGGACACAGGATGAAGTCTTCAATCTTGTATCTTCATAGTCCTAGAGTCCGGCTGAAGGTATAGTCCGGCCATCCAAACACCCCCTAATCTAGGACTCCCTCACCTATGCCAGCCTTCTAACAGGCTTCGAGGTAAGTGTTTTAAAATGTAGTAGAAATATTACCGGATAGACAGTAGCCCCTGATGCTCTGTTCGATGTTCACAAAGAAAAACCGAACCGAGGATCAAATAATATCGCAAGTGTCTAATATAAGTATGTCAATATGCGTATGCAGGCTTCGCTGCTGGCGTCCGCCGCACTGACTGCGGAGGTCGCCGTACTGAAGCAGGACCTCGAGGGGTCCAAGAAAGAGCTCGGCCTTGCCAAGAGGCAGCTCGAGGAGAAAAAGGGTAAGTAATACCCCGTCTATATATATGTATATATAAAAAAGGACGCGATTGCAAAGTGATAGGATCATTGTATGTTTGCCATGGGCCACGACCGAGGTGGTGACCCTGAAGCAAGCGCTAACCAAGGCCGAAGATACAGCGGCCAAGGAGCACACCGAGCGAGAGAAGCACGAGGCTCGGGTGGGCGAGGTTCAGCAAGAGCTCTAGGCTCTTGTGACAAAGCACGAGGCATTGGAGCTTGACTCGAAGACGCGAGAGTCTGAGCTTGCCGCGGCCCTTGAGAGCGCAAAGAGTGCTAAGGCCGAAGCCTAGAAGGCCCTCCAAGAGATCGACACGATGAAGAAGATAGCGGCGGGTAAGGCTTTCTATATGCAAAGCAAGCATGTAAAAGTTAATTACCGATTACTTACCCGAATCCAGAGCTCTCCAGGAGCATTCGCAGATCTGCCCCGCAGTGTGTCTAATGCCGCACAATTTTACCAAGCCGAGGACGGAAGCTCGATGGAGAAGCTGTTCTGGTCTCAGTATGCTGAGGCCGAACATCTGGTGCCAGTGAGCGACCAGCTGAAGCAGGTGGTCGAGCTACATAAGGCGGCCGATCAGGCCATGAAGAGCTTTATAGTCCTGCTATGGCCTGGCGACGCTCTTCCGAACAACGTCTTCGGCCTGGTGAGGAGGCTTGTGGATGCCTGCCCGCGGCTGGAGGTCGTCAAGCGATCTGTCTGCATTGAAGGTGCACGCCGAGCTTTCGCCCGTGTGAAATTGCAGTGGGTCAAGCTAGACGTCGTGAAGCTGGTCAAGGAGGGGCCGCCAGAGGGCAAGGAGCACCGCCACCCTGAGATGTACTACGAGGGTGTTCTGCCGAGCGCCCGTCTCATCGCGGACGAGTGTTCGAAAGATGTAATATTTGAATGAGACTTGCTCGTTTTATCCTGTATGTATGAAAACTTGTTTCATATGCGCTATGCAACGCCTGTTGGAATTTAAAATATTACCTTCTGTTTGGTTGTTTATCCAATCTGAGAGATGGCTAGTCCTCGGCTTCTGCCCCGATGCCACGAGTGCTGGGGTGTTCGGGATAAACCTGAGCACTCTTGTTCCCATATTTGGGTCCTTCGAGGGAGGTGCTCAGCACAACGAACAAGGCAACTGGACTAATAATGCTTTATCACTCTCACTTAGCCATAGAATTCTATAATTTTAAATTTCAGCGAAGCCCCTGGTATTCGGAAGGCTGAATTCGGGGCGCGATACATGCCTATTAACCGGATAGGGCCGGCCCCTCGCCCTAAGCGGCATAAGTCTTTAGGGACTCGAAAAACCTCGCCGAACAGCGACCAGTCTCTCGCCTTATCATGAAAGTCAGTTTTAGCTTTCTCTACTGAGGTGCTCAGCCTGGCAGAACCGGGGCACAATCGCAGTAGTTCTCCTAGCGCTACCTTAGCCGATAGAGCGGAACGTAAGGTACCAAAACATAGGAGCCGGGCAAACCCAACATTTGACCAAAGACATGATTCGGAGTTGATGCATATAATGCTATAAGTTCGGGGTGACGCAGTTGTGAAAGTGTTCGGACTTTTCACGCCGCATTGTGGGGTACGTAAGCCCCCGGTGTATTGGTCGTACCAGAGTGTATGGTTGCAAGGCGTCATTAATGAACACACACACACACACACATATATATATAACAAGAATGCAATAATAGTTGTAATGTCATGCATTGTTTATTGAAAAATTGCGTTAAAGCAGAGTGATACAGATAGTGCGATAAGCAAAGAGTAGGACTATGTCCCTTCCAAGCGCAAGCTGAGGAATGATATGAAATTGAATATTTCGCTCATTACTGTAATCAACCTAGGAATTCCGTGGTATGACGTAGCTGTTCGCCTCCTTGGTTGTTGTATCATGTGTTCGGCAATAGTGCTGCCGGACAGTGTTTCAAGAGATTAAGGTCCTGAAAGAAAAAGAAAAAGAACCAAACGGGAAGCCCCTAGTGCGGCTTAGTCCGCATTTTGGGGCGTGCCGCAGTTGTGCCCCCCTCCCCACCTATGCCCATGGTATTTTTAATGCATAATTATGTATGCGCGGCACGAGTTTCGCCGCTGGGCTGGGATTGGGGTGGCCACCGTATTGCTACGCGAGCTCAGATCGCGCCAGGCGGTCTATTTGCCGATTGCCCCGAGCGCGCTTGAACGTGTCTGGGCTTTGAAGCGCCGAACTGGTTGATTGCCTTGAGAGGTTGCATTGCGCTTCTACTGCGAGGGCCGCAGTGTGCTCCTCTGTTCGGAGAGAGCGCTCTGTGTTTCCATTGACTGTAATAACTCCGCGAGGTCCTGGCATCTTGAGCTTGAGGTATGCATAATGCGCTACCGCATTGAATCTAGCGAATGTGGTTCGCCCGAGCAGCGCGTGATAACCACTACAGAACGGGACTATATCGAAGATTAACTCTTCGCTTCGGAAATTATCCGGGGATCCGAAGACCACTTCCAATGTAATTGAGCCTGTGCAATGGGCCTCTACACCTGGAATGACGCCCTTGAAGGTCGTTTTCGTGGGTTTGATCCTTGAGGGGTCTATACCCATTTTGCGCACTGTGTCCTGATAAAGCAGGTTCAGGCTGCTGCCGCCGTCCATAAGGACTCGAGTGAGGTGAAATCCGTCGATGATTGGGTCTAGGACCAGTGCGGCGAATCCGCCATGACGGATACTAGTGGGTGGTCCCTGCGTTCGAAGGTGATCAAACAGGAGGACTAAGGGTTGAACTTTGGGGCAACTGGCTCCAACGCATATACGTCCCTGAGCGCACGCTTCCGCTCCCTCTTGGGGAAGTGGGTTTCTTATATCATGTTCACCGTCCGCACTTGCGGGGGAAACCTCTTCTGTCCTCCAGTGTGCGGCTGTCGGGGCTCCTCCTCGTCATCGCTATGCGGCCCCTTGTCTTTGTTTTCGGCAATTAACTTGCCGGCCTGCTTGAACACCCAACAATCCCTGTTGGTGTGATTGGCTGGCTTGTCTGGGGTGCCGTGTATTTGACACGAGCGATCGAGTATGCGGTCCAAGCTGGACGGACCCGGCGTACTTTGTTTGAATGCCCTTTTCCGCTGACCGAGTTTAGAGCCTTTGAATCCGGCATTGACTGCCGTATCCTCAGTATTTTCGCTGTTAATGCGGCGCTTATGTTTGTTGCGACGTGACCTGCTATTGCCGTCCTTGGTATCTGTGGTACCATGGTTCTTTGATATGTTATTACTGCGAGCCAGCCAGCTGTCTTCTCCCACACAAAAGCGGGTCATGAACGTCGTGAGAGCTGCCATAGATTTCGGCTTTTCTTGACCAAGGTGCCGGGCTAGCCAATCGTCTCGGATGTCGTGCTTGAAAGCCGCTAAGGCCTCCGCATCCAGACAGTCGACGATTTGATTTTTCTTTGTAAGGAACCGAGTCCAAAATTGCCTGGACGACTATTCTGGATGCTGAATTATGTGGCTCAAGTCATCGGCGTCTGGTGGTCGCACATAAGTGCTAAGAAAGTTGTCAAGGAATGTGGCTTCCAGATCTTCCCAACAGCTAATGGAGTCCGCTGGCAAGCTGTTAAGCCAATGCCGCGCAGGTCCTTCGAGCTTTAGTGGGAGGTATTTGATGGCGTGTAAATCATCACCACGGGCCATGTGCATGTGGAGGAGGAAATCCTCAATCCATACTGCGGGATCTGTTGTGCCGTCGTATGATTCAATATTTACAGGTTTTAAACCCTCTGGGAATTGATGTTCCATTACTTCATCTCTGAAGCATAAGGAGTGTGCGGCGCCTCTGTATTGGGCTATATCGCGGCGCAGCTCGAATGGGTCTTGCCCGCTGTGTTTGGCCCGGCCGGATTTGCTTTTACTGTATCCGGCGTGACGTTTGTTGTATCGCAGAGTGGTGCGCCCTCGTGATCCGTAGATCGATCTTGAATGCTTTGCATTGTCCTCCAATATGTCTCACAAGTCTGGCGTATCTCTCCATGCCTTTTTATTTGAATGGCGTTGGGGTGGAGGCTGAGCTTTTGGTTGGAATGCCTCTCTATCGCGGCCACAAGGTGGCCGATCAGCCATATCATACGCTTCTTCCTCCAGTCGGGGAAGTAACCTGCACCTTGGGTAGCTCTTGGAGGGACGCTTGAGTTTATATTCCTCGGCCGCGAGGACTTCAGTCCATTTGTCAGCTAGCAGATCTTGATCAGCTTGAAGCTGCTGCTGCTTTTTCTTCAGGCTATTTGCCGTGGCCATAAGCCGGCGCTTGAAGCGCTCTTGTTCGACGGGATCCTCTGGTACGGTGAATTCATTGTCGCCGAGGCTTACCTCGTCTTCGGAGGGGGGCATGTGATCATCCTCCTCCTCTCCGTCTACCGCTCTCTCAGGAGAGCTGGCTCCTTCATCCTCCTGCTCTAAATCTTGCTGCAGGAGATTGTTGTTGTCTTCGGCATTATCCGGGCTGTTATTATCTCCTGTGCCAGTATCACCACTTTTGCTTTGGCGGGACTTAGAGTGGTGCCGCTGACGTCGACGCTTGGGTTGCTTCTTGGAGGGGTCATCCTCCGCTATCTCGTCGCCATTGCCTTCGTTGGGTGTATCCACCATGTATATGTCATATGACGAGGTGGCTTTCCAGTGCCCTATAGGTGCTGGTTCATGTTCGTCTCCTACATCATCGTCCATATCGTCGGTGTCTTCGGAGTCGAAGTCAAGCATGTCTGTTAAATCATCAACAGTGGCTATGAAGTGGGTGGTGGGTGGGCGTACAATTTCTTCGTCGTCCGCATCCCAATCCTGTTGGCCATAATCCGGCCAAGGCTCTCCTGACAAAGAGAGAGACCTTAGTGAATTCAGAATGTCGCCGAAGGGCGAGTGTTGAAATATATCCGCGGCGGTGAATTCCATGATCGGCACCCAATTGGATTCGATTGGCAGGGGCGCGGATGATTCGGAGTCCGGGAAAGAGTGTGGCTCCTTGGAGTCACGGGCTGCACAGAGAGTTAGGCAGGTGGTCGGCTCGATCGCCATTGAGACTGCAGCCCCTGAGGTGGTGTCTAACCACCCGTCCTCGATTGGCGCAGTTGGCTCCGAACTAAGGGTCGGAGCCGATGCGGGCGCGGCCTCCGGGGTACTGCTCGGCGGCAGAGCTAGGTCATACCCATCGCGACAGTGCGGCGCGCCCGGTTGTGGCTTGAATCCGTCGAAGATCAAGCACGGTCACTCATCTTGACTTTCAGAGCTACTGGACACACAACAATTATATATGTAATTCACCATGTATATATTCATCTGTTGATCTACTTTGTCAATTTTATTACGTCCATGCAACCTACACTCTAATAGGTAATGATAGGTCCTAATCCCACCCGTGTATGTGTAGATTGGGTTCATTTTCCCATGCTATGCTCCGGATCCGACGCAAAATTTCGGCAGCACCTCCCCGCTGTTTTCCTGATACACGTCTCTGCAATAAACAGAGAGGATGTGTACCCGGAGAACAACAGGGGAGGCACTGACGAAATATATGCGTCGGATCCGGAGCAAAGCATATGGGAAAACGAACCCAATCTACACATACTCGGGCTGTCCATGGATAGCGTTGGACAATTCAAAAGAATCAAGGTTATAAATATGCAAATGCATGCATATTTATAACTATGACGCTTTCGAATGGGAGACACATATTGGTTACGCATACTGATGATTCAAGACACATATATAGCTAGCTATCAAGTTTCATCGGAATAGATCAAATAATTAATGGGGGAGGAGGACTTGTCATTTGTGCTCACCCACGAACGAAGGGGCAGAGCTCGTCAAACGCACGGCGAGGTCGTCGAACACCAAACCTCGCAGCGATGAAACAACTGCACATTTAAAACTACACGATCAACACAATTATATATGATGTTTTTCATAACTAAATCGAAAAATATATGACCTAACTAATAATTCACAAATATGTGACCCCGTCGGCCTCTGGAAGGCCAAAGAACACCTTAATTTTCGGGAGGTGTCGGTGGTCGGGGTGCCCTGTCGGTGTCGGGGTGCCGTGTCGGGGTCGGGGTGTCGGGTCGGGGTGCCGGGTCGGGGTCGGGGTGCCGTGTCGGTGTCGGGGTCGGGGTGTCGGGTCCGACTCGCGGTCGGGGTCAGGATCTCGGGGTCGGGGTGTCGGGTCGGGGTGCCGGGTCGGGGTCGGGGTGCCGTGTCAGTGTCGGGGTTGGGGTGTCGGGTCAGGCCCGGGGTCTCGGGGTCGGGGTCTCGGGGTCGGGGTGTCGGGTCAGGCTCGGGGTCGGGGTGTCTGGTCGGGGTGCCGGGTCGGGGTCGGGGTGCCGTGTCGGTGTAGGGGTAAAGGTGGGTGTGGTGTCAGGGTGTCGGTGTCGGGGTGTCGTGTCGGTGTCGGGGACGGGGTCTCGGGGTCGGGGTGTCGGGTTGGGGTCGGGGTGCCGTGTCCGTGTCGGGGTCGGGGTGTCGGGTCAGGCTCGGGGTCGGGGTGTCGGGGTCGGGGTCGGGGTGTCGGGGTCGGGGTGTCGGGGTCGGGGTCTAGGGGTCGGGGTGCCGGGTCGGGGTCGGGGTGCGGTGTCGGGGCGGGGTGCCGTGTCGGGTCGGGGTGCCGTGTCGGGTCGGGGGTTTTTCCTCTTTTTTCCTTTTCTTCTTCTTCCTTTTCTTCCTTTTCTTCCTTTTTTTCCTTCTTCTTCTTCTTCTTCTTCTTCTTCCTCCTTTCCTTTTTCCTCTTCTTCTTCTCCTCCTCTCCTCTTTTTTCTTCTTCTTTTTCCTCTTCTTCTTTTTTCTTCTCCTCCTCCTCTTCTTCTTCTCCTCCTCTCCTGTTTTTTCTTCTTCTTCCTCTTCTTCTTTTTTCTTCTCCTCCTCCTCTTCTTCTTCCTCCTTTCCTTTTTCCTCTTCTTCTTCTCCTCCTCTCCTGTTTTTTCTTCTTCTTCTTTTTCTTTCCTAAAACTGAACTAAACCTAAATCTAATCTAAACATAAACCTAAAACTAAAAAAAACAGAAAAAAGGAAAAAACTAAATCTAAAAACCTAAAACTAAACTAAGACTAAACCTAAACCTAAAACTAAACCTAAAACTAAAACTGAAACTAAATCTAAACTAAACATAAACCTAAAACTAAAAAACAGAAGAAAAAAAGAAAACAGAGGAGAGGTAGAGCTCACCTGGGCCGGTGGAGGAGGTGGCCGGTGGAGGAGGGGGGCGGGGCGGCCTGGGGCGGCGGCGCCGGGCCCAGGGCGGTGGGGCGCGGGGGGGGGCGGGGGCCGGGGCGCGGCGGCACTGAGACGGGGGGCCGGTGGAGGAGGGGGCGGGGAGGAGGGGGGCGGGGCGGCCTGGGGCGGCGGCGCCGGGCCCAGGGCGGTGGGGCGCGGGGGGGGCGGGGGGCCGGGGCGCGGCGGCGCTGAGACGGGGGGCCGTGGAGGAGGGGGGCGGGGCGGCGGAAGTGGCGACGAGGCGGGGGGCCGGTGGAGGAGGGGGGCGGGGCGGCGGCAACGGGCCCGGGCCCGGGGCACTGGGGCGCGGGGGGGGGGGGGGGGGGCGGGCAGGGCGCGGTGGCGGCGAGTGGTGCTGGCGGCGGCGCGCGTATGGGAGCAGGGGAGAGAAACAGAGAGAGAGGGCGCGGGGTGGGGGGCGCGCCGTTAGATATGTTAAATCTTTGCCGTCCGCCCCCCTTTGCCGTCTGCTTATTTGCTCTTTGCCGTCTGCTAGCAGACGATAAACAGGGGGGCCCGTTAAGTTATTTTTTAAGTAGCTCGTCAGTGGGGCCCCTCCCTCTTTGCCGTCAGCTAGCAGACGGGAAAGAATCTTTGCCGTCAGCTAGCGGACGGCAAAGAACTGGCTGATGGCAAAGGCTTTCTTTGCCATCAGCCAGTTCTTTGTCGTCTGCTTTTTGGTAGCTGATGGCAAAGAGCTTCTTTGCCGTCTGCTAGCAGACGGCAAAGAGCTGGCATATGACGAGGTGGCTTTCCAGTGCCTTGTAGGTGCTGGTTCATGTTCGTCTCCTACATCGTCGTCCATATCGTCGATGTCTTCGGAGTCGAAGTCGAGCATGTCTGTTAAATCATCGACAGTGGCTATGAAGTGGGTGGTGGGTGGGCGTACAATTTCTTCGTCGTCCGCATCCCAATCCTTTTGGCCATAATCCGGCCAAGGCTCTCCTGACAAAGAGAGATACCTTAGTGAATTCAGAATGTCGCCGAAGGGCGAGTGTTGAAAGATATCCGCAGCGGTGAATTCCATGATCGGCACCCAATTGGATTCGATTGGCAGGGGCGCGGATGATTCGGAGTCCGGGAAAGAGTCCGGCTCCTTGGAGTCACGGGCTGCGCAGAGAGTTAGGCAGGTGGTCGGCTCGATCGCCGTTGAGACTGTAGCCCCTGAGGTGGTGTCTAACCACCCGTCCTCGATTGGCGCAGTTGGCTCCGAACTAAGGGTCGGAGCCGATGCGGGCGCGGCCTCCGGGGTACTGCTCGGCGGCAGAGCTAGGTCATACCCATCGCGACAGTGCGGTGCGCCCGGTTGTGGCTTGAATCCGTCGAAGATCAAGTCTCCGCGGATGTCGGCCGTGTAGTTCAAATGTCCAAATCTGACCTGATGGCCAGGGGCGTAGCTTTCAATCTGCTCCAGATGGCCAAGCGAATTAGCCCGCAGTGCAAAGCCACCGAATACGAAGATCTGTCCGAGGAGAAAAGTCTCACCCTGGACCACATCGCTCTTGATGATAGTGGGAGCCATCAAGCCTAACGGCGACGACACAGAGGAACTCTCAATGAAAGCACAAATGTTGGTGTCAAAACCGGCGGATCTCGGGTAGGGGGTCCCGAACTGTGTGTCTAGGCCGGATGGTAACAAGAGGCAGGGGACATGATGTTTTACCTAGGTTCGGGCCCTCTTGATGGAGGTAAAACCCTATGTCCTGCTTGATTAATATTGATGATATGGGTAGTACAAGAGTAGATCTACCACGAGATCACAGAGGCTAAACCCTAGAAGCTAGCCTATGGTATGATTGTATCTTGTGATTGTTGTCCTACGGACTAAAACCTTTCGGTTTATATAGACATCGAAGAGGGTTAGGGTTACACAAGGTCGGTTACAAAGGAGGAGATATCCATATACGTATTGCCTAGCTTGCCTTCCACGCCAAGTTGAGTCCCATCCGGACACGAGACGAAGTCTTCAATCTTGTATCTTCATAGTCTAACAGTCCGGCCAATGGAGATAGTCCGGCTGTCCGGAGACCCCCTAATCCAGGACTCCCTCAAATATAATGGTGCTACTTCAAAGCACAAGTGTGGTAAAAGGATAGTAACATTTTCCCTTCTCTCTTTTTCTCTCATTTTATTATTTGGGCCTTTTCTTTTTTCTATGGCCTCTTTTTTTCTCTTGTTTTTTATTTTCCGTCCGAAGTCTCATCCCGACTTATGGGGGAATCATAGTCTCCATAATTCTTTCCTCACTTGGGACAATGCTCTAAAAATGATGATCATCACACTTTTATTTTTCTTAGAACTCAACAACTCGATACTTAGAACAAAATATGACTCTATATGAATGCCTCCGGTGGTGTACCGGGATATGCAATGAATCAAGAGTGACATGTATGAAAGAATTATGAACGGTGGCTTTGCCACAAATACATGTCAACTACATGATCATGCTAGCAATATGACAACGATGGAGCGTGCCATAATAAACGAAACGGTGGAAAGTTGCATGGCAATATATCTCGGAATGGCTATGGAAATGCCATGATAGGTAGGTATGGTGGCTGTTTTGAGGAAGGTATATGGTATGTGTATGATACCGGCGAAAAGTGCGCGGTATTAGAGAGGCTAGCAATGGTGGAAGGATGGGAAAAAGTGCATATAATCCATGGACTCAACATTAGTCATAAAGAACTCATATACTTATTGCAAAACTCTAGAAGTTATCAAAGCAAAGTATTACGCGCATGCTCCTAGCGGGATAGATTGGTAGGAAAAGACCATCGCTCGTCCCCGACCACCACTCATAAGGAAGACAATCAATAAATAAATCATGCTCCGACTTCATCACATAACGGTTCACCATACGTGCATGCTACGGGAATCACAAACTTTAACACAAGTATTCTTTAAATTCACAACTACTCAACTAGCATGACTCTAATATTATCACCTCCATATCTCAAAACAATTATCATGCTTCAATCTTGTCTTAGTATTCAATGCACTCAAAAGAAAGTTTCACAAATCTTGAATACCAAGCATATTATTATTAAGCAAATTACCATGCTATTAAGAGACTCTCAAAATAATTTAAGTGAAGCATGAGATATTAATAGTTTCTTTAAAACAAATCCACCACCGTGCTCTTAAAAGATCTAAGTGAAGCACATAGAGCAAAACTACATAGCTCAAAAGATATAAGTGAACCACATAGAGTATTCTATCAAATTTTAATTCCTTTATGGCTCTCTCAAAAGGTGTGTACATCAAGGATGATTGTGGCACACTAAAACAAAAAGACACAAATAATACAAGACGCTCCAAGCAAAACACATATCATGTTGGTGAATAAAAATATAGCTCCAAGTAAATTACCGATGGAAGTGGACGAAAGAGGGGATGCCTTCCGAGGCATCCCCAAGATTTTACTTTTTGGTGTCCTTGTATTATCTTGGGGGTTCCATGGGCATCCCCAATCTTAGGCTCTTGCCACTCCTTTTTCCATAATCCATCAAAAGAATTCACCCAAAACTTGAAAACTTCACAACACAAAACTCAATAGAAATCTCGTGAGCTCCGTTAGAGAAAGAAAACAAAAGACCACTTCAAGGTAATGTAATGAACTCATTCTTTATTTATATTGGTGTTAAACATACTGTATTCCAACTTCTCTATGGATTATAAACTATTTTACTAGCCATAGATTCATCAAAATAAGCAAACAACACACGAAAAACAGAATCTGTCAAAAACAGAACAGTCTGTAGTAATCTGTAGCTAGCGCAAGATCTGGAACCCCAAAAATTCTAAAATATATTTCTGGACGTGAGGAATTTATCTATTAATCATCTTCAAAAATAATTAACTAAATAGCACTCTCCAAATAAAAATGAAAGCAGTTCTCGTGAGCGCTAAAGTTTCTGTTTTTTACAGCAAGTTCAACAAGACTTTCCCCAAGTCTTCCCAACGGTTCTACTTGGAACAAACACTAATTAAACACAAAAAACACAACCAAAAAAGAGGCTAAATAAATTGTTTATTATTAAACAGGAGCAAAAATCAAGGAATAAAAATAAAATTGGGTTGCCTCCCAACAAACGCTATCGTTTAACGCCCCTAGCTAGGCATAAAAGCGAGGATAGATCTAGGTATTACCATCTTTGGTAGGTAATTCTTCAATGAGGCATCTATCTTTCTTAGAAATTTCTTCCTTTCTAGTAATTACCAAACTTTTAGGCACAAGATCAAAAAATTCATTCATAGCATAAGGTTCCTTAATGATAGCAAAAATATCGGGATGAATGCTTATAGATTTAAGATCCGCAGTTTCCTTACTAGATAATTCACCCTTATTCTTAGGAACATACGTAAGCTTGCTAATTTTAGTGGGAATACTAGAAGTATTCTTTACGAAGAAAAAGCGGTTCCCAAGTTGGTAATGATACCCTCAAGTTTATCGATTCTAGTGGAATCTAGATTTATTTTCTCATTAACCATGGGTTCCTTTTCCTTAATATTTTTCAAAGTCATTCCTACCTTAGATCCATATTGGGTAATTTGATTATGGATCTTTTTATCTAGATTATCAATTGATTCAATGGTAGCAACTTTGTTTTCAATAATTTCAAGCCTTTGCATAACATGCTCCAAAGTTAACATAGTTCCATTAACCAAAAGAGGTGGTGAGCCAAATAAATCAATCATAGCTTTATAAGAATCAAAAGTGTGGCTACCAAAGAAATTCCACCCGGTAATGGTATCAAGGATATATATATACCAAGGACTAGCACCTACATAAAAATTGCGAAGAAGGACTGAAGTAGATTGCTTCCTGGTAGATCTATTTTGAGCATTGTAAATTCTATACCAAGCGTCTTTCAGATTTTCTCTCTCCCTTTGTTTAAAATTTAGGACTTCATTCTCGGGAGATACGGAGAAGAGATAAGATTGGCCATGATGACAAGGCAAGCGAGAAAAAGGCAAACGGAGAAAGAGAAGGAGAAGGAGATTGGGAAAGAGAGGGCGAATAAAACGGCAAGGGTGAAGTGGGGGAGAGGAAAACGAGAGGCAAATGGCAACTAATGTAATGCAAGAGATAGGTATTGTGATGGGTACTTGGTATGTTGACATTTTGCGTAGTCTACCCGGCAACGGCACCAGAAATTCTTCTTGCTACCTCTTGAGCTTGCGTTGGATTTCCCCGAAGAGGAAAGGATGATGCAGCAGAGTAATGTAAGTATTTCCCTGAGTTTTTCAGAACCAAGGTATCAATCCACTAGGAGGCCACGCTCAAGTCCCTCATACCTGCACAAAACGATAGCTACTCGCAACCAACTCGATTAGGGGTTGTCAATCCCTTCACGGTCACTTATGAGAGTGAGATCCTATAGATATAATGTTTTTGGTATTTTTGGTATAGAGATGCAAAGTGAAAAGTAAAAGGCAAAGTAAAAAAGCAAAGCAAGATTAAAGTGATGGAGATTGATATGATGAGAATAGACCCGGGGACCATAGGTTTCACTAGTGGCTTCTCTCAAGAGCATAAGTATTCTACGGTGGGTGAACAAATTACTGTTGAGCAATTGACAGAATTGAGCATAGTTATGAGAATATCTAGGCATGATCATGTATATAGGCATCACGTCCGTGACAAGAAGACCGAAACAATTCGGCATCTACTACTATTACTCCACTCATCGACCGCTATCCAGCATGCATCTAGAGTATTAAGTTAAAAACAGAGTAACGCTTTAAGCAAGATGACATGATGTAGAGAGATAAATTCATGCAATATGAAATAAACCCCATCTTGTTATCCTCGATGGCAACGATGCAATACGTGCCTTGCTGCCCCTTCTGTCACTGGGAAAGGACACCGCAAGATCGAACCCAAAGCTAAGCACTTCTCCCACGACAAGAACTACCAATCTAGTTGGCCAAACCAAACGGATTGAAGAGACTTGCAAAGATAACCAATCATACATAAAAGAATTCAGAGAAGATTCAAATATTATTCATAGATAGACTTGATCATAAACCCACAATTCATCGGTCTCAACAAACACGCCGCAAAAAGAAGAAGATTACATCGAATAGATCTCCACGAGAGAGGGGGAGAACTTTGTATTGAGATCCAAAAAGAGAGAAGATGCCATCTAGCTAATAACTATGGACCCGAAGGTCTGAGGTAAACTACTCACACTTCATCGGAGAGGCTATGATGATGTAGAAGCCCTCCATGATGACGGCCCTCTCCGGTGGAGCTCCGGAATAGGCCCCAAGATGGGATCTCGTGGATACAGAAATTTGGCGGTGGAATTAGGTTTTTGGCTCCGTCCCCGTTAGTTTGGGGGTACGTAGGTATATATAGGAGGAAGAAGTACGTCGGTGGAGCTTCGGTGGGCCCACGAGGGTGGGGCGCGCCTAGGGGTATAGGGCGCGCCCCCTACCTCGTGCCCACCTCGAAGCTTCCTTGGCGTAGGGTCCAAGTCTCCTGGGTCATATTCAGGAAGAAAATCACGTTCCAAAAAGGTTTATTCCGTTTGGACTCCGTTTGATATTCCGTTTCTTCGAAACACTAAAATAGGAAAAAATAGCAATTCTGGGTTGGGCCTCCGGTTAATAGGTTAGTCCCAAAAATAATATAAAAGTGGAAAATAAAGCCCAATATAGTCCAAAATAGTAGATAATATAGCATGGAGCAATCAAAAATTATAGATATGTTGGAGACGTATCATTTGCCCTTGGTTCCGGTGCCGGATTAGATACCCGGCTCTCCCCGACTAACTCTTGAGAAGACATCTAGCTCTAATCTACAGCAGCAGTAGCTCGAAACAAAAACAGAGGATATTTGCGTGATACAGGAGTCAAAACCTTCGAGAGAATATATAATGAATTTTTACCGACCAAAATATGTATCGTGCAGGAAAACGGAGTCCGGAAGGCCCACGAGGTGCTCACGAGGTAGGGGGGTAGGGCGCGCCCTCCACCCTTGTGGGGCCCTTGTGTCCTTCCCGTACTGCTACTTAATTTTCTATTTTTCTAAATATTCCAAAACGGAGAAATATTGCCTTAAAACATGTTTTGTAATCGGTTTACTTACTATACCACATACCTATTCCTTTTCGGAGTCTGAAATGTTCTGGAAAGTGTCCCTTATGTATTCCTCTGGGGTTACGGTTTCAATAATATTGGTTTCAAAATTTATCGTATTATCTGAGAGATAATGTTTGATTCTTTGACCGTTTACCACCTCCAGATTTGTGCCTTCGACGTTGTTGATTTTTATGGCACCGGAACGATATACCTCCTCGATAACATAGGGGCCTTCCCATTTAGAGAGAAGTTTACCTGCAAAAAATCATAAACGAGAGTTGTATAGCAATACATAATCATCTACATTAAACTCACGCTTTTGTATCCTTTTGTCATGCCATCTTTTAACCTTTTCTTTAAACAACTTAGCATTTTCATAAGCTTGGGTTCTCCATTCATCAAGTGAGCTAATATCAAATAACCTATTTTCACCGGCAAGTTTGAAATCATAGTTGAGCTCTTTAATAGCCCAATATGCCTTATGTTCTAGTTCTAGAGGTAAGTGACATGCTTTTCCATATACCATTTTATACGAAGACATACCCATAGGATTTTTATATGCAGTTCTATAGGCCCATAATGCATCATCAAGTTTCTTGGACCAATTCTTTCTAGACCTATTGACAGTCTTTTGCAAAATTAATTTGAGTTCTCTATTACTCAATTCTACTTGACCACTAGACTGTGGGTGATACGGAGATGCAATTCTATGATTGATGTCATATTTAGCAAGCATTTTACGGAAAGCACCATGAATAAAATGTGAACCACCATCAGACATTAAATATCTAGGGACTCCAAACCTCGGAAAAATAACTTCTTTAAGCATTTTAATAGAAGCGTTACACTACAGGAATCAGCTACTTTGCCGTCTGCCATGGCGGACGGCAAAGGCACGAACGGCGGACGGCAAAGGCCTTTGCTGTCAGCGGCGGATGGCAAAAGGCTCCGGCAAAGTAGGCTTCGGTAAACAGGTTCTTTGCCGTCTGCTACTGACGGCAAAGTCTTTGCCGTCTGCGGCGGACGGCAAAGAGAGAGCGGCAGACGGCAAAGACGGCGGACGGCAATAGTTGCGCTGTCAGTCCGTTAAGTGGCTAACGGAAGGCCTTTGCCGTCCGCCGCTGACGGCAAAATTTCTAGGGTCTTTGCCGTCCGCCGTATGATGTCATCTATACGTCACTACGTGGCAAGTTCTTTGCCGTCTGCCACTGACGGCAAAGTCTTTGCCGTCTGCCACTATAGGCCGTATGATGTCATCTACACGTCACTACGTGGCAGGTTCTTTGCCGTCTGCCATTGACGGCAAAGTCTTTGCCGTCTGCCACTGTAGGCAAACTGACCAAACAGGTCAGCTCCCAGGAAGCACGGGTGGACGCCACGTGGCTTCTTTGCCGTCCGCGGCAGACGGCAAAGAGCCCGTTGCCGTCGGTGGCAGACGGCAAAGAGCCTGCATATTGGCTCTTTTTTCTGTTTTTTCATATACCCAACCATTTTCACAGAAAATAGATGATACATATATATTTTTCACATGGCAAGTTCACAGCAAACATATGAGATATCCAACACATATAATTTCATCATACATGCATAGTTCCATCAACCATACATAGCAAGTTCGACATACATGCATCCAACCATACATATTACAATAGTGTCATCCTACCATACATGCATAGTTCATAGATACAAAGGAAACATAGTTCATCCAAACAAGCACTCCATCTATGCAAGCTTTCGTGAAGTGAATGAATTCTGCAAAATGGGAAATAAGAAAGTTAGAAGAAGAAGATTAGAAGAAGAAGAAGAAGAAAATGAAGAAGAAGAAGAATATATATGACATTTATGAGCTAATTTAGGTGAAATTGATCATTTGTGAGCTAACTTAGGTGAAATGGATCGTTTATGAGCTAACCTAGGTGCACTGGATCGCTTATGAGCAAACTTAGGTAAAATGCATCATTTTAGAGGTAACCTAGGTAAGTTGGATCATTTTGGAGCTAACCTAGGTAAAATGGGTCATTTTAGAGCTAACTTCGGTAGAATGGATCATTTATGAGCTATGTAAGGTTAAATGGATCATTTTAGAACTAACTTAGGTAAAATAGATCGTTTATGAGCTAACTTAGGTAAAATGGATCGTTTTTGAGCTAACTAAGGTGAAATGAATTGTTTTTTAGCTAACTAAGGTGAAGGGCATCATTTTTGAGCTAACTAAGGTGAAATGGATCGTTTTTGAGCTAACTAGGTGAAATGAATCGTTTTTGAGCTAACTAAGGTAAAATGGATCGTTTTTGAGCTAACTTAGGTGAAATGGATCGTTTTTGAGCAAACTTAGGTGAAATGGATCATTTAAGAGCTAATTTAGGTGAAATGGATCGTTTTTGAGCTAACTAAGGTGAAATGGATCGTTTTTGAGCTAACGAAGGTGAAATGGATCGTTTTTGAGCAAACTTAGGTGAAATGGATCATTTAAGAGCTATTTTAGGTGAAATGGATCGTTTTTGAGCTAACTAAGGTGAAATGGATCGTTTTTGAGCAAACTTAGGTGAAATGGATCATTTAAGAGCTAATTTAGGTGAAATGGATCGTTTTTTAGCAAACTTAGGTGAAATGGATCATTTAAGAGCTAATTTAGGTGAAATGGATCGTTTTTAGCTAACTTAGGTGAAATGGATCGTTTAGGAGCTACTCTAGGTAAATTGGGTCATTTTGGAGCTAACTTGGATAAACTGGATCATTTATAAGCTAACCTAGGTAAGATGGGTCATTTTGGAGCTAACTTAGGTAAAATGGATCGTCTATGAGCTAAGTAAGCTAATTATGCAATTTTTGACATAAGTAAGCTAAGTATAGATCGTTTTAGAGCTAACTTAGGTAAAATGGATGGTTTTGGAGGTCAGTTAGCTTATTAAGTCATTTTGGAGGAGAAGAAGCTAAGTCTACGTCATTATGGTAAGCATTGGAGGAAATAAAGCTAAGTCTAGGTCTTTATGCATGTGTTAAGCAAAACACTAGATAAACTTACCAAGATCCAGGAGGTGTAGGAGCGGGGTGGCTCGTGTCGGTAGCTGGAGAAGGATCGTGCGATGCTTGTCTGGAGTTACGCTGCACCAAAGATCATTTCCAATGTCTTGTTAGCATGATGACACTCAAATGTTAAGACTAGCAAGTAATGTCCATTCAAATAAAACTCACCGTGGTCCCAGGAGCAATCACTGGCATCGGCAGAGTGGTCTGACCTGTCTTCTCGCACACAGACTGCACATTTGGTTTTGACGACTCAGTCATACTAGTTAGTAATGAGACAAACACTACATGAATGTTTTGGCTAATCTGTAGAAGAAACTTACCACAAGGAGCTCGTACATGGCCCTTGCCTGCATGTCATTCCGTGCCCTCTCCTCCTCCAGCATCTTTGTCGTCCTCTCCTCCAACTCCCGCTGCCTCTCCGCCGCCTCCGCCAGAAGTTTCTCCGTTCTATCTCTCTCACTCTGTATAGCAGCCTGCAATACCACTCACATGACCATTTGTAATCATTGATGGAAGCGCACACAATGTAATGGAGAAAGATAACTGAGTACGTATCACTAACCTTGATGGCGAGTTGCACTGGCCGTTCACGAGGCCTTATCTCAGGAGCGGAGCTCGACTGGCGCGCCTTGATCTCCGGGAGAGTGCTAGGACAACGGATAAGTCCATCTCCAATGGCTATGGAGCCATGGGACCTCCCACCACCAGATATCATCAAAAGCTCTGGATCAATGGGACCCTGGCTCGGGTTAAAGTCCTCCCCTTTCCTCGCCTTCCCCTCATCTCTATATCTCACAAGCTTGTTGTGGGAGGAGATGTTGGTGAAGTTGTTTGCATCATCGAGGTCAGACTGAGAGAAAGCCTTGACTTTCTTGAAAGAGGCAGTATGGGCCATGGCATACATGTCATACACCTCTGGCACCTTATCCGCCTTATTGTAGCGTGCCTGAAAGAGAGAAACAATGAAAATTAGTAATTAAAGGGCTCAAGCTAGCATGATGAATGAATTGCATGAATCATGAAGCAAACCACATACCCAGTTGCGCCCGAACTGATATAAGTTGGAGCTGCCTTGATGGTGTGGCACACCTTCCATTTGGGCACGTTTGTCCTTGGCCTCGTTGTGAGCACCACTCATCGACCAACACCTCCCAACAATCCATCCGATCCGCACACCATCTCGGAGGCGCCTAAGTTAGCAAATAGAAACTTGAGCGCTACGGCTAAGAATTACTAAATGAAGGAACTTAAGTAGAGAATGCCTTAAGAATTACCTTCATGTACTGCTCCTTACTCAGGAACTTATCGCGGCACGCTGGCTTGGTCTTCTTGATACCACGCAAGGCGTAGTAGTCTCGAACAGCCTGCACCCGAGCCTCGTGCCGTAAGTTCTGGAGTAGGCGCTTGCAGACGTTCTCGATAACATGTGCCGCGTCCTCCTCGTATCCCTCCTCACACCTGTAGAATGTCTGCAATCAAATGAGACAATGTTGATTAGTACAATTAATAACTAGCTAGTTGAAGATTTTTAAATGTGTAAAGGAGAAATTACCCAGAACTTTCTGATCACCATGTCTGCCCTCGTGTCACACACGACACCGTCGATAATCTCATTTGGCGGGGCCGGGGCAGCCACGTAGTTCTCCCAGCTCAATCCAAGCTCTGGAAGCCGACCCTCACCAGGCAACGTGACAAACCCCGGGAAGTTTTGCCGGCAAGGAACTCCAAGGACGGAGTTGGGCTGGTGGACACTATGATGGTGGTCCCAACCCCTGCAGCATGACAAGGCCAATGCATTAGTTATTTGAAAAAACGTGAATGCACAAGGTACAAAAATATTAAATGCACTTACGTACCTCTCCCCATCAGGGAAAATCAACCACCTCTGCTCGCGGGTCACCGGCACGGACGGGAGCCGTGTAGCACCACGCTGGTAGATGGTGCCCCCCTCCTCCTCAAGATCAGTCGGCTCCCCGCCATCATCAGCATGGCCACTCGGCTCCTCGGGCTGATCCGGCCAGGTACCCCATCCGGACGTGTGCTCCTCCGGGGTCACGTGGGCCGAACTCCCGTGGGCCGAAGACCCGTGGACCGGAGGCTCGTGGACCGGAGTCCGTGTAGCCTCCTCCTCGGACGAGTCCACCCTAGCAGTCACGTGCTCGGGTGAAACGGCTGGGGGTGGCGGCGAGGAAGGCACCGTAGCAGTCACCCTACCTCCTCTCCCACGACCACGTGCCCCACCTCCTCTCTTCCTACCTCGTCCCCTGCTGGGCACCACGGTCGACGAAGAAGGGCCCGGCGGTGTGGCCATACTGTCCAGCAACGCTCGGCGGAGAGGTGCGTCTGGAATGGAAGACCTCAGACCACGCTCCCGACCAGCGCCCACCATCTTTCAACACCTGCCATGACAAACAGTAAACGAAATTAGTACAACATAAAAAAAGACCAACATGAATAATAATATGTGTATCACTTAAGTGTATCATCATCAAGTACAACATAAAAAAATGTAATACCTGACACTACTAATAATCTCGATCAGTATCATCAATAAATGCATAATCATCATCATCACTATAATCAATGACGGGCTCATAGGGTTCATTGGCATCAACATGTGCAAGGCCACCTTGACGTAATCGGTCAAGCATTGACAGGTCATCCGCAGCAGTAACCTCTTCTTGTTCCGGCTCTTCTTGTTCCTCCTCTGGGGTGATGTCGGATTCATTGTCTCTGTCTACTTCAATGTTTTGGGGTGAAGTATAGCGGTTCTTGAAATGCTTTTTGGAAAGACGTGTCTCTTGGAAGAATTCTCCTTCATATGTGTCTGGGTTAATGTGAGGTTCATAATCCTCTTCCTTTGGGGGAGAAAGTCTAGCACGTGGCGGCACTTCATAAACGACATCCCAACCTTTCAGATTTGGATTAGTTTGGCAGGCCCACGGTAGATAGAATACTTGGGTCGCCTGTTGAGCCATAATATAGACATCAAGAACATCTAAATGAGTGCTTTGGTTGATTTCAACTAGCCCTACATGTTCATGAGTCCTTCTAGTCTCCTTCGGCTGAAACCAATAAAATTTGAAGACTACAACATTCGGTGGGTTTTCACCATAGAACAGAAGTTCATAAATTGCTTGAACTCTCCCATAATACTCGGTACCTCCTTCACCGATAGCAGATACACAACAATTTGTTGACTTTCGGTCCGCCATCGATAGCTCTTTGCCATAGGTACGAAAGCGATACCCGTTGATGTCGTACTTGTCAAATGAACGGACCTTATAGTCAAAACCATTAGCGACTTGTCTCAATTCGGCGTCCATAGACTCTGAATTAGCCTACAGGTTTAATATGAAAGGACTGTTGCATTATGCACAAATTAGCGAATGAAATGAAATTGTCTAATCGAAATTACCGTTTGTTTGAACCAAGAGATGAAACCGGGATAGCCACCTCCTTGCTTTGCGACAAGCTCATACTCTTCGACGGAATCCTTTTGGATCTCCGCTCCATACGAGAATATGGTAACGTATCGAATTTATGACATATCCAGGAATAAGAGTAGTTCAAAGGAAATAGAAGTTGCGAAACAATGTACCGAGAACTTACTCGATGTATGGCCGCACTTCTATCAGGTTGTTGAAGATATACAACGAAATGGTCCGCCATTCTTCGTTATCCAAAGATACTGGATGTGAAACACTAGCTGGTGCGAGATTCCCTTTGAATAGGCTGAGGTTGGATCCACCCTTTTTAGGCTCGTCAGCATTGTACCGAGGCTTCGGATTATGCAAATGACGATTTTTGGCTTCGTAGTGCGCTGTTACGAAGTTTGCCGCCTCCTCTGTAATGAATGCCTCAGCCATCGATGCTTCAATTCTACGTTTATTTTTACATTTTTCTCGAAGCGTCTTCTGCATCCTCTCAGTTGGGTAGCACCAACGATTTTGCACGGGCCCCCCCAATCTTGCCTCGGTCGGGAGATGCAAAATCAAATGCTGCATTGGATTAAAGAAGCCCGGTGGAAAGATCTTCTCTAACTTGCAGATCAACTCCGGCGCCAACTCTTCCATTTCTTCTAGCACGCCAGGCGATAGTTCTTTCGCACAAAGAACACGGAAGAAATAGCTGAGTTCTGCCAGTACTCGCCATTCATCCTCAGGGATGAAGCCACGCAACATCACCGGCATTACCCGCTCAATCCATATGTGCCAATCGTGACTCTTGAGACCAAATATCTTCAGTTTATCAAGATTCGCTCCCCTCTTTAGATTCGCTGCATACCCATCGGGAAACATCAACTGCTGTTGCACCCACAAGAGAATTTCCCTCATAGCTGGCCTTCCAAGATTGAACCATGCCTTTGGCTTCGTCCAGTTCTGCTTTCCTTTCGGTTCTTTCATGTTTTGTAACGGCCTATCACATAGCGCCTCCAGATCGACTCTAGCCTTAGTATTATCCTTTGACTTCCCATCTATGCCAAACAATGTACCAAAAAGTGCCTCGGCGATATTCTTCTCAGTGTGCATCACGTCGATGTTGTGTGGGCAAAGGAGGTCTTTGAAGTAAGGCAGATCCCATAAGCATGTTTTGTGAGTCCACGCGTGCTTAGTATTATACCCCTTGAAGTACCCTGGACATTGTGGATCTGGCTCGAGAGCGTTTAACTGATCTAGGGCCTGTTGGCCTATCAATGCAGGTGGTGCAGAGTTTTTGACAACTCTACCCCTGATGAAGTTCTTCTTGTCTTTCCTGAACTTATGGCGAATATCCAGGAATTGTCTATGCATGTCAAAGCAAGAAAACTTGCGACCGGCCTGAAGCCAACGAAACTCAAGAGCTCCCTTGCATGTGGGGCACGGGAACCTTCCATGCACACACCAGCCAACGAATAGTGCATACGCCGGCAAGTCATGCGTCGAGTTAATGTACCAAACACGCATTATGAAGTTCCGTTTGCTAAAGGCGTCGTATGTCTTGAACCCATTATCCCAGGCTTCTTGCAATTCGTCCTTAAGCGGCTGCATGTACACATTCATATTTTTGCCTGGATAGTTGGGTCCTGGAATTATCAACGTCAGGAAAATGTTCTTTCTTTGCATAATCTGTCCGGGGGGAGATTGAGTGGAAAGACAAATACGGGCCAACAACTATATTGGGCTGCCGTCATACCAAACACACTGAACCCATCCGTGCTGATGCCGACTCGAGGATGCCTCGGATCTGCCGCTTTGTCAGCATGTAATTCATCAAACTTTTTCCACGCAACACCATCCGATGTGTGTACCATCATCAGATTCCCATCTGCATCTAGTTCGGTTCTTTTGCCTGTTTTGTGCCATGTCATCTGTCTGGCCGTCTCTTCGACCATGAAAAGACGTTGAAGTCTTGGTACGATTGGCATATACCGAAGAACACTAACGGGGATTTTGGTCTGTGTCTTCTCACCCATACCGTTGTCTACCACAATATACCTGGAAGACTTGCAAATGGGACAATAGTTCAAGTCCGCATAGTCAAGCCTAAATAAGGCACATCCTTTCTCACAGGCATGTATCTTCTCATAGGGCATCTTCAGTGCACGGAGGATTTTGTCCGACTGGTACAGGTTTGCAGGCATTACATGGCCTTTGGGTAGAAAGCGTCCAAATACTGTCATAATTGCGTCATAGCATTCTCTGCCCAAGTTGAACTGAGCCTTCAGAGCCATTACTTGTGAGATGGCATCCAACTGACAAAGCTCAGTGTGCTCGTGGAGCGAACGTTTCGAAGACTCCAACATTTCATTGAAGGCCTTTGCAGATTCCTCCATCTCCTCGTCCGAATCCCGAGCATCATCATAGTCTTGCACCATGTTTTCCATCCCGGTACCATGCTCGCCGGTGCGACGACGATCTACCTCAGCTCGGTCACGTTGGGCAGACTCACCATGAAATGTCCACACCGTATAATCGGGCGTAAAACCACTCTTCTGCAGGTGTTTGCCCATTTCAGCCTCTGTCTTCTTTTCCCAATTGCCGCACCGGAAACAGGGGCACCAGGTTTTCTTTTGGCCATTTGCAAATGCGGCTTGCACAAACCCCTTAGTTTTTGTGAACCATTCAGCACTCCATTTGTTCTGACCAGTGTGACCGGTATACATCCAAGCACGGTCACTCATCTTGACTTTCAGAGCTACTGGACACACAACAATTATATATGTAATTCACCATGTATATATTCATCAGTTGATCTACTTTGTCAATTTTATTACGTCCATGCAACCTACACTCTAATAGGTAATGATAGGTCCTAATCCCACCCGTGTATGTGTAGATTGGGTTCATTTTCCCATGCTATGCTCCGGATCCGACGCAAAATTTCGGCAGCACCTCCCCGCTGTTCTCCTGATACACGTCTCTGCAATAAACAGAGAGGATGTGTACCCGGAGAACAACAGGGGAGGCACTGACAAAATATATGCGTCGGATCCGGAGCAAAGCCTATGGGAAAACGAACCCAATCTACACATACTCGGGCTGTCCATGGATAGCGTTGGACAATTCAAAAGAATCAAGGTTATAAATATGCAAATGCATGCATATTTATAACTATGACGCTTTCGAACGGGAGACACATATTGGTTACGCATACTGATGATTCAAGACACATATATAGCTAGCTATCAAGTTTCATCGGAATAGATCAAATAATTAATGGGGGAGGAGGACTTGTCATTTGTGCTCACCCACGAACGAAGGGGCAGAGCTCGTCAAACGCACGGCGAGGTCGTCGAACACCAAACCTCGCAGCGATGAAACAACTGCACATTTAAAACTACACGATCAACACAATTATATATGATGTTTTTCATAACTAAATCGAAAAATATATGACCTAACTAATAATTCACAAATATATGACCCCGTCGGCCTGTGGAAGGCCAAAGAACACCTTAATTTTCGGGAGGTGTCGGTGGTCGGGGTGCCCTGTCGGTGTCGGGGTGCCGTGTCGGGGTCGGGGTCTCGGGGTCGGGGTCTCGGGTCGGGGTGCCGGGTCGGGGTCGGGGTGCCGTGTCGGTGTCGGGGTCGGGGTGTCGGGTCCGACTCGCGGTCGGGGTCAGGGTCTCGGGGTGTCGGGTCGGGGTGCCGGGTCGGGGTCGGGGTGCCGTGTCAGTGTCGGGGTTGGGGTGTCGGGTCAGGCCCGGGGTCTCGGGGTCGGGGTCTTGGGGTCGGGGTGTCGGGTCAGGCTCGGGGTCGGGGTCTCGGGGTCGGGGTGTCTGGTCGGGGTGCCGGGTCGGGGTCGGGGTGCCGTGTCGGTGTAGGGGTAAAGGTGGGTGTGGTGTCAGGGTGTCGGTGTCGGGGTGTCGTGTCGGTGTCGGGGACGGGGTCTCGGGGTCGGGGTGTCGGGTTGGGGTCGGGGTGCCGTGTCCGTGTCGGGGTCGGGGTGTCGGGTCAGGCTCGGGGTCGGGGTGTCGGGGTCGGGGTCGGGGTGTCGGGGTCGGGGTCGGGGTGTCGGGGTCGGGGTCTAGGGGTCGGGGTGCCAGGTCGGGGTCGGGGTGCGGTGTCGGGTCGGGGTGCCGTGTCGGGTCGGGGTGCCGTGTCGGGTCGGGGGTTTTTTCCTCTTTTTTTCCTTTTCTTCTTCTTCCTTTTCTTCCTTTTCTTCCTTTTTTTCCTTCTTCTTCTTCTTCTTCCTCCTTTCCTTTTTCCTCTTCTTCTTCTCCTCCTCTCCTCTTTTTTCTTCTTCTTTTTCCTCTTCTTCTTTTTTCTTCTCCTCCTCCTCTTCTTCTTCTCCTCCTCTCCTGTTTTTTCTTCTTCCTCCTCTTCTTCTTCTTTTTTCTTCTCCTCCTCCTCTTCTTCTTCCTCCTTTCCCTTTTCCTCTTCTTCTTCTCCTCCTCTCCTGTTTTTTCTTCTTCTTCTTTTTCTTTCCTAAAACTGAACTAAACCTAAAACTAAACCTAAATCTAATCTAAACATAAACCTAAAACTAAAAAAACAGAAAAAGGAAAAAACTAAATCTAAAAACCTAGAACTAAACTAAGACTAAACCTAAAACTAAAACTAAACCTAAAACTAAAACTGAAACTAAATCTAAACTAAACATAAACCTAAAACTAAAAAACAGAAGAAAAAAAGAAAACAGAGGAGAGGTAGAGCTCACCTGGGCCGGTGGAGGAGGTGGCCGGTGGAGGAGGGGGGCGGGGCGGCCTGGGGCGGCGGCGCCGGGCCCAGGGCGGTGGGGCGCGGGGGGCGGGGGCCGGGGCGCGGCGGCACTGAGACGGGGGGCCGGTGGAGGAGGGGGGCGGGGCGGCGGCAGTGGCGACGAGGCGGGGGGCCGGTGGAGGAGGGGGCGGGGAGGAGGGGGGCGGGGCGGCCTGGGGCGGCGGCGCCGGGCCCAGGGCGGTGGGGCGCGAGGGGGCGGGGGGCCGGGGCACGGCGGCGCTGAGACGGATGGCCCGTGGAGGAGGGGGGCGGGGCGGCGGCAGTGGCGACGAGGCGGGGGGCCGGTGGAGGAGGGGGGCGGGGCGGCGGCGCCGGGCCCGGGGCACTGGGGCGCGGGGGGGGGGGGGGGGGGCGGGCAGGGCACGGCGGCGGCGAGTGGTGCTGGCGGCGGCGCGCGTATGGGAGCAGGGGAGAGAAACAGAGAGAGAGGGCGCGGGGTGGGGGGCGCGCCGTTAGATATGTTAAATCTTTGCCGTCCGCCCCCCTTTGCCGTCCGCTTATTTGCTCTTTGCCGTCTGTTAAGTTATTTTTTAAGTAGCTCGTCAGTGGGGCCCCTCCCTCTTTGTCGTCAGCTAGCAGACGGCAAAGAATCTTTGCCGTCAGCTAGCGGACGGCAAAGAATTGGCTGATGGCAAAGGCTTTCTTTGCCATCAGCCAGTTCTTTGTCGTCTGCTTTCTGGTAGCTGATGGCAAAGAGCTTCTTTGCCGTCTGCTAGCAGACGGCAAAGAGCTGGCATATGACGAGGTGGCTTTCCAGTGCCCTATAGGTGCTGGTTCATGTTCGTCTCCTACATCGTCGTCCATATCGTCGATGTCTTCGGAGTCGAAGTCGAGCATGTCTGTTAAATCATCGACAGTGGCTATGAAGTGGGTGGTGGGTGGGCGTACAATTTCTTCGTCATCCGCATCCCAATCCTTTTGGCCATAATCCGGCCAAGGCTCTCCTGACAAAGAGAGAGACCTTAGTGAATTCAGAATATCGCCGAAGGGCGAGTGTTGAAAGATATCCGCGGCGGTGAATTCCGTGATCGGCACCCAATTGGATTCGATTGGCAAGGGCGCGGATGATTCGGAGTCCGGGAAAGAGTCCGGCTCCTTGGAGTCACGGGCTGCGCAGAGAGTTAGGCAGGTGGTCGGCTCGATCGCCGTTGAGACTGCAGCCCCTGAGGTGGTGTCTAACCACCCGTCCTCGATTGGCGCAGTTGGCTCCGAACTAAGGGTCGGAGCCGATGCGGGCGCGGCCTCCGGGGTACTGCTCGGCGGCAGAGCTAGGTCATACCCATCGCGACAGTGCGGCGCGCCCGGTTGTGGCTTGAATCCGTCGAAGATCAAGTCTCCGCGGATGTCGGCCGTGTAGTTCAAATGTCCAAATCTGACCTGATGGCTAGGGGCGTAGCTTTCAATCTGCTCCAGATGGCCAAGCGAATTAGCCTGCAGTGCAAAGCCACCGAATACGAAGATCTGTCCGAGGAGAAAAGTCTCACCCTGGACCACATCGCTCTTGATGATAGTGGGAGCCATCAAGCCTAACAGCGATGACACAGAGGAACTCTCAATGAAAGCACAAATGTTGGTGTCAAAACCGGCGGATCTCGGGTAGGGGGTCCCGAACTGTGTGTCTAGGCCGGATGGTAACAAGAGGCAGGGGACATGATGTTTTACCTAGGTTCGGGCCCTCTTGATGGAGGTAAAACCCTATGTCCTGCTTGATTAATATTGATGATATGGGTAGTACAAGAGTAGATCTACCACGAGATCACAGAGGCTAAACCCTAGAAGCTAGCCTATGGTATGATTGTATCTTGTGATTGTTGTCCTACGGACTAAAACCTTTCGGTTTATATAGACACCGGAGAGGGTTAGGGTTACACAAGGTCGGTTACAAAGGAGGAGATATCCATATACGTATTGCCTAGCTTGCCTTCCACGCCAAGTTGAGTCCCATCCGGACACGAGACGAAGTCTTCAATCTTGTATCTTCATAGTCTAACAGTCCGGCCAATGGAGATAGTCCGGCTGTCCGGAGACCCCCTAATCCAGGACTCCCTCAAAGATAATGGTGCTACTTCAAAGCACAAGTGTGGTAAAAGGATAGTAACATTTCCCGTTCTCTCTTTTTCTCTCATTTTATTATTTGGGCCTTTTCTTTTTTCTATGGCCTCTTTTTTTCTCTTGTTTTTTATTTTCCGTCCGAAGTCTCATCCCGAGTTATGGGGGAATCATAGTCTCCATAATTCTTTCCTCACTTGGGACAATGCTCTAAAAATGATGATCATCACACTTTTATTTTTCTTAGAACTCAACAACTCGATACTTAGAACAAAATATGACTCTATATGAATGCCTCCGGCGGTGTACCGGGATATGCAATGAATCAAGAGTGACATGTATGAAAGAATTATGAACGGTGGCTTTGCCACAAATACGATGTCAACTACATGATCATGCTAGCAATATGACAATGATGGAGCGTGCCATAATAAACGAAACGGTGGAAAGTTGCATGGCAATATATCTCGGAATGGCTATGGAAATGCCATGATAGGTAGGTATGGTGGCTGTTTTGAGGAAGGTATATGGTAGGTGTATGATACCGGCGAAAAGTGCGCGGTATTAGAGAGGCTAGCAATGGTGGAAGGATGGGAAAAAGTGCATATAATCCATGGACTCAACATTAGTCATAAAGAACTCATATACTTATTGCAAAACTCTAGAAGTTATCAAAGCAAAGTATTACGCGCATGCTCCTAGCGGGATAGATTGGTAGGAAAAGACCATCGCTCGTCCCCGACCACCACTCATAAGGAAGACAATCAATAAATAAATCATGCTCCGACTTCATCACATAACGGTTCACCATACGTGCATGCTACGGGAATCACAAACTTTAACACAAGTATTCTTTAAATTCACAACTACTCAACTAGCATGACTCTAATATTATCACCTCCATATCTCAAAACAATTATCATGCTTCAATCTTGTCTTAGTATTCAATGCACTCAAAAGAAAGTTTCACAAATCTTGAATACCAAGCATATTATTATTAAGCAAATTACCATGCTATTAAGAGACTCTCAAAATAATTTAAGTGAAGCATGAGATATTAATAGTTTCTTTAAAACAAATCCACCACCGTGCTCTTAAAAGATCTAAGTGAAGCACATAGAGCAAAACTACATAGCTCAAAAGATATAAGTGAACCACATAGAGTATTCTATCAAATTTTAATTCCTTTATGGCTCTCTCAAAAGGTGTGTACATCAAGGATGATTGTGGCACACTAAAACACAAAGACACAAATAATACAAGACGCTCCAAGCAAAACACATATCATGTTGGTGAATAAAAATATAGCTCCAAGTAAATTACCGATGGAAGTGGACGAAAGAGGGGATGCCTTCCGGGGCATCCCCAAGATTTTACTTTTTGGTGTCCTTGTATTATCTTGGGGGTTCCATGGGCATCCCCAATCTTAGGCTCTTGCCACTCCTTGTTCCATAATCCATCAAAAGAATTCACCCAAAACTTGAAAACTTCACAACACAAAACTCAATAGAAATCTCGTGAGCTCCGTTAGAGAAAGAAAACAAAAGACCACTTCAAGGTACTGTAATGAACTCATTCTTTATTTATATTGGTGTTAAACATACTGTATTCCAACTTCTATATGGATTATAAACTATTTTACTAGCCATAGATTCATCAAAATAAGCAAACAACACACGAAAAACAGAATCTGTCAAAAACAGAACAGTCTGTAGTAATCTGTAGCTAGCGCAAGATCTGGAACCCCAAAAATTCTAAAATATATTTCTGGACGTGAGGAATTTATCTATTAATCGTCTTCAAAAATAATTAACTAAATAGCACTCTCCAAATAAAAATGAAAGCAGTTCTCGTGAGCGCTAAAGTTTCTGTTTTTTACAGCAAGTTCAACAAGACTTTCCCCAAGTCTTCCCAACGGTTCTACTTGGAACAAACACTAATTAAACACAAAAAACACAACCAAAAAAGAGGCAAAATAAATTTTTTATTACTAAACAGGAGCAAAAATCAAGGAATAAAAATAAAATTGGGTTTCCTCCCAACAAACGCTATCGTTTAACACCCCTAGCTAGGCATAAAAGCGAGGATAGATCTAGGTATTACCATCTTTGGTAGGTAATTCTTCAATGAGGCATCTATATTTCTTAGAAATTTCTTCCTTTCTAGCAATTGCCAAACTTTTAGGCACAAGATCAAAAAATTCATTCATAGCATAAGGTTCCTTAATGATAGCAAAAATATCGGGATGAATGCTTATAGATTTAAGATCCGCAGTTTCCTTACTAGATAATTCACCCTTATTCTTAGGAACATACGTAAGCTTGGTAATTTTAGTGGGAATACTAGAAGTATTCTTTACGAAGAAAAAGCGGTTCCCAAGTTGGTAATGATACCCTCAAGTTTATCGATTCTAGTGGAATCTAGATTTATTTTCTCATTAACCATGGGTTCCTTTTCCTTAATATTTTTCAAAGTCATTCCTACCTTAGATCCATATTGGGTAATTTGATTATGGATCTTTTTATCTAGATTATCAATTGATTCAATGGTAGCAACTTTGTTTTCAATAATTTCAAGCCTTTGCATAACATGCTCCAAAGTTAACATAGTTCCATTAACCAAAAGAGGTGGTGAGCCAAATAAATCAATCATAGCTTTATAAGAATCAAAAGTGTGGCTACCAAAGAAATTCCCCCCGGTAATGGTATCAAGGATATATATATATACCAAGGACTAGCACCTACATAAAAATTGCGAAGAAGGACTGAAGTAGATTGCTTCCTGGTAGATCTATTTTGAGCATTGTAAATTCTATACCAAGCGTCTTTCAGATTTTCTCCCTCCCTTTGTTTAAAATTTAGGACTACATTCTCGGGAGATAACGGAGAAGAGATAAGATTAGCCATGATGACAAGGCAAGCGAGAAAAAGGCAAACGGAGAAAGAGAAGGAGAAGGAGATTGGGAAAGAGAGGGCGAATAAAACGGCAAGGGTGAAGTGGGGGAGAGGAAAACGAGAGGCAAATGGCAACTAATGTAATGCAAGAGATAGGTATTGTGATGGGTACTTGGTATGTTGACTTTTTGCGTAGTCTCCCCGGCAACGGCACCAGAAATTCTTCTTGCTACCTCTTGAGCTTGCGTTGGATTTCCCCGAAGAGGAAAGGATGATGCAGCAGAGTAGCGTAAGTATTTCCCTGAGTTTTTCAGAACCAAGGTATCAATCCACTAGGAGGCCACTCTCAAGTCCCTCATACCTGCACAAAACGATAGCTACTCGCAACCAACTCGATTAGGGGTTGTCAATCCCTTCACGGTCACTTATGAGAGTGAGATCCTATAGATATAATATTTTTGGTATTTTTGGTATAGAGATGCAAAGTGCAAAGTAAAAGGCAAAGTAAAAAAGCAAAGCAAGATTAAAGTGATGGAGATTGATATGATGAGAATAGACCCGGGGACCATAGGTTTCACTAGTGGCTTCTCTCAAGAGCATAAGTATTCTACGGTGGGTGAAAAAATTACTGTTGAGCAATTGACAGAATTGAGCATAGTTATGAGAATATCTAGGCATGATCATGTATATAGGCATCACGTCCGTGACAAGAAGACCGAAACAATTCGGCATCTACTACTATTACTCCACTCATCGACCGCTATCCAGCATGCATCTAGAGTATTAAGTTAAAAACAGAGTAACGCTTTAAGCAAGATGACATGATGTAGAGAGATAAATTCATGCAATATGAAATAAACCCCATCTTGTTATCCTCGATGGCAACGATGCAATACGTGCCTTGCTGCCCCTTCTGTCACTGGGAAAGGACACCGCAAGATCGAACCCAAAGCTAAGCACTTCTCCCACGGCAAGAACTACCAATCTAGTTGGCCAAACCAAACGGATTGAAGAGACTTGCAAAGATAACCAATCATACATAAAAGAATTCAGAGAAGATTCAAATATTATTCATAGATAGACTTGATCATAAACCCACAATTCATCAGTCTCAACAAACACGCCGCAAAAAGAAGAAGATTACATCGAATAGATCTCCACGAGAGAGGGGGAGAACTTTGTATTGAGATCCAAAAAGAGAGAAGATGCCATCTAGCTAATAACTATGGACCCGAAGGTCTGAGGTAAACTACTCACACTTCATTGGAGAGGCTATGATGATGTAGAAGCCCTCCATGATGACGGCCCTCTCCGGTGGAGCTCCGGAATAGGCCCCAAGATGGGATCTCGTGGATACAGAAATTTGGCGGTGGAATTAGGTTTTTGGCTCCGTCCCCATTCGTTTGGGGGTACGTAGGTATATATAGGAGGAAGAAGTACGTCGGTGGAGCTTCGGTGGGCCCACGAGGGTGGGGCGCGCCTGGGGGTATAGGGCGCGCCCCCTACCTCGTGCCCACCTCGAAGCTTCCTTGGCGTAGGGTCCAAGTCTCCTGGGTCATATTCAGGAAGAAAATCACGTTCCAGAAAGGTTTATTCCGTTTGGACTCCGTTTGATATTCCGTTTCTTCGAAACACTAAAATAGGAAAAAAAACAGCAATTCTGGGCTGGGCCTCCGGTTAATAGGTTAGTCCCAAAAATAATATAAAAGTGGAAAATAAAGCCCAATATAGTCCAAAATAGTAGATAATATAGCATGGAGCAATCAAAAATTATAGATACGTTGGAGACGTATCATTTGCCCTTGGTTCCGGTGCCGGATTAGATACCCGGCTCTCCCCGACTAACTCTTGAGAAGACATCTAGCTCTAATCTACAGCAGCAATAGCTCGAAACAAAAACAGAGGATATTTGCGTGATACAGGAGTCAAAACCTATGAGAGAATATATAATGAATTTTTACCGACCAAAATATGTATCGTGCAGGAAAACGGAGTCCGGAAGGCCCACGAGGTGCTCACGAGGTATGGGGGTAGGGCGCGCCCTCCACCCTTGTGGGGCCCTTGTGTCCTTCCCGTACTGCTACTTAATTTTCTATTTTTCTAAATATTCCAAAACGGAGAAATATTGCCTTAAAACATGTTTTGTAATCGGTTTACTTACTGTACCACATACCTATTCCTTTTCGGAGTCTGAAATGTTCTGGAAAGTGTCCCTTATGTATTCCTCTGGGGTTACGGTTTCAATAATATTGGTTTCAACATTTATCGTATTATCTGAGAGATAATGTTTGATTCTTTGACCGTTTACCACCTTTAGATTTGTGCCTTCGACGTTGTTGATTTTTATGGCACCGGAACGATATACCTCCTCGATAACATAGGGGCCTTCCCATTTAGAGAGAAGTTTACCTGCAAAAAATCATAAACGAGAGTTGTATAGCAATACATAATCATCTACATTAAACTCACGCTTTTGTATCCTTTTGTCATGCCATCTTTTAACCTTTTCTTTAAACAACTTAGCATTTTTCATAAGCTTGGGTTCTCCATTCATCAAGTGAGCTAATATCAAATAACCTATTTTCACCGGCAAGTTTGAAATCATAGTTGAGCTCTTTAATAGCCCAATATGCCTTATGTTCTAGTTCGAGAGGTAAGTGACATGCTTTTCCATATACCATTTTATACGAAGACATACCCATAGGATTTTTATATGCAGTTCTATAGGCCCATAATGCATCATCAAGTTTCTTGGACCAATTCTTTCTAGACCTATTGACAGTCTTTTGCAAAATTAATTTGAGTTCTCTATTACTCAATTCTACTTGACCACTAGACTGTGGGTGATACGGAGATGCAATTCTATGATTAATGTCATATTTAGCAAGCATTTTACGGAAAGCACCATGAATAAAATGTGAACCACCATCAGACATTAAATATCTAGGGACTCCAAACCTCAGAAAAATAACTTCTTTAAGCATTTTAATAGAAGCGTTATGATCAGCACTACTAGTTGGAATAGCTTCTACCCACTTAGTAACACAATCAACAACAACTAAAATATGTGTATATCCATTAGAGGCAGGAAAAGGTCCCATATAATCAAAGCCCCAAACATCAAACAGTTCAATAACAAGTGAATAATTCATAGGCATTTCTTGACGTCTACTAATATTACCAATTCTTTGACATTCATCACAAGATAGGACAAACTTACGGGCATACTTGAAGAGAGTAGGCCAATAAAAACCGGATTGCAATACCTTATGTGCAGTTCTATCTCCCGCGTGGTGTCCTCCATAACTTTCGGAGGGCACTTGCGTAGGATATGTTCCTGTTCATGCTCAGGTACACAACGTCTAATAACACCATCTACTCCTTCTTTATAAAGATGTGGGTCATCCCAAAAGTAATGTCTCAAATCATAGAAGAACTTTTTCTTTTGTTGGTATGTGAAGCTAGGTGGTATGAATTTAGCAACAATGTAATTAGCATAATCAGCATACCAAGGAGTACTACGGGAAGTACTTATGACATTTAATTGTTCATCAGGAAAGCTATCATCAATAGGTAGTGGGTCATCAAGAACATTCTCTAACCTAGATAAGTTGTCTGCAACGGGGTTCTCAGCTCCTCTTCTATCAACAATATGCAAATCAAATTCTTGTAGCAAGAGAACCCATCTAATAAGTCTAGGTTTAGCATATTTCTTCTACATAAGATATTTAATAGCAGCGTGATCAGTGTGGATAGTTACTTTAGAATCAACAATATAAGGTATGAACTTATCACAAGCAAATACAACTACTAAAAGTTCTTTTTTAGTAGTAGCATAATTTCTTTGAGCATTGTCTAGAGTCTTACTAGCATAATGGATAACATTTAATTTCTTATCAACTCCTTGCCCTAGAACAGCACCTACAGCATAATCGCTAGCATCACACATAATTTCAAAGGGTAAATTCCAATCAGGTGGCTGAACAATAGGTGCAGAGACTAATGCTTTCTTAAGTATTTCAAATGCTTCTACACAATCCTCATCAAAGACAAATGGTATATCTTTTTGTAATAAATTAGTCAAAGGCCGAGAAATTTTTTAGAAGTCCTTAATGAACCTCCTATAAAATCCGGCGTGACCAAGGAAACTTCTTATACCTTTGATGTCCTTGGGACACGGCATCTTTTCAATAGCATCAACCTTGGCTTTATCAACTTCAATACCTCTTTCAGAAACTTTATGCCCAAATACAATACCTTCATTAACCATAAAGTGGCACTTTTCCCAATTCAAGACAAGATTAGTTTCTTCACATGTCTGCAAAACTCGATCAAGATTGCTCAAGCAATCATCAAAAGAAGATCCATAGATGGAAAAGTCGTCCATGAAAACCTCACAAATCTTTTCACAAAAGTAAGAGAATGTAGCCATCATGCACCTTTGAAAGGTAGCAGGTGCATTACATAAACCAAAAGGCATACGTCTATAAGCAAAGGTACCAAAAGGGCATGTAAAAGTAGTCTTTGATTGATCTTTAGCCGACACAGGTATTTGAGAGAAACCAGAATAACCATCTAGAAAGCAGTAGTGTGTATATTTGCATAATATTTCTATCGTTTAACCGATAAAAGGTAAGGGGTAATGATCTTTCTCAGTAGCCTTATTTAATTTGTGGAAATCAATTACCATCCTATAACATGTAATAATTCTTTATGGAATCAATTCATCTTTATCATTAGGAACAACAGTAATACCTCCCTTCTTAGGGACACAGTGAACAGGAATTACCCACTGACTATTAGCAACGGGATAAATTATACCTGCCTCCAGAAGCTTTAGTATTTCTTTTCTTACCACTTCTTTCATTTTAGGATTCAGACGTCGTTGAGGATCACAAACTGGTTTGGCATCTGCTTCCAAATTTATTTTATGTTGACATAGAGTGGGACTAATGCCCTTAAGATCATCAAGAGTATATCCAATAGCAGCATGGTGCTTCTTCAGAGTTTTCAATAATCTTTCTTCTTCATGCTCTGAAACATTAGCACTAATAATAACAGGATATAACTTCTTTTCATCAAGATAAGCATATTTAAGATTATCAGGCAATGGTTTAAGCTCAAACACGGGATCACCCTTAGGTGGAGGGGGATCCCCTAGGATTTCAACAGGAAAATTGTGTTTCAGAATAGGTTCATGTTTAAAGAATACCTCATCTATTTCCCTTCTTTCATTCATAAACATATCATTCTCATGGTCTAGCAAATATTGTTCTAAAGGATCACTAGGAGGTACGGCAATAGAAGCAAGACCACTAATTTCATCCTTACTAGAAAATTCTTCTTCACGGTGTTGTTTACTAAATTTAGAGAAATTAAATTCATGAGTCATATCATCTAAACCGACAGTAACAACATCCCGTGTGCAATCTACGGTAGCATTAATAGTATTTAAGAAGGGTCTACCAAATATAAAGGGACAAAAGCTATCTTGTGGGGAACCAAGAACAAGAAAATCAGCAGGATATTTAGTTTTTCCACACAAGACTTCAACATCTATAACCATTCCCATTGGTGAAATAGTATCTCTATTAGCAAGTTTAATAGTGACATCAATTTCTTCTAACTCAACTGTTGGAAATATGCCCTAGAGGCAATAATAAATTGATTATTATTATATTTCCTTGTTCATGATAATCGTTTATTATCCATGCTATAATTGTATTGATAGGAAACTCAGATACATGTGTGGATACATAGACAACACCATGTCCCTAGTAAGCCTCTAGTTGACTAGCTCGTTGATCAATAGATGGTTACGGTTTCCTGACCATGGACATCGGATGTCGTTGATGATGGGATCACATCATTAGGAGAATGATGTGATGGACAAGACCCAATCCTAAGCATAGCACTAGATCGTGTAGTTCGTATGCTAAAGCTTTTCTAATGTCAAGTATCATTTCCTTAGACCATGAGATTGTGCAACTCCCGGATACCGTAGGGGTGCTTTGGGTGTGCCAAACGTCACAACGTAACTGGGTGACTATAAAGGTACACTACGGGTATCTCCGAAAGTGTCTGTTGGGTTGGCACGAATCGAGACTAGGATTTGTCACTCCGTGTGACGGAGAGGTATCTCTGGGCCCACTCGGTAGGACATCATCATAATGTGCACAATGTGATCAAGGAGTTGATAACGGGATGATGTGTTACGGAACGAGTAAAGAGACTTGCCGGTAACGAGATTGAACAAGGTATCGGGATACCGACGATCGAATCTCGGGCAAGTATTGTACCGATAGACAAAGGGAATTGTATACGGGATTGATTAAGTCCTTGACATCGTGGTTCATCCGATGAGATCATCGTGGAACATGTGGGAGCCAACATGGGTATCCAGATCCCGCTGTTGGTTATTGACCGGAGAACGTCTCGGTCATGTCTGCATGTCTCCCGAACCCGTAGGGTCTACACACTTAAGGTTCGATGACGCTAGGGTTATAAAGGAAGTTAGTATGTGGTTACTGAATGTTGTTCGGAGTCCCGGATGAGATCCCGGACGTCACGAGGAGTTCCGGAATGGTCCGGAGGTAAAGATTTATATATGGGAAGTCCTATTTTGGACACCGAAAGAGTTTCGAGGTTTATCGGTAACGTACCGGGACCACCGGGAGGGTCCCGGGGGTCCACCAAGTGGGGCCACCTGCCCCGGAGGCTTGCATGGGCCAAGGGTGGTGAGGGACCAGCCCCTAAGTGGGCCGGTGCGCCTCCCACAAGGCCCAAGGGCAGCTAGGAGGAAAAAAGGAGGAAACCCTAGGCTTAGATGGGCCTTAAGGCCCACCCTAGGGGCGCCATCCTTCTCTCCCCCTCTTGGCCGCCCCCCTTGATCCCCATCTAGGGCTGCCGCCCCCCTAGGGGTGGGAACCCTAGAGGGGGCGCAGCCCCTCCCCTTCCCTATATATATGAGGCCTAGGGCTGCCCATAACACACGCGATTAAATCTCTCTTGGTGCAGCCCTGCGTCTCTTCTTCCTCCTCTTCTGTGGTGCTTGGCGAAGCCCTGCAGGATAGCCACGCTCCTCCACCACCACCACGTCGTTGTGCTGCTGTTGGATGAAGTCTTCCTCAACCTCTTCCTCTCTCCTTGCTGGATCAAGGCGTGGGAGACGTCACCGGGCTGTACGTGTGTTGAACGCGGAGGTGCCGTCCGTTCGGCACTTGGTCATCGGTGATTTGGATCACGACGAGTACGACTCCATCAACCGCGTTCACTTGAATGCTTCCGCTTAGCGATCTACAAGGGTATGTAGATGCACTCTCCTTCCCCTCGTTGCTAGTCTCTCCATAGGTAGATCTTGGTGACACGTAGGAAAATTTTGAATTTCTGCTACGTTCCCCAACATCAACAGGTGCAATGTCATGCATAATTTCTTTGTATAAGTCAATAGGTATTGCACTAGCACTAGCACCCATATCACATAAGCCATGATAACAATGTTCTCCTATTTTAACAAAAATAACAGGCATGCCTACCACAGGTCTATTTTTATCTTTAGCACAAGGTTTAGCAATTCTAGCAGTTTCACCGCAGAACTGAATAACATGCCCATCAATATTATCAGACAAGAGATCTTTAACAATAGCAATATTAGGTTCTAGTTTAACTTGCTTAGGAGGTGTATATGTTTTAATATTGCTTTTACGAACCACAGTTGAAGCTTTAGCATGATCCTTTATCCTAACAGGGAAAGGTGGTTTCTCAACATAACAAGTAGGAACAATAGGATCATTACAAGTGACAGTCTTTTCTTCAACTTTAATAGGTGCAGCTACTTTTACTTGTATTGGAGGATGATATTTAAACCACTTCTCCTTAGGGAGATCAACATAAGTAGCAAAAGATTCACAGAAAGAAGCTACTATCTCAGAATCAAGTCCATATTTAATGCTAAACTTACGGAAAATATCGGTATCCATAAAAGATTTAATACAATCAAACTCAGGTGTCATACCTGACTCCTTACCTTCATCGAGATCCCAATCTTCAGAGTTGCGTTTAATTCTATCCAATAAATCCCATCTAAATCCAATAGTCTTCATCATAAAAGAGCCAGCACAAGAAGTATCGAGCAACGTGCCATTATTTTAAGAAAGCCGAGCATAAAATTTTGAAGAATTGTTTCTCTTGGGAGCTCATGATTGGGGCATGAATATAACATTGATTTAAGCCTCCCCCAAGCTTGAGCGATGCTTTCTCCTTCGTGAGGCCAAATATTATATATATAATTGCGGTCACAATGAACAAGATGCATAGGGTAATACTTTTGATGAAATTCCAATTTCAATCTTCTATAGTTCCATGATCTCGTATCATCACATAGCCTATACCATGTCAATGCGTCTCCCTTCAAAGATAAAGGGAAGACCTTCTTCTTAGCAACATCGTCGGGTATACCTGCAAGCTTAAATAATCCACAAACTTCATCCACATATATTAGGTGTTCATCAGTATGATTTGTTCCATCTCCTGTAAAAGGATTAGCTAGCAGTTTTTCTATCATACCCGAAGGATACTCATAAGGAATTTCATTTTCAATAGGTTCAGTAGGTTGAGGAGCAACTCTTTGCTCTACTGGTCGGGGTGAAGATACCTTGAACAAGCCCCTCAGAGGATTACTTTCCATAGTAACAAGTGACAGTAAATTTCAGCACACTATATAAATTTTTCCTTACCAAATTCCACCTACCAAAGGCGCTTCACTCCCCGGCAACAGTGCCAGAAAAAGGTCTTGATGACCCACAAGTATAGGGATCTATCGTAGTCCTTTCGATAAGTACGAGTGTCGAACCCAACGAGGAGCAGAAGGAAATGATAAGCGGTTTTCAGTAAGGTATTCTCTGCAAGTACTGAAATAAGTGGTAACAGATAGTTTTGTGATAAGATAATTTGTAACGAGCAACAAGTAACAAAAGTAAATAAAGTGCAGCAAGGTGGCCCAATCCTTTTTGTAGCGAAGGACAAGTCCGTACAAACTCTTATATAAGGAAAAGCGCTCCCGAGGACACATGGGAATATCGTCAAGCTAGTTTTCATCACGTTCATATGATTCGCGTTCGGTACTTTGATAATTTGAAATGTGGGTGGACCGGTGCTTGGGTGATGTTCTTACTTGAACAAGCATCCCACTTATGATTAACCTCTATTGCAAGCATCCGCAACTACAACAAAAGTATTAAGGTAAACCTAACTATAGCATGAAACATATGGATCCAAATCAGCCCCTTACAAAGCAACGCATAAACTAGGGTTTAAGCTTCTGTCACTCTAGAAACCCATCATCTACTTATTACTTCCCAATGCCTTCCTCTAGGCCAAAATAATGGTGAAGTGTTATGTAGTCTACGTTCACATAACACAACTAGAGGCTAGACAACATACATCTCATCAAAATATCGAACGAATACCAAATTCACATGACTACTAATAGCAAGACTTCTCCCTTGTCCTCGGGAACAAACGTAACTACTCACAAAGCATATCCATGTTCATAATCAGAGGGGTAATAATATGCATAAAGGATCTGAACATATGATCTTCCACCAATTAAACCAACTAGCATCAACTACAAGGAGTAATTAACACTACTAGCAACCTACTAGCACCAATCCCGGACTTGGAGATAAGAATTGGATACAAGAGATGAACTAGGGTTTTGAGATGCGATGGTGCTGATGAAGATGTTGATGGAGATTGCCCTCTCCCGATGAGAGGAGCATTGGTGATGACGATGGCGATGATTTCCCCCTCCGAGAGAGAAGTTTCCTCGGCAGAACAGCTCTGCTGGAGCCCAAGATTGGTTCCGCCAAGGTTCCGCCTCGTGGCGGTGGAGTTTCTTACCGAAAGGTTTCTTCTGGTTTTTTTCTCGACGAAAGACTTCACATAGAAGAAGATGGTCATCGGAGAGCCACCAGGGGGCCCACGAGGTAGGGGCGTTCCCTACGGGGGCGCCCCCACCCTCGTGGATAGGGTGTGGGGCCCCTGGTCTTCATCTTTGGCGAGTGAGGGAGTCCAGGATTAGGGGGTCTCCGGACAGCTGGATTATATCCTTTGGCCGGACTGTTGGAATATGAAGATACAAGATTAAAGACTTCGTTTCGTGTCCGGATGGGACTCTACTTGGCGTGGAAGGCAAGCTAGGCAATATGGATATGTATATCTCCTCCTTAGTAACCGACCTTGTGTAACCCTAGCCCTCTCCGGTGTCTATATAAACCAGAGGGTTTTAGTCCGTAGGACAACATACAATCATACCATAGGCTAGCTTCTAGGGTTTAGCCTCTCCGATCTCGTGGTAGATCTACTCTTGTACTACCCATATCATCAATATCAATCAAGCAGGACGTAGGGTTTTACCTCCATCAAGAGGGCCCGAACCTGGGTAGAACATTGTGTCCCCTGCCTCCTGTTACCATCCGCCTTTGACGCACAGTTCGAGACCCCCTACCCAAGATCCGCCGGTTTTGACACCGACATTGGTGCTTTCATTGAGAGTTCCTCTGTGTCATCGCCGTTAGGCTTGATGGCTCCTACTATCATCGATGGCGATGCAGTCCAGGGTGAGACTTTTCTCCCTGGACAGATCTTCGTGTTCAGCGGCTTTGCACTGCGGGCCAATTCGCTTGGCCATCTGGAGCAAATTGAAAGTTACGCCCCTGGCCACCAGGTTAGGTTTGGAAGCTTAAACTACACGGCCGATATCCGTGGAGACTTGATCTTCGACGGATTCGAGACTCTGCCTTGTGCGTCACGCGGTCACGATGAGTACGATTTAGCTCTACCATCGGATAGTGTTCAAGAGATCGCACAGACAGCCGCTCCGACCCTCAGTTCGGAGCCAGGTGCGCCTTCCGCGGACGGGTGGATGGACCCCGCCATGGAGGCCTTACCCTCAGCGGAAATCGAGCCAAACATCGACCTTACCTTGCATGAGAGCCGAGATGTTAAACTGCCGGATCCTTCTCCGGCCACGGACTCCGAACCGCCTACGCCCGTTCCCGTCGAATCCGATTGGGCGCCGATCATGGAGTTTACCTCCGTGGATATTTTTCAGCACTCGCCCTTTGGCGACATACTGAACTCATTAAGGTCTCTCTCCTTGTCAGGAGGATCCTGGCCGAACTATGTCCGACAGGACTGGGATGCGGACGACGAAGAAATTCGAGGCCCACCCACCACCCACTTAGTAGCCACTGTCGATGACTTAACCGACATGCTCGACTTCGAATCCGAAGACATCGACGGTATGGACGACGATGCGGGAGGCGAAGAGGAACCACCGCCCACAGGGCACTGGACAGCCACCTCATCATACGATATATACATGGTGGATAAACCCAAAGAAGGCAATGGCGATGAGATAGCGGAGGATGACCCCTCCAAGAAGCAACCCAAGCGCGGATGTCAGCGGCGCCGCTCTAAGTCCCGCCAAAGCAAAAGTGGTGATACCGGCACAGGAGATAATAATACTCCGGATAGTGCCGAAGATAACAACAATCCCCTCCAGCAAGATTTAGAGCAGGAGGATGGAGGAGCCAGCCCTCTTGAGAGAGCGGCAGATGGAGAAGAGGAGGATGATAATTACATGCCCCCCTCCGAAGACGAGGCAAGCCTTGGCGACGACAAATTCCCTATGCCAGAGGATCCCGTCGAACCAGAGCGCTTCAAACGCCGGCTTATAGCCACAGCAAATAGCCTTAAGAAAAAGTAGCAGCAGCTTCAAGCTGATCAGGATCTGCTAGCTGACAGATGGACTGAAGTCCTCGCGGACAAGGAATATAAACTCGAGCGCCCCTCCAAGAGTTACCCAAAGTGCAGGTTGCTACCCCGACTAGAGGAAGAAGCGTATGATACGGCTAATCGGCCACCTCGTGGCCACGATAGAGAGGCGTTCCAGCCAAAAGCTCAGCCTCCATGCCAACGCCATTCAAATAAAAAGGCATGGGGAGATACGCCAGACCTGCGAGACATATTGGAGGACAAAGCAAAGCATGCAAGATCGATCTACGGATCACGAGGGAGCGCCACTCTGCGAGAGGATAAACGTCGCCCTGGATACAGTAAAAGCAAATCCGGCCGGGCCGAACACAGCGAGCAAGACTCATTCAAGCTGTGTCGCGATATAGCCTAATACAGATGCGCCGCACACCCCTTATGCTTCATAGATGAAGTAATGGATCATCAAATCCTAGAAGGTTTCAAACCTGTAAATATTGAATCATACGACGGCACAACAGATCCCGCAGTATGGATCGAAGATTTCCTCCTCCACATCCACATGGCTCGCGGTGATGACTTACACGCCATCAAATACCTCCCACTAAAGCTCAAGGGACCAGCGCGGCATTGGCTCAACAACTTGCCAGCCGAGTCCATCAGCTGTTGGGAAGATCTGGAAGCCGCATTCCTCGACAACTTTCAGGGCACTTATGTGCGGCCACCAGATGCCGATGACTTGAGCCACATAATTTAGAAGCCAGAAGAATCGGCCAGGCAATTCTGGACACGGTTCCTAACAAAGAAAAATCAAATTGTCGACTGTACAAATGTAGAGGCCCTAGCGGCTTTCAAACACAACATTCGCGACGAATGGCTAGCCCGGCACCTTGGTCAGGAAAGGCCGAAATCTATGGCAGCCCTCACGACACTCATGACCCGCTTTTGTGCGGGAGAAGACAGCTGGCTGGCTCACAGTAATAACATATCAAAGAACCATGGTACTTCGGATACCAAGGACGGCAATAGCAGGTCACGTCGCAACAAACATAAGCGCCGCATTAACAGCGATAATACCGAGGATATGGTAGTTAATGCCGGATTCAAAGGCTCTAAACTCGGTCAGCGGAAAAAGCCATTCCGGGTCCGTCCAGCTTGGACCGTATACTCGGTTGCTCGTGTCAAATACATGGCACCCCAGAAAAGCCAGCCAATTACACCAACAGGGATTGTTGGGTGTTCAAGCAGGCCGGCAAGTTAATTGCCGAAAACAAGGACAAGGGGCCACATAGCAATGACGAGGAGGAGCCCCGGCAGCCACACACCGGAGGACAGATGAGGTTTCCCCCACAAGAGTGGACGGTGAACATGATATACGCAATCCACATCCCCAAGAGGGAGCGGAAGCGTGCGCTCAGGGACTTATATGCGTTAGAGCCAGTCGCCCCAAAGTCAACCTATGGTCCTCCTATCCGTTCACTTTCGATCGCAGGGACCATCCCACTAGTATCCGTCATGGCGGATTCGCCGCACTGGTTCTGGACCCAATCATTGACGGATTTCACCTCACTCGAGTCCTTATGGATGGCGGCAACAGCCTGAACCTGCTTTATCAGGACACAGTGCGCAAAATGGGTATAGACCCCTCAAGGATCAAACCCACAAAAATGACCTTTAAGGGCGTCACTCCAGGCATAGAGGCCCATTGCACAGGCTCAATTACACTGGAAGTGGTCTTCGGATCCCCGGATAACTTCCGAAGCGAAGAGTTAATCTTCGATATAGTCTCGTTCCGCAGTGGTTATCATGCACTGCTCGGGCAAACCGCATTTGGGAGATTCAATGCGGTACCGCATTATGCATACCTCAAGCTCAAGATGCCAGGACCTCGCGGGGTTATTACAGTCAATGGAAACACAGAGCGCTCTCTCCGAACAGAGGAGCACACTGCGGCCCTCGCAGCAGAAGCGCAAAACAGCATCTCAAGGCAATCTACCAGTTCGGTGTTTCAAGGCCCGAACACCTTCAAGCGCGCTCGGAGCAATCGGCAAATAGTCTGCCTCACGCGATCTGAGCTCGATAGCAATGCGGCCCCCACCCCCAGTCCCAGCCAAACGGTGAAGCTCGTGCCATGCGTACATAATTACGCATTAAAAATACCATGGGCATAGGTGGGGAGGGGGGCACACTGCGGCACGCCCCAAGACGCATCTTAAACCACACTAGGGGCTTCCCGTTTGGTTATTTTTCTCTTTTTCAGGACCTTAATATCTGGAAACCTGTCCGGTAGCACTATTGCCGAACACACGATGCAGCAACCAAGGAGGTAGACAGCTACGTCACACCACGGAATTCCTGTTGGAAATATGCCCCAGAGGCAATAATAAAGTGGTTATTATTATATTTCCTTGTTCATGATAATTGTCTATTGTTCATGCTATAATTGTGTTATCCGGAAATCGTAATACATGTGTGAATACATAGACCACAACACGTCCCTAGTGAGCCTCTAGTTGACTAGCTCGTTGATCAAAAGATAGTCATGGTTTCCTGACTATGGACATTGGATGTCATTGATAACGGGATCACATCATTAGGAGAATGATGTGATGGACAAGACCCAATCCTAAGCATAGCTTAAAGATCGTGTAGTTCAATTTCTATAGCTTTTCCAAATGTCAAGTATCATTTCCTTAGACCATGAGATTGTGCAACTCCCGGATACCGTATGAGTGCTTTGGGTGTACCAAACATCACAACGTAACTGGGTGACTATAAAGGTGCACTACGGGTATCTCCGAAAGTGTCTGTTGGGTTGGCACGAATCGAGACTGGGATTTGTCACTCCGTATGATGGAGAGGTATCTCTGGCCCACTCGGTAATGCATCATCATAATGAGCTCAGTGTGACCAAGTGGTTGATCACGGGATCATGCATTACGGTACGAGTAAAGTGACTTGCCGGCAACGAGATTGAACGAGGTATTGGGATACCGACGATCGAGTCTCGGGAAACTAAAGTACCGATTGACAAAGGGAATTGTATACGGGATTGATTGAATCCTCGACATCGTGGTTCATCCGATGAGATCATCAAGGAGCCTGTGGGAGCCAACATGGGTATCCATATCCCGTTGTCATTTATTGACCGGAGAGTCGTCTCGGTCATGTCTGTGTGTCTCCCGAACCCGTAGGGTCTACACACTTAAGGTTCGGTGACGCTAGGGTTGTTGAGATATTAGTATACGGTAACCCGATAGCTGTTCGGAGTCCCGAATGAGATCCTGGATGTCACGAGGAGTTCCGGAATGGTCCGGAGGTGAAGATTTATATATAGGAAGTCAAGTTTCGGCCATCGGGAAAGTTTCGGGGGTAATCGGTATTGTACCGGGACCACCGGAAGGGTCCCGGGGGTCCACCGGGTGGGGCCACCTATCCTGGAGGGCCCCATGGGCTGAAGTGGGAGGGGAACCAGCCCCTAGTGGGCTAGTGCACCCCCCATGGCCCTCCCCATGCGCCTAGGGTTGGAAACCCTAGGGGTGGGGGGTGCCCCACTTGGCTTGGGGGGCACTCCACCCCTTGGCCGCCGCCCCCCTTGGAGATTGCATCTCCTAGGGCCGGCGCCCCCTAGGGGTCCTATATATAGTGGGGGGAGGGCGGGCAGCCGCACCCTAGCCCCTGGCGCCTCCCTCTCCCTCCCATGACACTTCTTCCTCTCCTTGAGCTTGGCGAAGCCCTGCCGAGATCACCGTTGCTTCCACCACCATGCCGTCGTGCTGCTGGATCTCCATCAAGCTCTCCTACCCCCTTGCTGGATCAAGTTGGAGGAGACGTCTTCCCAACCGTACGTGTGTCGAACGCGGAGGTGCTGTCCGTTCGGCGCTAGGTCATCGGTGATTTGGATCACGACGAGTACGACTCCGTCAACCCCGTTCTCTTGAATGCTTCCGCTCGCGATCTACAATGGTATGTAGATGCACTACCCTCTCCCTCATTGCTGGATGACTCCATAGATTGATCATGGTGATGCGTAGAAAATTTTAAAATTCTGCTACGTTCCCCAACAGTGGCATCATGAGCTAGTTCTATGCGTAGTTTCTATGCACGAGTAGAACACAAGGCAGTTGTGGGCGTCGATATTGTCAATTTACTTGCCGTTACTAGTCTTATTTTTATTCGGCGGCATCGTGGGACGAAGCGGCCCGGACCGACCTTACACGTACGCTTACGTGAGACTGGTTCCACCGACTGACATGCACTAGTTGCATAAGGTGGCTAGCGGGTGTCTGTCTCTCCCACTTTAGTCGGATCGGATTCGATGAAAAGGGTCCTTATGAAGGGTAAATAGAAATTGGCATATCACGTTGTGGTTTTGGCGTAGGTAAGAAACGTTCTTGCTAGAAACCTATAGCAGCCACATAAAAACTTGCAACAACAATTAGAGGACGTCTAACTTGTTTTTGCAGCATGTGCCGTGTGATGTGATATGGCCAAAAGGATGTGATGAATGATATATGTGATGTATGAGATTGATCATGTTCTTGTAATAGGAATCACGACTTGCATGTCGATGAGTATGACAACCGGCAGGAGCCATAGGAGTTGTCTTAATTTGTTTATGACCTGCGTGTCAACATAAACGTCATGTAATTACTTTACTTTATTGCTAAAGCGTTAGCCATAGTAGTAGAAGTAATAGATGACGAGACAACTTCAAGAAGACACGATGATGGAGATCATGGTGTCATGCCGGTGACAACAATGATCATGGAGCCCTCAAGATGGAGATCAAAAGGAGCAAATGATATTGGCCATATCATGTCACTATTTGATTGCATGTGATGTTTATCATGTTTACATCTTATTTGCTTAGAACGACGGTAGCTTAAATAAGATGATCCCTCGTAATAATTTCAAGAAAGTGTTCCCCCTAACTGTGCACCGTTGCGAAGGTTCGTTGTTTCGAAGCACCACGTGATGATCTGGTGTGATAGATTCTCACGTTCGAATACAACGGGTGTAAGCCAGATTTACACACGCAATACACTTAGGTTGACTTGATGAGCCTAGCATGTACAGACATGGCCTCGGAACACAGAAGACCGAAAGGTCGAGCATGAGTCGTATAGAAGATACGATCAACATGAAGATGTTCACCGATGTTGACTAGTCCGTCTCACGTGATGATCGGACGCGGCCTAGTTGACTCGGATCATGTTTCACTTAGATGACTAGAGGGATGTCTATCTGAGTGGGAGTTCATTGAATAATTTGATTAGATGAACTTAATTATCATGAACTTAGTCTAAAATCTTTACACTATGTCTTGTAGATCAAATGGCCCACGCTAATGTTGCCCTCAACTTCAACACGTTCCTAGAGAAAACCAAGCTGAAAGATGATGGCAGCAACTATACGGACTGGGTCCGGAACCTGAGGATCATCCTCATAGCTGCCAAGAAAGATTATGTCCTAGAAGCACCGCTAGGTGACGCACCCATCCCAGAGAACCAAGACGTTATGAACGCTTGGCGGTCATGTGCTGATGATTACTCCCTCGTTCAGTGCGGCATGCTTTACAGCTTAGAACCGGGGCTCCAAAAGCGTTTTGAGCGATACGGAGCATATGAGATGTTCGAAGAGCTGAAAATGGTTTTCCAAGCTCATGCCCGGGTCGAGAGATATGAAGTCTCCGACAAGTTCTTCAGTTGTAAGATGGAGGAAAACAGTTCTGTCAGTGAGCACATACTCAAAATGTCTGGGTTGCATAACCGCTTGACTCAACTGGGAGTTAATCTCCCAGATGACGCGGTCATTGACAGAATCCTTCAGTCGCTTTCGCCGAGCTACAAGAGCTTTGTGATGAACTTCAATATGCAGGGGATGGAAAAGACCATTCCTGAGGTATATTCAGTGCTGAAATCAGCGGAGGTGGAAATCAAAAAGGAACATCAAGTGTTGATGGTGAATAAAACCACTAAGTTCAAGAAAGGCAAGGGTAAAAAGAACTTCAAGAAAGACGGCAAGGTAGTTGCCGCGCCCGGTAAGCAAGATGCCGGGAAGAAGTCAAAGAATGGACCCAAGCCAGAGACTGAGTGTTTTTATTGCAAGGGAAGTGGTCACTGGAAGCGGAACTGCCCGAAATACTTAGCGGACAAGAAGGCCGGCAACACTAAAGGTATATGTGATATACATGTAATTGATGTGTACCTTACCAGTACTCGTAGTAGCTCCTGTGTAGTTGATACCGGTGCGGTTGCTCACATATGTAACTCAAAGCAGGAGCTGCGGAATAAGCGGAGACTGGCGAAGGACGAGGGGACGATGCGCGTCGGGAATGGTTCCAAGGTCGATGTGATCGCCGTCGGCACGCTGCCTCTACATTTACCTATGTGATTAGTTTCAAACGTCAATAATTGTTATTTAGTGCCAGCTTTGAGCATGAACATTGTATCAGGATCTCGTTTAATTCGAGATGGCTACTCATTTAGATCCGAGAATAATGGTTGTTCTATTTATATGAGAGATATGTTTTATGGTCATGCTCCGCTGGTGAATGGTTTATTCTTAATGAATCTCGAGCGTAATGTTACACATATTCATAGTGTGAATACCAAAAGATGTAAGGTTGATAATGATAGTCCCACATACTTGTGGCACTGCCGCCTTGGTCACATAGGTGTCAAACGCATGAAGAAGCTCCATGCAGATGGACTTTTGGTTACGAATCATTTGACACATGCGAACCATGCCTCATGGGTAAAATGACCAAGACTCCGTTCTCAAGAACAATGGAGCGAGCAACCAACTTATTGGAAATCATACATACTAATGTGTGCGGTCCAATGAGTGTTGAGGCTCGCAGTGGCTATCGTTATGTTCTCACCCATACTGATGACTTGAGTAGATATGGGTATGTCTACTTAATGAAACACAAGTCTGAGACCTTTCAAAAGTTCAAGGAATTTTAGAGTGAGGTTGAAAATCTACGTGACAGAAAAATCAAGTTCTTGCGATCAGATCGTGGGGGAGAATACTTGAGTCACGAATTTGGCACACACTTAAGGAAATGTGGAATAGTTTCACAACTCATGCCGCTTGGAACACCTCAGCGTAATGGTGTGTCCGAACGTCGTAATCGCACTCTATTGGATATGGTGCGATCTATGATGTCTCTTACCTATCAACCGCTGTCATTTTGGGGCTATGCTTTAGAGACTGTCGCATTCACTTTAAATAGGGCTCCGTCGAAATCCATTGAGACGACACTGTATGAATTATGGTTTGGGAAGAAACCTAAGCTGTCATTTCTAAAAGTTTGGGGATGCGATGCTTATGTCAAGAAACTTCAACCTGAAAAGCTCGAACCCAAATCGGAAAAATGCGTCTTCATAGGATACCCTAAAGAAACTATTGGGTATGCCTTCTACCTCAGATCCGAAGGCAAGATCTTTGTTGCCAAGAATGGATCCTTTCTAGAGAAAGAGTTTCTCTCGAAAGAAGTAAGTGGGAGGAAAGTAGAACTCGATGAAGTATTACCTCTTGAACCGGAAAGTGGTGCAACTCAAGAAAATATTCCTGAGGTGCCTGCACCGACTAGAGAGGAAGTTAATGATGATGATCAGGAAACTTCAGATCAAGTTGCTACTGAACTTCGAAGGTCCACAAGGACACGTTCCGCACTAGAGTGGTACGGCAACCCTGTCTTGGAAATCATGTTGTTAGACAATGGTGAACCTTCGAACTATGAAGAAGCAATGGCGGGCCCAGATTCCGACAAATGGCTGGAAGCCATGAAATCCGAGATAGGATCCATGTATGAAAATGAAGTATGGACTTTGACTGACTTGCCCGATGATCGGCGAGCCATAGAAAATAAATGGATCTTTAAGAAGAAGACAGACGCAGATGGTAATGTGACCATCTATAAAGCTCGGCTTGTCGCTAAGGGTTATCGACAAGTTCATGGGGTTGACTACGATGAGACTTTCCCACCCGTAGCGAAGCTGAAGTCCGTCCGAATCATGTTAGCAATTGCCGCATTCTATGATTATGAGATATGGCAAATGGACGTCAAAACGGCATTCCTTAATGGTTTCCTTAAGGAAGAATTGTATATGATGCAGCCGGAAGGTTGTGTCGATCCTAAGAATGCTAACAAGGTGTGCAAGCTCCAATGCTCGATCTATGGGCTGGTGCAAGCATCTCGGAGTTGGAACATTCGTTTTGATGAGATGATCAAAGTGTTTGGGTTTACGCAGACTTATGGAGAAGCCTGCATTTACAAGAAAGTGAGTGGGAGCTCTGTAGCATTTCTCATATTGTATGTGGATGACATACTGTTGATGGGGAACAATATAGAATTCTTGAAAAGCATAAAGGCCTACTTGAACAAGTGTTTTTCAATGAAGGGTCTTAGAGAAGCTGCTTATATATTAGGCATCAAGATCTATAGACATAGATCGAGACGCCTCATTGGTCTTTCATAGAGTACGTACCTTGACAAGATATTGAAGAATTTCAATATGGATCGGTCAAAGAAGGCGTTCTTGCCTGTGTTGCAAGGTACGAGATTGAGCACGGCTCAATGCCCGACCACGTCAAAAGATAGAGAAGATGAGTGTCGTCCCCTATGCCTCGGCCATAGGGTCTATCATGTATGCTATGCTGTGTACCAGACCTGATGTAAACCTTGCCGTAAGTTTGGTAGGAAGGTACCAAAGTAATCCCAGCATGGAACACTGGACAGCGGTCAAGAATATCCTGAAGTACCTGAAGAGGAATAAGGATATGTTTCTCGTTTATGGAGGTGACGAAGAGCTCGTCGTAAAGGGTTACGTCGATGCTAGCTTCGACACAGATCTGGATGACTCTAAGTCACAAACCGGAAACGTGTATATTTTGAATGGTGGGGCAGTAAGCTAGTGCAGTTGCAAGCAAAGCATTGTGGCGGGATCTACATGTGAAGCGGAGTGCATGCCAGCCTCGGAGGCAGCACAAGAAGAAATCTGGGTGAAGGAGTTCATTACCGACCTAGGAGTCATACCCAATGCGTCGGGCCCGATGACTCTCTTCTTTGACAACACTGGAGCTATTGCCCTTGCCAAGGATCCTAGGTTTCACAGGAAGACCCAGCATATCAAGCGTCCCTTCAACTCCATTTGTGAAAGTCTTCAAAATGGAGACATAGATATTTGTAAGTACATACGGACCTGAATGTGGCAGATCGGTTGACTAAACCTCTCCCTAGAGCAAAACATGATCAACACCAGAACTGCATGGGTGTTCGATTCATCACAATGTAACTAGGTTATTGACTCTAGTGCAAGTGGGAGACTGTTGGAAATATGCCCTAGAGGCGATAATAAAATGGTTGTTATTGTATTTCCTTGTTCATGATAATTGTCTATTGTTCATGCTATAATTGTGTTATCCGGAAATCATAATACATGTGTGAATACATAGACCACAACACGTCCCTAGTGAGCCTCTAGTTGACTAGCTCGTTGATCAAAAGATAGTCATGGTTTCCTGACTATGGACATTGGATGTCATTGATAACGGGATCACATCATTAGGAGAATGATGTGATGGACAAGACCCAATGCTAAGCATAGCTTAAAGATCGTGTAGTTCGTTTGCTATAGCTTTTCCAAATGTCAAGTATCATCTCCTTAGACCATGAGATTTTGCAACTCCTGGATACCATAGGAGTGCTTTGGGTGTACCAAACGTCACAACGTAATTGGGTGACTATAAAGGTGCACTACGGGTATCTCCGAAAGTGTTTGTTGGGTTGGCACGAATCGAGACTGGGATTTGTCACTCCGTATGACGGAGAGGTATCTCTGGCCCACTCGGTAATGCATCATCATAATGAGCTCAATGTGACCAAGTGGTTGATCACAGGATCATACATTATGGTACGAGTAAAGTGACTTGCCGGCAACGAGATTGAACAAGGTATTGGGATACCGACGATCGAGTCTCAGGCAGGTAACGTACCGATTGACAAAGGGAATTGTATACGGGATTGATTGAATCCTCGACATCGTGGTTCATCCGATGAGATCATCGAGGAGCATGTGATCCAACATGGGTATCCAGATCCCGCTGTTAGTTATTGACCGGAGAGTCGTCTCGGTCATGTCTGCGTGTCTCCCGAACCCGTAGGGTCTACACACTTAAGGTCTAGTGACGCTAGGGTTGTTGAGATATTAGTATACGGTAACCTGAAAGTTGTTCGGAGTCCCGGATGAGAACCTGGACGTCACGAGGAGTTCCGGAATGGTCCGGAGGTGAAGATTTATATACAGGAAGTAAAGTTTCAGCCATCGGGAAAGTTTCGGGGGTAATCGGTATTGTACCGGGACCACCGGAAGGGTCCCGGGGGTCCACCGGGTGGGGCCACCTATCCCGGAGGGCCCCATGGGCTGAAGTGGGAGGGGAGCCAGCCCTAGTGGGCTGGTGTGCCCCCCATGGCCCTCCCCATGCGCCTAGGGTTGGAAACCCTAGGGGTGGGGGCGCCCCGCTTGGCTTGGGGGGCACTCCACCCCCTTGGCCGTCGCCCCCCTTGGAGATTGCATCTCCTAGGTCCGGCGCCCCCCTAGGGGTCCTATATATAGTGGGGGGAGGAAGGGAAGCCGCACCCTAGCCCCTGGCGCCTCCCTCTCCCTCCCGTGACACTTCTTCCTCTCCCTGAGCTTGGCGAAGCCCTGTCGAGATCACTGTTGCTTCCACCACCACGCCGTCGTGCTGCTGGATCTCCATCAACCTCTCCTTCCCCCTTGCTGGATCAAGTTGGAGGAGACATCTTCCCAACCGTACGTGTGTGGAATGCGGAGGTGCCGTCCGTTCGGCGCTAGGTCATCGGTGATTTGGATCACGACGAGTACGACTCCATCAAGGGTATGTAGATGCACTCCCCTCTCCCTCGTTGCTAGATGAGTCCATAGATTGATCTTGGTGATGCGTAGAAAATTTTAAAATTCTTCAACGTTCCCCAACAATTCCCAGGTGGATTACAATAACGAGCAAAATATTTGATTTAATACTATTCCTCAGCTTGCCCTTGGAAGGGACATAGTCCCACTCTTTGCTTATCGCACTATCTGTATCATTCTGCTTTAACGCACCTTTTTGAATAAACAATGCATAACATCACGACTATTATTGCATTCCTGTTATATATATATATATATATATATATATATATATATATGTGTGTGTGTGTGTGTGTGTGTGTGTGTGTGTGTGTGTGTGTGTGTGTGTGTGTGTGTGTGTGTTCATTAATGACGCCTTGCAACCGTACACTTTGGTATGGCCAATACACCAGGGGCTTACGTACCCCACAATATGGTGTGAAAAGTCTGAACACTTTCACAAGTGCGGCACCCCGAACTTATAGCATTATATGCATCAGCTCCGAATCATATCTTTGGCCAAATGTTGGGTTTGCCCGGCTCCTATGTTTTGGTACCTTACGTTCCACTCTATCGGCTAAGGTAGCGCTAGGAGAACTACTGCGATTGTGCCCCGGTTCTGCCGGGCTTAGCACCTCAGTAGAGAAAGCTAAAACTGACTGTTATGATAAGGCGAGAGACTGGTCGTTGTTCGGCGAGGTTTTCGAGTCCCTAAAGACTTATGCCGCTTAGGGCGAGGGGCCGGCCCTGTCCGGCTTAAAGGTGTGTATCGCGCCCTGAATTCGGCCTTCTGAATACGAGGGGCTTCGTCGAAATTTAAAATTATAGAATTCTATGGCTAAGTGAGAGTGATAAAGCATTATTAGTCTGGTTACCTTGTTTGTTGTGCTGAGCACCTCCCTCGAAGGAACCAAATATGGGAACAAGAGTGCTCAGTTTTATCCCGAACACCCCAGCACTCGTGGCATGGGGGCAGAAGCCGAGGATTAGCCATCTCTCAGATTGGATAAACAGCCAAACAGAAGGTAATATTTTAAATTCACACAAGCGTTGCATAGCGCATATGAAACAAGTTTTCATCATACAGGATCACACGAGCAAGTTTACTCAAATATTACATCCTTGGAACATTTGTCCTCTACAAGACGGGCACCCTTCAGGACACCCTCATAATAAATTTCGGGGGTGCGATGCTCTTTGCCCTGCGGCGGCCCTTCCTTGATCAGCTTCATGGCGTCTAGCTTGGCCCACTGCACCTTCACATGGGCGAAAGCCCGGCGTGCACCTTCGATGCAGACGGACCGCTTGACGACCTCCAGCCGTGGGCAGGCATCCACAAGCCGCCTCACCAGGCCGAAGTAGCTGTTCGGAAGGACGTCGCCAGGCCACAGCCGGACTATAAGGCCCTTCATGGCCTGTTCGGCCGCCTTGTGCAGCTCGACCAGCTGCTTTAGCTGGTCGCTCAGAGGCATCGGGTGTTTGGTCCCAATATACTGAGACCAGAACAGCTTCTCCGTTGAGCTTCCCTCCTCGGCCTGGTAAAACTGTGCGGCATCCGACACGCTGCGAGGCAAATCTGCGAATGCTCCTGGAGACCTCCGAATTCGGGTAAGTAATCGGTAATTTACTTTTCCATGCTTGCTCTGCATATAGAATGCCTTAGCTACCGCTATCTTCTTCATTGTGTCGATCTCCTAGAGGGCCTTTTGGGCTTCGGCCTTGGCACTTTTCGCGCTCTCGAGGGCCGCGGCAAGCTCAGACTCTCGCGTCTTCAAGTCAAGCTCCAACACCTCGTGCTTCGTCACGAGAGCCTGGAGCTCTTGCTGCACCTCGCCCACCTGAGCCTCTTGCTTTTCTCGCTCGATGCGCTCCTTGGCCGCTTTATCTTCGGCCTTGGTTAGCGCTTGCTTCAGGGTCGCCACCTCGGTCGTGGCCCCTGGCAGATATACGATGATCCTGTCATTTTGCAATCGTGTCTTTTTTTAGATATACATATCTATAGACAGGGTATACTTACCCTTGTTCTCCTTGAGCTGCCTCTTGGCAAGGCCGAGCTTTTTCTTGGACCCCTCGAGGTCCTGCTTCAGTACGGCAACCTCCGCAGTCAGTGCGGCGGACGCCAGCAGCGAGGCCTGCATACGCATATTGACATACTTATATTAGACTCCTGCGATATTATTTGATCCTCTGTTCGGCTTTTCTTTGTCAACACCAAACAAAGCATCAGGGGCTACTGTCTATGCTGTAATATTTTTCCTATATTTTAAAACACTTACCTCAAAGCCTGTTAGAAGGATGGCACAGGCTTCAGTCAATTCGCTCTTGGCGGACTGAACCTTCTGGACCACCGCACTCATAATAGTACGGTGCTCCTCGTCGATGGAAGCGCCGCGAAGCGCTTCCAGCAGATTGTCCGGCGCCTCTGGATGGACAGAGGTCACCGGCACAGGCGTCTTGCCCCTCTTAGAAGGAGGCCGCCTGCCCGAGCCCGGAACCACTGGATGTTCCGGCGCGGTGTTCGGCTGAGGGCCGAACTCGGAGCTCTCAGGGGCCTTGTCCCCTCGGCTCCCGGAGTCCGGGAGGCCGCCTTGAGGCACCTCCGGGACTGTCTCCCCTCGACTCGGTGCCTCGTGAGCCACCACCTCGGCGTTGTCCGCAGGATAGGGGGAGGTGGCGGTCGGAACTGGATCACTATCCATGTCCGGCGAGCCCAGGGAGCCGACCGATGATACATCGATACGGGCTCGGGGCGGCCTGCATAATCATATTTCGGCGTTAGGTAAAGTAGTGCGGCAAAGGAATACTATGACTTACTCTGGTATCTGAATACTTACGACTTCCCCAGGGGCTTGGCCCTGGGCAGCCACTCGTCTTCGCCATCGACGGCGGTGGTAGAGTACTCCAGAAGGAGAGTTCTCCCCTTCTTGGACCCCTTGGCCCCCCCTAGTTGGGGCGGCCTTCCTTTTCTTATCTCCCCCAAGTGGAGGGGGAGCATCTTCTTCTTCCTCGTCTTCGGGGGAGGAGTGCGCCGCAGAGTCATCGGACGGTGAGTCCGACTACGCCTGGCGTCGGGAACTCTTTCGGGTTCCCTTGGCCTTCTTGGTCTTCTCCGGCACCGTATAAGGAGCCGGAGTTAGCAACTTTGCCAGAAGAGCGTCTGTTGGACCTTCGGGAGTTTAGATCCTGTCAAAGGTACGGGAGTTTAGATCCCGCATGGAGTCAATCTATAAAAAATAAGTATCCTGTGAAAGGTAAAGCAGCTTACCGCACTGGCTTGGCGCTTCGCACTGAATCCGGGATCCTCAGTAATGGGAGGGGGGACCTCGGCGCTTTTGAACAGCACCCTCCAGGCATCTTCGTGAGTTGTGTCGAAGAGCCTATTTAGAGTTCGGTGCTGCGCCGGGTCGAACTCCCACAAGTTGAAGTCCCGTTGTTGGCACGGGAGGATCCGACGGTGGAGCATGACCTGGACTACGTTGACGAGTTTACGCTTCTTGTTCACCATGTTTTGAATACATGTTTGGAGTCTGGTCAGCTCTCCCAAACTACCCCAGGACAGGCCCTTCTCTTTCCTGGAGGTGAGCCGCGTGGGGATGCCAGATTGGAACTCGGGGGCCGTTGCGCATGCAGGGTCACGCGGCTCGGTGATGTAGAACCACCCCGATTGCCACCCCTTTATGGTTTCCACAAAGGAGCCCTCGAGCCATGTAACGTTGGGCATCTTGCCCACCATGGTGCCTCCGCACTCCGCCTAGCGGCCGCCCACAACCTTCGGCTTGACATTGAAGGTCTTCAGCCATAAGCCGAAGTGGGGCTTGATGCGGAGGAAGGCCTCGCACACGACGATAAACGCCGAGATGTTGAGGATCAAGTTCGGGGCCAGATCATGGAAATCGAGGCCGTAGTAGAACATGAGCCCCCGGATGAATGGGTGGAGAGGGAATCCCAGTCCGCGGAGGAAATGGGTGAGGAACACCACCCTCTCATGGGGCCTGGGGGTGAGGATGAGCTGCCCCTCATCTAGGAGTCAGTGCACGATGTCGTCGGGCAGGTATTCGGCTCTCCTCAGCTTCTTGATGTCTCCCTTTGTGGTGGAGGAGACCATCCACGTGCCTCCCGCTCCGGACATGGTTGGAGAAGGTGGAGGTGGGAAGTGCGGACTTGGGCGCTAGAACTCGAGTGTGCGAAAACGGATGAGCAAAGGAGGAAGAAGGAGTGGATTAAAAGGTAAATCCTTATCCCTTTATATGGGCGGATGAAACTAAGCGTCCCCACTAGCCTGGTAAAACTCGCTTATCCCCCAAGCGCCATAATCGATGGCGCGGTTGGGTTACCCACGCCCGTATTGATGAGAATCCCGTGATAGGGGGACACGATATCTGCTTTGACAAGACGTGTCAAAAAACTGCCTCGCGTTATGTGCGGGGCTAGTTAAAGGAAACGGTTCGAATAATCACCGGGCCATGGCATAATGTCGTGTTGCCAAAACAAGTCAGCAAATTAGATTTGTGAAAATATTATTCTCTCTACGGTGGTATGTGGAACTTATTTTGCAGGTTCGGACACTATCCTTGTATTCAAATTCTTCTGTGATGTATTCGGAGAAGGAACCCGCCTTGCAATGCTGAAGACAATACTGCACGCCGGACTCATCGTCATTGAAGCCTTGTTCACAGGCTACTGAGGGAGTCCTGGATTAGGGGGTCTCGGGACAGCCGGATTATATCCTTTGGCCGGACTGTTGGACTATGAAGATACAAGATTAAAGACTTCGTCTCATGTCCGGATGGGACTCTACTTGGTGTGGAAGGCAAGCTTGGCAATACGGATATGTATATCTCCTCCTTTGTAACCGACCTTGTGTAACCCTAGCCCTCTCCGGTGTCTATATAAACCGGAGGGTTTTAGTCCGTAGGACAACATACAATCATACCATAGGCTAGCTTCTAGGGTTTAGCCTCTCCGATCTCGTGGTAGATCTACTCTTGTACTACCCATATCATCAATATCAATCAAGCAGGACGTAGGGTTTTACCTCCATCAAGAGGGCCCGAACCTGGGTAAAACATTGTGTCCCCTACCTCCTATTACCATCCACCTTAGACGCACAGTTCGGGACCCCCTACCCGAGATCCGCCGGTTTTGACACCGACAGCGAAGATTTTTCATTATTTATTATAAGGTATTATGTGGAGTTTCAGGACTTTGGGAGTTGTGCAGAATAGGTCTCTAATATTTGCTCCTTTTCCAGCCCAGAATTCCAGCTGCCGGCATTCTCCCTCCTTATGTAAACCTTATAAAATAAGAGAGAATAGCCATAAGTATTGTGACATAATGTGAAATAATAGCCCATAATGCAATAAATATCGATATAAAAGCATGATGCAAAATGGACGTATCAGCGCATGCCTGGATACATACTTGATCCTTTTTCCCTCCGAGGTAGTAAGCAGAATTGACTTACTGGCGCAATCGATGTTTCCTCCATACATCGACAGCCAATACATTCCTAGTATCACATCCAATCCTTGCGACTCCAGAATTATCAAGTCAGAGTGGAAAACATAACTACCTATGGTTAATGGCATCTAAAAACATCCACTGCTTGCCATATACTCAGCTCCGGGTGAGGTTACTAGCATAGGTGTCTTAAGAACTTTAGTGGTCAACTTATACTTATCCACAAATTCCCTTGATATGTATGAATGCGATGCACCAGTATCAAAAAGAAGGATTGCAGTAAACAACTTAACTAAAAACTTACCGATAACTGCATCTGGTTGCTCTTCAACCTCCTCCACGTTCACGTGGTTGACTTGTTCTTTGTTAAATGGATTGAGCTTCTTCCCAGAGCTTCCATTACCATTTCTGTTCTTCACTTCAGGGCACTCAGTGGCATAGTGTCCAGTCTTCCTGCACTTGAAACAAGTAATGTGGCTTAGGTCCTTCTTGGCGGGTGCGGCTGGGTTGGAACAATTCTGATTGCTGCTTACTCCATTCCCATTCCCATTCTTTGGGCCATGATGATTATAGGAACTTCCTCCATTGTGAGTGTGGCCTCCATGGTTATGGGTAAGCCCTCCGAGTTCGGGGTAAAACGAGGCTTCTGCTGAGCTCCTGAATTGTACTTCCCTTTTCCATATTTCCTCTTGCAGCTCTCTATCTGCTGCTGCTTCCCTTCGATTATGAGAGCTTTATCAACCAACTCCTGGTAGTTGTTAAATGTTGCCACCATTAACTGCATACTCATCTCATCATTCAGCCCTTCCATAAACTTCTCCTGCTTCGCGGCATCTGTGGACACATCATCTGGAGCATAGCGGGATAACTTACTAAACTCCTCCACGTACTGGCCTACAGTACGGTTCCCTTGGCGTAAGTTGCGAAACTCACGCTTCTTCATGCTCATAGCTCCAGTGGATACGTGGGCTATGCGGAATGCTTGCTGAAACTGCTCCCAGGTGACATTGGCTATAGGAAAAGTGGCTGCGTAATTTTCCCACCATGCGGCTGCGGGTCCATCCAATTGGTGTGCGGCAAAATGCACCTTCTCAGCATTTGTGCAACCTGCGGTGATCAACTCCCTTCCAATCCTGCGCAGCCAATCATCAGCAACTATTGGCTCAGTGCTACTGGAAAACACCGGCGGCTGCAGTCTCAGAAAACGGGCTAAGTTGTCAACTGGGGTGGTGGCGGTGGGTTGTTGTTGTTGTTGTTGTTGTTGTTGCCTTGGTTCTGAACTAACAACTGCATCAAGGCAGTCTGCTGCTGGATCAACTGAGTGAGCTCCGATGGGAAAGCAAAACCGGAGTCATGTCTCGGAGGCATCTGATGGGTTTAGAGGGAAGAGATTAGAATAGAATGAGGTCAAATGAGAAAACACTACCCATATGCACATGAGACAAACACAATCATATCATATCACTTAATCAATCAAGCAAGGGCATACAATCGGTCTAACTATCGTTACAGTGCTCGGACTACTAATATTTACATGGGGGCTGTACTACTAATAGTATGGTGGTCTACTAGAAATTTTGATCGGTGGAAGACTCCATGATATCCGCTCCAGCTTCGTCTTCATAGTCATCATCACTACTATCTGGGTCGGAGTCGGTGTCGTCGATGATGATGTAATCTTCAGAACGAATCTCCTTGGGTTCGTCGTCTTCTCCTCCTCGCGCGGGGTCTCCCATAAAAACTCCTAGGTTCCTGGTCATGTCATCATTCCTCTCCACAAGTATCATCATTTCCTCCTCATATCCATCACGTGTAGACTTAAGCTCCTCTTCTAGCTCCGTGATCTTGATCATCGCCTTCTTCAAATCTAGCATGCTTGCGCACATCTGGTTCTCCTGGCGACGAATATGATGGTTTAATTCCTAGATGAATGTTGCAATGGACCTGTCCTTCCTGGTGTTGATCATCTCTCATTGCTCATCTCGGCGCCCACATATCTGGTAGATAGTGTCCTTAAGCTCCTTGTGGTAAACTTCGCCGATGCGTCCCATAGAAATGTGGGCTGCCATACTCTTGCCTAGACTCCAAGTTGGTGCATCAAAGGAAAACTATATGGGTTTAGTGACGGGCGAGAACGTCCTTCCTGGAACTTGAACTCGAATCATCCAGCGCTCCTCTTCTGGTAAAGTGGCGGTATAGGTCCCGGTGAAGCTTGGTATTCCAATGTTCAGGTACTTAGTGACTTCCTTCAAGTGTCGTCCAAAAGGTGTGTCTTCATCCGGTTATGCAAACTTGTTCCTCGAGTCCGCCATCCTGAAGAGTAGAAAATGGAGAGGAGTCAGAAGTAAGTAGAGGAGAGTGGCCTATGGTTTTTCTTAGTGGTCGTGTTCTACATTTAGCGTGTGCTCTGATACCATCTTGTAGCGACCCAACCTCAAACGGTCAAGTCTCTGTGCTTCAGTGTCATCCCTAGATCGGTAATGCTGACACACATAGTACTCGAAGGGTTTATAACAGAGTGGCAATCACACACTTATTACATCGAATGTCTCAAGAGAGAACTTATTATAATAAATATGGCTTAAGGCCATCTAATACGATAACAGCGGAAGGCTTGTAAGATGAAGTGAGCCCATCAACCCCAACGGCATAGCTGAGTGCATGACAAACAACCTATCGCATCTTACTCCTCGTCTGAAAAGTCTGCAACATGATATGTTGCAGCCCGAAAACGGGTCAGCACATGGAATATGCTGGCAATGTAACACAGGAGAGTAATGAATAGATAAATGCTATCACTACATGCATATATAGCTGGTGGAGGCTGTACGGTTAATATGTTTTGCGAAAAGCCAATGTTTCCCTACAACAAAGGAATATATTTTATTTAACTATCATGGTAGTTGAACAATATTGAGAAGATTCCTCCAACTCAATCCCAAATAAAGTAATTATCAACCCAACAAAATTTATTTGGAGTGATGTGATCCATATGATAATCCAAAAACCAGATACTCAAGATGTCCATAGTCGGGGACACGGCTAACCACATGATTAGTTTATACACTCTGCAGGGGTTTGCGCACTTTTCCCCACAAGACTCGATCTCCTTCGTTGGATTTCTTGCACTACAGGGTGTTTGAGAAACGGATGACCGAGACACAATCTTTCAGAAGCATTTGCTCTCTACTCTGGGCAGACCGGTACACCTACAATCCCCTACATCTTCTAGTCCACCTCTTCAAGAGCTTACGCAACTTACTCAACTATGCCAGAGCCCACAATGGCTTGTGGCTACACATGGAAGTTTCTAGCATGAATAGTCTTATGATCCCTTTGAGCCTGGGTGGCGGACCGTAGGATGATCACACGGGTACTCCGGGATATCCTAGGACAACACTGGATTCTTCAGGTGCCCACAAGCAATCCAACCAGATGTGTATTAAAGTTGCCACCTTAAGTTGAACCATTAATTAACAACTCACATCTGTCATGGATACACTCAAACCCAAACCACGTCTACGAGCATAGCATGGCAATATAAGCATAACGTAGAAGTAACTCCCAAGGGTTTGATAACAAAACAGGTAATAGGTTCTACCTCATCATCTACTTCCCAGACCCACATGTTAATCAGATCCTAACCATGCAATGTTTGAAGGTTAAAACTAATGCATAAAAATTGGGTGATAAAGGGGTATGATCAAAGTGTTACTTGCCTTGCTGGCGATCTGCAAATCCTAAAGACTCGTAGTAGCACGCTTCGCATTCCAGGTGTTCTATTACAAAAAAAACAATAGCATACATAAGCAATCAAGCAAGGATGCACGGGTAAATAAGAAAATCTAACCAGAAGGTTCAACTGAAGAACTCCGGTTTGCAAAAAGAATCAAATCAACCGGAGCAACGAAACTCAAACTGCGAAAGACACAAGATCCGGTTACTAATCTGGACTAAAGTCAAATTTTATAGTACCAAAATCTTATTCAAGTTTGTTAAACAGAAAGAGGGCTTCGAGACGAAGATCCAGGCGCTTGAATCGCCTGATTCCGACTAACGAGCGAAAAGATAAACTAAAACTAAGATACGGGCAGAAATCGCGATCGAAAATAATCACGAAAAAACCTGGAAAAAGAAAAAACTAACGAACGGGCTAACGAACGAACATTCGCTGTCGGTGACTAACAGATGAACGGCGTTCGTTAAAACGAACATACGGACGAACGTCTGCAAAATAAATAAACCGACGGAAAAACCGATCTAATAGAAAAAAAATGAGATCTAGGGTTTTGAAAGAAAATCGAACGGTTTTCTCGCGAAAACCGGCGGCGGCGGCTACCTCCAGCGGCGGACGGCGAGGCGGCGCGGCTCCGGCGGGTCGGGCGTGGGGCGGCAAGGCGGCGCGGCGGCAAGCTAGGTGGCGGCGGTGGCGAGCGGGGTCGGCGGCGGGAGGCGGGCGGTCGGTGCGCGGCGCAGGCGTCGGCGGCGGGCGGGCGGCGCTAGGGCTTCGGGGGCTAGGGCGACTTGGGCATCGAGCCTCGGGGGCGCGGCTTATAAAGCCCCGGGCTAAGTGTCCTAGCCGGACACGACCCACTAAGTCGGTTCGCACTTTAAAAAAAATCTGACACGTAGAAAAACGAAGAAAAGAAATACTGAACGGACTTCAAAAATCTTAAAATAAAATTTCACAGTTCTCTAAAAATACGCCGGATAAGGTGAACATTTATTTGGGCCTCTAATGCGATTTTGAAAGACGCATATTTTTCCTAATCCAAACAAAATAGCGATAAAACCCCAAATAAAAAAATACAAATTGATTTTAATATTTTTCCTCCAACATTTTATTTAGTTTGGAGAAGTCATATTATCTCCTCTCATATAATTTTAATATCAAATATTTTCGGAGAGAAAAATAATTAAACCAAAGTGATCCTTATTTCAATATTTGAGAAAAGTTCAAATATGAGAACTAGGAAAATCCCCAAGTCTCTTCGAGGGTTCTTGAGTTGCTTAGGATTTCGAGAATCGCAAAACGAAATGCAATAAAATATGATATGCATGAATGACCTATGTATAACATTTCAAATTGAAAATTTGGGATGTTACACTATTACAATTAAGCCCATTGGAGTTCCTGCAAACAACCAAATCTGAAACCACCATCGATCGCCGGCGTCGCCGAGGCACACACTAAATGAAGAGGCAGAGAACCAACAAACCAAAATCCAGGCTAGCGCCATAGCCTTATAGGCGTTGTGAGCCGAAGACCAGACCTGCAACGCAGGTACTTGACGATGTGGTGTGTCAGCTGAGGATGTTCCCCACGCCAATCTAGATCCAGATACGCATCCTGCCGTTGTTGCCAGGTTAAACGCCAAATCCGCCGATGTCGGGCCACCAACCTTGTACCCACACCAATCTGTCCCATTTGCCGGCGCCGTCAGAAGAGACAACAACCGCCAAACACAGGAAATATAGGGCCTACCGATCCGAACGAACGGCAAGCAGACGAGGCAATCAGCATAACAGCGCCGTCGAGAAGAACGTCGCCGTGGTGAGGAAGAGACCGATGCCACCTTATTCGACGCATCACCAACCTCATCAAAATGGCGCTACTAGACAAAGACAAAGGAACAGGAGCCCACCCCCCTCCACCAGCCGCCGGAGCAGCGGACGGAGAGGGGTGGAGATCACAGCCTCGCCGGCGTCCAAACGCAGGCAGGAACCGTCGCCTCTTCTGTCGCCAGAGAGCGAAGCAGTTTTCTTCTGTCAGGGAAAGGCATACCGTTGGACCCGTTGCTGGAGACGGAAATGAGCGAGCAAAATTGGCAGGCGTTGCTAGTGACTTTCGAGAAAGATAAATCAGCCAGTGTTATCCTCACTCTGCTGATTATTCTTGATGTGAGAGTGCCTCGAGTCAATGGTTTAGTAGGTGACCCAAGTACGTACGTGCATAGCGAGAGGGAACAAGTATGTAATCTTCTCTGAATGTAGCGGCCCGTGACGGGAGGTTCAGACTTTTTCCGACAGGTAACGAAACGAGACAATGAAGCACCTCTACTCGCTCCATATTTTATCTCATCTCTTGGCCTAATCGCCAAAAGACAAAACCAAATAATAGCGACGTTAATCATCTCGCTGGAGCCTAACGGAACCTCGTGCCGAATTGCTCAGGAGCACAAATTATATGCCCGCTTAGTCATTCAGAGTGTAAGTTGTTTACTCTTCACTTGTCCTTGTTAGCAGGTGAAAGCGGGTACTAGTAAATTCAACGCACGCGCTCTGGGCGTGCGGCGCCGGTAATTTCCGGGCACCGTCGTGGCTCTGCCATGCCATGCCATGCCGCCGAAAGAACCCGTACGGCGAGGCGCTGAGAGCCGGCCGGCCGGCACATGCCATCAATCGACGGACTAGCTGGGACACGAGGCCGGGTAGGCAAGCCGAACAGAATACGAAGGCATCAACCTCGGGATCGATCGTGCTCGCCTAATTAATTGGCTAATCACAGGCGTTGTTTACATCGAGCACGGTCAGGTCAATGATTTGCTTGGAGCGGATTGGTAGGGTGCTGATGTACTATACTACGTTATCGCTGATGGAAACAAAGAAACAGAATCGGATCAAATGTGGCTAGCTATATGTTCAACGCAGTGTTTACGTCGTTGGAAACTCTTTACCAGCAGCTAAGTCGGGCGTGAATAGACGCGTGACAGAAAGGGACGTGTTGCCCGTGCGTGGAGTTTTCTTTGTCAAGAGGACGGGAGGCATCTATCTACCTATCTACTTTCTTTCACAGATTATTCGTTGCAGGTTTGATCGAGGCATACATACATCATGTCAGTCTTCGAATACCATATTCTCAAAACAAAAGTCTCCGAATACCAGATTGCTCGATCGACACACGACGAGCCGAGATGAGTACGTGGGGGCTCGCCAACTACTTCCGCATCTTTTTTTCCCCAAAGTCCAGACGAAAAGACTCGTCCTTAACTCAACACGTGTCAACCAAGTCCCAATAATCAATCTGCACTTTTATCTTTCTTCTCTGGAGCTAGCTGGTAGATGCATGTATACGGCAACACTGTCGTCCACATCCATATGGCCAAATGGCACGCCCGCCACGTTTCACGGCCAAGGAAAAAGGCACAACAGTATGGACCTCTCGTATACGTACGATAGGTTGTTCTCCAATGATTGATCATACTCCAAGGTTGCATGACTACTGTAGCATACTACTAGCATGCCCCTAAAAAAAAGCATACTACTAGCATGCAGCATGTCGGCAGCAGAGAATATGACGTTCCGATCGATCCTTTGGCACACATGCATCATGGACATAAGAGATCGACGGCAGCAATAAATGCAATCATCGTCCTAGATCGATCTTTCTCCAGACGTCCTTCGGTAGTACATCTTGATTGGGTTGATTGCCAACGTACCTACGCGCTTCTATCATGTGCCCATCAGCGCGTTAATGGTCGAGCGATTGTCCACGAGGATGTCAACTGTGCTACTAGAAGTAGAAATCGTCTCACGCACTGTAGCTAGAGGTCATCGTTTTCGGCTGTTCATGACTTGGACATGGTTGGTTTCTCTCTCTCTCTTTGCTCGCATGATTCATGCATGATGCAGCTCAGCATTTGATGCAGAGTTGCGTGGGAATAATGCAACGTTGGCTATGCGCCGAGACTTCGTCGGAAGGATTTTGCCGCCGATCGCGCGTGCCCGCATGCATGCAGCTAGCGGTGGCCGGGTGCACCTCGCATGCCATGACGCCAACGACATGAGATGTTGCAGCATGCACAAGCCTCCCCTCCCTGGCCACATGTCCGTGCCACGCGGCCTGCTGGCCGTACGTTAGGACGATTAATTAAGCCACTAATTAACTATAGCCATGTCGTCGTCATGGGCACTGCATATGCATCTATATTTGGTAAGCTCGATGGATCCAAATTGTTGGTGCTTCACCTACACAACGAAGCAACCAGCAGCCAACACGAGAAGCCAACCCCGCGGGGATGACGCATGCATGCACCACCGTGTACGTTTCACTGCATCTACATGCATCTAGCGCTACAAGAGATAAACGCACCATTGGTCAGCGAACTCTCGCGAGATGAGCACATTGATCACACAAGTGTCAAAACGTGGAAAACGGGTCAGTTTGGTTCATTCTATGAGCAAACGGGTCACTCCCGTATCTTTAGCCGTTGCCGCTGCCAACGTGGCATTCTGAGTAAGCGGTGGCTTGGTGTAAATTGCAAGAAAGCCCCTAGAAATAATAGAACGTTCATTACTGACCCCTGAGAAACCGCCCCCACCCCCGACCGTGCGACCGTGCGACATGACGGCGGCTGGGTGCCCGTCGGCGGCAACCTCTAGCCCGTCGGCTACCTCCGTAGGTTGCGCTGGCGGAGAGGATGGTGAGGTAGCCGGACCCCATACAGTAGATGCGCTGGCTGACAGCGGTGACGAATCTGCGGATGCTGACGGCGGCGGTGGTTGTGGTGAATCCGCCGCCGACGTGGTTGATGGCGCTGAACTGCTTCCTCGACGACGATTTCCCTGGGATGAGGCCCCCGAGTATGGTAAGATCTTCTCACTGTTTCTCTTCCCCTTCCTTTCTTCATCTCAGCAGTTCTCTTTCTAGGGTTTGTACAATTGGGGATTTTTTGTTAGAGATTAGGATGAATGTAGATTCAAATAAGTTGTTAGGGTTTAGTTGCCACCAGAGACGTTTGTAGTTGTCAGCAAAGAGATTAATTTGTATTTATTCTTGCAATGTAGGTGATTGCAGTGATTTATTTAGCTTAGTAATACATCACAATGGATGGTTTTGTGGTGTTGGGTCGAACCGTGTTTACATGCAGGAATCAATTGATGTTTTTGATGGCTGTGACAAGGGCACATTCTGTTGTGCTCTGGTGGATTGGATGATCAAGCAACTAGGATATGCTGTGCCAGCCATGGGGTTTGCACTGTACTGGTTGGATCCTGGCAAAACTGTTGTAGATGGTTTGAAGCAGATGAACTTTCAAATGCATGCAGTAGCTATGGGAGATTCAGCTTGTGCAAGAGGTGGCCACCAGATTCATTTGTACATTAATCATGACAATGTTCTTGAGAAACAACTTTGGGATGATGTGCTTGTGCAGCCAGTTGAGCTACCTAAAGTAATTAGTCCTTGCAAACAGGAATTTGAGACAGAGCACATACCAGCTAGGAATTGTGTGCCTACATTCAGTGAGCACATGTTGAACATGATGTCAGGTGGATATGGAGAGTTCTGCAAGGACAACACATCCATGTCTGCTAGGAGGAAATTGAGTAATGATTTTGTGAAAGAAGAAGTTGTCATGACAGAGAAGGGGAAGGAGAACTTGTTTCCTGAGGTGTTAGTGCAAGATCAATTTGCTGTTGAGCAAGAAGATGTAATAAGAGAAGGGGAAGAAAAGGATTTTGTTTGTGAGGAACAAGAGGAACTTGCTGGTGAAGAAGAAGAAGAATTTGGTGCTGAGAGTGAGGAGGAGGACCTTGCATATCAATCAGACACTAGTGTTGATCCAGATTTTGCAGATTCTGACTATGATTTTGAAGCTGGAGATGACACTTTGTTTGATGAAAATGTTGACACTTCTGTCCCAGATGATATAATTGCTGCAGCTAGGAAAGAGGTGAAGGAAGATGCAAATGAGGAAGATCCAGATGTTGTTGCTACAGAGAAAATAGATCTCCCACATAGTGAAGACAGGCAGAAATTTGATTTCCCTGCTTTCAACAAATTGATAGACATGGAAGATCCAATATTTAAACTTGGATATTGTGGTTATGAAGGTCATAACAGGAAAGGATGCCCTAGATTGAAGGAGATTGCAAGGGCAGAAGCAGCACAAGCAGCAGAATCTCACACCCAAGTAGAACAAGAACCAACAGAGGTGCAAGATCAACAAAGACCAAAGAGAAAGAGAAGAAGAACTGTGCAAGAGAAAGTGGGCATGCCAATCTCCATTCCTAACCCAAACAGAGGTCCCACAATTGTTGATGAGAATGGAGATGCTGATGTACCTGAGATACTACAGGTAATAAGCAGCACACTATTTAATGTTTGATGTTTTGCATAAGAAGTACTAATACAATGTTTAATTTTTTGATCAGCACATTGATCATGTAGAACTAGATCCCAGGAAAGATCCTTCCAATGTGAAAGAATCTATGATATCTCAGCTGGCCCATGAGGTGAATTCACAAAATGCAACACTTGATGTTCTGCTTTTGTTATGTATTTCATGTTTTGATCAATCAACTCTGTTATATATTCCAGGCACCAAACATTGTATTTGAAGATATTGAGCCTTTCCCTCTGGAATCTGGTTTTGTTGCACAATATAGAGCAAATATTCCACCACCAAGGAGAAGCACAGTAACAGCTGATCAGCTTAGAGGTCAAACAAGGGATAGGTCTGGAAGAAGAAGAGTAGCTAGAACTGCAGCTAGTGCAGTGAATAGGAGGGGTGCAAATCAAAGAAGAGAAAGAGGCAGCACTAGCAACAGTGCAGCAGCAGGAACATCTAGTGCAGGAGGGTTTCAATTTCTTCTGTTTGGAGACAGAGGAGGCGGAGCAGGAGGAAGAGCAGGAAGAAGAGGGGGAAGAGGAGGAAGAAGAGGAGGCAGAAGAGGAGGAAGATCAAGAAGCATGGCAGAACAGGATGAAGAAGAGATCAACAACACACAATCAGCCCCACAAGACTGATATCATGCTTTGTAATTCAGTGTTGAGGCTTGGAAATGCTTTGTAATTCTGTCTGTTGGGAACTGCTTTACTTTTGGTAGTGTTACAGGCTTGGAAATGTAGCTACTTTAACTTGGTAGTTTGGTTTGTTAACATGACAAAATGATAACTGCTGCTGTCCTGCCTTAAATGAATTGTCATCTTCTAGCTAGCATTGCTGAGAATTGAATTGTCATCTTTTCTGCAAGAGTGTACTAGTATCTTCTCTGACTCTGTTATGTTACATACTGCATACTGCATATCAACTACTTTCTTCCACACTAAATGCATACTGCATGTAGGTTGACAACACAAATTGTGAACTAGTTCATTTCACATAAATAGCATAGTGCATACAAGAGATAAACCACAACATAAAGGATACAACAATAGCAGGTCTGGATACAACAAACTGGTTACATCAGGTCTGGGTGCACTTGTTCTTAAACACAAAGGCTACAATACCACAATAGAACACAGCAGATACATATATCAGATGTTGCATCTACATCTTGAAAAGACCACCTGCACGGCCATCTGTCCCTGGACCTGCAAATCCATGCCCACCTCCAATGTATGCCCTCTCTGCTCCATCAATTGTACCAGGATAGCAAATAAAAGTGTGACAACGAGCACTGTTGGAATCATCGTCGTAATCGTAAGCAGGCGGCAACTCTGTTAATATTGGGCTCCGATCTATAACCTTCAGAATATGGATCTTCACAACATGCAGAATTGTTGGCTTCTCGAGTGTCAGCTGACTGGAAGGTGGTGAAATTGGCCCGTCAGAGTCTGAGGTAGGATAATCTTGTGGTAGGTCAGGTTCTGGCAGCTCAACTTCATATAACTTGGGCACTTTGTTAGGATTTTTCATCCATGCTTCAACAACGATGAAACAACGATCAGTTGGCTTCACCATCTTCACGAGTTCGCCGCCGAGATTGCTTATGAGCTTGCCAACAAACTCAACCTCCCATGCTTCTTGCGGCAGCCCATCTAAGCTCAACCTAGTTAAAAACTTCAAAGACGACGCCTCGCCACCCATCCCACGGTGCCAACGGCTAAACTGGATCGTCGCTCCGCCGGCGGTAAGCTTACGGGAGTGGTTGATGAGCACGCGAGTGCAATCCTCGCCAGACCGGAACCGCACAAGAAAATCCGCCGGAGGGGAACATACCTCGACCATGATGTGGTCGCGGGAGAGGTCGCATTGCGACTCCAAAGCAGCAACCACCTGTGCCGGCGACACGGGAGGCCGGTGCCCTTCCACTGTACCCACCAGTGCACGACCACGCAACTTCTCCTCCACCCGGTACATCCCCGTCGTGCGCTGGAGCACACAGCGGCCGAACTCAGGCCTCAACTCCGGCTCGCCGCGCCTCCAGCACTCCGCCGGGAAGAAGACACTCCCCTCCCTGTTCTCTGGCCGCCAGCTCTCTCCCTCGAACTGCTCCATCTCGAGCAAAGTGACGGCTGCGGCAGATCGAAAGAGAGGATGAAGTGAGAAGAATGCTAGGGTTTGGCACGAATCGGGCTGATTTGGGGATTTTGACTGGGGAGGGGACGCACTATTTGCAAAAAAACCCAACCCAAAATACTGACAGGGCCGCATTGCATAAAGGACAAAAAACTGACAGTGGGCCCAAGCTGAGTCAGCCAGCCACATCGGCCCCGTCACGGCTCGAAACGGGATATTGACCAATTTGCTCATAAAACAAACCAAACTGACCACTTTTCCACGTTTTGACACTTGTGTGACCAATGTGCTCATCTCGCAGGAGTTCGCTGACCAATGGTGCGTTTATCTCGCGCTACAAATACGAGATACTACTAATCTAATAAATAATTTCTTTTCTGAACCAGATAATGTAATAGACAATTGGCAATGGCGACAGCACCGCTGCTTGGCGCCGAGCTGTACTGGATCAACTTGGAGTATTTGTGTGTACAACAGGGTAACACCAGCTGTCATACGTACCGGAACTTGAGAGCCACGTAATGTAGGTGCGTAGAGGACGATAAATATGTACAGATCGATCAACGAATGTGTAGAAGACAGGGACAGAAATACACGTATGTTTGCTGGCTGCTTACTGGAACGTACGTGCATATATAACTCCGGAGAAAACGTCGTCCGGCCTGGCCTTCAATTTCATAATGGAGAAACCCCGTCGGGTCAGGACATTATGCGGGCAGAGGCATGGGAGATGTACAGTGAGTCTACGAGGATGTCTATATCAACCCATTATTGAGCAGCAATATTCAAGGCGCGACGCGACCACGACTCCGGGGAGGAAACTTAAGAGGAAACAAACATAAAGAGGGGTATTATGCAATTGCAAATGAACATACGGGCAAGCTCTCGGCCACAATCTGCTCATAAGGATATGTAGGATACTGCAAACAACAATGTGCATCGTTCGCAGCGTATATTCCAGTAGTATAATACTTTTTCATAGGTTCTTCTGTGTTTCTGTGCCAAGAACCTAGTGATGCATCTTTTCTTTGGCATTGTTCTGCATTATACTCCCTCTGTAACTTAATGTAAGACATTTTTGTAGTTTAATTTTATTGTCTTGCCCTTTCGGTCATCAAAATAAGCACTACTACATATGTTATTTGTTAGAAGGTCTAGTAATTACGTGGCATTGACACCGGATCCTATTTCCAAACCAGCATGTCATTGTCGCGATGAATGCTTTGGTACAAGTAGTGGTATAATTTACTCGAGAAACGTACAAATGTCACGTGGGTGCGGTTGTGCCGTCAACTTGCAAATAGAAAACATACTTACCTGTATTAATCTACTATCTACAACTATACTAATCTTGAACACAATAGCGAACACAATAGTTAAATGTCAGTTGCCAGAAAATTCGATTTGGGTCAGTCAATTTTCGATGGAAGAAAGGAGGCGCCGGATGGAAGGAAGAAACGAGTGCGGTGTGTGTGTGTGGGGAGGGGGGGGGGGGGGGGGGTTTGCTCGCCGGAGAAGTTTCTCCATGATCTATCTTAGGGTGTGGGTGGGTGCGGAAGAACAACAATGGTGGGGCGGTGGTGCAGGTTTGACGAAGAAAAAACCGGCAAGGCCCGGGGCTAGAGGGCTGGCCGAGGGCGGTGGGGGAGGTTGAGGGGAGGGCGGTCGCAGAGCACCGCCGGCTGATGGTAGCAGGCGGCGGGAGGAGGAAAAAGATGCGATCTGGAAAACACATGGAGGAAGAAGACATAAGCTGGGCCGTCCGTTTTCGATCTGGCACTTCAAATTGATTCAAGCCAAATTAACTGACCCAAATCAAAATTTCAGTCAATTGACTCCTAGCCATTCAATCTTGAACGGGTATGGCACATGTCACTGAAAAAGTAGGTTACTGGTACAGACACGTCACCAACCTAGCAAGATTGATTAGATGGCTCAGAATTTCCACAGCATGTGTTTTTTGTTTGAGGACGCGGCGTTTTCTGCTTGACTTTGGTCCGTACATACGTACATGTTGTGCACTCTTGTACTCTAGTTTATACGCGATTCTACTGTTGATACTAAATGCAGATATACTTCTAGCCATGGCCGTTTCCTTTAAGGCAAGCTGCTGACCTGCACGCCGTACCCTGGATTTTGTACAAACATTAGCAATGCTAATTAACCAGTCAATCGAAAGATAAAATCAGCGAATTACTTCTGCGTAGAGACGCGATCCAATCTGGGCACAGATTTTCGTGTAGCGGTTTCACCTGGGCGGCAGTAAGAAGTTTGGAATATTCGTGCCCGTGCGGTCCGGACATGGAGCCGCGAATCCTGCGTTTGACCGTTCATGCGGTCCGGACAGTTTGGGATTGTGTGTCAATCGGTCCATGCTACGAGTCTTTAATTTGACCATAGCGGCTAGATTAAATTCGCCTCGGGTTCAACGGACCCAGGATTTTTGGGTTTGGTTTGCCGCCCCAGCGTGCATAATTCCTGGAAGAAGATGACGATGGGAGAGGCACGAAACCAATCCAACTTCTTGCCGTCTCCCCCTTAATGGCGGTACCGCGCGCCGCCCATGGCACTTGGCACCACGGCCGTGCGCGGATCGCTGTCTGTCCCGGCTACTATGGATCGGATGAGACGACGGACTCGTCGTGGCAAGAAAACGGATGATGAGGAAATGAGACGATACGGATAAAAATCAACGGTGCGATGACAGTTATACTCCTCCCTCCTGGTAGCAGTATAGGTACCATAAAAACCCTCTATGGAAACCTCATCTCGCCTCCGTGTTGTGGTCGTCGGGTTACCTAAACTGAAGCGCATTGCCGTGTCGGTGAATCTGGAGAGGGGAGTTTAGCTACTGGCTGGGAGGCGCCGGCCTAGCTAGCTAGCTAGCCGAGTGGCCCAATTGGGAATGGTGTTGTTTCAGGGAAGACATGGCCGTTGCTGCAGACAGAAATGAGCGAGCAAAAGTGGCAAGCTAAGGGGTGTTTGGTTCACGGACTTTTTAGTGCGAGACTAGAAAAAGTCCTTAGGAATCAAACGGGAGGGACTTTTTCTACAGGGACTAGAAAAAGACTCTAATAGAGAGTCTTTTTTTATTAGTCCCTGGAACTAGAAAGTCCTAAGACTTCTCAACCAAACACCCCCTAAAATTACCAGGAAGAGAAAATGACAGTACAGCTCCCCCCACCCACGCAGCCCCCGCCCCCGCCCGCTCCGGCGGCAGCGTACGTTGCGCCCTGCTCGGGGCTTGGCTCCTGGTTCATGCCCCTGCTGCCACCCCCTGTTGGTGCCCCGGCCGATGCCCCGGCACGGCTCACGCTGCTTCAGCGACCGTCGTCGTCTACGTGCTCGTCGTCGCCCCCAGATTCAGATCCATCCCCGGCTGGCTATGCCCGCGTCTGTTCTGCGGTCTCCGTGGATTTCGTTCCGGACTCGCAGCCGGTCGTCGCAGTTTCGGGTTCTGCCTTGCGCGGCTCGGCGCTTGCCTCTCCTGCCGCGGATTCTGCGCGCCTTCAAGACGGAGCTCGCCTTAACTGCGCTGGGGCAGGGCAGTTGGCCTCCCCGAGCCTTGCCGTAGCCGCGTATTCAATGCTGGCGCCCGCGGACGTGCCTTCAATGCCGGCTTCGTGGTCAGGCGACGCGCGCCGCGAGGCTGAGGTGATCGGCGGCTGGCAGCTCGTCATGTCACGTAAAGGCCCGCGCCGGCCGGCTGGCTGCCCCGGCATTCAAGCCACCGCCCATCCCTCGATGGCTTTTCGGGCGGTGCTGCAGGTGCCTCTTCCATGGGCACAGGGCGTCGGTCTGCTGCGACCCCATACGCTGTTCTCGCTGCCTGCAGAATGGGCGTAAATCGAGGGGTTGCCGCAATCGGTGGATGCCTTTGAGCTCACTCCTCGTCCTGCCACCACCTCCCCTGCCTCGTCCTGCTGCCGCCTTTGCCCAAGCTCTGGCTTCTTGTCCGGGTCATGGTTGGGAGGTCTCTGCGCCCTTCGTGCCGCCCGACGCCCTACCCGGTGCGCGTCCTCAGCGGCAGGAGTCCGCCCCCCGGGCCATGGCGGCGGTGCGACCTGGCGACGCCTCGCTTAGGCCTGCGGAGGACTTCGTCGTCGTCTCGGCAACGCTTGAGATGTAGGCGGAGTCCACCCTCCTCTCCACCAATGCGGCGGTCGCCTGGCTCGAGGGAGACCGGCAGGACGTCTCATGCCTGCAGGTCGCGGTCGAGATCGCTGCAGCTCTGGACGCGCGCAAGGCGGATGTCGAGGTGGTCAAGAACTACCCCGAGAGGTTCTTCGTCCGCTTCGTGTACCAGCATCACTGCGCCGACGCCGTGTCCCGCGACTTCCTGCCCGGTGCTGGCTACCGCATCTTCGTGCGTCAATGGAGGATTGAAGCCCATGCTGAAAATGAAGATATGCTCCAGCATGTGTGGCTGTGCATGGAGGGGGTCCCCCTTCATGCCTGGAACGAGTACATCGCCACCTTCCTCATCGGTCGTCACTGTTCGCTGGACTACATCGAGCCCCGCTCTCGTCGCAAAGAGGACACACGAGACCTCACTCTCTAGGCCTGGACCGCTGATCCCAGCGCCATCCCAAAGGTGAGATGGCTCACCCTGCCTGCCCGTGGTCACCGTCGTCGTGGGCGGCGCGGGCTTCGCCATCGCGTCATCATCCATTTGGACCTGCTCGAGGACCACTCCAACGCCGGAGACAACAACGGCAATCCGCCCCCGCCGAACGTCCATGAGTTCACCATCATCCCAAGGGACAGACGGGCTGCACCAGAGGGCAACGTGCGCCATCATGACAGGCGTGACGAAGATGAGGATCATGATGGGCGTCGTGGGCGTGACGGTGGCCGCGACGGTGGCCGCGCCCGCGACGGATGGGGCGCCCGTGTGCGTCGCTCGCTATCGCGCAACGCGCGTGACCGTCGGCGCGAGGACGGCCACGATCGCGGCCGTGACCGCTCTGGTGGTCGCCGACGCGCTGGTGCCCCCTCCATCCTGCCGCTAGCGCCGGTCGCTGGCCGTGGTGAGGTGCACGACTCCGGCCTGCTCTGCGGCTCTGGCTCTGGCGGAGATGAGCATGAACGCGTTGTCGAGCTTCTGCCCATTCTGGGTCAAGGGTGGGCGGGGGATCGTGGGTGCAGCCCATCTCAGCATGGCTCTCCTCACTCTGCCAGAAGGCGCTCACAGGAGGCCCTCACCCCGCCAACGTCCCCGCCGTAGTCCCCAACGTCGGTGCTGCCGGCGAACCCAATATCAAAGCTCTCTGGGTCACGGAGCTCTCCATTGCTTCACGCCGACCCGGCCCTGGTCGAGCTCTACTCTCCCAGGTCTCTTCAGCAGCCCATGACGTCGCCCTCTAGGCCGCCTAGCTTCAAGGGGTCGCCCATGCCGCCGCTGCTCTATGATGGCCCCCTGCAGTGAACTCCTTCTCCTGTGCATGGCAGGGTGGCCCAGGATGACGCGGTGGCCCTGGCTTCCATCTTTGAAGATCGCCATCCAAGCCTTCTCGCCACGCCCGGTTCTTCGCCTCCCAAGCCCCTGATGTCCCGCATGAAGACCTTGGCCGGTGTCAGGATATCTACCAAGGGCGGATTGTCGCTGCAAAGGATCAGGCGTCCTGGTGGACCGGTTGCCACTCCGGTGGCCAAGGTTGCTGAAAGGCTGGTTGGTCGCAGCCTGTGCATCACGACGGACGGCAAGGACGTGACTGAGGCCACCCTGGATGATTTCACCGCCAAGTTCAAGGAGCAGCTGGCTCCTGAGGTGATCATGGCCATGCAGGATTTCTTCCACCTTGACGACAAGGCTGTGAACGATGGATGACGCCCTGATCGACCACGGCGGAGAAGGCGCACTGGAGTTGGCCTCTGCTCAAGAAGGGGATGCGCTCCAGAAGAGTCCGGAGCTGGCATCAGCATGATTTGCTTGGTTGTGCTCCAGGATTAGTGTTATGCCTAGTTCTTATGTTAGCAAGTCTACGTACTTGGCCTAGAGGGGCTTGTATTGCTACTATTTTAGGTGTGTGTTGTATCTGTGGAAGCTGGCTGTACTTCTATCTTCAAAACCTATAGTGCGTCAAAACTTGGGTTCGGCTGCTGTTTGTGCACTCTAGCTACAACTACTGTGGTTATTTCCGACCATGTGTGCTCCGTTGTATCCCATGTTAATGCAACCCGTCAACATGCTCAGCTGGAATGTTCGAGGGCTCAACTGCCCGGCCAGCAGGGCTACTGTCAGTGCTACGGTGGCTGCCTCCTCGTGCCAGTTTGTCTGTATACATGAGACTAAGCTGGATAATGTCGATAGGTTCATGGCCACCTTCCTAGGGGGTAATAGACTGCGACATTTTGCGCAACGTCCGGCAATGGGGACAAGAGGTGGAATGCTTCTTCTATGGGATGATAATGTTCTTGAGGTCACTGACATCACAACCTCGACCTACTGTCTTTCGGCCTTGGTCCGAATTCGCGAGAATGACATGTGCTTCCGGCTAACAAATGTTTATGGGCCTACGGAACATGCATCTAAGGATGCTTTCTTTGCCGAACTCTGCTCCAACAAGCCGCTGCCGGGTGTGTCTTGGCTTGCTCTTGGGGACTTCAATCAAATCTATTGGGCGAGGGACAAAAACAAGAGAAACGTTAACCGGGGAAGGATCAACCGGTTTCGTCCTACTCTCCAAGCTTGCGAGCTCAAGGAGATTCATCTTCAGAATAGGCGCTTCATGTGGAGCAATGAGAGAGAAAACCCAACTCTTTGCAAGATGGATTCCTTCTTTTGCAACGCAGATTGGGACCTGTCCTTCAACACACATGTGTTACATGCTCTTTCGTCTTCCCTCTCCGACCACTGCCCTCTCCTGCTTGCCGATGACAAGGGCCCTAGACAGCCGCGCTCTTTCAAGTTTGAAAACTTTTGGGTATCTTTGCCCGGATTCGACGAGGTGGTTAAAAAAGCATGGGACGAGGGCGTGAGGCACACAGAGCCATACCAAATCTTGCATCACAAGCTCAAGAAGACCGCACTTTGCCTAACCGAGTGGAGCAAGAAATTGTTCTCCAAAGCGAAGGTTCAGCTTCACGCGGCATGATACGTCTCCAACGTATCTATAATTTTTGATTGCTCCATGCTATGTTATCTACTGTTTTGGGCAATATTGGGTTTTATTATCCACTTTTATATTATTTTTGGGACTAACCTATTAACTAGAGGCCCAGCCCAGAATTGTTTTTTTTGCCTATTTCAGTGTTTCGAAGAAAAGGAATATCAAATGGAGTCGAAACGGAATGAAATCAACTAGAGAAGTTATTTTTGGAAGGAAAGCTACTGGATGGACTTGGACCCCACGTCAGGAGCCAAGGGAGGTGCTCAGGAGGGTGGGGGGGCGCCCCCCCTAGGGCGCGCCCCCCTGCCTTGTGGGGCCCCCAAAGCTCCACCGACGTATTTCCTTCACCCATATATACCTACGTACCCAAAAACTTCCAGAACAGACAATAGATCAGGAGTTCCGCCACCAGAAGCCTCTGCAGCCACCGAAAACCAATCTAGACCCGTTCCGGCCCCCTGCCGGAGGGGGCAATCCTTCTCCGGTGGCCATCTTCATCATCCCGGTGCTCTTCATGACGAGGACGGAGTAGTTCTCCCTCGGGGCTGAGGGTATGTACCAGTAGCTATGTGTTTGATCTCTCTCTCTCTCTCGTGTTCTTGAGGTGGTACGATCTTGATGTATTATGAGCTTTGCTATTATAGTTGGATCTGATGATGTTTTCTCCCCCTCTACTCTCTTGTAATGGATTGAGTTTCCCCTTTGAAGTTATCTTATCGGATTGAGTCTTTAAAGATTTGAGAATCACTTGATGTATGTCTTGTCGTGCATATCTGTGGTGACAATGGGATACCACGCGATTCACTTGATGTATGTTTTGGTGATCAACTTGCGGGTTCCGCCCACGAACCTATGCATAGGGGTTGGCACACATTTTCTTCGTGATTCTCCGATAGAAACTTTGGGGCACTCTTTGAGGTTCTATGTGTTGGTTGAATAGATGAATCTGAGATTGTGTGACGCATATCGTATAATCATACCCATGGATACTTGAGGTGACATTAGGGTTTTGGTTGATTTGTGTCTTAAGGTGTTATTCTAGTACGAACTCTAGGGTTGTTTGTGACACTTATAGGAATAGCCCAACGGATTGATTGGAAAGAATAACTTTGCAGTGGTTTCGTACCCTACCATAATCTCTTCGTTCGTTCTCCGCTATTAGTGACTTTGGAGTGACTCTTTGTTGTATGTTGAGGGATAGTTATGTGATCCAATTATGTTATTATTGTTGAGAGGACTTGCACTAGTGAAAGTATGAACCCTAGGCCTTATTTCCACGCATTGCAATACCATTTACGCTCACTTTTATTATTAGTTACCTTGCTGTTTTTATATTTTCAGATTACAAATACCCATATCTACTATCCATGTACCACTTGTATCACCATCTCTTCGCCGAACTAGTGCACCTATACAATTTACCATTGTATTGGGTGTGTTGGGGACACAAGAGACTCTTTGTTATTTGGTTGCAGGGTTGCTTGAGAGAGACCATCTTCATCCTACGCCTCCTACAGATTGATAAACCTTAGGTCATCCACTTGAGGGAAATTTGCTACTGTCCTACAAACCTCTGCACTTGGAGGCCCAACAACGTCTACAAGAAGAAGGTTGTGTAGTAGACATCAAGCTCTTTTCTGGCGCCGTTGCCGGGGAGGTTAGCGCTTGAAGGTATATCTTTAGATCTTGCAATTGAGTCTTTCAGTTTCTTGTTTTATCACTAGTTTAGTTTATAAAAGAAAACTATAAAAAATGGAATTGAGTTTGTCTCATGCCCTTCACCTTTTTAATATCTTTCATGAATTTGATGGAAAGGATAATTGTGCCCAAGTGCTAGAAGAAGAAATCTATAAAATGTTTGGCACTAAATATTTGAATGATGAGCATGATTGCAATGTTGTTAGTATGAATTCCTTGAATATCCATGATGCTAATGATATGCAAAGCCACAAGCTTGGGGAAGCTATGTTTGATGAAGATGATATTTTTTGTCCCCCAAGTTTTGATGAGCAAATTTATTATGATGAAAGCATGCCTCCTATCTATGATGATTATTGTGATGACACGTATACTTTAAATAATAATGATGACCATGAAACTTGTCATCTTGATCTTAATTTTCAATCACATGATAGTTATTTTGTTGAGTTTGCTCCCACTATTATTCATGAGAAGAATTTTGCTTGTGTGGAGAGTAGTAAATTTTCTATGCTTTTAGATCATGAAAAGAATGCTTTAGGTGCTGGTTATATTGTTGAATTCATTCATGATGCTACTGAAAATTATTATGAGGGAGGAATATATGCTTGTAGGAATTGCAATAATACCAAGTTTCCTCTCTATGTGCTTAAAGTTTTGAAGTTATGCTTGTTTTGCTTTCCTATGCAAGTTGATTCTTGTTCCCACAAGTTATTTGCTCACAAAATCCCTATGCATAGGAAGTGGGTTAGACTTAAATGTGCTAGTCATATTCTTCATGATGCTCTCTTTATGTTTCAATTCTTATCCTTTATGTGACCATCATTGAAATCATCATGCCTAGCTAGGGGCGTCAAACGATAGCGCTTGTTGGGAGGCAACCCAATTTTATTTTTGTTCCTTGCTTTTTGCTCCTTTTTAGTAATGAATAATTCATCTAGCCTCCGTTTAGATGTGGTTTTATGCTTTTAGTTAGTGTTTGTGCCAACTAGAACCTTTGGGAAGACTTGGGGAAAGTCTTGTTGATCATGCTGTAAAAAACAGAAACTTTAGTGCTCACGAGAATTGCTGCCGTTTTTTTTGGAGAGTTCTATTTAGTTAATTATTTTGCATATGATTAATAGATAAATTTCTAAGGTCCAGCAATTTATTTGAGAATTTTATGAGTTCCAAAAGTATACGTTTGATCCAGATTACTACATACTATTCTGTTTTTGACAGATTCTGTTTTTCGTGTGTTGTTTGCTTATTTTGATGAATCTATGGCTAGTAAAAGAGTTTATTGTTGTGGAACGTTGTAGAAAACAAAAAATTTCCTACGGTTTCACCAAGATCCATCTATGAGTTCATCTAGCAACGAGTGATCGGATGCATCTACATACCTTTGTAGATCGCGAGCGGAAGCGTTCACTAGAACGTGGATGACGGAGTCGTACTCGTCGTGATTCAAATCACCGATGACCAAGCGCCGAACGGACGGCACCTCCGCATTCAACACACGTACGGAGCGGATGACGTCTCCTCCTTCTTGATCCAGCAAGGGGGGAGGAGAGGTTGATGAAGATCCAGCAGCACGACGGCGTGGTGGTGCATGTAGGGCGTCACAGCAGCAGGGCTTCGCCGTATACTACGAGAGGAAGAGGTGTAGCAGGGGAGAGGGAGGTGCTAAGACTCAAGGTGCGGCTGCCCCCTCCCTCCCCCTCATATATATAGGCTCCCCTAGTGGGGGCACCGGCCCTAGGAGATGAGATCTCCTAGGGGGGGGGGGGCGGCCAGGGCTGGAGTGGCCCCCAAGGCAAGGTGGGGTGCCCCCCCACCCCTAGGGTTTCAACCCTAGGCGCATGGGGTGGGCCTAGGGGGGCACACCAGCCCACTATGGGCTGGTTCCCCTCCCCACTTTGGCCTATGGGGCCCTCTGGGATGGGTGGCCCCACCCGGTGGACCCCCGGGACCCTTTCGGTGGTCCCGGTATAATACCGGTGACCCCGAAACTTGTCCTGATGGCCGAAACAGCACTTTCTATATATAATCCTTTACCTCCGGACTATTCCGAAACTCCTCGTGACGTCCGGGATCTCATCCGCGACTCCGAAAAACATTCGGATTACTGCATATACATATCTTCACATCCCTAGCGTCACCGAACCTTAAGTGTGTAGACCCTACGGGTTCAGGAGACATGCAGACATGACCGAGATGACTCTCCGGTCAATAACCAACAGCGGGATCTGGATACCCATATTGGCTCCCACATGCTCCTCGATGATCTCATCGGATGAACCACGATGTCGAGGATTCAAGCAACCCCGTATGCAATTCCCTTTGTCAATCGGTATGTTACTTGCCCGAGATTCGATCGTCAGTATCCCAATACCTTGTTCAATCTCGTTACCGGCAAGTCACTTTACTCGTACCATAATGCATGATCCCGTGACCAGACACTTGGTCACTTTAAGCTCATAATGATGATGCATTACCGAGTGGGCCCAGTGATACCTCTCCGTCATACGGAGTGACAAATCCCAGTCTTGATCCGTGTCAACCCAACAGACACTTTCGGAGATACCCGTAGTCTACCTTTATAGTCATCCAGTTACGTTGTGACGTTTGGTATAACCAAAGCACTCCTACGGTATCTGGGAGTTACACGATCTCATGGTCTAAGGAAAGGATACTTGACATTGGAAAACTCTAGCAAACGAACTATACGATCTTTATGCTATGTTTAGGATTGGGTCTTGTCCATCACATCATTCTCCTAATGATGTGATGTCGTTATCAATGACATCCAATGTCCATAGTCAGGAAACCATGACTATCTGTTGATCAACGAGCTAGTCAACTAGAGGCTTACTAGGGACATGTTGGTGTCCATTATTCACACATGTATTACGATTTCCAGATAACACAATTATAGCATGAATAAAGACAATTATCATGAACAAGGAAATATAATAATAATGCTTTTATAATTGCCTCTAGGGCATATTTCCAACAGTCTCCCACTTGCACTAGAGTCAGTAATCTAGTTACATTGTGATGAATCGAACACCCATGGAATTCCCCGATGCATTGGGTATGACTCCTAGGTCGGTGATGAACTCCTTCACCCAAATTGCTTCATGCGCTGCCTCCGAGGCTGCCATGTACTCCGCTTCACATGTAGATCCCGCCACGACGCTCTGCTTGCAACTACACCAGCTTACTGCCCCACCATTCAAAATATACACGTATCCGGTTTGTGACTTAGAGTCATCCAGATCTGTGTCGAAGCTAGCGTCGACGTAACCCTTTACGACGAGCTCTTCGTCACCTCCATAAACGAGAAACATTTCCTTAGTCCTTTTCAGGTACTTCAGGATATTCTTGACTGTTGTCCAGTGTTCCTTGCCGGGATTACTTTGGTACCTTCCTACCAAACTTACGGCAAGGTTTACATCAGGTCTGGTACACAGCATGGCATACATAATAGAACCTATGGTTGAGGCATAGGGGATGACACTCATCTCTTCTATATCTTCTGCCGTGGTCGGACATTGAGCTGAGCTCAATTTCACACCTTATAACACAGGTAAGAACCCCTTCTTAGACTGATCCATATTGAACTTCTTCAATATCTTATCAAGGTATGTGCTTTGTGAAAGACCTATGAGGCGTCTCGATCTATCCCTATAGATCTTGATGCCTAATATATAAGCAGCTTCTCCAAGGTCCTTCATTGAAAAACTCTTATTCAAGTAGGCCTTAATGCTGTCCAAGAGTTCTATATCATTTCCCATCAAAAGTATGTCATCTACATATAATATGAGAAATGCTACAGAGCTCCCACTCACTTTCTTGTAAACGCAGGCTTCTCCATAAGTCTGTGTAAACCCAAACGCTTTGATCATCTCATCAAAGCGAATGTTCCAACTCCGAGATGCTTGCACCAGCCCATAGATCGAGCGTTGGAGCTTGCACACCTTGTCAGCATTCTTAGGATCGACAAAACCTTCCGGTTGCATCATATACAATTCTTCCTTAAGGAAACCATTAAGGAATGCCGTTTTGACGTCCATTTGCCATATCTCATAATCATAGTATGCGGCAATTGCTAACATGATTCGGACAGACTTCAGCTTTGCTACGGGAGAGAAAGTCTCATCGTAGTCAACCCCTTGAACTTGTCGATAACCCTTAGCGACAAGCCGAGCTTTATGGATGGTCACATTACCATCCGCATCTGTCTTCTTCTTCAACATCCATTTATTTTCTATGGCTCGCCGATCATCGGGCAAGTCAGTCAAAGTCCATACTTCGTTTTCATACATGGATCATATCTCGGATTTCATGGCTTCTAGCCATTTGTCGGAATCCGGGCCCGCCATCGCTTCTTCATAGTTCGAAGGTTCACCGTTGTCTAACAACATGATTTCCAAGACAGGCTTGCCGTACCACTCTGGTGCGGAACGTGTCCTTGTGGACCTTCGAAGTTCAGTAGCAACTTGATATGAAGTTTCATGATCATCATCATTAACTTCCTCTCTAGTCGGTGCAGGCACCTCAGGAACATTTACTTGAGTTGCGCCATTTTCCGGTTCAAGAGGTAACACTTCATCAAGTTCTACTTTCCTCCCACTTACTTCTTTCGAGAGAAACTCCTTCTCTAGAAAGGATCCATTCTTGGCAACAAAGATCTTGCCTTCGGATCTGAGGTAGAAGGTATACCCAATAGTTTCTTTAGGGTATCCTATGAAGACGCATTTTTCCGACTTGGGTTCGAGCTTTTCAGGTTGAAGTTTCTTGACATAAGCATCGCATCCCCAAACTTTCAGAAACGACAGCTTAGGTTTCTTCCCAAACCATAATTCATACGGTGTCGTCTCAACGGATTTCGATGGAGCCCTATTTAAAGTGAATGCTGCAGTCTCTAAAGCATAGCCCCAAAAAGATAGCGGTAAATCGGTAAGAGACATCATAGACCGCATCATATCTAATAGAGTGCGATTACGACGTTCGGACACACCATTACGCTGAGGTGTTCCAGGCGGCGTGAGTTGTGAAACTATTCCATATTTTCTTAAGTGTGTGCCAAATTCGTGACTCAAGTATTCTCCTCCACGATCTGATCGTAGAAACTTGATTTTTCCATCACGTTGATTTTCATCCTCACTCTGAAATTCCTTGAACTTTTCAAAGGTCTCAGACTTGTGTTTCATTAAGTAGATATACCCATATCTACTCAAGTCATCAGTGAGGGTGAGAACATAACGATAGCCACCGCGAGCCTCAACACTCATTGGACCGCACACATCAGTATGTATGATTTCCAACAAGTTGGTTACTCGCTCCATTGTCCCTGAGAATGGAGTCTTGGTCATTTTACCCATGAGGCATGGTTCGCATGTATCAAATGATTCATAATCAAGAGACTCTAAAAGTCCATCTGCATGGAGCTTCTTCATGCGTTTGACACCTATGTGACCAAGGCGGCAGTGCCACAAGTATGTGGGACTATCATTATCAACCTTACATCTTTTGGTATTCACACTATGAACATGTGTAGCATTACGCTCGAGATTCATTAAGAATAAACCATTCACCATCGGAGCATGACCATAAAACATATCTCTCATATAAATAGAACAACCATTATTCTCGGATTTAAATGAGTAGCCATCTCGAATTAAACGAGATCCCGATACAATGTTCATGCTCAAAGCTGGCACTAAATAACAATTATTGAGGTTTAAAACTAATCCCGTAGGTAAATGTAGAGGTAGCGTGCCGATGGCGATCACATCGACCTTGGAACCATTCCCGACGCGCATCGTCACCTCGTCCTTTGCCAGTCTCCGTTTATTCCGCAGCTCCTGCTTTGAGTTAAAAATGTGAGCAACTGCACCGGTATCAAATACCCAGGAGCTACTACGAGTACTAGTAAGGTACACATCAATTACATGTATATCACATATACCTTTTGTTTTGCCGGCCTTCTTGTCCGCTAAGTATTTGGGACAGTTCCGCTTCCAGTGACCACTTCCCTTGCAATAAAAGCACTCAGTTTCGGGCTTGGGGTCCATTCTTTGGCTTCTTCCCGGCAGCTTGCTTGCCAGGCATGGCAACTTCCTTGCCGTCCCTTTTGAAGTTCTTTTTACCCTTGCCCTTCTAGAACTTAGTGGTTTTATTCACCATCAACACTTGATGTTCCTTCTTGACTTCTACCTCCGCTGATTTCAGCATTGAAAATAACTCAGGAATGGTCTTTTCCATCCCCTGCATATTGAAGTTCATCACAAAGCTCTTGTAGCTTGGTGGAAGCGACTGGAGGATTCTGTCAATGACCGCATCATCTGGGAGATTAACTCCCAGCTGAGTCAAGCGGTTATGCAACCCAGACATAGTGAGTATGTGCTCACTGACAGAACTATTTTCCTCCATCTTACAGCTGAAGAACTTGTCGGAGACCTCATATCTCTCGACCCGGGCATGAGCTTGGAAAACCATTTTCAGCTCTTCAAACATCTCATATGCTCCATGTCTCTCAAAACACTTTTGGAGCCCCGGCTCTAAGCTGTAAAGCATGCCACACTGAACGAGGGAGTAGTCATCAGCACGTGTCTGCCAAGCGTTCATAACGTCTTGGTTCTGTGGGACGGGTGGGTCACCTAGCGGTGCTAGTAGGACATAATATTTCTTGGCAGCTATGAGGATGATCCTCAGGTTCTGGACCCAGTCCGTATAGTTGCTGCCATCGTCTTTCAGCTTGGTTTTCTCTAGGAACGCGTTGAAGTTGAGGACAACGTTGGCCATTTGATCTACAAGACATATTGCAAAGATTTTAGACTAAGTTCATGATAATTAAGTTCATCTAATCAAATTATTCAATGAACTCCCACTTAGATACACATCCCTCTTCTAGTCATCTAAGTATAACATGATCCGAGTCAACTAGGCCGTGTCCGATCATCACGTGAGACGGACTAATCAACGTCGGTGAACATCTTCATGTTGATCGTATCTTCTATACGACTCATGCTCGACCTTTCGGTCTTCTGTGTTCCGAGGCCATGTCTGTACATGCTAGGCTCGTCAAGTCAACCTAAGTGTTTGCATGTGTAAATCTGTCTTACACCCGTTGTATGTGAACGTTAGAATCTATCACACCCGATCATCACGTGGTGCTTCGAAACAAGAACTGTCGCAACGGTGCACAGTTAGGGGGAACACTTTCTTGAAATTATTATGAGGGATCATCTTATTTACTACCGTCGTTCTAAGTAAACAAGATGCAAAACATGATAAACATCACATGCAATCAAATAATAATAGTGACATGATATGGCCAATATCACATAGCTCCTTTGATCTCCATCTTGGGCTCCATGATCATCTTGTCACCGGCTTGACACCATGATCTCCATCATCATGATCTCCATCATCGTGTCTCCATGAAGTTGCTCGCCAGCTATTACTTCTACTACTATGGCTAATGCGTTTAGCAATAAAGTAAAGTAATTTACATGGCGTTTCTCAATGACACACAGGTCATACAAAAATAAAGACAACTCCTATGGCTCCTGCCGGTTGTCATACTCATCGACATGCAAGTCGTGATTCCTATTACAATAGCATGAACATCTCATACATCACATATATATCATTCATCATTCATCACAACTTTGTCCATATCATATCACAAAGCACTTGCTGCAAAAACAAGTTAGACGTCCTCTAATTGTTGTTGCAAGTTTTACGTGGCTGAAATAGGGTTCTAGCAAGAACGTTTTCCTACCTACGTGAAAGCCACAACGTGATTTGTCAACTTCTATTTACCCTTCATAAGGACCCTTTCCATCGAATCCGCTCCAACTAAAGTGGGAGAGACAGACACCCGCCAGCCACCTTATGCAACTAGTGCATGTCAGTCAGTGGAACCGGTCTCACGTAAGCGTACGTGTAAGGTTGGTCCGGGCCGCTTCATCCCACAATACCGCTGAAGCAAGATAAGACTAGTAGCGGTAAGAAAGTTGACAACATCTACGCCCACAAAAAATTGTGTTCTACTCGCGCAAGAAGAACTACGCATAGACCTAGCTCATGATGCCACTGTTGTGGAACGTTGCAGAAAACAAAAAATTTCCTACGGTTTCACCAAGATCTATCTATGAGTTCATCTAGCAACGAGTGATCAGATGCATCTACATACCTTTGTAGATCGCGAGTGGAAGCGTTCACTAGAACGTGGATGATGGAGTCGTACTCGTCGTGATTCAAATCACCGATGACCAAGCGTCGAATGGACGGCACCTCCACGTTCAACACACGTACAGAGCGGATGACGTCTCCTCCTTCTTGATCCAGCAAGGGGGGAGGAGAGGTTGATGAAGATCCAGCAGCACGACGGCGTGGTGGTGGATGCAGGGCGTCACAGCAGCAGGGCTTCGCCGTATACTACGAGAGGAAGAGGTGTAGCAGGGGAGAGGGAGGCACCAAGACTCAAGGTGCGGCTGCCCCCTCCCTCCCCCTCATATATATAGGCTCCCCTAGGGGGGGCGGCGGCCAGGGCTGGAGTGGCCCCCAAGGCAAGGTGGGGTGCCCCCCACCCCTAGAGTTTCAACCCTAGGCGCATGGGGTGGGCCTAGGGGGGGTGCACCAGCCCACTATGGGCTGGTTCCCTTCCCCACTTTGGCCCATGGGGCCCTCCGGGATGGGTGGCCCCACCCGGTGGACCCCCGGGACCCTTTCGGTGGTCCCGGTACAATACCGGTGACCCCGAAACTTGTCCCGATGGCCAAAATAGCACTTCCTATATATAATCCTTTACCTCCGGACTATTCCGAAACTCCTCGTGACGTTCGGGATCTCATCTGGGACTCCGAACAACATTCGGGTTAATGCATATACATATCTTCACATCCCTAGCGTCATCGAACCTTAAGTGTGTAGACCCTACGGGTTCGGGAGACATGCAGACATGACCGAGATGACTCTCCGGTCAATAACCAACAGCGGGATCTGGATACCCATGTTGGCTCCCACATGCTCCTCGACGATCTCATCGGATGAACCACGATGTCGAGGATTCAAGCAACCCCGTATGCAATTCCCTTTGTCAATCGGTATGTTACTTGCCCGAGATTCGATCGTCAGTATCCCAATACCTTGTTCAATCTCGTTACCGGCAAGTCACTTTACTTGTACCGTAATGCATGATCCCGTGAGCAGACACTTGGTCACTTTGAGCTCATAATGATGATGCATTACCGAGTGGGCCCAATGATACCTCTCCGTCATACGGAGTGACAAATCCCAGTCTTGATCCGTGTCAACCCAACAGACACTTTCAGAGATACCCGTAGTCTACCTTTATAGTCATCCAGTTACGTTGTGACGTTTGGTATACCCAAAGCACTCCTATGGTATCCGGGAGTTACACGATCTCATGGTCTAAGGAAAGGATACTTGACATTGGAAAACTCTAGCAAACGAACTATACGATCTTTATGCTATGTTTAGGATTGGGTCTTGTCCGTCACATCATTCTCCTAATGATGTGATCTCGTTATCAATGACATCCAATGTCCATAGTCAGGAAACCATGACTATCTGTTGATCAACGAGCTAGTCAACTAGAGGCTTACTAGGGACATGTTGGTGTCCATTATTCACACATGCATTACGATTTCCGGATAACACAATTATAGCATGAATAAAGACAATTATCATGAACAAGGAAATATAATAATAATAATGCTTTTATTATTGCCTCTAGGGCATATTTCCAACATTTATAAACCATAGAGAAGTTGGAATACAGTAGGTTTAACACCAATATAAATAAAGAATGAGTTAATTACAGTACCTTGAAGTGGTGTTTTGTTTTCTTTCGCTAACGGAGCTCACGAGTTTTCTACTTTAAGTTTTGTGTTGCGAAGTTTTCAAGTTTTGGGTAAGGATTCGATGGACTATGGAATAAGGAGTGGCAAGATCCTAAGCTTGGGGATGCCCAAGGCACCCCAAGGTAATATTAAAGGACAACCAAGAGCCTAAGCTTGGGGATGCCCTCTTTCGTCTTCGTTCATCGGTAACTTTACTTGGAGCTATATTTTTATTCACCACATGATATGTGTTTTGCTTGGAGCGTCAATTTATTTTGTTAGGATTTTCTTGCTGTTATTTAGAACAATGTTTTGAATATTTTATTTCAATAAAAGTGGCATTGATAGCCTTTACTATGCCTATTTTAGAAGTCCACATGTTGCTGTTGAAAACAGAAAGTTTACCGCTGTTGCAATAATTCCCTAGAAAAGTAAGAATGTGATAAAATGTTGAAACCTTTTGCATATTAAGCTCTGATAAATTTACTATAGTAGGAATTTTCTTTCATAATTTTTGGAGCTAGGGAAGTATGGATGTTGCTGCATTCTTTACAGACTGTCCTGTTTAGGCATATTGCTGTTATGTTTGCATTGTTTGCATATGTTTGCTTCTTTAATGATTCTATTTGAGGATAGGACTACTAAATATGCAGAGGAATTTAGTATGCAATGTTGAATAATAATTTTAGGGATTTGCTACAGTAGAGTATGATAAGGTTTTGGCAATGGTTTATACTAACTTATCTCACGAGTCCTTGTTGAGTTTTGTGCGGATGAAGCTTTTGAGATTTAGGGAGACCTTGATACGAGAGGAATTAAGGAGACACAAAAGCTCAAGCTTGGGGATGCCCAAGGCACGCCAAGATAATATTTCAAGAAGTCTCAAGCATCTAAGCTTGGGGATGCCCCGGTTGGCATCCCACCTTTCTTCTTCAACAATTATCGGTTAGTTTTGGTTGATCCTAAGTTTTTGCTTCTTCACATGATGTTTGCTATGCTTAGATGTCACTTTATTTTGCTTTGCTTGCTGTTTGAATAAAATACCAAGATCTTAAATTATTAAATGTTAGAGTCTTCACAGAGTTGCATAATTATTCTATTACTCATTGATCTTCACTTATATCTTTCGGAGTAGTTTGTCATTTGCTCTAGTGCTTCACTTATACCTTTTAGAGCATGGTGGTAGTTTTATTTTGAAGAAATAGATGAACTCTCATGCTTCACTTATATTATTTTGAGAGTCTTGAATAGCATGGTAATTTGCTTAAAATCCTAATATGCTAGGTATACAAGATTAATAATAAAATTCTCTTATGAGTGTTTTGAGTACTAAGAGAAGTTTGATGCTTGATGATTGTTTTGAGATATGGAGGTAATAATATCAAAGTCGTGCTAGTTGAGTAGTTGTGAAATTGAGAAATGCTTGTGTTGAAGTTTGCAAGTCCCATAGCATGCACATATGGTAAACGTTGTGTAACAAATTTGAAACATGAGGTGTTATTTGATTGTCCTCCTTATGAGTGGCGGTCGGGGACGAGCGATGGTATTTTCCTACCAATCTATCCCCCTAGGAGCATGCGCATAGTACCAAGGTTTTTCATGACTTGTAGATTTTTTCAATAAGTATGTGAGTTCTTTATGACTAATGTTGAGTCCATGGATTATATGCACTCTCACCCTTCCATCCTTGCTAGCCTCTTCGGTACCGTGCATTGCCCTTTCTCACATTGAGGGTTGGCGCAAACTTCGCCGGTCCATCCAAACCCCGTGATATGATACGCTCTGTCACACATAAACCTCCTTATATCTTCCTCAATACAGTCACCATACCTACCTATTATGGCATTTCCATATCCATTCCGAGATATATTGCCATGCAACTTTCCATCGTTCCGTTTATTATGACACGCATCATCATTGTCATATTGCTTTGCATGATCATGTAGTTGACATCGTATTTGTGGCAAAGCCACCGTTCATAATTCTTTCATACATGTCACTCATGAATCATTGCACATCCCGGTACACCGCCGGAGGCATTCATATAGAGTCATACTTTGTTCTAGTATCGAGTTGTAATCATTGAGTTGTAAATAAATAGAAGTGTGATGATCATCATTATTAGGGCATTGTCCCAAGTGAGGAATAAAAAAAGAGAAAGGCCATAAAAAGAGAAGGCCCAAAAAAAGAGAAAGGCCATAAAAAGAGAAGGCCCAAAAAAATGAGAGAAAAAGAGAGAAGGGACAATGTTACTATCCTTTTGCCACACTTGTGCTTGAAAGTAGCACCATGATCTTCATAGTAGAGAGTCTCTCATGTTATCACTTTCATATACTAGTGGGAATTTTTCATTATAGAACTTGGCTTGTATATTCCAACAATGGGCCTCCTCAAGTGCCCTAGATCTTCGTGAGCAAGCAAGTTGGATGCACACCCACTAGTTTCTTTTGTTGAGCTTTCATACATTTATAGCTCTAGTGCATCCGTTGCATGGCAATCCCTACTCCTTGCATCGACATCAATTGATGGGCATCTCCATAGCCCATTGATTAGCCTCGTTGATGTGAGACTTTATCCTTTTTGTCTTCTTCACATAACCCCCTCAATATTCTATTCCACCCATAGTGCTATATCCATGGCTCGCGCTCATGTATTGCGTGAAGGTTTATGAGTTTGAGATTACTAAAGTATGAAACAATTGCTTGGCTTGCCATCGGGGTTGTGCATGATGAGAGCATTCTTGTGTGATGAAAATGAAACATGGCTAAACTATACGATTTTGTAGGGATGAACTTTCTTTGGCCATGTTATTTTGAGAAGACATAATTGCTTAGTTAGTATGCTTGAAGTGTTATCATTTTTATGTCAATATGAACTTTTGTCTGGAATCTTATGGATCTGAATATTCATGCCGCAATTAAGAAGAATCACATTGAAATTATGCCAAGTAGCACTCCACATCAAAAATTCTGTTTTTATCATTTACCTACTCGAGGACGAGCAGGAATTAAGCTTGGGGATGCTTGATACTGAAGGAAATATGCCCTAGAGGCAATAATAAAGTTATTATTTATTTCCATATATCATGATAAATGTTTATTGTTCATGCTAGAATTGTATTAACCGGAAACATAATACATGTGTGAATACATAGACCAACAGAGTGTCACTAGTATGCCTCTACTTGACTAGCTCGTTAATCAAAGATGGTTATGTTTCCTAACCATGAACAAAGAGTTGTTATTTGATTAACGAGGTCACATCATTAGTTGAATGATCTGATTGACATGACCCATTCCATTAGCTTAGCACCCGATCGTTTAGTATGTTGCTATTGTTTTCTTCATGACTTATACATGTTCCTATAACTATGAGATTATGCAACTCCCGTTTACCGGAGGAACACTTTGGGTACTACCAAACGTCACAACATAACTGGGTGATTATAAAGGAGTACTACAGGTGTCTCCAATGGTAGATGTTGGGTTGGCGTATTTCGAGATTAGGGTTTGTCACTCCGATTGTCGGAGAGGTATCTCTGGGCCCTCTCGGTAATACACATCACATAAGCCTTGCAAGCATAATAACTAAGATGTTAGTTATGAGATGATGTATTACGGAACGAGTAAAGAGACTTTCCAGTAATGAGATTGAACTAGGTATTGGATACCGACGATCGAATCTCGGGCAAGTAACATACCAATGACAAAGGGAACAACGTATGTTGTTATGCGGTATGACCGATAAAGATCTTCGTAGAACATGTAGGAGCCAATATGGGCATCCAGGTCCCGCTATTGGTTATTGACCGGAGACATGTCTCGGTCATGTATGCATTGTTCTCGAACCGTAGGGTCCGCACGCTTAACGTTACGATGACAGTTATTATGAGTTTATGCATTTTGATGTACCGAAGGTTGTTCGGAGTCCCGGATGTGATCACGGACATGACGAGGAGTCTCAAAATGGTCGAGATGTAAAGATTGATATATTGGAAGCCTATGTTTGGACACCGGAAGTGTTCCGGGTGAAATCGGGATTTTACCGGAATACCGGGAGGGTTACCGGAACCCCCCGGGAGGCTAATGGGCCTATTGGGCCTTAGTGGAAAAGACAAAAGGGGCAGCCCACAGCTGGCCGCGCCCCCCCCCTTCCCCAAGTCCTAGTAGGACTAGGAGAAGGGGCCGGCCCCCCTCTCTCTCCTTTCCCCTTGAGAGTCCTAGTTGGAATAGGATTGAGGGGAGGAGTCCTACTCCTACCGGCTCCCTAGCCGGCCGAACCCCCTCCCCCTGATCCTTTATATACGGGGGCAGGGGCACCCCATAGACACACAAGTTGATCATTGTTGATCGTTCCTTAGCCGTGTGCGGTGCCCCCTGCCACCAAATTCCACCTCGGTCATATTGTTGTAGAGCTTAGGCGAAGCGCTGCGTCGGTAGTACATCAAGATCGTCCCCAGGCCGTTGTGCTGACGGAACTCTTCCTCGACGCTTTGCTGGATCGGAGCCCGAGGATCGTCATCGAGCTGAACGTGTGCTAAGAACTCGGAGGTGCCGGAGTAACGGTGCTTGGATCGGTCGGATCGGGAAGAAGACGTACGACTACTTCCTCTACGTTGTGAGATCGCTTCCGCAGTCGGTCTGCGTTGGTACGTAGATAATACTCTCCCCCTCGTTGCTATGCATCACCATGATCTTGCGTGTGCGTAGGAAATTTTTCGAAATTACTACGTCCCCCAACAGTGGTATCAGAGCCTAGGTTTTATGGTTTGATGTTATTTGCACGAGTAGAACACAAGCGAGTTGTGGGCGATACAAGTCATACTGCCTACCAGCATGTCATACTTTGGTTCGGCGGTATTGTTGGACGAGACGATCCGGACCAACCTTACGCGTACTCTTACGCGAGACCGGTTCCCTCGACGTGCTATGCACACAGATGGCTTGCGGAAGACTATCTCTCCAACTTTAGTTGAACCAAGTGTGGCTGCGCCCGGTCCTTGAGAAGGTTAAAACGGAGTCTATTTGACAAACTATTGTTGTGGTTTTGATGCGTAGGTGAGATGTGTTCTTACTTAAGCCCGTAGCAGCCACGTAAAACTTGCAACAACAAAGTAGAGGACGTCTAACTTGTTTTTGCAGGGCATGTTGTGATCTGATATGGTCAAGGCATGATGCTGATTTTATTGTATGAGATGATCATGTTTTGTAACCAAGTTATCGGCAACTGGCAGGAGCCATATGGTTGTCGCTTTATTGTATGCAATGCAATCGCGATGTAATGCTTTACTTTATTACTAAGCGGTAGTGATAGTCGTGGAAGCATAAGATTGGCGAGACGACAACGATGCTATGATGGATATCAAGGTGTCGCGCTGGTGACGATGGTGATCATGACGGTGCTTCGGAGATGGAGATCACAAGCGCAAGATGATGATGGCCATATCATGTCACTTATATTGATTGCATGTGATGTTTATCCTTTTATGCATCTTATCTTGCTTTGATTGACGGTAGCATTATAAGATGATCTCTCACTAAATTATCAAGAAGTGTTCTCCCTGAGTATGCACCGTTGCCAAAGTTCGTTGTGCCCAGACACCACGTGATGATCGGGTGTGATAAGCTCTACGTCCATCTACAACGGGTGCAAGCCAGTTTTGCACACGCAGAATACTCAGGTTAAACTTGACGAGCCTAGCATATGCAGATATGGCCTCGGAACACAGAGACCGAAAGGTCGAGCGTGAATCATATAGTAGATATGATCAACATGACGATGTTCACCATTGAAAACTACTCCATCTCACATGATGATCGGTTATGGTTTAGTTGATTTGGATCACGTGATCACTTAGAGGATTAGAGGGATGTCTATCTAAGTGGGAGTTCCTAAGTTATTTGATTAACTGAACTTGAACTTATCATGAACTTAGTACCTGATAGTATCTTGCTTGTTTATGTTGATTGTAGATAGATGGCTCGTGCTGTTGTTCCATTGAATTTTAATGCGTTCCTTGAGAAAGCAAAGTTGAAAGATGATGGTAGCAATTACACGGACTGGGTCCGTAACCTGAGGATTATCCTCATTGCTGCACAGAAGAATTACGTCCTGGAAGCACCGCTGGGTGCCAGGCCTGCTGCTGGAGCAACGCCAGATGTTTTGAACGTCTGGCAGAGCAAAGCTGATGACTACTTGATAGTTCAGTGTGCCATGCTTTACGGCTTAGAATCGGGACTTCAACGACGTTTTGAACGTCATGGAGCATATGAGATGTTCCAGGAGTTGAAGTTAATATTTCAAGCAAATGCCCGAATTGAGAGATATGAAGTCTCCAATAAGTTCTATAGCTGCAAGATGGGGGAGAACAGTTCTGTCAGTGAGCATATACTCAAAATGTCTGGGTATAATAATCACTTGATTCAGATGGGAGTTAATCTTCCAGATGATTGCGTCATTAACAGAATTCTCCAATCAATGCCACCAAGCTACAAGAGCTTCGTGATGAACTATAATATGCAAGGGATGAGCAAGACTATTCCCGAGCTCTTCGCAATGCTGAAAGCTGCGGAGGTAGAAATCAAGAAGGAGCATCAAGTGTTGATGGTTAGCAAAACCACTAGTTTCAAGAAAAAGGGCAAAGGGAAGAAGAAGGGAAAATTCAAGAAGAACAGCAAGCAAGTTGCTGCTCAGGAGAAGAAACCCAAGTCTGGACCTAAGCCTGAAACTGAGTGCTTCTACTGCAAGCAGACTGGTCACTGGAAGCGGAACTGCCCCAAGTATTTGGCGGATAAAAAGGATGGCAAGGTGAACAAAGGTATATGTGATATACATGTTATTGATGTGTACCTTACTAGAGCTCGCAGTAGCACCTGGGTATTTGATACTGGTTCTGTTGCTAATATTTGCAACTCGAAACAGGGACTACGGAATAAGCGGACGCTAGCAAAGGACGAGGTGACGATGCGCGTGGGAAACGGTTCCAAAGTCGATGTGATCGCGGTCGGCACGCTACCTCTACATCTACCTTCGGGATTAATATTAGACCTAAATAATTGTTATTTGGTGCCAGCGTTGAGCATGAACATTATATCTGGATCTTGTTTGATGCGAAACGGTTATTCATTTAAATCAGAGAATAATGGTTGTTCTATTTATATGAGTAATATCTTTTATGGTCATGCACCTTTGAAGAGTGGTCTATTCTTATTGAATCTCGATAGTAGTGATAAACATATTCATAATGTAGAAGCCAAAAGATGCAGAGTTGATAATGATAGTGCAACTTATTTGTGGCACTGCCGTTTAGGTCATATCGGTGTAAAGCGCATGAAGAAACTCCATACTGATGGGCTTTTGGAACCACTTGATTATGAATCACTTGGTACTTGCAAACCGTGCCTCATAGGCAAGATGACTAAAACACCGTTCTCCGGTACTATGGAGAGAGCAACAGATTTATTGGAAATCATACATACCGATGTATGTGGTCCGATGAATATTGAGGCTCGTGGCGGATATCGTTATTTTCTCACCTTCACAGATGATTTAAGCAGATATGGGTATATCTACTTAATGAAACATAAGTCTGAAACATTTGAAAAGTTCAAGGAATTTCAGAGTGAAGTTGAAAATCATCGTAACAGGAAAATAAAGTTTCTACGATCTGATCGTGGAGGAGAATATTTGAGTTACGAGTTTGGTATACATTTGAAAAATTGTGGAATAGTTTCGCAACTCACGCCACCCGGAACACCACAGCATAATGGTGTGTCCGAACGTCGTAATCGTACTTTACTAGATATGGTGCGATCTATGATGTCTCTTACCAATTTACCGCTATCATTTTGGGGTTATGCTTTAGAGACGGCCGCATTCACGTTAAATAGGGAACCATCAAAATCCGTTGAGACGACGCCTTATGAACTATGGTTTGGCAAGAAACCAAAGTTGTCGTTTCTTAAAGTTTGGGGCTGCGATGCTTATGTGAAAAAGCTTCAACCTGATAAGCTCGAACCCAAAGCGGAGAAATGTGTCTTCATAGGATACCCAAAGGAAACTGTTGGGTATACCTTCTATCACAGATCCGAGGGCAAGACATTCGTTGCTAAGAATGGATCATTTCTAGAGAAGGAGTTTCTCTCGAAAGAAGTGAGTGGGAGGAAAGTAGAACTTGACGAGGTAACTGTACCTGCTCCCTTATTGGAAAATAGTACATCACAGAAAACTGTTTCTGCGACACCTATAACAATTAGTGAGGAAGCTAATGATGATGATCATGAAACTTCAGGGCAAGATACTACTGAACAACGTAGATCAACCAGAGTGAGATCCGCACCAGAGTGGTACGGTAATCCAGTTCTGGAAGTCATGCTGCTAGATCATGATGAACCTACGAACTATGAAGAAGCAATGGTGAGCCCAGATTCCGCAAAGTGGCTTGAAGCCATGAAATCTGAGATGGGATCCATGTATGAGAACAAAGTATGGACTTTGGTTGACTTGCCCGATGATCGGCAAGCAATTGAGAATAAATGGATCTTCAAGAAAAAGACTGATGCTGACGGTAATATTACTGTCTATAAAGCTCGACTTGTCGCAAAAGGTTTTTCGACAAGTTCAAGGGGTTGACTACGATGAGACCTTCTCACCCGTAGCGATGCTTAAATCCGTCAGAATCATGTTAGCAATTGCCGCATTTTATGATTATGAAATATGGCAGATGGATGTCAAAACTGCATTCCTGAATGGATTTCTGGAAGAAGAGTTGTATATGATGGAACCAGAAGGTTTTGTCGATCCAAAGGGAGCTAACAAAGTATGCAAACTCCAGCGATCCATTTATGGACTGGTGCAAGCATCTCGGAGTTGGAATAAACGCTTTGATAGTGTGATCAAAGCATTTGGTTTTATACAGACTTTTGGAGAAGCCTGTATTTACAAGAAAGTGAGTGGGAGCTCTGTAGCATTTCTGATATTATATGTGGATGACATATTGCTGATTGGAAATGATATAGAATTTCTGGATAGCATAAAGGGATACTTGAATAAAAGTTTTTCAATGAAAGACCTCGGGGAAGCTGCTTACATATTAGGCATAAAGATCTATAGGGATAGATCAAAACGCTTAATTGGACTTTCACAAAGCACATACCTTGACAAGATTTTGAAGAAGTTCAAAATGGATCAAGCAAAGAAAGGGTTCTTGCCTGTGTTACAAGGTGTGAAGTTGAGTCAGACTCAATGCCCGACCACTGCAGAAGATAGAAAGAAAATGAAAGATGTTCCCTATGCTTCAGCCATAGGCTCTATCATGTATGCAATGCTGTGTACCAGACCTGATGTGTGCCTTGCTATAAGTTTAGCAGGGAGGTACCAAAGTAATCCAGGAGTGGATCACTGGACAGCGGTCAAGAACATCCTGAAATACCTGAAAAGGACTAAGGATATGTTTCTCGTATATGGAGGTGACAAAGAGCTCACCGTAAGAGGTTACGTTGATGCAAGCTTTGACACTGATCCGGACGATTCTAAATCGCAAACCGGATATGTATTTACTTTAAACGGTGGAGCTGTCAGTTGGTGCAGTTCTAAACAAAGCGTCGTAGCGGGATCTACATGTGAAGCGGAGTACATAGCTGCTTCGGAAGCAGCAAACGAAGGAGTCTGGATGAAGGAGTTCATATCCGATCTAGGTGTCATACCTAGTGCATCGGGTCTAATGAAAATCTTTTGTGACAATACTGGTGCAATTGCTTTGGCAAAGGAATCCAGATTTCACAAAAGGACCAAACACATCAAGAGACGCTTCAACTCCATCCGGGATTTAGTCCAGGTGGGAGACATAGAGATTTGCAAGATACATACGGATCTGAATGTTTCAGACCCGTTGCCTAAGCCTCTTCCGCGAGCAAAACATGATCAGCACCAAAGCTCCATGGGTGTTAGAATCATTACTGTGTAATCTAGATTATTGACTCTAGTGCAAGTGGGAGACTGAAGGAAATATGCCCTAGAGGCAATAATAAAGTTATTATTTATTTCCTTATATCATGATAAATGTTTATTATTCATGCTAGAATTGTATTAACCGGAAACATAATACATGTGTGAATACATAGACCAACAGAGTGTCACTAGTATGCCTCTACTTGACTAGCTCGTTAATCAAAGATGGTTATGTTTCCTAACCATGAACAAAGAGTTGTTATTTGATTAACGAGGTCACATCATTAGTTGAATGATCTGATTGACATGACCCATTCCATTAGCTTAGCACCCGATCGTTTAGTATGTTGCTATTGCTTTCTTCATGACTTATACATGTTCCTATAACTATGAGATTATGCAACTCCCGTTTACCGGAGGAACACTTTGGGTACTACCAAACGTCACAACGTAACTAGGTGATTATAAAGGAGTACTACAGGTGTCTCCAATGGTTGATGTTGGGTTGGCGTATTTCGAGATTAGGGTTTGTCACTCCGATTGTCGGAGAGGTATCTCTGGGCCCTCTCGGTAATACACATCACATAAGCCTTGCAAGCATAGTAACTAAGATGTTAGTTATGAGATGATGTATTACGGAACGAGTAAAGAGACTTGCCAGTAACGAGATTTAACTAGGTATTGGATACCGACGATCGAATCTCGGGCAAGTAACATACCAATGACAAAGGGAACAACGTATGTTGTTATGCGGTATGACCGATAAAGATCTTCGTAGAACATGTAGGAGCCAATATGGGCATCCAGGTCCCGCTATTGGTTATTGACCGGAGACATGTCTCGGTCATGTCTACATTGTTCTCGAACCATAGGGTCCGCACGCTTAACGTTACGATGACAGTTATTATGAGTTTATGCATTTTGATGTACCGAAGGTTGTTCGGAGTCCCGGATGTGATCACGGACATGACGAGGAGTCTCGAAATGGTCGAGACGTAAAGATTGATATATTGGAAGCCTATGTTTGGACACCGGAAGTGTTCCGGATGAAATCGGGATTTTACCGGAATACCGGGAGGGTTACCGGAACCCCCCGGGAGGCTAATGGGCCTATTGGGCCTTAGTGGAAAAGAGAAAAGGGGCAGCCCACAGCTGGCCGTGCCCCCCCCCCTTCCCCAAGTCCTAGTAGGACTAGGAGAAGGGGCCGGCCCCCCTCTCTCTCCTTTCCCCTTGAGAGTCCTAGTTGGAATAGGATTGAGGGGAGGAGTCCTACTCCTACCGGCTCCCTAGCTGGCCGAACCCCCTCCCCCTGCTCCTTTATATACGGGGGCAGGGGCACCCCATAGACACACAAGTTGATCATTGTTGATCGTTCCTTAGCCGTGTGCGGTGCCCCCTGCCACCAAATTCCACCTCGGTCATATCGTTGTAGAGCTTAGGCGAAGCCCTGCGTCGGTAGTACATCAAGATCGTCACCACGCCGTTGTGCTGACGGAACTCTTCCTCGACGCTTTGCTGGATCGGAGCCCGAGGATCGTCATCGAGCTGAATGTGTGCTAAGAACTCGGAGGTGTCGGAGTAACGGTGCTTGGATCGGTCGGATCGGGAAGAAGACGTACGACTACTTCCTCTACGTTGTGAGATCGCTTCCGCAGTCGGTCTGCGTTGGTACGTAGATAATACTCTCCCCCTCATTGCTATGCATCACCATGATCTTGCGTGTGCGTAAGAAAATTTTCGAAATTACTACGTTCCCCAACAGATACGTCTCCAACGTATCTATAACTTTTGATTGCTCCATGCTATGTTATCTACTGTTTTGGGCAATATTGGGCTTTATTATCCACTTTTATATTATTTTTTGGACTAACCTATTAACCGGAGGCCCAGCCCAGAATTGTTGTTTTTCTGCCTATTTCAGTGTTTCGAAGAAAAGGAATATCAAATGGAGTCGAAACGGAACGAAATCAATTGGAGATGTTATTTTTGGAAGGAAAGCTACCGGATGGACTTGGACCCCATGTCAGGAGCCAAGGGAGGTGCTCACGAGGGTGGGGGCACCCCCCCCCCTAGGGCGCACCCCCTGCCTCGTGGGGCCCCCGAAGCTCCACCGACGTACTTCTTTCACCCATATGTACATACGTACCCAAAAACTTCCAGAGCAGACAATAGATCAGGAGTTCCGCCGCCAGAAGCCTCCGTAGCCACCGAAAACCAATCTAGACCTGTTCCGGCACCCTGCCGGAGGGGGCAATCCTTCTCCGGTGGCCATCTTCATCATCCCGGTGCTCTCCATGACGAGGGGGGAGTAGTTCTCCCTCGGGGCTGAGGGTATGTACCAGTAGCTATGTGTTTGATCTCTCTCTTTCTCGTGTTCTTGAGGTGGTACGATCTTGATGTATTGGGAGCTTTCCTATTATAGTTTGATCTTATGATGTTTTCTCCCCCCTCTACTCTCTTGTAAAGGATTGAGTTTCCCCTTTGAAGTTATCTTATCAGATTGAGTCTTTACAGATTTGAGAACACTTGATGTATGTCTTGCCGTGTGTATCTGTGGTGACAATGGGATACCACACGATTCACTTGATGTATGTTTTGGTGATCAACTTGCGGGTTCCGCCCACGAACCTATGCATAGGGGTTGGCACACGTTTTCGTCGTGATTCTCCGGTAGGAACTTTGGGGCACTCTTTGAGGTTCTATGTGTTGGTTGAATAGATGAATCTGAGATTGTGTGATGCATATTGTATAATCATACCCACGGATACTTGAGGTGACATTGGAGTATCTAGGTGACATTAGGGTTTTGGTTGATTTGTGTCTTAAGGTGTTATTCTAGTACAAACTCTAGGGCTGTTTGTGACACTTATAGGAATAGCCCAACGAATTGATTGGAAAGAATAACTTTGAGGTGGTCTCGTACCCTACCATAATCTCTTCGTTCGTTCTCCGCTATTAGTGACTTTGGAGTGACTCTTTGTTGCATGTTGAGGGATAGTTATGTGATCCAATTATGTTATTATTGTTGAGAGGACTTGCACTAGTGAAAGTATGAACCCTAGGCCTTATTTCCACGCATTGCAATACCGTTTACGCTCACTTTTATCATTAGTTACCTTGCTGTTTTATATTTTCAGATTACAAATACCCATATCTACTATACATATACCACTTGTATCACCATCTCTTCGCCGAACTAGTGCACCTATACAATTTACCATTGTATTGGATGTGTTGGGGACACAAGAGACTCTTTGTTATTTGGTTGCAAGGTTTATTGAGAGAGACCATCTTCATCCTACGCCTCCTACGGATTGATAAACCTTAGGTCATCCACTTGAGGGAAATTTTCTACTGTCCTACAAACCTCTGCACTTGGAGGCCCAACTACGTCTACAAGAAGAAGGTTGTGTAGTAGACATCATGGCACATATTGTGACTCTCCACCTCGACATTGCGCAGGAGGGACGGGTGCTCTCCACTGAGGAGCGGGACCTCCGCTCTAGACTAAAGAGATGGGTGATCAGTTTGGCAGTGCTGGAGAGGGCTAGAAAGAGCCAATGCGCTAGGATCACAAATCTAAGAGACGGTGATGCAAACACCAAATCCTTCCACCGACGCATTAACGCCCCTAGGAGGAAAAACCACATCCATCGAATCAAGCGCGAGCATGGCTGGGTAACAGAGCACAAGGAAAAGGAGAAGATCATTCATGATCATTTCTCTGAGGTGATGGGGAGGGGGAGCACGAGCAGTAAGGAATTTAACTGGGAGGAACTTGGCATTGAGTCCCATCATATGCATGGCCTTGATAGTGATATCACTAAGGACGAGGTATGGGAAGCCATCAAGGAGATGCCTAATGATAAAGCGCCCAGGCCGAATGGCTTCACAGGCATTTTCTTCAAAAAGTGTTGGGGGATTATCAAGCATGCCGTCATGAGGGTCATTCAACGCTTTGCTTCTCTCAACACCTCCGACATCCAGTGGCTCAACTCTGCCAAGGTAGTTCTCTTGCCCAAAAAGGAAGGGGCGGAACGCATCTCTGACTACAGGCCTATTAGCCTCATCCACGCCATTGCTAAAATCATCGCCAAGGTGGTAACCATAGAAGCATGTTTACTAATAAGTTAAAGTTCACCTTTAACATTAGCCATATAATCACTCAAGTGTTCGATCATATAAGCATTATGTTTCAATTGTCTACCAACAGAAGCATTAAAATCTTCATGCTTAACCATAAAGTTATCAAATTCATCCAAACATCGGCTAGCAAACTTAGCAGGAGGGATTTCAGCTTTATCATATCTATAGAAACAATTTACCTTTACTACCTGTGTTGGGTTATAGAGACCATGTATTTCTTCAATAGGTGATGAATTAAGACCATGTATTTCTTCAACAGGAGGTAAATTCTTAACATCTTCAGTTTTTATACCTTTTTCTTTCATAGATTTCTTTGCCTCTTGCATATCTTCAGGACTGAGAAATAGAATACCCCTTTTCTTCGGAGTTGTCTTAGGAGTTGGTTCAGGAAGTCTCCAATTATTTTCATTAGTAAACATATTATTCAATAGCATTTCAGCTTGATCAACAATTCTTTCCCTGAAAACACAACCAGCACAACTATCCAGCTGGTCTCTGGAAGCATCGGTTAGTCCATTATAAAAGATATCAAGTATTTCATTTTTCTTGAGAGGATGATCAGGCAAAGCATTAAGTAATTTGAGAAGCCTCCCCCAAGCTTGTGGGAGACTCTCTTCTTCAATTTGCACAAAATTATATATTTCCCTTAAAGCAGCTTGTTTCTTATGAGCGGGGAAATATTTAGCAGAGAAGTAGTAAATCATATCCTGGGGACTACGCACACAACCAGGATCAAGAGAATTAAACCATATCTTAGCATCATCCTTTAATGAGAACGGAAATAATTTAAGGATATAATAGTAGTGAGTTTTCTCGTCATTAGTGAACAGGGTAGCTATATCATTTAATTTAGTAAGATGTGCCACAACAGTTTCAGATTCATAGCCATAGAAAGGATCAGATTCAACCAAAGTAATTAACTCAGGATCAACAGAGAAATCATAATCCTTATCAATAATAAAGATAGGTGAAGTAGCATAAGCAGGACCATATTTCATTCTAGCATTCAGATTTTTTTCTTTAATCTTGGCGAATAGTTTCTTAAGATCACTTCTATCATTACAGGCAAGAAAGTCTCTAGCAATTTCTTCATCCATAACATAATCCTCAGGAACAAAAGGCAATTCATATCTAGGGGGAGAATCTTCATCATCACTTTCATCAATATTATCAGTTTCAATAATTTCATTCTCTCTATCCCTAGCAAGTTGTTCATCAAGAAATTCACCAAGTGGCACAGTAGTATCAAGCATAGAAGTAGTTTCATCATAAGTATCATGCAAAGCAGAAGTGGTATCATCAATAACATGCGACATATCAGAATTAATAGTAGAAGCAGGTTTAGGTGTCGCAAGTTTACTTAAAACAGAAGGTGAATCAAGTGCAGAGCTAGATGGAAGTTCCTTACCTCCCCTCGTAGTTGAGGGAAATTTTTTGGTTCTTTGATATTTCAAGTTCTTCATAGTGATAAGCAGATATAAATCCCAAGTGACTCAAAGAATAGAGCTATGCTCCCCGGCAAAGGCGCCAGAAAATGGTCTTGATAACCCACAAGTATAGGGGATCGCAACAGTTTTCGAGGGTAGAGTATTCAACCCAAATTTATTGATTCAAGACAAGGGGGCCAAAGAATATTCTCAAGTATTAGCAGCTGAGTTGTCAGTTCAACCACACCTGGAAACTTAATATCTGCAGCAAAGTGTTTAGTAGCAAAGTAATATGATAAATGGTAAGGGTAGCAAAAGTAATATTTTCGGGTTTTGTAGTGATTGTAACAATAGCAACTGAAAAGTAAATAAGCGAAGAACAATATATGGAAAAGCTCGTAGGCAATGGATCGGTGCTGGAGAATTATGCCAGATGTGATCGATCATGTAATAGTCATAACCTAGGGTGACACAGAACTAGCTCCAGTTCATCAATGTAATGTAGGCATATATTCCGAATATAGTCATACGTGCTTATGGAAAAGAACTTGCATGACATCTTTTGTCCTACCCTCCCGTGGCAGCGGGGTCCTATTGGAAACTAAGGGATATTTGTTGGGGAACGTAGTAATTTCAACAGTTTTCCTACGCACACGCAAGATCATGGTGATGCATAGCAACGAGGGGGAGAGTTAGATCTACGTACCCTTGTAGATCGCAACGGAAGCGTTGACACAACGTAGAGGAAGTAGTCGTACGTCTTCTTATCGATCCGACCGATCCAAGCACCGTTACTCCGGAACCTCCGAGTTCTTAGCACACGTACAGCTCGATGATGATCCCCGGGCTCCGATCCAGCAAAGCTTCGGGGAGGTGTTCCGCCAGCAGGACGGCGTGGTGACGATCTTGATGTTCTACTGTCGCAGGGCTTCGCCTAAGCACCGCTACAATACGACCGAGGTGGAATATGGTGGCAGGGGGCACCGCACACGGCTAAGGAACGATCACGTGGATCAACTTGTGTGTCTATGGGGTGCCCCCTGCCCCTGTATATAAAGGATGGAGGAGGAGGAGGCCGGCCAAGGCTAGGCGCGCCAGGTGTGGAGTCCTACTAGGACTCCAAGTCCTAGTAGGAGTCCACCAAGAGGGGAGGAAGGGAGAAGGAAGTGGAGGAGTAGGAAAGGTGGCCGGCCCCCTTTTCCCTAGTCCAATTCGGACTAGAGGGGAGGGGGGAGCAGCAGCCTTTTTCCTCTTCCCACTAAAGCCCATCAAGGCCCATTACTTCTCCCGTAACTACCCGGTACTCCGAAAAATACCCGAATCACTCGGAACCTTTCCGATGCCCGAATATAGTCGTACAATATATCGATCTTTACGTCTCGACCATTTCGAGACTCCTCGTCATGTCCCCGATATCATCCGGGACTCCGAACTCCTTCGGTACATCAAAACTCATAAACTCATAATATAACTGTCATCGAAACCTTAAGCGTGCGGACCCTACGGTTCGAGAACAATGTAGACATGACCGAGACACGTCTCCGGTCAATAACCAATAGCGGGACCTGGATGCCCATATTGGCTCCTACATATTCTACGAAGATCTTTATCGGTCAGACCGCATAACAACATACGATGTTCCCTTTGTCATCGGTATGTTACTTGCCCGAGATTCGATCGTCGGTATCCAATACCTAGTTCAATCTCGTTACCGGCAAGTCGCTTTACTCGTTCCGTAATACAACATCCCGCAACTAACTCATTAGTTGCAATGCTTGCAAGGCTTTAAGTGATGTGCATTACCGAGAGGGCCCAGAGATACCTCTCCGACAATCGGAGTGACAAATCCTAATCTCGAAATACGCCAACCCAACATCTACCTTTGGAGACACCTGTAGTACTCCTTTATAATCACCCAGTTACGTTGTGACGTTTGGTAGTACCCAAAGTGTTCCTCCGGTAAATGGGAGTTGCATAATCTCATAGTCATAGGAACATGTATAAGTCATGAAGAAAGCAATAGCAACATACTAAACGATCGGGTGCTAAGCTAATGGAATGGGTCATGTCAATCAGATCATTCATCTAATGATGTGATCCCATTAATCAAATAACAAATCTTTGTCCATGGTTAGGAAACATAACAATCTTTGATTAACGAGCTAGTCAAGTAGAGGCATACTAGTGACACTCTGATTGTCTATGTATTCACACATGTATTATGTTTCCGGTTAATACAATTCTAGCATGAATAATAAATATTTATCATGATATAAGGAAATAAATAATAACTTTATTATTGCCTCTAGGGCATATTTCCTTCAGTCTCCCACTTGCACTAGAGTCAATAATCTAGATCACATCACCATGTGATTAACATCGATAGTTCACATCATCATGTGATTAACACCCATAGTTCACATCGCCATGTGACCAACACCCAAAGGGTTTACTAGATTCAGTAATCTAGTTCACATCGCTATGTGATTAACACCCAAAGAGTACTAAGGTGTGATCATGTTTTGCTTGTGAGAGAATCTTAGTCAACGGGTCTGCCACATTCAGATCCACATGTATTTTGCAAATTTCTAAGTCAACAATGCTCTGCATGGAGCTACTCTAGCTAATTGCTCCCACTTTCAATATGTATCTAGACCGAGACTTAGAGTCATCTAGATTAGTGTCAAAACTTGCATCGGCGTAACCCTTTACGACGAACCTTTTTATCACGTCCATAATCGAGAAACATATCCTTATTTCACTAAGGATAATTCTAACCGTTGTCCAGTGATCTACTCCTAGATCACTATTGTACTCCCTTGCCAAATCAGTGCAGGGTATACAATAGATCTGGTATACAACATGACATACTTTATAGAACCTATGGCCAAGGTATAGGGAATGACTTTCATTCTCTTTCTATCTTCTGCCGTGGTTGGGCTTTGAGTCTTACTCAACTTCACACCTCATAATACAGGCAAGAACTCTTTCTTTGACTGCTCCATTTTGAACTACTTCAAAATCTTGTCAAGGTATGTACTCATTGAAAAAACTTATCAAGCGTCTTGATCTATCTCTATAGATCTTGAAGCTCAATATGTAAGCAGCTTCACCGAAGTCTTTCTTTGAAAAACTCCTTTCAAACACTCATTTATGCTTTACAGAATAATTCTACATTATTTCCGATCAACAATATGCCATTCACATATACTTATCAGAAATGTTGTAGTGCTCCCACTCACTTTCTTGTAAATACAGGCTTCACCGCAAGTCTGTATAAAACTATATGCTTTGATCAACTCATCAAAGCGTATATTCCAACTCCGAGATGCTTGCACCAGTCCACAGATGGATTGCTAGAGCTTGCACATTTTGTTAGCACCTTTCGGATTGACAAAACCTTCTGTTGCATCATATACAACTCTTCTTTAATAAATCCATTAAGGAATGCAGTTTTGTTTATCCATTTGCCAGATTTCATAAAATGCGGCAATTACTAACATGATTCGGATAGACTCAAGCATAGATACGAGTGAGAAGCTCTCATCGTAGTCAACACCTTGAACTTGTCGAAAACCTTTTGCGACAATTCTAGCTTTGTAGATAGTAACACTACTATCAGCGTCCGTCTTCCTCTTGAAGATCCATTTATTCTCAATTGCTTGCCGATCATCGGGCAAGTCAACCAAAGTTCAAACTTTGTTCTCATACATGGATCATATCTCAGATTTCATGGCCTCAAACCATTTCGCGGAATCTGGGCTCATCATCGCTTCCTCATAGTTCGTATGTTCGTCATGGTCAAGTAACATGACCTCTAGAACAGGATTACCGTACCACTCTGGTGCGGATCTCACTCTGGTTTACCTACGAGATTCGGTAGTAAATTGATCTGAAGTTACATGATCATCATCATTAGCTTCCTCACTAATTGGTGTAGTAGTCACAAGAACAGATTTTTGTGATGAACTACTTTCCAATAAGGTAGAAGGTACAATTACCTTATCAAGTTTTCTACTTTCCTCCCACTTACTTCTTTCAAGAGAAACTCCTTCTCTAGAAAGGATCCATTATAAGCAACGAATGTCTTGCCTTAGGATCTGTGATAGAAGGTGTACCCAACAGTCTCCTTTGGGTATCCTATGAAGACATATTTCTCCGATTTGGGTTTGAGCTTATCAGGATGAAACTTTTTCTCATAAGCATCGCAACCCCAAACTTCAAGAAACGACAACTTTGGTTTCTTGCCAAACCATAGTTCATAAGGCGTCGTCTCGACGGATATAGATGGTGCCCCTTTTTTTAACGTGAATGCAGCTGTCTCTAATGCATGACACCAAAAACGATAGTGGTAAATCGGTAAGAAACATCATAGATTGCACTATATCCAATAAAGTACGGTTATGACGTTCGGACACACCATTATGCTGTGGTGTTCCAGGTGGCGTGAGTAGTGAAACTATTTCACATTGTTTTAACTGAAGACCAAACTTGTAACTCAAATACTCTTTTCCACGATCAGATCGTAGAAACTTTATTTTCTTGTTACGATGATTTTCCACTTCACTCTGAAATCATATGAACTTTTCAAATGTAACAGACTTCTATTTCATTAAGTAGATATACCCATATCTGCTCAAATCATCTGTGAAGGTCAGAAAATAATGATACCTGCTGCAAGCCTTAAATATTCATCGGACCACATACATCAGTACGTATGATTGCCAACAATTCTGTTGCTTGCTCCATTCTTCCGGAGAACGGCGTTTTAGTCATCTTGCCCAAAAGGCATGGTTCGCAAGCATCAAGTGATTCATAATCAAGTGATTCTAAAAGCCCATCAGCATGGAGTTTCTTCATGCGCTTTATACCAATATGACCTAAATGGCAGTGCCACAAATAAGTTGCACTATCATTATTAACTTTGCATCTTTTGGTTTCAATATTATGAATATGTGTATCACTACGATCGAGATCCAGCGAACTTGTTTCATTGGGTGTATGACCATCGAAGGTTTTATTCACGTAAACAGAACAACAATTATTCTCTGACTTTAGTGAATAACCGTATTGCAATAAACATGATCAAATCATATTCATGCTCAACGCAAAAACCAAATAACACTTATTTAAGTTCAACACTAATCCCGAAAGTATAGGGGAGTGTGCGATGATGATCATATCAATCTTGGAACTACTTCCAACACACATCGTCACTTCACCCTTAACTAGTCTATGTTTATTCTGCAACTCCTGTTTCGAGTTACTACTCTTAGCAACTGAACCAATATCAAATACTGAGGGGTTGCTATAAACACTAGTAAAGCACACATCAATAACATGTATATCAAATATACTTTTGTTCACTTTGCCATCCTTCTTATCCGCCAAATACTTGGGGCAGTTCCGCTTCCAGTGACCAGTCCCTTTGCAGTAGAAGCACTTAGTCTCAGGCTTAGGACCAGACTTGGGCTTCTTCACTTGAGCAGCAACTTGCTTGCCGTTTTCTTGAAGTTCCCCTTCTTCCCTTTTGCCCTTTTCTTCAAACTAGTGGTCTTGTCAACCATCAACATTTGATGTTTTTCTTGATTTCTACCTTCATCGATTTCAGCATCACGAAGAGCTTGGGAATCGTTTCCGTTATCCCTTGCATATCATAGTTCATCACGAAGTTCTACTAACTTGGTGATGGTGACTAGAGAATTCTGTCAATCACTATCTTATCTGGAAGATTAACTCCCACTTGATTCAAGCGATTGTAGTACCCAGACAATCTGAGCACATGCTCACTAGTCGAGCGATTCTCCTCCATCTTTTAGCTATAGAACTTGTTGGAGACTTCATATCTCTCAACTCGGGTATTTGCTTGAAATATTAACTTCAACTCCTGGAACATCTCATATGGTCCCTGGCGTTCAAAACGTCTTTGAAGTCCCGATTCTAAGCCATTAAGCATGGTGCACTAAACTATCAAGTAGTCATCATATTGAGCTAGCCAAACGTTCATAACGTCTGCATCTGCTCCTGCAATAGGTCTGTCACCTAGCGGTGCATCAAGGACATAATTTTTCTGTGCAGCAATGAGGATAAACCTCAGATCACGTATCCAATCCGTATCATTGCTACTAACATCTTTCAACACAATTTTCTCTAGGAACATATCAAAATAAACATATGAAAGCAACAACGCGAGCTATTGATCTTCAACATAGATATGCTAATACTACCAGGACTAAGTTCATGATAAATTAAAGTTCAATTAATCATATTACTTAAGAACTCCCACTTAGATAGACATCCCTCTAATCCTCTAAGTGATCACGTGATCCAAATCAACTAAACCATAACCGATCATCACGTGAGATGGAGTAGTTTTCAATGGTGAACATCGTTATGTTGATCATATCTACTATATGATTCACGCTCGACCTTTCGGTCTCCATGTTCCGAGGCCATATCTGCATATGCTAGGCTCGTCAAGTTTAACCTGAGTATTCCGCGTGTGCAAAACTGGCTTGCACCCGTTGTAGATGGACGTAGAGCTTATCACACCCGATCATCACGTGGTGTCTGGGCACGACGAACTTTGGCAACGGTGCATACTCAGGGAGAACACTTCTTGATAATTTAGTGAGAGATCATCTTATAATGCTACCGTCAATCAAAGCAAGATAAGATGGACAAAAAGATAAACATCACATGCAATCAAAATATGTGACATGATATGGCCATCATCATCTTGTGCCTATGATCTCCATCTTCAAAGCATCGTCATGATTTCCATCGTCACCGGCATGACATCATGATCTCCATCATCTTGATCTATATCAATATGTCGTCACATGGTCGTCTCGCCAACTATTGCTCTTGCAACTATTGCTATCGCATAGCGATAAAGTAAAGCAATTATTGGGCGCTTGCATCTTATGCAATAGACAGACAACCATAAGGCTTTTGCCAGTTGCCGATAACTTCAACAAAACATGATCATCTTATAACTCATCACGTTTTGACCATATCACATCACAACATGCCCTGCCAAAACAAGTTAGACGTCCTCTACTTTGTTGTTGCAAATTTTACGTGGCTGCTACGGGCTTAGCAAGAACCAATCTTACCTACGCATCAAAACCACAACAATAGTTTGTCAAATAGACTCCGTTTTAACCTTCGCAAGGACCGGGCGTAGCCACACTCGGTTCAACTAAAGTTGGAGAAACAGTCACCCGCAAGTCACCTATGTGCAAAGCACGTCGGGGAAACCGGTCTCGCGTAAGCGTACGCGTAATGTCGGTCCGGGCCGCTTCATCCAACAATACCGCCGAACCAAAGTATGACATGTTGGTAGGCAGTATGACTTATATCGCCCACAACTCACTTGTGGTCTACTCGTGCATATAACATCAAACCATAAAACCTAGGCTCGGATGCCACTGTTGGGGAACGTAGTAATTTCAACAGTTTTCCTACGCACACGCAAGATCATGGTGATGCATAGCAACGAGGGGGAGAGTAGATCTACGTACCCTTGTAGATCGCAACGGAAGCGTTGACACAACATAGAGGAAGTAGTCGTACGTCTTCTTATCGATCCGACCGATCCAAGCACCGTTACTCCGGCACCTCCGAGTTCTTAGCACACGTACATCTCGATGACGATCCCCGGGCTCCGATCCAGCAAAGCTTCGGGGAGGTGTTCCGCCAGCACGACGGCGTGGTGACGATCTTGATGTTCTACTGTCGCAGGGCTTCGCCTAAGCACCGCTACAATACGATCGAGGTGGAATATGGTGGCAGGGGGCACCGCACACGGCTAAGGAACGATCACGTGGATCAACTTGTGTGTCTATGGGGTGCCCCCTGCCCCTGTATATAAAGGATGGAGGAGGAGGAGGCCGGCCAAGGCTAGGCGCGCCAGGTGTGGAGTCCTACTAGGACTCCAAGTCCTAGTAGGAGTCCACCAAGAGGGGAGGAAGGGAGAAGGAAGTGGAGGAGTAGGAAAGGTGGCCGGCCCCCTTTTCCCTAGTCCAATTCGGACTAGAGGGGAGGGGGGAGCAGCAGCCTTTTTCCTCTTCCCACTAAAGCCCATCAAGGCCCATTACTTCTCCCGTAACTACCCGGTACTCCGAAAAATACCCGAATCACTCGGAACCTTTCCGATGCCCGAATATAGTCGTACAATATATCGATCTTTACGTCTCGATCATTTCGAGACTCCTCGTCATGTCCCCGATATCATCCGGGACTCCGAACTCCTTCGGTACATCAAAACTCATAAACTCATAATATAACTGTCATCGAAACCTTAAGCGTGCGGACCCTACGGTTCGAGAACAATGTAGACATGACCGAGACACGTCTCCGGTCAATAACCAATAGCGGGACCTGGATGCCCATATTGGCTCCTACATATTCTACGAAGATCTTTATCGGTCAGACCGCATAACAACATACGATGTTCCCTTTGTCATCGGTATGTTACTTGCCCGAGATTCGATCGTCGGTATCCAATACCTAGTTCAATCTCGTTACCGGCAAGTCGCTTTACTCGTTCCGTAATACAACATCCCGCAACTAACTCATTAGTTGCAATGCTTGCAAGGCTTTAAGTGATGTGCATTACCGAGAGGGCCCAGAGATACCTCTCCGACAATCGGAGTGACAAATCCTAATCTCGAAATACGCCAACCCAACATCTACCTTTGGAGACACCTGTAGTACTCCTTTATAATCACCCAGTTACGTTGTGACGTTTGGTAGTACCCAAAGTGTTCCTCCGGTAAACGGGAGTTGCATAATCTCATAGTCATAGGAACATGTATAAGTCATGAAGAAAGCAATAGCAACATACTAAACGATCGGGTGCTAAGCTAATGGAATGGGTCATGTCAATCAGATCATTCATCTAATGATGTGATCCCATTAATCAAATAACAAATCTTTGTCCATGGTTAGGAAACATAACAATCTTTGATTAACGAGCTAGTCAAGTAGAGGCATACTAGTGACACTCTGTTTGTCTATGTATTCACACATGTATTATGTTTCCGGTTAATACAATTCTAGCATGAATAATAAATATTTATCATGATATAAGGAAATAAATAATAACTTTAGTATTGCCTCTAGGGCATATTTCCTTCAATATTAAGGCCTCCTTTTAATAGAGTACCGGACCAAAGCATTAACGCATAGTCAATACATGAACTCCTCAAACAATGGTCATCACCGGGAGTGGTCCCGATTATTGTCACTTCGGGGTTGCCGGATCATAACACATAGTAGGTGACTATAGACTTGCAAGATGGGATCAAGAACTCTCATATATTGATGGAAACATAATAGGTTCAGATCTGAAATCATGGCACTCGGGCCCTAGTGACAAGCATTAAGCATAGCAAGGTCATAGCAACATCAATCTCAGAACATAGTGGATACTAGGGATCAAATCCTGACAAAACTAACTCGATTACATGATAAATCTTATCCAACCCATCACCGTCCAGCAAGCCTACGATGGAATTACTCACGCACGGCGGTGAGCATCGTGAAATTCGTGATGGAGGAAGTTTGATGATGACGATGGCGACGGATTCCCCTTTCCGGAGCCCCGAACAGACTCCAGATCAGCCCTCCCGAGAGAGTTTAGGGCTTGGCGGCGGCTCCATATCGTAAAACGTGATGAATCCTTCTCCCTGATTTTTTCTCCCCGAACGTGAATATATAGAGGTTGAGTTGAGGTCGGTGGAGCTCCAGGGGGCCCACGAGGCAGGGGGGTAGGGCGCGCCCCCACCCTCGTGGACAGGGTGTGGGCCCCCTGGCGTGGATCTTTCTTCTAGTATTTTTTATATATTCCAAAAATAATTCTCTGTTGATTTTCAGGTCATTCCAAGAACTTTTATTTCGGCACAAAAATGACACCATGGCAATTCTGCTGAAAATAGCATCAGTCCGAGTTAGTTCCATTCAAATCATGCAAGTTAGAGTCCAAAACAAGGGCAAAAGTGTTTGGGAAAGTAGATACGACGGAGACGTATCAGTCTTCATTTGAAACAATGCGGAATAGTTTCGCAAATCACGCCACCTGGAACACCACAACGTAATGGTGTGTCCGAACGTCGTAACCGCACTTTATTAGATATGGTGCGATCTATGATGTCTCTCACTGATTTACCGCTATCGTTTTGGGGTTATGCTTTAGAGACGGTTGCATTCACATTAAATAGGGCACCACCAAATTCCGTTGAGATGACACCTTATGAACTGTGGTTTGGCAAGAAACCCAAGTTGTCGTTTCTTAAAGTTTGGGGCTGCGATGCTTATGTGAAAAATCTTAAACCTGATAAGCTTGAACCCAAATCAGAGAAATGTGTCTTCATAGGATATCCAAAGGGGACTGTTGGGTACACCTTCTATCACAGATCCGAAGGCAAGATATTCGCTGCTAAGAATGGATCCTTTCTAGAGAAGGAGTTTCTCTCGAAAGAAGTGAGTGGGAGAAAAGTAGAACTTGATGAGGTAATTGTACCTTCTCCCTTATTGGAAAGTAGTTCATCACTGAAATCAGTTCTAGTGATTCGTACATCAGTAAGTGAGGAAGCTAATGATGATGATCATGAAGCTTCTGATCAAGTTACTACCGAACCTCGTAGGTCAACCAGAGTAAGATCCGCACCAGAGTGATTCGGTAATCATGTTCTGGAGGTCATGTTACTTGACCATGACGAACCTACGAACTATGAGGAAGAGATGATGAGCCCAGATTCCGCAAAATGGCTTGAGGCCATGAAATCTGAGATGGGATCCATGTATGATAAGAAAGTGTGTGCTTTGGTTGACTTGTCCGATGATCGGCAGGCCATAGAGAATAAATGGATCTTCAAGAAGAAGACTGACGCTAACGGTAATGTTACTGTCTACAAAGATCGACTTGTTGCAATAGGTTTTCGACGAGTTCAAGGAGTTGACTACGATGAGACCTTCTCACCCGTAGCGATGCTTAAGTCCGTCTGAATCATGTTAGCAATTGTCGCATTTTATGATTATGAAATTTGGAAAATGCATGTCAAAACTGCATTCCTTAATGGATATCTTAAAGAAGAGCTGTATATGATGCAACCAGAAGGTTTTGTTGATCCAAAAGGCGCTAACAAAGTGTGCAAGCTCCAGCGATCCATTTATGGACTGGTGCAAGCCTCTCGGAGTTGGAATATATGCTTTTATAGTGTGATCAAAGCATATGGTTTTATACAGACTTTTGGAGAAGCCTGTATTTACAAGAAAGTGAGTGGGAGCTCTGTAGCATTTCTGATATTATATGTAGATGACATATTGTTGATCAGAAATGATACTGAATTGCTGAATAGAATAAAAGGATAGTTGAATAAGAATTTTTCAATGAAAGGCCTCGGTGAAGCTGCTTATATATTGGGCATCAAGATCTAGAGAGATAGATCAAGATGCTTAATTGGACTTCCACAAAGCACATACCTTGATAAAGTTTTGAAGAAGTTCAAAATGGATCAAGTAAAGAAAGAGTTCTTGCCTGTGTTACCAGGTGTGAATTTGAGTCAGACTCAATGTCCGACCACTGCAGAAGATAGAGAGAAAATGAAAGGCATTCCCTATGCTTCAGCCATAGGTTCTATCATGTATGCAATACTGTGTACCAGACCTGATGTGTGCCTTGCTATTAGTTTAGCAGGGAGGTACCAAAGTAATCCAGGAGTGGATCAGTGGACAGCGGTCAAGAACATCCTGAAATACCTGAAGAGAACTAAGGATATGTTTCTCGTTTACGGAGGTGACAAAGAGCTGGTCGTAAACGGTTACATCGATGCAAGCTTTGACACTGATCCGGATGACTCTAAGTCACAAATTGGATACGTATTTTTATTAAATGGTGGAGCTGTCAGTTGGTGCAGTTCCAAGAAGAGCGTCGTGGCGGGATCTACGTGTGAAGCGGAGTACATAGCTGCTTCGGAAGCAACAAATGAAGGAGTCTGGATGAAGGAGTTCATATCCGATCTAGGCGTAATACCTAGTGCATCGGGTCTAATGAAAATCTTTTGTGACAATACTGGACCAATTGCCTTGGCAAAGGAATCCAGATGTCACAAGAGAACCAAGCACATCAAGAGACGCTTCAATTCCATCCACGATCAAGTCAAGGAGGGACACATAGAGATTTGCAAGATACATACGGATCTGAATGTTGCAGACCCGTTGACTAAGCCTCTCTCACGACCAAAACATGATCGGCACTAAGACTAAATGGGTGTTAGAAACATTGCAATGTAATGTAGATTATTGGCTCTAGTGCAAGTGGGAGACTGAAGGAAATATGCCCTAGAGGCAATAATAAAGTTGTTATTTATATTTCCTTATATCATGATAAATGTTTATTATTTCATGCTAGAATTGTATTAACCGGAAACTTAGTACATGTGTGAATACATAGACAAACAGAGTGTCACTAGTATGCCTCTACTTGACTAGCTCGTTGAATCAATGGTGGTTATGTTTCCTGACCATAGACATGAGTTGTCATTTGATTAATGGGATCACATCATTGGAAAATGATGTGATTGACTTGACCCATCCGTTAGCTTAGCACGATGATCGTTTAGTTTGTTGATATTGCTTTCTCCATAACTTATGCATGTTCCTATGACTATGAGATCTTGCAACTCCCGAATACCGGAGGAACACTTACTGTGCTATCAAACGTCACAACGTAACTGGGTCACTATAAAGATGCTCTACAGGTGTCTCCGATGGTGTTTGTTGAGTTGGCATAGATCGAGATTAGGATTTGTCACTCTGAGTATCGGAGAGGTATCTTTGGGCCCTCTCGGTAATGCACATCACTATAAGCCTTGCAAGCAAAGTGACTAACGAGTTAGTTGTGGGATGATGCATTATGGAACGACTAAAGAGACTTGCTGGTAACGTGATTGAACTAGGTACTAAGATACCGATGATCGAATCTCGGGCAAGTAACATGCCGATGACAAAGGGAACAACGTATGTTGTTGTGCAGTTTGACCGATAAAGATCTTTGTAGAATATGTAGGAACCAATATGAGCATCCAGGTTCCGCTATTGGTTATTGACCGAATATGAGTCTCGGTCATGTCTACATAATTCTCGAACCCGTAGGGTCCGCATGCTTAACATTCGGTGACGATGAATATTATGAGTTTATGTGTTTTGATGTACCGAAGGTAGTTCGGAGTCCCGGATATGATCACGGACATGACGAGGAGTCTCGAAATGGTCGAGACATAAATATCAATATATTGGAAACCTATGTTTGGACATCGGAATGATTCCGAATGAGTTCGGGCATTTTTCGGAGTACCGGGAGGTTACCGGAACCCCCCGGGGAGTGTATGGGCCTTAGTGGAATAGAGGGGAGGAAGGGAAAAGGTGGGAGGCGCGCCCCCTAGCCCAATCTAAATTGGGTGCCCCCCTTCCTTCCCTCTCTCCTTCCCTTCCTTCTCTCCTACTCCTACTACTTGGAAGGAGGGAATCCTATTCCCGGTGGGAGTAGGACTCCCCTAGGGCGCGCCATAGAGGGCCGGCCCTCCCCCCTCCTCCACTCCTTTATATACGGTGAGGGGGCATCCAATAGACACACAAGTGGATCATGGTCTTAATCGTGTGCGGTGCCCCCCTCCACCATAATCCACCTCGGTCATATCGTAGCGGTGCTTAGGCGAAGCCCTGTTCCGGTAGCTTCATCATCATCGTCATCATGCCGTCGTGATCACGAAACTCTCCCTCGGCACTCAGCTGGATCTAGAGTTCGTGGGACGTCACCGAGCTGAACGTGTGTAGATCGCGGAGGTGCCGTACTTTCGGTACTAGGATCGGTCGGATCATGAAGATGTTCGACTACATCAACCGCGTTGTCATAACGCTTCCGCTTAAGGTCTACGAGGGTACATGGACAACACTCTTCCCCTCTCGTTGCTATGCATCACCTAGATAGATCTTGCATGTGCGTAGGAATTTTTTTGAAATTACTGCGTTCCCCAACAGATGCAGTACAGTACAGATAAGTATTTCTCTCGGTTAAGAACCAAGGTTATCAATCCAGTAGGAGAACCACACAACACCTCGTTAACAGCACCTGCAGACAAAATAACAAATACTTCCACCCAACACAAACAAAGGGTTGTCAATCCCCTGGTGGTTAATTGCAAGGATCAAATCTTATATAGGTAGATGGATAAATGAAACACAAAATAAAATAAAGCAAAGAAAATTGCAGCAAGTTATTTTTGGTTTCTGATATATGATGAAAATAGACCCGGGGGCCATAGTTTTCACTAGAGGCTTCTCTCTTGAAAATACCATATGGTGGGTAAACAAAATATTGTTGGGAATTGATAGAAAAGCGAATAATCATGATGATATCTAAGGCAATGATCATGTATATAGGCATCATGTCCGAGACAAGTAGACCGAAATGATTCTGCATCTACTACTATTACTCCACACATCGACCGCTATCTGGCATGCATCTAGAGTATTAAGTTCATAACGAACGGAGTAACGCCTAAAGCAAGATGACATGGTGTAGACAAAGTAAACTCATGCATGAATAAACCCCATCTTTTTATCCTTAATAGCAATGATACAATACGTGTCATGTCCCTTTCTGTCATTGGGATTGATCACTGCAAGATCGAACCCATTACAAAGCACCTCTCCCATTGCAAGAAAAATCAATCTAGTTTGCCAAACCAAATCGATAGATCGGAGAGAAATACAAAGCTATAATAATCATGCATAAAAGAGTTCAGAGAAGACTCAAATAATATTCATAGATAATCTGATCATAAACTCATAATTCATCAGATTTCAACAAACACACCGCAAATAGTGATTACATCAAATAGAACTCCAAGAACATCGAGGGGAACATTGTATTGAAGATCAAAGAGAGAGAAAAAGCCGTCTAGCTACTAGCTATAGACCCGTAGGTCTGTGGTAAACTACTCACACATCATCGAAAGGGCAGCATGGTTGATGTAGAGCCCCTCCATGGTTGAATCCCCCCCCCCCAGCGTAGTGACAGAAAAGGCCCCAGATGGGATCTCTTGAGAACGGAAACTTGCGGCGGCGGAAATAGGGTTTTGGCTGGCTCTCTGTTGGTTTCTCGATTTTAGAGAATTCATAGAGGCGGAATTAGGTCAAACGGAGCAAAGGTGGGCCCATGAGGCACCAGGGCGCGCCCTGGTGGCTCGTGGCTACCTCCTTCGCCTTCTGACTTCCTCCCGAAGCTTCTAGTGTCTTTCTATCTAGAAAAATCTCCAAAAAGTTGTTGGGAACGCAGTATTTCAAAAAATTTCCTATGATCACGCAAGATCTATCTAGGAGATGCATAGAAATGAGAGGGGAGAGTGTGTCTACGTACCCTCATAGACCGAAAGCAGAAGAGTTTAGTAACGCGGTTGATGTAGTCGAACGTCTTTGCGATCCAACCGATCAAGTACCGAACGCATGACACCTTCGCAATCTGCACACGTTCATCTCGGTGACGTCCCTCATACTCTTGATCCAGCTGAGTCCGAGGGTGAGTTTCGTCAGCACGACGACGTGTTGACGGTGATGATGAAGTTACCGATGCAGAGCTTCACCTAAGCACTATGACAATATGACCGAGGTGTAAAACTGTGGAGGGGGGCACCGCACACGGCTAAAGGTCAACTTGTGTGTCTATGGGGTGCCCCCTCCCCCGTATATAAAGGAGGGGAGGAGGAGGAGGGCCGGCCACAAGGGGCGCACCCAAGGGGGGGGGGAATCCTACACCTAGTAGGAGAAGAAGGAATGAGAGGAAGAAGAGAAGGAAAGGGGGGCCGGCTCTCCTAGCCCTAGTCCAATTCAGTTTGGGCTAGGGGGCACGTGCCACACCTTGGCCTGCCTCCTCTCTTCCACCATTAGGCCCATGAGGCCCAATAACTTCCCAGGGAGGGGGGTTCCGGTAACCCCCGGTACTCCGAAACTTATCCGAAACGACCCGAACCATTCCGGTGTCCGAATGTAGCCTTCAAATATATGAATCTTTATGTCTCGACCATTTTGAGACTCCTCGTCATGTCCATGATCTCATTCGGGACTCCGAACAACCTTCGCTACATCAAATCACATAACTCATAATACATATCGTCATCGAACGTTAAGCGTGCGGACCCTACGGGTTCGAGAACTATGTAGACATGACTGAGACACATCTTTGGTCAATAACCAATAGCGGAACCTAGATGCTCATATTGGTTCCTACATATTCTACGAAGATCTTTATCGGTCAAACCGCACAACAACATACATTGTTCCCTTTGTCATCGGTATGTTACTTGCCTAAGATTCGATCGTTTGTATCATCATACCTCGTTCAATCTCGTCACTGGCAAGTCTCTTTACTCATTCCGTAATGCATCATCCCGCAACTAACTCATTAGTCACATTGCTTGCGAGGCTTATAGTGATGTGCATTAGCGAGAGGGCCCAGAGATACCTCTCCGGCAATCGGAGTGACAAATCCTAATCTCGATCTATGCCAACTCTACAAACACCATCGGAGACACCTGTAGAGAATCTTTATAATCACCAAGTTATGTTGTGACGTTTGATAGAATACTAAGTGTTCCTCCGGTATTCGGGAGTTGCATAATCTCATAGTCATAGGAACATGTATAAGTCATGAAGAAAGCAATAACAATAAACTAAACAATCATAGTGCTAAGCTAACGGATGGTTCTAGTCCATCACATCATTCTCTAATGACGTGATCCCGTTCATCAAATGAGAACACATGTCCATGGCTAGGAAACTTAACCATGTTTGATTAACGAGCTAGTCAAGTAGAGGCATACTAGGGACACCATGTTTGTCTATGTATTCACACATGTACTAAGTTTCTGTTTAATACAATTCTAGCATGAATAATAAACATTTATCATGATATAAGGAAATATAAATAACAACCTTATTATTTCCTCTAGGGCATATTTCCTTCAAAAGTTTCATTGCATTTGGACTTTGTTTGCTACTGATATTCTGAAAAAGCAAAAACAACAACTGACACTGGGCACTAGGTTAATAGGTTTTTCCAAAAAATGATATATAATTGCTTGTAAATTAATAAAAAAAACATCCAAGATTGATACTATAATAGCATGGAACAATCAAAAATTATAGATACGTTGGAGAAATAACAAGCATCCCCAAGCTTAATTTCTACTTGTCCTCGAGTAGGTAAATGATAAAAACAATTTTTTTGATGTGGAATGCTACCTATCATGTTCATCATGTAATCTCTATTTTGTGGCATGAATATTTAAGATCCAAATGATTCAACGCCATAGTAAGTAGTTTGAAAGAAAAACAATGATAATAAAGCATACTAACAAATAATAATATCTTTCAAAATATCAACGCTAAAGAAAGTTATACCTTCCAAATCATATAGTCGTGTCATGCTCCATCTTATTAACACAAAGTATTTATCATGCACAACTCTGATGACAAGCCAAGCAATTGGTTAATACTTTTGAATGCGCTTCAGCATTTTCAACTCTTATGGAATACATGAGCGCAAACCAGGGATATCTCACTATGGGTGGAATAGAGTATGGTGATAGAGATAATATGGAGGAGACAAAAAGGAGTAGGTCTCACATTGACGAGGCTAATCAATGGGCTATGGAGATGCCCACCAATTGATGTCGATGCAAGGAGTAGGGATTGCCATGCAACAAAGACACTACAAGCTATAAGTATATGAAAGCTCAAAAATAAAACTAAGTGGGTGTGCATCCAACTTGCTTACTCATGAAGACCTAGGGCATTTGAGGAAATCCATTGTTGGAGTATACAAGCCAAGTTCTATAATGAAAAATATTCCCGCTAGTTATATGAAAAATGAAAGCATAGGAGACTCTCTATATGAAAAACATGGTGCTACTTTGAAGCACAAGTGTGGAAAGGATAGTAACATTGCCCCTTCTCTCTTTTTCTCTCATTTTTTGGGATCTTTTTGCCTATTTTTATGGGCTCTTTTTTGCCTATTTATTTTTTATTTCCTCACTTGGGAAAATGCTCTAATAATGAATATGATTATCATCACACTTCTATTTACATACAACTCAAAAGAAAATTACAACTCGATACAAAAACAAAATATGACTCTATGTGAATGCCTCTGGTGGTGTACTGGGATGTGCAATGATCTAGCGTAACATGTATAAAAATGATGAATGATGGGTGAGCCACAAATACTATGTTAGCTATATGATCATGCAAAACAATATGACAATGATGATGCGTGTCATAATGAAATGGAATGATGGAAGTTGCATGACAATATATCTCGGAAAGGCTATGAAAATGTCATAATAGGTAGCTAGATATGGTGACTATTCTGAGAAAGACATAAGGAGGCTTATGTGTGATAGAGAGTATCATATCACGGGGTATGGATACACTGGCGAAGTTTGCACCACATCTCAAGGTGAGAAAGGGCAATGCACGGTACCGAAGAGGCTAGCAAATTGCGAAAAGGTGAGAGTGCGTATAATTTATGGACTCATATTAGTCATAAAGAACTCACATACTTATTGCAAAAATTTATTAGCCCTGAAAACAAAGTAATACTATGCATGCTCCTAGGGGATATATTGGTAGGAAAAGACCATCGCTCGTCCCCGACCGCCACACATAAGGAAGACAATCAATAATAAATCATGCTCCAACTTTTTAACATAACAAGAGACCATACGTGCATGCTTCGGGAATCACAAACCTTAACATCAATATTCTTACTAAACCACAATTACTCACTAGCACATCCCACATATTACCACATTTATATCGCAAAACTATTGCAAGGAATCAAATTTATCATATTCAGTGATCTACATGAAAGTTTTTATATATCCCTTTTCAATACCTATCATATTAGGACCAAAATCATAACTCGTACTAATTGCCATTAGTATTATCAACTCTCAAAAAGATATAAATGAAGCGTGAGAGTGCAACTATTTCTTCAGAATAAAACCACCACCGTGCTCTAAAAAATATAAGTGAAGCACTAGAGCAACTGTCTAGCTCAAAAGACATAAATCAAGCACATAGTAGAATATTCTAACTGTTGGAAATATGCCCTAGAGGCAATAATAAATTAGTTATTATTATTATATTTCATTGTTCATGATAATCGTTTGTTGTCCATGCTAGAATTGTATTGATAGGAAACTCAGATACATGTGTGGATACATAGACAACACCGTGTCCCTAGTAAGCCTCTAGTTGACTAGCTCGTTGATCAATAGATGGTTACAGTTTGCTGACCATGGACATTGGATGTCGTTGATAATGGGATCACATCATTAGGAGAACGATGTGATGGACAAGACCCAATCCTAAGCCTAGCACAAGATCGTGTAGTTCGTATGCTAAAGCTTTTCTAATGTCAAGTATCATTTCCTTAGACCATGAGATTGTGCAACTCCCGGATACTGTAGGAGTGCTTCGGGTGTGCCAAAACGTCACAACGTAACTGGGTGGCTATAAAGGTACACTACAGGTATCTCCGAAAGTGTCTGTTGGGTTGGCACGAATCGAGACTGGGATTTGTCACTCCGTGTAAACGGGGAGGTATCTCTGGGCCCACTCGGTAGGACATCATTATAATGTGCACAATGTGACCAAGGAGTTGATCACGGGATGATGTGTTACGGAATGAGTAAAGAGACTTGCCGGTAACGAGATTGAACAAGGTATCGGGATACCGATGATCGAATCTCGGGCAAGTACTATACCGCTAGACAAAGGGAATTGTATACGGGATTGATTAAATCCTTGACATCGTGGTTCATCCGATGAGATCATCGTGGAGCATGTGGGAGCCAACATGGGTATCCAGATCCCGCTATTGGTTATTGACCGGAGAGTTGTATCGGCCATGTCTGCATGACTCCCGAACCCGTAGGGTCTACACACTTAAGGTTCGATGACGCTAGGGTTATAGGGAAAATATGTACGCGGTTACCGAATGTTGTTCGGAGTCCCGGATGAGATGCCGGACGTCACGAGGAGTTATGGAATGGTTCGGAGGTAAAGATTAATATATAAGAAGTATGGTTTTGGCCACCGGAAGTGTTCTGGGCATCACCGGTAGTGTACCGGGACCACCGGAGGGGTCCGGGGGTCCACCGGGAGGGGCCACCAGCCCCACAGGCCTACATGGGCCAATAGTGGGAGGAGACCAGCCCCTAGGTGGGCTGGGGCGCCTCCCACCAATGCCCAAGGCGCCTCCTAGAGGGGAGGGGGCAAACCCTAGGGCAGATGGGCCTTAAGGCCCACCCTAGGTGCGCCTCCTCTCTCTCCCCCCTTGGCCGCAACCCTACATGGGTTTTCGGGCTGCCGCTACCCCTAGGGAGGGAACCCTAGATGGGGGCGCAGCCCCTCCCCTTCCCCTATATATACTTGAGGAATTGGGGGCTGCAACATACACGAGATCATCTCCCTCTTGGCGCAGCCCTACCTCTCTCCCTCCTCGTCTCTCGTACTGCTTGGCGAAGCCCTGCTGGAGTTCCGCACTCCTCCACCACCACCACGCCGTCGTGCTGCTGCTGGACGGAGTCTTCCCCAACCTCTCCTTCTCCCCTTGCTGGATCAAGGCGTAGGAGACGTCACCGGGCTGCACGTGTGTTGAACGCGGAGGCGTCATGGTTCGGAGCTTAGATCGGAATCAACCGCGATCTGAATCGCTACGAGTACGACTCCTTCATCCGCGTTCTTGCAATGCTTCCGCTTAGCGATCTACAAGGGTATGTAGATGCACTCCCCTTCCCCTCGTTGCTAGATTACTCCATAGATTGATCTTGGTGATGCGTAGAAAATTTTAAATTTCTGCTACGATCCCCAACAGTGGCATCATGAGCCAGGTTTATGCGTAGTTTCTATGCATGAGTAGAACACAAGTTGTTGTGGGCGTCGATTTTTTCAATTTACTTGCCGTTACTAGTCTTATCTTGATTCGGCGGCATCGTGGGATGAAGAGGCCCGGACCGACCTTACACGTACTCTTACGTGAGACTGGTTCCACTAACTAACATGCACTAGTTGCATAAGGTGGCTAGCGGGTGTCTGTCTCTCCCACTTTAGTCAGATCAGATTCGATGAAAAGGGTCCTTATGAAGGGTAAATAGAAATTGGCATATCATGTTGTGGTTTTGGCGTAGGTAAGAAACGTTCTTGCTAGAAACCTATAGCAGCCACGTAAAAACTTGCAACAACAAGTAGAGGACGTCTAACTTGTTTTTGCAGCATGTGCCGTGTGATGTGATATGGCCAAAAGGATGTGATGAATGATATATGTGATGTATGAGATTGATCATGTTCTTGTAATAGGAATCACGACTTGCATGTCGATGAGTATGACAACCGGCAGGAGCCATAGGAGTTGTCTTAATTTATTTATGACCTGCGTGTCAACACAAACGTCATGTAATTACTTTACTTTATTGCTAAAGTGTTAGCCATAGTAGTAGAAGTAATATATGACGAGACAACTTCAAGAAGACACGATGATGGAGATCATGATGATGGAGATCATGGTGTCATGCCGGTAACAACGATGATCATGGAGCCCCAAAGATGGAGATCAAAAGGAGCAAAATGATATTGGCCATATCATGTCACTATTTGATTGCATGTGATGTTTATCATGTTTTACATCTTATTTTCTTAGAACAACGGTAGCTTAAATAAGATGATCCCTCACTAAAATTTCAAGAAAAGTGTTCCCCCTAACTGTGCACTGTTGCGAAGGTTCGTTGTTTCGAAGCACCACGTGATGATCGGGTGTGATAGATTCTAACGTTCGAATACAACGGGTGTTGACGAGCCTAGCATGTACAGACATGGCCTCGGAACACATGCGAAACACTTAGGTTGACTTGACGAGCCTAGCATGTACAAACATGGCCTCGGAACACGGAAGACCGAAAGGTCGAACATGAGTCATATAGAAGATACGATCAACATGAGATGTTCACCGTTGATGACTAGTCTGTCTCACGTGATGATCGGACACGGCCTAGTCGATTAGGATCATGTTTCACTTAGATGACTAGAGGGATGTCTATCTGAGTGGGAGTTCATTAAATAATTTGATTAGATGAACTCAATTATCATGAACATAGTCTAAATTGTCTTTGCAAATATATTGTAGATAAATAGCTCACGTTGTAGCTCCCTGTTTCAATATGTTCCTAGAGAAAGATTAAGTTGAAAGATATTGTAAGCAATGATGCGGACTAGGCCCGTAGTCCGAGTGTCCTCACTGCTACACAGAAGGCTTACGTCTTTGATGCACCGCTCGATGTGCAAACCCCTACAACATCGTCTGTGAATGTTGTGAACACCTGACAGACACATCCTGATGACTACTTGATAGTTTAGTGCACCATACTTTACGGCTTAGAATCAGGATTCCAATGACGTTTTGAACTCCATAGAACATATGAGATGTTCCAAGAGCTGAAATTGGGATTTCAGGCTCATGCCCGTGTTGAGAGGTGTGAGACCTCTGACAAGTTCTTTTGCCAATAAGATGGAGGAGAATAGCTTAGCTAGTGAGCATGTGCTCAGAATGTCTGGGTGCTACAATCACTTAAATCAAGTGGGAGTTAAACTTCCAGATAAGATAGTGATTGATAGAGTTCTCTAGCCACTATCACTAAGCTACTAGATCTTCGTGATGAACTATGACATGCAAGGGATGGAGTTGATCCCGGAGCTGTTCGCGGTGCTTAAGACCGCAAAAGGTAGAAATCAAGAAGGAGCATCAAGTGTTGACGGTTTAACAAGACCACTGGTTTCAAGAAGGGCAAGGGCTAGAAAGGAAACTTCATGGATGGCAAACCAGTTGCCGCTCGAGTGAAGGAACCCAAGGTTGAACCCAAACCCGAGACAAGGTGCTTCTATTGTAAGGGGAACGGTCACTGGTAGCGGAATTACCCCAAATGCATGGTAGATAAGAAGGCTGGAAACTTCAACAAAGTATATACGTGTTATTAATGTGTACCTCACTAGTACTCCTGGTAGCACCTGGGTATTGGATACCGGTTCAATTGCTATTATTGGTGACTTGAAGCAAAAGCTACGGACTAAACGGAGACTGGCTAAGGGCGAGGTGACGATGTGTGTTGGAAGTGTTTCCAAAGTTGATGAGATCACCATCGCACGCTCCATCTGCCTTCGGGATTAGTATTGAACCTAGATAAATGTTATCAGGTGTCTACGTTGAGCATGAATATGATTAGATCATGTTCATTGCAATACAGTTATTCATTTAAGTTAGAGAATAATGGTTATTCTGTTTACATGAATAATACCTTTCATGGTCATGCACCCTATGTCAATGGTTCATTGAATCTCGGTCGTAGTAATACACATGTTCACGCCAAAAGATGTAGAGTTAATAACGATAGTACCACTTTCTTGTGGCACTGCCGCTTAGGTCATATTGGCGTAAGATGCATGAAGAAACTCCATGTCGATGGATGTTTGGAGTCACTTGATTTTGAATCGCTTGACACATGCGAGCCATGCCTCATGGGCAGGATGACTAAGACCCCGTTTTCAGGTACAATGAAACGGGCAAGTGACTTGTTGGAAATCATACATACTGATGTGTGTGATCCAATGAGAATTGAAGCGTGCGGTGGATATCGCTATTTTCTCATCTTCACTGACGATTTGGGTAGATATAGGTATATTTACTTAATGAAGCACAAGTCTAAAACGTTTGAAAAGTTCGAGCGATTTCAGAGTGAAGTTAAGAATCATCATAACAAGAAGATCATGTTCCCACGATCTGATCAAAAGGGGATTTTCTGAGTTATGAGTTTGGCAATCACTTAAGACATTGTGGAATTGTTTCACAGTTGAAGCCACCTGGAACACCACAGATAAATGGTGTGTCCGGACGTCATAATCGAACCTTATGAGATATGGTGCGATCTATGATATCTCTTACCGATCTACCGTTTTTCATTTTGAGGATATGCGTTAGAGACAGCTGCATTCACTTTAGATAGGACACCATCTAAGTCCGTTGAGATGACGTCATGTGAACATTGGTTTGGCAAGAAACCAAAGTTGTCGTTTCTTAATGTTTGGGGCTGCGATGCTTAAGGCTTCAGCCGGAGAAGCTCGAACCCAAAGCGGACAAACACATCTTCATAGGATACCCAAAGGTGACAGTTGGGTACACCTTCTATCTCAGATCCGAGGGCAAATTGTTTGTCGCTAAGAACGGGTCCTTTCTCGAGGAGTTTCTCTTGAAAGAATTGAGTGGGAGGAAGATAGAACTTGATTAGGTGCCGAACCTTTACTTCAACCAGAGAGTGATGCAACACAGAAAGATGTTTTCTGTGGAGCCTACGTCTGTTGAATAGGAAGTTAATGATAGTGATCATGAAGCTTCGGATCAAGTTGCTATCGAACCTCGTAGGTCGACAAGGATATGTACTACTCCTGAGTGGTACGGTAATCATGTCTTAGATATCATGTTGTTAGACAACAATGAACCTACGAGCTATGGAGAAGCGATGGTGGGCCCGTATTCCGACAAATGGTTAGAAGCCATGAAATCCGAGATAGGATCCATGTATCAGAACAAAGTATGGACTTTGGTGGACTTGCCCGATGATCAGCGAGCCATTGAGATAAATGGATCTTTAAGAAGAAGATGGACGTGGGCAGTAATGTTACCGTCTATGAAGCTCGACTTATGGGAAAGAGTCTTTTCACAAGTTCAAGGAGTTGACTACGATGAGAATTTCTCACCCGTAGCGATGCTTAAGTCCGTCGAAATCATGTTAGCATCTGACAGATGGATGTCAAAATGAGTTTTCGTAAGAAAAAGTTGTATGTGATGCGATAAAAGGTTTTGTCGATCCTAAAGATGCTAAAAGGTATGCTGGCTCCAGCAATCCTTCTATGGACTAGAGAAAGCATCTCGGAATCGGAATATATGCTTTGATGGAGTGATCAAAGCTTTTAGGTTTACACAATGTTTGTTAGAAACTTGTATTTACAAGAAAGTGAGTGGGAGCACTACAACATTTCTGATAAGTATATGTGGATGACATATTGTTGATCCGAAATAATGTAGAATTTCTGGAAAGCATAAATGGTTGTTTGAATGGTGTTTTTCAAAGGAAGACCTGGATAAAGCTGCTTACATATTGGGCATCAAGATCTATAGAGATAGATCAAGACGCCTGATGACACTTTCAAAGAATGCACACCTTGACATGTTTTTGAAGGAGTTCAAAATAGATCAGTCAAAGAAGGGGTTCTTACCTGAGCTGTAAGGTGTGAAGTTGAGTAAGACTTGAAGATTGACCACGGCAGAAGAAAGAGGAAGGACGAAGGTCGTCCCCTATGCTTTTGTCATAGGCTCTATACGGTATGCCATGCTGAGTACCGCACCAGATGTGTGCCTTGCCACATGTCTGGCAAGAGGGTACAAAGGTGATCTAGGATTGGATCACCAGATAGCGGTCAAAATTATCCTTAGAGGAATAAGGAAATGTTTCTCGGTTATGGAGGTGATAAAGAGTTCGACGTAAAGAGTTACGTCGATGCAAGCTTAACACCTATCCGGATAGCTCTGAGTAGAGATACCGGATACGTATAATGGAGCAACAATTTGGAATAGCCCCAAGTGGAACGTGGTAGCAGCATCTACGATATGACATAAAGTTTTGTGAAATACATACGGATCTGAATATGGCAAGACCCGTTGACTACAACCTCTCTCACAAGCATAACATGATCAAACCCAGAACTCATTGAGTATTAATCACATAGTGATGTGAACTAGATTAGTGACTCTAGTAAACTCTTTGGATGTTGGTCACCTGGCGATGTGACCTGTGAGTGTTAATCACATGGCGATGAGAACTAGATTATTGACTCTAGTGCAAGTGGGAGATTGTTGGAAATATTCCCTAGAGGCAATAATAAATTAGTTATTATTATTATATTTCATTGTTCATGATAATCGTTTGTTATCCATCCTAGAATTGTATTGATAGGAAACTCAGATACATGTGTGGATACATAGACAACACCATGTCCCTAGTAAGCCTCTGGTTGACTAGCTCGTTGATCAATAGATGGTTACAGTTTCCTGACCATGGACATTGGATGTCGTTGATAACGGGATCACATCATTAGGAGAATGATGTGATGGACAAGACCCAATCCTAAGCCTAGCACAAGATCGTTTAGTTCGTATGCTAAAGCTTTTCTAATGTCAAGTATCATTTCCTTAGACCATGAGATTGTGCAACTCCCGGATACCGTAGGAGTGCTTTGGGTGTGCCAAACGTCACAACGTAACTGGGTGGCTATAAAGGTACACTACAGGTATCTCCGAAAGTGTCTATTGGGTTGGCACGAATCGAGACTGGGATTTGTCACTCCATGTAAACGGAGAGGTATCTTTGGGCCCACTCGGTAGGACATCATCATAATGTGTACAATGTGACCAAGGAGTTGATCATGGGATGATGTGTTACAGAACGAGTAAAGAGACTTGCCGGTAACGGGATTGAACAAGGTATCGGGATACCGACGATCGAATCTCGGGCAAGTACTATACCGCTAGACAAAGGGAATTGTATACGGGATTGATTAAATCCTTGACATCGTGGTTCATCCGATGAGATCATCGTGGAGCATGTGGGAGCCAACATGGGTATCCAGATCCCACTGTTGGTTATTGACCGGAGAGTTGTCTCGGCCATGTCTGCATGACTCCCGAACCCATAGGGTCTACACACTTAAGGTTCGATGACGCTAGGGTTATAGGGAAAGTATGTACACGGTTACAGAATGTTGTTCGGAGTCTCGGATGAGATCCCGGACGTCACGAGGAGTTCCGGAATGGTCCGGAGGTAAAGATTAATATATATAGGAAGTATGGTTTTGTCCACCGGAAGTATTCCGGGCATCACCGGTAGTGTACCAGGACCACCGGAGGGGTCCGGGGGTCCACCGGGAGGGGCCGCCAGCCCCGGAGGCCTACATGGGCCAATAGTGGGAAGAGACCAGCCCCTAGGTGGGCTGGGGCGCCTCCCACCAAGGCCCAAGGCGCCTCCTAGAGGGGAGGGGGGCAAACCCTAGGGCAGATGGGCCTTAAGGCCCACCCTAGGTGCGCCTCCTCTCTCCCCCCATTGGCCGCAACCTGTGACGCCCCAAGACCAGAGTTTCAGATGCCTTCCATGTTTTCCGTGTTTCGTCGGGTGATTTGTTTTGTCTGTTGCATTTCATCTTTGCATCATGTCATCATGCTATCCTTTGCCCGATGCATCATATTATAGCTTTGTGCCATCCATGCTGTTTCAAAGTCCCTCATGTGCATTTGCCCCTACTTTATGTTTGTGGAATGCTCCATGTATGATCTTGCATCATCTCCTTCTCCTTCCTTCGTGTTTCTTTCATTTTGGCAAGTGACCTTTTCCCCTCCTCGAGAAATGTTCTTTCTTTTCCTGATGCTAGTTCACCATGCCTAAACCCTCTCTGTCAAATTTCAGATCATTTGAAGTTGTTTTGGTTGGGTTCAAAAATGGTTCAAGTTTGAATTTTAATTCAAACTTGAATTATTTTCTGTCCTTCAAAATTCCCAAACCACTTTTATTAAATCGGGCATATTTCTTGGTTTCCAGAAATATGTCCCTCTCTCCTCACATTCATTCCAAACCCTTTGTATTTTTTTCTATTTCTGTTTGTGCGATAAATAGAAAAGAGAAAATCAGAGTAGAGAGGGAGAGAAGAAGCCCAGCCTCTCAGGCCTGCCCTTTTGCCTTAAGGCCCGGCTGACCCACTCCTCTCTACTAGGTCGCCCCCAAGCCCATCTAACCCTTGCCTGCAGCCCACCTATTCCTGTCTAACCCTAGCTGCCAGGTGTGCCCGATCTCCACTCCCTCGCGCACCCTCCTCCTCTCGTTTTTCCCTCGCGCCGCCAGGAGGCAGCGACGCTCGATCCCCTCATCTCTCTTCTTCCCTCGCGCCGCAGGAGATGCCATCTCCCGATCCCCATCTCTCCCCTTCGTCCTGCTCTGGTGCAACCCGTCTCCCTCACTCCCTCGACGGTGCCATCCTCCCAGTGCCACCACTGACCCACTGTTGTGTCGCCACTCCACCGCAACCGTGCCCTGCGGCTGCTGCTCTTCTTTACGCCGCCGTCCGCGACCAGCAGGAGGCCGCCGCTCGCCTCGCTCCTCTGCTGCCAGTGGTTCGGCGCCCCTGTTTCTCCTTGTCACCGGCGAGCCGCTGTCCTCCATGAGCAACCGAGGCCCAGCACTTCTCCGCCGCGTCCTCCCTCCCATCCATGGCAGCCCTGTCGCCAGGAGCTCGAGCCCCGACATGGTCGCGCCTCCTTGTTGCCGAGGCCCCGCCACCAAGTCCCGCATGCGTCCCCTGTGAAGCGCCGGGACGAACAGCAACAGCTTCCTCCTGCACCCTCACCTCCTCTGCTCAACGACTTGTGGTGCCGCTTGCTATGGTCGTCGTTGCACCTCTGTTCGTCGACGGTTTCATCACGAGCCCCGTGCCCGTTTCCATCGCTGCTCGCTCACCACCTTGCCTTGTCTGCTTCCGGCCAGAGGCCCTTTTGTCTCGCTTGGTTTTGGATCGGCAAGAACGTTACACGAAGAACCATACCCCGACCGTCAAGTATTTTCTCGAAGAATTTTGCCAAGTACCATGACGATGCGTCAAGTACCACTACCCCCAAGTACTACGACAACCTCGAAGGGATTCAAATCGACCAAGCTCCTCTAACGATGACCCGAGAACGTCTATGATCCATGCACAACTACCGTCGCCAAGACCGGACTGACAAGTTCCCCGACAACGTGTGTACAACTACCGCCTTCTTCGGATTCGCTAAGAACGACAAGTACCTTGACGCCCGATGCATAGAACATCTACCGTCGACCCTCAAAGACCCCGTGGATGTCAAGTTCCTCGTCGTGACCCCGAACATCTACGAACAAGGCGAGAACGTCTACTTCCGCTATGAACTTGATCCATTCCGAAAAGTCCAGCCTCGAAGGTATAACCCCGAGACGACGCCCGTGAACGAATGAATGCATGTTGGATGAGATGCCCCCTTTGTCTGCACTATGTCCGTATTGTCACTCGTTTCCATGCCACTAACCCGTGGGAACCCGATATCCGGGAGCGCCCCACCATCTTTTGCACGCATCCGCACATTTCCCCTTTGCATCGGTATCTCAATCAAGTACCGGAACCGAAATGTTGCCATGGTAACATTTCCGTTTCGCCGCCGTGGCACCCCTTTTCCTTCCGCCATGGCGACAAATGCCTCATATCTTGTCATTTCTACTTTTCCTTAAAACTTGCATAAACTTGCACATGTCATCCACATCATGATAACAACTTCAAGATTGGTTAAAATTGGTGTTTGCATTAAGTTACTAAGGCATATGGGGATATACCGGATTCGTTATTTGTTATATACAGCCCATTTAAATTGTTTAGATGGTGTAGTTTTGTTATGCCTCATCTCTTGACATGCTTAACAACATTTAATATTGGTGAGTACCTAACCGGGAGTGAACCAAATAATTGTTGTGGTGTTTTGTCAATATGCATCCCGATGCATATTGAGCTCCACTTAACTTGTAGGTTTGTTTGTGCTCTTTGCCATGCCATGCATATTTAAACCGGACATGCATCATACTTGTTTGCGCATCACGCCATGTTATGTGATGGTTGTTTACTTTGTTGTGTGCTTCTTTCCGGTGTTGCTTCTTCGGGTTGGTTCCGGTAACGTTGCGTTTGTGAGGACCCGTTCGACTACGTCCGTTTGTCTTCTTCATGGACTCGTTCTTCTTCCTTGCGGGATTTCAGGCAAGATGATCATACCCTTGAAATCACTTCTATCTTTGCTTGGTAGTTGCTCGCTCTTTTGCTATGCATGTGCTGCGATACCTACCACTTGCTTATCATGCCTCCCATATTGTTGAACCAAGCCTCTAACCCACCTTGTCCTAGCAAACCGTTGTTTGGCTATGTTACCGCTTTGCTCAGCCCCTCTTATAGCGTTGTTAGTTGCAGGTGAAGATTGAAGTTTGTTCCTTGTTGGAACATGGAGATGTTGTTCCTTGTTGGAACGTGTTTACTTGTTGGGATATCACAATATCTCTTATTTAATTAATGCATCTATATACTTGGTAAAGGGTGGAAGGCTCGGCCTTATGCCTGGTGTTTTGTGACACTCTTGTCGCCCTAGTTTCCGTCATATCGGTGTTATGTTCCCGGATTTTGCGTTCCTTACGCGGTTGGGTTATAATGGGAACCCCTTGACAGTTTGCTTTGAATAAAACTCCTCCAGCAAGGCCCAACATTGGTTTTACCATTTGCCACCTAGCCTTTTTTCCCTTGGGTTAGGCCAGCTCAAGGGTCATCTTTATTTTTAACCCCCCTAGGCCAGTGCTTGTCTAAGTGTTGGTCTGAACTGAGTAGACTGCGGGTCCACCTCGGGGAAACTTGAGGGCTGGTTTTACTCGTAGGATGTCTCATCCGGTGTTGCCCTGAGAACGAGATATGTGCAGCTCCCATCAGGATGTAGGCGCATCGGGCGGTTTTGCTGGACTTGTTTTACCATTGTCGAGTATGTCTTGTAACCGGGATTCCGAGTCTGATCGGGTCTTCCCGCTAGAAGGAATATCCTTCGTTGACCATGAGAGCTTGTGATGGGCTAAGTTGGGACTCCCTGCAGGGATTTGAACTTTCGAAAGCCGTGCCCACGGTTATGGGCAGATGGGAATTTGTTAATATCCGATTGTAGATAACTTGAACCTTAACGTAATTAAAATGAATCAACCGCGTGTGTAACCGTGATGGTCTCTTCTCGGCGGAGTCCGGGAAGTGAACACGGTGTTGGAGTAATGTTTGCCGTAGGTTGTTCTATAGTTTTTCATTCATGCTTTGCCTTCTCTTCTCGCTCTCTTTTGCGAACAGGTTAGCCACCAAATATGCTAGTCGCTTGCTGCAGCTCCACATATTACCTTGCCTTACCTATAAGCTTAAATAGTCTTGATCGCGAGGGTGCGAGATTGCTGAGTCCCCGTGGCTCACAGATTTACTTCCAAACCAGATGCAGGGCCCGATGACTCCGTTCTAGATGATGCGCTTGAGCTCAAGTGGGAGTTCGACGAAGACTCACGCCGTTACTATGTGTCTTTCCCTGATGATCAGTAGTGGTGCCCAGTTGGGGCGATCCGGACCGTGTCGCATGTTGGGGATGATCTTTTATTTTGGTACCGTAGTCGGACCATGAGTGCATTGGATGATTGTAATGCTATTTATGTACTTTGTGTGATGTGGCGAGTGTAAGCCAACTATGTACCTTTTTCCCCTATTTATCTATTTACATGGGTTGTTGTGAAGATTACCTTACTTGCGACATTGCTTTCAATGCGGTTATGCCTCTAAGTTGTGCTTCGACACGTAGGAGATATAGCCGCATCGAGGGTGTTAGAAGTTGGTATCAGAGCCTTCCCCGACCTTAGGAGTCCCCACTGCTTGATCGAATTAGCTGACGAGTAGAGGCTAGAAAAATGTTTTGAGTCATTTAGGAATTATATATCGGAGAGTTTAGGAATTCTTTTTACTCCCCAGTCCCTTCATCGCTCTGGTAAGGCATCCTGACGTAGAGTTTTATCTCTTCTCTTCTCATATTTCACAAAAAAAAATTAGGATCACGCGGGTATCTTGGAATCGTTCCGATCGATTTGTGACGAGAACATTGTTCTTGGTGCCTCCTGTCATTTAGGGGTTGTGGCAGTGTCCCGGGGAGTTGAGCTCCGAGGTGTTGTCGTCACAATTGTATCATTGCAGTTCTGGAATACCTAAGATAGTTTCGCCGACATCGAAAATCTCTTTTATGCAGTTGTTGGTGAGATAACCTCGACGCCACCCTGTACTGGGGCGGGAGTTCGGGAGTATTGCCATAACTCGTATAACGGATGCTTTTCGAAGGTTGAGGTAAATGATTTCCGAAGGTTTCTTGGTTATGTGTTGAAGGATGGATACAGCTGGATGTAGGATTTGCTAGTTTTGGGTGAGATATTATGCTTCCCCTGTATCCCCAACACCTGATTGCATAACCAGAAAATTTCGGGAGTTTATAAGTGGGAATTCAAATAGCTCTTAGGATATCTTTCCGACAGATGTATGATATGAAATTGGGGTTTGATGTCTAGTGGTCCGCCTATTCACGGTTGGTTTTACAGTGGTCTCGTTGTGTCTTAAAGAGTCCTTGGCTATGCCGACTCGGGGACGCTTCGTATGTCATGTGCACTGCCTTGTACATGATGGTGTTGTACGATCGAGCCCATGTAGGCCCCACCACGAAAACTTCAGACGAAATCTCTATCATATGTTTGTTCCGGCTTATTCTGCAAGCCAATCCTTCGTTTTGTTTTGAGTTGTGGTATTCGAGTTGCTTCAGAGACAAATGTGGATTCCATCCCTTTCCTAAGTAGTGTTCTCATATTTTATGTGAATACTAATCCTTCTTGATCATCAAGATTGTTTTGTCAATCCTTTTTAACCGCCGTGCTTCTCTTCAAGTGGATCCGATCACTTCAACATTTGCAAGATCAATTATCAGTTCTTCTCAACGGTGTTTGTTTCATCCGTCTCCAAGTTGCCTTTTTTTTCCCGCCCACCCACCCTTTTTCCTCAAGGACTAAGATTTCTTTATCAAGTATCCTTTTATTCTTGTGAAGTCTCTCCATTATTTTCCGTCAATGTTCTTACCCGGTGATTTTCATGAAGATCCTAACGGAACCTCAAGTACATCTTTACCCATTCTAATTCTTCTCCAGTGGTTTCAATTCAAGCTTTCGGTGTTGATCATATTCTTTTCCGTATTTCAATATTTTCTCATGCCGATGTACCTCATAATCATTCATTTCTTGCTATTCATTTGTTCCGGTGCCCTGAAGATATCTCAGAAGGCTCGTCTTGTCATCCAAGATCCGTTCAACCTATTTCGAGGTTATTATCCCATTCAAGCCATTTAATTCAACCGGTGCGATCTCTCCTTCAAATCGTTCAACGGTGTATCTTTTGAGTGGGCCCTAACCCACAGGTCTTTCTCCAGGATCTTACCTGACTCTTCTATTTTTTCCCGGAGCTACCATCAAATTCTTTTCGAAGTTTGATGTAAGAATGATTTATCTTCAGTCAAATGCCTTTCTCCAAGATCTTTCAAATTCTTTTCATCGTTGGTTCAACTTTTCCATTCTTCTTTATTCCGGAGGATCTCAACAATTTGGTGGTGTTTCTCGGCGTAATTCTCAGATTTTGAAGACCGAAGAAGAGTTTCTTTTAAATCTTGCCGCCATTCTCTCATAATTGTTTTGATTGTGAGAATTCCTTTCACCTATCTGGAGTCCATCAATTCAGGTTTATTCATTCTCAGCTTTCAGTTATCATTCTCCAATCTTACTGGTGTTTCGTTCAAGTGATCTCTAATCGGCTCGTGATCTCTTCGTTCTCATGTATCTAAATCCTCTCAAGCATCTTCGTTCATTTGCTAAATTCTTCCCGGTGTTTTCATTATCTTTTCTTTGTTCATTTTTAATTCTTACCGGTGATTCATCCCTTTATTTCGTTCGTTTTTCAATTCTTACGGTGGTTCGTTCAAGAGTTCTCTTCCTATGCTCTCATATCAATTTATTCGTTCTTTCAAATCCTATCGGTGGTTCCATCAAGTCATTCTCAGGTTGATTTATATCTCTATTAATCCTTTCTACGGGAATAAGTAGTATGCCAAATCCGTTGCTTGTCATCAATCTAAATTGGTGAAGGATACGCATAACATAATTCTTATTCTTGTTTCATCTAAGTGATAAATTCCTTCCTTCGGAGTTTGTTCATGATGAATAAATTCTTGATTTTCTTTTGTTCATCTTTTCTTTTCCCGGAGTTTCAAGATCTCTCATTTATCTCGTCGCAAAGCTCCATTTAATCATTTCAAGGCTTCACCTTATATTCTCAACTTCTCTTTCTTTTGTCATCCTTTTGTTTACCGGAGTTCTTCATGGAGGCTCTACATGATGGTTCATAAGGGATTTAATTCCTTCTCGAAGTGTTCATCAAGATTCTTTTCAGAGGAGTTCAAGCATTCTTCATCTTGCAATCCGGAGTGTAATTCTTTCTACCGTATCATTTAAGGTGGTATTATGTCATTCTCGATAATTTGAGTTCATGTTTCATGTTCCACATGTTGTTAAGAATGAGGTATTTTAAATCCATCAACCTCTTCTTTGGAGTTATCTTTGGGTTATATTATACCTTAAGCCTTCCCTAAGGAGTGTTGCTATCTATGGTGCTTATAAATGACCCAAGTTCTTCATCTACCCTCCCAGTGAAATGAGCTTCTCGTCTCCTTGTTCATACCAATCCAATTCTTCTTCCCGTGAGTGGCAGGTTGTCACCTCATAATTTTGAGATGTATTCCATAAGTCCATATCAAACTTTTTCTTTTCGTTGTTGGTTTTCCAACAACTCCGTTCTAGCTTTTGTTGTAAGCGTGCTCCCTCGAGATCTTGTTTCCCTTCGTTCATCCCATTCCATTCTATTCTTTTGTTCCGGAGTCATTGTGATGTTGCTCTTTTCTCTCTTCATCTTAGATCATGTTCTTTTCGTGCTTATCCTTTTAACCGGAGTGTTGTGTCCTCTGCTCAAGTTCTTTCATTTTATCAAGCCTTGCATATCATTCCAACCGGAGTGCGGTTCGAATTTGTTCTTCCTTGTTTCCTTTTCCTAACGGAGTGTTTTCTACTTCGTTCATCTCCGTTGTATTCTTTTCGCGAAATGGTTTAACCTTTTCAAGGCTCTTTGGTTTCACTCGTTTGTCAAAGAAGCAACTTAGTTTTACCTCTCCTATTTCTCTTCCGTTGTCCCTCCGGTGCCATTCTAGATCTCGGGACGAGATCCTCTCATAGTGGTGGAGTGTTGTGACGCCCCAAGACATGAGTTTCAGATGCCTTCCATGTTTTCCGAGTTTCATCGGGTGATTTGTTTTGTCTGTTGCATTTCATCTTTGCATCATGTTCATTGCATCATGTCATCATGCTATCCTTTGCCCGATGCATCATATTATAACTTTGTGCCATCCATGCTGTTTCAAAGTCCCTCATGTGCATTTGCCCCTACTTTATGATTGTGGAATGCTCCATGTATGATCTTGCATCATCTCCTTCTCCTTCCTTCTTGTTTCTTTCATTTTGGCAAGTGACCTTTTCCCCTCCTCGAGAAATGCTCTTTCTTTTCCTGATGTTAGTTCACCATGCCTAAACCCTCTCTGTCAAATTTCAGATCATTTGAAGTTGTTTTGGTTGGGTTCAAAAATGGTTCAAGTTTGAATTTTAATTCAAACTTGAATTATTTTTCTGTCCTTAAAAATTCCCAAACCACTTTTATTAAATCAGGCATATTTCTTGGTTACCAGAAATATGTCCCTCTCTCCTCACATCCATTCCAAACCCTCTGTATTTTTTCTATTTCTGTTTATGCGATAAATAGAAAAGAGAAAAATCAGAGTAGAGAGGGAGAGAAGAAGCCCAGCCTCTCAGGCCTGCCAGGCCTGCCCTTCTGCCTTAAGGCCCGGCTGACCCACTCCTCTCTACTGGGTCGCCCCCAAGCCCACCTAACCCTTGCCTGCAGCCCACCTATTCCCGTCTAACCCTAGCTGCCAGGTGTGCCCGATCTCCACTCCCTCGCGCACCCTCCTCCTCTCGTTTTTCCCTCGCGCCGCCAGGAGGCAGCGACGCTCGATCCCCTCGTCTCTCTTCTTCCCTCGCGCCGCAGGAGACGCCATCTCCCGATCCCCATCTCTCCCCTTCGTCCTCCTCTCATGCCACCCCTCTCCCTCACTCCCTCGACAGCGCCGTCCTCCCAGCGCCACCCCTGAACCGCTGCTGTGCCGCCACTCCACCGCAACCGTGCCCTGCGGCTGCTGCTCTTCTGCACGCCGCCGTCCGCGACCAGCAGGAGGCCGCCGCTCGCCTCGCTCCTTTGCTGCCAGCGGTCTGGCGCCCCTGTTTCTCCTCGTCACCGGCGAGCTGCCGTCCGCCATGAGCAGCCGAGGCCTAGCACTTCTCCGCCGCGTCCTCCCTCTCATCCATGGCAGCCCTGTCGCCAGGAGCTCGAGCCCCGACATGGTCGCGCCTCCCTGCTGCCGAGGCCCCGCCGCCAAGTCCCGCATGCGTCCTCCTATCAAGCGCCGGGACGAACAGCAGCAGCTTCCTCCTGCACCCTCACCTCCTCTGCTCAACGACTTGTGGTGCCGCTTGCTATGGTCGTCGTTGCACCTCTGTTCGTCGACAGTTTCATCATGAGCCCCGTGCCCGTTTCCATCGCTGCTCGCGCACCGCCTTGCCTTGTCTGCTTCCGGCCAGAGGCACTTTTGTCTCGATTGGTTTTGGATCGGCAAGAACGTTACGCGAAGAACCATACCCAGACCGTCAAGTATTTTCTCAAAGAATTTTGCCAAGTACCATGACGATGCATCAAGTACCACTACCCCCAAGTACCAGGACAACCTCGAAGGGATTCAAATCCACCAAGCTCCTCTAACGATGACCCGAGAACATCTATGATCCATGCACAACTACCATCGTCAAGACCGGACTGACAAGTTCCCAACAACGTGTGTACAACTAACGTCGTCTTCGGATTCGCTAAGAACGACAAGTACCTTGACGCCCGATGCATAGAACATCTACCATCGACCCTCGAAGACCCCGTGGATGTCAAGTTCCTCGCCATGACCCCGAACATCTACGAACATGGCGAGAACGTCTACTTCCGCTACGAACTTGATCCGTTCCAAAAAGTCCAGCATCGAAGGTATAACCCCGAGACGACGCCCTGAATGAATGAATGCATGTTGGGTGAGATGCCCCCTTTGTCTACACTATGTCCGTATTGTCACTCGTTTCCATGCCACTAACCCGTGGGAACCCGATATCCGGGAGCGCCCCACCATCTTTTGCACGCATCCGCACATTTCCCCTTTGCATCGGTATCTCAATCAAGTACCGGAACCGAAATGTTGCCATGGTAACATTTCTGTTTCGCCGCCATTGCACCCCTTTTCCTTCCGCCATGGCGACAAATGCCTCATATCTTGTCATTTCTACTTTTCCTTAAAACTTGCATAAACTTGCACATGTCATCCACATCATGATAACAACTTCAAGATTGGTTAAAATTGGTGTTTGCATTAAGTTACTAAGGCATATGGAGATTTACCGGATTCGTTATTTGTTATATCCAGCCCATTTAAATTGTTTAGATGGTGTAGTTTTGTTATGCCTCATCTCTTGACATGCTTAACAACATTTAATATTGGTGAGTACCTAACCGGGAGTGAACCAAATAATTGTTGTGGTGTTTTGTCAATATGCATCCCGATGCATATTGAGCTCCACTTAACTTGTAGGTTTGTTTATGCTCTTTGCCATGCCGTGCATATTTAAACCGGACATGCATCATACTTGTTTGCGCATCATGCCATGTTATGTGATGGTTGTTTACTTTGTTGTGTGCTTCTTTCCGGTGTTGCTTCTTCGGGTTGGTTTCGATAACGTCGCGTTTGTGAGGACCCGTTCAACTACGTCCGTTTGTCTTCCTCATGGACTCGTGCTTCTTCCTTGCGGGATTTCAGGCAAGATGATCATACCCTCGAAATCACTTCTATCCTTGCTTGCTAGTTGCTCGCTCTTTTGCTATGCCTGTGCTGCGATACCTACCACTTGCTTATCATGCCTCCCATATTGTTGAACCAAGCCTCTAACCCACCTTGTCCTAGCAAACCGTTGTTTGGCTATGTTACCGCTTTGCTCAGCCCCTCTTATAGCGCTGTTAGTTGCAGGTGAAGATTGAAGTTTGTTCCTTGTTGGAACATGGAGATGTTGTTCCTTGTTGGAACATGTTTACTTGTTGGGATATCACAGTATCTCTTATTTAATTAATGCATCTATATATTTGGTAAAGGGTGGAAGGCTTGGCCTTATGCCTGGTGTTTTGTTCCACTCTTGCCGCTCTAGTTTCCGTCATATCGGTGTTATGTTCCCGGATTTTGCATTCCTTACGCAGTTGGGTTATAATGGGAACCCCTTGACAGTTCGCTTTGAATAAAACTCCTCCAGCAAGGCCCAACATTGGTTTTACCATTTGCCACCTAGCCTTTTTTCCCTTGGGTTAGGCCAGCCCAAGGGTCGTCTTTATTTTTAACCCCCCCCCCCCAGGCCAGTGCTTGTCTAAGTGTTGGTCTGAACTGAGTAGACTACGGGGCCACCTTGGGGAAACTTGAGGGCTGGTTTTACTCGTAGGATGTCTCATCCGGTGTTGCCCTGAGAACGAGATATGTGCATCTTCCATCAGGATGTCGGCGCATCGGGCGGTTTTGTTGGACTTGTTTTACCATTGTCGAGTATGTCTTGTAACCGGGATTCCGAGTCTGATCGGGTCTTCCCGCTAGAAGGAATATCCTTCGTTGACCGTGAGAGCTTGTGATGGGCTAAGTTGGGACTCCCCTGCAGGGATTTGAACTTTCGAAAGGCGTGCCCGCGGTTATGGGCAGATGGGAATTTGTTAATATCCGGTTGTAGATAACTTGAACCTTAACGTAATTAAAATGAATCAACCGCGTGTGTAACCGTGATGGTCTCTTCTCCGCGGAGTCCGGGAAGTGAACACGGTGTTGGAGTAATGTTTGTCGTAGGTTGTTCTATAGTTTTTCGTTCGTGCTTTGCCTTCTCTTCTCGCTCTCTTTTGCGAACAGGTTAGCCACCAAATATGCTAGTCGCTTGCTGCAGCTCCACATATTACCTTGCCTTACCTATAAGCTTAAATAGTCTTGATCGCGAGGGTGCGAGATTGCTGAGTCCCCGTGGCTCACAGATTTACTTCCAAACCAGATGAAGGGCCCGATGACTCCGTTCCAGATGATGCACTTGAGCTCAAGTGGGAGTTCGACGAAGACTCACGCCGTTACTATGTGTCTTTCCCTGATGATCAGTAGTGGTGCCCAGTTGGGGCGATCCGGACCGCGTCGCATGTTGGGTTGATCTTTTATTTTGGTACCGTAGTCGTACCATGAGTGCATTGGATGATTGTAATGCTATTTATGTACTTTGTGTGACGTGGCGAGTGTAAGCCAACTATGTACCTTTTTTCCCCTATGTATCTATTTACATGGGTTGTTGTGAAGATTACCTTACTTGCGACATTGCTTTCAATGCGGTTATGCCTCTAAGTCCTGCTTCGACACGTAGGAGATATAGCCGCATCGAGGGCGTTACACAACCCTAGATGGGTTTTGGGGCTGCCGCCACCCCTAGGGGGGAATCTGTTGGGGAACGTAGTAATTTCAAAAAAATTCCTACGCACACGCAAGATCATGGTGATGCACAGCAACGAGGGGGAGAGTCTGATCTACGTACCCTTGTAGATCACAACGGAAGCGTTGACACAACGTAGAGGAAGTAGTCGTACGTCTTCTTTCCGATCCGACCGATCCAAGCACCGTTACTCCGGCACCTCCGAGTTCTTAGCACACGTTCAGCTCGATGACGATCCCCGGGCTCCGATCCAGCAAAGCTTCGGGGAGGAGTTCCGTCAGCACGACGGCGTGGTGACGATCTTGATGTTCTACCGACGCAGGGCTTCGCCTAAGCACTACAACGATATGATCGAGGTGGAATATGGTGGCAGGGGGCACCGCACACGGCTAAGGAACGATCTCAATGATCAACTTGTGTGTCTATGGGGTGCCCCCTGCCCCTGTATATAAAGGAGCCAAGGGGGAGGGGTGTGCCGGCCAGGGAGAGGGCGCAGGAGGAGTCCTACTCCCACCGGGAGTAGGACTCCCCCCCAATCCTAGTTGGACTAGGTTTCCCAAAGGGGGGAAGAGAGAGAGGGGGGGGCCGGCCCCTTCTCCTAGTCCTAATAGGACTAAGGGAAGGGGGGCGCGCGGCCACCTATGGGCTGCCCCTTTTATCCTTTCTACTAAGGCCCATGAAGGCCCATATGGCTCCCGGGGGGTTCCGGTAACCTCCCTGTAATCTGGTAAAATCCCGATTTCACCCAGAACACTTCTGATATCCAAATATAGGCTTCCAATATATCAATCTTTATGTCTCGACCATTTCGAGACTCCTCGTAATGTCCGTGATCACATCCGGGACTCCGAACAACCTTCGGTACATGAAAATGCATAAACTCATAATAACTGTCATCGTAACATTAAGCGTGCGGACCCTACGGTTCGAGAACAATGTAGACATGACCGAGACACTTCTCCAGTCAATAACCAATAGCGGGACCTGGATGCCCATATTGGCTCCTACATATTCTACGAAGATCTTTATCGGTCAGACCGCATAACAACATACGTTGTTCCCTTTGTCATCGGTATGTTACTTGCCCGAGATTCGATCGTCGGTATCCAATACCTAGTTCAATCTCGTTACCGGCAAGTCTCTTTACTCGTTCCGTAATACATCATCCCGCAACTATCTTATTAGTTGCAATGCTTGCAAGGCTTAAGTGATGTGCATTACCGAGAGGGCCCAGAGATACCTCTCCGACAATTAGAGTGACAAATCATATTCTCGAAATACGCCAACCCAACATCTACCATTGGAGACACCTGTAGAGATCCTTTATAATCACCCAGTTACGTTGTGATGTTTGGTAGCACACAAAGTGTTCCTCCGGCAAACGGGAGTTGCATAATCTCATAGTCATAGGAACATGTATAAGTCATGAAGAAAGCAATAGCAACATACTAAACGATCGGGTGCTAAGCTAATGGAATGGGTCATGTCAATCAGATCATTCAACTAATGATGTGACCTCGTTAATCAAATAACAACTCTTTTGTCCATGGTTAGGAAACATAACCATCTTTGATTAACGAGCTAGTCAAGTAGAGGCATACTAGTGACACTCTGTTTGTCTATGTATTCACACATGTATTATGTTTCCGGTTAATACAATTCTAGCATGAATAATAAACATTTATCATGATATAAGGAAATAAATAATAACTTTATTATTGCCTCTAGGGCATATTTCCTTCAGTCTCCCACTTGCACTAGAGTCAATAATCTAGTTCACATCGCCATGTGATTTAACAGCAATAGTTCACATCACCATGTGATTAACACCCATAGTTCACATCGTCATGTGACCAACACTCAAAGGGTTTACTAGAGTCAGTAATCTAGTTCGCATATCTATGTGATTAACACCCAAAGAGTACTAAGGTGTGATCATGTTTTGCTTGTGAGATAATTTTAGTCAACGGGTCTGTGACATTCAGATCCGTAAGTATTTTGCAAGTTCTGTGTCTACAATGCTCTACACGGAGCTACTCTAGCTAATCGCTCCCACTTTCAATATGTATCCAGATTGAGACTTAGAATCATCTGGATCAGTGTCAAAACTTGCATCGACGTAACCCTTTACGACGAACCTTTTTGTCACATCCATAATCGAGAAACATATCCTTATTTCACTAAGGATAATTCTGACCGCTGTCCAGTGATCTACTCCTAGGTCACTATTGTACTCCCTTGCCAAATCAGTGCAGGGTATACAATAGATCTGGTATACAGCATGACATACTTTATAGAACCTATGGCCAAGGCATAGGGAATGACTTTCATTATCTTTCTATCTTCTGCCGTGGTCGGGCTTTGAGTCTTACTCAACTTCATACCTTGTAACACAGGCAAGAAACTTTTTCTTTGACTGTTCCATTTTGAACTACTTCAAAATCTTGTCAAGGTATGTACTCATTGAAAAGACTTATCAAGCATCTTGATCTATCTCTATAGATCTTGATACTCAATATGTAAGCAGCTTCACCGAGGTCTTTCTTTGAAAAACTCCTTTCAAACACTCCTTTATGCTTTACAGAATAATTCTACATTATTTCTGATCAACAATATGTCATTCACATATACTTATCAGAAATGCTGTAGTGCTCCCACTCACTTTCTCGTAAATACAGGCTTCTCCAAAAGTCTGTATAAAACCAAATGCTTTGGTCACACTATCAAAGCGTTTATTCCAACTCCGAGAGGCTTGCACCAGTCCATAAATGGATCGCTGGAGCTTGCACACTTTGTTAGCTCCCTTTGGATCGACAAAACCTTCCGGTTGCATCATATACAACTCTTCTTCCAGAAATCCATTCAGGAATGCAGTTTTGACATCCATCTGCCAAATTTCATAATCATAAAATGCGGCAATTGCTAACATGATTCTGACAGACTTAAGCATCGCTACGGGTGAGAAGGTCTCATCATAGTCAACCCCTTGAACTTGTCGAAAACCTTTTGCGACAAGTCGAGCTTTATAGACAGTAATATTACCGTCAGCGTCAGTATTTTTCTTGAAGATCCATTTATTCTCAATTGCTTGCCGATCATCGGGCAAGTCAACCAAAGTCCATACTTTGTTCTCATACATGGATCCCATCTCAGATTTCATGGCTTCAAGCCACTTTGCGGAATCTGGGCTCACCATCGCTTCCTCATAGTTCGTAGGTTCGTCATGGTCAAGTAACATGACCTCCAGAACAGGATTACCGTACCACTCTGGTGCAGATCTCACTCTGGTTTACCTACGAGATTCGGTAGTAACTTGATCTGAAGTTACATGATCATCATCATTAGCTTCCTCACTAATTGGTGTAGTAGTCACAAGAACAGATTTTTGTGATGAACTACTTTCCAATAAGGTAGAAGGTACAATTACCTTATCAAGTTTTCTACTTTCCTCCCACTCAGTTCTTTCAAGAGAAACTCCTTCTCTAGAAAGGATCCATTATAAGCAACGAATGTCTTGCCTTAGGATCTGTGATAGAAGGTGTACCCAACAGTCTCCTTTGGGTATCCTATGAAGACATATTTCTCTGATTTGGGTTTGAGCTTATCAGGATGAAACTTTTTCTCATAAGCATCGCAACCCCAAACTTCAAGAAACGACAACTTTGGTTTCTTGCCAAACCATAGTTCATAAGGCGTCGTCTCGACGGATATAGATGGTGCCCCTTTTTAACGTGAATGCAGCTGTCTCTAATGCATGACCCCAAAACGATAGTGGTGAATCGGTAAGAAACATCATAGATTGCACTATATCCAATAAAGTACGGTTATGACGTTCGGACACACCATTATGCTGTGGTGTTCCAAGTGGCGTGAGTAGTGAAACTATTTCACATTGTTTTAACTGAAGACCAAACTCGTAACTCAAATACTCTTTTCCACGATCAGATCGTAGAAACTTTATTTTCTTGTTACGATGATTTTCCACTTCACTTTGAAATTATATGAACTTTTCAAATGTATCAGACTTCTATTTCATTAAGTAGATATACCCATATCTGCTCAAATCATCTGTGAAGGTCAGAAAATAATGATAGCCGCTGCAAGCCTTAAATATTCATCGGACCACATACATCAGTATGTATGATTTCCAACAAATCTGTTGCTTGCTCCATTGTTCCGAAGAATGGTTTTTTAGTCATATTGCCCAAAAGGCATGGTTCGCAAGCATCAAGTGATTCATAATCAAGTGATTCCGAAAGCCCATCAGCATGGAGTTTCTTCATGCGCTTTATACCAATATGACCTAAATGGCAGTGCCACAAATAAGTTGCACTATCATTATTAACTTTGCATCTTTTGGTTTCAATATTATGAATATGTGTATCACTACGATCGAGATCCAATGAACTTGTTTCATTGGGTGTATGACCATCGAAGGTTTTATTCATGTAAACAGAACAACAATTATTCTCTCACTTTAATGAATAACCGTATTGCAATAAACATGATCAAATCATATTCATGCTCAACGCGAAAACCAAATAACACTTATTTAAGTTCAACACTAATCCCGAAAGTATAGGGGAGTGTGCGATGATGATCATATCAATCTTGGAACTACTTCCAACACACATTGTCACTTCACCCTTAACTAGTCTCTGTTTATTCTGCAACTCCTGTTTCGAGTTACTACTCTTAGCAACTGAACTAGTATCAAATACTGAGGGTTTGCTATAAACACTAGTAAAGTACACATCAATAACATGTATATCAAATATACTTATGTTCACTTTGCCATTCTTCTTATCCGCCAATCACTTGGGGTAGTTCCGCTTCCAGTGACCAGTCCCTTTGTAGTAGAAGCACTCAGTCTCAGGCTTAGGTCCAGACTTGGGCTTCTTCACTTGAGCAGCAACTTGCTTGCTGTTCTTTTTGAAGTTCCCCTTCTTCCCTCTGCCCTTTTCTTGAAACTAGTGGTCTTGTCTACCATCAACACTTGATGTTTTTCTTGATTTCTACCTTCATCGATTTCATCATCATGAAAAGCTCGGGAGTCGTTTTCGTCATCCCTTGCATACGATAGTTCATCACGAAGTTCTACTAACTTGGTCATGATGACTAGAGAATTCTGTCAATCACTATCTTATCTGGAAGATTAACTCCCACTTGATTCAAGCGATTGTAGTACCCAGACAATCTGAGCACATGCTCACTAGTTGAGCGATTCTCCTCCATCTTTTAGCTATAGAACTTGTTGGAGACTTCATATCTCTCAACTCGGGTATTTGCTTGAAATATTATCTTTAACTCCTCGAACATCTCATATGGTCCATGACGTTCAAAACGTCTTTGAAGTCCCGATTCTAAGCCATTAAGCATGGTGCACTAAACTATCAAGTAGTCATCATATTGAGCTAGCCAAACATTCATAACGTCTACATCTGCTCCTACAATAGGTCTGTCACCTAGCAGTGCATCAAGGACATAATTCTTCTATGCAGCAATGAGGATAAACCTCAGATCACGGATCCAATCCGCATCATTGCTACTAACATCTTTCAATACAATTTTCTCTAGGAACATATCAAAGTAAACACAGGGAAGCAACAACGCGAGCTATTGATCTACAACATGATTTACAAAATACTACCAGGACTAAGTTCATGATAAATTTAAGTTCAATTAATCATATTACTTAAGAACTCCCACTTAGATAGACATCCCTCTAATCCTCTAAGTGATCACGTGATCCAAATCAACTAAACCATAACCGATCATCACGTGAGATGGAGTAGTTTTCAATGGTGAACATCGTTATGTTGATCATATCTACTATATGATTCACGCTCGACCTTTCGGTCTCCGTGTTCCGAGGCCATATCTGCATATGCTAGGCTCTTCAAGTTTTAACCTGAGTATTCTGCGTGTGCAAAACTGGCTTGCACCCGTTGTAGATGGACGTAGAGCTTATCACACCCGATCATCACGTGGTGTCTGGGCACGACGAACTTTGGCAACGGTGCATACTCAGGGAGAACACTTCTTGATAATTTAGTGAGAGATCATCTTATAATGCTACCGTTAATCAAAGCAAGATAAGATGCATAAAAAGATAAAGATCACATGCAATCAATATAAGTGATAAAATATGGCCATCATCATCTTGTGCTTGTGATCTCCATCTCCGAAGCACCGTCATGATCACCATCGTCACCGGCGCGACACCTTGATCTCCATCGTAGCATCGTTGTCGTCTCGCCAATCTTATGCTTCCACGACTATCGCTACCGCTTAGTGATAAAGTAAAGCATTACATCGCGATTGCATTGCATATAATAAAGCGACAACCATATGGCTCCTGCCAGTTGCCGATAACTCGGTTACAAAACATGATCATCTCATACAATAAAATCATGTCTTGACCATATCACATCACAACATGCCCTGCAAAAACAAGTTAGACGTCCTCTACTTTGTTGTTGCATGTTTTACGTGGCTGCTATGGGCTTAAGCAAGAACCAATCTCACCTACGCATCAAAACCACAACGATAGTTTGTCAAATAGACTCCGTTTTAACCTTCGCAAGGACCGGGCATAGCCACACTCGGTTCAACTAAAGTTGGAGAGACAGTCGCCCGCAAGCCACCTGTGTGCAAAGCACGTCGGGGGAACCGGTCTCACGTAAGCATACGCGTAAGGTTGGTCTGGATCGTCTCGTCCAACAATACCGCCGAACCAAAGTATGACATGCTGGTAGGCAGTATGACTTGTATAGCCCACAACTCACTTGTGTTCTACTCGTGCAAATAACATCAAACCATAAAAACTAGGCTCTGATACCACTGTTGGGGAACGTAGTAATTTCAAAAATTTCCTACGCACATGCAAGATCATGGTGATGCATAGCAACGAGGGGGAGAGTCTGATCTACGTACCCTTGTAGATCGCAACGGAAGCGTTGACACAACGTAGAGGAAGTAGTCGTATGTCTTCTTTCCGATCCGACCGATCCAAGCACCGTTACTCCGGCACCTCCGAGTTCTTAGCACACGTTCAGCTCGATGACGATCCCCGGGCTACGATCCAGCAAAGCTTCGGGGAGGAGTTCCGTCAGCACGACGGCGTGGTGACGATCTTGATGTTCTACCGACGCAGGGCTTCGCCTAAGCACTACAACGATATGATCGAGGTGGAATATGGTGGCAGGGGGCACCGCACACGGCTAAGGAACGATCTCAATGATTAACTTGTGTGTCTATGGGGTGCCCCCTGCCCCTGTATATAAAGGAGCCAAGGGGGAGGGGTGTGCCAGCCAGGGAGAGGGCGCAGGAGGAGTCCTACTCCCACCGGGAGTAGGACTCCCCCCCCCCCCCAATCCTAGTTGGACTAGGTTTCCCAAAGGGGGAAAGAGAGAGGGGGGGGGGGGGGCCGGCCCCTTCTCCTAGTCCTAATAGGACTAAGGGAAGGGGGGCGCGCGGCCACCTATGGGCTGCCCCTTTTCTCCTTTCCACTAAGGCCCATGAAGGCCCATATGGCTCCCGGGGGGTTCCGGTAACCTCCCGGTAATCCGGTAAAATCCCGATTTCACCCGGAACACTTCCGATATCCAAATATAGGCTTCCAATATATCAATCTTTATGTCTCGACCATTTCGAGACTCCTCATCATGTCCGTGATCACATCCGGGACTCCGAACAACCTTCGGTACATCAAAATGCATAAACTCATAATAACTGTCATCATAACGTTAAGCGTGCGGACCCTACGGTTCGAGAACAATGTAGACATGACCGAGACACTTCTCCGGTCAATAACCAATAGCGGGACCTGGATGCCCATATTGGCTCCTACATATTCTACGAAGATCTTTATCGGTCAGACCGCATAACAACATACGTTGTTCCCTTTGTCATCGGTATGTTACTTGCCCGAGATTCGATCGTCGGTATCCAATACCTAGTTCAATCTCGTTACCGGCAAGTCTCTTTACTCGTTCCGTAATACATCATCCCGCAACTAACTTATTAGTTGCAATGCTTGCAAGGCTTAAGTGATGTGCATTACCGAGAGGGCCCAGAGATACCTCTCCGACAATCGGAGTGACAAATCCTATTCTCGAAATACGCCAACCCAACATCTACCATTGGAGACACCTGTAGAGCTCCTTTATAATCACCCAGTTACGTTGTGACGTTTGATAGCACACAAAGTGTTCCTCCGGTAAACGGGAGTTGCATAATCTCATAGTCATAGGAACATGTATAAGTCATGAAGAAAGCAATAGCAACATACTAAACGATCGGGTGCTAAGCTAATGGAATGGGTCATGTCAATCGATCATTCAACTAATGATGTGACCTCGTTAATCAAATAACAACTCTTTTGTCCATGGTTAGGAAACATAACCATCTTTGATTAACGAGCTAGTCAAGTAGAGGCATACTAGTGACACTCTGTTTGCCTATGTATTCACACATGTATTATGTTTCCGGTTAATACAATTCTAGCATGAATAATAAACATTTATCATGATATAAGGAAATAAATAATAACTTTATTATTGCCTCTAGGGCATATTTCCTTTAGAACCCTAGATGGGGGTGCAGCCCTTCCTCTTCCCCTATATATACTTGAGGTATTGGGGGCTGCAACATACACGAGATCATCTCCCTCTTGGCGCAGCCCTACCTCTCTCCCTCCTCGTCTCTCCTAGTGCTTGGCGAAGCCCTGCTGGAGTTCCGCGCTCCTCCACCACCACCACGCCGTCGTGCTGCTGCTGGACGGAGTCTTTCCCAACCTCTCCTTCTCCCCTTGCTGGATCAAGGCGTAGGAGACGTCACCGGGCTGCACATGTGTTGAACGCGGAGGCGTCGTGGTTCGGCGCTTAGATCGGAATCAACCGCGATCTGAATCGCTACGAGTACGACTACTTCATCCGCGTTCTTGCAACGCTTCAGCTTAGCGATCTACAAGGGTATGTAGATGCACTCCCCTTCCCCTCGTTGCTAGATTACTCCATAGATTGATCTTGGTGATGCGTAGAAAATTTTAAATTTCTGCTACGATCCCCAACACTAACAAATCATGATAAAATGTGTGTCCCTCTCAAATAGGTGTGTCCAACAAAGATGCTTGTGGCCAACTAAAAAAGCAAACAAAGCAAAACTCATATAATACACTACGCTCCAACAAAACTCATATCATGTCATGAATAAAAATATAGCTCCAAGTAAAAGTACCGATGATTGGTAGAAGAAAGAGGGGATGCCCCGGAAGGCATCCCCAAACTTAGTTGCTAGGTAGTCCTTGAATATTACCTTGGGGTGCCTCGAACATCCCAAACTTAGGCTCTTGCCACTCCTTATTCCTTTATCCATCATGATCTCACCCAAAACTTGAAAACTTCAGCACACAAAACTCAACAAAATCTTCGTGAGATCCATTAGTATAACAAAGCAAATTTCCGCTTTAGGTATTGTTGAATACCCATTCATATTTTATTATTTCATTATACCTACTGTATTCTAACTTCACCATGGCTTATACCCCCCCCCCCCCCCCTCCATACAATCCATAGATTATTAAAAACACGCAAACAACGCAACGAACATAACAGTATGTAAAAACCCGAATTATGCTCATACTTCTGGAACTCTAAAAATTCTAAAAAATTAGGACAACGTGGGCAATTTTTATATCATTCAAGTGTAAAATAATTCAGATCAGAAACAAGTTCCAGTGAATTTAAACAATTCTGCTACTGGGCGCAAAAGGTTTTCTTTTTTTCACAGAATCAAATCAACTATTATTCAAATCATCCCAAAGGATTTACTTGGCACAAACACTAATTAAAACACAAAAGCGCAACCATAACAATAGCATAATTGTGTGCGCACTCAAAAACAGGGAAAAAGCTAACTATTGGGTTGTCTTCTAACAAGCTCTTTCTTTATAGTCATTAAGATATATGCTTGAGATTTCAATGATACTCATATGAAAGATAGTAATTGAAACACGAAAAGATCATCATGAAGCATATGACAAACATATTTAAGTCTATCGTTGACCATGGCGGTAGCCCGTTATATCCTACCACCAACATCTACGGCGGTAAAAAAAAGGTCAGATCCGAACTTTTTTTGCAAACAGATCAAATCGTGCTAAAATTTTGGCACAAGGGTCAGAACGGTGAATTTGGCTGCGAGATGCTGCAGAGACTTTGGCAGACTAATAGTTCGATCTGGCTTCAGAATTTGGTCATTTTCAGCACCCTATGTTAATTCAATGTGCCCTCTTCTCTATGTCGAATTCAGTCATTTTGTAGATTTTGGCTCTCTCTGTTTGGCTGTTTCCTCTCCCATTTCATTTTGTCAAAGTGGCGACTTGGGAGTTAAGATAAAGCAGCCAGCATTATCCTGACTTTGCTGATTCCTGATGTGAGATCGAGTGCGTTGGAGTCAAAGGTTAGGTGACCTAAGTACTTACGTACGTGCACAGCGAGCGGGAACAAGTATGTAATCTCCTCTGAATCTTGCGGCCTATGACGGACTTTTTCCGACAGGTAACGAAAGGAGACCACGAAAGAAGCACTCTACTCACTCCATATTCTATCTCATCTCTTGGCCTAATCGCCTCAAGACAGAGCCCAGTAACAGCGACGTTAATCATCTCGCTAATACATACATAGATCAAGTAACGAGGATCGAAGAAGAGCCTGCCGAATTGCTCAACTGCACGCCGGTGCACCAATTATATATGCCGCTTAATCATTCAGAGTTTCAGTTGTTTACTATACAACCGTCCTTGTTAGCAGGTGAAAGCGGGTAGTAAATTCAACGCGCGCGTGCGGCGGTAATTTCCGGGCACCATCCATGCCGCCGAAAGCGATCCGCGATGTCCGGCGCGGCGCCGCTGTACGGCGAGCCGGGCCGGCCGCCACATGCCATGACCTGACGACCTGAGTTATTCTAAAAATGCCATGACCTTATGACCCAGAACGATCGAGGGAAAAATTAGCTCGGAAAAGGACGCGCGGGTAGGCAGAACAAGGCATCAAGCTCGGGATCCATCATGCGCGCCTAATCAACGACGGTCAGGTCAACGATTCGCTTCGGAGCCAATTGGTATGTGTGCTGATGTTATCGCTGATGGAATCAAGGAGGCAGAAATGGATCGAATACGGCCAGTAGTAGCATGTGTTTAACGCAGTGTTCAGGTCGGTGAGGACACTTTGGTAGCAGCTAAGCAGGACGTGATTAGACGCGTGATAGTGGTAGGGACTAATTTTACCTACTTACTTGAGGTTTTCCTGGTCTGATCTTGTTCGTCTGTCAAGAGGAAGGGGGGCATTTATCTGTTTGATTTCTATCATTCTTTAGTTGCAGGTTTGATCGAGCCATACATACATGCCAGATTGATCGACCGACGCACGACGAGAGCCGCGCGATGCGTATGTACGTCGGGCTCGCCAACAACTTCTCCCTCTCTTTTTCTTCTCCCAGAAACTCAACACGTGGCCACCAAGCCCAATAATCAATCTGCACTTTTCTCTTTCTACAGTACTCTGAGCTAGCTGGTAGTAGATGCATGTACACGGCAGCACTGTCGTCCACATCCACATGACCACATGGCACGCCCGTCACGTTTCACGGCAAAGGCACGACAGTATGGACCTACTACGTGCGTACGTGCTTCTCCAATGATTGATCGTATATACTCCAAGGCTTCATGACTACTGTAGCGGCATGTCGGCAGCAGAGAATATGACGTTCGGGTCGACCCTGGGCCAGTCACGCATGTACAGTACTCATGCATGCATGCTTGAAGCAATAAGGATCGATTTTGGAGGCTAGCGCGTAGGGTTTATGGAGAAGAGATCGACGGCAATGAATGCAATCATCATCCCAGATCGATCTTTGTCCAGACGTCGTTCGGTGCACATCTTGATTCATTGCCAACGTACCTACGCCTTGTACCATGTGCGCATCAGCGCGTTCATGGTCGAGGGATCGTCCACGAAGATTGCAACTGCGCTGCTAGAAGTAGAGCTCACCCTCACGCACTGTAGCTAGAGGTATTCATTTTCGGCTGTTCATGACTTAGACTTGGACAGGGTTGGTTTTTCTCTCTCGGCTCGCATGCATGCTTCATGCATGATGCAGCTCAGCATTTGAGAGGAATGGAGTTAGGTTGCAGAGTTGCGTGGGAGTAATGCAACGTTGGCTACGTACATGCCGAGCCTCCGTCCCTCAGGTTTTGTCGCCGACCCCGCGCGCTCGCATGCAGCTGCAACCTACTTCCTCCGTTTTTAAATATAATCCTTTTTAAAGATTTCAATATGAAATACATATGAATATATGTGAATGTATTTTAAATTGTAAATTTACTCATTTTACTTCATATATAGTTCATATAAAAATTTCTAAAAAATACTTATATTTAGAAACAGAGGGAGTACAGTAGCTAGCACCTTGCACGCCAGGACGCCAACAACATAAGACGTTGCAGCACGCACAAGCCTCACCTCCCTGGCCACATGCCCGTGCCACGCGGCGTGGTGGCCGTACCTTAGGCTGGTTAATTAAACCACTGATTAACCAACCATGTCACCGTCATGGGCACTATATATTTGTAAATAAATTTGATGGATCCAAAATGTTGGTGCTTCACCAACACACTGAAGCAACAGCAGCCCCGTCGATCGTTGCCAACACGAGAAGCCAACCTGCGCGCACGGAAATAACGCATGCATGCACTGTGTCATCCACATCTAGCGCTACAAATAGATACCAATCTTTAGTAGACATTTGTTTTCTTTTCTGAACCAGCTAATCTAATGGACAATTTGCGCCGAGCTGTACTGGATCGACTTGTATTTGCATTATGTGTGGAACTTGAGAGCCACGTACAGTAGATACTTGCATAGGCTCGTCGGTATGCACGGCTCCAGCGATAGGATGCGTAGACGACAGAGACACATATATACACGTATGCTTGCTAGCTACTTACTGGAACGTACGTGTACATACATACAGTACATCCGTAGAAAACGTCGTCTGGCCTGGCTTTCAATTTCATAATCCGGGAGATCTTCGAGATGATGCGGGCAGAGGCATGGGAGATGAGCAGTGAGTCTACGAGGATGTCTATATCAGCGCATTATTGCGCAGCAACACTCAAAGCGCGACGACGACGACGACTCGATCCGGCCAGCTAATTTAATTTAATAGGAAACGAACAACAAAGAGTATCATGGAATTGCAAATGCACAGGAACATGTGTGCAAGCTCTCAACCACAATCTGCACATAAGGGTACATTCCAGGGTAGTATAATACACTACTTTTCCGCCGGTTCTTCTGTGTTCATGTGGCAAGAATCTAGTGGTGCATCTTTTCTTTTGCATTCTTCTGCGTTATAATGCCTTTATCGTCTCTCCTTTTTCCGTTGTCAAAATAAGGTCTAGATGGATCGATATGTGTTCCGTTAGTAGGTCTACGTATGTGGCATTGACACTAGATCTTGTTCCAAACCAGCGTGTCATTTTCATGATGTACGCTTTGACGCAAGCAGTGGTATAATTTACTCGAGACACGTACAAATGCCATGTTCGTGCCATCAACTTGCAAATATGCAGCATACTTGCATATTAATCTACGATCTATAGCTACACTAATCTTGAACGAGTATGGCATAGGTCATTGATAGAAGTTGTTTACCGGTATAGAAACGTCATTCTTCAGAACCACTGCATTTGTTCTTTGTACACGGGGTTTTCTGCTTGACTTTGGTACGTACGTACAGGCTGTGCGCTCTTGTATTTTGTACGCAACTTTATCGTCGGTATGCAACATATAGATATGGCCAAGGCTGTTTTTTAAGGCAGGCCTGTAATGCCGCTAACCAGATGGCGTCGACAGAATTAGCGAATTGTAAACGCATAGACGATCCGATCTGGGCATATAGGATTTCGTGTGAGTGGTGTTTTGACTTCGGCGTCGGTGAAATTAGAGCATATTCCCGCCCGTGCGCCCTGAAAAGTAGTGAAGCCGCAATATGGACCCGGGGTTCCCGCGTTTGACCGTGCGTGCGTGCGTGCGGTCTGGACGGTTTGGGATCGTGTGTAGCTGACAGATTATTAATCGGTCCATGTCTCGAGTCTGCAGCAAATTCCCTTTGCCTCGGGTTCAACGAGCCTAGGTTTTTGGGTTGGATTGCTCTGCCCCCGGCGTGCATGATTCCTGGAACAAGAGGATGATGGGAGACGCACGAAACCAACCCAACTTGTTGTCGTCAAGGCAGCTAAGTGTTTTTTTAATAAAGGAAGCAGCTAATACTGTAGCTATAGTAGGCTGGTCACAATGGGCAAGAACATAGTCTAGTAACTTACACACTTCCCTAGACAATATTACTACCTCCACAATGGACAGGAACATCTATGTAGTGTCATGCAACGATGTATTTATTAGATTATAGATTCATTGTTTCTTGGAGTGTGTGATGTTCCGGTAACTTAGCTAGTTACCACAAGCACCCCTCTCTTCATTAAATATGTGACACATAAGCAAAGTTGTATTGGAGTGTGTGATGTTACTCCTAAGTTCCTCCCCATTGTGACCAGCCGTATAGATCGCTTCTCCCTCTAATTTCATCTCTGTTTTTGAACCGGCAGTTATTACACTAATTTCAAACCAGCAGTTAGTGGCTTAGGCTGGTTGTAATGGGGAGCATCATATACTAGTATCATGCATATGATACTAGTGTGTCATACTACCTCCGTAATGCATAGTATCATAAGTTAGTATCTTAGATTGCCTTATTAATTGCCATGCATGACACAAACTAGCGGAGCATTTAATATGATACGGTATCATGATATGATACTACATCCTCTCTTTCCTCATTTAATTGTGTGCCACATCATCCAAAACGTCTAGTTAGCATGCATGATACCATTTATGATACTCCCACTACAACCAGCCTTATACTAAACCGGCGAATTCGGTTTTCATTTCTCCTTTTTTTTCCAGGGGAACGGGCCAAATCACTCGCTAACTACTTACTCTTTTTTTAGAAGACGCTAAGTCACTACTTTTCTTTCTTCTTTTTTGCCATCCGTATTTTTTTGAGCAAATTTTTTTTTGCGATCTGCTAAGTCGCTACTAGTCCATATGGGTATGAATGCGAGCGGTGGCCCGTGTACATCAACCTTGGCCCATGTAAACGAGGCGAAGGAAGGGACATGTACAAATTTTCCAAAAATGTTTTGAGTTTAAAAAAGTATTATAATTTTTTGTTAAAAACTTGTTTTCCAGGGACAAAATCTCAAATTTGCAAATGTTCTCAAGTTTTCAAAAAATTGTATGTCATTTTTAAAAAGTTCAAGTTTTTTTCAAAAATGGTTCTCGAATTAAGTTTATGTTCTCAAAAAACGTTCTCACATTCTTTTTAAAAAATATTCATTTTATAAAACTTGAACCTTTTTAATAATCAAAACATTTTATAAAAATTATTATTTTTAGATAAATGAATATTTGTTATTTACGAACACTTTTTCAAAGTATGAAACATTTTCGAATTTTCTGAACATTAAAAAACCAAAAATAAATCAGTAAAGAGAAAATAGAAAATCAAAAATACTAGATGCAAATTGCTAAAGGCTAGGTAGGAGTAATGGATGAATGAATCTATATTTTTTTGGCTTCTACGTGGGTTGTAGGATAGGGAAAAAACGAATCTAGTAAATCTGTAAGTCTCTCACCGATAAACTCCGATGCTTGATCTCGTATATGAAAAACATGTTTGTGCGTATGGAGGACATGGTCACATCAGGCCTCAAGGGCGCCCTCCCAGTCACTGCTATTGGGCCAGCCCAAGTAGTTTCCTGCATATACATTTTTCTAATTTGTTTGTATTTTTGAAAATATCATAAATAAGTATGATTCAAAATTGTATTTACTTAATTTTTAAATGTTCACCGCGCATTAGAAAATGCTAACACAGTGTAAAGTGTCCGTTTGTGCAACCTTTTAAAAATGTTGATAGCATTCAAAAGGGTGTTCATGGCATGTAAAAAATGTCACACATTTCAAAAAATGGTCGTAGCAGTTTTCAAGAAAAAATTTATACAATGGATTTTTTTAACTCTATTCAACAGAAAAATCGTGCGTTCAGAAATTGTAGGAGTACATGACATTTAAACACATATTCACGCATTTCAAAAACATTCATGGCATTAAAAAAAATTATGTAATGTAAACAAAATGTTCACGAGTCTAAAAAATACTATTTCATATCATTGCATGGATAGCTCGGCTCCATGGCAACCGACCCAACCAACCAACCGCGCACAAGATGCACATATATGATCCTGAAAAAAAAACAATTGATGCACATATATCTCTGTTTTGCAGCGACTTTAGCATACCAATAGTTCAATGTGGCTTCCTATATTTATTCAGCCTGTCATTTTTTCTCCATGTCAAGAACTTGAATTCAGTCATTTTTAGCACTAGTAAGATTTTGGCTCTCTCTGTTTGTCGTTTCCTCTCCCTTTTCCTTTGTCAAAATGGAGACTTGGGAGTAAGATAAAGCAGCCGGCGTTATCCTCACCTTGACTTTGCTGGTTCAGACTTTTAATGTGATTGTGAGAGTTCGTCGAGTCAATGCCGGTTTAGGTGACCTAAGTACGTGTACACAGCGAGAGGGAACAAGTGTGTAATCTCCTCTGAATACAACGGCCCGTGACGGGAAGTTCAGACTTTATCCGACAGGCAACAAAAGCATGAGATGATATTTTATCCCATCTCTTATTAACCTAATCGCTTAATCGACAGCGATGTTAATCTTGCTAGCTAGTACATGGATCAAGTAACGAGGCTCGAACAAGAGCCTACCGGAAGCCGCCGAATTGCTCGGACGCACGACGGTGCACCAATTATATGGCCGCTTAATCATTCAGACTTGCACTTGTTTACTGTCCAACCGTCCTTGTTAGCAGGTGAAAGCTGCCTGCTAGTAGTAAATTCCACGCACGCGTGCTGGGCGCGGCGGCGGCGGTAATTTCCGGGCACCGTCGTGGCACTGTCACGCCGCAGAAAGTGCCCGTACGGCGCCGCCGTATGGAGAGAGCCCAGCCCTGCCGGCACATGCCATGATGAACAGGTCGATCGAGGGATAAACTAGCTGGAGAAGGACAGAGGCCGGGTAGGCAAAGCAGAATAGTAAGGCATCAACCTCGGGATCCATCGTGCGCGCCTAATTAATTTGTTTTGTAACATACATATATATATATATATATTGAATATTTTTAAGCAAAAGTAAAAGAAAACTAACCAAAAAAATGAAGAAACAGAAAGAAAAAAACTAATATTTTGCATGTGGCCTGTTGCCTGCCGCGCACTGGGCCGGCCAGTCTCGCTTGTGCGCACATAGGCGCGCCGCGATAACATCCTAAAAAACATACGTAGTACGTATATATTTAATGTCGTGTCTTTCTTCTCTTAGGAAGTAAGTTAGGGCCAGTTCTTTTGCTAGTTTTTTTGGGCTTCCAGAATAAGTTGCCCCTTACCCAGCTTATTCTAGAAGCCCTATCGAAATTTTCTTTTTAAAAGTCTATTAGTCAAGTCTTAACTATTAGGTTTCTAAAAAAATAAGTTTGGTTGAGCTTCTAGAATAAGCTAGGTAGGGGGCAGCTTATTGCAGCTTATTCTGAAAGCCACCAAAAAACTGGCCCTTACTAGTGGCGGCAGCTAGTCGTCCCGATCGGATCAGATTTTCAGGCGAGGCCGCTGCCGTCGGCTCAGCATCAACCTCCGTGCGGATCTTATTTTCCGGCAGGATTTCGCCATGCCGTAGGTTCACGGTCCAGTTCCTTTCAAGCGATCGTCTGTGTCGAAACAATGTTACGGCGGGCGTTTGCTCAGCTGCCGGCAGATCTGTTTTTCCATGCATCTAGCCGTCGTTCCTACGGCAGCTTCATCACTTCCATCGGCACCTAGTGCCAGCCGACGGTTTCCCCCAAATACAGTTGCAGGATAACAGGAGAGGAGCTCCTCCCTTCAGCATCTTCGAACCAAACCGGGCCATTCCGCGTAGTTGTTTCTCAACTGCAGAGAATTCGGCTGGTGATTCTGCTGACCCTACAAAGGGCAATGTCGTAAGCTTTGATCAGAGGCTTGTGACGCTGATCCCGTTTGCTACGCCAGGTGCGATCCTTCCCCGCAAATGCATGTAACCCAGGGGATCTCAATGGCGATCAACATCAACAAGATGATCGAAGTGGGCTGTCGAGTCAAAATTCAGATGGCGGATTGGTTGGCTCGGATGGATCTTCACATCGGTGGCAAGGTCGGTGGCGATCTGAGTAAGGTACATGATGTTGGCCTGTACAACATTGAGATGTGGAGAGCGGCCGGCATGGATCTCGACAGGGTCGAGCTCATGTGGCTGTCGGATCAAATTGTTAGGATGATCTCCACTGTGTGAGCCCAACGGCCCACCGGGCCCTTAGATCCGCGCTCTGATCGGGGGCGCTAAACCCACTATGGGTGACGGGCCCCTGTCACCTGCACTATATAAAGAGGTTGGGGCCGGCGGCTCGCATCACGAGGTTCGTTGCTCAGCCATACACCCCACCTAATCCCCTACCGATCTAGGGTTAGTGCAGTGCTGATGGGAAGCTCCGCCACCATTACTCTCTGCCACCACCGCCGCCATCCACCATGGCCGGCAACTGGAGCTCCTCGAGCCACAAGGAGAAGGTAGGTTCACCGGATTAATCTACCCTACCCGATCCACAGATTTATCAATGGTATCAGCCAGATTGGGTTAGATTTTTTCGGTTGAAAAGAAACAGAGAAATCAAAGCAAAAGAAAAAAGATCCCTCCCCAAAAGAACCCTAGAAGGGCAAAGAATGAATCTTCAACGAAAAAAGTAGCGCCGCCACTCCGGCCGCGCCTGTTCCTCTCGATCCCCACACGCACCGGCAAGCCGAGGTGCAGGGACGAAGAGCCAATCCCTGAATGGGGCAAAGTGTACCGCGGCCGATCCGTTCGACGGCGGCGCGCTCACCACAGAGGGGAACGCGCAGCCGGCGAAGGGAATGGCAACGGCGAAACCACCGAACACTCCGACGCCGATGACCACAAAAAAAACAGGGGGGTGAGAGGGGGCGCAGCCGCGTGTCTCTCTCGCGTTGGAGCGGTAGGTGGAAGGAGAAAGAAAAGAAGGGGAAGGGGGAAGGGTGCTCGCGCGGCGCGGTAGCGCGCCGTCGCTGCCGGCTGACGGCGGAGCCCCAACCCCGCTGCATCACAGAGAAAAATAGAGGCGGGCTCGAAGGTGAGAAGAGGAGGGCACAAGTCCGACCCTGTCTCCCTACCGCAGGAAAGGAAGGAAGGCGAAGCGCGGCGCGGTGGCTTTTCACCGCCGTCGCCGGCGACCGGCGCGGCGCAGTGACCGACCGGCCGGCGTCGAGCGCCACGGCTCAGAGCGAGAGAAGAGCGGCGCGCGGGGGGGGGGGGAGAATGGATTAGGTTTTCCCCTGCAGGCGCTGGGCACCGTTTTGCTCGGGCTACAAGCGCGCTAGACCGCCGGATCTCATCCGACGGCCAGGAGAGAGCAGGGCGGGCGGCTGCGGGTCTTTTGGGCCAAAAGAGGAGGCTGCGTTGGGCCAAGGCCAGCGGCCCAGGCAGAGGCCAGGCTCGGCTCGCGCGAGCGCGCGGGGGCGCAGGCCGTGGGCTGCTGCGGGCCTCCCGCGCCAGGCCGAGGCCGGCTGGAGCTGACGTTTTATTTCGTTTTAATAGTTTTAGTCCAATTTAGAACCGAAAAGTAAACAGCAAAAGTTTCTGTAAAGAATAAAAAGTTCATGAATTTTTATTCATGTTTTTCTGCTGGGTAAATAATTAATAGTACTCTTTTACAAAGAAAGAAAAGGTATTATCCTCCAATTAAATTGGAACCAAGGGGAAAATTTAATTGGATGAACAGTTTTTTTAGAGAAGTTTTTTCACTTATGGGTGAAACAGATTCAGATAGCTTCTGCTATAACAATAGAAAGATATTTGATTAAAGTTTAATTATGGTATTGTTATTTTCTGACCAACGTTGATGATGACAATATTATAATTCAATGAGTCTTATAGTTAAAAGTTCAAGTCTCTGATAATTTTTGTATCAAAGTGACCAATTTTCAGAGCATTTGATAAAGATTGAGAAATGTATATTAAAAATTTTCCGCTGCAATAAAGTTGATAATGATGATTATTTTCTTAGCAAAGTCGCTTAATAGAAATTTCATCATCATGATTATCATTTCTGAGCAAAGTTATTTAATAGAAATACTATCATCACATTATTCATGAGTTATATGCATTATTTCCATTTCCGCCCAACGGTGATATGGAATTAATGTAGAAGAATGAGTTTTATTCTAATTCTACAGATCGATGATTTAGAGTATAAAAAGGAAGTTTTGCAAAAGTTTATTGTGCACATTTTTTAACCAGACCAACGTAGGGTTATTTTTATGCTCATTATTGTTGATTATTGGCTAAGTTTTTTCAGACCAAAAGTTTTCCATGCTTTCATTCATGAAAGCGAATGGTTAGGTACTTGTGACCCGAAAGATGACCAAGAAAGGTCATAACGTGAGATAGTATGTTCTCTCTAAAGAATGGTTTCAAAAGAAAAGAGATAGATCATTGAGAGTCTTGGTTGATGAATGTCTTTCATGTACTCTCTATGGTTTGAGATAAAACAAGCAACATGCGTGTTTAATTTGACCAAAGTCGGATCAAGCATGTGTGTCAAAGAGCATTCAGATTTATTTATAAATTTGATGATTGAATATGCAGTCAAAAGAGCCAATTCTGGCATTTATGTCCCTTGCAGGGAATTACCCGCATGGCGGGAAAAGATGATTATGACAAAACCCGCATGGCAGGATAAGTCTGGAAAAATCCCTGCGTAACCCGTATGGCGGCAGAAATTTTCTCAGACTTATCCTATATGACAGGAGAAAGACATGATGACTCATGTGCTTTTAATATGTCCCACTCTGGGAGAAAAGTATGGAGTAGCTATTATGCTTTCCTAGTATCGACCGTACATCTTATGTGTAACGGTCATTAAGCACTCAATAAATCCAAAGAGAATAAAAGTTACAAACGAACCTAAAGATAAGAATGATATGCAAGTGTGACTTGCAAAAGTACTAATGATAAAGAACTCTGTTGAGTTTCTGAAATGGAATGAGGAAAGAGTACTCCCATACTAGTTAAAAGATAACTTCATTTTGTATGAAGAGATAACTTCATTTCGTATGAAGTAATCTGATGAATGAAGTAGATAATCAAAGTTTCCTCAATTCAAAAAAGTTATCAATGGTTTTCGAAATTGTGGCAGAAAAGTTCTTGCCACATTTCGAGGGGGAGAAAGATATATGAGATAAATTAAGAATGATGAAACTCCCCTATACTTTAGATAATGTGATGAAGAATGTGATCGTCTGGGGGAGTATGACGGTCATATTAATACCCCTAAAGAAAAGAAATATTTGTATTTCTGGATCTTTTACAGTTCCGAAAGCAGAGTAAGGAATACTAAGACGGTGCTTAAAGTGCCATAAGGAAGAAAGTTTTAACAGAATAAACCCAAATTATAAAGTTTAAAGATACGCCATTTTTAGTGAAGATGGAGTAATCTGGGGGAGCATGTTGTATCACCTATACAACACATGTTGTTAGCTCTATAAATGATGAATGAGTAAACATGGATCTTGTGATACAGGTCCCTGTAAAACCTATTGCCTCTTGGAAATGAAATACTATAGAATTAGTTTGCCTCTTGCAATGACAGAGCAACAACATCCCCATATGAAAGAAGTGCCAGTACCTGAGACACTGATGGTCTCAAGGAATGAGAAAATCAGATACTTCCGATTACTATAAAGTCTATGTTAGTGAAATTCAAATGGAGGTTGATCCCACCTCATTTAAAGCGCTCATTCGAGCTTTGAGAAGTGTCTGCTTATCTAAATGATAAGAGACTATGTGAGATGAAATGAAATTGGTGAATCCCGACGATGTTCGGGACTGATGAGTAATTTTCAATGTGACTCCAAAGGAAATATGTAAAGGTGTAAAACACGACTTAAATCGAAAGGTTTTTGCGCGTTTTGCACTGAATAGATTACAATGAGTGTTGGTAGCACATCATGATCTGAGTTACATCAGATGAAAGATATTATGATCTGAGTTACATCGGATGAAAGTAAAGAACACAAGGGATACTGCCTAAAGAAGTCTTTTATGGACTAAAGCAATCAAATGTTGTTTTGGGTTAAAGAAAATGAGAGGACAATTGTATTTGTGCAAAGTTATAGAATGGGGAATTCATTTCCTGATCATGTGCTCATGTGCGTGTGGATGACATCCTACTTGCTAGTGGTGATGTCAACCTATTGCAGGAGGAGAAAAGAAGTTCTTGTCCTCAAAGTTCAAAAGAATGTTCTCGGTAGAGTGTCTCTCGTTATAATTATCGAGATTCGCCAAGAAAAGAATAAAAGGGGGTATTAGGAATGTCACATGGACATGCTAAGAAATGTCTCTAAAGTATGCATGCGAGAAAACCTACGCCTGTTCTTATAGTCAAGGGTAATAGAACTAGAAACTATGGTGTTCCAAAAGTTGATGAGAAAAGATTGAAAACGGATATGGTACCATATGCTTCAGCTGTTGGAATCTCAATATATTGCCCTGACACAGTTCACATATCCGGGTTGTTTTGGCAATGTCCAGTCCATATATAGATCACTGGAATGGAGTCAAAGATATCGGCCTCATGCGGAAAGAAATATGTGCTCTCAAAAGATTGTGAGTATAAAGACATGACTTGTGAAAGTATAGCGAAATCCACAATTGTCGCTAACTTTCATACTTGGAGGTTTTTGTGTGGAAAAGCTCCAAAGAATGAAACAATTTATCATCAATGTGATGCAAAGATATTTTAAAGCTTGATATGAGGCTGAGGGACAGGCAAAAAGGTTAAGGAGACCTGTACCCGGAGTTGATAATGGTTGACAACAGCGATAACCATGTTAAGTAATTCACTCCTATGACAACGAGTCAAGTGTGGTGCCAAACACATTGACACAAAGTTGTACGTTGTTAAGGAGAAAGTCCGGAATTATGTTGAAATGCTTGGAGCATAAAAGCAACAGACGAGTGTTTGCAGATCTGCTTATTAAAGGCTTACCGCCCAGTGTGTTCGGAGAACACACAGTCGACATGGGTTTTATGGTATAGTCTAAAATTTCCGGACAATAAAAGGGCCCAAGGTTAACGAATTTGTTTCAAAACAGAGAGGTACGTTGTGGCTGTCTGATTCTATCGACAATTGAGCTGTGACGATGAAACATGTTCTATGTATTGATCTGTTATGAAACTAGTAAAGTAAAAGTATAAGATCAAAAGTAAAAGTTGAGATCAAGGGGGAGAATGTTAGGATGATCTCCACTGTGTGAGCCCAACGGCCCACCAGGCCCTTAGATCCGCGCCCTGATCGGGGGCGCTAAACCCACTATGGGTGACGGGCCCCTGTCACCTACACTATATAAAGAGGTTGGGGCCGGCGGCTCGCATCACGAGGTTCGTTGCTCAGCCATACACCCCACCTAATCCCCTACCGATCTAGGGTTAGTGCAGTGCTGATGGGAAGCTCCGCCACCATTACTCTCTGCCACCACCGCCGCCATCCACCATGGCCGGCAACTGGAGCTCCTCGAGCCACAAGGAGAAGGTAGGTTCACCGGATTAATCTACCCTACCCGATCCACAGATTTATCACAAATAAGTTGCCATGAGGACAAATTCTGGCCACTTGTCATGGATGTTGGCAGAAAAAGCGATGCGAAAAGAATAAAAAAGTCGCTCCATGTTCATCGCACGGATGATACGAGGGGCCATGGGAGCTTAGGCCAACTCCACCGCGCGATCCCAAATGGACGTTTGTTTTGTCCGGTTTTTGTCCTTTTGAGTAGGGATTTGGGGTCGTGTCCGGGCCTGTCCTGGGATGCGGTGGCCGTGCGCCCAGCGCGCGGCTGCATCCTTTTGCCCCATCCTGTCCGTCAGGGCCAAAAAATGCCCAAATTTGCATCAAAACTAGTTTTGAACCCAAATATTTGTCTGAAAATTAAAATTGTTTTACAACCCAATTGAAATTGTCTTTAATAAAATAGTTTTACAACCAAATCGAAATTATCTTGACTGAACATAAAATGGACAAATACATCTATTGGTTGCCAATGTGATCCCACACGTGCTCAACTAAGTCATTTTGAAGATTCACATGAGTGTGCCAATCACGCATCTCACGGTGGAATTGGGCTTAGAATCCAACCTTGCCAGGGGCATCTGTCTTGCACTCAAAGTATGGGTCATGGGCAACCACTCCTTCTCGAATACGATTGAACACATGCCTTGCCATACGAAAACGGCGACGAAATTTATCCGGCTTGAAGAGCGGGGTGTTGGCAAAGTAATCGTCATAGAGCAGGGCATGGCCTCTCTCCATATTACGGTTCAGGTTGGGAGCACGGCCAGGGACTGACCCCCTGTACCGAGGAAGCTGCCGTTGAATATGGTCGTGAACGACCAGTGCAGCCACCACAAGATCGTCATCATCCGACGATGAATCGTCCGATGAACAAAGGAAGTGATGGAAGAAAAACTCGTCTCCACTGTCCATACCTTTGTTGGCAAAAGTTCGAACACCTTGCGGTCGTGGTGGCGAAGAGGCCGCGATGATCACCTCGACGCAGCAGGGGTAGTTGCTAGCCGGCTACTGGCCGCTCTGAAGCTCTCGTCGGAATCTGACTCGGCCGCCGTGGTACGTCGTCGGCAGTCGTGTCCCCTCTGCCACCGGCAAGGACGGCGACGGCCAAACCTCCTCCGATCGACGACCAAAACTACGGCGGAAGCGCGGGCGTGGTGGCGGCCATGTCGAGACGTGGTTTGGTATGGACGGCGGGGGGGGCTGCGCGGTGAGGAGGCGGCCGGAGAATAGCGGCGGCGCCGGCGGCGGGGCGGGGCGGGGAGAGAGGGTGAAGCGTTGGGAGCGGAGGAACTGCTAGTGTCCCGACAGGCGGGCCACGGAGGAGACAAGGGCGTGCGTCGAGGCCGTCCGCGCGCGTCCGTTTCACCCCGAACCGAACGCAAGTTTGGGCCGGGGATGGGTCGAAAGCAGACGGAATCCGGACATTTGTCCGTTTAAGGCCATGCGCTAGGCCGTCTCGTTTGTCCCTTTTACCCCAAACAGACAGGATAGGGTCGCACGGCGAAGTTGGCCTTAGATCCCTACTTGTTTAGGGAATTCACTCCTGCCGAGATATTCCATCCTTGATTACAGTGTGCCAGCATAGTGTTGTTTCACCATCAGGCGGACATATGGCTGCTCGACGCGGATCAGCGTGTTGCCCACATGTTAGCCAGACGATACTGCAACCGCCTGCAGATGAAGGATGGACCGGTTGCTCTATTCCACAACGTGCCACCTAATTTGCTCGAGTACCCGGAACATGAGGCGTGGAATGATCCCAGATGGGCCATCTTCATGGAGGATGACGAGGAAAATGTCGGCTGCAAAATAGAGAAAGCCTTCTGCCCTCCAAAGGTCGCAAAAGGCAACCCTTGCTTCGAGTACATAAGATATATAATCTTCCCTTGGTTTGGAAAATTCGAGGTGGTTCGGAAGAAAGGGAATTGTGGTGCGACGTTCTTTAGCATGGAGGAGCCACTGGTAGAAAAAGAGGCTTCCGTCCAGCCCCATTAGTCGCGAAACTGTAGGAACCGCGACTAATGAAGTCTTTAGTCGCGGTTCGGCAGACGAACCGCGACCAAAGGCCTGGGCCCAGGGCGCTCGGTGGCCAGCTGGTGCACGTGAGGGGCTTTAGTCGCGGTTGGCCAGGCCAACCGCGACTAAAGGTGCCCAAAGGCCTTTAGTCGCGGTTGGCCAGGCCAACCGCGACTAAAGCTCCTCCCCTATATATACCAGTTCAGCACACTCACTTAGCCATTTGGTGCCACTTCTCTTCGCAAGCTTCACAAGGGGGTGTAGGTTTGCTTTTGGTTCCTCTTATGCACACAAGGTGTTTGATGAAATGCCCCAAGAGCGTGAAACAAACATGATATGAAGTGTTGGAGCCACACTTGAGGTTCCTCATTTATTTTTTCCTCCTCGATCGCGGTTAGCAACTTGAACCTTTCATGCATGTGTGTCATTGATAAAATATGCATGTGTGTTGTTCATTGTTTAATTTCTATTGTTTATAGCTAGTTAGTTTAACAAATGCATGATGGTTAATTATATATTTTATATTATAATAATGCAGATGAATCGGCAATGGATGTACGGTAACCGACTCTCCCGCGAGTTCACTACGGGTTTGAAAGATTTCCTCATAGTGGCTAATGCGAACAAGCAGAAGGGTTTTGTTATCTGTCCATGTGTTAACTGTAAGAATCAGAAGGGTTACTCTTCCTCAAGAGAAGTTCACCTGCACCTGCTTCGGCACGGTTTCATGCCAAGCTATAATTGTTGGACCAAGCATGGAGAAAGAGGGGTTATGATGGAAGAAGATGAAGAAGGGGATGATTTCATCGATGAAAGCTATCTTGCTCATTTCGGTGATACTTTCATGGAGGATGCTGAAGGTGAAGGGGAAGGTGAAGGGGAAGGTGAAGGTGAAGAAGAGGCACGTGATGAGACCGTTGATGATCTTGGTCGGACCATTGCTGATGCACGGAGACGCTGCGAAACTGAAAAGGAGAGGGAGAATTTGGATCGCATGTTAGAGGATCACAGAAAGTCGTTGTACCCCGGATGCGATGATGGTCTGAAAAAGCTGGGCTGCACACTGGATTTGCTGAAATGGAAGGCACAGGCAGGTGTAGCTGACTCGGCATTTGAAAACTTGCTGAAAATGTTGAAGAATATGTTTCCAAAGAATAACGAGTTACCCGCCAGTACGTACGAAGCAAAGAAGGTTGTCTGCCCTCTAGGTTTAGAGGTTCTGAAGATACATGCATGCATCAACGACTGCATCCTCTACCGCGGTGAATACGAGAATTTGAATGAATGCCCGGTATGCACTGCATTGCGTTATAAGATCAGAGGCGATGACCCTGGTGACGATGTTGAGGGCGAGAAACCCAGGAAGAGGGTTCCCGCCAAGGTGATGTGGTATGCTCCTATAATACCACGGTTGAAACGTCTGTTCAGGAACAAAGAGCATGCCAAGTTGTTGCGATGGCACAAAGAGGACCGTAAGTCGGACGGGGAGTTGAGACACACCGCAGATGGAACGCAATGGAGAAAGATCGACAGAGAGTTCAAAGATTTTGCAGCTGACGCAAGGAACATAAGATTTGGTCTAAGTACAGATGGCATGAATCCTTTTGGCGAGCAGAGCTCCAGCCATAGCACCTGGCCCGTGACTCTATGCATCTACAACCTTCCTCCTTGGTTGTGCATGAAGCGAAAGTTCATTATGATGCCAGTGCTCATCCAAGGTCCGAAGCAACCCGGCAACGACATCGATGTGTACCTAAGGCCATTAGTTGATGAACTTTTACAGCTGTGGGGCAGACCTGGTGTCCGTGTGTGGGATGAGCACAAAGAAGAGGAATTTGACCTACGAGCATTGCTTTTCGTAACCATCAACGATTGGCCTGCTCTTAGTAACCTTTTGGGACTATCAAATAAGGGATACAATGCATGCACGCACTGCTTACATGAGACTGAAAGTGTACATTTGCCAAATTGTAAGAAGAACGTGTACCTTGGGCATCGTCGATTTCTTCCGAAAATTCATCCAGTAAGAAAGAAAGGCAAGCATTACAACGGCAAGGCAGATCACCGGCCGAAGCCTGCGGAACGCACTGGTGCTGAGGTATTTGATATGGTCAAGGATTTGAAAGTCATCTTTGGAAAGGGTCCTGGCGGACAATCAGTTCCGAAGGGAGCTGACGGGCACGCAACCATGTGGAAGAAGAAATCTATATTCTGGGAGCTAGAATATTGGAAAGTCCTAGAAGTCTGCTCTGCAATCGACGTGATGCACGTTACGAAGAATATTTGCGTGAACCTCCTAAGCTTCTTGGGCGTGTATGGGAAGACAAATGATACAAAGGAAGCACGGCAGGACCAGCAACGTTTGAAAGACCCTGATGACCGGCATCCGGAATGGTTTCAAGGTCGTGCCAGCTACGCTCTGACCAAAGAAGAGAAGGTCATCTTTTTTGAATGCCTGAGAAGTATGAAGGTCCCGTCTGGATTCTCGTCCAATATAAAGGGAATAATAAACATGGCGGAGAAAAAGTTCCAAAACCTGAAGTCTCACGACTGCCACGTGATTATGACGCAATTGCTTCCGATTGCTTTGAGGGGGCTCCTGCCGGAAAATGTTCGAGTAGCCATTGTGAAGCTATGTGCATTCCTCAATGCAATCTCTCAGAAGGTAATCAATCCAGAAGTTCTACCACGGTTACAGAACGATGTGATCCAATGTCTTGTCAGTTTCGAGTTGGTGTTCCCGCCATCCTTCTTCAATATTATGACGCACCTCCTGGTTCACCTAGTCGAAGAGATTTTCATTCTCGGTCCTGTATTTCTACACAATATGTTCCCCTTCGAGAGGTTCATGGGAGTATTAAAGAAATATGTTCGTAACCGTGCTAGGCCAGAAGGGAGCATCGCCAAGGGCTATGGAAATGAGGAGGTAATTGAGTTTTGTGTTGACTTTGTTCCTGACCTTAAGCCGATTGGTCTTCCTCGATCACGGCACGAGGGGAGACTAAGTGGAAAAGGCACGATCGGAAGGAAATCAATGATATGTATGGATGGCCATTCTCTGACTGAAGCACACCACACTGTACTGACCAATTCCAGCTTGGTGGCTCCGTACTTTGAGAAACACAAGAATATTTTACGCTCGGACAACCCGGGGAAGCCTGAATCCTGGATTAGGAAGGCCCACATGGAGACTTTCGGCAGTTGGTTGAGAAAACATTTAATGAATGACAATGATGTTGTAGATCAGCTGTACATGTTGGCCAAGACACCATCTTCGACTATAACGACTTTCCAAGGGTACGAGATAAATGGGAATACATTTTACACGATCGCCCAAGATAAAAAGAGCACCAACCAAAACAGTGGTGTCCGCTTTGATGCAGCAACCGAGAATGGGCAAAAGGTCACATATTATGGTTACATAGAGGAGATATGGGAACTTGACTATGGACCCTCCTTTAAGGTCCCTTTGTTCCGGTGCAAATGGTTCAAGCTAACAGGAGGTGGGGTAAAGGTGGACCAGCAATACGGAATGACAATGGTGGATTTCAACAATCTTGGTTACCTTGACGAACCATTCGTCCTAGCGAAAGATGTCGCTCAGGTTTTCTATGTGAAGGACATGAGTAGCAAACCGAGGAAACGGAAAGATAAGAAAACGATCAGTACATCATGCGATGATCCAAAGCGCCACATTGTTCTTTCAGGGAAAAGAAACATCGTGGGAGTGGAGGACAAGACAGACATGTCAGAAGATTATAATATGTTTGCTGAAATTCCGCCCTTCAAAGTGAACACCGACCCAAGCATTAAGTTAAATGATGAGGATGCTCCATGGATACGGCACAATCGTAAGCAAGCAGGGACACAAGGGAAGAAATGATGTGTAATAATTTATTGTACCAAACTTTGTTGAATGGATCATGTGAATTATATTACCCGTGATGTGTTTGGTGTCCATTTTCGAATGATTCGAGATACCACTGATGATACATGAAATTTGGAGTGATTTAGTCATACTCCTGCCTAGGCGTATAATATGCATACTCGTAGTCTTCATAGCCGCCGTCGTTGTACTGGTAGTCGTCGCCTTCTAAGTTGCCGCTGTCGTCGTCGCTGCTGTCGTCGCTGTCGTCGGGCGGCGCTCGTGGCTCGAACTGAGGGTAGCGCAGGCGGGGGATATCGCCGGCCGTGATGTAGTCCATGACGCTCTGCAGAGTCCGGCCGTACCACCATAGCCGACGACCGGCCTCGTGGAAGTTCCCAGGAGGCAGACCGTCCTCCTCATACCTGGCGAGAGCCCTCTCACGCCGATTGATGAAGAAGGCGTCCCAAGTATGCTGGTTATCGGGATGCCAGCGGGGATTCATCCGCTGCTCCGGCGTGAGGTCGAGGTAGTAGTGGTTCGTGATGGCCGCCCGGCGCGCAGTACCCTGAGGGACGGGAGGGACCGGCACGCCGCCGGCGCTTAGGCTCCAGCCGGTGGGGACGCGGTAGCCCGGTGGACAAGGGTAGTTCGAGGCGCAAAGCTCCTCCACCTGCTGGTAGGTTAGAGTGGGTGCGGTGGAAGCCATGAGAGAGTGATGAGAGATTGTAGAGATGTGATAATGCTGGCCAAGCCGGGCTACATATATGTAGTGAGAAATGGCGGGAAAAATGGGAGCGGGAAGACAGGAGGCGGGAAGAAAGTGGCGGGAAGAAAGAGGCGGGAAGACAGGGAAGAAATGGCGGGAAGAAGAGGAATCCAGAGCTGGTCATCTAACCTTTAGTCCCGGCTGGTTGGTGCAACCGGGACTAAATGTGGTTTTTGTGTCATCTAAGAAAACTGTCGGTGGGATAAGGACGTTTGGGTAAGCTTTAGTCCCGGCTGGAGGGTGCAACCGTGACTAAAGCTGTCGGCAGGATAAGGACGCGTGGGTAGCGCACGACGCCCTGTCGGAGGAACAAGACAAAGCAGAAGCGGCGCCGTGCCTATAAAAGAAGCATCGATACGCGGGAAGATAGAGGCGTGAAGAAATGGCGGGAAGACATAGGCGGGAAAGAACTGGCGGGAAGACTGGCCGGGAAGAACTTGTGGGAAGACAGAGGCGGCCGGAAAGAACTTCTCTGAATTTTTTGATATATTATTTGTATTTTTAGAATTTTGAAATGAATTAGTTCTATTTTTCTGAATTTTTTGATATATTATTTGTATTTTTAACATATTGAATTGAATTAGTTTTATTTTTCTTAATTTTTTGATATATTATTTGTATTTTTAAGATTTTTGAATTGAATTAGTTTTATTTTTCTGAATTTTTTGATATATTATTTGTATTTTTAACATTTTGAATTGAATTAGTTTTATTTTTCTTAATTTTTTGATATATTATTTGTATTTTTAATATTTTGAATTGAATTAGTTTTATTTTTCTTAATTTTTTGATATATTATTTGTATTTTTAGAATTTTGAATTGAATTAGTTTTATTTTTCTGAATTTTTTGATATAATATTTGTGTTTTTAACATATTGAATTGAATTAGTTCTATTTTTCTGAATTTTTTGATATATTATTTGTATTTTTAACATATTGAATTGAATTAGTTTTATTTTTCTTAATTTTTTGATATATTATTTGTATTTTTAAGATTTTGAATTGAATTAGTTTTATTTTTCTGAATTTTTTGATATATTATTTGTATTTTTAACATTTTGAATTGAATTAGTTTTATTTTTCTTAATTTTTTGATATATTATTTGTATTTTTAACATATTGAATTGAATTAGTTTTATTTTTCTGAATTTTTGATATAATATTTGTGTTTTTAACATATTGAATTGAATTAGTTTTATTTTTCTGAATTTTTTGATATATTATTTGTATTTTTAAGATTTTGAAAAAAAAGTATTTTGAAAAATACCTTTAGTCGCGGTTGGCCTGGCCAACCGCGACTAAAGGTCGTTGCGCGCGGGAACGCAAAAACCCGCCAAAAATACCTTTAGTCGCGGTTGGTCTGGCCAACCGCGACTAAAGGTTACCCTTTAGTCGCGGGTCGCCTCCCCAATCGCGACTAAGGGGGGGGGGGCTATAAATACAAGGGCCCGAACCTTCGCCTCCATTTCTCGTCTTCTCCGATTCTCTGCCGCGCCGAAGGCCTGCCGCCGTCGCCTTCGCCCTCGACGCCGCCCGCCGTCGCCCGGCGCGCTGTCATCGTCCTCTCGCGCCCCGGCCGCCCCGTCCGCCGTATGTTTGCACACCGCGCCCCACCCCGGCCCACGCGTGCCGCCCCCTCTCACCCACGTATGGCGCCGCCGGCCGCTATCACCGGCCTCCCTCGCCCACCGCGCGCGCGCTGCCTCGCTCGCCCGCCCTCAACGCCGCCGGCCCGCCCGCCCCTCTGCTGCGTTTCCGGCCTTCTCCGGTGAAGTGCCGCCACGGGAGAGGCTCACGCCCTTACCTATGTCAAACGGGGCCCACGCCCTTGGAACGGTTAAAAAAATGAAAATAAATAAATAAAATTAAATATTAAACAATTAATTAACTAAATAATTAACTAATCAACCTTGGCATCCGAAGACATGGGTCCTGGAGTGGATGACAGGAAATGTCCATCATGAAGCCAAAGCTTTCGACATCATTGAGCTTACCGGCCTTCCCACTCCTGGCGAATTCTTTGAAGAAGGATGCCAACTCCATGCTGAAGCAATTGAGAGCTTATTTCAGCGTCCAGAACCAAATATGAGTCAGATGCTCTCAATGATGAAGCCATTGGCACATAATGCAACTTATCCAACTGAGTTCTTCGTTGAAGACTTAGAGTACCTGCCCAGAACCATATATCATATCATAAGGCGGACTCTCTGGCCCATTAAGGGACACTCTCGGTATGCCAAGGTTGAAGGTGCCATGAAGACTCTCATCTTCTGTATTATGCATGGCAAATGCTTCAACGCACAGGATCTCTTCATCCGTCAACTTGTAGCGTCAGCCTCAGATCTCTTTGGTTTGAAGATTTATGCTCCATGGGTTATGAGGCTAATCAAGCTCCACTCTGCAATATCATATCAGCCCTCAGCCCGCAACCACAGAATCTTCTTACCCGATGTGGACACCTCTGCTGAAGCTATTTATCCTGAGCCTGCCAAACAGCCTCTAAGTCTTCAGAATGCAGAACACCAAAGCTTCACTCAACATGATGAAGGTGTTGAAGCCATTTCCAGAGTCTATCCAATGGCTGGCACCACACGTGCCCCTGCATCCACTGAAGCCACTGACAGCGAAGCTGGACAGAGACCCAAGAAACGCGCTCGTACACTCACTCATCGTGAACTTCTTGTGGCTCTGCATCAAAAGCAAGATAGGCATCACGACTGGCTCAAGAGGCAGATGCACAGTATCATGCAAGACGTCAATCGCATCAGGAATCTGGCCACCAAGAACGCCTTCGTCGCCCATGAAACCTGTCGCCGCACTTGGAAAGGCCTCACTATGATGTGCACTGAAGCTGAATTGCAAAAGGATGGCTTCAAGGAGCGATTCAAGTTTAACTCTACACCCCCCAGAAGAGCTGTGTTGCGTGGGACTCCGTCGCTTGAAGAATCCGAGTTCTCTTCCTCTGCTGCCACCGTGACGGGAAAAATCATTGAGGAAGAAGACGACGCTACATCACCACCAATGTCTTCAACGCGCGTCGTCACTGCACCAAGCTCGCCTGCACCACCAAACGCCTCCACCGACCCTGCTGCGCCTGGGAACGCATAGAAAACTCTATGTCTTCAAACCTTTTTGGTCATCACTGACAAAAGGAGGAGAAGCATATGATGTTTATAGTCTTCAAGCGGGTCAATAATATGGGCGGGTGCTTTATATTTTGCATTTTGCTTCATGCTTACAACTCTCGTTTTTGCTACATTTGGTTCTTTGAGTTGTAACACTTAAACTTGATGGTCGTCTGCTACCATGTTTGCCACTGTGTTTGCGAAGATAAATTCCGCATGTACGACGATAATTTCCGCACTCTTATCATTTCGCAGACGTCCATTTTTCATTGTGCATATCATTATCTTCATATATCTTTACGTGCATGATGGATTGTCATCATAAGTTGAAGTGGATTCCCACAAATACAACCTGCTGTGTGCATTTGCATTCCAGAAGCAAATCACTTATATGCACATCTTCAGGGGGAGCCCTTGCAGCTTATGAAGACAATCCCTTTACAATTTCTCAAATTATATTCCCCGTTGAAAACTTCAACTAGTTTGTCATCAATCACCAAAAAGGGGGAGATTGTAAGTGCATCTAGTGCCACCCCTAGTTGGTTTTGGAGTATTGACGACAAACCTAGTTGAGGGACTAATGTGTTTGTGAGAATTGCAGGATAACACAGGTAGAAGTCCCTCATTGATTCGGTTTATCTACCAGAGATGACCCCCAAAAATGTACGAAGACATTGAAGACAATGGTGGTTCATGAAGACATTCATGTCAAAGACAATGACATATGAAGACTCCCCATGAAGCCTTTGGAACTCGAAGACTTAGATCCTTCGTAGTTTTACTTTATTCATGTTGTGTCATAGGAACCACCGTACTGTTAAGTGGGGTCCAAGAGAACCAGTCAGGATGACTGAAGTGATGCCTAATTCAAATCCTATGTCTTCGAGTGAAGACAATGAGAGAAAATCTTGTCCAGAGTCAGACAAGTCAGCTCTACTTGCAGCCCAAGTAAAGTTGCCGTGAGAGTTCAAAATCCGACCGTTAGTACACGTGTCAGTTCCTTAGTGACCCAGGGTCATTTCGGACAAATCAGGCCAGGGTTGCCAAGTGGCTATAAATAGTCCACCCCCACAACCATAAACGGTTGGCTGCTCAGATTTCAGTGCACGGCTTTTGTCGTTTGAGAGCAACCCACCTCGAAGCCTTTGAGAGAAAATCCTTAGTGAGGAGAAAAGCCCTAACCACCCAGAGCCAGAGTAATTGGGCATCACTTAAGTCTTCTTGTCTGTGTGATCTGAAGACTTATTACACTTGAGGACTGTGCATCCTCCAGACGGTTAGGCGTCGCGTTCTGGGCATCCAAGAGGAATTGTGGATTGCCGGTGAACGAAGTCTGTGAAGGTTTGGGAGTCTACCTTGAAGACTTACCAGAGTGATTGGGCGAGGTCTGTGTGACCTTAGCTCAAGGAGAATACGGTGAGGACTGGGTGTCTTGGACTAAGTGTCCTTGACTGGGTGTCCGGGACTGTGTGTCCTTTGGTTTAAATACCTAGCCGCTCCAACCAGACGTACAGTTGTCACAGCAACTGGAACTGGTCCAACAAATCATTGTCTTCAACGTGTCACTGGTTTCATCTTCACTTCCCTTCAACTTACTGTTATTCATTGTGAAGCCACTGCATTCTTGCTCTATCTTTTGTCTTCACAACATAACTGTATGATTTGATTGGCTTCATAACTTCTTCCTACCTGATCCTTATTACACTGAAGCTATTGTTACTGTGCTTTCACTCTATTGAATACTTAACCATAGCTTGCTTGTGTAATCTAACTTCCGCTGCATAGTGATAGGCATATCTTCTCTGTTTGTCTTCATAACTTCCACGTTTTGAAGACTTTCATAAAAATCGCCTATTCACCCCCCCCTCTAGTCGATATAACGCACTTTCAATTGGTATCAAAGCAAGGTGCTCCCTTGTTCTGTGTGATTCGGTTTAACCACCTGGAGTTTTAGCTATGTCGACTGCAGGGATAATTAAAGTCTCCACTGCGTGCCCCGTCTTCGATGGAACTGAATATCCCTACTGGAAGAATAAGATGCGCATGCATCTTGAAGTCATTGACGTCGACCTATGGTATGTCGTCAAAAATGGCGTTCCCAAGGCTGGAGAAGGTGTCACTGCGGCTGATGTCAAGAAGTTCACTCAACTGGACTCCACTGCCAAGAATATTATCTGTGGTCATCTGACCAAGGGACAGTACGGCCGTGTGAGTGCCTTGAAGACATCCAAGCTGGTCTGGGACTGGCTCTCCAAGGTCAATGAAGGCATCTCAACCCAGAGAGATCAGAGAATCAGTGTTCTTCGCAATCTCTTCAACCGCTTCAAGCGAAATGACAATGAGAATGTCCAGCACACATTTGACCGGCTCACTGACATCACAAATGAGCTTCAAGCCCTCGGCGCCACTGAGATCACCAAACATGAAATCGTCAAGACGCTGTTGAGATCACTTGACAGTTCATTTGACATCCTAGCCCTGATGATTCAAGAACGTCCTGATTTCAAGACACTCGATCCATCTGACATACTTGAGAGGCTCCACACACATGAGTTTCAGCTCTCTGAGAAAAGAGATATCTACGGTCCAAACTATGGGCGAACTCGTGCCTTGAAGGCAAAAGCTGTTTCCTCATCTGAAGAAGAATCTGACAGCAGTTCTGATGATCCTGAAGACATTGGAAGAGAACTTGCAATGCTAGTAAAGAAGTTCCAGAAATTTACCAAGAAGAAAGGCTTCAGAAAGTCTTCACGATCAAGCTCAAGGAATGATGAAGCTTCTGCGCATGACTACAAGAGGAAAACTTGTCACAAGTGCAAGAAAACTGGACATTTCATCTCTGAATGCCCACAGTGGGACAATGAGAACAGAAAGAAGAAGAAGAGCAAGGAATATGACTCTGACGACAAGAAGAAGAAGAAATACTCAAAATCTTCTTCCAAGTCTTCTTCAAAGTCTTCATCACACAAGAAGAGCTCATCTGGCAAGGCACGTGCGTTTGTTGGCAAGGAAATGGACTCTGAGGAGGAGTCTGCATCTGAGGAGGCAGAGGTGGAGTCTGAGGAGGAATCTGATTCGGGCATTGCGAGTCTGGCTACTGCATATGGTGCCAAGTCCATCTTCAACACTGAAGACAATGAATTCATCACCAACAACGACGCTAATGACGAGGACGACTCCACTCCTACCTACTGCTTCATGGCCCGTGGTGCCAAGGTAACCAAACACACTACTCACTATCAAATATCAAGTGACGATGACTCTGATTGTGATTCAAAACCCAGCTACAAAACACTTGCTAAAATTGCAACTGAACAACAAAAGGATATGGAACATATTCAAAAACTGTTAGAAAGAAGCGATGATCTGTTGGGTGCTGAAATGACTCGTTCTGAATCCTTAGTTGAAGACATAAAAAATCTTTATGTTAAGTATCAGGAACTCGAAGATCGTCTTGAGACACTCTCAACTACTCATGAAAGGCTATCCTATGATTATCTTCAGAAGAAGCAAGATCTTGAGAAGTTGAGAGCGGACCATGAAGATCTTCAAAAGGAAAACGAGTCACTTCGAGCCGAACAGATCAGTTCTGCTCAGGAAGGATTTGAACCACCATGCCTTAAATGCATTGAGCGTGATAATGCTATTTCTGTTGCTGAATGTTCCACTGCTACTGCTGTTGCAATATCTTCAACTGTTGAAGTGGTAACTAACCCCTCTGCTGAGGATACCACTGCTATTGCTGATGAAAATGCTAGGTTGAAGACATTGCTTGAAACAGGGATGTACAAAAGTCTCAAAGGGCATCAGACATTATGTGATGTCCTCAAGAGGCAGATTCTGAACCGAAACCCTAGGAAGGAGGGTGTTGGGTTCACAAGGAAAATAAATGCAGATGGCTCTTACTGGAAACCTGAGCAGTACCCCAAAACCACATGGGTTGCTGCAAAGGAATCCTCAGCAGATCCATCCAATCTGTCTGGCTTCACTTGTGCCAACCCCATTATTATTGATGAATCCTTTGATGCAAACTATAAACTGTTTAAGAATCAGAATGGTGAAGTGTTTGCCAGATACATTGGTGCTAACTGCAGGAATGGACCGCCTATGAAGAGGATCTGGGTTCCAAAAACGTGTCTGGAAAATCTTCCTGTGAATGTCTTCATGACACCTCACATGAAGAAGACAAACCCCAGACCAAAGGCTTCATACGGTCCAAAGGCTTCATACAGACAGAGGACTCACCTGAGTCATACTAACGCAAATGTTTTGCAGGGAAACCATACTCAGGCATATGAATATAAGAGCGGTTCGTCAAACCGTCATGTTCATATGACCAAGAACTATTCTGCCTATTCTTATGAGTACTATTGTCCTCCTGCTAGACTATTTGCTAGGGCCCCAAAGCCAAAATTCTCAGATGCTGCACTTAGACTTATTGCTTCTAAACCACCCTTGAAGATGTGGGTGGTTAAGAAAGCTTAACTCTCTTTTGCAGGGAATGGTCTCCAGCTCAAAACCAAAATCTTCTGATGCTATTGCTGGGGACCTTAAGAAACTTGTGGGGCGCAAGATCAAATGCCCGAATGGCATCACTATGTATTTCATATCTGAATCGCATGCTACTCTCCCTGCTTGTCCTAACCTGGATCTCAGCTTTCATAATCCACTGGTTCGTCAAATGTTTTTGCTTCACAACACTCTTCGTGAAGCCTATCCCCCTAACTGTACTGTAGGGTACGACACCAGTGACTTCAAAGTCTTCAGAATGGATTATTGACAGCGGGTGTACAAATCACATGACTGGCAAAAGAAGTCTCTTTATGGACTCAACCTTACGTCCATCTGACAAGAGCCACATCACATTCGCTGACACTGGTAAAAGTAAGGTACTGGGTCTAGGTAGAGTTGCAATCTCAAAGGATCAACACATGGATAAAGTCATGTTTGTTGAATCCCTTGGCTTCAACTTAATGTCTGTCTCAATGCTTTGCGATTTAAACATGATTGTAATCTTTGGAAAATATCGTTGTCTGGTACTAATGGAATCTGACAAGTCTCTAGTGTTTGAAGGGTATCGAAAAGATGATTTGTACGTGGTAGATTTCTCAGCAGGGCCACAGCTTGCAGTATGTCTTCTAGCAAAGGCTTCAGAATGCTAGCTTTGGCATCGGAGGCTTGGGCATGCTGGCATGAGGAATCTTCACACCCTTGCGAAGAAGAAGCATGTCATAGGCATCGAAGGCGTCAAGTTCAAGAAAGATCACTTATGCGGTGCCTGTGAAGCAGGGAAGATGACGAGGGCAAAACACCCCTCGAAGACAATCATGACCACTACTCGACCCTTCGAACTGCTTCATATGGATCTCTTCGGTCCCACTCACTACTCAACTTTTAACACTACTGCTTGCCTCTATGGCTTCGTTATTGTTGATGATTATTCTAGATATACGTGGGTACATATAATCCTTTTCAAGACTGAAGTGCAGGATGTCTTCAGACGCTTCGCCAATCGAGCTATGAACAATTATGGCGCAAAGATAAAGCACATCAGAAGTGACAATGGCACTGAATTCAAGAACACTGGGCTTGACACATATCTTGATACGTTGGGCATCACTCATGAATTCTCAGCTCTGTACACACCACAGCAAAATGGCATCGTCGAACGCAAGAACAGAACACTCATTGAGATGGCCAGAACAATGCTAGATGAATACAAGACTCCAAGAAAATTCTGGACTGAAGCCATTGACACTGCATGCCATACTATCAACCGTGTATATCTTCACAAGCTGCTGAACAAGACATCTTATGAACTTCTGACTGGCAAGAAGCCAAATGTGAGTTACTTCAGAGTATTTGGATCAAGATGCTGGATCAAGGACCCTCACCACACCTCAAAATTTGCTCCAAAAGCACATGAGGGCTTCATGCTTGGATATGGAAAGGATTCGCACTCCTACAGAGTCTTCAATCTCTTTCACTACAAAGTGGTTGAAACAGTGGATGTGCGGTTCGATGAGACCAATGGGTCACAAAGAGAGCAACTACCAGATGTGCTAGATGAAGTTCCAGCTAGTGAATCAATCAAGCTAATGGGAACTGGAGAAATTATACCTTCTGAAGCTCATCCTGAAGAAGAACTTATCATCTCAGCACCTGATCCACATGAAGACAATGCTCAGCCTGAAGACATACTTCCCCATGATAACGTAGATCAGCAAGAGCAAAGTCTTCGACCCCTACATCCTCGTGTTGCCAATGAAGTGCAGGTTGACAGAATAATTGATAGCATCAATGCACCTGGTCCACTGACTCGTTCAAGGGAAACTCAACTGACAAACTTCTGCGGACACTTCGCATTCGTTTCGATCACTGAACCCAAGAAAATTGATGAAGCCTTTATGGAACCTGAATGGATTCAAGCTATGCAAGAAGAGCTTCAACAATTTGAGCTGAATAATGTATGGGAGTTGGTTAAGCGTCCTGATCCACGGAAGCATAACATAATAGGCACCAAATGGATATACCGCAACAAGCAAGATGAGCATGGCCAAGTCGTCAGAAACAAGGCTCGTCTCGTTGCTCAAGGATATACTCAAGTGGAAGGCATTGACTTCGATGAAACATTTGCTCCTGTGGCCAGACTTGAAGCCATCCGTATACTGCTGGCCTATGCAAATCATCACAACATAATCCTGTATCAAATGGATGTAAAAAGTGCTTTCCTCAATGGAAAAATTGAAGAAGAAGTGTATGTTGCACAACCACCTGGGTTTGAAGATCCAAAACATCCTGACATGGTGTACAAGCTCAAAAAGGCACTATATGGCCTCAAACAAGCCCCTCGGGCCTGGTATGATACACTCAAATACTTCCTGAAGAGCAAAGGCTTCATACCTGGTTCCCTGGATCCCACTCTCTTCACGAAGACATATGATGGTGAACTGTTTGTGTGCCAAATTTACGTGGATGACATTATCTTCGGCTGCACCAATCAGAAGTACAGTGAGGAGTTCGGATATATGATGCAAGAGCAATATCAGATGTCTATGATGGGGGAGCTGAAATTCTTCCTCGGTCTTCAGATACGGCAACAACGCAATGGCATCTTCATATCTCAAGAGAAATATCTCAAAGACTGCCTGAAGAAGTTCGGTATGCAAGACTGCAAAGGCTTCACAACACCAATGCCAGCCAAACATCATCTGGGTCCTGACGACAATGGTAAAGAGTTCAATCAAAAGGTATACCGCTCCATGATTGGTTCTTTGCTTTATTTATGTGCATCTAGGCCAGATATTATGCTTAGTGTTTGCATGTGTGCTCGGTTTCAAGCGGCACCAAAGGAGTCGCATCACTTAGCAGTGAAGCGAATTCTTCGATATTTGGCTCACACACCAACTCTAGGGTTGTGGTATCCAAAGGGCTCAGAGTTTGATCTGGTTGGATTCTCGGATGCTGACTATGCTGGTGACAAGGTTGATCGAAAGTCCACATCAGGCACATGTCACTTTCTGGGACGATCACTTGTATGTTGGTCTTCAAAGAAGCAGAACTGTGTATCTCTCTCCACTGCTGAATCTGAATACATTGCTGCTGGATCCTGCTGCGCTCAGCTTCTATGGATGAAGCAAACCCTCAAGGATTATGGCATTCATCTGAAGCAAGTGCCACTTTACTACGACAACGAAAGCGCCATCAAGATCGCCAACAACCCAGTACAGCACTCGAAGACAAAGCACATTGAAATTCGTCATCATTTTCTCAGAGATCATGTGGTAAAGGAAGATATTGATATCATACACGTCAACACTGAAGAGCAATTGGCAGATATCTTCACCAAGCCCTTGGATGAGAAGAGATTTTGCAAGTTACGGTGTGAGCTAAATATCTTGGAATCCTCAAATGTCCTGTGATCAGGCACACATCCTAACACTTATGCATATTGATGACTTAGGTGTACAACACACGAAGTAACGTATATCTTCAATCAATGAAGACATACACTCTAAGTGTGAATACATTAATGCAGAAATAGACTTCGGAGCGCCACGATAATTGTGCGCCGTGTCTGGGTCTAATACTTCCTATACGGTGGGTAACGCCACCACCAAACGTTCTATTTGAAGTGTTTCACTCATGGCGTTACCTCGCAATGTCTTCACATTTGGTTTGGCTTCAATCTCAAATATGTCTTCATGATTATCTTCACCATGTTGATTGCATATATACTAGTGTTCTGTCCTCCACAGCATTCACTTATAGCTATGTCTTCTTGTTTGAATCTTTTTGAACTAAGTGAATGTGATCGGACCCTAACCTCTCTCTGCTTTCCACCTCAAACTCCATCTCTCCAAGTCGTATGCATTCTATTGAAACTGTCGAATGTCTTCACTGCATCCTAGTCAGCTGAAGACAGAGAGACGAACTTTAAAACCGTTTTCAATGCTCCGGAGAAGTAGGAACGACTCCCGACAATCCAGGCGTGCGTGGGATGTGGAACTGCCCCCGATATTCCGCATGATGGCCACGTGCTGATCAGATGCGAACCGCCAGGGGCACCTGAGTAATAGCGCAGTGCCGCCTCTATCCCTATAAGTACAAGATTCACTGCGGTCACTATCTCTTCTTCCACCCTCGCTCGCACGAACCCTAGCGCCACCGCTTGCCCTAGACGACGCCGGCGACGAAGCGCTTCACTGCCGCGACCTCTCCGACGCCGTTTTCACGCCGACCGCGGACCTCAACCTTTCCGCCGTCGCCGTAGGTGTCTTCCGTCGCCAAGTTAGGGCACGGAGGATCGAACTGCTCGGCCTCACCTCTCATCTCGTCTAGCAGTTCCAAGTCTGGTAAATAACAAGCCTTTTACAGCCTCTTTTGATCCTATTGATCCATCACTTTCTGCCAAAAAAGGTTTCTATTCCTTCAAGTTTCATTCCTCTTGTCTGAATCTCATAACTTGCCTAGCATATTCACTTGTTCTTCATGAAGTAGTTAGATTCCTCACTTGTACCGATCTATGGGTTCGTACAAATCTGGAACCAACTTCTTTTCTATAAAGTGAATGTCTTCGCATGATGAGGTCAATGTCTTCTAAACTGATTTATCTTCAAAATCTTCTGAGAATGCATATGACCTCTTCCCCTTCCCTCGCACCTCAATGCTGTCACAGGTACATGTCCGTGGGAGAATCTTTTGGTTCTCATAGTCTGCATTCATTTGCAGAGTTCCTACAGCGTCACATCAATTCACCCGAAACAAGTTCCTGTTGGTCAAGCAAAAGAAAGCCTTTGAAGCCTTTGAATCCTTTGAAGCCTTTGAATCTTTTGAAGCCTTCCAAGTTAAGCTTCATGGCATCCCAGAAACAATCAAGGAAGGGAGGCAGACAGAGACGTGGTGACACATCTAAGGATCTGCCTGAAGATTTGGCAGAAATGTACCAAACAGATCCTGAAGAAAGCTATGGTCAGCGCAAGACACGAATCCAATGGATTCGAAGATATTGGGCAGAGCAGTGGTTTCAATACCGCTTCGTCACCAAAGAATATGCAGAGAAGTGCGCCATCAAGAGGCCGTGGGGAGATGCCTTGTACAAGAATCTCGTACCTCGAACCAGAGACGAAGCCATTGCCAAAGCTTCTTTCCATGCATGGTCAGGGGACAACAGCCAGCTGATGCACATCCATCATCCCTTCTCTGGTGCCGCGATGACCCTCTGTTCAAGCGCAACTTTCAATTTGCCCAAAACTCTGCGAAGCAAAACAAGAAAGAGTTTGGGTTGGACTTCAACCCTGGTCCCTCCAAACCAAGGGCAGATGGCACACGCGATGCTAATCCCAATGTCATCGGGCCATTTGCTAATCTTGACGGCCTCATCACTCACATTATAGTCCAAGGGACTGCCGTGAACGACCCTCCAGCAGACACTGAGTCTGATGATGCTCCTACTGCCCCAGAGCCGAAGCAGATGAAGAAGAAGCCAAAAGCTTCCAAGCCAGTCGCCTCTCCCAAGATCTCCAAAGCGAAGCCATTGGCCACTGCACCTCCTGAAGCCAGTGTGCAGTCTGAAGACTTATCAAGAGTCTCCAAGCCTCAAGAAGCAAAGAAACCGCAGCCACACACCAGCAAAGAGCTAACTGCCGCTGCCGTTCTTCGCTGCGAAGCCATTGATCTGTCCAGTGACGAAGATCTTGGTGATGACGCTCTTGAGCAACTCATCAAGAGCAAGGAGGAGGCTGAAATCTTCAACAACCTACCACTGTTTGATGCAGCAATCATCCACAAATTCATTGATGAGTGGTTTGAAACACCCAACATCAGCTTCGACGATCTGCAGCTGCCCATTGGCCTCAGCGTAGCCTTCCAAGGAGCTATTGCTTCAGAACTTGCTATTGCCCAGCGCATCGTGGAACTGAAGCAAAAGATAGATTTTGAAAAGGCTCAGTTTAAGCAGAACATGGCCACGCTCAGCGTCCAAGAAATCAAAGACTTCAAAGTCATGCTGCATGAGTTGAAGGAAAACTTTATGCAGAAACGTGCAGAGGCTCAGGGTTCATGCGAGCGCATGAAGAATTCGGCTGATCTCTGTGTACAGGCCTACAATGAGGCCGAGAAGCGAAAGGCACTTGGGCGTCCCGGCATCGACCCCAGGATGGCCGCTAAGAAAAAGAAGACGCCCACCGTGGCTGAAGAAGAGGCACCACGCCAAGAAGCTGTTCCAACTGTCTTCCCCACTGCCAAGCCTAGCTCGAAGCCAAAGCGCTCACCCGCTTCAGAGCTTAAGAAGACAAGGATAGCCGAAGCTAAAGCAAGAAAAAGAAAACACTCCGAAGCCTCTCCTTCTGACCCCAGCATCAAGAAGCGCAAGACTAAGAAGTCTCGGGCTGCTCCCACAGAGCCCTTGATAGTCGAACCCCTCTCCGTCCGCTATCCCAATGAAGATCGTCAGTTGACAGTGCATGAGCATGCTATCACAGAGGCTCCGCACGCTGAAGACATTCCAGCAGCCGACCACAACGCTGCTGAAGACATTGGTCTCGAAGACAATGTACAAGATGATGCAGCCCTTCCTCAGCTTGAGACAAGCGAACTGATCAGCATTGGTCGTCCATTGACGCCAATCACACAAGATGCATCATGGGCAGATCGCCCACAAGAGGAAGCTACTGAGCCCCAGCCCACTGCAACTCCACAGGCGTCGCCTACATTCCGTAGGCTTCACAAAGGTCCAAGGGCTCAAGCTGCTGACGACATTCCGGCTGCATCAGCCGAAGACAATGAAGAAGCACCACAGGAACCCCAAGCTCCACCTCCACTACCCCAACAAGAGGCCGTTCTCCAGGAGAACGTGCCTGAGTCCGTTCCTCTCCCTGCACGTGCTGAGGATGAAAACATTGAGGCTGCCACACATAACGCTGAAGCCAATGTGGAGCCCTCTCCAACAATAGCTTCAGAAGATACTGAAGCTCCTGTCCCTGAACCTTCTGCACCAGAGTCCGCTGCCGGTCCGCAATTCAACTATCACATTGCGCACAGGCCTCAGGTTCAGAAGCCAATTCCACGACTGCCAAGGTTCCCAGGTCCTGCATCAGCTCCTGGTTCCTTCAACATTAACAGCTTCAGGGCCGACAATACCTTCTTCAACAGCTCCAAAAACCCATATTCCAGGGAACGGATTGCATCAGATAGGTTCTGGAGCTACCCACAACGCAGTTACTATTCATGCATCCTCTACAACCAAGGCCGCATCTTTCCCCACCAGCGCTTTGAGGTTGAAGCTGTTGCTGGTCTGCCTTGTCTGGAAGAAGCCATTGATTGCTTCAAGCAAGTGGGTTTGCTGCCGTTCATCACTGATGAAGAGCACTGGAACGAAGAGCTTATGCTTCAATTCTATGCCACTCTGCATATCAAAGGCTACAACCGAGATCCGAAGACATGGGTCCTGGAGTGGATGACAGGAAATGTCCATCATGAAGCCAAAGCTTTCGACATCATTGAGCTTACCGGCCTTCCCACTCCTGGCGAATTCTTTGAAGAAGGATGCCAACTCCATGCTGAAGCAATTGAGAGCTTATTTCAGCGTCCAGAACCAAATATGAGTCAGATGCTCTCAATGATGAAGCCATTGGCACATAATGCAACTTATCCAACTGAGTTCTTCGTTGAAGACTTAGAGTACCTACCCAGAACCATATATCATATCATAAGGCGGACTCTCTGGCCCATTAAGGGACACTCTCGGTATGCCAAGGTTGAAGGTGCCATAAAGACTCTCATCTTCTGTATTATGCATGGCAAATGCTTCAACGCACAGGATCTCTTCATCCGTCAACTTGCAGCGTCAGCCTCAGATCTCTTTGGTTTGAAGATTTATGCTCCATGGGTTATGAGGCTAATCAAGCTCCACTCTGCAATATCATATCAGCCCTCAGCCCGCAACCACAGAATCTTCTTACCCGATGTGGACACCTCTGCTGAAGCTATTTATCCTGAGCCTGCCAAACAGCCTCTAAGTCTTCAGAATGCAGAACACCAAAGCTTCAGTCAACATGATGAAGGTGTTGAAGCCATTTCCAGAGTCTATCCAATGGTTGGCACCACACGTGCCCCTGCATCCACTGAAGCCACTGACAGCGAAGCTGGACAGAGACCCAAGAAACGCGCTCGTACACTCACTGATCGTGAACTTCTTGTGGCTCTGCATCAAAAGCAAGATAGGCATCACGACTGGCTCAAGAGGCAGATGCACAGTATCATGCAAGACGTCAATCGCATCAGGAATCTGGCCACCAAGAACGCCTTCGTCGCCCATGAAACCTGTCGCAGCACTTGGAAAGGCCTCACTATGATGTGCACTGAAGCTGAATTGCAAAAGGATGGCTTCAAGGAGCGATTCAAGTTTAACTCTACACCCCCCAGAAGAGCTGTGTTGCGTGGGACTCCGTCGCTTGAAGAATCCGAGTTCTCTTCCTCTGCTGCCACCGTGACGGGAAAAATCATTGAGGAAGAAGACGATGCTACATCACCACCAATGTCTTCAACGCGCGTCGTCACTGCACCAAGCTCGCCTGCACCACCAAACGCCTCCACCAACCCTGCTGAGCCTGGGAACGCATAGAAAACTCTATGTCTTCAAACCTTTTTGGTCATCACTGACAAAAGGAGGAGAAGCATATGATGTTTATAGTCTTCAAGCGGGTCAATAATATGGGCGGGTGCTTTATATTTTGCATTTTGCTTCGTGCTTACAACTCTCGTTTTTGCTACATTTGGTTCTTTGAGTTGTAACACTTAAACTTGATGGTCGTCTGCTACTATGTTTGCCACTGTGTTTGCGAAGATAAATTCCGCATGTACGACAATAATTTCCGCACTCTTATCATTTCGCAGACGTCCATTTTTCATTGTGCATATCATTATCTTCATATATCTTTACGTGCATGATGGATTGTCATCATAAGTTGAAGTGGATTCCCACAAATACAACCTGCTGTGTGCATTTGCATTCCAGAAGCAAATCACTTATATGCACATCTTCAGGGGGAGCCCTTGCAGCTTATGAAGACAATCCCTTTACAATTTCTCAAATTATATTCCCCGTTGAAAACTTCAACTAGTTTGTCATCAATCACCAAAAAGGGGGAGATTGTAAGTGCATCTAGTGCCACCCCTAGTTGGTTTTGGAGTATTGACGACAAACCTAGTTGAGGGACTAATGTGTTTGTGAGAATTGCAGGATAACACAGGTAGAAGTCCCTCATTGATTCGGTTTAGCTACCAGAGATGACCCCCAAAAATGTACGAAGACATTGAAGACAATGGTGGTTCATGAAGACATTCATGTCAAAGACAATGACATATGAAGACTCCCCATGAAGCCTTTGGAACTCGAAGACTTAGATCCTTCGTAGTTTTACTTTATTCATGTTGTGTCATAGGAACCACCGTACTGTTAAGTGGGGTCCAAGAGAACCAGTCAGGATGACTGAAGTGATGCCTAATTCAAATCCTATGTCTTCGAGTGAAGACAATGAGAGAAAATCTTGTCCAGAGTCAGACAAGTCAGCTCTACTTGCAGCCCAAGTAAAGTTGCCGTGAGAGTTCAAAATCCGACCGTTAGTACACGTGTCAGTTCCTTAGTGACCCAGGGTCATTTCGGACAAATCAGGTCAGGGTTGCCAAGTGGCTATAAATAGTCCACCCCCACAACCATAAACGGTTGGCTGCTCAGATTTCAGTGCACGGCTTTTGTCGTTTGAGAGCAACCCACCTCGAAGCCTTTGAGAGAAAATCCTTAGTGAGGAGAAAAGCCCTAACCACCCAGAGCCAGAGTAATTGGGCATCACTTAAGTCTTCTTGTCTGTGTGATCTGAAGACTTATTACACTTGAGGACTGTGCATCCTCCAGACGGTTAGGCGTCGCGTTCTGGGCATCCAAGAAGAATTGTGGATTGCCGGTGAACGAAGTCTGTGAAGGTTTGGGAGTCTACCTTGAAGACTTACCAGAGTGATTGGGCGAGGTCTGTGTGACCTTAGCTCAAGGAGAATACGGTGAGGACTGGGTGTCTTGGACTAAGTGTCCTTGACTGGGTGTCCGGGACTGTGTGTCCTTTGGTTTAAATACCTAGCCGCTCCAACCAGACGTACAGTTGTCACAGCAACTGGAACTGGTCCAACAAATCATTGTCTTCAACGTGTCACTGGTTTCATCTTCACTTCCCTTCAACTTACTGTTATTCATTGTGAAGCCACTGCATTCTTGCTCTATCTTTTGTCTTCACAACATAACCGTATGATTTGATTGGCTTCATAACTTCTTCCTACCTGATCCTTATTACACTGAAGCTATTGTTACTGTGCTTTCACTCTATTGAATACTTAACCATAGCTTGCTTGTGTAATCTAACTTCCGCTGCATAGTGATAGGCATATCTTCTCTGTTTGTCTTCATAACTTCCACGTTTTGAAGACTTTCATAAAAATCGCCTATTCACCCCCCCCCCCCTCTAGTCGATATAACGCACTTTCATCTATCAAATAATTTTGACATGATTCATAAGTAAAAAAAGAAATATGTCATCAGTTATTTTAACAATGCATGGTCACTGGCTCAAATTTAGCATGAACTATAAACTAAAACTATCATGGTGAATTACTTAAATTTGCCATGATACATGTACTAAAATTTGCCATGATACATGTACTAAAATTTGCCATGGTTCATACAAAAATGTTTTTCATGTTCAAAATACTAGAATTGTCATGATCTATAAACTCAATTTGCCATGACGAATTATCAAAAGCTGCCATGATACATGAATTAAATTTGTCATGGCCGATTAATAAAGATTGCCGCGAAAACTAGTTTAAATACAATGGTAACTTTAAATCTAGAATAAAAAACTATATTAAACATGTCGTGGCAACTTTATTGTAAACCCTATTACAACTTGAGTGTAAACCCTCTCCCACCCCTTCCTCGCCCCCTCCTTTTGCCACCGCCCTTTCGCCACCGCCACCGCCACCGCCACCGCCCCCCTTCTTCACTTAATTAATTTGTTTTTACTACATGTTTTCAGGACTGACATAATGGCGGACGATAGAGCTGACCCGATTATGGACAACTATGATCCGGACGGTGAAGCACATATGTTCGGCATCATAAACGGCGATATTCTATATGTCCCGACCGGACAAGAAGAAGATGATATCTCTTCTTATCTGAACCTTGACGGTGAAGATGAAGGGCGCCGTCAGCAAGATGATGCCGAACAAACGTCGATAAACGACGATCTTCAAATGGAAGTAGCAACCACCTCCGGCGCCGAGGTATATATATATACATTGAGCCTCTGGTGATACAAACTAACTGATTTGAATAAATATGTGTGTACTAACGCGCGCGACTCTCTTTCTTATTTTAGCCCTCGGCCGGATCGTCGAAACAATCGAGTACGTCGTCAAAGCGTGGCGCAACCAAGACGATGAAACAAGGAGAAACATGCACCATCGAGGTTGTCGACAGTGCAACCGGCAGGCCGCTGGAGCCCCGCAAGAACGCCACCAAGTTTGTCAGCCAATGCGGAGCCGTTGTTAGAGACAACGTCTCGATCACCGTCCAGGAGTGGAATAAGCCAAAGAAGGCACGAATTGCTGGTTTCACTTTTGTCGATAAGAGAACAAAAAAAGATTGCTTCAAGAAGCTTATGGAACATTTCGTTCTACCTCCGGAATACAACAAATTCGATGAGGAGGGTAACAAGATTGAGGAAAACAAGGAGAGGAGGAGGCTAGTCAAACAGTTCGCTCTTCATAAGATGGCCGACGCATTCCGAAAATTCAAGCAAAATCTAGCCCATGACTTTGTCAAGCAGAACAAGCCTCCGGATTTCAAAGGACAATATGAGAAACTGAAACATGATTGGCCAGAATTTGTGAAGCAAAAGAAATCGGAGCAGTTCATTCAAATATCGAAAAAAATAAGGAAAATGCGGCTAAGAAGGAGTACAATCATATTATGGGGCCAGGAGGGTATCGCCTTTGGGTGCCTAGGTTGGAGAAGATGGAGAACGAGCTGAGGGCGCGAGGAATCCGTCCAGGTACGGAGGGATGGGACCCAAGGGCCAAAAGCTGGTGGTACGGGCATGGGGGAACGCTGAACCCGGAGACAGGGGAGTGTGTTTACCGGGGCAAAATAATTAAACCCATCCAAGCCCTTATTGACGCAATGAGGGATGCTCAAGAGGGGAAGATCAAGTTCAACAGAGAGAACGACGCGCTGACAAAAGCCCTCGGGAATCCTGAACACGGAGGACGTGTACGAGGCATGGGGCACATTCCGTGGAAAATAGGGTTCCCCCAGAACGATGACCCGTACGGTTACAGAAGGCGTAAGAAAAAGATGGATCGGGAAGCAGATGTTGTGGCGCGGTTGGCATCGGAAATGGATGTGATGAAGAAAACCGTGAGTGTACTAGTAGCCGAAAGAGATGCAGCTCGGGCGCAGCATGAAGATCATCCAGCGGATCTCGGAAGCCAGCAGCGGAGAAGCAGCGTGGCTTCCACGGAGGCCCCACCGGCTGGTGCAGATGCACCGACGATCGAAATTACTGCACCGGAGCCTCTGGTGGTCGAAATTACTGCACCGGCGCCTCCTCGCTACCCCGTGGACGATATAAAGGAGATGAAAGAATGTCATCTGTATTATCCTATCGGGAACATGTCCATGAAGGTAGCCATCGGCAGTGCTTTACCATGTTTACCTGGAGCACTCCACCACAACAACCCCATTCAAGATGGCTATGCTCGTGTCACGGTGGAGGACATAGTCCAAGGGTTTGAGGACCTGGAGATTGACATTGCTACACCTGAAGGGGAGAAAAGACTTGGAGATGTCAAGCGCCATTTCATTCTATGGCAAAAGAAGTTTATCAAGTTTCCAGGCGAGGCGCCAAGGACAACAAGTCCACCCTCCTACGGTGGTGGTGGTGGTGGTGGCGGTGGCGGTGGTGGTGGTGGTGGTGGTGGTGGTGGCGGTTCACCTACACCTCCGTCACGTCAGCCGACGCCCCTCAGTCCACAACGTCCGGCGGGTGATCAGACGCCGCCCCCCAGTCCTCGTCCGGCGGGTGATCAGACGCCGCCCCCCAGTCCTCGTCCGGCGGGTGATCAGCCGACGCCCCCCAGTCCACAACGTCCGGCGGGTGATCAGACGCCGCCCCCCAGCCCTCGTCCGGCGGGTGATCAGACGCCGCCCCCCAATCCACCTCCGGCAAAGAAGCAGAAGCAGTCCTGGATTATTAACCCGGACCCTTATGTACCTAAGACCACAAAGGTACCGGAGCCATCACTGAAGCCTCTCCCCACAAGGCCTTGGGAATGTAGTGCCGAGGAAACTGCCGCGGCCGCGGCTGCTGATCATGACAAATGGAAGGCGGACTGCAAGAAGAAAAGAGAGCCCGAGCCCAAGCCAGTATTTTCTGATAAGCAAAAGAAGTGGGCTAAGTCATTTTTGAGCACACCGTCCCAAGCCGCGAAGAATCTGCCTGACGACTATGCATGTGAACTTCGTAGGCAGGCACTCATGTTGAAGGAGAAGAAAGAGCGGGCGGAGAACCAGGAGAACAAAGCCTCGGAGGAGGCCGAGAAAACGGAATTAGAAAGTAAAAAAAGCAGGAAACGAGTTGCCCAGCTCGGGGAACAAAGTAAACAATCGATTGCCCCGCTTATAGTGAAAGCCGCCGGTCCGGATGACCCCGATATCATAGCAGCTGCGGCAGCACATGGATTGACTGTAACGAGTGCCAGAGAACAAGCGGCCAACTTAGGTATTACTCTTCGTGAACTGTTAGGCCTTGATGAGGCGCCAGTGAAGGAGGTAGTAATTACATATGTGAAGAATAGGCCTCTCGTCGAGCCTGCGCAGGAAAAGGATCTACCTCCACAAATGAAAGGTCTGCTGAAATGGTACAAGGGTTACATAAAAAATAAAAACGCCAAAGAATATATTTATGCGGAAGTTAGATATGAGCATCACTTCAAACATTACTATGTACAAATTCATCTGAGTGAATTGTTCCAGCTTTTCAATCTGCGCGAGCTCGACAAATCTATCATCAGTTGCTACGTTCTGTAAGTGATTTATTTCTACCCCATCTCGTTCATATTGCCTGCACTATATATATGTCCTAACTATATTGTTGTGTCCGCTATTATACATGCAGAATGAAGATTAAGGAATGCAGAGTAAGGAACATCCATGATGTTGGGTTCATTGACCCACACATCGTTAATGGATATGTGTTGGAGCATCACCCCGCCGACATGGAGGCAGACCTGTGGCAGTTTCTTACAAAGCAGGAACTCAAAAGTGATATTCTATTTCCTTACCATTTTGGGTGAGTGTTTCTGTCTTGAGCACATTCTCTTTTGTTTACTCCATGCATGGTATGTGGCCGGCTAATCGATGAGTTATGCATGACGTACTGTGCATGTATCGTGTCCGCAGGTTCCACTGGATTCTGCTAGTAATTAAAGTTGACACCTCAGAATGTCTCGTCCACGACTCTCTGAATATGGATCCAAAGCTTTGGGGCGGCATGAGAAGAATGCTGCAGAAGTAATTATTTTCATTCATTTGCGCTCTATATCGATCGGCCTATTTCGTTCATTTCCTAATATCAAGTAACTAATAACTCTCTTGTTCATTTAATTTTCTTTGCCTCGTAGGGTTTGGAGACGGTTCGTAGATACAAAGGTCGGTGAATTCAAAAAAGAGCTAGAATTCAAAAGGTCAAAGGCTAAGAATGCTGGGGATATTCAGCCAGCGGGGACCAATCTATGTGGATACTATGTCTGTGAGATGATCCGGAGATACACCTCTGAGCGGGTTCCGAGTGATACCAATGCTCAGAGGAATAACCTTCGGATGATGCTTAGTCCAGAAGCTCGCTTCCGACCACTTCAAGAGGAACTAGCTGGATGGTTCAGCAGGGAAGTCCTCCATTCTAAAGGAGAACACCATTACGAGGACGTAGAACTTTATATGCATTAAATTATGTATGGAAACTTGTTCAAAATTGTATATGGTCATCCGATGATATTGAATATATATTGTATATTCCTCTTGAATTCTTTTTGGTTCTAATTTCAAATTTGTTTGAAATTGTACATTCATATGCATGTATGTAGTACCGTAGAATATGTGAAACTCCTTCAAAATTAAAATAAAGCACAAAAGAAATAAAACAATACAAATTAAACAGAAAACAGGTTTAGGGGGGGGCTAAAACCCTAAACCTGTGGCGGCCTTTAGTCGCGGTTGGCCAGAAGAACCGCGACTAAAGGTCCTCCGCCCCGACGGCCGCCTGGCGCCCACGTGGACGGGCCTTTAGTCGCGGTTCTTAAGCAACCACGACTAAAGTGGGGGTCCTTTAGTCGCGCCTATTTGGTCGCGGTTGCACAACCGCGACTAATGGCAGTTGCGAACCGCGACCAAAGGCCCTTTTTCCACCAGTGAGCTTACTGTTGCCTATGAAAGTGGCATTCTGCATCCCGCCAACGTGAAAGATGCGCTTGAGAAGGCAATAAACATGATGTTGCGACACATCAATGATCGCCTCAGAAGCAACACCGGAGGAAAAGAACTAGTGGAAGCAATGGAGCAGCGATTCAGCATACCATGGTTACACTACGTTCTTTAGCATGTTTTTTTATTTTATTTTTTGCTTGCACAAACAATTAATCAGGGCACCCACCTAGTGGAAAACAAAGTCGAAAAAATGAATAAGAAGTTGGTTAAAGATAAGGGAGGCGGCAAGCAGGCTAAGCGTCTAAAGTCTTAAGTCATGGATATTCATGTGAGCGCACGCGACATGTATAGCACAAGGCTGCAAACCGAAGAGGAAACACTACAGCAATTCTGATTGATGAAATGACAAACTGAAGAGGAAAAACATTGGTGGACATATGCATTAAACTGTTGGTGACAAAATGCATGTTTTCTGCTATGTTGTTTTGCACAATAAACTTGCAGCAAAGATTTAAAAAATGAACATCATGGTGTAAGAATTTATTAGGCAAGACTAAAAGAGACAATAAAAACAAGTCTTGAATGAAAAAAGAGACAAGACTAAAGCGGAAAAAAAAGACTTCATTTCATGGTTCTGCATGAACTGACTGCTCACTGAAAACTCTGAATCTCAAACATGTTAAAACCGATTTCGCTCATAAAGAGAAAGGGCTGTGAGATGGACTAAAACAATGGACAGAATTAACAAACTGCATAAACTGAATAAATGACTGAAGACATTTCGGTTTTCTTGAACCTATACAGATAAATACTAGGAGTTAGTTTTAGTGTGCTGGAGTGTAGCCACTACTTTCCCGTCAGAGATTAAGACGATGGTAGTGCCTGTTCCAACTAGCAAACATAATTGGGTACCCAATACAAAAGCGAAAAATATATCATGCAATTGAGGAAAAAAGACATGACTGAACCATAAAATATCAACCAAAAATATCAACTTTACCCCTTCGAATGATAGAGCACAAAGCAAAAACCTAGCAGAAAGCAAAAACCTAGCACAAAGGGCTTACTGAAAGAATGATGACCCACATTGAACAGTGAATGTCTGAATACCATACAGAACAAAACACTTTTTTTTTGCGAGTGATACAGAACAAAACTCTCGAGAGTAAAAGGCTTAGCAATGATGCAAGAACTCCGCTGTGAAGCTCAAATGAGGGCTAAACATTCACTCAAATAAAAATGATGAGGAAATAAAACTGATGAGTGAAGTGAGATGTAAGAGAGAGTGAAAATTGTCTGAAGAAATAAATTAAAATCCAAACAATTGCTGAAAATAAAAATTGAAGAAATAACTGATAGACTGAACAGAGGTGGAAGCAATGCTGTGAAGCTCGCTTGATCACAAAGCGTGCCGTACAGAAGTACTACAAATAATACTGAAGAAGAATTAAATATATGACAAAAGTATACATTGAAGGGCTCAAAAGACCTCTTTCCTAGGAGAAAACATGTGTAAATTGAGAAGGCTGAAGAATGCTAAATGAATAAAGCAGTGAACAGAAAAGGGCGTAAGACTTAAAGGTAAACAAAGAGGAACCAGAAAACTGAAGAATAGTGAGTCTGTGTAGAATGCAGAAACCCAATGGTAGGCTGCCATGCTTAGACTAAAGACAAAGAAAGAAACTAAAGAAAAAAACTGAAGAGCAAGGACTGATAAAAGGAAAAATGATGAGAAAGTAGTAAAATGAAGAATGAGGAATGATAAAACTGAAGAAGCCTACTGACTGACAACAACAAAACTGAAGAATGACTCGATACACACCGTACTGAACTGAACACTCAACAAATAATAAAATGATAAACAAGATGTTCTAAAGATCGACGAAATATACACTGTAATACTGAAGACAATACAAAATTCTGCCAGTGTCAAGTTCAGTAAACACCACAGCGTTCCATCGGTCGCTCCGCCTGAAGGCTTGGCGACCTGAAACCAATGCACTCACGGTCACAAGTTGACTGCGTTGTTCTACCTTCTACGCCGAGAGACCTTCTGCTGTGTGTAAATTCATTACTGTGGTGACTAGCTGACTGCTGCTTTTACAGGAAAGCATCAGCCTCAGATGATGAAGCTCTATTGTATGAGATTATTTTGACGACAAGTAATGATTTCATTTTCAATGGCATACACCCCAACCCCAGTGTATACAATTGCAGAAGAAAATTCAAGGAGCCTGGATGGCTTGTTTCATAGAGCTACAGAAAGAAGCCTAGATGGCTTGTTTCATGGCTTGCGTCAAGGCCTTTCATTAGATCATTGGAAGTCACCACCCCGCTTCCTTCAGCCTCTTTGTTTCAATTGGCATAGGCAGCTTTATCTTCTTGTAATTCATAAGCAAAAAAGTTATATAAATACACACAGTACGAATTATCCTACTGTTTTCCGTAAAAAAAAACAGAGATGGCTGCAAAAGACAGCGGGCGGCGAAGCAAGAGCGAACAAACGAAGAGGACAAAGGGACTGGGCGCAGACAGGCCTGGGCGCAGAGGAGGGGTAAACAGAGGGAGAAGATCGCCGAACCTGCCCCGCGGCCGGCGACGGGCAACGACCGGTGGATGGGAGAGCTCCGCTGGCCTCTATCCATCTCCTTCCTCCCGCTGCTTGCCTCCCCTTCCTCCTACTGCTCTCCCCTTCCCCCACCGCCTCCCCCTCTCCTCCGCTGCGCTGGCTCACCGACGAACTGACATGACATGGGCCTCCTGTAAAACCGGATCGGGCTCGAAACAACGACCCGAAAAGCCCACCTATGCAAACGTGCGAACCAGACAGACAAACCACGCGCCGGAGCACTGAGATTCGTGAGAGAGATTGAACGGGTACGGCGAAATGAAAACCAGTCGACTAATTTCTTAGTAAAAGTGTTAACTGTCGTTGTTGTACTAAATCAACGACAGTTAATATGATAATACGGATCGGAGGGACTGGTGAATACAGAGACCACGTTACCTGAAAAACAAGCTACATCGTTAGACAATGGTTCTCACTTTCAGTTATTTCAGTAGATGCTGACATATTTCACTTTTGATCAGCATGTTCCAGTATTTTGTAGTACATTCAAATAAATTTCAAAGTTTTGAAAAAAATGCTTAAGTTTTGCACCCGCAAAAAACATGCTTACGTTTTGGGTTTGATTTCAATGAATTTTAAATGAAATTTTATGTACTTTGACTGAGACACAATCGACAATTTCAGAAACGTGTGGCCGAAATATTTCCAAAAACAAAACTGAAACTAATTGCCACATGAAAAAGCATCCTGTGGAAATCAAGTCGCAATGAAAACTTGATGCAAATAAAGTTATAAAAAGTTCTCCAAACAATATTGTATGCTATAAAAGGGTGGTGTTATATAAGCATGTGAAATTTGAAGTTCATATCCTGATATTCATATTCATTGCAAAGGTAATAAAAAAATCATCCATGAATAGCAAAAAAGTTCTCCAAGGCGGTCCGAACATAGAGTGTGGCCAGGCCAGCCCTACCGTAGCGGCCTACGCAAACCTGGATAGGATTTGGAGGAAAGCACGACTCTCAGACCGACACCACCACAAACGGCGGGAAAGGGGAGCGCAACGCCGCAAAGGCATGCACCAACACCAACCAGGGCAGCCCCCTGAACTCGCATGCCGTCAGACGCCATCCACCACCACAGACCAGATCCACAACGACCTTCGCCCAACCGACCCGACCACGTCGGGTCATGCCTGCGAGCCGACTCCATGAACCTCACTGACGCCCGAGAGTAGCAGGCCGCCCCACCACTGCCTGGAGGACCTCGAGAAGTGCATCCGCGCTTGCATGAGCACACAAGTCGTCGCCTTTTGCACGCCACCACCTGCATCAGATGTGCCCGAGCCTTGCCGGCGAGGTGCCCTGCACCGCTCGCCACCATCGGATATGGGCCGAGCCTAGATTAGGCCATCGCCACGGATGTGAGGCCACACTGTGAAGCCCCCCACCGTCGCCAACCCCCGCCACCGCGCCCCTCGCCGGCGCCACGCCACTGCTCGGCCGCCGTGTGTGAGGTTCATGGAGGAGGGGACATGGAAGAGAGGAGGTGCGAGGTCCGGAGGGGAAAATGTTTGTACAAGTCTCCTTGACACGAATCAAACTACCGAGTTCGTTGGAAATTTGTATGTGTGAGTATTTCACATGAACTGTGCATGCGTATTTCACTGTTTTTACGTATTTCACATGTTCAATCAGCTCACGAAGGTCCTTTATTGTTACGTAACTTGTCATTACACATACAAGCACAACAGCTCCGTTATTCTGCGGGGTAGGTAGCGAGAGACGCATGCACGGCCCACATGACATCGTTTCTACAGTAGATACGTACGTACGCATGTGTGGATATCTCGATCTCCCCGCGTACGTGCACGAGCTATGCATGGCGCGCGCTGGCTGGCTGGCTCAGTAGTACGGCTGGAGCTTCCAGCGCTGGTTGTCGCCCTCGCACCACTTCCAGAGCACGACCTCGGTGCCGTCGCGCACGCCGCCGTGGTACTTGTCGCCGTTGAGGGCGTCGAAGTTGAGGTAGATGTTGTTCACCATGCGCACGCACCTGAACCCGTTGCCCACGTCCCTGCTCTCCGTCCACAGCACCGACTCGTCCAGGTAGTCTGGGTTGTACGGCACCAGACGCACCTGCATGCACACCAAGATGATTCTAGATTTCAGTTTATGAAAACACAAATGAATGAAGGCAGCAGAGACTACTTACAGGGTGTGACTGGCCGAGGGAGTGCTTGATGGCCTGCCCGGTGGCCTTGTTCACCATGGCGAAGGCGGGGTAGCCCTCCTCGTCCTTGATGCTGGTGCTCCACCTCATGTCCTTGATCCAGTGCTGGTAGTCGTCCTTGGGGTTGGCCGGCGCCAGCACCACCTTGCCGTTGCGCACGGACATGGCGTAGTTGGGGTTGGCGCGGCAGTAGATCTTCACCGTGGGCTGCGGCGGCATCGGCCGCCCGCCGCAGTTGCCGTCGATGTTCACCTGCGACATGCCGTACGGCACCGGCGCCGCGTACCCGGGCGTCGCCATCCCGTACCCGCCGTAGGTCTCGCGGTAGTAGTCCATGGCTATATGCTCGATCTCCTGATCGACCTGCGCAATGCATGGCGACGGGACGGAGGAATTTATAGGGGCGACGGGACGATCATATTCCATTGGTGTGCTATAATACATGGCGTTGGCCTCACGCTGCCTGTCATGGTGATAGATAAGCGATGTGGATGTGCGGGGTGGTGGTGGGATTCCATGGAGCGATTCCATGGGATAGATAGATGATGCCATGGGACACTAGCTAGCTAGGTGGGGAGATGTGGGTGTGCCGGACCAAGCTAGAGCCTGAGCTGGCTAGCTTTGCGTGATTCGATTTCTTTCTGGTAGTTTTGGGAAGAAGAATCCCTCTCGTACGTACGTCCTCTATTATTGCTGGGGAGATAGCTAGGGGAAGCCGAATTTTACTATGTGCTGTGCTTTGTCGCCGCACCGATACATTCCCGGTGTGCTCATGATGTGCTCGTTTCAAAAGTGAAGATTTTTCTCCTGAAGAAAACTCTAAAGAAAAGAAAAGGAAATATTCGCGATAGAAATGGTAAGGTAAAGCGTCAAGACGGAACGGCCCATTTCTGGAATCTGGATCAATAATTCAATATACTACCCCCCGCAGCACCAGAGAGAGGCGGGCCGGACTTGATTTCGTTATGTAAATTAAACAATTGTACGTGGCCCGGCAAGAAATATGGCATTGGATTCGTATAATCATGGCCCGGTCTACCAGCATGGCCCAGCGCAAGACAAGATCTCAAAAAACAAAACTTATCGTGGGATGCGGATTAACTGAGTTCCAGCTCGGGTGAACAGTAAAATCCAAAAGAATTTAAAACAAATTAAATAATTCTAAAAAAACTGTGGCAACATTTGACAAATGTTTAAATGCTTGCAAAGTTTCACCATAAAATGAGCTTCGTGGAAGTTGTAGCAAAAAAAAACCCCAAAATATTACAAGCATTGAAAATATTTGTCAAAGTTTGTCACACAAAAATTTCAGAATTTGTTGCTTTTGTTTTCAATTTTTTTTTGGATTTTACTGTTCACCCGAGTTCATATGAGTATAGTTCAATCAGCTTTTCAAGACCTGCAAGATAAGTTTAGTTTGAGCTGATATTGTCTTCTGGCAAAGGGCATCTTCAACGCTGACTCCCAAATCGGACACCGGATTCATCCGTGGACTGGTGGGTATCATTCCGCGGAAAGTGATGCGGGAGCCGGTCATCTAACCGTGCCCGCATACGTCTCAAACCGGGTTTCAACAAACCGAAGGAAGTACACGCAAATCAAATGATTTTCATCTAAATCGGAGCACATTCATTACATTTTCGTCATATTTTCATTAAACTAGCATTTACATGTGAGTGCCTCTTCTTATTCCCTTTTTTTGAGTCCTTTTCAACATGTTCTGTGTATTTTATTCTCACAGTGGTAACTGAATTTTGAAGGAAATTTATAGATTGCTTAAGTGGCAATAGTATGGAAACAAAATATAGGACTTTTCATGACCAATTGCCCTAGTTCTTTAGAATGGTATCATTTTATTTTTGCGGGAGCTTTAGAATGGTATCATGGTGTAATGTAAAGGCTAGTGTCACTACAAGGAGGTTGCTACATGGCATACTCATTGCAAAGAGCACTTTCCCTGCACTTGTTGTTCCTGTGGAAAACTTGTCTTGCAAATCGTTTTAAGTAGTCCCCCCCCCCCCCCCCCCCCCCCCCCCCACACACACACACCACTTGGGGAGTGGCTTAACCGAACAAGGCATAAAGGAAAAAATTAACGGACTAGTAGAGCATGTATTTTTCATGTTCTCACATTTCAACTCCATGTTAGAGGCACAACTTGAGCTTACAGTATGATTTTCATGTATGGAATTTAGATATTTCTAAGGAGAGTACACATTTCCCCTCAAAGACAACCTTTTACACGATTGACGACTACGACGACAAGTTTGCGCAGGACCATCAGGCGACTGGTCGTTTTCGCACAATAGATTTCTCTTCAGTCCCGCACCCTCACAACAACGACGATTGACGAAGAAATATTTTTTGAAAGATCTGATTGACGAAGAAATAGCATTGCAGAATTTTTTAAGAGATCAACCCAGCCTGTTTGATCTGAGAAATTGGGCATGGCAGAAGCTGATGAACAAGCAAGGCCCCAACGGGGACAACAAACGTAGTACGAGAAAGGTGGAAGATAGGTGAGCCCATTGATTAGATCGCAGAAAAACGGAGACAATGCAGGTCACAGAGTAGCACAGTACAGGGCCCAGTACCAAGAAAAACACAGACGAGTTACAACATCAAAGTTCAGACTTCGGAATCATGGTCCCTCTCCTCACTCTCTCCAACACCCTCTTCTTCCTCGCAGAAACGCCGGCTCAATCCTTCAATCACAAGGCGACACACGACGCACGCACACAGACACCATTGCCACACATCGCACACGGTTTTATTTGGACACAGCAACATTATTCGCTACCAGCGGCAGAGGACTACGACGACGACGGACGGACGGACGGACGGACGACGACTACGACGACTTGGGGGGGCTTGTCCCCGGACTAATCCATGGCGATGTGTCGATGGCAATGCGGCAGCTCATCTCTGCACGAAGCAACAATTCACTGGTCAGAACACAGATGCAAGCAAGATGTGTCAGGTTGAACTGCAGAGCAGTACGACTATAGTACTTACACCAGGGGAGGATCTTCCAGCGCTGGTTGTCGCCCTCGCACCACTTCCAGAGCACGATCTCGGTGCCGTCGTGGACGCCGCCGTGGGCCTTGTCGCCGTGGAAGGCGTCGAAGTTGAGGTAGATGTTGTTCACCATGCGCACGCAGCGGAAGCCCTTGCCCACGTCGCGGCTCTCCGTCCACAGCACCGACTCGTCCTGGTACGCCGGGTTGTACGGCACCAGCTTCACCTGCACATGCACGCACCATCAATTACAGATCTTGGTGAGAACTCCCGCCGGATGCTTCTCTGCTCAAATCATGCACAATCTTTGTGTGTGGGTGTTTGCTTACGGGGTGGCCCTGGCCGGTGGAGTGCTTGATGCATTCGCCGGTGACCATGTTCACCAGTGCGAACGCAGGGTACCCCTCCTCGTCCCTGATCTTGTTGCTGTGCCTCATGTCCTTGATCCAGTGCTGCACAAAGATCCGGTAATTTCAGTTTCATTCACAGATCGCCACACGGCACGACAGGTAAAAAGAAAGGACTCTGTTTAATTTGGTCAAGTAGCGGCAGCAGAACTGACCTGGTAGTCGTCCCTGGGGTTGGTGGGGGCGAGGCAGACGGTGCCGTTGCGGGCGGTGAGGCTGTAGTCCTCGCCGGCCTTGCAGAAGACGCGCACGGCGTGCACGGGGGGGCCGCCGCCCATGGCGTGGGCGTTGTTGCCCATGGTGGCGCCGGACTCGACGGCGGCGTGCGCCTCGGCCCAGGGCCAGATCTTCCAGCACTGGTTGTCCCCCTTGCACCACTCCCAGAGCACGACGGTGGTGCCGTCGTGCACGCCGCCGTGGTCCTTGTCGCCGTTGAGGGCGTCGAAGTTGAGGCGGGTGTTGTTGACCATGCGGATGCAGCGGAAGCCCTTGCCCATGTCCTTGCTCTCCGTCCACAGCACCGACGCGTCCTCGTACGCCGGGTTGAACGGCACCAGCTTCACCTGCAACGCCACCGTCCCCCATGGACGCATATGTCAAAGATCATTCCAACCAACCAACCGAACCGAAGGAGGAGATGGACGGACGACTTACGGGGTGGGACTGGCCGATGGAGTGCTTGACGGCGAGGCCGGTGGCCTTGTTGACGAGCGCGAAGGCCGGCATGCCCTCCTCGTCCTTGACGGTGGTGCTGAAGCGCATGTCCTTGAGCCAGTGCTGGGTCTCGTCCTTGGGGTTGACGGGGGCGAGCACCACCTCGCCGTCGCGGACGGCGAGGCAGTAGTCCTCGGAGGCGCGGCAGTAGATCTTGAAGATCTGGTTGGGGCCCGACGCCGGCGGCGCCTGGTCCTTGTGGTGGTGCCCGAACCCGAACATCTCGGCGGCGAGGAGAGCGTGCGTGATCTACTGGAGAACGGTGGGAGCTGTGGGAGTGAGGAGAGAGCGCTGCCCCTTGGCCCCGTTATATAGAGCCGGGAGCAGAGCAAACCAGGAGCGTATCTCCACTCACGCGCTGTAAAATCTTGAAAAATCTTTGGAGCATATCTCCAGCGGCCTGAACTAAATGGTAAAAAGTAATTACAGGATACGCTCGCTCGATCGATCGCTGCCAGTACAGCACTAGCCGTTTGGCGTGAATGTGCTAGTACTACTACTACCGGAAGATTTTGGTTCGATTAGCAGGATTTTGGCTCGATTCACAGCAGCAGCCGGTTGCTGCCAGTGAAAAGTTTTGATCAGCATTGGCTGGACGCATGCAAATGTATGCAATGGCCAAAAATGCCAGCAGCATACAGTATGAGTTGTTGCATTGGTGGAGTACAGTTAGTGTATTTTGTATTTTGCACATCATCCGTTGTCTAATCCTAGCTGCTAGCAGTGTCATCTTATGGTGGGAGTGTCATCCTTAGAGGCTAAGTATCCTGGTAATTAAAGACTAAATATTTTTCTCTGCTCTTGGATTGTTTTGGTCCTGCAGCAGTGCTGGTGTCAGATTTCGGCTGACACTTGGCACTGCCTTGCAACATACGGAGTACTAGCCGTTTGGTGTGAATGTACTGGAAGGTTCTGGTTCGGTTTCCATGGCATTAACTTTGCATTAGCTGTATGCATGCAAACACGCAATGGCCAGCGTATTTTGGATTAGTGGAGTACAGTTAATGCCTTTTGTATTTTGTACTCCATCCATTGTCTCATCTCAGCAGCGTTTTCTTCTAGTATACTCTCTTTTTTTTTGAAAACCTAGTGTACTCATCCTTAGAGGCTAAGTATCTATGTAATTTGGTCGACTCCAACAGGCCGACACAAATGGACGCAGATTTGATTCGTTTTGTGTCCATTTGAATCGGCCGAGCGCACGAAGATGCCCGGTTCTGTTCAATGGGCCATAGATGCATCCAATGCGGCCAATGCATTTCAAATTTGCGTATTAAAAAATAGTAATCCAAGTAAAGTGTTAAAAAAAATATAAACTTCATAGTTAAAACGCCGGTCAAAGTCTACTTACATTAACTAAAATTAAAAAAAACATAGAAACTTTTATAAAAAAGCAGTCGTTGGCCCTAGGTTGCGTCCTTGTTCTTCTCGTTGGTCTGATCGACGAACGTTGGTGTCTACACCCACAGGAAGGCCTGCAGTAGGCTGCCTGCGCCGTGTCTGGCTGGGTAGCCTGCACCTCGTGCACCACCTAGGCCGCTAGCTGCTTGGCCGCCTCCGTCGTCTACTCCACTTGGCGTTCGTCCACCTCCCACTTGGCCGCCAATGCCCGCATCTCGACGTCATGCAGGTGCTGCCGCACCTCCTTACCAGCTGCGCACGCCACCCGGGCGTGCACCAGACGTAGAGAGGCAAGGGGCTCGTCTATGACCACGTTTGGAGTGGCGATGGAGTGGGCGGCGCGTTGGCCTCCACCCCTGCCGCAGATTCGGCCATAGCGGAAGCAAGGTCAGGTTAACGCGCCATCTCCCCGCGCTCGGATTCCTCGAGCGCCCGCCTAGTCGCCTCCTCTAGGGCCGCGAGGTACCCGGCCTCCTCCTCATCCTCCTCCTTAACCACCACAGGCGGTGATGCATCACGGGCCTCCATCATGAAGCTCCTACGGCGGCCCACATCGTGCTCCGTGCGAACCACACATCCCACATCGGCGAGTTTAGCACGTAGTCCGGGTCATAATAGAGCGCGGGCAGGAGGGGAACACGACAGTTGTGAATGTCGGTGATACGTCTCCAACGTATCTATAATTTTTTTATCGTTCCATGCTATTATATTATCCATCTTGGATGTTTTATATGCATATGATATTTTATATGATTTTTCGGACTAACCTATAACCTAGATCCCAGTGTCAGTTTCTATTTTTTCCTCGTTTTTGAGTTTTTATAGAAAAAGAATACCAAATGGAGTCTAATTGACGTGCCAATTTTTGATAATTTTTTATGGATCAAAAGAAGCCCCCGGAGTAAAATAGTTGGGCCAGAAGAGTCCCGAGCCATCCACGAGGGTGGAGGGCGCGCCCCTGCCTCATGGATGACTCGGAGACCCCCCCCCCCCTGACGTGAGACCGACGCCAAAAATTCTTATAAATACAGAAACCCCCGAAAAGAAACCTAGATCGGGAGTTCCGCCGCCGCAAGCCTCTATAGCCACCAAAAACCAATCGGGACCCTGTTCCGGCACCCCGCCGAAGGGGGGTGAGGGAGTCCTGGACTAAGGGGTCCTCGGGCGTCCAGTCTGTTGGATATGGGCCGGACTGATGGGCTACGAAGATACAAGACCGAAGACTCTAACCCGTGTCCGGATGGGACTCTCCTTGGCGTGGATGGCAAGCTTGACGTTCGAATAATGAAGATTTCTTTCTCTGTAACCGACTTTGTATTACCCTAGTCCCCTCCGGTGTCTATATAAACCGGAGGGTTTAGTCCATAGAGACAATCATAATCAGATAGGCTAGACTTCTAGGGTTTTAGCCATTACGATCTTGAGGTAGATCAACTCTTGTAATACTCATATTCATCAAGATCAATCAAGCAGGAAGTAGGGTATTACCTCCATAGAGAGGGCCCGAACCTGGGTAAACATCATGCCCCCTATCTCCTGTTACCATCAACCTTAGACACACAGTTCGGGACCCCCTACCCGAGATCCGCCGGTTTTGACAGGGGAATCATCACCGGTGGCCATCTTCATCATCCCGGCGCTCACCATGACGAGGAGGGAGTAGTTCACCCTCGGGGCTGAGGGTATGTACCAGTATCTATGTGTTTGATCTCTCTCTCTCTCTCTCTCTCTCTCTCTCTCTCTCTCTCTGGTGTTCTTGATATGGCACGATCTTAATGTACCGCGAGCTTTGCTACTATAGTTGGATCTTATGATGTTTCTCCCCCTCTATATCCTTGTGATGAATTGAGTTTTCCATTTGAAGTTATCTTATCGGATTGAGTCTTTAAGGATTTGAGAACACTTGATGTATGTCTTGCATGTGCTTATCTGTGGTGACAATGGAATATTCACGTGATCCACTTGATGTATGTTTTGGTGATCAACTTGTGAGTTCTGTGACCTTGTGAACTTATGCATAGGGGTTGGCACACGTTTTCGTCTTGACTCTCCGATAGAAACTTTGGGGCACTCTTTGAAGTACTTTGTGTTGGTTTGAATAGATGACTCTAGATTGTGTGATGCATGTCGTATAATCAAACCCATGGATACTTGAGGTGACATTGGAGTATCTAGGTGACATTAGGGTTTTGGTTGATTTGTGTCTTAAGGTGTTATTTTACTATGAACTCTAGGGCTGTTTGTGACACTTATAGGAATAGCCCAACGCATTGATCGGAAAGAATAACTTTGAGGTAGTTTCGTACCCTACAATAATCTCTTCGTTTGTTCTCCTATTAGTGACTTTGGAGTGACTCTTTGTTGCATGTTGAGGGATTGCTATATGATCCAATTATGTTATTATTGTTGAGAGAACTTGCATTAGTGAAAGTATGAACCCTAGGCCGTATTTCAATGCATTGCAATACCGTTTTCGCTCACTTTTATCATTAGTTACCTTGCTGTTTTTATATTTTAAGATTAAAAAAAACCTATATCTACCATCCATATTGCACTTGTATCATCATCTCTTCGCCGAACTAGTGCACCTATACAATTTACCATTGTATTGGGTGTGTTGGGGACACAAGAGACTCTTTGTTATTTGGTTGCAGGGTTGTTTGAGAGAGACCATCTTCATCTTATGCCTCCCATGGATTGATAAACCTTAGGTCATCCATTTGAGGGAAATTTGCTACTGTCCTACAAACCTCTGCACTCGGAGGCCCAACAACGTCTACAAGAAGAAGGTTGTGTAGTAGACATCAAGCTCTTTTCTGGCGCCGTTGCCGGGGAGGTTAGTGCTTGAAGGCATATCTTTAGATCTTGCAATTGAATCTTTTAGTTTCTTGTTTTATCACTAGTTTAGTTTATAAAAGAAAACTACAAAAAATAGAATTAAGGTTGCCTTATATGCTTCATCTTTTTAATGTCTTTTGTGAAAATAAGGATTCCGATAATTGTGCCAAAGTGTTAGAAGAATAATGTATTAAAATGTTTGGCACTAAATCTTTGGATGATGAGCATGATTGCAATGTTGTTAGTATGAAATATGTGAATATCCATGATGCTAATGATATGCAAAGCCACAAGCTTGGGGATGCTATGTTTGATGAAGATGATCTTTTTTGTCCCCCAAGTTTTGATGAACAAATTTATTATGATGAAAGCATCCCTCCTATCTATGATGATTATTGTGATGACATGTATGCTATAAAGAATAATGATACCCATGAAACCTGTCATCATGATTTTAACTTTCAATTGGATTATGCCTCACATGATAGTTATTTTGTTGAGTTTGCTCCCATTATTATGAATGAGAAGAATTTTGCTTATGTGGAGAGTAATAAAAATTCCATGCTTATGCATCATGAAAATAATGCTTTATGTGATGGTTATATTGTTGAATTCATTCATGATACTACTGAAAAAATTTATGAGGGAGGAATATATGCTTGTAGGAATTGCAATAATATCAAGTTTCCTCTCTATGTGTTGAAAATCTTGAAGCTATGCTTGTTTTGCTTTCCTATGCTAGTTGATTCTTGTTCCCATAAGTTGTTTGCTCACACATCCCTATGCATAGGAAGTGGGTTAGGCTTAAATGTGCTAGTCATATGCTTCATGATGCTCCCGTTATGTTTCAATTCTTATCTTTTATGTGAGCACCATTGAAATTATCATGCCTAGCTAGAAAGGCATTAAAGAAAAGCGCTTGTTGGGAGACAACCCAACACCTTTACCTACTGTTTTTGTGTGTTCACATGATTAAGCTACTGCAGTAATCATGTTTTATAGCTTTTGTTTCAATAAAGTGCCAGGTAAGACCTTTGGGATGATCTATGGTGATAGTTGATTTGATCTTGCTGAAAAACAGAAACTTTTGCGCTCAGGAAAACAATTCTCATTTTTAACAGAAGCGTGATAAAATACTAATTCTTTTTGCAGAAGATTCATGAACAAATTGCTCAGGTTTTCCTAACTTTTCAGAATTTTTGGAGTTATATAAGTATTCGAGAGCTACAAATTACTACAGACTGTCCTGTTTTTGACAGATTCTGTTTTCGATGCATAGTTTGCTTGTTTTCTAGTTTCTATGGCTTATATTGCTTAATTAAAATTGTAGAAATGATAGGGAACAATATGCATAATGTGAGAAAATTATGAATCTTGTCTTGACAGTACCTAAGTGGCGATTTGCTTTCTTATACTAAAGGAGCTTACGAGTTTTCTGTTGTGAAATTTTCAAGTTTTGGGTAAAGATTCGATGGACTATGGAATAAGGAGTGGCAACAGCCTATGCTTGGGGATGCTCAAGGCAACTGAGGGAGTCCTGTATTAGGGGGTCTCCGGACAGCCGGACTATCTCCATTGGCCGGACTATTAGACTATGAAGATACAAGATTGAAGACTTCATCTCGTGTCCGGGTGGGACTCTACTTGGCGTGGAAGGCAAGCTAGGCAATACGGATATGGATATCTCCTCCTTTGTAACCGACCTTGTGTAACCCTAACCCTCCCCGGTGTCTATATAAACCGAAGGGTTTTAGTCCGTAGGGTGAGACCTTTCTCCCCGGACAGATCTTCGTGTTCGGCGGCTTTGCACTGCGGGCTAATTCGCTCGGCCATCTGGAGCAGATTGAAAGCTACGCCCCTGGTGAAAGATCGTGGATGTCGCCTAGAGGGGGGGGGGTGAATAGGCGTTTTAAAATAATTACAGTTTAGGCTTGAACAAATGCGGAATAAACCTAGCGGTTAATTTGCCAAGCATAAAACCTAAAACAACTAGGCTCACCTATGTGCACCAACAACTTATGCTAAGCAAGATAAGCAACTATGAGATAGCAAGATATATGACAAAGAACAATATGGCTATCACAAAGTAAAGTGCATAAGTAAAGGGCTCGGGTAAGAGATAACCGAGGCACGCGGAGACGATGATGTATCCCGAAGTTCACACCCTTGCGGATGCTAATCTCCGTTTGGAGCGGTGTGGAGGCACAATGCTCCCCAAGAAGCCACTAGGGCCACCGTAATCTCCTCACGCCCTCGCACAATGCAAGATGCCGTGATTCCACTAAGGGACCCTTGAGGGCGGTCACCGAACCCGTACAAATGGCAACCCTTGGGGGCGGGCACCGAACCCGTACACTTTGGCAACCCTTGGGGGCGGTCACCGGTACCCGTCAAATTGCTCGGGGCGATATCCACAACCTAATTGGAGACCCCGACGCTTGCCCGGAGCTTTACACCACAATGATTGAGCTCCGAACAACACCAACCATCTAGGGCGCCAAGGCACCCAAGAGGAACAAGCTCTAGGGTGCCCAAACACCCAAGAGTAAGAAGATTCTCAAACTTCACTTCCACATATCATCATGGAGAACTCAAACCGATGCACCAAATGCAATGGCAAGGGCACACAGAGTGCCCAAGTCCTTCTCTCTCAAATCCCACCGAAGCAACTAATGCTAGGGAGGAAAATGAGAGGAAGAACAAGAAGGAGAACACCAAGAACTCCAAGATCTAGATCCAAGGGGTTCCCCTCACTTAGAGGAGAAAGTGATTGGTGGAAACGTGAATCTAGATCTCCTCTCTCTTTTCCCTCAAGAACTAGCAAGAATCATTGGAGGGATTGAGAGTTAGCAAGCTCGAAGAAAGTCAACAATGGGGGAAGAACACGAGCTAAAAGGATAAGGTTCAATGGGGAAGAAGACCCCCTTTTATAGGAGGGGGGAAATCCAACCGTTACCCACCAACCAGCCCGCGGCCAGCGGTACTACCGCGCCTGGCCAGCGGTACTACCGCAAGGCCGCGCGGTACTACTGCTTGCAACCAAGCGGTACTACCGCAAGGCTGTGCGGTACTACCGTATCGACCCACGGTACTGCCGCAACCCCAGCACAGAACCGATAAACAGACGCACAGGAGCTGGGGGTGGTACTTCCGCATGCGCGGTACTACCGCCCCCCCATGCGGTACTACCGCGAGGCAAAAATCCCAGCCAGGGGAGAAGGGAAACTACCGTGCCTACTTCCGCAAATAAACGGAAGTAGCAAAAACCCGACACAGTAGTACAGCCGAGGGGCGGTACTACTGCCTGACCGCATAGCGCGATACTACCGCACGGCGAAAGCGGTACTACCGCGGCAGGTGCGGATGTAAAAAATTACATCCACTCCTACTACCGCAAAGGGGGCGGCACTAGCCTGGTGGGCAGCAGTAGTGTGGCTCCGGGGGAGCGGTACTACCGTGGGCATCAGCGGTACTACCGCGCCACCGCGCGGTACTACTGTGGATGCCTACGGTACTACCGTTGATCCAGGAGCAGTACTACCGCAACCACAACAGCAGCCAGTCAAAGGAGGCAGGAAAACGGAGGAAGCCCCAAGGAAGAAGGAGGGGAAAAGAAGGAGACGTGAACGTGATGAAACCACCCAAACCTTTCCAACGCAGACCTTGACAAAAACCACACTCAAGAAAACAAGAACTGCCATAACTTCTGCATATGAGCTCCGAATTGAGCAAACTCAAGCTTGTTGGAAACAAGACGACGAGTAGCATCAAAACAACGACTGGATATAGTAAGAAGAGGCAGGGGAGGTATGCCTAACAAATAGAGGAGTGAAACCTCCAACCGAGAAGAACCGGCAAAACCTCCAACATCGAAAACATCATAGAAGAAGCACGCGAACTCCGTTTTCGATGAACTCAAGCTTGTCATCAAGGTGACCATAAGCTCTAAGACTCACAAATGGAACCAAACAAGAACCAAGAAAGATGATGCAAGGATGCAATGGTTTGAGCTCTCAGCAAACGATACGATCAAGCTACTCATCGAGAGCCCCCCTTGATAGTACGGCAATCGATCCTATAACCCGGTCTCCCAACTACCATCATGAGACCGGTAAAATAGAAAACCTACCAAGGGCAAACCTTTGCCTTGCACATGGTCCACTTGAGCTAGATGATGACGATCTTGACTCCCTCAAGTTGGACCACCTTTCTTGATTGTGTTGGCTCGATGAAGACTAGTTGATTGCTCCCCCATACTCCACTATGGGTGAGCCTTTCTTCCGCACATCTTCACAAGTCCATTGTCACCACAATGGACGGCAAGCTTCAAGCATTTGATCTCTTCGTGATGCTCCACTTGAACTTGCACACCGCAACCTAACCCCACAAAGAACCCTCACGAAGACCATGGGTTAGTACACAAAGCGTAATTGAAAATGCTTACCATACCATGGGATCACTTGATCCCTCTCGGTACATCTTCTATGCTTTGTGGGTTGATCAACTTGATCCACTCTTTAACTTAGTCTTGATCAACCTCTCACAAGACCAATCTTTAGGTAATTCCTTGAATAGCACCTTGGTCGACACAAACTCTCCTTGAAACCAACACATGTACTCCAAGAAAAGCCTATGGACAAAACCTTCAAATATAACTCAAGGCAACCATTAGTCCATAGAGATTGTCATCAATTACCAAAACCAAACATGGGGGCACCGCATGTTCTTTCACCTGGCCATCAGGTCAGATTTGGAAGTTTGAACTACACGACCAACATCCGCGGAGACTTGATCTTCGACGGATTCGAGCCACAGCTGGGCGCGCCGCACTGTCATGATGGGTATGACCTAGCTCTGCCGCCAAATAGTACCCCAGAGGCCGCACCTGCATCAGCTCCGACCCTTAGCTCGGAGCCAACTGCGCCAATCGAGGACGGGTGGCTGGACACCGCCTCAGGGGCTGCAGTCTCAATGGCGATCGCGCCGAACACCAGCCTAATCCTCCGCGAAGCCCGTGACTCCAAGGTGCCGGACTCTTTTCCGGACTCCGAACCATCCGCGCCCCTGCCAATCGAATCCGATTGGGCGCCGATCATGGAATTCACCGCCGCGGATATCTTTCAGCACTCGCCCTTCGGCGACATTCTGAATTCACTAAGGTCTCTCTCTTTGTCAGGAGAGCCCTGGCCGGACTATGGCCAACAGGATTGGGATGCGGACGACAAAGAAATTCGATGCCGACCCACCACCCACTTAGTAGCCACTATCGGTGACTCAACCGACATGCTCGACTTCGACTCCGAGATATTTAATTGCCACTGAATTCAAATTCTGTTTTGTTTTATTTAATTGCCACTGAATTCAAATTCAAACAAATTTGAAAACAGTGCCAAAACATTCTGAGATATTTTATGTTACCTCTCTGGACTATTCCAAAAGTACATAAAACATTTCAAAGCATTTGAAAATATGTTCATTATATATTATGAATATATCCCCAAATTCAAATAGATTATTGATTTAAATTCAGAGACCAAATAATTCCTTAAAAATGTTCCAGAATTTTGGTTTGATATATAACTCTTGCCAAAATTCACAAAACTATTTTTAGGGCATTTTGGATTCACAGAATGCAATTTAAAGGGTGCTTGCCCTTCTTTTAATCAGATTTCTGAGGTTTCAAAAATCCTCAATTCAAGCTTCAGAAATTTAAACATGATGCAAGCAAGATGCAAACACTAGGCAACACCAGAAGCTAGGGATGTGACATCTCACCCCTACTAAACAAGAATCTCGTCCCAAGATTCAAGTCGTGATGTAAGAAGACAGAGGGACACAAGCTAACACAATCTTCATGATCCAGATGTCTTTCTCGAGGATGTTGATTCATTGCATCACCTTGATCTCGATGTCTTGCTTTGAGAACTACATCCAACATGACAACGAGTAGAAAGGGAGAATTTAAGAAGAATCGACCTTCCTGAGGTTCGAGCAACTTAGGATCATCTTAATGATCACAAGATAAACTCATGGAATGAGACATAGTAACATCTCTCGAGCTGAGACACGAAGCATACACCTAGAGGGATGGAGTGAAATAGATGGCGAAGGTTCACTAGGTAGGCAACAATTCCATACTCGAATAAGATGGAGCATGAATTTCAAAGTAGCAAGGAGATATTTGCCATGATTTCGTAACGTGATACCTCAGGGAAGGTGACTCGTATAATTATTCCCTTAAGTGGCAAAAAGAATTACTTTTGATTTGGAGATCATTGAAACTCTTTATACCAGCCTAAGGCAATCACAATCGATCATTTGAAGGAGTTCAAAAGAATGACATACTTGGACTAGAATGGATGATGTGGACTCCCTTGTTGAAGACAACGCAATGGATGATTTTGCTTATCATCGGAAATGGATGGGACCCATGCTAAGTCCACTTTTGAAGATGATCCTGAACAACCACTACTAAGGTGCAAGCTGGGAACAAAATGCAAATGTTGGGAATGATTCTGGTAACTGGGGAAGAACTCAATAGTCGAGAGTGAGTCCACTGTTTGAAAAGGTTATAACATAACCGAGGAAACTGAAAGCAAATCCCAGTTAACGCCAACGGTAAAACCTAGTGCTTGCGCGTGCTCTCAAGAACTTGAGCATCTCCATATTCATCAAGGTTTTACCAATATCCGTGTCAAGGATCCTGGCAACACAACATACCACCATGATGAATGGTGATGGATGATGCGGATGCAAAGGAAGATAGCACTTTCTCAGATTTCACCTTAGCGAGGCCAAGGGAACAAAATCTGGATGATCAACCGAGAGACATATAGCACTCCACTTCTAATGTTCTCCTTGATGTGCTAGTGTATCCCATTCATAGATATGGTTTGATATATAGAACATCAAGTAAAAGGTCGGACTTCGGGAGCACAAGAATCCTTAAGGATTAACTATAGAGGTAAATCCTACGAAATCCTCATGGGGAGGTGGCCAACTTTCTTCAATCGAGATACTACAATAATAGGTCTTCCGGCTGGATGTGTTGGCCACGACATCCACTTTACCGGTTATCGAGAGACCAATATTACCGTTCTTGGAAAATGCTCCAACCATCATATCTGCTTGAGATTCAGATCTGGTTGGTGTCAGGATATTCCAGACTCGTCGAGTCTAGAAAGGAAAATGAAACTTTGCAACACAAATCGACGAGATGACATTGCGAGATTCTCGGGGAATGAACTGCCATAGCAAGCTCCAAAACATGAGCTGGTTCTGCTACAACATATGAACACGTTGTCCCAGACAAGTATGACCACATAGTAGTCTTATGATAAAACACTACCGAGTTCTTGTGGGGAACCATCATTGAGGATATTGAAATCTTGTGCATGACCTAGGATACCACAACAACTCCTTTTCTTGGAACAGGTCAATCAGTGGCTTAGTGTGCTATGGAATTCATATGGAATGAAGATGATCAGTCTATCAGACCATGGAATATTTCGCACGTGCATGACTGACTTGGGATGATTCCAAAGGAAGCAAAACTAACTTTCTCGAACTCACAGCGGCAACTTGCACCAAATGCACGTGAATCAGAGGAAGTCACTTCTTTCATCCAACATATGCTTCATGAGCTAGCATGAAGAGATGCTTTCAAAAGTTTTCAACACTCGCTTAATGTTCGCAAAATCATGGAGAGGACATGGATGTTGTTGATGGGCTCAACAACAATTCATCCAGGTTTCCATATAAATGGAATTCCATAATTAAGTCAACACGGTGATAGCATTGGTCAGACCCAAAAAAATATAATGATGTATGCTCGAGGACTCAACCACGAGTAAGACAACATTACGAATATCGTTGGTTCTGATTTGATTTGATGATAGCCCACACTCAAATCAAAGTTTGGGTAAGACAATAGCATCGACAATTAATCACGAGGATCAATTGATGAAGATATCATCTTTCTTCAACACACACGCACACACACGCAAGATATCCCTTTGGAATGAACTGAGTCGGACAAGCTTTCATCTTTCAACTCTCCAAGTTGTTGTTTAGCTTAACCAACTTGCTCAGGGTATCCGACACAGATTCTTGGGGAAAGGATGGTTTGGAGGAAAACCAACATGATCACGAACTCAACATAGCGGTCAGGTGACAACCTGGTAATACTTCTGAGAAGATATTCGGAACACCACGAACCACCGATATGTTACTAAGCTCGAGAACAATCTTGCGTTTCAGGGCAAGACAATGTGATCAAGAGAGTGATGGATTGACACACTCCTAACTCATCGATCGAAGAGTGCACCAGAAACAAGGATTAGGTAGCACAATCTACCTTAGAACGATGATTCAATAACCAACATGCTAAGAATGAAGTTATTGTCCTTTAACTACCAAGCAACAGGGTTGCTAGGAGTAATGATTTCACACATCACGATTCACTTGTCGACATTCCGGTTGCAATAACACGGAAACCGAGAAATGAATAATGATGGAGAGAGTATCACTACGTCAAGAATTCATGAGAGATGCTGCAATTCCTATGACAATCCTGACATAAAGGGGGTAATACTCCGAGGTAGAACAGAACAAAATCTGGATTGGCATTTTGATCTGCGGAATACAACTACTTTGACCAGTCCAAGAAATGGATGAGGTGCTGGAGTTTGTTTCTCCTAGTCATTCCGGAATAGAATGGCTCGATGGACCACAAGAATAATAGACATCGATAACACGAATGCACGACATAAACTTGGCTATCATCTGATAGACAAGGATCGGAATACAACTACAGAGGGACAACTCAAAGGAACATATATCTTTCTGAGTTGTGGATGCATAGGTTAGTATGTCGAACAAGTTCAACATATTTCTTCTGGATAACCCATGCTGAGAGGTAGGACTGGCAGAGTCACAATTATGAATGGAGAACTCCTCAAGAGTACTTTGATTGTGATCTTTTGATCCAACAAACTTCTGCCATAAGTGGTTCATAGTATTTGGAAGAAGGAAATACCACAGACCTCGAGGACTACTGCAAAGGTTAATAATATCTTAAGGAAACTAGCAAATGCTAACAACATGAAGTAAGTAGGGTGGATCTCGGGTTCAGAAACCCGGAAGTAGAATACCTACTAACTAATAACATCACGGGATGCTTTCGAGAATGATGGCCAGAATCATCACACGGGGAACGCAAAACATAGCTAGATTACTAGGTAATCTTCTAACACACCTAGGGTCGTAATAATAACTCCAACATATATGTCGAGGCAATAAATTACCTCAACGCACCGGATAGTGTGGTTAGACTGGCCCAAAAAGACATCGAACACAGGAGAAAGGGATTTGCAAATGCACCAGATTGTTTAGAAACCTGGGACGACTCGGACAGCATAACGACTATAAATGCTCAAAAAGATTTGAGACATCCTGCAAAATGGTGGCATAACCACTCAACATCACAATATCAAGGTTCTGAGGCCAGCCATGAACATATGGAAGTAGTAGGAGCTGTACTGAGGCTTGAACTCAACAATCCTAGGCAACTACGGTCTAGTAACACGTCCTCCTGAGAGATAGAAAATAAGCCTAGTTCTTAACCCCGTAGAAAAGATAAGATGACTCAGATCAGAAGGTCATGAGGATAAGGAATAAAAAGAGCCTTACGTTCCCTTCCACAATCAATTCCCTTACATAACTAAAGCATTTCTAGACTCGACTTCGACCAGCTTGGCTTGAAAAACCTACAGGCAGTTAGGCTCTGATACCAAAGCTGTTAGGACCCCGATTCCAAGTCACATCGATCTAGCCGGTAACACCTCATATCACTTTGCGGCCTCACGCACGGTATTCCCACGGGTGTTGCCTTACCATGGCCCGGGACCGTTTGCGCCTTTTGGCTCATGTATATGATAGTGTCGCTAGCATCCATATGACAGAGAACCCGGACCGACATGACTAGTCATGAACCCAAAGTGGCACTAACTTACGGGGACAGGCATACATGAATCAACATCGAGCATGTCGGTCAGCAGCGTCTGAATCTGGGCTGTAGCACTGGGCTAACAGGACTTCGGTGAATTGGGCTGTAGCAGGCTAGGCAGAACTCCGGATGTCACCGCGTGACATTTCCTCGAAGGGACAAACACATGAACGAAGTTAATCACATGCCGGCCAGTCAAATGTTCCGGAGCAGTAGTGTTGGGCTAGCAGGACTCCGATGAACCGGGCTGTAGCGGACTACTGTGGCTCATGGAAGCACAAGACTACATTTCCCCATAAGAGAGGCTACTAAGGATAAACAACTAGGTTGTCGGATCCCACACATACCAAGCATTTCAATCATACACACAATGTGCTCAATATGTGCAATACAACATGGCATCACAACAAGACTCTACCACTCAGAGTATTTATTCATTAGGCTCCGAGGAGCGAGATATTACAAACATGGGTCTCATGACCCAACATTCAGAGCATACAAGTCAAAGCACATGCGGAATCTTAACTTGTCTGAGTATAGACAACTAAAAAATGAAGAAGGCCGAGGAGCCTGACTATCTACCAGACCCTCCCAAGGGTACAAGATCGGAGATGAGGTAACAAGCTAAACGTCGAGGTCCACGTGGAACTACTAGCGAGACTGAAGTCTCTCTGCAAAACATAAATTAAGCAACGTGAGTACAAATGTACACAACAAGACTTACATCAGAACTAGCTACATATGCATCAGTATCAACAAAGGGGGTGGTGGAGTTTAACTGCAGTAAGCCAGCTTTGACTCAGTGGCTAACCTGAACTACGACTACAAGTAACTCTTTTGAGGTGGCGCACACGAGTCCACCAATTCACCATACCAATACACCACTATGGATCCGCTCCCGTCTCCCTGCGAGAACGCCATCCATAGCACTCACGCTTATCTTGCAAGTTTTAGAGTATCCACTTTCACTTGTCTACGAACTATGCAAGGGGTCAAAGTTTCCATATCCGAGGAATCCGGCTATTCGAATAGATGCAGGGGTGTACTTCTTCACACATGCTCTCGCCACTTACCGCCCTGTACGCGTCATGTACCTCGGCAACCTTCAAGCGGAAGCCGGGCGAGGGTGTCGGCCATGACCTGACTAACCAACAAGTCTCTAGTCCAAGTTTATCGCCTATTCGGGTTCATCCGCAAGGAGAATCCGGCCGGGGTGTCACTCACGACCCCAAACGATGTGTGCAGGGTTCCCAAGCCCACCATCCGGGTACCACTTGGCACACCGTGCCACTATGCCTAGTCTGTCCCAAGCCCACCTGTACCGGGTGCCACTTGGTAGACTACTAACACTACCTACAAACACCAGAAACTAATTGCAACTCCTGGACAGAGATCGAGTTGATTAATAAGTCGAGAGAGCTTGGAGCGCCTGGAGCCCAATGTGTGGTAGTAACTATTCATGGATCACAAACACAGAACTCAGTTCTTGAGGACAGCTGCAATGAGACAACCCACCATGTACTCCTACATGGCCTCTCACTGCTACCTTTACCAAATCGTGTTCACATACTTAGCTCACACACAATATGACATGTTCATCACCATTCCAATTCATCCCCGATGAATCAGACCTGACTCAACTCTAAGCAGTAGTAGGCATGACAAACAGGCATGAATGAGTAGGCATATCAGAGCTCAAACAACTCCTACTCATGCTAGTGGGTTTCATCTATTTACTGTGGCAATGACAGGTCATGTAGAGGAAAGGGGTTCAGCTACCGCAACATGTAATAGTTGAGTCGTTGTTGTCCTAATGCAGTAAAAGAGATAAGGAGCGAGAGAGTGGGATTGTATCGGAATGAACAAGGGGTTTTTGCTTGCCTGGCACTTCTGAAGATAGTATAGCTCTTCATCGGTGTCATCAAATTCATCGCTGGATCAACGTCTACTAAGGGGGGACAAACACTGGCAACTGAGAAAGAGCACAATCAACCCATGACGATATGCAACAATATGATTCATGCTATGACATGGAAATATGAATGTGTTTTGGGCTAATGCAACAGAAAGTCATTTTAATTGAAGTGGAATTCAAAACTATGTCAAATTCCAACTCCAAACCTATTATAAAATTTTCCCTAATCATGTTTCAGCCTAAACAGTGAGGTTAACTTTCTCAAACATGCATGAAAATGGTACAGATGGATTCCTTGAATTTTTCTGATAATTTTTCATATATAATTTATTTCATTTGGAGCTATAGATTAATTTCTATGATTTTTCAAAGTTTTGGAAATTTTCTGGAATTTTCTAGATTATTTTTAATCCAGAAAATTATTAACTACGTCAGCATTGTGCAAGCATGACGTCAGCGAGTCAACTGAGGCTGACCAGGTCAAACCTGACCAGTGGGGTCCACTGGTCAGTGACCCAGGGTTGTGTTGTGTGGCTGGCAGGTGGGCCTGGTCAATGGCCACGTCAGCAGGGTCAAATCTGACGCCTGGGTCCACCGGGGTTAAGTTAAGTCTAACTAATTTTGTTAGTAGTTTAATTAAGCTGGTGGGGCCCAGCTATCGGTGGCATAGGGGCTTAGTTAGTGGTGTGATTAACCCCTAATGACGGCGCCATGTCAGCCTCGCCGGAGTTCAGCCGGCGGCGACCAAAACACGCGGCGGAGGCTCACCGGAGTGGCTCGGGATGGCTCTACAGAGGGTGGTTTGCGATGGGGTTTGGCTCTACGGGGAGCTAGAGGAGTGGCGCATCCACTGGTGGCAGCGACTGGAGCCGGGGTGGCCGGAGCTGACGGCGGCGAGCTCTTTTGCGGCCGCCAGAGTTCGGGCACGTGTGGCCGCGTGGTTCCAGCGCACAAGGAAGCTATCTAGAGGCTGTGTTGGACTCGACGTTGCTCCAGGAGCACGCCGGAGGCACAAGCTCGAGTGGAGGTGCACGGTGGCTACGGGAGCAACGACCATGGCGAACGGCGGTGCTCGGGTACGGCGGCTGGCATGGCTAGAAGACAGGAACGAGCTCGGGGAGGAGGGAGAAAGGTGGTGGAGCTCACATCGAGTGTAGGGGATGCCGAAGCGGGCTCAGGGAAGGCCTGGAGCACGCGGGGCATCGGCGGCGGTCTCCGGCATCCGAGAAGGGGAATGATGATGAGCCACTCGTCTTAGGGCAGGTCTGCTTGGTTCCTTCGGCTTGGCACACAAAAACGACGACGACGGAGCCACTAGACACACTGGACGGATGAGGGAGGCCCGGTGGCCGCGGTGAACGGTGTTGGCGGCGACGACCTCCGCTTGGTGGTGCTCGGGAAGAGAGAGCAGAGGAGGGGAGAGAGGGCGACGAGTGAGGGAGAAGAGAGAGAGGGAGCCAGGGTGTCATGGTGTCGTCTAGGCCTGTCGGGGCAGCGGTGGGAAGCAGGAGGTGGCGGGGCGCGTGCTCGCGCGCGGTGGTTACACTCCTCTCATCCTCCTGGCAGGAGGTTGAGGGTGACTGGCACGGCGCTGTGGGCTGGGCCGCATAGTAGCAGGCCGGCTCGGCTGGACATGTAAGCGCCTGGTAGGTCTTCTCCTCTTTTTTAATTTTTCTTCTGTTTTGTTTTATTTAATTGCATTGAATTCAAATTCAAACAAATTTGAAAACAGTGCCAAAACATTCTGAGATATTTTATGTTACCTCTCTGGACTATTCCAAAAGTACAGAAAACATTTCAAAGCATTTGAAAATATATTCATTATATATTATGAATATACCCCCAAATTCAAATAGATTATTGATTTAAATTCAGAGACCAAATAATTCCTTAAAAATGTTCCAGAATTTTGGTTTGATATATAACTCTTGCCAAAATTCATAAAACCATTTTTAGGGCATTTTGGATTCACAGAATGCAATTTAAAGGGTGCTTGCCCTTCTTTTAATCAGATTTCTGAGGTTTCAACAATCCTCAATTCAAGTTTCAGAAATTTAGACATGAGGCAAGAAAGATGCAAACACTAGGCAACACCAGATGCTAGGGATGTGACATATTGCATGAAGATTGAAAAAGTTTGAGAACATCAAAAGTATGAAACAATTGCTTGGCTTGTCATCGGGGTTGTGCATGATTAAATATTTTGTGTGATGAAGATGGAGCATAGCCAGACTATATGATTTTGTAGGGATAGCTTTCTTTGGCCATGTTATTTTGAGAAGACATGATTGCTTTGTTAGTATGCTTGAAGTATTACTGTTTTTATGTCAATATTAAACTTTTGTTTTGAATCTTATGGATCTGAATATTCTTGCCACAATAGAGAAGATTACATTGATAAATATGTTAGGTAGCAGTCCACATCAAAAATTCTGTTTTTATCATTTACCTACTCGTGGACGAGCAGGAATTAAGTTTGGGGATGCTTGATACGTCTCCAACATATCTATAAATTTTGATTGTGCCATGCTATTATATTATCCATCTTGGATGTTTTATATGCATTTATATGCTATTTTATATGATTTTTGGGACTAACCTATTAACCTAGAGCCCAGTGCCAATTCCTATTTTTTCCTTGTTTTTGAGTTTTACAGAAAAGGAATACCAAACGGAGTCCAATTGATGTGCCAATTTTTGATGATTTATATGGACCAAAAGAAGCCCCCGGAGTAAAATAGTTGGGCCAGAAGAGTCCCGAACCATCCACGAGGGTGGAGGGAGGGCGCGCCCCCTGCCTCGTGGATGACTCGGAGAACCCCCTAACGTGAGACCGACGCCAAAAATTACTATAAATACATAAACCCCCGAAAAGAAACCTAGATCGGGAGTTCCACCGTCGCAAGCCTCTGTAGCCACCAAAAACTAATCGGGGCCTGTTCCGGCACCCTGCCGGAGGGGGGAATCATCATCGGTGGCCATCTTCATCATCCTGGCGCTCTCCATGATGAGGAGGGAGTAGTTCACCCTCGGGGCCGAGGGTATCTACCAGTAGCTATGTGTTTGATCTCTCTCGCTCTCTCTCTCTCTCTCGTGTTCTTGATATGACACGATCTTGATGTACCGCGAGCTTAGCTACTATAGTTGGATCTTATGATGTTTCTCCCCCTGTATCTCCTTGTGATGAATTGAGTTTTCCCTTTGAAGTTATCTTATCGGATTGAGTCTTTAACTATTTGAGAACACTTGATGTATGTCTTGCATGTGCTTATCTGCGGTGACAATGGGATATTCACGTGATCCACTTGATGTATGTTTTGGTGATCAACTTGCGAGTTCTGTGACCTTGTGAACTTATGCATAGGGGTTGGCACACGTTTTCTGTTGGAAATATGCCCTAGAGGCAATAATAAAAGCATTATTATTATATTTCCTTGTTCATGATAATTGTCTTTATTCATGCTATAATTGTGTTATCCGGAAATCGTAATACATGTGTGAATAACAGACACCAACATGTCCCTAGTAAGCCTCTAGTTGACTAGCTCGTTAATCAATAGATAGTCATGGTTTCCTGGCTATGGACATAAGATGTCATTGATAACGAGATCACATCATTAGGAGAATGATGTGATGGACAAGACCCAATCCTAAACATAGCATAAAGATCGTATAGTTCGTTTGCTAGAGTTTTGCAATGTCAAGTATCTTTTCCTTAGACCATGAGATCGTGTAACTCCCATATACCGTAGGAGTGCTTTGGGTGTACCAAACGTCACAACGTAACTGGGTGACTATAAAGGTATACTACGGGTATCTCCGAAAGTGTCTGTTGGGTTGACACGGATCAAGACTGGGATTTGTCACTCCGTATGACGGAGAGGTATCACTGGGCCCACTCGGTAATGCATCATCATAATGAGCTCAAAGTGACCAAGTGTCTGGTCACGGGATCATGCATTACGGTACAAGTAAAGTGACTTGCCGGTAACGAGATTGAACGAGGTATTGGGATACCGACGATCGAATCTCGGGCAAGTAATATATCGATTGACAAAGGGAATTGCATACGGGGTTGATTGAATCCTCGACATCGTGGTTCATCCGATGAGATCATCGTGGAGCATGTGGGAGCCAACATGGGTATCCAGATCCCGCTGTTGGTTATTGACCGGAGAGTCGTCTCGGTCATGTCTACATGTCTCCCGAACCCGTAGGGTCTACACACTTAAGGTTCGGTGACGCTAGGGTTGTGAAGATATGTATATGCAGTAACCCGAATGTTGTACGGGGTCCCGGATGAGATCCCGGACGTCACGAGGAGTTCCGGAATGGTCCGGAGGTAAAGAATTATATATAGGAAGTGCTGTTTCGGCCATCGGGACAAGTTTCGGGGTTACCGGTATTGTACCGGGACCACCGGAAGGGTCCCGGGGGTCCACCGGGTGGGGCCACCTATCCCGGAGGGCCCCATGGGCTGAAGTGGGAAGGAACCCAGCCCTTAGTGGGCTGGGGCGCCACCCCCTAAGGGGCCCATGCGCCTAGGGTTAGGGGAAACCCTAAAGGGGGGGCGCCCCCTTGCCTTGGGGGGCAAGCCCCCCACCCTTGGCCGCCGCCCCCCTAGGAGATCCATCTCCTAGGGCCGGCACCCCCCTTGGCACCCCTATATATAGTGGGGGAGAGGAGGGACTTGGAGCTACGCTTTTGGTGCTTTCCTCTCTCCCTGTTACATCTCCCTCTTGCGTAGTATAGGCGAAGCCCTGCTACTGTGACGCCCTGCATCCACCACCACGCCGTCGTGCTGCTGGATCATCACCAACCTCTCCTCCCCCCTTGCTGGATCAAGAAGGAGGAGACGTCTCCCGTCCCGTACGTGTGTTGAACGCGGAGGTGCCGTCCGTTCGGCACTCGGTCATCGGTGATTTGGATCACGTCGTGTTCGACTACATCATCCCCGTTCGTTGAACGCTTCCGCACGCGATCTACAAAGGTATGTAGATGCATCTCATGACTCGTTGCTAGATGAACTCCTAGATGGATCTTGGTGAAACGAGTAGGAAATTTTTGTTTTCTGCAACGTTCCCCAACAGTGGTATCAGAGCCAGGTTTATGCGTAGTTCTTCTTGCGCGAGTAGAACACAATTTGTTGTGGGCGTGGATTTGTCAACTTTCTTGCCGCTACTAGTCTTTTCTTGCTTCAGTGGTATTGTGGGATGAAGCGGCCCGGACCAACCTTACACGTACGCTTACGTGAGACCGGTTCCACCGACTAACATGCACTAGTTGCATAAGGTGGCTGGCGGGTGTTTGTCTCTCCTACTTTAGTTGGAGCGGATTCGATGAACAGGGTCCTTATGAAGGGTAAATAGAAGTTGACAAATCACGTTGTGGCTTTCACGTAGGTAAGAAAACGTTCTTGCTAGAACCCTAATTCAGCCACGTAAAACTTGCAACAACAATTAGAGGACGTCTAACTTGTTTTTGCAGCAAGTGGTTTGTGATATGATATGGCCAAAGTTGTGATGAATGATGAATGATCTATATGTGATGTATGAGATGTTCATGCTATTGTAATAGGAATCATGACTTGCATGTCGATGAGTATGACAACCGGCAGGAGCCATAGGAGTTGTCTTTATTCTTTTATATGACCTGCGTGTCATTGAGAAACGCCATGTAAATTACTTTACTTCATTGCTAAACGCGTTAGCCATAGTAGTAGAAGTAATAGTTGGCGAGCAACTTGTAACGCCCCATATGTAACCTTCCCGAATTGTACTCCAACTCTTGCTGTTTTCGGTATTAAGTTATATTTAATTCTCGGGTTCGGGTCTTTGTCTCCGTGTGTTGTTTTTGTTTTCGTGCATCTCATGTCATGTCATCACGTGCATTGCATTTGCATACATGTTCATCTCATGCATTCGAGCATTTTCCCTGTTGTCCGTTTTGCATTCCGGCGCTTCGTTCTCCTCCGGTGGCCCTTTCTAGCTTTCTTTCATGTGTGGGGATTAAACATTTCCGGATTGGGCCGAGACTTGCCATGCGGCCTTGGTTTACTACCGGTAGACCGCCTGTCAAGTTTCGGGCCATTTGGACTTCGTTTGATACTCCAACGGTTAACCGAGGGACCGAAAAGGCCTCGTGTGTGTGCAGCCCAACACCCCTCCATTTTGGCCCAAAACCCACCAAACTCTGCTCCAACGTCTCGGTCGTTCGATCACGATCGTGTGGGCGAAAACCGCACCTCATTTGGACTCTCCTAGCTCCCCCTATGCCTATTTAAAGGCCCCCCATTTTTGGATCTCGTCTCCCCCGTCCAACCCTAGTTCCAAAAAAAAAGAGATCCCGCGCCGCCAGACGTGTCCGCCCCGGCCGGACAGCGTCCGCCGCCGCGCCTCAGCCAACCGCCTCCCGCCACGTGGCAGTCAACCGCCGTCGCCGCCGTCGGGCCCGAAGGCCCGGATCGGGCCCCCGCCGCCGCCCGCGGGCCATTTCCTCCGCGCCCCGCGCCGCCGTCGTCTTCACCGTGGCCGGCCGCCGCCCGCCGCCGCCTCGCTCCTCCGGCCGCCGTGCGGACCTCGTCGGCACCGCACTGCTCTGCCTCGCCGGAGCCCGTCCCATCGCCGGCCACCACCGCGGGGCCCCGACGCCCACTCCGGCTCCCCGCCGCCCTCTCCTTGCCGGCCCGCCTCCCCTCGACGCCGGCCGAGGTCGCCGGAGCCGCTGCCCTCGCCGGAGCTCGGTTCGGTGAACAGTGCCGCCACCCCGAGCTACAGTGCCCGATCCGCGCTACAGTAACTCCAGATCTAGGGTTGACTTTCTCCTTCTCCTCCCTGATTTTTATGCCTACTTTGACCGGTGATGTCTCCTCATCCATAGCTCCGTTTTGGGCATATGATATGTCAAAATCTTCGTCTCGACGAGTACATCATTTCATTCCATTGCATCATTTGCATTTGAGGTAATCTTGGTGCCCAAAATGCTGTTGGAAGGAGGCATCATGAGTTAAATTGCAGATCCGTTAGTTCAACATGCACTTTTGTCATTTTTGCCATGTTTAATCCGTGCATGATATGCCTGTGCCCCTTTGGGATGAATTGTTAAGCATGTTGTCTTCTTTCCAGAGGTGCCTCCCATGCATTTTTAGGATGTGTGTGTTGTCTTGTGCAAGCTTGCGAAGAGGGCTACCTGAGTTTACTGATTTCAGGGACTTAGTGAAAATCACTAAGTCTGGGATGTTTTAGTTCACGATGCTATATGTCCAGCTTGTTTCCTAGTGATCCGTGCCTCTTTTGAGGATGATCAGTAAGAGTGATTTGTTATGCTTGTTGTGCTTAATCCATCCATGTCTTTACTTGTTATGTTGGAGCACCATAGGTTGACTCAATCGAGCTCAACTTTTGGATAGCATCGAGCTCGTTTACATGCCTCCGTGAGTTATTATTTCAGCATGTCCCAGTTTTCACCAAGTCTGAAAACTGATTGTGTTTCATCGATGTTCGTGTGCTCGGTAGAGTATTTTGTGAACCCTTTTGACCCCAGGTCATTTTGGGTGTTTTGTTAAGCTTGTTGAGTAGCTCCATGCCATGCTCTTACTTGCCATGTTCAGGTTTCCCTTCATGTTGTTTTGCTGCTCCGAAGAGAGCATCGTGGTCTGAAATTCCAGACTAGCGTTAATTTCGCTAAGTCTGAAATCTGTTTTGCTTATTCAGTTTTGCCATGCTTGTTTGAAGCCCTTAATGGATGAATTTGCCTATGCCTAAGTCCTGGTGATTTGTTAAGCTTCTTGAGTACATCACTGCCATGCAATTTGTTTTCATGTTGGGTGGCTGTAGCATGTTCATTTTGTTGCATTTAGGAGGTTACTTGCTGTTAATCGCAGATCGGTTCGTTTAGTAAAACGCTTGCCATTTCTAAACCGTAGCTCCGATTGCCATGATCTTTATATCGTTTTCAGGGGATTTCTTCCCCTCTATACAGTGGCACACTTGGATTTCCAAGTTGAGGCCAGGTTCATGCATTTCCTGTTACATCTTGCATTTTGCATCCCGCACCGCATCCCGCATAGCATATCATTTTTGCATCTTATTGGTTGCCTTTGCACGTGGTTGATTGTATCCTTGTTGCTTGTTTGTGTTGTTGGGTAGAGCCGGGAGACGAGTTCGCTAACGAGGAGCCCGTTGAGTTTGCTTTTGAGGATCCAGTCAATTCTGACAACTGTGCAGGCAAGATGATCACACCCTTGAAATTACTACTATCTTTGCTATGCTAGTTTGCTCGCTCTTTTGCTTTGCCAATGCTACGATGCCTGCCACTTGCTTGTCAGCCTCCGAATTGCCATGATTGAGCCTCTAACCCACCTTTGTCCTAGCAAACCGTTGATTGGCTATGTTACCGCTTTGCTCAGCCCTTCTTATAGCGTTGTTAGTTGTAGGTGAAGATTGGAGCCGTTCCTTGTTGGAACACTTATTTACTTGTTGGGATATCATTATATTGCTATGTTATCTTTACTCATCTATATACTTGGTAAAGGGTGGAAGGCTCGGCCTCTCGCCTAGTGTTTTCTTCCACTCTTGCCGCCCTAGTTTCCGTCATATCGGTGTTATGTTCCCGGATTGTTGCGTTCCTTAGGCGGTTGGGCTATAATGGGAACCCCTTGATAGTTCGCCTTGATTAAAGCTTTTCGAGCAATGCCCAACATTGGTTTTACCATTTTCCACCTACCCTTTTCTTTCCCTTGGGTTTCCGGAGCCCGAGGGTCATCTTTATTTTAGCCCCCCACGGGCCAGTGCTCCTCTGAGTGTTGGTCCGAACCGAGCCACTTGCAGAGCCACCTCGGGGCAACTCGAGGGTTGGTTTTAGTTGTACGTAGTGTTCATCTGAGTGTGCCTTGAGAAAGAGATATGTGCAGCTCCTATCGGGATTTGTCGGCACATTCGGGCGGTGTTGCTGGACTAGTTTTGACCTGTCGAATCATCTTGTTGTACCGGGATACCGAGTCTGATCGGTGGGTCCTGGGTGGAGGTCTATTCCTTCGTTGACCGTGAGAGCTTGTTATGGGCTAAGTTGGGACCCCCCTGCAGGGATTGATCTTTCGAAAGCCGTGCCCGCGGTTATGGGCAGATGGGAATTTGTTAATGTCTGGTTGTAGATAACTTGAACTTAAATAATTAAAATGAATCAACTGAGTGTGTTGCCGTGATGGCCTCTTCTCGGCGGAGTCCGGGAAGTGGACACGGTGTTGGAGTTATGTTTGCGTAGGCTGCTCTATTTAGTTTTCCGCTCGTGCTTTGCCTCCTCTTCTCGCTCTACTTTGCGAATAAGTTAGCCACCATATATGCTAGTCGCTTGCTGCAGCTCCACTTACATTACCCCTTTCCTTCCTATTAAGCTTAAATAGTCTTGATCGCGAGGGTGCGAGATTGATGAGTCCTTTGTGGCTCACAGATTACTATTACACCAGATGCAGGGACCGATGATACTCCTCCGGATGGCGCGCTCGAGCTGAAGTGGGAGTACGACAAGGACTCTCAGTGATACTATGTTTCTTTTCCTGATGATCAGTAGTGGTACCTATTCGGGGTTAGATTCAGGGCCTAGTCGCTTGTTGGGGGTCTTTTCTATTTTGGCGCCGTAGTCGGGCCATGAGTGATTGTATGATGGATGTTATTTATGTACTTTGATGTGACGTGGCGAGTGTAAGCCAACTATTATTATTATTCCCCCTTTATATTATATATGTACTTGGGTTGTGTAATGATTCCCGACTTGCGACATTGCTTTCAATGCGCCTATGTCTCTAAGTCGTGCCTCGACACGTGGGAGACATAGCCGCATCGAGGGCGTTACAAGTTGGTAATCAGAGCCTTCCCCGACCTTAGGAGCCCCATTGCTTGATCGTTTTTAGCAGCCGAGTTGTGTCTAGAAAAATGTTTTGAGTCCTTAGGAATTATATATCGGAGAGCTTAGGAATTCTTTTTACTTCCCAGTCTCCTCATCGCTCTGGTAAGGCATCCTGACGTAGAGTTTTGACTCTTCTCTTCTCAAATTTCACTAAATTTTTTTTTAGGATCACGCGAGTATCTTAGTTTTGTTCCGATGGCTTATGATGAGAATACTGTCTTGGTGCCTCCTGTCAGGGGTTTAGTGGAAGTGTCCCGGGGAGTTGAGCTCTGAGGTATTGTCATCATAATTCTATCGTTGCAATTCTGGTATACTTGAGATATGTGCGCGACATCGAAAATCTCCTTTATGCAGTTCGTTGGTGAGATAACCTCGACGCCACCCAGTACTGGGGCGGGAGTTCGGGAGTATCGCCATAACTCGTATAACGGATGTTTTTTCGAAGGTTGAGATAGATGGTTTCCGAAGGTTTCTTGGTTATGTGTTGAAGGATGGATGCAGCTGGATGTAGGATTTGCTAGCTTGGGTGAGATATTATGCTTCCCCTGTATCCCCAACACCTGATTGCATAACCGGAAAGTTTCGGGAATTTCATAGGTGGGAATTCAAGTAGCCTTAGGATATCTTTCCAACAGATGTGTGATATGAAATTGGGGTTCGACGTCTAGTGGTTCGCCTATTCACGGTCGATTTTACAGTGGCCTCGTTGTGTCTTAAAGAGTCCTTGGCTATGCTGACTCGGGGACGCTTCGTATGTCATGTGCACTGCCTTGTACATGATGGTGCTGTACGGTCGAGCCCGTGTAGGTCCTACCACGAACACTTCGGACGAAATTTCTATCATGTGTTTGTTCTGGCTTATTCCGCAAGCCAACCCTTGGTTTTATTTCGAGTTGTGGTATTCGTTCTTCTTCGACGTCATATGTTGATTCCATCCCTCGTTGATGTACCTCTTCTACCTGATTCTTCATGGCTTCGCAATTTAGGAATATGTGACCACTTCAAGAGAAGTGCATTCGTTCATTTTGTTCGGATGTGAAGACTTTATGTTGCAATTTTTCATTCCGTTGGTTTCACCTTCAATATTTCTCTATTTGTGTGCTAATGGTGGTCAACCTCTTCAGGATGGCTCCCGCTAAGAGCACCAGTCAGAACCAGAATCAAGATCCTCCGCCACCTCCGCCTCCTCCGGAAGCATGGCAGGCTGTGATGGCTGCTACTAATGCAAATACTCAGCTGATCATGCAAATCATCCAAGAGCGGAGTCAAAGCAGTCAAGCGAATCAAGGCAACAACCAGAACCAATTTGCAACTCTAAATCAGTTCCTCGCAAATGGTCCAAAGACGTTCAGCAACTGCGTTGAGGCTACCGATGCTGATGATTGGTTAGTCGATCTGGGCAAGCATTTTGAATATAGCAACATCAGACCTGAAGATTTCGTCAAGTTCACGTCTTTCCAGCTCAAGGATCAGGCCGCAGAGTGGTTTCAGCAGTACCGGGATTCCAGAGGTGGACGTTTGATCACTTGGGATGATTTCCGTCGTGATTTTCGAGCTCATCACATTCCTCAAAGTGTGACAGAAAGCAAACGTGAAGAATTCCGCAATCTGAAGCAAGGCTCTTTGTCTGTCTATGACTACAACAAGTTGTTCCAGAAGCTCGCCCGTTTTGCCAAGCAGGATGTTCCTGATGAGAAGAGCATGATCTATCAGTTCAGGGGTGGTCTTCGTGAAGAAATTCAGCTCGCTCTTGTCCTCTTCGAGCCGCTGAGATACGATGAGTTCTACAACATGGCACTGAAGCAAGAGGCTGCTCAGCTCAGGTGTGATGCTTCTAGGAAGCGAGTCAGAGACACTACGTCTTCGTCCTCTACTCAAGTGGCCAAGCAGCAGAAGTATTGGCTTCCTCCTCCTCCGTTCCGTCAGCCGTATCAGCAGAAGAGCAAAGGTGGCAGTGGTTCGTCCCACCCACCCAACCCAGGCTTTCAGAACAAGACTTCGTCTCAAGCTCCAAGATCGAGTGCTCCGTACCACCGTCCGCTCTCAGAGGTCACGTGCAACAAGTGCCAAGAGAAGGGTCACTATGCCAACAAGTGTTTCAACCAGAGGCGTCTTCCTCCTCCTCCTCCTGTCAGATCGGCAAGTACAGCTATGGTCAAGCATAACCCCAAGTCCGCCAAGGTCAACTTGCTGAATGCAGCTCAGGCAGAGGACTCGCCAGATGTGATTATGGGTAACCTTCCGGTTAACGATGTTCCCGCTAAAGTACTTTTTGATACTGGTGCATCGCTTTCTTTTATTTCAAGTCCATTTGTGGCCAAGCATGATATTGTGACCGAAAGGATTCCTGTTCCGTTGAAGATTGTGTCTCCAGGCAAGCAAATGACTTCTAACAATTGTGTCCCGGATATTTCTATCACATTGGGCGATTACAAGTTTCTCTCTTCTCCGGTGGTTCTTGGTAATTCTGATATCGACCTCATTCTTGGGATGGACTGGCTCTCTAAACACAAGGCTCACCTCGATTGTGCAGCCAGGCAGATTCAACTGACTCATTCCTCTGAAGATGTCATTGTCTTTGCTGCTCGGGATAATACCATCCAGTTGTTCTCTCTCAATGAAAAGGGTGAATTGGATGCTATTTCACAGATTCCGGTTGTTTGTGAGTATCAAGATGTCTTCCCTGAAGAACTCCCAGGCATGCCTCCAAACCGGCCGGTTGAATTTGTTATTGAACTTGAGCCCGATACGGAACCGGTGTGCAAACGTCCCTACAAGCTCGGCCCCGAAGAGTTGAAGGAGTTGAAGAAACAACTCGATGTGCAAGAAAGGATGGGTCTCATTCGGCCTAGTACTTCTCCGTGGGGTTGTGGTGTTCTTTTTGTGAAGAAGAAGGATGGAACGGACCGACTTTGTGTTGATTATCCTCCATTGAACAAGAAGACCATCAAGAACAAATATCCACTTCCCAACATTAATGAGCTGTTCGAACAACTCAAGGGTGCCCAAGTATTCTCCAAGCTTGATCTCCGTATGGGTTATCATCAAATTCGCATTCGTGAACAAGATATTCCAAAGACTGCGTTCAGAACAAGCTATGGGTCATATGAATACACTGTTATGTCTTTTGGCCTCGCCAATGCTCCTCCGACGTTCTCTCGCATGATGAACTTCATCTTCAACCCCTACACCAACGACTTTGTTTTGGTCTATCTCGATGATATCCTGGTTTTCTCGAAGAACAAGGAGGATCATGCCAAACACTTGCGTTTGGTTCTTGACAAGCTAAGGGAACATCAATTCTATGCCAAGTTCTCCAAGTGTGAGTTTTCGCTCGATGAGGTTCTTTATCTTGGGCATATTATCTCTGCCAAGGGCATTTCCGTGGATCCTGAGAAGGTGTCTGCAATCGTTAATTGGGAACCTCCTCAGAATGTGAAGCAACTCCGTAGCTTCCTCGGTCTTGCAAGTTATTGCCGAAGATTCGTTGAGAACTTTTCCAAGATCGTGAAGCCTCTCTCTAATCTTCTTCAGAAGCACGTCAAGTATGTTTGGTCTCCGGAGTGTGATGTTGCTTTCAACGCTTTGAAAGAGAAATTGATCACTGCTCCAGTTCTAACTCCGCCTGATGAAACCAAGCCGTACGAGGTCTTTTGTGATGCCTCTTTCCAAGGTCTCGGTGCAGTACTGATGCAAGAGAAGAAAGTTGTTGCTTATACCTCTCGCCAGTTGAAGCCTAATGAGAAGAACTACCCCACTCATGATCTCGAGTTGGCGGCAGTTGTGCACACATTGTTGACTTGGAGACATCTTCTCTTGGGAAGGAAAGTGGACATTTTCACTGATCACAAGAGTCTCAAGTACATCTTCACTCAGCCTAATCTCAACCTCAGGCAGACTCGATGGGTCGAGATGATTCAAGAGTACAATCCGAGTATCGAGTATACTCCAGGCAAGGCTAATGTGATTGCTGACGCTTTGAGCAGAAAAGCATATTGCAACAGTCTGATTCTCAAGCCTTATCAACCCGAGCTTTGTGAAGCCTTCCGCAAACTTGATCTGCAAGTTGTTCCTCAAGGTTTCCTCGCCAACCTTCAAGTTTCTCCTACCTTGGAAGACCAGATTCGCCAAGCCCAGCTTCTTGATGCTATGGTGAAAAAGGTGAAGATTGGTATTGCAAAGAGTCAGTCCAAGTACAAGTGCTACCGACTTGATGACAAGGACACTCTCTTCTTCGAGGATCGAATTGTTGTGCCCAAAGGTGAACTTCGTAAAGTGATCATGAATGAGGCTCACAACTCTCTCCTCTCCATCCACCCTGGTAGCACGAAGATGTATCAAGACCTGAAGCAAACTTATTGGTGGACTCGAATGAAGTGCGAGATCGCTCAATTCGTGAATGAATGTGATATCTGCAGAAGAGTGAAAGCAGAACACCAAAGGCCAGCAGGTCTCCTCCAACCTCTCGCCATTCCAGAATGGAAGTTTGACCACATTGAAATGGACTTCGTGACTGGGTTTCCTAAGTCCAAGCGTGGCAATGATGCTATATTCGTTGTCATCGACAAGCTCACCAAAGTGGCTCATTTCTTGCCTATCAAAGAGTCAATCACTGCAGCTCAATTGGCGGAGCTCTATACCTCTCGTATTGTCTCTCTGCACGGTATTCCTCAAGTGATATCTTCAGACCGTGGCGGCATCTTTACCTCCAAGTTTTGGGATTCTTTTCAGAAGGCCATGGGCACCAACATTCGCTTCAGCACTGCTTTCCATCCTCAAACAAGCGGTCAAGTCGAGCGTGTCAACCAGATTCTTGAAGATATGCTCAGGGCTTGTGTTATCTCCTTCGGCATGAAGTGGGAGGATTGTCTTCCTTATGCTGAATTCTCGTACAACAACAGTTTCCAAGCAAGTTCCGGCAAGGCCCCATTTGAAATTTTGTATGGTAGGAAGTGCCGTACACCTCTCAACTGGTCTGAAACCGGTGAACGTCAGCTGCTGGGTAATGACCTGATCACAGAGGCAGAAGAAATGTGCAAGGTCATTCGTGATAACCTCAAAGCAGCCCAATCTCGTCAGAAGAGCTACTACGACAGCAAGCACCGTGATTTGGCCTTCGAGATCGGAGATCATGTCTACCTCTGCGTCTCTCCTATGAAAGGGACTCGTCGCTTCGGTATCAAAGGGAAGCTTGCCCCCAGATACGTCGGGCCTTTCAAGATCATCAGCAAGAGAGGCGACCTCGCCTATCAACTCGAGCTTCCTGCAACCTTTGCCAATGTTCATGATGTGTTCCACGTCTCGCAACTCCGAAAGTGCTTCAAGACGCCTGAGCGCACCGTCAACTTCGAGGACATTGAGCTCCAAGAAGATCTCTCCTACCGTGAGCACCCAGTTGCAATCCTTGAAGAGACTGAACACAAAACTCGCAACAAGTCAATCAAGTTTCTCAAAGTCAAGTGGTCACACCATTCCGACCGTGAAGCTACCTGGGAACGCGAGGATCACCTCCGTTCTGAGTACCCGGAGTTCTTTCAGTCCTAGATCTCGGGACGAGATCTTTTCGTAGTGGTGGAGTGTTGTAACGCCCCATATGTAACCTTCCCGAATTATACTCCAACTCTTGCCGTTTCCGGTATTAAGTTATATTTAATTCTCGGGTTCGGGTCTTTATCTCCGTGTGTTGTTTTTGTTTTCGTGCATCTCATATCATGTCATCACGTGCATTGCATTTGCATACATGTTCATCTCATGCATTCGAGCATTTTCCCCGTTGTCCGTTTTGCATTCCGGCGCTTCGTTCTCCTCCGGTGGCCCTTTCTAGCTTTCTTTCGTGTGTGGGGATTAAACATTTCCGGATTGGGCCGAGACTTGCCATGCGGCCTTGGTTTACTACCGGTAGACCGCCTGTCAAGTTTCGGGCCATTTGGACTTCGTTTGATACTCCAACGGTTAACCGAGGGACCGAAAAGGCCTCGTGTGTGTGCAGCCCAACACCCCTCCATTTTGGCCCAAAACCCACCAAACTCTGCTCCAACGTCTCGGTCGTTCGATCACGATCGTGTGGGCGAAAACCGCACCTCATTTGGACTCTCCTAGCTCCCCCTATGCCTATTTAAAGGCCCCCCATTTTTGGATCTCGTCTCCCCCGTCCAACCCTAGTTCCAAAAAAAAGAGATCCCGCGCCGCCGGACGTGTCCGCCCCGGCCGGACAGCGTCCGCCGCCGCGCCTCAGCCAACCGCCTCCCGCCACGTGGCAGTCAACCGCCGTCGCCACCGTCGGGCCCGAAGGCCCGGATCGGGCCCCCGCCGCCGCCCGCGGGCCATTTCCTCCGCGCCCCGCGCCGCCGTCGTCTTCACCGTGGCCGGCCGCCGCCCGCCGCCGCCTCGCTCCTCCGGCCGCCGTGCGGACCTCGCTGGCACCGCACTGCTCTGCCTCGCCGGAGCCCGTCCCATCGCCGGCCACCACCGCGGGGCCCCGACGCCCACTCCGGCTCCCCGCCGCCCTCTCCTTGCCGGCCCGCCTCCCCTCGATGCCGGCCGAGGTCGCCGGAGCCGCTGCCCTCGCCGGAGCTCGGTTCGGTGAACAGTGCCGCCGCCCCGAGCTACAGTGCCCGATCCGCGCTACAGTAACTCCAGATCTAGGGTTGACTTTCTCCTTCTCCTTCCTGATTTTTATGCCTACTTTGACCGGTGATATCTCCTCATCCGTAGATCCGTTTTGGGCATATGATATGTCATAATCTTCGTCTCGACAAGTACATCATTTCATTCCATTGCATCATTTTCATTTGGGGTAATCTTGGTGCCCAAAATGCTGTTGGAAGGAGGCATCATGAGTTAAATTGCAGATCCGTTAGTTCAACATGCAATTTTGTCATTTTGGCCATGTTTAATCCGTGCACGATATGCCTGTGCCCCTTTGGGATGAATTGTTAAGCATGTTGTCTTCTTTCCAGAGGTGCCTCCCATGCATTTTTAGGATGTGTGTGTTGTCTTGTGCAAGCTTGCGAAGAGGGCTACCTGAGTTTACTGATTTCAGGGACTTAGTGAAAATCACTAAGTCTGGGATGTTTTAGTTCACGATGCTATATGTCCAGCTTGTTTCCTAGTGATCCGTGCCTCTTTTGAGGATGATCAGTAAGAGTGATTTGTTATGCTTTTTGTGCTTAATCCATCCATGTCTTTACTTGTTATGTTGGAGCACCATAGGTTGACTCAATCGAGCTCAACTTTTGGATAGTTGCTGTTTTGGGCAGATCGTGAACTCTTTTGCGATTTTGCCGGAGTGATTGCTAGTGATCCATGCATGCTATGCCATTGTTCTTGCCATGTCTAGCTAGACTTTTGTGCCTTCTTAATGGATATATGCTTGCCTTGCCATGACTTGCACCGTAGTGAGAGCATCGAGCTCGTTTACATGCCTCCGTGAGTTATTATTTCAGCATGTCCCAGTTTTCACCAAGTCTGAAAACTGATTGTGTTTCATCGATGTTCGTGTGCTCGGTAGAGTATTTTGTGAACCCTTTTGACCCCAGGTCATTTTGGGTGTTTTGTTAAGCTTGTTGAGTAGCTCCATGCCATGCTCTTACTTGCCATGTTCAGGTTTTCCTTCATGTTGTTTTGCTGCTCCGAAGAGAGCATCGTGGTCTGAAATTCCAGACTAGCGTTAATTTCGCTAAGTCTGAAATCTGTTTTGCTTATTCAGTTTTGCCATGCTTGTTTGAAGCCCTTAATGGATGAATTTGCCTATGCCTAAGTCCTGGTGATTTGTTAAGCTTCTTGAGTAAATCACTGCCATGCAATTTGTTTTCATGTTGGGTGGCTGTAGCATGTTCATTTTGTTGCATTTAGGAGCTTACTTGCTGTTAATCGCAGATCGGTTCGTTTTGTAAAACGCTTGCCCTTCTAAACCGTAGCTCCGATTGCCATGATCTTTATATCGTTTTAGGGGATTTCTTCCCCTCTAACCAGTGGCACACTTGGATTTCCAAGTTGAGTCCAGGTTCATGCATTTCCTGTTACATCTTACATTTTGCATCCCGCATCGCATCCCGCATAGCATATCATTTTTGCATCTTATTGGTTGGCTTTGCACGTGGTTGATTGTATCCTTGTTGCTTGTTTGTGTTGTTGGGTAGAGCCAGGAGACGATTTCGCTAACGAGGAGCCCGTTGAGTTTGCTTTTGAGGATCCAGTCAATTCTGACAACTGTGCAGGCAAGATGATCACACCCTTGAAATCACTACTATCTTTGCTATGCTAGTTTGCTCGCTCTTTTGCTTTGCCAATGCTACGATGCCTACCACTTTCTTGTCAGCCTCCCAATTGCCATGATTGAGCCTCTAACCCACCTTTGTCCTAGCAAACCGTTGATTGGCTATGTTACCGCTTTGCTCAGCCCTTCTTATAGCGTTGTTAGTTGCAGGTGAAGATTGGAGCCGTTCCTTGTTGGAACACTTATTTACTTGTTGGGATATCATTATATTGCTATGTTATCTTTACTCATCTATATACTTGGTAAAGGGTGGAAGGCTCGGCCTCTCGCCTAGTGTTTTGTTCCACTCTTGCCGCCCTAGTTTCCGTCATATCGGTGTTATGTTCCCGGATTGTTGCGTTCCTTACGCGGTTGGGCTATAATGGGAACCCCTTGATAGTTCGCCTTGATTAAAGCTTTTCCAGCAATGCCCAACATTGGTTTTACCATTTGCCACCTACCCTTTTCTTTCCCTTGGGTTTCCGGAGCCCGAGGGTCATCTTTATTTTAGCCCCCCACGGGCCAGTGCTCCTCTGAGTGTTGGTCCGAACCGAGCCACTTGCAGCGCCACCTCGGGGCAACTCGAGGGTTGGTTTTAGTTGTACGTAGTGTTCATCTGAGTGTGCCCTGAGAAAGGGATATGTGCAGCTCCTATCGGGATTTGTCGGCACATTCGGGCGGTGTTGCTGGACTAGTTTTGACCTGTCGAATCATCTTGTTGTACCGGGATACCGAGTCTGATCGGTGGGTCCTGGGTGGAGGTCTATTCCTTCGTTGACCGTGAGAGCTTGTTATGGGCTAAGTTGGGACCCCCCCTGCAGGGATTGATCTTTCGAAAGCCGTGCCCGCGGTTATGGGCAGATGGGAATTTGTTAATGTCCGGTTGTAGATAACTTGAACTTAAATAATTAAAATGAATCAACTGAGTGTCTTGCCGTGATGGCCTCTTCTCGGCGGAGTCCGGGAAGTGGACACGGTGTTGGAGTTATGTTTGTGTAGGCTGCTCTATTTAGTTTTCCGCTCGTGCTTTGCCTCCTCTTCTCGCTCTACTTTGCGAATAAGTTAGCCACCATATATGCTAGTCGCTTGCTGCAGCTCCACTTACATTACCCCTTTCCTTCCTATTAAGCTTAAATAGTCTTGATCGCGAGGGTGCGAGATTGCTGAGTCCTTTGTGGCTCACAGATTACTATTACACCAGATGCAGGGACCGATGATACTCCTCCGGATGGCGCGCTCGAGCTGAAGTGGGAGTACGACGAGGACTCTCAGCGATACTATGTTTCTTTTCCTGATGATCAGTAGTGGTACCTATTCGGGGTTAGATTCAGGGCCTAGTCGCTTGTTGGGGGTCTTTTCTATTATGGGCAGATGGATGTTATTTATGTACTTTGATGTGACGTGGCGAGTGTAAGCCAACTATTATTATTATTCCCCCTTTATATTATATATGTACTTGGATTGTGTAATGATTCCCGACTTGCGACATTGCTTTCAATGCGCCTATGTCTCTAAGTCGTGCCTTGACACATGGGAGACATAGCCGCATCGAGGGTGTTACACAACTTCATGGAGACACGATGATGGAGATCATGATGATGGAGATCATGGTGTCAAGCCGGTGACAAGATGATCATGGAGCCCCAAGATGGAGATCAAAGGAGCTATGTGATATTGGCCATATCATGTCACGTTTATTATTTGATTTCATGTGATGTTTATCATGTTTTGCATCTTGTTTACTTAGAATGACGGTAGTAAATAAGATGATCCCTCATATTAATTTCAAGAAGTGTTCCCCCTAACTGTGCACCATTGCGACAGTTCGCTGTTTAAAAACACCACGTGATGATCGGGTGTTTTATTCAGACGTTCACATACAACGGGTGTAAGATAGATTTACACATGCAAACACTTAGGTTGACTTGACGAGCCTAGCATGTACAGACATGGCCTCAGAACATAGAAGACCGAAAGGTCGAGCATGAGTCGTATGGAAGATACGATCAACATGAAGATGTTCACTGACATTGACTAGTCCGTCTCACGTGATGATCGGACACGGCCTAGTTAACTCGGATCATGTAATACTTAGATGACTAGAGGGATGTCTAATCTAAGTGGGAGTTCATTATATAATTTGATTAGATGAACTTTATTATCATGAACATTAGTCTAAAATATTTTACAATATGTCTTGTAGATCAAATGGCCCACGTAGTCCTCAACTTCAACGCGTTCCTAGAGAAAACCAAGCTGAAAGACGATGGTAGCAACTATACGGACTGGGTCCGGAACCTGAGGATCATCCTCATGGCTGCCAAGAAAGATTACGTCCTACAAGCACCGCTAGGTGAAGCTCCCGTCCCACAGAACCAAGACGTTATGAACGCTTGGCAGACACGTGTTGATGACTACTCCCTCGTTCAGTGCGGCATGCTTTACAGTTTAGAGCCGGGGCTCCAAAAGCGTTTTGAGAGACATGGAGCATATGAGATGTTCGAAGAGCTGAAAATGGTTTTCCAAGCTCATGCCCGGATCGAGAGATATGAAGTCTCCGATAAGTTCTTCAGCTGTAAGATGGAGGAAAATAGTTCTGTCAGTAAGCACATACTCACTATGTCTGGGTTACATAACCGCTTGTCTCAGCTGGGAGTTAATCTCCCGGACGATGCGGTCATTGACAGAATCCTCCAGTCGCTTCCACCAAGCTACAAGAGCTTTGTGATGAACTTCAACATGCAGGGGATGCAAAAGACTATTCCTGAGTTGTTTGCAATGCTGAAATCAGCGGAGGTAGAAGTCAAGAAGGAACATCAAGTGTTGATGGTCAATAAAACCACTAAGTTCTAGAAGGGCAAGGGTAAGAAAGCCTTCAAGAAGGACGGCAAGGAAGTTGCCACGCCCGGCAAGCAAGCTGCCGGGAAGAAGCCAAAGAATGGACCCAAGCCCGAGACTGAGTGCTTTTATTGCAAGGGAAGCGGTCACTGGAAGCGGAACTGCCCTAAATACTTAGCAGACAAGAAGGCCGGCAAAACAAAAGGTATATGTGATATACATGTAATTGATGTGTACCTTACTAGTGTCCGTAGTAGCTCCTGGGTATTTGATACCGGTGCAGTTGCTCACATTTGTAACTCAAAGCAGGGGCTGCGGAATAAACGGAAACTGGCAAAGGACGAGGTGACGATGCGCGTCGGGAATGGTTCCAAGGTCAATGTGATCGCCGTCGGCATGCTACCTCTACATTTACCTTCGGGATTAGTTTTAAACCTTAATAATTGTTATTTAGTACTAGCTTTGAGCACAAACATTGTATCGGGATCTCGTTTAATTCGAGATGGCTACTCATTTAAATCGGAGAATAATGGTTGTTCTATTTATATGAGAGATATGTTTTATGGTCATGCTCCTATGGTGAATGGTTTATTCTTTATGAATCTCGAACGTAATACTACACACGTTCATAATGTGAGTGCCAAAAGATGCAAGGTTGATAATGATAGTCCCACATACTTGTGGCACTGCCGCCTTGGTCACATAGGTGTCAAACGCATGAAGAAGCTCCATGTAGATGGACTTTTAGAGTCTCTTGATTATGAATCATTTGACACGTGCGAACCATGCCTTATGGGTAAAATGACCAAGACTCCGTTCTCAGGAACAATGGAGCGAGCAACCAACTTATTGGAAATCATACATACTGATGTGTGCGGTCCAATGAGTGTTGAGGCTCGCGGTGTTATGTTCTCACCCTCACTGATGATTTGAGTAGATATGGATATATTTACTTAATGAAGCACAAGTCTGAAACCTTTGAAAAGTTCAAGGAATTTCAGAGTGAGGTCGAGAATCAACGTGACAGGAAAATCAAGTTTCTACGATCAGATCATGGAGGAGAATACTTGAGTCACGAATTTGGCACACACTTAAGAAAATGTGGAATAGTTTCACAACTCACGCCGCCCAAAACACCTCAGCGTAACGGTGTGTCCGAACGTCGTAATCGCACTCTATTAGATATGGTGCGATCTATGATGTCTCTTACCGATTTACCGCTATCTTTTGGGGCTATGCTTTAGAGCCTGCCGCATTCACTTTAAATAGGGCTCCGTCAAAATCTGTTGAGACGACACCATATGAATTATGGTTTGGAAAGAAACCTAAGCTATCGTTTCTAAAAGTTTGGGGATGCGATGCTTATGTCAAGAAACTTCAACCTGAAAAGCTCGAACCCAAGTCGGAAAAATGTGTCTTCATAGGATACCCGAAAGAAACTATTGGGTATACCTTCTACCTCAGATCCGAAGGCAAGATCTTTGTTGCCAAGAATGGATCCTTTCTAGAGAAGGAGTTTCTCTCAAAAGAAGTAAGTGGGAGGAAAGTAGAACTTGATGAAGTATTACCTCTTGAACCGGAAAATGGCGCAACTCAAGAAAATGTTCCTGAAGTGCCAGCACTGACTAGAGAGGAAGTTAATGATAATGATCAAGATACTTCTGATCAAGCTCCTACTGAAATTCGAAGGTCCACAAGGACACGTTCCGCACCAGAATGGTACGGCAACCCTGTCTTGGAAATCATGTTGTTAGACAACGGTGAACCTTCGAACTATGAAGAAGCAATGGCGGGCCCGGATTCCGACAAATGGCTAGAAGCCACGAAATCTGAGATAGGATCCATGTATGAAAACGAAATATGGACTTTGACTGACTTGCCCGATGAAAGGCGAGCCATAGAGAATAAATGGATCTTTAAGAAGAAGACAGACGCGGATGGTAATGTGACCATCTATAAAGCTCGGCTTGTCGCTAAGGGTTATCGACAAGTTCAAGGGGGTGACTACGATGCGACTTTCTCACCGGTAGCGAAGCTAAAGTCCGTCCGAATCATGTTAGCAATTGCCGTGTTTTACGATTATGAAATATGGCAAATGGACATCAAAACGGCATTCCTTCATGGTTTCCATAAGGAAGAATTGTATATGATGCAGCCGGAAGGTTTTGTCGATCCTAAGAATGCTGACAAGGTGTGCAAGCTCCAACGCTCGATTTATGGGCTGGTGCAAGCATCTCGGAGTTGGAACATTCGCTTTGATGAGATGATCAAAGCGTTTGGGTTTACGCAGACTTATGGAGAATCCTGCGTATACAAGAAAGTGAGTGGGAGCTCTGTAGCATTTCTCATATTATATGTAGATGACATACTTTTGATGGGAAATGATATAGAACTCTTGGACAACATCAAGGCCTACTTGAATAAGAGTTTTTCAATGAAGGACCTTGGAGAAGCTGCTTATATATTAGGCATCAAGATCTATAGGGATAGATCGAGACACCTCATAGGTCTTTCACAAAGCACATACCTTGATAAGATATTGAAGAAGTTCAATATGGATCAATCTAAGAAGGGGTTCTTGCCTGTGTTACAAGGTATGAAATTGAGCTCGGCTCAAAGTCCGACCACGGCAGAAGAAATAGAAGAGATGAGTGTCATACCCTATGCCTCAGCCATAGGTTCTATTATGTATGCCATGCTGTGTACCAGACCTGATGTAAACCTTGCCGTAAGTTTGGTAGGAAGATACCAAAGTAATCCCGGCAAGGAACACTGGACAGCGGTCAAGAATATCCTGAAGTACCTGAAAAGGACTAAGGAGATGTTTCTCGTTTATGGAGGTGACGAAGAGCTCGTCGTAAAGGGTTACGTCGACGCTAGCTTCGACATAGATCTGGATGACTCAAACTCACAAACCGGATAAGTGTATATTTTGAATGGTGGGGCAGTAAGCTGGTGCAGTTGCAAGCAGAGCGTCGTGGCGGGATCTACGTGTGAAGCGGAGTACATGGCAGCCTCGGAGGTAGCACATGAAGCAATTTGGGTGAAGGAGTTCCTCACCGACCTCGGAGTCATACCCAATGCGTCGGGGCCGATCAAGCTCTTTTGTGACAACACTGGAGCTATTGCACTTGCCAAGGAGCCCAGGTTTCACAAGAAGACAAGGCACATCAAGCGTCGCTTCAACTCCATTCGTGAAAATGTTCAAGATGGAGACATAGAGATTTGTAAAGTACATACGGACCTGAATTTAGCAGATCTATTGACTAAACCTCTCCCTAGGGCAAAACATGATCAACACCAGAATTCCATGGGTGTTCGATTCATCACAATGTAACTAGATTATTGACTCTAGTGCAAGTGGGAGACTGTTGGAAATATGCCCTAGAGGCAATAATAAAAGCATTATTATTATATTTCCTTGTTCATGATAATTGTCTTTATTCATGCTATAATTGTGTTATCCGGAAATCGTAATACATGTGTGAATAACAGACACCAACATGTCCCTAGTAAGCCTCTAGCTGACTAGCTCGTTAATCAACAGATAGTCATGGTTTCCTGGCTATGGACATAAGATGTCATTGATAACGAGATCATATCATTAGGAGAATGATGTGATGGACAAGACCCAATCCTAAACATAGCATAAAGATCGTATAGTTCGTTTGCTAGAGTTTTGCAATGTCAAGTATCTTTTCCTTAGACCATGAGATCGTGTAACTCCCGTATACCGTAGGAGTGCTTTGGGTGTACCAAACGTCACAACGTAACTGGGTGACTATAAAGGTATACTACGGGTATCTCCGAAAGTGTCTGTTGGGTTGACACGGATCAAGACTGGGATTTGTCACTCCGTATGACGGAGAGGTATCACTGGGCCCACTCGGTAATGCATCATCATAATGAGCTCAAAGTGACCAAGTGTCTGGTCACGGGATCATGCATTACGGTACGAGTAAAGTGACTTGCCGGTAACGAGATTGAACGAGGTATTGGGATACCGACGATCGAATCTCGGGCAAGTAATATATCGATTGACAAAGGGAATTGCATACGGGGTTGATTGAATCCTCGACATCGTGGTTCATACGATGAGATCATCGTGGAGCATGTGGGAGCCAACATGGGTATCCAGATCCCGCTGTTGGTTATTGACCGGAGAGTCGTCTCGGTCATGTCTACATGTCTCCCGAACCCGTAGGGTCTACACACTTAAGGTTCGGTGACGCTAGGGTTGTGAAGATATGTATATGCAGTAACCCGAATGTTGTTCGGGGTCCCGGATGAGATCCCGGACGTCACGAGGAGTTCCGGAATGGTCCGGAGGTAAAGAATTATATTTAGGAAGTGTTGTTTCGGCCATCGGGACAAGTTTCGGGGTTACCGGTATTGTACCGGGACCACCGGAAGGGTCCCGGGGGTCCAGCGGGTGGGGCCACCTATCCCGGAGGGCCCCATGGGCTGAAGTGGGAAGGAACCCAGCCCTTAGTGGGCTGGGGCGCCACCCCCTAAGGGGCCCATGCACCTAGGGTTAGGGGAAACCCTAAAGGGGGGGCGCCCCCTTGCCTTGGGGGGCAAGCCCCACACCCTTGGCCGCCGCCCCCCCCCTAGGAGATCCATCTCCTAGGGCCGGCGCCCCCCCTTGGCACTCCTATATATAGTGGGGGAGAGGAGGGACTTGGAGCTACGCTTTTGGTGCTTTCCTCTCTCCCTGTTACATCTCCCTCTTGCGTAGTATAGGCGAAGCCCTGCTACTGTGACGCCCTGCATCCGCCACCACGCCGTCGTGCTGCTGGATCATCACCAACCTCTCCTCCCCCCTTGCTGGATCAAGAAGGAGGAGACGTCTCCCGTCCCGTACATGTGTTGAACGCGGAGGTGCCGTCCGTTCGGCACTCGGTCATCGGTGATTTGGATCACGTCGTGTTCGACTACATCGTCCCCGTTTGTTGAACGCTTCCGCACGCGATCTACAAAGGTATGTAGATGCATCTCATGACTCGTTGCTAGATGAACTCCTAGATGGATCTTGGTGAAACTAGTAGGAAAATTTTTGTTTTCTGCAACGTTCCCCAACATTTTCGTCTTGACTCTCCGGTAGAAACTTTGGGGCAGTCTTTGAAGTTCTTTGTGTTGGTTTGAATAGATGACTCTGAGATTGTGTGATGCATGTCGTATAATCAAACCCACGGATACTTGAGGTGACATTGGAGTATCTAGGTGACATTAGGGTTTTGGTTGATTTGTGTCTTAAGGTGTTATTTTACTAAGAACTCTAGGGATGTTTGTGACACTTATAGGAATAGCCCAACGGATTGATCGGAAAGAATAACTTTGAGGTGGTTTCGTACCCTACAATAATCTGTTCGTTTGTTCTCCGCTATTAGTGACTTTGGGGTGACTCTTTCTTGCATGTTGAGGGATTGCTATATGATCCATGTCACACCCTAGTTAGTTCAAGCATTAGAGTGTGCATCATATTTAAATTCCTCTTAAATTTGAAATGGGGAAGACAGAACCCCCAACACACCCCCTGGAAACAACTAGGGTTTACTAAAATTATTTTCAATGAACCTGAAATGCCCTTCTAAAAAGTTCACCCTCTTTGTCTTGGGTTAGAACCTCTGGAAAAATTGGTGCACAATTTTCTAGGTCAATAGAAGGTCACTGAATTAAATCATAAGTATTTGATTTTGGGCATTTAAATGCTATAAAATAATTTAAATGCTCAAATAATTTTGGAAATAAATGTTTGCTATTGGAAATATTCTAAACAGAGCGCACAATTATTTTAAGGATTTTTGGAAACGTTTTAGTATTTTTAATAAAGCCCAACAGTTGCAGTTAAATAGAAAACAGAAACAAATCCAAAAAAAGAGAGAGGGAAGCCCACCTGGGCCTTACCTGTGCTGGCCCAGCCACCAGGCTCGGCCCAGCCGACTAGCTTGCCAGTCGTCGTCCTCCTCCCGCCAGGAGGACGAGGAGCGCGTGGCCGGCGCCCGCGGCCACACGCCGGCCACCTCCTGCTTCTGCCGACGCATGGAGACGTCCAGGGATGCCACGCCGACCCCCACGTCCCCCTCTCATCCTCCCTCACTCTCCCCCTCATCCCCCTCTTCCTCTCCCGCGATGGCCGAGCACGTTCCTCGCCGCCGTTCGCCGTAGCCGTCGCCAGAGCCACCCCCTCGCCCCTCCGACAAGCCCAATAGCTCCGCCTCGTCGCCCTGGACCTCTTCGCTGACCCACGCGACCCCAAATGCCGCCGAACGCCGTCTTCGCCCTCGTCTTCAACCTCGGGCACCCGAGCCGTCTCTGGTCGATTTGCCGCCACCAGGACATCCCCGAGCTCGCTGACCCCCTCTCCGACTCTGCTGTGAGCTCCTCTTCCTTTCCCCCTAGCTCCCGTGCTCGTTTGGCCTCTGTAGTAGGCACTTCCACCGCACCCGAAGCTCCCCGCCGCCGGCCATGGCGCCGTCGTGGCCAGAGCCACAGAGGCTCAAGGCCAAGCTCACCGTTGTGCTCAGCGCAGCACCAGGAGCCCGTAGCCACCACCAGCTCCCTCTCCCGTGCACCGTAGCGTCGAATCCATCCACGCCTGAACTCCCGCGACTGCTAAGGTCGTCGCCGGCGTCGTTTCCGGCGTCCCCGTGTCCAACCACTTGCACCACTGGATGTGGCAGCTCCCCAGCTACGCGTAGCACGTCTCCACTGGCGATTTGGTCACCAGAGGACCAAATCCGAAGCTCTCCGCCGTCTCGGCCTCGCCGGCGGCTCAATGCCGACGAGTTTGACCCAGTTTGACCCCTATGTGGGCCCAGGTAGACCCCCTAAGTCTATGACAGGTGGGGCCGGCCTGCTAATTAATCTAGGATTAGTTTTAACTAATTTTAATTAAATCAGTCACTGGCATGTGGGCCCAGGCCCCACTGATAGCTAATTAGTGTTAATCTAAACCTGTTAATTAGCTGAGAGACTGACAGAAGGGGCCCACCAGTCAGGTTTGACCTGGGCTAGCGCCTTTGACCTGCTGAGGTCAGCATGACGCAATGCTGACGCAGTAATGCATTTTCTGGATTTATTTTTATTCAGGAAATCCCAGAAAATGTTTAAAACTTCTAAAAATCACAGAAATTCAACCGTAACTCCAAATGAAATAATTTATATATGAAAAATTATCAGAAAAATTCAATCTATCCATCTGTAATGGTTTCATGCATGACAAAACAAGTTTACCTTGCTGTTTAAGCAGAATAAGGTAATGCACAAATAAGGCCATGTTTAATGAGCTAGTATTTGAATCTTTGATTCAAATGAGTTCATTCCCTTCTGTTTTAGCTTGCATTAGGCTAAGACACATTCATATTGCCATGTCATAGCATGCATCATATTGTTGCATATCGTCATGTGTTGATTGTGTTCCGATGTGTTCTTCGTGGTAGGTTCTGCCTCTGAGGATATTCACGAGTATCCAACTGAAGGGCAGTATCCCACTACCACTCCATCAGGCAAGCAACCATTGATCATTCCGATACAACCCATGTTCTCGCTTCTTCTCTTGTTTACTGCATTAAGACATCGCGATTCAAACTGCTGTGTGCTACGGTAGTTGAACCCTTATCCTCTGCATGACCTGTGATTGCCACAGTAACTAGATGAAACCCACTAGCATGTGCAGGAGTTGATTGAGCCATGTATGTGATTCCTACCTTTCTATGCCTGCTATGCTTAGAGTTGTGTCAGACGACAGCACTGCCCCCTCCGATGGGTTCTATGTAGACCTTGACGTCGATGAGTGACTAGCCACCCAGGTGGTGATCCTGGCCATGGAGGGCCTTATGTAGATAGACAGGCTTCGAGAAGCCTTCTTTCTTTCTAGAGTCTGTACTCAGACTAGTTGCTTCCGCATGTGCTTGTATGATTGTATGACTTGAGTGTCGGGTCATGTGACCCCTATCTGTATGAACATGTTATGTATGGCTCTCTGGAGCCTTTAAATAAAGTACTTGAGTTGTAGAGTTTTGTTGTGATGCCATGTTGTATGTACTCATATCGGGCATATTGTGTGTATGATTGAAATGCTTGGTATGAGTGGGATCCGACAATCTAGTTGTCTATCCTTGGCAGCCTTTCTTATGGGGAAATGTAGTCTAGTGTTCCTCGAGCCATAGTAGTCCGCTACAGCCCGGTTCACCGGAGTCCTGCTAGCCCAGCACTACTGCTCAGGACACTTGACTGGCCGGCATGTGATTCACTTCGTCCTATGTCTGTCCCTTTGGGGAAATGTCACGCATGACTTCCAGAGTCCTGCCTAGCCGGCTATAGCCCGGGTTCCCCGGAGTCCTGTTAGCCTAGTGCTACAGCCCGGAATCACTCGCTGATGACCGACATGCTTGATGTGATTCATGTATGCCTGTCTCCATAGGTCTGTGCCGCTTTGGGTTCACGACTAGCCATGTCGGCCCGGGTTCTCTGTCATATGGATGCTAGCGACACTATCATATACGTGAGCCAAAAGGCGCAAACGGTCCCAGGCCATGGTAAGGCGACACCCGTGGGATACCGTGCGTGAGGCCGCAAAGTAATATGAGGTGTTACCGGCTAGATCGATGTGGCTTGGAATCGGGGTCCTGACAATCCAATCATGTTATTATCGTTGAGAGAACTTGCACTAGTGAAAGTATGAACCCTCAGCCTTATTTCAACGCATTGCAATACCGTTTTAACTCACTTTTATCATTAGTTACCTTGCTGTTTTTATATTTCCAGATTACAAAAACCTATATATACCATCCATATTGCACTTGTATCACCATCTGTTCGCCAAACTAGTGCACCTATAGAATTTACCATTGTATTGGGTGTGTTGGGGACATAAGAGGCTCTTTGTTATTTGGTTGCAAGGTTGTTTGAGAGAGACCATCTTCATCCTACGCCCCCACAGATTGATAAACCTTAGGTCATCCACTTGAGGAAAATTTTCTACTGTCCTACAAACCTCTGCACTTGGAGGCCCAACAACGTCTACAAAAAGAAGGTTGTGTAGTAGACATCAAGCTCTTTTCTGACGCCGTTGCCGGGGAGGTTAGTGCTTGAAGGTATATCTTTAGATCTTGCAATTGAATCTTTTAGTTTCTTGTTTTATCACTAGTTTAGTTTATAAAATAAAACTACAAAAAATGGAATTAAGGTTGCCTCATATGCTTCATCTTTTTAATGTCTTTTGTGAAAATAAGGATTCCGATAATTGTGCCGAAGTGTTAGAAGAATAATGTATTAAAATATTTGGAACTAAATCTTTGGATGATTAGCATGATTGCAATGTTGTTAGTATGAATTTCTTGAATATCCATGATGCTAATGATATGCAAAGCCATAAGCTTGGGGATTCTATGTTTGATGAAGATGATATTTTTTGTCCCCCAAGTTTTGATGAGCAAATTTATTATGATGCAAGCATCCCTCCTATCTATGATGATTATTGTGATGACATGTATGCTATAAAGAATAATGATACCCACGAAACTTGTCATCATGGTTTTAACTTTCAATTGGATTATGCCTCACATGATAGTTGTTTTGTTGAGTTTGCTCCCACTATTACGAATAAGAAGAATTTTGCTTATGTGGAGAGTAATAAAAATTCTATGCTTATGCATCATGAAAATAATGCTTTATGTGATGGTTATATTGTTGAATTCATTCATGATGCTACTGAAATTTTTTATGAGGGGGGAATATATGCTTGTAGGAATAGCAATAATATCAAGTTTCCTCTCTATGTGTTGAAAATCTTGAAGCTATGCTTGTTCTGCTTTCCTATGCTAGTTGATTCTTGTTCCCATAAGTTGTTTGCTCACAAATCCCTATGCATAGGAAGTGGGTTAGGCTTAAATGTGCTAGTCATATTGTAGGATCGAAAGTATGTCTAGAGGGGGGGGGGGTGATTAGGCTACTTGACCAAATAAAAGCTTAACCTTTTCCCAATTTTAGTTCCTGGCAGATTTTAGCTATCTTAGGATAAGTCAAGCAATCATCACACAATTCAAGCAAGCATGCAAAGAGTATATTGGCAGCGGAAAGTAAAGCATGCAACTTGCAAGAATATAAAGGGAAGGGTTTTGAGGATTCAAACGCAATTGGAGACACGGATGTTTTTCCCGTGGTTCGGATAGGTGGTGCTATCCTACATCCACGTTGATGGAGACTTCAACCCACGAAGGGTAACGGTTGCGTGAGTCCACGGAGGGCTCCACCCACGAAGGGTTCACGAAGAAGCAACCTTGTCTATCCCACCATGGCCATCGCCCACGAAGGACTTGCCTGACTAGCGGTAGATCTTCACGAAGTAGGCGATCTCCTTGCCCTTACAAACTCCTTGGTTCAACTCCACAATCTTGTCGGAGGCTCCCAAGTGACACCTAGCCAATCTAGGAGACACCACTCTCCAAGAAGTAACAAACGGTGTGTTGATGATGAACTCCTTGCTCTTGTGCTTCAAATGATAGTCTCCCCAACACTCAACTCTCTCTCATAGGATTTGGATTTGATGGAAAGAAGATTTGAGTGGAAAGAAACTTGGGGAAGGCTAGAGATCAAGATTCATATGGTAGGAATGGAATATCTTGGCCTCAACACATGAGTAGGTGGTTCTCTCTAAGAACATATGAGTTGGAATGGTGTATGTGTTCTGATGGCTCTCTCCACGAGTGAAGAGGAGGTGGAGGGGTATATATAGCCTCCACACAAAATCCAACCGTTACACACAATTTACCAATCTCGGTGGGACTGAATAAACAAACTCGGTCGGACCGAAATAGTAAAACTAGTGACCGTTAGGAATTTCGGTGGGACTGACATGCAACTCGGTAGGACCGATTCGGTTAGGGTTTGGGCATAACATAATCTCGATGAGACCGATTGCACAAACTCGGTGAGACCGAGTTTGGCAATAAGCTAACCAGAGAGTTGGTCAGGCAAACTCGGTGGGACCGACTCGCTCTTTCGGTGAGACCGAAAAGTTACAAGAAGGAAACATAGAGTTTACATTGCAATCTCGGTGGGACCGATTCGCTCTTTCGGTGAGACCGAAAAGTTACGAAAGGGAAACAGAGAGTTTGCAATCCCATCTCGGTGAGACCGAGATCCTTATTGGTAGGACCGAATTGCTAGGGTTTGGTAGTGGCAAATGACAAGTGAAACTCGGTGGCGCCGGATTGAAAGAATCGGTATGACCGAGTTTGGCTTAGGGTTTAGGTCATTTGTGGCTATGGAAAAGTGGTTGAGGATTTTGGAGCATATCACCAAGCACATAAAGCAAGAGGCTCATTAAGCAACACCTCATCCCTCCTTGATAGTATTGGCTTTTCCTAAAGACTCAATGTGATCTTGGATCACTAAATATAAAATGAAGAGTCTTGAACTTTTGAGCTTGAGCCAATTCTTTGTCCTTAGCATTTTGAGGGTTCCACTTTCACATCCATGCCATGCCAATCATTGAGCTTTCCTGAAATAATCATCTTGAAATAGCATTAGCTCAATGAGCTATATGTTGTTATGAATTACCAAAACCACCTAGGGATAGTTGCACTTTCACATATGCTTGATGCTACTCCTGTTATGTGTCAATTCTTATCTTTTATGTGAGCATCATTGAAATTATCATGCCTAGATAGAAAGGCATTAAAGAAAAGCGCTTGTTGGGAGACAACCCAACACCTTTACCTACTATTTTTGTGTTTTCACATGATTAAGCTACTGTAGTAATCATGTTTTATAGATTTTGTTTCAATAAAGTGCCAAGTAAGACCTTTGGGATGATCTATGGTGATAGTTGATTTGATCTTGCTGAAAAACAGAAACTTTTGCGCTTAGGAAAACAATTCTCATTTTTAACAGAAGCATGATAAAATACTGATTATTTTTGCAGAAGATTCATGCAGGAGAAACCCTAAATTGTTGAGCACCATGAGATATCGATAGTTGTTTAGTATTGGCGCTAGACCCATCAGCTAAGAAGACCCAGTCTCGGAATAACCTTACCAGGATGAAAGTACAGAAGAATTGAGGAAAAGGTTATGCCGCTGCTGGAAGCCAGAGAAGGAATTATCCTTACGATCTGAGAAGACCGGCCCTGTCAAGAATAAGGATGGAATATATGAGTATTGATGGGACTGTAACGATGTTTTTAAGGGTGGTAGCACCCGAGACCACAGAGACGGTCGATGGATTTTGAGAAGACCCCCAAACCCAACCTATTTCTTTCTAGCCTCTCCGAATCTCGAGGACGAGATTCATTTTAAGGGTGGTAGGTTTGTAACATCCCAAAATTCTAAATTTTGGAATGTTATAATAAATAGATAGATTGATTGATTGTTTGATTGTTGTGTGATTGATTGTTTGATTGTTGTGTGATTGATTGAGTGAAATTCGAAACTTTTTGAAAGTTAAATGAGAGGGAATAAAAGGACTTTCCCAAACTTTCATTTTTTGCATTTATGATCTCCGGGAATTCAAATTCTTTTCACCACAAAACCCTGGAGAGAAGATGACATGACTTCTTCCATTTATTTAAATGATAAAGGGTTTTGAAAAGATTTGAATTTCATTTGAAAATATTTCAAATTCAGAAACTTCAAGCGTCTCAATGATTTTCATGACAGAAGATAAAATGACTTCTTCAAAACATATGAAATACGAGTTGGGAGTTTAAAAGGATCAAATTTAAAGTCCTTTTGGAAATTATTTTCAATTTGGAGTTATTTGAGTTTTATTCAAATTATTTTTCTCCAAAAATAAAATATATGGAAAATAGGGTAACATGATTCCCTACATCAGAAAATTGGAGAGAAATAAATTTGAATTAATTTTGGTATCTTTAAAATGATTTTTAGGAGGTTTTATTGCAACAGTAGCACTCTTTGCTTTATTTAAATTTTTGGGGATTTTATTTGGCATTATAGAAATGTCCATGTTGTAGAAAATCTTTTTCTGCAAATTTTGGTATATTATATGCCTATATAATATTTTTAATCATTTCCTTTTTTATTGTTTGGAAAATGTTTTTTTTAAAAACTCTCTCCGCCGCCGAATTGGGCCGGTCCAACAGGCCGCGGCCCAGCCCAGCCGCGCTCGTCACCGACCCCGGGCAGGAATCGGGCTCCTGCACGGGAGCGCCGCCGCCGGAGTCCGGCTGGACACCGCGTCCGCCTCCCTTGCCTCCTCCCCATGCCTCCCCGCCTATATAAGGCGAGGCCGGGCCTCTCTCTCTCCTCATGAGTCGTGCCGCCGCCCTCGCGCCAGCGCCACCGCTGCATCTCGCCGCCGCTGTTGCCGCTCCGCCGCCGCCCCTGCACCGCACTCCACTGCCGCCTCCAACCGCCGCCGGCGTCCCCAGCGCACCCGTCGCCCCACGCTGCCTCTCCCCGTGCGCCTAGTCGTCTCCTCCGACGACCGGAGCCGCCCGCCGGAGCCCCGCGCCGCCTCGCCAGAGCTCGCCGGTCCGATCCGCTCCGCGAATCGCCGGCTTTCTTTGAACCGTCGCGAACCGGTATAAACCCACCCCGGTCTTTTTTAGGTTCGGTTTTTTTAAAACCCTAAACTAGAACTGTTTTTTTAGGTTTTATTAAACAGCGAACATCCACTGGTTAGACCTTATAAACGAACGCTCATTATTTAGTCTTTTCGTTTTCTGTTTATTTACGTCAGGGACCTATATGTAATTATCTTTCTTATAGCTTAGTCCCTGTTCTTCAAACAACCACATCTTTTTACCCCTTTATCCAAATTCAACGAAACCAGCGCCCACTTCTTTGTTATGATCTCCTCTATCTAGTAATCCAACCCAAACATGTTTTTGAAAGTTTAAAATTTGAATTATACCAGATTTGTATTCAAACTTCGTTTGATCATAACTTGAGTTTTATAACTCCATTTGAGTTGATTCTTTTTGCAAATCGAAGTTCTTGACCTAAACTTTCTGATAAGGCCAAATTCACATAATTTTGGTACTGTTAGAAATTGTTTTATGCTGCAAGAGCTTTTTGCTTGGTTTTGATGTTTTCTGAATCGTCTCCTTCGATCTTTCTGACTTTTTTAGTGAGTGCTTATGTGTGGTTACTATTGCTTGCTTACGATAGATTGACCGGTGTGTGAAGAGTAGATCTATCAAGAGTTATGAGTGCGAACCATCTTCATCAATATTGCAGGAAAGTTCACACTTTGATCATATCCCCTTTCATACCCAGTTTGTATGCATTAGTTTCACCCTCAAACATTGCATGAGTAGGATTGATAACATGTGGGTACTAGGAAGTAGTTGATGAGGTAGGAACCTATTGCCCTGCATTCAAACCTTGGGAGTTACTATTACTTTATGCTTATATTGCCATGCTATGCTCATAGACGTGGATTGGGTTTTAAGAGTATTCATGACAGATGTGAGATTGTTAATTAATGGTTTACTTATGGTGGCAACTTTAAACACACATCTGGGTCGATTGAGGCACCTGGGGTATTCCAGTGATTGCCTATTTTTTTATGGACCGCCACCCAGGCTCAAAGGGATCATGAGATTATTCATACTAGAAACTTCCATGTGCAGCCACAAGCTACTATGGGCTCTAGCATAGTTGATTAAGTCGTGCGAAGTCTTACAGTGGTAGACTAGCAGATGTAGGGGAAAGTAGGTGTAACGGTCTACCCGATCGTAAGGTGCTAGCGCATCTGAAAGACTATGTCTCGGTCATTCGGTTCTCAAATACCATGTAGTGCAAGAAATCGAACGGAGGCGATCGGGTCTTGTGGGGAAAAGTGCACAAACCTCTGCAGAGTGTATAAACTAATCATGATTAGCCGTGTCCCCGATTATGGACGTCTTGAGTATCTAGTACTTGGATTATCATGTGAATCTCATCATGTTACTTTAAATTAATTTTGTTGGGTTTGATGATGTTACTTAATTGGGATTGAGAATGCTATCAACCATTCTCAATGTTTAACAACCACCATGATAGTTAAAATAAAATTCATTCCTTTGTAGTAGGGAAAAATTGGCTTTTCGCAAAAACACTATAACCATAGAGCTTTTCCACCCGCCAAATATGCATGTAGTGATAGCCTTTATTCATCATTATTCTATGGTGTGAATTTGCCAGTACATTCAATGTAGTGACCCTTTGTGGCTGCAACGTCTCATGTTGCAGGATTTCTTCCGACGAGTAAGTGATACGTTAGGGTTATGATTTCTATACTCAACTTTGCCATTGGTGTTGATGGAAATCCACAACCTTATTACTTCTGCTATTTGGATTGAGGTAATAGTATTTTACGTTATTTATACATGTGATTTACCTCTGTTATAAATCCTCGAGTACCGTCTGTCAGCATACCGATCCAGGGATGACACTTAAGCACAGAGACTTGATCCATTCGAGTCGGGTCGCTACAAGATGGTATCGGAGCACATGTTGACTATAGGACGTGACCCTAGAAACTGGCAAGCCCATAGGAAAGAATTTTCTCTAAAACTATAATTTTCAAAAAGATCTTTTACCTCTCTTCTCTTCTGAGCATATTCAAATATCCCCTTTTAGTGAGACCATACCCCCTTTTCCTTTTGACCACACGAAGATTCGACTAAGGAGACCACTCCAAGAAGTACAAGATATCGGACAACCGAGACCATTCAGAATGAGGAGGATTTTACCATACATTATGATAATGGAAACTACAACTGTTGAAGACTTTGAAGACTAGGAGAATTGGAGGCTCTGAAGAATTTCCAGATTTGTGTGACCTAGGAAGGCTACCCTTATGGAACTTGGCAGACTATGGAAGTTGTCAATACCCAAGATCAAGGTGTATCGGAGAAAGATCGGAACATGGAGCATTAGAATTCAAAGTTTTGTCAGGAAAACCCTAAGGTAGGAGATATCAATTATGGAAGATAGCTCATGGAAATGACAAGGGCAGAAACACGACTATCCCTAATGATACCGCCCGCTGATGTGTCACGACCGGTTTTCCAATAAAAATATTTATTGAGAAACCAATCTTTGAGTCCAGTATGAGAGAAGATCCTCCTCACTGGTAGACAAATACTTGATACAATAAGCCAGTAGCATAGAATATATTATAGGGTTGAGCTAGGGCTGCTCAACAAATTATTACAAGTGCGCCAATAATTATACAAAATGGCGGATATAACACAATGGTGTGGTGGCATACTACTGACTCGAGGATATAGTGGTGGTGGAATAACACAGTGGGAAGTGTGGTAACACGACTCTCAAACTGGCATCACATCGAGCGTCGAGGTGAGGCTCGATAAATTTATTCGGGTTGCGGAAGCGGGTATAAAACAGTGACCAAGACCAGGGTCGCACGAGACTGACTGGGATTCCTCTAGGCGTCGGACTCGCTATCGAACTCTTCATCCATGAGGTCATCTTCGTCAGCATCTGGCCAAATCAACAAGCCAGTGAGTACTTTGAAAGTACTCGCAAGACAGTTCGGACGTAAGATATAACAAATGCATGCATGAATGCGTCATGAATAATCTTTCCAATGCACAATTAAGAATTTGCATAGCAACATAAGTATGAGGGAAACGGCGGTAGTTCGCCTGAAATCCCAACAAAATATAAATGAGAACCGATCGGGTGTCTGGAGCGACGCCTCGAAAGGTGAACAAATAAAAACAGAAGATCATGCCACAGTCGGGCGTCTTAGCGACACCACATAAAGGGCTTTAAAAGAAATGCCACAGTCGGACGTCTGAGCGACATCACAGAAAGGGCTTTAAAAGAAATGCCACAGTCGGACGTCTGAGCGACATCACAGAAAGGGCTTAAAAAGAAATGCCACAGTTGGACGTCTGAGCGACATCACAGAAAGGGCTTAAAAAGAAATGCCACAGTCGGACGTCTGAGCGACATCACAGAAAGGGCTTTAAAAGAAATGCCACAGTCGAACGTTTGAGCAACATCACAGAAAGGGCTTTAAAAGAAATGCCACAGTCGGACGTCTATGCGACATCACAGAAAGGGCTTTGAAAGAAATGCCACAGTCGTACGTCTATGCGACATCACAGAAAGGGCTTTGAAAGAAATGCCACAGTCGTACGTCTGAGCAACGTCACAGAAAGGGCTTTAAACCACAAGTAAATAATACTCATAATAAATATTCAGTTCATGATAATAAACGGGTTAGTCCATCCACAGGAATAAACTTTTAACCAGGCTTAGTGCTCACGAGATTCACCGGAGTATCTGTCACCAAAAACTGGCACTTGTCAAAATAAGTCAGCGCAAAATTTGGATATGGATAGGATGATTTGGAGATTTATGACTCTGCAGAGTTTGTACAAAAATTTCCCACAGCTAACGGATTTCCGTAGTCTCGAAGGACTAGTTCCGTTTACGGTAGTTCGGAAGTAAACACAGCAATCCAGTACACACCCATCCTATCTCTCGATGCCAGGACTCACCCTAGACATCGTCCAAGAAAAATTTTGAGACGGGGAGATCACAATCTCGAATAGCATGGGATCAAATTTATATACGCGCGCTCTAAGGGGTGCCCCCCTCTCAGTCCCAACCGGAAACACCCATGCCCCCTGACCGGATGACTGGCTTTAATCCAGGGCCATGGAACCATCATCCCGGCCTCTCCTTTTGGTGTGTACCAGGAAAGCGGTTTGCAACTTACTAAGCCATATTCCTTGCGGAAAACATGTGGTAGTACAAGGAAGGAAAAGGGAGGAACTGGACCGATACGATTTGACACTGCAGCCAAATAGTCTGGCATAAGACTGGCATGCTACAACACTGCCATCTTACCCATCCTCATGCCAACCCATGGCCTTTCATACTCACATCCATCCACTTATGGATCATCGAGATCACTTACCTTGATCATGCATGAAAATAACGTTCATGGGTGTGCTCATCAACATGCCATGAAACTAACTAAATGCAAAACATGCCAAGACACTCATCATATCAAAAGTTCAAACATGCTTGCCTGGTTCAGAGTAGTCGGAGCCTAGCTCGGTGAAGTTCGCGGCTCCGTCACCTCCTTCGGTATCTACGGTATACAGAAAATATAGGCGCTATCGTAAATACCAAGAAGTGCACAAAAAGTATTCCAAAGATTTTCCAAATAAATCTTATAAAAAACTAGACAAAATTTCAAAGAGAACAGAAAAAGAATCAATCAAAAATACTTTTCTGTTTAAAAGTTATAAGGGTTTTAGTCCAGGGACTCATCTGTAATGAAACAGAATATTTCCAGGGGCTAGCTCATAAAAACTGAAAACGCTTCGGTAGAGAATACGCCAGCCCAGGAGGAAAGACGTATTTGGCAGAATACGCTTTCAGAAACGGTTTGTTTAGAAAGAGACAGAGAGGCTGACGGGCAGGTCCCACCCGTCAGGTTTGAAAATTTAAAACGGGCGGCTGAGCTCGACGGAGCCCGAGAGCCGCGGTGGTCGCCGGCGGCGATCCACGGCGAGGCAAGGGGATTGGAGGGTACCTCCTTGCTCAGGACGTCCTTCCGCGTCGGTTGGTGGTGGTGGTGGTCGCCGGCGAGTACCACGTCGACGGCGAGCCTTGCTCCGGCGGACGGCGGCTCGGGTGGAGTTGGACTTCGCCGGGGAGAGCTGCGAAGATCAAATTTGTGCTTGGGTTAGCTCACTAGATGCTCGAGGAAGCTATTGACGAAGTTTGGGCGCCGGGGACGGCCTCACCGGAGTGAATCGAGGTGGAGGCCGAGGCGGAACGGGGCGGCCGGAGTCGAGGAAGAAGGGCCCCTCGATGCTCTTCTAGCTGTTGGTCGGGGTCCAGAGAGGTAGTGGAGATGTGCGGGGGCGAGAGGGAACCTGGGGGTGCTATATATAGCCGGCCCGAGGCGGTTGCCGTGTACGGGATAAGTCCGGCGAGCAATTACGGCGGCGCCGGGGTTGGGCAGTGGGATTAGGGTTTTAGGCATCGTCTAGGTGGAGTAGAGGTTCCATTCCGGGGTCCAGCTCAGCACGGGGGGAAGAGTTTACGGCCGGCTCGAACAGAACGGCCGTGCGGCACATCGGCGGCAGGGAGCGCGTTCTGTGCTTGCCGGGCCACGGTGACTTTGCAGCGGGCTGCGCTGGCATTGCATGTGCCACGCAGAGAGCCAGGGAGAGTTGGGCGGCGCCGAACGGCGTTGCGCTGCCGTTTTGCTTCCGGTCGGCCGTAACGGTGGATTGGCCGCCGCGGGACACGCCGGCGCAGGCGGGCCAGGGCGCCACCGACGCCCGGAAGGCGCCAAGCGCGCGTGCGGCACTCCAGACAAGAGGGAGAGGTGGCGAGGATCGTGCCAAGCGCACTGTCCACGCATGACTGAATCTGGCGAGGAGAAAACGACACTGAACTTTGAACTTACTGAATTACTGAAAGTGCAAAAATACAGTGTATGCAAGGTGTTCGACAGAATGATTCAGGCCTCTAGGGATTTTTCCTAGAGCTGATTTTTGGTGGAGTGGCTACTCATTGATCCAGTAGGCTGCCTGAATTTTTGTAGAATTTTTGGGTAAGGGTAGATATGAATTTCACCAAATTTGGCAAATCTGGTCCAAACTTGCAGAAGCTGAAATTTGAAAAATTTGAAAAAAAAAGTAGAGTGGATCAAGATGGTTCTGAGTTCTGGATGCTAAGGACAAACCAGAGGAGTTGGTTTGAGATCAAAACTCAAAGGAAAAAAGGTACTTGCTTTGTAAATGGCTCAGACTCCAAATAATTGACAAAAATGATTTGAGATGAAAAAATGTTTGAAATAAAATACAAAACTTGTTTGGTTTAGTTGGGACAGAGAACTTAGGCAGTTCCAAGAGGGAGGGGAGGTTTTGGAGTGGTTTTACCACCTGTGACAAACAAAATCATGGGTGGTTTCAAAAGAAAGAAGTCCCAAAACCCCTAGGGTTTCTTTTTAAATGAAAAATAAATAAATTTGAGAGGGAAACAACCAGAAGAAAAGCTTCCAAAAATTCAACACCAAAGTTGAAAAGGAAAGGAAATCCTTGCCAAAGGTGAAATGAAGTTTTTAAAGAGGAAGGATTTCTGGAAAGGAAAATTTTTTAAATGCCCTCTTTTAGAATCCAATAAAGTTTTTGATGAAAACCAAATCAAAAATTTTGGAGTGTCACAACACCTACCCCCTTAGGAAAAATCTCGTCCCCGAGATTTCAGCTGATCGTTAAATAAGTGTGGATGCTCTGTCCGAAGAAAGTCCTCTCTTTCCCAAGTTGCTTCACTGTCGGTGTGATTGCTCCACTGTACTCTGAAGAATTTTGTGGTCTTATGTCGGGTCCTCCTTTCAGACTCCTCTAATATTCTTACTGGGCGTTCCCGATAAGTGAGGTCTAGCTGCACGTCAATGCTCTCATGGGATACTTGTTTCTCTGGGTTGCTCACGCACTTCCTCAATTGCGAGACGTGGAACACGTCGTGGACATCGGATAATTCTTTGGGTAAGCCTAGCTGGTAGGCTACCGTGCCTCTTCGGGCCATTATACAGAACGGTCCAATGAATCTTGGTGCTAGCTTCGCTTTTATCTTGAATCGTTGCAATCCTCTCATAGGAGATACTTTCAAGTATACGAACTCACCGGGCTTGAAGCTGACCCTACGATGTTTCTGATCATAATAACTTTTCTGTCGACTTTGAGCGGTCTGAAGTCGGTCTCTGATTAGCTTGACTTTTTCCTCGGCTTCTCTGAGCATGTCTGGTCCGAAGATGCGGCTGTCTCCGGTCTCTAACCAATTCAACGGGGTACGACATCTCCGTCCGTATAAAGCCTCAAATGGTGCCATTTGCAGGCTGGCCTGGTAGTTATTGTTGTACGCGAACTCGGCGTATGGCAGGCTTTCTTCCCAACTGGTTCCATATGTGAGGACACATGCTCTCAGCATGTCTTCTAAAATCTGGTTTACGCGTTCCGTTTGTCCATCGGTCTGTGGGTGGTATGCGGTGCTGAAGGCTAGTTGAGTTCCTAGAGCCTGTTGTAAATGCTCCCAAAATCTTGAGACGAACTGAGTGCCTCTGTCGGATACTATAGTCTTCGGGACTCCATGCAGACAGACTATACGGGAGAGATAGATCCTGGCAAGCCGCTGAGTATTGTAGGTTGTCTTTACTGGAATGAAATGTGCCACCTTGGTTAACTTGTCAGTGATGACCCAGATGGCATCATTCCCATGCTGTGACCGAGGTAGTCCGACAATGAAATCCATCCCTATTTCATCCCATTTCCACTCAGGTATTTTGTTTGGTTGCAGTAGTCCGGCCGGTCTCTGATGCTCAGCTTTTATGCGCTGACACGAGTCGCAACGTGCAATAAAGGTGGCTATGTCCCTCTTCATACCGTGCCACCAAAATCTTTCCTGAATATCTTTATACATCTTGGTCCCGCCAGGGTGGATCGAGTATGGGGCGGTGTGGGCTTCAGCTAGGATTTGCTGTTTAAGGTCTTCTATATTTGGCACGCAGAGTCTTTCTCCGTACCACAATATTCCTCCATCGTCTATGACAAACTCCTAGGCCTTGCCCATACTCACCTTTCTTTTGATGCCTTCAATCCTGGGGTGGCCGGGCTGAGCTCCTTTAATTTCCTCCACAAGGTCGGGTTGTATTTCCAAGTTTGATATGGTGCCTTCTGCGACCATTAACAAATTGAGCTTGGCAAATTCTTGTTGGAACTCGGGCCTCAAGCTTGGCAGATTGTTTTCGTCGGAGTTGGGGTTCCGACTGAGAGCATCGGCCACTACATTTGCTTTTCCTGGATGGTAATGGATACCAACATCATAATACTTTACCAATTCCAACCAGCGTCTCTGTCGTAAATTTAGTTCTGGCTGCGTGAAAATATATTTGAGACTTTTGTGATCTGTATATATTTCACATCGGTTCCCAAGTAAGAAATGCCTCCATTCTTTGAGTGCATGAATGACCGCTGCCATTTCTATGTCATGAGTGGGATAATTTTCCTCATGCTTGAGAAGTTGCCTTGAAGCATAGGCGACAACCTTGCCTTCCTGCATCAACACGCATCCGAGACCCTTTCTGGACGCGTCACAAAACACTTCAAAATTCTTGTGTATGTCTCGCACAATTAATACTGGTGCTGTTGTTAATTTTCGCTTTAGCTCTTGGAAACTCTTTTCGCAGGCTTCTGTCCATTCGACCTTCTTGTCTTTCTTGAGTAACTGCGTCATGGGCTTGGCTATGGTGGAAAATCCTTCAATAAATCTGTGGTAATATCCTGCCATTCCCAAGAAACTACGTATATCTGTTACACTTGCTGGCGACTTCCAGCCAAGTATGGCCTTGACTTTCTCTGGGTCCACTACAATACCGTCTTGGGTTAGCACGTGGCCTAGAAAGCCTACTTGTCTTAGCCAAAATTCGCACTTGCTGAACTTGGCATACAATTGGTGTTTCCTGAGTTCTCCTAGCACAATCCTGAGATGTTTTGCGTGCTCTTCCGGTGCTTTGGAGTATACCAGAATATCGTCGATGAATACCACGGCGAACTTGTCCATATATTTCATAAATACTTTGTTCATGAGGTGAACAAAATATGCAGGGGCATTTGTTAATCCAAATGGAATTACTGTGAACTCATACAGCCCATACCTGGAAGTGAAGGCTGTTTTTGGGATATCTTCTGTTCGCACCTTTAATTGTTGGTATCCAGATCTTAAGTCAATTTTTGAAAATACCTTGGCCTGAGCAAGTTGATCAAACAAATCGTTTATCCTTGGCATCGGGTATTTGTTCTTAATTGTGACCATGTTGAGTGCTCGATAGTCAATACACAATCTCAGTGTTCCATCCTTCTTTTTGGCAAATAAAATTGGTGATCCCCAAGGTGAGGAGCTGGCTCGAATATATCCTTTGTCTAGCAATTCTTTTATTTGTTTCTTCAATTCAACCAACTCGGATGGTGCCATTCTGTATGGTTTCTTGTATATGGGGGTGGTTCCTGGGGCGAGCTCAATGCAGAACTCTATCTCTCGGTCCGGTGGCATGCCTGGTAATTCTTCAGGGAATACATCTGGAAATTCACATCCCACTGGAACCTTGTTTAGCTCAGAAACATCCACCTTATTCAATCTTGGTTGCCTGGGTATTTTTCCTTCCTTGGCTGACACTCTTATTGTCTTCCCGTGGTGGTGTGTGAGGATTACGGTCCGGTTGAAATAGTCAATAAAACCCATGTTGGCGGTCAGCCAGTCCATCCCTAAGATGACATCCAGTCCTTTGTTTTCCAACACAATAAGATTTGCGTGAAACTCCAAGCCTTCAAACTCAATGACCACATTCTGAGTAACTTGCTGAATCCCAGGGGATTTGATGATCATGGATTTCTCCAAAGGAAGCATCGAAAAATTATTTTGCAAAGCAAAACTTTTCGAAATGAAAGAATGAGAAGCTCCAGAATCAAACAAAACCATTGCAGGTACTGTGTTGACAGGAAACGTACCGAGTACGATATCGGGAGTGTTTTGTGCCTCCTCTTTGGTTACGTGGTTCAGATGACCCTTCCTGTGGTTGTTGCTGGAATTGAAATTGTTTCGCTTGGGTGCTGAATTATTACCTCCGTTGTTTGGCTTTGGTGTTGAGTTTCTAGGCTTGGGACACTGCTTGGCATAGTGCCCTTCTTCTCCACAGGCGTAACAAGTAACGCCGGGTCGATATATGAACTCCTTGTCCCTTGCATGAAAATTCTTGATTTGGCGTGAGACATTTGATGGGAATTTGTGTGTCCCACCCTTTTGAAAATCTGTCTTGCTTCGGGGATTGCGAGCATGGTTGGTCTGGTCCCTCTTTCGCTTGCGGATATCTTCCAGACTGCGTCTCTCATTTTCCAGAGTAATGGCCTTGTCCACCAGTGTCTTAAAATCGGGAAAAGTGTGCACGACCAGTTGGCATTTAAGCGCGGGCGCTAGACCGTCAAGCAATTTCTCCATCTTCTTGCTTTTAGTCATACGCTCTTCATTGGCGTAGCGAGACAATAGTGTAAATTGACTGTTGTAATCTGCCACTGTCAAGTTACTTTGTTTGAGGTCATCGAACTCTCTCTTTTTGATTTTCATAATACTCTTAGGAATGTGTGCACCGCGGAAACCTTCCTTGGAATCATCACAGGTTATGTCACCTTTGTTTGGATGCATATGCAGAAAATTCTCCCACCAAGATGCGGCTGCTCCTGTGAGATAGTGCGGAGCATACAACACCTTCTCGGGATCTGAACATTTTGCAATAATTAATTTCCTCTCCATATCCCGAAGCCAGTCCTCGGCTTCAAGAGGCTTGTCAGTATGAGAAAATGTTTGGGGACGCGTCTTCTATAGCTCGGATAACTTGGAATGCTGCGGATACTGTCCATGGTAATTTCCCATGTTGATGACTTGATTCATCATTTCATGATGTTGTTGCTGACTCTGTTCATAAAGGCGGCACATTTGGGAAAGTGCCGTTTCACTGCCCTGTTGACTCGACTGCCCTTGCGTGAAATTGTTGCCTGGTTGAGTGTCCAAATTTTCCTCTGGCGGAGTAGGCATGGAGCGAGTCCAAGGACGAGACATTTTTCACTCTGGGGATATATTTTGTAAAATTCATAAGAAAAATGAAGATGGTCGTCAAAAACAACTCCAAAAATAAAAATGCACAAGGATGGCAATTAATTTAAAAGTCCAAGATCACTTAAGAAAACAAATTGATTTGCGCACGAAGAAGGACTGCTCATTACATATCTTACACGCGGGCGATAATTATACAGTACATCACTCAGGATATGCGTACATAATCCTGACATGTTATTTAGGCTAGTTCACTCCTCCAGTTCTACATGATGCGCAAACAAGCTACCTCTCACAACATATCTTACAAAGCGGTACATCGCATGACGGGTAAACGCACTCAGCCGGAAATGTCGATGATCTCCTTGGCCCTGCCAAGGGTGAGGCGCAGTGAGGCTGGGGACTCGACCTCCTCCTCACTAATAGGCTCCAGACGTGAAGAGCCGCGTTGGGTAGATGGAACGGGTGCCAGGGGCGGAGCAACACGAATAGGAGTGGGCACTGCGGGTGGTGCAGTGCGCGCTGGAGTGGGCGCAAAGGCCTGGGTGAACCCTCCGGTGGTAGGCAGGTGACGAGTAGGTGCATGCGATGCTGAAGACGAGACAAAAGTCAGTGGCGGTGCGGTGAGTAGGAGCTCCCTCCTGTTGGCGGCACAGCCATGGACTGAGTCCATGCGGGCAGCTACGAAGTCGTCCACCAGTTTATCGAAGGCTGCCTCCAGAGCCCGGAGATACTCAATAAGCATCTCAAAAGCCTCGTCTCGTTCTCCTCTGGGGTAGGAGAATGCGTAGTGGCAGGTGTGGGGCACATGGCATGGAAGATAACGGTAGCGACGAGTCTTCATCGCGGGAAGGACATCCCTGAGGCGGGCTATCGCCTCACGGGCCGCCATCTGCATAGCATGCCTCTCCATAGGCATGGCTCTTCCCACGAACAGGTAGCGGCGTAGCTCACCACGCCCTCCCTTGAACTGCACCGTGGCTTGATGCATGGTCAGGCCGTCGTTGACTCTGTGCTGGCGGAGTGTGAAGACTGGGCGCACGGACGGCCCCATCGCGACCTGAACGATGAAGGAGAGAAGCTTGACGAACCCATCGGGTACGTTGGCGAATGTTTGAGACTCGCAGTTGTTGTCAGCCATCTACAAAAGTAGGCAAAAATCCTGAATGGTCAGATCATAAATTTATGCTGACTGTCAGAAAATGACTACAATTGCAAAAAAAATGAATCGGCTCTACCATGTTAATAACCGCTTAGCGATCGCACCTAGTGGCTTCCTACAGTAAGCCTGGCTCTAATACCAAGCTTGTCACGACCGGTTTTCCAATAAAAATATTTATTGAGAAACCAATCTTTGAGTCCAGTATGAGAGAAGATCCTCCTCACTGGTAGACAAATACTTGATACAATAAGCCAGTAGCATAGAATATATTACAGGGTTGAGCTAGGGCTGCTCAACAAATTATTACAAGCGCGCCAATAATTATACATAATGGCGGATATAACACAATGGTGTGGTGGCATACTACTGACTCGAGGATATAGTGGTGGTGGAATAACACAGTGGGAAGTGTGGTAACACGACTCTCAAACTGGCATCTCATCGAGCGTCGAGGTGAGGCTCGATAAATTTATTCGGGTTGCGGAAGCGGGTATAAAACAGTGACCAAGACCAGGGTCGCACGAGACTGACTGGGATTCCTCTAGGCGTCGGACTCGCTATCGAACTCTTCATCCATGAGGTCATCTTCATCAGCATCTGGCCAAATCAACAAGCCAGTGAGTACTTTGAAAGTACTCGCAAGACAGTTCGGACGTAAGATATAACAAATGCATGCATGAATGCGTCATGAATAATATTTCCAATGCACAATTAAAAATTTGCATAGCGAAATAAGTACGAGGGAAACGGCGGTAGTCCGCCTGAAATCCCAACAAAATATAAATGAGAACCGATCGGGTGTCTGGAGCGACGCCTCGAAAGGTGAACAAATAAAAATAGAAGATCATGCCACAGTCGAGCGTCTTAGCGACACCACATAAAGGGCTTTAAAAGAAATGCCACAGTCGGACGTCTGAGCGACATCACAGAAAGGGCTTTAAAAGAAATGCCACAGTCGGACGTCTGAGCGACATCACAGAAAGGGCTTAAAAAGAAATGCCACAGTCGGACGTCTGAGCGACATCACAGAAAGGGCTTAAAAAGAAATGCCACAGTCGGACGTCTGAGCGACATCACAGAAAGGGCTTTAAAAGAAATGCCACAGTCGGACGTCTGAGCGACATCACAGAAAGGGCTTTAAAAGAAATGCCACAGTCGGACGTCTATGCGACATCACAGAAAGGGCTTTGAAAGAAATGCCACAGTCGGACGTCTATGCGACATCACAGAAAGGGCTTTGAGAGAAATGCCACAGTCGGACGTCTGAGCGACGTCACGGAAAGGGCTTTAAACCACAAGTAAATAATACTCATAATAAATATTCAGTTCATGATAATAAACGGGTTAGTCCATCCACAGGAATAAACTTTTAACCGGGCTTAGTGCTCACGAGATTCACCGGAGTATCTGTCACCAAAAACTGGCACTTGTCAAAATAAGTCAGCGCAAAATTTGGATATGGATAGGATGATTTGGAGATTTATGACTCTGCAGAGTTTGTACAAAAATTTCCCACAGCTAACGGATTTCCGTAGTCTCGAAGGACTAGTTCCGTTTACGGTAGTTCGGAAGTAAACACAGCAATCCAGTACACACCCATCCTATCTCTCGATGCAGGACTCACCCTAGACATCGTCCAAGAAAAATTTTGAGACGAGGAGATCACAATCTCGAATAGCATGGGATCAAATTTATATACGCGCGCTCTAAGGGGTGCCCCCCTCTCGGTCCCACCCGGAAACACCCATGCCCCCTGACCGGATGACTGGCTTTAATCCAGGGCCATGGAACCATCATCCCGGCCTCTCCTTTTGGTGTGTACCAGGAAAGCGGTTTGCAACTTACTAAGCCATATTCCTTGCGGAAAACATGTGGTAGTACAAGGAAGGAAAAGGGAGGAACTGGACCGATACGATTTGACACTGCAGCCAAATAGTCTGGCATAAGACTGGCATGCTACAACACTGCCATCTTACCCATCCTCATGCCAACCCATGGCCTTTCATACTCACATCCATCCACTTATGGATCATCGAGCTCACTTACCTTGATCATGCATGAAAATAACGTTCATGGGTGTGCTCATCAAAATGCCATGAAACTAACTAAATGCAAAACATGCCAAGACACTCATCATATCAAAAGTTCAAACATGCTTGCCTGGTTCAGAGTAGTCGGAGCCTAGCTCGGTGAAGTTCGCGGCTCCGTCACCTCCTTCGGTATCTACGGTATACAGAAAATATAGGCGCTATCGTAAATACCAAGAAGTGCACAAAAAGTATTCCAAAAAAATTCCAAATAAATCTGATAAAAAACTAGACAAAATTTCAAAGAGAACAGAAAAAGAATCAATCAAAAATACTTTTCTGTTTAAAATTTATAAGGGTTTTAGTCCAGGGACTCATCTGTAATGAAACAGAATATTTCCAGGGGCTAGCTCATAAAAACTGAAAACGCTTCGGTAGAGAATACGCCAGCCCAGGAGGAAAGACGTATTTGGTAGAATACGCTTTCAGAAACGGTTCGTTTAGAAAGAGACAAAGAGGCTGACGGGCAGGTCCCACCCGCCAGGTTTGAAAATTTAAAACGGGCGGCTGAGCTCGACGGAGCCCGAGAGCCGCGGTGGTCGCCGGCGGCGATCCATGGCGAGGCAAGGGGATCGGAGGGTACCTCCTTGCTCAGGACGTCCTTCCGTGTCGGTTGGTGGTGGTGGTGGTCGCCAGCGAGTACCACGTCGACGGCGAGCCTTGCTCCGGCGGACGGCGGCTCGGGTGGAGTTGGACTTCGCTGGGGAGAGCTGCGAAGATCAAATTGGTGCTTGGGTTAGCTCACTGGATGTTCGAGGAAGCTATTGACGAAGTTTGGGCGCCTGGGACGGCCTCACCGGAGTGAATCGAGGTGGAGGCCGAGGCGGAACCGGGCGGCCGGAGTCGAGGAAGAAGGGCCCCTCGAGGCTCTTCTAGCTGTTGGTCGGGGTCCAGAGAGGTAGTGGAGATGTGCGGGGGCGAGAGGGAACCTGGGGGTGCTATATATAGCCGGCCCGAGGCGGTTGCCGCGTACGGGATAAGTCCGGCGAGCAATTACGGCGGCGCCGGGGTTGGGCAGTGGGATTAGGGTTTTAGGCATCGTCTAGGTGGAGTAGAGGTTCCATTCCGGGGTCCAGCTCAGCACGGGGGGAAGAGTTTACGGCCGGCTCCAATGGAACGGCCGTGCGGCACGTCGGCGGCAGGGAGCGCGTTCTGTGCTTGCCGAGCCACGGTGACTGTGCAGCGGGCTGTGCTGGCATTGCATGTGCCACGCGGAGAGCCAGGGAGAGTTGGGCGGCGCCGAACGGCGTTGCACCGCCGTTTTGCTTCCGGTCGGCCGTAACGGTGGATTGGCCGCCGCGGGACACGCCGGCGCAGGCGGGCCAGGGCGCCACCGACGCCCGGAAGGCGCCAAGCGCGCGTGCGGCACTCCAGACAAGAGGGAGAGGCGGCGAGGATCGTGCCAAGCGCACTGTCCACGCGTGACTGAATCTGGCGAGGAGAAAACGACACTGAACTCTGAACTTACTGAATTACTGAAAGTGCAAAAATACAGTGTATGCAAGGTGTTCGACAGAATGATTCAGGCCTCTAGGGATTTTTCCTAGAGCTGATTTTTGGTGGAGTGGCTACTCATTGATCCAGTAGGCTGCCTGAATTTTTGTAGAATTTTTGGGTAAGTGTAGATATGAATTTCACCAAATTTGGCAAATCTGGTCCAAACTTGCAGAAGCTGAAATTTGAAAAGAAGTAGAGTGGATCAAGATGGTTCTGAGTTGTGGATGCTAAGGACAAACCAGAGGAGTTGGTTTGAGATCAAAACTCAAAGGAAAAAAGGTACTTGCTTTGTAAATGGCTCAGACTCCAAATAATTCACAAAAATGATTTGAGATGAAAAAATGTTTGAAATAAAATACAAAACTTGTTTGGTTTAGTTGGGACAGAGAACTTAGGCAGTTCCAAGAGGGAGGGGAGGTTTTGGAGTGGTTTTACCACCTGTGACAAACAAAATCATGGGTGGTTTCAAAAGAAAGAAGTCCCAAAACCCCTAGGGTTTCTTTTTAAATGAAAAATAAATAAGTTTGAGAGGGAAACAACCAGAAGAAAAGCTTCCAAAAATTCAACACCAAAGTTGAAAAGGAAAGGAAATCCTTGCCAAAGGTGAAAGGAAGTTTTTAAAGAGGAAGGATTTCTGGAAAGGAAAAAATTTTAAATGCCCTCTTTTAGAATCCAATAAAGTTTTTGATGAAAACCAAATCAAAAATTTTGGAGTGTCACATGATGCTATTGTCATCGTGCTAAGTTAAGGATGCATTTCTTCAGAATGGATTGGATGGAAGAAGGCTGATGGAGCACCTATCAGCAAAAGATGAAGTTTTAACCTAGGCCGGTGTATCACCAGGATCTGGAGTAATACATCAAGAAGTTTAAGATGGACTTGTAGGAAGTCATATTTGACAAGGAAGCATTTCGTGAAGAACTTAGGTCCAAGAAGCTGAAATAGCCAAGATGGAGGAGTAAAACCTCGAGATACCAGAGATTCATCAAGAACTGAAGGACAGTAGGACCATGGTTCATGCGAAGGATGTTGAAACCAGAAATTTGGAACGCAACTCCAGAATATTAAAGGACGTCACGAGAGACTTCGCGTCAACAGAGTTGATTTGGCAAAAGAATGTCAGGACCCCGATTCCAAGTCACATCGATCTAGCCGGTAATACCACATATCACTTTGCGGCCTCATATCACTTTGCGCCTTTTGGCTCACGTATATGATAGTGTCGCTAGCATCCATATGACAGAGAACCCGGCCGACATGGCTAGTCGTGAACCCAAAGCGGCACAGACCTATGGAGACAGGCATACATGAATCACATCAAGCATGTCGGTCATCAGCGAGTGATTCCGGGCTGTAACACTGGGCTAACAGGACTCCAGGGAACCCGGGCTGTAGCAGGCTAGGCAGGACTCCGGAAGTCACCGCGTGACATTTCCCCGAAGGGCAGACATAGGAACAAAGTGAATCACATGCCGGCCAGTCAAGTGTCCTGAGCAGTAGTGCTGGGCTAGCAGGACTCCGGTGAACCGGGCTGTAGCGGACTACTATGGCTCGAGGAACACTAGACTACATTTCCCCATAAGAAAGGTTGCCAAGGATAGACAACTAGATTGTCGGATCCCACTCATACCAAGCATTTCAATCATACGCACAATATGCCCGATATGAGTACATACAACATGGCATCACAACAAAACTCTACAACTCAAGTACTTTATTTAAAGGCTCCAGAGAGCCATACATAACATGTTCATACAGATAGGGGTCACATGACCCGACACTCAAGTCATACAATCATACAAGCACATGCGGAAGCAACTAGTCTGAGTACAGACTCTAGAAAGAAAGAAGGCTTCTCGAAGCCTGTCTATCTACATAAGGCCCTCCATGGCCAGGATCACCACCTGGGTGGCTTGTCACTCGTCGACGTCAAGGTCTACATAGAACCCATCGGAGGGGGCGGTGCTGTCGTCTGAAAACAGTAATTAAGCAAACATGAGTAGAAAGGTACTCAGCAAGTCTTACATCAGAACCTACTATACATGTTTATTCTCAAGAAGGATGGTGGGGTTAATGCAGCAAGCCAGCTTTGACTCTTGGCTAAACTATCCTACGGAACTTCACTAGAAAAATAGTTTTCGCACACGAGACCACTACTCGCCAACACAATACTCCACCGGGGATCCTCCCTCGTCATCCTACGAGAGGGCCATCCTTGGTACTCACACTTATCTTGAGTCTTTTAGTAGTATCCATTAACTTGTCTATGAACTATATAGGCAACCAAGTAGTCCTTTACCGCGGACGCGGCTATTCGAATAGTTTTATACCCTGCAGGGGTGTACTTCTTCATACACGCTTTCACCACTTACCGCCGTTTGCACGACATGTTCTCGGCAACCTTCAAGCGGAAGCCCAGCGAGGGTGTCGGCCACGGCCTACCTAAACACTTAAGTCTCTAGTCCAGGTTTATCGCCTATCCAGGTTCCATCCGCAGGGAGTCCGGCCGAGGTTTCCACATACGGCCCCGAACGATGTGAACAGGGTTCCTGAGACACCAAACGGGTGACTCGGTACACCGTGCCACGGTGTATCTACCGCAACATAGCACACCCCTAGGGTCAGCGCTACGCACGGCCGCCAACACATAAGCTACAAGCACCAGAAACTATTTGCAACTCCTGGACAGAGTACTAGGGTGATTAAGAAGCCGAGAGGGTCCATTAAGGATCCCAGTGCATGGTAGTAGCTGAATCTTAAATCACGCATACAGATCTCAGTTCTTAGGGACGGTCTCAATGAAACAACCCACCATGTACTCCTACATGGCCTCTCATCGATACCTTTACCAAAACATGTTCAACACATCCCTCACATTACCGGCATAAGCATTTCACTCTAGCCCATCACCCAGATGAACCAGCCCTGACACAACTCTAAGCATAGCAGGCATAGCAAGGTAGGAATCACATACATAGCTCAATCAATTCCTACACATGCTAGTGGGTTTCATCTAGTTACTGTGGCAATGATAGGTCATGCAGAGGATAAGGGTTCAACTACCGTAGCACACAACAGTTTGAATTGCGTTGTCTTAATGCAGTAAACAAGAGCAGAAGCGAGAACATGGGTTTGTATCGGAATGATCAATGGATAGCTTGCCTGATGGAGTGGTAGTGGGATACTGCCCTTCAGTTGGATACTCGTGAATATCCTCGGAGGCAGAACCTACCACGAAGAACACATCGGAGCACAATCAACACATGACGATATGCAACAATATGATGCATGCTATGACATGGCAATATGGATGTGTCTTGGCCTAATGCAAGCTAAAATAGAAAGGGATGAACTCATTTGAATCAAAGATTCAAATATTAGCTCATTAAACATGGCCTTAATAGTGCATTTCCTTATTCTGCTTAAACAGCAAGGTAAACTTGTTTTGTCATGCATGAAACCATTACAGATGGATAGATTGAATTTTTCTGATAATTTTTCATATATAAATTATTTCATTCGGAGTTATGGTTGAATTTCTATGAATTTTTGAAGTTTGAACTATTTTCTGGAATTTCCTGTATAAAACTAATTCCAGTAAATTAATTACTGCGTCAGCAATACGTCAGGGTGACGTTAGGGTCAACGGGGACATCCAGGTCAAACCTGACCAATGGGTCCCGCATGTCAGTAGTTAATTAAACTAACTAATTTTAGTTAGATACTAATCTGGATAATTAGCAGAGGGGGCCCACTTGTCATTGACTCAGGGGAGTCAACCTGGGCCCACCCAGTCCACGTCAGTGGTCAAATCCACCGGTCAACAGGGCTAATCCCGTCGGCGTTGAGTCGCCGGCGAGGCCGAGACGGCGGAGGGCTTCGGAAAACGCCCTCAGGCGACCAAAACGACGGCGGAGATGTGCTACACGATGCGGGGAGCAAGCCACATCATTTGGTGGAGGAAGTGGGACTCGGGGAGGCCGGAAACGACGCGGGCGACGACCTTAGCGGTCGCCGGAGTTCGGGCGTGGACGAACCCGGCGCTACGGGGCACGGCGAGGCACGGGGAGTGGTGCGTTAGGTTCCTGGGAGCGCGTGGAAGACGAAGGCGTGCTCGGGCTCGAGCTTACGCGCCTGTGGCCACGGCGGCGACATGGCCGGCGGAGCCGAGCTCTCGGCCTCGATGGCAGAGGGGGTTGGAGGATGCGGACGAGCGCGGGAAGAAGGGCGGAGGAAAGATGGGCTCACCGGGAACTCGCAGACAAGGCTAATGAGCTCGGGGAGGGCTTGAGGCCGGCGAATCGACCGGAGATGGCTCGGGTGCCCGAGGTTGAAGACGAGGTCAAAGGCGGCGTTCGGCGGCATTTGGAGTCGCGTGGGTCGGCGGAGAGGTCCAGGGCGACGGGGCGGAGCTGTTGGGCTCGTCGGAGGGGCGAGGGGATGGCTCTGGTGGCGACTACGGTGATCGGTGGCGAGGGACGCACTCGGCCATCGCGGGAGAGGGAGAGGGAGACGAGGGGGAGAGTGAGAGAGGATGAGAGGGGGACCTGGGGGTCGCGTGGCGTCCTTAGGCATCTCCCGGGCGTCGACAGAAGCAGGAGGTGGCCGATGCGTGGCCGCGGGCAACGGCCACGCGCTCCGCGTCCTTCTGGTGCGAGGAGGACGACGACTGGCCGCGCCAGTAGGCTGGGCCGAGCCAGGTGGGCTGGCCAGCACAGGTAAGGCCAAGGTGGGCTTCTCCCTCCCTTTTTTTAAATTGTTTCTGTTTTCTATTAAACTGTAACTGTTGGGCTTTATTAAAAAATACTAAAATGTTTCCAAAAATCCTGAAAATAAATGTGAGCTCTGTTTAGAATAATTCCAACAGGAAACATTTATTCCCAAAATTATTTGAGCATTTAAATTATTTTATAGCATTTAAATGCCCAAATTCAAATACTTATGATTTAAATCAATGACCTTCTGTTGACCTAGAAAATTGTGCACCAATTTTGCCAGAGGTTCTAACCCAAGACAAAGAGGGTGAACATTTTAGAAGGGCATTTCAGGTTCATTGAAATTATTTTTAGTAAACCCTAGTTGATTTCAGGGGGGGTGCTGGGGGTTTCTACTTTCCCCATTTCAAATTTAAGAGAAATTTAAACATGATGCACACTCTAATGCTTGAACTAGCTAGGGTGTGACAACTCTCCCCCACTCAAAACAATCTCGTCCTGAGATTTAGGACCCTCTGGAAAGAAGGTGGGGTACTCAAGTCGAAGACGATCCTCCCTTTCCCAAGTGGCTTCTTTCTCGGAATGGTGTGACCATTGAACCTTGAGAAACTTGATATTATGACGTCGAGTGGTACGCTCGGCTTGATCAGGGATACGAACGGGATATTCCCGATAAGAGAGGTTATCTTGTAGATCAGGCGTTTCGTGGTCCACTCCACGGATAGGATCCGCGAAGCAACGCCTGAGTTGTGAAACGTGGAAGACATCATGAACTCTGGAGAGATGCGGAGGAAGTTCCAACTGGTAGGCAACTTCCCCTCGTTTGGCAAGAATGCGAAAGGGTCCAATGTAACGAGGAGCCAATTTGCCATTGATACCAAAACGATGGGTTCCTTTTAACGGGGTAACCCGAAGGTAGGCCTTCTCATCGACTTCATAAGTCATAGGCTTATGTTTACGATCATATTGTCTCTTTTGACGAGATTGGGCTGTTTTCAATTTCTCACGAATGACGCGAACCTGCTCTTCCGCTTCCTGAATCATATCCGGGCCAAAGAGTTGTCTTTCCCCGGTTTCTGACCAGTTAAGAGGCGTTCGACATTTTCGTCCATAGAGAACTTCGAAAGGAGCTTTGCCCAGGCTAGCTTGATAACTATTGTTATAAGCAAACTGCGTGAATGGAAGGCATTTCTCCCAACTCATTCCGAATGAGATAACAGAAGCTCGGAGCATATCTTCCAGAATTTGATTGACTCGCTCTACTTGACCACTTGATTGAGGATGGAAGGTGGTGCTAAAGGAGAGATGAGTTCCCATAGCATTTTGGAAACTTTCGCAAAATCGAGAGGTGAAGAGACTCCCACGGTCTGAGTTAATTTCCAATGGGACACCATGGAGAGACACTATTCGGGAGATGTATAAATCGGCTAGCTGGCTAGCAGTGATACTCTCACGAACAGGTAGGAAATGGGCTACTTTGGGAAGACGGTCGATCATGACGAAGGTGGCATTATTCCCTCTCTTGGTCCTGGGAAACCTAGTAATGAAATCCATACTGATTTTATCCCATTTCCATTCAGGAATAGCCAAAGGTTGAAGGGTGCCAGCAGGCCGTTGATGCTCTGCTTTAGCACAACGACAAACATCGCAATTAGCAATATATTGAGCGATTTCTCTCTTCATCCTAGTCCACCAAAACCTCTGGCGTAGGTCTTGATACATTTTAGTGCTACCGGGATGAATGGTGAGAGGGGATTCATGAGCTTCCTTAAGGATCAACTGGCGTAGATGTTGTTTCTTGGAAACCACCAAACGGTTCTCAAAGAAGACAACACCCCACTTATCCATGGAAAAACACTTAGCAACTCCGCTAGCAATGTTTTCCTTAATCCAGGATATGCCCTTATCATACTGCTGGGCGGTTATGATCTGATCCATAAGGTTAGGTTTCGCCACCAGGGTGGATAGGAATCCTCAAGGAACAATGTGAAGATTAAGCTTACGGAATTCCTCATGGAGAAGTGGTTGACTTTGTTGTAACATCAGGTTGTTACAATAGGATTTATGACTTAGTGCATCAAACATGACATTGGCTTTTCCTGGGGTGTAAGTTATTCGTAAGTCATAATCCGAGATCAACTCAACCCAACGTCTTTGCCTGAGATTCAAATCTGGTTGGGTGAAGATATATTTCAAACTTTGGTGATCGGTGAAGATCTCGGAACGATTACCGAGGAGGTAATGTCGCCAAGTTTTAAGTGCATGGACTACAGCTGCCAGTTCTAGGTCATGTGTGGGATAATTTTCCTCATGTGGGTGTAATTTCCGTGAAGCATAGGCAATTACCTGATGATCTTGCATGAGTATGCAACCTAGTCCTTATCGCGAGGCGTTGCAATAGATAATAAAGTCCTTGGAGAAATCTGGTGGTACCAGTACGGGGGCAGATGTCAGGCATCTTTTCAGTTCCTGAAAGGTGAACTCGCACCATGGTGTCCACTCGAACTTTTTATCTTTCTTGAGGAGTTCAGTTAGAGGTTTAGCAACCTTGGAGAAATTCTCGACGAAGCGGCGACAATAGCTCGCTAAGCCAAGGAAGCTCCGAACTTGCTTGACCATCTCAGGTGGAGTCCAATCAAGGACAGCTTGAACTCGCTCGGGATTGACAGCAATACCCTTACCAGAGATTACATGGCCTAGATAGGTCACTTCTGGCAACCAAAATTCACACTTGGAGAATTTGGCATAAAGGCGATGCTCTCGAAGTTTCATCAATACCAGCCTTAGATGTTCGGCATGTTCCTTTTCATTCTTGGAGTAGATGAGTATGTCATCGAGGTATACTACGACGAATTTATCCAAGTACTCCATGAAGACCGAGTTCATTAACCGGGAGAAGGTAGCCGGGGCATTGGTTAAACCGAAGGACATAACGGTGTACTCGTATTAGCCATAACGAGTAACAAAGGCCGTTTTGGGAATGTCCCCGTTTCTGATTTTGATTTGATGGTAGCCCAACCTCAAATCCATCTTGGAAAAGAATGAGGATCCAGCGAGCTGATCATACAGACCGTTGATCCTAGGAAGCGGGTATTTGTTCTTGATGGTGACCAAGTTGACGGGTCGGTAATCCACAACCATTCGATCTGTTCCATCCTTCTTCTTGATGAAGAGGACGGGGCAAGCCCAAGGAGAGGAACTAGGACGGATGAAACCCTTTTTCAAGGACTCATCAAGTTGGTTCTTAAGCTCGGCTAGTTCTAAGGGTGCCATCTTGTAGGGTCTTCTAGAAATTGGAATGGTTCCTGGAACAATATCTATCACAAACTCCACATCCCTGTCAGGTGGAACACCTGGCAGTTCTTCTGGAAAGACATCCGGAAAGTCTCGGACTACCGGAACATCCTCAAGGTCTGGAAGGGGGTTGGCATTTAGGGAGTAAAGCTGGCGCTTGGCCACTCGAGTTAAGACATTAACTGTCTTGCCCGATGGGTGAGTAAGTTGAACGGTTCTAGTGGCACAGTCAATCTTAGCATAATGAGCTGACATCCAGTCCATACCTAAGATGATGTTTATGTCCGAGGACTTGAGGGCTATTAAGGATGCAAGGAAGACAAGTCTATCGACAAGAATTTCGTTCCCATGGCTTACTCTAGAAGTTTTCCATTTGGAACCCGGAGTTTGGATTAGCATGGAAGTGGGCATGTCACAGAATGTCATGTTGTGCAATCGAGCATAGTTCTCGGATATGAATGAATGAGATGCTCCAGTATCGAAAAGAACAGATGCCGGATGGCAGTTAACAAGGAGCGTACCAAGGACGACGTTGGGATCCTCATGAGCCTCCTCGGCTGAAACATAATTGACATGCCCACGTGCAGTGGTGGCCGGCTTGGCGTAGAACGTTTTTCCCGCGGGCTTACCACGGCCAACGGACTTTCCAGATTGATTGGGGTTGTTGTTCTGGGGACACTCTCGGCTATAGTGACCTGGCTCTCCACACTTGAAGCATGTCACCACATTGGGGCGTGGAGCAGCGTTCGCAGCGGGGCCAACATAGGGCTTGGGCGGTGCAAATTGCTGGTTGGGATGAGGCGCCTCAAAGGATGGCCTCGGGATGAACCTGGGTGGCAGTGCCGTGCTTGGAATCCACACCCGGCGCTTCTGAGCTCCAGAGTCGGATGAAGAGCCAAAATCACGGGAGTGCTTGCGTGAAGCGTCATAATCAGTCTGGCCTGTCTCAGCACTGATGGCTTTATTGACCAACTTCTGAAAGAATGTGCACTCGTGCAGACGGAGATCGCGGCAAAGCTCAAGGCTAAGTCCCTTGCGGAACCTTGCCTGCTTCTTAGCGTCAGTAGATACCTCTTTAGGGGCATAACGTGCTAGGTTCCCAAATTCACGACTGTAAGCATCCACAGTCAGTCTTCCTTGGGTGAAGTTGCAGAACTCCTCCCTCTTGCGATCCATGAGACCTTCCAGAATGTGATGCTCATGGAAAGCCTCACTGAAATCAGCCCAAGTAGTAATTTGGCCGACCGGGCGCATAGCTTCGAAGTTTTCCCACCAAAGGCTAGCAGGGCCTTCGAGGTGATAGACAGCATAAGTAACCTTGTCGGCTTCGGCTACGTTGGCAGAACGTAGCTTGTGGGTGATGCTGCGAAGCCAGTCATCCGCGTCGAGGGGCTCGACGGAATGGTTAAACTTTGGTGGGTACAGCTTGATAAAGTCATTGATTGACACCAAGTCATTTCGCGGGTGGCGTGCAGTGTTCTGCTCTATCCGCTCCAGCAGGCGGTTGGTCTCACGCTTGTTTCTTTCCGCCTCCAGCATTACTTCGGCCAGAGAAGGCGGGTGAGGCAGATTTTCACCTCTAGCAGCACTGGCTTCCCCCTGCTCCGGGGCAGCAGGGTTGCTGCGGGTGTTGACCATCCTAGGAGAAAACAAGACAACGGTTTAGACAAGGATGGCTCAAACTTAGCAAGGAAGTGCAGAATGTAATGGATAACACGGAATGCAGAGATGTTCATCCGTATGTCACGGTAATATAAGCTGCCATATATATACCAACGGTCATACACATCATACATAGTTTAGTACAAGCCCAGGCTACAGTACAACTATGATGAAAGATGTTACATCTCATCGAAGGCATTCCAAGCTCCTATACATTATTTGTCTACACCTCCGGAATCGATTACACGCAAAGTCATATTCCACAAGTCACGCAGGACAGTGGAGATACAACTACTACAATACTAGTGGTACTACTACTAAATCAGACAGCTCCGTAGTAGTCCTCATAGAAGTCACCTCCATAGCCTGGAAGTTCAACGTGACCATCCGGGAACAGACGGTCCTGAGGAGCCTGTGGACCATAGGGGCTAGGATGGGGTCTTGGACCAACAAACGGTGGCCTGCGGGGACCACGGGTGGGGTGATGCCTCCCACATCACGCCAATCCACCACGTCTGGAAAAGCAGACCTCACAGGATACAGATCCCTTGTATCCATACATCCAGCTTGCACCGCAGGTGCAAACCGAGTCAATGTGGCCCAATGATCAGCACGGGTATTGAAAAGCTCCAGCTTCAAGGCCCGATTCTCTCGGTCCTTATCTTCGAGCATCTCAGTAGTGGTACGAGTTAATGAATCCTCCTGAGTGGAGTCAACATAGATAGCCTAAAGATACCCTTGCGCTCCCGGAAGTGAAGCTGGCATGTAACGGAAATCAGTGTTCCGAAGCAGGCCAGTCCGGACTCGAATGATGGTCATCATGGAATAGGCAGCATCCTACACAGCCATCTCAACGGTAACCCCGAGTCCATAGGAATAGTGAAGGGGCTCGGTAGATCCAGGATAAGAAGGAAATATCCTGACGGTGCAGAGATACTAGCTTTGATTAAAGTCGCGGAACTGCTCTTCGACGGTGTATTCGGGATACCAACGGTAACCCGTCTCGATCATGACTCGGAATAACATAGCAGTATGACCGGGCACGTCGAGGCACTGGGTCAGGCAAACCACTTGGTTTTGAACATGGTTGGCCATCTGAAAGCACAACCACAATGCAAAGACATTAGAATCCCTGGAAAAAATTGGACAGCATAACGGCTGTAAATGCTCAGAAAAAGATTTGAGACATCCACAACAGTTCACAATACCGCTCAACAACATCATATCAAGGTTCTGATTAAATTAGTAACATACTAGGAATAGTAGAAACTGAACTGGGACTTGTAACAATAATCCTATAAGCTACTACGGATTAGTAACACGTGAACCTGATAGAAGAAGAGAGCCTAGTCCTTAACCCACGTTGAATGAGAAGAGAATGACTCAGATCAGAGGCATAGGGTAAAGGATTAAAAGAGCCTTACGTTCCCCCCCCCCCCACAATCAATTCACCTACATATAACTAAAGCATTTCTAGACTCGATATCTACCAGTTTGGCTCAACGAACCTACAGGCAGTCTGGCTCTGATACCAACGCTGTCAGGACCCTGATTCCAAGTCACATCGATCTAGCCGGTAATACCTCATATCACTTTGCGGCCTCGCGCATGGTATCCCACGGGTGTCGCCTTACCATGGCCCGGGACCGTTTGCGCCTTTTGGCTCACGTATATGATAGTGTCGCTAGCATCCATATGACAGAGAACCCGGGCCGACATGGCTAGTCATGAACCCAAAGCGGCACAGACCTATGGAGACAGGCATACATGAATCACATCGAGCATGTCGGTCATCAGCGAGTGATTCCGGGCTGTAGCACTAGGCTAACAGGACTCCGGGGAACCCGGGCTATAGCCGGCTAGGCAGGACTCTGGAAGTCACGCGTGACATTTCCCCAAAGGGACAGACATAGGAACGAAGTGAATCACATGCCGGCCAGTCAAGTGTCCTGAGCAGTAGTGCTGGGCTAGCAGGACTCCGGTGAACCGGGCTGTAGCGGACTACTATGGCTCGAGGAACACTAGACTACATTTCCCCATAAGAAAGGCTGCCAAGGATAGACAACTAGATTGTCGGATCCCACTCATACCAAGCATTTCAATCATACACACAATATGCCCGATATGAGTACATACAACATGGCATCACAACAAAACTCTACAACTCAAGTACTTTATTTAAAGGCTCCAGAGAGCCATACATAACATGTTCATACAGATAGGGGTCACATGACCCGACACTCAAGTCATACAATCATACAAGCACATGCGGAAGCAACTAGTCTGAGTACAGACTCTAGAAAGAAAGAAGGCTTCTCGAAGCCTATCTATCTACATAAGGCCCTCCATGGCCAGGATCACCACCTGGGTGGCTAGTCACTCATCGACGTCAAGGTCTACATAGAACCCATCGGAGGTGGCAGTGCTGTCGTCTGAAAATAGTAATTAAGCAAACATGAGTACAAAGGTACTCAACAAGTCTTACATCAGAACCTACTATACATGCTTATTCTCAAGAAGGATGGTGGGGTTAATGCAGCAAGCCAGCTTTGACTCTTGGCTAAACTATCCTACGGAACTTCACTAGAAAAATAGTTTTCACACACGAGTCCACTACTCGCCAACACAATACTCCACCGGGGAACCTCCCTCGTCATCCTATGAGAGGGCCATCCTCAGTACTCACACTTATCTTGAGTCTTTTAGTAGTATCCATTAACTTGTATATGAACTGTATAGGCAACCAAGTAGTCCTTTACGGCGGACGCGGCTATTCGAATAGTTTTATACCCTGCAGGGGTGTACTTCTTCATACACGCTTTCACCACTTACCGCCGTTTACACGACATGTACTCGGCAACCTTCAAGCGGAAGCCCAGCGAGGGTGTCGGCCACGGCCTACCTAAACACTTAAGTCTCTAGTCCAGGTTTATCACCTATCCAGGTTCCATCCGCAGGGAGTCCGGCCGAGGTTTCCACATACGGCCCCGAACGATGTGAACAGGGTTCCCGAGACACCAAACGGGTGACTCGGTACACCGTGCCATGGTGTATCTACCGCAACATAGCCCACCCCTAGGGTCAGCACTACGCACGGCCGCCAACACATAACCTACAAGCACCAGAAACTATTTGCAACTCCTGGACAGAGTACTAGGGTGATTAAGAAGCCAAGAGGGTCAATTAAGGATCCCAGTGCATGGTAGTAGCTGAATCTTAAATCACGCATGCAGATCTCAGTTCTTAGGGATGGCCTCAATGAAACAACCCACCATGTACTCCTACATGGCCTCTCATCGATACCTTAACCAAAACATGTTCAACACATCCCTCACATTACCGGCATAAGCATTTCACTCTAGCCCATCACCCAGATGAACCAGCCCTGACACAACTCTAAGCATAGCAGGCATAGAAAGGTAGGAATCACATACATGGCTCAATCAACTCCTACACATGCTAGTGGGTTTCATCTAGGTACTGTGGCAATGACAGGTCATGCAGAGGACAAGGGTTCAACTACCGTAGCACACAGCAGTTTGAATCGCGTTGTCTTAATGCAGTAAACAAGAGCAGAAACGAGAACATGGGTTTGTATCGGAATGATCAATGGATTGCTTGCCTGATGGAGTGGTAGTGGGATACTGCCCTTCAGTTGGATACTCGTGAATATCCTCAGAGGCAGAACCTACCACGAAGAACACATCGGAGCACAATCAACGCATGACGATATGCAACAATATGATGCATGCTATGACATGGCAATATGGATGTGTCTTGGCCTAATGCAAGCTAAAATATAAAGGGATGAACTCATTTGAATCAAAGATTCAAATATTAGCACATTAAACATGGCCTTAATAGTGCATTTCCTTATTCTGCTTAAACAGCAAGGTAAACTTGTTTTGTCATGCATGAAACCATTACAGATGGATAGATTGAATTTTTCTGATAATTTTTCATATATAAATTATTTCATTTGGAGTTATGGTTGAATTTCTATGAATTTTTGAAGTTTGAACTATTTTTTGGAATTTCCTGTATAAAACTAATTCCAGTAAATCAATTACTGCGTCAGGGTGACGTCAGGGTCAACGGGGACGTCCAGGTCAAACCTGACCAGTGGTTCCCGCGTGTCAGTAGTTAATTAAACTAACTAATTTTAGTTAGATACTAATCTGGATAATTAGCAGAGGGGGGCCCACTTGTCATTGACTCAGGGGAGTCAACCTGGGCCCACCCAGTCCACGTCAGTGGTCAAATCCACCGGTCAACAGGGCTAATCCCGCCGGCGTTGACTCACCGGCGAGGCCGAGACGGCGGAGGGCTTCGGAAAACGCCCTCAGGCGACCAAAACGACGGCGGAGATGTGCTATGTGATGCGGGGAGCGAGCCGCATCGTTTGGTGGAGGAAGAGGGGCTAGGGGAGGCCGTAAATGACACTGGCGATGACCTTGGCGGTCGCCGAAGTTCGGGCGTGGACGAACCCGACGCTACGGGGCACGACGAGGCGCGGGGAGTGGTGCGTTAGGTTCCTGGGAGCGCGTGGAAGATGAAGGCGTGCTCGGGCTCGAGCTTACGCGCCTGTGGCCACGGCGGCGACATGGCCGGCGGAGCCGAGCTCTCAGCCTCGATGGCAGAGGATGTTGGAGGATGCGGACGAGCGCGAGAAGAAGGGCGGAGGAAAGATGGGCTCACCAGGAACTCGCAGAGCAGGCTAATGAGCTCGGGGAGGGCTTGTGGCCGGCGAATCGACCGGAGATGGCTCGGGTGCCCGAGGTTGAAGACGAGGGCAAAGGCGGCGTTCGGCGGCGTTTGGAGTCGTGTGGGTCGGCGGAGAGGTCCAGGGCGACGGGGCGGAGCTGTTGGGCTTGTCGGAGGGGCGAGGGGATGGCTCTGGTGGCGACTACGGCGATCGGTGGCGAGGGACGAACTCGGCCATCGCGGGAGAGGGAGAGGGAGACGAGGGGGAGAGTGAGAGAGGATGAGAGGGGGACGTGGGGGTCGTGTGGCGTCCTTAGGCGTCTCCCGGGCGTCGGCAAAAACAGGAGGTGGCCGGCGCGTGGCCGCGGGCGCCGGCCACGCGCTCCGCGTCCTTCTGGTGCGAGGAGGACGACGACTGGCCGCGCCAGTAGGCTGGGCCGAGCCAGGTGGGCTGGCCAGCACAGGTAAGGCCCAGGTGGGCTTCTCCCTCCCTTTTTTTAAATTGTTTCTATTTTCTATGAAACTGTAACTGTTGGGCTTTATTAAAAAATACTAAAATGTTTCCAAAAATCCTAAAAATAAATGTGAGCTCTATTTAGAATAATTCCAACAGGAAACATTTATTCCCAAAATTATTTGAGCATTTAAATTATTTTATAGCATTTAAATGCCCAAATTCAAATACTTATGATTTAAATCAATGACCTTCTGTTGACCTAGAAAATTGTGCACCAATTTTGCCAGAGGTTCTAACCCAAGACAAAGAGGGTGAACATTTTAGAAGGGCATTTCAGGTTCATTGAAATTATTTTTAGTAAACCCTAGTTGATTTCAGGGGGGTGCTGGGGGTTTCTGCTTTCCCCATTTCAAATTTAAGAGAAATTTAAACATGATGCACACTCTAATGCTTGAACTAGCTAGGGTGTGACAAAGAACTTGAGAAAGACAAGCAAGATCGGAAGAAGCCATTGGAGGAATGAACAAGGCTTGAAGAGTATGGAGACGTTGAAGATTTATTGACCTTTAGAAGACCAAACCCATGTTATATACCTATGTTAGATGCGACATTTGTGAGCTGTCATTTGTTTGATGTTTTTCCCGACAGCCACAAATAAAATCTGTCTTTTCAAAACTTTTGTTTGTATTATGTGTATCCCTCTCTATCTCTCTTATCTCACCCCAAACCCTTGGACCCAATAGAGAATGAATGGAGATGAGCTTGTACTTTTTGGACCGATGAGTCAGTTGGAGACAGACCGATGGATTCAGAACATGGAGGATCACATGGAGAATAACCCTATAGTTGGACATGATATAACCCAGCATGCTCTTCAGTGTTTTGAAAGAGGTGCTGCTACTTGGTGGAGGATGTACCAAACCATCAATGGATGGCAAGGAGTAACCACTTGGAAAGAATTTAAGTTGACTCTGCCAAAGTCTCGGCTTGTGTCCCAGAAGTTGAAGCCTTATGGAAAGGATATGAAGAAACCTTGTGCATGCAAGATTTATGGAGAAATAGGACACACCCATAAAGAACACAAGGATGAATGCACTAATTGTGAAGGAAGTCACCCAGTTGAAGAGTGCCCAACTAGGCAGATTACTTGTTTCTTGTGTGAAGGGAGTACCCACTAGCCTGCTCAGTGTCACATTTACCCCATGGTACAACAAACCATCCAGCAGAAGAAAGAAGTAATGAAAGGAGCCCTCATGGAAATTTTAGAAGAAGCTGTGATGAAGGAAGAGATGGAGGACACACCTAAACAAGACCCGAGTAAACCCTGCACTAAGTCTTGCTATTCATGTGGAGAAGAAGGACACATCTCCCAAAATTGTTTGAATGGGGATCTAGTAGAATTCCCGACAGAGGAAGAAGAATATGACCCATAGGAAATAGAAGCCCTGATTGGAATGGAAAAGTCCAGGAAGAGAAACCGATTGGATTCCAGGAAGGATCTGAGTCATATCACCTGTTATAGGTGCAAGGAGTCAGGGCACTACCTCAGCAGTTTCCCAAAAAGGAACCTCGAGACTTGTCAGAAGTAAGATGTTTTCGTTGTAATGGAGCAGGGCACTTTGCCAGAGAATGCCCCAAGGAGAAGGAAACTTGTGCTAGATAGTTGAGTTTGCAACAAAAGAAATGGAGTAGTAGAGGTGAGAGCATTTTATTTTATATTGAGGTGTTGAGTTGAGACATGTAATGTAAAAGCGAGAGATTGTAATCATTTGGGAATGAATAAAGTTAGCATCGTTGGTACTGATATGGATTTTATGAGTTGTTACTCTATGAAGAAGAATTTTGGCCATTTTGAGGATATGAGAAAATATGGTCTATGGAAGATTTGTGCATTTTAAGGGTGGTAGTACCCTGTAAGAACCATTGACCCCTGGAAAAGATAAGGATACTCCACTGAGTGGATTTCGGACAAAATGAATACGAGTTTTGTCTCGATATGTGTGATACCCCAAGAGTATGTAGGATAAAGGTGGAGACCGTCAGTTGTTTGGACCAAATGTGATCAAGGAGTCAGAAGACAATGTTAAGTTGATTCGAGATAGACTGAAGGTAGCTCAGTACATGCAGAAGAGTTATGCAGACTCAAAAACGCAAGGAGGTAGTCTATGAAATTGGAGACAGAGCATGCCTTCGTGAGTCCCCTCTGCGACGAATTAAATGATTTGGAGTTAAGGGAAAGTTAGCCCCAATATTTGTAGGACCATACCGAGTTTTGGAGCGTATGAGAGAAGTGGCCTACAAGTTGGAGTTACCCAAAGGACCGTCAGGAATTCATGATGTGTTTCATGTTTCCCAGTTAAAGAAGTGCCATGCAGGGATGGCCAATATTCCCCTGTAAGGACGCTTGACCCTGGAAAGGATAATGATGTTCCATGAAGTGAAGTATGGACTTCATAAGTATAAGTTTTTAACTCGGTATGTGGGATATCCCACAAGGATGAAGAGATGAATTACTATTGGATATAAAGGAGGTATGATGTTAGAAATATGGATCAATGGAAATTCCATGATGAGTCTGAGTAATCATGTCCTAGTTTGGTGCCAATAGAAGGAAGGAAGACAGTACAATTGGATGGATTTAAGAATACTAGGAAGTTGGAAGTTGGAATAATGATCAGTTGCCCGATGATAAGTTCAAGGACTACAAGTGATGGGATGGGCCATAACCCATATGCCCCAGGACCTGCCAAGAAGCAAGCACATTCTTGCTGAAGGGAAAAACCCTGGAAGAAGTTACAATTTAATCGATAGACGATTTTATAGGAGTAACGCAAAACCTGAGAGTTGTGAAGGAACGATAGATGTTTGTTTCGCTTGTAGAATCAATGGATTATTCCAAACGCAGTTCATGGACAAGAGAAATTCTGCAATGCTTGTGAGGATGACCGAGTGTTAGAATGCGAGATTCGCTAAACCATATACAAGGTAATGATTTGGGTGCGGGATGGATTTATCACCATACCGACTTACTCTTATTATTCGCCTTGCTATATGGGATGGTAAATTTGAGTGACTTACCTATAGTAAAGAGACAACGATCAAAACCCTGTTTAAACCTTAGAATGGTAAGAATGTTTTCCCTTGTACAAGGCAGCTTTGCCAACCGTAGGTTATACGGTGAGGATCAACCCAGACCCATTTCCTGCAGGAGAAACCCTAAATTGTTGACCACCATGAGATATCGATAGTTGTTTAGTATTGGCGCCAGACCCGTTAGCTAAGAAGACCCAGTCTCGGAATAACCTTACCAGGATGAAAGTATAGAAGAATTGAGGAAAAGGTTATGCCGCTGCCGGAAGCCAGAGAAGGAATTATCCTTACGATCTGAGAAGACCGGCCCTGTCAAGAATAAGGATGGAATATATGAGTATTGATGGGACCGTAACGATGTTTTTAAGGGTGGTAGCACCCGAGACCATGGAGACGATCGATGGATTTTGAGAAGACCCCCAAACCCAACCTATTTCTTTCTAGCCTCTCCGAATCTCGAGGACGAGATTCATTTTACGGGTGGTAGGTTTGTAACATCCCAAAATTCTAAATTTTGGAATGTTATTATAAATAGATTGATTGATTGATTGTTTGATTGTTGTGTGATTGATTGTTTGATTGTTGTGTGATTGATTGAGTGAAATTCGAAACTTTTTGAAAGTTAAATGAGAGGGAATAAAAGGACTTTCCCAAACTTTCATTTTCGCATTTATGATCTCCGGGAATTCAAATTCTTTTCACCACAAAACCCTCGAGAGAAGATGACATGACTTCTTCCATTTATTTAAATGATAAAGGGTTTTGAAAAGATTTGAATTTCATTTGAAAATATTTCAAATTCAGAAACTTCAAGCGACTCAATGATTTTCATGAGAGAAGATAAAATGACTTCTTCGAAACATATGAAATATGAGTTGGGAGTTTAAAAGGATCAAATTCAAAGTCCTTTTGGAAATTATTTTCAATTTGGAGTTATTTGAGTTTTATTCAAATTATTTTTCTCCAAAAATAAAATATATGGAAAATAGGGTAACATGATTCCCTACATCATAAAATTGGAGAGAAATAAATTTGATTTAATTTTGGTATTTTGAAATGATTTTTAGGAGGTTTTATTGCAACAGTAGCACTCTTTGCTATATTTAAATTTTTGTGGATTTTATTTGGCATTATAGAAATGTCCATGTTGTAGAAAATCTTTTTTTGCAAATTTTGGTATATTATATGCCTATATAATATTTACTCATTTCCCTTTTATTTTTTTATTGTCTGGAAAATGTTTTAAAAAAACTCTCTCCGCCGCTGAACTGGGCCGGCCCAACAGGCCGCGGCCCAGCCCAGCCGCGCTCATCACCGACCCCGGGTAGGAATCCGGCTCCCGCACGGGAGCACTGCCACCGGAGTCCGGCCGGACACCGCGTCCGCCTCCCTTGCCTCCTCCCACGCCTCCCCGCCTATATAAGGCGAGGCCGGGCCTCTCTCTCCTCTTGAGCCGCGCCGCCGCCCTCGCGCCAGCGCCACCACCACTGCATCTTGCCACCGCTGCATCTTGCCGCCGCCGCCCCTGCACCGCACTCCACCGCCGCCTCCGACCGCCATCGGTGTCCCCAGCGCACCCGTCGCCCCGTGCCGCCTCGCCCCGTGCGCCTCGCCGTCTCCTCCGATGACCGGAGCCGCCCGCCGAAGCCCCGCGCCGCCTCGCCGGAGCTCGCCTGTCCGTTCCGCTCCGTGAACTGCCGGTTTTCTTCGAACCGCCGCGAACCGGTATAAACCGACCCCGGTCTTTTTTTTAGGTTCGGTTTTTTAAAACCCTAGACTAGAACTATTTTTTAGGTTTTATTAAACAGCGAACGTCCACTGGTTAGACCTTATAAGAGGACGTTCATTATTTAGTCTTTTTGTTTTCTGTTTATTTATGTCAGGGACCTATACGTAATTATCTTTCTTACAGGTCAGTCCCTGTTCTTCAAACAACCACATCTTTTTACCCGTTTATCCTAATTCAACGAAACCAGCGCCCACTTCTTCGTTATGATCTCCTCTATCCAGTAATCCAACCCAAACATGTTTTTGAAAGTTTAAAATTTGAATGAGACCAGATTTGTATTCAAACTTCGTTTGATCGTAACTTCAGTTTTATAACTCCGTTTGAGTTGATTCTTTTTGCAAATCGAAGTTCTTGACCTAAACTTTCTGATAAGGCTAAATTCACATAATTTTGGTACTGTTAGAAATTGTTTTATGCTGCAAGAGTTATTTGCTTGGTTTGATGTTTTTTGAATCGTCTTCTTCGATCTTTCTGACTTTTTTAGTGAGTGCTTATGTGTGGTTACTATTGCTTGCTTACGATAGATTGACCGGAGTGTGACGAGTAGATCTATCAAGAGTTATGAGTGCGAATCATCTTCATCAACATTGCAGGCAACTTCACACTTTGATCATATCCCCTTTCATACCTAGTTTTTATGCATTAGTTTCACCCTCAAACATTGCATGAGTAGGATTGATAACATGTGGGTACTGGGAAGTAGTTGATGAGGTAGGAACCTATTGCCCTGCATTCAAACCTTGGGAGTTACTATTACGTTATGCTTATATTGCCATGATATGCTCGTAGACGTGGATTGGGTTTTGAGAGTATTCATGACAGATGTGAGATTGTTAATTAATGGTTTACTTAAGGTGGCAACTTTAAACACACATCTGGGTGGATTGAGGCACCTGGGTATTCCAGCGATTGCCTGTTTTTTATGGACCGCCACCCAGGCTCAAAGGGATCATGAGATTATTCATACTAGAAACTTCCGTGTGTAGCTACAAGCTACTATGGGCTCTAGCATAGTTGATTAAGTCGTGCGAACTCTTAAAGTGGTAGACTAGCAGATGTAGGGGAAAGTAGGTGTAACGGTCTACCCGATCGTAAGGTGCTAGCGTTTCTGAAAGACTATGTCTCGGTCATCCGGTTCTCAAACACCATGTAGTGCGAGAAATCAAATGGAGGCGATCGAGTCTTGTGGGGAAAAGTGCACAAACCTCTGCAGAGTGTATAAACTAATCATGATTAGCCGTGCCCCCGGTTATGGACGTCTTGAGTATCTAGTACTTGGATTATCATGTGAATCTCATCACGTTACTTTAAATTAATTTTGTTCGGTTTAATGATGTTACTTAATTGGGATTGAGAATGTTGTCAACCATTCTCAATGTTTAACAACCACCATGATAGTTAAAATAAAATTCATTCCTTTGTAGTAGGGAAAAATTGGCTTTTCGCAAAAACACTACAACCATAGAGCTTTTCCACCAGCCAAATATGCATGTAGTGATAGCCTTTATTCATCATTATTCTATGGTGTGAATTTGCCAGTACATTCAATGTACTGACCCTTTGTGGCTGCAACGTCTCATGTTGCAGGATTTCTTACGACGAGTAACTGATACGTTAGGGTTATGATTTCTACACTCAACTTTGCCGTTGGTGTTGATGGGAATCCACAACCTTGTTACTTCCGCTATTTGGATTGAGGTAATAGTATTTTACGTTACTTTATACATGTGATTTACCTCTGTTATAAATCCTCGAGTACTGTGTGTGTCAGCATACCGATCCAGGGATGACACTTAAGCACAGAGACTTGATCCATTCGGGTCGGGTCGCTACACTTGATCATCGATGGAATTGAAGCGTCTTTTGATGTGTTTGGTTCTCTTGTGAAATCAAGATTCCTTCGCCAAGGCAATTGCTCCAGTATTGTCACAAAAGATTTTCATTGGACCCGATGCACTAGGTATTACACCTAGATCGGATATGAACTCCTTTATCCAGCCTCCTTTATTTGCTGCTTTCGAAGCAGCTAGGTACTCCGCTTCACACGTAGATCCAGCCACGACGCTCTACTTGGAACTGCACCAACCGACAGCTCCACCATTCAATATAAATATGTATCCGGTTTGTGACTTAGAGTCATCTGGATCAGTGTCAAAGCTTGCATCGACGTAACCCTTTACGACTAGCTCTTTGTCACCTCCATAAATGAGAAACATATCCCTAGTCCTTTTCAGGTATTTTAGGATGTTCTTGACCGCTGTCCAGTGATCCACTCCTGGATTACTTTGGTACCTCCTTGCTAAACTTATAGCAAGGCACACATCAGGTCTGGTACATAGCATTGCACACATGATAGAACCTATGGCTGAGGCATAGGGAATGACTTTCATTTTTTCTCTATCTTCTGCAGTGGTCGGGCATTGAGTCTAACTCAACTTCACACCTTGTAACACAGGCCAGAACCGTTTCTTTGACTGATCCATTTTGAACTTCTTCAAAACTTTATCAAGGTATGTGCTTTGTGAAAGTCCAGTTAAGCCTCTTGATCTATCTCTATGGATCTTGATGCCCAATATATAAGCAGCTTCACCGAGGTCTTCCATTGAAAAATTCTTATTCAAGTATCCTTTTATGCTTTCCAGAAATTTTGTATTATTTCCAATCAATAATATGTCATCCACAAATAATAGTAGAAATGTTACAAAGCTCCCACTCACTTTCTTGTAAATACAGGCTTCTCCGAAAGTCTGTATAAAACCATATGCTTTGATCACACTATCAAAACGTATATTCCAACTCCGAGAGGCTTGCACCAGTCCATAAATGGATCGCTGGAGCTTGCACACTTTGTTAGAACCTTTAGGATCGACAAAATCTTCTGGTTGCATCATATACAACTCTTCTTTAAGATGTCCATTAAGGAATGCAGTTTTGACATCCATTTGCCAAATTTTATAATCATAAAACGCGGCAATTGCTAACATGATTCGGACTGACTTAAGCATTGCTATGGGTGAGAAGGTCTCATCATAGTCAACTCCTTGAACTTGTCAAAAACATTTCGCAACAAGTCGAGCTTTGTAGACAGTAACATTACCATCAGCGTCAGTCTTCTTCTTGAAGATCCATTTATTCTCTATTGCTTGCCGATCATCGGGCAAGTCAACCAAAGTCCACACTTTGTTCTCACACATGGATCCCATCTCAGATTTCATGGCCTCAAGCCATTTCACGGTATCTGGGCTCATCATCGTTTCCTCATAGTTTGTAGGTTCGTCATGGTCAAGTAACATGACTTCCAGAACTGGATTACCGTACCACTCTGGTGTGGATCTTACTCTGGTTGACCTACGAGGTTCAGTAGTAACTTGATCTGAAGTTTCATGATCATCATCATTACCTTCCTGACTAATTGGTGTAGGAATCACTGGAACTGATTTCTGTGATGAACTACTTTCCAATAAGGGAGAAGGTACAATTACCTCACCAAGTTCTACTTTCCTCCCACTCACTTCTTTTGAGAGAAACTCCTTCTCTACAAAGAATCCATTCTTAGCAACGAATATCTTGCCCTCGGTTCTGTGATAGAAGGTGTACCCAACAGTCTCCTTTGTGTATTCTATGAAGACACATTTCTCCGATTTGGATTCGAGCTTATCAGGTTGAAGCTTTTTCACATAAGCATCGCAGCCCCAAACTTTAAGAAACGACAACTTGGGTTTCTTGCCAAACCACAGTTCATATGGTGTCGTCTCAACGAATTTAGATGGTGCCCTATTTAACGTGAATGCAGTTGTCTCTAAAGCATAACCCCAAAACGATAGCGATAAATCAATAAGAGACATCATAGATCACACCATATCTAATAATGTACAGTTACGACATTCAGACACACCATTACGCTGTGGTGTTCCAGGTGGCGTGAGTTGCGAAACTATTCCACATTGTTTCAAATGAAGACCAAACTCATAACTCAAATATTCACCTCCACGATCAGATCGTATCAACTTTATTTTCTTGTTATGATGGTTTTCCACTTCACTCTGAAATTCTTTGAACTTTTCAAGTGTTTCAGACTTATGTTTCATCAAGTACATATACCCATATCTGCTCAAATCATCTGCGAAGGTCAGAAAATAACGATACCCACCACGAGCCTCAACACTCATCAGACCACATATATCAGTATGTATTATTTCCAATAAGTCAGTTGCTCGCTCCATTGTTCCGGAGAACGGATTTTTAGACATCTTGCCCACGAGGCATGGTTCGCAAGCATCAAGTGCTTCATAATCAAGTGATTCCAGAAGCCCATCAACATTGAGTTTCTTCATGCGCTTTACACCAATATGACCTTAACGACAGTGCCACAAATAAGTTGCACTATCATTATTAACCTTGCATCTTTTGGCTTCAATACTATGAATATGTATCACTAGAATCGAGATTCAACAAAAATAGACCACTCATCAAGGGTGCATGACTGAGGGAGTCCTGGACTAAGGGGTCCTCGGGCGTCCGGCCTATTGGACATGGGCCGGACTGATCGGCTACGAAGATACAAGACCGAAGACTCTCACCCGTGTCCGAATGGGACTCTCCTTGGCGTGGATGGCAAACTTAGCATTCGGATATGAAGATTCCTTTCTCTGTAACCGACTTTGTATAACCCTAGTCCCCTCCGGTGTCTATATAAACCGGAGGGTTTAGTCCATAGAGGTAGAGACAATCATAATCAGATAGGCTAGACTTCTAGGGTTTTAGCCATTACGATCTCGAGGTAGATATACAATTGTAATACTCATATTCATCAAGATCAATCAAGCAGGAAGTAGGGTATTACCTCCATAGAGAGGGCCCGAACCTGGGTAAACATCGTGTCCCCTATCGCCTGTTACCATCAACCTTAGAACGCACAGTTCAGGAACCCCTACCCGAGATCCGCGGTTTTGACACCGACATTGGTGCTTTCATTGAGAGTTCCGTCATGCCGTCATCAGAAGGTTCGATGGCTCCATCCATGATCTACAACAACGCTGCCCGGGGGGATGTCTTTCTCCCAGGCCATATCTTCGTGTTCGGCAGCTTTGCACTACAGGCCAACTCGCTTGGCCATCTAGAGCAGATCGACAGCTACGCCCCTGGCCGTCAGGTCAGGTTTGGAAGCTTGAACTATGTCGCTGATATCCGCGGAGAATTGATCTTCGACGGATTTGAGCCCATGGCAGCCGCTCCCTGCCACCGCGATGAACATGACCTAAATCTGTCATCGGACCATACCCAGGAGATTGCGCCTGTAAGCGCTCTGGCCCTAGATCTGGAGCAGCTTGTGCCATCCGAAGACGGGAAGCTTAACCCCACCATGGAAGCCGTAAACTCCGTGGCGTTGGAGCCGCACACAGACCCAACTTTGAGCGGGTCTGCGTCACCGGATCCCCAGATTCATCTCCGGTTACTGGTTCCGAACTACATGCATCCACGTCCGCCGAGCCTTACCAGGCGCTGATCGTCGAATTTAGTTCCACAAACATCTTCCGGCACTCACCTTTAGGCGATGTGTTAAACTCATTAAAAACCCTCTCTTTAGCATGGGACTCACAACCGAATTATATCCGGTTTGAACTGGGGGCTGATGACGGGGAATTTCGCTTCCCACCCACCTCCCACTTAATAGCCACGGTCGAAGATCTAACCGACATGCTCGACTACGACTCCTGAGACATCAACGGTATGAACGATGATGCCGAAGAGGAGCAGGCCCAAGACCCGCCATTTATCGGGCGCTGGACGGCCACCTCCTCCTACGACGTATACATGGTGGACACACCTAAAGAAGTTAATGGCGATGACAAAGAAGACCCAGTGGAAGATAAACCTCCTAAGATACAACCAAAGAGCCGATGACAGCGACACCGCTCTAAGTCACGCCGTGAAAAAGACAACAATACTGGCACAGGAGAAAACAATACTCTAGACGATGCCGGAGACAGTGAAGACCCCGTTGAGCCAACTTCCAAACAGGACGAACGGGAAGATGGGCGAGTCAGCCCTGATGAACAGGCCGTGCACAAAGACTCAGAGGACAGTAATTATCTTCCACTCTCCGAGGATGAGGTGAGCCTTGGCAACGAGGATTTTATCGTGCCTCAGGAACCTCTCGAGCAGGAGCGCTTTAAGCGCCGGCTAATAGCCACTACAAGGAGCCTGAAAAAGAAGCAGCAACAGCTTCAAGCTGATCAATAACAGATGGACTAACATCCTGGCAGCCGAGGAATACGGCCTCGAGCGACCACTCAAAATTTACCCGAAGCGCAAATTACTAACTCAATTCGATGACGAGGCATTGGAGCCCGTACCATCAGTGCACAATGCGGCTGACTGATAACCCACAAGTATAGGGGATCGCAATAGTTTTCGAGGGTAGAGTATTCAACCCAAATTTATTGATTTGACACAAGGGGAGCCAAAGAATATTCTCAAGTATTAGAAGCTGAGTTGTCAATTCAACCACACCTGGAAACTTAATATCTGCAACAAAGTATTTAGTAGCAAAGTAATATGATAGTAGTGGTAACGGTAGTAAAAGGTAACGGTAGCAAAAGTAATATTTTTGGTATTTTGTAGTGATGATAGAGCAATAGCAACGGAAAAGTAAATAAGCGAAGAACAATATATGGAAAGTGTTGGAAATATGCCCTAGAGGCAATAATAAAAGCATTATTATTATATTTCCTTGTTCATGATAATTGTCTTTATTCATGCTATAATTGTGTTATCCGGAAATCGTAATACATGTGTGAATAACAGACACCAACATGTCCCTAGTAAGCCTCTAGTTGACTAGCTCGTTGATCAACAGATAGTCATGGTTTCCTGGCTATGGACATTGGATGTCATTGATAACGAGATCACATCATTAGGAGAATGATGTGATGGACAAGACCCAATCCTAAACATAGCATAAAGATCGTGTAGTTCGTTTGCTAGAGTTTTGCAATGTCAAGTATCTTTTCCTTAGACCATGAGATCGTGTAACTCCCGGATACCGTAGGAGTGCTTTGGGTGTACCAAACGTCACAACGTAACTGGGTGACTATAAAGGTAGACTATGGGTATCTCCGAAAGTGTCTGTTGGGTTGACACGGATCAAGACTGGGATTTGTCACTCCGTATGACGGAGAGGTATCACTGGGCCCACTCGGTAATGCATCATCATAATGAGCTCAAAGTGACCAAGTGTCTGGTCACGGGATCATGCATTACGGTACGAGTAAAGTGACTTGCCGGTAACGAGATTGAAAGAGGTATAGGGATACCGACGATCGAATCTCGGGCAAGTAATATATCGATTGACAAAGGGAATTGCATACGAGGTTGATTGAATCCTCGACATCGTGGTTCATCCGATGAGATCATCATGGAGCATGTGGGAGCCAACATGAGTATCCAGATCCCGCTGTTGGTTATTGACCGGAGAGTCGTCTCGGTCATGTCTACATGTCTCCCGAACCCGTAGGGTCTACACACTTAAGGTTCGGTGACGCTAGGGTTGTGAAGATATGTATATGCAGTAACCCGAATGTTGTTCGGAGTCCCGGATGAGATCCCAGACGTCACAAGGAGTTCCGGAATGGTCCGGAGGTAAAGAATTATATATAGGAAGTGCTGTTTCGGCCATCGGGACAAGTTTCGGGGTTACCGGTATTGTACCGGGACCACCGGAAGGGTCCCGGGGGTCCACCGGGTGGGGCCACCTGTCCTGGAGGGCCCCATGGGCTGAAGTGGGAAGGGACCCAGCCCATAGTGGGCTGGGGCGCCACCCCCTAAGGGCCCATGCGCCTAGGGTTTAGGGGAAACCCTAAAGGGAGCGCCCCCTTGCTTGGGGGGCAAGCCCCCCCACCCCTTGGCCGCCCCCCCCCCCCTAGGAGATCCATCTCCTAGGGCCGGCGCCCCCCCCTCCTAGGCACCCCTATATATAGTGGGGGAGAGGAGGGACTTCATGCTACAGCCTTTGGTGCATCCCTCTCTCCCTGTTACGTCTCTCTCTCTTGTAGTATAGGCGAAGCCCTGCTACTGTGACGCCCTGCATCCACCACCACGCCGTCGTGCTGCTGGATCATCATCAACCTCTCCTCCCCCCTTGCTGGATCAAGAAGGAGGAGATGTCTCCTGTCCCGTACGTGTGTTGAACGCGGAGGTGCCGTCCGTTTGGCACTTGGTCATCGGTGATTTGGATCACGTCGTGTTCGACTACATCATCCCCGTTCTTTGAACGCTTCCGCACGCGATCTACAAAGGTATGTAGATGCATCCGATGACTCGTTGCTAGATGAACTCATAGATGGATCTTGGTGAAACGAGTAGGAAATTTTTTTGTTTTCTGCAACGTTCCCCAACAGTGGTATCAGAGCTAGGTCTATGCGTAGTTCTTCTTGCGCGAGTAGAACACAATTTGTTGTGGGCGTAGATTTGTCAACTTTCTTGCCGCTACTAGTCTTTTCTTGCTTCAGCGGTATTGTGGGATGAAGCGGCCCGGACCAACCTTACACGTACGCTTACGTGAGACCGGTTCCACCGACTAACATGCACTAGTTGAATAAGGTGGCTGGCGGGTGTCTGTCTCTCCCACTTTAGTTGGAGCGGATTCGATGAACAGGGTCCTTATGAAGGGTAAATATAAGTTGACAAATCACGTTGTGGCTTTCACGTAGGTAAGAAGACGTTCTTGCTAGAACCCTAATTCAGCCACGTAAAACTTGTAACAACAATTAGAGGACGTCTAACTTGTTTTTGCAGCAAGTGCTATGTGATATGATATGGCCAAAGTTGTGATGAATGATGAATGATCTATATGTGATGTATGAGATGTTCATGCTATTGTAATAGGAATCACGACTTGCATGTCGATGAGTATGACAACCGGCAGGAGCCATAGGAGTTGTCTTTATTCTTTTATATGACCTGCGTGTCATTGAGAAACGCCATGTAAATTACTTTACTTTATTGCTAAACGCGTTAGCCATAGTAGTAGAAGTAATAGTTGGCGAGCAACTTCATGGAGACACGATGATGGAGATCATGATGATGGAGATCATGGTGTTAGGCCGGTGACAAGATGATCATGGAGCCCCAAGATGGAGATCAAAGGAGCTATTTGATATTGGCCATATCATGTCATGTTTATTATTTGATTGCATGTGATGTTTATCATGTTTATGCATCTTGTTTACTTAGAATGACAGTAGTAAATAAGATGATCCCTCATAACAATTTCAAAAAGTGTTCTCCCCTAACTGTGCACCGTTGCCAAAGTTCGTCGTTTCGAAGCACCACGTGATGATCGGGTGTGATAGATCCTTACGTTCACATACAACGGGTGTAAGACAGTTTTACACATGCAAAAACACTTAGGGTTAACTTGACGAGCCTAGCATGTGTATAGACATGGCCTCGGAACACAGAAGACCGAAAGGTCGAGCATGAGTCGTATAGAAGATACGATCAACATGAAGATGTTCACCGACGTTGACTAGTCCGTCTCACGTGATGATCGGACACGGCCTAGTTAACTCGGATCATGTAATACTTAGATGACTAGAGGGATGTCTAATCTAAGTGGGAGTTCATTATATAATTTGATTAGATGAACTTTATTATCATGAACTTAGTCTAAAATATTTTACAATATGTCTTGCAGATCAAATGGCCCACGTAGTCCTCAACTTCAACGTGTTCCTAGAGAAAACCAAGCTGAAAGACGATGGCAGCAACTATACGGACTGGGTCTGGAACTTGAGGATCATCCTCATAGCTACCAAGAAAGATTACGTCCTACAAGCACCGCTAGGTGAAGCTCCCGTCCCACAGAACCAAGACGTTATGAACGCTTGGTAGACACGTGTTGACGACTACTCCCTCGTTCAGTGCGGCATGCTTTACAGTTTAGAGCCGGGGCTCCAAAAGCGTTTTGAGAGACATGGAGCATATGAGATGTTCGAAGAGCTGAAAATGGTTTTCCAAGCTCATGCCCGGGTCGAGAGATATGAGGTCTCCGACAAGTTCTTCAGCTGTAAGATGGAGGAAAATAGTTCTGTCAGTGAGCACATACTCACTATGTCTGGGTTACATAACCGCTTGACTCAGCTGGGAGTTAATCTCCCGGATGATGCGGTCATTGACAGAATCCTCCAGTCGCTTCCACCAAGCTACAAGAGCTTTGTGATGAACTTCAACATGCAGGGGATGCAAAAGACCATTCCTGAGTTGTTTTTAATGCTGAAATCAGCGGAGGTAGAAGTCAAAAAGGAACATCAAGTGTTGATGGTCAATAAAACCACTAAGTTTAAGAAAGGCAAGGGTAAAAAGAACTTCAAGAAGGACGGCAAGGAAGTTGTCGCGCCCGGCAAGCAAGCTGCTGGGAAGAAGCCAAAGAATGGACCCAAGCCCGAGACTGAGTGCTTTTATTGCAAGGGAAACGGTCACTGGAAGCGGAACTGCCCCAAATACTTAGCAGACAAGAAGGCCGGCAAAACAAAAGGTATATGTGATATACATGTAATTGATGTGTACCTTACCAGTAATCGTAGTAGCTCTTGGGTATTTGATACCGGTGCAGTTGCTCACATTTGTAACTCACAGCAGGAACTACGGAATAAGCGGAGACTGGCAAAGGACGAGGTGACGATGTGCGTCGAGAATGGTTCCAAAGTCGATGTGATCGCCGTCGGCACGCTACCTCTTCATTTACCTACGGGATTAGTTTTAAACCTCAATAATTGTTATTTAGTACCAGCTTTGAGCATGAACATTGTATCGGGATCTCGTTTAATTCGAGATGGCTACTCATTTAAATCCGAGAATAATGGTTGTTCTATTTATATGAGAGATATGTTTTATGGTCATGCTCCTATGGTGAATGGTTTATTCTTTATGAATCTCGAACGTAATGCTACACATGTTCATAGTGTGAGTACCAAAAGATGTAAGGTTGATAATGATAGTCCCACATACTTGTGGCACTGCCGCCTTGGTCACATAGGTGTCAAACGCATGAAGAAGCTCCATGCAGATGGACTTTTAGAGTCTCTTGATTATGAATCATTTGACACGTGCGAACCATGCCTTATGGGTAAAATGACCAAGACTCCGTTCTCAGGAACAATGGAGCGAGCAACCAACTTATTGGAAATCATACATACTGATGTGTGCGGTCCAATGAGTGTTGAGGCTCGTGGTGGCTATCGTTATGTTCTCACCCTCACTGATGACTTGAGTAGATATGGGTATGTCTACTTAATGAAACACAAGTCTGAAACCTTTAAAAAGTTCAAGGAATTTCAGAATGAGGTTGAGAATCAACGTGACAAGAAAATCAAGTTTCTACGATCAGATCGTGGAGGAGAATACTTGAGTCATGAATTTGGCACACACTTAAGAAAATGTGGAATAGTTTCACAACTCACGCCGCCTGGAACACCTCAGCGTAATGGTGTGTCCGAACGTCGTAATCGCACTCTATTAGATATGGTGCGGTCTATGATGTCTCTTACCGATCTACCGCTATCTTTTTAGGGCTATGCTTTAGAGACTGCTGCATTCACTTTAAATAGGGCTCCGTCAAAATCCGTTGAGACGACACCGTTTGAATTATGGTTTGGGAAGAAACCTAAGTTGTCATTTCTGAAAGTTTGGGGATGCGATGCTTATGTCAAGAAACTTCAACCTGAAAAGCTCGAACCCAAAATGCGTCTTCATAGGATACCCTAAAGAAACTGTTGGGTATACCTTCTACCTCAGATCCGAAGGCAAGATCTTTGTTGCCAGGAATGGATCCTTTCTAGAGAAGGAGTTTCTCTCGAAAGAAGTAAGTAGGAGGAAAGTAGAACTTGATGAAGTGTTACCTCTTGAACCGGAAAATGGCGCAACTCAAGAAAATGTTCCTGAGGTGCCTGCACCGACTAGAGAGGAAGTTAATGATGATGATCATGAAACTTCTGATCAAGTTGCTACTGAACTTCGAAGGTCCACAAGGACACGTTCCGCACCAGAGTGGTACGGCAACCCTGTCTTGGAAATCATGTTGTTAGACAACGGTGAACCTTCGAACTATGAAGAAGCGATGGCGGGCCCGGATTCTGACAAATGGCTAGAAGCCATGAAATCCGAGATAGGATCCATGTATGAAAACGAAGTATGGACTTTGACTGACTTGCCCGTTGAACGGCGAGCCATAGAGAATAAATGGATCTTTAAGAAGAAGACAGATGCGGATGGTAATGTGACCATCTATAAAGCTCGGCTTGTCGCTAAGGGTTATCGACAAGTTCAAGGGGTTGACTACGATGAGACTTTCTCACCGGTAGCGAAGCTAAAGTCCGTCCGAATCATGTTAGCAATTGCCGCGTTTTACGATTATGAAATATGGCAAATGGACGTCAAAACGGCATTCCTTAATGGTTTCCTTAAGGAAGAATTGTATATGATACAGCCGGAAGGTTTTGTCGATCCTAAGAATGCTGACAAGGTGTGCAAGCTCCAATGCTCGATTTATGGGCTGGTGCAAGCATCTCGGAGTTGGAACATTCGCTTTGATGAGATGATCAAAGCGTTTGGGTTTACGCAGACTTATGGAGAAGCCTGCGTTTACAAGAAAGTGAGTGGGAGCTCTGTAGCATTTCTCATATTATATGTAGATGACATACTTTTGATGGGAAATGATATAGAACTCTTGGACAGCATTAAGGCCTACTTGAATAAGAGTTTTTCAATGAAGGACCTTGGAGAAGCTGCTTATATATTAGGCATCAAAATCTATAGAGATAGATCGAGACGCCTCATAGGTCTTTCACAAAGCACATACCTTGATAAGATATTGAAGAAGTTCAATATGGATCAATCTAAGAAGGGGTTCTTGCCTGTGTTACAAGGTATGAAATTGAGCTCGGCTCAAAGTCCGACCACGGCAGAAGAAATAGAAGAGATGAGTGTCATCCCCTATGCCTCAGCCATAGGTTCTATTATGTATGCCATGCTGTGTACCAGACCTGATGTAAACCTTGCCGTAAGTTTGGTAGGAAGGTACCAAAGTAATCCCGGCAAGGAACACTGGACAGTGGTCAAGAATATCCTGAAGTACCTAAAAAGGACTAAGCAAATGTTTCTCGTTTATGGAGGTGACGAAGAGCTCGTCGTAAAGGGTTACGTCGATGCTAGCTTCGACACAGATCTGGATGACTCAAAGTCACAAACCGGATACATGTATATTTTGAATGGTGGGGTAGTAAGCTGGTGCAGTTGCAAGCAGAGCGTCGTGGCGGGATCTACATGTGAAGCGGAATACATGGCAGCCTCGGAGGCAGCACATGAAGCAATTTGGGTAAAGGAGTTCATCACCGACCTCGGAGTCATACCCAATGCGTCGGGGCCGATCAAGCTTTTTTGTGACAACACTGGAGCTATTGCACTTGCCAAGGAGCCCAGGTTTCACAAGAAGACAAGGCACATCAAGCGTCGCTTCAACTCCATTCGTGAAAATGTCCAAGATGGAGACATAGATATTTGTAAAGTACATACGGACCTGAATGTAGCAGATCCGTTGACTAAACCTCTCCCTAGAGCAAAACATGATCAACACCAGAATTCCATGGGTGTTCGATTCATCACAATGTAACTAGATTATTGACTCTAGTGCAAGTGGGAGACTGTTGGAAATATGCCCTAGAGGCAATAATAAAAGCATTATTATTATATTTCCTTGTTCATGATAATTGTCTTTATTCATGCTATAATTGTGTTATCCGGAAATCGTAATACATGTGTGAATAACAGACACCAACATGTCCCTAGTAAGCCTCTAGTTGACTAGCTCGTTGATCAACAGATAGTCATGGTTTCCTGGCTATGGACATTGGATGTCATTGATAACGAGATCACATCATTAGGAGAATGATGTGATGGACAAGACCCAATCCTAAACATAGCATAAAGATCGTGTAGTTCGTTTGCTAGAGTTTTGCAATGTCAAGTATCTTTTCCTTAGACCATGAGATCGTGTAACTCCCGGATACCGTAGGAGTGCTTTGGGTGTACCAAACGTCACAACGTAACTGGGTGACTATAAAGGTAGACTATAGGTATCTCCGAAAGTGTCTGTTGGGTTGACACGGATCAAGACTGGGATTTGTCACTCCGTATGACGGAGAGGTATCACTGGGCCCACTCGGTAATGCATCATCATAATGAGCTCAAAGTGACCAAGTGTCTGGTCACGGGATCATGCATTACGGTACGAGTGAAGTGACTTGCCGGTAACGAGATTGAACGAGGTATTGGGATACCGATGATCGAATCTCGGGCAAGTAATATATCGATTGACAAAGGGAATTGCATACGGGGTTGATTAAATCCTCGACATCGTGGTTCATCCGATGAGATCATCATGGAGCATGTGGGAGCCAACATGGGTATCCAGATCCCGCTGTTGGTTATTGACCGGAGAGTCGTCTCGGTCATGTCTACATGTCTCCCGAACCCATAGGTTCTACACACTTAAGGTTCGGTGACGCTAGGGTTGTGAAGATATGTATATGCAGTAATCCGAATGTTGTTCGGAGTCCCGGATGAGATCCCGGACGTCACGAGGAGTTCCAGAATGGTCCGGAGGTAAAGAATTATATATAGGAAGTGCTGTTTCGGCCATCGAGACAAGTTTCGGGGTTACCGGGGGTCCACCGGGTGGGGCCACCTGTCCCGGAGGGCCCCATGGGCTGAAGTGGGAAGGGACCCAGCCCATAGTGGGCTGGGGCGCCACCCCCTAAGGGCCCATGCGCCTAGGGTTTAGGGGAAACCCTAAAGGGGGCGCCCCCTTGCTTGGGGGGCAAGCCCCCCACCCCTTGCCCCCCCCCTAGGAGATCCATCTCCTAGGGCCGGCGCCCCTCCCCCTAGGCACCCCTATATATAGTGGGGGAGAGGAGGGACTTCATGCTACAGCCTTTGGTGCATCCCTCTCTCCCTGTTACGTCTCTCTCTCGCTCGTAGTATAGGCTAAGCCCTGCTACTGTGACGCCCTGCATCCACCACCACGCCGTCGTGCTGCTGGATCATCATCAACCTCTCCTCCCCCCTTGCTGGATCAAGAAGGAGGAGACGTCTCCCATCCCGTACGTGTGTTGAACGCGGAGGTGCCGTCTGTTCGGCACTTGGTCATCGGTGATTTGGATCACGTCGTGTTCGACTACATCATCCCCGTTCTTTGAACGCTTCCGCACGCGATCTACAAAGGTATGTAGATGCATCCGATGACTCGTTGCTAGATGAACTCATAGATGGATCTTGGTGAAACGAGTAGGAATTTTTTTTGTTTTCTGCAACGTTCCCCAACAGAAAGCTCGTAGGCAATGGATTGGTGATGGAGAATAATGCCGGATGCGGTTCATCATGTAACAATCATAACATAGGGTGACACATAACTAGCTCCAGTTCATCAATGTAATGTATGCATGTATTCCGAATATAGTCATACGTGCTTATGGAAAAGAACTTGCATGACATCTTTTGTCCTACCCTCCCGTGGCAGCAGGCTCCTAATGGAAACTAAGGGATATTAAGGCCTCCTTTCAATAGAGTACCGGAACAAAGCATTAGCACATAGTGAATACATGAACTCCTCAAACTATGGTCATCACTGGTAAGTATCCTAATTATTGTCACTTCGGGGTTAACGGATCATAACACATAATAGTTGACTATAGACTTGCAAGATAGGATCAAGAACTCTCATATATTGATGAAAACATAATAGGTTCAGATCTGAAATCATGGCACTCGAGACCTAGTGACAAGCATTAAGCATAGCAAAGTCATAGCAACATCAATCTCAGAACATAGTGGATACTAGGGATCGAACCCTAACAAAACTAACTCGATTACATGATAGATCTCACCCAACCCATCACCGTCTAGCAAGCCTACGATGGAATTACTCACGCACGGCAGTGAGCATCATGAAATTGGTGATGGAGGATGGTTGATGATGACGATGGCGACAGATTCCCCTCTCCGGAGCCCCGAACGGACTCCAGATCAGCCCTCAAGAGAGGTTTTAGGGCTTGGAGGCGGCTCCGTATCATAAAACGGGATGAATTCTTCTCTCTGATTTTTTTCTCCCTGAAAGCAAATATATAGAGTTGGAGTTGAGGTCGGAGGAGGTCCAGGGGGCCCACGAGGTAGGGGGCGTGCCCTAGGGGGGCAGGCATGCCCCCACCCTCGTTGACAGGTGGTGGGCCCCCTGGTCTTCATCTTTTGCAAGGATTTTTTATTATTTCCGAATAGATGTTTCGTGAAGTTTCAGGTCATTCCAAGAACTTTTGTTTCTGCACATAAATAACACCATAGCAATTCTGCTGAAAACAGCGTCAGTGTGGGTTAGTTCCATTCAAATCATGCAAGTTAGAGTCCAAAACAAGGGCAAAAGTGTCTGGAAAAGTAGATACGTCAGAGACGTATCAACTCCCCCAAGCTTAAACCTTTGCTTGTCCTCAAGCAATTCAGTAGACAAACTGAAAGTGATAAAGAAAAACTTTTACAAACTATGTTTGCTCTTGTTGTTGTAAATATGTTAAGCCAGCATTCAAGTTTTCAGCAAAGATTATGAACTAACCATATTCACAATAACGCATAGGTCTCATGTTTACTCATATCAATGGCATAATCAACTAGCGAGCAATAATAATAAATCTCGGATGACAACACTTTCTCAAAACAATCATAATATGATATAACAAGATGATATCTTGCTAGCCCTTTCTGAGACCGCAAAACATAAATGCAGATCACCTTTAAAGATCAAGGACTGACTAGACATTGTAATTCATGGTAAAAGAGATCCAGTCAAGTCCTACTCAATGTAAACTAACAGTAATGAATGCAAATGACAACGGTGCTCTCCAACTGGTGCTTTTTAATAAGAGGATGATGACTCAGCATAAAAGTAAATAAATAGGCCCTTCGCAGAGGGAAGCAAGGATTTGTAGAGGTGCCAGAGCTCGGTTTTGAAACAAAGGTGAATAATATTTTGAGTGGTATACTTTCATTGTTAACATAACAACCAAGAGATGGCGATATCTTCCATGCTATACACATTATAGGCGGTTCCCAAACAGAATGGTAAAGTTTATACCCCCCTTCCACCACAAGCATCAATCCATGGCTTGCTCGAAACAACGAGGGCCTCCAACTAACAAGAGTCGCAGGGGGAGTTTTGTTTGCAATTATTTTGATTTAGTTTGCCTAAAGCATGGGACTGGGCATCCCGGTGACCAGCCATTTATCTCGTGAGTGAGGAGCGGAGTCCACTCCTCTTGAGAATAACCCGCCTAACATGGAATATACAGACAACCCTAGTTGATACATGAGCTATTCGAGCATACAAAACAGGATATTTATTTGAAGGTTTAGAGTTTGGCACATACAAATTTACTTGGAACGGCAGGTAGATACAGTATATAGGTAGGTATGGTGGACTCATATGGAATAACTTTGGGGTTTATGGAGTTGGATGCACATGCAGTATTCCAGCTTAGTATAGGTGAAGGCTAGCAAAAGACTGGGAAACGACCAGCTAGAGAGCGACAACAGTCATTAACATGCATTAAAATTAATCAACACCGAATGCAAGCATGAGTAGGATATAATCCACCATGAACATAAATATCGTGAAGGCTATGTTGATTTTGTTTCAACTACATGCGTGAACATGCACCAAGTCAAGTCAGTTAAATCATTCAGAGGAGCATACCACCCTATCATACCACATCACAACCATTTTAATAGCATGTTGGCACGCAAGGTAAACCATTATAAGCTCCTAGCCAATCAATCATGGCACAAGAAACTATGATCTCTAGTTGTCATTGCAAACATGTTTATTCATAATAGGCTGAATCAGGAATGATGAACTAATCATATTTACAAAAACAAGAGAGGTCGAGTTCATACCAGCCTTTCTCATCTCATTCAGTCCATCATATATCGTCATAATTGCCTTTCACTTGCACGACCGAATAGTGTGAATAATAATAATAGTGCACGTGCATTGGACTAAGCTGGAATCTACAAGCATTCAATAAACAGGAGAAGACAAGGCAATATGGGCTCTTTTGTCAGATCAACAATAATGCATATAAGATCTACTTCAACAATTTAATTATGGCCTTCTCCTATCGACCCCCAAAGAAAAGAGAAGAAATAAAACTATTTACACGGGAAAGCTCCCAACAAGCAAAAGAAGAACATGAAATCTTTTGGGGTTTTCTTTTTAATTACTACTACAAGCATGGAAAGTAAACTAATTAAAAGCTACAACTAATATTTTTTGTTTTTTCTTAAGGTTTATCAAACACACAAGAAGAGAGCATAAAAAGTAAAATAAACTAGCATGGATGATACAATGAAAAGTATGAGCACCGACATCTAGCAATGAGTGTGTGAACATGAATATAATGTCGGTGAGAAATGCGTACTCCCCCAAGCTTAGGCTTTTGGCCTAAGTTGGTCTATGGCCACGGTTGGCCTGGCGGATATCCATAATAATAGTTGGGGTCGTACTGGGATGCAGCGGCTATCGCCTCCTGAGCTGCAGCGTGGCGACGAGTGGCCTCCGCCCTCCTCTCGTACTCATCTGCCTCCTCTCTGGTAATAACATATCTTCCTTTTGCCTGATAATCAAAGAAGGCAGGAGCAGGGAGAGTAATACGGACAGCACGGCGTCTGTCAAAGATTAAGCGATACTGGAGAGGTGATTCATTCCTCTCAACAAACTGGTGGTGAACCATAGCATTAAAGTCTAGGTAAGCAGGAGGAAATTCGATATCATCATTATGTATGGTTACACCAAGAAAATCAGCTAAGTGGGTTGCATAAATTCCACCAAAGAAATCTCCATCAAATCTATTAAGATGCAACCTACGTGCAACAATGGCTCCCAAATTATAAGATTTATCTCCTAACATGGCACTCCTAAGAATACTGAGGTCACGCACACACATGTGACATGCCTCATCTTTACCATTAATGCATCTACCTATGAAGAGAGCAAAATAATGTATAGTAGGAAAGTGAATGCTCCCTATGGTAGCTTGTGTTATATCTCTAGATTCCCCCACAGTTATACTAGCAAGAAAATCTCTAAATTCAGATTTGCGAGGTTCCCTGACACTACCCCATTGTGGAAGTTTGCAAGCAGTGGTAAAATCCTCTAAGTCCATAGTGTAAGAACTTTCATAAAGATCAAACAGGACAGTTGGAGAATTACGTGAGGATGAAAATTCAAACCTCCTCACAAAGGAACAAGTGAGATAGTGGTACTGGCGGCATTTTTCTTCCTCGATGCTCACAAGATCAGCGTTACGCAAATATGTGTTAAATTCTTCCTTAATTCCCACTCGATCCATAAAGTTTTCCGAAGGCCATTCACAAGGACGCACTGGAGCGTTTCTTGGTGGCTCTTCATCAGCATCACGCATTGCAAGCCTGGGCTTTTGTTTCCTTGAAGAGCCCGCTTGGCACATTTTCCTAAACATATTTCTTCCTCTGAAAAATTTCTGAAATTTTTAGTAACTTCAAAATAAAAGTGAACCAAACTCAATAAAATTGATAGCCACTACTCCTACAAGTGCCTAGAGCCTATATCATGCATCAAAACTACTTTTGACCATATAAATTTGGCATGCAAGCTCAAGAACAGGGTCACCTAAGCAGCACAAATTTTCAATGAATAAAGCACTAGAACAAAAACTAATTGGACCAATGGAGGAGTCACATACCAAGGAACAATCTCCCCAAGCAGTTTTGTGAGAAGTGCTTTGAGCAAAGAGATCGAAAATGGTAGCAAAATGAGCTTGGACTCGGGTTTGAGCTGGATATTCGTGTTTGTGGGAGGAAGAAGGAGTGTGTGGGTGCAGGAATAAGTGGAAGAGGGCCACCATTGGCCCATGAGGCAGGGGGCGCGCCCCTGACCCTCGTGGCTAGGTGCCAGCTCCTCCTGCTGTGTTCTCAGTGCCAAATATTCTCAAATATTCCAGAAAAAATCATATTTAAATTTCAGGGCATTTGGGGAACTTTTATTTTCGGGGTATTTTTATATTGCACGGATAAATCAGATAACAGACAGAAAAATACTACTTTTATTTTATTTAATATAAATAACAGAAAGTAAGAGTAGAGTACAACAGGTTGTGCCTTCTAGTTTCATCCATCTCATGATCATCAAAAGGAATCCACTAACAAGGTTGATCAAGTCTTGTTAACGAACTCATTCTGAATAACATGGAACCGGAGAAAATTCGAATAACACTATGTTACCTCAACAGGGATATGCACATCCCCAATAACAAGAATATCATATTTCTTCTTGACAGTAGGAAGAGGAAATTCAAAACCTCCAAATATAATCGATGGAATTTTTCCAATAGAGTTAATACTATGAACTTGAGGTTGTTTCTTCAGAAAAGTGTACCATATGCTCATTACCATTAACATGAAAAGTGGCATTGCCTTTAGTGCAATCAATAACAGCCCCTGCAGTATTCAAAAAGGGTCTTCCAAGAATAATAGACATACTATCGTCCTCGGGAATATCAAGAATAACAAAGTCCGTTAAAATAGTAACATTTGCAACCACAACAGGCGAATCCTCTCAAATACCGACAGGTATAGCAGTTGATTTATCAGCCATTTGCAAAGATATTTCAGTAGGTGTCAACTTATTCAAATCAAGTCTACGATATAAAGAGAGAGGCATAACACTAACATCGGCTCCAAGATCACATAAAGCAGTTTTAACATAGTTTCTTTTAATAGAGCATGGTATAGTTAGTACACCGGGATCTCCAAGTTTCTTTGGTATTCCACCCTTAAAAGTATAATTAGCAAGCATGGTGGAAATTTCAGCTTCCGGTATCTTTCTTTTATTTGTAACAATATCTTTCATATACTTAGCATAAGGATTCATTTTAAGCATATAAGTTAATCTCATATGCAAAAAGATAGGTCTAATCATTTCAGCAAAGCGCTCAAAATCCTCATCATCCTTTTTCTTGGATGGTTTGGGAGGAAAAGGCATGGGTTTCTGAACCCATGGTTCTCTTTCTTTAGCGTGTTTCCTAGCAACAAAATCTTTCTTATCATAACATTGATTCTTTGATTGTGGGTTATCAAGATGAACAGCAGGTTCAATTTCTATATCATTATCATTACTAGGTTGAGCATCATCATGAACATTATCATTAACATTATCACTAGTTTCAGGTTCATTACCAGATTGTGTTAAGCATCAGAGATAGAAATATCATTTGGATTCTCAGGTGTTTCAGTAATAGGTTCACTAGAAGCATGCAAAGTCCTATCATTTTTCTTTTTCTTCCTATTAGAAGGACTAGGTGCATCCACATTATTTCTCTGAGAATCTTGCTCACTTCTCTTAGGGTGGCCTTCAGGATACAAAGGTTCCTGAGTCATTCTACCACCTCTAGTCATAACTCTAACAGCGTTATCATTATTCTTACTATTCGATTCACAGAGCAAATCATTTTGAGCTTTAAGTACTTGTTCTACTTGAGTGGTAACCATAGAAGCATGTTTACTAATAAGTTTAAGTTCACCTTTGACATTAGCCATATAATTACCCAAGTGTTCAAGCATATCTGAATTGTATTTCAATTGTCTACCAAAATAAGCATTAAAATCTTCTTGCTTAACCATAAGTTTATCAAACTCATCTAAGCATGGGCTAGCAAATTTAGTAAATGGCATTTCAGCTTTATCATATCTATAGAGAGAATTTACCTTTACTACCTGTGTCGGGTTATCAAGACCATGTACTTCTTCAATAGGTAATGGATTAAGATCATATGTTTCTTCAACAAGTGGTAAATTAAGACCGTGTATTTCTTCAATAGGAGGTAAATTCTTAACATCTTCAGCTTTAATACCCTTTTCTTTCATAGATTTCTTTGCCTCTTGCATATCTTCAGGACTGAGAAATAGAATACCCCTCTTCTTCGGAGTTGGTTTAGGAATAGGCTCAGGAGCTGGCTCAGGAAGTGTCCAATTATTTTCATTTGTCAACATATTATTCAATAGAATTTCATCTTCATCCGGTGTTCTTTCCCTGAAAATAGAACCAACACAACTATCCAGGTAATCTATGGAGGCATCGGTTAGTCCATTATAAAAGATATCAAGTATTTCATTTTTCTTAAGGGGATGATCAGGCAAAGTATTAAGTAATTGGAGAAGCCTCCCCCAAGCTTGTGGGAGACTCTCTTCTTCAATTTGCACAAAATTATATATATCCCTTAAAGCAGCTTGTTTCTTATGAGCAGTGAAATATTTAGCAGAGAAGTAATAAATCATATCCTAGGGACTACACACGCAACCAGGATCAAGAGAATTAAACCATATCTTAGCATCACCCTTTAATGAGAATAGAAATATTTTAAGGATATAAAAGTAACGAGTTCTGTTGTGGATCCCGGGCCTGGATCCCGCCCCATGCCTGGGATCGCTCTGTTGTGGAAGACTTGCTGGGCTCGTCGTGCAAAATTGACACCGTCGCACCGAAGACCGCTTCTCCGGCCAACCTGGACTCGTTCAAGACCTCGGCATGGACGGCGGATCCACAGAGCATCCCCACCCTGTGCTGGCTCGCCGTGCCGGAGCCGGGTGAGGAGCGACCACCGACGTTCCTACAGTACAAGGTGCTCATACACTTAGACGCGGTGATGGATCTCCGAGAGGCTGGTGAGCCGATGTTCTTCGATGGCTCATCTGACAGCGGCCAGAGCGGCATTCCGGAGCAGGATAGAGACTTGGGAGGGCCTGGCCCTAGGCCTTGCAGATTGCAATGGCAGTTCGGGGTCCGTGACTCGCGGGGTGCTGGCGGATTCGCCGGCGGTAGTGCTGGCGGGTGTGTCCATGGGGCTGCCGGCGGCCAGGATGGCCGGGACGGAGCCTCCGCGTCTGATTGGCGTCTCCCCCCCCCCCAATGGGCATGATGTGCGATGCAGGCCCGGGTCCCACAAGGATGACGGCTGCGAACAGGATAACACGCAAGGAGTCGACTTTTGACCGTCTGACCACGACCGCGGGACCGGAGGAACATACGGCTGCGATTTCAAACGAGGATACTGGGAGAGATGCTCAACAGACTGGGCATGCGCTGCTGCGGGCTTCGCCAATGCATGGAGTGGCCCCGGGTATGCTGTCCAATCAGCAGAAGAGGGTGGCCTCGGATCCGCTGCCTACCCAGGAGGGGGAACCGAGGTGGATGCTTTGTGGGACCCAGGGAGAGCTAGCCTGCTGCTGCGGTCGGAGAGCTTGGGGGCGCGGCTTCCGGGCGAGCCATTGGCTGCCCAGGATCCAAGGCAGGTCACGACAACGAGCGGGCCACCACCATGCAGTCGGCTCAAAGGTCAGGCAGGAGATCAGGTGGACCCTACAGAGCAGGTGGGACCCTAGGAAGAAAGCGACAAAGAGGATCGGGTTGTGCTGGAAGATAAGAAGAGGACAACGGACCTAGCGGGGCGAGACCCGAGGTGCAGATGGGCGGGACGGTGCATGCCGCCACGCTTGCCGAGACCCAACCACCAAGGGAGGTGGGGGTCCACCCGGAAAGAAATCATGCACATGCAACGTCCGGGGCGGTTACGTCGATCGCACGCGGAAGAGAGGAGCCGGGACTTGTTGAGGAAACCGCGGCAACAGCCAACGCTTGCACAATAATGATATGCGCTCCTAGGGATCAGGAAACAGAGGGGATGACTGAGCAGGAAACAGAAGGGATGACTGGGAATGAAGCGGCGGCATACAGCAAACTCAAGAGTTTTTTCTCCAATATCATCAAACGCCTTGCCCCACCGCTGCTCTGGGAACTGCAGGCCTCCCAACTATGTCCTGAGGCCGAGCCTTTCACGCCAAAGAGGACGACAAGAGCATCCAAGAAGGGCACGACGACCAAGAGGCCGTGTGATACGCCAGTGGAGAATGTGCTTCTTCACGCACTTGGCATGGTGCCGGGAGATCTTGAGGTGGATGATGGGGTGGTGCACGAGCTCAAGGATCTCTTCGACTCTCCACTACACGAACATCACGTGCGAATCATCGCGGCTCTCTTTGGCAAGGCGCTACCTTCGGTGGATGAAATGGAGGCGCAAAATGCGGTGGTGGTGTGCACCTAGGCGGCGTGCACTGCGGAGTTGGCGTGCTCTCTTTCATGGATCCACACCCAAAAGTGCTATGCTGGAATGTTCGCGGGCTGAACAATCCAGCTAAACGCAAGGCGGTGCGCGAGTTCGTGAGCACATTAGATGTCAATATCATCCGTTTTCAAGAAACCAAGTTGGATGTAATAGATAGGTTTACGGTGATGCAATGCATGGGGCCATCCTTTGATGGCTTTGCCTACTTGCCGGCGGAGGAGACACGGGGGGGTTGTTGCTAGCTTGGGATTGCTCGGTTCTGGATGTGGAGGCCATCCAACTTGACTCAAACTTCATCACGGGCAGGGTGCAAACTAAAGTCGGCAAGCCATGGTGGATCTCGGGGGTGTATGGCCCCCAAGGAGACGACCGAAAGAGCCAGTTCTTAGACGAGCTCAGACTGAGGCGAATGATCTACCTCGGCGCTTGGCTTGTGCTAGGGGATTTCAACATGATTCTGCGTGCCTCCGAGAAGAGCAACAATAATCTTAATAGGAGCATGATGAACAAGTTCAAAGACTTCGTGGGTGATCACGAGCTTCGGGAGATGTACATGCACGGGAGGAAGTATACTTGGTCCAATGAAAGGGATGCGCCCACGCTGACCAAGATCGATCGTGTCCTCATGACGGTGGACTGGGAGCTCGATAATGTGACCCACCTGCTCCAGGCGCTGTCCACGGGAGTCTTAGACCATGCACCTGTCCTTCTCACCACGAGTGCAGGCTTCCCCCCCCCCCCCAAAAACGCTTCAGATTCGAGCTCTTTTGGACCAGACTTGAGGGTTTTGAGGAGGCGGTGCGTGAGGCTTGGTTCTGTGATCCCAGGATCGTGGATCCCTACAAAAGGATGGACACGTTGCTGTGCAACTCAGCGATCTCACTCCAAGCATGGGGCCAACGTAAGGTCAGGAATGTGAAGCTCCTAATGCGGGTTGCCACTTGGCTGATATACAGGCTTGACATTGCGCAGGAAAATAGGGTTTTGTGTGTCAGGGAAATTTGGCTGCGATGCACCCTCAAGCATGCGCTGCTCGGCATGGCGGCCCTAGAGCGAACGATTGACCGGCAGCGATCCCGAGTGAGATGGATCAGAGAAGGAGACGCCAACACCAAGCTCTTTCAGGCAGTGGCCAACGGTAGAAGGACCAAAAACTTCATTGCTCAGGTCAAAGTGGGGGATAGTGTCATCACAGATCAGGACTGAAAAATGGAGCCGTTCACAAAGGCTTATGAGAGGCTGTTGGGAACCGCGCAAACTAGGGAGCATACACTCAACTTGCAATACTTAGGGATTGAAGCAAGGGAGCTGAGCATATTGGAAGATATGATCACGGAGGAGGAGGTTTGGCAGGTTATAAAAGAAATGCCTCCAGACAGGACCCCAGGGCCGGATGGCTACATTGGAGCCTTCTTCCAAAAAGCGTGGCAAGTTATTAAGCAAGATGTTATGAGCGTTATAATGAAGCTATTTGTGGGGGACACGAGAGGATTTGCCAAGATGAACAAAGCGAACATCATCCTCAACCCCAAGAAGCCCGACGCAGAGGAGATTGGCGACTACAGGCCAATAAGTCTGATACATAGCATTCCGAAGCTATTCTCCAAGATCCTGGCCAACCGGCTAAGACTACAAATGAAGGAGTTGGTTGCTAGGAACCAGTCAGCGCTCATCAAGGGCCGACACCTACACGACAACTTCCTATTGGCGAGGCAAGTGGTAAGGAAAATCCATGCGAAAAGAACACAGGGCGTCTTCCTGAAGTTGGATATATCAAGAGCATTTGACTCCCTCTCATGGCCATTCCTCTTCAATATGTTGAGAGCGAAGGGCTTCGGACAAAGATGGTTAAACTAGATGGCGACACTCTTGATGACTGCTAGCACCAAGGTGGTGGTGAACGGTGTGCAAGGCAGGAAGATTGTGCATGCCTGTGGTTTGAGGCAGGGAGACCCGATATCCCCTATGCTCTTTGTAATTGCTATGGAAGGCCTCTCGGCCCTCATGCACAAGGCTATGGAAGTGGGCGCACTCAATGCCTTCACTGGGATTAGCCCAATGCAGAGCGTCTCCATATACGTTGATGACGTGGCCATGTTCACTAAGCCTACAGCGCAGAATCTGGCGACAGTCCGAGCTATCCTGGCCACGTTTGGAGAGGCCTCAGGGCTCAAGGTCAACTACTGCAAGTCTACAGAGGTGATCATTAGAGGTACGGACAGAGACAAGGCAAGGGTGGCGAGCATGCTCCAGTGCAACACCTCTGATTTCCCTTGCAAGTATCTGGGGTTGCAACTCGCAATTAAGAGCCTTACGCGCGCGGACTGGCAGCTGATGTTGGACAAGGTGCGCCACTGTTTGCCGAGGTGGCAGAGGGGCCTGATTCAGAGGCCCGGCAGGCTAATCTTGGTGCAATCGGTCGTCGCAGCTCGGCCGGTGCACCACCTTATGGTCTCGGAGGCGCCGGAGTGGGTCCTTGAGGATATGAACAAATGGATGAGATCTTTTTTCTGGGCCGGCAAGGACAAGTGCAATGGAGGACAGTGCCTTGTATCTTGGGATAAAATTTGTCGTCCCAAAGCTGTTGGGGGGTTGGGCATCAAGAATTTGAAGTGGCAGGCGATCGCGCTCAGAGTAAGATGGGAGTGGCTCAAGAGGACCGATGGCCAACGCCCGTGGCAAGGCTTGTCGATGATGAGAGACGACGAGGCCAAAGCGGTGTTCGACACCTTGGTCGACATCAAAGTTGGATCGGGCGAGTGGGTACTCTTCTGGAAGGACAGATGGATTCACGGAGCATCGGCAGTGGATATTGCACCATTACTGGTCACCTTGGTCCCAGCAAGGACGGTGAACAGACGCACGGTGCGTAAGGCCCTCGACGGCGCTAGCTGGACACAGGACTTCAAGGCTAACACATCCTTCATGGCCCTTATTCAGCTCATGCATCTTGCACACGCGATAAACACGGTGCCTAGAGATCCAGATCAGCCTAACAGCTTCACCAGGCCGCTCACAACGTCAGGCTCCTACTTGGCCAAGTCGGTCTATCAATACCTTTGCTCGGAGCTGACCAGATTGCCAACCGCATGCTGCACTAGGAGGAGTTGGGCACCGCTCAAATGCAAACTTTTCATTTGGCTTGCTTTGCAGAACCGGTTGTGGACATCTGACAGGAGAGCCAGGCACGGGCTACAAGATCAACCATCGGCTTGCTACACGTGCTTGCAGGCGGAGGATAATGTGGCACACATCCTGGCTCACTACACCTACGCTCAGGAGGTGTGGCACAGGGTGTTTGGCCTCCTTCACCTCAACGTGCAGGGGCCACTAGAGACAGTCGAGTTCACGGAGTGGTGGCTTACTGCATGTACAAGTTTCTTTAGGACTGATCGGAGAGGGTTTGACACGATGGTGACTGCGGTTGCATGGGCTTTGTGGAAGCAGAGGAATGCCAGAGTCTTCAACAAGGTCAATGAACAAAAGACGACGTCGAATCTTCCATTCATGATCCTCGATGAAATCGCGGAGTGGAAGATGGCGGGTGTGGGTGTAGGTGGCCTACAACATTTTGTGAGAAGTTAGCATAGAGCTTGAGGAGTTGGAGTTGTGTGTGTTTTGTGTCCTTCGTGTTCGCACCTAGGACACTATCTTGTATATAATTTTCTCTCTCCTATATAGCTATGGTATGCCATTGGCATACTCTTGAAAAAAACGATGAGCATGATTTAGCTCTACCATCAGACAGTGTTCAGGAGATCACACCAGCAATCGCTCCGACCCTCAATTCGGAACCAGTTGCGCCATCCATGGACGGGTGGATAGACCCCGACACGAAGGCCGTATCCTCAGCGGCGATCGAGCCGAATATCGCCCTTACCCTTCATGAGAGCCGTGATGCCAAGCTGCCGGATCCTTCCCCGGCCACGGACTCCGAACCGCCTGCACCCGTGCCTATCGAATCCGACTGGGCACCGATCATGGAGTTTACCTCCGCGGATATCTTTCAGCACTCGCCCTTCGCCGACATACTGCACTCATTAAGGTCACTCTCCCTGGCAGGAGAGTCCGGCCCGAACTATGTTCGGCAGAATTGGGATGCGGATGACGAAGAAATTCGCTGCCCACCCACCACAAACTTAGTAGCCACTGTCGAAGATTTGACCGACATGCTCGACTTCGACTCCGAAGACATCGAAGGTATGGACGACGACGCATGAGACGAACAGGAACCACTGCCCACGGGGCACTGGACGCCCACTCCATCATATGATGTATACATGGTGGAGACACCCAAAGAAAATGACGACGAGGAACGGAAGGACGCAGCGGAGGGTTGTTCCCTCGAGAAGCAGTCAAAGCGGCGGCGTAAGCGCCGCTCCAAATCCCGCCTCGGCAGAAACAGCGGTCATATAGACCCAGCGATAGAGCAGGGTGAACCATCGCCCGACCAGGGCAACACGGAGAATCAAACTGAACAACCCAACCCCATCGAAGATAACAGTCTGGACGACATCACACCGGACAGGCACACGGAGCAACAGAATGCCCATCAAAGGCTGGTTGCCACTGCGAGGAGTCTGAAAAAGCAGAAGCAAAGGCTCAGGGCTGCACAAGACACAATCAGAATCAGATGGAGTGAAGTACTCAACACTGTAGCAAAGTACGGCGGTAATCGCCACACCAAGAGCTACCCGAAGCGAAAGCTGCTACCTGAATTCGATGAGGAGGCCTTAGATCCCCTGCAATCAAAAAACAAAACGGCCATCTAGTCGGATAGACGACCTCATGGCCAACATAGAATGGCAAACAACGCCGCACATAAGCCGGTACGTGATCCACGTGAGGACTCGCATCAAAAGTACGGCGCAACCAGATCCATCTATGGGCCACGCAAGCGCGCTCCAGCACGCAATGCAACACAACAAACATCCCAATACCATGGTACACCCAAATACAGGGGTGCCGCACACCCCCTATGTTTCACCGATGAGGTGCTGGACCATGAATTTCCAGAGGGATTCAAACCCGTAAACATAGAGGCGTATGATGGAATGACAGACCCTGGGTCTGGATTGAGGACTACATCCTCCATATCCATATGGCTCGAGGAGACGATCTCCACGCCATCAAGTACTTACCCCTTAAGCTCAAAGGGCCAGCTCGGCACTGGCTTAAAAGCCTCCCTGAAAACTCCATTGGAAGCTGAGAAGAGCTCGAAGACACCTTTCGGGCAAATTTTCAAGGGACCTATGTCCGACCACCGGATGCAGACGATTTAAGTCATATAACTCAACAGCCCGGAGAGTCGGCCCGAAAGCTTTGGAACAGGTTCCTCACTAAAAAGAACCAAATAGTCGACTGTCCGGACGCCGAAGCCTTAGCAGCTTTCAAGCACAGCGTTCGAGACGAATGGCTTGCCAGACACCTCGGCCAAGAAAAGCTGAGAACAATGGCAGCATTAACAAGCCTCATGACCCGCTTTTGCGCGGGCGAGGACATCTGGTTAGCCCGATGCAGCACCAGCGACCCAAGTACATCCGAAGTCAAGGACGGAAACAGGAAATCACGACGCAGCAAAAACAAGCGCCGAAATAAATAAGACAACCCGAAGAGCACAGCGGTAAACGCCGGATTCGAAAGCTCTCGGCCAGGTCAGCAAAAGCTGCACCCCAAAGGCAACAGAGACAAACTGTCCAGCCTAAACAAGATTCTGGACCAAATATGTCAGATCCATAGCATCCCCGATAAACCTGCAAATCATACCCATAGAGAATGTTGGGTCTCCAAGCAGTCCGGCAAGCTCAGCGCCGAACACAAGGGGCAGGATACACCAAGCGAAGACGAGGACGAGCCTCGCAAGCAAAGCACTGGCGAACAGAAGAAGTTCCCACCAGAAGTCAAAATAGTAAACGTATTACACGTCACAAAGGGGAGAAACAAAGCGGCACTCCTAGAGACACATGCCCCAGGGCCTATCACCGCGGAGTCCTACCACTAGTCATCCCAACCAGTCACCTTCGACCATCGAGATTACTCGGCAAGTATCCGGCGTGCAGGATGGGCTGCCTTGGTATTAGACCCAATAATTGACGGATACCACTTCACACGAGTCCTGATGGATGGTGGCAGCAGTTTAAACCTGATATATCAGGACACAGTCCGCAAAATGGGGATAGACCCAACAATAATTAGCCGCAGCAATACTACCTTTAAAGGAGTAACGCCAGGCCCAGAGGCCCATTGCACGGGCTCCCTGCTACTAGAGGTTATATTCGTCTTCCCCGATAACTTCCGCAACGAAAATTTAACCTTCCACATCGCTCCGTTCCAAAGTGGCTAGGAAGCAATACTCAGACGCAAAGTTTTTGCTCGCTTTAATGCAATACCGCATTACGCTTCCCTCATACTTAAGATGCTTGGTCCACGTGGCATCATTACAGTAAATGGAAATATTGAGCACTCCTTGCGCAAGGCAGCCGCACACTAAACGGCCTCACAAACTAAAACATTTGACAAGTCGTTAAGACCACGGACACGGTTGGACGAGTCCGGTGCAGCTATATGTAATTGATACAGGTTTGATGGCTATACCCCTATTATAATACAAGGGGCTCAACGCGCGCGCACAAGTGGCAATCAGGCTCAACTTTACTCATTTTGAACTATATCTTGTTTATTTAGTATAACTTACCTTTTGCACGGCAACTTTTCAACTAAGTTCCTCTCTTTTTCACAAGACCATCGTGCTACACCCGTCCAGAATATGGCACAACAGAGACACAGACGCAGACGTGCAACAGGGACCCGTTCGAAGGATTCTTTTTAGATTAAGACACTGTGTAAACCTTTTTTACTGTCTCTTGTTGATACACATCCCTCAGATTCTCAGTACAATTGAGAAGGATGCTGACATATTGGCATGTGGCCATGTCAGAATATTGCACGTACCTAGACACCAGGGGCTTATTACAAAGGACACTGTTTAGGCCCGGTTTACACCATAAAGACCAAATACCTTAGGGAGTGTTCGGCGTCGCGAGTTTGGCCTTATATGCATCAACTCTGAATCATGTCTTTGGTCAAATGTTGGGTTTCCCCTGCTCCTGTGTTTTGCCGCCTTACATTCCGCTCTATCGGCTAAGGCGGCACCAGGAGAACTACTGCGATTGTGCCCTGGTTCATCCGGACGAGCACTGAGGGAGTCCTGGATTAGGGGGTATCCGGACAGAAAGATTTTATCCTTTGGCCGGACTGTTGGACTATGAAGATACAAGATTGAAGACTTCATCTCGTGTCCGGATGGGACTCTACTTGGTGTGGAAGGCAAGCTAGGCAATACGGATATGTATATCTCCTCCTTTGTAACCGACCTTGTGTAACCCTAGCCCCCTCCGGTGTCTATATAAGCCGAAGGGTTTTAGTCCGTAGGACAACATACAATCATGCCATAGGCTAGCTTCTAGGGTTTAGCCTCTCTGATCTCGTGGTAGATCAACTCTTGTAATACTCATATCATCAAGAATAAATCCAGCAGGACGTAGGGTTTTACCTCCATCAAGAGGGCCCAAACCTGGGTAAAACATCGTGTCCCCTGCCTCCTATTACCATCCGCCTTAGACGCACAGTTCGGGACCCCCTACCCGAGATCCACCGGTTTTGACACCGACATTGGTGCTTTCATTGAGAGTTCCTCTGTGACGTCGCCGTAAGGAAGGATGCCTCGTCTCGTTGTTAAAAGAAACATTACCGCTGGGGGAGCTCTGGCTGTCGGCCAAACTCTCCGGCTAAGCAGTTTCGTCATGACTGCCCGTTCGGCTGCTGCACCGATGATGACTTCTCGGGTCATCAAAAACAGCCTCCACGTCGGCTTGGAAGTCGCCGAGCAAATGGATCCAATGGAGTTCTCTTCCCTAAATGAACTCTTGGATCGCATCGCTGCCTTGGGAGTCGCTACGGACTATGATCGGATTGGGCTTAAACCCGATCAAAGGGAGATTAACTCTCCACCGGTCACCCATCACGTTGCGGTGGTGGAGGAACAATGCGGCAACTCTTCCTCTATTTTGAGGACTAATTATGTCCGGATTCCTGAGCTCTCCGAGCCGGATACCCACTTACGGGAGGACATCACCCAAGCCCTGAACCTAGAATCAGGCAGCGGGCCAGACTTATCGGGTAACACTCCGGAACCCGAACTTCCAAGATCGGAAACTCCTCGGCCCCTGGGTCTCAGATCGGGTAGGGGTTCGGACTCAAATCCACCCACCCACCCAAACATAAATGATCTTTCCCACATCAGGCAAGAGCCCCATGAAATAGTTCATAATTATTGGGCCAGATTCCTCCTTGTGATGAACAAGGTTAAGGACTATCGCGAGGAAGATGCAGTCTCACTTTTCTGCAATAATTGCACGAACAAGGGAATCCTTAACGCCTTAAGTCACTGTGACATATCACGCTTCGCTGACTTGGCGTCCATAGTACGAAAGTACTGTGCGATAGAAAACGCCTAGAAAACTGAAACAAAATTTTGGGATAATCCGGCTCCGAATACACACCCAGTCCAAAGTAAAAGGGTGCACTATCGTAAGACACCCGAGCTAGTTGCAAAGAAACAAAAATCCTCTACAGGACATGGAACCGTACTGGAGGGATGGCTTAGCGGACCCTACAAAATTAATAGTACAGCGGATACAATACCAACGCACAACCTTAGAGCATGTTGGATACTCCGGCGGGTGGCCAAAAGTGGTGAGGATCCACTTATCCGAAATGCCACAGAGCACCATCCCGTGGATAACAATACGGTGTTAATAGTCTTTGAGACCTTTGCGTCAAATAATAGGCGCAAGCGAACACTCCGCAGCATGGCCGAAATCTGCCATGTAGCAGCAATAAATCCATGGAGTGACACGGCTATTAAATTCAATGCCAGTGATGAACCTAAATTCTGAACAGCCCGAGCACCAACCGCACTGGTCCTCAGTCCAATTGTGGACGGCTTTCGACTCACCAAAGTACTCATGGACGGCGGCAGCGGATTAAACCTCATCTATGAGGAAACTCTTCAAAAAATGGAAATAGACTGGAACCGCATTGAGCAAAGTACCACAACCTTCAGGGGAATCATACCCAGTCGGGAGGCACGATGCGCTGGGAAAATCACACTAGATGTGGTATTCGGTACGCCAGAGAATTATAGGTCCAAAGAAATTACATTTCAAGTGGCCCCGTTCAGCAGTGGATACCACGCCCTTTTAGGACGTGAGGCGTTCACGATCTTCCAAGCCGTATCCCATTATGGGTACATGAAGCTCAAAATGCCCGGGCCCAATGGAATCATCACCCTCGCCAGTGATCTGGACACAGCACTCCGCGCCGAAAACAAAACAGTCGCACTGGCCCTCGAGGCATTATCCGAAGCCCTCTCGGCCGAGGAATTAACCACGCTACGCTCCATAGTGGACAGGGACGACGTGATACTCGATAAGAGATCCAAGTCCACCTCTTTTAAACCAGCGGATGAAATAGTCAAATTCCAAGTCCACCCAACGGACCCTACAAAAACAGCCTCCATCGGGGCACAGTTAAACCCCGCCGTGGACGCCGCACTACGAGAGTTCCTATGCGAGAATTGGGACATATTCGCCTGGCACCCCTCAGACATGCCAGGAATCCCAAGCAGGCTGGCCGAGCATAGCCTCAATATCCTAAAGGGATTCAAGCCGGTCAAGCAAGCTCTTCGGCGTTTCTCCGACCTAAGAGACAGGCCATGAGAGAGGAACTAGCCAAGTTATTGGATGCTGGATTCATCAGAGAGATAAAACACCCAGACTGGCTAGCAAACCTGGTGATGGTACCAAAGAAGGATAAATCCTGGCGCCTTTGTGTCGATTTCAAGGACCTCAATAAAGCTTTCCCAAAGGATCCCTCCCCCTCCCCCGCATCGATCAAATTATCGATGCTACCGCAGGACATGAGTCATTGTGTTTCCTCGACGCATACTTCGGTTACCACCAAATCAAGATGGCGGAGTCCGACCAAGCCGCAACGACATTCATCACACCATACGGTCCCTTTTGTTTCAACACAATGCCTTTTGGGCTCAAAAACGCCGGCGCAACATATCAGCGCATGATTCAGACATGTCTGGAGAAACAAATCGGCAAAACTGTAGAGGCATACGTAGATGATGTGGTCGTCAAAACCAAACACGTCGACTCTTTGATAGACGACTTGAGGCTCACATTTGATAACCTCCGAACATACGACATCAAGCTCAATCCGGAAAAATGTGTTTTCGGCGTACCAGCCGGAAAGCTCCTGGGTTTCATTGTCTCCAGTAGAGGTATTGAAGATAATCCGATCAAAATCCGAGCTTTGTCACAGTTGGCTACCCCAATAGACCTCAAACAAATCCAGAAGTTAACTGGATGCGTGGCGGCTCTAAGCCACTTTATCTCCCGCTTAGGAACAAAGGCTTTACCCCTTTATCGCCTCCTTCGGCGCACCAAACACTTTGAGTGGATGGACGCTGCCACAGCCGGATTGGAAGAAATAAAGGCCATTTTGGCAACCAACCCAATCCTGGCCGCGCCAAACATCGGCGAACCAATGTTGTTGTACATTGCGACAACTCATCAAGTTGTAAGCGTAGTTCTCGTCGTCGAACGAGAAGCTGATGGACATAAATTCCCTCTTCAAAAGCTGGTATAGTATGTATCCACTGCCCTCACTCCATGCAAATCACAGTACCCACATTATCAAAAGATAGCCTATGTGGTATTCATGGAATCCCGGAAGCTGCAACACTACTTTCAAAAGTGTTCGATTACAGTAGCCTCGAAAGTGCCACTTAATGATATTATAAACAACCGCGACGCTACGGGCCGGATTGCTAAATGGGCCATTGAGCTCCTCCCGTTCGACATAGCATACAAACCTCGACGAGCCATTAAGTCGCAAGTATTGGCCGACTTTGTCGCCGAATGGACGGAGGCCGTACTCCCTAAAGAGTACGGCGCATACTCCAATTGGATCATGCACTTCGATGGTTCTAAAATGTTGGCTGGTCTAGGGGCTGGCGTCGTCCTGACGTCCCCAACCGGAGATACCGTTCAGTACGTACTGCAAATATTGTATACAGACTCCAACAACGCAGCCGAATACGAAGCTCTATTGCATGGTCTTCGGATGGCAGTCTCCATGGGCATTCAACGCCTGGAGGTGCGTGGGGATTCAAACCTTGCAATATCCCAAATAAATGGAGACTTTGACGCCAAGGATCCGAAAATGGCGGCCTACCGAAACGCCGTCCTAAAAATGTCAGCTCGGTTCGAGGGGCTCGAATTTCACCATGTGGCTCAGGAAAACAATCAAGTGGCGGATATCCTCGCCCGCATCAGCGCAAAACGCGATGCGGTCCCCCCCCCCCCCAACATATTTCTGGAAAGGCTGTTCAAGCCATCCGTAGTATGGGAAGGGGACACCGGTAACAATAGTCCGGACCCAGCCAAAATGCCCGATACCGAACACTCTGACACAATCGGAGGCTCTGCCACCGAAATAACACCTTCAGCCCGCGTAATAATGGCCATTATAGCCCCGTGGACAGAACCATTCCTGGCCTACCTAACTAGGCAGGAACTTCCGGAGGACCAAAATGAGGCACGCTGCATAGTGCTGCGATCTAAGGCCTACAGGGACCACGAGGGAGAATTGTATAAAAAAGCACTACCGGAGTCCTTCAAAGGTGCATCTCCGAAGAGGAAGGGCAGAACCTTTTGGTAGAAATCCACGCCGGACTCGGTGGTCACCACGCCGCAGCCCGGGCTCTTGTAAGCAAGGCCTTCTGTATAGGATTCTATTGGCCAACGGCCCGGGTAGATGCACAGGACTTGGTCCAACATTGCGCCGGTTGCCAGCTCTTTGCAAATCAAAGCCACATGCCACCCACCGCCCTCCAAACAATCCCCATCACGTGGCCCTTCGCGGTCTGGGGGCTTGACATGGTTGGACCCCTTAAAGGGGGAACCCACAAGAAAAAATACTTACTGGTCATGGTGGATAAATTCACCAAATGGATAGAGGCCAAACCTATTAAAACAGCCGAATCCGGACCAGTGATAGACTTCATATCTGGGGTCGTACACCGTTATGGCGTCCCCCACAACATCATCACTGACAACGGCACAAACTTCACAGCCGATGAGGTAAAACTCTGGTGCGGCAAAATGGGCATCAAGCTCGATTATGCTTCAGTCTATCACCCACAAACCAATGGCCAAGTCGAGCGAGCAAACGGTCTTATAATGAGCGGCATTAAACCCAGATTAGTGCGTTCCTTAACGGAGTCTAACATGCACTAGGTAGAGGAGCTCGACTCCGTACTCTGGGGGCTGCGGACCACGTCAAATCGTAGTACCGGATATACACCCTTCTTTATGGTGTACGCCGCAGAGGCAGTCTTGCCCGGTGACATAATTCATGACTCACCTCGAGTGCGCATGTACGAAGAAGGAGAAGCCGAGCTTGATCGGCAGGACAGTCTGGACACCCTGGAGGAGGAACACGACGTAGCCAAAGCCCGTTTCGCATTTTATCAGCAACAGGCTCGCAGATACCAAAGCAGGGAATGCAGGCCAAAACTTATAACGTTGGCGAACTAGTTTTACGCCTGCCGGATAAGAAAAAGAACAAGCTCGAGCCCAAATGGGAAAGTCCCTTCATCATTGACCAAGTTCTGATCGGTGGAGCGTACTGACTGCGAGATGCATCGACTAGTCGACTTGAGCCGAACCCATGGAACGCGGCCAGGCTCTGAAGATTCTACGCCTAGCACCGGATTCTATGTTCGTCCCCTCCCTTTGTCCATTTTTTGCATATACGTTATCTGTCTTGTTTTTCTTTCTTCCTTTTCTTTTATTGTTTCTCTAGGCCTTCAAGGGCCAACTTGTGCCTCGCTTGCACATTATAGATGCGCTAGCCGCGCTCATCATACCTGGGGGCTTCTTTCACAGAAGCTTAATTATTTATATGGGCCTCAGGCCCCGCACATGTGTCATGCTTCTGCATGTACCTTTTTTCGCCATTATATGCATCGATATGACTTAAGTTTTGGCCAAGCTGGGTTGCCTGGCTCTTGTATTTATGCCCTACGTTCTCGTTAATTCGGCTAGGGCATAAGGGGAGCAACTTTGCGATTGTTACTGCCGGGTCAGCCGGATGTGTACCTCAGACTGGGTGAAGCCGAAAGCTAGCGTTCTTAAGGGAATATTCGGTCGGTGAACAAAAGATGATTTTTATTTATTGTCCATATCTGCCCCAAATGTTTTTCCTGCGTTTCCTATCGCAGTCCAGACATGCACTTTAGGGCATGCTTACCCAGGGAAAGGAACCCTTAATGGAACTATTCTCCCTAGAAGATGTTTATTACTACCCATGTAATATAACATAACTAGTTGGGCACTTGTCTGTTCAAGCACTAATGACCCCTACGCCTGGTCTCCATGCATACCCTGGTTCTTATATAACTGAGCGGGTATTCGGATACACTCCGGACTGTCGGGTCCCGAGGTTGAAGCGAAAAGGTCCGCCAAGACAAATGATCTACAATCCGGCTAGAAGGCATTATACATGTCACTTTAACTACATAGTCATGCAGACCGACTAAATTCCTCTTCTATACCATCCAACAGGCAGTCTAGCTTACAATACTATTGGGAATACTTTGCCGCTAATTTTACTTGCCCATAAACTAAGCTAACACGGATCTCTTTTCCGTCAGGCCCCACAGGTCCAACCTCGGCCATGTGATTTGGGTCTGCCTTGGTATACCGCGTCTTCACCATGGCCCAGGCTTCTCTGGCACCCTGTCGGCAGGCCGATATCTTCCATAATCGGAAGTGCCGCCGTGCTCCCTTGAGCTTCTCTATAAGCTTTGCAACGCCCTCTGGCAGGGAGATGGATGGCCACAAGGCCTGGGCAACACCTTGCATCACCTGCTGAACTTGTTCGTGCAGATGTGAGAGCTCGGATAGAAGATCACCCGCAGACCCGGGCATTTCCTCCGCGGGACGACCCGTCAGTATACCTACAGACATAACATTGTTAGTCGGCTTCTTCGCCGAATTCCTTTAAAAGGATTCATTCAAGCACTTACTGAAAATGCCGCGCCGAAGCCGCTTATTCTCCTTCACGGAGTCTGCAAGCTGGGCTCAAACGTCTTTTAGTTCCACGCTCAGCTTGATATTGGCGTCTTGGAGATTGTTTTTCTCCCGCCTAACCTCAGTCAGCACGTGTTTGCCAGCCTCTAGCTGTCGCATAACATGCTGATCCTCCGGATTTTCTCCGGATTCATCTGCAACATCTATTGTTAGATCTGCAGCCACGCTGCACACTATATGGTAACCATCATTCTTTAAATTAAATGTTACTAGCGGGTGACTTTTTCGGTTCCTGCAATGCGGCAACAGCAGCCCCAGTTGGGTCTTGCATTCCTCTAGCTCATGTGATAGCCTAGTATTCTTCTCTGTAAGAACCTGCACAATAAAGATATGGTAACCATCATTCTTTAAAGTAAATGTTACCAGCGGGTGACTTTTTCGGTTCCTGCAATGCGGCAACAGCAGCCCGCAGTTGGGTCTTGCATTCCTCTAGCTCCTGTGACAGCCTAGTATTCTTCTCTGTAAGAACCTGCACAATAAAGATGATCCTTAAATCAGTTCTGCTAACTGTTTCAAGTCTCAGGGGCTACTGATACATATAAATTGTCAGATTTACTTACCCGTACATCCTTTACATACTGATCCGTGGCTCTGGCTAGACCATCTTGAGCAGCTCGAAGGTACGCCTCTCTAGAATTGAAGGCATCAAACGCCTCTGGTGAGAAACAAGCGTCACGGAGTATGGCCCGACGGCGCCTATGATTCATGGCGCTTTCCACTTCTAAGTTTGTAGCGGATAATCTATCCGCATCCTCTGTAGGGGGAGTATCCGGCGCAAGCCCCATATCGGTTTCCGCCTCTATGTCCGGTCCTGGCGCCCGACTGGTGGAAGCGTGATTAGTAACATCGCCGGACATATTTTGGCGAGTGTTTTTTCTGTTAAAGAAACACGGGCGTCCTTTTATTTCGAGAAAGACGACAACCACGGAGCAGGGTTTTTGTCATACCTTTGCGCCGGCGTCTCCGTCCTGACCGCCTTCCTTTTTGGCCTACCCGGCCTCGGCGCCTCTTGCTGGCGAGTTGCTACGGGTTCGGCAGGGCGTCCCGAATGCCTTCCCTATAAAAATGCCATGTGTATATGGTGGGTGAAGTGTCTAAAGGGGGATCCTAATTTTTGGAGTTGGGATTTTTGGTTTTTCTTACGTGCGATGCAGGGAGCAGTCCGGGATAGTCGGACGTAATGGCCACCATGGCATCATCGCAGCTTAACTGATAGAACTGCCGGTCTATCAGCTCCACGAATATAACCGGATCTTCTTCAAGTCTAGAATCGAGGGCCCGGTCAGGGTCCTCTGGTTGTGGAGAAGGGCTGCTGACCTCCTTTATGGCTTTTCGCAGTTCCTGCCGCAAAGTGGCAAGGTGAATACTTACGACAAAAAATATGGGAGAAATGGGAGTAGGGAGATATAACTTACCCAGCTTGGAGGATTGTACATAGAGAATCCATCCCGTGGCTTGATGCAGGTGAACTCCTCTTCCTCACCCTTGAACAATTCGGACAGAATTTTTGCTAAAGCGGCAGCATTGTCCGGACCCTTACGCCCGCAGCGAGTGGCATCATCCGCCCCGTTAAAACACCACAAGGGGTGTCCACGATATTGAAGTGGTTGCACTCCCTGCATTATGCAAATCGACATAACTTCGATTACTGTCAATCCTGATTGAGCCAGTGCTTTAATCCGGTTCATCAGATAGAGGACTTCTCCATTGTCTTCCACCTGGGGGCTCTGTGGGCGCCAACTTCGGCGTTTCTTCAGAGGAGCATCGTTGAACTCAGGAAGACCCCGCCGAACAGGGTCCGAAAGGGGAACATCCTCCATATAAAACCATTCTGAAGGCCAGTCTTCGGACCACTTCTTCGGGGTACCGGACAGGTATTCGGTATCGGCGATGCGCCATATTTCGGCTCCGCCCACTTGATAAAGTGACCCCCCCTCTGTGTGTGAGGGACGAGGCAAAATAGCCTTTTCCATAGCTCAAAGTGAGCCTCGCAGCCCAGGAACAACTCGCAGAGAGCAATGTAGCCGGTGATATGTAGAATGGAGGCGGGGGTGAAATTGTGTAGTTGGAGGCCGTAGAACTCCAGGAGCTCGCGGAGGAACGGATGAATTAGAAATCCGAGTCCCCTTAATAAATAGGGAACAAGGCAGACCCGTTCCCCCATGGAGGGGCAGGGAAAGCTCTCCGCTTGCTCCCCGCCATTGTAGGTGGCAAGCCCAGCTCGAACGGGCACCATATACGCCGAAGGGAAAAATCCCTTAGTCTTTAGTTTGACTAATCGACTATGCGGGACTGAACACCTGTCCCAATCACCGGGCTTAGGGCTACGGGGGCGGGAGGAGGAGCTGCGGAGGTCGGCCATGCTGGAATAGATCTTTCCGAAACGCGCTCTGATGGATTCTCACTGGGGGAGGCTGGTATGGCTTGGATCTAAGGATCCCCATCCCTTTAATAGACAATTTATTTATCTGGCTAGGGGGGTGAATGTAAAAATGCCCTAGTGCCTCATATTCATTCGATGCATGGGAGATAGCCCTTATTGGGCATATAAGCCAAGAGGCCAAACATTTATGGGATCGGACACTGCTTTACAAACGCTCGGAAGATCGAGAAGAACCCGCCTTGCAATATCGAAGACAACTGTGCGCCGGACTCATCGTCATTGAAGCCTGGTTTGGGGGCTACTGAGGGAGTCCTGGATTAGGGGGTATCCAGACAGCCGGATTATATCCTTTGGCCGGACTGTTGGACTATGAAGATACAAGATTGAAGACTTCGTCTCGTGTCCGGATAGGACTCTACTTGGCGTGGAAGGCAAGCTAGGCAATACGGATATGTATATCTCCTCCTTTGTAACCGACCTTGTCTAACCCTAGCCCCCTTCGGTGTCTATATAAACCGGAGGGTTTTAGTCTGTAGGACAACATACAATCATACCATAGGCTAGCTTGTAGGGTTTAGCCTCTCTGATCTCGTGGTAGATCAACTCTTGTAATACTCATATCGTCAAGAATAAATCAAGCAGGACGTAGGGTTTTACCTCCATCAAGAGGGCCCGAACCTGGGTAAAACATCGTGTCCCCTGCCTCCTGTTACCATCCACCTTAGACGCACAGTTCGGGTCCCCCTACCCGAGATCCGCTGGTTTTGACACCGACAAGCACCTCAGTAGAGAAAGCCGAAAACTGACTATCGTGATATAGCGTGAGACTGGTCAACCACTCGATGACCTATCGAAATCTTCGGGATTCCTCCGCTTTAACGAAGGGCCGTTTCCCGGCCAGGCATGTACGCACCCCGAATTCGGATGAGTGCGGAGCCACCAGGGGCTATATAGTAGCCCCACTGTCAAACTCCTCTAGCTAAGTGGAAGTGTTAGAGCATTATAGTCCTGTTGCCTAGTTCGCTGCACTGTCACCTCCTCAATGGACCAAGACGGTTGATCAAGTGTGAACATGCATGTTCTGCGAACACCCCCGCATTATATGCGTGGGGGCTGAAGCCGACGACTGCAATCTTTCAGGTTATATACATACATACATAAACGGCCGCACAGGAGGCATCATAGCACCTTTGGGCAAAAGTATAAATACAGCCTTGATAAATTCAATAAAACATTATTTTTACAATGGGAATACATGTCACTCAAACATAATATTCTTCGAGCACTGAGCCTCTATTGAACGAGCGCCTTCAAGAACTTCTTCAAAGTAGTGCTCGGCAGCCACTCGGCCTATGGCCGAACCCTGTGTCGCAACAGTGGTGGCATCCATCTCCGCCCAGTATGTTTTGACATGGGCAAGGGCCATCCGCGAGCCTTCTATGCACGCCAACCTCTTCACAGCATCGATGCGTGGCACAGTGCCAAGGAATTGTTGCACTAAGCTAAAATAGCTATTCCGCCTTGGCCCTCCTGGCCACAAATGATCCACAACGGACCTCCTGGCCAGTCCGGATAATCTATGGAGCTCGGCCCAACCGGTCAATTGCTCATTCAGCAGCAGCGGACGGACTAGAGCATGAAAATGTGACCAGAACAGCTTCTCCACTTCGGGACCTTTCTGATCCTTGAAGTACTCGGCGGCATCAGCAGTGCTGGCAGCCAAATCCATGTACGCATCCGCAGAACTCCATAGCCGGTCCAGAGGAGCATACTTCGGATCTCCGAACTTAGTCTGCAACAAGAAAGGCTTCCCAGACACGATATCTGCAGCCTAATTCAGCTCCTCCTTCGTCGCTCTAATTTTGAAGCGGGCTTCCTTGGCAGCCACCCGGGCCTTCTCCAGGTCCGTCGCTTTCGCCCGGTTTTCCTCTTCAAGAAGCCGCTAACGGTCAGCAGCATCTTTTAACTCCACGGTCATCTTGGCAATTTTTCTTTGCTCTCGCAATGTGTGGCCTGTTCGGCCCTTAACTCTTTGGTCGCCTTTAAAGCGGCTGCATTGCTACTCCTGGCTTGCTCCTTGGCTCGCTCCTTGGCTCGGGCAAGCTCCGCCCGAAGGGTCTCCACTGTGGCCGCTCCATCTGCAGTCACAAACATATTAAAGATATTGTCATCAGGCCGCTCTTATTATGTGACAATTGCTAGAAAAATCACTGACCCTGCGCCTCGTCAAGCCGCTTATTGACAAGCACGATGTCGGCATCTGCCGCATCCAGCTGCCGCTTTAGTTCGGCATACCCATCAGTCCGGCTAGCCACAGGAGCCTCCACCACCTGCACATAAAGGCAGTCTGGTTATTGCCTGGGACTATGATCCTCTGTTTGCCACCGTTTTCGATGACAACCAGAGTCTCAAGGGCTACTATCTACACATGGCACATCTAAAACTGTTCGGTACTTTCAAAAATATACATCACTTCACGTACCTCAAACCCCGTTAGTAGACTCATAAAGGCTTCATGCAGCCCGCTTTCGGCGGACGAAATCCTTTCAATCACCATACCCATCAATGCGCGGTGCTCTTCTGAGATAGCCGCCTTCTCCAGCAGATCCCTCCGTACATCCGACCGCGCACCAGACGGTGTCGGACTCTTTTGATTGCTCTCTTCGAGAGCCGGATACTGAGGACTTCGGGTGGCTATAGGATTACCTTCTGGCCTTGCCGGATCAGGAGAATCCCTCCGTGACGACACCTCAGGGTCGCCTGCTTCGTAAGGCGGCATGGCAGGGGGAGGCGTTTCGCTCTCCATCATCTCCGGAAGAAGATTCCCCGAAGACGAGCTCAGCTGAGAAGGGCTAAGATCCGAACTGCAAGATAAATACTTCGGTTATTTTCCTCAGAAGTAAGGTAGGATATCTTCACTATTAAATACCTTTTGATTACTTACAGCTCGATAGAGGGCTGATCCCCGCACGGACATTGTGCGGCAAGAACACCCTTCGAGGCAGGACCCTCTGGCGGAGATTTCTTCGCCCGTTTGGAAACCTTGATTTCCGGATCTTCGGAGGTAGTCCTCTTCCTTCCCAGGGGAGAGAGAATGTCAGATTCTTCCCCTCGGTTATCCTCCCTCGCGGAGGCGCTCATTCCCTCGGTTGGAATAGGTAGCAATGGAGGCCCGCTTTCGCCCTCTTTATTCCCCCATTCATCTTCCTTTGAGGGCACCGGACAAGGTGCTGGCTCGAGCATCTTTTCCAGCACCGGATTGTCCAAGCCTTCAGGAAGGGGGGCTGAACACCGAATCATCTTCGCCTCTGTTATCCAGTCCTGGTCAAAGAGCGATTCTTCAGAATGATGTCATGATAAATAAAAGGACGGTGTATTCGACCATGGGATTACTTACTTGGGCAGCGGTGCGGTTGCTGCTCAGGCCCACGTCCTCAGTAGTTTCCGGACACTCTATTTGGGGTCCAAAGAACGATTTGTACATCTCCTCGTGCGTCATGCCGAGGAAGTTCTAAATAGTGCACGGTCCTTCTGGGTTGAATTCCCACATGCGGAGGGGCCGGCGTTTGCAAGGCTGGACTCGACGAACCAGCATGACTTGCATTACCATAACCAGACTAAAATCTCCCTCGAAGAGATCTCGAATATGGCTTTGCAGTATTGGCACATCCTTGGCTGGACCCCAGCTCAGTCCCCTGCTGATCCATGACATTAGTTATGGTGGGGGGCCCGAGCGAAAGGTGGGGGCAGCTACCCACTTGGCACTTCGGGAAGCTGTGACGTAAAACCACTCCCGTTGCCACAATTCGAACACCTCGGGAAAAGAACCCTTTGGCCATGGAGCATCAACAATTTTGCTTATTAAAGCACCTCCACACGCCGCGTACTGTCCCTCGACCATCTTCGGCTTCACATCAAAGGTCTTGAGCCACAAGCCAAAGTGAGGGGTAATGCGGAGGAAGGCCTCACAAACGAAAATAAATGACGAGATGTGAAGAAGGGACTCCGGGGCCAGATCGTGAAAATCCAGCCCGTAATAGAACATAAGACCCCTGACAAAGGGATCTAGAGCGAGGCCTAGTCCTCGGAGGAAGTGGGAGACGAACACAACGCTCTCGTTGGGTTCGGGAGTAGGGACGACCTGCCCTCGGGTGGGCAGCCTATGCGAAATTTTGGCGGTCAGATATCTGGCCTCCCTCAACTTCTTGATGTCCTCCTCCATGATGGAGGAAGACATCCACCGGCCTTGAAGGTTGGATCCGGACATGATTTAATGTCCAAAGCGCCTGACCTTGGCTTTGGGTGTTAGAACTCGAGGCGGGGGAGGGATTCGATTTAGCACGGGAGGGAAAAAAAGTAAAAACCTTGTCCCTTTATAAAGAGGGTGAATATCAAGCGTCCTCCTCGTGGCCGTTTGGGACTTGCCTAAGATCTAGGAGTCCTAGGCATGGTTGGGTTACCCATGTCCGTATTAATGAGAATCCCGTAATCAAGGGAACACGATCTCTGCTTTGACAAGACGTGTCAAGAAACCGCCTCGCGTTATGTGCGGGGCTGGTTAAAGAAAAACGGTTCGAATAATTACCGGGCCATGGCGTGATGTCGTGCTGCTAAAACATGTCAGCAGATTAGATTTGTGGAAATATTATTCTCTTTACGGTGGTATGTGGAACTTATTTTGTAGGGTCGGACACTATCCTTGTATTCAAACTCTTCTATGGTGTATTCGAAGGAGGAACCCGCCTTGCAATGCCGAAGACAACACTGCACGCCGGACTCATCATCATTGAAGCCTGGTTCAGGGGCTACTAAGGGAGTCCTGGATTAGGGGGTCTCCGGACAGCCAGACTATATCCTTTGGTCGGACTGTTGGACTGTGAAGATACGAGATTGAAGACTTCGCCCCGTGTCCGGATGGGACTCTACTTGGCGTGGAAGGCAAGCTAGGCAATACGGATATGTATATCTCCTCCTTTGTAACCGACCTTGTGTAACCCTAGCCCCTTCTGGTGTCTATATAAACCGGAGGGTTTAGGTCCGTAGGACAACATACAATCATACCATAGGCTGGCTTCAAGGGTTTAGCCTCTCCGATCTCGTGGTAGATCAACTCTTGTACTACTCATATTATCAAGAATAAATCAAGCAGGACGTAGGGTTTTACCTCCATCAAGAGGGCCTGAACCTGGGTAAAACATCATGTCCCCTGCCTCCTATTACCATCCGCCTTAGACGCACAGTTCGGGACCCCCTACCCGAGATCCGCCGGTTTTGACACCGACAAAGATCTTTATCGGTCAAACTGCATAACAACATACGTTGTTCCCTTTGTCATCGGTATGTTACTTACCCGAGATTCGATCGTTGGTATCATCATACCTAGTTCAATCTCATTACCGACAAGTCTCTTACTCGTTCCGTAATGCATCATCCCGCAACTAACTCATTAGTCACATTGCTTGCAAGGCTTATAGTGATGTGCATTAGCAAGAGGGCCCAGAGATACCTCTCCGATACACGGAGTGACAAATCCTAATCTCAATCTGCGCCAACTCAACAAACACCATTGGAGACACTTGTAGAGCATTTTTATAATCACCCAGTTACGTTGTGACGTTCGATAGCACACAAGGTGTTCCTCCGGTTTTCGGGAGTTGCATAATCTCATAGTCAGAGGAACATGTATAAGTCATGATGAAAGCAATAGCAATAATACTAAACGATCATTTATGCTAAGCTAACGATGGGTCTTGTCCATCACATCATTCCCTAATGATGTGATCCCGTTCATCAAATGACAACACATGTCTATGGTCATGAAAGTTAACCATATTTGATTAACGAGCTAGTCAAGTAGAGGCATACTAGGGACACTTTGTTTGTCTGTGTATTCACACATGTACTAAGTTTCTGATTAATACAATTCTAGCATGTATAATAAACAGTTATCATGATATAAAGAAATATAAATAACAACTTTATTATTGCCTCTAGGGCATATTTCCTTCACAGGGATGTACAACCTATTGCATTCGCGTTCCTGTCTCCTCTGGGGGCATGTGGCACCAAAGTGAAGTGGGAAGGGCAGCGCGATGAGCCGGCCTCGTGGTCATGCTTGCCACACTTGCTAAAGAATTTGTGGCGACGACATCATGTCCGTCGGCGGGTGTTGGGGATATAACTCCACGGTGTGACCCACCCAGGAGGGGTCGGGTTACACTGTTGGCGACTCAGTAATGAAGCTTAGGCAGGCCCAAGAAGCCAAGACCTAAGAGCCTAGAGGCGGCTTGCAAGGCGGGCCAACTGAAGGCCCAAGACCCGGAGGTGGCGCGTGACCCGGAGGTGGCGCGCGACCCGGAGGTGTAAGCCGCCCAATGACGACTTGCCTAGCAAGGCAAAGCGATTTAGAACCAGGGTCGGTCACGGAGTATGACCCGACCCGGACTCTTGTAAGCCGACGGCCTCGACCTGTGTATATAAAGGCGAGTCCCTGCGGCGGGTTAAGGTCAAGTTACAATCCATAGAGAGCTAGGTTAAGTGATTCCGCTCCCTTGTAATCGATAGTCAAGCAATACAACTCAAAGCAGGGTGTAGGCTTTTACCTCGGTCATGAGGGGCTGAACCTGGGTAAACTCGTGTCTCTCGTCCCACTCAACCCCTTTAAGCTAATCACCGTAGCCATGGCCTCGCACCTAAGTCCTTTCACGAGGGCATCTGCCGTGACAAAACAATGACAACGGGGAGCAAGCTACATGTGGACTGGTAGATTGGCGGGGATGGAAGTGGATGAGGCGGCCTCCCATCGCACGCTTGCCATTTAAATAGGACGGGCATGGACGCTTCATGTGGCTGACGTATGGGCCCAAACGTGCACGTGGCATTTACAAGGACCGGAGGTGGTGGTTGGGTGACCGACACATGGGCCCACGGCAGACATAGAGCAAAAGGGGGCCGCTTTCGTCTTGTGTCCGTGTGGACGCAAATCAGGTATAAATTTTGGGCTGAAAATGCGTCCAAACGAACACCAAGCAAACATAATTTGGGAATGTGCCGGTGCGTCGGGCCATGTTTTTTGTCCGCGCAGACCCAAACAAACGCGCCTAGATAAAATGTGTCGACGGGTTGGATTTAGCCTTACACAACCAGGGAAGCAAGCTCAGTTCCATCATTTCTGTTCCACTTCGTCTCTCTGCCCAAGGGAAAAAGACGGCTAGGATTCCTGCCTCCCGTCGGTAGCGTCATCGGTCTGCCACGTTTCCTGGGGCCTAGGGCCATGGGGACGCGGTGGATCCCGGTCATTACTGGCGGGAGGGCTCCGTTTTTAGATGTGTCTTCAAATTTTGTTAGGGTTTGTGTCATACTCCCTTTGTTCCAAAATAGATGACCCAACTTTGTAGTAACTTTAGTACAAAGTTGAGTCATCTATTTTGGAACGGAGGAAGTACTCAGGAAGGTGAGGTCGACGGTGGCTCTCTGAAGATTAAATGAGGTTCTCCCCGCCTAGCGCCGCCCCGATGGTGCGTCTAACATCGTCGGAGGGCGAGTGGATGTGTGTCGTTGGCGGATCCCCCGGGATTCGACCGGTGGTTGTCTTTAGCGGATCTGCTTGGATCCGGTCTTCCTTTGTCTATGCTCATGTGTCTTCCTGTTGGATCCTTCCGAAATACGCTTCTATTCATCTGCGCCAGTTATTGTTCTGGTGCGTTGGTCCCATGAAGTCTTAGCACAACGATTTCCGACTGTCTATTACAACATTTTTTCCCGGCTCCAACTAGAGCGAGGGGCGATGAGGGCGACGTGCCTTCGCTCGCTTCAGTGCTTGTAGTCGTTGCTAGATCGTCTACGGATTTGGATATATTTTTATTATTTCTGGTGTTCGTTGTAATGTCATGTTTGAAGATGAATTGATTAAAAGTTTTTTGAAAAAAAAATCATGTAATTAAAGACTAAATATGTTGCTGTCTCCTAAGTCATTTTGGCCATTTATTTCACAACTATTCCCCGCTTGGCTTGGCTTGGCTGGCCGTATTTTCAAGACGAAAAATGTGCACGCTGTATCTATATCTATATCTATACTACTATTAAACAATCAAATAAGAATTTTTTTAAGCACACCCACAAAGCGTACATAGATCCAATACCACCGCATGATTAGGCCCACTAAAATCAATCTAACGGTTAGCCTTCTATATCTATACTACTATTAAACAATCAAACAAGAACTTTTTTAAGCACACCCCACAAAGCGTACATAGATCCAATACCACCGCACGATTAGGCCCACTAAAATCAATCTAACGGTTAGCCTTAACCTAAACCATTTTCTGTGTGCACTTAGCAATTTACATTGACTGACCGTACTCCACTGTGTAGGAAAATATGAAACTCCACGCCTAAGCAATTAGGAAACTAATAATCACGGGTGCATCCTATTTTAGGAAACTAAATCAGAGTGCATCCATCCTATTAGGAAACTAATCTCAGACAAATCCATCCTATTAAAAAACTTATCTCAGACGCATCCATCCTATTAGGAAGCTAATCGCGAGCCGCCTGCCGCCATCATGCATGCTAGCCATGATGGGGAAGCGCGAGGAGCTTCGTCTTCCTTCGGGAACACACGTACTATCGCCGCCATCGTCTTCTGTTTGGAGGCCAGGCGCTCTTCTACCGCTACCGCGACGACTCCATCCACGTCCAGGGCATGCTCTCCGGCAACCATCGGCATCCTCGTTGACTTCAGCTCCGTTCGCAGCACACACACCGACAAAGTGTCTGTTCTGTGGGTGCACGTGCATTACATATTAAATAAGAATTGTGGGGCTTCAAGCAATCTAGAATTATAGATTTGGGATTATCTTAGGTTGCCGATTGCTGTACTGAAAATGTGTAATTATATATGGCACGCACATAAGAATGCAGCAATCTTGTCTTACAAAGTAGGATCAAGAGGGATACTGAAGAAGTCAATATGCAGAGTCTATTTCCCATGATTACTTCTCATGTTCATGTCGGCTTCCTTGGGCTTTACTTCGTACCACCATATGCATTAATCTGGACCGTATCAAGAGGTAACGCCATCCCCTTGATTAGAATTGCCTTATTTATGTTATTTGATCAGTGTGTGTTTTACATATGACGTTGCTTTACCTGGAATTAAGGTGGGTTGCACCTGCCTAGGCACTATCTCCAGGGATAGGTTGGAAATCAGAATATATGATTCATTCTTAGAGAAAACTTTACACGCGTCACTTTAACATAATTGCATAGCAATCCAGTAAATTATGTAAGATTCAGTAGGAGGCAAGATATCGAAGATGTACTACTATTTCAGTTACAAGATTCTATACATCTAAAACGGGTCACATGACTCCGTAACTGTTGTTAGAGAATATCTCTCGCTGTTCTGTAAAGGTATGCAATCTCTACTGCGTTCCAATAAAAAGAATTTTACCATTCAGAAAGATCCAATGAAGAAACTAATCCGGCTGAGTTCCAATAAATAGATCCTTCAAAGGATCTGTCCTAATACAGCTGCCGTATGTTGGTACAGAGAAATCATATAAACTGTAGTCAGTCGGATTTATTTTGTTTCATGACAGAGAAACCAAATACCTTTTGCTATTTTGGCACATATATTTATTCTTATATACTTGTGCAGTTTCAAATGATCCAACATATCTGCAGTCATCAAACTTGAAGACATGCTGTTTAAGGCCTTATTTGCACCGTATCGCTTTCTTTGTCTGCGCGCCTCTTTCCTCCAATAATAATAATGAACAACTTTTTCCGGATCAGGTATTACACAGTTACAAATGTATGCTGAAGCTACTCCTTACGACAAGGAAAAAGAGGATGAATGCTCTCTATCTTCACCAGTTTTGTAGCATGTTCCAAATTGTTGGCTCTTTCTTATTTGAGGATTCATCATTTTTTCTGTAATTTAGAAGCTGACCTGAAAGCTTGATAAGGTTAAGCTTGACAAATACTCTAAAATACTTTTCCTCCCATCTTTATTTTTCTTCATAACTCATTTCAGTTTTTATACGTACAAAGCGTCTTACATCATTGTAAGTTAGTATGGTTGCCAACGTATAAACACATACAAAACCGGATAAATATTTTCTATCATGATAATTATTGGATTTCTTTTAGCCCTTTTACATTTCAATTAGTTCTTGTAAATCATCTTTATTTCATATAGAAGTCGTTGTAGTCACATATCATTTTCTATTTCCTATTATCCATAGTAGGTAGCTATATAATTTTGGCAGTCCACACAACCAAACAAAATATATAATTTGATCCAAATTGCTATAAATATATATTTTGCTATGCAGATTAGTAGAATAAAATAAGATTCGAGAATTAAGCATCTTGAACAATATAATTGCACCGTAAGGCAGTTTATACTTTTTTTCCTGGCTACACTCGAAGAGAAGACTATACTACATGCCTATATTACTGCATTAATAAATAATTGCTGATTTTATTTAAATGAGAATATTTTTCTGCTATTACTCTATGCAGCAACATAACCATTGTTGTGTCTCGCTTTTGAAAATACAATTTGAGCAACATCAAACATTGTGTATCTATTTGATTTATATTTTTAAAAACATTTATTTTTTTATATTATGTGAATTCATCTGTTTTACGTTTGAGATGTGTGCATACTTACTAGTTTCAGAATAGAGAAAAACAGATGTGCAAAAGAGAAGCATCCTATTTTAGCCACGAACGGCCTGGCTTGGAAGCGTGCACCCGACGCTGCGTGATTCCCCCACAAAACAAGGTGGGATTCCAAGTTCGGATGCCTCCTGCGGATCGCTCTTGTAGTTTTCCTCGGCTCCGCTACACTGCTAGACAACTAGCAACACAGTCGGCGCTTTATACTCTTGATGATGATCGTGGCCGGGTGCTTCTTTTGCATCTCGCTGCTGTCTCGAGCCTTGATCGACGTGCCCCACTTGCGTCGACAAAGCTACTACTTGCTCTATCATGAAAGTTTCAAGCAGAATACGGAAGAAATTCACATGCCGAAGGCGATGGTTGGGTCGGGATAAGATAGCCATCCGGTAAAACGGAGTTGGTAAAACTATCATCTTGTTCTGCCCACCTTATTTTCTGGCCGAAATTATGGTGCATGCAATCCCGCGTACCAAACTGAACACGTAGTCGCAACACTTTTTTTCCAACCGGTCGGACTCCAACGAGGCCCCGTTTCTGAAATTTGTGGGGTTTCTCGAAGCATCTGGGGCGTTCCTGCGTATTGGCAGCGCGAAAGTGTCCACCGAGATCAACGTTCGGCTGGTGCAGGTGAGGTAGGTGAACCTGCCGTGGTGTGCTATCAAGTTTTCGAGGCAAACTTTTGTCCCTGTGCGAGTAAAATCGGAAGTGGATTGAACGGACGGCCACTGCTGGCGTGGCCATGTGTGCACTGCCCTGCCAATGTTGGGAAACAGTACGACGACTTAATTTTGGGGTCAGGGAAGAGTCATCTATGTGAACTTTAGCTTGTTGTGTCGATCTTGTTTGTTCCGAGGGCTTTGGCTATTTGCTAGTAGTACGTGACTTGGTGAAGTGAACCAACCACTTCCTTGACAGATTTAAAAGTGCTGCGTACTATTATCTGTTGGCGGGGCTTGGCACGGCTGGTAGGCCTGCTGTGATAGAACTGGCTCGCCAATATGTGCACATCCGCTCGTCGAAGGATCAGTTCAAAACATGTTTATGTGTCCGTGTCACAATAACGACAAGGCATCGATGTTGGCCAAGATTAATTCTTGACACGGACAGTAAGTAAATAAAACGCAGTTTACGATAAGGAAAACCCCCACACACTCTTCCTCTATAAACTAATATAGCAGTATGAGTGTTTAGATCATTAAAGTAGTGATCTAAATGCTTTTATATTAGTTTATAGAAGGATGTTTTTATATTAGTTTACAGAGGGAGTATAATCTTTTTCGATGAACTGGTGCTTTAGACCAACACACACACACACACACATGGTGCTTTAGGCATGGTGCTTTGGCACTAGTTGGGGCGTTACTAGGCTTGTGGAGACCCCAAATTTATAACAGGCCAAGGTTGTGGGATTTGGCCCAGTTTGGTCCAGCAAAGTCCATGCTTTACAATGCTATAAACAAAAAGAAATGATTTATGCTAAGGAAATAATTACAGAGATATTTGTACATGGACCATTAAAGAGATTTTAGATTCAAGATGGCTAAGCCAGACGTTTTCTCCAAATTTTGATTATTTTTATCTCGAATGCTATGACGATTTACCAGCAGACAACACATGCAATTAGGAGATCCCGTAGGGTAAATTTTGGTGCGTGCCTTTCACTACTTCCGTGGGTGGTTTTCATTGCAATCTGTTCAAGTGTCCCGATTTTTCCTCCGCTTACCACGACGCCAGTATCGTCTAATGGCCGCAATTTCATTGTTTTCTATGCTGAACCAAACGCTCCATCCTAAGCCGTCCTTGAATTGACAGCAGCAGAATAACACGGAGCGATGCTTAGGCGTTAAGAATTAGGACCATGCATTGAAGTAGTGCGTTGGGCGGCATGACCTGGCGATCTAGAAGCTCTTACTGAGTTGTCAATGGCATCAGCAATTCAGAACCTACGATGAGGTATCGCCAAAAATTATAAACCTCCATTTCTTCGCTTAGTCGTAGGTAGGTTGGACAGCTGACGCTTGCCCGGTACCAACGATAACAGCAAGAAAAGGCTGAACAAGAATGCTGGACGGTGGCTCTTGCAGGCATATATTTGTTCATTACAAACATAAATGTACAGTCATACTACTACTTGTAATTCTTTCGAAACTGCCAAATGCAAACGAACTAAACTCTCTCTCACACATAGACGGGAGAAGACACATGCCCATGGATCAAGGTAGCGATCCAGACGAAACTCAGAAGATAACTTGCTAGACCGCCCTGCAGCTCATCAACATCCTGAATTCTTTTCTCAGACCAAGAAGCGACCCGGTCTCGACCAAGTGGCACACTGACATTGGGATCGTCGCTGCAGTCCTGGTTTATTCTCTCTACTGAACGCGCAGAAGTGCAGAAGCGGATGACAGTAAGGTACACTCTCTGCATGAGAAAGGCAAGGAAGCGATGGTGATCAGTGGACATTTTCAGTACGGTCAAGGGTGAGTGCAATGTGCCAATGTCCTGAAGATAGAGAGTAGCGTGGCTTACACCAGGGGACGATCTTCCAGCGCTGGTTGTCGCCCTTGCACCACTCCCAGAGCACGACCTCGGTGCCGTCGTGGACGCCGCCGTGGTCCTTGTCGCCGTGGAGCGCGTCAAAGTTGAGGTAGATGTTGTTAACCATGCGCACGCAGCGGAAGCCCTTGCCCACGTCGCGGCTCTCCGTCCACAGCACCGACTCGTCCATGTACTCCGGGTTGTAACCCACAAGCTTCACCTGCAGCCCACTCACATGTCAAGCACGGTTCACCAACGTGTTGCAGACGTCTCAACACGTACGAGAGCAGGTGTGGAAAATAATTTCAATTCGTGTGACGCGAACATGGAAATCGTAAACGTAGATAGGCACGTGCCAACCCCTGCATGGACCTGCTCGCTTGAATTGAAGGAGAACAGACAAAGACAGGTATCAACGTCACAAGATGACTATGTTTGTACTTTGTAGTGGCTTAGTTTTGCTTACAGGGTGGCTCTGCCCGAGGGAGTGCTTGATGGCTTCACCGGTGATCTTGTTGACCAGGGCGAACGCAGGGTAGCCCTCCTCGTCCTTGATCTTGGTGCTGTACCTCATGTCCTTCACCCAGTGCTACATTTGTTTTGTCACACAAACATAATTTACGGAGATAAAAGTTAGTAAAGATCGTAATGGATGGATTGACTCGGATGGAAGAAGCTGGTATGTGCATGCATCCATTTGGTTGTCACCTGGAACTCGTCTCTGGGGTTGGTGGGAGCGAGGCACACGGTGCCGTTCCGCACGGTGAGGCTGTAGTCCTGGCCGGCCGCGCACAGCACGCGCACGGTGGACTCGGACGCCAGCGCGCGGTGCAGGTTGCCATACCCATACCCTGCACCCGGCGGCGCGTATGCCTCTGCGCCGTGGGCATGCGGCGGCGGGTAGGCCTCCGCGCCACCCGGCGGGGGACGGTAGCCTCCTCCATACGCAGGCGGAGGCGCGTAGGGATCCTGGCCGCCGGACGAGCCGCTGCCGTACCCGTACCCGTACCCGCCGTCAGCGCCCCAGGGCAGGATCTTCCAGCTCTGGTTCTCCCCCTTCAAGAACTCCCAGAGCACGACGCCGGTGCCGTCGTGCACGCCGCCGTGGTCCTTGTCGCCGTGGAGGGCGTCGAAGCTGAGGTTGAGGTTGTTGACCATGCGGATGCAGCGGAAGCCCTTGCCGACGTCGTTGCTCTCCGTCCACAGCACCGACTCGTCCAGGTAGTCCGGGTTGTAGGGGATGAGCTTGACGGGGTGGGACTGGCCGAGCGAGTGCTTGACGGCGAGCCCCGTGGCCTTGTTCACCAGCGCGAACGCCGGGTGGCCCTCCGCGTCGCTCACCCGCGTGCTGTGCCTCATGTCCTTGTACCAATGCTGCACCCACACACACGTGCATGCATGCACAGATGAAATTGTCACATTTACGTACGCACGTTACGTTCATTCGGACGACGAGCTGATAAGCGCAGGAGTGTATGTACGTGCCTGGTGCTCGTCGCGGGGGTTCGTCGGGGCGAGGACGACGGCGTCGTGGCGGATGGTGAGGCAGTAGGCCTCGTCGGCGCGGCAGAAGATCTTGAACGTCGGCTCCTGCTGCGGCATCATCGGCGGCGACGCGGTCGGGTAGCCGGCACCGGCTGGCGGCGGCGGCGGAGGCTGGTTGTGCTTCTTGTGCCCGAACATTACGAACGTTCAATGGACAGAGTGCGAGCGAGCGTTCCTCGTGTCGACCGCTTGAGACGTGTGTGCTGCTGGCCGGCGGCCCCGGCCGGGGTTTTATAGGGCTTGGGAGCGCACGCCCCACGGGAGTTAACAAATGTGACCAAATAAGAGAAGCTGGAAGACGGATAGGTGAGGGTTGAACGACGCGGGCTCCGTTAGGACCGAGGCGTGCCGGAGGCCGAGAGCCGGCCAGCCGCGGCGTTGTTAATCGCGCGCCTCCGCTGACTAGAGACATCGTGGTTTGTCATTCGCATCGTCGAGTCCGCAGCCGTGGGGCCGGCCGGTGATCGCAGGTGCCCACGTAGAGATTGTTTTGTTGGGAAGTGCCGTCCTGAATCCTGATGGTCAAGGTGGTCAGTGTTCTCTTCGGGGCGAAGGCACCTTCATTGCCTGCTAAGTCTCTGCTGCCGCTATTGAGAAGCCTTTCGGATGATGCAGTGGTGATGAAACGTGTGTGCTATTTGCTCATGGCTCGAACCTTCTGCGGCTCAGGAAACAAAGATGCCGACCAGCATTGGTAGAGCTCTCAGCTCTGTTTGTTCATTTTTCATTTCGATGAGAATGTCCGCAGAGAAAGCATGATGCAAGAACGGTGAAAGTATACTTTGAGTGGTTAGGTGGATAGTGATGTTGATTTTGGGAAAAAAATTCTTGACTCCACAAAGGTTTCAGTTAGAACCCTGGAGCCAGAGCAAAATGGAAGTCAGAAGATTGGTCAGATAGACCTAAATCTTTCTGAAGGGCCTTCTGGGCCTGTAGGATGCAATATTTTTTACCCTAGGGCCCAGAGGATATTGGGCTGGAGGCGTATCATGGAACTACACTTTCCTTTGCTTTTAGATTCTTATTAGACGACTTGACCCCCTTTCTTTATGGAGGTGGTTTCGAGATTGGTAGAGAGCTAGGGTTCCTCTCCCTGCCGTTGTGTAGCGAAGTTGATACGGCCGGAAATTATGGTGGTAATAGAGGCCAGGGTAGATTTAACAGAGTGGGAGGTAGGTTTTCAGTATCGGAGGACCAATTATGGTGATCCTTCTCGAGAGAATGATAGCTTCAGACACAATTTCCCCAACCCTCCTTTGGAAAATTCTTCGAACTGGGATGGGGACAAAGAGGTGGAATTTTTTTGGTAAGGAATGGTGGTGGTGGTGCGGAGGGTGGGGGCGCTAGAAGTGCTCGAACTTGGACTGGTGTTGGTTTTGGTCTGGAAGTTGGAGGTCCTTCTTATGGAGGGGTGACCCCTGCCACTTCCAATCAGGTTCAAGGTGGACATAGGGCTCCTGTGATAACAATGATCTCATCCGAGAACAACATTGCATGGGTGCTTTGCTTTCCCGGTTTTCTCAAAACAGTCATTTTGATGTTTGTTGCCGTTGGATCGTCCGGTCAAGAGGGGCAGACGCAAATCTCCTCTGCTTGTTTGGTTGAGAAAGGGGAAAACTCCGCGGGAGGGTATGATGGTTTACCTGCGAACTTTGATGGTAATTATGTGGATAGTTCTAATTTTTTTAAGACCACATAACATGAACAAAAAGTTTGGTAAATGTCAGAATGTGCATGGATCTATGTCAGGGAGTAACAAAAATGATGGATTCAACAGGCAACCATGTGGTAAATGTATGGATACTATACACACTATTAGGGAGTGTACTCTTGGTCAATGTGCTATATGTGGAAAATAACCTTATATACTAATGATTGCACTTGATTGAAGCGAAAGAAACATGTGCCAAGTATGTGGGATATGCTGCTAAAGGACTTGGGAGTTGTTGGTACGAAATTTCAAAGATGTGTTTGCTTCTGAGCATGCCAATCCAATGGCACTGGTTATGATCTGGATAGTTGAATGAAATTGAGTTTTTGCAAACTTTTACTGCGATATTTAGCTGGAATTGGTAGTGGAGGGCTAAGAGTTATGGAAAGAACTGCTATTTTATGAGGTTTCCAAATGAGGCTAAGTTGGTGGAGCTTTCTAAGTTCTATGATTTTAACCTTTTGGGTACTCGAGCTGTGATTAAGTTTCAAGGGTGGTCTTTAGATCATCAGGCTATTGGAAAACTACATACTTCTTGGGTAAAATTTGGAAATGACCTTGATCGTTTTAGGCATTTATTTGGAATGTGTGAAACTACCGTTTCTCTCGACCATGTTCTTGAGATTGATATGGATACTATTACTCATGAAAAAAATTAAAGCTAATGTGGGGGATCAAAGATGTTGAGAAGATTCCTCCTTCTATTGAAATCACTTCCAAAAGATCTACTAATCTTCAGGGTTGCTTCTAAGTTGGATTTTGTAATGGATATGGGATGGTACAATGAATTCAAAAGATGTTGCATTTGCTGGGGAGCATTAAGAAAATCCTTGTGTTGAAGATGGCAGAAAGAAAGCTAAGGGTGGTGAAGGCAAGAAAGACAATATAATCCTTGGCAGATTGTCTTTGGCTCAACTAGCGGAGGAGAAAAGAACGAATGATGCATTGAAGGTTAGTATTGAGGTTCACATCATGAAAGAGAAAACGCTCGATAATCTGCTCTCTGGGTTATTGAGAAAAAACTAGTACAATTGGAAGCTAATAAAAAGAAACTTGAGGCTAATTTTCTGAAACAACAGGAGATGTTTTTTTACCAACAATAGTAGGGAAAAACCCTATTGTAACTCTTTTCATTAATACTAGATGATACCCCACAACTTGTTGCAGGGATATTTTGCAACATATTTTTAATGTGATTCATTATATGAAACATGAATATTTAAAGTAATAATATAAAAAACTAAAACTAAAAAAACATATAATTTATTATGTTCGATTACTATATAGTTGTAAAATTCTTATTAAATATAAATAGCATAATAGAATGGAAATTCTCATGTATGTTTGCACGTTGAGAGACATATGGTAATGGTAGTCGGGGTGGGCCTTTTCTCATGCATATTGTGCGATGATGTGGCATGCTCCCATGTTGAGAGAAATAGTTAGTGGGGGCTCGCTATTTAGATATAGAAGATTGGTGGAACATGTTCAAATGGCTATACATTAGGTATAGTATGTTACAAATGATTCACAAATAGTCTAACCAAGATTTCATCCCTTCCTTTAAGCTAGGTTTGGCCTTCTTGATGATTGTATCAAAGTTGGATTTGAAACATGATAGCTAGTTTACTGCTTGGGTTCGTGCATCTGAAGGAAATATGCCCTAGAGGCAATAATAAAGTTATTATTTATATTTCCTTATATCATGATAAATGTTTATTATTCATGCTAGAATTGTATTAACCGGAAACTTAGTACATATGTGAATACATAGAAAAACAGAGTGTCATTAGTATGCCTCTACTTGACTAGCTCGTTAATCAAAGATGGTGAAGTTTCCTAATCATAGACATGAGTTGTCATTTGATAAACGGGATCACATCATTAGAGAATGATGTGATTGACATGACCCATCCATTAGCTTACCACTATGATCGTTTAGTTTATTGCTATTGCTTTCTTCATAACTTATACATGTTCCTATGACTATGAGATTATGTAACTCCCGAATACCGGAGGAACATTTTGTGTGCTATCAAACGTCACAATGTAACTGGGTGGTTATAAAGATGCTCTACAGGTGTCTCCGATGATGTTTGTTGAGTTGGCATAGATAGAGATTAGGATTTGTCACTTCGATTGTCGGAGAGGTATCTCTGGGCCCTCCCGATAATGCACATCACTATAAGCCTTGCAAGCAATGTGACTAATGAGTTAGTTCACTACTAGGAAAAGGCCTACTAATGACGCACCAGTTTTGCCTACTAATGGCGCATTACTGGTGCGCCATTAGTATCACGCCACTAGTATTTATTACTAATGGCGCACCACTGGTACGCCATTAGTATCTGGTATACTAATGGCGCACCACCCAGTGCGCCATTAGTATATAACACCATGCGCCATTAGTATGCCTCCCAAGGGCCATATTTAACCATGTGCTTTGGCACACTAATGGCGCACTGCGGATGGATGTGCCATTAGTATACTTGGCATACTAATGGCACACTGTTTGGTGATGCGTCATTAGTATACTTTGTCATACTAATGGCGCACTCTGTAGTGATGCGCCATTAGTATGAATATTAGGTTTTATTTATTTTTTACTTTTCTGATTTTTGCACAGGTTACAAAATATATTATTTGACAGAATATAGACAGTAGCACACAGCAACAGCAGATTCATCGAATACAATAGAAGATTAGTCTCCGAATTCAAAAGACCGAACAAAGATAAAACATTACAAGTCTCGAGACCGCGAGTATCGAGTTTGTCTTCACATTACAAGTTGATATCGATCATCTAAACTACCATCACATAGAAGAGAGCTGCGGTCATCACGATGAGCATCATCGCGATGAAACTGGTCTTCATCCGGTTCCTCCAACGCTCCCTCCTCTCTCCCGCTAGATAGCGGGCGTATCTAGATTCCGCTTCCGCCCTAGTGGTGTACCCTTTGTAATTGTTACCGCTGAAACGATGAACCTGTCTCCGGCACTCCTCCCAGTCGTCGTAGACTCCGGAAACCTTACCCTTGTACACGACATACGACGACATCTCTATGCACAAGCCAAACAACAGACAATACATACATAAGCAATATATAAGTATGCAACAAAAGGATCGGAAGAGAAAAGCAAGACATTAATAGCACGATTCATGGTCATACTAATAAATAGCATCGATTACATCTAAGTTGAACGACTGTCCAAACCAAAGAGACATACAATTCATTAAAGTTTAATTACAACATGAGCCAATCAATGTTTCAGAACTACACATCACTACTTTCGACTCGACTCATGGACAGGAGCGTGGATGAAGCCGCCGTCTGTCGTGATGGTCATGAAATCGCGGGCGTTGTCAGCCTGCATTTGTAGCATTCCGTCTATCTCAATGTTGGACGATTGATATCTGAGGAAGAACTGCCCCGAGGTATGAAGGACATCTTGATGGATGATGTCCGCAAACTCTGACTGGATGCGAAAGAATTCTTGTCTGATGTCCGCGTCCTGGATTGCCGACAAGCTCGCGGCCCAATCTTTGAGATTATTTGGTAGCATAAGGTGATGATGGTCCCTTACGATCGCCCGCATGTGATGGAGGGCGTAGTAGGCATCCTTCTGACCGCCAGGCGGCTGCTTGACGCAGCAGAACATCGTATTGTGGGCGAACACGTGCTTGCCGTACTTACGAACTACCCTAATGAAGGTGCCTCCAGATTTGGCGCAGCCGGGGAAAACATCATCAAGAACTTTCTTGATATTTGTGTAGTCTATCTTGGAGTTTCGGTTCGGGTCGAAATACGTGGCCATGGAATATTTCGGGCTTAAGAGGATGAGTGTGCAATGTGTGTCACTGCACAGAACACGGAATGTTAGAAAAAAAGAACGATCGAAATCTAAGAAATCATATGTTACGGGGCGGTTAAGGGATGACTTACTCGGGAAAGTAAGCCACAAGGAAGTTATCCTTATCTGGGTTTGCCAGAATGACGTTTTCGAGGTGTGAACTCGCGACTTGGCGGTCCCCAGCGCTGCTCAAGAGCTTGGCACGCATGTAGAAGGGGTCGACGATCACGATGTCCGGGGTCTTGTCTCTAATGATCCGCATCTCCATACTCAGCGAAAACAGCCGAACGAAGGTGTAGTGCAGCGGATGAAGGTTGAACATAGCAAAGATGTCATCAAACCGCAGGACGATCGTACCCCCGATGGCGCCATCCACAAAGCCCTTGCCCTCTGGCACCTTGGCCACGAAAACCGGGTATGCCACATCATTCTCTCTGAGACGCCGTTTCTCCAAAGAAAGAACACTGTCATGCAGACTCCGCATAGCACCGGTTGCAGCATTGAGCATATTTGTCGGTAGCATCACCCTACCCGCCACATGCACCCTCCTCGAGATATCCTTAGGTCAAGGTGGCCCGTCCTGAGCACGGATCGTACTCGGTGCCGGCTGGCTCGCACCGGCGCCCTTTTTAGTATGCCGTTTCCGGCCCTTCTTCTTGATCTGCTGTAATGAGACCGAATTCTGCTCACAGACCGCCTTCTTGAGCGTGTTGGGGCTGATAATATTTGGCACCTTCGCTATCTGAGGCTCGGTGAAGGCGGCAGCTGGAGGCGTCTCCTAATCACTTGGCTCTATTGCCACCTATGGTTTAATGCAGCAAGAATGGCGGGGCAGTTGATCCTACTTAACTAAGTACTAAGATACCCCGGCCCATGCATTAGTCGCAAGTACAACATATGTCCTATTTTTAGCAAAGTCATGCTAAAATTCACGGAAAATTTCAGCATGACCTTTGCTGAAAATAGGACATATGGAGTGCCCGAATTTGCCGGAACGGAAGTTAATCGACATTCCGACAAACTCAAGGGCCTCTTGGGGTACAACAGCAGCATCACAAGTTGACAAAATTCCCAAGTAGTACAGCAGCAGCATCACAAGTAGTACCAATGAACATATAGTCCAGCAAGTTGAAAAAGCTGAAGTTCTCAGCATGAAGAATCACACAACACAACACCTACATTATGATGATACATTTGGAGATTGCACATACAGTTTTCACATAAGCATAATTGTTCTGGAGATTGCACATACAGTTTTTGACAGCACATCACCTATGACAGCACATACAGTTTTCGTTACTGCTCCCAAATGAAATGACACTTTGACATGGCTGCAATTTTTAGTGTCTACTTATCTGCAATTTTTCAGTGTCTGCTTAGGAGAAATAGGTTTCAAACTTCAGCTTGCTTTGTATAAGGAGACTAAAAAACTATCTAAGGAGTTCTTCAAGTTCAAGTTACAGCCTGCATGACATTTTCCTACACAATGCTTGTTGTAAATAATTACTTAAAGTGAACACTTTTTTATCTTAGCTTACTTACAACAGAATGCCTATCTTTCTAGTTTTCCAATTCCTTTTGTTTCATTTTCAACATTGCTCTATTTGTAATTAATAGCACTGTTCAAGAAATCTGTATATGCAATCTATAGAGATCCCCCTCCTGACTTTTAGACTAATTTTCCATCAAAATTGAAAATAGTTACACTAAGTTTCAAAATAAAAAAATACACTTCTCAGTTTTACAAACTGAAAATTACTCTAAAACTAAAACTTTAACCGACTTTTAGACTGAATTTTTACTCCAAGAGTTTTTATATTCAGATCACTTTAACTGAATTTTACATTGAGTTTTAGATTGAATTTTAAACTTTCTTGCAATATAAGCTTGCCGTACACTTTATATTTAGATCAGGAGCCAAACTCTAAAATTGAATTTTTAACTGAATTTTTACGACTGCATCTGTTTTAATTTCAGTTTCAGATAAAGTTTATATTCAGATCAGGAGACTGACTTTTAAACTGACTTTATATTCAGTTTCAGGTAAGGACATTAGAGAATCTACAGCGAGGGGCGGCCGGCGCGGTGAGCACGATCCCGCATGCACAAACGGTGACTAAACAAGGAGAAAAACAGGGGAATCGATGGAGACGCTCACCGCGGAGCTGGGGAAGGAGACGGCGAGGCTGAGGGTGGTCGGGGCAGCGCGGATCGACGCCGAGAAGCAGTGGTCGGTGATGAGGAAGAAGAGGTCGATGCGCTCGATCCTTGATGACCCGGCTCCAATCCGTGGACATAGGCGATGAAGGTGATGATGGTGTTGCTCCTGGCGCAGCTCCTAGGCACGACGACGGAGGACGGGGCGGTCGGTGGCCGCGGTGACGCGCGGCGGCGGCGCTCGGGGTGGAGGGAAGGAGTGGGGCAGGCCGTCGGCGGCGAGGACTGGGAGGGCGATTGAGGAGTGGAGGGAAGGAGCGGGGCAGGCCATCGGCGGCGAGGACCGAGACGGCGAGGCGGGGCGCGGGGGTCGTGGGGCGACTAGGGGGGAATGAATCTGGCGAGGGGGGTGAATTTGGCGAGCGGGAGGGACGAAGGGATAGGGCGACTACGGGGGAAGATTACTAATGGCGCACCCCCTGGCGGTGCGCCATTAGTATGTTTTTTATAGCAATGGCGCACCCCCGAGACGGTGTGCCATTAGTATTCTTTTTTTAGATAGCAATGGCGCACCAGCCAGCCGTGTGCGCCATAAGTAAGATTTTTTTATTATTATTTTGTTGCATCTAATAATTTAATAGAAAATTAATATGAATATGAATATGAAAATGAATATGAATATGAATATGAAACAGTAATAAATTTTTATAAAAACAGTAATAATTTTTAAAAAAATATCATCAGATTTGTTATTTGAAAATATTTATGAATATAAAAAAATATCATCAAATTTGTTATTTGAAAATATAATCAAATTTGTTTTTTGAAAATATAATCAAATTTGTTTTTTTGGATTTTTAGTTGCATTCATTTGTGACGGTGGAGCGGGGGAGGGTGCGGGGGTCATCGACGGTGGTGGAGTGGGGGAGGGTGCGGGGGGTGCTCGGCAGCGAGGGGGGTCTGGCAAGGGGGATCTGGCGAGGGGGGATAGCGATCGAGATGGAGGGGGATCGAGATCGAGTGTCCTCATGAATATTCAATATTTTTTCATGAATTCAAAAAGTGCCCATGAAATTTAAAAATATTCATGATATCAAAAAGTGCCCATGAAATACAACCGAGAAATGAAGACTACGATTTAAATACAGTCGATCTTAGCTAGCTATCTGTTCATAATCTTCTTGCCCTTCTTTTTCGCAAATGGAGTTCTTCTGTGGAACGGACGTCCTTTAGGTAGGGTGGTCCTGCTTCTTCTTGTGGTGTATGCTGCTACTTCATCGTCGTCGTCATGTTCGATCTTCGGGTCGTCGTACTTGTCGAAGTCTTGCTCATTGGCTACTCCATCCATTCCGATGATCTTCCTTTTGCCTCTCCTCACGACAACATGACTGGGGTTTGACGGGTCGGTAATGAAGAAGCATTGGTCCACTTGGGAAGCCAGTACCCATGGCTCATTTTTCGTGGTGACGTTTGTGCCTGCGGTCTTGGACTTGGCTTCGGGTATAACCATGGTGGTGAAATACCGGTCTTCTTTTAGGACGCTCTTGGCCCATCTGACACGGAACATCGGGACCTTCTCTCCAGCGTAGCTCAGCTCCCAGATCTCCTCGATCCTTCCGTAGTATCTGTCCTTGTCGTTACCGATGTAGGATTCCATCGTTACCCCGGAGTTCCGATAACCATCGCTCTTCATGTCTCCTCGGTGTAGAATGTGTAGCCGTTGATATCGTACGCCTCATAGGTCATCAGGTTGTGCTCGGCGCCCTGTGACAAGGCGAATATGAGTTGTTCTTCCACGGAAGAATCCTCATGTAAAGGGCACGATAGAAGCTTCTGCTTGAACCAACGCGTGAAACATGAGTTGTGCTCTTTGCTTATATCTCCATCCGTCCTTTGTTGGCCTCGGTCATTGTACGTCTTCTCAATAAAGGTTTTGTGCTCTACCACCCAAGGATCGACCACGTCTATGTGTTGTAGCGTGACTAGGTTTGCTCTTTCAAAGTCGGCGAGTCGACCCTCGAAGTCGACATGCATTTCGCGGCGACCCTCACAGTGACCCCATCCAGCGAGCCTCCCGAGGTGCCTGTTGACGGGCAGACCAACGGGGTTCTCGATGCCTAGATAATTCGTGTAGTAGGAGATGCACTCTTCGGTCAGAAAGCCCCTGGCTATACTTCCCTCTGGACGTGACATGTTGCGAACGTATCCTTTGATGACACCATTCATCCTTTCGAACGGCATCATGCTGTGCAGGAACGTCGGCCCAAGTTGGATGATATCCTCCACGATATGGACCAGCAGATGCACCATAACGTCGAAGAATGCGGGCGGGAAGTACATCTCAAGCTCGCATAGTATCACCACGATCTCTTCCTGTAGCCTTCTGAGTTGCCTCACGCCAACCGACTTCCGAGAGATGACGTCGAAAAAGTTGCATAGGCCAAATAGCGTTTCACGGACGTGCGCATCCATGATTCCACGGATTGCAACTGGAAGTATCTGCGTCATCAGCACGTGACAGTCGTGAGACTTCATCCCGCTGAACTTCTGCTTCGCAGGGTCTAGGTATCTGCTTATCTTCCCCGCGTAACCGTAAGGAAGTTTTACTCCTACGAGGCAGGTGAAAAACTGTTGGATCTCCTCCTGACTTAGAGTGAAGCACGCGGGAGGGTAGTCATTTCCAGTCTTCTTGGCCTTTTTGCCTTTGCCACGACTTTCTGTGTCCTGCTTCGCCTCATCATCATCATCATCATCATCATTAGCGTGAAGCTCCTGCCTGATGCCCATTGATTTCAAGTCTGCCCTTGCTTTCGGCCCATCTTTGGTCCTCTCTGGCATGTTGAGTAGGGTACCAAGCAGACTCTCGCACACGTTCTTTGTGATATGCATGGCATCAAGGCTGTGAGGCACACGGTGGATCTTCCAGTACGGCAAGTCCCAGAAAACAGACCTCGTTTTCCATACCTTCAGCAGCGGCTCTGGCGCCTTTCGCTTCTTTCCCGGCTCTGGCGCCTTTTGCTTCTTTCCCGGCAGTGGGCAATCTTTCCAATTTTTCAACAGCCCGTCTATTTCCTCGCCGCTCCTCGTACGCGGGCGTCTTCGGAGTTCGGTTTCACCATCGAACAGATCCTTGCGTTTCCTCCATGAGTTATCGTCGCGAAGCCACCTTCGATGTCCCATGAACACGGTTTCCGAAGACCCGGGATCTCTATCTAGCTGGCGATACGTTGTGTCATCCATGCACCTGACGCATCCAGAAAATCCATGGACCACCTTCCCCGCGAGATATCCATAACCGAGATAGTCGTGCACCGTCGTGAGCAGTGCGGCTCTCATAGGGAAATATTCTTTTTCTGCGGCGTCCCACGTATTGGCTGGCGTTTTCCACAGCGTGTCTAGCTCCTCTTTCAGCAGCCCCAGATACAGATTGATGTCATTCCCTGGTTGTTTCGGCCCTTCAATTAGCATACTCATGTGAATGTACTTCCTCTTCATGCACAACCAGGGGGGAGGTTGTACATCCACACAAACACAGGCCAGGTGCTATGTGTGCTTCTCTGGCTGCCAAACAGATTGACTCCATCGGTGCTCGCGCCCAGCACGATGTTCCTTGGATCCTTCCCAAATTCTGGGTGTTCGAAGTTCAACGCTTGCCACTGGCTCCCATCCTTAGGGTGACTCAGCATCTTGTCTTTTTATTTATCTTCGGATCATTTGTGTCATCTTCTCGCTTCTTCTCCTCCCTATCCGCGTGCCAACGCAGGAGCTTTTCTACCTTAGGGTCCGCGAAATACCGCTGCAGACGAGGAGTGATCGGAAAGTACCACACTACTTTTCGAGGAGCTTTCTTCCTCTTCTTGTATCGAGTGACGCCGCACACCGGACATATGGTAGACTCCGTGTGCTCGCCTTGATAAATGATGCAATTGTTCATGCACACATGGTATTTCACGTGCGGTAAATCCAGAGGACACACGACTTTCTTCGCCTCCTCGAAACTGGTCGGGCGCTTGTTCCCCTTGGGAAGACGTTCGTGCCAGAATGACATGTTCTCGTCGAAGCATGCATCGGTCATTTTGTGTTTTACCTTCATCTCCAAAGCCATGAGCGTTACTTTCTGGCGGGTATCCTCGGGTCTGCATCCTTCATACAATGGAGTAACCGCGTCTATCTCTAGTTGATCCAGCTTGGCTTTCTCTCGGGCGGCAGCTCTTGCGTTATCCGTCTGCTTGAGAAGCAGCTCTTGAATATGAGGGTCCTACACCCAGCCCATCGATGGTCCATCGTCGTCTGCTCCTCCGGCATCTAGATCTGCATGATCATGCCCTTCGTCTGCTCCGGCATCTTCCTCATCATCATGTCCGGCATCTTCTACATGATGACTGTGTACAGCATCACCGTCATGATCATGTCCTGGAGATTCTTCGTCTTCTTGCCCGCCCGAGCCGCGGTGATTGTCTTGCTGCCCTTTCTCATTTCTTGCCCGGCCCCCATGGCCGACTTCATAGTCATCTTCATCACCTTGCCACCGATAGCCATCCATGAAACCACGCAAGAGCAGGTGGTCCCGCACCTGCCTGGAATCCGGGTCCGCAATAAGGCTCTTCAGCTTGCATCTTCGACACGGACATCTTATCTCCGTCTCATTCTTTTGAAGCATCTCAGCCTTCGCGGAGCTCAAAAACCTATTCATGATGCCTTCGGTCATCGTGCGGACCATGGTCGCCTGCGGGGTAGAGCAAAACGATATTTTAGAACCAAGAAAATTTTTGGCATGAATTTCCCTAAAAATAGGACCAAAATGAATGCATAGTGCCAAAATTCTCGCCAAAACGAAAATGAATCAATATTCCGGCAAAATATTGGCAACTATCGCATTTCAAAAACCGGTACCTGCAAACACAAACATATATGCAACACCACAAACATACATAGATCTAGTTACGCCACAAAAAGTGCATGTGCACATTGTTGGAGCGAGCTAGGGAGAAAAAAAGTAGATCTACAACATGAAGATAGCTTTCCCCTTACTTACCTATCAAAAAAAGGTAATTTCAACACTTAATTTTGATGAATCTATGGTGCAAATGAGGTGAGGAGGAGGAGGCAGCCGACAAGCTTAGAGAAGGAGGTGTGGGAATGAAGTGGGGAAAGTGAGTGTGTAGGTGTGGCTGTCCAAAAATATCTAGCTGGTCCCAGGTTACTAATGGCGCACCACACAGACATGCGCCATTAGTAACCCAACATACTAATGGCGCACCACACAGACATGCGCCATTAGTAGTTTTGCAAAAAAGTAAAAAAAAAATTTATACTAATGGCGCATCATGGCACAGTGCGCCATTACTAGTTTAACTAGTAATGGCGCACTGTGCTACGGTGCGCCATTAGTAGTTTTGCAAAAAAGTAAAAACAAAATACAGTAGTGGCGCACTCTATGGCTGGTGCGCCATTAGTAGTTCTAACTACTAATGGCGCACTCTGCCAGGATGCGCCATTAGTATGTTTGAAAAAATGAAAAAAACATTTTGTTACTAGTGGCGCACCAACAGATGGTGCGCCATTAGTATATAGTAATGGCGCTCCACATGTCTGGTGCGCCATTAGTGTCAATTCTATCTATAGCCCTTTTCCTAGTAGTGGTTGCAGGATGTTGCATTACGGAACGAGTAAAGGGACTTGCCGGTAACGAGATTGAACTAGGTATGATGATACCGACGATCGAATCTCGCGCAAGTAACATACCGATGACAAAGGGAACAACATATGTTGTTATGCGGTTTGACCAATAAAGATCTTCATAGAATATGTAGGAACCAATATGAGCATCCAGGTTCCGCTATTGGTTATTGACCGGAGATGAGTCTCGGTCATGTCTACATAGTTCTCGGCCCGTAGGGTCCGCACACTTAACGTTCGATGACGATATGTATTGTGAGTTATGTGATTTTATGTACCGAAGGTTGTTTGAAGTCCCGGATGTGATCACGGACATGACGAGGAGTCTCGAAATGGTCGAGACATAAATATTGATATATTGGAAGGTTATGTTTGGACACCGGAAAGGTTTCAGATAGGTTCGGACATTTTCCGGAGTACCGTGGGGTTACCGGAACTCCCCGGGGGGTTAATGGGCCTTCATGGGCTTTAGTGGAAGAGAGGAGGAGGCGACCAAGAGGAGGGGTGCTCCCCCCAAGCCCAATCTGAATTGGGGAAGGGGGCCGCCCCCCTTTCCTTCTTCCCATCTTCCCTTTCCTTCCCCTCCTAGTTGGACTAGGAAAGGGGGGAACCTACTCCTAGTAGAAGTAGGATCCCCCCCTTGGGGCGCACCCTATGAGGCCGGACGCCCCCTCCTCCACTCCTTTATATACGGGGGAGGGGGGCACCCCATAGACACACACGTTGATCTTTTAGCCGTGTGCGGTGCCCCCCTCCACAGATTTCCACCTCAGTCATATTGTCATAGTGCTTAGGCGAAGCCCTGTGTCGGTAACTTCATCATCACCGTCACCACACCGTCGTGCTGATGGAACTCTCCCTCGGCCTCAGCTGGATCTAGAGTTCGAGGGACGTCACCGAGCTGAACGTGTGCAGATCACGAAGGTGTCGTGCGTTCGGTACTTGATCGGTTGGATCGCGAATACGTTCGACTACATCAACCGCATTACTTAACGCTTTCGCTTTCGGTCTATGAGTGTACGTGGACACACTCTCCCCGCTCGTTGCTATGCTTCTCCTAGATAGATCTTGCGTGACCTTGGGCAAAAAATTTAAATACTACATTCCCCAACAGTGGCATCCGAGCCAGGTCTATGCATAGATGTTATATGCATGAGTAGAACACAAAGGAGTTGTGGGCGTGGGTATATACATATTGCTTGCCGTCACTAGTTGTTTCTTGATTCAGCGGTGTTGTTGGATGAAGCGCCCTGGACCGACATTACATGACCGCGTTTATGAGACTGGTTCTACCAACGTGCTTTGCACACAGGTGGCTGGCGGGTGTTACTTTCTCCAACTTTAGTTGAATCGGATTCAATGAACAAGGTTCTTTCTGAAGATCAAAAAGCAATCACTATACCACGTTGTGGTTTTTATGCCGTAGGTAAGAACGGTTCTTGCTAGTAGCCTGTAGCAGCCATGTAAAACTTGCAACAACAAAGTAGAGGACGTCTAACTTGTTTTTGCAGGGCATGTTGTGATGTGATATGGTCAAGACGTGATGATATATAATTTGTTGTATGAGATGATCATGTTTTTTAACAGTTATCGGCAACTGGCTGGAGCCATATGGTTGTTGATTTATTGTATGAAATGCAACCGCCATGTAATTGCTTTACTTTATCACTCAGCGGTAGCGATAGTCGCAGAAGCAATAATTGGTGAGATGACAATGATGCTTCGGTGGGGATCAAGGTGTCAAGCCAGTGATGATGGTGATCATGACGGTGCTTTGGAGATGGAGATCAAAGGCACAAGATGATGATGGCCATATCATATCACTTATTTGATTGCATGTGATGTTTATCCTTTATGCATCTTATTTTGCTTAGTTTGGCGGTAGCATTATAAGCTGATCTCTCACTAAATTTCAAGGTACAGGTGTTCTCCCTGAGTATGCACCGTTGCTAGAGTTCGTCGTGCCGAGACACCACGTGATGATCGGGTGTGACAAGCTCTACGTTCACATACAACGGGTGCAAGCCAGTTTTGCACATGCAGAATACTCGGGTTAAACTTGACGAGCCTAGCATATGCAGATATGGCCTCGGAACACTGAGACCAAAAGGTCGAGCGTGAATCATATAGTAGATATGATCAACATAGTGATGTTCACCATTGAAAACTACTCCATCTCACGTGATGGTTGGACATGGTTGAGTTGATATGGATCACGTGATCACTTAGATGATTAGATGGATGTCTATCTAAGTGGGAGTTCTTAAGTAATATGATTAATTGAACTTTAATTTATCATGAACTTAGTACCTGATAGTATTTTGCATGTCTATGTTATTGTAGATAAATGGCCCGTGCTACTGTTCCGTTGAATTTTAATGCGTTCCTAGAGAAAGCTAAGTTGAAAGATGATGGTAGCAATTACACTGACTGGGTCCCTAACTTGAGGATTATCCTCATTGCTGCACAGAAGAATTACATCCTGGAAGCACCGCTAGGTGCCAAACCCGCTGCAGGTGCAACTCCAGATGTTCTGAACACCTGTCAGAGCAAAGCTGATGGCTACTCGATAGTTCAGTTTGCCATGCTTTACGGCTTAGAACCGGGACTTCAACGGTGTTTTGAACGTCATTGATCATATGAGATGTTCCAGGACCTGAAGTTAATATTTCAAGAAAATGCCCGAATTGAGAGATATGAAGTCTCCAATAAGTTCTACAGCTGCAAAATGGAGGAGAATAGTTCTGTCAGTGAGCACATACTCAGAATGTCTGGGTACCACAATCACTTGACTCGGCTGGGAGTTAATCTTCCGGTTGATAGTGTCATTGACAGAGTTCTTCAATCACTGTCACCAAGCTACAAAAGCTTCGTGATGAACTATAATATGCAAGGGATGGATAAGACTTTTCCCGAGCTCTTCGCGGTGCTAAAAGCTGCGAAGGTAGAAATTAAGAAGGAGCATCAAGTGTTGATGATCAATAAGACCACCAGTTTCAAGAAGAAGGGCAAAGGAAAGAAGGGGAACTTCAAGATGGACGGCAAACAAGTTGTTGCTCAAGTGAAGAAGCCCAAGTTTGGACCTAAGCCTGAGACTAAGTGTTTCTACTTCAAAGGGACTGGTCACTGGAAGCGGAACTGCCCCAAGTATTTGGCGGAAAAGAAGGATGGCAAAGTGAAAGGTATATTTGATATACGTGTCATTGATGTGTACCTTACTAATGCTCGCAATAGTGTCTGGGTAATTGATACTGGTTCTGTTGCTAATATTTGCAACTCGAAATAGGGGCTGCGGATTAGGCGAAGATTGGCTAAGGACGACGTGACGATGCGCGTGGGAAATGGTTTCAAAGTCGATGTGATCGCCGTCGTCACGCTACCTCTACATCTACCTTAGGGATTAGTTTTAGACCTGAATAATTGTTATTTGGTGCCAGCGTTAAGCATGAGCATTATATCTGGATCTTGTTTGATGCGAGATAGTTATTCATTTAAATCAGAAAACAATCGTAGTTCTATTTATATGAGTAATATCTTTTATGGTCATCCACCCTTGATGAGTGGTCTATTTTTACTAAATCTTGATAGTAGTGATACACATATTCATAGTATTGAAGCCAAAAGATATAAGTTTAATAATGATAGTGCAACTTATTTGTGGCACTGCCATTTAGGTCATATTGGTCTAAAGCGCATGAAGAAACTCCATGCTGATGGGCTTTTGGAATCACTTGATGATTGCAAACCATGCCTCATGGGCAAGATGACTAAGACTCCGTTCTCCGGAACAATGGAGCGAGCAACAGACTTGTTAGAAATAATACATACTGATGTATGCGGTCCGATGAGTGTTGATGCTCGCGGCGGGTATTGTTATTTTCTGACCTTCACAGATGATTTGAGCAGATATGGGTATATCTACTTGATGAAACATAGTCTGAAACATTTGAAAAGTTCAAAGAATTTCGGTGTGAAGTGAAAAATCATCGTAACAAGAAAATAAAGTTTCTACGATCTGATCGTGGAGGAGAATATCTGAGTTACGAGTTCGGTCTTCATTTGAAACAATGTGGAATAGTTTCACAACTCACGCCACCCGGAACACCACAGCATAATGGTGTGTCCGAACGTCATATTCATACTTTATTAGATATGGTGCGATCTATGATAAATCTTACTGATTTACCGCTATCGTTTTGGGGTTATGCTTTAGAGATGGTTGCATTCACGTTAAATAGGGCACCATCTAAATCCGTTGAGACGACACCATATGAACTGTGGTTTGGCAAGAAACCCAAGTTGTCATTTCTTAAAGTTTGGGGCTGCGATGCTTATGTGAAAAAGCTTCAACCTGGTAAGCTCGAACCCAAATCTGAGAAATGTGTCTTCATAGGATACCCAAAGGAGATTGTTAGGTACACCTTCTATCATAGATCCGAAGGCAAGATATTTGTTGCTAAGAATGGATCCTTTCTAGAGAAGGAGTTTCTCTCGAAAGAAGTGAGTGGGAGGAAAGTAGAACTTGATGAAGTAATTGTACCTGCTCCCTTATTGGAAAGTAGTTCATCACAGAAATCAGTTCGAGTGATTCCTACACTAATTAGTGAGGAAGCTAATGATGATCATGAAACTTCTGATCAAGTTACTACCGAACCTCGTAGGTCAAGCAGAGTAAGATCCGCACCAGAGTGGTATGGTAATCCTATTCCGGAGGTCATGTTACTTGACCATGATGAACCTGCAAACTATGAGGAAGCGATGATGAGCCCAGATTCCGCGAAATGGCTTGAGGCCATGAAATCTGAGATGGGATCCATGTATGAGAACAAAGTGTGGACTTTGGTTGACTTGCCCGATGGTCGGCAAGCCATAGATAATAAATGGATCTTCAAGAAGAAGACTGACGCTGGCGGTAATGTTACTATCTGCAAAGCTCGACTTGTTGCGAAAGGTTTTCAACAAGTTCAAGGAGTTGAATACGATGAGACCTTCTCACCCGCAACGATGCTTAAGTCTATCCGAATCATGTTAGCAATTGCCGCATTTTATGATTATGAAATTTGGCAAATGGATGTCAAAACTACATTCCTTAATGGATATCTTAAAGAAGAGTTGTATATGATGCAACTAGAAGGTTTTGTCGATCCAAAATGTGCTAACAAAGTGTGCAAGATCCAACGATCCATCTATGGACTGGTGCAAGCATCTCGGAGTTGGAATATACGATTTGATAGTGTGATCAAAGCATATGGTTTTATACAGACTTTTGGAGAAGCCTGTATTTACAAGAAAGTGAGTGGGAGCTCTGTAGCATTTCTGATATTATATGTAGATGACATATTGTTGATTGGAAATGATACTGAATTTCTGAATAGCATAAAAGGATACTTGAATAAGAATTTTTCAATGAAAGACCTCGGTGAAGCTGCTTATATATTGGGCATCAAGATCTATAGAGATAGATCAAGACGCTTAATTTGACTTTCACAAAGCACATACCTTGATAAAGTTTTGAAGAAGTTCAAAATGGATCAAGCAAAGAAAGGGTTCTTGCCTGTGTTACAAGGTGTGAAGTTGAGTCAGACTCAATGCCCGACCACTGCAGAAGATAGAGAGAAAATGAAAGTCATTCCGTATGCTTCGTCCATAGGTTCTATCATGTATGCAATGCTGTGTACCAGACCTGATGTGTGCCTTGCTATTAGTTTAGCAGGAAGGTACCAAAGTAATCCAGGAGTGGATCACTGGACAGCAGTCAAGAACATCCTGAAAATACCTGAAAAGGACTAAGGATATGTTTCTCGTTCATGGAGGTGACAAAGAGCTCGTCGTAAATGGTTACGTCGATGCAAGTTTGACACTGATCTGGATGACTCTAAGTCACAGACCAGATACATATTTTTATTAAATGGAGGAGCTGTAAGTTGGTGCAGTTCCAAGCAGAGCGTCGTGGCGGGATCTACGTGCGAAGCGGAGTACATAACTGCTTCGGAAGCAGCAAATGAAGGAGTCTGGATGAAGGAGTTCATATCCGATCTAGGTGTCATACCTAGTGCATCGGGTCCAATGAAAATCTTTTGTGACAATACTGGTGCAATTGCCTTGGCAAAGGAATCCATATTTCACATGAGAACCAAGCACATAAAGAGACGCTTCAATTCCATCCGCGATCAAGTCAAGGAGGGAGACATAGAGATTTGCAAGATACATATGGATCTGAATGTTGCAGACCCGTTGACTAAGACTCTCTCACAAGCAAAACATGATCAACACCAAGACTCCATGGGTGTTAGAATCATTACAATGTAATCTAGATTATTGACTCTAGTGCAAGTGGGAGACTGAAGGAAATATGCCCTAGATGCAATAATAAAGTTGTTATTTATATTTCCTTATATCATGATAAATGTTTATTATTCATGCTAGAATTGTATTAACCAGAAACTTAGTACATGTGTGAATAAATAGACAAACAGAGTGTCACTAGTATGCCTCTACTTGACTAGCTCATTAATCAAAGATGGTTAAGTTTCCTAACCATAGAAATGAGTTGGCATTTGATAAACGGGATCACATCATTAGAGAATGATGTGATTGGCATGACCCATCCGTTAGCTTAGCACTATGATCATTTAGTTTATTGCTATTGCTTTCTTTATGACTTATATATGTTCCTATGACTATGAGATTGTGTAAGGCCCGAATACCAAAGGAACACTTTGTGTGCTATCAAACGTCACAACGTAACCGGGTGATTATAAAGATGCTCTACAGGTGTCTCCGATGGTGTTTGTTGAGTTGGTATAGATCGAGATTAGGATTTGTCACTCCGATTGTCGGAAAGGTATCTCTGGGTCCTCTGGGTAATGCACATCACTATAAGCCTTGCAAGCAATGTGACTAATGAGTTAGTTGCGGGATGTTGCATTACATAACAAGTAAAGAGACTTGCCGGTAACGAGATTGAACTAGGTATGATGATACCGACAATCGAATCCCGGGCAAGTAACATACCGATGACAAAGGGAACAACATATGTTGTTATGCGGTTTGACCGATAAAGATCTTCGTAGAATTTGTAGGAACCAATATGAGCATCCAGGTTCCGCTATTGGTTATTGACTGGAGATGAGTCTCGATCATGTCTACATAGTTCTCGAACCCGTAGGGTCCGCACACTTAACATTCGATGACAATATGTATTGTGAGTTATGCGATTTGATGTACCGAAGGTTGTTCGGAGCCACGGATGTGATCACGGACATGACGAGGAGTCTCGAAATGGTCGAGACATAAAGATTGATATATTGAAAGGTTATGTTTCGGCACCAGAAAGGTTTTGGATAGATTCGGGCATTTTTCGGAGTACCGGGGGGTTACCGGAACCCCTCGGGGGGTTAATGGGACTTCATGGGCTTTAGTGGAAGAGAGGAGGAGGCGGCTAAGAGGAGGGGCACACCCCCCAAGCCCAATCCGAATTGGGGAAGGGGGCTGCCCCCCTTTCCTTCTTCCCCTCTTCCCTTTCCTTCCCCTCCTAATTGGACTAGGAAAGAGGGGAACCTACTCCTAGTAGGAGTAGGATCCCCCCCTTGGGGCGTGCCCTATGAGGCCGGACGGCCCCCTCCTCCACTCCTTTATATACGGGGGAGGAGGCACCCCATAGACACACAAGTTGATCTCTTAGCCGTGTGTGGTGCCCCCTCCACAGATTTCCACCTCGGTCATATTGTCATAGTGCTTAGGCAAAGCCCTGCGTCGGTAACTTCATCATCACCGTCAGCACGCCGTCGTACTGACAAAACTCTCCCTCGGCCTCAGCTGGATCTAGAGTTCGAGGGACGTCACCGAGTTGAACGTGTGCAAATCGCGGAGGTGCCTTGCGTTCGGTACTTGATCGATTGGATCGCGAAGACGTTCGACTACATCAACCGCATTACTTAACGCTTCCGCTTTTGGCCTACGAGGGTACGTGGACACACTCTCCCCGCTTGTTGCTATGCTTCTCCTAGATAGATCTTGCGTGATCGTAGGCAAATTTTTGAAATACTACGTTCCCCAACAGCATCATCATATTTTGGAGTGATTTTGTCAGTTTGGATTGCTATGCCTCTATAAAAAGTAGTTTTGGGAGAACACATTGGGTAGGCAAATAGCGTATGTTTAAGCTAACATTTGATCAGTATCTTCGGAACTCATGTGTCTACTTTTCTAACAAATTTTGTGCAATTTGATTCAACAATTAAGAGTTGAAAGATTGCTGAAGGGACGGAAATTATGTAAATTATGTTTTCTTATTATCTTGCCTCTTGTGGTTGTTGTTGAGAATTCCGGCCGACTAGGTGGTGAATGTGTTCTAAATGTCTATATGTTGTAGGGAAGATTTTGTATCCATCATTCTCATAGTGAAGTTGCGTGGACCGGTTTTCTACAATCATGGTTTTTTACTCATCAAATTGAGGAGGTTTTTCCACATTAAATCTTGGTGCCACTTATGCATATTGTTTGGGTTTATTCTGATGCTACTTGCTAGTTGAAGCTATCCTCAAGCTTCATTGCATGTCAAGGGATATTTGTGCACTGTTTTCACCCTCTTATTTCTCAACATTTATTCCTCTGAAATTCATATGCTCATTTTCTCGAAGCATCGAACATCAGACATAAAAAAATGTATTTGAGAGATCTTATAGATATCCAAAGTACAAAATATTTTGATCATGTGTTTTCTTTGTCTTGTAATTCCTATGATCTAAAGAAGCCTTCATACCTTCACTTCTTGTGATTGCTATGGATGGAGTATAGACACAAGGAAGAAAGTAAATGGGGGATAATAGAAGCAATGTATATTTTGTTTTGTCTCCGAGCTCATGTGAGCCTGATATTTGAGGTACATTATGAGTTCAAAGAAAAACTCCAATAAATATTTCGTACATAGATATAGTGATACGCTATGAATCTACAAAGATTGATGAAAGCAATACTTATTGATAGAATATAGTAATATGGGCAACAAAATTATACCGTTGCTATTGTTTACTATATTGATTGCCCTAGGAGTTAGCCGAGTGATTCACGAGGGATCAATTTGCATGTTGTTGTTTTTCAACTAATCAATGATGTTGCATCGATCATTCCAAGTGAACTTTGGATCTAAGAGCAATTACATTAAATTTTATTTATGCTAAACTTTGTATTTTTATACAAGTTAATCATTCTACGATCTTAACTTGTTCATTGTAATTGGGTCTTATGTACTTAGCAAAGTTAACCACATAATGATGACCCACAAGTATAGGGGGTCAATTGTAACTCTTTTCGATAAGTAAGAGTGTCGAACCCAACGAGGGGCAGAAGGAAATGACAGGTGGTTTTTAGTAAGGTATTTTCTGCAAGTGCTGAAATTGTAAGTAGCGAGTAGTTTGATAGCAAGATAATTTTAACGAGCATGTAACGATAATAGTAACAATTATGCAGCAAGGTATTCTAATCCTTTTGAGGCAAAGGACAGGCCAAAATGGTCTCTTATAATAAGCAAAGCGTTCTTGAGTGTACACAGGAATTTCATCTAGTCACTTTCATTATGTTGGTTCGATTTGTGTTCACTACTTTGGTAACTAGTAAATGTGCACGTGCAACGCACGTATAATCTTAATCTGGCTTGAAGATATACCTGAATTTTCTTTAGAAAAGTAGCATGAAAAGAAATTGTCTAGCAAACACCACCAGCCGTAGGTGCATCTCTTCCTACAAATGGATTATTAATTGTACTAAATCCAGTGTAGTTAATGGTACATGCAAGTAACTAGGGGAGGGGCACATACCTTATCCTCAAGCCGTTAAAAGACAAATCCAAAAATATAAACACAATCCATCCGAATCAGCTCAACCGATCGACTACCCAACTGCTACCAAATGTTCCATATCACTGTACAACATAGTTGTTTCATAGCGCATCATCCAGGAGATGCCACTAATTCCACAACCGTCGTCCCCTTCCACGTCCAACTAATTAGGCTAATGTTGCACAAAATACGATTCAGATCAACTCTAAACATGCTAAAATAAAAACTGAGCACACCTCCAGATCACATCCAGTCAATCAAATAAATATACTACCCAAATAAGCTTGTAGAGTAGTCATGCATAATGCAAAATATTCAACGGAAAGAGATGAAGGGTGAAAAAGGATGGACCTCGATGTAGCCGAGCTAGTCGGGGCCGAGCTCCTCCATGATCAACGTTGTGTACTCCTCGACACGGTCAAGGATCTTGTTGAGCCTGTTTGCAAAGGCTGTTAGAGTGAGGACCTGACAACGCAAGAGAAATTCAGAAGCATTCAAATGACTGGTTCTGAACAAACAAGACAACACGTAGTTTTGACTGTCATGACTCGTGACGGCATAACCTGAAGGCAATGAATCTAGCAGATAGGTGATATTACCTGTGGAAACCCGAGGAGCAGGGGATTGAGGTACATCAAGACTATCAATTTTTGTTGTAGCTTCTGCAGGTGCTCTGCTTTCTTGTCTTGGGACAGACGGGCATACCACCCTGCCCACTCTGTTTTTTGCATTGAACATTGCTCTCTGCAGGTTGATGAGCAGTATTCCGAGAGCTTGAAGATGTACTCAGTATCTATATTATTATACTGATTTTGTGCACACCTCAGTCAGATGGAAAATAGTGTGATTCACGATCAGGAAATGAAACAGAACAATCATGAGTAGAGCATCCATGAACCAATGAAGTAAAGTTCTTGTGTTTAGGAATGTACCATTTTTGTGTGTGTTGGTTATATTGCTCAAAGTTAACGTTGCAGAGACAAAAATGAAGAAGGATGGTCTTGAGATACTTGCTGACACTTGGCAGTAAAGAGTTGCAGCCTTCTTTTCAGCGCGTGCTTGGCGGCGCTTCGCCTTCTTATCATCATACATCAGACATTTGTGCATAACATCCTTGTTTGCCCTGTGGCTGCCATTTTATATCGTGCAGATTCTCATCCGGGTGATTTTTATTCCCAGTTGGAGTTCTTTTTGTAAGGTCCCCAAACTGGGAACGGGAACGATTTGCTGATCACGAATCACTATTTTCCATCTGACTGAGGTGTGCACAAAATCAGTATAATATGAATCAGATTGGTAACGAAGCTTAAGTGTTGAATGTGTGCATTGAAATAACAAGCTTTTTTTGGCTGGCTTCAGTTTTACACCGAAAAAAGTGAAGCAGTAGTACTCTGAAAATATGAAACATGAATCAGGCATTACACTGGAAATATCAAATGTGAAGTAGCAGTACACTGAAAAAAATTAAGCAGCAGAGATGAAAGACCTGGGGCACGACGGCGTGTTTGAAGGCGGCGCGTCCCCTGACTGTGCGAGCAGGGATATGTGAACTGACGCCAGCCAGTTGGTGTAGGCGGCGTCCCCGCCGGTAATCCAGGCGATGTAGAAGGAGGCATTGTCCTGGCCGGCCGGCCAGGAAGTGTATTATAAGGCGGCATCCCGCCAGCCGCTCAGGTGGCGTAGGAGGAGGCGCCGTCCACGACGGCCGACGCCTGAGGCGGTCGAGGCAAAGCGATGTCCTTCAAGGTGCGGCGGCTTGATGTGATGGGGGCGACATATGGAAGGTGCTGCGGCTCGATGTGATGAGAGGCGACGGCGTTAAGGTCCGGCGGGCGGAGGCGATTTAGGCGGAGCGAGGCGGTGTCCCTGATGGTGCGTGCATGCGGCAGTTAGTTTCCTATCGTGTGCGGGACGTACTTTTCTTTCGTGGGAAAGGAATCAGAAGGAGATATATTTGTTTAACGCTAAACATGTTTAGTTACTCACCATTGAGACAATAATGACTGCTGGATTAACGCTAATGGATGGTCAAGATTTGTTGGATCTGTCTCACTGGGTCTTTTTATATTGGTATAGATAGATTTAATATGTGGATGGACCGGTGCTTAGGTGCTGTTCTTACTTGAACAAACCTCCTATTTATGATTAACCCTCCCGCAAGCATCCGCAACTATGAGAAAAGTATTAAGAATAAATTCTAACCATAGCATTAAACTTTTAGATCAAATCGGTCCCTTATGAAATATCGCATAAATTGGGGTTTAATCTTCTGTCACTCTCGCAACCCATCATCTAATTGCTACTCTACAATGCATTTCCTTAGGCCCAAATATGGTGTGAAGTGTCATGTAGTCGACGTTCACATAACACCACTAAGGGAATCACAACATATATACTATCAAAATATCGAACACACATCAAGTTCACATGATTACTTGCAACATGATTTCTCCTGTGACCTCAAGAACAAAAGTACCTACTCACAAATGATAAACATGTTCATGATCAGAGGAGTATTAAATAGCATATTGGATCTGAATATATAATCTTCCACCAAATAAACCATATAGTAATCAACTACAAGATGTAATCAACACTACTAGTCACCTATAAGCACCAATCTATAGTTCCGGTAACAAAATTGAATACAAGAGATGAACTAGGGTTTGAGAGATGGTGTTGTTGAAGATGTTGATGGCGATTGCCCTCCCCAAGATGGGAGAGTTGTTGGTGATGATGATGACAATGATTTTCCCTTCCGGGAGGGAAGTTCCCCCGACGGATCGCTCCGCCGGAGGGCAAAAGTGCTCCTGCCCAAGTTCCGCCTCGAGATGGCGGCGCTCCATCCCGAAAGTATTCTCCTTATTTTTTCTAAGTCAAAATGACTTATATACCAAAAAATGGGCACGAGAGGTGGGTTGAGGAGGCCACAACCCACCAGGGCGCTCCTGGGGAGCCTGGCGCACCCAGGTGGGTTGTGCCCACCTGGTGCCCCCCTCTGTTGTTTATTGGCTTCAGGATTTGTTAAATAATCCATAAAAAATCTCCTTGAAGTTCTAGCTTATTTGGAGTTATGCAGAATAGGTGGCCTGACGTAGCTTTTCCAGGTCCAGATTTCCAGCTGCCGGAGTTCTCTCTCTTGGTGTGTTCCTTGCAAATTATGAGAGAAAACCCATTAAAATTACTCCAAAAAGTATTATTATGGATAAAAACATTATAAATAATAGTAGAAAAACATGATGCAAAATGGACGTATCACAAAACATTGGTTTCTCAAACAGCAAATATATTTAACCGCGTAACTTTGGTTTTCCCCCAAAGAACACAATGATGATGCTAATTATTAGTTACATTGTTCTTTTTTATACAATTGTAATGTACATCATTACACAATAGACTCTTATTGTGCTAGATCTAAACTGTATCTTGGAATCTAAGTCCGCATTAAACCATTTAAAAAGAAATAGCATAAGCTATGTAGTGTGGATTGCTTGCATGTGTGTGCGCGCGCACGACCTCTCATGTCTATTTTAGTAATCTTAAATAACATGGTAGAGTTTCTCTTTTTTTTTGAGCATCAGTACAGACACAAGCGCTCATATACATGCGCATACACTCATCCCTATGAACGCACACACGCACACCCTACCCCTATGAGCACCTCCAAGAGACTGAGCCAGCATATCATCTTGAGATTTACGAAGTCACTCTCGTCGTCGACGGGAACGTCTCCTCCCACTGAAAGCGCATCGCCGGAAATCCTGAAATAAATCCAGGAATAATGCGAGCACCAGGATTTGAACCCTGATGGGTTGAGGATACCACTGTCCACCTAACCAACTCAACCTCAGGTTGATTCGCCATGGTAGAGTTTCTCAAAAATTAGCATTGTGGAGATCTCTAAAACATACAATCAAATAAATATCTTAACAATCTCTACTCCTAATGGACCAATTGGTTGAATAGTCCCCCCACTTTCAACCGGTTTATTTTCAACCGGTTTAATTTCAACCGGTTTTGTTCAAAATACCCCCACCCCACGCCCACCCACCGAACCCCACCGACGCACGTACCCAAATAAACAGTGCCCTGCCGCCGATCTGGATCGCCCTGACGCCGATCCCCATACCCCATACCCCGCCGCCGATCCCCATACCCCGCCGCCGATCAGATCTGCGCACTCCACAGCGCCGCCGCCGCGGAACGACTCGACAGGGCCGCCGCCACGTTTCTGGATCGCGCGCCGCCGCGCCGCCGCCACGTTTCTGGATCGCTGGCAGTTTCTAGATCGCGCGCCGCCGCGCGGAACGTGCGATCAGCGACGCTGTACGGTTTCAAACCCAGGTATGTTTATGTGTACAGATCAGGACTCGTGTTCAAACTAAATCTAGACTTCATTTTCCACCTCCGCCGCCGGCCGCTACAGTCAATTTATGTGCAAAAGTTACAAGTGTCTCTAGCATCACTCTGTGGTCACAGGAGAGCTCTGTCTGTCAGATCCCACCACTACTCAAAAGTTCTCTAGAGGAACAAGGGCTGAAAGATCACATGAGTAGTAGTTCTGTCAAAAAATCCTCTCTAGCATTGCTAAGGTTCAACAGTAACAAATCTGACAGAACAAGCAAAAAGAAGAGCCATGGGTATTTCTCTGTTGGAATGTGACAAACATGCATCAAGCTATTCCCAGTGACACCCGCATAGTACAAAGCCTTTAGCTAACTGTAAAAAGGGAAAAACAACATGAGTAAGCTATTGGAATGTGACACATACTGTAAAACTGGGAGCAGCAAACAACTTAAAAGGCTATGTTTCAAAATTACTATAGCCTTGCAGGATAATTACAGTTCTTATTGCTCTGTAAATATTCAAGAAGATGCACTATAAAAACACAACAGTAGTTTAGTATGGTTCAAAATTACTGTTGTTTTGCATTAGAATTACAGTTCTTGTTGCACTGTGAATAACACAGAAGATGCATTGTAAACAAACAACAGTAGTTTAGTATCCAGCAGCAAACAACCTGAAGACATGGTTCAAAAATACTATAGCTTTGCATGAAAACAACATTTCGTGGCGGCTGCCCTAAATAATACAGAAGATGTTCTGTAATGCAACAGTAGTTTAGTTTCAGGTACAAACACTCAGAAATAAACTATAGTCATGAACCATGTGATCTACCGTATAGTCTAGCTTGGGAATGCACTGGTAAAAAAGTTACATTTCTTGCAACCATAGTCTTAAAAGTAGCAAGGTCTGTTCGACATCTCTTTCTATTAAATCTGTAACAACCTGCCCTTATGGACTGAATTTCTGTACGGTGGGAACGGGCCTTTAGTACTGTTGGTATTTCACGTGATCTGCTTGCAGAGTCAGTTTACAAGTTTTTGCGTGATACCTGAGTCTGTTGGACATGTCTTTTTTTAATAGTTACATATGGGGACTCCACACAGCAAGCCAGTGGAACAGACGACTTCATCACATGTACCTCCAGGTATATGTTCACCTATAAATTGTGCTACACAAGTCAAACATATATATGTTCAACTATATATGTCTTGCAGGCCCGATGGAGGGGACAAGTGTTGACGACTCTAACGAAGGGATTATACCCGTAGCCGATGATGTTGACAAAATTTACCCACGTAGTCCAGGTATAAGGTTTACTTTTATCCTTCTTAGTTGGAAAATCATACCTAAAAGACTTGGGCACAACCGATTCTAATGTATCAACATCTTTATTTCTAGGAGTCCATATTACTCCCTCCGAACGGATGATACTTGAGACCGATGGTGATAGCACATATGATACTCCAGGTATATAACTACCTCCTTGTATGTGTTCAGCTACATATTTTGTTATACATGTCAAACACAATCACAGGAGATGTTGCAGGCCCGATGGAGGGACATGTTGGTGACGATTGTAATGAAGAGGTTATACCTGGAGCCGACGATGTTCACAAGAATTACCCAAGTAGTCCAGGTATTAAGGCTGTGCTTTTATGCTTTTTATGTGATAAATCATACATAACAGACTTGGGCAGAACCGATTCTAAAAGATCAAGCGTGTGACTTGTAGGAGTCCATATTACTCACTTGGACAGGATGGTACTTGAACAGGCCGATTATGAAAGTACATATGATCATCAACCTTCCCATCTGATTTTGGGTAAGTATTATGTTTCCGAAAGGTTAAGACCATGTGCCTACAACTTTGCCTTGTTTCGGTCCAATATATTGTTATGTTAACATGATGCAGACTCTTCTCAGTTATCTGACGAAAAAACTAGCTAGCATGCAACGTGACAGTTGGCAAGAGAGGCCGCATAATGTTCCACGCCATCCTCATAGTGATATCAATAATGCAGATCAACCATCCTCTGTGGACCTTGACGAAAAAAGAGAGTTGAAAAAAGCTCGGAGGCGAGATGCTTATAGAAAGAAAAAAGAGGAGGCTACTGTCAAGCAACAAGATGAAAATCTGTCTGCCCTTACGATATCAGGTAAGAATGCTTTATGGGAAGGCACTGCGATGATATTATATATACTCCCTCCATTCCAGAGTATAATGTTAATATCATTTCACATGCAGATATGCGGTATGTGGGTGGGTTACCTCTCCGTGATATCACTAATGTGTGTCAACCAACCACGGTGGACGATGACGATAAGAAAGAGCAACTAAAGTCTCGGAGAAGAGCTGCTTATCGAAAGAAAAAAGAGGAGGCGGACAGCAAGCAAAAAGATGAAAATCTGACAGCCCTTACGATATCAGGTACGGATGTTTATGTTTCAGCAATATGATTACCGTATGTATACTTTCTTAGTGAATAATGTAGGTGACATATGTTTCCTCACCCCAACCCCACGAATAATTGCTATGTTTTTAAGGCGACACCTTACCGCCTTAGGGAGGGGGGGGGGCGCTTTGGCGCCTAGGCGGGCGCTTTGGACGCCTAGGCGCCCAAAGCGGTCGATTTTCCAAAGCGGAGGGGGAGCGCTTCGACGCCTAGGTGTCGCCTAGGCGTCGCCTTAGGGACGCTTTAAAAACATAGAATAATTGACCAAGAAAGTGAATAAAAATAATTGACCAATAGTTGACCATTGTGTTATCATACAATTCCTGATCATTTAGGTTCAATTCGATATATGGCAGACATAGGACTTTTGAATACATACAGACTTTATGTATGGACACGGAGGGATTCTATAAAAAATAAACCCTAGATAAATAAGTAGCTTCAACCAGCCCTGTTACCTCTCGGTGAACAATGAAGACCCTAAACCCTCCGGGCAGATATGCAAAATGTTCCCCTGTTACCTCTTGATGATACCAACCCAACTACATCCAGCTATACATCATTGTTTAACCTGACCGTGCAGATATATAAATTAAGCGTTTGTGTAGTACATGAAATCTTCTTGAACAATGAAGACCCTAAACCCTTCGTGCAGATATGCAAAATGTGACCCTGCTACCTCTCGGTGATATCACTAATGGGTGTCAACCAATCTCGGTGGACCTTGACGAGAAAAAAGAGCAAATAAAGGCTCGGAGGAGAGCTGCTTATCGAAAGAAAAAAGAGGAGGCAGCCAGCAAGAAACTAGATGAAAATCAGCCTGATAAAGAACACAAGGGTGACTTAACAGACGAGCAAATTGAGCAGAGAAACGCGCGGAGGCGAGCAAGTTATCGGAAAAAAGTGGGTGACGGAGTGATCGATCTTCAAGAAAAAAATCAGAAGTTGCAAGAATGGCGCGTGCAGCACCCTAAAACCATGACTGAGGATGAAAGGGGGGAGTCAAGTGCAAAGAGAAAGGCAAAGTATGCTGCAAAGAAAAACACTCCGTGTGCTGAATCGATCGCAATGCCACGTCCAGATCTAACTAGCACATTGTCCAACCCTCACACACATTGTCCGACTCTCACACTTTCAGCCCTCACGCAACAATTTGACAGTGAACTAATAGATCATGCTCCTACGGTCAATGCGGCCCCCACATACATTCGCAACACCGAAACCGATGGTACATATCCTATCAACCATCATCTTCCATCATGTAATCATTCATGAGATATAAATAATGATGTATAGTGTTGTAGGTGCATACCTAAGCAGAACCTTCGGTGATGGTGCTGTACATGGCGACCGCAGCGAAATCAATGTGCACCTACAAAATGCCAACCAGCAAACCAGTGATCCGGTAGCAATAGCGGATAATGGAGTGGACGAGCAGAGTCATGAATCCAGAGCAACGCCTGGGAGGGGAGAGCGAGCTTGCAAGGGTGGTATGGTGGCAAAGAAGCGTCAACAGAAAATTGGCAAGGAAAAAAAAAGTCCGCATGTACCGCATGGTGAGAGGAATGTTCTACGCGATCAGCGTAATGAAAGGTTTGCAGGTAGGGTGATGACCCCAACCGTCAGGTCCATCTCCATACCGAAAATGAGCTCAACTGGACAACCTACCATAGTGGAACCACACGGTGCCTCGACCTCATCTAGCACGCCGGAGTACACGATCAGAAGTGAAGGTAACACTCCGATCCTTACTCTCCTTGCGTCCCTTGAGACTGAACCCTCATTTATTGGTTTCGCGCCTGAGCAGACGACATGGACGCTTACCTTACTCGTCTCATGAATGATAATGTCAACCCTGATAGCCTCTTTGACGATGAGTATTACCTGTTTGCTGGTGAAGGTATGTACACCCACTTGAGCAACATCCACCCGTTTGAAATATCACACTAATTATAAACCTTGTTTGCAGGCTCAGATACTGATGACATGGAGCACGACGAATTGCAAGACTCAAGTCACAATACCTATGTCGACCATAATCCATTGGACTATGTCTACTCAAACCTCCCAGACCACACACATATCCTGAAGCACGCCGCAAATTGCGATCACTGCAAGGCCAAGAAGTTTGTGTCTGAGACCCCGGGATTCTGTTGTCGCAGTGGGCAGATCGAGCTGAAGCAACCGGAGCCCATCCCGGAGCTAATGAGGCTTTGGTCTAGCATGGATGCGGACTCAAGGCATTTTTGGGAGAACATACGGTTCTTCAACGGCCACTTCTCCTTCACAACCCTTGGTGTCAGCCTTGATGAAAGTTACACAAACATGAAGTCTGGGGTGTACACGTTCCGGGCGCACGGCACCATCTACCACAACGTTCATTCCTTCAGGCCAGCATCACGTCCAGATCATCTACAGTTGTACTTCTACGACGACGACCCAGGCCTGACCCATCGCAAGGCTGCCACCGAGCAATTAGACCAAGATGTCGTCAGAAAGTTAGTGCATATACTCAGGGAAAACCCATACTCCCAGCAGTTTAGGAGTTTGGGTGCGCACAGGGACAACCTCGACGATTACAGGATAGACCTCAACACTGACCAGAGACTAGACCAACGGAAGTATAATAGACCTCTGTCATCTGAGGTCGCTGCAATTTGGGTGGAGGGCACTGACCTAGCAAAGAGGTTCGATCGTAGGATTACACTTTGTGGGAATGACAACCAGAGGCACAGTATACATGTGACGGCTGGCTCATATGACCCTCTCTCTTACCCACTCTTCTACCCAAGGGGGGAGCTCGGTTGGCACCCGAAACTTCCTAAACGTGATGTCCCTTGGCCGGTTGTGCAACAACCAAGAGGTAGAGGTGATGATGATGATGATGATGATGATGATGATGATGATGATGATGCAAGTAAGCCTTATGCGTATTCTATTGTTTGCATGAATTGTATACTTCTCATATGAATCCTAATGTCTGCGTTACTCATCCATGTGCAGAGGGGAATAGCAGGTTATGCGTCTCAGTGAGAGACTACTACTGTTACATGCTCCAGACACGACCTGGGATATTCAATCCCATACTCTGTGGAGCACGATTGCTCCAGCAATGGGGGGTGGACATGTACATCAAAATTGAGAGTTGTAGGTTGAAATGGTACAGGAAGAACCAGACAAAGATCCGTGCCGACCTGTATAAAGGAGTTGTTGATGCAATTACATCCGGGGAGACCCGTGCAAGCAGCGCTGTTGGAGTAAGGATAGTGCTACCTGGAACGTACCCAGGTGGCGACCGCGACATGAAGCGGAGGCATATGGATGCCATGGCAATTGTCCATACCTACGGGAAGCCTGACATCTTCTTGACCATGACCTGCAACCCTAACTGGGAAGAGATAACAAATGAGTTGTTTCCTGGTCAGACAGCGCAAGACCGACCTGATCTTGTGGCTCGTGTGTTCCATGGCAAGCTAGAGGCTATGAAAGAGATGTTGTTCAAGCAGCATATCCTGGGTGTTGTTGTTGCACATGTATACGTAGTCGAGTTCCAAAAGAGGGGCCTCCCCCACGCACACTTTTTGTTGATCATGGATTCTGCCTATAAGCTTGTCGTTCCGGAGCAGTACGACCGACTCATTTCTGCCGAGCTCCCTGACAAGCAAAAGTATCCTGAACTCCACACCTTGGTGGTGAAACATATGATGCATGGACCATGCGGTGCTCTCAACCCCAAAAATGTGTGCATGCAACAGAACGAGTGCAAGTGCAGATACCCGCGGCCGTTCAATGAAAACACGGCACAAGGCAAGGACTCATACCCTGTTTATCGTCGTCGAGATAATGGTCGGCAAGCTAAGGTCCGGGGTAAAATGTTGGACAACAGATGGGTTGTGCCGTATAACCCTTACCTTCTGCAGATGTTCAATTGCCACATCAACGTTGAGGTTTGCTCCAGCATAAAGGCCGTCAAATACCTTTACAAGTACATATACAAGGGCCATGATAGGGCTTCTTTCAGCATCGACCAGCCCGACGCTGATGGTAACATTGATGAGATCAAAAGATACGTAGACGCGAGGTGGGTTACTCCTCCAGAGGCGATGTGGAGGATATTTGGCTTCCCCTTGTGTGCCAATGACCCGCCTGTCCTACAGCTGCCTCTTCATCTCCCGAATATGCACATGGTGGCATTCAATGAGCAAGCTCACTTGACCGACGTAGTCGCCTCTGAGAAAGCTTCCAAATCCATGTTGACAGAGTATTTCAAAGCTAACCAAAACCACCCGTGGGCTAGGAATATATTGTACAAGGATTTTCCTGGAAGGTTCACATGGCAGAAGGGTAAGAAGTATTGGAAAGAGCGGGTGAAGCATTATCAGATAGGTCGAATTGTGTCTGCCAATCCTGCCGAGGGGGAGCGATACTATCTGCGTGTCCTGCTAAACCATGTTGCTGGCAAGACATCCTATGAGGACCTGCTCACCGTGGACGGTAGGCTATGCGGGAGCTTTAGAGAGGCTGCCGAAAGGTTGGGACTCATCGAGGCAGATAACACACTCGACGACTGTCTTACCGAGGCAAAGCAGTGGGCGATGCCTTGTTCGCTCAGGAGGCTCTTTGCAACAATTTTGGTGCACTGTGAGCCAGGCGACGTGCGTGGTTTATGGGATAGGCACTTCGAGCCTATGTCTGATGACTATCGGCGATCACACACATGCCCGATTGAGGTGGAACAGATGGTGTTGCTTGACATTAGGGGTATGTTGCAGTCCATGGGCAAAGACATATCTGATTTCGCTCTTTCATGCATTGACGATGCGTTCGACCCAACCGAGGGCGAGGCCAGAGAAGTGATCGAGGAATCCAACGTCGATTTTGACATCAACGACACTAAATTGGCTTCGTCGCTAAACTTGGAGCAGAGGGCTGCATACGACGAGATACTAGCTTCTGTTGAACGCGGTGATGGGGGTGTGTTCTTTGTTGATGGACCGGGAGGTACAGGGAAGACCTTCCTGTATAGGGCGCTGCTCGCCAAGGTTCGAAGCGAGGGAAACATCGCTATCGCTACCGCGACGTCAGGCGTCGCCGCTTCTATCATGCCTGGAGGCAGGACTGCCCACTCGAGGTTCAAGATCCCATTGAGCTGCGACGATGGCGCCTCATGCACCTTCACGAAACAGAGTGGTACTGCCAAGCTACTGAGGATGGCCTCATTGATACTATGGGACGAGGCCACCATGACTAAGCGACAGGCGGTCGAGGCACTGGACAACAGCATGCATGACATCACGGGAAGACGGGACCGACCCTTTGGAGGAAAAACTGTTGTGTTTGGCGGGGACTTCAGGCAGGTGCTTCCGGTCGTCGGGAGGGGGTCCCGGGGTCAGATAATCGATGCAACCCTTCGAAGTTCACACCTCTGGAAGGGTATGCGCCAGCTAAGGCTTGTCACCAACATGAGGGCTCATAATGACACCTGGTTTGCGGATTACTTGCTAAGGGTAGGCAATGGCACCGAAGAAGTTGACGATCAAGGAAACATACGACTCCCTGAAGATATTTGTGTGCCGTCTACAGGCGAGGGTGATGACCTGGAGAAGCTGATTGACCATGTGTTTCTGAGACTAGATGACAACATGACCGATCCGAATTACATGACTTCACGCGCAATCCTCTCCACCACGAACGACAACATCGACAAGATAAACATACGCATGGTAGAGCGTTTTCGGGGAGAAGAAGTAATCTACCATAGCTTTGACAGTGCAGAAGACGACCCGTATGGCTACTACGCTCCCGAGTTCCTAAATGGATTGACTCCCAACGGTCTGCCTCCGCATGCACTGAAACTGAAGCTCAACTGCCCCGTCATACTTCTGAGGAACATTGATCCGGCTAATGGTCTGTGTAACGGGACGAGGCTTGTGGTGCGAGGTTTCGAGAGGAACGCCATCGACGCAGAAATCGTGATCGGACAACACGCAGGTAGGAGGGTATTCCTTCCTCGAATACCCCTATGCCCGTCTGACAACGACATGTTTCCATTCAAGTTCAAGAGGAAGCAATTTCCTGTAAGGCTTAGCTTTGCTATGACGATTAACAAGGCTCAAGGCCAGACGATTCCGATTGTTGGCGTGTACCTACCTAATCCTGTGTTCTCTCATGGTCAACTCTATGTCGCACTGTCTCGAGCCACCGCAAAGAGAAACATAAAGATCCTCATTGAGAAGGAGAAGGAGGAGAATGCCAAGAAGCAAAGCGGTAAACCTAAGAAGCGAAAAAGACCTGCCTTGTCCTTACAAACCTCGATGAAGAACATCGTCTATAAGGAAGTCCTTACAGGCTGAAGTCCGCTCTTAAGAAGCTGACGGGTTTTGAATAAGATAAAGGATTTACTCTTTTGCTACAGACAATTTGGTGCTCTTCCGTGTTCTTGTACAAATATTTATCTTTCGATGTTAGCAACTGAACTTTATTATGTTTATTCAACAAGTCAAATATTAATAATATTGCCTCGGATTTGTGACTTTGCAAGTTGCCACTTTTTCCTGTATGTGACATTATTTCTCCTTTTGCCGGATTGCTTATGTATATTATTCTTTTGTTGTTTTGTAATCAATCATTTACTACATCTAAACTACGACTTTGTTTTCCTACATAAGTATTGCACACTGGGTCACTCCGTTGTTGTAAAATTCACTGGAGTGTTCTACATTAGAGAAATATTTATGATGCGGCCCCAAAGCAGGCACAGTCAATGTTATTTATTTTTGTCCTGTATATAGTCTCTTATTTGCCCCTTATTTGAATTTTATAATCCTGGCTTTTCAATACATATCTAAACAGACATGATGTGTTTCTAACTACTTAGTTGCAGGTTTGGCACAAGTAAACGGATGGATGCGTGTTGACATCTTCATGATCTCACAAATATTTCCAGTAGTATTATTTTCCTTTCATTGTGCCATATTCTGTCAGTTGCTTTTCCTATTGCGTGTATCTTGCAGATAAATAAGAGTTTTAATGAATTGTTGGAACCTGGACAGTACCACAATTTAAATGGCATCATTTATTTTCGGCCGGTGTTCCAACGAGTATAGACGGGTAATGAATTCATAATAAGAATATTTACTTTTCGTATCATTATATTATTTATAATATTAAATGAAATTTTTCCAGGAATGTCTCTGACTATTTTGTTTTTCATTTTATGCTCTGGTGGAACGGTAAAGAATTGGTCAAGCCGGTTTGCGCGGTGAGTATTGTGGGTTACATGTTTTAAGACCTTCTCCGTGAATTTTTCATACTAACTACATTTATTTTTTCTGCAGGATGGGTATGAATTGAGGCAGCAATTTTTATTATACTTGCTAAAACATCGCGGGAATGAAGCTAGAGGAAACTTTCCTGATATTGTGAAAGATTTTCTTAAGCGCATCATCTAGATATTAATATTTTTGTAATAGATGTTAAGTTGTAACATCACTCAGCTTGTTACATTGCAATAATGGACTTCAGTTTGTGTTATATTGTTTGTATGTGTGGATTTTAACATGTAACTCTGATAAACTATTTCAAGAGCCCGTGGTCCACCATCAGTTTGTGTTACATTGCAAAAATCAACGAAGACGGAACCGTGATAAAGCAAGGAGAGATAGCCTAACACCTGAGCAAAGAGAGGAAATGATTGCACGTCGAAGAGCATCTAGAAAAAATAAAACTAATGAAGATAGGAATGTGAGCCAAAGGGTTGCCAGACAAAATCTGACAACCAAGGAGAGGCTAGAGATGAACGCTCGTAGAAGGGCAGCGAGTAAAAATATACCAATTGAGCAGAGGCAAGAGACACCTGAGCAAAGAGAGGAAATGATTGCACGTCGAAGAGCATCTAGAAAAAATAAAACTAATGAAGATAGGAATGTGAGCCAAAGGGTTGCCAGACAAAATCTGACAACCAAGGAGAGGCTAGAGATGAACGCCCGTAGAAGGGCAGCGAGTAAAAATATACCAATTGAGCAGAGGCAAGAGATGAACTCCCGTCGAAGGTCACGCAGGCAGAGCATACCACCGGATAAAAGGAAGGCATTGCGGGCTCAGCGAAACGCAGACCTTGCAGCTAAGTGGAAGACCCCGTGCGCTGAATGCATCGCAATGCCTTGCCCAGATGCATATCTCTAATGAATGGCCATGTCATGTTACTTGAGTTTTCATGTGTCCAGTCTATATTTGTCAGATACTTCTTAATCATGCTTTGCAGAATTCAGTTCTAGATTGCTATTCTATCAGTCCCCTGTGGAGGCAACTATTAAATGAAAAGTATACATATGTACTTGCAGATAAAGTTATATGAACATTGAACCATGAATTAATTCCTCGGCATATGCATTTTTTAGTTAGCCACATGATATACAGTATAGTGTTAGCTGATACTATACAATATAGCATTTTAAGTAGTGCACTTTGTTTATAGCATGCTAATCAGTCTCGATCTTACAGAATTAGAATAACTACAAATATAGAACTCATGCTTCATATTTTTGTTAAGAAATGATGTCGTATTAAGTTCAATTCAAAAGTTCTTTTTATACATCATTTTGTCACATACTTCGTAGGTTTTATTATTTTGAAAAGTAAACTGAGAACACTCTTACATTTGTTCCTTTTTCCAATAATTTTATTTGTTTTTAACTACATGCTTACATTTGTTTTAATGCGGTTTTCGCGGCAATGCGCAAGACATCATCTATGTTATTTTGTTTTTTTTTGCTTAGTAATAAGATTATAAACTTAATCTGAGTGCATGCTAGCGCTATCTTATCAGCGAAGTAATATAACTCAGAATACAATGTTTATGAACAAAATTTTAGAATATGTTTTCAAATAAACAAGTATCGGATCTTGCACAACTCGACAAAATGGAAACTCTAACAATCATACTCAAGCAGCAGCAGCAGCATGCGTCATCTACAAATAGCACTGCAAGCCCTACAGGCATAAACACATACTCCTAAACTTTCAGATGTTATTTTTATACTCCATCTGTACTCACCTACTCCTGTGATCATGTTTAATCATGGAGTACTGTAAATCATTTAATCCTGTTTAATCATGTAAATTTACTCACCTACTGTGACCCATTTAATCATGTGTATACTCATCTATATTGTACTCCATGTATGATCTATACTCCCTGTTTCAGCTATCAAAAAAATTACAGTACTCCTGGGTGTTTTATACTACCTTCGGTCCATCCCCTAAGAACCGAATCACAGGGATGTCGTGCTTTTTTCTACTCCAACAGAAAAACTACTCCAAAAACTTGTAAGCTGGACGTCATGGTACATACGAATAGTCTATTCCATGACACGAGAGTAAAATCTTCCTATTACCAGTACATTATCCCATGACAGTATCAAAGTGGATTGCAACACACAGGCCCAACAACTCAGCAAGCACAAACAAATTACCCATGCCCATGAAACAGAGCAAGGTACTACAGCCGCACAAGAGAGGGATCTAGAGGTAGGAGATGAACTCACCGGAGAGGAGATTGCAGTCGACGCCACATACAACCGCCGCCGCCATTGAAAATGTTGGCTACTAACTTGAATTAGAAGGCAGTGAGGGGATCCCTTCCCCTGGCACGAGCTTCGGATCAATGGTGTCACTTGTTCTTCCCTATTGAGGATCGACGACAATGGATAAGAGAAGGCATCATCAGCACACACAAAAATTCCTATGAAAACTGAAATGGCCAGGAGATGTTGAGGTGGAGAGGACGCGGCCGAGCAGAAGCACATGGAGGTCTCGAGCTGGGAGGAAAGGGGGAGAGAAAGTGAGGATTAGCGGTGCAGCAAGCCAGAGGAGGAGATGGGTGAAGAGATGACCTTGAGGAGGGGAGCGAGCTCGGTCCATGGCGTGCGTGTGAGCAGAGGAAGGTCGATCCATGGCGTGATGAGAGGGGCGCTGAGCGAGGAAGAAGCAGAAGACCCCCTCTCCTCTCCTTTCCTCGCGGGTGAGCACGTCTGTCGAGGTGGAAGAAGCCCGCACTTCGACGATGGTGCTGGCGACCTTGGCGTGATGTTGGTCGCCGGTTGTGGTCGGATCTGGCCACCGCCTGGTCGCTCGATCTCCCCCTTCACGACGACCTTGGCGTGATGAGGAGAGGGGAGGGGGTGAGAGGGGCTCGCTGTGAGACGAGGTCGCCGGTTGTGGCAGCTGTGGGGGCGAGGGTGGAGGGAGGGGGGGGAGGGGGGGGTTGACGCCGGCGAGATCGGGATTTGGATGGGGAGTGGAGAGAGTGAGGGGAACAGTAGACTGTTTTTTTCCTATGGAGGGGACGAGAGTATTGCGTCCGCCTGTGCGGCTGTGTGGGAGAGTAAGATGGATCGACAACGTTTCCTGTCTCTACTTTTTAGGGGAGAAATGTTTCCTGTCAAAAAGGAAACATGCATATGAGGGGTATAATAGGAATAAATTAAGTAACATATATATTAAATATGGGTCATACAAATAAAGCTTTTTTATACTTATTCACCCATATTCAAAATATCATACAAATAAACACAAATTTGAGAGAAGAAACACAATATACTTGGTTTATGTTGGACTTCTTGCATGTGTTTATCTTGTGTCGGACAATTTCTCTTAGTCTATATAAACAAATTAAAGGTATTAAAGAAATTACAGATAACTGACTATTTTTATATAATAAAAGAAAAATCGGTTGTTTGCTCCTAGAGAAATGCAACTTATTTTCTTGTGGTCGCAATATACCATACCATAAAATGTAGAGATTCCCAAGACTAACCATCAACAAGTGATTTAGAGGTGAGCCTACAATTTATTAAAATTAGGGTGCCACTAACTCTACGACAACGCACTCGGCACCTCACTCAGTTGAAATCGGGCATTGCCCAATAAAAAACTGGTGGATTCGGGTGTCGGTTCAAAAATGTCGACTAACAAAAAAGCACTCGAAATAAAGCAACCCGGCTAGAATTCCAATATATCTAGATGGCAACATTTATTTTCGTAGCAAAAACGCATATCGCTCTTTCTTCCTATCAAAGGAAGAGGCGATCTCCCAAGCGCCCCGAGGGAGTTTCCCCGCCGCCGTTCTCCGGCGGCTCCCCTCCGCTAACGACCTCGGTCGTCGGCGGTGAGGGGGATCGCCGGATCCACACATGTGGATAGTTTTAGATCAAAGTAGCTTAGTTTCTAGGCTGCTCATTGTCTTGCTTCGGCGGCGATGGTGGCGCTGAATAAAATTTCTTCAGATCCTACTCCGATCAGGCGATTGGTCCTATGGTTGGGGATGGATTTGGTATCCAATCTGTTTAAGCAAGGATGATGTGGCGGCATGCTCGTGGTGGACCTATTTTTTTTTCATTTTATGCTTTGGTGAAACGGTAAAGAACTGGTGAAGTCGTTTTGCGCGGTGAGTATTCTCCTTTACACGTTTTAAGACCTTTCATGTGAATTATTCGTGCTAACTACACATTTCGCTTGTAGGATGGGTGTGAGTTGAGGAAATAATTTTTATTATACTTGCTCAAACATCGCGTGAATGAAGCTAAAGGCAACTTTCCTGATATCGTGTGAGAATTTCTTAAGAGCATCAAGTGGATCTTAATTTGTAATAGTTTTCTAGTTGGATCAGTCAATTTGCCTTTTTTTAATCAATTTACATTGCAACTGAAGTGTACTTCAGTTATTACCCAATTGTGCTCATATTATATTGTCTTTACATGTAAAATTTAACCTGCATTGTCTTTATATAACTCCAGCAAATATATTTCAAAAGCCCGTGGCAACGCACGGGCATTCTATTAGTGACTTCTAGTTCATGATTAGGGAACCATATTAATAGAAACTTCTAGAGTATAAATAGACCTATTCACACTCATTATTTACTGTATTTTCGTGCTCAAACGTTTCAACACCGTACAATTATTTTTGCAAAAAACCAAAAAAGAAAATAGTAGGAAAAAAACCATGTCAAACCACAAAACCCGAAGAAAAAGTATTGCCCCGCTGCAGGGCCCACCCCGCGAGGCAAGCCCCTGCCATACACTCAAAAGTAAACGAGAGATAGTATTTAGGCCATCTCCGTTGCATAGGTTATAAATAAATAAATGCCTAGAGTTTGTATAAGAGCCTCAATCTCCAAGACCAGGACGCTTTGAGGCGCGCTAATTATCTCACGTCAAACCTGCTGCTCTTCAACTAGAGCGCCGACTATCAAATCTAGCATCGCAGGATGCGAGAAGCCATGAATTTTTCTACCCTCAACCACAATGGTTGGGATTATGATTCTTAGCGCCACGTTGTACATGGCCTTATGAGCACAAAATAGGTGTTGCTGATAGGCTTTATGGCATGCACAAGCCTCCTTTTCTTTTGGCATTTCATAAAATGTTACAAATTGAAAATATATTCTAAATTTAAATCAATATTCAAGTACATAAAAAATGTTTCAAATTTCAAAACAATATTCATGATTTCATAAATGATTTTTTTTCAAAAATGTGCATGAACTTTAAAACTGTTTCAAATAAAAATAATGTTCCAAATTTCAAAACATAAAACTACAATATTGATTTTTTATAAAAGTCATGGATTGGGAAATATTTCCAAAATTTAAAAAATGTTTATAAATTCTAAAAATGTGCATGATTTGAAATAATGCTCTCAGATTTCATTTTTTTAATATGAAAAAACTGCATTAATTTTGAATTTGTTCTCAAATTTCAAAAGGTTTTCATGCATTTAAATAAAATTCATGCTTTTTCAAAATGAAAGAGTCAAAAAAGAAAAATTAGAAAGTAAGTGGAAAAATGAAATAAGAAGCAAAAAGTAAAAAGTAAACGGAAGCAGAAAAGGGGAAAATGACTGCAGAGAAGATGCGAAATCACTAATTGATGAGTACTCATTGCAAAGATCACTCCCACCTTCCCAGGTCGCAACCTTGGAGTTTTCCCCTTTTTCGTAGATCCGTTTATTCAAAATGTTTTATCTCTTAAACCGTGCGTCCAAATTTCGAACCATTTTCACCGTTGGATTCCTTGTGTCGAGATCTTCAAAACCAGATCCTATATTGATAGATTTTGACGAATTTTTTTCACAAAAAAAACGGATGAAAAACCGAACTGGGAGCACGGTTTTTTTCCTTTTTGAAAGATGCACACGCCATGCCTCTCATAAAATCACAATCGTGCCTCTTGCGGAAGCAAAACCGTGCCCCCCGCGGAAGGAAAAAAAACAGAAAACGCGGGTTTTTTTCGTTTCCGAGAGGCACGACCGTACCTCTAGTGAAAGCACAGCCATAGAAAAGAAATAGAAAACACATTTTTGTTTTGTTTCCGAGAGGCACGGCTGTGACTCTTGCGAAGCACAACCGTGCCTCTCGCGCAAGGAAAAAAAAGAAAACGTGTTTTTTCCCGTTTCCGAAAGGCACGGCCGTGACTCTTGCGAAAGCACAACCATGTCTCTCACTAAAGCAAAACCGTGCCTCTCGTGGAAGGAAAAAAGATAGAAAATGCATTTTTTTCGTTTCCGAGAGGCACGGCCGTGACTCTGGCGAAAGCAAAACCGTGCCTCTCGCGGAAGCAAAACCGTGACTCTCGTGAAAGAAAGAAAAAAACACGTTTTTTCGCGAAAAAATTGATTTTTTTTGTCCAAAAGCTAAGGAAGGTCGGTGGAAAACCAAAATGTCGAAATAAAGTGGAAAAAAATGTTTAAAAAGCCGAAAATGTGTGCGAAAAAATAAAAAATTAAAATCCGAAGGGAGCATCCAGAGCGCGACACGTGGCGGGCGGCTGAAAGCATGCCAAGTGGCGCTGATCATTATGAGGCTCCTGAAGGAGCGCTCGTCAACTAGTTGGTCCAAGATGTCCGCAAAGCCGGTACGAAGAAAAACTGAGAAATGGGCCGGCCCATATAGCAGTGGCGTAGCTCTCGCCATTTCTGCCGCAGGATGTGCGAACTAGCATTGGGAATCCTATTCCCCACATATAATAGGTCGAGGGATTGCAAGCTAACGCGTGACCCTACGGACGAATAGTTCGGCGCAGCTAGCATGAGTCCCTTTTCCGTTTTTCGAAAGGTTTTATTACATTCCTAGAGCAACTTTTTGTGTTCTCTTTCAAGTTTTTATTTTCATTTTCAATCCAGTTATTTCTTTTCTTTTTCTTGTATTCAAATTCCAGAAGTTTTTTTAAACTCATTCCCATTTTTGAAAATTTGCGAGCAGTTTTTGAATCCTCAGCCATTTTTCAAATTCACGAATACTTTTACAAATTCATGAAAATTATTCGAACTCATGTATATTTTTGAAATTTGCAAAAAATAAATTTAGTAATGTTTTTTAATTCATGATTTTTTTATGAATGCACTAATTTTTGAATTCTCGAATATATTTACAAACTGGAAAATATTTTTGAAATGCGTGAACATTTTTTATTCATGTACTATATTATTTGAATGCATGAATAATTTTAGCAAATTTGATATGTTTTATGTCGAAATTGGGATTATTTTAATTTCATGAACATTTTTTGAATTCATGAACATACTTTGTGAGTTCTTTGTTTTCAAAATTGCAAACAATTGAAAATTCACAAATATTTTTGTACTTTTGTTAAGTTCGGTGATGGTTGATTTCAGGGCAAACGGATGTAAAAAACCCGACCAAAATGAGCTGTCCAAACCAAAGATCTACGAAACCACAGCCAAACGAAAGAAGCAAAATACCATGAAATGGGCCTACCCTTTTGCGCATTGCCCCTGTGTGTTCACTGTCCTAGACAACATGTGCTATGCACGTGGGACAATTCCGGGAGCACCAAGCCTTGTGTTACCAGTGCACCAATCTTGTGTAGCACATTTTAAATATTTGGAAAAATCTGTAAAAAAAATAGCACATTCACACAGCATCAACTTGTATTATCATAAATTTTTAAATCAAAGTTTGAAACATAGATTCGAGAGCAAATGACAAATTTGACACTAACAAGTTGATAATGTAAGCTGTCCTTTAGATTTGGCCCATTATCACAATGAAGTCAAATTTGTCTCTTTTTTCTCAAACAAATTTTTACCTGATTTTCTATTTGAAAAAATTGTGACAAATACGTTGACATTGTGTCACTGTGCTCAATATTTCAGAATTGTTTTCGAATATTTTAAAATGTGATGGGCACAATTTCGAAATTTTAAATTAAAAGAACGTAACCTAAGGGAGGAAATAATGTTGAAACAACAAAAAATCTAAAAAAATGATGGAAAACTGGGTCATGGAAGGTTCTAAAACCTTCTCCAAACCGGCTGTGAGGAAAGCGGGAATGAAAGGTCAATTGCCACCTCAAAACTGGGTAATGGAAGGTTCTAGAACCTTGTTAAAATGAGGTCATGAAACCCATTTTCCATTTCTGAGAAACACAATATGTATGTCGCGTGGAAGCAAATATGTGCCTTCGCGAGAAGTAATTTTTTCCTTGTCGTGCAAGCACAATTTTTTCATGTGAAAAACAAGTTTCATGATTTTACTCTCTCTCCAAAACCTAGGCAACCAGGAGAACACTGAAAAGCCAAAAAATCCGAAAAACACATCTAACACCTCCAGTTAGTTGCTCAACCGTATTCCTGGCCCTGCACGGGGAATAGGATGTACCCAGAATGGCAATTAACAAGTGTTGTTCCTATTTGGCGCATTGGGCGCTATATAGCGAGCTAGCGCCTACCCCAACCGCCCACCCGTCAAGTGTATAGGCCTGCCCAGTCGGGGGGTTTTTCCAACCGGTTTTACAAATCGTTTTTCTATGACTCAGTTTTTTCTTCTGGTTTTAATTTTTCACCTTTTCCTTTTGAAATTTGCAAACAACTTTCAAATATGCTAATATTTCCTTTTGAAATTGTGAATGTTTTTCAACCTAGCGAACATTTTTTGTAATGTTGAATATTTTTTATAAATTAGAAACATTGCTTGAATCAGTGAACATTTTTTTGAACTCATGAACTTACTTTTCAAAGGGTGAACATTTTTGTGTTTTGGGAACTATTTTTGGAATTGACGACTATTTTTAGTTTTGAACAAAAACATTTATTAAAATGCTTTAACTTTTTTGATTCATGACATTTTTTCAAATTTCGGAACAATTTTCAAAATACTTAAGAATTTTTGAATTGTTCCTAATTCTTATAAAATTAGAGCACAATTGGTTTGATGCCAACATTTGGCATTGCCAATATTTGGCAAGCCAACATTTGGCAAACTCAAAAGTTATGATATTTGACAACTTTTTGTGAGATTGACAAGAAAAGTTGGTAGTCAACCAATCACTAGCTAACATTTGGCATTTGTCAAATATTGGCATGCCAATTTTTGGCGTCGAACCAATTATGCTCTTAGTCCTGAATATTTTTTGAATTAGTTTTTAATTTTTTTATTTCTCGAATATTTTTAAATATGCAATCATTTTCTCAAAATCTGAACATTATTTGAATAAGTTTTTTTCAAAATCACAAACATATTTTGATTCCGCGACATCCTATTATTTCATAACATTTTTTGATTTCATAAACATTATTTTTTAATTTCTCAATTTTTAAAATAGGAAGTTTTTTTGAAACCGGGATCTTTTTTGAAATCCCGTATTATTTAGAGAACCAAAAAGGAAAAAGGAAAAAATTTGAACAAAAAATATATATTAAAAGAACAGGGGCGTCCCGCCCCGCACATGGGCCGGCCCAAACACTTTCGTGTCTGTTGATGTGTGTGTGAGTGTGGGGGGGGGGGGGGGGGCTATGCGTTTCCTACATATTTGGTGTGCAGGTTAGACATTTGGCATAGGAGGTTCCACTAACAAGTTTGTGAAATAAGAGCATCTCTAGCAGATCCCGCGACCCGCTGTCCAGCAAAACTCATTTACGATATCTCGGAAATGATTTTTACAGGATGCCGGACAAGCTGCTAGAACAGATTCTTCTACCGATACTGCATATTCAAACTTCTAGTTCGCGCTTTAAAGATAGATCACTTAAGGTTTTTACATAGCATAGGGGAGTTCATCTACTGCATACTGTATGTACAAACCGAAATTAAACAGAAAGCATACTAGCATACTACATCTACATGTCGTCGGAGTCGTTGCCATCACGGGAGGGGGGGGGGGTTACCGTGGAGGGTGTTGTACATGAGCGTGCTCGAGAGGGTCTGCGTGAGCTGGTACTCCTTGAAGAGCGTCGGGACACGTGTGACCGCGACTTCATCTCTGGCGGCGGCGGCCTCTTTGGCATCCCACGACGCCTTCTCCGCCGCCCGTCATTGCGCCGCTTGCGGGGTAGGTCACCGCCGAGCCCGTCGCGGCCGCTGAACCCCCCTTGGCCACCACGACTGGCACCCGCTGATGCTATCTTCGACAACTTCCAGTGGTTAAATCCGATGCAGATTGAAGTCAAAGTTCACGCGATTTCTCGTCGGAGGAGAGTAATCGTGGTGGAAGCTGATGGGGTATCTGTGTGATGGGAACCCTAAATCGCCCAGGATCTGGCATATATATCGGAATCGTGGGCGGTTTGCGGGGCGCCCGTATTTTTTTTACAGACCGGGCCCTTTTTAGCGGACCTGCTCGAGCCGTTTTTTGGGCCATCCCGTAAAACAGCTGAAAAAACGCACTTCGCCAGAGTTATACAGGGTGCTCTAAAAGAGAAGAAAACCACTTAGAACAAAGTCAATTCTCAATTAAACAAAATTACCTGAAAAATCAAATAAAAAACTCACACCATCATTTTTTTGGGGATTTCAAAAGATCTTTTGAATTTTTTAAAAATGTTCATGATTTTGAAAAAAAATCGGAATTCCTAAAATATATATTAGACTTGATTTTTGTTGCAAATTTGAATTATTTTTCAGATCTATTCATGAAATTGAAAATTGTTCCAATTTTTTAAAATTACCATTTAATATTCTAATTGATTTTAAAAATGATCCTAATTTTGAAAAATATACCTGGATCTCAACATTATTCCAAAAATAAAAAATATTCAAGAATTTGTAAATTACACTCAAACTTAAAATTATTAATAATTTTGAGAATGTTCCTTAATTTTTTTTTCTAATTTTTTGAAATATATACGAAATTAAAAAATATTAGAAACATTAATGAAAAATAGAATTAGAAAAACGAAAAAAAGCAAAGGGAAAATGGCTCCTGGAGAACCTTCCCTAAACCGGTTGTGAGGAAACCGAGAATTGGGCGGTCCAAATGTAGCATCTTTGCCAGGGTGCACGTTTGCCGAAATCATTAATTAAGGGGTACTCTTTTTAAGACTAGCCACAGTGGGGTAACTTCAGCAGTAACATCGAGTCCAACTCAGCAAATTTGCTTATATGGCAATGGATTAATGAGGAGAAAGGTAGTTTGAGTAACTTTTACTATAACATTACATGTCCCAATGCAATATGAGTCTATAACCTAATAAATGAATCTTTCCATTTTATCATACTTATGTTACTACCCACTATAAAGGTACTAATATAGTCTAGGGATATGTGTATGTTACTCTCCATTATGGCTGGTCTAAAGATCACTCCCATGTCCTCAGTCTGTGACAAGTGGCGCACTGCATGCGCGCCACTTGTCGCAACCTGTAAGTTTTCCTTTTTTTGTACATCCGTTTATTCAAAATGTTTTATCTCTTAAACTGTACGTCCAAATCTCGAACCGTTTTCATCATTGGATTCCTCACGTCGAGGTCGTCAAAACTAGATCACGTGTTAATAGGTTTTGACGAACTTCTTTTCACGAAAAAATCAGATGGGAAAACCGAACAGGGAGCACGTTTTTTCCCTTTCCGACGCGAAAGGAAAAGAGCAGAAAACATGTTTTTTTTTCTGTTTCGTGCCTCCTGTGAAATCACAACTGTGCCTCTCGCGGAAGAAAAAAAAATAGAAAACACGTTTTTTCCGTTCTCACGAAAGCAAAATCGTACCTCTCATGGAAGAAAAAATATATAAAAACACGGTTTTTTCCGTTTTCGAGAGGCATGGCCACGCCTCGCACGAAAGCAATACCGTGCCTCTCATGGAAGAAAAAAACACATTTTTTGCCATTTTTGGAAGGCATGGCCGTGCTTCTCGTAAAAGCAAAACCGTGTCTTTCGTGGAAGAAAAAAATATTTTCATAAATAAAATTTTGGTTCAAAAGCTAAGGAAGACCGGTGGAAAACAAAAAACAAAAAAATCCAGAAAAAACCCGATTAAAAAGCAGAAAACGTGTGTGAAAAAATAAATAAAAATTCCGAAGGGAATGCCTAGAGCGTGGCACGTGGCACGCTCTTAGCCCATCACAAATGATTGTTGTGAGGCTTCCGAAAAAGCGTTTGTCAACTAGTTTCTCTCCATGTTTGCTCCGTATTGCCGATACTACGTGGGGAATATGATCTACTTTAGAGGGTGTTTGGATCTAAGGGATTATTTTTAGTCTGACTAAAAATAGTCTCTTTTGGAGGCTAAAGTTTCAAGCACCCCTGACTAAAGAGAGGCTAGAACTAGTCTTGAGGCTAAAAAATTTTAGTCATAGGAAACCTACTAATATATGTATTAGCCCTCTCTCTCATCATTTAATGCCTCTCCTTTAACATATCTGAGTTCTGGATTGGAGAGTTTGGAGGATAATAAATACTCAATAACTTGATTTTAGTCTTTTTAGTATTTGGATCCAAGCATGGGTGAGGCTAGCAAGTTTTAGTCCTACTACTTTTAGTCATGGGACTAAAACGTCCAAGCACCCTCTTAGGCTTTTAAAATAACGTTAGTTCTCAATCAAATGAAATTACACAAAAGGTTAAACAGAAAAAAGAAAAGTCACACCACTGTTTGGCGCCAAACAAATCAGCTTTAGCATTCAAGTGACCGTGTTTGTTTTCCCCAGTCTGACAGCGAAAGTCCGTCCGTTCTGATCCTCCCATCGGCGCAACACACTGACGTGAGGTAAAAGTCTGCCACCGCATTCGAGCTTGAGAATATACCTCAAATTTAATTCGCAGTAGAACAGCAGGCTAAGCCTGACCCAGACTTAGGGCTACCTTTAAACCACCTGCATACCGCATACGTTTCGGACTGTGCTGTCCTGACCGTTCAAATCATCCAACACGGATCTATATCAGTCCGTTGGGCAGTATAGATGTATTTTTTTCTGCAAACTGGACACAAACGTGAGGCTTTGCGGATGTACAGACCGCTGCCACACCCTTTTCTAACCGCCCTGCCCCACCCAAACGTGAGGCTTTGCAGGCTAAGCATTGAAGCTCCGCGTCCCTTCCTGATGCACGTGACTGCTCCGCGTTCAAACGACACAATTGCCATCCGTCCGTCCTCCTGCCGCCCACATTAATGACACGCGGTTACCGAGGCGGCTTCTCCGGGCCACCCGTCCGTCTCTCTGCCGCCCAACATTGCTATATAAACTGCAGCCCCGACCATTGCCGAAGTCATCTGCCTCCGATCCCTTTCTCGTCTCCACGCCACTCCCATCATGGCTTCCTCGCGCGCCAAAGCTCTCTGGGACAGCCTGACGTCGGAGCAGAAGAAGGAGGTGACCGCCATTGCTACTGTAAGACGAGATGTCCCAATGGAGGACACGGCTGATGACGAGCCGACACCACCATCCTCGTCCGCGCTACCCTCGCCGGTGTATTGCACCATGACAATCAACGAGGCCCGTGCTCATTACATGGACATGGTGCAGGAGGAGCAGTTTCGGGAGGCGCAGGGCGACGCCTCCTACAACCAGCAGCTCCTCCAGGAGCACCTGCAGGCGAAGGAGCAGCTCAACACCGTCAGGGAGATCATGCCGGACGCGAACGTGGCGGAGCAGGCAGTACTACCAGCTTCAGATGGCACTGGAGGACGCCTACAAGGAGTTCGACGAGGCGGCGTACGAGGTGTGGGGCAAGATCATCGACGACGAACAAATCGCCAAGGCCGCGCCCCGCCGCCACGACCATGAAGTCGGCACGTCCGCGGGCACCGTTAGCAGCAAGAAAGAGTAGTGCATGGTAGGTCGCCGCTGCTCGGGTCCCGAGAAGGCCACCGCTCCTCCCCTCCCGTTGAAGCCAAGCTTAGTGGGATGAGCATCGTCGGACGATTAGTCGCTTGGCGGCGACGTGGAGGCGGACAACTTCAGTTCCCAGGGGTCCGGAGGCGGAGGTTGGAGAGCGCCAAGGCGGAATTGGAGAAGGTGAAACTTCAGTTCTCAGGGCTCATGGCCGGACATGGGAATCGGGCGCTGGCAATCATTTAGTTTAGGTATTATACCTCTATAGTCGGACGAGTTCCGCTTTAAGTTGAAGTATGTCCGAAATGTAATGAATTTCATCTTGTTTATATGAAATCCGGCGTGTTTGCATTAATCTCGTCTGGTTTATATGAAAATTCATCGTGTTTGCATGAATTTCATCCGATTAGTCAAAAAGTTATTTGAAATGTATGTGGGCGGCGTTGGATGGCCTCCTCCCGCATCCGTGTCCACGAACTGCCCCCCTGTCCGCGGACGGATGCGGGAGGTTATTTGCGTGTCACCGTTGGTGATGCCCTTACTACCATCAACTTAAGGGCATCTCCAATGCTGACCCAAAAATTTCCTCCCTCATCTATCCCTGGACAGAGGGACCAGTCCATGGACACAGATGCGGGAGCCGACCATCCAAAGCTAGCCGCATATGTCTGATTACATTTCAAACTCAAACAAACCGAATTATATTCATTCACACTTGGATGGTTTTTACATAAAACTGGATGCTTTTCATCTAAACCGGAGCAAATTCATTACATTTAGATAGATTTCAACTAGACGGACTCTAAACCTAGACTAAAATGACCGTCGGTGTCTGTTTCTCATCTCTCAACATGCAACAAAGAGTCACTCCAAAGTCACTAATAGCGGAGAACAAACGAAGAGATTATGGTATGGTACGAAACCACCTCAAAGTTATCCTTTCTGATCGATCTATTCAAGAGTCCGTAGTAAAATAACATGAAGCTATTCTCTCCGTTCAATCTATCATAGAGTTCGTACTAGAATAACACCTTAAGACACAAATCAACCAAAACCCTAATGTCACCTAGATACTCCAATGTCACCTCAAGTATCCGTAGGTATGATTATACGATATGCATCACATAATCTCAGATTCATCTATTCGACCAATACAAAGAACTTCAAAGAGTGCCCCAAAGTATCTAACGGAGAGTCAAGACGAAAACGTGTGCCAACCCCTATGCATAGGTTCACGTGGTCACGGAACTCGCAAGTTGATCACCAAAACATACATCAAGCGGATCACATGATATCCCATTATCACCACAGATAAGCACATGCAAGACATACATCAAGTGTTCTCAAATCCTTAAAGACTCAACCCGATAAGACAACTTCAAAGGGAAAACTCAATTCATCACAAGAGAGTAGTGGGGGAGAAACATCATAACATCCAACTATAATAGCAAAGCTCGCGATACATCAAGATCGTATCACCTCAAGAACATGAGAGAGAGATCAAACACATAGCTACTGGTACATACCCTCAGCCCCGAGGGAGAACTACTCCCTCCTCGTCATGGAGAGCACCGGGATGATGAAGTTGGCCACCGGAGAGGGATTCCCCCTCCGGCAGGGTGCCGGAACGGGTCTAGATTGGTTTTCGATGGCTACGGAGGCTTCTGGCAGCGGAACTCCCGATCTATTCTGCTCTTCGATGTTTTTAGGGTATATGGATATATATAGGCAAAAGAAGTCGGCCAGGGGAGCCACGAGGGGCCCACGAGGGTGGGGGCGCGCCTCCCTGCCTCGTGCCTCCCTCGAAGCTTCCCTGACGTCTACTCCAAGTCTCCTGGATTGCTTCTGTTCCAAAAATAAGTTCCGTGAAGTTTCAGGTCAATTGGACTCCGTTTGATTTCCCTTTTCTGCGATACTCTAAAACAAGGAAAAAACAGAAACTGGCACTAGGCTCTAGATTAATAGGTTAGTCCCAAAAATCATATAAAATAACATATAAATGCATATAAAACATCCAAGATTGATAATATAATAGCATGGAACAATAAAAAATTATAGATACGTTGGAGACGTATCAAGCATCTCCAAGCTTAATTCCTGCTCGTCCTCGAGTAGGTAAATGTTAAAAACAGAATTTTTGATGCGGAATGCTACCTAACACATTTATCCATGTAGTTCTCTTTATTGTGCTAAGAATATTCAGATCCATAAGATTCAAGACAAAAGTTTAATATTGACAGAAAAACAATAATACTTCAAGCATACTAACAAAGCAATCATGTCTTCTCAAAATAACATGGTCAAAGAAAGCTATCCCTACAAAATCATATAGTGTGGCTATGCTCTATCTTCACCACATAAAATATTTAAATCATGCACAACCCCGATGACAAGCCAAGCAATTGTTTCATACATTTGGTGTTCTCAAACTTTTTCAATCTTCACGCAATATATGAGCGTGAGCCATGGATATAGCACTATATGTGGAATAGGATGGTGGTTGTGGAGAAGACAAAAAGGAGAAGATAGTCTCACATCAACTAGGCGTATCAACGGGCTACGGAGATGCCCATCAATAGATATCAATGTGAGTGAGTAGGGATTGCCATGCAACAGATGCACTAGAGCTATAAGTGTATGAAAGCTCAAGAAAAGAACTAAGTGGGTGTGCATCCAACTTGCTTGCTCATGAAGACCTAGGGCAATTTGAGGAAGCCCATCATTGGAATATACAAGCCAAGTTCTATAATGAAAATTTCCCACTAGTATATAAAAGTGATATCATAGGAGACTCTCTATCATGGAGCATGGTGCTACTTTGAAGCACAAGTGTGGAAAAAGGATAGTAGCATTGTCCCTTCTCTCTTTTTCTCTCATTTGTTGGGCCTTCTCCCTTTTTTATGGTCTTTCTCTTTTTTTCGTCCGGAGTCTCATCCAAACTTGTGGGGGAATCATAGTCTCCATCATCCTTTCCTCACTGGGACAATGCTCTAATGATGATCATCACACTTATATTTAATTACAACTCAAGAATTACAACTCAATACTTAGAACAAGATATGACTCTATATGAATGCCTCCGGCGGTGTATCGGGATATGCAATGATGCATGAGTGACATGTATGAAGAATTATGAACGGTGGCTTTGCCACAAATACGATGTCAACTACATGATCATGCAAGCAATATGACAATGATGAAGCGTGTCATAATAACGGAATGGTGGAAAGTTGCATGACAATATATCTCGGAATGGCTATGGAAATGCCATAATAGGTAGGTATGGTGGCTGTTTTGAGGAAGGTATATGGTGGGTTTATGGTACCGGCGGAAGTTGCGCGATGCTAGAGAGGCTAGCAATGGTGGAAGGGTGAGAGTGCGTATAATCCATGGACTCAACATTAGTCATAAAGAACTCACATAGTTATTGCAAAAATTTATTAGTTATCGAAACAAAGTACTACGCGCATGCTCCTAGGGGGATAGATTGGTAGAAAAAGACCATCGCTCGTCCCCAACCGCCACTCATAAGGAAGACAATCAATAAATAAATCATGCTCCGACTTCATCAGATAACGGTTCACCATACGTGCATGCTACGGGAATCACAAACTTTAACACAAGTATCTCTCAAATTCACAACTACTCAACTAGCATAACTCTAATATCACCATCTTCATATCTCAAAACAATCATCAAGTATCAAACTTCTCATAGTATTCAATGCACTTTATATGAAAGTTTTTATTATATCCCTCTTGGATGCCTATCATATTAGGACTAAATTCATAATCAAAGCAAACTACCATGGTGTTCTAAAAGACTCTCAAAATAATATAAGTGAAGCATGATAGTTTAACAATTTCTTCAAAATAAAACCACCACCATACTCTAAGAAGATATAAGTGAAGCACTAGAGCAAATGGCAAACTACTCCGAAAGATATAAGTGAAGATCAATGAGTAATCGGATAATTATGCAACTATGTGAAGACTCCTTAACATTTAAGAATTTCAGATCTTGGTATTTTATTAAAACAGCAAGCAAAACAAAATAAAATAAAATGATGCTCCAAGCAAAACACATATCATGTGGCGAATAAAAATATAGCTCCAAGTAAAGTTACCGATGAACGAAGACAAAAGAGGGGAGGCCTTCCGGGGCATCCCCAAGCTTAGGCTCTTGGTTGTCCTTGAATATTACCTTGGGGTGCCTTGGGCATCCCCAAGCTTAGGCTCTTGCCACTCCTTATTCGATAGTCCATCGAATCTTTACCCAAAACTTGAAAACTTCACAACACAAAACTTAACAGAAAACTCGTGAGCTCCGTTAGCGAAAGAAAACAAAACACCACTTCAAGGTACTGTAATGGACTCATTCTTTATTTATATTGGTGTTAAACCTAATTCATTCCAACTTATCTATGGTTTATAAACTCTTTTACTAGCCATAGATTCATTAAAATAAGTAAACAACACACGAAAAAAAGAATCTGTCAAAAACAGAACAGTCTGTACTAATCTGTAGGTTTCGAGTACTTCTGGAACCCCAAAAATCCTGAGAAATTAGGAAGTCCTAGGCAATTTGTTTATCAATCTACTACAAGTGGAATTGTATTTTATCGCTCTCTGGTAAAAAATGAAAATTATTCTCGTGAGCGCATACTTTCTGTTTTTTACAGCAAGATCAAATAACTATCACCCGAGAAGATCCTAAAGGCTTTACTTGGCACAAACACTAATTAAAACATAAAACCACATCTAACCAGAGGCTAGATGAATTATTTATTTCTAAACAGGAGCAAAAAGCAAGGAACAAAAATAAAAATTGGGTTGCCTCCCAACAAGCGCTATCGTTTAACGCCCCTAGCTAGGCATGATGATTTCAATGATGCTCACATAAAGGATGAGAATTGTAACATAAAGAGAGCATCATGAAGAATATGAATAGCACACTTAAGTCTAACCCACTTCCTATGCATAGGGATTTTGTGAGCAAACAACTTGTGGGAACAAGAATCAACTTGCATAGGAAAGCAAAACAAGCATAACTTCAAGATTTTAAGCACATAGAGAGGAAACTTGATATTATTGCAATTCCTACGAGCATATTTTCCTCCCTAATAATAATTTTCAGTAGCAACATGAATGAATTCAACAATATAACCAGCACCTAAAGCATTCTTTTCACGATCTACAAGCATAGAAAATTTACTACTCTCTACATAAGCAAAATTCTTCTCAATCGGAATAGTGGGAGTATCATAAGAGACTTGAATACTATAAATTGTTTCCACATTAAAAAGAGTAATGTTCAGAAAAAGGGTAATCACAATCATGACAAGTTTTATAAACATAATCATCACTACTTTTTATAGCATATGTATCATCAAAATAATTATCATATGTAGCAACTTTGTTCTCATCATGATCGATTGAAACCTCTTCCAAGATAGTGGAATCATCACTAAATAAAGTCATGACCTCTCCAAATCCACTTTCATAATTATCATAATAAGATTCAACATCCTCCAAAATAGTGGGATCATTACTTCCTAAAGTTGACACTCTTCCAAACCCACTTTCACCAATATAATCATAATAAATAGGAGGCATGCTATCATCATTACAAATTTGCATATCAAAACTTGGGAGACTAAAAATATCATCTTCATTAAACGTAGCATCCCCAAGCTTGGGACAAACATTAATTGCAGCAAATATATTCTCAAAAACATCATCTTCATCAAACATAGCATCCCCAAGCTTGGGCCTTTTCATATCATAAGCATAATCAATCTCATCATTAATAGTATGCATAGCACCAATAGTATAGAAATTATCATCATCACAATGAGAAATAGGAGCAACATCATTTGGGAGAGATACCTTTCTACCTTTACTTCTCCGTCTTTTCTTTTTCTTCTTCACATCATGTGTGGGTTCCATCCTCTTTTTGGAGCTCCTTATTAATGAGATTGGTTGAATAGAAGGCTCCTCCTCGTTACCTGATTTATCATAAGAAATAATAGGAGAATACTGGGAAGTCTCTTCCCATTCGTTAGTATTCTCCTCATCTTCTATTTGTTTTTTTCTTTATGTAATTGGAAATATAAGGATTTTCAATGCAATTCATCGCACAATACATATAAATTTCTTCTAGATCAATATCGAGGAATTTCTCAAGGTTATATTCTGGAATATGCTTAGTTTGACGTTTCATTTCTTCATCACCCAAAAGCAAACTAAGTTCATTATGATGTGCAAGGGAAATCAAGTCATCACAATTTTTGAACATGATTCGATCATGAAACAATTTGCATTTGATATTTAAATGACCATGTTCATTGCAAAGTTCACAAGTATGGCTAAGATATTTTAAATTTTCAGCACTAACATATAGCCTCTCTTGCAACCATTTAGTTTCCAAATACTTATGCCTCTTACAAAATCTATCTTCCCTGTTTGGTTATACTTGCAAACTCTGTGCACTCCACAAAAATCGACATGCTTAAAAGAGATATTTTCATCATAACTAGTGCAATCATCATTAGTACTATGGATATTCAAAGAGATCATACTAATAACATTGCAATCATGCTCATCATCCAAAGATTTAGTGCCAAACATTCTATAGACTTCTTCTTCTAGCACTTGAGCACAATTTTTCTTTCCATCATTATCATGAAAGATATTAAAAAGATGAAGCGTATGAGGCAAACTCAATTCCATTTTTTGTAGTTTTCTTTTATAAACTAAACTAGTGATAAAACAAGAAACTAAAAGATCCGATTGCAAGATCTAAAGATATACCTTCAAACACTCACCTCCCCGGCAACGGCGCCAGAAAAGAGCTTGATGTCTACTACACAACCTTCTTCTTGTAGACTTGTTGGGCCTCAAAGTGCAGAGGTTTGTAGGACAGTAGCAAATTTCCCTCAAGTGGATGACCTAAGGTTTATCAATTCATGGGAGGCGTAGGATGAAGATGGTCTCTCTCAAGCAACCCTGTAACCAAATAACAAAGAGTCTCTTGTGTCCCCAACACACCCAATGCAATGGTAAATTGTATGACTGCACTAGTTCGGCGAAGAGATGGTGATACAAGTGCAATATGGATAGTAGGTAATGGTTTTTGTAATCTGAAAATATAAAAAACAGCAAGGTAACTAATGATAAAAGTGAGCGTAAACGGTATTGCAATGCGTTGAAACAAGGCCTAGGGTTCATACTTTCACTAGTGCAAGTCCTCTCAACAATAATAACATAATTGGATCATATAAGTATCCCTCAACATGCAACAAAGAGTCACTCCAAAGTCACTAATAGCGGAGAACAAACGATGAGATTATGGTAGGGTACGAAACCACCTCAAAGTTATCCTTTCTGATCGATCTATTCAAGAGTCTGTGTAAAATAACATGAAGCTATTCTTTCCGTTCAATATATCATAGAGTTCGTACTAGAATAACACCTTAAAGACACAAATCAACAAAAACCCTAATGTCACCTAGATACTCCAATGTCACCTCAAGTATCCGTGGGTATGATTATACGATATGCATCATACAATCTCAGATTCATCTATTCGACCAACACAAAGAACTTCAAAGAGTGCCCCAAAGTTTCTACCGGAGAGTCAAGACGAAAACGTGTGCCAACCCCAATGCATAAGTTCACGTTGTCACGGAACTCGCAAGTTGATCACCAAAACATACATCAAGTGGATCACATGATATCCCATTGTCACCACAGATAAACGCATGCAAGACATACATCAAGTGTTCTCAAATCCTTAAAGCCTCAATCCGATAAGACAACTTCAAAGGGAAAACTCAATTCATCACAAGAGATTAGAGGGGGAGAAACATCATAACATCCAACTATAATAGCAAAGCTCGCGATACATCAAGATCGTATCACCTCAAGAACACGAGAGAGCGAGAGAGAGATCAAACACATATCTACTGATACATACCCTCAGCCCCGAGGGAGAACTACTCCCTCCTCGTCACGGAGAGCACCGGGATGATGAAGACGGCCATCGGAGAGGGATTCCCCCCTCCGGCAGGGTGCCAGAACGGGTCTAGATTGGTTTTCGGTGGCTACGGAGGCTTCTGGCGGCGAAACTCCCGATCTATTCCGCTCTTCGATGTTTTTAGGGTATATGGATATATATACGCGAAAGAAATCGGTCAAGGGAGCCACGAGGGGCCCACGAGGGTGGGGGGTGCGCCCAGGGTGTATGGCGCGCCTCCCTGCCTCGTGCCTCCCTCGAAGCTTCCCTGACGTCTACTCCAAGTCTCCTGGATTGCTTCCGTTCCAAAAACAAGTTCTGTGAAGTTTCAGGTCAATTGGACTCCGTTTGATTTTCCTTTTCTGCGATACTCTAATACAAGGAAAAAAACAGAAACTGGCACTAGGCTCTAGGTTAATAGGTTAGTCCCAAAAATCATATAAAATAGCATATAAATGCATATAAAACATTCAAGATTGATAATATAATAGCATGGAACAATACAAAATTATAGATATGTTGGAGACGTATCAAGCATCCCCAAGCTTAATTCCTGCTCGTCCTTGAGTAGGTAAATGATAGAAATAGAATTTTTGATGTGGAATGCTACCTAACATATTTATCCATGTAGTTCTCTTTATTGTGCCAAGAATATTCAGATCCATAAGATTCAAGACAAAAGTTTAATATTGACATAAAAATAATAATACTTCAAGCATACTAACAAAGCAATCATTTCTTCTCAAAATAACATGGCCGAAGAAAGCTATCCCTACAAAATCATATAGTCTGGCTATGCTCTATCTTCACCAGACAAAATATTTAAATCATGCACAACCCCGATGACAAGCTAAGCAATTGTTTCATACATTTGGTGTTCTCAAACTTTTTCAATCTTCACGCAATATATGAGCGTGAGCCATGGATATATCACTATATGTGGAATAGGATGGTGGTTGTGGAGAAGACAAAAAGGAGGAGATAGTCTCACATCAACTAGGCATATCAACGGGCTATGGAGATGCCCATCAATAGATATCAATGTGAGTGAGTAGGGATTGCCATGCAACGGATGCACTAGAGCTATAAGTGTATGAAAGCTCAACAAAAGAACTAAGTGGGTGTGCATCCAACTTGCTTGCTCATGAAGACCTAGGGCAATTTGAGGAAGCCCATAATTGGAATATACAAGCCAAGTTCTATAATGAAAAATTCCCACTAGTATATAAAAGTGATATCATAGGAGACTCTCTATCATGGAGCATGGTGCTACTTTGAAGCACAAGTGTGAAAAAAGGATAGTAGCATTGTCCCTTCTCTCTTTTATTCTCATTTTTTGGGCCTTCTCCCTTTTTTATGGCCTTTCTCTTTTTTTCGTCCGGAGTCTCATCCCAACTTGTGGGGGAATCATAGTCTCCATCATCCTTTCCTCAATGGGACAATGCTCTAATAATGATGATCATCACACTTATATTTAATTACAACTCAATAGTTAGAACAAGATATGACTCTATATGAATGCCTCCGGCGGTGTACCGGGATATGCAATGATGCATGAGTGAAATGTATGAAGAATTATGAACGGTAGCTTTGCCACAAATACGATGTCAACTACATGATCATGCAAGCAATATGACAATGATGAAGCGTGTCATAATAACGGAATAGTGAAAAGTTGCATGGCAATATATCTCGGAATGGCTATGGAAATGCCATAATAGGTAGGTATGGTGGCTGTTTTGAGGAAGGTATATGGTGGGTTTATGGTACCGGCGGAAGTTGCGCGATGCTAGAGAGGCTAGCAATGGTGGAAGGGTGAGAGTGCGTATAATCCATGGACTCAACATTAGTCATAAAGAACTCACATAGTTATTGCAAAAATTTATTAGTTATCGAAACAAAGTACTACGCGCATGCTCCTAGGGGGATAGATTGGTAGAAAAAGACCATCGCTCGTCCCCAACCGCCACTCATAAGGAAGACAATCAATAAATAAATCATGCTCCGACTTCATCAGATAACGGTTCACCATACGTGCATGCTACGGGAATCACAAACTTTAACACAAGTATCTCTCAAATTCACAACTACTCAACTAGCATAACTCTAATATCACCATCTTCATATCTCAAAACAATCATCAAGTATCAAACTTCTCGTAGTATTCAACGCACTTTATATGAAAGTTTTTATTATATCCCTCTTGGATGCCTATCATATTAGGACTAAATTCATAATTAAAGCAAACTACCATGCTGTTATAAAAGACTCTCAAAATAATATAAGTGAAGCATGATAGTTTAATAATTTCTTCAAAATAAAACCACCACCATACTCTAAGAAGATATAAGTGAAGCACTAGAGCAAATGGCAAACTACTCCGAAAGATATAAGTGAAGATCAATGAGTAATCGGATAATTATGCAACTATGTGAAGACTCCTTAACATTTAAGAATTTCAGATCTTGGTATTTTATTCAAACAGCAAGCAAAACAAAATAAAATAAAATGATGCTCCAAGCAAAACACATATCATGTGGCGAATAAAAATATAGCTCCAAGTAAAGTTACCGATGAACGAAGACGAAAGAGGGGATGCCTTCATGGGCATCCCCAAGCTTAGGCTCTTGGTTGTCCTTGAATATTACCTTGGGGTGCCTTGGGCATCCCCAAGCATAGGCTCTTGCCACTCCTTATTCGATAGTCCATCGAATATTTACCCAAAACTTGAAAACTTCACAACATAAACTTAACAGAAACCTCGTGAGCTCCGTTAGCGAAAGAAAACAAAAAACCATTTCAAGGTACTGTAATGGACTCATTATTTATTTATATTGGTGTTAAACCTAATTTATTCCAACTTCTCTATGGTTTATAAAATCTTTTACTAGCCATAGATTCATTAAAATAAGCAAACAACACACAAAAAACAGAATCTGTCAAAAAAGAACAGTCTGTACTAATCTGTAGGTTTCGAGTACTTCTGGAACCCCAAAAATCCTGAGAAATTAGGAAGTCCTAGGCAATTTGTTTATTAATCTACTACAATTTGAATTGTATTTTATCGCTCTCTGGTAAAAAAAGAAAATCATTCTCGTGAGCGCATACTTTTTGTTTTTTACAGCAAGATCAAATAACAATCACCCAAGAAGATCCTAAAGGCTTACTTGGCACAAACACTAATTAAAACATAAAACCACATCTAACCAGAGGCTAGATGAATTATTTATTACTAAATAGGAGCAAAAAGCAAGGAACAAAAATAAAAATTGGGTTGCCTCCCAACAAGCGCTATCGTTTAACGCCCCTATCTAGACATGATGATTTCAATGGTGCTCACATAAAGGACAAGAATTGTAACATAAAGAGAGCATCATGAAGAATATGACTAGCACATTTAAGTCTAACCCACTTCCTATGCATATGGATTTTGTGAGCAAACAACTTGTGGGAACAAGAATCAACTTGCATAGGAAAGCAAAACAAGCATAACTTCAAGATTTTAAGCACATAGAGAGGAAACTTGATATTATTGCAATTCCTACGAGCATATATTCCTCCCTAATAATAATTTTCAGTAGCATCATGAATGAATTCAACAATATAACCAGCACCTAAAGCATTCTTTTCATGATCTACAAGCATAGAAAATTTACTACTCTCTACATAAGCAAAATTCTTCTCAATCAGAATAGTGGGAGTATCATAAGAGACTTGAATACTATAAATTGTTTCCACATTAAAAGAGTAATGTTCAGAAAAAGGGTAATCACAATCATGACAAGTTTTATAAATATAATCATCACTACTTTTTATAGCATATGTATCATCAAAATAATTATCATAAGTAGCAACTTTGTTCTCATCATAATCGATTGAAACCTCTTCCAAGATAGTGGAATCATCACTAAATAAAGTCATGACCTCTCCAAATCCACTTTCATAATTATCACAATAAGATTCAACATCCTCCAAAATAGTGGGATCATTACTTCCTAAAGTTGACACTCTTCCAAACCCACTTTCACCAATATAATCATAATAAATAGGTGGCATGCTATCATCATTATAAATTTGCATATCAAAACTTGGGAGACTAAAAATATCATCTTCATTAAACGTAGCATCCCAAGCTTGGGACAAACATTAATTACAGCAAATATATTCTCAAAAACATCATCTTCATCAAACATAGCATCCCCAAGCTTGGGCCTTTTCATATCATAAGCATAATCAATCTCATCATTAATAGTATGCATAGCACCAATAGTATAGAAATTATCATCATCACAATGAGAAATAGGAGCAACATCATTTGGGAGAGATACCTTTCTACCTTTACTTCTCCGTCTTTTCTTTTTCTTCTTCACATCATGTGTGGGTTCAATCCTCTTTTTGGAGCTCCTTATTAATGAGATTGGTTGAATAGAAGGCTCCTCCTCGTTACCTGATTTATCATAAGAAATAATAGGAGAATACTGGGAAGTCTCTTCCCATTCGTTAGTATTCTCCTCATCTTCTATTTGTTTTTTTCTTTATGTAATTGGAAATATAAGGATTTTCAATGCAATTCATCGCACAATACATATAAATTTCTTCTAGATCAATATCGAGGAATTTCTCAAGGTTATATTCTGGAATATGCTTAGTTTGACGTTTCATTTCTTCAGCACCCAAAAGCAAACTAAGTTCATTATGATGTGCAAGGGAAAATCAAGTCATCACAATTTTTGGACATGATTCGATCATGAAACAATTTGCATTTGATATTTAAATGACCATGTTCATTGCAAAGTTCACAAGTATGGCTAAGATATTTTAAATTTTCATCACTAACATCTAGCCTCTCTTGCAACCATTTAGTTTCCAAATACTTATGCCTCTTGCAAAATCTATCATCCCTGTTTGGTTGTACTTGCAAACTCTATGCACTCCACAAAAATCGACATGCTTAAAAGAGATATTTTCGTCATAACTAGTGCAATCATCATTAGTACTATGGATATTCAAAGAGTTCATACTAATAACATTGCAATCATGCTCATCATCCAAAGATTTAGTGCCAAACATTCTATAGACTTCTTCTTCTAGCACTTGAGCAAAAATTTTCTTTCCATCATTATCACGAAAGATATCAAAAAGATGAAGCGTATGAGGCAAACTCAATTCCATTTTTTGTAGTTTTATTTTATAAACTAAACTAGTGATAAAACAAGAAACTAAAAGATTCGATTGCAAGATCTAAAGATATACCTTCAAACACTCACCTCCCCGGCAACGGCGCCAGAAAAGAGCTTGATGTCTACTACACAACCTTCTTCTTGTAGACGTTGTTGGGCCTCAAAGTGCAGTGGTTTTTAGGACAGTAGCAAATTTCCCTCAAGTGGATGACCTAAGGTTTATGAATCCATGGGAGGCGTAGGATGAATATGGTCTCTCTCAAGCAACCCTGCAACCAAATACCAAAGAGTCTCTTGTGTCCCCAACACACCCAATACAATAGTAAATTGTATGAGTGCACTAGTTCGGCGAAGAGATGGTGATACAAGGGCAATATGGATAGTAGATAATGGTTTTTGTAATCTGAAAATATAAAAACAGCAAGGTAACTAATGATAAAAGTGAGCGTAAACGGTATTGCAATGCGTTGAAACAAGGCCTAGGGTTCATACTTTCACTAGTGCAAGTCCTCTCAACAATAATAACATAATTGGATCATATAACTATCCCTCAACATGCAACAAAGAGTCACTCCAAAGTCACTAATAGCGGAGAACAAACGAGGAGATTATAGTAGGGTACGAAACCACCTCAAAGTTATCCTTTCTGATCGATCTATTCAAGAGTCCGTAGTAAAATAACATGAAGCTATTCTTTCCGTTCAATCTATCATAGAGTTCGTACTAGAATAACACCTTAAGACACAAATCAACAAAAGCCCTAATGTCACCTAGATACTCCAATGTCACCTCAAGTATCCGTGGGTATGATTATACGATATGCATCACATAATCTCAGATTCATCTATTCGACCAACACAAAGAACTTCAAAGAGTGCCGCAAAATTTCTACCGGAGAGTCAAGACGAGAACGTGTGCCAACCCTTATGCATAAGTTCATGTGGTCACGGAACTCGCAAGTTGATCACCAAAACATACATCAAGTGGATCACATGATATCCCATTGTCACCACAGATAAGCACGTGCAAGACATACATCAAGTGTTCTCAAATCCTTAAAGACTCAATCCGATAAGACAACTTCAAAGGGAAAACTCAATTCATCACAAGAGAGTAGAGGGGGAGAAACATCATAACATTCAACTATAATAGCAAAGCTCGCGATACATCATGATCGTATCACCTCAAGAACACGAGAGAGAGAGAGAGAGATCAAACACATAGGTACTGGTACATACCCTCAGCCCCGAGGGAGAACTACTCCTTCCTTGTCATGGAGAGCACCGGGATGATGAAGATGGCCACCGGAGAGGGATTCCCCCCTCCGGCAGGGTGCCGGAACGGGTCTAGATTGGTTTTCGGTAGCTACGGAGGCTTCTGGCGGCGGAACTCCCGATCTATTCTGCTCTTCGATGTTTTTAGGGTATAAGGATATATATATAGACGAAAGAAGTCGGTCAGGGGAGCCACGAGGGGCCCACGAGGGTGGGGGGCGCCCAGGGGGGTAGGGCGCGCCTCCCTGCCTCGTGCCTCCCTCGAAGCTTCCCTGACGTCTACTCCAAGTCTCCTGGATTGCTTCCGTTTCAAAAATAAGTTCCGTGAAGCTTCAGGTCAATTGGACTCCGTTTGATTTTCCTTTTATGCGATACTCTAAAACAAGGAAAAAACAGAAACTGTCACTAGGCTGTAGGTTAATAGGTTAGTCCCAAAAATCATATAAAATAGCATATAAAACATCCAAGATTGATAATATAATAGCATAGAACAATAAAAAATTATAGATATGTTGAAGACGTATCAACCACGCGCTGGCTTGGAGCGGCCACTTGCTCGTCCGCGTGCCAGCCTCCAGCCTCACCCATCGTGCTAATAGCCTAGAGTAGTGAGTGATGGAGCAGCGAGTTGCCTAGCTCTTATCCGATGGGATCGGCAGGCCACCCAGCTGGTTTTTATGCCAGAGAACACTTCCTGCTTGCCGGATGCCATGGAGAGTGTAGTGCGGTTCTTACCGGCGTCTTGCCCAGTTTAAATAGCGGGCGGACGCAAGGAACTAACCTGTGTTCTGTTTAATGCCGGCAGCCTCGAGAACGGACGTGTGGCCGAAGTAGGTTTCTCGGCACACACATGGGTTTAATGGAGGTAAGCGGGCAATATGTAGACGTTTAAATGCGGCGAGGAGGCGTGTTCAGCAGGGCGTGCAGTGGACGATGCTCTCTTGGTTGGCGCGCTGCTTCTATGCCGACAGTGAAAGGTCTCGTCTGCCTTGGGCCGGTGTCAATGCGCATGGCTGGCGTCAGGCGAGAACACGCATGGGGTGGGTTTTTTGGTGGGCACGGTTGGCAGACACGAACGTATCAGTCGTCCAGACGCCCGCAACCCCCCCCCCTCCCCCCCCGCCAAATTCTCTCAAGTTTGTGGATAAAAACTCATTTGGACTGGCCTGCGGACTAATGTAGGATCGCGTTGAATGGTAAAACATGTCCGAACTGCACGGTCCGAACAGTTTCAGACGGTTTGAGAGTTGGCTATGGAGATGCCCTAACAAGCCTTCCTAAGCTGGATTTGTGAGGGCATGTACAATGGTTGATGAGATTATCTTATCTTAAGTCTTGCATGTAATTTAGAGATGATAAAAAAAATGTCTACAATGGGTTATCTATTAGCCTTGTCTTTAATAACTAGTCATTCTTAAAAACGTGGTGAGACATATTGTGCTAAGAGATCATCTCTTGTCTTTTCTTAAATAAGACAAGACAAACATTTTTTTATGAGTTCTCTCTTCTTCACTTCATTATTTCTACATGACACTTCTAAAATAGCATCATTGTACATAGCCTGACACCATCGACAAGTCTCAGCCTGAATTTGTCTTCCGCTTAAAAAGGATAAGCTGCGGAGAAAACCCAGACCACGCACACACAGCTTAAATTTCCTCTCCACATGATCAGTTTCACAAATTCAAACGATCAACTTGTAAAGTGTGAGTTGAACTGTGTTCACTGTCACAGTATATTGTGCGGTCTCTGCCTTTGCTTCCATGTACTACTAGCTGCATGCACGCATGCATGGTTGCATGCGCATCTCACACTTGGATGGTGCAGACAGATCTTACCCTTCCATCGGCTTTGTCGATCCAGTCCAGATGCTCCATTACATTTGGGAGATGTCACTTTAGGCTAAAAGTAAGGACTAGTACTGGCGTACGTAGCGTGCGGTTTATTACCACTTGCACTTACCACACCACGTGTTCGTATACACTACAGTCTACACAAGAGGCTAAGCTGTGCGCCACGCCAATGTCGACACCTGGTGGATACGCCGTCAACCAAGTCTTTTCCTTCCTTCACTTTTTAACCTAATGGGATTTACAGCACGTTGAGAATTACCATAACCAACCAGAACCAGGTCGATCTTGCCATAGCCAGCTAAGCTTCCATATCCTTTTCTTAGCAGCCAAGTTGCACATCACTGCTCCACTCCATGGATGCTTAGCTGATCTACTCGCTTAATTGCTTGTAGCTCTGGTCGAGATAGTTACGCACAACTCATGCTGCATCGTCCACACACACACACACACACACACACACACACACACACACACACACACACACACACACACACACACACACACACACACACACACACACACACACACACACACACACACACACGCATGCACTAGACAATAGTGCTCTCTCTCTATATATATGGTATATTCTTTGCATGCACTTGTAGAAAAAAGCCCTTTAGTCCCGGTTCGCAACAGCCTTTAGTCCCGGCTGTGCAACCGGGACTAAATAAGCGCGACTAAAGACCCCCCCCCCCTTTAGCCGCGGCTCTTACGGACCGCGACAAAAGTCTTTAGTCCCGGTTCTTGTGGCTGACCGGGACCAAAGGCCCGCCACGTGGGCGCCCGTGGTCCGTCGGGCCCGAGGACCTTTAGTCCCGGCTCTCGTGGCCAACCGGGACTAAAGGCCTCCTCCGCAGGTTTAGGGTTTTAGCCCCCCTAAACCTGGTTTCTTTTTAATTTGTAGTGTTTTATTTGTTTTATATTTTATTTTGTGTTTTATTTTATTTTTGATGAAGTTTCAGTACACATATTCTACGCTTCTATATACATGCATATGAAATTTCAAACAAGAAGAATTCAAGAGGAATATATAATATATATTCAATCTCGGGTGACCATATACAACTTCGAACAAGTTTCCATACACAATTAGGATGGATGACCATATACAACTTCGAACAAGTTTCAATCTCGGGTATGCATATAAATTTCTTCGTCCTCGGTATAGTGTTGTCCTTTAGGATTGATGACTTCCCTCATGAAAAATCCTGCTAATTCTTCTTGAATTGGTCGGAAGCGAGCTTCTGGACTAAGCCTCCTCCGCAAGTTATCCGTCGCGTTCCGCACGCTAGCTGATGCCTTCCGCTCAGTGGTTTGTCTCCGGATGTTCTCACAAACATAGTATCCACATAGATCGGTCCCCGATGGCTGCTTATCCACATTAACTAACTTTCTGAAATCTAGCTCATGTTTGAATTCACCGACAGTTTCTTCTGAGAACCGTCTCCAAACCCTACAGGGCAAAGAAAATTAAATGAATAAGGGATTTATTAGTTAGTTGATATTAGGAAATGAAGAGACCGATCGATATAGAGCTCAAATGATTGAAAATAATTACTTTTGCAGCATTTTTCTCATGTCGGCCCAACGCTTTGGATCCGAATCCTTAGAGTCCATGATTAGAACTGTGGAGGTGTGAAGTTCAATATTTAGCAGAATCCAGTGGAACCTGCGGACACGTTACATGCACAGTCATGCATAACTCATCGATTAGACATACCATGCATGGAGTAAACAAAATAGAATGGGCACAAGAGAGAAACACTCACCCAAAATGGTAAGGAAATAGAATATGACTTTTGAGTTGATGCTTTCTAAGAAACTTGTACAGGTCTTTCTCCATGTCTTTGTGGTGATGTTCTAACACATGTCCATTAACGATATGTGGGTCAATGAACCCAACATCATGGATGTTTCTTATTTTGCATTCCCAAATCTTCAATCTGCATAATAGCGTACGCAACAATATAGTTAGGACAATATATATATATATATAGTGCAGGCAATGAAGAACGAGATGAGGTAGAAATAAATCACTTACAGAACGTAGCAACTCAGCATAGATTTGTCGAGGGCGCGCAGATTGAACAGCTGGAATAATTCACTCATATGAACTTCTACAGAGTACCGTTTGATGTGATGCTCATGTGTAACATCCGCATAAACATATTCTTTGTCGGCCCATGTTATGAATTGCTTGTACCAACGTAGCAGATTTCGCATTTGTGTTGGTAGACTATTTTCCTTCTCAGGCTCGACGAGAGGCCCCTTCCGCACATATTGTAATGTTATCTCACCTACAGGCGCATCCTCAAGGTCTAAGAAGGCACGAACAGTCAAACCCATCTCGGACGCTTGTTTCATGGCAGCCGCTACAGTCAATCCAAGTGCTGCCGCAGCTGCTATGATCTCGGGGTCCTCTTCCGGACCGGCTTTCACTATGAGCGGGGGGATCGATTGTTTCTTCTGCATCCCGAGCTGGTCAACTTGTTTCCCGCTTTTTTTACTTTCTTCCTCCTACAATATTTTTGCTTGCCTACGAAGTTCATGTCCATAGTCGTCAGGCATATTCAGCTCGGCTTGGGACGGTGTCGTCAAAAAATCCTTAGCCCACTTCTTTTGCTTCTCAGTGAATACTTGCTTGGGCTCAGGCACTTTTTTCGCCTTCATATCCGCCTTCCATTTCTCATAATCAGTAGACGCGGCCAATGTGAGGTCAGCTTCACTAAGTTCCCCAGGCCTTGGGAGGAGAGGCTTCAGCGATGGCTCCGGTACCCTTGTGGTCTTAGGTACATAAGGGTCTGGGTTAATAGTCCAGGAGCAGGTTTCCTTGCTGTCCGCCTGCTTCTGCTTCTTCGCCGGAGGTGGATTGGGGGGCGTCGTACCCGCCGGAGGAGGATTGGGGGGCGTCGTACCCGCCGGAGGTGGATTGGGGGGCGTCGTACCCGCCGAAGGAGGATTGGGGGGCGTCGTACCCGCCGGAGGTTGTGGATCGGGGGACGGCGTCGAATGGCATGAAGGAGGTGTAGGTGAACCACCACGACCACCACCACCGCCACCATCGCCACCACCACCACCACCATCGGAGGGGGGTGGACTTGCTAGCCTTGGCGCCTCGTCTGGAAACACTATGTACTTCTTTTTCCATAGAATGTACTGGCGCTTGACATCTCCAAGTCTGCTATCCCCTTCGGGTGTAGGTTTGTCAATCTCCAGGTCCTCAAACCCTTGGACTATGTCTTCCACCGTGACACAAGCATAGCCATATGGAATGGGGTTGTTGTGGTGGAGTGCTCCAGGTTTACAGGGTAAAGCACTGCCGCTAGCTACCTTCGTGGAAACGTTCCCCACGGGATAATGCAGATCACAGTCTTTCATCTTCTTTACATCATCCACGGGGTAGTGAGGCTCCGGTGCACGAATCTCGATCATCGGTGCACTAGCACCAGGCGGGGCATCCGTGGAAGCCACGCTGCTTCTCCGCTGCTGGCTTCCGCAATCCGCTTCATGATCTTCATGCGGCCCTGCAGCCGATTTTTCTTTCAATAGTTCATGCACGGTCTGCTTCAACTCATGGAGTTCCGATGCAAACTTCGTCATAAGATCTGCATCCCGGTCCGTCTTTCTCTTACGGCTTCTGTAACCGTACGGGTCATTGTCCTGGGAAAACCCTACTTTCCACGAAACTTTGCCTTTGCCTCGTACACGTCCTCCGTGTTCATCATTCCCGAGGGCTAAAGTCAGTGCGTCTTTCTCTCTGTTGAACTTGATCAAGCCCGCTTGAGCTTGGGTCATTGCGTCAATAAGGGCTTGGGTCGGAGCACAGTGTCGATGCCGGTGAACACACACCCCTGTCTCCGGGTCTAGCGATCCCCCATGCCCGTACCACCAGCTTTTGGCCCTTGGGTCCCATCCCTCTGTACCTAGAGGGATTCCTCGCACCCTCAGGTCCTCCTCCATCTTCTGCCACCTAGGGTCCGCAAGGCGGTATCCTCCTGGCCCCATAATATGATGGTACTTTTTCTTAGCCGCATTATCCTTATTTTTTTCGATATTTCCTTGAAATGGTCCGATTGCTTTTGCCTCACAAATTCTGGCCAATCATCTTTCAGTTTCTCATATTGTCCATTGAAATCCGGAGTCTTGCCCTTGTTGACATAGTCACGGGTTAAATTTTTCTTGAAGTTCCGGAATGCATCGGCCATCTTCTGAAGAGCGAACTCTTTAACTAGCCTCCTCCTCTGACGTCCACCCGGAACCTCGTTACCGAATTCATCGACTTTGTTGTATTCCGGAGGTAGAATGAAATGTCCCATAAGCTTTCTCCAGCAATCCTTTTTCGTTCTCTTGTCGACAAAACTGAAACCAAGACGTGCCTTCTTTGGCTCTTTCCATTCCTGGACGGTGATCGGGACGTTGTCTCTAACAACGACTCCGCATTGGTTGACAAACTTTGAGGTGTGCTGTAGGGGCTTGCCGGTTTCACTGACAGACTCAATGGCATATGTTTCTCCTGTTTTCATCGCCTTGGATTTGCCACGCTGCTTTGTCGTACTCGATCCGGAGGGCTAAAAAAAGAAAGAGAGTCGCGCGCGTTAATACATATGTATTCACATTTCAGTAAGTTTGTATCACGAGAGGCTCTCAATGTATATATATACCTCGCCGGAGGTGGTTGCTACTTGCAATTGGAGATCGTCGGTTGTTGACGGTTGACCTTCGTCGACAATGTCCGTTCCTTCACCTTCTCGATCATCGTCACCGTCAAGGTTCATATAAGAAGAGACTACATCCTCTTGTTGCTCATATTCTGAGCCCGGCACATGAGGAATCTCGTTGTTGATGATGTCCATTAAATAACGTTCAGCCTCCGGATCCCTAAGCGGCTCGGTTCTGTCGTCCGCCATATGTCACTCCTGCATGTAGTAAAAATTCTTTAAGTATAAAGGAATTAAAAAATAAGATTAAGGGGACATAGAGGAGGAGGAATTAAAAAATAAGATTCTTTAAGTAAAAATTCTTTTTTTCTTCTTCTTCCTTTCTTCTTCCTCTTTCTTCTTCTTCCTTTCTTCTTCTTCCTTTTTCCTTTCTTCTTCTTTCTTTCTTCTTCTTCCTTTCTTCTTCTTCCTTTCTTCTTTCTTTCTTCTTCTTCCTTTCTTCTTCTTCCTTTCTTCTTTCTTTCTTCTTCTTCCTTTTTCTTTTTTCTTTCTTTCTTCTTCTTTCTTTCTTCTTCTTTCTTTCTTCTTCTTCCTTTCTTCTTCTTCCTTTCTATTCTTTCTTTCTTCTTCTTTCCTTTTTCTTTTTACTTTCTTTCTTCTTCTTCCTTTCTTCTTCCTTTCTTCTTCTTTTTTTCTTCTTCCTTTTTCTTTCTTCTTTCTTTTGGTTTTCATTTGGTTTTTATTTGGTTTTCATTTTTTTCTTCTTCCTTTTTCTTTCTTGTTTTTTCTTCTTCCTTTTTTTCTTCTTTCTTTTCTTCTTCCTCCTTTTTTTTGTTTTTTTCTTCTGTTTGTTTTTTTGTTTTCTTTTGTTTTTTTCTTCTTCCTTTGTTTTTCTTCTGTTTTTTGTTTTCTTTTGTTTTTCTTGAGTTTTTTCTTCTTCCTTTTTCCTTTCTTCTTCTTTCTTTCTTCTTCTTCCTTTCTTCTTCTTTCTTTCTTCTTCTTCCTTTCTTCTTCTTCCTTTCTTCTTTCTTTCTTCTTCTTCCTTTTTCTTTTTTCTTTCTTTCTTCTTCTTTCTTTCTTCTTCTTCCTTTCTTCTTCTTCCTTTCTATTCTTTCTTTCTTCTTCTTTCCTTTTTCTTTTTACTTTCTTTCTTCTTCTTCCTTTCTTCTTCCTTTCTTCTTCTTTTTTTCTTCTTCCTTTTTCTTTCTTCTTTCTTTTGGTTTTCATTTGGTTTTCATTTTTTTCTTCTTCCTTTTTCTTTCTTGTTTTTTCTTCTTCCTTTTTTTCTTCTTTCTTTTCTTCTTCCTCCTTTTTTTGTTTTTTCTTCTGGGGAGGCGGAGGACGGCAGGCAGGGCGGCGGGCGGAGGGCGGCAGGGCGTCGGGCGGCGGGCGGCAGGGCGTCGGGCGGCGGGCGGCAGGGCGGCGGGCGGCAGGGCGGCGGGCAAGGGCGCGCGTAGGGCACGGGCGGCGAGCAAGGGCAGGCACGGGCGGAGGCGGCGCTCACTGGGGACGGGGGCGGCGGCGCGCAGGGCTTCGGCGTCGGCGTCGGGGCAGGGCTTCGGCGTCGGCGTCGGCGACGGGGGCGTCGGCGTCGGTGTCGATCGGCGTTGGGGAGACAGAGGAGAATGCCGCGGCAAAACTGCTAAGTGCAGTATATATAGACGCACCTTTAGTCGCGGTTGGGGAGGAGGACCGCGACTAAAGGTACCCTTTAGTCGCGGTCCCTCTCCCCAACCGGGACTAAAGGGTTTTGGCGCCGCTTCCTTTCCCGCGCAGAAAGACCCTTTAGTCGCGGTTGGGGACAACAACCGCGACTAAAGGGTACCCTTTAGTCGCGGTCCGCCTCCCCAGCCGGGACTAAAGGGTCTGTGCTGAACTGGCGCGGTGCGGTGGGATGTTTAGTCCCACCTCGCTAGCCGAGAGGCTTCGACAGTGGTTTATAAGCGCGGCTGCGCTCACCACTTCGAGCTCCTCTCGAATGCAGGCTTACGGGCCTATTCTGTTACTATGAGCCTGTGGGCCTACTGGGCCTTCTGCGGGCCTGAATCCTGGCCCATTAATGGGTTTCTAGTCGTATTCAGGCCGTGGTGGCCCAGTAGGTGGCATATTCTTTATTTTTTGCCTGTTTTTTGTTTTCATTTTTGCTTTATTTATTTTGTTTTGTTTCTACTTACAACAAAAAACTTATTTATTTTATTTTATTTTGTTTCTAATTACTTATTTATTTTTACTTTATGATAATTACTTATTTATTTTACTTTATGATAATTATTTTATTTTATTAAAGTTTATATTATTTTGTTTCTAATTCATTTTAAAATCTTAAAAATACAATTATATATCAAAAAAATCAGAAAATAAAACTAATTCATTTTAAATTCTTGTTTTTCTTCCTTTTTTCTTCTGTTTTTTTCTTCTGTTTGTTTCTTCCTTTTTCTTGTTTTTCTTCCTTTCTTCCTTTTTCCTTTTTTAAAATCTTCTGACATTTTAAAATCTTAAAAATACAATTATATATCAAAAAAATCAGAAAAATAAAACTAATTCATTTTAAAATCCCTTGAAGGTTTGACAAAAGGTTTGATACATCATTCAGTTCATCGACCAAATACAAAGTTTGGTACAATAAATTATTACACATCAATTCTTCCCTTGTACGTCCCTGCTTGCTTACGATTGTGCCGTATCCATGGAGCATCCTCATCATTTAACTTAATGCTTGGGTCAGTGTTCACTTTGAAGGGCGGAATTTCACCAAACATATTATAATCTTCTGACATGTCTGTCTTGTCCTCCACTCCCACGATGTTTCTTTTCCCTGAAAGAACAATGTGGCGCTTTGGATCATCGCATGATGTACTGATCGTTTTCTTATCTTTCCGTTTCCTCGGTTTGCTACTCATGTCCTTCAAATAAAAAACCTGAGCGACATCTTTGGCAAGGACGAATGGTTCGTCAAGGTAACCAAGATTGTTGAAATCCACCATTGTCATTCCGTCTTGCTCGTCCACCTTTACCCCACCTCCTGTTAGCTTGAACCATTTGCACCGGAACAAAGGGACCTTAAAGGAGGGTCCATAGTCAAGTTCCCATATCTCCTCTATGTAACCATAATATGTGACCTTTTGCCCATTCTCGGTTGCTGCATCAAAGCGGACACCACTGTTTTGGTTGGTGCTCTTTTTATCTTGGGCGATGGTGTAAAATGTATTCCCATTTATCTCGTACCCTTGGAAAGTCGTTATAGTCGAAGATGGTTTCTTGGCCAACATGTACAGCTGATCTCCAACATCATTGTCATTCATTAAATGTTTTCGCAACCAACTGCCGAAAGTCTCCATGTGGGCCTTTCTAATCCAGGATTCAGGCTTCCCCGGGTTGTCCGAGCGTAAAATATTCTTGTATTGCTCGAAGTACGGAGCCACCAAGCTGGAATTTTGCAGAACTGTGTGGTGTGCTTCAGTCATAGAATGACCGTCCATACATATCGTGGTATCCCTTCCGATCTTGCCTTTTCCACTTAGTCTCCCCTCGTGCCGCGATTGAGGAATACCAATCGGCTTAAGGCCAAGAACATAGTCAATACAGAAGTCAATTACCTCCTCATTTTGATGGCCCTTGGAGATGCTTCCTTCTGGCCTAGCACGGTTACAAACATATTTCTTTAATACTCCCATGAACCTCTCAAAGGGGAACATATTGTGTAGAAATACAGGACCGAGAATGGAAATCTCTTCGACTAGGTGGACCAGGAGGTGCGTCATAATATTGAAGAAGGATGGTGGGAACACCAACTCGAAACTGACAAGGCATTGGACCACATCGTTCTGTAACCGTGGTAGATCTTCTGGATTGATTACCTTCTGAGAGATTGCATTGAGGAATGCACATAGCTTCACAATGGCTACTCGAACATTTTCCGGTAGGAGCCCCCCCAAAGCAATCGGAAGCAATTGCGTCATAATCACGTGGCAGTCGTGAGACTTCAGGTTTTGGAACTTTTTCTCCGGCATGTTTATTATTCCCTTTATATTCGACGAGAAGCCAGACGGGACCTTCATACTGCTCAGGCATTCAAAAAAAATGACCTTCTCTTCTTTGGTAAGAGCGTAGCTGGCACGACCTTGAAACCATTCCAGATGCCGGTCATCTGGGTCTTTCAAAAGTTGCTGGTCCTGTCGTGCTTCCTTTGTATCATTTGTCTTCCCATACACGCCCAAGAAGCTTAGCAGGTTCACGCAAATATTCTTCGTAACATGCATCACGTCGATTGCAGAGCGGACATCTAGGACTTTCCAATATTCTAGCTCCCAAAATATAGATTTCTTCTTCCACATGGGTGCGTGCCCGTCAACTCCCCGCGGAACTGATTGTCCGCCAGGACCCTTTCCAAAGATGACTTTCAAATCCTTGACCATATCAAATATCTCAGCACCAGTACGTTCCGCAGGCTTCGGCCAGTGATCTGCCTTCCCGTTGAAATGCTTGCCTTTCTTTCTTACGTTATGATTTCGGGGAAGAAATCGACGATGACCCAGGTACACGTTCTTCTTACAATTAACCAAACGTACACTTTCAGTCTCATGTAAGCAGTGCGTGCATGCATTGTATCCCTTATTTTTCTGTCCCGAAAGGTTACTGAGAGCAGGCCAATCGTTGATGGTTACAAAAAGCAACGCTCGTAGGTCAAATTCCTCTCCTTTGTGCTCATCCCAGACACGTACACCAGGTTTCGCCCACAACTGTAAAAGTTCTTCAACTAATGGCCTTAGGTACACATCGATGTCGTTACCGGGTTGCTTAGGGCCTTGGATGAGAATTGGCATCATAATGAACTTCCGCTTCATGCACAACCAAGGAGGAAGGTTGTAGATGCATAGAGTCACGGGCCAGGTGCTATGGTTGGAGCTCTGCTCGCCAAAAGGATTAATGCCATCAGTATTTAGACCAAATCTTAAGTTCCTTGCGTCAGCTGCAAAATCTTTGAAAACTCTGTCGATCTTTCTCCATTGCGTTCCATCAGCGGTGTGTCTCGACTGCCCGTCGGACAAACGGTCCTCTTTGTGCCATCGCAACAACTTGGCATGCTTTTCGTTCATGAACAGACGTTTCACCCGTGGTATTATAGGAGCATACCACATCACCTTGGCGGGAACCCTCTTCCTGGGTTTCTCGCCCTCAACATCGTCACCAGGGTTTTCGCCTCTGATCTTATAACGCAATGCAGTGCATACAGGGCATTTATTCAAATTCTCGTATTCACCGCGGTAGAGGATGCAGTCATTAATGCATGCATGTATCTTCTGAACCTCTAAACCTAGAGGGCAGACAACCTTCTTTGCTTCGTACGTACTGGCGGGCAACTCATTATTCTTCGGCAACATATTCTTCAATATTTTCAGCAAATTTTCAAATGATGAGTCACCTACACCTTCCTGTGCCTTCCATTTTAGCAAATCCAGTGTGCAGCCCAGCTTTTTCAGACTATTATCGCATCCTGGATACAACGACTTTTTGTGATCCTCTAACATGCGATCCAAATTCTCCCTCTCCTTATCAGTTTCGCAGCGTCTCCATGCATCAGCAATGGTCCGACCAAGATCATCAGCGGGCTCATCATGTGCCTCTTCTTCACCTTCACCTAACCCTTCCACACCTTCAGCATCATCCTCCATGAAAGTATCACCGAAAAGATCACGATAGTTGTCATCGATATCATCCCCTTCTTCATCTTCTTCCATTCTAACCCCTCTTTCTCCATGCTTGGTCCAACAATAATAGCTTGGCATGAAACCATGCTTAAGCAGGTCCATGTGAACTCTTCTTGAGGAGGAGTAACCCTTCTCATTCTTACAGACAGCACATGGACAGATAATAAAACCTTGCTGCTTGTTCGCATTTGCCACCACGAGGAAATCTTTCAAACCCGTAGTGAACTCGCCGGAGAGTCGGGAACCGTACATCCATTGCCGATTCATTTGCATTATTATTATATAAAGTATATAATTAACCATCATGCATTTGTTAAACTAACTAGCTAGAAATAATACAAATTAAACAATGAACTACACACATGCGTATTTTATCAATGACACATGAAAGGTTCGAGTTGCTAACCGCGATTGCGGAGGAAAAATAAATGAGAAAGCTCAAGTGTGGCTTGTTTCAGGCTCTCGGGCATTTCATCAAACACCTTGTGTGCATAGGAGAAACCAAAAGCAAACCCACCACCACCCCACCACCACCTTCTGAAAATTGTGAAGTGAGCCGAGTGAAGTGAAGTGAGCTGAGTATATATAGGGATGGGCCTTTAGTCGCGGTTGGCCAGGCCAACCGGGACTAAAGCCCCTCCCGTCCGCCAGCTGGATGGGCTTTAGTCCCGGTTGGCCTGGCCAACTGCGACTAAAGGCCTTCTGGGACCTTTAGTCCCGGTTGGCCACGCCAACCGGGACTAAAGCCCCTCCCGTCCGCCAGCTGTCGACCGAGCGCGCTGGGCCCAGATAGTTGGTCGCGGGTCTTCTCCCGAACCGCGACTAAAGACCCCTTTGGTCGCGGTTCGATTGTTTTGGGGACTAATGGGGACGTATGGAAGCCTCGTTTTCTACCAGTGATGCACTAGACAATAGTGCTCTCTATATATCCTTGGACTATTCAGTCTGTTTTCTTGTCTGGAAGAAGTTAGTGACACCGCCAGAGAGCGATCTCGAAGGGATAAGCGTCAAGTTGTTATCGCCTGATCATCGCCCCTCCTCCCATTAAGGTCTCACTCCTCCGTCCCTTTTGTGAGCGCAATTGGCGTGGATTATTGGTTTAGATCATATGTTACCTAACCGAAAAATCTATCGGAAGCTTCGTGGAGCGGCGCGTCATATTGACGTAGGCGACGACGTGCATGGCTGACATGTCTGCCGATGTCGGCCGCTAGCTAGCTCTTGCTTTTCTTCTTTTTTTTTGCCGGAAAAGCTAGCTCTTGCTTGACAGACGGCGCTTTCTTCCATGCTCAAATGCTATTTTCCCTGACGTCTCAGTGGCCAGACCGGCTGGCCTTATCGTCTGATTTGGAATCGGTGGCCTGACTTGTTACGGCAGTGCGTACTGATCATTAGCTGGTCAAGTCGTCGTGCATGTACTTGTCTTTTCCAGGAACCTCACGTGGTAAAAAATCAGAGTAGCTAGTGCGGTACGTGGTTATTTCGAATCATTTTTCCCTTTCGTGAGTGGAGTTTGCATTCAGATGTCTGCAGGTTGTTTCTACAACGTGTGTAAAAGGTTATGCGTCGACTCTGAGCTTCAACCTTAGCCACCAACACTACCTTTAGTTAATTATTATGATTATATATTTTTGACGTGAAAAAGAAAGAGGGCCGAGAGAAATGATTGATGGGTAGCTAAAACGCTCGAACAAGTGGTGGCTAGCTGTGCAATGTGGAGCCCGGCCGACGACGACGAGGTACGTTTATGGTGGGATGAGGATGAGGAGCTATCGAAATCTTTTTGCGTCGAGTGCAACAGCTTAGCACTATTTCACTACTCTAGCTCTTCCATGAAGCGTCGTGTCCTCTGAAGCTACCGGCCAGTCAAAAGCGGCACGCGCGCATGTATGCACGAATGAGAACTGAGGCTGAAACCCCTCAAGCCTCAACGTGACCGAATTCACGCCACGTCTCTCGTGCGTATGCAGTGAGGCAATTCTATGCAAGCTGCACGAGCATTAATACGACCATAAACTTATATTTCCATTTTCCCCTTCTTAACTGATTCGATATGTATACTCATCGTCCTGACCTCACATGCACGTACCACACCATTTATTCATCACGTGGACACGTTACTCGGACCGTTTCCGTCTCTCGGGGACAGGGAGTCCAGTGCGACTAGGGCACAAGACATCAGGGAATGGAAGGAATGATGCTCGGTGGATATACCGGCCTTGCTTGCACGTGTGGTGCGTTCGGATAACCACACCAAGACTTTTTGCACAACCACGAGCTACCCTTTTTTTTGCGACTGAAATGGGAGTTTTATTCCAAAAGTGTAGAGTTACAATCAGCCGACAAAAGTTCAGCTACACATGGATGGTCTCTGCGAAGCCAACGAGCCGTATTATGATCATTTCTACCATGATTTGCCAGGCGAATTGCTACTCTATTCTGGTCCCTAGAAATTTTCATAGGAACAAACTCCCTTCCTACTATCAGATTCTTAATCTCTAAGATGAGATGCCCATATGCCGATCGGTCCAACTCATTAGAAGTTAGAACAGATAGTGCCATCATCAAATCCAATTGAACAACCACCGGAAGAGTAGTATGCTCGACAGACAATGTCATCCCCTCCATTATCGCACAAGCTACCTCAACCATTGGAACTCAGCATAGCTCGAATAGATAGATTCTTTGTGGTGGAATCTACACATTCGTATTTAAATTCTAGATTTGATGCGGGTGGTCGCATTTTTTCGATTTATTTTGACTCTTTGGCATTACTCTTTCAGCGTGTCCATCAATTCTGAGGTGTCTATAACAATTTCGTCAATCTCAAGATCCGTCGCTCAATTTCTCGGAGGTGAAGTGTGATTACTTTCTTTCTTAGGGTTGAGAGAGAGAGAGTGCGTGTGTGTACTTTTCTTTTAAACAGTAGTTGGGGCACAGAGGGACCCGACGAGCTTCATTTCTCATTTAGAGAAAACAAAATTACAAGCAAGTCCCTGACTTTTACAAGGAGGACTTTCAACTAAGAAACAAGATTACAATTGGGTTCAAAAGTAGTTTCAATGTACATACAACCATATCGCCGCGGGAAGAAACCACATGGGACAGTGAAACCAAGATGCATGGCATCTCCTCCGGTAACAGACCTCACATGAAGAAGCAACCATAGATTTTTCTAATTGAAGCGGCACTGCCTCCTTTTTGGCATCTAAGCCAGGAGGAATACAAGAGCTGCACTCCGTCTAGAAGAACCACATGCGAGGTTTGAAGGTCGGTTACTGATAGCTACTGGATAGCAAGCATCATCATCTCTGCAGGCATAGCTAGAGATGATCCTCTTCCCAACTGATATGGTCTTGATGTCCATCGCTCCCCAACTTCTATCACACCAACATGGCGGCAAGGGTAGCCGAGCTCGAGCAGAATAAATCTTTCAGATCAGGGAGAAAACCAAGCTTACTGGGAGTGCTTCCTATAGATATGCATAGGCAACTAGGGTGAGATCCAGCAGAGGATAAAGCACCAACACGAGATGACACAAGAAACCCTAAATACAAACCACCTAAACCAAAGATCTACAACTAATAATGATTGCCCTATTATGAACAAAGGGACTCCCGCGCTCTACGCCAATTTCCACAATGACCGAGATCGATGGTCGGGGAAGAAGAGGGGGCGAGCCGGCCCAGCTTTGCTGACTCTCAACGGGGGTTGGCCGAGAGAGGAAGTGAAAGGGGGAAAGAGAGTACTTGTCTTAACCTAGTATACCACACAATACATTTTAGGAAGGCAAGAGTTCTATTTAAGTTATCTAGAATTACTATTATTCAATTTAGTTTGACAGCAGTTATGAGAGCAGCTGGAGCATATGGCTTAGAGCATCTCCAGCCGCGCCCCCAACAGGCCCCCAGGCCACTTTTTCGGCGCCGGTGCCAAAAAAACGCCCCAGTCGCGCCCCCAGGACGCTGAAAAACGCCGGTTCGGCCCTTTTTCCGCCCGGCGGTCACAGGCCGAACCCGGCACACTGGGGGGCAATTGGGGGCTCCGGCGCAAGGGAAAAGCGCGGCTGGCCCACGCCGTCAGGGGAAAAGTCAAGGTTTTCTTCCCCGACTCGCCTCCCACCCCCCGCGCCCTCGGCCGCCAGTAGCTATATCCCGGTGCCGCCCGCCGCCTTTCACCACTAAATAGCCATTCCACGCCGGAAAAATAGCAGAGCTTCGCCACAGCAGCCCCTTCAACAGCAGCTGGGCGTTTCCGGCCGCGGAGGGGCAGTTTAGCGGTGGGTACACGCCCACCGGGCGCAAGGTGTTCGGCGATTTGCCTGCCTCGGCGATGGATTCGGATGACGAGGAAGCGCTCGCCGCGCTGCTGGAGGAGGAAGCCGAGGCCGACGTCCAGGAAGAAGAGCATCTCATGGTGCTCGCTGCCCTCACCCAGCTGCTGGCGAGCAATGAAAAGCCGCAGCGAGGTGGCTCGGCGCCGGGGCGGGTGAAAGCAAAGAACCAGTATCGTCTCGAAGGCTACTGCATGCTCTACTCCGACTACTTCGCCGATGCTCCACTTCACGGTGAGAAAACATTTCGGCGCCGTTATCGGATGAGCCGAAAGCTCTTCCTCAGGATTGTGAATTCCATCTGGGAGTTTGACAACTACTTCAAGTGCAAGATGGATTGCACCGGCGTCCTTGGATTCACCTCCATCCAGAAGTGCACGACAACGATGAGGATGCTTGCATACGGAGCTTCCGGTGATTCACTCGACGACTATGGGCGCATGGCCGAGTGCACCAGCATAGAGTGTTTCTACAAGTTTTATCGGGCAGTGGTGGCAGTGTTTGGACCACAATACTTGAGAACACCCAATGCGGAAGACACTGCTCGGATCCTAGCACATAATGCAGCAAGAGGATTTCCTGAGATGCTTGGAAGCATCGACTACATGCATTGGAAATGGAAGAATTGCCCATTTACTTGGTAGGGGATGTACAAAGGCGCCAAAGGCAGTTGCAGTGTGGTACTTGAGGCGGTGGCCACACAGGACCTCTGGATTTGGCACTCCTTCTTTGGTATGCTAGAAACTCACAATGACATCAATGTGCTGCAGTGCTCCCCTGTCTTTGCCAAGCTTGTTGAAGGTCATTCCCCTTCGGAGAACTTCGAGATCAATGGGCGGCACTACAACCGAGATGGTCGACATTTGTGAAGACGATCTCAAACCCTGTGCCAGGAGGCAAGAACGCCTGGTTTGCGAAGGTTCAGGAGGCTTGCAGGAAGGATGTTGAGCGGGCATTTGATGTGCTCCAATCTCGATTTGCTGTTGTCCGGTACCCCGCTCAGCCTGATCGAAAGATCAAATGTGGGAGATTATGATTTGCTGTGTCATCTTGCACAACATGATCATCAAGAGCGAGCAAGAAGACCCAGTGTTTGACACTGAACCATACTACAGGCAGGGTCCTCTAGCCGAAGTTGATCACCAGCTACCGGCAATCTGGACTGCCTATCTCAGTATGCGTCAGGAGATCCGAGACCCACAGGTGCATCATCAACTGCAGCAAAATCTGATAGAGCATCTATGGATGCTCAAGGGCGACGTCGGGCGCGACGTGTGATGAAATATGAGTTTTTATTTGTTGAACTATATAATTTGTATTGAACTATTTGTTGTTGTACCATTTTGTTGAAGTATTTGATATTTCTGTGATGAAATATGTGATAAAAAAATTTATGTGCATAATTGAACGCCGAACAACGGCGAACCATGCCGAATATGGGCCTATTGTCGCCCATATGGGCCCTTTATTCACCGAAATGGGCTGAAAAGTGGGCCAATATAGGCGCCTGGGGGCGAGCTGGGGGCGACGACTGGGCGCGAAACCGCCCCCAGCGCCGATTGTATCGCCGGCTCGCCCCCAGGGGGCGATTTTTATGCGTCCTGGGGGGGGGGGGGGGCGAATGGCTGGAGATGCTCTTATTACCGAGAGTGAGATCATTTGAAAATTTAGCCCTATACGTTTGTTTGGGCTTCTGCTTGGGCTCGGATTAGCCATGAAGCTGGTGTAGCATACACATTATTTTCAACAGAAACATTAGTATAGTTACGAAGATAGCAATGGGACACAATGTTTTCCATGCACATACCCTCTGAATATGCACGGAGCAAATGCAAAAAGAGATCCAATAATTGTGTACATTGGTAACAAATGAAGAAGTAGCACAAAACAAGAGTTTAACAAACAGAACATAATACTTAACTGTCCAACTCTCGCTCAAAAAGAATATGCATTTGTCTTAGTGTCTACTGTTTTGAATGGGTTTAGGGGCACTGCCATGTGGGCCCAACATGTCAGATTGGTACCATAGGGTATCCATGGTGCAAAATCCACGTCCATGCCCAACATGTGAGTTTGCGGGTATCCGTCCGCAAAAAAACATGTGCAAAACGTGACCTTTATACCTGTTCCATTGGAGACGATATCTGTAGGTACTCGGATCCACATATAAAATTGTAATTCTTGTAAAAATATTAACACTGCTAAAAAACACTCTTTGTTGATTGTTCACCACTATCGGGCAAGCAAAATCCACTTGTAGTACTGCTCACAACAACAAGCATTTGAAGGCCCTTTACCTTTAGTGTTGAATCTAACATATGGCCATTTTTAGTAAAAAAAACATCACCACTCATAGGTCAGAATTGAGGCCCATTAGCGATGACATCGTTATTGCTGATGATGTTGATCTAGCTCCAACATATGGTCCGAGAGGAGGACCACGTTGACGCAAGCCATTCTATCACCCACACGACCACATTGTCTATTTTCTGCCTCGAGCAATGTGCCAACTCGGATAGTGGGTGATCGGGACGTTGGCTTCCCGAGGACAAGCGTGTGGGTGGCCATTTGATCCTTGTCTGCCCAGGTCCAAAGTCGATGTCCATGAGGACATCACAAATGTAGAGTAGTATGTGCGGCATAATGTCTTCCTCCTCCTCATCGGCTAGCCACGACAACAACAACAATGGCGATGAAGTTCTGGGTGTAGAACGGCGATGGAGTTGGTGGAGGCTTAGAGCAATAGTTGTAGTTGACAGTGTTTGACACTGGATTAGTTTTCCTTTTTGATTCTAGGATATGTCGATGATTAATGCATTGTTGATCTTACAATCTGTGTAGAGTTGTGTAACGAAGTAGAGAGATTGGTGGTGCCCCTAGGGATCTTGTTGGTGATATTGGAGGCATGGTAGTTTACCCTGGTTCAGGCCTCAAGATGGGTAATAGACATACACCGTGCCTACCTATCTTTATTGATAATTGGAAATTTTATACTGGTGTTCCATCTATCTAACGAGCTAGTTTTCGAGTATACGATACCTGCATGAACTTATTCATTGGCGGGGATTCATCTATTCCTGTATAGGTAGACAAAAGACAATAGTTTGGGCCATCTTCGCGGGATGCAATAAGATTAGGTGATCCCACAGTGTTTACAAGGAAAAACAATTAAGTTGTATATCTCAAATTAAAGACAGTGTGATTTAAGCTCCCATTTGTTTTTATTTAACTGATGAAACCACACTTTCTTTAACTAGAAGAAAATTTAAATTGTTCATCTTAAATCACCCCAAATTTAGCTTCATTCTTGTGTTCCTTTCAACAATCCTCGTACCAATCCAGTCGTGTGCGTGCACCCTTATTGCTGTCACTACTAGGAAAAGGGCTATAGATGATATGGCCATTAATGGTGCACCAGACATGTGGTGCGCCATTACTATATACTAATGGCGCACCATGTGTTGGTGCGCCATTAGTAATATATTACTAATGGCGCACCTGGTGTGTGGTGCGCCATTAGTAGTTTTGAAAAAAAATAAAAAAAATTGTTACTAATGGCGCACCGTGGTACAGTGCGCCATTACTAGTTGACATAGTAATGGCGCACCACACCCACCATGCGCCATTAGTAGTTTTGAAAAAAAATAAAAAAATTGTTAGTAATGCCGAGCCCCACCTCCCCTCGCCGCCCCCTTGCCCCACCTCCCCTCGCCCCGTCGCCCCACCGTCCCAACCACCCGCCGCCGCCGCCACCCGCCACCGCCCCCTAGCCCCACCGCCCCTCGCCCCGTCGCCCCCACCACCCGCCACCGCCCCGGCGCCCGAACGGCGCCCCCTGGTGCCCCGCCGCCCCCACCACCTGCCCGTCGGCCCCTGCGCCCGCGCCGCCCCCGGAGCCAGGCTCGTCGCCGCCCCTGCGCCCGCGTCGCCCCCGGAGCCAGGCTCGCCGCGGGCCCCCTGGGTCCGCCTCGCGACCCCCCGGAGCCAGGCCCGCCGCCGCTGCCCTAACCGCGGCCGTCCACCACCACCCCTGCCCCCGGAGCCAAGGTAAGCATTTTTTGTTTTTTTCTACTGTTTTCTTTGCTGTTTAGGTTTAATTAGGTTATTGATAGGTTTAGGTTAGTGGTTGATTTAGGTTGGTGCTAGATTTAGGTTTAGATAATTAGAAGAAGAAGAAAGTTGAAAAAAGAAGAAGAAGTAGAAGAAGAGGAAAAAGGAAAGAAAGGAAGAAGAATAAGAAGAAAGTTGAAAAACAGAACAAGAAAGGAAGAAGGAGAAGAGGAGGAGGAGGAAGGAGAAGAAAGAAAAAGGAGAACAAGAAAAAAAGAGAGGCAGAGAAGAAGAAGATGGAAAGGAAAAGGAAGAATGCATCATTGTTTAATTGTAGAGGCTGATGATCGAAAATTTAACCTTTCTTAGGAGTAGCATCTTCAAATAAGTAACCCTTCATGTCTTCAAATAAAATAACATAACAACATAACTCAGAACGGTAATATAACCAAGAATGCATCTTCGAGGACGAGAGCTTTTTTCAAGTGTTTATTTGTTGCTTCCTCATAAGCAACGAGACATCTCTGAGGACAGAACATCATTTTAGTAGGATGTAACAATCATTAGTCTTCGAGAAGAATGATATTAAATAACATAGTGGCCTGTGATGTATTTTCGTACCGAAAATGCATTTGGCACTAGTCCTCGCTTAACAACATCATGGGTGGGAAGTGGGAACTTCGGAAGTGCATTAGTGTAGTTGATGTTGGAAATATTCCCTAGAGGCAATAATAAATTGATTATTATTATATTTCCTTGTTCATGATAATCATTTATTATCCATGCTAGAATTGTATTGATAGGAAACTCAGATACATGTGTGGATAGATAGACAACACCATGTCCCTAGTAAGCCTCTAGTTGACTAGCTCGTTGATCAATAGATGGTTACGGTTTCCTGACCATGGACATTGGATGTCGTTGATAACGGGATCACATCATTAGGAGAATGATGTGATGGACAAGACCCAATCCTAAGCATAGCACTAGATCGTGTAGTTCGTATGCTAAAGCTTTTCTAATGTCAAGTATCATTTCCTTAGACCATGAGATTGTGCAACTCCCGGATACCGTAGGAGTGCTTTGGGTGTGCCAAACGTCACAACGTAACTGGGTGGCTATAAAGGCACACTACGGGTATCTCCGAAAGTGTCTGTTGGGTTGGCATGAATCGAGACTGGGATTTGTCACTCCGTGTGACGGAGAGGTGTCTCTGGGCCCACTCGGTAGGACATCATCATAATGTGCACAATGTGATCAAGGAGTTGATCACGGGATGATGTGTTATGGAACGAGTAAAGAGACTTGCCGGTAACGAGATTGAACAAGGTATCGGGATACTGACGATCGAATCTCGGGCAAGTATCGTATCGATAGACAAAGGGAATTGTATATGGGATTGATTAAGTCCTTGACATCGTGGTTCATCCGATGAGATCATCGTAGAACATGTGGGAGCCAACATGGGTATCCAGATCCCGCTGTTGGTTATTGACCGGAGAACATCTCGGTCATGTCTGCATGTCTCCCGAACCCGTAGGGTCTACACACTTAAGGTTCGATGACGCTAGGGTTATAAAGGAAGTTTGTATGTGGTTACCGAATGTTATTCGGAGTCCCGGATGAGATCCCAGACGTCACGAGGAGTTCCGGAATGGTCCGGAGGTAAAGATTTATATATGGGAAGTCCTGTTTTGGTCACCGGAAAAGTTTCGGGGTTTATCGGTAACGTACCGGGACCACCGGGAGGGTCCCGGGGGTCCACCAAGTGGGGCCACCAGCCCCGAAGGGCTTCATGGGCCAAGTGTGGAAGGGGACCAGCCCCAGGTGGGCTGGTGCGCCCCCCCCCCCCCACAAGGGCCCAAGGCGCAAGGGAGAGGAGAAGGGGGCAAACCCTAGGGCAGATGGGCCCTAAGGCCCATCCTGGTGTGCCTCCCTCTCCCCCTCCCCCTTGGCCGCCCCCTTAGATGGGATCTAGGCTGGCCGCCACCCCTAGGGGTGGAAACCCTAAAAGGGGCGCAGCCCCTCCCCTTCCCCTATATATAGTTGAGGTTTGCGCTGCTCATAACACGCGAGTTCCTCTCTATCTTGGCGTAGCCCTACCCCTCTCTTTCTCCTCATATCTCGCGGTGCTTGGCGAAGCCCTGCTGGATCACCACGCTCCTCCACCACCACCACGCCGTTGTGCTGCTGCTGGACGGAGTCTTCCTCAACCTCTCCCTCTCTCCTTGCTGGATCAAGGCATGGGAGACGTCACCGGGCTGTACGTGTGTTGAACACGGAGGTGCCGTCCGTTCGGCACTAGGATCATCGGTGATTTGGATCACGACGAGTACGACTCCATCAACCCCGTTCTCTTGAACACTTCCGCTTAGCGATCTACAAGGGTATGTAGATGCACTCTCCTTCCCCTCGTTGCTAGTCTCTCCATAGATAGATCTTGGTGACACGTAGGAAAATTTTGAATTTCTGCTACGTTCCCCAACAGTGGCATCATGAGCTAGATCTATGCGTAGTTTCTGTGCACGAGTAGAACACAAAGTAGTTGTGGGCGTAGATATTGTCAATTTGCTTGCCGTTACTAGTCTTATCTTGATTCGGCGGCATTGTGGGATGAAGCGGCCCGGACCGACCTTACACGTACTCTTACGTGAGACTGGTTCCACCGACTGACATGCACTAGTTGCATAAGGTGGCTGGCGGGTGTCTGTCTCTCCCACTTTAGTCGGAACGGATTCGATGAAAAGGGTCCTTATGAAGGGTAAATAGCAATTGGCATATCACGTTGTGGTCTTTGCGTAGGTAAGAAACGTTCTTGCTAGAAACCCATAGCAGCCACGTAAAACATGCAAACAACAATTAGAGGACGTCTAACTTGTTTTTGCAGGGTATGCTATGTGATGTGATATGGCCAAAGGATGTGATGGATGATATATGTGATGTGTGAGATGATCATGTTCTTGTAATAGGAATCACGACTTGCATGTCGATGAGTATGACAACCGGCAGGAGCCATAGGAGTTGTCTTAATTTATTTATGACCTGCGTGTCAACATAAACGTCATGTAATTACTTTACTTTATCGCTAACTGTTAGCTGTAGTAGTAGAAGTAATAGTTGGCGAGACAACTTCATGAAGACACGATGATGGAGATCATGATGATGGAGATCATGGTGTCATGCCGGTGACAAGATGATCATGGAGCCCCAAGATGGAGATTGCATGTGATTGCATGTCACTATTATTTGATTGCATGTGATGTTTATCATGTTTTTGCATCTTGTTTACTTAGAACGACGGTAGTAAATAAGATGACCCCGCATAATAATTTCAAGAAAGTGTTCCCCCTAACTGTGCACCGTTGCGACAGTTCGTTGTTTCGAAGCACCACGTGATGATCGGGTGTGATAGATTCTAACGTTCACATACAACGGGTGTAAGACAGATTTACACACGTGAAACACTTAGGTTGACTTGACGAGCCTAGCATGTACAGACATGGCCTCGGAACACAAGAGACCGAAAGGTCGAGCATGAGTCGTATGGCAGATACGATCAACATGAAGATGTTCACCGATGATGACTAGTCCATCTCACGTGATGATCGGACACGGCCTAGTTGACTCGGATCATGTAATCACTTAGATGACTAGAGGGATGTCTATCTGAGTGGGAGTTCATAAGATGAACTTAATTATCCTGAACATAGTCAAAAGGTCTTCGCAAATTATGTCGTAGAACGCGCTTCAGTTCTACTGTTTAGTTATGTTCCTAGAGAAAATTTAGTTGAAAGTTGATAGTAGCAATTATGCGGACTAGGTCCGTAAACTGAGGATTGTCCTCATTGCTTAATAGAAGGCTCATGTCCTTAATGCACCGCTCAGTGTGCTGAACCTCGAACGTCGTCTGTGGATGTTGCGAACATCTGACATACACGTTTTGATAACTACGTGATAGTTTAGTTAAACGGTTTAGAATTGAGGCACCGAAGATGTTTTGAAACGTCGCGAAACATATGAGATGTTTCGAGGGCTGAAATTGGGATCTCAGGCTCGTGCCCACATCAAGAGGTATAAGACCTCCGGCGATTTTCTTAGCCTACAAACTAAGGGAGAAAAGCTCAATTGTTGAGCTTGTGCTCAGATTGTCTGAGTACAACAATCATTTGAATCGAGTGGGAGTTGATCTTCCAGATGAGATAATGATATTTCTCTGAAGTCATTACCACCAAGCTGCTAGAGCTTCGTGATGAACTATAACATATCGAGGACATATATGATGATCTTTGAGATATTCGTAATGTTTGACACCACAAAAGTAGAAATCAAGAAGGAGCATCAATTGTTGATGGTTGGTGAAACCACTAGTTTCAAGAAGGGCAAGGGCAAGAAGGGATACTTCATGAAACGGCAATTCAGCTGCTGCTCTAGTGAAGAAACCCAAAGTTGAACCCAAACCCGAGACTAAGTGCTTCATTAATAAGGGAAACAACCACTGGAGCAGAATTACCCTAGATACTTGATAGATGAGAAGGCTGGCAAGGTCGATAGAAGTATATTGGATATATATTGTGTTAATGTGTACTTTACAAGTACTCCTAGTAGCACCATGGTATTAGATACCGGTTCGGTTGCTAAATGTTAGTAAACTCGAAATAAAAGGCTGCGGAGTAAACGGAGACTAGCTAAAGGTGAGCTGGCAATATGTGTTGGAAGTTTTTCCAAGCTTGATGTGATCAAGCATCGCACGCTCCCTCTACCATCGAGATTGGTGTTTGCGTTGAGCATAGACATGATTGGATTATGTCTATCGCAATACGGTTATTCATTTAAGGAGAATAATGGTTACTCTGTTTATTTGAATAATACCTTCAATGGTCTTGCACCTAAAATGAATGGTTTGTTGAATCTCGATCGTAGTGATACACATGTTCATGCCAAAAGATATAAGATAGTAATGATAGTACCACCTACTTGTGGCACTGCCACATAAGTCATATCGGTATAAAACGCATGAAGAAGCTCCATGTTGATGGCTCTTTGGGCTCACTCTTTTTGAAAAGTTTGAGACATGCGAACCATGTCTATTGGTGTATATGCATGAAGAAACTCCATGCAAATGGACCGTTTGGACTCACTTATTTTTGAATCACTTGAGACATGCAAATCATACCACATGGGCAAGATGACTGAAAGCCTCGTTTTCAGTAAAATGGAACTAGAAAGCAACTTGTTGGAAGTAATACATTTTGATGTGTGCAGTCCAATGAGCGATGAGGCGTGTAGTGGATATCGTTATGTTCTTACTTCACAGATGATTTGAGTAGATGTTGAGTATATTTACTTGATGAATCACGAGTCTGAATTATTGAAAGGTTCAAGTAATTTCAGGGTGAAGTTGAAAGATCGTCGTGACAAGAGGATAAAATATTTATGATATCATCATAGAGATGAATATCTGAATTACGAGTTTGGCACAGAATTAAGACATTATGGAAATTGTTTCACAACTAATGCAGCCTGGAACACCATAGTGTGATGGTGTGTCCGAACATCATAACTGCACCCTATTGGATATGATGCATACCATGATGTCTCTTATCGAATTACCACGATAGTTTATGGGTTAGGCATTAGAGACAACCACATTCACTTTAAAGAGGGCACCACGTAATTCCGATGAGATGACACCGTATGAACTATGGTTTAGAGAAACCTAAGCTGTCATTTCTTAAAAGTTTGGGGCTGCGACGCTTATGTGGAAAAGTTTCAGGCTGATAAGCTCGAACCCAAAGCGGATAAATGCATCTTCATAGGACACCCAAGACAATTGGATATACCTCCTGTCTCAGATTCGAAAGCAATAAGGGATTGTCACTAGAATCAGGTCCTTTCTCGAGGAAAAGTTTCTCTCGAAAGAATTGAGTGGGAGGATGGTGGAGACTTGATGAGGTTATTGAACCGTCACTCCAACTAGTGTATAGCAGGGCACAAAGAGTTGTTCCTGTGGCACCTACACCAATTGAAGTGGAAGCTTATGATATTGATCATGAAACTTCAGATCAAGTCACTACCAAACCTCGTGGGACGACAAGGATGCATACTACTTCAGAGTGGTACATAAATCTGTCTTGGAAGTCATGTTGCTAGACAATAATGAACCTACGAACTATGGAGAAGCGATGGTGGGCCCGGATTCCGATAAGTGGCTCGAGGCCATAAAATCCGAGAGAGGATCCATGTATGAAAACAAAGAGTAGACTTTGGCAGAACGGCTCGATGGTCGTAAGGCTGTTGAGTACAGATGGATTTTAAAAGGAAGACGGACAATGATGGTAAGTATCACCATTAAGAAAGCTCGACTTGTCGTTAAGATGTTTTCCGACAAGTTCAAGGAGTTGGTTGCGATGAGACTTTCTCACTCGTAGCGATGCTAAGAGTCTGTTGGAATTATATTAGCAACTACTGCATTATTTATGAAATCTTGTAGATAGGATGTCAAAACATTGTTTCCTCGACGTTTTTTTGAAGAAAGGTTGTATGTGATACAATCGGAAGGTTTTGTCAATCCTGAAAGATGCTAACAAGTGTGCAAAGCTCCAGCTATCCTTCTAAGGACTGGAGTAAGCATCTCGGAGTTGGAATGTATGCTTTGATAAGATGATCAAAGATTTTGGGTGTATACAAAGTTTATGAAACTTGTATTTCCAAAGAAGTGAGTGGGAGCACTATAGAATTTCTGATGAGTATATGTTGTTGACATATTGTTGATCAGAAATGACGTAGAATTTCTGGAAAGCATATAGGATTATTTGGAAACTGTTTTTCAATGGAAAGCCTGGATTAAGCTACTTGAGCATTGAGCATCAAGATCTATAAGGATAGATCAAAACGCTTAATGGCAGTTTCAAATGAGCACATACCTTGACATGATCTTGAAGGTGTTCAAGATGGATCAGTCAAAGAAGGAGTTCTTGCCTGATTTGTAAGGTATGAAGTTAAGACTTAAAGCTCGACCACGGCAGAATAGAGAGAAAGGATGAAGGTCGTCCCCTATGCTTAAGACATAGGCTCTACAGTATACTATGCTGTGTACCGCACCTGAAATGTGCCTTGCCATGAGTCAGTCAAAGGGTACAAGAGTGATCCAAGAATGGATCACAGGACAGCGGTCAAAGTTATCCTTAGTAACTAGTGGACTAAGGAATTTTCTTGATTATGGAGGTGGTAAAAGAGTTCGTCGTAAAGGGTTACGCCGATGCAAACTTTGACACTAATCCAAATTATTCTGAGTAGTAAACTGGATTCGTATAGTAGAACAGTTATTTGGAATAGCTCCAAATAGAACGTGGTAGCTGCATCTAGGAGATGACATAGAGATTTGTAAAGCACACACGGATCTGAAAGGTTCAGACCCGTTGACTATAACCTCTCTCACAAGCATAACATGATCAAACCCAGAACTCATCGAGTGTTAATCACATGGTAAATGTGAACTAGATTATTGACTCTAGTAAACTCTTTGGGTGTTAGTCACATGGGGATGTGACCTTGAGTATTAATCACATATCGATGTGAACTAGATTATTGACTCTAGTGCAAGTGGGAGACTGTTGGAAATATGCCCTAGAGGCAATAGTAAATTGATTATTATTATATTTCCTTGTTCATGATAATCCTTTATTATCCATGCTAGAATTGTATTGATAGGAAACTCAGATACATGTGTGGATAGGTAGACAACACCATGTCCCTAGTAAGCCTCTAGTTGACTAGCTCGTTGATCAATAGATGGTTACGGTTTCCTAACCATGGACATTGGATGTCGTTGATAACGGGATCACATCATTAGGAGAATGATGTGATGGACAAGACCCAATCCTAAGCATAGCACTAGATCGTGTAGTTCGTATGCTAAAGCTTTTCTAATGTCAAGTATCATTTCCTTAGACCATGAGATTGTGCAACTCCCGGATACCGTAGGAGTGCTTTGGGTGTGCCAAATGTCACAACGTAACTGGGTGGCTATAAAGGTACACTACGGGTATCTCCGAAAGTGTCTGTTGGGTTGGCACGAATCGAGACTGGGATTTGTCACTCCGTGTGACGGAGAGGTGTCTCTGGGCCCACTCGGTAGGACATCATCATAATGTGCACAATGTGATCAAGGAGTTGATCACGGGATGATGTGTCATGGAATGAGTAAAGAGACTTGCCAGTAACGAGATTGAACAAGGTATCGGGATACTGACGATCGAATCTCAGGCAAGTATCGTACCGATAGACAAAGGGAATTGTATACGAGATTGATTAAGTCCTTGACATCGTGGTTCATCCGATGAGATCATCGTGGAACATGTGGGAGCCAACGTGGGTATCCAGATCCCGCTGTTGGTTATTGACCGGAGAACATCTCGGTCATGTCTGCATGTCTCCTGAACCCGTAGGGTCTACACACTTAAGGTTCGATGACGCTAGGGTTATAAAGGAAGTTTGTATGTGGTTACCGAATGTTGTTCGGATTCCCGAATGAGATCCCAGACGTCACGAGGAGTTCCGGAATGGTCCGGAGGTAAATATTTATATATGGGAAGTCCTATTTTGGTCACCGGAAAAGTTTCAGGGTTTATCGGTAACGTACCGGGACCACCGGGAGGGTCCCGGGGGTCCACCAAGTGGGGCCACCAGCCCCGGAGGGCTTCATGGGCCAAGTGTGGAAGGGGACCAGCCCCAGGTGGGCTGGTGCGCCCCCCACAAGGGCCCAAGGCACAAGGGAGAGGAGAAGGGGGCAAACCCTAGGGCAGATGGGCCCTAAGGCCCATCCTGGTGCGCCTCCCTCTCCCCCTCCCCCTTGGCCGCCCCCTTAGATGGGATCTAGGCTGGCCGCCACCCCTAGGGGTGGAAACCCTAAAGGGGGCGCAGCCCCTCCCCTTCCCCTATATATAGTTGAGGTTTGGGCTGCTCATAACACGCGAGTTCCTCTCTATCTTGGCGTAGCCCTACCCCTCTCTTTCTACTCATATCTCGCGGTGCTTGGCGAAGCCCTGCTGGATCACCACGCTCCTCCACCACCACCACGCCGTTGTGCTGCTGCTGGACGGAGTCTTCCTCAACCTCTCCCTCTCTCCTTGCTGGATCAAGGCATGGGAGACGTCACCGGGCTGTACGTGTGTTGAACACGGAGGTGCCGTCCGTTCGGCACTAGGATCATCGGTGATTTGGATCACGACGAGTACGACTCCATCAACCCCGTTCTCTTGAACGCTTCCGCTTAGCGATCTACAAGGGTATGTATATGCACTCTCCTTCCCCTCGCTGCTGGTCTCTCCATAGATAGATCTTGGTGACATGCAGGAAAATTTTGAATTTCTGCTACGTTCCCCAACAGTTGATTATCTTCTGCTCAAAATTTATGCTGCTATAATGTTGTATGATAATGTTGTAAGGGTACTAATTGGTTTCTTCTGCTGCTTATCAGAGATGGGGGGAAGCAGCCACCACCGCTTTGCCTCACCGGAGTACGAGTTGGATACTTTCGAGTTCTTCAGTATCATACTTGGGACTTCAGTATCAGCCACGAGGCAGGTATATAAAACGAGAGATCTCCCCTTCACCCATCTCATTATGATAACTCTGTTGTTTGCAACATCACTCCTTGTCCCAAATTGCAGAGGCTGCCTGACACTTTTAAGAACATGTTGGGTGAAGATCCGCCAGATAATGTGAAGCTCCGACAGGCCGGCAGCGGAGTTCGCAGGCTGTGGGACGTGGAGTTGGTGATCGAGGAGGGCCACATGTACCTGTGCCGTGGCTGGGAGAAGTTCTACAGTGCCTACGACCTGCGGACCGGGTACTTTCTTCTCTTCAGGTACGGCGATGACGCCACAATGCTCACCGTGAAGGTTTTCAACGCGACTATGTGTCGCATGCGCTACGCTGACGACGAAGATGCCAGTGTGTTCTGCCTCTTCTTATTCCTCTACATTTGGCTTTGTCTCACATTGATTGTTAACGGTCATTGTTGCATTTGGACAGGCAATGGGAGCAGCAGCAGCGACAATGGCTACAGCCAAAGCAGCAGCGATTATGGCTGTAGCAAAAGCAACACCGATTCTGGCTTTAGTGAAAGCAGCAGCGATTCTGGCAGCAGCAAAGACAGCAAGAAGGATGATCCGGACTGGAGTGCGGGAGAAGAGGAGCAGAGTGGGGATGAGGAGCTGCAGGATGACGATGGGCATCAGGCCGAGGATGACCTAGCACTGGTGGTGGCTGACCATGGGCAAGAGATGGTGGTGGCTGACCATGGGCAAGAGATGGTGGTGGCTGAGGATGACCTAGCGATGGTCATGCCTGTCCTGCCTGAAGGTGGCCTCGTGATGGTGGTGGTGCCTGACAATGACCACGCACCGGTGGTGGCGCCGGCGATCCCACAGCTGGGCGACATGACCACGCCAATTGTGGTAGAAGACTACATCCCACAGCTGCCTCCACCGCCTCGCCGCTCTTGACGCATCAGGCTGAGGAAGGAGAAGGAGAAGAACAATGAGAACTGAACTATGTCAGGTATGTCAGATCTCTAAAATGATATAGTTTCCTATATATGCTTAGTTTCCTATAGGTTAGCTCCAAAATTACTTATGTTAGCACAAAATGATCAAGTTTACATAATAAGCTTATATTCTTCTTCTTTTCCAAAATGACATATGTTAGCTTCATTTTACCTAAGTTGGCTCTAATATGCTAACTTAGAGCTTATATGCTTAGTTTCCTATAGGTTAGCTCCAAAATAACTTATGTTAGCACAAAATGATCAAGTTTACATAATAAGCTTATAGTCTTCTTCTTATTCTTCTTATTCTTCTTCTTTTCCAAAATGACACAGGTTAGCTTCATTTTACCTAAGTTGGCTTTAATATGCTAACTTAGAGAGCTTATATGCTTAGTTTCCTATAGGTTAGCTCCAAAATTACTTATGTTAGCACAAAATGATCAAGTTTACATAATAAGCTTATAGTCTTCTTCTTATTCTTCTTCTAGTATTCTTCTAGTATTCTTCTTCTAGTATTCTTCTAGTGTTCTTCTTCTTCTTCTTCTTCTAACTTCTTGTTTATCATTTTGCAGATTTGATTTAATTCACGGAAGCTTGCATGGATGGAGTGCTTCTTTTCCATTTGTGTTTTTATTTTGTATCAATGTAAAGCTTTTGTGAATTGATGGATAACGGTTTTGGATGAACAATGTGAAACTTTTGTAATATGTAACGATGGAACTATGTGTTGGCTATGTATGTATATATGATGAAACTTGTGTGTTGGATATGATTGTTATGTGGATGCTTGTATATATATGTGCTGGATATCTCATATGTTAAATAGTGACCTGAGATTAAGAAAAAACGATTTTTTTTAAAAAAATTGTTACTAATGGCGCACTTTCATAAAGTGCGTCATTAGTATACCAGATACTAATGGCGCATCTGTGGGATACTAATGGCGCACCTGTGATGCATCATTACTAAAATATTCTAGTGGCGTGGTACTAATGGCGCACCTGTAGTGCGCCATTAGTAGCCAAAACAGGTGCGTCATTAGTAGGCCTTTTTCTAGTAGTGTGTATAGTTGTCATGAACACCCTTTACCTGCTTTTGGCTCAACTGCAAGGACAAATGAAGAATCACTACAGACACTTCATCAACAATCAAAAAGCATGGTATAAACCAAGGATGAAAGTTATAAAAAGTTGTTAGTACCAGCTCGTGAAAACTTCAAGGCTTACGTATGATGCACCTGGTCACGTTGAATTAGTTCCACCGAGGGCAAAAGTCAATTGTTTTCATTTCATTTTCATGTGGCTGCTGAACGAGGGCAGTGATACGGAATGGTCAAGAGATCGATCGATGCAGGGACTACGTACCTAGCCTAGCTAGATATAGATATGGTTGTCACGTTCAAACGGCTTTCTTCATGCAATTGAACTCCCTGCAGCTGACCGTGCATCCATGCGTGCGTGCATCTCGGTCATCCACATCGTCGTCCCCTTTAATTTATTCTCGTCCATCTCACCGGCAACTAATTATTTGTGTGGCGGCGGCACACACACTACTACTAGCTGCAGCGGGCAGCATGGGCTTGTACCAAAATAGGCTGAAAAGTTGCAGTTATTTTCGTTATCTTCTTCCCACCATCTCCATCCAAAAATCTCATATACTGCTTCTCACCTCATATTCTTTGTTATCTGGATTCATTATACATGTAGACTGTTAGCCCCCGGCCGGAGAAATTTGTGCATGCAGCAGCTAGGTAGCGGGCCTATCATTTGAGCTGACCTTCACGCACCAGGTTTGTCACGGAGCTCCATGTCAATTCTGGCAAGTGGAGTGCTCGGGAGGAGTTCCTTCAGCTCTAGCTCTGGCTGCGCGCGCGTCCGTCGCCGTCGTCATCGTCACGGCTCACGAGGACGGATGACCACCACCATCTCTCTCACCAGTTTCAAGATCGGGTGGGCGGGCCGGCCGGCCGACGGCGCGCGCACGTCGACACGTGCGACGACGGCGACAACACGGGCGACGGCAAAGCTAACCCCGGCCCGCCCAGGTCCATCGCCCGAGTTCACGTCAACGGCGATGTGCGCGCGCGCTCGATCGTACGCTACGCTAGATGTGCTACATGTCGTTGTTCTTCCAATGCTTGTCTGGTTCCATTTGTTTTGGCAGACAAGTAGGACAAATTCACTATTTCAATCCTTTTCGTTAACTTAAAGCATGATCAGACCCTATGTGTAAAAGTTCTTTGGATCTACCCATTTTTCTATCGCCATTGTCTTTGGCGGTAATGCTAGCACATCCTATGCCCAAGGTCTTTGACGGTATGCTAGCACATCCTATGGTCAAGGTCTTTGATGGTAGAACTTGCATATATTGTCACGCCCGCTTGGTAAGAAAAATACCTTATCGTCATTGTCTTTGGCGGTAGGGACATGCATACAATGATAATAGGGGTACGCATGCAATAAAATAAAGATGAAAACCCTACTGCCATAGGCTATGGCGGTAGGATAACGCATCCTATCGTCATAGACCATGACGTTAGGATGTGTTACTCTATCGCCAAAGACAATAACATTAGACAAATGATCAGATCCAAAACAATTTTGCACATGGGTCAAGTCGTGCTAAATTAATGGGAAAAGGGTCAAAACAGAAATTTGGCCGACAAGCAGCAGTACCCCAAAGGTACCCTATAGCTAAGCTACGGGCCTACAGTACGTGCCTGGAAACAAAAAAAAGGCCGTTTGTTCGTGCATGTGATGTGTGTGCACAGATTGGTGAGTGAAGTCTGAAACAGACCCTGTGGTTGTAGGCGCAGTTGGAGATGAACCTCAACCTCCAAATCCCGGAAGTTCATACCCTGAACTCTCAGATCCCAGATTTTTTGATCCTTGTGTGTTTATCCAAACGGCGGGATTGGTACGTGGGTTGGGAAAGGCTGGGAAGCGGCTGAGTCAGCACCTGCTGGTGGGGTCTCAGGCTATAACCTGGTCGAGCCAGACCAACTCTCTCAACCCCCTCGTCTTCCACTTCGCCCCTTCCTCTGCTGCGACGCGACGCGCCTGTGTTGCTCTTCCACGGTGGTGACGGCGATGAGCGGATGATCGTGACGGCCGCCGCCGACCTCTCCGGCAGAAAAGAGCAAGGTACGGCTGATCCATCTCCCCTCTCCAATCTCTGGTGTTTTCTTCTTTTTTGTCTTGGTTAGGTTTAGGGTTTTTGTCTTGTAAAGCTGCAGAAATTAGGGGTCTTAATAAATGGATTTGATGTTGATTTATGTTGTCTAGTGTAGTAATCAGTTGTGATGCTTGCAATGTAGGTTCGTTTTGTTGAATCCATGGACCCGACAGACATTTTGAACGTCAGGTTTCATATAGGGGGGCAGTTTATTCAAATTGGTCCTTCTCTGGACTATGTTGGGGGAGATGTGGCCTACTCTGAGATTGAGAGGGACAAGCTGTCCTTGCAGGAGGTCAAGGGTTTTCTTGCAGATCATTTGACAGTAAAGGAAAGCATGAAGTATTATTTTCTTATGCCTGGTAGAGACCTGATTAATGGGTTGTTGTTTCTACATGATGATGCTGGTTGCATGATGATGTCAGATCATACAACAGATGGTGGAGTTGCAGAAATTTTTGTGGAGTACAATGGGGAACAGGATGAAGAAGGAGAGGAGAGTGGCTCTGATTTTGAGGAGGAAATTCAGGATCATATGCTAAGTGGAAGTGAAGAAGATATGCCTATTGTCATGAGTGCTGAAGAAGTGCAATTGGATCATCAGAATGTAGATGAAGAATTAGTACAACAAGTACTTGTCCCCAATAACAGTGGTGTTATTACTGCAGTCATAAGCAGCCCATTGAAGAGAAGAAGTTCTGAAACTTGCAATCCTTCTCAGAGTTCTCAAGTGTGCAATCCTTCCCAGCCTATAATAGTGCCTGCAGCAGCAGCAGTTTCAGCAAGATATAAAGCACCAACACAAGGGGCAGAGCTTGCAGCAACAACACAAGGAGCAGAGATTGCAGCAACAACACAAGGAGTACAACATGCAGCAGCAGAGCAAGGAGCAGAGCAAGCAAAAGAGGAGTCTGATTCAGATGATTCAGAGGACAATGACTATGTTCCACATACTGATGATAGTGGAGAGGAATCAGAGGTAGTTGAGCTAAGAAAACATGCAAGGAAGTTCAGAAAAAAGATGAAAGACTCCAGGAAATGGGTTACTTCAGATGCATCAGGGGCTGTTCCTATTGACTTCATTGCAAATGTTGAAGAAGTAGTGGAGGAAATGGAATTTGAGTCTAGTGATGAAGATTATTCCTATGATGAAGATGAGGAGGGGCACATTGTTAGAAGGAAGAGCAAGTATCCTAGATTTGACCCTCATACTGATATTCCACACTTTAGTTTGGGGATGGTTTTCAGAAGCAAAAATCAATTTGTCAAAGCAATTAAGAGATATGGTCTTGCTACAAAAAGAAGCATCAATTTCTTAAAGTTTGAGGAGGTGAAGGTGAGAGCCAAATGTGGATGGCCTGGGTTACCATGGCTTGTGTATGGAGCAAAGACTAGCAGGTGCTCAAGGTTCCAAATCATTACATATGAGGATGAGCACCACTGTGCACAGAACAGGGAAAACAGGCTTGTTTCTGCAAAGGTCATAGCAGAAAGATATGAACATTTCATCCTTGCCAATCCAATGTGGAAGATTAATAGCATCAAAGCCACTGTCCTCAAAGATATGTTTGCTGATGTGTCAACCTCAAAGTGCAAGGCAGCAAAAAAGATTGTCATGGATAAGTTGATGTGTGGTATGAAGAGTGAGTATACTAAAATCTTTGACTATCAGTTAGAGTTGCTTAGAAGTAACCCTAGGAGTACTGTTGCTGTTTGCTTGGATCCAAAAGAAATGGAAATTAATGTTTTCCAACAGTTCTATGTTTGTTTCAATGCTTTGAAACAAGGGTTTAAAGCTGGATGCAGGAAGGTCATAGGCCTAGATAGATGCTTCTTCAAAGGAGCATGCCAAGGTGAATTACTTGCTGCAATTGCTAGGGATGCAAACAACCAAATGTACCCTGTAGCATGGGCTGTTGTGGAAAAAGAAACTACAGAGACATGGAAGTGGTTTATTGGGCTGCTAATCAAGGATTTGGATATCAATGATCAAGGAGCTGGCTGGGTTTTTATTTCTGACCAGCAAAAGGTAATTTTGTCTACAAGTTTCTTAGTATGTTGCATTATTTGTTCCATATGTGTATGTTGTACTTGTTACATGTGTGTATGTTGTACTTGTTTTAATCAATAATGTTAGGGGCTAGAGGTAGGCTATGTGGTTGTCGATAAGGTTAGGGGTTAGGGTAGGTGAGGCTAGGTAGTAGTCGATAAGGATAGGGGTTAGGGGTAGGTGAGGCTATGTGGTTGTCGATAAGGTTAGGGGTTAGGGGTAGGTGAGGCTATGTGGTTGTCGATAAGGTTAGGGGTTAGGGTATATACTTTCATTGCATTCATATATTGTTGTGTATTGCATTGATATATCATCTTGTTGTTAACATTTATATCTCTTTTGTAGGGATTAATTAACAGCATGAGAGATTATTTGCCTAGGGCACAACATAGGATGTGTGCAAGGCACATTTATGCCAATTGGAGAAAGAAGCACAGGGATCATGAACTACAAAAAAGATTTTGGGCAATTGCCAAGGCTTCAAACAAACAGGATTTTAATTACAACAAGGCCAGGCTTGCTCAGAAAACCCCCGATGGTGCAAAAGATATTATGAGGACAGAGCCAGTGCATTGGGCTAGGGCATTCTTCCCATATGGATCAAACTGCGAGTCAGTGGATAACAACCTATGTGAGTCTTTCAACAATGCCATCATAGAATCAAGGTTTTATCCCATAATATCACAGCAAGAGATGATAAGGAAGAAGATGTATGTCAGAATTCAGGAACAGAGAAGCAAAAGTGATAAGTGGCATGGAACAGTTTGCCCTAACATTTTTAAGAAACTACAGGGCAACATCAAGAGAACTCAGTTTTGTGAGGTGCTCTGGAATGGCAAGGATGGATTTGAGGTCAAGCATTTGACTGGCAGAGGAAGGAGGTACACAGTGAACCTTGAGAAGAAGACATGTTCATGTGGATATCTACAGTTGGCAGGCCTTCCTTGTTGTCATGCAATCTGTGCTATATACAAAAATGGTAGAAAAATAGAAGAATTCATTGACCCCTGCTACTACATTAAGACTTTCAAGAAAATATATGAGCATTGTCTCCAGCCTATGGAAGGTGAAGAATGTTGGCCAGTTTCTCAGAACCCTAGGCAAGTGGCACCTGGCTATATTGCAATGCCAGGAGCAAGGAAGAAAAACAATGATAGAAGGAGAGAGGAGGGGGAAGCACCCAAAGGAAAGAAACTTAGCAAGCATGGAATTCAAATCACTTGTGGGTCATGTGGGGGGAAGGGACACAACAAAGGATCTTGCTTAAAGAATGCTGATAGAAACAAAAAAACAAAAGCATTTCTTGGGAAGAGAGGAAGGCAACAGAGGTCCACTGAGGTAATATGCAACTGACCATTAGCAATTTTTGCTCTACTAACTTTTCATATGCACCTGACCAGTGCTTTGTTGTTTTTCTTTGATTGCAGCAAGTAGAGACTGAGGCTACCAAAAGAAGGGCAGCTACAGCTAGATCTTCTCAACCTGCAACCAGGACTCAAACTCCTCATTCCTCTCAACATGCAGCAACTACAAGCTCACAGCCAGGCTCCTCAAGTTTCAGACCTCCCAGAAGATCAGCACCAGCTGGAAATGAAGCACCTGGAGGAAGTACATCTACTGGCAGAGGCAGAGGAATAGGTTTCATGCCCTGGTTCACAGCTTCTGGGAACTACTGAAGTTGTGTATTACTGAAAATGTGTTTCTTTTGATCCATATGCAATTGTACTCATGTGTAGAACCTCGTGAAGTACTCTTATTTTGGATGTGTGTGTCCCTGTGAACTTATGGTTATGTGGTATGCAAAGTGCTATGCTAAGTGAACATGGATGCTATCAAATATGTGATGATCTATATTTAAGAAATTTCCTGAGAATGGGTTTATTTTATTTAGTTGCTGACAAAAATGAGCCTGGCTTCACTTATTTTTGCTGCTGCAAACAATGAGCATGGCTTCACTTATTTTTGCTGCTGTCAACAATTTTCTGTAATATGTGAGTTCTGCCAAAAGTTTGGATGGGTTTTGTTCATTCCTGTGAACGTTCTCTGTCAAAAATGACCCTTTAAACCTGACAAAAATTTACACTGTTTACACTGTCTATAGTTTATTTTGCTGCTGTCAAAAATGACACTTCAAACTTGACAAAAATTTGCAAACTGAATTCAGTACATTAGCAGTTAAAAATTCAGTATGTTGCCTGACAATTTTGGCGAACTGCATTTCATTCAAACAAATATAACAACTGGATCCACTACATTTTCTGAACGCATTACATTGCCTCACATCACATCCATTTGTCCACATGAACTAGGATAAGATCATCCCTATAACTAAACCTGACACAAATATCATAATGCCAAATAGCAACAGCAACCCTTTCCTAACACTAGTTTGCTCATTTCTCTTCTGCACTTCCACACACAATGCACCAACACTTGCATCTCCATCTTTACAGATTGCTGCTGCATCATCCTCTAGCTGCCAAACCCTATCTCGAAGATCACCCAACAATACACGCACGAATGGAGATGTTGGGCCGTCGTGCCACTCAACAAATCCATGCTGTTCAAGAGAAACAAAAGTTTATCAGAAAAATCGAACAAAGCAGAGGAGCCTTCAGGTTCAGCGCATATAAGAACAGGGCAAATACAAGTACAGAGACTACCTGAGCTTCGACGCATGCATAGTATCTCCTCCCAGGGTTCGCCGCACTCCATGAAATCCATCGCGGCGCCTTCCTCCCGCACTGGCCGCAGTAAACCGCCGGCTCGTACTCCATCAGCTGCTCACGATACGGCACTGGCGACCTAGCTGCTGCGCCTCTCCGTCGAATCCCTCCGCCGCGTGAACGGGCGGAACCAATCGAGGACGACGACATCACCCTGGCCACCGGCAATCGCCGCCCTCTCTCGGTCGCCTTGCTCTGAATCGAGGTGGCCGCCTTCCTCTCTCACTCTCGCAGTTGAACCCTAGAGAAATTCCCCACCTGCTCCGCTATTAAAAACATACCTGCCCGAGCACAACTGGCATGATTAATTCGCAATCCCACCCTCGAATGGTGCCACGTCAGCAAATCCTGGCCTAAACAAGGTTAAGAGCGAAAAATCTGGGATCAGAGAGTTCAGGGTATGGACTTTCGGGATTTGGAGGTCGAGGTTCATCTCCGACTGTGCCTACAACCACAGAATCTGTTTCAGACTTCACTCCAGATTGATAGATATATGCATGTGCGGTGAACGTGTGTCATTAAGATGAATCTTAGCGTTGATGGGTTTGGTAGACTAGTTCGTTCGAGATATGGGTTTGTCGCGTGTCACTTGTCACGCACGTTTGGTTGGTGTTCTCTCGACTATAGTGCACCTACGTGCCTGCTTGACTTGAGTAACTCGACTACCTAGTTTTCTTTAGAAAAACACTGGCTGAGTTTCATAGCATACAGCTTAATGATAGCTAGTGTCAGGTTGCTCGTCACACCGTAAAAGTAGTAGCTACGGACCTAACTTCATACTCCCTCCGTTCCATAATATATGATTTTCATTTGTCAAAATATAAATGTATCTAGACATATTTTAGTATATAGGTACATCCACTTTTAAACAAATGGAAGTCAAGTATTTTGGAATGGAGGGAGTACATGTTGATGCACACATAGGATTGACCAGCAAATCAAGGTTTTTATTATGAAAAGAAGTACTGACTTCGTCCCGAATTACTTGTCGAAAAAATGTATAGTGACCTAACTTGGCCGGATGCATGGCAGGCTACGTCATGGGCTCAGCCGTCATGGCCTTGATCTACGGTGCTACTTCGGATGTTGCGGCTGCAATTGTGGGTGTGCTGGTTTGGCCCTGGCAATCTTCGTCTGTCATGGTGTCTTCCTGTCGAACGTAGACCTCTTCGATCTGGCCACTGACAAGTTTCGGTCTTCTGCGGGGAGATTTATATGGATTGACGAATGTCGTCCCTAGATATCTAGATCGGAAAGGCTCCGGTCACGCGCTCTTATATTATCAGCCAACACGGCTTCAAAAGGGCGCGACGTGAAGCTTCACTTTATTATCAAAGTCGTTGGACATGTTTAAGTCAAGATTTTCAAGGCATTGATAGAGGTGTAGAAAGTCATGGCGGCTACGATTGGAGGTCTTGAAGCATCAGAAAGGTGTACTGTATACGATGAAGACTATGTGCTAGGTGTTTGGTGGATTGCACAGCGGCCTTGGCAAGCGGGGGCGGCGGCACTGGAGGTCTGCAATTTTGGTGGTGCTCCTCGAGTACCGAGTCTTGATTCCTAGAGTGAAAACTCAAGGTCTGGCCTTCATTGATTGTACATGGCAATAACCTTGTTGAAGACATTGTTTTTCGGTGAACTCGGACTTTTTCCATGGTGAAAACTCAAGATCTTCGATCGGACAATAACAACGCTTACGCATTGTTTTCTTCTTGAAGGCGTTGCTTTTGGAGAACCCCTTTTGTATGCCGGGTGTTGTTTTTTGTGGTGGTTAGAGGGTTTTTGTTGCTAGTGACTGATCACCGTGGCGGGGCTTTTTCTTCTTTCTTTTTCTTTTTCTTTTTTGGTTGTGTGTTTCCTGATGTTTTTGAACATCTTGTTGGTACAAAGGCCAGATGTAATTTATATCACCGCGATATAAATAATTCCTTTCATGGAAATGTGTAGAAATGAATGTATCTAGAACTTAAAATATGTCTAGATATAATCATTTATGCTATAAGTAATTTTGGAGTAGGGAGTACCCCGTATGATTGTATGAGCTACTCGATTAGTTGTGATCTGCATACACATATGGACTCAGATGGCATCCAACACTGGCAAGAACACGTTGGTCAATTCATTAACCAGCCATTTCATACTCTAGGATAGCTTTATTGATGAGTAGCGGCGCGGAATACTAGAAATAAATCATGTATTTTATCGGGGAATGAATATGGCACGTCCACTTCACAATTCGGATTTTCTGAGTCAGGTCTTTCAGTTGATAAGGACGAGCCATGCATGGCCAATGAATTCATCGAGAAGCTAGTGCGATGGCCAGTGGCCAAGTACTCGAGTATGTCGATCGACATAACGTACTACGAAACTACGAAAAACACCACATCCCCTAGGCGGACTCGGTGACATGGGCCCCCATGTAACTTTCAACCATACATGTTTAGTTTAAAATTTGACTATAATAATTCAACTGACTCCATCGACAATAATAATACTAAAAAGATAGCAAAATGTAATTAACATGCCATGATTACCTCAAATAAGAACCAAATTCGATTGACTCCATCGACAACAATAATACTTCAGTGCTAATTTTTCTTCTTCGGACGTTTCTTGATGCAAAGTCATTAAGGGCACAATCAAGATCAACATTGTCCAAGATATCCTTCTCAATGCAGCACATAGCCAAGCCATTTAATCTATCTTGCAACATAGTTGACCTCAAAAAAGTTTTCAGTAGTTTCAGTTTAGAGAAACTTCTTCCAGTCGAGGCTACACACTGTTAAGAGGATCCGATAGGCAATAGAGACATTTGGATAGCAATCTACAACCATAACAAACTGAAGAATCTCAAGCGCGCTGACATGAAACCATCTGGCAAAGTTAGCTGCAACACTTTTACCTCAGAGACGAAATCATGAAGATCAACATCAGATGAGTTATCATCAGAAAAAGCTTTTGCAAAAGTAGTGCAACATTCCCATAGACTGCTATCATCCAAGGACTTCAGATTTTTTAAATTGAATAAGAAACCAAACACGTTTTCAAATTTTTTAAATTGATCAAAGTGACTGGTCAAGGAAAGAATTGCATTGTAAACTATGTAAAGTACTTACTCAAAGAACCAATCAGTGTTTGAAGTTTGAGATCAGTTTCTTTCTTTCTTCTCCCTTTTTCAGCACCAACAATTGCTTCTTATTAGGCAACATAGCAGGATATAATGTCCTAAAATCATGAAGAAAAGAGGGTACAAAGAATTAAAAATCTATATATCGGATGTTTGAAACCCTAGACATACATGTGGATAGTTGAATACGTACATACTAAATAAAAAATATAATATAATACTACTGAAATTGTCAAATTGGGATTGGGGGGGGGGGGGGGGGGGGGGTGGATCAGGTCATCAGGAACATGGATGGATCATGGATATGTACGTACTATTACTAACTCTGTGGATTGTGTGTGCTCACGGGCTGAAGAAACTGTCGGATAGAGTGGGTCATGGATTACCTTGGCTCTTTGCAGACTTTGGGCTACCGGACTGTTGTGCGGCGCGCGCAGCGGCGGCCGAGATGGCGAGGCACCGAGCGCCGAGCGGCAGGCAGGACGAAGAGATTAGAGACGAACCGTCCAGACTCCAGAGGAAGGAAAAGAAAATGAGCAGCCCGCTAGCGTACGCTTCGTAATCGATCGCATGGGCCTTGCGCCCTAGCCCATCTCATTTTTTTACCTATTTTTTGCTGGGCAATAGTATCTATATGTACTGCATCATGGCCCCCCCTCCCGCCTGGGCCCTGGGCTGCCGCCCACCGCCCATACCCCAGGGCCGGCCCTGCACCACATCCACACCACAACAAGATGCAAGGACTTGCACAATGCCAACAAAAGCACCACATCCACAACCAAATACAAGGACTTGCACAATACCAACTGAAGGCTGGACTTGTTTCAAACTCGGATACAATCATACGGATTACTCCATACGTTCGGAATTGGTGTTTATATACCCCCCCCCCCCCTCCCCCCCTCCAAAAAAATTATATTCTGGTTTGTTGAGTTAAATAAATTAACAGAAATGCTAAAACACAATCACCCGGTTATTTTAATGTTCCAAACTCTTTTTTCGTTAATTGGTGTCGCAGTCTCTCGCTGGTGAAGTTTTATCTACTTATATGAAATCCGAAATAAAAGTTACTTTTGCGGTCACATTTTCACAATTTGGCAAAAAAGAGATCAGACCTTTAGAAAAATCACTTGTCGGTCCCCTAGATTAAACTTTACAAAAATATTCATAAATTACACTCCCTCTATTCACAAATATAACATGTTTTAATTTTCTTTTAAAATGAGATGTATGTAGACACGTTTTGGTGCACTCATTTCAGTTCACATGCAGTCCATTTTGAAATATCCAAAACATCTTATTTTAAAAAATGGAGGGAGTACTTTTATTTGAAGCAATTGCACCTTTAAAAAAACTTCCATAAATGAAACCAAGTCTATAGACAACAAGAATAATAACTCGGTTCTTTTCTTTCCGAATGAGAATAACCCGCCCCGAGAAATGAGCGGTCGAGCCGGATGACAAAAGTGTGACTGAGAAAGATTAAACTTCTCAAAAACTTTCGCAAATCAAACTTTTATTTATAGCAATTGTGCCTTTCAAAAAACTTTCATAAATATTGGATGCCGATAAGTGTCACACGTGTGAGCGTTAGGGGGTCTGCCCACACATTTTGTGTGGTGTATAAGAGGAACAACCCACACACCTACGTGTGGGCAAAACAAGTAATGCACATACACCTCTTTTTCCTCTTCTGATCCCCCTCACACGCGTGCGTGTGGGTGAAATAGATAACACCCACACGCCCCGTACGTCAGGCCTTGTACCTCGTGGTCCCGCACGCCCCGCGTGACAGTCACCGCGCGTCCCGCAGTTGCCATGGTCCAGACACTTGTCCATATTCGTTTAACTGTAGTTGCCATGTCGCTGAACTTCGGTTGCCATGTCGGACAACTACAGTTGTCATGGTTGCTCAACTGCAGTTGCCATGATTTCAAAACTTCAGGAGTTGCCACCCACTAACACTAGGCAGTTGCCGTGTAGCATTACAAAAAGGCATGGCAAAAAACATGTTCGGGTAAAAGATAGAGTTGCCGTGTGCTCACAAGCACGCTAGGGCAGTTGCCATGTAAAGAGAAAGAGTTGCCATCTGCTTACGTGCGTGCTAGGGCAGTTGCCATGTATCATGCAAAAACACATGGCAACTCGGGTAAAAGAGAGTTGCCATCTGCTTACAAGCAAAGCTAGGGCAGTTGCCATGTACCCTTCAGAAACACGTGGCAACTGTCAGCTTTGGGTGTGGGCGAGGAGACGGGCGTGTGGGCGAAGTGATAAACGCCCATACACCAACCCCCTCTGCGTGCGTGAAAACTATTATGTGGGCGAATTGTTAAACGCCCACACACCAGCCCCCGTGTGGTGAAAAAGGACATGTGGGCGACCGGATGAATGCCCACACACCAGTTTAGTCCTACGTGGCACTCAAAAACTGCTAGAACGCTTCAAGATTCATGCAGAATTGGTTGGACGAGAATCCATGCGTGTGGGCGAGTTGCCAGACGCCCACACGTGTGGACGCAGTGGCGGAGCCAGGATTCGAGTATAGGAGGGGCCGAGTACGTATATTGATCGAATCTTGTTGATAATTACTAGTTGCTTCTAACTAAAATTGTTGATCGTTGGGGGGGGGGGGGGGGGGGGGGGGGGCAGGCCCCTGCTCGTCCCCCTGGCTCCGCCCTTGTGTGGACGTTAGTGTTTTCGTAAATATTTCATAAAAAATAAACTTCCATAAATGAAACAAAGTGTCCAACGACAAGAGAAGCAACTCGGTCGACAAAAGTGTGCTTGAGAAAGATTCCACACCGGCACTAGCACAGCTAGCTACAATCTAGATTTTTCATGCATGCCAGATTTTTTACCCCTTTATCTCTCGAGAGGATGCATGCTAGATTTTTAAGAAGCGGAAATATCACATGAGCGAGGACTCCATGGACAAAAGAAACCCAGCCAACGCACCCGTGCACACCTCATCCGGCCGGTGTGCAAGAAAGATTCCACACTGGCACTTGCACAGCTAGCTACTCTACATGCTACTAGATTTTTCATGCACGCCAGATTTTTTCTTGAGAGAATGAACGCTGGATTCAGGAGTCGGAGAGCAGTGAGCGGCGGCTACCAGATACGGTTGCGCACAGCTCATCGACGCAAACGGGACTGGCGCACGCCCGCCCCCGACCTCCTCGCTGACACCACACACTCACGCCGGCGGGACGCGACCCCTCCCCCTCCCTGTACATGCAGCTGCCGCTTCTACCCCTGGAGAACCCTAACAACCACAGGTCCCTGCCACCCAGCGCTAACGGACAGGATACCTTGGGCCATATAAGCACACGCACGCCCCGTGCATCCATCCCGCCACTCGATCCCCAGGATAGATTCTGGTCTGGTCCAGTGTGTGTGTGTGTGTGTGTGTGTGAGCTTCTCCCTTCCTCTTTTGATCGTGTGTGCAGCGTGCGTGTCGATGGCGCAGCAGGGGCAGGGCGCGGCGGCGACGTCGCTGCCGCCGGGGTTCCGGTTCCACCCGACGGACGAGGAGCTCATCCTGCACTACCTCCGCAACCGCGCCGCCGCCGCGCCGTGCCCGGTCCCCATCATCGCCGACGTCGACATCTACAAGTTCGATCCATGGGACCTCCCTTGTAAGTTCTCAACCAATCAACCGATCACCGCTGTATGTAGTCCCTGCTCTGCTCACCATGGTTCGGCTCTGATGATGAATGGAACTGCAGCCCAGGCGGTGTACGGCGACTGCGAGTGGTACTTCTTCAGCCCGCGGGACCGCAAGTACCCCAACGGCATCCGCCCCAACCGCGCCGCCGGCTCCGGCTACTGGAAGGCCACCGGCACCGACAAGCCCATCCACGACGCCGCCACCGGCCAGGGCGTCGGCGTCAAGAAGGCGCTCGTCTTCTACAAGGGCCGCCCGCCCAAGGGCACCAAGACGGCCTGGATCATGCACGAGTACCGCCTCGCCGCCGACCCCCTCGCCGCCGCCGTCAACACCTACAAGCCCATCAAGTTCCGCAACGTCTCCATGAGGGTACGTGACGTCCATCCCACTTGCTTCCATAAATTAGTTATCGTTTGGTTCGTTACCGGCGGCGCCGGCCATACCCGCGTGCAGCAGTGTCACGCATCCTACCCTGATCCTCTTGGCGCCACGGCCCACGCGTTTGCTTTGTTGCACGGTTGCACCGGCCGTGCCGTTGCAGCGTTGATCGCTAGAAATGCATCCATCTTTATTTAATGACTGAATTACCCTCTAACCTGAGATGACTGTGATTAGTAGTACTATCAAGCTAATAGTATCATATCACATCGAGCTGTACTTTGATGAATGATACCTTATGAGTGAGCACGAGAGATGCTTAATTTGTTTTCCTCTGCTTTGATTGGAGAAGGGAACAGCTTTGCGATTGATGGGTAGCTAGCTAGTGGCAGCCATTGATTCGTCAAGTTCAATAGCTTTCGACAGCGATAGGCATGGTGGTACCGGTACCGATATTGATTGATTTATTTATGTTGTTCATATGTCTGCAGCTCGATGACTGGGTGCTCTGCCGGATCTACAAGAAGACAGGCCTGGCGTCGCGGATGGTGCCGCCACTCGCCGACTACGACCACATGGCCGACCACGACGACCTCTCCAGCGGCGGCGCCTTCACCTACGCCACCTGCAGACCCCTGATCAAGCAGCAGAAGCACCAGCAGCCGCACGCCGGGAGGCTCCCGACGTTCCCGTCCATCTCCGAGCTGTTCGACGACTACCCGTTCGCGCAGAACTTGGACACCTACGTCGAGCACGGCGCCACCCACCACCTCGCCGTCCACCCCTCCCTGAACCAGCTCCTCCCCGTCGGCGACACTAGGCACGTAGTGGAGCCGTCGTACTACGCGCCGTCGACGTCGTCTCCAGACGCTAGCGGCGGGAGCGCCAGGAAACGCAAGGCGGTGAGCCCGGAAGAACGCGGCACGCACCAACCGTCGGCCAAGAAGCTCAACGGGTCGTGCTTCGATGCGCCGCCGCAGTCGGCGAATGGCTGGCAGGCCGTGGCGTCCGTGCTGGGCGGCCTCAACCATCACATGCTTCCTCAGTTCTAAGCCTGCTCTTCACGACCCTTGTTCAGGATCTTCACCATATCCGGGAGCTGCTCTGCGAGCTGGGTGATGGCGCACGTTGGACGAAAAAGAATTCTTACATAACCTGCTTGTACGCTTCATCTCAGTAGACCCCATCTATCAGATGGCACGTGGCTTTGCAAATCTCAAAGCAACAAAAGCACCCAACCTTATGGTCCCCATCACCAAATCCTGGTGTTGATTAGAATTCCTATATGCCATTTTTTTGAAAGAAAGGGTTTTCCCCGTCCCATTTTATTATAAGTGAGGCACACAGGCCAAATAGCAGGGCCAAATTGACAAGATTTCTGGTATCTTAAGCAACAAATAGAGCCTACAAGCCAAACATCAGGAGCCAATCGTCGACATGACAAATTTAGCTAGACTGGCATCTTGCAAATCCAACGATGGGTTGATATGGAGCTCTCCTCTTCGCCGATCCAGAATCAACAAGCATCTTTGAAGCAACACATATCGGGAGTCGTCACACATGATCTTCCATTGGCGCAGCAGAGCGCTAACCCTTGCTAACGGTGGGTTAACTCAAGAAACAATTGATCGAGAACTAGGTCAAGCATATTCGCTCCGTGGTAATCAAAACCCAAGCAATACAACCTAAAGCAGGAGTAAGCTTTTACCTCGTTGAGAGGGGCCGAATCTGGGTAAACTCCCTGTGTCCTTTGTCTTGTTTTAACCCCTTCAAGCTAACCTAGCGGCGATGGCTCCACACCTAAGTCCTTTCGCTAGGGCATCTGCCGTGTTAAGTCCACGACATGTTTGTGAAGAATTTATTGTGCCTTTCAAGAGATTGTGATGGAGCATTTAGAGGAGCAAGTGGTGACCAATATGATGTTCATGGTGAAACTTGATATGCTCATGAAAGAGTCTTTGGTTATCCAGTCTTGAAGCAATGAAGTGGAATGAAGAGTTCATTGTGACTTTCAAGAAGCCAAGACGGAGCATGAAGTAAAGATGTTGGTTGACCAAGAAGAAGAGCGAAGATTGTATCTAGATGGTGAACACACAAGTGTTGTATCTAGATGGTGAACACACAAGCGCAAATAATGTACCACATGGGACAAGTGATCTAGGATATGATAAGTAATTGTGATTTATGTTTTTTGAACTAACCCATACCGTGTTTTTTATGCCGATATGAGTTATGTGTTTATCATGGGCTTGTGTCAGAGCAAACATTTCAATTAGTCTATGTGAGGACGACATCAAGTGGTGATGGTCATCGAGAAGTGCAAGTGCAAGATGAGCATCTGGAGGTTATATTCTTTGAATCTTGCAGTCCACATCGTGATAATGTACATGTGAATATGTGCTTAAGTGAAGGCTTCCCTCATTTCAATATGGGGAAGCAATTCAAGAATCTTAACTGATCGTGGTAAAGAAAAGGATTTCAACTTAAGTCAAGCATTAACGTTGTCAACAAGCTCAAGTAGAAAGCACAAGGCAAAGGTATAACTTAGCTAGGTTTCTTAGTTTGATAACTGTACAACCAAAATGAGCTTTCAGGCGATTAACTTGATCAAGTTGTATGTAAAGAGCTCAAACCTTTGCATGTTTTACATCATTATTTATTGTTTAGCTTTGGTGGTTCTCTATGTGATAACCTTAGGATTGTCCATAGTTTGAAAAAGAGCCCAAGATCATCGAAATTGGAGTTCGCATGACAAAGTTATCAATGTTTTACATTATTGATGTGGGCTGTCTCTGGGTAGGCCGTTGGCATGGTGTTTCATCCGTGACACGGGTTGTCCACAGAAGTGTCGTTTGAGCCGATGACTAGTTTTTTAGGGTGGGCTATTTAAGGGCTTTGCATAGTTGCATTGGTTTGAGCTCCATGCATCAATTTCTTCAAGTGATATCCTACGAGTTTATTACTCTTGGAGGCCAACACCTCCTACATGATTTGGTGGTGTTAACTTCATGATCTCTTTGATAAGTTTGTGAAGAATCCTAGGTGGTCAAGGTTCCTTTGAAAGTTTTCTCGTTTGTGCACTACTGGAATCAGCTTCTTTGCCGTCTGCCATGGCAGACGACAAAGGCATAGATCTTGGACGGCAAACACCTTTGCCGTCTGCCAGCGGACGGTGAACTGTCCAGTTGAACACGTGCCAACAAAGGCCTTCTTTGTCGCCCGCTTCCTGGAAACGGGTGGCAAAGGATTGTGCCATCCGCCATCCGAGGCCAGCAGACGGCAAAGACAACGGACGACAGTGCGGTGGCGTGAGAGCCATTAGGGGGTTAACGATGCTCTTTGCCGTCCGCTGACGAACAGCAAAGAGCTCAGCTCGGCCAGCACCGAGAAGCTGCCATGTGTCCAGCTATGCCGTCTGCCAGCCGATGGCAAAGAGGTTTGAATCTTTGCCGTTTGCTGGTAGACGACATAGCTGGTCACTTTGCCGTCTGCCAGTAGATGACAAAATGACCAAATAGGCAGCCAGTGTTCCCAGTTTGCACAGGTGACTGCCACGTGTCCTCTTTGTCGTCTGCTAGCAGACGGCAAAGAGGCTATATATCCCCTGTTTTTATTTAAATCCAATTAATTAGACATGGTTTCAAAAACAGATGTACATGCATACATATCCAACAGCATGTCCAACAACATATTTCATCAAATCCAACAACATAGTTCAACAAAGTCCAACATATCCATATATACATAACCAGAAACAAGTTTCCAACAATATATCCATATAGACATACATATCCAAACAAGTTTTCATAAACAACAAGGAAGCATCAGAAGAATAGTACACTCCATGAATCCAAGCTTCCTCATGTAAAGCCAATCTGCAAATTGGGAAAGATGAAAGTTAGAAGAAGAAGAAGACTAGTTAGAAGAAGAAGAAGAAGATTTTTTTCTTCTCTTTCTTTTTATCCTCTCCTCTTCTTTATCTTCTTATTCTAACTAAGGTAGGTAAAAATGCCATTTTCTTGCTAAGCTAGGTAAAAATGCTAAGTGTAGGTCATTTTAGAGCTAAGCTAGGTAAATAGGTTATTTTGGAGCTTAGTAAGGTTATTATGTCATTTTCGAGGAAAATAAGGTAAGTCTATATCATTTTGGAGGTAACAAAGATTATCATGAAATTTTTGACCTAAGTATGCTAAGTATGTCATAATGAACTGAATAAGCTAAGTATAGCTCATTTTTTTATCTAACTTAGGTAATTATGCCATTTAGGAGGAAAATAAGCTAAGTATCCATTTGTAAAGCAAAACACTAGAGAAAACTTACCCTCATCACAAAAAATGTGAGGAAGATCGCAACTAAGGTAACAATTGATCCAACGGCATAATGATACCAAGCCTCATTATCAATGACATATTTTCTAATCTTCTTAAGCTTCAGGCGCATTGCATCCATCTTCAAGCGCATTGTATTCATCTTCATCTTGTGATCATCGATGACATCGACAACATACAACTCCAATGTCATCTTCTCTTCTTCAATTCTTTTATTTTTTTCTTTCAAATACTCATTTTATTTTTAAACTAAATTTAACTTCTTGACAAGAGGGTCGGTTTCAAATTCCGGTTCACATACCTCCTAGATTAAAATATCTCTATGTCAACTTGATGGCCATAATTGTCATAAATGCGAAATGCAACAAATAGTTATGAAAGAGAATGTACCACATCCAAATCATAAAGCGGGCGAGGGCCGACGGGGACGGACATCAAGACCATGGCACTATGTATAAGAAACAATCATACAAAAGTAAGAAAATTATACATACCAACTATATAAATCATACAATCATACAAATAACTATATAAATCAAGTACAACATAAAAATTTGAATACCTAATAATCACTATCGGTAATGACGTGCTCATCATCATCATTAATAAATCCATCATCATCATCACTATCGATAATGACGTGCTCATCATCATCATTAATAAATGCATCATCATGTGGAAGGCTACCTTTACGTAATCGTTCAAGCATTGACAGGTCATCTGCAGCAGTAACTTCTTCTTCTTCCGGCTCTTCTTGTTCCGACTCAGGGGTGAAGTTGGATTCACTATCGTTGTCTACTTCAATGTTCTGGGGTGGAGTAGAGCAGTTCTTGAAATGTTTTTTGGAAACACGTGTTTCTTGGAAGAATTCTCCTTCGTCATATGTGTCTTGGCTAATGTGAGGTTCATAATCCTCTTCATTGGGGGGAGGTGGTCTAACACGTGGAGGCACTTCATAAACGACATCCCAACCACTGAGATTTGGATCACTTTGATAGGCCCACGGTAGATAGAAAACTTGGGTTGCCTGTTGAGCCGTAATGTAGACATCGGGAACATCCAAATGGGTGGTTTGTTTGATTTCGACTAGCCTTGTATGTTCATGAGTCCTTCTAGTCTCCCTCGGCTGGAACCAATAACATCTGAAGACTACGACATTGGGTGGGTTTTCACCATAGAATTGAAGTTCATAAATTGCTTCAACTCTTCCATAATACTCGATACCTCCTTCGTCGATAGCAGAGACACAACAATTTGTAGACTTTTGGTCGGCCATAGATAGCTCTTTGCCGTAGGTACGAAAGCGATACCCGTTGATGTCGTATTTGTCAAATGAATGGACCTTATAGTCAAAACCATCAGCTACTTGTCTCAATTCGGCATCCATAATCTCTGAATTAGCCTACAAGTTTAATATGAAAGTATTGTTGCATTAGTCGCAAATTAACCAAAGAAATGAAAGGGTCTAATGGAAATTACCGTTTTTTGAACCAAGAGATGAAACCGGGATATTCGGCTCCTTGCTTTGCCAGAAGCTCATACTCTTCGACGGAATCCTTTTGGATCACCGCTCCATACGAGAATATGCCGACGTATCAACTGCATCAAATATCTAGGAATAAGAGCAATTCAAAGAAATTAGAAGTTGCGAAACAATGTACCGAGATCTTACTCGATGTACGGCCGCACTTCTGTTAGGTTGTTGAAGAGATACAACGAAATGGTCTGCCATTCTTCAACATCCAACAATACTGGTTTCCAACCACTGGCTGGTGCGAGATTCCCTTTGAATAGGCTGAGGTTGGATTAACCCTTTTTAGGGTCATCAGCATTGTACCGAGGCTTCGGATTATGCAAATGATGATTTTTGGCTTCGTAGTGTGCTGTCACGAAGTTTGCCGCCTCCTCAATGATGAATGCCTCGGCCATCGATGCTTCTATTCTACGTTTATTTTTACATTTTGCTCGAAGCGACTTCTGCATCCTCTCAGTTGAGTAGCACCAACGATTTTGCACGGGCCCCCCAATCATGCCTCGGTCGGGAGATGCAAAATCAAGTGTTGCATTGGATTAAAGAAGCTTGGCGGAAAGATCATCTCTAACTTCCAGATCAACTCCGGCGCCAACTGTTCCATTTCTTCTAGGAGGCCAGGCGATAGTTCTTTCGCACAAATAACACGGAAGAAATATCTCAGCTTTGCCAATACTAGTCATTCATCCTCAGTGATGAAGCCACACAACATCACTGGTGTCGGTGTCAAAACCGGCGGATCTCGGGTAGGGGGTCCTGAACTATGCGTCTAAGGCAGATGGTAACATGAGGCAGGGGACACGATGTTTACCCAGGTTCGGGCCCTCTTGATGGAGGTAAAACCCTACGTCCTGCTTGATTGTTCTTGATGATATGAGTATTACAAGAGTTGATCTACCACGAGATCAGAGAGGCTAAACCCTAGAATCTAGCCTATGGTATGATTGTATGTTGTCCTACGGACTAAAACCCTCCGGTTTATATAGACACCGGAGGGGGCTAGGGTTACACAAGGTCGGTTACAAAGGAGGAGATCTACATATCCGTATTGCCTAGCTTGCCTCCCACGCCAAGTAGAGTCCCATCCGGACACGGGACGAAGTCTTCAATCTCGTATCTTCATAGCCCAACAGTCCGGCCAAAGGACATAGTCCGGCTGTCCGGAGACCCCCTAATCCAGGACTCCCTCAGTAGCCCCTGAACCAAGCTTCAATGACGATGAGTCCGACGCGCAGTGTTGTCTTCGGCATTGCAAGGCAGGTTCCTCCTCCGAATACACCATGGAAGAGTTTGAATACAAGGATAGTGTCCGACCCTGCAAAATAAGTTCCACATACCACCGTAGAGAGAATAATATTTCCACAAATCTAATCAGCTGACATGTTTTGACATCATGACATCACGCCACGGCCCAGTCATTATTCGAACCATTTTTCTTAACCAGCTCCGCACATAACGCGACGCGGTTTCCTTGACACGTCTTGTCAAAGCAGAGATCGTGTTCCCTTTATCACGGGATTCTCATCAATACAAACATGGTAACCCAACCGTGCCTGTTGGTATGACTCCTAGATCTTAGGTAAGTCTCAAACGGCCACGAGGAGGGTGCCTGATATTCAACCTCTTTATAAAGGGACAAGTCTTTTTCATTTTTCCCTCCCGCGCTCAATTGAATCCTTCCCCTGCCGCGAGTTCTAACACCCAAAGCTCAGGTCAGGTGCTTCGGACCTTCAACTATGTCTGGATCCAACCTTCAAGGTCGATGGAAGCTTTCCTCTGTCACAGAGGAGGACATCAAGAAGTTGAGAGAGGCCAGATATCTGACCGCCGAAATTTCGCATAGGCTGCCCGCCCGAGGGCAGGTCGTCCTTACTCCCGAACCCAACGAAAGCGTTGTGTTCATCTCCCTCTTCCTCCGAGGACTAGGCCTCGCTCTGGATCCCTTTGTTAGGGGTCTCATGTTCTATTATGGGCTGGATTTTCATGATCTGGCCCCGGATTCCCTCCTTCACATCTCGTCATTTATTGTCGTATGTGAGGCCTTCCTCCGCATTACCCCTCACTTCGGCCTGTGGCTCAAGACCTTCGATGTGAAGTAGAAGATGATCGAGGGGCAGCATGCAGCGTGCTGAGGTGCTTTAATAAGAAAAATCGCTGACGCTCCGTGGCCAGAGGGTTCCTTCCCAGAGGTGTCCGGATTGTGGCAGCGGGAGTGGTTTTACATCACAGCTCCCCGAAATGCCAAGTGGGTAGTGATATGTCTCCGTCGTATACATAATTTTTGATTGTTCCATGCCAATATTATTCAACTTTCATGTACTTTTTGGCAACTTTTTATATTATTTTTGGGACTAACATATTGATCCAGTGCCCAGTGTCAGTTCCTGTCTGTTGCATGTTTTTGGTTTCGCAGAATATCCATATCAAACGGAGTCCAAACGGGATAAAAACGGACGGAGCTTATTTTTGGAAAATATGAAAAATTCGGAAGGAAAATCAACGCGAACCAGTGCCCGAGGTGGTCACGAGGCAGGGGGCGCCCCCTACCCTCGTGAGCCCATCGTAAGGCGGTTGACGCTCTTCTTTTGCCGCAAGAAAGCTAATATTCGGAAAAAAATCACGGCGAAGGTTTCAGGCCAATCAGAGTTACGGATCTCCATATATATACGAAACGGTGAAACAGAGCCAGGGCAAAACGCAGAACCAGAGAGAAACAGAGAGATAGATCCAATCTCGGAGGGGCTCTCGCCCCTGCCGTGCCATGGAGGCCAAGGACCAGAGGGGAAATCCTTCTCCCATCTAGGGAGGAGGTCAAGGAAGAAGAGGGAGAAGGGGGCCCCTCTCCCCCTCTCCTCTGGTGGTGCCGGAACGCCGCCGTGGCAATCATCAACATCACCGCTATCTTCACCAACACCTCCGCCATCTTCACCAACATCTCCACCACCTTCCCCCCTCTATCTACAGCGGTCCACTCTCCCGCAACCCGCTGTACCCTCTACTTGAACATGGTGCTTTATGCTTCATATTATTATCCAATGATGTGTTGCCATCCTATGATGTCTGAGTAGATTTTCGTTGTCCTATCGGTGGTTGATGAATTGCTATGATTGATTTAATTTGCTTGTGGTTATGTTGCTGTCCTTTGGTGCCCATCATATGAGCGCGCGCGTGGATCACACCATAGGGTTAGTTGTATGTTGATAGGACTATGTATTGGAGGGTAGGAGTGACAGAAGCTTCAAACTAGCATAGAAATTGATGCATACAGGATTGAAGGGGGACCAATATATCTTAATGCTATGGTTGGGTTTTACCTTAATGAACATTAGTAGTTGCGGATGCTTGCTAATAGTTCCAATCATAAGTGCATAGAATTCCGAGTCAGGGATGACATGCTAGCAGTGGCCTCTCCCACATAATACTTGCTATCGGTCTAGTAAAGTAGTCAATTGCTTCGGGGCAATTCCACAACTCCTACCACCACTTTTCCACACTCACTATATTTACTTTATTGTTTCTTTATCTAAACAGCCCCTACTTTTTATTTATGTACTCTTTATTATCTTGCAAACCTATCCAACAACACCTACAAAGTACTTCTAGTTTCATAATTGTTCTAGGTAAAGCGAACGTCAAGCGTGCGTAGAGTTGTATCGGTGGTCGATATAACTTGAGGGAATATTTGTTCTACCTTTAGATCCTCGTTGGGTTCTACACTCTTACTTATCGAAAACTATTGCGATCCCCGATACTTGTGGGTTATCAAGACCTTTTTCTGGCGCCGTTGCCGGGGAGCAATAGCGTGGGGTGAATATTCTCGTGTGTGCTTGTTTGCTTTATCACTAAGTAATTTTTATTTGCTGTTCTTAGTTGTTTTCTATCTTTAGTTATGGGTAGGAAACGTAAAACACCAAATAATTTAGTTGTACCTACTAAACCAATGGTTGAAGAACCACTCAAAATCTATCACACTGCTGAAGCCTATTACTTGGATCATCTTCGATCCCTATGTGCTCGTGCTGAAACCCCAACTAGCTTAGTTGAGGGCAAATCTTTAGATGAGCATGCTTGTTATGTGCAACACCGTATATCTGAAAAAGAGAAATTATTATGGAGTGAAATTCAATGTTTGCAATGCTATGCTTGGAATTTATGTGAATTATATGATTTTACTTGCTGTTCTGAAAACCCTAAGAAACACCTTCCCTACCAATGTGAGTTTATTGATAATGGAATCGTATCTTCTTATGCTAAAGGTGTTTATAGTTACTATGATGTTCAACAAATTGAAGAATTTATTGCTTTTGAGGGTGCTGATGAAATTGCTTCTTTGATTGAAAAGTATGATGCTACTTTTCACAAATCTAAATTTTTTGCTATACTTAAATATTGCTATGATAATTATGCTTCTAATACCTATGTTAAACAATATATTGAGGAATACTCCGCTGTCCAAGAAGAGACTAATATTTTGCAGGAATCTATGGAAGAAGAAGTTGATGATATTGTGAGCTCATTGGATGAAAAAGATGAGGAGGAGAGCGAAGAACAAAAGGAGGAGAGCGGATTGATCACCCGTGCCCACCTTCTAATGAGAGTAACTCTTCAACTCATACATTGTTTAATTCCCCTTCGTGCTTACCGAAGGATGATTGCTATGATGACTATTATGATCCCTATGATTCTTTTGAAATACCCTTTTTGATGATGCTTGCTATGCCTATGGCCAAGATGCCAATATGAATTATGCTTATGGAGATGAACTTGCTATAGTTCCTTATGTTAAACATGAAATTGTTGCTATTGCACCCACGCATGATAGTCCTATTATCTTTTTGAATTCTCCCGATTATACTATATCGGAGAAGTTTGCACTTATTAAGGATTATATTGATGGGATGCCTTTTATCGTTGCACATGATGATTTTGATGAATATAATATGCATGTGCTCGCTGCTCCTACTTGCAATTATTATGAGAGAGGAACTATATCTCCACCTCTCTATGTTTCCAATATGACAAAATTGCAAGAAACCATTTATACTATGCATTGGCCTTTACTATGTGTGCATGAATTGTTCTTTTATGACATGCCGATGCATATGAAGAGAGTTAGACTTTGTCGTTACATGATATATGTTGCTTTGTGCTCATTACTAAATTACAAATCATTGCTAATTAAAATTGGCTTTGATATACCTTGGGATCTGGGTGGATTCACTACTTGAGCACTATATGCCTAGCTTAATGGCTTTAAAGAAAGCGCTGCCAGGGAGACAACCCGGAAGTTTTAGAGAGTCATTCATTTCTGTTGAGTGCTTTTACATAGTTTAAAAACAACAAAAATAAATAGGGGAACCCAAAACTTTTTCAAAAAGGAAAGTGAAAGTGATAGAGACAAGCATTGTTGAAGTGGGAGCTAGCCTTGAACTTTGTTCATGCTCACGGCAACTTTCTGAATCTTGATTACAGAAAATTTTCAACAAAAATAATTATCCCCTTGTACAATTCCATTGTATTATAAAAATAATGTGCCAAGGTTTGCCTTTAGGATGTTTACATTTGCTTGATGGTTTGTACGGTGCAGGACAGAAACTTTGGCTGTAGTGCGCGATTTTACATTTTTAGCTGAAACATCAAATGGTTCTGATTCTTTTTGCACTGTCTTCCTATACAAATTTTTTATTTTACTAATTTTGGTAGAATTTTTCAATATCATAAGTATGGTGAATGTTCAAACTATTACAGACTGTTCTGTTTTAGACAGATTCTGTTTTTGATGCATAGTTTGCTTGTTTTGATGAAACTATCAATTTATATCAGTGGATTAAGCCATGAAAAAGTTATACTACAGTAGACACAATGCAAAAACAAAATATGAATTGGTTTGCAACAGTACTTATAGTGGTGATTTGCTTTATTATACTAACGGATCTTATAGAGTTTTCTATTGAAGTTTTGTGTGGATGAAGTGTTCGATGATCGAGAAGGTCTTGATGTGAGAAGAAGGAAGAGAGGCAAGAGCTCAAGCTTGGGGATGCCCAAGGCACCCCAAGTAAATATTTAAGGAGACTCAAGCGTCTAAGCTTGGGGATGCTGGGGAGGCATCCCCTCTTTCTTCAACAAGTATCGGTATGTTTTTGGATTCGTTTCGTTCATGCAATATGTGCAATCTTGGAGTGTCTTTGCTTTAGTTTTCATGTTTCTTTTTTGCACCATGCTGGTATGAGATAGTCCTTGGTTGATTTATAGAATGCTCATTGCACTTCACTTATATCTTTTGAGTATGGCTTTATAGAATGCTTCATGTGCTTCACTTATATCTATTGAAGTTTGGATTGCCTGTTTCTCTTTACATAGAAAACCGCCGTTTGTAGAATGCTCTTTTGCTTCACTTATATTTGTTAGAGCACGGGCATATCTTTTGTAGAAAGAATTAAAATCTCTTGCTTCACTTATATCTATTTAGAGAGATGACAGGAATTGGTCATTCACATGGTTAGTCATAAAATCCTACATAAACTTGTAGATCGCTGAATATGATATGTTTGATTCCTTGCAATAGTTTTGCGATATAAAGGTGGTGATATTAGAGTCATGCTAGTGGGTAGTTGTGGATTGTAGAAATACTTGTGTTGAGGTTTGTGATTCCCGTAGCATGCACGTATGGTGAACCATTATGTAACGAAGTCGGAGCATGATTTATTTATTGATTGTCTTCCTTATGAGTGGCGGTCGGGGACGAGCGATGGTCTTTTCCTACCAATCTATCCCCCTAGGAGCATGCACGTAGTACTTTGTTTCGATGACTAATAGATTTTTGCAATAAGTATGTGAGTTCTTTATGACTAATGTTGAGTCCATGGATTATATGCACTCTCACCCTTCCACCATTGCTAGCCTCTCTAGTACCGCGCAACTTTCGCCGGTACCATAAACCCACCATATACCTTCCTCAAAACAGCCACCATACCTACCTATCATGGCATTTCCATAGCCATTTCGAGATATATTGCCATGCAACTTCCATCATCATCATATACATGACTTGAGCATTCATTGTCATATTGCTTTGCATGATCGTAAGATAGCTAGCATGATGTTTTCATGGCTTGTCCGTTTTTTGATGTCATTGCTACGCTAGATCATTGCACATCCCGGTACACCGCCGGAGGCATTCATATAGAGTCATATCTTTGTTCTAGCATCGAGTTGTAAGTAAATAAAAGTGTGATGATCATCATTACTAGAGCATTGCCCCAGTGAGGAAAGGATGATGCAGACTATGATTCCCCCATAAGTCGGGATGAGACTTCGGACTTTACAAAAAATAAAAGAGGCCAAAGAAGCCCAAATAAAAAAAAGAGGCCAAAGAAGCCCACAAAAAAAGAGAAAATAAAAAATTGATAGAAAAAGAGAGAAGGGGCAATGTTACTATCCTTTTACCACACTTGTGCTTCAAAGTAGCACCATGTTCTTTATAGTGAGAGTATCCTATGCTTTCACTTTCATATACTAGTGGGAATTTGCATTATAGAACTTGGCTTGTATATTCCGATAATGGGCTTCCTCAAATGCCCGAGGTCTTCATGAGCAAACAAGTTGGATGCACACCCACTTAGTTTTCAGTTTGAGCTTTCATACACTTATAGCTCTAGTGCATCCGTTGCATGGCAATCCCTACTCACTCACATTGATATCTATTGATGGGCATCTCCATAGCCCATTGATATGCCTAGTTGATGTGAGACTATCTTCTCCTTTTTGTCTTCTCCACAACCACCATTCTATTCCACCTATAGTGCTATGTCCATGGCTTAGGCTCATGTATTGCGTGAAAGTTGAAAAGGTTTGAGAACGTCAAAAGTATGAAACAATTGCTTGGCTTGTCATCGGGGGTTGTGCATGATGTGAATATTTTGTGTGGTGAAGATGGAGCATAGCCAGACTTGAAAATACATGATTGCTTTATTAGTAGGCTTGAAGTATTATTGTTTTTATGTCAAAGATAGACTATTGCTTTCAATCACTCATGTCTTAATATTCATGCCATGATTAGACATATGATCAAGATTGTGCTAGGTAGCATTCCACATCAAAAATTATCTTTTTTATCATTTACCTACTCGAGGACGAGCAGGAATTAAGCTTGGGGATGATGATACGTCTCCCTCGTATCTATAATTTTCGATTGTTCCATGCCAATATTATTCAACTTTCATATACTTTTTGGCAACTTTTTATATTATTTTTGGGACTAACATATTGATCCAGTGCCGAGTGCCAGTTCCTGTCTGTTGCATGTTTTTGGTTTCGCAGAATATCCATATCAAACGGAGTCCAAACGGGATAAAAACTGACGGAGCTTATTTTCGAAAATATGGAAAATTCGGAAGGAAAATCAACGCGAACCAGTGCCCGAGGTGGTCACAAGGTAGGGGGCGCCCCCCCTAGGGCGTGCCCCTAACCTCATGAGCCCACCGTAAGGCGGTTGACGCTCTTCTTTTGCCACAGGAAAGCTAATATTCGGAAAAAAATCAAGGCGAAGGTTTCAGGCCAATCAGAGTTACGGATCTCCATATATATACGAAACGGTGAAACAGAGCCAGGACAAAACGCAGAACCAGAGAGAAACAGAGAGATAGATCCAATCTCGGAGGGGCTCTCGCCCCTCCCATGTCATGGAGGCCAAGGACCAGAGGGGAAACCCTTCTGCCATCTAGGGAGGAGGTCAAGGAAGAAGAGGAAGAAGGGGGCCCCTCTCCCCCTCTCATCCGGTGGCGCCGGAACGCCGCCGTGGCCATCATCACCATCACCGCGATCTTCACCAACACCTCCGCCATCTTCACCAACATCTCCATCACCTTCCCCCCTCTATCTACAGCAGTCCACTCTCCCGCAACCCGCTATACCCTCTACTTGAACCAAGGTATAAATCCATTAGGAGGCCACGCTCAAGTCCCTCGTACCTGCACAAAACGATAGCTACTCGCAACCAACGCGATTAGGGGTCGTCGATCCCTTCACGGTCACTTACGAGAGTGAGATCTGATAGATATAATATTTTTGGTATAAAGATGCAAAGTAAAAAGTAAAAGCAAAGTAAAAAAGCAAAGCAAGATTAAAGTGATGGAGATTGATATGATGAGAATAGACCCGGGGTCCATAGGTTTCACTAGTGGCTTCTCTCAAGAGCATAAGTATTCTACGGTGGGTGAACAAATTACTGTTGAGCAATTGACAGAATTGAGCATAGTTATGAGAATATCTAGGCATGATCATGTATATAGGCATCACGTCCGTGACAAGTAGATCGAAACGATTCTGCATCTACTACTATTACTCCACTCATCGACCGGTATCTAGCATGCATCTAGAGTATTAAGTTAAAAACAGAGTAACGCCTTAAGCAAGGTGACATGATGTAGAGAGATAAATTCATGCAATATGAAATAAACCCCATCTTGTTATCCTCGATGGCAATGATGCAATACGTGCCTTGCTGCCCCTTCTGTCACTGGGTAAGGACACCGCAAGATCGAACCCAAAGCTAAGCACTTCTCCCATGGCAAGAACTACCAATCTAGTTGGCCAAACCAAACGGATAATTCGAAGAGACTTGTAAAGATAACCAATCATACATAAAAGAATTCAGAGAAGATTCAAATATTATTCATAGATAGACTTGATCATAAACGCACAATTCATCGATCTCAACAAACACACCGCAAAAAGAAGATTACATCGAATAGATCTCCACAAGAGAGGGGGATAACTTTGTATTGAGATTCAAAGAGAGAGAAGAAGCCATCTAGCTACTAACTATGGAGCCGAAGGTCTGAGGTAAACTACTCACACTTCATCGGAGAGGCTATGATGATGTAGAAGCCCAGCGGAGCTCCGGAACAGACTCCAAGATGGGATCTCGTGGATACAGAAAGTTGCGGCGGTGGAATTAGGTTTTTGGCTCCTGTTCGGATCGTTTGGGGGTACGTGTGTATATATAGGAGGAAGAAGTACGCCGGAGGAGCAACGAGGGGCCCACGAGGCAGGGGGCGCGCCCTAGGGGGAGGGGCGCGCCCCCCACCCTTGTGACCGCCTTTTTTGTTCCTTTGAACAGGGTCCAAGTCTCCTGGATCACGTTCGGTGAGAAAATCACGTTCCCGAAGATTTTGTTCCGCTTGGACTCCGTTTGATATTCCATTTATCCGAAACACTAAAATAGGCAAAAAACATCAATTCTGGGCTGGGCCTCCGGTTAATAGGTTAGTCCCAAAAATAATATAAAAGTGGTAAATAAAGCCCAATATAGTCCAAAACAGTAGATAATATAGCATGGAGCAATCAAAAATTATAGATACGTTGGAGACGTATCAGGCATCCCCAAGCTTAATTCCTGCTCGTCCTCGAGTAGGTAAATGATAAAAAGAGAATTTTTGATGCGGAGTGCTACTTGGCATAATTTCGATGCAAATCTTCTTAATTGTGGTATGAATATTCAGATTAGAAAGATTCAATACAAAAGTTTATATTGACATAAAAAATAAATAACACTTCAAGCATACTAACAAAGCAATTATGTCTTCTCAAAATAACATGGCCAAAGAAAGTTATCCCTACAAAATCATATAGTGTGGCTATGCTCCATCTTCACCACACAAAGTATTTAAATCATGCACAACCCCGATGATAAGCCAAGCAATTGTTTCATACTCTAACTTTTTCAAAACTTTTTCAATCTTCACACAATACATGAGCGTGAGCCATGGATATATCACTATAGGTGGAATAGAATGGTGGTTGTGGAGAAGACAAAAAGGAGGGGAAGATAGTCTCACATCAACTAGGCGTATCAATGGGCTATGGAGATGCCCATCAATAGATATCAATGTGAGTGAGTAGGGACTGCCATGCAACAGATGCACTAGAGCTATAAGTATATGAAAGCTCAAAAAGAAACTAAGTGGGTGTGCATCCAACTTGCTTGCTCATGAAGACCTAGGGAAATTTGAGGAAGCCCATCATTGGAATATACAAGCCAAGTTTTATAATGAAAAATTCCCACTAGTATATGAAAGTGATAACATGAGAGATTCTCTACTATGAAGATCATGGTGCTACTTTGAAGCACACGTGTGGTAAAAGGATAGTAACATTGTCCCTTCTCTCTTTTTCTCTCATCATCATTTTTTTATTTGGGCATTTTCTCTTTTTATGGCCTCTTTTTATTTGGGCTTCTTTGGCCTCTTATTTATTTATTTATTTATTTATTTATTTATTTATTTTTCGTCCAGAGTCTCATCCCGACTTATGGGGGAATCATAGTCTCCATCATTCTTTCCTTGCTGGGATAATGCTCTAATAATGATGATCATCACACTTTTATTTTTCTTACAACTCAATACTTAGAACAAAATATGATTCTATATGAATGCTTCCGGCGGTGTTCCGGGATATGCAATATGACAATGATGGAGTTTGTCATGATGAACTAGATGGTGGAAAGTTGCATGGCAATATATCTCAGAATGGCTATGGAAATGCCATAATAGGTAGGTATGGTGGCTGTTTTGAGGAAGGTATATGGTAGGTGTATGATACCGGCGAAAGGTGCGCGGTATTAGAGAGGCTAGCAAAGGTGGAAGGGTGAGAGTGCGTATAATCCATGGACTCAACATTAGTCATAAAGAACTCATATACTTATTGCAAAAATCTAGAAGTTATCAAAGCAAAGTATTACACGCATGCTCCAAGGGGGATAGATTGGTAGGAAAAGACCATCGCTCGTCCCCGACCGCCTCTCATAAGGAAGACAATCAATAAATAAATCATGCTCCAACTTCATCACATAACGGTTCACCATACGTGCATGCTACGGGAATCACAAATTTTAACACAAGTATTCTTTAAATTCACAACTACTAAACTAGCATGACTTTAATATTATCACCTTCATATCTCAAAACAATTATCATGCTTCAATCTTTTCTTAGTATTCAACACACTTAAAAGAAAGTTTCACAAATCTTGAATACCAAGCATATTATTATTAAGCAAATTACCATGCTATTAAGAGACTCTCAAAATAATTTAAGTGAAGCATGAGAGATCAATAGTTTCTTTAAAACAAATCCACCACCATGCTCTAAAAGATCTAAGTGAAGCACATAGAGCAAAATTATCTAGCTCAAAGGATATAAGTGAAGCATATAGAGCAAAACTACTTAGCTCAAAAAGATATAAGTGAAGCACATAGAGCAAAATTACTACGCTCAAAAGATATAAGTGAACCACATAGAGTATTCTATCAAATTTTAGTTCATGTATGGCTCTCTCAAAAGGTGTGTACAGCAAGGATGATTGTGGCATACTAAGACACAAAGACACAAATAATACAAGACGCTCCAAGCAAAACACATATCATGTTGGTGAATAAAAATATAGCTCCAAGTAAATTACCGATGGAAGTGGACGAAAGAGGGGATGCCTTCCGGGGCATCCCCAAGCTTTGACTTCTTGGTGTCCTTGGATTATATTGGGAGTGCCATGGGCATCCCCAAGCTTAGGCTCTTGCCACTCCTTGTTCCATGATCCATCAAAAGAATTCACCCAAAACTTGAAAACTTCACAACACAAAACTCAAAATAGAAAACTCGTGAGCTCCGTTAGCGAAAGAAAACAAAAGACCACTTGAAGGTACTGTAATGAACTCATTATTTATTTATATTGGTGTTAAACCTACTGTATTCCAACTTCTCTATGGATTATAAACTATTTTACTAACCATAGATTCATCAAAATAAGCAAACAACACACGAAAAACAGAATCTGTCAAAAACAGAACAGTCTGTAGTAATCTGTAGCTAGCGCAAGATATGGAACCCGAAAAATTCTAAAAAAAATTTATGGACGTGAGGAATTTATCTATTAATCATCTGCAAAAAGAATTAACTAAATAGCACTCTTCAAATAAAAATTACAGCAGTTCTCGTGAGCGCTAAAGTTTCTGTTTTTTACAGCAAGTTCAACAAGACTTTCCCCAAGTCTTCCCAATGGTTCTACTTGGCACAAACACTAATTGAACACAAAAAACACAACAAAAACAGAGGCTAAATAATTTATTTATTTAATAACAGCAAGGAAAAATATTGGGTTGTCTCCCAACAAGCGCTTTTCTTTAAAGCCTTATAGCTAGGCAATGATAATTTTAATGATGCTCACATGAAAGACAAGAACTGAAGCACAAAAGGAGCATCATAAAGCATGTGACAAACACATATAGGTCTAACATACTTCCTATGCATAGGCATCTCATAGATAAACAAATTATCAAGGCAAGCAAAAACTAGCATATGCAAGGAAGAGGAAAGAAACAATAGCAATCTCAACATAACGAGAGGTAATTTAGTAACATGAAAATTTCTACAACCATATTTTCCTCTCTGATAGTAATTACATGTAGGATCATAAGAAAATTCAACAAAATAGCTATCACATAAAATATTTTCAACATGATCCACATGCATGTAAAGTTGACACTCTTCCAAAATAGTGGGATTAACATTAACTAAAGTCATGACCTTTCCAAACGCACTTTTATCAAAAACTTCATAAGATTGAACATTCTCCAAATATGTGGGATCTAAAGTTGTCATTCTTCCGAACCCACTTTCAATATTATTGCAAACATTATAATCAATCTCATATTCATCATGGGTCTTAAATAAATTTTCAAGATCATAAGAAGAATCACCCCAATCATGATCATTGCAACAAGTAGAGGACATAGCAAAACTAGCATCCCCAAGCTTAGGGTTTTGCATATTATTAGCACAATTTATATTAATATAATTTATACTATCATCATTGCAATCATGCTTTTTATTCAAAGATCTATCATGAATCACTTCATGAAGTAATTCATCACACTTTTCAGATTCACGAATTTCAAGCAAAACCTCATAAAGATAGTCTGGTGCACAAAACTCACTAGCAATTGGTTCAACATAACTGGATCTCTTAAAAAGATTAGCAAGCGGATGAGGATCCTTGCCATAGGAGAAGTGCTTAGCTTTGGGTTCTATGTTTAGTACTCCCACCGTAAACTAATATAAGAGCGTTTAGATCACTACTTTAGTAATCTAGACACTCTTATATTAGTTTACAGAGGGAGTAATAAATAAACAACTATTCCAACCATACGAGCAAATAAAAAGCAAGCGGGCAAAAAGAGGCAAATAGAGAGGGAGGATAGGGAGAGAGAGGGCAAATAAAACGGCAAGGGTGAATTGGGGGGAGAGGAAAACGAGAGGCAAATGGCAAATAATGTAATGCGAGAGATAGGGGTTGTGATGGGTACTTGGTATGTTGACTTTTTGCGTAGACTCCCCAGCAACGGCGCCAGAAATCCTTCTTGCTACGTCTTGAGCTTGCGTTAGTTTTCCCCGAAGAGGAAGGGATGATGCAGCAGAGTAGCGTAAGTATTTCCCTTAGTTTTTGAGAACCAAAGTATCAATCCAGTAGGAGGCCACACTCAAGTCCCTCGTACCTGCACAAAATGATAGCTACTCGCAACCAACACGATTAGGGGTTGTCAATCCCTTCACGGTCACTTATGAGAGTGAGATCTGATAGATATAATATTTTTGGTATTTTTAGTATAGAGATGCAAAGTAAAAAGTAAAAGCAAAGTAAAAAAGCAAAGCAAGATTAAAGTGATGGAGATTGATATGATGAGAATAGACCCGGGGGCCATAGGTTTCACTAGTGGCTTCTCTCAAGAGCATAAGTATTCTACGGTGGGTGAACAAATTACTGTTGAGCAATTGACAGAATTGAGCATAGTTATGAGAATATCTAGGCATGATCATGTATATAGGCATCACGTCCGTGACAAGTAGATCGAAACAATTCTGCATCTACTACTATTACTCCACTCATCGACCGCTATCCAGCATGCATCTAGAGTATTATGTTAAAAACAGAGTATCGCCATAAGCAAGATGACATGATGTAGAGAGATAAATTCATGCAATATGAAATAAACCCCATATTGTTATCCTCGATGGCAACGATGCAATACGTGCCTTGCTGCCCCTTCGGTCACTGGGTAAGGACACCGCAAGATCGAACCCAAAGCTAAGCACTTCTCCTATGGCAAGAACTACCAATCTAGTTGGCCAAACCAGACGGATAATTCAAAGAGACTTGCAAAGATAACCAATCATACATAAAAGAATTCAGAGAAGATTCAAATATTATTCATAGATAGAGTTGATCATAAATCCACAATTCATCGGTCTCAACAAACACATTGCGAAAAGAAGATTACATCGAATAGATCTCCACAAGAGAGGGGGAGAACTTTGTATTGAGATTCAAAGAGAGAGAAGAAGCCATCTAGCTACTAACTATGGACCCGAATGTCTGAGGTAAACTACTCACACTTCATCGGAGAGGCTATGATGATGTAGAAGCCCTCCGTGATGACGGCCTCTTCCAGCGGAGCTCTGGAACAGGCCCCAAGATGGGATCTCGTGGATACAGAAAGTTGCGGCGGTGGAATTAGGTTTTTGGCTCCTGTTCTGATCGTTTGGGGGTACGTGTGTATATATAGGAGGAAGAAGTACGCCGGAGGAGCAACAAGTGGCCCACGAGGCAGGGGGGCGCGCCCTAGGGGGAGGGGCGCGCCCCCACCCTCGTGACCGCCTCTTTTGTTCCTTGGAGCAGGGTCAAAGTCTCCTGGATCACGTTCGGTGAGAAAATCACGTTCCTGAAGATTTTGTTCCGTTTGGACTCTGTTTGATATTCCGTTTATCCGAAACACTGAAATAGGCAAAAAACAGCAATTCTGGGCTGGGCCTCTGGTTAATAGGTTAGTCCCAAAAATAATATAAAAGTGGAAAATAAAGTCCAATATAGTCCAAAACAGTAGATAATATAGCATGGAGCAATAAAAAATTATAGATACGTTGGAGACATATCATGGTGCTTTATGCCTCATATTATTATCCAATGATGTGTTGCCATCCTATGATGTTTGAGTAGATTTTTGTTGTCCTATCGGTGGTAGATGAATTGCTATGATTGATTTAATTTGCTTGTGGTTATGTTGCTGTCCTTTGGTGCCCATCATAAGAGCGCGCGCGTGGATCACACCATAGGCTTAGTTGTATGTTGATAGGACTATGAATTGGAGGGCAAGAGTGACAGAAGCTTCAACCTAGCATAGAAATTGATGTATACGGGATTGAAGGGGGACCAATATATCTTAATGCTATGGTTGGGTTTTACCTTAATGAACATTAGTAGTTGCGGATGCTTGTTAATAGTTCCAACCATAAGTGCATAGAATTCCAAGTCAGGGATGACATGCTTGTTGGGGAACGTAGTAATTTCAAAAAAATTCCTACGCACACGCAAGATCATGGTGATGCACAGCAACGAGAGGGGAGAGTGTTGTCTACGTACCCACGCAGACCGACTGCGGAAGCGTTGACACAACGTAGAGGAAGTAGTCGTACGTCTTCCCGATCCGACCGATCCAAGCACCGTTACTCTGGCACCTCCGAGTTCTTAGCACATGTACAGCTCGATGACGATCCCCGGGCTCCGATCCAGCAAAGCGCCGGGGAGGAGTTCCGTCAGCACGACGGTGTGGTGACGATCTTGATGTACTACTGTCGCAGGGCTTCGCCTAAGCACTGCTACAATATAATCGAGGTGGAATATGGTGGCAGGGGGCACCGCACACGGCTAAGGAACGATCTCAATGATCAACTTGTGTGTCTAGGGTGCCCCCTGCCTCCGTATATAAAGGAGCCAAGGGGGAGGGGGCGGCCGGCCAGGAGGAGGGCGCAGGAGGAGTCCTACTCCTACCGGGAGTAGGACTCCCCCCCCCCCAAATCCTAGTTGGAATAGGATTCCCCGAGGGGGAAAGAGAGAGAGGGGGCCGGCCACCTCTCCTAGTCCTAATAGGACTAGGGGAGGGGGGGAGGCGCGCGGCCCACCTTGGGCTGCCCCTTTCTCCTTTCCACTAAAGCCCACTAAGCCCCATATGGTTCCCGGGGGGTTCCGGTAACCTCCCGGTACTCCGGTAAAATCCCGATTTCACCCGGAACAATTCCGATGTCCAAATATAGGCTTCCAATATATCAATATTTATGTCTTGACCATTTCAAGACTCCTCGTCATGTCCGTGATCACATCCGGGACTCCGAACTAACTTCGGTACATCAAAATGCATAAACTCATAATAACTGTCATCATAACGTTAAGCGTGCGGACCCTACGGTTTGAGAACAATGTAGACATGACTGAGACAAATCTCCGGCCACTAACCAATAGCGGGACCTGGATGCCCATATTGGCTCCTACATATTCTACGAAGGTCTTTATCTGTTAGACCGCATAACAACATACGTTGTTCCCTTTGTCATCGGTATGTTACTTGCCCGAGATTCGATCGTCGGTATCCAATACCTAGTTCAATCTCGTTACCGGCAAGTCTCTTTTCTCGTTCTGTAATACATCATCTCGCAACTAACTCATTAGTTGCAATGCTTGCAAGGCTTATGTGATGTGCATTACCGAGAGGGCCCAGAGATACCTCTCCGACAATCGGAGTGACAAATCCTAATCTCGAAATATGCCAACCCAACATCTACCTTTGGAGACAACTGTAGAGCTCCTTTATAATCACCCAGTTACGTTGTGACGTTTGGTAGCACACAAAGTGTTCCTCCGGTAAACGGGAGTTGCATAATCTCATAGTCATAGGAACATGTATAAGTCATGAAGAAAGCAATAGCAACATACTAAACGATCGGGTGCTAAGCTAATGAAATGGGTCATGTCAATCAGATCATTCAACTAATGATGTGACCTCGTTAATCAAATAACAACACCTTGTTCATGGTTAGGAAAGATAACCATCTTTGATTAATGAGCTAGTCAAGTAGAGGCATACTAGTGACACTAAGTTTGTCTATGTATTCACACATGTATTATGTTTCCGGTTAATACAATTCTAGCATGAATAATAAACATTTATCATGAAATAAGGAAATAAATAATAACTTTATTATTGCCTCTAGGGCATATTTCCTTCAATGCTAGCAGTGGCCTCTCCCACATAATACTTGCTATCGGTCTAGTAAAGTAGTCAATTGCTTAGGGGCAATTCCGCAACTCCTACCACCACTTCTCCACACTCGCTATATTTACTTTATTGTTTCTTTATCTAAACAGCCCCTACATTTTATTTACGTACTCTTTATTATCTTGCAAACCTATCCAACAACACCTACAAAGTACTTCTAGTTTCATACTTGTTCTAGGTAAAGCGAACGTCAAGCATGCGTAGAGTTGTATCGGTGGTCGATAGAACTTGAGGGAATATTTGTTCTACCTTTAGCTCCTCGTTGGGTTCGACACTCTTACTTATCGAAAACTGTTGTGATCCCCTATACTTGTGGGTTATCAGGTAGCTGCCCCCACCTTTCGCTCGGGCCCCCAACCACAACTGATGTCATGGATCAGCAGGGGGCTGAGCTCGGGTCCAGCCAAGGACGTGCCAATACTGCAGAGCCGTATCCGAGATCTCTTCGAGGGAGACTTCAGTCTGGTTATGGTAATGCAAGTTATGCTGGTTCGTCGAGTCCAACCTTGCAAACGCCATCCCCTCCGCATGTGAGAGTTCAACCCGGAAGGACCGCGTGCTATTCAGCATTTCCTCGGCATGACGCACGAAGAGACGTACAAATTGTTCTTCGGACCCCAAATAGAGTGTCCGGACACCACCGAGGACGTGGGCCTGAGCTGCAACCGCCCCGCTGCCCAAGTAAGTAATCCCATGCCGAACCTGCTGTCCTTTTATTCATCATGACATCATTCTAAAGAGCCGCCTTTCGACCAGGACTGGATAACAAAGGCGATGATGATCAGGTGTTCGGGCCCCCTTCTCGAGGGCTTGACAATCCGGTACTAGACAAGATGCTCGAGCCGGCGCCTTATCCACTGTTCTCAAAGGAAGATGATGGGGGGAATAAAGAGGGCGAAAGCGGGCCTCACTCGCTACTTATTCCAACTGGAGGAGTGAGCACCTCCGTGAGGGAGGACAATCAAAGGGAGGAATCTGACATTCTCTCCCCCCGGGGAACGAAGAGGACTACCTCTGAAGATCCGGAAACTAAGGTTTCCAAACAGGAAAAGAAATCTTCATCAGAGGGTCCCGCCTTAGAGAATTTTCTTGCCGCACAGTGTCCGTGCGGAGATCAGCCTCTACCGAGTGGTAAGTAATCGAAAAGTACTTTAATAGTGGAAATATCCCACCTTACTTATGAAGACAATAACCAGTGCTTATAAATTGTAGTCCGGATCGTAGCCCGTCTCGACAAAGTTCGTCTTCGGGGGATCTTCTTCCGGAGATGATGGAGAGCGAAACGCCTCGCCCCGACACCCCGCCTCATGAAGCGGGCGACCTTGAAGTGTCGTCGCAAAGGGTATCTATGGATCCACTCAGGCCGGAGGATAACCCTTTGGCTACCCAGGATTCCCAGTATCCATCTCCTAAAGAGAGCGATAGCAAGGGTTCGTACAGTGTGCGGTCGGATGCGCTGAAGGATCTTCCGGGGCAAGCGGCCGTCTCGAAAGCGCATCGTATGCTAATGGGTACGGTAATCGAAAGGATTTCATCCGCTGAAAGTGGTTTGCATTTAGTCTTTATGAGTCTGTTGAAAGGCTTCGAGGTATGTGAAATAGTGTATGTTTTTAACAATACCGCATACGTTAGGTATGCCCTATGCAGATAGTAGCCCCTGAGACTCTGGTTGTCGTCGAAAACGGCGACAAACAAAGGATCATAGTCCCAGGTAACAACCAGACCGCCTTTATGTGCAGGTGGCTAAAGCTCCGGTGGCTAGCCGGACTGATGGGTTTGCCGAGCTAAAGCGGCAACTTGATGCGGCAGACGCCGACATCGTGCTTGTCAACAAGCGGCTTGACGAGGCACAGGGTGAGTGATTTTTCTGGTGATTGTCACATAATAAGAGTAGCATGATGACAATATCTTTAATGTGTTGTGACTGCAGATGGAGCTGCCAACGTGGAGACCCTTCGGGCGGAGCTTGCCCGAGCCAAGGAGCAAGCAAGGAGTAGCAATGCGGCCGCTCTAAAGGCGGCCGAAGAGTTAAGGGCCGAACAGGCCGCGCATTGCGAGAGCAAGGAAAAAATAGCCAAGATGGCTGTAGAGCTAAAAGATACCGCTGACTGTTACCAGCTTCTTGAAGAAGAAAACCGAGCGAAGGCGACTGACCTGGAGAAAGCCCAGGTGGCTGCCAAGGAAGCCCGCTCCAAAATTAGAGCGACGAAGGAGGAGCTAAATCAAGCTGCAGATATCGTGTCTGGGAAGCCCTTCTTGTTGCGGACTAAGTTCGGAGATCCAAAGTATGCTCCTCTAGACCGGCTATGGAGTTCTGCGGACGCGTACATGGATTTGGCTGCAAGTGCTGCTGATGCGGCCGAGTACTTCAAGGATCAGAAAGGTCCCGAAGTGGAAAAGCTATTCTGGTCACAGTTTCACGCTCCAGTCCGTCCGCCGCTGTTGAATGAGCGATTGGCCGAGTGGGCCGAGCTCCATAGGTTGTCCGGACTTGTCATGAGGTCCGTTGTGGATCACCTGTGGCCGGGAGGGCCAAGGCCGAATAACTACTTTAGCTTAGTGCAATAGTTCCTTGGTGTTGTGCTGCACATCGATGCTGTAAAGAGACCGGCATGCATAGAGGGTGCGCGGTTGGCCTTTGCCCGTGTCAAGACATACTGGGCGGAGATGGAGGCACCACTGTTGTGACACAGGGTTCGGCCGTAGGCCGGGTGGCTGCCGAGCACTACTTTGAAGAAGTTCTTGAAGGCGCTCGTTTGATAGAGGCTCAGTGCTCGAAGAATGTTATGTTCAAGTGACATGTATTCCCATTGTAAAAACAATGTTTTATTGAATTATCAAGGCTGTATTTATACTTTTGCCCGAAAGTACTATGGTGCCTCCTGTGCGGGCTGCTACCTCTTGAGCTTGCGTTGGTTTTCCCTGAAGAGGAAGGGATGATGCAGCAGAGTAGCGTAAGTATTTCCCTCAGTTTTTGAGAAGCAAGGTATCAATCCAGTAGGAGGCCACACTCAAGTCCCTCGTACCCGCAAAAACGATAGCTACTCGCAACCAACACGATTAGGGGTTGTCAATCCCTTCACGGTCACTTACGAGAGTGAGATCTGATAGATATAATATTTTTGGTATTTTTGGTATAAAGATGCAAATTAAAAAGTAAAGGCAAAGTAAAAAAGCAAAGTAAGATTAAAGTAATGGAGGTTGATATGATGAGAATAGACCCGGGGGCCATAGGTTTCACTAGTGGCTTCTCTCAAGAGCATAAGTATTCTACGGTGGGTGAACAAATAACTGTTGAGCAATTGACAGAATTGAGCATAGTTGTGAGAATATCTAGGCATGATCATGTATATAGGCATCATGTCCGTGACTAGTAAATCGAAACGATTCTGCATCTACTACTATTACTCCACTCATCGACCGCTATCCAACATGCATCTAGAGTATTAAGTTAAAAACAGAGTAACGCCTTAAGCAAGATGACATGATGTAGAGAGATAAATTCAAGCAATATGAAATAAACCCCATCTTGTTATCCTCGATGGCAACGATACAATACGTGCCTTGCTGCCCCTTCTGTCACTAGGTAAGGACACCGTAAGATCGAACCCAAAGCTAAGCACTTCTCCCATGGCAAGAACTACCAATCTAGTTGGCCAAACCAAACGGATAATTCGAAGAGACTTGCAAAGATAACCAATCATATATAAAAGAATTAAAAGAAGATTCAAATATTATTCATAGATAGACTTGATCATAAACCCACAATTCATCGGTCTCAACAAACACACTGCAAAAAGAAGATTACATCAAATATATCTCCACAAGAGAGGGGGAGAACTTTGTATTGAGATACAAAGAGAGAGAAGAAGCCATCTAGCTACTAACTATGGACCCGAAGGTCTGAGGTAAACTACTCATACTTCATCGGAGAGGCTATGATGATGTAGAAGCCCTCCGTTATGACGGGCCTCTTCCGGCGGAGCTCCGGAACAGGCCCCAAGATGGGATCTCGTGGATACAGAAAGTTGCGGCGGTGGAATTAGGTTTTTGGCTCCTGTTCTGATCATTTGGGGGTACGTAGGTATATATAGGAGGAAGGAGTACGCCGGAGGAGCACCAAGGGGCCCACGAGGCAGGGGCGCGCCCTAGGGGGGTGCCCCCACCCTCTTGACCACCTCTTTTGTTCCTTGGAGCAGGGTCCAAGTCTCCTGGATCACGTTCGGTGAGAAAATCACGTTCCCGAAGGTTTTATTCTGTTTGGACTCCGTTTGATATTCCGTTATTCGAAACACTGAAATAGGCAAAAAGCAACAATTCTGGGCTGGGCCTCCGGTTAATAGGTTAGTCCCAAAATTAATATAAAAGTGGAAAAATAAAGCCGAATATAGTCCAAAACAGTAGATAATATAGAATGGAGCAATCAAAAATTATAGATACGTTGGAGACGTATCACGGCCGTTTATGTATATATGTGTATAACCTGAAAGTTTGCAGTCGTCGGCTTCCGGCCCCACGCATATAATGCAGGGGTGTCGCAAAAGATGCATATCCACACTTGATCCAACGTCTTGGTCCGTTAAGGAGGTGATAGCGTTGCGAACGAGGCAATCAGACTATATTGCTTTAACACTTTCACTTAGCCATAGGAGTTTGACAGTGGGGCTACTATATAGCCCCTTGTACTTCTGCGCTCGTCCGAATACGGGGCGTGTACGTACATCACTGGGAAACGACCCTTCGTTAATGCGGAGGAATCCCAAAGATTCCGATGAGTCATCGAGTGGTTGGCCAGTCTCTCGCTATATCATGACAGTCAGTTTTTGGCTTTCTCTACTGAGGTGCTCATCCGGATGAACCAGGACACAATCGCAATAGTTGTCCTAGTGCTAACTTAGCCGATATAACGGAACGTAAGGTACCAAAACGTGGGAGCCGGGCAAACTCAACATTTGACCAAAGACATGATTCAGAGCTGATGCATATAGGGCCAAACTCGCGACGCCGAACACTCCCTAAGGTGTTCGGTCTTTATAACATATACCGTGCTAAACAATGCCCTTAATAAGAAATCCCATGTGTCCAGGTATGTGCAAAATCCTGGCGTGGCCACATGCCAATAATGCCAGCATCCTTCTCGGTTGTGTGGAGTATCCGGAGGATGTGAGCAACAAGAGATAGTAAAAAGGTTTACACAGGGTCTTAATCTAAAAAGAAACCTTTGGGCAGGTACTTCTGCGCTCGTCCGAATACGGGGCGTGTACGTACATGACTGGGAAACGACCCTTCGTTAATGCAGAGGAATCCCAAAATTCCGATGAGTCATCGAGTGGTTGACCGAATACGGGGTGTGTACGTAAAAAATTTTATATTGACATAAAAATAATAATACTTCAAGCATACTAGTAAAGCAATTATGTCTTCTCAAAATAACATGGCCAAAGAAAGTTATCCCTACAAAATCATATAGTCTGGCTATGCTCTATCTTCACCACACAAAATATTTAAATCATGCACAACCCCGATGACAAGCCAAGCAATTGTTTCATACTCTAACTTTTTCAAAACTTTTTCAATCTTCACGCAATACATGAGCGTGAGCCATGGATATAGCACTATAGGTGGAATAGAATGGTGGTTGTGGAGAAGACAAAAAGGAGAAGATAGTCTCACATCAACTAGGCGTATCAACGGGCTATGGAGATGCCCATCAATAGATATCAATGTGAGTGAGTAGGGATTGCCATGCAACAGATGCACTAGAGCTATAAGTATATGAAAGCTCAAAAAGAAACTAAGTGGGTGTGCATCCAACTTGCTTGCTCATGAAGACCTAGGGAAATTTGAGGAATCCCATCATTGGAATATACAAGCCAAGTTCTATAATGAAAAATTCCCACTAGTATATGAAAGTGATAACATGAGAGACTCTCTACTATGAAGATCATGGTGCTACTTTGAAGCACAAGTGTGGTAAAAGGATAGTAACATTGTCCCTTCTCTCTTTTTCTTTCATTTTTTTATATTTTTTGGGCCTTTCCATTTTTTTACGGCCTCTTTTTATTTGGGCTTCTTTGGCCTCTTTTTTTCGTCCGGAGTCTCTTCCCGACTTATGGGGGAATCATAGTCTCCATCATTCTTTCCTCACTGGGACAATGCTCTAATAATGATGATCATCACACTTTTATTTTTCTTACAACTCAACAATTACAACTCGATACTTAGAACAAAATATGACTCTATATGAATGCATCCGGTGGTGTACCGGGATATGCAATATGACAATGATGGAGTGTGTCATGATGAACTAGATGGTGGAAAGTTGCATGGCAATATATCTCGGAATGGCTATGGAAATGCCATAATAGGTAGGTATGGTGGCTGTTTTGAGGAAGGTATATGGTAGGTGTATGATACCGGCGAAAGGTGCGCGGTATTATAGAGGCTAGCAAAGGTGGAAGGGTGAGAGTGCGTATAATCCATGGACTCAACATTAGTCATAAAGAACTCATACTTATTGCAAAAATCTAGAAGTTATCAAAGTAAAGTATTATGCGCATGCTCCAAGGGGGATAGATTGGTAGGAAAAGACCATCGCTCGTCCCCTACCGCCACTCATAAGCAAGACAATCAATAAATAAATCATGCTCCGACTTCATCACATAACGGTTCACCATACGTGCATGCTACGGGAATCACAAACTTTAACACAAGTATTCTTTAAATTTACAACTACTCAACTAACATGCCTTTAATATTATAACCTCCATATCTCAAAACAATTATCATGCTTCAATCTTTTCTAAGTATTCAACACACTCAAAAGAAAGTTTCACAAATCTTGAATACCAAGCATATTATTATTAAGCAAATTACCATGCTATTAAGAGACTCTCAATATAATTTAAGTGAAGCACGAGAGATCAATAGTTTCTTTAAAACAAATCCACCACCATGCTCTAAAAGATTTAAGTGAAGAACTTAGAGCAAATTTATAACGCTCAAAAGATATAAGTGAAGCACATAGAGCAAAACTACTTAGCTCAAAAGATATAAGTGAAGCACATAGAGTATTCTATCAAATTTTAATTCATGTATGGCTCTCCCAAAAGGTGTGTACAGGAAGGATGATTGTGGCATACTAAGACACAAAGACACAAATAATACAAGACGCTCCAAGCAAAACACATATCATGTTGGTAAATAAAAATATAGCTCCAAGTAAATTACCGATGGAAGTGGACGAAAGAGGGGATGCCTTCCGGGGCATTCCCAAGCTTTGACTTTTTGGTGTACCTGGATTATCTTGGGGGTGCCATGGTCATCTCCAATCTTAGGCTCTTGCTACTCCTTGTTCCATGATCCATCAAAAGAATTCACCCAAAACTTGAAAACTTCACAACACAAAACTCAAAATAGAAAACTCGTGAGCTCCGTTAGCGAAAGAAAACAAAAGACCACTTCAAGGTACTGTAATGGACTCATTCTTTATTTATATTGGTGTTAAACCTACTGTATTCCAAATTCTCTATGGATTATAAACTATTTTACTAGCCATAGATTCATCAAAATAAGCAAACAACACACGAAAAACAGAATCTGTCAAAAACCGAATAGTCTGTAGTAATCTGTAGCTAGCGCAAGATCTGGAACCCCAAAAATTCTAAAATAAATTGCTGGACGTGGGGAATTTATCTTTTAATCATCTGCAAAAAGAATTAACTAAATAGCACTCTTCAAAAAAAATTACAGCAGTTCTCGTGAGCGCTAAAGTTTCTCTTTTTTACAGTAAGTTCAACAAGACTTTCCCCAAGTCTTCCCAACGGTTCTACTTGGCACAAACACTAATTAAACACAAAAAACACAACCAAAACAGAGGCTAAATTATTTATTTATTACTAAGCAGGAGCAAAAAGCAAGGAATAAAAATAAAATTGGGTTGCCTCCCAACAAGCGCTATCGTTTAACGCCCCTAGCTAGGCATAAAAGCAAGGATAGATCTAGGTATTGCCATCTTTGGTAGGCAATTCTTCGATGATGCATCTGTTTCCCTTAGGAATTTATTTCTTTCTAGTGATTATTAAACTTTTAGTCACAAGATCAAAAAAATTCATTTGTAGCAATTGGTTCCTTAATGATATCAAAAAGATTGGGATGAATACTTATAGATTTAAGATCCGCGGTTTCCTTAGATGATTCACCCTTATTTTTAGGAACATACATAAGCTTGGCAATTTTAGTAGGAGGACTTGGAGTATTCTTTACGGAAGAAAAAGCGGTTCCCAAGTTTGTAATGATACCCTCAAGTTTATCAATTCTAGTAGAATCTAAGTTCATTTTCTCATTAACTATGGGTTCTTTTTCCTTAATATTTTTCAAAGTCATTCCTACCTTATATACATATTGAGTAATTTGATTGTGGATCTTTTTATCTAGATTTTCAATTGATTCAATAGTAGCAACTTTATTTTCAATAATTTCAAGCCTTTGCATAACATGCTCCAAAGTTAACATGGTTCCATTAACCAAACGAGGTGGTGAGCCAAATAAATTTAGCATAGCATTATAAGAATCAAAAGTATGGCTACCCAAGAAGTTCCCTCCGGTAATGGTATCGAGGATATATCTATACCAAGGATTAACACCTACATAAAAATTGCAGAGAAGAACTAAGGTAGATTGCTTCCTGGTAGATCTATTTTGACCATTGCAAATTCTATACCAAGCATGTTTTAGATTTTCTCCCTCCCATTATTTTAAAATTTAGAACTTCACTCTCGGGAGACAACGGAGAAGATATGAGACTAGTCATGACAACAAGCAAAACAAACTAGCACACAAGCAAACAAGAGCAAACGAGCAAAAGAGGCAAATACAGAGGGAGGATAGAGAGAGAGAGAGAGGGCGAATAAAACGGCAAGGGTGAATTGGGGGGAGAGGAAAATGAGAGGCAAATGGAAAATAATGTAATGCGAGATATAGGGATTGTGATGGGTACTTGGTATGTTGACTTTTTGCGTAGACTCCTCGGCAACGGCGCCAGAAATCCTTCTTGCTACGTCTTGAGCTTGCGTTGGTTTTCCCCGAAGAGAAAGGGATGATGCAGCAGAGTAGCGTAAGTATTTCCCTCTGTTTTTGAGAACCAAGGTATCAATCCAGTAGGAGGCCACGCTCAAGTCCCTCGTACCTCCACAAAACGATAGCTACTCGCAACCAACGCGATTAGGGGTTGTCAATCCCTTCACGGTCACTTATGAGAGTGAGATCTGATAGATATAATATTTTTGGTAATTTGGTATAAAGATGCAAAGTAAAAAGTAAAGGCAAAGTAAAAAAGCAAAGCAAGATTAAAGTAATGGAGGTTGATATGATGAGGACTCGGGGGCCATAGGTTTCACTAGTGGCTTCTCTCAAGAGCATAAGTATTCTATGGTGGGTGAACAAATTACTGTTGAGCAATTGACAGAATTGAGCATAGTTATGAGAATATCTAGGCATGGTCATGTATATAGGCATCACGTTCGTGACAAGTAGACCGAAACAATTCTGCATCTACTACTAGTACTCCACTTATCGACCGCTATCCGCATGCATCTAGAGTATTAAGTTAAAAACAAAGTAACGCGTTAAGCAAGATGACATGATGTAGAGAGATAAATTCATGCAATATGAAATAAACTCCATCTTGTGATCCTCGATGGCAACGATACAATACGTGCCTTGCTGCCCCTTCTGTCACTGGGTAAGGACACCGCAAGATCAAACCCAAAGCTAAGCATTTCTCCCATGGCAAGAACTACCAATCTAGTTGGCCAAACCAAACGGATAATTCGAAGAGACTTGCAAAGATAACCAATCATACATAAAAGAATTCAGAGAAGATTCAAATATTATTCATAGATAGACTTGATCATAAACCCACAATTCATCGATCTCAACAAACACACCGCAAAAAGAAGAATACATCGAATAGATCTCCACAAGAGAGGGGGAGAACATTGTATTGAGATTCACAGAGAGATAAGAAGCCAACTAGCTACTAACTATGGACCCGAAGGTCTGAGGTAAACTACTCACACTTCATCGGAGAGGCTATGATGATGTAGAAGCCCTCCGCGATGACGGCCCTCTTTCGGCGGTGCTTCGGAACAGGCCCCAAGATGGGATCTCATGGATACAGAAAGTTGCGGCGGTGGAATTAGGTTTTTGGCTCCTGTTCTGATTGTTTGGGGGTACGTAGGTATATATAGGAGGAAGGAGTACGCCGGAGGAGCACCGAGGGGCCCACGAGGCAAGGGGCGCGCCCTAGGGGGGGGCCACCCTCGTGACCGCCCCTTTTGTTCCTTGGAGCAGGGTCCAAGTCTCATGGATCACGTTCGGTGAGAAAATCACGTTTCCGAAGGTTTTATTCCGTTTGGACTCCGTTTGATATTTCGTTTCTTCGAAACACTGAAATAGGCATAAAAACATCAATTCTAGGCTGGGGCTCCGGTTAATAGGGTAGTTCCAAAAAAATATAACAGTGGAAAAATAAAGCCCAAAATAGTCCAAAATAGTAGATAATATAGCATGGAGCAATCAAAAATTATAGATACGTTGGAGACGTATCACGGCCGTTTATGTATATATGCGTATACCCTGAAAGTTTGCAGTCGTCGGCTTCCGCCCCCACGCATATAATGTGGGGGTGTTCGCAAAAGATGCATATCCACACTTGATCCAACGTCTTGGTCCGTTAAGGAGGTGATAGCATAGCGAACGAGGCAATCAGACTATATTGCTTTAACACTTTCACTTAGCCATAGGAGTTTGACAGTGGGGCTACTATATAGCCCCTTGTACTTCTGCGCTCGTCCGAATACGGGGCGTGTACGTACATCACTGGGAAACGACCCTTCGTTAATGCGGAGGAATCCCGAAGATTCCGATGAGTCATCGAGTGGTTGGCCAGTCTCTCGCTATATCATGACAGTCAGTTTTTGGCTTTCTCTACTGAGGTGCTCATCCGGATGAACCAGGACATAATCGCAGTAGTTGTCCTAGTGCTAACTTAGCCGATATAACGGAACATAAGGTACCAAAACGTGGGAGCCGGGCAAACCCAACATTTGACCAAAGACATGATTCAGAGCTGATGCATATAGGGCCAAACTCGCGACGCCGAACACTCCCTAAGGTGTTCGGTCTTTATAACATATACCGGGCTAAACAATGCCCTTAATAGGAATCCCCATGTGTCCAGGTATGTGCAAAATCCTGGCGTGGCCACATGCCAATAATGCCAGCATCCTTCTCGGTTGTGTGGAGTATCCGGAGGATGTGAGCAACAAGAGATAGTAAAAAGGTTTACGCAGGGTCTTAATCTAAAAAGAAACCTTTGGGCAGGTCCCTGCCACACGTCTGCGCCTGTGTCTCCGTTGTGCCATGTCCTGGACGGGTGTAGCACGATTTTCATCTGCAAAAGGAAAGAACTTAGGTGAAAGTTGCCGTGCCAAAAAAGAAGAGTTGGTTATTATCAATGAACTATCAAAATTATAGAGAAGCCAAGTTGAGCCGGCTGGCCCTGATTACACGCGGGAAGCCCCTAGTATCATTTATGAGAGTTTAATCACCAAACCAATATTTATGTATATATGGTGGAACGCCGGATTTGTTTGACCGTGTCCGTGGTCTTGACGACCTGCCATTTTTCTGGTTGGTGAGGCCGTCTAGTTCGCGGCTGTTAGAGCCGCCGCGTCCTCTTCCGTACGTAAAAAATGTTTGGTATTTCTGCTAACTGTGATGATGCCACATGGACCGGGTCTTGAGCTTGAGAAAAACATAATGTGATATTGCATTAAAACGGGCGAAAGCCGCCCTTCCGAGTAGTGCTTGATAATCACTTTGGAATGGAGCGATGTGAAAAATTAACGTTTCACTTCGGAAGTTATCAGGAGAACCGAATACCACCTATAGTAGTAGAGAGCCCGTACAGCGGGCCTCTTGGCCTGGTATTACTCCCTTGAAGGTAGTATTACTATGGCTTATTTGTGTCGGGTCTATCCCAATTTTGCGGACTGTGTCCTGATATATCAGATTTAGATCACTGCTGCCGTCCATGAGGACTCGTGTGAAATGGTACCCATTTATGATTGGGTCTAACACCAAGGCCGTCAGTCCTTCACGCCGGATATTTGTATCGTGATCCCTACGATGAAAAGTGATCGTGCAGCCAACCAGGGGTTGAACCTAGGGGTGACGGGCTCTTGGCCCGTGTGCATCGGAGTGCATGATTGCTTCTCCTCTTTGTCACATGGATCACGTTTACTGTTTTAACCGCTGGTGGGAACTTTTTCTGTCCTCCGGCGCTTTGCTGGCGAGGTTCATCCTCGTCTTCGCTTGGTGTCTCTTCCCCTTTGTGTTCGGTGTTTAGCTTACCGTCCTGCTTGAAGACCCAACATTCTCTGTGGGTACGATTTGCAGGTTTTTCTGGGGTGCCGTGAATCTGACAGAGTTTGTCAAGAATTTTGTTTAGGCCAGATTGTCCTTCTCTGCTTCCTTCGAAAGGCTTTTTCCGTTGACCTGGTCGGGAGCCCCTGAATCCAGCGTTTACCGCCGTGTTATCTGGGCTACCTTCTTTATTTCATCGCTTGTTTTTGTTGCGTCGTGGTTTACCATTGCCGTCCCTAACTTCGGATGTGCTTGGGTCGCTGGTGCTACTACGGGCCAACCAACTATCCTCGCCCACACAGAAGCGGGCCATGAGGCTTGTTGGGGCTGCCATCGTTCTTGGTTTTTCTTGGCCGAGGTGTCTGGTGAGCCATTCTTCTCAGACGCTGTGTTTAAAAGCTGCCAAGGCTTCGGCGTCCGGACAGTCGATGATTTGGTTCTTCTTGGTGAGGAACCTGTTCCAAAGCTTTCGGGCGGACTCTCCGGACTGTTGGACAATATGACTTAAATTGTCCGCATCCGGAGGTCGGACATAAGTCCCTTGAAAATTGGCCCAGAAAGCGTCCTCGAGCTCCTCCCAACTTCCAATTGAGTTTTCGGGGAGACTTTTCAGCCAGTGCCGAGCTGGCCCTTTAAGCTTGAGGGGCAAGTATTTAATGGCATGGAGGTCGTCTCCACGAGCCATATGAATATGGAGGATGAAGTCCTCTATCCAGACTCCAGGGTCTGTGGTCCCGTCGTACGCCTCTATGTTCACCGGTTTGAATCCCTCTGGGAATTCATGATCCAGCACTTCATCGGTGAAACATAGGGGGTGTGCGACGCCCCTGTATTGGGATTGTTGGGGATCGTAGCAGAAATTTAAAATTTTCTATGCATCACCAAGATCAATCTATGGAGTCATCTATCAACGAGGAGAAGGAGAGTGCATCTACATACCCTTGTAGATCACTAAGCGGAAGCGTTCAAGTGAATGGGGCTGATGGAGTCGTACTCGTCGTGATCGAAATCACCGATGATCCTAGCGCCGAACGGACGGCACCTCCGCGTTCAACACACGTACGGTTGGGAGATACGTCTCCTCCTTCTTGATCCAGCAAGGGAAGGAGAGGTTGATGGAGATCTAGTAGCACGACGGCGTGGTGGTGGAAGTAGCGGGATCCCGACAGGGCTTCGCCAAGCGCAAGCGGGGAGGAAGAGGTGTCACGGGAGGGAGGGAGGCGCCAGGGCTTCAGGTGCGGCTGCCCTCCCTCCCCTCTACTATATATAGGGGCCTAGGGGGGCGCCGGCCCCTTGTAGATCCCATCTAGGGAGGGGCGGCAGCCCTAGGGGTGGCTTGGCCTCCAAGCCAAGTGGAGGCGCCCCACCCCTTAGGGTTTCCAACCCTAGGCGCATGGGAGGCCCAAGGGGGGCGCACCAGCCCACCAGGGGCTGGTTCCCACGCCCCTTCAGCCCATGGGGCCCTCCAGGATAGGTGTCCCCACCTGGTGGACCCTCGGGACCCTTCCGATGGTCCCGGTACAATACCGATGACCTCCGAAACCTTCCCGGTGGCCGAAACTAGACTTCCTATATATAAATATTTACCTCTGGACCATTACGGAACTCCTCGTGATGTCCAGGATCTCATCCGGGACTCCGAACAACTTTCGGGTTACCGCATACTAATATCTCTACAACCCTAGCATCACCGAACCTTAAGTGTGTAGACCCTACGGGTTCGGGAACCATGCAGACATAACCGAGACAACTCTCCAGCCAGTAACCAACAGCGGGATCTGGATACCCATGTTGGCTCCCACATGTTCCAGATGATCTCATCGGATGAACCACGATGTCGAGGATTCAATCAATCCCGTATTCAATTCCCTTTGTCTATCAGTACGATACTTGCCCGAGATTCGATCGTCGGTATCCCGATACCTTGTTCAATCTCATTACCGGCAAGTCTCTTTACTCGTTCCGTAACACATCATCCCGTGATCAACTCCTTCGTCACATTGTGCACATTATGATGATGTTCTACCGAGTGGGCCCAGAGATACCTCTCCATTACACGGAGTGACAAATCCCAGTCTCAATTCGTGCCAACCCAACAGACACTTTCAGAGATACCCGTAGTGCACCTTTATAGACACCCAGTTACGTTGTGATGTTTGGTACACCCAAAGCATTCCTACGGTATCCGGGAGTTGCACAATCTCATGGTCTAAGGAAATGATACTTGACATTAGAAAAGCTTTAGCAAACGAACTACACGATCTTGTGCTTTGCTTAGGATTGGGTCTTGTCCATCACATCATTCTCCTAATGATGTGATCCCGTTATCAACGACATCCAATGTCCATGGTTAGGAAACCGTAACCATCTATTGATCAACGAGCTAGTCAACTAGAGGCTTACTAGGGACATGGTGTTGTCTATGTATCCACACATGTATCTGAGTTTCCTATCAATATAATTCTAGCATGGATAATAAACGATTATCATGAACAAGGAAATATAATAATAACTAATTTATTATTTCCTCTAGGGCATATTTCCAATAGTCTCCCACTTGCACAAGAGTTAATAATCCAGTTCACATCACTATGTGATTAACACTCAGGGTCACATCCCCATGTGACTAACACCCAAAGAGTTTACTAGAGTCAATAATCTAGTTCACATTACCATGTGATTAACACTCAATGAGTTCTGGGTTTGATCATGTTATGCTTGTGAGAGATGTTATAGTCAGCGGGTCTGAACCTTTCAGATCCGTGTGTGCTTTACAAATCTCTATGTCATTTTGTAGATGCATCTATCACGCTATATTTGGAGCTATTCCAAATAACTGTTCTACTATACGAATCTGGTTTACTACTCAGTATCATCCAGATTAGTGTCAAAAATTGCATCGGTGTAACCCTTTACGACGAACTCTTTTACCACCTCCATAATCGAGAAAATTCCTTAGTCCACTAGTTACTAAGGATAACCTTGACCATTGTCCTGTGATCCATTCCTAGATCACACTTGTACCCCTTAACTGACTCATGGCTTGGCACACTTCAGGTGCAGTACACAACGTAGCATACTATCGAGCCTACGTCTAAAGCATAGGGGACGACCTTCGACTTTTCTCTCTCTTCTACCATGGTCAGGTCTTGAGTCTTACTCAATACTCACACCTTGTAACACAGCCAAGAACTCCTTCTTTGCTGATCTATTTTGAACTCCTTCAAAATCTTGTCACAGTATGTATATATTTGAAAGTACCATTAAGCGTTTTTTATCTATCCTTATAGATCTTGATGCTTAATGTTCAAGTAGCTTAATCCAGGTTTTCCATTGAAAAACTGTTTTCAAATAACCCTGCATGCTTTCCAGAAATTCTACATCATTTCTGATCAACAATATGTTAACAACATATACTCATCAAAAATTCTATAGTGCTCCCACTCACTTCTTTGGAAATACAAGTATCTCATAAACTTTGTATAAACCCAAGATCTTTAATCATCTCATCAAAGCGTACATTCCAACTCTGAGATGCTTACTCCAGTCCTTAGAAGGGTTGCTGGAGTTTTGCATACTTGTTAGCATCTTTCAGGATTGTCAAAAACTTCTGGTTTTATCAAATACAACCTTTCCTCAAGAAAATCGTCGAGGAAACGATGTTTTTGACATCCTATCTGCAAGATTTCATAAATAATGTAGTAATTGCTAATATAATTCCAACAGACTCTTAGCATCGCTACGAGTGAGAATGTCTCATCGTAGTCAAATCCTTGAACTTGTCGAAAAGCATCTTAACGACAAGTTGAGCTTTCTTAATGGTGACACTTACCATCATTGTCCGTCTTCCTTTTAAAATCCATATTTACCCAACAGCCTTACGACCATCAATTAGTTCTTCCAAAGTCTACACTTTGTTTTCATACATGGATCCTCTCTCGGATTTTATGGCCTTGAGCCATTTTTCGGAATTCGGGCCCACCATTGCTTCTCCATAGCTCGTAGGTTCATTGTTGTCTAGCAACATGACTTCCAAGACAGGATTACGTACCACTCTGAAGTAGTACGCATCCTTGTCGTCCTACGAGGTTTGGTAGTGACTTGATCCGAAGTTTCATGATCTCTATCATAAGCTTCCACTTCAATTGGTGTAGGTGCCACATGAACAACTTCTGTGCCCTGCTACACACTAGTTGAAGTGACGGTTCAATAACCTCATCAAGTCTCCACCATCCTCCCACTCAATTCTTTCGAGAGAAACTTTTCCTCGAGAAAGGACCCGATTCTAGAAACAATCCCTATTGCTTTCAGATCTGAGACAGGAGGTATACCCAACTATTTTGGGTGTCCTATGAAGATGCATTTATCCGCTTTGGGTTCGAGCTTATCAGCCTGAAACTTTTTCACATAAGCGTCGCAGCCCCAAACCTTTTAAGAAACGACAGCTTAGGTTTCTCTGAACCATAGTTCATACGGTGTCGACTCAAACGGAATTGCGTGGTGCCCTATTTAAAGTGAATGTGGCTGTCTCTAATGCCTAACCCATAAACTATAGTGGTGATTTAATAAGAGACATCATGGTATTCACCATATCCAATAGGGTGCAGTTATGATGTTCGGACACACCATCACACTATGGTGTTCCAGGCGGTATTAGTTGTGAAACAATTTCCACAATGTCTTAACTGTGTGCCAAACTCGTAATTCAGATATTCATCTCTATGATCATATCATAGATATTTTATCCTCTTGTCACGACGATCTTCAACTTCACCCTGAAATTACTTGAACCTTTCAATAATTCAGACTTGTGATGCATCAAGTAAATATACTTAGCATCTACTCAAATCATCTGTGAAGTAAGAACATAACGATATCCACTACATGCCTCAGCACTCATTGGACTGCACACGTCAAGATGTATTACTTCCAACAAGTTGCTCTCTTGTTCCATCTTATTGAAAACGAGGCCTTTCAGTCATCTTGCCCATGCGGTATGATTTGCATGTCTCAAGTGATTTCAAAATCAAGTGAGCCCAAACGATCCATCTGTATGGAGTTTCTTCATGCATATATACCAATAGGCATGGTTCGCATGTCTCAAGTGATTCAAATCAAGTGAGTCCAAAAATCCATCAACATGGAGCTTCTTCATGCGTTTTATACCATTATGACTCAAATTGCAGTGCCATAAGTATGTGGTACTATCATTACTATCTTATATCTTTTGGCATGAACATGTGTATCACTACGATCGGGATTCAATAAACCATTCATTTTAGGTGCAAGACCAGTGAAGGTATTATTCAAATAAACAGAGTAACCATTATTCTCCTTAAATGAATAACCGTATTGCGATAAACATAATCCAATCACATCTATGCTCAACGCAAACACCAAATAACAATTATTTAGGTTTAACACCAATCCCGATGGTAGACGGAGCGTGCGATGCTTGATCACATCAACCTTGGAAACACTTCCAACACATATCATCGTCTCACCTTTGGCTAGTCTCCATTTATTCTGTAGCCTTTTATTTCGAGTTACTAACACTTAGCAACCGAACCGGTATCTAATACCCTCCTGCTACTAGGAGTACTAGTAAAGTACACATTTAATATAATGTATGTCCAATACATACTTCTGTCAACCTTGCCAGCCTTCTCATCTACCAAGTATCTAGGGTGGTTCTGCTTCAGTGACTGTTCCCCTTATTACAGAAGCACTTAGTCTTGGGCTTGGGATCAACTTTGGGTTTCTTCACTAGAGCAACTGATTTGTCGTTTCATGAAGTATCCCTTTCTTGCCCTTGCCCTTCTTGAAACTAGTGGTTTTACTAACCACCAAAAATTGATGCTCCTATTTGATTTCTACTTTCGCGGTGTCGCAAATATCTCAAGGATCATATCTATCCCTGATATGTTATAGTTCATCATGAAGCTCTAGTAGCTTGGTGTCAGTGACTTTGGAGAACCATCACTATCTCATCTCGAAGATTAACTCCCACTCGATTCAAGTGATTGTAGTACTCATACAATCTGAGCACATGCTCAACGATTGAGCTTTTCTCCTTAGTTTGCAGGCCTAAGAAACTTGTCAGAGGTCTCATACCTCTTGACATGGGCACTAGCCTGAAATCCCAATTTCAGTCCTTGGAACATCTCATATGTGCTGCGATGTTTCAAAAAACGTCTTTGGTGCCTCAATTCTAAACCATTTAGCATTACGCACTGAACTATCATGTAGTCATCAAAACGTGTATGTTAGATGTTCGCAGCATCCACAACCGACACTCGAGGTTCAGCTCACTAAGCGGTGCATTAAGGACATAATCCTTCTGCGCAGCAATGAGGACAATCCTCAGTTCACCGGACCTAGTCCGCACAATTGCTACTATCAACTTTCAACTAAATTTTCTCTAGGAACATATCTAAAACAGTAGAACTAAAGCGTAAGCTACAACATAATTTGCAAAGTCCTTTTGACTATGTTCATGATAATTAAGTTCATCTAATAATTTAATGAACTCCCACTCAGAGAGACATCCCTCTAGTCATCTAAGTGATACATGATCCGAGTCAAGTAGGCCGTGTCCGATCATCACGTGAGACGGACTAGTCATCATCGGTGAACATCTTCATGTTGATCGTATCTTCTATACGACTCATGTTCGACCTTTCGGTCTTCCGTGTTCCGAGGCCATGTCTGTACATGCTAGGCTCGTCAAGTCAACCTAAGTGTATTATGTGTGTAAATCTGGCTTACACTCGTTGTATTCGAACGTTAGAATCTATCACACCCGATCATCACGTGGTGCTTCGAAACAACGAACCTTCTCAATGGTGCACAGTTAGGGGGAACACTTTCTTGAAATTATTGCGAGGGATCATCTTATTTAAGCTACCGTCGTTCTAAGCAAATAAGATGTAAAACATGATAAACATCACATGCAATCAAATATTGACATGATATGGCCAATATCATTTTGCTCCTTTTGATCTCCATCTTCGGGGCGCCATGATCATCATCGTCACCGGCATGACACCATGATCTCCATCATCATGGTCTCCATCATCGTGTCTTCATGAAGTTGTCTCGTCATCTATTACTTCTACTACTATGGCTAACGGTTTAGCAATAAAGTAAAGTAATTACATGACGTTTATGTTGACACGCAGGTCATAAATAAATTAAGACAACTCCTATGGCTCCTGCCGGTTGTCATACTCATCGACATGCAAGTCGTGATTCCTATTACAAGAACATGATCAATCTCATACATCTCATACATCACATATATCATTCATCACATCCTTTTTGGCCATATCACATCACACGGCATATGCTGCAAAAACAAGTTAGACGTCCTATAATTGTTGTTGCAAATTTTTTACGTGGCTGCTATATGTTTCTTAGCAAGAACGTTTCTTACCTATGCCAAAACCACAACGTGATATGCCAATTTCTATTTACCCTTCATAAGGACCCTTTTCATCGAATCCGATCCGACTAAAGTGGGAGAGACAGACACCCGCTAGCCACCTTATGCAACTAGTGCATGTCAGTCGGAGGAACCTGTCTCACGTAAGAGTACGTGTAAGGTCGGTCCGGTCCGCTTCATCCCACGATGCCGCCAAATCAAGATAAGACTAGTAACGGCAAGTAAATTGACAAAATCAACGCCCACAACAACCTGTGTTCTACTCGTGCATAGAAACTACGCATAGACCTAGCTCTGATACCACTGTTGGGGCTAGTAGCGGAAATTTAAAATTTTCTATGCATCACCAAGATCAACCTATGGAGTCATGTAGCAACGAGGGGGAGGAGAGTGCATCTACATACCCTTGTGGATCACTAAGAGTAAGCGTTCAAGTGAACGGGGTTGATGGAGTCGTACTCGTCGTGATCCAAATCACCGATGATCCTAGCGCCGAACGGACGCACCTCTGCGTTCAACACATGTACGGTTGAGAGAGACGTCTCCTCCTTCTTGATCCAGCAAAGGAAGGAGAGGTTGATGGAGATCCAGCAGCACGACGGCGTGGTGGTGGAAGTAGCGGGATCCCGGCAGGGCTTCGCCAAGCGCAAGCGGGGAGGAAGAGGTGTCACGGGAGGGAGGGAGGCGCCAGGGCTTCAGGTGCGGCTGCCCTCCCTCCCCTCCACTATATATACAGGCCTAGGGGGCGCCGAACCCTTGTAGATCCCATCTAGGGAGGGGGGCGGCAGCCCTAGGGGTGGCTTGGCCTCCAAGCCAAGTGGAGGCGCCCCCACCCCTTAGGGTTTCCAACCCTAGGCGCATGGGAGGCCCAAGGGGGGCGCACCAGCCCACCAGGGGCTGGTTCCCACACCCCTTTAGCCCATGGGGCCCTCCGGGATAGGTAGCCCCACCCAGTGGACCCCCCGGACCCTTCCGGTGGTCCCGGTACAATACCGATGACCTCCGAAACCTTCCGGGTGGCCGAAACTGGACTTCCTATATATAAATCTTTACCCCCGGACCATTCTGGAACTCCTCGTGACGTCTGGGATCTCATCCGGGACTCCGAACAACTTTCGGGTTACCGCATACTAATATCTCTACAACCCTAGCATCACCGAACCTTAAGTGTGTAGACATTACGGGTTCGGGAACCATGCAGACATGACCGAGACAACTCTTAGGCAAATAACCAACAGCGGGATCTGGATACCCATGTTGGCTCCCACATGTTCCACGATGATCTCATCGGATGAACCACGATGTCGAGGTTTCAATCAATCTCGTATTCCATTCCCTTTGTCTATCGGTATGATACTTGCCCGAGATTCGATCGTCGGTATCCCGATACCTCGTTCAATCTCGTTACCGCCAAGTGTCTTTACTTGTTCCGTAACACATCATCCCATGATCAACTCCTTGGTCACATTGTGCACATTTTGATGATTTCCTACCGAGTGGGCCCAGAGATACCTCTCCGTTACACGGAGTGACGAATCCCAGTCTCGATTCGTGCCAACCCAAGAGACACTTTCGGAGATACCCGCAGTGCACCTTTATAGCCACCCAGTTACGTTGTGATGTTTGGTACACCCAAAGCATTACTACGGTATCCGGGAGTTGCACAATCTCATGGTCTAAGGAAATGATACTTGACATTAGAAAAGCTTTAGCAAACAAACTACACGATCTTGTGCTATGCTTAGGATTGGGTCTTGTCCATCACATCATTCTCCTAATGATGTGATCCCGTTATCAACCACATCCAATGTCCATGGTGAGGAAACCGTAACCATCTATTGATCAACGAGCTAGTCAACTAGAGGCTTACTAGGGACATGGTGTTGTCTATGTATCCACACATGTATCTGAGTTTCCTATCAATAGAATTCTAGCATGGATAATAAACGATTATCATGAACAAGGAAATATAATAATAACTAATTTATTATTGCCTCTAGGGCATATTTCCAACAGGGATGTGCCATGCTGTTCGGACGATTGTAGTATTCGGTTTTGGTTTTGTGCCGGAGCGCGCTTCCTAGATCCGTAGATGGGTCTGGTCGCGCCGGATTTTTGGCGCAAGTTCTCACGTAGATCATGTGTTGACTTATGCGCGACCTTGTTAGCCGCTCTATCACGCTCACAAGGTGGTGGATCCGGTTGGTTGGCCATATCATTCTTCGGTTGTGTGGGCTCTAAGGCCTCGTCGTCGAATTCCGGTAATAGCTTGCGCTTTGGATAGCTATTTTTATGGTAGCTTCCACCATACTTTGTTACTTTGTTCCACCTGCCATTGAGCGTATCTTGTGCTACCTTGAGCCTTTGCTTCTGTTTCTTCAGGCTCCTCGCTGTGGCAATAAGCCTTCTGCAGAGGTTCTCTTGCTCCAAGTGTGTCTCCGGGATGATGCGTGCATCTTCGTCCGGACTATTTTCTTCCCCAGACGGCGTTTGATGAGGCTTATCTTTGGCGTCATCGTGTTCGGACGTTGGATCCGTACTATGTTTGCAGTTTGCATCTTGATCGTTTTCTGCCACCGGGGTGGTGCAGTTGTCGTTTCTTCCATAGTCGAGTGGGCTATTATTCCCTCTTGCGCTGTTATCGCTGTTTTTGCTATGGCGGGACTTAGAGCGGCGCCACTGACGTCGGCGCTTTGGTTGCTTGGAGGGTGCATCCTCCGTTGTCTCTTCGCCATTGCCCTCTCTGGGTGTATCCACCATGTATACGTCATGTGATGAAGTAGCGGTCCAGCGCCATGTGGGCGGTTGTTCCGGTTCGTCTCCTTCATCGTCGTCCATACCGTCGATGTCTTTGGAGTCGAAGTCGAGCATGTCGGTTAAGTCATCGATAGTGGCTACTAGGTGGGTGGTGGGTGGGCCGCGAATTTCTTCATCGTCCGCATCCCATTCTAGCCGGACATAGTTCGGCCAAGGTTCTCCTGACAGGGAGAGAGACCATAATGAATTTAGCACATCTCCGAAAAGTGAGTGCTGACCGATATCCGCGGAGGTGAACTCCATGATCGGCGCCCAGTCAGATTCGACGGGCACGTATGTGAGCGGCTCAGAGTCCGTGGGCGGAGATGAATCCAGTGGTTCGACGACACGGCTCTCGTAAGGGGTGAAGTCAGTATCTGGCTCTATCGAGAGTGCGGCCTCCATGGCGGGGTCTATCCCTCCGCTCTCGAATGGCGCAAATTGCTCTGGGTTGACGGCCGGAGTAGTTGCGGATGCGATCTCCCGAACACTGTCCGATGGTAGAGTTACGTCATGCTTGCCGCGACTGTGCGGCGCGTCCGACACGGGCTCGAATCCGTCGAAGATCAAGTCTCCGCGGATGTCGGCCATGTAGTTCAAGTTTCAAAATCTGACCTGATGGCCAGGGTCGTAGCTCTCGATCTGCTCTAGATGGCCAAGCGAATTGGCCCGCAGTGCGAAGCCGCCGAATACGAAGATCTGTCCGGGGAGGAAAGCCTCACCCTGGACCGCATCGCTAGCGATGATCGAAGGACCATCAAGCCTTATTGTGACGACATAGTGGAACTCTCAATGAAAGCACCAATGTCGGTGTCAAAACCGGCGGATCTTGGGTAGGGGGTCCCGAACTGTGCGTCTAAGGCGGATGGTAACAGGAGGCAGGGGACACGATGTTTACCCAGGTTCGGGCCCTCTTGATGGAGGTAAAACCCTACGTCTTGCTTGATTGTTCTTGATGATATGAGTATTACAAGAGTTGATCTACCACAAGATCTGAGAGGCTAAACCCTAGAAGCTAGCCTATGGTATGATTGTATGTTGTCCTAAGGACTAAAACCCTCCGGTTTATATAGACACCAGAGGGGGCAAGGGTTACACAAGGTCGGTTACAAAGGAGGAGATGTACATATTCGTATTGCTTAGCTTGCCTCCCATGCCAAGTAGAGTCCCATCCGGACACGGGACGAAGTCTTCAATCTCATATCTTCATAGCCCAACAGTCCGGCCAAAGGATATAGTCCGGCTGTCCGGAGACCCCCTAATTCAGGACTCCCTCAACCGGCATTATCCGCTCAACCCATATGTGCCAATCATGACTTTTTAGACCAAATATTTTCAATTTTTGAAGACTCGCTCCCCTCTTTAGATTTGCTGCATACCCATCGTGGAACATCAACTACATTTTCACCCACAAAATAATTTCCTTCATAGCTGGCCTTCCAAGATTGGACCTTGCCTTCCGCTTCGTCCAGCTCCCCTTTCCTTTTGGCTCTTTCATGTTTTGTAACGGTTTGTCACATAGCTCCTCTTGATCGACTCTAGCCTTAGTATTATCCTTTGATTTCCCCTCTATGCCGAACAATGTACCAAAAATGGCTTCGGCGATATTCTTTTCAGTGTGCATCACGTCGATGTTGTGTGGGCAAAGGAGGTCTTTTAAGTAAGGCAGATCCCAGAAGCATGTCTTGTGAGTCCAGGCGTGTTCCTTATTATACCCCTTGAAATACCCTGGAGGCTCTGGATCTAGCTCAAGCGCACTTAACTGATCTAGGGTCTGTTGGCCTGTCAACGCAGGTGGTGCAGAGTGTTTGACAACTCTACCTTTGATGAAATCCTTCTTGTCTTTCCTGAACTTATGGCGAGGATGTAGAAATGGTCTATGAAAGTCAAAGCAACTATACTTGTGCCCTACCGCCAGCCAACGAAACTCAAGAGCTCCCTTGCATGTGGGGCACGGGAACCTTCCATGCACACACCAGCCAACGAATAGCGCATACGCCGGCAAGTCATGCGTCAAGTACATGTACCAGGCATGCATTACGAAGTTCTCTTTGCTAAAGGTGTCGTATGTCTTGAACCCATTATCCCAAGCTTCTTGCAATTCGTCTTTAAGCGGCTGCATGTACACATTCATATTCTTCCCCGGATAGTAGGGCCCTGGAATTATCAACGTCAGGAAAATGTTCTTTCTTTGCATAATCTGCCGGGGGGGGGGGGGGGGAGATTGAGTGGAATGACAAACACGGGCCAACAGCTGTATGGGGCTGCCATCAAACCAAACACACTGAACCCATCTGTGCTGACGGTGACTCGAGGATGCCTTGGATCTGCCGTTTTCCTTATGTAATGCATCGAAGCGCTTCCACGCTTCACCATCCGATGTGTGCACCATCATCACATTCCCATATGCATCTAGTTTGGTCCTTTTGCCCGTTTTGTGCCATGTCATCTGTCTGGCCATCTCTTCGACCATTGAAAAACGTTGAAGTCTTGGCACGATTGGCATATACCGAAGAACATTAACGTGTATTTTGGTCTGCGTCTTCTCACCCATACCGTTGTCTACCACAACATACCTGGAAGAATTGCAAATGGTACAATAGTTCAAGTCCTCATACTGAAGCCTAAATAAGACACATCATTTCTCACAGACATGTATCTTCTCATAGGGCATCTTAAGAGCACAGAGGATTTTGTCTGACTGGTACAGGTTTGGAGGTAGCACATGGCCTTTGGGTAGAAATCGTCCGAATACTGTCATCATCGCATTGTAGCATTCTCTGCCCAAGTTGAATTGAGCCTTCAAAGCCATTATTTGTGAGATGGCATCCAGCTGACAAAGCTTGGTGTGCTCGTGGAGAGGACGTTTTGAGGACTCCAACATTTCAATGAAGGCCTTTGCAGATTCCTTCATCTCCTCGTCCGAGTCCCGAGCATCGTCAAAGTCTTGCACTATGTTTGCGGTCCCGGTACCATGCTTGTCGGTGCGACGACGAACCACCTCGGCTCTGGCACGTTGGGAAGACTCACCATGTAATGTCTGGACCGTGTAACCAGCCGTAAAACCAAACTTCTGCATGTCTTTACTCATTTCAAGCTCGTCCCTCTTTATATAGTTGTCGCAACGGGCACAGGGGCACCAACTTAATTCCTGGCCATTTGCAAATGTGGCTCTAACAAACCCCTTGGTTTTTGTTAACCATTCCTCGGTCCAAACTTTCTGACTAGTGTAACCGGTGTACATCCACGCATGATCACTCATATTGACTTCCTACTGGACACACAAAAAATATATACATAATTAAGCAAACCATATCCATCAGTTAATAGGTTTGTCAGTTTTATTACGTCCATGCAACCTACACACTAATAGATAAAGATAGGTCCTAATCCCACCCGAGTATGTATAGATTGGGTTTGTTTTCCCATGCTCTGCTTCGGATCCAACGCAAAATTTCTGCAGCACCTCCTCGATGTTCTCCTGATACATGTCTCGGCAATAAGCAGAGAGGATGTGTACCCGGAGAACAACAGGGAGGCACTGACGAAATTCTGCATCGGATCCGGAGCAGAGCATATGGGAAAATGAACCCAATCTACACATACTCGGGCTGTCCATGGATAACGTTGGACAATTCAAACGAATCACGATTACAAATATGCAAATGCATGCATATTTATAGATGTAACCCTTTCGAACGGGAGACTCATAGTAGTTACGCATACTGATGATTGACACCTATAGCTAGCAAGTTTCATCGGCACGAAGACCGGAACAGAGAAAATGAAGGGGGGAGGAGAGATGTCATTTGTGCTCACCAACAAACGCAGGGGCAGAGCTCGTCGAACACTAGACCCTCGCAGCAACAAAATAACTGCACATTTAAATCCAAAGATGAGTAACATAGCGACCACCGCTCGTCCCCGTGTAAACTAACTAGCAACTACCATCGATGCAAGTTACATGAGGCGGTCAGCGTTGAACACTAGATCCACATCCCACAAGTGAAGCCGGCGCCCGGCATCCCGCAACAATAGTTCTGATGGCCGATGACGGTCGAACACCTTGGCGAATTTGCCTAGCAGCCTATGCGATGAGGATTAAAGCCAAGTTTTGAAATTTCAAACAACCAAACCGACTTGAGTTAGTTTGGGTGTTTCAAGTTTCAACACTTAGCTTTCAATCATCATCTCTGAGGCTGTCAGACAAATTCACAATGGTGTTCGACCGCCATCGACGCCAAGAACTGTTGCTGCTGGACGCAGGACCCCTGTGTCACTTATGGGACGTGGATGTAGTGTTCGACACCGACGGCCACATGTATCTCGCACCGACGATACTTGCTATTTAGGGTTCCATCGACACCGAGGAACCCCTAACCCGCTCGTCCCCGGGCGCCCTCAGGTATGGCGACCCACTGGCTCCACCATCTATCCCCTCGGCAACCCTCTTCCTTTTCCCTTTTTCCTCTTCTTCTACTTATTCTTCTTTCCCCTCCCTCCTCCTCCTCTTCTTCTTTCTTCTTCTTCTTCTTCTTCTTCTTCTTCTTCTTCTTCTTCTTCTTCTTCTTCTTCTCCCTCCTCCTCTTCCTCCTTCTACTCTTCTTCTTCTTATAAACTAAAACTAAAACTAATCTAAAATAAACTAAACTAAAATAAACTAAACTAAAATAAACTAAAACTAAAACTAAAACTAAAACTAAAACTAAAACAGAAACTAAACTAAAAGAAACTAAAAAGGAGGGAAGAACTCACCTGCAGGGGATCGCCGGTGGAGGAGGCGCGGGGTGACTGGTGGATGGCAGGGCGGCCGCTGGAGGAGGCGGCGGCCCGGTGGAGGGGGATGCCGGACAGCCGCGGCGGGACGGGGCGGGCGCGACGCAAGGGAGGGGGCGGGGTGGCTAGGCGAGGGGGCGGCGGGCGGCGGCGGCTGGGGGAGGGGGCAGCGGCAGCTGGGCGAGGTCGGGGCGCCGCAGGGGAGGGGTGCGGGGCGACGGGGCGAGGGGCGACGGGGCAAGGGGGCGGCGGCGGGGAGAGAGGACGAGAGAAACACACACACACACACACACACACACACACACAGAGAGAGAGAGAGAGAGAGGGGCGGCCGGGGTGGGCTCGGCCCGTTAGTTAGGTCAACTCTTTGGCGTCCGCCATCTTTTTCCCTCCGCTTTTTTGCTCTTTGCCGTCTGCTAGCAGAAGGCAAAGAGGGGGCCGTCAGGTTTTTTCTATGCAGCTCGTTAGTGGGGCCCACCTCTCTCTTTGCCATCCGCCAGCTGACGGCAAAGATTCTTTGTTGTCCGCTCGCGGACGACAAAGAAGTGGCTGACGGCAAAGACCTTCTTTGCCATCAGCCAATTCTTTTCCGTCCGTTTTCTGTAAGCGGACGGCAAAGACCTTCTTTGCTATCAGCCAGCAGACGAAAAAGAAAAGTAAGCCAATTCCAGTCGTGGTGCTGTGCTTCGGTGAAGTTTTTAAAGGTCTGGTGGCCGCCTTCAAGACAAACGCCGAGTGAATCAAGGCTCATTCATTGGGGGTTACTCGAAAGGGGAGAATATAGTGAGGGTTGTGCTCCGATGCTTTGGCTTTGGCACTGCTCCAAATGATATTAGCACTCTCACGAGTGTAAAATTTAGATAAATCCACATCCCTGACTCACTTATGGTTATCTCATTCCCGCGCCCATTACTTTTTGCAATCATACTTACTCATATGGTTATACCTTGTGCCAGTTCAAATTACTTAGTTTTTCTTCAATTCCATATCTTGCAATATTTGTGCTTGCTAGTTTTCTGAAGTGCCTATATTGTTTAGCATAGTTGTTGGTGCACTTAGTTGAGTCTAGCATATTTAGTTTTTTGTGCTTCATATGTATCTATTTAGTTCAATTCCGCAATAGGATAAAGCCAAATCCGTAAAAGTTTCAAAAGCCCTATTAACCCCCTTCTAGGCGACATCAAGGTCCTTTCAACATGGCAACCACCAAAAATTGTATATTTCAAGTCAGTCAAAAATATTTTCCCCTAACGGCAGCCCCCGGACACCCCCTTCTTCTTCATCCCCGACAACACTCTAGCATGGCCTCGGTGTCAGCCGTGGAGGGCCCAAAGACATCGCGAATAACCTAATGAACATGTGCCGGACTTCGCATAAGTGGTCCATCGCAAATTACAAACAGACTAGAAAGACATATCGATAGTCATGGTCATTAAAGGTTCACCATCATCAAGTTTATAGAAAAGTACATGCAAAATACACTCTAAGCATAGTAGATAACATGTTCAGTTTGCTCTTCTTTTTGCCCGGCGTGCCGATCTTCGCATATAAAAGCTCGAAGCGGGCCTTGTCGGAGCAGACGGGGTCAAGCAGACGAGACCGGAGCAAACGTCCTGGTAGAAAACTGTGTCGGAGCAGACATGGCCAGAGAAAATGTGGTGGAATCATACGACAACGAGAACATACTACCCAAGCATTTCTCTGTAATCCATGCCTCGAGGTGCTCATCAGCCAGTAGATTCGGTTCAACGACGCGCTTCCAAAATGGCATTACTTTAGCACCCTCCTTGAACACGTATTGTATAATCACCAATGAGCGCTCACTAAGTAACTTCGACTTCAGACTCGTTGTGGTTGGGGGACCTTCGGGGAGCGGAATCAAACGGGCCTTCTCCGTCGTCGCATCCCAACAAATCACTTGCGCAAATGAGGTCCTCGCTGCAACGGTCACCCTTGGCATCCACCCAAAGGGCATCCCCGGGGAAAGCCACGTGAACTGCTACATTATCATCCTATAGGTGTCCCCCGTCTCCGACTCGAGCCATCCCCACAGTGTAAATGGGAGCCTCACCTCACGATCCCATTCCACACACACTAGCTATGCTGGTTCCAATCGCAGGAAGAGGCAGGATGGAGGGAAAGGCAGGAGAGGTGGGGGAGTCTCAGAGCCGGCAGCGGTGATGTATCCGAATGGACAATAACCGGGCGGGGCTAGGATTATATCGTGCTCCCCGGGGTAATCAAACCTATTTGAAAAACATCGATCGGTACGGTGATTTATACATAATACCCCATATACACCTCCACTAACTTCATCTCGTAAGCACTAAACAGGAGATACCCCCTACCCTCTTGTTTTCTTGACGGCAACAACATAACATATATGATATTTCTTCTCATCCGTGTCAACCGAGATTGTCACGTCTGCATATGGACAGGGCCATGTGATTTCTATCTTTTGCGACGCCCCTTACAACATTGTAAGATCATCGTTACAAACACAAAAAAGAAACCATAAACAACACTTGCATTGAAACCATTGAAACCATAAACCAAAAAGGGACCAACAAAGTTTCACAACATACAATCATTATACGTACCAAAAAAAAAGATAACATAGGCTTTTGCCGCCCTCTCCTTCAGTGAGAGGTTGTAGTACCTCTGCACTATTTACCTGGAAAAATGAATACACGGGAGACAAAAAAAAATTGTGTACATGTCTGCTTGTTCAATAATAGAATAATTAATTCTACACCACAGTATTATCTATCTTGAATTCTTGAGCCTATTGGCATGTACTAGTACAAGATTGTTTCATGCTTCTTTTTTGAAGCCTAAGATTGTTTCATGTCGCTGCGCGCGCTTACACGACCGATTTAAGTTAAATTTAATTACAGCTTAGAACTGAGGAAGCATCTGATGGCCGAGGCCGCCCAGCACCGACGCCGCCCCCTGCCAGCTGTTCGCCGACTGCGGCGGCGCGTCGAAGCACGACCCGTTAAGCCTCTTGGCCGATGACTCTTCCGGGCTCGCGGCCTTGCGTTTCCCCGCGCTCCCGCCGCTGGCGTCCGGCGATGACGACGACGGCGCGTAGTACGACGGCTGTACTCCGTGCGCGTTGTCGCCGACAGGGAGGAGCATGTTCAGGGAAGGGTGGACGGCGAGGTGGTGGGTGGCGCCGTGCTCGGCCTCGGCGTCGAGGATCTGCGCGAGCGAGTAGTCGTCGAAGAGCTCGGAGAAGGACGGGATCGTGGGGAGTCTCCCGGCGTGCGGCGGCTGCTGCGTGATCATGGTTCTGCTGGCGCTGCTGCTGCTGCTGGAGTGCGCGTAGAAGCTGCAGGCGGCGTCGTCGAAGGTGCTGCCGCGGCCGGAGAGGTCGTCGTGGTCGGCCATGTGGTCGTAGTCGGACAGCGGCGGCACCATCGGCGACGCCAGGCCGGTCTTCTTGTAGATCCGGCATAGCACCCAGTCATCCAACTGCACACATGTGAACACCATATATCAATATCATACACGTAGACGGGCCGGTACCGCCATGGCTATCGTTGTCGAAAGCTACTGAACATGACGAATCAATGGCTGCCACTAGCTAGCTAGCTAGCTGCCACGGATCAATCGCGAAGCTAATTTCTCCTCCAATCAGAGTAGAAGAAATCAAATTAAGCATCTCTCGTTTTACTTGCAAGGTACAGTATCATTCACGTACTACTTGAGGTTAGAGGGCAATTTAGTCAATCAATAACTAAAATGGATGCATAACCGATCAACGCTGCAACGGCACGGCCGGTGCAACCGTGCAACAAAGCAAAAGCATGGGCCGGGGCGAGAAGATCAGGATAGCATGCATGCCAGCCGCGTGACACTGTTGCGCACGGACATGGCCGGCGCCGGTAACGAAACGATCGAGGGCGACAGTTCATGCCTGATCGACTAACTAATCACAGCAAGTGGGATGGGCGTACCCTCATGGAGACGTTGCGGAACTTGATGGGCTTGTAGGTGTTGACGGCGGTGGTGAGGGGGTCGGCGGCGAGGCGGTACTCGTGCATGATCCAGGCTGTCTTGGTGCCCTTGGGCGGGCGTCCCTTGTAGAAGACGAGCGCCTTCTTGACGCCGACGCCCTGGCCGGTGGCGGGGTCGTGGATGGGCTTGTCGGTGCCGGTGGCCTTCCAGTAGCCGGAGCCGGCGGCGCGGTTGGGGCGGATGCCGTTGGGGTACTTGCGGTCCCGCGGGCTGAAGAAGTACCACTCGCAGTCGCCGTACACCGCCTGGGCTGCAGTTCCATTCATTATCAGAGCCGAACCATGGTAAGCAGAGCAGGGACTACATACAGCGGTGATCGGTTGATTAGTTGAGAACTTACAAGGGAGGTCCCATGGATCGAACTTGTAGATGTCGACGTCGGCGATGATGGAGACCGGGCACGGCGCGGCGGCGGCGCGGTTGCGGAGGTAGTGCAGGATGAGCTCCTCGTCCGTCGGGTGGAACCGGAACCCCGGCGGCAGCGACGTCGCCGCCCCCTGCCCCTGCCCCTGCGCCATCGCCATGATCGACCACCCGATCGACACGCACGAACCTCGTACGTGCAACCACCGAAGCTCTCTAAGACACACACACGATCAGAAGAAGGGAGAAGCTCACACACACTGGACCAGACCAGAATCTATCTCGTGGATGGGATGGACGGGCGGGCGTGCGATTATATGGTCCAAGGTATCTTGTCAGTTAGCGCGGGGTGGCAGGGCCATGGCATTGTTGGGGAATATCGAGGGGCAGAACCGGCGGATGAGGTGTGCATGTGTGCGTTGGTTGGGTTTCCTTTGTCGAGCCATGCTATTCTTACGTATTACCAGTTACGAAAATTCAACATACTAGTTCAATTTGAAGGTAGTTATTCCCATGTTTTGCTGAGTAATGCTACACCTACGTAGGGATTCTCACGTACCTTGCATGATTGCTGATTTGGCAGTTTTTAATTTTTCACTAGTTGGTGGCATGTGCCCACCCTAAAAAAGGGGGGGGGGGGGGGGGGGGGGGGGGTTGATTAGTGTTTAAGGTAATTACGTAGTTACGTAACACCTGTTCGCAGGTGTAGCATTTTTCGGTTTTGCTCTATGTACTCCCTCTGTGAAGAAATATAAGAGCGTTTGCATTTCTTTACGGAGGGAGTATTTATTAAAAGCAAATGAGCACATAAGAATAGGATTTCTGGCAGCGGCAATTACCTCGAACCCGAAGTTGCTAGCAAGCTCTTCGACCCCTTCCCCTGCCGCGGCACTCCCGTGACCGCCCCGGGGGAGGAAACCCTAGCCGTCCCGCTCTGGCCCCACCTCCCCTCGTCGTCGCCTTAGCGCACTACCAGGCAAAGCCTGGCCATCGTAGGTGGGGGGAGGGGGGCTCCCCTCTCCCCCCTCGTTGTTCTCAGCACGAGAAGTGCCCTTCAGGGGGTGGCGTGGCGCTGAGCACGGGGTGCGGTGGCGCGGCCTTAGGAATTTGCGGCGGTGGTGCAGGTTACTGGTGGTGGCGCGACCATAGGAATTGTTGGTGGCGTCGCAGGTTACTGTTGGTGGCATGCAGGGTTGTGGACGGAGGCGGTGTGCGCCGTGGAGGAGAACAAGTAAGGCGGCGACCCCCACCTCCCTCATTCTCCGGCGGCTTCTTCCTCTACCTCCACATAGATTCAACTGGCCGGAGCCAGATCCGACCATCCAGGGGTCCGACGGCGTCTGTGTCGTCCTTGGCAGGCGGCTCGATCTCCGATGGTCGGGGTGTTTCGCGTCAAGTGGCGCACCGTGGTAGGATCCCTGTTGTGCAGGGTCCATCTCCCTAGAAGGTAGTGGCCGGGCCAGGGGCAGCGGAAATCCCCTCTTCCTCGCCAAGTGGCCTGGGTGCTACCAGAATGGTTACATGTGCTCTTGTTACGGGGTGGAGGCAGATGGGGAAGGAAGCTATTGTCCAAATCTGGTCTCCATGGCCGATTTGGGTTCGATGATCACCACCAAAGTTGGTGTGGTGCCGGCATGGTGAGCCTTCGTCATTGATGTGCAGGGGCGGGAAAGGAGGGGCCTTTCCATCCCTCTATCGATCTGTGCGATGGTCATGGTTTGATGCCGGGGTGCGGAGTCGAAGTTGGGATCTTGGACGCCAGGGCAGCGGCCCCGGGTGGCAGTCTGTCACTTTGGCTTGTCGGTAGGTGTCTTGGCGCCGTGTGACGAGAATCGAACCTCGTGGCGAGATCCAATCTGATATTGCAGCCCGATCTTTCACGACACACCACCTTCAGTAGTAGCAACCTCTCGCCCGTGCACGTGATGTACATGAAGTAGAGAGATTGAACATTATGATTCAGCACGAGAAAACCAATCTCGATGATGGTACTGACACAGAAAACAATTTTCTCGAAAGAAACCGTGACACTGAGGTTTTCTAAAGATTCCTCCAAAACTTAGGGATTTTTAGACAGCTTCCCCCAAAACTTGATACGGGTATTTGCCGTAAAAACACATCGTGTTTATTCATGAAAATATAACATGGACCTATTACATTATACTGGCTTGGCTTTATATAATAGCTGCAAAAGCTAACTAGCTTGGGAAGCAAGCATCTCATCCTAGCATCCATCTCACATACAAGATAGATGGATAAAGAAAAGGCAACTTCTAAAACTAAGACTCTAAATATAGCTATTAGTTTACTTGCCATATAGTTTGACAAGTTAATCTCTATATTAACATGGACTGTTTTGTTGGTCCGTTTGTGGTGGACCCCATCCCAAGGCACACAAGGATAGAGTTCTCCACGATGCAAGCCTCCTACAAATTCTTTCTATCTCTTCAGATGGGCGTGGCATGTGAAAGTATTAACCAGCGCCATCTCCTTTAATTCCAACTGGATAAAATTCCTGGACTTGTAGTTTGAGCATCCAGTAAATCCTCCATATTTAGCCGCGGGGTTCCCTGATTTATCTCCTTTTATGTCAAAACTAACCACACGTGCTTCATTTCTTCTATCTCCTAAAAAAACTAGAATTTTTACGTGCATCATTAGCATGCCAATTTAACCCTCCAAAATATGTGTACGTGCATGCACTTTCTTGTGGACATACATATAATTTGTTGTCCTCTTTCATCCGTTCTAGCTTGGTGCATGGGTGTTGAGATGTGGTCCAACATGACACAATCGTGAACCATGTGGCGTGCTTAATAGGAATTGCAACTAATTCTTGTTCAACATCGTAACTTGGCCGCATGTATTTTGGTATATATGCAGCGTATTTTTGGAAAACATCAGCTTTAGGAGAAATATCGATGACCTCGGTATTTATATTACAAGGGGTCATACCATCCTCTCCCCGTTGAACCGTTTCGATACGGTCTCTTTTGCAATATTTTTATGTGCAGTCTAAACGATGACCGTAGAAATTTTAGTAGCTTTGACCTTCTTCATGTGTGTATCTTCCTTCACTTTTATCTCCTCAAGATGTTCTTTCCTCCAAGCAACAAAAAGCTCCTCACCATGGGCACGAGGTCACACTTCTTACCATTCTTGACGGTATACTTGTGTGTTTGGCAATCATATGCAACATCACCCTCTTCGTACCATGGCTTGCCCAACAACAAGTGACACAAAATTATTGGTATAGGAATCAAATGGCATAAAACCTCACAAAAATATTTTCCCAACAACAATGGTACCTTGGTCTAGTGTGTGACAGTGAGCTCTTCATGACCCCTAACGAACGAGTATGGTTGTGGACGTGGTGTCATCGGCAGTTCCAACTTTTACACCACCTCAATGCATGTGGAGTTGATCGAATTTATGTGATCGATTATCATGGCACATGATTTTCTCACGGCCACATGGATGTGAAAAATTCCGGCCTAGCGGCCCTTCTCCTCCAACTGAAATCCATAGCTTAGCTTTCATGATAATTTAGTCATCTCCTTTGCAGTGTCGTGAACAACCTTGGCTCTGATACCATCCGATGCGAACCGAACCTCGTGGCGCGATTCGATCTGATGTTGCGGCCTGATCTTTCACGACACTCCACCTTCAGTAGTAGCAACCTCTCGCACATGCATGTGATGTACACGAAGTAGAGGAATTTAACCTTATGGTTCAGGATGAGAAAACCAATCTCGACGATGGTACACACGCACAAAATAATTTCCTTGTAAAGAAATCACAACACAGAGGTTTTCTAAACCTTCCTCCAAATCTTAGAGAGTTTTAGACGGCTTCCCTAAAAACTTCTAAAACTAAAGATGCATCGCATCCTAGTATCCACCACATTGAGATGTAGTGCAACTTGACACAACCGTGAACCATGTGGTGTGCTTCATACGAATAGCAACTAATTATTGTTCAGCATTGTAACTTCATCAGCATATTTCCAGTGTATATGCAGCATATTTTTGGACAACATCAGCTTTAGGAGAGACATCAACGACCTTGGTATTTATATTACAAGGGGTCATATCATCCTCTCCCCCTTGAACCGAAACCATCCTCGGTTTTGAGTCAGTCTGTTAAGGAATATTTTTATCTGCAGACTGAATGACGACCATAGAAGTTTCAGTAGCTTTGACATTCTTCATGTTTGTATCTTCCTGCACTTTTATGTTCTCAAGATGTTCTTTCCTCCAAGCAACAAAAAGCTCCCCACCCATGGGCACGAGGTCACACTTCTCACCGTTCTGGACGGTATATTTGTGTGTTCGACAATCATATGGAACATCATGCTTGGGATCACGTTGCACAAAACCTCACAAAAATATTTTCCTAAAAAAGGTACCTTGGTATGTTGCGTGACAGCGAGCTCTTAATGACCCCAATGGAACGATTATGGTTGTGGACGGGGTGTCATTAGTAGTTTCAACTTCTCCACCATCTTGATGCTTGTAGCGTTGGTCAAATTCATGTGACTGATTATCGAGGCACATGATCTCCTTTATAGTGTCGTGAACAACCATAGCTCTGATACCACTTGATGACAATCAAACCTCGTGGCGAGATCCTATGTGAAATTGCAGCCCTCGATCTTTGATGACACCGCCTTCAGTACGTAGTAGCAACCTCTCGCCCATGCACGCGATGAAAACGAAGTAGAGGGATTGAACCTTATGATTCAGCACGAGAACACCAATCTCGACAATGGTACTCATGCAAAACAATTTCCTCGCAGAGAAATCACAACACAAAGGTTTTCTAAAGCTTGCTACAAAACTTAGGATTTTTAGACGGCTTCCCCCAAAACTCGATACAGGTATTTATCCTAAAAACACATCGTGTTTATTCACAAAAATATAGCCTGGCCCAAATTACGTCGTACTAGCTTGGCCTTATATAATAGTTTCAAAACCTAACTAGCTTGGGAAGCAAGCATCCATGCTAGCATCCATCTCACGTATAAGATAGATAAAAAATGCATCTTCTAAAACTAGGACTCTAAACATAACTATTAAATTACTTGCCTCATAGTTTGACAAGTTAATCTCTACATGGACTGTTTGGTGCTTCGTTTGTGGTGGACCTCATCCCAAGGCACACAAGGATAGATTTCTCCAGGATGTAAGCCTCCTACAAATTCTTTCTATCTCTTCAGGTAGGCGTGGCATGTCAAAATAGTAACCAGCATCATCTCCTTTAGTTGCAACTGAATAAAATCCCCGTACTTGTAACCTTGTATGAGGAGCCGGTAAATCCTCCATATTTAGACGCGGGGGTCCCTGCTTATCTCCTTTTATATAGAAATTAACTATGCATGCTTCATATCTGCTATCTCCTAAAAATGGAATATTTACATGCATCAATAGCATGCAAACCGGACCCTCCAAAATATACATACCTGTACTTTCTCCTGGATACACATATAATTTGTTGTCCTCTTTCATCTGTTCTAGCTTGATGCCTAGATGTTGAGATGTGGTGCAACTTGACACAACTGGGAACCATGTGGCGTGCTTCATAGGAGTAGCAACTAATTCTTGTTCAACATAGTAACTTGGCCCCCCCTATTCCGGTGTATATGCAGCATATTTTTGGACAACATCAGCTTCAGGCAAAACATCGATGATCTCAGTATTTGTATTAAAAGGGGTTATATCATGGCGATGGTGTCATCTTTTGGTCGTGTGGGCAGCAGAGGATGTTGCGCTCGTGATCCTGTTGTCAGTGGTGCATCGGAAGTGGTGGCTCTGAAATACTGTCCTGGAAGCCTTGTTTGGTGGCAATGTGTCTTCCCCTGGGTGGCTGTGATAACCCACAAGTATAGGGGATCTCAACCGTTTTCGAGGGTAGAGTATTCAACCCAAATTTATTGATTCGACACAAGGGGAGCCAAACAATATTCTGAAGCATTAGCAGCTGAGTTGTCAATTCAACCACACCTGAAAACTTAATATCTGCAGCAAAGTGTTTAGTAGCAAAGTAATATGATAGTAATGGTAACGTTAGCAAAAGTAATATTTTTGGGTTTTATAGTGATTGTAACAGTAGCAACGGAAAAATAAATAAGTGAAGAACAATATATGAAAAGCTCGTATGCATTGGATCGGTGATGGAGAACTATATCGGATGCAATTGATCATGCAACAATTATAACATAGGGTGACACAGAACTAGCTCCAGTTTATCAATGTAATGTAGGCATGTATTCCGAATATAGTCACACGTGCTTATGGAAAAGAAATTGCATGAAATCTTTTGTCCTACCCTCCCGTGGCAGCGGGGTCCTATCAGAAACTAAGGGATATTAAGGCCTCATTTTAATAGAGTACCGGACCAAAGCATTAACACATAGTGAATACATGAACTCCTCAAACTACGGTCATCACCGGTAATGGTCCCGATTATTGTCACTTCGGGGTTAACGAATCATAACACATAATAGGTGACTATAGACTTGCAAGATAGGATCAAGAACTCACATATTGTCTCATCCCTGCTTTTAGTCATGCATTAGGATTGGATGAACATGTGCATCATGTTTAAATTTCTCTTAAACTTGAAATGGGGCCTAATCAACCCCAACCCCCCCCCCCCCTTGAAAATGCTAAATTCCAACAATTGGAATTTCAATGAACCCAAAATGCCCTTCATAAAAGCCCACCATTTTTGGTCTTGACTAAAACCTCTGCCAAAAATGGTCTGGCAATTTATGGAGCCATTCTGGATTTTTGAACAAGCCATAAGTATTTGAATTTGGGCATTTTAAATGCTATACATATTTTAAAATGCTCAAATAATCTTGGAAGCATTTTTAGGCAGTTGAGAATATTCCCAAATGTGCCTCTGAATATTTCCAGAGTTTTTGGAAATGAAATATTATTTATTCTATTTCAATACACATAGCAGGAAAAAAATATAAGCAAAACAAAAGAGAGAGATAGAGTTAGACTTACCTGTCGCCCTGGCCTGGCCCAGCTTGGCCCAGCCCACTGGCTACCGCCAGTCATCCTCCTCCTCTCGCCAGGAGGACGAGAGGCGCGTGGCCGGCGCCCGCAGCCACACGCCGGCCACCTCCTGCTTCTGCCGACGCCCAGGACGCCGTCTACGAGTGCCACACACTCCCCCTCGCCCCCTCTCACTTTCCCCACTCTTTCCGTGCGCCTCTCCCTCCTCTGGCTCTCTCCCAATCCCCTGCCGAGAGGAGCTCGTCGCCACCGACGCCATTCACCGCGGCCACCGCCTCTCCCTCGCTTCTCTGATCAGCCCAGAGGCTTCGCCTCGACCCCCTCTTCCTTCCACCCCGAGCCACGCCACCGCGGGAGCCCCACATCGCCGCCATGAGTCGTCTTCCCCGAGCACGGCCGCCGGACTCCATCGACGGATTCGCCATCGCCAAGTCGTCTCCGAGCAAGCCGAGCCCCTCTTCGTGATCGCTGTGAGCTCCGCCATCGTTTCCCCCTCTCCCCGCGCTCGTCCGCGTCCTCTAACAACCATGGCCATCGGAGCCGATAGCTCCTCGCCGCCGGCCATGTCGCCACCGTGGCCACGGCCGTGCAAGCTTGCACCCGAGCTCACCACTGCACTCAGTACATCCCCACAAGTCGAACACAGCCACCCCCACGTCCTGTTGTGCAACCTAGCATGTTTTCCGCCGAGGCCCGAACTCTAGCCGCCGCAGACATGCTCGCCGCCGTTGTTCCCGGCCACACCAGCTCCAACCAGTGGCACCACTAGATGCGGCGCACTCCCAGGAGTCGAGCAAGCCTAGCCGCGCATTGAACCATCGCCGGACAGCGATTTCCGAAGATCTCCGCCGCGGTTTGTGTCGCCGGCGGCTAAACGCCGGCAGGTTGACCCCTTTGACCGGTGGAATTTGACCCCGTCTGACCAGGGGTTTGAATCCTCTCTCTCACTGACATGTGGGCCCCGGGGCCTGTTAATTAGCTAAGTGTTAAATTAACTTAACTTAAACCCGCAGTCACTGACGTGTGGGTCCAGGGACTAATTAGCCTAATTTAACTATTAGTTAGTGCTAATCAACTCTGTTAGTTGAGCGGGTCACTGACCAGTGGACCCCACTGGTCAGGTTTGACCTGGACCAACCCAGTTGACCTGCTAACATCGCAGTGACGTAGTGCTGATGCAATCATTCATTTTCTGGGTTTATTTTTATATAGGAAATTCCAGAAAATAGCCAAAACTTCTAAAAATCATAAAAAATCAAACATAGCTCCAAATCAAACAAATTATATATGAAAAATATCAGAAAAATTCAATCTATCCATCTGTAATGGTTTCATGCATGACAAACCACTTTAACCTTTCTGTTTAGGTGAAACAAGCTAATACACTTTTTATGCATAAGAACTTTAACTTCCATTTGAATCTTTGGTTCAAATGGACCCATTTCAACTTGTTTCACATTGCATTAGGTAGGACACATCATTTTGCCATGTCATAGCATGCATCATATTGTTGCATATTGTCATGTGTTGATTATATTCTGTGTATCCTTCGTGGTAGGTTCTGCCTCCGAGGACATCTCCGAGTATCCAACTGAAGGGTAGTACCCTACTACCACTCCATCGGGCAAGAAACCCATTGATCATTCCGATACAAACCCATGTTCTCGCTTCTGCTCTTGTTTACTGCATTAAGACAACATGATTCAAACTGCTGTGTGCTACGGTAGTTGAAACCTTATCCTCTGCATGACCTGTCATTGCCACAGTAACTAGATGAAACCCACTAGCATGTGTAGGAGTTGATTGAGCCATGTATGTGTTTCCTACCTTGCTATGCCTGCTATGCTTAGAGTTGTGTCAGGTCTGGTTCATCTGGGTGATGGGCTAGAGTGAAATGGTTATGTCGGTAATGTGAACATGATTTGGTAAAGGTATCGATGAGAGGTCATGTAGGAGTACATGGTGGGTTGTTTCATTGAGGCTGTCCATAAGAGCTGAGATCTGTATGCGTGATTTAAGATTCAGCTACTACCACACATTAGGCCCTGAAATATGACCCCGCTCGACTTACTGACCCCTCTCGTCCTTTGTCCAGGAGTTGCAACTCGTTTCTGGTGTTTGTAGGTTATGTGTTGGTGGCCGTGCGTAGCGCTGACCCTAGGGGTGGGCTATGATGCGGTAGATATACCGTGGCACGGTGTACCGAGTCGCCCGTTTGGTGTCTCGGGAACCCTGCACACATCGTTTGGGGACGTTAAGGACACCCCGGCCGGATTTCCTTGCGGATGGAACCTGAATAGGCGATAAACCTGGACTAGAGACTTGTGTGGTTTGTCAGGTCGTGGTCTACACCCATGTCGGTTTTCGCTTGAAGTCTGCCGAGCACATGTCGTGTGCAGACGCTAAGTGGTGGAAACATGTGTGATGAAGTACACCCCTGCAGGGTATAAAACTATTCGAATAGCCGCGTCCGTGGTAAAGGACTACTTGGTTGCCTATACAGTTCATAGACAATTTAATGGTTACTACTAAAAGACTCAAGATAAGTGTGAGTACCGGGGATGGCCCTCTCGTAGGATGACGAAGGAGGATCCCCGATGGAGTATTGTGTTGGTGAGTAGTGGACTCGTGTGCGAAAACTATTTTACTAGTGGAGTCTCGTAGGATAGCTTAGCCAAGAGTCAAAGCTGGCTTGCTGCAATAACTCCACCACCTTCTTGAGAATGAGCATGTATAGTAGGTTCTGATGTAAGACTTGCTGAGTACCTTTGTACTCATGTTTGCTTAATTACTGTTTTCAGACGACAACACTGCCCCTCCGATGGGTTTTATGTAGATCTCAATGTCGATGAGTGACTTGCCACCCAGGTGGTGATCCTGGCCATGGAGGGCCCTATGTAGATAGACAGGCTTCGAGAAGCCTTCTTGCTTTCTAGTGTCTGTACTCAGACTATTTTCTTCCGCATGTGCTTGTATGCTTGTATGACTTGAGTGTTGGGTCATGTGACTGTTGGGGAACGTAGTAATTTCAAAAAAATTCCTACGCACACGCAAGATCATGGTGATGCATAGCAACGAGGGGAGAGTGTGATCTACATACCCTAGTAGATCGACAACGGAAGCGTTTGGTTGATGTAGTCGTACGTCTTCACGGCCCGACCGATCAAGCACCGAAACTACGGCACCTCCGAGTTTTAGCACACGTTCAGCTCGATGACGATCCCCGGACTCCGATCCAGCAAAGTGTCGGGGAAGAGTTCCGTCAGCACGACAGCATGGTGACGATCTTGATGTACTACTGTCGCAGGGCTTCGCCTAAGCACCGCTACAATATTATCGAGGACTATGGTGGCAGGGGGCGCCGCACACGGCTAAGAATAAGATCACGTGGATCAACTTGTGTGTCTCTGGGGTTCCCCTGCCTCCGTATATAAAGGATCAAGGGGGGGGGGTGCGGCCGGCCAAGGAGAGGCGCACCAGGAGGAGTCCTACTCCCTCTGGGAGTAGGATCCCCCCCTATCCTAGTTGGAATAGGATTCGTGGAGGGGCCAAAAGAGAGAGGGGGGCGGCCCCCTCTCCTTGTCCCATTCGGACCAAGGGAGGGGAGGGGCGCGCGGCCCATCTTGGGCTGCCCCTTCTCTTTTCCACTAAAGCCCACTAAGGCCCATATAGCTCCTGGGGGGTTCCGATAACCTCCCGGTACTCCGGTAAAATCCCGATTTCACCCGGAACACTTCCGATATCCAAACATAGGCTTCCAATATATCAATCTTTATGTCTCGGCCATTTCGAGACTCCTCGTCATGTCCGTGATCACATCCGGGACTCCGAACAACCTTCGTTACATCAAAACGTATAAACTCATAATATAACTGTCATCAAAACCTTAAGCGTGCGGACCCTACGGGTTCGAGAACAATGTAGACATGACCGAGACACGTCTCCGGTCAATAACCAATAGCGGGACCTGGATGCCCATATTGGATCCTACATATTCTACGAAGATCTTTATCGGTCAGACCGCATAACAACATACGTTGTTCCCTTTGTCATCGGTATGTTACTTGCCCGAGATTCGATCGTCGGTATCCAACACCTAGTTCAATCTCGTTACCGGCAAGTCTCTTTACTCGTTCCGTAATACATCATCTTGCAACTAACTCATTAGTTGCAATGCTTGCAAGGCTTATGTGATGTGCATTACCGAGAGGGCCCAGAGATACCTCTCCGACAATCGGAGTGACAAATCCTAATCTCGAAATACGCCAACCCAACATGTACCTTTGGAGACACCTGTAGAGCACCTTTATATTCACCCAGTTACGTTGTGACGTTTGGTAGCACACAAAGTGTTCCTCCGGCAAACGGGAGTTGCATAATCTCATAGTCATAGGAACATGTATAAGTCATGAAGAAAGCAATAGCAATGGAATGGGTCATGTCAATCAGGTCCTTCAACTAATGATGTGATCCCGTTAATCAAATGACAACTCTTTGTCCATGGTTAGGAAACATAACCATCTTTGATTAACGAGCTAGTCAAGTAGAGGCATACTAGTGACACTCTGTTTGTCTATGTATTCACACATGTATTATGTTTCCGGTTAATACAATTCTAGCATGAATAATAAACCTTTATCATGATATAAGGAAATAAATAATAACTTTATTATTATTGCCTCTAGGGTATATTTCCTTCAGTGACCCCTACCTGTAAGAACATGTTATGTATGGCTCTCTGGAGCCTTTAAATAAAGTACTTGAGTTGTAGAGTTTTGTTGTGATGCCATGTTGTATTTGCACATATCGAGCATATTGTGTGTATGATTGAAATGCTTGGTATGTGTGGGATCCGACAATCTAGTTGTTTAGCCTTGGCAGCCTTTCTTATGGGGAAATGTAGTCCAGTGCTCCTCGAGCCATAGTAGTCCGCTACAGCCCGGTTCACCGGAGTCCTGCTAGCCCAGCACTACTGCTCAGGACACTTGACTGGCGAGCATGTGTTTCACTTCATTCCTATGTTTGTCCCTTCGGGGAAATGTCACGCGGTGACTTCCGGAGTCCTGCCTAGCATGCTACAGCCCGGGTTCCCCGGAGTCCTGTTAGCCCAGTGCTACAGCTCGGATTCACACGCTGACGACCGACATGCTCGATGTGATTCACGTATGCCTGTCTCCATAGGTCTGTGCCGCTTTGGGTTCACGACTAGCCATGTCGGCCCGGGTTCTCTGTCATATGGATGCTAGTGACACTATCATATACGTGAGCCAAAAGGCGCAAACGGCCCCGGGCCATGGTAAGGCGACACCCGTGGGGATACCGTGCGTGAGGCCGCAATGTGATATGAGGTGTTACCGGCTAGATCGATGTGACTTGGAATCGGGGCACTCGGGCCCTAGTGACAAGCATTAAGCATAGCAAAGTCATAGCAACATCAATCTCAGAACATAGTGGATACTATGGATCAAACCCTAACAAAACTAACTCGATTACATGATAAATCTCATCCAACCCAGCACCGTCTAGCAAGTCTATGATGGAATTACTCACGCACGGCAGTGAGCATCATGAAATTGGTGATGGAGGAAGGTTGATGATGATGATGGCGACGGATTCCCCTCTTCGGAGCCACGAACGAACTCCAGATCAGCCCTCCCAAGAGAGTTTAGGGCTTGGCAGCGGCTCTGTATCATAAAACACGATGAATCCTTCTCCCTGATTTTTTTCTCCCCGAAAGTGAATATATGGAGTCAAGGTGGACGTGGTGGAGCGTCAGGGGGGCCATGAGGCAGGGGGCGCGCCCAGGGGGTAGGCTCGCCCCCACCCTCACAGACAAGGTGTGGGCCCGCTGACATGGATTCTTCTTCCAGGTATTTTTATATATTCCAAAAATAATCTCCGTTGATTTTCAGGTCATTCCGAGAACTTTTATTCCTGCACAAAAATAACACCATGGCAATTCTGCTAAAAACAACGTTAGTCCGGGTTAGTTCCATTCAAATCATGCAAGTTAGAGTCCAAAACCAAGGGCAAAAGTGTTTGGAAAAGTAGATACGACAGAGACGTATCAACTCCCCCAAGCTTAAACCTTTGCTTGTCCTCAAGCAATTCAGTTGATAAACTATAAGTGATAAAGAAAAACTTTTAGAAACTCTGTTCGCTCTTGTTGTTGTAAATATGTAAAGCTAGCATTCAAGTTTTCAACAAAGATTATGAACTAACCATATTCACAATAACATTTAGGTCTCATGTTTACTCATATCAATGGTATAATCAGCTAGCGAGCAATAATAACAAATCTCGGATGACAACACTTTCTCAAAACAATCATGATATGATATAACAAGATGGTATCTCGCTAGCCCTTTCTGAGACCGCAAAACATAAATGCAGAGCACCTGTAAAGATCAAGGACTGACTAGACATTATAATTCATGGTAAAAGAGATCCAGTCACAGTCATACTCAATGTAAACTAATAGTAATGGATACAAATGACAGCGGTGCTCTCCAACTGGTGCTTATTAATAAGAGAATGATGACTCAACATAAAAGTAAATGGATAGGCCCTTCACAGAGGGAAGCAAGGATTTATAGAGGTGCCAGAGCTCGGTTTTAAAATAGATGTGAATAATATTTTGAGCAGTATACTTTCATTGTCAACATAACAACCGAGAGATCTCGATATCTTCCATGTTGCACACATTATAGGCGGTTCCCAAGCAGAATGGTAAAGTTTATACTCCCCCACCCCCAACAAGCATCAATCCATGGCTTGCCCGAAACAACGGGTGCCTCCAACTAACAACAATCCTGGGGGAGTTTTGTTTGCAATTATTTTGATTTGATGTGAGCATGGGACTGGGCATCCCGGTGACCAGCCATTTTCTCATGAATGAGGAGCGAAGTCCATTCCTCATGAGAATAACCCACCTACCATGGAGGATACAGACAACCCTAGTTGATACACGAGCTATCCGAGCATACAAAGCAGAATGTTTATTTGAAGGTTTAGAGTTTGGCACATACAAATTTACTTGGAACGGCAGGTAGATACCGTGTATAGGTAGGTATGGTGGACTCAGATGGAATAAATTTGGGGTTTATGGAATTGGATGCACAAGCAGTATTCCCGCTTAGTACAAGTGAAGGCTAGAAAAAGACTGGGAAGCGGCCGGCTAGAGAGCGACAACATTCATGAACATGCATTCAAATTAATCGACACTGAATGCAAGCATGAGTAGGATATAATGCACCATGAACATAAATATCGTAGAGGCTATGTTGATTTTGTTTCAACTACATGCGCGAACATGTGCCAAGTCGAGCCACTCGTATCGTTCAAAGGAGGATACCACCCCATCGTACCACATCACAACCATTTTAATGGCATGTTGGTACGCAAGGTAAACCATTATAAGCTCCTAGCTAATTAAGCATGCCATAAGCAACTACAATCTCTAATTTTCATTGCAAATATGTTTCTTTCATAATAGGTTGAATCAGGAACGATGAACTAATCATATTTACAAAAACAAGAGAGGTCGAGTTCATACCTGCTTTTCTTATCTCAATAAGTTCATCATGTAATTATCATTATTGCCTTTCACTTGCACGACCGAATAGTGTGGATAATAATAGTAGTGCACGTGCATTGGACTAAGCTGGAATCTGCAAGCATTCAATTCAAGAGAGAAGACAAGGTAATATGGGCTCTTTGTTAGATCAACAATAATGCATATGGGAGCCACTCAACATTTTAATCATGGTCTTCTCCTCTCGACCCCCAAAGGAAAGAAAAGAAACAAAACTATTTACACAGGAAAGCTCCCAACAAGCAAAAGAAGAACGAGAAATCTTTTTGGGTTTTCTTTTTAATTACTACTACTACAGGCATGGAATGTAAACTAACTAAAATCTACAACTAATTTTTTTGTTTTTCTTAAGGTTTTTCAAACACACAAGAAGAAAGCTTAAAAATAAAATAAACTAGCATGGATGATACAATGAAGAAGTTTGAGCACCGACAATTGGCATGAGTGTGTGTACATGAATGTAATGTCTGTGAGAGATACATACTCCCCCAAGCTTAGGATTTTGGCCTAAGTTGGTCTATGCCCATGGATCAAAGTGGCCCTCTCCGGTGTAAGGAGGAGTGTCCTCTAGGTGCCACTGGTTGGCAATCTCCGCAGGATTCCACTGATAAATAGACTGTCGATAAGGGTCCTGGGGTGGTTCCGGCTCGGGCTCTGGAGCTGGTGTCACACTCCAGTATGCATAAATGTCCTCCAGTAAAACAAGGTACTTGCCTGAAAATATGTTAAACAAAGAGGGAGCAGGTAAGGTAATAGTCTTAAAGTTATTCTTACAAAAAAATCAGTCTATAGTTAAGCATCTTCTTCTTATTCTTAACAGTAAAATAATGTGCTACCATGCTCTTATAATCTAGAAAAATGTTAGGCAGCAACTTTTGCTCCTCATAATGCCTTATTGGTATGTTAAAGTGTGCAGCTAGGCGCAAGGCAAAAATGCATCCAACGATGGGGCCCTTAGTACGGTTCAGATTTAACCGTTTAGCAATAATAGCGCCTAAACTGAAATTAGTATCTTGAAACAAGGCATGGCGCAAAATAACAATATCAGGAGCACTAATGCGATGCCCCCAATTCAATCGTACACTAATCATACACGCAAACGTGTACGATCAAGATCAAGGACTCACGGGAAGATATCACAACACAACTCTACAAATAAAATAAGTCATACAAGCATCATATTACAAGCAAGGGGCCTCGAGGGCTCGAATACAAGAGCTCGATCATAGACGAGTCAGCGGAAGCAACAATATCTGAGTACAGACATAAATTAAACAAGTTTGCCTTAAGAAGGCTAGAACAAACTGGGATACAGACCGAAAGAGGCGCAGGCCTCCTGCCTGGGATCCTCCTGAACTACTCCTGGTCGTCGTCAGCGGGCTGCACGTAGTAGTAGGAACCGCCAGTGTAGTAGTAGTCGTCGTCGACGGTGGCATCTGGCTCCTGGGCTCCAACCTCTGGTCACAGCAATTGAGTATAGGAAGGGGGAAAAAGGAGGAGTAAAGCAACCATGAGTACTCATCCAAAGTACTCGCAAGCAAGGAGCTACACTACAAATGTATGCATTGGTATCAAATGGAAAAGGGGGTATCATATGTGGACTGAACTGCAGAATGCAGAATAAGAGGGGGATAGCTAGTCGTTTCGAAGACTACGCTTCTGGCCACCTCCATCTTGCAGTATGTAGAGGAGAGTAGATGGTAAGTTGACCAAGTAGCATCGTGTAGCATAATCCTAACTGATGACCCTCCCTTCGTCGCCCTGTGAGAGAGAGATCACCGGTTGTATCTGGCACTTGGAAGGGTGTGTTTTATCAAGTATCCGGTTCTAGTTGTCATAAGGTCAAGGTACAACTCTGGGTCGTCCTTTTACCGAGGGACATGGCTATTCGAATAGGTCAACATCCCTGCAGGGGTGCACCACATTTCCCAACACACTCGATCCCCTTTGTCCGGACAGACTTTTCTGGGTCATGCCCGGCCTCGGAAGATCAACACGTCGCAACCCTACCTAGGCATAACAGAGAGGTCAGCACGCTGGTCTAAATCCTATGGCGCAGGGGTCTGGGCCCTTCGCCCATTGGACACCTGCACATTGCGTACGCGGCCGGTGAGTAGACCTAGCCTCCCTTATACAAGAGCAGGCGTTCCAGTCCTACCCGGCGCGCGCCACTCAGTCGCTGACGTCAAGAAGGCTTCGGCTGATACCACGACGTCGAGTGCCCATAAATGTCCCCGCGTAGATGGTTAGTGCGTATAGGCCAGTAGCCAGACTTAGATCAAATGCCAAGATCTCGCTAAGCGTGTTATTTTGAAATAACCACGGACGCCGACCAGGGCCAGGCCCACTTCTCTCCTAGGTGGTCTCAACCTGCCCTGTCGCTCCGCCTCAAAGTAACAGTCGGGGGCCGTCGGGAACTCAGGCCCACCACTACCTGGATGGAGCCACCTGCCCCTTCAGCCCCCATCTCCAAATAGTATCACCGGTAATGTAACAGTGAAAAGTATATAGTATATGCCCGTGATCACCTCCCTAAGTGATCACGGCCCAGTAGTATAGCATGTCAAACGGACAAGAATGTAGGGCCACTGATGATAAACTAGCATCCTATACTAAAGCTTTAGGATTGCAGGTAAAGGTAACAACAGTAATAGCAAGGACAGGCTATGCATCAAAATAGGATTAACGGAAGCAGTAACATGGTACACTACTCTAATGCAAGCAGTATAGAGGAGAGTAGGCGATATCTGGTGATCAAGGGGGGGGGGGGGCTTGCCTGGTTGCTCTGGCAAGAGAGAGGGGTCGTCAACACCGTAGTCGTATTGGGTAGCAGCGGCGTCGGTCTCGGTGTCTAGCGAGAGAAGAGGGGGAAGAAACAATAAATATAAAGCAAACAGATGCATAGCGATGCATGACATGACTAGTATTGGTGCTAGGGGTGCCCTGACGCGGTACGAGGTGGTACCAATGAAGGGGGAAAACATCCGGGAAAATATCCCCGGTGTTTCATGTTTTCGGACAGATGAACCGGAGGGGGAAAGTTGCGTGTTCGCTATGCTAGGGATGCGTGGCGGGCGAACGGGTTGCGTATCCGGGTTTGTCTCGTCGTTCTGAACAACTTTCATGTACAAAGTTTTTCCATCCGAGCTATGGTTTATTTTATATTGATTTTAAAAGATTTAAATCATTTTTAGGATTTATTTAATTATTTAAATTCAACATTATCCAGAATAGTATTTGTTCACGTCAGCATGACGTCAACATGACGTCAGCAGTCAACGTTGACCGTTGACCTGGTCAACCTGACGTGTGGGTCTAGTGGGACCCGCCTGTTATTCTATGCTTAGCCAAATTAGGGTTTAGGTTAATTAACTAGGATTAATTAGTTGTTTTAGTTTAATTAATCAAAATTAATTAAGTTAATTAATTATTTAACTAATCCTCTAATTAATTAATTTAATTAATAATTTATTTATTATTTGTATTTTTATTCATTTAATTCCTTTTTTTATAAACCGTTTTGGGGGCAGGGGCCCCCCTGTCAGTGGCCCAGAGGGGCCATAGCGGGTGTGGATAATCGGGCGGAGTCGGGCGCAGGCGCTCGGGCGTGAGCGCCCGAAGGGAGACCCAAGGCGTGGCGAGTGTTCGCCGGAGCGTGACCAGGGGGCGGAGGTGGGACGGCAAGCGGCGGCAGCCACTACGGGAACCACAAGCGGGGCAGGGCGAAAGCGGACGGGGCGGTGGAGGCGTCCGGAGGCAGCAGCGGGGGAGGCGGCCACGATGGGCACGCACAGCGAGGGGCGCGTGTCGTGGTTCTAAGTCTGACAGTGATGTAGGGGGGTAAGTATGGAGAGGCAAGATCTTAGCTATGGAGAAGTTGTAAGAATGCAAGGCTTACGAGTTCAGGCCCTTCTCGGAGGAAGTAATAGCCCTACGTCTCGGAGCCCGGAGGCGGTCGACTGGATTATGTGAGTATGAGTTACAGAGGTGTGAACCCTTGTCTCGGAGGAGGGGGTGGCTTATATAGAGTGCGCCAGGACCCCGGCCAGCCCACGTTACGAAGGGTTCAATGTACATTAAGGCAGGGCGTTACTGGTAACGCTAGTAATAAAGTGCTATGATGACCATAAAAGCTACCTAATGACCGACCGTTAGAGTGCGGAGTGGCTTTAGGTCTCCTGGCCGTCGAGTGATTGCTTCTTGGTCGGGTGTCTTCGAGTCTGTCGAGTGGAATGCCTCCAAGTTGATTGAAAGGTGATTTCTTCTAGAGATGTCCTTGGGTAGGGCAATTAGGACAGGTCCATGACCCTACCCTAGGTACATAGCTTCATCATTAGCCCCCGAATGGATCGAGGTTTGAGTGGGGAAGGAGTTGAGAACTTCTCCGACTCGTTTTTCATGCCATGAGCATATCTTGTTTCGGATTAATGGACCCGAGTGACGACGACAACTTCCTTTTCAGTCGCCTTGATCCATTATTAATTCTTCGTCGAGTGAGTTTCTTTACTTGTAAGGCTTTGAGTGACGGTGCGGAGGAGATCTTTGGTCTGACAAGTCATTTGCTGCCCGCGGATTTCATGGGATCCGAATTTCGGGAAGCGTGCGGGACGAGGGAGGCCGCAGTAATCAGATGGGATAGAGCGGAGCCGCTTCGATCCCCGCGCCACCTTTTTCACCATGTATCGCTCGCGCGGTCATTACGGGATTTGACAGAGCCATCTTGGCCTACCTGTCAGCCACTCGGAAGCGGCCTCATATAAGGCGTTGGACCGGAGTCTCCCGAACAGTGCGCCCCATTACCTCTTCTCCTCCTCACGCTCCTCCGCTGCGCTCGCTCTTGCCCCAGCGCCACCGCACCACACGCGTCTCGCCGACGACAATGGTGAAGGAGAAGACAGCGGCTCTGGAGCGGGCAAAGAAGGCAACGACGGGGTCGAAGGGGAAGGCGACCAGCTGGGGCGGATGTTCTTCGTGGACCGGTCTGCCGAAGGGCTAGATTCAGGGCGACTGGATCCACTCGAGGATCTCCCAAGAAGACCTCGGCGACCTGGCCGAGGGAGGGCTGATGCCCTACGACTCGGCGCGGCTCCCAAGGAAGGAATCCGAGCCGCAACCCCGGGAGGGTGAGCGCGTTCTTCTTGCCACCCACGTCAACCGTGGGTTTTCCTTGCCTCCTCACCCTTTCTTCCGAGGGTTTCTGAACTTCTTTGGGGCACAACTCCACCATTTTACCCCCAACTCAATCATTTATCTCGCTGCTTTCATTTCTTTGTGTGAGAACTTCCTGGGTTGTCGACCTCACTGGGGTCTCTTCAAGCATATTTTCACTTGTCGCTCCCAGATAGTGAAGAAGGCTAATCCGAGTGACGAGAGGACCCAAGTGATCCAGATGTGTGGGGGTCTTGGTATCCAGAGGTGCTCCCCTTCGAAGGTGCTCCCGGAGGAGAAGGCGCAGGTGAAGGTGTTGGTCAACCGAGTGGTCCAGCTTATTCGTGACGGGGTTACTGGTATGGATCTCTTAGACGTCTTCCTTCAGCGGCGCATCCAGCCTCTCCAAGCCCGAGACCATCCGATGTGGATGTATTCGGGTCTTGAAGAAGGATCCACCCGGAGGAGGTCGACGATGACACACTAGAGAAGTGGCTGTCGAGTATTACCGGGAACAAGGACAATCCCAGAGGAGCCAGGAGAGTTCCCCCATTCGACCAGTCACATGCACCAAAGCAGGTCTGATTCCGAGTTTTTGCTTGTATTCTGAATTCACTCGCGCAACTGTCTGTATTGCGTCGACTGACTTTGTTCTCCCTGCTTTCTTTCAGGCCATTATTGAAATGTATTCGATGCCCAACAGGGAGTAGGAGCAAGCTCTGGAAGGCGAGGCGAGTGGTGGCGACAGCGGCGAGTGGACTTCCGATGGTGAAGGGGATGGAGGAAGCGAGGACTCAAGTGATGGAGAAGAAGTCGGGTCGCCTCCTCGCAGAGAGAGGCGATCCAAGCTTGACCAAGAACGGCCGAGTGCCCGCGACAAGGCAACTGCTCAGGCTGGTCAGTCTTTGAAACATCCTCGGATCTCTTCACCAACCCCGACTGAGAAGGCGCCAAAGCACCCCAAAGTTGCAGAGCCGAAGACTCGGAAGGCGCTGCCGAAGATCAAGATCAATATCCCTGTCGCCTCCGCGTGAGTGTCTCTCCTTGTATTCACTCGACGCTCCGCGCTGTTTGTTTTTCTTGTTTTAACTGGACGAACTTTGGAATTGTCAGCGCTGCCACTTATGGGACCTTAGCTTACAGGGATGATGATGAGGTGATGGAGGATGCGGTCACTTCTAATCCGGGTATGATTTCTGCCATACTATCTTTCTTTGGTTGATTCAACTGCAACATGCATCATTGGGTGATGTGATTTTGGCAATTTGAACTTTGCACAGCTCCCAACATTATTGACCTCCCTGATGATGATGAAGAGCCCGAGAGGCCTTCGACGAGCAAGAGTAGGCGAGCTCCTATAAGTGAGGCGCTACAGTCAACGCCGAGGGCGGAACCAGTCGTTCAAGGCACTGGCGACGTCAATCGGGGTTCTGTTACCTTCGCCGAGCCACTGTCGAGTGCTTTGCCTTCTTCGTCGGCTGCTCGGGCTCCTGTCGACCCGCCTTCAGTTTTTGCAACCCATCATGTCCCAAAGGACGAGGTGAATGCTGCTAGGGAAGCCATACGCCAGGCGGGCATTATGATGTAAAAGATGAAGACGGTGCGGGACGCCGGCCAAGCTGCCTATGATGCCAGCTCGGCTCTCCAGAGCAACGTTCAGGTTAGTCGGCTATCCGAAGATTCTTTCCGAAAATCTTTGCATCTGTACACCCACTGGGTGCGTCGATTGAAGTTTTGGACTAATGGGGGCATGCTGAGTGCACCCACTGGGTGTAGTCCCCGAGGCTACGGTGGACTGCTGGCAGTCGACTGTAGTCTTTGTATTTTGTCGAGTAGAAACCGAACTGGTAGTTTGTTTCTTCCGCTCGATCTGGTCGAGTGGAATCAGAACCGGTGGGGGCACGCAAAGTGCACCCACTGGGTGTAATCCCTGAGACCGCGGTTGACTGCTGGCAATCGACCGTGGTCTGAGTTCTACTTTCTCTCCCTTTTTTTTGAACTCGACTCCGGCAGACCGGTCGAGTGGAATCAGAACCGGTGGGGGCACGCATAGTGTACCCACTGGGTGTAGTCCCCGAGACTATGGTGGACTGTGGGCAGTTGACCGTAGTCTTAGTACTTAATGTCTTTGAAGTTGTTTGCTGTGGAATAATTTCTCCCCTTTGATTTCAGAAATCTTGTGATCTTGGAGCTCGCTTCACTGATTTGGAGAGGCAGCAGATTCAACTGAACCTTGACTTGGAGCTAGCCAGGACAGAGCTGCAGAAGGTTAGAGACGGCGCCGCTGGTAAGACAAGTTTGTCGACTGGTCAGTTTTAGGCTCAAGCACCCTTCTGCTATTTCTGAATCAATCATCATTTCTTTGCAGAAAAACTGAGAGAAGCTTTGGCGAAAAAGGATCAGGATTTGGCTGCTGCCCAGAAGCAAGCTGACGACAGGACCGCTCTGGCCGAACAAAAGCTGGCTTCAGTCGGCCAGTTGGAAGAAGAGAATACCAGGGTGAAGACCGCTCTGAATGACTCCAACAAGGAGTGCTCGCATTGGAAGAAGGCGAATCTCGTTCAAGGCGAGAAAATGGAAGGCATTGCTCGCAGGAGGGATGATCTGGAGAGCTATCTAAGGAGTCTTGCAAAGAAGCTGTACATCAAGCTTGAAGGTGCACATTCTGTTCCGACTGATTTTTTTTTTGTGTTGACTCAGTGTATGAAAATTGACTTCTCCTTGGATCGTGAATGCAGAGTTTTGCCAGAACTTTGAAGAGGAGACTGGGCGGATCGAACCAGGTTTGGATCCAATCAACTCTCCCGTGAAAGATGAAACTGCCATGAATCTGCTCCGACTGGAATCTCGCATCGACGGTGCCGTGGACTACTTGGCTCGACTGAAGGTCGCCATGTCACCGATCGACCCGGCACTTTGGCCAGAGGCTACGCTCCAGAACGATCTTGAGTCTCTGATGACTCGACTTAATGGAACCCCTGACCGAGTGCAGGAGTGGAAGAAGTCTTCTGCTCGGTGTGGCGCTGATGTGGCTCTGTCCTTGGTTCGTGTCCACTGCAAGGAGGTGCGACAAGACAAGCTGGCCGCAATCAAGGTCGCCAACACCCAGAAGCATGACTTCCGAACTTTTATGGAGACTTTCATAGCTGCCGCTACTCGGATTGCCGCTGGCGTCGACCTGGATGAGTTCGTCGAGCCTGCCAGCCCTCCTCCCGTGGAGTGAACAAACTCTTATGTCCCACCTTAAATTTGCCTCGGAATGCCGAGTGGTTTTTGTAACCGTTAAACTTTTTCGGGCTGCATGCCTGAGTACTTCGATCTGTGATCCGGAACCTTTAGAATTTATCTGAACTTGGTTTACCATTGAATATCTTTGTGAATCTCCTGCTGGGTGAACCCATTCTTCATTCGAAACAACTTTCTATATTCGCAGCGCGGCTCCGAAGGAGAGGGAAGCAGTCGACCCATGTCTTGTATTTGTGGCGAAGCTCCCCAGGGGAAGGCGGCGGTCGACCCACACCTTGTTACTGCAGAGTGGGACGGAGCGCACATTGTATTTGTGGCGAAGCTCTCCAGGGGAAGGTGGCAGTCGACCCACACTCCGTTATTGTAGAGCGAGATGAATCGTGCATTGTATTTGTGGTGAAGCTCTCCAGGAGAAGGTGGCAGTCGACCCGCACTTCATTACTGTAGAGCGGGATGAATCGCGCATTGTATTTGTGGCGAAGCTCTCCAGGAGAAGGTGGCAGTCGATCTGCCCCTCGTCGTCCTTGAGGATTGAGATGTGTTTCGTACTTAGGCGAGTACTGACTACAGCTAAGCCCCCGACTCGGAGGATTGCTCTCCACTCGGTAGGATTTTTTCAAACTTAGGCGAGAGCCAGACTGCAGCTAAGTCTCTAAGTGGGAGAACTTAGGCGAGTACTGGACTGCAGCTAAGCCCCCGAGTGGGAGGATTGCTCTCCACTCGGTAGGATTTTTTCAAACTTAGGCGAGTGCCGGACTGCAGCTAAGTCTCAAAGTGAGAACTTAGGCGAGTACTGGACTGCAGCTAAGCCCCCGAGTGGGAGGATTGCTCTCCACTCGGTAGGATTTTTTCAAACTTAAGCGAGTGTCGGACTGCAGCTAAGTCTCTAAGTGAGAGAAGTTAGGCGAGTACTGGACTGCAGCTAAGCCCCCGAGTGGGAGGATTGCTCTCCACTCAGTAGGATTTTTTCAAACTTAGGCGAGTGCCGGACTGCAGCTAAGTCTCCTAGTGAGAGAACTTAGGCGAGTACTGGACTGCTAAGCCCCCGAGTGGGAGGATTGCTCTCCACTCGGTAGGACTTTTTCAAACTTAAGCGAGTGCCGGACTGCAGCTAAGTCTCCAAGTGAGAGAACTTAGGAGAGTACTGGACTGCAGCTAAGCCCCCGAGTGGGAGGATTGCTCTCCACTCGGTAGGATTTTTTCAAACTTAGGCGAGTGTCGGACTGCAGCTAAGTCTCTAAGTGAGAGAACTTAGGCGAGTACTGGACTGCAGCTAAGCCCCCGAGTGGGAGAATTGCTCTCCACTCGGTAGGATTTTTTCAAACTTAGGAGAGTACTGGACTGCGGCTAAGCCCCCGAGTGGGAGGTTTGCTCTCCACTCGGTAGGATTTTTTCAAACTTAGGCGAGTACTGGACTGCAGCTAAGCCCCCGAGTGGGAGGTTTGCTCTCCACTCGGTAGGATTTTTTCAAACTTAGGCGAGTACTGGACTACAGCTAAGCCCCCGAGTGGGAGGTTTGCTGTCCACTCGGTAGGATTTTTTCAAACTTAGGCGAGTACTGGACTGCAGCTAAGCCCCTGAGTGGAAGGTTTGCTCTCCACTCGGTAGGATTTTTTGAACTTAGGCGAAACAGATTCGCATATAAGCCCCCGAGTGAGAGGCTGACTCATCAGTCGGTAGGATTTCTTGAACTTAGGCGAAAAATATTCGCCGCTAAGCCCCCGGGTGAGAGGCTGACTCATCACTCGGTAGGATTTTTTCAAACTTAGGCGAGTGCCGGACTGCAGCTTAGTCTCCTAGTGAGAGAACTTAGGCGAGTACTGGACTGCTAAGCCCCCGAGTGGGAGGATTGCTCTCCACTCGGTAGGATTTTTTCAAACTTAAGCGAGTGCCGGACTGCAGCTAAGTCTCTAAGTGAGAGAACTTAGGCGAGTACTGGACTGCAGCTAAGCCCCCGAGTGGGAGGATTGATCTTCACTCGGTAGGATTTTTTCAAACTTAGGCGAAACGGATTCGCAGCTAAGCCCCCAAGTGGGAGGCTGGCTCGCCACTCGGTAGGAAACTGTTTTTACAAACTTAGTTGAAGCGGATTCGCAGCTAAGCCACCCACTGGGGGATTTCTTACACAAACAAAAACAATAATAATCATTGGGAAAATTATAATGCTCTTGTCTTTGATGAATAAACTACAGGATTTTTTCTTATTACATCTCTTCTGAGTGAGAATTTAAGTATAAAAGGGGCGAAGTAGCTCCGCATTCCAGGCTCGTGGCTCATCAATCTGGCGATCGACATTGTAGAGGTGGTGTGCTCCATTGTGGCGGACTCTGGTGACTATGAAGGGGCCTTCCCAAGTAGGAGCGAGCTTGTGTGGTTTCTGCTGATCCACTCGAAGGACTAAGTCTCCTTCTTGGAAGGCTCGGCTCTTCACGTTTCTGGCATGGAATCGACGCAAGTCTTGCTGATAGATGGTCGATCGAATCAAGGCCATTTCCCTTTCTTCTTCTAGGAGGTCGACTGCGTCTTGCCGGGCTTGTTCTGCTTCATCTTCAGAGTAGAGCTCAACTCGAGGAGCGTTGTGAAGCAGGTCACTCGGTAAGACTGCACCGGCTCCGTAGACCAGAAAGAATGGGGTTCTTCTGGTCGATCGGTTCGGGGTTGTCCTCAATCCCTAAAGGACTGATGGAAGCTCGTCGACCCATGCACCTGCTGCGTTCTTGAGATCGCGCATCAATCGGGGTTTCAGTCTTTTGAGAATTAGGCCGTTTTCCCTTTCTGCTTGCCCATTCGACTGGGGGTGAGCGACCGAAGCATAGTCGACCCGAGTGCCCTGAGAGGCGCAAAAGGCCCTGAACTTGTCGGAATCGAAGTTTGACCCATTGTCCGTGATGATACTGTGCGGAACTCCGTATCTGAATATCAACTCTCTGATGAAACTGATAGCAGCGCAAGCATCGAGATTCTTGATAGGCTTGGCTTCAATCCATTTGGTGAACTTGTCGACTACTACCAGCACATGAGTGAAGCCGCTCCTGCCTGTTCTCAGTGGCCCAACCATGTCCAGCCCCCAAACAGCGAAGGGCCAGACGAGTGGAATGGTTTTCAGGGCTGACGCGGGCTTGTGTGGCATATTGGAGTAATACTGACATCCTTCACATTTGTCAACTATCTCTTTTGCCATCTCATTTGCTCTTGGCCAGTAGAACCCCGCTCGGTATGGTTTAGCCACAATGGTCTGAGAGGACGCATGATGACCACAGGTCCCCGAGTGGATATCGTTAAGGATCATCTGACCTTCTTCTGGTGTGATACACTTCTGGCCGACCCCAGTCGCGCTTTCTCTATATAACTGTCCCTTTATGCCTGTAAAGGCCTTGGACCGATGGACGATCTGTCGAGCCTCTTCTTCGTCTTCTGGGAGTTCTTTCCTTAGGATGTACGCGATGTACGGCTCTGTCCAGACGGGAGTGATAACCAACACTTCCATGATCAGATCGACCACAACTGGAACTTCAACTTCAGTCGAATCCGTGGCGCTTTTTGGCTGCGGGGCCTCTTCCTTGAAGGGATCCTCCTGGACTGATGGTTTGTGGATGTGTTCCAGAAACACATTGCTGGGAATGGCTTCTCTTATGGAACCTATTTTTGCCAAATCATCAGCTGCTTGATTTTTCAGTCGGGGTATGTGATGAAGCTCTAACCCCTCTAATTTCTTCTCCAGCTTTCTCACTGCATTGCAATAACCAGTCATGGATGGACTTCTGACATCTCATTCCTTCATCACCTGATTAACCACCAAATCTGACTCGCCATAGACCATGAGGCGTCGGACGCCGAGTGAGATGGCCATGCGCAACCCATATAAAAGTGCTTCGTATTCTGCCTAGTTATTGGAGGAATCAAGGTGGATTTGAAGAACATATCTGAGTTTATCTCCTCTGGGGGAGACCAACACCACTCCGGCACCGGAACCACTCAGCATCTTGGAGCCGTCAAAGAACATAGTCCAATGCTCCGAGTGAATCTGAGTCGGCTGCTGCTGTTCAATCCACTCGGTGACGAAATCTGCGATTGCCTAGGACTTGATAGCTTTCTTTGCCTCAAACTTGATATCTAGGGGAAGGAGTTCAATCGCCCATTTTGCCACTCAACCAGTTGCATCCCTGTTATGCAGGATCTCTGACAACGGAGCATCGCTGACGACTATAATGGAATGATCAGAGAAGTAGTGAGCAACTTTCTTTGTGGTCATATAAATCCCATATACAAGCTTCTGATAGTGAGGATATCTTTGCTTCGATGGGGTCAAGACTTCAGAAATATAATATACTGGGCGCTGAACTTTGAAGGTTTTCCCTTCCTCTTCCCGCTCGACCGTAAGTACCGTACTGACGACTTGTCCTATGGCTGCAATGTAAAGCAGCAAAGGCTCCTTGCTGATTGGGGCAGCAAGCACTGGCTGGGTGGAGAGCAGAGCTTTGAGCTCTGCAAACGCTGCATCAGCTTCAGGAGTCCACTCGAACTTGTCAGACTTCTTCATCAATCGGTAAAGAGGCAATGCCTTTTCACCGAGACGAGATATGAATCGACTTAGGGCGGCCAAGCAACCAGCAAGCTTCTGGACGTCGTGCACTCGCACGGGGCTTTTCATTCGGAGTATAGTGCCAACTTTTTCTGGATTGGCGTCGATTCCCCGTTCAGAAACGAGAAAACCGAGTAATTTTCCGCCAAGGACTCCGAATGTACACTTTGATGGATTAAGCTTGATATCATACCTCCTGAGGTTGGCAAAGGTTTCAGCAAGGTCAGTCAGCAGGTCGGAACCCTTCTGTGACTTGACCACAATATCATCCATGTATGCTTCCACGTTCCGACTGATTTGAGTGAGTAAACACTTTTGAATCATCCTCATGAATGTGGCTCCAGCATTCTTGAGGCCGAACGGCATGGTAACATAACAGAAGCACCCGAATGGAGTGATGAAAGCTGTCTTGATCTCGTCAGGTCCATACAGACGGATCTGATGGTACCCGGAATAGGTGTCTAAGAAAGACAGTCGCTCACATCCCGCAGTCGAGTCGACTATCTGGTCGATGCAGGGGAGAGGAAAATGATCTTTCGGGCAGGCCCGATTGATATGTTTAAAGTCAATGCACATGCGAAGTGACTTGTCCTTCTTGGGGACCATGACAATGTTGGCGAGCCACTCGGAGTGGTAGATTTCTCGGATGAACTCCGCTGCTAAGAGCCGAGCCACCTCCTCGCCAATAGCCTTTCTCTTTTGGACGGCGGACCGTCGGAGATGTTCCTTGACAGGTTTTACTTTTGAGTCGACTCTCAGGCGATGCTCAGCCAGCTCCCTGGGAACACCTGGCATGTCAGAAGGCTTTCATGCAAAAATGTCCCAGTTATCACGGAGGAACTAGATGAGCGCTTCTTCCTATTTGGAGTCGAGTGTTGTCGAGATATGAGTCGGAGTGGTGCTGGGGTCGGTCCGGTGGATGTGAGCTGTCTTCGTATCGCCAGTCGACTGGAAAGCTGACTCTGTAGCGGGCTTCTTGGCTCACAACAGATCACTCGGGTCCGCAGTCTTCTGGTATTCCTGCAACTCCACCACTGCCATCTGAGCATCAGCGATCTTCGAACCTTTCTAAAAACATTCTTCCGCTTTCTTCCGATTGCCCGTAATGGTGATCACACCTTTGGGGCCAGGCATCTTCAATTTGTGATACACGTAACATGGTCGGGCCATGAAGCGTGCATAAGCCGGCCTGCCCAAAATAGCGTGATAGGCACTCTGAAAGTCTACAACTTCAAATATCAACTTTTCTTTGCGGTAATTCTTGGAATCACCGAAAACCACATCAAGAGCGATCTGGCCAAGTGATTCAGCCTTCTTCCCAGGAATGACTCCATGGAAACTCATGTTGCTGGCACTGAGTCTGGACATCGGAATGCCCATCCCTTTCAACGTCTCAGCATATAACATGTTCAAACCACTGCCACCATCCATCAGGAATTTGGTCAGTCGAGTGCCTTCAACAACTGGGTCGACTACCAAAGCTTGCCTCCCAGGGGTGGCGATGTGCGTTGGGTAGTCGGACTGGTCGAATGTTATGGCAGTCTGAGACCATTTCAGGTAACTAGGTGTCGCCGGAGCGACCATATTCACCTCTCAGTTAATAACTTTCAGTCGACTTTTGCTTTCAACATCGGCAAAAATCATCAGAGTGGAATTGACCTGAGGGTATCCGTCGTCACTATCTTCTTTGTCCTCGACCTTGTCTGACTCCTTTTCCTTACCCTTGGGCTGCTTTCCTTGGAACTGCTGGATCAAGAGTCGACACTATCGAGTGGTATGTTTCGGGTAAATGAAATTACCCTCTTCATCTTTCTTTGTGTGGACGAGACATGGTAAGTCCAACACATCATTTCCGTCCTGGTCTTTAACCTTTTTGGGGTTCCAAGGCCCTTTAGGTTTCCCTTTAGACTTTCCTTGGGCTAAAGCTAAGGCTTCCCCGGGAGCCGCTGGCTCGGCTTTCCGCTTCTGTTTCCGATTGGAATTTCCTCCAGTTTCTTGGGCGACTGACTTGAGCTTGCCACTCCTGAGTCGATCCTCATCTTCACCATTAGCATACTTGGTGGCAATCTCCATCATCCGATTCAGGGACATATCTCCGGTTCGACCGAATTTCAAATTCAGTTCTTTGTACTTGACGCCTTCCTTGAAGGCACAAACTGCTTGGTGGTCAGGCACATTCTCCACCGAGTGATGTAACGTGATCCATCTCTGGATGTAATCCCTCAAAGTTTCATTCGACTTTTGCACACAAGACCGCAGTTTCGTCAGTCCTACCGGTCCCTTGCATGTGCCTTCAAATGTGGTGACGAACACTCGGGAGAGATCTTCCCAAGTGTAAATGCTGCTAGGTGCTAACTGGTTTAGCCACGCTCTGGTCGAGCCCTCCGACATGAGAGGCAGGTGCTTCATGGCCACTTCATCATTGCCGCCGCCAATCTGGACGGCCACTCGGTAGTCCTCAAGCCAAGTATCGGGCTTGGACTCGCCAGTGAACTTACTGACTCCAGTCGCCAACCTGAAGTTGGGAGGAATCACAACAGCCCTGATGGCTCTACTAAAGCACTCTGGCCCCGAAACATGTACTCTACTGCTAGTAGGTGCATCTATGTCGTGGCCTTCTCGGTGAGCCCTGTTCCTGTTGACCATACCTTGGACGAGGATGGATCTCGCGTCAAAGCCTAGCCCTCTGGGGTCGACTGGAATCCTTCGCCCACCGCTATGAGGGCGTCTGTCATCCTGCTGGTGAGGCACATACGACCCGCTCCTAGGGGAAGGCGTGGGCACTCGGTGTCGACCATCACGATCGACTCAGTGATCATACTGCCCATGGTTCCCATACTGGTCACGCTGGTCTCCACGTCCCTCGCACCTCGGGGGCGATCTCAGGCTGTGAGCCGACTGGACTGTGTCCGCGGCAACGGATCTGCTGTAAATTCTATTCCGTGACTGAGAAACAGCGGAATTTTGATCTCCTGCTGCCCGGAGTAACGCTCTGATCTGCAGCAAGCCTCTGCCAGCCTCCGACTGGGAAGGCTGAATCGACTCCGCTATACGGGCTGCAGCTGCTAAATTCTGAATCGGAGTTCGATATACCCGCGGGGGCGGGAAGAGCTGACGTCGACTGGATTCAGGGACCAGTTGTCGCGCATACTCGTCGAGTGCTCGCTGGAGGTTCTCCAGTCGAGTGCGCTCGGCCAAGTTTGCCAGGCGCGCGTCCTCCAAGGCGCGAGCCTCGGGGGTTTCTCCAACGATAGGAGTGTGTAGTGCATCCATGTTCCGGCGGCGAAGCACTTCTCTCTGCAGCGACGTGAGAGGATCGGGAAGATACTCCTCATGGGGACGCGATGGGTCGCCTCCTCCCGCGCCTCCGTTGGTGCGGGTAAAACTGGGAGGACTGGGCGGTCCATTGACCATCAGAACCTCCGCTGCCGGATCGCTGCTGTCGCACTTAGATGCGGTCTCTGCGGAGCCAGTCGATAGGTTGAATAGGCCGTAGAGGGATTCGTCAGGCTCGATCGCCGCGACTTGAGGGGTGGCCGACTGACGTGCCACCGCGTGTCTCACCCACCGCTGAAGTCTCGACCGGCCGGAGCACTTGCGCCGGCGGGAAACAGGGAGGGAGGACAACACAGGAGCCGACCGGTAGGGGGTCGACGGTTGTCGCAGGAGAATGCCGCGGACGCACGCGCTAAAGTGCATTGCCCCGCGGACAGGGAGTGCGTCCACGTCGAGCGGAGCCTCCTGAAGCCAAGCGGAGTCGTGGGCGATGAATGTGAGCGCGCCGAGACGGATCTCGCGGCCCTCCACCAAAACTCCGCCGAAAACCATGATGATTCGGGTCGGAAAAGATCGCAACTCCTCCAACAAAACACTAAAACACCTGCCCCACAGTGGGCGCCAACTGTCGTGGTTCTAAGTCTGACAGTGATGTAGGGGGGTAAATATGGAGAGGCAAGATCTTAGCTATGGAGAAGTTGTAAGAACGCAAGGTTTACGAGTTCAGGCCCTTCTCGGAGGAAGTAATAGCCCTACGTCTCGGAGCCCGGAGGCGGTCAACTGGATTGTGTGAGTATGAGTTACAGAGGTGCGAACCCTTGTCTCGGAGGAGGGGGGTGGCTTATATAGAGTGCGCCAGGACCCCGGCCAGCCCATGTTACGAAGGGTTCAATGTACATTAAGGCAGGGCGTTACTGGTAACGCTAGTAATAAAGTGCTATGATGACCATAAAAGCTACTTAATGACCGACCGTTAGAGTGCGGAGTGGCTTTAGGTCTCCTGGCCGTCGAGTGATTGCTTCTTGGTCGAGTGATTGCTTCTTGGTCAGGTGTCTTCGAGTCTGTCGAGTGGAACGCCTCCAAGTCGATTGAAAGGTGATTTCTTCAAGAGATGTCCTTGGGTAGGGCAGTTAGGACAGGTCCATTACCCTACCCTAGGACATAGCTTCATCAGCGCGTGCTAGGGGCCGCCACGGTGGGCGCGCGCGGGACGTCGGTCCAGTCGCGGCGCGGGGAGAAGGCCGCAGCCACGGGGTAGCATCAGCCGGACGGCGGGTGCGGGGAGAGGACGAGAGGCCGAGGGCCTCACCGGGGTTGTAGGGGTTCGGGCAGCGGTGCTCGGGGAGGAGGTCGAAGACGACGTTCCGGCGAGGACGACGAGGCGAGGACGATTCGGGGAAGACGGTGAGGGGCTCCGGCGGCGCGATCCTCGTGCGGCGGGGGCGAGGTAGGTCCGGGCGGGGTCCCGCGTCAGCGTGGTCGTGGACGGGCGGCAGGGCGCCGGTGGGGAGACAGGAAGGGGCCGGCTCCGCGAGGGGGTGACGGCTATGTCGAGGCGGTGTTGGGGCGATGGGATCGGGGGGGTTGCCTCGATCCAGATCGGGGAAGGGCGAGAGGGAGGAGTGGGACGAGGGGGAGGGAGTCGGTGCGAGTGGGGGGGATCGGGGGGAGCAGTGGGGGTTAGGGTTTCGGTCAGTGGACCGAGGGGGTTAAGTGGTGGTGGGGGAGGGCCGGCCTGTTCGGGCGGCTGGGCCGGCCATCTGGGCCAAGGCCCAGTGTGGCCGGGGGGTTGGCCTCCTTTATTTCTTTTTTTTGTTTCTTTTTTGTTGTGTTTTTTATTCTATTTCTTTTCTGTTTTCCCCTTTTTTGTTTCATAAAATTTAGAAACGACAACTAATTTAGTGCTATTAAATAGGTCACGGCCCCAAATACTTTGGCACTCTAAATAAGGTATTTCGCATTTGCTTTCTATTCTAAAAGCATTTTAGATAATTGTCTTATCATTGTTTTAATTAGCTTAGTGCATTTAAATATTTTATTAAAGATGATTTCTTCACCAACATTTATTATGGATTATTTGACACATTAGGAACAATTTAGTTTTGAACTTTGAAAACTTTAATTGTTTTGAGTTTAATTCAAATTTGAATTTGGATCAGTTCTGAACTAACGCAAGATTATCAAAAATAATCGAGGTGACGTGGCATCATTACCAGAGGTTTACTGTAGCTTGATTACCCGGGCGTCTCAATTCTCCTCAATTACAAGAAATCTCGTCCCGAGATTTAAGAGGGGGACTAAGGGGAAAATAATGGTTACGAAATTCTAACGGGTCTTCTCGATCTTGGTTGCTCTTCTCGAAGAGGTCGATCCATTATGTTGAAGTCTTTATTTCTCTGCTCCAGGTCATCATGATCAAGTCGTCATCCTTTCTCCGGGATCTCCATCATCCTACGAATGCGACCAAGGGGAAAAACTCCGGAAGAACGCATGTCCAGAAAGTTGGGCATCTGACGGTGAACTCAATGGGGAATACATAAGGTACCCCACGAGTTGTATTTCAGTGAATTCGCTGAGTGCAATATACGATGGTACCAAAGTTTCAAATGGGTAGGCAATCGTTCGATGCCTAAAACGGAGTGTGAAAACGGGTTCAGAGCAACGAGAATAAGTATTGCGTCTGATACCAGAATAGATCACTAGGAAGGTGGCTCGCGAATTAGCCATGAAACCAAGAGCAAGGAATAACTGTGTCAACAAGATGTACAGGAGAGTCAGGTTTCGATCCTGTGCAACTGTGGGTTATGGGCCCACCATGTCGGTTAAAAGTAGGAAGGGCGGTGGCGCCTTGCACGATCATGTAAGTAAGGCATGTCAGAGGGTAGCCTGTCGATTATGTCGGCAACAACGTCGATACCAAGGGCGAGGGACGAAGAGAACCATTTTCCTGCTCGTTGAACAAGGCGGACCAATAGGCAAAATTCCCGTCCGTTGGTGGCTACCGAAATGTCATCAACAGTAGAAACAGGGTCTTACTGACACGGTTGTACACCAAGGTGTTTTACATAAGCAGAAGATTACTACTACTTATATAATATAGATCACAAGAAGGGTTAAGCAAACCAAAGGAAAGGAAAGGTGATTACCAGGTTAAACAGGCAATGGAAAGGAAAATGTGCTTAAACACGTATATTAGGGTTATATCCTTTCCAAAGCCAAGCAGAGGATGATATCCAAGACAGGATATAAAGTAGAAAACCCTTTAGATAGGGGAGAGAAATTCCATGACATTACCCATACAACGGTGTTTGGATAATTGAGCGAGAAACATTTAGCATTGGACTTCAAATGTTCTTGTTGAAAAGTGGATTACCACAGACATGCCTCGGGATAGCATTGACATGGTTTGTAAGCAAAGGTCAGACTTTGGATACACAAGGGATCCATCAGGAACAACTCATAGAATAAGTCTTACAATTTACTTATGGAAGAATGATTATCCTTGCTAGAAAGGAAACTATAACAATAGGCACTCCAGGCAGGTGTGTTAGGATGACATCACCTTATTGGGTTAAGGACCAATGTTATAACTCTTAGGAATATGTTCCAACCATCATATCTGACCGAGATTCAGATCTGATTGGTGTCAGGATAGCTCGGACTCAGGATGTCTGAGAAGAAAAGATGCAACACAAATTGACGAGCTGACATTGTAAGATTCTCGAGAAATGAACTATGGAAGCGAGTTCCAAAACAAGAGTTCATCTAAAACCAAGGAGAGGACGAGGAGGTGGCTGATGGACTCAGCGACAATTCCTCGAGTTTTACTAAAAGATGGATTTCCACAATTATGTGAACAAGGAGATAACACTTGTCAGATCAAATGATATAATGAAGTATGCTCGAGGAAAACATACACAATTAAACATTGGTAGAAGGTGCACCCGAAATATGGTCTTAGGTAGCATAATCAATGTTAGAATGGTGACTTAATGAACAAAAGAATTAGAATGAAACTATCGATCATTCACTTCAAAGCAATAGGGTTGCTAGAAGTTTTTAATTCACACTTCAAGTTCAATTGTCGGTTTTCCGGTTAGAAACAACACGGGGACCAAGGAATGAACGTAAATGGCAAGAAGTATCACTTGTACCAAGAATTCATAAGAGGTGGTGAAATTCTCATGACATTCTTGCCATATAAGATAGTAATACTCCAGGGTAAAGAAGAATAATTGTCGGATAGCAAGGATCTCAAGGTATAGCACAAAACCCGAACAAGTTTGTATTGGAGGGAAGTCAATAAAGTGGTCGATGATAATACAGATCATCGAGGACAAGGATGGTATTTCTCATCATGAACTCAATTGACATCCTGGAAGAGCTCAGAATGCCGATGATGATCACGACACAATTGTTGAGAGATTTCATGAAGATGTAATCGGTCGACGATGACATCAAGCCCAAGGAATGATGAAGCGAAAGGTTACTGAAACCAAGGGTATGACACAAACTCGAAACAAAGCTTGTTGTTCAAGGCGAAATGATATGATGAGGAAAGCCGACGTAAGCTTAGCTCATCATCGAAAATTGTGCTTCGGAAAGAAGGACTAGATAGCACAGTTAAGAAGTTGCACGATAATGATATAGCCGATAAGGCTAGGATTGACTTGAAGGACTAAACTCATAAGCAACAAAAATTACTTTAAGAGTTATCATACCGAATGTGGAATTGGTTCACATATCGGTGTTCTTGAGCGACTAACAACTCCGAACCCATGAAAAATTGGAATCGGTGAGAAATAATAGCTGATGAAGAACTCATAAGATGCAACACAGTTCTTAGATATTCTCGAGATACCAGAGGGTAATACTCGATAGTAGATCAAAGTAGAGGTTGGAGTGGTTTATTGATTAGCAAAAGGCAAGTGCTTTAACTTGTCTGAGAAATGGTATTAAGGAGAAAATATGGTCGAAACCATGATTGCAAAGGACCAAACATAGATACAGGACAAACTTATAACAAGGGGATCATTATCATTTACAAGAAGCTTCGAAATAAGTTCCACATCGGGTCCATGGGCATGAACACAGGGGCTCAAGGTTGACTCCCACTTCTTCAATGCATAACCTTTCATTTTACTTCCCGCTTTTGATGAGGCTGTAGTGTAGAAATTTTATCTGGCGAAACAAAAGAAGAGTATGACTCACGAAAACTTTCGGGTTCATATGGTTTGGGGGAAGACATAGGTTCAACCCGTCAGGGTATCGTGAAAACATATACCACAAGCTTTGACCATAAATACCACCAGTTCGAAAATAGAGCATGGTTGAGAAAACAGAGGATACAATTTACCAAAAGCATTATGTATCAGAGGAAAGGCTCACAAGGTTATTGAATAAGGAGGACACTGTCGGATAAAATCCAACAAAGGAACTGATGGTCCACAAGGGATCTGATGTGAGCATCGGTACTCAACCAGAGGAAGAAAATGCAAGGAGATCTGATTATAGAAACAACTGACTAATTCAAAGTTCATATGCAAAGGAATTATGAATTCCAAGACAAGGGATCATAAACAATGCTCTGATTAGGGATGGATAAGTTGAATAGCCTTAGGGGTACAATCGAAGGCAATTTGATTGGTCAAGATCCAGCTCATGTTTAAAATGACGTCTGAGCCGGAAGGACGAAATGAAGGATCTGATTAAGGATTGCAAGCATTCACAACATATTGATTCAACAGACTCAAACTGATAATGACTAAGGAAGCCAATAAGATTACCATACTTATGGGATCAATCATAATGCAAGCGAGTAAGAATTTCGAGAGCAATAGGCTGTTGATGATTTTCAGGAGTTCGAATGGTATTTCGAAGACCTTTGTGAAATACTAGAATAACTGGGGATGAGCGGATACTCGGCAAGTGCGAGGAAATATACGTAGGGGTATTCAGGTAACAAGGAACTACAAGGTAGTAGTCACAAGGATTCTCGGAACAACGAGTATTTCGGGATAATAACAAGAGCAACTGGGGACTAAGGTAAGAATGGCAAGTGCATATAGTTATCTATAGGGGTTAACGGTGGAAGGGAATTGCAAACGCAATGAGCACAAGTTCTCGGGATAACATCGGAGAGTATCTTCTGAATCTTCTGGTGTAGCAAGCGTTCATCTGTAATAAGGGGCTCTCCGGGAGAAAGTAGTTACGAGAACCTAGAGTCAAATTTAGTAAAATCATTTAACCCGAATAGAAAAGAGTTCAGAGTCCCAGACTAAGGATCGAGGAGTAAAAGATCCTAATACCACCCAATGGCGACGTGGGCCCATGGGCCACACAGCCATGTTAGTAAAACAGTTTTCATCGACTAGACTCAACTTCGGCCAAGGAGTGTGGAAGGGGATTCCTACAGGCAGTCGGCTCTGATACCAACTTGTGACGCCCCCGATTCAATCGTACACTAATCATACACGCAAACATGTATGATCAAGATCAGGGACTCACGGGAAGATATCACAACACAACTCTACAAATAAAATAAGTCATACAAGCATCATACTACAAGCCAGGGGCCTCGAGGGCTCGAATACCAGAGCTCGATCATAGACGAGTCAGTGGAAGCAACAATATCTGAGTACAGACATAAATTAAACAAGTTTGCCTTAGAAGGCTAGCACAAACTAGGATACAGACTGAAAGAGGCGCAGGCCTCCTGCCTGGGATCCTCCTAAACTACTCCTGGTCGTCATCAGCGGGCTGCACGTAGTAGTAGGCACCTCCAATGTAGTAGTAGCCGTCGTCGATGGTGGCGTCTGGCTCCTGGGCTCCAACGTCTGGTCGCAGCAATCGAGTATAGGAAGGGGCGAAACAGGGGAGTAAAGCAATCGTGAGTACTCATCCAAAGTACTCGCAAGCAAGGAGCTACACTACAAATGTATGCATTGGTATCAAACGGAAAAGGGGGTATCATATGTGGACTGAACTGCAGAATGCCGGAATAAGAGGGGGATAGCTAGTCCTTTCGAAGACTACGCTTCTGGCCACCTCCATCTTGCAGCATATAGAAGAGAGTAGATGGTAAGTTCACCAAGTAGCATCGTGTAGCATAATCCTAACCGATGATCCTCCCTTCGTCGCCCTGTGAGAGAGCGATCACCGGTTGTATCTGGCACTTGGAAGGGTGTGTTTTATTAAGTATCCGGTTCTAGTTCTCATAAGGTCAAGGTACAACTCTGGGTTGTCCTTTTACCGAGGGACACGGCTATTCGAATAGATCAACTTCCCTGCAGGGGTGCACCATATTTCCTAACATGATCGATCCCCTTTGTAAGGACACACTTTTCTAGGCCATGCCCGGCCTCGGAAGATCAACACGTCGCAGCCCTACCTAGGCACAACAGAGAGGTCAGCACGCCGGTCTAAATCCTATGGCGCAGGGGTCTGGGCCCATCGCCCATTGCACACCTGCACGTTGCGTATGCGGCCGGTGAGCAGACCTAGCCTCCCTTATACAAGAGTAGGCATTCCAGTCCAACCCGGCGCACGCCGCTCAGTCGCTGACGTCACGAAGGCTTTGGCTGATACCACGACGTCGAGTGCGCATAATTATCCCCGCGTAGATGGTTAGTGCGTATAGGCCAGTAGCCAAACTCAAATCAAATACCAAGATCTCGTTAAGCGTGTTATTTTGAAATAACCACGGACGCCGACCAGGGCCAGGCCCAGCTCTCTCCTAGGTGGTCTCAACCTGCCCTGTCGCTCCGCCTCAAAGTAATAGTCGGGGGCCTTCGGGAACTCAGGCCGACCACTACCTGGATGGAGCCACCTGCTCCTTCAGCCCCCATCTCCAAACAGTATCACCGGTAATGTAACAGTGAAAAGTATATAGTATATGCCCGTGATCACCTCCCGAAGTGATCACGACCCAGTAGTATAGCATGGCAGACGGACAAGAATGTAGGGCCACTGATGATAAACTCACATCCTATACTAAGCATTAGGATTGCAGGTAAAGGTAACAACAGTAATAGCAAGGACATGCTATGGATCAGGATAGGATTAACGGAAGCAGTAACATGCTACACTACTCTAATGCAAGCAGTATAGAGGAGAGTAGGCGATATCTGGTGATCAAGGGGGGGCTTGCCTAGTTTCTCTGGCAAGAGAGAGGGGTCGTCAACACCGTAGTCGTACTAGGTAGCAGCGACGTCGGTCTCGGTGTCTAGCGAGAAAAGAGGGGGAAGAAACAATAAATACTAAGCAAACAGATGCATAGCGATGCATGACATGACAAGTATCGGTGCTAGGGGTGCCCTGACGCGGTACGAGGTGGTACCGGTGAAGGGGGAAAAGATCCGGGAAAATATCCCCTGTGTTTCGCGTTTTCGGACAGATGAACCAGAGGGGGAAGTTGCATGTTCGCTATGCTAGGGATGCATCGCGGACGAACGGGCTGCGTATCCGGGTTTGTCTCGTTGTTCTAAACAACTTTCATGTACAGAGTTTTTCCATCCGAGCTACGGTTTATTTTATATTCATTTTAAAAGATTTAAATCATTTTTAGGATTTATTTAATTATTTAAATTCAACATTATCCAGAATAGTGTTTGCTGACGTCAGCATGACGTCAACATGATGTCAGCAGTCAATGTTGACCGTTGACCTGGTCAACCTGACGTGGGGGTCCAGTGGGACCCGCCTGTCATTCTCTGCTTAGCCAAATTAGGGTTTAGGTTAATTAACTAGGATTAATTAGTTGTTTTAGTTTAATTAATAAAAACTAATTAAGTTAATTAATTCTTTAACTAATCCTCTAATTAATTAATTAATTAATAATTTTATTTATTTTTTATTTTTTTATTCATTTTATTCCTTTTCTATAAACCGTTCTGGGGGGCGGGCCCCCCTGTGAGTGGCCCAGAGGCGCCATAGCGGGTGTGGCTAATCGGGCAGAGCCGGGCGCAGGCGCTCGGGCGTGGGCGCCCGAAGGGAGACGCAAGGCGCGGCGAGTGTTCGCCGGAGCATGACCAGGGGGCGAAGGTGGGACGACGAGCGGCGGTAGCCACTACGGGAACCGCAAGTGGGGCGGGGGTGAAAGCGGACGGGACGGTGGAGGCGTCCGGAGGCGGCAGCGGGGGAGGCGGCCACGGTGGGTGCGCATGGGGAGGGGCGCGTGCTAGTCCCGGCCACGGTGGGCGTGCACGGGACGTCGGTCCAGTCGCGGTGCGGGGAGAAAGCTGCGGCCACGGGGTAGCATCGGGCAGACGGCGGGTGCGGGGAGAGGACGAGAGGCTGAGGGCCTCACCGGGGTTGTAGGGGTTCGGGCAGCGGTGCTCGGGGAGGAGGTCGAAGACGACGTTTCGGCGAGGAGAAGATATGGCGAGGACGATGAGGCGACAGCGATTCAGGGAAGACGGTGAGGGGCTCCGGCGGCGCGGTCCTCGTGCGGCAGGGGTGAGGTAGCTCCGGGCGGGGTCCCGCGTCAGCGTGGTCGTGGATGGGCGGCAGGGCGCCGGGTGGGCAACTGGAGGGGGCCGGCTCCGCGAGGGGGTGACGGCGACGTCGAGGCAGCAATGGGGCGATGTGATTGGGGGGGGGGTTGCCCCGATCCAGATCGGGGAAGGGCGAGAGGGAGGAGTAGGACGAGTGGGAGGGAGTGGGTGCGAGTGGGGGGGTCGGGGGGAGCAGTGGGGGTTAGGGTTTCGGTCAGTGGACCAAGGGGGTTAAGATGTGGTGGGGGAGGGCCGGCCTGTTCGGGCGGCTGGGTCGGCCATCTGGGCCAAGGCCAAGTGTGGCCGGGGGGTTGGCCTCCTTTCTTTCTTTTCTTTGTTTCTTCTTTTTGTTGTGTTTTTTTATTCTATTTCTTTTGTGTTTTCCCCTTTTTTGTTTCATAAAATTTAGAAACGATGACTAATTTAGTGCTATTAAATAGGTCACGGCCCCAAATACTTTAGCACTCTAAATAAGGTATTTCGCATTTGCTTTTTATTCTAAAAGCATTTTAGATAATTGTCTTATCACTGTTTTAATTAACTTAGTGCGTTTAAATATTTTATTAAAGATGATTTCTTCACCAACATTTATTATGGATTATTTGACACATTAGGAACAATTTAGTTTTGACTTTTGAAAACTTTAATTGTTTTGACTTTAATTCAAATTTGAATTTGGATTGGTTGTGAACTAACGCGAGATTATCAACAATAATCGAGGTGACGTGGCATCATTACCAGAGGGTTACTGTAGCTTGATTACCCGGGCGTCACAACTAAGGTTCCCACAGTTCCCGCGACCAATTAAGCAACTACTAGCAAATATTGCAAAGTAGCGTAGAACAGGAAAATGTATGCTAGTGATTCTTGCATCGGAAACTTTCCTCGTTTCCCCACAACAATCATATCAATAAACCCCTCCACATCATTACGATGTGGTTCCTCTATGCTGCCCTCAAAAGGTATCAAACAAAACCGACAAAAATCACGAAGTGAAATTTCCTTATGCTCATCTCATAAATAAAATTCCACTGAAGGTGGTGAGCTTCTAGCATGGAAATGAAAGTTTTGTACAAATATATTGGTGAGTAAGAGATACTGTTCGCGCTGGTCGTGGAGGAAGGCGGTGAGGCCTGCATTCTCGGCCAAGTAATAAAAATCTTCATAAATCCCGGCCTCTTTCAAGAACTCATCACAAGGTCATTCACATGGCCGAACCTCTGCAGTACGAGGGAGATTATACTTGGGCTTCTTGTTCTCTTCATTTTGCTTATCCTTCGAGCTTCGGCTCGATGAGCCCCTCAAAAATCTCTTCATCTTTTTCTGAACATTTCTGAAGTTTTTAGTAACTTAAAATAAAAGTGAACCAAACTCAACAAAATTGATAGCAACTACTCCTACAAGTGCCTAGAGGATATATCATGCATTAAAACTACTTTTGACCATATAAATTTGACATGCAAGCTCAAGAACATGGTCATCTAAGCAGCAAAATTTTGCAATGAATAAAGCACTAGAACAAAAACTAATTGGACCATTGGAGGAGTCACATACCAAAGAACAATCCCCCAAAGCAGTTTTGTGAATGGAGCTTTGAGCAAGGATATCAAAAATGGCAGCAAGATGAGCAAGAACTCGGGTTTGATAGTGTGGACTTGAGGTTGTTTCCTCGGAAAGTGTACCGTATGCTCATTACCATTAACATGAAAAGTGACATTGTCTTTGGTGCAATCAATAACAGCCCCTACAGTATTCAAAAAGGGTCTTCCAAGAATAATAGACATACTATCGTCCTCGGGAATATCAAGAATAACAAAGTCCGTTAAAATAGTAACGTTTGGAACCACAACAGGCACATCCTCACAAATACCGACATGTATAGCAGTTGATTTATCAGCCATTTAAAGATATTTCAGTAGGTGTCAACTTATTCAAATCAAGTCTACGATATAAAGAGAGAGGTATAACACTAACACCAGCTCCAAGATCACATAAAGCAGTTTTAACATAGTTTCTCTTAATGGAGCATGGTATAGTTGGTACTCCGGGATCTCCTAGTTTCTTTGGTATTCCACCCTTAAAAGTACAATTAGCAAGCATGGTGGAAATTTCAGCTTCCGGTATCTTTCTTTTATTAGTAACAATTTCCTTCATATATTTGGCATAAGGGTTCATTTTAAGCATATCAGTCAAACGCATACGCAAAAAGATAGGTCTAATCATCTCAGCAAAGTGCTCAAAATCCTCATCATCCTTTTTCTTGGATAGTTTAGGAGGAAAAGGCATGGGTTTCTGAACCCATGGTTCTCTTTCTTTACCGTGCTTCCTAGCAACAAAGTCTCTCTTATCATAACATTGATTCTTTGGTTGTGGGTTATCAAGATCAACAACAGGTTCAATCTCTACATCATTATCATTGCTAGGTTGAGCATCAACATGAACAACATCATTAACATTATAACTAGGTTCATGTTCATTACCAGATTGTGTTTCAGCATCAAAAATAGAAATATCATTGGGATTCTCAGGTGTGTCAACAACAGGTTCACTAGAAGCATGCAAAGTCCTATCAAATTTCTTTTTCTTCCTCTTAGAAGGACTAGGTGCATCTACGTTAGTTCTCTGAGAATCTTGCTCAAATTCTCTTAGGATGGCCCTCAGGATACAAAGGTTCCTGAGTCATTTTACCACCTCTAGTCATAACTCTAACATCATTATCATTTTTCTTATTATTTAATTCATTGAGCAAATCATTATGAGCCTTAAGTACTTGTTCTACTTGAGTGGTAACCATAGAAGCATGTTTACTAATAATTTTAAGTTCACCTTTAACATTAGCCATATAATCACCCAAGTTTTCAAGCATATCAGCATGGTGTTTCAATTGTCTAACAATTTAAGCATTGAAGTTTTCTTGTTTAACCATAAAGTCATCAAACTCATCTAAGCATGGGCTAGCAAACTTGGTGAATGGGATTTCACATTTATCGAATCTATAGAGAGAATTTACCTTTACTACCTGTGTTGGGTTATCAAGACCATTGTTTCTTCAACAGGCGGCAAATTAAGACCAAGTAATTCTTCAATAGGTGGTAAATTCTTAACATCTTCAGTTTTAATACCCTTTTCTTGTTGCGGAACGTAGTGATTTCAAAATTTTCCTACACACACGCAAGATCATGGTGATGCATATCAACGGGAGGGGAGAGTGTGTCCATGTACCCTTGTAGACGGAAAGCGGAAGCGTTAGCACAACGCGGTTGATGTAGTCGTACGTCTTCATGATCCGACCGATCCAAGTACCGAACGCACGACACCTCCGAGTTCAGCACACGTTCAACTCGATAACGTCCCTCAAACTCCGATCCAGCCAAGCTTTGAGGGAGAGTTCCGTCAGCACGACGGCATGGTGACGATGTTGATGTTCTACTGTCGTAGGGCTTCGCCTAAGCACCGCTACAATATTATCGAGGTGGACTATGGTGGAGAGGGGCACCGCACACGGCTAAAAGATCCAAGAGATCAATTGTTGTGTCTCCAAGGGGTGCCCCCCTCCTCGTATATAAAGGAGTGGAGGAGGGGGAGGTCCGGCCCTCTCTATGCCGCGACCTAGGGGAGTCCTACTCCCACCGGGAGTAGGATTCCCCCTTTCCTAGTAGAACTAGGAGCCCTTCCATGTAGTAGGAGTAGGAGAGAAGGAAAGGGAAAAGAAAAGAGAAGGAAGGAGGGGGCGCCACCCCTCCCCCTAGTCCAATTCGGACTAAGCATTGGGGGGCACGCAACCTCTCCTCTCTCTTTCCCCTAAAGCCTAATAAGGCCCATATACTCCCCGGCGAATTCCCGTAACTCTTTGGTACTCCGAAAAATACCCGAATCACTCGGAACCTGTCCGATGTCAGAATATAGTCGTCCAATATATCGATCTTTCCTTCTCGACCATTTTGAGACTCCTCGTCATGTCCCCGGTCTCATCCGGGACTCCAAACTACTTTTGGTACATCAAAAACCATAAACTCATAATATAACCGTCATCGAACTTTAAGCGTGCGGACCCTACGGGTTCGAGAACTATGTAGATATGACTGTGACAAGTCTCCAGTCAATAACCAATAGCGGAACCTGGATGCTCATATTGGCTCCTACATATTCTACGAAGATCTTTATCGGTCAAACCGCATAACAAAATACGTTGTTCCTTTTGTCATTGGTATGTTACTTGCCCGAGATTCGATCGTCGGTATCTCAATACCTAGTTCAATCTCATTACTGGTAAGTCTCTTTACACGTTCCGTAACACAACATCCCGCAACTAACTCATTAGTTGCAATGCTTGCAAGGCTTAAGTGATGTGTATTACCGAGTGGGCTGGTACGTCCATTTTGCATCATGCTTTTATATCGATATTTATTGCCTTTTGGACTGTTATTTCACTTTATGTCACGATACTTATGGCTATTTTCTCTTATTTTACAAGGTTTACATAAGGAGGGAGAATGCCGGCAGCTGGAATTCTGGGCTGGAAAAGGAGAAAATATTAGAGACCTATTATGCGCAACTCCAAAAGTCCTGAAACTCCACAGAACATCTTAAAATAAATAAAGAAAAATCCTCGCCAAAGATGAAGGCCAGGAGGCCCACACCCTGCTCACAAGGGTGGGGGGCGCCCCCCTAGGGCGCGCCACCCTACCTCGTGGGCCCCCTGGTGGCTCTCCGACGTCCATCTTCTCCTATATGAAGTCTTTCGATGAGAAAAAAATAAGAAGGAACTTTTCGGGACGAGACTCCGCCGCCACGAGGTGGAACCTTGGCGGAACCAATCTAGAGCTCCGGCAGAGCTGTTCTGCCGGGGAAACTTCCCACTGGGAGGGGGAAAATCATCACCATCGTCATCACCAACGCTCCTCTCATCGGGAGAGGGCAATCTCCATCAACATCTTCACCAGCACCATATCCTCTCCAAACCCTAGTTCATCTCTTGTATTCAATTCTTGTCTCAAAGTCCGGGATTGGTGCTAGTAGGTTGCTAGTAGTGTTGATTACTCCTTGTAGTTGATGCTAGTTGGTTTATTTGGTGGAAGATCATATGTTCAGATCCTATATGCATATTATTACCCCTCTAATTATGAACATGAATATGCTTTGTGAGTAATTACGTTTGTTCCTGAGGACAAGGGAGAAGTCTTGCTATTAGTAGTCATGTGAATTTGGTATTCGTTTGATATTTTGATAAAATGTATGTTGTCTAGCCTCTAGTGGTGTTATGTGAACGTCGACTACATAACACTTCACCATTATTTGGGCCTAGAGGAAGGCATTGGGAAGTAATAAGTAGATGATGGGTTGCTAGAGTGACATAAGCTTAAACCCTAGTTTATGTGTTGCTTCGGAAGGGGCTGATTTGGATCCATATGTTTCATGCTATGGTTAGGTTTACCTTAATACTTTTGTTGTAGTTGCGGATGCTTGCAATAGAGGTTAATTGTAAGTGGGATGCTTGTTCAAGTAAGAACAACAACCAAGCACCGGTCCACCCACATATCAAATTATCAAAGTATCGAACGTGAATCATATGAACGTGATGAAAACTAGCTTGACGATATTCCCATGTGTCCTCGGGAGCGCTTTTCCTATTATAAGAGTTTGTTCCGGCTTGTCCTTTGCTACCAAAATGATGGGCCACCTTGCTGCACTTTATTTACTTTTGTTACTTGTTGCTCGTTACAATTTATCTTATCACAAAACTATCTATTACCACTTATTTCAGTACTTGCAGAGAATACCTTGCTGAAAACCGCTTATCATTTCCTTCTGCTCCTCGTTGGGTTCGACACTCTTACTTATCAAAAGGACTACGATAGATCCCCTATACTTGTGGGTCATCATGGGCCCAGAGATACCTCTCCGACAATCGGAGTGACAAATCCTAATCTCAAAATACGCCAACCCAACAAGTACCTTCGGAGACACCTGTAGAGCACCTTTATAATCACCCACTTACATTGTGATGTTTGGTAGCACACAAAGTGTCCCTTCGGTAAATGGGAGTTGCATAATCTCATAGTCATAGGAACATGTATAAGTCATGAAGAAGGCAATAGCAACAAACTAAATGATGAAGTGCTAAGCTTACAGAATGGGTCAAGTCAATCACATCATTCTCCTAATGATGTGATCCCGTTAATCAAATGACAACTCATGTCTATGGTTAGGAAACTTAACCATCTTTGATTAACGAGCTAGTCAAGTAGAGGCATACTAGTGACACTATGTTTGTCTATGTATTCACACATGTATTATGTTTCCGGTGAATACAATAGAAGTAGTTTCATCATAAGTATCATGCAAAGCAGAAGTGGCATCATCAATAACATGCGACATATCAGAATGATTAGCAGGAGTAGGTGTCACAAGTTTACTCAAAACAGAAGGGGAATCAAGTGCATAGCTAGATGGCAGTTCCTTACCTACCCTCGTAGTTGAAGGAAAAATCTTGGTTCTTTGATCTTTCAAGTTCTTCATAGTGATAATCAGATATAAATCCCAAGTGACTCAAACAATAGAGCTATGCTCCCCGGCAACGGTGCCAGAAAATAGTCTTGATAACCCACAAGTATAGGGGATCGCAATAGTTTTCGAGGGTAGAGTATTCAACCCAAATTTATTGATTCAACACAAGGGGAGCCAAAGAATATTCTCAAGTATTAGCAGCTGAGTTGTCGATTCAACCACACCTGGAAACTTAATATCTGCAGCAAAGTGTTTAGTAGAAAAGTAATATGATAGTAATGGTAATGGTAGAAAAAGTAATATTTTGGGGTTTTATAGTGATTGTAACAGTAGCAACGGAAAAGTAAATAAGCGAAGAACAATATATGAAAAGCTCGGAGGCATTGGATCGGTGATGGAGAATTATGTCGGATGCGATCGATCATGCAACAATTATAACATAGGGCGACAAAGAACTAGCTCCAGTTCATCAATGTAATGTAGGCATGCATTCCGAATATAGTCATACGTGCTTATGAAAAAGAACTTGCATGAAATCTTTTGTCCTACCCTCCCGTGGCAGCGGGGTCCTATTGGAAACTAAGGGATATTAAGGCCTCCTTTTAATATAGTACCGGACCAAAGCATTAACACATAGTGAATACATGAACTCCTCAGACTACGGTCATCATCGGTAATGGTCCCGATTATTGTCACTTCGGGGTTAACGGATCATAACACATAATAGGTGACTATAGACTTGCAAGATAGGATCAAGAACTCACATATATTCATGAAAACATAATAGGTTCAGATCTGAAATCATGGCACTCGGGCCCTAGTGACAAGCATTAAGCATAGCAAACTCATAGCAACATCAATCTCAGAAGATAGTGGATACTAGGGATCAAACCCTAACAAAACTAACTCGATTACATGATAAATATCATCCAACCCATTACCGTCCGGCAAGCCTACGATGGAATTACTCACGCACGGCGGTGAGCATCATGAAATTGGTGATGGAGGAAGGTTGATGATGACGATGGCGACGGATTCCCCTCTCCGGAGCCCTGGACGGACTCCAGATCAGCCCTCCCGAGAGAGTTTAGAGCTTGGTAGCGGCTCCGTATAGTAAAACGCGATGAATCCTTCTCCCTAATTTTTTCTCCCCGAAAGTGAATATATGGAGTCAAGGTGGACGTCAGTGGAGCGTCAAGGGACCCGCGAGGCAGGGGGCACGCCTAGGGGGGCAGGCACGCCCAGGGGGGCAGGTGCGCCCCCCACCCTCGTGGACAGGGTGTGGGCCCCCTGACGTGGATCTTTTCGCCAGTATTGTTTATATATTCCAAAAATAATCTCCGTTGATTTTCAGGTCATTCCGAGAACTTTTATTTCTGCACAAAAATAACACCATGGCAATTCTGCTGAAAACAATGTCAGTCCGGGTTAGTCCCATTCAAATCATGCAAGTTAGAGTCCAAAACAAGGGCAAAAGTGTTTGGAAAAGTAGATACGATGGAGACGTATCAAGCTAGAACTTGAGGGCCATTGGTGTCGCGAGTGTGAGAGGTTTCGGGCAAAAGTCTTGTGCTCCAGTGCAAGCGGCGACGATGCACCATCCCCCTTGGGGGCGTCATATTCGTACCTCTCACCGAGCCAAGGCTCCGGGTGAAAACCTAATAATCCCCAATTGTAAAGAATTGCTACCTCTTGAGCATGCGTTGGTTTTCCCTTGAAGAGGATAGGGTGATGTAGCAAAGTAGCGTAAGTATTTCCCTCAGTTTTTGAGAACCACGGTATCAATCCAGTAGGAGTCTACACGCAAGTCTCCTAGTACCTGCACAAACAATCAAGAACCTTGCAACCAACGCGATAAAGAGGTTGTCAATCCCTTCACGGCCACTTGGAAAGGTGAGATCTGATAAAGATAATAAGATAAATATTTTGGTATTTTTTGTATAGATTGGAAAGTAAAGATTGCAAAATAAAATAAATTGTAAACTAAAATTGTAGATCGGAAACTTATATGATGTAAACCTAGGGGCCATAGGTTTCACTAGTGGCTTCTCTCATGATAGCATATATTACGATGGGTGAACAAATTACTGCCGAGCAATTGATAGAAAAGCGCATAGTTATGAGAATATCTAGGCATGATCATGAACATAGGCATCATGTCCGTGACAAGTAGACTGAAACGATTCAGCATCTACTTCTATTACTCCACACATCGACCGCTATCCAGCATGCATCTAGAGTATTAAGTTCATAAGAACAGAGTAACGCATTAGGCAAGATGACATGATGTAGAGGGATAAACTCAAGCAATATGATATAAACCCCATCTTTTTATCCTCGATTGCAACAATACAATACGTGCCTTGCTGCCCCTGCTATCACTGGGAAAGGACACCGCAAGATTGAACCCAAAGCTAAGCACTTCTCCCATTGCAAGAAAGATCAATCTAGTAGGCCAAACTAAACTGATAATTCGAAGAGACTTGCAAAGATATCAAATCATGCATATAATAATTCAGAGAAGAACCAAATATTGTTCATAGATAATCTTGATCAAAAACCCACAATTCATCGGATCTCGGCAGACACACCGCAAAAAGTATTACATCGAATAGATCTCCAAGAACATCGAGGAGAACTTTGTATGGAGAACCAAAGAGAGAGAAGAAGCCATCTAGCTATAACTATGGACCCGAAGGTCTATGGTAAACTACTCACACATCATTGGAGAGGCTATGGTGTTGATGTACAAGCCCTCCGTGATCGAATCCCCCTCCGGCAGATCGCCGGAAAAGGTCCAAAGATGGGATCTCACGGGTATAGAAGGTTGCGGCAGTGGAAAAGTGGTTTCGTGGCTCCCCGGAATGTTTTTAGGGTACATGGGTATATATAGGCGAAAGAAGTACGTCGGTGGAGCTTCGTGGGGCCCACGAGAGTGGGCGCGCGCCCTCCTGCCTCGTGGAAGCTTCGCGAACTTCTAGACTTGTACTCCAAGTCTCCTGGGTTGCGTTTGTTCCAAGAAAGATCCTCGCGATGGTTTCATTCCGTTTGGATTCCGTTTGATATTCCTTTTCTGCGAAACACTGAAATAGGCAAAAAAACAAAGTGCACTGGGCCTTCGGTTAATAGGTTAGTCCCAAAAATAATGTTAAAGTGCACATTGAATCCCATTAAACATCCAAAACAGATAATATAATAGCATGGAACAATCAAAAATTATAGATACATTGGAGACGTATCAAGCATCCCAAGCTTAATTCCTGCTCGTCCTCGAGTAGGTAAATGATAAAAACAGAATTTTTGATGTGGAATGCTACCTAACATAATTTTCAATGTAATTCTCTTTATTGTGGCATGAATGTTCAGATCCAAAAGATTCAAGACATAAGTTTAATATTGACATAAAAATAATAATACTTCAGGCATACTAACCAAGCAATTATGTCTTCTCAAAATAACATAGCCAAAGAAAGCTCATCCCTACAAAATCATATAGTTTGTCCATGCTTCATTTTCGTCACACAAAATGCTCCCATCATGCACAACCCCGATGACAAGCCAAGCAATTGTTTCATACTTTAGTATTCTCAAACTTTTTCAACTTTCACGCAATATATGAGCGCACGCCATGGACATAGCACTATGGGTGGAATAGAATATGATGATGGAGGTTGTGTGGAGAAGACAAAAAAGGAGAAAGTATCACATTGATGCGGCTAATCAACGGGCTATGGAGATGCCCATCAATTGATGTTAATGCAAGGAGTAGGGATTTCCATGCAACAGATGCACTAGAGCTATAAATGTATGAAAGCTCAACAAAAGAAACTAACTAGGTGTGCATCCAACTTGCTTGCTCACGAAGACCTAGGGTATTTTGAGGAAGCCCATCATTGGAATATACAAGCCAAGTTCTATAATGAAAATTCCCACTAGTATATGAAAGTGACAAAATAGGAGGCTCTCTATTATGAGGATCATGGTGCTACTTTGAAGCACAAGTGCGGAAAAAGGATAGTAACATTGTCCCTTCTCTCTTTTTCTCTCATTTTTTGTGGGCTTCTTTGGCCTCTTTTTTGGGGCTTCTTTGGCCTCCTTTAATATATTTTTCCGTCTAGAGTATCATCCCGACTTATGGGGGAATCATAGTCTCCATCATCCTTTCCTCACATGGGAGAATGCTCTAATAATGAAGATCATCACACTTTTATTTACTTACAACTCAAGGATTACAACTCAATACTTAGAACAAAATATGACTCTATGTGAATGCCTCCGGTAGTGTACCGGGATATGCAATGAATCAAGAGTGACATGTATGAAAAAAATGAATGGTGGCCTTGCCACAAATACGATGTCAACTAGATGATCATGCAAGGCAATATGACAATGATGGAGCGTGTCATAATAAACGGAACGTGGAAAGTTGCATGGCAATATATCTCGGAATGGCTATGGAAATGGCATAATAGGTAGGTATGGTGGCTGTTTTGAGGAAGATATAAGGAGGCTTATGTGTGATAGAGTGTATCATATCACAGGGTTTGGATGCACCAGCAAAGTTTGCACCAACTCTCGAGGTGAGAAAGGGCAATGAATGGTACCGAAGAGGCTAGCAATGATGGAAGGGTGAGAGTGCGTATAATCCATGGACTCAACATTAGTCATACAGAACTCACATACTTATTGCAAAAATCTACAAGTCATCAAACCCAAAGCACTACGTGCATGCTCCTAGGGAAATAGGTTGGTAGGAAAAGACCATCGCTCGTCCCCGACCGCCACTCATAAGGAAAGCAATCAAAGAACACCTCATGCTTCAAATTCGTCACACAACGCTTACCATACGTGCATGCTACGGGACTTGCAAAGCTCAACACAAGTATTTCTCAATATCACAATTACTCAACTAGCACGACTCTAATATTACCATCTTTATATCTCAAAACAATTATCAAGTATATGCACTATATATGAAAGTTTTTATTATACCCATCTTGGATGCCTATCATATTAGGACTAATTTTATAGCCAAAGAAAATTACCATGCTGTTCTAAAAGACTCTCAAAACAATATAGGTGAAGCATGAGAGATCAATAATTTCTATAAAATAAAACCACCACCGTGCTCTAAAAGATATAAGTGAAGCACTAGAGCAAAATTATCTAGCTCAAAAGATATAAGTGAAGCACATAGAGTATTCTAATAAATTCCGATTGTGAGTCTCTCCAAAAGGTGTGTACAGCAAGGATGATTGTGGTAAACTAAAATCAAAGACTCAAATCATACAAGACGCTCCAAGCAAGACACATCATGTGGTGAATAAAAATGTAGCCTCAAGTAAAGTTACCGATAGATGAAGTTCCGGGGCATCCCCAAGCTTAGGCTTTTGGTTGTCCTTGAATTTTACCTTGGGGTGCATTGGGCATCCCCAAGCTTAGGCTGTTGCCACTCCTTGTTCCAAAATCCATCAAATCTTTACCAAAAACTTGAAAACTTCACAACATAAAAACTCAACAGAAAATCTCATGAGCTCAGTTAGTATAAGAAAACAAACCATCACTTTAATGTACTGTAATTAACTCATTATTTATTTATATTGGTGTTAAACCTACTATATTTCAACTTATCTATGGTTCATACCCCCCCCCCCCGTTACAAGCCATAGATTCATCAAAATAAGCAAAAACACACCAAAAACAGAATCTGTCAAAACAGAACAGTCTGTAGCAATCTGGAGGTTTTGAATACTTCTATAACTCCAAAAATTCTGAAAAATTAGGACGGCATAAATAATTTGTATATTGATCTACTGCAGTTGGAACTAGTATTTTATCGCTCTCTGGTAAAAAAATTGAAAATTATTCTCGCGAGCGCATACTTTCTGTTTTTTTCAGCAAGATCAAACAACAATCACCCAAGAAGATCCTAAAGGCTTTACTTGGCACAAATACTAATTGAAACATAAAAACATCATCATATAAAAGGATAGATAAATTATTTATTAATAAACAGTAACAAAAAGCAAGGAACAAAAATAAAATTGGGTTGCCTCCCAACAAGCGCTATCATTTAACGCCCCTAGCTAGGCATAAAGGCAAGAATAGATCTAAGTATTGTCATCTTTGGTATGCAATCCATAAGTGGCTCTCATAATAGATTCATAAGTTAATTTTATTTTATTTCTAGGAAAGTGTTCCATGCCTTTCCTTAACGGAAATTGGAATCAAATATTTCCATCTTTCATGTCAATAATTGCACCAATCATTCTAAGGAAAGGTCTACCAAGAATAATAGGACATGTAGGATTGCAATTGTTGGGAAACGTAGTAATTTCAAAAAAATCTTACCCATACGCAAGATCATGGTGATGCATAGCAAGGAGAGGGGAGAGTATCGTCCACGTACCCTTGTAGACCGTAAGCGGAAGCCTTATGGGGACGCGGTTGATGTAGTTGTACGTCTTCACGATCCGACCGATCCAAGTACTGAACTGTGACGCCCCCAATTCAATCGTACACTAATCATACACACAAATGTGTACGATCAAGATCAGGGACTCACGGGAAGATATCACAACACAGCTCTAGAAATAAAATAAGTCATACAAGCATCATATTACAAGCCAGGGGCCTCGAGGGCTCGAATACAAGAGCTCGATCATAGACGAGTCAGCGGAAGCAACAATATCTGAGTACAGACATAAGTTAAACAAGTTTGACTTAATAAGCCTAGCAAAAACTGGGATACAGATCGAAAGAGGCGCATGCCTCCTGCCTGGGATCCTCCTAAACTAATCCTGGTCGTCGTCTGCGGCCTGCACATAGTAGTAGGCACCGCTAGTGTAGTAGGAGTCGTTGTCGACGGTGGCGTCTGGCTCCTGGGCTCCATCGTCTGGTCACAGCAATCGGGTATAGGAAAGGGGAAAAGGGGGGAGCAAAACAACTGTGAGTACTCATCCAAAGTACTCGCAAGCAAGGAGCTACACTACATATGTATGCATTGGTATCAAATGGAAAAGAGGTATCATATGTGGACTCAACTGCTGAATGCCGAAATAAGAGGGGGATAGCTAGTCCTATCGAAGACTACGCTTCTGGCCACCTCCATCTTGCAGCATGTAGAAGAGGGTAGAAGGTAAGTTCACCAAGTAGCACCATGCAGCATAATCCTACCCGGCGATCCTCTCCTCGTCGCCCTGTTAGAGAGCGATCACCGGGTTGTATCTGGCACTTGGAAGGGTGTGCTTTATTAAGTATCTGGTTCTAGTTGTCATAAGGTCAAGGTACAACTCCAAGTCATCCTGTTACCGAAGATCACGGCTATTCGAATAGATTAACTTCCCTGCAGGGGTGCACCACATTTCCCAACACGCTCGATCCCCTTTGTCCGGACACACTTTCCTGGGTCATGCCCGGCCTCGGAAGATCAACATGTCGCAGCCCTACCTAGGCACAACAGAGAGGTCTGCACGCTGGTCTAAATCCTATGGCGCAGGGGTCTGGGCCCATCACCCATTGCACACCTGCACGTTGCGTATGCGCCCGGTGAGCAGACCTAGCCTCCCTTATACAAGAGCTGACATCACGAAGGCTTCGGCTGATACCAAGGCGTCAAGTGCCAATGATTGTCCCTGCGTAGTTAGTTAGTGCGGATAGGCCAGTAGCCAGACTCATATCAAATACCCATATCCAGTTAAGCGTGTTATTTTGAAGTAACCGCAAACGCCGACCAGGGCCAAGCCCACCTCTCACCTAGGTGGTATCCGCCTGCCCTGTCGCTCCGCCTCAAGGTAACAGTCGGGGGCCGTCGGGAACCTAGGCCCACCACTACCTGGGTGGAACCACCTGCCCCTTCAACCCCAACATCGAATCACTTGCGGGTACTCAACGAGCCGACCCGACTTTAGTCACAACATGTATAGTATGTATGTATATTATATACCCGTGATCAACACCCGACATGATCACGTCCCGATAATATAGCATGGCAGACTGACAAGAATGTAGGGCCACTAATGATAATATAGCATCCTATACTAAGCATTTAGGATTGCAGGTAAGGTATCAACAGTTGTAGCAACAATGACAGGCTATGCAATAGAATAGGATTAACGGAAAGCAGTAACACGCTACACTACTCTAATGCAATTAGTAGAAAGAGAGTAGGCGATATCTGGTGATCAAGGGGGGGCTTGCCTGGTTGCTCTGGCAAGAGAGAGGGGTCGTCAACACTGTAGTCGTACTGGGTAGCAGTGGCGTCGGTCTCGGTGTGTACCGAGAAAAGAGGGGGAAGAAACTATAAATATTAAGCAAACAGATGCATAGCGATGCATGACATGACAAGTAGCGGTGCTAGGGGTGCCCTAACGCGGTATGAGGTGGTATCGGTGAAGGGGGGAAACATCCGGGAAAATATCCCCGGTGTTTCGCGTTTTCAGACAGATGAACCGGAGGGGGAAAGTTGCCTGTTCGCTATGCTAGGGATGCGTGGCGGACGAACGGGCTGCGTATCCGGATTCTTCTCGTCGTTCTGAGCAACTTACATGTACAAAGTTTTTCCATCCGAGCTACGGTTTATTTTGTATTAATTTTAAAAGATTTAAATCATTTTTAGGATTTATTTAATTATTTAAATCAACATTATCCAGAACAGGGCATGCTGACCTCAGCATGACGTCAGCAGTTGATCGTTGACCTGCTCAACCTGACATGTGGGTCCAGTGGGACCCACCTGTCATTCTCTGTTTAGGTTAATTAGGGTTTAGGTTAATTAGTTAGGCTTAATTAGTTATTTAGTTTAATTTTAAACAAAATTAATTAAGTTAATTAATTCTTTAATTAATTAAATTTTATTATTTATTTTTAATACCTTTTTCTAAATCGTTCTGGGGCACTGGGGCCTGTTTGTCATAGGCCCAGGGGGCTTAGCAGGCATAGGGCGCTGCGGGCGGGTTACGGGCGATGGCGCCAGGCGCCCAACAGGGCGAGCCCGGGCGCACTGGCGATGACCGGCGGGTCACCGGAGTTGGCCGCGGGGGCAGTAGTGGTTGGCGCGAGCCCGGACTAGAGCAGGACAGGCGCGGTCAATGGCAGCAGCAGGCAGGCGCAAGGTCGGCTAGAGCCGGTGCGGCGGGCAGCAGCCATGGAGCGGGGCGCACGGCCAGGGGATGGCGAGCGCGCAAGGCTTGGAGCCCGGGGCGTGGCCGACGCGCGCGAGTGAGGCCGTGGTGGCTCGGTGAGCGCGAGGAGGAGGGCCGCAGGCGCGGTCAGTGGTGGAGGGAGAAGGAGAGGCGGGCAGCGCGGGGGAGTAGCAAGGGCGACAACAACGGGAGTGATACGTCTCCAACGTATCTATAATTTTTTATTGCTCCATGCTATATTATCTACCGTTTTGGACATTTTTGGGCTTTATTATCCACTTTTAGTTTATTTTTGGGACTAACCTAGTAACCGGAGGCCTAGCCCAGAATTGTTGTTTTTTTTGCCTATTTCAGAGTTTCGCAGAAAAGTAATATCAAACGGAGTCCAAACGGAATGAAACCTTCAGGAACGTGATTTTCGAAATGAACATGATCCAGGAGACTTGGACCCTACGTCAAGAAATAAAGGAGGAAGCCACGAGGTAGGGGCGCGCCTACCCCCCCCCCTCCCCGGCCGCGCCCTCCTCCCTCGTGGGCCCCCTGTTGCTCCACCGACGTACTCCTTCCTCCTATATATACCTACGTAACCCCAAACGATCAGATACGGAGCCAAAAACCTAATTCCACCGCCGCAACCTTCTGTATCCATGAGATCCCATATTGGGGCCTGTTCCGGAGCTCCGTCGGAGGGGGCATCCATCGCGGAGGGCTTCTACATCAACACCATAGCCAGTTCGATGAAGTGTGAGTAGTTTACCTCAGACCTTCAGGTCCATAGTTATTAGCTAGATGGCTTCTTCTCTCTTTTTGGATATCAATACAATGTTCTCCCCCTCTCTTGTGGAGATCTATTCGATGTAATCTTCTTTTTGCGGTGTGTTTGTTGAGACCGATGAATTGTGGGTTTATGATCAAGATTATCTATGAACAATATTTGAATCTTCTCTGAATTCTTTTATGTATGATTGGTTATCTTTGCAAGTCTCTTCGAATTATTAGTTTGGTTTGGCCTACTATATTGATCTTTCTTGCAATGGCAGAAGTGCTTAGCTTTGGGTTCAATCTTCCGTTGTCCTTTCCTAGTGACAGTAGGGGCAGCAAGGCACGTATTGTACTATTGCCATCAAGGATAACAAGATGGGGTTTTTATCATATTGCATGAATTTATCCCTCTACATCATGTCATCTTGCTTAAGGCGTTACTCTGTTTTCACGAACTTAATACTCTAGATGCATGCTGGATAGCGGTCGATGAGTGGAGTAATAGTAGTAGATGCAGGCAGGAGTCGGTCTACTTGTCTCGGACGTGATGCCTATATACATGATCATACCGATATATTCTCATAACTATGCTCAATTCTGTCAATTGCTCAACAGTAATTTGTTCACCCACCGTAAAATACTTATGCTCTTGAGAGAAGCCACTAGTGAAACCTATGGCCCCCGGGTCTATCTTCATCATATTAATCTTCCAATACTTAGTTATTTCCTTTTATTTTTTACTTTGCTTTTATTTTACTTTGCATCTTTATCACAAAAATACCAAAAATATTATCTTATCATATCTATCAGATCTCACTCTCATAAGTGACCATGAAGGGATTGATAGCCCCTTATCGCATTGGTTGCGAGGAGTTATTTGTTTTGTGCAGGTACGATGGACTCACACGCAGCCTCCTACTGGATTGATACCTTGGTTCTCAAAAATTGAGGGAAATACTTACGCTACTTTGCTGCATCATCCTTTCCTCTTCAAGGAAATCCAACGCAGTGCTCAAGAGGTAGCAAGAAGAATTTCTGGCGCCGTTGCCGGGGAGTTTCACGCAAGTCAAGATTTGACTCCCGACAACGAGCCATTTCTGGCGCCGTTGCTGGGGAGTCTACGAAAAAGTCAACATACCAAGTACCCATCACAACCCTTATCTCCCGCATAATATTATTTGCCATTTGCCTCTCGTTTTCTTCTCCCCCAATTCACCCTTGCCGTTTTATTCGCCCTGTCTCTCTATCCTCCCTCTCTTTATCTATTTGCCTCTTTTTGCCCGCTTGCTTTTTGTTTCCTCGTGTGTTGGATTGCTTGCTTGTCGTTGTGGCTAGTCCTCTATCCTCTTTGTTGTCTCCCGATAATGAAGTCCTAAATTTTAAACAAAGGGAGGGAGAAAGTCTGAAAGATGCTTGGTATAGAATTTGCAATGCTCAAAATAGATCTATCAGGAAGCAATCTACTTCCGTTCTTCTCCGCAATTTTTATGTAGGTGCTAATCCTTGGTATAGATATATCCTTGATACCATTACCGGAGGGAATTTCTTAGGTAGCCATACTTTTGTTTCTTATAATGCTATGATAGATTTGTTTGGCTCACCCCCTCTTTTGGTTAATGGAACTGTATTAACTTTGGAGCATGTAATGCAAAGGCTCGAAATTATTGAAAGTAAGGTTGCTACCGTAGAGTTAATTGAAAATTTGGATAAAAAGATCCACAACCGAATCTCTCAATATGGATCTAAAGTAGGAGTCACTTTGAAAAATATTAAAGAGAAGGAACCCATAGTTAATGAGAAAATAAATCATGATTCCACTAGGATCGGTAAACTTGAAGATATCATTACCAACTTGGGAACCGCTTTTTCTTCCGTAAAGAATACTCCAAGTCCTCCTACTAAAATCGCCAAGCTTATGTATGTTCCTAAAAATAAGGGTGAATCCTCTAGTAAGGAAACTGCGGATCTCAAATCTATAAGTATTCATCCCAATCTTGTTGCTATCATTAAGGAACCATTTGTTACAAATGAATTTTTCGATCTTGTGCCTAAAAGTTTGATAATAACTAAAAATAAAAAAAATTCTAAGGATAATAGATGTCTCATTGAATAATTGCCTACCAAAGATGGCAATACCTAGATCTATCCTTGCTTTTTATGCCTAGCTAGGGGCGTTAAACGATAGCGCTTGCTGGGAGGCAACCCAATTTTATTTTTATTCCTTGCTTTTTCCTCCTGTTTAGTAATAAATAATTTACCTAGCCTCTTTTTTGGTTGTGTTTTTTGTGTTTAATTAGTGTTTGTGCCAAGTAGAACCGTTGGGAAGACTTGGGGAAAGTCTTGATATCTTCCTGTAAAAAACAGAAACTTTAGCACTCACGAGAACTGCTGCCATTTTTATTTGGAAAGTGCTATTTAGTTAATTATTTTTTCAGATGATTAATAGATAAATACCTCACGTCCAGCAATTTATTTTAGAATTTTTGGGGTTCCAGATATTGCGCTAGCTACAGATTACTACAGACTGTTCTGTTTTTGACAGATTCTGTTTTTCGTGTGTTTTTTGCTTATTTTGATGAATCTATGGCTAGGAAAATAGTTTATAAACCATAGAGAAGTTGGGATACAGTAGTTTTAACACAAATATAAATAAAGAATGATTTCATTACAGTACCTTGAAGTGGTGTTTTCTTTTCTTTCGTTAACGGAGCTCACGAGATTTTCTACTTTAAGTTTTGTGTTGTGAAGTTTTCAAGTTTTGGGTAAAGATTTGATGGATTATGGAACAAGGAGTGGCAAGAGCCTAAGCTTGGGGATTCCCATGGCACCCCCAATATAATCTAAGGACACCTAAAAGCCAAAGCTTGGGGATGCCCCAGAAGGCATCCCCTCTTTCGTCTACTTCTATCGGTAACTTTACTTGGAGCTATATTTTTATTCACCACATGATATGTGTTTTGCTTGGAGCGTCTTGTATTAATTGCGTATTTGCTTTTTATTTTACCACAATCATCCTTGCTGTACACACCTTTTGAGAGAGCCATACATGATTTGGAATTTGTTAGAATACTCTATGTGCTTCACTTTTCCTTTGAGTTATATAGTTTTGATCTAGTACTTCACTTATATCTTTTAGAGCACGGTGGTGGATTTGTTTTATAGAAACTATTGATCTCTCATGCTTAACTTAGATTATTTTGAGAGTCTTAAATAGCATGGTAATTTTCTTAAATAATCCTAATATGCTAGGTGTTCAAGACTACTAAAAAATTTCTTATGAGTGTTTTGAATACTAAGAGAAGTTTGATGCTTGATGATTGTTTTGAGATATGGAGTTAATAATATCAAAGCCATGATAGTTGAGTAGTTGTGAATTTGAGAAATGCTTGTGTTGAAGTTTGCAAGTCCCGTAGCATGCACGTATGGTAAACGTTATGTAACAAATTTGAAACATGAGGTGTTCTTTGATTGTCCTCCTTATGAGTGGCGGTCGGGGACGAGCGATGGTCTTTTCCTACCAATCTATCCCCCTAGGAGCATGCGCATAGTGCTTGGTTTTTGATGACATGTAGATTTTTGCAATAAGTGTGTGAGTTCTTTATGACTAATGTTGAGTCCATGGATTATATGCACTCTCACCCTTCCATCATTGCTAGCCTCTTCGGTACTGTGGATTGCCCTTTCTCACATGAGAGTTGGTGCAAACTTCGCCGGTGCATCCAAACCCCGTGATATGATACACTCTTTCACACATAAACCTCCTTATATCTTCCTCAAAACAGCCACCATACCTACCTATTATGGCATTTCCATAGCCATTCCGGGATATATTGCCATGCAACTTTCCACCATTACATTTATCATGACACATTCATCATTGTCATATTGCTTAGCATGATCATGTAGTTGACATAGTATTTGTGGTAAAGCCACCATTCATAATTCTTTCATACATGTCACTCTTGGTTCATTGCATATCCCGGTACACCGCTGGAGGCATTCATATAGAGTCATCTTTTGTTCTAGCATCGAGTTGTAATCATTGAGTTGTAAATAAATAGAAGTGTGATGATCATCATTTTCTAGAGCATTGTCCCAAGTGAGGAATTAATAAAAGAGAAGGCCCAAAAAAAGAGAGAAAAAGAGAGAAGGGACAATGCTACTATCCTTTGCCACACTTGGGCTTCAAAGTAGCACCATAATCTTCATGATAGAGAGTATTTTTTTGTCACTTTCATATACTAGTGGGAATTTTTCATTATAGAACTTGGTTTGTATATTCCAACAATGGGCCTCCTCAAGTGCCCTAGGTCTTCGTGAGCAAGCAAGTTGGATGCACACCCACTTAGTTTCCTTTGTTGAGCTTTCATACATTTATAGCTCTAGTGCATCCATTGCATGGCAATACCTACTCCTTGCATTAACATCAATCGATGGGCATCTCCATAGCCCATTGATTAGCCTCGTTGATGTGAGACTTTCTCCTTTTTTGTCTTCTCCACATAACCCCCATCATCATATTCTATTCCACCCATAGTGCTATGCCCATGGCTCGCGCTCATATATTGCGTGAAAGTTTATAGGTTTAAGATTACTAAAGTATGAAACAATTGCTTGGCTTGCCATCGGGGTTGTGCATGATGAGAGCATTCTTGTGTGACGAAAATGGAGCATGACTAAACTATATGATTTTGTAGGGATGAACTTTCTTTGGCCATGTTATTTTGAGAAGACATAATTGCTTAGTTAGTATGCTTGAAGTATTATTATTTTTATGTTAATATGAAATTTTATCTTGAATCTTTCGGATCTGAATATTCATACCACAATTGAGAAGTATTACATTAAAATTATGCCAAGTAGCACTCCGCATCAAAATAATCTTTTTTTTCATTTACCTACTCGAGGACGAGCAGGAATTAAGCTTGGGGATGCTTGATACGTCTCCAACGTATCTATAATTTTTGATTGCTCCATGCTATATTATCTACTATTTTGGACATTATTGGGCTTTATTATCCATTTTTATATTATTTTTGGGCCTAACCTATTAACCGGAGGCCGAGCCTAGAATTGCTGTTTTTTGCCTATTTCAGAGTTTTGCAAAAAAGGAACGGAGTCCAAACGGAATGAAACCTTTGGGAACGTGATTTTCGGAATGAACATGATCCAGGAGATTTAACCCTATGTCACAAAATAAAGGAGGAAGCCACGAGGTAGGGGCACGCCTACCCCCTCCCCCTAGGCACGCCCTCCACCCTCGTGGGCCCCCTGTTGCTCCACCGACGTACTCCTTCCTCCTATATATACCTATGTAGCACCAAACGATCAGATACGTAGCCAAAAACCTAATTCCACCGCCGCAACCTTCTGTATTCACGATATCCCATCTTGGGGCCTGTTCTGGAGCTCCGCCGGAGGGGGCATCCATCACGGAGGGCTTCTACATCAACACCATAGCCTCTCCGATGAAGTGTGAGTAGTTTACCACAGACCTTCGGGTCCATAGTTATTAGCTAGATGGCTTCTTCTCTCTTTTTGGATCTCAATACAATGTTCTCCCCCTCTCTTGTGGAGATCTATTCGATGTAATCTTCTTTTTGCGGTGTGTTTGTTGAGACCGATAGATTGTGGGTTTATGATCAAGATTATCTATGAACAATATTTGAATCTTCTCTGAATTCTTTTATGTATGATTGGTTATCGTTGCAAGTCTCTTCGAATTATCAATTTGGTTTGGCCTACTAGATTGATCTTTCTTGCAATGGGAGAAGTGCTTAGCTTTGGGTTCAATCTTGCGGTGTCCTTTCCCAGTGACAGTAGGGGCAGCAAGGCACGTATTGTATTGTTGTCATCGAGGATAACAAGATGGGGTTTTTATCATATTGCATGAATTTATCCCTCTACATCATGTCATCTTGCTTAAGGTGTTACTCTGTTTTCATGAACTTAATACTCTAGATGCATGCTGGATAGCGATCGATGAGTGGAGTAATAGTAGTAGATGCAGGCAGGATTCGGACTACTTGTCTCGGATGTGATGCCTATATATATGATCATACCTAGATATTCTCATAACTATGTTCAATTTTGTCAATTGCGCAACAGTAATTCGTTCACCCACCATAAAATACTTATGCTCTTGAGAGAAGCCACTAGTGAAACCAATGGCCCACGGGTCTATCTTCATCATATAAATCTTCCAATACATAGTTATTTCCTTTGCTTTTTACTTTACTTTGCTTTTATTTTACTTTTCATCTTTATCACAAAAATACCAAAAATATTATCTTATCATATCTATCAGATCTCACTCTCGTAAGTGACCGTGAAGGGATTGACAACCCCTTATCGCGTTGGTTGCAAGGAGTTATTTATTTTGTGCAGGTACGAGAGTGTCACGCGCAGCCTCCTACTGGATTCATACCATGGTTCTCAAAAACTGAGGGAAATACTTACGCTACTTTGCTGCATCATCCTTTCCTCTTCAAGGAAATCCAACGCAGTGCTCAAGAGGTAGCAGGGAGCGACTGTTGGGGGGCACCGCCGAACAGAAGCGAACGATGGAGGAAACGACAAGGCAAGCGGCTGCGGACTGCTACCGCACCAGCAGGCAAGCAGCAGTGGCAGGAAGGAGACGCGCGGGGAGGTGCGGGGAAGCAGGGGCGGCTGTAGCAGCAAAGCAGTATGGGACGCAGAAAGCGGATGCGGTGCGGGCGAGCACGGTCCATGGGTGTGGGCCGCGAGCACGCGCGGGGAGCAGCAGGCGCGGCTGGTGCGGGTCAGAGGCAAGGAAGGGGCCGGGGAGGGTGATGCCCTCACCAGCGTTTGGAGAGGAGCGGGGCGGCGAGGCTCGACGTGGTCCCATGGGGAGGAGGTCAGGGACGAGCGACGGAGGCGCTCCTGCGAGGTGGTCCAATGACGTGGTGGTGGTGATGAGGGGCGACGAGGCGAGGTTGTGGCTTTAGGCGAGCGCCACACGAGGGAGAGTAGGGACGTGGAGGAGTCCGGGAGGGGCGGCGCCGGCGCCGGCTTGCAATCAGGCGCGGGCATGCGGGAGGAGGGGATCGAACAGGGGCGCCCATCTCCCTGGCATGATGTGAGCGAGTGTGAGTGCGTGTGTTGCGTGTGGCGGCGCTGGGAGGGAGACGAGGGAAACGGTGGGGGATCGAGAGAGAGTGTGTGTGGATCGATCTAGGGTCAGGTGGGTTGCGTCCATATAGGCCATGAGGTGACCGGCTGGGTTGTTTGGCTGGGCCACTTGGCCATCTAGGCCAAGGCCCGGTGGGGAGGGGCGGCTTCTTTTTTTATTTTCTTTTTTTATTTTGTTTATCTTTTGTTTAACTTATTTATTATCTATTATTATTTTATTTTAGTTTTATAAAACATAAGCCTAGACCCTAACTTAATGCTTTAGTTTACCCTACTGCCACAAAGTGTTTGGTACACAAATAAAATAGTTTACATTTTTACAATTCTTAAAAAGGCATTTAATTAATTATTTTACCGTTGTTTTACTTATTTTAGGACCTTTAAATACTTTGTAAAAATGTTGGCTCCTCCACCAATATTGACTATGAATTATTTGCCACATTTCGAAGACTTTAGTTTTCATGTTTGAGAATGTTATTAATTCACTTATATTTGAACTTGAAATTGAATTGTTTTTGAATCAAAGCAAGATTAGCAACAGTAATTGCGATGACTTGGCACCATTAATATGGGATTACTGTAGCCTAATTATCCGGGCGTCACAATTCTCCTCCACTACAAGAAATCTCGTCCCGAGATTTAAGATGCGTAAGTGGGAAGGTTCTGGTTACGAAATTTGAGCGAGTGTTCTCGGTCTGAGTTTCTCTCCTCGAGGAGATTAATCCATAATGTGGATGTCTTCATACCTCAGCCTGAGGTCATCATGATGAAGTCGGCATCCTTCCTTCGGGAACTCCCTCGTACTTACGAAAAGGATAAGGGGAAGCTCTACAGTGATAGAATGTTATAAGGGGAAATCATCTGGGGGTTATCCCAAGAATGAACACAGGAGTATCTCCCAAGTAGAACAAATGAAACACACCGAGAGCAAAGTAAGAAAGCGCCATAAGAAGTTTCAAGTGGATAGGCAATCGTCGTTGCCTGAAACAACACGTGAAAGGGGTTCAGCGCAACGAGAATTCATATTGTGTCTGATACTAGAAGTGATCACTAGGAAGGTGGCTCCTGAATAAGATACGAAGCCAGGCGCAAGGGATAACTTTGAAACAAGGATGTACAGGAGAGTTAGGTTTCAATCCTGTGGAAATATAGGTTATGGGCCCACCATGTGGGTTAAAGTAGAAATGGGGCTGACATCTTGCACGTTCACTATAGCAAGGCATGTCAGAGGGTAGCCTGTCAGTTATGTCGGCAACAACATCGATACCAAGGGCGAGGGACGAAGAGAACCATTTTCCTGCTCGTTGAACGAAGCGAACCAGTAGGCAAGGTTCTCGTCCATCGGTGGTTACTGGAATGTCATCAACAAAAGTAATAGGGTCTTTCTAACATAGTGGTACAACAAGGTGTTTACATAAGCAGGGATATATTACTGCTTATACAATATAGATCACAAGAAGGTTTAAACAAACCAACGGAAAGGAAAAGTGATTATCAGGTTTAAACAGAACAATGGAAAGGAAAATGTGTTTAAACACATATTTCAAGGGTATATCCTTCCCAAGGACAAGTAGAACATGATATCCATGACAGGATATAATGTAGAAAACTCTTGAGGTAAGGTGAGAGAATTTTCATGACATTACCCGTACAACTGTGTTTGGATAATTGAGCAAGAAGCATTTAACATTGGGCTTCAAATGTTCTTTTTTGAAAAATGGAGTACCACAGACATGCTTCGAGATATCATTAACATGGTCTTCAAGCAAAGGTGAGACTTGGATACACAAAGGATTCATCAGGAACAACTTTTAGAACAAGCCTTACAATTTCCTCATGGAAGAATGGTTAACCTTGCTAAATAGGAAACTATAACAGTAGGTTCTTCGGCCAGGTTTGATCACCTTACCGAACCATATAAAGACCAGTGTTATAACTCCTCGAAGTATGTTCCAACCATAATATCTAACCAAGATTTAGATCTGATTGGTGTCAGGATAACTCAGACTCAGGATGCATGAGAAGAAAAAGATGCGACACAAATTGATGAGATGACATTGTAAGATTCTTAGGAAATGAACTATGGAAGAGAGTTCTGAAACAAGAGTTCATCATTAAACCAAGGAGAGAATGAGGGGTGGCTGATGGTCTCAGCGACAATTCATTGGGATTTCCAAAAAGATGGATTTCCACAATTATGTGAACAAGGAGATAACATTAGTCATATCAAATGATATAATGATGTATGCTTGAGGAGAACATACACAATTTATCAATGATAGAAGGGTGCACCCGGAAATCTGGACTAGGTAGCACGATCAATGTTTGAATGATGATCCAATAAGCAATAGACTTAGAATGAAACTATCGACCATTAACTTCAAAGCAATAGGGTTGCTATAAGTTTTGAAATTTACACCTCTCAGTCCATTTGCCAGTATTCCGGTTAGAAACAACACGGGGACCAAGAAGGAATGGTGATGGTGAGAACTATCACTCGTATCAAGAACTTTCAAGAGGTGGTGAAATTCCGACATCATTCTTGACCTAAAAGGTGGTAATATTCCAAGGTAAAGAAGAACAAACGCTGGATAGCAAGGAACTCAAGGTATAACACAAAACATGAACAAGTTTGTGTTGGAGGGGGGGCAATAAAGTTGTAGATGATAACACAAATCTTTGAGGGGCAAGGATGGTATTTCTCATGAAGAATTCAACTGATATCCTAGAAGAAGTCAAAATGTTGAAGATGATCATGACAAATTTTGTTGAGATATTTCATGAAGATGCAATCGATCAGCGATGACATCAAGTCAAAGGAATGATGAAGCAAGAGGTTATTGGAACCACAGTTACGACACAAACCCGAAATCAAGCTTGTTGTATAAGGTGAAAGGGTATGACGAGGAAGATTGGCGTAAGCTTAGCTATCGTCGCAAATTGGTGCTCCGAGAATAAGGACCAGGTAGGATAGTTAAAATCAGCACAATAATGATATAGCCAATCTTGCTAGGAATGATGTGATCGAGTTCAAACCCGTAAGCAATGATGGTTAGTAAGAGTTGTTGAATCGTAGTGCGGACTCGATTCAATTATCGGTGTTCTTGAGTGACTAATAACTAATTACCCGAAGAAAGATTGGAATCGGTGAGAATTAATTGTAGATGAAGAACTCATAAGGAGTTATGTAGTTCCATGATATTCTCGAGATACCAGGGTGTAATGCTAGACGGTAGATCAAAGTAAAGGTTGGACTGGTGTATTGATCCATAGAAGACAAGTGCTTAAACTTTCCCGTGAAATGGGATCAGAGAGAACATATGGTTGGAAACAAGGTTGCAACGGATAAATTCATCGATACCAAGGGATATTATTTCAAGGAAACAGTTATTGTTACGAGAAGCTTCCATGATAAGGTATACATCGTGTCCATGGGCATGAACACAGGGTTCAAGGTCGACTCCCACTTGTTCAATGCATAAACTTTCATTCACCTCTCGTATTTCTAAAATGACATTAGTTGTTGAAAGCTTTTTCCTGGTGCAATACCAGATAAGTATGACCCGTGAAATCTTTTGGGTTCACATAGATTTAAAGAAGGCATAGGGTCAACCCATCTGGGCCTCTTAGGAACATATACCACAAAGTTCAGGAGCGAATAACTCAAGCTCGGGAGCAGAGCATGGTTGACAAAAGCAGGGATACAATTTACCAAAGACATTATGTATCCGATGAAAAGCTCACAAGTTTAATGAATATGAAGGGCGATGTCGGACAAAATCCAACAAAGGATCTTATGTGAGTATCGGTACTCAACTAGAGGAAGAAAGAATGCAAGGAGAACATATTATAGAAACAACTGACTAACTCAAAGCTCATAAGAAAATGAATTATGTATTCCAAGACAAGGGATCAGAAGCAATGCTCTGATTAGGGATGGACAAGTTCAATAGCCTTAGGGGTACAATCGATGGCAGTTTGGTTGGTCGAGATCCAGCTCATGTTTAAAATGGCGTCTGAGCCGGAAGGACGAACTCTAGGATTCGAATGAGGATTATGAGCATTCGCAACATATTGAATCAACAGACTCAAAATGATAATGACAAGGGATGCCGTTAAGATTACGAGACATGGGATTAACCATAGTGCAAGAAAGCGAGAGTTTTAAAGGCAATAGGCTGCTCAGGAATTTGGAAGATCGAATAGCATTTCAAAGAATTTTGTGAAACTCCTGATCAACGGGGGATGAGCGGATACTTGATAAGTGCAAGGAATTATCCGTAGGGGTATTTCCGTGGCAAGGAACTACAAGGCAGTTGGCACAAAATATTCTCAGAACAATAGAGGGGATTTTACGGTATCTTGTAATAACAAGATCAACTGGGAATAAAAGTAAGAACGACAAATGTATGTATTTATCCATAGGGATATTTCCGTGGTAGGGAATTGCAAAAGCAACATGCATAAAGTCTCAAAAGAGTATCGGAGAGTAACTTCGAAATCTTCTGGTGCAGCCAACAATCATTTGGACTGAAGGGGTTCTCCGGGAGAAAGTGTTTTCGAGAACCTAAAGTTAGATTTTAGAAAATCATTTAACCCGAATAGAAGAGAGATTAGAATCCCAGAGTATAGACGAGAAATAAAAGATCATACTACCACCCAATGGCGACGTGGGCCCATGGGCCGCACAGCCATGTTTAGTAAAAGTTTTCATCGACTAGACTCAACTTTGGCCAATGAGTGTGGAAGGGGGATTCCTATAGGCAGTCGGCTCTGATAGCAACTTGTGACGCCCCCGATTATATCGTACACTAATCATACACGCAAACGTGTACGATCAAGATCAGGGACTCACGGGAAGATATCACAACACAACTCTACAAATAAAATAAGTCATACAAGCATCATATTACAAGCCAGGGGCCTCGAGGGCCCGAATACAAGAGCTCGATCATAGACGAGTCAGCGGAAGCAACAATATCTGAGTACAGACATAAGTTAAACAAGTTTTCCTTAAGAAGCCTAGCACAGACTGGGATACAGATCGAAAGAGGCACACGCCTCCTGCCTGGGATCCTCCTAAACTACTCTTGGTCGTCGTCTGCGGCCTGCACGTAGTAGTAGGCACCGCCAGTGTAGTAGGAGTCATCGTCGACGGTGGCGTCTGGCTCCTGGGCTCCATCGTCTGGTCGCAGCAATCGGGTATAGGAAAGGGGAAAACGGGGAGCAAAGCAACCGTGAGTACTCATCCAAAGTACTCGCAAGGAACGAGCTACACTACATATGAATGCATTGGTATCAAATGGAAAAGAGGTATCATATGTGGACTGAACTACAGTATGCCAGAATAAGAGGGGGATAGCTAGTCCAATCGAAGACTACGCTTGTGGCCACCTCCATCTTGCAGCATGTAGAAGAGAGTAGAAGGTAAGTTCACCAAGTAGCATCGTGTAGCATAATCCTACCCGGCGATCCTCTCCGCGTCGCCCTGTTAGAGAGTGATCACCAGGTTGTATCTGGCACTTGGAAGGGTGTGTTTTTTTAAGTATCCAGTTCTAGTTGTCATAAGGTCAAGGTACAACTCCAAGTTGTCTTGTTACCGAAGATCACGGCTATTCGAATAGATTAACTTCCCTGCAGGGGTGCACCACATTTGCCAACACGCTCGATCCCCTTTGTCCGAACACACTTTCCTGGGTCATTACTGGCCTCGGAAGATCAACACGTCGCAGCCCTACCTAGGCACAACAGAGAGGTCAGCATGCCGGTCTAAATCCTATGGCGCAAGGGTCTGGGCCCATCGCCCATTGTACACCTGCATGTTGCGTATGCGGCTGGTGAGCAGACCTAGCCTCCCTTATACAAGAGCAGGTGTTCTAGTCCAACCCGGCGTGCGCCGCTCAGTCGCTGACGTCACGAAGGCTTCGGCTGATACCACGACATCAAGTGCCCATAACTGTCCCCGCGTAGTTGGTTTGTGCTTATAGGCCAGTAGCCAGACTCAGATCAAATACCCAGATCTCGTTAAGCGTGTTATATTGAAGTAACCGCGAACGCCGACCAGGGCCAAGCCCACGTCTCACCTAGGTGGTCTCCGCCTGCCCTGTCGCTCCGCCTCAAAGTAACAGTCGGGGGCCGTCGAGAACCTAGGCCCACCATTACCTGGGTGGAACCACCTGCCCCTTCAACCCCCAACATCAGAATCACTTGCGGGTACTCAACGAGCCGACCCGACTTTAGTCACAACATGTATAGTATGTATAGTATATACCCGTGATCAACACCCGACGTGATCACGGCCCGATAGTATAGCATGGCAGACTACCAAGAATGTAGGGCCACTAATGATAATCTAGCAACCTATACTAAGCATTTAGGATTGCAAGTAAGGTATCAACAGTTGTAGCAACAATGACAGGCTATGCATCAGAATAGGATTAACGGAAAGCAGTAACATGCTACACTACTCTAACGCAAGCAGTAGAAAGAGAGTAGGCAATATCTGGTGACCAAGGGGGGCTTGCCTGGTTGCTCTGGCAAGAGAGAGGGGTCGTCAACACCGTAGTCGTACTAGGTAGCAGCGACATCGGTCTCGGTGTCTAGCGAGAGAAGAAGGGGAAGAAACAATAAATATTAAGCAAACAAATGCATAGCGATGCATGACATGACAAGTAGCGGTGCTAGGGGTGCCCTAACGCGGTATGAGGTGGTACCGGTGAAGGGGGGAAACATCCAGCAAAATATCCCCGGTGTTTCGCGTTTTCGGACAGATGAACTGGAGGGGAAAGTTGCGAGTTCTCTATGCTAGGGACGTGTGGCGGACGAACGGGCTGCATATCCCGATTCGTCTGGTCGTTCTGAGCAACTTTCATGTACAAAGTTTTTCCATCCGAGGTACGGTTTATTTTATATTAATTTTAAAAGATTTAAATCATTTTTAGGATTTATTTAATTATTTAAATCAACATTATCCAGAACAGGGCATGCTGACGTCAGCATGACATCAGCAGTTCACCGTTGACCTGGCCAACCTGACATGTGGGTCCAGTGGGACCCTCGTGTCATTCTCTGTTTAGGTTAATTAGGGTTTAGGTTAATTAGTTAGGCTTAATTAGTTGTTTAGTTTAATTTTAAACAAAATTAATTAAGTTAATTAATTTTTATTATTACTTTTTAATTCCTTTTTTAAAATCGTTCTGGGGCGTTGGGGCCCGTTTGTCATAGGCCAGGGGGGCTTAGCAGGCACAGGGCGCGGCGGGCGGGTTACGGGCGCTGGCGCCAGGCGCCCGACAGGGCGAGCCCGGGTGCACCGGCGACGGCCGGCGGGTCATCGGAGTTAGCTGCGGGGGCGGCATTGGTCGGCGCGAGCCCGGACTAGAGCAGGACGGGGGCGGTCAATGGCAGCAGCAGGCGGGCGCAAGGTCGGGCAGAGCCGGTGTAGCGGGCAGCAGCCATGGCGCGGGGCGCACGGCCAAGGGACGGCGAGCGCGCGAGGATTGGAGCCCGGGGCATGGCCGACGCGCGCGGGGTGAGGCCAGGGTGGCTCGGTGAGCGCGAGGAGGAGGGCCGCGGGCACGATCAGTGGTGGAGGGAGAAGGAGAGGCGGGCAGCATGGGGGAGTAGCAGGGCGACAACAGCGGGAGCGGCAGGAGGCGGGCGTCGCCGACCGGAAGCGAATGCGGGAGGCAACGGCGGGGCAAGCGGCTGCGGACTGCTGCCGCACCAGCAGCCAAGCAGCCGTGGTAGGAAGGAGACGCGCGGGGAGGTGCGGGGAAGCAGGGGCGGCTTTAGCGGCAAAGCAGTACGGGACGCAGCAAGCGGATGCGGCGCAGGTGAGCACGGGCCATGGGTGTGGGCCGCGAGCACGCGCGGGGAGCAGCAGGCGCGGCCGGTGCGGGTCGGAGTCAGGGAAGGGGGGAGGGCGATGCCCTCACCAGCATTTGGAGAGGAGCGGGGCGGCGAGGCTCGACGTGGTCTGGTGGGGAGGAGGTCGGGGACGAGCGATGGAGGCAGTCATGCGAGGTGGTCCAACGACGTGGTGGTGGCGACGAGGGGCGACGAGGCGAGGTTGTGGCTTCAGGCGGACGCCGCACGAGGGAGAGTAGGGACGTGGAGGAGTCCGGGAGGGGCGGCGCCGACGCCGGCTTGCAATCAGGCCCGGGCGTGCGGGAGGAGGGGATCGAACCAGGGCGCCCATCTCCCTGGCATGATGCAAGCGAGTGTGTGTGCGTGTGTTGCGTGTTGCGGCGCTGGGAGGGAGACGAGGGAAATGGTGGGGGATCGAGAGAGACAGAGAGAGAGAGAGAGAGAAAGAGAGAGAGCGAGAGAGAGAGAGAGAGAGTGGATCGATCTAGGGTTAGGTGGGTTGCGGCCATATAGGCCATGGGGTGACCGGCTGGGTTGTTTGGCTGGGCCACTTGGCCATCTAGGCCAAGGCCTAGTGGGGAGGGGGAGGCTTCTTTTTTATTTTATTTTTTGTTTTGTTTATCTTTTGTTTAACTTATTTATTATCTATTCTTATTTTATTCCAGTTTTATAAAACATAAGCCTAGACCCTAACTTAATGCTTTAGTTTACCCTACTACCACAAAGTGTTTGGTACACAAATAAAATACTTTACATTTTTACAATTCTTAAAAAGGCATTTAATTAATTATTTTACCATTGTTTTACTTATTTTAGGACCTTTAAACACTTTGTAAAAATGTTGGCTCCTCCACCAATATTGACTATGAATTATTTGCCACATTTCGAGCACTTCAGTTTTCATGCGTGAGAATGTTATTAATTCACTTATATTTGAAGTTGAAATTGAATTGCGTTTGAATCCAAGCAAGATTAGCAACAGTAATTGCGATGACTTGGCACCATTAACATGGGATTACTGTAGCCTAATTATCCGAGCGCCACAATTCTCCTCCACTACAAGAAATCTCGTCCCGAGATATAAGATGCGTAAGGGGGAAGGTTTTGTTTACGAAATTCTAGCGAGTGTTCTCGGTCTTAGTTGCTCTCCTCGAGGAGGTCGATCCATAATGCAGATGTCTTCATACCTCAGCCTGAGGTCATCATGATGAAGTCGGAATCCTTCCTTCGGGAATTGCATCGTACTTACGAAAAGGATAAGGGATAGCTCTACAACGATAGAATGTTATAAGGGAAAATCATCTGGGGGTAATCCCAATTATGAACACAAGAGTATCTCTCTAGTTGAACAAATGAAACACATCGAGAGCAAAGTAAGAAAGCACCATAAGAAGTTTCAAGCGGATAGGCAATCGTCGTTGCCTGAAACAACTCATGAAAGGGGTTCAGAGGAACGAGAATTCGTATTGTGTCTGATACTAGAATTGATCACTAGGAAGGTGGCTCGTGAATTAGATATGAAGCCAAGCGCAAGGGATAACTTTGAAACAAGGATGTACAGGAGAGATAGGTTTCGATCCTGTGGAACTATTTTTTATGGGCCCACCATGTGGGTTAAAGTAGAAAGGGGGCTGACATCTTGCACGGTTACGATAGCAAGGCATGTCAGAGGGTAGCCTGTCAGTTATGTCGGCAACAACATCGATACCAAGGGCGAGGGACGAAGAGAACCATTTTCCTGCTCGTTGAACGAGGCGAACCAGTAGGCAAGGTTCTCATCCATCGGTGGTTACCGGAATGTCATCAACAAAAGTAACATGGTCTTTCTAACAGAGTGGTACAACGAGGTGTTTACATACGCAGGGATATATTACTTCTTATACAATATAGATCACAAGAAGCTTTAAACAAACCAATGGAAAGGAAAAGTGATTATCAGGTTTAAACAGAACAATGGAAAGGAAAATGTGTTTAAACACATATTTCAAGGGTATATTCTTCCCAAGGACAAGCAGAACATGATATCCATGACAGGATATAATGTAGAAAACTCTTGAGGTAAGGTGAGAGAATTTTCATGACATTACCCGTACAATGGTGTTTGGATAATTGAGCAAGAAACATTTAGCATTGGGCTTCAAATATTCTTTGTTGAAAATGGAGTACCACAGACATGCTTCGAGATATCATTAACATGGTCTTCAAGCAAAGGTTAGACTTGGATTCACAAAGGATTCATCAGGAACAACTTTTAGAACAAGTCTTACAATTTCCTCATGGAAGAATGGTTAACCTTGCTAAATAGGAAACTATAACAATAGGTTCTTCGACCAGGTTTGATCACCTTACCGGACCATATAAAGACCAGCGTTATAACTCTTGGAAGTATGTTCCAACCATCATATCTAACCGAGATTTAGATCGGATTGGTGTGAGGATAACTCAGACTCAGGATGCATGAGAAGAGAAAGGTGTGACACAAATTGACGAGATGATATTGTAAGATTCTTAGGAAATGAACTATGGAAGAGAGTTCCGAAACAAGAGTTCAGCATTAAACCAAGGAGAAAATGAGGGGTGGCTGATGGTCTTAGCGACAATTCATTGGGATATCGAAAAAGATGGATTTCCACAATTGTGAACAAGGAGATAACATCTGTCATATCAAACGATATAATGATGTATGCTCGAGGAAAACATAAGCCTAGACCCTAACTTAATGCTTTATTTTACCCTACTACCACAAAGTGTTTGGTACACAAATAAAATAGTTTACATTTTTACAATTCTTAAAAAGGCATTTAATTAATTATTTTACCGTTGTTTTACTTATTTTAGGACCTTTATATCCTTTGTAAAATGTAGCTCCTCCACCAATATTGACTATGAATTATTTGCCACATTTTGAACACTTTAGTTTTCATGTTTGAGAATGTTATTAATTCACTTATATTTGAACTTGAAATTGAATTGTGTTTGAATCAAAGAAAGATTAGCAACAGTAATTGCACTGACTTGGCACCATTAACTTGGGATTACTTTAGCCTATTTATCCGGGTGTCACACGAACATATGGCACCTCCGAGTTCAGCACACGTTCAGCTCGATGACGTCCAATGAATTACGATCCAGCAGAGCTTCACAGGAGAGTTCCGTCAGCATGATGACGTGATGACGGTGATGATGTTGCTACCGACGCAGGGCTTCGCCTAAGCACCGCTACGATATGATCATTGTGGATTACGGTGGAGGGAGCCACCGCACACAGCTTGGAACAATCAACTTGTGTGTCTTGGGGTGCCCCCTGCCCTCGTATATAAAGGAGCAAGGGGGAGGCTGGCCGGCCCTTGCAGGGCGCACCAAGAGGAGGAGTCCTCCTCCTAGTAGGAGTAGGACTCCCCTTTCCTACTCCTACTAGGAGGGGGAAAGGAAGGAGGAGAGGGAGAATGAAGGAGAGGGAGGAAAGGAGGAAAGGGGGCCCGCCCCCTAGTCCAATTCGATTTGGGCTAGGGGGCCGCACGCCCTGCCTTGTCCTGCCTCCTCTCTTCCACCACTTGGCCCATGAGGCCGAATACTTCTTCCCCCGTATTCCCGTAACTCCCCCGTACTCCGAAAAATACCCGAATCACTTGGAACCTTTCCGATGTCCGAATATAGTCGTCCAATATATCGATCTTTACGTCTCGACCATTTCGAGACTCCTCGTCATGTCCCCGATCTCATCCAGGACTCCGAACTACCTTTGGTACATCAACACATATAAACTCATAATACCGATCATCACCGAACGTTAAGCGTGCGGACCCTACGTGTTCGATAACTATGTAGACATGACCAAGACCCGTCTCCGGTCAATAACCAATAGCGGAACCTAGATGCTCATATTGGCTCCCACATATTCTACAAAGATCTTTATCGGTCAAACCGCATAACAACATACGTTGTTCCCTTTGTCATCGGTATGTTACTTGCCCGAGATTCGATCGTTGGTATCTCAATACCTAGTTAAATCTCGTTACCGGCAAGTCTCTTTACTCGTGCCGTAATACATCATCCCGCAACTAACTCATTAGTTACAATGCTTGCAAGACTTATAGTGATGTGCATTATCGAGAGGGCCCACAGATAGCTCTCTGACAATCGGAGTGACAAATCCTACTCTCGATCTATGCCAACTCCACAAGTACCATCGAAGACACCCGTAGAGCACCTTTATAATCACCCAGTTACGTTGTGACGTTTGGTAGCACACAAAGTGTTCCTCTGGTATACGGGAGTTGCATAATCTCATAGTCATAGGAACATGTATAAGTCATGAAGAAAGCAATAGCAATGTACTAAACGATTAAATGCTAAGCTAACGGAATGGGTCAAGTCAATCACATCATTCTCTAATGATGTGATCCCGTTAATCAAATGACAACTCATGTCTATGGCTAGGAAACTTAACCATATTTGATTCAACGAGCTAGTCAAGTAGAGGCATACTAGTGACACTTTGTTTGTCTATGTATTCACACATGTACTAAGTTTCCGGTTAATACAATTCTAGCATGAATAATAAACATTTATCATGATATAAGGAAATAAATAATAACTTTATTATTGCCTCTAGGGCATATTTCCTTCAGTCTCCCACTTGCACTAGAGTCAATAATCTAGTTCACATCTTTATGTGATTAGTTCACATCTCCCTGTGACTAATACCCAAAGGGTTTACTAGAGTCAATAATCTAGTTCACATCGCTATGTGATTAACACCCAAAGAGTGATCATGTTTTGCTTGTGAGAGAAGTTTAGTCTACGGGTCTACAACATTCAGATCCATATGTATTTCGCAAATTTCTATGCCTACAATGCTCTGCACGAAGCTACTCTAGCTAATTGCTCCCACTTTCAACATGGATCCAGATCGAGACTTAGAGTCATCTAGATCGATGAAAAAAGTTTGCATCGACATAACTCTTTACGATGAACTCTTTTATCACCTCCATAACCGAGAAATATTTCCTTAGTCCTCTAAGGATAATTTTGACCGCTGTCCAGTGATCTACTCCTAGATCACTATTGTACTCCCTTGCCAGAATCATGCTAAGGTATACAATAGGACTAGTAAACAGCATAGCATACTTTATAGAACCTATGACTAAGGCATAGGGAATGACTTTTCATTCTCTCCCTATTTTCTGCTGTGGTCGGGTTTTGAGTCTTTACTCAACTTCACACCTTGCAACACAGGAAAGAACTCCTTCTTTGACTGTTCCATTTTGAACTACTTCAAAATATTTTCAAGGTATGTACTCATTGAAAAAACTTATCAAGCGTCTTGATCTATCTCTATAGATCTTGATGCTCAATGTGTAAGAAGCTTCATCGAGGTTTTTCTTTGAAAAACTCTTTTCAAACACTCCTTTATGCTTTCCAAAAAATTCTACATTATTTCCGATCAACAATATGTCATTCACATATACTTATTTGAAATGTTGTAGTGCTCCCACTCACTTTCTTGTAAATATAGGCTTCACCGCAAGTCTGTATAAAACCATATGTTTTGATCACTTTATCAAAGCATATATTCCAACTCCGAGATGTTTGCACTAGTCCATAGATGGATCGCTGGAGCTTGCTCACTTTGTTAGCACCTTTAGGATCATCAAAACCTTCTGGTTGCATCATATACAACTCTTCTTTAAGAAATCCATTAAGGAATGCAGTTTTGACATCCATTTGCTAGATTTCATAAAATGCAGCAACTACTAACATGATTCAGACAGACTTTTAAACATCGATATGAGTGAGAAAATCTCATCGTAGTCAACACCTTGAACTTGTCGAAAACATTTTGTGACAAGTCACGCTTTGTAGATAGTAACACTACTATCAGCATCCGTCTTCCTCTTGAAGATTCATTTATTCTTAATGACTCACCGATCATCAGGCAAGTCAATCAAAGCCATTTCATGGAATCTGGACTCATCATTGCTTCCTCATAGTTCGTAGGTTTGTCATGGTCTAGTAACATGACTTCCAGAAAGGATTACCGTACCACTCTGGTGTGTACCATACTCTAGTTATCCTACGAGGTTCGGTAGTAACTTGATCTGAAGTTTCTTGATCATCATCATTAGCTTCCTCACTAATTGGTGTAGAGATCACTTGAACTGATTTCTGTGATGAGCAACTTTCCAATTCGGGAGAAGGTACAATTACCTCATCAAGTTCTACATTCCTCCCACTCACTTTTTTCGAGAGAAACTTCTTCTCTAGAAAGAATCCATTCTTAGCAACAAAGACCTTGCCTTTGGATCTGTGATTGAAGGTGTACCCAACATTTTCTTTTGGGTATCCTATGAAGACACAGTTCTCTGATTTGGGTTCGAGCTTATCAGGTTGAAACTTTTTCACATAAGTATCGCAACCCCAAATTTTAAGAAACGACAGATTAGGTTTCTTGCTAAACCACAGTTGATACAGTGTCGTCTCAACAGATTTAGATGGTGCCCTTTTTAACGTGAATGCAGCTGTCTCTAATGCATAACCCCAAAACGATAGTGGTAAATCGGTAAGAAACATCATAGATTGCACTATATCCAATAAAGTACGGTTATGATGTTCGGACACACCATTATGGTGTGGTGTTCCAGGTGGCACGAATTTGTGAAACTATTCCAGATAGTTTTAATTTAAGACCAAACTCGTAACTCAAATATTCGTCTCCACGATCAGATCGTAGAAACTGTATTTTCTTGTCACGATGATTTTCCACTTCACTCTGAAATTCTTTGAACTTTTCAAATGTTTCAGACTTATGTTTCATCAAGTAGATATACCGATATCTTCTCAAATCATCTGTGAAGGTCAGAAAATAACGATACCCGCCGTGAGCCTCAACACTCATCGGACCGCATACATCAGTATGTATTATTTCCAATAAGTCAGTTGCTTGCTCCATTGTTCCAGAGAACAGAGTCTTAGTCATCTTGACCATGAGGCATGGTTCGCAAGCATCAAGTGATTCCAAGAGCCCATCAGCATGGAGTTTCTTCATGCGTTTTACACCAATATGACCTAAACGGCAGTGCCACAAATAAGTTGCACTATCATTATTAACTTTGCATCTTTTGGCTTATATATTATGAATATGTCTATCACTATGATCGAGATTCAAGAAACTATTTATATTGAGTGTATGACCTATAGAGGATCGTTGTAGAAATGAAAAAAATTCTACGCATCACCAAGATAAATCTAGAGAGAGACTAGCAACAAGATAGAGGAGTGCATCTTCATACCCTTGAAGATCGTGAGACGGAAGCGTTACAAGAACGCGGATGAAGGAGTCGTACTCGTAGTGATTCAGATCGTGGTTGATTCCGATCTAAGCGCCGAACAACGGCGCCTCCGTGTTCAACACACGTGCAGCACGGGGACGTCTCCTCCTTCTTGATCCAGCAAGGGGGATGGAGAAGTTGGGGAAGAACTCCGGCAGCACGACGGCGTGGTGCTGGAGTTTGCATTTATCCGGCAGGGCTTCGCCAAGCTCAATGGAGGAGGGGGTGTTGGAGAAGGGGAGGGATGTGCCTTGGATGAGGTGTTGCTGCCCTCCCTCCACGTATCTATAATTTTTGATTGTTCCATGCTATTATATTATCAACCTTGGATGTTTTATATGCATTTATATGCTATTTTATATGATTTTTGGGACTAACCTATTAACCTAGAGCCTAGTGCTAGTTTCTGTTTTATCCTTCTTTTAGAGTATCGCGGAAAAGGAAAATCAAATGGAGTCCAATTAACCTGAAACTTCATGAAACTTATTTTTGGACCATAAGAAGCCCACGGGGTATCGGAGATGGACCAGAAGAGTCCCGGGCTGCCCACGAGGGTGGGGGGCGCGCCCACCCCCCTGGGCGTGCCCCCTACCTCGTGGATAGCCCGGAGATCCACCGACGTACTTCTTCCTCCTATATATATCCATATACCCTAAAAACTTCGGGGAGCAGAATAGATCAGGAGTTCCGCCGCCAGAAGCCTCTGTAGCCACCGAAAACCAATCTAGACCCGTTCTGGCACCCTGCCGGAGGGGGAATCCCTCTCCGATGGCCATCTTCATCATCCCGGTGCTCTCCATGACGAGGAGGGAGTAGTTCTCCCTCGGGGCTGAGGGTATGTACAAGTAGCTATGTGTTTGATCTCTCTCTCATGTTCTTGAGGTGGTACGATCTTGATGTATCGCGAGCTGTGCTATTATAGTTGGATCTTATGATGTTTCTCCCCCTCTACTCTCTTGTAATGGATTGAGTTTTTCCTTTGAAGTTATCTTATCGGATTGATTCTTTAAGGATTTGAGAACACTTGATGTATGTCTTGCATGGATACCCATGGTGACAATGGGGTATTCTATTGATCCACTTGATGTATGTTTTGGTGATCAACTTGCGGGTTCCGCCCATGAACCTATGCTTAGGGGTTGGCACAAGTTTTCGTCTTGACTCTCCGGTAGAAACTTTGGGGCACACTTTGAAGTACTTTGTGTTGGTTTGAATAGATGAATCTGAGATTGTGTGATGCATATCCTATAATCATACCCATGGATACTTGAGGCGACATTGGAGTATCTAGGTGACATTAGGGTTTTGCTTGATTTGTGTCTTAAGGTGTTATTCTAGTACGAACTCTATGATAGATTGAACGAAAAGAATAGCTTCATGTTATTTTACTATGGACTCTTGAATAGATCGATCAGAAAGGATAACTTTGAGGTGGTTTCGTACCCTACCATAATCTCTTCGTTTGTTGTCCGCTATTAGTGACTTTGGATTGAGTCTTTGTTGCATGTTGAGGGATAGCTATATGATCCAATTATGTTATTATTGTTGAAAGAACTTACACTAGTGAAAGTATGAACCCTAGGCCTTGTTTCAACGCATTGCAATACCGTTTGTGCTCACTTTTATCAGTAGTTACCTTGCTGTTTTTATATTTTCAGATTACAAAAACCTTTATCTACCATCCATATACCACTTGTATCACCATCTCTTCGCCGAACTAGTGCACCTATACAATTTACCATTGTATTGGGTGTGTTGGGGACACAAGAGACTCTTTGTTATTTGGTTGCAGGGTTGCTTAAGAGAGACCATCTTCATCCTACGCCTCCTACGGATTGATAAACCTTAGGTCATCCACTTGAGGGAAATTTGCTACTGTCCTACACACCTTTGGACTTGAAGGCCCAACAACGTCTACAAGAAGAAGGTTGTGTAGTAGACATCAAGCTCTTTTCTGGCGCCGTCACCGGGGAGGTTAGCGCTAGAAGGTATATCTTTAGATCTTGCCATCGAATATTTTTGTTTCTTGTTTTATCACTAGTTAAGTTTATAAAAGAAAACTATAAAAAATGGAATTAAGGGTACTGTCGGTGTCAAAACCGGCGGATCTCGGGTAGGGGGTCCCGAACTGTGCGTCTAGGCCGGATGGTAACAGGAGGCAAGGGACACGAAGTTTTACCCAGGTTCGGGCCCTCTCGATGGAGGTAAAACCCTACGTCCTGCTTGATTAATATTGATGATATGGGTAGTACAAGAGTAGATCTACCACGAGATCAGAGAGGCTAAACCCTAGAAGCTAGCCTATGGTACGATTGTTGATGTGTATGTTGTCCTACAGACTAAAACCCTCTGGTTTATATAGACACCGAATAGGGTTAGGGTTACATAGAGTCGGTTACAATGGTAGGAGATCTAAATATCCGTATCGCCAAGCTTGCCTTCCACGCCAAGGAAAGTCCCTTCCGGACATGGGACGAAGTCTTCAATCTTGTATCTTCATAGTCCAGGAGTCCAGCTGAAGGTATAGTCCGGCTATCCGAACACCCCCTAATCCAGGACTCCCTCAGTAGCCCCTGAACCAGGCTTTAATGACGATGAGTCCAGCGTGCAGATTGTCTTCGGCATTGCAAGGCGGGTTCCTCCTCCAAGTACTTCATAGAAGATTTTGAACACAAAGATAGTGTCCGGCTCTGCAAAATAAGTTTCCACATATTGCCATAGAGAGAATAATATTTACACAAATCTAATCTGCTGACGCACTCCGTAGTGTGACATCACACCACGGCCAAGCTTTTATTTGAACCGTTTTACTGTCCCATCTTAGCGCGTTATGCGAGGCGGTTTCCTTGGCACGTCTTGTTAAAGCAGAGATCATGTCCCCTTATTCCGGGATTCTCATCAATACGGGCGTGGGTAACCCAACCGCGCCTTTGATTACGGCGCTTGGGAGATAACCGAGTTTTACCAGGCTAGTGGGGACATGTAGTTGCATCCACCCATACAAGGGGATAAAGATCCACCTTTTCACCTATGCCTTCTTCCTCCTTCGCCTATCCATTCTTGCGCACTCGAGCTCCAGCGCCCGAGTCCGCACTCCTCACCTCAACCTTCTCTAGCCATGTCTGGAGTGGGAGGCAAGTGGATGGTCTCCTCCGTCACGGAGGGACACATCAAAAGACTAAGGAAGGCCGGATACTTGTCTAACGACATTGCGCACCAGCTTCCCAAAAAGGGGCAGCTCATCCCCACCCCAAGGCCCCATGAGGGTGGTGTTCCTCCCCCATTTCCTCCGCGGACTGGGTTTTCCTCTCCATCCATTTGTCCGGGGGCTCATGTTCTACTATGGCCTGGATTTCCACGATCTGGCCCCGAAATTTGTCCTCAACATCTCGGCGTTTATCGTCGTGTGCGAGGCTTTCCTCCGCATCCGCCCCCATTTCGGCCTATGGCTCAAGACCTTCAACGTCAAGCCGAAGGTGGTGCGCGGCAACTAGGCGGAGTGCGGAGGCGCCATGGTGGGCAAGATGGCCAATGTCCTATGGCTCGAAGGCTCCTTTGTGGAGACCCTGAAGGGGTGGCAATCGGGGTGGTTTTACATCACCGAGCCGCGCGATGCCGAATGGGTCGCACCCCCTGAGTTCCGGTCCGGACCCCCAACGCGGCTCAGGTCCTGGAAAGAGACGGGCCTGTCATGGGGTAAAAAAGGAGAGCTGACCGGACTCCAAACATGCATCAAAACCCTAGTGGACAAGAAGCTCAAACTTGTCAACGTAGTCCAGGTTATGCTCATCCGCTTGATCCTCCCGTGCCAACAACGGGCTTTCAACCTGTGGGAGTTCGACCTGGCGCGGCACCAAACTTTGAGCAGGCTCTTCAACACGACGTTCGAAGATTCCTGGAAGGTGCTTTTCAAGGGCGCCATGGCTCCCGCATCCGCTACTCAGGATCGCGGATTTAGTGCACAGCGTCACGCTCTTGCGGTAAGCTGTTTTTCTCCTTTTATAGGGTATCGGTGTTTCATAGTTTGACTCCATGTGGGATCTAAGCTCCCTTTCCTTTGACAGGATTGGCAAGTGACGTCCGGATAGATCAACTGTCCGGCTGCTTTGCCCGAAGGCCCAGCGAACGATCAATTGGCAAAGCTGCTGGTTCCGGCACCCTATGTGGTGCCGGAGAAGAATGCCAAGAAGAAGGCCACGGGGACTCGAGAGAGTGCCCAACGCCCGGAGTTGTCGGATTCATCATCCGACGAATAAAAGACGCACTCCTCCCACGAATATGAGGAGGAGAAAGAAGAGACCCCTCCCCCTCCAGCGGGGGAAGGGAAGAAAAGAAAGGCCGCCCCAACTGGGGGGGCCGAAGGGTCCAAGAAGCGGAGAACCCCTCCTCCGGACTATTCCACCAACTTCGACGACGGTGAAGAGGAGTGGCCGCCCAGGGCCAAGCCCCTGGCGCAATCGTAAGTATCCGGATACCGGAGTGATTTCATAGTATTCGTTTATTGCACAACTTTCCCTTATGTCGAATATGTTTATGCTGCCCACCCAAAGACCGGCTCGATGCGTCATCGAGCGGCTCACTAGACTCGTCGGACGTGAACTCGCTGTCGACGGCTTCCTCCCCCTGCCCTACGGACGACACCGAAGTGTTGTCCCAACAGGTTCCAATCCGGGAGGAGGTAGTCCTGGAGGCGCCGCAAGGCGACCTCCCGGACTCCAGGAGTAAAGGGGACGAAACCCCCCAGGGCTCCATGTCCGGCCCTAGGCCAGACACTGCTTCGGAACCTTCAAAGGTTCCAGAGTCCGGCGGGGGACCTCCTTCCAAGAGGAGCAAGCCCACCGCGCCGGCGACCTTCGTCCAACCGGAGGTGCCGGACAATCTGTTGGAGGCGCTCCAAGGCGCCTCCATCGACGAGGGGCACCACACCATTATGAGTGCGGTGGTCCAGAAGGTTCAGTCTGCCAAGAGCGGACTGACTGAAGCTTGTACAAGCCTTTTAACAGGTTTTGAGGTAAGTAAAGAATGTGTAAATAACATTAGCACATAGACAGTAGCCCCTGATGCTCTGTTTGGCATTCGGGAAGAAAAGCCGAATAGAGGATCAAATAAAATTCGCAGGAGTCTAACAAAAAGAAGTCAATATGCGTGTGCGGGCTTCCCTGCTGGCGTCTGCCGCACTGACTGCGGAAGTGGACGTGCTAAAGCAGGACCTCGAGTGGTCCGAGTAAGAGCTCGGACGTGCCAAGAAGCAGCTCGAGGACAGTGAAGATAAGAAATACCTTGTATAAATGTGTATAAAAAGGTGCAATTGCGAAAAATGATAGGAGTTTCGTGGCTATTGTAGGGGCCACGTCTGAGGTGGCGACCCTGAAGCAAGCGCTGCTCGAGGCAGAGAAGAGGTCGGCCGCGGAGCGCACTAAACGAGAAAAGTATGAGGCCGAGGTTGGCAAGTTGCGGCAAGAGCTCCAGGCTCTCATGGAAAAACATGAGAGTTTGGAGCGTGACTCAAGGATGCGAGCGTCCGAGCTCGCGGCGGCTACTAAAAGTGCCAAGTCCGCCAAGGCCGAATCCCAGAAGACCCTCCAGGAGTTGGATAAGGTGAAGAAGATAGCGGCGGGTAAGGCATTCTTTATGCAAAGTAAACAAATAAGCGTGAGTTACTTGTTACTTACCCGAATCCGGAGTTCTCCAGGCGCATTCGCAGATCTTCCCCGGAGTATATCTGATGCCGCCGCATTCTATCGAGCCGAGGAGGGCAGCTCGATGGAGCTGGTGTTCTGGTCTTAGTACGCTGAGGCCGGACACCCCGTGCCCCTGAGCGACCAGTTGAAGCAACTGGTCGAGCTCCACAAGGCGGCCGAACAGGCCATGAAGGGCCTCATAGTTCGGCTGTGGCCTGGAGAGGCTCAGCCTGGGAGCTATTTCAGCTGGTGCGGCGGCTGGTGGAGGCCTGTACAAGGCTCGAAGTCATCAAGCGCTCCGTCTGCATTGAAGGTGCCCGTAGGGCCCTTTCCCGTGCGAAGGTGCACTGGGGCAAGCTGGATGCTGAGAAGCTTGTGAAGGACGGGCCACCGTCGGGGAAAGAGCATCGCAAGCACGAAAATTATTATAAGGATGTTCTGAAGGGTGCCCGCCTTGTGGCGGATGAATGTTCTATGGATGTAATTTTTGAGTAAAACTCGCTCGTTTTGTCCTATGCGCTGAAAACTTGTTCATATGCGCTAAGCAATGCTATTTGAATTTAAAATATTACCTTATGTGCGGTTGTTTATCAATTCTGAGAGATGGCGAGTTGTCGACTTCTGGCCCCGTGCTGCTAGTGCTGGGGTGTTCGGGGATAAACCTGAGGGCTCTTTTTCCCATGTTTGGGTCCTTCGAGGGAGGCGCTCAGCCCAACGAACAAGGCAATCAGACTATAATGCGTGAACACTCTCACTTAGCCATAGAATACCATAATTTTAAATTTCGGCGAAGCCCCTGGTATTCAGAAGACCGAGTTCGGGGCGCTATCCACGCCTTGGCCGGACAGAGCCGACTCCTCGCCCCAAGCGGCATAAGTCTTTAAGGACTCGAAAAGACCTCTCGAACAGCGACCAGCTCTCGCCTCATCATGACGGTCAGTTTTAGCTTTCTCCACTGAGGTGCTCGACCCAGCTCAACCGGGGCACAATCGCAGTGGTTCTCCTAGTGCTACCTTAGCCGATATAGCGGAACGTAAGGCACCAAAACATAGGAGCCGGGCAAACCCAACTATTGACCCAAGACATGATTCGGAGCCGTTGCATATAATGCTATAAGTTCGGGGTGCCGCACTTGTTAAAGTGTTCAGACTTCTCACACCATGTTGAGGGGTACTGAAGCCCCTGGCGTATTTTGGCCGTACCAAAGTGTACGGGTGCAACATGTCGTTAAGGAACCTATATAAATATAAAAAAGAGTAATGCAAAAATAGACAAAAGCTATGCATTGTTTATTAAATAGAGCTGTGGTCAAAGCAGAACGATACAAATAATGCGATAAGCAAAAGGTTGGACTATGTAACAGGTCCGCTCCAGGGGCAAGCTGCGGAATAATATGCGAAACAGGTATACTGCTCGTGATAGAGACCACCTGGGAGTTCCGTAATGCAGCGTGGCTTGTCTGCTTCCCTGGTTCTTGCATCGTTTGTGCGGCAATTGAACTGCCGAACAGGCCGTCCGAAGAATGGAGTCCTGAAAGTAAAAAAATTAAAAAAAAACGGCAGCCCCTGGTACGGTTTAAGCCGTGTTTTGGGCGTGCCGCGATGGTGCCCCTCCCCCTATGCCCATGGTATCTCTAGAGCGTAGGTATGTACACGAAGTACTGACGTCGCCTTTTTGCGAGGGTTGGGGTTGGGGCCGCATTGCTACGCCTGCTCGAATCGTGCCAGGCAGTCTTGTTGTAGGTTACTCCGAGCGCGCTTGACGGTGTCCGGTCGTTTAGTGGCCGGACTAGAGAAATGCCTGGAGAGGCTGCTTTGTACTTCCGCTGCAAGGGCCGTCGTGTGCTCCTTCGTTCGAAGGGAGGATTCGGTGTTTCCATTGACCGTAATTACTCCTCGAGGGCCTGGCATCTTGAGCTTAAGGTATGCATAATGCGGTACCGCATTGAACTTAGCAAATGTGGTTCGCCCGAGGAGTGCGTGATAACCACTGTGAAACGGGACTATGTCGAAGATTAACTCCTTGCTTCGGAAATTATCCGGAGATCCGAAGACCACTTCAAGTGTGATTGAGCCTGTACAGTTGGCCTCTACACCTGGTATTATGCCTTCAAAGGTCGTTTTGGTGGGCATAATCCTCGAGGGATCTATGCCCATTTTCTGCACTGTATCCTGGTAAAGCAGGTTCAGGCTGCTGCTGCCGTCCATAAGGACTCTAGTGAGATGAAATCCGTTAATAATTGGGACTAGAACCAATGCGGTGAAGCCGCCGTGATGGGTGCTAGTGGGGTGGTCCTTTCGATCAAAGGTGATCGGGTCGGAGGACCATGGGTTGAACTTTGGGGCGACTGGCTCTATCGCATATACGTCCCTTAACGCGCGCTTCCGCTCCCTCTTGGGGATGTGGGTTACGTATATCATGTTCACCATCCGCACTTGTGGGGGAAAACCCTTCTGTCCCCTATTGTTCGGCGGCCGGGGCTCCTCGTCGTCATCGCTATGCAGCCCCTTGTCTTCATTTTCGGCGTTTAACTTGCATGCCTGCTTGAACACCCAACAATCCCTGTTGGTGTGATTGGCTGGCTTTTCGGGGGTGCCATGTATCTGGCATAAGCGGTCGAGTATTCGGTCCAAACTGGACGGGGCCCTAGGATTCCTTTTGAATGGCTTTTTCCGCTGACCGGATTTAGAGCCTCTGAATCTGGCATTAACTGTCGTATCATCTGCTTTGTCGCCGTTAATGCGGCGCTTCTGTTTGTTGCGACGTGACCTGCCACTACTGTCCCTGGTGTCCGAATTACCAGGGTTCTTGGTTATATTATTGCTACGAGCAAGCCAGCTGTCTTCTCCTGCGCAAAAGTGGGTCATGAGTGTTGTGAGTGCTACCATAGATTTCGGCTTTTCCTGTCCAAGGTGCCAGGCCAGCCACTCGTCACAGATATTGTGCTTGAAGGCTGCTAGGGCCTCAGCGTCCGGACAGTCGACTATTTGATTTTTCTTTGTTAGGAACCGTGTCCAGAATTGCCTGGCCGATTCTTCTGGCTGCTGAATTACGTGACTTAGGTCATCGGCGTCTGGGGGTCGCACATAAGTGCCCTGGATATTGTCGAGGAATGCGGCTTCCAGGTCCTCCCAACAGCTGATTGATCCTGTTGGCAAGCTGTTAAGCCAATGCTGAGCTGGTCCTTTAAGCTTGAGTGGGAGGTATTTGATGGCGTGGAAATCATCACCGCGGGCCATGTGGATATGAAGGAGATAATCCTCGATCCATACCGCAGGATCTGTTGTGCCATCATATGATTTGATGTTTACGGGTTTGAAACCCTCGGGGATTTGATGATCCATTATTTCGTGTGTAAAGCAGAGTGGGTGTGCGGCGCCTCTGTACTGGGCTATATAATGACGTAGCTCCAATGAGCTTTGTCTACTGTGTTTGGCCCTGCCGAATTTGTGGCTGGCGTGACGGTTGCCATCTCGAGCCGTGGGGCACCCATGCGATCCGTAGATTGATCTTGTTTGCCTTGCCTTGTCCTCCAACATATCTCGTAAGTCCGACGCATAGTCCCGTGCCTTGGTACGGGGTGCGGCTTGAGTGGAGGGCCGAGAGGCCTCTCTGTCGTGGCCACGAGGTGGTCAGTCGGCCGCATCAAGTGCTTCCTCCTCTAATTGGGGTAGCAACCTGCGCTTTGGGTAGCTCTTGGAGGGGAGTTCGAGTTTATGCTCTTCGGCCGCAAGGACTTCAGTCCATCTGTCAACTAGCAAATCTTGATCAGCTCTAAGTTGTTGCTGTTTTTTCTTGAGGCTTCTTGCCGTGGCCATAAGCCTGCGTTGAAAACACTCTTGCTCGACGGGATCCTCTGGCACGACGAATTCGTCATCGTCGAGGCTTGCCTCGTCTTTGGAGGGAGGCATATAATTATCGTCCTCGACCTCTCTGTCTGCCGCTCTCTCATGAGGGCTAGTTTCTCCATCCTCCTGTGCTAAATCTTGCTGGAGGGGGTTTTCTTCGGCGCTTTCCAGAGTATTATTATCTCCTGTGCTGGAATCACCGTGTTTGTTTTGGCGGGATTTTGAGCGGCGCCACTGACGTCGGCGCTTAGGCTGTTTCTTGGAGGGGTCATCCTCCGCTGTTCCATCGCCATCTCCCTCTTTTGGGGTGTCCACCATGTATATGTCATACGACGAGGTGGCTTTCCAGGGCCTAGTAGGCGCTAGTTCTTCATCATCTCCTTCATCGGCGTCCATACCATTGATGTCTTCGGAGTCGAAGTCGAGCATGTTGGTTAAGTCGTCGATAGCGGCTACAAAGTGGGTGGTGGGTGGGCTTTGAATTTCTTCATCGTCCGAATCCCAACCTTGCTGGCCGTAGTCCGGCCAGGGCTCTCCTGATAAAGAGAGAGACTTCAGTGTCTTCAGAATATCGCCAAAAGGCGAGTGCTGAAAGATGTCCGCGGTAGTGAACTCCATGATCGGCGCCCAATCGGATTCGATTGGCAGGGGCGCGGAGTGTTCGGAGTCCGGAGAGGAGTCCGGCTCCATGGAGTCACGAGTCTCACAGAGTACAGGGCTGGTGTTCGGCTCAATCGCCGTTGGGATCGCAGCCCCCGAGGCGGCTTCCAACTGCCCATCCTCGATCGGCGCAGTTGGCTCTGAATTAAGGATCGGAGCTGATGTGGGTGCGGCCTCCAGGGCACTGTTTGGCGGCAGAGCTAGATCATGCTCGTCGGGACAGTGCGGCGCGCTCGGCAGTGGCTCGAATCCATCAAAGATCAAGTCCCCGCAGATGTCAGCCGTGTAGTTTAAACTTCCGAATCTGACCTGACGGCCAGGGGCGTAGCTTTCAATCTACTCCAGATGGCCAAGTAAATTGGCCCGCAGTGCGAAGCCACCAAAGACGAAGATCTGTCCGGGGAGGAAGGTCTCACCCTGGACTACATCGCAATTGATGATCGTTGGAGCCATCAGGCCCGACGGCGACGGCACAGAGGAACTCTCAATGAAAGCACCAATGTCGGTGTCAAAACCGGCAGATCTCGGGTAGGGGGTCCCGAACTGTGCGTCTAGGCCGGATGGTAACAGGAGGCAAGGGACACGAAGTTTTACCCAGGTTCGGGCCCTCTCGATGGAGGTAAAACCCTACGTCCTGCTTGATTAATATTGATGATATGGGTAGTACAAGAGTATATCTACCATGAGATCAGAGAGGCTAAACCCTAGAAGCTAGCCTATGGTATGATTGTTGATGTGTATGTTTTCCTACGGACTAAAACCCTCTGGTTTATATAGACACCGGATAGGGTTAGGGTTACATAGAGTCGGTTACAATGGTAGGAGATCTAAATATCCGTATCGCCAAGCTTGCCTTCCACGCCAAGGAAAGTCCCTTCCGAACATGGGACAAAGTCTTCAATCTTGTATCTTCATAGTCCAGGAGTCCGGCTGAAGGTATAGTCCGGCTATCCAAACACCCCCTAATCCAGGACTCCCTCAGTAGCCCCTGAACCAGGCTTTAATGACGATGAGTCCAGCGCGCAGATTGTCTTCGGCATTGCAAGGCGGCTTCCTCCTCCAAGTACTTCATAGAAGATTTTGAACACAAAGATAGTGTCCGGCTCTGCAAAATAAGTTTCCACATATTGCCATAGAGAGAATAATATTTACACAAATCTAATCTGCTGACACACTTCGTAGTGTGACATCACACCACGACCAAGCTTTTATTTGAACCGTTTTACTGCCCCATCTTAGCGCGTTATGCGAGGCGGTTTCCTTGGCACGTCTTGTTAAAGCAGAGATCATGTCCTCTTATTCCGGGATTCTCATCAATACGGGCGTGGGTAACCCAACCGCGCCTTTGATTACGGCGCTTGGGAGATAACCGAGTTTTACCAGGCTAGTGGGGACATGTAGTTGCGTCAACCCATACAAGGGGATAAAGATCCACCTTTTCACCTATGCCTTCTTCCTCCTTCGCCTATCCATTCTTGCGCACTCGAGCTCCAGCACCCAAGTCCGCACTCCTCACCTCAACCTTCTCCAGCCATGTCTGGAGCGGGAGGCAAGTGGATGGTCTCCTCCGTCACGGAGGGACACATCAAAAGACTAAGGAAGGCCGGATACTTGTCTAACGACATTGCGCACCAGCTTCCCAAAAAGGGGCAGCTCATCCCCACCCCAAGGCCCCATGAGGGTGGTGTTTGTCCCCCATTTCCTCCGCGGACTGGGTGTTCCTCTCCATCCATTTGTCCGGGGGCTCATGTTCTACTATGGCCTGGATTTCCACGATCTAGCCCCGAAATTTGTCCTCAACATCTCGGCGTTTATCGTCGTGTGCGAGGCTTTCCTCCGCATCCGCCCCCATTTCGGCCTATGGCTCAAGACCTTCAACGTCAAGCCGAAGGTGGTGCGCGGCAACCAGGCGGAGTGCGGAGGCGCCATGGTGGGCAAGATGGCCAATGTCCTATGGCTCGAAGGCTCCTTTGTGGAGACCCTGAAGGGGAGGCAATCTGGGTGGTTTTACATCACCGAGCCGCGCAATGCCGAATGGGTCGCACCCCCTGAGTTCCGGTCCGGACCCCCAACGCGGCTCACGTCCTGGAAAGAGACGGGCCTGTCGTGGGGTAAAAAAGGAGAGCTGACCGGACTCCAAACATGCATCAAAACCCTGGTGGACAAGAAGCTCAAACTTGTCAACGTAGTCCAGGTTATGCTCATCCGCTTGATCCTCCCGTGCCAACAACGGGCTTTCAACCTGTGGGAGTTTGACCTGGCGCGGCACCAAACTTTGAGCAGGCTCTTCAACACGACGTTCGAAGATGCCTGGAAGGTGCTTTTCAAGGGCCCCGTGGGTCCCGCATCCGCTACTCAGGATCGCGGATTCAGTGCACAGCGTCACGCTCTTGCTGTAAGCTGTTTTTTTTCCTTTTACAGGGTATCAGTGTTTCATAGTTTGACTCCATGCGGGATCTAAGCTCCCTTTCCTTTGACAGGATTGGCAAGTGACGTCCGGATAGATCAACTGTCCGGCTCCTTTGCCCGAAGGCCCAGCGGACGATCAATTGGCAAAGCTGCTGGTTCCGGCACCCTATGTGGTGCCGGAGAAGAAGGCCAAGAAGAAGGCCACGGGGACTCGAAAGAGTGCCCAACGCCCGGAGTTGTCGGATTCATCATCCGACGAATCCAAGACACACTCCTCCCACGAAGATGAGGAGGAGAAAGAAGAGACCCCTCCCCCTCCAGCGGGGGAAGGGAAGAAAAGGAAGGCCGCCCCAACTGGGGGGGCCTAAGGGTCCAAGAAGGGGAGAACCCCTCCTCCGGACTACTCCACCAACGCCGACGACAGTGAAGAGGAGTGGCCGCCCAGGGCCAAGCCCCTGGCGAAATCATAAGTATCCGGATACCGGAGTGATTTCATAGTATTCATTTATTGGACAGCTTTCCCTTATGTCGAATATGTTTATGCAGCCCACCCAAAGACCAGCTCGATGCGTCGTCGAGCGGCTCACTAGACTCGTCGGACGTGAACTCGCTGCCGACGGCTTCCTCCCCCCGCCCTACGGACGACACCGAAGTGTTGTCCCAACAGGTTCCAATCCAGGAGGAGGTGGTCCTGGAGGCACCGCAAGGCGACCTCCCGGACTCCAGGAGTAAAGGGGACGAAACCCCCCAGGGCTCCATGTCCGGCCCTAGGCCAGACACTGCTCCGAAACCTTCAAAGGTTCCAGAGTCCGGCGGGGGACCTCCTTCCAAGAGGAGCAAGCCCACCGCGCCGGCGACCTTTGTCCAACCGGAGGTGCCGGACAATCTGTTGGAGGCGCTCCAAGGCGCCTCCATCGACGAGGGGCACCACACCATTATGAGTGCGGTGGTCCAGAAGGTTCAGTCTGCCAAGAGCGGACTGACTGAAGCTTGTAGAAGCCTTTTAACAGGTTTTGAGGTAAGTAAAGAATGTGTAAATAACATTAGCACATAGACAGTAGCCCCTGATGTTCTGTTTGGCATTCGGGAAGAAAAGCCGAATAGAGGATCAAATAAAATTCGCAGGAGTCTAACAAAAAGAAGTCAATATGCGTGTGCAGGCTTCCCTGCTGGCATCCGCCGCACTGACTGCAGAAGTGGACGTGCTAAAGCAAGACCTCGAGCGGTCCGAGCAAGAGCTCGGACATGCCAAGAAGCAGCTCGAGGACAGTGAAGATAAGAAATACCTTGTATAAATGTGTATAAAAAGGTGCAATTGCGAAAAATGACAGGAGTTTCGTGGCTATTATAGGGGCCACGTCTGAGGTGGCGACCCTGAAGCAAGCGCTGCTCGAGGCCGAGAAGAGGTCGGCCGCGGAGCGCACTGAACGAGAAAAGTATGAGGCCGAGGTTGGCAAGTTGCGGCAAGAGCTCCAGGCTCTCATGGAAAAACATGAGAGTTTGGAGCGTGACTCAAGGATGCGAGCGTTCGAGCTCGTGGCGGCTAGTGAAAGTGCCAAGTCTGCCAAGGCCGAATCCCAGAAGACCCTCCAGGAGTTGGATGAGGTGAAGAAGATAGCGGCGGGTAAGGCATTCTTTATGCAAAATAAACACATAAGCGTGAGTTACTTGTTACTTACCCGAATCCGGAGTTCTCCAGGCGCGTTCGCAGATCTTCCTCGGAGTATATCTGATGCCGCCGCATTCTATCGAGCCGAGGAGGGCAGCTCGACGGAGAAGGTGTTCTGGTCTCAGTACACTGAGGCCGGACACCCCGTGCCCCTGAGCGACCAGTTGAAGCAACTGGTCGAGCTCCACAAGGCGGCCAAACAGGCCATGAAGGGCCTCATAGTTCGGCTGTGGCCTGGAGAGGCTCAGCCTGGGAGCTATTTCGGCTGGTGCGGCAGCTGGTGGAGGCCTGTCCATGGCTCGAAGTCATCAAGCGCTCCGTCTGCATTGAAGGTGCCCGTAGGGCCCTTTCCCGTGCGAAGGTGCACTGGGGCAAGTTGGATGCTGAGAAGCTTGTGAAGGACGGGCCACCGCCAGGGAAAGAGCATCGCAAGCACGAAAATTATTATAAGGATGTTCTGAAGGGTGCCCGCCTTGTGGCGGATGAATGTTCTATGGATGTAATTTTTGAGTAAAACTCGCTCGTTTTGTCCTGTGCGCTGAAAAATTGTTCATATGCACTAAGCAATGCTATTTGAATTTAAAATATTACCTTCTGTGCGGTTGTTTATCAATTTTGAGAGATGGCGAGTTGTCGGCTTCTGCCCCTGTGCCGCTAGTGCTGCGGTGTTCGGGGATAAACCTAAGGGCTCTTTTTCCCATGTTTGGGTCCTTCGAGGGAGGCGCTCAGCCCAACGAACAAGGCAATGAGACTATAATGCGTGAACACTCTCACTTAGCCATAGAATTCTATAATTTTAAATTTCGGCGAAGCCCCTGGTATTCAGAAGACCGAGTTCGGGGCGCTATCCACGCCTTGGCCGGACAGAGCCGGCTCCTCACCCTAAGCGGCATAAGTCTTTAAGGACTCGAAAAGACCTCTCGAACAGCGACCAGCTCTCGCCTCATCATGACGGTCAGTTTTAGCTTTCTCCACTGAGGTGCTCGACCCAGCTCAACTGGGGCACAATCGCAGTGGTTCTCCTAGTGCTACCTTAGCCGATATAGCGGAACGTAAGGCACCAAAACATAGGAGCCGGGCAAACCCAACTATTGACCCAAGACATGATTCGGAGCCGATGCATATAATGCTATAAGTTCGGGGTGCCGCACTTGTTAAATTGTTCAGACTTCTCACACCATGTTGAGGGGTACTGAAGCCCCTGGCGTATTTTGGCCGTACCAAAGTGTACGGGTGCAACATGTCGTTAAGGAACATATATAAATATAAAAAAGAGTAATGCAAAAGTAGACAAAAGCTATGCATTGTTTATTAAAAAGAGCTGCGGTCAAAGCAGAACGATACAAATAATGCGATAAGCAAAAGGTTGGACTATGTAACAGGTCCACTCCAGGGGCAAGCTGCGGAATAATATGCGAAACAGGTATACTGCTCGTGATAGAGACCACCTGGGGGTTCCGTAATGCGGCGTGGCTTGTCTGCTTCCCTGGTTCTTGCATCGTTTGTGCGGCAATTGAACTACCGAACAGGCCGTCCGAAGAATGGAGTCCTGAAAGTAAAAAAAATTAAAAAAACCGGCAGCCCCTGGTATGGTTTAAGCTGTGTTTTGGGCGTGCCGCAATGGTGCCCCTCCCCCTATGCCCATGGTATCTGTAGAGCGTAGGTATGTACACGAAGTACTGACGTTGCCTTTTTGCGAGGGTTGGGGTTGGGGCCGCATTGCTACGCCTGCTCGGATCGTGCCAGGAGGTCTTGTTGTAGGTTACTCCGAGCGCGCTTGACGGCGTCCGGTCGTTTAGTGGCCGGACTGGAGAAATGCCTGGAGAGGCTGCTTTGTACTTCCGCTGCAAGGGCCGCTGTGTGCTCCTTCGTTCGGAGGGAGCATTCGGTGTTTCCATTGACCGTAATTACTCCTCGAGGGCCTGGCATCTTGCGCTTAAGGTATGCGTAACGCGGTACCGCATTGAACTTAGCGAATGTGGTTCGCCCGAGCAGTGCGTGATAACCACTGTGAAACGGGACTATGTCGAAGATTAACTCCTCGCTTCGGAAATTATCCGGAGATCCGAAGACCACTTCAAGTGTGATTGAGCCTGTATAGTTGGCCTCTACACCTGGTATTATGCCTTCAAAGGTCGTTTTGGTGGGCATAATCCTCGAGGGATCTATGCCCATTTTCTGCACTGTATCCTGGTAAAGCAGGTTCAGGCTGCTGCCACCGTCCATAAGGACTCTAGTGAGATGAAATCCGTTAATAATTGGGACTAGAACCAATGCGGTGAAGCCGCCGTGATGGGTGCTAGTGGGGTGGTCCTTTCGATCAAAGGTGATCGGGTCGGAGGACCATGGGTTGAACTTTGGGGCGACTGGCTCTATCGCGTATACGTCCCTTAACGCGTGCTTCTGCTCCCTCTTGGGGATGTGGGTTGCGTATATCATGTTCACCATCCGCACTTGTGGGGGAAAACCCTTCTGTCCCCTATTGTTCGGCGGCCGGGGCTCCTCGTCGTCATCGCTATGCAGCCCCTTGTCTTCGTTTTCGGCGTTTAACTTGCATGCCTGCTTGAACACCCAACAATCCCTGTTGGTGTGATTGGCTGGCTTTTCGGGGGTGCCATGTATCTGGCATAAGCGGTCGAGTATTCAGTCCAAACTGGACGGGCCCCTAGGATTCCTTTTGAATGGCTTTTTCCGCTGACCGGATTTAGAGCCTCTGAATCTGGCATTAACTGTCGTATCATCTGCATTGTCGCCGTTAATGCGGCGCTTCTGTTTGTTGCGACGTGACCTGCCACTACTGTCCCTGGTGTTCGAATTACCAGGGTTCTTGGTTATATTATTGCTACGAGCAAGCCAGCTGTCTTCTCCCGCGCAAAAGTGGGTCATGAGTGTTGTGAGTGCTGCCATAGATTTCGGCTTTTCCTGTCCAAGGTGCCAGGCCAGCCACTCGTCACAGATATTGTGTTTGAAGGCTGCTAGGGCCTCAGCGTCCGGACAGTCGACTATTTGATTTTTCTTTGTTAGGAACCGTGTCCAGAATTGCCAGGCCGATTCATCTGGCTGCTGAATTACGTGACTTAGGTCATCAGCGTCTGGGGGTCGCACATAAGCGCCCTGGATATTGTCGAGGAATGCGGCTTCCAGGTCCTCCCAACAGCTGATTGATCCTGTTGGCAAGCTGTTAAGCCAATGCCGAGCTGGTCCTTTAAGCTTGAGTGGGAGGTATTTGATGGCGTGGAAATCATCACCGCGGGCCATGTGGATATGAAGGAGATAATCCTTGATCCATACCGCAGGATCTGTTGTGCCATCATATGATTCGATGTTTACGGGTTTGAAACACTCGGGGATTTGATGATCCATTATTTCGTGTGTAAAGCAGAGTGGGTGTGCGGCGCCTCTGTATTGGGCTATATCATGACGTAGCTCCAATGAGCTTTGTCTACTGTGTTCGGCCCTGCCGAATTTGTGGCTGGCGTGACGGTTGCCGTCTCGAGCCGTGGGGTGCCCATGCGATCCGTAGATCAATCTTGTTTGCCTTGCCTTGTCCTCCAACATATCTCGTAAGTCCGGCGCATAGTCTCGTGCCTTGGTACGGGGTGCGGCTTGAGTGGAGGGCCGAGAGGCCTCTCTGTCGCGGCCACGAGGTGGTTGGTCGGCCGCATCAAGTGCTTCCTCCTCTAATTGGGGTAGCAACCTGCGCTTTGGGTAGCTCTTGGAGGGGCATTCGAGTTTATGCTCTTCGGCCACAAGGACTTCAGTCCATCTGTCAACTAGCAAATCTTGATCAGCTCTAAGTTGTTGCTGTTTTTTCTTGAGGCTTCTTGTCGTGGCCATAAGCCTGCGTTGAAAACACTCTTGCTCGACGGGATCCTCTGGCACGACGAATTCGTCGTCGTCGAGGCTTGCCTCGTCTTCGAAGGGAGGCATATAATTATCGTCCTCGACCTCTCTGTCTGCCGCTCTCTCATGAGGGCTCGTTTCTCCATCCTCCTGTGCTAAATCTTGCTGGAGGGGGTTTTCTTCGGCGCTTTCAAGAGTATTATTATCTCCTATGCTGGAATCCCCGTGTTTGTTTTGGCGGGATTTTGAGCGGCGCCACTGACATCGGCGCTTAGGCTGTTTCCTGGAGGGGTCATCCTCCGCTGTTCCATCGCCATCTCCCTCTTTTGGGGTGTCCACCATGTATATGTCATACGACGAGGTGGCTTTCCAGGGCCTAGTAGGCGCTAGTTCTTCATCATCTCCTTCATCGGCGTCCATACCATTGATGTCTTCGGAGTCGAAGTCGAGCATGTCGGTTAAGTCGTCGATAGCGGCTACAAAGTGGGTGGTGGGTGGGCTTTGAATTTCTTCATCGTCCGAATCCCAACCTTGCTGGCCGTAGTCCGGCCAGGGCTCTCCTGATAAAGAGAGAGACTTCAGTGTCTTCAGAATATCGCGAAAAGGCGAGTGCTGAAAGATGTCCGTGGTAGTGAACTCCATGATCGACGCCCAATCGGATTCGATTGGCAGGGGCGCGGAGTGTTCGGAGTCCGGAGAGGAGTCCGGCTCCTTGGAGTCACGAGTCTCGTAGAGTACGGGGCTGGTGTTCGGCTCAATCGCCGTTGGGATCGCAGCCCCCGAGGCGGCTTCCAACTGCCCATCCTCGATCGGCGCAATTGGCTCCGAATTACGGATCGGAGCCGATGCGGGTGCGGCCTCCAGGGCACTGTTCGGCGGCAGAGCTAGATCATGCTCGTCGGGATAGTGCGGCGCGCTCGGCAGTGGCTTGAATCCATCAAAGATCAAGTCCCCGCGGATGTCAGCCGTGTAGTTTAAACTTCCGAATCTAACCTGACGGCCAGGGGCGTAGCTTTCGATCTACTCCAGATGGCCAAGTGAATTGGCCCGCAGTGCGAAGCCGCCAAAGACGAAGATCTGTCCGGGGAGGAAGGTCTCACCCTGGACTGCATCGCAATTGATGATCGTAGGAGCCATCGGGCCTGACGGCGACGGCACAGAGGAACTCTCAATGAATGCACCAATGTCGGTGTCAAAACCGGCGGATCTCGGGTAGGGGGTCCCGAACTGTGCGTCTAGGCCAGATGGTAACAAGAGGCAAGGGACACGAAGTTTTACCCAGGTACGGGCCCTCTCGATGGAGGTAAAATCCTACGTCCTGCTTGATTAATATTGATGATATGGGTAGTACAAGAGTAGATCTACCACGAGATCAGAGAGGCTAAACCCTAGAAGGTAGCCTATGGTATGATTGTTGATGTGTATGTTGTCCTACGGACTAAAACCCTCCGGTTTATATAGACACCGGACAGGGTTAGGGTTACATAGAGTCGGTTACAATGGTAGGAGATCTAAATATCCGTATCGCCAAGCTTGCCTTCCACGCCAAGGAAAGTCCCTTCCGGACACGGGACGAAGTCTTCAATCTTGTATCTTCATAGTCCAGGAGTCCGGCTGAAGGTATAGTCCGGCTATCTGAACACCCCCTAATCCAGGACTCCCTCAGGTACCTCATATGCTTCATCTTTTTAATGTCTTTCGTGAGAATAAGGATTCCGATAATTGTGCTCAAGTGCTAGAACAAGAATGCATTAGAATGTTTGGCACTATATATTTGAATGATGAGCATGATTGCAATGTTGTTAGTATGAATTGCTTGAGTATCCATGATGCTAATGATATGCAAAGCCACAAGCTTGGGGAAGCTATGTTTGATGAAGACGATATTTTTTGTCCCCCAAGTTTTGATGAGTAAATTTATTATGATGAAAGCATGCCTCCTATTTATGATGATTATATTGATGAAAGTGGATTTGGAGAGGTCATGACTTTATTTAGTAATGATTCCACTATTTTGGAAGAGGTTCCAATTGATTATGAGAACAAAGTTGCTATCTATGATGATTATTGTGATGGCTTGTGTGCTATAAAGAATAATGATATCCATGAAACTTGTCATCATGATTTCAGTTTTCAATTGGATTATGCCTCACATGATGATTATTTTGTTGAGTTTGCTCCCACTATTATTCATGAGAAGAATTTTGCTTGTGTGGAGAGTAATAAAATTTCTATGCTTGTAGATCATGAAAAGAATGCTTTATGTGATAGCTATATTGTTGAATTCATTCATGATGCTACTGAAAATTATTATGAGGGAGGAACATATGCTTGTAGGAATTGCAATAATATCAAGTTTCCTCTCTATGTGCTTAAAATCTTGAAGTTATGCTTGTTTTACTTTCCTAAGCTGGTTGATTGTTGTTTCCATAAGTTGTTTGCTCACAAAATCCCTATGCATAGGAATTGGGTTAGACTTAAATGTGCTAGTCATATTCTTCATGATGTCTCTTTATGTTACAATTCTTATCTTTTATGTGAGCTTCATTGAAATCATCATGCCTAGCTAGGGGCGTTAAACAATAGCGCTTGTTGGGAGGCAACCCAACTTTATTTTTGTTCCTTACTTTTTGGTCCTGTTTAGCAATAGATAATTTATCTATCCTCTGTTTTGGTTGTGTTTTTTGTGTTTAATTAGTGTTTGTGCCAAGTAGAACCATTGGGAAGACTTGGGGAAAGTCTTTTTGATCTTGCTGTAAAAAAACAGAAACTTTAGCGCTCACGAGAATTGCTGCCATTTTTATTTGGAAAGTGCTATTTAGTTAATTGTTTTTTCATATGATTAGTAGCTAAATTCCTCACGTCCAGTAATTTATTTTAGAATTTTTAGGGTTCCAGAAGTTTGCGTAAGCTACAGATTACTACAGACTGTTCTGTTTTTGACAGATTCTCTTTTTCGGGTGTTGTTTGCTTATTTTAATGAATCTATGGCTAGTAAAAGAGGTTATAAACCATATAGAAGTTGGAATACATTAGGTTTAACACCAACATAAATAAAGAATGAGTATATTACAGTACCTTGAAGTGGTGTTTTGTTTCCTTTCGCTAACGGAGCTCATGAGATTCTCTTGTTAAATTTTGTGTTGTGAAGTTTTCAAGTCTTGGGTAAAGATTTGATGGATTATGGAACAAGGATTGGCAAGAGCCTAAGCTTGAGGATGCCCAATGCACCCCAAGGCAATATTCAAGGACAACCAAGAGCCTAAGCTTGGGGATGCCCCGGAAGGCATCCCCTCTTTCGTCTTCGCAGCATGGGGACTTCTCCTCCTTCTTAATCGAGCAAGGGCGAAGGAGAAGTTGGGGAAGAACTCTGGCAGCACGACGGCGTGGTGGTGGAGTTTGCAGTTCTTTGGCAGGGCTTCGCCAAGCTCAACGGAGGAGGAGGGGGTGTTGGAGAGGGGGAGGGCTGCGCCTTGGATGAGGTGCTGCTGCCCTCCCTCCTCCCCTCTATTTATAGGGCGAAGGGGGAAGGGGGCCGGCCCCTCTAGATGAGATCTAGAGGGGGCAGCGGCCAAGGGGAGGGGGCTTGCCCCCGAAGCCAAGGGGGGCGCCCCCTTTAGGGTTTCCCCTCAACCCTAGGCGCATGCGCCCTTGGGGGGATGGCGCCCATTCCACTTAGGGGCTGGTTCCCTTCCACATACATCCCATAGGGCCCTCCGGGGCAGGTGGACCCTCCCGGTGGACCCTCGGAACCCCTTCGGTGGTCCCGATACAATACCGGCAAACCCCTGAATACTTTGGTGACCGTGTGATGACCTCCGGTATATAAATCTTCACCTTCAGACCATTCTGGAACTTCTCGTGATATCCGAGATCTCATCCGAGACTTCGAACAACATTCGTTAACCACATACTATTTCCCATAACAACTCTAGCGTCACCGAACCTTAAGTATGTAGACCCTACGGGTTCGGGAACCATGTAGACATGACCGAGAAATCTCTCCATCCAATAACCAATAGCGGGATCTGGATACCCATATTGGTTCCTACATGTTCCACGATGATCTCATCGGATGAACCACGATGTCGGGGATTCAATCAATCCCGTATGCAATTCCCTTTGTCCATCGGTATGCTACTTGCCCGAGATTCGATCGTCGGTATCCCAATACCTTGTTCAATCTCGTTATCGGCAAGTCTCTTTACTCGTTACATAATGCATGATCCCGTAACTATCTCCTTAGTCACTCTGAGCTCATTATGATGATGCATTGCTGAGTGGGCCCAGAGATATCTCTCCGTCATACGGAGTGACAAATCCCAGTCTCGATTCGTGCCAACCCAACAGACACTTTCAGAGATACCCGTAGTGCACCTTTATAGCCACCCAGTTACGTTGTGACGTTTGGCACACCCAAAGCATTCCTACAGTATCCGGGAGTTGCACAATCTCATGGTCTAAGGAAATGATACTTGGCATTAGAAAAGCTTTAGCAAACGAACTACACGATCTTGTGCTATGCTTAAGATTGGGTCTTGTCCATCACATCATTCTCCTAATGATGTGATCCCGTTATCAACGACATCCAATGTCCATGGTCAGGAAACTGTAACCATCTATTGATCAACGAGCTAGTCAACTAGAGGCTCACTAGGGACATGTTGTGGTATATATATTCACACATGTATTACGATTTCTGGATAACACAATTATAGCATGAACAATAGACAATTATCATGACCAAGGAAATATGATAGCAACCACTTTATTATTGCCTCTACGACATATTTTCAACATGACCATAGAAGGTTTTATTCATGTAAATAGAACAACAATTATTCTTTGACATAAATGAATAACCGTGTATTGCAATAAACATGATCCAATCATATTCATGCTCAATGCAAACACCAAATAACATTTATTTTAGGTTCAACACTAATCCCGAAGGTAAAGGGAGTGTGCGATGGTGATCTTATCAACCTTGGAATTGCTTCCAACACATATCATCACCTCGCCCTTAACTAGTCTCTCTTTATTTTGCAACTCCCGTTTCGAGTTACTAATCTTAGCAACTGAACTAGTATCAAATACTGAGGGGTTGCTATAAACACTAGTAAAGTACACATCAATAACATGTATATCAAATATACTTTTGTTCACTTTGCCATCCTTCTTATCCGCCAAATACTTGGGGCAGTTCTGCTTCCAGTGACTAGTCCCTTTGCAGTAGAAGCACTTAGTCTCAGACTTAGGTCTAGACTTGGGCTTCTTTACTTGAGCAGCAACTTGCTTGCCATTCTTCTTGAAGATCTCCTTCTTCCATTTGCCCTTTTCTTGAAACTAGTGGTCTTGTCAACCATCAACACTTGATGCTTTTCTTGATTTCTACCTTCGTCAATTTTAGCATTACGAAGAGCTTGGGAATGGTTTCTGTTATCCCTTGCATATTATAGTTCATCATGAAGTTCTAGTAACTTGGTGATAGTGACTAGAGAACTCTGTCAATCACTATCTTATCTAGAAGATTAACTCTCACTTGATTCATGTGATTGTAGTACTCAGACATTCTAAGCGCATGCTCACTAGCTGAGCTATTCTCCTCCATCTTGTAGGCAAAGTACTTGTCAGAGGTCTCATACCTCTCGACTCGGGCATGAGTCTGAAATACCAATTTCACCTCTTGGAACATCTTATATGCTCCATGCCGTTCAAAACATTTTTGAAGTCCCGGTTCTAAGCCGTAAAGCATGGTGCACTAAACTATCAAGTAGTCATCATACTGAGCACTGTCAAACGTTCATAACGTCTGCATCTGCTCCTGCAATAGGTCTGTCACCTAGCGGTGCATCAAGGACATAATACTTCTGTGCAACAATGAGGATAATCTGTAACGCCCCGAGACCGATGTGCCAGGTGTCCGCCAGTTATTCGTTGTTGTTGCCTTGTCATTTGCTTGCGTGTTGCATCTTATCATTGCATCATGTCATCATGACATCATGTCATTTCTTTTCTTAACTCAACTAATTAAATGGCATGGATCTTTGATCCATTTAAACCGAGGGAATTCACGTGGTGATTTCTCTTTATCACATACCCTCCCAATATTAGGGGGCTATAATAAATATTCCATTCATTTGGATTCACCGCAAACACACTTACAGTTTAAGTTCATGCCTTTTCCTTCTCATTTTCCCGGCCTCCAGCCTTGTTATAAATTCTTTCGTCACCTTCCCAAACTCCGCCAAATGTTCGCCATTTTGGACACTTCTATCTCCTACGTCCACTTCTAAATCATTTGGTTTAAATTCAATCATATTGAATTTAAACATTTTTTTTCCAAATCGTTGGAGTGGTCTTGGTTGGCTTGGTGTTCCTCCAGTAAGTCCCACCGATATGTTACATATTTTTTGCCAAGCCCTTTTTGCTATTTCTTTCCTGCCCTTTTTCTTATTATTCCTTTTCTGTTTCGAGGAAGAGAGAGCTTAGCCCAGCAGGCCTCTCGAGGCCCAGTCCATCCCCGCCGGCCTCTTGGACCTCCACCCAAACCGGCCCATCCTCCCCTAGGCCCAACATCTCCCTATCTAACCCTAGCCCGCTCAACCTCTCTCTGCCCGATCCCCTCTCTCCCCTTCCTTCTCCTCCTGGCGCCACCACTCGCAGGGAGAGAGAGGAGCAGGGCCCTCGGCTCGATCCCGATCCCCTCGACCACTTTCCTCCCGATCCCACGCAGCCCCCATCGCCACTTTCTTCCTCCGCCGCCAGCGCCCGATCCCCTCGCTCATCTCTCCCTCATCCTCCTCGACATCGCGGTCCTTCCAGCCCCGCGAGCCTACTCCGCTGCCTCCTCCCCCCCCCCATGCCGCTGTCGCGCCGGCATGTGACTGCAGTCGTCGTCCTTGTCCGCACGCAGATGAGCATGCCCACCGAGCTCCATCGTGCCCCCGCGCCCTCAAGTGCCTTGCGCCCCTGGTCGTCCTCGCTCGTTCGTCGCGACATCAAGCCATCAGGACTCCCCTGCATCGCTGAACCCCGCTCGCCATCGTCTTGCTTCGCTGGAGGAGAGGGCCAGCGCCGTACCCATGCCCTTCGCTCGTGCCAGGACTCGTCATCGCCGCCGATCGAGTTCCTCGCTGAACCCCGCTCGCCGGTGTTCCGTTTTCGTCCGGATCCAAAGGATCCCGTCACCTGTTGCCGGTTCCTCGCAGGGTTTCGAGAGCTGCTGCTCGCTTGGACCGCTGCCCTGCCAAGACGAAGACTGCCCTGTACCGCCACCTCGCTGGATCGTCGAGATCATCTCGGATTGCGCCAAGTACAGGGAGGCTTGTGCGTTTTCGTTGCTTCATACCCGTTGAATCGTCAAGTTTGACTACCGTGGACGTGCACTTCGCCAAGTACCATGACTATAATCGTTGCCTCGAGGACACTGAGTACAACTACACACGACGATGCGTCAAGTACCTCGACACCCGGCGCCTAGAACGACTACCGACGCTGAAGACCCATGAACAAAAACCGTCAAGTTCGACTACCGTGGACGTGCACTTCACCAAGTACCATACCGTTTTGGAAGACCCGTGAACATCAAGTTTTTTGCCATGAACGGTTACAGTGTGTGGGACCAGCAAGTACCCTCTCTGGATCGCCAAGTTCAGCTACCGATGACACATACCACTACCGTCGCCGTGATCGCGAGAACGTCTACTTCCTCTACTTGGCACCGAACGAGAACTGTCCCGTTTGCACACCTCAAAGGTATAACCCGAGACGACGTCCGTGAAACGAATGCTTGCGATGTTTGAGATGCTCATGTTCGAACCGTGTCCGGGTTGTCATTGCTCGTTCCTCCTCGGTTGCCATGCCATCGACCCATGGGAAAACCCGGTATCCGGGAGCACCCCACCATCTTGCACGACACGCCCCGTCACTTTTCCTTTTGCACCGGCATCTCAATCGAGTTACCGGAAACCGAGATGTTGCCGTGGCATCATTTTCGGATTCGTTGCCGTGGCACCCCTTTCGTTTCTGCCATGATGACAAATGCTTCATAATAATGCTCTTGTCAACTTTTCATAAATATTGCATAAAACTTGCTCATGTCATCCGCATCATGATAACAACAATTAAAATGTTTAAATTGATGTTTGGCTAAATTTGCTTAAATGTCATGTTAAAATGCTTTAATTCATAACTAAATAACCGTAGCTCCGATTTAAATAAACTTTATATGTAAATGGGGTAGAATTTTTCCTAGTTTATCATGGTGACCTTACTTTGCATGTTAAACAACTCTAAAATTGTGTTTAGGACAGATCAGGACCAAACCTAATATTTGCACATGGGGATTTTCCGGACTTGTTGTTTTGTTGTTCCGGCCTCATTTAAACTTGACTAGATAGGTAGTTTTCATTTGCTTCACCTCTTGCCATGTTAATCAAAATTTAATATTGTTGGGTACATAAACGAGAGGGAACTAAATAATTGATGTGGTGTTTTGTCAATATGCATCTCGTTGCATATTGAGCTCCACTTAAATTGTAGGATTGCTTGTGCACTTTGCCATGCCATGCCTCTTTAAACCGGACATGCATCATACTCGATTGTGTATCATGCCATGTTGATGTGTTGGTTGTTTACTATGTTGTGTGCTTCTTTTCCGGTGATTGCTTCTTCGGGTTGGTTCTGGTAACGTCGTGTTGTGAGGATCCGTTCGTCTACGCCCGTTTGTCTTCTTCATGGACTCGTTCTTCTTCCTTGTGGGATTTCTGGCAAGATGATCATACCCTCAAAATCACTTCTATCTTTGCTTTGCTAGTTTGCTCGCTCTTTTTTCTATGCCATTGGTACGATGCCTACAACTTGCTTGTCAGCCTCCCAAATTGCCATGTTCAGCCTCTAACCCACCAATGTCCTAGCAAACCGTTGATTGGCTATGTTACCGCTTTGCGCAGCCCCTCTTATAGCATTGTTAGTTGCAGGTGAAGATTGAAGTTTGTTCCTTGTTGGAACATGGAGATGTTGTTCCTTGTTGGAACATTTATTTACTTGTTGGGATACCACCATATATCTTATTTAATTAATGCACCTATATACTTGGTAAAGGGTGGAAGGCTCGGCCTTATGCCTGGTGTTTTGTTCCACTCTTGCCGCCCTAGTTTCCGTCATATCGGTGTTATGTTCCCAGATTTTGCGTCCCTTACGCGGTTGGGCTATAATGGGAACCCCTTGACAGTTCGCCTTAAGTAAAACTTCTCCAGCAATGCCCAACATTGGTTTTACCATTTGCCACCTAGCCTTTTCTTTTCCCTTGGGAGTCGCGCTCCTAAGGGTCATCATTATTTTACCCCCCCCCCCCCCCCCCGGGGCCAGTGCTCCTCTGAGTGTTGGTCCAACCTGTCAGCTGCCGGTGGCCACCAGGGACAACTCTGGGCTGGCTTGCCCGTACCTAGGACAATCTGAGTGTGCCCTGAGAAAGAGATATGTGCAGCTCCTATCGGGATTTGTCGGCACATTCGGGCGGTGTTGCTGGTTTAGTTTTACCCTGCCGAAATGTCTTGTTGTACTGGGATACCGAGTCTGATCGGAACGTCTCGGGTGGAGGTCTATTCCTTCGTTGACCGTGAGAGCTTGTTATGGGCTAAGTTGGGACACCCCTGCAGGGATTTGATCTTTCGAAAGCCGTGCCAGCGGTTATGGGCAGATGGGAATTTGTTAACGTCCGGTAGTAGAAAACCTGAAGTGACCTTAATTAAAATGAATCAACCGCGTGTGTAACCGTGATGGCCTCTTTCTGGCGGAGTCCGGGAAGTGAACACGGTTGTTGGAGTTATGCTTGACGTAGGTAGTCCAGGATCACTTCTTGATCATACTTTTATCGACCGTGCTTTGCCTTCTCTTCTCGCTCTCATTTGCGTATGTTAGCCACCATATATGCTAGTCGCTTGCTGCAGCTCCACTTCATACCTTTTACCTTACCCATAAGCTTAAATAGTCTTGATCGCGAGGGTGCGAGATTGCTGAGTCCCTGTGGCTCACAGATACTTCCAAACCAGCTTGCAGGTTCCGATGAGACCGTGCAGATGACGCAACCAAGCTCAGGAGGAGCTCGTTGAAGATCTTGTCCTTTGTGTTGTTTCGTTCTAGTTGATCAGTAGTGGAGCCCAGTCGGGGTCGATCGGGGACCTTTGTCGCATTTGGGGTTCTTCTTTTATTTTGGTTCCATAGTCGGACCATGAGTGTATTTGATTGATGTAATGCTTTAATCATGTATTGTGTGAAGTGGCGATTGTAAGCCAACTATGTATCTCTTTCCTTATTATTATTACATGGGTTGTGTGAAGATTACCTCACTTGCGACATATGCCTTCAATGCGATTATGCCTCTAAGTCGTGCCTCGACACGTGGGAGATATAGTCGCATCGAGGGAGTTACAAGTTGGTAATCAGAGCCTTCCCCGACCTTAGGAGCCCCCATTGCTTGATCGTTTTTAGCAGCCGAGTTGTGTCTAGAAAAATGTTTTGAGTCCTTGAGGAATTATATATCAGAGAGTTTAGGAATTCTTTTTACTTCCCAGTCTCCTCATCGCTCTGGTAAGGCATCTTGACGTAGAGTTTTGACTCTTCTCTTCTCAAATTTCACTAAAAAAATTTTAGGATCACGCGAGTATCTTGGATTTGTTCCGATGGCTTATGATGAGAACACTGTCTTGGTGCCTCTTGTCAGGGGTTTAGTGGAAGTGTCCCGGGGAGTTGAGCTCTGAGGTGTTATCATCATAATTTTATCGTTGCAATTCTGGTATACTTGAGATATGTTCGCGACATCGAAAATCTCCTTTATGCAGTTCGTTGGTGAGATAACCTCGACGCCACCCAGTACTGGGGCGGGAGTTCGGGAGTATCGCCATAACTTGTATAACGGATGCTTTTCGAAGGTTGAGGTAGATGGTTTCCGAAGGTTTCTTGGTTATGTGTTGAAGGATGGATACAGCTGGATGTAGGATTTTCTAGTTTGGGTGAGATATTATGCTTCCCCTGTATCCCCAACACCTGATTGCATAACCGGAAAGTTTCGGGAGTTTCATAGGTGGGAATTCAAGTAGCTCTTAGGATATCTTTCCGACAGATGTATGGTATGAAATTGGGGTTCGACGTCTAGTGGTTCGCCTATTCACGGTCGATTTTACAGTGGTCTCGTTGTGTCTTAAAGAGTCCTTGGCTATGCTGACTCGGGGACGCTTCGTATGTCATGTGCACTGCCTTGTACATGATGGTGCTGTACGATCGAGCCCGTGTAGGTCCCACCACGAAAACTTCGGACGAAATCTCTATCATATGTTTGTTCCGGCTTATTCCGCAAGCCAACCCTTTGTTTTGTTTTGAGTTGTGGTATTCGAGTTGCTTCAATGTCAAGTGTTGATTCCATACCTTCCCCAAATGGTGTTCTCTTACTCCGATGTGAATACTAATCCCTCTTGACCATCGAGATTGTGTTGTCAATCCTTTTCAACCGGCGTGTTTCTCTTCAAGTGGATCCAATCATTTCAACTCCCGCAAGATCAATTATCACTTCTTCTCAACGGTGTTGTTTCATTTGTCCCAAGCTGCCTTTGTTTTTCCCACCCACCCACCCTTTTTCTTCAAGGATTCGGATGTCTTAATCAAGTATCATTTAATTGATAGGAAGTCTCTCCATCCTTTTCCGTCAATGCTCTTACCCGGTGATGCTCATGAAGATTTTAACGGAGTTTCTAGTTCACCATTATTCATTTTTTTCTTCTCCGGTGGAACCAATTCAAGCTTTCCGTGTTTGATCATATTCTTTTCCTCATTTCAATGCCTTTCCATACCGGCGCACTTCTTAATAATTAATTTCTCGCTATTCATTTATTCCGAAGTGCTCAAGATATTTCGAAGATTCATGTATCCACTCTTCTTTCATTCAAGCTATTTCGAGGATGTTATCATTCAAGCCTTTTAATTCAACCGGTGCAACCCCTCTTTTTAATCATTCCAACGGTGTTTCTTTTGAGTGGGCCCTAACCCACAGGTCTATTCCCAGGATCTTACCTGACTCTTCTTATTTTCCGGAGCTATCAAAATTATTTTCAAAGTTTGACGTAAGAATGATTTATCATCAGTCAAATGTTTTCTCCAAGATCTGTCGAATTCTTTTCATCGTTGACTCTACCTTTTTGTTTTGATTCTTTCGGAATGTCTAAATAATTCTTGGTGGTGCTTCTTGTTGCCATTCTCATCATTTGAAGTCCGAAGAAGACTTTTCCTCCATATCTATCTGTTCTCTCTGAGATTCGTGATTCTAGCTTGTTGCCATCCTCTCATAATTATTTGCGATTGTGAGATATTCTTTTCAACCATCCGGAGTAATTCATAGTATTTTTAGTTTGATTCTCCGGAGCCCATCATCTCATAATTATTCTTTCCCAGCTTTCAGTTATCGTTCTCCTAATCTTACCGGTGCATCGATCAATTATCCTCTAATCAGTTCTTAATCTCCTCGGTCTCATGTATCTAAATTCTCTCAAGCATCTTCGTTCATTTGCTAATTCTTTCCGGTGTTTCTTTATCTTTACTTCGTTCATTTCCAATTCTTACGGTGGTTCGTTCAAGATTTCTATTCCTTCATTATCTTATCAATGTATTCGTTGGTTAAATCTTACCGGCGGTCCATTGAGTTTATGTTATATCTCTCTTAATCTTTTTCTACGAGAATAAGTAGTGTGCCAAATCCATGGTTTGTCATCAAATTAATTGATGAAGGACGAGCATAATGTAATTCTTATTCTTGTTTCATCCTAATGATTAATTCTTATGCCGGAGGCCCTTCAAACTCTCGGTTTCATTTGTTTCATCTTCTCTTTTTCCCGGAGTCCAACCTCTTTCAATTATATTATCACGGAGATCTCTATCTAAATCATTACGAGGCTTCAATATTATTCTTTACATCATTCAATTATTTTGGATCATTCTTTTATTACCGGAGTTCTCCATGGAGGCTCTACATGATGGTTCTTCAAGGATTTAATTCCTTCTCAAAGTTTTCATCGAGATTCTTTTAAGAAGCTCAAGTTTTCTTCATCTTGCAATCCGGAGTGCAATTTCTTTCTACCGTATCTTTGGAGGTGGTATTATGTCATTCTTGATAATTTGAGTTCATATTGTCATGATTCACATGTTGTCAAGATTGGGATATTTTAAATCCATCAATCTCGTCATTGGAATTATCTTGGGTTATATTTCACCTAAAGCCTTCCCTAAGGATGGTTGTTATTATGGTGCTTATATATGATCCAAGTTTTTCATTTATCCTCCCGGTGAAATAGTTTCTTGTCTCCTTGTTCTTATCAATCCAATTCTTCTTCCCGTGAGTGGCAGGTTGTCACCTCATAATTTGAGTTGTATTCCATAAGACCATATATCATGATTACTCTTTTCGTTGGTGGTTTTTCCAACAACTCCGTTCAACCCTTCTCCTAAAGATGCCTTTCCAAACTCTTTTGTGGCAGAAGTTGGCATTTTCGTCTCCATTCTCCTATTTCTATTATCTATCTTCTATTCTTTCATTCCGGAGGTATTGTGATGTTGTTATTTTCACCCATCATCTCGTTTTGTCAAAGATCATGATCTTTCCATGCCTATCCTTTTAATCTGAGTGTGGTGTCCTCTTTTCAAGTATCCTCTCATCTTGTCAAGTTCAATTCCTCCCATTTACAGACGGAGTGCTGTCCAAATTATATCACTCTTATTCCTTCCCTATCTTGCTTAACCGGAGTATTGTGCCCCTTTGGTCAAGTTCTTTTCGCCTTATCAAGTCTTGCATCCTTTCTCAACCGGAGTGCTGCCCGAATTTTGGTTTTTCCTTGATCCCCTTCCTTAACCGGAGTGTTTTTAATAAATATCTTGCCCTTCAACCTCAAGGGTTTCACAATGCTCGTTGTCCCCCTTTTCTAACGGAGTGTTTTCGACTTTGTTCACCTTCATTGTATTCTTTTCTCGATTTGTTCAACCTCGCAAGGTTCTTTGGTTTCACTCGTTTGTCAAAGAAGCAACTTAGCTTTACCTCTCCTCTTTTCTCTTCCGTTGTTTCCCCGGTGCCATTCTAGATCTCGGGACGAGATACTCTCGTAGTGGTGGAGTGTTGTAACGCCCCGAGACCGATGTGCCAGGTGTCCGCCAGTTATTCGTTGTTGTTGCCTTGTCATTTGCTTGCATGTTGCATCTTATCATTGCATCATGTGCATTGCATCATGTCATCATGACATCATGTCATTTCTTTTCTTAACTCAACTAATTAAATGGCATGGATCTTTGATCCATTTAAACCGAGGGAATTCACGTGGTGATTTCTCTTTATCACATACCCTCCCAATATTAGGGGGCTATAATAAATATTCCATTCATTTGGATTCACCGCAAACACACTTACAGTTTAAGTTCATGCCTTTTCCTTCTCATTTTCCCGGCCTCCAGCCTTGTTATAAATTCTTTCGTCACCTTCCCAAACTCCGCCAAATGTTCGCCATTTTGGACACTTCTATCTCCTACGTCCACTTCTAACTCATTTGGTTTAAATTCAATCATATTGAATTTAAACATTTTTTTCCAAATCGTTGGAGTGGTCTTGGTTGGCTTGGTGTTCCTCCAGTAAGTCCCACCGATATGTTACATATTTTTTGCCAAGCCCTTTTTGCTATTTTTTTCCTGCCCTTTTTCTTATTATTCCTTTTCTGTTTGGAGGAAGAGAGAGCTTAGCCCAGCAGGCCTCTCGAGGCCCAGTCCATCCCCGCCGGCCTCTTGGACCTCCACCCAAACCGGCCCATCCTCCCCTAGGCCCAACATCTCCCTATCTAACCCTAGCCCGCTCAACCTCTCTCTGCCCAATCCCCTCTCTCCCCTTCGTTCTCCTCCTGGCGCCGCCACTCGCAGGGAGAGAGAGGAGCAGGGCCCTCGGCTCGATCCCGATCCCCTCGACCACTTTCCTCCCGATCCCACGCAGCCCCCATCGCCACTTTCTTCCTCCGCCGCCAGCGCCCGATCCCCTCGCTCATCTCTCCCTCATCCTCCTCGACATCGCGGTCCTTCCAGCCCCGCGAGCCTACTCCGCCGCCTCCTCCCCCCCCCCATGCCGCTGTCGCGCCGGCATGTGACTGCAGTCGTCGTCCTTGTCCGCGCGCAGATGAGCACGCCCACCGAGCTCCATCGTGCCCTCGCGCCCTCAAGTGCCTCGCGCCCCTGGTCGTCCTCGCTCGTTCGTCGCGACATCAAGCCAGCAGGACTCCCCTGCATCGCTGAACCCCGCTCGCCATCGTCTTGCTTCGCTGGAGGAGAGGGCCAGCGCCGTCCCCATGCCCTTCGCTCGTGCCAGGACTCGTCATCGCCGCCGATCGAGTTCCTCGCTGAACCCCGCTCGCCGGTGTTCCGTTCTCGTCCGGATCCAGAGGATCCCGTCACCTGTTGCCGGTTCCTCACAGGGTTTCGAGAGCTGCTGCTCGCTTGGACCGCTGCCCTGCCAAGACGAAGACTGCCCTATACCGCCACCTCGCTGGATCGTCGAGATCATCTCGGATTGCGCCAAGTACAGGGAGGCTTGTGCGTTTTCGTTGCTTCATACCCGTTGAATCGTCAAGTTTGACTACCGTGGACGTGCACTTCGCCAAGTACCACGACTATAATCGTTGCCTCGAGGACACTGAGTACAACTACACACGACGATGCGTCAAGTACCTCGACACCCGGCGCCTAGAATGACTACCGACGCTGAAGACCCATGAACAAAAACCGTCAAGTTCGACTACCGTGGACATGCACTTCACCAAGTACCATACCGTTTTGGAAGACCCGTGAACATCAAGTTTTTTGCCATGAACGGTTACAGTGTGTGGGACCGGCAAGTACCCTCTCTGGATCGCCAAGTTCAGCTACCGATGACACATACCACTACCGCCGCCGTGATCGCGAGAACGTCTACTTCCTCTACTTGGCACCGAACGAGAACTGTCCCGTTTGCACACCTCAAAGGTATAACCCGAGACGACGTCCGTGAAACGAATGCTTGCGATGTTTGAGATGCTCATGTTTGAACCGTGTCCGAGTTGTCATTGCTCGTTCCTCCTCGGTTGCCATGCCATCGACCCATGGGAAAACCCGGTATCCGGGAGCACCCCACCATCTTGCACGACACGCCCCGTCACTTTTCCTTTTGCACCGGCATCTCAATCGAGTTACCGGAAACCGAGATGTTGCCGTGGCATCATTTTCGGATTCATTGCCGTGGCACCCCTTTCGTTTCCGCCATGATGACAAATGCTTCATAATAATGCTCTTGTCAACTTTTCATAAATATTGCATAAAACTTGCTCATGTCATCCGCATCATGATAACAACAATTAAAATGTTTAAATTGATGTTTGGCTAAATTTTCTTAAATGTCATGTTAAAATGCTTTAATTCATAACTAAATAACCGTAGCTCCGATTTAAATAAACTTTATATGTAAATGGGGTAGAATTTTGCCTAGTTTATCATGGTGACCTTACTTTGCATGTTAAACAACTCTAAAATTGTGTTTAGGACAGATCAGGACCAATCCTAATATTTGCACATGGGGATTTTCCGGACTTGTTGTTTTGTTGTTCCGGCCTCATTTAAACTTGACTAGATAGGTAGTTTTCATTTGCTTCACCTCTTGCCATGTTAATCAAAATTTAATATTGTTGGGTACATAAACGAGAGGGAACTAAATAATTGATGTGGTGTTTTGTCAATATGCATCTCGTTGCATATTGAGCTCCACTTAAATTGTAGGATTGCTTGTGCACTTTGCCATGCCATGCCTCTTTAAACCGGACATGCATCATACTCGATTGTGTATCATGCCATGTTGATGTGTTGGTTGTTTACTATGTTTTGTGCTTCTTTTCTGGTGATTGCTTCTTCGGGTTGGTTCTGGTAACGTCGTGTTGTGAGGATCCGTTCATCTACGCCCGTTTGTCTTCTTCATGGACTCGTTCTTCTTCCTTGTGGGATTTCAGGCAAGATGATCATACCCTCGAAATCACTTCTATCTTTGCTTTGCTAGTTTGCTCGCTCTTTTTTCTATGCCATTGCTACGATGCCTACCACTTGCTTGTCAGCCTCCCAAATTGCCATGTTCAGCCTCTAACCCACCAATGTCCTAGCAAACCGTTGATTGGCTATGTTACCGCTTTGCGCAGCCCCTCTTATAGCATTGTTAGTTGCAGGTGAAGATTGAAGTTTGTTCCTTGTTGGAACATGGAGATGTTGTTCCTTGTTGGAACATTTATTTACTTGTTGGGATACCACCATATATCTTATTTAATTAATGCATCTATATACTTGGTAAAGGGTGGAAGGCTCGGCCTTATGCCTGGTGTTTTGTTCCACTCTTGCCGCCCTAGTTTCCGTCATATCAGTGTTATGTTCCCGGATTTTGTGTCCCTTACGCGGTTGGGCTATAATGGGAACCCCTTGACAGTTCGCCTTAAGTAAAGCTTCTCCAGCAATGCCCAACATTGGTTTTACCATTTGCCACCTAGCCTTTTCTTTTCCCTTAGGAGTCACGTTCCTAAGGGTCATCATTATTTTACCCCCCCCGGGCCAGTGCTCCTCTGAGTGTTGGTCCAACCTGTCAGCTGCCGGTGGCCACCAGGGGCAACTCTGGGCTGGCTTGCCCGTACCTAGGACAATCTGAGTGTGCCCTGAGAAAGAGATATGTGCAGCTCCTATCGGGATTTGTCGGCACATTCGGGCGGTGTTGCTGGTTTAGTTTTACCCTGCCGAAATGTCTTGTTGTACTGGGATACCGAGTCTGATCGGAACGTCTTGGGTGGAGGTCTATTCCTTCGTTGACCGTGAGTGCTTGTTATGGGCTAAGTTGGGACACCCCTGCAGGGATTTGATCTTTCGAAAGCCGTGCCCGCGGTTATGGGCAGATGGGAATTTGTTAACGTCCGGTAGTAGAAAACCTGAAGTGACCTTAATTAAAATGAATCAATCACGTGTGTAACCGTGATGGTCTCTTTCCGGCGGAGTCCGGGAAGTGAACACGGTTGTTGGAGTTATGCTTGACGTAGGTAGTCCAGGATCACTTCTTGACATACTTTTATCGACCGTGCTTTGCCTTCTCTTCTCGCTCTCATTTGCGTATGTTAGCCACCATATATGCTAGTCGCTTGCTGCAGCTCCACTTCATACCTTTTACCTTACCCATAAGCTTAAATAGTCTTGATCGCGAGGGTGCGAGATTGCTGAGTCCCTGTGGCTGACAGATACTTCCAAACCAGCTTGCAGGTTCTGATGAGACCGTGTAGATGACGCAACCAAGCTCAGGAGGAGCTCGTTGAAGATCTTGTCCTTTGTGTTGTTTCGTTCTAGTTGATCAGTAGTGGAGCCCAGTTGGGGTCGATTGGGGACCTTTGTCGCATTTGGGGTTCTTCTTTTATTTTGGTTCCGTAGTCGGACCATGAGTGTATTTGATTGATGTAATGCTTTAATCATGTATTGTGTGAAGTGGCGATTGTAAGCCAACTATGTATCTCTTTCCTTATTATTATTACATGGGTTGTGTGAAGATTACCTCACTTGCAACATATGCCTTCAATGCGACTATGCATCTAAGTCGTGCCTCGACACGTGGGAGATATAGTCGCATCGAGGGAGTTACATAATCCTTAGATCATGGAGCAAGTCTGCATCATTGCTACTAACATTTTTCAACTTATTTTTTCTCTAGGAACATATCAAAAATAAACGGGAAACTACATCGCGAGCTATTGATCTACAACATAGATATGCAAATACTATCAGGACTAAGTTCATGATAAATTAAAGTTCAATTAATCATATTACTTAAGAACTCCCACTTAGATAGGCATCCCTCTAATCATATAAGTGATCACGTGATCCAAATCAACTAAACCATGACCGATCATCACATGAAATGGAGTAGTTTTCAATGGTGAACATCACTATGTTGATCATATCTACTATATGATTCACGCTCGACCTTTCGGTCTCAGAGTAACAAGGCCATATCTGCATATGCTAGGCTCGTCAAGTTTAACCCGAGTATTTCTGCGTGTGCAAAACTGGCTTGCACCCGTTGTATGTGAACGTAGAGCTTATCACACCCATTCATCATGTGGTGTCTCGGCACAACAAACTTTGGCAACGGTGCATACTCAAGGAGAACACTTGTACCTTGAAATTTAATGAGAGATCATCTTATAATGCTACCGTCAATCAAGCAGAATAAGATGTATAAAAGATAAACATCACATGCAATCAAAATATGTGACATGATATGGCCATCATCATCTTGTACTTTTGATCTCCATATCCAAAGTACTGTCATGATCTCCATTGTTACCGGCATGACACCATGATCTCCATCATCTTGATCTTTTATCAACGTGTCTTCACATGGTCGTCTCACCAGCTATTGCTTTTGCAACTATTGCTATCGCATAGCGATAAAGTAAAGCAATTACATGGCACTTGCATATTATGCAATAAAGAGACAACCATAAGGCTGTTGCCAGTTGCCGATAACTTCAACAAAACATGATCATCTCATACAATAACTTATATCTCATCACGTATTGACCATATCACATCACAACAAGCCCTGCTAAAACAAGTTAGACGTCCTCTACTTTGTTGTTGCAAGTTTTACGTGGCTGCTACTGGCTGAGCAAGAACCATTCTTACCTACACATTAAAACCACAACAATATTTCGTCAAGTATGTGTTGTTTTAACCTTCACAAGGACCGGGCGTAGCCACACTCGATTCAACTAAAGTTGGAGAAACTGACACCCGCCAGCCACCTGTGTGCAAAGCACATCGGTAGAACCAGTCTTGCGTAAGCGTACGCGTAATGTCGGTCCGGGCTGCTTTATCCAACAATACCGCCGAATCAAAGTATGACATGCTAGTAAGCAGTATGACTTGTATCGCCCACAACTCACTTTGTTCTACTCGTGCATATAACATCTACGCATAAACCTGGCTCGGATGCCACTCTTGGGAAACGTAGTAATTTCAAAAAAAAACTACGCACACGCAAGATCATGGTGATGCATAGCAACGAGAGGGGAGAGTATTGTCCACGTACCCTCATAGACCGTAAGAGGAAGTGTTATGAGAACGCGGTTGATGTAGTCGTACGCCTTCACGATCCGACCGGTCCAAGTACCAAACGTATGGCAGCTCCGAGTTCAGCACACGCTCAGCTCAATGACATCCCAGGAACTCCGAACTAGCAGAGCTTCACGGGAGAGTTCCGTCAGCACGACGGCGTGATGATGGTGATGATGTTGCTACCGACGCAGGGCTTCGCATAAGCACCGCTACGATACGATCGAGGTGGATTATGGTGGAGGGGGCACTTCACACGGCTTGGAACAATCAACTTGTGTGTCTTGGGGTGCCCCCTGCCCCCGTATATAAAGGAGCAAGGGGGAGGCTGGCCGGCCCTTGCAGGGCGCACCAGGAGGAGGAGTCCTCCTCCTAGTAGGAGTAGGACTCCCCTTTCCTACTCCTAATAGGAGGGGAAAGGAAGGAGGAGAGGGAGGAAAGGAAGGAGGAGAGGGAGGAAAGGAGGAAAGGGGGGTGGCCCCCTAGTCCAATTCGGTTTGGGCTGGGGGGCGCGCCCTGCCTTGTCCTGCCTCCACTCTTCCACCACTTGGCCCATGAGGCCCAATAGTTCTTCCCCCGTATTCCCGTAACTCCCCGGTACTCCGAAAAATACCCGAATCACTTGGAACCTTTCTAATGTCTGAATATAGTCGTCCAATATATCTATCTTTACGTCTCGACCATTTTGAGACTCCTCGTCATGTCCCCGATCTCATCCGGGACTCCAAACTACCTTCGGTACATCAAAACATATAAACTCATAATACCGATCATCACCAAACATTAAGCGTGCGGACCCTACGGGTTCGAAAACTATGTAGACATGACCGAGACACGTCTCCGGTCAATAACCAATAGCGGAACTTGGATGCTCATATTGGCTCCCACATATTCTACGAAGATCTTTATCATTCAAACCGCATAACAACATACGTTGTTCCCTTTGTCATCGGTATGTTACTTGCCCGAGATTCGATCATTGGTATCTCAATACCTAGTTCAATCTCGTTACCGACAAGTCTCTTTACTCGTTCCATAATACATCATCTCGCAACTAACTCATTAGTTACAATGCTTGCATGGCTTATAGTGATGTGCATTACCGAGAGGGCCCAGAGATACCTCTCCAACAATCGGAGTGACAAATCCTAATCTCGATCTATGCCAACTCAACAAGTATGATCGGAGACACCTATAGAGCACATTCATCATCACCCAGTTACGTTGTGACGTTTGGTAGCACACAAAGTGTTCCTCCGGTATTCGGGAGTTTCATAATCTCATAGTCATAGGAACATGTATAAGTCATGAAGAAAGCAATAGCAATATACTAAATGATCAAATGCTAAGCTAACAGAATGGGTCAAGTCAATCACATCATTTTATAATGATGTGATCCCGTTAATCAAATGACAACTCAGGTATATGGCGAGGAAAATTAACCATCTTTGATTCAACGAGCTAGTCAAGTAGAGGCATACTAGTGACACTCCGTTTGTCTATGTATTCATACATGTACTAAGTTTCCGGTTAACACAATTCTAGCATGAATAATAAACATTTATCATGATATAAGGAAATAAATAATAACTTTATTATTGCCTCTAGGGCATATTTCCTTCAGCAATCTATATCAAGAACATTGAAATCTACAGTCACATAATTCCTATTTTCAATAATAAGAACATCATTAATCCTTCCCACATGTTTCTTAATGGTGGAATCCGCAAGATGCAAATTTAAAGAACAATCATCAAATTCACGGAAACCTACCACATCACACAAAGTTTTTGGAATCGTGGAAACACTAGCACCCAAATCAAATAAATCATAGCATTCATGATCTTTAATCTTAATTTTAATTGTAGGTTCCCGCTCATCATAAAGTTTTATAGGAATAGAAACTTCTAATTCAAGCTTTTCTTCATAAGAGTGCGTTAAAGCATCAACAGTATATTTAGTAAAGGCCTTATTTTGATCATAAGCATGAGGAGAATTTAACATGGATTGCAACAAGGAAATACAATCTATCAAAGAGCAATTATCATACTTAAATTCTTTGAAATCAAAAATAGTGGGTTCATTGCTATGTAAAGTTTTGACCTCTTCAATCCCACTTTTATTAATTCTAGCATCATGATCTAAAAACTCCGAATCATTGGGACGCCTTTTAACTAAAGTTGACTCATCTCCAGTCCCATCTTTATCAAGATTCATAATGGAAAACAAATATTTAATAGGAGACACATGAATCACTTTTGGATATTCATCATTATTATCATGAAAACTAGAAGAACACGCTTTCACAAAGCAATCTTTTTTAGCACACATCCTAGCGGTTCTTTCTTTGCATTCATCAATGGAAATTCTCATGGCTTTGAGAGACTCAATGATATCATGCTTAGGTGGAATAGATCTAAGTTTCAAAGAATCAACATCAAGAGAAATTCTATCCATGTTCCTAGCCAACTCATCAATCTTGAGCAATTTTGCTTTAACCAAAGCATTGAAATTCTTTTGCGAACTCACAAATTCTTTAACACTAGTCTCAAAATCAGAGGGCATCTTATTAAAATTTCCATAAGAGTTGTTGTAGGAATTACCATAATTATTAGAGGAATTATTAGGAAACGGCCCAGAATTAAAATTTCCTCTATATGCGTTGTTACCAAAATTGTTCCTACCAACAAAATTCACATCCACAGATTCATTATTATTCTCAATCAAAGTGGACAAAGGCATATCATTAGGATAAGAAGAAACACTTTTATTAGCAAACAATTTCATAAGTTCATCCATCTTTCGACTCAAAACATTAATCTCTTCAATCGCATGAACTTTTTTACTAGTGGATCTTTCGGCGTGGAGAATAATTAACCATAATATTATCTAGGATTTTAGTAGCTTCTCCTAAAGTGATTTCCATAAAAGTGCCTCCCGCGGACAAATCTAAAAGATTTCTAGAAGCAAAATTCAATCCGGCATAAAAAATTGTATAATCATCCATAAATTCAAACCATGTGTAGGGCAATTACGTATCATTAATTTCATCATCTCCCAAGCTTGTGCAACATGCTCATGATCAAGTTGCTTAAAATTCATAATATCATTTCTAAGAGAGATGATCTTAGTGGGGGGAAAATACTTAGAGATAAAAGCATCTTTGCATTTATTTCCATGAACCAATACTATTTTTAGACAAAGAAGAGAACCAAGTTTTAGCACGATCTCTAAGAGAAAATGGAAATAGCTTTAATTTAACAATATAATTATCCACATCTTTCTTCTTTTGCATATCGCACAAATCAGCAAAGTTGTTTAGATGGGTAGCGACATCTTCACTAGGAAGGCCAGAAAATTGATCTTTCATTACAAGATTCAACAAAGCAACATTAATTTCACAAGATTCAGCATCGGTAATAGGAGCAATTAGAGTGCTAATAAATCATTGTTGTTGGTATTGGAAAAGTCACATAATTTAGTATTGTCTTGAGCCATCCTGACAAACAATCAATCCACCAAACAGGCACACAAGAAGCGAGCGAAAAGAGACGAATGAAAAAGGGCGAATAAAACAGCAAAGGTGAAGTGGGGGAGAGGAAAACGAGAGGCAAATGGAAAATAATGTAATGCGAGGGATAAGTGTTTGTGATGGGTACTTGGAATGTCTTGACTTGAGCGTAGTTCTCCCTGGCAATGGCGCCAGAAATCCTTCTTGCTACCTCTTGAGCATGCGTTGGTTTTCCCTTGAAGAGGAAAGGGTGATGTAGCAAAGTAGTGTAAGTATTTCCCTCAAATTTTGAGAACCAAGGTATCTCCAATAGGAGACTACACACACAAGTCGCCTAGTACCTGCACAAACAATCAAGAACCTTGCAACCAACGCGATAAAGGGGTTGTCAATCCCTTCACGGCCACTTGCTCTGATAAAGATAATAAGATCAATATTTTTGATATTTTTGTTGTATAGATTGGAAAGTAAAGATTGCAAAATAAAATAAATAGTAAACTAGAATTGTAGATCAGAAACTTATATGATGTAAAATAGACCCGGGGGCCATAGGTTTCACTAGTGGCTTCTCTCATGATAGCATATATTACGGTGGGTGAACAAATTACTGCCCAGCAATTCATAGAAAAGCGCATCTACTACTATTATTCCACACATCGACCGCTATCCAGCATGCATCTAGAGTATTAAGTTCATAAGAACAGAGTAACGCATTAGGCAAGATGACATGATGTAGAGGGATAAACTCAAGCAATATGATATAAACCCCATCTTTTTATCCTCGATGGAAACAATACAATACGTGCCTTGTTTCCCCTGCTGTCACTAGGAAAGGACACCGCAAGATTGAATCCAAAGCTAAGCACTTCTCTTGTTGCAAGGAAGATCAATCTAGTAGGCCAAACTAAACGGATAATTCGAAGAGACTTGCAAAGATATCAAATCATGCATATAAGAATTCAGAGAAGAACCACATGATCAGAAACCCACAATTCATCGGATCTAAGCAAACACACCGCAAAAGTATTACACCGAATAGATCTCCAAGAACATCGAGGAGAACTTTGTATTGAGAACCAAAGAGAGAAGAAGCCATCTAGCTAATAACTATGGACCCGAAGGTATGTGGTAAACTACTCACACATCATCGGAGAGGCTATGGTGTTGATGTAGAAGCCCTCCGTGATCGAATCCCCCTCCGGCAGATCACCGAAAAAGGTCCCAAGATGGGATCTCACAGGTACAGAAGGTTGCGGCGGTGGAAAAGTGGTTTCATGGCTCCCCTGGATGTTTTAGGGTACATGGGTATATATAGCCGAAAGAAGTACATTAGTGGAGCTCCGTGGGGCCCACAAGGGTGGGGGCGCGCCTACCCCCCTGGGCGCGCCCCCTGCCTCATGGAAGCTTCGCGGACTTCCAGACTTGTACTCCAAGTCTCTTGGGTTGTGTTTGTTCCAAGAAAGATCGCCGCGAAGGTTTCATTCCGTTTGATATTCCTTTTCTGCGAAACACTGAAATAGGCCACAAAACAGCAATTTGCACTAGGCCTTCCGTTAATAGGTTAGTCCCAAAAATAATATAAAAGTGCATATTAAAGCCCATTAAACATCCAAAACAGATAATATAATAGCATGGAACAATAAAAAATTATAGATACGTTGGAGACGTATCAAGAATCATCGTAGCAATTTCCAAAGGTGGAAGTGATAAGTATGGAGTGTCGAACCCACAAGGAGCTAAAGGTAAGATCAATATTGTCTCAAGTCCTATCTGCCACTGATACGACTCTACGTACACCGAAAGTTTGCTTTCATCTAGAAACGAGAATAAAACTACGGTGTGGGTATGAAGAGGATAAATTTGCATGTTATCGAAGAGCTAAAATATAAAATAGGTGTTGTTAACATAAAGTTAGAATATATTAATATATTACAAATAGAGAGTGTGGAATAATGATGGGTCGGTGTGTGGAATTGTCCTAGGCAATTGTTAAAAAGATTGGTAATCATTATTGCAATTTCATATGAGGGAGAGGAATAAGCTAACATAATTTCTCTACATGGATCATATGCACTTATGATTGAAACTCTAGCAAGCATCCGCAACTACTAAAGATAATTAAGGTAAAACCCAACCATAGCATTAAAGTATGAAGTCCCCTTTATCCCATATGCAACAACCCCCTTACTCGGGTTTAAGCTTCTATCACTCTAGCAACTCACTATAAGAGAATCATGAACATATTGCAAAACCCTACAGCGGTAATCCTTCACATGTGCGCAGCATAGAAGGCACCATAGGACAGCACCAAAATAAAACATACAACTCAAACCAATCTAGATCATCAATCAACCCAAAATACAAAGCAAATCTACTCAAAACATCATAGGATGGCAACACATCATTGGATCATAATATGTGGCATAAAGCACCATGTTCAAGTAGGGGATTACAGTGGGGTGCGGGAGAGTGGACTGCTTAAAAGAGATGAGGAAGGTGATGAAGATGGTGATGTTGATGAAGACGATCACAACGGCGATGGTTTCCCCGGTGGCACTCCGGCGCCACTTAGAGATATGGGGAGAGAGTCTCCCCCTTGTGCTTCCTCCTCCATGCCCCCCTAGATGGGGAGAGGTTATCCCTCTGGTCCTTGGCCTCCATGGTGATGATGCCCCCCTCCGGCTTCCTCCTCCATGGCCTCCGATAATGATGGCCCCCTCCGGCAAGGTGTCGGAGAGGGCCTAGATTGATTTTTTGTGGCTATAGAGGTTTGCGGTGGCGGAACTTCCGATCTAGATTTCTTTTCGGGGGTTTTGGTATTTATAGGAATTTTTTGCATCGGTCTCACGTCAAGGGGGTCCACAAGGCAGCGGCAAGACAGGGGGGCGCCCTCCCCCCTTGTGGTTTCCTCAGGACTCCTCTGGCCCAACTCTTGTGCTTCGGGGGTCTCTTTTGGTCCATAGAAAATAACTGTAAATTTTCAGCTCATTCCGAGAAATTTTATTTTTGCACAAAAAAAAGACACCACGGTAGTTCTGCTGAAAACAGCGTCAGTCCGGGTTAGTTCTAATCAAATCATACCAAAATCATATGAAATTGTTATAAACATGGCATGAATACTTCATAAAGTATATATACATTGGGGATGTATCAACATCCCCAAGCTTAATTCCTGCTCGTCCTCCAGTAGGTAAATGATAAAAGAAATAATTTATGAAGTGTGAATGCTAGCATAGTGCATCATTATATATCATAAATAGTAGCTCATCTCATAATACTTCCCATGATCAAGTAACAAGTTATTCACGTGTTAAAGTATAGACCACAAAGTTTCTTGAAAACTAACAAACTATGTTCTCAGTCACCTAATAATTGCAATTCATCTTACGTTTAGGAAGGGTCTATATATGTAAGAGCTTTGATTTAGAAAATTCCACATACTCAACTATCATATAGTCTTCCATGATTGCTAACACTCAACGCATATTTTTAGAACAAATATCATCCGTCAAACACAGAAAAAGATATGGGCTTAATGTTTCGCCTCCCAAGTTATTTATCATATAGATAATTGTCAACAATAATAATTCATGATCAAATATATTTGAATGGCCATATATGCTAGGATATTTCCCCACCAGATGATGCTTGCCAACTAAATAATAAATGAGGTTGAACTAAGAAGGAATACTACTGACTCTTGCATAAAAGTAAATACATGAAAGTAAAAGATAGGCCCTACGCAGAGGGAAGCAGAGGTTGTCATGCGCTTTTTAATTTTGTATGTGCAAACCCTTAATGCAAAGGAACATCACGCTGTATTGCCCTTTGTGATAGCAACCTTTATTATGCAGTCCGTCGCTTTTATTTCTTTACCATGACAAGTTCATACAATGCTTATTTCCCCTTACAATAAAAGATCATACATATTTAGGAGCAATTTTTATTGCTTTTTGCACTGATGACAACTTACATGAAGGATCTTATTCAATCCATAGGTGGATATGGTGGACACCCATGGCATGAAATGAGGTTTAAGGGTTTTGGATGCACAAGTACTATCTCTACTTAGTACAAAATTTTGGCTAGCAAAAGATCCTAAGCAAGCACCACGTGTTAGAGGATCCATAACAATATAACTTCTATGCAAATATACCCAAACATAAATCATTACGTTGCCTTCCTTGTCCAACTTCAACTAATTCCTCAAGTATTAAAATAATTAATGGGCCTCACAATCATAGAATATGTCCAAGATAGTATATTTATATGTGAAATCTCTCTCGCTTCAATATTCTTTCATGAATTGTTCAAGTGACCAATGTTGTGTTTGCTAACTTTCAATAAATTTTACCACCCATACTTCTTATATGTGAATTCATTACTCCCCATGGGATAAGCATATGAAGCATACTTAATTTATATTTATGATATTCAATTCATTCAGCCATTTACTCATAGGATATAAGTGAAGCAAGAGAGTAAATGACAAAACTAATCCAGAAAGATACAAGTGAAGAAAAATGAGTAGTCAAATAGTTAAATAGCCATGGGAGGACTCTCTCTCATTCAAGATTTCAGATCCAATGATTTTATTCAAACAACAAGTAAAATTAAAATACGCTCCAAGCAAAACACATATCATGTGATGAATAAAAATATAGCTTCGAATAAGGTATACCGATATTTTTAAAGACTAAAGAGGGGATGCCTCTGGGGCATCCCCAAGCTTAGGCGCTTTTGTCTTCCTTGAATATTACCTTGCGGTGCCTTGGGCATCCCCAAGCTTAGGGTCTTTCCACTCCTTATTCTCCTCGTATCAATATCTCTCCCAAAACTTGAAAACTTCAATCACACAAAACTTAACGGAACTTCATGAGATGGGTTAGTATGATAAAGAGCAAATCATTCACTTTGGTACAATCAAGATAAGATTCATAATTGTTCTCACACAATGCCTACTGTACCATATCATTTCTACAATTTATATTGAGCAATATAAGCCATAGAAACTAGAAAACAAGCAAACTATGCATTGAAAACAGAATCTATCAGAAACGGATCACTCTGTAATGATCTGAACAACAATCATACTTCTGCTACTCCAAAAATCCTAAAAACTTAGGAAACCCTAGGCAATTTGTATATCAAACTTGTGTAAAAAATTCAGATGAAAATCACACTTCTCTGTTTATTGAAAATTATTTTACTGGGCGCAAAAGTTTCTGTTTTTCAGCAAGATCAAATCAACTATCACCGTAAGCCATCCCAAAGGTCTTGGCCCAAACACTAATTAAAACACCAAAACAAAATTAATACATAGCTAATAATGTGTTTTTATTGAAAAGCAAAACCAAAAACTAAAAACATAAAAATAAAATTGGGTTGCCTCCCAACAAGCGTTGTTGTTTAATGCCCCTAGCTAGGCATGCTATTTTAATGATACTCTTCCAAGCCCATTTTCATGATAGTCTTATCCATACTCCAAAAGATAGAAGTGAAGTTCATGGAGCATTCTACAATTAATATAGATTTACCAACATCCAAGCTCAAAATATATAAGTGAAGCACAAAGGGCATTCTATAAAGCCATACTCAAAAGATTTAAGTGAAGTGTATGAAGCATTCTATAAATCAATGAAGTACTATCTCATACTAGCATGGTGCATAAAGGAAAATAAGGAAAAAATAAACTCAAAAGACACATATCATGTGAACAAAACAAAAACCAAGGTATACCGATAATTGTTGAGGAATAAAGATGGGATGCCAACCGGGGCAACCCCAAGCTTAGATGCTTGAGTATCCTTGAAATATTTACTTGGGGTGCCTTGGGAATCCCCAAGGTTGAACTCTTGCCTCTCCTTATTCTTCTCATATTGATAACTCCTCGATCTTCGATCACTTCATCCACACAAAACTTAACAAAAAAACTTGTGAGATCTGTTAGTATAATAAAGTAAATCACTACTTGTAGGTACTGTTGTAAACTCATTCCAATTTCATATTATCATTATATCTACTATATTCCAACTTCACCATGGTTCATACCCCCGATACAACTCATAGATTCATCAAAATAAGCGAACAACACACAGAAAACACAGCCTAACAAAAACATGATGGTCTGTAGCAATCTGGAAACTTCATATACTTCTATAACTCCAAAAATTCTAAAACAATTAGGAAAAAACAAACAATTTGTATATCAGTACTTTGTAAAAAAATCAAGATTTTATCACACTCCAGTAAAAAATGTAAATTCAATGACTACAACAAAAGTTTTTGTTTTTTTTGCTGCATACACCAAACAAGCAATTTAAACATTCTAAAGCCAAATATTGGCACATTATTTTTATAACACAATGGATATATACAAGTGGATAATTATTTTTGAGAAACTTCCATAAAAAATTCTACATTTTTTCCATGAGCATGAACACAAGTGTTCGACCCTCACTTCTCCAATGCATAACCTTCCAATCACTTCTCTTTTTGAAAAAGTTTTAAGGCATAAGGGGCAAGTAATATTTTTGGTATTTTGCATTCTTTAAAAAAAATTGTTTCACCCATGACTAAAGAAAAAAACAAAAGGGAAAAATCTACTTAGTGAAGAAAGCAAACAAGCACACACGAGAATATCAACCCCATGCTATTGCTCCCCGGCAACGGCGCCAGAAAAGAGCTTCATAATCCCCAAGTGTAAGGAATCATCATAGCAATTTCCAAAGGTGGAAGTGATAAGTATGGAGTTTCGAACCCACAAGGAGCTATAGGTAAGATCAATATTCTCTCAAGTACTATCTGCCACTAATACGACTCTACGTACACCTTTATCCATACGCAACAACCCCCTTACTCGGGTCTAAACTTCTGTCACTCTAGCAACCCACTATAAGCGAATCATGAACGTATTGCAACACCCTACAGTGGGAATCCTTCACGTGTGCGCGGCACAGAAGACACGATAGGACAGCACCAAAATAAAACATACAACTCAAACCAATCTAGATCATCAATCAACCCAAAAGACAAAAGAAATCTACTCAAAACATCATAGGATGGCAACGCATCATTGGATCATAATATGTGGCATAAAGCACCATGTTCAAGTAGGGGATTACAATGGGGTGTGGGAGAGTGGACTGCTTAAAAGAGATGAGGAAGGTGATGAAGATGGTGATGTTGATGAAGACGATCACTGCGGCGATGGTTTCCCCGGTGGCACTCCGGTGCCATCGAAAGAGAGGGGGAGAGAGAGTCTCCCCTTGTGCTTCCTCTTCCATGGCCTCCCCCCTGATACATCTCCAATGTATTTATAATTTTTTATTGTTCCATGTTGTTTTATTATCAATCTTGGATGTTTTATAATCATTTTCTAGTCATTTTATATCATTTTTTGGTACTAACCTATTGACATAGTGCCAAGTGACAGTTGTTGTTTTTTCCATGTTTTTTACATCGCGGAAAATCAATATCAAACGGAGTCCAAATACCACGAAAATTTACGGAGATTTTTTATGGGCCAGAAGGAAGGCAATGGGCCCTGGTTGCACCTGGGGGTGCCCCGAGGGGGGCACAACCCACTAGGGCGCGCCCCGGTGGGTTGTGCCCACATCGGGTGCCCTCGGGCCGCCTCTTTGCTCTATAAATACCCCAAAAATACCAGAACCCTAGGGGAGTCAACGAAATATTCATCCAGCCGCCGCAGAGTCCAGAATCACCAGATTCAATCTAGACACCATCACGGAGGGGTTCACCACTTCCATTGGTGCCTCTCCGATGATGCGTGAGTGGTTCTTTGTAGACCTTCGGGTCCGTAGTTAGTAGCTAGATGGCTTCATCTCTCTCTCTCTCTCTCTCTTGATCCTCAATACAATGGTCTCTTGGATATCCATATGATGTAACTCTTTTTGTGGTGTGTTTGTTGGGATCGATGAACTTCGAGTTTATGATTAGATCTATGTTTTATATCCATGAAAGTATTTGAGTTTCTTTGATCTCTTTTATGCATGATCTCCTATAGCCTCGTATTTCTTCTCCGATATTTGGGTTTTGTCTGGCCAACTTGATCTATTTATCTTGCAATGGGAAGAGGTGTCAGTAGTGGGTTCGATCTTACAGTGCTTGATCCAAGTGATAGAAAGGGAACCGACACGTATGTATCGTTGCCACTAAGGATGAAAAGACGAGATCTATATCTACCTCCATGTAGATAAATGGATCTTGTCTACATCATGTCATCGTTCTTATTGCATTACTCCATTTTTCCATGAACTTAATACACTAGATGCATGCTGGATAGCAGTCGATGTGTGGAGTAATAGTAGTAGATGCAGGCAGGAGTCGGTCTACTAATCTTGGACGTGATGCCTATGTAATGATCATTGCCTGGATATCGTCATAATTATTTGAAGTTCTATCAATTGCCCAACAGTAATTTGTTCACCCATCATTTGCTATTTTTCTCAAGAGAAGCCACTAGTGAAACCTACGGCCCCCAGGTCTTCTTTCTCATATATTTGCCTTGCGATCTATGTTTCCTTTGCATTTTTATTCAAATATATTAAACCAAAAATCCAAAAATACCTTGCTGCAATTTATTTTATTTGGCGTTCGATCTATCCATCTACTACAATTTACCTCATGTCTGTTTGCCTATCTTGAGGTGCCGTACCCTGGAAGGGATTGACAACCCCTTTAACACGTCGGGTTGCGAGGTGTTGTTATTTGCGTGTAGGTGCTGCTTATGTTGTGTTGCTTGGTTCTCCTACTGATTCGATACCTTGGTTTCATAACTGAGGAAAATACCTACCGTCATTGTGCTACATCATCCCTCCCTCTCCAGGGAAATACCGACGTAGTTCCAGCTACCATCAAGGAGAATTTCTCGCTCCGCTGCCGGGGAGGATCTTCAACATAACCAGGTTCCTACATCTCCTTGAAATTTACATAATTTTCCATTTGCCTCTCATTTTCCTCTCCCCCACTTCACAAAAAATTTCCGTTTTATTCGCCTCTCTTTTTCGTTCGCCGTTTTCTTGCCGGATCTGATTTTGACTGCAATCTTGTCGTGTGGTCATCATGACTCAAGAGAACACCAAGTTATGTGATTTCTCAAATACCAACAACAATGATTTTATTGGCACTCCGCTTGCTCCTCCCGCCACTAGTGCGGATACTTGTGATACTAATACTGCTTTGCTGAATCTTGTTATGAAAGACCAATTTTCCGGTACTCCTAATGAGGATGCCGCGTCCCATCTTAATACCTTTGTGGAATTATGCGATATGCAAAAGAAAAAAGATGTGGACAATGATGTGGTCAAGATGAAATTATTTCCGTTCTCTTTGCGTGATTCTGCAAAAAATTGGTTCTCTTCTTTGCCTCGCAATAGTATCAATTCTTGGAATAAGTGCAAAGATGCTTTTATCACTAAGTATTTTCCTCCTACAAAAATTATTTCCCTTAGAACCCAAATCATGAATTTCAAGAAAATTGAACATTAGCATGTTTCGCAATCTTGGGAAAGGATGAAAATGATGCTAAGGAATTGCCCAACTCATGGGTTAAATCTTTGGATGATCATACAAAAAATTTATGCGGGGTTGAATTTTATTTCTCGTAATCTTTTAGATTCCGCCGCGGGTGGTACTTTTATGGAAATTACTTTGGGTGAAGCCACCAAATTGCTTGACAATATCATGACAAAATATTCACAATGGCATACCGAAAGAGCTCCTACTAGTGAAAAAGTTAATTCGGTTGAAGAAATTTCTTCTTTGAGTGATAAAGTTGATGCTCATATGAAATTGGTTGCTAGTAAAAGTTCTCCTATTGATTTTAATGATATGCCTTTGTCTACTTTGGTTGAGCAAATAGTGATGCCATCGATGTGAATTTTTTTTCTCGCAATAATTTCAACAACAATGCTTATAGAGGTAATTTTAATCCTAGGCCTTTTCCTAGTAATGCCTCTAATAATTATGGTAATTCCTATGGAAATCAATCTAATAAAAATAATAGGAACACCTCTGATCTTGAGAATAATATTAAAGAATTTATCAATACTCAAAAAGCTTTCAACACTTCCATAGAAGAAAAGTTGAATAAGATTGATGATTTGTCTAGAAGTGTTGATAGAATTGCTCATGATGTGGAAAATCTCAAGATGAAAATTTTGTGACTAAATTAGATGAATTAATTAGAGCTCTTTATGTTTCTATGGACGAAAGTAAGAAAAGAACTGCTATGCTTAGAGCTAAAAGAGAATTTTTAGAAAAAGCTTTTTCTAGTGATTATTCTTGCAAAAGTGATGAAGATCTTAAAATGATTGGTGTTTCTTCTATTGATTCCTTGTTTAGTAAAGTTAAGAATGATGAAACAGGGACTGGAGAAGAGTCAACTTTAGTTAGAAGGTGTCCCAATATTTCGGAGGGTGAAAATCTTGTTGAGGAAATTGATGAAAATGGGTTTGGAGAGGTCAAAACTTTAGCTAGTGATGCACCCACTCTTTTGGATTACAAAGACTATAATTATGATAGTTGCTCTTTGATTAATTGTATTTCTTTGTTGCAATCCATGATAAATTCACCCCATGCTTATGAAAAAAACAAAGCTTTTACTAAACATATTGTTGATGATATGATGAAAGCTTTGGAAGAAAAGTTGGAATTAGAAGTATCAATTTCTAGAAAATTATATGATGAGTGGGAACCTACTATCAAAGTCAAGATTAAAAATTATGAATGTTTTGTTTTGTGTGACTTGGGTGGTAGTGTTTCTACAATTCTAAAATCTTTATGTGATGCGCTTGGTCTTACCAATCTTGAAGAATATTCACTGAATTTGCACTTGGCGGATTCTACTATTAAAAAGCCTATGGGAAGAATTAATGATGTTCTTATTCTTGCAAATAGGAATTATGTGCCCATAGATTTTATTTTTCTTGATATTGATAGCAATCTGTCTTGTCCAATTATTCTAGGTAGACCGTTTTGACACACTATCGGTGTCGTGATTGATATGAAAGAAGGCAATATTAAGTTCCAATTTCCTTTGAGGAAGGGTATGGAACACTTTCCTAGAACTATAATTAAGCCACCTTATGAATCAATCATGAGGGCATCTTATGGATCTCGAACCAAAGATGACAAAAATTAGATCCTTGCTTTATGCCTAGCTAAGGGCGTAAAACTATAGCGCTTGTTGGGAGGCAACCCAATGAATAAAATTTATTTTTGCTTTTTGCTTTCTGTTCTTGAGTGTTAGCACAATTATGCAACTGTTATGATTGTCTTTTTATGTTTTAATTACTGTTTGTGCCAAGTAAAGCCTTTAGGATCTTCATGGGCAATAGTTGTTTGATCTTGCTGAAAAAACAGAAACTTTTACGCTTGCGAAATTAATTTTCATTTTTTACCAGAGAGCGATAAAATACCTATTCCACTTGCAGTAGATCAATATACAAATTTCTCAGGCTTTCCTAAGTTTTCAGAGTTTTTTGAGTTACCGAAGTATTCAAAATAGTCAGATTTCTACTGACAGATTCTGTTTTCTTTGTGTTGTGTGCTTATTTTGATGGCTCTAGGGTTATCTTTGATGAGTTTTTGCCATAGAAAAGTTGGAATATAGTAGATATAATATATAAAAATATGAATTGGTTTGATACAACACTTATAGTAGTGGTTTATTATTCTTATACTAACGGATCTCACGAAGGCTTTGTTGAGTCTTGTGTGATTGAAATTTTCAAGTTTTGGGTTATCTTACGACGGATGAAGGAAGGATGTAAGAGCCTAAGATTGGGGATGCCCCGGCATCCCAATATATTATCCAAGAATGAGCAACCAACTAAGCTTGGGGATGCCCCCGAGTGGCATCCCCGCTTTCTTCCAACAACTATCGGTGTTTTACTCAAGACTATATTTTTATTCGTCACATGATATGTGTTTTGCTTGGAGCGTCTTGTATGATATGTGTCTTTTCTTGTTTTATTTTTTGTTTTAAGTCACCAATCCTTGCTGGACACACCTATTTAAGAGAGCCAAAATTATGTCATGACTTGTTAAAATTGCTCTCTATGCTTCACTTAAATCTTTTATGAGCTAGGACTTGCTCTAATGCTTCACTTATATCTTTTTGAGCGCGGTGTGCTTTGTTATTTTTGAAGAAATGCTCTCTTGCTTCACTTAGATTTGTTTGAGAGTTAGTAAAATTTTGAAGAAATTCTCTCTTGCTTCACTTAAATTATTTTGAGAGAAAGAAATTTGTTATGCGCATGTTCTTCACTTATATTTGTTTCAGCTTATGAAAAGCAACACATGAAAATTAGTGCCAAAGTGATAGATATCCAAGAAGGATAAAGTAAAAGAAAATGTCATGAAGATCATTGGACAAAATAAACTTGATTCTTAGTAATAGTTTTGAGATATGATGATGTGATACGTGAGTTATGTTGATGAGTAAATATTGGTGTTAAGGTTTGTGATTCTCTATGCAGGCACAAACGTCAATAATCATGCAATGAAAATTATATCCTACTCGTGGTGCATTATTCGGTGTTAATTATGCTTAATTCTTGCTTATGAGATTATTCGTTTCTTGGTTGGTCGCTTCTCAGTATTTCTGCTAGCCTTCATTTTGCACTAAGTATGACCTCTACTTGTGCATCCAAAATCCTTTAAACCTGTTTTGCCACATGAGTCCACTATATCTACATATATGCGGTATTATTTTGCCGTTCTAAGCAAATTTGCATGTGCCATCTCTAATTTTCAAAATAAACTTCTCTTTCGTGTGTTTGTTTCGCTCGCGGAGCGGTGAGGGGTGGCTAATTTTTTCGATGCTAGATGTGTTATTCTCAAGATAAGTGCTTATTCAGTTGTCATTGCACGAGAGTAAGGCAAAGGTATTAGGGATGCCCAGTCCCGAAATGCAAAAAGAAATGAATTTAGTTTATGAATAAATTCCTTGGAAAGTGTTGGTATGGAGGGCACCCGTGGATATGGTTAGCCATGGAAAGTGAAAGTTATGGTGAAATAAGGAATAAACTTCATTTTCTCTTTGGGAACCGCCTATGATATATCTATGCATGGAAAGTATTGGGAACTCTAAGTCATTTTCGTTGGTGAGATGGATAGACCTCCCAAAATGTTTTTATCTCATTTTTTTCGCTTTGAGCTCTGGCACCTCTACAAATCCCTACTTTCCTCTACGAAGGGTCTATCTTTTACTTTATGCAATTTTTATTTCGAAATTTGAGTCTCCATCTTCTCTCATGAAAGCACCAACTAGGAGGCAGTATGATCGTGCTCAAGTATCGGGTGTAGTTAATATTCGAGTATGTTTCATGAATGGATCAATGTTTGAGCATGATGGGCTAGGGATAACTTATTTTAGCATTGATATTTTGAAAGACATGGTTGCATGTTGATATGCTTGAGTATCTAAATTATTATGTCAAAACTAGACTATTGCTTTGAATCACATAAATGTCCATGCTACAAAGAAAAGAATATGATATGACTTGATGAATGATACTTCTCCGTCGTATCTACTTTTCCAAACACTTTTGCACTTTTTTGGACACTAACTTGCATGATTTGAAGGGAACTAACCCGGACTGACATTGTTTTCAACAGAATTGCCATGGTGTTATTTTTCTGCAGAAATAAAAGTTCTCAGAATGACCTGAAAATCAATGGAGATTATTTTTGGAATATATATAAAAAATACTGGCAGAAAGATCCACGCCAGGGGGCCCACACCCTGTCCATGAGGGTGGGGGCGCGCCCCCTGCCTCGTGGGCCCCCTGACGCTCCACCAACCTCAACTCCAACTCCATATATTCACTTTCGGGGAGAAAAAAATCAGGGAGAAGGATTCATCGCATTTTACGATACGGAGCCGCCGCCAAGCCCTAAACTCTCTCGGGAGGGCTGATCTAGAGTCCGTTCAGGGCTCCGGAGAGGGGAATCCGCCGCCATCATCATCATCAACCCTCCTCCATCACCAATTTCATGATGCCCACTATCGTGCGTGAGTAATTCCATCGTAGGCTTGCTGGACGGTGATGGGTTGGATGGGATTTATCATGTAATCAAGTTAGTTTTGTTAGGGTTTGATCCCTAGTATCCACTATGTTCTAAGATTGATGTTGCTATGACTTTGCCATGATTTCAGATATGAACCTATTATGTTTTCACATCTGAACCTATTATGTTTTCATGAATATATGTGAGTTCTTGATCCTATCTTGCAAGTCTATAGTCACCTATTATGTGTTATGATCCGTTAACCCCGAAGTGACAATAATCGGGATACTTACTGGTGATGGCCTTAGTTTGAGGAGTTCGTGTATTCACTATGTGTTAGTGCTTTGGTCTGGTACTCTATTAAAAGGAGGCCTTAATATCCCTTAGTTTCCAATAGGACCCCGCTGCCATGGGAGGGTAGGACAAAAGATGCCACGCAAGTTCTTTTCCATAAGCATGTATGACTATATTCGGAATACATGCCTACATTACATTCATGAACTGGAGCTAGTTTTGTGTCACCCTATGTTATAACTGTTGCATGATTGATCGCATCCGACATAATTATCCATCACTGATCCATTGCTTACGAGCTTTTCATATATTGCTCTTCGCTTATTTACTCTTCCGTTGCTACTGTTAAAATCGCTATAAAACCAAAAATATTACCTTTTCTACCGTTACCACTATTATCATATTACTTTGCTACTAAATACTTTGTTGTAGATATTAAGTTTCTAGGTGTGGTTGAATTGACAACACAGTTGCTAATACTAGAGAATATTATTTGGCTCCCCTTGTGTCGAATCAATAAATTTGGGTTGAATACTCTACCCTCAAATACGGTTGCGATCCCCTATACTTGTGGGTTATCAAGACTATTTTCTGGCGCCGTTGCTGGGGAGCATAGCTCTATTCTTTGAGTCACTTGGGATTTATATCTGCTGGTCACTATGAAGAACTTGAAAGATAAAAGAACCAAGATTTTTCCCTCAACTACGAGGGGAGGTAAGGAACTGCCATCTAGCTCTACACTTGATTCACCTTCTGTTTTGAGTAAACTTGCGACACCTACTCCTGCTATTCATTCTGATATGTCGCATGTTATTGATGATGCCACTTCTACTTTGCATGATACTTATGACGAAACTACTTCTATGCTTGATAATACTGTGCCACTAGGTGAATTTCTTGATGAACAACTTGCTAGGGCTAGAGAGAATGAAATTATTGAAACTGATAATATTGATGAAAGTGATGATGAAGATTCTCCCCCTAGATATGAATTGCCTGTTGTGCCTGAGGGTTATGTTATGGATGAAGAAACTGCTAGAGACTTTCTTTCTTGCAATGATAGATCTGATCTTAAGAAATTATTAGTTAAGCTTAAAGAAAAGTCTTTGAATGCTAGAATGAAATATGACCCTGCTTTTGCTACTTCACCTATCTTTATTACTGATAAGGATTATGATTTCTCTGTCGATCTCGAGTTAATTACTTTGGTTGAATATGATCCTTTTTATGGCGATGAATCTGAAACTGTTGTGGAACATCTTACTAAATTAAATGATATAGCCACCCTGTTTACTCATGATGAGAAAACTCGCTATTACATTATCCTTAAGTTGTTCCCATTCTCATTAAAGGGTGATGCTAAAACATGGTTTAATTCTCTTGATCCTCGTTGTGTGCGTAGTCCCCAGGATATGATTTATTACTTCTCTGCTAAATATTTCCCCGCTCATAAGAAACAAGCTTCTTTAAGGGAAACATATAATTTTGTGCAAATTGACGAAGAGAGTCTCCCACAAGCTTGGGGGAGGCTTCTCCGATTACTTAATGCTTTGCCTAATCATCCTCTCAAGATGAATGAAATACTTGATAATATTTATAATGGACTAACCGATGCTTCGAGAGACTACCTGGATAGTTGTGCTGGTTGTGTTTTCAGGGAATGAACTTTTCATCAAGCTGAATTGCTATTGAATAATATGTTGACAAATGAAAATAATTGGACACTTCCTGAACCAACTCCTAAGCCAACTCTGAAGAAAGGGGGTATTCTATTTCTCAGTCCTGAAGATATGCAAGAGGCAAGGATCTATGAAAGAAAAAGGTATTAAAGCTGAAGATGTTAAGAATTTACCACCTATTGAAGAAATACATGGTCTTGATAACCCAACATAGGTAGTAAAGGTAAATTCTCTCTATAGATTTGATGAAGGTGATATTCCTCGTAATAAGTCTGCTAGCCAATGCTTAGATGATTTTGATAATTTTATGGCAAGAAAATTTCAATGCTTATGTTGGTAGACAATTGAAACACAATGCTGATATGCTTGAAAACTTGAGTGATTATATGGATAGTGTTAAAGGTGAACTTAAACTTATTAGTAAACATGCTTCTACGGTTACCACTCAACTAGAACAAGTACTTAAGGTTCAGAATGATTTGCTCAATGAATTAAATAATAAGAAAAATGATAATGTTGTTAGAGTTATGACTAGAGAGGGTAAAATGACTCAGGAACCTTTGTATCCTGAGGGCCACCCTAAGAGAATTGAGCAAGGTTCTTAGAGAACTAATGTAGATGCACCTAGCCCTTCTAAAAGGAAGAAAAAGAAAAATGATAGGACATGCTTCTAGTGAACCTGTTGTTGACACACCTAAGAATCCCAATGATATTTCTATTTCTGATGTTGAAACACAATCTGGTAATGAACATGAACCTAGTGATAATGTTAATGATGATGTTCATGTTGATGCTCAACCTAGCAATGATAATGATGTAGAGATTGAACCTGCCGTTGATCTTGATAACCCACAATCAAAGAATCAACATTATGATAAGAGAGATTTTGTTGCTAGGAAGCACGGTAAAGAAAGAGAACCATGGGTTCAGAAACCCATGCCATTTCCTCCTAAACCATCCAAGAAAAAGGATGATGAGGATTTTGAGCGCTTTGCTAAAATGATTAGACCTGTCTTTTTTGCGTATGCGTTTGACTGATATGCTTAAAATGAACCCTTATGCTAAATACATGAAAGATATTGTTACAAATAAAAGAAAGATACCGGAAGCTGAAATTTCCACCATGCTTGCTAATTACACTTTTAAGGGGGGAATACCTAAGAAATTAGGAGATCCAGGAGTACCAACTATACCATGCTCCATTAAAAGAAACTATGTTAAAACAGCTTTATGTGATCTTGGAGCCGGTGTTAGTGTTATGCATCTCTCTCTTTATATCGTAGAGTTGATTTGAATAAGTTGACACCTACTAAAATATCTTTGCAAATGGCCGATAAATCAACTGCTATACCTGTTGGTATTTGTGAGGATGTGCCTGTTGTGGTTGTAAACGTTACTATTTTAACAGACTTTGTTATTCTTGATATTCCCGAGGACGATAGTATGTCTATTATTCTTGGTAGACCCTTTTTAAATACTGCAGGGGCTATTATTGATTGCAACAAATGCAATGTCACTTTTCATATTAATGGTAATGACCATACGATACACTTTCCGAGGAAACAACCTCAAATCCATAGTACCAATTCTATTGGAAAATTTTCAACGATTACTATTGGAGGTTTTGAATTTCCTCTTCCTACTGTCAAGAAGAAATATGATATTCTTATTATTGGGGACATGCATATCCCTCTTGAGGTAACCTAGTGTTATTCAAAAATTCTCCAGTTTCATGTTATTTGAAAAGAGTTTGTTAACAAGACTTGATCAACCTTGTTAGTGGATTCCTTTTGATGAGCATGAGATGCATGAATTTAGAAAACACAACTCTCTGTACCCTCTTTTTACTTTCTGTTATTTATATTAAATAAAGCAAAAATAATATTTTCTGTCTGTTTTCTGAATTATCCTTGAAATAAAAAATACCCTGAAAATATAAGTTCTCAAAATGCCCTGAAAATGAAATATGATTTTTTTTCTAGAATATTTAAGGATTTTAGGCACTAAGAACACAACAGGGGGAGCAGCCACGTGCCCACGAGGGTGGAGGGCGCACCCTACCCCCTAGGCGCGCCCCCTGCCTCGTGGACCACACGTGGGTCCCCTCCACTTATCCTTGCACCCAGACACTCCGTCTTGCTCCAGAAAAAATCATCCATCAGCTCAAACCCGAGTTCTTGCTCATCTTGCTGTCATTTTCGATATCCTTGCTCAAAGCTCCATTCACAAAACTGCTTTGGGGGATTGTTCTTTGGTATGTGACTCCTCCAATGGTCCAATTAGTTTTTGTTCTAGTGCTTTATTTATTGCAAATTTTTGCTGCTTAGGTGACCCTGTTCTTGAGCTTGCATGTCAAATTTATGTGGTCAAAAGTAGTTTTAATGCATGATATAGCCTCTAGACACTTGTAGGAGTAGTTGTTATCAATTTTGTTGAGTTTGGTTCACTTTTATTTTGAGTTACTAAAAAATTTATAAATTTTTTCAGAGGAAGAAATATGTTCAGGAAAATGTACCAAGGTGGTTCCTCAAGGAAACAAGGACCCAGGCCCGCAATACGTGAGCCGGACAATGAACTACCAAGGGATGCTCAAGTACGGCCTTGTGAATGGCTGTTAGAGGACCTCATGGTTCGGGTAGGAATCAAGGAAGAATTTGATGCATATGTGCATAACGCTGATCTGGAGAGCTTCGAGGCAGATAAGTGCCGACAATACCTCTATTTAACTGATTCATTTGTGAGAAGGTTTAACTTTACATCATCACGCAATTCTCAAACTGTCATGTTTGACCTTTATGATAAATCTTATACCATGGACTTAGAAGATTTTAATACTGCTTGTAAACTCCCGCAGTGGGGTAGTGTTAGTGAACCTCACAAATCTGAATATAAAGACTTTCTTACTAGTATAACTGTGGGGGGAATCTAGGGAAATCACGCAAGCTATCATAGGGAGCATCCATTTTCCTGCCATACATTATTTTGCTCTCTTTATAGGTAGATGCATTAACGGTAAGGATGAGGCATGTCACATGTGTGTTCCCGATCTTAGTGTTCTCAAGAGTGTTGTATTAGGAGATAGACAATATAACTTGGGGGCTATTATTGCACGTAGGTTGCATAATAATAGTATTAATGAAGATTTCTTTGGTGGAATTTATGCAACCCGCTTAGCTGATTTTCTTGAGATACCCATACGTGGAGATGATATTGAGTTGCCTCCTGCTTATTTAGATTATAATACTATGGTTCGTCATCAGTTTGTTGAGAGGAATGATCAGTCCCTCCAGTATCGACTAATCTTTGACATACGATGCACCTATCACGTCGCTCTCCCTGCTCCTACTTTCTTTGACTTTCAGGCAAAAGGGAGATATGTTATAACTAGGGAGGAGGCGAACGAGTACGAGAGGAGGGCAGAGGCAGCCCGCCTCCAAGCTGCAGCCCTTCAGGCAGTAGCTGATGCATCTCAGTACGACCCCAGCTTCAACTTCGGATATCCACCAGGCCATCCATGGGTATAGACAAACTTAGGCCAAAAGCCTAAGCTTGGGGGAGTGCGTATCTCTCACCGACATTACATTCATGTTCACAAACTCATGCCAATTGTCGGCGCTCATACTTTTTCATTGTATCATCCATGCTAGTTTAATTTCTTTATAAGCTTTCTTCTTGTGTGTTTGAAAAACCTTTAAAAACCAAAAAAATAGTTGTAGCTTTTAGCTAGTTTACTTTCCATGCTTGTAGTAGTAGTAGTAATTAAAAAGAAAACCCAAAAAAAATTCTCGTTCTTCTTTTGCTTGTTGGGAGCTTTCCCGTGTAAATAGTTTTATTTCCTTTCTTTTCCTTGGGGTCGAGAGGAGAAGACCATGATGAAAATGTTGAGTGGCTCTCATATGCATTATTGTTGATCTAACAAAGAGACCATATTACCTTGTCTTCTCCCTTGAATTGAATGCTTGCAGATTCTAGCTTAGTCCAATGCACGTGCACTATTATTATTATCCACACTTCGGTTGTGCAAGTGAAAGGCAATAATGACGATATATGATGAACTGATTGGGATGAGAAAAGCTGGTATGAACTCGACCTCTCTTGTTTTTGTAAATATGATTAGTTCATCGTTCCTGATTCAGCCTATTATGAATGAAACATGTTTGCAATGACAATTAGATATTATAGTTGCTTATGCCATGCTTAATTTTCTAGGAGTTTATGATGGTTTACCTTGCATGCCAACATGCTATTAAAATGGTTGTGATGTGGTATGATAGGGTGGTATCCTCCTTTGAACGATTCGAGTGGCTTGACTTGGCACATGTTCACGCATGTAGTTGAAACAAAATCAACATAGCCTCTACGATATTTATGTTCATGGTGAATTATATCCTACTCATGCTTGCATTCGGTGTTGATTAATTTTAATGCATGTTCACGACTGTTGTCACTCTCTAGCTGGTCGCTTCCCAGTCTCTTTATAGCCTTCACTTGTACTAAGCGAGAATACTGCTTGTGCATCCAACTCCATAAACCCCAAAGTTATTCCACATGAGTCCACCATACCTTCCTATATGCGGTATCTACCTGCCGTTCCAAGTAAATTTGTATGTGGCAAACTCCAAACCTTCAAATAAACATTCTGTTTTGTATGCGCGAATATCTCATGTATCAACTAGGGCTATCTGTATCTTCCATGCTAGGCGGGTTATTCTCAAGAGGAGTGGACTCCGCTCCTCATTCACGAGAAAATGGCTGGTCACTGGGATGCCCAGTCCCATGCTCAAATCAAATCAAAATAATTGCAAACAAAACTCACCCAGGATTGTTGTTAGTTGGAGGCACCCGTTGTTTCGGGCAAGCCATGGATTGATGCTTGTTGGTGGTGGGGGAGTATAAACTTTACCATTCTTCTTGGTAACCGCCTATAATGTGTGTAGCATGGAAGATATCGAGATCTCTTGGTTTTTATGTTGACAATGAAACTATACCGCTCAAAATATTATTCATCTCTATTTCAAAATCGAGTTTTGGCACCTCTACAAATCCCTGCTTCCCTCTGCGAAGGGCTTATCCATTTACTTTTATGTTGAGTCATCATCCTCTCATTAAAAAGCACCAGTTGGAGAGCACCGCTGTCATTTGCATGTATTATTATTAGTTTACATTGAGTATGACTTGATTGGATCTCTTTTACCATGAATTACAATGTCTAGTCAGTCCTTGGTCTTTAAAGGTGCTCTGCATTTATGTTTTGCGGTCTCAGAAAGGGCTAGCGAGATACCATCTTATTATATCATATTATGATTGTTTTGAGAAAGTGTTGTCATCCAAGATTTATTATTATTGCTCGCTAGTTGATTATGCCATTGATATGAGTAAACATGAGACCTAAATGTTATTGTGAATATGGTTAGTTAATAATCTTTGCTGAAAACTTGAATGCTGGCTTTACATATTTACAACAACAAGAGCAAACAGAGTTTGTAAAAGTCTTTCTTTATCACTTTCAGTTTGTCAAGTGAATTGCTTGAGGACAAGCAAATGTTTAAGCTTGGGGGAGTTGATACGTCTCCGTCGTATCTACTTTTCCAAACACTTTTGCCTTTGTTTTGGACTCTAACTTGCATAATTTGAATGGAACTAACCCGGACTGATGTTGTTTTCAGTAGAATTGCCATGGTGTTATTTTTGTGCAGAAATAAAAGTTCTCGAAATGACCTGAAAATCGACGGAGATTATTTTTGGAATATATAAAAAATATTGGCGAAAAGATCCACCGCAGCCCCGCCCCGCCGCTTGTATCAAGCCAGGTTAATGGGGGTACGTTTTAAGTAACTTTTTTCGCGGGTCAAATTCATGTAGATACTAAGTAGTTACCAACATAGAAACTAATTAGTTAAGAAGTGTGTCACTAAATCTCACCATCATCAACTACATCTCCTGTAGAGGTACCGCTGACACCATAACCAACATTGTCCTCGCCACTATTGAAGCCTTCCATGGGACACCGGCCTCCCTCCTAGGCATATAAAACTGCAACGTCAGTGCAATAGAGTAACATGAAAAATGCAACAATGACGAACTAGAAAACCAATTGGTATATCTATACTACTATATAGTTTACGGGTTTTGAATAGGAGCTGACCATCAATCCTAACCATTTATGTCCTATATCCAACGGCTGAAAGTAGCGGGATTCGCAGTGAACAGTGCATGGTTGTTGCATCCACCATGTTCTAAAATGAACCGCCTGATACTTCTCAAGAGATGTGGCCCGAACTAATTGCTCTTGGGCCAGACATGTTGTAGCTTGAGGTTGGCAACGAGTTGAGCCTAAAAAAGTGGTTTCGAAGGCAGCACATGCGTTCAGATATGTGGTTAGGAAGTTAGAAATTTGGATTCATTATTGTGTTCTCCCTAGTTTTTTTAACACCATATAAACACGAATGATGCTCACACAGATGCACATACACTTAACCCTAGGAACGCACACACACACCTCTGAGATACTGAGCCGACACAATATTTTGAGATTGAGAACGTCTCTATTAGCAGCTTCGTAGTCGACAGAAATGTATTCTCTCACTGAGCGTACATTGCTGAAAGGTTTAAACTAAATTCAGAAAAATGCGACCACCAATGCCAAGTTTACGACTTGAATCTTGATGGGTTGGCCCCATCACAAAAAAATCTAACCATTAGTACGCTCAGCTCACGTTAGTGTTTTTTTAAGAAGAAGGATAGCACCCTCTGCATTGGAGTGTTCTTGCTAGTGTTGGATGTCGTCTAAGTTATCCATACTCTAGTAGAGTATGTTTTTTTGGGGGGAAGTTATACATAATATATGTTGATCACGAGTAATGGGGTAGTTCGTATTTATATTGGTAAAAAAAACCTTGACTTGCTGGTCAATAAGTTAGGTCCGTGGCCACTTACGGTGTGACCGATTGAGCAACGTGACACTATGATTGTGCTGTATGCCATGAAACTCAGCCAGTGTTTTCTGAAGAAAGCTAACATCGATTTACTCAAGTCAAGCAGGCACGTAGGTGCACTCGTCGAGACCACCGGCCAAACGTGCGTGACAAATGACGGATGACAAATCCTATATCTCGAACAAACTAGTCTACCAAACCCATCAACGCTAAGATTCGTCGTAATAACACACGGGTCACTGAAGATGGCTACTTTGTTCATTCTACCTTTGAGTTTTCAGGCACGTACTGTAGCCCTGTAGCTTAGATATATGGTACGTTTGGGTTTTTTTTAAATGAAGGCAAAAGATTTGGCTCATTCATTAAATAAGAGGAGAAAAGAGTTTTACAAATGACCCACGTTCACGGCATGATGATTACTCGCGTACAACCAGCCCTAGTTTTTAACATCCACGGTAACCCTAAGGTTAGCCTCTAGAACGACGCTATTAAGAATGATTGGCGGTGAAGCACTCTTGTGACGAAAAATTCAGGCATTTTTCTTGTTTCAAATAGAACAAAACAAATGAAACCATGCAAGCAAAGACGAACAACGACATGTCTAGCGGTGGATCGGAGCGCGCGCACACGTCGCCGTTGACGTGAACTCGATTGATGGACCTGTGCGCCTGTCTTGTCGCCGTCGTCGCACGTGTCGACGTGTGCGCGCCGTCGGCCGGCTGGCCCGCCCACCCGATCTTGAAACTGCTGAGAGAGATGGTGGTGGTCATCCGTCCTCGACGATGATGACGACGACGCATGGAAACGGACGCGCGCAGCCAGAGATGGACTGTAGGAACTCCCGCCAAGCACTCCAGTTGCATGAATTGACATGGAGCTCCGTGACAAAACCTGGCGCGTGCAGTGCAGGTCAGCTCAAATGATAAGCCCCGAGCTGCCTGTACAAATTTCTCCCGGGACTTGCATGTATTATTATTATGTGTGTGTTTGCGTATCAGTATATGTATTCAGATAACAAAGAATATAAGGTGACAATAACTGCAACTTTTCTGCCAATTCTGGTAGAGGCCCATGCTGCAGCTGGTAGTAGTGTGTGTGTGCCGCCGCCACGCAAATAATTGGCGGATAGAAATGTGTATATATGTAGTTGCCGGTGAGATGGGCGAGAATAAACTAAAGGGGACGGCGATGTGGATGGCCGAGATGCTCGCACGCATGGATGGCTGGATGCACGGTCAGCAGGGAGTTCAATTGCATGAAGAAAGCCGTTTGAACGTGACGACCATATCTATATCTAGCTACTAGCTAGGTACGTACGTAGTCCCTGCATCGATCGATCTCTTGACCATTCCGTATCACTGCCCTCGTTCAGCAGCCACATGAAAATGAAATGAAAACAATTGGCTTCTGCAACCGTTGGAATTCAACATGACCAGGTGCATCATACGTAAGCCGCCAAGTGTTCACGTGCTGAAACAGAAAATGTGTCAAGACAAGTTCAGAGATAAGCCTGTGTGTGCATCCGAGCGTGCATTCCAGGGTGCAGAGGGCGGGAGGTTTATCCTTCCTTTTCCGAAAAAAGTTAAGAGATGAAACTTGCATCGTTCTCCGAGCATGCAGGACCAGATATATGCCAATCCACTGTGCCACTAGAACGGATGAGTAAAGAAAACACGTTCTCTTGACGGCTTGACCATTCCGCTGGTCAGTCAAGAACTATAGATATAACTATCAATAACATTTTACAACATTCCTACTCCATTTATAGCATGCTTTTTTGATTACTGATGAAGTGTTTGTAGTGATTCTTCATTTGTCCATGCAGTTGGGTCAATAAAAGTACATAAGGTCTACAATTAGGTTAGGAGAATAGTACAACAATAATAAGTAAGTGCATCTCCAACGATAACACACAAAACAAACTTAGTATTTATCCGCGGATGAGTGTGGACTTGTTCGAGGACAGTCATTCAGGAGCCGGTCATCCAATGTTTCGTTCCAAATGTTTGCCTGCAATACAAACAAATACGGACATAATTCATGCAAACACGACAAAATTCATATAAATGGCCACAAGTTCAGACATAATTTGTATAAACCGGATGATATTTCGTCCGTTCAACTAAACTAATTTGTAGTAGACGCCGACCTCGTAGGTCGAGCCGGGCAGGTCAGCGGCACCTTCGTTGTTGTTTGTGTGATCATCGTCAGAGTGGTCCTTCCAGCAACGGTAGGGTGCGGGGGCGTGGCAACCCTTCCCGGCCGCCATCTGGCACTCGCGAAGGAGTCGCTTAGCTTCCTCCCGCGTCATGCGGAGGGCCGCCTCGGCCAACGCTAACCCTGGCCAGGGGTGCCCTGCCCTTGCCCTGTAGGCGACGGTGGTGATGTCCCGGAGCAACCACTCCTCCCGATCTTGGCGAGCTTCCCCCAAGGCGGCGCATTCGTTGAGAGGGCGTCTCCGCAGTTGTCATCGACAAAAGTCACTAGCCTAGGCCTCCCCCACTAGTAGAAAAAGGGTCAAATGTGAAGCACATTAGTGCCGGTTTGAATTTGAGCCGGCACTAATGTGTCCATTAGTGCCGGTTCCAACGGCTAGGCGGGAGGAGATCTTTAGTACCGGTTCGTAGCGAACCTTTAGCACCGGTTCGTGCCACGAACCGGTACTAATGAGAGTGGTGGCAGGATGTTGTCAGAGTGCGGCCCCTCCAGCACCTTTAGTACCGGTTCGTGCCACGAACCGGTACTAAAGGTCGTCCTACATAGACCCTTCGTCCACCAGCACTCTGTTCTTCCCCCTTTCCCCTCTCCCTCTCCTCTGTTCTTCCCTTCTTCCTCTCGAGTTCATCACAAAATTTGCCCCAAATTTGTCAAGATTTGCAGGCCCCCATCCATTCAAATGATCACAAAGGTTAGCAACTTTGTCCTTTCATCTCTCATTGCTAGATTAGCTCTTGCACTGGTTTATATAGTGATTAATTGTGGGTTTTAGTAATTTGGGAGGAATTATATGTGGTAGTGCTTGATTTATATGCAAATTGAGGTCAAAATAACACTTAGTTTGCATATGTAGGTGCGGTTTACTTAGTGCCTTCTAAATCTCCGTCGTAACTGTTCGAAATATGCCCTAGAGGCAATAATAAATTGATTATTATTATATTTCCTTGTTCATGATAATCGTTTATTATCCATGCTAGAATTGTATTGACAGGAAACTCAGATACATGTGTGGATACATAGACAACACCATGTCCCTAGTAAGCCTCTAGTTGACTAGCTCGTTGATCAATAGATGGTTACGGTTTTCTGACCATGGACATTGGATGTCGTTGATAACGGGATCACATCATTAGGAGAATGATGTGATGGACAAGACCCAATCCTAAGCCTAGCACAAGATCGTGTAGTTCGTATGCTAAAGCTTTTCGAATGTCAAGTATCATTTCCTTAGACCATGAGATTTTGCAACTCCCGGATACCGTAGGAGTGCTTTGGGTGTGCCAAACGTCACAACGTAACTGGGTGGCTATAAAGGTACACTACGGGTATCTCCGAAAGTGTTTGTTGGGTTGGCACGAATCGAGACTGGGATTTGTCACTCCGTGTGATGGAGAGGTGTCTCTGGGCCCACTCGGTAGGACATCATCATAATGTGCACAATGTGATCAAGGAGTTGATCACGAGATGATGTGTTACGGAACGAGTAAAGAGACTTGCCGGTAACGAGATTGAGCAAGGTATCGGGATACCGACGATCGAATCTCGGGCAAGTATCATACCGATAGACAAAGAGAATTGTATACGGGATTGATTAAGTCCTTGACATCGTGGTTCATCCGATGAGATCATCGTGGAACATGTGGGAGCCAACATGGGTATCCAGATCCCGCTGTTGGTTATTGACCGGAGAACGTCTCGGTCATGTCTGCATGTCTCCCGAACCCGTAGGGTCTACACACTTAAGGTTCGATGACGCTAGGGTTATAAAGGAAGTTTGTATGTGGTTACCGAATGTTGTTCGGAGTCCCGGAAGAGATCCCGGACGTCACGAGGAGTTCCGAAATGGTCTGGAGGTAAAGATTTATATATAGGAAGTCCTATTTCGGCCATCGGGACAAGTTTCGGGGTCATCGGTATTGTACCGGGACCACCGGAAGGGTCCCGGGGGCCCACCGGGTGGGGCCACCTGCCCCGGGGCCACATGGGCTGTAGGGGGTGCGCCTTGGCCTATATGGGCCAAGGGCACCAGCCCCAAGAGGCCCATGCGCCAAGATATGAGGGATAGGAAGAGTCCTAAGGGGGGAAGGCACCTCCGAGGTGCCTTGGGGAGGAGGGACTCCTCCTAGCCGCACCCTTCCTTGGAGGAAGGGCCAAGGCTGCGTCTCCCCCCCCTCTTCCTTGCCCCTATATATATGTGGGGGGTGGGAGGGCAGCCATACCAATGTTCTGGTGCAGCCCTCCCCTTCTCCCTAGTCCTTCTCCTCTCCCGTGGTGCTTGGCGAAGCTCTGCAGGATTGCCACGCTCCTCCACCACCACCACGCCGTTGTGCTGCTGCTGGATGGAGTCTTCCTCAACCTCTCCCTCTCTCCTTGCTGGATCAAGGCGTGGGAGACATCATCGGGCTGTACGTGTGTTGAACGCGGAGGTGCCGTCCGTTCGGCACTAGGATCATCGGTGATTTGGATCACGACGAGTACGACTCCATCAACCCCGTTCTCTTGAACGCTTCCGCTTAGCGATCTACAAGGGTATGTAGATGCACTCTCCTTCCCCTCGTTGCTAGTCTCTCCATAGATAGATCTTGGTGACACGTAGGAAAATTTTGAATTTCTGCTACGTTCCTCAACAGTGGCATCATGAGCTAGGTCTATTGCGTAGATTCTATGCACGAGTAGAACACAAAGTAGTTGTGGGCATTGATTTTGTTCAATATGCTTACCGTTACTAGTTCAATCTTGATTCGGCGGCATTGTGGGATGAAGCGGCCTGGACCAACCTTACACGTACGCTTAGGTGAGACCGGTTCCACCGACAAACATGCACTAGTTGCATAAGATGGCTGGCGGGTGTCTGTCTCTCCCACTTTAGTCGGATCGGATTCGATGAAAAGGGTCCTTATGAAGGGTAAATAGCAATTGGCATATCACGTTGTGGTCTTTGCGTAGGTAAGAAACGTTCTTGCTAGAAACCCATAGCAGCCACGTAAAATATGCAAACAACAATTAGAGGACGTCTAACTTGTTTTTGCAGGGTATGCTATGTGATGTGATATGGCCAAAAGGATGTGATGAATGATATATGTGATGTATGAGATTGATCATGTTCTTGTAATAGGAATCACGACTTGCATGTCGATGAATATGACAACCGGCAGGAGCCATAGGAGTTGTCTTTATTTATTTATGACCTGCGTGTCAACATAAATGTCATGTAATTACTTTACTTTATTGCTAACCGTTAGCTGTAGTAGTAGAAGTAATAGTTGACGAGACAACTTCAAGAAGACACGATGATGGAGATCATGATGATGGAGATCATGGTGTCATGCCGGTGACAAGATGATCATGGAGCCCCAAGATGGAGATCAAAGGAGATATATGATATTGGCCATATCATGTCACTATTATTTGATTGCATGTGATGTTTATCATGTTTATACATCTTATTTGCTTAGAACAACGGTAGTAAATAAGATGATCCCTCTTTAAAATTTCAAGAAAGTGTTCCCCCTAACTGTGCACCGTTGCGACAGTTCGTTGTTTCAAAGCACCACGTGATGATCGGGTGTTTGATCCTAACGTTCACATACAACGGGTGTAAGACAGATTTACACACGCGAAACACTTAGGTTGACTTGACGAGCCTAGCATGTGTACAGACATGGCCTCGGAACACAGAAGACCGAAAGGTCGAGCATGAGTCGTATAGAAGATACGATCAACATGAAGATGTTCACCGATGTTGACTAGTCCGTCTCACGTGATGATCGGACACGGCCTAGTTGACTCGGATCATGTAATCACTTAGATGACTAGAGGGATGTCTATCTGAGTGGGAGTTCATAAGATGAACTTAATTATCCTGAACATAGTCAAAAGGTCTTCGCAAATTATGTCGTAGCTCGCGCTTTAGTTCTACTGTTTAGATATGTTCCTAGAGAAAAATTAGTTGAAAGTTGAGAGTAGCAATTATGTGGACGAGGTCCGTAAACTGAGGATAGTCCTCATTTGCTTCATAGAAGGCTTATGTCCTTAATGCACCGCTCAGTGTGCTGAACCTCGAACGTCGTCTGTGGATGTTGCAAACATCTGACATACACGTTTTGATAACTACGTGATAGTTCAGTTAAACGGTTTAGAGTTGAGGCATCGAAGACGTTTTGAAACATCGCGAAACATATGAGATGTTTCGAGGGCTGAAATTGGGATTTCAGGCTCATGCCCATGTCAAGAGGTATAAGACCTCCGACGATTTTCTTAACCTACAAACTAAGGGAGAAAAGCTCAATTGTTGAGCTTGTGCTCAGATTGTCTGAGTACAACAATCATTTGAATCGAGTGGGAGTTGATCTTCCAGATGAAATAGTGATAGTTTCTCCGAAGTCATTACCACCAAGCTGCTAGAGCTTCGTGATGAACTATAATATATCAGGGACATATATGATGATCCTTGAGATATTCGCGATGTTTGACACCACAAAAGTAGAAATCAAGAAGGAGCATCAATTGTTGATGGTTGGTGAAACCACTAGTTTCAAGAAGGGCAAGGGCAAGAAGGGATACTTCATGAAACAGCAATTCAGCTGCTGCTCTAGTGAAGAAACCCAAGGTTGAACCCAAACCCGAGACTAAGTGCTTCTGTAATAAGGGGAACAGCCACTGGAGCAGAATTACCCTAGATACTTGGTAGATTAGAAGGCTGACAAGGTCGATAGAAGTATATAGGATATACATTATGTTGATGTGTACTTTACTAGTACTCCTAGTAGCACCAGGGTATTAGATACCGGTTCGGTTGCTAAGTGTTAGTAACTCGAAATAAAAGCTACGGAATAAACGGAGACTAGCTAAAGGTGAGCTGACGATATATGTTGGAAGTGTTTCCAATGTTGATATGATCAAGCATCGCACGCTCCCTCTACCATCGAGATTGGTGTTAAACCTGAATAATTGTTATTTGGTGTTTGTGTTGAGCATAGACATGATTGGATTATGTCTATCGCAATACGGTTATTCATTTAAAGAGAATAATAGTTACTCAGTTTATTTGAATAATACCTTCAATGGTCTTACGCCTAAAATGAATGGTTTATTGAATCTCGATCGTAGTGATACACATGTTCATGCCAAAGATATAGGATAGTAATGATAGTACCACCTACTTGTGGCACTGCCACGTAAGTCATATCAGTATAAAACGCATGAAGAAGCTCCATGTTGATGGATCTTTGGGCTCACTCGTTTTTGAAAAGTTTGAGACATGCAAACCATGTCTATTGGTGTATATGCATGAAGAAACTCCATGCAAATGGACCATTTGGACTCACTTGATTTTTGAATCACTTGAGACATGCAAATCATACCACATGGGCAAGATGACTGAAAGCCTCGTTTTCAGTAAAATGGAAAGCAACTAGTTGGAAGTAATACATTTTGATGTGTGCAGTCCAATGAGTGCTGAGGCATGTAGTGGATATCATTATGTTCTTACTTCACAGATGATTTGAGTAGATGTTGAGTATATTTACTTGATGAATCACGAGTCTGAATTATTGAAAAGTTCAAGTAATTTCAGGGTGAAGTTGAAAGATCGTCGTGACAAGAGGATAAAAGATCTATGATATGATCATAGAGATAAATATCTGAATTACGAGTTTGGCACAGAATTAAGACATTGTGGAAATTGTTTCACAACTAATACAGCCTGGAACACCATAGTGTGATGGTGTGTCCGAACATCATAACTGCACCCTATTGGATATGATGCGTACCATGATGTCTCTTATCGAATTACCACGATAGTTTATGGGTTAGGCATTAGAGACAACCACATTCACTTTAAATAGGGCACCACGTAATTCTGATGAGATGACACCGTGGTTTAGAGAAACCTAAGCTGTCATTCCTTAAAAGTTTGGGGCTGCGACGCTTATGTGAAAAAAGTTTCAGGCTTATAATCTCGAACCCAAAGCGGATAAATGCATCTTCATAGGACACCCAAAACAGTTGGGTATACCTCCTGTTTCAGATTCGAAAGCAATAAGGGATTGTTTCTAGAATCAGGTCCTTTCTCGAGGAAAAGTTTCTCTCGAAAGAATTGAGTGGGAGGATGGTGGAGACTTAATAAGGTTATTGAACCGTCTCTTCAACTAGTGTGTGACAGGGCACAGGGAGATGTTCCTGTGGCACCTACACCAATTGAAGTGGAAGCTTATGATAGTGATCATGAAACTTCAGATCAAGTCATTACCAAACCTCGTGGGATGGCAAGAATGCGTACTACTTTAGAGTGGTACGTAATCCTGTCTCGGAAGTCATGTTGCTAGACAACAATGAACCTACGAGCTATGGAGAAGCGATGGTGGGCCTGGATTCCAAAATGGCTCGAGGCCATATAATCTGAGAGAGGATCCATATATGAAAACAAAGTGTAGACTTTGGAAGAACTACTTGATAGTCGTAAGGCTGTTGGGTACATATGGATTTTAAAAGGAAGATGGACAATGATGGTAAATGTCACCATTAAGAAAGCTCGACTTGTCGTTAAGATGTTTTCCGACAGGTTGAAGGAGTTGACTACGGTGAGACTTTCTCACTCATAGCGATGCTAAGAGTCTGTTGGAATTATATTAGCGATTACTGCATTATTTATGAAATCTTGCAGATAGGATGTCAAAACATTGTTTTCTCGACGATTTTCTTGAGGAAAGGTTGTATGTGATACAACCGGAAGGTTTTGTCAATCCTGAAAGATGCTAATAAGTATGCAAAGCTCCAGCAATTCTTCTAAGGACTGGAGTAAGCATCTCGGAGTTGGAATGTATGCTTTGATGAGATGATCAAAGATTTTGGTGTATACAAAGTTTATGAGAAACTTGTATTTCCAAAGAAGTGAGTGGGAGCACTATAGAATTTCTGATGAATATATATTGTCGACATATCATAGATCAAAAATGATGTAGAATTTCTGGAAATCATATAGGGTCATTTGAAAAGTGTTTTTCAATGGAAAGCCTGGATTAAGCCACTTGAACATTGAGCATCAAGATCTATAAGGATAGATCAAAACGCTTAATGGTACTTTCAAATGAGCACATACCTTGACATGATCTTGAAGGTGTTCAAGATGGATTAGTCAAAGAAGGAGTTCTTGCCTGAGTTGTAAGGTATGAAGTTAAGACTTAAAGCTCGACCACGGTAGAATAGAGAGAAAGGACGAAGGTCGTCCCCTATGCTTAAAATGTAGGCTCTACAGTATGCTATGTTGTGTACCGCACCTGAAGTGTGCCTTGCCATGAGTCAGTCAAGGGGTACATGAGTGATCCAAGAATGGATCACAGGACAGCGGTCAAAGTTATCCTTAGTAACTAGTGGACTAAGGAATTTTCTCGATTATGGAGGTGGTAAAAGAGTTCGTCGTAAAGAGTTACGTCGATGCAAGCTTAACACCTATCCGGATAGCTCTGAGTAGAGATACCGGATACGTATAATGGAGCAACAATTTGGAATAGCTCCAAGTAGAACAGTTATTTGAAATGGCTCCAAATGTAGCGTAGTAGTTGCATCTACAAGATGACATAGAAATTTGTGAAGTACATACGGATCTGAATGTTGCAGACCCGTTGACTAAAACCTCTCTCACAAGCAACATGATCAAACCTAGAACTCATTGAGTGTTAATCACATAGTGATGTGAACTAGACTACTGACTCTAGTAAACTCTTGGGTGTTAGTCACATGGCGATGTGACCTGTGAGTGTTAATCACATGGCGATGTGAACTAGATTATTGACTCTAGTGCAAGTGGGAGACTGTTGGAAATATGCCCTAGAGGCAATAATAAATTGATTATTATTATATTTCCTTGTTCATGATAATCGTTTATTATCCATGCTAGAATTGTATTGATAGGAAACTCAGATACATGTGTGGATACATAGACAACACCATGTCCCTAGTAAGCCTCTAGTTGACTAGCTCGTTGATCAATAGATGGTTACGGTTTCCTGACCATGGAGATTGGATGTCGTTGATAACGGGATCACATCATTAGGAGAATGATGTGATAGACAAGACCCAATCCTAAGCCTAGCACAAGATCGTGTAGTTCGTATGCTAAAGCTTTTCTAATGTCAAGTATCATTTCCTTAGACCATGAGATTGTGCAACTCCCGGATACCGTAGGAGTGATTTGGGTGTGCCAAACGTCACAACGTAACTGGGTGGCTATAAAGGTACACTACGGGTATCTCCGAAAGTGTCTGTTGGGTTGGCACGAATCGAGACTGGGATTTGTCACTCCGTGTGACGGAGAGGTGTCTCTGGGCCCACTCGGTAGGACATCATCATAATGTGCACAATGTGATCAAGGAGTTGATCACGGGATGATGTGTTACGGAATAAGTAAAGAGACTTGCCGGTAACGAGATTGAGCAAGGTATCGGGATACCGACGATCGAATCTCGGGCAAGTATCATACCGATACACAAAGGGAATTGTATACGGGATTGATTAAGTCCTTGACATCGTGGTTCATCCGATGAGATCATCGTGGAACATGTGGGAGCCAACATGGGTATCCAGATCCCACTGTTGGTTATTGACCGGAGAACGTCTCGGTCATGTCTGCATGTCTCCCGAACCCGTAGGGTCTATACACTTAAGGTTCGATGACGCTAGGGTTATAAAGGAAGTTTGTATGTGGTTACCGAATGTTGTTCGGAGTCCCGGATGAGATCCCGGACGTCACGAGGAGTTTCGGAATGGTCCGGAGGTAAAGATTTATATATAGGAAGTCCTATTTCGGCCATCGGGACAAGTTTCGGGGTCATCGGTATTGTACCGGGACCACCGGAAGGGTCCCGGGGGCCCACCGGGTGGGGCCACCTGCCCCCGGGGCCACATGGGCTGTAGGGGGTGCGCCTTGGCCTATATGGGCCAAGGGCACCAGCCCCAAGAGGCCCATGCGCCAAGATATGAGGGATAGGAAGAGTCCTAAGGGGGGAAGGCACCTCCGAGGTGCCTTGGGGAGGAGGGACTCCTCCTAGCCGCACCCTTCCTTGGAGGAAGGGCCAAGGCTGCGCCTCCCCCCCTCTCCCTTGCCCCTATATATCTGTGGGGGGTGGGAGGGCAGCCATACCAATGTTCTGGTGCAGCCCTCCCCTTCTCCCTAGTCCTTCTCCTCTCCCGTGGTACTTGGCGAAGCTCTGCAGGATTGCCACGCTCCTCCACCACCACCACGCCGTTGTGCTGCTGCTGGATGGAGTCTTCCTCAACCTCTCCCTCTCTCCTTGCTGGATCAAGGCGTGGGAGACATCATCGGGCTGTACGTGTATTGAACGCGGAGGTGCCGTCCGTTCGGCACTAGGATCATCGGTGATTTGGATCACGACGAGTACGACTCCATCAACCCCGTTCTCTTGAATGCTTCCGCTTAGCGATCTACAAGGGTATGTAGATGCACTCTCCTTCCCCTCGTTGCTAGTCTCTCCATAGATAGATCTTGATGACACGTAGGAAAATTTTGAATTTCTGCTACATTCCCCAACAGTAACCACCGTCGATCGCCCGCACCGTCCCGTCGCCGGCACCAGCTTGTGGTGAGCCTCTTGTTCATGAAATTTTATATAAAAAATTGATGTTTGTGTGATTTGGATATATAGTTACTCGTATAATTATCTTACCCGTATGTTGTTTGTTATACATAGTGCCATGGTTTTTGCGGTGGTGATGATGTCACGGAGCAACCACTCCTCCCGATCTTGGCGAGCTTCCCCCAAGGCGGCGCATTCGTTGAGCGGGAGTCTCCGCAGTTGTCATCGACAAAAGTCGCTAGCCTAGGCCTCCCCCTTGACGCAGGCTCGTGATAGTGAGGCGGCGGTGGACCGCGGTACCGGAGCGATCGCTCGATCATGAGCTCCATTTGCACTTGATATTCCTATTACATCATCGTTGTCTCTGTGAGGAGGTGCGGTTGCTACTGCGCTCTTGCTCCTCCTCGATGCCGGTGATAATATTCTCCTTCTCCGTGTAGAGAACCAAGACTGTTGGGTTATATGGTAGGGTGCGTCGACTGCAAATTAAAATTTTTCTACGCGCAGAACAACCAAGAACATGCTACGAGAGATGGATCACAGTTCGTTACCACTAGACGCGCAGTGCCGTGCAGCGGAAGAAGAGTTGGGGCAGCGCGTCCGCGTGGATCGTCTCCTCCTCGTCTGATCTCCCTCGTACAGCCGGTAGTCGGTTCCCACGTACAGGTTCGCCAGAGCGGCGCAAGTGCACCGCCTCTAAAGGTATCCGCGCGTGCAGGAGGAACGTCGTGCGGCAGACTGCTAGGTCCGATCACACAACCGACGGCGAGTGGAGGTGTCTATTCGCAACACATGCAAAACCTAGTGACAGCGCCGAAGCGATCAACCGCGTGAGTGTGCGGCACCTCTACTTTATATAGGCGTCCGTCGCGGGCTCAACACTGGGCCTCGCACGGACCCTAAAGCCCATAAGTCTACTCGGCCACAATCCGAATACAGCTCGGATCACATCCGACCAGTGTTCTCGGATCCGACCTCGTAGGTTCCTTCCCTTAAGCGCGCGACCCCTTAGGTTCAAGCCGGCTTGATCACAGTTCGGATCACCTCCGAACTGCACAGTTGGTAGCGGCCTCTAACAAGGCATGCCGAACACCAAACAGACTATGAAGCTGGTTAGGCGAACCTGTACATCATACTTCCATTCCTTTTGCCACATGATATATGTTGTCGGGCTCAAGGCGAGTCTGTCATCCTTATGCTAGCCCGGCCTCTTTCTCGTTCCAGTGACGCCGACCATAAACTGTATTATCTCATAATCCTTGTTGCATGGCCATGCTTATCCTGGTCGGATCACACGAGGGGCCCAGAGTATATCTTTCCTGATCGAAGGGGCAAATCCCATCTTGCTCGACCACGTCTCGCAGCATGGTTCTGGACAAACCCGAAACCTACCTTTATAACTACCTAGTTACGGAGTAGCATTTGGTTGGCCCAAAGCAAGTCTGTCACCATCCCGAGTACATGCATCAGCTCAGGTCTTAGGACATAGAACATATGTTGTACTAAAGACTCACAGATGACATATCGCTGTGTCTCATAGTTGGGTCTGTCCGACTCGGACCTTATCTCGACTCGGATCCGACTACGTCGAATCCGACCAGATCCTTCCAAGTCCATATTATCCGGTTAGCATCCAATGCTCCATGCTAGTGAGACCAAACCATCGACCGTGTCATATGCTAGTCTAATTGGCTGCGTGTCCACACAGCCCTTTCGACTAGGGACCTTTTCGAACAGTCAGCATACAATGCATAGTCCCACAAACAAGTCACGTACTTGCTGATACACATCATTGATAATGTCCAAGGACTATCTTTATTCATAAACACATAGGAAATATCATCATACATGATTGCCTCTAGAGCATATCTCCAACAAAGACTTGGGCGGCGTCGACGGCAGTGAGCGGAGAGAAGCGAAGTGGCTGTGAGCGGAGAGGAGATAATATGAGATGTGGTGTGGTGTGGACAGCGCTAGTGCCGCGCTTCAATAGTCACGACCAGGTGAACTGGCGGGCACCTCGCTTCAATGTGGCACACTGACCGGAATTGGCTTATCGGTCGCCGCATCGGCATTGAAGCGGCGCTACCTGCTCATTCGGGTGCGTTACTCTAACCAGCATAAATGTCATCGAGTCACGCCCGCTCTAGTTCGGGCTGGCCGGCATGAATGCGCAACAACCGCTGCACATGAAGAGGGCTTTGGATGGGACTGGGGTATTGGACGCGCACGTGGCGGTGGTCTAGATGGCCACATACCTCCCTCTTCTTTGTGTCCGGTTTGTAGAAACGAACACGCGAACTCGCCCACGGATAAATAGGAGTCAGCGTTGGATAGCATACTACGTCTAGACACGTCGGTTCAGACGTTTGCGGGTGTTTTGAGGGTCCGCGTTGGAGATGTCCTAAGGTTGCTATTGTGTCCACACGCGAGAAGCTAGGGTCTTTTGGAGGCAGCCGCCATGGACATTGCCGGTTCCCCTCACTTGATGGCCGTCGTGTTGTGAGGCGAGGGGCCTTGGATCTTTCTGCGTTTATTTTGAGTTTCTTTTGGGTGATTTCTATGGTTCTCAATGGCAACATACGAGCGGATGGTTTGATGCCATCGAGAACACTATATCTTTTCGAGATTCGTTTTGTAATATGGACTTTCACCTATTGTGGCATAGTCTTACTGAAAGGCTTCATGGAGCTGCAAATTAAGTTTATCTCTCTGCGGGTTTGCTTTGTCTGACCATGCGGATTTTAGGTTCATGTCCTCGCAGTCACAGATTCATCCATATGGATTTGTTAGTCTATGTTTGTGCTTTTTTTATGCTTTCGTTAGTATAATTTATTGTGACTTATATGTCCTTCTTTGCCTTCTCCTGAAGATATATATTGTGGTTCGACGACCTGTACCTCTAGATGATCATCACCGGCCCAAGTACATTCAATGATCATGACCTCCCATCCTTTTGGATGGATGACTCAAGAGGATTTCTGAAGCCTATGATGATAGTCAAGTTCGTGCAGGTGTACAAGTGGTGGTGCCAACACGCTATACCAAACCGGCCCATAACATCTTCCTACCGCACATGATAGCCTGCCACATAAGCGATGCTCCAGTCGAACAACCCTCTGTCCAGAAATCAAGGTAGTACCTTCCTTTGAGTACCCTTGCACACAAACTTTGAGGGTTCTCATGTAGCATCTACGCTTGTTTAGCGACCATAGCGTCATTAAAGACTTGCATATCTCTAAAACACAAACCACCTCTAGACTCTGGAATAGTAATTCTTTCCCAATATTGCTAATGCATGTCTCTCTTATCAAGTGATCCAGGCTAACTGGTAGACGTTCTGAAACTGCATGTGCTCTGTCGTTATAATTGGTAGGGCTTAAATTTCAAAGCAACCCACTCCAAGTAATAATCCATGCTCCGCCTACTCCCATAAGTGATGTCAAACTAATACTAGTTCTAGATAACCTCAATAAAACTTTTTCCTTCTAGAATAGTATTGTGTGGCATACTAGGTTAAGAAGATGACTCCCTTTTCCCCTTTCCCTTCCTCTCTCGCCTAGCCCCATTGGAACTCGGCATAACAAAGGCCAACTCTTTCATGTGACAACGATGTCGGTCAGTGTGGAGATGGGAGCAAAGCGTTGGAGTCTCATGTTCACAGTTGGGCTGGGATTAGTTGCAGGGCTAGGTCAAGGTGGTTTGTTCTAATGGCTTCTAGTGTCATGTCGTGTTGGCGCTTCCTCCTCCCACGCCTAACTTGTGTTCAAGCGCTTCTAGATCTCACCCAATGTGCCCATCCATGGTGGATGGTGGATGGTGTTGATTGGTGGTGGATCTGGAGGAAGCACTCCCAATAAGCTCGACTCGCTCCTTGATCTGGAGGATTTTCTTTCGTTCGACCACGGTTCCCCATGTCCCCGTGGTAGTGGAAAAGGAGTTGGGAAAAAGTAGACCTCAAGACCATATCGATTGAGAAGAGGATCATCACCAATGATGCTTGTGGAGGAGCTACGACGCCTACTATCCAATAGCACTCAGCAGCTGACCTTTGAATCCTCGTCGTTGGTTTTTCTAGCCTGAGGGTTGTTCTTATATTCTCCAGCATCGATGCCGAAAAGGAGACAATGCAGGTCAGTTTCGAGTCTATGGTTACTTCTTCAAGAGACCTTTGTTGCTGCAGGGGACTGCATCGAGGTTTCACTGGCCAGAGTGGTTCGTCCCCGACGATGATGCGATTGTATGTACAATGAAGCTACTTTTGGACCCCGATTGTAATCTTGTTTCTATTTGAGGGTCCTTGCAAAAATCAGGGGCTGTCTTGTAATTTTCTTTTTTCTAAGTGAGAAATTAAGCTTGTTGGGTCTTTCTGGACCAACTACTGTTCAAAAAAAGTATCATGTATGTATGTATGTTTCAAAAGACGGAATATTCTTTTAGTAGAAGAGGATGTTCCTATCGATAACGAGACGCCTACGATGACTTCATCAATGTCAAAACCGGCCGACCCAGTCTCTCAGAGGTGTTCATAGAGCGCATGTGTGTGTGCGTGTGAGTATCTCCATCTTTTCTCATAAAAAAAAAGAATGGACTTATAAGTTTAAAAAAGAGAACGTATAACCGGGTAAAGGTAGCTGTTAGGGCGTGGCAAAAGTCTCGGTGTGGTTATCCGAACGCACCACACGTGCAAGCAAGGCCGGTATATCCACTGGGCATCGTTCAGTCCCCTCTCGTCTCGCGCCAGTCTCTTTGCATGTGAGAAACAGAACAGAAGGGTACGAGTAACGTGTCCACGTCGTGGTGTGATACGTGCATGTGAGGTCAGGACGACGTGTATTTATATCGAAACAGATGAGAGAAATAAAAAAGACACGTAAGTTTATATGGTCGTCTTCATGCTCCTGCAGCTTGCATGGAATTGCCTCACTGCATACGCACTAGAGACATGGCGTGAATTCGGTCACGTTGAGGGGTTTCAGTTTCATTCATGCACCATGGATGCGCGCGCGCGTGCCGCTTTTGACTGGCCGGTAGCTTCACAGGACACGTTCCACGGAAGAGCTGGAGTGAAGTAGTGGTAAGCTGTTGCACTCGACGCAAAAAGATTTCGATAGCTCTTCATCCCCGTCCCATCATAAACGTACCTCGCCGGCCGGGCTCCACATTGCACAGCTAGCCACCACTTGTTCGGTCGCTAGCTAGCCACACCACTTCTTTCTCTTTCAGCTCTCTTTCTTTTCCACGTAGAAAATATCTAATTTAATTGAAGATGTTTGTCTTGGTGGCTAGCTAAAGCAGAAGCTCAGAGCAGCCAGATAACCTTTTCACACGTTGTAGTAGTAACAAACCTGCAGACATCTAGATACACTCAGCCAAAAGTCACGAACGGGAGAAAAGATTCGAAATAACCACGTAGGAGTACTCCGATTTTTACTACCGCGTGAGGTTCCTGGAAAAGACATGTTACATGCAGGACGACTTGACTAGCTAATGATCAGCGCTTCCGTAAGAAGGCTCGCCACCGGTTCCAAATCAGACGATAAGGGCAGCCGGTCTGCCCAGTGAGGCGACGACAGGGAAGATGGCATTTGAGCATGGAATAAAGCGCCGTTTGTCAAGCTCGCTCGCGGCCGGTACTGGCAGACATATATGTAAGCCATGCACGTCGTCACATACGTCACACGTGGAGGGCTCGCCGGTAGATTTTTCGACTAGATTTTTCGGTTAGGTAGCGTATGATTTGAACCAATAATCCACGCCGACTGCGCTCACAAAAGGGGCGGAGGAATGAGACCTTAATGGGAGGGGGGAGATGATCATGCGATAACAACTTGACGCTTATCGCTTCGAGATCGCTCTCCGGCGGTGTCACCAGCCTCTTCGAGACAAGAAAACAGACTGAATAGTCCAGGAATATATAGAGAGCACTAGTGTCTGGTGCATGCATGTGTGATGTGTGTGTGCGTGTGTGTGTGTGTGAGAGAGAGAGAGAGAGAGACTTCACAGCTGGTGCTAGTGGACGATGCAGCGGGAGTTGTGCGTAACTATCTCGTTTCGACCAAAGCTACAAGAAATTACGCAACCACAGCTAAGCATCCATTGATGGAGTCATTGGAGTGGAGCAGTGATATGCAACTTGGCTGCTAAGAAAAGGACGGAAGTTACTGTAGTAATAAGATCGACCTGGTTGGTTATGGTAATTCTCAACGTGCTGTAAATCCCATTAGTAGGTGAAAAAGTGAAGGAAGGAAAAGATTTGGTGGACGGCATATCCACCAGGTGTCGACATTAGCGTGGCGTACATCTTGGCGTCTCTGTAGACTGTAGTTTATACGAACACGTGGTGTCGTAAGTGCAAGTGGTAAAAAACCGCACGCTACGTACTCCGGTGGTAGTCCTGCCTTTTAGCCTACAGTGACATCTTCCAAATGGAGCATCTGGACTAGGAGTAGTAGATCGACAAAGCCGACGAGATACATTTGCACCATCCAAGTGTGAGATGGACATGCAACCATGCATGCGTGCGTGCATGCAGCTACCGCAGAGACCGCGGAATATACTGTGACAATGAACAGTGTTCAACTCCCACTTTACCAGTCGGCCGATTGAATATGTGAAGCTGATCGATCGTGTGGTAGAGGAAAGTAAAGCTGTGTGTGTGCGTGGGTTTTTCTTCTTCAGCTTATCTTTTTTACTGGACAGAGATAACTTCAGAGTGAGACTTGTCGACGGCGTCACGATGTATCCATAATCATGGAACGCCGTCGTCCTTGTCTTTTGTGCTGCCCGTTCAAATCCAGCTTGTGAAAGCTTGTTAATTAATGGTAATTTTCTGATAGGGCAAGGCTGAGCTTGACCGTTGTACTGCAGTTTTATTTGAGGTATATTCCCAAGCTCGAGCGTGGTAGTAGATTTTTTTTACCTCGTGTCACTGTAGCAGCGCTGAGCAGAACAGAACTGACTTTCTCTGTCAGGCTGGGCAAAACAAACATGGTAACTTCAATCTTTTTTTTTTCGACAATGCAATTTTTTTCTATCTCTACTAAACAAGCTGATTCCTATTTGGCGCCCGCTATCGTTTTGTGGGAGCTCCTATAACGCGCCTTTAGCGCATACGGCTAACCACTACAGCTACTCGAATCTACTGACTGAAGGTAGCGCCAATGATATAAGAACACTATGCCCGTGATATTTATTGCAATACCGTCCAGTGTCACACTTAGAATTTTGAATTATTTGGGAAAATCATGAATTTGAAAAGTTGATTACTCGGTGAACTACATTCCAGTAAAAGAGTTTCATGAAAAAAAAATGAAAAACGTTCATCAAGTTTATAAACGTTTTTTAAATTACTCTTGAACATTTTTTAGGTTCATGACCTTTTCTAAATTTCATCAAAGGTTTTAAATTGTGGACTTTCTCAAATTTATAAAAAAAGTCAAATCCATAAACTTTTTTAAATCTGTGAATTTTTTTTAATTCATGAAAAAATAAGCTCACAGACCATTTTCAAATCCAGGAACATTTATTTAAATCTGCAAAATTTTGCAGAATCCATGCAATTTTTCAAATCCGCGAAACTTTTTTCAAACCCACGAACGTTTTACAAATCTGTGAACTTTCTATGATCCGCGGATTTCTTCAAATTCGTAATCTTTTTTAATTTAGTGATTTGTTTTCTAGAAAAGTCAATGATCAAATTCCTCAAAGGGTCAATGGTCGTCAGTGGGTCAGAAGTCAAACCGTCAAATAGAAAAACAAGCTGGCTGGCGGGCGCGAGCATGCCCACGTACACTAGGCCGCGTACACTGGGCTGCGGCCCATGAGGCGGAGCTCAGGCCGTTGTGCAGTTTACCTGGTACTAAGGCACCAAATAGGAGGTCTTCTAGAAAGAGCACAGTTACTTGCAATTCGCGTCAACAAAAGATACAGCAATCTATAACGCCAAAATCAATAGTTAAAGATTATCCCTTACAAATGTCACTCCTACCTTCTGAGATGCTGACAAGTGGCGCACTGTATGTGCGCCACTTATCGCAACCAGTGACTTTCTCTTTGTTCATAGATTTGTTTGTTTTTTTACATTTTATCTCTTGAACCATGCATTCAAATCCCGAACTGTTTTCATCATTGGATACCCGCATTGAAATCTTCGAAAATAGATCCTATGATTATCAGTTTTGGTGAAAAAAATCATGATTAAAAAGGAAGACGGAAGCGTGGTATTTTTTTCCATTTTTTCCCAAGCACGTATATGTGTCTTCACGAGATCAAATTTGTGCTTCTTATGGAAGCACAAAAAGGGCGTACAAAATCCACGACTTTTTCCCTTTACGAAGAAGCACATCTATCCTTCTCACGAAAATAAATTTGTGTCTCGAAGCAAATAAGTGCTTCTGGTGGAAGCACAAGAAGAAATCATGGATTTCCTTTTCTCTTTCTGAGTGCTTCTCACATCAAAAAATATGTTCCTCCATGAGAGCAAATTTATGCTTCTCGTGAAGCAAAAAAAAACATGAAAAAAATCATCATTTTGTCCTTCTCATGAAAACAAATATGTGCCTCTACAAGAAAAAATTGTGTTTCTCGTGGAAGCAAAAAAAATCATGATTTTTCCCTTTCCTAGAAGCACAGTTGTGCTTCTCATGAAAACAAATACGCGCCTCTGTGAGAAGCGGGAAAAATCAAGAAAAATAAATCATGATTTTTTTTCTTTCCGAGTTGTGTTTCTCGCGAAAACAAATATGTGCTCTTGCAAAAGCAAATTTGTGTCTACTATGCTACTCGATGAAGCAGAAAAAAAAATCATGATTTGTTTTCTTTTCGGAGAAGCACAACTGTGTGCTTCACGCGGATGCAAATTTGTATCTTCGCAAAAAGCAAAAATGTGTTTCTCGTGAAAGCACAAGAAAAATCCCACAAAAGAGTTGCAACTTTGTTTTCTCTAAAACCTAGGGAAAATCAAGCATAAACCGAAAAGCTAAAAAAACCCAAAAAAAAACATCTAAAACCTGGGAATGTTTACAAAAAAAATCTAGAGGGAGCGCTCAACGACGACACATGACGACGGCTGCACTTACCACTTGCCACGCTCTCCATCGCAGATTCCCGTAAGGTTACCCTTTAATTAGTTGCTCTCCTATAACGTGGTTTATTTTGGGCCTGGTGATAGTGTAAATTGCCTGACCGGAAAGGGATCACTTCGGTTGTGAAAAGCTGGTTAGTGGGCTTTCCACCTGGTCTTAATTAGAAAATGGCCCTAATGCATATTGTAGTGCCGGGGCGCAGGGGCCACCGGCCCATTGGCGACTGTAGCGTCCCAGTTCAACGCAGCGTGGTAGTGTAGCACCTCAGTTCACTATAGATTACTCTAGCGCCCTGCTTTGGAGGCCATTGCATGCCGAGAAACCATTTCTCTGGTTGAGGATTTGCTGCTCCAAAACTTTATTGTTGCCTCAGATTCAAAGCAGATAGTGAATGATATTGCAGGAGGGTGCAACAGAGCATATGGTAACATTATTACCGAACAAACATACAATGATGCTTCTAAATTGTACCTTTACTTTTGAAGGTCGTGCTACTCATGGCGATGCTGATAGGTTAACCAAGTTCTCTCATTCTCTTGATCACGGGCGACATGTATGGTTGGTCCAACCCCAATATCCCATTTATATCCCACTTCATGTGGCATTTGGGTAATAAAATGTAGTGATGCCTCTAAAAAAATGTAGTGTTCTCCTTCACAGTTCTCCACGTGCACCGGTTTACCGTAGTGCCCCAGTTCACTGTGAACACTTAAAAAAAAGTGAACATTTCTTGAATTATGTATATATTTTTAAATTTTTGAACAATCTTTAAAAATGATAACATTTTTTTAAATAAGAACAATTTTAGAAAACCATTTATTTTGAAAAATGATTATACTTTTCGAAAAATACTTTTAAAATTATGAAAAAATTGAAATTCAAAAAAAATTGTCAGAAAATTTTAGAATATTTGAACATCTTCCGAAATTGTGAACAATTTTTAAAATAACATGAATCATTTTCAAATTTCCAAACATTTTTGAAGGAAAATTATTTTTGAAAAAATTGAGGAATTTTAACAAAGTTGGTACATTTTCTTAAATCAGGTCCTTTTGAAAAAAATGTGAAATTTAGATTATTGTTTTTTTCAAAATAAAAAACACAAAAGAAATAATAAGATAAAAACTCAGAAAACAAGTAAAAACCAAAAACGCAGTAAAGAAGGTCCAAAAACCGGTGGCTCGCACATGTTATACAAGTCAAGTGGACCGACCCATTTTATGTGATTCCCTGTGTGAAGCGACAACAAATTGACGGTGAGAGCGTTGTATAGGATTCCACCTGTGACTCGTCGTCTCCGGCAAATTATGGGCTGCCGCTACAGGATAGGCCAAACCCACCTCCACCTCTTCCTTTTCTAGAACTTCCCTTCCCTAGTGATAATTTCGGCTTCCAAGGTTTTATTTCAACTGCCATTATATTCCACCAAATATAGCTAAAAAATAATTACTTCCTCCGTTCCATAATATAAGAGCGTCTTTAACAGAGAGAGTACTTAATAACCAGCATTTTCTCGATCAGCCTGAGGAAAACAAACATGGTTACTGCAATATTTTATCTCTCTCTAGAGGAAGACAGTTACTTGCCATTTGCAACAACAAAAATACTGTAATCGCTTATGTTGTTTTATTTTGGGCATGATGATGGTGTAAATGGTCGGGCCAGAAAGGAAGGAGTTCAATTGTGACAAACTTATTAGTAGGCTTTCTGCCCGGACTTAATTAAAAAGAGGGCCTCGCGCATGGGACCTCCTATTAGACGCTCTTTTTGTCAAATAGGAGGTATACCACGCAGGGGGCGTTGAGGGTGGGGCGGCCCATTGCACGACTGGAGTTAATGGGCCAAGAGGTAGCATATCAAGCCCACTGGAGTTATAGAACAAGATATCAAAGGTCATCGGTTCCTCACCAGAGGACTACGGGCTAGTTTGGTTTGTTTCCACAACTTGGTGCCTGGGAAAAAACGCTGTCTGGCGTGGACACGAAAAAGTCAAGAAAAGTTGCCTGACCAGGCCAGCCTAGGCATGATGTGTTTGCTTCACGTCCTCAGCCTGGCATACAAATCAATCTTCTTCAAGCCCATAAATGATTGTTGGCCCACCAGGAAAACTATTGTTTATTTCCCAGGCTAGCACCAGGCGTCCTATTCTCCATGCCTGGTACAGGCTAATGACCATGCCTGGGTTATAGCCAGGCTAATGAGCATGTCAGGAGACCCAGGTCAGGCTAGTATTTGTTTATGCGGGACACGAACCAAACAACTTCCATCCTGCTCTCAGGCACACTCCAGGCCAGGCAAATTTTTGTGTGGACTCCAACCAAACTACCCCTAAGTATCCACAATTGGATCCAACACCCCTTGATGGACAAGTACCAACAGTCGGTCACCACCAAGACAGGGGCAATTGATCGTCCATCAGTTGGCTACTCCTAGGATACCATTAAAGGAAATATGCCCTAGAGGCAATAATAAAAATGTTATTTATATTTTCTTATATCATGATAAATGTTTATTATTCATGCTAGAATTGTATTAACCGGAAACTTAGTACATGTGTGAATACATAGACAAACATAGTGTCCCTAGTATGCCTCTACTTGACTAGCTCGTTAATCAAAGATGGTTAAGTTTCCTAGCTATGGACATGTGTTGTCATTTGATGAACGGGATCACATCATTAGAGAATGATGTGATGGACTAGACACATCCGTTAGCTTAGCACTATGATCGTTTAGTTTGTTGTTATTGCTTTCTTCGTGACTTATACATGTTCCTATGACTATGAGATTATGCAACTCCCGAATACCGGAGGAACATTTAGTGTGCTATCAAACATCACAACGTAACTGGGTGACTATAAAGATGCTCTACAGGTGTCTCCGATGGTGTTTGCTGAGTTGGCATAGATCGAGATTAGGATTTGTCACTCCGATTGTCGGAGAGATATCTCTGGGCCCTCTCGGTAATGCACATCACTATAAGCCTTGCAAGCAATGTGACTAATGAGTTAGTTGCGGGATGTTGCATTACGGACCGAGTAAAGGGACTTGCCGGTAACGAGATTGAACTAGGTATTGAGATACCGACAATCGAATCTCGGGCAAGTAACATACCGATGACAAAGGGAACAACGTATGTTGTTATGCGGTTTGACCGATAAAGATCTTCGTAGAATATGTAAGAACCAATATGAGCATCCAGGTTCCGCTATTGGTTATTGACCGGAGATGAGTCTCGGTCATGTCTACATAGTTCTCAAACCCGTAGGGTCCGCATGCTTAACGTTCGGTGACGATCGGTATTATGAGTTTATGTGTTTTGATGTACCGAAGGTAGTTTGGAGTCCCGGATGACAGTGGCGGAGACAGTACTTTTGTGGAGCCTGGGCAAGTTGAGCTTAAGTGTATAATCTAGAATGTGGTTTTGTGGAGTTTGAGCTACATGGTACCCCTTATCTTAGCCATCCATTTTTGCATCAAAATCCATGCAGGCACATTTGTCATTTTTGTTTCTCTCGAATGAAACAACGTATAAACTTCAAACTTTGCAGGACAACAAAACATTCTAATTACCATGTGGGAAAAAACTTTCAGATTTTTTCATGCAATTAAAAAAATCCCCATTTTGTATATTTATGTTGGTCCAAAAAATCTGAAAGATTTTTCACATATTAAAGTTGTAAAGTTTGTTTGATTTGCAAAGTTTGAAGTCCATATGTTCTTTCATTTGAGAGAAACAAAAAAGATAAATCTTATTGTTGCAAGTTAGTTGGAGAGTACGGACTCAAAGCAATAATGAAGGGCTACAGATAAAAGGTTCCATGTAGCTCGACCTACAGAGGAACTTTACCAATCAAAAATTGGGTATTCGGATACACAACATATAATATATCACCAAACTTCTGAATCACAAATCCACATTAATAACGTAGTGAAAACATAAATATAATAGTCATACAAAATATAATTTTAAAGTGAAGTAATATATAATATATAATATATCAATATATGTTTCATAGACCAAATAAAGTTGAGTCTTGACAACAAAAGATAAATAACTAGCACTGAATAGAGTAAAACTCACAATGTTGCCAACAAAAGTAAAGCTATCCATACCAGACTACATGTCAACAGATGTGATCTTGCAATTTCTTCCACCAAGGTCAAAAGAATCTCTCATTTGTTCATTTGCTAAAAGAAAGACATACAATCAGCCTTGCATAGAGGCAAACTCGCCATGTTGCCAAAGTCCTAAAAGGCACTACATGACAGAAAATGGATTTGAAATTAAGTTGTGAGAGGTGAATATATTAAATCTTGAAAGATTTCAAGAATAAAGATGCATAGATGGAACATACCGATAGTGCACTACCGAAAATCACGCGGCAAATGCCCTTTCCGAGTCCTCATTGCAGTAAATGTTTGAATAATATCCTTATCATCAACTGAGTTGAATAACTCCCGCTCGGTGTAACATATCATCGAGTCATTGAACCATTCGTTATTTCCGGTTGGCAATGTTAGGTGGTAGTTGTGCCTCAACTTCTATTTCCGGCTGCACAACATTCACATTTTCAGTGCTTGCTCTACTCACCAAAAACTTCCACATCTCTGAAATTTAATGATAAAATTTGAAGTTAGTTGTCACACAAGTAAATAAGAAAATGAGCTACAATAAGTAACAATAGTACGATCTTTAAAGAAAAAGTAGCTACAAAACTACATGTATTGTATCAATCAAAATTCCTTAAAGACGTCAACGAAACTTTACCTAAATTTAAGCCCTAAATCTATTGGTTCATTGCAGCTTGCCAAATGACTTTTCAGATTTAAAGAAATCAACATACACATTCGTATCAAAACTATTTCTGGAGGCATGTAGTAGTATTGTACTAGTAATTAACACTTTAACTAACAGCATAACGCAAAGAGCAGCGCAGAGCTGCTGCTGTTTTGAGATTCTACATGAAGTCTTGTTGTGGTTCAATCCCTAGTGTTGACCAGCTATTCAGGGATATTCAGAGATGACTAGATGAGGAATCCCTAGTCTTGTATTGTAATTTGCTCCCTAGAGATACGGCCAGAGTTTTTCAGGTAGGGGCTACCAATTAGCATTGTAATGACCATATAAAAACTTGTTACACCATGTTAACCTTGGTTAACTTTATATGAAAAGAAATAGTAGGAGTTTCTGTTGATGTTTTAATTGTTCAAAAAAAATAAAAGGGATCCCTAGCCCCTAGCCCTAATTTCCATGGAGGATTGTTAGCCAAGGAACTGTGCCAAAGATGAGATCATGAGAGGAAGGAGCAGGCTTGCCTGGGCGCCGGACGTCCGCTCGTTGCCGGTCCTGCGTAGCGCCGTCTAGGGCAGTGGGGCTCTAGGCTACCCGCCGCCCCTGTCGCCCAGTCCCTGCGGTCGGCGCCTGTGTGAATCAAAGTGTCGGGGGTGACTGATCCCTCGGACACCTATGGGACCACGGCGGACCGGGGCCCCTTTCAGTTCGGCAGGGGGCGGAGAGAGCGCAAAGAGCAGATCGAGAAGGGACGCACGAGCGACGCGATTAGTTTACCCAGGTTCGGGCCGCACGGATGCGTAAAACCCTACTCCTGCTTGTTGTTTGTATTGTGTTCTTGCTCGGGAGCGATGAATGGTACAGTACGCTTGAGTGGCTAGCGAGACCGAGCGTGAGAATGGTTGTCCCCCCCTTCCCTGTTGCGCATGGGCCTCCTTTTATATGTCAAAGGGGTCACCAACAGGTGGCAATAGAGGTGAGGGTAAAAATGTAAAAGAAGTGGTAGTTGGCACCACCGCATGCTACAGTTGTATCGTACCTACCCCTGACGGCAGGGGACAAAGGCATTGAATTCCTGTCTGTGTCGCCTAGACGGTACAGAAAGGGACCGCTAGGGACGCCACCATTTGCCACGATGGCTACCTTGTCAGCACCTGCTTGCCACCGCATGCTCCTGGCTTCACAGCCTCCCGCCACGTGTGCCAGGAACGGCCCCAGAGCGACACGTTGGTGGGTGCGCTGGAGCGCGGGCTGTGGAGTAGTAGCTTGCCGTGGCAAGCGCCTTGCCGTGGCAAGCGCCTTGCCGCGGGTGTTGTCTTGTCGCATCCGGGAGCTTGTCGCTCACCGGGTCTTGCCGGGACACATGGTGCGCTGCGGCAAGTTCCTTGAGATGCCTTGGTGGGCCTCCCTGGCAAGCTCCTCTTGCCGGGGTCTTGTCTCCTTCCCGGCAAGCTCCTCTTGCCGGGGCCTTGGTTGGTCCTCCCGGCACGCTCCTCTTCCGGGGCCTTGCGCCTTGGCTTGGATACTTTGTTATTGTATGGTCCCGAAGGAATCACGGAGGACCTTGGCGGCCACCCGGCAAGCCTTGCCGCGGGGTGCTGCGACTGCCCGTGCACAAGTTCGGGATACTAAGGTACCCCTACTTTAGTACACCGACAGGAGCCCCCGGGCCTGGGCCATACACGGTGCCGAGCGTTGTTGGGCCAGGCCCAAAACAGTGCACGGGCACGCGCGGCCTGGGTAATGCCATATCTGACCCCGCATTCACCGCGCCATCCCTGCACGGCACGCGTCGAACGCGGCGTCGTGGGCGAGATCGTGGGCGGCATGCGCGGTTTCCGAGGCGCCCACTCCCCACGATCATGGGGTGGGGAGAGGCCGCCTCATCCGTCGCCTTGGTTCTGCATGCCTGCCATGCGGCTTCCGTGCGCTTGGGGTCGCGAACGGTGGAGGCGGGAAACCGGGCCATCGCGGATCGAGGCAGCGGGTCGGCCCCAGCTCCCTGCTCTTCCCGTGTCTTGACTCGCTGAGGGGGGCGGCCGAGCCCCCACCTCGCTCCTTTATAAAGAGCGGGAGGGGAGGAAGGAAGCCCGCATTCTCTCATCTCCTTCTTCCTTCAGCTTCTGCTCCCCTTTCTCTCATTCACCATGGAGAAAGGGAACCCTGGTCCTTCATCGGTGGCGGCGAGGGTCGCCGCCAGGCAGCGCATCCCTCCCTCTCCCGCACCCGTGGCGGCGGAGCCAGCCGTAAGGGGAAGAGGGAGAGGGCGAGGCCATGGACGAGGTCGAGGGCGAGGTCGAGGCGCTCGGGGAAGAGGTGGACGGGGTGGCGCGCCGGCTTCGCCTCTGCCGGCGGTCCCTCTTCCCGCAGCGGTCCATATTGGGGACGACCCTTGCGAGTTCTTCGTCAGGCTGCGCCGGGCGCCTCGTCGTCGCCTCCGACTCCCAGCTCCGTTTGCGAGCGTGATGGAGTTGGACCCGCCCGAGACGCTGAGGCTGCACATGAGGGGCTGTGGGATCAGCGGCACGCGAGTCCGCGTTGAATTCCCTGCCCATAATGTGATGTATCTTGGTCGAGGGTGGAAGACGTTCGCCCGTATCCACAGCCTGATGGGGGGGCTCACCCTCCATTTTAAGCTGATGGAGGGCGATCTCCTCTCCGTCAAGGTCTTCGGGTGCTTCGGCACTCGGGCAAAGTGCTGCATGGACAGCTCCTCCGATAGCGAAGACTCCTCCTCGAGCGAGAGTGACGAGGAGGAGAGCGACAGCGGCGACGAGGGTAGCGGGCGGCAGGATGGCGGGTCCGACTAGGTGTCGGGCGCCGCTCCGTGCGGCACCGGCGATCCCATCATCCGTGTCGCCGGCTCCTTGAACTCCCCGGGGTCGTCTCCTTGGGCGGCTGGCGTAGGGAGGCTGCGGAAGAGGAAGAGGGTTGGCGGCAAGGCCGTCAAGTCGGAGTACGAGGGCGTGGTTCCCTCGACAGCGTGCTGACGTCCTGCCGCCTCGTCTTCGAGCCCCACTTCTGGCGCCGCCATCACCGTCCAGCCTTCGGACGGCCACCGGGATGTTCTCTTGGTGTCTTCTGGCACCCGTAGCTCGCCTAGGCGCCCCTTTTGCCCTTTTCGCCTCCTTGACCTACCTCCTGAAGAGAGGGACAAGAAAGGGATTACGGACATCTTATCTTTTTAATCTGTAAGCCTTCGGGCCTTACTTGCATTTAAAACTTGTAATCCTCTCTATCATGTTTTTCATCCTCTATGGACTGTACCTGAGTGGAATGTTTTTTAATGAAAGGGGATGCTTGCCGGGTCATTTGTCTCGCGGGTACAACCCACGTCAAGGAGCGAATCCTTGGTATCTTTCCGATAGACACTTCTTCCCCCGGCAACAAGCCCTGCCGTCTTCCCACGTCGCTCGACCTTTCTCACACTTTTGACGGAGGCAGGGACGAGGCGGGTGCGGGCCCCTTGTCTCATCCCTTTGCTGCCGCGACTACAACCCAACTTGGCCCCAGGGACGAGCCCCCAGGGCCTAGAGTTAAGGGAGCACGGTAGTTTTCAGGAAGAAACGAGGTTTCGTTTTCCCCAGTCCACAAGAGAATGCATGATGAGGGATGAAAGACTTATCTGAGATTGCAGCCCCCGGCAACCTTGGCTTGCCGTGGGTGAATCCTGGTACTCGCAGCCCCCGGCAACACTGGCTTGCCGGGGTCCAGATGCCGGTACGCCCTTCTTCTCTTTTTCGCCCTCAAGCGGTTCGGCCAGGATATGCGAGCCCTGCAAACCAAGGGAGACGAAAGAAAGGCAAAGGGACGCACACCCGACCTCTAAGCTAGGGGTTAGCCGCTGTTAAGCACTATCAACCCTAACCAAGGACGAGACTCGACCTAGCATGCATGCTATAACTCAGGGTGCCAGCGCTTCATTTACTTGTGCTCAGGGTCTGTGCCTGGCTTTGTACAAAGGATTACATGCAACAGCGGCAAGACTTGTACAAAAGGGTGGTTGCCGGACAGGGTCCGACAACCGCGCCTTATGGGTAAAACTTACGAAGATGCTCAATATTCCAGGAGTTGCTCACCGGAATGCCATCTTCGGTCTCTAGGCGGACAGCGCCAGGCCTAGTGACTCGTTTCACTCGGTAAGGGCCTTCCCACTTCGGCGTCAACTTGTTGGAATTCTTGGCGGACTGAACGCGCCGAAGAACAAGGTCGCCTTCCTCGAAGCTTTTGGCTTTTACTTTGCGGCTATGGTAGCGGCGCAAAGCTTGCTGGTAGCGAGCGGCTCGTACAGCAGCCTGAAGACGATCTTCCTCAAGGAGCAGCGCGTCATCTTCACGCAGCTGCTCTTGCTCAAGCTCATCATAAGCGAGCACTCGAGGTGACCCGTATACGAGTTCCGTGGGGACAACTGGCTTCGCTCCATAGACTAGAGCGAAGGGTGTCTGGCCATGGCTCGATTTGGCGTCGTCCTGATCGACCAAAGAACCACCAGCAGCTCCTCGATCCAGTTTCTTCCGCACTTGTGCAGCCTGTCGAAAGTTCTGGTCTTGAGCCCGCGCAGCACTTCAGCATTTGCCCTCTCCGCTTGGCCGTTGCTTCTCGGGTGAGCAACAGAAGCGAAGCAGACCTTGGCGCCAAGATCTTGGACGTACTGCATGAAGGTGCGGCTTGTAAACTGCGTACCGTTGTCGGTGATTATCCTGTTAGGGATCCCGAAACGGCAAACAATTGACCTGAAGAACTTGACTGCTAACTGTGCTGTCACCTTTCTCACTGGTTCCACTTCCGGCCACTTTGTGAACTTGTCGATTGCAACATACAAGTACTCAAAGCCCCCGACAGCTCGGGGGAAGGGGCCGAGGATGTCGAGCCCCCAGACCGAAAATGGCCAGGATAAAGGGATCGTCTGGAGAGCTTGAGCTGGCTGGTGTATCTGCTTGGAATGGAACTGGCATGCTTCACACTTGGTTACTTGTGCAGTTGCATCTTGGAGGGCTGTCGGCCAGAAGAAGCCTTGCCGGAACGCTTTGCCGACAAGTGCTCTTGCGCTAATGTGGTGACCACATATGCCTCCATGTATCTCTGCCAACAGCTTCTGTCCATCTTCCCGGGGAATACACTTCAATTTCACACTGTTGAGTCTTTTTCTGTACAGTGTATTGTCGACAAACTTGTACATACTTGACTGCCGGGCTACTCTTTCCGCTTCTTCTTGTTCTTCGGGAAGTTCTCCTGTCTGAAGGAAACGGACAATCTGCTGGGCCCATGTCGGAGCCTGTGGCTCAACAACAAGGACTAAAGGCATATCTGTTGCTGCGGGAACATCCGCTTCTACAGCAAGAGCCTGCGGCTCTGCCGGAGCGTGACGTTCCCCGTCAAGCTTGCCGGAGCAAAACTTGCCGGGAGTGTCTGCTTCAACGGAACAAACCCTAGGGCTTGCCGGAGCAGACTGCTCCTCAGCATTCTTGGCGTTGAATCTGGGGACTTTCTTGGCGGCGGCTTCGGGAAGCTCTGCCGGAAAATAGTCGCCAGAAATGAACTTCCTTTTCCTGTTCTGTCCAATTGGCGGAGTTACGGACGGCTGAGTTAGCTTGAGCACAAAAATCCCCGGTTCCACAGGTAATTTAAGTGCAGCACACTTTGACAGGCCATCGGCAATGTCATTCTAAGATCTTGGAACATGTTCCATCTGCAGGCCGTCAAAGTGTTCTTCTAGCTTTCTCACTTCGTCGACGTAAGCTTCCATCAAAGTACTCTGGTAGTTCTTGTTTACTTGGCGGACGACAAGCTGCGAGTCACCCCTGACAATGAGCTTCTTAATCCCAAGTTCCGCCGCGATCCTGAGACCAGCAAGCAAGCCCTCATACTCTGCAGTATTGTTTGTCGCTTGCTCCTTGGGAAAGTGCATATGGACTACGTACTTGAGGTGCTCTCCGGTGGGTGCGACAAGCAGCACGCCAGCACCGGCGCCTTGCAGCGAGAAGGCACCGTCAAAGTACATGAGCCACTCTTTGCTTGTTTCCTTGACGGGGATGCTCGTCTCTGGAATTTCTTCATCTGGTGTTGGCGTCCACTCTGCTATGAATTCTGCCAATGCTCTGCTTTGTATTGTTGATGTACTCTCAAATTTGAGGCCAAAGCTTCACAGTTCCAGTGCCCACTCGACAATCCTGCCTATTGCTTCTGGATTCTGTAATATCCTCTTCAGCGGAAAGCGAGTGACAACTGTGATCTCATGTGCTTGGAAGTAATGGCGCAGCTTTCTCGAGGCCATGAGAAGGCCAAAAAGCAACTTCTGCACACCCGAGTACCTTGACCTAGCCCCCTGCAAAAGGGAACTGACAAAGTAAACTGGGCGCTGCACCATCTTCTTCCGTATCTCCTCTTGCATCTGCGCGGATCCTTGCTTGTCGGGACCAGAGCTTGTCGGGGAAGCCCCCTGCTTGCCGCTGGGTGTGCTTGCTGCGGTTGCTGGCTCATCATCTGCCTCCCTCTCTGCCACTAACGCAGCACTAACCACTTGATTGGTTGCCGCTATGTACAGCAGCAACTTCTCTTGTGGCTTAGGTGCGACAAGTGTTGGAGTGGAGGACAGGTATCTCTTCAAGTCCTGCAGCGCAGCCTCCGCTTCCGGAGTCCATTTCATTGGACCTGCCTTTTTCAAAATTTTGAAAAATGGCAGGGCGCGCTCAGCAGACCGAGAGATGAACCTGCTGAGAGCAGCCACGCAACCGGCAAGTTTCCGTACATCCTTGACGCGCTTGGGTGCTTCGATCTGCTCGATGGCCTTGATCTTGTCGGGATTGGCTTCAATCCCCCGCTGAGACACAAAGAACCCGAGAAGCTTGCCGAAAGGGACTCCAAACACACACTTCTCGGGGTTGAGCTTGAGGTTGATCTTGCGCAGATTCGCAAAAGTCTCGTCTAAATCCTGTATCAGAGTTGCCCTGTCCTTGCTCTTGACCACTATGTCATCCATGTAGGCTTCTACATTTCTGTGTATCTGTGCCTTCAGAGCGACATGGACTACTCTTGCAAATGTTGAACTAGCATTCTTTAATCCGAAAGGCATCCGTACAAAACAGTACATGCCACATGGAGTAATGAATGCGGTTTTCTCCTCATCTTCCTCTGCCATGAAGATCTGATGGTATCCTGAGTATGCGTCAAGAAATGAAAGCAAATCACATCCAGCTGTGGAGTCAACAATCTGGTCAATGCGCGGCAAGGGAAATGGATCTTTGGGACAAGATTTATTAACATCAGTAAAGTCAATGCAAAGCCTCCACTTCCCATTTGCCTTGCACACTACAACAGGATTGGCCAACCACGTGGGATGGCGCACTCCTCTGACGAGGCCTGCTGCTTCCAACTTCTTGATTTCTTCTGCTATGAACTCTTGGCGCTCCACTGCTTGCTTCCTGACCTTCTGCTTGACGGGCCGCGCATGAGGACAAACGGCAAAATGGTGCTCAATTACTTTCCTGGGAACACCGGGGATATCAGACGGCTGCCATGCAAACACGTCGTCATTCGCCCGCAGGAAAGCAATGAGCGCGCTTTCCTATTTAGGATTAAGCGTGGCACTGATGGTGAAGGTACCACCAGTGCCGTCCTCCTTGGCGGGCACCTTCTTGGTATGTGCTGGAGCTGCCATTGCTTTCCCACACTTGCCGGTGGAGCTCGATGGTGCGTCCTCGACGGCAGCGCAGCACTCCGAAGAGGTGCGCTTGCCGGAGTGGGCATCAGAGCTCTTGCCGGTTGGGGGTGACTGATCCCTCGGACACCTATGGGACCACGGCGGACCGGGGCCCCTTTCAGTTCGGTAGGGGGCGGAGAGAGCGCAAAGAGCAGATCAAGGCGGGACGCACGAGCGACGCGATCAGTTTACCCAGGTTCGGGCCGCACGGATGCGTAAAACCCTACTCCTGCTTGTGGTTTGTATTGTGTTCTTGCTCGGGAGCGATGAATGCTACAGTACTCTCAAGTGGCTAGCAAGACCGAGCGTGAGAATGGTTGTCCCCCCCTTCCCTGTTGTGCATGGGCCTCCTTTTATATGTCAAAGGGGTCACCAACAGGTGGCAACAGAGGTGAGGGTAAAAATGTAAAAGAAGTGGTAGTTGGCACCACCGCATGCTACAGTTGTATCGTACCTACCCCTGACGGCAGGGGACAAAGGCATTGAATGCCTGTCTGTGTCGCCTAGACGGTACAGAAAGGGACCGCTAGGGACGCCACCGTTTGCCATGATGGCTACCTTGTCAGCGCCTGCTTGCCACCGAATGCTCCTGGCTACACAGCCTCCCGCCACGTATGCCAGGAACGGCCCCAGAGCGACACGTTGGTGGGTGAGCTGGAGCGCGGGCTGCGGAGTAGTGGCTTGCCGCGGCAAGCGCCTTGCCGCGGGTGTTGTCTTGTCGCGTCCGGGAGCTTGTCGCTCACCGGGTCTTGCCGGGACACATGGTGCGCCGCGGCAAGTTCCTTGAGATGACTTGGTGGGCCTCCCTGGCAAGCTCCTCTTGCCGGGGTCTTGTCTCCTTCCCGGCAAGCTCCTCTTGCCGGGGCCTTGGTTGGTCCTCCCGGCAAGCTCCTCTTGCCGGGGCCTTGCGCCTTGGCTTGGATACTTTGTTCTTGAATGGTCCCAAAGGAACCACGGAGGACCTTGGCGGCCACCCGGCAAGCCTTGCTGCGGGGTGCTGCGACTGCCCGTGCACAAGTTCGGGATACTAAGGTACCCCTACTTTAGTGCACCGACAGGAGCCCCCGGGCCTGGGCCATACACGGTGCCGAGCGCTGTTGGGCCAGGCCCAAAACAGTGCACGGGCACGCGCGGCCTGGGTAACGCCGTATCTGACCCCGCATTCACCGCGCCATCCCTGCACGGCACGCGTCAAACGCGGCGTCGTGGGCGAGATCGTGGGCGGCGTGCGCGGTTTCCGAGGCGCCCACTCCCCACGATCATGGGGTGGGGAGAGGCCGCCTCATCCGTCGCCTTGGTTCTGCACGCCTGCCACGCGACTTCCATGCGCTTGGGGTCGCGGACGGTGGAGACGGGAAACTGGGCCGTCGCGGATCGAGGCAGCGGGTCGGCCCCAGCTCCCTGCTCTTCCCGTGTCTTGATTCGCTAAGGGGGGCAGCCGAGCCCCCACCTCGCTCCTTTATAAAGAGCGGGAGGGGAGGAAGGAAGCCCGCATTCTCTCATCTCCTTCTTCCTTCAGCTTTTGCTCCCCTTTCTCTCATTCACCATGGAGAAAGGGAACCCTGGTCCTTCATCGGTGGCGGCGAGGGTCACCGCCAGGCAGCGCATCCCTCCCTCTCCCGCACCCGTGGTGGCGGAGCCAGTCGTAAGGGGAAGAGGGAGAGGGCGAGGCCGTGGACGAGGTCGAGGGCGAGGTCGAGGCCCTCGGGGAAGAGGTGGACGGGGTGGCGCGCCGGCTTCGCCTCCGCCAGCGGTCCCTCTTCCCGCGACGGTCCATATTGGGGACGACCCTTGCGATTTCTTCGTCAGGCTGCGCCGGGCACCTCGTCGTCGCCTCCGACTCCCAGCTCCGTTTGCGAGTGTGATGGAGTTGGACCTGCCCGAGACGCTGAGGCTGCACATGAGGGGCTGTGGGATTAGCGGCACGTGAGTCCGCGTTGAATTCCCAGCCCCTAATGTGATGTATCTTCGTCGAGGGTGGAAGACGTTCGCCCGTATCCACAGCCTGATGGGGGGGCTCACCCTCCATTTTAAGCTGATGGAGGGCGATCTCCTCTCCGTCAAGGTCTTCGGGTGCTTTGGCACTCGGGCAAAGTGCTGCGTGGACAGCTCCTCCGATAGCGAAGACTCCTCCTCGAGCGAGAGTGATGAGGAGGAGAGCGACAGCGGCGACGAGGGTAGCGGGCGGCAGGATGGCGGGTCCGACTAGGTGTCGGGCGCCGCTCCGTGCGGCACCGGCGACCCCATCATCCGTGTCGCCGGCTCCTTGAACTCCCCGGGGTCGTCTCCTTGGGCGGCTGGCGTAGGGAGGCTGCGGAAGAGGAAGAGGGCTGGCGGCAAGGCCGTCAAGTCGGAGTACGAGGGCGTGGTGCCCTCGACAACATGCTGACGTCCTGCCGCCTCGTCTTCGAGCCCCACTTCCGGCGCCGCCATCACCGTCCAGCCTTCGGACGGCCCCCGGGATGTTCTCTTGGTGTCTTCTGGCACCCGTAGCTCGCCTAGGCGCCCCTTTTGCCCTTTTCGCCTCCTTGACCTACCTCCTGAAGAGAGGGACAAGAAAGGGATTACGGGCATCTTATCTTTTTAATCTGTAAGCCTTCGGGCCTTAGTTGCATTTAAAACATGTAATCCTCTCTATCATGTTTTTCATCCTCTATGGACTGTACCTGAGTGGAATGTTTTTTAATGAAAGGGGATGCTTGCCGGGTCATTTGTCTCGCGGGTACAACCCACGTCAAGGAGCGAATCCTTGGTATCTTTCCGATAGACACTTCTTCCCCCGGCAACAAGCCCTGCCGTCTTCCCACGTCGCTCGACCTTTCTCACGCTTTTGACGGAGGCAGGGATGAGGCGGGTGCGGGCCCCTCGTCTCATCCCTTTGCTGCCGCGACTACAACCCAACTTGGCCCCAGGGACGAGCCCCCAGGGCCTAGAGTTAAGGGAGCATGGTAGTTTTCAGGAAGAAACGCGGTTTCGTTTTCCCCAGTCCACAAGAGAATGCATGATGAGGGATGAAAGACTTATCTGAGATTGCAGCCCCCGGCAACCTTGGCTTGCCGTGGGTGAATCCTGGTACTCGCAGCCCCCGGCAACACTGGCTTGCCGGGGTCTAGATGCCGGTACGCCCTTCTTCTTGACGCGCTTGGGCGCGCTCAGCAGACCGAGAGGCTTGCCGGATGGGACTCAGCAGACCGAGAGATGAACCTGCTGAGAGCAGCCACGCAACCGGCAAGTTTCCGTACATCCTTGACGCGCTTGGGCGCTTCGATCTGCTCGATGGCCTTGATCTTGTCGGGATTGGCTTCAATCCCCCGCTGAGACACCAAGAACCCAAGAAGCTTGCCGGAAGGGACTCCAAACACACACTTCTCGGGGTTGAGCTTGAGGTTGATCTTGCACAGATTCGCAAAAGTCTCATCTAAATCCTGTATCAGAGTTGCCCTGTCCTTGCTCTTGACCACTATGTCATCCATGTAGGCTTCTACATTTCTGTGTATCTGTGCCTTCAGAGCGACATGGACTACTCTTGCAAATGTTGAACCAGCATTCTTTAATCCGAAAGGCATCCGTACGAAACAGTACGTGCCACATGGAGTAATGAATGCGGTTTTCTCCTCATCTTCCTCTGCCATGAAGATCTGATGGTATCCTGAGTATGCGTCAAGAAATGAAAGCAAATCACATCCAGCTGTGGAGTCAACAATCTGGTCAATGCGCGGCAAGGGAAATGGATCTTTGGGACAAGCTTTATTAACATCAGTAAAGTCAATGCAAAGCCTCCACTTCCCGTTTGCCTTGCGCACTACAACAGGATTGGCCAACCACGTGGGATGGAGCACTCCTCTGACAAGGCCTGCTGCTTCCAACTTCTTGATTTCTTCTGCTACGAACTCTTGGCGCTCCACTGCTTGCTTCCTGACCTTCTGCTTGACGGGCCGCGCATGAGCACAAACGGCAAGATGGTGCTCAATTACTTTTCTGGGAACACCGGGGATATCAGACGGCTGCCATGCAAACACGTCGTCATTCGCCCGCAAGAAAGCAATGAGCGCGCTTTCCTATTTAGGATCAAGCGTGGCACTGATGGTGAAGGTACCACCAGCGCCGTCCTCCTTGGCGGGCACCTTCTTGGTATGTGGTGGAGCTGCCATTGCTTTCCCACACTTGCCGGTGGAGCTCGATGGTGCGTCCTCGACGGCAGCGCAGCACTCCGAAGAGGTGCGCTTGCCGGAGTGGGCATCAGAGCTCTTGCCGGACTTGGTCTTCTTCTTCCCCCCGGGAGCTTCAGCGGCAAGTGTGTTGCGATCTGTCGCGGCTGTTGCTTCCCGGTAGATTTTGTCGGCGCAGATAAGGGCATCCTTCTTGTCTCCAGGGACAGAGATGACGCTCATCGGGCCTGGCATCTTGAGCAAGTTGTATGCATAGTGAGAGGCTGCCATGAACTTGGCCAGTGCTGGACGACCAAGTATGCCATTGTAGGGCAATGGGAAATCGGCAACGTCAAAGGTGACCCTCTCAGTCCTGAAGTTCATTTCGCTGCCAAATGTTACCGGCAACGTGACTTTCCCCTTTGGCTTGCTCCTTCCCGGGTTGATTCCTTGGAACGTGCCGGTCTCTTCAAGCTCGCTGTCAGGGATTTGGAGTTTCTGGAGCACAGCGGAGGAGATCAAGTTCAAGCCGGCCCCGCCATCAACTAACATCTTAGTGACCTTGAGGTTGCATATTGTTGGCGAAACCAACAACGGCAAGCACCCGACCGTAGTTGTGCGATCAGGGTGGTCCTCAATATCAAAGATGATAGGCGTGCTGGACCACTTTAGAAGCTTGCGCGATTCGACTGGCGGTTCTGCTGCATTAACTTCATGCGCCCACTATTTGAGTTGGCGGTGAGAAGTATGCAGAGAAGCACCGCCGTCAACGCACAGAACCTCTGTGGCCTTCTGGAACTCCTGCTCACTGGTCTCGGCATCATCCATGTCTTCGTTGTCGTCGTCTTCATCCTTGTCGCGGCCGCGGGGAGGTCTGTCTGCTTGCCGCTGCTTGTCCTTGCCGCGGCGTCCTCCCTGGCCAGCGCGCTTCTTGCCGACCTCTCCACCGCCTCCTTGGGCTCTTTCCTTGTTGCGTCGCTCGTACTCAGCTTTTTGCTGCTGGACGAGCTGCTCGACCTTCTTGCAGCTCTGGAGATCATGACCCTTGGTGCGGTGGATTTTGCAGTACTGCTTGTCGGTGCCGTCCTGCTTGTCGGCGATCACCACAGCCTGGCAGTTGGCGCATCCGGCAACTGGCTTGCCGGAGCCACCAGCCTGGGCTCTCTTGGCTCCACCTTCATCGCTGGACTGCTCAACAACCAGCACTTCTTGGTTTTTCTTCTTTCTGTTGCGCCGCCGATTCTTCTTTGCCGGGGCGGCATCCTCACTGTCAGACCCTCCTGCTCCTGCAGTCTCTCCGGGGAGTTTCCTCCCTTCCTCAGCGCGTGCGCACTTGTCGGCCAGGGCGTATAGCTCACTGACGTCTCTGATCCTGCTCATCGCCATCTCCTCCCTCATCCTGCGATTACGCACGTTCTGATGGAACGCGCTAATAACCGCGGCAGGGTGGATGTCTGGGATGTTGCGCTGCACACGGCTGAACCTTTGAATATACTTGCGCAGGGGCTCTCCTTCCTTCTGGGCAAGCAGGTGAAGATCACTCTCCTGGCCATGTGGCTTGTGGCCGCCTGTAAAGGCATCGACAAACTGATGGCAAAGGTCTGCCCAAGAGGATATGGAGTTTTACGGCAAGTGCATGAGCCAGGACCTGACTTCGGGCTTGAGCACCAGCGGGAAGTAGTTGGAAAGAACCTTGTCGTCTCGCCCCCCGGCAGCTTGCACCGCAATGGTGTAGATGCTGAGGAACTCTGACGGGTGCGACTTGCCGTCGTACTTCTCCGGTACGTCTGGCTTGAAATGCTTCTGGCTGGGCCACTGGACTTGCCGCAGCTCATGGGTGAACGCGGGGCAACCTACTGCGTACGGCAAGTCGCCTGGTTCCCCGGGCGCATGCATGTCAACAGAAGGCCCGGTGCGCAGGTCTGATTGACGCCGCGCTTCTCTTCGGCGCTCAATGCGTGTTCGAGCGTCTTCTTGCTGTCTCTCATGAAGAACTTGGCGCTGATAGCGACGAGCTCGCGGGTCTGACGACGCGGTGGAGTCGCTGTCGAGGCGGGTCCGGCAAGTCGGCGATCTTGGCCTTCCAGGCGGAGAGTGCATAGTGGTTGCACCCTCCCCGGTCTTGTCGCCACCGGCTCGCGCTTGACTGACTTGTCGCGGCTGCGATGCACTCGGCTGCCGCGGGTCGTCGCCGTTGGCGAAGCCGACGAGGCTCTGGATAGTGGCCCTCCAGTCATCGATCTTCTCTGGCGCTGGAGGGTAATCCAGGAGCAGTTGAGCTCGTGCTAAAGCTTCCGCCGGAGTGGCAGGCGGCGGTGGCGAACGGCGCGATGAACGGGATATGCTCGGACTTCTAACTATGTTAGAAGGAGCAGTATCTCGCCCAGGCGACCGTGCCACGCTCGCACCAGCATGCTGGCGTGCATGTTGGTCTTGAGCACTTCGGGACCCGCCAGCTTGATTTTGGCCCAGCAAACGTATGGTACCGTGGGTACCATGACGCTGCTGGTCCCGCGCCTCCTGGGACGGGCGCGGTGCGTGTACGGATGCCGAGGTCTTGGAGTGCGCCTGGTCATTGTGGGAGCCGACCGCGCCGCCGATGTGCAGCGTCGTCTTGTCCTTGGACCTGGCAGCACCATGAGCCCCCTCGTCGGCGCCCGTTCTTCCGCCGGCGTCTACCGCACCAGCCGTTCGCCCCGGCGATGGTGGGCCCGGCGCAGACGGAGCAGCTGCCTCGGAAGCCTTCTTCTTCGGCGGCATGTTGATGAAGATGACGAAGATTCGGCCCGTGCGAACGCCGGATCAGGTTCACGCAGCCTCGACGCAGCCCCCTACCTGGCGCGCCAAAGATGTCGGGGGTGACTGATCCCTTGGACACCTATGGGACCACGGCGGACCGGGGCCCCTTTCAGTTCGGCAGGGGGCGGAGAGAGCGCAAAGAGCAGATCGAGGCGGGACGCACGAGCGACGCGATCAGTTTACCCAGGTTCGGGCCGCACGGATGCATAAAACCCTACTCCTGCTTGTGGTTTGTATTGTGTTCTTGCTAGGGACCGATGAATGCTACAGTACGCTCGAGTGGCTAGCGAGACCGAGCGTGAGAATGGTTGTCCCCCCCTTCCCTGTTGCGCATGGGCCTCCTTTTATATGTCAAAGGGGTCACCAACAGGTGGCAACAGAGGTGAGGGTAAAAATGTAAAAGAAGTGGTAGTTGGCACCACCGCATGCTACAGTTGTATTGTACCTACCCCTGACGGCAGGGGACAAAGGCATTGAATGCCTGTCTGTGTCGCCTAGACGGTACAGAAAGGGACTGCTAGGGACGCCACCGTTTGCCATGATGGCTACCTTGTCAGCGCCTGCTTGCCACTGCATGCTCCTGGCTACACAGCCTCCCGCCACGTATGCCAGGAACGGCCCCAGAGCGACATGTTGGTTGGTGAGCTGGAGCGCGGGCTACGGAGTAGTAGCTTGCCGCGGCAAGCGCCTTGCCGCGGGTGTTGTCTTGTCGCGTCCGGGAGCTTGTCGCTCACTGGGTCTTGCCGGGACACATGGTGCGCTGCGGCAAGTTCCTTGAGATGCCTTGGTGGGCCTCCCTGGCAAGCTCCTCTTGCCGGGGTCTTGTCTCCTTCCCGGCAAGCTCCTCTTGCCGGGGCCTTGTGCCTTGGCTTGGATACTTTGTTCTTGAATGGTCCCAAAGGAATCACGGAGGACCTTGGCGGCCACCCGGCAACCCTTGCCGCGGGGTGCTGCGACTGCCCGTGCACAAGTTCGGGATACTAAGGTACCCCTACTTTAGTACACCGACACAAAGAGACAGGAGCTCTCGCGTCGTCAACTCTTGACTGGGCTGGACTCTCGTACAGTTGCCTGTTGGGCTATGAACCATTAAGAAACGAAGGCCCAAATTATTTTTGCCCAGGTAAAGCAGCCTATCGAACATCTTTAGGCCTTTGTTAGTCCATCGGGCACTGCTGTCGGGGAGCCAGCGAGCCCGGGCAAGTGCCCAGGGTCGTCGGGCGGTGCCTCCGCCACTGATCACGGACATGACGAGGAGTCTCGAAATGGTTGAGACATAAAGATTGATATATTGGAAGGTTATATTCGGACACCGAAAAGGTTCCGGGAGTAACCGGATAAATACAGGAGTACCGGGGAGTTACCGGAACCCCCCGGGGGGTTAATGGGCCTTCATGGGCCATAGTGGAAATAGAGGGCAGCAAGGGAGCCATGGGGCGCGCCCCCTAGGCCCAAACCAAATTGGTTTAGGGCTTGGGGCCGGGCCCCTCTTTCCTTCTCCCCTCCTCCTCTTTTCTTCCCCTCCTAGTTGGATTAGGAAAGGGGGAACCTACTCCTAGTAGGGGTAGGATTCCCCCCTTGGGGCGTGCCCTATGAGGCCGCCGGCCCCTCCCTTGCTCCTTTATATACGGGGGCAGGGGGGCACCCTAGAACACACAAGTTGATTGTTTAGCCGTGTGCGGTGCCCCCCTCCATATATTTCCACCTCGGTCATATCGTTGTAGTGCTTAGGCGAAGCCCTACGTCGGTAACTTCATCATCACTGTCATCACGCCGTCGTGCTGACGAAGCTCTCCCTTGACACTCAGCTGGATCTAGAGTTCATGGGACGTCACCAATCTGAACGTGTGCAGATCGTGGAGGTGCCGTACTTTCGGTGCTAGGACCGGTCGGATCGTGAAGACGTACGACTACATCAACCGCGTTTTCATAACACTTCCGCTTATGGTCTACGAGGGTACGTGGACAACACTCTCCCCTCTCGTTGCTATGCATCAGCTAGATAGATCTTGCATGTGCGTAGGAAATTTTTGAAATTACTGCGTTCCTCAACAGTGGCATCAGAGCCAGGTCTATGCCTAGATGTTATATGCACGAGTAGAACACAAAGGAGTTGTGGGCATGGGTATATACATATTGCTTGCTGTCACTAGTTGATTCTTGATTTGGCGGTATTGTTGGATGAAGCGGCTCAGACCGACATTACGCGTACGCTTACGCGAGACTGGTTCTACCGACGTGCTTCGCACACAGGTGGCTAGTGGGTGTCAGTTTCTCCAACTTTAGTTGAATCAGATTCAATGAACAGGGTTCTTTCTGAAGATCAAAAAGCAATCACTATTCCGCATTGTGGTTTTTGATGCATAGGTAAGAAAGGTTCTTGCTCAGCCCGTAGCAGCCACGTAAAACTTGCAACAACAAAGTAGAGGATGTCTAACTTGTTTTTGCAGGGCATGTTGTGATGTGATATGGTCAAGACATGATGCTAAATTTTATTGTATGAGATGACCATGTTTTGTAACAGAGTTATCGGCAACTGGTAGGAGCCATATGGTTGTGCTATATTGTATGAAACGCAATTGCCATGTAATTGCTTTACTTTATCACTAAGCGGTAGTGATAGTCGTAGAAGTAATAGTTGGCGAGATGACAACGATGCTTCGATGGAGATCAAGGTGTCAAGCCGGTGACGATGGTGATCATGACGGTGCTTTGAAGATGGAGATCAAAGGCACAAGATGATGACGGCCATATCATATCACTTATATTGATTGCATGTGATGTTTATCCTTTATGCATCTTGAAAGGATCGAGAAGTGAAGTCTAGAGGGGGTGAATAGACTCTAATCAAGAAAAGTTGCAGTTTTTAATTTCTTTAGATTTAAGTAGTGTTTTGGCACAACTTTAAACATTCACAATACATATAAAGCAAGCATGACAAGAGTATATGAGCAGCGGAAAGTAAAGCATGCAAGTTGCAAGAATGTAAAGGGGTGGGATTGGAGTGTGCAAACGCAATTGGAGACACGGAGATTTTTGGCGTGGTTCCGATAGGTGGTGCTATCGTACATCCACGTTGATGGAGACTTCAACCCAGGAAGGGTAACGGTTGCACTAGTCCACGGAGGGCTCCACCCACTAAGGGTCCACGACGAAGCAACCTTGTCTATCCCACCATGGTTGTCGCCCACGAAGGACTTGCCTCACTCGGGTAGATCTTCATGAAGTAGGCGGTCTCATTGCCCATACAAACTCCTTGGTTCAACTCCACAATCTTGATGGAGGCTCCCAAGTGACACCTAACCAATCTAGGAGACAACACTCTCCAAGAGGTAACAAATGGTGTGTAGATGATGAACTCCTTGCTCTTGTGCTTCAAATGATAGTCTCCCTGTCGGTGTCAAAACCGGCGGATCTCGGGTAGGGGGTCCCGAACTGTGCGTCTAAGGCAGATGGTAACAGGAGGCAGGGGACATGATGTTTTACCCAGGTTCGGGCCCTCTAGATGGAGGTCCCTACGTCCTGCTTGATTTATTCTTGATGATATGAGTATTACAAGAGTTGATCTACCACGAGATCGGAGAGGCTAAACCCTAGAAGCTAGCCTATGGTATGATTGTCTGTTGTCCTACGGACTAAAACCCTCCGGTTTATATAGACACTAGAGGGGGCTAGGGTTACACAAGGTCGGTTACAAAGGAGGAGATATACATATCCGTATTGCCTAGCTTGCCTTCCACGCCAAGTAGAGTCCCATCCGGACATGAGATGAAGTCTTCAATCTTGTATCTTCATAGTCCAACAGTCCGGCCAAAGGATATAGTTCGGCTGTCCGGAGACCCCCTAATCCAGGACTCCCTCAGTAGCCCCTGAACCAGGCTTCAATTACGATGAGTCTGGCATGCAGTGTTGTCTTCGGCATTGCAAGGCGGGTTCCTCCTCCGAATACACCATGGAAGAATTTGAATACAAGGATAGTGTCCGACCCTGCAAAATAAGTTCCACATTCCACTGTAGAGATAATAATATTTCCACAAATCTAATCTGCTGACACGTTTCGGCAACATGACATCACGCCATGGCTCGGTGATTATTCGAACCATTTTCCTTTAACTAGCCCCACACATAACGCGAGGCAGTTTCTTGACACGTCTTGTCAAAGCAGAGATCATGTCCCCCTTATTATGGGATTCTCATCAATACGGTCATGGGTAACCCAACCACGCCTAGGACTCCTAGATTTTAGGCAAGTCCCAAACGGCCACGAGGAGGACGCTTGATATTCACCCTCTTTATAAAGGGTCAAGGCTTTTACTTTTTTCCTCCCGTGCTCAATCGAATCCCTCCCCCGCCTCAAGTTCTAACACTCAAAGCCTAGGTCAGGTGCTTCGGATCTTCAATCATGTCCGAATCCAGCCTCCAGGGCCGGTGGATGCCCTCCTCCGTCATGGAAGAGGATATCAAGAAGTTGAGGGAGGCAAGATACCTGACCGCTGAAGTCTCACATCGGCTGCCCACCCGAGGGCAGGTCGTCCCTACTCCTGAACCCAATGAAGACGTCATGTTCATCTCCCACTTCCTCCGAGGACTAGGCCTCACTCTGGATCCCTTCGTAAGGTGTTTCATGTTCTATTACGGGCTTGATTTCCATGATCTAGCCCCGGATTCCTTTCTCCACATCTCGGAATTTATTGTCGTATGTGAGGCCTTCCTCCGCATTACCCCTCACTTCGGCCTGTGGCTCAAGACCTTTGATGTGAAGCCGAAGACGGTCGAGGGGCAGTATGCAGCGTGCGGGGGTGCATTAATAAGCAAGATTGCCGGAGCTCCGTGGCCAAAAGGTTCCTTTCCAGAGGTGTCCGGATTATGGCAACGGGAGTGGTTCTACATCACCACTCCCAGAAGTTCCAAGTGGGTAGTTTCCCCCGCCTTTCGCTCGGGCCCTCCACCACAACTGATCTCATGGATCAGCAGGGGGCTGAGCTGGGGTCCAGCTAAGGATGTGCCCATACTTCAGAGCCGCATCCAGATCTCTTCGAGGGAGATTTTAGTTTGGTTATGGTAGTGCAAGTCATGCTGGTTCGTCAAGTCCAGCCTTGCAAACGCCGGCCCCTCCGCTTGTGGGAATTCAACCCAGAAGGACCACGCGCTATCCAGAATTTCCTCGGCCTGACGCACGAGGAGATGTACAAGTCGTTCTTCGAACCCCAAATAGAGTGTCCGGACACTTCCGAGGATGTGGACCTGAGCAGCAACTGCACCGCGACCCAAGTAAGTAATCCTCTAGCCGAACACATTGTCTTTCATTTATCATGACGTCATTCTGAAGAACCGCCTTTTGACCAGGACTGGATAACAAAGGCGAAGATGATCCGGTGTTCGGCCCCCCTTCCCGAAGGCTTGGACAATCCAGTGCTGGAAAAGATGCTCGAGCCAGCACCTTGCCTGGTGCTCTTAGAGGAAGATGAAGGGGGGAATAAAGAGGGTGAAAGCGGGCCCCCACCGCTACCTATTCCAACCGAGGGAACGAGCGCCTCCTGTAGGAGAACGTAGTAATTTCAAAAAAATTCCTACGCACACGCAAGATCATGGTGATGCATAGCAACGAGAGGGGACAGTGTGATCTACGTACCCTTGTAGATCGACAACGGAAGCGTTTGGTTGATGTAGTCGTACGTCTTCACGGCCCGACCGATCAAGCACCGAAACTATGGCACCTCCGAGTTTTAGCACACGTTCAACTCGATGACGATCCCCGGACTCCGATCCAGCAAAGTGTCGGGGAAGAGTTCCATCAGCACGATGGCATGGTGACGATCTTGATGTACTACTGTCGCAGGGCTTCGCCTAAGCACCGCTACAATATTATCGAGGACTATGGTGGCAGGGGGCGCCGCACACGGCTAAGAATAAGATCACGTGGATCAACTTGTGTCTCTCTTGGGTTCCCCTGCCTCCGTATATAAAGGATCAAGGGGGGGGGTGCAGCCGGCCTAGGAGAGGCACGCCAGGAGGAGTCCTACTCCCTCTGGGAGTAAGATTCCCCCCCCCCCAATCCTAGTTGGAATAGGATTCGCGGAGGGGGAAAAGAGAGAGGGGGGCCAGCCCCCTCTCCTTGTCCTATCCGGACCAAGGGAGGGGAGGGGCGCGTGGCCCATCTTGGGCTGCCCCTTCTCTTTTCCACTAAGGCCCACTAAGGCCCATATAGCTCCCGGGGGGTTCCGGTAACCTCCCGATACTCCGGTAAAATCCCGATTTCACCCGGAACACTTCCGATATCCAAACATAGGCTTCCAATATATCAATCTTTATGTCTCGACCATTTCGAGACTCCTCGTCATGTCTGTGATCACATCCGGGACTCCGAACAACCTTCGGTACATCAAAACGTATAAACTCATAATATAACTGTCATCGAAACCTTAAGCGTGCGGACCCTACGGGTTCGAGAACAATGTAGACATGAACGAGACATGTCTCCGGTCAATAACCAATAGCGGAACCTGGATGCTCATATTGGCTCCTACATATTCTACGAAGATCTTTATCGGTCAGACCGCATAACAACATACGTTGTTCCCTTTGTCATCGGTATGTTACTTGCCCGAGATTCGATCGTCGGTATCCAATACCTAGTTCAATCTCGTTACCGGCAAGTCTCTTTACTCGTTCCGTAATACATCATCTCGCAACTAACTCATTAGTTGCATTGCTTACAAGGCTTAAGTGATGTGCATTACCGAGAGGGCCCAGAGATACCTCTCCGACGATCGGAGTGACAAATCCTAATCTCGAAATACGTCAACCCAACATGTACCTTTGCAGACACCTATAGAGTACCTTTATAATCACCCAATTACGTTGTGACGTTTGGTAGCACACAAAGTGTTCCTCCGGCACACGAGAGTTACATAATCTCATAGTCATAGGAACATGTATAAGTCATGAAGAAAGCAATAGCAACATACTAAACGATCGGGTGCTAAGCTAATGGAATGCGCCACAAATAAGTTGCACTATCATTATAAGTTGCACTACGATCGAGATCCAACAAACTTGTTTCATTGGGTGTATGACCATCGAAGGTTTTATTCATGTAAACAGAACAATAATTATTCTCTGACTTTAATGAATAACCGTATTGCAATAAACATGATCAAATCATATTCATGCTCAACGCAAAAACCAAATAACACTTATTTAGGTTCAACACTAATCCCAAAAGTATAGGGGAGTGTGCGATGATGATCATATCAATCTTGGAACTACTTCCAACACACATCGTCACTTCACTCCTGTTTCGAGTTACTAATCTTAGCAACTGAACTAGTATCAAATACTGAGGGGTTGCTATAAACACTAGTAAAGTACACATCAATAAGATGTATATCAAATATACTTGTGTTCACTTTGCCATCCTTCTTATCTGCCAATCACTTGGGGTAGTTCCGCTTCTAGTGACCAGTCCCTTTGCAGTAGAAGCACTTAGTCTCAGGCTTAGGACCAGACTTGGGCTTCTTCACTTGAGCAGCAACTTGCTTGCCGTTCTTCTTGAAGTTCCTCTTCTTCCCTTTGCCCTTTTCTTGAAACTAGTGATCTTGTCAACCATCAACACTTGATGCTCTTTCTTGATTTCTACCTTCATTGATTTCATCATCATGAAAAGCTCGGGAGTCATTTTCGTCATCCCTTGCATACTATACTTCATCACGAAGTTCTACTAACTTGGTGATGGTGACTAGAGAATTCTGTCAATCACTATCTTATCTGGAAGATTAACTCCCACTTGATTCAAGCGATTGTAGTACCCAGACAATCTGAGCACATGCTCACTAGTTGAGCGATTCTTCTCCATCTTTTAGCTACAGAACTTGTTGGAGACTTCATATCTCTCAACTCGGGTATTTTCTTGAAATATTAACTTCAACTCCTGGAACATCTCATATGGTCCATGACGTTCAAAACGTCTTTGAAGTCCCGATTCTAAGCTGTTAAGCATGGTGCACTAAACTATCAAGTAGTCGTCATATTTAGCTAGCCAAACGTTCATAACGTCTGCATCTGCTCCTGCAATAGGTCTGTCACTTAGCGGTGCATCAAGGACATAATTCTTTTGTGCAGCAATGAGGATAAACCTCAGATCACGGATCCAATCCGCATCATTGCTACTAACATTTTTCAACACAATTTTCTCTAGGAACATATCAAAATAAACACAGGGAAGCAACAACGTGAGCTATTGATCTACAACATAATTTGCAAAATACTAACAGGATTAAGTTCATGATAAATTTAAGTTCAATTAATCATATTACTTAAGAACTCCCACTTAGATAAACATCCCTCTAATCCTCTAAGTGATTACGTGATCCAAATCAACTAAACCATGTCCGATCATCACGTGAGATGGAGTAGTTTCATTGGTGAACATCACTATGTTGATCATATCTACTATATGATTCACGCTCGACCTTTCGGTCTCCGTGTTCTGAGGCCATATCTGTATATGCTTGGCTCGTCAAGTATAACCTGAGTATTCCGCGTGTGCAACTGTTTTGCACCCGTTGTATTTGAACGTAGAGCCTATCACACCCGATCATCATGTGGTGTCTCAGCACGAAGAACTTTCGCAACGGTGCATACTCAGGGAGAACACTTCTTGATAATTTAGTGAGAGATCATCTTATAATGCTACCGTCAATCAAAGCAAGATAAGATGCATAAAAGATAAACATCACATGCAATCAATATAAGTGATATGATATGGCCATCATCATCTTGTGCCTGTGATCTCCATCTCCGAAGCACCGTCATGATCATCATCGTCACCGGCGCGACACCTTGATCTCCATCGCAGCATCGTTGTCGTCTCGCCACTTTTATGCTTCCACGTCTATCGCTACCGCTTAGTGATAAAGTAAAGCATTACAGCGCGATTGCATTGCATACAATAAAGCTACAACTATATGGCTCCTGCTAGTTGCCGATAACTCGGTTACAAAACATGATCATCTCATACAATAAAATTTAGCATCATGTCTTGACCATATCACATCACAACATGCCTTGCAAAAACAAGTTAGACGTCCTCTACTTTGTTTGTTGCAAGTTTTACGTGGCTGCTACGGGCTTAAGCAAGAACCAATCTTACCTATGCATCAAAACCACAACGATAGTTTGTCAAGTTGATGCCGTTTTAACCTTCGCAAGGACCGGGCGTAGCCACACTCGGTTCAACTAAAGTTGGAGAAACAGTCACCCGCAAGCCACCTATGTGCAAAGCACGTCGGGAGAACCGGTCTCGCATAAGCGTACGCGTAATGTCGGTCCGGGCCGCTTCATCCAACAATACCGCCGAACCAAAGTATGACATGCTGGTAGGCAGTATGACTTATATCACCCACAACTCACTTGTGTTCTACTCGTGCACATAACATCAAACCATAAAACCCGGCTCTGATGCCACTGTAGGAGAACGTAGTAATTTCAAAAAAATTCCTACGCACACACAAGATCATGGTGATGCATAGCAATGAGAGGGGAGAGTGTGATCTACGTACCCTTGTAGATCGACAACGGAAGCGTTTGGTTGATTTAGTCGTACGTCTTCATGGCCCGATCGATTAAGCACCGAAACTACGGCACCTCCGAGTTTTAGCACACGTTCAGCTCGATGACGATCCCCGGACTCCGATCCAGCAAAGTGTTGGGGAAGAGTTCCGTCAGCATGACGGCGTGGTGACGATCTTGATGTACTACTGTCGCAGGGCTTCGCCTAAGCACCGCTACAATATTATCGAGGACTATGGTGGCAGGGGGCGCCGCACACGGCTAAGAATAAGATCACGTGGATCAACTTGTGTCTCTCTGGGGTTCCCCTGCCTCCGTATATAAAGGATCAAGGGGGGGGGGGTGAGGCCGGACTAGGAGAGGTGCGCCAGGAGGAGTCCTACTCCCTCTGGGAGTAGGATTCCCCCCCCCCAATCCTAGTTGGAATAGGATTCGTGGAGGGGGGAAAAGAGAGAGGGGGGCCAGCCCCCTCTCCTTGTCCTATTCGGACCAAGGGAGGGGAGGGGCGCGCGGCCCATCTTGGGCTGCCCCTTCTCTTTTCCACTAAGGCCCACTAAGGCCCATATAGCTCCCGGGGGGTTCCGGTAACCTCCCGGTACTCCGGTAAAATCCCGATTTCACTCGGAACACTTTCGATATCAAAACATAGGCTTCCAATATATCAATCTTTATGTCTCGACCATTTCGTGACTCCTCGTCATGTCCGTGATCACATCCGGGACTCCGAACAACCTTCGGTACATCAAAACGTATAAACTCATAATATAACTGTCATCGAAACCTTAAGCGTGCGGACCCTACGGGGTCGAGAACAATGTAGACATGACCAAGAAACGTCTCCGGTCAATAACCAATAGCGGAACCTGGATGCTCATATTGGCTCCTACATATTCTACGAAGATCTTTATCGGTCAGACCGCATAACAACATACGTTGTTCCCTTTGTCATCGGTATGTTACTTGCCCGAGATTCGATCATCGGTACCCAATACCTAGTTCAATCTCGTTACCGGCAAGTCTCTTTACTTGTTCCGTAATACATCATCTCGCAACTAACTCATTAGTTGCATTTCTTGTAAGGCTTAAGTGATGTGCATTACCGAGAGGGCCCAGAGATACCTCTCCGACGATCGGAGTGACAAATCCTAATCTCAAAATACGTCAACCCAACATGTACCTTTGGAGACACCTGTAGAGTACCTTTATAATCACCCAGTTACGTTGTGACGTTTGGTAGCACACAAAGTGTTCCTCCGGCACACGGGAGTTACATAATCTCATAGTCATAGGAACATGTATAAGTCATGAAGAAAGCAATAGCAACATACTAAACGATCGGGTGCTAAGCTAATGGAATGGGTCATGTCAATCAGATCATTCAACTAATGATGTGATCCCGTTAATCAAATGACAACTCTTTGTCCATGGTTAGGAAACATAACCATCTTTGATTATCGAGCTAGTCAAGTAGAGGCATACTAGTGACACTCTGTTTGTCTATGTATTCACACATGTATTATGTTTCCGGTTAATACAATTCTAGCATGAATAATAAACCTTTATCATGATATAAGGAAATAAATAATAACTTTATTATTGCCTCTAGGGCATATTTACTTCACCTCCGTGAGGGAGGATAACCAAGGGAAGGAATCTGACATTCCCTCGCCCCGGGGGAGGAAGAGGACTACCTATGATGACCCAGAAACCAAGGTTTCCAAATGGGAGAAGAAAACTCCACCAGAGGGTCCCGCCTCGGAGGGTGCTCTTGCCGCACAAAGTTCGTGCGGGGATCAGCCCTCTAATGAGCTTTAAGTAATCAAAAAGTACTTAATAGTGAAGATATACTACCTTACTTCTGAGGAAGATAACCGAAGCATCTATCTTGCAGTTCGGATCTGAGCCCTTCTCAGCAGAGCTCATCTTCGGGGGATCTTCTTCCGGAGATGATGGAGAGCGAAATGCCTCCCCGGATTCCCTGGCTCAAGAAGCGGGCGACCTTGAAGTGTTGTCACGGAGAGTTTCTCCTGACCCAGCAAGGCCAGAAGGTAATCCCATGGTCACCCGAAGCCCTCGGTATCTGGCTCTTGAAGAGAGCAATCAAAAGAGTCTGGCACCACTTGGTATGCGGTCGGACGTACTGAAGGGTCTGCTAGAGCGAGCGACTATCTTAGAACAGCACCGTACATTAATGTGTTCGGTGATTGAAAGGATTTCGTCCGCCGAAAACGGGTTGCATGAAGCCTTTATGAGTCTACTGACGAGCTTTGAGGTACGTGGAATGATATGCGTTTGTGGTAGTACCGCACATTTTTAGGTGCGCCTTGTGTAGATAGTAGCCCTTGAGACTCTGGTTGTCATCGAGAATGGCGGCGAACAAAGGATCGTGGTCCCAAGTAATAACCAGACTGCCGTTATGTGCAGGTGTCTGAAGCTCCGGTGGCTAGCCGGACTGATGGGGTTGCCGAACTAAAACGGTGACTAGATGTAGCGGATGCCGACATCGAGCTTGTTAACAAGCGGCTTGACGAGGCACAGGGTAGGTGATATTTATATTGAATGTCACATAGTAAGAGCAGCGTAATGCCAATATCTTTAATATGTTGTGACTGTAGATGGAGCTGCCACCATGGAGGCCCTGCGGGCGGAGCTTGCCCGAGCCAAGGAGCAAGCAAGGAGTAGTAATGCGGCCGCTTTGAAGGCGGCCGAAGAGTTGAAAGCCGAGAAGGCCGCTCATAGCGAGAACAAAGAGAAAATGGCCAAAATGGCTGAGAAGTTAAAAGACACTGCCGACCGCTGCCAGTTTCTAGAAGAAGAAAACCGGGCGAAGGCTACGGACCTTGAAAAGGCCACAATGGCGACCAAAGACACCCGCTCTGCAATGAGAGCGAAGAAGGAGGAACTGCGTGAAGCCGGGGACATTGTGGCTGGGAAGCCCTTTATGCTGCGGAGGAAGTTCGGCGATCCGCGGTATGCCCCTCTGGATCGGCTGTGGAGTTTGGCCGACGCATATCTTGACTTAGCGGCAAGCGCTGTCGATGCGGCCGAATACTTCCAAGATCAGACAGACCATGAAGTGGACAAGCTGTTCTGGTCGCAATTTAATGTTCCAGAGTGTCTGCTTCCATTGCCTAATCAGCTTGCTGAATGGGCCGAACTCAATAGATTGTCCAGACTCGCCATGAGGTCTGTCATGGATCATCTGTGGCCGGAAAGGCCAAAGCCGAACATCTATTTTAGCTTGGTGCACCAGTTCCTTGGTGCGGTGCCGCGCATTAATGCGATGAAGAGGTCGACGTGCATAGAAGGCTCACGGATGGCCCTTGCCCGTGTCAAAACATACTGGGCGGAGATGGATGCCACCACTGTCGCGGTGCAGGGTTTGGCCATAGGCCGAGTGGCTGCCGAGCACTATTTTGAAGAAGTTCTTGAGGGCGCTCGTACGATAGAGGCCCAGTGCTCGAAGAATGTTATGTTTGAGTGACATGTATTCTCATTGTAAAAACAATGTTTTATTGAATTTATCAAGGCTGTATTTATACTTTTGCCCGAAAGTATTGTGATGCCTCATGTGCGGCTGTTTATGTATACATGTATATAACCTGAAAGATTGCAGTCGTCGGCTTCAGCCCCCACGCATATAATGCAGGGGTGTTCGCAGAAGACGCGTATTCACACTTAATCCAACGTCTTGGTCCTAATAAGGAGGTGATAGCGCAGCGAACTAGGCAACTGGACTATAATCCTTTAACACTTTCACTTAGCCATAGGAGTTTGACAGTGGGGCTACTATATAGCCCCTGGTGGCTCCGCACTCGTCCGGATTCGGGGTGCGTACATGCCTGGCCGGGAAACGGCCCTTCGTTAATGCGGAGGAATCCCGAAGATTTCAATAGGTCATCGAGTGGTTGACCAGTCTCACGCTATATCCTGACAGTCAGTTTTCTGCTTTCTCTACTGAGGTGCTCGCCCGGATGAACCAGGGCACAATCACAGTAGTTCTCCTGGTGCCGCCTTAGCCGATAGAGCGGAACGTAAGGCAGCAAAACACACGAGACGGGCAAACCCAACATTTGAACAAAGACATGATTCGGAGCTGATGCATATAAGGCCAAACTCGCGACGCCGAACACTCCCTAAGGTATTCGGTCTTTATGGTGTAAACCGGGTATAAACAGTACCCTTTGTAATAAGCCCCTGGTGTCCAGGTACGTGCATTATTCTGGCGTGGCCACATGCCAAGACGTTAGCATCCTTCTCGGCTGTACTGAGAAACCGAGGGATGTAAATCAACAAGAGACAGTAAAAAAGGTTTACGCAGGGTCTTAATTGACAAAGAATCCTTGGAACGGGTCCCTGCTGCACGGCTGCGCCTGTGTCTCTGTTGTGCCATATCCTGGACGGGTGTAGCACGATGGTCATCTGAAAAAGAGAGGAACTTAATTGAAAAGTTGCCGTGCAAAAGTTAAGTTATACTAAATAAACAATATATAGTTGAAAATGAGTAAAGGTGAGCCTTATTGCCACTTTTGCGCGCGCGTTGAGCCCCTTGTATTGTAATAGGGGTGTAGCCATCAAACCTGTATTAATTACATATAGCTGAGCCGGACTCGTCTAGCCGTGTCCGTGGTCTTAATGACCTGTCAAATGCTTGAGTTGGTGAGGCCATTTAGTGTGCGGCGGCCAAGGCAGCCGCACCGTCTTCGGCGCGCAAGGAGCGCTCAATATTTCCATTTACTGTAATGATGCTGCGTGGACCGGGCATCTTGAGCTTGAGGGAAGCGTAATGCGGTATTGCGTTAAAGCGAGCGAAAGCTTCGCGTTCGAGTAGTGCTTGATAGCCACTTTGGAACAGAGCGACACAGAAAGTTAAATTTTCGCTACGGAAGTTATCGGGGAAGCCAAATATAACCTCTAGTAGCAGGGAGCCCCTGAAGTGAGCCTCCGGGCCTGGTGTTACTCCTTTAAAGGTAGCATTGCTGCGGCAAATTTTTGTTGGGTCTATCCCCATTTTGCAAACTGTGTCCTGATATATCAGATTTAAACTGCTGCCGCCGTCCATCGGGACTCGGGTGAAGTGGTATCCGTCAATTATTGGATCTAATACCAAGGCAGCCCATCCTGCATGCCAGATACTTGCCGAGTAATCCCGATGGTCGAAGGTGATCGGTTGGGACGACCAGTGGCGGAGCTCCGCAGTGATAGGCCCTGGGGCATGTTCCTCTAAAGGTGCCGCTTTGTTTCTCCCTTTTATCACGTGTAACACGTTGACTGTTTTGACTTCTGGTGGGAATTTCTTCTGTTCCCCTGTGCTTTGCTTGCGAGGCTCATCCTCGTCTTCACTTAGTGTATCCTGCCCCTTGTGTTCGGCGTTGAGCTTGTCGGACTGTTTGAAGACCCAACATTCTCTGTGGGTATGATTTGCAGGTTTATCAGGGGTGCTATGGATCTGACATATTTGGTCCAGAATTTTGTTTAGGCTGGACAATTCGTCTATGTTGCCTTTGGAGGGCGGCTTCTGCTGCCCTGGCCGAGAGCTTCTAAATCCGGCGTTTACCGCCGTGCTCTTCGGGCTGTCTTCTTTATTCCAGCGCTTATTCTTGCTGCGTCGTGATTTCCCATTTCCATCCCTGACTTCGGATGTACTTGGGTCGCTGGTGCTGCATCAGGCTAACCAGCTGTCCTCGCCCGCGCAAAAATGGGTCATGAGGCTTGTTAATGCTTCCATTGTTCTCGGCTTTTCTTGACCGAGGTGTCTGGCAAGCCATTTGTCTCAAACGCTATGCTTGAAGGCTGCTAAGGCTTTGGCATCCGGACAGTCAACTATTTGGTTCTTTTTAGTGAGGAACCTGTTCCAAAGTTTTCGGGCTGACTCACCGGGCTGTCGAGTTATATGACTTAAATCGTCTACATCCGGTGGTCGGACATATGTCCCTTGAAAATTTGCCCGAAAGGCGTCTTCGAGCTCTTCCAATCTTCCGATGGAGTTTTCGGGGAGGCTTTTACGCCAGTGCTGTCGGCGTTCTGGGAACGGGGGTCCCCAGACTTGCCTGCCTGCGGCCTGCGGCGTGGCTCAAGTGGGGGCCCAACGCGGCCCAACTTCATCAACACAAGGCTCAAGACCCTCGCGAGGGTCCAAGCCTCGCGAGGCGGACGACGCGGCGCATCCTCAGGCACAGCCTCGTCAGGCTGGCTCGCGAGGAGGCGGAGAGTTCAGGGCGGGGTACCTCGCGAGGTGCCCATGACGCAAGCCATGACGACACGGGGCACCAGGCGGGTGCCAGCGCACGCAGCGTCCCTCTTTCCTCTTTGGTGCAAAGGGGGCAAGCGTATCCGCGGAGTACCGAGGCATCAGGCAAAGGTTGCCACTTTGGTGCAACGAGACCAAGACCAGGAGGACTGCGAGACGGAGGTCACCATGGAGCCCAGCACGGCGTCATCACCAGAGCCTTTGGCAGGCGAAGACTGCTTTTGTCAGGATAGATGTACTCGTTGTCCCCCTTCAAATTAGCCCGCCATTGTTGGATCCCTTCTCGCTCAATATTTGGGGAGAGGACCAGGGCCTCTATAAATAGGACTAGCCACCCACATAGCAAGGGGTTCGTTCGATTCCTGGTTGTTCGGTCCGGGATCTGAGAGAGAAAGAGAGAGAAAGGTGACTGAACTCTTCATAGCAGTTCATCACCACAGCCAAGAACAGACCCTCGCGAGGCTGTTCTTCCTTGTATTGTTCATCCACACCAGCCCCAGGAGGCAATCCATCCACCACACACTGGAGTAGGGTATTACACCACATCGGTGGCCCGAACCAGTATAAATCTTGTGTCTCTAGTGCAGCTCTTTTAGTAGTTTAGATCCCATCGAGACGGAGAGGTTGAAGGCGAGATTTCCGCGCGCACCCCGGTGTTCGAACCTTAAGGGTGTGCCGGAACCCGAAATCCGACATTTGGCGCACCAGGTAGGGGTGCACCGGAATTCGTCTCCCACCGCTCCGCTCTCCTCCGACCGTCGCATCCATGTCAGACGCTCGTCGGGCCCGCGCCGAGCGCCGGGCCGCCATCGCTTCTCGCGTCGCCCAGACGGCCCCCGTCTGTGGGCGTCCTCGTCGTTCCCCGTCGCCCGCCATCAACGCCGCCACCGGCCCGGCGGGGGGCGAGCAGCAGGCATCGTCTCAGCACCCATCCATGCGGCAAGATGGCCGTACCGCCACCCCGTCACTCGCACCAGCTGGCTCTTTGTCCCGCGCACTCCACGCACCCTTGGAGGCTCGAGCTGCGCTCATCGCAGCAAACGAGCTCCTGCGCTACCGCCCCGTCGACGACGCCTACGAGGAGTGGCTCGACCGTGTCGCCGAGCTCGTTCGCGCCGCAGGGGGCTCTCCTGCGCCGTCCGCCCCGTTGCGCCGCACTCCGCCCCGCGCGGGCAACGAAGCTCCGGCGGCGAACCAGCCGCCTCCTCTCCAAGAAGATGTCGTGGCTCCAAGGCGACTGGCCCCTGGGCGGAACCCGCTCCGCCAGGCGCCATCGCAACAAGAGCGAAGCTGCCAAGAAATCCCTTGCCCGCAGGGGGCTGCCCGGGCGCTCCCTGCTCCAGCTCCGGCACGCCAAGACCCTGCCTTGCTCCTAGATGCAGCGCGTGGGGACCCTCAAGACCGAGCTCTCCACCAACCGAGGCCTTTCGTGGCCACCGCGGGCTGCCGCACCTACACCCCCGAGCTGCGCAGCGTTGCATGGCCCGGCAAGTTCAAGCCGGGCCTGCCTCCTCGCTACGACGGCACCACTGATCCCGCAGAATTCCTCCAGCTCTATGAGCTGGGCATTGAGCCTGCCAACGGGGACGAGAAGGTCATGGCTAACTGGTTCCCCATGGCGTTGAAGGAAGGAGCGCGCACCTAGCTCCTGAATCTGGCTCCAGGAACGATCTCTTCCTGGGACCATATGCGCACCCGGTTCATCGCCAACTTCCAAGGTACTCGCGACCGGCCACCCGCAGTGAGTGACATGAGCCGCATCAAGCAACAACCCGGAGAGACCCTGCAAAAGTACATACAACGCTTCAACAGCGCGCGCCTCAAGATCCCCAAGGTGTCCGAGGAGGCCATTATCTCAGCCTTTACCGATGGCGTGCGCGACGTCAAGATGAAGGAGGAGCTGACGATGCATGAGGACCTCTGCACCTCCTTGGAGCTGTTCAACTTAGCGAACAGGTGCGCCAGGGCTGAGGAGGGGCGCCTCTCCCTCCTCGAGCTGCCTGCAGTGGACCCAGAAGAGAAGAAGCCCAAGGCCAAGGACGTGAAGCGCAAGGGGGCTGCCGTGCTCGCAGCCGAACCAGACACCAAGCGGGGCAAGGATCTGCCCGAACCCTCCAGAGGCAGCCGATACTGTGTGTACCACGACCTCCACACCCACAACACCAATGAATGTCAAGAGCTCCACGCCGTACGAGAAGGAAGGATCGGCCGTCGCCCTGACCATGCTGACCGGGGCTATGGCCGAGGAGGAGGAAGAAACCCAGGGCGCTGGGAAGACCGCGGCCTGCGCCAGGGGTGGCGCGACCAGCCTCGCGAGGACCGCTGGCGGGACCTGCCTCGTGAGGGGGATTGGAGAGACCAGCCTCGTGAGGACCGCCCTCACGGCAACGCAGGCCTGCCTCCTGTACCGCCTCCACCAAGAAGGAACGACGACCGCCATCAAGACGAGGGGGCTGGGGGCTTCCAGGAGCCGCGCGCAATCGCCTGCATCCTGGGTGGAGCTCAAGCCCCGGCCTCCCAACGCATCTTCAAGCAGTTCGCCCGTGAGGTGAATGCAGCCCTCCCCAAGCTCGAAGCAACGCGCCCCCTCAGGTGGTCAGCGTGCACCATCACGTTCAGCTCAGCGGATCAGCTCAAGTGCTCAGCCACCGCCGGAGTCCTCCCGATGCTTTGCTCCCTAGTAATCAGCAATGTGCTGGTCACCAAGACCCTCATCGACGGAGGGGCAGGGCTCAACGTCCTGCCGTGGAAACCTTCAACAACCTCCAAGTGCCCTATGATCAGCTCCAGCCGACCAAGCCTTTCTCCGGAATTACCGACGGTTCCACAGTCCCGATCGGGCAGGTCCGCCTCCCTGTCACCTTCGGAGCCCGCAGCAACTACCGCACCGAGCTCATCGACTTCGACGTCGCCCACATCCGCCTGCCGTACAACGCCATCCTCGGGTACCCAGCACTGGCCAAGTTCATGGCCGTGACCCACCACGGCTACAACGTCCTCAAGATGCCAGGAAGTGGCGGCGTCATCACGGTGCCCTGTGAAGAGAGAGATGCAGTGTGTTCCCTGGAGCGAGCCTTTCAGGCCGCGTCGCTAGAAGACCCAGATCGCGGAAGCAGGAGGCTTCCTGAGACCATCCCCAAGAAGAAGAAGACGACGTCAGGCTCAGCCCCTCAGGAGGCAGGCCCCTCAGGGCCCGTGCCTCCTCAGGAGGGCCCTCCATCCATCGCATAGGAAAGCGCACTCGGTGCCCTCCTCAGGCAGGGCTCGGGGGCTCTCACCTGGAGGGCCACCGACCTAGCCGGAGTCACGAGGGAGGCGCTTGGGCACCACGTGGAGGCGCGCTTCGAGGCACGTCTCCCTCGAGGAAGGGCCAAGCAAGGAGGGTCTGACCAGCACGAGTTCATCAGCAAAGCGATTCAAGAATTGCAGGAGGCAAGGATCATGAGAGGTTGCCATCGCTCACCAGCTGTGGCCCCACATCCAGCTGAGGATGGTGGGTTGCGCGTCTCCGTCAATGTACCAGGGCCCAATCAGATCGCCACAACGAAGCGCCTCTGGCCCTCACGAGTGGGGCACTGCGGAGGTCCACCCCACAGCCGTGTTCGCATGCCTTACGGCCTGCTGAGCGCGGCTGTAGCGTGCCAGCGCCTCACGAGGGGCATTATGGAGGCCTAGGAAGACAGGCGGTCCGCGGCTCTGGCGGAGGTGGAGACAGCTCGCGAGGAGTCACCAGTGCCTCCGGAGCCTCCCGAGGCCCCGAGCCCTGGGGGCTCGTGAGGATCGGCTTCTGCAGCTCGCCAAGCCTGCTGCACCAACACCACCTCGCCAACGACATCCTCAGGTGACATCTTCCTAGCCTTATTCCCAGCTGGGAGCGCCCCCCAGGGTGCGTCACTCCTAGGCCGCGTGGGTCCGTCCCTGCGGCATGTACCTGCATTTACTTTTCGGTAGTAAGCTTGCCTTGATTGGGGGCGCCCCTCGGGCTGCATCATCCCCAAGCCACTGGGGCTAGGCCTAGCGGCATGTATCTCCGTCGCGTTTATTTCCAACTATGCATTTGCTTGTCACGCTTGATTTCTTGTTGCCCGTCCGCGGCATCCCTTTTTCTCCATGTCGACTACTTGCACGTTAAAGGGGGGTGCCTGAGCATCGCGACTCAGGGCTCTTACTGGCTCTCCAGCCCTCACCCTCTGGCCTTGTCCACAGCATCGCGACCTGGCATACCAGCGACGGCTGAGACAAGCTCGAGGGCTGGGACCCGAGGACGTAGAGTACCGGCATCTAACCAAATTTTGCAGGGACACATCTCAAGATACGGCCCAGTGCCGGGCGCAACCCGCCCAAAGGTAGGGCCTCGGGAGTCCCGCGCTGGCTCAGGGGTGCCCAGATACGCCTCGCCTACCTCAACCAGCAAGCTCTTGAGTGACTAACGATCGACTAATGGCTGCCGTGGCAACACCATCTTCTTTCTGTGATGACCCTGCAGGATCCCTGGAGGGAACCGCGCAAGCCGAGGCCCTCATGAGGTTTCCTTCGCCCTCGCCCGCACGAACCGCTTGCACGTTAAAGGGGGGGTGCCTGAGCATCGCGACTCAGGGCTCTTACTGGCTCTGTAGCCCTCACCCTCTGGCCTTGTCCACGGCATCGCGACCTGGCATACCAGTGACGGCTGAGACAAGCTCGAGGGCCGGGACCCGAGGACGTAGAGCAGAAAGGGGAGCAGAGGCAGGGAAGAAGGGGCCTCGCGAGGACCTTGTCGAGCGTTTCCGCTCCTATCCACACACGGACCCAACGGCACACCTGGAACGGCCCCTGATCCTCAACATAAGTTACCACCCACGGCACTGGCTGCTGCAGCACTACCCCCGCACCTAAAGCAACTCCGTACTAGCGATGTTGCTTCCCTTTCTCACTAAGTGATGGCTGCTTGGGCGCCAAAGGGGACCTCCTGAGCATCGCGACTCAGGGGCTCTTACCGGACCTCGGGTCGCTCACCTCCTGGCCTTGACCACGGCATCGCGACCTGGCATACCAGCGACGGCTGACACCGCCTTGGGACTGGGACCTGTCGGTGTAGAGCACCAAGCCCTCGTGAGCTGCGAAAGGGAAGGCTGAACTATAACGGAGTTAGCAGCTCGCTCGGATCCACGTCAAAAGGTCATAGATATTAACAAACAGGACTACAGACACCTTACAAGCCCCCACGGGGCGCATTCTGATTCCTCGCAGGGAGCGGATCCTAAGGGACGCTAACTACATGAGCTACTGCGGGAGACGCCATCATCAACAGTGGGCCGTCAGGCACCGGCGCCAACCTCATCCAGATCAGCGTTGGCGACGGCCTGACGCGTCCGCCCTGCTCCTGGAGCGGCGACGACTCGGGGGCTCGTAGCTGTCGTCGCTTGTCTCCGGAGTCATGAAGCCTTCGCTGGAGCCGCTGGACCCTCGGGCGCCACTGCCAAGGGGGTGGTCGACGGGCCTAGCCCTCACCAGGGCGAGGTCCTGGCCGCCTCTCCCGCGGCAGCACTCCAGTCGGCGCCTGATCGCGTCAAAGACCTTGAAGGACATCACCGCCGCGCCGTCATACTCCAGGTGGACCATGAAGACGCCTCTTTCCCTGCAGACCCGAGCGATCTCCCTCCAGCCGCGGGACATGTAGACCGTGCCCGGGGCAGCGACGACAACCTCGGCCTCTGTCGTGGGGGCGCCGCAGTCGGCGTGCTGCAGCTGGAGCTCCAGAGCCCCCCCCCCCTAGAAGAACCATGGAGGCAAAGAAGGGAGGAAGGCGGATCCAGGACTAAAGAGGAGTGACGACGTGGAGCACGAACTCTTGGGAGGAGCCCTCGGCATGGACTCCAGGAGGAACCACCCATGCCTTAATAACCCGACGGCACCGATGACGACGCTGACCGCGGGGATCAGCATCAACACCTCCGGGGCCCTCGACGTGGGCGTACAAGGGCAGCGGGAACCCCGGCGGAGCCCGCTCGCCCCAGGGCCTCGCCACCACCGGATGGTCCTCATCGTCCGGGCTGCAATGGGCGAGTCGCTTCTTCGGCGGGAGAGGGTCTGGCCCTTCTCGAGGAGCCTTTGCCTTCTCCGTTGCAGAGAATCGGCGAATCGGAGCCATCACACCAAGACGGAGCAAGAACTGAGGCGAAGGAGAGAGCAAGAGGAGATGGACTGGACGGGCACGAGCGGTGCCGTACTTATAGCCGGTGAAGGCCAACCACCGGTCTCCACGATCACAGGTAATCATAACACGTTCTGCATGCAGGGACTTGTCCAACTCGCACGATCACCAAGGCATCATGGGGAAGCGGAGGCGCCATGTCCAATCAACCGCCACGCGGCGTCCAAGGCCGCGGGCTGTTGGGGGCCGCGGCGCTTCGCCCTCGCCCTTTCGCCTCTCGGCACGGCCAAGTCCATGCGCACCTTGGGCCCGAGGGCTACTGTCGGCGTTCTGGGAATAGGGGTCCCCAGACTTGCCTGCCTGCGGCCTGCGGCGTGGCTCAAGTGGGGGCCCAGCGTGGCCCAACTTCATCAACACGAGGCTCAAGACCCTCGCGAGGGGCCAAGCCTCGCGAGGCGGACGACGCGGCGCATCCTCAGGCACAGCCTCGTCAGGCTGGCTCGCGAGGAGGCGGAGAGTTCAAGGCGGGATACCTCGTGAGGTGCCCATGACGCAAGCCATGACGACACGGGGCACCAGGCGGGTGCCAGCGCGCGCAGCATCCCTCTTTCCTCTTTGGTGCAAAGGGGGCTAGCGTATCCACGGAGTACCGAGGCATCAGGCGAAGGTTTCCACTTCGGTGCAATGAGACCAAGACCAGGAGGACTACGAGACGGAGGTCACCATGGAGCCCAGCGCGGCGTCAGCACCAGAGCCTTTGGCATGCGAAGACTGCTTTTGTCAGGATAGATGTACTCGCTGTCCCCCTTCAAATTAGCCCGCCATTGTTGGATCCCTTCCCGCTCAATATTTGAGGAGAGGACCAGGGCCTCTATAAATAGGACTAGCCACCCACATAGCAAGGGGTTCGTTCGATTCCTGGTTGTTCGGTCTGGGATCTGAGAGAGAAAGAGAGAGAAAGGTGACTGAACTCTTCATAGCAGTTCATCACCACAGCCAAGAACAGACCCTCGCGAGGCTGTTCTTCCTTGTATTGTTCATCCACACCAGCCCCAGGAGGCAATCCATCCACCACACACTGGAGTAGGGTATTACACCACATCGGTGGCCCGAACCAGTATAAATCTTGTGTCTTTCGTGCAGCTCTTTTAGTAGTTTAGATCCCATCGAGACGGAGAGGTTGAAGGCGAGATTTCCGCGCGCACCCCAGTGCTCGAACCTTAAGGGTCTGCCGGAACCCGAAATCCGACAAGTGCCGAGCTGGCCCTTTGAGCTTGAGGGGTAAGTATTTGATGGCATGGAGATCATCTCCTCGAGCCATATGGATATGGAGGGTGTAGTCCTCAATCCAGACCCCAGGGTCTGTTGTCCTGTCGTACGCCTCTATGTTTACGTGTTTGAATCCCTCTGGAAATTCATGATCCAGCACCTCGTCAGTGAAACATAGAGGGTGTGCGGCACCCCTGTATTTGGGTGTACCGTGGTGTTCGGATGTTTGTTGTGTTGCATTGTATGTTGGAGCGCGCCTGCGTGGTCCATAGATGGATCTGGTTGCATCGTCCTTTTGATGCGAGCCCTTACGCGGATCGCGTACTGGTTTATGTGCGGCGTCGATTGCCGCTTTATGTTGGCTATGAGGCCGTCTATCCGATCGGATGGCTGTTTTATTTTTTAATTGTGGAGGATCTAAGGCCTCCTCATCAAATTCGGGTAGCAACTTTCGCTTCGGATAGCTCTTGGTGTGGCGATTACTGCCGTATTTCGCTGCAGTGTTGAGTACTTCACTCCATTTGATTTTGAGTGTGTCTTGTGCAGCCTTGAGCCTTTGCTTCTATTTTTCCAGATTCCTCGCCGTGGCAACAAGCCTTTGGTGGGCATTATGTTGCTCCTGGCGCCTGTCTGGTGTGATGTCATCCGGACTGTTATCTTCGACGGGGTTGGGTTGTTCGGCTTGATTTTCCGTGTTGCCGTGGTCGGGCAATGGTTCACCCTGCTCTAACGCTGGGTGTGATCGTTATTTCTACCGAGGTGGGATTTGGAGCGGCGTTTACGCCGCCGCTTTGACTGCTTCTCGAGGGAACAACCCTTCGCTGCGTCCTTTCGTTCCTCATCGTTATTTTCTTTAGGTGTGTCCACCATGTATACGTCATGTGATGAAGAGGGTGTCCAGTGCCCTGTGGGCAGTGGTTCCTTTTCGCCTCCCGCATCGTCGTCCATTGCATCGATGTCTTCAGAGTCGAAGTCGAGCATGTCGGTTAAATCATCGACAGTGGCTACTAAGTGGGTGGTGGGTGGGCGACGAATTTCTTCGTCATCCGCATCCCAATCCTGTCGGACGTAGTTCGGCCAGTACTCTCCTGACAAGGAGAGAGACCTTAATGAGTTCAGTATGTCGCCAAAGGGCGAGTGCTGAAAAATATCTGTGGAGGTAAACTCCATGATCGGCGCCCAATCGGATTCGACAGAAACGGGCGCAGGCGGTTCGGAGTCCGTGGCCGGAGAAGGATCCGGCAGTTCAGTAACACGACTCTCGTGAAGGGTAAGGTCGATATTCGGCTCGATCGCCGCAGAGGATACGGCCTCTGTGGCGGGGTCTATCCACCTGTTCATGGATGGCGCAACTGGCTCCGAATTGAGGGTCGGAGCGGATGCCGGTGCGATCTCCTGAACACTGTCCGATGATAGAGCTAAATCGTACTCATCGTGACCGCATGGCGCACAAGGCAGGGGCTCGAATCCGTCGAAGATCAAGTCTCCGCGGATATCGGCCGTGTAGTTTAAGCTTCCAAACCTGACCTGATGGCCAGGGGCGTAACTTTCGATCTGCTCCAGATGGCCAAGCGAGTTGGCCCGCAGTGCGAAGCCGCCGAACACAAAGATCTGTCTGGGGAGAAAAGTCTCACACTAGACTGCATCGCTATCGATGATCGTAGGAGCCATCAAGCCTAATGGCGACGACACAGAGGAACTCTCAATGAAAGCACCAATGTCGGTGTCAAAACCGGCGGATCTCGGGTAGGGGGTCCCGAACTGTGCGTCTAAGGCGGATGGTAACAGGAGGCAGGGGACACGATGTTTTACCCAGGTTCGAGCCCTCTTGATGGAGGTAAAACCCTATGTCCTGCTTGATTCATTCTTGATGATATGAGTATTACAAGATTTGATCTACCACGAGATCGGAGAGGCTAAACCCTAGAAGCTAGCCTATGGTATGATTGTCTGTTGTCCTACAGACTAAAACCCTTTGGTTTATATAGACACCAGAGGGGGCTAGGGTTACACAAGGTTGGTTACAAAGGAGGATATACACATATCTGTATTGCCTAGCTTGCCTTCCACGCCAAGTAGACTCCCATCCAGACACGAGACGAAGTCTTCAATCTTGTATCTTCATAGTCCAACAGTCCGGCCAAAGGATATAGTCCGGCTGTCCAGAGACCCCCTAATCTGGACTCCCTCAGTCCCCAACACTCAACTCTCTCTCTCTCTCTCTCTCTCTCAGGATTTGGATTTGGTGGAAAGATGATTTGAGTGGAAAGCAACTTGGGAAGGCTAGAGATCAAGATATATGTGGTTGGAATGGAATATCTTGACCTCAACACAAGTGTAGGTGGTTCTCTCTCAAAAAATATATGTTGGAAGTGTAGGCATGTTCTGATGGTTCTCTCCATGAATGAAGAGTGGGTGGAGGGGTATAAATAGCCTCCACACAAAATCTATCCGTTACACACAAATCACCAAACTTGGTGGGACCGAATCATGAAACTCGATCAAACCGATTTAGTTCAAAATGTGAATGTTAGAATTTTCGGTGGGACCGACATGTCAACTCGGTGGGACCGACTTTGTTAGGGTTAGGGCATAATGTAATCTCGGTGAGACCGATTACACAAACTCGGTGAGACCGATTTTGGTAATGGACTAACAAAGAGTTGGCCAGGCAAACTCGGTGGGACCGATTCGCTCATCTCGGTTGGACCGAAGTGTTACGAAAGGGAAACAAAGAGTTTGCATTGCAATCTCGGTGGGACTGATCGCTCATCTCGTTTTGACTGAAACGTTACGAAGGGAAACATAGAGATTACAATCCCATCTCGGTGAGACCGAGATCCCTATTGGTGAGACCGAAAAGACTAGGGTTTCTGGCAGTGGCTATGTCAACTGAACTCGGTGGCGCTGGATAGAAAATTTTGGTGGGGCCAAGTTTGACTTTTGGTTTGGGACATATTTGGATATGAGAAAGTGGTTGAGGGCTTTGGAGCATATCACTAAGCACTTTGAGCAAGCAAGCCATTAGGCAACACCTCATCCCCTCTTAATAGTATTGGCTTTCCTATGGACTCAATGTGATCTTGGATCACTAAAATAAAATGTAGAGTCCTGAGCTTTGAGCTTGAGCCAATCCTTTGTCCTCGGCATCTTGAAGGGGTTCCACATCCTCTAGTCCATGCCACTCCATTATTGAACTTATCTGAAACATACTAGGTAGAAGCATTAGTCTAACAAGAGATACGTTGGCATTAATTACCAAAATCACCTAGGGAGCACTTGTGCTTTCAATATCCCCCTTTTTGGTAATTGATGACAACATACATCAAAGCTTTAGATAAATATATAGAGAATAACAAGTAAAGCTTTGGAAAGACATGTAACATGCATAGGCTCCCCCTACATGTATGCAATCATGTTAATATGGAATATATAGGAGCATGTGAATGCATAAGCATGACAGAGTAAGCAATATGTTACATGTATCTTGGCTATATGCATCAGAGCAAATGATGTGAATATAGGAAATGTACCTTCATGCTCATGAGTCCTTGCAAACAGTATGTACATCAGCAAGAAATCCTCATAGACATGACTGTGATGCATATACTTACCTTGTGGTCTTGAGTTGGCTTAGGAAGGAATGAACCTGAGTAAACAAGGTTAGATAACACAGATACACTTACTAGCCAGAGCAAACAAAAGAAACCACAAGAGCACCAAGACTGGGATGACATGTAGAGAGTGAGTACTCAGTACTCTATTGGATATGGACATGTCTGTTGGGGAACGTAGTAATTTCAAAAAATTTCCTACGCACACGCAAGATCATGGTGATGCATAGCAACGAGAGGGGAGAGTGTTGTCTACGTACCAACGCAGACCGACTGCGGAAGCGATCACACAACGTAGAGGAAGTAGTCGTACGTCTTCCCGATCCGACCGATCCAAGCACCGTTACTCCGGCACCTCCGAGTTCTTAGCACACATTCAGCTCGATGACGATCCTCGGGCTCCGATCCAGCAAAGCGTCGAGGAAGAGTTCCGTCAGCACGACGGCGTGGTGACGATCTTGATGTACTACCGACGCAGGGCTTCGCCTAAGCACTACAACGGTATGATCGAGGTGGAATTTGATGGCAGGGGGCACCGCACACGGCTAAGGAATGATCTCAAGGATCAACTTGTGTGTCTATGGGTGCCCCCTGCTTCAGTATATAAAGGATGGAGGAGGAGGAGGCCGGCCAAGGCTATTGGTGCGGCCAGGATGGGAGTCCTACTAGGACTCCAAGTCCTAGTAGGAGTCCATCAAGAGGGGAGGAAGGGAGAAGGAAGTGGAGGAGAAGGAGAGGTGGCCGGCCCCCTTTTCCCTAGTCCAATTCGGACCAAAGGGGAGGGGGGGCGCAGCAGCCTTTTTCCTCTTCCCACTAAAGCCCATCAAGGCCCATTACTTCTCCCGTAACTACCCGGTACTCCGAAAAATACCCGAATCACTCGTAACCTTTCCGATGTCCGAATATAGTCGTCCAATATATCGATCTTTACGTCTCGACCACTTCGAGACTCCTCGTCATGTCCCCGATCTCATCCGGGACTCCGAACTCCTTCGGTACATCAAAACTCATAAACTCTAATATAACTGTCATCGAAACCTTAAGCGTGCGGACCCTACGGTTCGAGAACAATGTAGACATGACCGAGACACGTCTCCGGTCAATAACCAATAGCGGGACCTGGATGCCCATATTGGCTCCTACATATTCTACGAAGATCTTTATCGGTCAGACCGCATAACAACATACATTGTTCCCTTTGTCATCGGTATGTTACTTGCCCGAGATTCGATCGTCGGTATCCAATACCTAGTTCAATCTCGTTACCGGCAAGTCTCTTTACTCGTTCCGTAATACATCATCCCTCAACTAACTCATTAGTTGCAATGCTTGCAAGGCTTAAGTGATGTGCATTATCGAGAGGGCCCAGAGATACCTCTCCGACAATCGGAGTGACAAATTCTAATCTCGAAATACGCCAACCCAACATCTACCTTTGGAGACACCTGTAGTACTCCTTTATAATCACCCAGTTACGTTGTGACGTTTGGTAGCACCCAAAGTGTTCCTCCGGTAAACGGGAGTTGCATAATCTCATAGTCATAGGAACATGTATAAGTCATGAAGAAAGCAATAGCAACATACTAAACGATCGGGTGCTAAGATAATGGAATGGGTCATGTCAATCAGATCATTCAACTAATGATGTGACCTCGTTAATCAAATAACAACTCTTTGTCCATGGTTAGAAAACATAACCATCTTTGATTAACGAGCTAGTCAAGTAGAGGCATACTAGTGACACTCTGTTTGTCTATGTATTCACACATGTATTATGTTTCCGGTTAATACAATTCTAGCATGAATAATAAACATTTATCATGATATAAGGAAATAAATAATAACTTTATTATTGCCTCTAGGGCATATTTCCTTCAGTCTCCCACTTGCACTAGAGTCAATAATCTAGATTACATCACCATGTGATTAACATCGATAGTTCACATCATTATGTGATTAACACCCATAGTTCACATCGCCATGTGACCAACACCCAAAGGGTTTACTAGATTCAGTAATCTAGTTCACATCGCTATGTGATTAACACCCAAAGAGTACTATGGTGTGATCATGTTTTGCTTGTGAGAGAATCTTAGTCAACGGGTCTGCCACATTCAGATCCACATGTATTTTGCAAATTTCTATGTCAACAATGCTCTGCATGGAGCTACTCTAGCTAATTGCTCCCACTTTCAATATGTATCTAGACCGAGACTTAGAGTCATCTAGATTAGTGTCAAAACTTGCATCAGTGTAACCCTTTACGACGAACCTTTTTATCACGTCCATAATCGAGAAACATATCCTTATTTCACTAAGGATAATTCTGACCGCTGTCCAGTGATCTACTCCTAGATCACTATTGTACTCCCTTGCCAAATCAGTGCAGGGTATACAATAGATCTAGTATACAGCATGACATACTTTATAGAACCTATGGCCAAGGCATAGGGAATGACTTTCATTCTCTTTCTATCTTCTGCCGTGGTCGGGCTTTGAGTCTTACTCAACTTCACACCTTATAATACAGGCAAGAACTCTTTCTTTGACTGCTCCATTTTGAACTACTTCAAAATCTTGTCAAGGTATGTACTCATTGAAAAAACTTATCAAGCGTCTTGATCTATCTCTATAGATCTTGAAGCTCAATATGTAAGCAGCTTCACCGAAGTCTTTGTTTGAAAAACTCCTTTCAAACACTCCTTTATGCTTTACAGAATAATTCTACATTATTTCCGATCAACAAGATGTCATTCACATATACTTATCAGAAATGTTGTAGTGCTCCCACTCACTTTCTTGTAAATACAGGCTTCACTGCGAGTCTGTATAAAACTATATGCTTTGATCAACTCATCAAAGCGTATATTCCAACTCCGAGATGCTTGCACCAGTCCATAGATGGATCGCTGGAGCTTGCACATTTTGTTAGCACCTTTCGCATTGACAAAACCTTCTGTTGCATCATATACAACTCTTCTTTAATAAATCCATTAAGGAATGTAGTTTTGTTTATCCATTTGCCAGATTTCATAAAATGCGGCAATTACTAACATGATTCGGACAGACTCAAGCATAGATACGAGTGAGAAGCTCTCATCGTAGTCAACACCTTGAACTTGTCGAAAACCTTTTGCGACAATTCTAGCTTTGTAGATAGTAACACTACTATCAGCGTCCGTCTTCCTCTTGAAGATCCATTTATTCTCAATTGCCTGCCGATCATCGGGCAAGTCAACCAAAGTCCAAACTTTGTTCTCATACATGGATCATATCTCAGATTTCATGGCCTCAAACCATTTCGCAGAATCTAGGCTCATCATCGCTTCCTCATAGTTCGTAGGTTTGTCATGGTCAAGTAACATGACCTCTAGAACAGGATTACCATACCACTCTGGTGCGGATCTCACTCTGGTTTACCTACGAGATTCGGAAGTAACTTGATCTGAAGTTACATGATCATCATCATTAGCTTCCTCACTAATTGGAGTAGTAGTCACAAGAACAGATTTTTGTGATGAACTACTTTCCAATAAGGTAGAAGGTACAATTACCTTATCAAGTTTTCTACTTTCCTCCCACTTACTTCTTTCAAGAGAAACTCCTTCTCTAGAAAGGATCCATTATAAGCAACGAATGTCTTGCCTTAGGATCTGTGATAGAAGGTGTACCCAACAGTCTCCTTTGGGTATCCTATGAAGACATATTTCTCCGATTTGGGTTTGAGCTTATCAGGATGAAACTTTTTCTCATAAGCATCGCAACCCCAAACTTCAAGAAACGACAACTTTGGTTTCTTGCCAAACCATAGTTCATAAGGCGTCGTCTCGACGGATATAGATGGTGCCCCTTTTTTAACGTGAATGCAGCTGTCTCTAATGCATGACCCCAAAAACGATAGTGGTAAATCGGTAAGAAACATCATAGATTGCACTATATCCAATAAAGTACGGTTATGACGTTCGGACACACCATTATGCTGTGGTGTTCCAGGTGGCGTGAGTAGTGAAACTATTTCACATTGTTTTAACTAAAGACCAAACTCGTAACTCAAATACTCTTTTCCACGATCAGATCGTAGAAACTTTATTTTCTTGTTACGATGATTTTCCACTTCACTCTGAAATTATATGAACTTTTCAAATGTATCAGACTTCTATTTCATTAAGTAGATATACCCATATCTGCTCAAATCATCTGTGAAGGTCAGAAAATAATGATACCCGCTGCAAGCCTTAAATATTCATCGGACCACATACATCTGTATGTATGATTTCCAACAAATCTGTTGCTTGCTCCATTGTTCCGGAGAACGGCGTTTTAGTCATCTTGCCCAAAAGGCATGGTTCGCAATCATCAAGTGATTCATAATCAAGTGATTCCGAAAGCCCACCAGCATGGAGTTTCTTCATGCGCTTTATACCAATATGACCTAAACGGCAGTGCCACAAATAAGTTGCACTATCATTATTAACTTTGCATCTTTTGGTTTCAATATTATGAATATGTGTATCACTACGATCGAGATCCAACGAACTTGTTTCATTGGGTGTATGACCATCGAAGGTTTTATTCATGTAAACAGAACAACAATTATTCTCTGATTTTAATGAATAACCGTATTGCAATAAACATGATCAAATCATATTCATGCTCAACGCAAAAACCAAATAACACTTATTTAAGTTCAACACTAATCCCGAAAGTATAGGGGAGTGTGCGATGATGATCATATCAATCTTGGAACCACTTCCAACACACATCGTCACTTCAGCCTTAACTAGTCTCTGTTTATTCTGCAACTCCTGTTTCGAGTTACTAATCTTAGCAACTAAACTAGTATCAAATACTGAGGGGTTGCTCTAAACACAACTAAAGTACACATCAATAACATGTATATCAAATATACTTATGTTCACCTTGCCATCCTTCTTATCTGCCAATCACTTGGGGTAGTTCCGCTTCCAGTGACCAGTCCCTTTGCAGTAGAAGCACTTAGTCTCAGGCTTAGGTCCAGACTTGGGCTTCTTCACTTGAGCAGCAACTTGCTTGCTGTTTTTTTAAGTTCCCCTTCTTCCCTCTGCCCTTTTCTTGAAACTAGTGATCTTGTCAACCATCAACACTTGATGTTTTTCTTTATTTCTACCTTCGTTGATTTCAGCATCACGAAGAGCTTGGGAATCGTTTCTGTTATCCCTTGCATATCATAGTTCATCACGAAGTTCTACTAACTTGGTGATGGTGACTAGAGAATTCTGTCAATCACTATCTTATCTGGAAGATTAACTCCCACTTGATTCAAGCGATTGTAGTACCCAGACAATCTGAGCACATGCTCACTAGTTGAGCGATTCTCCTCCATCTTTTAGCTATAGAACTTGTTGGAGACTTCATATCTCTCAACTCGGGTATTTGCTTGAAATATTAACTTCAACTCCTGGAACATCTCATATGGTCCATGACGTTCAAAACGTCTTCGAAGTCCCGATTCTAAGCCATTAAGAATGGTGCACTAAACTATCAAGTAGTCATCATATTGAGCTAGCCAAACGTTCATAACGTCTGCATATGCTCCTGCAATAGGTCTGTCACCTAGCGGTGCATCAAGGACATAATTCTTCTGTGTAGCAATGAGGATAAACCTCAGATCACAGATCCAATCCGCATCATTGCTACTAACATCTTTCAACACAATTTTCTCTAGGAACATATCAAAAATAAACACAGGGAAGCAACAACGCGAGCTATTGTTCTACAACATAATTTGCAAAATACTACCAGGACTAAGTTCATGATAAATTTAAGTTCAATTTAATCATATTACTTAAGAACTCCCACTTAGATAGACATCCCTCTAATCCTCTAAGTGATCACGTGATCCAAATCAACTAAACCATAACCGATCATCACCTGAGATGGAGTAGTTTTCAATGGTGAACATCGTTATGTTGATCATATCTACTATATGATTCACGCTCGACCTTTCGGTCTCTATGTTCCGAGGCCATATCTGCATATGCTAGGCTCGTCAAGTTTAACCTGAGTATTCTGCGTGTGCAAAACTGGCTTGCACCCGTTGTAGATGGACGTAGAGCTTATCACACCCGATCATCACGTGGTGTCTGGGCACGACGAACTTTGGCAACGGTGCATACTCAGGGAGAACACTTCTTGATAATTTAGTGAAAGATCATCTTATAATGCTACCGTCAATCAAAGCAAGATAAGATGCATAAAAAGATAAACATCACATGCAATCAATATAAGTGATATGATATGGCCATCATCATCTTGTGCTTGTGATCTCCATCGTAGCATCGTTGTCGTCTCACCAATCTTATGCTTCCACGACTATTGCTACCGCTTAGTGATAAAGTAAAGCATTACATCGCGATTGCATTGCATACAATAAAGCGACAACCATATGGCTCCTGCCAGTTGCCGATAACTCGGTTACAAAACATGATCATCTCATACAATAAAATTTAGCATCATGTCTTGACCATATCACATCACAACATGCCCTGCAAAAACAAGTTAGACGTCCTCTACTTTGTTGTTGCATGTTTTACGTGGCTGCTACGGGCTTAAGCAAGAACTCATCTCACCTACGCATCAAAAACCACAACGATAGTTTGTCAAATAGACTCCGTTTTAACCTTCTCAAGGACCGGGCGTAGCCACACTCGGTTCAACTAAAGTTGGAGAGACAGTCGCCCGCAAGCCATCTATGTGCAAAGCACGTCGAGGGAACCGGTCTCGCGTAAGCATACGCGTAAGGTTGGTCCGGGTCGTCTCGTCCAACAATACCGCTGAACCAAAGTGTGACATGCTGGTAGGCAGTATGACTTGTATCGCCCACAACTCACTTGTGTTCTACTCGTGCAAATAACATCAAACCATAAAACCTAGGCTCGGATGCCACTGTTGGGGAACGTAGTAATTTCAAAAAATTTCCTACGCACACACAAGATCATGGTGATGCATAGCAACGAGAGGGGAGAGTGTTATCTACGTACCAACGCAGACCGACTGCGGAAGCGATCACACAACGTAGAGGAAGTAGTCGTACGTCTTCCCGATCCGACCGATCCAAGCACCGTTACTCCGGCACCTCTGAGTTCTTAGCACACGTTCAGCTCGATGACGATCCTCGGGCTCCGATCCAGCAAAGCATCGAGGAAGAGTTCCGTCAGCACGACGGCGTGGTGACGATCTTGATGTACTACCGATGCAGGGCTTCGCCTAAGCACTACAACGGTATGATCGAGGTGGAATTTGGTGGCAGGGGGCACCGCACACGGCTAAGGAACGATCTCAAGGATCAACTTGTGTGTCTATGGGTGCCCCCTGCTTCAGTATATAAAGGATGGAGGAGGAGGAGGCCGGCCAAGGCTATTGGTGCGGCCAGGATGGGAGTCCTACTAGGACTCCAAGTCCTAGTAGGAGTCCATCAAGAGGGGAGGAAGGGACAAGGAAGTGGAGGAGAAGGAGAGGTGGCCGGCCCCCTTTTCCCTAGTCCGATTCGGACCAGAGGGGAGGGGGGCGCAGTAGCCTTTTTCCTCTTCCCACTAAAGCCCATCAAGGCCCATTACTTCTCCTGTAACTACCCGGTACTCCGAAAAATACCTGAATCACTCGGAACCTTTCCGATGTCCGAATATAGTCGTCCAATATATCGATCTTTACATCTCGACCATTTCGAGACTCCTCGTCATGTCCCCGATCTCATCCGGGACTCCGAAATCCTTCGGTACATCAAAACCCATAAACTCATAATATAACTATCATCGAAACCTTAAGCGTGCGGACCCTACGGTTCGAGAACAATGTAGACATGACCGAGACACGTCTCCGGTCAATAACCAATAGCGGGACCTGGATGCCCATATTGGCTCCTACATATTCTACGAAGATCTTTATCGGTCAGACCGCATAACAACATACGTTGTTCCCTTTGTCATCGGTATGTTACTTGCCCGAGATTCGATCGTCGGTATCCAATACCTAGTTCAATCTCGTTACCGGCAAGTCTCTTTACTCGTTCCGTAATACATCATCCCGCAACTAACTCATTAGTTGCAATGCTTGCAAGGCTTAAGTGATGTGCATTACCGAGAGGGCCCAGAGATACCTCTCCGACAATCGGAGTGACAAATTCTAATCTCGAAATACGCCAACCCAACATCTACCTTTGGAGACACCTATAGTACTCCTTTATAATCACCCAGTTACGTTGTGACGTTTGGTAGCACCCAAAGTGTTCCTCCGGTAAACGGGAGTTGCATAATCTCATAGTCATAGGAACATGTATAAGTCATGAAGAAAGCAATAGCAACATACTAAATGATTAGGTGCTAAGCTAATGGAATGGGTCATGTCAATCAGATCATTCAACTAATGATGTGACCTCGTTAATCAAATAACAACTCTTTGTCCATGGTTAGGAAACATAACCATCTTTGATTAACGAGCTAGTCAAGTAGAGGCATACTAGTGACACTCTGTTTGTCTATGTATTCACACATGTATTATGTTTCCGGTTAATACAATTCTAGAATGAATAATAAACATTTATCATGATATAAGGAAATAAATAATAACTTTATTATTGCCTCTAGGGAATATTTCCTTCAATGTCCCCAAAGGTAAAGATGTGCAATGAATTCAAAGGATTTCCTTCCCTTAGATGTCTTGCTCCCTCTGAATCTTGCATGGGATATTGGGAGAAGATAGAGAACAGAAAATCAGAGCAACAGAAAGAAATAGAGCTAATGCAAATAATCAAACATGAACATGTCTTTCCCCTCTTAAAGACATGTGACTTCTCTCCTCTGGAATACCAAGCATCTGGGGTTTCTTACACTCTCCCTGAGTATGCTCTCCCCCTATAGAAATGATTAAGCTTAAGCTTTGATGTGATCGCTCTCTTAAGCTTTGATGTGATCTCTCTCTCTCTCCCCCTTTGACATCAATTTCCAAGACGGGCTCTTCTGGATTGTTATTACAAATGGGTTTGGTCCTTGAGTCACAAAGCAAAGCAGCAAGTCGAATATGATGCTGGTAGAGGACAAGAATCAATAAGTGGAGCTGGAGCAAAAAGAATGCAGGAATCAAGTGGCAAGTTGTCTTTCCTGTAGTGAAACCGGTGGCACCGAGTTGTGTACTTCGGTGGCCTGAAAGAATTTGGTTGGACCGAAGGAAACAAATCGGTGTGACCGAGTCCATCACAGAGAAAACACTTGTCACCTCAACTCACTAGGCAATTTAGATCTCACAAGGATTTGCAAGGAATTGGCTGAAAGATTTACAATGAATTGGATGCAGGGAATGCAGAACACAAATAAACAGAAAGGAAATCTAGAATTGGTCGGCGACAAAGTCACCTATGTTAGAGTATATTGACTTAGGAGTCAAGTGAGGACACTTGATCATAGGTCATACTCTCATTTAAGCTCAAAATGGGGTTACCATTTTTCGTTTAAGCATCTTGATGTATTCACATCTTGTTGAGTCGCTTTGATCCATGTCTTGGAGTAAAGCTTCTCTAAGATGGAATAACATACCTTGGGTGGTGGTGTTGATCTTGATCATGTAGTTGAACTTGTGTGGGTTGCTCATCAAGAGTTGGGGGCACCACTTGGAATTTGAGTTCATCGTCCTACATGGGTTTGCTTTGCAAGGAAGAGCACTTGTACATCCAAGATGACAATCATAAAACTTAATGTAGAATTTGTCAAAGGATATGTTTGAAGGGTTTCGTGCTTCCTTGACTTCAACCACCATTGTGTAGAGACTTGGTGATGTAGAAATTGCTCAAGATATGAGTGAGTTGCAATCTCATGGATTTAGATTCATCCAAGTACCTACAAGGGTTAGGTAGCATGCAACGGTGCAAGTATATCCAAGACATATAAATAGCATCATGAAAGAAATATCAAGGATTAGTCAAAGGCTCATGCCTTGCATGTATCCAAATGGAGTTTCTACTCCAAGTTTGAAGCATCAATGATGTTCAATTCTCCTCTCAAATGGCAAAAGACCTTCTCATCAAGCGGTTTGGTGAATATATCTGCCAATTTCTTATTGGTACGAACATGCTTAAGATCAACATGCTTAAAAACATGATATCAAATGAAATGATGACGAACTTTTTTTGACATAAAGACTGTAAGGGACCCCCCTACAGTATAATTGGTGCAACAAACCCAAATTGCAAGTACCATGCCTTGAACCTGGGTGGGTGGGAAGGCATCAGCCCCTTCCCACCACTAGGCTATGCCTTAGTCTGCATGATGACGAACTTCAATATGCTTAGTTCGAGAATGTTGCGTGGGATTGTGAGCAATCTTGATAGCACTTTCATTGTCATAAAGCAATGGAACATGTTTCACATATATCCCATAATCTTTAAGAGTTCGGGTCATCCAAAGTAATTGAGCGCAACATGAACCGGCGACAATGTATTCCGCTTCGGCGGTGGATAAGGATACCGAGTTTTGTTTCTTGGAAGACCAAGACACAAGAGATTTACCAAGAAATTGACAAGTACCTGAAGTGGACTTTCTATCAACCTTGTCTCCGGCATAGTCCGAGCCGGAATAGCCAACAAGATCAAAAGAAGACCTCTTAGGATACCAAATGCCAAAATTTGGTGTATGTATTAAGTATCTCACTATCCTTTTCACAGCCTTAAGATGACATTCTTTGGGGGCCGCTTGATATCGTGCACACATGCACACACTTAGCATAATATCGGGACGAGAGGCACATAGATATAACAATGAACCAATCATAGAGCGGTAAACTTTTTGATCAACCGGTTCACCGTCTTTGGTCAAATCAAGATGTCCACCAGTAGGCATGGGTGTAGTCATACCTTTGCATTCTTGCATGTTTAACTTCTTGAATAAGTCCTTGGTGTACTTTGTTTGAGAAACAAAGGTACCTTCCTTAGTTTGTCTGATTTGCAAACCAAGAAAGAATTTGAGTGCACTCATCATAGACATCTCAAACTTCTCCGACATTAGCTTTCCAAACTTCTCACTAAAATGAGGGTTAGTCGAACCAAATATAATATCATCAACATAAATTTGGCACACAAATAGTTCTCCATTAACCCTTTTAGTAAAAAGAGTAGAATCTATTTTCCCAATTTCAAAGCCTTTTTCAATAAGGAACTTGGTCAAGCATTTATACCATGCTCTAGGAGCTTGTTTAAGACCATAAAGGGCTTTGTGAAGTTTGTAAACATGATCGGGTTTCTTAGGATTGATGAAGCCGGGAGGTTGTTTAACATAAACTTCCTCCTCGATTTCATCATTTAGGAAAGCACTTTTAATGTCCATTTGGTATAAAGTGATATCATGGTGATTAGTATAGGCAAGCAAGATGCGGATGAACTCAAGTCTAGCAACGGGGGCATATGTCTCACCATAGTCCATACCTTCGACTTGAGTATAGCCTTGGGTGACAAGATGAGCTTTGTTGCGGACGACTTGACCATCTTCGTCTTGCTTGTTGCGAAACACCCATTTGGTACTGATGATGTTGTGGTTGTTGTCGGGCTTCTCGACAAATGTCCACACTTGGTTTCTCTCAAAGTTGTGTAGCTCTTCATGCATGGCGTTTATCCAATCCGGATCTTCCAATGCTTCTTCAACCTTCATAGGTTCAATGCTAGATATGAATGAGTAATGTTCACAAAAATTAGCCAAACGAGTTTTAGAGCGAGTGATTCTCCCGGTTTGGATATAATTGTAGATTTCCTCGATGGGATGGTCTTTGGCGACTCTTGCTCGAACTCGTGGGAGCTTTTGCTTGGCTCGGGGTGGAACATCCTCTTCATATTGTTCTTCTTCTTGGTCTTCTTCATTGTTGACGTTGTCGTTCTCTTGTCGTGGTGGAGAAGGAGGTTGTTGATGTTCATCTTGGTGTATTTCCTCGTTTTCTTCGTCTTGGTGTGTCCCACTTGTGGATGCTTCCGTATCAACTCTTGGTTCACCTTGTCGTGAGGTGGAAGCTTCTACTTGGAAGGACGAGGTACTCTCCTTCACCTCCGTTGGACGAATCTTGCCAATAGAAAAGTCTTGGATTGCTTCCGAAGGGTCTTTGTCTCCTACATCAATTGGCAATTGCTCTAGTTGCGAGCCGTTAGATTCATCAAACTTCACATCTACCGTCTCTTCAACCTTTTGGGTGAAATTGTTGTAGAAACGGTAAGTGTCAGAGTTTGAGCCATAACCAAGTAGGAAACCTTCATGAGATTTAGGAGCAAATTTAGAACGACGATGCTTGTCAAGAATGTAGCACTTTGAGCCGAATACTCAAAAGTATCCAACTTGGGGTTTGTTACTGGTGAGGAGCTCGTATGCCGTCTTACCGAGTAGCTTGTGAAGATACAAGCGATTTGTTGCATGACAAGCCGTCTCAACCGCTTCCACCCAAAAGTGTTTTGGAGTCTTGTACTCATCAAGCATCGTTCTTGCCATCTCAATAAGAGTTCGGTTCTTCCTCTCAACAACTCCATTTTGTTGAGGTGTTTACGTAGCGGAGAACTCGTGTGAAATCCCCTCTTCATCAAGAAAGGTTTCCACATTTGCATTCTTGAACTCCGTTCCGTTGTCGCTCCGAACCTTCTTGATCTTCACGTTAAATTGATTTTGGGCCTTCCTAGCGAAGTTTTTGAAGATCTTTTGGACCAGTGATTTATCGTCAAGGAAGAACACCCACGTAAATCTTGAAAAAGCATCGACTATGACCAGGCCAAATGAGTTACCACCGAGACTCTTCTAGGCATTGGGACCAAAGAGATCCATGTGAAGTAGCTCGAGCGGTCTTCTCGTGGTCATGATGTTCTTCATGGGGTGACTCCCTCCAACCTGTTTTCCTGCTTGACAAGCACTACAAAGTCTATCCTTGTCAAATATAACATCTTTTACTCCGAGGATATGATCACCTTTAATAAGCTTATCAAGATTTCGCATGCCCACATGACCTAGCCTTCTATGCCACAGCCAACCTTTAGAGGATTTAGCAATTAAGAAAGTTCTAGGTTGAGCCTTTTTAGTGAAATCAACAATGTAAAGATCACCTCTACGTATACCGGTAAAGACCATTTTATGATTGTCTCTTCGAAACACTTGGCAATCTACTTCAGTAAATAGGACACTGAAACCAAAATCAGCAAGTCTAGATACGGAAAGTAAATTGTAGCCAAGAGATTCAACGAACATAACATTTTGTTTGGAGCTATCATGTGAGATGGCCACTGATGACCCACAAGTATAGGGGATCTATCATAGTCCTTTTGATAAGTAAGAGTGTCGAACCCAATGAGGAGCAGAAGGAAATGATAAGCGGTTTTCAGCAAGGTATTCTCTGCAAGCACTGAAATAATAGGTAACAGATAGTTTTGTGATAGGATAATTTGTAGCGAGTAACAAGTAACAAAGGTAAATAAAGTGCAGCAAGGTGGCCCAATCCTTTTTGTAGCAAAGGACAAGCCTAGACAAACTCTTATACAGAGAAAAGCGCTCCCGAGGACACATGGGAATTATCGTCAAGCTAGGTTTCATCACGATCATATGATTCGCGTTCGGTACTTTGATAATCTGATATGTGGGTGGACCGGTGCTTGGGTGTTGCCCTTACTTGGACAAACATCCCACTTATGATTAACCTCTATTGCAAGCATCCGCAACTACAACAAAAATATTAAGGTAAATTTAACCATAGCATAAAACATATGGATCCAAATCAGCCCCTTACGAAGCAACGCATAAACTAGGGTTTAAGCTTCTGTCACTCTAGCAACCCATCATCTACTTATTACTTCCCAATGCCTTCCTCTAGGCCCAAATAATGGCAAAGTGTCATGTAGTCGACGTTCACATAACACCACTAGAGGAGAGACAACATACATCTCATCAAAATATCGAACGAATACCAAATTCACATGACTACTAATAGCAAGATTTCTCCCATGTCCTCGGGAACAAACGTAACTACTCATAAAGCATATTCATGTTCATAATCAGAGGGGTATTAATATGCATAAAGGATCGAGTTAATTGCACAGAAGTACCACAATTGAGGCATTACATGCAGATTGGTACCACTTTTCGTAATTTTTACATGTTAGTACCAAGTTTGGGGCTAGCCATTACAAAAAGGTCTAAATCACGTATAAATACGTATTGATAGTGTATCTGACTGACGGGCCCGCCTATCGGGTGCCTATGTGGCAGATTTTTTGCAGAAAACCCCCTAGCTTGGTATGTAATCACATAAATGCCCATTATTTCACGGTAAAAAAGGTTGCTGAGAGGGTTTTTTTTCGTTCGCAAGTTTTTCACGGACTAGTTTGAAAGTTCCCGGCGTATTGAACAAATAAAGTATAAAACTAAAAATCATGCAGCAGCAGGATGCAAGCCCGCGATCTGCGGTTCTGCAGCTACGCGCACTAGCCAAGACGCCAGGGTTTCCCCCACGACGGTATGCACGCGATATCTCTTTTATAACAGTTCAAAACGTTTGGCCGGCAGTTTGGCTTAGCGAGGCCTTAAACGGACGAGCTTTCGCATGGGGCACTTTCTTAATGGGTCAGCCCACTCGTTGCATCGTACAGAGTCGGTACTAAAATTCCACAAAAAATACGATGGATCGAGGAATCGAACTCGAGACCAGACGATCGAAAGGAACAGTTCTTTGCCAGTCGATCTAATGAGTGTAAATGTTTTTTTTGGCCACGCGAACATTTAAGAAGTAAATGCAACACTAGACAAAAGAAGTCGAAATTTGGACCGTTGTACATTTTTTAATATAATTTGAACATTTTTGTAATGTACAATGAACAAATTTTAATTACACATTTAATTTTTTGTGAAATATACTAAACAATAATTAAATACGCATTGAACATTTTCTGTGATATACGCTGAACCATTTTTACATATACATTGAACATTTTTTAATGTATGTTGAACAACTTTTTGCTACACCTTGAACATTTTTGTGATATACACAAAACTATATTTATATACACATTGAACATTTTTGTGATCTATACTGATTTTTTTGAATTATGAGCACATTTTTCACAATGTGAACAAAATTTGAAAACCATGAACAGTTTCAAAATCATGATCAAAATTTGGGATTTCAAAACATTTTCTTCAAAACAAAGTACAAAAATAAAAATGAAAAAGGATAAATTAAAATAAACAGAAACAAAAACAGCAAAACAAAACAAGGGAAAAAGAAAAAAGAAAGAAACAGGAAAACTCGTTAAAAGAAAAAAACAGAAAGAAAACTGGTTGAGGGACACTAGTGGGCCAGCCCGTACGCGATAGTGGCTTGTGCGTCTCTAGTGTAATAAGTATTCCGCCTGGGTCTCATCAACAACGTCGCTGTGGCGTTGTGGCTAGCGGGTGCAGCGCCTTGACAACAGGTCGCAGGTTCGAATCCTGGTGCGCGTTATTTTTCGTTTCTGTTATTTGTTTGTTCAATTCGCCGGAAACTTTCAAACTAGTATGTGGAAAACTTGCGAACAAAAAAACCCTCTCAGAAGCCTTTTTCCCGCGAAATTGTGGGCATTTATGTGATTACATATAAACCTAGGGGTTTTCCTGCAAAAAACCTGCCACATAGGCACCTGACAGGCGGAACCCTTCGGTCAGATACATTGTCAATACGTGTTTATACATGTACAATTAACTCTAAAGGATCTGAACATATGATCTTCCACCAAATAAATCAACTAGCATAAAAAAACCCTCTCAGAAGCCTTTTTCTCGCGAAATTGTGGGCATTTATGTGATTACATATAAACCTAGGGGTTTTCCTGCAAAAAACCTGCCACATAGGCACCTGACAGGCGGAACCCTTCGGTCAGATACATTGTCAATACGTGTTTATACATGTACAATTAACTCTAAAGGATCTGAACATATGATCTTTCACCAAATAAATCAACTAGCATCAACTATAAGGAGTAATTAACATTACTAGCAACCCACAGGTACCAATCCCAGACTTGGAGACAAGAATTGGATACAAGAGATGAACTAGGGTTTTGTGAGGAGATGGTGTTGGTGAAGATGTTGATGGAGATTGCCCTCTCCCGATGAGAGGAGCGTTGGTGATGACGAAGGCGATGATTTCCCCCTCCCGGAGGGAAGTTTCCCTGGCAGAACAGCTCTGCCAGAGCCCTAGATTGGTTCCGCCAAGGTTTCGCCTCGTGGCGGCGGAGTCTCGTCCGGAAAGATGGCTTATGATTTTTTTCTTCATCGAAAGACTCCATATAGCATAAGATGACCATCGGAGGGCCACCAGGGGGCCCACGAGGTAGGGACGCGCCCAGGGGGTAGGGCGCACCCCCACCCTTGTGGGCAGGGTGTGGCCCCCCTGGTGAACTTCTTGCGCTCTCTATTTTTTTATATATTCTGAAAATGACTTCCGTGAAGTTTCAGGACTTTTGGAGCTATGCAGAATAGGTCTCTAATATTTGCTCCTTTTCTAGCCCAGAATCCCAGCTGCCGGCATTCTCCCTCTTTATGTAAACCTTGTAAAATAAGAGAGAATAGGCATACGTATTGTGACATAATGTGTAATAACGGCCCATAATGCAATAAATATCGATATAAAAGCATGATGCAAAATGGACGTATCAACTCCCCCAAGCTTAGACTTAGCTTGTCCTCAAGCAAAAGCCGAAATCGAAAAATATGTCCACATGTTTAGAGATAGAGGTGTCGATAAAAATAAAATACAGACATGAAGGCATCATGATCATTCTTAGAATGGCAACTTATATAATTCTTGTCATATGATCCCTTATGCTAAAGTAATAATTCAATCACAATTTCAAGTACGAATCATAAACTTCATTGAAAACTAACAAACTATAATCTCAGTCATTGGAGCAATTGCAATTTATTATAACATAGGAAAGAGTCAATATAAGAGCTTTTCAGCAAGTCCATATACTCAACTATCATATAGTCTTTCACAATTGCTAACACTCACGCAATACTTATGGGTATGGAGTTTTAATCGGACATAGAGAAAGATAGGGGCTTATAGTTTTGCCTCCCAATGTTTTACCTCAAGGGTAATGTCAACAATAATAGTTCATGAAAACTCACATCCAATTAGCCATATATACCAGGATCTTTCCAACATGTTGTGCTTGCCAAAAGATAAAATGTAAAAAGGAAAGGTGAAGATCACCATGACTCTTATGTAAGGTAGGAGATAAAAGTAAAAGATAGGCCCTTCGCAGAGGGAAGCAGAGGTTGTCATGCGCTTTTATGGTTGGATGCACAAAATCTTAATGCGAAAGAACGTCACTTTATATTGCTACTTGTGATATGGACCTTTATTATGCAGTCTGTCGCTTTTATTTGTTCCATATCACACGATCATATAAAGCTTATTTTCTCCCACACTAATAAGTCATACATATTTAGAGAGCAATTTTTATTGCTTGCACCGATGACAACTTGCTTGAAGGATTTTACTCAATCCATAGGTAGGTATGGTGGACTCTCATGGCAAAACTGGTTTAAGGGTGTTTGGAAGCACAAGTAGTATCTCTACTTGGTGCAAAGAATTTGGCTAGCATGAGGGGGAAAGGCAAGCTCAATCATGTTGGATGATCATTGATAATATAATTTATCTCAGATGTAAGAAAACATAACCCATTACGTTGTCTTTCTTGTCCAATGTCAACTCTTTAGCATGTCATATTTTAATGAGTGCTCACAATCATAAAAGATGTCTAAGATAGTATATTTATATGTGAAGACCTATCTTTCTTTATTACTTCCTATTAATTGCAACGATGACCAAAACTATGTTTGTCAACTCTCAACAATTTTTAATCATCATACTCTTTATATGTGAGCTCATTACTCTCCATAAGATCCATATGATCTCTTTGTTTCTTTTTATTCTTTCTATTTTCTTTTATTCACTTAGGATCATGGCAAAATAATCAAGCCCTTGACTCGACACTAATCTTTATTATATATAGCTCACGGACTCGATTACATAGAAGGATCATAAAGCAAAACTCACAACTAGATCATACTAAAAGCTTTTATTCTACTAGATCAAAATATTATCAAAATGATCGAACTAAGAAAAATGGTAAAGATAAAAGTGATGGTGATACGATACCGGGGCACTCCCCCAAGCTTGGCAGTTGCCAAGGGGTGTGCCCATACCTGATGCTTAGTTCTTCTTTGTTGGTGAAGAAGATGGTGGTTTTGTTGATGGCGTAGGCTTCTTCCTTAATTTGCGCTTGAGGACAGAATTTTGGTCCCTTAGTCCTCGATCTCCTGCTCCAGGCTCAGTATCATTTTGCATAGTTCCTGTTTGTTTTCCTGCAAGAGGCAAAAAGGGATAAACTCGATCTTAGGTTTCTTTACTCTATCAGGGAGGCTTGACTTTTTGAACTCCACATGCATGTCCCCAGGTTGAGGTAGTGGGAATTCATCTTCATCTGAGCTCATCTCCTCCTTTCCCTTAGGTTCATAGTCCTCTTCTTCTTCCGTAGTCCAACCACAATGCTCCACATCCCTATAGACCTTAGGATATGCAAGATAATCAGCAACATAGCTCTCTCCTTCCGAATCCTAGGACGACATGTTGCTCAAATCTGCAGCAGGATAGCTCGAAACAAAGACATGAGATATTTGCGTGATACGGGAGTCAAAACCTCCGGGAGATTATATAATGAATTTTTACCAACCAAAATACGTAACGTGTAAGAAAACGAAGTCCGGAGAGCACGGGAGGTGCCCACGAGGTAGGGGCGCGCCCAGTAGGGTAGGGCGCGCCCTCCACCCTCGCGGAGGCCTCATGTCCTTCCCGGACTGCTTCTTGTTTTTCTATTTTTCTAAATATTCCAAAACAGAGAAATGTTGCCATAAAACTATTTTGGAGTCGGTTTACTTACCGTACCACATACCTATTCCTTTTCGGAGTTTGAAACGTTCCGGAAAGTGTCCCTTATGTATTCCTCCGGGGTTATGGTTTCAATAACATTGGTTTCAACATTTATGGGATTACCTAAGATATAATGTTTGATTCTTTGACCGTTCACCACCTTCGGATTTGTGCCTTCGAAATTGTTGATTTTTATGGCACCGGAACGATAGGCCTCCTCGATAACGTAAGGGCCTTCCCATTTAGAGAGAAGTTTTCCTGCAAAAAATCTTAAATGAGAGTTGTATAGTAATAAATAATCACCTACATTAAACTCACGCTTTTGTATTATTTTGTCATGCCATCTTTTAACTTTTTCTTTAAACAACTTGGCATTCTCGTAGGCTTGGGTTCTCCATTCATCAAGTGAGGTAATGTCAAATAACCTCTTCTCACTGGCAAGTTTGAAATCATAATTGAGCTCTTTAATAGCCCAATAAGCCTTATGTTCTAGTTCGAGAGGTAAGTGACATGCTTTTCCATAAACCATTTTATACGGAGACATACCCATAGGATTTTTATATGCGGTTCTATAGGCCCATAATGCATCATCAAGTTTCTTGGACCAATTCTTTCTAGATCTATTAACAATATTTTGCAAAATTAATTTGAGCTCTCTATTACTCAATTCGACTTGACCACTAGACTGTGGGTGATAAGGAGATGCAATTCTATGATTAACATCATATTTAGCAAGCATTTTACGGAAAGCACCATGAATAAAATGTGAACCACCATCAGTCATTAAATATCTAGGGACTCCAAACCTTGGAAAAATAACTTCTTTAAGCATCTTAATAGAGGTGTTATGATCAGCACTACTAGTTGGAATAGCTTCTACCCACTTAGTAACATAATCAACAGCAACTAAAGTATGTGTGTATCCATTGGAGGAAGGAAAAGGTCCCATATAATCAAAGCCCCAAACATCAAATGGTTCAATAACAAGTAAATAATCCATAGGCATTTCTTGACGTCTACTAATATTACCAATTCTTTGACATTCATCACAAGATACAACAAACTTACGTGCATCCTTGAAGAGAGTAGGCCAATAAAAACTGGATTGCAACACCTTATGTGCAGTTCTATCTCAAGCGTGGTGTCCTCCATAAACTTCAGAGTGACACTTGTGTAGGATCTGTTCTTGTTCATGCTCAGGTACACAACGTCTAATAACACCATCTACTCCTTGTTTATAAAGGTGTGGGTCATCCCAAAAGTAATGCCTCAAATCATAGAAGAACTTTTTCTTTTGCTGGTATGTGAAACAAGGTGGTATAAATTTAGCAACAATGTAATTAGCATAATCAGCATACCATGGAGTAGTACGAGAAGCATTTATGACATTTAATTGTTCATCAGGAAAGCTATCATCAATAGATAGTGGGTCATCAAGCACATTTTCTAACCTAGACAAGTTGTCTGCAACGGGGTTCTCAGCTCCCTTTCTATCAATAATATGCAAATCAAATTCTTGTAGCAAGAGAACCCATCTAATAAGTCTAGGTTTAGCATCTTTCTTTTCCATAAGATATTTAATAGCAGCATGATCTATGTGAATAGTTACTTTAGAATCAACAATATAAGGTTTGAACTTATCACAAGCAAATACAACTGCTAAGAATTCTTTTTCAGTTGTAGAATAATTTCTCTGAGCATTGTCTAGAGTTTTAATAGCATATTGAATAGCATTTAATTTCTTATCAACTCTTTGCCCTAGAACAGCACCTACAGCATAATCACTAGCATCACACATAATTTAAAAGGGTGAATTCCAATCAGGTGGCTGAACAATCGGTGCAGAGATCAATGCTTTCTTAAGTATTTCAAATGCTTCTACACAATCATCATCAAAAACAAATGGTATATCTTTTTGTAATAAATTAGTCAGAGGCCGAGAAATTTTTGAGAAGTCCTTAATGAACCTCCTATAAAACCCGGCATGACCAAGGAAACTTCTTATACCTTTGATGTCCTTGGGACACGTCATCTTTTCAATAGCATCAACCTTGGCTTTATCAACCTCAATACCTCTTTCAGAAACTTTATGCCCCAAGACAATACCTTCATTAACCATAAAGTGGTACTTTTCCCAATTCAAGACAAGATTAGTTTCTTCACATCTCCGCAAAACTCGGTCAAGGTTGCTTCAGCAATCATCAAAAGAGGATCCATAGACGGAAAAATCGTCCATGAAAACCTCACAAATCTTTTCACAAAAGTCAGAGAATATAGCCATCATGCATCTTTGAAAGGTAGCAGGTGCATTACATAAACCAAAAGGCATACATCTATAAGCAAAAGTACCAAAAGGGCAAGTTAAAATAGTCTTTGATTGATCATTGGCTGATACGGGTATTCGAGAGAAACCAGAATAACCATATAGAAAGCAAAAATGTGTATGTTTGGATAATATTTCTAGCATTTGATCGATAAAAGGTAAGGGGTAATGATCTTTTTAGTAGCTTTATTTAATTTGCAGAAATCAATTACCATCCTATAACCTGTAATAATTCTTTGCGGTCATTAGGAACGACAGTAATACCTCCCTTCTTAGGGACACAATGGACAGGACTTACCCACTGACTATCAGCAATGGGATAAATTATACCTGCCTCAAGAAGCTTTAGTATTTCCTTTCTTACCACTTCCTTCATCTCAGAACTCAGCCATCGTTGATGATCATGAACTGGTTTGGCATCTTCCTCCAAATTTATTTTGTGTTGACACAGAGTGGGACTAATGCCCTTAAGATCATCAAGAGTATATCCAATAGCAGCACAATGCTTCTTCATAGTTTTCAAGAATCTCTCTTCTTCATGCTCTGAAAGGTTAGCACTAATAATAACAGGATATATCTTATTTTCATCAAGATAAGCATATTTAAGAGTATCAGGTAATGGTTTAAGCTCAAACACGGGATCACCCTTGGGTGGAGTAGGAACCCCTAGGATTTCAACAGGCAAAGTGTGTTTCAGGATGGGTTCCTGTTTAAAGAATACTTCATCTATTTCCCTTCTTTCATTCATAAACATATCATTTTCATGGTCTAGCAAATACTGTTCTAAAGGATCGCTAGGAGGTACGGCAATAGAAGCAAGACCAATAATTTCATCTTTACTAGGAAATTCCTCTTCACGGTGTTGTCTACGAAATTTAGAGAAATTAAATTCATGAGACATATCACCTAAACCAATAGTAACAACATTCTTTTTGCGATCTATCTTAGCATTAACTGTGTTCAAGAAGGGTCTACCAAAAATAATGGGACAAAAGCTATCTTGTGGGGAACCAAGAACAAGAAAATCAGCAGGATATTTAGTTTTCCCACACAAGACTTCAACATCTCTAACAATTCCAATTGGTGAAATAGTATCTCTATTGGCAAGTTTAATTGTGACATATAGCACTAGCACTGGCACCCATATCACATAAGCCATGATAACGGTGATCTCCTATTTTAACAGAAATAACAGGCATGCCTACCACAGGTCTAGGTTTATCTTTAGCACAAGGTTTAGCAATTCTAGCAGTTTCATCACAAAATAAATAACATGCCCATCAATATTGTCAGACAGGAGATCTTTAAAAACAACAATATTAGGTTCAACTTTAACTTGCTCAGGAGGTGTATAAGTTCTAATATTGCTTTTACGAACCACAGTTGAAGCTTTAGCATGATCTTTTATCCTAACAGGAAAAGGTGGTTTCTCAACATAAGCAGTAGGAACAATAGGATCATTATAGGTGATAGTCTTTTCTTCAACTTTAATAGGTGCAGCTACTTTTACTTCTATGGGAGGATGAAATTTAAACTACTTCTCCCTAGGGAGATCAACATGAGTAGCAAAAGATTCACATAAGGAAGCTAATATCTCAGAGTCAAGTCCATATTTAGTGCTAAATTTACGGAAAACATCGGTATCCATAAAAGATTTAACACAATCAAACTTAGGGGTCATATCTGACTCCTTACCTTTGTCGAGGTCCCAATCTTCAGAGTTGCGTTTAATTCTTTCCAATAAATCCCATTTGAATTCAATAGTCTTCATCATAAAAGAGCCAGCACAAGAAGTATCTAGCATCGTGCGATTATTATCAGAAAGCCGAGCATATAAATTTTGAATAATCATTTCTCTTAAGAGCTCATGATTGGGGCATGAATATAACATTGATTTAAGCCTCCCCCAAGCTTAAGCGATGCTTTCTCCTTCATGAGGCCAGAAATTATATATATAATTGCGATCATGATGAACAAGATGCATAGCATAAAACTTCTGATGAAATTCCAATTTCAATCGTTTGTAGTTCCATGACCCCGTATCATCACATAGCCTATACCATGTCAATGCATCTCCCTTCAAGGATAAATGAAAGACCTTCTTAATAACATCTCCAGGTACACCTGCAAGCTTAAATAATCCACAAACTTCATCCACATATATTAGGTGCTCATCAGGATGCTTTGTTCCATCTCCTGCAAAAGGATAAGCTAGCAGTTTTTCTATCATACCCGAAGGAATTTCAAAGTAGACATTTTCATTTTCAGTAGGTTCAGTAGGTTGAGGAGCAACTCTTTGCTCTACTGGTCGAGGTGAATATACCCAAAACAAGCCCCTTAGAGGATTACTTTCCATAGTAATAAGTGACAATAAATTTCAGCACACTATATAAAATTTTCCTTACCAAATTCCACCTACCAAAGGCACTTCACTCCCCGGAAACGGCGCCAGAAACGAGTCTTGATGACCCACAAGTATAGGGGATCTATCGTAGTCCTTTCGATAAGTAAGAGTGTCGAACCCAACGAGGAGCAGAAGGAAATGATAAGCGGTTTTCAGCAAGGTATTCTCTGCAAGCACTGAAATAATAGGTAACAGATAGTTTTGTGATAGGATAATTTGTAACTAGTAACAAGTAACAAAAGTAAATAAAGTGCAGCAAGGTGGTCCAATCCTTTTTGTAGCAAAGGACAAGCCTGGACAAACTCTTATATAGAGAAAAGCGCTCCCGAGGACACATGGGAATTATCGTCAAGCTAGGTTTCATCACGATCATATGATTCGCGTTCGGTACTTTGATAATCTGATATGTGGGTGGACTGGTGCTTGGGTGCTGCCCTTACTTGGACAAACATCCCACTTATGATTAACCTCTATTGCAAGCATTCACATAACACCACTAGAGGAGAGACAACATACATCTCATCAAAATATCGAACGAATACCAAATTCAAGTGACTACTAATAGCAAGACTTCTCCCATGTCCTCAGGAACAAACGTAACTACTCACAAAGCATATTCATGTTCATAATCAGAGGGGTAATATGCATAAAGGATCTGAACATATGATCTTCCACCAAATAAACCAACTAGCATCAACTACAAGGAGTAATTAACACTACTAGCAACCCACAGGTACCAATCCCAGACTTGGAGACAAGAATTGGATACAAGAGACGAACTAGGGTTTTGAGAGGAGATGGTGTTGGTGAAGATGTTGATGGAGATTGCCCTCTCCCGATGATAGGAGCGTTGGTGATGACGATGGCGATGATTTCCCCCTCCCGGAGGGAAGTTTCCGCGGCAGAACAGCTCTGCCAGAGCCCTAGATTGGTTCCGCCAAGGTTTCGCCTCATGGCGACGGAGTCTCGTCCGGAAAGATGGCTTATGATTTTTTCTTCATCGAAAGACTCCATATAGCAGAAGATGGCCATCGGAGGGCTACCAGAGGGCTCATGAGGTAGGAGGGGCGCACCCCCACCCTCATGGGCAGGGTGTGGCCCCCCTGGTGAACTTTTTGCGCTCAATATTTTTTATATATTCTGAAAATGACTTCCCTGAAGTTTCAGGACTTTCGGAGCTGTGCAGAATAGGTCTCTAATATTTGCTCCTTTTCCAGCCCAGAATCCCAGCTGCCGGCATTCTCCCTCTTTATGTAAACCTTGTAAAATAAGAGAGAATAGGCATAAGTATTGTGACATAATGTGTAATAACGGCCCATAATGCAATAAATATCGATATAAAAGCATGATGCAAAATGGACGTATCAGCCACCTTACCAAGGCTAACCACCTTACCCTTTGAGTTATCACCAAAAGTGACATACTTTTGAGGGTCGTCGTTTTCAGCAAGCTCACGAAACATATCTTTGTCTCCAGTCATATGATCAGTACATCCACTATCAAGGACCCATTCCTTTCCTCTAGCCATGTAGCCGCGAAGATTAGCCATAAGACCAAAGTGTCTCATTGCATCATCAAGATCATAGTCACTATCATCATCCTCATCATAGTATCCATGTTCTATATCGTCCTGTGATTGATCAACTCCTAGAGAGGGTAATTCATTAGAAGTATGACCATAACAATGTTCATATCTATGAATTCTAATGACAGGAAATGATATTGCTAATGATTCCAACATCTCCTTTGGCACTCGTAAGATTAGTAAGCTCAAATAAGTAATCACCAAATTTGGGGTCATTGGAACTCATCTTACTCAAGGCAATAGAGTTATGGAGAATCTCATCTAGATTTTTAAGGAATGGTTTGGGAATCATTCCTCAAGGAATCTCCATATAGTGTGGGGACAATCAAGAGTAGGCAAACCTCTAGTGATAAGATTAACAGTTCTAAGGTTGCGGATCATGTCAATAGACCCATCAAGGGTAGGATGCAAAGGATCAACATGAGGTGCACAAGGGCTAGTAATGTACTTGTTCAAATGATATTCATTGAAAATCTCAAGCATATCATTTTTTCACTCATGAAAGAACTCTCTATCAAGAATAGGCACTCTACGTCTAAGACTCCCCAACATAGACTCATCCATCTTCCTCCAATGGTGATTAAACCAAGGCAATGGAGACCAAAGCTCTGATACCAATTGAAAGGATCGAGAAGTGAAGTCTAGAGGGGGTGAATAAACTCTAATCAAGAAAAGTTGCAGTTTTTAATTTCTTTAGGTTTAAGTAGAGTTTTAGCACAAGTTTAAACATTCACAATACATATCAAGCAAGCATGACAAGAGTATATGAGCAGCGGAAAGTAAAGCATGCAAGTTGCAAGAATGTAAATGGATGGGATTGGAGTGTTCAAACGCAATTGGAGACACGGAGATTTTTGGCGTGGTTCCGATAGGTGGTGCTATCGTACATCCACTTTGATGGAGACTTCAACCCAGGAAGGGTAACGGTTGCGCGAGTCCACGAAGGGCTCCACCCATGAAGGGTCCACGAAGAAGCAACCTTGTCTATCACACCATGGTCATTGCCCACGAAGGACTTGCCTCACTCGGGTAGATCTTCACAAAGTAGGCGATCTCATTGCCCGTACAAACTCCTTGGTTCAACTCCACAATCTTGATGAAGGCTCCCATGTGACACCTAACCAATCTAGGAGACACCATTCTCCAAGAGGTAACAAATGGTGTGTGGATGATGAACTCCTTGCTCTTGTGCTTCAAATGATAGTCTCCCCAACACTCAACTCTCTCTCACAGGATTTGGATTTGGTGGAAAGATGATTTGAGTGGAAAGCAACTTGGGAAGGCTAGAGATCAAGATTTATGTGGTTGGAATGGAATATATTGACCTCAACACAAGTGTAGGTGGTTCTTCTTAGAAAATATATGTTGGAAGTGTAGGCATGTTCTGATGGCTCTCTCCATGAATGAAGAGTGGGTGGAGGGGTATAAATAGCCTCCACACAAAATCTAACCGTTACACACAAATCACCAAACTCGGTGGGACCGAATCATGAAACTTGGTCAGACCGATTTAGTTCAAAATGTGAACGTTAGGATTTTCAGTGGGACCGACATGTCAACTCGGTGGGACTGGTTTTGTTAGGGTTAGGGCATCACATAATCTCGGTGAGACCGATTACACAAACTCGGTGAGAGCGATTTTGGTAATGGACTAACAGAGAGTTGGTCAGGCAAACTCGGTGGGACCGATTCGCTCATCTCGGTTGGACCGAAGTGTTACGAAAGGGAAACAGAGAGTTTGCATTGCAATCTCGGTGGGACCGATCGCTCATCTAGGTTTGACCAAAACGTTACGAAGGGAAACACGGAGATTACAATACCATCTCGGTGAGACCGAGATCCCTATCGGTGAGACCGAAAAGACTAGGGTTTCTGGCAGTGGCTATGTCAACTGAACTAGGTGGCGCCGGATAGAACATTTCAATGGGTCCGAGTTTGACTTTTTGTTTAGGACATATTTGGATATGATAAAGTGGTTGAGGGCTTTGGAGCATATCACTAAGCACTTTGAGCAAGCAAGACATTAGGCAACACCTCATACCCTCTTAATAGTATTGGCTTTCCTATGGACTCAATTTGATCTTGGATCACTAAAATAAAATGTAGAGTCCTGAGCTTTGAGCCTGAGCCAATCCCTTGTCCTTAGCATCTTGAAGGGGTTCCACATCCTCTAGTCCATGCCACTCCATTACTGAACTTATCTGAAACATACTAGGTAGAAGCATTAGTCCAATAAGAGATATGTTGGCATTAGTTACCAAAATCACCTAGGGAGCACTTGTGCTTTCACATCTTATTTTGCTTAGTTCGGCATTAGCATTATAAGATGATCTCTCACTAAATTTCAAGGTACAAGTGTTCTCGCTGAGTATGCACCGTTTACAGTTCGTCGTGCCGAGACACCACGTGATGATCGGGTGTGATAAGCTCTACGTTCACATACAGCGGGTGCAAGCCAGTCTTGCACACACGGAATACTCAGGTTAAACTTGACGAGCCTAGCATATGCAGATATGACCTCGAAACATGGAGACCGAAAGGTCGAGTGTGAATCATATAGTAGATATGGTCAACATAGTGATGTTCACCTTTGAAAACTACTCCATCTCATGTGATGATCGGACATGGTTTAGTTGATATGGATCACGTGATCACTTAGATGATTAGAGAGATGTCTATCTAAGTGGGAGTACTTAAGTAATATGATTAATTTAACTTAAATTTATCATGAACTTAGTCCTGATAGTATTTGCAAATCTATGTTGTAGATCAATTGCTCGCATATAGCTTCCTTGTTTTATTTATGATATGTTCCTAGAGAAAACTCTGTTGAAAGATGATAGTAGAAATGATGCGGATTGGATCCGTGATCTGAGGATTATCCTCGTTGTTGCACAGAAGAATTATGTCCTTCATGCACCGCTAGGTGACATAACTATTGCAGGAGCAAATGCAGACGTTATGAACGTTTGACAAAGCTCGGTATGATGACTACTTAATAGTTTACTGCACCATGATTTACGGCTTAGAACCGGGACTTCAAAAATGTTTTTGAATGTCACAGAGCATATAAGATGTTCTAAGAGTTGAAATTGGTATTTCATACTCATGCCTGTGTTGAGAGGTAGGAAACCTCTGACATTACTTTGCCTACAAGATGGAGGAGAATAGCTCAACCAGTGAGCATGTGCTCAGATTGTCTAGGTACTACAATTGCTTGAATCAAGTGGGAGTTAATCTTCCAGATAATATAGTAATTGACAAAGTTCTCTAGTCACTCTCACCAAGTTGCTAGAACTTAGTGATAAACTATAATATGCAAGGGATTATGAAAGTAATTCCCAAGCTCTTCGCGATGCTGAAATCGGCGAAGGTAGAAATCAAGAAATAGCATCAAGTGTTGATGGTTAACAAGACCACTAGTTTCAAGAAAAGGGCAAAGGCAAAGAAAGAGGAAATTCAAAGAAGAATAGCAAGCAAGTTGCTACTCCCATGAAGAAGCCTAGAGCTAGACCCAAACCTGGAACTAAGTGCTTCCACTACAAAGGAAATGTTCACTAGAAGTGGAACTGCCCTAGATACTTGGCGGAGAAGAAGGATGGCAAAGTGAACAAAAGTATATTTGATATATATGTTATTGATGTGTACTTTACTAGTGTTTATAGCAACCCCTCAGTATTTGATACTGGTACAGTTGCTAAGAGTAGTAACTCGAAACGGGAGTTGCAAAATAAACACACACTAGTTAAGGGTGATGTGATGATGTGAGTTCGAAGTGATTCCAAGGTTGATAAGATCACCATCGCACACTCCCTTTACCTTCGGGATTAGTGTTGAACCTAAAATTAATATTATTTGGTGTTTGTGTTGAGCATAATATGATTGGATCATGTTTATTGCAATACATTTATTCATTTAAGTCAAAGAATAATTGTTATTCTGTTTACATGAATAAAACCTTCTGAGGTCATACACCCAAGGTGAATGGTTTATTGAATCTCGATCGTAGTGATACACATATTCATAATATTGAAGCCAAAAGATGCAAAGTTAATAATGATAGTGCAACTTATATGTGCCACTGCCGTTTAGGTCATATTGGTGTAAAGCGCATGAAGAAACTCCATGCTGATGGGCTTTTGGAATCACTTGATTATGAATCACTTGATGCTTGTGAACCATGCCTCATGGGCAAGATGACTAAAACTCCATTCTCCCGAACAATGGAGCGAGCAACTAACCTATTGGATTAATACATACCGATGTATGTAGTCCGATGAGTGTTGAGGCTCGCGGCGGGTATCGTTATTTTCTGACCTTCACAGATGATTTGAGCAGATATGAGTATATCTACTTAATGAAACACAAGTCTGGAACGTTTGAAAAGTTCAAAGAATTTCAGAGTGAAGTGGAGAATCATTGTAACAAGAAATAAAGTTTTTACGATCTAATCACGGAGACGAAATATTTGAGCTACGAGTTTGGCCTTCGGTTGAAACAATGTCGAATAGTTTCGCAACTCACGCCACCTGGAACACCACAGCGTAATGGTGTGTCCGAACGTCGTAACCGTACTTTATTAGATATGGTGCGATATATGATGTCTCTTACTGATTTACCACTATCGTTTTGGAGTTATGCATTAGAGACAGATGCATTCACATTAAATAGGGCATCGTCTAAAAATCCATTCAGATGACACCGTATGAACTATGGTTTAGCAAGAAACCTAAGCTGTCATTTCTTAAAGTTTGGGGTTGCGATGCTTATGTGAAAAAGTTTCAGCCTGATAAGCTCAAACCCAAATCGTAGAAGTGCATCTTCATAAGATACCCAAAAGAAACTGTTGGGTACACCTTCTATCACAGATTCGAAGGCAAGATCTTTGTTGCTAAAAATGGATCCTTTCTAGAGGAGTTTCTCTCAAAAGAAGTGAGTGGGAGGAAAGTATAACTTGATGAGGTAATTGTACCTTCTCTCGAATTGGAAAGTATATCATCACTGAAATCAGTTCCAGTGATGCCTACACCAATTGGTGAGGAAGTTAATGATGATGATCATGAAACTTCACATCAAGTTACTACCGAACCTCATAGGTTAACCAGAGTACGTTCCGCACCAGAGTGGTATGGTAATCCTGTTCTGGAAGTCATGTTACTAGACCATGACGTACCTACGAACTATGAGGAAGTGATGATGAGCCCAGTTTCCGTGAAATGGCTTAAGGCCATGAAATCTGAGATGGGATCCATGTATGAGAACAAAGTATGGACTTTGATTGACTTGCCCGTTGATCGGTGAGCCATTCAGAATAAATGGATCTTCAAGAGGAAGACGGACGCTGATAGTAGTGCTACTATCTACAAAGCTTGAATTGTCGCAAAAGGTTTTTGACAAGTTCAAGGTGTTGACTACGATGAGATTTTCTCACTCGTATCGATGATTAAAAGTCTGTCTGAATCATGTTAGCAGTTGCCACATTTTATGAAATCTGGCAAATGGATATAAAAAATACATTCCTTAATGGATTTATTAAAGACAGGTTGTATATGATGCAACCAGAAGGTTTTGTCAATCATAAAGGTGCTAACAAAGTGTGCAAGCTCCAGTGATCCATCTATGGACTGGTGCAAGCATCTCGGAGTTGGAATATACGCTTTGATGAGTTGATCAAAGCATATAGTTTTTTACAGACTTTTCCAGAAGCCTGTATTTACAAGAAAGTGAGTGGGAGCTCTGTAGCATTTCTAATATTATATGTGGATGACATATTGTTGATCGGAAATGATGTAGAATTTTTTGGAAAGCATAAAGGAGTGTTTGAAAGGATTTTTTCAAAGAAAGACCTCGGGGATGTGATATGTCTCCAACGTATCTATGATTTTTGATTGCTCCATGCTATATTATCTACTGTTTTGGACATTATTGGGCTTTACTATCCACTTTTATATTATTTTTGGGACTAACCTATTAACCGGAGGCCTAGCCCGGAATTGCTGTTTTTTGCCTGTTTTAGGGTTTGGAAGAAATGGAATATCAAACGGAGTCCAAATGGAATGAAACCTTCAGGGACGTGATTTTCTCAACAAACAAGACCCGAGAGACTTGGACCCTACGTCAAGACACAAAAGAGGAGGCCACGAGGTAGGGGGCGCGCCTACCCCCACCAGGCGCGGCCTCCACCCTCGTGGGCCCCCTGTTGCTCCACCGACGTACTCCTTCCTCCTATATATACCTACATACCCCCAAACGATCAGATACGGAGCCAAAAACCTAATTCCACCGCCGCAACTTTCTGTATCCATGAGATCCCATCTTGGGGCCTGTTCTAGAGCTCCGTCGGAGGGGGCATCGATCATGGAGGGCTTCTACATCAACACCATAGCCTATCCGATGAAGTGTGAGTAGTTTACCTCAGACCTATGGGTCCATAGTTAGTAGCTAGATGGCTTCTTCTCTCTTTTTGGATCTCAATACAATGTTCTCCCCCTTTCTTGTGGAGAACTATTCGATGTAATCTTCTTTTTGCGGTGTGTTTGTTGAGACCGATGAATTGTGGGTTTATGATCAAGTCTATCTATGAACAATATTTGAATCTTCTCTAATTCTTTTATGTATGATTGGTTATCTTTGCAAGTCTCTTCGAATTATCAGTTTGGTTTGGCCTACTAGATTGATCTTTCTTGCAATGGGAGAAGTGCTTAGCTTTGGGTTCAATCTTGCGGTGTCCTTTCCCAGTGACAGTAGGGGCAGCAAGGCACGTATTGTATTGTTTCCATCGAGGATAACAAGATGGGGTTTTCATCATATTGCATGAGTCTATCCCTCTACATCATGTCATCTTGCTTAAGGCGTTACTCTGTTTTTAACTTAATACTCTAGATGCATGCTGGATAGCGGTCGATGAGTGGAGTAATAGTAGTAGATGCAGGCAGGAGTCGGTCTACTTGTCTCGGACGTGATGCGTATATACATGATCATACTTAGATATTCTCATAACTATGCTCAATTCTGTCAATTTCTCAATAGTAATTTGTTCACCCACCGTAGAATACTTATGCTCTCAAGAGAAGCCACTAGTGAAACCTATGGCCCCCGGGTCTATCTTCATCATATTAATCTCCTACTACTTAGTTATATTGCCCTTCCTTCTTATTTTAAGCATGTCTTAGATTCTATATTTGAAGAAGGTTTTCTTGAAGGGGATGTCGTAGACACTTATGAAAAAATGAAAACTATATTTGGGCACCCCATGAATGAGAAAGTTAAATCTACATCTCTTTTGCTCTCTTACCAAAACGAATCTATTAAAGAGATAAATGCTAGCCTAGATACAAATTTCCGTAACATACTTAATCTTTCTTCTACCATTAATAGACATGTGCTTTATCAAAATAGAAGGATTAATTCTATAGATAGCAAGTTTGCTCTTTTCTTTCCTAATACCAAAGATGGCAATACCTAGATCTATCCTTGCTTGTTATACCTAGCTAGGGGCGTTAAACGATAGCGCTTGTTGGGAGGCAACCCAATTTTATTTTTATTACTTGCTTTTTGATCCTGTTTAGTAATAAATAATTTATCTAGCCTCTGTTTTGGTTGTGTTTTTTGTGTTTAATTAGTGTTTGTGCCAAGTAGAACCGTTGGGAAGACATGGGGAAAGTCTTGTTACACTTGCTGTAAAAAACAGAAACTTTAGAGCTCACGAGAACTACTGCCATTTTTATTTGGAAAGTGCTATTTAGTTAATTATTTTTGCAGATGATTAATAGATAAATTCCTCACGACCATCAATTTATTTTAGAATTTTTGGGGTTCCAGATCTTGCGCTAGCTACAGATTACTACAAACTATTCTGTTTTTGACAGATTCTGTTTTTCGTGTGTTGTTTGCTTATTTTGATGAATCTATGGCTATTAAAATAGTTTATAAACCATGGAGAAGTTGGAATACAGTAGGTATAACACCAATAAAATAAATAATGAGTTCATTACAGAACCTCGAAGTGGTCTTTTATTTTCTTTCGCTAACGGAGCTCACGAGATTTTCTACTTTAAGTTTTGTGTTGTGAAGTTTTCAAGTTTTGGGTAAAGATTTGATGGATTATGGAACAAGGAGTGGCAAGAGCCTAAGCTTGGGTATGAACATGGCACCCCCAAGATAATCTAAGGACACCTAAAAGCCAAAGCTTGGGGATGCCCCGGAAGGCATCCCCTCTTTCGTCTACTTCTATCGGTAACTTTACTTGGAGCTATATTTTTATTCACCACATGATATGTGTTTTGCTTGGAGCGTGTTGTATGATTTGAGTCTTTACTTTTTAGTTTACCACAATCATCCTTGCTTTACACACCTTTTGAGAGACCATACATGATTTGGAATTTGCTAGAATACTCTATGTGCTTCGCTTATATCTTTTGAGTTATATAGTTTTGCTCTAGTACTTCACTTATATCTTTTAGAGCACGGTGGTGAATTTGTTTTATAGAAACTATTGATCTCTCATGCTTCACTTAGATTATTTTGAGAGTCTTAAATAGCATGGTAATTTGCTTAAAATCCTAATATTCTTGATATACAAGATTAATAATAAAACTTTCTTATGAGTGTGTTGAATACTATGAGAAGTTTGATGCTTGATAATTGTTTTGAGATATGAAGATGGTGATATTAAAGTTGTGCTAGTTGAGTAGTTGCGAATTTGAGAAATACTTGTGTTAAAGTTTGTGATTCCGGTAGCATGCACGTATGGTGAACCGTTATGTGATGAAGTCAGAGCATGATTTATTTTTTGATTGTCTTCCTTATGAGTGGCGGTCGGGGACGAGCGATGGTCTTTTCCTACCAATCTATCCCCCTAGGAGCATGCGCGTAATACTTTGCTTTGATAACTTGTAGATCTTTGCAATAAGTATATGAGTTCTTTATGACTAATGTTGAGTCCATGGATTATATGCACTCTCACCCTTCCACCTTTGCTAGCCTCTCTAATACCGCGCACCTTTCGCCGGTATCATACACCCACCATATATCTTCCTCAAAACAGCCACCATACCTACCTATTATGGCATTTCCATAGCCATTCCGAGATATATTGCCATGCAACTTTCCATCGTTCCGTTTATTATGACACACTCCATCATTGTCATATTGCTTAGCATGATCATGTAGTTGACAACGTATTTGTGGCAAAGCCACCATTCATAATTCTTTCATACGTGTCACTCTTGATTCATTGCATATCCCGGTACTGTCGGGTAACGCAGTAATTTCAAAAAAAAATCCTACACACACGCAAGATCATGGTGATGCATAGCAACGAGAGGGGAGAGTGTTGTCTACATACCCTTCGTAGACCGCAACGGAAGCGTTGATGCAACATAGAGGAAGTAGGCGTACGTCTTCCCGATCCGACCGATCCAAGCACCGTTACTCCGGCACCTCCGAGTTCTTAGCACACGTACAGCTCGATGACGCTCCCCGTGCTCCGATCCAGCAAAGCTTCGGGGATGAGTTCCGTCAGCACAACGGCGTGGTGACGATGATGATGTTCTACCGACGCATGGCTTTGCCTAAGCACTACAACGATATGATCGAGGTGGAATATGGTGGCAGGGGGCACCGCACACGGCTAAGGAACGATCACGTGGATCAACTTGTGTGTCTAGAGGTGCCCCCCTGCCCCCGTATATAAAGGATCCAAGGGGGGGTGCGGCCGGCCCTATGGTGGCACGCAGGAGGAGTCCTACTCCTACCGGGAGTAGGACCCCCCCCCCCCCCTCAATCCTTGTCCAACTAGGAGAGGTGGAGGGAGAATAGGAAAGGGGGGGCGCCGCCCCTCCCTCCTTGTCCAATTCGGACTAGGGGGAGAGGGGGCGCGCGGCCTGCCCTGGCAGCCCCTTCCTCTTCTCTACATTAGGCCCATGAGGCCCATTAACCCCCCGGGGGGTTCCGGTAACCCCCCCGGTGTTCCGGTTTTATCCGATACTTCTCCGAAACCCTTCCGGTGTCCGAATATTGTCATCCAATATATCAATCTTTATGTCTCGACCATTTCGAGACTCCTCGTCATGTCCGTGATCATATCTGGGACTCCGGACTAACTTCGGTACATCAAAATGCATAAACTCATAATAATTGTCATCGTAACGTTAAGCGTGCGGACCCTACGGTTCGAGAACAATGTAGACATGACTGAGACAAATCCCTGGTCAATAACCAATAGCGGGACCTGGATGCCCATATTGGTTCCTACATATTCTACGAAGATCTTTATCGGTCAGACCGCATAACAACATACGTTGTTCCCTTTGTCATCGGTATGTTACTTGCCCGAGATTCGATCGTCGGTATCCAATACCTAGTTCAATCTCGTTGCCGGCAAGTCTCTTTACTCGTTCTGTAATACATCATCCCGCAACTAACTCATTAGTTGCAATGCTTGCAAGGCTTATGTGATGTGCATTACCGAGAGGGCCCAGAGATACCTCTCCGACAATCGGAGTGACAAATCCTAATCTCGAAATACGCCAACCCAACATCTACCTTTGGAGACACCTGTAGAGCTCCTTTATAACCACCCAGTTACGTTGTGACGTTTGGTAGCACATAAAGTGTTCCTCTGGTAAACGGGAGTTGCATAATCTCATAGTCATAGGAACATGTATAAGTCATGAAGAAAGCAATAGCAACATACTAAACGATCGGGTGCTAAGCTAATGGAATGGATCATGTCAATCAGATCATTCAACTAATGATGTGACCTCGTTAATCAAATAACAACACTTTGTTCATGGTTAGGAAACATAACCATCTTTGATTAACGAGCTAGTCAAGTAGAGGCATACTAGTGACACTAAGTTTGTCTATGTATTCACACATGTATTATGTTTCCGATTAATACAATTCTAGCATGAATAATAAACATTTATCATGATATAAGGAAATAAATAATAACTTTATTATTGCCTCTAGGGCATATTTCCTTCAGGTACACCGCTGGAGGCATTCATATAGAGTCATATTTTGTTCTAAGTATCGAGTTGTAATTGTTGAGTTGTAAGAAAAATAAAAGTGTGATGATCATCATTATTAGAGCATTGTCCCAGTGAGGAAAGGATGATGGAGACTATGATTCCCCCACAAGTCGGGATGAGACTCCGGACGGAAAATAAAAAGAAAGAAAGAAAAGAGGCCATAAAAAAGAGTAAAGGCCCAAAGAGAGAGAGAGAGAGAGAGAGAGAGAGAGAGAGAGAGAGAGAAAGAGAGAAGGGACAATGTGGGAGTCCTGGATTAGGGGGTCTCCGTACAGCCGGACTATCTCCATTGGCCGGACTGTTAGACTATGAAGATACAACATTGAAGACTTCGTCTCGTGTCTGGATGAGACTCTACTTGGCGTGGAAGGCAAGCTAGGCAATACGTATATGGATATCTCCTCCTTTGTAACAGACCTTGTGTAACCCTAACCCTCTCCGGTGTCTATATAAACCGAAGGGTTTTAGTCCGTAGGACAACAATCACAACATACAATCATACCATACGATAGCTTCTAGGGTTTAGCCTCTCTGATCTCGTGGTAGATCTACTCTTGTAACACCCATATCATCAATATTAATCAAGTAGGACGTAGGGTTTTGCCTCCATCAAGAGGGCCCGAACCTGGGTAAAACTTCGTGTCCCTTGCCTCCTGTTACCATCTGGCCTAGACGCACAGTTCGGGACCCCCTACCCGAGATCCACCGGTTTTGACACCGACATTGGTGCTTTCATTGAGAGTTCCTCTATGTCGTCGCCGTTAGGCTTGATGGCTCCTACTATCATCGATAGCGATGCGGTCTAGGGTGAGACTTTTCTCCCCGGACAGATCTTCATATTCGGTGGCTTTGCACTGCGGGCTAATTCGCTTGGCCATCTGGAGCAGATTGAAAGCTACACCCCTGGCCATCATGTCATATTTGGAAGTTTGAATTACACGGCCAACATCCGCGGGGACTTGATCTTCGACGGATTCGAGCCACAGTCGGGCGCGCCACACTGTCGCGATGGGTATGACCTTGCTCTGCCATCGGACGGTACCCCAGAGGCCGCGCCCGCATCAGCTCCGACCCTTAGCTCGGAGCCAACTGCACCAATCAAGGACGGGTGGCTAGACACCGCCTCAGGGGCTGCAGTCTCGACGTCGATCGAGCCAAACACCAGCATAATCCTCTACGCAGCCCATGACTCCAAGGTGTCGGACTCTCTTCGGGACCCCGAACCATCCGCGCCCCTGCCAATCGAATCCGATTGGGCGGCGATCATAGAATTCACCGCCGCAAATATCTTTCAGCACTTGCCCTTCGGCAACATTCTGAATTCACTAAGGTCTCTCTCTTTGTCAGGAGAGCCCTGGCCGGATTATGGCCAACAGGATTGGGATGCGGATGACGAAGAAATTCGACGCCCACCCACCACCCACTTTGTAGCCACTGTCGATGATTTAACCGACATGCTCGAGTTCGACTTCGAAGACATCGACGGTATGGACGACGATGTAGGAGACGAACATGAACCGGCACCTATAGGGCACTGGAAAGCCACCTCGTCGTATGATGTATACATGGTGGACACACCAAAAGAAGACGACGATGAGGAACGGAAAGACGCACCGAAGGCTTGTTCCCTCGAGAAGCAGTCAAAGCGGCGGCGCCGCCCCAAATCCCGCCTCGCCAGAAATAACGATCACACAGACCCAACATTGGAGTAGGGCGAACCACTGCCGGACCACGGCAATACGGAGAATCAAACCGAACAAACCAATTCTATCAAAGATAATAGTCCGGACGACACAACGCCGGACAGGCACCTGGAGCAGCAGAATGCCCGTCAAAGGCTTGTTGCCACCGCGAGGAGTCTGAAAAAGCAGAAGCAAAGGCTCAAGGCTACACAAGACACACTCCAAATCAGATGGAGTAAAGTACTCAACACAGCAGCGAAGTACGACGACAATCGCCCCACGAAGAGCTACCCAAAGCTTAAGTTGCTACCTGAATTCGACGAGGAGGCCTCAGACCCCTCACAACTAAAAATCAAAACAGCCACCTGGCCGGATAGACGACCTCATGGCCAGCATAGACCGGCAAGCAATGCCACTCACAAGACAATACGCGATTCACGCGAGGGCTTGCACCAAAAGGACAGCGCAACCAGATCCATCTATGGACCAGCAAGTGCGCCCCAGCATACGATATAACACAACAAACATCCGAACAACACGGTACACCCAGATACAAGGGTGCCGCACACCCCCTATGTTTCACCGATGAGGTGCTGGATCATGAATTTCCAGAGGGATTCAAACCTGTAAACATAGAGGCATACGACGGAACAACAGACCCTGGGGTCTGGATCGAGGACTATATCCTCCACATCCATATGGCTCGAGGAGATGATCTCCACGCCATCAAGTACTTACCACTCAAACTCAAAGGGCCAGCCCGTCACTGGCTTAAAGGCCTCCCCGAAAACTCCATTAGAAGTTGGGCAGAGCTCGAAGACGCTTTTCGGGAAAACTTTCAAGGGACTTATGTCCATCCTCCGGACGTGGATGATTTGAGTCATATAACTCAACAGCCCGAAGAGTCAGCCCGAAAGCTTTGGAACAGGTTTCTTACTAAAAAGAACCAAATTGTCGACTGTCCGGATGCTGAAGCCTTGGCAGCTTTTAAGCACAGCGTCTGTGACGAATGGCTTGCCCGACACCTCGGCCAAAAAAACCGAGAACAATGGCAGCATTAACAAGCCTCATGACCCGCTTTTGCGCGGGTGAGGACAGCTGGCTAGCCCGATGCAGCACCAGCGACCCCAGTACATGTAAAGTTAGAGATGAAAACGGGAAATCACGGCGCAACAGCAATAACAAATGCCGAAATAAAGAAGACAGCACGAAGAGCACGGTAGTAAACGCCGGATTCAAAAGCTCTCGGCCAGGTCAGCAAAAGCCGCCCTCTAAAGGCGCCAGAGACGAACTATCCAGCCTAAACAAAATTCTGGACCAAATATGTCAGGTCCATAGCACCCCTGGCAAACCAGCCAATCATACCCACAGAGAATGTTGGGTCTTCAAGCAGTCGGGCAAGCTCAACGCCATACACAAGGGGGAGGATACACAAAGCGAAGATGAGGATGAGCCTCTCAAGGAAGACACTGGGGAACAAAAGAAATTTCCACCAGAAGTCAAAACAGTAAACGTGTTACACGTGATCAATGGAAGAAACAAAACGGCACTCCTAGAAAAATACGCCCGAAGGCCTATCATCGCGGAGTCCTGCCATTGGTCGTCTCAACCGATCACTTTCGACCATCGTGATTACTCAGCAAGTATCCGGCGTGCAGGATGGGCTGCCCTGGTATTAGACCCAATAATTGATGGATACCACTTCACACGAGTCCTGATGGACGGTGGCAGCAGTCTAAACCTGATATACCAGGATACAATCCGTGAAATGGGGATAGACCCAACAAAAATTTGCCATAGCAATATTACCTTTAAAGGAGTAACGCCAGGCCCATGGGCTCATTGCACGGGCTCCCTGCTACTAAATGTTATATTCGGCTTCCCCGATAACTTCCGTATCGAACATTTAACCTTCCACATCGCTCCGCTCCAAAGTGGCTATCAAGCACTACTCGGACGCGAAGCTTTCGCTCGCTTTAATGCAATACCACACTACGCTTCCCTCACACTCAAGATGCCCCGTCCACGTGGCATCATTACAGTGAACAGAAGTATTAAGCGATCTTTGTGCGTCGAAGAGCATGCGGCTGCCCTGGCAGCCGCACACTAAAAACGGCCTCACCAACTAAAGCATTTAGCAGGTCGTCACGACCTCGGACACGGCTAGACGAGTCCGGTGCAGCTATATGCAATTTATACCAGATCAATGATCACACCCTTATTACAAATACAAGGGGCTCAATGTGCGCAGACAAGTGGCAATTCTTACTCACCTTGAATTATACATGGTTTCTTTAAAAACTATCTTTTTGCACGACAGCTTTTTCACCTAAGCTCCTCTCTTTTACAGATACTCATCGTGCTACACCCGTCCAGGATACGGCACAACGGAGACACAGGCGCAGACGTGCAGCAGGGACCCGCTCCAAGGATTCTTTTTAGATTAAGACCCTGCGTAAACCTTTTTTACTGTCTCTTGTTGATACATATCCACCGAATTCTCAGCACAGTTGAGAAGGATGCTGATGTCTTGGGATGCGGCCACGTCAGAATAATGCACGTACCTGGACACAAGGGGCTTCTTACAAACGGTACTATTTCGGCCCGGTTTATACCATAAAGACCGAATACCTTAGGGAGTGTTCGGCGTCGCGAGTTTGGCCTTATATGCATCAGCTCCGAATCATTGTCTTTGGTCAAATGTTGGGTTTGCCCGGCTCCTGTGTTTTGGTGCCTTACGTTCCGCTTTACCGGCTAAGGTAGCACCAGGAGAACTACTGCGATTCTGCCCTGGTTCATCCGGACGAGCACCTCAGTAGAGAAAGCCGAAAACTGACTGTCATGATATAGCGTGAGACTGGTCAACCACTCGATGACCTATCGGAATGTTAGAATTCCTCCGCCTTAATGAAGGGCCGTTTTCCGGCCAGGCATGTATGCACCCCGCGATCGGGAGAGTGCGGAGCCACCAGGGGCTATCTAGTAGCCCCACTGTCAAACTCCTATGGCTAAGTAAAAGTGTTAAAGCATTATAGTCCGGTTGCCTCGCTCGCTGCGCTATCACCTCCTTATTAGCACCAAGACGTTGGGTTAAGTGTGAACACGCGTTTTTTGCGAGCACCTCCGCATTATATGCGTGGGGGTTGAAGCCAACGGCTGCAATCTTTCAGGTTATACACATGTATACATAAACGGCCGCACAGGAGGCATCATACTACTTTCAGGCAAAAGTATGAACATAGCCTTATAAAAACTTCATAAAAGCTTTGTGTTTACAATGAGAATACATATCACTCAAGCATAATATTCTTCGAGCACTGGGCCTCTATCAAACGAGCACCCTCGAGAACCTCCTCGAAATAATGCTCGGCTGCCACTCGGCCTATGGCCGAACCCTGCGCCGCGACTACGGAAGCGTCCATCTCCGCCCAGTATGCTTTAACACGGGCAAGGGCCATCCGCGAGCCTTCTATACACGCCAACCTCTTCATCGCATTAATGCACGGCACCACAGCAAGGAACTACTGTACTAAGCTGAAATAGCTATCCGGCTTTTGCTTCTCTGGCCACAGCTGATCCACAACAGCCCTCATGGCGAGTCCGGACAACCTATTCAGTTCGGCCCATTCGGCTAGCTGGTCAGTCAATGAAAGCGGACACTCTGGAACAATGAACTGCGACCAGAACAACTTGTCCACTTCATGATCTGTCTGACCTTGGAAGTACTTGGCAGCATCGGCAGCACTCGCCGCCAAATCCATATACGCATTTGCCGAACTCCACAGCCGATCCAGAGGGGCATACCGTGGATCTCCGAACTTCCTCCACAACATGAAGGGTTTCCCAGCCACGATATCCCCGGCTTCCCGCAGCTCCTCCTTCTTTGCTCTCATAGCAGAACGGGTGTCCTTCTCCGCCGCCGTGGCCTTCTCAAGGGCCGCTGCCTTTGCTCGGTTTTCCTTTTCAAGGACCCGGCAACGGTCGGCAGTGTCTTTTAATTCCACGGCCATCTTGGCCATCTTCTCTTGGCTCTCGCAATGTGCGGCCTTCTCGGCCTTCAACTCTTTGGCCGCCTTCAAAGCAGCGGCATTACTAATCCTCGCTTGTTCCTTGGCTCGGGCAAGTTCTGCCCGCAAGGCTTCCACGGAGGCAGCTCCATCTGTAGTCACAACATATTAAAGATACTGGCATTATGCTGCTCTTACTATGTGGCGTTCACCAGATAATAATACTTACCATGTGCCTCGTCAAGCCTCTTGTTAACAAGCTTGAGGTCGGCGTCAGCCGCATTCAGTTGCCGTTTTAATTTGGCAAACTCACTAGTCTGGCTAGCCATCGGAGCCTCCACCACCTGCACATAAGGGCAGTCTGGTTATTGCCTGAGAATATGATCCTCTGTTCGCCGCCATTCTTGACGGCAACCAGAGTCTCAGGGGCTACTATCTACACAGGGCACACCTAACACGTGCAGTACTATCACATATTATCTTACGTACCTCAAAGCCTGTCAGTAGACTCATAAAGGCTTCATGTAATCCGCTTTCAGCGGACGAGATTCTCTCCATCACCATACCCATCAGCACACGGTGTTCTTCTGAGATGGCCGCTCGCCCCACCAACTTCCTCAGAACGTCCGACCGCACACCAGACGGTGCCGGAATCTTTTGTCTGCTCTCCTCGGGAGCCGAACGCTAGGGACTTCGGGGGTCTATAGGATTATCTTCTGGCCTCACCGGATTCGGAGAGGCCCTCCATGACGACACTTCGGGGTCGCCCGCTTCTGGAGCGGAGGAGTCGGGGGAGGCGTTTCGCTCTCCATCATCTCTGGAAGAAGATCCCCCGAAGACGAGCTCATCTGAGAGGGGCTAAGGCCCGAACTGCAAGATATATGTGGTGGTTATTTTCTCAAAAGAAAGATAGCATACCTTAAAGTATTTTGGGATCACTTACGACTCGTTGGAGGGAAGATCCCCCCGCAGACTGTGTGCGGCAGGAGCACCCCCCCCCCCCCCCCCGAGGCGGGACCTTCTATGGGAGATTTCTTCTCCCGTTTGGAGGCTTCGGCTTCCGGATCCTCGGAAGCAGTCCTTTTCCTCCCCTGGTTGTCCTCCTTCATGGAGACGCTCATTCCCTCGATTGGAACGAGCAGCGACGAGGGCCCGCGTCCGCCTGTATTATCCCCCCCCCCCCCGGTATCTTCCTTCGAGGGCTCCGGGCAAGGTGCGACCTCGAGCATCTTTTCCAATACCGGATTTTCCAAACCCTCGGGGAGGGGGGCCAAACACCGAATCATCTTCGCCTTCGTTAGCCAGTCCTGGTCAAAAAGTGAACTCTCAGAAACAACTTCGAATAAAAGACAGTGTGTTCGGCCAGAGGATTTCTTACTTGTTCGGCGCCGCGGTTACTGCTCAGGCCCACGTCCTCGGTAATATCCGGACACTCCACTTGAGATCCGAAGAATGACTTGTACATCTCCTCGTGCGTCAGCCGAGGAAACTTTGAATGGCACGCGGTCCCTCTAGGTTGAACTCCCACAAGCGAAGGGGACGGCTCTGCAAGGCTAGACTTGACGAACCAGCATAACTTGTATTACCACAGCCAAATTAAAATCTCCCTTGAAGAGATCTCGAATGCGGCTTTGCAGTATAGGCACGTCCTTGGCTGGACCCCAGCTCAGGCCTCTACTAACCCATGACATCAGTTGTGGTGGGGGGGGCGAGCGGAAAGCGGGGGCAGCCGCCCACTTGGCACTTCGGGGAGCCGTGACGTAAAACCACTCCCGTTGCCATAATTCGGACACCTCTGGAAAGGAACCTTCCGGCCATGGAGCTCCTGCCATCTTCCCTATTGATGCACCTCCGCACACTGCCTGTTGCCCCTCGATCATCTTCGGCTTTACTTCAAAGGTCTTGAGCCACAGGCCGAAGTGAGGGGTAACGCGGAGGAAGGCCTCACACACGACAATAAACGTTGAGATGTGGAGAAAGGAGTCCGGAGCTAGATCATGAAAATCTAGCCCGTAATAGAACATCAAACCCCTGACGAAAGGATCCAGAGTGAGGCCTAGACCTCGGAGGAAGTGGGAGACGAACACAATGTTCTCGTTGGGTTCGGGAGTAGAGACGACCTACCCTCGAGCAGGCAGCCGATGGAAAACCTCGGCGGTCAGGTATCTGGCCTCCCTCAACTTCTTAATGTCCTCTTCCGTAACGGAGGAGGGCATCCATCGGCCTTGAAGGCTGGATCCGGACATGATTGAAGATCCGGAGCACCTAACCTGGGCTTTGGGTGTTAGAACTCGAGGCGGAGGAAGGGTTCGATTGAGCACGAGAGAGAAAAAGCAAAAACTTCGTCCCTTTATAAAGAGGGTGAATATCAAGCGTCCTCTCCGTAGCCGTTTAGGACTTGCCTATAATCTAGGAGTCCTAGACACAGTTGGGTTACCCACGACCGCATTAATGAGAATCCCGTAACTGGGGGAACACGATCTCCGCTTCGGCAAGACGTGTCACGAAACCGCCTCACGTTATGTGTGGAGCTGGTTAAAAGAAACAGTTCGAATAATCATCGGGCCATGATGTAACGTCATGCTGCCAAAACAAGCCAGCAAATTAGATCTGTGAAAATGTTATTCTCTCTGTGGTGGAATGTGGAATTTATTTTGCAGGGTCGAACACTATCCTCGTATTCAACTTCTTCTGTCATGTATTCGGAGAAGGAACCCGCCTTGCAATGCCGAAGACAATACTGCGTGCCGGACCCGTCGTCATTGAAGCCTGGTTCAGGGGCTACTGTGGGAGTCCTGGATTAGGGGGTCTCCGGACAACCGGACTATCTCCATTGGCTGGACTGTTAGACTATGAAGATACAAGATTGAAGACTTCGTCTCGTGTCCGGATGAGACTCTACTTAGCGTGCAAGGCAAGCTAGGCAATATGTATATGGATATCTCCTCCTTTGTAACCGACCTTGTGTAACCCTAACCCTCTCGGGTGTCTATATAAACCAAAGGGTTTTAGTCCGTAGGACAACAATCACAACATATAATCATACCATAGGCTAGCTTCTAGGGTTTAGCCTCTCTGATCTCGTGGTAGATCTACTCTTGTAACACCCATATCATCAATATTAATCAAGCAGGACGTAGGGTTTTACCTCCATCAAGAGGGCCTGAACCTGGGTAAAACTTCGTGTCCCTTGCCTCCTGTTACCATCCGGCCTAGACGCACAGTTCGGGACCCCCTAACCGAGATCCGCCGGTTTTGACACCGACAGACAATGTTACTATCCTTTTACCACACTTGTGCTTCAAAGTAGCACCATGATATTCATAGTAGAGAGTCTCTCATGTTATCACTTTGATATACTAGTGGAAATTTTTCATTATAGAACTTGGCTTGTATATTCCAATGATGGGCTTCCTAAAAATGTCCTAGGTCTTCATGAGCAAGCAAGTTGGATGCACACCCACTTAGTTTATTTTTGAGCTTTCATATACTTATAGCTCTAGTGCATCCGTTGCATGGCAATCCCTACTCACTCACATTGATATCTATTGATGGGCATCTCCATAGCCCGTTGATACTCCTAGTTGATGTGAGACTATCTTCTCCCTTTTTGTCTTCTCCACAACCACCATTATATTCCACCTATAGTGCTATGTCCATGGCTCACGCTCATGTACTGCATGAAGATTGAAAAGTTTTGAGAATGTCAAAAGTATGAAACAATTGATTGGCTTGTCATCGGGGTTGTGCATGATTTAAATATTTTATGCGGTGAAGATGGAGCATAGCCAGACTATATGATTTTGTAGGGATAACTTTCTTTGGCCATGTTATTTTGAGAAGACATAATTGCTTTGTTAGTATGCTTGAAGTATTATTATTTTTATGTCAATATTAAACTTTTGTCTTGAATCTTTCGGATTTGAATATTCATACCACAATTAAGAAGAATTACATTAAAATTATGCCAAGTAGCACTCCGCATCAAAAATTCTGTTTTTATCATTTACCTACTCGAGGACGAGCAAGAATTAAGCCTGGGGATGCTTGATATGTCTCCAACGTATCTATAATTTTTGATTGCTCCATGCTATATTATCTACTGTTTTGGACATTATTGGGCTTTATTATCCACTTTTATATTATTTTTGGGACTAACCTATTAACCGGAGGCCTAGCCCAGAATTGTTGTTTTTTGCCTGTTTTAGGGTTTCGAAGAAAAGGAATATCAAACGGAATCCAAACGGAATGAAACCTTCGGGGACGTGATTTTCTCAACAAACAAGATCCGGGAGACATGGACCCTACGTCAAGACAAAAAAGAGGAGGCCACGAGGTAGGGGGCGCGCCTACGGGTCCATGGTTAGTAACTAGATGGCTTCTTCTCTCTTTTTGGATCTCAATACAATGTTCTCCCCCTCTCTTGTGGAGAACTATTCGATGTAATATTCTTTTTGCGGTGTGTTTGTTGAGACCGATGAATTGTGGGTTTATGATCAAGTCTATCCATGAACAATATTTGAATCTTCTCTGAATTCTTTTATGTATGATTGGTTATCTTTGCAAGTCTCTTCGAATTATCAGTTTGGTTTGGCCTACTAGATTGATCTTTCTTGCAATGGGAGAAGTGCTTAGCTTTGGGTTCAATCTTGCGGTGTCCTTTCCCAGTGACAGTAGGGGCAGCAAGGCACGTATTGTATTGTTGCCATCGAGGATAACAAGATGGGGTTTTCATCATATTGCATGAGTCTATCCCTCTACATCATGTCATCTTGCTTAAGGCGTTACTCTGTTTTTAACTTAATACTCTAGACGCATGCTAGATAGCGGTCGATGAGTGGAGTAATAGTAGTAGATGCAAGCAGGAGTCGGTCTACTTGTCTCGGACGTGATGCCTATATACATGATCATACCTAGATATTATCATAACTATGCTCAATTCTGTCAATTGCTCAACAGTAATTTGTTCACCCACCGTAGAATACTTATGCTCTCGAGAGAAGCCACTAGTGAAACCTATGGCCCCCGGGTCTATCTTCATCATATTAATCTCCTACTACTTAGTTATTTCCTTTGCTTTTTACTTTGCCTTTATTTTACTTTGCATCTTTATCACAAAAATACCAAAAAAATATTATCTTATCATATCTATGTGATCTCACTCTCGTAAGTGGCCGTGTAGGGATTGACAACCCCTATTCGCGTTGGTTACGAGGATTTATTTGTTTTGTGTAGGTACGAGGGACTCACGCGCAGCCTCCTACTGGATTGATACCTTGGTTCTCAAAAACTGAGGAAAATAATTACGCTACTTTGCTGCATCATCCTTTCCTCTTCGGGGAAAACCAACGCATTGCTCAAGAGGTAGCAGGAAACTACTTACATATTGAGCATCAAGATCTATAGAGATAGATCAAGACGCTTGATATATTTTTCAAGTACATACCTTGACAAGATTTTGAAGTAGTTAAAAATGGAACAGTCAAAGAAGGAGTTCTTGTTGGGGAACGTAGTAATTTCAAAAATTTCCTACGCACACGCAAGATCATGGTGATGCATAGCAACGAGAGGGGAGAGTGTGTCCACGTACCCTCGTAGACCGAAAGCGGAAGCGTTAGCACAACACGGTTGATGTAGTCGTACGTCTTCACGATCCGACCGATCAAGTACCGAACGCACGGCACCTCCGAGTTCTGCACACGTTCAACTCGATGACGTCCCTCGAACTCTGATCCAGCCGAGTGTTGAGGGAGAGTTTCGTCAGCACGATGGCGTGGTGATGGTGATGATGTTCTACCAATGCAGGGCTTCGCCTAAGCACCGCTACGATATGATCGAGGTGGATTATGGTGGAGGGGGCACTGCACACGGCTAAGAGATCAAGAGATCAATTGTTGTGTCTATGGGGTGCCCCCTGGCCACGTATATAAAGGAGTGGAGGAGGGGAGGGGCCGGCCCTCTCTATGGCGCGCCCTAGGGGAGTTCTACTCCCACCGGGAGTAGGATTCCCCCTTTCCTAGTAGAACTAGGATCCCTTCCAAGTAGTAGGAGTAGGAGAGAAGGAAAGGGAAGGGAAAAGGAGAAGGAAGGAAGGGGTGCCCCCCTCCCTAGTCCAATTCGGACCAGCCCATGGGGAGGGGTGCGACCACCCTTTGAGGCCTTTTTCTTCTTTCCCGTATGGCCCATTAAGACCCAATACGAATTCCCGTAACTCCCCGGTACTCCCGAAAATACCCGAATCACTCGAAACCTTTCCAATGTATGAATATAGTCGTCCAATATATCGATCTTTACGTCTCGACCATTTCGAGACTCCTCGTCATGTCCCCGATCTCATCCGGGACTCCAAACTCCTTCGGTACATCAAAACACATAAACTCGTAATATAACTGTCATCGAACTTTAAGCATGCGGACCCTACGGGTTCGAGAACTATGTAGACATGACCAAGACACGTCTCCGGTCAATAACCAATAGAGGAACCTGGATGCTCATATTGGCTCCTACATATTCTACGAAGATCTTTATCGGTCAAACCGCATAACAACATACATTGTTCCCTTTGTCATCGGTATGTTACTTGCCCGAGATTCGATCATCGGTATCTCAATACCTAGTTCAATCTCGTTACCGGCAAGTCTCTTTACACATTCCGTAATACATCATCTCGCAACTAACTCATTAGTTGAAATGCTTGCAAGGCTTAGTGATGTGCATTACCGAGAGGGCCCAGAGATACCTCTCTGACAATCGGAGTGACAAATCCTAATCTCAAAATACGCCAACCCAACAAGTACCTTCGGAGACACCTGTAGAGCACCTTTATAATCACCCAGTTACGTTGTGACGTTTGGTAGCACACAAAGTGTTCCTCCGGTAAACGGGAGTTGCATAATCTCATAGTCATAGGAACATGCATAAGTCATGAAGAAAGCAATAGCAACAAACTAAATGATCAAGTGCTAAGCTAATGGAATGGGTCAAGTCAATCACATCATTCTCCTAATGATGTGATCCCGTTAATCAAATGACAACTCATGTCTATCATTAGGAAACATAACCATCTTTGATCAATGAGCTAGTCAAGTAGAGACATACTAGTGACACTCTGTTTGTCTATGTATTCACACATGTATTATGTTTCCGGTTAATGCAATTCTAGCATGAATAATAAACATTTATCATGATATAAGGAAATAAATAATAACTTTATTATTGCCTCTAGGGCATATTTCCTTCAGTCTCCCACTTGCACTAGAGTCAATAATCTAGTTCACATCGCCATGTGATTTAATACCAATAGTTCACATCACCATGTGATTAACACCCATAGTTCACATCGACATGTGACCAACACCCAAAGGGTTTACTAGAGTCAATAATCTAGTTCACATCGCTATGTGATTAACACCCAAAGAGTACTAAGGTGTGATTATGTTTTGCTTGTGAGAGAAGTTTAGTCAACAGGTTTGCCACATTCAGATCTATACGTATTTTGCAAATTTCTATGTCAACAATGCTCTGCACGGAGCTACTCTAGCTAATTGCTCCCACTTTCAATATTTATCCAGATTGAGACTTAGAGTCATCTGGATCAGTGTCAAAACTTGCATCGACGTAACCCTTTACGACGAACCTTTTGTCACCTCCATAATCGAGAAACATATCCTTATTCCACTAAGGATAATTTTGACCAATGTCCAGTGATCTACTCCTAGATCACTATTGTACTCCCTTGCCAAAAATAGTGTAGGGTATACAATAGATCTGGTACACATCATGGCATATTTTATAGAACCTATGGCCAAGGCATAGGGAATGACTTTCATTCTCTTTCTATCTTCTGTCGTGGTTGGGCTTTGAGTCTTACTCAGTTTCGAACCTTGTAACACAGGCAAGAACTCTTTCTTTGACTGTTCCATTTTGAACTAATTCAAAATCTTGTCAAGGTATGTACTCATTGAAAAACTTATCAAGCGTCTTGATCTATCTCTATAGATATTGATGCTCAATATGTAAGTAGTTTCACTGAGGTCTTTCTTTGAAAAACTCCTTTCAAACACTCCTTTATGCTTTGCAGAATAATTCTACATTATCTCCGATCAAGAATATGTCATTCACATATACTTATCAGAAATGCTGTAGTGCTCCCACTCACTTTCTTGTAAATACAGGCTTCACCGCAAGTCTATATAAAACTATATGCTTTGATCAACTTATCAAAGCGTATATATCCAACTCCGAGATGCTTGCACCAGTCCATAGATGGATCGTTGGAGCTTGCATATTTTGTTAGCACCTTTAGGATTGACAAAACTTTCTTGTTGCATCATATACAACTCTTCTTTAATAAATCCATTAAGGAATGTAGTTTTGTTTATCCATTTGCCAGATTTCATAAAATGTGGCAATTGCTAAAATGATTCGGACAGACTTAAGCATAGATACGAGTGAGAAACTCTCATCGTAGTCAACACCTTGAACTTTTCGAAAACCTTTTGCGACAATTCTAGCTTTGTAGATAGTAACACTACTATCAGCATCCTTCTTCCTCTTGAAGATCCATTTAATCTTAATGGCTCGCCGATCTTAGGGCAAGTCAATCAAAGTCCATACTTTGTTCTTTATACATGGATCTCATCTCAGATTTCATGGCCTCAAGCCATTTCACAGAATCTGGGCTCATCATCGCTTCCTCATAGTTCGTAGGCTCGTCATGGTCAAGTAACATGACCTCTAGATAAGGATTACCATACCACTCTGGTGCATATATTACTCTGGTTTACCTACGAGGTTCGGTAGTAACTTGATCTGAAGTTACATGATCATCATCATTAGCTTCCTCACTAATTGGTGTAGTAGTCACAGGAACATATTTCTGTGATGAACTACTTTCCAATAAGGGAGCAGGTACAGTTACCTCATCAAGTTCTACTTTCCTCCCACTCACTTCTTTCAAGAGAAACTCCTCTAGAAAGGATCCATTCTCAGCAATGAATATCTTGCCTTCGGATCTGTGATAGAAGGTGTACCCAACATTTTCTTTTGGGTATCCTATGAAGACGCACTTCTCCGATTTGGGTTTGAGCTTATCAGGTTGAAACTTTTTCACATAAGCATTGCAACCTCAAACTTTAAGAAACGACAGCTTAGGTTTCTTGCCAAACCATAGTTCATACAGTGTTGTCTCAACGGATTTAGATGGTGCCCTTTTTAATGTGAATGCAGCTGTCTCTAATGCACAACCCCACAACTATAGTGGTAAATCGGTAAGAAACATCATAGATTGCACTATATCCAATAAAGTACGGTTATGACGTTTGGACACACCATTACACTATGGTGTTCCAGGTGGCGTGAGTAGTGAAACTATTTCACATTGTTTTAACTGAAGGCCAAACTCGTAACTCAAATATTTCACCTCTACGACCATATCGTATAAACTTTTATTTTCTTGTTACGATGATTCTCCACTTCACTCTGAAATTCTTTGAACTTTTCAAATGTTTCAGACTTGTGTTTCATCAAGTAGATATACCCATATCTGCTCAAATCATCTATGAAGGTTAGAAAATAACGATACTTGCCGTGAGCCTTAACACTCATCGGACAGCATACATCAGTATGTATTATTTCCAATAAGTCAGTTGCTCGCTCCATTGTTCCGGAGAATGGAGTCTTAGTCATCTTGCCCATGAGACATGGTTCGCAAGCATCAAGTGATTCATAATCAAGTGATTCCAAAAATCAATCAGTATGGAGTTTATGCGCTTTACACAAATATAACCTAAACGGCAGTGCCACAAATAAGTTGCACTATCATTATTAACTTTGCATCTTTTGGCTTCAATATTATGAAAATGTGTATCACCACGATCGAGATCCAATAAACCATTTTCATTGGGTGTATGACCATAGAAGGTTTTATTCATGTAAACAGAACAACAATTATTCTCTAACTTACATGAATAACCATATTGCAATAAAAATGATCCAATCATATTCATGCTCAACGCAAACACTAAATAACATTTATTTTAGGTTCAACACTAATCCCGAAAGTATAGGGAGTGTGCGATGATGATCATATCAATCTTGGAACCACTTCCAATACACATCGTCACTTCACCCTTAACTAGTCTCTGTTCATTCTGCAACTCCCGTTTCGAGTTACTACTCTTAGCAACTGAACCAGTATCAAATATTGAGGGGTTGCTATAAACACTAGTAAAGTACACATCAATAACATGTATATCAAATATATCTTAGTTCATTTTGCCATCCTTCTTATCCACCAAATACTTGGGGCAGTTCTGCTTCCAGTCCCTTTGCAGTAGAAGCACTTAGTCTCAGGCTTAGGTCCAGACTTGGGCTTCTTCACTTGAGCAGCAACTCGATGCCGTTCTACTTGAAGTTCCCCTTCTTCCCTTTGCCCTTTACTTGAAACTAATGGTCTTGTCAACCATCAACACTTGATGTTTTTCTTGATTTCTACCTTTGTCGATTTCAGCATCATGAAGAGCTTGGGAATCGTTTCTGTTATCCCTTGCATATTATAGTTCATCACGAAGTTCTAGTAAATTGGTGATAGTGACTAGAGAACTCTGCCAATCACTGTCTTATTTGGAAGATTAACTCTCACTTGATTCAAGCGATTGTAGTACCCAGACAATCTGAGCACATGCTCACTGCTTGGGCTATTCCCCTCCATCTTTTAGCTATAGAACTTGTTGTAGACTTCATATCTCTCAACTCGGGTATTTGCTTGAAATATTAACTTCAACTCCTCGAACATCTCATATGGTCCATGACATTCAAAACGTCTTTGAAGTCCCGATTCTAATCCGTTTAAGCATGGTGCACCAAACTATCAAGTAGTCATCATATTGAGCTAGCCAAACGTTCATAACGTCTGTATCTGCTCCTGCAATAGGTCTGTCACCTAGCGGTGCATCAAGGACATAATTCTTCTATGCAGCAATGAGGATAAACCTCAGATCATGGATCCAATCCACATCATTGCTACTAACATCTTTCAACTTAGTTTTCTCTAGGAATCTATCAAAAATAAAACAGGGGAGCTAAACACGAGCTATTGATCTACAACATAGATATGCTAATACTAACAGGACTAAGTTCATGATAAATTAAAGTTCAATTAATCATATTACTTAAGAACTCCCACTTAGACAGACATCCCTCTAATCTTCTAAGTGATCACGTGATCCATATCAACTAAACCATGTCCGATCATCACGTGAGATGGAGTAGTTTCAATGGTGAACATCACTATGTTGATCATATCTACTATATGATTCACGCTCAACCTTTCGATCTCTATGTTCCGAGGCCATATCTGTTATATGCTAGGCTCGTCAAGTTTAACCTGAGTATTCCGCGTGTGCAACTGTTTTGCACCCGTTGTATTTGAACGTAGAGCCTATCACACCCGATCATCACGTGGTGTCTTAGCACGAAGAACTTTCGCAACGGTGCATACTCAGGGAGAACACTTGTACCTTGATAATTAGTGAGAGATCATCTTATAAAGCTACCGTCGAACTAAGCAAAATAAGATGTATAAAAGATAAACATCACATGCAATCAAAATATGTGACATGATATGGCCATCATCATCTTGTGCCTTTGATCTCCATCTCCAAAGCATCGTCATGATTTCCATCGTCACCGGCCTGACACCATGATCGCCATCATCTTGATCTATATCAATGTGTCGTCACATGGTCGTCTCACCAACTATTGCTCTTGCAACTATTGCTATCGCATAGCGATAAAGTAAAGCAATTATTGGCGCTTGCATCTTATGCAATAAAGAGACAACCATATGGCTTCTGCCAATTGCCGATAACTTCAACAAAACATGATCATCTTATACAACAACTTATATCTCATCACGTCTTGACCATATCACATCACAACATGCCCTGCAAAAACAAGTTAGACGTCCTCTACTTTGTTGTTGCAAGTTTTACGTGGCTGCTACGGGCTTTAGCAAGAACCGTTCTTACCTACGCATCGAAACCACAACGATAGTTTGTCAAGTTGGTGTTGTTTTAACCTTCGCAAGGACCGGGCGTAGCCACACTCGGTTCAACTAAAGTTGGAGAAACTGACACCCGCTAGTCACCTATGTGCATAGCACGGCGGTAAAACCAGTCTCGCGTAAGCGTACGCGTAATGTCGGTCCGGGCCGCTTCATCCAATAATACCGCCGAACCAAAGTGTGACATGCTGGTAAGCAGTATGACTTATATCGCCCACAAATCACTTGTGTTCTACTCATGCATATTACATCAATGCATAAAACCTGGCTCGGATGCCACTGTTGGGGAACGTAGTAATTTCAAAAATTTCCTACGCAGACGCAAGATCATGGTGATGCATAGCAACGAGAGGGGAGAGTGTGTCCACGTACCCTCGTAGACCAAAAGTGGAAGCGTTAGCACAACGTGGTTGATGGAGTCGTACGTCTTCATGATCCGACTGATCAAGTACCAAACGCACGGCACCTCCGAGTTCTGCACACGTTCAACTCGATGACGTCCCTCGAACTCTGATCCAGCCGAGTGTTGAGGGAGAGTTTCGTCAGCACGACGGCGTGGTGATGGTGATGATGTTCTACCAATGCAGGGCTTCGCCTAAGCACCGCTACGATATGATCAAGGTGGATTATGGTGGAGGGGGCACCGCACACGGCTAAGAGATCAAGAGATCAATTGTTGTGTCTATGGGGTGCCCCCTGGCCACGTATATAAAGGAGTGGAGGAGGGGAGGGGCCGGCCCTCTCTATGGCGCACCCTAGGGGAGTTCTACTCCCACCGGGAGTAGGATTCCCCCTTTCCTAGTAGAACTAGGATCCCTTCCAAGTAGTAGGAGTAGGAGAGAAGGAAAGGGAAGGGAAAAGGAGAAGGAAGGAAGGGGGCGCCCCCCTCCCTAGTCCAATTCGGACCAGCCCATGGGGAGGGGTGCGGCCACCCTTTGAGGCATTTTTCTCCTTTCCCGTATGGCCCATTAAGGCCCAATACGAATTCTCGTACCTCCCCCGTACTCCCGAAAATACCCGAATCACTCGGAACCTTTCCGATGTCCGAATATAGTCGTCCAATATATTGATTTTTACGTCTCGACCATTTCGAGACTCCTCGTCATGTCCCTGATCTCATCCGGGACTCCAAACTCCTTCGGTACATCAAAACACATAAACTCATAATATAACCGTCATCGAACTTTAAGCATGCGGACCCTACGGGTTCGAGAACTATGTAGACATGACCGAGACACGTCTCCGGTCAATAACCAATAGCGGAACCTGGATGCTCATATTGGCTCCTACATATTCTACGAAGATCTTTATCGGTCAAACCGCATAACAACATACGTTGTTCCTTTTGTCATCGCTATGTTACTTGCCCGAGATTCGATCGTCGGTATCTCAATACCTAGTTCAATCTCGTTACCGGCAAGTCTCTTTACTCGTTCTGTAATACATCATCTCGCAACTAACTCATTAGTTGCAATGCTTGCAAGGCTAAGGTGATGTGCATTACCGAGAGGGCCCAAAGATACCTCTCCGATAATCAGAGTGACAAATCCTAATCTCGAAATACGCCAACCCAACAAGTACCTTCGGAGACACCTTTAGAGCACCTTTATAATCACCCAGTTACGTTGTGACGTTTGGTAGCACACAAAGTGTTCCTCCGGTAAACGGGGGTTGCATAATCTCATAGTCATAGGAACATGTATAAGTCATGAAGAAAGCATTAGCAACAAACTAAACGATCAAGTGCTAAGCTAACGGAATGGGTCAAGTTAATCACATCATTCTCTTAATGATGTGATCCCGTTAATCAAATGACAACTCATGTCTACAGTTAGGAAACATAACCATCTTTGATCAACGAGCTAGTCAAGTAGAGGCATACTAGTGACACTCTGTTTGTCTATGTATTCACACATGTATTATGTTCCCGGGTAATACAATTCTAGCATGAATAATAAACATTTATCATGATATAAGGAAATAAATAATAACATTATTATTGCCTCTAGGGCATATTTCCTTCAGTTCTTGCCTGTGTTGCTAGGTGTGAAGTTGAGTAAAGACTCAAAACCCGACCATGGCAGAAAATACAAAGAGAATGAAAAGTCATTCCCTATGCCTGAGTCATAGGCCCTGTTCAAGAATTCATCCGAGTAACCAGTTAACTTGCCGATTAATCCCTACTCATAGGGTCACCGAGTAGCCGATAAACTGATAAATCGTCCGATTAATTGATCAATTGGCCGATTATCTTGCCGATTAGCCTATTAATCCCCTACTCACCAGCCAACCGAGCAGTTACCAGTTAACGATTACCTCAACAATGGTCATAGGTTCTAAAAGTATGCTCTGCTATGTACCAGACCTATTGTATACCTTAGCATGATTTTGGCAAGGGAGTACAATAGTGATCTAGGAGTAGATCACTTGACAGCGGTCAAAATTATCCTTAGAGGACTAAGGAAATATTTCTCGGTTATGGAGTTGATAAAAGAGTTCGTCGTAAAGAGTTACGTTGATGCAAGATTTTTACACCAATCTAGATGACCCTAAGTCTTGATTTAGATACATATTAAAAGTGGAAGCAATTAGCTAGAGTAACTCCGTGCAGAGTATTGTAGACATAGGAATTTGCAAAATACATACGGATCTGAATGTTGCAGACCCGTAGACTAAACTTCTCTCACAAGCAAATCATGATCACTCTTTGGATGTTCATCACATAGCGTGTGAACTAGATTATTGACTCTAGTAAACTCTTTGGTTATTAGTCACATGAAGATGTGAACTAATCACATAAAGATGTGAACTATTGGTGTGAAATGACATGACGATGTGAACTACATTATTGACTCTAGTGCAAGTAGGAGACTGAAGGAAATATTCCCTTGAGGCAATAATAAAGTTGTTATTTATATTTCCTTATATCATGATAAATGTTTATTATTCATGCTAGAATTGTATTAACTGGAAGCTTAGTACATGTGTGAATACATAGACAAACATAGTGTCCCTAGTATGCCTCTACTTGACTAGCTCGTTAATCAAAGATGGTTAAGTTTCCTAGCCATGGACATGTGTTGTCATTTGATGAACGGGATCACATCATTAGGGAATGAGGTGATGGACTAGACCCATCCATTAGCTTAGCACTATGATCGTTTAGTTTGTTGCTATTGGTTTCTGAAAGTGCGTTATATCGACTAGAGGAGGGTGAATAGGCGATTTTTATGAATTCTTCACTGAGGAATTTACAGGTGAGGAAATTCCTTAGCGAAGAACTACTAGCAGCGGAATAAGTACTCAAAAGTAAGCATAACAGAACACAAGCATAGTCATTATGAAGAAATAAAGACAAGCACAGAGTACAGGAAGCGTAAGCATAGGATAACACAGGATGAAGACAAACAGACTGAAGAAATTGAACTGAGGAATTTGAGAAAATCTTCAGTCAAGGTCTTCAAGCACGGATATGAACAAGCACTCAACACAGTTATGAGGAAATGAAAGAGTTGAGGAAATAGGACCGGTAAGCTTGGTAAAGACAAAGGTTTGGTAGACCAGTTCCAACTGTTGTCTCAGTTGTACATCTGGTTAGGCTAGGTACATCTGAGGACACATAGTCCCGGACACCCAGTCCTGAACACGCAGCTCAGGACACTCAGTCCTCACCGTATTCCCCTTGAGCTAAGGTCACACAGACCTCGCCCAATCACTCATGGTAAGTCTTCAGGTGACTTCTGAACCTTCACAAACTTGGTCACTCGGCGATCCCCAATTCCTCTTGGATGCTCTAGACCTTGACGCCTAACCGTCTGGAAGAAGCACAGTATTCAAAGGTAACAAGCGTCGGATCCACGCAGGATCAATCTCTTCAGTGATGCTCAATCACTTGGGGTTTGTAGGTGTTTGGGTTTGGGTTTTCCTCACTTGATGATTTTCGCTCAAAGTCCTCGGAGGATGGGTTGCTCTCAAATGAAAAGTGTCAGTTTCTCTCGGAGCAGCCAACCAGCTAGTGGTTGTAGGGGGCGGCTATTTATAGCCGCGGGAGCAGCCCGACATGATAAGACATAAATGCCCTTCAATGACATGACCGTTAGGTAGGTAGATATTTTGGGACAGCTGGCGCATAGCACAGCAACGGTCGGAATTTTGAGTAGCAAAATCCTAAGGGCTATCATGTTCCTCACTGTGTAGGCAATCTGCACTGGCGAATTCCTAACTCCTCAGTCAGAACAAATTCCTCAGAGACCAGAAGAACTTCGTCTCTGTCACTGAAGAATATGACTGGACTGTATGAGATTTCCAATGGCTTCACTCGAAGGGATTGGTAGGTATACGATTTTGAGTTGAGCATCACATGGAAATTTTTCCTTAGTATTTCCTTGACCCCCTTTAACAGTACGGTGTTTCCTATGACTCAAGAAAGAGAAAATGAAACTATGAAAACAAAAGTCTTCACGCTTCATGTTCCTTGAATGAATACCAAGTCTTCAAGGTCACACCAATTTCTTCACTTTCAAAGTCTTCAGAATGTCTTCAGAAATCCAAAGTCTTCAGTCGAAGAACTTCATTTTTAGGGGTCGACTTTCTCTGTAAATATCAAACTCCTCATAGACTTATAGACCTGTGTACACTCACAAACGCATTAGTCCCTTAACCTATAAGTCTTCAATACACCAAAATGACTAAGGGGCATTAGATGCACTTACAATCTCCCCCTTTTTGGTGATCGATGACAATATAGGTTGAGTTTTCAACGGGGATAAACATATGAAGTGTAAATACTGATATTGAGGAATTTGAGTGCAAGATATAGAAGAACTCCCCCTGAATATGTGCACGGTGAGGTATTTGCTTTTGAAACATTGCACACTTGAAGAGTAGAATCATGGAGATCTCCCCCTATATCTTGTAATTCATACACGCATTTGACATATCACAATGAAGAATTTGAAATGCATGATGAAATATGGTGACTGATGTAATTCAGCATGAGTGCATCAGCATATATGAGAAATAAGCATGCAGAAAACAAATCAAAAGTATCAGAGCACCATCGGGTTTAAATTTACAACTCGATCCAATAAAGTCTCAGAAGAACGAGAGTTATAACTTAACAAAGAAAAACGCCCATATAGAAAGACCCGCTTGAAGACTAACTCAAAATTCTCCCCCTTTGTCATCAAATGGCCAAAGGGATCGAATATGAGGACTAACGCCCCTGAAGAATATCAAGTTGATGAAGGAGCACCAGCATTGTTGGGGTCGCTTGTCGTGGAAGGGCCTGCTGCAGTGTCATCCAAGTCTTCATTCTCATCGGTGTCGCGTGATGAAGAATATGAGCTGGCCACCAAGGAAGGAACCTTGACCTTCTTGAATTTCTTCGGTGGAGGTGCAGACCAGTCAAAATCTTCCTTGAGACCTATTTTCTTGAGATCTTCACCATACAGATGTGACAGTATTGCCCAGGTGCGACCGAAAACTTCATGGAGGTAGTAATGGTTTTTATTCACTGCATTGTGGGTAGTAGTCATGTTGTGAAGAAATGAACCAAACTGACCCTTAACCCATTTATGGTTTCGATCCACCTTCTGGTGAAGACTAAGCAGAAGCTCACGGTCAGTCATCACACAAGGAGCAGTGGCTTGAGGAGTAGACTTGGGTGCATTGGCAGAGTCATGTGTGGCAGAGTCATCATTGGTGGAATAAGATGCAGCTTTGCGAAACTGTCCATCCAATGGATGAATACCTTGATCTATAATAGCTGGTGCCTTGCCCTTTTCATCAACTGAGGAATAGGTCCGCTTGAGGACTTCAAGTGGGGGCAAGTAGCTGAGGTGATTCTGGAAATCAGCTTTGTAGTTGAGTGAAGTCCTTGTCCTAAGGAATTTCATGATCCAGGGTACATAAGGCTTCAGCTCAAACGGACAAAGTGCAACATTTGCCAGAGTCCTCAAGAAGAAATCGTGATAATTGACAGGAATGCCATGAACGATATTGAATACCAGATTCTTCATGATGCCAACAATTTCCTCATCAGATGAGTCGTGGCCTTTGATGGGATTCAATGTCCTCATTAGAATGCGACAGACAGTTCTGGGCACATATAGTAATTCCTTCACGAGGAATTTGGTTCGTGGGGCCTGACCAGGCTTCAAAGGTTTCATCAGAACTTGCATGTAGTGATTTGTAAGTTCAGGTTCACTGTAAATGCAACGAGCTTCTTCAAGGGGAGGACTAAGTGGTAAGGCACGAAGCAATTCAGTAGCTGGTGCTGTGTAGTGAGTGTTCTCAGACATCCAGTCCAGCACCCATGAATTTACATCTTCAGAATCTCCTGTGATGTGCAGCGTCGAATAAATTGAAGAATTAGTTCTTCATTCCAATCGCATATGTCAGAGTAGAAATTTAACAGTCCAGCGTCGTGAAGAACACTGAGGACTGGCATGAAGCATGGCAGAGATTCCATATCCACGTGAGGAATGTGCTCATGGTACAAGATTTTGTTTTTGTTGAACAGCATCGAGGAATAGAAATTGGCTTGGTTGCCTATCCAGAAACGCCTCTTCCTAATGCGAGCAGAGTCATAAGGGTTGTAGTCTGTGAAGAATACGTGCTCGCCGAAGAAATCATCAGCCTTGAATTTTTGCTTTCTGGAGAATGGATCCTTTGGCTTGGGTAGAGGAGTGTCAGTGAGTTGCATCACGACCTCAGGAATCTCAATCACAGGTTCTTCAGGCTGAGGAATTTCTGGTTCCTCTTCAGTGGCAGTCTGCGTCTTCAGATGTTCAGTAGCAGCAGTTTCTTCAGCACTAGTGGTTGGAATTTCTTCTCGTACAGATGAAGTGGGGTGAGTTTCTTCAGAGCCCATTTGAACAGTTTGTACAGGGGACTGAGGTATTTTCTGCAATGGTGTGAACATTGGAGAGTTTGGATGCTGACTTTCCCAGAATTCATCACTCATCACTGGTGTGGAGCAGCCAATGTCCACATCTTCATCTTCCATTTCTTCAACTCCAGCCTCTTCAACAGTGAACTGGGGAAGAGGCGAGGAAATGATAGGTGTTGAAGGGATCTCATCCACTTCAGTTTCTTCATCCAACTGCTCTGATGAAGCAGCAAAAGGATTTTCTTCATCAGATCTGCTGGGGATCACATATTCTTCATCGAAAGGAACAAGGTCCTTTGATGGCATGGTAGAGAGAGGAACAACATCAATGGGATTTTCAAATGAGCTGGTCAAAGGCTTCATCTTCTTCGGAGCTGAAGAATCTGAAGTAGCTGGTGCTTTCCTTTTCTTCACTGTTGCATGCTCTATAGCCTTGGTCTTCTTCACATCTGATGCAGATGGAAGGATCGGAGTTGGTGTTGGCGCAGGAGGAGCAGAGGAATCTGGTTGATTTTCTTCAGGCACAACTGATGCAGTTGCCCTGATTTCTTCATTTTCTTCAGACGCACCACTAGTGGATGCCCTGGGAATTTTTTCAGCGGCTGGAATGCAGTCATCAACCCTGGTACTCATATTTTCTCCAGCAGCCTGATTTTCATCAGCGGTGCTGGCATGTTCTTTAGTCGGCTAAGCAGATGCTTCAGCCTGAGGAACTTCCTGTTGCATTGGGGCTGCAACATTTGAGGTGAAGTTATCAGCAAGTTCCACAAAGTGCACCTTGGCTCCAAGCCAATCAGCGTGGTATGCGTCAAATTCATCACTGAGTTTCTTGATCTCAGTTTGAACAGTGACAAGTTCTTCAGTTGTCACAGAGACAACATTTTTCTTCAGATAGCGCTCCTTCTTGTACTGCGCTTTCTTGATCTGCCTGGCCTTCTCATATTTCCATTTTTCTTCTTGAATGAAGTGGGTCAGCATGTGACTTTGGCTAGGAGTCAGCTTGAAGTCAGGCATGAGAGTGTTGGGGTCCTTGTGCCAAACATCAATGTATTCGAGGATCAACTTCGGATCCAAAAGTAGTGGCACATCTGTTCCCTTGGCTCTAGCAGCCTTGACTTGCCTATCTCTGATGATTTCAACAAGTTCGTCATCATCAGCTTTGTCTTCTTCAGACGGCACTTGGAAGGCAACCTTCTTCTTCTGAGGACTAGGGCGAGGACCTCGTCCAGCAGTGGCCTTTGTCTTCAGTAGAGAGGGTCCCGTTGAAGAATTTGGTGCAGCTGAGGAACTAGCTGAAGCTCCTGAGGCAATTGAGACGTCTGTGGTCCTTTGACATGTGGCAAGATGCACCAGTGCAGAGGACTTTATCGGAGCAGCTGAGGACTTTGGAGGAGCTGAGGATTGGGAGGAGCAGGAGCAGCATGAGAAGTTGGCCTTGAGGGCTTTGACGATTCTAGTCGTGAGGGCATTGCTGAGGAACTTGGCCTTGAAACCACTGAAGGTGAAGCACTTGGCTTGTGCACAGCCTTCTTTGACATGACCTTCTTAGGCTTGACAGAGGCCTCAGCGGCAGCAGCAGCAACAGAGTCTTCGTTGAATTTCTCACAGCTTCTTTGGCTTGTTTAGCCAACTTGGCTTGGCGCTTGGCCCATTCATCGGGATAATCCTCACCACGCTTGAGGCTGGTGGGATCAGTTATTTGGCAAGGTGCCAATGGAGGTCTTGGGCATGGAGGATTGAGTGTGAATTTCTTCATGTATTTGGGAGTGACATATCTGTACTCCCTCCACTCTCTAGTCCATCTCCTCTCTATCTTCTGAATGCGCACCTTGCACTGATTTTTGTCTTCCTCGGGAGGTGTGTAGTACCCACCATATATATCATCAGGGATCTCAAACGCTGTGTTAACCTCAGCCCTCTTTCCTCCTTTCTGTGGCTTCTTACCATCAGCCATTTTCTTCAGTTGAGGAATTTGAACAATTGAATTCTCTGAAGAAGTATGCAACTTTTCTTCGAGGAACGCTGCAAATGAGTTAAGTTGATGAGAACCTAGTGATTCAGTAGCTGACATGAGTACCTGTGAACAGAGTATAGTTGTGAGGAATTTGGAGGGGTCATATGCGTTCTCAGAAGGTTTTATAAAGAACAAGTTTGAGGAATTTGACCAGATAAGTCTTGAAGAATTCCACTGAGCGTTCTTAGTCTTAGGTTCCAGAGTTGTACAAATCAGAAATCCGCAGCTTAGAGAAATGAATCAAGAACAAATGATATGGGAGGTGTTTTAGTGTGTGAAGATATGAAGAAAAACACCTTTGAAAATTTTGTAGATAATCATTCGAATCAACGAGGGCAGTAAAAGTAATTTTTAATTACCCTGAACGAAGAACACGATGAACTGGAGTGTGGAGATGTGAAGTTCGTCAGTGCGGATCTTCCACGCCCTAACTTGGCGGAGGAAGACAGCTACGGCGGCGGGAGAGTGAAGATTTCCGTGGCCGGCGCGAGTACGGCAGCGATGAGGTCGAGGCAGTGAAGCTCTTCCTCACCGGCGACGATGAAGTAGCGGCGGCGCTAGGGTTTGAGAAGCTCGAGCTAGAGAGAGATCGAGCGGGGTAAAAGAAGTGAGGAAGGGGAGAGGTGTATTCATAGCCACAGTGAAAAACCGTTGGCCCGAAGAATTTGGACGAACGTGCCCCTGACCCTTCTCATTCGCATGACATGTGTCACCCACTTTACTGAGAAGTGGAGATCGTGTTAGATTGTGGGTGAGTGGATAAGTATGTCGTGGGATGCGGAACGGTTTGAGCGGCAACGCCAAAAAATTGGATAAGATAAGCTAAAAGTTCCGTTCGCAATTTCTTCAGCTGACAAGGACACAATGAAGATTTTGAACGAGTTTCAAATAGAATGCACATGAAGAATTTGTGAACAGACTGTGTTGAGTATAGCATAGAGGGGGAAGGGTCTGATCACATTCACTTAGAAGAAAAACCAACTTGAAGAAGTAGCCATAAGTGAATGATGTAGAGGACATAAACTATATATATATATAGCCAATGAAGAAAAACAACAGAAACAGTGAAGACATTGCAAAGTTGAAGAATTTGAACAACTGAGGAATTTCAACTTTTGGTGGTGGCGTGACCCACCGTATAAGAATGATGATTTCAGACACCGCGTACAATTATCATAGAGTTCTGAGAATCAAATTCTTCGTTAATTTCTTCACACTTAGAGTGTTATTCTTCATTGATTGAAGAAAAACATTTCTTGATGTGTTGCACATCTAAGTCATCAATTTTGCATCAGTATTAGGATGAGTGTCCTTTTCAAAAAAACATTCGAAGATTCTAGGATATTTAGCTCACACCGCAACTTGCTAAATCTCTTCTCATCCAAGGGCTTTGTGAAGATATCGGCTAGTTGTTCTTCAGTGTTCACATGCTCAATAGAAATGTCGCCCTTCAACACATGATCACGAAGAAAATGATGACAAATCTGAATGTGCTTAGTCTTCGAGTGCTGAACTGGGTTGTGAGCAATCTTGATGGCACTCTCATTGTCACAGAAGAGAGGCACATTCTTCATGTTGACGTCGTAGTCCTTGAGAGTTTGCTTCATCCATAGTAATTGAGCACAGCAAGAACCAGCGGCAATGTACTCAGCTTCAGCAGTAGATAGTGATACGCATTTCTGTTTCTTCGAGGACCAACAAACCAAAGATCGTCCGAGGAAATGACATGTACCATATGTTGACTTGCGGTCCACACGATCACCAGCATAGTCAGAGTCAGAATATCCAATGAGATCAAAAGCCAAGCCCTTGGGGTACCATAATCCAAGTGTTGGTGTGTGAGCTAGATATCGAAGAATATGCTTCACAGCCTTATGGTGTGATTCCATCGGTGTAGCTTGAAATCGGGCACACATGCAAACACTAAGCATTATATCTAGCCTAGATGCACATAAGTACAATAAAGAACCAATCATGGAGCGGTATACCTTATGATTGAAGTCGATACCATTTTCATCAGTGCACAGATGGCCATTTGTGGGCATAGGAATTTTGACGCCTTTGCAATCTTGCATGTCGAATTTCCTCAGTACATCCTTGAGGTATTTCTCCTGAGATATGAATATGCCATTGCGTTGTTGACGAATTTTAAGACCTAAGAAAAATTTCAACTCTCCCATCATAGACATTTGATATTCTTCACTCATCATATAGGCAAATTCATCACTATAACATTGGCTAGTACAGCCAAAGATAATATCATCAACATATATTTGGCACACAAACAATTCACCATCATAAGATTTAGTGAAAAGAGTAGGGTCGAGTGAACCGGCTTTGAAGCCTTTCTTCATGAGGAATTCCTTCAAAGTATCATACCACGCCCGAGGGGCCTGCTTGAGGCCATAGAGGGCCTTGTTGAGTCTGAAGACTTTGTCAGGGTTCTTTGGATCTTCAAAACCTAGGGGTTGAGCAACATATACTTCTTCCTCAAGCTTACCATTGAGGAATGCACTTTTCACATCCATTTGATATAAAGTGATATCATGATGGTTAGCATAAGCAAGTAATATGCGAATAGCCTCAAGTCTAGAAACAGATGCAAAAGTTTCATCGAAATCAATTCCTTCAACCTGTGTGTAGCCTTGAGCTACAAGTAGTGCATTATTCCTCACCACAAGGCCATTTTCATCTTGCTTGTTGCGGTAGATCCACTTTGTGCCAGTGATATTGTGCTTGCGAGGATTTGGACGTTTGACCAGTTCCCAGACATTGTTGAGTTCGAACTGATGTAATTCTTCTTGCATGGCCTGAATCCACTCAGGCTCATAAAATGCTTCATCTACCTTAGTGGGCTCTGAGATAGAGACAAAAGCATAGTGCCCACAAAAGTTAGATAAATGTGAACCTTTTGAGCACGTGAGAGGACCTGGCGCTTTGATGTCATTAATGATCTTTTCAACTTGCACTTCTTTTGCAATGCGAGGATGAGCTGGTTGTCATTGAGGACTTTGATCAGCATTCTCTTCAGCACCATTTTCTTCAGGTGCATTAGCTCGATGTTCTTCATGTTCTGGAATGAATTCTTCAGCAGATTCTTCAGTAGGAATGGCATCCTCAGTAGCCTTGAACTTGATAGTTTCCTCAGGTGCTGGTTCATCTATCACAGTAGGTAGGTGCTCTCTTTGCGAGCCATTAGTTTCATCAAACCGCACATCTACAGTTTCAACAACCTTGTGAAGAACGTTGTTGAAGACTCTGTAGGTGTGCGAGTCCTTTGCGTAACCAAGCATAAAACCTTCATGTGCTTTCGGTGCAAATTTTGAGTTGTGATGAGGATCTCTAATCCAACATTTAGCACCGAAGACTTTGAAATAACTTACATTGGGTTTCTTATCAGTGAGGAGTTCATAGGCTGTCTTCTTGAAGAATTTGTGAAGATATACTATGTTGATGATGTGGCACACAATATCAATTGCCTCAATCCAGAAACGGCGAGGCGTTTTGTATTCATCAAGCATAGTGCGAGCCATCTCAGCAAGAGTCATGTTCTTGCGCTCCACGACACCGTTCTGCTGAGGAGTATAAGGAGCAGATAACTCATGAGTGATACCAAGTTCATTAAGATAGTTATCAAGACCAGAATTCTTGAACTCAGTTCCATTGTCACTTCTGATGTGCTTGATCTTCACACAAAAGTTGGTTGAAGCCCTCGAGGAAAATCGTTTGAAGACTTCCTGCACTTCATGTTTGTAAGTAACAATGTGTACCCATGTGTATCGAGAGTAATCATCAACAATAACAAAGCCATATTGAGATGCATCATTTGAAACTATAGAATAATGGTTAGGACCAAAGAGATCCATGTGAAGCAATTCAAATGGACGAGTGGTGGTCATGATAGTCTTTGCTGGATGCTTAGCCTTTGTCATCTTCCCAGCTTCACAGGCTCCACATAGGTGATCCTTGAGGAATTTGACATTCTTGATGCCAATGACATGCTTCTTCTTAGCAAGCGTGTGCAAATTCCTCATGCCTGCATGACCAAGTCATCGATGCCAGAGCCAGCCTTCTGAAGCTTTTGCAAGTAGGCACATGGCTAGTTGTGATCCTGTAGAAAAATCAACAATATACAGGTCTCCTCTCCTAAAGCCTTCGAAGACTTTGGAATTGTCAGCTTCCATAACCACAACACAACGGTACTTGCCAAAGACAACAACCATATCAAGATCGCAAAGCATTGAGACAGACATGAGGTTGTATCCTAAGGACTCGACAAGCATGACTTTGTCCATGTGTCGATCCTTTGTGATCGCAACCTTACCTAGACCCAATACCTGACTTTTACCTTTGTCGGCAAAGATGATATGCTTCAGATGCGACGGAGATAATGGAGCATCCATCAATAAATTCTTGTCACCAGTCATGTGATTTGTACATCCACTATCGAGGACCCACTCAGTGGCTTTGGGTTGATCATCCTGCAGATGAATTAGTGCAACTTACGAACTCATATACTTCATCAGTGAAGAATATGACATCAATTCATCAGATCAATTTCATCAAGCAATAGAACAGATAAAGCAGTATGAGGACATGAGAAATTAAAGTTCATTTCTTCATGATTAACCTGCGTCCTTTCAGGCATACTCAGGTCTCCAGCAAATTCTTCAGACGATTACGTATGTCTGGAGACCTCACCCTGCAGAAGGGATTAGTTCCTTTTCTTCACCACCCACATCTGAAGGGGTGGCAAAGAGTTCATCACTCTGCGAGCTCCATACGAGAAAGGTGGCATAGAAGCTAGTCCATTTTGTTTCACATAAGAGGAGTTAGGATAAGCATATGAATAAGCAGAGAAATTCTTCGAGGACTTATGAACATGATGATTAGAAGAATAACGCTCATATTCATAGCCCTTAGCTCTTCCCTGCGAAACAGAGTTGTTAGAATGATGATATTCGTATGAGAACTTTGATCCTTTTGAGGAATTTGATCCATGTGTGGAGTTTGGTCCGTATGAGGACTTAGAACCATATGACGAATTTGGTCCATATGAAGAATTTGCTCTGGGGTTCCTATTCTTCACAGAAGGTGTCCTGAGGACATTCACCTGAAGACTTTCAAGGCACTTTTTGGGAACCCAGATTTTCTTCATAGGGGAACCGTTCCTGCAGTTAGTGTCAACATATCTAGCAAATACTTCACCATTCTTATTTTTGAACAGTTTATAGTTGGAGTCAACTGACTCATCATCAGAACGAGGACATTCACATGCAAATCTAGATAAGTTAGATGGATCAACTGGAGGTCCCTTTGCAGCAACCCATGTAGTTTTGGGGTACTGCTCAGGCTTCCAATATGTACCATCAGCATTGAGTTTCCTCTCGAAGGAAATACCCTCTTTCCTAGGGTTCCTATTGAGGATCTGCTTTTTAAGCACATCACAAAGAGTCTGATGCCCTTTGAGGCTTTTGTACATGCCTGTCATGTACAATTCCTTTAGCCCTGCATCGTCAGTAATACTAGCAGTGTCCTCAGATGAGGAATTAGTGATAGCAGAGGCATGTGAAGAATTTGAAACATTAGCAGCATTTGAACATTTTGGTGAAGAATTAGTTGTTTCACGTTCAATGCACTTTAAGCATGGAGGAACAAATTCTTCTTGAGAAGCGCTGATTTGTTGAGCAAGTAATAAATCACGCTCCTTCTGAAGATCTTCATAACTCACTCTTAGCTTTTCAAGATCCTGCTTTCTTTGAAGAAATTCATAAAAAAGCTTCTCATGATCAGTTAAGAGAGTGTTATGATGACCTTGAAGGTTGTCAAACCTAGTCTGAAGTCTCTGAAGATTTTCAGTCAAGGCTTTAGTGTGATCCATTTCTTCACCCAACATATCATCACTTTTGTCTAGCATGTTTTGAACCTTTTCAAAAGCCCTTTGTTGTTTTACAGCAATCTTAGCAAGTTTAGAATAGCTAGGCTTAAGGTTTTCATCAGATTCATTCTCACTTGATTCAGAGGAGGTATATTTGAGTACCTTGGCACCCTTTGCCATGAAGCAATAGGTGGGAGCGTAGTCATCATTGCCTTCATCAGCCTTGTTGGTGAGGTCATTTTCTTCAGTGTTGAAGATAGACTTGCCAACGAATGCAGTAGCGAGGGCTAGGCTTTCCACTCCGGATTCGTACTCCTCAGACTCCTCCTCTTCCTCATTTTCTTCAGATTCAGCCTTAGAGTCCATTTCCTTGCCAATGAATGCCCTAGCCTTCTTGGAGCTGCTCTTCTTGTGAGATGAGGATTTTGATGATGAAGATTTTGAGGATTTCTTCTTTGCTTCGCATCATCAGAACTGCAATCCTTGTATTTCTTCTTCTTTGATTCCTTTTCCCATTGAGGACAATCTTGAATGTAATGTCCAGGTTTCTTGCATTTGTGACAGAGCATCCTCTTGTAGTCACTGGATGAGGAATCATTGCTCCTTGAGGGTCTTCCAAAGAGACCATGTCTTGAGAACTTCTGGAATTTCTTCACGAGCAGTGCTAGCTCATGGCTTAGTTCTTCAGGATCACCAAGGCTGCTACCACAGTCTTCATCTTCGGACTCAGATACTGCCTTGGCCTTCAGTGCGCGTGATCTGCCATAGCTCGAACCATAGAGATCTCTCTTTTCCGCAAGCTGGAACTCATGAGTATTTAGCCTCTCGAGGATATCAGCGGGATCAAGTGACTTGTAATCAGCACGTTCTTGTATCATCAATGATAGTGTCAAATGAGGAATCAAGCGATCTCAGCAATTTCTTCACCACCTCATGGTCGGTGATGTCAGTGGCACCAAGTGCTTGAAGCTCATTTGAGATGTCAGTTAGGCAATCGAAGGTTTGTTGAACATTTTCATTGTCGAGTCTTTTGAAGCGGTTGAAGAGATTGCAAAGAACATCAACTCGAGAGTCACGCTGTGTTGAGACTCCTTCATTCACCTTGGACAGCCTATCCCAGATAAGCTTAGCAGTTTCCAAAGCACTCACTCTTCCATACTGTCCTTTGCTCAGATGTCCACATATGATATTCTTCGCTTGAGAATCGAGTTGCTTGAATCTCTTCACATCAGCAGCATTCAGAGAAGGTGAGACTGAGGGAACTCCATTTTCCACAACATAGCAGAGATCATTATCAATTGCCTCAAGATGCATTCGCATCTTATTCTTCCAGTAGGGGTAGTCCGTCCCATCGAAGGTAGGACACCCGGCAGAGACCTTGATCATACCTGCAGTCAACATAACTAAAATCCAGGCGATTAAACCAAAATCACACAGAACAAGGGAGTACCTTGCTCTGATACCAATTGAAAGTGCGTTATATCGACTAGAGGAGGGTGAATAGGCGATTTTTATGAATTCTTCACTGAGGAATTTACAGGTGAGGAAATTCCTTAGCGAAGAACTACTAGCAGCGGAATAAGTACTCAAAAGTAAACATAACAGAACACAAGCATAGTCATTATGAAGAAATAAAGACAAGCACAGAGTACAGGAAGCGTAAGCATAGGATAACACAGGATGAAGACAACCAAACTGAAGAAATTGAACTGAGGAATTTGAGAAAATCTTCAGTCAAGGTCTTCAAGCACGGATATGAACAAGCACTCAACACAGTTATGAGGAAATGAAAGAGTTGAGGAAATAGGACTAGTAAGCTTGGTGAAGACAAAGGTTTGGTAGACCAGTTCCAACTGTTGTCTCAGTTGTACGTCTGGTTAGGGCGGCTAGGTATTTAAACCTGAGGACACACAGTCCCAGACACCCAGTCCTGAACACGCAGCTCGGGACACTCAGTCCTCACCGTATTCCCCTTGAGCTAAGGTCACACAGACCTCGCCCAATCACTCATGGTAAGTCTTCAGGTGACTTCCGAACCTTCACAAACTTGGTCACTCGGCGATCCCCAATTCCTCTTGGATGCTCTAGACCTTGACGCCTAACCGTCTGGAAGAAGCACAGTGTTCAAAGGTAACAAGCGTCGGATCCACGCAGGATCAATCTCTTCAGTGATGCTCAATCACTTGGGGTTTGTAGGTGTTTGGGTTTGGGTTTTCCTCACTTGATGATTTTCGCTCAAAGTCCTCGGAGGATGGGTTGCTCTCAAATGAAAAGTGTCAGTTTCTCTCGGAGCAGCCAACCAGCTAGTGGTTGTAGGGGGCAGCTATTTATAGCCGCGGGAGCAGCTCGACATGATAAGACATAAATGCCCTTCAATGACATGACCGTTAGGTGGGTAGATATTTTGGGACAGCTGGCGCATAGCACAGCAACGGTCGGAATTTTGAGTAGCAAAATCCTGAGGGCTATCATGTTCCTCACTGTGTAGGCAATCTGCACTGGCGAATTCCTAACTCCTCAGTCAGAACAAATTCCTCAGAGACCAGAAGAACTTCGTCTCTGTCACTGAAGAATATGACTGGACTGTATGAGATTTCCAATGGCTTCACTCGAAGGGATTGGTAGGTATAGGATTTTGAGTTGAGCATCACATGGAAATTTTTTCTTAGTATTTCCTCGACCCCCTTTAACAGTACGGTGTTTCCTATGACTCAAGAAAGAGAAAATGAAACTACAAAAACAAAAGTCTTCACGCTTCATGTTCCTTGAATTAATACTAAGTCTTCAAGGTCACACCAATTTCTTCACTTTCAAAGTCTTCAGAAAGTGTTCAGAAATCCAAAGTCTTTAGTCGAAGAACTTCATTTTTAGGGGTCAACTTTCTCTGTAAATATCAAACTCCTCATAGACTTATAGACCTGTGTACACTCACAAACGCATTAGTCCCTTAACCTATAAGTCTTCAATACACCAAAATCACTAAGGGGCACTAGATGCACTTACAGTTTCTTCATGACTTATACATGTTCCTATGACTATGAGATTATGCAACTCCCGAATACCGGAGGAACACTTAGTGTGTTATCAAACGTCACAACGTAATTGGGTGACTATAAAGATGCTCTACAGGTGTCTCTGATGGTGTTTGTTGAGTTGGCATAGATCGAGATTAGGATTTGTGATACATCCATTTTGCATCATGCTTTTATATCGATATTTATTGCATTATGGGATGTCATTACACGTTATGTCACAATACTTATGCCTATTCTCTCTTATTTTACAAGGTTTACATGAAGAGGGAAAATGCCGGTAGCTGGAATTCTGGGCTGGAAAAGGAGCAAATATTAGAGACCTATTCTGCACAGCCCCAAAAGTCCTGAAACTTCACGGAAGTTATTTTTGAAATTAATAAAAAATACTGGCGAAAGAATCCACCAGAGGGGGTCCACACCCTGGCCATGAGGGTGGGGGCATGCCCCTACCTCGTGGGCCCCCTGGCAGGCCTCCGGTGCCCATCTTCTGCTATATGAAGTCTTTCGTCCGAGGAAAAATCATAAGCAAGCTTTCGGGAAGAAACTCCGCCGCCACGAGGCGGAACCTTGGCGGAACTAATCTAGGGCTTCGGCAAAGCTGTTCTGCCGGGGAAACTTCCCTCCGGGAGGGGGAAATCATCACCATCGTCATCACCAACGATCCTCTCATCAGGAGGGGGTCAATCTCCATCAACATCTTCGCCAGCACCATCTCATCTCAAACCCTAGTTCATCTCTTGTATCCAATCTTTGTATCCAAACCTCAGATTGGTACATGTGGGTTGCGAGTAGTGTTGATTACTCCTTGTAGTTGATGCTAGTTGGTTTACTTGGTGGAAGATCATATGTTCAGATCCATTATGCATATTAATACCCCTCTGATTATGAACTTGAATATGCTTTGTGAGTAGTTACGTTTGTTCCTAAGGACATGGGAGAAGTCTTTCTATAAGTAGTCATGTGAATTTGGTATTCGTTCGAAATTTTGATGCGATGTATGTTGTCATCCCTCTAGTGGTGTCATGTGAACATCGACTACATGACACTTCACCATTGTTTGGGCCTAGAGGGAGGCATTGGGAAGTAATAAGTAGATGATGGGTTGCTAGAGTGACAGAAGCTTGAACCCTAGTTTATGCGTTGCTTCGTAAGGGGCCGATTTGGATCCATATGTTTCATGCTATGGTTAGGTTTACCTTAATACTTCTGTTGTAGTTGTGGATGCTTGCAATGGGGGTTAATCATAAGTGGGATGCTTGTCCAAGTAAGGACAGTACCCAAGCACCGGTCCACCCACATATCAAATTATCAAAGTACCGAGCGCGAATCATATGAATGTGATGAAAACTAGCTTGACGATAATCCCCATGTGTCCTCGGGAACGCTTTCCTTCATATAAGAGTTTGTCCAGGCTTGTCCTTTACTAAAAAAGGATTGGGCCATCTTGCTACACCTTATTTAATTTTATTACTTGCTACTCGTTACAAATTACCTTATCACAAAACTATCTGTTACCGATAATTGCAGTGCTTGCACAGAATACCTTACTGAAAACTGCTTATCATTTCCTTCTTCTCCTCGTTGGGTTCGACACTCTTACTTATCAAAAAGGCTACGATAGATACCCTACATGTGTGGGTCAACAAGACTCTTTTCTGGCGCCGTTGCCGGGGAGTGAAGCACCTTTGGTAGGTGGAATTTGGTAAGGAAAAATTTATATAGTGTGCTGAAATTTACTATCACTTGTTACTATGGAACATAATCCTTTAAGGGGCTTGTTCGGGGTATCTTCACCCCGACCAGTAGAGCAAAGAGTTGCTCATCAACCTACTGAACCTACTAAAAATGTTTACTTTGAAATTCCTTCGGGTTTGATAGAGAAACTTCTAGCTAATCATTTTGCATGAGATGGAACATTGCATCTCAATTTACACTTAATCAATGTGGATGAAGTTTGTGGATTATTTAAGCTTGCAGGTATGCCCAATGATGTTATCAAGAAGAAGGTCTTCCCTTTATCTTTGAAGGGAGAGGCATTGACATGGTATAGGCTATGTGATCATATGGGATCATGGAACTACAAACGATTGAAATTGGAATTTCATCAGAAGTTTTATCATATGCATCTTGTTCATCGTGATCGTAATTATATATATAATTTTTGGCCTCATGAAGGAGAAAGCATCGCTCAAGCTTGGGGGAGGCTTAAGTCAATGTTATATTCATGCCCCAATCATGAGCTCTCAAGAGAAATGATTATTCAAAAAATTTATGCTTGGCTTTCTCTCAATAATCGCTCCATGCTCGATACTTCTTGTACTGGATCTTTTATCATGAAGACTATTGAATTCAAATGGGATTTATTGGAAAGAATTAAACGCAACTCTGAAGATTGGGACCTCGGCGAAGGTAAGGAGTCAGGTATGACACCTAAGTTTGATTGTGTTAAATCTTTTATGGATACCGATGTTTTCCATGAATTTAGCACTAAATATGGACTTGACTCTAAGATAGTAGCTTCTTTCTGTGAATCATTTTCTACTCATGTTGATCTCCCAAAGGAGAAGTGGTTTAAATGTAATCCTCCCATTGAAGTAAAAGTAGTTGCTCCTATTAAAGTTGAAGAAAAGACTATCACTTATGACGATCATGTTGTTCCTGCTGCTTATATTGAGAAGCCAGCTTTCCCTATTAGAATAAATGATCATGTTAAAGCTTCAACTGTAGTCAAAAAAAATGTAATATTAGGACACACAAACCCCCTGAGAAAGTTAAAGTTGAACCTAAAATTGCTATGGTTAAAGATCTCTTGGCCAATAATATTGCTGGGCATGTTATTTACTTCTGCAATGAAGCTGCTAGAATTGCTAGACCTGATGCTAAAAATAAACATAGACCTGTTGTAGGCATGCCTGTTATTTCCGTTAAATTAGAAGATCATTGTTATCATCGCTTATGTGATATGGGTGCTAATGCAAGTGCAATACCTCATTCCTTATACGAAGAAATTATGCATGATATTGCACCTGCTGAGATAGAAGCTATTGATGTTACCATTAAACTTGCCAATAGAGATACATTTAACCGGTTGGGATTGTTAGAGATGTTGAAGTCTTGTGTGGGAAGGTTAATATCCTGCTGATTTTCTTGTTCTTGGTTCCCCACAAGATAGCTTTTGTCCCATTATATTTAGTAGACCCTTCTTGAACATTGTTAATGCTAGTTTATACTGCGAAAAGGATGTTGTTACTATTGATTTGGGTGATATGTCTCATGAGTTTAATTTCGCTAAATTTAGTAGACAACCCCGTGATGAGGAATTTCCTAGTAAAGATGAAATTATTGGTCTTGCTTCTATGGTCGTGCCTCCTAGTGATCCTTTAGAACAATATTTGTTAGACCATGAAAATGATATGTATATGAATGAAAGAAGGGAAATAGATGAAGTATTCTTTAAACAGGGACCTATTCTAAAACACAACTTGCCTGTTGAAATCCTAGGGGATCCTCCTCCACCCAAGGGTGATCCCGTGTTTGATCTTAAACCATTTCTTGATACTCTTAAATATGCTTATCTTGATAAAAAGAAGATATATCCTATTATTATTAGTGCTAACCTTTCAGAGCATGAAGACGAGAAATTATTGAAAACTCTGAAGAAGCACTGTGCTGCTATTGGATATACTCTTGATGATCTTAAGGGCATTAGTCCCACTCTATGTCAACACAAAATAAATTTGGAGAAAGACGCCAAACCAGTTATTGATCACCAACGACGGCTAAATCCTAAGATGAAATAAGTGGTAAGAAAGGAAATATTAAAGCTCCTTGAAGCAGATATAGTTTATCCCGTTGTTGATAGTCAATGGGTAAGTCATGTCCATTGTGTCCCTAAGAAGGGAGGTATTACTGTCGTTCCTAATGATAAAGATGAATTGATTCCGCAAAGAATTATTACAGGTTATAGGATGGTGATTGATTTCCGCAAATTAAATAAAGCTACTAAAAAGATCATTACCCTTTGCCTTTCATTGATCAAATGCTAGAAAGATTATCCAAACATACACATTTTTGCTTTCTAGATGGTTACTCTGGTTTCTCTCAAATACCTGTGTTAGCTGATGATCAAGAAAATACTACTTTTACTTGCCCTTCGGTACCTTTGCTTATAGATATATGCCTTTTGGTTTATGTAGTGCATCTGCTACCTTTCAAAGATGCATGATGGCTATATTCTCTGACTTTTGTGAAAAGATTTGTGAAGTTTTCATGGATGATTTCTCTGTTTATGGATCCTCTTTTGATGATTGCTTGAGCAACCTTGATCGAGTTTTGCAGAGATGTGAAGAAACTAACCTTGTCTTGAATTGGGAGAAGAGCCACTTTATGGTTAATGAAGGTATTGTCTTGGGGCATAAAATTTCTGAAAGAGGTATTGAAGTTGACAAAGCTAAAGTTGATGCTATTGGAAAGATGCCATGTCCCAAGGACATCAAAGGTACTCCATCCGGTCCTTTTTACTCTGCATATAAGAATTGTCTGAAGTCAAACTTCGCAAAGTTTGACCATATTTATATGAAAAAATATCAACATCTACCATGTTAAAGTTATAAAGTATGAAACTTTAAGTCATGACGCATCTGCTGGTATTGATTTCACGTTGTGAATGTTGGTGTTTTTTTCTATAAAGTTGGTCAAACTTTACGAGGCTTGACTTCAAACAAATCTTATATGCAAACTAAAAAGGATCGGAGGGAGTATAAGAAGTTTCCTTGGTCATGCCGGTTTTTATAGGAGGTTCATTAAGGACTTCTCAAAAATTTCCCGGCCTCTGACTAACCTATTACAAAAAGATATTCCTTTTGTCTTTGATGATGATTGTGTAGAAGCATTTGAAATACTTAAGAAAGCCTTGATTTCTGCACCTATTGTTCAGCCACTTGATTGGAATTTACCCTTTGAAATCATGTGTGATGCTAGTGACTATGTTGTAGGTGTTGTTCTAGGACAAAGAGTTGATAAAAAATTAAATGTTATTCAATATGCTAGTAAAACTCTAGACAATGCCCAGAGAAATTATGCTACTACTGAAAAGGAATTCTTAGTAGTTGTATTTGCTTGTGATAAGTTCAGACCTTATATTGTTGATTCTAAAGTAACTATTCACACTGATCATGCTGCTATTAAATATCTTATGGAAAAGAAAGATGCTAAACCTAGACTTATTAGATGGGTTCTCCTACTACAAGAATTTGATTTGCATATTATTGATAGAAAGGGAGCTGAGAACCCCGTTGCAGACAACTTGTCTAGGTTAGAGAATGTTCTTGATGACCCACTACCTATTGATGATAGCTTTCCTGGTGAACAATTAAATGTCATAAATGCCTCTCGTACTGCTCCATGGTATGTTGATTATGCTAATTACATTGTTGCTAAATTTATACCACTTAGTTTCACATACCAGCAAAAGAAAAAGTTTTTCTATGATTTAAGACATTACTTCTAGGATGACCCACGCCTTTATAAAGAAGGAGTATATGGTGTTATTAGACATTGTATACCTGAGCATGAACAGGAACAGATCCTACGCAAGTGTCACTCCGAAGCTTATGGAGGACACCATGCTGGAGATAGAACTGCACATAAGGTATTGCAATCCAGTTTTTATTGGCCTACTCTCTTCAAGGGTGCCCGTAAGTTTGTCTTATCTTGTGATGAATGTCAAAGAATTGGTAATATTAGTAGACGTTAAGAAATGCCTATGAATTATTCACTCGTTATTGAACCATTTGATGTTTGGGGCTTCGATTATATGGGACTGTTTCCTTCCTCTAATTGGTATACACATATTTTAGTTGCTGTTGATTACGTTACTAAGTGGGTAGAAGCTATTCCAACTAGTAGTGCTGATCATAACACCTCTATTAAGATGCTTAAAGAAGTTATTTTTCTGAGGTTTGGAGTCCCTAGATATTTAATGACTGATGGTGGTTCACATTTTATTCATGGTGCCTTTCGTAAAATGCTTGCTAAGTATGATGTTAATCATAGAATTGCATCTCCATATCACCCGCAGTCTAGTGGTCAAGTAGAATTGAGTAACAGAGAGCTCAAATTAATTTTGCAAAAGACTGTTAATAGATCTAGAAAGAATTGGTCCAAGAAACTTGATGATGCATTATGGGCTTATAGAACTGCATATAAAAATCCTATGGGTATGTCTCCGTATAAAATGGTTTATGGAAAAGCATGTGACTTACCTCTCGAATTAGAACATAAGGCATATTGGGCCATTGAAGAGCTCAATTATGATTTCAAACTTGCCGATGAGAAGAGGTTATTTGACATTAGCTCACTTGATGAATGGAGAACCCAGTCCTATGAGAATGCCAAACTGTCGTGGTTTTGTCACGGCAGATGTCCTTAGTGTGAGGACTTAGTCGCGAGGCCAATGCATCTATGTGGTAGCTTGAGAGGGGTTGAGCGGAATCGAGAGGTGCAACACAAGACAAGGGTTTAGACAGCTTCGGGCCCCGGGAAACATCATCCGGTAACAACCCTACATGTTGTTTGAGGCTAGATCTCATTATCATCACGAGGGAGTCGCCGTAAACTGGCTCTCCTCTAGTTGTGTCTAGCCCTAGAGATTGTTTCTTTTTTTCTCCCCCTTTGAGGAGCCCTGCCCCTCCTTATATATGTTGAAGGGGCGGGTTACATGTGGAGTCCAACTCGGACTTTAACTTAAACTATTTTGACTTCCCTTCCTGGGCTTCTTAACGTCTGCCGGTTTAATATTGTCTGTCGGTTTAACATTGTCTACCGGTTTAACATTGTCTGTCGGTTTAACATTATCTGCCGGTTTGACACCAGCCGGTTTACCGTCTGTCTTAGCCATCTGTCTTGACTCTCTGTCTTAACTCTTCGCCGATTTACCATCCGCCGGTTTACCAAGTCCCAGCCGGTTTACAATTCCAGCCGGGTTATACCGCTGGGTATATCCCCGACATTAGCCCCCAGTTTAATTTGGATTTATCCATGTTAAACTGATCTTGATTATCCTTAAGTCCTTGACACTTCCTTCTTCTATAAAATCCGAGTCAATAGACTAGCTTCATAATCAATTTTCTGACATCGGTTTTTCATAGAGAAATATTGTGAAGAATAACTCCTTTGACTTCAGCTCCCAATGCTTAACAAAAATATTGGCCTTTGAAATACTCATTTGATCTTCAGCCAGTTTAAGAATGTAGAACTTGCCGGTTTGAGAATGTAGAACTGTGGCTGTTTAAGACATGAACTTGCCGGTTTACAAATATTGATGGCACCAGGTCATAATTGTAGTTAACATGAAGCTTGAAAATACACCTCTTATATGCCTATCACTTGTAGCCCCCAAGTCTTAAGAAGGTAGCATAGCAACAGCTTAAGACTTGCTTCAATATGAATATCACAATCTTGAAGAAATCCAGGTTGTTCATCAATCACTAGTCAGAATTGAGTATTCTACATATGTAGCCCCCAAGTGTCGGGTTGTCATGCTTGCAGCAACCTGGGACTTGAAATTACCTTATTCTCATAAAAACTTCAACCAGTGTAGCCCCCAAGGGCTGGGTCATTATGCAATAATGAGCAGGGACTTTGTAAATATAATCTTGTAAACTTTGATCATCAACGTGTAGCCCCCAAGGGTCGGCTTAGTAAGATAATATTGAGCTGGGACTTTGATATATTCTTCAATGAAAATAACATCATATGATGTAACCCCCGTCATGGGGCTTGAACCCACGTCCACAAGGTTAAGAGCCTTGTGCTTTACCAACTGAGCAGTGGATCCTTCAATAATAGATGAAAAATTTGTGTACCTTGAATTGTTGACAGGAGCAATTGGTAGCCCCCAAGGGTCGGCTCATTACAATGTGATGAGTCGAGTCTTCAATAAGGCGAGCAAAAAATGACTTTGCATTAGCCCCCAAGTGTCATGGTGCATGCTTGCAGCAACATGAGACTTGTGTATTTGATGTAATTTCAACTGAAATAATATAGCCCCCAAGTGCTGGGTCGTAAGCCTGCAGCAACTCGGGACTATTATTTCAATTGTAGAATAAATCATATCTATTGATAATATGATAGCCACTGCGCTAAAGTGACTTTGAAAACCTTAATCATAATACTGGTTATTGATAACCATAATAAAAATCCAGCCATGTTGGATATTTGAATAATATACCCAATGATTTATAAGCGCATAATTCCAATGGCGCAATCCAAATATATACTGGCGACTTATAGTCCAAAGCCAGGTCGGGTCAATAAACACCGGTGATTTGTAATTATGCTTTATTCAACCTATTTCTGCATACAACAAGTTTAAAGTGTCCTGGCGGTTTACCGCCGGACGGGTCATAATGCCCAACATATAACCCGGGTTTATAACCAAGGCTGCACTTAAGAATAATCAAATATGAAATAGATCATACCTGTGACATTGAATCACATCGTTGGTTTACCAACTTTTTTTTGTAAGTGTGATAACCCAAATCTTGAGTATGATAACTCCCGTCATATTTTGCCGGTTTGTAATAAAACCGTGTCGAGTTGTAATAAACACCGGATAATCATCCTGGAAACTTATAGTCAACGCCAGACCGGGCTAAGAAAACTCCGGTTTATAATTGAGTTTGTACTAACAACTGATAGTTGAAAGCTTGTGTCGGGTTAAGAAACACCGGACTGATGAAATGACTTATAGTCTGGCCGGGTCAATGGACGCCGGTCTACCTTAAAACCTTATCAAAGGAGAAGAAACTTTGACAAAAAGCAAATGAAAAAACTTGTAGTCGAGGCTTTTCAAGGGCTGCCAGGCCCAAACTCGAGGCTTTTCGTGGGCTGCCAGGCTGCTGAGTTAAACCATTTGACAAAGCCTTTTAAGATGGGCCTCCAACTAACCAATCGTCGTTTTAACTTTGACAAGTTCAGGGTCTGTATAAGAGTAACTTGTCAAACGTTCGGCGGGTCATGCCAGGATTACCTGGATAGGAGTGGCTTACTTGATGAAGGCAGGTTAACACGGGGTTTTAGATGAATACATCGGGCTTCCAAGCCATGGGTCGATACCCGATTACAAGGGTCCTTTCAAACTCTTTGTTACTTTACACAAAGAGCCCCAAGTAACTTTGTGAGCTGTGCTCAATGGGTGCCTATGTTTGAGTTGTGCGTATCAACAAGACTCTCTTTGGCCCCTTGGGTGTGAAGCTCCAAGCTTTGTTGTGGCGTGATAGGCGGATTAATGGAGAGGACTCCGCTTTGCAAGCAGAAGCCCCCATGTGATATATTTCTGAGCTGTGCTTGCGCGGGTGCCTATGTTTGAGTTGTGGTGTGCAACAAACTCTCTTTGGTCCCTGTAATATTTTCTGAGGACTCGAACTTGCGAGAGATTTTTTTTAACCGGAAATCCTTAAACCGGATATTGAGAGTTTCAAAGCTTTGTGGGAGATAGCTTTCCCTTGAACCGGATTTTAAACCGGAATCTTTCTTTTTAAGCCGGAAATTTTCTGACGGCTCTTAACTTTACACCAATACGGCGGTTTAGGGTCCTGCATTAGATAACTTGCAAGCCAGAGTAATTCCTTTTTTAAAAGAAAGCAATATATAATATAAACATATACTAGATGGATTTCACCTGATATGTTAGGCCATAAATTATCCACCGCAGAGCTGATCATCACCACGGTGAAGGTATGTATCCATCGAGCATCACGACATGGACAAGCACTAGTGAAAAAGTGATGTTGGCGTGCACCCTTTACGCGACATCCCCTTTTTTTTAAGGAATAATGGTCCTGTAGAAAATATTATAGACCAAGTAATTGTTCCTTGACAAAAACAATATATGCTAAGAAAATAAACTCTAGATAGATATCACCTGATTCATCCTTGACGAGTCGTATATAACACCCATGTATCTCCAGTTATTTTGATGGTGTTTGAGACCATGATCATCATAATGATGGTTTAACAATGAGGAAAAGCAAGTGCAACTCGCCAGCGGTTTATGAAAGCAGCAGAGGGGCCCGGTGGCGTGTAACAGGGTCAAAGCCGGTTTCAAGGCTTCAGGTGCGACCCCAACTGTTTTGGTTGGGTTGACAAGTCCACATCTAGATAAAGTAGTATCCTGATATTTTCGTCAGATGAAACGTGAACATGTAGCCTTATCCTCATGTGGAGTAGTAGTAGCCGGCTCACAGTTATGCCACGGTAACATCAGTAACACATCCCTTTTACATTTCTCTTTTCTTCAGCTGGTATCCTTGTCTTTTCTTTAACCAACAGGGGAGCATATAGGAGCAACTCACCAGGGCATGCAACCTTCCAGGGCGGTTTGTCACAGCAGCTCAAAGTAGCAACCTAAGGCAGACCGGAACGACATATTTGCGCATGAAGGCGGCACCACTTAACAGAGGCGAAAAGAGCGTGCGGGGGCAGCTCAAAGCGAGGCGAGGTCAAGCACACTGCAGGCGGCTCATGGCCGGTTTGCCATAGTCCAGCAATGGAAGCGGGGTGAACTGGCGACGGCGGGCCATGGCGGACCCGGCGAAGGCGTTCCGCGATTCAACCGGGTGGCTCGGATGGCTGCAGCAAAGGTGGATGCGACGGTTCACGAAACTTCTCCAACCCCGGTGATACGGGTCATGACAGAAATGGCTCATGCCGCAACGACGAGTTGATGTATGGCGTTTCAAGACAACAGCAGCAGCGGTCAACGTAGGTAGACGGTAACCCGGCGTTTGTGGCGGTTCAGAAGTGGAGGCACGTGCGGGCGCTATGGCCCGGCAGCGAGGCATAGGGGCGGTCGACGTCTGCAGGTGAAACGGGGGCTGCGGCGTGGGAGAGAGGACTCGGTGCGTGGTCATGCTTGAAGCAAGACCGGCAAAGGTAACCCGGCGACAGGGTCGGGCGACTTGGCGCGAGACCGGATCGAATCCGCATCAGCAAGCGCGGGGGAAACAGCGGGCGTGACCCGGCGTAGCAGAGAACAGAATCCGCAGGCGAGGCGGAGCCCGGTAGTGGGTGATTCAGGGTCGGTTAGCGGCGAACGGACTCCGGTCGTGGCGGAGGTGGTAAGAGCAGTAGCACAGCTGGGCCGGTTCGTCTTTTGTAGCTTGGACGTGGTGACCCAGCGATCGGGCACGGACGCGGTGACCTGGGTGATCCGGTTGGCGAAACGATGTTGCGCGACGGCCGGCAGAGGCAGAAGAACGCGGCTGTGGCTGATTCAGGGTGGCCACGCGGAGGTGGCTTGTAGTGGCAGACGACTCACGACTTGCGGCGGCGTGGCACATCATGGCGGCTTGGAGCGGCACTCAACAGCGGCGGGTTAACAGGGCGGCACCGCAAGCGACTCACGGCGTAGTTGAGTCAGTACAGCAACGGGCGTGGAGGCAAATCATGGCCACGGCGAGGGCGACTTACAGTAGCGACGGCCGTGAGGCCGGGCGGCTCGGAAACGGCAAAGTGACGGCGAGGCCGGTTCAGAGATGCAACGGGCCAGGCGGCGGGTCGTGGTCAATGCACGGCCGCGGTGACTCGGCAAAGCGAGGCAGAACCGGCTTGAGGCATGGCTGCTGTCCCGCATCATTGGCTCGGAGGCGACACCGGCGATGGGCGGCCTTGGCCGCAGAGGCCGGCTTGACCAGGCAGGACCTGGCGGCGGTGGCGACGGTGCTCGGTCGTCACTACGATGTGGGAGCAGCAAGAACGGCAGTTCGGCAGCGGTCGACGAGTTGGACGCGCGAACCGGCGACTTCATTGCAGAGGTGACCGCATGGACCGGCAGCGGTCTTGGCAGCCGGTGGCTTGAGGCAGATGCTACCGGAGGAGTCATCAAAACTGCCGGACTAGCGCAGCGGCCGCGGCGACTCACGGTGAGAAGAGCAGCCGAGGCGGGTCCCGCAACTAGCGGCTTAGCGATGGTGCGGACGACGGGTTAGCAAATCCGGCGAAGTAGCATCCGGTTTACGGCGACTTGGCGAAGGCGAAGCTCTGAGCCGTAATTCAGCTTCGGCATGCGAGGCAAAGGCGGCTCGAACCACTGTGGTTTGGACAAGAGGGGCGGCCGCAGAGGCGCGAGGTGGCGCGGCCGGTTTTGACGGAGACAGCCACGAGGCCAGGCGGCTTGACATGCCGCAGTGCGAGTTAGGGTGGAGGCAGCGACTTATGGGTCTGGCGATTTGGTGCCAGGCCGGCAAGGCGCACCTCCACAGAAGACGCAGCAGACGAACCGGCGGGTGGCCGGTCAACGCGAAGGGTTGTAGATACAAAGGCGCTGCTGCGCAGCAGTCAACGGGATCAACAGCAATGAGCCTGAACCAGTGGCTGACCGGGCGGTCCGAGGGCGAAACCGACAGGGCGGTGTTGGCGGCGACGCGGCTAGCTTAACAGGAACTAAACCAGCGGAGGCAACTCTCAGCGAAATCCGGGCCGACATCAACTCGGGCGGGAGCAACTCTGCAGAGATGGATCTTGACGGGAGTAGTTACCTGTGTTTGATCTTCTCCTGGAGTAAATAGTAGTAGCAGTTTCGATTGATGGCCCCTGGAGTCCTCCTTGAAGTCGTGGAGTACTAAACCGGCCTTATCCGCTTCCCATCGTGACTGCCCGAGACTTCCTTGGTTTCGCCGAGTCAACCTCCTTTTTTGTGACTCAAAATCCGAGTTGAAGAGAGTAGCGATACAGGTAGCTTCTGGGTCCTTTTTCGGTGATTGGATAGCTCAACGTACTGCAAGCAGCGATAATTTGACTGATCCCTGGTATCATGACGTGGGGAACAGTAGCACAACAACTTCTGGTGGGTGGCGATTGCTCTTTAAATGAAAGTTTTTGGACGATCTCGATCCGGCAACGTGCAGGCAGTCTTGACCCGGCCGACTTTGTGGAACCTTAACCCGCCCGGATCGAATCTGAACATATGTTGGTTTGACTACTCCTTGATGATGTAGATATTTCTGCTGCAGTCTTTTCCTTACCCCTTGAAATTTCTCGAGACGTGGGACAACCACAGAAAATTGCAAACTTCTCGATCCCGGGGGAAGATCCCTCTAAAAACTCAACACCACCGTGCGCTAGCCCCACGGTGGGCGCCAACTGTCGTGGTTTTGTCACGGCATATGTCCTTAGTGTGAGGACTTAGTCTCGGGGCCAACGCATCTATGTGGTAGCTTGAGAGGGGTCGAGCGGAATCGAGAGACGCAATACAAGACAAGGGTTTAGACAGCTTCGGGCCCCGGGAAACATCATTCGGTGACAACCCTACATGCTGTTTGAGGCTAGATCTCATTATCATCACGAGGGAGTCGCCATAAACCGGCTCTCCTCTAGTTGTGTCTAGCCCTAGAGATTGTTTCTTTTTTCTCCCCCTTTGAGGAGCCCTGCCCCTCCTTATATATGTTGAAGGGGCGGGTTACATGTGGAGTCCAACTCGGACTTTAACTTAAACTATTTTGACTTCCCTTCGTCCTGGGCTTCTTAACGTCTGTCGGTTTAACATTGTCTGTCGGTTTGACACCAGCCGGTTTACCGTCTATCTTAGCCATCTGTCTTGACTCTCTATCTTAACTCTCCGCCAGTTTACCATCCGCCGGTTTACCAAGTCCCAGACGGTTTACAATTCCAGCCGGGTTATACCGCGGGGTATATCCCCGACACAAACTATTTAAAGAAAAAGTTAAAAGATGGCATGACAAAAGGATACAAAAGCGTGAGTTTAATGTAGGTGATTACGTGTTGCTATTTAACTCTCGTTTAAGATTTTTTTTGCAGGCAAACTTCTCTCTAAATGGGAAGGTCCTTACGTTATCAAGGAGGTCTATTGTTCCGGTGCCATAAAAATCAACAATTTTGAAGGCACAAATCCGAAGGTGGTGAACAGTCAAAGAATCAAACATTATATCTCAGGTAATCCTATAAATGTTGAAACCAATGTTATTGAAACTGTAACCCCGGAAGAATACATAAGAGACACTTTCTAGAACGTTTTAGACTCCGAAAAGGAATAGGTATGTGGTACGGTAAGTAAACCGACTCCAAAACAGTTCTAATGGCATTTTTCTCCATTTTGGAATATTTAAGAAAATAAGAAAATAACAAGTAGTCCGGGAAGGACACGAGGCATCCACGAGGGTGGAGGGCACGCCCTACCCCCCCCCCCTAGGCGCGCCCCCTGCCTCGTGGGCACCTCGTGTGCTCTTCGGACTCTGTTTTCTTGCACGATACTTCTTATGGTCGGTAAAAATTCATTATATAATCTCCCAAAGGTTTTGACCACCGTACCACGCAAATATCCTCTGTTCTTGTTTTGAGCTGTTTTCCTGACAGATCTAGATCACCATGACGTCTCCAAGTGCCCCCAAGGACAAGTTCTTCGAGAAGGTCATCAACCCCTACCTCGCGGAAGTGCTGCAACATCCTCAAACCATTGAGATGCGTGAGGGGTTGCTGCAAATCCGCGATGTTGAGGGACTAAGGAGGACCGAAAGTGTGGAGACAAGGCTTGAGGCAATGGAGCAACAAGTTTTCAAGTGTCAGGAGATGGTGGAGCAAGGACTCGACTCCAATCACATAATGATCACGGAGTTCACCAACAACCACAAGATGGACGCCAAGGACATTGGGGAGGCCATCTTCAAGCTTCATGAGAAAATCGAGCACCTCCAAGCCCAGATCTATGACCTGCAAAATCAAAACTGTGAGTATGAATATAGATTCAAGAGGATGAGTTTGGCTGCAGATTTAAGGATCCCGGAGACTTGATCATCCTTCTATGATGGTGAGCCTATGCCTTGGAAGAGGGACGACAAGCCTACATCATCAACAACTCCATCTCCTTCACTAGCAAAAGAGATATAATCACATGGGTATGGGCACTCCCCTTGGCAACTGCCAAGCTTGGGGGAGGTGCCCCGGTATCGTATCACCATCACACTACTATCTTTACCGTTTTTCTTAGTTCGATCCTTTTGGTAATATCTTGATCTAGTAGAATAAAGTTTTAGTATGATTTAGTTTTGAGTTTTGCTTCTTGATCCTTCTATGTAATCGAGTCCGTGAGCTATATAATAAAGATTACTGTTGAGTCAAGGGATTGATTATCTTGCTATGATCGTGAGGGAATTGAAGAAAAAGCAAGAATAAAAAGAAATAAAGAGATCATATTGATCTTATGGAGAGTAATGACTTCACATATAAAGAGTATGATGATTAAAAGTTGTTGAGAGTTGACAAAGTTAGTTTTGGTCATCGTTGCAATTAATAGGAAGTAATAAAGAAAGAGAGGTTTTCACATATAAATACACTATCTTGGACATCTTTTATGATTGTGAGCACTCATTAAAAGTATGACATGCTAAAGAGTTGATGTTGGACAAGGAAGACAACGTAATGGGTTATGTTTTCTTATATCTGAAATAAAGTATATTGTCATGGATCATCCAACATGTTGAGCTTGCCTTTCCCTCTCATGCTAGCCAAATTCTTTGCACCAAGTAGAGATACTACTTGTGCTTCCAAATACCCTTAAAACCAGTTTTGCCATGAGAGTCCACCATATCTACCTATGGATTGAGTAAGATCCTTCAAGTAAGTTGTCATCGGTGCATGCAATAAAAAAATTCCTTCTAAACATGTATGATCTATTAGTGTGGAGAAAATAAACTTTATACGATCTTGTGATATGGAAGCAATAAAAGCGACGGACTGCATAATAAAGGTTCATATCACAAGTGGCAACATAAAGTGATGTTCTTTTGCATTAAGATTTCGTGCATCCAACCATAAAAGCACATGACAACCTCTGCTTCCCTCTACGAAGGGCCTATGTTTTACTTTTACCTTATGCAAGAGTCGTGGTGATTTTCACCTCTCCTTTTTATATTTTATCCTTTGGCAAGCACCTTGTGTTGGAAAGATCCTGATATATATACCCAATTGGATGTAAGTTAGCATGAATAATTATTGTTGACATTACCCTTGAGGTAAAAGGTTGGGAGGCAACACTATAAGCCCATATCTTTCTCTGTGTCCGATTAAAACTCCATACCCATAAGTATTGCGTGAGTGTTAGCAATTGTGAAAGACTAAATGATAGTTGAGTATGTGGACTTGCTGAAAAGCTCTTATATTGACTCTTTCTGATGTTACGATAAATTGCAATTGCTTCAATGACAGAAATTATAGTTTGTTGGTTCTCAATGAGGTTTCTGATTCATACTTTACATTGTGAATAGATTATTACTCGAGCATAAGAAATAATATGACAATATCCATATATGATGTTGTTATAAGAATGATCATGATGCCCTCATGTCCGTATTTTATTTTATCGACACCTGTACCTCTAAACATGTGGACATATTTATCGTTATCGGCTTCCGCTTGAGGACAAACGAAGTCTAAGCTTGGGGGAGTTGATACGTCCATTTTTCATCATGCTTTTATATCGATATTTATTGCATTATGGGCTGTCATTACATGTTATGTCACAATACTTATGCCTATTCTCTCTTATTTTACAAGGTTTACATGAAGAGGGAGAATGCCGGCAGCTGGAATTCTGGGCTGGAAAAGGAGCAAATATTAGAGACCTATTCTGCACAGCCCCAAAAGTCCTGAAACTTCACGGAAGTTATTTTTGGAATTAATAAAAAATACTGGCGAAAGAATCCACCAAAGGGGGCCCACACCCTGGCCACGAGGGTGGGGGTGCGCCCTACCCCCTGGGCGCGCCCCCTGCCTCGTGGGCCCCCTGGCAGGCCTCCCGTGCCCATCTTCTGCTATATGAAGTCTTTCATCCGAGGAAAAATCATAAGCAAGCTTTCGGGAAGAAACTCCGCCACCTCGAGGTGGAACCTTGGCGGAACCAATCTAGGGCTCCGGCAGAGCCGTTCTGCCGGGGAAACTTCCCTCCGGGAGGGGGAAATCATCACCATCGTCATCACCAACGATCCTCTCATCGGGAAGGGGTCAATCTCCTTCAACATCTTCACCAGCACCATCTCATATCAAACCCTAGTTCATCTCGTGTATCCAATCTTTGTATCCAAACCTCAGATTGGTACCTGTGGGTTGCGAGTAGTGCTGATTACTCCTTGTAGTTGATGCTAGTTGGTTTACTTGGTGGAAGATCATATGTTCAAATCCATTATGCATATTAATACCCCTCTGATTATGAACATGAATATGCTTTGTGAGTAGTTACGTTTGTTCCTGAGGACATGGGAGAAGTCTTGCTATAAGTAGTCATGTGAATTTGGTATTCGTTTGATATTTCGATGAGATGTATGTTGTCATCCCTCTAGTGGTGTCATGTGAACGTTGACTACATGACACTTTACCATTGTTTGGGCCTAGAGGGAGGCATTGGGAAGTAATAGGTAGATGATGGGTTGCTAGAGTGACAGAAGCTTAAACCCTAGTTTATGTGTTGCTTCGTAAGGGGTCTATTTGGATCTATATGTTTCATGCTATGGTTAGGTTTACCTTAATACTTCTGTTGTAGTTGCGGATGCTTGCAATGGGGGTTAATCATAAGTGGGATGCTTGTCCAAGTAAGGACAGTACCCAAGCACCGGTCCACCCACATATCAAATTATCAAAGTACCGAACGCGAATCATATGAACGTGATGAAAACTAGCTTGACGATAATTCCCATGTGTCCTCGGGAGCACCTTCCCTCATATAAGAGTTTGTCCAGGCTTGTCCTTTGCTACAAAAAGGATTGGGCCATCTTGCTGCACCTTATTTACTTTTATTACTTGCTACTCCTTACAAATTACCTTATCACAAAACTATCTGTTACCGTTAATTTCAGTGCTTGCAGAGAATACCTTACTGAAAACTGCTTATCATTTCCTTCTGCTCCTCGTTGGGTTCGACACTCTTACTTATCGAAAAGGCTACGGTATATCCCCTACACTTGTGGGTCATCAATTTGTCACTCCGATTGTCCGAGAGGTATCTCTGGGCCCTCTCGGTAATGCACATCACTATAAAACTTGCAAGCAATGTGACTAATGAGTTAGTTGAAGGAAATATGCCCTAGAGGCAATAATAAAGTTATTATTTATTTCCTTATATCATGATAAATGTTTATTATTCATGCTAGAATTGTATTAACTGGAAACATAATACATGTGTGAATACATAGACAAACAGAGTGTCACTAGTATGCCTCTACTACACTAGCTCGTTAATCAAAGATGGTTATGTTTCCTAACCATGAACAAAAAAGTTGTTATTTGATTAACGAGGTCACATCATTAGTTGAATGATCTGATTGACATGACCCATTCCATTAGCTTAGCACCCGATCGTTTAGTATGTTGCTATTTCTTTTCTTCATGACTTATACATGTTCCTATGACTATGAGATTATGCAACTCCCATTTACCGGAGGAACACTTTGGGTGCTACCAAACGTCACAACATAACTGGGTGATTATAAAGGAGCATTACAGGTGTCTCCAAAGGTACATGTTGGGTTGGCGTATTTCGAGATTAGGATTTGTCACTCCGATTGTCGGAGAGGTATCTCTGGGGCCCTCTCGGTAATACACATCACATAAGCCTTGCAAGCATTATAACTAAGATGTTAGTTGTGAGATGATGTATTATGGAACGAGTAAAGAGACTTGCCAGTAACGAGATTGAACTAGGTATTGGATACCGACGATCGAATCTCGGGCAAGTAACATACCGATGACAAAGGGAACAACGTATGTTGTTATGCGGTCTGACCGATAAAGATCTTCATAGAATATGTAGGAGCCAATATGGGCATCCAGGTCCCGCTATTGGTTATTGACCGGAGACGTGTCTCGGTCATGTCTACATTGTTCTCGAACCGTAGGGTCCGCACGCTTAAGGTTTCGATGACAGTTATATTATGAGTTTATGAGTTTTGATGTACCGAAGGAGTTCGGAGTCCCGAATGAGATCGGGGACATGACGAGGAGTCTCGAAATGGTCGAGACGTAAAGATTGATATATTGGAAGCCTATGTTTGGACATTGGAAGTGTTCCGGGTGAAATCGGGATTTTACCGGATTACCGGGAGGGTTACCGGAACCCCCCGGGAGCCAAATGGGCCAACATGGGCCTTAGTGGAAAGGTGAGAAGGCAGCCCACTTAGGGCTGCGCCTCCCCCCCTCTCCCTAGTCCTATTAGGACTAGGAGAGGGGCCGGCCACCTCTCTCTTTCACTTCCCACTTGGGAATCCTAGTTGGACTAGGATTGGAGGGGGGAGTCCTACTCCCGGTAGGAGTAGGACTCCTCCTGCGCCTCCCTCCTTTGGCCGGCCAGCCTCCCCCCCTCCATCCTTTATATACAGGGGGCAGGGGACACCCCAAGACACACAAGTTGATCATTGTTGATCGTTCCTTAGCCGTGTGCGGTGCCCCCTGCCACCAAATTCCACCTCGGTCATATCGTTGTAGAGCTTAGGCGAAGCCCTGCGTCGGTAGTACATCAAGATCGTCACCACGCCGTTGTGCTGACGGAACTCTTCCTCGACGCTTTGCTGGATCAGAGCCCGAGGATCGTCATCGAGCTGAACGTGTGCTAAGAACTCGGAGGTGCCGGAGTAACGGTGCTTGGATCGGTCGGATCGGGAAGAAGACGTACGACTACTTCCTCTACATTGTGAGATCGCTTCCGCAGTCGGTCTGCGTTGGTACGTAGACAATACTCTCCCCCTCGTTGCTATGCATCACCATGATCTTGCGTGTGCGTAGGAAAATTTTCGAAATTACTACGTTCCCCAACAGTGGTATCAGAGCCTAGGTTTTATGGTTTGATGTTATTTGCACGAGTAGAACACAAGTGAGTTGTGGGCGATACAAGTCATACTGCCTACCAGCATGTCATACTTTGGTTCGGCGGTATTGTTGGACGAGACGATCCGGACCAACCTTACGTGTACTCTTACGCGAGACCGGTTCCCTCGACGTGCTTTGCACATAGATGGCTTGCGGAAGACTGTCTCTCCAACTTTAGTTGAACCGAGTGTGGCTACGCCCGGTCCTTGAGAAGGTTAAAACGGAGTCTATTTGACAAACTATCATTGTGGTTTTGATGCGTAGGTGAGATGTGTTCTTACTTAAGCCCGTAGCAGCCACGTAAAACTTGCAACAACAAAGTAGAGGACGTCTAACTTGTTTTTGCAGGGCATGTTGTGATGTGATATGGTCAAGGCATGATGCTGATTTTATTGTATGAGATGATCATGTTTTGTAACCGAGTTATCGGCAACTGGCAGGAGCCATATGGTTGTCGCTTTATTGTATGCAATGCAATCGCGATGTAATGCTTTACTTTATTACTAAGCGGTAGTGATAGTCGTGGAAGCATAAGATTGGCGAGACGACAACGATGCTACGATGGAGATCAAGGTGTCGCGCCGGTGACGATGGTGATCATGACGGTGCTTCAGAGATGGAGATCACAAGCACAAGATGATGATGGCCATATCATATCACTTATATTGATTGCATGTGATGTCTATCTTTTATGCATCTTATCTTGCTTTGATTGACGGTAGCATTATAAGATGATCTCTCACTAAATTATCAAGAAGTGTTCTCCCTGAGTATGCACCGTTGCCAAAGTTCGTCGTGCCCAGACACCACGTGATGATCGGGTGTGATAAGCTCTACGTCCATCTACAACGGGTGCAAGCCAGTTTTGCACACGCAGAATACTCAGGTTAAACTTGACGAGCCTAGCATATGCAGATATGGCCTCGGAACACAGAGACCGAAAGGTCGAGCGTGAATCATATAGTAGATATGATCAACATGACGATGTTCACCATTGAAAACTACTCCATCTCACGTGATGATCGGTTATGGTTTAGTTGATTTGGATCACGTGATCACTTAGAGGATTAGAGGTATATCTATCTAAGTGGGAGTTCTTAAGTAATATGATTAATTGAACTTAAATTTATCATGAACTTAGTCCTGGTAGTATTTTGCAAATTATGTTGTAGATCAATAGCTCGCGTTGTTGCTTCCCTGTGTTTTATTTTGATATGTTCCTAGAGAAAATTGTGTTGAAAGATGTTAGTAGCAATGATGCGGATTGGATCCGTGATATGAGGTTTATCCTCATTGCTGCACAGAAGAATTATGTCCTTGATGCACCGCTAGGTGACAGACCTATTGCAGGAGCAGATGCAGACGTTATGAACGTTTGGCTAGCTCAATATGATGACTACTTGATAGTTTAGTGCACCATGCTTAATGGCTTAGAATCGGGACTTCAAAGACGTTTTGAACGTGATGGACCATATGAGATGTTCCAGGAGTTGAAGTAAATATTTCAAGTAAATACCCGAGTTGAGAGATATGAAGTCTCCAACAAGTTCTATAGCTGAAAGATGGAGGAGAATCGCTCAACTAGTGAGCATGTGCCCAGATTGTCTGAGTACTACAATCGCTTGAATCAAGTGGGAGTTTATCTTCCAGATAAAATAGTGATTGACAGAATTCTCTAGTCACCATCACCAAGTTAGTAGAACTTCGTGATGAACTATAATATGCAAGGGATAACGGAAACAACTCCCAAGCTCTTCGTGATGCTGAAATCAACGAAGGTAGAAATCAAGAAAAACATCAAGTGTTGATGGTTGACAAGATCACTAGTTTCAAGAAAAGGGCAAAGGGAAGAAGGGGAACTTCAAAAAGAACAGCAAGCAAGTTGCTGCTCAAGTGAAGAAGCCCAAGTCTGGACCTAAGCCTGAGACTGAGTGCTTCTACTGCAAAGGGACTGGTCACTGGAAGCGGAACTACCCCAAGTGATTGGCGGATAAGAAGGATGGCAAAGTGAACATAAGTATATTTGATATACATGTTATTGATGTGTACTTTACTAGTGTTTATAGCAAACCCTCAGTATTTGATACTAGTTCAGTTGCTAAGATTAGTAACTCGAAACGGGAGTTGCAGAATAAACAGAGACTAGTTAAGGGTGAAGTGACGATGTGTGTTGGAAGTAGTTCCAAGATTGATATGATCATCATCGCACAATCCCCTATACTTTCGGGATTAGTGTTGAAACTAAATAAGTGTTATTTGGTGTTTGTGTTGAGCATGAATATGATTTGATCATGTTTATTGTAACACGGTTATTCATTTAAGTAAAAGAATAAATTGTTGTTCTGTTTACATGAATAAAACCTTATATGGTTACACACCCAATGAAAATAGTTCATTGGATCTCGATCTTAATAATACACATATTCATAATATTGAAACCAAAAGATGCAAAGTTAATAATGATAGTGCAACTTATTTGTGGCACTGCTGTTTAGGTCATATTGGTATAAAGCGCATGAAGAAACTCCATGCTGATGGGCTTTCGGAATCACTTGATTATGAATCACTTGATGCTTGTGAACCATGCCTTTTGGGCAAGATGACTAAAACGCCGTTCTCCGGAACAATGGAGCGAGAAAAGATTTGTTGGAAATCATACATACTGATGTATGTGGTCCGATGAATATTGAGGCTCGCGACAGGTATCATTATTTTCTGATCTTCACAGATGATTTGAGCAGATATGAGTATATCTACTTGATGAAACATAAGTCTGAAACATTTGAAAAGTTCAAAGAATTTCAGAGTGAAGTGAAAAATCATCGTAACAAGAAAATAAAGTTTCTATGATCTGATCGTAGAGAAGAGTATTTGAGTTACGAGTTTGGCCTTCAGTTAAAAACAATGTGAAATAGTTTCACTACTCACGCCACAAGGAACACCATAGTGTAATGGTGTGTCCGAACGTCATAACCGTACTTTATTGGATATAGTGCAATCTATGATGCTTCCTACCGATTTACCACTATCGTTTTTGGGGTTATGCATTAGAGACAGTTGCATTCACGTTAAATAGGGCACCATCTAAATCCGTTGAGACGACACTGTATGAACTATGGTTTGGCAAGAAACCAAAGTTGTCGTTTCTTAAAGTTTGGGGTTGTGATGCTTATGTGAAAAAGTTTCATCCTGATAAGCTCAAAACCAAATCAGAGAAATCTGTCTTCATAGGATACCCAAAGGAGACTGTTGGGTACACCTTCTATCACAGATCCTAAGGCAAGACATTCATTGCTTATAATGGATCCTTTCTAGAGAAGGAGTTTCTCTCGAAAGAAGTGAGTGGGAGGAAAGTAGAAAACTTGATAAGGTAATTGTACCTTCTACCTTATTGGAAAGTAGTTCATCACAAAAACTGTTCTTGTGACTACTACACCAATTAGTGAGAAAGCTAATGATGATGATCATGTAACTTCAGATCAAGTTACTACCGAATCTTATAGGTAAACCAGAGTGAGATCCGCACCAGAGTGGTACGGTAATCCTGTTCTGGAGGTCATGTTACTTGACCATGATGAACCTACGAACTATGAGGAAGCGATGATGAGCCCAGATTCCGCAAAATGGTTTGAGGCCATGAAATCTGAGATATGATCCATGTATGAGAACAAAGTTTGGACTTTGGTTGACTTGCCCGATGATCGGCAAGCAATTGAGAATAAATGGATCTTCAAGAGGAAGACGGACGTTGATAGTAGTGTTACTATCTACAAAGCTAGAATTGTCGCAAAAAGGTTTTCGGCAAGTTCAAAGTGTTGACTACGATGAGAGTTTCTCACTCGTATCTATGCTTAAATCTGTCTGAATCATGTTAGCAATTGCCGCATTTTATGAAATCTGGCAAATGGATAAACAAAACTGCATTCCTTAATGGATTTCTTAAAGAAGAGTTGTATATGATGCAACCAGTAAGTTTTGTCAATCCTAAAGGTGCTAACAAAATATGCAAGCTCCAGTGATCCATCTGTGGACTGGTGCAAGCATCTCGGAGTTGGAATATACGCTTTGATGAGTTGATCAAAGCATATAGTTTTATACAGACTTGCGGTGAAGCCTGTATTTACAAGAAAGTGAGTGGGAGCACTACAACATTTCTGATAAGTATATGTGAATGACATATTGTTGATCAGAAATAATGTAGAATTATTCTGTAAAGCATAAAGGAGTGTTTGAAAGGAGTTTTTTCAAAGAAAGACTTCGGTGAAGCTGCTTACATATTGAGCTTCAAGATCTATAGAGATAGATCAAGACGCTTGATAAGTTTTTTTCAATGAATACATACCTTGACAAGATTTTGAAGTAGTTCAAACTGGAGCAGTCAAAGAAAGAGTTCTTGCCTGTATTACAAGGTGTGAAGTTGAGTAAGACTCAAAGCCCGACCACGGCAGAAGATAGAAAGAGAATGAAAGTCATTCCCTATGCCTTGGCCATAGGTTCTATAAAGTATGGCATGCTGTATGCCAGATCTATTGTATACCCTGCACTGATTTGGCAAGGGAGTACAATAGTGATCTAGGAGTAGATCACTGGACAGCGGTCAGAATTATCCTTAGTGAAATAAGGATATGTTTCTCGATTATGGACTTGACAAAAGGTTCGTCGTAAAGGGTTACGCCGATGGAAGTTTTGACACTAATCTAGATGACCCTAAGTCGCGGTCTAGATACATATTGAAAGTGGGAGCAATTAGCTAGAGTAGCTCCATGCAGAGCATTGTTGACATAAAAATTTGCAAAATACATGTGGATCTGAATGTGGCAGACCCGCTGACTAAGATTCTCTCACAAGCAAAACATGATCACACCTTAGTACTCTTTGGGGTTAATCACATAGCGATGTGAACTAGATTACTAAATCCAGTAAACCCTTTGAGTGTTGGTCACAAGGCGATGTGAACTATGGGTGTTAATCACATGGTGATGTGAACAATTGCTGTTAAATCACATGACGATGTGAACTAGATTATTGACTCTAGTGCAAGTGGGAGACTGAAGAAAATATTCCCTAGAGGCAATAATAAAGTTATTATTTATTTCCTTATATCATGATAAATGTTTATTATTCATGCTAGAATTGTATTAACTGGAAACATAATACATGTGTGAATACATAGACAAACAGAGTATCACTAGTATGCCTCTACTACACTAGCTCGTTAATCAAAGATGGTTATGTTTCCTAACCATGAACAAAGAAGTTGTTATTTGATTAACGAGGTCACATCATTAGTTGAATGATCTTATTGACATGACCCATTCCATTAGCTTAGCACCCGATCGTTTAGTATGTTGTTATTTCTTTTCTTCATGACTTATACATGTTCCTATGACTATGAGATTATGCAACTCCCGTTTACCGGAGGAACACTTTGGGTGCTACCAAACGTCACAACGTAACTGGGTGATTATAAAGGAGCATTACAGGTGTCTCCAAAGGTACATGTTGGGTTGGCATATTTCGAGATTAGGATTTGTCACTCCGATTGTCGGAGAGGTATCTCTGGGGCCCTCTCGGTAATACACATCACATAAGCCTTGCAAGCATTATAACTAAGATGTTAGTTGTGAGATGATGTATTACGGAACGAGTAAAGAGACTTGCCAGTAACGAGATTGAACTAGGTATTGGATACCGACGATCGAATCTTGGGCAAGTAACATACCGATGACAAAGGGAACAACGTATGTTGTTATGCGGTCTGACCGATAAAGATCTTCGTAGAATATGTAGGAGCCAATATGGGCATCCAGGTCCCGCTATTGGTTATTGACCGGAGACGTGTCTCGGTCATGTCTACATTGTTCTCGAACCGTAGGGTCCGCACGCTTAAGGTTTCGATGACAGTTATATTATGAGTTTATGAGTTTTGATGTACCGAAGGAGTTCGGAGTCCCGGATGAGATCGGGGACATGACGAGGAGTCTCGAAATGGTCGAGACGTAAAGATTGATATATTGGAAGCCTGTGTTTGGACATCGGAAGTGTTCCAGGTGAAATCGGGATTTTACCGGTTTACCGGGAGGGTTACCGGAACCCCCCGGGAGCCAAATGGGCCAACATGGGCCTTAGTGGAAAGGTGAGAAGGCAGCCCACTTAGGGCTGCGCCTCCCCCCTCTCCCTAGTCCTATTAGGACTAGGAGAGGGGCCGGCCACCTCTCTCTTTCACTTCCCACTTGGGAATCCTAGTTGGACTAGGATTGGAGGGGGGAGTCCTACTCCCGGTAGGAGTAGGACTCCTCCTGCGCCTCCCTCCTTTGGCCGGCCAGCCTCCCCCCCTCCATCCTTTATATACAGGGGGCAGGGGACACCCCAAGACACACAAGTTGATCATTGTTGATCGTTCCTTAGCCGTGTGCGGTGCCCCCTGCCACCAAATTCCACCTCGGTCATATCGTTGTAGAGCTTAGGCGAAGCCCTGCGTCGGTAGTACATCAAGATCGTCACCACGCCGTTGTGCTGACGGAACTCTTCCTCGACGCTTTGCTGGATCAGAGCCCGAGGATCGTCATCGAGCTGAACGTGTGCTAAGAACTCGGAGGTGCCGAAGTAACGGTGCTTGGATCGGTCGGATCGGGAAGAAGACGTACGACTACTTCCTCTACATTGTGAGATCGCTTCCGCAGTCGGTCTGCGTTGGTACGTAGACAATACTCTCCCCCTCGTTGCTATGCATCACCATGATCTTGCGTGTGCGTAGGAAAATTTTCGAAATTACTACGTTCCCCAACAGTGGTATCAGAGCCTAGGTTTTATGGTTTGATGTTATTTGCACGAGTAGAACACAAGTGAGTTGTGGGCGATACAAGTCATACTGCCTACCAGCATGTCATACTTTGGTTCGGCGGTATTGTTGGACGAGACGATCCGGACCAACCTTACGTGTACTCTTACGCGAGACCGGTTCCCTCGACGTGCTTTGCACATAGATGGCTTGCGGAAGACTGTCTCTCCAACTTTAGTTGAACCGAGTGTGGCTACGCCCGGTCCTTGAGAAGGTTAAAACGGAGTCTATTTGACAAACTATCATTGTGGTTTTGATGCGTAGGTGAGATGTGTTCTTACTTAAGCCCGTAGCAGCCACGTAAAACTTGCAACAACAAAGTAGAGGACGTCTAACTTGTTTTTGCAGGGCATGTTGTGATGTGATATGGTCAAGGCATGATGCTGATTTTATTGTATGAGATGATCATGTTTTGTAACCGAGTTATCGGCAACTGGCAGGAGCCATATGGTTGTCGCTTTATTGTATGCAATGCAATCGCGATGTAATGCTTTACTTTATTACTAAGCGGTAGTGATAGTCGTGGAAGCATAAGATTGGCGAGACGACAACGATGCTACGATGGAGATCAAGGTGTCGCGCCGGTGACGATGGTGATCATGACGGTGCTTCAGAGATGGAGATCACAAGCACAAGATGATGATGGCCATATCATATCACTTATATTGATTGCATGTGATGTCTATCTTTTATGCATCTTATCTTGCTTTGATTGACGGTAGCATTATAAGATGATCTCTCACTAAATTATCAAGAAGTGTTCTCCCTGAGTATGCACCGTTGCCAAAGTTCGTCGTGCCCAGACACCACGTGATGATCGGGTGTGATAAGCTCTACGTCCATCTACAACAGGTGCAAGCCAGTTTTGCACACGCAGAATACTCAGGTTAAACTTGACGAGCCTAGCATATGCAGATATGGCCTCGGAACACAGAGACCGAAAGGTCGAGCGTGAATCATATAGTAGATATGATCAACATGACGATGTTCACCATTGAAAACTACTCCATCTCACGTGATGATCGGTTATGGTTTAGTTGATTTGGATCACGTGATCACTTAGAGGATTAGAGGTATATCTATCTAAGTGGGAGTTCTTAAGTAATATGATTAATTTAACTTAAATTTATCATGAACTTAGTCCTGGTAGTATTTTGCAAATTATGTTGTAGATCAATAGCTCGCGTTGTTGCTTCCCTGTGTTTTATTTTGATATGTTCCTAGAGAAAATTGTGTTGAAAGATGTTAGTAGCAATGATGCGGATTGGATCCGTGATCTGAGGTTTATCCTCATTGCTGCATAGAAGAATTATGTCCTTGATGCACCGCTAGGTGACAGACCTATTGCAGGAGCAGATGCAGACGTTATGAACGTTTGGCTAGCTCAATATGATGACTACTTGATAGTTTAGTGCACCATGCTTAATGGCTTAGAATCGGGACTTCAAAGACGTTTTGAACGTGATGGACCATATGAGATGTTCCAGGAGTTGAAGTAAATATTTCAAGTAAATACCCGAGTTGAGAGATATGAAGTCTCCAACAAGTTCTATAGCTGAAAGATGGAGGAGAATCGCTCAACTAGTGAGCATGTGCCCAAATTGTCTGAGTACTACAATCGCTTGAATCAAGTGGGAGTTTATCTTCCAGATAAAATAGTGATTGACAGAATTCTCTAGTCACCATCACCAAGTTAGTAGAACTTCGTGATGAACTATAATATGCAAGGGATAACGGAAACAACTCCCAAGCTCTTCGTGATGCTGAAATCAACGAAGGTAGAAATCAAGAAAAACATCAAGTGTTGATGGTTGACAAGATCACTAGTTTCAAGAAAAGGGCAAAGGGAAGAAGGGGAACTTCAAAAAGAACAGCAAGCAAGTTGTTGCTCAAGTGAAGAAGCCCAAGTCTGGACCTAAGCCTGAGACTGAGTGCTTCTACTGCAAAGGGACTGGTCACTGGAAGCGGAACTACCCCAAGTGATTGGCGGATAAGAAGGATGGCAAAGTGAACATAAGTATATTTGATATACATGTTATTGATGTGTACTTTACTAGTGTTTATAGCAAACCCTCAGTATTTGATACTAGTTCAGTTGCTAAGATTAGTAACTCAAAACGGGAGTTGCAGAATAAACAGAGACTAGTTAAGGGTGAAGTGACGATGTGTGTTGGAAGTAGTTCCAAGATTGATATGATCATCATCGCACAATCCCCTATACTTTCGGGATTAGTGTTGAAACTAAATAAGTGTTATTTGGTGTTTGTGTTGAGCATGAATATGATTTGATCATGTTTATTGTAACACGGTTATTCATTTAAGTAAAAGAATAAATTGTTGTTCTGTTTACATGAATAAAACCTTATATGGTTACACACCCAATGAAAATAGTTCATTGGATCTCGATCTTAATAATACACATATTCATAATATTGAAACCAAAAGATGCAAAGTTAATAATGATAGTGCAACTTATTTGTGGCACTGCTGTTTAGGTCATATTGGTATAAAGCGCATGAAGAAACTCCATGCTGATGGGCTTTCGGAATCACTTGATTATGAATCACTTGATGCTTGCGAACCATGCCTTTTGGGCAAGATGACTAAAACGCCGTTCTCCGGAACAATGGAGCGAGAAAAGATTTGTTGGAAATCATACATACTGATGTATGTGGACCGATGAATATTGAGGCTCGCGATAGGTATCATTATTTTCTGATCTTCACAGATGATTTGAGCAGATATGAGTATATCTACTTGATGAAACATAAGTCTGAAACATTTGAAAAGTTCAAAGAATTTCAGAGTGAAGTGAAAAATCATCGTAACAAGAAAATAAAGTTTCTATGATCTGATCGTAGAGAAGAGTATTTGAGTTACGAGTTTGGCCTTCAGTTAAAAACAATGTGAAATAGTTTCACTACTCACGCCACAAGGAACACCATAGTGTAATGGTGTGTCCGAACGTCATAACCGTACTTTATTGGATATAGTGCAATCTATGGTGCTTCCTACCGATTTACCACTATCGTTTTTGGGGTTATGCATTAGAGACAGTTGCATTCACGTTAAATAGGGCACCATCTAAATCCGTTGAGACGACACTGTATGAACTATGGTTTGGCAAGAAACCAAAGTTGTCATTTCTTAAAGTTTGGGGTTGTGATGCTTATGTGAAAAAGTTTCATCCTGATAAGCTCAAAACCAAATCAGAGAAATATGTCTTCATAGGATACCCAAAGGAGACTGTTGGGTACACCTTCTATCACAGATCCTAAGGCAAGACATTCATTGCTTATAATGGATCCTTTCTAGAGAAGGAGTTTCTCTCGAAAGAAGTGAGTGGGAGGAAAGTAGAAAACTTGATAAGGTAATTGTACCTTCTACCTTATTGGAAAGTAGTTCATCACAAAAACTGTTCTTGTGACTACTACACCAATTAGTGAGAAAGCTAATGATGATGATCATGTAACTTCAGATCAAGTTACTACCGAATCTTATAGGTAAACCAGAGTGAGATCCGCACCAGAGTGGTACGGTAATCCTGTTATGGAGGTCATGTTACTTGACCATGACGAACCTACGAACTATGAGGAAGCGATGATGAGCCCAGATTCCGCAAAATGGTTTGAGGCCATGAAATCTGAGATATGATCCATGTATGAGAACAAAGTTTGGACTTTGGTTGACTTGCCCGATGATCGGCAAGCAATTGAGAATAAATGGATCTTCAAGAGGAAGACGGACGTTGATAGTAGTGTTACTATCTACAAAGCTAGAATTGTCGCAAAAAGGTTTTCGACAAGTTCAAAGTGTTGACTACGATGAGAGTTTCTCACTCGTATCTATGCTTAAATCTGTCTGAATCATGTTAGCAATTGCCGCATTTTATGAAATCTGGCAAATGGATAAACAAAACTGCATTCCTTAATGGATTTCTTAAAGAAGAGTTGTATATGATGCAACCAGTAAGTTTTGTCAATCCTAAAGGTGCTAACAAAATATGCAAGCTCCAGTGATCCATCTGTGGACTGGTGCAAGCATCTCGGAGTTGGAATATACGCTTTGATGAGTTGATCAAAGCATATAGTTTTATACAGACTTGCGGTGAAGCCTGTATTTACAAAAAAGTGAGTGGGAGCACTACAACATTTCTGATAAGTATATGTGAATGACATATTGTTGATCAGAAATAATGTAGAATTATTCTGTAAAGCATAAAGGAGTGTTTGAAAGGAGTTTTTTCAAAGAAAGACTTCGGTGAAGCTGCTTACATATTGAGCTTCAAGATCTATAGAGATAGATCAAGACACTTGATAAGTTTTTTTCAATGAATACATACCTTGACAAGATTTTGAAGTAGTTCAAACTAGAGCAGTCAAAGAAAGAGTTCTTGCCTATATTACAAGGTGTGAAGTTGAGTAAGACTCAAAGCCCGACCACGACAGAAGATAGAAAGAGAATGAAAGTCATTCCCTATGCCTTGGCCATAGGTTCTATAAAGTATGTAATGTTGTATGCCAGATCTATTGTATACCCTGCACTGATTTGGCAAGGGAGTACAATAGTGATCTAGGAGTAGATCACTGGACAGCGGTCAGAATTATCCTTAGTGAAATAAGGATATGTTTCTCGATTATGGACTTGACAAAAGGTTCGTCGTAAAGGGTTACGCCGATGCAAGTTTTGACACTAATCTAGATGACTCTAAGTCGCGGTCTAGATACATATTGAAAGTGGGAGCAATTAGCTAGAGTAGCTCCATGCAGAGCATTGTTGACATAAAAATTTGCAAAATACATGTGGATCTGAATGTGGCAGACCCGCTGACTAAGATTCTCTCACAAGCAAAACATGATCACACCTTAGTACTCTTTGGGGTTAATCACATAGCGATGTGAACTAGATTACTAAATCCAGTAAACCCTTTGAGTGTTGGTCACAAGGCGATGTGAACTATGGGTGTTAATCACATGGTGATGTGAACAATTGTTGTTAAATCACATGACGATGTGAACTAGATTATTGACTCTAGTGCAAGTGGGAGACTGAAGGAAATATGCCCTAGAGGCAATAATAAAGTTATTATTTATTTCCTTATATCATGATAAATGTTTCTTATTCATGCTAGAATTGTATTAACTGGAAACATAATACATGTGTGAATACATAGACAAACAGAGTGTCACTAGTATGCCTCTACTACACTAGCTCGTTAATCAAAGATGGTTATGTTTCCTAACCATGAACAAAGAAGTTGTTATTTGATTAACGAGGTCACATCATTAGTTGAATGATCTGATTGACATGACCCATTCCATTAGCTTAGCACCCGATCGTTTAGTATGTTGCTATTTCTTTTCTTCATGACTTATACATGTTCCTATGACTATGAGATTATGCAACTCCCGTTTATCGGAGGAACACTTTGGGTGCTACCAAACGTCACAACGTAACTGGGTGATTATAAAGGAGCATTACAGGTGTCTCCAAAGGTACATGTTGGGTTGGCGTATTTCGAGATTAGGATTTGTCACTCCGATTGTCGGAGAGGTATCTCTGGGGCCCTCTCGGTAATACACATCACATAAGCCTTGCAAGCATTATAACTAAGATATTAGTTGTGAGATGATGTATTACGGAACGAGTAAAGAGACTTGCCAGTAACGAGATTGAACTAGGTATTGGATACCGACGATCGAATCTCGGGCAAGTAACATACCGATGACAAAGGGAACAACGTATGTTGTTATGCGGTCTGACCGATAAAGATCTTCGTAGAATATGTAGGAGCCAATATGGGCATCCAGGTCCCGCTATTGGTTATTGACCGGAGACGTGTCTCAGTCATGTCTACATTGTTCTCGAACCGTAGGGTCCGCACGCTTAAGGTTTCGATGACAGTTATATTATGAGTTTATGAGTTTTGATGTACCGAAGGAGTTCGGAGTCCCGGATGAGATCGGGGACATGACGAGGAGTCTCGAAATGGTCGAGACGTAAAGATTGATATATTGGAAGCCTATGTTTGGACATCGGAAGTGTTCCGGGTGAAATCGGGATTTTACCGGATTACCGGGAGGGTTACCGGAACCCCCCGGGAGCCAAATGGGCCAACATGGGCCTTAGTGGAAAGGTGAGAAGGCAGCCCACTTAGGGCTGCGCCTCCCCCCCCCCCTCTCCCTAGTCCTATTAGGACTAGGAGAGGGGCCGGCCACCTCTCTCTTTCACTTCCCACTTGGGAATCCTAGTTGGACTAGGATTGGAGGGGGGAGTCCTACTCCCGGTAGGAGTAGGACTCCTCCTGCGCCTCCCTCCTTTGGCCGGCCAGCCTCCCCCCTCCATCCTTTATATACGGGGGCAGGGGACACCCCAAGACACACAAGTTGATCATTGTTGATCGTTCCTTAGCCGTGTGCGGTGCCCCCTGCCACCAAATTCCACCTCGGTCATATCGTTGTAGAGCTTAGGCGAAGCCCTGCGTCGGTAGTACATCAAGATCGTCACCACGTCATTGTGCTGACGGAACTCTTCCTCGACGCTTTGCTAGATCAGAGCCCGAGGATCGTCATCGAGCTGAACGTGTGCTAAGAACTCGGAGGTGCCGGAGTAACGGTGCTTGGATCGGTCGGATCGGGAAGAAGACGTACGACTACTTCCTCTACGTTGTGAGATTGCTTCCGCAGTCGGTCTGCGTTGGTACGTAGACAATACTCTCCCCCTCGTTGCTATGCATCACCATGATCTTGCGTGTGCGTAGGAAAATTTTCGAAATTACTACATTCCCCAACATTAGTTGTGGGATGTTGCATTACGAAATGAGTAAAGAGACTTTCCGGTAACGAGATTGAACTAGGTATTGAGATACCGACGATCGAATCTCGGGCAAGTAACATACCGATGACAAAGGGAACAACGTATGTTGTTATGCGGTTGGACCAATAAAGATCTTCATAGAATATGTAGGAACCAATATGAGCATCCAGGTTCCGCTATTGGTTATTGACTGGAGATGAGTCTCGGTCATGTCTAGATAGTTCTCGAACCCACAGGGTCCGCATGCTTAACGTTCGGTGACGATCAGTATTATGAGTTTATGTGTTTTGATGTACTGAAGGTAGTTCAGAGTCTCGGATATGATCACGGACATGACGAGGAGTCTCGAAATGGTCGAGACATAAATATTGATATATTGGAAGGTTATATTCGGACACCTGAAAGGTTCCGGGAGTCACCGGGTAAATACCGGAGTCCCGGGGAGTTACCGGAACCCCCCGGGGGGGTCAATGGGCCTTAGTGGAAATAGAGGGCAGCAAGGGAGCTGTGGGGCACGCCCCCCTAGGCCCAAACCGAGTTGGTTGAGGGCTTGGGGGCGGCCCCCTCTTTCCTTCTCCCCTCCTCCTCTTTCCTTCCCCTCCTAGTTGGACTAGGAAAGGGGGAACCTACTCCTAGTAGGAGTAGGATTCCCCCCTTGGGGCGCGCCCTATGAGGCCGCTGGCCCCCTCCCCTTGCTCCTTTATATACGGGGGCAGGGGGTGAAGGAAATATGCCCTAGAGGCAATAATAAAGTTATTATTTATTTCCTTATATCATGATAAATGTTTATTATTCATGCTAGAATTGTATTAACCGGAAACATAATACATGTGTAAATACATAGACAAACTTAGTGTCACTAGTATGCCTCTACTTGACTAGCTCGTTAATCAAAGATGGTTATGTTTCCTAACCATGAACAAGGTGTTGTTATTTGATTAACGAGGTCACATCATTGGTTGAATGATCTGATTGACATGACCCATTCCATTAGCTTAGCACCCGATCGTTTAGTATGTTGCTATTGCTTTCTTCATGACTTATACATGTTCCTATGACTATGAGATTATGCAACTCCCGTTTCCCGGAGGAACACTTTGTGTGCTAATAAACGTCACAACGTAACTGGGTGATTATAAAGGAGCTCTACAGGTGTCTCCAAAGGTAGATGTTGGGTTGGCGTATTTTGAGATTAGGATTTGTCACTCCGATTGTCGGAGAGGTATCTCTGGGCCCTCTCAGTAATGCACATCACATAAGCCTTGCAAGCATTACAACTAATGAGTTAGTTGCGAGATGATGTATTACGGAACGAGTAAAGAGACTTGCCGGTAACGAGATTGAACTAGGTATTGGATACCGACGATCGAATCTCGGGCAAGTATAACATACCGATGACAAAGGGAACAACGTATGTTGTTATGCGGTCTGAACGATAAAGATCTTCGTAGAATATGTAGGAGCCAATATGGGCATCTAGGTCCAGCTATTGGTTATTGACCGGAGACGTATCTCAGTCATGTCTACATTGTTCTCGAACCGTAGGGTCCGCACGCTTAACGTTACGATGAGAGTTATTATGAGTTTGTGCATTTTGATGTACCGAAGTTAGTTCGGAGTCCCGGATGTGATCACAGACATGACGAGGAGTCTCGAAATGGTCGAGACATAAAGATTGATATATTGGAAGCCTATATTTGGACATCGGAAGTGTTCTGGGTGAAATCGGGATTTTACTGGAGTACCGGGAGGTTACCGGAACCCCCCGGGAACCAGATGGGCCTTAATGGGCTTTAGTGGAAAGGAGAAAGGGGCAGCCCAAGGTGGCCGCACGCCTCCCCCCTTCCCCTAGTCCTATTAGGACTAGGAGAGGTGGCCGGCCCCCTCTCTCTCTTTCCCCCCCCCCTCAAGGAATCCTATTCCAACTAGGATTGGGGGGGGGGTCCTACTCCCAGAGGGAGTAGGACTCCCTTGGCGCGCCCTCCTTGGCCGGCCAGCCCCCTCCCCCTTGGCTCCTTTATATACGGAGGCAGGGGCACCTCTAGACACACAAGTTGATCATTGTGATCGTTCCTTAGCCGTGTGCGGTGCCCCCTGCCACCATATTCCACCTCGATCATATTGTTGTAGTGCTTAGGCAAAGCCCTGCGTCGGTAGAACATCAAGATCGTCACCACGCCGTCGTGCTGACGGAACTCCTCCCCGAAGCTTTGCTGGATCGGAGCCCGGGGATCGTCATCGAGCTGTACGTGTGCTAAGAACTCGGAGGTGCCGGAGTAACGGTGCTTGGATCGGTCGGATCGGGAAGAAGACGTATGACTACTTCCTCTACATTGTGTCTACGCTTCCGTTGCGATCTACAAGGGTACGTAGATCAGACTCTCCCCCTCGTTGCTATGCATCACCATGATCTTGCATGTGCGTAGGAAATTTTTTGAAATTACTACGTTCCCCAACAGTGGCATCCGATCCTAGGTTTTATTGTTTGATGTTATATGCACGAGTAGAACACAAGTGAGTTGTGGGCGATACAAGTCATACTGCCTACCAGCATGTCATACTTTGGTTCGGCGGTATTGTTGGACGAGACGACCCGGACCAACCTTACGCGTACGCTTAGGCGAGACCGGTTCCCCCGACGTGCTTTGCACACAGGTGGCTTGCGGGCGACTGTCTCTCCAACTTTAGTTGAACCGAGTGTGGCTACGCCCGGTCCTTGCGAAGGTTAAAACGGAGTCTATTTGACAAACTATCGTTGTGGTTTTGATGCGTAGGTGAGATTGGTTCTTACTTAAGCCCGTAGCAGCCACGTAAAACTTGCAACAACAAAGTAGAGGACGTCTAACTTGTTTTTGCAGGGCATGTTGTGATGTGATATGGTCAAGACATGATGCTAAATTTTATTGTATGAGATGATCATGTTTTGTAACCGAGTTATCGGCAACTGACAGGAGCCATATGGTTGTCACTTTATTGTATGCAATGCAATCGCGATGTAATGCTTTACTTTATCACTAAACGGTAGCGATAGTCGTGGAAGCATAAGATTGGCGAGACGACAACGATGCTACGATGGAGATCAAGGGGTCGCGCCGGTGACGATGGTGATCATGACGGTGCTTCGGAGATGGAGATCACAAGCACAAGATGATGATGGCCATATCATATCACTTATATTGATTGCATGTGATGTTTATCTTTTTATGCATCTTATCTTGCTTTGATTGACGGTAGCATTATAAGATGATCTCTCACTAAATTATCAAGAAGTGTTCTCCCTGAGTATGCACCGTTGCCAAAGTTCGTCGTGCCCAGACACCACGTGATGATCGGGTGTGATAAGCTCTACGTCCATCTACAACGGGTGCAAGCCAGTTTTTGCACACGCGGAATACTCAGGTTAAACTTGACGAGCCTAGCATATGCAGATATGGCCTCGGAACACGGAGACCGAAAGGTCAAGCGTGAATCATATAGTAGATATGATCAACATAATGATGTTCACCATTGAAAACTACTCCATCTCACGTGATGATCGGTTATGGTTTAGTTGATTTGGATCACGTGATCACTTAGGGGATTAGAGGGATGTCTATCTAAGTGGGAGTTCTTAAGTAATTTGATTAATTGAACTTAAACTTATCATGAACTTAGTACCTGATAGTATCTTGCTTGTTTATGTTGATTGTAGATAGATGGCTCGTGTTGTTGTTCCGTTGAATTTTAATGCGTTCCTTGAGAAAGCAAAGTTGAAAGATGATGGTAGCAATTACACGGACTGGGTCCGTAACTTGAGGATTATCCTCATTGCTGCTCAGAAGAATTACGTCCTGGAAGCACCGTTGGGTGCCAGGCCTGCTGCTGGAGCAACGCCAGATGTTATGAACGTCTGGCAAAGCAAAGCTGATGACTACTCGATAGTTCAGTGTGCCATGCTTTACGGCTTAGAATCGGGACTTCAACGACGTTTTGAACGTCATGGAGCATATGAGATGTTCCAGGAGTTGAAGTTAATATTTCAAGCAAATGCCCGAATTGAGAGATATGAAGTCTCCAATAAGTTCTATAGCTGCAAGATGGAGGAGAACAGTTCTGTCAGTGAGCATATACTCAAAATGTCTGGGTATAATAATCACTTGATTCAGATGGGAGTTAATCTTCCAGATGATTGCGTCATTGACAGAATTCTCCAATCACTGCCACCAAGCTACAAGAGCTTCATGATGAACTATAATATGCAAGGGATGAACAAGACTATTCCCGAGCTCTTCGCAATGCTGAAAGCTGCGGAGGTTGAAATCAAGAAGGAGCATCAAGTGTTGATGGTTAACAAGACCACTAGTTTCAAGAAAAAGGGCAAAGGGAAAAGGAAGGGGAACTTCAAGAAGAACGGCAAGCAAGTTGCTGCTCAGGAGAAGAAACCCAAGTCTGGACCTAAGCCTGAAACTGAGTGCTTCTATTGCAAGCAGACTGGTCACTGGAAGCGGAACTGCCCAAAGTATTTGGCGGATAAGAAGGATGGCAAGGTGAACAAAGGTATATGTGATATGCATGTTATTGATGTGTACCTTACTAGAGCTCGCAGTAGCACCTGGGTATTTGATACTGGTTCTGTTGCTAATATTTGCAACTCGAAATAGGGACTACGGATTAAGCGAACACTGGCAAAGGACGAGGTGACGATGCGCGTGGGAAACGGTTCCAAAGTCGATGTGATCGCGGTCGGCACGCTACCTCTACATCTACCTTCGGGATTAATATTAGACCTAAATAATTGTTATTTGGTGCCAGCGTTAAGCATGAACATTATATCTGGATCTTGTTTGATGCGAGACGGTTATTCATTTAAATCAGAGGATAATGGTTGTTCTATTTATATGAGTAATATCTTTTATGGTCATGCACCTTTGAAGAGTGGTCTATTTTTGATGAATCTCGATAGTAGTAACACACATATTCATAATGTTGAAGCCAAAAGATGCAGAGTTGATAATGATAGTGCAACTTACTTGTGGCACTGCCGTTTAGGTCATATCAGTGTAAAGCGCATGAAGAAACTCCATACTGATGGCTTTTGGAACCACTTGATTATGAATCACTTAGTACTTGTGAACCGTGCCTCATGGGCAAGATGACTAAAACACCGTTTTCCGGTACTATGGAGAGAGCAACAGATTTGTTGGAAATCATACATACCGATGTATGTGGTCCGATGAATATTGAGGCTCGTGGCGGATATCGTTATTTTCTCACTTTCACAGATGATTTAAGCAGATATGGGTATATCTACTTAATGAAACATAAGTCTGAAACATTTGAAAAGTTCAAAGAATTTTAGAGTGAAGTTGAAAATCATCGTAACAAGAAAAAAAAATTCTACGATCTGATCGTGGAGGAGAATATTTGAGTTACGAGTTTGGTGTACATTTGAAAAATTGTGGAATAGTTTCGCAACTCATGCCACCCGGAACACCACAGCGTAATGGTGTGTCCGAACGTCGTAATCGTACTTTACTAGATATGGTGCGATCTATGATGTCTCTTACTGATTTACCGCTATCGTTTTGGGGTTATGCTTTAGAGACGGCCGCATTCACGTTAAATAGGGCACCATCAAAATCCGTTGAGACGACGCCTTATGAACTATGGTTTGGCAAGAAACCAAAGTTATCGTTTCTTAAAGTTTGGGGCGGCGATGCTTATGAGAAAAAGCTTCAACCTGATAAGCTCGAACCCAAATCGGAGAAATGTGTCTTCATAGGATACCCAAAGGAAACTGTTGGGTACACCTTCTTTCACAGATCCGAAGGCAAGACATTCGTTGCTAAGAATGGATCATTTCTAGAGAAGGAGTTTCTCTCGAAAGAAGTGAGTGGGAGGAAAGTAGAACTTGACGAGGTAACTGTACCTGCTCCCTTAATGGAAAATAGTACATCACAGAAAACTGTTTCTGCGACACCTATACCAATTAGTGAGGAAGCTAATGATGATGATCATGAAACTTCAGGACAAGATACTACTGAACCTCGTAGATCAACCAGAGTGAGATCCGCACCAGAGTGGTACGGTAATCCAGTTCTGGAAGTCATGCTACTAGATCATGATGAACCTATGAACTATGAAGAAGCGATGGTGAGCCTAGATTCCGCAAAGTGGCTAGAAGCCATGAAATCTGAGATGGGATCCATGTATGAGAACAAAGTATGGACTTTGGTTGACTTGCCCGATGATCGGCAAGCAATTGAGAATAAATGGATCTTCAAGAAAAAGACTGACGCTGACGGTAATATTACTGTCTATAAAGCTTGACTCGGTTTTCGACAAGTTCAAGAGGTTGACTACGATGAGACCTTCTCACCCGTAGCGATGCTTAAGTCTGTCAGAATCATGTTAGCAATTGCCGCATTTTATGATTATGAAATTTGGCAGATGGATGTCAAAACTGTTGGAAATATGCCCTAGAGGCAATAATAAATTGATTATTATTATATTTCCTTGTTCATGATAATCGTTTATTATCCATGCTATAATTGTATTGATAGGAAACTCAGATACATGTGTGGATGCATAGACAACACCATGTCCCTAGTAAGCCTCTAGTTGACTAGCTCGTTGATCAATAGATGGTTACGGTTTCCTGACCATGGACATTGGATGTCGTTGATAACGGGATCACATCATTAGGAGAATGATGTGATGGACAAGACCCAATCCTAAGCATAGCACTAGATCGTGTAGTTCGTATGCTAAAGCTTTGCTAATGTCAAGTATCATTTCCTTAGACCATGAGATTGTGCAACTCCCGGATACCGTAGGAGTGCTTTGGGTGTGCCAAACGTCACAACGTAACTGGGTGGCTATAAAGGTACACTACGGGTATCTCTGAAAGTGTCTGTTGGGTTGGCACGAATCGAGACTGGGATTTGTCACTCCGTGTGACGGAGAGGTATCTCTGGGCCCACTCGGTAGGACATCATCATAATGTGCACAATGTGATCAAGGAGTTGATCACGGGATGATGTGTTACGGAACGAGTAAAGAGACTTGCCGGTAACGAGATTGAACAAGGTATCGGGATACCGACGATCGAATCTCGGGCAAGTATCGTACCGATAGACAAAGGGAATTGTATACGGGATTGATTAAGTCCTTGACATCGTGGTTCATCCGATGAGATCATCGTGGAACATGTGGGAGCCAACATGGGTATCCAGATCCCGCTGTTGGTTATTGATCGGAGAACGTCTCGGTCATGTCTGCATGTCTCCCGAACCCGTAGGGTCTACACACTTAAGGTTCGATGACGCTAGGGTTATAAAGGAAGCTTGTATGTGGTTACCGAATGTTGTTCGGAGTCCCGGATGAGATCCCGGACGTCACGAGGAGTTCCGAAATGGTCCGGAGGTAAAGATTTATATATGGGAAGTCCTATTTCGGCCATCGGGACAAGTTTCGGGGTTATCGGTATTGTACCGGGACCACCGGAAGGGTCCCGGGGGCCCACCGGGTGGGGCCACCTGCCCCAGGGGGCCACATGGGCTGTAGGGGGTGCGCCTTGGCCTACATGGGCCAAGGGCACCAGCCCCAACATAGGCCCATGCGCCTAGGGTTTAAGAGGGAAGAGTCCCACTAGGGGAAGGCACCCCTAGGTGCCTTGGGGGGGAGGGAAACCTCCCTGGCCGCCGCCCCCTAGGAGATTGGATCTCCTAGGGCCGGCGCCCCTCCCCTTGGGCTCCCTATATATATGTGGGGATGGGAGGGCAGCAAACACACCTTTTTCCTTTGGTGCAGCCCCTCCCTCTCTCCCAAGTTCTTCTCCTCTCCCGTGGTGCTTAGGCGAAGCCCTGCAGGATTGCCACGCTCCTCCACCACCACCATGCCGTTGTGCTGCTGCTGGATGGAGTCTTCCTCAACCTCTCCCTCTCTCCTTGCTGGATCAAGGCATGGGAGACGTCACCGGGCTGTACGTGTGTTGAACGCGGAGGTGCCGTCCGTTCGGCACTAGGATCATCGGTAATTTGAATCACGACCAGTACGACTCCATCAACCCCGTTCACTTGAACGCTTCCGCTTAGCGATCTACAAGGGTATGTAGATGCACTCTCCTTCCCCTCGTTGCTGGTTTCTCCATAGATAGATCTTGGTGACACGTAGGAAAATTTTGAATTTCTGCTACGTTCCCCAACAAAAACTGCATTCCTGAATGGATTTCTGGAAGAAGAGTTGTATATGATGCAACCGGAAGGTTTTGTCGATCCAAAGGGAGCTAACAAAGTGTGCAAGCTCCAGCGATCCATTTATGGACCGGTGCAAGCCTCTCGGAGTTGGAATAAACGCTTTGATAGTGTGATCAAAGCATTTGGTTTTATACAGACTTTCGGTGAAGCCTGTATTTACAAGAAAGTGAGTGGGAGCTCTGTAGCATTTCTGATATTATATGTGGATGACATATTGCTGATTGGAAATGATATATAATTTCTGTATAGCATAAAGGGATACTTGAATAAGAGTTTTTCAATGAAAGACCTCGGTGAAGCTGCTTACATATTAGGCATAAAGATCTATAGAGATAGATCAAGACGCTTAATTGGACTTTCACAAAGCACATACCTTGACAAGATTTTGAAGAAGTTCAAAATGGATCAAGCAAAGAAAGGGTTCTTGCATGTGTTACAAGGTGTGAAGTTGAGTCAGACTCAATGCCCGACCACTACAGAAGATAGAGAGAAAATGAAAGATGTTCCCTATGCTTCAGCCATAGGCTCTATCATGTATGCAATGTTGTGTACCAGACCTGATGTGTGCCTTGCTATAAGTTTAGCAGGGAGGTACCAAAGTAATCCAGGAGTGGATCACTGGACAGCGGTCAAGAACATCCTGAAATACCTGAAAAGGACTAAGGATATGTTTCTCGTATATGGAGGTGACAAAGAGCTCACCGTAAGAGGTTACGTTGATGCAAGCTTTGACACTGATCCGGACAATTCTAAATCGCAAACCGGATACGTGTTTACATTAAATGGTGGAGCTGTCAGTTGGTGCAGTTCTAAACAAAGCGTCGTAGCGGGATCTACATGTGAAGCGGAGTACATAGCTGCTTCAGAAGCAGTGAACGAAGGAGTCTGGATGAAGGAGTTCATATCCGATCTAGGTGTCATACCTAGTGCATCGGGTCCAATGAAAATCTTTTGTGACAATACTGGTGCAATTGCCTTGGCAAAGGAATCCAGATTTCACAAGAGGACCAAGCACATCAAGAGATGCTTCAATTCCATCCGGGATCTAGTCCAGGTGGGAGACATAGAGATTTGCAAGATACATACGGATCTGAATATTGCAGGCCCGTTGACTAAGCCTCTTCCACGAGCAAAACATGATCAGCACCAAGGCTCCATGGGTGTTAGAATCATTACTGTGTAATCTAGATTATTGACTCTAGTGCAAGTGGGAGACTGAAAGAAATATGCCCTAGAGGCAATAATAAAGTTATTATTTATTTCCTTATATCATGATAAATGTTTATTATTCATGCTAGAATTGTATTAACCGGAAACATAATACATGTGTGAATACATAGACAAACTTAGTGTCACTAGTATGCCTCTACTTGACTAGCTCGTTAATCAAAGATGGTTATGTTTCCTAACCATGAACAAGGTGTTGTTATTTGATTAACGAGGTCACATCATTGGTTGAATGATCTGATTGACATGACCCATTCCATTAGCTTAGCACCCGATCGTTTAGTATGTTGCTATTGCTTTCTTCATGACTTATACATGTTCCTATGACTATGAGATTATGCAACTCCCGTTTCCCGGAGGAACACTTTGTGTGCTACCAAACGTCACAACGTAACTGGGTGATTATAAAGGAGCTCTATAGGTGTCTCCAAAGGTAGATGTTGGGTTGGCGTATTTCGAGATTAGGATTTGTCACTCCGATTGTCGGAGAGGTATCTCTGGGCCCTCTCGGTAATGCACATCACATAAGCCTTGCAAGCATTACAACTAATGAGTTAGTTGCGAGATGATGTATTACGGAACGAGTAAAGAGACTTGCCGGTAACAAGATTGAACTGGGTATTGGATACCGACGATCGAATCTCGGGCAAGTAACATACCGATGACAAAGGGAACAACGTATGTTGTTATGCGGTCTGACCGATAAAGATCTTCGTAGAATATGTAGGAGCCAATATGGGCATCCAGGTCCCGCTATTGGTTATTGACCGGAGATGTATCTCAGTCATGTCTACATTGTTCTCGAGCCGTAGGGTCCGCACGCTTAACGTTACGATGATAGTTATTATGAGTTTATGCATTTTGATGTACCGAAGTTAGTTCGGAGTCCCGGATGTGATCACGGACATGACGAGGAGTCTCGAAATGGTCGAGACATAAAGATTGATATATTGGAAGCCTATATTTGGACATCGGAAGTGTTCCGGGTGAAATCGGGATTTTACCGGAGTACCGGGAGGTTACCGGAACCCCCCGGGAACCAGATGGGCCTTAATGGGCTTTAGTGGAAAGGAGAAAGGGGCAGCCCAAGGTGGCCGCACGCCTCCCCCCTTCCCCTAGTCCTATTAGGACTAGGAGAGGTGGCCGGCCCCCTCTCTCTCTTTCCCCCCCTCAAGGAATCCTATTCCAACTAGGATTGGGGGGGATCCTACTCCCAGAGGGAGTAGGACTCCCTTGGCGCGCCCTCCTTGGCCGGCCGGCCCCCTCCCCCTTGGCTCCTTTATATACGGAGGCAGGGGCACCTCTAGACACACAAGTTGATCATTGTGATCGTTCCTTAGCCGTGTGCGGTGCCCCCTGCCACCATATTCCACCTCGATCATATCGTTGTAGTACTTAGGCGAAGCCCTGCGTCGGTAGAACATGAAGATCGTCACCACGCCGTCGTGCTGACGGAACTCCTCCCCGAAGCTTTGCTGGATCGGAGCCCGGGGATCGTCATCGAGCTGTACGTGTGCTAAGAACTCGGAGGTGCCGGAGTAACGGTGCTTGGATCGGTCGGATCGGGAAGAAGACGTACGACTACTTCCTCTACGTTGTGTCAACGCTTCCGTTGCGATCTACAAGGGTACGTAGATCAGACTCTCCCCTCGTTGCTATGCATCACCATGATCTTGCGTGTGCGTAGGAAATTTTTTGAAATTACTACGTTCCCCAACAGGGGGCACCCTAAAACACACAAGTTGATTGTTTAGCCGTGTGCGGTGCCCCCCTCCACAGGTTTCCACCTCGGTCATATCATTGTAGTGCTTAGGCGAAGCCCTGCGTCGGTAACTTCATCATCACCTTCATCACGCCGTTGTGCTGACGAAGCTCTCCCTCGACACTTAGCTGGATCTAGAGTTTGTGGGACGTCACCGAGCTGAACGTGTGCAGATCGCGGAGGTGCCGTACTTCCGGTGCTAGGATCGGTCGGATCGTAAAGACGTACGACTACATCAACCGTGTTGTCATAACGCTTCCACTTACGGTCTACGAGGGTACGTGGACATCACTCTCCCCTCTTGTTGCTATGCATCATCTTGATAGATCTTGCATGTGCGTAGGAAAATTTTGAAATTACTGCGTTCCCCAACAACCATGACCCCCCATGACGCCATCAATGTATCGTTAATCAATGGTGGCGTAATATAGTCAAATACGGCAGTTACTGACAGTAGTGGCCATGAATAGTCGGTCGTGCCATAGACAATCAATAGCATTTGTTACCAACCCGTTATGATACCCCTCCTAGCGCACTCTATATAAGCCAGGAGGAGGGCACCGGGCAAGGTGGAACTCTCTCATATTGTAACATACACCAAGAACAAGAACACCACATGCAGGAGTAGGGTGTTACCTCCATCGACGAGTATCTGAACCAGTATAATTCCGTGAGCATAGTCCCATCTACATTGTTTGATAGATACGATTTTCCCTACATTCACACCGGCATTGTATCATCAGGATTATATCCACGACACCAGGCTTTCTGGGGTTATTCTTTCAACGGTATGACGTGTTCGTTAACTACATGACGTCTATGAAGACTTTGTCATTGTCAAAATCTACCGCCTCGGTCTCTCGGAGTTGCTCATAGGGATAGGGTGCGCCTGTGTTCATAGGGGTGAGTGTGTACGAGTCTGGGTTTGTATTGTGTTTCTCAAAAAGAAACTTGACCTATCACTTTGGATTATGGCACATGCTAGCTTCTTTGCCCGGCGCATGTCGAACAAATATAGACTCGTGCTGATACCTACTTACATCATTTTTGTTGATCCTTTCAATGCATCTTTTGGTGGAACCTGAAGTCCATGTGTTGCTCATGTGCATGATCATTGTTGCTCTCTGAAGAATACCCAATCACTAAAGAGGGAATTCAAATTGTCGGCACGCAGCTTCCTAGCACGCTAACTTTCAATTTTGTTTCAATATTTCACCAATGTTCTTGCAAAGGGGATAAATAAATCAATCAATTGGAATAAAGGGGGAACTTGGCTACGCTGGGCCACTTTCACCTCTTTGTGGGCCTACGGCCCATTTGCTGCAGCCCCTAACTTTGATTTGCATTTGGGCTTAAATCATCGGCATATGCTCTCTTTTTTTACGTTCTCTGCTCTTCTTTTTAAGATCTTGATGATCCACACTGATCTAAAAAGAAAAGATCTTGATCCACATTGTATTGTGGCACATGCGATTCTTCGCCCGGCACTTGCAGACCGAAACGTACTTCCATCATTTTGTCGATTTTTCTTTGTTGCATCCTCTGAGGTCCATGCTTGTCATCCGCTGCTCTCTGAAGAACAGAATGATCTGATTGTTCTAGCATATGTTTACCATAACACACAAAGCCACTAGCATAATGAGCACATTAGTGTGTGCCATACTCAATCACCTAATCCAAGTCCATATCATCCCCATCATCATCCCCTCCGTTCCCTCGATCGCAACCATACCCGGAGGAGGGCATGAAACCGATCACCCGCGGCTTCTTGCCGATGTATCTTGGCAACAACGATCCTTGTCGCTTCATGTTGTTGTTGCCCTTTCCATCTCTTCTTGGAGCAAGATAGTTGGAGATGGAAGTGCGCATGTAGGCGAAGTCCGTGCAAGCTTCTCCTTGTCTGGTGAACTTGGCCACTCGCTCCACCGTCTTCTTCCTCATGTCGATCAAAACCACCCACCACTCGTGATCATCATGTGGGCCGGCATTCGTCATCAGGTAGAGAACATCCTTTGGGAGATGCTTTGCCAGAGCGTCCCTGCGGCCGCGGAAAGGCAGTAGGCATGCGGGTCCAGGCGTCGGCGCCGGAGTCGTTGGTGCAGACGTCGTACTGCTTGGCTCCGGATCGCCGGTGAAAGCAGAGCGTCGCGATCTTGTAGGCGTCGGGGCTCCGGATCGCCGGTGAAAGCAGAGCGTCGCGATCTTGTAGGCGTCGGCGCGGTAGCGCATGATGCCGACCTCGCCGTGAGGCAGGTGTCCATGGCACCCGGCCTAATTGAATGATCTCGAGTTCTGAGGCCACGCACTCGGGAGACAATCACACAATGTATACATAGAGTTTAAAATATGGCAACGAACAATGCATTTACGCTAAGTGAACAATGTGTTTATGCCCATCTCAAGTGGAAGTCAGAAAGAATGGAATGCTCTCGTCTACTCTCATCGTCATAATGCGCCTTCCAATGGCGTCTGGCTGCAGTACAATTGGTGCCGTAATCCTCATGTCCTTGCGTATGAACCTATACTGTATGGGAGGGGAGGCTGGACGAACTGACCGAGTGACAAAATGGCGACCTCAGGGGGAGAAGCACAGAGACAGAACCGGCTAAAGTGTAAACCCCTGAATCCAAAACTTCTACGGTGGTCATGCCCATGCTCCCACGCTGATGTTTCTGATGCTACACTGGTTGCTGCCTATGATGAAGATGCAACCTCGATGGCACTTCCGAGTGGCCACGCAGCTTCAACAAACGCGTCGCTGTAAGGAACCTTCTTTACCAATGTCATCTCCTGTTGGGGATCAACACCTGCGAGATGGAAAGCGAAACGAATGAGATAGGTCTCTAATAGATGTACACGATGATGGACATTTTTTACTTAGTACTGAGCCTCTTACCAAATCCATCCACAAGCAGTGTGTACTGGTACACAAGATCCATGCAAATGTATGGAACGTTATCCTTCTGGACACCAGGGTAGCTAGATTGGGCATCATTCACGTTCAATTTACAAGCACGCTTGGCAGCTTCCTCAAAGTCTGAAGGTTTGACCTTGGCAACAGCGGCATTCGAGTTGATGAAACCAGCCTGAGCAGGAACCACGGAAAGCTTAGAAGTGCATTAAGAGAAAGAGTAGCAAGGTGAAATTTATCTTCAAAAGGAGGACAGTGCTAGAATCAGACGTTCCATAACTTACCTCAGCAGCCCTGTCAAAGAAAAACGACGCTACAAAGAGATTCTTCTGGCCAGCACCACCACCACCATTCCAAATGCCACCAAAGGAACATTTCATGTGAGTGCATGCTTCATCTACTTTAAGAGCTTTCACTACATCAGCCCTGCATTCCGAAAAACTACTGCCAGAAGGTGCAGCCGATGCTTCAAATGTATTGCCACCATACTTGTATTGCCCTAAAATCATAAATGCCATTAGAATAGAGTCCTCCTATGATCAGCACAATGAAAACAAGCATGTCATGTCATAATCTGCTCGTGGTTCGTATTTGCTGTGAGTTTTTGTGGACATAATACAAAGTATAGTAATACATGGTAATACAAGTACTTTTAACTGAAGGATGATAAACGGCAAAGACTAACAAGCAGAACCAATAAGATAGTTTGTCCTGTAAAGAATGGTAATGTACACAAAACAAATTTGAAGAATTCGTCCTATTGTAAGCCTGAGTTTGTTTCACAAGATAGCAAAGCTGACTTCTTTTGGGAACAAACTTCACTGAATGGGCAGGGAACTGGTTTGGACTTTTAAGATGCAGGTACAAGACAATAGCAGAACAGTAAGGCAGAAGAAAGCAGTCATACCCTGATGTCCAGCCAATACACAGTTGCTGTAACCATTGGCATTGCCAGCTTTTAAGATCTCTGCTCTAGCAGCCAGCAATCCGTAGCGCAAATAACTGCAACAAAAGTTCACAGTTATATTCATGATTTAAACTCATCATACCTTGGACGAGAATAATCATGTGATGTCACTTCCATTAGTGATACACCAAAAACTTATTACCCCGCAGAGCACAAGTGGATGCATGACTAAAGTCAGTTCAGATTAGGTATTGGTTGAACCGATGGCAATATGGTTGTCTACAATGCAGTTGCCTTGAAACAGTGTTAAATAAAGTCATGCTTTTCGTGAGATTACTCAGCTGTTTTTACTGATGGAATTTTACACATTCACATTGGGATCATCATGAAATTTCTCTCATTATGAATTATTTTAGGTCATTAATGTATTGCGGTGACATGATTGTTTCTTACATAATTACACATTTTTCTTCTTTCAGTGATTTATGACTAATCAATCCAATTAGACATAAACAAGATTTGCAGGACAGTACCACCATCAGGTGCTTAAATAGGTTTTCATAATTGTTACTTTGTGTTATGCTTAGAAACATCAGCAGAGGGTTCACAAATTACCAGGATAATAATTTGGCCAAACAGGAGGAACAGCAAAAAGCTAACGGAAGTTATAATATCAACCTGTGCACATAAAGATGATATGTTGTCCCTTTAAGGAAAAGCTTCTTCACGTATGATTCTTCACCATCTGCTGGTTTAGGAGCCTTTTCAGCATCCTTCTCTGGGATAGCATACGCCATTTGGACAGATCCACCGCCAAGGTCAACCACACCAACTGTGTCTGCGTACGTCTTTCCCAGATTTCCCAACAGATAATTAATGGTAACCTGTAAGATTAGAAGAGTGAGTGAGAGAGATATGGTATATGTCCCTGCACTAGAAGGTAAACAAAGCAGCAAAGCTTATGAATAATTCCTAAACACTCAGCTTAGCGCAATAATAGGCCTGGTCGGTGGTTACCTTGAACTCTACTTACATATACAATTTTACATGTCTATACCATCTATATCTATATCTGATACTATATCTATACCACTATATAGTGTGGGAATAACTTTGAATATTGGCTGTTGGACGAAGAAGCCAATCAAACGGTGGAAGGTTGGCAAATTCGAGCATTCTTGGTCATTGGATATCTTATTCAATACACAAGATTTTGCCATGCATGCGTACTATCTAGAATATTCCATTACTAAGCTTAAGCACAATGCACCCTATGCACAAACCTCAAAGCACTATGTTTCTCCTTTGTTCTACAATGTTCCATACTTTAAGACTGCCAACTTTTATCTTCTAAATGAATTGCTATTGCTTTTTTACTTTATGAATATCAATGTATAATATGCACAAATCGTATCACTTTATTAAAGAAAACACACACACAAGAAACTCCATTGCTACAGTAGCATAGCAATGTAACATGCCCCTGAAAGAATTGACATTCACTTTTGCTTTATTTACTTCTTGTACTACAAGGCTATGACAGTATCTTCATAAAATGATTTATATTTATTTTTCAGTGCCATGAACTACAAGAATTAAATCTACATCTCATACATGATGCATACATGACTAATATCTAGTTGTGTTATGTGATATGTCAATATGCAATCATACATTGGTTATGTATAAGTTCTCACGTGCAATGCACGCGTACCTTACTAGTAAACCATCAAATATCAGTTCATAACTTAGGAAAATGGCATGTAGTCTTCTAAAAAATGAAATACATGCAGTAATAAAAAAATTACTCAAGGGCCTTAGAATAACATGAAATGCAACCATATGTGATAAGTAAGGCCAGCATCCTACCCATTCATATGCACCTTCCTGAGTTCCATCAAGAACTGTGACCCAATCCGGCTGGTTCTTAAATGAACTCTTTTCACGAAGAAGGTCCCTAACCTGCATTTTTGTGGATACATTAACATCCAGGTACACAATCAACCATGGCAAATTGGTAATAACGTAACAAAAACCTCACTGAAACAAAACAAAAAAGCATAATAACCCACAATGCAGACAATGATGATGATGATGATAAGATAGAAGACCATTTACCGCTTGCAAGATCTCTTCGGATTTTCCTGCTCCCAACGCTCTTAGCCCTGCTGTGGCCTGTAAATGAACAAGGAAGCTAAGAACATCAACAAGCAACGATTACAGAATCAGTTAGTGTGAACGAACCACTTACTCCAACTCTGACAGGCGTCTGGTCGCGCAATTCAGCCGGAACCACTTCCTTGGCCTTCTCAATGAGGGAGACGAGCGATTGAGCAGCCTCGCGCGGGTCCTGGGCGTACGCGCTAAGTCCAGGCTTTGTCTGCAAGGGCGGAAGGGGAACGGAATTCAGCCGACGAAGACCCGGACCAGATCCAGATCCGATGGACGAACGGGCCGTCGTCTTACCTGGACGAAGAGCTCGATGTCGGTGCCAATGTGGACCAGATCCAGGTTGCCATCGAAGCAGAAGACGTGGACGCGGCTGCCGGAGCTGCCGGCGTCGAATATGACGGCGTACTTCTTACCCCCGGCGGCCCCGGCCCCTCCTCCCAGGGGCCTCTGGGCGGCCCCGGCGGGCGCGCGCGGCATGAGCAGGAGCACGAGCGAGACGAGGGCGAGGGGCGCGAGCACGACGAGCAGCACCCCGCGGTAGCGGTGCACGCGGTCGGCGAGCGTGTCCTGGCGGCCGGCGCCGGGCAGCTGCGAGTAGCGGCGCATCTTGTCGGCGGGCAGGAGGAGGAGGTCGGGCGAGGAGGGCGTGCGGTAGCGGATGCGGCCCCCGGGGCCGGGGGGCGACGGCTGCTTGACCGCCTCTAGATCCTCCGCGGGATCCAGCGCTCCCGTCCGTCCGCTCCGCTCCGCGCGCGTCGGCGTGGGGTAGGCGAGGCGAGGGATGGAGGGCCGATCTGCGCGAGCCTCGGGGGTGGAGTTTTAGGCGGGCGGGCGTGCGTCGGTGGGTTTGACTTCGGGCGGGGTGGCGTCGGGATCCGGGCGCGCGCTGGGGAAATGCGTGCGCCTCGGGACGTGGCGCGGTGGTCTCTGGCTGCTGTGCTGCCGCCGGGCGCGCGCGCGACAGAGGCGGGAGGGAGGTGGCGGTGGCGTGCGGAAAGGACGGCGCTTTGTAGCGGCCGCGGCGGGGGAGGGGGTGAGGGTTGCTTGTGCGGGTTCGCCGTGCCCGTGCCCGTGCCGGTGCGGTTGGGTCGGGGTTGGCTTCGTCCGCGCGCGTGTGCGGAGTTGGCCGGACGGCACCGGAGCTGCGGTGCTCGGTAATTTCTCACGGTGCTGGTCCACGGCTGCGCCGGACCGTGATTGGTTGGTGCAGGTAATTGACCGTGTACGCGCCAACCAGAGAGCGTGTTGACGTGGTGATGGATTCAGCGATCCAGTTAAACTTTTTTTTGGAAAAAACTTTCGATGGATTCACCCATAGTCACGGCAGTACAAACAATAAAATAAAAGTAACAAGTCCATAGACCATTACCGACGAATATAAGCACTGAAGCCGTAGTCACCCCTTACCAATGCCGGACAAATCTTGTTGTGGCAACAATGAGGAAGTCATCATGTTAAGACCTCCCGGAACCAGCGCAACAGAGCAACCATCATCGATGAAGAGAAGCTCAAAAATATATAGCCTGTAGACACATGGATGCAGATGAACGTGGACCAAATCCAAGTAGATTCACTGAAGACAAAAACCGACTAAATCTTCAAAGATCAACTAGAGACACACCTCCAAATGCCCTCGGATGATGCTAGAAGTATCACCGGGATGGGGCTAGGCAAGGAGAACCTCATTTCATCTTCAAGAAGCCGCTGACGCCTCGTCTTTCTAAGTAGGACACAAAACCTAAACCGAGACAAAGAGACACCTAAAACGAAGCAGGACCCATCCCACTGGCAAGGGTCGAGGTCCACCGCACCTCCATTGCATAAAGGCCACAAAAATTGAGACAAATTGTGGCAACAACGACATGATTTAGGAATCTCTATCATCCAAGTAAAAGCACATGCAAAGGGATACGCTACCAGACGCGTGCTTTAGTAGCAATCCATTTTATCCTTGAGGAAGCCCACTCAGTGCACACAAATTTTTCTCAATTCTTTTACTAGAGTGACCTACAACTTTTTTACTTGAATTGGAAAAACACAACAAACACGATGTTTTGGATCATAAACAAAAACATTACTCTCTCATGTACATATTAATTGTCATTGATTTAGTACAATGGAAAACAAAACAATTCCCATAACGATGAAACTTTTCAAAGGCATCTTTCTATACCTATTAATAAAGGAAGGACTATTTTATTCCCAACTACTACGTGTTTTACATAAAATCCCTTGATCTTTCTGATATTCAACTCGCAATTCGGGCTTAAATTAGATTTTTTTTTTGCTTTTGCGGAAAAATCCCTTATGTTTTTCTAATCAACTCGCGGTTCAGTTCTAAGTCAGATTTTTGCTTTTATAGTAAACCCCATGATATTTAGGATAATCAACTCACGCTCCATATCAAATTCTTTAAAAAAATCCATATCTTTAAAACCGTAACTTCAAATTTAACATGTATATAGAATTTGATTAAAAAATATATATAATCTAAATATGATGTTATTTTATCTATTAAGAATTTTTTAAATGATATTTAGGGTGCTAGTCTAATCAATATCGCATGATCCACCTTTCTTTCGTACCGGTGCCGATCCAGACTAAAAATGAATGCCTCCGCAAAACCAAATTGGAGACGAAAGAAACTATCTATAACGACACATGCACGCCTCGTCAAAACCTCGCGGGAAAAAGAGCAGATTTCTCATCTTATGCCGAGAGAGAGAGAGAGAGAGAGAGAGAGATGCCTTAGGATTGACCATATTCAAACACATTTATGATTGTGTGAGCACTAAGGCCACCGTCAGTGAGTGTGGAAAAGAGAATAAATGGCAACATAGATGGATGGCATGTGTGGAAATAAAGGACAAAGACCTATTGGGGTATTGAATCATGGTTATTGGGTGAAAGGCGTGCGATTTTTCTTCTTCTGTTGCAACACACAGACTCTTTTGCTAATCATATTTATAATGTAGGAAGTGATTTGATTTAATTTGATTGAGATAGTGCAAAATATTTGATTTGATTAGGTTTCCTATATCCGACCTATATCTAGAATGTCCGCATTTGATTTGATGGAGTTAATGCAAAATATTTGATTTGATTTGATTGCCCATATCCAATCTATATCTAGAATGTTCGCATTTGATTTGATTGAGTTAATGCAATTACATTACACCCATGGTGTTGCAAAAGATTTGTTTTGATTTGATTGAGTTAATGCGCGATATGGGAGGAAAGGCTTGACTAATGAACGTACGGCCACCAACTCCCCCTTTAATACTAGAGATTGTCCTTATATAATGAAAAGACAATAAACGTAATGGTAACGCGAAGCGGGACAAGAAAGAAAAAACACAGGCAAAGGAACCATGCAATTAAAGCATTTTGGATATTTTTTGATGTGATAAATATAGGAATTTCTTTAAATCTAAACAATCGGTATGCAATCACGAGCCCTTATCGTATTTGCAACCGTCCAGGTTCATTATCTAATGCATGCAACACCAAAGATCTATAAAAGGACAAGGGGTGCGACAATGGAAGCAACCAATCACCTACAAACACCAGTTCAGACCTCCCCACCAGGAGGGGTATTCTCTGTCGACATGGCACTAAAACCATGGGCTCCCATAGGTTTGTTGATGATTACGCTGGCGTTGATCTTCGTCAGTCTCCCGTTGCCAGTGGACTCAAAATCATGTGTTGAAATGATAGGCAACCAATTGGTGACCACCTTGAGGGACAAATGCTTTCTTGCTTTCAATCCATCAACAAGACCTGGTTCAAATCCCGTTGCGAAGAAAGAGTGCTGCCAGGCGGTAGGCAAAGGTCTTGAGCGGTCCAGGGGAAACATGTGCCTTTGTAACTACATGAAGTTAAATCCTGGCCTCGGTGGGCCTCCTGTCTTGGGTGGGCCTACTATGGCTGAATTGTGCAAGCTTAGCGAAAGGACCAAACAAATCTGTGGAAGCTAATTCACTTTAAAAAATCCGTGGAAACTAATAAGAAGGAAAAGCAATGAAGGGGAGCCGAGATGGTGTAGTGTCCTACTCATATTATTATGCTCCGGTAGTAGTTGTTGTTCCATTATTTTGATGGTTTCATGTATATATGTTTATACCCCCCAAAAATGTATGTGTGTTTATGTTTGCAATAATATATAAAGGGACTCCCATCTGGCTACATTTGATAAATTTCCCCTATTGCTTTTTTCTTGTTCCATTATTTTCACGCCCAATGCGACATGTATAACATAATTCTGCTTCCATGGTTTACGTCCCAAGATCTCAATTAGTGGCACCAAAGAACCTAGAGCTGCCGCTAGCTTCCGGATGCGGCGCAAGCGAATGGGGCACGCTGGGGGTTGAGGGTGCGGTGGTGCTTCTCTGGTATCTTTGGTCATGCACGTGACAGAGTGGGGTAGGTGGTGGCGGTCAATGGAACGGGTGGTGCTTTGAAGTGGCCACAACGGGGGAAGAGGAGGTGGGGGCTGCTTGCGGGTTCGTCATGCATGTGCCAGTGAGGTTGGGTTTGTTTCGTCCACATGCGCGTGCGAAGTTGGCCGAATGCCACCGAAGCTGTTGTGCTTGGTAAATACGGAGTGGAGTTTGTTTTAAACCCTGGGATTATAAAGTTTGATATAAATGAACCCCGACATCCAAATACCTAAAATTGATACACTGGCCTCACTGATCCCGGTCAATCCTAACCTTATAGAGAGGTAAAATCTTGTTTATTCCCCGATGTATCTCTCACACAAATTCACTCCCATGCCTGGTCCACTTTCCTATCTTATTGTCACCGTGATGGCAGGGTCATCGTTCTCCTCTATGCGCCTGCTCCTAGAATGGCAGTGGCCACCATCATGTTGCCCCACAATCTAGAGTTGGCATTCGCGTGCCATGTGGTCATTGCTATGGCATCTGCTGATGACCTGTAAGTCGATATGTCTCAAACATATCTAATTTTCCAAACTCTTTTTCCATTGCTTTGGTCTCTAATTTGTTTCCGAATGACACTAACCCAGATTACCGTTATTTTCAACAAAATTACCATATGTTGTTTTTGTGCAAAAATAAAAGTACTTAATGCGGGACAGAGATTTTTTTGAGAATTATTTTAAAATACTTTAGGAATTATGGAGCGAAGATGGACCGAAGGGGGGCCACCAGGCCCTTGCATGCCCAGGTAGCTGATGACCCACAAGTATATGGGATCTATCGTAGTCCTTTCGATAAGTAAGAGTGTGAACCCAATGAGGAGCAGAAGGAAATGACAAGCGGTTCTCTGCAAGGTATTCTCTGCAAGCACTGACATTATCGGTAACGGATAGTTTTGTGATAAGGTAAATCGTAACGGGTAACAAGTAAATAAAGTAAACAAGGTGCAGCAAGGTGGCCCAATCCTTTTTGTAGCAAAGGACAAGCCTGGACGAACTCTTATATAAAGCAAAGCACTTCCGAGGACACATGGGAATTGTTGTCAAGTTAGTTTTCATCATGCTCATATGATTCGTGTTCGTTACTTTGATAATTTGATATGTGGGTGGACCGGTGCTTGGGTGCCGCCCTTCCTTTGACAAGCCTCTCACTTATGATTAACCCCTCTCGCAAGCATCCGCAACTGCGAAAGAAGAATTAAGCTAACCCTAACCATAACATGAGACATATGGATCCAAATCAGCCCCTTACGAAGCAACACATAAACTAGGGTTTAAGCTTCTGTCACTCTAGCAACCCATCATCTATGTATTACTTCCCAATGCCTTCCCCTAGGCCCAAATAATGGTGAAGTGTCATGTAGTCGACGTTCACATAACACCACTAGAGGAAAGACAATATACATCTCATCAAAATATCGAACGAATACCAAATTCACATGATTACTTATAACAAGACTTCTCCCATGTCCTCGGGAACAAACGTAACTACTCAAAAAACATATTTATGATCAAGATCAGAGGAGTATTAATTATCATTAAGGATCTGAAAATATAATCTTCGACCAAATAAACCAACTAGCATCAACTACAAGGAGTAATCATCACTACTAGCAACCCACAGGTACCAATATGAGGTTTTGGGACCAAGATCGAATACAAGAGATGAACTAGGGTTTGAGAGGAGATGGTGCTGGTGAAGATGTTGATGGAGATTGACCCTCTCTCGATGAGAGGATCGTTGGTGATGACGATGGCTCGATTTCCCCCTCTCGGAGGGGAGTTTCCCTGGCAGAACAGCTCCGCCGGAGCCCTAGATTGGTTCTGCCCGGGTTCTGCCTCGAGACGGCGGCGCTTCGTCCTGAAAGCTTCATTCTGATTTTTTTTCCAGGTCAAAACACACCATATAGGCAAAGATGGGCCCCGGAGGCCTGCCAGGGGCCCACAAGGTCGGGGGCGTGCCCTCCACCCTTGTGGCTGGCTGGTGGCCCCCCTCTGGTACTTTCTTCACCCAATATTTTATATATATTCCAAAAATAAGCTCCGTGAAGTTTCAGGACCTTTGGAGTTGTGCAGAATAGGTCTCTAATATTTGCTCCTTTTTTAGTCCAGAATTCCAGCTGCCGGCATTCTCCCTCTTCATGTAAACCTTATAAATAAGAGAGAAAAGGCATAAGTATTGTGATATAATGTATAATAACAACTCATAGTGCAATAAATATCAATATAAAAGCATGATGCAAAATGTACGTATCAACTCTCCCAAGATTAGACCTCGCTTGTCCTCAAGCGAAAGCCGAAATCGATAAATATGTCCACATGTTTAGAGATAGAGGTGTCGATAAAAATAAAATACAGACACGAGGGCATCATGATCATCTTTAGAACAACAACATATATTGTCATATAATTTTCTTATGTTAGAGTAACAATTTGTTCACAAGGTAGAGTATGAATCAGAAACTTTATTGAAAACTAACAAACTATGATCTCAGTCATTGAAGCAATTGCAATTTATCATAACATCAGAAAGAGTCAATTAAAGAGATTTTCAGCAAGTCCACATACTCAACTTGAAGGAAATATGCCCTAGAGGCAATAATAAAGTTATTATTTATTTCCTTATATCATGATAAATGTTTATTATTCATGCTAGAATTGTATTAACCGGAAACATAATACATGTGTGAATACATAGACCAACAGAGTGTCACTAGTATGCCTCTACTTGACTAGCTCGTTAATCAAAGATGGTTATGTTTCCTAACCATGAACAAAGAGTCGTTATTTGATTAACGAGGTCACATCATTAGTTGAATGATCTGATTGACATGACCCATTCCATTAGCTTAGCACCCGATCGTTTAGTATGTTGCTATTGCTTTCTTCATGACTTATACATGTTCCTATAACTATGAGATTATGCAACTCCCGTTTACCGGAGGAACACTTTGGGTACTACCAAACGTCACAACGTAACTGGGTGATTATAAAGGAGTACTACAGGTGTCTCCAATGGTAGATGTTGGGTTGGCGTATTTCAAGATTAGGGTTTGTCACTCCGATTGTCGGAGAGGTATCTCTGGGCCCTCTCGGTAATACACATCACATAAGCCTTGCAAGCATAATAACTAAGATGTTAGTTATGAGATGATGTATTACAGAACGAGTAAAGAGACTTGCCAGTAACAAGATTGAACTAGGTATTGGATACCGACGATCGAATCTCGGGCAAGTAACATACCGATGACAAAGGGAACAACGTATGTTGTTATGCGGTCTGACCGATAAAGATCTTCGTAGAATATGTGGGAGCCAATATGGGCATCCAAGTCCCGCTATTGGTTATTGACCGGAGACATGTCTCGGTCATGTCTACATTGTTCTCGAACCGTAGGGTCCGCACGCTTAATGTTACGATGACAGTTATTATGAGTTTATGCATTTTGATGTACCGAAGGTTGTTCGGAGTCCCGGATGAAATCACGGACATGACGAGGAGTCTCGAAAAGGTCGAGACGTAAAGATTGATATATTGGAAGCCTATGTTTGGGCACCGGAAGCGTTCCGGGTGAAATCGGGATTTTTCCGGATTACCGGGAGGGTTACCGGAACCCCCCGGGAGGTAAATGGGCCTATTGGGCCTTAGTGGAAAAGAGAGAAGAGGCAGCCCACACCTGGCCGGCGCCCCCCACCTTTCCCAAGTCCTATTAGGACTAGGAGAGGTGGGCCGGCCCCCTCTTTCTCCTTCTTCCCCAAGAGTCCTAGTTGGAATAGGATTGGGGGGAAGGAGTCCTACTCCCGGTGGGAGTAGGACTCCTCCCTGCGCCTCCCCCTCCTAGCCGGCCGAACCCCCTGCCCCTGGCCTTTATATACGGGGGCAGGGGCACCACAACACACACAAGTTAATCGTTCCTTAGCCGTGTGCGGTGCCCCCTGCCACCAAATTCCACCTCGATCATACCGTTACAGTGCTTAGGCGAAGCCCTGCGTCGGTAGTACATCAAGATCGTCACCACGCCGTCGTGCTGACGGAACTCTTCCTCGACGCTTTGCTGGATCGGAGCCCGAGGAACGTCATCGAGCTGAACGTGTGCTAAGAACTCGGAGGTGCCGGAGTAACGGTGCTTGGATCGGTTGGATCGGGAAGAAGACGTACGACTACTTCCTCTACATTGTGTGATCGCTTCCGCAGTCGGTCTGCGTTGGTACGTAGTCAACACTCTCCCCTCTCGTTGTTGTGCATCACCATGATCTTGCGTGTGCGTAGGAAATTTTTTGAAATTACTGCGTTCCCCAACAGTGGCATCCGAGCCAGGTTTTATGGTTTGATGTTATATGCACGAGTAGAACACAAGTGAGTTGTGGGCGATACAAGTCATACTGCCTACCAGCATGTCATACTTTGGTTCGGCGGTATTGTTGGTTGAGACGATCCGGACCAACCTTACGCGTACTCTTACGCGAGACCGGTTCCCTCGACGTGCTTTGCACACAGATGGCTTGCGGAAGACTGTCTCTCCAACTTTAGTTGAACCAAGTGTGACTACGCCCGGTCCTTGAGAAGGTTAAAACGGAGTCTATTTGGCAAACTATCGTTGTGGTTTTGATGCGTAGGTGAGATGAGTTCTTACTTAAGCCCGTAGCAGCCACGTAAAACTTGCAACAACAAAGTAGAGGACGTCTAACTTGTTTTTGCAGGGTATGTTGTGATGTGATATGGTCAAGGCATGATGCTGATTTTATTGTATGAGATGATCATGTTTTGTAACCGAGTTATCGGCAACTGGCAGGAGCCATATGGTTGTCGCTTTATTGTATGCAATGCAATCGCGATGTAATGCTTTATTTTATTACTAAGCGGTAGTGATAGTCGTGGAAGCATAAGATTGGCGAGACGACAACGATGCTACGATGAAGATCAAGGTGTCGCGCCGGTGACGATGGTGATCATGACGATGCTTCGGAGATGGAGATCACAAAGCACAAGATGATGATGGCCATATCATATCACTTATATTGATTGCATGTGATGTTTATCTTTTTATGCATCTTATCTTGATTTGATTGACGGTAGCATTATAAGATGATCTCTCACTAAATTATCAAGAAGTGTTCTCCCTGAGTATGCACCGTTGCAAAAGTTCTTCGTGCTGAGACACCACGTGATGATCGGGTGTGATAGGTTCTACGTTCAAATACAACGGGTGCAAAACAGTTGCACACGCGGAATACTCAGGTTATACTTGACGAGCCAAGCATATACAGATATGGCCTCGGAACACGGAGACCGAAAGGTCGAGCGTGAATCATATAGTAGATATGATCAACATAGCGATGTTCACCATTGAAAACTACTCCATCTCACGTGATGATCGGTTATGGTTTAGTTGATTTGGATCACGTGATCACTTAGAGGATTAGAGGGATATCTATCTAAGTGGGAGTTCTTAAGTAATATGATTAAATTGAACTTAAATTTATCATGAACTTAGTCCTAGTAGTATTTTGCAAATCATGTTGTAGAACAATAGCTCGCATTGTTGCTTCCCTGCGTTTTATTTTGATATGTTCCTAGAGAAAATTATGTTGAAAGATGTTAGTAGCAATGATGCGGATTGGATCCGTGATCTGAGGTTTATCCTCATTGCTGCACAGAAGAATTATGTCCTTGATGCACCGCTAGGTGACAGACCTATTGCAGGAGCAGATGCAGACGTTATGAACGTTTGGCTAGCTCAATATGATGACTACTTGATAGTTTAGTGCACCATGCTTAACGGCTTAGAATCGGGACTTCAAAGACGTTTTGAACGTCATGGACCATATGAGATGTTCCAGGAGTTGAAGTTAATATTTCAAGCAAATACCCGAGTTGAGAGACATGAAGTCTCCAGCAAGTTCTATAGCTAAAAGATGGAGGAGAATCGCTCAACTAGTGAGCATGTGCTCAGATCGTCTGGGTACTACAATCGCTTGAATCAAGTGGGAGTTAATCTTCCAGATAAGATAGTGATTGACAGAATTCTCTAGTCACCATCACCAAGTTAGTAGAACTTCGCGATGAACTATAATATGCAAGGGATAACAGAAACAACTCCCAAGCTCTTCGTGATGCTGAAATCAACGAAGGTAGAAATCAAGAAAAACATCAAGTGTTGATGGTTGACAAGACCACTAGTTTCAAGAAAAGGGCAAAGGGAAGAAGGGGAACTTCAAGAAGAACGGCAAGCAAGTTGCTGCTCAAGTGAAGAAGCCCAAGTCTGATCCTAAGCCTGAGACTAAGTGCTTCTACTGCAAAGGGACTGGTCACTGGAAGCGGAACTACCCCAAGTGATTGGCGGATAAGAAGGATGGCAAAGTGAACATAAGTATATTTGATATACATGTTATTGATGTGTACTTTACTAGTGTTTATAGCAAACCCTTAGTATTTGATACTAGTTCAGTTGCTAAGTTTAGTAACTCGAAACGGGAGTTGCAGAATAAACAGAGACTAGTTAAGGGTGAAGTGACGATGTGTGTTGGAAGTGGTTCCAAGATTGATATGATCATCATCGCACACTCCCTATACTTTCGGGATTAGTGTTGAACCTAAATAAGTGTTATTTGGTTTTTTGCGTTGAGCATGAATATGACTTGATCATGTTTATTGCAATACGGTTATTCATTAAAGTAAGAGAATAAATTGTTGTTCTGTTTACATGAATAAAACCTTATATGGTTACACACCCAATGAAAATAGTTCATTGGATCTCGATCTTAGTGATACACATATTCATAATATTGAAACCAAAAGATGCGAAGTTAATAATGATAGTGCAACTTATTTGTGGCACTGCTGTTTAGGTCATATTGGTATAAAGCACATGAAGAAACTCCATGCTGATGGGTTTTTGGAATCACTTGATTATGAATCACTTGATGCTTGCGAACCATGCCTTTTGGGCAAGATGACTAAAACGCCGTTCTCCGGAACAATGAAGCAAGCAACAGATTTGTTGGAAATCATACATACTGATGTATGTGGTCCGATGAATATTTAAGGCTTGCAGCGGGTATCATTATTTTCTGACCTTCACAGATGATTTGAGCAGATATGGGTATATCTACTTAATGAAATAGAAGTCTGATACATTTGAAAAGTTCATATAATTTTAGAGTGAAGTGGAAAATCATCGTAACAAGAAAATAAAGTTTCTACGATCTGATCGTGGAAAAGAGTATTTGAGTTACGAGTTTGGTCTTCAGTTAAAACAATGTGAAATAGTTTCACTACTCAAGCCACCTGGAACACCACAACATAATGGTGTGTCCGAACGTCATAACCGTACTTTATTGGATATAGTGCAATATATGATGTTTCTTACCGATTTATCACTATCGTTTTTGGGGTCATGCATTAGAGACAGCTGCATTCACGTTAAATAGGGCACCATATAAATTCGTCGAGACGACACCGTGTGAACTATGGTTTGGCAAGAAACCTAAGCTGTCGTTTCTTAAAGTTTGGGGTTGCGATGCTTATATGAAAAGGTTTCATCCTGATAAGCTCAAACTCAAATCGGAGAAGTGCGTCTTCATAGGATATCCAAAGGAAACTATTGGATACACCTTCTATCACAGATCCGAAGGCAAGACTTTTGTTGCTAAAAAATTCGGAAACTTTCTGGAGAAGGAGTTTCTCTCGAAAGAAGTGAGTAGGAGGAAAGTAGAACTTGACGAGGTAACTGTACCTGCTCCCTTGTTGGAAAGTAGCACATCACAGAAAACTGTTTCTGTGACACCTACACCAGTTAGTGAGGAAGCTAATGATGATGATCATGAAACTTCAGAACAAGATACTACTGAACCTCGTAGATCAACCAGAGTAAGATCCGCGCCAGAGTGGTACGGTAATCCTTTTCTGGAAGTCATGCTACTAGATCATGATGAACCTACGAACTATGAAGAAGCGATGGTGAGCCCAGATTCCGCAAAGTGGCTTGAAGCCATGAAATCTGAGATATGATCCATGTTTAAGAACAAAGTATGGACTTTGGTTGACTTGCCTGATGATCGGCAAGCAATTGAGAATAAATGGATCTTCAAGAGGAAGACGGACGTTGATAGTAGTGTTACTATCTACAAAGCTAGAATTGTCGCAAAAGGTTTTTCGACAAGTTCAAGGTGTTGACTACGATGAGAGTTTCTCACTTGTATCTATGCTCGAGTCTGTCCGAATCATGTTAGTAATTGCCACATTTTATGAAATCTGGCAAAAGGATAAACAAAACTGCATTCCTTAATGGACTTATTAAAGAAGAGTTGTATATGATGCAACAGATGGTTTTGTCAATCCGAAAGGGGCTAACAATATGTGCAAGCTCCAGCGATCCATCTGTGGACTAGTGCAAGTATCTCGGAATTGGAATATACGCCTTGATGAGTTGATCAAAGCATATAGTTTTATACAGACTTGCGGTGAAGCCTGTATTTACAAGAAAGTGAGTGGGAGCACTACAGCAATTCTGATAAGTATATGTGAATGACATATTGTTGATCGGAAATAATGTAGAATTATTCTGTAAAGCATAAAGGAGTGTTTGAAAGGAGTTTTTTAAAGAAAGACTTCGGTGAAGCTGCTTACATATTGAGCTTCAAGATCTATAGAGATAGATCAAGACGCTTGATAAGTTTTTTCAATGAATACAAACCTTGACAAGATTTTGAAGTAGTTCAAAATGGAGCAGTCAAAGAAAAAGTTCTTGCCTGTATTACAAGGTGTGAAGTTGAGTAAGACTCAAAGCCCGACCACGGCAGAAGATAGAAAGAGAATGAAAGTCATTCCCTATGCCTTGGCCATAGGTTCTATAAAGTATGTCATGCTGTATACCAGATCTATTGTATACCCTGCACTGATTTGGCAAGGGAGTACAATAGTGATCTAGGAGTAGATCACTGGATAGCGGTCAGAATTATCCTTAGTGAAATAAGGATATGTTTCTCGATTATGGACGTGACAAAAAGGTTCATCGTAAAGGGTTACGTCGATGCAAGTTTTTGACACTAATCCAGATGAATCTATAAGTCTCAATCTGGATACATATTGAAAGTGGGAGCAATTAGCTAGAGTAGCTCCGTGCAGAGCATTATAGACAAAGAATTTTGCAAAATACTTACGGATCTGAATGTGACAGACCCGTTGACTAAAATTATCTCACAAGCAAAACATGATCACACCTTAGTACTCTTTGGGTGTTAATCACATAGATATGTGAACTAGATTACTGACTCTAGTAAACCCTTTGAGTGTTGGTCACATGACGATGTGAACTATGGGTGTTAGTCACATGGTGATGTGAACTATTGCTGTTAAATCACATGGCGATGTGAACTAGATTATTGACTCTAGTGCAAGTGGGAGACTGAAGGAAATATGCCCTAGAGGCAATAATAAAGTTATTATTTATTTCCTTATATCATGATAAATGTTTATTATTCATGCTAGAATTGTATTAACCGGAAACATAATACATGTGTGAATACATAGACCAACAGAGTGTCACTAGTATGCCTCTACTTGACTAGCTCGTTAATCAAAGATGGTTATGTTTCCTAACCATGAACAAAGAGTTGTTATTTGATTAACGAGGTCACATCATTAGTTGAATGATCTGATTGACATGACCCATTCCATTAGCTTAGCACCCGATCGTTTAGTATGTTGCTATTGCTTTCTTCATGACTTATACATGTTCCTATAACTATGAGATTATGCAACTCCCGTTTACCGGAGGAACACTTTGGGTACTACCAAACGTCACAACGTAACTGGGTGATTATAAAGGAGCACTACAGGTGTCTCCAATGGTAGATGTTGGGTTGGCGTATTTCAAGATTAGGGTTTGTCACTCCGATTGTCGGAGAGGTATCTCTGGGCCCTCTCGGTAATACACATCACATAAGCCTTGCAAGCATAATAACTAAGATGTTAGTTATGAGATGATGTATTACAGAACGAGTAAAGAGACTTGCCAGTAACAAGATTGAACTAGGTATTGGATACCGACGATCGAATCTCGGGCAAGTAACATACCGATGACAAAGGGAACAACGTATGTTGTTATGCGGTCTGACCGATAAAGATCTTCGTAGAATATGTGGGAGCCAATATGGGCATCCAGGTCCCGCTATTGGTTATTGACCGGAGACATGTCTCGGTCATGTCTACATTGTTCTCGAACCGTAGGGTCCGCACGCTTAACGTTACGATGACAGTTATTATGAGTTTATGCATTTTGATGTACCGAAGGTTGTTCGGAGTCCCGGATGAAATCACGGACATGACGAGGAGTCTCGAAAAGGTCGAGACGTAAAGATTGATATATTGGAAGCCTATGTTTGGGCACCGGAAGCGTTCCGGGTGAAATCGGGATTTTTCCGGATTACCGGGAGGGTTACCGGAACCCCCCGGGAGGTAAATGGGCCTATTGGGCCTTAGTGGAAAAGAGAGAAGAGGCAGCCCACACCTGGCCGGCGCCCCCCCACCTTTCCCAAGTCCTATTAGGACTAGGAGAGGTGGGCCGGCCCCCTCTTTCTCCTTCTTCCCCAAGAGTCCTAGTTGGAATAGGATTGGGGGGAAGGAGTCCTACTCCCGGTGGGAGTAGGACTCCTCCCTGCGCCTCCCCCTCCTAGCCGGCCGAACCCCCTGCCCCTGGCCTTTATATACGGGGGCAGGGGGCACCACAACACACACAAGTTAATCGTTCCTTAGCCGTGTGCGGTGCCCCCTGCCACCAAATTCCACCTCGATCATACCGTTACAGTGCTTAGGCGAAGCCCTGCGTCGGTAGTACATCAAGATCGTCACCACGCCGTCGTGCTGACGGAACTCTTCCTCGACGCTTTGCTGGATCGGAGCCCGAGGAACGTCATCGAGCTGAACGTGTGCTAAGAACTCGGAGGTGCCGGAGTAACGGTGCTTGGATCGGTTGGATCGGGAAGAAGACGTACGACTACTTCCTCTACGTTGTGTGATCGCTTCCGCAGTCGGTCTGCGTTGGTACGTAGTCAACACTCTCCCCTCTCGTTGCTGTGCATCACCATGATCTTGCGTGTGCGTAGGAAATTTTTTGAAATTACTGCGTTCCCCAACACAACTATCATATAATTTTTCACAATTGCCAACACTCACGCGATACTTATGGGTTCAAAGCTTCAATCGGACACAGAGAAAGATAGGGGCTTATAGTTTCGCCTCCAAACCTTTTACCTCAAGGGTAATGTCAACAATAATACTTTATGAAAACCTACATCCGAGGGGATATATATATATATCCGGATCTCTCCAACACATAGAGCTTGCCAAAGGAAAAGGTATAAAAGAAGAGGTGAGGATCACCGTGACTCTTGTATAAGGGCAGAAGATAAAAGTAAAAGATAGGCCCTTCATAGAGGGAATCAGAGGTTGTCATGCGCTTTTATGGTTGGATGTACAAAATCTTAGTGCAATAGAACATATATATTGCCGCTTGTGATAAGGACCTTTATTATGCAGTCCGTCGCTTTTATTTCTTCCATATCACAAGTTCGTATAAAGCTTATTTTTCTTCACACTAATAGATCATACATATTTAGAGAGCAATTTTTATTGCTTGCACCGATGACAACTTACTTGAAGGATCTTACTCAATCCATAGGTAGGTATGGTGGACTCTCATGGCAAAACTGGGTTTAGGGATGTTTGGAAGCACAAGTAGTATCTCTACTTGGTGCAAAGAGTTTGACTAGCATGAGGGGGAAAGCCAAGCTCAACATATTGGATGATCCAAAACAATATAACTTCTATTCGGATATAAGCAAACATAACTCATTATGTTGTCTTCCTTGTCCAACATCAACCTTTTAGCATGTCATTTTTTAATGAGTGCTCACAATTACAAAAGTTGTCCAAGATAGTATATTTATATGCGAGGCCTCTCTTTCTTTATTACTTCCTATTAATTGCAACAATGACCAAAACTATGTTTGTCAACTCTCAACAACTTTTATGCATCATACTCTTTATATGTGAAGTCATTACTCTCCATAAGATCAATATATGATCTTTTTATTTCTTTCTATTTCTTTCTTTTATTTAATTCCCTCAAGTTCATAAAAAGAAAGCAAAGTCGTTATCTCAAAACTACTCTTTATTATACATCTCAAGGACTCGATTACATAGAGGGGACATAAAGCAAAACCCAAAGCTAGATCGTACTAAAACTTAATTCTACTAGATCAAGATGTAACCAAAAGGATCGAACTAAGAAAAACGATAAAGATAAAGATGTGATGGTGATACGATACCGGGGCACTCCCCCAAGCTTGGCAGTTGCCAAGGGGAGTGCCCATACCCGTGTACTTAGATCTCTTTCTTAGGAGGTGGTGATGATGGAGTTGTTGATTAAGTAGGCTTGTCATCCATCTTCCAAGGCATAGGCTCACCATCATAGAAAGATGAATGAGTCTCCGGGATCCTCAAATCTGCAGCCAAACTCATCCTCTTAAATTTGTATTCATACTCACAGTTTTTGTTTTGCAGGTCATAGATCTAGGCTTGGAGGTGCTCGATTTTCTCGTGAAGCTTGAAGATGGTCTCCCCAATGTTCTTGGCATCTAGCTTGTGATTGTTGGTGAACTCCGCGATCATCATGTGACTGGCGTTAAGTCCACACTCCACCATCCCTTGACACTTGAAAACTTGCTGCTCCATTGCTTCGAGTCTTGTCTCCATGCTTCCGGTCTTCTTCGGCCCCTTATCGGTGTCAAAACTGGCGGATCTTGGGTAGGGGATCCCGAACTGTGCGTCCAAGGTCGATGGTAATGGGAGACAGGGGACACAATGTTTTACCCAGGTTTGGGCCCTCTCTATGGAGGTAATACCCTACGTCCTGCTTGATTGATCTTAATGAATACAAATATTACAAGAGTTGATCTACCACGAGATCGTAATGGCTAAACCCTAGAGGTCTAGCTTGTATGGATATGATAATGTATCTCTCCCTCCAGACTAAGTCCTCCGGTTTATATAGACACCGGGAGGATCTAGGGTTACACAAGGTCGGTTACAAAGAAAGGAATCTACATATTTAGTCGCCAAGCTTGCCTTCCACGCCAAGGAGAGTCCCATCCGGACACGGGTGCAGTCTTCGGTCTTCGTATCTTCACAGCCCATCAGTCCGGCCCATGGCTAACAGACCAGACGCTCGAGGACCCCTTAGTCCAGGACTCCCTCACCCTCAACATCACGGATGTGCAGCACCCCATCACGCATCCCAATGGCTTGAGGATGTCGCAGCACCTCTGCAAGGTAGGGGTTGATGACCTTCTCGAAAAACTTGTCCTTGGGGGCGTTTGGAGACGTCATGGTGATCTAGATCTGTCGGGAAAAAAAGCTCGAAACAAAAACAGGAGATATTGTCGTGGTACAATGGCTAAAACCTTAGGGAGATTATATAATGAATTTTTACCGACCATAAGAAGTATCATGCAAGAAAACGAAGTCCGGAGGGCACACGAGGTAGCCACAAGGACGGGGGGCACGCCCAGGGGGGTAGGGCGCACCCTCCACCCTTATGGTGGCCCCGTGTCTCTTTTGGACTACTTTTAATTTTCCTAATTTTTTAAATATTCCAAAACAGAGAAAATTTATCATTGGAAATGTTTTGGAGTCAGTTTACTTACCGTACCACATACCTATTCCTTTTCGGAGTCTGAAACATTATGGAAAGTGTCCCTTATGTACTCCTCTAGGGTTACGGTATCAATTATGTTGGTCTCAACATTTATGGGAGTACCTAAGATATAATGTTTGAGTCTTTGACTGTTTACCACCTTCGGATTTTTACCTTCGGCATTGTTGATCTTTATGGCACCGGAACAATAGACCTCCTCGATGATGTACAGGCCTTCCCATTGTTAAACTCACGCTTTTGTATCCTTTTATCATGCCATCTTTTAACTTTTTCTTTAAACAACTTGGCATTTTCATAGGCTTGGGTTCTCCATTCATCAAGCGAGATAATGTCAAATAACCTCTTCTTACCAGCAAGTTTGAACTCATAATTGACCTCTTTAATAGCTCAATATGCCTTATGTTCTAGTTCGAGAGGCACGTGACATGCTTTTCCATAAACCATTTTATATAGAGACATACCCATAGGATTCTTATAAGCAGTTCTATAAGCTCACAAAGCATCATCAAGTTTCTTAGACCGATTCTTTCTAGATCTATTAACAGTCTTTTGCAAAATTAATTTAATATTTCTATTGCTCAATTCTACTTGACCACTAGACTGAGGATGATATGGAGATGCAATTCTATGATTAACATCATATTTATCAAGCGTTTTGTGGAAAGCACCATGAATAAAATGTGAACCACCATCAGTCATTAAATATCTAGGGACTCCAAACCCCGAAAAATAACTTCTTTAAGCATCTTAATAGAAGTGTTATGATTAGCACTACTAGTTGGAATAGCTTATACCCACTTAGTAACATAATCAACAGCAACTAAAATATGTGTATACACAATAGAGGAAGGAAAAGGTCCCATATAATCAAAGCCCCAAACATCAAATGGTTCAATAACAAGTGAATAGTTCATAGGCATTTCCTAACGTCTACTAATATTACCAATTCTTTGGCGTTCATTACAAGACAAGACAAACTTACAGGCATCCTTAAAGAGAGTGGGCCAATAAAAACCGGATTGCAATACATTATGTGTAGTTCTATCTCCAGCGTGGTGCCCTCCATAAGCCTCAGAGTGGCACTTCCGTAGGATCTGTTCCTGTTCATGCTCAGGTACACAACGTCTAATAACACCATATACTCCTTCTTTATAAAGGTGTGGGTCATCCTAGAAGTAATGTCTTAAATCATAGAAAAACCTTTTTCTTTTGCTGGTATGTGAAACTAGGTGGTATAAATTTAGCAACAATATAATTAGCATAATCAACATACCATGGAGTGCTACGAGAAGCATTTACGACATTTAATTGTTCATTAGGAAAGATATCATCAATAGGTAGTGGGTCATCAAGAACATTCTCTAACCTAGAAAAGTTGTCTGCAACGGGGTTCTCAGCTCCCTTTCTATCAATAATATGCAAATAAAATTCTTGAAGAAAGAGAACCCATCTAATGAGTCTAGGTTTAGCATCTTACTTTTCCATAAGATATTTAATAACAACATGATCAGTGTGAACAGTTACTTTGAAATCAACAATATAAGGTCTGAACTTATCACATGCAAATACAACTGCTAAAAATTCTTTTTCAGTGGTAGCATAATTTCTCTGGGCACTATCTAGAGTTTTACTAGCATACTGAATAACATTCAATTTCTTATCAATTCTTTGTCCTAGAACAGCACCAACAGCATAATCACTAGCATCCCACATAATTTCAAAGGGTATAAATTCCAATCAGGTGGTTGAACAATAGGTGCAGAAATCAAGGCTTTCTTAAGTATTTCAAATGCTTCTACACAATCATCATCAAAAACAAAAAGGAACATCTTTTAGTAAGAGATTAGTGAGAGGCCTAGAAATTTTAGAGAAGTCTTTAATAAACCTCCTATAGAAACCAGCATGACCAAGGAAACTTCTTATACATTTGATATCTTTAGGACACGACATCTTTTCAATAGCATCTACTTTAGCTTTATCAACTTCAATACCTCTTTCAGAAATTTTATGCCCCAAGACAATACCTTCATTAACCATAAAGTGGCACTTCTCCCGATTCAAGACAAGGGTAGTTTCTTCACATCTCTGCAAAACCCGATCAAGGTTGCTTAAGCAAATCATCAAAGGAAGTTTCGTAAACGGAGAAATCATCCATGAAAACCTCAACAATCTTTTCACAAAAGTCAGAGAATATAGCAGTCATACATCTTTGAAAGGTAGCAGGTGCGTTGCATAAACCAAAAGGCATATGTCTATAAGCAAAGGTACCGAAAGGGCAAGTAAAAGTGGTTTTCTCTTGATCATCTTTTGACACGGGTATTTGAGAGAAACCAGAATAACCATCTAGAAAGCAAAAAATGTGCATGCTTGGATAATCTTTCTAGCATTTGATCAATAAAAGCTAAAGGGTAATGATCTTTTCTAGTAGCTTTATTTAATTTGCGAAAATCAATTACCATTCTATAACCTATAACAATTCTTTGGGGAATCAATTCATTCTTATCATTAGGAACAACAGTAATACCTCCCTTCTTAGGGACATAATGAACATGACTCACCCATTGACTATCAGCAATAGGATAAATTATACCTGCCTCCAGAAGCTTTAGTATTTCATTTCTTACCACTTCTTTCATCTTAGGATTTAACCATCGTCGATGATCAACAACTGGTTTAACATCTTTCTCCTATTTTGTGCTGACATAGAGTGGGACTAATACCCTTAAGATCATCAAGAGTATATCCAATAGCGGCATGGTGCTTCTTCAGAGTTTTCAACAATTTATTTTCTTCATGCTCTGGAAGGTTAGCACTAATAATAACAGGATATATCTTCTTTTCATCAAGATAAACATATTTCAGAGTATCAGGTAATTGTTTAAGCTTAAACACGGGATCACTCTTAGGTGGAGGAGGATCCCCAAGGATTTCAACAGGCAAATTGTGTTTCAAAATAGGTCCCTGATTTAAGAATAATTCATCTATTTCCCTTCTTGCATTCATAAACATATCATTTTCATGGTCTAGCAAATATTGTTCTACATGATCATTAGGAGGCACGACAATAGAAGCAAGACCAATAATTTCATCCTTACTAGGCAATTCTTCATCATGGGGTTGTCTACGAAATTTAGATAAATTAAACTCATGAGAAATGTCCCCTAAAACAACAGTAATAATATCTTTCTCGCAATTTATCTTAGCATTAACAGTATTCAAGAAGGGTCTACCAAATATAATGGAACAAAAATTATCTTGTGGGAACCAAGAACAAGAAAATCAGTAGGATATTTAATTTTCCCACACAAGACTTCAATATCTCTAACAATCCCAATTGGTGATATAGTTTCTCTATTAGCAAGTTTAATAGTAACATCAATATCTTCTATCTCAGCAGGTGCAATATCAGTCATAATTTCTTTATATAAGGTATAAGGAATTGCACTCACACTAGCACCCACATCACATAAGCCATGATAACAATGATCTCCTATTTTGACAGAAACAACAGGCATGCCAACAACAGGTCTATGTTTACTTTCATATCGGGTTTAGCAATCCTAGCAGCTTCATCACAAAATAAATAACATGCCCATCAATATTATCAACCAAGAGATCTTTAACCATAGCAATATTAGGTTCAACTTTAATTTGCTCAGAGGGTGTAGGTGTTTTAGTATAACTCTTACGAACCACAGTTGAAATTTTAGCATGATCCTTTATTCTAACAGGGAAATGTGGTTTCTCAATATAAGCAGTAGGAACAATAGAATCAACATTATAAGTAATAGTTTCTTCTTCAACTTTAGTAGGTTCTACTACTTTAACTTCAATGGGAGGATGATATTTAAACCACTTCTCCTTAGGGAGATCAATATGAGTAGCAAAAGATTCACAGAAAGAAGCTAGTATCTCAGAGTCAAGTCCATATTTAGTGCTAAAATCATGAAAAGCATCGGTATCTATAAAAGATTTAACACAATCGAACTTAAGGTTTATACCCGACTCCTTACATTCGTCGAGATCCCAATTTACATAGTTGCATTTAATTCTTTCCAATAAATCCCATTTGAATTCAATGCCCTTCTTCATATAGGAACCAGTACAAGAAGTATCGAGCATGGATCGATCATTATGAGAAAGCCGAGCATAAAATTTTTGAATAATAATTTCTCATGAGAGCTCATGATTGGGGCATGAATATAACATTGAATTCAGCCTCCCCTAAACTTGAGCGATACTTTCTCCTTCACGAGGCCAAAAATTATAAATATAATTCTGATCACGATGAACCAGATGCATAGGATAAAACTTCTGATGAAATTCCAAATTCAATCGGTTGTAGTTCCATGATCCGATATCATCCAATAGCCTATACCATGTCAATGCCTTCCCCTTCAAAGATAAAGGGAAGACTTTCTTCTTGACAACATCCTCAGGCATACCTGCAAGCTTAAATAATCCACAAACTTCATCAACATAGATTAGGTGCATATCGGATTGTAATGTTCCATCTCCTACATAAGGATTAGCTAGCAGTTTCTCTATCATACCCGAAGGGATTTCATAATAAATATTTTCAGTAGGTGCAATAGGCTGAGGAGTAGCTAATTGTGGTTCCGGTCGAGGTGAAGATACCCCGAACAAACCCCTCATAGGATTTTTTTTCCATAGTAACAAGCGATAGTAAATTTTAGCACACTATATAAATGTTTCCTTACCAAATTCCACTTACCAAAGGCGCTTCACTCCCCGGCAACGGCGCCAGAAAAGAGTCTTGATGGCCGATAAGTATAGGGGATCTATCATAGTCCTTTCGATAAGTAAGAGTGTCGAACCCTACGAGGAGCAGAAGGAAATGACAAGCGGTTTTCAGCAAGGTATTCTGTGCAAGCACTGAAATTATCGGTAACAGATAGTTTTGTGATAAGGTAAATCATAACGGGTAACAAGTAAATAGAGTAAACAAGGTGTAGCAAGGTGGCCCAATCCTTTTTGTAGCAAAGGACAATCCTGGACAAAGTCTTATATAAAGCAAAGCGCTCCCGAGGACACATGGGAATTGTTGTCAAGTTAGTTTTCATCATGCTCATATGATTCACGTTCGTTACTTTGATAATTTGATATCTGGGTGGACCGGTGCTTGGGTGCTTCCCTTCCTTGGACAAGCCTCCCACTTATAATTAACCCCTCTCGCAAGCATCCGCAACTACGAAAGAATAATTAAGGTAACCCTAACCATATCACGAAACATATGGATCCAAATCAGCCCCTTACGAAGCAACGCATAAACTAGGGTTTAAGCTTCTGTCACTCTAGCAGCCCATCATCTACTTATTACTTCCCAATGCCTTCCCCTAGGCCCAAATAATGGTGAAGTGTCATGTAGTCGATGTTCACATAACACCACTAGAGGAAAGACAACATACATCTCATCAAAATATCGAACGAATACCAAATTCACATGATTACTTATAACAAGACTTCTCCCATGTCCTTAGGAACAAATGTAACTACTCACAAAACATATTTATGATCAAGATTAGAGAAGTATTAATTATCATTAAGGATCTGAAAATATAATATTCCACCGAATAAACCAACTAGCATCAACTACAAGGAGTAATCAACACTACTAGCAACCCACACGTACCAATATGAGGTTTTGGGACCAAGATCGAATATAAGAGATGAACCAGGGTTTGAGAGGAGATGGTGCTGGTGAAGATGTTGATGGAGATTGAACCCCTCTCGATGAGAGGATCGTTGGTGATGACGATGGCTTCGATTTCCCCCTCCCGGAGGGAAGTTTCCCCGGCGGAACAGCTCCGCCTGAGCCCTAGATTGGTTCTGCCCAGGTTCCGCCTCGAGATGGAGGCGCTTCCTCCCGAAAGATTCCTTCTGATTTTTCCAGGTCAAAACACACCATATAGCCAAAGATGGGCACCGGAGGCCTATCAGGGGGCCCACAAGGTCGGGGGCGTGCGCTCCACCCTTGTGGTTGGCTAGTGGCCCCCTCTGGTACTTTCTTCACCCAATATTTTTTATTTATTCCAAAATAAGCTCCGTGAAGTTTCAGGACTTTGGGAGTTGTGCAGAATAGGTCTCTAATATTTCCTCCTTTTTTTAGTTCAGAATTCCAGCTGTCGGCATTCTCCATCTTCATGTAAACCTTATAAAATAAGAGATAAAAGGCATAATTATTGTGATATAATTTATAATAACAACTCATAATGCAAGAAATATCAATATAAAAGCATGATGCAAAATGGACGTATCAGTAGCATGCCCGCTAGGGCGTGCCATGGGGGCATGTGGGCCCGTCGGGCAGCGCCTTTCAATGACACCACAAAAATTCATATATATGCCCCAAAAAATCTAGAAAAGTCATGGAAGCTTTTCACGATACGAATACGTCGCCCCCTCCTCTTCTTCCTCCGGAGATCCGACCTGGAGTCTGTTTTGGGCTCCAGGGAGAGGAATTCATCATCGTCGTCATCAACAACACTTCCCCAACAACAATCGCATGATGTTTCCACCATTGTGTGAGTAATTCCCCTGTAGGCACATGGAGGTATATGGGAATTGTATGAAATTTTTGATGTAATTTATGTCAGATTTGTTAGGGTTTAATGCCTAGTATCGACCATGTTTGGAGATTGACGTTGGTATGACTTTTCTATGCCTAATGTTTAGACTAGGGTCCGAGTGTCATGATTTCAGATCAGAACCATTTATGTTTTCATGAATATATTTGTGTTTTGATCTTACCTACAAGTTGTATGCACCTGTTATCACTCTGAACTCTAGACCCTAAAATGACAATGATTAGCATATCAACGGGGATGACGTTATCTTGAGGATTACAAGTAATCATTGAGTGGTAATGCTTTGATCCGCTTGTCTATTAAAAGAAGTCTCTTAATTACCCTTAGATTTCATTAGAACCCCGCTATGATGGGAGGGTAGAACAAAAGATGTGCAAGTTCTTATCACAAGCACGTACAACTATATATATGAAATAGATGCCTAAATTATATTGATGAATTGGAGTCAGTTTCTCACTCTATGTTATGACATGCTACACAAAGAATCTTATCTGAACAAAACCCACTATCTACTTTCATGCTTACGCTTGTTACTACTATTGCTCTCCCTAAAAGTTATGACTGATGCACCTTATTACTGTTCACATTTCTGTTACTGTTGCTATATCACTACTGCTATCATATTACTATGCTACTAATAAATTGTTGCGAGGAAGATATCTCTATAGGTGTGGTTGAAATGATAACTCAACTGCTAAGTATTATAAATATTCTTTGGATCTCCTTGTGCAAATAAATAAATTTGGGTTGAAATACTTCTCTCAAAGACTGTCGTGATACCCTATACTTGTGGGTCATCAAGACTATTTTCTGGCGCCATTGTCGGGAAGCACAACTCTATTTAGTAAGTTCACTTGGGAGTTATTTTTCTACTGCTATTTATCTCTCATTATGGAAGCTTTAGGATTCCAAAACTAAGATCATGCCCTCTACAAGAGAAGGTAAGGACTTACCTACCAGTTCTACTCTTGATTCACCTACTATTTTAAGTCAACTCATGGCTCCACCACCACGCACTGCTATGTCACATACTGCAGGTGTTGCTTGTACTATTGATTATACTCATGATGATGCTTCTACTTTGCCTAAAGAAATTATCCCGCTTGGAGAATTACAATATGCTCATATTGCTAAAGCTAAACAAATTGAAACTACCGAGGATTATGAATTACCTATTACACCTACTTTTCTTGTTAAAAAGATATTTTTAAATCTACTAGGTACATATGTAATTGATGAGGAGTTCACTAGAGAATTAATGGCTTATGATGATATAGGTGGTATTGATGGTTTAATTGAAATATTTAAGAAAAAAATCTATCGATAGAATGATTAAACCTGATGCTAAATTTGGTACCTCTCCCGTTTACATTGATCAGAAATATTATGAATTCTCTCTTGATCTTGCACTCACCAGATTAGTAGAACCAGATCCCTTTCATGGTTATAAAACTAAGAAGGTTTTTGCACACTTAACAAAATTAAATGATATTGCAACCTTATTTTCTCAAGAGGAAAAAAAATCCAATGTTATTATATACTCGAATTATTTTATTTCTCATCAAAGGGTAGCACTAAATTCTGGTTTAATAATCTTGAACCAGGTCGTATAGATAGCCCTCCAGATATGATCTGTTACTTTACCGAAAAATATTTTTCTACACACATGAAACAAGTTGTCTTGTAGGATATATATATATATATATATAAATGATTGGAAGAGAGTCTCCCTCAAGCTTGGGGGAGCTTTGGTGCATTACTTAGAGCCCTTTCGGGTCATCCTATAAAAATGAATGAATTGCTTGATATCTTTTATAATGGACTAACCACTAAATCTAAGGACTACCTAGATAGTTGTGTTGGTTGTGTTTTCACAGAAAGGACAGTCGAGGAACCTAAGGAACTATTTGATAACTTATTGAAAAATGTTGATGATTGAACCCTTCTTAAAACTCCACATAAACCAACTCCAAATAAGGGAGACATTTTATTACTCGGTCTTGAAGATATGAAAAAGCAAACAAATCTATGAAGGAGAAAGGTATAAAGATGAAGATGCTAAAAGTCTGAATTATATGGAAAAGATTATGACTAACACTACTGAAGATTTTGAATTCCCTATTTCAGTTACAATGATTGGAACCATGTCTATCTAAGTTGAGGTATCATAAGTGTTTTATGAAGTTCTCCGATTTTATGTTGCTCGAAAACAGTTCGTTAATAAGACTTGATCAACCTTGTTAACATATTCCTTTTGAAAAACTTATGCAAGATGAATTTTGTAAGCACAACTTTCTGTCGTTTTACTTCTCTCTTTGTTTACTAAAGTTCAATTAGAGTTACCTGTTGAAAAATAAAGTTTTTTAAATCCACAAAAAATTTCCAAATTTGTGAACTTTTTCTAAAATCCGTGAGCCTTTTTGAAATTTATGAACATTTCTCAAATTGGTAAAAAAAATCAAATTTATGTACTTTTTTTAAGTTCGTAAACTATTTTCAAATTCATGAACTATTTAAAATTCATAAACTTTTCCCAAATCTCAAATATTTTTGAAAATCTTGATTTGTTTCAAATTTGTAAAGTTTTGTAATTCTTTTGAATATATGATTGTTTAATCTACAAAAATGGTTTCTGTTTTTATTAAGCCGCATTTTTCTTTCACTATGTTGCTTTTTTATAAAGGACTGCACGACTGGAGCGAGCGCTTGCCAGCGACCAAAGCTATTGGGCGTGGCCCACTTCGCATTCTCATGAGCGCCAACATGCATTCCAGTGCTAAAGGCTTTGTAGAGGCACTCCCTTAGTTAGCACATTGCACCCTTCTCGATGGGCCTATGGTCCAGCAAGCTATTCGACCAAGCCCTCTTGTTTGGTAATATAATACCTTCGATAATAAGTGTGTCAGCCACCAACTTTAATCGCCTCTGCCATCCATCCAAAAGACAATCTTGCCCTGTGAGGGCGCGATGGGCACTATTACGACGAATCCCTACGTCCATCGCCAGACAGCGGCTACATCGGGGAAGAGGAAAATGATCCCTGGGACTGATGGGAAGCCCTTATTGTCGGTCATGCCTACATGATCGACTTACAAAACCACACCTCCCTTGTCATCACAAAATAGAAGGAGGAGAATGAGCTGTGAGTTACCTTCAGCTCTGCCGCCGCTGCTACTTGTAAACTGCATTGGGATTTCCCAAGGAGAGGATGATGCAGTATAGTAGAGATAAGTATTTCCCTTAGTTAAGAACGAAGGTTATTGATACGTCTCCGTCGTATCTACTTTTCCAAACACTTTTGCCCTTGTTTTGGACTCTAACTTGCATGATTTGAATGGAACTAACCCGGACTGATGCTGTTTTCAGCAGAATTGCCATGGTGTTATTTTTGTGCAAAAATAAAAGTTCTCAGAATGACCTAAAAATCAACGGAGATTATTTTTGGAGTATATAAAAAACACTGGAAGAAGAATCCACGTCAGGGGGCCCACACCCTGTCCATGAGGGTGGGGGTGCGCCTACCCCCTAGGTGCGCCCCCTGCCTCATGGCCCCCCTGATGCTCCACCGACGTCCACCTTGACTCCATATATTCACTTTCGGGGAGAAAAAATCAGAGAGAAGGATTCATCGCGTTTTACGATACAGAGCCGCCGCCAAGCCCTAAACTCTCTCGGGAGGGCTGATCTAGAGTCCGTTTGGGGCCCCGGAGAGGGGAATCCGTCGCCATCATCATCAACCTTCCTCCATCACCAATTTCATGATGCTCACCGTCGTGCGTGAGTAATTCCATCGTAGGCTTGCTGGACGGTGATGGGTTGGATGAGATTTATCATGTAATCGAGTTAGTTTTGTTAGGGTTTGATCCCTAGTATCCACTATGTTTTGAGATTGATGTTGCTATGACTTTGCTATGCTTAATGCTTGTCACTAGGGCCCGAGTGCCATGATTTTAGATCTGAACCTATTATGTTTTCATGAATATATGTGAGTTCTTGATCCTATCTTGCAAGTCTATAGTCACCTATTATGTGTTATGATCCGTTAACCCCGAAGTGAAAATAATCGGGACCATTACCAGTGATGACCGTAGTTTGAGGAGTTCATGTATTCACTATGTGTTAATGCTTTGGTCCGGTACTCTATTAAAAGGAGGCCTTAATATCCCTTAGTTTCCAATAGGACCCCACTGCCATGGGAGGGTAGGACAAAATATGTCATGCAAGTTCTTTTCCATAAGCACGTATGACTATATTCGGAATACATGCCTACATTACATTGATGATCTGGAGCTAGTTCTGTGTCACCCTATGTTATAACTGTTGCATGATCGATCGCATCCAACATAATTGTCCATCACCGATCCAATGCCTACGACATAATCACTATAAAACCCAAAAATATTACTTTTGCTATCATTACCACTACTATCATATTACTTTGCTACTAAACAATTTGCTGCAGATATTAAGTTTCTAGGTGTGGTTGAATTGACAACTCAGCTGCTAATACTTGAGAATATTATTTGGCTCCCCTTGTGTCGAATCAATAAATTTGGGTTGAATACTCTACCCTCGAAAACTGTTGGGATCCCCTATACTTGTGGGTTATCATTTATCAATCTAGTAGGAGAACCATGCAACACCTCATTAGTAGCACATATACACAAACAACAAATCCTTGTAACCCAAAGCGAATAAGGGGGTGTCAATCCCTCGACGGTTACGTGCAAGATTAAATTGTGTAGTGATTGATAGATAGATAGAGAAAAAATACAAAATAAAAGAAAGAAAGAAAAAGTGCAGCAAGGTATTTTTGGTTTTTGATAAATGATAAAAGTATACCCGGGGGCAGAGTTTTCACTGGAGGCTTCTCTCTTGAAGATAGCACACGGCGGGCAAACAAATTACTGTGGGCAATTGATAGAAAATCAAATAATCATGACGATATCCAAGGCAATGATCATATATAGGCATCACGTCTGAGACAAGTAGACCGAAACAATTTTGCATCTACTACTATTACTCCACCCATCGACCGCTATCCAGCATGCATCTAGAGTATTAAGTTAATAAAGAATGGAGTAACGCCTTAAGCAAGATGACATGATGTAGACAAAGTAAACTCACACATGAATAAACCATGTCTTTTTATCCTTAATGGCAACGATACAAATACATGTCATGTCCCTTTCTATCACTAGGATTAAGCACCGCAAGATCGAACCCATCACAAAGTACGTCTCCCATTTCAAGAAAAATCAATCTAGTTGGCCAAACCAACCAATAGATCGGAGAGAAACATGAAGCTATATTAATCATGCATAAAAGAGTTCAAAGAAAAATCAAATAATATTCATGGATAATCTGATCATAAACTCATAATTCATCCGATCCCAACAAACACACCGCAAAAAGTCATTACATCGAATAGATCTCCAAGAACATCAAGGAGAACATTGTATTAAAGACCAAAGAGAGAGAGAGAGGAAGCCATCTAGCTACTAAACATGGACTCATAGGTATGTGGTAAACTACTCACACATCATTGAAAGGCAACAAGGTCGATGTAGACCCCCTTCGTGATTGATTCCCCCTCTAGTAGAGTGTCAGAAAAGGCCTCCAGATGGGATCTCTCGAGAATAGGAACTTGCGACAATGGAAAAAGTATTTTGTCTGGCTCTGTTGGTTTCATGATTTTAGATATGAGGCAGAGTTAGGTCAAACGAAGTTGTGTGGGCCCCACGAGCCACCAGGGCGTGGCCACCCCCTGGTGCCATGGGTAGAGGTGCATCTTGCGGTGCTTAATTAAACTAGATTGTTTTTTCTTGAAAAGGGAGAGGTGCTTTGTGATGGGTTCGATATCGCGGTGCTTAATCCCAGTGATAGAAAGGGACATGACACATATTTGTATCATTGCTATTAAGGATAAAAAGATGGGGTTAATTCATATGTGAGTTTATCTTGTCTAATCATGTCATCTAGCTTAAAGCATTACTCCGTTTTCCATGAACTTAATACACTAGATGCATGCAGGATAGCGGTCGATGTGTGGAGTAATAGTAGTAGATGCAGAATCCTTTCGGCCTACTAATATCGGACATGATGCCTATATGTTTGATCATTGTCTTGGATATCGTCATAATTATTTACTTTTCTATCAATTGCTCAATAGTAATTTGTTTACTCACCGTATGTTATTTTCTCGAGAGAAGCCTCTAGTTAAAACTGTGGCTCCCGGGTCTATCTTTTATAATATATTAAATTAAAAAAACCTTTTTGCAATTTTCTTTATTTATTTTATTTTTTATTTTTGTCAGATCTTGAAGGAAATATGCCCTAGAGGCAATAATAAAGTTATTATTTATTTCCTTATATCATGATAAATGTTTATTATTCATGCTAGAATTGTATTAACCGGAAACATGATACATGTGTGAATACATAGACAAACAGAGTGTCACTAGTATGCCTCTACTTGACTAGCTCGTTGATCAAATATGGTTATGTTTCCTAGCCATAGACATGAGTTGTCATTTGATTAACGGGATCACATCATTAGGAGAATGATGTGATTGACTTGACCCATTCCGTTAGCTTAGCACTTGATCGTTTAGTATGTTGCTATTGCTTTCTTCATGACTTATACATGTTCCTATGACTATGAGATTATGCAACTCTTGTTTACCGGAGGAACACTTTGTGTGCTACCAAACGTGACAACGTAACCAGGTGATTATAAAGGTGCTCTACATGTGTCTCCAAAGGTACTTGTTGAGTTGGAGTATTTCGAGATTAGGATTTGTCACTCCGATTGTCGAAGAGGTATCTCTGGGCCCACTCGGTAATGCACATCACTATAAGCCTTGCAAGCATTGTAACTAATGAGTTAGTTGCGGGATGATGTATTACGGAACGAGTAAAGAGACTTGCCGGTAACGAGATTGAACTAGGTATTGAGATACCGACGATCGAATCTCGGGCAAGTAACATACCGATGACAAAGGGAACAACGTATGTTGTTATGTGGTTTGACCGATAAAGGATCTTCGTAGAATATGTGGGAGCCAATATGAGCATCCAGGTTCCGCTATTGGTTATTGACCGGAGACGTGTCTCGGTCATGTCTACATAGTTCTCGAACCCGTAGGGTCCGCACGCTTAAAGTTTAGTGACGATCGGTATTATGAGTTTTTGTGTTTTGATGTACCGAAAGTAGTTCGGAGTCTCGGATATAATCATGGACATGACAAGGAGTCTCGAAATGGCCGAGACGTAAAGATCGATATATTGGATGACTATGTTTGGACACCGGAAAGGTTCCGGAAGGTTTCGGACATATACCGGAGTACTCGGGGGGGGGGGGGGGGGTTACCGGAACCCCTCAGGGGAGTGTGGGGCGCCCCCCCAAGGGCCGAACCAAATTGTTTTAGGGCAAGGGGGGCTGGCCCCCTCTTTCCTTCTCCTCCTCTCCCTTTCCTTCCCCCTCTCCTAGTCCTACTAGGAATAGGAGGAGTCCTACTCCTAGTGGGAGTAGGACTCCCCCTTGGCGCGCCTCTCCCTGGCCGGCCGCCTCCTCCCCCTTGCTCCTTTATATATGGGGGCAGGGGGGCACCCCATAGACACAACAATTGATCATTGATTTTTTAGCCGTGTGCGGTGCCCCCTCCACCATAATCCACCCTGATTATATCGTAGCGGTGCTTAGGCGAAGCCCTGCGTCGGTAGCATCATCATCACCGTCACCACGCCGTCGTGCTGACGAAACTCTCCCATGAAGCTTTGCTGGATCGGAGCTCGCGGGACGTCATCGAGTTGAACGTGTGCAGAACTCGGAGGTCCTGTGCGTTCGGTACTTGGATCGGTTGGATCGTGAAGACGTACGACTACATCAACCGCGTTGTGCTAACGCTTCCGCATTCGGTCTACGAGGGTACGTGGACACACTCCCCGCTCTCGTTGCTATGCATCACCATGATCCTCTGTGTGCGTAGGAATTTTTTTTGAAATTACTACGTTCCCCAACAGTGGCATCCGAGCCAAGTTTATGCGTAGATGTTATATGCACGAGTAGAACACAAGTGAGTTGTGGGCTATACAAGTCATACTGCTTACCAGCATGTCATACTTTGGTTCGGCGGTATTGTTGGATGAAGCGACCCGGACCGACATTACGCGTATGCTTACGCGAGACTGGTTCTACCGGCGTGCTTTGCACACAGGTGGCTGGCGGGTGTCAGTTTCTCCAACTTTAGTTGAACTGAGTGTGGCTACGCCCGGTCCTTGAGAAGGTTAAAACAACACTAACTTGACGATCTATCGTTGTGGTTTTGATGCGTAGGTAAGAACGGTTCTTGCTCAGCCCGTAGCAGCCACGTAAAACTTGCAACAACAAAGTAGAGGATGTCTAACTTGTTTTTGCAGGGCATGTTGTGATGTGATATGGTTAAGACATGATGCTATATTTATTGTATGAGATGATCATGTTTTCTAACAGAGTTATCCGCAACTTGCAGGGGCCATATGGTTGTCGCTTTATTGTATGCAATGCAATCGCCTTGTAATTGCTTCACTTTATCACTAAGCGGTAGCGATAGTCGTAGAAGCAATAGTTGGCGAGACGACAACGATGATACGATGGAAATCAAGGTGTCACGCCGGTGATGATGGTGATCATGACGGTGCTTCGGAGATGGAGATCAAAGGCACAAGATGATGATGGCCATATCATATCACTTATATTGATTGCATGTGATGTTTATCCTTTATGCATCTTATTCTGCTTTGTTTGACGGTAGCATTATAAGATGATCTCTCACTAAATTTCAAGATAAAAGTGTTCTTCCTGACTATGCACCGTTGCCAAAGTTCGTCGTGCCGAGACACCATGTGATGATCGGGTGTGATAAGCTCAACGTTCATTTACAACGGGTGTAAGACAGTTTTACACACGCAGAATACTTGGGTTAAACTTGATGAGCCTAGCGTATGCAGATATGGCCTCGGAACACTGAGACCGAAAGGTCGAGTGTGAATCATATAGTAGGTATGATCAACATAGTGATGGTCACCATTGAAAACTACTCCATTTCACGTGATGATCGGTTATGGTTTAGTTGATATGGATCGCGTGATCACCTAGATGATTAGAGGGATGTCTATCTAAGTGGGAGTTCTTAAGTAATATGATTAATTGAACTTAAATTTATCATGAACTTAGTACCTGATAGTATTTTCTTGTCTATGTTATTGTAGATAGATGGCCCGTGTTGTTGTTCCATTGAATTTTAATGCGTTCCTTGAGAAAGCAAAGTTGAAAGATGATGGTAGCAATTACACGGACTGGGTCCGTAACTTGAGGATTATGCTCATTGCTGCACAGAAGAATTACGTCCTGGAAGCACCGCTGGGTGCCAAGCCTGCTGCAGATGCTGCTGATGATGTTAAGAACGTCTGGCAAAGTAAAGCTGATGACTACTTGATAGTTCAGTGTGCCATGCTTTACGGCTTAGAACCAGGAAATCAACGATGTTTTGAACATCATTGAGCATATGAGATGTTCCAGGAGTTGAAGTTAATATTTCAAGCAAATGCCCGGATTAAGAGATATGAAGTCTCCAACAAGTTCTATAGCTGCAAGATGGAGCAGAATAATTCTGTCATTGAACATATACTCAAAATGTCTGGGTATCATAATCACTTGACTCAACTGGGAGTTAATATTCCTGTTGATAGTGTCATTAACAGAGTTCTTCAATCACTGCCACCAAGCTACAAGAGCTTCGTGATGAACTATAATATGCAAGGGATGAATAAGACAATTCCCGAGCTCTTCGCGATGCTAAAGGATGCAGAGGTAGAAATCAAAAAGGAGCATCAAGTGTTGATGGTTAACAAAACCACCAGTTTCAAGAAAGGGTAAAGGGAAGAAGAAGGGGAACTTCAAGAAGAACAGCAAACAAGTTGCTGCTCAGGAGAAGAAACCCAAGTCTGGACCTAAACCTGAGACTGAGTGCTTCTACTGCAAACAGACTGGTCACTGGAAGCGGAACTGCCCCAAGTATTTGGCGGATAAGAAGGATGGCAAGGTGAACAAAGGTATATGTGATATACATGTTATTGATGTGTACCTTACCAGAGCTCGCGATAGCACCTGGGTATTTGATACAGGTTCTGTTGCTAATATTTGCAACTCGAAACAAGGACTACGGATTAAGCGAAGACTGGCAAAGGACGAGGTGACGATGCGTGTGGGAAACGGTTCCAAAGTCGATGTGATCGCCGTCGGCACGCTACCTCTACATCTACCTTCGGGATTAGTTTTAGACGTGAATAATTGTTATTTGGTGCCAGCGTTGATCATGAACATTATATCTGGATCTTGTTTGATGCAAGATGGTTATTCATTTAAATATGAGAATAATGGTTGTTCTATTTATATGAGTAATATCTTTTATGGTCATGCACCCTTGAAGAATGCTCTATTTGTGTGAAATCTCAATAGTAGTGACACACATATTCATAATGTTGAAGCCAAAAGATGCAGAGTTGATAATGATAGTGCAACTTATTTGTGGCATTGCCGTTTGGGTCATATTGGTGTAAAGCGCATGAAGAAATTCCATACTGATGGACTTTTGGAATCACTTGGTACTTGCGAACAATGCCTCATGGGCAAGATGACTAAAACGCCGTTCTCCGGAACAATGGAGCGAGCAACAGATTTGTTGGAGATCATACATACTGATGTATGTGGTCCAATGAATATTGAGGCTCGCGGTGGGTATCGCTATTTTCTCACCTTCACAGATGATTTCAGCAGATATGGGTATATCTACTTAATGAAACATAAGTCTGAAACATTTGAAAAGTTCAAAGAATTTCAGAGTGAAGTGGAAAATCATCGTAACAATAAAATAAAGTTTCTACGATCTGATCGTGGAGGAGAATATTTGAGTTACGAGTTTGGTATACATTTGAAACAATGCGGAGTAGTTTCGCAACTCATGCCACCCGGAACACCACAGCGTAATGGTGTGTCCGAATGTCGTAATCGTACTTTACTGGATATGGTGCGATCTATGATGTCTCTTGCTGATTTACCGCTATCGTTTTGGGGTTATGCTTTAGAGACGGCTGCATTCACATTAAATAGGGCACCATCAAAATCCATTGAGACGACGCCTTATGAACTATGGTTTGGCAAGAAACCAAAGTTGTCATTTCTTAAAGTTTGGGGATGCGATGCTTATGTGAAAAGCTTCAACCTGATAAGCTCGAACCCAAATCGGAGAAATGTGTCTTCATAGGATACCCAAAGGAAACTGTTGGGTACACCTTCTATCACAAATCCGAAGGCAAAACATTCGTTGCTAAGAATGGATCCTTTCTAGAGAAGGAGGTTCTCTCGAAAGAAGTGAGTGGGAGGAAAGTAGAACTTGATGAGGTAACTGTACCTGCTCCTTTATTAGAAAGTAGTTCATCACAGAAACCGGTTCCTGTGACACCTACACCAATTAGTGAGGAAGCTAATGATTATGATCATGAAACTTCAGATCAAGTTACTACCGAACCTCGTAGGTCAACCAGAGTAAGATCCGCACCAGAGTGGTACGGTAATCCTGTTCTGGAGGTCATGTTGCTAGACCATGACGAACCTACGAACTATGATGAAGCGATGATGAGACCAGATTCCGCAAAATGGCTTGAGGCCATGAAATCTAAGATGGGATCCATGTAGGAGAACAAAGTGTGGACTTTGGTTGACTTGCCGGATGATCGGCAAGCCATCAAGAATAAATGGATCTTCAAGAAGAAGACATACGCTGATGGTAATGTTACTGTCTACAAAGCTCGACTTGTTGCAAAAGGTTTTCGACAAGTTCAAGGAGTTGACTACGATGAGACCTTCTCACTCGTAGCGATGCTTAGGTACGTCCGAATCATGTTAGCTATTGCCGCATTTTATGATTATTAAATTTGGCAAATGGATGTAAAGACTGCATTCCTGAATGGATTTCTGGAAGAAGAGTTGTATATGATGCAACCTATAGGTTTTATCGATCCAAAAAGTGCTAACAAAGTGTGCAAGCTCCAGCGATCCATTTGTGGACTAGTGCAAGCCTCTCGGAGTTGGAATAAACATTTTGATGGTTTGATCAAAGCATATGGATTTATACAGACTTTTGGAGAAGCCTGTATTTACAAGAAAGTGAGTGGGAGCTCTGTAGCATTTCTAATATTATATGTGGATGACATATTGTTGATTGGAAATGATATAGAATTTCTGGATAGCATAAAAGGATACTTGAATAAGAGTTTTCCAATGAAAGACCTCGATGAAGCTGCTTACATATTGGGCATCAAGATCTATAGAGATAGATCAAGACGCTTAATTGGACTTTCACAAAGCACATACCTTGACAAAGTTTTGAAGTTCAAAATGGATTAGGCAAAGAAAGGGTTCTTGCCTGTGTTACAAGGTGTGAAGTTGAGTAAGACTCAATGCCCGACCACTACAGAAGATAGAGAGAAAATGAAAGATGTTCCCTATGCTTCAGCCATAGGCTCTATCATGTATGCAATGTTGTGTACCAGACCTGATGTGTGCCTTGCTATTAGTTTAGCAGGGAGGTACCAAAGTAATCCAGGAGTGGATCACTGGACAGCAGTCAAGAACATCCCGAAGTACCTGAAAAGGACTAAGGATATGTTTCTCATTTATGGAGGTGACAAAGAGCTCATCATAAATGGTTACGTTGATGCAAGCTTTGACACTGATCCAGACGATTCTAAATCGCAAACCGGATACATGTTTATATTAAACGATGGAGCTGTTAGTTAGAGCAGTTCTAAACAGAGCGTCATGGCGAGATCTACATCTGAAGCGGAGTACATTGCTGCTTCAGAAGCAGCAAATGAAGGAGTCTGGATGAAGGAGTTCATATCCGATCTAGGTGTCATACCTAGTGCATCGGGTCCAATGAAAATCTTTTGTGACAATACTGGTGCGATTGCCTTGGCAAAGGAATCCAGATTTCACAAGAGAACAAAGCACATCAAGAGATGCTTCAACTCCATCCGGGATCAAGTCCAGGTGGGAGATATAGAGATTTGCAAGATACATACGGATCTGAATGTTGCAGACCCATTGACTAAGCCTCTTCCACGAGCAAAACATGATCAACACCAAGGCTCCATGGATGCTAGAATCATTACTGTGTAATCTAGATTATTGACTCTAGTGCAAGTGGGAGACTGAAGGAAATATGCTCTAGAGGCAATATTAAAGTTATTATTTATTTCCTTATATCATAATAAATGTTTATTATTCATGCTAGAATTGTATTAACCGGAAACATGATACATGTGTGAATACATAGACAAACAGAGTGTCACTAGTATGCCTCTACATGACTAGCTCGTTGATCAAAGATGGTTATGTTTCCTAGCCATAGACATGAGTTGTCATTTGATTAACGGGATCACATCATTAGGAGAATGATGTGATTGACTTGACCCATTCCATTAGCTTAGCACTTGATCGTTTAGTATGTTGCTATTGCTTTCTTCATGACTTATACATGTTCCTATGACTATGAGATTATGCAACTCCCGTTTACCGGAGGAACACTTTGTGTGCTACCAAATATCACAACGTAACTGGGTGATTATAAAGGTGCTCTACAGGTGTCTCTGAAGGTACTTGTTGAGTTGGCGTATTTCAAGATTAGGATTTGTCACTCCGATTGTCGGAGAGGTATCTCTGGGCCCACTCGGTAATGCACATCACTACAAGCCTTGCAAGCATTGTAACTAATGAGTTAGTTGTGGGATGATGTATTATGGAACGAGTAAAGAGGCTTGCTGGTAACGAGATTGAACTAGGTATTGAGATACCGACGATCGAATCTCGGGCAAGTAAAATACCGATGACAAAGGGAACAACATAATTTTTTTTGAATATTTACTGTGAGGCAAAGCCCCACAGCCCTTTATTAAAATGAAATAACTGTACAGTAGTACAAAAGGAATATATACAAGAGCTAAGAAACTAGTCTAGAAAGCTAAAGAACCAGAGTACATCAACCTACCTGGACTAATTAGACTAAAGCATTTATCCAAGCTTTAAGCTTGATGCTGCTATCCTCCTTAAGCCTATGAGATAGAAGTGTGAGATCATGTACAAAGTTAGACCTCCAAGCAGCAAAAGTAGCTCTCTCCCCTCTAAAAGTTCTTCCATTCCTGAGGATCCAAATGTTCCAGGCAACTGTCAGCATTACTTCAAGGAACAAAGTATGCCTGAAACTTGATCTAGCATGTTGGATACATTGCAAAATGTCCGGCCCTCTTGACCAATCAATAGAAATATAGTTCCAAACCCTCTGACTGAAATTACAGTTGAAGAACAAATGCAGCCTATCCTCATATGAGAGTTCCTGACAGATAACACAAAGATTATCATCCAAAGGGGATCTCAAGTGCCTGCGGATCAGGAGGTCCTTGGTGTTAACCTGTCAAAGAAAAGTAACCAGCCAAAGACTTTGATCTTCAATGTGCATCTGCTTTTCCACAACCATTTACATGGTTGAATTGTGGGCAAATGTGAGTGCATTAAGGTGTAGAAACTCTTGGCTGAGAATGCACCCGATTTACCCGGCCAGACCCAAACATCCGGTATGTTAGTGTCCCTGTCCAAGGCCATTATCCAATCCTCTAGCACATGCAACTCCTGAGCAGCCTCATGAGACAATGGCAAGAAAAACATTGAAAAAAATATCCTGTGATATGGGGAATTCATGCACTGAAACCTTGTCATTGTTAACAAAGGAAAATAACCTTGGCAGTCTCCAACATAAAGGTCTAGAAGATCCACCAATATGCCAAGCATCAGTCCAGAACAGAGCAGAGTCACCCATGTTGATGTGCACTGAGGCAATAGGTGTGTACGCATCATGGAGCTTGAGGATATCTCACCACCAAAAGGACCCCGCTGGGGTTTTATTATGTGGGACACCATCAGCATAATAACTGTTCCAGATGAGGGACACCCATGGTATGTCAACCGTATTATAGAACTTATGCAAATGCTTGAGTAGTAGCCCTTTGTTTTGGATGTTTAAGTTAATCACCCCAAGACCTCCTTTATCTTTTGGCCGACAAACTAGATCCCAAGCAGCCAAAGATTGCTTTGGAGCATCAGAACTCCCCCTCCAGAGGCATTGTATGAAGATTCTGTCCACCTGTTTGATAATACCATGAGGGATTTGCAAGCTACAAAGAAAATAAATTGGCATGGAAGTCAGGACCGAAGTTAGGAGCTGTAAGCGTGATCTTTGATTGAGCATGCATGATCTAGCAGTCAAACGTCTCTCCAAAGTATCCACTAAAGGCATGAGATCAACAATCCTGGGTCTAGTGGTTCCAAGGGGCAGCCCTAAATATGTAAAAGGGAGTTGGCCAATCCTGCAGCCAAACAGAGCAGCTAACCGAATTGCTTCACCTTCATCAATGTTTAGTGGTATCATTGAGGACTTTGCAAAATTGACCTTGAGACCAGTAGATTGTTGAAAGGTGAGCAACATGTTCTTTAGAGCCACCAGCTCCTCATCTCTAGCTAACAGAAAGATAACAGTATCATCAGCATACTGTATAATGGGAAACTCCTGGTCATGGGTGGGGATTGGGAGTGATAAGACACCCTGTGTCAGCATTTGATTAATCACAGATTGTAAAAGGTCAGCTGCAATTACAAATAGAAGAGGTGATAAAGGATCCCCTTGTCTGACCCCACATTTGCACTTGAACTGCTTGCCAGGGATGCCATTTAGCAACACAGAAGAAGACCCTGTAGAAAGGATCTTTTTGATCCATCCAATCCATTTATCATCAAAACCTTTGTGTTTGAGCATCAGCAAAATAACCTCATGATTAACAGTATCAAAAGCCTTGGCAAAATCTAATTTCAGAATAACAATAGGCCTCTTGGACTATTTGCATTGATGTATATACTCAAAACTCCAAGCCAGGCAGTCCTGGATTGCTCTACCCTTAAGAAAACCATACTGATTCTTATGGATGCAGTTTAGAATCACCCTTTGCAACCTATTAGCCAGCAGCTTGGTGAGAAACTTCAAGCAGGTGTTTGTAAGAGAAATGGGCCTAAAATCATCCGGTCCCTCAGGAGATAACATCTTAGGGATAAGGGTAATGGGAGACCCATTAATGTTTTCCAGAGAAAGTTTCCCTTCATAAAGGTCTTTGATCAAACTTAAGAAATCTTTCTCAATGATCGGCCAACAACGCTTGACAAACATGCCATTAAAACCATCAGGCCCTGGCACCCTGTCAGTTGCCAGCTCCTGCAAGACCTTTTTAATCTCAGCATCAGAGAAGGGAAGCGACAATTCCTCCAAACTAGGGACATGCTGGATGAGTGTGCCCAGATCGTAGCCCATTGAAATGTCCTGGGCCTGGCCCATTCGGTTTTTGAAGGAAGCCCAGAGGATTCCCGCCATTTGATCATGATCAGAAACAGGGTCATCCATCCCCTGCGTTTTCAAACTAGCTATAGAGTTTTTCCTCATGCGCTCAGATGCCATGGCATGGATTTTTTTTGAGTTTTTCTCACCCACCTTGATGTACCTAATCGTACACCTCTGCTTCCAATAGATATAGTGGAGCTTCAACAAATGCTCATAATGCAACTTGACTATTTTCTAGAAATTGAACTCTGATCTAACCAGTGGCCGTAACTCCTCCAACTTATCAAAATAGAGAATAACTTTACTGCATTCCACAGTTAACTTCTTAAGGTAAGAGAGGTTTTTACTTCAAACTCTTAAGTCATACCTGAGGCATTTAAATTTCCTAGTTAAAACTGCGGATGCAAAGAGATCAGAAAAATAGGGGCCTCCCAAGATTTCTTGACACACTCCATAAACCCTGGCATTTCAACCCAGTAATTTTCAAACCTAAAAATCTTGGACTTGGGAATTTTAGTGTCGATTGAAACCACACATGGCACATGATCCGATGAGGTTTTTGCCAAAGGAAAGACAACTGTATTAGGGTAGTGAGAGATCCAATCAGAGGATGTGAAGAACCAATCAAGCTGTTCCAAGAGAGGGATTTGCTGCATATTGGACCAAGTAAAGCTTCTACCCTTTATTGGCAATTCCAGAAGTCCAAGATGGCCAATGATTTCATTAAAGAGAAAGATGTCATTTATATCTCCTCCTGGCAGATTTCTGTTATCTAGAGAGCGGATGAAGTTAAAATCACCAAGGAGCAACCAATTCTCATCCAAGGGGATAGTTAGGTGATATAACCAACTCACAAAATCGTCTCTAGGTTGACCATCACATGGCCCATACACAGAAACCATAGTACATCGTTCTGAGTTATGAACAGACTTAAAAGAAACAACAATACTGAAGCGTTGGCTTTCCACTAGCTCCCCCTCAAATACTGAAGAATTCCAAATGACCAATATTCCACCAGAAGCACCCACAGAAGGAGAGAAAGCAAATTGATCAAAACGCCTAGGGCAGAAGGACCGAATCTTCCTAATGTCAAACTACTCACACTTAGTTTCCTGCAAACAAATTATGGAGCAGTGACTCTCCTCTATCTTAGCTCTAATGTCACGCTGTCGAGCATCAGAGTTCAGGCCACGCACATTCCAGCACAACACATTCCAATTATGAAACGATGTAGTCTCCATAGATAACTAACAAAAGACAATAGAGTCGAACTGCGCTGCTTAACAGCTCAGCTATAAGTGCCGCAGAGTAACACACATCCACATCAGACAAGTTCAGAGCAACATAAGACAAAAGTAAACCAAAAGAACAAACGACCAGGTGTTTCCATGGTCCCAGCAAATAACTCTGTAGATCACTCATCATGAGAACTGTCATCTTGTGGAGCTTTTTTAGGAGAAGCCATAAGCTTCTCCACTGATAACTCCTCCGGAGCAATCCCAAGTGATGCACCGATTGCCTGCATTGTAGCGATGGGCGTCGGAGGTGGCAGCGGAGTGTCTTGGCCTGCTCCTCGTCAAGCTTGAGCTTCTTGGCCTTGGGGCGACGAAGAGGAGTAGGCTTCACAGGAATTGCAGAGGTGGGCTTCATGCCAGTCCTTTTTGCACAGCTGCATGTCATCCTTCTGACAGAAAAATCGGTCAACTCCTCAACAATCTGAACATCTCGCTTGGAGCGACGAGCTTGTCTTGGTCTCTTTCCCAAGGGCGAGGGAGTGACAGTTGTGAACTGAAAGTCATCCTGGGAATGATGTATTGCTTGAGAGACAAGGTCCTGCAAATCATCTGGTATCTCTTGAAGAACAATAGAGGAGCGTGGCTGTGTGCAGAAATCAGACTTATCGTAGGCCAGGGATTGCCAGTGTTGCTCCAAAAGGGGGGAGCTCATGTTAACAGGCACGGGTGGGAAGCAAACACCTGGCAGGCAGCTTGGAACATTTTTGATGAAGAACTCTAGCATCAAAGACTTGAAGGATCTTTCCCAAATCATTGCTGGCGGGAGCACTGGCCCATAAAATACCCTGACAATGCCCAAATTAATAGGATCTAGAGGGCCTACTGGATGAACTTGGACCAAAGGCTGTTGAACTTCTTCCATGACAGCATCATCGTCAGAATTCATTGAAGGATTGATGATCATGGAGTTGTGATCCTATACGATTGGGTCATGTACATGATCTTCGTCAGGCTGGTTAGCATCCACCCAAGGGCCCCAACCATCGTCATTGTTCAAGTTATGTCCCCAGCCTGGCGCATCATTGTGTCCTTGCTCATGGCCAGGGGGCAGTGCATTCCAACCCAAAGCAGGGTAAGGTGGCATGGCCCAGAACGGCTGAGGGGGAGCACTAGCCCCTGGCATAGGATGTGGGTTGCCATCCAGGGGCATTGGGTCCTCATCGGCGGGAATCAAAGCATCCACAAAGTCACCATCCAAGATATAGCAGCCGGCCATCCAAGAAACTAGAGTACCGCCCCAAGTGGCAAATTCCCTAAAAGTAACAGAGCGTGGAACCAACGCGTTGTCAGGGAATGAAGCGCGAACCAAAGACCTGACCTTCCGATGATCTGTACTATTCTAGTAGTGGAACTGACCAAAGGTGCTAACCATATCCGCAATGCACTGTGTATTACGATAATCCAGAGGTGTGCCAATAAACATCAACCAACCCTGCATGTGTCCATGTAGAGCTTTGAAACCCTCTCCTTGGTTATGCAAAATAAACCTGACAAAGAACTCCTGACCATCCTCATCTAGACCCAAAGGAAAAGGCGGATGCGAAGTGAAGGAGGCACGGACCACAGGATCTTCCATCTCGAATAAACCAACTCCTTGATACCAAGTTTAAGCAGAGAGGACAGGAACATGCATGGTCTGGATTAAGAAGTTGAGCACCTGCTGTCGACGAGCACCAACCATATGAGCCGGGGGTGCAGGCTCCACGATTCCCACCATGTACTGCTCGTAAGCTCGGGGGGAGGGATCGCCGGAGTGTAGTAGGTGCGCGGCAGACGATCCGCACCACCATCCACAATGTCGAAGCCAGCCGGGATGAAGCGGAAGGGATCGATCTCATACACCACCATTGGAGGGGGCGGGCAAGGATCAGAGCTTGGTGCTGCTTTGTGATATGTGGTTTGGGGCGGCGGGTGTGTCGATGGCAGCACCGGCGGAGTAGCAGGAGGTGGGGTTTTCTGCTACTGAGGCGTTTGTTCTTGGGAAACCGAAGAGGCTGAAGAGGCAGAGTAACTTTTCTTCCTCTCATGATTTCCAAAGCTAGGTGATGGGACTTTGGGCAACCAAAGGGATAAGTTAGGAGCACGGCCGGTGCAATCTTTTTTAATATGACCAGAACGAAAACAATTTCTACACCATATCAGGTTCGTGCAGGTCTCTGACGTGTGGCGCATGCCCAAACAATTTTGGCAGTCCCAATAACTTGCGGCTAAATCCTCAATCATCTCATCAAAACTCTGCAGATCATCAACAATTTCTTCCGGAGAGGGACACTGAATCGCCGGCGAAGATGGGCTATCAACTTCATCATCCGATAGGCATATGGGTTGGGCACTAGAGCCCAAAGCCGTGATAAGGCCCAAAGATGCAACTGAAGGCAATATGGGTGGATCTGCACTTGTCGTGGCAGGTAACAACAGACCGCCCGAGAATCCGGACGTACCGCATGCATGGGATAAAGCCTGCGGGGAAGGCGGTAATGATCCAAACTGAATGATTGGGCACGTCGGCGACGAAGATGCCGATGACGGAGAAGATACTTTCGCCGGCGAAGATGCCGATGACATGGAAGGAAGAGCTTCATGCACACAGACCACGTAACCTGCCTCTCGGACAGTTGTGACCTCATCAGACGTAGGCCCATAATTATAACCTTTTTTAGCCGGGTATTGCATGAACGTGGCAAATTTAATATGCTTGGAATGCTTAGATCTAGCTGATTGAGAACGGAGAGAAGATTTCCCCGGGACATGTTGCATGGCTTCCAAGCCTAACCTAGCTCAACTCTTAGATGGACTGATCAAAGTCCACTCTTGATCACATTCAGATTGCCATAGCCTAAATTCCTTTACCCAATCAGGGCCAGCATGACCCCAAAGATGAAAGAAACATTTGAATTGCGGGTAGACAAAACTCCTTTGATGCAAGATAAAAAACCCAACTTCTTTGCATGAAACATTGAAAGAGAAGACACGATCATGCAGTTGAGATACCTTGAGAGCAGAACAATATCCACCAATGGCTGATTCAAGTGCCAAGCCCACATTGTCTTCGTCCAAACGGAAAGAATGTCGTGCAAAAGAGGCCACCATAACGAAATGACCAGATCAGTCCGTGGGATGGACCATGCGGTGGAACAAGTGATCGATCTCATGCGCCATGTCCATCCCCGCAGAGAAATCCAAACCTAGGGAGATGGAAGCATGTACCGCCATTGAGATGACAACCAAAAGAGGGGGCAGACGACGCCGAACATGATGGCCGGATCCAATGAGCGATCTCACGGTCAGACGTAGAGATCGCCGGCGGTGAGTGGACTAGGGTTTTAGGGTGGCGGCGGGTGGGCGGGTGGGTGGGTCATCGTCTTGGACATTCGCCTTGTTGTTCTTGGGGCACTGTTTTGGGAACAACATATGTTGTTATGCAGTTTGACCGATAAAGATCTTCGTAGAATATGTGGGAGCCAATATGAGCATCCATGTTCCGCTATTAGTTATTGACCAGAGACGTGTCTTGGTCATGTCTACATAGTTCTCGAACCCGTAGGGTCCGCACGCTTAAAGTTCGGTGATGATCGGTATTATGAGTTTTTGTGTTTTGATGTATCGAAGGTAGTTTGGAGTCCCGGATATGATCACGGACATGACAAGGAGTCTCGAAATGGTCGAGACGTAAAGATTGATATATTGGACGACAATGTTTGGACACGGGAAAGGTTTCGGACATATACCAGAGTACTGGGGAGGGGGGGTTACCGGAACCCCCCGGGGGCTTAATGGGCCTACATGGGCCTTAGTGGAAATAGAGGGCAGCAAGGGGAGTGTGGGGCGCGCCCCCCAAGGCCCAAACCGAATTGGTTGATGGTAAGGGGGGCGACCCCCTCTTTCCTTCTCCTCCTCTCCCTTTCCTTCCCCCTCTCCTACTCCTACTAGGAATAGGAGGAGTCCTACGCCTAGTGGGAGTAGGACTCCTCCTTGGCGCGCCTCTCCCTAGCCGGATGCCTCCTCCCCCTTGCTCCTTTATATACAGGGGCAGGGGGCACCCCATAGACACAACAATTGATCATTGATCTTTTAGCCGTGTGCGGTGCCCCCCTCCACCATAATCCACCTCAATTATATCGTAGCGGTGCTTAGGCGAAGCCCTACGTCGGTAGCATCATCATCACCGTCACCACGCCGTCGTGCTGACGAAACTCTCTCGTGAAGCTTCGCTAGATCGGAGCTCGCGAGACATCATCGAGTTGAACGTGTGCAGAACTCGGAGGTGCCGTGCGTTCGGTACTTGGATCGGTCGGATCGTGAAGATGTACGACTACATCAACCGCGTTGTGCTAACGCTTCTGCATTCGGTCTACGAGGGTACATGGACACACTCTCCCCTCTCGTTGCTATGCATCACCATGATCTTGTGTGTGCATAGGAATTTTTTTGAAATACTACGTTCCCCAACAGATCTATCTATCAAAACCTATACAATTTAATCTTGCTCGTAACCGTTGAGGGATTGACAACCCCTCTACGCGTTGGGTTGCAAGTATTTGTTGTTTGTGTCCAGGTGTTGTTTACATAGTGTTGCTTGGTTCTCCTACTGGATTGATAACCTTATTTCATAACTGAGGGAAATACTTATCTCTACTGTACTGCATCATCCTCTCCTCTTCGGGGAAATCCCAACGCAGCTCAAAAGTAACACACACGTGGGCATCCACCTAGGGTTTTATATTACAAAGATATGAATGGGATGATGGTGATGTATATGATGAAGAAGGTCGATGTCGAGGTCTCCTTGAATGGGTTGATGGTGTGGCGGTGATCATCTGCAAATTCTCTCTTTGGATCCTTTCAGGAGGTTAGGTTTTCTTTGTTATGGAGTGCAGTTCTGATCTCTCAGTCTCTCCTTTCTGAGATTCAAAGATACAAGGTTGAAGTTGTCGACCAGGGGAAGGCAGCACAGCGTTGTACGAGAGATGGTACAAGCGATCGTGCTTGTACCAGACGCCGTCTTCACCTTTGGAAGAGTCTGCGTAGCTGGCTTTTATATCTTTTGATTGCTACTTCTTTAATTAGACTATTGTCACGTCAATTAACATGATTTTAATCATAAAATAGTATCTTCTCCTTTAATAATTTTTCTCAAATACGCACGAGTGTAATATCATATATTAGAGAAGAAGGGGGACAAGAACCCCACCACCAAGCGAGTTTTACATGATACGATTACATGGTAGATGACACCATACTCCACCCCAAATCTACGCTCTTGGAATTACTCGCTACCTGCCCATAGAAGCGCTGCTGCAAAGAAAGGGTTGAGCTCTCCACGTATTAGACCCACTTGTGTCCACACCCTACCTTTGCTCGCGGTACGATGAATTACATGTTGTTGGCATGACATCACACTGTCGACCACTATGAGGTATGGCATTCCAATGGTCCCATAGCTCCCACATGCCCAACAAGTATATTGCACTCATTGTTTTTCCATGGTGACCATATGGTCTAGGCATAGTGCACCAATCCTCAAGTGTGTCTCCTATCGTGGGTGCGCCTCCACTCTGCCTAGAGCCACATAAACCTGAGTCCAAACTTCTCTTGCAAATACACATTTGATCAGTAGGTGGTTGATAGACACCTCTTGTTGATCACATAACGAGCATGCTTCTTGGTCCATTAGTCCTCTTTACGCCAATCTATCTGACGTCCAACACCTATTATTGAGTGCTAACCACACGAAGAACCGGCAACGAAGTGGTGCCCTCAATTTCCATGTGAAAACTGTGGTGGGTGATACCTCCATTGCCGCAAACTTGACCGCATAAGCAGACTTGGTGAATAATAGGCCATCTTTCTCCCACGACCAACTTATCTAGTCACGCTGCTTCGTTTCTAGCTGCACCGTCGTCACCGTAGGCCAAAAGTCCATGAACTACAGTATTGTTCCTGCATCAAGGGTCAGACCAACATTGTGTGCACATGTGCCATCGCTTAGAGCAGCAAGGACAGTGCGCGTCTACTTGGTTCGCTTGGGCACTCGCTCATACACTTCCAGGGCAAGTTCCTCGATTCAAAAGTCATCAACCATCTATCCTCCTAGAAGAGGGTGTCGCGCTCGTCGCCCATTGTGGCTCTCATTGCCGCTCTGAAGATTTTATTTGATTCCTCAGGGATAAAGAAATTAAATTCAGACCAAGACCTAGCTCGATCTGTCCTTTTGCAACCATAGCCATTTGGCCTGCAGTGCCATGTTCATCCAATGCATATTAAACACTCCTAGACCAATGACCCATTTTGGCTTGCATACAAAATCCCATGCCACATCACATTTTTCACCTCTGGCCTCCGCTTTGCCACACCAATGGAATCCGCGATAGATTTTGACCAACACTACAGTTTTCTTCGGAGGTAGGTCCATGGTTAGAAATGTATGAATTGGTCTCATGTAGAGGACAGACTGAACTGATGACCCACAAGTATAGGGGATAAATTGTAGCTCTTTTCGATAAGTAAGAGTGTCGAACCCAACAAGGAGCAAAAGGAAATGACAAGTAGTTTTCAGTAAGGTAGTGTCTGCAAGTGCTGAAATTGTAAGTAGCGAGTAGTTTGATAGCAAGATAGTTTGTAATGAGCAAGTAACGATAATAGTAACAATTATGCAGCAAGGTAGACCAATCCTTTTGAGGCAAAGGACATGCCAAAACGGTCTCTTATAATAAGCAAAGCGTTCTTGAGGGTACACGGGAATTTCATCTAGTCACTTTCATCATGTTGGTTCGATTTTTGTTCGCTACTCTGATAATTTGATATGTGGGTGGACCAATGCTTAGGTGCTATTCTTACTTGAACAAACCTCCTACTTATGATTAACCCTCCCGCAAGCATCCGCAACTATGAGAAAAGTATTAAGAATAAATTCTAACCATAGCATTAAACTCTAGGATCCAATCGGTCCCTTTGCGGAATAGTGCATAAACTGGGTTTTAAGTTTTTGTCACTCTCGCAACCCACCATCTATCTACTACTCCACAATGCATTCCCGTAGGCCCAAATATGGTGAAGTGTCATGTAGTTGACGTTCACATGACACCACTAAGGGAATCACAACATACATACTATCAAAATATCGAACACATATCAAATTCACATGATTACTTGCAACATGATTTATCCCGTGACCTCAAGAATGAAGGTAACTACTCACAATCAACAACCATGCTCATGATTAGAGGGGTATTATTATGCATAATGGATCTGAACATATAATCTTCCACCAAATAAACCATATAGTAATCAACTACAAGATGTAATCAACACTACTAGTCACCCACAAGCACCAATCTATAGTTCCGGTAACAGGATTGAACACAAGAGATGAACTAGGGTTTGAGGGGAGATGGTGTTGTTGAAGATGTTGATGGAGATTGCCCTCCCCAAGATGGGAGAGTTGTTGGTGATGATGAGGACGATGATTTCCCCCTCCGGGAGGGAAGTTCCCTCGATGGAATCGCTCCGCCGGAGGGCAAAAGTGCTCCTGCCCAAGTTCCGCCTCGAGGCGGTGGCGCTTCATCCCGAAAGTCCTCCCCTCATATTTTCTAGGTCAAAACCACTTCTATACCAGAAGATGGGCACCGGAGGTGGGCCGAGGAGGCCACAACCCACCAGGGCATGCCAGGGGGGCCTGGCGCGCCCAGGTGGGTTGTGCCCACCTGGTGGCCCCCCTCTGGTGTTTATTGGCTCCAATATTCCTCAAATAATTCATAAAAATTCACCGTAAAGTTTTAGATCATTTGGAGTTGTGCAGAATAGGTGGCCTGATGTAGCTTTTCCAGGTCCAGATTTCCAACTGCCAGAATTCTCCCTCTTGGTCTGTTACTTGTAAATTATGAGAGAAAGTGCATTAGAATTACTTCAAAAAGCATTATTATGGATAAAAGCATTATAAATAATAGTAAGAAAACATGATGCAAAATGGACATATCAACTCCCCCAAGCTTAGACCTCGCTTGTCCTCAAGCGAAAACCGAAATCGAAAAACATGTCCACATGCTTTGAGAGAGAGGTGTCGATAAAAACAAAATACGGACATAGAAGCATCATGTTGATTGTTATAACAGCAACAAAATTTAACATAGGACTTTTATCATAGAACTTGCATCATATACTTCCTATGAATAAGTAACAATTCATCACATAATCGAAGTATAAAGCAAAAACACTCTATTAGAAACCAACAAACTATGTTCTCAGTCAACTTTGCAACTACAATTCATCTTTTTTTCAGGAAGAGTCACGTGTCGGAGCCCTTAGGCAAGTCCACATACTCAACCATCATATAGTCTTCTATGATTGCTAACACTCACCTCGTACCCATGAACAAAACGTTTCAACCAGACACATAGAAAGATAGGGGCTTGTAGTTTCGCCTCCCAACATGCTCACCTCAAGGGTGATGTCAACAATAATAACTCATGATATCTATATTCAACTGGAAATATGTGCCTAGATCTTTCCTCACCACATGATGATTTCCAAAAGAGAAAAATAAAAAGGAATAGGAAGAAAAACTTTGACTCCCTGCATGAAAGTAAAAGATAGGCCCTTCGCAGAGGGAAGCAGAGGTTGCCATGCGCTTATTTGTTTGTACGCAATCCCTTAGTGCAAGAGAAGGTCACGTTGTATTGCCCCTTAAGATGACAACCTTTATTATGCAGTCTGTCGCTTTTATTCTTTGTCATCCAAGTTTGTACAACGCTCAATTTTCTCTTACACTAAATGATCTCACACTTTTAGAAGCAATTTTTATTGCCTTTTTGCACCGATGACAACTTACTTGAGGGATCTTGCTCAATCCCTAGGTAGGTATGGTGGACACTTGAAAAAGATTTGGGTTTAAGGGTTTTTGGATGCACAAGTAGTATCTCTACTTAGTACATAATTTTTGGCTAGCAAAGATAGGGGGAAAGCATCACATGTTAAAGGATCTATGACAATATGACTTCTGTGTGAATATAAACAAACATAAACCATTAAGTTGTCTTCCTTGTCCAACGTGAACAATTTTGGCATATAATATTTTGATGAGGGCTCACAATCATAAAATATTTCTAGGATAGTATATCTATATGTGAATCTTCTCTTCCCTTATTAATTCTTTCATGAGTTGCATCATTGACTAATGCTATGTTTGTCAATCTCTAATAAAATTTTCTTACTTATACTTTTCCTTATGTGGTGCTATCACTTACCATAGGATCAGTATATAATATTTTCATTATCTCTATACTTTCTTTATTTCTCTCTTTCTTGTTCCTTTTCTTTTCTTTTCTTTATTTGCAACATGGGAGTAAAGAAAACAAAAACTCATACTAAACTTTATTATATAACTTGCACACAATTATAATTATAGGTTTCTAAGCAACCTCTCGAACAAGAAAGGATCAAACTAAACTTTATTTCATCTAAATAAAAAAAAGAACAATCTAAGTTAAGTAAAAGTAAAAAGATAGTGGGGTGATACGATACCGGGACACCTCCCCCAAGCTTGGCGGAAGCCAAGGGGAGTGCCCATACCCGATACTCATTTCTCCTCTGGTGATGAAGAAGATGGTGGTGGTGATGAAGAATATGCCTTGTCCTCCTTTGATTACACCCCTAGGCTCTTCCCTCTTCGTCTCAGTCTTCATCAGCCAAGCATCTTCTTCCATGTGGTTGGAGGAGCAGGAAGACATGATGCATGGCTTGACAAATCTGACCAGAAACAGCAAGAAAAGAGTATAGAGGATTTTCTCCACGATATGGTGGTTAACAGGTTCGGGAAGTATATATAGATTTTTTATCTTGGAGGACAAGCATACAGAAGAAAAATGGAGTACGAGAGGTGTCCCAGGTGGGCACAACCCACCTAGGTGCACCAGGCAAGCCTGGCACGCCCTGGTGTATTGTGCCCACCAGGGGACGCTTCCTAGTAGTTTCTTTATTCCCAAAATTCTAAATTATTCCAAAATTGATAAAAAAATAATTTTGTAGATTTTTCGGAGTCCGTTTACTTACCGTATCATGTACCTCCTTATTTTCACGATTCTGGAGTGTTCCGGAAGGACTCTTTTATGTGTTCTTCCAGTGTCAAGGTTTGAATAATATTACTTCCAACATTAATAGGCGTACCTGCGATATAATGCTTTATTAGTTGCCCATTGACAACCTTCGGGTTAGTGCCTTCGAAATTATATATTTTGATGGCTCCAGACTAGTAAACCTCCTCGATGACATAGGGGCCTTCCCATTTTGAGAGGAGCTTTCTTGCAAAAAATCTAAAACGAGAGTTGTACAAAAGAACATATTCTCCAACTTTAAACTCACGCTTTTGGATTCTTTTGTCATGCCATCTTTTAACTTTTTCTTTGAATAACTTTGCATTTTCATAAGCTTGGGTTCTCCATTCACCTAATGAGCTTATATCAAATAACCTCTTTTCACCAGCAAGTTTGAAATCATCATTGAGTTCTTTAATTTCCCAATATGCTTTATGTTCTAACTCAAGAGGCAAATGACCAGCTTTTCCATAAACCATTTTATAAGGAGACATACACATAGGATTTTTATAAACTATTCTATAAGCCCAAAGTGCATCATCTAATTTCTTAGACCAATTCTTCCTGGACCTATTGACAGTCTTTTGAAAAATTAATTTTATTTCTCTATTCCTAAGTTCAACTTGACCACTAGACTGAGGATGATAGGCTGATGCAATTCTATGGTTAACATCATACTTGGCAAGCATTTTACGGAAAGCACCATGAATAAAGTGTGAATCACCATTAGTCATTAAATATCTAGGGACTCCAAACCTTGGGAAAACAACTTCCTTAAGCATTTTAATAGAGGTGTTGTGATCAACACTACTAGCTGAATAGCTTCTACCCATTTAGTAACATAATCAACAGCAACCAAAATATGTGTATACCCATTAGAGGAAGGAAAAGGTCCCATGTAACTAAATCCCCAAACATCAAAAAGTTCAACAACAAGTGAATAATTCATAGGCATTTCTTTACGCTTACCGATATTACCTATTCTTTGACATTCATCACAAGTTGAGCAAACTTACGGGCATCCTTGAAGAGAGTAGGCCAAAAAATCCAGATTGCAATACCTTGTGAGCAGTTCTATCTCCAGCATGATGCCCTCCATAAGCCTCAGAGTGACATTTCCATAGGATTTGTCCCTGTTCATGCTCATGTACACAACGTCTAATAATCCCATCTACACCTTCTTTATAAAGATGTGGGTCATCCCAAAAGTAATGTCTTAAATCATAGAAGAATTTTTTCTTTTGCTAGTATGTAAAGCTAGGTGGTAAATATTTAGCAAAAATCTAATTAGCATAGTCAGCATACCAAGGAGTACCATTAGCAACATTTATTGTTGCTAACTGCTCATCAGGAAAACTATCATCAATACGAAGTGGGTCATCAAGCCCATTTTCAAGCCTAGACAAGTTATCAGCTACGGGGTTCTCGGCTCCTTTTCTATCAATAATATGCAAATCAAATTCTTGTAACAGGAGAACCCAACAAATAAGTCTAGGTTTAGCATCTTTATTTTCCATAAGATATTTAATAGCAGCATGGTCTGTGTGAATAGTTACTTTGGAATCAACAATCTAAGGTCTAAACTTATCACAAGCAAACACCACTGCTAAGAATTATTTTTTAGTAGTAGCATAATTTCTTTGAGCACTGTCTAGAGTTTTACTAGCATAATGAATAACATTCAATTCCTTATCAACTCTTTGTCCTAGAACAACACCAACAGCATAATCACTAGTGATAACCCACAAGTATAGGGGATCAATTGTAGCCTCTTTCGACAAGTAAGAGTGTCGAACCCAACGAGGGGCTAAAGGTAGAACAAATATTCCCTCAAGTTTTATCGACCACCGATACAACTCTACGCACGCTTGACGTTCGCTTTACCTAGAACAAGTATAAAACTAGAAGTACTTTGTAGGTGTAACGGGATAGGTTTGCAAGAATATAAAGAGCACGTAAATAAAAACTAGGGGCTGTTTAGGTAAAGAAGCAATAAAGTTAGTGTAGAGAGTGTGGAAAATTGGTGGTAGGAGTTGCAAAATTGTCCCTAAGAAATTGACTACTTTACTAGACCGATAGCAAGTTTTATGTGGGAGAGGCCACTGCTAGCATGCCACCCATGACTTGGAATTCTATCCACTTATGATCGGAATTATTAGCAAGCATCCGCAACTAATAGCGTTCATTAAGGTAAAACCCAACCATAGCATTATGATATATTGGTCCCCCTTCAATCTCGTATGCATCAATTTCTATGCTAGGTTGAAGCTTCTGTCACTCTTGCCCTCCAATACATAGTCCTATCAACATACAACTAACCCTATAGTGTGATCCACGCGCGTGATCATATGATGGGCACCAAAGGACATCAACATAACCACAAGCAAATTAAACCAATCATAGCAATTCACCAATTACCGATAGGACAACAAAAATCTACTCAGACATCATAGGATGGCAACACATCGTTGGATAATAATATGAAGTATAAATCACCATGTTCAAGTAGAGGGTACGACGGGTTGTGGGAGAGTGGACCGCTGTAGATAGATGGGGGAAGGTGATGAAGACGTTGGTGAAGATGACGGAGGTGTTGGTGTAGATTGTGGTGACAATGATGGCCCCGGCGGTGTTCTAGCGCCACCGGAAGAGAGGGGGAGAGGGGCCCCCTTCTTGTTCTTCTTCTTCTTCTTCTTCTTCTTCTTCTTCTTCTTCCTTGACCTTCTCCCTAGATGGGAGAAGGGTTTCCCCTCTGGTCCATGGCCTCCATGGCGGTAGAGGGGCAAGATCCCCTCCGAGATTGGATTTGTCTCTTTGTCTCTCTCTATTTCTACGTTCCCTGATTCTGCCCTTTCACCGTTTCCTATATTCCCGGAGATCCGGAACTTCGATTGGGCTGAAATTTTAACACGATTTGTATCCGGATATTGGCTTTCTTGCGGCGAATGAAGGGCACCAACCGCCTTACGGGGTGGCCACGAGGGCCCAGGGCGCGCCTGACCCCCTAAGGTGCACCCCTTGCCTCATGGCCCCCTCGGGCATCGTCTCGCGTTGATTCTTCGTCCCAAAAATCACATATATTCCAAAAACAATCTTTGTCCGTTTTTATCTCGTTTGGACTCCGTTTGATATGGATTTTCTGCGAAAGAAAAAACATGCAACAAATAGGAACTGGCACTGGGCACTGGATCAATATGTTAGTCCCAAAAATAGTATAAAAAGTTGCCAAAAGTATATGAAAGTTGTATAATATTGGCATGGAACAATCAAAAATTATAGATACGACAGAGACGTATCAGCACCCCCAAGCTTAATTCCTGCTCGTCCTCAAGTAGGTAAATGATAAAAAATATAATTTTTGATGTGGAATGCTACCTAGCATAATCTTGATAATGTAATCTAATCATGGCATTAATATTAAGACACGAGTGATTCAAAGCAATAGTCTATCATTTGACATTAAGGCAATAATACTTCAAGCATACTAACCAAGCAATTATTTCCTCTCAAAATAACATAGCCAAAGAAAGCTCATCCCTACAAAATCATATAGTTTGGCCATGATTCATTTTTGTCACACAAAATTCTCTCACCATGCACAACCCCGATGACAAGCCAAGCAATTGTTTCATACTATAGTATTCTCAAAAATTTCAACTTTCACGCAATACATGAGCGCGAGCCATGAACATAGTGAAGGAAATATGCCCTAGAGGCAATAATAAAGTTATTATTTATTTCCTTATTTCATGATAAATGTTTATTATTCATGCTAGAATTGTATTAACCGGAAACATAATACATGTGTGAATACATAGACAAACAGAGTGTCACTAGTATGCCTCTACTTGACTAGCTCGTTAATCAAAGATGGTTATGTTTCCTAACCATGGACAAAGAGTTGTTATTTGATTAACGGGATCACATCATTAGGTGAATGATCTGATTGACATGACCCATTCCATTAGCTTAGCACCCGATCGTTTAGTATGTTGCTATTGCTTTCTTCATGACTTATACATGTTCCTATGACTATGAGATTATGCAACTCCCGTTTGCCGGAGGAACACTTTGTGTGCTACCAAACATCACAACGTAACTGGGTGATTATAAAGGTGCTCTACAGGTGTCTCCAAAGGTACATGTTGGCTGGCGTATTTCGAGATTAGGATTTGTCACTCTGATTGTCGGAGAGGTATCTCTAGGCCCTCTCGGTAATACACATCACATAAGCCTTGCAAGCATTGCAACTAATGAGTTAGTTGTGAGATGATGTATTACGGAACGAGTAAAGAGACTTGCCGGTAACGAGATTGAACTAGGTATTGGATATCGACGATCGAATCTCGGGCAAGTAACATACCGATGACAAAGGGAACAACGTATGTAGTTATGTGGTCTGACCGATAAAGATCTTCGTAGAATATGTAGGAGCCAATATGGGCATCCAGGTCCCGCTATTGGTTATTAACAAGAGACGTGTCTCGGTCATGTATACATTGTTCTCGAACCGTAGGGTCCGCACGCTTAACGTTACGATGACAGTTATTATGAGTTTATGCATTTTTATGTACCGAAGTTAGTTCGGAGTCCCGGATGTGATCATGGACATGACGAGGAGTCTCGAAATGGTCGAGACATAAAGATTGATATATTGGATGACTATATTCGGACATCGGAAGGGTTCCGGAATATTATCGGATAAAACCGGAGCACCGGGAGGTTACCGGAACCCCCCGGGGGGGTTAATGGGCCACATGGGCCTAATGTGGAGAAGAGGAAGGGGCTGCCAGGGCAGGCCGCGCGCCCCCTCTCCCCCTAGTCCGAATTGGACAAGGAGGGAGGGGCGGCGCCCCCCTTTCCTATTCTCCCTCCACCTCTCCTAGTTGGACAAGGAACGGGAGGGGAGTCCTACTCCCGGTAGGAGTAGGACTCCTCCTGCGCGCCTCCATAGGGCCGGCCGCACCCCCCTTGGATCCTTTATATACGGAGGCAAGGGGGCACCCTAGAACACACAAGTTGATCATCGTGATCGTTCCTTAGCCGTGTGCGGTGCCCCCTTCCACCATATTCCACCTCGGTCATATCGTTGTAGTGCTTAGGCGAAGCCCTGCGTCGGTAGTACATCATCATCGTCACCACACCGTTGTGCTGACGGAACTCATCCCCGAAGCTTTGCTAGATCGGAGCCCGGGGAGCGTCATCGAGCTGTACGTGTGCTAAGAACTCGGAGGTGCCGGAGTAACGGTGCTTGGATCAGTCGGATCGGGAAGACATATGACTACTTCCTCTACGTTGCGTCAACGCTTCCGCTTCGGTCTACGAGGGTACGTAGACAACACTCTCCCCTCTCGTTGCTATGCATCACCATGATCTTGCGTGTGCGTAGGAATTTTTTTGAAATTACTACGTTCCCCAACAGTGGCATCCGAGCCTAGGTTTTATGGTTTGATGTTATATGCACGAGTAGAACACAAGTGAGTTGTGGGCGATATAAGTCATACTGCCTACCAGCATGTCATACTTTGGTTCGGCGGTATTGTTGGATGAAGCGGCCCGGACCGACATTACGCGTACGCTTATGCGAGACCGGTTCTCCCGACGTGCTTTGCATAAAGGTGGCTTGCGGGTGACTGTTTCTCCAACTTTAGTTGAACCGAGTGGTGGCTACGCCCGGTCCTTGCGAAGGTTAAAACAGCATCAACTTGACAAACTATCGTTGTGGTTTTGATGCGTAGGTAAGATTGGTTCTTGCTTAAGCCCGTAGCAGCCACGTAAAACATGCAACAACAAAGTAGAGGACGTCTAACTTGTTTTTGCAGGGCATGTTGTGATGTGATATGGTCAAGACATGATGCTAAATTTTATTGTATGAGATGATCATGTTTTGTAACCGAGTTATCGGCAACTGGCAGGAGCCATATGGTTGTCGCTTTATTGTATGCAATGCAATCGCGCTGTAATGCTTTACTTTATCACTAAGCGGTAGCGATAGTCGTGGAAGCATAAGATTGGCGAGACGACAACGATGCTACGATGGAGATCAAGGTGTCGCGCCGGTGACGATGGTGATCATGACGGTGCTTCAGAGATGGAGATCACAAGCACAAGATGATGATGGCCATATCATATCACTTATATTGATTGCATGTGATGTTTATCTTTTATGCATCTTATCTTGCTTTGATTGACGGTAGCATTATAAGATGATCTCTCACTAAATTATCAAGAAGTGTTCTCCCTGAGTATGCACCGTTGCCAAAGTTCGTCGTGCCCAGACACCACGTGATGATCGGGTGTGATAAGCTCTACGTCCATCTACCATGGGTGCAAGCCAGTTTTGCACACGCAGAATACTCAGGTTAAACTTGACGAGCCTAGCATATGCAGATATGGCCTCGGAACACGGAGACCGAAAGGACGAGCGTGAATCATATAGTAGATATGATCAACATAATGATGTTCACCATTGAAAACTAATCCATTTCACGTGATGATCGGTTATGGTTTAGTTGATTTGGATCACGTGATCACTTAGAGGATTAGAGGGATGTCTATCTAAGTGGGAGTTCTTAAGTAATATGATTAATTGAACTTAAATTTATCATGAACTTAGTCCTGATAGTATTAGCATATCTATGTTGTAGATCAATAGCTCGCGTTGTTGCTTTCATATGTTTATTTTGATATGTTCCTAGAGAAAATTGTGTTGAAATATGTTAGTAGCAATGATGCGGATTGGATCCGTGATCTGAGGTTTATCCTCATTGCTGCACAGAAGAATTATGTCCTTGATGCACTGCTAGGTGACAGACCTATTGCAGGAGCAGATGCAGACGTTATGAACGTTTGGCTAGCTCAATATGATGACTACTAGATAGTTTAGTGCACCATGCTTAACGGCTTAGAATCGGGACTTCAAAGACGTTTTGAACGTCATGGACCATATGAGATGTTCCAGGAGTTGAAGTTAATATTTCAAGCAAACACCCGAGTTGATAGATATGAAGTCTCCAACAAGTTCTATAGCTAAAAGATGCAGGAGAATCGCTCAACTAGTGAGCATGTACTCAGATTGTCTGGGTACTACAATCACTTGAATCAAGTGGGAGTTAATCTTCCAGATAAAATAGTGATTGACAGAATTCTCTAGTCACCATCACCAAGTTAGTAGAACTTCATGATGAACTATAATATGCAAGGGATAACGGAAACGATTCCCAAGCTCTTCGTGATGCTAAATTGACGAAGGTAGAAATCAAGAAAAACATCAAGTGTTGATGGTAGACAAGACCACTAGTTTCAAGAAAAGGGCAAAAGGAAGAAGGGGAACTTCAAGAAGAACGGCAAGCAAGTTGATGCTCAAGTGAAGAAACCCAAGTCTAGTCCTAAGCCTGAGACTAAGTGCTTCTACTACAAAGGGATTGGTCACTGGAAGCGGAACTACCCCAAGTATTTGGTGGATAAGAAAGGATGGCAAAGTAAACAAAGGTATATTTGATATACATGTTATTGATGTGTGCTTTACTAGTGTTCATAGAAACCCCTCAGTATTTGGTACTAGTTCAGTTGCTAAGATTAGTAACTCGAAACGGGAGTTGCAGAATAAACAGAGACTAGTTAAGGGTGAAGTGACGATGTGTATTGGAAATGGTTCCAAGATTGATATGATCATCATCGCACACTCCCTATACTTTCGGGATTAGTGTTGAAACTAAATAAGTGTTATTTGGTGTTTGCGTTGAGCATGAATATGATTTGATTATGTTTATTTCAATACGGTTATTCATTTAAGTTAGAGAACAATTGTTGTTCTGTTTACATGAATAAAACCTTCTATGGTCATACACACCAACGAAAATGGTTTGTTGGATCTCGATCGTAGTGATACACATATTCATAATATTGAAGCCAAAAGATGCAAAGTTAATAATGATAGTGCAACTTATTTGTGGCACTGCCGTTTAAGTCATATTGGTGTAAAGCACATGAAGAAACTCCATGCTGATGGGATTTTGGAATCACTTGATTATGAATCACTTGATGCTTGCGAACCATGTCTCTTGGGCAAGATGACTAAAACACCGTTCTCCGAAACAATGGAGCAAGCAACAGATTTGTTGGAAATCATACATACTGATGTATATGGTCCGATGAATATCAAGGCTTGCAGCGGGTATCATTATTTTCTGACCTTCATAGATGATTTGAGCAGATATGGGTATATCTACTTGATGAAACATAAGTCTGAAACATTTGAAAAGTTCAAAGAATTTCAGAGTGAAGTGGAAAATCATCGTGACAAGAAAATAAGGTTTCTACGATCTGATCGCGGAGACAAATATTTGAGTTATGAGTTTGGTCTTCAATTAAAACAATGTGGAATAGTTTCACAAATTCGTGCCACCTGGAACACCACAGCATAATGGTGTGTCCGAACGTCATAGCCGTACTTTATTAGATATAGTGCAAATCTATGATGTTTCTTACCGATTTACCACTATCGTTTTTGAGGTTATGCATTAGAGACAACTGCATTCACGTTAAATAGGGCACCATCTAAGTATGTTGAGACGACACAATCTGAACTTTGGTTTGGCAAGAAACCAAAGCTGTCGTTTCTTAAAGTTTGGGGTTGTGATGCTTATATGAAAAAGTTTCATCCTAATAAGCTCAAACCCAAATCGGAGAAATATGTCTTCATAGGATACTCAAAGGAGACTGTTGGGTACACCTTCTATCACAAATCCGAAGGCAAGACTTTTGTTGCTAAATTCGGAGTTTTTCTAGAGAAGGAGTTTCTCTCAAAAGAAGTGAGTGGGAGGAAAGTAGAACTTGATGAGGTAACTGTACCTACTCCCTTATTGGAAAGTAGTTCATCACAGAAATCTTTTCCTGTGACTACTACACCAATTAGTGAGGAAGCTAATGATGATGATCATGTAACTTCAGATCAAGTTACTACCAAATCTCGTAGGTAAACCAGAGTGAGATCCGCACCAGTGTGGTACGGTGATCCTGTTCTGGAAGTCATGTTACTAGACCATGACGAACTTGCGAACTATGAGGAAGCGATGATGAGCCCAGATTCCGCGAAATGGTTTGAGGCCATGAAATCTGAGATATGATCCATGTATGAGAACAAAGTATGGACTTTGATGGATTAGCCCGATGATCGACAAGCCATAGAAAATAAATGGATCTTCAAGAGGAAGACAGACGCTGATAGTAGTGTTACTATCTACAAAGCTAGAATTGTCACAAAAAGGTTTTCGACAAGTTCAAGGTGTTGACTACGATGAGATTTTCTCGCTCGTATCTATGCTTAAGTCTGTCCGAATCATGTTAGCAATTGCCACATTTTATGAAATCTGGCAAATGGATAAACAAAACTGCATTCCTTAATGGATTTACTAAAGAAGAGTTGTATACGATGCAACTAGAAGGTTTTGTCGATCCTAAAGGTGTTAACTAAATATGCAAGCTCCAGCGATTCATCTATAGACTGGTGCAAGAATCTCGGAGTTGGAATATACGCTTTGATAAGTTGATCAAAGCATATAGTTTTATACAGACTTGCGGTGAAGCCTGTATTTACAAGAAAGTGAGTGGGAGCACTACAGCATTTCTGATAAGTATATGTGTATGACATATTGTTGATCAGAAATAATGTAGAATTCTTCTGCAAAGCATAAAGGAGTGTTTGAAAGGAGTTTTTCAAAGAAAGACCTCGGTAAAGCTGCTTACATATTGAGTATCAAGATCTATAGAGATAGATCAAGACGCTTGATAAGTTTTTCAATGAGTACATACCTTGAAAACATTTTGAAGTAGTTCAAAATGGAACAGTCAAAGAAAAAGTTTCTTGCCTGTGTTACAAGGTGTGAAGTTGAGTAAGACTCAAAGCCCGACCACGGCAGAAGATAGAAAGAGAATGAAAGTCATTCCCTATGCCTCAGTCATAGGTTCTATAAAGTATGCCATGCTGTGTACCAGATCTATTGTATACCATACACTGTGTTAAGAGAGGGAGTACAATAGTGATCTAGGAGTAGATCAATGGACAGCGGTCAAAATTATCCTTACTGGAATAAGGATATGTTTCTCGATTACGGAGGTGACAAAAGGTTCGTCGTAAAGGGTTACGTCGATGCAAGTTTTGACACTGATACAGATGACTCTAAGTCTCAATCTGGATACATATTGAAAGTGGGAGCAATTAGCTAGAGTAGCTCCATGCAGAGCATTGTTGACATAGAAATTTGCAAAATACATGCGGATCTGAATGTGACAGACCCGTTGACTAAACTTCTCTCACAAGCAAAACATGATCACACCTTAGTACTCTTTGGGTGTTAATCACATAAGCGATGTGAACTAGATTACTGAATCTAGTAAACCCTTTGGGTGTTGGTCACATGGCGATGTGAACTATGGGTGTTAATCACATAATGATGTGAACTATTGATGTTAATCACATGGTGATGTGATCTAGATTATTGACTCTAGTGCAAGTGGGAGACTGAAGGAAATATGCCCTAGAGGCAATAATAAAGTTATTATTTATTTCCTTATTTCATGATAAATGTTTATTATTCATGCTAGAATTGTATTAACCGGAAACATAATACATGTGTGAATACATAGACAAATAGAGTGTCACTAGTATGCCTCTACTTGACTAGCTCGTTAATCAAAGATGGTTATGTTTCCTAACCATGGACAAAGAGTTGTTATTTGATTAACGGGATCACATCATTAGGTGAATGATCTGATTGACATGACCCATTCCATTAGCTTAGCACCCGATCGTTTAGTATGTTGCTATTGCTTTCTTCATGACTTATACATGTTCCTATGACTATGAGATTATGCAACTCCCGTTTGCCGGAGGAACACTTTGTGTGCTACCAAACATCACAACGTAATTGGGTGATTATAAAGGTGCTCTACAGGTGTCTCCGAAGGTACATGTTGGGTTGGCGTATTTCGAGATTAGGATTTGTCACTTCGATTGTCGGAGAGGTATCTCTGGGCCCTCTCGGTAATACACATCACATAAGCCTTGCAAGCATTGCAACTAATGAGTTAGTTGTGAGATGATGTATTACGGAACGAGTAAAGAGACTTGCCGGTAACGAGATTGAACTAGGTATTGGATATCGACGATCGAATCTCGGGCAAGTAACATACCGATGACAAAGGGAACAACGTATGTAGTTATGCGGTCTGACCGATAAAGATGTTCGTAGAATATGTAGGAGCCAATATGGGCATCCAGGTCCCGCTATTGGTTATTGACCGGAGACGTGTCTCGGTCATGTCTACATTGTTCTCGAACCGTAGGGTCCGCACGCTTAACGCTACGATGACAGTTATTATGAGTTTATGCATTTTGATGTACCGAAGTTAGTTCGGAGTCCCGGATGTGATCACGGACATGACGAGGAGTCTCGAAATGGTCGAGACATAAAGATTGATATATTGGATGACTATATTCGGACATCGGAAGGGTTCCGGAATATTATCAGATAAAACCGGAGCATCGGGAGGTTACCGGAACCCCCCGGGGGGTTAATGGGCCACATGGGCCTAATGAGGAGAAGAGGATGAAGGAAATATGCCCTAGAGGCAATAATAAAGTTATTATTTATTTCCTTATATCATGATAAATGTTTATTATTCATGCTAGAATTGTATTAACCGGAAACATAATACATGTGTGAATACATAGACCAACAGAGTGTCACTAGTATGCCTCTACTTGACTAGCTCGTTAATCAAAGATGGTTATGTTTCCTAACCATGAACAAGGAGTTGTTATTTGATTAACGAGGTCACATCATTAGTAGAATGATCTGATTGACATGACCCATTCCATTAGCTTAGCACCCGATCGTTTAGTATGTTGCTATTGCTTTCTTCATGACTTATACATGTTCCTATAACTATGAGACTATGCAACTCCCGTTTACCGGAGGAACACTTTGGGTACTACCAAACGTCACAACGTAACTGGGTGATTATAAAGGAGTACTACAGGTGTCTCCAATGGTAGATGTTGGGTTGGCGTATTTCGAGATTAGGGTTTGTCACTCCGATTGTCGGAGAGGTATCTCTGGGCCCTCTCGGTAATGCACATCACATAAGCCTTGCAAGCACTGCAACTAATATGTTAGTTGTGAGATGATGTATTACGGAACGAGTAAAGAGACTTGCCGGTAACGAGATTGAACTAGGTATTGGATACCGACGATCGAATCTCGGGCAAGTAACATACCGATGACAAAGGGAACAACGTATGTTGTTATGCGGTCTGACCGATAAAGATCTTCGTAGAATATGTAGGAGCCAATATGGGCATCCAGGTCCCGCTATTGGTTATTGACCGGAGACGTGTCTCGGTCATGTCTACATTGTTCTCGAACCGTAGGGTCCGCACGCTTAACGTTATGATTACAGTTATTATGAGTTTATGCATTTTGATGTACCGAAGGTTGTTCGGAGTCCGGGATGAGATCACGGACATGACGAGGAGTCTCGAAATGGTCGAGACGTAAAGATTGATATATTGGAAGCCTATGTTTGGACACCGGAAGTGTTCCGGGTGAAATCGGGATTTTACCGGAATACCGGGAGGGTTACCGGAACCCCCCGGGAGGCTAATGGGCCTATTGGGCCTTAGTGGAAAAGAGAAAAGAGGCAGCCCACAAGCTGGCCGGCGCCCCCCCTTTCCCCAAGTCCTAGTAGGACTAGGAGAAGTGGGCCGGCCCCCTCTCTTCTCTTTCCCCCCTTGAGTCCTAATTGGAATAGGATTGAGGGGGGGAGTCCTACTCCCGGTGGGAGTAGGACTCCTCCTGCGCCCTCTCCCCCTAGCCGGCCGAACCCCCTCCCCTGGTCCTTTATATACGGGGGCAGGGGGCACCCCATAGACACACAACTTGATCCTTGAGATCGTTCCTTAGCCGTGTGCGGTGCCCCCTGCCACCAAATTCCACCTCGATCGTACCGTTGTAGTGCTTAGGCGAAGCCCTGCGTCGGTAGTACATCAAGATCGTCATCACGCCGTCGTGCTGATGGAACTCTTCCTCGACGCTTTGCTGGATCGGAGCCCGAGGAACGTCATCGAGCTGAACGTGTGCTAAGAACTCGGAGGTGCCGGAGTAACGGTACTTGGATCGGTCGGATCGGGAAGAAGACGTACGACTACTTCCTCTACGTTGTGTGATCGCTTCCGCAGTCGGTCTGTGTTGGTACGTAGACAACACTCTCCCCTCTCGTTGCTGTGCATCACCATGATCTTGCGTGTGCGTAGGAATTTTTTTGAAATTACTGCGTTCCCCAACAGTGGCATCCGAGCCTAGGTTTTATGGTTTGATGTTATATGCACGAGTAGAACACAAGTGAGTTGTGGGCGATACAAGTCATACTGCCTACCAGCATGTCATACTTTGGTTCGGCGGTATTGTTGGTTGAGACGATCCGGACCAACATTACGCGTACTCTTACGCGAGACCGGTTCCCTCGACGTGCTTTGCACATAGATGGCTTGCGGAAGACTGTCTCTCCAACTTTAGTTGAACCAAGTGTGACTATGCCCGGTCCTTGAGAAGGTTAAAACGGAGTCTATTTGACGAACTATCGTTGTGGTTTTGATGCGTAGGTGAGATGAGTTCTTTCTTAAGCCCGTAGCAGCCACGTAAAACTTGCAACAACAAAGTAGAGGACGTCTAACTTGTTTTTGAAGGGTATGTTGTGATGTGATATGGTCAAGGCATGATGCTGATTTTATTGTATGAGATGATCATGTTTTGTAACTAAGTTATCGGCAACTGGCAGGAGCCATATGGTTGTCGCTTTATTGTATGCAATGCAATCGCGATGTAATGCTTTACTAGATTACTAAACGGTAGTAATAGTCGTGAAAGCATAAGATTGGCGAGACGACAACGATGCTACGATGGAGATCAAGGTGTCGCGCCGGTGACGATGGTGATCATGACGGTGCTTCGGAGATGGAGATCACAAGCACAAGATGATGATGGCCATATCATATCACTTATATTGATTGCATGTGATGTTTATCCTTTTATGCATCTTATCTTGCTTTGATTGACGGTAGCATTATAAGATGATCTCTCACTAAATTATCAAGAAGTGTTCTCCCTGAGTATGCACCGTTGCCAAAGTTCGTCGTGCCCAGACACCACGTGATGATCGGGTGTGATAAGCTCTACGTCCATCTACAACGGGTGCAAGCCAGATTTGCACACGCAGAATACTCAGGTTATGCTTGACGAGCCTACCATATGCAGATATGGCCTCGGAACACAGAGACCGAAAGGTCGAGCGTGAATCATATAGTAGATATGATCAACATGACGATGTTCACCATTGAAAACTACTCCATCTCACGTGATGATCGGTTATGGTTTAGTTGATTTGGATCACGTAATCACTTAGAGGATTAGAGGGATGTCTATCTAAGTGGGAGTTCCTAAGTAATTTCATTAACTGAACTTAAACTTATCATGAACTTAGTACCTGATAGTATCTTGCTTGTTTATGTTGCTTGTAGATAGATGGCTCGTGCTATTGTTCCGTTGAATTTTAATGCGTTCCTTGAGAAAGAAAAGTTGAAAGATAATGGTAGCAATTACACGGACTGGGTCCGTAACCTGAGGATTATCCTCATTGCTGCACAGAAGAATTACGTCCTGGAAGCACCGCTGGGTGACAGGCCTGCTGCTGGAGCAACGCCAGATGTTATGAACGTCTGGCAGAGCAAAGCTGATGACTACTCAATAGTTCAGTGTGCCATGATTTACGGCTTAGAATCGGGACTTCAACGACGTTTTGAACGTCATGGAGCATATGAGATGTTCCAGGAGTTGAAGTTAATATTTCAAGCAAATGCCCGAATTGAGAGATATGAAGTCTCCAATAAGTTCTATAGCTGTAAGATGGAGGAGAACAGTTCTGTCAGTGAGCATATACTCAAAATGTCTGGGTATAATAATCACTTGATTCAGATGGGAGTTAATCTTCCAGATGATTGCATCATTGACAGAATTCTCCAATCACTACCACCAAGCTACAAGAGCTTCGTGATGAACTATAATATGCAAGGGATGAACAAGACTATTCCCGAGCTCTTCGCAATGCTGAAAGCTGCGGAGGTAGAAATCAAAAAGGAGCATCAAGTGTTGATGGTTAGCAAGACCACTAGTTTCAAGAAAAAGGGTAAAGGGAAGAAGAAGGGAAACTTCAAGAAGAACAACAAGCAAGTTGCTGCTCAGGAGAAGAAACCCAAGTCTGGACCTAAGCCTGAAACTGAGTGCTTCTACTGCAAGCAGACTGGTCACTGGAAGCGGAACTTCCCCAAGTATTTGGCGGATAAGAAGGATGGCAAAGTGAGCAAAGGTATATGTGATATACATGTTATTGATGTGTACCTTACTAGAGCTCGCAGTAGCACCTGGGTATTTGATACTGGTTCTGTTGCTAATATTTGCAACTCGAAACAGGGACTACGGAATAAGCGGACACTAGCAAAGGACGAGGTGACGATGCGTGTGGGAAACGGTTCCAAAGTCGATGTGATCGCGGTCGGCACGCTACCTCTACATCTACCTTCGGGATTAATATTAGACCTAAATAATTGTTATTTGGTGCCAGCGTTGAGCATGAACATTATATCTGGATCTTGTTTAATGCGAGACGGTTATTCATTTAAATCAGAGAATAATGGTTGTTCTATTTATATGGATAATATCTTTTATGGTCATGCACCTTTGAAGAGTGGTCTATTCTTGTTGAATCTCGAAGATAGTAATACACATATTCATAATGTAGAAGCCAAAAGATGCAAAGTTAATAATGATAGTGCAACTTATTTGTGGCACTGCCGTTTAGGTCATATCGGTGTAAAGCGCATGAAGAAACTCCATACTGATGGGCTTTTGGAATCACTTGATTACGAATCACTTGGTACTTGCGAACCGTGCCTCATAGGCAAGATGACTAAAACACCGTTCTCCGGTACTATGGAGAGAGCAACAGATTTGTTGGAAATCATACATACCGATGTATGTGGTCCGATGAATATTGAGGCTCGCGGCGGATATCGTTATTTTCTCACCTTCACAGATGATTTAAGCAGATATGGGTATATCTACTTAATGAAACATAAGTCTGAAACATTTGAAAAGTTCAAGGAATTTCAGAGTGAAGTTGAAAATCATCGTAACAAGAAAATAAAATTTCTACGATCTGATCGTGGAGGAGAATATTTGAGTTACGAGTTTGGTATACATTTGAAAAATTGTGGAATAGTTTCGCAACTCACGCCACCCGGAACACCACAGCGTAATGGTGTGTCCGAACGTCGTAATCGTACTTTACTAGATATGGTGCGATCTATGATGTCTCTTACTGATTTACCGCTATCGTTTTGGGGTTATGCTTTAGAGACGGCCGCATTCACGTTAAATAGGGCACCATCAAAATCCGTTGAGACGACGCCTTATGAACTATGGTTTGGCAAGAAACCAAAGTTGTCATTTCTTAAAGTTTGGGGCTGCGATGCTTATGTGAAAAAGCTTCAACCTGATAAGCTCGAACCCAAAGCGGAGAAATGTGTCTTCATAGGATACCCAAAGGAAACTGTTGGGTATACCTTCTATCACAGATCCGAAGGCAAGACATTCGTTGCTAAGAATGGATCATTTCTAGAGAAGGAGTTTCTCTCGAAAGAAGTGAGTGGGAGGAAAGTAGAAATTGACGAGGTAACTGTACCTGCTCCCTTATTGGAAAATAGTACATCACAGAAAACTGTTTCTGCGACACCTATGCCAATCAGTGAGGAAGCTAATGATGATGATCATGAAGCTTCAGATCAAGATTCTACTGAGCCACGTAGATCAACCAGAGTAAGATCCGCACCAGAGTGGTACGGTAATCCTGTTCTGGAAGTCATGATGCTAGATCATGATGAACCTACGAACTATGAAGAAGCGATGGTGAGCCCAGATTCCGCAAAGTGGCTTGAGGCCATGAAATCTGAGATGGGATCCATGTATGAGAACAAAGTATGGACTTTGGTTGACTTGCCCGATGATCGGCAAGCAATTGAGAATAAATGGATCTTCAAGAAAAAGACTGACGCTGACGGTAATGTTACTGTTTATAAAGCTCGACTTGTCGCAAAAGGTTTTCGACAAGTTCAAGGGGTTGACTACGATGAGACCTTCTCACCCGTAGCGATGCTTAAGTCCGTCAGAATTATGTTAGCAATTGCCGCATTTTATGATTATGAAATATGGCAGATGGATGTCAAAACTGCATTCCTGAATGGATTTCTGGAAGAAGAGTTGTATATGGTACAACCAGAAGGTTTTGTCGATCCAAAAGGAGCTAACAAAGTATGCAAACTCCAGCGATCCATTTATGGACTGGTGCAAGCATCTCGGAGTTGGAATAAACGCTTTGATAGTGTGATCAAAGCATTTGGCTTTATACAGACTTTTGGAGAAGCCTGTATTTACAAGAAAGTGAGTGGGAGCTCTGTAGCATTTCTGATATTATATGTGGATGACATATTGCTAATTGGAAATGATATAGAATTTCTGGATAGCATAAAGGGATATTTGAATAAAAGTTTTTCGATGAAAGACCTCGGGGAAGCTGCATACATATGAGGCATAAAGATCTATAGAGATAGATCAAAACGCTTAATTGGACTTTCACAATGCACATACCTTGACAAAATTTTGAAGAAGTTCAAGATGGATCAAGCAAAGAAAGGGTTCTTGCCTGTGCTACAAGGTGTGAAGTTGAGTAAGACTCAATGCCCGACCACTGCAGAAGATAGAGAGAAAATGAAAGATGTTCCCTATGCTTCAGCCATAGGCTCTATCATGTATGCAATGCTATGTACCAGACCTGATGTGTGCCTTGCTATAAGTTTAGCAGGGAGGTACCAAAGTAATCCTGGAATGGATCACTGGACAGCGGTCAAGAACATCCTGAAATACCTGAAAAGGACTAAGGATATGTTTCTCGTATATGGAGGTGACAAAGAGCTCACCGTAAGAGGTTACGTTGATGCAAGCTTTGACACTGATCCGGACGATTCTAAATCGCAAACCGGATACGTGTTTACTTTAAACGGTGGAGCTGTCAGTTGGTGCAGTTCTAAACAAAGCGTCGTAGCGGGATCTACATGTGAAGCGGAGTACATAGCTGCTTCGGAAGCAGCAAACGAAGGAGTCTGGATGAAGGAGTTCATATCCGATCTAGGTGTCATACCTAGTGCATCGGGTCTAATGAAAATCTTCTGTGACAATACTGGTGCAATTGCCTTGGCAAAGGAATCCAGATTTCACAAAAGGACCAAACACATCAAGAGACGCTTCAACTCCATCCGGGATTTAGTCCAGGTGGGAGACATAGAGATTTGCAAGATACATACGGATCTGAATGTTGCAGACCCGTTGACTAAGCCTCTTCCACGAGCAAAACATGATCAGCACCAAGGCTCCATGGGTGTTAGAATCATTACTGTGTAATCTAGATTATTGACTCTAGTGCAAGTGGGAGACTGAAGGAAATATGCCCTAGAGGCAATAATAAAGTTATTATTTATTTCCTTATATCATGATAAATGTTTATTATTCATGCTAGAATTGTATTAACCGGAAACATAATACATGTGTGAATACATAGACCAACAGAGTGTCACTAGTATGCCTCTACTTGACTAGCTCGTTAATCAAAGATGGTTATGTTTCCTAACCATGAACAAGGAGTTGTTATTTGATTAACGAGGTCACATCATTAGTAGAATGATCTGATTGACATGACCCATTCCATTAGCTTAGCACCCGATCGTTTAGTATGTTGCTATTGCTTTCTTCATGACTTATACATGTTCCTATAACTATGAGACTATGCAACTCCCGTTTACCGGAGGAACACTTTGGGTACTACCAAACGTCACAACGTAACTGGGTGATTATAAAGAAGTACTACAGGTGTCTCCAATGGTAGATGTTGGGTTGGCGTATTTCGAGATTAGGGTTTGTCACTCCGATTGTCGGAGAGGTATCTCTGGGCCCTCTCGGTAATGCACATCACATAAGCCTTGCAAGCACTGCAACTAATATGTTAGTTGTGAGATGATGTATTACGGAACGAGTAAAGAGACTTGCCGGTAACGAGATTGAACTAGGTATTGGATACCGACGATCGAATCTCGGGCAAGTAACATACCGATGACAAAGGGAACAACGTATGTTGTTATGCGGTCTGACCGATAAAGATCTTCGTAGAATATGTAGGAGCCAATATGGGCATCCAGGTCCCGCTATTGGTTATTGACCGGAGACGTGTCTCGGTCATGTCTACATTGTTCTCGAACCGTAGGGTCCGCACGCTTAACGTTACGATGACAGTTATTATGAGTTTATGCATTTTGATGTACCGAAGGTTGTTCGGAGTCCCGGATGAGATCACGGACATGACGAGGAGTCTCGAAATGGTCGAGACGTAAAGATTGATATATTGGAAGCCTATGTTTGGACACCGGAAGTGTTTCGGGTGAAATCGGGATTTTACCGGAATACCGGGAGGGTTACCGGAACCCCCCGGGAGGCTAATGGGCCTATTGGGCCTTAGTGGAAAAGAGAAAAGAGGCAGCCCACAAGCTGGCCGGCGCCCCCCCTTTCCCCAAGTCCTAGTAGGACTAGGAGAAGTGGGCCGGCCCCCTCTCTTCTCTTTCCCCCCTTGAGTCCTAATTGGAATAGGATTGAGGGGGGGGAGTCCTACTCCCGGTGGGAGTAGGACTCCTCCTGCGCCCTCTCCCCCTAGCCGGCCGAACCCCCTCCCCTGGTCCTTTATATACGGGGGCAGGGGGCACCCCATAGACACACAACTTGATCCTTGAGATCGTTCCTTAGCCGTGTGCGGTGCCCCCTGCCACCAAATTCCACCTCGATCGTACCGTTGTAGTGCTTAGGCGAAGCCCTGCGTCGGTAGTACATCAAGATCGTCATCACGCCGTCGTGCTGATGGAACTCTTCCTCGACGCTTTGCTGGATCGGAGCCCGAGGAACGTCATCGAGCTGAACGTGTGCTAAGAACTCGGAGGTGCCGGAGTAACGGTACTTGGATCGGTCGGATCGGGAAGAAGACGTACGACTACTTCCTCTACGTTGTGTGATCGCTTCCGCAGTCGGTCTGCGTTGGTACGTAGACAACACTCTCCCCTCTCGTTGCTGTGCATCACCATGATCTTGCGTGTGCGTAGGAAATTTTTTGAAATTACTGCGTTCCCCAACAGAGGAAGGGGCTGCCAGGGCAGGCCGCGCGCCCCCTCTCCCCCTAGTCCGAATTGGACAAGGAGGGAGGGGCGGCGCCCCCCCCTTTCCTATTCTCCCTCCACCTCTCCTAGTTGGACAAGGAACGGGAGGGGAGTCCTACTCCCGGTAGGAGTAGGACTCCTCCTGCGCGCCTCCATAGGGCCGGCCGCACCCCCCCCCCTTGGATCCTTTATATACGGAGGCAAGGGGGCACCCTAGAACACACAAGTTGATCATCGTGATCGTTCCTTAGCCATGAGCGGTGCCCCCTTCCACCATATTCCACCTCGGTCATATTGTTGTAGTGCTTAGGCGAAGCCCTGCGTCGGTAGTACATCATCATCGTCACCACGCCGTTGTGCTGACGGAACTCATCCCCGAAGCTTTGCTGGATCGGAGCCCGGGGAGCGTCATCGAGCTGTACGTGTGCTAAGAACTCGGAGGTGCCAGAGTAACGGTGCTTGGATCAGTCGGATCGGGAAGACGTATGACTACTTCCTCTACCTTGCGTCAACGCTTCCGCTTCGGTCTACGAGGGTACGTAGACAACACTCTCCCCTCTCGTTGCTATGCATCACCATGATCTTGCGTGTGCGTAGGATTTTTTTTGAAATTACTACGTTCCCCAACACATAGCACTATGGGTGGAATAGAATATGATGATGGAGGTTGTGTGGAGAAGACAAAAAGGGAGAAAGTCTCACATCGACGCGGCTAATCAACGGGCTATGGAGATGCCCATCAATTGATGTCAATGCGAGGAGTAGGGATTGCCATGCAACGGATGCACTAAGAGCTATAAGTGTATGAAAGCTCAAACTAGAAACAAAGTGGGTGTGCATCCAACTTGCTTGCTCATGAAGACCTCGGGCATTTGAGGAAGCCCATCATCGGAATATACAAGCCAAGTTCTATAATGAAAATTCCCACTAGTATATGAAAGTGATAACTCAAGAGACTCTCTATATGAAGAACATGGTGCTACTGTGAAGCACAAGTGTGGAAAAAGGATAGTAGCATTGCCCCTTCTCTATTTTTCTCTCAATTTTTTTTGTTTTGGTGGGCTCCTTTGGCCTCTTTTTTTAATTATTTGGGCTTCTTTGGCATCGTTTTTTTAAAGTCCGAAGTCTCATCCCGACTTGTGGGGGAATCATAGTCTCCATCATCCTTTCCTCACTGGGGCAATGCTCTAATAATGATGATCATCACACTTTTATTTACTTACAACTCAATATTACAACTCGATGTCTAGAGCAAAGTATGACTATATATGAATGCCTCCGGCGGTGTACCGGGATGTGCAATGATCTAGCATAGCAATGACATCAAAAAACGGACAAGCCATGAAAACATCATGCTAGCTATCTTACGAGCATACAAAGAAATATGACAATGAATGCTCAAGTCATGTATATGATGATGATGGAAGTTGCATGGCAATATATCTCGGAATGGCTATGGAAATGCCATAATAGGTAGGTATGGTGGCCGTTTTGAGGAAGATATAAGGAGGCTTATGTGTGATAGAGCGTATCATATCATGGGGTTTGGATGCACCGGTGAAGTTTGCACCAACTCTCGAGGTGAGAAAGGGCAATGCACGGTACCGAAGAGGCTAGCAATGATGGAAGGGTGAGAGTGCGTATAATCCATGGACTCAACATTAGTCATAAAGAACTCACATACTTATTGCAAAAATCTACAAGTCATCAAAACCAAGCACTACGCGCATGCTCCTAGGGGGATAGATTGGTAGGAAAAGACCATCGCTCGGCCCCGACCGCCACTCATAAGGAAGGCAATCAAAGAAACACCTCATGCTTTAAATTTGTCACACAACGGTTACCATACGTGCATGCTACGGGACTTGCAAACCTCAACACAAGTATTTCTCAATTTCACAATTACTCAACTAGCACGACTCTAATATCACCACCTTTATATCGCAAAACTATTGCAAGGAATCAAACATATCATATTTAGTGATCTACAAGTTTTATGTAGGATTTTATGACTAACCATGTGAATGACCAATTCCTGTCATCTCTCTAAATAGATATAAGTGAAGCAAGAGAGTTTAATTCTTTCTAAAAAGATATGCCCACGCTCTAACAAATATAAGTGAAGCAAAAGAGCATTCTACAAATGGTTTTCTATGTGAAGGGACACAGGTAATCCAAACTTCAAATGATATAAGCGAAGCACATGAAGCATTCTATAAAGCCATACTCAAAAGATATAAGTGAAGTGCAAAGAGAATTCTATAAATCAACCATGGACTATCTCATACCAGCATGGTGCATCAAAGAAAAGTGAAAACTAAATGCAAAAGTCGCTCTAAAATTTGCACATATCGCATGAACGAAACGAATTCGAAAACATATCGATACTTGTTGAAGAAAGATAGGATGCCTTCCGGGGCATCCCCAAACTTAGACGCTTGAGTCTCCTTGAATATTTACTTTGGGTGCCTTGGGCATACCCAAGCTTGAGCTCTTGCCTCTCCTCCTTCTCCTCACATCGAGACCTCCTCGATCTTCGAACACTTCATCCACACAAAACTCAACACAAAGCTCGGTAAGATCCGTTAGTATAATAAAGCAAATCACTACTCTAAGTACTGTTGCAAACCAATTCATATTCTGTTTTTGCATTGTAGCTACTGTAATATAACTTTTCCATGGCTTAATCCAATGATAGAAATCGATAGTTTCATCAAAACAAGTAAACTATGCATCAAAAATAGAATCTGTCTTAAACAGGACAGTATGTAGTAATCTGAACATTCACCATACTTCTGTTACTCCAACAATTATGAAAAAATTAGGAAAAATAAAAAATTTGTATAGAAAGACAGTGCAAAATGTTTCAGAACCGTTTGACGTTCCAGTAAAAGATGTAAAATCGCGCACTACAACCAAAATTTCTGTTTTGAACCGCACGAACCAACAAGCAATGTAAACATCCTAAAGGCAAATCTTGGCACATTATTTTTATAATACAGTGGATTTGTACTTTATAAAAGCACACAATAGAAATAAATGACTCTCTAAAACTTCCAGGTTGTCTCCCTGGCAGCGCTTTTTTTAAAGCCATTAAGCTAGGCATATAGTGCTCAAGTAATGGATCCATCCGGATCCCAAGGTATATCAAAGCCAATTTTAATTAACAATGACTAGTACATATGCCCGTGCATTGCAACGGGGAGATAATTGTTTTTGCAACAAGCGGCGAAAAATATAATTGATGTGTTCATAAAAACTGATCTCCACGGCGGTGGGTGACAGAGCGAGGAGCTGCGGTCTTCCCACGGGTCATGTTTGGCCCGTGAGATCTTAATAGTGGTGGGGCTAGTCAACGCGGCGGCGACTACCCAACTTGTACCTTTTTTTCCTCTGGGTCGACCTCCGTCTCGGAGTTGTGGTTCCATCTTCATTTGATTGCTGGGCGGTGGGCGACCTTCGAGGCACGATTACTTCGACCACTTTCTCGTACGACGACGTAACCGATGGATTACTAATTACAGCACATAAATTATGTTTCATTAGCATAAGTAGCGCATAACCAAGCATGAATGTCCCATCATTCTCAAGGTTTATTCTCTTCAACTATTTTTGCGCTCACATGCCCATAAATTTTATTAATTAGAGCAAAACCTGCATATTCTCTTTTATTAGCACGTGCCCACAATTTTTTCCCATTATAGCCAACCAGCATGGCATGTGCAAAGTTATCTCCAGCATATTGTCTTTTATTGGCAAGTTCCCTCGTTCTGCTCATAATTCTTGAAAGAACCTCCTTATTCTCACATAACTTCCTTATTTCTAGACAACTTATGGACATATAAAAACCGGTGTTATTTAGTATAAAATTTCAAGATGAGACTGTTTCTATCGTAATTGCAAGCTAGCTGAGTTGGTTTTATCCGTGGGCACAATAGGGAAGGTCGATAGTTCAATCCCCTTGCGCCCCTCTTTTTTTGCTCGTTCGTCCGATAGAAAAAGAAATGTGTGGTAGGTCCAGTTTGGCCCACCTGGGGGACAACCGAAAAAATTGGGGAGCTACGTGTGGAATGAACGAAACAAAATCTATACACATATTTTTTTCTTAGGGCAGCCGTGTGGGAGCTACTATATGACACTAGTTGCGTCAAATAGCGTGTGGGACGCACAACAGTTCGCGTCTGGGCCAGCCCACTGGCAGGCACCGAAATAACCTATATTTGCAAGGCACGAGCTATAATCCAAAAAACGACGTGTGGAACACTGAAGCACATGACCTTAAAGACCGGACCACGTGCCGCTAGCCACGGCAACAAATGCCTACTACTAACCAATGGCCATCGTGAATATTTAAGAACATATTGCAACGTCGGATATAAAATACTTTTTGATTTTTTTAAATATGAATTGCCGAATATTCTTTGAAACATGAGCATTTTTTGAAATTACGAACAATGTTTTTAATATTCCATCCATTTTTTTAAAAAACATGCTTTTTTGAAATAATATCATTTTTTGAACACAAAAACCTTCTATCAAAACTCAAACATTTTTTTATTTTTGGCCGACTTTTGAAAACGGAACATGTTTTCAACATTCAGAACAAAATCTTTATCTTTATCTTTATCTTTACCTACTAATAAAGCATGCATTGCTTCCGTCGGGTTCACCGTCATTATGTTTTTTTAGCAAAAGATATCACGTTTTATAAATTAACCGATGTGGTACTAAGAAAAAAGTTTGTTTTTGACTCGCGCTCGTTGCATTGGGCCTGGTAGCATGCTCGCTGCATTGGGCTTGCTTTAGTCTAGCCCATCCACATGCAAACCATCACTTATGTCGTGCTAGCCTAAACTTGCTATGGTTAAATAATCCCACATTGCTGCGCTACAACTGATCTTGCCTATTTATATACATACGACCTACAGAAATCTACAAGCCGCATTGGAATGGAATGAACGAAGAAACCCTCTTGACACAAGAAAGACACACGGGAGGGGGCGGCACGGTTGCGCACGGCCCATGGCCTCGACGGCATGGCAGCGCGAGGAGGCTGAGGAAAAGACGGGAGGGAGGGGAGGGTGAACGAGGAAGAGAGATGCGGTAGCTTCCGGCAGAAATCCAATGAGGAGCTCAGGAGGACGCCGACTTGCAGGGGTTGGGGCCGCATGGGCGTCTGCAGGTGGCGTCACTGCTGGCCGGATCCAGGCGCCTGCTCCTCGGAGGCAAGGCTGCTGTCCCGATCCAGAGCAAAATGGTCGGGCGGGGGTGGCCAGATCGTGCGACGAGAGAAGAGCTCCAGGGCGCCATCCATGGCTTTGGGTGGCAATGAGCCCAGGGAGGCACCTCCGAACGAAGTTGGAAAAAAGGGCCAACTAGAAACGGGGGAACAAAACATGCACAGAAACCACCGGAGATGCGCATAGCAGAGAAACCACCATAGAAGATGAGACTGGTGAACCAGGACACCCATGGAGCAGCAGGCAGAGAAGCTAGAATGACAGGCCGGCGAGCGCCTCCTGCTAGGCCAGAGGGGGGGTCAACGGAGGAAGGAGGAATGAGAAGTCGGGGCAAAACCAATTAATCTGAGCACCACGCTGGCTCCTGCCGTATTTCCTGTTTTATGCGGGTCTGCTCGTGGTGGCCTGAAGTTCCACAAATATATATAATATTTCGCCCACGAACATCTGCGTTGTAGCCCGAAACAAAGAGGAAATTGTTTTCTTATTGTGATGAGGAACGGAAGAAAGGTGTGCGTGCGTCTCTTCAAAGTGCATGTGTTTTTTAGAGAAAGAGCCTATCATCTATGTGAACTTCTTGCTTTTGGCTCAAGTGCAATAACTAAGGAAGAAAATATAATTTTGCAAACCAAACAGCCAACATTTTCTAGGAAAAAAACATAGTAAAAACTTGTTTTCTTTCAAATATTAATAAAAAGTTGCATATAAACAATCTCACTTCAATGCACCACTACTCTTCCATCTGGTGATAGTGCGATGCTGAAGGATGTGTCATCGAAAGACATAAATGTAACTTCATCAATTTTTTTTTAATTGCGGACACAAAAAATCCTACAATCATGAATGAGTCACTAAACACTTGTGATGATTTTTTTTCCAATGCAATGCATGACACATTTAATTGCTACATATAAGGTTAAAGGGAACCTTCTTTTGAGAAAGAGAAGACACACGCAGGCGCTCACAAACACGTACATACACTCATCCCTACAAAGATTGAGCTGAGGGGTTTTGAGATTGATGAAGTCACAACAAACATCTCGCCATCGACGCAAACGTCGTCTCTCACGAAAAATTGCTTAGCCTTTATGAGATATCAAAGCGTCAAACTTCGGTTTCAATTCGGGGTTGTGGAGGTATTACTGTCCTTCTAACCATCCATCCAAAAGTTGGTTCTCAGGGTTAAAGCAAAACTGACCAATCGATGCATGACCATGCATGCATGCACTACAGTAATGAACATTAAAATAGGATATGCATTTCTTTTATACTTCAGTATGCGCCTCCGAGGCATCGCCATTCTCCGCTTATGGGTGTTTTGATGGACACATCAATTTTCTCCCGCGTTGCAATACAAGTGCATATTTGCTATAAAAAACTCTTCAAACCAAACAACCAACTATCTCTAAAAAAATCCAACATAGTAAAGATCTGTTTGCAGACAAATGTTTTGAAACTTTTAGAAAACTGGATTAGTTAATAAACTTTTGAATAGTATACAACAATTCCATCATCTGTATACCCCACTAAATACACATACACTACTCCTTTTGCACCCGGTGTTAGTGCTTAGCCTAAGTAGGAGCAATGGGAGCACATCATACGACCTTCTCAACTCAATACTCCATAGTCATAATGTTTGGCGTGTTTTAATTCATTCTCAATCCTTTTTTAACCATGGACACTGAGCGGGTGTGTTTTTTTTAAGACAAAAGATGTTTTAAATTGTTCTTGCTTTCAAAGAATATTCACATTTTTAAATATGTTCATGCTTTTAAAAAATGCCCCAAATTTCCAAAAAAAAATGTTCCAAATTACATTTAAACTTGTTCACAAAATTAGAAAAAAAACATATTTTTTTTGATAAAAAAATATGGCTTCAAAAACAATTTGGCTTTAAAACATGTTCTAATTCAAATAAAAACTTCAAAACTTCAAAAAAATGTACAATTTGATAAAAATAATAAAGAAATATTCATGTTTTCTCAAAAGCAAAATATAAAACTGATTGACAGACTATTCCATGTCCATGCACCCGTATTGTTCCATCAGATGAAGGATGTTAGGGTAACCTTATCACCGATGTTTATCTGAATTGGATATACGAAATGACACGTAATGCACACGAAGCAAGTTTTGTGATATTCTTACTCGGTGCAACGCACGGGCATTTGTACTAGTGTGTTCTTAAACTCAGACATTATTTTGAATTTCTGAACATTTTACTAAAAGAAGAATATATTTTATTTTTAGAATATTTTTTAAAATACATTTTTTAAATCACACACTATTTTGGAATATTTCTTAGTTTGAAAAAAAATCGGAACGAGAAAATGAATTAATGTTCCAAATATTTTAGAAAACGCGAACACAATATTCTAATTCAAATATTTTTCGAAACTTTTACAAAAATTAATATTCTGAACTTTTTTGAAAATTTTGAATTACGAAATAAGGTAAAAATAAAAATAAATTTGGACGGAAAAACAAAACGGGCCAGCCAAGTCTTGGGCGCGCCATGCGAACTCAAACTATCTACTGCCCAGGGCGAGAAATAGGCTTTTTGAAGCTACATAGGCAGGCAAATAAGTGGGCTAGCTTTACTGGGCCACATCATGTGCGGGCCGAGTACGAAATTCGTGATTGCTAAAAATACAGATGGACGCACAAAAATATAGTACCACCTCGGATAAAAAATAAATTTTGACGGTGAATGGATGAAAAAATCGGCGAAACTCACCTTGCTTTATTAGTAGGTATAGATTTGTGATTTAGTAGTGAGCACAAAGTAACATATATCATGCAACAACGAAGTCTAACTCTCTTTCTATGCATCAGCATGTCATAAAAGAACAATTCATGCATACATAGTAAATGCCAATGCATAGTATAAACAGTTTCTTGCAATTTTATCATATTGGAAACATGGAGAGGCGGAGATGTAGTTCCTCTCACATAATAATTGTAAGTAGGAGCAGTAAGCACATGCATATTATATCTATCAAAATCATCATGTGTAATAGTAAAACGCAACCCAACAATATAATCCTTAATAAGGGCAAACTTCTCCGATATAGTGTAGTCAGGAGAATTCAAAAAGATAATAGGACTATCATGCGTGGGTGCAATAGCAACAATTTCATGTTTAACATAAGGAACTATAGAAAGTTCATCTCCATAAGCATAATTCATATTGGCATCTTGGCCACAAGCATATCAAGCATCATCAAAAAGGGATATTTCAAAAGAATCAACGAGATCATAACAATCATCATAGCAATCATCCTTCGTAAGCACGAAGGGAAATTAAACAATGTATGAGTTGAAGAGTTACTCTCATTAGAAGGTGGGCACGGGTAGCTAATCCGCTCTTCCTCCTTTTGTTCTTCGCCCTCCTCATCATATTTTTTATCCAATGAGCCTACAGTTTCATCAATCCCTTCTTCCATAGACTCCTGCAAAATATTAGTCTCTTCTTAGACAGCGGAGACTTTCTCAATAAATTCATCAATATCATAATTGTATTGATAATTCTCATAGCAATATTTAAGGATAGCTAAATTTTCAGGTCTATAAACTGAATCATCAAAATCTTCAAACTCTTTAAACAAAGATTCAATTTCACATGCACCCTTAAAAGCAACAAATTCTTCTATTTGTTCCACATCATAGCAATCATATATACCATTAGCATAAGAAGCTAAGGTTTCATTGTCATTAAATTTGCATGAAAAGGGAAGGTGTCGAGCCTTCATACTAGAGCAACAAGTATAATCATATGTCAAGCATAGTTGCCGAGCATACCAATGCAACATATGAATTTGATCCCATAATAGTTTCCCTTTTTGAGTCAAGCGATAATCCCTAAAGTATTCACGTTGATCCAACGTGTCTCCCATTATATAATTGAATGGGGTTTTCTCAGGATTACCAAAGTAGTACATAATATCTTTCACATAATGAGCATCGAGGGTTTTAGGAGGTTCCCCATCTCCATGAGTAGCAAGTAAACCTAATTATTTTTGATATTTTGTGTTCCATATCCATAACTAAAGATAGAGAACAACTTAAAACAGCAAATAAAAATTACTTAGTGATAAAGCAAACAAGCACACATGAGAATATTCACCCCACGCTATTGCTCCCTGGCAACGGCGCCAAAAAAGGTCTTGATAACCCACAAGTATAGGGGATCAATTGTAGCCTCTTTCGATAAGTAAGAGTGTCGAACCCAATGAGGAGCTAAAGGTAGAACAAATAGTCCCTCAAGTTTTATCGACCACCGATACAACTCTACGCACGCCTGATGTTCGCTTTACCTAGAACAAGTATAAAACGTAAGTACTTTGTAGGTGTAACGGGATAGGTTTGCAAGAATATAAAGAGCACGTAAATAAAAACTAGGGGCCGTTTAGGTAAAGAAGTAATAAAGTTAGTATAGCGAGTGTGGAAAAGTGGTGGTAGGAGTTGCGAAATTGTTCCTAAGCAATTGACTACTTTACTAGACCGATAACAAGTTTTATGTGGGAGAGGCCACTGCTAGGATGTCATCCATGACTTGGAATTCTATGCACTTATGATTGGAACTATTAGCAAGCATCCGCAACTACTAACGTTCATTAAAGTAAAACCTAACCATAGCATTAAGATATATTGGCCCCCCTTCAATCCCGTATGCATCAATTTCTATGCTAGGTTGAAGCTTCTATCACTCTTGCTCTCCAATACATAGTCCTATGAACATACAACTAACCCTATGGTGTGATCCATGCACGCGCTCATATGATGGGCACCAAAGAACATCAACATAACCACAAGCAAATTGAACCAATCATAACAATTCACCAATTACCGATAGGACAACGAAAATCTACTTAGACATCATAGGATGGCAACACATCATTGGATAATAATATGAAGTATAAAGCACCATGTTAAAGTAGAGGGTACAGCGGGTTGCGGGAGAATGGACCGCTGTAGATAGATGGGGAAGGTGATGAAGACGTTGATGAAGATGATGGAGGTGTTGGTGTAGATTGCGGTGACGATGATGGCCCCGGCTGCGTTCCGGCGCAACCGGAAGAGAGGGGGAGAGGCCCCCCTTCTTCTTCTTCCTTGACCTTCTCCCTAGATGGGAGAAGGGTTTCCCCTTTGTTCCATGGCTTCCATGGCGGCGAAGGGTGCGAGAGCCCCTCCGACATTGGATCTGTCTCTCTGTCTCTCTCTGTTTCTGCGTTTCCTGATTCTGCCCTTTCACTGTTTCTTATATTTCCGGAGATCCGTAACTCCGATTGTGCTGAAATTTTAACACGACTTGTATCCGGATATTGGCTTCTTGCGGCGAAAGAAGGGCACCAACTGCCTTACGGGGTGGCCACGAGGGCTCAGGGCGCGCCCCCTGCCTCGTGGCCCCCTCGGGCATCGTCTCGCGTTGATTATTCTTCCCAAAAATCACATATATTCCAAAAAAATCTCTGTCAGTTTTTATCCTGTTTGGACTCCTTTTGATATGGTTTTTTTGCGAAACAAAAAACATGCAACAAACAGGAACTGACACTGGGCACTAGATCAATATATTAGTCCCAAAAATAATATAAAAAGTTGCCAAAAGTATATGAAAGTTGTTTAATATTGGCATGGAACAATAAAAAATTATAGATACGAAGGAGACGTATCAACTAGCATCACACATAATTTCAAAAGGCAAGTTCCAATCAGGTGGTTGAACAATAGGTGCAGAAATTAAGGCTTTCTTGAGTGTTTCAAAGGCTTCAAGACAATCATCATCAAAGGAATATCCTTTTGCAAGAGACTAGTAAGAGGCCTATATTTGCTTTTGTTTTTGGTACATGGTTATTGGATGGTGGGCAGTTTATTGTCAGGTCATCTTGGTGATGTGGTTGACTATATAATGGCGTCTTTGTCTTTTTGTAACTCTTATCTCTATTGGATGCATGTTGGTGGTTGGCGCAGACACTAACTGCAGACTGAAAGTAAAGCAAACTATTTGAAGGATTTTCTCTTCTAGATTTATCCGATGGCACCAAATTAAAACAGATTCGTCGGAGACACCTCTACACTCCCTCCAACGATGCTCTTTAGTGTAATTGATCTCTGTACTTATCTATGCAAGATAAATCTTGCGACAAACTTCTCCGCTGAATTAATTCCATAGCCTCCGCCGCTGCCTCCTGCTCTAACCCGCCGTAAGAGTCCCGTTCTCATTGGTCCAATTAAATTTTTTTATAGAGAACATGTTGTGACAAGTCAAAAGATCCTTATTTTCTCACCTACTAGGGCAGCCCGAATGTACGGGCCAAGGTGGTAAGGCTGCTTTGGTGGTCTAGCAACTACACGGGCACTTCTGACTTTGGACTAAGAAACTCAGTTCTACAAACTAGAAAACCCAATCAGGTGCAGTGGACTCCTAAACATGTACCAGCTAATCTTGTTTTTCTTCTAGAATAATCAGCTGATTGATTCATAAAAATTGGCCGTGAGGCTTGTAGGCGAGGAAGCGCAAGCTCAGACTGGTATGTAAGTATAATTATCTCATCATTTAGTGTGATGTGCTTGACGCAGTGTAGAATGAATTTATTGTTCCTGCTCTCCTCTTTGGATGGGTGATAGCATGTCATTACCTATGAGCAATGCAGTGCTTGCCTTCCTATCTACACGCGAGTAGAACATCTGCACTGAATTGCTTTAATTTAAGGTCATGATCTTCGATCGTGTATAATTAGCTTTAGTCCAATAGTGACAACTTGCTTTGTGACTGGGACTGGGAGCTAATTCTGATCTAATTTTCGCCCTCTTTGAGTGAACCAATGTTAGTAAAAATATCTGGAGGTTTTCTCATTCTCGCCAGGTGTAAGGTTAGACTCCATATTGAGAAGATTCGGTCCATCACGGAACAAGAGATGCTAAAAGCACATTCTCACTTAACTTGTTTTTCTTGCTCAATATTCAGCTGATTGATCCAGAATAAATTATGATAACACTGGTACAAAAATAATAATTGGTTTATGCTTCTCAATTCTGCCCGGGGCGCACCCGATTATCTACCAAGCAATACGCTTCCCCGACAACCATCGTCACACTTATGAATGAGATGTTAGATCAGATTCGGAGCCTTGCTATCTGAGACAATTCAATTTCGGTGCACAATCGGATCTGAAAAAAAAACTTCAGAGACACTTTTGAACTTTGGAAATTTTTGATACTTGTACTTTATTAAGTAAATATACCCATATCCCCTTGATTTACATCAGCACTTAGGCTAACTATGCCAATAGACCACCTTGAGCTCGTGCTTCCTCCCCTAGAGGCCTCGTGACCAATTTATCTAGATCAATCAACTGATCAGCCAGCAAGAAAAACAAGATTAGCAGGATCATGTTTAAGGGACACTGCTACACCACACCTTCACAAGAGGATACGAAGTTAGTGTTCTTCTTGGTGGACGTTGGCGGGCACCAGCTCCACCGTCCCGCTGCTAGACCACCAAAGCAACCTTCATCGAAACAACTCAACCTACACCGACTTTATAAACATGACATGAATACTTCATAAATTAGAGATACATTGGAGACGTATCAACACCGGAATTAGTTCGCTGCCTCAATCATAAAGCAAGTTGTGCAATTAGGCAGAACATAATAATATGGAGAAGAATGTGACTAGTTCATACGGCAAGAAAGTAACATTACCTTTATTACCAAGGCAAATATTTATTCCCGCGTTATTCTTTTAACTCTAGGAGATCTTTATTGTCTCCTTTACGTCTCGACCATTTCGAGAATCCTCGTCATGTCCATGATCATATCTGGCACTCCGAACTACCTTCGGTACATCAAAACACAAAAACTCATAATACCGATCGTCACTGAACTTTAAGCGTGCGGACCCTATGGGTTCGAGAACTATGTAGACATGACCGAGACACATCTTCGGTCAATAACCAATAGCGGAACCTAGATTTTCATATTGGCTCCCACATATTCTACGAAGATCTTTATCGGTCAAACCGCATAACAGCATACGTTGTTCCCTTTGTCATCGGTATATTACTTGCCCGAGATTCGATCGTCGGTATCTCAATACCTAGTTCAATCTCGTTACCGGCAAGTCTCTTTACTCATTCTGTAATGCATCATCCCGCAACTAACTCATTAGTTACAATGCCTGCAAGGCTTATAGTGATGTGCATTACCGAGAGGGCCCAGAGATACCTCTCCGACAATCGGAGTGACAAATCCTAATCATGAAATACGCCAACTCAACAAGTATCTTCGGAGACACCTGTAGAGCACCTTTATAATCACCCAGTTACGTTGTGACGTTTGGTAGCACAAAAAGTGTTCCTCCGGTAAACGGGAGTTGCATAATCTCAGTCATAGGAACATGTATAAGTCATGAAGAAAGTAATAGCAACATACTAAACGATCAAGTGCTAAGCTAACGGAATGGGTCAAGTCAATCACATCATTCTCCTAATGATGTGATCCCGTTAATCAAATGACAACTCATGTCTATGGCTAGGAAACATAATCATCTTTGATTAATGAGCTAGTCAATTAGAGGTATACTAGTGACACTCTGTTTGTCTATGTATTCACACATGTATTATGTTTCTGGTTAATACAATTCTAGCATGAATAATAAACATTTGTCATGATATAAGGAAATAAATAATAACTTTATTATTGCCTCTAGGGCATATTTCTTTCGGTCTCCCACTTGCACTAGAGTCAATAATCTAGATTACACAGTAATGATTCTAACACCCATGGAGCCTTGGTGCTGATCATGTTATGCTCGTGGAAGAGGCTAAGTCAATGGGTCTACAACATTCAGATCCATATGTATCTTGCAAATCTCTATGTCTCCTACTCGGACTTGATCCCGGATGGAGTTGAAGCGTCTCTTGATGTGCTTGGTTCTCTTGTGAAATCTGGATTCCTTTGCCAAGGCAATTGCACTAGTATTGTCACAAAAGATTTTCATTGGACCCGATGCACAAGGTATGACACCTAGATCGGAAATGAACTCCTTCGTCCAGACTCCATCATTTGCTGCTTCCGAAGCAGCAATGTACTCCGCTTCACATGTAGATCCCGCCACGACGCTTTGTTTAGAACTGCTCCAACTGACAGCTCCACCGTTTAATATAAACACATATCCGGTTTGCGATTTAGAATCGTCCGGATCAGTGTCAAAGCTTTCATCAACGTAACCATTTACGATGAGCTCTTTGTCACCTCCATAAACGAGAAACATATCCTTAGTCCTTTTCAGGTACTTCAGGATGTTCTTGACCGCTGTCCAGTGATTCACTCTTGGGTTACTTTGGTACCTCCCTGCTAAACTAATAGCAAGGCACACATCAGGTCTGGTACACAGCATTGCATACATGATAGAGCATATGGCTGAAGCATAGGGAACATCTTTCGTTTTCTCTCTATCTTCTGAAGTGGTCGGCCATTGAGTCTTACTCAACTTCACACCTTGTAATACTTCTTCAAAACTTTGTCAAGGTATGTGCTTTGTGAATGTCCAATTAAGTGTCTTGATCTATCTCTATAGATCTTGATGCCCAATATGTACGCAGCTTCACCGAGGTCCTTCATTGAAAAACTCTTATTCAAGTATCCTTTTATGCTATCCAGAAATTCTATATCATTTCCAATCAACAATATGTCATCCACATATAATATTAGAAATGCTACAGAGCTCCCACTCACTTTCTTGTAAATACAGGCTTCTCCAAAAGTTTGTATAAAACTATATGCTTTGATCAGACTATCAAAACGTTTATTCCAACTCTGAGAAGCTTGCACCAGTCCATAAATGGATCGCTGGAGCTTGCATACTTTGTTAGTACCTTTTGGATCGATAAAACCTTCAGGTTGCATCATATATAACTCTTCTTCCAGAAATCCATTCAGGAATGCAGTCTTTACATCCTTTTGCCAAATTTCATAATCATAAAATGCGGCAATAGCTAACATGATTCGGACGGACTTAAGCATCACTACGGGTGAGAAGGTTTCATCGTAGTCAACTCCTTGAACTTGTCGAAAACCTTTCGCAACAAGTCAAGCTTTGTAGACAGTAACATTACCATCAGCGTCTGTCTTCTTCTTGAAGATCCATTTATTCTCGATGGCTTGCCGATCACCGGGCAAGTCAATCAAAGTCCATACTTTGTTCTCATACATGGATCCCATCTCTGATTTCATGGCCTCAAGCCATTTTGCGGAATCTGGGCTCATTATCGCTTTCTCATAGTTCGTAGGTTCGTCATGGTCTAGCTCTGGTGCGGATCTTACTTCCAAAACAGGATTACCGTACCACTCTGGTGCGGATCTTACTCTGGTTGACCTACGGGGTTCCGTAGTAACTTGATCTGAAGTTTCATGATCATTATCATTAGCTTCCTCACTAATTGGTGTAGGTGTCACAGGAACCGGTTTCTATGACGAACTACTTTCCAATAAGGGAGCAGGTACAGTTACCTTATCAAGTTCTACTTTTCTCCTACTCACTTCTTTCGAGAGAAACTCCTTCTCTAGAAAGGATCCATTCTTAGCAACGTATGTCTTGCCTTCGGGTCTGTGATAGAAGGTGTACCCAACAGTTTCCTTTGGGTATCCTATGAAGACACATTTCTCCGATTTGGGTCCGAGCTTATCAGGTTGAAGCTTTTTCACATAAGCATCACAGCCCCAAACTTTAAGAAACGACAACTTTGGTTTCTTGCCAAACCATAGTTCATAAGGCGTCGTCTCAACGGATTTTGATGGTGCCCTATTTAACGTGAATGCAACCGTCTCTAAAGCATAACCCCAAAACGATATCGGTAAATCAGTAAGAGACACCATATATCGCACCATATCTAGTAAAGTACGATTATGACGTTCGGACACACCATTACGCTGTGGTGTTCCAGGTGGCGTGAGTTGCGAAACTATTCCGCATTGTTTCAAATGTAGACCAAACTCGTAACTCAAATATTCTCCTCCACGACCAGATCGTAGAAACTTTATTTTCTTGTTACGATGATTTTCCACTTCACTCTAAAATTCTTTGAACTTTTCAAATGTTTCAGACTTATGTTTCATCAAGTAGATATACCCATATCTTCTCAAGTCATCTGTGAAGGTGAGAAAATAACGATACCCTCCGCGAGCCTCAATATTCATCGGACCACATACATCAGTATGTATGATTTCCAACAAATCTGTTGCTCGCTCCATAGTTCCGGAGAACGACGTCTTAGTCATCTTGCCCATAAGGCATGGTTCGGAAGTACCAAGTGATTCATAATCAAGTGATTCCAAAAGTGCATCAGTATGGAGTTTCTTCATGCGCTTTACACCAATATGAATCAAACGGCAGTGCCACAAATAAGTCGCACTATCATTATCAACTCTGCATCTTTTGGCTTCAACATTATGAATATGTGTATCACTACTATCGAGATTCAACAAAAATAGACCACTCTTCAATGGTGCATGACCATAAAAGATATTACTCATATAAATAGAACAACAATTATTCTCAGATTTAAATGAATAACCGTCTCGCATCAAACAAGATCCAGATATAATGTTCATGCTTAACGCTGGCACCAAATAACAATTATTTAGGTCTAAAACTAATCCCGAAGGTAGATGTAGAGGTAGCGTGCCGACGGTGATCACATCGACTTTGGAACCATTTTCCACGCGCATCGTCACCTCGTCCTTAGCCAGTCTTCGCTTAATCCATAGTCCCTGTTTCGAGTTGCAAATATTAGCCACAGAACCTGTATCAAATACCCAGGTGCTACTGCGAGCTCTGGTAAGGTACACATCAATAACATGTATATCACATATACATTTGTTCACCTTGCCATCCTTCTTATCCGCCAAATACTTGGGGCAGTTCTGCTTCCAGTGACCAGTCCGTTTGCAGTAAAGGCACTCAGTCTCAGGCTTAGGTCCAGACTTGGGTTTCTTCTCCTGAGCAGCAACTTGTTTGTTCTTCTTCTTGAAGTTCCCCTTCTTCTTCCCTGTACCTTTTTTCTTGAAACTGGTGGTCTTGTTGACCATCAACACTTGATGCTCCTTCTTGATTTCTACGTCCGCTGCCTTTAGCATTGCGAAGAGCTCGGGAATTGTCTTATTCATCCCTTGCATATCATCACGAAGCTCTTGTAGCTTGGTGGTAGTGATTGAAGAACTCTATCAATGACACTATCAACAGGAAGATTAACTCCCAGTTGAGTCAAGTGATTATGATACCCAGACATTTTGAGTATATGTTCACTGACAGAACTATTCTCCTCCATCTTGCAGCTATAGAACTTATTGGAGACTTCATATCTCTCAATCCGGGCATTTTCTTGAAATATTAACTTCAACTCCTGGAACATCTCATATGCTCCATGACGTTCAAAACATCGTTGAAGTTCCGGCTCTAAGCCGTAAAGCATGGCACACTGAATTATCGAGTAGTCATCAGCTTTACTCTGCCAGACGTTCTTAACATCATCAGCAGCATCTGCAGCAGGCCTGGCACCCAGCGGTGCTTCCAGGACGTAATTCTTCTGTGCAGCAATGAGGATAATCCGTGTAATTGCTACCATCATCTTTCAACTTTGCTTTCTCAAGGAACGCATTAAAATTCAACGGAACAACAACACGAGCCGTCTATCTACAATCAACATAGACAAGCAAAATACTATCAGGTACTAAGTTCATGATAAATTTAAGTTCAATTAATCATATTACTTAAGAACTCCCACTTAGATAGACATCCCTCTAAGCATCTAAGTGATCACGTGATCCAAATCAACTAAACCATGCCCGATCATCACATGAGATGGAGTAGTTTTCAATGGTGAACATCACTATGTTGATTATATCTACTATATGATTCACGCTCGACCTTTCGGTCTCAGTGTTCCGAGGCCATATCTGCATATGCTAGGCTCATCAAGATTAACGTGAGTATTCTGCGTGTGCAAAACTGTCTTGCACCCGTTGTAGATGAACGTAGAGCTTATCACACCCGATCATCACGTGGTGTCTCGGCACGACAAACTTTGGCAACGGTGCATACTCAGGGAGAACACTTTTATCTTGAAATTTAGTGAGAGATCATCTTCTAATGCTACCGTCAATAAAAGAAAAATAAGATGCATCAAAGATAAACATCACATGCAATCAATATAAGAGATATGATATGGCCATCATCATCTTGTGCTTGTGATCTCCATCTCCAAAGCACCGTCATGATCACCATCGTCACCAGCGCGACACCTTGATCTCCATCGTAGCATCGTTGTCGTCTCGCCAATTATTGCTTCTACGACTATCGCTACCGCTTAGTGATAAAGTAAAGCAATTACAGGGCAATTGCATTGCATACAATAAAGCGACAACCATATGGCTCCTGCCATTTGCCGATAACTCCGTTACAAAACATGATCATCTCATACAATAAATATAGCATCATGTCTTTACCATATCACATCACAACATGCCATGCAAAAACAAGTTAGACGTCCTCTACTTTGTTGTTGCAAGTTTTACGTGGCTGCTACGGGCTAAGCAAGAACCGTTCTTACCTACGCATCAAAACCACAACGATAGTTTGTCAAGTTAGTGATGTTTTAACCTTCTCAAGCGTAGCCACACTCCGCTCAACTAAAGTTGGAGAAACTGACACCTGCCAGCCACCTGTGTGCAAAGCACGTCGGTAGAAAAGTATCGCGTAAGCGTACGCGTAATGTCGGTCCGGGCTGCTTCATCCAACAATACCGCCGAACCAAAGTATGACATGCTGGTAAGCAGTATGACTTGTATCGCCCACAACTCACTTGTGTTCTACTCGTGAATATAACATCTACGCATAAACCATGCTCGGATGCCATTGTTGGGGAACGTAGTAATTTCAAAAAAATTCCTACGCACACACAGGATCATGGTGATGCATAGCAACGAGAGGGGAGGGTGTATCCACGTAGCCTCGTAGGCCGAATGCGAAAGCATTAGCACAACGTAGTTGATGTAGTCAGACGTCTTCACGATCCGACCGATCCAAGTACCGAACGCACGGCACCTCCGAGTTCTACACAGGTTCAACTCGATGACGTCCCGCGAGCTCCGATCCAGCAAAGCTTCACAAGAGAGTTTCGTCAGCATGACGGCGTGATGATGGTGATGATGTTGCTACCAACGCAGGGCTTCGCCTAAGCACCGCTATGATATAACCGAGGTGGAATATGGTGGAGGGGGCACCGCACACGGCTGGAATAGATCAACTGATCAACTTGTGTGTCTAGAGGTGCCCCCCTGCCCCCGTATATAAAGGAGCAAGGGGGAGGCCGACCGGCCCTCTATGGCGCGCCAGGATGAGGAGTCCTCCTCCTAGTAGGAGTAGGACTCCCCTCTTTCCTACTCCTACTAGGAGGGGGAAAGGACGGGGGAGAGGGAGAAGGAAAGGGCCCCCCCTCTCCTAGTTCAATTAGGACTAGAGGGGGAGGGGCGCGCGGCCAGCCCTAGGCCAGCCCTCTCTCTATTTACTAAGGCCCATTAGGCCCATTATTTCTCCGAGGGGGGGGGGGTTCCAATAACCCTCCGACACTCCGGTTTTCTCCGAAATCACCCGGAACACTTCCAGTGTCCGGATATAGTCGTCCAATATATCGATCTTTACGTCTCGACCATTTTGAGAGTCCTTGTCATGTCCTTGATCATATCTGGGACTCTGAACTACCTTCGGTACATCAAAACACAAAAACTCATAATACCGATCATCACCGAACGTTAAGTGTGCGGACCCTACGGGTTTGAGAACTATGTAGACATGACTGATAACTCACAAGTATAGGGGATCGCAACAGTTTTCGAGGGTAGAGTATTCAACCCAAATTTATTGATTCGACACAAGGGGAACCAAAGAATATTCTCAATTATTAGCAGCTGAGTTGTCAATTCAACCACACCTGGAAATGTAATATCTGCAACAAAGTATTTAGTAGCAAAGTAATATGATAGCAGTGGTAACGGTAGCAAAAGGTAACGATATAAAAAGTAATATTTTTGGTGTTTTGTAGTGATGATAACAATAACAACGGAAACGTAATTAAGCGAAGAACAATATATGGAAAGCTCGTAGGCAATGGATCGGTGATACAGAATTATGCCGGATGCGGTCGATCATGTAACAGTCATAACCTAGTGTGACACAGAACTAGCTCCAATTCATCAATGTAATGTAGGCATGTATTCCGAATATAGTCATATGTGCTTATGGAAAAGAACTTCCATGCCATCTTTTGTTCTACCCTCTCGTGGCAGCGGGGTCCTAGCGGAAACTAAGGGATATTAAGGCCTCCTTTTAATAGAGTACCGGACCAAAGCTTTAACACATGGTGAATACATGAACTCCTCAAACTACGGTCATCACCGGGAGTGGTCCCGATTAATTTCACTTCGGGGTTGCCGGATCATAACACATAGTAGGTGACTATAGACTTGCAAGATAGGATCAATAACTCACATATATTCATGAAAACATAATAGGTTCAGATTTGAAATCATGGCACTCGGGCCCTAGTGACAAGCATTAAGCATACCAAAGTCATAGCAACATCAATCTTAGAACAAAGTGGATACTAGGGATCAAACCCTAACAAAACTAACTCGATTACATGATAAATCTCATCCAACCCATCACCGTCCAGCAAGCCCACGATGGAATTACTCACACACGACGATGAGCATCATGAAATTGGTGATGGAGGAAGGTTGATGATGATGATGGCGATGGATTTCCCTCTCCGGAGCCCCGAACGGACTCCAGATCAGCCCTCCAGAGAGAGTTTTGGTCTTGGCGGCGGCTCCGTATCGTAAAACGTGATGAATCCTTCTCCTTTATTTTTTTCTCCCCGAACACGAATATATGGAGTTAAGGTTGAGGTCGGTGGACCTCCAGGGGGCCCACGAGGCAGGGGGTGCGCCCCCACCCTCGTGGCTAGGGTGTGGGCCCCCTGGCCTTGATTCTTTGCCAGTATTTTTTATTATTTCCAAAAATAATCTCCATGGAGTTTCAGGTCATTTCGACAACTTTTGTTTCTACACATAAATAACACCATGGCAATTCTGCTGAAAACAGCGTCAGTCCAGGTTAGTTCCATTCAAATCATGCCAGTTAGAGGCCAAAACAAGGGCAAAAGTGTTTGGAAAAGTAGATACGACGGAGACGTATCAACTCCCCCAAGCTTAAAACTTTGCTTGTCCTCAAGCAATTCAGTTGACAAACTAAAAGTGATAAAGAAAACTTTTACAAACTCTGTTTGCTCTTGTTGTTGTAAATATGTAAGGCATCATTCAAGTTTTCAGCAAAGATTATGAACTAACCATATTCACAATAACTCTTAGGTCTCATGTTTACTCATATCTATGGCATAATCAACTAGCGAGCAATAATAATAAATCTCGGATGGCAACACTTTCTCAAAACAATCATAATATGATATAACAAGATAGTATCTCGCTAGCCCTTTCTGGGACCGCAAAACATAAATGCAGAGCACCTTTAAAGATCAAGGACTGACTAGACATTGTAATTCATGGTAAAAGAGATCCAGTCAAGTCATACTCAATGTAAACTAATAGTAATGAATGCAAATGACAGCGGTGCTCTCGAACTAGTGCTTTTTAATAAGAGGATGATGACTCAACATAAAAGTAAATAGATAGGCCCTTCGTAGAGGGGAGTAGGGATTTGCAGAGGTGCCAGAGCTCGATTTTGAAATAGAGATGAATAATATTTTGAGCGGTATACTTTCATTGTCAACATAACAACCAAGAGATGGCGATATCTTCCATGCTACACACATTATAGGCGGTTCCCAAACAGAATGGTAAAGTTTATACTCCCCCTCCACCAACAAGCATCAATCCATGGCTTGCTCGAAACAACGAGTGCCTCCAACTAACAACAGTCCCAGGGGGAGTTTCTTTTGCAATTATTTTGATTTGATTTGCATAAAGCATGGGACTGGGCATCCCGGTGACCAACCATTTTCTCGTGAGTGAGGAGCGGAGTCCACTCGTCTTGAGAATAACCCGCCTAAGATGGAAGATACAGACAACCCTAGTTGATACATGAGCTATTCGAGCATACAAAACAGAATGTTTATTTGAAGGTTTAGAGTTTGGCACATACAAATTTACTTGGAACGACAGGTAGATACCGTATATAGGAAGGTATGGTGGACTCATATGGAATAACTTTGGGGTTTATAGGATTGGATGCACAAGCAGTATTCCCGCTTAGTACAGGCGAAGGCTAGAGAAAGACTGGGAAGCGACCAGCTAGAGAGCGACAATAGTCATGAACATGCATTAAAATTAATCAACACCGAATGCAAGCATGAGTAGGATATAATGCACCATGAACATAAATATCGTAGAGGCTATGTTGATTTTGTTTCAACTACATGCGTGAACATGTGCCAAGTCAAGCCACTCAAATCGTTCAAAATAGGATACCACCCTATCATACCACATCACAACCATTTCATGTTGGCACGCAAGGTAAACCATTATAAGCTCCTAGCTAATTAAGCATGGCATAAGCAACTATAATCTCTAATTGTCATTGCAAACATGTTTATTCATAATAGGCTGAATCAAGAACGCTGAACTAATCATATTTACAAAAACAAGAGAGGTCGAGTTCATACCAGCTTCTCCCATCTCAATCAGTCCATCATATATCGTCATAATTGCCTTTCACTTGCACGACCGAATGATGTGAATAGTAATAATAGTGCACGTGCATTGGACTAAGCTGGAATCTACAAGCATTCAATAAACAGGAGAAGACAAGGCAATATGGACTCTTGGTTAAATCAACAATAATGCATAAAGGAGTCACTTCAACAATTTAATTATGGTCTCCTCCTATCGACCCCCAAAGAAAAGAAAAGAAATAAAACTATTTACACGGGAAAGCTCCCAACAAGCAAAAGAAGAACATGAAATCTTTTTGGGTTTTCTTTTTAATTACTTCTACAAGCGTAGAAAATAAAGCTAGCTAAAAGCTACAACTAATTTTTTTCTTAAGGTTTATCGAACACACAAGAAGAAAGCATAAAAAAAGAAATAAAGTAGTATGGATGATATAAGGAAAAAGTATGAGCACCGACAACTAGCAATGAGTGTGAACATGAATGTAATGTCGGTGGGAAATACGGACTCCCCCAAGCTTAGGCTTTTGGCCTAAGTTGGTCTAATGCCACGGATGGCTTGACGGATATCCAAAGTTGTAACTGGGATCGTACTGAGATGCAGGAGTCATTTCATCGTGGGCTGCAGTTTGGAGGCGTGCTATCTCAACCCTCCTCTTATACTCTTCCGCCTCCTCTCTGGTTATAAAATATCTCCCTTTTGCCTAAAAGTCAAAGAAAGTAGAAGCAGGGAGAGCGACGTGATAGGTGCGTCGTCTGTCAAAGATTAGTCGGTACTGGAGGAACTGATCGTTCCTCTCAACAAAATGATGACGAACCATAGCCTCATAATCCAAATAAGCAGGAGGCAACTCAATATCATCCTCACGTATGGTTATACCAAGAAAATTAGCTATATGGGTTGCATAAATTCCACCAAAGAAATCTCCATTAAATCTATTATGATGCAACCTACGTGCAATAATGGCCCCCAAATTATAAGATTTATCTCCAAACACAGCACTCCTAAGAATACTGAGGTCAGGGACACACATGTGACATGCTTCATCCTTACCATTTATGCACCTACCTATGAAGAGAGCAAAATAATGTATAGCAGGAAAATGAATGCTCCCTATGGTAGCTTGTGCTATATATCTAGATTCCCCCACAGTTATATTAGCAAGAAAATCTCTAAATTCAGATTTGCGAGGTTCACTAGCACTACCCCATTGTGGAAGTTTGCAAGCAGTGGTAAAATCCTCTAAGTCCATAGTATAAGAATTTTCATAAAGATCAAACAGGACAGTTTGAGAATTGCGTGAAGATGAAAATTCAAGCCTCCTCACAAAGGAACTAGTGAGATAGTGCTACTGACGACACTTTTCTGCCTCGAAGCTCACAAGATCAGAGTTACGCAAATATGCGTGAAATTCTTCCTTAATTCCTGCTCGATCCATGAAGTCCTCTAAAGGCCATTCACACGGCCGCACTGGGGCGTCCCTTGGTGGTTCATCATCAGCATCACGCATTGCAAGCCTGGGTCCTTCCTTCCTTGAAGAACCACCTTGGTACATTTTCCTAAACATATTTCTTCTTTTGAAAAAATTCTGAAATTTTTAGTAACTTCAAATAAAAGTAAACCAAACTCAACAAAATTGATAGCAACTACTCCTACAAGTGCATAGAGCATATATCATGCATTAGAACTACTTGGAACCATGTAAATTTGACATGCAAGCTCAAGAACATGGTCACCTAGGTAGCACAAATTTGCAATGAATAAAGCACTAGAACAAAAACTAATTGGACCAATGGAGGAGTCACATACCAAGGAACAATCCCCCAAAGCAGTTTTGTGAGAAGTGCTTTGAGCAAGTAGATCGAAAATCACAGTAAAATGAGCTAGAACTCGAGCTTGAGCTGGATGGTGATTTTTTTTGGGAGGAATAAGAAGTGTGTGGGTGCAGGAATAAGTGGAGGGGAGCCACCGTGGGCCCACGACGCAGGGGGCGCGCCCAGGGGGTGGGCGCACCATGGACCCTCGTGGCCAGGTGGTTGCTCCCCCTGTTGTGTTCTCCGTGCCAAATATTCTCAAATATTCCGGAAAAAATCATATTTAAATTTCAGTGCATTTGGAGAACTTCTATTTTCGGGGTATTTTTATATTGCACGGTGAAGGAGTCCTGGATTAGGGGGTCTCCGGACAGCCGAACTATATCCTTTGGCCGGACTGTTAGACTATGAAGATACAAGATTGAAAACTTCATCTCGTGTCCGTATGGGACTCTACTTGGCGTGGAAGGCAAGCTAGGCAGTACGGATATGGATATCTCCTCCTTTGTAACCGACCTTGTGTAACCCTAACCCTCTTCGGTGTCTATATAAACCGGAGGGTTTTAGTCCGTAGGACATAACAATAACATACAATCATACCATAGGCTAGCTTCTAGGGTTTAGCCTCTCTGACCTCGTGGTAGATCTACTCTTGTACTACCCATATCATCAATATTAATCAAGCAGGACGTAGGGTTTTACCTCCATCAAGAGGGCCCGAACCTGTGTAAAACATCGTGTTCCCTGCCTCCTGTTACCATCCGCCTTAGACGCACAGTTCGGGACCCCCTACCCGAGATCCGCCGGTTTTGACACCAACATTGGTGCTTTCATTGAGAGTTCCTCTGTGTCGTCTCCGTTAGGCTTGATGGCTCCTTCGGTCATTGTTAGCGATGCAGTCTAGGATGAGACTTTTCTCCCCGGACAGATTTTTGTATTCGGCGGCCTCGCACTACGGGCCAACTCGCTTGGCCATCTGGAGCAGATCGAAAGTTACGCCCCTGGCCACCAGGTCAGGTTTGGAAGCTTAAACTACACGACCGATATCCGCGCAGACTTTATCTTCGACGGATTCGAGCCTCTGCCTTGTGCATCACGCGGTCACGATGAGTACGATTTAGCTCTACCATCAGACATCGTCCGAGAGATCGCATCGGCAGCCGCTCCGACCCTCAATTCGGAGCCGGTTGCGCCGTCCATGGACGGGTGGATAGACCCCTCCATGGAGGCCTTACCCTCAGCGGCGATCGAGCCGAACATTGACCTTGCCCTTCACGAGAGCCGTGTTGTCAAACTGCCGGATCCTTCTCCGGCCACGGACTCCAAACCGCCTGCGCCCGTTCCTAGCGAATCCGATTGGGCGCCGATCATGGAGTTTACCTCCGTGGATATTTTTCAGCACTCGCCCTTTGGCGACATACTGAACTCATTAAGGTCTCTCTCCTTGTCAGGAGGATCCTGGCCGAACTATGTCCGGCGGGATTGGGATGCGGATGACGAAGAAATTCGCTGCCCACCCACCACCCACTTAGTAGCCACTGTCGATGACTTAACCGACATGCTCGACTTCGACTCCGAAGACATCGATGGTATGGACGACGATGCGGGAGACGAAGAGGAACCACTGCCCACAGGGCACTGGACAGCCACCTCACCATACGATATATACATGGTGGACACACCCAAATAAGGCAATGGCGACGAGACAGCGGAGGATGACCCCTCCAAGAAGCAACCCAAGCACCGACGTCAGCGGCGCCGCCCTAAGTCCCGCCAAAGCAAAAGTGGTGATACCTGCACAGGAGATAATAACACTCTGGATAGTGTCGAAGATGGCAACAATCCCCTCCAGCACGATCTAGGACAAGAGGGTGGAGAGGCCAGCCCTCCAGAGAGAGCGGCAAATGGAGAGGCGGAGGATGATAATTACATGCCCCCCTCCGAAGACGAGGCAAGCCTCGACGATGACAAATTCGTCGTGCCAGAGGATCCCGTCGAACAAGAGCGCTTCAAGCGCCGACTTATAGCCATGGAAAATAGCCTTAAGAAAAAGCAGTAGCAACTTCAAGCTGATCAAGATCTGCTAGCTGACAGATGGACTGAAGTCCTCGCGGCCGAGGAATATAAACTCGAACACCCCTCCAAGAGTTACCCAAAATGCAGGTTGCTACCCCGACTGGAGGAAGAAGCGTATGATGCAGCTGATCGGCTACCTCGTGGCCGCGATAGAGAGACATTCCAGCCAAAAACTCAGCCCGCACCCTGACATCGTTCAAATAAAGAGGCATGGGGAAATATGCCAGACCTGCGAGACGTATTGGAGGACAAAGCAAAGCATGCAAGATCGATCTACGGATCACGAGGGCGCGCCACTATGCGAGATGATAAACGTCACATCGGATACAGTAAAAGTAAATCCGGCCGGGCCGAACACAGCGGGAAGACCCATTCGAGCTGCATCGCGATATAGCCCAATACAGAGGCGCCGCGCACCCCCTATGCTTCACAGACGAAGTAATGGATCATCAAATCCCAGAGGGTTTCAAACCCGTAAATATTGAATCATACGACAGCACAACAGATCCCGCGGTATGGATCGAGGATTTCCTCCGCCACATCCACATGGCCCGCGGTGATGACTTACACGACATCCAATACCTCCCACTAAAGCTCAAAGGACCAGCGCGGCATTGGCTTAACATCTTGCCAGCAGAGTCCATTAGCTGTTGGGAAGATCTGGAGGCCGCATTCCTCGACAACTTTCAGGGCACTTATGTGCGACCACCAGATGCCGATGACTTGAGCCACATAATTCAGCAGCCAGAAGAATCGGCCAGGCAATTCTGGACTCGGTTCCTAACAAAGAAAAATCAATTTGTCGACTGTCCGGATGTAGAGGCCCTAGCAGCTTTCAAACACAACATCCGCGACGAGTGGCTAGCCCGACACCTTGGTCAGGAAAAGCCGAAATCTATGGCAGCCCTCACGACACTCATGGCCCGCTTTTGTGCGGGAGAAGACAGCTGGCTGGCTCATAGTAATAACATATCAAAGAACCGTGGTACTTCGGATACCAATCACGGCAATGGCAGGTCACGTCGAAATAAACATAAGCGCCGCATTAACAGCGACAATACCGAGGATACGCCAGTCAATGCCGGATTCAAAGGCTCTAATCAAGGAAATATGCCCTAGAGGCAATAATAAAGTTATTATTTATTTCCTTATATCATGATAAATGTTTATTATTCATGCTAGAATTGTATTAACCAGAAACATAATACATGTGTGAATATATAGACAAACAGTATGTCACTAGTATGCCTCTACTTGACTAGTTCGTTGAATCAAAGATGGTTAAGTTTCCTAGCCATAGACATGAGTTGTCATTTGATTAACGGGATCACATCATTAGAGAATGATGTGATTGACTTGACCCATTCCGTTAGCATAGCACTTGATCATTTAGTTTGTTGCTATTGCTTTCTTCATGACTTATACATGTTCCTATGACTATGAGATTATGCAACTCCCATTTACCGGAGGAACACTTTGTGTGCTACCAAACGTCACAACGTAATTGGGTGATTATAAAGGTGCTCTACAGGTGTCTCCGAAGGTACTTGTTGGGTTGGCGTATTTCGAGATTAGGATTTGTCACTCCGATTGTCGGAGAGGTATCTTTGGGCCCTCTCGGTAATGCACATCACTTAAGCCTTGCAAGCATTGCAACTAATGAGTTAGTTGTGAGATGATGTATTACAGAACGAGTAAAGAGACTTGCCGGTAACGAGATTGAACTAGGTATTGAGATACCGACGATCGAATCTCGGGCAAGTAACATACCGATGACAAAGGGAACAACGTATGTTGTTATGCGGTCTGACCGATAAAAGATCTTCATAGAATATGTAGGAGCCAATATGAGCATCCAGGTTCCGCTATTGGTTATTGACCAGAGACGTGTCTCGGTCATGTCTACATTGTTCTCGAACCCGTAGGGTCCGCACACTTACGTTATGATGACAGTTTCATTATGAGTTTACATATTTTGATTTACCGAAGGTTGTTTGGAGTCCCAGATGTGATCACGGACATAACGAGGAGTCTCGAAATAGTCGAGACATAAAGATTGATATATTGGACGACTATATTCGGACACAGGAATGGTTCCAGGAGTTATCGGATATAAAACGGAGTACCGGGGGTTACCGGACCCCCCCGGGGGGGTTAATGGGCCTCATGGGCCCAAAGTGGAGCAGAGGAGGGGCGCCGAGGGCACGCTGCGCGCCCCCTCCCCCTCTAGTCCAAATTGGACAAGGAGGGAGGGGCGGCGCCCCCCTTTCCTTTCTCTCCTCTCTCCCTTCCTTCCCCTTCTCCTAGTTGGACAAGGAAAGGAGGGAGTCCTACTCCCGGTAGGAGTAGGACTCCTCCCTGGCGCGCCTCCTCCTGGCTGGCCGCCCCTCCCCTTGCTCCTTTATATACGGGGGCAAGGGGGCACCTCTAGACACAACAATTGATCCTTGAGATATATTAGCCGTGTGCGATGCCCTCCTCCACCATAATCCTCAATAATATTGTAGCGGTGCTTAGGCGAAGCCCTGCGACGGTAGAACATCAAGATCGTCACCACGCCGTCGTGCTGACGGAACTCTTCCCCGACATTCTGCTGGATCGGAGTCCGGGGATCGTTATCGAGCTGAACGTGTGCTAGAACTGGGAGGTGCCGTAGTTTCGGTGCTTGATCGGTCGGGCCGTGAAGACGTACGACTACATCAACCGCGTTGTGCTAACGCTTCCACTTCCGGTCTACGAGGGTACATAGACAACACTCTCCCCTCTCGTTGCTATGCATCACCATGATCTTGCGTGTGCGTAGGATTTTTTTTTGAAATTACTACGTTCCCCAACACTAGCATCCGAGCCTAGGTTTTATGTGTTGATGTTGTGCACGAGTAGAACACAAGTGAGTTGTGGGCGATATAAGTCATACTGCTTACCAGCATGTCTGTAACGCCCCGGACACACCCGCCGGTGGTCGTTACTCCTGGCGGGATCTAGACTAGCCCCACATATCAATACTAGTCTTTTCTGCACACTTTGTCCTCACTCATGCACACCTGGGAGCAACTTCCCGGTCGGTCACCCATCCTGACACTACTCCAAGCCGAGCACGCTTAACTTTGGAGTTCTATCCGAATGGGCTACCGGAAAAGAAGGAATTCCTTATTGATATGAGTAGTCTATCATCCTAATAAGCCAGGCCATCACATCACCCCCACTCAGAGGAACCGACGTCCTCGTCGGGCCACAGGAACGTTCCCTCTTGGCACATACGTCTGTGCTTCCAGTCTAGTACATGTGCCATGTCGTGTGCCACGATGGGTCACAACCGTCACGAACAACATGACCACACACCTGTCCGCAACCATCTGTGTAACCGCAAGAACCTGGCTCTGATACCAACTTGTAACGCCCTGGACACACATATCAATACTAGTCTTTTCTGCACACTTTGTCCTCACTCATGCGCCCCTGGGAGCAACTTCCCGGTCAGTCACCCATCCTGACACTACTCCAAGCTGAGCACGCTTAACTTTGGAGTTCTATCCGAATGGGCTACCGGAAAAGAAGGAATTCCTTATTGATATGAGTAGTCTATCATCCTAATAAGCCAGGCCATCACATCACCCCCACTCAGAGGAACCGACGTCCTCGTCGGGCCACAAGAACGTTCCCTCTTGGCACATACGTCTGTGCTTCCAGTCCAGTACATGTGCCATGTCGTGTGCCACGATGGGTCACAACCGTCACGAACAACATGACCACGCACCTGTCCGCAACCATCCGTGTAGCCGCAAGAACCTGGCTCTGATACCAACTTGTAACGCCCCGGACACACCCGTCGGTGGTCGTTACGCCTGGCGGGATCTAGACTGGCCCCATATATCAATACTAGTCTTTTCTGCACACTTTGTCCTCACTCATGCACACCTGGGAGCAACTTCCCGGTCGGTCACCCATCCTGACACTACTCCAAGCTGAGCACGCTTAACTTTGGAGTTCTATCCGAATGGGCTACCGGAAAAGAAGGAATTCCTTATTGATATGAGTAGTCTATCATCCTAATAAGCCAGGCCATCACAATGCCATACTTTGGTTTGGCGGTATTGTTGGATGAAGCGGCCCGGACCGACATTACGCGTATGCTTACACGAGACTGGTTCTACCGACGTGCTTTGCACACAGGTGGCTGGCGGGTGTCAGTTTCTCCAACTTTAGTTGAACCAAGTGTGGCTACGCCCGGTCCTTGCGAAGGTTAAAACAACACCAACTTGACAAACTATCATTGTGGTTTTGATGCGTAGGTAAGAACAGTTATTGCTAAGCCCATAGCAGCCACGTAAAACTTGCAACAACAAAGTAGATGACGTCTAACTTGTTTTTGCAGGGCATGTTGTGATGTGATATGGTCAAGACATGATGCTAAATTTTATTGTATGAGATGATCATGTTTTGTAACCGAGTTATCGGCAACTGGCAGGAGCCATATGGTTGTCGCTTTATTGTATGCAATGAAATTGCGCTGTAATGCTTTACTTTATCACTAAGCGGTAGCGATAGTCATGGAAGCATAAGATTGATGAGACGACAACAATGCCACGATGGTGATCAAGGTGTCGCGCCGGTGACGATGGTGATCATGACAGTGCTTCGAAGATGGAGATCACAAGCACAAGATGATGATGGCCATATCATATCACTTATATTGATTGCATGTGATGTTTATCTTTTATGCATCTTATCTTGCTTTGATTGACGGTAGCATTATTAGATGATCCCTCGCTAAATTATCAAAGTATAAGTGTTCTCCCTGAGTATGCACCGTTGCAAAAGTTCTTCGTGCTGAGACATCACGTGATGATCGGGTGTGATAGGCTCTACGTTCAAATACAACGGGTGCAAAACAGTTGCACACGCGGAATACTCAGGTTAAACTTGACGAGCCTAGCATATAACAGATATGGCCTCGGAACACTGAGACCAAAAGGTCGAGCGTAAATCATATAGTAGATATGATCAACATAGTGATGTTCACCATTGAAACTACTCCATCTGACGTGATGATCAGACATGGTTTAGTTGATTTGGATCACGTGATCACTTAGAGGATTAGAGGGATATCTATCTAAGTGGGAGTTCTTAAGTAATATGATTAATTAAACTTTAATTTATCATACACTTAGTCCTGGTAGTATTAGCATATCTATGTTGTAGATCAATAGCTCGCGTTGTTGCTTCCCTGTGTTTTATATATGTTCCTAGAGAAAACTAAGTTGAAAGATGTTAGTAGCAAAGATGTGGATTGGATCCGTGATCTGAGGTTTATCCTCATTGCTGCACAGAAGAATTATCCGTGATCTGAGGATTATCCTCATTGCTGCACAGAAGAATTATGTCCTTGATGCACCGCTAGGTGACAGACCTAATGCAGGAGAAAATGCAGTCGTTATGAACGTTTGGCTAGCTCAATATGATGACTACTTGATAGTTTAGTGCACCATGCTTAACGGCTTAGAATCAGGACTTCAAAGACATTTTGAACGTCATGGACCATATGAGATGTTCCAGGAGTTGAACTTAATATTTCAAGCAAACACCCAAGTTGAGAGATATGAAGTCTCCAACAAGTTCTATAGCTAAAAGATGGAGGAGAATCGCTCAAGCAGTGAGCATGTGCTCAGATTGTCTGGGTACTACAATTGCTTGGATCAAGTGGGAGTTAATCCTCCAGATAAGATAGTGATTGACAGAATTCTCTAGTCACCATCACCAAGTTAGTAGAACTTCGTGATGAACTATAATATGCAAGGGATAACGGATACAATTCCCAAGCTCTTCGTGATGCTAAAATCGACGAAGGTAGAAATCAAGAAAAACATCAAGTGTTGATGGTTGACGAGACCACTAGTTTCAAAAAAACAGCAAAGGTAAGAAGGGGAACTTCAAGAAGAACGGTAAGCAAGTTGCTGCTCAAGTGAAGAAGCCCAAGTCTAGTCCTAAGCCTGAGACTAAGTGCTTCTACTGCAAAGGGACTGGTCACTGGAAGCGGAACTGCCCCAAGTATTTGGCGGATAAGAAAGATGGCAAAGTGAACAAAGGTATATTGGATATACATGTTATGGATGTATACTTTACTAGTGTTTATAGCAACCCCTCGACATTTGATACTGGTTCAGTTGCTAAGAGTAGTAACTCGAAACGGGAGTTGCAGAATAAATAGAAACTTGTAAAATTCAAGGTGACGATGTGTGTTGGAAGTAGTTCCAAGATTGATATGATCATCATTGCACTCTCCCTATACTTTCGGGATTAGTGTTGAAACTAAATAAGTGTTACTTGGTGTTTGCATTGAGCATGAATATGATTTGATCATGTTTATTGCAATACGGTTATTCATTTAAGTTAGAGAATAATTGTTGTTCTGTTTACATGAATAAAACCTTCTATGGTCATACACCCAATTAAAAATGGTTCATTGGATCTCGATCGTAGTGATACACATATTCATAATATTGAAACCAAAAGATGCAAAGTTAATAATGATAGTGCAACTTATTTGTGGCACTGCCATTTAGGTCATATTGGTGTAAAGCGCATGAAGAAACTCCATGCCGATGGACTATTGGAATCACTTGATTATGAATCAGTTGATGCTTGCGAACCATGCCTCATGGGCAAGATGACTAAGCCTCCGTTCTCCGGAACAATGCAGCAAGCAACAGATTTGTTGGAAATCATGCATACTGATGTATGTGGTCCGATGAATATTGAAGCTCGCGGCAGGTATCATTATTTTCTGATCTTCACAGATGATTTGAGCAGATATGAGTATATCTACTTGATGAAACACAAGTCTGAAACATTTGAAAAGATCAAAGAATTTTAGAGTGAAGTGGAGAATCATCGTAACAAAATAAAAGTTTCTAAGATATGATCGCAGAAGTAAAATATTTGAGTTACGAGTTTGGCCTTCGGTTAAAACAATGTGAAATAGTTTCACTACTCACGCCACCTGGAACACCACAGTGTAATGGTGTGTCCGAACATCGTAATCGTGCTTTATTAGATATGGTGCGATCTATGATGTCTCTTACTGATTTACCGCTATCGTTTTGGGGTTATGCATTAGAGACAGCTACATTCATGTTAAATAGGGCACCATCTAAATCCGTTGAGACGACACCATATGAACTATGGTTTGGCAAGAAACCTAAGCTGTTGTTTTTAAAGTTTGAGGTTGCAATGCTTATGTGAAAAAGTTTCAACCTGATAAGCTCAAACCCAAATCGGAGAAGTGTGTCTTCATAGGATACCCAAAAGAAAATGTTGGGTACACCTTCTATCACAGATCCGAAGGCAAGATATTCGTTGCTGAGAATGGATCCTTTCTAGAGAAGGAGTTTCTCTTGAAAGAAGTGAGTGGGAGGAAAGTAGAACTTGATGAGGTAATTGTACCTGCTCCCTTATTGGAAAGTAGTTCATCACAGAAATCTGTTCCTGTGACTACTACACAAATTAGTGCGGAAGCTAATGATGATGATCATGTAACTTCAGATCATGTTCCTACCGACCCTCGTAGGTAAACTGTAACATCCCAAATTTTCAATTTGGAATGTTATACATTAGATCATCATGCATATCATATTTTATTTTGCATTTTGGTTGATCCTAGAAATTCTACGCAACTCAATGACCCACGGAGACAGTTGGGGATTTCGTTATTTTCATATTTGAGTTCTCTCAAATTTTGAGAATAGGATCATTTGATTTTATTTATTTTATCATCAATTATTTCTATTACAAAAATATGAGAGAGGGAATAAAATGACTTTCCCAAAATAAAGAAATATTGAGGATTTAATAAAAAAATCAAATAAGATTTTATTTCGGAGTTTTTCGGTGTTTTATTTGAATTTAGAAAAAATGTGCGATTTTCAAAATTGCATTTAGGGCCCAAATAAATGTTCACCTTGTGCGGCTTGATTTTAGAAGCCCGCAAAAATTTATTTCGGAATTTTTGGAGTCCGTTTAGTATTTCTTTTTATTTTTCTTCCAAGCAGAATAATTAAAAAAAACGAACCGACTTCGGGCCGTACCCGAGCGGGACACCGCCCGGGGGCAGCCTTTAAATAGCGCCGCCCCGAGCCGCCCCAACCCATCATCCCCGCCTCGATCCGCGCGCGCCGCCGGAGCCGCCGCCGCCGACGATCCCGCCGCCCGAGGTTCGTCGCGCCTCGATTTCCATGCCGAAAAAAGAAAAAAAAGAGAACAAAATTCGGCGTTCGTCGTTTTTCTTTTTCTAGGATTAAATCCGCGATTTTTCTGATCGCGATTTCAGATCTGATTTTCGTTTTAGTTTAACTTTTCGCTCGTTTATTGGAATCAGGCGATTCAAGTGCCTAGAGTTTCGTCTCGAAACCCTTTATCCGTTTAACCAACGTAAACAAGGTTTTGCTACTGTAAAATTTGCCTTAGATCCAGATTACTAGAACGAAGTTGTTTTCTTTCGCCGTTTGACTTTCGTTGCTTCGTTCGATTTGATTCTTTTTGCCAACCGGAGTTCTTAAGTTGAACCTTCTGGTTAGATCTCTTATTTGAGTTTTACCTGTGCATTAGATGAGTACTTATTATATGCTTGTTTGTTTGTCTGCGATAGAATACCCGGAGTGCGCCGCCTGTTACTTTGAATCTCTAGGTTTTGCGGATCATCAGCAAGGCAAGTAACACTTTGATCATACCTTTTCTACTACCCAGTTTTACTGCATTAGATCAATCCTCACACATTGCATGATTATGATCTAATTAAATTGTATGATGGGAAGTAGATGATGTAGTATCTATTACCTGTTTATTATCAAACCTTTGGGAGTTACTTCTACGTTTGCTTATTATGCCATGCTATGCTAGTAGACGTGGATTGGGTGAGTGATATCCATGACAGATGTGAGATTGTTAATTAATGGTTTATCTAAGGTGGCAACTTAAACACACATCTGGGTGGATTGAGGCACCTGGGTATTCCAGGACTTGCCTGTTTTTCTTTTGGACCGCCACCCAGGCTCAAAGGGATCATGAGATTATTCATGCTAGAAACTTCCGTGTGCAGCCACAAGCTATTATGGGCTCTAGCATAGTTGACTAAGTCGTGCTAACTCTTACAGTGGTAGACTAGCAGATGTAGGGGATGTAGGTGGTACGGTCTACCCGATCGTAAGGTGCTAGCACTTCTGAAAGACTATGTCTCGGTCATCCGTCTTCTCGAACACCATGTAGTGCGAGAAACCAAACGGAGGCGATCGAGTCTTGTGGGGAAAAGTGCGCAAACCTCTGCAGAGTGTAACAAACTAATCATGGTTAGCCATGTCCCCGGTTATGGACATCTTGAGTATCTAGTACCTGGATTATCATGTGAATCTCAACGTGTTACTCTAAATTAATTTTGTTGGGTTATGTTTAACGATGATGCTTAATTGGGATTGAGAATGCTGTCAACCATTCTCAATGTTTAACAACCACCATGATAGTTAAATAAAATTATTCCTTTGAAGTAGGGAAAAATTGGCTTTACGCAAAACTGTAACCATAGAGCTTTCCACCAGCCAAATATGCATATAGTATAGCTATTTCATTTCATTACTCTCTATGTGTTACCTTGCCAGCATATTCCATGTGCTGACCCGTTTTCGGGCTGCAACATTAATCTTGCAGACTTTTCAGACGACGATTAAGGAGTTTTTAGGTCATGGTTCTATACTCAGTGATGCCGTTGGAGTTGATGGACTCACTTATCTTCCAAGCCTTCCGCTGTTATCGTTATTAGATGGCCTTAAGCCATATTTATTGTAATAAGTTCTCTTTTGAGACACTCGATGTAATAAGTGTGTGATTGCTACTTTGTTATAAATCCTCTGAGTACTGTGTGGTGTCAGCATTACTGATCCAGGGATGACACCGGAGCACAGAGATCAGACTGTTTGATGCCTGGTCGCTATAAGAGATGGTATCAGAGCACACGCTGACTGTAGGACACGACCACTAAGCTAAATAGCTAGATCACTATTCACTCTCTTCTCTTCTGATCCCTCATCTTTTCTACTCTTTTAGGATGGCGGATGCAAGGAACAAGTTCACGCAACCGGATGAAGATACACCCTTTGGACGTCACTTGAAGGAAGTCACTGGATACCTGAACATAGGAGTACCAAGCTTCACGGGAACCTAGAACGCCACTTTACCTGAAGAAGAGCACTGGATGATTCAAGTTCAAGTTCCAGGAAGGACGTTCATGCCAGTCACTGAGCCCATTGAGTTTTCTTTTGATGCACCAACTTGGAGTCTAGGAAAGAGCATGGCAGTGCACATCGCCATGGGACGCATTGGAGAAGTCTACCGCAAGGATCTCAAGGGCACTATCTACCAGATTTGTGGGCACCGAGATGAACACTGGGAGATGATCAGCGCCAGGAAGGATAGATCAATCGCAACTTTTATTCAGGAGTTAAACCAGCACATTCGACGATAGGAGAACCAGATGTGCGCCGACATGATAGATCTGAAGAAGGCTAAGACTAGAATTAAGGAACTGGAGGAAGAACTCAAGGCTACACGTGAAGATTATGAAGAGGAAATTGAAGTATTGGTGGATAAGAATGCCGACCTAACAAAGAAGATTGGAGTATTTATGGGAGGCCCTACGCCAGTAGATGAAGACAAAGAACCCCAGGAGATTAGCCCGGAAGACTACATCATCATTGACGGCACCGACTCGGAACAAGATAGTAGCGATGATGACTATGTTGATGAAGCTGGAGCAGATATTATGGAGTCAACGACCATAGAATATTTCTAGTAGACCACCACATCAGTAGTAGTAATCCACCATGTAAATATAGTAGTCCGAGCACTTTTGCGATAGTTAGATCGATTGTATGCCTTGTTTGATTAAATGAAGTGAATTGTTTGCTTTTGCCTCATGTGCATATGGGTAGTGTTTTCTCTTTAGACCCCCTCAATTCTTATATCTCATCTTTTCTAAACCCTCAGATGCCTCCGAAACGTGACCCCGGATTTGCCTTTCCCCCGGAGCTCACCCAGTTGATCCGGTAGCAGAACACATTGATGCAGTTGCTAGTCCAGAATCAGAATCAGGGGAACAACAACAACAACCCACCACCACCACCACCACCTGTTGACCACCTAGCCCGTTTTCTTAGGCTGAATCCGCCGGTGTTTTCCAGTAGCACCGAGCCTATAGTAGCAGATGATTGGATCCGCAAGACAGCTAGGGAGTTGACCACAGCAGGATGCACAGATGCGGAGAAGGTGAAGTTTGCTGCACATCAGCTAGAAGGACCCGCAACATCATGGTGGGAGAATTTCATAGCCACTTTCCCTGTAGACACTATCACATGGGACCGGTTTCAGCAGGAGCTATGGCCATGAAGAAGCGTGAGTTTCGCAACTTGCGCCAAGGAGGAAGGACAGTTGGCCAGTATGTGGAGGAATTTAGTAAGCTAGCACGTTATGCCCCAGATGACGTCGCTACGGATGCAACTAAGCAGGAGAAATTTCTGGAAGGACTGAATGATGAGTTGAGCATGCAGTTGATGGTAGCCACCTTCAACAACTACCAGGAGTTGGTAGATCGTGCTCTTATGATTGAAGGGAAGCAGCAGCAAATTGAGAATCGCAAGAGGAAGTATGGACAAGGGAAGTACAATTCAGGAGCTCAGCAGAAGTCACATTTTACCCCTAGATCGGGAGGACATTTTCAGCATACCCATGGAGGAGGTAACTCGCACAATCACAATGGCACCAAGAATGGTAATGTCAATGGAGGAAGCAACGACCAGAACCGCACCAACCCCTCAACCCCAACCAAGAAGGACCTGAGCCAAGTCACTTGTTTTAAGTGCCAGAAGACCGGACATTATGCCAATGAATGTCCTGAAGGCCAAAATGGCAATGGAAGTTCTGGGAATAAGCCGAACCCTTTTAACAGGGGACAGGTGAACCACATTAGTGTGGAGGAGGTTGAAGCTCAGCCCGATGCAGTAATAGGTAAGTTTTTGGTTAAGTCATTTACTGCACTCGTTCTTTTTGATACTGGCGCATCGCATTCATACATCTCAAGGGGATTTGTGGATAAGTATAACCTACCAACCCAAGCCCTTAGGTCGCCCATGTTAGTAACCTCGCCTGGAGCAGAGTATGTGGCTAGTCGATGGTGTGATCGGTTACCATTAAGGATTGGTAACTATGTTTTTCCCTCAGACCTAATAGTATGGAATCTCAAGGATTGGATGTGATATTAGGCATGGATTGGTTAGCAAAGTATGAAGGGAATATTGAATGTGCTAGTAAGTCAATTATGCTTACCACCCCAGAAGGGAGAAGGATCAAGTATGTATCCCGGCATGTGCCAAAGAGGACCCAAGTAAATTGCCTAACAGGAGTTGTGCAAGAGGAAGTACCAGTGGTAAGGGATTTTCCCGATGTATTTCCAAAGGAGTTGCCAAGCATGCCACCGGATAGAGATATTGAGTTTTTGATTGAGCTATTGCCAGGCACAGGGCCAATATCAAAGAGACCATATAGGATGCCAGCAAAGGATTTGGTGGAAATTAAGAAGCAGATTAAGGAGTTACTGGATAAGGGATATATTCGCCCAAGTTCTTCGCCTTGGGGATCGCCAGTGCTACTAGTGGAGAATAAGGATGGATCGTTAAGGATGGTTGTTGATTATCGAGGATTGAATGAAGTAACGATCAAGAACAAGTACCCACTACCGATGATCAATGATCTGTTTGATCATTTACAAGGAGCTAAGGTATTTTCCAAGATCGATCTGCGATCATGATACCACCAGTTGAAGATTCGAGAACATGATATTCCGAAGATAGCTTTTACCACCAGGTATGGGCTGTACGAGTATACCGTTATTTCATTTGGTCTGACTAACGCACCTGCCTATTTTATGAACATGATGAACAAAGTGTTTATGGAGTTCTTGGATAAGTTTGTCGAAGTGTTCATTGATGATATCCTGGTTTATTCGAAGAATGAAGAGGAGCATAAGGAGCATTTGCGTTTGGTACTTGGAAAGCTCAGAGAACATCAATTATATGCCAAGTTCAGCAAATGTGAGTTTTGGTTGAAGGAAGTAGGATTCCTCGGACACGTTATATCTGGAGAAGGTATAGCAGTTAATCCCACCAAAGTTGAAACCGTGACCAAGTGGGAAGCCCCAACAACAGTTGGAGAGATCCGGAGTTTTCTTGGACTCGCAGGATACTACCGGAGATTTATTGAGAATTTCTCAAAGATTGCGAAGCCTATGACGGAGTTGTTGAAGAAAGATACCAAGTTCATATGGACAGAGGAATGTGAGGCTAGTTTCCAGGAGTTGAAGAAACGTTTGGTTACCTAACCAGTGTTGATTTTGCCAGACCAGACCAAGGATTATGAGGTGTATTGCGACGCTTCACGTCGAGGACTTGGAGCAGTGCTTATGTAGGAAGGGAGAGTTGTTTCATATGCCTCAAGACAACTAAAGCCTCATGAGTTGAATTATGCCACGCATGATTTGGAGTTAGCAGCCGTAGTACATGCATTGAAAACATGGAAACATTTTCTCATTGGAAACCATTGTGAGGTGTACACGGATCATAAGAGTTTGAAGTACATTTTCACATAGAAGGAGTTAAATCTCAGACAAAGGAGATGGTTGGAGCTTATCAAGGATTATGATATGAAATTGCATTATCATCCTGGAAAGGCTAATGTAGTAGCTGACGCATTAAGCCGTAAGAGCCATGTCAATACATTAATGACGGGAGAAATACCCAAGGAGTTAGTAGTAAATCTTCGTGAACTATGTTTGGAAATAGTTCCGAGAGGCTATGTAGCAGCATTGGAGATTCAGTCAACCTTGATGGATAAAATTAGGGAAGCTCAGAAGACCGACAAAGAAATTGCCGCTATTAAGGAGAAACTTAGCAAAGGAAAAGCTAAGGGATTTCGTGAGGATGAGCACGATACCCTATGGTTTGAAGACCGCGTTTACGTGCCCAATGACCCGGAGATCAGGAAGTTGATTTTGCAAGAGGCACACGATTCACCCGGGAAATACCAAGATGTATTTGGATTTGAAGGACATTTTCTGGTGGACCAGAATGAAGAAGGATATTGCGGAGTATGTAGAAGTTTGTGATGTATGTCAGAGAGTAAAGGCAGAGCATCAGAAGCCAGCAGGATTGTTACAACCATTGTCGATACCCGAATGGAAGTGGGATAAGCTTGGTATCGATTTTATCATGGGATTACCCAGGACTCGTTCAGGCTATGACTCAATTTGGGTTGTAGTTGATCGATTGACGAAAGTAGCTCATTTCATCCCAGTAAAGACCACTTACACCAGTGCTAAGTTGGCAAAGATATACATGACCAGGATCGTATGTCTGCATGGAGTTCCAAGGAGCATCGTATCGGACAGAGGAACCCAGTTTACCTCAAAGTTCTGGAAGCAGTTGCACGAAACTTTGGGTACCAGGCTAGAATTCAGTACAGCTTTTCATCCACAGACAGATGGACAGACCGAGAGAGTCAATCAGATTTTGGAAGATATGCTGAGAGCTTGTGCGCTAGATTATGGATCTAGTTGGGACGACAATTTGCCATATGCCGAGTTCTCTTACAACAACAGTTACCAAACTAGTTTGAAGATGGTCCCTTTCGAAGCCTTGTACGGAAGGAGGTGCAGGACACCGTTGTCGTGGGATGAAGTTGGAGACCGCCAGTTGTTTGGACCCGACCTGATTAAAGAGTCTGAACAGAAGGTGAAGTTGATTCGCGAAAGGCTCAAGATAGCCCAGTCCAGACAGAAAAGTTATGCAGATTCTAAACACAAGGAGCCAGTTTACGAAGTCGGAGATAGAGCTTATCTTCGATTATCTCCACTTCGAGGAACAAAGCGTTTTGGAGTTAAAGGGAAGTTAGCGCCACGATTTGTAGGACCATATCGAGTTTTGGAGCGTATGGGAGAAGTGGCCTACAAGTTGGAATTTCCCGAAGGATTGTCAGGAGTAAATGATGTGTTCCACGTTTCCCAGTTGGAGAAATGTCATGCGGAGATGGCTGACATACCGTTGAGAGACACAGTACCTTTGGAAACTATTCAGTTGGATAACGATTTGACCTACGAGGAGAAACCAGTCAAGATTCTCGATTTTGCCAACCGAGTTACTCGCAGCAAGGTTATCAAGTTTTGCAAAGTTCAGTGGAGACACCACACAAAGGATGAAGCCACCTGGGAACAAGAGGAAGAATTGCTCAAAGACCACCCTCACCTATTTTCTAGCCAACCCGAATCTCGAGGGCGAGATTCATCTTAAGGGGGGTAGGTTTGTAACATCCCAAATTTTCAATTTGGAATGTTATACATTAGATCATCATGCATATCATATTTTATTTTGCATTTTGGTTGATCCTAGAAATCCTACGCAACTCAATGACCCACGGAGAGAGTAGGGGATTTCGTTATTTTCATATTTGAGTTTTCTCAAATTTTGAGAATAGGATCATTTGATTTTATTTATTTTATCATCTATTATTTCTATTACAAAAATATGAGAGAGGGAATAAAATGACTTTCCCAAAATAAAGAAATATTGAGGATTTAATAAAAAAATCAAATAAGATTTTATTTCAGAGTTTTCAGTGTTTTATTTGAATTTAGGAAAAATGTGCGTTTTTCAAAATTGCATTTAGGTCCCAAATAAATGTTCACCCTGTGCGGCTTCATTTTAGAAGCCCGTGAAAATTTATTTCGTAATTTTTGGAGTCCGTTTAGTATTTCTTTTTATTTTTCTTCCCAGCGGAATAATAAAAAAACGAACCGACTTCGGGCCGTACCCGAGCGGGACACCGCCCGGGGGCAGCCTTTAAATAGCGCCGCCCCGAGCCGCCCCAGCCCATCATCCCCGCCTCGATCCGCGCGCGCCGCCGGAGCCGCCGCCGCCGACGATCCCGCCGCCCGAGGTTCGTCGCGCCTCGATTTCCATGCCGAAAAAATAAAAAAAAAGAGAACAAAATTCGGCGTTCGTCGTTTTTCTTTTTCTAGGATTAAATCCGCGATTTTTCTGATCGCGATTCCAGATCTGATTTTCGTTTTAGTTTAACTTTTCGCTCGTTTATTGGAATCAGACGATTCAAGTGCCTAGAGTTTCGTCTCGAAACCCTTTATCCGTTTAACCAACGTAAACAAGGTTTTGCTACTGTAAAATTTGCCTTAGATCCAGATTACTAGAACGAAGTTGTTTTCTTTCGCCGTTTGACTTTCGTTGCTTCGTTCGATTTGATTCTTTTTGCCAACCGGAGTTCTTAAGTTGAACCTTCTGGTTAGATCTCTTATTTGAGTTTTACCTGTGCATTAGATGAGTACTTATTGTATGCTTGTTTGTTTGTCTGCGATAGAATACCCGGAGTGCGCCGCCTGTTACTTCGAATCTCTAGGTTTTGCGGATCATCAGCAAGGCAAGTAACACTTTGATCATACCTTTTCTACTACCCAGTTTTACTGCATTAGATCAATCCTCACACATTGCATGATTATGATATAATTAAATTGTATGATGGGAAGTAGATGATGTAGTACCTATTACCTGTTTATTATCAAACCTTTGGGAGTTACTTCTACGTTTGCTTATTATGCCATGCTATGCTAGTAGACGTGGATTGGGTGAGTGATATCCATGACAGATGTGAGATTGTTAATTAATGGTTTATCTAAGGTGGCAACTTAAACACACATCTGGGTGGATTGAGGCACCTGGGTATTCCAGGACTTGCCTGTTTTTCTTTTGGACCGCCACCCAGGCTCAAAGGGATCATGAGATTATTCATGCTAGAAACTTCCGTGTGCAGCCACAAGCTATTATGGGCTCTAGCATAGTTGACTAAGTCGTGCTAACTCTTACAGTGGTAGACTAGCAGATGTAGGGGATGTAGGTGGTACGGTCTACCCGATCGTAAGGTGCTAGCACTTCTGAAAGACTATGTCTCGGTCATCCGTCTTCTCGAACACCATGTAGTGCGAGAAACCAAACGGAGGCGATCGAGTCTTGTGGGGAAAAGTGCGCAAACCTCTGCAGAGTGTAACAAACTAATCATGGTTAGCCATGTCCCCGGTTATGGACATCTTGAGTATCTAGTACCTGGATTATCATGTGAATCTCAACGTGTTACTCTAAATTAATTTTGTTGGGTTATGTTTAACGATGATGCTTAATTGGGATTGAGAATGCTGTCAACCATTCTCAATGTTTAACAACCACCATGATAGTTAAATAAAATTATTCCTTTGAAGTAGGGAAAAATTGGCTTTATGCAAAACTGTAACTATAGAGCTTTCCACCAGCCAAATATGCATATAGTATAGCTATTTCATTTCATTACTCTCTATGTGTTACCTTGCCAGCATATTCCATGTGCTGACCCGTTTTCGGGCTGCAACATTAATCTTGCAGACTTTTCAGACGACGATTAAGGAGTTTTTAGGTCATGGTTCTATACTCAGTGATGCCGTTGGAGTTGATGGACTCACTTATCTTCCAAGCCTTCCGCTGTTATCGTTATTAGATGGCCTTAAGCCATATTTATTGTAATAAGTTCTCTTTTGAGACACTCGATGTAATAAGTGTGTGATTTCTACTTTGTTATAAATCCTCTGAGTACTGTGTGGTGTCAGCATTACTGATCCAGGGATGACACCGGAGCACAGAGATCAGACTGTTTGATGTCTGGTCGCTACAAGAGATGGTATCAGAGCACACGCTGACTGTAGGACACGACCACTAAGCTAAAGAGCTAGATCACTATTCACTCTCTTCTCTTCTGATCCCTCATCTTTTCTACTCTTTTAGGATGGCGGATGCAAGGAACAAGTTCACGCAACCGGATGAAGATACACCCTTTGGACGTCACTTGAAGGAAGTCACTGGATACCTGAACATAGGAGTACCAAGCTTCACGGGAACCTAGAACGCCACTTTACCTGAAGAAGAGCACTGGATGATTCAAGTTCAAGTTCCAGGAAGGACGTTCATGCCAGTCACTGAGCCCATTGAGTTTTCTTTTGATGCACCAACTTGGAGTCTAGGAAAGAGCATGGCAGTGCACATCGCCATGGGACGCATTGGAGAAGTCTACCGCAAGGATCTCAAGGGCACTATCTACCAGATTTGTGGGCACCGAGATGAACACTGGGAGATGATCAGCGCCAGGAAGGATAGATCAATCGCAACTTTTATTCAGGAGTTAAACCAGCACATTCGACGATAGGAGAACCAGATGTGCGCCGACATGATAGATCTGAAGAAGGCTAAGACTAGAATTAAGGAACTGGAGGAAGAACTCAAGGCTACACGTGAAGATTATGAAGAGGAAATTGAAGTATTGGTGGATAAGAATGCCGACCTAACAAAGAAGATTGGAGTATTTATGGGAGGCCCTACGCCAGTAGATGAAGACAAAGAACCCCAGGAGATTAGCCCGGAAGACTACATCATCATTGACGGCACCGACTCGGAACAAGATAGTAGCGATGATGACTATGTTGATGAAGCTGGAGCAGATATTATGGAGTCAACGACCGTAGAATATTTCTAGTAGACCACCACATCAGTAGTAGTAATCCACCATGTAAATATAGTAGTCCGAGCACTTTTGCGATAGTTAGATCGATTGTATGCCTTGTTTGATTAAATGAAGTGAATTGTTTGCTTTTGCCTCATGTGCATATGGGTAGTGTTTTCTCTTTAGACCCCCTCAATTCTTATATCTCATCTTTTCTAAACCCTCAGATGCCTCCGAAACGTGACCCCGGATTTGCCTTTCCCCCGGAGCTCACTCAGTTGATCCGGTAGCAGAACACATTGATGCAGTTGCTAGTCCAGAATCAGAATCAGGGGAACAACAACAACAACCCACCACCACCACCACCACCTGTTGACCACCTAGCCCGTTTTCTTAGGCTGAATCCGCCGGTGTTTTCCAGTAGCACCGAGCCTATAGTAGCAGATGATTGGATCCGCAAGACAGCTAGGGAGTTGACCACAGCAGGATGCACAGATGCGGAGAAGGTGAAGTTTGCTGCACATCAGCTAGAAGGACCCGCAACATCATGGTGGGAGAATTTCATAGCCACTTTCCCTGTAGACACTATCACATGGGACCAGTTTCAGCAGGAGCTATGGCCATGAAGAAGCGTGAGTTTCGCAACTTGCGCCAAGGAGGAAGGACAGTTGGCCAGTATGTGGAGGAATTTAGTAAGCTAGCACGTTATGCCCCAGATGACGTCGCTACGGATGCAACTAAGCAGGAGAAATTTCTGGAAGGACTGAATGATGAGTTGAGCATGCAGTTGATGGTAGCCACCTTCAACAACTACCAGGAGTTGGTAGATCGTGCTCTTATGATTGAAGGGAAGCAGCAGCAAATTGAGAATCGCAAGAGGAAGTATGGACAAGGGAAGTACAATTCAGGAGCTCAGCAGAAGTCACATTTTACCCCTAGATCGGGAGGACATTTTCAGCATACCCATGGAGGAGGTAACTCGCACAATCACATTGGCACCAAGAATGGTAATGGCAATGGAGGAAGCAACGACCAGAACCGCACCAACCCCTCAACCCCAACCAAGAAGGACCTGAGCCAAGTCACTTGTTTTAAGTGCCAGAAGACCGGACATTATGCCAATGAATGTCCTGAAGGCCAAAATGGCAATGGAAGTTCTGGGAAGAAGCCGAACCCTTTTAACAGGGGACAGGTGAACCACATTAGTGTGGAGGAGGTTGAAGCTCAGCCCGATGCAGTAATAGGTAAGTTTTTGGTTAAGTCATTTACTGCACTCGTTCTTTTTGATACTGGCGCATCGCATTCATACATCTCAAGGGGATTTGTGGATAAGTATAACCTACCAACCCAAGCCCTTAGGTCACCCATGTTAGTAACCTCGCCTGGAGCAGAGTATGTGGCTAGTCGATGGTGTGATCGGTTACCATTAAGGATTGGTAACTATGTTTTTCCCTCAGACCTAATAGTATGGAATCTCAAGGATTGGATGTGATATTAGGCATGGATTGGTTAGCAAAGTATGAAGGGAATATTGAATGTGCTAGTAAGTCAATTATGCTTACCACCCCAGAAGGGAGAAGGATCAAGTATGTATCCCGGCATGTGCCAAAGAGGACCCAAGTAAATTGCCTAACAGGAGTTGTGCAAGAGGAAGTACCAGTGGTAAGGGATTTTCCCGATGTATTTCCAGAGGAGTTGCCAAGCATGCCACCGGATAGAGATATTGAGTTTTTGATTGAGCTATTGCCAGGCACAGGGCCAATATCAAAGAGACCATATAGGATGCCAGCAAAGGATTTGGTGGAAATTAAGAAGCAGATTAAGGAGTTACTGGATAAGGGATATATTCGCCCAAGTTCTTCGCCTTGGGGATCGCCAGTGCTACTAGTGGAGAATAAGGATGGATCGTTAAGGATGGTTGTTGATTATCGAGGATTGAATGAAGTAACGATCAAGAACAAGTACCCACTACCGATGATCAATGATCTGTTTGATCATTTACAAGGAGCTAAGGTATTTTCCAAGATCGATCTGCGATCATGATACCACCAGTTGAAGATTCGAGAACATGATATTCCGAAGATAGCTTTTACCACCAGGTATGGGCTGTACGAGTATACCGTTATTTCATTTGGTCTGACTAACGCACCTGCCTATTTTATGAACATGATGAACAAAGTGTTTATGGAGTTCTTGGATAATTTTGTCGAAGTGTTCATTGATGATATCCTGGTTTATTCGAAGAATGAAGAGGAGCATAAGGAGCATTTGCGTTTGGTACTTGGAAAGCTCAGAGAACATCAATTATATGCCAAGTTCAGCAAATGTGAGTTTTGGTTGAAGGAAGTAGGATTCCTCGGACACGTTATATCTGGAGAAGGTATAGCAGTTAATCCCACCAAAGTTGAAACCGTGACCAAGTGGGAAGCCCCAACAACAGTTGGAGAGATCCGGAGTTTTCTTGGACTCGCAGGATACTACCGGAGATTTATTGAGAATTTCTCAAAGATTGCGAAGCCTATGACGGAGTTGTTGAAGAAAGATACCAAGTTCATATGGACAGAGGAATGTGAGGCTAGTTTCCAGGAGTTGAAGAAACGTTTGGTTACCTAACCAGTGTTGATTTTGCCAGACCAGACCAAGGATTATGAGGTGTATTGCGACGCTTCACGTCGAGGACTTGGAGCAGTGCTTATGTAGGAAGGGAGAGTTGTTTCATATGCCTCAAGACAACTAAAGCCTCATGAGTTGAATTATGCCATGCATGATTTGGAGTTAGCAGCCGTAGTACATGCATTGAAAACATGGAAACATTTTCTCATTGGAAACCATTGTGAGGTGTACACGGATCATAAGAGTTTGAAGTACATTTTCACATAGAAGGAGTTAAATCTCAGACAAAGGAGATGGTTGGAGCTTATCAAGGATTATGATACGAAATTGCATTATCATCCTGGAAAGGCTAATGTAGTAGCTGACGCATTAAGCCGTAAGAGCCATGTCAATACATTAATGACGGGAGAAATACCCAAGGAGTTAGTAGTAAATCTTCGTGAACTATGTTTGGAAATAGTTCCGAGAGGCTATGTAGCAGCATTGGAGATTCAGTCAACCTTGATGGATAAAATTAGGGAAGCTCAGAAGACCGACAAAGAAATTGCCGCTATTAAGGAGAAACTTAGCAAAGGAAAAGCTAAGGGATTTCGTGAGGATGAGCACGATACCCTATGGTTTGAAGACCGCGTTTACGTGCCCAATGACCCGGAGATCAGGAAGTTGATTTTGCAAGAGGCACACGATTCACCCGGGAAATACCAAGATGTATTTGGATTTGAAGGACATTTTCTGGTGGACCAGAATGAAGAAGGATATTGCGGAGTATGTAGAAGTTTGTGATGTATGTCAGAGAGTAAAGGCAGAGCATCAGAAGCCAGCAGGATTGTTACAACCATTGTCGATACCCGAATGGAAGTGGGATAAGCTAGGTATCGATTTTATCACGGGATTACCCAGGACTCGTTCAGGCTATGACTCAATTTGGGTTGTAGTTGATCGATTGACGAAAGTAGCTCATTTCATCCCAGTAAAGACCACTTACACCAGTGCTAAGTTGGCAAAGATATACATGACCAGGATCGTATGTCTGCATGGAGTTCCAAGGAGCATCGTATCGGACAGAGGAACCCAGTTTACCTCAAAGTTCTGGAAGCAGTTGCACGAAACTTTGGGTACCAGGCTAGAATTCAGTACAGCTTTTCATCCACAGACAGATGGACAGACCGAGAGAGTCAATCAGATTTTGGAAGATATGCTGAGAGCTTGTGCGCTAGATTATGGATCTAGTTGGGACGACAATCTGCCATATGCCGAGTTCTCTTACAACAACAGTTACCAAACTAGTTTGAAGATGGTCCCTTTCGAAGCCTTGTACGGAAGGAGGTGCAGGACACCGTTGTCGTGGGACGAAGTTGGAGACCGCCAGTTGTTTGGACCCGACCTGATTAAAGAGTCTGAACAGAAGGTGAAGTTGATTCGCGATAGGCTCAAGATAGCCCAGTCCAGACAGAAAAGTTATGCAGATTCTAAACGCAAGGAGCCAGTTTACGAAGTCGGAGATAGAGCTTATCTTCGAGTATCTCCACTTCGAGGAACAAAGCGTTTTGGAGTTAAAGGGAAGTTAGCGCCACGATTTGTAGGACCATATCGAGTTTTGGAGCGTATGGGAGAAGTGGCCTACAAGTTGGAATTTCCCGAAGGATTGTCAGGAGTAAATGATGTGTTCCACGTTTCCCAGTTGGAGAAATGTCATGCGGAGATGGCTGACATACCGTTGAGAGACACAGTACCTTTGGAAACTATTCAGTTGGATAACGATTTGACCTACGAGGAGAAACCAGTCAAGATTCTCGAGTTTGCCAACCGAGTTACTCGCAGCAAGGTTATCAAGTTTTGCAAAGTTCAGTGGAGCCACCACACAAAGGATGAAGCCACCTGGGAACAAGAGGAAGAATTGCTCAAAGACCACCCTCACCTATTTTCTAGCCAACCCGAATCTCGAGGGCGAGATTCATCTTAAGGGGGGTAGGTTTGTAACATCCCAAATTTTCAATTTGGAATGTTATACATTAGATCATCATGCATATCATATTTTATTTTGCATTTTGGTTGATCCTAGAAATCCTACGCAACTCAATGACCCACGGAGAGAGTAGGGGATTTCGTTATTTTCATATTTGAGTTTTCTCAAATTTTGAGAATAGGATCATTTGATTTTATTTATTTTATCATCTATTATTTCTATTACAAAAATATGAGAGAGGGAATAAAATGACTTTCCCAAAATAAAGAAATATTGAGGATTTAATAAAAAAATCAAATAAGATTTTATTTCAGAGTTTTCAGTGTTTTATTTGAATTTAGGAAAAATGTGCGTTTTTCAAAATTGCATTTAGGTCCCAAATAAATGTTCACCCTGTGCGGCTTCATTTTAGAAGCCCGTGAAAATTTATTTCGTAATTTTTGGAGTCCGTTTAGTATTTCTTTTTATTTTTCTTCCCAGCGGAATAATAAAAAAACGAACCGACTTCGGGCCGTACCTGAGCGGGACACCGCCCGGGGCAGCCTTTAAATAGCGCCGCCCCGAGCTGCGCCAGCCCATCAGCCCCGCCTCGATTCGCGCGTGCCGCCGGAGCCGCCACCGCCGACGATCCCGCCGCCCGAGGTTCGTCGCGCCTCGATTTCCGTGCCGAAAAAAGGATAAAAAAGAGAATTTTTGTTTGGCGTTCGTCGTTTTTCTTTTTCTCGGATTAAATCCGCGATTTTTCTGATCGTGATTCCTGATCCGATTTTCGTTTTAGTTTAACTTTTCGCTCGTTTATCGGAATCAGGCGATTCAAGCGCCTAGAGTTTCGTCTCAAAACCCTTTATCCGCTTAACCAACTTAAACAAGGTTTTTCTACTGTAAAATTTGCCTTAGATCCAGATTACTAGAACGAAGTTGTTTTCTTTCGCCGTTTGACTTTCGTTGCTTCATTCGATTTGATTCTTTTTGCCAACCGGAGTTCTTAAGTTGAACCTTCTGGTTAGATCTCTTATTTGAGTTTTACCTGTGCATTAGATGAGTACTTATTGTATGCTTGTTTGTTTGTCTGCGATAGAATACCCGGAGTGCGCCGCCTGTTACTTTGAATCTCTAGGTTTTGCGGATCATGAGCAAGGCAAGTAACACTTTGATCATAGCTTTTCTACTACCCAGTTTTATTGCATTAGATCAATCCTCACACATTGCATGATTAGGATCTAATTAAATAGTGGGATGGGAAGTAGATGAGGTAGTACCTATTACCTGTTTATTATCAAACCTTTGGGAGTTACTTCTACGTTTGCTTATTATGCCATGCTATGCTAGTAGACGTGGATTGGGTGAGTGATATCCATGACAGATGTGAGATTGTTAATTAATGATTTATCTAAGGTGGCAACTTAAACACACATCTGGGTGGATTGAGGCACCTGGGTATTCCAGGACTTGCCTGTTTTTCTTTTGGACCGCCACCCAGGCTCAAAGGGATCATGAGATTATTCATGCTAGAAACTTCCATATGCAGCCACAAGCTATTATGGGCTCTAGCATAGTTAACTAAGTCGTGCTAACTCTTACAGTGGTAGACTAGCAGATGTAGGGGATGTAGGTGGTACAGTCTACCCGATCGTAAGGTACTAGCACTTATGAAAGACTATGTCTCGGTCATCCGTCTTCTCGAACACCATGTAGGGCGAGAAACCAAACAGAGGCGATCGAGTCTTGTGGGGAAAAGTGCGCAAACCTCTGCAGAGTGTAACAAACTAATCATGGTTAGCCGTGTCCCCGGTTATGGACATCTTGAGTATCTAGTACCTGGATTATCATGTGAATCTCAAGATGTTACTCTAAATTAATTTTGTTGGGTTATGTTTAATGATGATGCTTAATTGGGATTGAGAATGCTGTCAACCATTCTCAATGTTTAACAACCACCATGATAGTTAAATAAAATTATTCCTTTGAAGTAGGGAAAAATTGGCTTTACGCAAAATTGTAACCATAGAGCTTTCCACCAGCCAAATATGCATATAGTATAGTTGTTTCATTTCATTACTCTCTATGTGTTACCTTGCCAGCCTATTCCATGTGCTGACCCGTTTTCGGGCTACAACGTTAATGTTGCAGACTTTTCAAACGACGATTAAGGAGTTTTTAGGTCGTGGTTCTATACTCAGTGATGCCGTTGGAGTTCATGGACTCACTTATCTTCCAAGCCTTCTGCTGTTATTGTTATTAGATGGCCTTAAGGCATATTTATTGTAATAAGTTCTCTTTTGAGACACTCGATGTAATAAGTGTGTGATTGCTACTATGTTATAAGTCCTCCGAGTACTGTGTGGTGTCAGCATTACTGATCCAGGGATGACACCGAAGCACAGAGATCAGACTGTTTGAGGTCTGGTCGCTACATAAACCAGAGTGATATCCGCACCAGAGTGGTACGGTAATCCTGTTCTGGAAGTCATGTTACTTGACCATGACGAGCCTACGAACTATGAGGAAGCGATGATGAGCCCAAATTCCGCGAAATGGCTTGAGGCCATGAAATCTAAGATGAGATCCATGTATGAGAACAAAGTGTTAGGGAACGTAGTAATTTCAAAAAAATTCCTACACACGCGCAAGATCATGGTGATGCATAGCAACGAGAGGTGAGAGTGTTGTCTACGTACCCTCGTAGACCGTAAGCAGAAGCGTTATATCAACGCGGTTGATGTAGTCGTACGTCTTCACGATCCGACCGATCCAAGCACCGAAAGCACGGCACCTCCGAGTTCTGCACACGTTCGGCTCGGTGACGTCCTCGCCTTCTCGATCCAGCAAAAGGGGCGAAGTAGTAGATGAGTTCCGGCAGCACGACGGTGTGGTGACGGTGTTGGTGAAGAACAATCTTCGCAGGGCTTCACCTAAGCACTACGAAAACTATGACGAAGGATAAACTAGAGGAGACGGGGTTGCCGGCACACGGCTTGGTGATTCTTGATGTGTCTTTGGTGCTAGCCCTACCCCTCTATTTATATGTTGAGCCCTGGGGTCATAACTTGGAGTAAAAGCCTCCTCAAAGTCGGTTTCACCCGAAAGGCAAGAGTCCTTCTCGGACTCCAGGGCTAGACACCGGGGTTCCTGGTGTCTACCCCCTAGATGCCAGGATTCCTGGCGTCTAGCCTCTGGTCTCCGCAAAACTTCCTTTTGCACTTTCCAAAAGCGTCGTGGGCTTTCCCCTTTGGCCTAGATAAAGTGTTCTCGTGCCCAAACATTTCGGGAAACATCCGAAACCCCTTCCGGTGAATTCCAGAACCCTTCCGGAGATCAAACACTACTATCCACATATCAATCTTTACTTCCGGACCATTCCGGAGTTCCTTGTCATATCTGTGATCTCATCCAAAACTCCGAACAACATTCGGTCTCCAACATACATAACTCACATAGTACTATATCATCAACGAACATTATGCGTGCGGACCCTACGGGTTCAAGAACTATGTAGACATGACCGAGACACCTCTCTGGTCAATAACCAATAGAGGGACCTGGATGCCCATATTGGCTCCTACATATTCTACGAAGATCTTTATTGGTCAGACCGCATAACAACATACGTTGTTCCCTTTGTCATCGGTATGTTACTTGCCCGAGATTCGATCGTCGGTATCTCAATACCTCTCGTTACCGGCAAGTCTCTTTACTCATTCCGTAATACATCATCCTGCAACTAACTCATTAGTTGCAATGCTTGCAAGGCTTATAGTGATGTGCATTACCGAGTGGGCCCAGAGATACCTCTCCAACAATCGGAGTGACAAATCCTAATCTCGAAATACGCCAACCCAACAGGTACCTTTGGAGACACCTGTAGAGCACCTTTATAATCACCCAGTTACGTTGTGACATTTGGTGGCACACAAAGTGTTCCTCCGGTAAATGGGAGTTGCATAATCTCATAGTCATAGGAACATGTATAAGTCATGAAGAAAGCAATAGCAACAAAACTAAACGATCAAGTGCTAAGCTAACGAAATGGGTCAAGTCAATCACATCATTCTCCTAATGATGTGATCTCGTTAATCAAATGACAACTCATGTCTATGGTTAGGAAACTTAACCATCTTTGATCAAGGAGCTAGTCAAGTAGAGGCATACTAGTGACACTCTGTTTGTCTATGTATTCACACATGTATTATGTTTCCGGTTAATACAATTCTAGCATGAATAATAAACATGTATCATGAAATAAGGAAATAAATAATAACTTTATTATTGCCTCTAGGGCATATTTCCTCCAGTCTCCGACTTGCACTAGAGTCAATAATCTAAATCACATCGCCATGTGATTTAACATCAATAGTTCACATCACCATGTGATTAACACCCATAGTTCACATCGTCATGTGACCAACACCCAAAGGGTTTGCTAGAGTCAATAATCTAGTTCACATTGCTATGTGATTAACACCCAAAGAGTACTAAGGTGTGATCATGTTTTGCTTGTGAGAGAAGTTTAGTCAACGGGTCTGCAACATTCAGATCCGTATGTATTTTGCAAATTTCTATGTCAACAATGCTCTGCACAGAGCTACTCTAGCTAATTGCTCCCACTTTCAATATGTATCCAGATTGAGACTTAGAGTCATCTGGATCAGTGTCAAAACTTGCATTGTCGTAACCCTTTACGACGAACCTTTTGTCACCTCCATAATCGAGAAACATATCCTTACTCCAGTAAGGATAATTTTGACCAATGTCCAATGATCTACTCCTAGATCACTATTGCACTCCCTTGCCAAACTCAGGGCAGGGTATACAATAGGTCTGGTACACAGCATGGCATACTTTATAGAACCTATGGCTGAGGCATAGGGAATGACTTTCATTCTCTTTTTATCTTCTGCCGTGGTCGGGCTTTGAATCTTACTCAATTTCACACCTTGTAACATAGGCAAGAACTCTTTCTTTGACTATTCCATTTTGAACTATTTCAAAATCTTGTCAAGGTATGTACTCATTGAAAAACTTATCAAGCGTCTTGATCTATCTCTATTGATCTTGATGCTCAATATGTAAGCACCTTCACCGAGGTCTTTCTTTGAAAAACTCATTTCAAACATTTCTTTATGCTTTGCAGAATAATTCTACATTATCTTCGATCAACAATATGTCATTCACATATAGTTATCAGAAATGCTGTAGTGCTCCCACTCACTTTGTTGTAAATACAGGCTTCACCGCAAGTCTGTATAAAACTATATGCTTTGATCAACTTATCAAAGCATATATTCCAACTCCGAGATGCTTGCACCAGTCCATAGATGGATCGCTGGAGCTTCGATATTTTGTTAGCACCTTTAGGATTGACAAAACTTTCTTATTGCATCATATACAACTCTTCTTTAATAAATCCATTAAGGAATGTAGTTTTGTTTATCCATTTGCCAGATTTCATAAAATGTGGCAATTGCTAACATGATTCAGACAGACTTAAGCATAGATACGAGTGAGAAAATCTCATCGTAGTCAACACCTTGAACTTGTCGAAAACCTTTTGCGACAATTCTAGCTTTGTAGATAGTAACACCACTATCAGCGTCCGTCGTCCGTCTTCCTCTTGAAGATCCATTTAATCTCAATGGCTCGCCAATCAATGGGCAAGTCAATCAAAGTCCATACTTTGTTCTCATACATGGATCTCATCTCAGATTTCATAGCCTCAAGCCATTTCGCGGAATCTGGGCTCATCATCGCTTCCTCATAGTTCGCAAGTTCGTCATGGTCTAGTAACATGACTTCCAGAATAGGATTACCGTACCACTCTGGTGCAGATCTCACTCTGGTTTACCTACGAGGTTCAGTAGTAAATTGATCTGAAGTTACACGATCATCACCATTAGCTTCCTCACTAATTGGTGTACTAGTCACAGAAATAGATTTCTGTGATGAACTACTTTCCAATAAGGGAGCAGGTACAGTTACCTCATCAAGTTCTACTTTCCTCCCACTCACTTCTTTCGAGAGAAACTCCTCTAGAAAGGATCCATTCTCAGCAATGAATAACTTGTCTTTGGATCTGTGATAGAAGGTGTACCCAACATTTTCCGGGTATCCTATGAAGACGCACTTCTCCGATTTGGGTTTTAGCTTATCAAGTTGAAACTTTTTCACATAAGCATTGCGACCTCAATCTTTAAGAAACGACAACTTTGGTTTCTTGCCAAACCACAGTTCATACGGTGTCGCCTCAACGGATTTATATGGTGCCCTTTTTAACGTGAATGTAGCTGTCTCTAATGCATAACCCCAAAACGACAGCGGTAAATCTGTAAGAGACATCATAGATCGCACCATATCAAGTAAAGTACGATTACGACGTTCGGACACACCATTACACTGTGGTGTTCCAGGTGGCGTGAGTAGTGAAACTATTTCACATTGTTTTAACTGAAGGCCAAACTCGTAACTCAAATATTTTACTTCTGCGATCATATCATAGAAACTTTTATTTTTGTTACGATGATTCTCCACTTCACTCTGAAATTCTTTGAACTTTTCAAATGTGTCAGACTTGTGTTTCATCAAGTCGATATACTCATATCTGCTCAAATCATCTGTGAAGATCAGAAAATAATGATACCTGCTGTGAGCCTCAATATTCATCGGACCACATACATCAGTATGTATGATTTCCAACAAATCTTTTGCTCGCTCCATTGTTCCGGAGAACGGAGTCTTAGTCATCTTGCCCATGAGGCAAGGTTCGCAAGCATCAATTGATTCATAATCAAGTGATTCCAAAAGTCCATCAGCATGGAGTTTCTTCATGCGCTTTACACCAATATGACCTAAACGGCAGTGCCACAAACAAGTTGCACTATCATTATTAAATTTGCATCTTTTGGCTTCAATTTTATGAATATGTGTATCATTACGATCGAGATCCAACAAACCATTTTCGTTGGTGTGTATGACCATAGAAGGTTTTATTCATGTAAACAGAACAACAATTGTTCTCTAACTTAAATGAATAACCGAATTGCAATAAACATGATCAAATCATATTCATGTTCAACGCAAACACCAAATAACACTTATTTAGGTTCAACACTAATCCCGAAAGTATAGGGAGTGTGCGATGATTATCATATCAATCTTGGAACCACTTCCAACACACATCATCACTTCACCCTTAACTAGTCTCTGTTCATTCTGCAACTCCCGTTTCGAGTTACTACTCTTAGCAATTGAACTAGTATCAAATACCGAGGGGTTGCTACGAACACTAGTAAAGTACACATCAATAACATGTATAACAAATATACCTATGTTCACTTTGCCATCCTTCTTATCCTCCAATTACTTGGGGTAGTTTCGCTTCCAGTGACCAATCCCTTTGTAGTAGAAGCACTCAGTTTCAGGCTTAGGTCCAGACTTGGGTTTTTCACTTGAGAAGCAACTTGCTTGCCGTTCTTCTTGAAGTTCCCCTTTCTGCCCTTTGTCCCTTTACTTGAAACTAGTGGTTTTGTTTACCATCAACACTTGATGCTTTTCTTGATTTCTACCTTCATCGGTTTCAGCATCAGGAAGAGCTTGGTAATCATTTCTGTTATCCCTTGCATATTATAGTTCATCACAAAGTTCTACTAACTTGGTGATGGTGACTAGAGAATTCTGTCAATCACTATTTTATCTGGAAGATTAACTCCCACTTGATTCAAGCGATTGTAGTACCCAGACAATCTGAGCACATGCTCACTGCTTGAGCTATTCTCCTCCATCTTTTAGCTATAGAACTTGTTGGAGACTTCATATCTCTCAACTCGGGTATTTGCTTGAAATATTAACTTCAACTCCTGGAACATCCATATGATCCATGACATTCAAAATGTCTTTCAAGTCCCGATTCTAAGCTGTTAAGCATGGTGCACTAAACTACCAAGTAGTCATCATATTGAGCTAGCCAAACGTTCATGACGTCTGCATCTGCTCCTGCAATAGGTCTGTCACTTTAGCGGTGCATTAAGGACATAATTCTTCTATGCAGCAATGAGGATAAACCTCAGATCACGGATCCAATCCGCATCATTGCTACTAACATCTTTCAACTTAGTTTTCTCTAGGAACATATCAAAAATAAAACAGGGGAGCTAAACGCTAGTTATTGATCTACAACATAGATATGCTAATACTACCAGGACTAAGTTCATGATAAATTAAAGTTCAATTAATCATATTACTTAAGAACTCCCACTTAGATAGACATCCCTCTAATCATCTAAGTGATCACGTGATCCAAATCAACTAAACCATAACCGATCATCACATGAAATGGAATAGCTTTCAATGGTGAACATCATTATGTTGATCATATCTACTATATGATTCACACTCGACCTTTCGGTCTCAGTGTGCCGAGGCCATATCTGCATATGCTAGGCTTGTCAAGTTTAACCTGAGTATTCTGCGTGTGCAAAACTGGCTTGCACCCGTTGTAGATGGACGTAGAGCTTATCACACCCGATCATCACATGGTGTCTGGGCACGACGAACTTTGGCAACGGTGCATACTCAGGGAGAACACTTTTATCTTGAAATTAGTGAGAGATCATCCTATAATGCTACCGTCATAACTAAGCAAGATAAGATGCATAAAAGATAAACATCACATGCAATCAATTTAAGTGATATGATATGGCCATCATCGTCTTGTGCTTGTGATCTCCATCTCCGAAGCACCGTCATGATCACCATCGTCACCGGCACGACACGTTGATCTCCATCGTAGCATCGCTGTTGTCTCGCCAATCTTATGCTTCCACGACTATCGCTACCGCTTAGTGATAAAGTAAAGCATTACAGCACAATTGCATTGCATACAATAAAGCGACAACCATATGGCTCCTGCCAGTTGCCGATAACTCGGTTACAAAACATGATCATCTCATACAATAAAATTTAGCATCATGTCTTGACCATATCACATCACAACATTCCCTGCAAAAACAAGTTATACGTCATCCACTTTGTTGTTCCAAGTTTTACGTGGCTGCTACGGGCTTAAGCAAGAACAGTTCTTACCTACGCATCAAAACCACAATGATAGTTTGTCAAGTTGGTGCTGTTTTAACTTTCGCAAGGACCGGGCGTAGCCACACTTGGTTCAACTAAAGTTGGAGAAACTGACACCTGCCAGCCACCTGTGTGCAAAGCACATTGGTAGAACCAGTCTCGCGTAAGCGTACGCGTAATGTCGGTCCGGGCCGCTTCATCCAACAATACCGACGAACCAAAGTATGACATGCTGGTAAGCAGTATGACTTATATCGCCCACAACCCACTTGTGTTCTACTCGTGCACAACATCAACGCATAAAACCTAGGCTCTGATACCACCGTTGGGGAACGTAGTAATTTCAAAAAAATTCCTACGCACATGCAAGATCATGGTGATGCATAGCAACGAGAGGGGAGAGTGTTGTCTACATACCCTCGTAGACCGTAAGCGGAAGCGTTATATCAACGCGGTTGATGTAGTCGTACGTCTTCACGATCCGACCGATCCAAGCACCGAAAGCATGGCACCTCCAAGTTCTGCACACGTTCGGCTCGGTGACGTCCTCGCCTTCTTGATCCAGCAAGAGGGGCGAAGTAGTAGATGAGTTCCGGCAGCACGACGGTGTGGTGACGGTGTTGGTGAAGAACAATCTTCTCAGGGCTTCGCCTAAGCACTACGAAAACTATGATGGAGGATAAACTAGAGGAGACGGGGTTGCCGGCACACGGCTTGGTGTTTCTTGATGTGTCTTTGGTGCTAGCCCTACCCCTCTATTTATATGTTGAGCCCTGGGGTCGAAACTTGGAGTAAAAGCCACCTCAAAGTCGGTTTCACCCAAAAGGCAAGAGTCCTTCTCGGACTCCAGGGCTAGATGCCAGGGTTCCCGGCGTCTACCCCCTAGACGCCAGGGTTCCTGGCGTCTAGCCTCTGGTCTCCGCAAAACTTCCTTTTGCACTTTGCAAAAGCCTCGTGGGCTTTCCCCTTTGGCCCAGATAAAGTGTTCTCGTGCCCAAACATTTTGGGAAACATCCGGAACCCCTTCCGGTGAATTCCGGAACCCTTTCGGAGATCAAACACTACTATCCACATATCAATCTTTACTTCCGGACAATTCCGGAGTTCCTCGTCATATCTGTCATCTCATCCAAAACTCCGAACAACATTCGGTCACCAACATACATAACTCACATAGTACTATATCGTCAACGAACATAAAGCGTGCGGACCCTATGGGTTCGAGAACTATGTAGACATGACCGAGACACCTCTCTGGTCAATAACCAATAGCGGGACCTAGATGCCCATATTGGCTCCTACATATTCTACGAAGATCTTTATCGGTCAAACCGCATAACAACATACGTTCTTCCCTTTGTCATCGGTATGTTACTTGCCCTAGATTCGATCGTCGCTATCTCAATACCTAGTTCAATCTCGTTACCGGCAGGTCTCTTTACTCGTTCCGTAATACATCAACCCGCAACTAACTCATTAGTTGCAATGCTTGCAAGGCTTATAGTGATGTGCATTACCGAGTGGGCCCAGAGATACCTCTCCGACAATCGGAGTGACAAATCCTAATCTCGAAATACGCCAACCCAACAAGTACCTTTGGAGACACCTGTAAAGCACCTTTATAATCACCTAGTTATGTTGTGACGTTTGGTGGCACACAAAGTATTCCTCCGGTAAATGGGAGTTGCATAATCTCATAATCATAGGAACATGTATAATTCATGAAGTGTAGCGACCCGACCCAAAATGGATCGAAGTCTCCGTGCTTAAGTGTCATCCCTGGATCGGTATGCTGACAGACACAGTACTCGAGGAATTATAACAGAGTTCAATCACACTTTATTACATCAAGGTTCTGAAAAGAGTATTTATTACAATAATATGGCCAAAGGCCATCTAAATAAAAATAACTGCGGAAGCTTCAAAGGTAAATGAGTCAATCCAACTCCACGGCAAACTGAGTGCAGAACAACGACCTATCGCACCTTTAATCTTCGTCGGAAAAGTCTGCAACATGAGACGTTGCAGCCGTGTAGGTCAGCACATGGAATATGCTGGCAATGTCACACCATAGAATTATAATAAATGAAAAGACTATCTTTATATGCAAATTTAGCTGATGGAGGCTCTAAGTTTAATTTTTGCATAAAGCCAATTTTACCCTACAACAAAGGAATAAATTTTTTTATTACTATTAAGTTAAAATGCCATTACTGAGAAGGTTCCTCCAACTCAATCCCAAAAATTCCCAAGTTATTAGTAACCCAATAATTTCATTAAAAAGAGTGATGAGATCAACCAATAATTCACTTCTAGATACTCAAGTTGTCCATAACCGGGGACACGGCTAATCATGATTAGTTTGTACACTCTGCAGAGGTTTGCGCACTTTTCCCCACAAGACTCGACCACCTCCATGATCGGAAGATCGAGACATAGCCTTTCAGAAGCGTTTCCCCTTAACCCTGGGTAGACCGGTACACCTACTTTCCCCTACATTAGCTAGTCTACCACGGAAAGAGGTCACACAACTTACTCAACTATGCCAGAGCCCATAATGGCTTGTGGCTGCACACGGAAGTTTCTAGGCATGAAATATCTTATGATCCCTTTGAGCCTGGGTGGCGGACCTAGGGTAATCACATGGGTACTCCGGGATTCCCCTTGGGCAAGCACTGGTTTCTCCAGGTGCCCCAAACAATCCACCCAGATGTGTATTAAAGTTGCCACCTTAGGTTATCCCAAAATTATTATCTCTCGCAACTTGCATGAATCACACATACCAATCCCCATCTACGAGCAGGGCTAAGCAATATATGATATAACGAATATTCCCGCGGTGATCAAAAGGTCATAGGTTCCTACCACATGAACTACATAGCATAACCACATGTTCCCAATCCTACTCATGCAATCTTTGAGGGTTAAACTAATGCATAGTAAAAACTCGGTATTAAAAATTATGATCAAGGTGCGAACTTGCCTTGCTGACGTTCGTTGAACTGTAAAGATTCGTAGTAACAAGCTTCGCACTCCAGATGATCTAGCGTAAGCAAGCAATAACATACATAAGCATACAAGCAAAGATCCAAAAAGAAAACAAATAAAAGACTTCGAAAAACTCCAAAAAAACAACCAAATAAAGTTTCTGTACAGAACGTAATTTAAATAGCAATAAAAAAATTGGTTTTGGTTTTAACAGAAAGTACACGTTACGAGCTTCGATTTGCAAAGAGAATCACCTCAAACGGAGTTATGAAACTCGAGATATGGCCTAACAAAGTTTGAATTCAGATCTGTTCGAATTCAAAAATTTAAAATTTTCAAAAATATTTTTCGTTTGGTTCTCTGGATAGAGGGGATTTTTATGAACTAGTAGGAAAAAGAATCAACTAAATCGGATCTATATACTAAAAGATATACAAGAAACAAGAATTGGTATAGAATCTGAGATTGAAAAAAATACTGGAAAAAGAGAGAAATTTGGCTGGGTGTTCACCGGACTTGTTGTCGGCGACGAGGAAGAAGGCGGCTCCGATGTGCTTCGGCGAAGTATGCGTGCGGGACGGTGTAGAGGACAATGAGGTGAACCTCTTAAACAAGTTGTGGTGGTAGATTGCCTCCTATACACACCGTGAAAGGTCGCCGGAATTCGCGAACTCCGGCGAGCAATTGGAGAGGTTAGAGAGAGGGAAAAACTCCAGAAGGAGATGGCTTCGGACGAGGGGCGAGAGGGCTCCCAGGGGTGCTTTATATAGGGCAAGGGACGTCCAGAGTTGGCTGGGGCAAGATGTGTTAATGGTTGCAGTTTCAAATGCTCATGGTGGCCATTAAGATGGTCTTTGAGGCGCACCAGGGGATGGGAGGGGTCGAGGGAGGCGAGGGGATTCCGTTCAGAGGCGTTTTGGAGCAGGGAGAGGAATATGAGGGGTGGAAGAGGTAGAGGCGCCATGGATGAACGTTCTGTCAGTGTTCACGTACAGAGAGGAGAGGAGGAAGAAGGAGATAGCGCTTGGGCCTGGGCCTGCTGGGCTGCGTAATTTTTTTAAACTTTTTTTTACAGAAGCAAAGAAACACCAAAAAACAAATAAATATAAGTCTATAAATGCCATAAAAATTCACATAATTATATGGTCTTATATATGACCTAGTGAACTTTTATCTGGCCTAAAATGCAAGTCTAAAAAAACAAATTGCTATGCTAATAAAATAAATTGCAAATAAAACTCAACAAATAAATTTTGGTTCCAAATTCAATTTCCAATATTTTCTTTCCCGATTTTGAAGAAGTCATTTTATCTTATCTCTTTATTTTATTTTTGATATAATGGAAATGAATTTTTTTGTGAAACCAAATTTGATTCAAACTCACAACTTTGAAAAAAAAAATCAAAAATTGGTTTTTAGGGAAACTTCCAACTCTCTCTTTTGGTCCTTGAGTTGCTCAAAGTTCCTTGGATCAAAAAACAAATAAAACAAATGGAGGAAAAAATGCATAAATCATGGATGCATATGAATGATCTATTTATAAACATACAAATTGAAAATTGGGATGTTACATGAAGAAAGCAATAGCAACAAAACTAAACGATCAAGTGCTATGCTAACGGAATGGGTCAAGTCAATCACATCATTCTCCTAATGATGTGATCTCGTTAATCAAATGACAACTCATGTCTATGGTTAGGAAACTTAACCATCTTTGATCAACGAGCTAGTCAAGTAGAGGCATACTAGTGACACTCTGTTTGTCTATGTATTCACACATGTATTATGTTTCTGGTTAATACAATTCTAGCATGAATAATAAACATTTATCATGACATAAGGAAATAAATAATAACTTTATTATTGCCTCTAGGGCATATTTCCTTCACAAAGTATGGACTTTGATTGACTTGCCCATTGATCGGCGAGCCATTGAGATTAAATGGATCTTCAAGAGGAAGACAGACGCTAATAGTAGTGTTACTATCTACAAAGCTAGAATTATCGCAAAAAGGTTTTCGACAAGTTCAAGGTGTTGACTACGATGAGAGTTTCTCACTCGTATCTATGCTTAAGTCTGTCTGAATCATGTTAGCAATTGCCGCATTTTATGAAACCTGGCAAATGGATAAACAAAACTGCATTCCTTAATGGATTTATTAAAGAAGAGTTGTATATGATGCAACGAGAAGGTTTTGTCAATCCTAAAGGTACTAACAAAATATGCAAGCTCTAGCGATCCATCTATGGACTGGTGCAAGAATCTCGGAGTTGGAATATACGCTTTGATAAGTTGATCAAAGCATATAGTTTTATACAGACTTGTGGTGAAGCCTGTATTTACAAGAAAGTGAGTGGGAGCACTACAACATTTCTGATAAGTATATGTGAATGACATATTGTTGATCAGAGATAATGTAGAATTATTCTATAAAGCATAAAGGAATGTTTGAGAGGAGTTTTTCAAAGAAAGACCTCGGTGAAGCTGCTTACATATTGAGCATCAAGATCTAGATCAAGACGCTTGATAAGTTTTTTCAATGAGTACATACCTTGACAAGATTTGGAAGTAGTTCAAAATGGAACAGTCAAAGAAGGAGTTCTTGCCTGTGTTACAAGGTGTGAAGTTGAGTAAGACTCAAAACCCGACCACGACGGAAGATAGAGAGAGAATGAAAGTCATTCCCTATGCCTCGGCCATAGGTTCTATAAAGTATGCCATGCTGTGTAGCAGACCTATTGTATACCCTACCCTGAGTTTGGCAAGGGAGTACAATAGTGATCTAGGAGTAGATCACTGGACATTGGTCAAAATTATCCTTAGTGGAATAAGGATATGTTTCTCGATTATGGAGGTGACAAAATGTTTGTCATAAAGGGTTACGTTGATGCAAGTTTTGACACTGATCCAGATGACTCAAAGTCTCAATCTGGATACATATTGAAAGTGGGAGCAATTAGCTAGAGTAGCTCCGTGCAGAGCATTGTTGACATAGAAATTTGCAAAATACTTACGGATCTGAATTTGACAGGCCCGTTGACTAAACTTCTCTCACAAGCAAAACATGATCACACCTTAGTACTCTTTGGGTGTTAATCACATAACAATGTGAACTAGATTATTGACTCTAGTAAAGCCTTTGGGTGTTGGTCACATGTCGATGTGAACTACGGGTGTTAATCACATGGTGATGTAAACTATTGGTATTAAATCACATGGCGATGTGAACTAGATTATTGACTCTAGTGCAAGTGGGAGACTGAAGGAAATATGCCCTAGAGGCAATAATAAAGTTATTATTTATTTCCTTATATCATGATAAATGTTTATTATTCATGCTAGAATTGTATTAACCGGAAACATAATACATGTGTGAATATATAGACAAACAGTATGTCACTAGTATGCCTCTACTTGACTAGCTCGTTGAATCAAAGATGGTTAAGTTTCCTAGCCATAGACATTAGTTGTCATTTGATTAACGGGATCACATCATTAGAGAATGATGTGATTGACTTGACGCATTCCGTTAGCATAGCACTTGATCGTTTAGTTTGTTGCTATTGCTTTCTTCATGACTTATACATGTTCCTATGACTATGAGATTATGCAACTCCCGTTTACCGGAGGAACACTTTGTGTGCTACCAAACTTCACAACGTAACTAGGTGATTATAAAGGTGCTCTACAGGTGTCTCCGAAGGTACTTGTTGGGTAGGCATATTTCGAGATTAGGATTTGTCACTCCGATTGTCGGAGAGGTATCTCTAGGCCCTCTCGATAATGCACATCACTTAAGCCTTGCAAGCATTGCAACTCATAAGTTAGTTGTGAGATGATGTATTACAGAACGAGTAAAGAGACTTGCCGGTAACGAGATTGAACTAGGTATTGAGACACCGACGATGGAATCTTGGGCAAGTAACATACCGATGACAAAGGGAACAACGTATGTTGTTATGCGGTCTAACCGATAAAAGATCTTCGTCGAATATGTAGGAGCCAATATGAGCATCTAGGTTCCGCTATTGGGTATTGACCGGAGACGTGTCTCGGTCATGTCTACATTGTTCTCGAACCCGTAGGGTCCGCACACTTAACGTTACGATGACAGTTTCATTATGAGTTTATATATTTTGATGTACCGAAGGTTGTTCGGAGTCCCGGATGTGATCACGGACATAACGAGGAGTCTCGAAATAGTCGAGACATAAAGATTGATATATTGGACAACTATATTCGGACACAGGAATGGTTTCGGGAGTTATCGGATATAAAACGGAGTACCGGGGGTTACCGGACCCCCCCCCCCCCCGCCTCGGGGGGGGGGGGGGGGGGGTTAATGGGCCTCATGGGCCCAAAGTGGAGCAGAGGAGGGGCGGCCAGGGCAGGCTGCACGCCCCCGCCCCCTCTAGTCCGAATTGGACAAGGAGGGAGGGGCGGCGCCCCCCCCCCCCCTTTCCTTTCTCTCCTCTCTCCCTTCCTTCCCCCTCTCCTAGTTGGACAAGGAAAGGAGGGAGTCCTACTCCCGGTAGGAGTAGGACTCCTCCCTGGCGCGCCTCCTCCTGGCTGGCCGCCCCTCCCCCTTGCTCCTTTATATACGGGGGCAAGGGGGCACCTCTAGACACAACAATTGATCCTTGAGATCTATTAGCCATGTGCTTTGCCCTCCTCCACCATAATCCTCGATAATATTGTAGCGGTGCTTAGGCGAAGCCCTGTGACGGTAGAACATCAAGATCGTCACCACGCCGTCGTGCTGACGGAACTCTTCCCTGACATTCTGCTGGATCGGAGTCCGGGGATCGTCATCGAGCTGAACGTGTGCTAGAACTCGGAGGTGCCATAGTTTCGGTGCTTGATCGGTCGGGCTGTAAAGACGTACGACTATATCAACCGCGTTGTGCTAACGCTTCCGCTTCGGGTCTACGAGGGTACGTAGGCAACACTCTCCCCTCTCGTTGCTATGCATCACAATGATCTTCGTGTGCGTAGGAATTTTTTTGAAATTACTACGTTCCCCAACATCTAAACCCGGTCAGCGGAAAAAGCCATTTAAAAGAAGCACTCTGGGCCCGTCCAGTTTGGACCGCATACTCGATCGCTCGTGTCAAATACGCGGTACCCCCGACAAGCCAGCCAACCACACCAACAGGGATTGTTGGGTATTCAAGCTGGTCGGCAAGTTAATTGCCGAAAACAAAGATAAGGGGCCACATAGTGATGACGAGGAAGAGCCCCGGCAGCTGAACACCGGAGGACAGAAGAGGTTCCCCCCACAGGTGCGAACGGTGAACATGATATACGCAACCCACATCCCCAAGAGGGAGCGGAAGCATGCGCTGAGGGACGTATATGCGTTGGAGCCAGTCGCCCCAAAGTTCAACCCATGGTCCTCCTGTCCGATCACCTTCGATCGCAGGGACCATCCCACTAGTATCCGTCATGGCGGATTCGCCACACTGGCCCTAGACCCAATCATCGACGGATTTCACCTCACTTGAGTCCTTATGGATGGCGGCATCAGCCTGAACCTGCTTTACTAGGACACAATGCGCAAAATGGGTGTAGACCCCTCAAGGATCAAACCCACAAAAACGACCTTTAAAGGCGTCATTCCAGGTGTAGAGGCCCATTGTACAGGCTCAATTACACTGGAAGTGGTCTTCGGATCCCCGGATAACTTCCGAAGCGAAGAATTAATCTTCGATATAGTCCCGCTCCGCAGTGGCTATCATGCACTACTCGGGCGAACCGCATTTGCAAGATTCAACGCGGTACCGCATTATGCATACCTCAAGCTCAAGATGCCAGGACCTCGGGGGGTCATCATAGTTAATGGAAACACAGAGCGCTCTCTCCGCACGGAGGAGCACACTGCGACCCTCGTAGCAGAAGCGCAAAGCAGCCTCTCAAGGCAATCCACCAGTTCGGCGTTTTCAAGACCCGGACACCTTCAAGCGCACTCGGAGTAATCGGCAACTAGACCGTCTGGCATGATCTGAGCTCACGTAGCAATGCGGCCCCCACCCCGGCCCAAGCCAAACGGCAAAATTCGTTCCACACGTACATAATTACGCATTAAAAATACCATGGGCACAGGCAGGGAGGGGGCACAACTACGGCACGCCCCAATACGCGACTTAAACCGCACTAGGGGCTTCCCGTTTGTTATTTTTCTCTTTCAGGACTTTAATCTCTGGAAACCCTGTCCAGCAGCATGATTGCCGAACACATGATGCAGCAACCAAGGAGGTAGAAAGCTACGTCACACCACGGAACTCCCAGGTGGATTACAATAACGAGTGAAATATTTGCTTTAATACAATTCCTCAGCTTGCCCTTGGAAGGGACATAGTGCTACTTTTTGCTTATCGCACTATCTGTATCATTCTGCTTTAAACCACCTTTTTGAATAAACAATGCATAACATTACGACTATTATTGCATTCTTGTTTTATATATATGTGTTCATTAATAATGCCTTGCAACCGTACACTTTGGTACGTCCAATACACCAGGGCCTTAAGTACCCCACATTATGGTGTGAGAAGTCTGAACACTTTCACAAGTGCGGCACCCCGAACTTATAGCATTATATGCATATATGCATCAGCTCCGAATCATGTCTTTGGTCAAATGTTGGGTTTGCCCGGCTCCTATGTTTTGGTACCTTGCGTTCCGCTCTATCGGCTAAGGTAGCACTAGGAGAACTACTGCGATTGTGCCCCAGTTCTGCTGGGCTAAGCACCTTAGTAGAGAAAGCTAAAACTGACTGTCATGATAAGGCGAGAGACGGGTCGCTGTTCGGTGAGGTTTCGAGTCCCTAAAGACTTATGTCGCTTAGAGCGAGGAGCCGGTCCTGTCCGGCTTAAAGGCGCGTATCGCGCCTCGAATTCGGCCTTCCGAATACCAGGGGCTTCACCGAAATTTAAAATTATAGAATTCTATGGCTAAGTGAGAGTGATAAAGGATTATTAGTCCGGTTGCCTTGTTCGCTGTGCTGAGCACCTCCCTCGAGGGACCCAAAAATGGGAACAAGAGTGCTCAGGTTTATCCCGAACACCCCAGCACTCGCGGCATGGGGGCAGAAGACGAGGACTAGCCATCTCTCAGATTGGATAAACAGCCAAACAGAAGGCAATATTTTAAATTCAAACAAGTGTTGCATAGCGCATATGAAACAAGTTTCCTCATACAGGATCACACGAGCAAGGTTACTCAAATATTACATCCTTTGGACATTCGTCCGCTACAAGACGGGCACCCTTCAGGACACCCTCATAATAAATTTCGGGGGTGCGATGCTCCTTGCCCTGCAGCGGTCCTTCCTTGATCAGCTTCACGGCATCTATGTAACACCCTCGATGCGACTATATCTCCCACGTGTTGAGGCACGACTTAGAGGCATAATCGCATTGAAGGCATATGTCGCAAGTCGGGTAATCATCACAAACATCCCATGCAATAAAGATACTGAAAAGGGACAACATAGTTGGCTTACACTCGCCACGTCAATCAAGTACATAAATAAGATACATCAACCAAACACTCATGGCCCGACTACGGCGCCAAAATAAAAGATAACCCAACAAGCGACATGGTCCCGATCACCCCAACTGGGCACCACTACTGATCATCAGGAAAAGAAACATAGTAACACTGAGAATCCTCGTCGTACTCCCACTTGAGCTCAAGCGCGCCATCTGGAGCTGTATCATCGGGTCCTGCATCTGGTGTAATAGTAATCTGTGAGCCACAAGGGCTCAGCAATCTCGCACCCTCGCGATCAAGACTATTTAAGCTTATAGGAAGGGGTAAGGTAAATATATGTGGAGCTGCAGCAAGCGACTAGCATATATGGTGGCTAACATATTCGCAAAAGAGAGCGAGAAGAGGAGGCGAAGCGCGAGCGAGAAACTAGAGAGCAACCTGCGCAAACATTACTCCAACACCGTGTCCACTTCCCGGACTCCGCCAAGAAGAGGCCATCACGGTAACACACGCGGTTGATTCATTTTAATTAAGTTAAGGTTTAAGTTATCTACAACCGGACATTAACAAATTCCCATCTGCCCATAACCGCGGGCACGACTTCCGAAAGTTCAATCCCTGCAAGAGAGTCCCAACTTAGCCTATGACAAGCTCTCACGGTCAATGAAGGAATAGACCTCCACCCGAGACATTCCGATTAGACTCGGTATCCCGGTACAACAAGACATTTTGATAGGTTAAAACAAGACCAGCAACACCGCCCGAATGTGCCGACAAATCCCGATAGGAGCTGCACATATCTCTTTCTCAGGGCACACTCAGATGAACACTACGTACAACTAAAACCAACCCTCGAGTTGCCCCGAGGGGGCGCTACAAGTGGCTCTGTTTGGACCAACACTCAGAGGAGCACTGGCCCGGGGGGGTTAAAATAAGATGACCCTCGGGCTCCGGAAACCCAAGGGAAAAAGAGGCTAGGTGGCAAATGGTAAAACCAATGTTGGGCATTGATGGAAAAGCTTTAATCAAGGCGAACTACCAAGGGGTTCCCATTATAACCCAACCGCGTAAGGAACGCAAAAATCCGGGAACATAACACCGATATGACGGAAACTAGGGCGGCAAGAGTGGAACAAAACAGTAGGCGAGAGGCCGAGCCTTCCACCCTTTACCAGTATATAGATGCATTTAAGATAACATGGCAATATAATGATATCCCAACAAGTAAATAAGTGTTCCAACAAGGAACGGTCTCCAATCTTCACCTGCAACTAGCAACGCTATAAGAGGGGCCGAGCAAAGAGGTAACATAGCCAATCAACGGTTTGCTAGGACAAAGGTGGGTTAGAGGCTGAACATGGCAATTTGGGAGGCTGACAAGCAAGTGGTAGGCAACGTAGAATTGGCATAGCAAAAGAGCGAGCAAACTAGCATAGCAAAGATAGCAGTGATTTCGAGGGTATGATCATCTTGCCTGCAAAGTTGTGCTACGGCCAATTCAACCATTAAGAGGTTCAAAGAAGCATGGCAAAAACACAAATGGTGAAACAGATCTCAGACTTAGTGAAATTAACACTTGTCTGAAATTTCAGATCATGAAGCCCTCTTCGGAGCAACAAAACAACATGCTATAGGACCTGATCATGACAAAGAAATACATGTCATGGAGCTACTCAACAAGCTTAACAAAAGTTCCTTAGTGACCTTGAGCCAAAAGGGATCACAAAATACACTAACAAGCACACGAACATAGCTAAAACATAATCAGTTTTCAGACTTAGTGAAAACTGACACATGCTGAAATATAACTCACGAAGGCATGTAAACGAGCTCGATGCACTCACTACGGAGCAAGTCATGGCAAGACAAGCATACATCCATTAAGAAGGCACAAAATTCAAGCTAGACATGGCAAGAACAATGGCATAGCATGCACGGATCAACTACAATAACATCGGCAAAATCGCAAACAAGTTGACGATTTGCCCAGATTCACAACGAAGCAAAATTAGAGCTCGATTGACTCAAGCTAGGGTGCTCCATATATGCAAACAAAGACATGGATGGATAGAGCACTACAATATTAACAAAACTCCTTTACTGATCATACTCAAAAGAGGCACGGATCACTAGGAAATAACATGAACATATGATATCATGAACTAAGCAATCCCAGGACTTCGTGAAAATACTAAGTCCCTGAAAACAGATTTACCGGGTGCCTCACTTTGCAAGCTTGCACTAAGCACCACACACATCACAAAAATACATGGGTTGCACCTCTCGAAAGATGACAAAACCTTTAACAAAACATATGAAGGACTCATAGGCATATCATGCACACAACAATCATGGCAAAAATGACAAAAGTCTAAGATGAACTAGCTGATCTGACAATTAACTCACGAAGCCCTCTTCTAACAGCCTTTCGGGCATCAAGATGAACTCAAATGAAAATGATGCAATGGAACGAAATGATGTACTCTCTGAGACGAACAATTTGATACGCTATATGTCCAAATCGGAGCTACGGATGCGAAGATATCACAGGTCAACGTATGCACAAAAATTAGGGTTCGGAGGGAAAGTCAACCCTTCGTTTGAATCTCAAATCTGGATCGGGGCGAGCACTGTAGCAGCTCGGGTCGCCGGAGTTCGTCGTCGGAGTTGGAAGGGCCGAGGTGGCCGGAGCTCCTAGCGGCCGGAGAAGCTCGCCGGGGACCGGATCCGGGCGAGGGGAGGCGATGGCGAGGCGGCGGCGAGTCGGCGAGGTGGTGCGGGCGGCCGGCGATGGGCAGCGGGGCGGCGTGGTTGTGGAGGAGGCGGCGGCCGGCGTCGTGGAAGAAGGCGGCGGAGGCGCGGTCTCGGGCGGCGCCAGCTCCCGGGCGGCGGGGCGCGGGCGATGTTCGTCGGGGGCCCGGAGCGGGCTTCCCGGGCCGGCGGCGGGAGGATTTCGATGGCGCCACGTGGCGGAAGCCGATAGGGTGCGGGCGGCGGTGGTGGCTTGTCCGGCCGGACTCGGACACGTCCGGCGCGGCGCGAGGGAAATTTTTAGGGTTAGGGGAGGACGGAGATCCGGATTCGGAGGGTGTCTATTTATAGGCATAGAGGGAGCTAGGAGAGTCCAAATGAGGTGCGGTTTTCGGCCACGCGATCGTGATCGAACGCTCTAGGTGATGGAGCAGAGTTTGGTGGGTTTTGGGCCAAATTGGAGGGGCGTTGGGCTGCAACACACACGAGGCCTTTTCGGTCCCTCGGTTAACCGTTGGAGTATCAAACGAAGTCCAAATGATACGAAACTCGACAGGCGGTCTACCGGCAGTAAACCAAGGCCGCATGGCAAGTCTCGGTCCAATCCGGAAATGTTTAATCCCCACACACGAAAGAAAGCTAGAAATGACCACCGGAGGAGAACGAAGCGCCGGAATGCAAAATGGACAACGGGGAAAATGCTCGAATGCATGAGATGAACACGTATGCAGATGCAATGCACATGATGACATGATATGAGATGCATGACAACGATAACAACACACGGAGACAAAAACCCGAACCCGAGAAAATAAATTAACTTAAAGCCGAAAACGGCAAGAGTTGGATTACAAATTGGGAAAGTCATATCCGAGGTGTTACAACACTCCACCACTACGAAAAGATCTCGCCGAGATCTAGGACTGAAAGAATGCCGGGTACTCAGAACGGAGGTCATCCTCGCATTCCCAGGTAGCTTCACGGTCGGAATGGTGTGACCACTTGACTTTGAGAAACTTGATCGACTTCTTGCGAGTCTTGCGTTCAGTCTCTTCAAGGATAGCCACGGGGTGCTCACGATAGGAGAGATCTTCTTGGAGCTCAATGTCCTCGAAGTTGACGATGCGGTCAGGCGTCTTGAAGCACTTTCGGTGCTGAGAGACATGGAACACATCATGAACATTTGCAAAGTTTGACGGAAGCTCGAGTTGATAGGCGAGGTCTCCTCTCTTGCTGACAATCTTGAAAGGTCCCACGTATCTAGGGCAAGCTTCCCTTTGATACCGAAGCGACGAGTCCCTTTCATAGGAGAGACGCGGAGGTAAACATGATCTCCAATCTCGAAAGCCAAATCACGGTGCTTACTATCATAGTAGCTCTTCTGGCGGGATTGGGCTGCTTTGAGGTTATCACAAATGACTTTGCACATTTCTTCTGCCTCTGTGATTAAGTCATTACCCAGCAGCTGACGTTCACCGGTTTCAGACCAGTTGAGAGGGGTACGACACTTCCTGCCATACAGAATTTCAAATGGGGCCTTGCCCGAACTTGCTTGAAAACTGTTGTTGTATGAGAATTTAGCATAAGGAAGACAATCCTCCCACTTCATGCCGAAGGAGATCACACAAGCCCTGAGCATATCCTCAAGAATCTGGTTGACACGCTCGACTTGACCGCTTGTTTGGGGATGGAAAGCAGTGCTGAAGCGGATGTTGGTGCACATGGCCTTCTGAAAAGAATCCCAAAGCTTGGAGGAAAAGATGCTGCCATGGTCTGAAGAGATCACCTGAGGAATACCGTGCAGAGAGACAATTCGAGAGGTATAGAGTTCCGCCAATTGAGCTGCAGCGATCGACTCTTTGATAGGCAAAAAATGAGCCACTTTGGTGAGTTTGTCAATGACAATGAATATAGCATCATTGCCACGCTTGGACTTTGGAAACCCAGTCACGAAGTCCATCTCAATGTGGTCAAACTTCCATTCTGGAATGGCAAGAGGTTGGAGGAGACCAGCTGGCCTTTGGTGTTCTGCCTTCACTCTTCTGCATACATCACATTCATTCACGAATTGAGCGATCTCGTGCTTCATTCGAGTCCACCAATAAGCTTGCTTAAGATCCTGATACATCTTCGTGCTCCCAGGGTGGATGGAGAGGAGAGAATTGTGAGCCTCATTCATGATCACTTTGCGAAGTTCACCATTGGGCACAACAATACGATCCTCGAAGAAGAGAGTGTCCTTGTCATCAAGGCGGTAGCACTTGTACTTGGACTGACTCTTGGCAATCCCAATCTTCACCTTTTCACCATAGCATCAAGAAGCTAGGCTTGGCGAATCTGGTCTTCCAAGGTAGGAGAGACTTGAAGGTTGGCGAGGAAACCTTGAGGAACAATTTGCAGATTAAGTTTGCGGAAAGCTTCACAAAGCTCGGGTTGATAAGGCTTGAGAATCAGACTGTTGCAATACGCTTTCCTGCTCAAAGCGTCCGCAATCACGTTGGCCTTGCCTGGAGTATACTCAATACTCGGATTATACTCTTGAATCATTTCGACCCATCGAGTTTGCCTGAGATTGAGATTAGGCTAAGTGAAGATGTACTTGAGACTCTTGTGATCAGTGAAAATGTCCACTTTTCTTCCCAATAGAAGATGTCTCCAAGTCAAAAGAGCATGCACAACTGCCGCCAACTTGAGATCATGAGTGGGGTAGTTCTTCTCATTAGGCTTCAATTGGCGAGAGGTATAAGCAACAACTTTCTTCTCTTGCATGAATACTGCACCGAGACCTTGGAGAGAGGCATCACAAAAGACCTCGTACAGCTTGGATTCATCAGGCGGAGTCAGAACTGGAGCAATGATCAATTTCTCTTTCAAAGTGTTGAAAGCAATATCACACTCTGGAGACCAAACGTACTTGACGTGCTTCTTGAGAAGATTTGAGAGAGGCTTCGCGATCTTAGAAAAGTTGCAACGAATCTTCGGCAATAGCTTGCGAGACCGAGGAAGCTACGGAGTTGTTTCACGTTCTGAGGAGGTTCCCAATTCACAATTGCAGACACCTTCTCAGGATTCACGGCAATGCCCTTGGCAGAGATGATATGACCAAGATAGAGAACCTCATCGAGCCAAAATTCACACTTGGAGAACTTGGCGTAGAACTGGTGTTCCCTCAGCTTATCAAGAACCAAACGCAAGTGCTTGACATGATCTTCCTTATTCTTCGAGAAAACCAGAATGTCGTCGAGATAGACGAAAACGAAGTCATTGGTGTAGGGGTTGAAGATGAAGTTCATCATGCGAGAGAACGTCGGAGGAGCGTTGACGAGGCCAAAAGACATGACAGTGTATTCATATGAACCAAAGCTTGTCCTGAAAGTCGTCTTGGGAATATCTTGCTCACGAATTCGAATCTGATGATAACCCATACGGAGATCAAGCTTGGAGAATACTTGGGCACCCTTGAGTTGTTCGAATAGCTCATTGATGTTGGGAAGTGGGTATTTGTTCTTGATGGTCTTCTTGTTCAATGGACGGTAATCAACACAAAGTCGGTCCGTTCCAACCTTCTTCTTCACAAAAAGAACACCACAACCCCATGGAGAAGAACTAGGCCGGATGAGACCCATTCTTTCTTGCTCATCGAGTTGTTTCTTCAGCTCCTTCAACTCTTCAGGTCCGAGCTTGTAAGGACGCTTGCACACAGGTTCCGTACCGGGCTCAAGATCAATAACAAATTCAACTGGCCGGTGCGGAGGCATTCCTGGGAGCTCTTTTGAAAAGACGTCTTGATATTCGCAAACAACTGGGATCTTCGAGATAGCATCCAATTCGCCTTTCTCATTGAGAGAAAACAACCGGATGGTATTATCACGAGCGGCAAAGACAATTACATCCTCAGACGAATGAGTCAATTGAATCTGCCTGGCTGCACAATCAAGCTGAGCCTTGTGCTTAGAGAGCCAATCCATCCCAAGAATAAGATCGATATCCGAATCACCAAGAACAATTAGGGAAGAAAGGAACTTGTAGTCGCCCAACGTGATAGAGACATCCGGTACGCAATTGTTAGAAGTCATTTGCTTGCCCGGAGACACAATCTTCAACGGAACAGGAATCCTTTCGGTCACAAAATCATGCTTGGCCACAAATGGAGTTGAAATAAAAGAAAGCGATGCACCAGTGTCAAAAAGAACTTTTGCAGGAACATCGTTAACAGGAAGTTTACCCATGATCACATCTGGCGAGTCCTCTGCCTGAGCTGCATTCAGCAAGTTGACCTTGGCGTGCTTGGGGTTATGCTTGACCACAGCTGTACTTGTCGATCTCACAGGAGGAGGAGGAAGACGCCTCTGGTTGAAACACTTGTTGGCATAGTGACCCTTCTATTGGCACTTATTGCACGTGACCTCTGAAAGTGGACCGTGGTATGGAGCACTCGATCTTGGAGCTTGAGACGGAGTCTTGTTCTGAAAGCTAGGGTTGGGTGGGTGGGAAGGACCACTGCCACCTTTGCTCTTCTGCTGATACGGCTGACGGAACGGAGGAGGAGGAAGCCAATACTTCTGCTGCTTGGCCACTTGAGTAGAGGAAGAAGGAGTAGCATCTCTGACTCGCTTCTTGGAAGCATCACACCTCAACTGAGCAGCCTCTTGCTTCAGTGCCATGTTGTAGAACTCATCGTACCTCAACGGCTCAAAGAGAACAAGAGCGAGCTGAATTTCTTCTCTGAGACCACCCCTGAACTGGTATATCATGCTCTTCTCATCAGGTACGTCCTGCTTGGCAAAGCGGGCGAGCTTCTGGAACAACTTGTTGTAGTCATAGACAGACAAGGAGCCTTGCTTCAGGTTGCGGAATTCCTCACGCTTACTTTCAGTCACACTCTGAGGGATGTGATGAGCTTGGAAATCTTGACGGAATTCATCCCAAGTGATTAGACGTCCACCTATGGAATCCTTGTACTGCTGGAACCATTCTGCAGCTTGATCTTTGAGTTGGAAGGAAGCGAAGTTGACGAAATCTTCAGGCCTGATGTTGCTGCATTCAAAATGCTTACACAGATCCACAAGCCAATCATCAGCATCGGTTGCCTCAACACAATTGCTGAACGTCTTCGGCCCATTAGCAAGGAACTGGTTCAGTGTAGCAAAATGGTTCTGATTGTTGCCTTGATTCCCTTGACTGCCTTGATTTCGCTCTTGGAGGATTTGCATGATCAAATGTGTGTTTGCATTGCTTGCGGCCATCACAGCTTGCCATGCCTCCGGAGGAGGTGGAGGTGGTGGCGGATCTTGATTCTGGTTCTGACTGGTGCTCTTAGCGGGAGCCATCCGGAAGAGGTTGACCACCGTTAGCACAAAGATAGATAAATAAAGCTGAATCCAACGGAATGAAAATTGCAACATAAAGTCTTCACATCCGAACAAAACGAACGAATGCATTGCTCTTGAAATGGTCACATATCCATAAATTGCGAAGCCACGTAGAATTAAGTAGAAGAAGTTAAACAACAAGGTACGGATCAAGAACGAATAATCGGTAAGAAACCCCAATTTCCAACCAATATCCGTGGAAGAAGAGCTAGAGCTACAAGAATTCCCACCTATGAAACTCCCGAACCTTTCCGGTTATGCAATCAGGTGTTGGGGATACATGGGAAGCATAATATCTCACCCAAACTAGCAAATCCTACATCCAGCTGTATCCATCCTTCAACACATAACCAAGAAACCTTCGGAAACCATCTACCTCAACCTTCGAAAAACATCCGTTATACAAGTTATGGCGATACTCCCGAACTCCCACCCCGGTAATGGGTGGCGTCGAGGTTATCTCACCAACGAACTGCATAAAAGAGATTTTCGATGTCGGCGTACTAAACTCAGGTATTCCAGAACTGCAACGATAAAATTATGATGACAACACCTCAGAGCTCAACTCCCCGGGACACTTCCACTAAACCCCTGACAGGAGGCACCAAGACAATGTTCTCATCATAAAACCATCGGAACGATTCCAGGATACCCGCGTGATCCTAAATTTTTTTAGTGAAATTTGAGAAGAGAAGAGTCAAAACTCTATGTCAGGATGCCTTACCAGAGCGATGAGGAGACTGGGAAGTAAAAAGAATTCCTAACTCTCCGATATATAATTCCTAAATGACTCAAAACATTTTTCTATACACAACTCGGCCGCTAAAAACGATCAATCAATGGGGGCTCCTAAGGTCAGGGAAGGCTCTTATACCAACTTGTCACACCGCGACTATATCTCCCACGTGTCGAGGCACGACTTAGAGGCATAATCGCATTGAAGGCATATGTCGCAAGTCGGGTAATCATCACAAACATCCCATGTAATAAAGATACTGAAAAGGGACAACATAGTTGGCTTACACTCGCCACGTCAATCAAGTACATAAATAACATACATCAACCAAACACTCATGGCCCGACTACGGCGCCAAAATAAAAGATAACCCAACAAGCGACATGGTCCCGATCACCCCAACTGGGCACCACTACTGATCATCATGAAAAGAAACATAGTAACGCTGAGAATCGTCGTCGTACTCCCACTTGAGCTCAAGCGCGCCATCTGGAGCTGTATCATCGGGTCCTGCATCTGGTGTAATAGTAATCTGTGAGCCACAGGGGCTCAGCAATCTCGCACCCTCGCGATCAAGACTATTTAAGCTTATAGGAAGGGGTAAGGTAAATATATGTGGAGCTGCAGCAAGCGACTAGCATATATGGTGGCTAACATATTCGCAAAAGAGAGCGAGAAGAGGAGGCGAAGCGCGAGCGAGAAACTAGAGAGCAACCTGCGCAAACATTACTCCAACACCGTGTCCACTTCCCGGACTCCGCCGAGAAGAGGCCATCACGGTAACACACTCGGTTGATTCATTTTAATTAAGTTAAGGTTTAAGTTATCTACAACCGGACATTAACAAATTCCCATCTGCCCATAACCGCGGGCACGACTTTCGAAAGTTCAATCCCTGCAGGGGAGTCCCAACTTAGCCCATGACAAGCTCTCACGGTCAACGAAGGAATAGACCTCCACCCGAGACATTCCGATCAGACTCGGTATCCCGGTACAACAAGACATTTCGACAGGTTAAAACAAGACCAGCAACACCGCCCGAATGTGCCGACAAATCCCGATAGGAGCTGCACATATCTCTTTCTCAGGGCACACTCAGATGAACACTACGTACAACTAAAACCAACCCTCGAGTTGCCCCGAGGTAGCGCTGCAAGTGGCTTTGTTTGGACCAACACTCAGAGGAGCACTGGCCCGGGGGGGGGGGGGGTTTAAAATAAGCTGACCCTCAGGCTCCGGAAACCCAAGGGAAAAAGGGGCTAGGTGGCAAATGGTAAAACCAATGTTGGGCATTGCTGGAAAAGCTTTAATCAAGGCGAACTATCAAGGGGTTCCCATAATAACCCAACCGCGTAAGGAACGCAAAAATCCGGGAACATAACACCGATATGACGGAAACTAGGGCGGCAAGAGTGGAACAAAACACTAGGCGAGAGACTGAGCCTTCCACCCTTTACTAGTATATAGATGCATTTAAGATAGCATGGCACAATAATGATATCCCAACAAGTAAATAAGTGTTCCAACAAGGAACGGTCTCCAATCTTCACCTGCAACTAGCAACGCTATAAGAGGGGCTGAGCAAAGTAGTAACATAGCCAATCAACGGTTTGCTAGGACAAAGGTGGGTTAGAAGCTGAACATGGCAATTTGGGAGGCTGAAAAGCAAGTGGTAGGCATTGTAGCATTGGCATAGCAAAAGAGCGAGCAAACTAGCATAGCAAAGATAGTAGTGATTTCAAGGGTATGATCATCTTGCCTGCAAAGTTGTCAGAGTTGACTGGATCCTCGAAAGCAAACTCAACGGGCTCCTCGTTAGCGAACTCGTCTCTCGGCTCTACCCAAACAAGACAAACAAGCAACAAGGATACAATCAACCACGTGCAAACTCAAGCAATAAGATGCAATGATGGTATGCTATGCGGGATGCATATGCAAGATATGACAGGAAATGCATGAACCTGGCCTCAACTTGGAAAACCAAGTGTGCCACTGGAAAGATGGGATGAAATCGCTTGAAAAAGATATAAAGATCATCGGAATCGGAGTTACGGTTTGAAAATGGCAAGCGATTCAAATATGACACCGGTCTGCGATTTACAGCAAGTAGGCATCTAGATGCAACGAAATGAACATGCTACAGCACTCAAACATGGCATCAAAATGCATGGCAGGGAAGCATTCAAGATGCTTAACAAAAGTCTAGCACTGAGCTACGGCCAATTCAACCATTAAGAGGTTCAAAGAAGCATGGCAAAAACACAAATGGTGAAACAGATCTCAGACTTAGTGAAATTAACACTTGTCTGAAATTTCAGATCATGAAGCCCTCTTCGGAGCAACAAAACAACATGCTATAGGACCTGATCATGACAAAGAAAGACATGGCATGGAGCTACTCAACAAGCTTAACAAAAGTCCCTTAGTGACCTTGAGCCAAAAGGGATCACAAAATACACTAACAAGCACACGAACATAGCTAAAACATAATCAGTTTTCAGACTTAGTGAAAACTGACACATGCTGAAATATAACTCACAAAGGCATGTAAACGAGCTCGATGCACTCACTACGGAGCAAGTCATGGCAAGACAAGCATACATCCATTAAGAAGGCACAAAATTCAAGCTAGACATGGCAAGAACAATGGCATAGCATGCACGGATCAACTACAATAACATCAGCAAAATCGCAAACAAGTTGACGATCTGTCCAGATTCACAACGAAGCAAAAGTAGAGCTAGATTGACTCAAGCTAGGGTGCTCCATATATGCAAACAAAGACATGGATGGATAGAGCACTACAATATTAACAAAACTCCTTTACTGATCATCCTCAAAAGAGGCACGGATCACTAGGAAACAACATGAACATATGGCATCATGAACTAAACAATCCCAGGACTTAGTGAAAATACTAAGTCCCTGAAAACAGATTTACCGGGTGCCTCACTTTGCAAGCTTGCACTAAGCACCACACACATCACAAAAATACATGGGTTGCACCTCTGGAAAGATGACAAAACCCTTAACAAAACATATGAAGGACTCATAGGCATATCATGCACACAACAATCATGGCAAAAATGACAAAAGTCTAAGATGAACTAGCAGATCTGACTATTAACTCACGAAGCCCTCTTCTAACAGCATTTCGTGCATCAAGATGAACTCAGATGAAAATGATGCAATGGAAAGAAATGATGTACTCTCTGAGACAAACATTTTGATATGCTATATGTCCAAATCGGAGCTACGGATGCGGAGATATCACAGGTCAAAGTATGCACAAAAATTAGGGTTTGGAGGGAACGTCAACCCTTCGTTTGAATCTCAAATCTGGATCGGGGCGAGCACTGTAGCAGCTCGGGTCGCCGGAGTTCGTCGCCAAAGTTGGAAGGGCCGAGGTGGCCGGAGCTCCTAGCGGCCAGAGAAGCTCGCCGGGGACCGGATCCGGGCGAGGGGAGGCGATGGCGAGGCGGCGGCGGGTCGGCGAGGTGGTGCGGGCGGCCGGCGATGGGCAGCGGGGCGGCGTGGTTGCGGAGGAGGCGGCGGCCGGCGTCGTGGAAGAAGGCGGCGGAGGCGCGGTCTCGGGCGACGCCAGCTCCCGGGCGGCGGGGCGCGGGCGATGGACCTCGGGGGCCCGGAGCGGGCTTCCCGGGCCGGCGGCGGGAGGATTTCGGTGGCGCCACGTGGCGGAAGCCGATAGGGCGCGGGCGGCGGCGGCGGCTTGTCCGGCCGGACTCAGACACGTCCGGCGCGGCGCGAGGGAAATTTTTAGGGTTAGGGGAGGACGGAGATCCGGATTCGGAGGGTGTCTATTTATAGGCATAGAGGGAGCTAGGAGAGTCCAAATGAGGTGCGGTTTTCGGCCACGCGATCGTGATCGAACGCTCTAGGTGATGGAGCAGAGTTTGGTGGGTTTTGGGAAAAATTGGAGGGGTGTTGGGCTGCAACACACACGAGGCCTTTTCGGCCCCTCGGTTAACCGTTGGAGTATCAAACGAAGTCCAAATGATACGAAACTTGACAGGCGGTCTACCGGCAGTAAACCAAGGACGCATGGCAAGTCTCGGTCCAATCCGGAAATGTTTAATCCCCACACACGAAAGAAAGCTAGAAATGACCACCGGAGGAGAACGAAGCGCCGGAATGCAAAACGGTCAACGGGGAAAATGCTCGAATGCATGAGATGAACACGTATGCAGATGCAATGCACATGATGACATGATATGAGATGCATGACAATGATAACAACACACGGAGACAAAAACCCGAACCCAAGAAAATAAATTAACTTAAAGCCGAAAACGGCAAGAGTTGGATTACAAATTGGGAAAGTCATATCCGGGGTGTTACGGTCTAGCTTGGCCCATTGCACCTTCACACGGGCGAAAGCCCAGCGTGCACCTTCGATGCAGACGGACTGCTCGACGACTTCCAGCCGTGGGCATGCATCCACAAGCCGCCTCACCAGGCCGAAGTAGCTGTTCGAAAGGGCGTCGCCAGGCCATAGTCGGACTATAAAGCCATTCATGGCCTGTTCGGCCGCCTTGTGTAGCTTGACCAGCTGCTTCAGCTGGTCGCTCATAGGCACTGGGTGTTTGGTCCCAGTATACTGAGACCAGAATAGCTTCTCCGTTGAGTTTCCCTCCTGGGTCTGCTAAATCTGTGCGGCATCCGACACGCTGCGGGGCAAATCTACGAATGCTCCTGGAGAGCTCCGGATTCGGGTAAGTAATAGGTAATTTACTTTCACATGCTTGCTTTGCATATAGAATGCCTTACCTGCCGCTATTTTCTTCATCGTGTCAATCTCTTGGAGGGCCTTTTGGGCTTCGGCCTTGGCGCTCTTTGCGCTCTCGAGGGCCGCGGCAAGCTCAGACTCTCGCGTCTTCGAGTCAAGCTCCAACGCCTCGTGCTTCGTCACGAGAGCCTGGAGCTCTTGCTGCACCTCGCCCACCCGAGCCTCTTGCCTTTCCCGCTCGGTGCGCTCCTTGGCCGCTTTATCTTTGGCCTTGGACAACGCTTGCTTTAGGGTCTCCACTTCGGTCATGGCCCCTGGCAAATTCATGATGATCCTATCATTTTGCAATCGCATTCCTTTTATACATATCCATAGACTAGGTACTACTTACCTTTGTTCTCCTCGAGCTGCCTCTTGGCAAGGCCGAGCTCGTCCTTGGACCCTTTAAGGTCCTGCTTTAGTGCGGCGACCTCCGCAGTCAGTGCGGTAGATGCCAGCAGCGAAGCCTGCATACGCATATTGACATACTTATATTAGAATCCTGCGATATTGTTTGATCCTCTGTTCGGCTTTTCTTTGTGAACACCGAACAGAGCATCAGGGGCTACTGTCTATGCGGTAATATTTTTCCTATATTTTAAACACTTACCTCAAAGCCTGTTAGAAGGCTGGCACATGCTTTAGTCAATCCGCTCTTGGCGGACTGAACCTTCTGGATCACCGCACTCATAATAGTACGGTGCTCCTCGTCGATGGAAGCGCTGCGAAGCGCTCCCAGCAGATTGTCCGGTGCCTATGGATGGACAGAGGTCACCGGCATAGGCATCTTGCCCCTCTTGGAAGGAGGCCGCCTGCCCGAGTCCGGAACCGATGGAGGTTCCGGCGCGGTGTTCGGCTGAGAGCCGAACTCGGAGCCCTTAGGGGCCTTGTTCCCTCTGCTCCTGGAGTCCGGAAGGTCACCTTGAGGTGCCTCCGGGACTATCTCCCCTCGACCCGGTGCCACTTGAGACAATACCTCGGCATCGTCCGCAGGGCAAGGGGAGGTGGCGGTCGGAAGTGGGTCGCTATCCATATCCGACGAGCCCAGGGAGCCATCTGACGATATATCGATACGGGCTCGTGGCGGCCCGCATAATCATATTCGGCATTAGGAGAAGTAGTGCGACAAATGAATGCTATGAGTTACTCTGGTATCCGAATACTTACGACTTCGCCAGGGGCTTGGCCCTGAGCAGCCACTCGTCTTTGCCTTTGGTGGCGGTGGTGGAACTGTCCGGAAGGAGAGTCGTTCCCTTCTTGGACCCTTCGGCCTCCCCAGTTGGGGCGGCCTTCCTTTTCTTGTCTCCCCCAACTGAAGGGGGAGCATCTTCTTCTCCCTCCTCGTCTTCGGGGGAGGAGTGTGTCGCAGAGTGATCGGACGATGAGTCCGATGACGCCTGGCGTCGGGAACTCTTTCGGGTTCCCTTGGCCTTCTTGGTCTTCTCCGGCACCTTGTAAGGAGCCGGAGTTAGCATCTTCGTCAGGAGAGCGTCTGCTGGGCCTTCGAGCAAAGGAGCCAGACAGTCGATCTGTCCGGCCATCTCCTGCCAGTCCTGTCAAAGGTACGGGAGCTTAGATCCCGCATAGAGTCAAACTATGAAAAACAAGTATCCAGTGAGAGGTAAAACAGCTTACCGCGCTGGCTTGGCGCTTCGCGCAGAATCCGCGATCCTTGGTAGTGGGAGGGGGAACCTCGGCGCCCTTGAATAGCACCTTCCAGGCATCCTCGTGAGTTGTGTCGAAGAGCTTGTTCAGAGTTCGGTGCTGGGCCGGGTCGAACTCCCACAAGTTGAAAGCCCGTTGTTGGCATGGGAGGATCCGGCGGATGAGCATGACCTGGACTACGTTGACGAGTTTGAGCTTCTTGTTCACCATGTTTTGAATACATGTTTGGAGTCCGGTCAGCTCTCCCGAACTACCCCAGGACAGGCCCTTCTCTTGCCAGGAGGTGAGCCGCATGGGGATGCCAGATCAGAACTCGGGGGCCGCTGCCCATTTAGGGTCACGCGGCTCAGTGATGTAGAACCACCCCGATTGCCACCCCTTTATGGTCTCCACGAAGGAGCCCTTGAGCCATGTGATGTTGGGCATCTTGCCCACCATGGCGCCTCCGCCCTCCGCCTGGCAGCCGCTCACTACCTTCGGCTTGACATTGAAGGTCTTCAGCCATAAGACGAAGTGGGGCTTGATTCGGAGGAAGGCCTCGCACATGACGACAAACGCCGAGATGTTGAGGATGAAGTTCGGGGCCAGATCGTGGAAATCCAGGCCGTAGTAGAACATGAGCCCCCGGACGAATGGGTGGAGAGGGAATCCCAGTCCGCGGAGGAAATGGGTAAGGAACGGCCTGGGGTGGGGATGAGCTGCCCCTCATCTGGGAGCCGGTGCGCGATGTCGTCCGGCAGGTATCCGGCTCTCCTCAGCTTCTTGTTGTGTCCCTCCGTAACGAAGGAGACCATCCACCTGCCTCCCGCTCCGGACATGGTTGGAGAAGGGTTGAGGTGGGAAGTGCGGACTTGGGCGCTAGAGCTCGAGTGTGTGAAAATGGATGAGCAAAGGAGGAAGAAGGCGTGGATGAAAAGGTGAATCCTTATCCCTTTATATGGGTGGACAAAACTATGCGTCCCCACTAGCCTGGTAAAACTCGCTTATCCCCCAAGCATCGTAATCGATGGCACGGTTGGGTTACCCACGCCCGTATTGATGAGAATCCCGTGATAAGGGGACACGATCTCTGCTTTGACAAGATGTGTCAAAAAACTGCCTCGCGTTATGTGTGGGGCTAGTTAAAGGAAACGGTTCGAATAATCACTGGGCCATGACATAACGTCATGTTGCCAAAACAAGTCAGCAAATTGGATTTGTGGAAACGTTATTCTCTCTATGGTGGTATGTGGAACTTATTTTGCAGGGTCGGACACTATCCTTGTATTCAAATTCTTCCATGGTGTATTCGGAGGAGGAACCCGCCTTGCAATGTCAAAGACAATACTGCACACCGGACTCATCGTCATTGAAAGACTGGTTCAGGGGCTACTCAGGGAGTCCTGGATTAGGGGGTCTCCGGACAGCCGAACTATATCCTTTGGCCAGACTGTTAGACTATGAAGATACAAGATTGAAGACTTCGTCTCGTGTCCGGATGGGACTCTACTTGGCGTGGAAGGCAAGCTAGGCAGTACGGATATGGATATCTCCTCCTTTGTAACCGACCTTGTGTAACCCTAACCCTCTCCGGTGTCTATATAAACCGGAGGGTTTTAGTCCGTAGGACATAACAATAACATACAATCATACCATAGGCTAGCTTCTAGGGTTTAGCCTCTCTGATCTCGTGGTAGATCTACTCTTGTACTACCCATATCATCAATATTAATCAAGCAGGACGTAGGGTTTTACCTCCATCAAGAGGGCCCGAACCTGGGTAAAACATCGTGTTCCCTGCCTCCGGTTACCATCCGCCTTAGACGCACAGTTCGGGACCCCCTACCCAAGATCCGTCGGTTTTGACACCAACACACAGATAATTCAGAAAACAGACAGAAATTACTATTTTTGCTTTATTTAATATAAATAAAAGAAAGTAAAAAGAGGGTACTGAAGGTTGTGCTTTCTAACTTCATCCATCTCATGCTCATCAAAAGGAATCCACTAACAAGGTTGATCAAGTCTTGTTAACAAACTCATTTCAAGTAACATGAAACTGGAGAAATTTCGAATGACACTATGTTACCTCAGCGGGGATATGCACATCCCCAACAATAAGAATATCATATTTCTTCTTGACAGTAGAAAGAGGAAATTCAAAACCTCCAAAAATAATCGATGGAATTTTTCCAATAGAATTGATACTGTGGACTTGAGGTTGTTTCCTCAAAAAGTATACCGTATGCTCATTACCATTAACATGAAAAGTGGCATTGCCCTTGTTGCAATCAATAACAGCCCCTGCAGTATTCAAAAAGGGTCTTCCAAGAATAATAGACATACTATCGTCCTTGGGAATATCAAGAATAACAAAGTCCATTAAAATAGTAACGTTTGCAACTACAACAGGCACATCCTCACAAATACCGACAGGTATAGCAGTTGATTTATCAGCCATTTGCAAAGATATTTCAGTAGGTGTCAACTTATTCAAATCAAGTCTACGATATAAAGAGAGAGGCATAACACTAACACCGGCTCCAAGATCACATAAAGCAGTTTTAACATAGTTTCTTTTAATGGGCATGGTATAGTTGGTACTCCGGGATCTCCTAGTTTCTTAGGTATTCCACCTTTAAAAGTATAATTAGCAAGCATGGTGGAAATTTCAGCTTCCGGTATCTTTCTTTTATTAGTAACAATATATTTCATGTACTTAGCATAAGGATTCCTTTTAGGCATATCAGTCAAACGCATACGCAAAAAGATAGGTCTAATCATTTCAGCAAAGCACTCAAAATCCTCATCATCCTTTTTCTTGGATGGCTTATGAGGAAAAGGCATGGGTTTCTGAACCCAAGGCTCTCTTTCCTTACCGTGTTTCCTAGCAACAAAGTCTTTCTTATCATAACATTGATTCTTTGATTGTGGGTTATCAAGATCAATAGTAGGTTCAGTTTCTATATCATTATCATTACTAGGTTGAGCATCAACATGAACTTCATCATTAACATTATCACTAGTTTCATGTTCATTACCAGATTGTGTTTCAGCATCAGAAATAGAGATATCATTGGGATTCTCAGGTCTGTCAATAATGGGTTCACTAGAAGCATGCAAAGTCCTATCATTTTTCTTTTTCTTCCTTTTAGGAGGACTAGGTGCATTTATATTATTTCTCTGAGAATCTTGCTCAATTCTCTTAGGGTGGCCTTCAGGATACAAAGGTTCCTGAGCCATTTTACCACCTCTAGTCATAACTCTAACAGCATTATCATTTTTCTTACTATTTAATTCATTGAGCAAATCATTCTGAGCTTTAAGTACTTGTTCTACTTGAGTGGTAATCATAGAAGCATGTTTACTAATGAGTTTAAGTTCACCTTTAACTCTAGACATATAATCACCCAAGTGTTCAATCATATAAGCATTTTGTTTCAATTGTCTACCAAAATAAGCATTGAAGTCTTCTTGCTTAACCATAAAGTTATCAAACTCGTCCAAACATTGGCTAGCAAACTTAGTAGGAGGGATTTCATCTTTATAATATCTATAGAGAGAATTTACCTTTACTACCTGTGTCGGGTTATCAAGACCATGTGTTTCTTCAATAGGTGGTAAATTAAGACCATGTATTTCTTCAATAGGAGGTGAATTCTAAACATCTTCAGCTTTAATACCCTTTTCTTTCATAGATTTCTTTGCCTCTTGCATATCTTCAGGACTGAGAAATATAACACCTCTTTTCTTCGGAGTTGGTTTAGGAATAGGCTCAGGAGTTGGCTCAGAAAGTGTCCAATTATTTTCATTTGTCAACATATTATTCAATAGAATTTTAGCTTCATCTGGTGTTCTTTCCCTGAAAACAGAACCAACACAACTATCCAGGTAATCTCTGGAAGCATCGGTTAGTCCATTATAAAAGATATCAAGTATTTCATTTTTCTGAAGAGGGTGGTCAGGCAAAGCATTAAGTAGTTGGAGAAGCCTCCCCCAAGCTTGTGGGAGACTCTCTTCTTCAATTTCCACAAAATTATATATATATCCCTTAAGGCAGCTTGTTTCTTATGAGCAGGGAAATATTTAGCAGAGAAGTAATAAATCATATCCTGGGGGCTATGCACACAACCAGGATCAAGAGAATTAAACCATATCTTAGCATCACCCTTTAATGAGAATGGAAATATTTTAAGGATATAAAAGTAGCGAGTTCTCTCATCATTAATGAACAGGGTGGCTATATCATTTAATTTAGTAAGATGTGCCACAACAGTTTCAGATTCATAACCATAAAAAGGATCAGATTCAACCAAAGTAATTATATCAGGATCAATAGAGAATTCATAATCCTTATCAGTAACAAAGATAGGTGAAGTAGCATAAGCAGGATCATATTTCATTCTAGCATCGGAGTTTTTTGTTTAAACTTAGCTAATAATTTCTTAAGATCACTTCTATCATTGCATGCAAGAAAGTCTCTTTTAGTTTCTTCATCCATAACATAGCCCTCAGGCACAACAGGCAATTCATATTTATTAGGAGAGCCTTCATCATCACTTTCATCAATATTATCAGTTTCAATAATTTCGTTCTCTCTAGCCCTAGCAAGTTGTTCGTAAAGAAATTCACCAAGTGGCACAGTAGTATCAAGCATAGAAGTACTTTCATCATAAGTATCATGCATAGCAGAAGTGGCATCATCAATAATATGCAACATATCAGAATTAATAGCAGAAGCAAGTTTAGGTGTCACAACCTTACTCAAAACAGAAGGTGAATCAAGTGCATGGCAGTTCCTTACCTCCCCTCGTAGTTGAGGGATAAATTTTTGTTTTCGCGTCTTTCAAGTTCTTCATAGTGATCAGCAGATATAAATCCCAAGTGACTCAAAGAATAGAGCTATGCTCCCTGGCAACGGCGCCAGAAAATAGTCTTCATAACCCACAAGTATAGGGGATCGCAACAGTTTACGAGGGTAGAGTATTCAACCCAAATTTATTGATTTGAGACAAGGGGAGCCAAAGAATATTCTCAAGTATTAGCAGCTGAGTTGTCAATTCAACCACACCTGGAAACTTAATATCTGCAGCAAAGTATTTAGTAGCAAAGTAATATGATAGTAGTGGTAACGGTAGCAAAAGGTAACGATAGCAAAAGTAATATTTTTGGTGTTTTGTAGTGATGATAACAATAATAACGGAAAAGTAATTAAGCGAAGAACAATATATGGAAAGCTCGTAGGCAATGGATCGGAGATAGAGAATTATGCCGGATGCGATCGATCATGTAACAGTCATAACCTAGGGTGACAGAGAACTAGCTCCAATTCATCAATGTAATGTAGGCATGTATTCCGAATATAGTCATGCGTGCTTATGGAAAAGAACTTGCATGACATCTTTTGTCCTACCCTCCCGTGGCAGCGGGGTCCTAGCGGAAACTAAGGGATATTAAGGCCTCCTTTTAATAGAGTACCGGACCAAAGCTTTAACACATGGTGAATACATGAACTCCTCAAACTACGGTCATCACCGAGAGTGGTCCCGATTATTATCACTTCGGGGTTACTGGATCATAACACATAGTAGGTGACTATAGACTTGCAAGATAGGATCAAGAACTCACATATATTCATGAAAACATAATAGGTTCAGATCTGAAATCATGGCACTCGTGCCCTAGTGACAAGCATTAAGCATAGCAAAGTCATAGCAACATCAATCTCAGAACATAGTGGATACTAGGTATCAAACCCTAACAAAACTAACTCAATTACATGATAAATCTCATCCAACCCATCACCGTCCAGCAAGCCTACGATGGAATTACTCACGCACGGCGGTGAGCATCATGAAATTGGTGATGGAGGAAGGTTGATGATGACGATGGCGACGGATTCCCCTCTTCGGAGCCCCGAACGGACTCCAGATCAGCCCTCCCGAGAGAGTTTTGGGCTTGGCGGCGGCTCCGTATCGTAAAACATGATGAATCCTTCTCCTTTCTTTTTTTCTCCCTGAACACGAATATATGGAGTCAAGGTTGAGGTCGGTGGAGCTCCAGGGGGCCCATGAGGTATGGGGCGCGCCCCCCACCCTCGTGGCTAGGGTGTGGGCCCCTGGCCTTGATTCTTTGCCAGTATTTTTTATTATTTACAAAAATAATCTCCGTGGAGTTTCAGGTCATTCCGAGAACTTTTGTTTCTACACATAAATAACACCATGGCAATTCTGCTGAAAACAACGTCAGTCCGGGTTAGCTCCATTCAAATCATGCAAGTTAGAGTCCAAAACAAGGGCAAAAGTGTTTGGAAAAGTAGATACGACGAAGACGTATCAATGACCGAGACACGTCTCCGGTCAATAACCAATAATGGAACCTGGATGTTCATATTGGCTCCCACATATTCTACGAAGATCTTTATCGGTCAAACCGCATAACAGCATACGTTGTTCCCTTTGTCATCGGTATGTTACTTACCCGAGATTCGATCGTCGGTTGCTCAATACCTAGTTCAATCTCGTTACCGGCAAGTCTCTTTACTCGTTCTATAATGCATCATCCCGCAACTAACTCATTAGTTACAATGCTTGCAAGGCTTATAGTGATGTGCATTATCGAGAGGGCCCAGAGATACCTCTCCGACAATCGGAGTGACAAATCCTAATCTCGAAATACGCCAACTCAACAAGTACCTTCGGAGACACCTGTAGAGCACCTTTATAATCACCCAGTTACGTTGTGACGTTTGGTAGCACACAAAGTGTTCCTCCGGTAAACGGGGGTTGCATAATCTCATAGTCATAGGAACATGTATAAGTCATGAAGAAAGCAATAGCAACATACTAAACGATCAAGTGCTAAGCTAACGGAATGGGTCAAGTCAATCACATCATTCTCCTAATGATGTGACCCCGTTAATCAAATGACAACTCATGTCTATGGCTAGGAAACATAACCATCTTTGATTAACGAGATAGTCAAGTAGAGGCATACTAGTGACACTCTGTTTGTCTATGTATTCACACATGTATTATGTTTTCGGTTAATACAATTCTAGAATGAATAATAAACATTTATCATGATATAAGGAAATAAATATTAACTTTATTATTGCCTCTAGGGCATATTTCCTTCAGTTTTATGTGGGAGAGGCCACTGCCAGCATGTCATCCATGACTTGGAATTCTATGCACTTATGATTGGAACCATTAGCAAGCATCCGCAACTACTAACATTCATTAAGGTAAAACCAAACCATAGCATTAAGATATATTGGTCCCCCTTCAATCTAGTATGCATCAATTTCTATGCTAGGTTGAAGCTTCTGTCACTCTTGTCCTCCAATACATAGTCCTACCAACATACGACTAACCCTATGGTGTGATCCACGCGCGCGCGCTCATATGATGGGCACCAAAGGATAGCAACATAACCACCAGCAAATTAAACCAATCATAGCAATTCACCAATTACCGATAGGACAACGAAAATCTACTCAGACATCATAGGATGGCAACACATCATTGGATAATAATATGAAGCATAAAGCACCATGTTCAAGTAGAGGGTACAGTGGGTTGCGGGAGAGTGGACCGTTGTAGATAGATGGGGAAGGCGATGAAGATGTTGGTGAAGATGACGGAGGTGTTGGTGTAGATCGCCGTCACACGATGATGACCCCGGCGGCTTTCCAGTGCCACCGGGAGAGAGGGGGAGAGAGCCCCCCTTCTTCTTCTTCTTCCTTGAACTTCTCCCTAGATGGGAGAAGGTTTTACCCCTGGTCCATGGCTTCCATGGTGGCGGAGGGGCGAGAGGCCCTCCGAGATTGGATCTGTCCCTCTGTCTCTCTCTGATTCTGCGTTCTAGATTCTGGCCTTTCACCGTTTCTTATATTCCCGGAGATCCATAACTCCGATTGGGCTGATATTCTAACCCGATTTGTATTGGCTTTCTTGCAGCGAAAGAAGGGCACCAACCTCCTTACGGGGTGGCCACGAGGGTCAGCCCCCCCCCCCGGGGGGGGGGGCTGCCTCGTGGTCCCCTAGGGCTTCGTCTCACGTTGATTCTTCTTCCCAAAAATCGCAGATATTCCAAAAAAATCTCCATAAGTTTTTATCCCGTTTGGACTCCGTTTGATATGGATTTTCTGCAAAACAAAAAACATGCAACAAAAGGAACTAGTACTGGGCACTATATCAATATGTTAGTCCCAAAATACTATAAAAAGTTGCCAAAAGTATATGAAAGTTTTAAAATATTGGCATGGAACAATCAAAAATTATAGATACGATGGAGATGTATCAACTCTCCCCGCTCGTTGCTGTGCTTCTCCTAGATAGATCTTGCGTGATCGTAGGATTTTTTTTAAATACTACGTTCCCCAATACAAGATTCACGAAGAGCTAACACTAGTGCACCTAGTTCTTCTAGAATGAAAAAGAAAAGGAAGAATGATAGGACTTCACATGCTCCTAGTGAACCTGAAATAGAAAAACCTCCTGACAATGATAATGAAGTTTCTATCTCAGATGATGAAACTCAATCTGGTAATGAACACTCACCTAGTGATAATGAAAAAGACAATGCTGATGTTCATGAAGATACTCAACCAAATAATAAAGAACCAGACAATGATGTTGAGATAGAACCAGCTATTTATCTTGATAACCCACAACCTAAGAATAAAAGGTATGATAAAAGAGACTTTGTTGCTAGAAAACATGGTAAAGAAAGAGAACCATGGGTTCAACAACCTATGCCTTTTCCACCTAAGTCAACTAAAAGGAAAGATGATGAAGAATTTGAACGCTTTGCTAAGATGTTGAGGCCGGTATTTTTGCGTACTCGCTTGACTGATATCTTGAAAATTCCTCCATATGCAAAGTATATGAAAGACATCATCACAAATAAGAGAAAAATACCAGAAGCTGAAATCTCCACTATGCTTGCTAATTATACTTTTAAAGATGGAGTACCTATAAAACTTGGAGATCCGGGAATACCAACTATACCTTGCTCTATCAAAAAGGAGTATGTGAAAACTGCTTTGTGTGACTTAGGAGTTGGTGTTAGTGTTATGCCTTTCTATTTATATAAAAGACTTGACTTGAATAAAATCATACCTACTGAAATATCTTTGCAAATGGCTGACATATCAACTGCCATACCTATCAATATATGTGAGGATGTACCCGTTGTTGTTGCTAAGGTTACTATTTTGACTGACTTTGTTATACTTGAGATGCCCGAGGACGACAACATGTCGATTATCCTTGGTAGACCATTCTTGAATACTTCAGGGGCTGTTATTGATTGCAATAAAAGCAAGGTCACTTTTCATATTAATGGCAATGAGCATATGGTGCACTTTCCGAAGAAACAATTCCAAGTGAATGGTATTAATGTTATTGAAAAATCTCCGACAATCACTATTGGAAGTTTTCAAATACCTCTACCTACTGTCAAAAATAAATATGAAATACTTATTGTTGGGGAGATGCATATCCCCATTGAGGTAACTTAGTGATTTACGAAAGTTCTTCAGTTTCATGTTAATCCAAAGTGGTTGTTAATAAGACCTGATCAACCTTATTAAGGATCATTTTTTGAACGGTATGAAGTTGATGAATTTAGTAAGAACTACCTTCTGTCCTTACCTTTTGTTTTATGTTTTATTAGTTAAATAAAATAAAATGCCATGTTTTGTCTGTTTCTTAATTTCTAGTGCAATAAAAAAATTACCCAAAAATAAAAATTCTCAGAATGCCTTGAAAATTTTACACGATTTTTTCTGAATATTTCTGAATTTCTGGTGCAAATAATACCAGAGGGAGGTGCACCAGGTGGGCACAATCCATCTGGACTCTAGTGGGTTGTGGGCCCCACGTGGGCCCCCTCACTTACCTCTTCATCCCACATCATCACTTATCTCCAGAAAAAAATCTCCATTGCTCTCTCTCTCTCGAGTGTTCTTGAGCTCAAACCCAAGGATTTCGATCTCTTTGCTCGAAGCTCCATTTCCGAAACTATTTCGGGGGATTGTTGCATGGTATGTGACTCCATCGTTTGTCCAATTAGTTTTTGCTTTAGTGGTTTATATTTTGAATAATTAGCTACTCTTGGTGCTGCTATAGATGTGCTTGCATGTTAAATTATTAGAGTTCTAAGTAGTTTGAATGCCTGTTATGGCCTCTATGCACCCCTGTGAGTAGTTGCTATCAATCTTATAAAGTTTTGTTGACAAATTTTTGTCACCCCCAAAAATTTTATTTCCAGAAAAATGTACGCGAACATGAATATCTTCAGGAAGTTAGGCTCTAAGAAGAACTCCAAGGGTGTTATTGGGGAGTCTTCTGACAGTGATCTCCACCCTCGGAGGTTGGCGGAGGTACGGTCGTGCGAATGGCCGCACACCTTGTTCCTGGAAGAGGCTGGAATTCTTCAAGAGTTCATGCAATATGTTGTAAACGCCTGCCTCACCGACTTCATCGCAGATGAGTGTGACCAGCACCAAATCCTCACAAATATCTTTGTTCAGAGTTTTACTTTCCTGCCTAGGAATAATCCTCCTTAAGTGAGCTTCGATTTATATGCTGAAAACCATTAGATACCACTTACTTAATTTTGTGATATATGCTTGATCCCTTCTGATGGGAGCTTAGCCGAGCCTAGGCCGGCTGGGTTTGAGGACTTTTATCGCACCTTGACAGTGGGAGATGACAGAGGGGTGTCAGCCACCACGGCTGCTAGCATACACTTTACTGTCGTACATTATTTTGCTTTATTTGTTGCTAAGTGCTTGCTTGCTAGAAAGAATGTAGGTGCGCTCAGTGCACCAAACTTTCATGTTTTACGCCGAGCACTAGAGGGCGACAACACCCATAGCGTGGGAGCTATTGTGGCTCGCCGCCTCCATCTTAATAAATCCCAGGGTGAAATAAATGGTGGGATTTTTGCTACTCATTTGGCGGCTCACTTCGAGGTCGAGATACGCCCTCATGATTACCCGTTGACCAAGGTCTACCTAGACAGGGCAGCCATGGAATACCATCATTTTCTTGCACGAGATTATCCTGACATTACCATTCCTTATAACCTGGTTTTTAGTGTTAAAACTCGTGACATTATTCCACTGCCTGCACCTGCTTTGTTTGATTCTGCTGCCAGGGGCGTATATAGGATCATGCCTGCGGACATCATCACCTACCGGAACGCTGAGGCTGCTGCGGAAGCGGCACAGCAGGAGCCCCAGAAGTGGGACGAGGGGATGCCCGCTCCTCAACACCCCTACTACCCTCCAGACTATTGATCGACTACCAAGTTAGGCCAAAAGCCTGAGCTTGGGGGAGTACGTGTTACCACCGACTTTACATTCATGTCCATGAAGGAAATATGCCCTAGAGGCAAAAATAAAGTTGTTATTTATATTTCCTTATGTTGGGGAACATAGTAATTTCAAAAAAATTCCTACGCACACACAGGATCATGGTGATGCATAGCAACGAGAGGGGAGAGTGTGTCTATGTACCCTCATAGACCGAATGCGGAAGCGTTAGCACAACGCGGTTGATGTAGTCGTACGTCTTCACGATCCGACCGATCCAAGTACCAAATGCACGGCACCTCCGAGTTATGCACACATTCAACTCGATGACGTCCCGCGAGCTCCGATCCGGCAAAGCTCCCTAGGAGAGTTTCGTCAGCATGACAGCATGGTGATGGTGATGATGATGCTACCGACGCAGGGCTTCGCCTAAGCACCGCTACGATATGATCGAGGTGGATTATGGTGGAGGGGGGCACCGCACACGGCTAAGGGATCAATGATCAATTGTGTGTCTATGGGGTGCCCCCTACCCCTGTATATAAAGGAGGGGAGGAGGAGAGGGCCGGCCAAGGGGAGAGGCGCGCCCAAGGGGGGGGCAATCCTACTCCAAGTAGGTTTGCCCCCTCTTTCCTTGTCCTAGTAGGAGAGTGGAAGGAAAGGGAGAGGAGGAGAAGGAAAGAGGGGGCCGGCCCCCCTTGCCCTAAACCAATTCGGTTTGGGCCTTGGGGGGCACGCCCCATACTCCCCTTGCTGCCCTCTATTTCCACTAAGGCCCATGTAGGCCCATTATACCCCCGGGGGTTTTCCGGTAACCCCCGGTACTCCGATATATGTCTGAAACCTTCCAGAACCTTTCCGGTGTCAGAACATAGTCGTCCAATATATCAATCTTTATGTATCGACCATTTCGAGAATTCTCATCATGTCCGTGATCACATCCGAGACTCCGAACTACCTTCGGTACATCAAAACACAAAACTTATAATACCGATCGTCACCGAACTTTAAGCGTGCGGACCCTACGGGTTCGAGAACTATGTTGACATGACCGAGACACATCTCCAGTCAATAACCAATAGCGGAACCTGGATGCTCATATTGGCTCCCACATATTCTACGAAGATCTTTATCGGTCAAACCGCATAACAACATACGTTGTTCCCTTTGTCATCGGTATGTTACTTGCCCGAGATTAGATCGTCGGTATCTCAATACCTAGTTCAATCTCGTTACCGGCAAGTCTCTTTACTCGTTCCGTAATACATCATCCCGCAACTAACTCATTAGTTACAATGCTTGCAAGGCTTATAGTGATGTGCATTACCGAGTGGGCCCAGAGATACCTCTCCGACAATCGGAGTGACAAATCCTAATCTCGAAATACGCCAACTCAACAAGTACCTTCAGAGACACCTGTAGAGCACCTTTATAATCACCCAGTTATGTTGTGACGTTTGGTAGCACACAAAGTGTTCCTCCGGTAAACGGGAGTTGCATAACCTCATAGTCATAGGAACATGTATAAGTCATGAAGAAAGCAATAGCAACATACTAAGCGATCAAGTGCTAAGCTAACGGAATGGGTCAAGTCAATCACATCATTCTCCTAATTATGCAATCCCTTTAATCAAATGACAACTCATGTCTATGGCTAGGAAACATAACCATCTTTGATAAACGAGCTAGTCAAGTAGAGGCATACTAGTGACACTCTGTTTGTCTATGTATTCACACATGTATCATGTTTCCGGTTAATACAATTCTAGCATGAATAATAAACAGTTATCATGATATAAGGAAATAAATAATAAATTTATTATTGCCTCTAGGGCATATTTCCTTCAGTCTCCCACTTGCACTAGAATCAATAATCTAGATTACAGAGTAATGATTCCAACACCCATGGAGCCTTGGTGCTGATCATGTTTTGTTCGTGGAAGAGGCTTAGTTAACGGGTCTGCAACATTCATATCCATAAGTATCTTGCAAATCTCTATGTCTCCCACCTGGACTTGATCCCAGATGGAGTTGAAGCGTCTCTTGATGTGCTTGGTTCTCTTGTGAAATCTGGATTCCTTTGCCAAGGCAATTGCACAAGTATTGTCACAAAAGATTCTCATTGGACCCGATGCACTGCTACCTCTTGAGCTTGCGTTGGTTTTCCCCGAAGAGGAAGGGATGATGCAGCAAAGTAGTGTAAGTATTTCCCTCGGTTTTTGAGAACCAAGGTATCAATCCAGTAGGAGGCCACGCTCAAGTCCCTCCTACCTGCACAAAACGATAGCTACTCGCAACCAACGCGATTAGGGGTTGTCAATCCCTTCATGGTCACTTACGAGAGTGAGATCCGATAGATATAATATTTTTGGTATTTTTGGTATAAAGATGCAAAGTAAAAAGTAAAGGCAAAGTAAAAAAGTAAACCAAGATTAAAGTGATGGAGATTGATATGATGAGAATAGACCCAGGGGCCATAGGTTTCACTGGTGGCTTCTCTCAAGAGCATAAGTATTCTACGGTGGGTGAACAAATTACTGTTGAGCAATTGACATAATTGAGCATAGTTATGAGAATATCTAGGCATGATCATGTATATAGGCATCATGTCCGTGACAAGTAGACCGAAACGATTCTGCATCTACTACTATTACTCCACTCATCGACCGCTATCCAGCATGCATCTAGAGTATTAAGTTAAAAACAGAGTAACGCCTTAAGCAAGATGACATGATGTAGAGAGATAAATTCATGCAATATGAAATAAACTCCATCTTGTTATCCTCGATGGCAATGATGCAATACGTGCCTTGCTGCCCCTTCTGTCACTAGGAAAGGACACTGCAAGATCGAACCCAAAGCTAAGCACTTCTCCCATGGTAAGAACTACCAATCTAGTTGGCCAAACCAAACGGATAATTCGAAGAAACTTGCAAAGATAACCAATCATACATAAAAGAATTCAGAGAAGATTCAAATATTATTCATAGATAGACTTGATCATAAACCCACAATTCATCGGTCTCAACAAACACACCGCAAAAAGAAGATTACATCGAATAGATCTCCACAAGAGAGTGGGAGAACTTTGTATTGAGATCCAAAAAGAGAGAAGAAGCCATCTAGCTACTAACTATGGACCCGAAGGTATGAGGTAAACTACTCACACTTCATCGGAGAGGCTATGATGATGTAGAAGCCCTCCGTGATGACGGCCCTCTCCGGCAGAGCTCCGGAACAGGCCCCAAGATGGGATCTCATGGATACAGAAAGTTGCGGCGGTGGAATTAGGTTTTTGGCTCCTGTTCTGTTCGTTTGGGGGTACGTATGTATATATAGGAGGAAGAAGTATGTCGGTGGAGCATCGAGGGGCCCACGAGGTAGGGGGCGCGCCCTAGGTGGCACACCCCCACCCTCGTGACCGCCTCTCTGATGCCTTGGCGTAGGGTCCAAGTCTCTTGGATCACGTTCGGTGAGAAAATCACGTTCACAAAGGTTTCATTCCGTTTGGACTCCGTTTGATATTCCGTTTCTTCGAAACACTGAAATAGGCAAAAACAGCAATTCTGGGCTGGGCCTCCGGTTAATAGGTTAGTCCCAAAAATAATATAAAAGTGGAAAATAAAGCCCAATATAGTCCAAAATAATAGATAATATAGCATGGAGTAATCAAAAATTATAGATATGTTGGAGACGTATCAGGCATCCCCAAACATAATTCCTGCTCGTCCTCGAGTAGGTAAATGATAAAAAGAGAATTTTTGATGCGGAGTGCTACTTGGCATAATTTCAATGCAAATCTTATTAATTGTGATATGAATATTCAGATTCGAAAGATTCAAGACAAAAGTTTATGTTGACATAAAAATAATAATACTTCAAGCGTACTAACAAAGCAATTATGTCTTCTCAAAATGACATGGCCAAAGAAAGTTATCCCAACAAAATCATATAGTCTGGCTATGCTCTATATTCACCACACAAAGTATTTAAATCATGCACAACCCCGATGACAAGCCAAGCAATTGTTTCATACTCTAACTTTTTCAAAACTTTTTCAATCTTCACGCAATACATGAGCGTGAGCCATGGATATAGCACTATAGGTGGAATAGAATGGTGGTTGTGGAGAAGACAAAAAAGGAGAAGATAGTCTCACATCAACTAGGCATATCAACGGGCTATGGAGATGCCCATCAATAGATATCAATGTGAGTGAGTAGGGATTGCCATGCAACGGATGCACTAGAGCTATAAGTATATGAAAGCTCAAAAAGAAACTAAGTGGGTGTGCATCCAACTTGCTTGCTCATGAAGACCTAGGGCAATTTGAGGAAGCCCATCATTGGAATATACAAGCCAAGTTCTTATAATGTAAAATTCCCACTAGTATATGAAAGTGATAACATGAGAGACTCTCTACTATGAAGATCATGGTGCTACTTTGAAGCACAAGTGTGGTAAAAGGATAGTAACATTGTCCCTTCTCTCTTTTTCTCTCATTTTTTTATTTGGGACTTTTCTCTTTTTTATGGCCTCTTTTTATTTTGGCTTCTTTGGCCTCTCTTTTTTATTATTTATTTTATTTTTCGTCCGGAGTCTCATCCCGACTTATGGGGGAATCATAGTCCCCATCATTCTTTCCTCACTGGGACAATGCTCTAATAATGATGGTCATCACACTTTTATTTTTCTTACAACTCAACAATTACAACTCAATACTTAGAACAAAATATGATTCTATATGAATGCCTCCGGCGGTGTACCGGAATATGCAATATGACAATAATGGAGTGTGTCATAATAAACGGAATGGTGGAAAGTTGCATGGCAATATATCTCGGAATGGCTATGGAAATGCCATAATAGGTAGGTATGGTGGCTGTTTTGAGGAAGGTATATGGTGGGTGTATGATACCCGCAAAAAGTGCATGGTATTAGAGAGGCTAGCAAAGGTGGAAGGGTGAGAGTGCGTATAATCCATGGACTCAACATTAGTCATAAAGAGCTCATATAATTATTGCAAAAATCTAGAAGCTATCAAAGCAAAGTATTACGTGCATGCTCCTAGGGGGGTAGATTGGTAGGAAAAGACCATCGCTCGTCCTCGACCGCCACTCATAAGGAAGACAATCATTAAATAAATCATGCCCCGACTTCATCACATAACGGTTCACCATACGTGCATGCTACGAGAATCACAAACTTTAACACAAGTATTCTTTAAATTCACAACTACTCAACTAGCATGACTTTAATATTATCATCTCCATATCTCAAAACAATTATGATGCTTCAATCTTTTCTTAGTATTCAATACACTCAAAAGAAAGTTTCACAAATTTTGAATACCAAGCATATTATTATTAATCAAATTACCATGCTATTAAGAGACTCTCAAAATAATTTAAGTGAAGCATGAGAGATCAATAGTTTCTTTAAAACAAATCCACCACCGTGCTCTAAAAGATCTAAGTGCAGCACATAGAGCAAAATTATAACGCTCAAAAGATATAAGTGAAGCATATAGAACAAAATTATAACGCTCAAAAGATATAAGTGAAGCACATAGAGCAAAACTACATAGCTCAAAAGATATAAGTGAAGCACATAGAGCAAAACTACATAGCTCAAAAGATATAAGTGAAGCACATAGAGTATTCTATCAAATTTTAATTCATGTATGGCTCTCTCAAAAGGTGTGTACAGCAAGGATGATTGTGGCATACTAAGACACAAAGACACAAATAATACAAGACGCTCCTAGCAAAACACACATCATGTTGGTGAATAAAAATATAGCTCCAAGTAAATTACCGATGGAAGTGGATGAAAGAGGGGATGCCTTCCGGGGCATCCCCAAGCTTTGACTTTTTGGTGTCCTTGGATTATCTTGTGGGTGCCATGGGCATCCCCAATCTTAGGCTCTTGCCACTCCTTGTTCCATAATCCATCACTAGAATTCACCCAAAACTTGAAAACTTCACAACACAAAACTTAAAGTAGAAAACTCATGAGCTCCGTTAGCGAAAGAAAACAAAAGACCACTTCAAGGTACTGTAATTAACTCATTCTTTATTTATATTGGTGTTAAACCTACTGTATTCCAACTTCTCTATGGATTTATATTGGTAAGAAAGCAAGAGAGATGTGATTTCAGCTTTCTCATTAATGGGGTGACCAAATATTGTTTTCATCCCCTCATAGGTATCTATGGGGTCCCCTTCAAGGAAACCCCCTTCGAAAATAGAGTCTAAAACTTGTTTGAACGAAGCGGGTAGCCCAACATAAAAGATTTTTAAGTAAACCTCAATTTGATATTGGGGTACATAGCTAGCTCGGATCCTTAACAGCCTATCCCAAGCATCTTTCAAAGATTCATCAAGTAAATAACGAAAAATTCCAGAATCATCTTCATCAAAATTACTAAGGTTCTCATTGAAAACTCTGGCAAGTTGTTCTATAGCATTCCGATTTATGAGTTTAGATAAGATAGCAGGATTGTCTAAAGCACTAGAACTTGGGACAGAACCCCCAACTCTTTTTGGTTCTGACATGGCGAGGGAAAAGAGGCAAATAGAGATGTAGGATAGAGAGAGAGGGCGAATAAAACGGCAAGGGTGAAGTGGGGGAGAGGAAACGAGAGGCAAATGGCAAATAATGTAATGCGAGAGATTGGGATTGTGATGGGTACTTGGTATTTTGACTTTTTGCGTAGACTCCCCGGCAACGGCGCCAGAAATAGTTCTTGCTACCTCTTGAACTTGCGTTGGTTTTCCCCGAAGAGGAAGGGATGATGCAGAAAAGTAGCGTAAGTATTTCCCTCAGTTTTTGAGAACCAAGGTATCAATCCAGTAGGAGGCCACGCTCAAGTCCCTCGTACCTGCACAAAATGATAGCTACTCGCAACCAACGCGATTAGGGGTTGTCAATCCCTTCACGGTCACTTACGAGAGTGAGATCTGATAGATATAATATTTGGTATTTTTGGTATAAAGATGCAAAGTAAAAAGTAAAGGCAAAGTAAAAAAGCAAAGCAAGATTAAAGTGATGGAGATTGATATGATGAGAATAGACCCGGGGGCCATAGGTTTCACTAGTGGCTTCTCTCAAGAGCATAAGTATTCTACGGTGGGTGAACAAATTACTGTTGAGCAATTGACAGAATTGAGCATAGTTATGAGAATATCTAGGCATGATCATGTATATAGGCATCACGTCCGTGACAAGTAGACCCAAACGATTCTGCATCTACTACTATTACTCCACTCATCGACCGCTATCCAGCATGCATCTAGAGTATTAAGTTAAAAATAGAGTAACGCCTTAAGCAAGATGACATGATGTAGAGAGATAAATTCATGCAATATGAAATAAACCCCATCTTGTTATCCTCGATGGCAACGATGCAATATGTGCCTTGCTGCCCCTTCTGTCACTTGGAAAGAACACCGCAAGATCGAACCCAAAGCTAAGCACTTCTCCCATGGCAAGAACTACCAATCTAGTTGGCCAAACCAAACGGATAATTCGAAGAGACTTGCAAAGATAACCAATCATACATAAAAGAATTCAGAGCAGATTCAAATATTATTCATAGATAGACTTGATCATAAACCCACAATTCATCGGTCTCAACAAACACACCACAAAAAGAAGATTACATCGAATAGATCTCCACAACAGAGGGGGAGAACTTTGTATTGATATCCAAAAAGAGAGAAGAAGCCATCTAGCTACTAACTATGGACCCGAAGGTCTGAGGTAAACTACTCACACTTCATCGGAGAGGCTATGATGATGTAGAAGCCCTCCGTGATCACGGCCTTCTCCGGCGGAGCTCCGGAACAGGCCCCAAGATGGGATCTCGTGGATATAGAAAGTTGCGGTGGTGGAATTAGGTTTTTGGCTCCTGTTCTGTTCGTTTGGGGGTACGTATGTATATATAGGAGGAAGAAGTACGTCGGTGGAGCATCGAGGGGCCCACGAGGCAGGGGCACGCCCTAGGGGGGGCGCGGCCCCCACCCTCGTGACCGCCTCTCTGATGCCTTGGCGTAGGGTCCAAGTCTCCTGGATCACGTTCGGTGAGAAAATCACGTTCCCGAAGGTTTCATTCCGTTTGGACTCTGTTTGATATTCCGTTTCTTCGAAACACTGAAATAGGCCACAAACAGCAATTCTGGGCTGGGCCTCCGGTTAATAGGTTAGTCCCAAAAATAATATAAAAGTGGGAAATAAAGCCCAATGTAGTCCAAAACAGTAGATAATATAGCATGGAGTAATCAAAAATCATAGATACGTTGGAGACGTATCATGCACCAGGTATGTGATAACCCACAAGTATAGGGGATTTCAACAGTTTTCAATAAGTAAGAGTGGCGAACCCAATGAGGAGCTAAAGGCAGAACAAATATTCCCTCAAGTTCTATCGACCACCGATACAACTCTACGCACGCTTGACGTTCGCTTTACCTAGAACAAGTATGAAACTAGAAGTACTTTGTATGCGTTGTTGGATAGGTTTGCAAGATAATAAAGAGCAAGTAAATAAAAGGTAGGGGCTGTTGTAAGTAAAGAAGCAATAAATTAAATATAGCGAGTGTGGAAAAGTGGTGGTAAGAGTTGTGAAATTGCCCCTAAGAAATGGACTACTTTACTAGACCGATAGCAAGTTTTTATGTGGGAGAGGCCGCTGCTAGCATGTCATCCCTGACTTGGAAATCTATGCACTTATGATTGGAACTATTAGCAAGCATCCGCAACTACTAACATTCATTAAGGTAAAACCCAACCATAGCATTAAGATATATTGGCCCCCTTCAATCCCATGTGCATCAATTTCTATGCTAGTTTGAAGCTTCTGTCACTCTTGCCCTCCAATACATAGTCCTATCAACATACAACTGACCCTATGGTGTGATCCATGCGCACGCTCATATGATGGGCACCAAAGGATAGCAACATAAGAACAAGCAAATTAAATCAATCATAACAATTCATCAACCACCGATAGGACAACGAAAATCTACTCAGACATCATAGGATGGCAACACATCAGTGGATAATAATATGAAGCATAAAGAACCATGTTCAAGTAGAGGGTACAGCGGGTTGCGGGAGAGTGGACCACTGTAGATAGAGGGGGGAAGGTGATGGAGATGTTGGTGAAGATAGCGGAGGTGTTGGAATAGATCGCGATGATGATGATGATGGCCACGGCAGCGTTCCGGCGCCACCGGAAGAGAAGGGGAGAGGGCGCCCCTTCGTCTTCTTCTTCCTTGACCTCCTCCCTAGATGGGAGAAGGGTTTCCCCTCTGGTCCTTGGCCCCCATGGCATGGGAGGGGCGAGAGCCCCTCCGAGATTTGATCTGTCTCTCTCTGTTTCTGCGTTCTCAGATTCTACCCTTTCACCGTTTCTTATATTTCCTGAGATCTGTAACTCCGATTGGGCTGAAATTTTAACATGATCTCTATCCGGATATTAGCTTTATTGCGGCGAAAGAAGGGCATCAACCGCCTTACGGGATGGCCACGAAGGTCAGGGGCGTGCCTGCCCCCCTGGGGCGGGCCCCCTGCCTCGTGGCCCCCTCGGGCATCGTCTCGCATGGATTTTTCTTCCCAAAAATCATATATATTTGAAAAAAAAATCTCCGTCAGTTTTTATCCCATTTGGACTCCGTTTGATATGGATATTCTGCGAAACAAAAAGCATGCAACAAACAAGAACTGGCACTGGGCACTGGATAAATATGTTAGTCCCAAAAATAGTATAAAAAATTGCCAATAGTATATGAAAGTTGTAGAATATTGGCATGGAACAATCAAAAATTATAGATACGATGGAAACGTATCAGCATCCCCAAGCTTAATTCCTGCTCGTCCTCGAGTAGTTAAATTATAAAAAAGATAATTTTTGATGTGGAATACTACCTAGCATAATCTTGATCATGTAATCTAATCATGGCATGAATATTAAGATACGAGTGATTCAAAGCAATAGTCTATCATTTGACATAAAAACAATAATACTTCAAGCCTACTAATAAAGCAATCATGTCTTTTAAAAATAACAAGGCCAAAGAAAGCTATCCCTACAAAATCATGTAGTCTGGCTACGCTCCATCTTCACCACACAAAATATTCACACCATGCACAACCCCGATGACAAGACGAGCAATTAGTTCATACTTTTTAACGAGCTTCAACTTTTTCAACCCTCACGCAATACATGAGCGTGAGCCATGGACATAGCACTATAGGTGGAATAGAATGGTGGTTGTGGAGAAGACAAAAAGGAGAAGATAGTCTCACATCAACTAGGCGTATCAATGGGCTATGGAGATTCCCATCAATAGATATCAATGTGAGTGAGTAGGGATTGCCATGCAACGGATGCACTAAGAGCTATAAGTGTATGAATGCTCAGACTGAAAACTAAGTGGGTGTTCATCCAACTTGCTTGCTCATGAAGACCTCGGGCATTTGAGGAAGCCCATCATCGGAATATACAAGCCAAGTTCTATAATGAAAATTCCCACTAGTAAATGAAAGTGATAACTCAAGAGTCTCTCTATATTAAGAACATGGTGCTACTCTGAAGCACAAGTGTGGTAAAAGGATAGTAACAATGCCCCTTCTCTCTTTTTCTCTCATTTTTTTTTGTTTTTTGGTGGGCTTCTTTGGCCTCTCTTTTTTATTTGGGCTTCTTTGGCCTCTTTTATTTATTTTTAAAGTCCGGAATCACATCCCGACTTGTGGGGGAATCATAGTCTCCATCATCCTTTCCTCACTGGGGCAATGCTCTAATAATGATGATCATCACACTTTTATTTACTTACAACTCAATATTACAACTCGATACTAGAACAAAGATATGAATCTATATGAATGCATCTGGCGGTGTACCGGGATGTGCAATGATCTAGCGTAGCAATGACATCAAAAAACGGACAAGCCATGAAAACATCATGCTAGCTATCTTACGATCATGCAAAGCAATATGACAATGAATGCTCAAGTCATGTATATGATGATGATGGAAGTTGCATGGCAATATATCTCGGAATGGCTATGGAAATGCCATGATAGGTAGGTATGGTGGCTGTTTTGAGGAAGGTATATGGTGGGTTTATGGTACCGGCGAAAGTTGCGTGATACTAGAGAGGCTAGCAATGATGGAAGGGTGAGAGTGCGTATAATCCATGGACTCACATTAGTCATAAAGAACTCACATACTTATTGTAAAAGTTTATTAGCCCTCGAAGAAAAGTACTACTACGCATGCCCCTTGGGGGGATAGATTGGTAGGAAAAGACCATCGCTCGTCCCAGACCGCCACTCATAAGGAAGACAATCAATAAATACCTCATGCTCCGACTTCGTTACATAACGGTTCACCATACGTGCATGCTACGGGAATCACAAACCTCAATGCAAGTATTTCTACTAATCCACAACTACCCACTAGCATGACTCTAATACCACCATCTTTATATCGCAAAACTATTGCAAGGAATCAAACATATCATATTCAGTGATCTACAAGTTTTATGTAGGATTTTATGACTAACCATGTGAATGACCAATTCCTGTCATCTCTCTAAATAGATATAAGTGAAGCAAGAGAGTTTAATTCTTTTTAAAAAAAGATATGCCCACGCTCTAACGAATCCAAGTGAAGCAAAAGAGCATTCTACAAATGGCGGTTTTCTATGTAAAGCGAAGCAGGCAATCCAAACTTCAAATGATATAAGTGAAGCACATGAAGCATTCTATAAAGCCATACTCAAAAGATATAAGCGAAGTGCAAAGAGCATTCTATAAATCAACCAAGTACTACCTCATACCAGCATGGTGCATAAAAGAAAAATTAAAACTAAATGCAAAAGACGCTCCAAGATTGCACATATCGCATGAACGAAACGAATCTGAAAACATACCGATACTTGTTGAAGAAAGAGGGGATGCCTTCCGGGGCATCCCCAAGCTTAGACGCTTGAGTCTCCTTGAATATTTACTTGGGTGCCTCGGGCATCACCAAGCTTGAGCTCTTGCCTCTCTTCCTTCTTCTCACATCGAGACCTTCTCGATCATCGAACACTTCATCCACACAAAACTTCAACAGAAAACTCGGTAAGATCCGTTAGTATAATAAAGAAAATCACTACTCTAAGTACTGTTGCAAACCAATTCATATTTTTTTGCATTGTGTCTACTGTAATATAATTTTTCCATGGCTTAATCCACTGATATAAATTGATAGTTTCATCAAAACAAGCAAACTATGCATCAAAAACAGAATCTGTCTAAAACAGAATAGTCTGTAGAAATCTGAACATTCAACATACTTCTGATACTTTAAAAATTCTACCAAAATTATGAAAAATAAACAATTTTCATATAAAGACAGTGCAAAAAGAATCAGAACCATTCGACATTCCAGCTAAAAATGTAAAATCGCTCACTTCGGCCAAAGTTTCTGTCCTGCACCGTACAAACCATCAAGCAAATGTAAACATCCTAAAGGCAAACCTTGGCACATTATTTTTATAATACAATGGAATTGTACAAGGGGATAAATATTTTTGTTGAAAAGTTTCTATAATCAAGATTCACAAATTTGTCGTGAGCATGAACAAAGTTCAAGGAGCTCTCCCACTTCAACAATGCTTGTCTTTCTCACTTTCACATTCCTTTTTGAAAAAGTTTTGGGTTCCCCTCTTTTATTTTTGTTGTTTTTAAACTATATGAAAGCACTCAACAGAAATAGATGACTTGCTAAAACTTCTGGGTTGTCTCCCTGGTAGCGCTTTCTTTAAAGCCATTAAGCTAGGCATATAGTGCTCAAGTAGTGAATCCACCCGGATCCCAAGGTATATCAAAGCCAATTTTAATTAACAATGATTTGTAATTTAGTAGTGATCACAAAGCAACAGATATCATGTAATGACGAAGTCTAACTCTGTTCCTATGCATCGGCATGTCATAAAAGAACAATTCATGCACACATAGAAAAGGCCAACACATAGTATAAACAGTTTCTTGCAATTTTATCATGTGGGGAACATAGAGAGGTGGAGATATAGTTCCTCTCTCATAATAATTGCAAGTAGGAGCAGCAAGCACATGCATATTATATTCATCAAAATCATCATGTGCAACGGCATAAGGCAACCCATCAATATAATCCTTAATAAGCACAAACTTCTCCGATATAGTGTAGTTTGGAGAATTCAAAAAGATAGTAGGACTATCATGTGTGGGTGCAATAGCAAAAATTTCATTTTTAACATAAGGAACTATAGCAAGTTCATCTCCATAAGAATAATTCATATTGGCATCTTGGCCACAAGCATAGCAAGCATCATCAAAAAGGGATATTTCAAGAGAATCAACGGGATAATAACAATCATCATAGCAATCATCCTTTGGTAAGCACGAAGGGAAATTAAACAATGTATGAGTTGAAGAGTTACTCTCATTAGAAGGTGGGCACGGGTAGCTAATCTGCTCTTCCTCCTTTTGTTCTTCGCTCTCCTCCTCATCTTTTTCATCCAATGAGCTCACAGTTTCATCAATTTCTTCTTCCATAGACTCCTGCAAAATATTAGTCTCTTCTTGGACAGCGGGGTAGTCCTCAATATATAGTTCAACATAGGCATTAGAAGCATAATTATCATAGCAATATTTAAGTACGTCAAAATTTTCAGATTTGTAAAGAGTAGCATCATACGTTTCAATCAAAGGAGCAATTACATAAGCACCCTTAAAAGCAACAAATTCTTCAATTTAAACACCCTTAGAATACGAAGATACGATTCCATTATCACTAAACTCACATTGATAGGGAAGGTGTTTCTTAGGGTTTTCAGAACAACAAGTAATATCATATATTTCGCATAAATTCCAATCATAGCATTGCAAACAATGAATTTGACCCACTAAAATTTTCCCCTTTTCAGATATTCAGTGTCGCACATAACAAGCATGCTCATCTAAAGATTTTCCCTCAACTAAGCTAGTTTGGGTTTCAGCACGAGCACATGGGGATCGAAGATGATCCAAGTAATAAGCTTCAGCAGTGTGATAGATTTTGAGTGGTTCTTCAACCATTGGTTCAGTAGGTACAACTATTTTTTTTGGTATTTTGCATTTCATACCCATAACTAAAGATAGAAAACAACTAAGAACAGCAAATAAAAATTACTTAGTCATAAAGCAAACAAGCACACACGAGAATATTCACCCCACGCTATTGCTCCCCGGCAACGGCGCCAGTAAAAGGTCTTGATAACCCACAAGTATAGGGGATCGCAACAGTTTTCGATAAGTAAGAGTGTCGAACCCAACGAGGAGCTAAAGGCAGAACAAATATTCCCTCAAGTTCTATCAACCACCGATACAACTCTACGCATGCTTGACGTTCGCTTTACCTAGAACAAGTATGAAACTAGAAGTACTTTGTAGGTGTTGTTGGATAGGTTTGCAAGATAATAAAGAGCAAGTAAATAAAAGGTACGGGCTGTTGTAAGTAAAGAAGCAATAAAGTAAATATAGCGAGTGTGGAAAAGTGGTGGTAAGAGTTGTGAAATTGCCCCTAAGCAATTGACTACTTTACTAGACCGATAGCAAGTTTTTATGTGGGAGAGGCCGCTGCTAGCATGTCATCCCTGACTTGGAATTCTATGCACTTATGATTGGAACTATTATCAAGCATCCGCAACTACTAACGTTCATTAAGGTAAAACCGAACCATAGCATTAAGATATATTGGCCCCCCTTCAATCCCGTGTGCATCAATTTCTATGCTAGGTTGAAGCTTCTGTCACTCTTGTCCGCTAATACATAGTCCTATCAACATACAACTCACCCTATGGTGTGATCCACGCGCACGCTCATATGATGTGCACCAAAGGACCACAACATAACCACAAGCAAATTAAATTAATCATAGCAATTCATCAACCACCGATAGGACAACGAAAATCTACTCAGACATCATGGGATGACAACACATCGTTGGATAATAATATGAAGCATAAAGCACCATGTTCAAGTAGAGGGTACAACGGGTTGCGGGAGAGTGGACCGCTGTAGAAAGAGGGGGGAAGGTGATGGAGATGTTGGTGAAGATGGCGGAGGTGTTGGAGTAGATCGTGGTGATGATGATGATGGCCACGGCAGCGTTCCGGCGCCACCAGAAGAGAAGGGGAGAGGGGGCCCCTTCGTCTTCTTCTTCCTTGACCTCCTCCCTAGATGGGAGAAGGGTTTCCCCTATGGTCCTTAGCCTCCATGGCATGGGAGGGGCGAGAGCCCCTCCGAGATTGGATCTGTCTCTCTATCTCTCTCTGTTTCCGCATTCTCAGATTCTACCCTTTCACCGTTTCTTATATTCCCGGAGATCCGTAACTCCGATTGGGTTGAAATTGTAACACGGTCTCTATCCGGATATTAGCTTTCTTGGGGCGAAAGAAGGGCATCAACCGCCTTACGGGGTGACCACGAGGGTCAGGGGCGCGCCTGCCCCCCTTGGGCCCGCCCCCTGCCTCGTGGCCCCCTCGGGCATCGTCTCGCGTGGATTTTTCTTCCCAAAAATCATATATATTCCAAAAAAAATCTTCGTCAGTTTTTATCCCGTTTGGACTTTGTTTGATATGGATATTTTGTGGAACAAAAAACATGCAATAAACAGGAACTAGCGCTGGGCACTGGATCAATATGTTAGTCCCAAAAATAGTATAAAAATTTGCCAAAAGTATATGAAAGTTGTAGAATATTGGCATGGAACAATCAAAAATTATAGATACGACGGAGACGTATCAGTATGACACCTAGATCGGATATGAACTCCTTCATACAGACTCCTTCATTCGCTGCTTCTGAAGCAGCAATGTACTCCGCTTCACATGTAGATCCCGCCACGACGCTCTGTTTAGAACTGCTCCAACTGACAGCTCCACCGTTCAATATAAACACGTATCCGGTTTGCGATTTAGAATCGTCCGGATCACTGTCAAAGCTTGCATCAACGTAACCAGTTACGACGAGCTCTTTGTCACCTCCATAAACGAGAAACATATCCTTAGTCCTTTTCAGGTATTCCAGGATGTTCTTGACTGTTGTCCAGTGATCCACTCCTGGGTTACTTTGGTACCTCCTTGCTAAACTAATAGCAAGGCACACATCAGGTCTGGTACACAGCATTGCGTACATGATAGATCCTATGGCCGAAGCATATGGAACATCTTTCATTTTCTCTCTATCTGCTGCAGTGGTCGGGCATTGAGTCTTACTCAACTTCACACCCTGTAACACAAGCAAGAACCCTTTCTTTGCCTGATCCATTTTGAACTTCTTCAAAACTTTGTCAAGGTATGTGCTTTGTGAAAGTCCAATTAAGCGTCTTGATCTATCTCTATAGATCTTGAAGCCCAATATGTAAGCAGCTTCACCGAGGTCTTTCATTGAAAAACTCTTATTCAAGTATCCTTTTATGCTATCCAGAAATTCTATATCATTTCCAATCAACAATATGTCATCCACATATAATATTAGAAATGCTACAGAGCTCCCACTCACTTTCTTGTAAATACAGGCTTCTCCAAAAGTCTGTATAAAACCATATGCTTTGATCACACTATCAAAACGTTTATTCTAACTCCGAGAGGCTTGCACCAGTCCATAAATAGATCGCTTGATCTTGCACACTTTGTTAGCACCTTTTGGATCGATAAAACCTTCAGGTTGCATCATATACAACTCTTCTTCCAGAAATCCATTCAGGAATGCAGTCTTTACATCCATTTGCCAAATTTCATAATCATAAAATGCGGTAATAGCTAACATGATTCGGACGGACTTAAGCATCGCTACTGGTGAGAAGATCTCATCGTAGTCAACTCCTTGAACTTGTCTAAAACCTTTCGCAACAAGTCGAGTTTTGTAGACAGAAACATTACCATCGGTGTCTGTCTTCTTCTTGAAGATCCATTTATTTTTTATGGCCTATCGATCATCGGGCAAGTCAACCAAAGTCCACACTTTGTTCTCATGCATGGATCCCATCTCAGATTTCATGGGCTCAAGCCATTTTGCGGAATCTGGGCTCATCGTCGCTTCCTCATAGTTCGTAGGTTCGTCATGGTCAAATAACATGACCTCCAGAACAGGATTACCGTACCACTCTGGTGCGGATCTTGCTCTGGTTGACCTACGAGGTTCGATAGTAACTTGATCTGAAGTTTCATGATCATCATCATTGGTTTCCTCACTAATTGGTGTAGGTGTCACAGGAACCGGTTTATGTGATGAACTACTTTCCAATAAGGGAGCAGGTATAGTTACCTCATCAAGTTCTACTTTCCTCCCACTCACTTCTTTCGAGACAAACTCTTTCTCTAGAAAGGATCCATTGTTAGCAACGAATGTATTGCCTTCGGATCTGTGATAGAAGGTGTACCCAACAGTTTCCTTTGGGTATCCTATGAAGACACATTCCTCCGATTTGGGTTTGAGCTTATCAGGTTGAAGCTTTTTCACATAAGCATCGCAGCCCCAAACTTTAAGAAATGACAACTTTGGTTTCTTGCCAAACCATAGTTCATAAGGCGTCGTCTTAATGGATTTTGATGGTGCCCTATTTAATGTGAATGCAGCCGTCTCTAAAGCATAACCCCAAAACAATAGTGGTAAATCAGTAAGAGACATCATAGATCACACCATATCTAGTAAAGTATGATTACGACGTTCAGACACACCATTACGTTGTGGTGTTCCAGGTGGCGTGAGTTGCAAAACTATTCCGCATTGTTTCAAATGTAGACCAAACTTGTAACTCAAATATTCTCCTCCACGATCAGATCGTAGAAACTTTATTTTCTTGTTACGGTGATTTTCCACTTCACTCTGAAATTCTTTAAACTTTTCAAATGTTTCAGACTTATGTTTCATTAAGTAGATATATCCATATCTGCTCAAATCATTTGTGAAGGTGAGAAAATAACGATACCCGCTGCAAGCCTCAATATTCATCGGACCACATACATCAGTATGTATGATTTCCAACAAATTTGTTGCTCGCTCCATAGTTCCGGAGAACGGCGCTTTAGTCATCTTGCCCATAAGGCATGGTTTGCAAGTACCATGTGATTCATAATCAAGTGATTCCAAAAGTCCATCAGTATGGAGTTTCTTCACGCGCTTTATATCAATATGACCCAAACGGCAATGCCACAAATAAGTTGCACTATCATTATCAACTCTGCATCTTTTGGCTTCAACATTATGAATATGTGTATCACTACTATCAAGATTCAACAAAAATAGACCACTCTTTAAGGGTGCATGACCATAAAAGATATTACTCATATAAATAGAACAACCATTATTCTCAGATTTAAATGAATAACCGTCTCGCATCAAACAAGATCCAGATAATGTTCATGCTTAACGCTGGCACCAAATAACAATTATTTAGGTCTAAAACTAATCCTGAAGGTAGATGTAGAGGTAGCGTGCCGAAGACGATCACATCGACTTTGGAACCATTTCCCACGCACATCGTCACCTTGTCCTTAGCCAGTCTTCGCTTAATCTGTAGTCCCTGTTTCGAGTTGCAAATATTAGCAACAGAACCAGTATCAAATACCCAGGTGCTACTGCGTGCTCTGTAAGGTACACATCAATAACATGTATATCACATATACCTTTGTTCACCGTGCCATCCTTCTTATCTGCCAAATACTTGGGGGCAGTTCCGCTTCTAGTGACCAGTTTGTTTGCAGTAGAAGCACTCGGTCTCAGGCTTAGGTCTAGACTTGGGTTTCTTCTCCTGAGTAGCAACTTATTTGTTGTTCTTCTTGAAGTTCCCCTTCTTCCTCCCTTTACCCTTTTTCTTGAAACTGGTGGTCTTGTTGACCATCAACACTTGATGCTCCTTCTTGATTTCTACCTCCGCTGCCTTTAGCATTGTGAAGAGCTTGGGAATTGTCTTATTCATCCCTTGCGTATTATAGTTCGTCACTAAGCTTTTGTAGCTTGGTGGCAGTGATTGAAGAACTCTGTCAATGACACTATCAACACGAAGATTAACTCCCAGTTGAGTCAAGTGATTATGATACCCAGACATTTTGAGTATATGTTCACTGACAGAACTATTCTCCTCCATCTTGCAGCTATAGAACTTATTGGAGACTTCATATCTCTCAATCCGGGCATTTGCTTGAAATATTAACTTCAACTCCTGGAACATCTCATATGCTCCATGACGTTCAAAACGTCGTTGAAGTCCAGGTTATAAGCCGTAAAGCATGGCACACTGAACTATCGAGTAGTCGTCAACTTTACTCTACCAGATGTTCTTAACGTCATCAGCAGCATCTGCAACAAGCCTAGCACCCAGCGGTGCTTCCAGGACGTAATTCTTTTGCAGGGACGAATCCAGGGCGAGGGGGGGCTAGACCCCCCCCCCCCAACGATTTCGTTTTACTCGTTGGAGATTAGCAGACCAGTAGGAAAAAGTGAGTATTTTGCTAATAGCACCCCCTGACCACGTGAAGCCCAGCAAAATCACCAAGCCCATCTTTAGCACGCCTGCAGCAGTAGCCCAACAAAAGGTAAAAGATCAGATTAGGATCGTTTGTTTTTCTTGCGTGCGATGCCTATCGGTGAGGTCTAGCCATCTAGGGTAGTTCTTGACGAGCGCCAACCCTAAAAAATGTTCTTGCCCAGCGGCATTTCAATCTGAGCCTGAGCCGACCATCCTTGCACGCAAGAGGGCATGTGTGTGCTGATGAGGGCCGAGGGCCATCCTTGCATGGACGTGCGGCCGTCCGGCCGGCCGCGACCACATTGAGAAGCGGCGAGCAAGGAAAAGGGGGTTAAGGTTAGTCTCGTTAGTTATTCTACTATATCAGATTAATCCATGCCTTCAGAACCTCACAATTCGAACCATGGTTACTATATAAGAATGGAAGATTAATTAGGGAATATATCCCTTTACCAGGTTTACCCATAGGACAAGGTTTTGCATTGTTTATCACATCATGTACTGAAAGATTTAAGTTAATTAACACATGAGTTGATTTTGCATTTTCTTTATGATAAATTTTGAGAAAAAAATTGAAACTGATCACGGAAGACACATGTTTTGATGAAGATTTAGGTTGTCTCCCTCACAAAAAAACATAGACTGTCTGCGTATGTTTCTTTACGAGTCTCTACATTAGAGGCAAAATTTTGCCTGCCCCCCTATGTTTGAATCCTGGCTCCGTGCCTGTTCTTTTGTGCAGCAATGAGGATAATCCTCAAGTTACGGACCCAGTCCGTGTAATTGCTACCATCATCTTTCAACTTTGCTTTCTCAAGGAATGCATTAAAATTCAACGGAACAACCGCACGGGCCATCTATCTACAATCAACATAGACAAGCAAAATACTATCAGGTACTAAGTTCATGATAAATTTAAGCTCATTTAATCATATTACTTAAGAACTCCCACTTAGATAGACATCCCTCTGATCATCTAAGTGATCACGTGATCCAAATCAACTAAACCATGTCCGATCATCACATGAGATGGAGTAGTTTTCAATGGTGAACATCACTATATTGATCATATCTTCTATATAATTCACGCTCGACCTTTCGGTCTCAGTGTTCTGAGGCCATATCTGCATATGCTAGGCTCGACAAGTTTAACCTGGGTATTCTGTGTGTGCAAAACTGGCTTGCACCCGTTTTAGATGAACGTAGAGCTTCTCACACCCGATCATCACGTGGTGTCTTGGCACGACGGACTTTGGCAACGGTGCATACTCAGGGAGAACACTTTTACCTTGAAATTTAGTGAGATCATCTTATAATGCTACCGTCAAACAAAGCAGAATAATATGCATAAAGGATAAACATCACATGCAATCAATATAAGTGATATGATATGGCCATCATCATCTTGTGCTTCTGATCTCCATCTCCGAAGCACCGTCATGATCACCATCGTCACCGGCGCGACACCTTGATCTCCATCGTAGCATCGTTGTCGTCTCACCAACTATTGCTTCTACGACTATCGCTACCGCTTAGTGATAAAGTAAAGCAATTACAGGGTGATTGCATTGCATACAATAAAGCGACAACCATATGGCTCCTGCTAGTTGCCGATAACTCGGTTACAAAACATGATCATCTCATACAACAAAATATAGCATCATGCCTTGACCATATCACATCACAACATTCCCTGCAAAAACAAGTTAGACGTCCTCTACTTTGTTGTTGCAAGTTTTACGTGGCTGCTACGGGCTGAGCAAGAACCGTTCTTACCTACGCATCAAAACCACAACGATAGTTCGTCAAGTTAGTGTTGTTTTAACCTTCGCAACGACCGGGCGTAGCCACACTTGGTTCAACTAAAGTTGGAGAAACTGACACCTGCCAGCCACCTGTGTGCAAAGCACATCGGTAGAACCAGTCTCGCGTAAACATACGCGTAATGTCGGTCCGAGCCGCTTCATCCAACAATACCGCTGAACCAAAATATGACATGCTGGTAAGCAGTATGACTTGTATCGCCCATAACTCACTTGTGTTCTACTCGTGCATATAACATCTATGCATAAACCTTGCTCGGATGCCACTTTTGGGGAACATAGTAATTTAAAAAAAAAATCCTACGCACACACAGGATCATGGTGATGCATAGCAACGAGAGGGGAGAGTGTGTCTACGTACCCTCGTAGACCGAATGCGGAAGCGTTAGCACAACGCGGTTGATGTAGTCGTGCGTCTTCACGATCCGACCGATCCAAGTACCGAACGCACGGCACCTCCGAGTTCTGCAGACGTTCAACTCGATGACGTCCCGCGAGCTCCGATCCAGCAAAGCTCCCCAGGAGAGTTTCGTTAGCACGACGGCGTGGTGATGGTGATGATGATGGTATCGATGCATGGCTTCGCCTAAGCACCGCTACGATTTGATCGAGGTGGATTATGGTGGAGGGGGGCACCGCACACGGCTAAGGGATCAATGATCAGTTGTGTGTCTATGGGGTGCCCCCCTACCCCTGTATAGGGCCGGCCAAGGGGAGAGGCGCGCCCAAGGGGGGGCAATCCTACTCCAAGTAGGTTTGCCCCCTCTTTCCTAGTCCTAGTCGGAGAGAGGAGGGAGACGAGGAAAGGAAAGAGGGGGCCGACCCCCTTGCCCTAAACCAATTCGGTTTGGGCCTTGGGGGCGCACCCCGTACTCCCCTTGCTACCCTCTATTTCCACTAAGGCCCATGTAGGCCCATTATGCCCCCGGGGGGTTTTCGGTAACCCCCGTACTCCGATATATGTCCGAAACCTTCTGGAACCTTTGCGGTGTCCGAACATAGTCGTCCAGTATATCGATCTTTACGTCTCAACCATTTATAGACTCCTTGTCATGTCCGTGATCACATCCGGGACTCCGAACTACCTTAGGTACATCAAAACACAAAACTCATAATACCGATCGTCACATGCCGGCGTTCTGGGAACGGGGGTCCCCAGACTTGCCTGCCTGCGGCCTGTGGCGTGGCTCGAATGGGGGCCCAACATGGCCCACCTTCATCAAGCACAAGACTCAAGACCCTCGCGAGGGGCCAAGCCTCGCGAGGCGGACGACACGGCGCATCCTCAGGCGCAGCCTCCTCAGGCTAGCTCGCGAGGAGACGGAGATATCAAGGCGGGGTACCTCGCGAGGTGCCAGTGATGCAAGCCATGACGATCGAGGGTGCCAGGCGGGCACTAGCGCGCGCAGCATCCCTCTTTCCTCTTTGGTGCAAAGGGGGCAAGCGCATCCGCGGAGTACCGAGGCATCAGGCAAAGGTTGCCATTTCGGTGCAACAAGACCAGGACCAAGCGGACTACGAGACGGAGGTCACCATGGAGCCCAGCGCGGCGTCACCGCAGAGCCTTTCGCAGGTGAAGACCACCTTTTTTCAGGATAGATGTACTTGTTGTCCCCCTTCAAATTAGCCCGCCATTGTTGGCTTCCTTCCCGCTCAATATTTGGGAAGAGGACCAGGGCCTCTATAAATAGGACCAGCCGCCCACATAGCAAGGGGTTTGGTTTTCAGGTGAGAGGGGGATCGAAATCAGAGAGAGAGAGAGAAGGGTGACTGAACTCCTCAGTTGTCGGGTGGTAGGATCGACATATGCCAACGGGTGGCTTATCATTGCGGGGGCCAATAGAACGTCGCCGGTGCCTGGAAACGGGATGAGGCGTAGACATGCACGCCGGCGAATCTTACCCAGCTTCAGGGCTCTCCGGGGAGATAACACCCCTACTGCTGCTCTGCGGGGTCTCCGCATGGTTACTAGGTTCACAGGTGGCTACAATGCTCCTTGAGCTGTTTGGGGGCAGAAGGAGGAAGAAGGGCTTAGCTCAGCCTGCCTCTTCTCCTTGTAAGTGTCTATGTCTAGAAAGAGAGTTCAACCCTTTGCATGGGTGCACCGGGGGGTTTATATAGGCCTACCCCCCGGGGGTACAATGGTAATCCAACTGGGCGCGGGGCCCAGCTGTCGGTGACTATGCCCGCCGGCTACTCCGCCAGCTTCTAGGGCCCGCCGGCTGGTGGGTCCCGCCGACTGCCGGCTCCTGGGTCGACAGGCCGGCCCCACCGGCCAGGGTCTTGTCGGCGGCCGGTTACTGTTGCTCCGTGTTTGTTGGCGCAGGCTTGGTCGGGGTAAGCGTGGCTACAGTAACGCCGCCCTGGCGGGCGATTACTGTAGCCCCGCCGCACCCTGTCTCCTTAATGGGCGTCTCCTTCGAGGAAGGCGGCAGGCCGGCTACGCGAAGCCGGCCCTCTGTCTCGCCGGCTTGAGAGGGGGTGTGGCCGCCTTCGGCATCTCTCTGCCCGAAGGGGCCCACCGCCTCGGGGGCCACGCTGGCAGCCCGTCGTGGACGGCGTCAGAGCCGCCGTGGCTACAGTGCCATGCCGGGCGGGCCGCAGCGGCCTGCACGACGCGCTGTACCAGGCGTGCTCCAGGTTTTGGGGGTGGCAGGCTCCACTGTAGCCACGCCCCGCTTCATCATCGCAGAGTGGACGCGTACATCGCGGGTACGGCGTTGACTGCTTTATCGGAGCCGGCCTGGCGGTAGCCGGCCGTGCCATAGCCGGCCTTGCCATAGCCGGCCCTGCCGCAGCCGGCCATGCCATGGCCGGCCCTCCACAGTTTTCTTCATGGGGGTAAAAAGGGCGGGCCGCCCCCCCCCCCCCCCCCCAAGCCGGCTAGGATGGCAGTCGGCTAGGGGGAGGTGGCCCAGGTCTTGAGTCTTCTTATGAGCCGAATGGGCTCATAATTTTTTCTGAGGGGCCAGAGGAAGCCGGCTAGGCTACCCATGGCTATTTACCCCGACAGTAGTCCCCGAAGGCGGGCGAGCTTCATGGCGGACGGAAGGACGGGAAGCTTGGCCGGCTTCATACCGTGAGGGGCTGACTGCGTCATTGCAGCCGACTTCAGAGCGCTTTTCTCTATCAGGGCGACCGTGGTTAACCCGCGGACTGGCCGCGAGTCCCACGACGAGCCACGTGGTGGGGAAGTCCTGCCGTCGCACGCGCGCGACGGGACGCCGCCGCAGGCCCGGGCCCGCCACTCCCTGGCCTCGGCCCAGGCGCAGATCTTCTGTGGCCCGAGGGGGCTGCTCGCCTCCCCGCGGCCGTTACCTTGCGTCATCAAGGCGCGTAATTAACGCGGGCGTGGGGGAGATGGGCATGATCGATCCCCACGATCCCCCACGCCGCGCCTCCTCGTCTCTGGCGCACGCGCCTACAAGTAGGAGGGGAGGGGGAGAGGCACGGGCCTGTTCGCTCCCCCGCTCCCCGTCCCTCCTGCTCTTCTTCTTCTTGCTCTTCTTCTTCTTCCTTGCGCCCGACGCAGTTTCGCGCCATAGCCCTCCCACGCCGCCATGTCGCTGGCTTTGTCGAGCTCGTGGGACGGGTCCAACGTCCACGACGAGCACATCGAGTTCCTCCGCCAGACCCGGCGCCTGCCCGCCGCCGACCTCGTGCAGGTGCGCCTGGCGCCCGCGAAGGAGGTCTCGTCGGCGCCGGAGGAAGGCGAGCGCGTCGTCTTCCACACGCACTTCCTCCTAGGCTTCGGCTTCCCGACGAGCAGCTTCATGCAGTCCTTTCTGGAGTTCTACAACCTCCAACCACACCACGTCACGCCCAACGCAGTGCTGCAACTCTCGGCCTTCGTCACGCTCTGTGAAGGGTACTTGGGGGTGCTGCCGACGCTAGAGCTCTGGGCGGAACTGTTCCAGAACAAGCTCGGCACCGTCTCCGCCGGCGTGCCGGCTCCCTGCGGCACCTTCATCGCGATGAAGAGGGCCAGCGACGACAACCCCTTCCCCCACATTCCTCTGATCCAGTCGGTCAAGCTATGGTAGAAGTCTTACTTCTACGTCAAGAACGTCGCCCGGCACGGCGACTACGTCAACCTGCCGGCTTATGTAGCCGGCCCGCCGGCTGGGAGGCGGCGGACCTGGGGCTACCGGTCGAAATCCCTGTCTCCAGCGGGGAACGCTTCCATCTCCCGGCTTCGGGTGATGATCCAGTCGGAAGGTCTGCTCGCGTCCAACTTGGTAACCGCCTTCATCGAGCGCCGGATCTTGCCTCTTCAAAGCCGGCCGCACATGATGTGCCAAATGAGTGGCCGGTTCGATCCTTGTCGGCTGAGCACATGGGAGATGCCCCATGCCGAGGTGGCTCTGATGGCGAACTACGTCGCCAACTTGAAGCTCACCGCCGAATGGCAATTCGGCAAGGCGCCGTACTCCCGCGCCCAGCCTCCGCCTGTGGTAAGTTTTTCTTCTCGTCGTCTGCCGGCTTGGGTTATCCGGCCTCTGACCAGGCGGCTATTTTTTCTTTTTTCTCTTCATCAGAATCCTCTCCTCCCGCCGCCAGCCGGGGCAGCCGGAGTCGACCGAGAGTACGCCCCGGACCGCACGGTGGACGACCCCGACGACCCGGATCTCTCCGCCGTCGCCATGGAGGACGCCGCCACGGGGGATGCCGCCGAGCTCGGCGGCACCGGGCTTTCGGCCAGTTTCGACGACTGGCCGGACGATTTTGAAGCCGAAGAACTCCCGCGCTGCCAGCCGGCAACCGACCGCCGTGGCGCGAGCTCGTCTGCCGCGCCGACTGCCGGTGGCGGGAAGGGAAAACGCCGGGCCGCGCTCCCGCTCTTCGGAAGCCGGCCGAAGAAACCGAAGGCCTCCGCAGCGGCCACAAAGCGCGAGGAGGCGGCGGCGAAGGCGGCCCGCTTCCGGAAGGCGGTGAAGAAGCCCCCGTCAGTTTCCGCGTAAGTCTAGTAGCCGCCTGCATGCTTGTTATTCTGAAGTCTTCTTTTCTTGAATGCTTTTCTGATTTCCTGAGCAGGGCGCCGCTCTCCCTCGAGCGAGGCCCAGCCGGCTCCGTTGTCGGGCCGAGCGCCGGTTCCTCAGGGTCCCGCCGAGTGGACCCCCACGCCGAACTTGACGCAGCCACGCAGCGCAACGCTCGCGAGGCGCGCCGAGAAAGGGAGGCGGCCGAGCGGGCGGCGGCGGAGCGAAAGGCCGCCCAGATGGCGCCAGGGCGAGTGAGCGCGGCGGCCGAGACTCCGTCGGAGCGGGCGGCCGTGGAGACGAAGGTGGAAGGCGCGCGCAGCCAGACTCCGCTGCTCGCTATCCCCCTCCAGACCTTGGATCCGGATATTCCTCTGCCCACGGCGGAGGAGATTATCCCCGAGCAGCCGCTGGTGCAGAGGGACGAAATCCTCGGGGCTTCTGTTGAGAGGACGTCGCCAGCAGCGCCAGCCGGAGCGGGCGAAGGCGGCCGATCGTCGGCGGTGCCGGAGGAGCCGGCCCGGGCTGCACCCGAGGCCGGAGCCAGCCTTGAGATCGAGCCGGCGGCGAGCCGGCCCGCCGGACACGCGCCGAGCCGCGGGGGCCGAGCGGACGGCAGACGCCTTGGAGGTGGCCAGCTCCGCCACGTCCGGGTGGACTCCCAGCGGAGGGAGCGGCGAGCTGAACGTCGCGGCTCAAGAGGTTCGGAGCCGGCTGCAGGCACAGGCCGGCCTCCTGAGGCAATTCACTCAGGAGTTTCTGTCGACGCGGTCTGCAATCCGGGTAAGTCTTCACTCCTTGAGCGCTCTGGTCCTTTGAATTTTTTCCGTGGGGGCGCGCTAGCGCACCCACTGGGTGTAGTCCCCGAGATCCGGGCCGACTGCAGCGCAGTCGGGTCGGATCTTACTAGACGACTATGTTAACTGTTTTTTCTGATCTTCAGGATTATCACAACTCTCGCGCGGCCGCCTTCAACTCCCAGGCTCGGGAGCTAAGCCGGAGGACCGAAGACCTCGCCAGCAGCCGACGTAAGTGTTTTGTCCTTATTTATTCCTCGTGGGGGCGCGACAGCGCACCCACTGGGTGTAGTCCCCGAGATCCGGGCCGACTGCAGCGCAGTCGGGTCGGATCTTACTTGACGACTTTTCCTTTGCTGATTTTTCTCTTTATTTCTTGCTCGTGCAAAGGCCAACGCTGACCACGGAGGGAACTCGGCGTGGTGCAGGCCGCTCTTCGTGCCAAGGACGCCGAGTACGCTGACCTGGCTCAAGAGCGCGACCGCCTGGCGACGAAACTGGCCGACCAAGAGGAGAGCCACAAGGCGGCCCTGCAAAAAGCGCAGGACGGTGAGGCTACCCTGAGGGCGGAGTTCAAAACCAGGGAGGCGAGCTGGGCCGAGACGCGCCGGGCGCTGGAAGAAGGCTTTGGCCGGGTCGAGGATCTCATTGACGGTAGGCTGTCTTTCTTGCTCTTCTTCCATTCCCCGGGCGCCTATGGTTTTGTTTTGACTTGTGTTTGTTGTCTTGCGCAGAGTACTTCCCCGGCCAGTCCGTCCTTGCCGCCCAAGCCATTGAAGCCTACCACGAGGAGCGCCGTCAGGCCGGGGTCGTGATTCCGCCGGATGCGAACCGGACGTTGTCGGAGCAGCTTATCGCCGTCCAGGCGCGGCTGCAGCCGGCCCACCGGTTGCTCCGCCGGCTCCAACGCGCCGGGGCGACGATGCTGGCCGCGCTCTGGCCCGGCCAGACAATTCCCCGGACCCCAAGCCGGACGGCCGACTGGCTCGAAGTCGCAGTCGGCCGCTTCGAGGCCTGGAAGGCGTCCGCGGCCCGTCTTGGAGCCGAGCGCGCGCTGGAGTTCGTCCGCGTGTGGTACCCAGGGCTAAGCCTGGACTAGCTGCGGACGTGGCGGTCGGAAGCCGACGCCGAGCTGGAGGAGGTGCGGCCGGCGATCGCGCAGCGCGCCTCGACGATCGCCGAGTGTACCGACACCAGCGTCTTCGCGCCGGAGCTCAACGACGATGGCGCTGCCCAGCCGGAGGAATGGTTCGGGCTGAACCCGGCGGACGGTGAGGACTCAGCGGAAGAGATCGCCTCCAGCGACGAGGGCGAGGACGACGAGGAGGAGGACAGCGAAGACGCCGAGCCGACTGGTGGGGCGGCCGACCGTCCCCCACCCGATCGTGCCTCTAGCAACGAGCCATGCAGGAGCGCGCCCTCTGCCGGAGACGACGATCAAGCCGAGGTTCGCCAGCCGGCCGCTCCTCCAGCCGGCGCGACTACTTCCGTCGCCTAATCCAGCTCCTCTGCGGCCCCGCCGGCTTGATCTGCCGTTCTTTTTGTCCCTGTCTTTCTTTTTGGACAAATTTAAGTTTCTGCAATTCCACCCGCTGGGGGTGTATCGAACAATGTTGGATGTCGACCTCTCTGGAGGCTTTTTGTGTAATATATTAATATATGCATGTGTTGGCGTTCATCCGAGTGTACTTTTTGTCCTTAGGCTCTTTCCTTTGCCGCCTTCCCTCTTTGGGAAGGCAAGTACTTGAGTTTTCTTGGATTTGAAGTAGACTGAATGTAAGCCAGCCTGCCGGCTACTCTGGTAGTCGGTCGGCGGGAGGCAGCAAGCCGGCTTTTGTTATATATGCGAGCCTGTTTGGTCCCTAGCCATTTTTCATGTGCGCACCCTTTCCGGCTGGTGACTCTTGCCAGCCGGGCAGTCGGTTCTTCGAGCTGCGATTTCGGCAAGAGCCAAGCCTGGGTGTCGGCACATTACTTGTCTGACTGCGGGTAGGGCTCCTAATATAACTCTAGTCGGCCAGTCCCCGGGCCGACTCGTCGGACCCGGTACCGGACAAAATAAATGAAAAGGTAATATCATACGCATGATAACTTTCATTCATAAAACAACGGGTGGCAGTCCCCGAGTCTTTCTCGGGGAGCCTACTGTATCATACTAAATACAAAAGTGAGCATGACACATACTGCGCTTTAACTGTAAAACTTCCGAAGGAGATTTGCGTTCCACGGTCGCTCCGACTCCTTGCCGGAGTCGTCTCTCTTGCGTGCCTTCGGCTTCTGCGCGTCGATGAGGTAGTAGGCGTCGTTGCCCAAGGCTCTGCTGATGATGAAGGGGCCTTCCCAGGGGGCTGCGAGCTTGTGCTGGCCGGCTGTTCGCTGGATCAGTCGGAGCACAAGGTCGCCCTCCTGGAAGGATCTTGGGCGGACCCTCCGGCTATGGTAGCGGCGCAGACCCTGCTGGTAGATAGCGGACCGGCTGAGGGCTAACAGCCGGGCCTCTTCCAGCAGGTCGACGCCATCTTCTTTTGCTTCTTTGGCTTCCGCTTCCGTGTACATGGTTACCCGAGGCGAGTCGAACTCGATGTCTGTTGGGATGACCGCCTCGGCACCATATACAAGGAAGAAGGGAGTGAAGCCGGTTGATCTGTTGGGAGTAGTGTGCAGACTCCATAGGACAGCCGGCAGCTCATCGAGCCAGCAGCCGGCTGAACGCTCCAGGGGTACGACCAGTTGAGGCTTGATGCCGGACAGAATGAGGCCATTTGCTCGCTCCACTTGGCCGTTTGACTGCGGGTGGGCGACTGACGCAAGGTCCAGCCGGATACCATGCGCAGCGCAGAACCGTGCCAGGGCACCTTTGGCAAAGTTTGTGCCGTTGTCGGTGATGATGCTGTGCGGTACGCCGTACCGGGTTGTTATATCTGCAATGAAGGTCACTGCAGTCGGCCCATTCAGCTTCTTGATCGGCTTCGCCTCGATCCACTTGGTGAATTTGTCAACGGCGACGAGCAAATGTGTCATGCCGCCGCGCGCCGTCTTGAATGGGCCCACCATATCCAATCCCCAGACGGCAAAGGGCCAGGTGATGGGAATGGTCTTGAGTGCTGAAGCCGACATGTGTTGCTGCGAGCTGAAAAGCTGGCAGCCTTTGCAGTGTTTGACTAGCTCTTTGGCGTCGTCCAAAGCAGTCGGCCAGAAGAAACCATGGCGGAAGGCTTTGGCGACCAGTGATCTTGATGCGGCGTGGTGGCCGCATTCTCCTTGGTGTATATCCCTGAGGATCGCGATGCCTTTCTCCTGCTCGATGCATCGCTGCAAGACTCCAGTGGCGCTGCGCTTGACAAGCTCTCTGTTGACGATTGTGTATGCTCCAGCCCGGCGCTGAACTTGTCTTGCTTCGTTTTTGTCAGCCGGCAGGTCATGGTTCACCAGAAAGTTGCGGATGGCTTGGGCCCATGATGGGGCGGCGACCTCCTCAGCCACCAATGTGGCCAGAGCCACCAGGGTGGGCGGGTTGGGCAGTGCAGCGCTGGAGTCGGCCGCCGCTTCCTGTGCTGAAGAAGTCCCCGGGCCGGCTACTACAGTCCCCGGGCCGGCTACTGCAGTCCCCGGGCCGGGTGCGGCAGTCCCCGAGCCGAATATTGAAGTTCCCGGGCCGGCTGCTTGATTCTTCGAGCCGGACCCGGCCCCCTCGGGGTTAGGCGGCACGAAAATGGAGTCGGATTCCGGAGACGGCTTGATTGAAGGCTTGAGGAGGCGCTGCAGGGCGACGTCGGCTGGTATTGCTTGCCGCGTGGAGCCTATTCAGGCCAGGGCATCTGCTGGCTCGTTGTCGGCTCGCGGTACGTGAAGGAACTCACACCCGTCGAAGTATCCGCTGATTTGCTGTACTAGGAAACGGTAGCTCGCCATGTTCGCGTCCTTGGCGTCCCAGTCGCCAGAAGACTACTGCACCACCAAATCCGAGTCGCCATAGCACAGGATCCGGCGAATGCCAAGTTCCTTGGCAAGCCGGAGCCCGTGTATGAGCGCCTCGTACTCGGCTACGTTGTTGGAGGCGGCGAAGTGGATCTGCAGCGTGTATCTGAGCTTGTCGCCCTTTGGAGAAGTAAGGACGACGCTGGCTCCCAAGCCAGTGCGCATCTTTGATCCGTCAAAGTGCATGCGCCAATGGGTGGAGTCGGGCGCCGGTGGTAAGTACTGGGTCTCGGCCCAGTCGACGAGGAAGTCGTCCAGCGCTTGCGTCTTGATGGCGGTGCGGGGTTGGTAGAAGATGGTGTAGGGGGGCAGCTCGATGGCCCATTTGGCCACCCGGCCGGATGCATCCCGGCTGCCTATGATGTCGGCTAGCGGGGCAGTGCATACGACCGTGATGGGGTGCTCTTGAAAGTACGGCTTCAGCTTCTTGGCGGCGAAGTACACGCCATAGCACATCTTCTGATAGTGCGGGTAATTTTGTTTCGAGGTGGACAGCACCTCGCTCAGGTAATAAACCGGCCTCTGGACCGGCTGGGCTCGGCCTTCTTCGGGGCGTTCGACCATAATGACGGTGCTGACCACCCGGCTAGTGGCGGCAATATATAGGAGCATGGGCTCCTTCTCAGTCGGTGCCGCCCAGACAGGCGGCGTGGACAGCATTTTCTTCAGCTCGTGGAAAGCTTGGTCGGCCTGGTCGTTCCACTCAAAGTGAGTGCTCTTCTTCATGAGGCGGTAGAGGGGGAGAGCTTTTTCTCCGAGCCGGCTGATGAAGCGGTTAAGAGAGGCCAGGCACCCGGTGAACTTCTGAATCTCTCTGAGCTTGGTTGGGACCGCCATCCTCTCGATGGCCTTGATCTTCACAGGGTTGCACTCTATGCCGCGTTTAGAGACCAGGAAGCCTAGGAGCTAGCCGGCTGGCACTCCAAACACGCATTTCTCTGGGTTGAGCTTGATTCGGAACCGGCGCAGGTTCTCGAACGTCTCCTTCAAGTCTTCCAGCAGAGTGCCACGCTTCTCCGTCTTCACCACAACATCATCCACGTAAACATGGGCATTCTTGCCGAGCTGCGTGAGGAGGCACTTCTGCATGCAACGCTGAAACATGGCGCCGGCATTCCTCAAGCCGAACGTCATGGTCAGGTAGCAGAAGGCTCCAAACGGCGTGATGAAGGCGGTCTTCAGTTGGTCATCCGGGTTCAGCTTGATCTGGTGGTATCCCGAGTAGGCGTCCAAAAAATTCAACAGCTCGCATCCGGCTGTGGAGTCTATCACTTGATCAATCCTGGGCAGAGCGAAGGGATCTTTTGGGCAGGCTTTGTTGAGGCTCGTGTAATCTATACACATGCGCCACTTGTTATTCTTCTTCAGCACGAGAACCGGGTTCGCGAGCCATTCGGGGAAGAAAACTTCCATGATGAAGCCGGCTGCAAGGAGCCGGGCTATCTCCTCCCCTACGATCCTTCTCTTCTCTTCTGACAGTCGGCGGAGGGGCTGCTTGACTGGTTTAGCATCCTCCCGCACGTGCAATTTGTGCTCGGCGAAATCCTTCGGAACACCCGGCATGTCCTTAGGGGACCATGCAAAGATATCCCGATTCTCACGGAGGAAATCGGCGAGCTCGCCTTCCTATTTGCTATCCAGGCTCGCCCCAATGACGGCAAACCTCTCGGGGTGCTCGGGGTCGAGCTGTATCTTCTTGGTCTCCTTGGCCGGCTGGAAAGATCCTTGGGCATCATACTCCTTGGAGTCGGCGGGTTGGTTTAGCTGCTTGCTGGCCAGGGCCACGACCCGGTCCAGCGTCTTCCTCTCGGCTGTGATCACGAGGGATTCGGCCAGCCGGCTGCTGGCCGCGGCGCAGTCGGCGGACTTCTTGTAGTCGCCGGCGATGGTGATGACACCCTTGGAGCTCGGTATCTTCATCTTGAGGTAAGCATAGTGGGGGACCGCCATGAACTTGGCCAAGGCGGGTCGGCCAAGCAAGGCATGATAAGGGCTATCCAGGTCCACCACCTCGAACCAGATTGCTTCCCGGCGGAAATGATCCTTGCCCCCAAAGAGTACGTCGATCTTGAGCTTGCCGATGGGGGCACAGGACAGTCCGGGTACGATGCCGTGGAACACCGTTCGAGTCGGCGCAAGTTGCTTGGCCTTGATGCCCAGCTTCTCCATGGTGTCGCGGTACAGGATGTTGATGCTGCTTCCGCCGTCGATCAGCACGCGGGAGAAGCGTGCGGCGCGCGTATCCGTTGCGAGGGTGGCCTCCAGGACCAATGCGTAGGAACCGGGGGATGGCATCACCTCTGGGTGGTCGGCCCGGCTCCAGCTGATGGGTTTCTCCGACCAGTGCATGTGGCCGGCTGGGCTGGTGGCGGCCATGTTGACCTCCTGTTGCTCTCGGCGCTTGCTGCGTCGGTCTTCGGGCTGGCTCGTGAAGATGACATAAGACGCTTGCTCATCGGGGAACTCGTCCTGCACGGCGTCGACCGCGGGCCGGGCGGCTTTGGGCGGCGGAGCCGGCGGCGGCGGGCCGGCAGGCGGAGTCGGCGTGAGCCCTTCGCCCTTCGAGATTCGGGCGAGCCAGTTGCATTTGCGGGTCGTGTGGTTGGACGGCTTCGCGCCGCTGTGGAACTTGCACGGGGCATCAAGGGTTTGCTCGTAGGAGAAGGCCGGCTGCCAAGCCGGCCTGCCGCCCTTGGGCTTCTTGGGTGCGGGCCGCCCTTCGGGTGGCGCGTCTTCGACCGTGGCCACCTACCGACATGGTCTTCTTCTTCTAGCACCAGGGATCGGGCCAGGCGGTCGATCCGGTGGCGGGCGTCGTTTTCGCCGATTCCCTCCCGGCGACCAAGCCGGCTGCTGAGAGTCGGGTGAGCCACTGGGGGCGGGGTAGGATATCTTTCTCCGCGAGCTCGAGGCGGAGGCGGGGTGCCCCACCATTCCATGGCTCGAGGGCGGCCGTCCGCGTCTCGCTCGATGGAGACTTGGGTCCGGCTTCGGCCGTCGTGCGGCCGCATCGATCAGTTGCTGGATGCGCCGCGTCATGTGGGGGAGATCTTCGGCTTCCAAGCCGTCTAGCTCGTCTACGGCCGCCTGGGCGGCGCGCAGGTTCTCGAGCGGGGTGGCGTAGACCGGGCGATCCACCCCAAGCGTGTCGGCGATGACGGCGCCGCGTTGCCTGACAGCGCCGGCCCGGCTAGGGCCAGCCGGAGCCGGCATGCCGAAGGCGGCACGGTCAGCTTTGCGCTGGTAGGCCTCGGTGAGGCGTCTTACGGAGGCCAACCGCCGGCCCTCCGCGAGGAGGGCGAGGCGGCGTGCCTCCAGAGCTTCGTCGCTGGCGTCAGCCGGAAGGGGGACGGACAAGTCTTGGGCTGCCGCGCGCGGGGAGTCACGGGCGCCCTCGTCAGTCGGGCCGTCGAGGCCGATAACCATCACCTCGGGGGCGTCAGAATCGCGATCGCCAGCCGGAGGGAGCGGGTCGTTGTAGACCGTGACGTTGGTGGGGAAGGTGTCGTAGGATGCCGCGTCGGAGTCGACGGGCATCGGGTCGGTGGAGCCAACCGACTCCAAGTCCGCAGCGGGCTCGCTGGAGACGTGGAGCTGGCTGAGGAGGTTGGCGAGGTGATCGGTGCCCGCATCGGAAGCGAGCTCGTCGGAGAAGCGGGCCTTGTCGAAGAGGCTGGCGAGGCCGCTAGCCGCGCAGGCATCAGCGACGCCATGCAGCGCGTCGCGGCAAGCGCCATCGGGCGAGCCAGGCTGGCTGCGCCCGCGAGGAAGGAAAAGGGTTCCCATCCAGAACAGGTCTCCGGACGACGGTGCACCTGGCCGCACGGTGGGCGCCAAATGTCGGGTGGTAGGATCGACATATGCCAACGGGTGGCTTATCATTGCGGGGGCCAATAGAACGTCGCCGGTGCCTGAAAACGGGATGAGGCGTAGACATGCACGCCGGCAAATCTTACCCAGCTTCAGGGCTCTCCGGGGAGATAACACCCCTACTGCTGCTCTGCGGGGTCTCCGCATGGTTACTAGGTTCACAGGTGGCTACAATGCTCCTTGAGCTGTTTGGGGGCAGAAGGAGGAAGAAGGGCTTAGCTCAGCCTGCCTCTTCTCCTTGTAAGTGTCTATGTCTAGAAAGAGAGTTCAACCCTTTGCATGGGTGCACCGGGGGGTTTATATAGGCCTACCCCCCGGGGGTACAATGGTAATCCAACTGGGCGCGGGGCCCAGCTGTCGGTGACTATGCCCGCCGGCTACTCCGCCGGCTTCTGGGGCCCGCCGGCTGGTGGGTCCCGCCGACTGCCGGCTCCTGGGTCGACAGGCCGGCCCCACCGGCCAGGGTCTTGTCGGCGGCCGGTTACTGTTGCTCCGTGTTTGTTGGCGCAGGCTTGGTCGGGGTAAGCGTGGCTACAGTAACGCCGCCCTGGCGGGCGATTACTGTAGCCCCGCCGCACCCTGTCTCCTTAATGGGCGTCTCCTTCGAGGAAGGCGGCAGGCCGGCTACGCGAAGCCGGCCCTTTGTCTCGCCGGCTTGAGAGGGGGTGTGGCCGCCTTCGGCATCTCTTTGCCCGAAGGGGCCCACCGCCTCGGGGGCCACGCTGGCGGCCCGTCGTGGACGGCGTCAGAGCCGCCGTGGCTACAGTGCCGCGCCGGGCGGGCCACAGCGGCCCGCACGACGCGTTGTACCAGGCGTGCTCCGGGTTTTGGGGGTGGCAGGCTCCACTATAGCCACGCCCCGCTTCATCATCGCAGAGTGGACGCGTACATCGCGGGTACGGCGTTGACTGCTTTATCGGAGCCGGCCTGGCGGTAGCCGGCCGTGCCATAGCCGGCCTTGCCATAGCCGGCCCTGCCGCAGCCGGCCATGCCATGGCCGGCCCTCCACAGTTTTCTTCATGGGGGTAAAAAGGGCGGGCCGCCCCCCCAAGCCGGCTAGGATGGCAGTCGGCTAGGGGGAGGCGGCCCAGGTCTTGAGTCTTCTTATGAGCCGGATGGGCTCATAATTTTTTCTGAGGGGCCAGAGGAAGCCGGCTGGGCTACCCATGGCTATTTACCCCGACATCAGTTCACCGCCCCAACCAAGAACAGACCCTCGCGAGGCAGTTCTTCCTTGTAGTGTTCATCATCACCAGCCCCAGGAGGCAATCCATCCACGACACACTGGAGTAGGGTATTACACCACAATGGTGGCCCGAACCAGTATAAATCTTGTGTTTCTTGCGCAGTTCTTTCAGTAGTTTAGATCTTTGTGAGACGGGGAGGTTGAGGACGTGATCTTCGCGCGCACCCCAGTGTTCGAACCTTAAGGGTCTGCCGGAACCCGAAATCCGACATTTGGCGCGCCAGGTAGGGGTGCGCCGGAATTCGTCTTCCACCGCTTCGTTCTCCTCCGACCGTCGCATCCATGTCTGACGCTCGTCGGGCCCGCGCCGAGCGCCGGGCCACCATCGCTTCTCGCGTCGCCCAGACGGCCCCCGTCGGTGGGCGTCCTCGTCGTTCCCCGTCGCCCGCCGTCAACGCCGCCACCGGCCCGGCGGGGGGCGAGCAGCAAGCATCGTCTCAGCACCCGTCCGTGTGGCAAGACGGCCGCACCGCCACTCCATCACTCGCTCCAGCCGGTTCTTCATCCCGCGCGCTCGGCGCACCCTTGGAGGCTCGAGCTGCGCTCCTAGCGGCAAACAAGCTCCTGCGCTACCGCCCCGTCGACGACGTCTACGAGGAGTGGCTCGACCGCGTCGCCGAGCTTGTCCGCGCCGCAGGGGGCTCTTCCGCGCTGTCCGTCCCTCTGCGCCACACTCCGCCCCGCGCGGGCAACGAAGCTCCAGAGGCGCACCAGCCACCTCCACTCCAAGAAGATGCCATGGCTCCAAGGCGCTTGGCCCCTGGGCGGAACCCGCTCCGTCAGGTGCCAGCGCAGCAAGAGCGGAGCTGCCAAGAAGTTCATCGCCCGCAAGGGGCTGCCAGGGCGCTCCCTGCTCCGGCACGCCGCGACCCTGCTCCAGCTCCGGCGCGCCAAGACCCCGCCCTGCTCCTAGCTGCAGCGCATGGGGACCCACAAGACCAAGCTCTCCACCAACCGAGGCCTTTTGTGGCCACCGCGGGCTGCCACGCCTACACCACTGAACTGCGCAGCGTCGCGTGGCCCGGCAAGTTCAAGCCTGACTTGCCTCCTCGCTACGATGGCACAACCGATCCCGCAGAATTCCTCCAGCTCTATGAGCTGGGCATCGAGGCTGCCAGCGGGGATGAAAAGGTCATGGCGAACTGGTTCCCCATGGCGCTCAAGGAAGGAGCTCGAACCTGGCTCCTGAATCTGGCTCCAAGCACGATCTCCTCCTGGGAGCAGATGTGCGCCCGCTTCATCGCCAACTTCCAAGGTACTCGCGACCGGCCGCCCGTCGTGAGCGACATGCGCCGCATCAAGCAACAACCCGGAGAGACCCTGCAAAAGTACATCCAGCGCTTCAACAGCGCGTGCCTCAAGATCCCCAAGGTGTCTGAGGAGGCCATCATCTCGGCCTTCTCCGATAGCGTGCGCGACGTCAAGATGAAGGAGGAGCTGGCGATGCATGAGGACCTCTGCACCTCCCTGGAGCTGTTCAACTTGGCAAACAAGTGCGCCAGGGCTGAGGAGGGACGCCTCTCCCTCCTTGAGCTGCCTGCCGCGGACCCAGAAGAGAAGAAGCCCAAAGCCAAGGACGCGAAGCGCAAGGGGGTTGCCGTACTCGCGGCAGAACCAGACACAAAGCGGGGCAAGGATCTGCCCGAACCCTCCAGAGGCAGTCGGTACTGCGTGTACCATGACCTCCACACCCACAACACCAACGAATGTCAAGAGCTCGGCGCCGTGTGAGAAGGAAGGATCGGCCGTCGCCCTGACCGTGCTGACCGGGGCTACGGCCGAGGAGGAGGAAGAAACCCAGGACGCTAGGAAGATCGCGGCCCGCGCCAGGGGTGGCGCGACTAGCCTTGCGAGGACCGCTGGCGGGACCTGCCTCGCGAGGGAGACTGGAGGGATCAGCCTCGTGAGGACCGCCCTCATGGCAATGCAGGCCTACCTCCGCTGCCGCCTCAGCCAAGGAGGAACGAAGACCGCCATCAAGACGAGGGGGCCGGGGGCTTCCAGGAGCCGCGCGCAATCGCCTGCATCCTGGGCGGAGCTCAAGCCCCAGCCTCTCAATGTATCTTCAAGCAGTTTGCCCGCGAAGTGAATGCAGTTCTCCCCAAGCTCGAAGCAACACGCCCCCTCAGGTGGTCGGCGTGCGCCATCATGTTCAGCTCGGCAGACCAGCTCAAGTGCGCAGCCACCGCCGGAGTCCTCCCGATGCTCTGCTCCCCAGTCATCAGCAACGTGCTGGTCACCAAGACCCTCATCGATGGTGGGGTAGGGCTCAACGTCCTGTCCGTGGAAACATTCAACAACCTCCAAGTGCCCTATGACCAGCTTCAGCCGACCAAGCCTTTCTCCAGGATCACCGACGGTTCCACAGTCCCGATCGGGCAGGTCCGCCTGCCTGTCACCTTTGGGGCCCGCAGCAACTACCGCACCGAGCTCATCGACTTCGACGTCGCCCACATCCGCCTGCCGTACAACGCCATCCTCAGGTACCCAGCGCTGGCCAAGCTCATGGCTGCGACTCACCACAGCTACAACGTCCTCAAGATGCCAGGAAATGGCGGAGTCATCACGGTGCCCTGCGAAGAGAAGGATGCAGTGTGTTCCCTGGAGAGAGCCTATAAGGCTGCGTCGCTGGAAGACCCAGATCGCGGAAGCGGAAGGCTTCCTGAGACCACCCCCAAGAAGAAGAAGACGTCGTCAGGCTCGGCCCCTCAGGAGGCAGGCCCTTCAGGGCCCATGTCTGCCTAGGGGGACCCTCCTTCCATCGCATAGGGAAGCGCGCCTGGCGCCCTCCTCAGGCAGGGCTCGGGGGCTCTCACCTGGAGGGCCACCGACCTAGCCAGGGTCATGAGGGAGGCGCTTGGGCACCATGTGGAAGCATGCTTCGCAGCATGTTTCCCCCGGGAAGGAGCCAGGCGAGGAGAGTCAGACCAGCACGAGTTCGTTGACAAGGCCATTCAAGAACTACAGGAGACAAGGATCATGAGAGGTTGCCGCCGCCTACCAGCCGTGGCCCCACATCCAGGCGAGGATGGCGGGCTGCGCGTCTGCATCGACATACCAGGGCTCAATCAGATCGCCACGACGGAGCGTCTCTAGCCCTCACAAGTGGGGCACTGCGGGGGTCCACCCCACAGCTATGTTCGCATGCCTTACAGCCTGCCGAGCATGGCTGCGGCATACCAGCGCCTCATGAGGGGCATCATGGAGGCTCAGGAAGACAGGCGTTCCGCGGCCTTGGCGGAGATGAAGGCAACTCGCGAGGAGTCACCAGTGCCTCCGAAGCCTCCCGAGGCCCTGGGGCCTGGGGGCTCGTGAGGATCAGCTTCCGCAGCCCACCGAGCCTACTGCACCAACGCCACTTCGCCAACGACATTCTCAGGTGACATCTTCCAAGCCTCATTCCCAGCTGGGAGCGCCCTCCCAGGGTTGCATCACTCCCAGGCCGCGTGGGTCCGTCCCCGCGGCATGTATCTGCATTTACTTTTCGGTCGTTAGTTTGCCTTGATTGGGGACGCCCCTCGGGCTGCATCATCCCCAAGCCGCTAGGGCCAGGCCCAGCGGCGTGTATCTCCATCGCGTTTATTTCCAACTATGCATTTGCCTATCACGCTTGATTGCATGATGCCCGTCCGCGGCATCCCTTCTTCTCCATGTTGACTACTTGCATGTTAAAGGGGGGTGCCTGAGCATCGCGACTCAGGGCTCTTACTGGCTCTCCAGCCCTCACCCTCTGGCCTTGTCCACGGCATCGCGACCTGGCATACCAGCGACGGCTGAGACAAGCTCGAGGGCCGGGACCCGAGGACGTAGAGTACCGGCATCTAACCAAATTTTGCAGGGACACATCTCAAGATACGGCCCAGTGTCAGGCGCAACCCGCCTAGAGATAGGGCCTTGTGAGTCCCCCGCTGGCTCACGGGTGCCCAGATACACCTCACCTACTCCAACCAGCAAGCTCTTGAATGACTAACGATCGACTAATGGCCGCCATGGCAACACCATCTTCTTTCTGTGATGACTCTGCAGGATCCATGGATGGAACTGCGCCAGCCAAGGCCCTCACGAGGTTTCCTTCACCCTCGCTCGCGCGAACCGCTTGCACGTTAAAGGGGGGGTGCCTGAGCATCGCGACTCAGGGCTCTTACTGGCTCTCCAGCCCTCACCCTCTGGCCTTGTCCACGGCATCGCGACCTGGCATACCAGCGACGGCTGAGACAAGCTCGAGGGCCGGGACCCGAGGACGTAGAGCAGAAAGGGGAGCAGAGGCGAGGGAGAAGGGGCTCGCGAGGACCTTGCCGAGCGATTCCGCTCCTACCGGCGCGCGAACCCGACGGCGCACCAGGAATAATCCCCGACTCTCAAGATAAGTCACCATCCAAAACACTGGCTACTGTGACACAGCCCCCGCACCTAAAGCAATTCTGTACTAGCGACGTCGCTTCCCTTTCTCACCGAGCAACGGCTGCTTGGGCGCCAAGGTGGACCTCCTGAGCATCGCGACTCAGGGGCTCTTACCGGACCCCGGGTCGCTCACCTCCTGGCCTTGACCACGGCATCACGACCTGGCATACCAGCGACGGCTGACGCCGCCTTGGGACTGGGACCTGTCGGCGTAGAGCACCAAGCCCTCGCGAGGTTCGAAAGGGAGAACTAAGCTATGACGAAATCAGCAACTCACACAAATCCATAGCAAAGGTCATATATTAACAAACGGGACTACAGACGCCTTACAAGCCCCCGTGGGGCGCATTTTGATTCCTCACAGGGAACGGATCCTAAGGAGTGCTAACTACACGGGCTCCAGCAGAAGATGCCATCATCAACAGTGGGCTGTCAGGCACCGGCGCCAACCACATCCAGATCAGGGTCGGCGACGGCCTGACGAGCCCGCCCTGCTCCAGGAGCGGCGCCGGCTCGGGGGCTCGTAGCTGTCGTCGCTCGTCTCCGGAGTCGCGAAGACTTCGCTGGAATCGCTGGACCCCCCGGCGCCTTCGCCAAGGGAGCGGTCGACAGGCCTAGCCCTCGCCAGGGCAAGGTCCTGGCCACCTCTCCCGCGGCAACACTCCAGCCGGCGCCCGATCGCGTCGAAGACCTTGAGGAACATCATCGCAGCGCCATCGTACTCCAGGTGGACCGCGAAGACGCCCCTCTCCTTGCAGACCCGGGCGATTTCTCTCCAGCTGCGGGACAAGTAGACCTCGCCCGGGGCGGCGACCACGACCTCAGCCTCGGTCACGAGGGCGCTGCAGCCGGCGTGCTGCAGCCAAAGCTCCAAAGACCCTCCTGGAGGGACGACGGAGGCGAAGAAGGGAGGCAGGCGGATCCAGGATTGAAGAGGAATGACGACATGGAGCACGAACTCGTGGGAGGAGCCCTCAGCATGGACTCCGGGAGGGACAACCCACGCCTTCGTGACCCGACGGCGCCTACGACGGCGCCGGCCGCGGAGATCAGCATTGACACCCTCGGGGCCCTCGGCGGGGGCGAACAGAGGAAGCGGGAACCCCGGCGGAGCCCGCTCACACCGGGGCCTTGGCTCCACCTGACGATCTTCCTCGCCCCGGCTGCAAAGGGCGAGAAGCTTCTTCGGCGGGAGCGGGTCTGGCCCCTCTCGAGGAGCTTTTCCCTTCTCCGCTGCGGAGAACCGGCGGATCGGAGCCATCACACCAAGACGGAGCAAGGATCGGGAAGAAGGAGAAAGCAAAGAGGAATGGACTAGAAGGGCACACGCCGTACAGTACTTATAGCCGGCGAAGGCCAACCACCGGCCTCCACGATCACAGGTAATCATGACACGGTTTGCATGCAGGGACTTGTCCAGCTCGCGCGATAACCAAGGCGTGGGGGGAACAGTGTCGCCCACGTCCCATCAACCGCCACATGGCGTCCAAGGCCGCAGGCTGTTAGGGCCCGCGGCGCTTCGCCCTTGCCCTTTCGCCTCTCGGCACGACCAAGTCCGTGCACGCCTTGGGCCCGGGGGCTACTGTCGGCATTCTGGGAACGGGGGTCCCCAGACTTGCCTACCTGCGGCCTGCGGCGTGGCTCGAATGGGGGCCCAACATGGCCCATCTTCATCAAGCACAAGACTCAAGACCCTCGCGAGGGGCCAAGCCTCGCGAGGCCGACGACACGGCGCATCCTCAGGCACAGCCTCCTCAGGCTAGCTCGCGAGGAGACGGAGATATCAAGGCGGGGTACCTCGCGAGGTGCCAGTGATGCAAGCCATGACGATCGAGGGTGCCAGGCGGGCACCAGCGCACGCAACATCCCTCTTTCCTCTTTGGTGCAAAGGGGGCAAGCGCATCCGCGGAGTACCGAGGCATCAGGCAAAGGTTGCCATTTCGGTGCAACAAGACCAGGACCAAGCGGACTACGAGACGGAGGTCACCATGGAGCCCAGCGCGGCGTCACCGCAGAGCCTTTCGCAGGCGAAGACCACCTTTTGTCAGGATAGATGTACTTGCTGTCCCCCTTCAAATTAGCCCGCCACTGTTGGCTCCCTTCCCGCTCAATATTTGGGAAGAGGACCAGGGCCTCTATAAATAGGACCAGCCGCCCACATAGCAAGGGGTTCGGTTTTCAGGTGAGAGGGGGATCGAAATCAGAGAGAGAGAGAGAGAGAGAGAGAGAGAGAGAGAGAGAGAGAGAGAAGGGCGACTGAACTCCTTAGTTCACCGCCCCAGCCAAGAACAGACCCTCGCGAGGCAGTTCTTCCTTGTAGTGTTCATCATCACCAGCCCCAGGAGGCAATCCATCCACCACACACTGGAGTAGGGTATTACACCACAATGGTGGCCCGAACCAGTATAAATCTTGTGTCTCTTGCGCAGTTCTTTTAGTAGTTTAGATCTTTGTGAGACGGGGAGGTTGAGGACGTGATCTCCGCGCGCACCCCAGTGTTCGAACCTTAAGGGCCTGCTGGAACCCGAAATCCGACATCACCAAACTTCAAGCATGCGGACCCTACGGGTTCGAGAACTATGTAGACATGACCGTGCGGACCCAGATGTGATCACGGGCATGCCGAGGAGTCTCGAAATGGTCGAGACATAAAGATCGATATATTGGAAGCCTATGTTTGGACATCGGAATGGTTTCGAATGAGTTCGGGCATATACCGGAGTACCAGGGGGTTACCGGAATGCCCCGAGGAGTATATGGGCCCTAATGGGCTTTAGTGGAGAGAGAGAGAGGCGGGCAGGGCAGGCCGCGCGCCCCCTCCCCCTTTGGTCCGAATTGGACAAGGAAGGGGGGCGGCGCCCCCCTTTCCTTCCGCCCTCTCTCCCCCTTCCTTCTCTCCTAGTCCAACTAGGGAAAGGGGGAATCCTACTCCCGGTGGGAGTAGGACTCCTCCAGGGCGCACCATAGAGGGCCGGCCCTCCCCCCTCCTCCACTCCTTTATATATGGAGGCAGGGGGCACCCATAGACACACAAGTTGATCATTGATCTCTTAGCTGTGTGCGGTGCCCCCCTCCACCATAATCCACCTCGGTCATATCGTAGCGGTGCTTAGACGAAGCCCTGTTCCGGTAGCATCATCATCACCGTCATCACGCCATCGTGCTGACGAAGCTCTCCCTCGACACTCTGCTGGATCGTGAGATCACGGGACGTCACCGAGCCGAACATGTGCAGATCGCGGAGGTGTCGTACTTTCGGTACTAGGATCGGTCGATCGTGAAGACGTACGACTACATCAACTGCATTGTCACAACGATTCCACTTACAGACTACGAGGGTACGTAGACAACACTCTCCCATCTCGTTGCTATGCATCACCATGATCTTGCGTGTGCGTAGGATTTTTTTTGAAATTACTGTGTTCCCCAACAGTCCACTTACTCCATTTGTCGGTGTCCACACTTTTTCCTTGTATCATCCATGCTTAGATTTATTTTCTTGTGTGTTTGAAAAACTTTAGAAAAAACCAAAAATTAGTTATAGTTAATTTACTTTCTATGCATGCTTAGTATTATTATTAAAAAGAAAAACCAAAAAGATTTCCTTGTTCTTCTTTTGCTTGTTGGGAGCTTTCACGTGTAAATAGTTTTTCTCGTTTTTGCTTTTCTATTTTATTTGCTTGTTCAAGAAAACCAAAAACTCCAAAAATATTTCAGTGTGTTTCTCTTAATTTCATTTCTTTTTATTCGAGTTGTACCGAGGAGAAGACCACGATGAAAATGTTGAGTGGCTCTCATATGAATAATTGTTGAACTAATAAAGAGCACATTTTACCTTGTCTTCTCCAGTTAAATAAAATGTTTGCAGATTCCAGGTTAGTCCACGGCACTCTTGCACTATTATTATTTTCATATCATTAGGTTGTGCAAGTGAAAGGCGATAATGGCTATATTCGATGAACTGCTCGTGGCAGAGAGAAACTGGTATGAACTCGACTTGTTCTGTCTGTGTAAATATGTTTAACCTAGTATCCATGACTCATCCCATTATGATTAAACATGTTTGCAATGACAATTAGAGATTATAGTTTCTCATGCCATGCATAAGTAGCTGGGAGTTGATAATGATTTACCTTGGATATAGACATCGCGTTAAAATGATTGTGATGTAGTATGATGATATGGTATCCTCCTCTAAATGTTCGAGTGGCTTGACTTGGCACATGTTCATGCATGTAGTTGAATCAAAACCAACATACCTCTATGATATTTATGTTCATGGTGCTCATATCCTACTCATGCTAGTGTCCAATGTTACTTATGCATAATGCATGGTTATGATCGTTGTTGCTCTCTAGCTCGCCGCTTCTCAATCTAATTGCTAGCCTCCGCCTGTACTAAGTGGGAAATCTGCTTGTACATCAAAAACCTTGAACCCAAAGTTATTCCAGATGAGTCCACCATACCTACCTATATACGGTATTATCCTGTCGTCCTAAGTAAATTTGCATGTGCCACCTCTAAAAACTTCTAAAAATATCTGTTTTTTGTGCCTAGATCGTTCATGGAACGACAGGAGGTAGTCGGTATCTTCCATGCTAAGCGGGTTATTCTCAGGTCGAGTGTTTATTCACTCGCCATTGCACGAGAAAAGGGCGATATTAGGGATGCCCAGTCCCAAACTGCAAAATACAAAAAGAGTTAATCGCTCGAATAATCAAACAAAAACTCCCAATGGAGTCCAAACCTTTACTCTTATCGCTTGGGAACCGCCACTAGCTTGTTTAGCATGGGAGCTATTTATAACTGATAGTCGTGAAGTAAATGAGAAGGGTGCATGTCTCAAAATATCATTTATCTCTGTTTTAAAATTTTGAGCTCTGGCACCTCTGCAAATCACTGCTTCCCTCTGCAAGTGGACTATCTATTTACTTCTATGTTGTGTCATCACCTTCTAAAACAAGCTCTAGAAACTGAGAGAGCACAACTGTCATGACTTATGCATTGTGTGTAGCTAATGTTGGGTGCATCATGACTTGATCTTTTCTACCATCAATTACAATGTTTAGTCGCTGCTTGGACTTTGGAGGTGCTCTGCATTTATGTTTTGCGGTCTTAGAAAGGGCTAAAGAGATACCACTATTGTCACATTATATCATGGTTGTTTTGACAACGTGTTGCCGTTCGAGATGTTTTATTATTGCTCGCTAGCTGATTATGTCATTGATATGAGTTAATATAATCTTTAAGAGTTATTGTCGACATAGTTAGTTATAATGTTGGCTGAAAATCTAGATGATGTTTAAGCTTATTTATGCAAACAAGAGCAAAAGAGTTCGTAAAAGTTTTTTCTTTTTCACTTTTAGTTTATCAACTGAATTGCTTGAGGACAAGCAAAGGTTTAAGCTTGGGGGAGTTGATACGTCTCCAACGGATCTACTTTTCCTAACGCTTTTCCTCTTGTTTTGGACTCTAATTTGCATGATTTGAATGAAACTAACCCCGGACTGACGTTGTTTTCAGCAGAACTACCATGGTGTTGTTTTTGCGGAAAAAAATAAAAGTTCTCAGAATGGAATGAAACTTTGCGCGGATTTTTATATCAATAATAAGAATTTCTGGAGCCAAGACCCACCAGAGGGGGCACCTGGGTGAGCACAGCCCACCTGGGCGCGCCAGGGGCGCGCCCAGGTGGGTTGTGCCCACTTGGTGGCCCACAGACCTGTTACGGCATATCTCTCTCAAGGTAGTTTTGGTGATTAATGACAACATGTTTGCGGACTAATCTTGTGCTTTGATTAATTCATAGATTCTCCCCTGGCATGAGACGCTTTCTTCCCCTCGGAGTGTATTTCAAGACGGTGTAGCTCTTTCGTTTCTTTCTCGATGGTCTAGTTGCGTAGAGGGCACCGTACTATCAAGAGGGGTCCGCTGGGGTATTGCATGGGTGGAATCATCACGTACACATCAGCTTCTCACCCTCCGAGCATTTCCTTTCCATTGAAGAGATCTCTCCTCTCTTCCTTGTCCTGTCTGGGTCAAAGCGGTAGTACCGCGCACCCAGCGGTAGTACCGCTGAGGAGCCAAGCGGCGGTACCGCTCCACAGTGGTAGTACCGCCCATGGCTCCGCAGTAGTAGTATCGCTGGGGGCCTGGCACCTCCGCCTTGTCCTCGGCATCTCTTGAGAGATTCCTTCTCTCTCTCTCACCCCAGCGGTAGTACCGCACTGCCTGCGGTACTACGGCCGAAGGATCACAAGCGGCAGTACCGCTCCACAGTGGTACTACCGCCCTTGACCCCACTGCCGTAGTACCGCTGGGCAGTCTGGCTCCTACCGCCTCGATTCGAGAGGTCTTTTTCTTGTGTCGGGTTTTGCGGCACTAGTCACGGTTGTAGAGGCGGTAGTACCGTTCCAGGAGAGGTAGTACCACCCTACCACCGCGGCCGCATTTGGGTCTTTTCCCTTCTAGTCTCCTCAGCGCGGCAATACCGCTGGCTGGCGCGGCAGTACCGCTGTCCTGGCGGTAGTACCGCCCCCTCTCAGCGGCAGTACCACCCTGTGCGGGGCTGGTTGGTGGGGGGCAACGGGATTGTTGCCCCCACTATAAAAGGGAGTCCCCTTCTTCCTTCTCACCTACCTCTTCCTTCCCCCAAGCTCCATTTATTGCTCAAGCTCCATTAAATACTCCAAGCTTCATTTTGCCCGATCTATCTCCCTAGCCAATCAAACTTGTTGATTTGCTCGGGAGTGGTTGAGAAGGCTCCGATGTACACTTCCACCAAGGGATTTTCGATTCCCCCACTCATCCCTAGCGGATCTTGTTACTCTTGGGTGTTTGAGCACCCTAGACGGTTGAGGTCACCTCGGAGCCATATTCCATTGTGGTGAAGCTTCATGGTCTTGTTGGGAGCCTCCGATTAAGTTGTGGAGATTGCCCCAACCTTGTTTGTAAAGGTTCGGTCGCCGCCTTCAAGGGCACCAATAGTGGAATCACGGCATCTCGCATTGTGTGAGGGCGTGAGGAGAATACGGTGGCCCTAGTGGCTTCTTGGGGAGCATTGTGCCTCCACAGCGCTCCAACAGAGACGTACTTCCCCTCAAAAGGAAGGAACTTCAGTAACACATCCTCGTCTTCACCGGATCCACTCTTGGTTATCTCTTACCTTTACTTGTGCAAGCTCTTTAGTGTTTGTTCCCTTACTTGCCTGTATGCTTGTTGTTATTGCATCATATAGGTTGCTCACCTAGTTGCACATCTAGACAACCTACTTTGATGCAAAGTTTAATTTGGTAAAGAAAAGCTAAAAATTGGTAGTTGCCTATTCACCCCCCCCCCCCTCTAGTCAACCATATTGATCCTTTCAATTGGTATTAGAGACTCGTCTCTTTATTAATGACTTTACCGTCCAAAGAGTATGGTTGATACCGTAGACGTTGTGGAGGAACACTCCGGTGTGAATCCGATCTCGTCTACGGGAGATGGGGGAACTTCGGTCTCTCGTGAGGAGTTCACTGTAGCCTTGGAGACTTTGAAAACCTCCATGACGACCGAGGTAGAAAGCATGTTTACTAAATTTCTTGAGGGGCTTAAACTATCCACTGCACCGTTGAAAGTGGGTGATCCCGCCAACAAGGTGTCGGATGCTATCCCCGACAAGGGGGAAGCTAGTAGTGGAAAGGCTCCTTCTTCTAGTGGCAAGAATGGCACCGGCATCTTTGCCCATGTGGAACCACCACTTGTTTATGGTGGACCGGTTCCTTCCACTCATTTGAATCATGCCGGTCCTCCCCCCAAGATTGTGAAAAATGAGGATTTTGATTCTTGGGTTTACCGCTTTAAACGTCATTTAAACCATGTGAACACTAACCTTTGGAGAATCATTGAAGAAGGTTTCTATCCACATGATCCAAGCAACTTCACTCCTCGAGAATCCGTGGATAATCAATTCAATGAGAATGCTCTCTTCATCATTCAAGATGCAATTCCACCCGAAGACCTACCTCATCTTCGTCCCTTCACCTTGGCCAAAGATGCATGGCATTGTGTCGTGTCTCTCTACCAGGGAAGCGCAAGCATTCAACGCTCCAACTATGAAGTGGTACAAGATGAGGCCGATGAGTTTGCAATGAAGGAAGATGAAGAACCTCGTGAGCTTTATCGGAGAGTAACCAAACTCGCGGTCTCACTACGAGATCACGGGAGCAAGGACACGGATGACAATTGGATCAAGCGTAAATTCCTCAAGGTAATGATGCCCTACCACAAGGCCATGTCCTCCGTCATTCGTCAAAGACCGGACTTCCACACTTTGACCTCAAGCGAAGTGTTGGATGAGTTTGTGGCCATGAACATTTTGGACAAGACCGCCGATAATGCGGTGCTTCGTTCTCAACGGGCAAAGAAGCCTAACCTTGCTTTGAAGGCCAAGCTCACCGTGGAAGAAGAAGAAGAGGAAGAAGAGGAGAGCAACCCCAAAGATACGAAGTATGCATATCATGAACACATGGCACTTTCTTCAAGGAAATTTTGGAGCAAGAAAAACTCGAGACCCAACTTTAGCAAAAACAACTCGAGTGGCACAAGGGGCAAGCAATGTGTAAGGACTTGCTGTAAGGACTTGCTACAATTGCGGCAACGTGAGTCATTTCATTGCGGAATGCCCGTATGAGAAGAGGGAAGACAATGGTGGCAAACTCATCCGAAAGGACAAGGCCAAGTCGTTCCCCAACAAGAACAACTTCACCAAGAAGACTCCTCCCAAGGCTTTGGTTGTGCAAGAAGAGTACAATCAGGATGATGATGATGATGATGAGTGGGTTGCCATGGCCTCCGTTGCCATTGCAACAACGTCACGGGTGTCTCTCTTCGACTCACCCAACGAGAGCACCACCGCCAAGTGCCTCATGGCTAAAACCACCAACAAGGTAACCTCCAACATCAAAACTACCATCATTAATCATCCTTCCCCAACGGATAGCATTAATGAATTTGAGGGAGCTAATATGGAGGCTAACGAGTTTGAGGCCTTTATGGGCAAACTCAAGGGAAAATCCAAGAAGCACTTTGTTGCTCTCTTGGAACAACTTGGTGAGGCCAATGACGTGATCGAGGCTCACGAAGACAACATCTCTAAGATGGAAGGGCATAGTCGTGACTATGCCGATGAGATTTCGGATCTTTCCAATGCTCTTGAGGAAGAGCGTGGTCTTCGTTTGGCTCTTGAGGAGTCATACAACATTGATCATGCTAAGTTGGAGAAAGATTATGATCATGCCCTCGTTGTTTCTCATGTGCTAAATTCCGAGAAGGCCAAACTCGGGGTTGATCTAGCTAGACTCAAAGAGGAGTTTGATATACTTGACAAGGCCCACAAGGCCTTGAAGGGTATTCACGCTAGTCTCAAAGAGTCTCATGATCAACTCCAAGTGAAGCTAACTAAGGAGAAAGCAACTTTTCCTCATATGGTTTTAATTGATAATGCAAATGCTACTAACCCATGTTGTGAGCATATACATCTTGTTGAGGAAAATGCTAAGTTGAAGGAGCAACTTGAGAGAGGTCTTGCGACTTGCATACAAGGCAAGAAGAACCTCAACGATCTCTTGATCAACCAAAAGGGAGGTGTGGTCAAGGAAGGGGTTGGGTATGTGCCCGACTCCAAGAACAAGAAGAAGAATGACAAGACCAAACGACCTCCTCCCCTCATGCAAACTTTTGTGAGGGAGGGAGAGAGTGTCCCCGGGGAGAAGAAAAAGAACAATGTCAAGAAGGGAAATGTCACCCCTCCCAACAAAGCCGGCGATTTTAATCCTTCTTATGTGTTATGCTGTGCTAGTGATGGGCATGTTTATGCCAAATTTGTTGGTTCTATTCATGAGTACATTGAATGGTCTATTTGTGTTCCTAAGACCCTTGTTACTAACATCAAAGGACCCATTACAAAATGGGTACCTAAAACCAAGCATTGATCTCTTGTAGGTGTTTGCTTCTGGTGGTGGATCATGGTTGCTCGATAGCGGAGCTACAAATCATATGACCGGAAGCAAGGACTTGGTGGTGGACGTGCACAAAGTTCCTTCTATGCCCACCAATGTCGAGTGGGGTGACGCCTCTTCCTCTAAGGTATTGGGACTTGGCAAGGTGGTCATCTCTCATGATCTCACGATCGAGAAGGTCATGCTTGTTGAGTCCCTTGCATACAATTTACTTTCCGTTTGTCAACTTGCAATCATGGGCTTTGCCACTTTCTTTGATATCGATACCGTGGCCCTCTTGTGGAGCAAGACTCTTAAAGTAGCTTTTGTTGGGCATGTCGAGAATGGTCTATATGTGATTAACTTTTCGAAGCGACCCACTAAGACCGCGACATGCCTAATGGCTAAAGTTGATGTGGGATGGCTTTGGCATCGCCGTTTAGCCCATGTCAATATGAGATCTTTGCAAAGTCTTCTCAAGGGGGACCATGTCCATGGACTAACGAATGTTAGTTTTGTTAAAGATCGTGCTTGCAGTGCCTGTATCGAAGGAAAGCTACATGAGAAGGCTCACCCTCCCACAACTATCATTTATTCAAAGAGGCCCTTGGAGCTCCTTCACATGGATCTTTTTGGGCCCCCATCCTTCGATAGTCTTGGAGGTAGAAAGTATTGCTTGGTGATTGTGGATGACTACTCAAGGTACACGTGGGTGTATTTCTTCAAGAGGAAGAGCGAGACCCAACAAACCGTCATTGACTTTGCAAATGAAGCACAACGTCAACACAATGCAAAGATCTTGACAATAAGAAGTGACAACGGCACCGAGTTCAAGAACTACACCTTGGATGAATTTCTTAGTGATGAGGGAATCAAGCATCAATATTCCGCACCATACACACCTCAACAAAATGGTGTTGCGGAGAGGAAGAACCGGACGTTGATGGATGCGGCAAGGACCATGATGGCGGAGTTCAAGTCTCCGTACAACTTTTGGGCCGAAGCCATCAACACCGCGTGTCATGCATCCAATCGGCTCTACCTCCGCAAGGGCTTGAACAAGACTCCATATGAGATACTCACCGGTAACAAGCCCAACCTCAAGTACTTCCGGGTATTCGGGTGTAAGTGTTTCATTCTCAAGAAAGGTGTTCAGTTGTCTAAATTTGAGGCTAGAGCTTATGAGGGCATATTTGTTGGTTATGCTACAAACTCTCATGCTTACCGTGTCCTCAATAAATCCACGGGACTTATTGAGGAGACGTGTAACGTGGAGTTTGATGAGAATAACGGCTCCCAAGTGGAGCAAAGTGGCACTTGTGATGTAGGTGGTGAAATTCCTCCTCAAGCCATAAGAAGAATGGGTGTTGGTTTCATCCTACCCATTGAGGAACCCCTTGTGGCCGAAGGAGAAGGACAATGCTCCACTCAAGTGGAGCCATCACCAACCCAAGGCCCACACGCTTCCGAAGAACAAAGTGAAGGCCCTCAACCTCATGAACAAGACCAAGGGCAAGATCATACTCAAGACGGTGTTGACACACCAAGTGATGCCCAAGGTCAAGTTCTCTCCCCCGAGCAAGTTCAAGATCAAGAACAAGTTCATGACGACGCTCAAGATGATCAAGTAACCGCTCCTCAACTCACCACCGAGGAGGAATTAGAGCATCGTGCCGCCAAGGTTGCTTCCAAGCTCTCCACCAAGGATCATCTCATGACGAATGTGCTTGGAAGCTTAAGAAAGGGGGTAAGCACTCGTAGACAATTAGCAAATTATTGTGAGCATCACGCGTTTGTCTCTTGTGTGGAACCCCACAAGGTCTATGAGGCGCTAGAAGATCCGGATTGGCTCAATGCCATGCACTAAGAACTCAACAACTTCGAGCGCAACAAAGTGTGGAGATTGGTGCCAAGGCCAACGGGGAACCACAATGTCATTGGAACCAAGTGGATATTCAAGAACAAGCAAGATGCCCATGGGATTATCATTCGCAACAAGGCTCGTTTGGTAGCACAAGGCTACTCCCAAGTCGAGGGTATCGACTACGGTGAAACCTTTGCTCCCGTTGCTCGTCTTGAATCCATTCGCATTTTGATTGCATATGCTTCTCATCATAACTTTAAGTTACAACAAATGGATGTGAAGAGTGCTTTTCTTAATGGTCCCATTAATGAATTGGTTTACGTCAAGCAACCCCCCGGGTTCGAGGATCCCGACTTTCCTGATCATGTGTATCAACTCGATAAGGCACTCTATGGCCTTAAACAAGCCCCACGTGCGTGGTATGACCACCTTACCGAGTTGTTACAAGACCGTGGTTTTGAAGTTGGGCTAATCGACCCCACTCTTTTTACTAAGAAGGTCAAAGGGGAGTTGTTTGTGTGCCAATTATATGTTGATGATATTATCTTTGGTTCTCCTAACAAAGCTTTCAATGAGGAATTTGCCTCTCTCATGACCTCAAAGTTCGAGATGTCCTCCATGGGAGAGTTGAAGTTCTTTCTAGGGTTCGAAGTGAAGCAAAGAAGAGAAGGAACCTTCATTAATCAATCCAAATACACTCAAGACATGCTCAAGAGATTCAAGCTAAGTGACGTCAAGCCGGCTTCCACTTCAATGCCCACCAAGTACCAACTTGACTTAGATCCCAATGGTAAAGTGGTGGATCAAAAGGTATATCGTTCCATGATTGGATCCTTGCTTTACCTTTGTGCATCTAGACCGGACATCATGTTGAGTGTGGGTATTTGTGCACGGTTTCAAGCCGCACCTAAGGAAAGTCACTATGTGGCGGTCAAAAGAATCTTTCGATATTTGGCTCATACCCCAAACTTTGGCTTATGGTACCCAAGAGGATCAAACTTCAAGCTTGTAGGTTACTCGGATTCCGATTGGGCGGGAGACAAAGTGGATAGGAAGTCCACTTCCGGAGGGTGCCAATTCCTTGGTTGCTCTTTGGTAAGTTGGTCTTCCAAAAAGCAAAGTTGTGTGTCTCTCTCGTCCACTGAGGCGGAGTATGTTGCCGCCGGTAGTTGTTGTGCACAACTTCTATGGATGAGGCAAACTTTAAAGGATTACGGTATCACTTGTGACAAAGTGCCTCTTTGGTGTGACAATGAAAGTGCCATCAAGATTTCTCTCAACCCGGTGCAACACTTCAAGACGAAGCATATTGAGATTCGGTATCACTTCATCCGGGATCACATTAGGCGAGGAGAGATCGAGCTCAACTATGTCAACACTCATGACAACCTTGCAGATATTTTCACGAAGCCCTTGGATGAAGCAAGATTTCGCGAGTTAAGGCATGAGCTAAATATCATTGATTCGAGCAATGTGGCTTGAACCCTTGCACACCCTACCACCGCTCAATTTGTTGTCTAGGTTAGGTGTAGGCATGGACATAGGGGGGTGTTGTTCTCTCAATGAACTCTCCCTCCCCCCATTATGCATAAATTGATCAAGTCTTTCACTTTAGCCATTGTTGATGGCACTTGTGCTTCAAAGACGAGTTTTGGTCATGGGCCCAAGGTTAAAATCTTCGCGGTGCCATACCTTTTGACTCAAACATAGGTGGCCTCGGCCACCGCCCTCCTTTGAAGAGGTGTGTCTTGGTCGTTTGCTGATGTGCTTTTTCTCTTACCGTTTTTGTTTTTTCGTTTCGTCGAGCAAAAGCCGTGTCTATTTAGTTGCCGTGGCGTGCTGGGCGGTACTACCGCTGGTGGTGCGCGGTACTACCGCTCATAAGCGGTACTACTGCCCCCCAGCACGGTACTACCGCTGAGGGACGGGACCAGGGGGTTAAGTCGGGGCAGGGGGAGGTTTCTTCTCCCCCATACCCATTCACTTCGCCCCTCTTTTCTCTTCCTCTCTCTCCAGCCTCCTCTCGCCGCGGGAGGGCTCCGGCGGATCTCCGTCTCCGGGGCGTCCCTCTCCATTCCCTTTGGTGGAATCGATCCCCACCTCGTTCTCTTGCCATGGATGCCGGTATTGCCCCCGTTCCTTCTTTCGTTTTGTCTCTTTTTCAGTTCTTGTTTCTTAGGGGCAATGGTGGTTGCATCTCTAGATTTTTGGCTAAATCTAGGCTTGAGTTGGTTGGAGAAGGCAACTAGACTATCTAGATTAGAGTTTGATAGGATTATTTTTGAATTTGGTAGGCCGATAGTGTCGGATCTGACCACGGTAGTAGGAAACCGCTGTTTCACCGCCTCATGCTAGGAAACTGTTGTTTATCCGCCTCAAGCAGTACTACCGCTCCCTTTGGAGCGGTACTACCGCTTGACCTAGAGTGGTACTACCGCTCCCTTTGGGGCGGTACTACCGCTTGGGGCGGTACTACCATGGACAGGTCACGGTACTACCGCTGCATGCCAATTTCCATCATTTTCCTACCTCACCTTGATCTTTTTGTTGTGTTTGTTGGCTTATGCTCATTCTTTCTGGTTGTTTTGCGTGTTCTTGTGTTTGGCTCCAGGTGATGACCATTCCGAGCAGCAAGGTCGCCGTATCAACCCCGAGCGTGCTACATCAAAACGCTACCGCACCTCAGAGCCAGCCGGTGGTTCCTCGAGCACCCAACCGCCTCCAGCAAGTGCATCTGCAAGTGTTCCTCCACCTCCTCAGCAATCGAAGCGAGCCGCCCACAAACCCAAAGGGAAGACTGTGACTGAGATGACCAACAAGGAGTTTTGGGAGAAGTGTCGCCGCAACCCCTATGCGGTGGCCCAAGAACCCACTTTGGTCAACCGCCCGTTCTGGAACCGTTTTCAGTTTGCCATCTACTTTGATGTGATCAAGGCCAAGAAGAATCTTTTTGTTGATGTTCGCTCCATTGATACTGATGCTATGGAGAAGGACCCAGAGTACTTTGGTGAAGCCCTTCAGATGTGCACTCAGTTGAACATTCTCAGGATCATGCAATTCAACAAGGATTTCGATGCGGATTTGGTGGCTCAATTTAATGCCACCGTCCATCTTGGGACGGATGTCGACAGGACTCTGACATGGATAACCAATGGCAAGCTGCTTTCTGTCAAGTGGCAGCGTTCATGGGGTTACTTGATGTGGTGGACAACGGGCTTGAGACTCCTGTCGGTTTCCGTCCTCACCGCAATGCTACATCCACCCACAAGCAAGCCATTTGGCCCTACTGCACTGTGAAGGTTCACCCAGTAACTGAGAAGAAGACCTATGAGTTGTCTCCGTATCTGGACATTCTTCATCACATATTCCGTGAGACTCTCTTCCCTCAAATCGGGAATCTGGATATGGTCCACTCTTACCTCGTGGACATGCTCCTTTTCTGTCAGCATGAGAAGGAAGCAAGCACTGGAGAGAGTCCGTATATCTCTCATGTCATGCGGTCTGAACTTCTGTCTGCCGTGTCTGAGCGCAAGTGTCCTATCTATGGTCCATTCATCATGAGGCTCATTGAGAGGGCCTGGGCACAGACTTATCCCAGAGTGTTGCTAGAGACTGGAGACTTGGTGTCTCATGAGATCAAGCGTCTGAGGAAGAAGGACAACTGGACAGCGCCTCACACAGGAGGTCCATCTGCTACTGCTGCCACAGGGGGACCGTCTGCTGATGTTGTTGCTGCTGCCATGGGGACCGAGGGTGAGGCTGCTACTGATGATCATGAGGAGAACTTTGGCCCCTCTAGTGCAGAACCGTCGTGGGCACAGAAGCTTAAGCGCAAGATGAAGAAGCTTTTCTGCATGGAGTCTCATGGTCAGTACATGACTCATGTGGCGGAGAAGCATGCCAGGACGCGCCACAAGGAGCTCATGCGTCAGATGGGAGCAACAGTTGCCAGTGGGTCTGAGGGTCAGATCACTGAAGAGGAGGACTGGATTCATCAGAATTGCCACTGGACCAACTCCGATGCTGAGCAGTTTTCGACCCACGATGAAGATGCAGAGATGTGATGTTCGAGCTCTTCCACCTCCCATCACCTGGAGTCGTAGTGTCACTCTATGCCCTTTTTGGTGTCTCGCTGCCAAAGGGGGAGAGAGAGTGTAGGGATTTGCTTCTTGTGTCGTGTTTTGAGTCGTCTTGTGGTTTCTTGTGTGTTTCTTTTGGTTTGGTTTGGTGTGAGACCTAAGTTCTAGACATATGGTGTGAGACATATGCTCCCTATCGCTACCTTATTACTTATGTCATTTCAGAGTACTGTAGTTTATTATGAGATGCATGCTTGTCCTGTCTATTCACTTCTCTCATATATCTTGTGCTTAGTATTGTTGGACTATAAAATATAGGGGGAGTGTTGATCCGAATGTGTGTGCCGTGCCTTATCTTGGTGCACACATTCTGGGGGAGCCCGTCTATATTTTGTAGTTCTTAATTTTCTTCGTTTTATTTCTTTTCCTTGCGCAAATCCCTAGTTGTCATCAATCCACCAAAAAGGGGGAGATTGTTACGGCATATCTCTCCCAAGGTAGTTTTGGTGATTGATGACAACATGTTTGTGGACTAATCTTGTGCTTTGATTAATTCACAGATTCTCCCCTGGCACGAGACGCTTTCTTCCCCTCGGAGTGTATTTCAAGACGGTGTAGCTCTTTCGTTTCTTTCTCGGTGGTCTAGTTGCGTAGAGGGCACCGTACTATCAAGAGGGGGTCCGCTGGGGTATTGCATGGGTGGAATCATCACGTACACATCAACTTCTCACCCTCCGAGCATTTCCTTTCCATTGAAGAGATCTATCCTCTCTTCCTTGTCCTGTCTGGGTCAAAGCGGTAGTACCGCTGAGGAGCCAAGCGGCGGTACCGCTCCACGGCGGTAGTACCGTCCGTGGCTCCGCAGCAGTAGTACCGCTGGGGGCCTGGCACCTCCGCCTTGTCCTCAGCATCTTTTAAGAGATTCCTTCTCTCTCGCGCGCCCCAGCGGTAGTACCGCACTGCCTGCGGTACTACGGCCGAAGGATCACAAGCGGCAGTACCGCTCCACAACGGTACTACCGCCCTTGACCCCACTGTCTAGTACCGCTGGGCAGTCTGGCTCCTACCGCCTCGATTCGAGAGGTCTTTTTCTCGTGTCGGGTTTTGCGGCACTAGTCACGGTTGTAGAGGCGGTAGTACCGTTTCAGGAGCGGTAGTACCGCCCTACCACTGCGGTAGTACCGCATTTGGGTCTTTTCCCTTCTAGTCTCCTCAACGTGGCAGTACCGCTGGCTGGCGCGGCAGTACCGCTGTCCTGGCGGTAGTACCGCCCCCTCTCAGCGGTAGTACCGCCCTGTGCGGGGCTGGTTGGTGGGGGGCAACGGGATTGTTTCCCCCACTATAAAAGGGAGTCCCCCTCTTCCTTCTCACCTACCTCTTCCTTCCCCCAAGCTCCATTTATTGCTCAAGCTCCATTAAATACTCCAAGCTTCATTTTGCCCGATCTATCTTCCTAGCCAATCAAACTTGTTGATTTGCTCGGGAGTGGTTGAGAAGGCTCCGATCTACACTTCCACCAAGGGATTTTCGATTCCCCCACTCATCCCTAGCGGATCTTGTTACTCTTGGGTGTTTGAGCACCCTAGACGGTTGAGGTCACCTCAGAGCCATATTCCAATGTGGTGAAGCTTCGTGGTCTTGTTGGGAGCCTCCGATTAAGTTGTGGAGATTGCCCCAACCTTGTTTGTAAAGGTTCGGTCGCCGCCTTCAAGGGCACCAATAGTGGAATCACGGCATCTCGCATTGTGTGAGGGCGTGAGGAGAATATGGTGGCCCTAGTGGCTTCTTGGGGAGCATTGTGCCTCCACACTGCTCCAACGGAGACGTACTTCCCCTCAAAAGGAAGGAACTTCGGTAACACATCCTCGTCTTCACCGGATCCACTCTTGGTTATCTCTTACCTTTACTTGTGCAAGCTCTTTAGTGTTTGTTCCCTTGCTTGCTTGTATGCTTGTTGTTATTGCATCATATAGGTTGCTCACCTAGTTGCACATCTAGACAACCTACTTTGATGCAAAGTTTAATTTGGTAAAGAAAAGCTAAAAATTGATAGTTGCCTATTCACCCCCCCCCCCCCTCTAATCAACCATATCGATCCTTTCACCTGAAACCAACGCTATAAAATCCTATTTTCGGAGAAAAAAATCAGGGAGAAAGAATTATCATGATCCACGAGATGGAGCCGCCGCCAAGCCCTGTTCTTCCCCAGGAGGGCAGATCTGGAGTTCGTTTGGGGCTCCGGAGAGGGGGATCTTCGTTCTTCGTCATCTCCAACCCTTCTCCATCGCCAATTCCATGATGCTCCCCACCGGGAGTGAGTAATTCCTTCGTAGGCTCGCTGGTCGGTGAGGAGTTGGATGAGATTCATCATGTAATCGAGTTAGTTTTGTTAGAGCTTGATCCCTAGTATCCAGTATATTCTTAGATTGATGTTGCTATGACTTTGCCATGCTTAATGCTTGTCACTTTGGGCCCGGGTGCCATGATTTCAGATCTCAACCATTTATGTTATCACCATTATATTCATGTTTTAGATCCGATCTTGCAAGTTATAGTCACCTACTACGTGTTATGATCCGGTAACCCCAGAGTGACAATAACCGGGACTTGTTCCAGTGATTACCGTAGTTTGAGGAGTTCATGTATTCACTATGGACCCCACTGCCATGAAAGGGTAGCACAAAAAATGCATGCAATTTTTTTAATAAAGCACGTATGACTATTTACGGAATACATGCCTACATTATATCGATGAACTGGAGCTAATGCCGAATAGTCCTAGGTTATAATTGTCACATGATGAATATCATCCAACAAATCACCGATCCAATGCCTACGAATTCATTATATTGTTTCTGCTAAGTTACTACTACTATCATCATTGTTACACTTGCTACAAAATTACTGTTATCATTGTTACTATTACTATTGCTGTTGTCACTACTATCAAAACTATCATATTACTGTGCTACTGATTACTTGCTGCAAATAATTAATCTGCAGGTGTGGTTGAATTGACAACTCAACTGCTAATACCTTCAAATATTCTTTGGCTCCCCTTATGTCGAATCTATAAATTTGGATTGAATACTCTATCATCGAAAACTGTTGCGATCCCCTATACTTGTGGGTTATCAGCGACGACGACGACGATGGCGACTACACCCGGTTCTACAGGCTCCTCGGCATGTAGAAGGCGGGCGGCGACGTAGTAATGTCGTTTTTAGTTAGTTTTAATTTATGTTTTTTAGTTTTTGTACAAATATCAATGAAATAATTGAGTTTGGACGAATTTTGTGCCGTGTTTGGCCGATTTCTTTTTTCAGAAAGGGGAGTCTGGGTGCGACCTAGGGGCGGCGGCTAGGAATCCGATCGCCCCCACGCTGATGTTATCGGTAGTTCGCCCCCAAACTGCGCTTTTTTCTAGTCGCGGGGGGGGGGGGGGGGGGGGGCTGGAGATGCTCTTACTTGCCGAATCGAGCTCGAGGGCGAGTGCCCCCACCCCCAATGGAAAAAGTCCAAAATAAACCTTAAACTTGTTGACGAAAACTAAATCAAACCCTAAACTTGTAATCCTGGAAACCAACACATCAAGCTCACTGATCCCGATCTATTTTGAACCTTGAAGGTGTTTCCAAACAGGGATTGCGACGTGGCAGATCAACTATCGGGATTGTTTGCTGCAAACGCGATTGGGCCGGCCCATCAGGCTCAAAGGGAGTTTTTTTTCTGTAAGCGCGACGTAAAAATAACCAAAAAGATACACACTAGCTGAGTCGAACTTGTGACTTGGCGCAGTCGATCTCCACTTGCTAGATAATCAGAGTTGACAACTACTAGTGCGATACGTTGAAGCCCGAAAGTAGTTAATCAGACACCAGCGTCGAGATTTGAAAACATTTTCGAGAGCAGACAATTTTGTTTTAAATCCCCAAGCATTTTCTAAGGTGCGAACACCTCTTGAAATTCCAAATACTTTTGAAAAAAGGAACAATTTTTTAAAACACAAGCATTTTTGACAAAGCGGACACTCTTCGAAATATTTTGTTAAAAAAGGGAAAAAAATTAATCCTGAAAAATATGCACAAACTTTCAGAAAATTGCTTTCTGAAATTTTGTTCATAAATTCAAAAAATGATCACGCATTTCATAAATTGTTCAGAAGTTAAAAATATGTTCATGTTTTCTATTTTTTGTCACAAACTAAAAAAATGTTCGTTGTTTTTCAAAAATTGTTTGGAGTTCCCAAGTTCTGTATAAAATTTTAAAATTGTTTGTGATTTCAAAAATTATTTAAATTTGTCAAAAGATGTTTGAAATTCCAAAAGTTGTTCACATGTTTCTGGAAAATGTTTGGATTTTCAAAAATTGCGTCGCATTTTCCTTACAGATGTTTCTGGAATGCGCACTACCAAGCGTCATGAGCAGCCTTAGGGGCCGGTGGCTAGCTGGGGTCGTTGCTCTCTCAATGCGAGAACCAGAGTTCGTGTCCTGCGAAGTACTGACAGCGAATTTTTCTTTTGTCACCTACTCCCTCCATTCTGAACTACTTGTCATAAATATGGATGTATTTAGATATATTTTAATTCTAGATACATCCATTTCTACGACGAGTAATTTAGAACAGAGGGAGTAATAATTTTTCATCGCTCCTTATAAAAGACAAGTGGCTTTGTGTAGTTTAAAAAATGTTTATTCTTATTACAAGAGTACTAAAATTTTATTGTCATTACGAAAATAAATAACAGAAAAAGAAAATGAAACAAATAAAATAGAAAAAACATAGCAGCGCGAGTGATTGCGCTAATGGCCGGCCCGTTTCGTCTTAATGTCCAACCAACCTATCAACAATCCTAGGATTGACTTTCCACATCAGCGAATAACAGCTAAACAGGCTCGAGATTTAAAATAGACCGGGATCAATGAGTTCGGTGTGCTGATTTCCGGGATTACAAGTTCAGAATTTGTTTTAGCTTTTGTCTACAAGTTCCAGGTTTATTTTGGACCCCCTATACGTTGGACCATGTTGCTCGCCATGTAGTACGCCAGCTGTTGCTACTGCTTGCACAAGCCAGACGACGGCAAGGTGGAGTTGCGCACCACAACCTCCACAAAGGAGCAATGCTACATCTGAGATGATTTGGCAGGCTTTAATTGGCATTAGAGAGGGTGGGGCCCATCTAAAATTCAGGGGGAATGTTTAGTTGGAGGGAAAGGAAGTTTACATAACAACAGTACGTAGGTCTAGCATTTTCGTCCACAAAACCATGGGGGCCCAGGTCTTAGTGGTCGCCGATGATTAGAGGGGTCGAGGCGGAGATCCTCTTAGGATGCTTCGCGTTCAGCGCGTGCATCCATTTTTTCATGGATGGAGAGCGCTTTAAAAATGCGTTGCAAAAGTCCATGGCGCACGGAGAGGCGAATATGGAGGGCAGTTCAAATTATGGCAATCTTGTCAAAATGACGACTCTGTTGGAGTGTTCTTTTACCAAAATCGTCATAATCACAGGCACTATAAAGGTTGAGAATATATAACGACTCTACTAAAATTATTCTCTTTTTTGCCAAAATCGTCACAACAATAGCGATTATTATCACGATCCAACAGATATGAGGACTCTTCTAGAATTACTGGGTGTGAGCTCTGAAGCCCAGGCCGTTGAGAGCATCTCCAACAGACGCGCTATATAAGCGCCACGTTGAAAAAGTAGTGCTTTTTGCGCGCGCGTTACCGCTCCGGGCGCTCCATCGGAGGCACAAAAACCGCGCGCGCGGCATAACTAGTTCAGCGCGCGGGCCGACGCCATCGCGCGCCGATTATTTGCTGCGTCCGCTTCCGCGCGCTGGACATTCGAGCGCCCGCTCGCAACTTCTACCTACCCCATCCAGCCGCTAGCGCCGCCACCGCTCATGCCACCCCATTTGTTCCGGCGACTGTTCCGACGCTTCCCTGACCTATCCCCGCGCCGCCGCTGCTTCCTCCGTCTCCCTCTAGTCGCCGCCGTCCGTCGCGCACGGCATTCCTCCGACGAACAGCGTCCGGCCGCCCACTGCCGCTCGGCGCCCGCAAGGTGTTCGACAAAACGTTTGCAAGGTATGTATTGCTTCAGCTTCACATTTTTTACATGAATTTGGTGCATGTTGTTTGTAGTTTTTATAGCCTAGTTTAAATTAAACATTGTAGATGAGTTCGTCATATGATTCTTCCGAAGAAGAATTTGATATGGAAGAGGAGGAGGATCTTGCAACGATCCTAGCTATGCACGTCAATAAAAAACCGAAGTACGGTGGTTCGGTTATGGGTCGGCAGAAAATTTGAAGAGATAGGATCGATGCCCAGAACAGATTGATCAGACACTATTTTGCGGATCCTCTTGTGTACCCCGAATCGTACTTCCGGCGCCGGTTTAGGATGAGCACCGAGTTGTTCAGGCGCATTGCAAAGAAAGTAGCGAGCCATGATCGGTTTTTTCAGCAAAGGGGGAATGCCGCCAGAGAGCTCGGGCATAGCACCTTTCAGAAAGGTGACAACCGCTTTGCGTATGTTAGCATACAGTATTCCCGCTGATCTAATTGATGATCACTTGGCAATGGGTGAGAGTCAAGCCATCATGTGTGTCAAGCGCTTCGCAGTCGCAAATTGCGCAAGTGTTTGGCCAGGAGTATTTGAGATCTCCCAATGCCGAAGACGCCGCAAGGCTACTGGAGATGAACAAAGCTCGCGGCTTCCCAGGTATGCTTGGCTCAATAGATTGCATGCATTGGAGTTGGAAGAATTGTCCTAAGGCATGGCGTGGCAAAAAAAAAGGGTTTCACTATAATGCTTGAAGTGGTGGCCGATCAAGAGACTTGGATTTGGCATACTTTTTTTGGAATACCTGGATCTTTGAATGACATCAACGTTCTTAATCGGTCACCACTGATGAATAAGATTGCAAATGGTGAACTGCCACCGGTGTAGTTTGTAGCAAATGGTCGTACATACAACTATGGCTACTATCTTGTGGATGACATCTACCAAAAGTGGCAAACATTTGTGAAGCCGTTGAAAAACCCGGAAGGTAAGAAAAATCTTGATTTCCACAATGCTCAGGCGGCGGCTAGAAAAGATGTGAAGAGAACTTTTGGGATTTTGCAAGCCCAATTTACTATTGTGAGAGGACCGGCTAGATTTTGGGATCAAAAGATGCTTTGGTACATCATCAACGCTTCACAACATGATCATCGAGAATGAGCGTGACCAAGATGTAGACTACTCTCACTATGAGCTCTTGGGACATTCCGTGCGAGTGCGGCAGAGGGTTGCCAGGGTGGCCCGTTTTGTTGCCTCCTTCATGCCATTCGACGTGCCGAAACGCATGATAATCTTCAGAAGGATCTCATTGAGGAGTGATGGGCATGGAATGACCGACAAAATGTATCATGATTTGTGCGTTTGATGTTGTATTGTTGAACTATTGTTGATTTATTTTATTTGTGTTCGATTTTCTTGGTTGTGTTTGAAATGCATATGTTGTTTGTGCGAGAGCGCGCACGAAGCATTTTTGCAGCGTCTGCGAGAGCTACTCTCGTGCACTAAACTTTGAGCGGCCGCTGGAGCCAGTGCTCCGCGCCGCGCAAAAACAGACGATCGACATGTTACAAACGCTTTTTTAGCGCGCCGCATGTTGGGTGATCGCTGGAGATGCTCTGAGCATAGCACTGGCCCGCTAGCCCACTGACTGGCCGAACTACATACCTACCTATCCGTGACTTTGATCCCGGTGTCATACCGCCAAAAAATTACTTCTATTATACTTCCTCCGTCTAGGTGTGTAAGTCATCTTACGAAAATCAAATACTTCTACGAGTACAACCCGCATCCTTACGGCGGCGACATTAGCACTTAGGTACGGTACATTAACTCTCATCTCGTTTTTTGTTTCGTGACATATCAAACAATAAAAAACGCGAGTCATGCATGATTTAAATGACTTGAGCTATTAAACACGACATGCAGTGGTTAATTCATTATATGCAATGTTATTAATTAGAAAAAAACATTAAGTTTTCTTGTTTCTCACTTCATCTTGGTCACGGTACACAACCTCATATACTACCATTATGACTTTACACACCTACACACCTACTCCATGGAGGGAGTACCACTCTACCTCACCCACTGTCCCACTCTCGTTGCACGCCCTCGAACTCGGTGCGCAATAATGCTACGGCGGCATCTTCCTCCCGGCCCAACCGTGCGGTGGCTTCCAAACGCCGCCTCCGTCCACCGCTTCGCCGTCGCCATCACCCGAAACTAACAAGCCACCAGCCGCCCCCCACCCCGCACATGCACTCGTCTGCTCCCACTTCGCCTCCTCGCTCTCACACACCCCACTCTGTCTCCACTCCAGCCCACGCCCCCAGCCATCCGTAACCACCGCTCTTCCATGGCGGCCGCCGACGACGATGGCCAGATCGACGACGACGAGTTCTACGAGTACAACCCGCACCCCTACGGCGGCGGCTACGACATCGCCGCCACCTACGGCGCACCGCTCCCGCCCTCCACCTCCACGTGCTACCCCGTCTCCTCCCCCGCCGGCGCCCCCGCCCGCTCCTCTCCGCGGCCGCTCGCCCCCGCGCCCGTTCCCGCTCCCGCCACGCCGCAGCCGGCACCAGCTTCGCCCGCGAAGCCTCGGCCGGCCCCATCGCCAGAGCCGGCGAGGACACCGCCCTTTTCGCCGGTTCCCGTGCCAGTGCCGGTGCCGGTCGCGGAGCCGTTCTACTGGCCCAAGCCGCACGACTACGGGGACGCGCCCCGGTGGCCGCCGGTGTACCCCACGCCGGAGGTGTTCCGGCGCTGGCCGTACCTGGCGGCGGGGTCGCATTGCTGCCACTCGCGGGGCGGGCCGCGCGACTACTGGAGGCAGTGCATGCGCGGGCTGGACTTCCTCTTCGGCCACGCCGACGGGTACGGGGAGCGGCGGATCGGGACCGACTGCCACGGGGTCCCCGTGTACGCCAACAAGAAGGGGGGAGTGGAGGACGCCGTGGTCGTCGAGGTGCCGCCGCCGACAATCGGGAATGTGCAGTGGCACGACGCCGGCGAGGTGCCGGCAACTGGGAATGCGCAGTGGCACGGCCACGACGAGGTGCCGGCCATTGGGAATGTGCAGTGGCACGGCCACGACGAGGTGCCGGCCATTGGGAATGTGCAGTGGCACGACCACGGCGAGGTGCCGGCGATTGGGAATGTGCAGTGGCACGACGTTGGCGAGGCGCACGAGCAGAGCAATGTGAGGAAATACACCGCATCATTCTTCAGTTTATCATGCTTTAGTATGCTCACTTGGCATACTATTTAGTAGTATTATGTTCCTCTGTCAGTATTATATTGACCGATTCCTTCATTGTTTTGTACTCGGAGACAGTGGCTATCTTCGTACGACAATGCAAAAGAGCATACGTATCCATACGCCCATTCTACCTATGGCTCGTATGACACGTCCTACGGACAGTCTTACAGTGTTGATGTTGTTTCGGATGAACCTACTTGGTTTCCCAATCAGAGCTACCATGATGTTTACAGAGAGGAGGAACCTCGGTATCAGGTATTTCTCAGCTCTGAATGATCCAAGTGTGAGCCACTCAGTTTTTGAATAAAAGAGGTTTCCCTCCGATTTCATTAATGAAACCAAAAGCGAGCAACAGAGTCGAGATCCACCAGGTTCCCTCACAACCGCATCAACGCCACATTAAGATCTAAAGTCTAAACACTACCGCACGGGATTACAAAAGTGTGAGCCACTCAGTTAACTAGTGACTAGTTGTCATCGTGCGCATTTAGCTCAATTTATGTATAACTTTGTTGTACTGGTCAGTTTCAGTGTTGTCAGCATATTGACTTGCTCTGCCCAATGATTAATTTGACCTTTATAAAGAGCAACATTAAACTAGAAATGCAAAACGAATCAATGAGTTGTATGTCTGAAAGATGCTTCAGTAACTAGAGTAGGCAATCCAGTCCATGATTCATCACTTTCCTTTTTCAGAACATCCGTGATTCGTTTACTTATTATACTTGCACCTGGACCTGTCCCTGCTTGTTATATTCACATCTAAACCCCATCTCAGTTTCACACAAGCGTCCTGTTATGGTGCAGAGAGTACTATTTCAGCTCAACCAATATATTGCTACAATCAAAGATTTAGTGAACGGACACCCTAAAGCTGTACTATTTGTTTGTTTAACGTGGTCATATATATTGTTTGTTTAATCTTTCACTGAATGAGGCAGCCACAGGCACATCAGTGTTGTCTAACTACACATCTGCATATATATTTGCTCTGCCTGATTGACTAATCTTATCAATGGAGGATCATTAGACAAGGCACACGAAACAAATCAAGAAGATTTTTTATAGTATGTTTGAGAGAGATGCTCCAGTAACTACAGTAGACTACCCAATCCATGATTAGTTACTTATGACTTACACCCTATCCTGCTTGACTGCTTGTTATCTTCACATCTAAGCCCCGTCTCAATTTCAATACAGGAGGTTTTGCCAAGTTATGGCATAGAAAGTACATTTTCGTCTCAACCTATTTATTGTTACAATCAGCACACTGGTGAACAACCACTGCATGTTCAGGTTGAACCTCCGGAAACATTTTATTCTCACAAGTTGGAGTACCATGAGGTTTGTTAGCTACCAATGTCATTTACTTAGCGCTTTCAGTTTTGTGTTGATACATCAGTAGTTGCTATACATATATTTGCTTATCCAGGCTGACTACATTTGTCTCCGTGAAAATATAACATGTTTCTCTATATTCTCATAATTGCTAACTACATAATATTTTGATCCTTATATAGAATTTCTCAACATATACCAACCATATTGATAATTCGGAGATATCAACACAGTCATGTGAGATACAGCCCTATGCATATGTACCTGACAGCCCAGTTGAAGCTTATCAACCTTCTTGGTCGATGAATTTGGGATACTACCAGGACTCCGCAGAAGAGGTAACTCCTCAGTATGATAATGTAAGATGTAATCCTGTCACATTTGAGATGCTACTGATACAACACTGATATAAGACCTGTTTGTTTATAAAACTGTCATATTGACAGATTATTGATTGATTATTCAGAGTACAGCTAATATATCTTTTCTTTGTTAACTCATTGTTTTGGCTAGCAGGATGCTTTCGGATCTGGTGAATACGGAGGCATGGCAAGCATATTCTCGTCTTCCTCCTATCCTCAGCAAGTAGAAGTTTATGAGCAATCTTACGGTGATGAGTACGTCCCCTTAGAACAAAATTTCCAGAGCAACTGGAATGCTTTTTCTGAAGATACCTCTGGAATCACTAAATCAGTAAGCATAAGAGCGTGTATTGTTATTATTATTATTTTCAGTGCTATAGATCAAATTGCAATGCTGGACACTTACATTTTTCTGCGACATATTTTTCCCTGTGAACTGAATGTGCTGGCATAGGCTTATTTTCTAGCAAAGCGATCCTTATCTACGAGAACCTATTATTGGAAGCAAACTCTCAGCAATATTGTACTGTTGCTATTTCTATTGTATCTCTTTGGGCAACTGTAGAATCGAATTCAGATTTTTTCCCTGTCCCTTTACGTGGTAGATTTTCTTTAATGTAAATAGCGTTAATTGTTTAATAATCTGTGACTAGCAAACAGTTAAGATAACTCAGTTTATGCCATTTTAGCAATTTAACAAGTCATGTTGTTTCTTGTGCTTTGCCAGGATTTTTGTAGGTTTGCAACTGAAAAAAGAGTTGTTTTGTATGGTTAATACTTGTATGTGGAGCAAAATAGCTTACTGTATTTAACCTGCAGGTTGATGATTGCAACCATCTGAATGGCTCCTTCTGGCCCTTTGGAGAATACTCAACATATACTGTATAGTCTATAATGTTGTAATTTCAGTTTAGTATCAAAATATCATATTCCCCCTCCGCCCCGAAATAACTGTTGTAATTTCACTTCAGGATCACATGTATGGACATTTTGATCTAATTTATTTGGCCAAATGTAAGTAGTAAACAACGTCATAGGAAAAGTGTAAGTAGTGAGTTGTTTTTGCACGATATTATGTACTACCAAATATGTGTCAGTTATGCATAAAATGCAAGGTAATAACCGCATTGCTGATCCTAGTTGCATTTGCTTATAAAGTTGTCGTTTTTCATTTTGTGTTATGTATTTGATCATGATATTTATACATTTTTCCTTGCAAAGACCTACTGTGCGCTGGAACCATTTATGGTAAGCCACCTTTGTGAACTCTTGAGGTTTGTAACACTATTATTTCATTTTTGTTCTCACGGGATATGTTTACTGGATATCTATTCAGATTTGAACCATATCACAAAAATGCATCATGCAAACTTCTCCTTGCAATTTTTATAATTTAGTATTCCAGACTTGAATCGGCACGAATATAGGCCAATTGTTGAAACTTTCTGACCATCAACCAGGCTAATTGTTGAAACTTTCTGACCATCGGTTGGTTTAATTTGCGTTAATTTCCGCCTGGAGGTGATTTAAACTTAGACTTGGACAACGCTCTCCGTTACATCTGTTACATCCTATGTGATTCAAGTCATACTTAAACAACTTCCTAGTCATACTTAAACAACTTTGTGATTAGAATTGACAACTTCCTAGTCATACTTAAACAACTTTGTGATTAGAATTGACAAATTCCTAGTCATACTTAAACAGTTTTGTGATTAGAATTGCTTGTCTCCTTGCATAGTTGTATGAGCAGGATTTGGTTGGGAAGTACTCCCTCCTTCCGGAAATACTTGTCATCAAAATTGATCGGAAATACTTGTCATCAAAATTGATAAAAGAAGATGTATCTAGACGTATTTTAGTTCTAGATACATCCTTTTTTTATCCATTTTGATGACAAGTATTTTCGGACGGAGGAAGTACCTTTCAGTACTGTGCGAACTATGGATACCAGAACATCTGAATACGATGTGTAGGACATGCTGAATATCTAGGAACTGTTTGTTCTTAACTATTCATGAAGAGGAGTTTTCGGACCTATTAACTTCCCTGAAAAAAAGTTGATCATGAAGCAAGAAAAATGTGGACATCGAAGTAGGCAGCTTAATCCTGCTGTACGTAAGACTTGCAGATGACTAAGCATTTTTTTTTTTGAGATCCAACCCTGCTCGAATTAACTCATGATATTGTCAGGGATACAGATTAAGTTTGGTTTCTCAGTCAAGCAAACATGCCTACCCAAAGGTAAGGAAATTACAGCTTTTGCTAAGGAATGTGCTTCTAAGTTTGAGTCCCTCTTCTCATGCAAAACAACAGCGGACACAAAATCCTGCATGCTTCTCTTCAGCTCAAAGATAATCGCTTTGGCCCCTCCCATGTAATCTGTCTTGAGATGGTTTACAGTATTTAGACAGTCAGTGGCCACAACAATTTTGGTGCAGGCAAGGTCCTTTGCCAAAGCGAGTGCCTCCCTCGCTGCCATGGCCTCCAGAATCTCCGGCGACACAAGTTCAGCAACAGTAACAGCAGAAGCTCCAAGAAAGTTACCTGAAACATCAGGACAAATAGCGGCAAAAGACCCGCGGTCGCCATGCCTGCCGACAGCGCCATCAACATGTATTTTAACTGAACCCGCAGGGGGCGCTGTCCATGTGACCTGACGATGAGCCTTCGCTCTCGGCTGCTGGCCAACTGGCCGGAGATGGACTAGCTCGGCCTCCTGGATGTCATTCAGATAACCTTGTATGAAGGAAAAAGTGGTCAGGGGAGACTGAAACTGCTCCTCATGAACGACTTTCCTCCTTGCCCACCATATCGACCAGAGAGTAACAAGTAATTTCACAAAATCCTGACTGCATAAGGAAGCTTGCATTTCCACGAGCCAAAGCCTCGCATCGTTGTGAGAACATGCTATCATGTGATCGATCAGATCGTCGTCCACGAGGGACCAGACGCATTTTGCCATGGTACAGTTTATGAGAGCATGTCTCCAAGTATCCTTCTGTAGCTCCGCAAAGATTCAGTAGGGATTCAGTAGGGATTGAGTTTCTGACTACGCATTTAGGGGAACGGTCTAATGATAGGTGAGCTTTCACTTGAACATTTGCTAGGCCCATGTAGGGTACTGCTGTCCAACAGGATCCCTATTATGGTTAACACTAGTGTTTGCGACTTGCTGTTTTCAGGTCAAATCTTTGCAACCGTTCTGGGCCTGCTGGGCCTGGCCCATCTACCCCTTCTATCAGGCCCTTGAATGTGAGCCTGGAAAGATAAAATCGGAGGAAGTTCTGCTGAAGCTATAGGGGTGATGGTGAGTTTGAATGCTCGAGTCTGATTTAACAATTCTTTGAAGTGTGAGTCAACTAAACCAGGAGAGAAACATCAGAGGGGCCATTAGCACACTAGCACTGAATACTCTCGCTTTTAATATAGTTAGTGTTTGAGCTTATGCGGTTGATACCTGATGGTGATAAAACAATTCTTTAGTACTCCCTCTGTTCACTTTTATAAGACATCGAAGACATTTCAGATAATGTACAAAACAACCCTTTTTGAGTTGTCTGAAATGACTTACAAAAGTGAACGGAGGGAGTAACAAATTAACAAGGTATGTGGTTTAGCGTGCTTTACCTTGATTTTTTTAGGTTTCCAACTGAAAAAAGGGAGTATTTTTTAATGATTAAATCTCATATATATACCAAAACGGCTTACAATTCTTAACATGCAGGTTGATGACTGCAACCATCTGAATGGCTCCTTGTGTCCCTTTGGAGAATACTCAACATATACTGTATAGTCTACAATATTGTAATTTCACTTTAGGGTCAAAATATTGGATAGTAACTACTGTTGTAATTTCACTTCAGGAGCACATGTATGGACAGTTTGATCTAATTTATTGGGCCTAATGTAAGTAATAAGTTGCGTCGACATAGAAAAAGTGTAAGTAGTAAGTTGTTTTTGCATGATATTATGTACCAAATATGTGTTAGTTATGCATAAAATGCATGATAGTGACTGCATTGCTGATCCTAGTTACATTTGCTTATACAGTTGTTGATTTTCATTTGCTATGTATCTAATCATGGTATTTATACATTTTTCCTTGCGTAAGACCTACTGTGTGCTAGAACCATTTATGGTCGGCCATGCTTGTGAATAGCCTTGAATCTTAGTAAACTCGAGGTTTTTAACACCAACTTTACTACTTTAAGTCCTTCTCACAGGATATCCTACCTATTCAGATTTGAACAATGTCACAAAAAATGCCTCATCTAATCACCTCCTTGCAGTTCACTGTCAGACAACCGGCCGAATTCAAGCCCTAGCAACTCACCAGTATTAACACAGAAATGTTGCATCCATCCAGGCCTCAGTTGTTGGAACCTAGAACACCGACGAGGCCTAGATCACTATCGCGAGGAGAACCAGAGGTAGACGAAGACACGGGAGTTTTTGTGCTGCGCACAGTCTGCAGCTTTTCTCATTAATCTCCAGATTATTTGTACATCAACTAACAAACAGAAAAACCTCCACGCTGCCGAGCCTACCGGACGTGCCATCCCACGTCGCCTGTCATGCGCGAGGTGAGTGCGGGCCGAGTCCTACGCTGCATGCCATCCCATGCGCTCACAACGGCCGCACTAATCTAGCTAGCTACTAACTGAAAACAAAGACAGCTTCTGCGTGTACATGCACACGAGACAGAGCCGGTTATTGAGCTAACTGAAAAACAAACTATCCTAACGGGCAAAGGATTACAAGCTCAACAATTCACCCCCTAATCCTTATGCCCAGAGACCACCTTAACGACGCCGAGCTTCTGTCGCAGCTCAATGAACTTGATTCTACCCAGCGCCTTGGTGAGAACATCGGCAAGCTGTCCGTCAGTGCCAACATGGTCGACATCCACCTTGCCATCTTCAATGCATTCACGAATGAAATGATATCGTATGTCAATGTGTTTACTTCTTTCGTGATGCACCGGGTTCTTGCTGAGCTCGATCGCCGACTTGTTGTCGACGCGCAGCTTCGCCGTCGTTGGCGCGTCGCCGGTGAGCTCACCAAGGAGCCTGCACAGCCACACGCCCTGGCATGCTGCGGATGCCGCCGCCATGTACTCAGCTTCGCAAGACGAGATGGCGACGACCTTTTGGTTCTGAGATATCCACGTGATCGCGCTGGAGTCGAGGAAGAATACCACACCAGTCGTGCTCCGGCGATCATCAACGTTGCCGGCGTGATCACTGTCGCTGTAGCCGAGCACCTCCGGCGCTGAATTACTTCCCCGCTTGTAGCAGCAACCGTACTCCAAGGTCCCGCTAACATAACGGAGAATCTGCTTCACCGCATTCCAATGCGTTTCTGCAGGCGCCTCCAGATACCTGCTGACGATGCCGACGGCGTAGGTGATGTCGGGTCGAGTGTTGCAGAGGTATCGAAGGCTGCCGACCACGCTTCTGAACCGTGTGGCATCCACGGCGTCGCCGGCGCCAGTCTTGGACAGCTGGAGACGATTCTGCATCGGAGTGTCGCTAGCGTTGCACCCCCTCATCCCAGCAGCTTCGAGGATCTTCATGGCGTAGGCGCTCTGACAGAGAGTGATCTCTCCGTCTTTCTGACGTACCTCGATTCCAAGATAATAGCTCAGGAGTCCGAGATCGCTCATGTCGAACACACTGTGCATCTGCTCCTTGAACGCCTTGATGTCGTCAATGCTGCCGCCGGTGATGATCAGATCGTCCACGTACACGCCGACCAGCAGTGTTCCCGCGCCGGTGCTCCTCCTGTACACCGCATGCTCGAGGGGGCTGCGCTCAAAACCGAGCGACGCGTCAAGCTTGGCGTACCATGCTCGGGGCGCCTGTTTTAGGCCGTACAGGGCCTTCCGAAGACACAGTACCTTTCCCTCCTTGCCGGCGATGATGAAACCCGGCGGCTGGTGCACGTAGACCTCCTCGATCAGGTCGCCGTTCAAGAACGCCGACTTGACGTCCATGTGATGGACTTGCCACCCTTGCCGCGCCGCCAAAGCCAGCAGCAGCCGTACTGTTTCCATGCGGGCCACCGGCGCGAACACTTCATCGTAGTCCACGCCATGCCGCTGCGAGTAGCCCTTTGCCACCAAGCGCGCCTTGTGCTTCACGATCTTGCCGGCGGCATCCCTCTTGACCTTGAAGACCCATTTGAGCCCTATCACACGGTGCCCGGGCGGGAGCGTGGCGAGCTCCCAGGTCTTGTTCTCGCGGATCGTGACCAGCTCGGCGTCCATGGCGCGCATCCAACACGCCTCCTCCAGCGCTTCATCCACCCCAGCGGGCTCTTCAACAACAATGAGACAGAGACCGACTTGGTCTTCTCTCGCTGCTTCCACCTCGGCCAGTACATGTGTCATTTTGCGATAGCGCGTTGGCGTATGGTCGAGGTCGTGCCGTTCCCAGTCGTAACTGGGCGGCATAGCCCAGCCGTCGTCATCTGGGGATGGAGAACGCGCTGGCGTTGTTGGTGTAGGCGGACAGCCCCCGGTGCGGAAGAGTTCGATGAAGAGGATGCCGTGGATGACCCGTCTGAGCTCGACAAGGCAGACTGCACATCGACGCTATGTTCGTCGCTGTAGACGACCACAAAGTGTTCGTCCATGGAGGTCGCCGCAGCACCTGGGGCCGGCGTCCAGTCCCACTTCCTCCGTTCTTCAAAAACGACGTCGCGCGTGACGTGCACCTTGTTCGTGGCTGGATCAAACACCCTATACGCCTTGGCTCCTTGAGCGTACCCGATGAAAATCATCTGTGTCGAGCGATCGACCAGTTTATCGATGCCGGGGCCGATCCGCTTGACGTGTGCGGTGCACCCGAAGGTGCGCATGTGATGAACCGCCGGCTTCTTCTTGTGCCACGCTTTGTACGGCGTCTGCCCATCGACGCTGTGCATGGGGGATCGATTGAGCAGGTACACCGCGGTCTTGACCGCGTCGCCCCAGAACATGGCGGGCACGGCCATGCTCTCGAGCAGATACCGCGCCATCTCCACCACGGTCTGGTTGCGCCCCTCGACCACGCCGTTTTGCTGCGGCGTGTATGGCGCGTGGTGCAGTGCTTGATCCCTCCATCCTCGCAGTACAGATGGAATTCAGTGGAGTTGAACTCGCCGCCCCGATCAGAGCGGAAAGCCATGAGCCGGCGTCCAGATTCAGCCTCTGCAAGGGCCTTGATCTTCTTGAAACGTTGAAATGCCTCGTCTTTGGATTTGATCACCTCCAGCCACATGTAACGTGAGTGATCATCAACAACCAGCAGGAAATACCGATTACCTCCGGTCGTCGCCGGCTTGATCGGACCGCAGAGGTCCGTGTGGACGAGCTCGAGCGCGTGCTCCGCGCGGTACGCCGAGGCCTGCGGGAACGGGAGCCAGTGCTGCTTCCCCAGTGCGCATCCATCGCAGTACTGGTCGACGCGGTCGACGAGGGGGACACCATTTACCATCTCCAGGCGCGCGAGATCGCGCAGCGCCCTGAAGTTCAGATGGCCGTAGCGCGAGTGCCACAGCCATGCCGTATTGTCGCCGCTCGCCAACAGGCACACCGGCTTCGTCAGTGCCAGCGAGAGGACGTAGAGCCGCCCGGCGTTGCGCGCCACGCGAGCGAGGAGCCGCCCGTCCGGATTCCGGAGGCGAAGGACCCCGTCGTGGATCACCGTCTCGCAGCCGAGCTCATCCATCTGACCAATGCTCAAAATATTGCTGCACAGACGTGGTATGTAATATACCTCAGAGAGCGTCAGATGTTCACCGCTGTGACACTCGAAAAGGATCATTCCTCTCCCCTCGATCTGCACACTGGACCCGTCGCCGAGCTTCACAGTCCCCCGCGCTCCCACGTTGAGCTCGAAGAAGATATCGCGGCGTCCGGACATGTGGTTGCTAGCCCCGGTGTCCAAATACCAGGAGGTGTCGCAGTTGCCGCCTTCCTGTGCAGCGCGTGCCTGGGAGCATTCTTCGTTGAGAAGAACCCGCTCAACCGGGCGCTCGGTGGTGACAGTGAGCACGGTGACCATGGCGAGCAGAAGTGTCGCCTCGTCGTCCTGGTTGCCCCGACCGCAAGGTTCGCCTGATCCTTGCGTTCACGACGCGGCTCGGTGCAGTGATTCGAGAAATGCCCAGGTTTGTTGCAGTTGTAGCACTTCACCTGAGACATGTCGCGTTCCCCGTTCGGCGCGCCATCGCGGCCGCTGTTTCCGCCGCCGCCCTGACCGCCGCCCCGACGAGGCTTGCCGCGACGATGATTTGAGCCGCCGCCTTGTCCACCGGACCCGCCTGGCCCGCCGAAGCCACCATGGCCGCCGCTTAGGCTGCCACCCTAGCCTTGGACGCGCTGGTTCTTGCGCGCGTCCCACCGCGCCTCCATCATCAGGAGCTGGGGCCCGCTGCCTCCACCTTGATCGTTGGTGAGATAGCGCTCCTCCGCGGAGCGCAGACGGACGACGAGCTCCTCAACTGAGACCGTGTTGAGGTCGAGCATCATCTCGATGGTGAGGGCGATCTGCATGTAGCGAGGCGGGACGACGGTAGGAACTTCTGTACCACTCTCACCTCGTCCATGGTGTCGCCGAGCGAGCACAGATTGTTGACGAGCGAGGTGATCCGCATGCTGAACGCGTCGAGCGTCTCGCCGTCGCGGAACGTGATCCCCTCGAACTCGGAGCGCAACCATTGCACCGTGGCCTCTCGCACGCGTGCGACTCCCATCACTACGAGAAATATGTTAACTTGTGACCACCACTATTGGTCACTGAATGGTCACAAATTTCCATTTATGACCTTTTTGTGACCAAAAACATAAGGTCAAAAGCTGGCCGTCATAAACTGACTATAGCGACCTTTCTTCTGGAATGGTCGAAGACGTTTATGACCAAAATACGTCTACTGTGGCGTTTTGGTCACTAGCAACCTCCCCAGGCCACGTAGGCATCCAGCGTGGCAATCTGATGTGGCACAAGAATCAGCCCGGTCCAATTCGGTGTTTATATGGGCCGAGCCCATTAATTCAACCCATTTATATTTATTTTTCCTGTGAATTTTTTGTCAGCTTCATGGACCAAGCCCAACATTGCAGCCTTTTTATTTTTGGCCCATGGCCTTTTTGTCTCAACAGTTTCATTTTTTTTCTTTTTTTCTAAATTGGGTTCACTAGTCAGGTGGGTCCCCATTGTCAGGTTCTAGTACTGGGTCCTAGCCATCAGGGCAATATTCTTCATTTTTTTATTTCACGCAAATAAATACCTGGTATTTAAATTGGCACACAGAAAACACACGAAATACTTCAAATATTATCATCCATCAAAGTGGTACATCATATAACACACATACAAATGTGATGAACATCAAGTTTACAATCAGATAACACACATACAGCCCAAGTCTATCACAGGAGCCCTACAAGTTCTGCTACATCATATAACACACAAAAAGAATCAGCATTATTCCAATGAAGTAGCTCCCAGAACTAGCACACATACAAGTTCTGTTACTCCCAGACCTAGCTCAATGAGGTAAAACTATGCTTCATCCCACTTTTTTGTCCTGAATGAAAGGCCAGCATCTGCACATTGTAGAACAAAATGTTTAGGAACAAAATAAAAGTAAATCTAACAGCAAAGTATCAAATAAAACAAAGTATTAAAAATTGCGGTAATTTAGTTGGCAGGTACGCAATACCATGGTTTTAATTTAACGGAGTTTTTTAGAGTATTCAGAATACAGATCAAGTGTTTGGCTACAACACAGAATGTTGTAAAATGTGTTGACTAGCCCTTAGGCAATCGCATCTAGCTAGCCGATGTGGCAGCAATGCAAACACGAGCTGGCTGGTTGTGTACTGTTTCTGTTATGTTAATCTAGCTAAGCAGGTTGGCTAGCCCTTGACATTCAGGTCCATATTAACCGAAGCATACATAGACAATAGATTTTGGCATGCTAGAATTCTTACTGCAAACAAGATTGTTTGTCCAGTAAATTATTCGTTAGGAACATCTCAAGTATACAAGAAAAAGGATAATGATTCATTATCCATATGAGGGTGACCTCTGTGGTGCAGTCTATTAAGCACGAGTGCATTAAGAAACCCCAAAACAAAACCCTAAGCAACAAGATATCAAGCAGAGGCCCACAATTCAATGTATTTCAGGCCATGGGGGCACCAAACTGTATAACCATGCATGCAAAGGAAGCAAACAACACAAATAATGGCATTTAACAAGTGCACCAATAGTTGCATTTAAGGTAAACAAGAGCTGCATAGCAGAGTGCAAGAGAATGACAACATAATTATTGCTTGCTGCAATCTAAACAACATCACCACAAGTTCTATGATGCATCCAAACTTGTGAATTTGTGCACAGATCCAAGCATGATACTACGTGAGTCAGAAGTGTGCTGCAGATTGCCTTTGCCAGGGAGACCTAAATGCAGGAAGTGTGCCACAGACCCAAACAATATCACGGACATAAGCTAATCAACGGAGGAAGAAGGAGGACACCGGGACATAACCTGTACATGAAGATGTCGCAGTTTGCAAGCAGCCCTCCTTCTCCGCCTCCCACTGCGCACATGAGGTCTTCCAGGGATATGTTGTTCACCAGATCACCACCTCCCTGCATGCCACACACACACACACACACACACACACACACACACACACACACACACTGTTCAAGTTAGATTACATACAGACAGCTAACATGCCTATACTATAGCATCAACATGAGCCCTATACTATAGCATCGGTTGGGTAATTGGGCTTGAACAGTAAACGAGTAGCATCCAGTATATGAGGCTAAATAACAAGGGAAGTTTCAAAGTCCCTGAGTAATGAAAACAAAGGAAAGTTGTGATTCAAACAGGTTCAGACTTTTAGAGTAATGCTAAAATTAGGAAAAGGCACTTTTTGTCAATCACATGCTCAGATAAGAGGCAAATGGAGATTCAGTCTGAAACTATGAATTAGTCGTCGCTAGAAATTCAGACTAGGAAGCCCTGCATATTGCAATTTGGTAAACAGAGAAGAAGTGGTTCAGAGACAGTGTGTGTGTTCACATGTCTCAATACTAAGGATAACACATGAAGATAAGTACATTAACTACTAACTAATCACAAAGATATTAGCATCAAGCCATCTTAGTCAATTAGGGGCAATAGAGCACATGTAAGGCAACACTGGAAACAAGCAAAGGAGGTAGTATCTGCATATATAATATAACTGGAAAGCAGCTTCGTGCCTAAGAAAAATGGATGGGTCGTCACTTGCCTTGACGATGTTCTCCATTCCTTTGGTGATGAAGTAGTTGAAGGAGTCATTGTGCTCCTTCACGAGACCTCTGACCTATGGATTCAATCAGCCAGACATACACATGTGTCAAAGCAAAGGAATCGATGTGAATTGAGGCATAAATCAAATGACACACGTGTCATACCAAACGAATTGAGGCATAGAGCAAATGATTAACCCCGTTGAAAGGAAAGGTGGATCAACTAGCGTACGACAAAGAGGAACCCAACCCTGTGCATTCACAGGACCAAATAATTGATCAACCCACCTGCCTCAAATGCAAAAGCTGCAAGATCTTCTTGGTCTTTGGGTGCATAGCATTGATACTGTAGTAAACATTTCAAAAAATTAACATCAAAACATGTGCACACAAATCTAAATCAATGCAGATAGCAATGATCAAGTGGCAAGTGATGCCTTACCCACGGATATGGACGACAAACAACAGCTTTGCCTCGGGACTGACATAGAACCCACCCTTCATCCGGGCCTCATGCTTAAGTTGCACCAGCTCCTTGTCCTGCTCACAACACCCACATTAGCATTCCATCGGGCAGAAACACAAACATGTCAATGATCAATCGAGCTAGATTAGACCTATGTGGTATTGGTACATATGTTGGACTACAGCAAAACAAATAGAATCTAAAGGAATTAAACAAAACTAACACGACTCTACATAGATATCAGTGGACTCGCGGTAATGTACAGCACAAAAGCAAACAAAAATGGACATGTATGAACAAATCTCGCATATAGAACTGGTAAACTCCGATTAGCCTTTCCCTATCGACTGAAGGAAGGTAAAGCATATAGTTGAATACAGTCCAAATTCCACATGGCAGCGCGGCAAAACCTAATCAGTGGTACAACCGCGCGTAGCAAGTTTGCAGAGCGAGAATCTAATCAACATCCACAAACGAGCAAAGGGCATTGGATCGAGCGATCTGACCTGGGCCTAATACTCTCCGGCGTACTGCTTGACGCGGGCGTAGATGACCTTGGTGTTCTCCGCGTCCTTCTTCTTCTTGTCGGCGACCTTCTTCTTCTTCGCGGCGACCCAGAGCTCTCCCCTCTTCCTCTTGAAGTTCATCGACTGCGGCACCGGCACCTTCGCCGCCTCGAAGGCCATCTGCGCGGACGCAATCAACCATAGATCCTTCAGGCTTAGATCGAGACGGGAAGGGGACGGCGGTGGGTTCGAGCGACCGGTGCTTACCTTGACGAGTTGCGCCTCGTTGGAGAGGAGACGGCGAGGGTATGGGGAGAGGCGGCGGCAGTGACGGGGTTGAGTGCGCGGATTAAGTAGGGAGAGGGGAAACGAGGGCATGGTGGCCGTGGGAGGAGGTGGTCGGTGCGGTCGAATGGATCTGGGATGCAGAGGGGAGAAGGAGAGGCTAGGGGCGCCGGCTGTGGAGTAGAGGGCGAAGGGGGCGGCGGGGGTGGTGGGGGCGGCGGGTCGTCGATGGTGGCAGTGGGGGCGGCGACAAAGCAGGCAGACGGTGGGGGAAGATGGTGGGCGGCGGCGCATCATCGGGAGCTAGGGTTGGGTGCGAGAGTAGAGTGGCCGCGTAGGGAGAGGAAGAGAGAGGGGTTCGAGCGGTTCGGTGGGAAAGAAAGAAGGCGGGCGGCGGGGGGGGGGGGGGTGGATGAAAAATTACCATGAGGATAGAGCTAGGGTTGGTGTGGAAGGATCGAGGACTACCGTTGGATCAGCGAGCATCCAACGGTGCTTGATGCACGATCCGCGTGACACGTCTATGGACCAATCATAATGCAGTATGATGTTATGACCATCTAAATTGGTTGTAGTTGACTAAAAATAACGTGTTAAAATCATGTCAGCAATTTTGTGACCTGAGAAATTAAAAAAAAATATTTGCATAAGTTTGCATCTTGAAATAGTTTGGTCAAATGAGATTATATTTTGCACAAGTTTGCATCTTGGAATAAAAGCAATGTTGACTAAAAATGTTTTCATTTTCTTTGAATGAAAAATTCATTTTCTATTTTTTGAGTGCCCAAAATGAGTTTCTTTGTGAAGGACCTATCATGTATTTGTTGCAAAATTAGACCAAATCAATTTTATGAAATATTAGGCCATATATAATGCACAATTGACAAAATGGTTGGGTGTCAAAAGTTTCGATCCACCTCTCATGAAAAAGACAAATTTCCGCCGATTCAGCAGAAAGCGGGTAAAATTTGAACTGCAGGTGCCTCATAGTTTGCTCTTTATTTTTTTCAAAATCATTTCTAGGTACATAAGTATCTATTTAATGAGAGAAACACAATAATTTTTCCAAAATTCAACCACTAGCTAGGAACGGTCATTCCCGCCGTTTTGACCGCATTTTGAAATGGGCATAAAAAATTCAAAAAAAAATAAAAAAATGGGAAACCTTCACATTGTGTCATTATATGTGGGCAAGTTCTCAAGAAAAATAATAAACTTGTAATATGGCAATTATTTTAAAAAAGTGTTCTCAGAAACGAGCTATCACTTGTGGAGATCAATGGCTTTGAAGCCAAATGATCAATCTTATGGCCACATTCATGACATAGTTTGTTCAAATAATCTCATATTGTGTACAAGGGTGCATATTGGAATGAAAAACAATGTTGCCTAAGAAAGTTTTCTTTTTCTTTGGACGAAAGAACCATTTTCCATTTTTCGAGTGCCCAAAAGGAGGTTTTTTTGTTAAGGACCTCCCAAATAATTGTTGCAAAATCGGACCAAATCATTTTTCTAAAATACTAGACCATAATTGACCAAATGGTTGGGTGTAAAAAGTTTTTATCCACCTCTGATGAAAAAGACAAATTCCCACCGATTCAGTTGGAAGCGGGTCAAATTTGAATTGTAGCTGCCTCGTAGTTTGCTCTTTATTTTTTCCAAAAATCATTTATAGGTACATAAGTATCTATTTAATCAGAGAAACACAAAAAAAATTCCAAGATTCAACCACTAGCTAGGAACGGTCATTCCCGCCGTTTTGACCGCATTTTGAAACGGGCATAAATAATTCAAAAAAAATAAAAAAATTGGAAAACCTTCACATTGTGTCATTATATATGACCAAGTTTCCGGGAAAAATAATAAACTTGTAATACGATAATTATTTTAAAAAATGTTCTCAGAAATGAGCTATCATGTGTGAAGATTCATGGCTTTCAAGCCAAATGATCAATCTTATGGCCACATTCATGGCATAGTTTGTTCAAATGATCTCATATTGTGCACAAGGGTGCATATTGGAATGGCAAACAATGTTGCCTAAGGAAGTTTTCATTTTCGTTGGACGAAAAAATCATTTTCCATTTTTTGAGTGCCCGAAAGGAGGTTTTTTTGTGAAGGAACTACCAAATAATTGTTGCAAAATTGGACCAAATCATTTTTATAAAATACCAGGACATATTTAATGCACAATTGACAAAATGGTTGGGTGTAAATTTTTTTGATCAACCTCTCGTGAAAAAGACAAATTTTCGCCGATTCAGCTGGAAGCGGGTCAAATTTGGGAAGCGGGTCAAATTTGAACTGCAGCTGTCTCATAGTTTGCTATTTATTTTTTTCAAAAATCATTTCTAGTTACATAAGGACCTATTTAATCATAAATATATGGTTTGGTGGCGATACGTCGAAGTTTGGGCGGTGGCCGAGGGCCCCAACTCTAGAGCGCGTAAACTCGCATGCCCGTCGCGTGGTCACCGCGTGACCGTAATGTTGCCATATGTTCTGGGTGGCATAGGCATGTCTAGTGGGTTGGGCACTCCCCGGGTTGGTGCTAGGAAGAAAATTACAACATAAGATTCTCACGAGGAGACCGATCGATGCTCAAACATGAATTAGCAGCCAAGTGTTTGATTAGCGGTACGGGAAATGCACATAGCCAATGGGCATGAGTTTTGGCTGAGGATGATCATCTACTAAGGATAATGTCTTCACAAATTTTTAGCTCAAAAGGAGGATCCTAGGTGGTACTTGCTTTGCAAAGTACCACACTGGACAAAAATATGAATGTTGAAGCTAGGCTCAAAATAATGAATGGATTGAGCTGAAATTTTGTGGAGGATGGTTATTTGGGCATAGGAAAGTATTGTAGAAAATTGATACCATTTGGACATGCCAAAGTAGTACTTCCTTCACAATGCTCTTCTATGGACAGAAATTTGGGAAAACTAGTGAGAGAGATTGGATGAATGAAAAGAGGTCAAAATTGGTGTAGGTAAGTTACTTAGGTATGGTCATGCGCTGGTAAATTTTCAGATCATTTGGGTAAGCCTAGCTAGTACTTACTTCACAAAGCTTCTCTCGAGATAGAAACTTTGGAAATTTTCCGAGAAAGATTTACTAGGAAAATTGAGCTGAATATTATCATGTGGCAATGATTTTGGTATGGAAGAGTGCCCGAAAAAGTTTGAGGGTAATAGGAGGGGTCTATATAACACTTGCTTTGCAACATGCCAATTTGGCCATAAAATATAAATTGAACCTGGGCTCACATAGATGATTTGACTGAGCTGCAATTTGGAGAATGGTGATAATTTGGGCATATGAAGAAACTGTATAAATTTCATGTCATTTAGAGATATAAAAAAGGTACTTCCTTCATAATGCTTCTAGGTGGACAAAAACTTTGGAAATTTGCCGAGGAAGATTTGCTAGGAAAATGGAGCTAAATTTTGTCATGCGGTAATGATTTGGATAGGAAAGAGTGCCCAAAAATTCCTAGGACAATCAAGAATATATAAATAGCACTTTCTTCATAAAGTGTTGTTGTGAACATAATAGGAAAATGAATATTGTTGAATTAGTTTTGAACTAGGCAAGGAAGGATTTTTACATATTTGATGAAGATATGACCCAAAGAATTTATGAGATTTTTTTAGTAATTTTGGGAATGATAGAAATATAGGTTGCTTCACAACCTAGGGCAAAAACTGCCACATGGACATGCCACATAGGCAAAACTGATGAGATGACGCCTAGTCATCACAACCCACCACAATCTACAAGGCTATGACCATCTATATTGGTCATGATCAGCTAGAAATAAGGCAGCGGACTAGCACTATTTGCTTTGTGACCATTTCGTGTAAGGAAATTACGACCTTTCTGACCAAAATGGTCGCAATGGTTTAGGGTTTGGAGCCCCCTGAACAGCTTTTGACCAATTGGTCTAAAATGGTCATAGATTTATGACCAATTCTTCGAGGGTCACTGACAGAAGGTCATAAGTTGACACATTTCTTGTAGTGCATCCGCATGGTTTTGATCGTATCCTATGCCTCCTTCGCGGTCTTCTTTACCACGATCGTGCCCACCATCTCCGGCGGAATGGATCGCAGGATGGACGCCAGCGTCGACTTGTCGTTGGGGACGCTCGACGGGTTTCCTTCCACCGCGTCCCACATCAAGTTTGCATCCATGTTGATCTGCATCAGCATAGACCACTCCAAGTAGTTTGTCGGCGTGAGCATCGGCCACACCGTGGTGCCGCTCGGGACAAGGCGCTCGTGGACGACGACCTCCTTGCCGTATCGGCGGGTGCGGCTGCGACCGCGGCTACGACCGCAATCGGGGGTCGACGAGCGCGCGCCACCGCTGCCGCTGCCGTCGCCCTGGTGGGCTGCAGTGCGCGCCGCTGCCGAGTTCGCCGGAGAGGTCGAGCCGGCCATGGTCACCGAGAAACAACGCGGCTCTGATGCCACTTGTTGGAACCTAGAACACCGACGAGGCCTAGATCACTATCGCGAGGAGAACCAGAGGTAGACGAAGACACGGGAGTTTTTGTGCTGCGCACAGTCTGCAGCTTTTCTCATTATTCTCCAGATTATTTGTACATCAACTAAGGAACAGAAAAACCTCCACGCTGCCGAGCCTACCGGACGTGCCATCCCACGTCGCCCGTCATGCGCGAGGTGAGTGCGGGCCGAGTCCTACGCTGCATGCCACCCCATGCGCTCACAACGGCCGCACTAATCTAGCTAGCTACTAACTGAAAACAAAGACAGCTTCTGCGTGTACATGCACACGAGACAGAGCCGGTTATTGAGCTAACTGAAAAACAAACTATCCTAACGGGCAAAGGATTACAAGCTCAACATCAGTTTGTTTGGACTCGTTAGCTATTGTCGTTCAGCTTCTCTCTCCTCTCATCTTGTCTCTCCGTAAACACTCTCCTCTCATCTTATCTCTCCGTAAACGCTCTCCTCTCATCTTGTCTCTCCGTAGACAGTGCTAAAAGTAGGGCTCCAGACTTGAAAGCAAAGTAGTACCACAAGCTTGAATTGGCATGAATATACAACATGTAGGCTAATTGTTGAAACTTTCTGACTGTCAAACAGTTCAATTTGCGGTGATTTTAACTTGGACTTGAGTTTCAAACCAAATGTGTTGTTTTGGATTTGCACACCGCTGTATTGTTCTACATTTGCCACCATGCCCCATCCGATCCGGAGTTTTGTTGTGTTACTACGTCCCTATGGTCTGTTATGTAGCTGGAATCATTAGCATTGTCATGACCTTTTTGTTAAACTTCCTTATTATACGTAAGCAAACATCTCTGCGACTACAATTGCTTGTCTCCTTAAATCTGCAGGATTCGGTTGGGATGTAGCTTTCAGTACTCTGCAAACTATGGACACCCGAACATCTGAATACGATATGTAGGACATCCTGACCTTCTGGAGTTGTTTAAGTGTCTTCATGCCGATCAACTTGACCTATTTAGGCTAAATTTTGATGAGATTGTTTTGTTGCCGAAAATTAAGGAGGCCGAACGGATCCAACAGTTCAGACCCATATGCCTCCTTAATGTCAGCTTCAAGATTTTCACCAAAGTAGCTACGAATAGGTTAAACTCGATAGCTGACCATGTTGTCCGGCCATCTCAAACGGCCTTCATGCAAGGAAGAAATATACTAGATGGTGTAGTTATCCTTCATGAGACCGTCCACGAGATGCACCGAAAAAACATGAGTGGAGTGGTATTCAAAATTGACTTTGAAAAAGCCTATGACAAGGTCAAGTGGTATTTTCTCCAACAGGCCCTAAGGATGAAAGGTTTCTCCGATAAATGGTGCAAGTGGATCCAAAATTTTGTAACTGGAGGTAGTGTGGCCATCAAAGTCAATGATGATGTAGGTCATTACTTTCAGACAAAAAAAGGACTACGACAGGGTGACCCCATGTCCCCAATGTTATTTAACATTGTTGCTGACATGTTGCCTATTCTAATTGAGCGCGCAAAGCAGGATGGACAGATTGCGGGAGTAGTGCCACACCTTGTGGATGGTGGCCTCTCTATTTTGCAATATGCCGATGACACGATTCTTTTTATGGAACATGACCTAGACAAAGCTCGAAATCTGAAGCTATTGCTTTCAGCGTTTGAGCAAATGTCGGGCCTCAAAATTAACTTTCATAAAAGTGAATTGTTCTGCTTTGGAGAAGCCGTTGAGGCGGCGGCCGATTATGCTGACCTGTTTGGTTGCACACTTGGCCAATTCCCGATTAAATATCTGGGAATACCCGTACATTATCGGCGTCTCACCATTGCGGAGTGGAAGCATGTGGAGGAGCGTCTAGAGAAACGGTTGAGCAGTTGGAAAGGAAAACTACTCTCAGTTGGTGGTCGGCTGGTTTTGATCAACTCCGTCCTCACAAATATGGTTCTCTATATGCTTTCTTTCTTCCAACTCCCAAAAGGGGTCCTGCAAAGACTGGACTACTTTAGATCCAGATTCTTTTGGCAAGGAGATGGTGAAAAGAAAAAATACAGGCTGGCCAAATAGAGCATGGTTTGTAGGCCTAAAGACCAAGGTGGCCTTGGAATTCATGACCTGCAGGTCAAGAATGAGGCCCTTCTCAGTAAATGGTTATTTAAACTTCTTACCGAGGATGGTGTTTGGCAAACCATGTTGCGCAACAAGTATCTAGGCCAAAAGGCGGTATCCCAGGCATATTGGAAACCTGGCGACTCGCACTTTTGGGCTGGCCTAATGGCGGCAAAGAAACATCTCTTTTGCTTTGGGTCTTTCGCGATAAAGGACAGGTCGGAGATTCGTTTCTGGGAAGACATCTGGCTAGGCAATGCCAGTCTCAGAGAACAATATCCAGCCTTATATAACATCGCTCGCGATAAGAATAATACTATTGCGCACGTGCTCGGTTCTTCCCCGCCGAATATTTCGTTCAGGCGGGATCTGATTGGCCCCTGGCTTGTGTCATGGCATAATCTTTTATCCCGGCTGGATTCGATTAACCTGACACAAGGTCGGGATGTGTTTCGCTGGAACCTTACTACATCAGGGTCTTTCACAGTGGACTCTATGTACCGTGCACTCACGCATTCTGAGGTACCAACGAGTAATAATAAGAAAATTTGGAAGTCTAAAATTCCACTAAAAGTGAAAATCTTCATGTGGTATCTCCGTAGGGGAGTTGTGTTAACCAAAGACAACCTCGCACGGCGCAACTGGCGAGGGAGTAAGAAGTGTTCTTTTTGTACTCATGACGAGACAATCAAACACCTCTTTTTCCAATGCAAGTTTGCACGTTCTACGTGGTCAGTCATCCAAATAGCGTCAAATTTGTATCCGCCCATAAGTGTTGCCAATATTTTTGGTCATTGGTTGGACGGTATTACAAATAGGTTCAAACGCTAATAAGGGTGGGAGCGTATGCCTTAATTTGGTCGCTTTGGCTATGTAGAAATGATTTGGTTTTTAATGACAAAAATGCTTCTCCTCTACAGGTTATTTTCCGGTGTACGCACTCGCTACGTACGTGGTCTATACTACAACGGCCGGAGTACCAACCGCTGTTCATGGCGGTGTGTACGCGATTGGAGCAGGTGGCTACGGAGGTTTTTTCCCAACATGAGTGGCAGCATAACCTACGGATGGAGCCACCACCTTCTTTGACATAGGCATAGTGTCGGTCTAAAAGACTCTACTGTTGCCGGCTTGTCGATTTTTATTTCATGAATTTTGTCAGACTTCTGGATTTGGCTGTGTGCATCTTAGTTATGCAGAGGCCGGGTGTTACTCATAACTAGAAGAACGCCCGTGCGTTGCAACGGGGCCACATTAACTTTAAGAGTTCAATATTAATATTCTCATACATATCAATCCTTCTCCTCCTTCCGTCTGCCACCGAGACAGGGACCTAGACTTTGTGCTGCTCTTATTGATTTCAAACCCAGACGAGATGGGGTGGTGGGAGGGGGGACGAAAAAACCCAGACGAAACAAAGGAGAAGGAGAGCCTCATCAGTAGCATCATGGTGGATTTCAAGCCTAGCGTTGTGCTCCGCCCAACGAACATGGACGCCGCCGCCGGCGGTCCGGTGGAGCTCGAACCCGAGAGACTCTGCTGCTTGCTGGGATGGGTCGGGGAGGGTCGGAGCACAGGAGCATTGACGTGAAGACAGAGTAGGCCGGGGAGATTACTGTGCACGCCGCACAGCGACTTGGACCTCGGAGGGCCTTGGCTCTGTCAGGAGGAGGTCTCAAGTTCTTGTCGAGGACAACCTGACGGGGGAGACGCACGGCCGCTCGCGCTGCCCGCAACGCGACCACGCCCTGCCCTAGGGTTCTGCGATGGCGGCAGCGTCGTCCACAGCCACACCCTCCCCGAGTCCTGCCCTGAACTGGGGTTCCGAGATGGTGGCGGTGGCGGAGGTCTCTGAGGTTGGAGAGGGCAAGATGTAGGATGGCGGAGGCTGGAGCCTGGAGCGATGGCGGCGTTTCGGGATTGCAGGCAGGGGGACGTGCGAGGTGAGTGTTTTTTTCACCGGTTTATGTTGTGTTGGCTGCATGGATATATAGGAGAACAAATAGGTGGATTATAATTCCTTCCATTGTAGCAGTGCTGGGAAAGGAAGCGAGGGACAAAAATCAATCGAGGGGCCTTTAAGAGTAGAGATTAGTTAATTGGATTTTTCTTTAAAGTCTGTTATTTGTTTCCTTAAATTTTATTATACGTTTCCTAAATCAAATTGCATTGATGGGATGGATTGATTGATTTGGATAGTCTATTATTTGTTTCCTTCACATCCATTATATGTTTCCTAAAGCAAATTGTATTGATGAGATGGATCGTTTGATTTGGATGGATCGATTGATTTGTTTCCTTAAAATTGGATTTTTCTTTAAAGTCTGTTATTTGTTTTTTTAATTTATTATATGTTTCCTAAATCAAATTGCATTGATGGGATGGATCGATTGATTTGGATAGTCTATTATTTGTTTCCTTCACATCCATTATATGTTTTCTAAAGCAAATTGCATTGATGAGATGGATCGTTTGATTTGGATGGATCGATTGATTTGTTTTCTTAAAATTGGATTTTTCTTTAAAGTCTATTATTTGTTTCCTTAAAATTTATTATATGTTTCCTAAATCAAATTGCATTGATGGGATGGATCGATTGATTTGGATAGTCTGTTATTTGTTTCCTTCACATCCATTATATGTTTCCTAAAGCAAGTTGCATTGATGAGATGGATTGTTTGATTTGGGTAATTTAGTAAAGTTAGATCTGTGTCTTTTTGTACGGTAGGAAAGTGTTTGTTTAGAAGGAATTAGTGAAAAAATAAACCGATGGGGTGGTGGGAGGGGGGACGAAAAAATCCAGACGAAAGTGGTGGGGGGATGACGAAAATAAAACGGAGGTGGGAGGATGACGAAAAAAAACAGCGAAAAAAAACCGCGCAGACTATTCACCAAGTTGTCCATTAGAAATAGAGATGCTTTGTATCCGCTTGGTGCTACATTTTGAGATAATAAAGTCGCCCTTTATCGAAAAAATGTAGGACATGCTGCCTATCTAGGAACTGTTTGTTCTTAACTATTGCATACGCTGAGTTTTCGGACTTATTAACATCCTTGGAAAACCTAATCATGAAGCAAGAAAAATGGGGACACCAAAGTAGGCAGCTAAATTCTGTTGTAAGACTTGCAGATGACTACGCATTTAGGGGAGCAATCAAAATGATAGGTAAGCTTTCACTTTTGGATATCTGCAAGGCCCATATAGGGTACTCAACAGAATACCTACTATGGTTAACGCTAGTTTTTTTTAGGGGATTATGGTTAACACTAGTGTTTGTAGCTTACTGTTTTCTATAGGTCAAATCTTTGCAACCATTCTGGGCATGCTGGGCCTGGCCCAGTTAGTCCTTCTACCAGGCCCCTGGATGTGATGTGAGCTTGCAAACATAAAATCAGAGTCTTCTAAAAAAAATCAGAGGAACAAACAGAAGTTCTGCTGAAGCTATAGGTATGACCGTATGATGGTGGGTTCAGTGGCGGATCCAGGAATTGAACTTAGCCGGGGCGGAACATTTGAGATACAAATTATTTGATTGACAAACGCAAGTCCGCTGAGCCAAAACTCATAAAATTCAAATATGAAGCTAGATGCACTCAAAAATTAACATAACCAATGATTAAGAACAGTTTGAGATTCTTGACAACTAGGCGATGTTCCACCAAAAATCACAAAATCTAACATGAATGTCATAGAGAACTACTAACATGAGAGCACCTTCGGGAATCCTACCTTGTGGCCGCCTCCTCCCAAAAAATTAGGGATCTCTGCCTCCCGCCGGCGCTGTCGCCGTTCCGCCTTGTTTCCAATGGTCTTAGGGCCATGAGGGTGTCGTGGATCCCGCCTTTACCCGTGAGAGGGTTCCGTTTTTAGATGTGTCTTCGAGATTTATTAGGGGTTTGTGTCCTGCTTGGAAGGCGGGACGGCGGCGGCTGGCTGAAGATGGAATAAGGTCCTCCCTGCCTAGCCCTCATTCCGGTGGTGCATCTAGCATCGTCGGTGGGCGTGTGGAGGCGTGTCTTTAGCGGATCTATCTTTGGTGGGTTTGCTCGGATTTGTTCGTGTTTATCTATGTTCGTGTGTTTTCAGGTTGGATCACTCCGATCTACAGTACTCTTCATTGACGGCGGTTGTTGTTTGGTGAACAAATTGGATATCAATATAGAGTATGTCTTGAAACAAGTATTGGAGTTGGACTACTTGCTGATTGTCTGATTGCGCTTGGAGTTGGACTACCTACAGAAATTGAAGGTCAACAACATAAGGAAATGGATTGGCTCTGGACCAGGTGGCCGGCGGCCGGGCCGCCACCGAGGCGGAGCTCTGTGGCGGCTAGGTTAGTCTCGCTAGTCCCTGACTGCGTGGCTCGATTTGAGAATTGGGGTGTGGCCGGGCTAGCAGATTGGGGATGTGGACTGCTACTGGGCTTGTGCGTGATCGTGGAATACAAAACGAATCGTAATATTCGTATACGGGATTTCGGCTACCCGGGGCGGCCGACCATAGTCACCCCTACCGTGGCGCCGCCACTGGGTGGGTTTGAATGCTGAAGTCTGATTTAATAATTCCTTGAAGAGTGAGTCAACTAAACCAGGAGAGAAACATCAGATGGGCTATCAGCACACCAGCACTGAATACTCCATAGGCTTGAACTTTTCATATATACAATGTTTGAGCTTATGCAGTTCATAACTAATGGCCATAAAAAAGAAACCTTCTGCTCTTGTACAATTTTTTAGTTGCATGAATGGCAGACGCACTCATTGGAGATAGATATATTTCTGATGCCCCTTCCTTCTTTTTCTTCTTTTTCTTCTTAAATCATCATGATCCTCTAAATTAAGATTAACATGCCCAGAGAAAAAGTTGAAGTTAGGACATAGAAAAACAGAAAGATGCTTGATGGATCTCCTCCAGGGCCATGATATCCCTCGCTTTATTCCCATGCTCCCTAGCTAGTTGAACTGCCGAGGTTGGCAGACGCTGTTTGTAAACAGTTGAAGAACGAGAGTGCCTTTTGAATTACTAGTACCGCTCCTCCCTGTTTGTTTGACTCAACCTTTCCACTTTCCAACTGCCCGTAGAAAAGACTGTCAAAAAGGACCAGTCAAATACAGCACTAGTTGTTGTTGTTGTTGTCATGGTCCTTTATGTTTGGAGGTGCTACTACCTGTACGTGTATTATTATGCAAGTAATTTGACTGACTGCTGGCTTTGAAGCAGTGACGCGGGGTGAAATTCTGATTGGCGGTGAGACTGAGACCTTCATGCGGTTAAAATTACCACACTTTGTTTGACCAATATCTCAGTTATAGTTACAGCAAGCTTAGCCAGCCAAAAGGGAATCTGAGTAAAGGCCAAGGTATGCCAAAAGTAAGTACGATAACAATTTTATACTACTAACACATGATAATGTCCTTTCTTGAGGCGCCAAATTGCCATTTCGTTTCTATGATTGATTGGATGCTTTTTCAGTACTGTCAGTCACTCAGCCTGCCAATGGAGTGTATGTACCATCTGTTTTACCTTTTATCATTTCCTTCACTCGTCAATTCTTTTTTTTTCTTTTTTTTGAGAAACATCTAGGGGGTTTCGAGATCCTACGAGTTTCAAGTCTAGCCTACTTCAGCTTGTTTGCGACTAAAGGCTTTGTTGTTGTTGTTGTTGTAACAATCTACGGGCAATAGGGAAATGTTCTTTGGTTTCTGGATGTATATACATCCTATATGGAAAAAAATAATTATAGAAAACTCAAAATATTCTTATTTTTTTTAATAAACTTGACTTTTTTTTGCACTAGTACATAATTTTTTGCAACGGAAAAACCCCGTTGACTTCTGGAAAGAAAAAATATGTTATTTACAAATTACTATTCACACATATTTGACCTCATTTTTTGTTTTTCTGCCTTGAGTCGGAGTTTTTCGACATATTTTGTATTTGTTGCATATAGGGTGTATTTGCATAAGTGAACCAAAAGTGAACATGCATTTTTTTTCCGGGGCAACTGGCCCAATTTCAGACATAAAAGTGAACGTGCATTTTTGTTCTAACGACACACATGCTTAAATTTGGGAATATAATCGTATTTGTTTTCCTTATACAACGATCAGACTTATCTTGTTAATCAACACCGTCATGGTGTGAGCCCAAAAATATGAACGGCGTAGATATTATTCTTTTGCTATTGTCTTCAGCCTTGTTTGAACATGGTCTTCGTAATATAATACAGAGTAATAGTTGCATCAAGACAAGGGGGGCAGTATTAATAAGCAGATAAGGGCGCCATACGATCTGATGATTCTCTGATCAGATCCCTTCAACTAATTAATTCCTTCAGCAGTATTCAAAACAGAAGGGAGGGTCAGATTATAGTTTATGCAGATCGACGTTGAACGGGAAGGAGGCTAAAAACAAATCTTTTGTGATAATATAAATGCAGACGGAGCATGGTCACATCCACCTGAATAAAATCAATGAAAGCCTCCACAGCTATACCTTGGCAGCGACCTGTCTCAGTGACATGTGCATTTCTGAAGCTTTAACCGCGTTTACTTACCACATGCGCTCTCGCTTTCGGGTGACGAACAAACTTGTCAAGTCGATTAGGCTCACACAGAAGAAAAATGTTCAGGGAGCAACATCAGACCTCGGCATCAGCTTAGGCTGATGATTTGCTATTTCAACAGTTGACTTGATGGGCTCGATAGAAAATTTCCAGAGAGATACAGCAGCTGATTTTGTGCTTCCAGCCAGGTATTGGAATTTGGAAGCTTCCCTCTAGAGATGCATAAGAGCATCTACAACCGGATCTCTCAAACACGTGTCAAACGCTTGGGCAGGTCGTTCGGTCATGATTTTTTAACCCAGGTGGGCTTCTTAAACGGCCCACAAACGCCCGGACTGACCGGCACCTTCATATCCAGCTCAAACATGGGAAGGATATTGGGGCGCCCAGGCACGCCAGCCATGTCGGACCCGCCCAACGCGGGCCCATCCGACCCCACTTATATTCGTCCCCATCCTCTCGTCGGACCAAACCCTAGCCACTTTACTCCAGTCCCTTCCGCCATCCGAGCTCACTTCCGGCGGTTTGCGACCTTCTTCGCCATGGCAGGCAGCGGATCGGACTCCGACCAGTCTAGATCCGTCAACAGGGGTGTCGTCCCGTGTGGGTTGGAGGAGGCAATTGTCCGCATTGCACTACGCCGCTCCCGGAAGGACAGTGCTCGCCTGACGGACGGACCCGTCCGCCGCGACGCCGTAGCGTCGGCTCACCGGACACTTGGGTCCTCTGGTGCTGGAAACTCACGGTCCTGGCCGGAAAATCTCTCCTTTCCCATCACCGGTCGAGCAGAGTATGAGTCCCCCTGGGAACGGGGGGCCCGCCGTGGGAAGGAGAGGATAAGGTCCACCGAGGCCCGTCTCGCGGCGGAAATGGCGGCAGCGCGGGCGGCCACAGAGGAGGAAGCCATCCGCAGCCGTATTGTGAAGAAATGGCAGCGGAGGAACACGCACCCCCTCGCCCGTGAGCAGAATCGGGCGGTCTGTGCCATGGCCGGACTGCCGCCGAAGGAGGAGGAGGACAACTCCGGCGACGAACAGATCCGGCTCGATCCGTACTGCGTCTTCGACCGGCACTTCCGTGAGAAGGACGGCAAGGGCACCGGGAAGGGCAAGGGCAGCCGTGGATGAACTCCATCATAGCCAAACATATTAAATTTTGGTAGTCCGATGACATGTTTAGTGTAGTGTGATGGAGTAGCTGGACGATGCGTGTGCTCAACGTAGTTACATGAGTTTGCATGGATTTGAGATATGGTAATTAAGGTGTCTGGATGTGGATTATATTTTTTGAGGAGTGCACGGTCATTGCCCGCGGAGGTGCCCACGGGTGTTTAAGGGCCCAAGCATGTTCGCGGGCATTTGGGAAGCCAGATTTGCCAAGTCCGGCAATAGATGCTGCAATTGTTTGGTTGTGTACGTAGAACTAGAAGACATGCACTTTTTGAATCTTTACACGGCATGTAGAGATGAACTGGTATCGACTATCGAGCAAGCATGTTCTACACTGGCTGAGACTGAGAGATCTCCACACTCCACAGTGCGGTGGTCGCGTCCCGCGATTTCCGGCTGTGTCCAGCAAGTGTCCAATTGGTGCCACATGGGGTGGGTGCGGGGTGCCGGATTGAGCGTACTCGTACAGGACTATTTTGCTCCCGTTTCCCGCTGTTTTTACGTGTGATCTGACCTGACCCCTTGGCCTCTACGAATCCATGGCCGATGATCATAGTCGGAGTTGGAGCGAACCATAACAAACAGTACGTAGACGAACCATAACAGACGGTACGTGGACGAGCCCATTCCAGCCCCATGCATGCGGTGCATGTGCAATCCTTTTTCTCTTTCCTTTGCCTCTGACTGAGTTTGAGTTGGAGCTGGAGTTGGGCTGTTGGAGGCGGGCTGTTGGAGGCTGCAACTTGGAGTGCAACCTTGACTGACTGGGGACGTTGTTTTGTTCGATCCAAATGGGAAGAAGATACTACCGATTGCCAATTCCAAATTTCATTGCCGCGCCTCTGCCATTTCTAAGCTAGCTAGGCCGCCCACATCTATGTAGCGCCACCAGCACCATAGCCCTACACATCTTGGACCGTTGCGAGCGGCTGGTACAGTGTACAGTGTACCGTGTACAGCTGCACATGCAATGGGGTAGTACTCCTAGCCCATCGCCTCAGAACGTAGGGTGTAACGTAAATCCCTCCGCCTGCCCGCCTACTCGATTGGTTTGCACGTACTCCTCGCACGTGATGGCGACAGACAGGTGATAGGCCAGGTGATGTAGACGACGGGTGAATAATACTGCTGCTAACTAATAAGTGAGTGCTAATGGACAAGGAAGGATCTTAAAACAAGCGGCGCCATGTCGCGACGGGGGGCAGCAGGGTACCGAGGGTACAACGGCACGGCCTCGGCTACATATAGGCGCGGCAGATTAGGTTAGGCAGGGGCCTCATCACCCGTTGGTGGTTACCTACCTCTAAGACGCGGATGAATTACGCCCAACACATTCCTGCCCGGCCGATGCCCGTCGGGATCCCGTCCGGTCCGGGGCGTCATGAGTGCCTCTGTCTGTGGAGCGCCATGTGAGCCGTCGCAGGCAGGCAGAGGCTGGCATTCATGGGGCCTCCTCACGGAGGAGGACGCTGCTGTACCCTTTAAATTGTTTGGTATTCGCAGACAGCGGCCCGTCAAGTTGGCACGCTCCCGCCACTGCTTGCCCACTGTACGTACCGATTTGCGCAACGGGAGACACACCAACTTGTAGACTAAAACTCGTATATACTTACTCACGTACGTATCTCCGAGAGGCTCGTCTTGCATCTCAAGGAGTTGAGTTCCTACGGTGTCTGGATAGAAATTTGCAGTCAGTCAACACGTAGATAACAAATATATCAGCCGGTTGTGGATGTGGTGAGATCCAGCCAGCCCGCCCAGGGGACGAGCGACACCCAGTGGTACTGGCTGTGGCAATTACTTTAGTCTGATGATTGCCATCTGACTGTGCGAGGACAGGCGCTGACACAGGGCACATGGTGCTGAATCAGCGCGACCGAGACCGCGCCCGCCATGTTGTGGCTGTCCGTCCCTTCCGTTGGATGGGCCGTGCCTACAGCAGCGCACGCTAGGCCGGGGCCGCGGGGCCCGCCGCTTTCGGGCCGGGTCCGTTGGCGAGACGAGGCCTGCTCCTTCTGTTTCGGCCGGAGGAGAGGAAAGGCGGGCGGGCGGGTTTCCCGTTTGACGCCGTGCAAGGCCGAAAACGACAGTGGAATGCCCGCGCGCGCCTGCGTTCGTTTTCCCTTGGACCCGGTTTGTGCCCTCGCACAATCCGTGGTACTACTACTACGCCGGGTGTGCGGTTCGGGGACTCAATCAGGGCGCCGCGCATGTGCGCCACCGGCAGCGCGCTCGTTGAAATCAGCTACTGTGGAGCCGATCGGACCTCCATGAAATCAGCTTATGATTTTTTTTCTTCCAGACGAGACCCTGCTAATGCAAATATACAATACTGCCCTTTTCTAGTGCCTCGTTGTATTAACCGACAAAAAGAGAAAAGGGAATCAGGGCAATAATAAGCAAAAGAAGTTGTAACAACCCTTGAAATCGCCTAACATGACCGCAAACGGCACCTGGTTGACCTGTCTAACCGTACGCATACTTGACAGCCATTGCTTGCAAACATTGCCACCCCTTTTAATCTGTTCATTTTCAATCATGGCAATATAACATAATATCATAAATAATAAAAATTACATCCAGATCCGTGGACCACCTAGCGACGACTACTAGCACTGAAGCGAGTCGAATGCGCGCTGCCGTCATAGCCCCTCTCCTTGAAGCCATAATTCCGGCTTCACCATGGACAGCCGCCGTCGAATCTATACCCACAAGATAGCCCAATGAAGCTCAAGTCGACTGAGGACCTAATAGTTGACAACTCACGCTAAAGACTATGCAAGTCCGATTCTTAAGGCAGACATTGAATTAGAAATATGCAATGTTTGTGCTAAAGACGATTAACGCAACCGGACCGGGCCTTTCGTGTCATCGTCATCACCTGGACAACGTTGTGTTAGCTTCAACTTCACCTAGACAACCACATAATCATAATTTTATGATGTGCTTGGGTTAGGTTTTCCTTTTGAAAAGAATCCAAGAAAACCGGTACAAGTTACATCTATCATATGGCTACTTTTCAACTCAAATTTCATTCACAAACGGAGAAACAAAAATGAAGAGTCATGAATAGTGTCTAAACATACTTTTTGCGGCAAAATCTAATTTGGTACTTGTGACGCCCGGGTAATTAAGCTACAGTAATCCTCACTAATGATGCCACGTCACCTCTGTCACTGTAGTTAATCTCGGGTTAAATCAAAACGGTTTCGATATTCAATTCAAAATTATGATGGTAATAAAAGTTTTCAAAAAAATATTAAAACAAAAATGTTCGGTGGTTGCCAAATATTACAAAGATAATTATGGTGTATGGTTCACAATTTTATAAAATGCCTAAGTGTTTATAAATAAATAAAAACAGAAAAGAAAATAAATAAAAAAAAACAGAAAACAAACAACAAATAAAATATATAAAAAAAGCCTCCTGCCCTCTAGGCCTCGGCCCACCCGAGCCGGCCTAGTGGCCCACTCTCCCCGGTCAACTCTCTCATCCCCCTGTTCCCCCGACCCGAGCCGGGCGCCCGTTCCCGCCGGACCACCTCGCCGGCTCCGTCGCTACAGCGCGCCGCGGAGGGGATAAGGCCGCCACGAGCGCGCCTCGGGACGCCTTCCCACCCCCACTTGCGCCTCTCCTCCCCCAGATCCACCTCTCTCCTCTCCCTCTCCTTCGTTCTGGTGAGGAGACCGACGCGGTCGCCGCCGTTCTCCGTCGTCCACGCGGCCACAGCCTTCGCATCGCTTCGCCGTCCCGTCCATCGTCTCCACCGGTCTCGACTACATCGTCCTCAACCACGAGCGCGAGCAGGAGAGCTCTGCTACGCCGCGGATCGAGCCGTTCCCTTTGCTTCGGCCGCCAGCGATCCTCCTCCGTCTCCGGCGACTCTGCTGCTACTAATCTTCACGGGCCACCTTGAGCCGCTCGGTGAGCTTCGTTGCCTCTTCCTTTTCCTCCTTTAAATTGCTGCGCCCGTAGCTCGCCGCTTCTACGGTGTCCGGACACAGCGCCGCCGTCGAGCTCCTCGTCGTGGCCACGCTCGCCGATGCGCTCGTCCGAGCTCGCACTCGTGCTCAGCACGCGCGTAGGGCCCCGTAGCGCCGCGCTCGCCTGTGCGCCCCTGGCTGCTCTGCCCGCGCGCCGCCTCTGCCGCTCGCGCGGTGCGCCCCCGTGTGCGTGCGGGCGTGCTGTGTGTGTGGTGAGTGCGTGCGTGCAGTGTGTGTGTGCATTGAGTGGGTGGTCGAGCCCACGCCCGGCCACGCCCACCTCCAGCATCGCCGCGCCGCTGCACTGCTGCTGCTTCTCTGCCCGCTGCTGCTCCTCTGCTACAGTAACGTTCAGTTACTGTAGCAGTAGCCAGCTTTGCATCTATTATGCCGACTGGCCCTCTAAACAACCTCAAAACAGCAACTAGATCAAGCCTAACATAGTTAAAATAAATATGTGCGGGTAGTACACTTGACAATGCTCAAATGTTTTCATTGGACCAAATCCTTTTAGTGCATAGATTAAATTCAATGAAAATCACAAAATGCTATCTTTTGTTAGCAGAAAACAGAGCTATGTGTGGGTGAGTGTGTTCTGCATAGTGTGTGTGCGTACAATTGGCCATGTCCGTGTGCCCCTGTGTGTGTATGTGTGCATCATGCTTGTGGCCGGTTGGGCTATGCCCATTAGTGGCCGGCCCTAGCTTAGATTAGTACTACTAGGTTTTAATTAGTGTTAAGTTAGTCTAGTAGTAGATGACATGTAAGTCCTTTTAAATAAGTTAGATTTATTTAATTGTTTAGGTAAATAGTCTATGACATGTGGGCCACACCTGCCCTTTGACTAGTCAAATTTAACTTAGTCAATTCGGTTTAAGCTAGATATAATAATCCCAAGAATTCAATTAAGCTTTGAAAAATCATTATAAAATAAACCGTAGTTTAGATGAAAATACTTTGTACATGAAAGTTGCTCAGAACGACGAGACGAACCCGGATACGCAACCCGTTCGTCCACCATGCACCCCTAACATATCAAACTCGCAACTTTTCCCCTCTGATTCATCTGTCCGAAAACGCAAAACACCGGGATACTTTCCCGGATGTCATCCCCCTTCACCGACATCACTTATTACCGCGTTAGGGCACCTCTAACGCCATTACTTGTCATGTCATGCATCACTATGCATATGCTTGCTTAAATATTTATTGTTTCTCCCCCCTCTTCTCTCGATAGACACCGAGACCGACGCCGCTGCTACCCAGTACGACTACGGAGTTGACGACCCCTCTCTCTTGCCAGATCAACCAGGCAAGCCCCCCCTTTGATCACCAGATATCGCCTACTCTTCTCTATACTGCTTGCATTAGAGTAGTGTAGCATGTTACCGCTTCCCGTTAATCCTATACTGATGCATAGCCTGTCCTTGCTACTACTGTTGTTACCTTTACCTGCAAACCTAATGCTTAGTATAGGATGCTAGCTTATCATCAGTGGCCCTGCATTCTTGTCCGTCTGCCATGCTATACTATCGGGCCGTGATCACTCGGGAGGTGATCACGGGTATATACTATATACTTTATACATGATACATGTGGTGACTAAAGACGGGTAGGCTCGTAGGAGCACCCGCGAGTGGATCTTTGAGGCGGAGCGACAGGGCAGGTTCTGACCACCTAGGAGAGAGGTGGGCCTGGCCCTGGTCGGTGTTCGCGGATACTTAACACGCTTAACGAGATCTGAGTCTGGCCATTTGGTCTATACGCACTAACCATCTACGCGGGAGTAGTTATGGGTATCCCGGCGTCGTGGTATCAGCCGAAGCCTTCGTGACGTCAACGACTGAGTGGCGCGCGCCGGATTGGACTGGAAGGCCACTAGGCTAGGTCTGCTTTCGGCCGCGTTCGCAACGTGCAGGTGTGCAAAGGGCGATGGGCCCAGACCCCTGCGCCATAGGGTTTAGACCGGCGTGCTGACCTCTCTGTTGTGCCTAGGTAGGGCTGCGACGTGTTGATCTTTCGCGGCCGGGCATGACCCCGAAAAGTGTGTCCGGCCAAATGGGATCGAGCGTGTTGGGGTATGTGGTGCACCCCTGCAGGGAAGTTTATCTATTCGAATAGCCGTGTCCCTCGGTAAAAGGACGACCCGGAGTTGTACTTTGACCTTATGACAACTAGAACCGGATACTTAATAAAACACACCCTTCCAAGTGCCAGATACAACCGGTGATCGCTCTCTCACAGGGCGACGAGGGGAGGATCATCGGTTAGGATTATGCTATACGATGCTACTTGGAGGACTTCAGTCTACTCTCTTCTATATGCTGCAAGACGGAGGCTGCCAGAAGCGTAGTCTTCGACAGGACTAGCTATCCCCCCTCTTATTCCGGCATTCTGCAGTTCAGTCCACATATGATAGCCTTATTCCAGTTGATACCAATGCATACATATGTAGTGTAGCTCCTTGCTTGCGAGTACTTTGGATGAGTACTCACGGTTGCTTTCTCCTTCTTTTCCCTCTATTCCTTCTACCTGGTTGTCGCAACCAGATGTTGGAGCCCAGGAGCCAGACGCCACCGTCGATGACGACTCCTACACCGGAGGTGCCTACTACTACGTGCTGCCCGCTGACGACGACCAGGAGTAGTTTAGGAGGATCCCAGGCAGGAGGCCTGCGCCTCTTTCGATCTGTATCCCAGTTTGTGCTAGCCATCTTATGGCAACTTGATTAACTTATGTCTGTACTCAGATATTGTTGCTTCCGCTGACCCGTCTATGATCGAGCTCTTGTATTCGAGCCCTCGAGGCCCCTGGCTTGTAATATGATGCTTGTATGACTTATTTTATTTGTAGAGTTGTGTTGTGATATCTTCCCGTGAGTCCCTGATCTTGATCGTACACGTTTGCGTGTATGATTAGTGTACGGTCAAATCGGGGGCGTCACAAGTTGGTATCAGAGCCGACTGCCCGTAGGAATCCCCCTTCCACACTTCTTGGCCGAAGTTGAGTCTAGACATTGCAAAACTTTTTACTAACCTGGCTGTGTGCCTTACGGGCCCACGTCGCCATCGGGTGATATTAGGATCTTTTACTCCTCGATCCTTACTCTGGGACTCTGATCTCTCTTCTACTCGGGTTAAACAAATTTACTAACTCTGACACTAGGATCCCGTTACGACGTTCACCCCAAAGTTGGATAAAGCCATAGTTAATCCTTAGAATAGTATTTTGAACAATTTCCACACTGGCAATTGACTCCTTTGAAACATCTTTGTTTTCAGATGGAACCCACGAGGCAGGTCGTACGCCACACGACGGCCATTGGTGCCTCGGGATCACCTGCCGTGCTAGCTGAGATGATGACCTATCTGGGTTATCGCTGGCACCCCGAGTACACCGTCACCGAGGAGTACCAGGACTTTAACCAGGAGCAGTACTGTGCCACCGTCCACCTCTACTCCCGGGAGTATGACTCCACGACTGTGCTGCACACCGCTTATGGTGTTGGAGTGACCATCGATATGGCAGTTCACGATGCTGCCTATGCTGCTCTGACACGCCTTCGTAGAGAGTACCGGGAGTTGGACACCTCCCCCTTCAGGCACATTGCTATCGCATCTGATATTGGTGCGGAGGGTTACTACACTGCTGCCTACTCCACTGTCACCCGCGAGCCCTTCCACCATCAGAACTTTGTTCTGCATGCTGATGGTCTGGATCGAGCTAACCGAGCTCTTCGCCACGAGTTGTACACCACTTGTCAGCACCTCTACCGTGCTTTGACGATGTTACACCCCTTTGTTGGATCTGGGGAGCTGCCGCGTTCTGCTATCTACCCCACCAAAACCGTGATGCCTCAGGGTGTCGGTTGGCCAGAGGTGGGAGGCTACTCTCCCGCACTTGGCCCTCTTCTGCCACCTGAGCGTCGGGTTCAGCACCAGAGCCCCCGCGGACCCCAGGTTGCCGACGTGGTGTACCCGCTGCCACACTACCAGCTTTCAGGCTACAGCTACCTCCGCAGTACCGTGTGGGACTGATGTAGACTTGCTTGTTAAGTGTTAGTTGCATTCGCCGCGAGCCTGCGTGCCGCCTATGATGTCTTAGACTTTGTGCCGAGCTCTGTGTAACGACCTCTATGCATGGTCTCTTTTGTAAGATATGCCGACTACTATGTAGTATCTATCGAGCTGCTTTCGTTGTGCATGTTTCTTCATGAATGATTCTTGTCTTTGCAAATTTCTAAATGCTGAACTACCCCTGTTATATATTAGCAGGATGGTTAGACCAGGTGGTCGTGGTCGTGGTGGCAACCCCCCCCCCCCCCCACCGCCTGAGTACATGGCTGGGATGATGCAACAGTTTGAGCTGAATCGTCAGTTCATGGAGAATATTATGGCTCAGTTCCCTCGCCCCAATATGAACCAGCAGCCAACCCAAGTGACTCTGCAGGATTTCATGCGCCTCAACCCAACCGTGTACCGTAGCTCAATTCAGCCTCTGGATGCTGATGACTGGCTCCGTGACATCACCTATGAGATGGAGTCTGCTGATGTAGCCCCTGCTAGCTATGTCACCTTTGCTTCATTCTTCCTGAAAGGACCCGCAGCTCAATGGTGGGACAGCCACAGGCGTACCCTACCAGCTGGGACAATCATCACCTGGCCAGACTTCCAAGCTGCCTTCCGTGCTTGCTTCATTCCTCAAGGAGTCATGGACTGGAAGAAGCGTGAGTTCCGCAACCTCACCCAAGGCAACAAAACTGTGGAAGCTTATCAACGGGAGTTTCTGGACTTGTCCCGCTATGCTGAAGAGGACATTGCAACTGATGCACGCAGACAGGAGAAGTTCCGGGATGGCCTTCAAGCTGACATCAAACTCGCACTTCTAGTGCATGACTTTGCTGATTTCTCCACTCTGGTGAACAAAGCCATCAATGTCGAAACTGGTCTGCAGGAATACCAGAGCTCTCACAGGCGCAGCCGTGACACGGGCTCATCTTCGGGCCCGTCCTCGCAGAAGCGCAAGATATGGATTCCCAATAGCGTGTACCAGCCTAATACACCTGCCCCAAGGCAGTCCTATGCTGCACCTCGTCTGCCTACTGCTCCAACTAGGCAGCCAAGGCTTTCAGCTCCACCACCCCAAGCTCCTGTTCCTACTCCCGAGAATGGTTTGTGCTTCAGGTGTGGACAACCAGGGCACCGTGCTAGGGAATGCAACCAGAAACAGAATCAACTGGCCCTTCCAGCAACTGGCCGTGGAAACAACCAGCCCCGCAACAACAATGCCAAGTCTTATGGTCGCGTTCATGCCAACCATGTTGATCTGAACGAAGCCCAAGACCAGCCTGCTACCGTGATGGGTACACTCCTCGTAAATTCAGTACCAGCATCTGTCTTATTTGATACAGGGGCATCACATTCATTCATATCAGCTGAGTTTGCATTCATGCATGGCATTAAATACGAAGAGATGAACACTGCGATTGTGGTACACACCCCTGCGGGCCAGTGTCAAACCTCTATGGTTAGTCACAACGTCCCCGTTGAAATTGAAGGACTGGAATTCCTTGCCTCCCCCATCGTACTAAAGTCCTGTAGCATCGACCTCATTCTGGGAATGGATTGGTTGAAAGCGCATACTGCTTCTATAGTTTGCGCCACTAAGGTCGTCCATCTGCTACACCCTTCTGACGAAATAATAGCTTACCAAGCTCATCTAGTTCAGAACGCCGAGGCACGACTTTATGCCTTGAATGCGTTGAACACTGCACCACTCGAGGGCATTGAAAACATTCCCGTCGTTCGTGAATTCCAAGATGTCTTCCCAGAAGAACTTCCAGGGATTCCTCCTGCTAGAGCTATCGAATTCATCATCGACTTGAAACCCGGCACTACCCCTATAGCTAAACGACCCTACAAGATGCCGCCGCATGAACTCATTGAGCTTAAGGAGGAAATCGACAAATCTCTTGTCAAAGGTTTCATTCGTCCAAGTTTCTCTCCTTGGGGAGCACCTTCTCTCTTTGTGAAGAAGAAGGATGGGACAAACCGATTAGTCCAAGACTACCGTCCTATAAACCAAGCTACCATTCAGAATAAATACCCTCTTCCTCGGATCAATGATCTTTATGATCAACTGGCTGGTTCATCAGTGTTCTCCAAACTCGACTTGAGGTTGGGTTACCACCAGATCCGTGTTCGTGAAGAGGACATCCCAAAAACCGCCTTCGTGACTCGGTATGGGTCATATGAGTACACCGTCATGTCATTCGGCTTAACGAATGCTCCCGCCACCTTCTCTCGTCTGATGAATTATATATTCATGGATTACCTCGACAAGTTCGTCGTGGTATATCTGGACGATATCCTTGTATTTTCCAAGAACGAGGAAGAACATTCTGTACATCTGCGTCTTGTGCTAGAGAAGCTTCGAGAACATCAGCTGTATGCTAAGTATTCCAAGTGTGAATTCTGGCTTCCCGAAGTAACCTATCTTGGGCATGTCATCTCCAAAGATGGTATTGCCGTCAACCCTGAACGAGTTCAGGCTATTCTCGATTGGACTCCTCCGAAGAATGTGAAGCAAGTCCGAAGTTTTCTCGGTCTCGCCAGCTATTGCCGTCGATTCGTCGAGAACTTCTCCAAGATTGCCAGGCCTCTGACTAGTTTATTGCATAAGGGTGTCAAGTTTGACTGGACAGACAAGTGTCAGGATAGTTTCCAGGCGCTCAAAGACAAGTTGACTTCTGCCCCCGTACTTGCTCCACCTGATACTAAGAAGGACTTCGTCATTTACTGCGACGCTTCCCGTCAAGGATTAGGTTGTATCCTAATGCAAGAGCGCAGAGTGATTGCGTATGCCTCTCGTCAACTGCGTCCTCACGAAGAAAACTACCCAGTTCACGACCTCGAGCTTGCTGCTGTCATTCATGCACTAAAGCAGTGGCGACATTACCTTCTCGGTAATCGTTGCGAGATCTTCACCGACCATCAAAGTCTGAAGTATCTGTTTACTCAGCCAGATTTAAATCTACGTCAGCAAAGATGGATGGAGACTGTTGCAGACTTTGACGTGGGTATATCCTATACCCCCGGCAAGGCTAATGTAATGGCTGACGCCTTGAGCCGCAAGTATTACTGTAACCACCTCCAGGCTCACAAAGTTCACCCATCGCTTGTTGAAGAATTTAGAAGGCTGAACCTCCATATTGTTCCTCCGGGATCACTCGCTCCCCCTCCCGAAGGTTTCCCCAAACAGAACCTCCATGTTGTTTCCAAGGGTTCTCTCAATACCCTGGTTGCGAAACCAGATCTTGTGGACACCATCAAATGGATACAGAAGTGTGACGATGAAGTCCTCAAGATTAAGCGCGACCTCAAAAGGGGAAAGCCCTCATTCTTCACGATCGCCGACGATGGCGCCTTGTATTTCAAAGGCCGCTTAGTGGTACCATGTTCGAAGAAAAACCTGGATAAGACTAAAAGGGTTATGCAAGAAGCCCATGATACGCCTCTGTCCATCCATCCTGGTAGTACAAAGATGTACCAGGATATTCGTCAAAGATTCTGGTGGTCTAATATGAAGCAGGACATTGCTCGTTATGTTGCTGAATGTGACGTTTGTCGCCGAATCAAAGCAGAGCATCAAAGGCCTGCTGGAACTCTGCAACCTATCTCTATTCCTGAATGGAAATGGGACCATGTTGAGATGGACTTCGTCACTGGTTTTCCCAAATCGCAGAAAGGTAATGATGCTATTCTTGTCGTCATTGACCGGCTTTCCAAAGTTGCCCATTTTCTGGCGGTCAAAGAGACAATCACGGCTAGTCAGCTTGCTACTCTCTACATGGCCAGAATTGTTTCACTTCACGGTATCCCACTGGTTATCAGTTCAGACCGTGGCAGCTTATTCACTTCAAGGTTTTGGGCAAGTTTCCAAGAAGCTATGGGGACTCATCTGTCGTTCAGTACTGCGTTCCATCCTCAGTCACAAGGGCAAGTTGAACGTGTCAACCAAGTTCTCGAAGACATGCTTCGAGCTTGTGTAATCTCATTCGGCAAGAAATGGGAGGAATCTCTTCCATATGCCGAGTTCTCTTATAATAATAGCTATCAAGCTAGTCTGAAGATGTCCCCCTTCGAAGTGCTTTATGGACGGAAGTGTCGAACCCCTCTGAACTGGTCAGAAACTGGGGAACGCCCACTCTTCGGTCCGGATATTATCCAACAGGCCGAAGAACAAGTTCACATTATTCACGAGCATCTCAAGACTGCTCAGTCACGTCAGAAAAGTCAGTATGACCGTCATCACCAAGACATGGTCTATCAACCTGGCGAAAAGGCTTATCTTCGAGTTACACCAATGAAGGGTGCTCACCGCTTCGGGATCAAAGGGAAGCTAGCTCCCCGCTATATTGGCCCATTCACTATTCTGGAAAGGCGTGGAAAAGTGGCATATCAACTGGAGCTTCCGTCGAACCTTTCTCAGGTTCACGATGTGTTCCACGTGTCACAACTCCGACGCTGCTTCAAGGACCCAATCCGAGCAGTGGATCATGAAGTGCTCGAATTGCAGCAGGACCTCTCCTATAAAGAGCATCCGGTCCGCATTCTTGACCAAGCTGAACGCCGCACACGTCAGAAGGCGATCAAATTCCTCAAAGTCCAGTGGTCGAATCACTCTGAAGACGAAGCCACCTGGGAACGCGAGGATCGTCTGCGTGATGAATACCCCGCACTCTTTCCTTCTACCTCCTAAATCTCGGGACGAGATTTCCTGTAGTGGAGGAGAATTGTGACGCCCGGGTAATTAAGCTACAGTAATCCTCACTAATGATGCCACGTCACCTCTGTCACTGTAGTTAATCTCGGGTTAAATCAAAACGGTTTCGATATTCAATTCAAAATTATGATGGTAATAAAAGTTTTCAAAAAAATATTAAAACAAAAATGTTCGGTGGTTGCCAAATATTACAAAGATAATTATGGTGTATGGTTCACAATTTTATAAAATGCCTAAGTGTTTATAAATAAATAAAAACAGAAAAGAAAATAAATAAAAAGAAAACAGAAAACAAACAACAAATAAAATATATATAAAAAAAGCCTCCTGCCCTCTAGGCCTCGGCCCACCCGAGCCGGCCTAGTGGCCCACTCCCCCCGGTCAACTCTCTCATCCCCCTGTTCCCCCGACCCGAGCCGGGCGCCCGTTCCCGCCGGACCACCTCGCCGGCTCCGTCGCTACAGCGCGCCGCGGAGGGGATAAGGCCGCCACGAGCGCGCCTCGGGACGCCTTCCCACCCCCACTTGCGCCTCTCCTCCCCCAGATCCACCTCTCTCCTCTCCCTCTCCTTCGTTCTGGTGAGGAGACCGACGCGGTCGCCGCCGTTCTCCGTCGTCCACGCGGCCACAGCCTTTGCATCGCTTCGCCGTCCCGTCCATCGTCTCCACCGGTCTCGACTACATCGTCCTCAACCACGAGCGCGAGCAGGAGAGCTCTGCTACGCCGCGGATCGAGCCGTTCCCTTTGCTTCGGCCGCCAGCGATCCTCCTCCGTCTCCGGCGACTCTGCTGCTACTAATCTTCACGGGCCACCTTGAGCCGCTCGATGAGCTTCGTTGCCTCTTCCTTTTCCTCCTTTAAATTGCTGCGCCCGTAGCTCGCCGCTTCTACGGTGTCCGGACACAGCGCCGCCGTCGAGCTCCTCGTCGTGGCCACGCTCGCCGATGCGCTCGTCCGAGCTCGCACTCGTGCTCAGCACGCGCGTAGGGCCCCGTAGCGCCGCGCTCGCCTGTGCGCCCCTGGCTGCTCTGCCCGCGCGCCGCCTCTGCCGCTCGCGCGGTGCGCCCCCGTGTGCGTGCGGGCGTGCTGTGTGTGTGGTGAGTGCGTGCGTGCAGTGTGTGTGTGCATTGAGTGGGTGGTCGAGCCCACGCCCGGCCACGCCCACCTCCAGCATCGCCGCGCCGCTGCACTGCTGCTGCTTCTCTGCCCGCTGCTGCTCCTCTGCTACAGTAACGTTCAGTTACTGTAGCAGTAGCCAGCTTTGCATCTATTATGCCGACTGGCCCTCTAAACAACCTCAAAACAGCAACTAGATCAAGCCTAACATAGTTAAAATAAATATGTGCGGGTAGTACACTTGACAATGCTCAAATGTTTTCATTGGACCAAATCCTTTTAGTGCATAGATTAAATTCAATGAAAATCACAAAATGCTATCTTTTGTTAGCAGAAAACAGAGCTATGTGTGGGTGAGTGTGTTCTGCATAGTGTGTGTGCGTACAATTGGCCATGTCCGTGTGCCCCTGTGTGTGTATGTGTGCATCATGCTTGTGGCCGGTTGGGCTATGCCCATTAGTGGCCGGCCCTAGCTTAGATTAGTACTACTAGGTTTTAATTAGTGTTAAGTTAGTCTAGTAGTAGATGACATGTAAGTCCTTTTAAATAAGTTAGATTTATTTAATTGTTTAGGTAAATAGTCTATGACATGTGGGCCACACCTGCCCTTTGACTAGTCAAATTTAACTTAGTCAATTCGGTTTAAGCTAGATATAATAATCCCAAGAATTCAATTAAGCTTTGAAAAATCATTATAAAATAAACCGTAGTTTAGATGAAAATACTTTGTACATGAAAGTTGCTCAGAACGACGAGACGAACCCGGATACGCAACCCGTTCGTCCACCATGCACCCCTAACATATCAAACTCGCAACTTTTCCCCTCTGATTCATCTGTCCGAAAACGCAAAACACCGGGATACTTTCCCGGATGTCATCCCCCTTCACCGACATCACTTATTACCGCGTTAGGGCACCTCTAACGCCATTACTTGTCATGTCATGCATCACTATGCATATGCTTGCTTAAATATTTATTGTTTCTCCCCCCTCTTCTCTCGATAGACACCGAGACCGACGCCGCTGCTACCCAGTACGACTACGGAGTTGACGACCCCTCTCTCTTGCCAGATCAACCAGGCAAGCCCCCCCTTTGATCACCAGATATCGCCTACTCTTCTCTATACTGCTTGCATTAGAGTAGTGTAGCATGTTACCGCTTCCCGTTAATCCTATACTGATGCATAGCCTGTCCTTGCTACTACTGTTGTTACCTTTACCTGCAAACCTAATGCTTAGTATAGGATGCTAGCTTATCATCAGTGGCCCTGCATTCTTGTCCGTCTGCCATGCTATACTATCGGGCCGTGATCACTCGGGAGGTGATCACGGGTATATACTATATACTTTATACATGATACATGTGGTGACTAAAGACGGGTAGGCTCGTAGGAGCACCCGCGAGTGGATCTTTGAGGCGGAGCGACAGGGCAGGTTCTGACCACCTAGGAGAGAGGTGGGCCTGGCCCTGGTCGGTGTTCGCGGATACTTAACACGCTTAACGAGATCTGAGTCTGGCCATTTGGTCTATACGCACTAACCATCTACGCGGGAGTAGTTATGGGTATCCCGGCGTCGTGGTATCAGCCGAAGCCTTCGTGACGTCAACGACTGAGTGGCGCGCGCCGGATTGGACTGGAAGGCCACTAGGCTAGGTCTGCTTTCGGCCGCGTTCGCAACGTGCAGGTGTGCAAAGGGCGATGGGCCCAGACCCCTGCGCCATAGGGTTTAGACCGGCGTGCTGACCTCTCTGTTGTGCCTAGGTAGGGCTGCGACGTGTTGATCTTTCGCGGCCGGGCATGACCCCGAAAAGTGTGTCCGGCCAAATGGGATCGAGCGTGTTGGGGTATGTGGTGCACCCCTGCAGGGAAGTTTATCTATTCGAATAGCCGTGTCCCTCGGTAAAAGGACGACCCGGAGTTGTACTTTGACCTTATGACAACTAGAACCGGATACTTAATAAAACACACCCTTCCAAGTGCCAGATACAACCGGCGATCGCTCTCTCACAGGGCGACGAGGGGAGGATCATCGGTTAGGATTATGCTATACGATGCTACTTGGAGGACTTCAGTCTACTCTCTTCTATATGCTGCAAGACGGAGGCTGCCAGAAGCGTAGTCTTCGACAGGACTAGCTATCCCCCCTCTTATTCCGGCATTCTGCAGTTCAGTCCACATATGATAGCCTTATTCCAGTTGATACCAATGCATACATATGTAGTGTAGCTCCTTGCTTGCGAGTACTTTGGATGAGTACTCACGGTTGCTTTCTCCTTCTTTTCCCTCTATTCCTTCTACCTGGTTGTCGCAACCAGATGTTGGAGCCCAGGAGCCAGACGCCACCGTCGATGACGACTCCTACACCGGAGGTGCCTACTACTACGTGCTGCCCGCTGACGACGACCAGGAGTAGTTTAGGAGGATCCCAGGCAGGAGGCCTGCGCCTCTTTCGATCTGTATCCCAGTTTGTGCTAGCCATCTTATGGCAACTTGATTAACTTATGTCTGTACTCAGATATTGTTGCTTCCGCTGACCCGTCTATGATCGAGCTCTTGTATTCGAGCCCTCGAGGCCCCTGGCTTGTAATATGATGCTTGTATGACTTATTTTATTTGTAGAGTTGTGTTGTGATATCTTCCCGTGAGTCCCTGATCTTGATCGTACACGTTTGCGTGTATGATTAGTGTACGGTCAAATCGGGGGCGTCACAGTACTCCCTCTGTAAACTAAAAAAAGACTACGTTAGTGACCTAAAATGTCTTATATTAGTTTACAGAGGAAGTACTATTCAAAGCTACACTTATCTAGTTTTAATGTTTCTCGATTTGCAGATAGAATAGTAACAGAACCAAAAGTGCCAAAAATAAACATTTTCACATTTGATAATTTTGGTACAATCAAAGAGAATATATGTCGAGGGCTACCGTGACTTGGGATACTACCGTGCATCAATGCCAGCGAGTCATGGTAACTCAACTAAAAAGTAAAATTAAAATTAAATGAGTGAACTGGCACAAATACAACGTTTTCCTTTTCTATTGCCTCATTGTACTACTTCTGTTCCAAAAAAATTGAAATCCTAGGTTTCCTCCAGGTCAAACTTTTTTAGTTTGAGCATGTATATAAAAACATATATTACTACCTACAACATCAAATATATATATATATATATATATATATATATATATATATATATATATATATATAATCTGATAACATATTCTATGATGAATCTAATGAAACAAATTTGGTCTTGAATATGTTGGTATAGTTTTCAATAGATTTGGTCAACTTAAAGAAGTAGAGCATGGCAACGACAAAATAGAGCATGGAGACTCGAAGACACGTGGGAGAGCAGACAACAAAAAACTCGTCGGGATCCAAACACTGGTCACCACCAAACGCAATAAAAAGTGCAAAGAAAGTAACCTGTTTAAACCTAGTTAATAATTTGGTAGAATCAAAGAAAATTTATCGGGTGGTACACTGACTTGGAACGTTACCATGCGTGAATGCTACCAAGTCATGGTAACAATCCAAAAATGAAAAAGAAACCAAATGAGTGAACCGGAACAAATATGTCACGACGTCACAAACAAATAGTCAAAAGAGTGAATTTTATCTTTAAGAAATGTATTTAATGTTACGAATTTTTTAGTCCATAATCAATCCCCATCGAGTATAAAAAAGACAAATTCAACCATGAGTAGTAGTTGATTGTCTCATCATGGTAGGTTTTGAAGGCATTTCTCGTAGTTGAATAGATGTTTATTTTAGATGCGTTAATATATCTTGTGTCAATACGTAGCCTATTTTTGGCATGGTTTCTAAAACGTCTAAATAAGAAAAACACATTTGTAGAGTGTCATGCAATCTTCAATACTATGTGATTGCATGAATATTTGTTGTGCATTAGAAACACGTATTATTCTTCACAAGAGGTTAGAGTGGATGAAAATTTTCCATTGAAATATAATGAAAATGTAGCATAACATTTCTATGGGATGCAATCCTACGACTCAAACAATCCATGTAGCAAAATATTCTATGAATTATAATCCTATAAAAATCAGAAAATATTTGAACCAAAGGACTTCAATTTCTTGATTTGGTCACGTGTTTTCGTTGTGCCACCTGGACTTGAGAGCACGATATATGTTTTTTACAATGTGAAGAGAACGGAATCACTGTGGCACATAAACCGAGAAGCATATCCATTGGCACTTTTAGATACACCCTTGGTGTGTGTGCCTAACATTTTATTCCCTGCTTTCAGCGCAACATTTTTGAGGGAGACGTTGTTTCCCCAAGGGACGAAATCCATCTTGTCACTTGATGGCGAGGTCAAGCAAACCATACGACCATACGAACTGATTTGGTTGCAGTAAAGAGTAGTTGAAGCATTTTTAGAGCATGAAAAGTTCATAGGAATTTCACAAAAAAATGGATCTAAGGGTTTGAAGCGAGCTTAGGTTTTCCTTTTGAAAAGAACCAGGAAAAATTGGTATCTACTACATCTATCATGTTGCTAATTTTCAACTCCAAATTTCATTCACAAACCGACAAAAAAAATAGTGCCTACACTTTTCACAACAACAAAAATCTATTTTGGCATTTACTTTTCGTATCTGAATTTGACTCTGTAATGTTTGTCACTTTGCAGATAGAATTGTAACACGACCAAAAGTGCCAAATAGCAACATTTTCGCATTTGATAATTTGGTAAAAGGAAAGAGAATATATATCGAGTACTATCATGCCTTGGGATGCTACCATGCAACAATGGTAACAAGTCATGGTAACTCAGCCAAAAAATTAAAATCAAAATTAATTGAGTGAACTGATACAAGTACATCAACGCCGTCACAAAATATGAACTCCAAATACAACCATGATTTAGCAAAAATAGTGAAAGTAGTGAATTTATACAAATTGCTTCTTAAATATTACTCCCTCTGTAAAGGAATATAAGAGCGTTTAGATCACTATAAATAATGATCTAAACACTCTCATATTTCTTTATAGAGGGATTACCAAATTTTAGCTCCAAACTCAATTAACACACCGTGAAAAGGAAAAGGAAATTCACCTGTCAATAGTAGTTGGGAATTCTATCCGTGGTAGGATTTGAAGGTATTTTTCACGTTTGAATTTATGTTTACTTTAGATCTGTTAGCATGTCTTGTGTCAATACACCCAGCATCTTGATTTGCCTTACAAATTGGCACTCCAGAAACACGAAAATATAAACTTAGAGGCATAGCCGATGAGAACTTTTAGATATACCCTTGTGAGTGTGTCTAGCATTTTACTTTCCTGGTTTCGTGCAACAGTTTTGAGCGAGAAGCTGTCTACCCATGGGACGATATCCATCTTGCCACTTGATGGCGAGCTCAAGCAAACCATGTGGGGTTCGGGCTATAAATTGGTTTTGTTGCAACAAAGAACAGTTGAAGCATCTTATACAACACACAAATTTTGTAAGAATTTCACACCAAAGTGTTTGCAAGGAAACTCGGGCGTAATAGATAGAGCGAGCACCGCTCAGCATGAGTTTAGCTACCCCTTTTTTACGGCCGTGTTTAGCTATCTCAAAAACAATCAACAACAGAGATAGAAGTGAGCTTACTCTAATTTTGCTTGCTTGTGCCAAATTAAAGGAGTATCCAGACCAGAGCACATCAGGTTTCATGGAACAATAGTAGGTGCGTACAGTCATACAGTATGCCTAGCTGGTAGCGTAGGGCTGTCGTCAATGATTGATGCGCATATCACGGCTAAATAGCGCAAGCTGGGAACCAGCTGATTAAGCATGACCACGAGGCCCCTCAAATAATAGTCTAGGATCCTGCTTACTATATATCATTGCATGCTGACAAAATTGACAAGACATCGGCCATGCCCTAGTGAACCCAAGTGTTGTACACTTGTACGTACCACTAAATTTTTGGATCGTAAAGTCACTACCAGCAGCTACTATGTCTAATCCTTTCCGCCAAAAATGTGGAGGCAATTATAATAGCCACTGATTGATTAGGAACGTACGTACGTAAGGTCATTATCGAAGCCGGTTAAACAAAGATACTTGTCGTACGTATGGGATTAGCGGTGATGGAGAGAGTGTACCGGCGTTTCGTTGTTTAATCACTCGCTCGTGATCTGGTTGGCAGGCGGCAACAAATACACTCTACGTGTGTACTCATGCCTGCCATAATAACGCCAATTAATGCATCTGCAGAATGTTTCGGCTTTGTCTAATCTAATCTATAATAACGAAGGAAAAGAAGTCCGGGCGGCATGTACGGTGACTTTCTTATTCGACGCGTCGTACCGTGGCTTTGCTCGGTGGTTATGGTCGTTAAGCACTCGATTTAGCTCCGTGTTGCTGATGATGATGGCTTGGATTAAGGCCGCGGGTAAGATGGGGTCTGGGCGTGTCCTTGCCCGGGAGAGATGAACACCCACACATGCGCCAACAGGTTTGTACCGGCGGTGCTTAAATGAGGTGATGAATGGGTCGTCAAGGACGGTGTCTCGCGCCGAGAGACCGACCAGTTAATGAGCAGACAGAGTTAATAGCATCCCGGCCGTACGTTTACTTGGAGCTGGCTTGTTGCATGTGCATGGCTTTCATCTCATTTTTGAAAAAGTGGAGTGTACCTCCCTACTTGTTTGCCGGGTTGATTACACTTGCAAGTTGCCAAGATGGAATTAAGGTGTTTTGGTCGGTTTGCACGCATGCTGCCGGCCCTAGCTAAGCTTACCTGCCATGCATGGCATGCAAACATGCCACAGGGCGGCAGCTGATCTGTGTGATTGTGAGAGATGGTCCATGCAAGACCGGAAACTCCCAAGGCAACCAAAAACCAAGCAAATCAAACCTTGCCTCGTTGCACGTTTGGACAACGACGATCCATGGACCAGCAACTCTCGTGGTACTCCACACGGCTTGTCACACTGTCGTCTTTATATGTGACGGTCCCGTGAGCCAACAACCGGCACTCCTGGCGGGTGACTCCATGTTTAACACGAAGAGCTAAGGTTATGCCAACAAGTAGTGGTTCTAGGACTGGTGCAGTAGTTCACAAACTAGATTTTCATCCCACTTTATAGATGAAACACCACAGCTTATACCGTAGTTTTTTTTTGCGGGGTAGCTTATACCATAGTTGTAGTTGACATATGAGTTTTTATCCTAGTCGTTAATCGTCACGGCGGTTTCAACCCTAATTCAGGATTGCTACTCGCTAGGTCACAAGCGGCGGATGATGATGATGGCGCTTATAGGCAGTGACAATGAGTGGCGCTCCTAATTAGCGTGTTTTCAATTGTGGTCTGTTTGGGTTGCGGGCATGTGTTTTTATGTTAGTGTAGTATAATTTCGATCTTCATCTTTATAAAAAAAAATCTGCACCTTCATCTGAATTTTGTCAAATTTACTATACATCATCAACCTCCTTGATGAATGAAACAATTCAGATGGTTTGAAAGATTTGGGCACCTCCAAAAGCTAAGTTCTATGGCTTGGTTGTCCATCCAAGATAGAATTTGAACCGCCGATAGGCTTGCCAAATGAGGGTGGCCAAATTGTGGTATTTGTCCACTTTGCATGAGGGTGCAAGAGAGTGGGTCACATCTCTTCTTGAAATGCCGCTACACCATAAGGCTTTGGAACTCAGTCATTGCAAGATTCTTTCTTGAGCACATGGACACTTTTTCATGGCATTTGGAAGGCTCCGTCAAGGCTAAAGGGATGTGGGGCAAGTAGAACAGACGCCGGCACGCCCTATAGAAAAGCTATGGCCTCGCTCACAATTCTTGTCACATGAACCTTTTGGAATGAAAGGAATGCCCGGGTATTCCGCCGCAAGAGTGCTCTACTGCCAATATTGCTCAACTCCTTCATTAGTGAGGCAACATTTGGTCACCGCCAGAGCAAAAAAATTAGGGTAAGTTATTTTGCAAAAATAATCGCCATGCCGTGTAACGGGTTCGTCTGTGACAAACTCTTCTCTCCGCTTAATTAATAGATGAGGCAGATATTTTGCCTCCGTTTCAAAAAGAAAATTAAATGAAACGAGGCAAATCCTTTATATTTCGAAAAGAATGATTAGAGCAGAGAAAATCAAATAAACGTGGATACATTGCTGATTGGCATGCAGACTAGGTCTCCAGTGGCCCGTACTATATACTCGACCAAAATATCCATCACCCTAAACAACCCCAATCTCGCCAAATTAATTATGCAGAAACGAAGGGGAGATACCGAACTAACCACGACCGAATTGGATTCCAGCAATCACTAAACTGAGCAAGCGTACGTAGACTCTAGTACAAGTCGCTGTCCCTTTGACAGCAACCTGACTAAATTAGGCGTGCATGTCTCCATCGATTGTCTCTTCTGCCTAATCCATCTAAAATCTCCCCAACCAATTAGCTCTTTTGCTAAGAATACTTAACGATCCTGATTAGGTGCTGCCAAACAGGAGCATCATTGAGGTAATTAGTACGTTGCAACTGCGTGGTACTAGGAGAGTTGTCGCTATCGATCGAGCTAACAAAAAATTAGTATCGTTAACAGCGACAGGTTCCCAGTGGGCCCGACCACCGGCTCTAACATGCTCATTCTCTTGTTCCAAAAATAAGCACAGAGGAAGAATCGGAATCGAGCATCTGCATGTATCGACCGTTGGATTTGTTTGAACCGCCCGTTAGGACTTTGGGTCGATATGTATGTCACGGAGGAGACACAAGGATCGTTGCGTGCCTGAATGAGGTTCCACAGAATAAAAATGCTGCATCAATCAAGCCCATAAAACTTTTGCAAGCGTCTAAAGTTGTACATCTCTCAGCTTAGGAGCAGTGGGTGGAGCTACAACGTCGGTTTGCCCTTTTTGTAGGGTTTGATTCATCTCCGGCGGCACCACAGAGTCCACCAACGACCAACGATCCACAATCTTCACCGCCCCCCGCTCCCCCGCTCCCCCTCCCCGATTTAGTTGGTAAACCACAGACAAAGCATATAGGGGGGGGGGGGGGGGGGAGGGGAGGGATGAGTCTAGTGATTGGTCTCCCATGATCCTCTAACTAGCGAGGGTGAGTGCGGACAACGCGAAAAATCGAGGCTGTGCTAAGGGTATCTTCAACACTGACCCACAAATTTGCTCCGGCATCTTCCCGCCGACAGGGGGGCCAGTCCAGAGACACTGATGCAGGAGCCGACCATCCAACGCTGCCCACATACATTTCAACCACTGTTTGAACTGATCGGACGAAATTCATGCAAACGCGACGGATTTCATATAAACCGACTGGCACTGGGCACTGGGCACTAAATTAATATGTTAGTTCCAAAAAATGATATATAATTGCTTATAATTGCATATAAAACATTCAAGATTGATACTATAATAGCACGGAACAATAAAAAATTATAAATACGTTGGAGACGTATCAAGCATCTTCAAACTTAATTTCTGCTCATCCTCGAATAGGTAAATGATAAAAACAGAATTTTTTATGTGGAATGTTATCTATCATATTAATGATATAATCTTTTCTTTCGTGGCATGAATATTTGGACTCGAGTGAATCAAAGCAATACTCTATAGTTTGACATGAAGATATAGATACTCAAGCATACTAACAAGCAACCATGTCTTTTAAATCAAAGCTAAAAAAAAGTTATCCCTAGCCCATCATGTTCAGTCATTGATCCATTCATGAAACACACTCAATATTAACTACACCCAATGCACAAGTATGAAAATAGTGCTCTCCAGTTGGTGCTTTATAAAAGAAGATGTAGACTCGAAATATATTATTTTGCATAAAACTAAAATAGATCGGCCCTTCGCAGAGGGAAGCAGAGATTTGCAGAGGTGCTAGAGCTCAAAGTTTAAAACAGAGATAAAATTATTTTTGAGAAATGCATGCTTTTACTATCAACGTCACTACGGAAAGTTTCCAATATCTCCCGTGCTAGACACATTATAGGCGGTTCCCAAACAGATAATAAAATTTATTTCCTTTCCACAAATATTTCACAATCCATGGCTAGCCGTATCCACGGGTGCCTTTCAAACTTTCAACTTTCCAATGAATTTATTATTATTATTATTATTATTATTATTATTATTTTCATTTTGGGGTTGGGTATCTCTATTATCGGCCATTTTCTCGTGCAATGACAAGTGGATAAACACTCATCTTGAGAATAACCCATCTAGCATGAAAGATATTGACCACCCTTTGTCGCTTCATGAGCGGTACGGGCATACAAAATGATTTTTTTTAATAATTAGAGTTGGAACATGCAAATTTACTTGGAGCAGCATGTAAATACCGCATATAGGTAGGTATAGTGGACTCATTTGGCACAACTTTGGGTTTAAGAAATTTTATGCACAAACAGTATTCCCATTTAGTACAAATGAAGGCTAACAAATGGATTAAGAAGCAACCAACCAAAAACAAAAACGGTCATAAACATGCATTGGGAATAACTAACACTGAATAATGCACCATAAGTAGGATGTAACTTCGTTGCATAACTATTGACTTTACGTGCATGCATAGGGAATCATAAACCTTAACACCAATATTCTTTCTAAACCACAATTACTCACTAGCATAACTCACATATTATCATCTCCATATTGCAAAACTATTGCAAGAAATCAAACTTATCATATCCAATGATCTACATGAAAGTTTTTGTTATATTCTTCTTGAATATTCATCACATTGGGACCAAATACATATCTTATGCAAATTGCCACTACTATTATATAGTCTCAAAAATATATAAGTGAAGCATGAGATTTCATCTATTTCTTCAAAATATAAGCATCGCCGTGCTCAAAAAGATATAAGTGAAGCACTATAGCAACTGCCTAGCTCAAAAGATATAAGTGAAGCACATAGAGGGCCAATTCTTTTGGGCAATTCTCCTAGAATTGACCCCCTCCCCAGCTTCTTCCAGAATTGTCACTCCATATTTTTTTACAATTCCTAACTAATTATACCTTAACTAGCTAGGAATTGTAAAGAAAAATGGAGTGGCAATTCTGGGAGAAGCTGGGGAGGGGGTCAATTCTGGGAGAATTGCCCAAAAGAACTGGCCCAGAGTGTTCTAACAAATCATGAAAAATGTGTGTCCCTCTCAAATAGGTGTGTCCAGCAAACATGATTGTGAAAAACTAAAAAGCAAAAAAAAAGCAAAGACTCATATAATACACGATGGTCCAAGCAAAAATCATATCATGTGATGAATGTAAATATAGCTCCAAGTAATATTATCGATGGTCGGTAGAAGAAGGGCACCCCCAAGCGTAGTTGCTTGGGAGTCCGTGAATATTACCTTGGGGTGCCTCGGGCATCGCCAAGCTTAGGCTCTTGCCACTACTTGTTCTTTCATCCATCGTGATCTCACTCAAAACTTGAAAACTTCAGTACACAAAACATAACAAAACCTTCGTGAGATCCGTTAGTATAATAAAGCAAATCACTACTTTAGGTACTGTTGCAAACCCATTCATGTTTTATTATTGCATTATACCTACTATTTTCTAACTTCACCATGGCTTATACCCCCTGATACAATCGATAGATTCATGAAAACAAGCAAACAACACAACGAAAACATAATCTATCAGAAATAGAACAGTGTGTAGCAATTCAAACAATGACCATACTTATGTAACTCCAAAAATTCTAAAAATTAGGAAAATGTGGACAATTTGTATATCAATCATGTGTAAAAAATTCAGAATTTTGTCATGCTCCAGAAAATCTCAACAATTCTATTACTGAACGAAAAAGTTTCTATTCTTGCACAGAGTCAAAGCAACTATCATCCAAATCATCCCAAAGGCTTTACTTGGCACAAATACTATTAAAACACAAAACACAACCAAAACAGTAGCATAATTGTATGCACACCCAAAAGCTGAAAAATAAACAAGAAAATTAAGAAAACCACCGAGTTGCCTCTCAACTAGCGATATTGTTTTACGCCCTTAGCTAGGCGTAACACATAGTTTCAAGGGTGTTCATCCTTAAAATTAATTCCATAGGTGGCCCTCATAATAGATTCATATGGTAGCTTAATTCTCTTTCTAAGGAAGCGATCGATGCCCTTCTTTAATGTAAACTGAAATTTTATATTCCCATCATTCATATCAATAACAACACATCTGGTTCTTAAGAACGGTCTACCAAGTATTATGGGACAAGACGGATTACAATCAATATCAAGCAGAATGAAATCAACGGGTACATAATTCCTATTTGCAAGAATAAGAACATCATTTGTTCTACCCAAAGGTTTCTTAATAGTAGAATCCACTAAGTGCAAATTAAGAGAACATTCCATATTGGTAAAACCTAGCACATCACATGGAGATTTTGGTATTTTGGAAACGCTAGCACCCAAATCGCATAAAGCATTGCACTCATAATTTTTTATTTTGACTTTAGTGGTGGGTTCCCACTCATTATATAATTTCCTAGGTATTGAAATCTCCAATTCTAGCCTTTCTTCTAAAACTTTCATCATCGCTTCAATAATATGTTTAGTAAAAGCCTTATTTTTTCATAAGCATTGGGCGAATTTAACATGGACTGCAACAAAGAAATACACTCAATCAAAGAACAACTATCACAATTAAAGTCTTTGTAATCCAGAAGAGTGGGCACATCACTATTTGAAGTTTTTACCTCTCCAAACCCACTTTTATCAATTTTTTCGTTAAGATTTTCACCCTCCGAACTATGGGGATTCCTTCTAGATAAAGTTGACTATTCTCCAGTCCCCTTTTCATCAAGTTATACATTGCTAAATAAAGATTCAATAGATGAAACACTAATCACTAATATCTTCATCATTACTATGATAAAAACCGGGCAGAATCACTTTTTCTAAGAATTCTCTCTTAGCCCTCAATCTAGTGGTTCTTTATTTACTTTCATCCATGGAGACATAAAGAGATTTATTCACTAATATCAAGCTGGGGGGGGGGGGGGCAAAATTTTAGATTTAAAATTTTCCACATCATGAACGATTCTATCCATACTCCTAGACATATCATCAAGTTTACTCATTTTTTCTTCTATCGTAGTGTTGAACTTTTTTGAGCATTAATAAATTCTTTAATATTACTTTCAAGATCAGAGGGCATCCTATTAATATTACTATAATAATTACCATAGGAATTGCCATAATTATTAGACGAATTTCTAGGGAACGGGTTAGGATTAAAATTACCTCTATAAGAATTACTAGGATCATTATTTTTCTCGATCAAAGTGGATAATGGCACATCATTAGGATCAATTGGAGCATTTTTAGTAGCAACCAATTTCATAAGCGCATCAACTTTGTCACTCAAAGTACTAATTTCTTCAACCGAATTCACTTTTTTACTAGTAGGAGTTCTTTCAGTATGCCATTGTGAATAATTTTCCATAATATTTTCAAGCAATTTGGTAGCCTCTCCTAGCGTAATTTCCATAAAAGTACAACCCGTGACGGAATCTAAAAGATTTCTAAAAACAAAGTTCAATCCCACATAATTTTTTTTCTATGATCATCCATAAATTTAAACCATGAGTAGGGAAATTTCTTATCATTAAGGGCTCGTGTACATGGAGAGGCAATGGATGGAAGCAACGGTGTCTTGTTCATTGGGCAGCCAACCGGCTGGGTCGGAATGGAGAAACAATGTCCTGTTCATCGGGAGGCAACAGACTGGGTCGGAATGCGTCCTGTTCAATGGGAGCCAACCGGCTTGGACGGAACATCCAAAATGGGGTCTGGCGTACCACAGTACGGAGGAAACGGCCTTCTGTTCAATCGGCTACGGTTGAAACGGGGGTCATGTTCATCGGGAGGGGTGTGGCGTACTACAAAATGGAGGAAACAAACTTGTGTTGGAGCGCTACGGTCGAAACGGGGGTCCTGGTTATCGGAGGGGTGCGGCGTACCGCAAAATGGGACTCCAAGGGCTACTGTTCACCCACCATCGACTTCCTTCAGCCTGCACCTGCACTGTTCATCCACCACATCTTCCTCCTGCCTCCACCAGCTATTTTTCATCCACGGGCTACTGTTCATCGAGCCCTCCACCGGCTACTGTTCAACAAGCCCTCCACGGGGTCCTTGATACGTCTCCAATGTATCCACTTTTCCGTACTCTTTTGACCTTGTTTTGGACTCTAACTTGATGATTTGAATGGAACTAACCTGGACTGACGCTGTTTTCAATAGAATTGCCATGGTGTTATTTTTGTGCAGAATAAAAATTTCTCGGAATGACCTGAAAATCAAAGGAGATTATTTTTGGAATAAATAAAAAATATTGGCGAAAGAATCAACAGCAAGGGGCCCACGCCCTAGCTACAAGGGTGGGGGCGCGCCCTCCGACCTTGTGGGCCCCCTGGACCTCCACCGACCTCAACTCCAACTCCATATATTCTCTTTTAGGGAGAAAAAAATCAGAGAGAAGGATTCATTGCGTTTTACGATACAGAGTCGCCGCCAAGCCCTGTTCTTCCTCGGGAGGGCAGATCTGGAGTCCGTTCGGGGCTCCGAAGAGAGGAATCCATCGCCATCGTCATCATCAACCATCCTCCATCACCAATTCCATGATGCTCACCGCCATTCATGAGTAATTCCATTGTAGGCTTGCTGGACTATGATGAACCGGATGAGATTTACCATGTAATCGAGTTAGTTTTGTTAGGGTTTGATCCCTAGTATCCACTATGTTCTAAGATTGAAGTTGCTATGACTTTGCTATGCCTAATGCTTGTCACTAGGGCCCGAGTGCCATGATTTCAGATCCGAACCTATTATATTTTCACGAATATATTTGTATTCTTGATCTGATATTGCAAGTTATAGTCACCTACTACGTGTTATGATCCGGCAACCCCGGAGTGACAATAGTCGGGACCACTCCCGGTGGTGGCCGTAGTTTGAGGAGTTCATGTATTCACTAAGTGCTAATGCTTTGGTCCAGTACTCTATTAAAAGGAGGCATTAATATCCCTTAGTTTCCAATAGGACCCCGCTGCCACGGGAGGGTAGGGCAAAAGATGTCATGCAAGTTCTTTTCCATAAGCATGTATGACTATATTCGGAATACATGCCTACATTACATTGATGAACTTGAGTTAGTTCTGTGTCACTCTATGTTATAACCTTTGCATGATGAATGACATCCAACATAATTATCCATCATTGATCCATTGCCTACGAGCTCGTTTCATATTGATCTTTGCTAAGTTACTTTTCTGTTGCCACTATTACAATTGCTACTTCCATACTACTTTTCTACTAAATACTTTGTTGCAGATACTAAGTCTTTCAAGTGTGGTTGAATTGACAACTCAGCTGCTAATACTTGAGAATATTCTTTGGCTCCCCTTGTGTTGAATCAATAAATTTGGGTTGAATACTCTACCCTCGAAAACTGTTGTGATCCCCTATACTTGTGGGTTACCAAGACCTTTTTCTGGCGTCATTGCCGGGGAGCATAGCTCTATTCTCTGAGTTACTTGGGATTTATATCCGTTGATCACTATGAGGAATTTAAAAGATAAAATAACTAAGATTTTTCCGTCAACTACGAGGGGAGGTAAGGAACTCCCATCTAGCTCTGCACTTGATTCTCCTTCTATTTTGAGTAAACTTGTGACACCTACACCTGCTATTATATTGATTCTGATATGTTGCATGTTATTGATGATGCCACTTCTGCTATGCATGATGCTTATGATGATACTACTTCTGTGCTGGATAATACTATGCCACTAGGTGAATTTCTTGATGAACAACTTGCTAGGGTTAGAGAGAATGAAATTACTGAAACTGATGATATTATTGAAACTCATGATTATGATTCTCCCCCTAGATATGAATTTCCGGTTGTTCCCGAAGGTTATGTTATGGATGAAGAAACTGCTAGAGACTTCTTTGCTTGTAATGATAGGGAGGATCTTAAGAAATTGTTAGTTAAGATGAAAGATAAATCTTTGAATGCTAGAATGAAATATGATCCCGCTTTTGCTACCGTGAGAGCTTGGTTTTTGCCTTCTCTCTTTTTTCGGACTTTCATTTGCATTTGCTTTGGATTTGAAGTTTTGAATCAATTCAAATGGACTTGAACACTTGGGCTTACCCTTAATTTTCACCCAAGTGACCCATTCACCTCTAACTCACTTTTCCTTCTCTGAAAAACTCTCACCAAAGCCCAAGGAATATTTTCATATTCATTTTCTTCCGTGACAAGCACTTCAGAGAAGTATGCTCCAAAGCAACCCTCATTTTCTTTGCCCACAAAAATCTGAGAAAAATTCCCAAATATTCTTTGAACCCTAGAACACCTTTCTGAGCAAAAGTATCGCATAACTTTTTGTAATATTTTCTGCTACAGAAAATCATTTCTGTTCTGGACAGAATGACCACTTTGTACAGCAAGAATATTTTTGCTTGATCTTTTGGGGCTGATCTTTTCAGAGCTTAATTACCCTCCTAAGATATTGCTAAACCCCAAAGCACAACCCTTAATTCTCACTAGATTTTCCTCAACAAAGCTCACAAGTTTCTGTCCAGAAACTTGCCAGGAAGAGAGCCACTCCCACAGTGCACCTGTGACCCAGCCAACTATGCAAAACGACCAAAACCACTAAGGACTACTCCCTCCGTCCTTGAAAGAGTGTACTTCCAACTTTGTTGGAGAGTCAAATTATTTGAAAGTTTGACCGAGTTTGTGGAAAAATATATCAATGTTTATGAAACCAAATAACTATATGATGAAAATATACTATATCATGAATCGAATGCTACTAATTTGACGACATAAACATCGGTGTATTATTGTATAAATACAGTCAAACATAAAAAAGTTTGACTTTCCAAAAAAGTTGGAAGTACACTCTTTGAAGGACGGAGGGAGTAGCTGCCAGAAATGGTGTTTAAGCTTAGCTCAGCGTGATGCCAAAGTTCACGCGGTGACCATGAGAGTCCAAGGGGATTGGCATGCAGTCGACGCGCTCTGCGTGGCGCCAGCGCCTCTGTTGCGCGCGTGCTCGCTGCCCTGACCGCCGCACCTTGCCAAACCGCGCCACCATCTTTGTTTGAACCTCCATAACTACACCCTGGCGCTCACTGACGCCGGAGCTCGCCGCAGCGAGCACGGGCATGGCGCGACCAAGGCAACAGTGCGCCCGTGCCCCTGTGCTCGTCGGGTACCACGATCCTGTGCTCGTCGCTGCTCGTCTACATCCTCCGCGTGATCTCCGGCGTCTTCCCCCTCTCTCACTGACGCCATTCATCGCCGGGCGATGCTCAGAGAGCTCCGGCGAGCTCTCGATGTCCGCCTCGGCCTCGCCTATATATAGCCCCCTCCCGATCTCATTTCTCTCTACTCACACACTCAGCACATCTCCACGACCCCGTAGGAAGCCACGGCCCGGTCGGTCAGGCCTCTGGTCGCCGCCCCATCTGGAGCTCGCCGGCAATCCCCGTCCTCTGCCCCTCCCTCTCCAGAGCCGCTCGAGCTCCACCAACCACTCTGGCCTGTTCGTGGTGGCTCTCTGGTGCGAGCTGGTGCCATTGGAGCTGCTGAACCGGCCCTGCCTCGCCGGAATAGCCAACTCTGATGAGCCCTGCCCGCTGCCACCGCTGGAGAGCTCTGTTCCGACCCCATCCGACCACCCTAGCCACGCTACGGGTATGGGCAAGTGTGTCTCGATCTCCTCTCCGATCCTATCCCTTTGGATTTGGTCAAGGAGCCCTTCTCGCCGACGTGAGCTCTGGCGGAGCCTCACCATGCTCTGTTTCTCTCTCTCTCTCCCCTCCGACCTAACCAGCAGTGCCCGCTATCAGCCACTCAAGCCGCGGCCGAAGCGGTATGAGTGGTGGCGCCCAGGCGGTTTACGCCTTCGATGTCACCCCCCTGGTTTTTCTTTTTAATTCAAATTTACTTCAAATTTTGACCAGAACTTTGACTAGTTATAACTCTTATTCTACAAGTCTAAATGAGTTGATTCTTTTTGCATTCTGTTCTTATTGGAAAATCCTAGCAGCACACCCAAGATGGGATTTTTCTTTGCTGCCTAGAATTTTTGGTAATTTTCAGAAGTGTTCTTGATATTTTTCTTTTTGTCATTTGAATTATTTCAGAAGGTGAAGCTTGTCTAAAAGGCATCCAGGAGGAGTGTGAAGCTCCTCTGCACTAAGGCAAGCCACAACAACATTATCATGGTGTCTTTGCAATATTCATGATTTTCCACTTGAATTTATATGTTATTCATTACATATAGTATTACATTAAATAAATGCTTGTGTTATTTAGTTTGTCATGATCAAAATGCTTAGTTAACAGAGTGAATGCTTGAACTAGTGAAATTTAGCTTGAGTAGGTGATGTAAGTGAATTTGTTATGACTATGGTGATATGATTATCGGTATTATTTTTCCTATATACATGCTAAGATAATATTTTTTTGATTAATTTCAACTAAAGTGATGAGTATGAATAACAAGTAGGAAAGGACCAGAAGTGTTGAGGGTTAAGTTTGTGCAAGTAGAACTTTGAATGAAGTTGCTCTGTTATGATATGTGATGCATGTTATATGGTTGCATAAGCATGGCATATATTGACTCGAGCATTTTATTTCAAGTTAAACCTGATGATAATTGAACTTGAACATAAAGTTGGTCGGGTCATGGTGCCACTGAATCCGGCTGACAAGTGCAACCACATTTGCCTTTATGGGGAGGCCGTTAGTCGTCCATTGTCATGCCTTTTGTTGGTGCCTCCAACGAGGGAAGATTATGGGCATGCGTTACCCTAGCCCTATAAGCAGACATAATCTTGTGGACCCGTTGTTGTTATGGTACCGTGTCCCCGTTTGGGACTGTTTATTTGCCACGACGGTGGTAGTTTTGCCTTTGGTAGGCTGGGTCACCCAGGACTAAGCCCAGTGGGGAGTTGGTCGGAGTGGCCGTAAGAGTGTCATGGCAATGGGAGAGTTCTTTTGGAATGCCATTGGTCCACCCGAATGGGAGTGCGAGGCCATGGGTTCCGTGGTGTGGGTAAAGTGCGCTACCTCTGCAGAGTGTATTAATCTGTCGATAGCCGCGCCCGCGGATAAGGGCCTAGTTTGTAAGTAAGTCACAGCATGGATCAATTGTTAATAATAAATCTTGCACACTAATTTAATTGCATTGCACTGGTTGGATCATGATGAGGTCAGTGAGACTGATCGTTGTGGAATCACTTGTGATCCGGAGGTGATCACAGTTTGGTTACGAGATAATCAGTTGGACCAAGTATGGTTTCGTTCATGCTTCATCGTGAGCACGGTTCGGTTGTGAGGCGACCTGTTGGTAAGAGAGTCTGAGTGACTCGATGCACAAGTTTGGTTTCACTGCATGAGTAGCACGATGTTGTTTGCATTTAACTTGATTAAATATCATGATATTGTTTGTCATTATGGTTATGTTTGCTGTGAGCTTGCAAGTACATTCAATGTACTGACTTGGCGTGTTATGCCAGATTTCAGGAAAGTCTAACTGGATCGGAGTGCTGCTGTGTCTATACCGTGTCCACGTCGGTGTCCCTGTGCTATGGAGTCCCGCTACGTCGTTGTTCCGCTTCCATGTAGATGTCATGCTCGAGGCCCTTTTATGTTCACTAAATAATGTACATATTGTTCAGCCGCACCGAGTGTGTCGCTTGGCCTCGCAAACTGATGTAATGTCACACTTTGCTTCTGCTAGTTCAATAAAGCGGTGATTTCTGTACCAAGATATTGTGTGTTGCCAGAAGACATGATCTCTGGATTGGCAATGCAAGGTTAACCGGTCGCTCTGAGCCAGGGTGCCACAACACTTGGTATCAGAGCCGCGCTGACTGTAGGACACGCTAGACTACCGACGTGTTAGCTGGACGTTAGTTAGGGCTAACGTTGAGTGCCAGTAGTGTTTAGAGCTGATTATTGCATTGCATGCACTAGTTATATTTTTATTTCTAACCCTTAATGGTTGTGAGTGTAGATGGCTCCGGTGCCGTATCCGTGTCAGTTGCAGCTGATGCCCTACACCTCACCGCATCTTCTTCGTAGTGTGTGGCGTTGAGTGTACCCTCACGGTGACGACCCAACATATCGGGTGTACTGGGAGCGCCTAGCCGACTCCGTGTATGAGTATCACGCAGTGGTTACTCTTCACACTAGTTCATCAACAGGCTCTTACACTCGTACCTCATGAAGCGGTTATGCATCCACCGCTGCTCAGGCTGTCCAGTATGCTGCATTCGAGATTCTTGTTGAGTTACGCTATACAGAGGCTCAGATGCAGAACCACCCAGGTTTTCATTTCTACCCATATTTGCATGATGATGGTCGTGTTCGCTTTCATTCCGTTGATCCAACGTTTGATAGTGACACTAGCCACCTTTCTCAATATATCACTGCTAGTTACCTTCTGATTCACGAGTTGGCTCGAGAGCTAAATTGTGCTCATTCTGCTTTAGCCGCTGCTAGATCCTACCCTACTCCACTTTCTATGGGATCTACTCCTTATATTGTGCCCAACTCTAGCTCGCCTATTTCTTCGGTTACTCCACCGAGTAGCTCGGGCACCTCGACAGTCAACCCACACAACGCTCCAGCTGAGTGGGCGTCTCTTCTTGCTACCCCCGCCGCTCCCATGATCCCTTCTCATCCCGTGCCTACCCCTGAGGGAGAGCCTTCTAGGCAGCGTCGTCGTGTTACCTTTAACCCAGAGGTCTCGGTTGGCGTCGTCAGTTCAGGATCTGGGTCTGACTCAGGAGAGGATCCGTCAGCACCGGCAGAGTCTTAGAGCGTATGAGTATCCGCAGTGGTCATGTACGGATGTAGTTGTATGAGCTATGATGTATCATTGCATGTATGCTAGTAGTCGCACTAGTCATGATGTTTATCTTTCATGTATGAGTCTATGTATAATTATGTTGGAATTTTTTATTCGATCTATGTGTTTCTTGGTTTCTTGGTTTCGCTCTTTCGGGTTTGTCACTGTCTTTTCTTCACACGTCTGGATGTTTCTCATCATGGTTGCTCTTATTGGAAAAAATAAACAGTGGGATGACGCGGGGAGGTAGCAGCACACAGGCTGGTGAGGATGTCCCTGTTCGTCTCTTAGCAAGGCAGGCAGGGCACTCCCCCGAGCCGTATCCGCAGCCACCGCCTCCACCGCCAAATCCACCCTCCATTGAACAAAATATGCGCATGTTTGAGGAAAGAAGGAATAATGATTTGATTGAGCTGTTAAAAAGTGTGCAAGTATGGTTGGACAGAATGGGAATCAAAATGGCCATCAGTCCAAGCTGTCAGATTTTCAAAGGACTAAGCTTCCCAGTTTCAGTCAAGTGGTTGACCCTTTGGAAGCAGACGATTGGCTACATACCATTGAGAAGAAACTTGAAATTGCTCGCATTGAAGAAGATGACAAGGTTCCGTTCGCTACCCACTATCTTGAAGGAGCCACTGCTATATGGTGGGATAATGCTAAATCTCTATGGCCCGCGGGAGAAGAAATCACATGGACTAATTTCAAGGACCAATTTCTCAAGTATCATATTCCTGTTGGTATCATGAAGGTCAAGCAACGCGAATTTCTTGGTCTCACTCAAGGCAGTCTGTCAGTAAGTGAATATTTGCACAAGTTCAACCATCTCGCCCATTATTCCCTTTATGATGTGGCCACGGAAGAAAGGAAGGTTGACAGGTTCCTTGGAGGATTAAATCAACACCTCCGGAGTGCTCTCTGCATGCTCGACTTTCCAGATTTCCAGTCTCTGGTAAATAAGGCCCTCATTGCAGAAAGAGAATACAAGCCTGTGCAAGGCAACCGACCCGCAAACAAGGACAACAAGCACAAATTTGAGCCAAAGAAGGACGGACAACCCATACAGAAGGCCCGTACCTGGCAATAGACTCAAGTGGAGTACAAACCCAATTGGCAGCAGAATGTGAACAAGACCACTAATCAAGTCAAGAATGTCGTGACCAGTCCAGTACACGAGGAGCGCCATCGCAACAACGCCTGCTTTAGTTGTGGACAAACCGAACACTATGCCAGGCAGTGTCCCCAAGAAGTCAAATGCCCCGTTCCGGCCGCAAGTCAATCACATGGGGCCATATCATACCCAGCAGATCGTCCAAGGGAAAGTTCATCACCTCACCACAGACAAGGCTCAGGAAAACCCCGAAGTCATCATTGGTATGTTATCTATTAATAACATACCCGCAATAATTTTATTTGATTTTGGGGCTTCCCACTCTTTTGTTTCTCGAAGTTTCGTTGCCCAAAACAAATTTCCTTGCTCGCTTTTGGGAAAAAGTATGCTGGTTCAGTCCCCGGGATCTGTACTCAAAAGCAATTTGGTCTGCCGGAATTTGGAAATTGATATTAAGGGGGTCCGATTTCCAACTGCTTTGATAGTTATTGAGTCTTCCAAGTTGGATGTAATTTTGGGAATGAACTGGTTGACTCAATATCAAGTCTGCATAAACTGTGCGACCCGAGAAGTCACCTTGTCAAGTCAAGGGCAGACTACAAAGTTCTATGCCCGTAGAAGTATACCCAAGAAAGAAATGGTCTTCACTGCAGTAGCCGAAGGATTGGATCTGATTCCTCTGGTCAGTGAATTTCCCGATGTATTTCCCGAGGAATTACCCGGAATGCCTCCAGACAAAGAGCTTGAGTTTGCAATTGATATTGTGCCCGGAACCGCACCGCTATACAAGAAGTATTATCGAATGCATTCGTCAGAATTAGTGGAGTTAAAGAAACAACTTGAAGAGATGCTGTAGAAAGGATATATCCGCCCAAGTTTGTCACCCTGGGGATCACCTGCAATATTTGTACACAAGAAAGACGGTGGTCTCAGAATGTGCATTGACTATCGTCAGTTGAACGATGTCACTATCAAGAACAAATACCCGCTACCAAGGATTGATGACTTGTTCGATCAGCTCAGTGGTGCTAAAGTATTTTCCAAGGTTAATTTAAGGACCGGATATCATCAACTAAAAATCAAGAAGGAAGATATTCCTACGACCGCGTTCACTACCCAGTACGATCTCTATGAATATACGATGATGTCTTTCGGTCTCACAAATGCCCTCGCCTTTTTCATGCATATGATGAATAAGGTATTCATGGAATTCTTGGATAAGTTTGTGCTGGTTTTCATCGATGATATTCTCATATACTCCAAGAGTAACGAAGAACACGTGGAACACCTCCGAGCAGTCTTACAGAGACTCCGTGACCATCAAATTTATGCAAAAATCAGCAAGTGTGAGTTTTGGCTCAAACAAGTTAGATTTCTGGGGCATGTTCTTTCAGCAGAAGGTATCATAGTGGATCCTAGCAAAGTGAAAGATGTGCTTGATTGGGAAGCACCCAAGACAGTATCCCAAATCCAGAGTTTTCTTGGATTAGCCTGATATTATCGTCGGTTCATCAAAGGATTCTCCAAAATTGTCAAGCCCATGACAGAACTCCTCAAGAAAGACAAGAAGTTTGAATGGACCAAGGATTGCGAGTAGAGCTTTAACGAGCTAAAGACCAGATTGACATCAGCACCAGTACTGACTCCCCCAGACATTTACCGCAGCTTTGATGTGTATTGCGACGCATCCAGATAGGGCATTGGGTGTGTACTTATGCAAGACGACAAGGTGGTAGCTTACGCTTCTCGCCAGCTACGCTCTCATGAAGGAAACAACCCTACATATGATTTGGAACTGGCCGCTGTTGTGCACTCTCTAAAGATTTGGAGACATTACCTCATTGGAAAGAGATGTCAAATATTTACTGACCATAAGAGTCTCAAATATATATTCACCCAGCCAGACTTAAACCTTCGACAGTGAAGATGGCTCGAGTTGGTCAAAGACTAGGATTTGGAAATAAATTACCATCTAGGAAAGGCCAACGTAGTTACTGATGCCCTCAGTCGCAAGCCTGCCAACTTGAATGCCATGATGGAGTCTTTGCCTTCAGAACTCCAGCAGGAGATCGCTCAGCTCAACTTGGTAATTATAAATGCCAGCCTTGCGAATATTTTGGAAGTAACTCCTACGCTAGAAGAGGAGATTAGCATAGCACAGGCTAAAGACGAGAGTCTGCAAGTATATATCAAAAATCTGCAAGAAGGCAAGACTCAGGATTTCTCAAGAGACGCACTGGGTAAACTCAGGTTCCGAGGAAGGATATGCGTACCTGAGAAAGCAGAATTGAGGAAGAAAATTTTGGCAGAAGCACACAAATCCTCATATTCAATGCACCCAGGCGGCACTAAAATGTACGAAGACCTTCGACAGGTATTTTGGTGGGATGGAATGAAAAGGTACATCGCATATTTTGTTGCTTGTTGCGACATCTACAACAAAGTAAAGGCAGAACACCAAAAACCCTCCGGACTTCTCCAACCTCTACCCCTCTTGCAATGGAAATGGGACGATGTCTGCATGGACTTTATCACCGGTCTACCCAGGACCCACCGATGCAATGATGCCATATGGGTCATAGTGGACACGTTGACTAAAGTGGCTCACTTTATCCCCATCTACACCACCTTTCACGTTGATCAACTTGCACAATTGTATGTGTCCCGGATTGTCAGTTTGCATGGAGTCCCAAAAACAATCACTTCGGACCGAGGTTCATTGTTTACATCCGCATTTTGGTCCCGACTCCATCAAGCTTTGGGGAACGCTCTCAAATATAGCACCGCCTATCATCCACAGACAGACGGTCAGACTGAGCAGGTAAATCAAATCCTAGAAGACATGCTTCGAGCATGTGCCTTAGCCCATGGACCCAAATGGGAAGCTTGTCTGCCATATGCGGAATTCTCATAGAACAACAGTTTTCAAACCAGTCTGAAAATGTCTCCGTTTGAAGCTTTATACGTCCGTAAGTGCCGCACTCCATTAAATTGGTCCCAAAGCGGAGACAGCCGTATCTTCAGTACTGATCTGATATTAGAGGCAGAGAAACAAGTCAAGGAAATTTGAGATACACTACAATTGGCTAAGTAACAACAAAAGAGTTATTATGATGCCAAACATCGGCAAGTCAGCTTTGAACCCGGTGAACACGTGTATCTCTGAGTCACACCCATGAAAGGAGTGAAGAGATTTCAGACCCGGGGCAAATTAGCACCAAGGTATATTTGTCCATTCCCGGTCATGACACGAGTTGGCACACTTGCTTACCAGTTGGAATTGCCACCAGAATTGTCAGAAGTACACAACGTGTTCCATGTATCACAATTGAGAAGGTGTATTTCACCACTTGAGAAGATGACTGATATGTCATAGATTGAGCTTGCCAAATATTTAACATATGAAGAGAAACCATTTAGAATCTTGGATGAGGCAGAAAAGATCACCCGCATCAAAGCACTCAAATTTTACAAGGTCCAGTGGGAGCATCACACCGAAGAAGAAGCAACCTCGGAAAGAGAGGAATTTTTAAGCACAACCTACCCAGAATTGTTTTCCCAAGCAACTGAATCTCGAGGACGAGATTCATATTAAGTGGGGGAGGTTTGTGACAGCCTGGTTTTTGCCTTCTCTCTTTTTCCGGACTTTCATTTGCATTTGTTTTGGATTTGGAGTTTTGAATCAATTCAAATGGACCTGAACACTTGGGCTTACCCTTGATTTTCACCCAAGTGACCCATTCACCTCTAGCTCACTTTTCCTTCTCTGAAAAACTCTCACCAAAGCCCACGGGATATTTTTCATAATAGAAAAATATTCATTTTCTTCCCTGACAAGCACTTCAGAGAAGTATGCTCCAAAGCAACCCTCATTTTCTTTGACCACAAAAATCTGAGAAAATTCCCAAATATTCTTTGAACCCTAGGGCACCTTTCTGAGCAAAAATAGTGCACAACTTTTTGTAATATTTTTTGCTACAGAAAATCATTTCTGTTTTAGACAGAATGACCACTTTGTACAACAAGTATATTTTTGCTTGATCTTTTGGGGCTGATCTTTTCTAAGCTTAATTACCCTCCTAAGATATTACTAAACCCCAAAGCACAGCCCTTAGTTCTCACTAGATTTTCCTCAGCAAAGCTCACAAGTTTCTGTCCAGAAACTTGCCAGGAAGATAGCCACTCCCACAGTGCACCTGTGACCCAGCCAACTATGCAAAATGACCAAAACCACTAAGGACTAGCTGCCAAACATGGTGTTTAAGCTTAGCTCAGCATGATGACAAAGTTCACGCGGTGACCATGAGAGTCCAAGGGGATTGGCATGCAGTCGGCGCGCTCTGTGTGGCGCCAGCGCCTCTGTTGCGTGCGTGCTCGCTGCCCCGATCGCCGCACCTTGCCAAACCGCGCCACCATCTTCGTTTGAACCTCCATAACTACACCCTAGCGCTCGTTGACGCCGGAGCTCGCCGCAGCGAGCACGGGCACGGCGCGGCCAAGGCGAAAGTGCGCCCGTGCCCCTATGCTCGTGGCGTACCGCGCTCCTGTGCTCGTTGCCGCTCGTCTACAACCTCTGCGTGATCTCTGGCGTCTTTCCCCTCTCTCACTTACGCCATTCGTCGCCGGGCGACGCTCCAGAGAGCTCCAGTGAGCTCTCGATCCCTGCCTCGGCCTCGCCTATATATAGCCCCCTCCTGAGCTCATTTCTCTCCACTCACACACTCAGCACATCCCCACGACCCCGTAGGAAGCCGCAGCCCGGCCGGGAAGCCTGTGGCCGCCACCCCGTCCTGAGCTCGCCGACGATCCCTGTCCTCTGCCCCTCCCTCTCCAGAGCCGCTCGAGCTCCACCAACCGCTCTGGCGTGTTTGTGGTGGCTCTCTGGTGTGAGCTGGTGCCATTGGAGCTGCTGAACCGGCCCTGCCTCGCCAGAATAGCCAACTCCGACGAGCCCGCCCGCCGCCGCCGCTGGAGAGCTCTGTTCTGACCCCGTACGGCCACCCCTAGCCACGCTACGGGTATGGGCAGGTGCGTCTCGATCTCCTCTCCCATCCTATCCCTTTGGAGCTGGCCAAGGAGCCCTCCACGCCGGCGTGAGCTCCGGCGGAGCCTCGCGGTTCTCTGTTTCTCTCTCCCCCTCCAACCTGACCAGCGGGGCCCGCTGTCAGCCACTCAAGCCGCGACCGAAGCGGTATGAGTTGTGGCGCCCAGGCGGTTTACGCCTTCGACGCCACCCCCCTAGTTTTTCTTTTTAATTCAAATTTAGTTCAAATTTTGACCAAAACTTTGACCAGCTATAACTCTTATTCTACAAGTCCAAATGAGTTGATTCTTTTTGCATTCTGTTCTTACTGGAAAATCCTAGCAGCACACCCAAGATGGGATTTTTCCTTGCTGCCTAGAATTATTGGTAATTTTCAGAAGTGTTCTTGATATTTTTCTTTTTGTCATTTGAATTATTTCAGAAGGTGAAGCTTGTCTAGAAGGCATCCAGGAGGAGTGTGAAGCTCCTATGCACTAAGGCAAGCCACAACAACATTATCATGGTGTCTTTGCAATATTCATGATTTTCCACTTGAATTTATATGTTATTCATTGCATATAGTATTACATTAAATAAATGCTTGTGTTATTTAGTTTGTCATGATCAAAATGCTTAGTTAACAGAAGTGAATGCTTGAACTAGTGAAATGTAGCTTGAGTAGGTGATTTAAGTAAATTTGTTATGACTATGGTGATATGATTATCGGTATTATTTTTCCTATATACATGCTAAGATAATTTTTATTTGATTAATGTCAACTAAAGTGATGAGTATGAATAACAAGTAGGAAAGGACCAGAAGTGTTGAGGGTTAAGTTTGTGCAAGTAGAACTTTGAATGAAGTTGATCTGTTATGATATGTGATGCATGTTATATGGTTGCATAAGCATGGCATATATTGACTCGAGCATTTTATTTTAAGTTAAACCTGATGACAATTGAACTTGAACATAAAGTTGGTCGGGTCATGGTGCCACTAAATCGGACTAACAAGTGCAACCACATTTGCCTTTATGGGAAGGCCGTTAGTCGTCCGTTGTCATGCCTTTTAACTACAAAAAATACACTTCCGTGATGATACATGTTTTTCACAGTAGGTCACGTTTTCTGTCATGTATGTACATCCATGTCAAATTTATGACAGAATCAAGATAGTCATACCCGTGCTGTCATAGAAGTGTTACATGACATTACCAAAATTATCATCACGGAAGTGTCCACTTCCATGACGATAAATCGCACGTCATAGAAGTGCTTTTGTCAAGGGTGGCCGACACGTGGCATCCACCATAACGGGACGTCGTTAAGCTATCGGGTCCGGTTTTGGATCCGATAACCCGTTAACAGCCCGGACCAATGGGAATTTTCCACATGCAAAAATTCTCATTGGCCGGAGGAAACACGTGTCGGCTCAACATTCGGACAGATGTCATGCACTCATTGGACAGGAGGCACCTATGATACGTCTACACGTGGCACGACCCAACAGAGGCCCATTCCGGTGAAAAGGCCGGGCCTGTTAAAATAAGCGGGCCGGCCCATTAGTGGCCTACTTGAGTCAGGCCCATTTACAAGTACGGCCCATACAAGTTACATAGAAGTGGCCCATCAAAGGCCCATTCTAGATTCGACAATTTCCGGCCCATCGTCAGTTTAAGCCCGTTAACAACCCGCTACGTTTGTAGGCCCAATTGCGGCCCGAGCTTCTTTCAGCCTATTAGCAGCCCATCGTCAGTTCCAGCCCATTAACGGCCCGGAACGTCTTTCGGCCTTTTCTCGGCCCATTCTGTAGTTGGTTCAATTCTAGCCCGTTGTGACTTTGGGCCTGTCCTCGCCCCATTCGGTAAATGGGCCAACTCTTAGCCCATTTTGTCTCTCAGCCTGTTAAGGGCCCGCACAACAATCGGGCCTTTGACTTTAGGTCCATTAGGGGCCCATGTTCCGCAGAGCATCATTTCAGCCCAACGCGACTTTCAGCCTGTTAAAAGCCTAGTTTGCAAATTGGGCCTGCTCCGGCCCATAACACTTTCGGCCTCTTACTAGCCCGTAAAGTAAAAGGGCCGAGACAAAATTGACATTTATTTCGGCCTGCTAAAGGCCCGCAGGCCATTTCCATTTATACGGCCTTATCGAGCTTTAGGCCTGTTTACGGCCTGCTAAGAGCCGTTGTTACGATGGGCCCATTTGGGATCCACTTAATATTATTTTGACCAGCCCAATTAAGGCCTGCTTTAACTGCAGATGTTTGTTCGTTTGTATGGCATCCAAGACATGTTCGGGCGTGTTGGCCCCCGTTTCACGGTATAGCATATTCAAGAAATATCCTACTCTATACTATCGCCTCTAAAAACATACACTATACAATAAAAAGCATAGAAACGTAGAATAATCCTACACTATACAATAAAGAAATTATAGCCGAATATACCCACTGGGTATTATAATCGGCACCAGTGATTATAAAGCATACACAAACAACAAATTACATACACTGGACAAATAAAGCTCATACATCATGGACACGCATCAATAGAACTTACCACTTGAACTATAATCTCTTGAGAAAAAAGGAATAGCCGAATTCATATAGCACAAATTTCAGTCTGCAAAATCTCCAATTCCTTCATGGTTACCTCAATGTCTTATTTCAATTTTTCGACTCCTGCATCTAATACCTGCATGTCCAGTCTCAACTTGTTGATTGTACGTTGAGAATCATGTACACGTTGTCTTGCCACCTCTAGTTGATGCTCGAGAACATCAGCACATTCCAATTCCAATCCATAATAATTCAGTAACGGCCATGCCGCACTGCTCACAGATCTTTGTGTTGATGTCACTTCATCCTGAAATGTTTCTGTAAGTACACATGACTAGGGCAAAAATATAGTTACAACAGTGAAACGAGCAAGACAGACTATTTTGTACATGGCAAAATAGGACTAACAATAATGTTACATGTCATGAAGCATAAGCAGGTGATATTTTAAAAATTATAAAAAACGTAGTCTGTGCAGCCTGCATACAGAAATCTCTCTTAGCTCACCAGACGAGCATGATGTTGGAGCCCAATCTAAAACATAGACAAGTTACAAATTTAGACAGCGTGTTGCGTATAAGTAAGCAAGCAGTTGGCCATTCGGTAGCTCAATTAAAGTCTTAGGGAGCATAATGAATAGTAGAGGGATTCATACAAACCTACCACAACAAGCAAAACTATGCAATCATTAGCCTAGTATAAACTAGATTGTGAGCCTCATGCAATAATAGTTGGTTAATAGACTTCAAAGCTTCAGGCACACTTCGCCAGAGTAATTAAATGGTAAGGCCTTTAATTATTTCAACTAATAGTTATACAAGTATCCAACATCAGGCATCATTGTTTGGGCATCTCATTAACTGAGGACAAATAAAGCAATTGAAAAGAGCAAATTAACTATGCCTGAAACAAACAAGGAATTGAATTGTTGAGTTGGATACAGTGACTTACCTTAACTGGTTGAACAGGCTCAGCGCAGCTCCTACTTCTCTTGCAAGGCTCCTTTCTAACATATTGTACTTGGAAATCCTCAATCTTATCTTCATTGCACCCCCTCAACAAGGTGACACAAACTAGTTACTCGTCTTCTTGGAAGATAAATATGCATACTTTCCAATCTGTGAACAACACAAAAGGATGAGATTATAACAAAACAATACCACATAATGAAACATGCCACATCTCTTGCACTTGCACACAATGAAATGAGCATTTACTATGTCCGCACTATGTAAAAACTAGGCATACCTTCGAACTGGATCTCTAGGTACTCTTGGAGAGCCTACTTTAGTGTACAACCAAACCTTTATGTCACCTATGAGTTAGACAAGGCCCCACTACAGTAGCCCTTAATGTTTAAATCGTTGACAAGCTCTGTTAGAGTGTTAGGTCAAGAACAATAAGTAATCAACGCAAACAATCCTAGTATGGCTGGCTAATGCAAACAACAATTGAACACATGTGTGAGCAAATCTTACATATCAAGAAAAGAAGCAAAGATGGAGGCTTAAAGACCATCACTTGACTGACCAGATTTAAGGGGCATTTAAACATCATGTGTAACATATGAACTAGCATAAACATTGCATATTTCAGATTCTACAATGGAATGCACATGTATTAAGTTATGCCATGTATGATGATGCCTAAATGTACACTATAGCACGCAGGAGTGATTCATCATTGCACGCACAATTGAATTGCAGGTTAAGGGCCAGTTTGATTCCACCTTTTTAGGGTTTGTTGTCAAAATAAGCAATAAAAGATGTAAAGAAGTCATTTTTGAGTTATGGGCTTGGGCTTAACTTATTTCTCTTTGGAGGGGGGGTGTCTCGCATAGAAGCTCACTAAAAACTGAAGGGAAGGGGAATAGTGAAATGACTCTGTTGTCTGCCTATATTACACTCAAAATGCAACTGCTCACGCCCGCGTCTCACCTGACCCTCAAGTAAAAACAAACACACAAGCGTTCATTGCCCTGTGATAACCCACAAGTATAGGGGATCGCAACAGTTTTCGATAAGTAAGAGTGTCGAACCCAACGAGGAGCTAAAGGTCGAACAAATATTCCCTCATGTTCTATCGACCACCGACACAACTCTACGCACGCTTGATGTTCGCTTTCCCTAGAACAAGTATGAAACTAGAAGTACTTTGTAGGTCTTGTTGGATAGGTTTGCAAGATAATAAAGAGTACGTAAATAAAAATTAGGGGCTGTTTAGATAAAGAAACAATAAAGTAAATAGAGCGAGTGTAGAAAAGTGGTGGTAGGAGTTGTGAAATTGCCCCTAAGCATTTGACTACTTTACTAGACCGATAGCAATTATTATTTGGGAGAGGCCACTGCTAGCATGTCATCCCTGACTTGGAATTCTATGCACTTATGATTGGAACTATTAGCAAGCATCCGCAACTACTAACGTTCATTAAGGAAAAACCCAACCATAGCATTAAGATAAATTGGTCCCCCTTCAATCCCGTATGCATCAATTTCTATGCTAGGTTGAAGCTTCTGTCACTCTTGCCCTCCAATACATAGTCCTATACACATACAACTAACCCTATGGTGTGATCCACGCGTGCGCTCATATGATGGGCACCAAAGGACATCAACATAACCACAAGAAAATTAAATCAATCATAGCAATTAATCAACCACCGATAGGACAACGAAAATCTACTCAGACATCATAGGATGGCAATACATCATTGGATAATAATATGAAGCATAAAGCACCATGTTCAAGTAGAGGGTACATCGGGTTGCGGGAGAGTGGACCGCTGTAGATAGAGGGGGGAAGGTGATGGAGATGTTGGTGAAGATGGCAGAGGTGTTGGTGAAGATCACGGTGATGATGATGATGGCCACGGCAGCGTTCCGGCGCCACCGGAAGAGAAGGGGAGAGGGGGCCCCTTCGTCTTCTTCTTCCTTGACTTCCTCCCTAGATGGGAGAAGGGTTTCCCCTCTGGTCCTTGGCCTCCATGGCATGGGAGGGGCGAGAGCCCCTCTGAGATTGGATCTATCTCTCCGTTTCTCTCTGGTTCTGCATTCTGTTCTGGCTCCGTTTCACCGTTTCATATATATATGGAGATCCGTAACTCCGATTGGCCTGAAACCTTCGCCGTGATTTTTCCCCGAATATTAGCTTCTTGCGGCAAAAGAAGAGCGTCAACCGCCTTACGGTGGGCTCACGAGGGTAGGGGGCGCGCCCTAAGGGGGGGGGGCTGCCTCGTGACCACCTGGGCACTGGTTCACGTTGATTTTCCTTCCGAATTTTCCATATTTTCCAAAAATAAGCTCCATCCGTTTTTATCCCGTTTGGACTCCGTTTGATATGGATATTCTGCGAAACCAAAAACATGCAACAGACAGGAACTGGCACTGGGCACTGGATCAATATGTTAGTCCCAAAAATAATACAAAAAGTTGCCAAAAAGTATATGAAAGTTGAATAATATTGGCATGGAACAATCAAAAATTATAGATACGACGGAGACGTATCAGCATCCCCAAGCTTAATTCCTGCTCGTCCTCGAGTAGGTAAATGATAAAAAGATAATTTTTGATGTGGAATGCTACCTAGCATAATCTTGATCATATGTCTAATCATGGCATGAATATTAAGACACGAATGATTCAAAGCAATAGTCTATCATTTGACATAAAAACAATAATACTTCAAGCCTACTAATAAGGCAATCATGTCTTTTCAAAATAACATGGCCAAAGAAAGTTATCTCTACAAAATCATATAGTCTGGCTATGCTCCATCTTCACCACACAAAATATTCACATCATGCACAACCCCGATGACAAGCCAAGCAATTGTTTCATACTTTTGACGTTCTCAAACCTTTTCAACTTTCATGCAATACATGAGCGTGAGCCATGGACATAGCACTATAGGTGGAATAGAATATGATGGTGGAGAAGACAAAAAGGAGGTCTCACATCAGCTAGGCGTATCAACGGGCTATGGAGATGCCCATTAATAGATATCAATGTGAGGAGTAGGGATTGCCATGCAACGGATGCACTAGAGCTATAAGTGTATGAAAGCTCTAACTGAAACTAAGTGGGTGTGCATCCAACTTGCCTGCTCATGAAGACCTTGGGCATTTGAGGAAGCCCATCATCGGAATATACAAGCCAAGTTCTATAATGAAAATTCCCACTAGTATATGAAAGTGATAACTCAAGAGACTCTCTATATGAATAACATGGTGCTACTTTGCAGCACAAGTGTGGTAAAATGATAGTAACATTGCCCCTTCTCTCTTTTTCTCTCATTTTTTTTTTCTCTTTTTTGGTGGGCTTCTTTGGCCTCTTTTTTTATTTGGGCTTCTTTGGCCTCTTTTATTTTTTGTAAAGTCCGGAATCTCATCCCGACTTGTGGGGGAATCATAGTCTCCATCATCCTTTCCTCACTGGGGCAATGCTCTAATAATGACGATCATCACACTTTTATTTACTTACAACTCAATATTACAACTCGATATCTAGAACAAATATATGATTCTATATGAATGCCTCCGGCGGTGTACCGGGATGTGCAATGATCTAGCATAGCAATGACATCAAAAAACGGACAAGCCATGAAAACATCATGCTAGCTATCTTATGATCATGCAAAGAAATATGACAATAAATGCTCAAGTCATGTATATGATGATGATGGGAGTTGCATGGCAATATATCTCGGAATGGCTATGGAAATGCCATAATAGGTAGGTATGGTGGCTGTTTTGAGGAAGATATATGGTGGGTTTATGGTACCGGCGAAAGTTGCGGGGTACTAGAGAGGCTAGCAATGGTGGAAGGGTGAGAGTGCGTATAATCCATGGACTCAACATTAGTCATAAAGAACTCCCATACTTATTGCAAAAATCTATTAGTTATCGAAACAAAGTACTACGCGCATGCTCCTAGGAGGATAGATTGGTAGGAAAAGACCATCGCTCGTCCCCGACAGCCACTCATAGGGAAGACAATCAATAAATAAATCATGCTCCGACTTCATCACATAACGGTTCACCATACGTGCATGCTACGGGAATCAGAAACTTCAACACAAGTATTTCTAAAATCCACAACTACCCACTAGCATGACTCTAATATCACCACCTTTATATCGCAAAACTATTGCAAGGAATCAAACATATCATATTCAGCGATCTACAAGTTTATGTAGGATTTTATGACTAACCATGTGAATGACCAGTTCCTGACATCTCTCTAAATAGATATAAGTGAAGCAAGAGAGTTTAATTCTTTATACAAAAGATATGCCCACGCTCTAACAATTATAAGTGAAGCAAAAGAGCATTCTACAAATGGCGGTTGTCTATGTAAAGAGAAACAGGCAATCCAAACTTCAAATGATATAAGTGAAGCACAAGAAGCATTCTATAAAGCCATACTCAAAAAATATAAGTGAAGTGCAAAGAGCATTCTATAAATCAACCAAGGACTATCTCATACCAGCATGGTGCATAAAAGAAAAATAAAAACCTAAATGCAAAAGACGCTCCAAGACTTGCACATATCGCATGAACGAAACGAATCCGAAAACATACCGATATTTGTTGAAGAAAGAGGGGATGCCTCCCCAACATCCCCAAGCTTAGACGCTTGAGTCTCCTTGAATATTTACTTGGGGTGCCTCGGGAATCCCCAAGCTTGAGCTCTTGCCTCTCTTCCTTCTTCTCACATCGAGACCTTCTCAATCATCGAACACTTCATCCACACAAAACTTCAACAGAAGACTCGGTAAGATCCGTTAGTATAATAAAGCAAATCACTACTCTAATTACTGTTGCAAACCAATTCATATTTTGTTTTTGCATTTTGTCTACGGTAATATAACTTTTTCATGGTTTAATCCACTAATATGAATTGATAGTTTCATCAAAACAAGCAAACTATGCATCAAAAATAGAATCTGTCTAAAACAGAACAGTATGTAATAATTTGAACATTCACCATACTTATGATACTTGAAAAATTCTACCAAAATTAGGAAAAATAAAAAATTTGTATAGGAAGGAAATGCAAAAATAATCAGAACCATTTGACGTTCCAGCTAAAAATGTAAAATCGCGCACTACAGCCAATGTTTCTGTCCTGCACCGCACAAACCAACAAGCATTGTAACCATCCTAAAGGCAAACCTTGGCACATTATTTTTATAATACAATGGAATTGTACAAGGGGATAATTATTTTTATTGAAATTTTTTTGTAATCAAGATTCACAAAGTTGCCGTGAGCATGAACAAAGTTCAAGGAGCTCTCCCACTTCAACAATGCTTGTCTTTCTCACTTTCGCTTTCCCTTTTGAAAAAGTTTTGGGTTCCCCTCTTTATTTTTGTTGTTTTTAAACTATATAAAAGCACTCAAGAGAAATAAATGACTCTCTAAAACTTCCGAGTTGTCTCCCTGGCAGCACTTTCTTTAAAGCCATTAAGCTAGGCATATAGTGCTCAAGTAATGAATCCACCAGGATCCCAAGGTATATCGAAGCCAATTTTAATTAACAATGATTTGTAATTTAGTATTGAGCACAAAGCAACATATATCAAGCAATGACGAAGTCTAACTCTCTCCCTATGCATCAGCATGTTATAAAAGAACAATTCATGCACACCTAGTAAAGGCCAATGCATAGTATAAACAGTTTCTTGCAATTTTATCACGTTGGAAACATAGCGAGGTGGATATATAGTTCCTCTCTCATAATAATTGCAAGTAGGAGCAGCAAGCACATGCATATTATATTTATTGAAATCATCATGTGCAACGGTAAAAGGCAACCCATCAATATAATCCTTAATAAGTGCAAACTTCTCCGATATAGTATAATCGGGAGAATTCAAAAAGATAATAGGACTATCATGCATGGGTGCAATAGCAACAATTTCATGTTTAACATAAGGAACTTTAGCAAGTTCATCTCCATAATCATGATTCATATTGGCATCTTGGCCATAAGCATAGCAAGGATCATCAAAAAGGGATATTTCAAAAGAATCATAGGGATCATAACAGTCATCATAGCAATCATCCTTCGGTAAGCACGAAGGGGAATTAAACAATGTATGAGTTGAAGAGTTACTCTCATTAGAAGGTGGACATGAGTGACCAATCCGCTCTTCCTCCTTTTGTTCTTCGCTCTCCTCCTCATATTTTTCATCCAATGAGCTCACAGTGTCATCAAGTTCTTCTTCCATAGATTCCTGCAAAATATTAATCTCTTCTTGGACAGCGGAGACTTTCTTAATAAGTGCATTAATTTCATAATTGTATTCATAATTCTCATAGCAATATTTGAGGATAGCTAAATTTTCAGATCTATAACAAGCATCATCAATATCATCAAACTCTTTAAACATAGATTCAATTTCATAAGCACCCATAAAAGCAACAAATTCTTCTATTTGTTCCACATCATAGTAATCATATATACCTCTAGCATAAGAAGCCAAGGTTTCATTATCATTAAATTTGCATGAAAAGGGGAGGTGTGGAGAATTCATCCTAGAGCAACAAGTATAATTATATTCCGAGCATAGTTGTCTAGCATACCACTTCAATAAATAAATTTGATCCCATAATAGTTTCCCTTTTTGAGTCAAGCGATAATCCCTAAAGTATTCACGTTGATCCAACGTTACTCCCATTACATAATTGAATGGTGTTTTCTCAGGATTATTAAAGTAGTACATAATATTTTTCACATAACCAGCATCGAGGGTTTTAGGAGGTTCCCCATCTCCATGAGCAGAAGGTACACCTAATTTTTTTGGTATTTCGTGTTCCATATCCATAAATAAAGATAAAGAACAACTAAGAACAGCAAATAAAAATTACTTAGTGATAAAGCAAACAAGCACACACGAGAATATTCACCCCACGCTATTGCTCCCCGGCAACGGCGCGAGAAAAAGGTCTTGATAACCCACAAGTATAGGGGATCGCAACAGTTTCCGATAAGTAAGAGTGTCGAACCCAACAAGGAGCTAAAGGTAGAACAAATATTCCCTCAAGTTCTATCGACCACCGATACAACTCTACGCACGCTTGACGTTCGCTTTACCTAGAACAAGTATGAAACTAGAAGTACTTTGTAGGTGTTGTTGGATAGGTTTGCAAGATAATAAAGAGTACGTAAATAAAAAGTAGGGGCTGTTTAGATAAAGAAACAATAAAGTAAATACAGCAAGTGTGGAAAAGTGGTGGTAGGAGTTGCGAAATTGCCCCTAAGCAATTGACTACTTTACTAGACCGATAGCAAGTATTATATGGGAGAGGCCACTGCTAGCATGTCATCCCTGACTTGGAATTCTATGCACTTATGATTGGAACTATTAGCAAGCATCCGCAACTACTAATGTTCATTAAGGTAAAACCCAACCATAGCATTAAGATAAAGAGAAAATTCCCTATATAACACTATTTTAAATGTTGTTTCCTTATTTAACACTGCAAAAATGTTCTTCCTTATATAACACCAACCTTAAATTTCTTTCCCTTTCTAACACTTCCGTCAGTTCCGTTAGCCTACACTGTTAAAATCGATTTTAACTGATGCCAGTTTTTTATAGTTGGACGAAATTGCCCTTGTCCATAAGCATGAGAAAATAGAAAAACAGAGCTCTTCTCTTCCCCTTTCTCCCCAACCCTAGAGGCGGCGGCAGCAGCAAACCTCCCAGGCCTGGCAGCGGCGGTGCTGCGGAGTGCGGAGGGAGATGGTGCCGCTTACGACGGGCAGGGCGCGGCTGTGGACGGCTTAGGCCTTGGCGCGGCTGTGGATCCAGCGTTGACCGATGACGACGGCGGGGCAGCGGTGGGGTCGGGCCAGCGTCGGGCTGCGGTGCGGTCGACCAGCGCCTAGCAAAGGCAGTGCCTCGGGTGCAGCGGCATCAGGCCAGGGCGCAGCTACTGGCCAGGGCACTGTTGGGTCGTCCGCCGGCGTGGCTGGAGGTTCCTGTCAGGGTGTCCTCGGGTTGGTATCGGCAATAGCTTCAGGCCGGGCCCAGCCACATGGGCTTGTTCAGGTGGCTAAATGGCACTCCTAGGAATGCAATGTTAGTAGTAGCAATACAGAGGCTCATTTGAATGCAATGTTAGTAGTAGCTACTGACCATCTAGTTAATGATCTGTTAGTAATGATCAAATTGTCTATCAATGTTTGTAATGGAGGAGTTAGTTTGCTTGGCTGTGATCACAACAAGATTAATGCTTTACTTTATTTTTGTTAATGTTGCAAAATATGTAAATGTGAATTGTGTGATTGGATATGTATCAAATTACAGAGGAGGTTGTGCCCAATTTTTGAACTACATATCAAAATAATTTAAATCCAGATATGGAATTTTGCATGTTTACAGGGGAGGTTCTGCCTAATCTTGCATTTAACAACAGAAAAAAGTTATTGCTTTTTAGTATGTGAAAAATTTTGGTCATAATTTGCGCCAGGGGTAAAATCGTCTTCTCGCGTGTCATTCAACACTGTTAGTACTCAAAATGGATGGAAGTGTTAGAAAGGGAACAAATTTTAGAATTGGTGTCAGATAAGGAAGAAATTTTTTACCAGTGTTAAATAAGGCACAAAATTTTAAGCTAGTGTTAAATAAGGAATTCTCTCTAAGATAAATTGGTCCCCCTCCAACCCCGTATGCATCAATTTCTATGCTAGGTTGAAGCTTCTGTCACTCTTGCCCTCCAATACATAGTCCTACCAACATACAACTAATTAACCCTATGGTGTGATCCACGCACGCGCTCATATGATGGGCACCAAAGGACATCAACATAACCACAAGCAAATTAAACTAATCATAGCAATTAATCAAGCACCGATAGGACAACAAAAATCTACTCAGACATCATAGGATGGCAACACATCGTTGGATAATAATATGAAGCATAAAGCACCATGTTCAAGTAGAGGGTACAGCGGGTTGCGGGAGAGTGGACCGCTGTAGATAGAGGGGGGAAGGTGATGGAGATGTTGGTGAAGATGGCGGAGGTGTTGGTGAAGATCGCGGTGATGATGATGATGATGGCCACGACAGCGTTCCAGCGCCACCGGCAGAGAAGGGGAGAGGGGGCCCCTTCGTCTTCTTCTTCCTTGACCTCCTCCCTAGATGGGAGAAGGGTTTCCCCTCTAGTCCTTGGCCTCCATGGCATGGGAGGGGCGAGAGCCCCTCTGAGATTGGATCTATCTCTCTATTTCTCTTTGGTTTTGCGTTCTGTTCTGGCTCTGTTTCACCTTTTCGTATATATATGGAGATCCGTAACTCCGATTGGCCTGAAACCTTCACCATGATTTTTTCCCGAATATTAGCTTTCTTGCGGCAAAAGAAGAGTTTCAACCGCCTTATGGTGGGCTCACGAGGGTAGGGGGTGCACCCTAGGGGGGGGCCCTGCCTCATGACCACCTCGGGTACTGGTTCGCGTTGATTTTCCTTCCGAATTTTCCATATTTTCCAAAAATAAGCTCCGCCCGTTTTTATCCCGTTTGGACTCCGTTTGATATGGATATTCTGTGAAACCAAAAACATGCAACAGACAGGAACTGGCACTGGGCACTGGATCAATATGTTAGTCCCAAAAATAATATAAAAATTTGCCAAAAAGTATATGAAAGTTGAATAATATTGGCATGGAACAATCAAAAATTATAGATACGACGGAGACGTATCACCCTGCCCGCTTGCATCTCCTCTCCCCTTTCCCTCTACCTCGATCCCCTGCCTGCAGCCCTGGGGTTCCTCCAGCGAGCCGTCGCCTCTGGTCCCATCTGGCCTGGTCCTCGACGATGCTCTGCCTAGCTAGGCTACATGGCCGGCAGGTAGGGGCAAATCTCCCTGGCTGCTCCTCCCTCTGGCGCCGCCCCTCATTCTCATGGTCTCCAGTAGCTGCTCCACTGTGGTCCGTCCAACGCACTACTCCGGCGGGCGCCGCACAACTACGGCTGATGCCACACTGTAGCAGAAGGCACCTAATTCCCCCTCCCCTCCTCCCAGGCCGTGGCCTTGGGGTGCTGTTAAAGGATGAGCTCATCCAACAAGGTGAGGATCTCCTCTGATTTTTTGCCTAATTTTCATTCTGATCCACTATATGATGAATTGCTATGAGCTGCTTCTGCTGCTACTATATGATGCATTGCTATGAGCTGCTCCTGTTGCTGCTATATGATGAACTGCTATGAGCTGTTGCTGCTATATGATGAATTGCTATGAGCTGCTGCTGCTATATGATGAGTTGCTATAAGCTGCTCCTGCTGCTGCTGTATAATGAATTGCTATGAGCTTATCCTACTGCTGCTATATGATGAATTGCTACGCGCTGCTCCTGCTGCTGCTATATGATGAATTGCTATGAGCTGCTGCTGGTATATGACGAATTGCACACTGCTGCTGCTGTATGATGAGTTGTTGTGAGCTGCTGCTGCTATATGATAATAACCAACCACTTGGACAATCGAATTTCAATAAATAATCGTTCTTCATTTAAATGTGGGTCATGCTTTTTTTCGTTTAAATTAGGCAATGGGATCTCTATGGAAGACATTGAGCAAAGTAGATTGTGCCAAGTAGATGGTATCTTTGTATTTGCATTTTGAACAAATAGTGATGGTATGTTTTCATATCATATTAATTACTGAACTGGGTTCAATTTGTGATGTTTGCAAGTCAAATTATTTTTCATATGGGCAACAAAATGAAAAAATATAATGCAATCTAGACTTTTCACTAATCATATCAAAGATAAGCTGAAAAGGAAGGCAGTGAAAAGAACTGGCTGGCTTATTACCTGGATCTTATATTCATAGGTGCTTATTTTCTTAGGATAACTCGTAATAACTGTCCCTAAGAAACTTGACCAATAGAACTGACATACAAATAACATGTCATGATGATTGCAATGGAGGAGTGACCTACCATAGCACACTGTATAGGCTCACCGCTGCGTCTCCTTTTTTGCGATGTTCCATGAAATTTCCACATACATCTTGTACTTTTTCATTGTGTAACCCTATCTGCAAGTTGACACGGCTAATTTCAGACATCTCTACATGATAATACATTGCATATCCCTTGCGCATATTTAAACCACCTATTAATGATTGTGTGTGTAGCATAAACTAGCCATGACTCTGTGTGCTGGACTATCAGGCACTCTAAGGGAGCCTAATGTAGTGCACTGGAATTCCTACATGCCACCTACGATTTTGTGTAATGTACTACCTCTGTTCCTAAATATATGTATTTGTAGATATTCCAGTATGGACCACATACAGATGTATATAGATGCATTTTCGAGCATAGATTCACTCATTTTGCTCCGTATATAGCCTATAGTGGAATATCTAGAAAGACTTATATTTAGGAATGGAGGTACGAGGTAGTATCATGTATGACATCTACATATCTAATTTAGCAGCCAGTAGTAGAAATCATTGTCTGCACAAAGGGATTATTGGTCGAAAATCCTAGCAAAGCACGCTGGCAGGAACACAACAATACAAGAGAGAGACGCACTTACAAGATCACAACAATGCCTCAGTCCAGGATCTTGGTTGGCCAAGCTGTTAGATCCAGAAGAAACATCGTCCTTGTAGTTTTTGCCAGCTGCATAAAGGTAACAATGAGCTGTTAGTATATTTGAAGTACATCGGGCAGGTGATGCTGGACGGGTTTAAAGGTGACAAGTACCTAGGCCATGGTGCGTGGTTGGCATCTTGCCAGACGGTGGGAATCAGGTTAGAAATGTCAAGGGTCATGACGTTGCGCTGGCTGTCGGGGTCCGGTAAGGAGAACTAGAACCATCGAGTAGGGTGTTTGTGGAGCGGCTCCGGTAGGGTGGACTACAGTGTGGGCGAAGTGGATCTGTGGCCGTGGACGAGGGCGTCGGTGAAGCTGCTTCGGTGGTTGGGTTAAGGATGGTGTCGACGATGCGGATCTGCGACCGTGGATGGGGCGTCGGAAGCTGCTCTGGTAGGTTGGATGAGGGTGCGACGAAGCGGATCTTTGGCCGTTGACTTGTGAGTTGGCAAAGCAGCCCTGGTAGGGTTGAGAATGGTATAGGCAAAGCTACTCTGGTAGGGTTGACGATGGTGTCGGCGAAGCGACTCCAGTAGGATTGAGGAAGGTGTCGGCGAAGAGGATCAGAGGCCATTGGTGGGGCGGCTCCCGCGTGTGTGGACAAAGCGTCTCTCGTGGGGAGTACGAATGAGCCGCTGCAGACGCGCTGCGGTTGACGAGAGTACCGGCAAAACAAATCCGGCGCCATGGACAAGGCGGCACTGAATGGGCTGTGGTACAGTGGTGGATAAGCAGTCTACTTGTTTCTAGTGGAGGTGGGAGGGGTAGATGCGGCCGCAGAAGCAGATCCGGCGAGGTGGACGCCGCTGGTAGTGAATGGGCTCTGGTACGCCGGTGGATGAGTAGTCTAGGGTTTTGAGAGGGGAGGGGTAGAAAGGCCGATGAAGTATGGACGACGTGATGTAAGATGCTCTGGTGCTGTGGAGTTAGTCGCTTTTGCGGGAGGGGGAGAGGAAATGGGGGTGCCGTGTGGTGGGGGGAACCGGAAGTTACCAAAGCAACCCCAGCCTATTATGTAGATGAGGGCGGTATTGTTACTGTTGTTCTCCGTGCACCAAGGACAAAAGGGGAATTTTGCATGCTAAAGACTAGGTGGCGTAAATTTTAGAAGGAGGCGTGAGATTTTGCCGCCGGCGGGATCGTTCGTATCCAGTTTCAACTAATTTTGGACCGTGCTAGCGGGAAGGTCATGCGAGACTGTGTACACGGGGCACGCGTCAGCAGTTAATAACTAGTGTGAAGTCCGCCCCAGAAAAAAGACAATAACTCGGGATGATGTGCTGATAACTTGGACATTCACACGGGCGCGGCCAATCGTACAGGTGTAGAGGCGCGTTCACAAAAAAGGGATCAAACGCTCAGCCTATGTATTTCTCGTGTAAATAGATAATTTAGTGCCATTGGTTATTTACTTTAAACATAATGCATTGACGTGTTAGTGTAGAGGTGCACAAAAAAGAAATGGATATTGTAGTCCCACAAAAGAAATGGATATTGTAGTCCGCTACTTAAAAGTGTTACCTCATATGATTACATAGCTTCCATTTCATAAATTGCATACCCTTTGAATTCATATATGAATATTACATATGTTACTTCATAATAGAACCTTAATGTCGATGGAAACGACACCTATGGGGTCACTGGGATCCCTTCTATGGTTGCCGGGCGCGAGGTTGTGCGAAGAGCGGGTCTGACAGGAAGCACACGGATCGTTTACCCAGGTTTGGGCGCGAAGATGCGTAGTACCCTAGTCCTGCTTTGGTGGATGTATTTGAGTGTTCTTGTGTTCTTGAGCTAGCTCCGGGGTGCAACTTTGCCCAAAAGAGCCGAATCCCCCTCCTGGTCGCCTCGGGCCTCCTTTTATAGGAAAAAGGGGTTGCCACAGTGGCACACATGAGGTGGAAAAGGTCTACAGTTGACAAGCCTATCCTCTGGGACTGTCGGACAAACGCATTTAATGCCCTGCCGATGTGCCCTCCTTGCTTTATCGGGGATGCCAGGGAAGCACGTCCCAGCTGCCGCCACCTCGCCTGGCCTCGACACGCGTCCGAGCTGATGAGGCATCGTGGCGCCACGTTGGCTGGCTGCTGGGCTGGGCGGTGGTGGAGCCTTCATGAAGGGTCGCATGCCGCCACGCAGGTGCTTGCTGAGTCGGTGTAGAGGCCGTCCGTCGCCACGCAGGTGCCTGCCCAGCTGGTTGAGCTAGCAGCTGCTTGGGGACGGTGGTGGAGTCTTGGCTGGCGCGGGCCTGGCAGTGGCCCTACTGATGCCCTCGACAAGGGTCTTGCTGGGGGCCCGACAAGGGTGCTGCTGTGGCGTTGCAGTTGTCCCCGGCAAGTCTCTTACTGGGGGTCTTGTGGATTTCCTCGGCTAGGATCTCGCCGAGGGTCGCCGTCTTCTGGTCCTCATCTGATCTCACACGTTTATGATCTTGACGAAGATTTGCATGCCACCACAGAGGCGCCTCCCGAGCCTTGGTTCCAATGTAGTTGGTTGAGTTGGAGCCTGTGGGCCCAAGGTTGGCTCACTCCGCTGGCATCGGGCAAGTTGCCCCGTCAAGGCTCTTGCCGGGGCTGCGGAGGCTGCCTCGGCAAGGATCTTGCCGAGGGAGTCCACTTCGCCCTCTTGCTCTCCCGCGCTTCTGGTCCTAGCGTTGCCTTGGTTGTTTCGTGTTTCGGCTTCTCTCCGGCTTCCCTCCTCTGCCCTACTAAGTGTGGCCGTGGGTGCGGCTCTGACTGCCCGTGCACAAGTAAAGGGATCAAAAGAAGAGGCCTGTAACGCCCCACATGTAACCTTCCCCAATTGTACTCCGACTCATGCCGTTTCCGGCATTAAGTTATATTTAATTCTCGGGTTCGGGTCTTTTCCCCCGTGTGTTGTTTTCGTTTTCGTGCATCTCATATCATGTCATCACGCGCATTGCATTTGCATACATGTTCATCTCATGCATTCAAGCTTTTTCCCCGTTGTCCGTTTTGCATTCCGGCGCTTCGTTCTCCTCCGGTGGCCATTTCTAGCTTTCTTTCGTGTGTGGGGATTAAACATTTCCAGATTGGGCCGAGACTTGCCATGCGGCCTTGGTTTACTACCGGTAGACCGCCTGTCAAGTTTCGGGTCATTTGGACTTCGTTTGATACTCCAACGGTTAACCGAGGGACCGAAAAGGCCTCGCGTGTGTGCAGCCCAACACCCTTCCATTTTGGCCCAAAACCCACCAAACTCAGCTCCATCGTCTCGGTCGTTCGATCACGATCGCGTGGGCGAAAACCGCACCTCATTTGGACTCTCCTAGCTCCCTCTATGCCTATTTATACCCCCCTCCATTTTCGGATCCCGTCTCCCACCTCGAAACCCTAATTTAAAAAAAACGAAATCTGAGCCGACTGACGTGTCCGCCCCCGGCCGGACGACGTCCGCCGACGCCCGCAGCCACCCAGACGCCGCCACGTGGCAGGCCCGCGGACCACATCGCCGCCTCCCGCCGCCGGGCCCGAGGCCCGGATCGGGCCCCCCGCGCCGCCCGAGCGGGCCAGACCACCGCCGCCCGCGCCCGCTGCTTCTTCCCTGAGGCCGGCGCCTCGCCCCGCTGCGGCGCTCGCCGGTGTTGCCGCGCGCCGCCGCAACCTCGCCGGGACATCGCCGGCACGCCACCCCAACGCCGCCCGGCGCCACCGCGCCCCTCGCCGGCGGCCCCGCGCTCCCCCGCGCCGGGCACCGCGCCCCACCGCGCTGGCTTCCTCCTCCCCGCCTCGCCCCGCCTCGCCCTCGGCTCGCCGGAGCCGGCCACCATCGCCGGAGCCCGCGCAGCTACAGTGCTCCGCGCGAGCACAGTAAACCCTAGATCTGAATTTCGGACTAGGTTGACTTTTCCTTCTCCCGTTAAATTTTTCGTGCAACGTTTGACCCGCCATAACTTTGCATCCGTAGCTCCAATTTGGGTGTATGATATGTCAAATTCTTCGTCTCGACGAGTAAATCATTTCATTCCATTGCATCATTTGCATTGGAGGTCATCTTGGTGCCCAAAATTCTGTTGGAAGGAGGCATGTTGAGTTAAATTGCAGATCCGTTAGTCCAACATGCACTTTTGTCATTTTTGCCATATTTAATCCGTGCATGATATGCCTGTGCCCCTTTGGGATGAATTGTTAAGCATGTTGTCTTCTTTCCAGAGGTGCCTTCCATGTATTTTTAGGATGTGTGTGTTGTCTTGTGCAAGCTTGCGAAGAGGGCTACCTGAGATTACAGATTTCAGGGACTTAGTGATTTTCACTAAGTCTGAGCCGTTTTAGTTCACGATGCTATATGTCCGGCTTGTTTCCTAGTGATCCGTGCCTATTTTGAGGATGATCAGTACGAGTGATTTGTTATACTTGTTGTGCTTAATCCATCCATGTCTTTACTTGTTATGTTGGAGCACCCTAGATTGACTCAATCGAGCTCAACTTTTGGATAGTTGCTGTTTTGGGCAGATCGTGAACTCTTTTGCGATTTTGCCGGAGTGATTGCTAGTGATCCATGCATGCTATGCCATTGTTCTTGCCATGTCTAGCTAGCATTTTGTGCCTTCTTAATGGATATATGCTCACCTTGCCATGACTTGCACTGTAGTGAGAGCATCGAGCTCGTTTACACGCCTCCGTGAGTTATTATTTCAGCATGTCCCAGTTTTCACTAAGTCTGAAAACTGATTGTGTTTCATCGATGTTCGTGTGCTCGGTAGAGTATTTTGTGAACCCTTTTGGCCCCAGGTCATTTTGGGTGTTTTTTTAAGCTTGCTGAGTAGCTCCATGCCATGCTCTTACTTGCCATGTTCAGGTTTTCCTTCATGTTGTTTTGCTGCTCCGAAGAGAGCACCGTGGTCTGAAATTTCAGACTAGCGTTAATTTCGCTAAGTCTGAAATCTGTTTTGCTTATTCAGTTTTGCCATGCTTGTTTGAAGCCCTTAATGGATGAATTTGCCTATGCCTCAGTCATGATGATTTGTTAAGCTTGATGAGTACGTCACTGCCATGCAATTTGGTTTCATGTTGGGTGGCTGTAGCATGTTCATTTTGTTGCATTTAGGAGGCATGTTGCTGTAAATTGCAGATCGGTCCGTTTAGTAAATCGCTTGCCATTTCTTAACCGTAGCTCCGATTGCCATGATCTTTATATCGTTTTCAGGGGATTTCTTCCCCTCTATCCAGTGGCACACTTGGTTTCCCAAGTTGAGGCCAGGTTCATGCATTTCCTGTTACATGTTGCATTCTTGCATCCCGCATCGCATCCCGCATAGCATATCATCTTTGCATCTTATTGGTTGCCCTTGCACGTGGTTGATTGTATCCTTGTTGCTTGTTTGTGTTGTTGGGTAGAGCCGGGAGACAAGTTCGCTAACGACGAGCCTGTTGAGTTTTCTTTTGAGGATCCAGTCAATTCTGACAACTGTGCAGGCAAGGTGATCACACCCTTGAAATCACTACTATCTTTGCTATGCTAGTTGCTCGCTCTTTTGCTTTGCCAATGCTACGATGCCTACCACTTGCTTGTCAGCCTCCCAATTGCAATGATTGAGCCTCTAACCCACCTTTGTCCTAGCAAACCATTGATTGGCTATGTTACCGCTTTGCTCAGCCCTTCTTATAGCGTTGTTAGTTGCAGGTGAAGATTGGAGCCGTTCCTTGTTGGAACACTTATTTACTTGTTGGGATATCATTATATTGCTATGTTATCTTTACTCATCTATATACTTGGTAAAGGGTGGAAGGCTCGGCCTCTCGCCTAGTGTTTTGTTCCACTCTTGCCGCCCTAGTTTCCGTCATATCGGTGTTATGTTCCCGGATTGTTGCGTCCCTTACGCGGTTGGGCTATAATGGGAACCCCTTGATAGTTCGCCTTGATTAAAGCTTTTCCAGCAATGCCCAACATTGGTTTTACCATTTGCCACCTACCCTTTTCTTTCCCTTGGGTTTCCGGAGCCCGAGGGTCATCTTTATTTTAGCCCCCACGGGCCAGTGCTCCTCGAGTGTTGGTCCGAACTAGAGTCCTGTGCAGCGCCCCCTCGGAGAAACCCGAGGTTTGGTTTTAGTTGTATGGAGCGCTCATCTGAGTGTGCCCTGAGAAAGAGATATGTGCAGCTCCTATCGGGATTTGTCGGCGCATTCGGGCGGTGTTGCTGGACTAGTTTTGACCTGTTGAATCATCTTGTTGTACCGGGATACCGAGTCTGATCGGTGGGTCCTGGGTGGAGGTCTATTCCTTCGTTGACCGTGAGAGCTTGTTATGGGCTAAGTTGGGACCCCCCTGCAGGGATTGATCTTTCGGAAGCCATGCCCGCGGTTATGGACAGATGGGAATTTGTTAATGTCCGGTTGTAGATAACTTGAACTTAATTAATTAAAATGAATCAACTGCGTGTGTTGCCGTGATGGCCTCTTCTCGGCGGAGTCCGGGAAGTGGACACGGCGTTGGAGTTATGTTTGCGTAGTCCGCTCTATTTAGTTTTCCGCTCGTGCCTTGCCTTCTCTTCTCGCTCTCTTTTGCGAATAAGTTAGCCACCATATATGCTAGTCGCTTGCTGCAGCTCGACTCACATTAACCCTTCCTTACCTATTTAGCTTAAATAGTCTTGATCGCGAGGGTGCGAGATTGCTGAGTCCTTGTGGCTCACAGATTACTATTACACCAGATGCATGGACTGATGATACTCCTCCGGATGGCGCGTTCGAGCTGAAGTGGGAGTACGACGAGGACTCTCAGCGATACTATGTTTCTTTTCCTGATGATCAGTAGTGGTGCCCGCTCGGGGTTCGATTCAGGGATTAGTCACATGTTGGGGGTCTTTTCTATTTTTGGCGCCGTAGTCGGGCCATGAGTGTTTGTATGATGGATGCTATTTATTTACCTTGATGTGACGTGGCGAGTGTAAGCCAACTATTATTATTTTTTCCCCCTTTATATTATATTTGTACATGGGTTGTGTGAAGATTGCCTCACTTGCGACATATGCCTTCAATGCGATTATGCCTCTAAGTCGTGCCTCGACACGTGGGAGATATAGTCGCATCGAGGGTGTTACAAGTTGGTAATCAGAGCCTTCCCCGACCTTAGGAGCCCCATTGCTTGATCGTTTCTAGCAGCCGAGTTGTGTCTAGAAAAATGTTTTGAGTCCTTAGGAATTATATATATCGGAGAGCTTAGGAATTCTTTTTACTTCCCAGTCTCCTCATCGCTCTGGCAAGGCATCCTAACGTAGAGTTTTGACTCTTCTCTTCTCAAATTTCACAAATTTTTTTTTAGGATCACGCGAGTATCTTAGTTTTGTTCCGATTGCTTATGATGAGAATACTGTCTTGGTGCCTCCTGTCAGGGGTTTAGTGGAAGTGTCCCGGGGAGTTGAGCTCTGAGGTGTTGCCATCATAATTCTATCGTTGCAATTCTGGCATACTTGAGATATGTGCGCGACATCGAAAATCTCCTTTATGCAGTTCGTTGGTGAGATAACCTCGACGCCACCCAGTACTGGGGCGGGAGTTCGGGAGTATCGCCATAACTTGTATAACGGATGCTTTTCGAAGGTTGAGATAGATGGTTTCCGAAGGTTTCTTGGTTATATGTTGAAGGATGGATGCAGCTGGATGTAGGATTTGCTAGCTTGGGTGAGATATTATGCTTCCCCTGTATCCTCAACACCTAATTGCATAACCGGAAAGTTTCGGGAATTTCATAGGTGGGAATTCAAGTAGCCTTAGGATATCTTTCCAACAGATGTGTGATATGAAATTGGGGTTCGACGTCTAGTGGTTCGCCTATTCACGGTCGATTTTACAGTGGCCTCATTGTGTCTTAAAGAGTCCTTGGCTATGCTGACTCGGGGACGCTTCGTATGTCATGTGCACTGCCTTGTACATGATGGTGCTGTACGGTCGAGCCCGTGTGGGTCCTACCACGAACACTTCGGACGAAATTTCTATCATGTGTTTGTTCCGGCTTATTTCGCAAGCCAACCCTTGGTTTTATTTCGAGTTCTGGTATTCGTTCTTCTTCGACGTCATATGTTGATTCCATTCCTCGTTGGTGTACCTCTTCCACCTGATTCTTCATGGCTTCGCAATTTAGGAATATGTGACCACTTCAAGAGAAGTGCATTCGTTCATTTTGTTCGGATGTGAAGACCTTATGTTGCAATTTTCATTCCGTTGGATTCACCTTCTATATTTCTCTATTTGTGTGCTAATGGTGGTCAACCTCTTCAGGATGGCTCCCGCTAAGAGCACCAGTCAGAACCAGAATCAAGATCCTCCGCCACCTCCGCCTCCTCCGGAAGCATGGCAGGCTGTGATGGCTGCTACTAATGCAAATACTCAGCTGATCATGCAAATCATCCAAGAGCGGAATCAAAGCAGTCAAGCGAATCAAGGCAGCAACCAGAACCAGTTTGCAACTCTGAATCAGTTCCTCGCAAATGGTCCAAAGACGTTCAGTAACTGCGTTGAGGCTACCGATGCTGATGATTGGTTAGTCGATCTGGGCAAGCATTTTGAATGTAGCAACGTCAGACCTGCAGATTTCGTCAAGTTCGCGTCTTTCCAGCTCAAGGATCAGGCCGCAGAGTGGTTTCAGCAGTACCGGGATTCCAGAGGTGGACGTTTGATCACTTGGGATGATTTCCGTCGTGATTTCCGCGCTCATCACATTCCTCAAAGTGTGACTGAAAGCAAACGTGAAGAATTCTGCAATCTGAAGCAAGGCTCTTTGTCTGTCTATGACTACAACAAGTTGTTCCAGAAGCTCGCCCGTTTTGGCAAGCAGGATGTTCCTGATGAGAAGAGCATGATCTATCAGTTCAGGGGTGGTCTTCGTGAAGAAATTCAGCTCGCTCTTGTCCTCTTCGAGCCGCTGAGATACGATGAGTTCTACAACATGGCACTGAAGCAAGAGGCTGCTCAGCTCAGATGTGATGCTTCCAGGAAGCGAGTCAGAGACACTTCGTCTTTGTCCTCTACTCAAGTGGCCAAGCAGCAGAAGTATTGGCTTCCTCCTCCTCCGCTCCGTCAGCCGTATCAGCAGAAGAGCAAAGGTGGCAGTGGTTCGTCCCACCCACCCAACCCAGGCTTTCAGAACAAGACTTCGTCTCAAGCTCCAAGATCGAGTGCTCCGTACCACCGTCCGCTCTCAGAGGTCACGTGCAACAAGTGCCAACAGAAGGGTCACTACGCCAACAAGTGTTTCAACCAGAGGCGTCTTCCTCCTCCTCCTCCTGTCAGATCGGCAAGTACAGCTGTGGTCAAGCACAATTCCAAGTCCGCCAAGGTCAACTTGATGAACGCAGCTCAGGCAGAGGATTCGTCAGATGTGATCATGGGTAACCTTCCTGTTAATGATATTCCTGCAAAAGTTCTTTTTGACACAGGTGCATCGCATTGCTTCATTTCCAAGCCTTTTGCATCAAAGTATGAGTGTGATTATCAGTATCTGCAAAGTGCCTTGCAAATTGTGTCACCGGGCAAGCAGATGACAGCTAACACCTGCGTTCCAGAGGTTACTATTACTTTGGGCGACTACAAGTTCCTTTCTTCTCCAATTGTTCTTGGCGATTCCGACATTGATCTTATTCTTGGGATGGACTAGCTCTCTAAACACAAGGCTCACCTCGATTGTGCAGCCAGGCAGATTCAACTGACTCATTCTTCTGAAGATGTCATTGTTTTTGCTGCTCGGGATAATACCATCCGGTTATTCTCTCTCAATGAAAAGGGTGAATTGGATGCTATTTCGCAGATTCCGGTTGTTTGTGAGTATCAAGATGTCTTCCCTGAAGAACTCCCAGGCATGCCTCCAAACCGGCCGGTTGAATTCGTTATTGAACTTGAGCCCGGTACGGAACCGGTGTGTAAACGGCCTTACAAGCTCGGCCCCGAAGAGTTGAAGGAGTTGAAGAAACAGCTCGATGTGCAAGAAATAATGGGTCTCATTCGGCCTAGTACTTCTCCGTGGGGTTGTGGTGTTCTTTTTGTGAAGAAGAAGGATGGAACGGACCGACTTTGTGTTGATTATCGTCCATTGAACAAGAAGACCATCAAGAACAAGTATCCACTTCCCAACATTAATGAGCTATTCGAACAACTCAAGGGTGCCCAAGTATTCTCCAAGCTTGATCTCCGTATGGGTTATCATCAAATTCGCATTCGTGAACAAGATATTCCAAAGACGGCGTTCAGAACAAGCTATGGGTCATATGAATACACTGTTATGTCTTTTGGCCTCGCCAATGCTCCTCCGACGTTCTCTCGCATGATGAACTTCATCTTCAACCCCTACACCAACGACTTTGTTTTGGTCTATCTCGATGATATCCTGGTTTTCTCGAAGAACAAGGAAGATCACGCCAAACACTTGCGTTTGGTTCTTGACAAGCTAAGGGAACATCAATTCTATGCCAAGTTCTCCAAGTGTGAGTTTTGGCTCGATGAAGTTCTTTATCTTGGTCATATTATCTCTGCCAAGGGCATTTCCGTGGATCCTGAGAAGGTGTCTGCAATTGTTAATTGGGAACCTCCTCAGAATGTGAAGCAACTCCGTAGCTTCCTCGGTCTTGCAAGTTATTGCCGAAGATTCATCGAAAACTTCTCCAAGATCGCGAAGCCTCTCTCAAATCTTCTTCAGAAGCACGTCAAGTACGTTCGGTCTCCGGAGTGTGATGTTGCTTTCAACGCTTTGAAAGAGAAATTGATCACTGCTCCAGTTCTAACTCCGCCTGATGAAACCAAGCCGTACGAGGTCTTTTGTGATGCCTCTCTCCAAGGTCTCGGTGCAGTACTGATGCAAGAGAAGAAAGTTGTTGCTTATACCTCTCGCCAGTTGAAGCCAAATGAGAAGAACTACCCCACTCATGATCTCGAGTTGGCGGCAGTTGTGCACGCATTGTTGACTTGGAGACATCTTCTCTTGGGAAGGAAAGTGGACATTTTCACTGATCACAAGAGTCTCAAGTACATCTTCACTCAGCCTAATCTCAACCTCAGGCAGACTCGATGGGTCGAAATGATTCAAGAGTACAATCCGAGTATCGAGTATACTCCAGGCAAGGCTAATGTGATTGCTGACGCTTTGAGCAGAAAAGCATATTGCAACAGTCTGATTCTCAAGCCTTATCAACCCGAGCTTTGTGAAGCCTTCCGCAAACTTAATCTGCAAGTTGTTCCTCAAGGTTTCCTCGCCAACCTTCAAGTTTATCCTACCTTGGAAGACCAGATTCGCCAAGCCCAGCTTCTTGATGCTATGGTGAAAAAGGTGAAGATTGGTATTGCAAAGAGTCAGTCCAAGTACAAGTGCTACCGACTTGATGACAAGGACACTCTCTTCTTCGAGGATCGAATTGTTGTGCCCAAAGGTGAACTTCGTAAAGTGATCATGAATGAGGCTCACAACTCTCTCCTCTCCATCCACCCGGGGAGCACAAAGATGTATCAAGACCTGAAGCAAACTTATTGGTGGACTCGAATGAAGCGCGAGATCGCTCAATTCGTGAATGAATGTGATGTCTGCAGAAGAGTGAAAGCAGAACACCAAAGGCCAGCAGGTCTCCTCCAACCTCTCGCCATTCCAGAATGGAAGTTTGACCACATTGAAATGGACTTCGTGACTGGGTTTCCTAAGTCCAAGCATGGCAATGATGCTATATTCGTTGTCATCGACAAGCTGACCAAAGTGGCTCATTTCTTGCCTATCAAAGAGTCAATCATTGCAGCTCAATTGGCGGAGCTCTACACCTCCTGCATTGTCTCTCTGCACGGTATTCCTCAAGTGATATCTTCAGACCGTGGCAGCATCCTTACCTCCAAGTTTTGGGATTCTTTTCAGAAGGCCATGGGCACCAGCATTCGCTTCAGCACTGCTTTCCATCCTCAAACAAGCGGTCAAGTCGAGCGTGTCAACCAGATTCTTGAAGATATGCTCAGGGCTTGTGTTATCTCCTTCGGCATGAAGTGGGAGGATTGCCTTCCTTATGCTGAATTCTCGTACAACAACAGTTTCCAAGCAAGTTCCGGCAAGGCCCCGTTTGAAATTCTGTATGGTAGGAAGTGCCGTACGCCTCTCAACTGGTCTGAAACCGGTGAACGTCAGCTGCTGGGTAATGACCTGATCACAGAGGCAGAAGAAATGTGCAAGGTCATTCGTGATAACCTGAAAGCAGCCCAGTCTCGTCAGAAGGGCTACTATGACAGCAAGCACCGTGATTTGGCTTTCGAGATCGGAGATCATGTCTACCTCCGCGTCTCTCCAATGAAAGGGACTCGTCGCTTCGGCATCAAAGGGAAGCTTGCCCCCAGATACGTCGGGCCTTTCAAGATCGTCAGCAAGAGAGGCGATCTCGCCTATCAACTCAAGCTTCCTGCAACCTTTGCCAATGTTCATGATGTGTTCCACGTCTCGCAACTCCGTAAGTGCTTCAAGACGCCTGAGCGCACCGTCAACTTCGAGGACATTGAGCTCCAAGAAGATCTCTCCTACCGTGAGCACCCAGTTGCAATCCTTGAAGAGACTGAACGCAAAACTCGCAACAAGTCAATCAAGTTTCTCAAAGTCAAGTGGTCACACCATTCCGACCGTGAAGCTACCTGGGAACGCGAGGATCACCTCCGTTCTGAGTACCCGGAGTTCTTTCAGTCCTAGATCTCGGGACGAGATCTTTTCGTAGTGGTGGAGTGTTGTAACGCCCCACATGTAACCTTCCCCAATTGTACTTCGACTCATGCCATTTCCGGCATTAAGTTATATTTAATTCTCGGGTTCGGGTCTTTGCCCCCGTGTGTTGTTTTCGTTTTCATGCATCTCATATCATGTCATCACGCGCATTGCATTTGCATACATGTTCATCTCATGCATTCGAGCTTTTTCCCCGTTGTCCGTTTTGCATTCCGGCGCTTCGTTCTCCTCCGGTGGCCATTTCTAGCTTTCTTTCGTGTGTGGGGATTAAAAATTTCCGGATTGGGCCAAGACTTGCCATGCGGCCTTGGTTTACTACCGGTAGACCGCCTGTCAAGTTTCGGGTCATTTGGACTTCGTTTGATACTCCAACGGTTAACCGAGGGACCGAAAAGGCCTCGTGTGTGTGTGCAGCCCAACACCCCTCCATTTTGGCCGAAAACCCACCAAACTCAGCTCCATCGTCTCGGTCGTTCAATCACGATCGTGTGGGCGAAAACCGCACCTCATTTGGACTCTCCTAGCTCCCTCTATGCCTATTTATACCCCCCTCCATTTTCGGATCCCGTCTCCCACCTCGAAACCCTAATTTAAAAAAAAAAACGAGATCTGCGCCGACGGACGTGTCCGCCCCCGGCCGGACGACGTCCGCCGACGCCCGCAGCCACCCAGACGCCGCCACGTGGCAGGCCTGCGGACCACATCGCCGCCTCCCGCCGCCGGGCCCGAGGCCCGGATCGGGCCCCCGCGCTGCCCGAGCGGGCCAGACCACCGCCGCCCGCGCCCGCTGCTTCTTCCCCGAGGCCGGCGCCTCGGCCCGCTGCAGCGCTCGCCGGAGTTGCCACGCGCCGCCGCAACCTCGCCGGGACATCGCCGGCACGCCACCCCAACGCCGCCCGGCGCCACCGCGCCCCTCGCCTGCGGCCCCGCGCTCCCCCGCGCCGGGCACCGCACCCCACCGCGCCGGCTTCCTCCTCCCCGCCTCGCCCCGCCTCGCCCTCGGCTCGCCGGAGCCGGCCACCATCGCCGGAGCCCGCGCAGCTACAGTGCTCCGCGCGAGCACAGTAAACCCTAGATCTGAATTTCGGACTAGGTTGACTTTTCCTTCTCCCGTTAAATTTTTCGTGCAACATTTGACCCGCCATAACTTTGCATCCGTAGCTCCGCTCTGGGCGTATGATATGTCAAATTCTTCGTCTCGACGAGTACATAATTTCATTCCATTGCATCATTTGCATTTGAGGTCATCTTGGTGCCAAAAATGCTGTTGGAAGGAGGCATGTTGAGTTAAATTGCAGATCCGTTAGTCCAACATGCACTTTTGTCATTTTTGCCATATTTAATCCGTGCATGATATGCCTGTGCCCCTTTGGGATGAATTGTTAAGCATGTTGTCTTATTTCTAGAGGTGCCTTCCATGTATTTTTAGGATGTGTGTGTTGTCTTGTGCAAGCTTGCGAAGAGGGCTACCTGAGATTACAGATTTCAGGGACTTAGTGATTTTCACTAAGTCTGAGCCGTTTTAGTTCACGATGCCATATGTCCGGCTTGTTTCCTAGTGATACGTGCCTCTTTTGAGGATGATCAGTAAGAGTGATTTGTTATGCTTGTTGTGCTTAATCCATCCATGTCTTTACTTGTTATGTTGGAGCACCCTAGGTTTACTCAATCGAGCTCAACTTTTGGATAGTTGCTGTTTTGGGCAGATCGTGAACTCTTTTGCGATTTTGCCGGAGTGATTGCTAGTGATCCATGCATGCTATGCCATTGTTCTTGCCATGTCTAGCTAGCATTTTGTGCCTTCTTAATGGATATATGCTCACCTTGCCATGACTTGCACCGTAGTTAGAGCATCGAGCTCGTTTACACGCCTCCGTGAATTATTATTTCAGCATGTCCCAGTTTTCACTGTCTGAAAACTGATTGTGTTTCATCGATGTTCGTGTGCTCGGTAGAGTATTTTGTGAACCCTTTTGGCCCCAGGTAATTTTGGGTGTTTTGTTAAGCTTGTTGAGTAGCTCCATGCCATGCTCTTAATTGCCATGTTCAGGTTTTCCTTCATGTTGTTTTGCTGCTCTGAAGAGAGCATCGTGGTCTGAAATTTCAGACTAGCGTTAATTTCGCTAAGTCTGAAATCTGTTTTGCTTATTCAGTTTTTCCATGCTTGTTTGAAGCCCTTAATGGATGAATTTGCCTATGCCTCAGTCATGATGATTTGTTAAGCTTGATGAGTACATCACTGCCATGCAATTTGTTTTCATGTTGGGTGGCGTTAGCATGTTCATTTTGTTGCATTTAGGAGGCTTGTTGCTGTAAATTGCAGATCGGTCCGTTTAGTAAATCGCTTGCCATTTCTTAACCGTAGCTCCGATTGCCATGATCTTTATATCGTTTTCAGGGGATTTCTTCCCCTCTATCCAGTGGCACACTTGGTTTCCCAAGTTGAGGCCAGGTTCATGCATTTCCTGTTACATGTTGCATTCTTGCATCCCGCATCGCATCCCGCATAGCATATCATCTTTGCATCTTATTGGTTGCCCTTGCACGTGGTTGATTGTATCCTTGTTGCTTGTTTGTGTTGTTGGGTAGAGCCGGGAGACGAGTTCGCTAACGAGGAGCCCGTTGAGTTTGCTTTTGAGGATCCAGTCAATTCTGACAACTGTGCAGGCAAGATGATCACACCCTTGAAATCACTACTATCTTTGCTATGCTAGTTGCTCGCTCTTTTGCTTTGCCAATGCTACGATGCCTACCACTTGCTTGTCAGCCTCCCAATTGCCATGATTGAGCCTCTAACCCACCTTTGTCCTAGCAAACCATTGATTGGCTATGTTACCGCTTTGCTCAGCCCTTCTTATAGCGTTGTTAGTTGCAGGTGAAGATTGGAGCCGTTCCTTGTTGGAACACTTATTTACTTGTTGGGATATCATTATATTGCTATGTTATCTTTACTCATCTATATACTTGGTAAAGGGTGGAAGGCTCGGCCTCTCGCCTAGTGTTTTGTTCCACTCTTGCCGCCCTAGTTTCCGTCATATCGGTGTTATGTTCCCGGATTGTTGCGTCCCTTACGCGGTTGGGCTATAATGGGAACCCCTTGATAGTTCGCCTTGATTAAAGCTTTTCCAGCAATGCCCAACATTGGTTTTACCATTTTCCACCTACCCTTTTCTTTCCCTTGGGTTTCCGGAGCCCGAGGGTCATCTTTATGTTAGCCCCCACGGGCCAGTGCTCCTCTGAGTGTTGGTCCGAACTAGAGTCCTGTGCAGCGCCCCCTCGGGGAAACCCGAGGTTTGGTTTTAGTTGTATGGAGCGCTCATCTGAGTGTGCCCTGAGAAAGAGATATGTGCAGCTCCTATCGGGATTTGTCGGCGCATTCGGTCTGTGTTGCTGGACTAGTTTTGACCTGTCGAATCATCTTGTTGTACCGGGATACCGAGTCTGATCGGTGGGTCCTGGGTGGAGGTCTATTCCTTCGTTGACCGTGAGAGCTTGTTATGGGCTAAGTTGGGACCGCCCCTGCAGGGATTGATCTTTCGAAAGCCGTGCCCGCGGTTATGGGAAGATGGGAATTTGTTAATGTCCGGTTGTAGATAACTTGAACTTAATTAATTAAAATGAATCAACTGCGTGTGTTGCCGTGATGGCCTCTTCTCGGCGGAGTCCGGGAAGTGGACACGGCGTTGGAGTTATGTTTGCGTAGTCCGCTCTATTTAGTTTTCCGCTCGTGCCTTGCCTTCTCTTCTCGCTCTCTTTTGCGAATAAGTTAGCCACCATATATGCTAGTCGCTTGCTGCAGCTCCACTCACATTAACCCTTCCTTACCTATTTAGCTTAAATAGTCTTGATCGCGAGGGTGCGAGATTGCTGAGTCCTTGTGGGTCACAGATTACTATTACACCAGATGCAGGGACTGATGATACTCCTCCGGATGGCGCGTTCGAGCTGAAGTGGGAGTACGACGAGGACTCTCAGCGATACTATGTTTCTTTTCCTGATGATCAGTAGTGGTGCCCGCTCGGGGTTCGATTCAGGGATTAGTCGCATGTTGGGGGTCTTTTCTATTTTTGGCGCCGTAGTCGGGCCATGAGTGTTTGTATGATGGATGCTATTTATGTACCTTGATGTGACGTGGCGAGTGTAAGCCAACTATTATTATTTTTCCCCCTTTATATTATATTTGTACATGGGTTGTGTGAAGATTGCCTCACTTGCGACATATGCCTTCAATGCGATTATGCCTCTAAGTCGTGCCTCGACACGTGGGAGATATAGTCGCATCGAGGGTGTTACAAGGCCCTACTTTTGTACACCGATAGGAGCCCCCAGGCCTGGGCCACACATAAGCATGCCACGTTGTTGGGCTAGGCCCAGAACGGTGCACGGGAAGGTGGGGCGGATTTTATCGCAGTAACTTCTCATCCACTGTGCTTCCCCACGACCTGCATTGAACGCGCGACATGGAGGGTCGTGCGTGACGTGGGGGTCATGCATGGGGCGGTTTCCGCATGCATGCGTCACATCATGGTAAAGAGGCGGCTCGCGCCTTCCCCATAAAAAGAGGGAGGCGTAGGGGCGCGGCTCATTTACTTAGGCGGACTCGGTCGTGGTCTTCAAGGCGTCCGTCCCCCAGGATCATGGGGTGGGGAACGGTCGCCTCACCCATCCCCTCAATTCTGCTTGCTCGCCACATGTCCCCCATGTAGGTGGCAGGTGGTGGAGGTGGGAAACCAGGCCGTCGCTGATTGGGGCAGCGGGTCGGTCCTGATTCCCTGCGCCTCCGGTGGCTGGATTGGTTGAGTGGGGTGGCCGAGCCTCGACCTCGCCCCTTTATAAGGTGGGGGAGGGGGATGTCATCCCACATTCTCCCAGTATCCATCCTCCATTCACTTCGACTCCTTTCTCCCATCTGCCATGGCGAGAGGAGGCACCGACCCTTTGATGGTGGCAGCGAGGGTTGCTGCTCGTCAGCGCGTCCCTCCTCCCCAAGAGCTCGTGGCGGTGGAGCCGGCCACGAGAGGAAGGGGGAGGGGCGAGGCCGAGGTCGCCGTGGCGCTCGAGGGAGAGGGCGACGGGGCGGCGCATTGAACTCGCCTCCGCCAGCAATGCCTCCCCTGATGGAGGGCCACATCAGGGACCAGCCCCGCAAGTTCTTCATCAGGCTGCGCCGGCCACCGCGTCGTCGCCTCCGTCTTCCTACCTGATTTGCTCAGGAGATGGAGCTCAATCCACCCCAGACCCTCAGGTTGCACATGAGGGGCTGCGGGAACGGCGGCACGCGGGTCGACGTCGACTTCCCCGCTCCTCATGTCATGTACCTCCGCCGTGGATGGAAGACGTTCACTCGCATCCACAGCCTGACGGCGGGGCTTGTCCTCTACTTCAAGTTAATGGAGGGCGGCCTGCTTTCCGTCAAGGTCTTTGGAGATCTTGGAACTCGCCTAAAGTGCTGCATGGAGAGCTCCTCCAACGATGAAGATTCCTCTTCAAGCGGGAGTGATGAGGAGGGTAGCGACAGCAACAACGAGAGCATCGAGCGGGGTCACATCGACCTCGTCTCCGACTGGCCGCGTCGCCCCACCTTACGTTGTGCGGCCTGCCGAGGGCCTTCCTCGTCAAGCTCTCCATCGGGGCGCTCCCTGTCGTCTCCTTGGGCGGCTGGCGTAGGGGGGCGGAGAAGGCGAAGAAGGCAGGTGGCAGCCATCAAGTCAGAGTATGCGGGCACCGACGCCTTCGTCGCGTATTGCCGGCCCGCTGCCTCATCTTCCAGCTTCCCTCCCGGCACCGGGACATTCTCTTGGTGCCTTCTGCTCCTCGTACCTCACCTAGGCGCTCGTTTTGCCCTCCTGCCATCTTGTTCCACCTTCTGAGGAGAGGGACAAGAAAGGGATTACGGACATCTTACCCTTTTTAGTTTGTAAGCCTGTGGGCACTTGTTAATTTTAAGACTTGTAATCCCCTTGCTCATGTTTTTAATTCCGTATGAACTGTACTTGTATGGGATGTTTTTAATGAAAAAGGGTGCTTGTCGGGTTCTTTGTGCGTGAGCAAGGCCCATGCCAAGGAACGAATCCTTGTTATTTTTAAGCTAAACATTGTCGCCCGGCAACAGGCCTTGCCGTCCCCTGACTTCAGTTGACCATTCTCATGCTTTTGGCGGAGGCAGGGGCGAAGTAGAGTTAGGCCCTTCATTTATTTCCTTGCCACCGCGTCTACAACCCGCTTCTATGCTAGGGTCTTGGGTACAAGAAGAAGTGGGAGCACGATGTTCTTGGAGCAAAACAAGGTTTCATTTGTCCCAGTTCCATACGGAAATGCACAACAGGGGATGAAGGACTTATCTGAATCCGCAGCCCCCGGCAACTTTGGCTTGCCGTGGTTAGGTCCTTGTTTCTTCAGCCCCCGGTAGTCTTGGCTTGCCGGGACTAGAGCGCCGATTCGTTTTCTTTCTCCCAAGCGGCTCAGCAAAAGTGTCCACGTGCCCTGTGAACCAAAGAAGACAGAAAGACGCATACTCGACCTCTAGGCTAGGGGTTAGCCGCCGCTATGCACTATCAACCCTAACTGAGGGAGAGACTTAACCTAGCATGCATGCTAAAACTTAGGGCGCCAGTGCTTCATTTATTTATGCTCAGGGTCTGCGCCTGGCTTTGTACAGAGGGTTACATGCCTTGCTGATGTCTACTACACAACCTTCTTCTTTTATACGTTGTTGGGCCTCCAAGTGAAGAGGTTTGTAGGATAGTAGAAAATTTCCCTCAAGTGGATGACCTAAGGTTTATCAATCCATAGGAGGCGTAGGATGAATATGGTCTCTCTCAAGCAACCCTACAACCAAATAACAAAGAGTCTCTTGTATCCCCAACACACCCAATACAATGGTAAATTGTATAGGTGCACTAGTTCGGTGAAGAGATGGTGATACAAGTGGTATATGGATGGTAGATAAAGGTATTTGTAATCTGAAAATATAAAAACAGCAAGGTAACTAATGATAAAAGTGATTGTAAACGGTATTGCAATGCGTTGAAACAAGGCCTAGGGTTCATACTTTCACTAGTGCAAGTTCCCTCAACAATAATAACACAATTGGATCATATAACTATCCCTCAACATGCAACAAAGAGTCACTCCAAAGTCACTAATAGCGGAGAACAAACGAAGAGATTATGGTAGGGTACGAAACCAGCTCAAAGTTATTCTTTCCAATCAATCCGTTGGGCTATTCCTATAGGTGTCACAAACAGCGCTAGAGTTCGTACTAGAATAACACCTTAAGACACAAATCAACCAAAACCCTAATGTCACCTAGATACTCCAATGTCACCTCAAGTATCTGTGGGTATGATTATACGATATGCATCACACAATCTCAGATTCATCTATTCAACCAACACATAGAACCTCAAAGAGTGCCCCAAAGTTCCTACCGGAGAATCACGACGAAAACGTGTGCCAACCCCTATGCATAGGTTCATGGGCGAAACCCACAAGTTGATCACCAAACAATACATCAAGTGAATCACGTGATATCCCATTGTCACCACAGATACACACGGCAAGACATACATCAAGTGTTCTCAAATCTTTAAAGACTCAATCCGATAAGATAACTTCAAAGGGGAAACTCAATCCATTACAAGAGAGTAGAGGGGGAGGATAAACATAAGATCCAACTATAATAGCAAAGCTCGCGATACATCAAGATCGTGCCAAATCAAGAACACGAGAGAGAGAGAGAGATCAAACACATAGCTACTAGTACATACCCTCAGCCCCGAGGGAGAACTACTCTGTCCTCGTCATGGAGAGCGCCGGGATGATGAAGATGGCCACCAGAGAGGGATTCCCCCTCCAGCAGGGTGCTGGAACGGGTCTAGATTGGCTTTCGGTGGCTACGGAGGCTTCTGGCGGCGGAACTCCCGATCTATTGTGCTCCCCGATCGTTTTAGGGTATATGGAGATATATAGGCGGAAGAAGTACGTCAGGGGGGTCACGAGGGGCCCATGAGGGTGGAGGGCGCACCCAGGGGGATGGGCGTGCCCCTGCCACGTGGCTATCCCCTGACGTGCACTCCAAGTCTTCTGGGCTTCTTCTGATCCAAAAATAAGTTCCGTGAAGTTTCATGTCAATTGGACTCCGTTTGATTTCCCTTTTTTGCGATATTCTAAAACAAGGAAAAACAGAAACTGGCACTAGGCTCTGGGTTAATAGGTTAGTCCCAAAAATCATATAAAATAGCATATAAATGCATATAAAACATCCAAGGTTGATAATATAATAGCATGGAAAAATAAAAAATTATAGATACGTTGCAGACGTATCACTTGCCGGCAAGGCTTGTACAAAAGGTGGGTTGCCGGGGGGGGGGGGGGGGCGACAACCGCGCCTTATGGGTAAAACTTGCGAAGATGTTCAATGTTCCAGGAATTACACACTGGAATAGCATCTTCGGTCTCCAGGCGGACTGCGCCAGGCCTGGTGACCCGTATTACCCGATAAGGGCCTTCCCACTTTGGCGTCAACTTGTTGGAATTCTTGGCCGACTGAACACGCCGAAGAACAAGGTCGCCTTCCTCAAAGCTTCGGGCATGAACCTTGCGGCTATGGTAGCGGCGCAAGGCTTGCTGGTAGCGTGCTGTCTCACAGCCGCCCGAATACGATCTTCCTCAAGGAGCGTTGCATCATCTTGCCGCAATTGCTCTTGCTCAAGCTCGTCGTAAGCGAGCACTCGAGGTGACCCGTATATGAGTTCCGTGGGGAGAACTGCTTCTGCACCATATACGAGGGCAAATGGTGTCTGACCGGTGGCTCGATTTGGCATTGTTCTGATCGACCAAAGAACTGCCGGCAACTCATCAATCCAGCGCTTTCCGCTCTTGTGCAGCCTGTCAAAAGTCTTTGTCCTCAGGCCTCGCAACACTTTAGCATTGCTCGCTCCGCCTGGCCGTAGCTCCGTGGGTGTGCCACGGAAGCGAAACAGACCCTGCTGCCGAGGTCTTGGGTGTATTGCATGAAGGTGTGGCCTGTGAATTGCGTGCCGTTGTCAGTGATGACTCTGTTTGGCACACCAAAATGGCACACTAGCCCCTTGAAGAACTTGACGGCTGACTATGCTGTCACCTTCCTCACTGCTTCCACCTCTGGCCACTTTATGAACTTGTCGATCACAACATACAAGTACTCAAAGCCCCCGACAGCGCGGGGGAAAGGGCCCAGGATGTCGAGCCCCCAGACCGAGAATGGCCGGGAAAGAGGAATTGTTTGAAGGGCTTGAGCTGGTTGATGAAGCTTCTTCAAATGGAACTGACACGCTTCACACTTGGTTACTAGTGCCATTGCATCCTGGAGGGCAGTGGGCCAAAAGAAACCTTGCCGGAATGCCTTGCCGGCAAGGGCCCTTGAACCTATGTGGGAGCCACATATGCCTCCGTGTATCTCCGCCAACAGCTCCAGTCCCTCCTCCCGGGGAATGCACTTCAATTTCACACCGTTTAGTCTCTTCCTGTATAGGACATCATCGACGAACTAATACATGGCAGACTGACGGGCTACTTTCTCCGCTTCTTCCTGCTCCTCAGGAAGCTCCCCTGTTTGGAGGAATCATACGGTATGTTGTGCCCATGCCGGAGCCTAGGGCTCGACGGCAAGGACCAAAGGCATTTCTTCTGCCATGGGAGCGGCCGTCTCTACGGCCAGGGCTTGACGGCCCGCCAGAATGAGTCGCTCCACGACAGGCTCAGAATCCGCGGTAACACCCTTGTCGGCGGCCCCTGGGGGCTCAGCGGGAAAGTACTTGCCGGGGCCTGATTTCCTCCATTTGTTCTTCTCCGTTGATGGTTGGACGGATGGTTGAGTTAACCAAAGCAAAAAGTACCTGGTTCCACAGGTAGCTTGAATGCAGCGCGCTTCGACAGGTAATCGACGATGTCGTTCTCTACTCGGGGAACGTGCTCCGCTTGTATACCGTCAAAGTGCTCCTCCAGCTTCCTCACCTCATCTACGTAGGCCTCCATCAACGGAGTTTGATAATCTTTGTTAACTTGTCTGACGACAAGCTGTGAGTCACCTCTGACGATGAGCTTCTTGACCCCGAGGTCCGCCGCGATCCTGAGGCCGGCAAGCGACCCCTCGTACTCAGCAGTGTTGTTGGTGGACATCTCCCTGGGAAAGTGCATCTGGATTACATACTTGAGGTGCTCTTCGGTGGGTGCGACGAGCAGCACACCAGAACCGGCACCTTGCAGCGAGAAAGCCCTATCAAAGTACATGATCCAGTTGTGAGTTGCTTCTTTGCCGGGGAGGGTGGTCTCCTGGATTTCCTCGTCAGGCGTTGAGGTCCATTCTGCAATGAACTCTGCCAGTATTCCGCTCTGGATTGTCGAAGTACTTTCAAACTTCAAACCAAAGCTCGAAAGCTCCAAGGCCCACTCCACAATCCTTCCGGTTGCGTATGGGTTGTGCAGTATCCGTTGTAAAGGGAGGCGGGTGACGACGGTGATTTCGTGTGCTTGGAAGTAGTGACGCAGCTTCCTCGAGGCCATAAGGAGGCCGAAGCGCAATTTCTGCACACCAGAGTACCTTGACCTAGCCCCCTGTAGGAGGGAGCTGACAAAGTAAACCGGGTGTTGCATTGTCTTCTTCTTCTTCTTCTTCTTCTGCACCACCTCATTTGATTGCATGGGGCGTGTCCTGATGGCGTCAGACTCCGCCGGGGGCCTTGCCTCACGGGCATCGGGCCCTACCGGGGGAACCTCTTGCTTGCCATCCGCCAGTCCCACTATCCCTACTGCCTCTTTACCAACCTCCCTCTACACCACTAGAGCGGCACTGAACACTTGATTCATCACCGCCAGATACAACAACAACGGCTCTTGTGGTTTAGGTGCAACCAGTATTGGTGTAGAGGAAAGCTATTTCTTCAGATCCTGCAACGCTGCCTCGGCCTCTGGGCTCCACTCCATTGGGCCCGCCTTCTTCAAGATCTTGAAAAAGGGAAGGGCACGCTCAGCGGACTTGGAGATGAATCTGCTCATGGCGGCAACGCAGCTAGTGAGCCGACGCACGTCCTTGATCCGCTTGGGTGCCTCAATCTGCTCGATAACCTTGATTTTGTCTGGGTTTGCCTCAATGCCACACTGCGACACAAAGAACCCGAGAAGTTTGCCAGACGGAACGCCGAAGACACACTTCTCAGGGTTCAGCTTGAGGTTGATCTTGCGTAGGTTGGCAAACGTCTCTTCTAAATCTTGTACAAGGGTTGCCTTTCCCTTGGTTGTGACCACTATGTCATCCATATAAGCTTCCATATTTCTATTTAGATGGGGCTCAAAACCAATTTGGACCGCCCTTGCGAATGTCAAGCCAGCACTCTTCAACTCGAAAGGCATCCGTAAAAAGCAATATGTACCACATGGGGTGATGAATGCTGTCTTCTCTTCGTCTTCCTTTGCCATGAAGATCTGGTGGTAGCCCGAGTAGGCGTCGAGGAACGATAACAGACCGCACCCGGCCGTGGAGTCAACAATCTGGTCAATGCGCGGCAACGGTAAGGGGTCCTTAGGACAAGCCTTATTGATATCTGTGTAATCGATACACAGCTTCCACTTCCCATTCGCCTTGCACACCACCACCGGATTGGCCAACCACGTTGGATGGAGCTCTCCTCTCACCAAGCCCGTCGCTTCCAATTTCCTGATCTCCTCCATGATGAATTCTTGCTGTTCCAAAGCTTGCTTCCTGACCTTCTGCTTGACGAGTCGCGCATGGGGACAGACAACAAGATGGTGCTCAATCACTTCCCTGGGAACGCTGGGGATGTCGGCTTCTTGCCATGCAAACACATCGACATTCGCCTGCAGGAAAGTGACGAGCGCGCTTTCCTATTTGCTGTCGAGGGTGGAGCTTATGGTGAAAGCCCCTGCCGTGCCATCCTCCTTGGCGGACACGCTCTTGGTCTCTGGAGGTGCAGCTCTGAATTTCTTGCTCTTGCCGGTGAAGCTCTCTGGCACGTCCTCGACGGTAGCACAACACTCCAAAGAGGTGCGCTTGCCGGAGTGGGTGCAAGAGGTCTTGCCGGTCTTCTTCTTCTTCTCTCCCGGGGTTTCAGTGGTAGGAGAAAGTGCCTTGGCGGCAGCTGCTGCAACTTTTTCTCAGTAGAGTTGGTCAGCGCAGATCAGCGCATCCTTCTTGTTGCAGGGAACGGTGATGATGGTCATCGGCCCAGGCATCTTCAGCGTGTTGTAGGCATAATGTGATGCCGCCATGAACTTGGCTAGTGCCGGGCGGCCGAGAATCCCGTTGTAGGGCAAGGGAATCTCGGCTACATCAAAGACAATCTTCTCCGTCCTGTAGTTGCTCACCTCCAAACGTCACAGGCAGCGTAACCTTCCCCTTCGGCTGGCTCCTTCCCGGGTTGACCCCTTGAATTGTGCCCATTTCCTCGAGGTCTCCATCAGGAATTTGCAGCCTTTTGATCACAACGGGTGAGATCAAATTCAGACCGGCCCCACCGTCAACCAGCATCTTGTTCACCTTGAGGTTGCGTATCGTTGGTGAAACCAACAACGGCAAACACCCGACCACATTTGTGCGATCAGGGTGGTCCTCGGTGTCAAAGATGATGGGCGTGCTGGACCACTTCAGAGGATTTTGAGCGTCGAACGATGGCTCTGCTGCTGTGATCTCACGCGCCCACTGCTTGAGCTGGCGGTGAGAAGTATGCAGTGAGGCGCCACCATCGACGCACATGGCCTCTGTAGCCTTCTGGAACTCATGCTCGCCGGACTCGTTGTCCTCGTCATGATCGTTGTCTTCCCGTGTCAGGACCCCGATCCTAGGTCACACCGATCTAGCATGTAACACATCATATCACTTTGTGGCCTCACGCACGGTATTTCCACGGGTGCCACCTTACCTGGCCCGGGACCGTTTGCGCCTTTTGGCTCACGTATATGATAGTGTCGCTAGCATCCATATGACAAAGAACCCGGGCCGACATGGCTAGTCGTGAACCCAAAGCGGCACTACCCCATGGGGACAGGCATACATGAATCAACCTCGAGCATGTCGGTCAACAGCGTGTGAATCCGGGCTGTAGCACTGGGCTAACAGGACTCCGGTAACCCGGGCTGTAGCAGGCTAGGCAGGACTCCGGATGTCACCGCGTGACATTTCCCCGAAGGGACAGACATAGGAACGAAGTGAATCACATGCCGGCCAGTCAAGTGTCCTGAACAGTAGTGCTGGGCTAGCAGGACTCCGGTGATCCGGGCTGTAGCGGACTACTATCGCTCAGAAGCACTAGACTACATTTCCCCATATGATAGGCTGCCAAGGATAAACAACTAGATAGTCGGATCCCACACATACCAAGCATTTCAATCATACACACAATATGCTCGATATGTGTGAATACAACATGGCATCACAACATAACTCTACAACTCAAGTATTAATTCATTAGGCTCCGAAGAGCCAGATATTACAAGCATGGGTCTCATGACCCAACAATCATAGCATACAAATCAAACACATGCGGAAGCTTAACATGTCTGAGTACAGACATCTATAAATGAAAAAGGCTAAGAAGCCTGACTATCTACCAAATCCTGTCGAGGGCACAAGATCGTAGCTGAGGTATCGAGCTAAACGTCGAAGTCCACGCGGAACTACTAGCGAGACTGAAGTCTCTCTGCAAAACATAAATTAAGCAAACGTGAGTACAAAGGTACTCAGCAAGTCTTACATCAGAACTAACTACATATGCATCGGTATCAACAAGGGGGGGGGGTGGTGGAGTTTAACTGCAGCAAGCCAGCTTGACTCAGTGGCTAACCTGAACTACGATTGCAAGCAACTCTTTTGAGGTGGCGCACACGAGTCCACATATTCACCATTCAATACACCACTATGGATCCGCTCTCGTCTCCCTACGAGAAGGCCATCCATAGTACTCACACTTATCTTGCAAGTTTTAGAGTATCCACTTTCACTTGTCTATGAACTATGCAAGGGGTCCAAGTTTCCATATCCGAGGAATCCGGCTATTCGAATAGATATTGATAACCCTGCAGGGGTGTACTTCTTCACACACGCTCTCACCACTTATAGCCCTGTACACGTCATGTACCTCAGCAACCTTCAAGCGGAAACCGAGCGAGGGTGTCGGCCACGGCCTACCTAAACACTTAAGTCTCTAGTCCAGGTTTATCGCCTATTCGGGTTCCATCCGCGAGGAGATCCGGCCGGAGTTTCGCTCACAGCCCCAAATGATGTGTGCAGGGTTCCCGAGACACCAAACGGGCGCCCGGTACACCGTGCCACAGTGTATCTACCGCAACATAGCCCACCCCTAGGGTCAGCGCTACGCACGGCCGCCAACACATATCCTACAAACACCAGAAACTAGTTGCAACTCCTGGACAGAGTACTAGGGTGATTAAGAAGCCGAGAGGGGCCATTGGTTTCGGGCCCAATGCGTGGTAGTAACTGTTCATGGATCACAGACACAGAACTCAGTTCCTGAGGACGGCTGCAATGAGACAACCCACCATGTACTCCTACATGGCCTCTCACCGCTACCTTTACCAAATCGTGTTCACACACTTAGCTCTCAACAGTAGGACATGTTTACACACCTCCGATCCATCCCCGATGAATCAGACCTGACTCAAGTCTAAGCAGTAGCAGGCATGACAAACAAGCATGAATGAGTAGGCACATCAGGGCTCAAACAACTGCTACTCATGCTAGTGGGTTTCATCTATTTACTGTGGCAATGACAGGTCATGCAGAGGATAAGGGGTTCAACTACCGCAACAAGTAACAGATGAATCATTGTTGTCCTAATGCAGTAAAAGAGAGCAGGAGCGAGAGAGGGGGATTGTATCGGAATGAACAAGGGGGTTTTGCTTGCCTGGCACTTCTGAAGATATCATTGGGTCTTCATCAGTGTCAACGATCACATCGTCGCTACAACGTCTATCGAGAGGGGACAAATACCAGCAACAGAGAAAGAAATACAATCAATGCAATGCACAGTATGATGCATGATCATGACATGTCAATATGCTGTGGTTTGAGCTAATGCAACTAGCTATGATTTAAATGAGGCTGGTTTGAGTGCAAGATTCAAATTCCAACCCCATATATGATTATTTAAATGCCCTTTATTTGTTTTGTCCAAAACAGAGGACAAACATTGTTCAAACCTGCATGAAAATGGTACAGATGGATTCCTTGAATTTTTCTGATAATTTTACATATATAATTTATCTTATTTGGAGTTACGGTTGATTTTCTATGATTTTTAGAAGTTTTGGGTAATTTCTGGAATTTCCTGAATTGTTTTTAAACTAGAAAATGATTTACTGCATCAGCCCGACGTCAGGGTGACGTCAGCTGGTCAACTGGGCGGCCCTGGGTCAAACCTGACCCGTGGGGTCCACTGGTCAGTGACCCAGTGCTGGTTAGGGTCGCTGACGTGTGGGCCCGGTCAACTGCCTCGTCAGTGAAGTCAACCTGACATGTGGGCCCGGTGGGTTAGTCTAAGTTAAACAGGGAATGAATCCGGGGTTAATTAGCGCGTGGGGCCCATCCGTCAGTGGCACAGTGATCAGCTAATGGTGTCATTAGCGTTAACTAAGTGTGCCACGTTGGCTCGCCGGAGTTTCACCGGCGACGACCAAAAACGCGGCGGAGACGCATCGGGGTGGCTCGGGTTTCGCCTACCGTGCACCGTTCGATGCGCCCTTTGGCCCTACGGAGAGATGGCGCGATGGCGCGTCAGATGGTGGTGGTCTCCGGGCCAGGGGTGGCCGGAGTCGACGGCGGCGAGCTCGATTGCGGCCGCCGGAGTTCGGGCGCCGATGGATTCGTCGCTACGGTGGTCAGGGGAGCGAGGTAAACAGTGCTATGGCCTCCTGGGTCCGCCTGGAGCTCGTCTATGAGCTCGGACGTGATGGCGCTAAGCAGAACGACGGCGGCGAAGAGGTGCGGCGGCGGCGAGCCTCGGCCATGGCGGGGGATGGGGCTAGAGCATGCGAACGCGAGGTAGAGAAGAGGGGTTCGGGGCAGGGGCTCACAGCGAGTCAAATGAGCGCGAGAGCGAGGTCGGGGACGCGTTGGTTGTCGCGAATCGCCGGCGGCGATCCACGGCGGCCGAGTGCAAAGACGGCGATGGTGGCGACGAAGCAGGGCCTCCGGGCGTTGCGTAGCTCGGTGGAGAGGGCGAGGAAGACGTGGCGGGGCTTCTGGGCGCGTCGTCGGAGCGTGGGGTGGCCGGTGGCCGCGGCAGAGCACGGCGGCGTCCTCTGGTGCGCTCGGGAAGAGAGGGGTAGGAAGCCAGAGGAGGGGAGGAGCTGCGGGTGTGAGAGAGAGGTAAGGGGAGGGGGCGCGTGGCCGTCTCCGTGGCGCTGGGAGAGACCAGGGGCGAGGAAGCAGGAGGTGGCGTCCGGTGCGTGCGCGGGCGACACGCCGTCGTCCTCCTGGCAGGAGCTAGGGGATGACTGGCAACGGCCTGGTGGGCTGGGCTGGTCCAGCTGGGCCGGCTACAGGTAAGTGGCCAGGTAGGTTCCTTTCTCCCTTTTTTTGTGTAATTTAATTCTGTTTTCTATTTTGCAAGTTTGTTTTGAATTTGGTTTTGAAGCCAAATCAATTTTGTTGCTTCTGGAAATATTTTTAGAAGCTAAAGGAATTAAACCAAAGCTCCACAAAAATATTTCAGAATTATTGGACCTATATTTATTTAATAGTAAATATAAATCCAATTCAAATAGCTATTGACTTAATTCAAATGCCCAGAATAAATATTTCTGTGAATCCAAAAATATTGGTTTGAATTTTACCTCTTGCCAATATTTTTATAGCTTAACAGGAACATTTTCTTAGGTTATTTGAAGCAATTTTTAATGTTGATCATTTTTTTAATTGATTTCTGGGGCTTTCAGCTTTCCCCAATTCAACTTTCAAAAATTTAGACATGATGCAAAGCCAGATGCTAGCACTGGGCATTAATAGAACTAGGGATGTGACAACTCGCCCCCACTAAACAAGAATCTCGTCCCGAGATTCAAGACGTGAGGTAAGAAGACAGAGGGAACGCCAATAAAGAACCTTCACGATCCGATTGCCCTTCTCAAAGATGTTGATTCATTGCATCATGTCGATCTTGACATCTTTGCTTCGAGAGCTTCATCCAGCATGGCGACAAGAGAGCAAGACAACCTCCCAAGAGTGGATACAAGATCAACTCCACGGAATGAGACGTAAGAACACCTCTTGAGTTGAGACACAAGGCACATATCAGAATCAACGAGAAGAAGCAGATGACAAGGTTCAATTTGGTACGCAACAAACCGACGCTGGAGTAGGATGATGCATGGTTTCAAAGTAGCGAGGGATAATTGCCATGATACCATAACGAGACATCTTAAGGAAGGTGACTCGCAGAATTATTCCCTTAAGTGGCAAAAAGAATTACTTTTGATTCGGAGATCATAGAAACTCTTTATACCAGCCTAAGGCAATCACAAATGATCAGTGGAAGGAGTTCGAAAGAATGACATACTCGGACTAGGATGGATGATGTGGACTACCTTGTTGAAGACAACGCAATGGATGATTTTTGCTTATCATCGGAAATGGATGGGACCTATGGTAATTCCACTTTTGAAGATGACCATGAACAACAACTGCTGAGGTGCAAGCTGGGAACAAAATGCAAATGTTGGGAATGATTCTAGTAACTGGGGAGAAGGTTCACCGACAAGGTGATTCCACCAATCGGATGGCTATCGAACAACTGAGAGAATGGAGGCACATCCCAGTTAACGACAACATCAGAACCTAGTGCCTAAGCATGCTCTCAAGAACTTGAGCATTTCCATACTCATCAAGGTTCTGCCAATATCCGTGTCAAGGATCCTGGCAACACAACATGCTACCATGATGAATAATGGTGGAAGATGCAGATGCAAAGGAAGATAACACTTTCTCAGATTTCACCTTAGCGAAGCCAAGGAAACAAAATCTGGATGATCGACCGAGAGACATTTAGCACTCCGCTTCTAATGTTCTCCTTGATGTACTGGTTACCACGGTCATGCTTTAAGCATCGGCATAGCCACCAAGTAGTGGTCGGACTTCGGAATACAACAGATCCATAAGGAACAACTTCTGGATTAAATCCTACGAAATCGTTATGGGAAGGTGGCCAACTTTCTTCAACCGAGATACTACAATAATAGGTCTTCCGGCTGGATGTGTTGGCCACGACATCCACTTTATCGGTTATCAGGAGACCAATATTATGGTTCTTGGAAAATGCTCCAACCATCATATCTGCCTGAGATTCAGATCTGGTTGGTGTCAGGATATTCCAGACTCATCGAGTCTAGAAAGGAAAATGAAGGTTTGCAACACAAATCGACGAGACGACGTTGCGAGATTCTCGGGGGGAATGAACTACGGTAGTAGGCTCCAAAACATGAGCCGGCTCTGCTACAAGCATGTGAACACGTTGTCCTAGACAAGCATGGCCACCTGGTAGTCTTACAACAAAACACTACCGAGTTCAGGAGGGAACCATCAACGAGGATATCGAAGTCCTTACGTAAGTCTAGCTCCTAAGAAGAAACTTCTTCTCCTTGAACAAACCAATCAGTGGCTTGGTGTGCTAGGAACACATATGGAGTGGAGGTAATTAATCTACCAAACCATAGAATATTTCGCACATATGCATGACTGATTTGGGATGACTCCAAGGGAAACAAAACAAACCTTTCTCAAATTCATGGCGGCAACTTACATCAAGTGCACATGAATTAAAGGAAGTCACTTCTTTCATCCAAACATATGCTTCATGAACGAAACACGAAGATAATGCTTATAAAGTTTCCAATACTAGTGTAACGTTCAACATGAATCATGGGGGAGACAAAATGCTGCTGATGGGCTCAACAGCAACTCATCGGAATTTCCATATCACTGGACTTCCACTACTATGTGAACAATGTGATAGTATTGGTCAGACCAAAGATATAATGGTGTATGCTCGAGGGACAACCGTAAGTAAGACAACATTACGAGCATCGTTGGTTCTGATTTGATTTGACAATAGCCCACGCTCAAATCAAGGTTTGGACAAGATAATAGATCCAAAACTGATCACGAGGACCAATTGGTGAAGATATCATCTTTCTTCAACACACACACACACAAGGATATCCATTAGAGATGAGCTAAGTCGGACAAGTTTTCATCTTCCAACTCTCCAAGTTGTTGTTAAGCTTAACCAACTAGCTCAGGGGTATCCAACACAGATTCTTGGAGAAAAATGGTTTATTGAAAAACCAACTTGATCACGAACTCAACATAACGGTCAGGTGACAACCTGGTAACACTTCCGAGAAGATATTCGGAAAATCACAAACCACCGGTATGTTACTAAGCTCGAGAACAACCTTGCTTTTCAGGGCAAGATGATATGATCAAAGAGTGAGGGATTGGCACAACCCTAACCCATTGATCGAAGTGTGCACCAGAAATATGGACTAGGTAGCACGATCAGTCTTAGAATGATAATTTGATAACCAACACGCTAAGAATGAGGATAGTGTCCATTAACTACCAAGCAACACAGTTGCTAGGAGTATTGATTTCACACATCACGACTCACGTGCCGGCATTCCGGTTACAATAACACGGGAACCAAGGAATGAACAATGATGGTAAGAAGTATCACTGCGTCAAGAATTCATGAGAGATGTGCAATTCTCACGACGCTCTTGACATAAAGTGGGTAATACTTTAGGGTAGAACAGAACCAAAAGCTGGGTTGCATTTTGATCTGCGGAATACAACCACTTTGACCCGATCCCAGAAATGGATGAGGTACTGGAGTTTGTTTCTCCTAGTCATTCCAAAATAGAACGGCTCGACGGACCACAAGAATAAAAGGCACCGATGAACACAAATGCACAACTATTCCTGACTATCAATTGATAGACGAAGGTCAGAAAACAACTAAAGAGGGACAACTCAAGGAACATATAACTTTCTGAGTTGTGGAGGCATAGATTAGTATGTCGAGCAAAGCTCAACATATTTCTTCCAGATAACCCACGCAGAAAGGTAGAACTGGCAGAGCCACAATATAGAATGGAGAACTCATCAAGAGCACTCTGTCGTGACCTTTTGGTTCAAAAGAACTCCTGCCAAGAATGGTTCATGATAATTGGAAGAAGGATGTACCACGAACCTCGAGGACTATTGCAAAGGTTACTAGTATCCTAAAGGAACGAGCAAACACTATCAACATGAAGTAAGTAGGGTGAATCTCGGGTTCAAAACCCAGGAATAGAATGCCTACTAACTAAATGGCATCACGGGATGCTTTTGAGAATAATGGCCAGAATCACACACTGGGAACACAAAACATGGCTAGATTACTAGGTGGCACTCTAAGACATCTAGGGTCATAATAATAATTCCAACATATATGTCGAGGCAAAAGAATACCCCAACTGACAAGTAGTGTGATTAATCTGGCCCAAATGGACATCAAGAACAGGGGAAAGGGTTTGCAAATGCATCAGACTATTTAGAAACCTGGGATGACTCGGACAGCATAACGGCTATAAGTGCTCAAAATGATTTGAGACATCCTGCAAAATGGTGGCATAACCACTCAGAAGCACAAAATCAAGGTTCGAGACCAACTATGAACACACAGAAGTAGTAGAAACTGAATTGGCTTAAATCCAACAATCTTAGGCAACTACGGTTTAGTAACACGTCATCCTGATAGATAGATGAGAAGGCCTAATTCTTAATCCCCGTAGAAAAGAAGAGGTTGACTCAGATCAGATGGGCATGAGGTATAAGGAGTAAAAAGAGCCTTACGTTCCCTTCCACAATCAATTCCCTTACATAACTAAAGCATTTCTAGACTCAACTTCGACCAGTTTGGCTTGGTAAACCTACAGGCAGTCAGGCTCTGATACCAACGCTGTCAAGACCCCGATCCTAGGTCACACCGATCTAGCATGTAACACATCATATCACTTTGTGGCCTCACGCACGGTATTTCCACGGGTGCCACCTTACCTGGCCCGGGACCGTTTGCGCCTTTTGGCTCACGTATATGATAGTGTCGCTAGCATCCATATGACAAAGAACCCGGGCCGACATGGCTAGTTGTGAACCCAAAGCGGCACTACCCCATGGGGACAGGCATACATGAATCAACCTCGAGCATGTCGGTCAACAGCGTGTGAATCCGGGCTGTAGCACTGGGCTAACAGGACTCCGGTAACCCGGGCTGTAGCAGGCTAGGCAGGACTCCGGATGTCACCGCGTGACATTTCCCCGAAGGGACAGACATAGGAACGAAGTGAATCACATGCCGGCCAGTCAAGTGTCCTAAACAGTAGTGCTGGGCTAGCAGGACTCCGGTGATCCGGGCTGTAGCGGACTACTATCGCTCAGAAGCACTAGACTACATTTCCCCATATGATAGGCTGCCAAGGATAAACAACTAGATAGTCGGATCCCACACATACCAAGCATTTCAATCATACACACAATATGCTCGATATGTGTGAATACAACATGGCATCACAACATAACTCTACAACTCAAGTATTAATTCATTAGGCTCCGAAGAGCCAGATATTACAAGCATGGGTCTCATGACCCAACAATCATAGCATACAAATCAAACACATGCGGAAGCTTAACATGTCTGAGTACAGACATCTATAAATGAAAAAGGCTAAGAAGCCTGACTATCTACCAAATCCTGTCGAGGGCACAAGATCGTAGCCGAGGTATCGAGCTAAACATCGAAGTCCACGCGGAACTACTAGCGAGACTGAAGTCTCTCTGCAAAACATAAATTAAGCAAACGTGAGTACAAAGGTACTCAGCAAGTCTTACATCAGAACTAACTACATATGCATCGGTATCAACAAGGGGGGGGTGGAGTTTAACTGCAGCAAGCCAGCTTGACTCAGTGGCTAACCTGAACTACGATTGCAAGCAACTCTTTTGAGGTGGCGCACACGAGTCCACATATTCACCATTCAATACACCACTATGGATCCGCTCTCGTCTCCCTACGAGAAGGCCATCCATAGTACTCACACTTATCTTGCGAGTTTTAGAGTATCCACTTTCACTTGTCTATGAACTATGCAAGGGGTCCAAGTTTCCATATCCGAGGAATCCGGCTATTCGAATAGATATTGATAACCCTGCAGGGGTGTACTTCTTCACACACGCTCTCACCACTTATAGCCCTGTACACGTCATGTACCTCGGCAACCTTCAAGCGGAAACCGGGCGAGGGTGTCGGCCACGGCCTACCTAAACACTTAAGTCTCTAGTCCAGGTTTATCGCCTATTCAGGTTCCATCCGCGAGGAGATCCGGCCGGAGTTTCGCTCACAGCCCCAAACGATGTGTGCAGGGTTCCCGAGACACCAAACGGGCGCCCGGTACACCATGCCACAGTGTATCTACCGCAACATAGCCCACCCCTAGGGTCAGTGCTACGCACGGCCGCCAACACATATCCTACAAACACCAGAAACTAGTTGCAACTCCTGGACAGAGTACTAGGGTGATTAAGAAGCCGAGAGGGGCCATTGGTTTCGGGCCCAATGCGTGGTAGTAACTGTTCATGGATCACAGACACAGAACTCAGTTCCTGAGGACGGCTGCAATGAGACAACCCACCATGTACTCCTACATGGCCTCTCACCGCTACCTTTACCAAATCGTGTTCACACACTTAGCTCTCAACAGTAGGACATGTTTACACACCTCCGATCCATCCCCGATGAATCAGACCTGACTCAACTCTAAGCAGTAGCAGGCATGACAAACAAGCATGAATGAGTAGGCACATCAGGGCTCAAACAACTCCTACTCATGCTAGTGGGTTTCATCTATTTACTGTGGCAATGACAGGTCATGCAGAGGATAAGGGGTTCAACTACCGCAACAAGTAACAGATGAATCGTTGTTGTCCTAATGCAGTAAAAGAGAGCAGGAGCGAGAGAGGGGGATTGTATCGGAATGAACAAGGGTGTTTTGCTTGCCTGGCACTTCTGAAGATATCATTGGGTCTTCATCAGTGTCAACGATCACATCGTCGGTACAACGTCTATCGAGAGGGGACAAATACTGGCAACAGAGAAAGAAATACAATCAATGCAATGCACAAAATGATGCATGATCATGACATGTCAATATGCTGTGGTTTGAGCTAATGCAATTAGCTATGATTTAAATGAGGTTGGTTTGAGTGCAAGATTCAAATTCCAACCCCATATATGATTATTTAAATGCCCTTTATTTGTTTTGTCCAAAACAGAGGACAAACATTGTTCAAACATGCATGAAAATGGTACAGATGGATTCCTTGAATTTTTCTGATAATGTTACATATATAATTTATCTTATTTGGAGTTACGGTTGATTTTCTATGATTTTTAGAAGTTTTGGGTAATTTCTGGAATTTCCTGAATTGTTTTTAAACTAGAAAATGATTTACCGCATCAGCCCGACGTCAGGGTGACGTCAGCTGGTGAACTGGGCGGCCCTGGGTCAAACCTGACCCGTGGGGTCCGCTGGTCAGTGACCCAGTGCTGGTTAGGGTCGCTGACGTGTGGGCCCGGTCAACTGCCTCGTCAGCGAAGTCAACCTGACATGTGGGCCCGGTGGGTTAGTCTAAGTTAAACAGGGAATGAATCCGGGGTTAATTAGCGCGTGGGGCCCATCCGTCAGTGGCACAGTGATCAGCTAACGGCGTCATTAGCGTTAACTAAGTGTGCCACGTTGGCTCGCCGGAGTTTCACTGGCGACGACCAAAAACGCGGCGGAGACGCATCGGGGTGGCTCGGGTTTCGCCTACCGTGCACCGTTCGATGCGCCCTTTGGCCCTACGGAGAGCTGGCGCGATGGCGCGTCAGATGGTGGTGGTCTCCGGGCCAGGGGTGGCCGGAGTCGACGGCGGCGAGCTCGATTGCGGCCGCCGGAGTTCGGGCGCCGATGGATTCGTCGCTACGGTGGTCAGGGGAGCGAGGTAAACAGTGCTATGGCCTCCTGGGTCTGCCTGGAGCTCGTCTACGAGCTCGGACGTGATGGCGCTAAGTAGAACGACGGCGGCGAAGAGGTGCGGCGGCGGCGAGCCTCAGCCATGGCGGGGGATGGGGCTAGAGCATGCGAACGCGAGGGAGAGAAGAGGGGTTCGGGGCAGGGGCTCACAGCGAGTCAAATGAGCGCGAGAGCGAGGTCGGGGACGCGTTGGTTGTCGCGAATCGCCGGCGGCGATCCACGGCGGCCGAGTGCAAAGACGGCGATGGTGGCGACGAAGCAGGGCCTCCGGGCGTTGCGTAGCTCGGTGGAGAGGGCGAGGAAGACGTGGCGGGGCTTCTGGGCGCGTCGTCGGAGCGTGAGGTGGCCGGTGGCCGCGGCAGAGCACGGCGGCGTCCTCTGGTGCGCTCGGGAAGAGAGGGGGAGGAAGCCAGAGGAGGGGAGGAGCTGCGGGTGTGAGAGAGAGGTAAGGGGAGGGGGCGCATGGCCGTCTCCGTGGCGCTGGGAGAGACCAGGGGCGAGGAAGCAGGAGGTGGCGTCCGGTGCGTGCGCGGGCGACACGCCGTCGTCCTCCTGGCAGGAGCTAGGGGATGACTGGCAACGGCCTGGTGGGCTGGGCTGGTCCAGCTGGGCCGGCTACAGGTAAGTGGCCATGTAGGTTCCTTTCTCCCTTTTTTTGTGTAATTTAATTCTGTTTTCTATTTTGCAAGTTTGTTTTGAATTTGGTTTTGAAGCCAAATCAATTTTGTTGCTTCTGGAAATATTTTTAGAAGCTAAAGGAATTAAACCAAAGCTCCACAAAAATATTTCAGAATTATTGGACCTATATTTATTTAATAGTAAATATAAATCCAATTCAAATAGCTATTGACTTAATTCAAATGCCCAGAATAAATATTTCTGTGAATCCAAAAATATTGGTTTGAATTTTACCTCTTGCCAATATTTTTATAGCTTAACAGGAACATTTTCTTAGGTTATTTGAAGCAATTTTTAATGTTGATCATTTTTTTAATTGATTTCTGGGGCTTTCAGCTTTCCCCAATTCAACTTTCAAAAATTTAAACATGATGCAAAGCCAGATGCTAGCACTGGGCATTAATAGAACTAGGGATGTGACATCCCGCTTCTTATCGCGGCCCCGAGCGGGCCTATCTTGTTGATTTTCCTTGCCGCGGTGGCCCCCTTGGCCGCCACGCTTCTTGCCGGACCCTTCGTCACCATACTGACCCTTCTCCTTGTCCCACCTCTCATATTCGGCTTTTTGCTTTTCAGCAAGCAGCTCAACTTGTCGGCAGTTCTGGAGGTCGTGGCCCTTGGTGCGGTGGATCTTGCAATACTGCTTGTCGGAGCCCCCTGGCTTGTCGGCAGACGCCAAGGCCCGAGAAGCGGCGCACCCGGCAATCTCCTTGTCGGGGTCGTCTGCCTTGGCCTTCTTGGTGGCGTCGGTGTCATCGGATCCCTCGACGGCAAGCACGGCCTTGCCCTTGCGTTTCCTGTTGCGACGCCGACCCTTCTTCGTTGGGGTGGCAGTGTCTTTGTTGGTAGAGTCGGTTTCCGCACCGGCGTCTTCGCCAGGGTACTTCCTTTCCTCTTCAGCCCAGGCACATCTATCGACCAGAATGTAAAGTTCGGCCACATCCTTGACCTTGTTCATTGCCAGCTCTTCACGCATCTTGCGGTTTTGCACATTCTGATGGAATGCGCTGATCACGGCGGCAGGATGAACATCCGAGATGTTGTATTGCACTCGGCAGAACCTCTGTATGTACTTGCGCATGTTTTAACCTTCCTTCTGGGGAATGATATGCAAATCACTCGCCTGGCCATGAGCTTGGTGGCCTCCAGTGAAGGCACCAACAAACTCATGACACAGGTCCGACCAAGAAGAAATGGAATCCGCCGGCAAGTGCATCAACCAAGACATGGCATTAGGTTTCAGGGCCAACGGGAAGTAGTTGGGAAGCACCTTGTCGTCACGAGCTCCAGCGGCTTGCATCGCGATGGTGTAGATGCTAAGGAACTCTGACGGGTGGGTGTTGCCGTTGTACTTCTCGCCGACGTCGGGCTTGAATGTGCGGTGGGACGGCCACTGGAACTGCCGCAGCTCACGGGTAAAGGCTGGGTAACCCACCTCGTAAGGTAGGCTGCTGGAGGCTCCCGGTGCTGGATGGTCCATAGCGGGCCCCGCCCGCCTGTCTGACTGGTGGGGCGTATCGCGCCGGTGCTCGATGGTGGTTCGAGCGTCTTCATGGGCTCTCTCTCGAAGAACCTGGCGTTGGTCGCGGTGGGTCCGTAGGTCGGACGACGCTATGGAAATGTTATCACAAGCGTCATCACAACGGACCGACATCCACGGTGGCTGTTGTGGAGGAGGAGAGTGCACCGTGGTCGCGGCGCCTCCGGCCCCTCCACCACTGGCATGCAGTGGCCCGATGGAGCACCGGCCTAAGGGCTTCGCCGGTCGTGGCTCGTCTTTGTTGGCGACGCCGATGTCGGAGTAAATAGCCATGGGTAGCCTAGCTGGCTTCCCCTGGCCCTTCTGAAAAAATTACGAGCCCGTCTGGCTCTCAAAAGAACTCAAGACCTAGGGCCGCCTTCCCCCGGCCGGCTATCTTCTAGGCCGGCTTTGGGGGGCGGCCCGCCTTCAGCCTTCATGAAGGAGGCCATGGGAGGGCCGACTTCGAGAAGTCGGCAACAAGTAGGCCGACTCCAAGAGGCCGACTCCCATAAAGCAGTCAAGATCGTACCCGCGAAGTCCGCGTCCACCCAGCAATGATGAAGCAGGGCATGGCTACAGTAAAGCCTGCCACCCCCAAAACCCGGAGCACGCCCAGCACAGTGCGCCGTACGGGTGGCCACGACCCGTCCGGCGCGGCACTGTTGCCACGGCGGCTTTGACGCCGTCCATGACGGGCCACCAGCGTGGCCCCCGAGGCGGTGGGCCCCTTCGGGCAGAGAGATACCGAAGGCGGCCGCACCTCCTCCCAAGTCGGCCCGATGGAGAGTCGGCCCCCCATAGCCGGCCTGGCATCCTCCTCGAAGGAGACGCCCATTAAGGAGACAAGATACGGCGGGGCTACAGTAATCGCCCACCAGGGTGGCGGTACTGTAGCCACGCTTACCCCGACCAAGCCCGCGTCATCAGCATAGAGCAACAGTAACCAGCCACCGACCAGGCCCTGGACAGTGGGACCTGCTTGTCGACCAGGGTGCTGGCAGCCGGTGGGGCCCACCAGTCGGCGGGCCCCAGCTGCCGGCGCAGAAGCCGGCAAGCATAGTCACAGACAGCTGGGCCCCGCGCCCAGCCAGATTACCATTGTACCCCCGGGGGGTAGGCCTATATAAACCCCTCGGTGCACCCATGCAAAGGGTTCGACCCCCAAGCTAGCCTTAGACACCATACAAGGAGAGGAAGCAGGCTAGCCGTGCCCTTCTTCCTCCTTCCACCAAAACAGCTCAAGGAGCATTGTGTAGCTACTTGTTTCATCTAGTGATCATGCGGAGACCCTGCAGAGCAGCAGTAGGGGTGTTATCTCCACGGAGAGCCCTGAAGCTGGGTAAAGTATGCCGGTGAGCTTGCCTTCGCCTCATCCCGTTTCCAGGGACCGGCGACTTCTTATTGGCTCCCACAATGATAAGCCACCCGTTGGCATATGTCGCACCTACCACCCGACATTTGGCGCCCACCATGGGGCCAGGTGCACCGTCGTCCGGAGACCTGTTCTGGATGGGAAACCTCTTCCTCCCTAGCGAGCGTAGCTAGCCCGGCACGCCCGATGGCGCTTGCAACGACGCGCTGCAAGGCGTCACCAGCATCTGCGCGGCAAGCAGCCTCGCTGATCTCCTCGACGAGGCCCGCATCTCCGACGAGCTCGCCTCTGATGCGGGCACCGACCACCTCGCCAACCTCCTTAGCCAACTCCATGTCTCCAGCGAGCCTGCTGCGGATTGGGAGTCGGTTGGCTCCACCGACCCGATGCCTGTCGACTCTGTCGACTCCGACACGGCCTGCTACGACACCTTCCCCACCAACGTCACGATCTACAACGACCCGCTCCCTCGGGCCGACGATCGCGATACTGTCACCACTGAGGTGATGGTTATCAGCCATGGCGATCTGCCGACGAGAGCGCCCACGACGCCCCGCGCGCGGCGGCTCACGACTTGTCCGTCCCCCTCCAGGCTAATGCCGACGATGAAGCACTGGAGGCACGCCATCTCGCCCTCCTCGCGGAGGGCCGGAGGCTGGCTTCCCTGAGACGCCTCACCGAGGCTTACCAGCGCGAAGCTGACCGCGCCGCCTTCGGCACGCCGGCCCCGGCTGGCCCAAGCCGGGCTGGTGCCGTCAGGCAACGCGGCGCCGTCATCACCGACACGCTGGGAGTCGACCACCCGGTTTATGCCACTCCGCTCGAGAACCTGCGCGCCGCCCAGGCGGCCGTGGACGAGTTGGATGGCTTGGAAACCGAAAACCTCCCCCACATGACCCGGCGCATACAGCAACTGATTGACGCGGCCACTCAGCGGCACGAGGCCGACGCCTGCACGGGAAGCCCACCCCCGCGTTGGGATCACGGTGCGACGTCCCGGACGCCGACTAAGAGTAACACCCGCGCGCGGCGTGAGAAAGAGCCGGCTTCCAGCCTAAGCCGGACATGAATCTCCATCGAGCGCGACGCGGACGGCCGTCCCCGAGCCAGGGAATGGCAGGGCAGCCAGCCTCCGCCTCGGGCTCGCGGAGAAAGATACCCCACCCCACCGCTAGTGGCGCACCCGACTCTCAGCGGCCGACTAGGTCGCAGTGAAGGAGTCGGCGAGAACGACGCCCGCCATCGGATCGACCGCCTGGCCAGATCCCTGGCGCTAGAGGAAGAAGACGATGTTGGCCCGTCCTGCTTCGGCCCCCGCATCCGCGACGAGCCCTTCCCCAAAGGGTTCTCGCTCCCAAGAGACACGCCCAAATACAACGGCTCCGTGAAGCCGGAAGACTGGCTGATCGACTACTCCACGGCAGTCGGCATAGCCAACGGCAACCGGCGGGTTGCCGTAAAGTACGTGCCCCTCATGCTGCAAGGCACGGCACGGACTTGGCTTAACAGCCTTAAGCCTCTCAGCATCAACAGCTGGGTAGATTTCACCGAAGCCTTCGTTCGCAACTTCACCAGCACCTACAAGCGGGCTCCCAAGCTCAGGCAGCTCTCCCTGTGCGTACAGGGCCCAGCCGAGTCCACCCGTGACTACCTCACGCGTTGGGCCGAGCTTCGCAACTCTTGTGAAGGGGTGCACGAGGTGCAGGCCATCGAATACTTCCCTGCCGGGTGCCGAGAAGGCACCCTCCTCAAGCACAAGCTTCTCTGCGACGAGCCGACTACCCTTGACGAGCTTCTGAACATTGCCGACAGATACGCCATCGCCGATTCTTCGATGAAGACCGAGCTCCGGGTAGACGCGTCCGGGAAAGTTCTTAACCCGGCGCCCAAGACGCCGGCAGGAGATTTCGGCCGACGCGAGCACCCGAACGACCAGAAGCGTAAAGGCCCTGCGCCGCCTCCCGTTAACCGGCAGGTGGCCACGGTCGAAGACATGCCGCCTGAACGGCGGCCCACTCCCAAGAAGCCCAAGGGCAGCCGGCCGGCTTGGCAGCCGACTTTCTCCTATGAGCAAGCTCTTGACGCCCCGTGCAAGTTCCATAGCGGTGCGAAGCCGTCCAACCACACAACCCGAAAGTGCAACTGGCTTGCTCGAATCTCCAAGGGCGAAGGGCTCATGCCGACTCCTCCTGCCGGTCTGCCGCCTCCGGCTCCGCCGCCTCAGGCCACCCGGCCCGCAGTCGGCACCGTGCAGGATGAGTTCCCCGACGAGCAAGCATCCTATGTCATCTTTACGAGCCAGCCCGAAGACCGGCGCAGCAAGCGCCGAGAGCATCAAGAGGTCAGTGTGGTCGCTGCTAACCTAGCCGGAGACATGCATTGGTCAGAGAAGCCCATTAGCTGGAGCCGGGCCGATCACCCAGAGGTGATGCCGTCTCCCGGCTCCTATGCTTTGGTCCTGGAGGCCACCCTCGCGACGGACAGACGCGCCGCCCGCTTCTCCCGCGTGCTGATAGATGGCGGAAGCAACATCAACATCCTGTACCGCGACACCCTGGAGAAGTTAAGTGTCAAGACGAAGCAACTTGTGCCGACTCGGACGGTGTTTCACGACATCATGCCCGGCTTGTCCTACGGCCCCATTGGCAAGATCAAGATCGACGTACTCTTTGGGGACAAGGAGCATTTCTGCCGGGAAGCGATCTGGTTCGAAGTGGTGGACCTGGAGAGCCCTTACCATGCATTACTTGGCCGACCCGCCTTGGCCAAGTTCATGGCGGTCCCCCACTAAGCGTACCTCAAGATGAAGATACCAAGCTCCAAGGGCATCATCACCATAGCCGGCGATTACAAGAAGTCTGCCGAGTGCGCTACCGCCAGCAGCCGACTGGCCGAGTCCCTTGTGATTGCCGAAGAAAAGAAGACGCTGGACCGGGTCGTGGCCCTGGCCAGCAAGCAGCTGAGCCAGCCCACCGACTCCAAGGAGCATGACGCCCAAGGATCTTTCCAGCCGGCCAAGGAGACCAAGAAGATACCTCTTGACCCAGAGCACCCCGAGAGGTTTGCCGTCATTGGGGCAAGCCTGAACAGCAAATAGGAAGGCGAGCTCGCCGATTTCCTCCGTGAGAATCGGGATATCTTTGCATGGTCCTGAAGGAAATATGCCCTAGAGGCAATAATAAAGTTATTATTTATTTCCTTATATCATGATAAATGTTTATTATTCATGCTAGAATTGTATTAACCGGAAACATAATACATGTGTGAATACATAGACAAACTTAGTGTCACTAGTATGCCTCTACTAGACTAGCTCGTTAATCAAAGATGGTTATGTTTCCTAACCATGAACAATGTGTTTTTAGTTGATTAACGAGGTCACATCATTAGTTGAATGATCTGATTGACATGACCCATTTCATTAGATTAGCACCCGATCGTTTAGTATGTTGCTATTGCTTTCTTCATGACTTATACGTGTTCCTATGACTATGAGATTATGCAACTCCCGTTTACCGGAGGAACACTTTGTGTGCTACCAAACGTCACAACGTAACTGGGTGATTATAAAGGAGCTCTACAGGTGTCTCCAAAGGTAGATGTTGGGTTGGCATATTTCGAGATTAGGATTTGTCACTCCGATTGTCGGAGAGGTATCTCTGGGCCCTCTCAGTAATACACATCACATAAGCCTTGCATGCATTGTGACTAATGAGTTAGTTGCGAGATGATGTATTACGGAACGAGTAAAGAGACTTGCCGGTAATGAGATTGAACTAGGTATTGGATACCGACGATCGAATCTCGGGCAAGTAACATACCGATGACAAAGGGAACAACGTATGTTGTTATGCAGTCTGACCGATAAAGATCTTCGTAGAATATGTAGGAGCCAATACGGGCATCCAGGTCCCGCTATTGGTTGTTGACCGGAGATATGTCTCAGTCATGTCTACATTGTTCTCGAACCGTAGGGTCCGCACGCTTAACGTTACGATGACAGTTATTATGAGTTTATGTATTTTGATGTACCTAAGTTAGTTCGGAGTCCCGGATATGATCACGGACATGACGAGGAGTCTCGGAATGGTCGAGACATAAATATTGATATATTGGATGACTACATTCGGACACCGGAAGTGTTCCGGATGATTACGGAGAAAACCGGCGAGCCGGAGGGTTACCGGAACCCTACTGGGAGAAGTAATGGGCCTTATGGGCTTTAGTGGAGAGAGAGAAGGGCTGCCAGAGGTGGGCCGCGCACCACCTCCTCCCTGTTCTGAATTGGACTAGGGGAGGGGGGCGGCGCCCCCCCTTTCCTTCTCCCACTCCACCTCTTTCCCCCTCCTAGTAGGAGTCCTACTCCTACTAGGAGGAGGACTCCTCCTTGGCACGCCACACCTGGCCGGCCGGCCTCCTCCCCTTGCTCCTTTATATACGGGGGCAGGGGGCACCCCAAGACACACAAGTTGATCCACGTGATCGTTCCTTAGCCGTGTGCGGTGCCCCCTGCCACCATATTCCACCTCGATCATATCGTTGTAGTGCTTAGGTGAAGCCCTGCGTCGGTAGAACATCAAGATCATCATCACGCCGTCATGCTGATGGAACTCCCCCCTGAAGCTTTGCTGGATTGGAGCCCGGGGATTGTCATCGAGCTGTACGTGTGCTAAGAATTCAGAGGTGCCGGAGTAACGGTGCTTGGATCGGTCTGATCGGGAAGAAGACGTACGACTACTTCCTCTACGTTGTGTCAACGCTTCCGTTGCGATCTACAAGGGTACGTAGATCAGACTCTCCCCCTCATTGCTATGCATCACCATGATCTTGCGTGTGCGTAGGAAATTTTTTGAAATTACTACGTTCCCCAACAGTGGCATCCGAGCCTAGGTTTTATGGTTTGATGTTGTATGCACGAGTAGAACACAAGTGAGTTGTGGGCGATACAAGTCATACTGCCTACCAGCATGTCATACTTTGGTTCAGCGGTATTGTTGGACGAGACGACCTGGACAACCTTACGCGTACGCTTACGCGAGACCGGTTCCCTCGACCTGCTTTGCACATAGATGGCTTGCGGGCGACTGTCTCTCCAACTTTAGTTGAACCGAGTATGTCTACGCCCAGTCCTTGAGAAGGTTAAAACGGAGTCTATTTGACAAACTATCGTTGTGGTTTTGATGCGTAGGTGAGATGAGTTCTTGCTTAAGCCCATAGCAGCCACGTAAAACTTGCAACAACAAAGTAGAGGACGTCTAACTTGTTTTTGCCGGGCATGTTGTGATGTGATATGGTCAATTCATGATGCTAAATTTTATTGTATGAAATGATCATGTTTTGAAACCAAGTTATCGGCAAGTGGCAGGAGCCATATGGTTGTCGCTTTATTGTATGCAATGCAATCGCGATGTAATGCTTTACTTTATCACTAAACGGTAGCGATAGTCGTGGAAGCATAAGATTGGCGAGACGACAACGATGCTACGATGGAGATCAAGGTGTCGCGCCGGTGACGATGGTGATCATAACGGTGCTTCAGAGATGGCGATCACAAGCACAAGATGATGATGGCCATATCATATCACTTATATTGATTGCATGTGATGTTTATCTTTTTATGCATCTTATCTTGCTTTGATTGACGGTAGCATTATAAGATGATCTCTCACTAAATTATCAAGAAGTGTTCTCCCTGAGCATGCACCATTGCGAAAGTTCTTCGTGCTGAGACACCACGTGATGATCGGGTGTGATAGGCTCTACGTTCAAATACAACGGGTGCAAAATAGTTGCACACGCGGAATACTCAGGTTATACTTGACGAGCCAAGCATATACAGATATGGCCTCGGAACACGGAGACCGAAAGGTCGAGCGTGAATCATATAGTAGATATGATCAACATAATGATGTTCACCGATGAAAGTACTCCATCTCAGGTGATGATCGGACATGGTTTAGTTGATTTGGATCATGTGATCACTTAGAAGATTAGAGGGATGTCTATCTAAGTGGGAGTTCTTAAGTAATATGATTAATTGAATTTAAATTTATCATGAACTTAGTACCTGATAGTATCTTGCTTGTTTATGTTGATTGTAGATAGATGGCTCGTGCTGTTGTTCCGTTGAATTTTAATGCGTTCCTTGAGAAAGCAAAGTTGAAAGATGATGGTAGCAATTACACGGACTGGGTCCGTAACTTGAGGATTATCCTCATTGCTGCACAGAAGAATTACGTCCTGGAAGCACCGCTGGGTGCCAGGCCTGCTGCTGGAGCAACACCAGATGTTATGAACGTCTGGCAGAGCAAAGCTAATGACTACTCGATAGTTCAGTGTGCCATGCTTTATGGCTTAGAATTGGGACTTCAACGACGTTTTGAACGTCATGGAGCATATGAGATGTTTCAGGAGTTGAAGTTAATATTTCAAGCAAATGCCCGGATTGAGAGATATGAAGTCTCCAATAAGTTCTATAGCTACAAGATGGAAGAGAACAGTTCTATCAGTGAGCATATACTCAAAATGTCTGGGTATAATAATCACTTGATTCAATTGGGAGTTAATCTTCCAGATGATTGCGTCATTGACAGAATTCTCCAATCACTGCCACCAAGATACAAGAGCTTCGTGATGAACTATAATATGCAAGGGATGAACAAGACTATTCCCGAGCTCTTCACAATGCTGAAAGCTGCGGAGGTGGAAATCAAAAAGGAGCGTCAAGTGTTGATGGTTAACAAAACCACTAGTTTCAAGAAAAAGGGCAAAGGGAAGAAGAAAGGGAACTTCAAGAAGAACGACAAGCAAGTTGCTGCTCAGGAGAAGAAACCAAAGTCTGGACCTAAGCATGAAACTGAGTGCTTCTGCTGCAAGCAGACTGGTCACTGGAAGCGGAACTGCCCCAAGTATTTGGCAGATAAGAAGGATGGCAAGGTGAACAAAGGTATATGTGATATACATGTTATTGATGTGTACCGTACTAATGCTCGCAGTAGCACCTGGGTATTTGATACTGGTTCTGTTGCTAATATTTGCAACTCGAAACAGGGACTACGGATTAAGCGAAGATTGGCTAAGGACGAGGTGACGATGTGCGTGGGAAACGGTTCCAAAGTCGATGTGATCGCGGTCGGCACGCTACCTCTACATCTACCTTCGGGATTAATATTAGACCTAAATAATTGTTATTTGGTGCCAGCGTTGAGCATGAACATTATATCTGGATCTTGTTTAATGCGAGACGGTTATTCATTTAAATCAGAGAATAAATGGTTGTTCTATTTATATGAGTAATATCTTTTATGGTCATGCACCCTTGAAGAGTGGTCTATTCTTGTTAAATCTCGATAGTAATGATACACATATTCATAATGTAGAAGCCACAAGATGCAGAGTTGATAATGATAGTGCAACTTATTTTTGGCACTGCCGTTTAGGTCATATCGGTGTAAAGCGCATGAAGAAACTCCATACCGATGGACTTTTGGAACCACTTGATTATGAATCACTTGGTACTTGCGAACCGTGCCTCATGGGCAAGATGACTAAAACACCGTTCTCCGGTACTATGGAGAGAGCAACAGATTTGTTGGAAATCATACATACAGATGTATGCAGTCCGATGAATATTGAGGCTCGTGGCGGATATCGTTATTTTCTCACCTTCACAGATGATTTAAGCAGATATGGGTATATCTACTTAATGAAACATAAGTCTGAAACATTTGAAAAGTTCAAAGAATTTCAGAGTGAAGTGGAAAATCATCGTAACAAGAAAATAAAGTTTATACGATCTGATCGTGGAGGAGAATATTTGAGTTACGAGTTTGGTGTACATTTGAAAAATTGTGGAATAGTTCCGCAACTCACGCCACCCAGAACACCACAGCGTAATGGTGTGTCCGATCGTCGTAATCGTACTTTACTAGATATGGTGCGATCTATGATGTCTCTTACTGATTTACCGCTATCGTTTTGGGGATACGCTCTAGAGACGGCCGCATTCACGTTAAATAGGGCACCATCAAAATCCGTTGAGACGACGCCTTATGAACTATGGTTTGGCAAGAAACCAAAGTTGTCGTTTCTGAAAGTTTGGGGCTGCAGTGCTTATGTGAAAAAGCTTCAACCTGATAAGCTCGAACCCAAATCGGAGAAATGCGTCTTCATAGGATATCCAAAGGAAACTATTGGATACACCTTCTATCACAGATCCGAAGGCAAGACTTTTGTTGCTAAATTCGGAAAGTTTCTTGAGAAGGAGTTTCTCTCGAAAGAAGTGAGTGGGAGGAAAGTAGAACTTGACGGGGTAACTGTACCCGCTCCCTTATTAGAAAGTAGTACATTACAGAAAACTGTTTCTGCAACACCTACACCAATTAGTGAGGAAGCAAATGATAATGATCATGAAACTTCAGAACAAGATACTACTGAACCTCGTAGATCAACCAGAGCAAGATCCGCGCCCGAGTGGTATGGTAATCCAGTTCTGGAAGTCAAGCTGCTAGATCATGATGAACCTGCAAACTATGAAGAAGCGATGGTGAGCCCAGATTCCGCAAAGTGGCTTGAAGCCATGAAATCTGAGATGGGATCCATGTATGAGAACAAAGTATGGACTTTGGTTGACTTGCCCGATGATCGGCAAGTAATTGAGAATAAATGGATCTTCAAGAAAAAGACTGACGCTGATGGTAATGTTACTGTCTATAAAGCTCGACTTGTCGCAAAAGGTTTTCGACAAGTTCAAGGGGTTGACTACGATGAGACCTTCTCACCCGTAGCGATGCTTAAGTCTGTCCGAATCATGTTATCAATTGCCACGTTTTATGATTATGAAATATGGCAAATGGATGTCAAAACTGCATTCCTGAATGGATTTCTGGAAGAAGAGTTGTATATGATGCAACCGGAAGGTTTTGTCGATCCAAAGGGAGCTAACAAAGTGTGCAAGCTCCAGCGATCCATTTATGGACTGGTGCAAGCATCTCGGAGTTGGAATAAACGCTTTGATAGCGTGATCAAAGCATTTGGTTTTATACAGACTTTTGGGGAAGCCTGTATTTACAAGAAAGTGAGTGGGAGATCTGTAGCATTTCTGATATTATATGTGGATGACATATTGCTGATTGGAAATGATATAGAATTTCTGGATAGCATAAAGGGATACTTGAATAAGAGTTTTTCAATGAAAGACCTCGGTGAAGCTGCTTACATATTGGGCATTAAGATCTATAGAGATAGATCGAGACGCTTAATTGGACTTTCACAAAGCACATACCTTGACAAAATTTTGAAAAAGTTCAAAATGGATCAAGCAAAGAAAGGGTTCTTGCCTGTGTTACAAGGTGTGAAGTTGAGTCAGACTCAATGCCCGACCACTGTAGAAGATAGAGAGAAAATGAAAGATGTTCCCTATGCTTCAGCCATAGGCTCTATCATGTATGCAATGCTGTGTACCAGACCTGATGTGTGCCCTGCTATAAGTTTAGCAGGGAGGTACCAAAGTAATCCAGGAATGGATCACTGGACAGCGGTCAAGAACATCCTGAAATACCTGAAAAGGACTAAGGATATGTTTCTCGTATATGGAGGTGACAAAGAGCTCACTGTAAGAGGTTACGTTGATGCAACCTTTGACACTGATCCGGATGATTCTAAATCGCAAACCGGATACGTGTTTACATTAAATGGTGGAGCTGTCAGTTGGTGCAGTTCTAAACAAAGCGTCGTAGCAGGATCTACATGTGAAGCGGAGTACATAGCTGCTTCGGAAGCAGCGAACGAAGGAGTCTGGATGAAGGACTTCATATCCGATCTAGGTGTCATACCTAGTGCATCGGGTCCAATGAAAATCTTTTGTGACAATACTGGTGCAATTGCCTTGGCAAAGGAATCCAGATTTCACAAGAGGACCAAGCACATCAAGAGACGCTTCAATTCCATCAGGGATCTAGTCCAGGTGGGAGACATAGAGATTTGCAAGATACATACGGATCTGAATGTTGCAGACCCGTTGACTAAGCCTCTTCCACGAGCAAAACATGATCAGCACCAAGGCTCCATGGGTGTTAGAATCATTACTGTGTAATCTAGATTATTGACTCTAGTGCAAGTGGGAGACTGAAGGAAATATGCCCTAGAGGCAATAATAAAGTTATTATTTATTTCCTTATATCATGATAAATGTTTATTATTCATGCTAGAATTGTATTAACCGGAAACATAATACATGTGTGAATACATAGACAAACTTAGTGTCACTAGTATGCCTCTACTAGACTAGCTCGTTTATCAAAGATGGTTATGTTTCCTAACCATGAACAATGTGTTGTTATTTGATTAACGAGGTCACATCATTTGTTGAATGATCTGATTGACATGACCCATTTCATTAGCTTAGCACCCGATCATTTAGTATGTTGCTATTGCTTTCTTCATGACTTATACATGTTCCTATGACTATGCGATTATGCAACTCCCGTTTACCAGAGGAACACTTTGTGTGCTACCAAACGTCACAACGTAACTGGGTGATTATAAAGGAGCTCTATAGGTGTCTCCAAAGGTAGATGTTGGGTTGGCGTATTTCGAGATTAGGATTTGTCACTCCGATTGTCGGAGAGGTATCTCTGGGCCCTCTCGGTAATACACATCACATAAGCCTTGCAAGCATTGTGACTAATGAGTTAGTTGCGAGATGATGTATTACGGAACGAGTAAAGAGACTTGCCAGTAACGAGATTGAACTAGGTATTGGATACCGACGATCGAATCTCGGGCAAGTAACATACCGATGACAAAGGGAACAACGTATGTTGTTATGCGGTCTGACCGATAAAGATCTTCGTAGAATATGTAGGAGCCAATATGGGCATCCAGGTCCTGCTATTGGTTATTGACCGGAGATATGTCTCAGTCATGTCTACATTGTTCTCGAACCGTAGGGTCCGCACGCTTAACGTTACGATGATAGTTATTATGAGTTTATGCATTTTGATGTACCGAAGTTAGTTCGGAGTCCTGGATATGATCACGGACATGACGAGGAGTCTCAGAATGGTCGAGACATAAGGATTGATATATTGGATGACTATATTCGGACACCGAAAGTGTTCCGGATGATTACGGAGAAAACCGGAGAGCCGGAGGGTTACCGGAACCCTACCGGGAGAAGTAATGGGCCTTATGGGCTTTAGTGGAGAGAGAGAAGGGCTGCCAGAGGTGGGCCGCGCGCCACCTCCTCCCTGGTCCGAATTGGACTAGGGGAGGGGGGCGGCGCCCCCCTTTTCTTCTCCCACTCCACCTCTTTCCCCCTCCTAGTAGGAGTCCTACTCCTACTAGGAGGAGGAATCCTCCTTAGCGCGCCACACCTGGCCGGCCGGCCTCCTCCCCTTGCTCCTTTATATACGGGGGCAGGGGGCACCCCAAGACACACAAGTTGATCCACGTGATCGTTCCTTAGCCATGTGCGGTGCCCCCTGCCACCATATTCCACCTCGATCATATCGTTGTAGTGCTTAGGTGAAGCCCTGCGTCAGTAGAACATCAAGATCATCATCACGCCGTCGTGCTGACGGAACTCCTCCCTGAAGCTTTGCTGGATCGGAGCCCGGGGATTGTCATCGAGCTGTACGTGTGCTAAGAACTCAGAGGTGCCGGAGTAACGGTGCTTGGATCGGTCGGATCGGGAAGAAGACGTACGACTACTTCCTCTATGTTGTGTCAACGCTTCCGTTGCGATCTACAAGGGTACGCAGATCAGACTCTCCCCCTCGTTGCTATGCATCACCATGATCTTGCATGTGCGTAGGAATTTTTTTGAAATTACTACGTTCCTCAACAGGTCCCCCAAGGACATGCCGGGTATTCCGAAGGATTTCGCCGAGCACAAGCTACACGTGCGAGAAGACACAAAACCAGTCGGGCAGCCTCTCCGCCGACTGTCAGAGGAGAAGAGAAGGATTGTAGGGGAGGAGATAGCCTGGCTTCTTGCAGCCGGCTTCATCATGGATGTTTTCTTCCCAGAGTGGCTTGCCAACCCGGTTCTCGTGCTAAAGAAGAATAACAAGTGGCGCATGTGTATAGACTAAACAAGCCTCAACAAAGCCTGCCCCAAAGATCCCTTCGCCCTGCCAAGAATTGACCAAGTGATAGACTCCACAGCCGGATGCGAGCTGTTGAGTTTTTTGGATGCTCATTCAGGATACCACCAGATAAAACTGAACCCAGATGACCGCCTGAAGACTGCCTTCATCACGCCATTTGGAGCCTTCTGCTACCTGACCATGACATTCGGCTTGAGGAATGCCGGTGCCACTTTTCAGCGTTGCATGCAGAAGTGCCTCCTCACGCAACTCGGCAAAAACGCTCACGTCTACGTGGACGATATCGTGGTGAAGATGGAGAAGCGCGGCACCTTGCTGGAAGACCTGAAAGAAACGTTCAAGAACCTCCGCCGGTTCCGAATCAAGCTCAACCCCGAGAAATGCGTGTTCGGAGTGCCAGCCGGCCAGCTCCTAGGCTTCCTGGTCTCCGAACGCGGCATCGAGTGCAACCCGGTGAAGATCAAGGCCATCGAGAGAATGGCGATCCCCACCAAGCTTCGAGAAGTCTAGAAGTTCACCAGGTGGTTGGCCTCTTTAAACCGCTTCATCAGCCAGCTCGGGGAGAAAGCCCTCCCTCTCTACCGCCTCATGAAGAAGAGCACTCACTTCGAGTGGAACGACCAGGCCGATCAAGCCTTTCACGAGCTGAAGAAGATGCTGGCCACGCCGCCTGTCCTGGCGGCGCCGACTGAGAAAGAGCCCATGCTCCTTTACATTGCCGCAACCAGTCGGGTGGTCAGCACCGTCATCGTGGTCCAACGCCCAGAAGAAGGCCGAGCCCAGCCGGTCCAGAGGCCGGTGTACTACTTGAGCGAGGTGCTGTCCGCCTCAAAGCAGAACTACCCGCACTACAAGAAGATGTGCTATGGCGTGTATTTCACCGCCAAGAAGCTGAAGCCCTACTTTCAAGAGCATCCCATCACGGTCGTATGCACTGCCCCGCTGGCCGAGATCATAGGCAGCCGGGATGCATCCGTCCGGGTGGTGAAGTGGGCCATCGAGCTGGCCTCTTACACAATCTTCTACCAGCCCCGCACCGCCATCAAGTCCCAAGCATTGGCCGACTTCCTCGTCGACTGGGCCAAGACCCAGTACCTGCCGCCGGCTCCTGACTCCACCCATTGGCGCATGCATTTTGACGGGTCCAAGATTCGCACCGGCTTGGGAGCTGGCGTCGTCCTTACCTCTCCCAAGGGCGACAAGCTTAGATATACGCTGCAGATCTACTTCGCCGCCTCCAACAATGTAGCCGAATACGAGGCGCTCATACATGGGCTCCGGCTTGCCAAGGAACTCGGCATCCGCCGGATCCTATGTTATGGCGACTCGGATTTGGTGGTTCAACAATCATCCGGCGACTAGGACGCCAAGGACGCAAAAATGGCAAGCTACCGCTTCCTGGTGCAGCAAATCAGTGGATACTTTGAAGGATGCGAGTTCCTCCACGTGCCGCGAGCCGACAACGAGCCAGCCGATGCCCTGGCCTGAATAGGCTCCACTCGGCAAGCAATACCAACCGGCGTCGCTCTACAACACCTCCTCAAGCCGTTCATCAAGCCGTCTCCAGAATCCGACTCCATCTTCGTGCCGCCCAACCCCGACGGGGCCGGGTCCGGCTCGAAGAACCAAGCAGGCGACCCAGGGACTTCAGTACTCGGCCCGGGGACTGCAGTAACTGGCCCGGAGACTGCGGCACCCGGCCCGGGGACTGCGGTAGCCGGCCCGGGGACTGCAGTAGCCGGCCTGGGGACTACGTCAAAGCAGCAGTCGGCGGCCGACTCCAGCACTTCAGCACCCAACCGGCCCACCCTGGTGGCAGTAGCCACATTGGCGGTAGGGGAAGTCGCAGCTCCGTCATGGGCTCAATCCATCCTCAACTTCCTAGTAAACCAAGATCTGCCGGCTGACGAAACAGAAGCGAGACAAGTCCAACACCGGGCCGGTGCATACACGATTGTCAACAGAGAACTGGTCAAGCGCAGTGTCACTGGGGTCCTCCAACAGTGCGTCGAGCAAGAGAAGGGCATTGCAATCCTCAGAGATATACACCAAGGAGAATGCGGCCACCATGCCGCCTCAAGATCACTTGTCGCCAAAGCTTTCCGCCACGGCTTTTTCTGGTCGGCTGCTTTGGATGACGCCAAAGAATTAGTTAAGCATTGCAAAGGCTGCCAACTTTTCAGCTCCAAGCAACACATGCCGGCTTCGGTACTCCAGACCATCCCCATCACTTGGCCCTTTGCCGTTTGGGGATTAGACATGGTGGGCCCATTCAAGACGGCGCGCGGCGGCATGACACATTTGCTCGTTGCCGTAGATAAATTCACCAAGTGGATCAAAGCAAAGCCGATCAAGAAGCTGAATGGGCCGACTGCCGTGACATTCATCGCACACATAACAACTCGGTACGGCGTGCCACACAGCATCATCACCGACAATGGCACAATTTTTTCCAAAGGAGCCTTGGCACGTTTCTGCGCTGCACAAGGAATCCGGTTGGACTTAGCGTCCGTCGCCCACCCGTAGTCAAACGGCCAGGTCGAGCGAGCCAACGGCCTCATCCTCTCCGGCATCAAGCCCCGACTGGTCGTACCTCTAGAGCGCTCAGCCGGCTGTTGGCTCGATGAGCTGCCGGCTGTCCTCTGGAGTCTGCGCACCACCCCGAACAAGTCAACCGGCTTCACTCCTTTTTTCCTCGTGTACGGTGCCGAAGCAATCATCCCAACCGACATCGAGTTCGACTCACCTCGGGTGACCATGTACACGGAGGCGGAGGCCAAGGAAGCACGAGAAGACGGTGTCGACCTGCTGGAAGAAGGCCGGCTGTTAGCCCTCAGCCGGTCTGCCATCTACCAGCAGGGGTTGCGCCGCTACCACAGCCGGAAGGTCAGGCCAAGATCCTTCTAGGAGGGCGACCTTGTGCTCCGGCTGATCCAGCGAACAGCCGGCCAGCACAAGCTCTCGGCCCCCTGGGAAGGCCCCTTCGTCATCTGCAGAGCTCTAGGCAACGACTCCCACTACTTGATCGACGCACAGAAACTCAAGGCACGCAAGAGAGACGACTCGGGCAAGGAGTCGGAACGACCATGGAACGCCAATCTCCTTCGAAGATTTTACAGTTGAAATGCAGTATGTATCACGTTAACTTTTGTATTAAGTACGAGACAATAGGCTCCCCGAGGAGGACCTGGGGACTGCCATCTTTTATCTGTGAATGAACAATATCATGCTTATGACCTTGTCATTTCATTTACTTATTCTGTCCGGCACCGGGTCCGACCAGTCGGCGCGGGGACTGACCGACTAAAGTTATATTAGAAGTCTTACCCGTAGTCAGGCAAGTAGTGTGCCGGCACCCAAGCTTAGCTCTTGCCAAAGCCGCAGTTCGAAGAACCGGCTGTTCGGCTGGCAAGAGTCAAAAGCAGGAAAGGGTGCGCACACGAAAAATGGCTAGGGACCAGCGGACTAATATAACAGGAGCCGGTTTGCCGCCTGCCGCCGACCGACTACCAGAGTAGCCGGCCGGACGGTTTCCATTCACTTCACTTCAATCTAAGAAAGCTTGAGTACTTGCCTCCCCAAAGCGGGAAGGCGGCAAAGGAAAAAGCCTAAGGATAAAAAGCGTACGTGCATGGAAACCAAACAGGCATACCATAATGTTTACATAAAAAGACCTCTAAGAGGTTGACATCCAACATAGTTCGATACACCCCCAGCGGGTGGAATTGCAAAAGCTTAAAAGATTGTTCCAAAAGACGACAAGCAGGAAAAATAAAGACGGCAAGTCAAGCTGGCGGAGCGGTTGACGAGCTGGGCTGGTCGGTGGAGACGGTTGCGTCGGCTGAGGGAGCGGCCGGCTGGTGAACTTCGGCTCGATCACCGCCTCCTGCTGAGGGCATGGTTCCACGCGCCTCGTTGCTGGAGGCACGATCAGCTAGAGGCTCGCCGGTTGTTCCACTAGCCGGCTCAACATCTTCGCCGTCTTCGTCCTCGTCATCCTCGCCCTCATCGCTGGAGGCGATCTCCTCGGCCGAGTCCTCGCCCGCCGCCGGGTCCAGGCCGAACCAGTCCTCCGGCTGTGCAACGCCGTCGTCATTGAGCTCAGGCGCGAAGACACTGATGTCGGTGCACTCGGCGATCATCAAGGCGCGCTGGGCGATTGCCGGCCGCACTTCCTCTAGCTCCGCGTCGGCTTCCAGCCTCCAAGTACGCAGCTGGTCCAGGCTTAGCCCTGGGTACCAGGCGCGGACGAACTCCAACGCCCGCCCGGCTCCGAGACGGGCCGCCGACGCCTTCCACGCTTCGAATCGGCCGACTGCGACCTCCAGCCAGTCGGCGGTCCGGCTTGGAGTGCGGGGGATTGTCTGGCCGGGCCAGAGGGCGGCTAGCACCTGCGCCCCGGCACATTGAAGCTGGCGAAGCATCCGGTGAGCCGGCTGCAGCCGCGCTTGGATGGCCACGAGCTGCTCCTCCAGCGTCCGATTGGCGTCCGGCGCGACGTTGACGCCCGCCTGACGGCGCGCCTCGCGATGAGGCTCGATGGCTTGGGCGGCAAGGGTGGAGTGGCCGGGAAAGTAATCTACACAAGAAAATGGGCGGCAGTGCAAGTCAGCTCACAACCTCAGGCGGCCAGCAGGCAGAAGAAGGGTGAGAAAAGCAACCTACCATCGATCAAGTCTTTGATGCGGCCGAAGCCCGCATCTAGTGCTTGACGAGTCTCGGCCCAGCTCGCCGCCTCGGTCTCAAACTCCTGCGCCTTCTGCAGGGCCGCCTTGTGGCTTTCCTCCTGATCAGCTAGCTTCTTGGCCAGGCGGTCGCGCTCCTGGGCCAAGGTGGCGTACTCGGCGTCCCTAGTACGAAGGGCGGTCTGCGCCTCGCCAAGCTCTCTCCACAAGTCGGCGTTGGCTCCTGCAAACAACAAAAGACAAAAAGAAAAAACCAATAAGGGAAAGGTCGTCAAGGAAGATCCGACCCGACTGCTCAGCAGTCGGCCCGAATCTCAGGGACTACACCCAGTGGGTGCGCTGACGCGCCCCCACAGGAAACAGATAAAAACAAACACTTACTTCAGCTATTGGCCAGGTCTTCGATCTTCTGACCTAACTCCTGATCCTGGGAGTTGAAGGCGGCAGCACGGGAATTATGATATTCCTGGAAGTTAAGGCGGCAGCAGTCGACCCGAATCTCGGGGACTACACCCAGTGGGTGCGCTGACGCGCCCCCACGGAAGAAATCAAGGAACCAGAGCGGTCAAGAGCAAAAACCTTACCCGGATGGCGGCTCGCGTCGACAGGAACTCCTGCGTGTATTGCTGCAGGAGGCCGGCCTGAGCTCGCAGCCGATTCCGGACCTTTTGGGCCGCCACATTCAGCTCGCCGGTCCCCGCGCTGGGAGTCCACCCGGATGTACCGGAGCTGGCTGCCTCCAAGGCCTCCGCCGACTGGCCGGCGCCTGCGGCTCAGCGCGACTCCAGCGGGGCGCCACTTCCCCCTGCGCGCTGACGCGTCACCGGCTGAATTTCAAGGCCGGCTCCGACTTCAGGCGCGTCCCTGGCCGGCTCCATTGGCGCCGTCGATGACTGGCCGCCTTGGCCCGCGCCGACTGGCGCGGCCGGCGGCGTCCTCCCCGCGAAGACCTCGAAGAGCTCCTCCCTTTGCACCGACGGCGGGTCCTGGATGATCTCCTCCGCCAGGGGCAATGGGGTGTCCGGGTCTACGGATCGGAGTGGGATGGCGAGCAGAGGGGGTTGGTCGCGCGAGCCCTCCGCCGCTGTCTCCGCAGTCGGCCGCTCCGCCTTAGTCCTGGCCGCCTCTTCGGCCTGCTCCTTCGCCGCCTGAGCTGCCTCCCGATCCGCCGCCTCCCTCTCCTCCCGCGCCTCACGAGCGTTCCGCTCTGTGGCTTCCATGAGATCGGCGCGGGGATCCACACGGCGGGAGCCCGAAGACCCTCCAGCCGGCCCGACGACGGAGCCGCCTGGGCCCCGCTCCAGAGAAAGCGGCGCCCTGCTCAGAAAACGGAGAAAGGTCAGGAGAATGATTCAAACAGAAGAACACAGCAAAACAAGCATACAAGCGATTGGATGCTTACGCCGAGACCGCCTGGGGCTGCTTCACCGCTTTCCGGAAGCGGGCCGCCTTCGCCGCCGCCTCGTCTCGCTTCGTTGCTGCGGCGGAGGTTTTTGATTTCTTCGGCCGATTGCCGAAGAGAGCTGACGCGGCCCGGCGCTTCGGAGCGCCGCCGCCTGCAACCGGCGCGGCAGACGGGCCCACGTTTTGGCGGTCGGGCACCGGCTGGCGATGAGGGACTTCTTCGGCGTCGGCGTCGTCCGGCCAGTCCTCGAAGCTGGTGGAAAGCCCGGTGCCTCCGGGCTCAATATTGTCACCCACGACGGCCTCCTCCATGGCGGCTGCCCCCAAGTCCGGATCGTCGACATCGTCCACCCTGTGATCGGGGGCGTACTGACGCTCGATCCCTGCCGCCCCAGCCGGCGGCGGAAGAAGGGGATTCTGCAAACAAGAGCCGTCTGATCAGAGGCTGGCCATCATGGAGTCGGCTGACAACAAAAAGAAGATAGAAGAGAGAAACTTACCACAGGCGGAGGATTGGCGCGGGAATACGGCGCCTTGCCGTATCGCCAGTCCCCGACGAGCTTGTAGTTGGCGATGTAATTGACCATGAGCGCCACTTCCGCGTGCGGCATTTCCCGCGTGCTCAGCCGGCTTGGGTCGAAGCGGCCGCTCATCTGGCACATCATGTGGGGCCGGCTTTGGAGAGGAAGGATCCGGCGCTCCACGAAGGCGGCCACCAAGTCGGCTCCGCGCAGACCCTCTGACTGGATCATCACTCGAAGCCGGGAGATGGCGGCGTTCCCAGCCGGCGACAGGGACTTGGACCGATAACTCCACGACGGCTGCCTCCTAGCCGGCGGGCCGGCTATGTAGGCCGGCAGATTGACGTGGTCTTCTCTCGGGGGCGAGCCGGCGTTCTTCACGTAAAAATACGACTTCTGCCAGATCTTCACCGACTGGATCAGAGGGATGGAGGGGAACGGGTTGTTATCACCTGACCTCCTGATGGCGATGTAGGCTCCACAGGGAGCCGGCACGCCCGCGGTGACGGTGCCGAGCTTGCTTTGGAAGAGCTCCCCCCAGAGCTCCAGCGTGGGGAGCACGCCCAAGAAGCCTTCGCAGAGGGAGACGAAGGCCGACACGAGCATCACCGCGTTGGGCGTGAGGTGATGCGGCTGCAGATTGTAGAACTCCAAGAAGGTGCGCAGAAACCCGCTCGCCGGCAGGCCGAAGCCCCGGAGGAAATGCGAGCGGAAGACGACCCGCTCGCCTTCCTCCGGCTCCGGCGAGACCTCCGTCGCGGGCGCCAGACGGAATTGCACGAGATTGGCGCTGGGCAAACGCCGCGTCTGGCGGAGGAACTCCACTTGCTCGTTGTCGACGTTGGAGCCGTCCCATGAGCTCGATAACGCCATGGGGCAGGGCACGGTGGGCGTGCTGCGGTGAGAAGCTACGACGGCAGCGAGAGGAAGAAGAAGAAGAAAGAAGACGAGGAGGGATGGAGCGTGGGAGAGCGAGCGAACCTCTGCCTCTCCCCCTCCTCCCCCTACTTGTAGGCTCGGGCGGCGGAGCCGAGGGGGCGCGGCATGGGGGAATGTGGGGATCGATCGTGCCCACTTCCCCCACGACCCGCGTTTATTGCGCCCTAATGGCGAATTCAAGGTGCCACATGAAGATGAGCCATCTCCTTGGGCCGCAGAGGATCAGCGCTCAGGCCGAGGCCAGGGAGTGGCGGGCCCGGGCCTGCGGCGGAGTCCCATCGCGCGCGTGCGTAGGCAGCATTCCGCCGCCACGTGGCCCACGGGAGGCCCACAATCAGCATGCAAGTCGGCCACCACCCTGGCTGCAAGATACGAGAACTCTCTGAAGACGACCTAAGCCGGCGAAGCCGGCTCCTCGGGGTAAGAAGCTGATCAAGCTTCTCGTCCCTTTGTCCGCCTCGAAGCTTGCCCAGCTTCGGGGACTACTGTCGGAGTAAATAGCCATGGGTAGCCCAGCCGGCTTCCCCTGGCCCTTCTGAAAAAATTACGAGCCCGTCTGGCTCCCAAAAGAACTCAAGACCTAGGGCCGCCTTCCCCCGGCCGGCTATCTTCTAGGCCGGCTTTGGGGGGCGGCCCGCCTTCAGCCTTCATGAAGGAGGCCGTGGGAGGGCCGACTTCGAGAAGTTGGCAACAAGTAGGCCGACTCCAAGAGGCCGGCTCCCATAAAGCAGTCAAGATCGTACCCGCGAAGTCCGCGTCCACCCAGCAATGATGAAGCAGGGCGTGGCTACAGTAAAGCCTGCCACCCCCAAAACCCGGAGCACGCCCAGCACAGTGCGCCGTACGGGTGGCCACGACCCGTCCGGCGCGGCACTGTTGCCACGGCGGCCTTGACGCCATCCACGACGGGCCACCAGCGTGGCCCCCGAGGCGGTGGGCCCCTTCGGGCAGAGAGATACCGAAGGCGGCCGCACCTCCTCCCAAGTCGGCCCGATGGAGAGTCGGCCCCCCATAGCCGGCCTGCCATCCTCCTCGAAGGAGACGCCCATTAAGGAGACAAGATACGGCGGGGCTACAGTAATCGCCCACCACGGCGGCGGTACTGTAGCCATGCTTACCCCGACCAAGCCCGCGTCATCAGCACAGAGCAACAGTAACCAGCCACCGACCAGGCCCTGGACAGTGGGGCCTGCTTGTCGACCAGGGTGCCGGCAGCCGGCGGGACCCACCAGTCGGCAGGCCCCAGCTGCCGGCGCAGAAGCCGGCAAGCATAGTCACAGACAGCTGGGCCCCGCGCCCAGCCGGATTACCATTGTACCCCCGGGGGGTAGGCCTATATAAACCCCCCGATGCACCCATGCAAAGGGTTCGACCCCCAAGCTAGCCTTAGACACCATACCAGGAGAGGAAGCAGGCTAGCCGTGCCCCTCTTCCTCCTTCCACCAAAACAGCTCAAGGAGCATTGTGTAGCTACTTGTTTCATCTAGTGATCATGCGGAGACCCCGCAGAGCAGCAGTAGGGGTGTTATCTCCACGGAGAGCCCTGAAGCTGGGTAAAGTACGCCGGGGAGCTTGCCTTCGCCTCATCCCGTTTCCAGGCACCGGCGACGTCTTATTGGCTCCCACAATGATAAGCCACCCGTTGGCATATGTCGCACCTACCACCCGACAGCCGACGAGGCTCCGGATAGTGGCCCTCCACTCGTCGAGCTTCTCCGCAGCAGGAGGGAAGTCGAGGAGCAGCTTGCGCGCGCCAAAGCTTCTGCGTGGACCGTGGCGTGCTTTGACTTCTGACCACGTTAGAAGGAGTTCTGTCACGGCCCGGTGGCTATGTGCCATTTCCGCCAGCACTTCGGCGGGCATGCTGACCTCCTTCGTCCCACAAATGACGCACATGACTCCCCCATGGCGGTGTCCAGGGTCACTGGTGTGGTGACCCTGCTCGTCGCGCATAACATGGGAAGAGCGCGCTGTGGGCGCCGGAGTGGGCGTCTTGGAGGTCGCCGCGCCACCCGTGGGTGGTACGGCGACGCCCCCGGAGAGTCCCGCACCGCCTGCGGGGGCCCCAGCTCCGTCTCTGGATTTTGCAGCGTGTGGCCCGTCACCTTGCGCACGAACGATGCAGCTCGCCAGACTCTGACTTCCAGAACGATGTTGGTGCTCCCGGGTCGCTCCCTCGGGGCTTGTCTGTGTCTGGCCCGCTGCTCGCCTGCACCGGTATGGGCCGTCCGGCTCCCAACAAACCGACCGCTGTGGCCGCCTTCTTTTTGGAAGGCAGGACGATCAAGAACCGCTAGGCTGACTGCCAGACCAGATTTTCACAACTGCGCCCTACCTAGCGCGCCAGAGATGTCGGTGGAAACGACACCTATGGGGGACACTGGGATCCCTTCTACGGTTGGCGGGCGTGAGGTTGTGCGAAGAGTGGGTCTGACAGGAAGCACATGGATCATTTACCCAGGTTCGGGCCGCGAAGATGCGTAATACCCTAGTCCTGCTTTCCTGGATGTATTTGAGTGTTCTTGTGTTCTTGAGCTAGCTACGATGTGCAACTTTGCCCAAAAGAGGCGAATCCCCCTCCTGGTCGCCTCGGGCCTCCTTTTATAGGAAAAGGGGTTGGCACAGTGGCACACAGGAGGTGGAAAGGTCTAGAGTTGACCAGCCTATCCTCTAGGACCGTCGGACAAACGCATTTAATGTGCTGCCGACGTGCCCTCCTTGCTTTATCGGGGACGCCAGGGAAGCACGTCCCAGCTGTCGCCGCCTTGCCTAGCCTCAACACGCGTCCGAGCTGATGAGGCATCGTGGCGCCACGTTGGCTGGCTGCTGGGCCGGAGCGGTGGTGGAGCCTTCATGAAGGGTCGCATGCCGCCACGCAGGTGCTTGCTGAGTCGGTGTAGAGGCCGCCCGTCGCCACGCAGGTGCCTGCCCAGCTGGTTGAGCTAGGAGCTGCTTGGGGACGATGGTGGAGTCTTGGCTGGCGCGGGCCTGGCACAGGCCCTGCTGATGCCATCATCAAGGGTCTTGCCGGGGGCCCAGCAAGACTGCTGCTATGGCGTTGCAGTTGTCCCCGGCAAGGGTCTTGCCGAGGGTCTTGTGGATTTCCTCGTCTAGGATCCCACCGAGGGTCGCCGTCTTCTGGTCCTCATCTGATCTCACATGTTTATGATCTTGATGAAGATTTGCATGCCACCATAGAGGCGCCTCCAGAGCCTTGGTTCCAATGTAGTTGGTTTGGTTGGAGCCTGTGGGCCCAAGGGTGGCTCACTCCGCTGGCATCGGGCAAGTTGCCCCGGCAAGGCTCTTGTCGGGGCTGCGGAGGCTGCATCAGAAAGGATCTTGTCGAGGGAGTCCACTTCGCCCTCTTGCTCTGTTGCGCTTCTGGTCTTGGTGTTGCCTTGGTTGTCTCGTGTTCCGTCTTCTCTCCGGCTTCCCTCCTCTGCCCTACTAAGTGTGGCCGTGGCGCGCGGCTCTGACTCCCGTGCATAGGTAAAGGGGTCAAAAGAAGAGCCCCTACTTTTTTACACCGACACTTGAATCATCCAAGACTAATGAATTTGAATGCAAGAGTAACAATGGTGCATGTACATGATAGCTACATTGGTTGTTTGAAGAAACATCACTGTAACTTTGGCATGCACAATTGAAAAGGTTTATTTAGATAGAAAAAATGTGATATGTGAGTATCCAATCTTTATAGCGTTGAATCTATATTGTACCTTTGGCCACAATATGAAGTAGATATTGATTTATGTTCGAGCGATGCATGTCCACGATCGCTAGGTAGTGATACGTGAAGGATTTGTGCAATCTCTCTCACGCGCATACATATCTCATTTCCCCGTGGGCATCGGAATCACACACATGCACTTTATGTATTTCTCTCCCTCCGTCAAGGTTAGAATTCGTCTTTCTACCCCGTCCTACAAGTCTCTCACACAGAAACACACACGCTCTGTCTGTCGAACATGCCCACCCACAGCCACTAATGTCTCAAAGGATAATTATGTCTCTCACACATATGCCTAAGGTTAACTCAAGTTCCGGAACCATATGAATACATACAATGGGATTCCAGCACATCACCTTTTGTTTTGAGATCTCGCTCGCTCTCTCTCTCTCTCACACACACACACACACACATACACACACACACGCGCGCGTAGACATTGTTTATCGCTTCATTTTTTCTGGCACTTGCATGCACACCGTTTGTTTATCTCCGTGATGCTTTAAGTATGCCTCACACACATCCTATGTACCTATCCCTTAATATAGATATGGGTCACACAAACTCCTTCTCCCTACTAGCAAGATGCCCATGCGTTGCACGGAACATCAAGATGTATTTGTATGATTAGTTTATCTTGTGGGAGAAAAGATGAATGAGGGAATGCCTTATTTGCAAATGTGGAGAGGGGTGTGGGTATCTTTTTGCAAAATTGCCATAGTTTCCTTCCTATCCGTCAGATATAAATCGGCTGGCCTATATTGCAGGATGGCAGGAACACCATCATCACCAACTCTATTTTCTATAAGAGTAGAGATATGTCAGTGTCACTGCCCCCCACCCACCCACCCACCCACCCACACACACACACACACACTTCCCGACACCGAAGGAGTAGGGTGACACCTCAATCTTGATACTAATCTATTGACTGGCTTCTCTCTCAAACAGACACACACACACACTACCCAACACCGAAGGAGTAGGTTGGCACCTCGATCTTGATAGTAATCTATCTACTCCTCTTTCATACACACAGAGACACAGAGACACACAGACACACACAAACACACACACACTGTCACTAGTTGTGCCTCTGTGCCTACCGCGCACACTCTCGATACGTCTACCTCTCCCTCCCCTCCCCCAACCCCAACAATGACAACAAAAGGGTGACGACTTGATCTGATCTTAATCTGTCAATTGGTTTCTCTCTCCAACATTGTGTCTCTGTGCCTCACTCAAACACACGAGATACATCTTTTTCTCCGTAGCCCCCTCGATAGGTAGACTTCTCGCGCGCGCACAGCTGTAGTGACGATGACGCTGAACCCAATGTGCCTTGTTTTCACCGGGCTCATGTGATAGTATTCACCCTGTTTTCTGTTAATTAACAAGACAACCTTTTCTTTGTTATACTAGTGAATCTGAAATAATTCGGGGCAGACATATAATATATCACTTCAACCCAATTATCGTACTAACTATTTGAAAAGAAACTAGCTAGATGCCCGTGCATTGCACGGAACATAAAGATACATTTGTATGAGTAGTTTATCTTGTGAGAGGCTAGCAAGATGCCCATGCGTTGCACGGAACATCAAGATGCATTTATATGAGTAGTTTACCTTGTGAGAGAAAAGGATGAACGAGGGATGGCCTTATTTGCAAATGTGGAGAGGGGTGTGTGTATCTTTTTGCAAAATTGCCATAGTTTCCTTCCTATCCGTTAGATATAAATTGGACGGCCTATATTGTAGGATGGAAGGCACACCATCATCACCAACTCTGTTTTTATCTCTAACTCCTATAAAAGACTCAGTTGGTGATGATGGTGTGTCTGCCATCCGTCATTTCTGACCATTAGATCTGCATCTAATGACTATGATGTAACTCGTGGCATTTCTGCAACAAGACCCCACTTCTCTGCTCCAATTTGCAGAAACGCCTTAGTATCTTGAAACCAACCACATCCCTCCCCCACCTCATCAAAATGACCAGAAGCAATATATTTTGAGTGAAACCTAATACGAGTATAGTTTTAGTGATATATACACCAAACTAGAGTGTTTTTCTTTCAAGTTTTTGAACATGTATTATTCTATTTTGGATCCGTTGCAACGCACGGGCACATTGCTAGTAAGAGTAGAGAAATGGATCAACGAGGGAAGGCCTTATCTGCTAACGTGGAGAGGGGTGTGGGCATCTTTTTGCAAAATTGCGATAGTTTCCTTCCTATCCGTTAGATATAAATCCGGCGGCCTATATTGCAGGATGGCACGCACACCATCATCACCAACTCCGTTTTCTACTCCCTCCGTTCCTAAATATCTGTCTTTTTAGAGATTTCAACACGTGACTATATACGGTGCAAAATGAGTGAATCTACACTCTAAAATATGTCTACATACATATCCGTATGTGGTACTCCATTTGAAATCTGAAAAAGACAAATATTTAGTAACGGATGGAGTATAGGAGTAGACATGGAGATATATCTCCAGCATGGTCTACAACAAAAATGTGCTGGACTAGTTAGCGCCGGATGCTCGCAACGCCTGAGTTTGAATTCTGTCTTTAACTTTAGATTTTTATATTATATATTACTTATTTAATATATACTTCTTTTGCTACTGTACTGACAGTGGAACCCATAGAGTACTTAGAGTACAAGATTAAGGATGGACTTGTTTCTTTTTAACTTTCTATACGAAGCTGTAGCCACCCTGCAAGTCACATGTACACTGTACATGCAATTAAATTTTTATAGAGGGAGAATCATAAACGCAATTAACTCAAATGGATTGGATGTGACTCTATTATTTCCAGCATAAGAGCATCTCCAACGGTAGCCGACAAATTTCCTCCCGCTTCCTTCCGCGGAGGATGACATCAAACGCCAGCGTCATACATTTTCACAACTCTAACCAACCAGACGAAATTCGTGCAAACAAATACTGTTTTCATATAAGTATGCAGGATTTCGTATAAAAAAGCCGGGTCTTCATATAAACATGATGGATTTCATTACATTTACATGAACTAAGCGGTGCTAATCTGGCTCTCTTGGTATAATTAGTACTCCCTCCGTCCGGAAATACTTGTCCTATAAATGGATGTATCAATGCTTATTTTAGTTATAGACACATCCAATTTATCCATTCTTAGAACAAATATTTCCCGCCAGCAGGAGAGGGAGTACCTAATATAAATGGCCACCCGTGGATCCCATTGTCTTCCTCATGTCTGGCAGACACTTGCGGGGTCGACGAAGGTCCTCGAAAGAGACGAAGCAGCCATGAAACCACCTGAATGCGCAGTTGTCGCCTCGGCGGTGGCCTTCATGGGACCCAAGTGGTGGCGGCCTCCCGTGTTCTACTTCTCCTCGATGATGGCGATGGACACGGAGAAGCTGGCCACCGATTCGTCGCTCTCCACACACCCGGCTTCTGTCTCTGCCTGCATGGCGTTGCCGCAGGCACGAGAGGCGTGCCAATAGACACGGGAGGTGTTGGGGATATAACTATTAGGTATGACCCACCTATTGAAGGAAATATGCCCTAGAGGCAATAATAAAGTTATTATTTATTTCCTTACATCATGATAAATGTTTATTATTCATGCTAGAATTGTATTAACCGGAAACATAATACATGTGTGAATACATAGACAAATAGAGTGTCACTAGTATGCCTCTACTTGACTAGCTCGTTAATCAAAGATGGTTATGTTTCCTAACCATGAACAAAGAGTTGTTATTTGATTAACGAGATCACATCATTAGTTGAATGATCTGATTGACATGACCCATTCCATTAGCTTAGCACCCGATCGTTTAGTATGTTGCTATTGCTTTCTTCATGACTTATACATGTTCCTATGACTATGAGATTATGCAACTCCCGTTTGCCGGAGGAACACTTTGTGTGCTACCCAACGTCACAACGTAAATGGGTGATTATAAAGGTGCTCTACAGGTGTCTCCAAAGGTAGATGTTGGGTTGGCGTATTTCAAGATTAGGATTTGTCACTCCGATTGTTGGAGAGGTATCTCTGGGCCCTCTCGGTAATGCACATCACATAAGCCTTGCAAGCATTACAACTAATGAGTTAGTTGCGATATGATGTATTACGGAATGAGTAAAGAGACTTGCCAGTAACGAGATTGAACTAGGTATTGGATACCGACGATTGAATCTCGGGTAAGTAACATACCAATGACAAAGGGAACAACGTATGTTGTTATGCAGTCTGACCGATAAAGATCTTCATAGAATATGTAGGAGCCAATATGGGCATCCAGGTCCCGCTATTGGTTATTGACCGGAGACGTGTCTCGGTCATGTCTACATTGTTCTCGAACCGTAAGGTCCGCACGCTTAACGTTACGATGACAGTTATTATGAGTTTATACATTTTGATGTAACGAAGATAGTTCGGAGTCCCGGATGTGATCATAGACAGGACGAGGAGTCTCGAAATGGTCGAGACATAAAGATTGATATATTGGATGACTATATTCGGACACCGAAAGCGTTCCGGTGAAGTTTCGGATAAAACCGGAGCACCGGGGGGTTACCGGAAAACCCCGGGGGGTTAATGGGCCTCATGGGCCTAAAGTGGAGAAGAGGAAGGGGCAGCCAGGGCAGGCCGCGCGCCCCCTCTCCCCTAGTCCGAATTGGACAAGGTGGGAGGGGCGGCACCCCCTCTTTCCTTCTCTTCTCCCACCTCTCCTAATTGGACAAGGAATAGGGAGGGGAGTCCTACTCCCGGAAGGAGTAGGACTCCTCCTGCGCGCCTCCATAGAGCCGGCCGCACCCCCCCTTGGATCCTTTATACACGGAGGCAAGGGGGCACCCTAGGACACATAAGTTGATCCTCGTGATTGTTCCTTAGCCGTGTGCGGTGCCCCCTTCCACCATATTCCACCTCGGTCATATCGTTGTAGTGCTTAGGCGAAGCCCTGCGTCGGTAGAACATCATCATCGTCACCACGCCATTGTGCTGACGGAACTCGTCCCCGAAGCTTTGCTGGATCGGAGCCCGGGGAGCGTCATCGAGCTGTACGTGTGCCAAGAACTCGGAGGTGCAGGAGTAATGGTGCTTGGATCGGTCGGATCGGGAAGACGTACGACTACCTCCTCTACGTTGCGTCAACGCTTCCGCTTCGGTCTACGAGGGTACGTAGACAACACTCTCCCCTCTCATTGCTATGCATCACCATGATCTTGCGTGTGCGTAGTAATTTTTTTGAAATTACTACGTTCCCCAACAGTGGCATCCGAGCCTAGGTTTTATGGTTTGATGTTATATGCACGAGTAGAACACAAGTGAGTTGTGGGCGATATAAGTCATACTGCCTACCAGCATGTCATACTTTGGTTCGGCGGTATTGTTGGATGAAGCGGCCCGGACCGACATTACGCGTACGCTTACGCGAGACCGGTTCTCCCGACGTACTTTGCACAAAGGTGGCTTGCGGGTGACTGTTTCTCCAACTTTAGTTGAACCCAGTGTGGCTACGCCTGGTCCTTGCGAAGGTTAAAACGGCATCAACTTGACAAACTATCGTTGTGGTTTTGATGCGTAGGTAAGAGTGGTTCTTGCTTAAGTCCGTAGCAGCCACGTAAAACATGCAACAACAAAGTAGAGGACGTCTAACTTGTTTTTGCAGGGCATGTTGTGATGTGATATGGTCAAGACATGATGCTAAATTTTATTGTATGAGATGATCATGTTTTGTAACCAAGTTATCGGCAACTGGCAGGAGCCATATGGTTGTCGCTTTATTGTATGCAATGCAATCACGTTGTAATGCTTTACTTTATCACTAAGCGGTAGCGATAGTCGTGGAAGCATAAGATTGGCGACACGATAACGATGCTACGATGGAGATCAAGGTGTCGCGCCGGTGACGATGGTGATCATGACGGTGCTTCGGAGATGGAGATCACAAGCACAAGATGATGATGGCCATATCATATCACTTATATTGATTGCATGTGATGTTTATCTTTTATGCATCTTATCTTGCTTTGATTGGCGCTAGCATTATAAGATGATCTCTCACTAAATTGTCAAGAAGTGTTCTCCCTGAGTATGCACCGTTGCCAAAGTTCGTCGTGCCCAGACACCACGTGATGATCGGGTGTGATAAGCTCTACGTCCATCTACAACGGGTGCAAGCTAGTTTTGCACACGCAGAATACTCAGGTTAAACTTGACGAGCCTAGCACATGCAGATATGGCCTCGGAACACGGAGACCGAAAGGTCGAGCGTGAATCATATAGTAGATATGATCAACATAATGATGTTCACCATTGAAAACTAATCCATTTCACGTGATGATCGGTTATGGTTTAGTTGATTTGGATCACGTGATCACTTAGAAGATTAGAGGGATGTCTATCTAAGTGGGAGTTCTTTAAGTAATTTGATTAATTGAACTTAAATTTATCATGAACTTAGTACCTGATAGTATCTTGCTTATGTATGTTTGATTGTAGATAGATGGCCCGTGCTGTTGTTTCGATGAATTTTAATGCGTTCCTTGAGAAAGCAAAGTTGAAAGATTATGGTAGAAATTACACGGACTGGGTCCGTAACTTGAGGATTATCCTCATTGCTGCATAGAAGAATTACGTCCTGGAAGCACCGCTGGGTGCCAGGCCTGCTGCTGGAGCAACACCAGATGTTATGAACGTCTGGCAGAGCAAAGCTGATGACTACTCGATAGTTCAGTGTGCCATGCTTTACGGCTTAGAATCGGGATTTCAACGACGTTTTGAACGTCATGGAGCATATGAGATGTTCCAGGAGTTGAAGTTAATATTTCAAGCAAATGCCTGGACTGAGAGATATGAAGTCTCCAATAAGTTCTATAGCTGCAAGATGGAGGAGAACAGTTCTTTCAGTGAGCATATACTCAAAATGTCTAGGTATAATAATCACTTGATTCAGATGGGAGTTAATCTTCCAGATGATTGCGTCATTGACAGAATTCACCAATCACTGCCACCAAGCTACAAGAGCTTCGTGATGAACTATAATATGCAAGGGATTAATAAGACTATTCCCGAGCTCTTCGCAATGCTGAAAGCTGCGGAGGTAGAAATCAAGAAGGAGCATCAAGTGTTGATGGTCAACAAGACCACTAGTTTCAAGAAAAAAGCAAAGGGAAGAATAAGGGGAACTTCAAGAAGAACGGCAAGAAAGTTGCTGCTCAGGAGAAGAAACCCAAGTCTGGACCTAAGCCTAAAACTGAGTGCTTCTACTGCAAGCAGACTGGTCACTGGAAGCGGAACTGCCCCAAGTATTTGGCGGATAAGAAGGATGGCAAGGTGAACAAAGGTATATGTGATATACATGTTATTGATGTGTACCTTACTAGAGCTCGCAGTAGCACCTGGGTATTTGATACTAGTTCTGTTGCTAATATTTGCAACTCAAAACAGGGACTACGGATTAAGCGAACACTGGCAAAGGACGAGGTGACGATGCGCGTGGGAAATGGTTGCAAAGTCGATGTGACCGCGGTCGGCACGCTACCTCTACATCTACCTTCGGGATTAGTATTAGACCTAAATAATTGTTATTTGGTGCCAGCGTTAAGCATGAACATTATATCTGGATCTTGTTTGATGCGAGACGGTTATTCATTTAAATCAGAGAATAATGGTTGTTCTATTTATATGAGTAATATCTTTTATGGTCATGCACCCTTGAAGAGTGGTCTATTTCTAATGAATCTCGATAGTAGTGATACACATATTCATAATGTTGAAACCAAAAGATGCAGAGTTGATAATGATAGTGCAACTTATTTGTGGCACAGCCGTTTAGGTCATATCGGTGTAAAGCGCATGAAGAAACTCCATACTGATGGACTTTTGGAACAACTTGATTATGAATCACTTGGTACTTGCGAACTGTGCCTCATGGGCAAGATGACTAAAACACCGTTCTCCGGTACTATGGAGAGAGCAACAGATTTGTTGGAAATCATACATACCGATGTATGTGGTCCGATGAATATTGAGGCTCGTGGCGGATATCGTTATTTTCTCACCTTCACATATGATTTAAGCAGATATGGGTATATCTACTTAATGAAACACAAGTCTGAAACATTTGAAAAGTTCAAAGAATTTTAGTGTGAAGTTGAAAATCATTGTAACAAGAAAATAAAGTTTCTATGATCTGATCATGGAGGAGAATATTTGAGTTACGAGTTTGGTGTACATTTGAAACAATGCGGAATAGTTTCGCAACTCACGCCACCCGGAACACCACAGTGTAATGGTGTGTCCGAACGTCGTAATCGTACTTTACTAGATATGGTGCGATCTATGATGTCTCTTACTGATTTACCGCTATCGTTTTGGGGTTATGCTTTAGAGACGGCCGCATTCACGTTAAATAGGGCACCATCAAAATCCGTTGAGGCGACGCCTTATGAACTATGGTTTGGTAAGAAACCAAAGTTGTCGTTTCTTAAAGTTTGGGGCTGCGATGCTTATGTGAAAAAGCTTCAACCTGATAAGCTCGAACCCAAATCGGAGAAATGTGTCTTCATAGGATACCCAAAGGAGACTATTGGGTACACCTTCTATCACAGATCCGAAGGCAAGATATTCGTTGCTAAGAATGGATCCTTTCTAGAGAAGGAGTTTCTCTCGAAAGAAGTGAGTGGGAGGAAAGTAGAACTTGATGAGGTAACTGTACCTGCTCCCTTATTGGAAAGTAGTACATCACAGAAAACTGTTTCTGCGACACCTACACCAATTAGTGTGGAAGCTAATGATAATGATCATGAAACTTCAGAACAAGATACTACTGAACCTCGTAGATCAACCAGAGTGAGAACCGCTCCAGAGTGGTACGATAATCCTGTTCTGGAAATCATGCTACTAGATCATGATTAACCTACGAACTATGAAGAAGTGATGGTGAGCCCAGATTCCGCAAAATGGCTTGAAGCCATGAAATGTGAGATGGGATCCATGCATGAGAACAAAGTCTGGACTTTGGTTGACTTGGTCGATTGTCGGCAAGCAATTGAGAATAAATGGATCTTCAACAAGAAGACTGACGCTGACGGTAATGTTACTGTCTACAAAGCTCGACTTGTCGCAAAAGGTTTTCAACAAGTTCAAGGGGTTGACTACGATGAGACCTTCTCACCCGTAGCGATGCTTAAGTCCGTCCGAATCATGTTAGCAATTGCCGCATTTTATGATTATGAAATTTGGCAGATGGATGTCAAAACTGCATTCCTGAATGGATTTCTGGAAGAAGAGTTGTATATGATGCAACCGGAAGGTTTTGTCGATCCAAAGGGAGCTAACAAAGTGTGCAAGCTCCAGCGATCCATTTATGGACTGGTGCAAGCCTCTCAGAGTTGGAATAAACACTTTGATAGTGTGATCAAAGCATTTGGTTTTGTACAGACTTTCGGAGAATCCTGTATTTACAAGAAAGTGAGTGGGAGCTCTGTAGCATTTCTGATATTATATGTGGATGACATATTACTGATTGGAAATGATATAGAATTTCTGGATAGCATAAAGGGATACTTGAATAAGAGTTTTTCAATGAAAGACCTCGGTGAAGCTGCTTTCATATTAGGCATAAAGATCTATAGAGATAGATCGAGACGCTTAATTGGACTTTCACAAAGCACATACCTTGACAAGATTTTGAAGAAGTTCAAAATGGATCAAGCAAAGAAAGGGTTCTTGCCTGTGTTACAAGGTGTGAAGTTGAGTCAGATTCAATGCCCGACCACTTCAGAAGATAGAGAGAAGATGAAAGATGTTCCCTATGCTTCAGCCATAGGCTCTATCATGTATGCAATGCTGTGTACCAGACCTGATGTGTGCCTTGCTATAAGTCTAGCAGGGAGGTACCAAAGTAATCCAGGAGTGGATCACTGGACAACGGTCAAGAACATCCTGAAATACCTCAAAAGGACTAAGGATATGTTTCTGTATATGGAGGTGACAAAGAGCTCATCGTAAACGGTTATGTTGATGCAAGCTTTGACACTGATCCGTACGATTGTAAATCGCAAACCGGATACGTGTTTATATTAAACGGTGGAGCTATCAGTTGGTGCAGTTCTAAACAAAGCGTCGTGGCGGGATCTACATGTGAAGCGGAGTACATAGCTGCTTCGGAAACAGCAAACGAAGGAGTCTGGATGAAGGAGTTCATATCCGATATAGGTGTCATACCTAGTGCATTGGGTCCAATGAAAATCTTTTGTGACAATACTTGTGCAATTGCCTTGGCAAAGGAATCCAGATTTCACAAGAGAACCAAGCACATCAAGAGACGCTTCAATTCCATCCGGGATCTAGTCCAGGTGGGAGACATAGAGATTTGCAAGATACATACGGATCTGAATGTTGCAGACCCATTGACTAAGCCTCTTCCACGAGCAAAACATGATCAGCACCAAGGCTCCATGGGTGTTAGAATCATTACAGTGTAATCTAGATTACTGACTCTAGTGCAAGTGGGAGACTGAAGGAAACATGCCCTAGAGGCAATAATAAAGTTATTATTTATTTCCTTACATCATGATAAATGTTTATTATTCATGCTAGAATTGTATTAAGCGGAAACATAATACATGTGTGAATACATAGACAAACAGAGTGTCACTAGTATGCCTGTACTTGACTAGCTCGTTAATCAAACATGGTTATGTTACCTAACCATGAACAAAGAGTTGTTATTTGATTAACGAGATCACATCATTAGTTAAATGATCTGATTGACATGACCCATTCCATTAGCTTAGCACCCGATCGTTTAGTATGTTGCTATTGCTTTCTTCATGACTTATACATGTTCCTATGACTATGAAATTATGCAACTCCCGTTTAACAGAGGAACACTTTGTGTGCTACCAAACGTCACAACATAAATGGGTGATTATAAAGGTGCTCTACAGGTGTCTCCAAAGGTAGATGTTGGGTTGGCGTATTTCGAGATTAGGATTTGTCACTCCGATTGTCGGAGAGGTATCTCTGGGCCCTCTCGGTAATGCACATCACATAAGCATTGCAAGCATTACAACTAATGAGTTAGTTGCAAGATGATGTATTACGGAACGAGTAAAGAGACTTGCCGGTAACGAGATTGAACTAGGTATTGGATACCGACGATCGAATCTCGGGCAAGTAACATACAGATGACAAAGGGAACAACGTATGTTGTTATGCGGTCTGACCGATAAAGATCTTCGTAGAATATGTAGGAGCCAATATGGGCATCCAGGTCCCGCTATTGGTTATTGACCAAAGACGTGTCTCGGTCATGTCTACATTGTTCTCGAACCGTAGGGTCCGCACGCTTAACGTTACGATGACAGTTATTATGAGTTTATACATTTTGATGTACCGAAGTTAGTTCGGAGTCCCGGATGTGATCGCGGACATGACGAGGAGTCTCGAAATGGTCGAGACATAAAGATTGATATATTGGATGACTATATTCGGGCACCGGAAGCGTTCCGGTGAAGTTTCGGATAATACCGGAGCACCGGGGGGTTACCGGAAAACCCCGGGGGGTTAATGGGCCTCATGGGCCTAAAGTGGAGAAGAGGAAGGGGCAGCCAGGGCAGGCCGCGCGCCCCTCTCCCCCTAGTCCGAATTGGACAAGGAGGGAGGGGCGGCGCCCCCCTCTTTCCTTCTCTTCTCCCACCTCTCCTAATTGGACAAGGAATAGGGAGGGTAGTCCTACTCCCGGTAGGAGTAGGACTCCTCCTGCGCGCCTCCATAGGGCCGGCCGCACCCCCCCTTGGATCCTTTATATACAGAGGCAAGGGGGCACCCTAGGACACACAAGTTGATCCTCGTGCTCGTTCCTTAGCCGTGTGCAGTGCCCCCTTCCACCATATTCCACCTCGGTCATATCGTTGTAGTGCTTAGGCGAAGCCCTGCGTCGGTAGAACATCATCATCATCACCACGCCGTTGTGCTGACGGAACTGCTCCCCGAAGCTTTGCTGGATCGGTGCCCGGGGAGCGTCATCGAGCTGTACGTGTGCTAAGAACTCGGAGGTGCAGGAGTAACGGTGCTTGGATCGGTCGGATCGGGAATACGTACGACTACTTCCTATACGTTGCGTCATTGCTTCCGCTTCGGTCTACGAGGGTACGTAGACAACACTCTCCCCTCTCGTTGCTATGCATCACCATGATCTTGCGTGTGCGTAGTAATTTTTTTGAAATTACTATGTTCCCCAACAGTGGCATCCGAGCCTAGGTTTTATGGTTTGATGTTATATGCACGAGTAGAACACAAGTGAGTTGTGGGCGATATAAGTCATACTGCCTACCAGCATGTCATACTTTGGTTCGGCGGTATTGTTGGATGAAGCGGCCCGGACCGACATTACGCGTACGCTTACGCGAGACCGGTTCTCCCGACGTGCTTTGCACAAAGGTGGCTTGCGGGTGACTGTTTCTCCAACTTTAGTTGAACCGAGTGTGGCTACGCCCGGTCCTTGCGAAGGTTAAAACAGCATCAACTTGACAAACTATCGTTGTGGTTTTGATGCGTAGGTAGGAGTGGTTCTTGCTTAAGCCCGTAGCAGCCACGTAAAACATGCAACAACAAAGTAGAGGACGTCTAACTTGTTTTTGCAGGGCATGTTGTGATGTGATATGGTCAAGACATGATGCTAAATTTTATTGTATGAGATGATCATGTTTTGTAACCAAGTTATCGGCAACTGGCAGGAGCCATATGGTTGTCGCTTTATTGTATGCAATGCAATCGCGCTGTAATGCTTTACTTTATCACTAAGCGGTAGCGATAGTCATGGAAGCATAAGATTGGCGATACGACAACGATGCTACGATGGAGATCAAGGTGTCGCGCCGGTGACGATGGTGATCATGACGATGCTTCGGAGATGGAGATCACAAGCACAAGATGATGATGGCCATATCATATCACTTATATTGATTGCATGTGATGTTTATCTTTTATGCATCTTATCTTTCTTTGATTGACGGTAGCATTATAAGATGATCTCTCACTAAATTATAAAGAAGTGTTCTCCCTGAGTATGCACCGTTGCCAAAGTTCGTCGTGCCTAGACACCACGTGATGACCGGGTGTGATAAGCTCTACGTCCATCTACAACGGGTGCAAGCCAGTTTTGCACACGCAGAATACTCAGGTTAAACTTGACGAGCCTAGCATATGCAGATATGGCCTCGGAACACGGAGACCGAAAGGTCGAGCGTGAATCATATCGTAGATATGATCAACATAATGATGTTCACCATTGAAAACTAATCCATTTCACGTGATGATCGGTTATGGTTTAGTTGATTTGGATCACGTGATCACTTAGAAGATTAGAGGGATGTCTATCTAAGTGGGAGTTCTTTAAGTAATTTGATTAATTGAACTTAAATTTATCATGAACTTAGTACCTGATAGTATCTTGCTTATGTATGTTTGATTGTAGATAGATGGCCCGTGCTGTTGTTCCGATGAATTTTAATGCGTTCCTTGAGAAAGCAAAGTTGAAAGATGATGGTAGCAATTACACGGACTGGGTCCGTAACTTGAGGATTATCCTCATTGCTGCATAGAAGAATTACGTCCTAGAAGCACCGCTGGGTGCCAGGCCTGCGGCTGGAGCAACACCAGATGTTATGAACGTCTGGCACAGCAAAGCTGATGACTACTCGATAGTTCAGTGTGCCATGATTTACGGCTTAGAATCGGGACTTCAACGACGTTTTGAACGTCATGGAGCATATGAGATGTTCCAGGAGTTGAAGTTAATATTTCAAGCAAATGCCCGGATTGAGAGATATGAAGTCTCCAATAAGTTCTATAGCTGCAAGATGGAGGAGAACAGTTCTGTCAGTGAGCATATACTCAAAATGTCTGGGTACAATAATCACTTGATTCAGATGGGAGTTAATCTTGCAGATGATTACGTCATTGACAGAATTCTCCAGTCACTACCACCAATCTACAAGAGCTTCGTGATGAACTATAATATGCAAGGGATGAATAAGACTATTCCCGAGCTCTTCGCAATGCTTAAAGCTGCGGAGGTAGAAATTAAGAAGGAGCATCAAGTGTTGATGTTCAACAAGACCACTAGTTTCAAGAAAAAGGGCAAAGGGAAGAAGAAGGGGAACTTCAAGAAGAACGGCAAGCAAGTTGCTGCTCAGGAGATGAAACCCAAGTCTGGACCTAAGCCTGAAACTGAGTGCTTCTACTGCAAGCAGACTGGTCAGTGGAAGCGGAACTGCCCCAAGTATTTGGCGGATAAGAAGGATGGCAAGGTGAACAAAGGTATATGTGATATAAATGTTATTGATGTGTACCTTACTAGAACTCACAGTAGCACCTGGGTATTTGATACTGGTTCTGTTGCTAATATTTGCAACTCGAAACAGGGACTACGGATTAAGTGAACACTGGCAAAGGACGAGGTGACGATGCGTGTGGGAAATGGTTCCAAAGTCGATGTGATCGCGGTCGGCACGCTACCTCTACATCTACCTTCGGGATTAGTATTAGACCTAAATAATCGTTATTTGGTGCCGGCGTTAAGCATGAACATTATATCTGGATCTTGTTTGATGCGAGACGGTTATTCATTTAAATCAGAGAATAATGGTTGTTCTTTTTATATGAGTAATATCTTTTATGGTCATGCACCCTTGAAGAGTGGTCTATTTCTGATGAATCTCGATAGTATTGATACACATATTCATAATGTTGAAACCAAAAGATGCAGAGTTGATAATGATAGTGCAACTTATTTCTGGCACTGCCGTTTAGGTCATATCGGTGTAAAGCGCATGAAGAAACTCCATATTGATGGAGTTTTGGAACCACTTGATTATGAATCACTTGGTACTTGCGAACCGTGCCTCATGGGCAAGATGAATAAAACACCGTTCTCCGGTAGTATGGAGAGAGCAACAGATTTGTTGGAAATCATACATACCGATGTAGGTGGTCTGATGAATATTGAGGCTCGTGGCGGATATCGTTATTTTCTCACCTTCACAGAAGATTTAAGCAGATATGGGTATATCCAATGTTGGGGATATCGCTTATCGGGAACTTATTGGTCGACCCATGATAAGGGGTAAATCGGCCAGTTTATCGGCATATCGGCCGATTTATCGCCATATCGGTTGATTTATTGGTCGACTTATCTTATCGGCCAGACAACGATAAGCGATAAATCGGCCGATTTATTGGAATATCGGAAGATATCTTGAATAGTGGGTATATCTACTTAATGAAACACAAGTCTGAAACATTTGAAAAGTTCAAAGAATTTCAGAGTGAAGTTGAAAATCATCGTAACAAGAAAATAAAGTTTCTACAATCTGATCATGGAGGAGAATATTTGAGTTACGAGTTTGGTGTACATTTGAAACAATGTGGAATAGTTTCGCAACTCACGCCACCCGGAACACCACAGCATAATGGTGTGTCCGAACATCGTAATCGTACTTTACTAGATATGGTGCGATCTATGATGTCTCTTACTGATTTACTGCTATCGTTTTGGGGTTATGCTTTAGAGACGGCCGCATTCATGTTAAATAGGGCACCATCAAAATCCGTTGAGACGACGCCGATGAACTATGGTTTGGCAAGAAACCAAAGTTGTCGTTTCTTAAAGTTTGGGGCCGCGATGCTTATGTGAAAAAGCTTCAACCTGATAAGCTCGAACCCAAACCGGAGAAATGTGTCTTCATAGGATACCCAAAGGAGACTATTGGGTACACCTTCTATCACAGATCCGAAGGCAAGATATTCGTTGCTAAGAATGGATCCTTTCTAGAGAAGGAGTTTCTCTCGAAAGAAGTGAGTGGGAGGAAAGTAGAACCTGATGAGGTAACTGTACCTACTCCCTTATTGGAAATTAGTACATCACAGAAAACTGTTTCTGCGACACCTACACCAATTAGTGAGGAAGCTAATGATAATGATCATGAAACTTCAGAACAAGATACTACTGAACCTCGTAGATCAACCGGAGTGAGAACCGCGCCAGAGTGGTACGGTAATCTTGTTCTGGAAATCATGCTACTAGATCATGATGAACCTACGAACTATGAAGAAGCGATGGTGAGCCCAGATTCCGCAAAATAGCTTGAAGCCATGAAATCTGAGATGGGATCCATGTATGAGAAGAAAGTCTGGACTTTGGTTGACTTGCTCGATGGTCGGCAAGCAATTGAGAATAAATGGATCTTCAAGAAGAAGACTGACACTGACGGTAATGTTACTGTCTACAAAGCTTGACTTGTCGCAAAAGATTTTCAACAAGTTCAAGGGGTTGACTACGATGAGACCTTCTCACCCGTAGCGATGCTTAAGTCCGTCCGAATCATGTTAGCAATTGCCGCATTTTATGATTATGAAATTTGGCAGATGGATGTCAAAACTGCATTCCTGAATGGATTTCTGGAAGAAGAGTTGTATATGATGCAACCGGAAGGTTTTGTCGATCCAAAGGGAGCTAACAAAGTGTGCAAGCTCCAGCGATCCATTTATGGACTGGTGCAAGCCTCTCGGAGTTGGAATAAATGCTTTGATAGTGTGATCAAAGCATTTGGTTTTGTACAGACTTTCGGAGAAGCCTGTATTTACAAGAAAGTGAGTGGGAGCTCTGTAGCATTTCTGATATTATATGTGGATGACATATTACTGATTGGAAATGATATAGAATTTCTGGATAGCATAAAGGGATACTTGAATAAGAGTTTTTCAATGAAAGACCTCGGTGAAGCTGCTTTCATATTAGGCATAAAGATCTATAGAGATAGATCGAGACGCTTAATTGGACTTTCACAAAGCACATACCTTGACAAGATTTTGAAGAAGTTCAAAATGGATCAAGCAAAGAAAGGGTTCTTGCCTGTGCTACAAGGTGTGAAGTTGAGTCAGACTCAATGCCCGACCACTGCAGAAGATAGAGAGAAGATGAAAGATGTTCCCTATGCTTCAACCATAGGCTCTATCATGTATGCAATGCTGTGTACCAGACCTGATGTGTGCCTTGCTATAAGTCTAGCAGGGAGGTACCAAAGTAATACAAGAGTGGATCACTGGACAGCGGTCAAGAACATCCTGAAATACCTCAAAAGGACTAAGGATATGTTTCTCGTATATGGAGGTGACAAAGAGCTCATCGTAAATGGTTACGTTGATGCAAGCTTTGACACTGATCCGGACGATTCTAAATCGCAAACCGGATACGTGTTTATATTAAACGGTGGAGCTGTCAGTTGGTGCAGTTCTAAACAAAGCGTCGTGGCGGGATCTACATGTGAAGCGGAGTACATAGCTGCTTCGGAAGCAGCAAACGAAGGAGTCTGGATGAAGGAGTTCATATCCGATCTAGGTGTCATACCTAGTGCATTGGGTCCAATGAAAATCTTTTGTGACAATACTTGTGCAATTGCCTTGGCAAAGGAATCCAGATTTCACAAGAGAACCAAGCACATCAAGAGACGCTTCAATTCCATCCGGGATCTAGTCCAGGTGGGAGACATAGGGATTTGCAAGATACATACGGATCTGAATGTTGTAGACCCATTGACTAAGCCTCTTCCACGAGCAAAACATGATCAGCACCAAGGCTCCATGGGTGTTAGAATCATTACAGTGTAATCTAGATTATTGACTCTAGTGCAAGTGGGAGACTGAAGGAAATATGCCCTAGAGGCAATAATAAAGTTATTATTTATTTCCTTACATCATGATAAATGTTTATTATTCATGCTAGAATTGTATTAACTGGAAACATAATACATGTGTGAATACATAGACAAACAAAGTGTCACTAGTATGCCTCTACTTGACTAGCTCGTTAATCAAAGATGGTTATGTTTCCTAACCATGAACAAAGAGTTGTTATTTGATTAACGAGATCACATCTTTAGTTGAATGATCTGATTGACATGACCCATTCCATTAGCTTAGCACCCGATCGTTTAGTATGTTGCTATTGCTTTCTTCATGACTTATACATGTTCCTATGACTATGAGATTATGCAACTCACGTTTGCCGGAGGAACACTTTGTGTGCTACCAAACGTCAGAACGTAAATGGGTGATTATAAAGGTGCTCTACAGGTGTCTCCAAAGGTAGATGTTGGGTTGGCGTATTTCGAGATTAGGATTTGTCACTCCGATTGTCGGAGAGGTATCTCTGGGCCCTCTCGGTAATGCACATCACATAAGCCTTGCAAGCATTACAACTAATGAGTTAGTTGCAAGATGCTGTATTACGGAACGAGTAAAGAGACTTGACGGTAACGATATTGAACTAGGTATTGGATACCGACGATCGAATCTCGGGCAAGTAACATACCGATGACAAAGGGAATAACGTATGTTGTTATGCGGTCTGACCGATAAAGATCTTCGTAGAATATGTAGGAGCCAATATGGGCATCCAGGTCCCGCTATTGGTTATTGACCGGAGACGTGTCTCAGTCATGTCTACATTGTTCTCGAACCGTAGGGTCCGCACGCTTAACGTTACGATGACAGTTATTATGAGTTTATACATTTTGATGTACCGAAGTTAGTTCGGAGTCCCGGATGTGATCCCGGACATGACGAGGAGTCTCAAAATGGTCGAGACATAAAGATTGATATATTGGATGACTATATTCGGACACCGGAAGTGTTCTGGTGCAGTTTCGGATAAAACCGGAGACCGGGGGGTTACCGGAAAACCCCGGGGGGTTAATGGGCCTCATGGGCCTAAAGTGGAGAAGAGGAAGGGGCAGCCAGGGCAGGCCGCGCGCCCCCTCTCCCCCTAGTCCGAATTGGACAAGGAGGGAGGGGCGCCCCCCCTCTTTCCTTCTCTTCTCCCACCTCTCCTAATTGGACAAGGAATAGGGAGGGGAGTCCTACTCCCGGTAGGACTAGGACTCCTCCTGCGCGCCTCCATAGGGCCGGCCGCACCCCCCCTTGGATCCTTTATATACGGAGGCAAGGGGGCACCCTAGGACACACAAGTTGATCCTCGTGATCGTTCCTTAGCCATGTGCGGTGCCCCCTTCCACCATATTCCACCTCGGTCATATCGTTGTAGTGCTTAGGCGAAGCCCTGCGTCGGTAGAACATCATCATAGTCACCACGCCGTTGTGCTGACGGAACTCGTCCCCGAAACTTTGCTGGATCGGAGCCCGGGGAGCGTCATCGAGCTGTACGTGTGCTAAGAACTCGGAGGTGCCGGAGTAACGGTGCTTGGATCGGTCGGATCGGGAAGACGTACGACTACTTCCTCTATGCTGCGTCAACGCTTCTGCTTCGGTCCACGAGGGTACGTAGACAACACTCTCCCCTCTCGTTGCTATGCGTCACCATGATCTTGCGTGTGCGTAGGAATTTTTTTGAAATTACTACGTTCCCCAACACCTATGAGGGGCCGGGTTATACCTATGGCGATTCATGAACCCAAGACAGCTCTGGATGATGGCGGTTCAGTTAAGGGCCCAAGGCCCAAAGGCGACTCAAGGCCCGTAGAGATAAACCGCCATATGTACTTAACTTGTATTGTAAGGCAGGGATAGTTAGAGACCGAGCCGGACACTGTTTATGAGCCGGCCGGGACTCTGTGTGCCGCTGGGCGTCGACCTCTATATATAAAGGGACAACCTGGTGGCGGTTCAGGGCAAGTAAGATCATATCGAAAGCTAGGTTAAGCGGATTCGCTCCCTAGTAATCGAAACATAAGCAATACCACCTCAAACTGGATTAGGCCTTTACCTTCACCGCAAGGGGCCGAACTAGTATAAACCCTTGTGTCCTTTGTCCCATTTTAACCCCTTTAAGCTTCCTAGTTACGATGGCTCCACGATTACGTCCTTTCACTAGGACATCTGTCATGACAATTCCACGATAGTTGGCGCGCACTGTCGGGCCTGCGCATGGTGGATTTGAGTTCTTGAAGGGCAGCTCTGAAGGGCTCAAGGGATACACTGTGGGCCAGATGACCAAGAGTAGTCGTGGCAAGCTCTACATCAACGACGCGGGCTGGGGCCCCGACGCCGGCTCAATTGAGTACGGGTACCGGGTCTCCTTCGGTGGAATCCACGTCTTCATCGGTCAGATCGGCGAGCCGGGCCCTAAGCCAGACATCTACACCGACATCGTCGAGACGGCTCAGCATGCTCAACCCGCCCGGGATCAACCCGCCATTAAGCGTGCCTTTGTGGGATGCATCCACGGAGGGGAATTTTCTGAAGGATCCGTGCCTGGCAGTGAGACAACCATCTACTCTCATGGTGAGTTGTCCACGGGTGAGACGGACTTGTTGTATCAACTGCAAGACGGCGGGCTTGGGGGCTGTTCCGATGGCAGCAGTATTTCAGACCCCTTTGAGCCGCCGACCAGAGCGGGGATCTTCATGGCTGGCACGCAACCCATTCAAAACTCTACAGTTGCGGCAGCAATAACCTCCAGGTCAGCGGCAGCCGGGGCAGGAGGCCCTGCGTGCCCGCTGGCTCAGGTGCTGATGGAACTCATGGATAGGACGACAGCCCTGTTAACCGCCGTGGTTAATCCGGCAGATCAGGATCAACATGATGCAGAAGTGGCATGGTTACGTGAGGAGGTAGCACAAGCCAAGGAAAACCTAGTAGTGGAGGACGTGAGGATGGCCACAGAGTGGGCGACTTTGGATGCTCGAGCTCAGCAGATTCAATCGGAGGCTTTCCAGCTTACGATGGATCAGAGTGCATCAAATGAGGTCATGAGGAGAAGGCACCAGAAGGCTCAATCTCGTCTGCCTCTGACTTATGATCCTAGAAAACTCTTCCACACACCTGGGCAGGCCCCAGTAACCCGCCGGAGGTAAACCGGGTTGCAACACCTGGGGCTGGGATGCCGGTTCAACCACGGGTGATGGAACCTCCTTGTATGAATACTGCTCCACCCCATTATGTACCAACACCACAGGGTCATTATTCTAACCCTTTGGAGAACATGATCCCTGCGGCGGCACGATTGGCGGCCCTCCTGGTGGAGGGCGACTCTCCGATGGCGGTTGAAACCCGAAGGGTCAGAGAACTTCTTCAGATGGCTCAGGCGCAGCAGGAGGCACATTCTTATAGTCGAGACAGAGTTCATTTGACCCCTCGCCCAAGCCGGAGCCCGAGTTATAGCAGGCATATAGATTCATCAGCCGTTTCAAGCAACGCCCGGCGCCGTGACCAGCCGTGCGGGCATGACCCGATGCGTGATGGAGGTCCTAACTTGGTTGATCAAGACAAGATACGCCAAGAGGCTGAGCGGGCGGCTCAGCAGGCGGCTGAGCAGGCAACTCAGTGGGCAGCTTACCAGTCTTTTCCGGTTTATCTGACGACTTCTATGGAGGCAGGCGTGACCACGAGGACTGGAGGTGTCCCTTGCTTGGTACCGGCTCTGCGTAATGAGAGTTTGCGCAAGGATTTCAAGGGGCCTCGAAAGGTGCCTAATTACACGACCGACTTACAGCTCGGGGCATGGATTGAAAGCTATGAGATGGCCATGGTACTACTGGAGGTCAGTGACGCGGCGATGGCCAAGTACTTCACCATGATGTTGGATGGAATGGCCCGCACTTGGTTGAAGGGGCTGCTACCTAATTCCAATGGTTCATGGGCAGAGTTAAAGGCCCGGTTTATTCAGAATTTCAAAGACACATGCAAGCAACCCATGTCAATTGTGGATTTGACTAATTTTAAGCAAGAGGAAGGTGAGTCCACGACCCATTGGGTGCGCTGGGTCAAAGCCTTAATACATTCATCTGATAAGATGGATGTCAGCTCTACTGTCTTAATATTGGAGAAAAATTGCCGTTTTACGCCTCTGAAACAGAAGCTGGGCGGCTCATGCGCGATTGTAATGACATGGGCCAGCTAATGGCGGCTCTAGTCAAGTACGCCGACTCTGATAGTACCAAGGATCCCGATTCTGATGATGAGAAGACAGGGAAGGTAAAGAATAATGGCAATGCCAAAGGTCATGAGCATAACCCGACAAATCAAGGAGGCAATAATAAACGTAAGGCTGACGATAGCTCGGAGTTTGTGGCTAACACCAACGCGCAGGGCAACAATCAACGACGTAAGGGGAGACCACCTCCTCGGTCCGGCGGGTCAGGTCCCACTCTAGAGCAGCTGTTAAATGAGCCCTGTCCAAGGCACGACACTTAGCAGAAACTGACCACTCACCTATGGAAGGACTGTACAATCATGAAGGCTTTCAAGAACTCTAACATGTTCGATGGCAATCATGGGCCGGGCGACGGTTTTCATGGGCCGGGCGGCCGTTCAAATTCCAACTTTCAAGGCTCTCAAGGGAATCAAGGTGGCTATAATCAGCAATCTGGCCAGGGAGGTCAGCAGCCGCATCAGTCTGGATATCAGAGTAATCCAAAGCAGTTGAATAGTGGGCAGTATCATGTGTTCACCACCAGTTTGTGCAAACGGGATCAGAAGCTTCATAAGAGGGCTGTGAACGCTATTGAGCCGGCAGTTCCTCGTTATTTGAGATGGTCTGTATCGGTGTCAAAACCGGCGGATCTCGGGTAGGGGGTCCCGAACTGTGCGTCTATGGCGGATGGTAACAGGAGGCAGGGGACACGATGTTTAACCAGGTTCGGGCCCTCTTGATGGAGGTAATGCTCTACGTCCTGCTTGATTATTCTTGATGATATGAGTATTACAAGAGTTGATCTACCACGAGATCATAGAGGCTAAACCCTAGAAGCTAGCCTATGGTATGATTGTTTGTATATGATCTATCGACTAGCCTGGCCTCGGTTTATATAATGCACCAGAGGCCTAGGATAACAAGAGTCCTAGCCGAATACGCCGGTGGGGAGGAGTCCTTGACTTGATCACCAAGTCTTGTGGAATCTTCCATGTATGCGGCAGCTGTACGAACTGGCCCATGAGTATACGGCCATGGGGGTCCTCGACCCAATCTAACATATCGGGAGATTACGTGGCGAGTACCCCTAGTCTAGGACACTGTCAGTAGCCCCCTGAACCGGTCTTCAAGTCAGGGACGCTCCTTGATTCTTCCGAACTGTTCTTCATCTTCGGTTGTCGGTCTTGAAAACTGGTTCAACAAATCTTCTCATCTTCGATCTTGAGGATCGCCGGAATGCATTCCACGAGTTTACACGTCGAGTATCCGAGGAGCCCCTTTAAGTTTCCGGCCTATATTAATGCCTTGTTATTTTTATGCCACACCTTGGGTTTGAAGTTGTTCCCGGGAGGCAGTGTCCTCTTGCATCCAAGCTCTAACGCCGGACTGCATTCGAGGTATCTTTTGCAGCCGAGCACCAATGCCGGACTACTTCCGAGCTCCAACGCCGGACTATGTCCAAGCTCCAACGCCGGACTGTGTCCGGGCTCCAACGCTGAACTATATCCGAGGTGTCATAAATCACCTTGGTTCAAAAAAGTTGAAGGAGTTCAGCCGAGCTTAATGCCGGAAATTCCCTCTATGGAGCCAGCCACTCGCGCCTGGGCTTTATGCTAGACTGCTTCCGAGGTGGTGCACCACCCCGACCGTGGGCAGATTTTTTGTCAATATTTTTGATTGGTGCAATTTATTCTCTGCCGAGATACATAGCCAGTAGCCTTCAAGGTGTGTATCGGTCTAAAACCATAGATGCACCTGAAGGATGACATAAGACCGCTGATCCCACTAGCCGCTGAGACTCGGGTTGATTTGCAAAATTGGCCTGAGGATCAACTCCTAGCTCGGCAGAATACTTCGGAACAAAAAAAGCAGTGTGCAAAGTCCTCGAGACTCAGGTTGGGTGTGGCCGACCAACTTGAGGATCATCATCTCCTTGAAAACTATATTGCACTTAAATTTTCTGCACTGGATTGCCAATGCAGTAGCCCCCGAGACACTGGTCGGGTGGCAACACCAGATCAGGGGATTGATGTGCCCCTTTAATATTTGTAAATAATAAGCCCGAAGCCCATTAGCCCCTGAGCCTTAATGCGGGCATGGGTGGCCGAATTAAGGATCGATATCCATAGTAAAATCACAAATATGTCTAATGACTCTATGTATCCAAGTACTTTACGTCATTAATGCTCGGATCCGCATTGTACAAAACTTTATTGACCGACCATCGGCTTCCACCTCCTCGGCCAGTAGCCGAGGAGTGTTTGTCCTACTTTATAAAGCCTTTATGAGGGCAAAGATTTACGACAAACAAGGCAATATGGCCATACGGTTTTATAAACAAAGGTAAGCAGAGAGATATGTTATGTTACTGTTTAACATAAGAAATGTCTTCCAAAGGAAATAGTCCCGCTTATCGGTTCCTTTCTTTGGGTTGTCATGCTAATCATGATCATGAAACCTCACCTCTAATGTAAGAGCAAATATTGATGATTTAGTTTGGGATGCCAGTTACTAGCCCCCAGTAGTGTTCGGCGACAGTCGAGGTCAAGCCGTAAACACTTCGGCCAATGTTATGAATGGCCCATCATTTAACACAGTCATCGGATTGCTGACTTGTTTACGCTTATTGTGACAGTCAGTTTTTGGCATTCTCCCCTAAGGTGCTTAACCATGTGAGCTAGAAGCACAATCGCAGTGGTTCTCCCTTTGCACACCTAGCCGAACAAAGCAGAACGTAGGAGGCAAGCGCAGGAGCCGGGTAACCCAACTATTGACCGAAGGCACAATTCGAAACTGATGCATATATAGCAATATCCAAGAAAGTTTTTGCCAAATCTCTAAAGGTGTCCGGCGTTGCACTGCGAGACTTGTGCTGAAAACACACAAATAGTTTGAAAGTGCTATAAGCTTGGAAAACCAAAAAAACGTCAGTAAAAACTTGACGTCCGAACAAGGTCAAGTGTCCGGTGCCAATCTGTCGTGGTTTTGTCACGGCAGATGTCCTAGAGAAAGGACATAGTCGTGGAGCCATCGCGACGGGTTAGCTTGACGGGGTTAAAGCGGACACAGGGACGCAAGAGAGTTTATACTAGTTCGGCCCCGTCAATGAAGGTAAAAGCCTACGTCTAGTTGTGATGGAATTGATGGGGTTTCGATGACTAGGGAGCAAACAAGCTTCACCTATGTCTCGAGTTGTTGTCTGTTGTCCTTGAACTGCCGCCGGATCGTCCCCTTATATACACGGGTGACACCCGTCGGTTCATAGAGTCCCAACATCGGTCGATATTCGTATCCGGGTTGGTCTCTCCTTATTCCTAACTTACAATACAAGCTTATATACAAATTCCGGTTAACAGCTACAAGTCTTGAACCGGCTACGGGCCTTAGGCCCTCATCTACCTTCTTGGGCTTTATCACTCTGGAACTACTGATGAAGTTGACCCGGCCCAGATAGGCCGGTTTACACCCAGCAGTAATATCCCCAACATTAGGCCCCAGATTGATTTGAATGGGTTCATGTCAATCCTTTAACGAAAGCTTCATCTTCAACATCTTCTCATAAATTGGTGAACCTCCATGATGTCATCTTCTCAGATTGCTGTAAACCGAAGTGACATCACCTGTCATAACGAAGACATCCATTGTGCTTCTTTGTTTAATAGATATGCGGAAATCGAGGCGACAACTCTGTTCCATAGCCCCTTGATTTCCGCACCTGGCACATGTCCTTTGCCTTATAAATAGGACCGAAGGGTCATTTCCTTTCTCTTTCCCTTCTTCCCCTTCTGCTTCGTCTTCCTCGCATCGCCTGGCTTCAGAGCTCCACCGCCACCGTCGTCCTCTGCCTCAACCTTGGCCACTGCATCAACCTGGGCGCACCAGAGCATCGCGGCAACCTTCGGCATCTTCCTCAGCTCCGGCAAACCTTCTATCCTTTCCCCCGCAGATCTGTTTTAGGGTTTCACAGTTCTTCAGTATTCATCATCTGCCTCTTGCTCATACGATAGATCTTTAGATGAATCCGCAAATCTTTATTCTGTGCAATGGTAGTTGTTTTACCTTCGCCTTCACTTATGCATCTCAAAACCATAGATCTATATGAACGTTTTGCTCATTGGTTCGGTGCTGCTCCTTTTGAACCTCTAAGTATTTATCTCTTTTCTGAACTTTCTTCAGATCCAATGCTGTAAAGAAATCTTGTGAAACCTGTTTCTGCGTACTTGTCCATCCACAATCTTAGCTGTTTCAATGCTTAGATCAGGTGGTTTAACTTTATAGAAATTTTTTCCAAACCGATATATGCCATTAGTCCCCTTGTTGAACCGCTAGATGTTGTTGCTTCATAAAACTCCGGTTCAGATAGATCTGTCTCCGGTTTAACATTGTACATACCAATGTACCTTGATCAATGCATTTTTGAACCGGGATCTCCTACCTTGTAGATTTTTGTGCTTCTGTCATGATTTAACACGACACATCCTATCTCAAGACTTCATGCGGGTCAGCCTACGGCTATCCGGCTATTGACCATAAAATCGAGTCGAAAAAGGAGCGGTAGAAAAAGACTTTGCAACGACCAAGAAGAAAACACATTTACTATAAAACAACTCATATAAATTTTAAGAGCCCCCAAGTGACTTGGGTAAAAGAATTTTATGTATAATGATTGTATGTACCGAAGTACTTATATCATATATGTGTTCACCCGAACTTTAAACGCGTCTTAACCAACCGTCGGCTTCTCCCTCTTCGGCCAAGGGCCGAAAAGTGTCATGCACTCCACCTGTTGAGAGTATTGACGGTGTTTCCGATGACCAGGCAATCAGGCCATAAGGCTGTAACAGACAAAGCGCGCTCAGGGAACTTATGCTATATTACTGACAAAGTGTAAGAAGCATCTTCGAAGAAAATAGTACCCCCACCGATACCTTTCTTCGGTGCTCATTATTACTATGAGACTTGTGCAATAGATTTTTTGTACTCATGAGTTCCGTTGTGTGCCGACCATGATTGAAAACAATAAGAGCGCTAGCTTTCGGCTTCACCCAGCTTGAGGTCAGAGCTCGGATGACCCGGTCATGACAATCGCAGAGGTGCTCCCTTTACTCCCTAGCCGAACAATCGGGAACGTAGGGGTAAGCACAGGAGCCATGCAACCCATCTTGCAAATCGCTTAGGTCAATATGGTGCATATTGTGGCGTAATACACGAACAAGGAACGAAGCCGTACAAGTATAATCATATGCAAGAGGGAAAAGCTCCATCAAGGGAGCCCCCAAATAAACGGGGTATTCGAATATGCGAGTCACAAATAAAGTTTTGACAAGGAACTTTGTCACAAACAACTTTGTGCCGAAAAGTATAATGCTTGGTCAAACCGAACAAAATTTAAAACTGAAAGTTTTTGAGCATGAAAGCGACTTAACTGGTCAATGTGCTCGATGTTGATGATGCAGGCCGAGATTGTGGCGGGACGAGATCCCAGCCCCAAGCCGGTCCCGAGATGTCCATGTAAAGAACTCGACTTGATGAAGTGGTGATGCAGCATAGTCGATGGGCGAGGTGAAAACCACAGTCTGACCGCAGCGACGGAGCAGGCCGGCAGGGTGACGCCGAAGCCCCCAGCGTGTGTTAATGAGGTGATGACGGAGCCCCCGGTCAGCCTAGGTGACGTGGTACATTGGTATGCCACGGTGACAGCGCTGCCCGGATTATCTACCTGTACTCAGAAAATAGTGCAAGCTAGAGATAATAGGAATAATAAAAAAATATTGTTGCATAATCAATAATTTATGCAAAGTGAGTAATAAAAGAAATATGGCCTATGCGCCGAACACTCGATGAGGTAGAGCTCTCTCGAAAATGCCGAAGTCCCCGAGGCAACCGAACACGTCGGTATGGCAACACGACCAACAAGGTGATCACGCGAGCCGATTTACACCCACTGGGACGACGGCGTCGGCTTGCCGAAGAGACCACGTGACACAGTCGAAGTCGATGACCTACACACATAAAATAGTGCGGTCCAAAAAGGATAATTGCTTTTCGCAAAAATAATTTATTGAAAGAGATGTGGCCTGGCGCCGAAGTCATGTCGATGCAGGGCGTCGGCGTGACGCGGCGAAGGCGTGGCCAAGCCCGAATTCGTAGGCCGGTCTGAGTTCCAGATGCGGTATGCGCCGAACTGTATACGAAAACTGACCGAACCACCACGCGACAATTGTTAATGCGGCCACCATTTGATAGACCTGTGTATAGATGATGAAACAAACCGGAGTAGTAATTATTTGGAAAAATAGACCCAAGCAAGAAAAAATATTAGGATTAATAACACCTGGTTTATCTGTTGTAGCAATCTGGAGAAAGGTTACTCCCAAAATTGGGGCTCGATCCGCACACCCATTGCCTGATGGGTGATGAAGCGGTGGCATGGAGATGCTAGCAAAGGTTGTCTCGCCAAGGAAAACCCCGTGGTCCAGCTAATGTGATGAAGCTGGTCGGCTGTTGATGCCGAAGTCTCCGAAGTAAGTTGATGAAGAGATGGTGAAGCCCTCGGTCTAGCCGAGGAGACGGAGCAGGTTGGTAAGGAGACGTTGCAGCTGCCGTGTCAGCCGAGGTGTTGAAGCAATTCGGCGTGATGGACATCGGCTTGAAGAAGCAACAGTGTGGCCATGCCGATGCAGGTCATAACTTGTGACGCGGTCAACGCCGGTTTGACGAAGTGACCATGCGGCGGTGCCTGTGTTCCCGCTCCATGTATTCCGTGGGGCGGCGATGTTGGTGATGATTTATCCTTGGTGTTTCCGAACTCTTGCTCGCTCGCCGAGATGATGATCCGAAGAAGTTGAGCTCAACTCGAAAGGCGAGGACATGTCTAGCGCAGGTCGGTAGCCGTGGAGCAGTATTGCCGGACTGGTTTGACACCAGCATGATAGTGAAGATTATGTTCAAAAGATTTTAAAGTTAGTGGGATGTGTTCGGGAACAAAGCACAATTCCTTATACAAAACTTCCTTCAAAAAGGATGTCCGAAATCCCGTTCATAAAAAAGACGAACTCGGATCGGATTCGTTTTCGCGCAAAAAACAGATACGAAAAGTGATGCATCAATCGGAAGGTTCCCGAAGTTTGGACGGTCTGATCGAGCTGAAATTTTGAGGGGTAGTAGATAGAGGAATTACGCAGCCGATCAATGGTTGGATCTTCCAAAGGACATCCGAGCAAGAAGCTGGACACCACGCCCTAAACTCGTCCAGATCCCCGTCCAGATTTGATAGGGCTCCGGTATATCGTAGATTGCCGGAGATTCCTCCATCGGAACTCAATGAAATTTTGCATGGTTGTTGTAGACTAAATTCCACATAATTACACCAAAGGGATCGTCAAAGCGATGCTCTAGGAGGTGGTGACAGCGGATACAAGTTCGCTGTTCGGAAAAATAGCACGGTCGCCCGAGGGCAATGTTGACGTTGAGCCCCTGAGCTCCAAGGATGATTCCTCCATGATCTTGATAGAGATCGGAGTTGATGTTGATGAAGGCCCTCGTCCAAACATGACGATCGGAGATGGAGCACGGTCCTCGGTCGAGCCAAGGTGACCAGTCGGGCCGGCGACGAAGACGCTGGCATCGCAGTTGATCTGCAGACGAGCCATCGATCCTTTTGCAGATCACACAACAGAACTCTCAATGAAAGCACCAATGTCGGTGTCAAACCGGCGGATCTCGGGTAGGGGGTCCCGAACTGTGCGTCTAAGGTGGATGGCAACAGGAGGCAGGGACACGATGTTTACCCAAGTTCGGGTCCTCTTGATGGAGGTAATACCCTACGTCCTGCTTAATTGTTCTTGATGATATGAGTATTAGAAGAGTTGATCTACCACGAGATCATAGAGGCTAAACCCTAGAAGCTAGCCTATGGTATGATTGTTTGTATATGATCTATCGACTAGCCTGGCCTCGGTTTATATAATGCACCAGAGGCCTAGGATAACAATAGTCCTAGCCGAATACACCGGTGGGGAGGAGTCCTTGTCTTGATCACCAAGTCTTGTGGAATATTCCATGTATGCGGCAGGTGTCCGAACTGGCCCATGAGTATATGGCCATGGGGGTCCTCGACCCAATCTAACAGACCGGGAGATGACATGGTGAGTACCCCCTAGTCCAGGACACCGTCAGTCTGAGCAGCCTATTCTATGGAGTAGGGAAGATCACCCTCCCCGGGTTGACAATCCGGGTCACCTGGCCTTGGTGGTGGCACCTCAGGTTGGTGGATATAAATTCACTAAGGTGCTCATGGACGGCGGCAGTAGCATCAACATCCTCTATTATGAGACTTTCCGTCGCATGGGATTGACTAACAAAAATCTTAAGACGTCCAACACTGTTTCCATGGAGTGGTGCCTGGTAAGTCGGTGTACCAAGTGGGTAAGATTGAACTAGAAGTAGCCGAATCTGTTTGTGCAACAATGGAGTTGAAGTTCTACAAGGACAATGTTGGACCGGCAGACATGATGTCTTTGAAGAAGCCAACCACAAAACATGAGCCAGTGCTGAAGTTTAAGTCGGCTGATGACACCAAACTTGTCGATTTTGTTCCAGGCGACTCGTCTAAGCAGTTCAGTATCAGTGCTAATCTAGATCCCAAATAGGAAAGCACGCTCATCGAGTTCATCCGTGAGAACCGGGACATCTTTGCATGGAAACCTTCTGACATGCCGGGTGTACCGAGAGAACTCGCTGAGCACACTCTCAATATTGATCCAAAGTTTAAGCCGGTCAAGCAGTTTCTTCGGTAGTTCAATGAGGAGAGGCGTAAAGCCATTGGTGAGGAAGTGGCCCGGCTCTTGACGACCGGGTTCATTATTGAAGTTTTCCATCCAGAATGGTTGGCTAACCCGGTGCTCGTGCTTAAAAAGAATGGCACCTGGCGTATGTGTGTGGATTACACGGACTTAAGCAGGCCTTGTCCGGCTGATCCCTTCGCTCTCCCTCGTATTGATCAAATCATTGATGCTATGACGGGATGTGAGCATTTGAGCTTTTTGGATGCTTATTCTGGTTATCATCAGATCAAGATGGCAGTTAAGGACCAGGAGAAGACGGCTTTTATCATTCCATTTGGAGCCTTCTGCTATGTGTCTATGCCTTTTGGGCTTAAGAGTGCCCAGGCGACTTATCAGCGATGTGTGCAGAACTGTCTTCACAATCAGATTGGGCGCAATGTTCATGCTTATGTGGACGACATTGTGGTGAAGTCCAGAGAAAAGGAGACCTTGATAGATGATCTGAAGGAAACCTTTGATAACCTCCGGGTCTACAAGATGATGCTTAACCCGGCCACGTGTGTTTTTGGAGTGCCAGCGGGCAAGCTTTTGGGTTTTCTGGTTTCCAACAGAGGCATCGAGGCTAACCCGGAGAAGATCAAGGCAATCACCTCTTTGTCTAAGACAGCGTGTATCAATGATGTTCAGCGTTTGGCGGGTCGTATTGCTGCTTTAAGCTGGTTCATAAGCCAGTTAGGTGAGAAGGCCATACCGTTGTATCAGATGATGAAGAAGACAGACGACTTTGTCTGGAGTGACGCTGCTAACACTGCCTTTGAAGATTTGAAGAAACAGCTCGCTGAGCCGCTGGTCCTTGCTGCTCCTATTGATAAGGAGCCATTATTGTTATATGTGGCTGCTAACACATGTGCTGTCAGTGTGGCCATTTTAGTCGAGCGCAAAGAGGCTGGCAAGGAATATCCGGTTGAACGGCCGGTTTACTATGTCAGTGAGGTGCTTATTGAGTCCAAGCAAACATATCCACACTGGCAGAAGCTCGTTTATGGGGTGTTCATGGCAAGCCGAAAGCTTAACCAATATTTTCAGGGTCATCCCATCATTGTGGTTAGTTCTGCTCCTTTAGGAGATATCATTCAAAATAGAGAAGCCACGGGACGAGTCACCTAATGGGCCATTGAACTTGGGCCTCATGGTTTAAAGTATGTGCCACGCACTGCTATCAAGTCTCAAGCACTAGTGGACTTCATAAATGACTAGACAGAGCTGCAGATGCCTGAAGAGAAGCCGGACAACACATATTGGACTGTTCATTTTGATGGGTCCAGGCAATTGGAGGGCTCGGGGGCTGGAGTTGTTTTAGCTTCCCCTCGAGGTGACAAATTTTGTTACGTGCTACGGTTGATGTTTCCCTGTACTAACAATGCAGCTGAGTATGAGGCCTTGCTCCATGTTCTTCGGATGGCTAAGCAGACCAGCTTAAGCCGGGTAAGGTGCTTTGGCGACTCAGATTTGGTAGCTCAACAAGTATCAGGCAAGTGGGATTCCAAGGATCCTCTCATGGCGGCTTATCGCTGTGAAGTTGATGCCATTGCTGGACACTTCAAGGGTTACCAAGTGGAGCACATTGATCGCAGAAAGAATGAAGCGGCTAATGCTTTAAGTTGGCTGGGGTCTCAGCATAAGCCGGTGCCACCTAACACTTTCTTAGATATTCTGCATAACCTTTATGTCAAGTTGCCTATGGAGGAAGACTTGGATGTTCCATACCCGGAAGCACAATTGGTGGCGGCTCTTCACGTCATCCTAGATTGGAAAGTGCCATATTTGGCTTATATGACCTGGGGTGAGTTGCCTGAGGATGAAACCTTGTCTAGACAGATAACCCGACGGTCTAAATCAATGACAATTGCCAATGGTGAGTTGCATCATCGTAGTGTCATAGGGGCGTTTCAACGCCGTGTCTCTCCTGAAGAAGGTCAAGAAATTCTTTGTAAAATCCATGAAGGAGAATGTGGCCATCACGCCGGTTCAAAGTCCCTTGTAGCCAAAGCCTTCCGTCATGGATTTTATTGGCTGACGGCTCATGCTGATGTGGAGGATCTGGTCAGTAAATGTGATGGTTGCCAGAAATTCTCACGACGGGCTCGCGTGCCAGCTCAAGAATTGCGGATGATTCCAATTACTTGGACATTTGCAGTCAGGGGCTCGACATGGTTGGGGCTTTCAAAAGGTCCAAAGATAAAAAGACACACCTTCTGGTGGCGGTTGACAAATTCACAAAGTGGGTTGAGGCAGAGCCAGTTAGTAAATGTGATGCATCCACGGCGGTTCAATTCATGAAAATGGTGATCTTTCGTTTTGGCTTTCCACACACCATTATAACTGACAATGGTACTAATCTGTCCAATGGTGCCATGGAGGAATTCTACCAACGTGAGCATATCCGGCTTGATGTTTCATCAGTAGCTCACCCCCAATCCAATGGTCAAGCTGAAAGAGCCAATCAGGAAATCTTGAAAGGTATCAAGCCCCGGCTTATGGTTCCTCTACAACGGACGCTGAGTTGTTGGGTGGAGGAGTTACCCTCTGTGATATGGAGCATCAATACTACCCCTAATAGGTCTACGGGTTATACGCTTTCTTCATGGTTTACGGAGCAGAGGCAGTCCTACCTAGTGACGTCCGTCATGACTCGCCCCGCATGACGACTTACATCGAAGCTAATAACGAACAAGCCCGCCAGGATGCACTTGACATGTTAGATGAAAAGCGTGAATTGGCAGAAGCCCGCTCGACGATTTACCAACAGGATCTGCGCCGTTATCACAGCCGCCGAGTTAAGTCCAAAACCTTTCAAGAAGGTGACTTGGTGCTCCGGCTCATCCAGGATCAAACTGATGCACACAAGTTATCCCCACCTTGGGACGGGCCTTTTGTGGTCAGCAAGAACTTGAACAACGGGTCATACTACCTTGTCGATGTTCGAGAGCACAAAGACCCACGTAAGTCGGAGGAAGAGACCCGCCGGCCGTGGAATGTCGCTCATCTTCGGCCGTACTATACTTGAGCCACCGGCTCTCATGATATACATATTTTGATGTTGTATATATTATGATAAGTAATAAAGCAGGACATCTGTCCTTTTCATCCTCAATGATCATATGTCTTCATCATTATAATTTCAAAACGACCAATTGGGGCTGATCGTGTTCAAATCCAGCTTAGCCCTTTGGCCCGGCTCATGATCGTATTCGAATCTAGCCATTAAACCGTATGATCACTAAGGGGCTTCCTATTCAAACATAGGTCGTATTTGAACCAAAGAGAACATAGCTGTCGGTACCCTCTTGATCGACACAATGCCAAATTCACTAGGGGGCTTCTTGGTCGTATTCAAATAATAGATTAACTACTTTTTGGGTCCGACTTTGATCGTATTTGAATCAGAGTCGTTAAAAAACTCTCAAGGTCATTTGGGGCTTCCTGTTCAAACATAGGTCGTATTCGAACCAAAGAGAACATAGCTGTCGGTACCCTCTTGATCGGTGCAACGCCAAAACCACTGGTGGCTACATGATCGTATTCGAATCCTAGCTTAACCCCTTTGGTCCAGTTTACTGATCGTATTCGAATCAGAAGCCTCAAATTTTTCTTTCTATTTGGCTTAGTTTTTTTTGAAAACAATCTTTGTTTTTGTTTTAAGGCTTTTTGTCCAGATCTAAGTATAAGTATGGTTTAAATTTAACCCAGCTTGGTTTTTGACGATAAGGTCGCCAGTGTATGATAGTCATCATATATGTGGAACCGTTGGTTTCTAAAAGGATTGGGTTATCACCCTTACTGTTCAGGTCACATGAACCGGCAGTGCAAATTCAAAATCACAGGTATGATATGATAGTTGTATTTCAAAGCTATAATTCATAATAGGCTTATCTGTGTCTCTTCTTTCAATATTAATGATGGTATATAATATATTATGACCCACCCTGCGGTAAGCCGCCAAGGGATCTTGTGATCTATTTCTATGTGCAGGACAGTTCAAAGACTTTTATGCATAAAGAAAACAGATGGTAAGTTTAAGAAGGGGAGAGTATAAAGGCGGTGGCTTAACAATGTTGAGCACCAAAACAAGCACCATGGCATGACAAAGCAAAGTCATTTCTACCCTATTACATGACTCGCCGAGTCCAAATGATTAAATTCTTTTTTCAGCAAGGTACAAATATGAGCCGCTCGGTGGATCAATTCTCTTGTTGGCCTGAAGCTTCCGGATCAACCCTTTACGCTCCTCCGTCCTGTTCCCCGTCCTGGAAGGTTGATGATGACCAGTCAATGCCATTCAAAGCTTCAAACTCAGCTTCATCATCAATTAGTCCGGTCGGGTCAACTTCAGGGCCGAAGGAATGCTTACGGATTAGAGGGATCAGGCTGGTCACTTTATAGTGCGGTGTTGGAATCCTCTGATTTTCCGCATCATAACCCGACTGGTGCTTGGTGAGATCCGCCTCATCAGCTATTAGGGTGGCCTCAGGGCATATTTCCTACCCACAAGCGGCAAAGTCCTCCTGTTCATACAATGAGCCATCCTCCTTAAAGCTTGGATATCCAATGGCGATGTCTGCCAAGTCTAACTCCGGTAGCCACGCCTTGGCCCGGCTTAAAGCAGCCACGGCTCCGGCTCTTGCAGATGATCGTTTTAATTCATTAAACGGCTAGGACAGCACAGAAAGCCGCTTTAGCACATCCACCAGGAGTGTGGGGACTTTGTTTGACAGGGCAACTGTAGACAAGGCACACTGAGATCCCGTATAAAGTTGTTCCACGAGCGTGTAAACCGCCTTCAGCTTCACCAGCATGTCCTGATTAAGGTTGGAGCTCCTGGGGCCTGCATAGCAATATCAGCTAAGTTATAGACAAGTCATATGATCATTTGAAAGGTTCAATATTTGACACTTGTAGGGTGACTTACCAAAGATTGCTTAGACCATCTGAGATACATGGCGTTTTAAGCCGGACAATTCAGTAGTCACCTCTTGAAGAGCCATTTCTGCTGTTCTAGCCCGTTGGGTTAAGGCAATTTTTTCTTAAGCCCAGGCTTTCTTCTCAACCCCAAACTCGTATTTCAATTTCTCTTGTTCAGCCACACGGAATTCAAATTTGGAATTGGCCTTTTGAGTTTCAGTCTCCTGAGCCTCCAGACGGTTCTTCAATTCAGTCAGTTCTGATTGAAGTGGAGTAGTGGTGGCCTGTACAAAAACCGGGTCAAAAATCATGAATATTAGCATATAATATTAAAGTCCCAAGTCTTTTGCAAGCAACAACAATTGGCACTTGGGGGCTAATGTCTAATGAAGGTTTTATCTAAGTGGCGGTTCATAAGAGTAAGTCCCACGCACTTTGCAAGAAAGAGTACTTGGCACTTGGGGGCTAATGCATATTGTTGTTAAATCTACAAAAGGACTATATTATACACAAGCATGTGAAGGACTGGTTCATTCATGTTGATTAACCCGGCCTTTGGGGACTACGGAGTAAGCCGGATTTTTTACAGGTTTGACCAAAGAATATTACTAATGCTTACATGTTTATTCTAAGTCTACAACATATTCATCATAAGCAGTAGACTTGGGGGCTGGCATAGTAAGGATAATGCAGTAAAGGGAAGAGTTTATACCTCAAATATCTGGTGCATTTGCTTCACCATATCAACTTCAAGGTCACGGCTGCTGTGCACTTGGCTAAGATAGCCAAAAAAAACTTCCCCAATGCTCATGTGAGTATAATCAGCAATGTCAAATCTGACCTTATGGCGTTCTAGGTGTTCCTCTTTGGCAGAACACTAGGCTAGCATAGTAGGTCTCCCCGGCTCAGTGTAGCTAGTCTTGCTGATTTCAACATCAGCATCTTGTGGGTTGTCTGTCTTGGCCGGGCTAGAGACTTCAGGGTTTTCAGAGCCATCGGCGGCTTGATCAGCAGGCGGGTCAGCGGTTGGCGGTGGCATATCATAAGCCGGTTCAAGCGGTGGCTCAGGAACATAGGCTTCCAGTGTGGCCGTCTGGTGTTCGGACTCATTAATGGAGGAATCTTCGGCCGGCTTGTTTTTCTTCACCTTCTTGCTGGGCTTTGCTTTTCCACTGCATAAAGGTCAAAATATCAGTACATATATAAATAATTGAAATAAATACAGGATAAGTAAATTATCATTACCCGGATCGGTCTTAAAAGCTGGCATGTTGAAGTGGAGTGAGTCGACGGAGGAAGGTGAAGTTTCCTAATAATTTGAGTCAGAAGAGTTGAGTGGCTGACGAGTAAGACCCGCCAAAGGATAAAAACGGTTAAGTCGGAGGTGACCTCGTTCCGGCGCTTCTTTGGTGTATTTGGTAAGCCGGAGGAGAGTTCTGCGTCCTTGCTGGTCCGAGTCTGCCTCTGGCTCTCATATATCTGCCGCTTCAAAAGAAATTGAGGATCTTGATAAGCTAAAGGATGTGAAAATCTTACTTTCCGGGTTACTCTTTAGATTTTCTGTCTTGGCAAAGGCTCGAAGTCGGAGGAAATAATAGTTACCTCTTCACCCACTCCGTGATTCGTTCCTGTGTCCTCCTGATGATAATCAGTGTCAATAAGGTGGTTAAAAAAGGAGCCTAGAGAATCAAGAGCTACCTCTGACTCAGAGGTATCTTCTAGTTGAAGCAACTCAGAGGCACTGGTCTTATTTCCTTTCTTCTTGGCGGCGGCTTTTCTGGCAGCTCTCTTGGCTTTCCTGGCTCTTTTTGCAGCTTCATGATCATACTTTGTCTTCCAAAATTTGTCCTTAGCCTGTGAGAATCACCAAAAGTCTAAGTAAAGACAAAACATCAAGGATGAAGGTAAAAATGCTCAATTTGGCGGCTTACCGCTGGAGCCGGGTTAGCTTTGCAAAAGGGGCTTAAGACCACCTTGCCACAGTCTGCTAGGCTTTCATTCAAGAGCAACTTTGTCATATCATCAATGACGTCGTCAGGTAAATCGTCAGGGTTGTGCCGTAGAGGATCATTCTTCTCGCCTGTGTAGGTGCACATCAAACCAGGACGGCGGCTCAATGGAATGATCTGTCAGGAAAGCCAAACCCATACCAAGTCGATACCGCTTAAACCATTCCCCAAAAGATCCTTGACTTTAGCCCTGGTAGGGGCGAGTTTCTGGCGATCAACAATGGACAACTTGCCTGGCAGAGGATGATTAGACTCGAGGCGCAGGGCGTGAAAGCCGGGCAGAGGGTTCTCACCAGCTGCAGAAGTGTCTTGGCAATAGAACCATGTCTGGTTAAAATCTTTGGGGTGACTTGGTGGGTTTGCATAAGGGAAAATGACGTCTCTCCGTCGTTGGATTGAGACCCCACCAAGTTCCTGTTGGGGAACGTAGTAATTTCAAAAAAATTCCTATGCACACGCAAGATCATGGTCATGCATAGCAACGAGAGGGGAGACTGTTGTCTACGTACCCTCGTAGACCAAAAGCGGAAGCGTTATGTCAACACGGTTGATGTAGTCGTACGTCTTCACGGCCCGACCAATCAAGCACCGAAACTACGGCACCTCCGAGTTCTAGCACACGTTCAGCTTGATGACGATCCCCGGACTCTGATCTAGTAGAATGTCGGGGAAGAGTTCCGTCAGCACGACGGCATGGTGACGATCTTGATGTTCTACCGTCGCAGGGCTTCGCCTAAGCACCGCTACAATATTATTGAGGATTATGGTGGAGGGGGGCACCACAGACGGCTAAGAGATCAATGATCAATTGTTGTGTCCATGGGGTGCCCCCTACCCCCGTATATAAAGGAGCAAGGGGGGAGGCGGCCGGCCTAGGAGGAGGGCGCGCCAAGGGGGGAGTCCTACTCCCACCGGGAGTAGGACTCCTCCTTTCCTTGTTGGAGTAGGAGAGAAGGAAAGAAGAGGAGAGGAAGAAGGAAAAGGGAGTTGCACCCCTTGTCCAATTCGGACCAGAGGGGGGCCGCGCGCCTCCTTCCTTTTGGCCTCTCTCCTCTATTCCCGTATGGCCCAATAAGGCCCATATACTCCCCGGCGAATTCCCGTAACTCTCCGGTACTCCGATAAATACCCGAATCACTTGGAACCTTTCCGATGTCCGAATATAGTCATCCAATATATCTATCTTTACGTCTCGACCATTTCGAGACTCCTCGTCATGTCCCCGATCTCATCTGGGACTCCGAACTCCTTTGGTACATCAAAACATATAAACTCATAATATAACTGTCATCGTAGCGTTAAGCTTGCGGACCCTACGGGTTCGAGAACTATGTAGACATGACCGAGACACATCTCCGGTCAATAACCAATAGCGGAACTTGGATGCTCATATTGGCTCCTACATATTCTACGAAGATCTTTATCGGTGAGATCACATAACAACATACGTTGTTCCCTTTGTCATCGGTATGTTACTTGCCCGAGATTCGATCGTTGGTATCTTAATACCTAGTTCAATCTCGTTACCGGCAAGTCTCTTTACTCGTTCCATAATACATCATCTCGCAACTAACTCATTAGTTGCATTGCTTGCAAGGCTTAAGTGATGTGCATTACCGAGAGGGGCCAGAGATACCTCTCCGACAATCGGAGTGACAAATCCTAATCTCGAAATACGCCAACCCAACATGTACCTTTGCAGACACCTGTAGAGCACCTTTATAATCACCCAGTTACATTGTGACATTTGGTAGCACACAAAGTGTTCCTCTGGTAAACGGGAGTTGCATAATCTCATAGTCAGAGGAACATGTATAAGACATGAAGAAAGCAATAGCAACATACTAAATGATCGAGTGCTAAGCTAACGAAATGGGTCAATTCAATCACATCATTCTCCTAATGATGTGATCCCGTTAATCAAATGACAACTCATGTATATGGCTAGGAAACATAACCATCTTTGATCAACCAGCTAGTCAAGTAGAGGCATACTAGTGACACTCTGTTTGTCTATGTATTCACACATGTATCATGTTTCCGGTTAATACAATTCTAGCATGAATAATAAACATTTATCATGAAATAAGGAAATAAATAATAACTTTATTATTGCCTCTAGGGCATATTTCCTTCAGTCTCCCACTTGCACTAGAGTTAATAATCTAGTTCACATCACCATGTGATTTAACATCAATAGTTCACATCTTTATGTGGTTAACACCCATAGTTCACATCGACATGTAACCAACACCCAAAGGGTTTACTAGAGTCAGTAATCTAGTTCACATCGCTATGTGATTAACACCCAAAGAGTACTAAGGTGTGATCATGTTTTGCTTGTGATATAATTTTAGTCAACGGGTCTGTTACATTCAGATCCGTAAGTATTTTGCAAATTTCTATGTCTATAATGCTCTGCACGGAGCTACTCTAGCTAATTGCTCCCACTTTCAATATGTATCCAGATTGAGACTTAGAGTCATCTGGATCAGTGTCAAAATTTGCATCGACATAACCCTTTACGACAAACCTTTTTGTCACTTCCATAATTGAGAAAAATATCTTTATTCCACTAAGGATAATTTTGACCGCTGTCCAGTGATCTACTCCTAGATCACTATTGTACTCCCTTGCCAAAATCAGTGTAGGGTATACAATAGATCTGGTACACAGCATGGCATACTTTATAGAACCTATGGCTGAGGCATAGGGAATGACTTTCACTCTCTTTCTATCTTCTGCCGTGGTCGGGCTTTGAGTCTTACTCAATTTCACACCTTGTTACACAGGCAAGAACTCTTTCTTTGACTGTTCCATTTTGAACTACTTCAAAATCTTGTCAAGGTATGTACTCATTGAAAAAACTTATCAAGTGTCTTGATCTATCTCTATAGATCTTTGATGCTCAATATGTAAGCAGCTTCACCAAGGTCTTTCTTTGAAAAACTCCTTTCAAACACTCCTTTATGCTTTGCAGAATAATTCTACATTATTTCTGATCAACAATATGTCATTCACATATACTTATCTGAAATGCTATAGAGCTCCCACTCACTTTCTTGTAAATGCAGGCTTCACCGCAAGTCTGTATAAAACTATATGCTTTGATCAATTCATCAAAGCGTATATTCCAACTCCGAGATGCTTGCACCAGTCCACAGATGGATCACTAGAGCTTGTACATTTTGTTAGCACCTTTAGGATTGACAAAACCTTCTAGTTGCATCATATAAAACTCTTCTTTAATAAATCCATTAAGGATTGCAATTTTGTTATCCATTTGCCAGATTGCTTAAAATGCGGCAATTGCTAACATGATTCGGACATACTTAAGCATAGATACGAGTGAGAAACTCTCATCGTAGTCAACACCTTGAACTTGTCGAAAACCTTTTGCGACAATTCTTGCTTTGTAGATAGTAACACTACTATCAGCGTCCGTCTTCCTCTTGAAGATCCATTTAATCTCAATGGCTCGCCGATCATTGGGCAAGTCAATCAAAGTCCATACTTTGTTCTCATACATGGATCTCATCTTAGATTTCATGGCCTCAAGCCATTTTGTGGAATCTGGGCTCACCATTGCTTCCTCATAGTTCGTAGGTTCGTCATGGTCAAGTAACATGACCTCCAGAAGAGGATTATCGTACCACACTGGTGCGGATCTCACTCTGGTTTACCTACGAGGTTTGGTAGCAACTTGATCTGAAGTTACATGATCATCATCATTAGGTTCCTCACTAATTGGTGTAGTAGTCACAGGAACATATTTCTGTGATGAATTAGTTTCCAATAAGGGAGTAGGTACAGTTACCTCATCAAATTCTACTTTACTCCCACTCACTTCTTTCGAGAGAAACTCCTTCTCTAGAAAGGATCCATTCTCAGCAATGAATATCTTACCTTCGGATCTGTGATAGAAGGTGTACCCAACATTTTCTTTTGGGTATCCTATGAAGACGCACTTCTTCGATTTGGGTTTGATCTTATCAGGTTGAAAATTTTCACATAAGCATTGCAACCTCAAACTTTAAGAACCGACAGCTTAGGTTTCTTGCCAAACCATAGTTCATACGGAGTCGTCTCAACGGATTTAGATGGTGCCCTATTTAACATGAATGCAGCTGTCTCTAATGCATAACCCCAAAACGGTAGTGGTAGATCGGTAAGAGACATCATAGATCGCACCATATCTAATAAAGTACGGTTATGACGTTCGGACACACCATTATGCTGTGGTGTTCCAGGTGGCACGAATTTGTGAAATTATTCCACATTGTTTTAATTGAAAAGCAAAATCGTAACTCAAATATTCGTCTCCGCGATCAGATCATAGAAACCTTATTTTCTTGTCACGATGATTTTTCACTTCACTATGAAATTCTTTGAACTTTTCAAATGTTTCAGACTTGTGTTTCATTAAGTAGATATACCCACATCTGCTCAAATCATTTGTGAAGGTCAGAAAATAACGATACTTGTCGTGATCCTTAACACTCATCGGATCGCATACATCAATATGTATTATTTCCAATAAGTCAGGTGCTCGCTCCATTGTTCCGGAGAACGGAGTCTTAGTCATTTTGCCCATGAGGCATGGTTCGCAAGCATCAAGTTATTCATAATCAAGTGATTCCAAAAGTCCATCAGCATGGAGTTTCTTCATGCGCTTTACACCAATATGACCTAAAGGGCAGTGCCAGAAATAAGTTGCACTATCATTATTAACTTTGCATCTTTTGGTTTCAATATTATGAATATGTGTATCACTACGATCGAGATCCAATGAACCATTTTCATTGGGTGTGTAACCATATAAGGTTTTATTCATGTAAACAAAACAACAATTTATTCTCTTACTTAAATGAATAACTGTATTGCAATAAACATGATCAAATCATATTCATGCTCAACGCAAACACCAAATAACACTTATTTAGGATCAACACTAATCACGAAAGTATAGGGAGTGTGCGATGATGATCATATCAATCTTGGAACCACTTCCAACACACATCGTCACTTCACCCTTAACTAGTCTATGTTCATTCTGCAACTCCCATTTCGAGTTACTACTCTAGCAACTGAACCAGTATCAAATACCGAGGGGTTGCTACGAACACTAGTAAAGTATACATCAATAACATGTATATCAAATATACCTTTGTTTACTTTGCCATCCTTCTTATCCGCCAAATACTTGGGGCAGTTCCGTTTCCAGTGACTAGTTCCTTTGTAGTAGAAGCACTCAGTCTCAGGCTTAGGTCTAGACTTGGGCTTCTTCACTTGATCGGAAATTCGCTTGCCGTTCTTCTTGAAGTTCCCCTTCTTCCCATTTCCCTTTTCTTGAAACTAGTGGTCTTGTTAACTATCAACACTTGATGGTTTTCTTGATTTCTACCTTCGTTGTTTTCAGCATCACGAAGTGCTTGGGAATCGTTTCCGTTATCCCTTGCATATTATAGTTCATCACGAAGTTCAACTAACTTGGTGATGGTGACTAGAGAATTCTGTCAATCACTATCTTATCTAGAAGATTAACTCCCACTTGATTCAAGCGATTGTAGTACCCAGACAATCTGAGCACATGCTCACTGCTTGAGCTATTCTCCTCCATCTTTTAGCTATAGAACTTGTTGGAGATTTCATATCTCTCAACTCGGGTATTTTCTTGAAATATTAACTTCAACTCCTAGAACATCTCATATGGTCCATGACGTTCAAAACGTCTTTGAAGTCCCGATTCTAAGCCGTTAAGCATGGTGTACTAAACTATCAAGTAGTCATCATACTGAGCTAGCTAAACGTTCATAACGTCTGCATCTGCTCCTGCAATAGGTCTGTCACCTAGCGGTGCATCAAGGACATAATTCTTCTGTGCAGCAATGAGGATAAACCTCAGATCACGGATCCAATCCGCATCATTGCTACTAACATCTTTCAACTTAGTTTTTCTCTAGGAACATATCAAAATAAACATAGGGAAGCAACAACGTGAGCTATTGATCTACAACAAAGATATGCTAATACTACCAGGACTAAGTTCATGATAAATTTAAGTTCAATTAATCATATTACTTAAGAAATCCCCCTTAGAAAGACATCCCTCTAATCTTTTAAGCGATCACGTGATCCAAATCAACTAAACCATAACCGACCATCACATGAAATGGAGTAGTTTTCAATGGTGAACATCACTATGTTGATCATATCTACTATATGATTCACGCTCGACCTTTCGGTATCAGTGTTCTGAGGCCATATCTGCATATGCTAGGCTCGCCAAGTTTAACTTGAGTATTCTGCCTGTGCAAAACTGGCTTGCACCCGTTGTAGATGGACGTAGAGATTATCACACCCGATCATCACGTGGTTTCTAGGCACGACGAACTTTGGCAACGGTGCATACTCAGGGAGAACACTTTTATCTTGAAATTTAGTGAGAGATCATCTTATAATGCTACCGTCAATCAAAGCAAGATAAGATGCATAAAAGATAAACATCACATGCAATCAATATAAGTTATATGATATGGCCATCATCATATTGTGCTTATGATCTCCATCTCCAAAGCACCGTCATGATCACCATCGTGACCGGCACGACACCTTGATCGCCATTGTAGCATCGGTGTCGTCTCGCCAATCTTATGCTTCCACGAATATCGCTACCGCTTAGTGATAAAGTAAAGCATTACAGTGCAATTGCATTGCATTCAATAAAGCGACAACCATATGGCTCCTGCCAGTTCCCGATAACTCGGTTACAAAACATGATCATCTCATACAATAAAATTTAGCATCATGTCTTGACCATATCACATCACAACATGCCCTGCAAAAACAAGTTAGACGTCCTCTACTTTGTTGTTGCAAGTTTTACGTGGCTGCTACGGGCTTTAGCAAGAACCGTTCTTACCTACGCATCAAAACCACAATGATAGTTTGTCAAGTTGGTGTTGTTTTAACCTTCGCAAGGACCGGGCGTAGCCACACTTGGTTCAACTAAAGTTGGAGAAACTGACACCCGCCAGCCACATGTGTGCAAAGCACGTCGGTAGAAGCAGTCTTGCGTAAGCGTACGCGTAATGTCGGTCCGGGCCGCTTCATCCAACAATACCGCTGAACCAAAGTATGACATGCTGGTAAGCAGTATGACTTATATCGCCCACAACTCACATGTGTTCTACTCGTGCATATTACATCAACGCATAAAACCAGGCTCGGATGCCACTATTGGGGAACGTAGTAATTTCAAAAAATTTCCTACGCACACGCAAGATCATGGTTGTGCATAGCAACGAGAGGGGAGAGTGTTGTCTACGTACCCTCGTAGACCGAAAGCGGAAGCATTATGACAACGCGGTTGATGTAGTCATACGTCTTCATGGCCCGACCGATCAAGCACCGAAACTACGGCACCTCCGAGTTCTAGCACACGTTCAGCTCGATGACGATCCCCGGACTCCGATCCAGCAGAATGTCGGGGAAGAGTTCCGACATCATGATGGCGTGGTGACGATCTTGATGTTCTACCGTCGCAGGGTTTCTCCTAAGCACCGCTACAATATTATCAAGGATTATGGTGGAGGGGGCACCGCACACGGCTAAGAGATCAATGATCAATTGTTCTGTCCATGGGGTGCCCCCTGCCCCCCTATATAAAGGAGCAAGGGGGGAGGCAGCCGACCTAGGAGGAGGGCGCGCCAAGGGGGGAGTCCTACTCCCACCGGGAGTAGGACTCCTCCTTTCCTTGTTGGAGTAGGAGAGAAGGAAAGAAGAGGAGAGGAAGAAGGAAAAGGGGGCTGCACCCCTTGTCCAATTCGGACCAGAGGGGGGCCGTGCGCCTCCTTCCTTTTGGCCTCTCTCCTCTATTCCCGTACGGCCCAATAAGGCCCATATACTCCCCGGCGAATTCCCATAACTCTCCGATACTCCGATAAATACCCGAATCACTCGGAACCTTTCCGATGTCCGAATATAGTCATCCAATATATCGATCTTTACGTCTCGACCATTTCAAGACTCCTCGTCATGTCTCCGATCTCATCCGGGACTCCGAACTCCTTCGGTACATTAAAACATATAAACTCATAATATAACTATCATCGTAGCGTTAAGCGTGCGGACCCTACGGGTTCGAGAACTATGTAGACATGACCGGGACATGTCTCCGGTCAATAACCAATAGCGGAACCTGGATGCTCATATTGGCTCCTACATATTCTAGGAAGATTTTACCAGTCAGACCGCATAACAACATACGTTGTTCCCTTTGTCATCGGTATGTTACTTGCCCGAGATTCGATCATCGGTATCTTAATACCTAGTTCAATCTCGTTACCGGGAAGTCTCTTTACTCATTCCATAATACATCATCTCGCAACTAACTCATTAGTTGCATTGCTTGCAAGGCTTAAGTGATGTGCATTACCGAGAGGGCCCAGAGATACCTCTCCGACAATCGGAGTGACAAATCCTAATCTCGAAATACGCCAACCCAACATGTACCTTTGGAGACACTTGTAGAGCACCTTTATAATCACCCAGTTACGTTGTGACGTTTGGTAGCACACAAAGTGTTCCTTCGGTAAATGGGAGTTGCATAATCTCATAGTCATAGGAACATGTGTAAGTCATGAAGAAAGCAATAGCAACATACTAAACGATCGAGTGCTAAGCTAATGGAATGGGTCAAGTCAATCACATCATTCTCCTAATGATGTGATCCCATTAATCAAATGACAACTCATGTCTATGGCTAGGAAACATAACCATCTTTGATCAACGAGCTAGTCAAGTAGAGGCATACTAGTGACACTCTGTTTGTCTATGTATTCACACATGTATCATGTTTCCGGTTAATACAATTCTAGCATGAATAATAAACATTTATCATGAAATAAGGAAATAAATAATAACTTTATTATTGCCTCTAGGGCATATTTCCTTCAGTTCCAATCTAGGCCTGTTGGCACATTCATTCTGGCGGTTAAAATAAAATAACTCTCTAAATAGTAGCAAGCTAGGTTCTTCTCCAAGACACACCTCACAGAACACTTGAAAGTTGCAAATATTAGACACGGAATTGGGTCCGATGTCTTGAGGACAGAGGCCAAAAAAGTGTAGGACGTCTCTAAAAAACTTTGAGTCGGGTGGGGAAAAGCCCCGGTTCATGTGGTCAGTGAAGACGACGACTTCCCCCTCTTTGTGCTGAGGCTTTTCCTCGGTTGGATTAGGTGCACGGTAGGACATGACTTCCTTCTTTGGCAGATAACCAGTCTTCACAAAGTCATCAAGTGTACTATCTGTGACGATGGACTTGACCCAATTGCATGAAGTAGGTGTTTTGGGCGGCACTATGAAGACGGAAGCCTAACAAGGAGTGAAATTGCCGGTTCAAACTTAAGCCAGAGAGGAAAAATATTATAGTGCATATTCAAGATGGCGGCTTACAAATGGGCCTAACGATACATGACTAAATTATGTCAGGTTACGTAAACCGCCAGGGCTAGATGGATCTAACAAATCCAGTTTTTGCCATGTTAAATTGGATGATGTCTCTTAAGCATTTCAATTTAAGTCGGCAATTTGAGCCGCCATGGCTAGGTGGATCTAACATATGCAGTTTTTGCCTAAGTGTTACATAAACAAGTTTCACAAGCTGCAGCTATTATTTTGGATCAATGGCTTTGCAGGTAAAGAAAAATAAATCTAGACCTAAAAACCAGTACAGATGAGTTCATGAGCTTTCACAAGATTTCTCTTCCAGGAAACGGGATCTACTGATATCAAAAGTGGAAATAAAACAACTACCGCAATGGTTGAACACTATTTTCATATCAAAGAAGCTCGCGGTACAGCCTAGAAGATGAACTACAATGAACTACGAAGAACATAGAGAAACTCATAAACCCTAATGCAGATATGAGGTATGAGAAGGCAGAAACTTACAGCTATAGATCCACTCCGGAGGGTCGCCACCGTTCTCTGGATCGATTCAGGTTGATGCAGCGGCCGAGGTTGAGGAAGACGAGGTGCTCTACGGCGGCAGAGGAGCTCGAGTGGCAGAATGGTTGCGAGAGGAAGAAGACGCTGGAAAGGGGGAGAATGAGGAAAGACCAGTCATAACTATTTATAAGGAAAGACTCTTAAGTGGGCGCAAAAAACAAGGAGGCCGGAAATATGGCTATCCAGCTACCACGACGCCTCAATTTTCGGGATGGTTGTCGGTGTCAAGACCGGCGGATCTCGGGTAGGGGGTCCCGAACTGTGCGTCTAAGGTGGATGGTAACAGGAAGCAGGGGACACGATGTTTTACCCAGGTTCGGGCCCTCTTGATGGAGGTAATAACCCTACGTCCTGCTTGATTGTTCTTGATGATATGAGTATTACAAGAGTTGATCTACCACGAGATCGTAGAGGCTAAACCCTAGAAGCTAGCCTATGGTATGATTGGCCCTTGTCCTACGGACTAAACCCTCCGGTTTATATAGACACCGGAGGGGGCTAGGGTTACACAAGGTCGGTTACAAGGGAGGAGATCTACATATCCGTATTGCCCAGCTTGCGTTCCACGCCAAGGAGAGTCCCATACGGACATAGGATGAAGTCTTCAATCTTGTATCTTCATAGTCCAACAGTCCGGCCAAAGGATGTAGTCCGGCTGTCCAAAGACCCCCTAATCCAGGACTCCCTCAGTAGCCCCTGAACCAGGCTTCAATGACGATGAGTCCAGCGCGCAGTATTGTCTTCGGCATTGCAAGGCGGGTTCTTCTCCAAATAGTTCATGGAAGATTTGTGAACACAAGGATAGTGTCTGGTTCTGCAAAACAAGTTCCACACCCCACCGTAGAGAGAATAATATTTCCATAAGTCTAATCTGCTGACACGTTTTGGAAGCACAACATCACGTCACGGCCCGGTCCTTATCAGAACCGTTTTTCACAACCAGCACTGCGCATATTGCGAGGCGGTTTCTTTGTCACGTCTTGTCAAAGCAGAGACCGTGTCTCCCTTATCACGGGATTCTCATCAATATGGACGTGGATAACCCAACCGCGCCATTACTCACGACGCTTGGGGAATAAGAGGTTTTACCGGGCGAGGGGGAGGCGCATCGCCTCTTCTATCCTTATAAAGGGACAAGAATTCACACTCTTCACCCATACCTTCTTCCCCACTCATTCCATTCTGCTCAGGCTCCAACGCGTGAGCATTCACCTCCCCTACCCACAAAAGGGCTTCCAAAGATGTCTAGAATTGGAGCAGGAGGCAAATGGGTGGCCTCTACCGTCCAAGAGAAGGATATCAAAAAGCTTCGGGGGGTCGGGTATCTGGCCAAGAAAATCGGCCACCGTCTCCCGACGGCGAGACATATCGTCCCCACTACGGAACCCCACGAGAGGGTTGTATTCCTCCCTCACTTTGTCCGCGGGCTAGGATTTCCCCTTCACCCATTCGTTCGCGGTATCATGTACTATTATGGGATCGATCTTCACGATCTGTCCCCTAATTCCTTCCTCAACATCTCGACATTCATTGTCGTGTGCGAGGCTTTTCTCCATGTTTCGCCACACTTCGGTTTATGGCTGAAGGTCTTTAATGTGAAGCCCAAGGTGGTGAGCGGAGAGCACGCCGAGTGCGGGGGCGCTATGGTGAGCAAGATGCCCAACGTCATATGGCCAACGGGAACCTTTAATGATTCTGTCAAGGAGTGGCAACAATAGTGGTTTTACATCATTGAGCCAAGCGGTAAGGAATGGGCCGCTTCTCCTGAGTTTTGATTTGGTGCCCCTCTGTGACTTACATCCTGGGTCAAGAAAGGACTGTATTGGTCCTCGTTCGATGAACTATCAGTGCTCCAGACGCGCGTTAAAGATATGGGAGATTAGAACACTGAACTCGTCGACGTAGTCCAGGTGATGTTAGTCTGCCGTATACTGTCTTGTCAACACCGGACTTGCAATTTATGGAGTTTGATCCGGCCAGGCACCAAACCTTGTGAAGGCTCTTCGGCTCGTCGCACGAGGACATTTGGAAGGTGCTTTTAAGTCCAGCAAATCATGGCCGGACTCCGCCGAAGACCGTGGGTACCAACTATCCAGCCCTGCAAGTTCGGTGAGTTTATCAAACTTTTCCATCCGCATGACCCAAAGGAAGCGCTTGACGCGTGTTCATTCAACTTTCCCAGAGCTGGACGAAGAAGGCGGAGCGGATCCATTGTCTGGCCCCGCTGCCCGAAGACCTGGCCATCCCACTTCTGATGAAGATGCTGGTCCCGACGCCTTACAAGGTGCCGAAGAAGACGGCCGAGAAGGAGGCTAAAAACACCCAGGGCGGCCTTCGTCGACGCGGCACTTCGGGCACAATACTCGAAGGCTCTGATGCCCATTCCGCCTTCAAAGAGGACGAAAAGGAGGAGGGAGATGAGTCCCCTGCGGAGGGAAGAAGGAAGAGGATGGCCTCCGCATCCTTGGAGGCCGAACTACCTGAAAGGGGAAAGATTCCTCGTCAAGAGGAGTCTCCTGACGCCGCCGAGAGCGGCCCGGCATGGGATCCTAGGGCCCAGCCCCTGGTGAACTCGTGAGTATATAAAATCCGAATACGTTTAAGCACCTGGACTCATCGTGGCTTAGTATTTTAACCTAAGCCGTATATTTCTTTTAGTCCAGCGAGGTCCCATACCGAACAATCCTCAACGGAGGTCCTGCTGAGCTCAAACACTGTGGAGAGTGGGACGCCCCCGAAGGATCCTTCCTCCAAGAAGGTGCCAAACACCGAGGCCTCGTCCCAAAAGGACCCCGACCAAGGAGAAAAGGAAAAAAACTGTGAAGGCGGCGCCTGGAGGTCGAACCGCAGGGGCCGGAGACGTGGGGAAAAAATATTCCGCTGGCAACCTCTGTCCATCCAGAAGTGTCGGATGCTTTGTTGGTGGCGCAATGAGATGCCTCCATCATTGATGAACACCGTGCCCTGATGGGCGCGGTGATTGAGAAAATTCAGTCGACCGAGAGTGGACTGAACGGAGCCTGTATCAGTCTTATAAAAGGCTTTGAGGTATGTTTTATGAGTTATCGAAGAGTGTCATAGTATAGATAGTAGCCCCTGATACACTATTCGGTGAATGAAAGAACCGGACAGGGGATCGAATTCATGATCTCAGGAAGACTCACTAAATGACATTGATTTCTCTCCTGTTTCAAGCAGATACCTGTAGCGGCTGCTGCCTCTCACACTGCGGAGATCGCCGGACTTAATAAAAGTCTGGAGCGGGCCAAAGAAGAAATTGGCCGATTGCAAATGCAGTTGAGGGATAAACAAGGTATGCCCCAGTATTATGTGCATTTATTGTGAGATAAATGTTCAGTATGAATTAAGCCGCATAATTTGTGCTAGGAATTGTGACCGAACTGGAGGCCCTCAAAAGGGCCGTTGCCGTGGCCGAGAAAAAGGCGGCCATGGAGCAGGCTCTTTGTGAGAAACACGAAGCCAGAGTTACTAAAGCTGAGCAGGAGCTACAAGATGCCGTAAGTAAATGCGAGGCCTTGGAGCAGAGTTTAACGGAGAAAGAGTCCGAACTCACCAAAGCGCGCCAAGCCACGAGCGACGCCCCGGGGGAAACCCAAAGTGCGCTGCAGGGGATCCAAGAGGCGAGGAAAATCGCGGCGGGTAAGCTTTTCCCATGCTAAGAAAATATTTGAAGGGAAAACTATGTTTCTGATTGTGAATCCGGACTTCTCAGGTGTATTTGCCGAGCTACCGCATAGTATATCAGATGCCGCTCACTTCTGCCGAGCCGAAGGGAGGAACACCGCCGATAAGCTTTTTTGTCTCAGTATTTGGCACAGAATTATCCAGTGCCTTTTGCCGATCAACTGAAACAGCTGATCGAACTGCATAAGGCGGTGGAACTAGCCATGAAAGATGTGGTTATTCAGCTATGGCCTGCCGAACTGATTCCAAGCAGCTACTTCGGGCTCGTAAGGTGGCTTATAAGCGCTTGCCCTCGACTTGACGTCATCAAGCGGTCGGTCTGTATAGAAGGAGCTCGAATGGCCTTCTCCCTTGCAAAGGTGCACTGGGGGAAGATGGATGCCGAAAATCTGCTGATCGAAGGACCGCCGGAGGGGAAGGAGCACCGCAAGCCTGAATCATATTATAAGAGTGTCCTGAAAGGATCCGACCTTGCGGCGGAGCTATGTACTATGGACATTATATTTCCGTGAATGCGGATCATGTTGTCCGTTGTAATATTTAAACAAGGTCATTAATATGTCGCCTGTTATATACATTTTTACCCTCCCGTGCGGCTGTTTGTATATTAAGGCTGAGAGTTGGCCAGTCGTCGGCTGCTGCCCCCATGTAAGGAGTACGGGGGTGTTCGGAATAAACCTGAGCACTCTTTATCCCAGTTTTGGGTCCTCCAAGGGAGGTGCTTAGCACAACGAACCAGGCAATCAGACTATAGGGCTTTATCACTCTCATTTAGCCAGAGGAGCTTTAGTATGGTCGGTGCAACCCCTTGTGTTCAGAAGACCGTACTAGGGGCTCTATAAGCGCCCGATCGAAAAAAAGAAACCGATCCATCGCACGCTGCATTGGTTATGGCATTATGCGGGAGAAATCCTTAAAGATTAAGTGATCTCGAACAGCTGACCAGATCTCGTCGTATCATGACAGTCAGTTTTTGGCTTTCTCTACTGAGGTGCTCGTCCGGAAGAACCGGGACACAATCGCAGTAGTTCTCCCAATGCTACCTTAGCCGATATAGCGGAACGTAAGGTACCAAAACATAGGAGCCGGGCAAACCCAACTATTGACCCAAGACATGATTCGGGGTTGATGCATATAATGCTATAAGTTCGGGGTGCCGAACATCCATGAAGGTGTTCGGACTTCTATTGCCATGTTACGGGGAAGACGAAGCCCCTGGCATATTTAGGGCATACCGCTGTGTACGGATGCCATTTGACAAAATGATTTCGATAAGAAATAGCCGGCATGTAAACATCATATGAATCCACATGTTGTATAAATAATACGTCTATGCGCATGGTGCAAGTAATGTGATAAAAAAGGAGTTGTGATAGCAGAACCTGCTACGACCAGGGGGAATAGGTTGAGTGCGGGTCCGTATTATAGCCGGACGTTCGTTGCGGGGAATGTCTAAGGATCCCCAGACGCATTCGAGCTGCCTCTGTGGAGTCCGTCCTGGTCGGTGCAAAGGTGAACCTGCGAGCAAAATATAAGAAATGTTTGTGTGCCGGAGGGCGGTTGAGGCGCTGAGTTCGGCCTGCCGTGGCTTTCGCCGAAGTGTTTAATTGAACCCTGGACGAGCCGGAGTATCCTTCCGTGAAGTAGTTCGGAGCCCCTTGACGGCGCCCGGGAGCCTAGGTGTCGACTTGAGGTTCGGCTGCAAGGTGCTGCTCAGTGTTCCTGCTGCTAAGGCAGTGATGTATTTGTTGGTGTCGAAGGAAAATTCGGCCTTGCCATGAACCGTGATGACGCCGCGTGGACCGGACATTTTGAGCTTATGGTAGGCATAGTGCGGCACCGTGTTGAATCGAGCGAACGCGGTTCGTCCGAGCAGTGCTTGATAGTCACTGCGGAAAGGGGCGATTTTGAAGATTAACTCTTCGGTACGGTAATTTTCTGGTGATCCGAATATTACCTCGAGGGAAATGGAGCCTGTACAGCTGACCTCCATACCTCGTATGATGCGTCTGAAAGTGGCCTTAGTGGGCTTGATCGCTGACTGATCGATGCCCATTTTGCGCATTGTATCCTGGTAGAGCAGGTTTAAACTGCTACCTCCGTCCATAAGGACTCGAGTGAGGTGGAACCATCTACTATTGGGTCGAGGATTAGTGCGGTTGGATTGTTTCGGTTGGCGTTGACTGGACGATCCGTGCGGTTGAAGGTGATCGGCCCTAGCTTATATTGTGGGACAGCGAGTTCCGTTGAGCCGCCATCCTTAAGGGTGTATATCTGGTCAAAGTGGGCCATTTGGGTGGTATTTACCACATTCACCGATTGAGTATGGGGGGATTTATTTTGCTTTCCTGTGTTCGGAAATCTAGGCTCTTCGTTGCTATCGCCGCTTTGAGACCCCTCTTCGTGTTTGGCGCCTGCTTTGCCGGCTTGTTTGAAGACCCAGCATTCTCTGTTGGTATGGGTGGCTGGCATTTCTGGGGTGCCATGAATTTGGCATTGGCGAGTGAGTATGCGGTCCCGGCTGGATGGACCCGAATTTGTATTTTTGGGCTGCCCCTTCCGCTGACCGGGCTTTGAGACCTTGAACCCGGCATTAACTGCCGTATTTTTGGTTTTATCACCATATTTGCGTCGCTTGTGTATGTTGCGTCGTGGTTTGCCGTTGGCATCTTTGTTATCCGGAGTGCCCGGATTCCTGGATGTGTTGTTGCTGCGTGCCAGCCAGTTATCCTCGCCCAAGCAAAAGCGGGTCATGAGTATCGTGAGGGCTGCCGTAGACTTCGGCTTCTCCTGGCCGAGGTGCCGGGCGAGCCACTCGTCGCGGATGTTATACTTGAATGCCGCTAAGGCCTTTGCATCTGGACAGTCGACAATTTGGTTTTTCTTAGTCAGGAACCGTGTCCAGAATTGTCTGGCCGATTCCCCTGGCTGCTGAGTTATATTGCTCAAGTCATCAGCATTGGGTGGTCGCACATAAGTGCCCTGGAAGTTGTCAAGGAAGTCTTCTAAATCCTCCCAACTGCCGACGGAGTCTGCTGGCAAGCTATTCAGCCAATGCCGAGCTGGTCCTTTGAGTTTTAGTGGGAGGTATTTGATTGCATGTAGATCATCACTGCGAGCCATGTGGATGTGAAGGAGGAAATCCTCAATCTATACAACGGGATCTGTTGTACCATCATATGATTCGATATTTACGGGTTTGAAACCCTTTGGGAATTCATAATCCATAACTTCATCAGTGAAGCATAGTGGGTGTGCGGCGCCTCTGTGCCAGGCTATATCTCGACGCAGGTCATGTGAGTCTTGTCTGCTATACTCGGCCCGGCCAGATTTGCTTTTGGTGTATCTGGCGCGACGATCATCGTCCCGTGTTGGCGCGTGTGTCCGCGACCCGTATATTGACCTTGCAAGTTCTGCCTTACTGTCCAATACATCTTGCAGGTCCCGTGTATTGCCCCGGGCCTTGGTATTTTTGAATGAGTGGCGGCGGGGTGCACGCTGAACTTTAGGCTGAAACGCCTCTCTGGCTCGACCACGCAGTGGCCGGTCAGCCGCATCGTACACTAGTGAATGGGGTTTCAATGCTTCCTCCTCGAGGTGAGGTAGCGACCTGTGTTTTGGGTAACTCTTGGAGGGGCACTCGAGTTCGTACTCCTTGGCCGCAAGGACTTCGGTCCATCTGTCTGCTAGCAAGTCTTGATAGGCTTGAAGCTGTTGCTGCCTTTTCTTCAGGCTATTCGCCGTGGCCATAAGCTGGCGCTTGAAGCGCTCCTGTTCAACGGGGTCCTCAGGGACGATAAATTATCCGTCGCCGAGGCTCGCCTCGTCTACGGAGAGAGGCATGTAATTGTCCTCTTCCGGTTCTCCATCTGCTGCCTGCTCTGGAGGGCTAGCTTGTTCATCCTCCGGCTCTACATCATGCTGGAGGGGATTGTGGTTGTCTTCGGCACTATCCGGAGTGTTATTGTTTGCTGTGCCGGTATCACTACTTTTGCTGTGGCGGGACTTAGAGCGGCGCCGCTGACGTCGGCGCTTGGGTTGCTTCTTGGAGGGGTCATCCTCCGCTGTCTCGTTGCCATTGCCTTCTTTGGGGGTGTCCACCATGTATATATCATATGATGAGGTAGCGGCCCAGCGCCCTGTGGGCGGTGGTTCCTGCTCGTCTCCAGCATCGTCGTCCATATCGTCGATGTCTTCGGAGTCAAAGTCGAGCATGTCGGTTAAATCGTCGACAGTGGCTACTAAGTGGGTGGTGGGTGGGCAGCGAATTTCTTCGTCGTCCGCGTCCCATTCTAGACGGACATAGTTTGGCCAAGGTTCTCCTGACAAGGAGAGAGACCTTAATGAATTTAGCACATCGCCGAAAGGTGAGTGCTAAAAGATATCCGCGGAGGTCAACTCCATGATCGGCGCCCAGTCGGATTCGACGGGCTTGGATGTAAGCGGCTCGGAGTCCGTGGCCAGAGATGAATCCAGTGGTTCGGCGACACGGCTCTCCTAAGGGGTGAAGTCAGTATCCGGCTCTATGACCATTGAGAGTGCGGTCTCCATGGCGGGGTCTATCCCTCTGCTCTCGGATGGCGCGATTTGCTCCGGATTGACGGGCGGAGTAGTTGCAGATGCGATCTGCCGAACACTGTCCGGCGGCAGAGTTACGTCGTGCTCGTCGTGACTATGCGGCGCACCTGACACGAGCTCGAATCCATCGAAGATCAAGTCTCCGCAGACGTCGGCAGTGTAGTTTAAGTTTCCGAATCTGACCTGATGGCCAGGGGTGTAGCTTTTGATCTACTCCAGATGGCCAAGCAAATTGGCCGCAGTACGAAGCCGCCGAATACGAAGATCTGTCCGGGGAGGAAAACCTCACCCTGGACCGCATCGCTGCCGATGATCGAAGGAGCCATCGAGCCTTATGGTGACGACACAGTGGAACTCTCAATGAAAGCACCAATGTCGGTGTCAAAACCGGCGGATCTCGGGTAGGGGGGCCCGAACTGTGCGTCTAAGGCGGATGGTAACAGGAAGCAGGGGACACGATGTTTTATCCAGGTTCGGGCCCTCTTGATGGAGGTAATACCCTACGTCCTGCTTGATTGTTCTTGATGATATGAGTATTACAAGAGTTGATCTACCACGAGATTGTAGAGGCTAAACCCTAGAAGCTAGCCTATGGTATGGTTGTCCCTTGTCCTACGGACTAAACCCTCTGGTTTATATAGACACCGGAGGGGGCTAGGGTTACACAAGGTCGGTTACAAGGGAGGAGATCTACATATCCATATTGCCTAGCTTTTCTTCCATGCCAAGGAGAGTCCCATCCGGACACGGGATGAAGTCTTCAATCTTGTATCTTCATAGTCCAACAGTCTGGCCAAAGGATATAGTCCGGCTGTCCGGAGACCCCCTAATCCAGGACTCCCTCAATGGTCATTAAGATAATGATCTGCTGAGATACGTTGGATAAAGTGTGAAGTAATGACAGATGACGTCATGGCGGGTTATCACAAATCCAGACGATGACGTCATGGCGGGTTACAAATTCTCGCACAATGAGGGGAAGAAGAATTTTCTATAAGTGTTGAAGATTGACATGAACTAGTTCAAATGAACGTGGGGCCTAATGTTGGGGATATGACTATTAGGTATGACCCGCCTACGAGGGGCCTGGTTATACCTATGGCGATTCATGAAGCGCAAGATAGCTCTGGATGATGGCGGTTCAGTTAAGGGCCCAAGGCCCAAAGGTGACTCAAGGCCCATAGAGATAAACCGCCATATGTACTTAACTTCTATTGTAAGGCAGGGATAGTTAGAGACCGAGCCGGACACTGTTTACGAGCCGGCCACGACTCTGTCAGATTCTGGGCGTTGACCTCTGTATATAAACGGACGACCTGGCGGCGGTTCAGGGCAAGTAAGATCAGATCGAAAGCTAGGTCAAGTGGATTCGCTCCCTAGTAATCGAAACATACGCAATACCACCTCAAACTGGATTAGGCCTTTACCTTCACCGCAAGGGGCCGAACCAGTATAAACCCTCGTGTCCTTTGTCCCACTTTAACCCCTTTAAGCTTCCTAGTTGCGATGGATCCATGATTAAGTCCTTTCACTAGGATATCTGTCGTGACAATTCCACGACAGGAGGCGCGGCAACCGCAGACACTGGTGGCGCGGTACGACGCGGTAGCGACGACACCCGTACTGGTGTGCTCGTCGCCGTGCCGGCGTGGAGATACTCGCCACTCCTCATCGAGCTGAACTGGAGCGGCGAGTTGCTGAACCATGCGCCGGATTGGGGCGGCAACTGGCTCCGTCGGGCCAAGCGAGGTTGATGAAGCACTGAGCGGCCTCGCCCGTATCCGGAGGGCTCGGCGGGCCACCCAGCCGGGTAGTATGACGGAGAATGGCTCCTCGGAAGCCATCGGAAGAGTGGATAAAATTGTGGAGGAGGAGATGGGGGAGCGGCGGAGGGGTGCGATTCTTGCCCGCTGTCTGTCTGGCCTCGTTTAAATAGACGACGGACGGTAGGAGCTTGGCAGGTGTCTAGCCTAGTTTAAACTGTGGGAGGACGAGAGGAGCTCGGCCGGTGTTGCGTTTTATTTCGGCCCGCTCATGAACGGACGTGTGGCGGGAGTAGGTTTCTCAGTTTTCATGCGGGTTTAACGGACGGGTTTGATGGAGGCGAGGAGGCGTGTTCAGCTGGGCGTGCAGCGGGCGGTGCAATACTATTCGATTTGACAGCCAATGATGCATCCTCCTTCAATTAGCATCGTGCAAGCATGAGGGAAGTAATGGGAGGAGCACCGGGAAAAGAGGCTGCACGATGTGAATGCAACGCAGTTTGCACTCATATAAAGGCGCCCCTCCATTCCAATGCATCTACCACATCGTACACACCTAAGCATTTGCCTAAGCACCTACACTAAGCGCAAAAGTTCTCACTCCAGACCCATGGCGGCGATGCGCGCGAGCGGCAAGTGTCTGTGCCAGATGGTCCATGACATTAGTGTCGGTGTCAAAACCGACGGATCTCGGGTAGGGGGTCCCGAACTGTGCGTCTAAGGCGGATGGTAAGATGAGGCAGGGGACACGATGTTTTACCCAGGTTCGGGCCCTCTTGATGGAGGTAAAACCCTACGTCCTGCTTGATTTATTCTTGATGATTACAAGAGTTGATCTACCACGAGATCGGAGAGGCTAAACCCTAGAAGCTAGCCTATGGTATGATTGTATGTTGTCCTACGGACTAAAACCCTCCGGTTTATATAGAGACCGGAAAGGGCTGGGGTTACACAAGGCCGGTTTCAAAGGAGGAGATATACATATCCGTATTGCCTAGCTTGCCTTCCACGCCAAGTAGAGTCCTATCCAGACACGAGACGAAGTCTTCAATCTTGTATCTTCATAGTCCTATAGTCCGTCCAAAGGATATAGTCCGGCTGTCCGGAGACCCCCTAATCCAGGACTCCCTCAGTAGCCCCTGAACCAGGCTTCAATGATGATGAGTCCGGCGCGCAGTATTGTCTTCGGTATTGCAAGGCGGGTTCCTCCTCCGAATACACCACGAAAGAATTTAAATACAAGGATAGTTTCCGACCCTGCAAAATAAGTTGCACATACCACCGTAGAGAGAATAATATTTCCACAAATCTAATCTGTAGACTTGTTTCGGCAACATGACATTATGCCATGGCCCGGTGATTATTCGAACCGTTTCCTTTAACTAGCCCCGCACATGACGCGAGGTAGTTTCTTGACATGTCTTGTCAAAGCAGAGATCGTGTTCCCCTTATTACGGGATTCTCATCAATACGGGCGTGGGTAACCCGACCACGCCTAGGACTCCTAGATTTCAGGCAAGTCCCAAATGGCCACGAGGAGGACGCTTGATATTCACCCTCTTTATAAAGGGTCAAGGCTTTTACTTTTTTCCTCCCGTGCTCAATAGAATCCCCCCCGCCTCGAGTTCTAACACTCAAAGCCTAGTTAGGTGCTTCGGATCTTCAATCATGTCCGGATCCAGCCTCCAGGGCCGGTGGATACCCTCCTCCGTTATGGAAGAGGATATCAAGAAGTTGAGGGAGGCAAGATACCTGACCGCCGAAGTCTCACATCGGCTGCCCGCCCGAGGGCAGGTTGTCTCTACTCCTGAACCCCATGAAGACGTCATGTTCATCTCCCACTTCCTCCAAGGACTAGGCCTCACTCTGGATCCCTTCGTAAGGGGTTTGATGTTCTATTACGGGCTTGATTTCCACGATCTATCCCCGGATTCCTTTATCCACATCTCGACATTTATTGTCATATGTGAGGCCTTCCTCCGCATTACCCCTCACTTCGGCCTGTGGCTCAAGACCTTTGATGTGAAGCCGAAGACGGTTGACGGGCAGTATGCAGCGTGCGGGAGTGCATTAGTAAGCAAGATTGCTGGAGCTCTGTGGCCAAAAATGTTCCTTTCCAGAGGTGTCCGGATTATGGCAACGGGAGTGGTTCTACATCCCTGCTCCCAGAAGTGCCAAGTGGGTAGCTTCCCCCGCCTTTCGCTCAGGCCCTCCACCACAACTGATGTCATGGATCAGCAGGGGGCTGAGCTGGGGTCCAGCCAAGGACGTGCCCATACTGTAGAGCCGCATCCGGGATCTCTTCGAGGGAGATTTTAGTTTGGTCATGGTAGTGCAAGTCATGCTGGTTCGTCAAGTCCAGCCTTGCAAATGCCGGCCCCTCCGTTTGTGGGAATTCAACCCAGAAGGACCGCGCGCCACTCAGAATTTCCTCTGCCTGGCGCACGAGGAGATGTACAAATTATTCTTCAGACCCCAAATAGAGTGTCCGGATACTACCGAGGATGTGGGCCTGAGCAGCAACCGCACCACCGACCAAGTAAGTAATCCTCTAGCCGAACACACCGTCTTTTGTTTATCATGACGTCATTCTGAGAAATCGCTCTCTGACCAGGACTGGCTAACAAAGGCGAAGATGATTCGGTGTTCGGCCCCCCTTCCTAAGGGTTTGGACAATCCAGTACTGGAAAAGATGCTCGAGCTAGCACCTTGCCCGGAGCCCTCGAAGGAAGATAAAGGGGGGAATTATGAGGGCGAAAGCGGGCCCCCATCGCTACCAATTCCAACTGAGGGAATGAGCGCCTCCGTGAGGGAGGATAACCAAAGCGAAGAATCTGACCTTCTCTCGCTCTGGGGAAGGAAGAGGACTGCCTCTGAAGGTCCGGAAACCAAGGCTTCCAAACTGGAGAAGAAGTCTCTAGTAGAGGGTCCTGCCCTGGAAGGTGCTCTTGCCGCACAAAGCCCACGCGGGGATCAGCCCTCTAGCGAGTCGTAAGTGATCAAAATCTAATTAATAGTAGAGATATTCTACCTTACTTCTGAGGAAAATAATCGAAGCATTTATCTTGCAGTTCAGATCTTAGCCCTTCTCAAGAGAGCTCGTCTTCAGGGGACCTTCTTCCGGAGATGATGGAGAGCGAAACGCCTCCCCCGGACTCCTCCGCTCAAGAAGCGGGCGACCTTGAAGTGTCGTCATGGAGGGCCTCTCCGAATCCGGTGAGGCCAGAAGATAATCCTATAGTAACCCGAAGTCCCCAGCATCCGGCTCTTGAAGAGGGCAAACAAAAGAGTCCGGCGCCATCTGGTATGCGGTTGGACGCACTGAGGGATCTGCTGAAGTGAGCGACCATCTCGGAAGAACACCGTACGTTGATGGGTACGGTGATGGAAAGGATTTTGTCCGCCGAAAGCAGGTTGCATGATGCCTTTATGAGTCTACTAACAGGCTTTGAGGAATGATATACCTTTGTGATAGTACCGCACATTGTTAGGTGTGCCATGTGTAGATAGTAGCCCCTGAGACTCTAGTTGTCACCGAGAACGGCGGCAAACAGAGGATCGTAGTCCCAGGTAATAACCATACCGCCTTTATGTGCAGGTAGTGGAAGCTCCGGTGGCTAGCCGGACTCATGAGTTTTCCGAACTAAAGCAGCAACTGGATGCGGCGGATGCCGACATCGAGCCTGTTAACAAGCGGCTTGATGAGGCACAGGGTAAGTGATATTTTCTGGTGAATGTCACATAGTAAGAGCAGCGTGATGCCAGTATCTTTAATATGTTGTGACTGCAGATGGAGCTGCCATTGTGGAGACCCTTCGGGCGGAACTTGCCCGGGCCAAAGAACAAGCAAGGAGTAGTAATGCGCCTGCTTTGAAGGCGGCCAAAGAGTTAAGAGACGAGAAGGCCGCGCATTGCGAGAGCAAAGAGAAAATGGCCAAGATGGCTATAAAGTTGAAAGACACTGCCGACCGTTGCCAGTTTCGCAAGGAAGAAAACCGAGTGAAGGCGACGAACCTTGAAAAGGCCATGATGGCGATAAAGACGCCCGTTCTGCCATGAGAGCGAAGAAGGAGGAGCTGCGTGAAGCATGTGACATTGTGGCTGGGAAGCCCTTTTTGCTGTGGAGGAAGTTCGGAGATCCGTGGTATGCCCCTCTGGATCGGCTGTGGAGTTCGGCAGACGCATATCTGGACTTAGCGGCAAGCGCTGTCGATGCGGCTGAATATTTCCGAGATCAAACAGACCATGAAGTGGACAAGCTGTTCTGGTCGCGGCTTAACGTTCCAGAGCGTCCGCTTCCGTTGACCGATCAGCTAGCCGAATGGGCCGAACTCAATAGGTTGTCCGGACTCGCCATGAGGTCTGTCGTGGATCAGCTGTGGCCGGAAAGGCCAAAGCCGAACATTTATTTTAGCCTGGTGCAGCAGTTCCTTGGTGCGGTGCCGCGCATCAATGCGATGAAGAGGTTGGCGTGCATAGAAGGCTCGCGGATGGCCCTTTCCCGTGTCAAAGCATACTGGGCGGAGATGGATGCTACCACTGTCGCGGCGCAGGGTTCGGCCATAGGCCGAGTGGCTGCCGAGCACTATTTTGAAGAAGTTCTTGATGGTGCTCGTTTGATAGAGGCCCAGTGCTCGAAGAATATTATGTTTGAGTGACATGTATTCCCATTGTAGAAACAATGTTTTATTAAATTTATCAAGGCTGTGTTTATACTTTTGCCCGAAAGTATTGTGATGCCTCCTGTGCGGTGCTACCTCTTGAGCTTGCGTTGGATTTCCCCGAAGAGGAAGGGATGATGCAGCAGAGGAGCGTAAGTATTTCCCTCAGTTTTTGAGAACCAAGCTATCAATCCAGTAGGAGGCCACACTCAAGTCCCTCGTACCTGCACAAAACAATAGCTACTCGCAACCAACGCGATTAGGGGTTGTCAATCCCTTCACGGTCACTGACGAGAGTGAGATCTGATAGATATAATATCTTTGGTATTTTTGGTATAAAGATGCAAAGTAAAAAAGTAAAGGCAAAGTAAAAAAGCAAAGCAAAATTAAAGTGATGGAGATTGATATGATGAGAATAGACCCGGGGCCATAGGTTTCACTAGTGGCTTCTCTCAAGAGCATAAGTATTCTACGGTGCGTGAACAAATTACTGTTGAGCAATTGACAGAATTGAGCATAGTTATGAGAATATCTAGGCATGATCATGTATATAGGCATCACGTCCATGACAAGTAGACCGAAACGATTCTGCATCTACTACTATTACTCCACTCATCGACCGCTATCCAGCATGCATCTATAGTATTAAGTTAAAAACAGAGTAACACCTTAAGCACGATGACATGATGTAGAGAGATAAATTCATGCAATATGAAATAAACCCCATCTTGTTATCCTCAATGGCAACGATGCAATACGTGCCTTGCTGCCCCTTCTGTCACTGGGAAAGGACACCGCAAGATCGAACCCAAAGCTAAGCGCTTCTCCCATGGGAAGAACTACCAATCTAGTTGGCCAAACCAAACAGATAATTCGAAGAGACTTGCAAAGATAACCAATCATACATAAAAGAATCCAGAGAAGATTCAAATATTATTCATAGATAGACTTGATCATAAACCCACAATTCATCGATTCAACAAACACACCGCAAAAAGAAGATTACATCGAATAGATCTCCACGAGAGAGGGGGAGAACTTTGTATTGAGATCCAAAAAGAGAGAAGAACCCATATAGCTACTAACTATGGACCCGAAGGTATGAGGTAAACTACTCACACTTCATCGGAGAGGCTATGATGATGTAGAAGCCCTCCGTGATGACGGCCCTCTCTGGCAGAGCTCCGAAACAGGCCCTAAGATGGGATCTCGTGGATACAGAAAGTTGAGGCGGTGGAATTAGGTTTTTTTGCTCCTTTTCTAATCGTTTGGGGTACGTAGGTATATATAGGAGGAAGGAGTACGTCGGTGGAGCACCGAGGGGCCCACGAGGCAGGGGGGTGCGCCCTACGGGGGCGCCCCCCACCCTCGTGACCGCCTCTCTGATGCCTTGCCGTAGGATCCAAGTCTCTTGGATCACATTCGGTGAGAAAATCACGTTCCCGAAGGTTTCATTCCGTTTGGACTTCGTTTGATATTCCGTTTCTTCAAAACACTGAAATAGGCAAAAAAACAGAAATTTTGGGCTGGGCCTCTGGTTAATAGTTTAATCCCAAAAATAATATAAAAGTGCAAAATAAAGCCCAATATAGTCCAAAACAATAGATAATATAGCATGGAGCAATCAGAAATTATAGATACGTTGGAGACGTACCAGGCATCCCCAAGCATAATTCCTGCTCGTCCTCGAGTAGGTAAATGATAAAAAGAGAATTTTTGATGCGGAGTGCTACTTGGCATAATTTCAATGCAAATCTTCTTAATTGTGATATGAATATTCAGATTTGAAAGATTCAAGACAAAATTTTATATTGACATAAAAATAAAAATACTTCAAGCATACGAACAAAGCAATTATGTCTTCTCAAAATAACATGGCCAAAGAAAGTTATCCCTACAAAATCATATACTCTGGCTATGCTCTATCTTCACCACACAAAGTATTTAAATCATGCACAACACCGATGACAAGCCATGCAATTGTTTCATACTCTAACTTTTTCAAAACTTTTTCAATCTTCACGCAATACATGAGCGTGAGCCATGGATATAGCACTATAGGTGGAATAGAATGGTGGTTGTGGTGAAGATAAAAAGGAGAAGATAGTCTCACATCAACTAGGCATATCAACGGGCTATGGAGATGCCCATCAATAGATATCAATGTGAGTGAGTAGGGATTGCCATGCAACGGATGCACTAGAGCTATAAGTATATGAAAGCTCAAAAATAAACTAAGTGGGTGTGCATCCAACTTGCTTGCTCATGAAGACCTAGGGAAATTTGAGGAAGCCCATCATTGGAATATACAAGCCAAGTTCTATAATAGAAGATTCCCAATAGTATATGAAAGTGATAACATGAGAGACTCTCTACTATGAAGATCATGGTGCTACTTTGAAGCACAAGTGTGGTAAAAGGATAGTAACATTGTCCCTTCTCTCTTTTTCTCTCATTTTTTTATTTGGGCCTTTTCTCTTTTTTGTGGCCTCTTTTTATTTGGGCTTCTTTGGCCTCTTTTTTTTATTTTTCGTCCGGAGTCTCATCCCGACTTATGGGGGAATCATAGTCTCCATCATTCTTTCCTCACTTGGGACAATGCTCTAATAATGATGATCATCACACTTTTATTTTTCTTACAATTCAACAATTACAGCTCAATACTTAGAACAAAATCTGACTCTATATGAATGCCTCCGGCGGTGTACCGGGATATGCAATATGACAATGATGGAGTGTGTCATAATAAACGGAATGGTGGAAAGTTACATGGAAATATATCTCGGAATGGCTATGGAAATGCCATAATAGGTAGGCATGGTGGCTGTTTTGAGGAAGGTATATGGTAGGTGTATGATACCGACGAAAGGTGCGCGGTATCAGAGAGGCTAGCAAAGGTGGAAGGGTGAGTGTGCGTATGATCCATGGACTCAACATTAGTCATAAAGAACTCATATACTTATTGCAAAAATCTAGAAGTTATCAATGCAAAGTATTATGCGCATGCTCCTAGGGGGATACATTGGTAGGAAAAGACCATCGCTCGTCCCCGACCGCCACTCATAAGGAAGACAATCAATAAATAAATCATGCTCCGACTTCATCACATAGCGGTTCACCATACATGCATGCTACGTGAATCACAAACTTTAACACAAGTATTCTTTAAATTCACAACTAGTCAACTAGCATGACTTTAATATTATCACCTCGATATCTCAAAACAATTATCATGCTTCAATCTTTTCTTAGTATTCAACACACTCAAAAGAAAGTTTCAAAAATCTTGAATACCAAGCATATTATTATTAAGCAAATTACCATGCTATTAAGAGACTCTCAAAATAATTTAAGTAAAGCATTAGAGATCAATAGTTTCTTTAAAACAAATCCACCACCATGCTCTAAAAGATCTAAGTGAAGCACATAGAGCAAAATTATAAAGCTCAAAAGATATAAGTGAAGCACATAGAGTATTCTATCAAATTTTAATTCATGTATGGCTCTCTCAAAAGGTGTGTACAGCAAGGATGATTGTGGCATACTAAAACACAAAGACACAAATAATACAAGACGCTCCAAGCAAAACACATATCATGTTGGTGAATAAAAATATAGCTCCAAGTAAATTACCGATGGAAGTGGACGAAAGTGGGGATGCCTTCTGGGGCATCCCCAAGCTTTGACTTTTTGGTGTCCTTGGATTATCTTGGGGGTGCCATGGTCATCCCCAAGCTTAGGCTGTTGCCACTCCTTGTTCTATGATCCATCAAAAGAATTCACCCAAAACTTGAAAACTTCACAACACAAAACTTAAAGTAGAAAACTCGTGAGCTCCGTTGGCGAAAGAAAACAAAAGACCACTTCAAGGTACTGTAATGAACTCATTATTTATTTATATTGGTGTTAAACCTACTGTATTCCAACTTCTCTATGGATTATAAACTATTTTACTAGCCATAGATTCATCAAAATAAGCAAACAACACATGAAAAACAGAGTCTGTCAAAAACAGAACAGTCTGTAGTAATCTGTAGCTAGCGCAAGATCTGGAACCCCAAAAATTCTAAAATAAATTTCTGTACGTGAGGAATTTATCTGTGAATCATATGAAAAAATAATTAACTAAATAGCACTCTTCAAATAAAAATGACAGCAGTTCTCATGAGCGCTAAAGTTTCTGTTTTTTTTACAGCAAGTGCAACAAGACTTTCCCCAAGTCTTCCCAACGGTTCTACTTGGCACAAACACTAACTAAACACAAAAAACACAACCAAAAAAGAGGCTAAATAATTTATTTAATACTAAGCAGGAGCAAAAATCAAGGAATAAAAATAAAATTGGGTTGCCTCCCAAAAAGCGCTATCGTTTAACGCCCCTAGCTAGGCCTAAAAGCGAGGATAGATCTAGGTATCGCCATCTTTGGTAGGCAATCCATAAGTGGATCTCATGATAGTTTCATATGGAAATTTTATTTTCTTTCATGGAAAGTCTTCCATGCCCTTTTTAATGGAAATTGAAATCTAATATTCCCTTCCTTCATATCAATAATCGCACCAAATGTTCTAAGGAAAGGTCTACCAAGAATAATAGGGCAAGAAAGATTGCAATCTATATCAAGAACAATGAAATCTACGGGCACATAATTCCTATTTGCAACAATAAGAACATCATTAATCCTTCCCATAGGTTTCTTAATAGTAGAATCCGCAAGATGCAAGTTTAGAGAGCAATCATCAAAATTACGGAAATCTAGCAAATCACATAAAGTCTTGGGAATAGTGGAGACACTAGCACCCAAGTCACACAAAGCATAAAACTCATGATCTTTAATTTTAATTTTAATAGTTGGTTCCCACTCATCATAGAGTTTTCTAGGGATAGAAACTTTCAACTCAAGTTTTTCTTCATAAGATTGCATCAAGGCATCAACAATATGTTCGGTGAAGGCTTTCTTTTGACTATAATCATGTGGAGAATTTAGCACGGATTGCAAAAAGGAAATACAATCAGTTAAATAGCAACTTTCATAATTAAATTCCTTGAAATCCAATATAGTGGGTTTAGCAACATCTAGATTTTTATTTCTTTCAATCCCACTTTCATCAATTTCATCATAAAGATCTAAATACTCCGGATTTTTAGAACGCCTTCTAGGTAAAGGAAGATCATATTCAGTTTCATCAAGATTCATATTGCAAAACAAAGATTTAATAGGAGACACATCCATAACTTTTAGATCTTCATCTTGATTTTCATAGGAATTGGAAGAACATGCTTTAATAAAGGCATCTTTGTAAGCACGCATCCTAGCGGGTCTTTCCTTCCACTCATCAATGGAAATTCTCATGGCTTGGAGAGACTCATTGCTATCATGCTTAGGAGGAATAGATCTAAGTTTTAAAGAATCCATCTCAAGAGAAATTCTATCAATGTTCCTAGCCAAATCATCAACTTTAAGCAATTTCTCTTCAAGCAAAGCATTAAAATTCTTTTGTGAATTCATAAACTCTTTGACACTATTCTCAAATTCAGAGGGCATCTTATTATAATTTCCATAAGAGTTGTTGTAGGAATTCCCATAATTATTAGAAGGATTACTAGGGTATGGCCTAGGATTAAAATTCCCTCTATAAGCGTTGTTACCAATATTATTCCTACCAACAAAATTCACATCCATAGATTCATTGTTATTCTCAATCAAAGTAGACAAAGGCATATCATTAGGATCAGAAGAAACACTCTTAGTAGCAAATAATTTCATAAGTTCATCCATCTTTCCACTCAAAACATTGATCTCTTCTATCGCATGCACTTTTTTATTAGAAGATCTTTCAGTATGCCATTGAGAATAATTAACCATAATATTAAAGGAGGACTTCTTCGTCACCGGCTCGGCCGGTCACCTTGGCTGGACCGAGGACTGTGCCCTACCTCCGATCGTCATGTTCGGATGAGGGCCTTCATCAACGTCAACTCCGATCTCTATCAAGATCGTGAAGGAATCATCCAGGGGGCCCGGGAGCTCAACGTCAACATTGCCATCGGGCGACCGTGCTGTTTTTCTGGACAACGAACTCGTATGCACCGCCACCGCCTCCTTAAGTGTCATTTTAACGATTGCTTCATTGGAATTGTGCGGAATTGAGTCTACAACAACCCTGAAAAAATTCGTCGAGTTCTGATGGAGGAATCTCTGGCAATCCGTGATATACCGGAGCCCTGTCAAATCTGGGCGGGAATCTGGACGAGTTTAGGGCATGGTGTCCAGCTTCTAGCTCGGACGTACTTTGGAAGATCCAACCGTTGATCGGCTGTGGAATTCTATATCTACCACCCCCCAAAATTTCAGCTTGATCCGACCGTCCAAACTTCGGGAACCTTCCGATTAGTGCATCACTTTCCGGATCTGTTTCCTACGCGAAAACGAATCTGACCCGAGTTCGTCTTTTTTATAAACGGGATTTCGGACATCCTTTTTGAACGAAGTTTTGTATGGGGTATTGTGTTTTATGCCCGAACACATCCCACTAACTTTAAAATCTTTTGAACATGATCTTCACCATCATGCTGGTGTCAAACCAGTCCAGCAATATTGCTCCACGGTTGCCGACCTGGGCTAGACACGTCGTCACTTTGTTGAGCCGAGCTCAACTTCTTCAGATCATCATCTCGACGAGCCGAACCGGAGTTCAGCATCGCGAAGGATAAATTATCTCCAACATCGCCGCCCCACGGATTACACGGAGCGGGCACACCGGCATCGTCGCACGGTCACTTCATCAAGCCGGCATTGACCACGTCACGACTTGCATCGGCAGGGACGCACTGTTGCTCCTTCAAGCCGGTGTCCATCACGCCGACCTACCTCGACTCATCGGCTGACATCGAGGCTTCGACATCTCAGTTGGACCGGGGGCCTCGCCATCTCTTCATCAACCTACTCCTGAGACTTCGGCGTCACTAGCCGACCAACTCCGTCACGTTAGCTGGACCGAGGGCTTTGCCTCGGCAAGCCAACCTTTGCCAGCATCGCCATGCCGTCGCTTTATCGCCCATCAAGCAATGGGTATGCGGATCGAGTCCCAATTTTGGGAATCACCTTTCTTCGGATTCTTACAACAAATAAACCAGGTTCTATTAATCCTAGTTTTTTTTTGCTTGTTTGGGTTCATTTTTCCCAAGGAATTATTACTCTGGTTTGTCCATCATATGTACGCAGGTCTATCAAATGGTGGCCGCATTAACGAGGTCGCACGGTGGTTCGGTCAGTTTCCGTATGTAGTCCGGTGAACGCCGCATCCGGAACTCGGACCGACCTGTGAATTCAGGCTTTGCCACGCCTTTACCGCATCACGCCGACGCCCGACATCGACATTGAGTTCGGCACCAGGCCATATTTTTTTATGGCTCACTTTGCATAAATTATATTATGCAACGATTTTTTTACTATTATCTCCAGTTTGCACCATCTTTTGTGTACAGGAAAATGATCCGGGTTGGGCAGTATCGTCAACTCGGTGTACTGACATACCACGCCACCTGGGCTAGACGGGGGGCTTTGTCAACACTTCATTACCCCATGCCGTGGACTTCGGCATCACTCTGTCGGCCTGCATTGACCGTGCTATGTCACCACTTCGGAGTGCCGAGCTCTTTGCTCCCCCACCTTGGGACCGACTTGGCGGATGGAACCTTGTCCCGCATCAAGCTCGGACCGTGTCATCAATACCGAACACATTAACCAGCTAACTTGGCTTCATGCTCAAAGTTTTAAATTTTGAACTTGTGTTCGGTTCGACCAAGAATTATACCTTCTTGGAAAAAAGTTGCATGTAAAAAATCTCCTTGTCAAAACTTTGTTTGTGACACACAAATTCAAATACCTCATTTACTTGGGGGCTTCCTTTATGAAGTTTTTCCTCTTGCATATGATTATACTTGTACGGCTCCGTTCCTTGTTCGTGTATTACGCCACAATATGCACCATATTGACTTAGGGCCAATTCTTTTGGTAGCTTAAAAAATAAGCCGCCTCCTCCCCTACTTTTCTCATAAGCTACCTCTCTTATTCTTTGGGGCTTCTAAACTAGTTATGTAATAACTAATTTAGAAGTCTCAACAAATTTTAGGGGAGAGGCAGCTTATTTTTTAAGCCGCCCAAAAGAACTGGCCCTTTAGCGTTTTGCAAGCTGGGTTGCCTCGCTCTTGTGTTTACCCCTACCCCTAGCGTTTTGCAAGCTGACGGTCGGTTAAGACTCGTATAAAGTTCGGGTGAACACAAATATGATATAATGTTCGGGTGAACACAAATAATCTTCATCACTTTAGTACATACAATCATTATAGATAAAATTCTTTTACCCAAGTCACTTGGGGGCTCTTAAATTTATATGAGCCGTTGTATAGTAAGTGTTCTTCATCTTAGTCATTGCAAAGTTTTTATTCTTATTATTTATCACTCCTTTTTTCGACACGAGTGTGTGGTCACTAGCAGGGGAGCCTAATTTTCCTCTCAAAGCCGCTAGAGTTTAGTTTGCTAAACTAGCCTAAAGAGAAGTACTCCTAGTCTTTAGATAGGATGTGTCATGTTAAAACACGATAGAAGCACTTTTTTTCTAAAGTCCAATTTTCAGATTGGCACCGAACACTTGATCTTGTTCGGATGTCAGGTTTTCACTGATGTTTTTTGGTTTTCCAAGCCTATGGCACTTTTTAACTATTTGTGTGTTTCCAGCATAAGTCTCGCAGTGCAATGCCGGACACCTTTAGAGATTCGGCACAAACATTCCCGGACACTACTATATATGCATCGGTTTCGAATTGTGTCTTCAGTCAATAGTTGGGTTGCCCGGCTCCTGTGCTTGCCTCCTATGTTCCGCTTTGTTCGGCTAGGTGTGCAAAGGGAGAACCACTGCGATTGTGCTTCCAGCTGGCATGGTTAAGCACCTCAGTGGAGAAAGCCGAAAACTGACTGTCACAATAGGCGTAAACTAGTCAGCGATCCGATGACTATGTTAAATGACGGGTCGTTCATAGCATTGGCCGAAGTGTTTACGGCTTGACCTCGGATGTCGCCGAACACTAACCGGGGGCTCATAGCTAGCTTCCCTAGTTCAAAGCTCCTATGACTAAGCGAAAGTTATAAACCCCGCATATCTAATTGCCTCGTTTCTGCTAACACAACCACCTTCGGGCACCGAGACGTCGGCTAAGGGCTGTTTTGTTATTGCGGAAACACCCTGCGTAGTATCTACCAAGGGGTAGAGGCCGACGATGGGCCACTTTCAATTGATAAATGGTCGCAATGGAGTCAAAATAATGATGTAAAGTACTTGGATACATCGAATCATTACACATAATCTGTGATTTTACTCTGGATATCGATCCTTAATTCGACCACCCGTGCCCACATTAAGGCTCGGGGGCTATTGGGATTTGCACTCATTATTTACAAATATCAAAAGGGCACATCGATCCCCTGATCTGGTGTTGCCAGCCGACCAGTGTCTCGGGGGCTACTGCATTGCCTCTTCAATGCAGAAAATTCAAAGGGCTCAGTGTTCGGCTTGATCAAACAATGGGAAAGCGCGTCTTCGGACAACAATAAGTACCATCTGGACCTATCTGGCATCAAGGTAATATATCACGGCGACTTCTCACGACCCTCTCTCAGGGGCCCGTTCACCGATCACTATTATCTCTGATATATTACATTGCGTTTTTTATTCCTATGTATGCTGCCGAGCTAGGAGTTGATCCTCAGGCATATTTCGCGCATCGACCTGAGTCTCAGGGGCTACCGGGAACATCGGTTTTATGCTTGCCTTCAGGTGCATCTCGGGTTTTAGATCGATACACACCTTGAGGGCTACTAGATATACATCGACAGAGAATAAACTGCACCAGTTAAAAATATTCACAAAAAATCAGCCCGCGGTCGGGGTGGTGCACCACCTTGGCAGCAGTCCGGCATAAAGCTCGGGAGCTAGAGGCTAGCTCCATAGAGGGCATTTCCGGCATTAAGCTCGGCTAAACTCCTTCAACTTTTTTGGACCAAGATGATCTATGACATCTTGGATATAGTCCGGCGTTGGAGCTTGGACACAGTCCGTCGTTGGAGCCACTACAAAAAAAGACACATCCGTGACATTTTAGGCCGAACGAAATTTTTTTTCTGTCATACATATGACACTTCTATGACGATAATTGTGACAAAACCCGGTATCATCATAGATGTGGTGGGCTCCTACTTCTATGACAAAAAATCATGAGAGAAAATGGGCTTTTCGTCCTGGGCGGGCCGGAGACGCAGCTGCATGACATTCTTTGGGCCGTCCATGACGGAAAAAACCGTGGTAGAAGTGAGGGCGAGGAAAATTTTAGGAAGTTCCCGGTTACGGTGGGAGGTCGGGGGCCGAGCGATGCGCGCTTCTCTCGTACACAAACGCGCGTGTGTGTGAGGAGTTGGCTCTAACTAAACCCGAGCAAGGCGTTGGGCTCTAACTGAACCCGAGCGATTGCACTGCAGCCTACGTGTTACTGAACCCGAGCGATCGATCGATGGCTGTTAACTGAACTTGATCGAGCGATTCCTTCGCTACTTCTGCTAACTGAAGCCGATCGATGCTGCCTCTGGATGAACAGTGAGTGTTGGGGGGGGGGGTGGATGAACAGGACCCCGTGGTGTTGCCTCTGGATGAACAGGACCCCGATCGATCGAGCCGGTTGGGGCTGGCTGAACAGGACCCCGTGGAGGGCGGGATGAACAGGACCACCCCGTGGAGGGCAGGATGAATAGTAGACGGTGGAGGGCAGGATGAACATTAGCCTGTGGAGGGGTGGTTGAACAGGAGCCCGTGGAGAGGGCTGGTTGAACAGTAGCCGGTGGAGTAGCGCGCGGTCGAGGCTGGATGAAGAGGAGCCCGTGGATGAACAGTCGCAGGTGGAGGCTGGAGGAGGTCGACGGTGGATGAACAGTGTCTCGAGGAGGCTGGAGGGGGTCGACGATGGAGATGGAATGTTCCCGTGGAGTCCCGTTTTGCAGTACACCACACCCCTCCTGATGAACAGGACCCCCGTTTCGACCGTAGCACTCCAACACAAGTCCGTTTCGTCCGTTTTGCGGTACGCCACACCCCTCCCGATCAACAGGACCCCCCTTTCGACCGTAGGAGGTCAGTTTCCTCCGTTTTGCGGTGCGCCAGACCCCTCCCGATGAACAGGATCCCGTTTCGAATGTGGCCGGTCGAACACAAGGTCGTTTCCTCCATTCTGCAGTACGCCGGGCCTCGTTTCCATTGCCTGTTCCGTCCAAGCCCTCCCAATACGGGGACTTTCTGGTAGATGGCCTCGACATTTACTCAAGCTATGAAAATGCACTATAATTTGCTTGTCATCAATGCCTGCAAATCTCTGTCTCTCTCAACATAGTAGATCATCATTAGACACTAAATCCTTCAATGAGCTTGCAAAATGCTTGCATTAGATCCCTCATTAGACACTATATGTTCATCACCAGGAGCATGTAAAATGTTTGCATCAAATCCTTCATTAGCAGTCTGTTCATTAGACACTTCAGGCTCAAGAACAAAATGAGCTTGTATGTTTGCACCGGAAACTTGATTAGATACATCAGATTCAGTCAGTTCAGTATTGATTGGGGGAGTTAAAAAATAAGTAGAAATTGGTTTCATTTTCTCATAGATTCCCTACATACAGGTTGCACATGAGCTTGTATGTTTGCACCGTCAGGTTTAACTATTGGCCAGAAATTGAAGAGTTAAATTAGATATAATCAGGGTTGTGATGTACCTGCTCATTGCGCATGCTACTCTTGCAAGCTGTGACTGTCCGTTTGCACAAGCTCGATGCCATGCCCGTGTTGCTGCCGCTGCCTCCCACGTAGGCTACACCCAGGGTTGGATCTTCATCTTCTTGTCCTTCCGTTCGCTTGAAGCCCGGCGACCGCCCTCTAACGAGGGCGCAAGGAAGTGCTGTGCCGGTCTGTCCAACAGCGGCTAGGTTAGGAGCGAACCAGACTGGAGGCTGGAGCGAATGAATTGGTATTTTTCCTGCTGTCGATCGATATGGGAGGCGCTCGTTTGGGTTGCGAGCCTGCTATAGGGCCTGCCTTGCACTTATGTTATTGGCCCATCCAAATTGAAACATTTTTCTTCATTTTTTATATTGCCTACTCATGCGTTGGGACGAACAAAACTAGCGTGGGCCAACCTGGACGACTCAAACTAGGTGCACACTTTCCAGCCACCCGAGGCGGCCGCCCATACCACCCCCTATGGTGGCGTCGCCCCTTTTTGTGTGTATGATTGGATCGTGAAAAATATTCGAGTGGTGCTTTTGATTTACCCATAGAATGGTTGAATTGCTTGTTTCTATGAACTGAGTTCGCCAATAATGTGAAGGATGCCAGTCTTTTCATCCTATTGTAGATTGCTTAGATCTCGATATGCCAAAAGTAATTGCATGAAATATACAGTAAAAGCCAGTGTGATATGTTTGGCTACAACTAGTCTGACTACACGTCCTCATATAACATATCAAGGACGGACCATCTTACTAGATTAACCATTCGACTTACCCATGCAGTGTGGGAAGAAAGAAGTATTGGGACTGCGTATCCAAGCAATTGATGCCATGGACTCCTTCGTACAACCTTGTAAGCGAAAAAGAAGTTGCAGTGTGCCTGTACAAAGAACTAGCAGAAGTTCAGTTACCTGCTTCTCGGAATTTTATTTAGCCACTTATTGCAAAATTGTTCAATTACGTTGCTTGGCTTAATTTAGTTTGCTACTGATTACATAATGGCACAGCCTGTTAATCATATTGTAGACTACGCCTATCTATGTGTTTGATACTTACTATTAAGAATTACCTGTTTGCCTTAACTTAAATATCTACTTGTTTGTTTAACTGCTTTGCTGCTGCAACAGTGGGTTACAATGATGTTAATAACTACTTTTCAGCATCCAATTGAAACTCTTTAATTCCTTGTTTGTTTAACTGGTTTGCTGTTATAACTCCCAGTTGAGATGTTTTGCTAACTTCAACTTTGCTGAATCCAATCGAAACTTTAATGGAAAAATAGGTTAGCCCAAGATCAAAGAGCGAGGTCCCCATGGACGTTGCATCATCCCACAGCAGTGGCACTGGCCCAATCGTGCATTATGAATTGCCAACTGCTGATGCTCTAGAGGCTAAACTAGTGGTAGAAAGAGATTCTGCTTCTGCACTTAGAGATGAAGTTGACATGTTGAGGAAGCAAACAGCACAATCACAAGCAGTACTCAAGACAACCATTAAATATTTGGTGGATTTCAAAACGAAGCAAGCTGAGACTGACCAGATTGCTAAGGTCCTGAAGGAAAAAAGGAAATTATATTCCTACTTGGTAAATCATAGGTGAAATGTTCTTTCCATAATTGAATAACCTTTGTGTTGTCTGTTCATGTAATCAATCAAACCATTTGTTTTAGAGATCATGTAATAATTGTTTTTTTGTTTTTTTGTTTGTAATTTTATTTGAGCACAAGTATGTATTAATTGATAAGACTCGGAGACATTTCATTTGGATTGCTGTGCCAGACCTACAAATATGCCAATCGGGCTGAATGTGCATTCGGCAATAATAGTATAGATGGACCAGAAGTGGGACACATCGGAAAGGGCCAAGATGCTGGCTAAAAAAAGGATGCTGTTGTAGCCAAAAAAAAGTACAGCGGCCTGGCTTATGTATGTTAGTTGATATTATTGATCCATATACTCTATAAGTGTTTATATGTCTGTTAGTTCCGTACATTCTTGGTTGATTGACTCGGTATTTGAATCTTGATACATCGCTTGTGTACATATCTAAATGGTAGTACACATTATGCTGCGTGTGACATTTCAGTTGGACATGAAGTGTTCCAAATATTCGACTTCACCTTAAACTGGATTCTAGTTTCTGAATTTGAGTATCGGCATTTGTAAACCATATTCATATATGACAGTGGAATACATCTTTGTCGTCCTTTTGAATGATTTATAAAGATTCATATAGGAAGAAAAAATGGATTCGAATTTAGTTGCCAGGGTAAACGTGGATGCTTATTGTCCCAAAATTCGAAAGAAACAACAAAATGTCCACTCCCACATCGGCTTCCCGAAGCCAAGTGTTTGGGGGATGGAAATTACTGTCTACCCATTACACGGACAATCCATCGGCCCGATTTCCACTTCTCTAAATAGGGGTAGGTTAGTAACTTCAATTAGACGTGACACAACCGCCTCTGAGCCCATTCTGACACGGTGGGCGTCAAACATGGGCGGCAAAACTCATTTGATTCAAGCTCGTCCGAAAGACCTCTATTTCTCCCTCCATTCCCCATTCATACACGGTGGGCAGCAAAACACCCTCTCCTCGTCCGAAATAGATGTAGGCTAATATTTTAAATAGGGACAGATGTGTAACTTCCATCAGACATGACACAACCGCGCTACCTATCAGCCCCGTTCATACACCGTGGGCGCCAACCGTGGGCGGCAAAACACCCTCTCTTCGCCTGAAATCGATGTAGGCTAATATTTTAAATAGGGGCAGATGTGTAACTTCCATCAGACATGACACAACCGCCCTACCTGTCAGCCTCGTTCAGACACCGTGGGTGCCAACCGTGGGCGGCAAAACACCCTCTCCTCGCCCAAAATAGTTACCGGCAAATATTTGGGAGATGCGAGATTACCGTCCTATCCCCAACCGACGAGACGTCCAAATTAGAAACGGGGGATAAGTTCGTAACTTTCCCATATTTCAGATAGGCGCGTCCCAAAAACGTGGTTCCCCGTACCTCTCCATCCATTTTCCCATTCATACACCGTCCGTGCTAGAACACCCCATTCCCACACGAGCCTCCGTCCGCCACCCCATCCATCGCCGCCGTCCTCCACCACATCCATCGCCACCGTCCTCCACCATGCCGGAGCGCCTACCAAGACCGCGTCATCCACTGCTAGAGATGGACGTTTCTCATCCACGGCGATGGACCAATAGCCTTGCATCATGTCCTCTCGCTTCATCAGCGCCGTCATCCTCTTTGCCGGGGCCGCTCACACGACCTTCTCTTCCACTGCAACGGGACTTATCCCCCGATGCACCCGTCTACCGTCGCAGATCTGCTTCAATGCCACCGACAGCCATCGCACCCCCGATGCCTACACGGCGCCGCAAGAGAGGTGGTACTTCATATCTCCTCAACTTTTTGATCTCAACCAGAAAATAGATCTTAACTTGGTTACTCTACTTTCTTTTCATCTCTTAGAATTTAGTTCTTAGTTCGAAGCAAACAATGGATGTTAAATATCATTTCTCCGGTTTGCAGCTTCAAATCTGCCATGGCACAACCATAATACGGTTTAATTGATCATGCTTAGGGTTTAATTGATCGTGTTGGTTCCGTGGTGGTTTCTTTAATAGAAATCAGAGGGGAAACCCTCTTTTGCTAAAAAAATATATGCTTAGAGTTTCCCACTTTTATAGAAATCAGAATACATGCTTTGTGTCATAATAACACTGCTCCACCCATCAAGCTAAACAAGCTTAGTTGTTCAAATACGAATATGATATTATTAAAATAGAGTTGTTTAATTGGTCAGCTAAATGTTCCTAAATTAGTTTCGAAAATGCATGTTCGCCGCTCGGGTGTGTATCTCTGTGTGTGGTCTGGTCAGCACGGTTGGGGAGGTGAAATTTGCATATGCATGGGTTTATAGGGAGACACTCTCCAAGTTGAAACCGCAATGCATTCCATAGATAATCTGACTACTTTTTATATTTTCATGAATCTTGGATTCTGAACAACATCATAATGATTATGAGCTTGCGCGCATGAAAAGATTAAAGCAGAACAATGCCATGGCTGTCAAACTTGGCATTAAGGGACTGAAATCAAGTCTGGATGCAATGCAATGCAAACACTCTATACCTACAGATTCATGCTCAGAATATGATCCTAATAGTGATTCTGAGCTAGAGGGAGACCTAAGTCAATGTAGCTCCCTAGTGGAGGAGTCAGAGGAAGATGCCCTATCTTATTCACCCATCAAGGTACTTACTCTAACTTTCCAAGGTTACATTGCTCGCACATATCTTGCAACTGATGCTTTGCATTGCTTCTACTTTGTTGAACTGCCATTAGCTTAGTTCACACATCGTGTATGTGAATTCGCCCTGCCTATCCATTTTCAGTACATATTCCATCTGTCATCATACCATATTTATCCATTCAAATGTTGTTCTTGTGTATCAGACGTTCAAAAGGAAGAGGGTGATTGCTGATCGTGGAGGAGCACAAGAAAAGTATTTGGAAAAGGTAGTGGCACCTGATAAATCAAATAGCCCATTAGGTGTAGTTGCAATATCACCTGACTCACAAATACCCCAACTCTAGCAGACTCTAGCCCTACTACACTGGTCATTTCTGATGCCCCAACTCAGCAGACCCCAACTGCAGCAAATAGTATGATTATGCCAGTTGACATAGCACCAGCTGTACGACGCAAAACCCCCATTCCAGGAAAGAGTACACCAAATCCAGTTGCCAAATCCCTTTTCGAACCAGAGAGAGCCCCAATTGCAGCAAATAGGACCCATGTTCGATTTCTTCCCAGTTTAGAAGACGAAGCTTATGTTGTTGTCAGGAACTTTGTGTGCATCTTTCCTTCATGGAAAGATTATACCACAGACACAGAACAATTTCTAGTCTTCCTCCGCAACTTACGCATAAGTAATGTACTAATGTTATCCATGGTCATTACTGCATATGTCATACTATTTGCTAGAATGAAATCTTTTAAATAGGCGAGGCGCTAACTGGATTGTGATGACGAGCAAGGGTTGGTTGCGCTTTTCAAGCACTCGTTGATGAAGTATCGTTCCTACCTGAGGCAGGCGCACTTCAACGGCAAGCCTCTGAACGAAATTTCTGTAAAGTCTCCGGTGCTACATTTATCCGACGGTGACTGGAATAATCTTGTTACACATTGGTCTCGGCTGCAGTGTAAGGTACTGTCTATGATACTACATCACAATTTGAACTACATTTCTGAATTTTCCTTAATGTCTCACTTGTACGAAAACTATTAGCAGAAGAACATTCGTTCTCAAGGGACCACAAAATCTCGCAACTATACTGCACACTGCATTGCTCTTGTGAGTACCTCTTGCCCTGTATGACCATACTTACTTTCATAGCTATTTGATTATGTAGCATCACTGCACATGTTAGCCTCGTAATCATCCATTTGGTGGACATTATAAGATCCGTATGGACTCTTGCATAAATTTAGAATCAACCCAATGCTTTTGAAGAGGTTTAGCTCTGCATTCCTCTTGTAAGAACTGAACGTGGTCTATCACTGTACTTACATTAACAGCTACTCCCTCCGTCCCATAATGTAAGAACATTTTGTACAGTACACCAGTGTTCAAAACACTCTTGTATTATGCGAAGAGGGATTGGTTCATTTTGTAGCATTCTGCATCTTATCTCCTCGCCCACCATTTACTAAAAAAGATCAGATCTATATTTAATCTTACCAATAAGTAGAATACACAGACAATGCCAGTGCAGAACTGTAGCCCATTGCTCTTGTCAGTACATTTTGTCCTGTAACACTTGTACTTCCAGGGATTGGTAGTTGATTATGTAGCATCAATCTGCATCTTATCTTCATTATCCTCTATCCCTTCCAGTATTATAATATCTATAATTACTCTCTACAAAATGTAGAGTACATGCAATGCTTATGAAGAAGATTCCATGCTAAAATTCTTGAGTTATCCTTCCCTTGCCATGGAGAAGGGCGTTATAAAGCCGGTGTTAACTGTTAATGTAAGTCAGTCCTTCTAAAGCCTTTATCCTCAACTGCTGTTTAATTTGCTCAAACTCCATATCGTTTACTGCTGTTTAGTTTGCTATTTCTACCAAAATGCATGTTCATAAGAACCGTAAGTTCTAAGTTTTACTTGTAAGACCAAATTCATTATTCATACCATGCACATTACTTAATACTCCCTATATGTATGCTTGTTTTATGGATCTATAATCCAGTGTGTGGTGAAGCAGCCCACGTTTGCACCTTGTCATCGCATGTTTTATCTTACTGATGTGGCTGATGATATGAACAACATGCCATGCACATTATCCAAAATAGATACAATGATTTTCTTTGCCCTTCATCTATGCTTGTTATGTTGACATGGTAATACAGTAGTGTGGTGAAGCTACCCGCATTATGAACAATGCCAAATTATGCTATTGATATTTTGAACATACTCTTTATTTTATAATTTGAAATGGGACAGAATTGACAGAACAGTTATCATCTTTGTTTATACATGTGCAAAACCTGTCATCTCTCTGCTTTGTTTCAGGGTGATATGCCTGATGGCATGCACAAGTCTGCTGAAGGCTGTGAGACAAACCCAACATATATTGCAGCAAAGAAGGCAAAACATCTTGAAGATAGCGAGACAACCCCAAAGTCTTGTCTTGATGCAGTGTTCAAGTTACTTGAGACTAACAGTCAGACAAGCTCACAGAATTCGTTGTCTGAATCAGTTCGACTTCTTCAGTCCCAAGTTCTAGTAGAAAGGCATTCTGCAACTCAACTTTGACTTGAAGTCCTATCTCTAAGGAAGATTGCGGAGAACACCAATGAGAACCTCATCGCTAAACAGCTACACCTAGAAGCTATGACCGACATGCTAGGCCGGTCTCACAGCCTTGCTCAGCAGCTTGCGCAGCAGTTCCCCCGCAAGGCTAACTTTTCTTAAACTGTCTTGGAAGTGGTCTCGGTTCAGTATTAATTTGTTACGCTGCAATGGTGCCTAGTTTTTGTAATCTGCTTTTTCGTTGCGCTTTATGATCACTGGTGGCGAACTTCGACGCCCAGTGGATGTAATATACCTTAAATCCTTTATTGTGTAGTGTAGGTTTATTCTGAGTTACTATGCCATAATTTATTTATTGTATAGAGTAGGCTTGTTCTTAATTCCTACTAGTTACGCAGCAGCCCAAAATGAACCCCGGGCCATGATTGTGCGAATCAAATAACATGCCAAAATTGTCTGGGTCCTTGTTTGGCCCAATCAGCTATCGGCTGCGAGCAGGCCGGATGCAAACCGGGCCGTAGTTAGGCCCAACTATATGACAGGCTTTTAACAGGACGAAATTAATATAGGGCCGAAATGTTAAACGGGCCCTTAACAGGCCAAAACTAATATCAGGCCGAATTACTAAGTGGGCCTTTAGCAAGTGGGCCCAAAAGCATAGTGTCCAGTTGACGGGCCGAATCTGATATGGGCCATAATTGAGCCCAAAGCCTCTTAAAGGGCCGGACCTGATCTGGGCCGTAATTTGGCCCAGAATGTGGTAGCCTTTTAACGGGCCGGATCTCATATGGGCCACTATTAGGCCCGGAGCGTGGCAGGCCATTAATGGACCGGATCAAATATGGGCCGGCATTTGGCCCAAAACATGGCAGCCAGTTAATGGGCCGGCCTACGAGGGTCCTCAAAATCTTGTGGGCCTACAGCTGGGCCGGTCCATTAATGTCGGCGAAATCTCGTGGGCCTTTAGCTGGGCCGGCCCATTATGACCCTCAAGAATCTTGTGGGCCTTTACCTGGGCCGGCCCATTGTGGCACACAAAAATCTTGTGGGCCTTTACCTAGGCTGACCCATTATGGCCCGCAGAATCTTGTGGGCCTTTAGCTGGGCCAGCCCATTATGGTCCGCAAAATCTCATGGGCCCTTAGCTGGGCCGGCCCATTATGGTCTGCAAAATATTGTGGACCTTTAGTTGGGTCGGCCCATTTAAACTTGTTTGGCCGTGCCACGTGTCGACGTATCATAGGCGCCTTCTGTCCAGTGAGTGGATGACATCTGTCCCGACGATGAGCCGACACGTGTTTCCTCTAGCCAATGATGATTTTACACGTGGAAAATCCCCATTGGTCGGGGCTTTTAACGGGTTATCGGATCCAAAACCCAACCCGATAGCTTAACGGCGTTCCGTTACGATGGATGCCACGTGTCGGTCACCGTTGACGAAAGCACTTTTGTGACGCACAATTTATCGTCATGTCATAAATTTGTCATGGATGTACATGCATGACAAAAAAAAGTGACCTACTGTGACACACACGTATCATCACAGAAGTGTATTTTTTTGTAGTAAGCTTAGATACATTTCTGCGTTAGAGCTCGGAAGCAGTCCGGCATTGGTGCTCGGCTGCAGAACATACCTCGAATGCAGTCCGGCATTAGAGCTCGGACACAAGAGGACACTGCCTCCCGAGAACAACTTCAAACTCGAGGTGTGGCATAAAAATAACAAGGCATTGATAAAGGCCGGAAACTTAAAGGGGCTCCTCGAATACCCGACGTGTAAACTCGTCGAATGCATTTCGGCGATCCTCAAGATCGAAGATGAGTAGATTTGTTGAACCAGTTTTCAAGACCGACAACCGAAGATGAAGAACAGTTCAGAAGAATCGAGGAGCGTCCCTAACTTAAAGACAGGTTCAGGGGGCTACTGACGGTGTCCAGGACTAGGGGGGTACTCACCACGTCATCTCCCGATCTGTTAGATTGGGCCGAGGACCCCCATGGCCGTGTACTCATGGGCCAGTTCGGACAGCTGTCGCATACATGGAAGATTCCACAAGACTTGGTGATCAAGATAAGGACTCCTCCCCACCGGCGTATTCGGCTAGGACCCTTGTTATCCTAGGCCTCGGGTGCATTATATAAACCGAGGCCAAGCTAGTCGATAGATCATATACAACAATCATACCATAGGCTAGCTTCTAGGGTTTAGCCTCTACAATCTCATGGTAGATCAACTCTTGTAATACTCATATCATCAAGATCAAGCAAGCAGGACGTAGGGTTATTACCTTCATCGAGAGGGCCCGAACCTGGGTAAACATCATGTCCCCCGCCTCCTGTTACCTTCGATCCTAGACGCATAGTTCGGGACCCCCTACCCGAGATCCGCCGGTTTTGACACCCACATGTATCTTACTAGTTGGTTACCAAATCTCATCCGGGTTTGGCACGACCTCGTACTGCGGGAGCACCACAAGGCCTGCCGCATGAGTTACCATTTCCCTCTCAGGGCCCACGGGACCGAGCTTTAGTGGCTTAGTGAACCGGTGTAGGATCGAAAGTATGTCTAGAGGGGGGGGGGGGGTGATTAGACTACTTGAGCCAATAAAAACTTAACCTTTTCCCAATTTTAGTTCTTGGCAGATTTTAGCTATTTTAGGACAAGTCAAGCAATCATCACACAATTCAAGCAAGCATGCAAAGAGTATATTGCCAGCGGAAAGTAAAGCATGCAAATTGCAGGAATGTAAAGGGAAGGGTTTGGAGAATTCAAACGCAATTGGAGACACGGATGTTTTTCCCGTGGTTCGGATAGCTGGTGCTATCCTACATCCATGTTGATGGAGACTTCAACCCATGAAGGGTAACGGTTGCACGAGTCAACGGAGGGCTCCACCCATGAAGGGTCCACGAAGTAGCAACCTTGTCTATCCCACCATGGCCATCGCCCACGAAGGACTTGCCTCACCAGCGGTAGATCTTCACGAAGTAGGCGATCTCCTTGCCCTTACAAACTCCTTGGTTCAACTCCACAATTTTGTCGGAGGCTCCCAAGTGACACCTAGCCAATCTAGGAGACACCACTCTCCAAGAAGTAACAAATGGTGTGTTGATGAAGAACTCCTTGCTCTTGTGCTTCAAATGATAGTCTCCCCAACACTCAACTCTCTCTCATAGGATTTGGATCTGGTGGAAAGAAGATTTGAGTGGAAAGCAACTTGGGGAAGGCTAGAGATCAAGATTCATATGGTAGGAATGGAATATCTTGGTCTCAACACATGAGTAGTTGGTTCTCTCTCAGAACATATGAATTGGAATTGTGTATGTGTTCTGATGGCTCTCTCCACGAATGAAGAGGAGGTGGAGGGGTATATATAGCCTCCACACAAAATCCAACCGTTACACACAATCTACCAATCTCGGTGGGACCGAATCAACAAACTCGGTCGGACCGAAAAGGTAAACCTAGTGACCGTTAGAGATTTTTCGGTGGGACTGACATGCAACTCGGTAGGACCGATTCTGTTAGGGTTTGGGCATAACGTAATCTCGGTGAGACCGATCACACAAACTCGGTGAGACTGATTTTGGTAATGAGCTAACCAGAGAGTTGGTCAGGCAAACTCGGTGGGACCGATTTGCTCTTTCGGTGAGACCGAAAAGTTACAAAAGGGAAACATAGAGTTTACATTGCAATTTCGGTGGGACCGATTCGCTCTTTCGGTGAGACCGAAAAGTTACGAAAGGGAAACAGAGAGTTTGCAATCCCATCTCGGTCAGACCGAGATCCCTATCGGTAGGACCGAATTGCTAGGGTTTGGCAGTGGCTTATGACAAGTGAAACTCGGTGGCGCCGGATAGAAAGAATCGGTATGACCGAGTTTGGCTTAGGGTTTAGGTCATTTGTGGATATGGGAAAGTGGTTGAGGATTTTGGAGCATATCACTAAGCACATGAAGCAAGAGGCTCATTAGGCAACACCTCATCCCTCCTTGATAGTATTGGCTTTTCCTAAAGACTCAATATGATCTTGGATCACTAAAATATAAAATGAAGAGTCTTGAGCTTTTGAGCTTGCGCCAATCCTTTGTCCTTAGCATTTTGAGGGTTCCACTTTCACATCCATGCCATGCCAATCATTGAGCTTTCCTGAAATAATCATCTTGGAATAGCATTAGCTCAATGAGCTATATGTTGTTATGAATTACCAAAACCACCTTGGGATAGTTGCACTTTCAATCTCCCCCTTTTTGGTAATTGATGACAACATATAGATCAAAGCTTCGACAATGATAATAAGCATGAAATATATCGTCGCTTTGAGAAGTATGTGACAAGTAAGAGCTCCCCCTAAATTTGTGCATATTTAAAATTTGCTTTGGACTGCAAATGCACAAAGAGTTAGAGTCATGGGTTTCTCTTCCATGTCACATATATCTTGGTGGAGCGCTTAAAATGATAAGAATGGAATACATGCACCCATCACCAAGAATAGTGAATGATCACATAAGATAGATAGGATAATAGCATTAAGCACATATTAAGTGTAGCTTATGATCAAACACATGATCATCAATGTCTCACAGATAATGACGTAGTATCTCAAGCACACAAGCAAACAAAGTTCGAAAAACCACCAAATAAAACAAGAGAGAATAAAAACAACACTCTCTCTCGAAGCCTATGATCTATACATTTTCTCCCCCTTTGGCAACAAGTTACCAAAAAGTTCCTAGAAAATGCATAGTGCTAAGTCGACACTCAGGCTTGATCTTCAGGTGGTGGTGGAGAACGGAGCACTCCAAGGACGAAGCCTTCTGTAGACGTGGTCGGAGTCGAGGCTGAAGTGGACGCTGGAGCTGGTGGAACTGAGGCTGTGGCTGGTGTAGAAGTGGTTGCTTTGGTGTCAGCAACTGGCACTGCAGACGACCTCGGACCTTGTGGCACTCTGGCAAAAGCATCAGTTGTAGTCTTGCCTCTCCTCTCCTGCATGTCATCCTGGAGCTGCTCCACTACAGTCTGAATCTCTGTCACTTTGACATCCAAGTCATAGAACTTTTGTTCCATGATCCTCTCTAAGCTTGCCTGGTTTCGAGTTAGGGTGGCTAGTCCTTGCTCAATCCGCAGGGTGGATGCAATCAAGTAACCAAGCCGCTCTTGTTTGGTTTTTAGGAAATATTCAGGTGCCTCCTCTTGAGTAGGCATCTTGGCAGCTTTCTCCTTCCTCGCTTTCTCCTTCTTGGCTTGTGCTTGGGCAGATGATGGTTCATTCTCAGTCATAACAACTTGGTTATCTTCAAAGTCTGGACGGATGGGCAGGTGTTCCTTGTCCAATAAATATATGCCCATGCCCATCTTGGAGTTGATGAGCTCCTGAATCTGTGGGGCATATCCACAGCTCCTATTCTGGTCTGCTGCTGTCCTCTTGATTGTCTCTACCATGAGGCTCATCACCTTGAACTTCTGTGGCACATCAAAGATATGAAGCAAGTTGATTGCATGGCCTCTGATCATCTTGTGCTCTCCAGACTTGGGCAATAAGGTGTGCCTCAGTATCCAATTGATAGTGGGCAGCCCTGATAGAAGATAATGTACTGAGCCAAACTTGAAAGTGTCAAGTGCTTCATTTGGAATCTCCTTGTACATGTTTGAGATTGAGTTGTGGTCCATCTTCTTCTTGGCATAAACGTCCAAGTCATCTGCTTGCTCCTCTGGGGCATTAATCAGCTGAGCCCATTCAGCAACTATAGACTGGTACCTCGTACCCTCTGACATCCAAATTATCCTACCATCTGGATAAAAATGGGTTGTGGAGTAGAACTGCATGATGAGTTCCTCGTTCCACTTTGTGAGCTTCTGCCCAACAAAGTCCTCTACTCCACATGCCTTGAAGCTGTCCTGCACTCCAGGGTAGTACTCTTCGTTGTCCTTGATGTATTGCCAATCGACCCATCTCGTATCACAGACTATTGGCTTCTTGTCTAGCAGCACTGTCTCATAAAAATCTTGCTTCTCCTTGGTGTGAAACCTGTAGTCAACTGCAGTCCTTCTCCTTGAAGCATACGGGTCTGCTTCTCTCCACTTTCGGAGACCTGAATCTCTCCTGAGTTTCATATCCTCAGCCACAGGATGAGCATCATTGTGGTCTGGGATCTTGGGCTTGAGCTTTCTAAGAACATTCTCTTCCTCTTCTTCTGCAGCTTCAGGCACTGGGGCCTTGTTCTTCTCAGTAGCTGGGATGCTTCTTGTATTTCTCTTGGGCTTTGGCTTTGGAGCTGGCTTGGCCTTGGAAGCAGTTGCCCCTGATCTTATGGCATCACCCATCAGCTTGGGTGCCTTTGGTGCTGGTGCAGCTACCTCTTCTTCTTCCTCCCCATCTTCCATGATGGAAGCTTTGCCAAGCACTCTGGCTACAGTTTTCTTCACCCTTTCTTTCCTCTTCTTGACTTCAGCAGCAACTGCCTCTATGGGATTGGGCTTCTTAGTTGAAGCTCTGGCCTTTGACATAGGCTGCCTGCCTGCTGGCCTTTTGATCTTCATCCCTGGTTTTATGACATGTGCTGGCTCAACTCTTTTGGAAGTTGCTTCCTCTTCTGCCACATAATCCTCATCTTCTGAATCTGAGGTTCTCTTCTTTCTCTGTCTTGTGGCAGCTTTAGGCAGATTGCTAGGGGTGCTCCTGCTGCCATCATCTGAGGAACTTGAGGGACTAGTGCCCTCACTCATCTGCACTTGCTGCTCTGACATGTTCTGGCTATCACTTTGGTCTGACATGATGCAAACTCTGAATGCTGACCCTGTGAATAGGTTGTAGATGAGATAGAGTGGATGAGCATCACAAAATGCATAGATTTTTGCAAAAGAATAATTCAAAAACTTATTTTTAGTTTCCCACTGAAAGCATCTCGGATCTACCGATTTTTAAACTCGGTGATACCGAAGCATTTTTGGAACCTAAACTAGTGAACTCGGTCAGACCGAGTCACAGTTCGGTGGCACCGAGACTGCTAGGGTTTCACAGAGTTCCAAAATCGGTCATTCTGAATAGAGCTTGAGACGAGAAAAGCATAGATAGCTAGAAGAGGTTCTTAGGCATTCTTTTCCATCCACTTGGCAAAAGAAAACAAAACCAAACAACCAAAACAACAAGTGGATGTCCTCGAATGAGTAAAATATTCAACCAACATGCTCACACAATAAGATGGCAAATGAAATATGTGACAAAGCATGCACAACCAATTCTAGCATCTATCAAGCAATTTGCGATGACTAGGTCATCTATATATGAGTATATTGACTTAGGATCAAGTGAGAACACTTGATCATAGGTCATACTCATCGTTTAAGCTCAAGTGGGGTTACCACTTTTACATAAAGCATTGTTGTGTTCACATCTTTAGAGTTGCTTTAGCTCAAGTCTTAGAGTAAAGCTCCCCCTAGATGTGATATCCCCCCTAAGAGGGATGAACTAACCTTGGGTTTTGTCCATGATGACTTCATGTAGATGTTGAAGATGTGGATGCTCAATGTTGATGTAGATCACTTGGAGCTATCCATTTGAGTGAATTGCACTTTCAATACCCACATGGGTTAGTCCCACAAGGAACAAACAAGGATATCCATAGACATAGAGTGATGCACACACAAGATGATGTCCATGAAAACTTTTAGGTTACCTTGTCCCTTCTTACCAACAAGAGGGTTTGTGACTCCTTGAACTAGTGCAAGATGTGGAAGTTGATTGCACTTGTTCTTGCCAAAATGATAAGAGTGAAGTATGTTGAAGGAGTCACCCTCAAGAACTATCTAGTTCTTCTTCTTTTGGATCCACACCATCTTGATGGGAATCCTTGGAGTTGTAGTCATACTTGATGAAGTGGAACTTGAAGTGGTCTTGGGAATCCACTTGACTAAGGTCTTAGGAGCTTCTTCAAATGCATCAATTTCCTCTTGAAGCTTGTCCTTGCCTTTTTGCTTGTAGTTTTGTGGTGGAAGATCATCTTGAGCTCGTGTTCCCTTGAAGGAAGTATCATACTTCTCTTGTTGAGGAACAAACTTTGTCTTGGGGTATTGATCTTCTTCCCACTCAACTCCATTGGCATTGAACTTTCGTTCAAAACCAACACCTTGATTCTTCCGGTGCATTCCTTGCTTGCGCACAATTTCCTCGAATTGCTTACTCCCGGCAAGGCTATTGTACACTCCTTTCTCTATAATACCCTTCAATAAGCTATTTTCTTGCTCAAGTGTAACTTGGCTAAGAGAATCATTAGTGGAATCAAGAGAACTACTAGAAGCAACAATATTGGATTTAGCATGATCATTGTTACTACTAGAGGAAGAATCTTTCTTGTTCTTGTTACTAGACTTGACTTGTGTAACGCCCTCGATGCGGCTATAGCTCCCACGTGTCGAGGCACGACTTAGAGACATAACCGCATTGAAAGCAATGTCGCAAGTTAGGCAATCATCACAACAACCCATGTAATATATATAATAAAAGGGGAGATACAATAGTTGGCTTACACTCGCCACGTCACATCAAGGTACATAAATAACATACATCATCCAAACACTCATGGCCCGACTACGGCGCCAAACAAAAGATAACCCAACAAGCGACATAGGTCCCGATCACCCCAACTGGGCACCACTACTGATCATCAGGACAAGACACATAGTAACGCTGAGAATCCTCGTCGTACTCCCACTTGAGCTCAAGCGCGCCATCTGGAGCTGTATCATCGGTCCCTGCATCTGGTGTAATAGTAATCTGTGAGCCACAGGGACTCAGCAATCTCGCACCCTCGCGATCAAGACTATTTAAGCTTAATAGGTAGGATGGGGGTAAATGTAAGTGGAGCTGCAGCAAGCGACTAGCATATATGGCGGCTAACTTATTCGCAAAAGAGAGCGAGAAGAGGAGGCAAGGCGCGAGCGAGAAACTAGAGAGCAACCTGCGCAAACATAACTCCAACACCGTGTCCACTTCCCGGACTCCGCCGAGAAGAGGCCATCATGGTAACACACTCAGTTGATTCATTTTAATTAATTAAGGTTCAAGTTATCTACAACCGGACATTAACAAATTCCCATCTGCCCATAACCGCGGGCACGGCTTTCGAAAGATCAATCCCTGCAGGGGGGTCCCAACTTAGCCCATAACAAGCTCTCACGGTCAACGAAGGAATAGACCTCCACCCAAGACACACCGATCAGACTTGGTATCTCGGTACAACAAGACGGTTCGACAGGTTAAAACAAGTCCAGCAACACCGCACGAATGTGCCGGCAAATCCTGATAGGAGCTGCACATATCTCGTTCTCAGGGCACACTCAGATGAGCTCTCCATACAACTAAAACCAAACCTCGAGTTTCCCCGAGGGGGCGCTGCACAGGACTCTAGTTCGGACCAACACTCAGAGGAGCACTGGCCCCGGGGGGGGGGGGGTTAAAATAAGATGACCCTCGGGCTCCCGAAACCCAAGGGAAAAAGGGGCTAGGTAGCAAATGGTAAAACCAATGTTGGGCATTGCTGGAAAAGCTTTAATCAAGGCGAACTACCAAGGGGTTCCCATTATAGCCCAACCGCGTAAGGGACGCAAAATCCGGGAACATAACACCGATATGACGGAAACTAGGGCGGCAAGAGTGGAACAAAACACTAGGCGAGAGGCCGAGCCTTCCACCCTTTACCGAGTATATAGATGCATTAAGATAACATAGCAATATAATGATATCCCAACAAGTAAATAAATGTTCCAACAAGGAACGTTCTCCAATCTTCACCTGCAGCTAGCAACACTATAAGAAGGGGCTGAGCAAAGCGGTAACATAGCCAATCAACGGTTTGCTAGGACAAAGGTGGGTTAGAGGCTGAACATGGCAATTGGGAGGATGCCAAGCAAGTGGTAGGCATCGTAGCATTGGCATAGCAAAAGAGCGAGCAAACTAGCATAGCAAAGATAGTAGTGATTTCGAGGGTATGATCATCTTGCCTGCACAGTTGTCAGAGTTGACTGGATCCTCAAAAGCAAACTCAACAGGCTCCTCGTTAGCGAACTCGTCTCCCGGCTCTACCCAAACAACACAAACAAGCAACAAGGATACAATCAACCACGTGCAAACTCCAACAATAAGATGCAATGATGGTATGCTATGCGGGATGCGATGCGAGATGCAAAATGCAAGACGTGATAGGAAATTCATGAACCTGGCCTCAACTTGGAAACTAAGTGTGCCACTGGATAGAGGGGATGAAATCGCTTGAAAACGATATAAAGATCTTTGGAATCGGAGTTACGGTTTGGAAATGGCAAGCGTTTTAAGAATGACACCGGTCTGCGATTTATAGCAAGTAGGCATCTAAATGCAACGAAATGAACATGCTAAAGCCACCAAACATGACAACAAAATACATGGCAGGGATGCCCACAAGATGCTTAACAAAACACTAGCACTGAGCCACGACCAAATTCATCCATTATGAGGTTCAAACAAGCATGGCAAAAACGCAAATGCAAAACAGATTTCAGACTTAGTGAAATTAACACTAGTCTGAAATTTCAGATCACGAAGCTCTCTTCGGAGCAGCAAAACAACATGATACATGACCTGATTATGAAAAGTAAGAACATGGCATGGAGCTACTCAACAAGCTTATCAATAGTCCCAAAGTGACCTGGGGCCAAAAGGGATCACAAAATATACTAACAAGCGCACGAACATAGCTCACGCACAATCAGTTTTCAGACTTAGTGAAAACTGAGACATGCTGAAATATAACTCACGAAGGCATGTAAACGAGCTCGATGCACTCACTACCGTGCAAGTCATGGCAAGGAAAGCATACATCCATTAAGAAGGCACAAAATTCTAGCTAGGCATGGCAAGAACAATGGCATAGCATGCACGGATCAATAACAATAGCATCGGCAAAATCGCAAACAAGTTGACGATCTGCCTAGATTTACCACGAAGCAAAAGTAGAGCTCGATTGACTCAATCTAGAGACTCCACATATGCAAACAAAGACATGGATGGATAGAGCATAACATGATTAACAAAACTCCCTTACTGATCATCCTCAAAAGAGGCACGGATCACTAGGAAACAAGCTGAACATATGGTATCACGAACTAAATAATCCCAGACTTTGTGAAAACCACTAAGTCCCTAAAAACAGATTTACCAAGTGCCTCACTTTGCAAGCTTGCACAAGTCACCACACACATCCTAAAAATGCATGGGTTGCACCTCTGGAAAGAAGACAAAATGCTTAACAAATCATATGAAGGACTCACATGCATAGCATGCACACAATAATCATGGCAAAAATGACAAAAGTCTAATATGAACTAGCAGATCTGACAATTATCTCACGAAGCCTCCTTCTAGCAGCATTTCAGGTATCATGATGAACTCAAATGAAAATGATGCAATGGAATGAAATGATGTACATGTCGAGACGAACATTTTGATATACTATATGTCCAAATCGGAGCTACGGATGCGGAGATATGGCAGGTCAAAGTATGCTCGAAAAACTAGGGTTAGGAGGGAAAAGTCAACCGTGATGAAATTTCAGATCTAGATCCGGCCGGAGGTACTGTAGCTGCTCGCCGGAGTTCTTCGAGGTCGCCGGAGAAGATGGCCGGGGCGAGGTCGACCGGTGGAGGAGGGAGGCGAGGCCGGCTCGGGCGGCGGAGCAGCTTGAGGGCGAGGCGGCGGGCGGCGATGGCGGTGGTTGTGGCTCCGCCCACCGCAGCTGGCAGGGACGGCGGCGCGACGAGGAGAAGAATCCGGGTGGCAGCACGCGAGGACCCGGGCCGCGGGGGCCTCCCACGGGCTCGGGCGGGCCGGCGGCGAGGGGATCCGGCGGGGACACGTGGCGCCCCGCGAGTGGCTGCGGGCGGCGGCGGACGTTGTCCGGTCCGCTCCGGACACGTCCGTCGGCGGCGGATCTGGAGTTTTTTTTGAACTAGGGTTTCGAGGGGGAGGAGAGATCCGAAAATTCGGGGGACCTATTTATAGGCATAAGAGGAGCTAGGAGAGTCCAAATGAGGTGCGGTTTTCGGACACGCGATCGTGATCGTACGCTCTAGGACATGGAGCAGAGTTTGGTGGGTTTTGGGCCAAATTGGAGGGGTGCTGGGATGCAACACACACGAGGTCTTTTCGGTCCCTCGGTTAACCGTTGGAGTATCAAACGAAGTCCAAATGATACGAAACTTGACAGGCGGTCTACCGGTAGTAAACCAAGGCCGCATGGCAAGTCTCGTTCCAATCCGGAAATGTTTAATCCCCACACACGAAAGAAAGCTAGAAATGACCACCGGAGGAGAACGAAGCGCCGGAATGCAAAACGGACAACGGGGAAAATGCTCGAATGCATGAGATGAACATGTATGCAAATGCAATGCACATGATGACATGATATGAGATTCATGAAAACAGAAACAACACACGGAGACAAAGACCCGAACCCGAGAAATAAATATAACTTAATGCCGGAAACGGCAAGAGTTGGAGTACAAATTGGGAAAGTTATATCTGGGGCGTTACAACACTCCACCACTATGAAAAGATCTCGTCCTGAGATCTAGGACTGAAAGAACTCCGGGTACTCAGAACGGAGGTGATCCTCGCGTTCCCAGGTAGCTTCACGGTCGGAATGGTGTGACCACTTTACTTTGAGAAATTTGATTGACTTGTTGCGAGTCTTTCGTTCATTCTCTTCAAGGATTGCAACTGGGTGCTCACGATAGGAGAGATCTTCTTGGAACTCAATGTCCTCGAAGTTGACGGTGCGTTCAGGCGTCTTGAAGCACTTTCGGAGTTGGGAGACATGGAACACATCATGAACATTTGCAAAGTTTGAAGGAAGCTCGAGTTGATAGGCGAGGTCGCCTCTCTTGCTGACAATCTTGAAAGGTCCCACGTATCTAGGGGCAAGCATCCCTTTGATACCGAAGCGACGAGTCCCTTTCATAGGAGAGACGCGGAGGTAAACATGATCTCCGATCTCGAAAGCCAAATCACGGTGCTTACTATCATAGTAGCTCTTCTGGCGGGATTGGGCTGCTTTGAGGTTATCACGAATGACCTTGCACATTTCTTCTGCCTCTGTGATTAAGTCATTACCCAGCAGCTGACGTTCATCGGTTTCAGACCAGTTGAGAGGGGTACGGCATTTCCTTCCATACAGAATTTCAAATGGGGCCTTGACCGAACTTGCTTGAAAACTGTTGTTGTATGAGAATTCAGCATAAGGAAGACAATCCTCCCACTTCATGCCGAAGGAGATAACACAAGCCCTGAGCATATCTTCAAGAATCTGGTTGACACGCTCGACTTGACCGCTTGTTTGAGGATGGAAAGCAGTGCTGAAGCGGATGTTGGTGCCCATGGCCTTCTGAAAAGAATCCCAAAACTTGGAGGTAAAGATGCTGCCACGGTCTGAAGATATCACTTGAGGAATACCGTGCAGAGAGACAATTCGAGAGGTATAGAGTTCCAACAATTGAGCTGCAGTGATTGACTCTTTGATAGGCAGAAAGTGAGCCACTTTGGTGAGCTTGTCGATGACAACGAATATAGCATCATTGCCACGCTTGGACTTTGGAAACCCAGTCACGAAGTCCATTTCAATGTGGTCAAACTTCCATTCTGGAATGGCAAGAGGTTGGAGGAGACCTGCTGGCCTTTGGTGTTCTGCCTTCACTCTTCTGCAGACATCACACTCATTCACGAATTGAGCTATCTCGCGCTTCATTATAGTCCACCAATAAGTTTGCTTCAGATCCTGATACATCTTCGTGCTCCCAGGGTGGATGGAGAGGAGGGAATTGTGAGCCTCGTTCATGATCACTTTACGGAGTTCACCTTTGGGTACAACAATTTGATCCTCGAAGAAGAGAGTGTCCTTGTCATCAAGGCGGTAGCACTTGTACTTGGACTGACTCTTTGCGATACCAATCTTCACCTTTTTCACCATAGCATCAAGAAGCTGGGCTTGGCGAATCTGGTCTTCCAAGGTAGGAGAGACTTGAAGGTTGGCGAGGAAACCTTGAGGAACAACTTGCAGATTAAGTTTGCGGAAAGCTTCACAAAGCTCAGGTTGATAAGGCTTAAGAATCAGACTGTTGCAATATGCTTTCCTCCTCAAAGCGTCAGCAATCACATTGGCCTTGCCTGGAGTATACTCGATACTCGGATTATACTCTTGAATCATTTCGACCCAACGAGTTTGTCTGAGGTTGAGATTAGGCTGAGTGAAGATGTACTTGAGACTCTTGTGATCAGTGAAAATGTCCACTTTTCTTCCCAATAGAAGATGTCTCCAAGTCAACAAAGCATGCACAACTGCCACCAACTCGAGATCATGAGTGGGGTAGTTCTTCTCATTAGGCTTCAACTGGCGAGAGGTATAAGCAACAACTTTCTTCTCTTGCATCAGTACAGCACCGAGACCTTGGAGAGAGGCATCACAAAAGACCTCGTACGGCTTGGTTTCATCAGGCGGAGTCAGAACTGGAGCAGTGATCAACTTCTCTTTCAAAGTGTTGAAAGCAATATCACACTCCGGAGACCAAACGTACTTGACGTGCTTCTGGAGAAGATTTGAGAGAGGCTTCGCGATCTTAGAAAAGTTTTCAACGAATCTTCGGTAGTAGCTTGCGAGACCGAGGAAGCTACGGAGTTGCTTCATGTTCTGAGGAGGTTCCCAATTCACAATTGCAGACACATTCTCAGGATTCATGACAATGCCCTTGGCAGAGATGATATGACCAAGATAAAGAACCTCATCGAGCCAAAATTCACACTTGGAGAACTTGGCGTAGAACTGATGTTCCCTGAGCTTATCAGGAACCAAACGCAAGTGCTTGGCATGATCTTCCTTGTTCTTGGAGAAAACCAGAATGTCGTCAAGATAGACCAAGACGAAGTCATTGGTGTAGGGGTTGAAGATGAAGTTCATCATGTGAGAGAACGTCGGAGGAGCGTTGGTGAGGCCAAAAGACATGACAGTGTATTCATATGACCCATAGCTTGTCCTGAAAGCCGTCTTGGGAATATCTTGCTCACGGATTCGAATCTGATGATAACCCATACGGAGATCAAGCTTGGAGAATACTTGGGCACCCTTGAGTTGTTCGAACAGCTCATTGATGATGGGAAGTGGGTATTTGTTCTTGATGGTCTTCTTGTTCAATGGACGATAATCAACACAAAGTCGGTCCGTTCCATCCTTCTTCTTCACAAAAAGAACACCACAACCCCACGTAGAAGAACTAGGCCGGATGAGACCCATTCTTTCTTGAATATCGAGTTGTTTCTTCAGCTCCTTCAACTCTTCAGGTCCGAGCTTGTAAGGATGCTTGCACACAGGTTCCGTACCGGGCTCAAGATCAATAACAAATTCGACTGGCCGGTGCGGAGGCATTCCTGGGAGCTCTTCTGGGAAGACGTCTTGGTACTCACAAACGACTGGAATCTGCAAAATAGCATCCAATTCACCCTTCTCATTGAGAGAAAACAACCGGATGGTATCATCACGAGGGGCAAAGACAATGACATCCTCAAACGAATGAGTCAATTGAATCTGCCTGGCTGCACAATCGAGCTGAGCCTTGTGCTTAGAGAGCCAGTCCAAATGAGGTGCGCGTTGGAGGAGCCATCCTGAAGAGGTTGACCACCATTAGCACATAGATAGACAAATATTGAAGCTGAAACCAACAGAATGAAAATTGCAACATAAAGTCTTCACATCCGAACAAAATGAACAAATGCACTTCTCTTGAAGTGGTCACATATCCCTAAATTGCAAAGCCACGGAGAATTAGGTAGAAGAGGTAAATCAACAAGGGATGGAATCAACATAAGACTTCGAAGCAACTCGAATACCACAACTCAAAATAAAACCTAGGATTGGCTTGCGAAATAAGCCGGAACAAACATATGATAGAGATTTCGTCTGAAGTTTTCATGGTGGGACCTACACGGGCTCGATCGTACATCACCATCATGTACAAGGCAGTGCACATGACATACGAAGCGTCCCCGAGTCAGCATAGCCAAGGACTCTTTAAGACACAACGAGACCACTGTAAAATCGACCGTGAATAGGCGAACCACTAGACATCGAACCCCAATTTCATATCATACATCTGTCGGAAAAGATATCCTAAGAGCTACTTGAATTCCCACCTATGAAACTCCCGAAACTTTCCGGTTATGCAATCAGGTGTTGGGGATACAGGGGAAGCATAATATCTCACCCAAACTAGCAAATTCTACATCCAGCTGTATCCATCCTTCAACACATAACCAAGAAACCTTCGGAAACTATCTACCTCAACCTTCGAAAAGCATCCGTTATACAAGTTATGGCAATACTCCCGAACTCCCGCCCCAGTACTGGGTGGCGTCGAGGTTATCTCACCAACGAACTGCATAAAGGAGATTTTCGATGTCGGCGAACATATCTCAAGTATTCCAGAATTGCAATGATAAAATTATGATGACAACACCTCAGAGCTCAACTCCCCGGGACACTTCCACTAAACCCCTGACAGGAGGCACCAAGACAGTGTTCTCATCATAAGCCATCGGAACGATTCCAAGATACTCGCGTGATCCTAAAAAAAATTCGTGAAATTTGAGAAGAGAAGAGTCAAAACTCTACGTGAGGATGCCTTACCAGAGCGATGAGGACACTGGGAAGTAAAAAGAATTCCTAAGCTCTCCAATATATAATTCCTAAATGACTCAAAACATTTTTCTAGACACAACTCGGCTGCTAAAAACGATCAATCAGTGGGGGCTCCTAAGGTCGGCGAAGGCTCTGATTACCAACTTGTAACGCCCTCGATGCGGCTATAGCTCCCACGTGCCGAGGCACGACTTAGAGACATGACCGCATTGAAAGCAATGTCGCAAGTTAGGCAATCATCACAACATCCCATGTAATATATATAATAAAAGGGGAGATACAATAGTTGGCTTACACTCGCCACATCAAATCAAGGTACATAAAGGACATACATCATCCAAACACTCATGGCCCGACTACGACGCCAAATAAAAGACAACCCAACAAGCGACATAGGTCCCGATCACCCCAACTGGGCACCACTACTGATCATCAGGTAAAGACACATAGTAACGCTGAGAATCCTCGTCGTACTCCCACTTGAGCTCAAGCGCGCCATCTGGAGCTGTATCATCGGTCCCTGCATCTGGTGTAATAGTAATCTGTGAGCCACAGGGACTCAGCAATCTCGCACACTCGCGATCAAGACTATTTAAGCTTAATAGGTAGGATGGGGGTAAATGTAAGTGGAGCTGCAGCAAGCGACTAGCATATATGGTGGCTAACTTATTCGCAAAAGAGAGCGAGAAGAGGAGGCAAGGCGCGAGCGAGAAACTAGAGAGCAACCTGTGCAAACATAACTCCAACACCGTGTCCACTTCCCAGACTCCGCCGAGAAGAGGCCATCATGGTAACACACTCAGTTGATTCATTTTAATTAATTAAGGTTCAAGTTATCTACAACCGGACATTAACAAATTCCCATCTGCCCATAACCGCGGGCACGGCTTTTGAAAGATCAATCCCTGCAGGGGGTCCCAACTTAGCCCATAACAAGCTCTCACGGTCAACGAAGGAATAGACCTCCACCCAAGACACACCGATCAAACTTGGTATCTCGGTACAACAAGACGGTTCGACAGGTTAAAACAAGTCCAGCAACACCGCCCGAATGTGCCGACAAATCCCGATAGGAGCTGCACATATCTCGTTCTCAGGGCACACTCAAATGAGCTCTCCATACAACTAAAACCAAACCTCGAGTTTCCCCGAGGGGACGCTGCACAAGACTCTAGTTCGGACCAACACTCAGAGGAGCACTGGCCCGGGGGGGGGGGGTTAAAATAAGATGACCCTCGGGCTCCGGAAACCCAAGGGAAAAAGGGGCTAGGTGGCAAATGGTAAAACCAATGTTGGGCATTGCTGGAAAAGCTTTAATCAAGGCGAACTATCAAGGGGTTCCCATTATAGCCTAACCGCGTAAGGGACGCAAAATCCGGGAACATAACACCGATATGACGGAAACTAGGGCGGCAAGAGTGGAACAAAACACTAGGCGAGAGGCCGAGCCTTCCACCCTTTACCAAGTATATAGATGCATTAAGATAACATAGCAATATAATGATATCCCAAGAAGTAAATAAATGTTCCAACAAGGAACGTTCTCCAATCTTCACCTGCAGCTAGCAACGCTATAAGAAGGGGCTGAGCAAAGCGGTAACATAGCCAATCAACGGTTTGCTAGGACAAAGGTGGGTTAGAGGCTGAACATGGCAATTGGGAGGATGCCAAGCAAGTGGTAGGCATCGTAGCATTGGCATAGCAAAAGAGCGAGCAAACTAGCATAGCAAAGATAGTAGTGATTTCGAGGGTATGATCATCTTGCCTGCACAGTTGTCAGAGTTGACTGGATCCTCAAAAGCAAACTCAACAGGCTCCTCGTTAGCGAACTCGTCTCCCGGCTCTACCCAAACAACACAAACAAGCAACAAGGATACAATCAACCACGTGCAAACTCCAACAATAAGATGCAATGATGGTATGCTATGCGGGATGCGATGCGAGATGCAAAATGCAAGACGTGATAGGAAATTCATGAACCTGGCCTCAACTTGGAAACTAAGTGTGCCACTGGATAGAGGGGATGAAATCGCTTGAAAACGATATAAAGATCTTTGGAATCGGAGTTACGGTTTGGAAATGGCAAGCGTTTTAAGAATGACACCGGTCTGCGATTTATAGCAAGTAGGCATCTAAATGCAACGAAATGAACATGCTAAAGCCACCAAACATGACAACAAAATACATGGCAGGGATGCCCACAAGATGCTTAACAAAACACTAGCACTGAGCCACGACCAAATTCATCCATTATGAGGTTCAAACAAGCATGGCAAAAACGCAAATGCAAAACAGATTTCAGACTTAGTGAAATTAACACTAGTCTGAAATTTCAGATCACGAAGCTCTCTTCGGAGCAGCAAAACAACATGATACATGACCTGATTATGAAAAGTAAGAACATGGCATGGAGCTACTCAACAAGCTTATCAAAAGTCCCAAAGTGACCTGGGGCCAAAAGGGATCACAAAATATACTAACAAGCGCACGAACATAGCTCACGCACAATCAGTTTTCAGACTTAGTGAAAACTGAGACATGCTGAAATATAACTCACGAAGGCATGTAAACGAGCTCGATGCACTCACTACCGTGCAAGTCATGGCAAGGCAAGCATACATCCATTAAGAAGGCACAAAATGCTAGCTAGGCATGGCAAGAACAATGGCATAGCATGCACAGATCAATAACAATAGCATCGGCAAAATCGCAAACAAGTTGACGATCTGCCCAGATTTACCACGAAGCAAAAGTAGAGCTCGATTGAGTCAAGATAGAGTACTCCAAATATGCAAACAAAGACATGGATGGATAGAGCATAACATGATTAACAAAACGCCCTTACTGATCATCCTCAAAAGAGGCACGAATCACTAGGAAACAAGCTGAACATATGGCATCATGAACTAAATAATCCCAGACTTTGTGAAAACCACTAAGTCCCTGAAAACAGATTTACCAAGTGCCTCACTTTGCAAGCTTGCACAAGTCACCACACACATCCTAAAAATGCATGGGTTGCACCTCTGGAAAGAAGACAAAATGCTTAACAAATCATATGAAGGACTCACAGGCATAGCACGCACACAATAATCATGGCAAAAATGACAAAAGTCAAAGATGAACTAGCAGATCTGACAATTATCTCGCGAAGCCTCCTTCTAGCAGCATTTCGGGTATCAAGATGAACTCAAATGAAAATGATGCAATGGAATGAAATGATGTACATGTCGAGGCGAACATTTTGATATACTATATGTCCAAATCGGAGCTACGGATGCGGAGATATGGCAGGTCAAAGTATGCTCTAAAAACTAGGGTTAGGAGGGAAAAGTCAACCGTGATGAAATTTCAGATCTAGATCCGGCCGGAGTTACTGTAGCTGCTCGCCGGAGTTCTTCGAGGTCGCCGGAGAAGATGGCCGGGGCGATGTTGGCCGGTGGAGGAGGGAGGCGAGGCCGGCTCGGGCGGCGGAGCAGCTTGACGGCGAGGCGGCGGGTGGCGAAGGCGGCGGTGGTGGCTCCGGCCACCGGAGCTGGCAGGGACGGCGCGACAAGGAGAAGAATCCCGGTGGCGGCGCACGAGGACTCGGGCCGCGGGGGCCTCCCACGGGCTTGGGCGGGCCGGCGGCGAGGGGATCCGGCGGGGACACGTGGCGCCCCACGAGTGGCTGCGGGCGGCGGCGGACGTTGTCCGGTCCGCTCCAGACACGTCCGTCGGCGGCGGATCTGGAGTTTTTTTTGAACTAGGGTTTCGAGGGGGAGGAGAGATCCGAAAATTCGGGGGACCTATTTATAGGCATAAGTGGAGTTATGAGAGTCCAAATGAGGTGCGGTTTTCGGCCACGCGATCGTGATCGAACGCTCTAGGATGTGGAGCAGAGTTTGGTGGGTTTTGGGCCAAATTGGAGGGGTGTTGGGCTGCAACACACATGAGGCCTTTTCGGTCCCTCGGTTAACCGTTGGAGTATCAAACGAAGTCCAAATGATACGAAACTTGACAGGCGGTCTACCGGTAGTAAACCAAGGCCGCATGGCAAGTCTCATTCCAATCCGGAAATGTTTAATCCCCACACACGAAAGAAAGCTAGAAATGACCACCGAAGGAGAACGAAGCGCCGAAATGCAAAACGGACAATGGGGAAAATGCTCGCATGCATGAGATGAACATGTATGCAAATGCAATGCACATGATGACATGATATGAGATGCATGAAAACGAAAACAACACACGGAGACAAAGACCCGAACCCGAGAAATAAATATAACTTAATGCCGGAAACGGCAAGAGTTCGAGTACAAATTGGGAAAGTTATATCTGGGGCGTTACAACTTGAGGCATGTAAGTGGATAGGAGTAAACGCTTGACACTGTAAGAAGAACTTTTCTTGCGGAGATCATCATTGATTGCTTTTAAAAACTCATGCTCTTGCTCAAGATTGAGCTTTTCAAAGCGTAATTTCTCATGAGCTCTTAAAAGTTCTCGATGATCTTCGAAGATAGTTTCATGAGCTAACTTAAGAGTGTTTAGTTCTTTAGTTAGAGCCTCAATCTTCTCCTTATCATTGTCATTCGTTTTATATTGATTAGCATGATTAATTGACGTTTCATCATAGTATTCATCACTAGAGTTGTCAACAAGCAAATCATCATCACCTAGCAAGTCATCTTCATCACTATTAAAACAAGCAAATCATCATCACCTAACTCGGGGTGTGTTACCTTAGGACCTTTGGCCATGAGGCATCTTCCAATTCCTTTATTTGGTGAGTCAAATATGTCGTAGGAGTTGGATGACACAAGTGCTAGACCGGCAACACCTTCATCTTGAGTATCTTCGGAGTCGGAGTGATAACTTCTCTCGGAGTGGCTGTCGGAGTCGGAGCCGGATACCCATTCACCAACATGAGCTTGATGTCTTTGTTTTGTGTAGCTCCTTGATGATTTTTCCTTCCTTTCCGAATCCTTGCTTCTCCGTGAGTATCTTCGTTCATAACGATCATCTCTACTCCTTCTCTCTCTTGGTGGTGATTCTTTGCTTCTTCTTTTTGGAGAATCTTCTCTTCTCTTGTAGGGAGCCGTTGTCGGGTTTCGGGTTCAGGCAGACCCTTAAGGTTCGAACACTGGGGTGCACGCGGAAATCTCGGTTTCAACCTCTCCGTCTCGATGGGATCTAAACTACTAAAAGAGCTGCACGAAAGACACAAGATTTATACTGGTTCGGGCCACCGATGTGGTGTAATACCCTACTCCAGTGTGTGGTGGATGGATTGCCTCCTGGGGCTGGTGTGGATGAACAATACAAGGAAAACAGCCTCGCGAGGGTCTGTTCTCGGCTGTGGTGATGAGCTGCTATGAAGAGTTCAGTCACCCTCTCTCTCTCTCTCTCTCCCTACTTGCGAACCGAACGAGCCAACCAAAAACCGAACCGAACCCCTTGCTATGTGGGTGGCTAGTCCTATTTATAGAGGCCCTGGTCCTCTCCCCAAATATTGCGCGGGAAGGGATCCAACAATGGCGGGCTAATTTGAAGGGGGACAGCGAGTACATCTATCCTGACAAAAGCAGTCTTCGCCTGCCAAAGGCTCTGGTGATGACGCCGCGCTGGGCTGCATGGTGACCTCCGCCTCGTAGTCCTCCTGGCCTTGGCCTCGTTGCACCGAAGTGGCAACCTTTGCCTGATGCCTCGGTACTCCGCGGATACGCTTGCCCCCTTTGCACCAAAGAGGAAAGAAGGACGCTGTGCGCGCTGGCACCCACCTGGCACCCCGTGTCGTCATGACTTGCGTCATGGGCACCTCGCGAGGTACCCCGCCTTGAACTCTCCGCCTCCTCGCGAGCCAGCCTGACGAGGCTGTGCCTGAGGATGCGCCGTGTTGTCCGCCTCGCGAGGCATGGCCCCTCGCGAGGGTCTTGAGCCTCGTGTCGATGAAGTTGGGCCGCGCTGGGCCCCCACTTGAGCCACGCCGCAGGCCGCAGGCAGGCAAGTCTGGGGACCCCCATTCCCAGAACGCCGACAGTAGCCCCCGGGCCCAAGGCGTGCATGGACTTGGCCGTGCCGAGAGGCAAAAGGGCAAGGGCGAAGCACCGTGGGCCAAAACAGCCTGCGGCCTTGGACGCCGCGTGGCGGTTGATTGGACGTGGGCGGCACCGTTCCCCCACGCTTCCTTATTGTGCGCCCTGCTAGGTTGACTGGTAGTTGTACACAGCCGCCCCCTTCCCTATTGCTTGGGTGTCCTCTGTTTTTCCTTCTTTCGAGCCCCTCCCCCTGCCTCCAATCCAATCTCGAATCCCCCCGCCTCCTTCCCATCGCCATGGCTCCGACGGGGAAGGAGAGAGCAGAGAAATCCGTGCCTTCGTCTTGTGCGCCGCTAGCGGTGTCCCCCCTCGTCGGTCGATCGACTGTGCTCAACCAAGAGTGCCTGGACAGGGACAGCTTGGCCCTGGCCACCGTCTTCAACGAGTGCGGAAGGACGACTGCCTGGCCCGCGTCCCACATCTCCATTGACAGGACAGCCACTGAGGTCCCATGTTTTACCGATGCCTTGTGGGCGGGCCTGGTCCCCCCTTTCTCCGATTTCTTCAATGCCGTGCTTTCGCATTATCAGATCCACTTAATGCATCTAAGTCCTGAGTCCATCGCCCTCCTTTCGGTCTTTGCCTTCGTTTGCGAAGCCATGGTGGGCGTCCCTCCTTCGGTCGCCCTGCTGCGCCACTTGTTCTCACTGCGTCTTGTCGATCCTTCCCAGCGCTGGGCATGCGTGAGCTTTGCTGCCAAGCCTGCATCCGAGGCATCTGGAATTGACTTCCAACTCCCCCAGCCCGCGGCCGGGTTCCGCGAGCGATGGTTGTATGTGGACGCAGGGGTGCCCAGCCCCCTGCTATCGGAGCCGACCTCGCCTGCCGTCCCCAATTCGGATTGGGGCTAGGAGACGCTGAAGAGCCCTCGACTTGTCTTCATCTGGCCCCGCTTCGCACTCCTGAGGAAACTTGGCGTGACAGCGCCCAAAGTGGTGAAGGAGTTTCTGTTGTGCCATGTCGCTCCCCTGCAGCGGCACTCTCACCGAATGTGGGCCTTCCGGGGGCGCGAGGACGACATGAGGATCCAGGAAGAAGACCTGGCTCCCGCGGCGCTGAAGTCGACGCTCCTGACTTTGGCCGGGGACCCCAATCCTGACAACATCCGGCAAGACGGGGCCTTGCTATATCTCTGTCAGAGCAAGGCTGACTTCGTGAAGCAGATGCCCGACTTCAATGAGTGGGGGCTGCGCCCCGCCAGTCTCCAAGGGCCTCGTGAGAACCCTGTAGTGGTCACTCCCCTCCCAATCGGCCAAGGCGACTCCTCCTCAAGCGGCGGAGAAGGGAGACACGAGGCGCCTGAGGCCGAGGAGGCTCCGGAGGAGGGGGCAGCGTTGTGCACCGCTCGTGAGGGGACGGCTCCGGAGGATGGTGCGGCGCCTGAGGCTGCTCGCGCGGGGGCAGCTCCAGAGGAGGGTGCAGCGCCCGAGGCTGCTCATGATGAGACAACTCCCGAGGCCCGTACTGCTGCGGCTGAAGGTAGTAGGCGGCCGTTCCCAGCGCGAGGGGCTAGGGCCTTGGAGGCCCTAGTCCCGGCTTCTGACGAGGTGATTGGTGGCACGCGCCAGGCGGGCGCTCCCGATGCGGGCCGTCCTGGTGCCTCGTCCTCGCGGCAGGTTGATCCTTGCGCTCTTCTCTTGGGCCGCTTCCGCGTGGACTTCGAGGCCCTCCGGAGGAAGAGGGAGGCTCTGGGTGTTGACTCCCCTTGTCGAGTGCTGAAGCGCAGGAAGTACTTCGCCACTGACGAGTAAGTCTTTTTCCTCTGTGACTCCCGATCCTCTTGTTGCTTTCGCTGATTCTTGCTCTGCAGGCCCCTTCCGACTGAGATCGCGGGAGTCACCGATGCACCACCTCCCTCGGCTTCGCCTCCTCCGCCATCCTCAAGTGCTCCGAGCAGCTCTGCCCTCGTGGTGAGGACGGCTGATGGGGCGGATCGTCCCGAGGTACGCCGCGGCCCTTCTTTCCCCACGCTTTTCCTTCGCGGGCCTTCTCAGGGGATAGCCAGTCTGTCGAGTACCTCCCGTCTGGCCTTGGACTGCGACTGGTTGAGGCGCCACCTACGCCCCTCATCTGGAGGCGGGCTGGCCCTTGGTCGGGCTTCTGATGTGGCGCGTCCAGCCGTCGCGAGGCCGCCAGCCCCCAGCCCCCTGCCCGGAGGGGGAACGATGACCCGCAGCCCCCGGCGCCTGCTTGGGGCGGATGATGACGTGGAATGTGTGCTCGAGCGCGCTCGGGAGCGCCGCTCTCGCCGCCAAGGGTTCCTTCGACGAGCGACCGACGCGGTGGACCTGCTTGGGGAAGAGCTTGCCGCTGAAGATGCTCGCCTGGAGGCCGAGGGCCTACACCTAGCTGCAGGGAGGCACGAGCTGGTGGCCGTCGTCGCCCTTGCGTGCCGCCAACGCGACCTTGACGATGAAGAAGCGAAGGCGTCGCTGGAGGCCTCCCGAGTGGCCCGCTCCCAGGCCATCGAGGATGCCCGGAGAGCTGAAGGGTGGCGAGAGGCGGTGGAGGAGCGAGCTCACGAGCTCCTGGCCCGATGCCACTCGTTGGAGGAGCTAGCGGAGCTGCGCGAGGCAGCCCTCGCATCGATGGAGGTGGCCTCCGGAGACCTAGCTGAGCTTCAGAAGCGTGAGGAAGCGTTGGTGTTGGAGGCCGCCGAACGCTCCCGTGAGTACGAGAGGCTGGAGACGAGGGAGCGTCTAGTGACGCAGGCGGAGGACGGCGTCGCTGCGCGGGAAGCGCGTGTCCTGGAGGAGGTTTGTCGTTGGGTGGTGATGGCGCGCCAAGGCCTCAAGCGTGAGTTCGAGGGGAAGCTAGGGATGATCCGGGCCGAAACCGAAGGCAGAACCGCAGCCCTGAGGACCCAACGGTACGAGGCGATGCGGCTGGCCGACGCCTCCCGGGCCGCCCTTGAGGCAGTGCAGAAAGAGTTGGCCGCCTCTCAAGCCGAGGTGCTCCGCCTTCGCCAACGGATGGAAGAGGCGGAGGCCGTCGAGCGCCAAAACGCCGACGAAATACGCCAGCAGCGGCTCCTGGAGCACGCGCATGGCCCAATGTTCACCATGCTCAGGGAGAGGGCCAACTCGGCCTTGGGCAACATCTGCGAGGCGTCCGTCGGTGAGCCACACACGATCAACTACGCCGGTAACCTGCAGTTCTTCACCGCCGTGGTGGCGCAGCTGGAGGCACGGTCGGTTAGGGACGACAGGTTGGTGGAGGAGAGGAGTCGCGCCTTGCTCAAGCGCGCCTTCTCCCGTGTCTTCAGCCATCTTCAGAACATGAATCCCCGCTTCGACTTCGACGCTGTCATCGCCCCGGTCCCCCAGGCCGTCCGGGACGACCTGTGGCGCTGGGTGGAGGATAACATGGACGCCCTCGTCAGGGCCTTCACTTCGGACGACAGCGACGTGGTCGTGGGTGCTGACGAGGATGGCGCGGCGAGCGGTCCTGACGCCGCCGGCAGCGACGCAGGAGTTGATGGCGAGCTCGGCGACTCCAGCGAGGCCTTAGGAGGTGCTTTCGGGGACGCATTGGGGGATTGGTCCGACTGAGAGTGTATCGCTCCTGTCTTTTTCACTCTGCATGAATAGAACTCAGGCTTTTGACCTGGTGGTGTGTGAGAGCATTTTGGGAGGGGAAGCCCCTCATGTGAAAACCTGTGTCTATCATATCAGTAGTAACCAAATCGCGCTCGCGCCTGATGATGGGCTGGTTTACCTTTGTCCCATGCTGGTTACGAGGCGGCCTGTAGGAGGGCGCGACGCCTTGGGCGCTTTCTAGATGGGTCCTTAGGATGTGAGGTTGTCGCTGATGAGAAACTCCTCATGCGTTGGCCTTCTCCACGGGCCCTGGGCCTTCTCCCGAACGCGATGACTTCACAAGCACTCGCCTTGCTTCGCAGGCTCCGGGCCTTTCCCTCGAGCGCAAGAGCTTCACAGGCACTCGCCTTGCTTCACAGGCTCTGGGCCTTTTCCTCGAGCGCGAGAGCTTCACAGGCACTCGCCTTGCTTCATAGGCTCTGGGCCTCTTCCTCGAGCGCGAGAGCTTCACAGGCACTCGCCTTGCTTCACAGGCTCTGGGCCTTTTCCTCGAGCGCGTGAGCTTCACAGGCACTCGCCTTGCTTCACAGGCTTTGGGCCTCTTCCTCGAGCGCGAGAGCTTCACAGGCACTCGCCTTGCTTCATAGGCTCTGGGACTTTTCCTCGAGCGTGTGAGCTTCACAGGCACTCGCCTTGCTTCACAGGCTCTGGGCCTTTTCCTCGAGCGCGAGAGCTTCACATGCACTCGCCTTGCTTCACAGGCTCTGGGCCTTTTCCTCGAGCGCGTGAGCTTCACAGGCACTCGCCTTGCTTCACAGGCTCTGGGCCTTTTCCTCGAGCGCGAGAGCTTCACAGGCACTCGCCTTGCTTCACAGGCTCTGGGCCTTTTCCTCGAGCGCGAGAGCTTCACAGGCTCTGGGCCTTTTCCGGATAGGACAACCTCCGCAGGCACCCGAAAATCCTCTCGAGAGGGAGCAACAGCGGCAGCCTGGGCTGCGCACTAGCCTGGCCTGACCCGGCTCGCGAGGGGCTCGCAAGGGGAGGCAGCTGTGACGGAGCGGCAACCAAAACGCGAGAAACGGCTCGAGCGAGAATAAGCACCCCTTCCCCGAACACACGCAAATCTAAAATTCGAATCCAACTTAAATCCAGCGGGGGAAAGCAATAGCCAAAGGGAAAGGCAACAAATGGCAGACAAAAAAGCCGCGTCCGGCACCTAATCTAGTCTTCGATGTCTTCTCACCAGCGCGGAGCTAAGTGCTGTCCACTGGGCGTGGGAGGGAGCCCAGGGCCTGAGGCCGGCACCCCTGAGACTCCAGGGCGTGTACAGCCCAACTCATTATTACGTGAGAGTGTCATGGGGCGGCGAGATTCACAGGCACTGGGCCTTCTTCACAGGTACTGGCCTTGCTTCATATCGCCAGATGAGGGCCCCGCCTTGCGCCACACTCTAGTGCCATCAGCAACGACCGGAACCCAGGACGCCGCCCGATGGGGTAGAGCGGTCGCCAGCGGTTCCCCCGACGACCACGAGTCCTCTGCCAGGGGCAGGCCCTGAGGCACCTCCCCAGTAGAGGGCCTGCTTCCTGAGAACGCCTCGCTCCGAACACCGTGGTGGTGATGTCGGATCCCGGCCCCTCCCCTGCAGCCCCCTGCACCCTCCTCCCGAGGGGTGAGGGGCTGTAGGAGCGGGGCAGCTGCTCGCTGCGGCGACCTGCACATCCTGCGATCCACGGTTAGCATATACCTGCCCCTGAAGAGTTAGCGGCGCCCGTTGATCGCTGCCTACAGCGTGGCCAGCGGGCTCGTCCTGGGGCGCCTGGAAGGGCTCAGCCTCCATCACCTCGTCCCCCAGCTGGGGCCGAGGAGTGAGCCCTGCCCGTCCACGTGAGGGTGTCCTTGGTCCATCATGCGGGGCATGTACTCTTCCATCGCCGTCATCCCGTACGCCATGCCGTGGCGCCCCGCATGCCATGCGGCCCCACCTGTCATGCCTGCCACTGGGTGGCAATGCGGCCGCCCTCCAGGGCCACGGGTCGCGTTGAGTCCTTCTCCTTCACGGGCCGGGGGCGGGGGCAGCGCCGCCACCGGTCCGGTGCTGATAGCTTCGCTGGCGTCGGAGTAGCCTTGAAGCCCGCGGGCGCGCGTGGAGCGCCCGTGCGGGTCGCTCTAGGCTTGAGATGGGAGCTGGGTGGAGAAGGGGTGAGCCCCCGAGGCGGCGAAGCCCAGGAGCTCCGCCACTCGCTCTAGCAGCACGTCGTGGCCGCCCTCCAGCAACCTGCATCGCAGCAGCTCTCGGGCCACCGTGAGCGCGGCCCTCGAATTCGCCTGCTCCCGGCGGGTGTATGGTGCCGTTGTCGCAGCGTGATTGGAGGCCCTTGCTGCCAACCGAGCCTGCCGCGGCGTAAGACTTACCGAAGTCTGTCCGCGTCGCCCGCGGCCCGCAGCGCCCTGAGGACCGCAAGCTGCCTGGGGAGCGGGGTCGCCCGAGGCGAGCGGTTCCGCGCGTCTAGGCCATGCAGCCCACGGGTCGGGGTTGACCTCCTGGTCGCCGGGCAAGACGCGACGGGGCACGGAGCGGTAGAAGACGAATTCTGGCGCACCCCTACCTGGCGCGCCAAATGTCGGGTTTCGGGTTTCGGCAGACCCTTAAGGTTCGAACACTGGGGTGCGCTCGGAAATCTCGCCTTCAACCTCTCCGTCTCGATGGGATCTAAACTACTAAAAGAGCTGCACGAAAGACACAAGATTTATACTGGTTCGGGCCACCGATGTGGTGTAATACCCTACTCCAGTGTGTGGTGGATGGATTGCCTCCTGGGGCTGGTGTGGATGAACAATACAAGGAAAACAGCCTCGCGAGGGTCTGTTCTCGGCTGTGGTGATGAGCTGCTATGAAGAGTTCAGTCACCCTCTCTCTCTCTCCCTAGTTGCGAACCGAACGAGCCAACCAAAAACCAAACCGAACCCCTTGCTATGTGGGTGGCTAGTCCTATTTATAGAGGCCCTGGTCCTCTCCCCAAATATTGAGCGGGAAGGGATCCAACAATGGCGGGCTAATTTGAAGGGGGACAGCGAGTACATCTATCCTGACAAAAGCAGTCTTCGCCTGCCAAAGGCTCTGGTGATGATGCCACGCTGGGCTCCATGGTGACCTCCATCTCGTAGTCCTCCTGGCCTTGGTCTCGTTGCACCGAAGTGGAAACCTTTGCCTAATGCCTCGGTACTCCGCGGATACGCTTGCCCCCTTTGCACCAAAGAGGAAAGAGGGACGCTGCACGCTGGCACCCACCTGGCGCCCCGTGTCGTCATGGCTTGCGTCATCGGCACCTCGACGGCTGAGACAAGCTCGAGGGCCGGGACCCGAGGACGCAGAGTATCGGCATCTAACCAAAATTTGCAGGGACACATTCCAAGATACGGCCTAGTGCCGGGCGCAACTCGCCCAGAGGTAGGGCCTCGAGAGTCCCGCGCTGGCTCACGGGTGCCCAGATACGCCTCGCCTACCTCAACCAGCAAGCTCTTGAGTGACTAACGATCAACTAATGGCCGCCGTGGCAACACCATCTTCTTTCTGTGATGACCCTGCAGGATCCCTGGAGGGAACCGTGCAAGCCGAGGCCCTCACGAGGTTTCCTTCGCCCTCGCCCATGCTAACCGCTTGCATGTTAAAGGGGGGGTGCCTGAGCATCGCGACTCAGGGCTCTTACTGGCTCTCCAGCCCTCACCCTCTGGCCTTGTCCACGACATCGCGACCTGGCATACCAGCGACGACTAAGACAAGCTCGAGGGCCGGGTGTTGGGGAACGTAGTAATTTCAAAATTTTCCTACGCACACGCAAGATCATGGTGATGCATAGCAACGAGGGGGAGAGTCTGATCTACGTACCCTTGTACCCGGGTGTTGAAGCGTCTCTTGATGTGTTTGGTCCTTTTGTGAAATCTGGATTCCTTTGCTAAGGCAATTGCACCAGTATTGTCACAAAATATTTTCATTGGACCCGATGCACTAGGTATGACACCTAGATCGGATATGAACTCCTTCATCCAGACTCCTTCGTTTGCTGCTTCCGAAGCAGCTATGTACTCCGCTTCACATGTAGATCCCGCTACGACGCTTTGTTTAGAACTGCACCAACTGACAGCTCCACCGTTTAAAGTAAACACGTATCCGGTTTGCGATTTAGAATCGTCCGGATCAGTGTCAAAGCTTGCATCAACGTAACCTCTTACGGTGAGCTCTTTGTCACCTCCATATACGAGAAACATATCCTTAGTCCTTTTTAGGTATTTCAGGATGTTCTTGACCGCTGTCCAGTGATCCACTCCTGGATTACTTTGGTACCTCCCTGCTAAACTTATAGCAAGGCACACACCAGGTCTGGTACACAGCATTGCATACATGATAGAACCTATGGCTGAAGCATAGGGAACATCTTTCGTTTTCTCTCTATCTTCTGTAGTGGTCGGGCATTGAGTCTGGCTCAACTTCACACCTTGTAACACAGGCAAGAACCCTTTCTTTGCTTGATCCATTTTGAACTTCTTCAAAATCTTTTCAAGGTATGTGCTTTGTGAAAGTCCAATTAAGCGTCTTGATCTATCTCTATAGATCTTTATGCCTAATATGTAAGCAGCTTCACCGAGGTCTTTCATTGAAAAACTCTTATTCAAGTATCCCTTTATGCTATCCAGAAATTCTATATCATTTCCAATCAGCAATATGTCATCCACATATAATATCAGAAATGCTACAGAGCTCCCACTCACTTTATTGTAAATACAGGCTTCACGGAAAGTCTGTATAAAACCAAATTCTTTGATCACACTATCAAAGCGTTTATTCCAACTCCGAGATGCTTGCACCAGTCCATAAATGGATCGCTGGAGCTTGCACACTTTGTTAGCTCCCTTTGGATCGACAAAACCTTCCGGTTGCATCATATACAACTCTTCTTCCAGAAATCCATTCAGGAATGCAGTTTTGACATCCATCTGCCAAATTTCATAGTCATAAAACGCGGCAATTGCTAACATGATTCGGACAGACTTAAGCATTGCTATGGGTGAGAAGGTCTCATCGTAGTCAACCCCTTGAACTTGTCGAAAACCTTTTGTGACAAGTCGAGCTTTATAGATAGTAACATTACCGTCAGCGCCAGTCTTTTTCTTGAAGATCCATTTATTCTCAATTGCTTGTCGATCATCGGGCAAGTCAACCAAAGTCCATACTTTGTTCTCATACATGGATCCCATCTCAGATTTCATGGCTTCAAGCCACTTTGTGGAATCTGGGCTCACCATCGCTTCTTCATAGTTCGTAGGTTCATCATGATCTAGTAGCATGACTTCCAGAACTGGATTACCGTACCACTCTGGCGCGGATCTTGCTCTGGTTGATCTACGAGGTTCAGTAGTATCTTGTTCTGAAGTTTCATGATCATTATCATTAACTTCCTCACTTATTGGTGTAGGTGTCGCAGAAGCAGTTTTCTGTGATGTACTACTTTCTAATAAGGGACCGGGTACAGTTACCTCGTCAAGTTCTACTTTCCTCCCACTCACTTCTTTCGAGAGAAACTACTTCTCAAGAAAGTTTCTGAATTTAGCAACAAAAGTCTTGCCTTCGGATCTGTGATAGAAGGTGTATCCAATAGTTTCCTTTGGATATCCTATGAAGACACATTTCTCCGATTTGGGTTCGAGCTTATCAGGTTGAAGCTTTTTCACATAAGCATCGCAGCCCCAAACTTTCAGAAACGACAACTTTGGTTTCTTGCCAAACCATAGTTCATAAGGCGTCATCTCAACGGATTTTGATGGTGCCCTATTTAACGTGAATGTGGCCGTCTCTAGAGCGTATCCCCAAAACGATAGCGGTAAATTGGTAAGAGACATCATAGATCGCACCATATCTAGTAAAGTACGATTACGACGTTCGGACACACCATTACGCTGTGCTGTTCCGGGTGGCGTGAGTTGCGAAACTATTCCACAATTATTCAAATGTACACCAAACTCGTAACTCAAATATTCTCCTCCATGATCAGATTGTAGAAACTTTATTTTCTTGTTACGATGATTTTCTACTTCACTCTGAAATTCTTTGAACTTTTCAAATGTTTCACACTTATGTTTCATTACGTAGATATACCCATATCTGCTTAAATCATTTGTGAAGGTGAGAAAATAACGATATCCGCCACGAGCCTCAATATTCATCAGACCGCATACATCTGTATGTATGATTTCCAACAAATCTGTTGCTCTCTCCATAGTACCGGAGAATGGTGTTTTAGTCATCTTGCCCATGAGGCACGGTTCGCAAGTACCAAGTGATTCATAATCAAGTGGTTCCAAAAGTCCATCAGTATGGAGTTTCTTCATGCGCTTTACACCGATATGACCTAAACGGCAGTGCCACAAATAAGTTGCACTATCATTATCAACTCTGCATCTTTTGGCTTCTACATTATGAATATGTGTATGACTACTATCGAGATTTAACAAGAATAGACCACTCTTCAACGGTGCATGACCATAAAAGATATTACTCATATAAATAGAACAACCATTATTCTCTGATTTAAATGAATAACCATCTCGCATTAAACAAGATCCAGATATAATGTTCATGCTCAACGCTGGCACCAAATAACAATTATTTAGGTCTAATATTAATCCCGAAGGTAGATCTAGAGGTAGCGTGCCGACCGCGATCACATCGACTTTGGAACCGTTTCCCATGCGCATTGTCACCTCGTCCTTAGCCAATCTTCGCTTAATCCGTAGTCCCTGTTTCGAGTTGCAAATATTAGCAACAGAACCAGTATCAAATACCCAGGTGCTACTGCGAGCATTAGTAAGGTACACATCAATAACATGTATATCACATATACCTTTGTTCACCTTGCCATCCTTCTTATCCGCCAAATACTTGGGGCAGTTCCGCTTCGAGTGACCAGTCTGCTTGCAGTAGAAGCACTCAGTTTCAGGCTTAGGTCCAGACTTGGGCTTCCTTTCCTGAGCAGCAACTTGCTTGCCGTTCTTCTTGAAGTTCCCCTTCTTCTTCCCTTTGCCCTTTTTCTTGAAACTAGTGGTCTTGTTAACCATCAACACTTGATGCTCCTTCTTGATTTCTACCTCCGCAGCTTTCAGCATTGCGAAGAGCTCGGGAATAGTCTTGTTCATCCCTTGCATATTATAGTTCATCACGAAGCTCTTGTAGCTTGGTGGCAGTGATTGGAGAATTCTGTCAATGACGCAATCATCTGGAAGATTAACTCCCATCTGAATCAAGTGATTGTTATACCCAGACATTTTGAGTATATGCTCACTGACAGAACTGTTCTCCTCCATCTTGCAGCTATAGAACTTATTAGAGACTTCATATCTCTCAATCCGGGCATTTGCTTGAAATATTAACTTCAACTCCTGGAACATCTCATATGCTCCATGACGTTCAAAACATCGTTGAAGTCCCGATTCTAAGCCGTAAAGCATGGCACACTGAACTATCGAGTAGTCATCAGCTTTGCTCTGCCAGACGTTCATAACATCTGGTGTTGCTCCAGCAGCAGGCCTGGCACCCAGCGGTGCTTCCAGGACGTAATTCTTCTGTGCAGCAATGAGGATAATCCTCAAGTTACGGACCCAGTCCGTGTAATTGCTACCATCATCTTTCAACTTTGCTTTCTCAAGGAACGCATTAAAATTCAACGGAACAACAGCACGAGCCATCTATCTACAATCAACATAAACAAGCAAGATACTATCAGGTACTAAGTTCATGATAAATTTAAGTTCAATTAATCATATTACTTAAGAACTCCCACTTAGATAGACATCCCTCTAATCCTCTAAGTGATCACGTGATCCAAATCAACTAAACCATGTCCGATCATCACGTGAGATGGAGTAGTTTCATCGGTGAACATCATTATGTTGATCATATCTTACTATATGATTCACGCTCGACCTTTCGGTCTCCATGTTCCCAGGCCATATCTATATATGCTTGGCTCGTCAAGTATAACCTGAGTATTCCGCGTGTGCAACTGTTTTGCACCCGTTGTATTTGAACGTAGAGCCTATCACACCCGATCATCACATGGTGTCTCAGCACGAAGAACTTTCGCAACGGTGCATACTCAGGGAGAACACTTCTTGATAATTTAGTGAGAGATCATCTTATAATGCTACCGTCAATCAAAGCAAGATAAGATGCATAAAAGATAAACATCACATGCAATCAATATAAGTGATATGATATGGCCATCATCATCTTGTGCTTGTGATCTCCATCTCTGAAGCACCATCATGATCACCATCGTCACCGGCGCGACACCTTGATCTCCATTGTAGCATCGTTGTCGTCTCGCCAATCTCATGCTTCCACGACTATCGCTACCGTTTAGTGATAAAGTAAAGCATTACATCGCGATTGCATTGCATACAATAAAGCGACAACCATATGGCTCCTGCCAGTTGCCGATAACTCGGTTACAAAACATGATCTTCTCATACAATAAAATTTAGCATCATGTCTTGACCATATCACATCACAACATGCCCTGCAAAAACAAGTTAGACGTCCTCTACTTTGTTGTTGCAAGTTTTACGTGGCTGCTACGGGCTTTAAGTAAGAACCAATCTCACCTATGCATCAAAACCACAACGATAGTTTGTCAAATAGACTCCGTTTTAACCTTCTCAAGGACCGGGCGTAGCCACACTCGGTTCAACTAAAGTTGGAGAGACAGTCGCCCGCAAGCCATCTATGTGCAAAGCACGTCGAGGGAACCGGTCTCGCGTAAGCGTACGCGTAAGGTTGGTCCGGGTCGTCTCGTCCAACAATACCGTCGAACCAAAGTATGACATGATGGTAGGCAATATGACTTATATCGTCCACAACTCACTTGTGTTCTACTCGTGCACATAACATCAAACCATAAAACCTAGGCTCGGATGCCACTGTTGGGGAACGTAGTAATTTCAAAATTTTCCTACGCACACGCAAGATCATGGTGATGCATAGCAATGAGGGGGAGAGTCTGATCTACGTACCCTTGTAGACCGCAATGGAAGCATTAACACAAGATAGAGGAAGTAGTCGTGCGTCTTCTTCCCGATCTAGTCGATCCAAGCACTGTTATACCGGCACCTCCGAGTTCTTAGCACACGTATAGCTCGATGACGATCCCCGGGCTCCGATCCAGCAAAGCTTCAGGGAGGAGTTCCGTCAGCACGATGGCGTGGTGACGATCTTGATGTTCTACCGACGTAGGGCTTCGCGTAAGCTTTACAACGATATGATCGAGGTGGAATATGGTGGTAGGGGGCACCGCACACGGCTAAGGAACGATCTCAATGATCAACTTGTGTGTCTAGAGGTGCCCCCTGCCCCCGTATATAAAGGATCCAAGGGGGAGGGGCTGGCCGGCCAAGAGGAGGGCGCAGGAGGAGTCCTACTCCTCCCGGGAGTAGGACTCCCCCCCCCCAATCCTATTCCAAATAGGACTCCCAAGTGGGAAAGAGAGAGAGAGAGGTGGCCGGCCACCTCTCCTAGTCCTAATAGGACTAGGGGAGGGGGGAGGCGGGCAGCCCACCATGGCAGCCCCTTTCACCTTTCCACTAAAGCCCAATAAGGCCCATATGGCTCCCGGGGGGTTCCGGTAACCTCCCGGTAATCCGGTAAAATCCCGATTTTACCCGGAACACTTTCGGTATCCAAATATAGGCTTCCAATATATCAATCTTTATGTCTCAACCATTTTGAGACTCCTCGTCATGTCCGTGATCACATCCGGGACTCCGAACTACCTTTGGTATATCAAAATGCATAAACTCATAATAACTGTCATCGTAACGTTAAGCGTGCGGACCCTACGGTTCGAGAACAATGTAAACATGACCGAGACACGTCTCCGGTCAATAACCAATAGCGGGACCTGGATGCCCATATTGGCTCCTGCATATTCGATGAAGATCTTTATCGGTCAGACCGCATAACAACATACGTTGTTCCCTTTGTCATCGGTATGTTACTTGCCCGAGATTCGATCGTCGGTATCCAGTACCTAGTTCAATCTCGTTATCGCCAAGTCTCTTTACTCATTCTTTAATACATCATCCCGCAACTAACTCATTAGTTGCAATGCTTGCAAGGCTTGTGTAATGTGCATTACCGAGAGGGCCCAGAGATACCTCTCCAACAATCAGAGTGACAAATCCTATTCTCGAAATACGCCAACCCAACATCTACCATTGGAGACACCTGTAGAGCTCCTTTATAATCACCCAGTTATGTTGTGACGTTTGGTAGCACACAAAGTGTTCCTCCGGCAAACGGGAGTTGCATAATCTCATAGTCATAGGAACATGTATAAGTCATGAAGAAAGCAATAGAAACATACTAAATGATCGGGTGCTAAGCTAATGGAATGGGTCATGTCAATCAGATCATTCAACTAATGATGTGACCTCGTTAATCAAATAACAACTCTTTGTTTATGGTTAGGAAACTTAACCATCTTTGATTAACGAGCTAGTCTAGTAGAGGCATACTAGTGACACTCTGTTTGTCTACGTATTCACACATGTATTATGTTTCCGGTTAATACAATTCTAGCATGAATAATAAACATTTATCATGATATAAGGAAATAAATAATAACTTTATTATTGCCTCTAGGGCATATTTCCTTCACCGGGACCCGAGGACGTAGAGCAGAAAGGGGAGCAGAGGCGGGGAAGAAGGGGCCTCGCGAGGACCTTGCCGAGCGTCTCCGCTCCTACCCACGCACGGACCCAACGGCACACCTGGAACGGCCCCTGATCCTCAAGATAAGTTACCACCCACGGCACTGGCTGCTGCAGCACTACCCCCGCACCCAAAGCAACCCCGTACTAGCGACATTGCTTCCCTTTCTCACTAAGTGATGGCTGCTTGGGCGCCAAAGGGGACCTCCTGAGCATCACGACTCAGGGGATCTTACCGGACCTCGGGTCGCTCACCTCCTGGCCTTGACCACGGCATCGCGACCTGGCATACCAGCGACGGCTGACGCCGCCTTGGGACTGGGACCTATCGGCGTAGAGCACCAAGCCCTCGCGAGGTTCGAAAGGGAGAACTGAGCTATGACGGAATCAGCAACTCACACAAATCCATAGCAAAGGTCATATATTCACAAACGGGACTACAGGCACCTTACAAGCCCCCATGGGGCTCATTTTGATTCGTCGCAGGGAACGGATCCTAGGGAGTGCTAACTACACGGGCTCCTGCAGAAGATGCCATCATCAACAGTGGGTCGTCAGGCACCGGCGCCAACCACATCCAGATCAGGGTCAGCAACGGCCTGACGAGCCCGCCCTGCTCCGGGAGCGGCGCCGGCTCGGGGGCTCGTAGCTGTCGTCGCTCGTCTCCGGAGTCGTGAAGATCTCGCTGGAGCTGCTGGACCCTCGGGCGCCACTGCCAAGGGGGCGGTCGACGGGCCTAGCCCTCACCAGGGCGAGGTCCTGGCCGCCTCTCCCGCGGCAGCACTCCAGCCGGCGCCCGATCGCGTCGAAGACCTTGAAGAACATCTCCGCCGCGCCGTCATACTCCAGGTGAAGACGCCTCTTTCCCTGTAGACCCAGGCGATCTCCCTCCAACCGCGGGACATGTAGACCGCGCCCCGGGCAGCGATGACGACCTCGGCCTCGGTCGTGGAGGCGTCGCAGTCGGCATGCTGCAGCTGGAGCTCCATAGGCCCCCCTGGAAGAACCATGGAGGCAAAGAAGGGAGGAAGGCGGATCCAGGACTGAAGGGGAGTGACGACGTGGAGCACAAACTCATGGGAGGAGCCCTCGGCATGGACTCCAGGAGGAACCGCCCACGCCTTCACAACCCGACGGTGCCGACGATGGCGCTGACCGCGGGGATCAGCATCAACACCTCCGGGGCCCTTGACGTGGGCGTACAAGGGCAGCGGGAACCCCGGCGGAGCCCGCTCGCCCCAGGGCCTCGCCACCACCGGATGGTCATCATCGTCCCGGCTACAATGGGCGAGTCACTTCTTCGGCGGGAGAGGGTCCGACCCTTCTCGAGGAGCCTTTCCCTTCTCCGCTGCAGAGAATCGGCGAATCGGAGCCATCACACCAAGACGGAGCAGGAACTGAGGCGAAGGAGAGAGCAAGAGGAGATGGACTGGACGGGCACGAGCGGTGCCGTACTTATAGCCGTCGAAGGCCAACCGCCGGTCTCCACGATCACAGGTAATCATAACACGTTCTGCATGCCGGGACTTGTCCAACTCGCACGATCACCAAGGCGTCGTGGGGAAGCGGAGGTGCCACATCCAATCCACAGCCACGCGGCGTCCGAGGCCGCAGGCTGTTGGGACCCGCGGCGCTTCGCCCTTGCCCTTTCGCCTCTCGGCACGGCCAAGTCCATGCGCACCTTGGGACCGGGGGCTACTGTCGGCGTTCTGGGAACGGGGGTCCCCAGACTTGCCTGCCTGCGGCGTGGCTCAAGTGGGGGCCCAGCGCGGCCCATCTTCATCAACACGAGGCTCAAGACCCGCGTGAGGGGCCAAGCCTCGCGAGGCGGACGACACGGCGCATCCTCAGGCACAGCCCAATCAGGCTGGCTCGCGAGGAGGCGGAGAGTTCAAGGCGGGGTACCTCGCGAGGTGCCCATGACGCAAGCCATGACGACACGGGGCACCAGGCGGGTGCCAACGCACGCAGCGTCCCTCTTTCCTCTTTGGTGCAAAGGGGGGCGAGCGTATCCGCAGAGTACCGAGGCATCAGGCAAAGGTTGCCACTTTGGTGCAATGAGACCAAGACCAGGAGGACTACGAGATGGAGGTCACCATGGAGCCCAGCGCGGCGTCATCACCAGAGCCTTTGGCAGGCGAAGACTGCTTTTGTCAGGATAGATGTACTCGCTGTCCCCCTTCAAATTAGCCCACCATTGTTGGATCCCTTCCCGCTCAATATTTGGGGAGAGGACCAGGGCCTCTATAAATTGGACTAGCCACCCACATAACAAGGGGGTTCGGTTTTTGGGTTCGGTTCGGTTTTTGGTTCGGTTTTTGGTTGGCTCATTCGGTTCGCAAGTAGAGAGAGAGAGAGAGAGAGAGAGAGAGAGAGAGAGGGTGACTGAACTCTTCAGAGCAGCTCATCACCACAGCCGAGAACAGACCCTCGCGAGGCTATTCTTCCTTGTATTGTTCATCCACACCAGCCCCAGGAGGCAATCCATCCACCACACACTAGAGTAGGGTATTACACCACATCGGTGGCCCGAACCAGTATAAATCTTGTGTCTTTCGTGTAGCTCTTTTAGTAGTTTAGATCCCATCAAGACGGAGAGGTTTAAGGCGAGATTTCCGCGCGCACCCCAGTGTTCGAACCTTAAGGGTCTGCCGGAACCCAAAATCCGACAGATACAGCCTGCAGCCAAAAGAAGGTGAGAATGACAAAGGCATCTGGATTAACTTTGATCCTTGGATGTGTCGAGTCCGACAGGAAGTGATGTGGTTCAAGCCTTCAGGTTGATAGGTAATTGGGCTATTGCATCAAAAGGGTGGAGTACTGGTGTCTCCGGATCACTAGTGGCTGAACTGGAGCTGCAAATTATGATGGTGTTGGATCATCCCTCTTCGAATGACTTGTTATCTTTGCTGCTTGTTCTGGAAGGGTAGTTCTCTCTTTTGTTATGCATATTCCTTGTCATTTGGTCATCCTCGTCTATGTCACTCTTACTATGTAATTGTAGCCTCTATTTAGAATGTCATTCTCGTCTGGATCATGAGAGTCTGAGCACTGCAGATGGGTGCATTTTGGTGGTGTAGCAAGACTTCTTATGAACTATAATGTCTTGCTATTTATGTCAGTAGTAGTCACTAGTCAGTGTTTGAATGTTGTATATATCGTTGTTTCGAACTGTTTATTGTCTCGAACTTCTGGTGGGCTAAATGACGGTGTCGGATGTGGGGTTCCGCACACCCTTAAGGTTCGAACACTAGGGTGCGCGTGAAGTCTTTTCCTTCCACCGATCTACGCCCTAGCTCACTAAGATCTCGCGGACGAACTCGATGAACTCGCAACACAGAAAGACACGAGGTTTATACTGGTTCGGGCCACCGTTGTGGTGTAATACCCTACACCAGTGTGGTGGTGGTGGATTGCCTCTAGGGCTAATGATGAATAGTACAAGGGAAGAACAGCCTCCTGAGGTTGAGGTGTTCTTGAGCTCGGTGAGCTTGTGTGTGTGAGGATGGTCTGAATGATCCGTCCCTTACTAAGGTAGTGGCTAGTCCTATTTATATTGTCCCTGGTCCTCTTCCCAAATATCGAGCGGGAAGGGAGCCAACAATGGCAGGCTAATTCGAAGGGGGACAACTAGTACAAGCTATCCTGACAAAAGTGGTCTTCGCCTGCCAAAAGCTCTGGTGGTGATGCCGTCTTGGGCTCCACGATGACCTCCCTCTTGCCGTCCTCCTGGTCCTGGTCCTGGTGCCGTGCGTCATGGCCCACGTCACGAGGGCCTCATGAGGTTTGCCCTGCCTTGATATCTCCGATCCTCGTGAGGTTGCCTGGCTAGGCTACTCAAGAGGAGGTCTTGCGTCGCCCGCCTCGCGAGGTTTGGACCCTCACGAGGGTCTTGGATGCATCGTTGGTGAAGGTGGGCCATACAGCATGCTGGCTTAGCCACGCTACGGGCCGGAGGCAGGCAAGTCTGGGGACCCCCGTTCCTAGAACGCCGACAGTAGCCCCCGGGCCCAAGGTGCGCTCGGGCTTGGCTTCGCAGCGAAGCCAGGGGCCAAGTACGGAGCGCCGCGCGCCCCCAAAACTTGCGGCCTCGGTTGACGCGTGGCGGTTGATTGGACGTGGGCGTCTCTGCTTCCCCACGCTGCCTCGGTATCTACTTGACATGACAAAAAGGCTGGTGCAGGCAGCACTTGCCTTCGTTGCTTCTTCCTTGCCTCGATCCAGATCCCCTTTCTTGCTCTTCGCCGCCACTACCTCTAGATCTGCCCCAGCCTTGCTCTGCATCTGCCGCTCAAGGCGCCGCGCAAGGTCAAGACTTCCTCGGCACCGGCTTGGTACGAGCCTGCTCTCGAGGCGCCCACCATCACGGAGAAGAGCCTCGCCTCCGTGTGCCTACTAACAACGGGGGAGAGCAACAGGTGGGGGAAGACGGAGCTCTGGCTTGTGTCCGACGAGCCGGAGCCTAAGGGGAGCACCTTCTTCCACTTCTTCTCGAGTAGCGTCGCTGTTGGGTTGGTACCTCCCTTCTCTGATTTCTTTTATGAAGTCCTCGACCACTACCGGTTGCAGGCATTGCACCTCCATCCCAACTCTGTCCTCCTCCTGTCCATCTTTGCCTACTACTGTGAGGCGTACCTGGGCGTGATGCCGTCTGTGGCGCTCCTGCATCATTTCTTCTTGCTCCGCGTCAGCGAGGGTCACATCTCCGGATGCGCCAACTTTGTTGCATCCGGCAAGGCCGACTCGATCTCGAGTACCGGGAAGAGGGCCGACAATATTCGATCCAAATGGGTCATGATGGATGCCAAGCTCGCCCATCCGTGCCTGATCTTGTAGATGGAGGCGCCCCGATAGGGCAAGGAGTGGCCCAGGGCAGAGCTTGTCGAGAGCGGGCATCGTCATTGCTGGGACAGATGATGACTGACCTGAAGTCGGGCAATGCGAGGGCGGCCAAAATAACGGGAGTGATGCTCCTGAGGGAGTTCTTGATGCTGAGGGTTGCTCCACTCCAGGCGCGTGCGCCCCTTCTGGGAGCTTGAAGGAGGGGAAAACAAGGCCCACCTGAGGCCGGGGGACCTGCCTGACGACGAACTGGACGGCGTCCTGCATCTCATAGTTAGAGACAACCAGGAGTACCCGCCTAGCGCCTTGATTCCCCTATTCCAACGCAGGGACCGGGAGGAATTCGTCGCCTCCAGGCTGACTTTTGATGCGCGCGGCTGGTGCTGCCGATGTTTTCGGGAGCTCCTACGGTGTAGAAACCGGTGAAGGAGTCTTCTGGCGAGTCTCGCGGAGAGGGAGAGGAGGAGGTGGACTTGGAGAAGACCCCAGAAGAGGTGGGGAAGACTTCCCGTCTAAGCAAGGCCGAGATTCTTCGCGCCCTTCCTGATGATGCCGAAGCCGATGCCTACCAAGGGGAGAGGGAGCAACGCCTCATCCCGATGAAGGGTAGGTCATCGCTGGTGGTCCGTGGTGCCGCCTCCACCCCGGCGCCTCTTGGGGCTAGATCTGGTTCCACCTCTGCACCGCCTGGTGCCGCCAAAGCCTGAACGCCTGCCCCTCAGGTCCCGATGCTGTCAGGCCTCAAGCTTCACAAGCGAAAGGTGGTGTACTTCATGGTGGACCGGTTGGTGTTTCGAGCTACGCTTTATCCCTGCCGGTACTTGTTATTTCCTGACGCTCACCCTTGGTTGATCAAGCCGGCATCTTCGGCGAAGAAGAGGAAGGAGGGTACGGCGGCCGTGCCTCCCTCCGCAGAGAAAGGAGGCAGCAGCGCCCGCATCTCCCCATCCCGGTCGTCCTCGCGGGGCCAGGAAGAACATCGCCGCGTGGAGTCAGCCCCCATGGCCCCACTGGCTCCGGAGGCACCGGTGCTTGGCATGGCTGACGAGATCCCAACTGCTCCAGAACCTGCAGGCTCCCGAGCCCTGGTGACGGAGTCGCTTCCTCCCTCCGCAGCACCTCCCCTCCCTGGTTCCTCTGCTGCTGCTGCTGTCTTGGAGCGTGCCCTTTCGGAGATGACCCGGCTGTAGGCGGATCTCCTGAGCACGGACCCACGCCTAGTGGCCGGGCTTCTAGAGCTGGCCTCTGGCTGGCTTCACTCTGACCTAGCGGTTCGCGCAGCGCTGAGCTAGGCTGCTGCGGCTTCCGAGGAGGAGAAGTGAGAAGCCGCCAGTGCTGCAGCCGATCATGAGCCGGCGCTGAAAGACGCCAAGGCCGCCCGTGACTGCTGCCAAGTGCTGGAGGGTGAGTTGCAGAGCCTGCGCGACAAGCACGCCGAAGAGGTACGCTGCTGCCAAGCGAAGGAGGAGGGGATGAAGGCCTGGGAGGAAGCCGTCAAGAACCATGATGCTGAGATGGCGGAGCTGGAGAGGAAGCAGGCTGCCGAGCACAACCGGTTCGAAGAGTTGGAGCGGAAGATGGGGACGAGGGAGGCCGATCTAGATGCCAAGGCGTGAGTCCTGGCCGAAGACCGCGTGGCCTTTGCCGATCTCGAGAATAGGTCTCGCAAGGCGCTGAAGACACTCTACGAGCACGACCAGGAGAGGCCGCTGGACACCGACGAGGACGGCCCCGCCCAGATGCTTCTTCTCGTGGTGAAGGCGCTTGAGGAGGTTGTTGATGGCCTTGGTCCCATGGTGGAGGCAGAAGCTCGCGTCCTGTCTTCAGCCGCGCTGACTCGCGTCTTCATCCATCTGCACCCCTGTGACCCCAGCGCTCGCCTTGACGAGCTGCTAGACCCTGCGGCTAAAGATCACTACGAAGCCGCCGCCATGGCTGTACAACGTCAAGTGGTGGCCTTGCTAGGGAGGTTCCATGGCTTTGTCTCCGATCCTCTGTATGGCGACGCCGCGGGTCCTGCGACTGGTGGTGAAGGTGAGAACATCGTTGCCCGTGAGGGAGCCCCTTCCGCGGGCAATGGTGATATCCAGGGGTGACCTGCGACTACTCTTCCCGTTTTGTTGCTGTGACATGTATCAGGCCTCGTGGAGGCGTTTAGAATTTTCATTTGGTGTTGTGAGAACAATATGCTTGTAATACTTGCTTCGAGATTTGGCGATTTCCTTCCTATTTGCTTTGCGTTCTATGTCGGCACAGCCCGGGCCCGCGCATACCTCAACCGGCATTGGGCCGACCGGAGACCAAGACGGACCAAGGAGTGAGGGGCTACGTGACCAGTTAGGCTCCTGAGTCATGATGCTCAGGAGTCCCCCTTGACGCGCAAACATCATATAGGGAGAGTTTGTGAGGGTAGATTAATGTTCTACGTCGGCAGAGCACGGCCACGCGCATACCTCAACCACCATTGGGCCGAACGGAGACCAGGACCGACCAAGGAGTGAGGGGCTACGAGACCAGTTAGGCTCCTGAGTCGCGATGCTCAGGAGTCCCCCTTGACGTGCAAAGAGTTTCCATACCTTCCCTCGCCGAGGCCTCGGGAGGGGCGCACGACGCCCAGGTCCGGGAGACCTGGTTGGGTGGCGTGCGCTTGGGCGTGACCCGAGCGCAGCCCCCGTCCCCAGCCCCCTCGTGCGGCTCTCCCGAGGGGAGGCGTTGTGGCGAGGCTGGGCACTGAGCTCTGGGCTCCCTGAGGTTGGTACGACCATGGGGCCACCCTCAGTTGTTTATCTCTAGCGCGGAGCATAGTGCTTCTACTTGTGCACGGGCATAGCCGCTCCTCGGCAGTGTCGTCTGCGAGCGCAGAGCCTGGTGCTTCCACTTGGGCGTGGGATGCGGGGCCCCCTCCGGGAGGAACCCCCTGGGCGTGTACAACCCTGCCCTGACACGTGGCTTGCACGGCAGGGCAGCGAGGTGTATCTGGGCACTCGTGAGCCAGCGCGGGAATCACGAGGCCCTACGTCAGGGAGGGTTGCGCCTGGTCTTGAGTCTTGGTGACTTTAAGTCCCTGCAAGGCGGTTAGATGGAAGCACTCTATGTCCTCAGGTCTCGGCCCTCGAGCGAGCTCAGCCGCCGCTGGTATGCCAGGTCGCGATGCCGTGGTCAAGGCCAGGGGGTGAGGGATGAAGAGCCAGTAAGAGCTCCTGAGTCACGATGCTCAGGAGCCCCCCTTTTAACGTGCAAGCGAATTAATTGCATAGGATGAACAGACCCGTGGTGGGTAGCAATCGAGCAGGTGACAGCAGTTGGCAGGTTAAGCATGGAGAGCAGATCAACCTGGATAAATGCAGGAAGATACATGCCACCGGGTCGGCCCGAGCGGCTTGGGGATGATGCACCCCGAGGGGCACCCCAACAAGGTAAGCTGAAGACATAAGCAAAAGGGATACATGCCGCAGGGACGGACCCACCCGGCCTGGGAATAATGCAGCCCGTGGGGTGCTCCCAGCTAAATGAGCTTGGAAGATGTCACCTGGTTCTGTAGACGAAGGAGAGTTGGTGCAGCTGAAGGCATGCGTTGAAGAAATGACTCCTCATGAGCCGCCAGAACCCTGACCCTCGGGAGGCTCTGAGGGTTCGGGAGGTTCCCTGAAGACCGTCTCCATCTCCTCCAGAACAACGTCGTACCTGGCTTCCAAAGCTGTCAGGACACGTCGCATGTTGCGCTGATAGGCCGACGCCACACTCGGCAAGCCAAAAGGCATACGAACGTAGCTGTGCAGCGGGCTCTCGCAGTGGCCCACACGCGAAGGCCAGACACGCTCCTGAGATGCGGCCCTGTTGAGCCCTGGGACGTTGACGCAGACACGCAGCCCAGCATTCTCGCTAGGATGCGGGGCTGCGTCTTGTGGGCGGCTGTCGCCGCGCATGGCTCTTGCTTCTTGACAATCACTGGTGTTGTGGGTGTTCAGGTTGTGGAAGGCACAGAATGGTCGGCCGTTCTTGGATGACTCGGGCTGATCTATGCCCCGCTTGATGTCGGGCTCTGCTGCGAGCACAGCTACCTCCTTGCGCATCATGTCCTTGGCTGTTGGGGAACGCAGTAATTTCAAAAAATTTCCTACGCACACGCAAGATCATGGTGATGCACAGCAACGAGAGGGGAGAGTGATGTCTACGTACCAACGCAGACCGACTGCGGAAGCGATCACACAACGTAGAGGAAGTACTCATACGTCTTCTTCCCGATCCAACCGATCCAAGCACCGTTACTCCAGCACCTCCGAGTTCTTAGCACACGTTCAGCTCGATGACGTTCCTCGGGCTCCGATCCAGCAAAGCGTCGAGGAAGAGTTCCGTCAGCACGACGGCGTGGTGACGATCTTGATGAACTACCGACGCAGGGCTTCGCCTAAGCACTGTAACGGTATGATCGAGGTGGAATTTGGTGGCAGGGGGCACCGCACACGGCTAAGGAACGATTAACTTGTGTGTCTTGTGGTGCCCCCTGCCCCCGTATATAAAGGCCAGGGGCAGGGGGTTCGGCCGGCTAGGAGGGAGGCGCAGGGAGGAGTCCTACTCCCACCGGGAGTAGGACTCCTTCCCCCCAATCCTATTCCAACTAGGATTCTTGGGGAAGAAGGAGAAAGAGGGGGCCGGCCCACCTCTCCTAGTCCTATTAGGACTTGGGAAAGGTGGGGGGCGCCGGCCAGGTGTGGGCTGCCTCTTCTCTCTTTTCCACTAAGGCCCAATAGGCCCATTTACTTCCCGGGGGGGTTCCGGTAACCCTCCCGGTAATCCGGAAAAATCCCGATTTCACCCGGAACGCTTCCGGTGCCCAAACATAGGCTTCCAATATATCAATCTTTACGTCTCGACCTTTTCGAGACTCCTCGTCATGTCCGTGATCTCATCCGGGACTCCGAACAACCTTCGGTACATCAAAATGCATAAACTCATAATAAATGTCATCGTAACGTTAAGCGTGCGGACCCTACGGTTCGAGAACAATGTAGACATGACCGAGACACGTCTCCGGTCAATAACCAATAGCGGGACCTGGATGCCCATATTGGCTCCTACATATTCTACGAAGATCTTTATCGGTCAGACCGCATAACAACATACGTTGTTCCCTTTGTCATCGGTATGTTACTTGCCCGAGATTCGATCGTCGGTATCCAATACCTAGTTCAATCTCGTTACTGGCAAGTCTCTTTACTCGTTCCGTAATACATCATCTCATAACTAACATCTTAGTTATTATGCTTGCAAGGCTTATGTGATGTGCATTACCGAGAGGGCCCAGAGATACCTCTTTGATAATCAGAGTGACAAAACCTAATCTCGAAATACGCCAACCCAACATCTACCATTGGAGACACCTGTAGTACTCCTTTATAATCACCCAGTTACGTTGTGACGTTTGGTAGTACCCAAAGTGTTCCTCCGGTAAACGGGAGTTGCATAATCTCATAGTTATAGGAACATGTATAAGTCATGAAGAAAGCAATAGCAACATACTAAACGATCGGGTGCTAAGCTAATGGAATGGGTCATGTCAATCAGATCATTCAACTAATGATGTGACCTCGTTAATCAAATAACAACTCTTTGTTCATGGTTAGGAAACATAACCATCTTTGATTAACGAGCTAGTCTAGTAGAGGCATACTAGTGACACTCTGTTGGTCTATGTATTCACACATGTATTATGTTTCCGGTTAATACAATTCTAGCATGAATAATAAACATTTATCATGATATAAGGAAATAAATAATAACTTTATTATTGCCTCTAGGGCATATTTCCTTCAGTCTCCCACTTGCACTAGAGTCAATAATCTAGATTACACAGTAATGATTCTTACACCCATGGAGTCTTGGTGCTGATCATGTTTTGCTCGTGGAAGAGGCTTAGTCAACGGGTCTGCAACATTCAGATCCGTATGTATCTTGCAAATCTCTATGTCTCCCACCTGGACTAAATCCCGGATGGAGTTGAAGCGTCTCTTGATGTGTTAGGTTCTTTTGTGAAATCTGGATTCCTTTGCCAAGGCAATTGCACCAGTATTGTCACAGAAGATTTTCATTGGACCCGATGCACTAGGTATGACACCTAGATCGGATATGAACTCCTTCATCCAGACTCCTTCGTTCGCTGCTTCCGAAGCAGCTACGTACTCTGCTTCACATGTAGATCCCGCTACGACGCTTTGTTTAGAACTGCACCAACTGACAGCTCCACCGTTTAAAGTAAACACGTATCCGGTTTGCGATTTAGAATCGTCCGGATCGGTGTCAAAGCTTGCATCAACATAACCTCTTACGGTGAGCTCTTTGTCACCTCCATATACGAGAAACATATCCTTAGTCCTTTTCAGGTATTTCAGGATGTTCTTGACCGCTGTCCAGTGATCCACCCCTGGATTACTTTGGTACCTCCCTGCTAAACTTGTAGCAAGGCACACATCAGGTCTGGTACACAGCATTGCATACATGATAGAGCCTATGGCTGAAGCATAGGGAACATCTTTCATTTTCTCTCTATCTTCTGCAGTGGTCGGGCATTGAGTCTGACTCAACTTCACACCTTGCAATACAGGCAAGAACCCTTTCTTTGCTTGATCCATTTTGAACTTCTTCAAAATCTTGTCAAGGTATGTGCTTTGCGAAAGTCCAATTAAGCGTTTTGATCTATCTCTATAGATCTTTATGCCTAATATGTAAGCAGCTTCCCCGAGGTCTTTCATCGAAAAACTTTTATTCAAGTATCCCTTTATGCTATCCAGAAATTCTATATCATTTCCAATGAGTAATATGTCATCCACATATAATATCAGAAATGCTACAGAGCTCCCACTCACTTTCTTGTAAATACAGGCTTCTCCAAAAGTCTGTATAAACCCAAATGCTTTGATCACACTATCAAAGCGTTTATTCCAACTCCGAGATGCTTGCACCAGTCCATAGATGGATCGCTGGAGTTTGCATACTTTGTTAGCTCCCTTTGGATCGACAAAACCTTCTGGTTGCATCATATACAACTCTTCTTCCAGAAATCCATTCAGGAATGCGGTTTTTACATCCATTTGCCAAATTTCATAATCATAAAATGCGGCAATTGCTAACATGATTCTGACAGACTTAAGCATTGCTACGGGTGAGAAAGTCTCATCGTAGTCAACTCCTTGAACTTCTCGAAAACCTTTTGCGACAAGTCGAGCTTTGTAGATAGTAACATTACCATCAGCGTCAGTCTTTTTCTTAAAGATCCATTTATTCTCAATTGCTTGCCGATCATCGGGCAAGTCAACCAAAGTCCATACTTTGTTCTCGTACATGGATCCCATCTCAGATTTCATGGCTTCAAGCCACTTTGCGGAATCTGGGCTCACCATCGCTTCTTCATAGTTCGTAGGTTCATCATGATCTAGTAGCATGACTTCCAGAACAGGATTACCGTACCACTCTGGTGCGGATCTTACTCTGGTTGATCTACGAGGTACAGTAGTATCTTGATCTAAAGTTTCATGATCATCATCATTAACTTCCTCTCTTATTGGTGTAGGTCTCACAGAAACAGTTTTCTGTGATGTACTATTTCCCAATAACGGAGTAGGTACAGTTACCTCGTCAAGTTCTACTTTCCTCCCATCACTTCTTTCGAGAGAAACTCCTTCTCAAGAAAGTTTCCGAATTTAGCAACAAAAGTCTTGCCTTCGGATCTGTGATAGAAGGTGTATCCAATAGTTTCCTTTGGATATCCTATGAAGACACACTTCTCCGATTTGGGTTCGAGCTTATCAGGTTGAAGATTTTTCACATAAGCATCGCAACCCCAAATTTTAAGAAACGACAACTTTGGTTTCTTGCCAAACCATAGTTCATAAGGCGTCGTCTCAACGGATTTAGATGGTGCCCTATTTAACGTGAATGCGGCCGTCTATAAAGCATAACCCCAAAATGATAGCGGTAAATCAGTAAGAGACATCATAGATCGCACCATATCTAGTAAAGTACGATTACGACGTTCGGACACACCATTACGTTGTGGTGTTCCGGGTGGCGTGAGTTGCGAAACTATTCCACAATTTTTCAAATGTACACCAAACTCGTAACTCAAATATTCTCCTCCACGATCAGATCGTAGAAACTTTATTTTCTTGTTACGATGATTTTCAACTTCACTCTGAAATTCCTTGAACTTTTCAAATGTTTCAGACTTATGTTTCATTAAGTAGATATACCCATATCTGCTTAAATCATGTGTGAAGGTGAGAAAATAATGATATCCGCCACGACCCTCAATATTCATCGGACCACATACATCGGTATGTATGATTTCCAATAAATCTGTTGCTCTCTCCATAGTACCGGAGAACGGTGTTTTAGTCATCTTGCCCATGAGGCACGGTTCGCAAGTACCAAGTGATTCATAATCAAGTGGTTCCAAAAGCCCATCAGCATGGAGTTTCTTCATGCGCTTTACACCGATATGACCTAAACGGCAGTGCCACAAATAAGTTGCACTATCATTATCAACTCTGCATCTTTTGGCTTCAACATTATGAATATGTGTATTACTACTATCGAGATTCAATAAGAATAGACCACTTTTCAAGGGTGCATGACCATAAAAGATATTACTCATATAAATAGAACAACCATTATTCTCTGATTTAAATGAATAACCGTCTCGCATCAAACAAGATCCAGATATAATGTTCATGCTTAACGCTGGCACCAAATAACAATTATTTAGGTCTAATATTAATCCCGAAGGTAGATGTAGAGGTAGCGTGCCGACCGCGATCACATCGACTTTGGAACCATTTCCCACGCGCATCGTCACCTCGTCCTTTGCTAGTGTCCGCTTATTCTGTAGTCCCTGTTTCGAGTTGCAAATATTAGCAACAGAACCAGTATCAAATACCCAGGTGCTATTGCGAGCATTAGTAAGGTACACATCAATAATATGTATATCACATATACCTTTGTTCACCTTGCCATCCTTCTTATCCGCCAAATACTTGGGGCAGTTCCGCTTCCAGTGACCAGTCTGCTTGCAGTAGAAGCACTCTGTTTCAGGCTTAGGTCCAGACTTGGGTTTCTTCTCTTGAGCAGCAACTAGCTTGCTGTTCTTCTTGAAGTTCCCTTTCTTCTTCCCTTTGCCCTTTTTCTTGAAACTAGTGGTTTTGTTAACCATCAACACTTGATGCTCCTTCTTGATTTCTACCTCCGCAGCTTTCAGCATAGCGAAGAGCTCGGGAATAGTCTTGTTCATCCCTTGCATATTATAGTTCATCACAAAGCTCTTGTAGCTTGGTGGCAGTGATTGGAGAATTCTGTCAATGACGCAATCATCCGGAAGTGTAACTCCCAATTGAATCAAGTGATTATTATACCCAGACATTTTGAGTATATGCTCACTGACAGAACTGTTCTCCTCCATCTTGCAGCTATAGAACTTATTGGAGACTTCATATCTCTCAATCCGGGCATTTGCTTGAAATATTAACTTCAACTCCTGGAACATCTCATATGCTCCATGACGTTCAAAACGTCGTTGAAGTCCCGGTTCTAAGCCGTAAAGCATGGCACACTGAACTATTGAGTAGTCATCAGCTTTGCTCTGCCAGACGTTCATAACTTCTGGTGTTGCTCTTGCAGCAGGCCTGGCACTCAGCGGTGCTTCCAGGACGTAATTTTTCTGTGCAGCAATGAGGATAATCCTCAGGTTACGGACCCAGTCCGTGTAATTGCAACCATCATCTTTCAACTTAGCTTTCTCAAGGAACGCATTAAAATTCAACGGAACAACAGCACGAGCCATCTATCTACAATCAACATAAACAAGCAAGATACTATCAGGTACTAAGTTCATGATAATTTTTAAGTTCAGTTAATTTACTTAAGAACTCCCACTTAGATAGACATCCCTCTAATCCTCTAAGTGATTACGTGATCCAAATCAACTAAACCATAACCGATCATCACGTGAGATGGAGTAGTTTTCAATGGTGAACATCAATATGTTGATCATATCTACTATATGATTCACGCTCGACCTTTCGGTCTCCGTGTTCCGAGGCCATATCTGTATATGCTTGGCTCGTCAAGTATAACCTGAGTATTCCGCGTGTGCAACTGTTTTGCACCCGTTGTATTTGAACGTAGAGCCTATCACACCCGATCATCACGTGGTGTCTCAGCACGAAGAACTTTTGCAACGGTGCATACTCAGGGAGAACACTTCTTGATAATTTAGTGAAAGATCATCTTATAATGCTACCGTCAATCAAAGCAAGATAAGATGCATAAAAGGATAAACATCACATGCAATCAATATAAGTGATATGATATGGCCATCATCATCTTGTGCTTTGTGATCTCCATCTCCGAAGCATCGTCATGATCACCATTGTCACCGGCGCGACACCTTGATCTCCATCGTAGCATCGTTGTCGTCTCGCAATCTTATGCTTCCACGACTATCACTACCGCTTAGTAATAAAATAAAGCATTACATCGCGATTGCATTGCATACAATAAAGCGACAACCATATGGCTCCTGCCAGTTGCCGATAACTCGGTTACAAAACATGATCATCTCATACAATAAAATCAGCATCATGCCTTGACCATATCACATCAGAACATGCCCTGCAAAAACAAGTTAGACGTCCTCTACTTTGTTGTTGCAAGTTTTACGTGGCTGCTACGGGCTTAAGTAAGAACTCATCTCACCTACGCATCAAAACCACAACGATAGTTCGTCAAATAGACTCCGTTTTAACCTTCTCAAGGACCGGGCGTAGTCACACTTGGTTCAACTAAAGTTGGAGAGACAGTCTTCCGCTAGCCATCTGTGTGCATAGCACGTCGAGGGAACCGGTCTCGCGTAAGAGTACGCGTAAGGTTGGTCCGGATCGTCTCGTCCAACAATACCGCTGAACCAAAGTATGACATGCTGGTAGGCAGTATGACTTGTATCGCCCACAACTCACTTGTGTTCTACTCGTGCAAATAACATCAAACCATAAAAACCTAGGCTCGGATGCCACTGTTGGGGAACGCAGTAATTTCAAAAATTTTCCTACGCACACGCAAGATCATGGTGATGCACAGCAACGAGAGGGGAGAGTGATGTCTACGTACCAACGCAGACCGACTGCGGAAGCGATCACACAACGTAGAGGAAGTAGTCGTACGTCTTCTTCCCGATCCAACCGATCCAAGCACCATTACTCCGGCACCTCCGAGTTCTTAGCACACGTTCAGCTCGATGACGTTCCTCGGGCTCCGATCCAGCAAAGCGTCGAGGAAGAGTTCCGTCAGCACGACGGCGTGGTGACGATCTTGATGAACTACCGACGCAGGGCTTCGCCTAAGCACTGTAACGGTATGATCGAGGTGGAATTTGGTGGCAGGGGGCACCGCACACGGCTAAGGAACGATTAACTTGTGTGTCTTGTGGTGCCCCCTGCCCCCGTATATAAAGGCCAGGGGCAGGGGGTTCGGCCGGCTAGGAGGGAGGCGCAGGGAGGATTCCTACTCCCACCGGGAGTAGGACTCCTTCCCCCCAATCCTATTCCAACTAGGATTCTTGGGGAAGAAGGAGAAAGAGGGGGCCGGCCCACCTCTCCTAGTCCTATTAGGACTTGGGAAAGGTGGGGGGCGCCGGCCAGGTGTGGGCTGCCTCTTCTTTCTTTTCCACTAAGGCCCAATAGGCCCATTTACCTCCCGGGGGGGTTCCGGTAACCCTCCCGGTAATCCGGAAAAATCCCGATTTCACCCGGAACGCTTCTGGTGCCCAAACATAGGCTTCCAATATATCAATCTTTACGTCTCGACCTTTTCGAGACTCCTCGTCATGTCCATGATCTCATCCGGGACTCCGAACAACCTTCGGTACATCAAAATGCATAAACTCATAATAACTGTCATCGTAACGTTAAGCGTGCGGACCCTATGGTTCGAGAACAATGTAGACATGACCGAGACACGTCTCCGGTCAATAACCAATAGCGGGACCTGGATGCCCATATTGGCTCCTACATAATCTACGAAGATCTTTATCGGTCAGACCGCATAACAACATACGTTGTTCCCTTTGTCATCGGTATGTTACTTGCCCGAGATTCGATCGTCGGTATCCAATACCTAGTTCAATCTCGTTACTGGCAAGTCTCTTTACTCGTTCCGTAATACATCATCTCATAACTAACATCTTAGTTATTATGCTTGCAAGGCTTATGTGATGTGCATTACCGAGAGGGCCCAGAGATACCTCTCTGATAATCAGAGTGACAAAACCTAATCTCGAAATACGCCAACCCAACATCTACCATTGGAGACACCTGTAGTACTCCTTTATAATCACCCAGTTACGTTGTGACGTTTGGTAGTACCCACAGTGTTCCTCCGGTAAACGGGAGTTGCATAATCTCATAGTTATAGGAACATGTATAAGTCATGAAGAAAGCAATAGCAACATACTAAACGATCGGGTGCTAAGCTAATGGAATGGGTCATGTCAATCAGATCATTCAACTAATGATGTGACCTCGTTAATCAAATAACAACTCTTTGTTCATGGTTAGGAAACATAACCATCTTTGATTAACGAGCTAGTCTAGTAGAGGCATACTAGTGACACTCTGTTGGTCTATGTATTCACACATGTATTATGTTTCCGGTTAATACAATTCTAGCATGAATAATAAACATTTATCATGATATAAGGAAATAAATAATAACTTTATTATTGCCTCTAGGGCATATTTCCTTCATTGGCCTTGGCCTTCTTCTCCTCCGCGCCCACAGCTGGCGGCTCAAGGAGAGAGAGGCGCCCCTCCTCAGCTCTTGCGCACTTGGTCGCCAGGTTGAACAGCTCTTGAGATGTGCAGAGCTCCTTGTGGATGGCGAGCTCTTCCTTCATCTTGACGTCACGGACGCCGTTGGAGAACGGGGAGATGATTTCCTCATCCGTGACCTTGGGATCTTGAGGCGAGTGTTGTTGAAGCGCTGGATGTACTTCTGGTGGGTCTCTCCTGGCTGCTGCCTGATGCGGCGTAGATCACCCGCAGCCGATGGGCAGTCACGTGTGCCCTGGAAGTTGACGACGAAGCAGTCGCACATCTCGTCCCAGGAGGAGATCGAGCCGTGCTGCAGGTTCAGGAGCCAGGAGCAAGCTCCATCCTTGAGAGCCATGGGAAACTAGTTCGCTATGACCTTTTCATCGCCGTTGGCCGCTTCGATGCTCAGCTCATAGAGCTGCAGGAACTCCATGGGGTCAGCGGTACCGTCGTAGCGAGGAGGCAGATCCGGCTTGAACTTGCCCGGCCAGGCGACGCTAGGCAGCCAGCCATTTTTGCCGGGGCCCGCTTCGGAGGTGGAGCTTGGTCTTGATGAGGTCCGCGCTGCATCACTGCAGGCAGTGCGCTCTCTTGACAAGGTGGTACGGGGAGCGCAGGTTCAGCTTCTCAGGGTCGCGGAATTTCTTGCCAGCTTCTCTCTTCGCGTGCGGGCGCCGGGCACGGCGAATCATGCCGCGGAGCTGCGCGCCTTGGTGCCAAGGCACTGTCTTGGGGCTGAGGTGGTGGAGGCGCGCCATGAGCCCCGTCGCCTGCGGCTGGTTGAGGGGGAGGCAGAGAGTGGGACGGCGCCGGAGAGCCCCCCGCGGCGCGGACGAGCTCAACGATGCGTTCGAGCCAATCCTTGTAGAGGTCGTCGATGGGGAGGTAGCGCAGGAGCTCGTTCGCTGCGAGGAGCGCGACCCGTGCCTCCATGGGAGCGCGGTGCGCGTGAGACGAAGAACCGGCAGGGGTCAGCGATGGAGTGGCGGTGCGGCCGTCCTGCCGCACCAAAGGATGCAGCGAGGACGCCTTTTCTACTCATTCCCCGCCGGGCCGATGGCAGCGTTGGCGGCGGGGGACGGAGAACGACGGTATGGCCCGCCGACGGGAGCCGTCTGAGCGACGCGGGTGGTCAGGGCAGCCCGACGCTCAGCTCGAGCACGACGAGTGTCCGCCATGGAGACGATGGAGCGACGGAGCGATGAACTGATGGAAGGGAGGCTACGACGCACCCCTACCAGGCGTGCCAAATGTCAGATGTGGGGTTGCGGCAAACCCTTAAGGTTCGAACACCGGAGTGCGCGTGAAGTCTTTTCCTTCCCATCGATCTACGCCCTAGCTCACAAAGATCTCACGGACGAACTCGATGAACTCGCAACACAGAAAGACACGAGGTTTATACTGGTTCGGGGCACCGTTGTGGTGTAATACCCTACTTCGGTGTGGTGGTGGTGGATTGCCTCTAGGTCTAATGATGAACAGTAAAAGGGAAGAACAGCCTCCTGAGGTTGAGGTGTTCTTGAGCTCGGTGAGCTTGTGTGATTGAGGATGGTCTGAATGATCCGTCCCTTACTAAGGTGGTGGCTAGAACTATTTATATTGGCCATGGTCCTCTTCGCATATATCGAGCGGGAAGGGAGCCAACAAGGGCGGGCTAATTCGAAGGGGGACAACTAGTACAAGCTATCCTGACAAAAATGGCCTTCGCCTGCCAAAAGCTCTGGTGGTGATGCCGTCTTCGGCTCCACGATGACCTCTGTCTTGCCGTCCTCCTGGTCTTGGTCTCATTGCACCAATATAGCAACCTTTGCCTGATGCCTCGGTGCCTGCCTGGTGCGGTGCGTCATGGCTCATGTCACGAGGGCCTCCTCAGGTTTGCCCCACCTTGATATCTCCGCTCCTCATGAGGTTGCCTGGCTAGGCTACTCCAGAGGAGGTCTAGCGTCGCCCGCCTCGTGAGGTTTGGACCCTCGCGAGGGTCTTGGATGCATCATTGGTGAAGATGTGCCGTACAGCCTGTTGGCTTAGACACGCCGCGGGCCGCAGGCAGGCAAGTCTGGGGACCCCCGTTCCCAGAACACCGACAGAGGACATTGATATGTCTCCATTGTATCTACTTTTGCAAACACTTTTGCCCTTGTTTTCGACTCTAACTTGCATGATTTGAATGGAACTAACCCGAAATGACGCTGTTTTCAGCAGAATTACCATGGTGTTATATATGTGCGGAAACAAAAGTTCTCGGAATGACCTGAAACTTTACGGAGCAACATTTTGGAAAATATAAAAAATACCTGCAAAAGATGTAGGCCAGGGGGCCCACCACCTGTCCACGAGGGTGGGGGGTGCGCCTGCCCCCCTAGGGCGCGCCCCTACCGCGTGGGCCCCCTGGAGCTCCTCCGATTCCAACTCTATATATTGTGTTTCAGGGAGAAAAAAATCAGAGAGAAGAATACATCACGTTTTATGATACGGAGCCGTCGCCAAGCCCTAAAACCTCTCGAGGGGCTGATCTGGAGTCCGTTCGGGGCTCCGGAGAGGGGAATCCGTCGCCATCGTCATCATCAACCATCCTCCATCACCAATTTCATGATGCTCAACGTCGTGCGTGAGTAATTTCATCGTAGGCTTGCTGGACGGTGATGGGTTGGATGGGATCTATCATGTAATTGAGTTAGTTTTGTTAGGGTTTGATCCCTAGTATCCACTATGTTCTGAGATTGATGTTGCTATGACTTTGATATGCTTAATGCTTGTCACTAGGGCCCGAGTGCCATGATTTCAGATCTAAACCTATTATGTTTCATCAATATATGAGAGTTCTGGATCCTATCTTGCAAGTCTATAGTCACCTATTATGTGTTATGATCCGTTAACCCCGAAGTGACAATAATCGGGATACTTACCGGTGATGACCATAGTTTCAGGAGTTCATGTATTCACTTTGCGTTAATGCTTTGTTCTGGTACTCTATTAAAAGGAGGCCTTAATATCCCTTAGTTTCCGTAAGGACCCCGCTGCCACGGAAGGGTAGGACAAAAGATGTCATGCAAGTTCTTTTCCATAAGCACATATGACTATATTCGGAATACATGCCTACATTACATTGATGAACTGCAGCTAGTTCTGTGTCACCCTAGGTTATGACTGTTACATGATTAACCGCATCCGGCATAATTCTCCATCATTGATCCACTGCCTACGAGCTTTCCATATATTGTTCTCTGGTTATTTACTTTTCCGTTGCTATTGCTATCATCACTACAAAATACCAAAAACACTACTTTTGCTACCATTACCTTTTGCTATCGTTACCACTACTATCATATTACTTTGCTGCAGATACTAAGTTTCCAGGTGTGGTTGAATTAACAACTCAGCTTCTAATACTTGAGAATATTCTTTGGCTCCCCTTGTGTCGAATCAATAAATTTGGGTTGAATACTCTACCCTCGGAAACTGTTACGATCCCCTATTCTTGTGGGTTATCAAGACTATTTTATGGCGCCGTTGCTGGGGAGCATAGCTCTATTCTTTGAGTCACTTGGCATTTATATCTGCTTATCATAATGAAGAATTTGAAAGATCCAAGAACCAAGATTTATCCCTCAACTACGAGGGGAGGTAAGGAACTGCCATCTAGCTCTGCACTTGATTCACCTTCTGTTTTGAGTAAGCTTGCGACACCTAAACCTGCTTCTGCTATTCGTTCTGATATGTCGCATGTTATTGATGATGCTACTTCTGCTATACATGATACTTATGATGAAACTACTTCTATGCTTGATACTACTGTGCCACTTGGTGAATTTCTTGACGAACAACTTGCTAGGGCTAGAGATATTGAAAATATTGAATCTGATAATACTAATGAAAGTGACGATGAAGACTTGCCTGTTATTCCTAAGGGTTATGCTTTTGATAAAGAAGCTTGCAAAGATAGATACGAACTCAAGAGGTTATTAGCTAAGTGGAATCAGCAATCTTTAAATGCTAGAATGAAACCTGACCCTGCTTTTGCTACTTCACCTATCTGTGTTACTGATAAGGATTATGAATTCTCTGTTAATCCTGATATAATTACTTTGGTTGAATCTGATCCTTTTCATGGCTATGAATCTGAAACTGTTGTGGCACATCTTACTAAATTAAATGATATTGCCACCCTGTTCACTAATGATGAGAGAACTCACTACTTTTATATCCTTAAAATAGTTCCGTTCTCATTAAAGGGTGGTGCTAAGATATGATCTAATTCTCTTGATCCTGGTTGTGTGCGTAGTCCCCAGGATATGATTTATTACTTCTCTGCTAAACACTTCTCTGCTCGTAAGAAACAAGCTGCTTTAAGGGATATATATAATTTTGCGCAAATTGAAGAAGAGAGTCTCCCACAAGCTTGGGGGAGGCTTCTCCAATTACTTAATGCTTTGCCTGATCATCCTCTTAAGAAAAATGAAATACTTGATATCTTTTATAATGGACTAACCAATGCTTCCAGAGATTACCTGGATAGTTGTGCTGGTTCTGTTTTCAGGGAAAGGACACCGAATGAAGCTGAAATTCTACTGAATAATATGTTGACAAATGAAAATAATTGGACACTTCCGGAGCCAATTCCTGAGCCTATTCCCAAACCAACTCAGAGAAATAATATAGATGGACCTAGTCCTTCTAAAAGGAAGAAAAAGAAAAATGATAGGACTTTGCATGCTTCTAGTGAACCTATTACTGAAACTCCTGAGAATCCAAATGATATTTCTATTTCTGATGCTGAAACACAATCTGGTAATGAACCTAAAACTATTAATAAGGTTAATCATAATGTTCATGATGATGCTCAACCTAGTAATGATAATGATATAGAAATTGAACCTGCTGTTGATAAATGGCTGATAAATCAACTGCTATACATGTCGGTATTTATGAGGATGTGCCTGTTGTAGTTGCAAACGTTACTATTTTAACGGACTTTGTTATTCTTGATATTCTCGAGGATGATAGTATGTCTATTATTCTTGGAAGACCCTTTTTGAATACTGCAGGGGCTGTTATTGATTGCACTAAAGGCAATGCCACTTTTCATGTTAATGGCAATGAGCACACGGTAAACTTTCCGAGGAAACAACCTCAAGTTCATAGTATCAACTCTATTGGAAAAATTCCATCGATTATATTTGGAGGTTTTGAATTTCCCTTCCTACTGTCAAGAAGAAATATGATATTCTTATTATTGGGGATGTGCATATCCCCGTTGAGGTAACATAGTGTTATTCGAAATTTCTCCGGTTCCATGTTATTCGGAATGAGTTCGGTAACAAGACTTGATCAACCTTGTTAGTGGATTCCTTTTAATGATCATGAGATGGATGAAACTAGAAGGCACAACCTTCTGTACCCCACTGAGGGAGTCCTGGATTAGGGGGTCTCTGGACAGCCGGACTATATCCTTTGGCCGGACTGTTAGACTATGAAGATACAAGATTGAATACTTCGTCCTGTGTCCAGATGGGACTTTCCTTGGCGTGGAAGGCAAGCTTGGCAATACGGATATCTAGATCTCCTCCCATTGTAACCGACTCTGTGTAACCCTAGCCCTCTCCGGTGTCTATATAAACCGGAGGGCTTTAGTCCATAGGACGAACAGACAATCATACCATAGGCTAGCTTCTAGGGTTTAGCCTCTCCGATCTCGTGGTAGATCTACTCTTGTACTACCCATATCATCAATATTAATCAAAGAAGGACGTAGGGTTTTACCTCCATCAAGAGGGCCCGAACCTGAGTAAAACATTGTGTCCCTTGTCTCATGTTACCATCCGGCCTAGACGCACAGTTCGGGACCCCCTACCCGAGATCCGCCGGTTTTGACACAGACATTGGTGCTTTCATTGAGAGTTCCTCTGTGTCATCGCCATTAGGCTTGATGGCTCCTACTATCATCGATAGCGATGCCGTCTAGGGTGAGACTTTTCTCCCCGGACAGATCTTCGTGTTCGGTGGCTTTGCACTACGGGACAATTCGCTTGGCCATCTAGAGCAGATCAAAAGTTATGCCCCTGGCCATCAGGTCAGGTTTGGAAGCTTAAACTACATGGCCGATGTCCGCGGAGACTTGATCTTTGACGGATTCGAGCCTCTGCCTTGTGCACCATGCGGTCATGATGAGTACGATTTAGCTCTACCATCGGACAGTATTCAGGACATCGCACCGGTAGCCGCTCCGACCCTCGATTCGGAGCCAGTTGCACCTTCCGCGGACGGGTGGATGGACCCCTCCACGGAGGCCTTACCCTCAGCGGCGATCAAGCCGAACATCGACCTTACCTTGCACAAGAGCCGTGTTGATAAACTGCCGGATCCTTCTCCGGCCACGGGCTCCGAACCGCCTGCGCTTGTTCCTATCGAATCCGATTGGGCGCCGATCATGGAGTTTACCTCCACGGATATTTTTCAGCACTCGCCCTTTGGCGACATACTGAACTCATTAAGGTCTCTCTCCTTGTCGGGAGGATCCTGGCCGAACTATGTCCGGCAGGACTGGGATGCGGACGACGAAGAAATTCGCGACCCACCCACCACCCACTTAGTAGCCACTGTTGATGACTTAACCGACATGCTCGACTTCGACTCCGAAGACATCGACGGTATGGACGACGATGCGGGAGACGAAGAGGAACCACTGCCTACGGGGCACTAGACAGCCACCTCATCATACGATATATACATGGTGGATACACCCAAAGAAGGCAATGGCGACGAGATAGCGGAGGATGACCCCTCCAAGAAGCAACCCAAGCGACGATGTCAGTGACGCCGCTCTAAGTCCCGCCATAGCAAAAGTGGTGATACCGGCACATGAGATAATAACACTCCAGATATTGCTGAAGACAACAACAATCCCCTCCAACAAGATTTAGAGCAGGAGGATGGAGGAGCCAGCCCTGCTGAGAGAGCGGCAGATGGAGAGGAGGAGGATGATAATTACATGCCCCCTCCGAAGACGAGACAAGCCTCGGCGATGATGAATTCGTTGTGCTAGAAGATCCTGTCGAACAAGAGCGCTTCAAACGTCGTCTTATAGCCACGGCAAATAGCCTTCAGAAAAAGCAGCAGCAGCTTCAAGCTGATCAAGATCTGCTAGCTGACAGATGGACTGAAGTCCTCGCGGCCGAGGAATATAAACTCGAGCGCCCCTCCAAGATTTACCCAAAGTGCAGGTTGCTACCTCGACTGGAGGAAGAAGCGTATGATACGGCTGATCGGCCACCTCGTGGCCACGATAGAGAGGCATTCCAGCCAAAAACTCAACCTCCACCCCGACGCCATTCAAATAAAAAGGCATGGGGAGATACGCCAGACCTGCGAGACATACTGGAGGACAAAGAAAAGCATGCAAGATCAATCTACAGATCACGAGGGCGCACCACTCTTCGAGACGATAAACGTCACGCCGGATACACTAAAAGCAAATCCGGCCGGGCCGAACACAGCGGGAAAGACCCATTCGAGCTGCGTCGCGATATAGCCTAATACAGAGGCGCCGCACACCCCTTATGCTTCACAGACGAAGTAATGGATCATCAAATCCCAGAAGGTTCCAAACCTGTAAATATTGAATCATACGATGGCACAACAGATCCCGCAGTATGGATCGAGGATTTCCTCCTCCACATCCACATGGCCCGCGGTGATGACTTACACGCCATCAAATACCTCCCACTAAAGCTCAAAGGACCAGTGCGGCGTTGGCTTAACAGCTTGCCAGCGGACTCCATTAGCTATTGGGAAGATTTGGAAGCTGCATTCCTCGACAACTTTCAGGGCACTTATGTGCGACCACCAGACGCCGATGACTTGAGCCACATAATTCAGCAGCCAGAAGAGTCGGCCAGGCAATTCTGGACTCGGTTCCTTACAAAGAAAAATCAAATCATCGACTGTCCAGGTGGAGAGGCCTTAGCGGCTTGCAAACACAACATCCGAGACGAGTGGGTAGCCCGGCACCTTGGTCAGGAAAAGCCGAAATCTATGGCAGCTCTCACGACGGTCATGACCCACTTTTGTGCGGGAGAAGACAGCTGGTTGGCTCGCAGTAATAACATATCAAAGAACCATGGTACCTCGGATACCAAGGACGGCAATAGCTGGTCACGTCGCAACAAACATAAGCGCCGCACTAACAGCGAAAATACCGAGGATACGGCAGTCAATGCCGGATTCAAAGGCTCTAAACCCGATCAGCGGAAAAAGCCATTCAAACAAAGTACGCCGGGTCCGTCCAGCTTGGACCGTATACTCAATCGCTCGTGTCAAATACACGGCACCCCAGACAAGCCAGCCTATCACACCAACAGGGATTGTTGGGTGTTCAAGCAGGCCGGCAAGTTAATTGCCGAAAACAAGGACAAGGGGCCGCATAGCGATGATGAGGGGGAATCCCGGCAGCCACACACCGGAGGACAGAAGAGGTTTCCCCCACAAGTGTGGACGGTGAACATGATAGACACAACCCACATCCCCAAGAGGGAGCAGAAGCGTGCGCTCAGGGACGTATATGCATTGGAGCCAGTCGCCCCAAAGTTCAACCCTTGGTCCTCCTGTCCGATCACCTTCGATCGCAGGGACCACCCCACTAGTATCCGTCATGGCGGATTCGCCGCACTGGTCCGACCCAATCATTGACGGATTTGACCTCACTCGAGTCCTTATGGATGGTGGTAGCAGCCTGAACCTGCTTTATCAGGACACAGTGCGCAAAATGGGTATAGACCCCTCAAGGATCAAACCCACAAAAACCACCTTTAAAGGCGTCATTCCAGGTGTAGAGGCCCATTGCACAGGCTCAATTACACTGGAAGTGGTCTTCGGGTCCCCGGATAACTTCCGAAGCGAAGAGTTAATCTTTGATATAGTCCCGTTTCGCAGTGGTTATGACGCGCTGCTCGGGCAAACCGCATTTGCTAGATTCAATGCGGTACCGCATTATGCATACCTCAAGCTCAAGATGTCAGGACCTCACGGAGTTATTACAGTCAATGGAAACACAGAGCGCTCTCTCCGAACAGAGGAGCACACCGCGGCCCTCGCAGCAGAAGCGCAAAGCAGCCTCTCAAGTCAATCAACCAGTTCGGCGCTTCAAAGCCCGGACACCTTCAAGCGCGCTTGGAGCGATCGGCAAATAGACCGCCTGGCGCGATCTGAGCTCGCATAGCAATACGGCGGCCACCCCAATCCCAGCCCAACGGCAAAACTCATGCCACGCGTACATAATTACGCATTAAAAATACCATGGGCACAGGTGGGGAGAGGGCACAACTGCGGCACGCCCCAAGACGCGGCTTAAACCGCACTAGGGGCTTCCCATTTGGTTATTTTTCTCTTTTTTCAGGACCTTAATCTCTAGAAACACTATCCGGCAGCACTATTGCCGAACACATGATGCAACAACCAAGGAGGCAGACAACTATGTCATACCATGGAATTCCGAGGTGGATTACAGTAACGAGCGAAATATTTGATTTAATATCTGTATCACTCTGCTTTAACGCAATTTTTTGAATAAACAATGCATGACATTACGACTATTATTGCATTCTTGTTATATATATATATATATATATATATATATATCTATGTGGTCATTAATTACGCCTTGCAACCGTACACTTTGGTACGGCCAATACACCAGGGGCTTACGTACCCCACAATACGGTGTGAAAAGTCCGAACACTTTCACAAGTGCGGCACCCCAAACTTATAGCATTATATGCATCAGCTCCGAATGATGTCTTTGGTCAAATGTTGGGTTTGCCCGGCTCCCATGTTTTGGTACCTTACGTTCCGCTCTATCGGCTAAGGTAGCGCTAGGAGAACTACTGCAATTGTGCCCCGGTTCTACTGGGTTCAGCACCTCAGTAGAGAAAGCTAAAACTGACTGTCATGATAAGGCGAGAGACTGGTCGCTGTTCGGCGAGGTTCTCGAGTCCCTAAAGACTTATGTCGCCTAGAGCGAGGGGCCGGCCCTGTCCCGCTTAAAGGCGTGTATCACGCCCCGAATTCGGCCTTCCGAATACCAGGGGCTTCGCCGAAATTTAAAATTATATAATTCTATGGCTAAGTGAGAGTGATAAAGCATTATTAGTCTGGTTGCCTTGTTCGCTGTGCTGAGCACCTCCCTCGAAGGACCCAAACATGTGAACAAGAGTGCTCAGGTTTATCCCGAACACCCCAGCACTCGTGGCATGGGGGCAGAAGCCGAGGACTAGCCATCTCTCAGATTGGATAAACAGCCAAACAGAAGGCAATATTTTAAATTCAAACAAGCGTTGCATAGCGCATATGAAACAAGTTTTCATAAATACAGGATAAAATGAGCAAGTCTCACTCAAATATTACATCTTTTGGACACTCGTCCGCTATGAGACGGGCACCCGGCAGAACACCCTCGTAGTACATCTCGGGGTGGCGGTGCTCCTTGCCCTCCGGCGGCCCCTCCTTGATCAGCTTCACGGCGTCTATCTTGACACACTGCAATTTCACACGGGCGAAAGCCCGGCTTGCACCTTCAATGCAGACAGATCGCTTGACGACCTCCAGCCGCGGGCAGGCATCCACTGTCGGCATTTTGGGAACAGGGGTCCCCAGACTTGCCTGCCTGCGGCCTGTGGCGTGGCTCAAAGGGGGGCCCAGCACGGCCCATCTTCATCAACACAGACCCAAGACCCTCGCGAGGGGCCAAGCCTCGCGGGGTGGACGACACAGAGCTTCCTCAGGCACGGCCTCCTCAGGCTGGCTCGCGAGGAGGCGGAGAGATCAAGGCGGGGTACCTCAGGAGGTGCCCGTGACGCAAGCCATGACGACCGAGGGTGCCACGCGGGCGCCAGCCCGTGCAGTGTCCTCCTTTCCTCTTTGGTGCAAGGGAGCAAGTGCAGGCGAGAGCAGCAAGCAAAGGCACCCGTTTCGGTGCAACGAGACCAAGACCAGTCCAACGGCAGGGAGGAAATCATTGTGGAGCCCAAGCCAGCGTCACCACCAGAGCCTTTGGCAGGCGAGGACCAACTTTAGTCAGGATAAGTGTACTAGATCTTCCCCTTCAAAATGGCCAATTGTTGGCGCCCTTCCCGCTCAATATTTGGGAAGAGGCCCAGGGCCTTTGCCTATAAATAGGACTAGCCACCCATAGGGTAGGGGGATCGAGATCGAAAGGAGGAGAAATTGGATCAAGTAGCATCGCAGAGAGAGAGAGAGAGAGAAGGGCGATTGAACTCCTCCTAGTAGTTCATCCCCTCAGCCAAGAACAAACCCTCGTGAGGCTGTTCTTCCTTGTATTGCTCATCGTCATCAGCCCAAGAGGCAATCCACCACACCACACACTTGAGTAGGGTATTACACCACAACGGTGGCCCGAACCAGTATAAACCCTGTGTCTCTTTTGTTGTTCTTTCCATAGCTTAGATCTTAGCGAGGTGGAGGGGTGAAGGTAGGTAGAAGGCAAAATCTCCACGCGTACCCCAGTGTTCGAACCTCAAGGGTCTGCCAGAACCCGAAATCCGACATCCACAAGCCGCCTCACCAGGCTAAAGAAGTTGTTCGGAAGGGCGTTGCTAGGCCACAGCCGGACTATAAAGCCCTTCATGGCCTGATCGGCCCCCTTATGTAGCTCGACCATCTGCTTCAGCTAGTCGCTCATTGGCACCGGGTGTTCGGCCTCAGTATACTAAGACCAGAACAGCTTCTCCATTGAGCTTCCATCCTTGGCCTTGTAAAATTGTGCGGCATCGGACACGCTGCGGGGCAAATTTGCGAATGCTCCTAGAGAGCTCCAGATTCGGGTAAGTAATCGGTAATTTACTTTTACATGCTTGCTTTGCATATAGAAAGCCTTACCCGCCGCTATCTTCTTCATTGCATTGATCTCCTGGAGGGCCTTTTGGGCTTCGGCCTTGGCACTTTTTGCGCTCTCGAGGGCCGCGGCAAGCTCAGACTCTCGCGTCTTCGAGTCAAGCTCCAACACCTCATGCTTCGTCACGAGAGCCTGGAGCTCTTGCTGCACCTCGCCCACCAGAGCCTCTTGTTTTTCCCTCTTGGTGCGCTCCTTGGCCGCTTTATCTTCGGCCTTGGTTAGCGCTTGCTTCAGGGTCGCCACGTCGGTCGTGGCCCCTGGCAAATATACGATGATCCTGTCATTTTGCAACCGCGTCTTCTTTTATATATACATATCTATAGACAAGGTATTACTTACCCTTGTTCTCCTCGAGCTGCCTCTTGGCAAGGACGAGCTCTTTCTTGGACCCCTCGAGGTCCTGCTTCAGTACGGCGACCTCCGCGGTCAATGCGGCGGACGCATATTGACATACTTATATGAGACTCCTGCGATATTATTTGATCCTCTGTTCGTCTTTTCTTTGTAAACACCGAACAAAGCATAAGGGGCTACTGTCTATGCGGTAATATTTTTCCTATATTTTAAAAAAAAATACTTACCTCAAAGCCTGTTAGAAGGCTGGCACAGGCTTCAGTCAATCCGCTCTTGGCGGACTGAACCTTCTGGACCACCGCACTTATAATAGTAAGGTGCTCCTCGTCGATGGAAGAGCTGCGAAGCGCTTCCAGCAGATTTTCCGGCGCCTCTGGATGGACAGAGGTCACCGGCACAGGCATCTTGCCCCTCATGAGTTACTCTGGACGGAAAGGAATGCTATGAGTTACTCTGGTATCCAAATACTTACGATCTCCCCAGGGGCTTGGCCCTGGGCAACCACTCGTCTTCACCTTCGGCGGCGGCAGTGGAACTGTCCGGAAGGAGAGTCCTTCCCTTCCTGGACCCTTCGCCCCCCCCCCCAGTTGGGGCGGCCCTCCTTTTCTTATCTCCCCCAGCTGGAGGGGGAGCATCTTCTTCTTCCTCCACATCTTCGGGGGAGGAGTGCGCCGCAGAGTCGTCGGACGGAGAGTCCGACGACGCTTGGCGTCGGGAACTCTTTCGGGTTCCCTTGGCCTTCTTGGTCTTCTCCGGCACCGTACAAGGAGTCGGAGTCAGCATCTTCGCCAGAAGAGCGTCCGCTGGGCCTTCGGGCAAAGGATCCGGATAGTCGATCTGTCCGGCCGTCTCCTGCCAGTCCTGTCAATGGTACAGGAGTTTAGATCCTGCATGGAGTCAATCTATAAAAGATAAGTATCCTGTGAAAGGTAAAGCAGCTTACCGCACTGGCTTGGCGCTTCGCGCTAAATCCGTGATCCTCAGTAATGGGAGGAGGGACCTCGGCGCTTTTGAACAGCACCCTCCAAGCATCTTTGTGAGTTGTGTCGACGAGCCTGTTCAAAGTTCGGTGTTGCGCGGGGTCGAACTCCCACAAGTCGAAGTCCCGTTGTTGGCACGGGAGGATCTGGCGGTGGAGCATGACCTGGACTACGTTGACGAGTTTGAGCTTCTTGCTCACCATGTTTTGAATACATGTTAGGAGCCCAGTCAGCTCTCCCGAACTACCCCAGGACAGGCCCTTCTCTTTCCAGGAGGTAAGCCGCATGGGGATGCCACATCGGAACTCGGGGGCCGCTGCCCATGCAGGGTCACGCGGCTCGGTGATGTAGAACCACCCCGATTGCCACCCCTTTATGGTTTCCACAAAGGAGCCCTCAAGCCATGTAACGTTGGGCATCTTGCCCACCATGGCGCCTCCGCACTCCGCCTGGCGGTCGCCCACAACCTTCGGCTTGACATTGAAGGTCTTCAACCATAAGCCGAAGTGGGGCATGATGCGGAGGAAGGCTTCGCACACGACGATAAATGCCGAGATATTGAGGATGAAATTCCGGGCCAGATCGTGGAAATCCAGGCCGTAGTAGAACATGAGCCCCCAGACGAATGGGTGGAGAGGGAATCCCAGCCCGCGGAGGAAATAGGTAAGGAACACTACCCTCTCATGGGGCCCGGGGGTGGGGATGAGATGCCCCTCATCTGGGAGCCGGTGCGCGATGTCGTTGGGCAGGTACCGGCTCTCCTCAGCTTCTTGATGTCTTCATCCATGACGGAGGAGACCATCCACCTACCTCCCACTCCAGACATGGTGGGGGAAGGTTGAGGTGGGAAGTGCGGACTTGGGCGCTAGAGCTCGAGTGTGCGAAAATGGATGAGCAAAGGAGGAAGAAGGGGTGGATGAAAAGGTGAATCTTTATCCCTTTATATGGGCGGATGAAACTAAGCATCCCTACTAGCCTGGTAAAACTCACTCATCCCCCAAGCAACATAATCGATGGCGCGGTTGGGTTAACCACACCCGTATTGATGAGAATCCCGTGATAAGGGGACATGATCTCTATTTTGACAAGACGTGTCAAAAAACTGCCTCGGGTTATGTACGGGGCTAGTTAAAGGAAAAGGTTCGAATAATCACCGGGCCATGACATAACGTCATGCTGCCAAAACAAGTCAGCAAATTAGATTTGCAAAAATATTATTCTCTGTACGGTGGTATGTGGAACTTATTTTGCAGGGTCGGACACTATCCTTGTATTCAAATTCTTCCGTGGTGTATTCAAAGGAGGAACCCGCCTTGCAATGCCGAAGACAATACTACGCGCCGGACTCATCATCATTGAAGCCTGGTTCAGGGGCTACTGAGGGAGTCCTGGATTAGGGGGTCTCCGGACAGCCGAACTATATCCTTTGGCCGGACTGTTAGACTATGAAGATACAAGATTGAAGACTTCGTCCCGTGTCCGGATGGGACTTTCCTTGGCGTGGAAGGAAAGCTTGGCAATACGGATATGTGGATCTCCTCCCATTGTAACTGACTCTGTGTAACCCTAGCCCTCTCTAGTGTCTATATAAACTCGAGGGTTTTTGTCCATAGGACGAACAGACAATCATACCATAGGCTAGCTTCTAGGGTTTAGCCTCTCCGATCTCGTGGTAGATCTACTCTTGTACTACCCATATCATCAATATTAATCAAGTAGGACGTAGGGTTTTACCTCCATCAAGAGGGCCCGAACCTGGGTAAAACATTGTGTCCCTTGTCTCCTGTTACCATCCGGCCTAGACGCACAGTTCGGGACCCCCTACCGGAGATCCGCCGGTTTTGACACCGACACCCACTTTTACTTTCTGTTATTTATATTAAATAAAATAAAAATAGTATTTTTTTTGTTTGTTATCTAAATTATCCGTGCAATATAAAAATATCCCAAAAATAAAGGTTCTCCAAATGCCCTGAAATTTAAATATGATTTTTCTAGAATATTTGAGAATATTTGGTACTGAGAACACAACAGGGGGGTCACCCACCTACCCACGAGGGTGGAGGGCGCGCCCTACCCCCTGGGCCAGTCCCCCTGCCTCGTGGGCCCATGGTGGCATACTCCTTCTTCCTCCCCCAAACACAAATAACCAGCTCAAACCCAAGTCCAAGCTCGGTTTGCTGCCATTTTCGATCTCCTTGCTCAAAGCACCTCTCACAAAAATGCTTGGGGAGATTGTTCCTTGGTATGTGACTCCTCCATTGGTCCAATTAGTTTTTGTTCTAGTGCTTTATTCATTGCAAATTTGTGCTGCCTAGGTGACCATGTTCTTGAGCTTGCATGTCAAATTTATATGGTTCCAAGTAGTTTTGATGCATGATATAGGCTCTAGGCACTTGTAGGAGTAGTTGCTATCAATATTATTGAGTTTGGTTTACTTTTATTTTGAAGTTACTAAAAATTTCAGAATTTTTCAGAAAATGATGAAGAGACTTTTGAGGGGCTCATCGAGCCGAAGCTCGAAGGAAAAGGCACAGAAGCCTAAGTATAATCTGCCTCGCACCACAGAGGTTCGGTCGTGTGAATGGCCTTCCGATGATTTCTTGAGAGCAGCCGGGATTTATGAAGATTTTTTATGAATTGTCTAAGAATGCAGGCCTCACCGCTTTCCTTCGCGACCAACACGATCAGTATCTCTTACTCACAAATATATTTGTGCAAAACTTTCATTTCCATTCTAGGAGCTCACCACCTACGGTGGAGTTTCATTTATATGATGAGCATAACAAGATGTCACTTTATGATTTTTATCAGGTTTGTTTAGTCCCTTTCGAGGGCAAGATAGAGGAACCACATTGCGAGGATGTGGATGGGTTTATTGATACTATCACTGTAGGGGAAACATGGAAGGTTTCCGATGCATGAATCACTAGCATACATTTTCCTGTTTTACGCTACTTTGCATTATTTGCTAGTCATTGTTTAATTGGTCGCGGAAACTGTGGAAACCTTAGTGTCCCTGATATTACTATTTTGCTCCAAGGTTTATTCGGTGATAACTCTGTTAGTATGGGCGGCATTATTGCTAAACGGTTAAGTCTGAACCGTACAAAGGGCCCCATCTTTGGAGGCATCTATGCTTCACGCCTAGCTGCACATTTTAACATACCTATTAGGCATTATGAGAAGGAAGAAAAAGTGCTACCTCATGTTTATTTAGATTATAAAAGTATGGTGGCACATGATTTTATTGTTAAGAATAGGGAAGGAGAGCTTAAATACAAATTGTTCTTTGGTAAACATCATCCTGAGACTAGTACCTTGCCTGCTCCTTCTTTGGTTGATTTATCTGTAGGCCAGTACCTTGTTCCGTTAGAGGCTATTCACGCCTACCGGAACCCTGCACCAGCCATGGAGCCAGAGCCGAAACCACAAGTTGATCCTTCACGACAGTCCAATTAGCAGTGGGATCTGGAGATGATTGCCAACCAGTGGCAATCGGAGTCTTCTTCTTCTTCGCAGCATGACCCCCACTATTATTATGGATATCCGCCAGGCCAGCCGTGGCCATAGACCAACTTAGGACAAAAGCCTAAGCTTGGGGGAGTACATATTTCCCACCGACATTACATTTATGTTCACACACTCATTGCTAGATGTCGATGCTCATACTTTTTCATTGTATCATCCATGCTAGTTTAATTTCCTTTTTATGCTTTCTTCTTGTGTGTTTAATAAACCTTAAGAAAAACCAAAAAAAATAGTTGTAGCTTTTAATTAGTTTACTTTCCATGCTTATAGCAGTAATTAAAAAGAAAACCCAAAAAAGATTTCCTGTTCTTTTACTTGTTGGGAGCTCTCTCGTGTAAATAGTTTTATTTCTTTTCTTTTCTTTGGGGGTCAATAGGAGAAGACCATGATTAAATTGTTGAAGTGGCTCTTATATGAATAATTGTTGATCTGATAAAAGATCCCATATTTCCTTGTCTTCTCCTGTTTATTGAATGCTTGCAGATTCCAGCTTAGTCCAATGCACGTGCACAATTATTATTATTCACATCGTTCAGTCGTGCAAGTGAAAGGCAATTATGACGATATATGACAGACTGACTAAGATGAGAAAGGCTAGTATGAACTTGACCTCTTTTGTTTTTGTAAATATGCTTAGTTCATCGTTCTTGATTCGGCCTATTATGAATAAACATGTTTGCAATGACAACTAGAGATCATAGTTCTTGTGCCATGCTTAATTAGCTATGAGTTATAATGGTTTACCTTGAGTGCCAACATGCTATTAAAATGGTTGTGATGTGGTATGATAGGGTGGTATCCTCCTCTGAATGGTTTAAGTGACTTGACTTGGCGCATGTTCACGCATGTAGTTGAAATAAAATCAACATAGCCTTCACGATATTTATGTTCATGGTGGATTACATCCTACTCAGGCTTGCATTCTGTGTTGATTAATTTTAATGCATGTTCATGACTGTTGCCGCTCTCTAGCTGGTCGCTTCCCAGTGTTTTGCTAGCCTTCACCTATACTAAGCGGGAATGCTGCTTGTGCATCCAATCCCTTACACCCCAAAGTTATTCCACATGAGTCCACCATACCTACCTATATTCGGTATCTACTTGCCGTTCCAACTAAATTTATATGTGCCAAACTCTAAACCTTCAAATAAATATCATGTTTCGTATGCTCGAATAGCTCATGTATCAACTAGGGCTGTCCGTATCTTCCATGTTAGGCGGGTTATTCTAAAGAGGAGTGGACTCCGCTCCTCACTCACGAGAAAGTGGCTGGTCACCGGGATGCCTAGCCCCATGCTTTATGCAAACTAAATAAAAATAATTGCAAACAGAACTCCCTTTGGGACTCTTGTTAGTTGGAGGCACTCGTTGTTTCGATCAAGCCATGGATTGATGCTTGTGGTGGAAGGGGGAGTATAAAATTTACCATTCTGTTTGGGAACCGCCTATATGTGTGTACCATGGAAGATATCGTCATATCCTGGTTGTTATGTTGACAATGAAAGCATACCGCTCAAAATATTATTCACCTCTATTTCAAAACTGAGCTCTGGCACCTCTACAAATCCCTGCTTCCCTCTACGAAGGGCCTATCTATTTACTTTTATGCCGAGTCATCATCCTCTTATTAAAAAGCACCAGTTGGAGAGCACTGCTGTCATTTGCATTCATTATTGTTAGTTTACATTGGGTATGACTTGACTAGATCTCTTTTACCATGAATTACAATGTCTAGTCAGTCCTTGGTCTTTAAAGGTGCTCTGCATTTATGTTTTGCGGTCTCAGAAAGGGCTAGCGACATACCATCTTATTATATCATATTACGATTGTTTTGCGAAAGTGTTGTCATCTAAGATTTATAATTATTGCTCGCTATTTGATTATGCCATTGATATGAGTAAACTTGAGACCTAAGCATTATTTTGAATGTGGTTAGTTATAATGTTTGCTGAAAACTTGAATGCTAGCTTTACATATTTACAACAACAAGAGCAAACAGAGTTTGTAAAAGTTTTTGTTTATCACTTTCAGTTTGTCAACTGAATTGCTTGAGGACAAGCAAAGGATTAAGCTTGGGGGAGTTGATACGTCTCCGTCGTATCTTTTCCAAACACTTTTGCCCTTGTTTTGGACTCTAACTTGCATGATTTGAATGGAACTAATCCGGACTGACGCTGTTTTCAGCAAAATTACCGTGGTGTTATTTTTGTGCAGAAAGAAAATTTCTCGGAATGACCTGAAACTTTACGGAGCAACTTTTTCAAAAATATAAAAAATACCTGCAAAAGATGAAGGCCAGGGGCCCCACCACCTGTCCACGAGGGTGGGGGGCGCGCCTACTCCCCTAGGGCGCGCCCCTACCTCATGGGCCCCTAGGAGCTCCTTCGACTCCAACTCCAACTCTTTTTTTGACATAAAGACTATAAGGGACCCCCCTACAGTATAATTGGTGCAACAAACCCAAATTGCAAGTACCATGCCTTGAACCTGGGTGGGTGGGAAGGCATCAGCCCCTTCCCACCACTAGGCTATGCCTTAGTCTGCCCAACTCTATATATTGTGTTTCGGGGAGAAAAAAATCAGAGAGAAGAATTCATCGCGTTTTAGGATATGAAGCCACTACCAAGCCCTAAAACCTCTCGGGAGGGCTGATCTGGAGTCCGTTCGGGGCTCCGGAGAGGGGAATCTGTCGCCATCGTCATCATCAACCATCCTCCATCACCAATTTCATGATGCTCACCGCCGTGCGTGAGTAATTTCATCGTAGGCTTGCTGGACGGTGATGGGTTGGATGGGATCTATCTTGTAATCGAGTTAGTTTTGTTAGGGTTCGATCCCTAATATCCACGATGTTCTGAGATTTATGTTGCAATGACTTTGCTATGCTTAATACTTGTCACTAGGGCCCGAGTGCCATGATTTCAGATCTGAACCTATTATATTTCATCAATATATGAGAGTTCTAGATCCTATCTTGCAAGTCTATAGTCACCTATTATGTGTTCAGATCCGTTAACCCCGAAGTGACAATAATCAGGATACTTACCGGTGATGACCGTAGTTTGAGGAGTTCATGTATTCACTTTGTGTTAATGCTTTATTCTGGTACTCTATTAAAAGGAGGCCTTAATATCCCTTAGTTTCCGTAAGGACCCCGCTGCCACGGGAGGGTAGGACAAAAGATATCATGCAAGTTCTTTTCCATAAGCACGTATGACTATATTCGGAATACATGCCTACATTGCATTGATGAACTGGAGCTAGTTCTGTGTCACCCTAGGTTATGACTGTTACATGATGAACCGCATCCGGCATAATTCTCCATCACTGATCCACTGCCTACGAGCTTTCCATATATTGTTCTCCGCTTATTTACTTTTCCGTTGCTATTGCTATCATCACTACAAAATACCAAAAACACTACTTTTGCTACCGTTACCTTTTGCTATCGTTACCACTACTATCATATTACTTTGCTACTAAACACTTTGCTGCAGATACTAACTTTCCAGGTGTGGTTGAATTGACAACTCAGCTGCTAATACTTGAGAATATTCTTTAGCTCCCCTTGTGTCGAATCAATAAATTTGGGTTGAATACTCTACCCTCGAAAACTGTTGCGATCCCCTATAATTGTGGGTTATCAGGCATCACCATTCTCCAGTGTTCAGAGTATATCTCCTTTTTTCAAGTTATAATTTGAGCTCAGTGTCTTTTCGATGATGTACACTTGTTTGGGCCAGTGAGGTGTCATTGAATATGGGCCGAGTAGTAACGTAATGCTAAATAAGTCAATTATGACTCTTAGGTCGGGCTCTCAAAACATCCTAAAAAAGCCGGGCTCTCAAAAAAAGAATGAACATGGACTCTTAGGCCGACATGTGGGCGCCACCGGTGTTTTCGTGCGCTTGCTCGCCGAGAGCATATTGGCGCGTGTTCGAAATTCATGCTACCTTTTCATCCCCAATCAACCGCCCCTCCCCCACCTCTGGAATCTTGATTCCTACTCTAGTTCCCCCAAATCCCCCTCCTGTACTCCCTGTACTCAAGCACACTATCATGTCACCGGTCAACGCGGATCTCTGTGCCGGAGATCCTGAGGTCCGTCCTGCCTTCCAGCACTGCATGCTGTCGCTCAACAGTGGCATGGCGGCGCTTGACGACCAGTTTGCCAGCAAAGTGCTGATGGTAACCATCAACAGCGACCGGCCTCCCGTCTTGCCGGATGACCTTGCCAAAGCTCCTGGCATTGCGCACGACATCCAAATAATTGACTTTCTCGTTGAAGTCTGCCCGCCACCAGCTGATTTCTTCGTCAGGTTTCGGACAAATTTCAACTGCAGTCGTGTGTTCGAATCTTCCCGGCGTTTGTTCTGCGATGGAGCGCTGGTGAGCTTTGATCTGTGGCACCCGGGATGGGTCTCGGTGCCCTCTGAGCTTGAATTTTTAACAAAGCTTACCTTCCACAGCATGCCTCGACGTGCTTGGAATAGCGAGTCCCTGAATGAGCTTATCAACGACCTTGGAGGTGAGCTCGTAAGTATGTTTCTTCCTCTAGACAGCTGGGCTCTGACGGTTATGGCATGGATGAATAAGTTGTCCACCATACCGAAGGTGATTGGTGTTGAGATACCAGTGCAGGAACCAGGATTATACTATTTGTTGCCACCAAGGCTGCCGCGGACCACATTAGCGATGTACCTGTATCGAGTGTTCGTGCATGTCGAAGAAGTAGTCAATCCATCAATTGAAGTCCCGCCGTGGCCGCCGGTGCCCGGGTCCGTTGACGACGTCCATTACAGGAGTCAATGTCAGACTTTCCCCGTGTTGCTCGGAACGATGGATGGCACAGGGCCTACTATATCGTGTGGCGAAGGCCACTGCTTCTTTGGGAGAAAAGGCAGGGCTGGCTGCCCGGATGTGCTCTAATTTGAGGTAACAACTGAATCTTGTCAGATGATCTGTTCTATTTGTTTACCTGAACTTTTTTAGAAAGGGCTGTACGTCAACTTAATTTTCTAGCAGAACTTATATATTGTATTGTCTGTCTGTTTTCGTTGCGCAACATTCAAGATATTTCCCCGTCATTGATAAAGACGAAGAACCGTTATGTACGAGTTCGTTGGTTTCAACATAGCCCTACCCATAGCGATCCATTGCTTCCACCCTGATTGTGTCGCCTACATGAAATTTTGGTATGCAAGTTCAGTGTGCTATTATGTTCTATATGATTGTGTCAACTATATAAGTTTTTACTGAGCTTCATCAATGCATATGGCTGAAAGATGTATTTACGAGCATCGACCAATGGGTCTCTCTCTCACACACACACATGCACAAGTGGGACCCGTTGAATTATTTCTTCGCTCATGACAGCTTTTAATTAGGTTCCATTGTACTCTAACTTTTTTCTTAAGTTATTAATTGAGCTCAGTGACTTCAAAAAGTTGTACAGAAACCTTGGTTGGGCGTTTCCGGCGTCGCTCAATGTGGGCTGAGTAGCCATGTAAGATTGTACTGTACTACACATGCCTTTTTTTCAACATCAGCAATACAACTGGGCCGAAAGTTGTCCACAATCTGGGTCAACTTGTTATTCTCCGCCCCGCTAGGCTGCAAATCTTTCCTAGGATGCATTAGGCTTAGCCAGAAAATGGGCTTTAAGAAATAATAAATGGGATGTAATTATAAAAACTGGGCAGGAACTATAAAAAAGCACCAAACACTTAATTAGTTTATAAATATTACTTTTGGATTTTGAAAATTTTAATTTCATTAATTGTTGCGCGTGCAATGTTTCGTTGGATTTTTACGTAATAAAAATTTATATTGAAATTGTATTTAATCTGACTACAATTACGGTTGGTTGAAACTATTAATCATTGTCCTAGCTAGAAAATGAGTTGTACTTTTAACAAACTGTAAATGGGCTGTAGTAAATTCCATTAGAATTCAAAAATGGGTTGTGCATTCTTACAAATCACAAATGGGCTATAAGTTCTCTGCCACACACTTGTGGGCCTACTAAGTTGACGCGTATGCAAAGCTTTGTCAACTTATAGTCAACACACGGTTCTAGCAGCAGTGTCCATTGGATGTCCATCCAACGGATGTCGTGCTTCTTCTTCAATCTCGGATATTCTAGCTTCAGCCGCCCAAAATATGATTCCTCCCCCTGACATCTGGGGTGCACCGTTTCGAAGGCTGACCTATAGGCCTACTAAGTTGACGCATACCAAGGGCTTTGTCAACTTAGTCAATATAAACGATTCTAGCTGCAGTGACCATATGATGTCCATCCAACGGCCGTTGTAATTCTTCAACTTCTGGTCTTCTTGCTCCAGCCGCCCAAAGCAGCGCCGGTCGTGCTGCCTGCTCCTGCCTCCCATGGCCGGCTGTGCTGCCGCGGAGGCCTCACCTCCCCCTACCACTCCCACCGCTGGACATGCCCTGCGATGACGACATCCTCACACCGCAGCTGAACCAGTCAACCTCGTACTCCTCTCTGCTCGGGCATCCACTGTCGCTTCTTCCCCGGCTCCGCGTCGTCCCCTTTCTAGGCCTCGCCATCGTCCACCGCCTTGGTGCTCTCGGCGCGGCGTGGTCAATGTGGTCAACGACCGACTACCATCGGAAGAGTACTGTACATGGAGAGGCTGACAGCTAGGTCCACGGTCGCAGCAAGGAAGTGCCTCCTTATTACGGAGAAAATAATTATTCCTCTAGCTAATAGCTGGGACCCACCAGACGGGCCATCGTATTTTGCAAAAAAAACATTTCCCCCTGACTGCTGGGACCCACCAGCTACATCTTCACACGCAAGGAAGTGCGTCCATATTACGGGCAAAAAAATTATTCGCCCCCCTGACTACTAGGACCCACTAGCTACATCTTCGCACACAAGGAAGTGCCTGACAATCGGGACCCACCTGGTCGAAGCGTACGTAGCTTTGTCATTCTGGTCGCGAACGTGTACGTACATACTAGTCGATGTCGAGGCGCGCACGTAGCATGTACACGTACGTACAGAGGCCAGGGTGCAAGAAAGAAAATTTGGCCACGTACATACATACGGGCGGGGTCTCGAACGCCTACTTACGCATATGTACGGTCAGGGCTCGTATACGTGGCTGGGTCGGAACGGAGAAGCTACGCCGTCGTCGTGTTCGTGTGGAGGCAACGGAATGCGTCTAATTCATCGGGAGGCAACGGAACGCGTGCTGTTCATTGGGACCCAACCGGCTTGGACGGAACAGTCGATGGAAACAAGGCCTCGCGTACCGCATAACTTAGGAAACGGCCTTGTGTTCGACCGGCCATGGTCGAAACGGCATCCTGTTCATTGGTAGGGGTCTGCCGTATCGCAAAACGAAATAAACGGACTTCTGTTGGACCTCCTACGGTCGAAACAGGGTCCTGTTGACCGGGAGGGGTGTGGCGTACCGCAAAACGAAGGAAACGGACTTGTGTTGGAGCGCTACGGTCGAAACAGGGGTCCTGTTCATCGGGAGGGGTGTGGCGTACTACAAAACGTGTCTCTACGGGATACTGTTCATATCCACCGTCAACCTCCTCCAGCCTCCACGGGCTACTGTTCATCCAGCGTCGACCTCCTCCAGTCTCCACCTGCGACTATTCATCCACGGGCTCCTATTCATCCAGCCTCGACCGCGCGCTACTCCACCGGCTGCTGTTCAACCAGCCCTCTCCACGGGGGTCCTGTTCAACCACCCCTCCACGAGCTACTGTTCAACCATCCCTCCACGGGGTCCTGTTCATCCAGCCCTCCACGGGGTCCTGTTCATCCACTGGCTCTGTCGACCGGGGTACTGTTCATCTAGCGGCAATGACCTCTACTACCACGGGGTCCTGTTCATCCAACCCTCACCGGGAACTGTTCACCCAAACCCCCAACAACGCTCACTGTTCATCCAGAGGCAGCATCGATCGGCTTCGGTTACCAGCAGTAGCGAAGGAGTCGCTCGGTCAGGTTCAGTTAACAGCCATCGATCGATCACTCGGGTTCAGTTCCGCATAGCCTCCAGTGCAATCGCTCGGGTTCAGTTAGAGCCCAACGCCTCGCTCCGGTTCAGTTAGAGCGCAACGCCTTGCACACACGCGTGTACGTACGAGAGAAACACGCATCACTCGGCCCCCGACCAGCCACCATAACTGGGAACTCCCCGATATTTTCCTCGCCCTCGCTTCTACCACGGTTTTTTCCATCATGGACGGCCCAAAGAATGTCATGCATCTGCATCTCCGGACAGACCAGGATGAAAAGCCCATTTTCTGTCATGATTTTTTGTCATGGAAGTAGGACCCCACCACATCTATGATGATACCGGATTTTGTCACAATTATTGTCATAGAAGTGTCATAAGTATGACAAAAGAAATTTTCGTTCGTCCCAAAATGTCACAGATTTGTTTTTTTTTGTAGTGTTTGTCGGTACTAGTTGTGTTTTCAGGGAAAGGACTGTTGAGCAAGCTGAATTGCTATTGAGTAATATATTGAGCAATGAAAATGATTGGACACTTCCTGAACCAACTCCGAAGCTAACTCCTAAGAAAATGGGTATTCTATTTCTCAGTCCTGAAGATATGCAAGAGGCAAAGAAATCTATGAAAGAAAAAGGTATTAAACCTGAAGATGTTAACAATTTACCGCCTATTGAAGAAAGACATAGTCTTGATAACCCGACACACGTAGTAGAGGTAAACTCTCTCCATAGATTTGATGAAGGTGATATTCCTCATAATAAGTCTGCTAGACAATGCTTGGATGAGTTCGATAATTTTATTGTTAAACAAGAAAACTGCAATGCTTATGTTAGTAGACAATTGAAACGTAATTCTTACATGCTTGATGACCTGAGTAATTGTATGAATAGTACTGTTAATGATCTTAAGCTTATTAGTAAACATGCTACCATGGTTAGAACTCAAGTAGAACAAGTACTTAAGGCTCAAGACGATTTACTTAATGAGTTTAATAGAAAGAACAATGATAATGTTTTTAGGGTTATGACTAGAGGTGGTAAGATGACCCAGGAACCTTTGTATCCCGAAGGCCATCCTAAGAGCATTGAGCAGGATTCTCAGAGAACTAATACTGATGCACCTAGTCCTCGTACTAAAAAGAAAAAGAAAGCTGATAGCACTTTGCATGCTAGTGAACCTGCTATAGACACACCTGAGAATCCCAATGATATTTCTATTTATGATGCCGAGACACAATTTGGTAATGAACATGAACCTAGTGCTAATGTTAAAAATGATGTTCATGTTGATGCTCAATGTAATAATGATTATGATGTAGAGATTGAACCTGCTTTTGATCTTGATAACCCACAATCAAAGAATCAACGTTATGATAAGAGAGACTTTGTTGCTAGGAAACATGGTAAAAAATAGAACCATGGGTTCAGAAACCCATGCCCTTTCCTCCGAAGCCATCCAAGAAAAAGGATGATGAGGATTTTGAGCACTTTGCTAAAATGATTAGACCTATCTTTTATGTGTATGCGTTTGACTGATATGCTTAAAATGCCTCCTTATGCTAAGTATATGAAAGAGATTGTTATTGATAAAAGAAAGATACAGGAAGCTAAAATTTCCACCATGCTTGCTAACTATACTTTTATGGGTGGAATACCAAAGAAACTAGGAGATCCAGGAGTACCAACTATACCATGCTCCATTAAAAGAAACTATGTTAAAACTGCTTTATGTGATCTGGAGCCGGTGTTAGTGTTATGCCTTTCTCTTTGTATCGTAGACTTGATTTGAATAAGTTGACACCTACTGAAATCTCTTTGTAAATGGCTGATAAATCAATTGCTATACCCATCAGTAATTGTGAGGATGTCCATGTGGTGGTTGCAAACGTTATTCTTGATATTCACGAGGACGATAGTATGTCGATCATTCTTGGTAGACCCTTTTTGAATAGTGCAGGGGCTGTTATTGATTGCAATAAAGGCAATGTCACTTTTCATGTTAATGGTAATGAGCATACGGTACACTTTCCAAAGAAGCAAACCTCAAGTTCATAGTATCAATTCAATTGGAAAAATTTCAACTATTACTATTGGAGGTTTTAAATTCCCTCTTCCTATTGTCAAAAAGAAATATGATATTCTTATTGTTGGGGACATGCATATCCCCATTGAGGTAACCTAGCGTTATTCAAAAGTTCTCTGGTTTCATGTCATTCCGAAGAAGTTTGTTAATAAGACTTGATCAACCTTGTTAATGGATTCCTTTTGATGAACATGAGATGTATGAATTCAGAATGCACAACTCTCTGTAGCCATCTTTTATTTTGTGTTATTTAGATTAAATAAACAAAAAATCGTATTTTCTGTCTATTTTCTGAATTAATCATGCAATAAAAAATGTCCCAAAAATAAAATTTCTCCAAATGCCCTAATAATTGGATATGATTTTTAAGAATATTTTAGAATTTCTGGTGCAAAGAACACACCAGGGGGCCTCACCAGCTGGCCACAAGGGTGGATGGCGCACCCCTGGCCTTGTGGGCCCCACGTGGCCCCCTCCACTAATTCCAGCACCCATCCACTCCTTCCTCCAGAAAAAATCACTCCATAGCTCAAACTCGTGTTCTTGCTCACCTTGTTGCCATTTTCGATCTCCTTGCTCAAAGCTCCATTCACAAAACTGCTTTGGTGGATTGTTCTTCGGTATGTGACTCCTCCAATGGTCCAATTAATTTTTGTTCTAGTTCTTATTCATTAATATTTTTTTGCTGCTTTGGTGACCCTGTTCTTGAGCTTGCATGTCAAATTTATATGGTCCAAAGTACTTTTGATCCATGATATAGCCTCTAGGCACTTGTAGGAGTAGTTGCTATCAATCTTGTTGAGTTTGGTTCACTTTTATTTTGAGTCACTAAAAATTTCAGAAAATTTCAGAGGAAGAAACTATCGAAGAGATTGTTGAGAGGCTCCTCAAGCCGGGGTTCGAAGGAAAAGCAAACTGAGGAGAAGGAAAAGCCCTAGTATAATCTTCCTCGCGCCGCGGAAATTTGGCCATGCGAATGGCCATATGATGCATTCTTACAAGCAGGCATGATTTATGATGATTTCTATTATTTGGCTGGGAATGCAGGCATCACCGACTTCCTCCTCGACCGGTGCAATCAGTATCTCTTACTCACTAATACTTTTGTGCAAAATTTTCACTTCCATGCTAGGAAATTACCACCCACGGTAGACTTTCTCTTATATGATGAGTGCAAAGAAATGACGCTTTATGACTTTTATGTGGTCTGCAAATTACCTTATGAAGGTGGCGTCGAGGAACCATGTCCTAGCAATGTGGAAGGCCTTATTCATGAAATCACCGTAGGGGAAGGTAGAGGAGCACCGGGAGCGAGAGTGTCTAGTATTCATCATCATGTTATACACTATTACTCATTATTTGCTAGGAGATGTTCAATTGGTCGTGGAGAGAGTGGAGGCCTTAGTGCCCCTGGCCTCGCTATTTTGCGCCATGCTTTATATAGAGATAGAACTTATAGTTTGCGTGCAATGGTTCCTAGACGGTTGAGTATGAACCGTGCAAAGGGTCCTATTTTCGGAGGCATCTTCGCCTCCCGCCTTGCTAAACACTTCGAGACACCCATTAGGCACCATGAAAAAGAGGAGAAATTGCTACCCACTATATATTTAGATTATGACAGCATGGTAGCACATAAGTTGATTCAACATGATGAGGAAAAGAGAATTATTTATAACCTGGTATTTAGCGAGAATACTATTCAGATTATTACCCTGCTTGCACCTATATTGCTCGATATGCATTCAGGCAGGTACATTGTTTTGCCCGCGAACATTCATGCATACTGGGAGGGGACACGATCCCCACCTCCTGAGCCAGAGCCATCACCTGATCCATACCAGAAGTCTATTTATCAATGGGATCCACATGAGCTTGCTAACCAATGGAACCCCTAGGATCCTCCTCAGGGCTCCGGAGAGAACTACTTTGATCCATGGGCATAGACCAACTTAGGCCAAAAGCCTAAGCTTGGGGGAGTATGTATTTCTCACTGACATTACATTCATGTTCACACACTCATTCTAGTTGTCGTTGATTATACTTTTTCATTGTATTATCCATGTTAGTTTATTTTCTTTTTCCTCTTTATTCTTGTGTGTTCGAAAAACCTTAAGAAAAACCAAAAATATTAGTTGTAGTTTACTTTCTATGTGTGCTTAGTAGTAATATTAAAAGAAAACACAAAAAATTCCCCGTTCTTGTTTTGCTTGTTGGGAGCTTTCCCGTGTAAACTAGGTTTTCTTGTTCTTGTTTTACCTTCCTTAGAAAAACAAAAACTCCAAAAATATTTCAGTGTGTTTCTTTGAAATTCTTTTATTTTCTTTGGGGGTTGAGAGGAGAAGACCACGATGAAAATGTTGAGTGGCTCCCATATGCATTATTGTTGATCTAACAAAGAGCCAATATTACCTTGTCTTCTCCTTTGAATAAATGTTTGCAGATTCCAGCCTAGTCCTATGCACGTGCACTTTTATTATTATCCACACCGTTCGGTCGTGCAAGTGAAAGGCAATAATGACGATATATGATGAAACGATTGAGATGAGGAAAACCTGGTATGAACTCGAACTATCTTGTTTTTGTATATATGATTAGTTCATCATTCCTGATTCAGCCTATTGAGAATGAAACATGTTTGCAATGACAATTAGAGATTATAGTTACTTATGCCAAGCTTAATTAGCTAGGAGTTTATAATGGTTTACCTTGCGTGCCAACATGGAAATTAAAATGGTTGTGATGTAGTATGATAGGATGGTATCCTCCTTTGAATGATTCGAGTGGCTTGATTTGGCACATGTTCATGCATGTAGTTGAAACAAAATCAACATAGACTACACGATATTTATGTTCATGGTGATTTATATCCTGCTCATGGTTGCATTCAATATTGGTTAATCTCAATGCATGTTTATGACTGTTGTCACTCTCAAGTTGGTTGCTTCCCACTCTCCTTCTAGCCTTCACTTGTACTAAGCGGGTATACTGCTTGTGCATCCACTTCCATAAACCCCAAAGTTGTTCCATATGAGTCCACCATACCTTCCTATATGTGGTATCTCCCTGTCGTTCCAAGTAAATTTGCAAGTGCCAACCTCTAAGCCTTCAAATGATAATCTGTTTTGTATGCTTGAATAGCCGATGTATCAACTAGGGCTGTCAATATCTTCCATGCTAGGTCGGTTATTCTCACAATTAGTGGACTCTGCCCAGTTCACGAGAAAATGGCTGGTAACCGGGAGGCCCAGTTCCATGCTCAAAGTAAATAAACTCAAAATAATTGCAAACAAAACTCCCCCAGGGCTGTTGTTAGTTGGACGGTACCCGTTGTTTCGGACCAGTCGTGGAGTGTGCTTGTTGGTGGTGGGGGAGTATAAACTTTACCATTCTATTTGGGAACCGCCTATAATGTATGTAGCGGGGAAGATACCAAGATCTCTTGGTTGTTATGTTGACAATGAAAGCATACCTCTCAAAATATTATTCAATATCTATTTCAAAACTCGAGCTTTGGCACCTCTACAAATCCCTGCTTCCCTCTGCGAAGAGCCTATCTATCTACTTTTATTGCTGAGTCATCATCCTCTTATAAAAAGCACCAGTTAGAGAGCACCACTGTCATTTGTATGCGTTCTTATTAATTTATATTGAGTATGACTGTGACTGGATCTCTTTTGCCATGAATTACAATGTCTAGTCAGTCCTTGATCTTCACGGGTGCTCTGCATTTATGTTTTGCGGTCTCAAAATGGGCTAGCGAGATACCATCTTGCTATATCATATCATGATTGTTTTGAGAAAGTGTTGTCCACCGAGATTTAATATTATTGCTCGCTAGTTGATTATGCCATTGATATGAGTAAACATGAGACCTAAATGTTATTGCGAATATGGTTAGTTCACAATCTTTGCTGAAAACCTGAATGATGGCTTTATATATTTGCAACAACAACATCAAACAGGGTTTGTAAAAGTTTTTCTTTATCACTTTCAGTTTATCAACTGAATTGCTTGAGGACAAGCAAAGGTTTAAGCTTGGGGGAGTTGATACGTCTCCAACGTATCCAGTTTTCCAAACTCTTTTGACCTTGTTTTGGACTCTAACTTGCATGATTTGAATGGAACTAACCCGGACTGACGCTATTTTCAGCAGAATTGCCATGGTGTTATTTTTTGTGGAATAAAAACTTCTCGAAATGACCTGAAAATCAACGGAGATTATTCTTGGAATTAATAAAATATATTGGCGAAAGAATCAGTAGCAGGGGGCTCACACGCTTGCCACAAGGGTGGGGGCGCGCCCAGCCCCCGGGGCGCGCCCTTCGACCTTGTGGCCCCTGAACCTCCACCGACCTCAACTCCATCTCCATATATTCTCTTTCGGGGAGAAAAAATCAGAGAAAAGGATTCATCACGTTTTACGATACGGAGCCGCCGCCAAGCCCTGTTCTTCTCACGAGGGCAGATCTGGAGTCCGTTCGGGGCTCCGGAGAGGGGAATCCATCACCATCATCATCAATCATCCTCCATCTCCAATTCCATGATGCTCACCGCCGTTCGTGGGTAATTCCATCGTAGGCTTGCTGGACCATGATGGGTTCGATGAGATTTACCATGTAATCGAGTTAGTTTTGTTAGGGTTTGATCCCTAGTATCCACTATGTTCTAAGATTGATGTTGCTATGACTTTGCTATGCCTAATGCTTGTCACTAGGGCCCGAGTGCCATGATTTTAGATCTGAACCTATTATGTTTTCACGAGTATATTTTTGTTCTTGATCCAATATTGCAAGTTATAGTCACCTACTACATGTTATGATCTGGCAACCCCGGAGTGGCAATAGTCAGGACCACTCCCGGTGATGGCCGTAGTTTGAGGAGTTCATTTATTCACTAAGTGCTAATGCCTTGGCCGGGTACTCTATTAAAAGGAGGCATTAATATCCCTTAGTTTCCAATTGGACCTTGCTGCCACGGGAGGGTAGGACAAAAGATGTCATGCAACATCTTTTCCATAAGCATGTATGACTATATTCAGAATACATGCCTACATTACATTGATGAACTGGAGCTAGTTCTGTGTCACCCTATGTTATAACCTTTGCATGATGAATGCCATCCGACAGAATTATCCATCGTTGATCCATTGCCTACAAGCTCGTTTCATATTGACCTTTGCTAAGTTACTTTTTCGTTGCCACTATTATAATTGCTACTTCCATACTACTTTGCTACTAAATACATTCCTGGAGATAGTAAGTCTTTCAGGTGTGGTTGAATTGACAACTCGGCTGCTAATACTTGAGAATATTCTTTGGCTCCCCTTGTGTCGAATCAGTAAATTTGGGTTGAATACTCTACCCTCGAAAACTGTTGCGATCCCCTATACTTGTGGGTTACCAGTCCTGTTCATCCACCCAAACCAGCTGCTCGGCTATGGAGGCCTCCTCTCGGGGTCCTGTTCATCTAGCAGCAACGGCCTACTGCTACTACCACGGGGTCCTGTTCAACCAGGCCCCACCGGGAACTGTTCATCCAACCCCAACCACGTACGTCTCGATTCGTTTAACCAACCCCCACGTTCACTGTTCAACAAAGAGGCAGCTGGTTCGATTGGCTTCAGTTAGTAGCAGTAGCGAAGGAATCCCTCGATCGAGTTCAGTTAACAGCCAGGGATCGATCGATCGCTCAGGTTGAGTAGCGTAGCTAGTGCAAGCGCTCGGGTTTAGTAAGCGAACGCCTCGTTCGGGTTCAGTTAGAGCCCAACGCCTCGCACACACGCGCGTACGTGTACGAGAGAAACATGCAATCCCTTTGTGCATCGCTTGGCCCCGACTACCCACCGTAACCGGGAACTCCCCGAAATTATCCTAGCCCTCGCTTCTACCACGATTTTTTCCGTCATGGACGTCCCAAAGAATGTCATGCAGGTGCGCCTCTTGCCCGTGCAGGATGAAAAACCCTTTTTCTGTCAAGATTTTTTGTCATAGAAGTACAAGCCCACCACATCTATGATGACACCGGGTTTTGTTACAATTATCGTCATAGAAGTGTCATAAGCATGACAGGGAAAAACTTGTTCATTCCAAAATGTCACGGATGTGTCTTTTGTTGTAGTGAATAGCCCCTGCAGTATTCAAAATGGGTCTACCCAGGATGATTAACATACTATCATCCTCGGGAATGTCAAGAATAACAAAGTTCGTTATGATAGTAATGTTTGCAACCACAACAGGCACATCCTCACAAATACCGATGGGTATATCAGTTGACTTATCGGCCATTTGCAAAGAGATTTCAGTAGGTGTCAACTTATTCAAATCAAGTCTACGATATAAAGAGAAAGGCATAACACTAACGCCGGCTCCCAAATCACATAAAGCAGTTTTTACATAGTTTCTTTTAATGGAGCATGCTATAGTTGGTATTCTGGACCTCCTAGTTTCTTTTGTATTCCACCCTTAAAAGTATAGCTAGCAAGCATGGTAGAAATTTCAGCGTCCGATATCTTTCTTTTATTTGTAACAATTTGTTTCATATACTTAGCATAAGGAGACATTTGCAAAATATCAGTCAAACGCATACGCAAAAGACAGGTCTAAACATTTCAACAAAGCGCTGAAAATCCTCATCATCCGTTTTCTTGGATGGTTTAGGAGGAAAGGGCATGGGTTTCTGAACCCATGGTTCTCTTTATTTACCATGTTCCCTAGCAATGAAATCTCTCTTATCGTAACATTTATTCTAAGGTTGTGGGTTATCAAGATCAACAACAGGTTCTATCTCCACATCATTATCATTACTAGGTTGAGCATCGACATGAACATCATCATTAACATTATCACTAAGTTCATGTTCATCACCAGATTGTGTTTCAGCATCAGAAATAGAAATATCATTTGGATTCTCAGGTGTGTCTACAACAGGTTCACTAGAAGCATGCAAAGTCCTATCGTCATTATTTTTCTTTTTATTACTAGGACTAGAGCATCAGCATTAATTCTGTGAGAATCTTACTCAACTCTCTTAGGATGGCCTTCAGGGTGCAAAGGTTACTGCGTCATTTTACCACCTCTAGTCATAACTCTAACATCATGATCATTGGTCTTACTATTCATTTCATTGAGAAAATCATTCTATGCTTTGAGAAATTGTTCAACTCGAGTTTTTAACATGGAAACATGTTTACTAATAATCTAGAGATCATTGACAGTTCTATACATGTAGTCACCCAAGCATATAAGCATTACATTTCAATTGTCTACTAACATAAGCATTGAATTGTTTTTGCTTAACAATAAAATTATCAAACTCATCCAAGCATTGGCTAGCAGACCTATTATGAGGAATATCACCTTCATCAAATCCATAGAGAGAATTTACCTCTACTACCTATGTCGGGTAATCAAGACCATGTATTGCTTCAATAGGCGGTACATTCTTAACATCTCCAACTTTAATACCTTTTTCTTTCATAGATTTCTTTGCCTTTTGCATATCTTCAGGACTAAGAAATAGAATACCTCTTTTCTTCGGAGTTGGCTTAGGAGGTGGTTTAGGAAGAGTCGAATCATTATCATTACTCAATATATTATTCAATAGCACTTCGGCTTGTTCAATAGTTCGTTACCTAAAAACACAACTAGCACAACTATCTAGGTGGTCCCTAGAAGCATCGGTTAATCCATTATAAAAGATATCAAGTATTTCATTTTTCTTGAGAGGATGATCAAGCGAAGCGTTAAGTAATTGGAGAAGCTTCCCGCAAGCTTGTGGGAGACTCTCTTCTTTCATTTGCATGAAGTTAAATATTTCCTATAAAGCAGTTTTTTCCTATGAGCAGGAATATATTTTTCAGAGAAGTAGTAAATCATATCCGGGGGACTATGCACACAACCGGGAGCAAGGGAATTAAACCATATCTTAGCATCACCCTTTAATGAGATAGGAAACAACTTAAGAATATAGTAATAGCGATTTTTTCCTCATGAGCAAATAGGGTGGCTATATCATTCAATTTAGTAAGATGTGCCACAACAGTTTCAGATTCATAACCATGAAAAGGATCAGATTCAACCAAAGTAACTAACTCAGGATCGACAGAGAATTCATAATCCTTATCAGTAACAAAGATAGGTGAAGTAGCAAACTTGAAGGAAATATGCCCTAGAGGCAATAATAAAGTTGTTATTTATATTTCCTTATATCATGATAAATGTTTATTATTCATGCTAGAATAGTATTAACCGGAAACTTAGTACTTGTGTGAATACATAGACAAAACAGAGTGTCCCTAGTATGCCTCTACTAGACTAGCTCGTTAATCAAAGATGGTTAAGTTTCCTGACCATAGACATGTGTTGTCATTTGATAAACGGGATCAAATCATTAAAGAATGATGTGATGGACAAGACCCATCCGTTATCTTACCATAATGATCGTTTACTTTTATTGCTATTGCTTTCATCATGACTTATACATGTTCCTCTGACTATGAGATTATGCAACTCCCGAATACCGGAGGAACACCTTGTGTGCTATCAAACATCACAACGTAACCAGGTGATTATAAGGATGCTCTACAGGTGTCTATGATGGTGTTTGTTGAGTTGGCATAGATCAAGATTAGGATTTGTCATTCCGTGTATCGGAGAGGTATCTTTGGGCCCTCTCGATAATGCACATCACTATGAGCTTTGCAAGCAATGTGTCTAATGAGTTAGTCACGGGATGATGCATTACGGAACGAGTAAAGAGACTTGCCGGTAACGAGATTGAACTAGGTATGATGATAATGAGATCGAATCTTGGGCAAGTAACATACCGATGACAAAGGGAACAACGTATGTTGTTATGCGGTTTGACCGATAAAGATCTTCGTAGAATATGTAGGAGCCAATATGAGCATCAAGGTTCCGCTATTGGTTATTGACCAGAGATGTGTCTCGGTCATGTCTACATAGTTCTTGAACCCGTAGGGTCCGCATGCTTGACGTTCGATGACGATTTGTATTATGAGTTGTGTGATTTGATGACAGAAGTTTGTTTGGAGTCCCGGACGATCATAATCACATAGGCCAAACTTCTAGGGTTTTAGCCGTTACGATCTCGTGGTAGATCAACTCTTGTAATACTCATATTCTTCAAGATCAATTAAGCAGGAAGTAGGGTATTACATCCATAGAGAGGGCCCGAACCTGGGTAAACATTGTGTCCCCTATCTCCTGTTACCATCAACCTCAGACGCACAATTCGGGACCCCCTACCCGAGATCCGCCGGTTTTGACACCGACATTGGTGCTTTCATTGAGAGTTCCACTGTGACATCGAAATCAGAGTTGATGGCTCGCCTTTTGATCAAGGACAATATCACCGCGGAGGAGCTCTGGCCTCAGGCCAAACCCTCCGGCTGGGTGGCTTTGTCATGATCGCCCGTTCGGCCGGTGAGCCGACGATGACTTCTCGGGTCATCGAAAATCGCCTCTGAATTGACTCCGAATACTCCAAACAGATGGATCCAACGAAATTTTCGTCCTTGAACGAACTCCTGGATCACATCGCCACCTTAGGGGTCGCTACATACTATGATCGGATTGGGCTTAAACAAAATCAGAGAGAAATCAAATCTCCATCGATCACCCACCAGATAGCGGTAGTAGAGGAGCAAAGCAACAACTCTCCCTCGATAGTGAGGAAGAACTATGTTTGGATCTCCGAGTCCGAAGAGCTGGATACCTGTCCACGAAATGACATACCTTGTCTTCCGAACCCGGAATCAGACGGTAGACCTGAGAAATCGGTTGACCTCCCGGAGCCTGAACTATTAAGCTTGGAAATTTCTCAAACTTCGGATCCCAAATTGGGTCAGGGTTCATATTTAAATCCACCCACCCACCCAGATATGCACGACCTCACGTGCATAAAGAAGCAGTGTCAGGAAATAGTCCAGCACCTTTGGGCTAGATTCCTCCTTGTCAAAGACAAGGTTAAAGATTGCCGTGACGAAGATGCCATCTCAGTATGATGCAATAATTGCACGGACGAATGAATCCTCAACGCCATCAACCGCCGTCACATATCACACTTCGCTGACTTGGCAACCATAGTACGGAAGTACTACGTAATGGAAAGCGCCTGGAAAGCTCGGGCAGCTCGTTGGGAACCACTGGTTTCCACTCAACCCCTTGTCCGGACAAAAAGGATGAATCCTCGCGGGGTGCTCGACCAAATAGTAAAGAAATCAAAACCCATTACGAGACGCAGAACCATTCTGGAGGGATGGCTCAATAGGCCATGCAAAATACACACAACACCGGATGCCATACCAGCCCACAGCCTTAGAGCATGTTGGATACTCCGGCAAGTGGCCAAGAGCGGCGAAGATATCCCCACCAAAAACACCGCGGAGCAACTCCCCTCGGAACACGACGACCACAGAGTATTGACAGTCTTCGAGACTTTCGCTTCAAACAATCTGCGGAAGAGAGCACTCCGTGAACTCGCCGAAGTCTGACAAGTCGCAACAATAATTCCTTGGAATGACACGGCCATAACTTTCAACGCTAGTGACGAACCAAAAATCCGGTCAGTCCGGGCACCAGCCGCCTTGGTCCTCAATCCAATTGTGGACGGTTTTTGACTAACCAAAGTGCTCACGGATGGCGGCAGCGGATTGAACCTCATCTACAAAGATACACCCAGCAAAATGGAAATATACAGAAATCGTATCGAGCAAAGTAGCACGTCCTTTCGAGGAATCGTTCCCAGTCAGGAGGCACGATGCGTGGGAAAAATTCCACTTGACGTGGTATTCGGCACGTCGAAGAACTATCGGTCCGAAGAGATAACCTTCCAAGTGGCCCCTTTCAACAGTGGATACCACGCCCTATTGGGGCGAGACACATTCACACGCTTTCAAGCCATACCACATTACGAGTATATGAAGCTCAAGATGCCCGGGCCCTACGGTATTATCACTCTCGCTAGTGATCCGGATATAGCCCTCCGCGCCGAAAACAAAACAACATCCTTTGCCCTCGAGGCACTATCTGAGGCCCTTGCGACCGAAGAGTTAACCGCGCTGCGCTCGACGGTGGATAGGGACGATGTAATCCTTGACAAGCGCTCCAAATCCACCTCCTTCAAACCAGCAGACGAAATAGTCAAATTTCAAGTCCACCCGACGGACCGAAAGAAGACAGCATCCATCGGGGCACAGCTGGACCCAATGGTAGACGCCACACAGCTGGGCACTGGGACATATTCGCCTGGCACCCTTCTGATATGCCAGGAATCCCACGCAGGTTGGCCGAGCACAACCTCAATATATTAAAGGGATATAAGCCGGTCAAGCAAACACTACAACGCTTTTCCGAACCCAAATGACAAGCTATGGGGGAGGAACTAGCCAAATTGATTGAGGCTGGATTCATCAGAGAAATAAAACACCCGGAATGGCTAGCAAACCTGGTGATGGTGCCAAAGAAGAATAAATCCTGGCGCCTATGTGTCAATTTCAAAGACCTCAACAAAGCTTGCCCTAAAGATCCCTTCCCCTTCCCTCACATCGATCAGATCATTGATGCTACTGCAGGACACGACTCACTGTGTTTTCTCGACGCATATTCCATATACCATCAAATCAAAATGAAGTTGTCCGACCAAGCCTCAGTGGCAATCATTACACCATATGGGCCATTCTGCTTCAACACTATGCCCTTCGGGCTAAAAAATGCAGGAGCCACCTACCAACGCATGATTCAAACATGCCTGGAGGAACAAATCGGCAATACAGTTGAATCGTATGTGGACGACGTCGTCATCAAGACCAAGCACGTCGAGTCATTAATAGACGACCTACGCCTGACATTCGACAACCTCCAGACATATGACATCAAGCTCAATCCGGAAAAATGTGTTTTCGGCGTTCCCTCAGGAAAACTACTGGGCTTCATTGTTTCTAGTAGAGGAATGGAAGCAAATCCAGCCAAAATCCGGCATTTATCACAGTTGGCGACACCAACAGACCTTAAACAGGTCCAAAAACTAGCCGGATGCATAGCAGCTTTAAGCCGCTTCATCTCCCGACTAGGAGAAAAAGCATTGCCACTTTATCGACTTCTCCGATGCACCAACCACTTCGAGTGGATGGATGTGGCAACGGCTGGATTGGATGAAATAAAGGCTCTTTTAGCAAGCAACCTAATCTTGGTTGCACCAACTTTCGGCGAACCAATGTTATTATACATCTCTTCAACACACCAGGTGGTGAGTGAAGTACTCGTTGTCGAGCTAATGGAGCACGGACACAAATTCCCGCTCCAGAAGCCAGTATACTATGTTCCCTCTATCCAAACTCCATGCAAATCCCGATACCCTCATTATCAAAAGATAGCATACGCGGTCTTAATGGCATCCCGGAAGCTATGACACTATTTTCAAGAGTGCTCGATCATGGTGGCTTCCGAAGTCCCACTGAATGACATAATAAACAACCGCGATGCCACGTGCTGGATTGCCAAATGGGCCGTTGAGCTCCTTCCATTCGACATAACATATAAGCCGCGCTGGGCCATCAAATCCCAAGTATTGGCACACTTCGTTGCTGAATGGACAAAAGGTCGGACTCCCTAAAGAGTACGACACATATTCCAACTAGGTCATGCACTTCGATGGTTCCAAAATGCTGGCGGGCTTAGGGCGGGCGTTATCTTAACATTCCCCACTGGAGATGCAGTTCAGTACGTACTCCAAATATTATACACAGACTCCAACAACGCAGCCGAATATGAGGCTTTATTGCACAGTCTTCGGGTGGCTACCTCCATGGGCATACAACGCCTAGAAGTACGCGGGGACTCAAACCTCGCAATATCCTAGATAAATGGAGACTTCGACGCCAAAGATCCAAAGATGGCGGCCTATTGTAACGTCGTACTCAAAATGTCGAGTTGGTTCAAGGGGCTCGAATTTCACCGCGTGGCTCGAGAAAGTAATCAAGCGTCGGATGTCCTTGCTCGCATCGGCGCCAAGCGTGACCCCATCCCACCTAACATATTTTTGGAAAGGCTTTTCAAGCCATCCATGGTGTGGCAAGGGGAGAGCGGCAACAACAGTTCGGATCCGACCATAACCCCAGATTCCGAACACACCGATATCGTCGGAGGCTTGGCCACCGAAATAACACCTTTGGCCCATCTCATCATGGCAGTCATTGCCCCATGGACCGAACCCTTCTTGGCCTACCTTAATAGGCGAGAGCTCCTTGAGGATCAGAATGAAGCCCGCTTTATTGTTCGGCGTTCGAAATCCTAGACGGTCCACGAAGCAGAGCTCTACAAGAAAAGCGCTACCGGAGTACTTCAAAGATGTATCTCGGAGGAAGAGGGGTGACAACTCTTGGCTGAAATTCATGCCGGTCTCGGTGGTCACCACGCCGCAGCTTGGGCCCTTGTAGGCAAGGCCTTCCGTACAGGTTTCTATTAGCCGACGGCCTAAGCAGATGCACAGGGCCATGTCCAACGTTCCGTCGGATGCCAGCGTTTCGCCAACCAAAGCCATATGCCACCCACTGCTCTACAAACAATACCCATCAGTTGGCCTTTCGCGGTCTGGGGGCTTGACATGGTCGGACCCCTTAAAGGAGGAACCCATAAGAAAAATTATCTGCTGGTCATGGTGGATAAATTCACTAAGTGGATAGAGGCCAAACCGGTTAAAACGGCCGAGACAGGACCAGTGATAGACTTCATATCTGGCGTTGTGCACCGTTATGGTGTTCCACAGAGCATCATCACCGATAATGGCTCCAATTTTACAGCTGATGAGGTGATAGCCCGGTGTGCTAATCTAGGCATTAAGCTTGATTACGCCTCCGTCTATCATCTGCAAACAAACGGTCAAGTCGAACGAGCCAATGGTCTTATTGTGAGCGGCATCAAACCCAGACTAGTGCGATCTTTGAAAGAATCAGACAAGCACTGGCATGAGGAGCTCGACTCCGTACTCTGGGGCTGCAGACCACGCCCAATCGCACTACCGGATATACACCTTTCTTCATGGTGTATGGCTCAGAGGATGTGTTACCTTGCGACATTATTCATGACTCACCTCGAGTGCGCATGTACGAAGAGAGAGAGGTCGAGCTTGAGCGGCAGGACAACTTAGATGCCCTAGAGGAGGAGCGCGGCATTGCAAAAGCCCGTTCCGCATTTCATCAACAGCAAGCCCGCAGATATCAATGCAGAGAAGTGTGGGCCAAGACTTATAATGTTGGCGAACTCATTCTATGCTTGTCGGAGAAGAAAAAGGACAAACTTAAGCCCAAGTGGGAGGGTCCTTTCATCATCGATGAAGTTCTCATGGGAGGAGCGTACTGTTTGCGTGATGCGTCAGACAATCGCCTAGAGCCGAACCCCAGGAACACGGCCAGACTCCGAAGATTCTAAGCCTAGTGCCGAACTCTTCAAGAGTGCTCGATCACGGTGGCTTCCGAAGTCCCACTGAAGGACATAATAAACAACTGCGACGCCACGGGCTGGATTGCCAGATGGGCCATTGAGCTCCTTCCATTAGACATAACATATAAGCCGCGTTGGACCATCAAATCCCAAGTATTGGCACACTTCATCGCCGAATGGACAAAGGTCGAACTCTCTAAAGAGTACGGCACATATTCCAACTAGGTCTTGCACTTCGATGGTTCCAAAATGCTGGCGGGCTTAGGGGCGGGCGTTGTCTTAACATCCCCCACTGGAGATGCAGTTCAGTACGTACTCCAAATATTATACACAGACTCCAACAACGCAGCCGAATACGAGGCCTTATTGCACAGTCTTCGGATGGCTACCTCCATGGCGTACAACGCCTAGAAGTACGCGGGGACTCAAACCTCGCAATATCCCAGATAAATTGAGACTTCGATGCCAAAGATCCAAAGATGGCGGCCTATCGTAATGCCGTACTCAAAATGTCGACTTGGTTCGACGGACTCGAATTTCACCGTGTGGCTCAAGAAAGTAATCAAGCGGCGGATGTCCTTGCTCGCATCGGTGCCATGCGTGACCCCGTCCCACCTAACATCTTTTTGGAAGGGCTTTTCAAGCCATCCATGGTGTGTGTCGGTGTAATGGGACACGGATACCCCGAAGACGGCGGGATGATATTTCAAGACATCGGGGCTAGCAAAGCCCCTCGGTCCGACTGCCCGGTCGCTCCTGCCGGCTCCCCGTCCGACTGCACTACCCAGCCGGCTGCCGACTGCCGGCCGCCGACTACGCCAACCTGCCGGCCGCCGACTACGCCAACCAGTCGGCTGCCGACTGCAGCCCGACCCGACATCGACGAGACAACCGTACTGCGGTGCCATCATCTACAGTGTACCGTGTCCCCTGGCTACTGATTTATAAAGTACCCCAGGGGACATGCATGAGATGTGTCATGCCACTATTCCATGCCTACATGGCTTGGCATGTAAGCTACCCCAGGTAGCTTACATCCAACGCCACTACCTATGCCACTAGCTAGCTAGCTAGCTACCATGCCTACATGGCTTACATCCTAAGCCAACTCCCACTATATATATGAGATCCATCCATCCATCCAGGGGGATGGCCACTCACGCCCACACACAAGCTAGCAAGCAAGCTAGCTTTCCATCCATCCATCACATAAGCCCACACATACGGCCATCAGCATGGCCGGCCACTAGATGCCTGGTATAAGCATTTACCAGATCAGATGCCTATGGCTCTGATCACAGATACAGCTCCAGGAGCACTTTGTACTGCCCGATGTACACTTCAGATATATACTCAGACATGCAGGAGTAGGGGTATTATCTCTCTGGAGAGCCCCTAACCTGGGTAAACCACCGCGTGCTACTCGCATACCCGCTCCCGGTCCTATCAGCAGCAGTCCTACCCACACACTAAGCCCTTGTGGCATCTGTCGACTCGCAAGCACCCCGTGAGAAATACCACGAAAGTTGGCGCCCACCATGGGGCGGTACCTTGCTACCGCGCTGCTGCTGGTTTCGCGGTCCGGGCGGGACCGCCTTCATCATCTCCGCCGCGGCGTCGCGCCGTCTCTCCGGTAGCGCTCGGGGGCTCGACTTCGGCCCGCCCGTACCTTGCTACGGCACGTCCTCGTCGTCGGCCTCGCCACCTTCGTCACTACCGTTGCGACGCCGGCCTTCCGTCCGCGCGCGCAGCGCGCGGTGCCTTGCTTCGATCGGCCGCCTCCATCCGCGCCGCTTGTGTCCGTTCCCCTCCGCGCTGCGCTTTGCTCCGGCCGGAGCGGGCGGTCCACTACTCCAAATATCATCAAAAAAAAGCTAACTAGATCGCCCGACCATCCCTGCGCGCCTCTGCTCTACACTCCATCCGCGCTCGTCATCACGGGCCCCCACGCATCCGCACCACCGCGCCCAGCCTCCAAGGCTCCCGCGTCCGCGCCCCGCCCCTCGTATCGCGCTGCTCCACCCCACTGCCGCGCGGGCGCTCGCGTCCGACCAGCTTCGCCTCAAGCTCATCCCACGGCCCCGCGCGTCCGCTCCACCCTGAGCCACATCTGGCCGTCCGCGCTTGCTGCAAGCTGACGTCAACTCCGACCTCTGGCCGCGTCGCCTCCCGCCGTCCCCACGGGCCGCGCTTCGCGCGCTTCCGCGGCCGGCTGCGCTGCAGCCTCTGCACCTCCGCCCATGGCCGCCTGCCCCGCGCGCCTGCCGGGTCCCCGCGGCTCCGCGACCCCGCGCCTGCGTCGGACCGCCCATGGCCGCTTGCCCCGCGCGCCCGCCGGCTCCCGCCTCGCCCACCTGGTCGCCTCGCCGGGTCCGGCGTCGCTCCTTGCCGGCTCCCCCCAGCTCGGCCGGCTCCCCGAGCACCGCCAATTCCGCGGGCCGGCTTCGCCTCGCCTTGGCCGCCTTCGCGCCGACCCGGCCCCCGCTCCGGGCTGCCACCTCACGGCCTCACCGTCCCTTCCCGCGCCGGCCTCGCCCCTGCGCCCGCGTCGCCCCGCCTTGGCCTTCGCCTAGGCCAGCTCCGACTCCCGCGCGGCCACTCGCCTGCGTGGCCATGGCCGGCTCCCGCCTCGCCCACCGGGTCGCCTCGCCGGGTCCGGCGTCGCTCCCTGCCGGCTCCCCCCAGCTCGGCCGGCTCCCCGAGCACTGCCAATTCCGCGGGCCGGCTTCGCCTCGCCTCGGCCGCCTTCGCGCCGACCCGGCCCCCACTCCGGGCTGCCGCCTCGCGGCCTTGCCGGCCCTTCCCGCGCCGGCCTCGCCCCTGCGCCCGCGTCGCCCCTCCTTGGCCTTCTCCTAGGCCGGCTCCGACTCCCGCGCGGCCACTTGCCTGCATGGCCGTGGCCGGCTCTCGCCCCCGCCGGCTTCGGGTCGCCTCCCCAAGGCCGGTCGGCTCCGCCTGCTGCCTGCGCGCCGGGCCGGGTCGCGCGCCCCCGCTGCCGACTCCCGGGTCTGGCCCCGTGGGCGACTGTTCCCCGCACGCCCCCGTCGGGTCCTGCTCCAAGCCGCCTGTTGTGGCCGGCTCCCGAAAAAAAAAGAAGTCAGCCGGCTTGACAAAAAAAAGAGAGCAGCCTATACGTCTGCCTGCTACAAGAGAAGAAATGAAAAAACATCCGCCTATCCGTCCGCCTGCTTCGCCACTCGGATGGCTAGACGCGACCCGGCCTGCTTGCCTGCTTCAACATCAGGCCGGCAAGAGCGCCGGCACTGCTGCCCGTTCGCCTACACCCAGCGGGTGCGCTGACGCGCCCCCGCGAGAAAAGAAGACAAAGTAGTTGCCGGAAGATCCGGCCCGACTGCTCAGCAGTCGGCCCGAATCTCGGGGGCTACACCCAGCGGATGCGCTGACGCGCCCCCGCGAGAGAAGAGAAGACAAGGTAGTTGCCGGAAGATTCGGCCCGACTGCTCAGCAGTCGGCCCGAATCTCAGGGGCTACACCCAGCGGGTGCGCTGACGCGCCCCCACGAGAGAGAAGACAAAGTAGTTGCCGGAAGATCCGGCCCGACTGCTCAGCAGTCGGCCTGAATCTCGGGGGCTACACCCAGTGGGTGCGCTGACGCACCCCCGCGAGAAAGAAGACGAGGTATTTGCCGGAAGACCCGGCCCGACTGCTCAGCAGTCGGCCCGAATCTCAGGGGCTACACCCAGCGGGTGCGCTGACGCGCCCCCGCGAGAAAGAAGACAAAATAGCTGCCGGAAGATCCGGCCCGACTGCTCAGCAGTCGGCCCTACACCCAGCGGGTGCGCCGGCGCACTCCGCGAGCGCCGAGTCGCGCCGGCTATCTTCGACGACCGCGACTACATGAAAATCAATGTGAGCTCCTCACCCGCATATTTTTGCACTACGCAAGCACGGATAACCCCGAGTGTTGCTCGGGGGCTGCCTCCGCATTTTATTACAGTAGCATCACTGTTTGCCCCGGCGCCAGCCAGAGTTGGCCCGGGGGCTGGCCGCTTGGCCTGAGACGTTAGTTCCCGCAGGCGGCTTAGTACCGTGCACGGTACCAAAGGCCCACTCTTAGTCACAGACCGCAGAGCGGCTGCCGACTAGCAAGAGTGAACGCTGGAGGCCACCCACGCGAAAAACGTCCGGGAAGAAAAACGTTCGGGCGACCCGACCGTTTTCCTTTTACAAGTATCTACTCGGTTGAATCTGCTCCCAGACTCTGAGTACTGTACACTCCACTTCGCGGTCCACTCTCAGCCACAGACCGTAGAGCGGCTGTCCGGCAAGCAAGAGCACAAGCCAAAAAGCGGAGGGAACACGAAAAAGATTAAGGTGGCTCGGACGAAACCTGGTCGGCACCCTCCGCATAAAACTTGCAATGATAAAAGCAAGCATTCGATATATCCGCATGGACTAACTCTGTCCTTTTTTATGATTATTTTCATGAACATTTGCCAAAAAACCTCCGCCCAACTTTGCCAAGTTGCCCGGAGGCTCGGGGGCAACTGTCGGTGTAATGGGACACGGATACCCCGAAGACGGCGGGATGATATTTCAAGACATCGGGGCTAGCAAAGCCCCTCGGTCCGACTGCCCGGCCGCTCCTGTCGGCTCCCCGTCCGACTGCACTACCCGGCCGGCTGCCGACTGCCGGCCGCCGACTACGCCAACCAGTCGGCTGCCGACTGCAGCCTGACCCGACATCGACGAGACAACCGTACTGCGGTGCCATCATCTACAATGTACCGTGTCCCCTGGGTACTGATTTATAAAGTACCCCAGGGGACATGCATGAGATGTGCCATGCCACTATACCATGCCTACATGGCTTGGCATGTAAGCTACCCCAGGTAGCTTACATCCAACGCCACTACCTATGCCACTAGCTAGCTAGCTAGCTACCATGCCTACATGGCTTACATCCTAAGCCAACTCCCACTATATATATGAGATCCATCCATCCATCCAGGGGGATGGCCACTCACGCCCACGCACAAGCTAGCAAGCAAGCTAGCTTTCCATCCATCCATCACATAAGCCCACACATACTTCCATCAGCATGGCCGGCCACTAGACGCCTGGTATAAGCATTTACCAGATCAGATGCCTATGGCACTGATCCCAGATACAGCTCCAGGAGCACTTTGTACTGCCCGATGTACACTTCAGATATATACTCAGACATGCAGGAGTAGGGGTATTATCTCTCCGGAGAGCCCCGAACCTGGGTAAACCACCGCGTGCTACTCGCATACCCGCTCCCGATCCTATCAGCAGCAGTCCTACCCACACACTAAGCCCTTGTGGTATCTGTCGACTCGCAAGCACCCCGTGAGAAATACCACGACGGTGTGGCAAGGGGAGCGCGGCAACAACAGTTCGGATCCGACCATAACCCCAGATTCCGAACACACCGATATCGTCGGAGCCTCGGCCACCAAAATAACACTTTTGGCCCATCTCATCATGGCAGTCATTGCCCCATGGACTGAACCCTTCTTGGCCTACCTTAATAGGTGAGAGCTCCTTGAGGATCGGAATGAAGCCTGCTTTATTGTTCGGCGTTCGAAAGCCTACACGGTCCACGAAGGAGAGCTCAACAAGAAAAGCGCTACCGGAGTACTTCAAAGATGTATCTCTGAGGAAGAGGGGCGACATCTCTTGGCTGAAATTCATGCCGGTCTCAGTGGTCACCATGCCACCGCTCGGGCCCTTGTAGGCAAGGCCTTCTGTACAGGTTTCTATTGGTCGATGGCCCGAGCAGATGCACATGGCCTTGTTCATTGTTGCGTCGGATGCCAGCTTTTCGCCAACCAAAGCCATATCCCACCCACTGCTCTACAAACAATCCCCATCACTTGGCATTTCGCGGTCTGGGGGCTTGACATGGTCAGACCCCTTAAAGGAGGAAGCCATAAGAAAAATTATCTGCTGGTCATGGTGGATAAATTCACTAAGTGGATAGAGGCCAAACCGGTTAAAACGGACGAGACTGGACCAGTGATAGACTTCATATCTGGCGTTGTGCACCGTTATGGTGTTCCACAGAGCATCATCACCAATAACGGCTCCAATTTTACAGCTGATGAGGTGATAGCCTGGTGTGCTAATCTAGGCATTAAGCTTGATTACGCCTCCGTCTATCATCCGCAAACAAATGGTCAAGTCGAACAAGCCAATGGTCATATTATGAGCGGCATCAAACCCAGACTAGTGCGGTCTTTGAAAGAATCAGACAAGCACTAGGTCGAGGAGCTCGACTCCATACTCTGGGGGCTGTGGACCACGCCCAATGGCACTGCCGGATATACACCTTTCTTCGTGGTGTACGCGACAGAGGCTGTGTTACCTTGCGACATTATTCATGACTCACCTCGAGTGCGCATGTACGAAGAGAGAGAGGTCGAGCTTGATCGGCAGGACAACTTAGATGCCCTGGAGGAGGAGCGCGACATTGCAAAAGCCCGTTCCGCATTTCATCAACAGCAAGCCGGCAGATATCAATCCAGAGAAGTGTGGGCCAAGACTTATAATGTTGGCGAACTCATTCTATGCTTGCCGGAGAAGAAAAAGGACAAACTTAAGCCCAAGTGGGAGGGTCCTTTCATTATGGACGGAGTTCTCACGGGAGGAGCGTACTGCTTGCGTGATGCATCAGAAAATCGCCTAGAGACGAACCCCAGGAACACGGCCAGACTCCGAAGATTCTATGCCTAGCGCCGAACTCTTCATTCGTCTCCTTTTCCCTGTTGTTTTCATTATTTTTCCTCCTCTCTTTTTGCCTTTTCCTTTTTTTCTTTTAGCCTTAAAGCTTTCGTGCAGCTAAACCGTACACCTATGGCGTACACATCCTTAAATGTGTACGCCCATTATACCTGGGGGCTTCTTGCACAGAAGCTTATTATTGTCATTTTTCAAGCATCAAGCTCATCACATATGCATTTTTTCCTCATATGTACCTATTCTTCACCATTATATGCATTGATATGACTTAAGTTTTGGCCAAGCTGGGTTGCCTGGCTCGTGTGCTTATGCCCAACATTCCTGTTAGTTCGGCTAAGGCATAAAGGGAGCACCTCTGCGAATGTTACTGCCGGGTCATCTGGATATGTACCTCAGACTGGGTGAAGCCGAAAGCTAGAATTCTTAAGGGAATATTCGGTCGGCAGACTAAAGACGTTTTTACATTTCTTCCACTATGAACCCCCAGATGTTACTTATACAGTGATCTTCTCAATCACAGTTCGGGCATGCATATTACTGCATGTACACCCAGAGAAAGGAACCCTTAACAAAATTATTCTCTCTGGAAGATGTTTCTGACAATCACAATGTAATATAACATAGCTAGCCGGATACAAATTGTATGTTCAAGCAACTATGACCCCTACGCCTGGTTTCCACGGATACCCTGGTCTATTTTGCCGCTCAGGTATTCGGAAACACTCAGCACCTTCGAGTTCGGAGGTCGAAGCGAAAAGGTCAGCCATGAAAAATGTTTTACAATCCGACTAGGTACGAATATGTCTAGGAAATGACATAGTCACTTAGACTCAAAAATTTCCTCCTCTTTACCGTCTAACAGGCTGTCTAGCTTAGAATCCTATTGGGAATATTTGGCGGCCACTTCTACTTGGTCATACACGAAATTAACGGGAATTTCTTCCCGATCTGACCCTAGAGATCCGACCCGAGCCATATGATTTGGATGAAGCTTGGTATACCATGTTTTTACCATGGCCCAGGCCTCTCGCGCACCTTCCTGGCAGGCTGATATCTTCCATAATCGAATACGCTGCCGTGCTCCTTTGAACAGTTCCACGAGCTCCGCCATACCTCCTGGAGGACAGGCAGATGGCCATAAAGCCTTGGCAACACTCCGCATTGATTTCCGAACTCGCTCGTGCATCTGGGACAACTCTTGTAGCAGGTCACCTTGAGATCCGGACATTTCCTCTTCGGGACGGCCAGTCAGCATACCTGCAGACATAAATCCGTCAGTTATGGCCCTCGCCAAATTATAGGAAGGCAAATTTGAAGAGCATACTGAATATGCCGCCTTGTAGCCTCCAATTCTCCTTGACGACGCCAGCTAGCTGGGCTCGAACATCTTTCAGTTCTTTGCCCAGTTGGGTATGGGAATCCTGCAACGTGTTATTCTCATCCCTGACCCGCGTCATCACACATTCGCCTGCCGCATGTTGTCTTTTGGCCTGTTGTTCACCAGCCTGGGCTTCCTTCAGTTTCCCTCTTAGTTGCTCTACTAATTTTGTCAGCAGAAATATAACAGTATTGATACAGCTGGTATTTGATTATACCTTTTTCTGACGGAAGAAGCATTACCAGGAGGTGCCTCCTTGGATATTTTTTTTCCAATTTAGCGGTAGCTGCAGTTAGCTGAGTCTGACACTTTGCCAGCTCTTGAGACAGCAGGCTATTCTTCTCCATAAGTGCCTGATTATACAATGATCCTTAAATCAGTTGTATCAACTGCTTTAAGCCTCGGGGGCTACTGGTATATGATTATTAAATCTACACTTACCCGCATATCTTTTAGATGCTGGTTTGTGGCTCTGGCAAGTCCATCCTGAGCAGCTCGGATGTACGCATCAGCCGAGCTGAAGGCATCGAACACCTCCTTTGAAAAGCTGGGGTCACGGAGAACGGCCCTCTGACGACGATGATTCATTGCGCTCTCCACTTTAGAGTTCGTGACGGACATGTCATCCGAATCCTCTACGGAAGCACAGTCCGGCGCCACACCCGTGTCAGCCCCCGTCCTTAGGGCAGGGTCTGGAACCAGACTAGTGGAGGCACGACCGGCAGGATCCCCTGACATAGTCCGGCGAACATTTTTCCTGATAGAATGCAGCGGATGACATCATGATTTTTTGTGGCGACCAGGAAGTGTATCTTTAAAGAAAGCCTTACCTCTTTCATGAAAGTTCTGCAGTATTATCATTTGCCTTTCTCTTTGAAGACGTGCTCGGTGCGAGAGCCGCTCTCCTCAGAGATGTTTCTAGTGCGCATTACGGCATCGAGCGCCTCCCCTTTGGAGCACGAAATTGTGCGGTGGGTGAGGCATAATAAAGAAGCTCTTTTGAAGAAGGTGTCTGTTAAAATTACTTACATGCAAATTAGGGAGGAGGCCGGGATAATCGGCAATGACGGGCACTTCCGTACCATCATAACTCGTCTGGTAGAACACTCCATTCTCAAGCTCCAGAAATATGTCCAGATCCTCTTCCAATCTAGGGTCAAGGTCCTGGTTGTGGCCCTCCGGCTGGGGGGGCGGGACAATGGATCCCCTTGATAGCCTTCCGGCATTCCTATTGCGTGTGGATAGGTTACTATCCATTAGAAATGATTCAGGGAGAGGATTGAGTAAAATGGTGGAATTGGAACTTACCTAGCTAGGAGGATTATACATGGAAAATCCATCTCGACATTGGAGACGAGTGAACTCCTCCTTCTCCCCTTTGTACAGTTCGGCCAATATTTTGGCCAAAGCGGCGGGAGTTTTCGGACCTTTCCGACCGTAGCGTGAGGTGTCATCTTCCCCATTATAGTGCCACATGGGAAGCCCTCTGTATTGGAGTGGTTGGACCCCCTACAATATGGAGATCGCCATTACCTCGATTATTGATAATCCGGACTGGGCGAGCGTCTTAATCTTGCCCATCAACTGACTGACTTCCGCACTATCCTCCTCCTCGAGGCTCCGAGGGCGCCAGCTGTGGCGTTTCTTCAACGGAGCACTTAAAAGGGGAGACCCATTTAGACTGGGTCAGGAAGAGCGACGTCGTCAATATATAACCATTCGGAAGGCCACTCTTTGGAAGCCTTCTTCGGTGTGTCGAACAGGTATCTGGTCCCGGTGATGCGCCATACCTTGGCTCCTCCCACTTCGAATATTGATCCCCCTTGGTTACGAGGGATGAGGCAGAACAGTTTTCTCCATAATTCAAAATGGGCCTCACAGCCCAGGAATACCTCACACAGAGCAACATAACCCGCAATGTGCAGGGTGGAAGCGGGAGTGAAACCGTGCAGTTGGAGGCCATAATACTCCAGAAGTCCTCGGAGGAAGGGATGGATTGGAAATCCGACGCCCCTTAGCAAGTAGGGAACGAAGCATACTCGTCCCCCCCTGGACGGATTGGGGAAATTCTCCGCCTGAAACCCGTCGTTGAAGGACGTCAATCCTGCTCGGACGGGGACTAGATCCACAGGGGGAAGAAAGCCCTATTTTTGCAGCTTCGTCAGCTGACCGTGAGATATGGAACATCTCTCCCAATCACCTTTTTCAGAACCATGGGGATGAGAGGAAGAGTTGGGAGCACTAGCCATGTTGGAGTGGTTCCTCCTAGCGAGCTCTGAGGATTATTTTTCTTCGCAGGGTGTGGAATGGATCTGAGATTTATTCTCTTTAAATAAGCACCTCTCTTTTATGGTCAGGGTGGTATGTGCAAAACTACCCCGGCCTCCCATATTCGCTCGACACGTGGAAGCTGAAGTCAGGAAGGCATGGAAGCCGATGGGCGTGACATTAAATGGAAAAGCCGAATACCGCTCTTTAAGTCAGGGACATTGATGTAGTTGGAGGAGGAACCCGCCTTGCAATGCCGAAGACAATCTGCGCGTCAGACACCTTGTCATTGAACTCTGGTTCGGGGGCTACTGAGGGAGTCCTGGACTAAGGGGTCCTCGGGCGTCTGGCCTGTTGGACATGGGCCGGACTAATGGGCCATGAAGATACAAGATAGAAGACTTTCTCCCGTGTCCGGATAGGACTCTCCTTTGAGTGGATGGCAAGCTAGGCGGACGGATGTACTATTTCCTTTCTATGTAACCGACTTTGTACAACCCTAGTTCCCTCCGGTGTCTATATAAACCGGAGGGTTTAGTCTGTAGGGACGATCATAATCACATAGGCTAAACTTCTAGGGTTTTAGCCATTACGATCTCGTGGTAGATCAACTCTTGTAATAATCATATTCTTCAAGATCAAACAAGTAGGAAGTAGGGTATTACCTCCATAGAGAGGGCCCGAACCTGGGTAAACATTGTGTCCCCTGTCTCCTGTTACCATCAACCTCAGAAGCACAATTCGGGACCCCCTACCCGAGATCCGCCGGTTTTGACACTGACAGGGGGCACCCTAGAACACACATGTTTCTATTAACTGTGTGTGGTGCCCCCCTCCACAGTTACACACCTCGGTCATATCGTCGTAGTGCTTAGGCGGAGCCCTGCGCCGGCAACTTCATCATCATCGTCGCCATGCTGTCGTGCTGACGAAACTCTCCCTCGCCCTCAACTGGATCAAGAGACCGAGGGACGTCATTGAGCTAAACGTGTGCTGAACGCGGAGGTGCCGTACGTTCAGTGCTTGGATCGGTTGGATCACGAAGACGTTTGACTACATCAATTGCATTACTAAACGCTTCCGCTTTCGGTCTATGAGGGTACGTGGACACACTCTCCCTTCTCGTTACTCTGCATCTCCTAGATAGATCTTGCGTGATCGTAGGTAAAATCTTTGAAATACTACGTTGCCCAACAGTGGCATCAGAGCCAGGTCTATGCGTAGATGTTATATGCATAAGTAGAACACAAAGAGTTGTGGGCGATAATAGTCATACCACTTACCACCAATGTCTTACTTTGATTCGGCGGTATTGTTGGATGAAGAGGCCCGGACCGACATTACATGATCGCGTTCATGAGACTACGACGTGCTTCGCACACAGGTGGCTAGCGGGCGTCTGTTTCTCCAACTTCAGTTGAATCGACTTTAACTACGGCCGGTCCTTGTTGAAGGTTAAAACAGCACACTTGACGAAAAATTGTTGTGGTTTTGATGTGTTGGTAAGAACGGCTCTTGCTAGATGCCCGTAGCAGCCACACAAAACTAGCAACAACAAAGTAGAGAACGTCTAACTTGTTTTTGCAGGGCATGTTGTGATGTTATATGGTCAAGAAATGATGTGATATAATTTGTTGTATGAGATGATCATGTTTTGATAAAGTTATCGGCAACTGGCAGGAGCCTTATGGTTGTCTCATTATTGCATAAGATCCAAGCGTTATATAATTGCTTTACTTTATTGCTATGTGATAGCAATAGTTGGAAACGCAATAGTTGGCGAGACGACCATGTGACGACACGTTGATAGAGATCAAGATGATGGAGATCATGGTGTCATGCCGGTGACGATGGAGATCATGACGGTACTTTGGAGATGGAGATCAAAGGCACAAGATGATGATGGCCATATCTTGTCACATATTTTGATTGCATGTGATGTTTATCTTTTATGCATCTTATTTTTCTTAGTACGGCGGTAGCATTATAAGATGATCCCTCACTAAATTTCAAGGTATAAGTGTTCTCCCTGAGTATGCACCATTGCGACAGTTCGTCGTGCCGAGACACCACATGGTGATCGGGTGTTATAAGATCTACGTTCACATACAACAGGTGCAAGCCAGTTTTGCACATGCGGAATACTCGGGTTAAACTTGACGAGCCTAGAATATGCAGATATGGCCTCGGAACACTGAGACCGAAAGGTCGGACGTAAATCATATAGTAAATATGATCAACATAGTGATGTTCACCATTGAAAACTACTCAATCTCACGTTATGATGGGACATGGTTTTGTTGATATGGATCACGTGATCATTTAGATGACTAGAGGGAGGTCTATCTAAGTGGGAGTTCTTAAGTAATATAATTAATTGAACTTTAATTTATCATGTACTTAGTCCTGATAGTATTTGCAAATTATGTTGTAGATCCATAGCTCGCTTTATAGCTCCCCGTTTATTTCTGATATGTTCCTAGAGAAAAATAAGTTGAAAGATGATAGTAGCAATGATGCGGACTGGATCCGTGATCTGAGGATTATCCTCATTGCTGCACGGAAGAATTATATCATTGATGCACCACTAGGTGATAGACCTTTTGCAGGAGCACATGCAGACGTTATGAATGTTTGGCAAGCTCGGTATGATGACTACTTGATAGTTTAGTGCACCATGCTTTACGACTTAGAACCAGGACTTCAAAAATGTTTTGAACGACATGGAGCATATGAGATGTTCCAACAGATGAAATTGCTATTTCAGTCTCATGCTCGTGTCGATAGGTATGAGACCTATGACAAGTACTTTGCCTACAAGATGGAGGAGAATGGATCAGCCAGTGAGCATGTACTCAGAATGCCTAGGTAGTCGCTTGAATCAAGTGGGAGTTAATCTTCCAGAGAAAGATAGTGATTGACAGAGTTCTCTAGTCACTATCACCAAGCTACTAGAACTTCGTGATAAACTATAATATGCAAGGGATGACAAAAATGATTCCTGAGCTCTTCGCGATGCTAAAGGCTGCGGAGGTAGAAATCAAGAAGGAGCAGCAAGTGTTGATGGTTAACAAGACCACTAGTTTCAAGAAGGAGGGCAAAGGGAAGAAGGGGAACTTCAAGAAGAATGGCAAGCAAGTTGCTGCTCAAGTGAAGAAGCCCAAGTCTGGACTTAAGCCTGAGACTGAGTACTTCTACTGCAAATGGACTGGTCACTGGAAGCGGAACTACCCCAAGTAATTGGCGGATAAGAATGATGGCAAAGTGAAAGGTATATTTGATATACATGTTATTGATGTGTACCTTACAAATGCTCGTAGTAGCGCCTGGGTATTTGATAGTGGTTATGTTGCTCATATTTGGAACTCGAAACTGAGGCTACGGATTAAATGAAGATTAGCTAAGGACGAGATGACGATGCACGTGGGAAATGGTTCCAAAGTCGATGTGATCGCCGTCGGCACGCTACCTCTACATCTACCTTCAGGATTAGTTTTACACCAAAATAATTGTTATTTGGTGCCAGCGTTAAGCATTAACATTATATCTGGATCTTGTTTGATGCGAAACGGTTATTCATTTAAATCAGAGAATAATGGTTGTTCTATTTATATGAGTAATATCTTTTATGGTCATGCACCCTTGATGAGTGGTCTATTTTTGTTGAATCTCGATAATAGTGATACACATATTCATAGTATTGAAGCCAAAAGATACAAGTTTAATAATGATAGTGCAACTTATTTGTGGCCCTCCCGTTTAGGTCATATTGGTGTAAAGCGCATGAAGAAACTCCATACTGATGGACTTTGGGAATTAATTGATTATGAATCACTTGGTACTTGCGAACCATGCGTCATGGGCAAGAAGACTAAGAATCCGTTCTCCGGAACAATGGAGCAAGCAACTGACTTATTGGAACTAATACATACTAATGTATGCGGTCCGATGAGTGTTGAGGCTCGCGGCGGGCATCGTTATTTTCTGACCTTCACAGATGATTTGAGTAGATATAGGTATATCTACTTAATGAAACACAAGTCCGAAACATTTGAAAAGTTCAAAAAAAATCGAGTGAAGTTGAGAATCATCGTAACAAGAACATAAAGTTTCTACGATCTGATTGCGGAGGTGAATATTTGAGTTACGAGTTTGGCCTTCATTTAAAACAATGTGGAATAGTTTTACAACTCACGCCACCTGTAACACCATAGCGTAATGGTGTGTCCGAACGTCGTAACCGTACTTTATTAGATATGGTGCGATCTATGATGTCTCTTACTGATTTACCACTATCATTTTGGGGTAATGCTTTAGAGACAGCTGCATTCACATTAAATAGGGCACCATCTAAATCCGTTGAGACGACACCATATGAACTGTGGTTTGGCAAGAAACCCAAGGTGTCATTTCTTAAAGTATAGGGCTGCGATGCTTATGTGAAAAAGCTTCAACCTGATAAGCTCGAACCAAAATCGAAGAAATGTGTCTTCATAGGATACCCAAAGGAGACTATTGGGTACACCTTCTATCACAGATCCGAAGGCAAGATATTTGTTGCTAAGAATGGATCCTTTCTAGAGAAGGTGTTTTTCTCGAAAGAAGTGAGTGGGAGGAAAGTAGAACTTGATGAGATAATTGTACCTTCTCCTGAATTGGAAAGTAGTTCACACAGCAATCAGTTTCATTGATTCCTATGCCAATTAGTGAGGAAGCTAATGATGATGATCATGAAACTTTAGGTCAAGTTACTACCGAACCTCATAGGTCAACCAGAGTATGTTACGCACCAGAGTGGTACGGTAATCCTGTTCTGGAAGTCATGTTACTAGACCATGACGAACCTATGAACTATGAGGAAGCGATGATGTGCCCAGATTCCGCGAAATGGCTTGAGGCCATGAAATCTAAGATGGGATCCATGTATAAGAACAAAGTGTGAACTTTGGCGGACTTGCCTGATGATCGGTGAGCCATAGAGAATAAATGGATCTTCCAGAGGAAGACGGATGCTGATGGTAGTGTTACTATCTACAAAGCTCGAATTTTCGAAAAAGGTTTTCGACAAATTCAAGGTGTTGAATACGATGAGATTTTCTCACTCGTATCGATGCTTAAGTCTATACGAATCATGTTAGCAATTGCCGCATTTTATGAAATCTGGCACATGGATGTCAAAACTGCATTCCTTAATGGATTTATTAAAGAATAGTTGTATATGATGCAACCATAAGGTTTTGTCGATCCTAAAGGTGCTAAAAAAGTGTGCAAGCTCCAGTGATCCATATATGGACTGGTGCAAGCATCTTAGAGTTGGAATATACGCTTTGATGAGTTGATCAAAGCATATAGTTTTATATAGACTTCTGCAGAAACCTGTATTTACAAGAAAGTGAGTGGGACCAGTACAGCCTTTCTGATAATTATATGTGAATGACATATTGTTGATCGGAAATGATGTAGAATTTTCTGGAAAGCATGAAGGAGTGTTTGAAAGGAGTTTTTTCAAAGAAAGACCTCAGTGAAGCTGCTTACATATTGGGCATCAAGATCTATAGAGATAGATAAAGACGCTTGATAAGTTTTTTCAATGAGTACATACCTTGACAAGATTTCAAAATGGAACAGTCAAGGAAGGAGTTCTTGCCTGTATTGCAAGGTGTAAAGTTGAGTAAGATTCAAAACACGACCACAGCAAAAATAGAAAAGAAAATGAAAGTCATTCCCTATGCCTCAGTCATAGGTTCTATAATGTATGCTATGTTATGTACCAAACCTATTATGTACCTTCCCATGAGTTTGGCAAGGGGGTACAATAGTGATCCAGGTGTGGATCACTTGAGAATGGTCAAAGTTATCCTTGGTTACCTAAGAGGACTAAGGAAATATTTCTCGGATATAGAGGTAATAAAGAGATCGTCATAAAGAGTTACGTCGATGCAAGCTTTTACACCGATACGAATGACTCTGAGTCTCAATCTGGACACATATTAAAAGTGGGAGCAATTAGCTAGAGTAGCTCCATGCAGAGCATTGTAGACATAAAAATTTGCGAAATACATACAGATCTGAATATAGTAGACCCGTTGACTAAACTTTTCTCACAAGCAAAAGATGATCACACCTTAGTACCCTTTCGGTGTTAGTTACATAGCGATGTGAAGTAATCACATAAAGATATGAACTATTGGTGTTAAATCACATAAAGATGTCAACTAGATTATTGACTCTAGTGCAAGTGGGAGACTGAAGGAAATATGCCCTAGAGGCAATAATAAAGTTATTATTTATATTTCCTTATATCATCATTAATGTTTATTATTCATGCTAGAATTGTATTAACCGGAAACGTAGTACATGTGTGTATACATAGAGAAAATAGAGTGTCCCTAGTATGCCTCTACTAGACTAGCTCGTTAATCAAAGATGGTTAACTTTCCTGACCATAGACATGTGTTGTCATTTGATAAACGGGATCACATCATTAGAGAATGATGTGATGGACAAGACCCATCCGTTAGCTTAGCATAATGATCGTTTAGTTTTATTGCTATTGCTTTCATCATGACTTATACATGTTCCTCTGACTATGAGATTATGCAACATGCGAATACTGGAGGAACACCGTGTGTGCTATCAAACGTCATGACGTAACTGGGTGATTATAAAGATGCTCTACAGGTGTCTCTGATGGTGTTTGTTGAGTTGGCATAGATCGAGATTAGGATTTGTCACTCCATGTATTGGAGAGGTATCTCTGGGCCCTCTCGGTAATGCACATCACTATAAGGCTTGCAAGAAATGTGTCTAATGAGTTAGTCACGGGATGATGCATTACGGAACGAGTAAAGAGACTTGTCGGTAACGAGATTGAACTAGGTATGATGATACCGACGATCAAATCTCGGGCAAGTAACATACCGATGACAAAGGGAACAACTCATGCTGTTATGCGGTTTGACCGATAAAGATCTTCATAGAATATGCAGGAGCCAATATGAGCATCCAGGTTCCACTATTGGTTATTGACCAGAGATGTGTCTTGGTCATGTCTACATAGTTCTCGAACCCGTAGGGTCCGCATGCTTAACGTTCGATGATGATTTGTATTATGAGTTATGTGATTTGATGACCGAAGTTTGTTCAGAGCCCTGCATGAGATCACAGACATGACGAGGAGTCTCAAAATGGTCAAGACATAAAGATTGATATATTGGACGATGTTATTTGGACACCGGATGAGTTCCGAGAGGTACCGGATAATTATCGGAGTGCCGGAGGATTGTCGGAACCCCCAGAGGGAACTAATGGGCCTTTGTGGGCCTTAGTGGGGCACTACATAAAAATACACTTCCGTGATGATACATGTTTGTCACAATAGGTCACGTTTTCTCTCATGCCTATACATCCATGACAATTTTATGACAGAATCAAGACAGTCATACTTATGCTGTCGTAGAAGTGTTCCATGACATTACCAAAATTATCATCACAGAAGTGTCCACTTCCATGATGATAAATCACGTGTCACAGAAGTGCTTTCGTCAAGGGTGACCGACACGTGGCATCCACCATAATGGAACGCCGTTAAGCTATCGGGTCCGGTTTTGGATCCGCTAACCCGTTAACAGCCCCGACCAATGGGGATTTTCCACGTGTAAAATCATCATTGGCTGGAGGAAACACGTGTCGGCTCACCGTTGGGATAAATGTCATCCACTCATTGGACCCAAGGCGCCTATGATACGTCGACACGTGGCACGGTCCAAGAGAGGCCCATTCTTGTGAAAAGGCCGGCCCGTTTGACTTGGTCAAAAGGTGGCGGGCCGGCCCACGGAAAGCCTATTAACGGTCTGTTCGCATATAGCCCATTTACAGCCCGCTAACCCAGGGGCCGTTATGAACTCTCCAAATTAGGCCCAGTACCGTCATCTGGGCCGTCCAATATGATTCCAGCCCATTTTAACTTCTGGCCCATGTATGGCGCATGACGTCTTTCGGCCCATATGAGGCCCTTTGTAACTCTTAACCCATTAACGGCCCGTGGTGAAACCAGCCCATAATGAACAGTGTATCACTTCATACCCATTAACGGCCTATTATTCCATTGGGCCATTTCCACCCCATGTTATGTCCAATTAAATTTGTTCGCTTGTTGTATGATGCATGTAACCTACTCATACCAACATTTTAGTGCATTCCAAATTGTCAGCGTTCTGGGAACGGGGGTCCCCAGACTTGCCTGCCTGCGGCCTGTGGCATGGCTCAAAGGGGGCCCAGCACAGCCCATCTTCATCAACACAAGACTCAAGATCCTCGCGAGCGGGAAGCATCCTCCTATCCTCTTTGGTGCAAAGGGGGCAAGCGCAGCCGCGGAGTACCGAGGCATCAGGCAAAGGTTGCCATTTCGGTGCAACGAGACCAAGACCAGGAGGACTACGAGACGGAGGTCACCGTGGAGCCCAAGACGGCGTCATCACCAGAGCTTTGCGCAGGCGAAGACTGCTTTTGTCAGGATAGTTGATACTTGTTGTCCCCCTTCAAATTAGCCTGCCATTGTTGGCTCCCTTCCCGCTCGATATTTGGGAAGAAGACCAGGGCCTCTATAAATAGGACCAGCCACCCACATAGCAAGGGGGCGGCGAGTAAGAGCAAGGCAGTGAGTGAGTGAGAGAGAGAGAGAAAGAGAGAAAGGTGGCTGAACTCCTCCCAGCAGTTCATCACCCCAGCCAAAAACAGACCCTTGTGAGGCTGTTCTTCCTTGTATCGTTCATTATCATCAGCCCCAAGAGGCAATCCACCCACCACACACTGGAGTAGGGTATTACACCACAACGGTGGCCCGAACCAGTATAAACCTTGTGTCTCTTGTGCAGTTCTTTCAGTAGTCTAGATCTTTGCGAGACGGAGAGGTACAAGGCATAATCTCTGCGCGCACCCCAGTGTTCGAACCTTAAGGGTCTGCCGGAACCCGAAATCCGACATTTGGCGCGCCAGGTAGGGGTGCGCCGGAATTCGTCTTCCACCGCTCCATTCTCCTCCGATCATCACACTCATGTTTGACGCTCATCGAGCTCGCGCGGAGCGCCGGGCCGCCCTCGCCTCCTGTGTCGCTCGGGCAGCCCCTGTTGGCGGGCGTCCTCGCCGTTCCCCGTCACCTGTCGTCAACACCGCCACCGGCCCGGAAGGGGACGAGCAGCAAGCATCATCTCAGCATCCATCCGTGCGCCAAGACGACCGCACCACAACTCCCATGCTCGCCCCAGCTGGATCTTCGCCCCGCGCGCTTAGCGTGCCCATGGAGGCTCGGGCTGCACTCATCGCGACAAACGAGCTCCTGCGCTGCCGCCCCGCCGATGACGTCTACGGGGAATGGCTCGACCACGTCGCCGAGCTCGTCCGCGCCGCAGGGGGCTCTCTTGCGCCGCCCCATCGCGCTACACCAACACCCCCGGTCGTCGCGGCCCTCCTGGGCGGCTCACCGGCACTGCCCACAAGTCACCACGTCAAGCCGTTCATCCGTCGGGTCAGTGCCGTATCCACGTGGCAGGGGGCTCCCCCGGATCGGACGGCGCCCAAGACCGGCCTGACCTTCAGTTCGGAGGACCACCCCTCCAACTTGGCCTGCTCGGGCGCGCTCCCCATGTTGTGCACCCCCACCATCTGCCAGGTAGCCGTCACCAGAGCCCTCGTTGATGGCGGCGCGGGCCTCAGCATGCTCTCGGTCGAGGCCTTCAACCTCCTCCGCATACCCCTGGAACGGCTGCAACCCAGCCGGCGCTTCTCAGGCGTCGGGGGCAAGTCGTCCAGTTCCTCGAGGTAGATCCGGCTCCCAGTGACCTTCGGCACTTACGACAACTTCCGCACGGAGCTGGTTGACTTCGACATCGCCCCCATCGGCCTCCCCTACAACGCCATCCTCGGCTACCCAGCGCTCGCCCAATTCATGGCCGCGACGCACCCGGCATACAACCTCATGAAGATGCCCGGGAGAAGCGGTGTCCTCACTATGCACGGGGACACCGGGGACACGCTGCGGGCGCTCAAACTCACCATCAAGACGGCGGCATCGGCACAGCCCGCCGACTTGGAGACCCCCGAGGCCAAGGGGGCTGCACCCGCCAAGAAGAAGCAGTTGTTCACCCAAGAAAAGGCAGAAACCAAGCAGATACCCGTCGATGAGGACGGGTCCACCAACGCCACTTTCACCATAGGCGCCCACCTCAAACCCGAGCAGGAGGAGGCCCTGGTCGGGTTCTTGCGCGCAAACAAGAAGGTATTCGCTTGGGAGCCGGACCAGTTGGCAGGGATCCCCAGGAGTGTAATCGAGCATCACCTCAACGTGTGCCCCAACGTGTGCCCTGTGAAGCAGAAGGCCAGGCGGCAGTCCACAGAAAAGTAGGCCTTCATCGTCCAGGAGACCCGCAAATTAGAGGCCGCTGGAGTCATCCGCGAGGTCCGATACCCAGATTGGTTGGCCAACCCTGTCGTTGTGCCAAAGAAGGGAGGGAAGGAGCGTATGTGTGTCCACTTCACCAACCTCAACAAAGCATGCCCGCAAGATCCGTTCCCGCTCCCCCGCATCGACCAGATCGTCGATTCCACTGCGGAATGCGACCTGTTATGCTTCCTGGATGCCTTCTCTGGGTATCACCAGATCAAGATGGCGGTAGAAGACGTCGAGAAGACAACCTTCCTAACCCCGTGTGGGGTATACTGCTACACGTGCATGCCATTCGGGCTGCCTAACGCAGGGGCCACCTTTCAGCGGCTGATGCACATCACCTTGGGCCCGCAGCTCGGGAAGAATGTTGAAGCTTACGTCGATGACATTGTGGTAAAGTCTCGGGAGGCCGGGACCTTGATACAGGACTTGGAGGAAACCTTCGCGAGCCCCAACGCAGTGAACCTGTGGCTCAACCCAGAGAAGTGTGTGTTCGGAGTCCCCTCGGGCAAGCTCTTGGGTTTCCTCGTGTCCCACCGAGGCATCGAGGCTAACCCAGAGAAGGTCAAGGCGGTGGAAGACATGAGCCCACCAAAGACTCTCAGAGAAATGCAGAAGCTCACAGGGCGCATGACCGCGCTAGGGCGCTTCATCTCCAAGTTAGGAGAACGAGCCCTGCCCTTCTTCCAGCTAATGAAGAAAAAGGGGCCCTTCGAGTGGACTGAAGAGGCCGACAAGGCATTCTAGGATCTCAAGAGATACCTGACCAGCCCACCGGTCATGGTGGCACCGCACCCTCAGGAGCCCCTGGTGCTTTACCTCGCCGCCACTCCCTACTCCACCAGCGCAGCCTTGGTGGCAGTCAGAGAGGAGCGCCGAATCAAAACCACGGCAGCAGCCCGGGACAAGGCAGAACAGGGACAAGGAAGGCCTACAGAAACCACCACCGCGGCTGAGGAGGATCAGCCGCCGCAGAGGGGTGCACCAGAGGCGGAAGAGGCCCCTCTTCCAGATGGCCAGTCTCAGGAGGCCTCATTGCCTCAAGAGGCGCCACGGTCTCTGGAAGGGGCCACCAGCACTGACGCACTCCGCCTCGTTGAGCACCCAGTGTACTTCGTCAGCATGATGCTGCGGGATGCAAGAGCACACTACCCCATGCCTCAGAAGCTCCTCCTCGCGCTACTGGTGGCTTCGCGCAAGCTGCGGCACTATTTTCAGGGTCACCCCATCAAGGTCGTCTCGTCATACCCCCTGGAGAGAGTGCTCAGGAGCCCTAATTCGGCTGGAAGGGTCACTGAGTGGAACATAGAACTGCAAGCATTTCAGCTCGAATTTAGCACGACCAGGGTCATCAAGGGAGCAGCGTTGGCGGATTTTGTGGCAGAGTGGACGGAGGCGCCAGGCCTCAAGGCCGATGAGGATCGGTCCCTATCCCCGGGAAGCGAGGCGCCAGAAGGCTGGGTCATGTACTTCGATGGGGCGTTCTCCAGGCATGGCGCTGGAGCTGGGGCGGTGCTTATATCGCCCACATAGGACAAGCTCTATTACGCCGTGCAACTCTGTTTCCAGCAAGGCGAAAAGGTCTCCAACAACATAGCGGAGTATGAAGGTTTAATAGCAGGCTTGAAGGCCGCGGCCGCCCTGGGAGTGAAATGCCCCTCCATCAAGGGCGATTCGCAGCTCCTTGTCAATTTCTCCAACAAGGTGTACGAGCCGAAGGATGAACACATGGAATCCTACCTTGCGGAAGTCCGCAGGATGGAGAAGCAATTCTGGGGGTTGGAGTTGCAGCATGTGCCCCGTGGCACCAATCAGGAGGCCGACGATATCGCCAAACGCGCATCCGGACGGTTACCCCAGGAGCCTGGCGTTTTCGAGGAGCGGCTCTTCAAGCCCTCAGCTCTGCCGTCATTATCAAACACGGCTCAGCCCTGGGAGGAGCTCCCCCAGCCACCTGCCTCAGGAGCTCCGACCTGTGGCCCGACCTCAGGAGCGCGCCTGCTCCTGACGTGGAACCTGAAGAGGGACGTCGGATCACGGAGCTCCGGAGCTACTTAGCGCAAGGGACCTTGCCGGAGAAGGAGGAGGAAGCGGAGCGAGTGGCACGCCAGGCCACGGCATACTGCATCAGAGACGGAGAGCTCTACCGGAAGCGACCAAACGATGTATCCCTGCGCTGCATCTCCAGGGAGCAAGGGAAGGAACTACTGGAAGATATACACGGCGGAGACTGTGGACATCATTCATCATCGCGGACCCTCATCGGCAAGGCGTTCCGCAGTGGGTTTTATTGGCCCACCATGCTCAATGACGCCGTGGAACTAGTGAAAGCTTGTGAAGCCTGCCAGTTCCACGCCAAGCAGATCCATCAGCTAGCAGGAGGCTTGCAGACTATCCCCCTTTCGTGGCCATTCGCAGTCTGGGGGTTGGACATCTTGGGCCCGTTTCCTCGGGCGCCAGGGGGCTACCGCTACCTCTACGTTGCCGTGGACAAATTCACCAAGTGGGCTGAAGTAGAGGCTGTCCGCACCATTCCCTCGGGTTCCGTGGTCAAGTTCATCAAGGGCATCGTAAGCCGGTTCGGGGTGCCGAATCGCATCAGCTCGGACAACGGTTCGCAGTTCACCAGTAACCTCTTCAAAACATACTGTGCTAACCTTGGAACGCAGATATGCTACGCCTCAGTAGCGCACCCCCGAAGCAACGGCCAGGCCGAGCGAGCCAACGCGGAGGTCCTGAGGGGCCTTAAGACCAGGACATTCAAGAAGAAGCTGGAGGCCTGTGGCAGAGGTTGGTACGACGAGCTTCAGTCCGTGCTGTGGTCCATCCGCACCACCGCGACCAAACCGACTGGAGAGACCCCATTCTTCCTGGTCTACGGAGCGGAAGCGGTCCTCCCTCACGAGGTCAGACGTCACTCCGCGCGGGTCCTGGCGTTCGACGAGGCGCAGCAGGACGCCATGCGGGGGATGGACCTCATGCTGGGGGAGGAACGTCCCGAGAAGCCGCGCTGCGAGCGGCGAGGTACCAGCAAGCGCTGCGGCGATATCACTGCTGCAACATCCGTCCCAGGACTCTTGAGGTAGGAGACCTCGTGCTCAAGCGGGTTCTCTCTAGGGAGGGACTGCACAAGCTCTCTCCCATGTGGGAGGGCCCGTTCAACGTTGTTCATGTTTCCAGGCCCGGCTCCGCGCGCTTGGAGACTCAGGAGGGAGTGCCGGTCCAGAAGGCATGGAACATCCAGCACCTCCGGAGGTTCTATCCCTGAAAAGGCCCTGTCGGTGTTCTGGGAACAGGGGTCCCTAGACTTGCCTGCCTGCGGCCTGCGGCGTGGCTCAAAGGAGGCCCAGGGCGGCCCGTCTTCATCAACATGAGACTCAAGACCCTCGCGAGGGGCCAAGCCTCGCGGGGCGGACGACACGGTGCATCCTCAGGCGCAGCCTCCTCAGGCTGGCTCGTGAGGAGGCGGAGAAATCAAGGCGGGGTACCTCGCGAGGTGGCCATGACGCAAGCCATGACGACTCAGGGCGCTAGGAGGGCGCCAGCGCGCGCAACGTCCTTCTTTCCTCTTTGGTGCAAAGGGGGCAAGCGCAGCCGCGGAGTACCGAGGCATCAGGCAAATGTTGCCATTTCGGTGCAACGAGACCAGGACCAAGCGGACTACGAGACGGAGGTCACCATGGAGCCCAGCACGGCGTCACCGCAGAGTCTTTCGCAGGCGAAGACCAACTTTAGTCAGGATAAGTGTACTAGATGTTCCCCTTTGAATTGGCCAATTGTTGGCGCCCTTCCCGCTCAATATTTGGGAAGAGGCCTAGGGCCTTTACCTATAAATAGGACCGGCCACCCACGTAGCAAGGGGTTCGGTTCGCGGAGTTGGTTCGTCCGGTTCGCAAGTAGAGAGAGAGAGAGAGAGAGAGAGAGAGAGAGAGAGAGAGAGAGAAGGGTGACTGAACTCCTCCTAGCAGTTCATCCCCCCAGCCAAGAACAGACCCTCGCGAGGCTGTTCTTCCTTGTATCGTTCATCATCATCAGCTCCAAGAGGCAATCCACCCACCACACACTGGAGTAGGGTATTACACCACAACAGTGGCCCGAACCAGTATAAATCTTGTGTCTCTCATGCAATTCCTTTAGTAGTTTACATCTTTGCGAGACGAGGAGGTAGAAGGCGTGATTTCCGTGCACACCCCAATGTTCGAACCTTAAGGGTCTGTCGGAACCCGTGAATCCAACATTTGGCGCGCCAGGTAGGGGTGCGCCGGAATTTGCCTTCCTAGTGCTCTGCCTCCAGTCGCATCGTCATCACCTTGTCCGGCGACCAGGCGGGCAACCAAGGTCCATGGGCGGCGTGGCCCACCTGCGCGGAGCCACCCGCCTCGGGCGACCCCGCGCCCCAGGCAGCTCGCGGTCCGCAGGGCGCTGCGGGCCACGCGTGACGCGGACAGGCCTCCGCAACCCTCACACCGCGGCAAGCGCGGTCAGCGGCAAGGGGCTCCAATCACGCCGCAACCACGACGCCGTACACCCGCCGGGAGCAGGCGAATTCAAGGGCCGCGCTCACGGTGGCCCGGGAGCTGCTGCGATGCAGACTGCTGGAGGGCGGGTGGCGGAGCTCCTAGGCTTCGCCGCCTCGGGGGCTCACCCCTTCTCCACCCAGCTCCCATCTCAAGCCCAGGGCGACCCGGGCGGGGGCTCTGCACGCGCCCGCGGACTCCAAGTCTACTCCAACGCCAGCGAAGCTGTCAGCACCGGGCCGGCGACGGCGCTGCCCCCGCCGCCGACCCGCGAAGAAGAAGGACTCGACGCGACCCGCGGCCCCGGAGGGCGGCCGCGCTGCCACCCCGCAGTAGGCATGACAGGTGGGACCGTGTGTCATGCGGGGCATCACAGCGTGGCATTCGGGATGACGGCGACGGAGGAATACGTGCCCCTCATGCTGGACCAAGGACACCCTACCGAGAGCAGGCAAGGCTCGCTCCTCGGCCCAAGCTGGGGGGACGAGGCGGTGGAAGCTGAGCCCTTCCAGGAGCCCATGGACGAACCCGCTGGCCACGCTGGAGGCAATGATTATCGAGCACCGCTAACTCTTCAGGGGCAGGTATATGCTAACCATGGATCGCAGGAGGTGCAGGTCGCCGCGGCAAGCAGCTGCCCTGTCCCTACAGTCTCCTACCCCTCGGAAGGAGGGCGCAGGGGGCTGCAGGAGAGGGGTCGAGATCCTACATCACCACCGCGGCGTTCGGAGCAAGGCGTTCTCAGGAGGTAGGCCCTCTGCTGGGGAGGTGCCTCAGGGCCTGCCCCTGGAAGAGGACCCGTGGTCATCGGGGGAACCGCTGGCGACCGCTCTACACCATCGGGCGGCGTCCTAGGTTCCGGTCGTTGCTGATGGCACTAGAGTGTGGCGCAAGGCGGGGCCCTCGTCTGGCGATATGAAGCAAGTCCAGTACCTGTGAAGAAGGCCCGGTGCCTATGAAGCTCGCCGCCCCATGACACTCTCACGTAATAATGAGTGGGGCTGTACACGCCCCGGAGTCTCAGGGTGCCGGCCTCAGGCCCTGCGGCTCCCTCCCACGCCCAATGGACAGCACTTAGCTCCGCGCTGTTGAGAAGACGTCCAAGACTAGATTAGGTGCCGGACGCGGCTTTTTGTCTGCTTTTCATTGCCTTTCCCTTTGGCTATAGCTTTCCCCTCGCTGGATTTAAGTTGGATTTGAATTTGAGATTTGCGTGTGTTCGGGGAAGGGGTGCTTATTCTCGCTCGAGCCATTTCTCGCGTTCTGGTTACCGCTTTGCCACAGCTGCCTCCCCTCGCGAGCCCCTCACGAGTCCGGTCAAGCCTGGCTCGTGCGCGACCTGAATCGCTGTTGTTGCTCCCCCTCGGGAGGATCTTCGGGTGCCTGCGGAGGTTGCCACGTCCTGAAAAGGCCCAGAGCCTGTGAAGCAAGGCGAGTGCCTGTGAAGCCATTGCGTTAGGAAAAGGCCCCGAGCCTGTGAAGCAAGGCGAGTGCCTGTGAAGCTCATTGCGTTAGGAAAAGGCCCAGAGCTTGTGAAGCAAGGCGAGTGCCTATGAAGCCCATTGCGTTAGGAAAAGGCCCAAAGCCTGTGAAGCAAGGTGAGTGCCTGTGAAGCCCATTGCGTTAGGAAAAGGCCCAGAGCCTGTGAAGCAAGGCGAGTGCCTGTGAAGCTATCGCGTTAGGAAAAGGCCCGGAGCCTGTGAAGCAAGGCGAATGCCTGTGAAGTCATTACGCTCAGGAGAAGGCCTAGAGCCTGTGAAGAAGGCCAACGCCTGTGAAATTTTTCATCAGCAATGATCTCACATCCTGAGGACCCAACTAGAGAGCACCCAAAGCGTCACGCCGTCCTGCAGGCCGCCTCGGGGACAGCATGAGGCAAAGGTAAACCAGCCCACCATCAGGCACTCGCGCAATTTGACTATTACTGATATGATGGACACAAGTTTTTATATGAGGGGCTTCCCCTCCCAAAATACTCTCACGACCGTCAGGCCAAACACCTGAGTTCTATTCATGTAGGGTAAAAGACAGGAGAAGTACATGGTTAGTCTGACAAATCCCCCAACGCATCCTCGGGGGCGCCTCCCGAGCTGTCGCTGGCATCACTGAATTCGCCCTCGTTGTCCGCGCCACCACCAGCGGCGTCGGGGCCATCCACCACACCGCCTTCGTCGGCAGCCACGACCACGTCGTCGTCATCCGAAGTGAAGGCTTGGACGAGAGCATCCACGTTGTTTTCCACCCAATCCGCCAGGTCGCCTCGGACGGCCTGGGGAACTGGGGCGATGGCGGCGTCGAAGTCGAAGTGGGGATCCATGTTCCGGAGATGGCTCAAGACACGGGAAAAGGCGCGCCCGAGCAGGGCGCGGCTCCTCTCCTCCACCAACCTGTCGGCCCTGACCGACCGAGCCTCCAGCTGTGTTACCACAGCGGTGAAGAACTGCAGTTTGCTGGCATAGTTAATCGTGTGCGGCTCGCCGACGGCTGCCTCGCAGATGTTGCCCAAGGCTGCGTTAGCCCTCACCCTGAGCGTGGTGAGCATGTGGCCGTGCGTGTGCTCCAGGACTCACCGCTGGCGTATTTCGCCGGCATTCTGACGCTCAACGGCCTCAGCCTCTTCCATCCGCTGGCGAAGACGGAGCACCTCGGCCTGGGAGGCGGCCAGCTACTTTTGCGCTGCCTCAAGGACGGCCCGGGAGGCGTCGGCCAATCGCGTCGCCTCATCCCGTTGGGCCCTCAGGGCTGCAGTTCTGCCCTCGGCTTCGACCCGGATCATCCCCAGCTTCCCCTCGAACTCACGCTCGAGGCCTTGGCGCGCCGTCGTCACTCGACGACAAACCTCCTCCAGGACACACGCTTCCCACGCAGCGACATCGTCTTCCGCCTGCGTCAATAGGCGCTCCCTCGTCTCTAGCCGCTCGTACTCGAGAGTGCGTTCAGCAGCTTCCAGCGTCAACGCTTCTTCGCGCCTCTGGAGCTCGGCTGGGTCGCTAGAGGCCACCCGCATCGACGCAAGGGCCAGCTCACGTAGCTCCGCTTGCTCCTCCAATGAGTGGCACCGGGCCAGGAGCTCGCGAGCCCGCTCCTCCGCTGCCTCTCGCCATTGGTCAGCTCTCCGGGCCTCCTCGGTGGCCTGGGATCAGGCCACTCGAGAGGCCTCCAGCGACGCCTTCGCCTCTTCATCATCAAGGTCACGCTGATGACGCGCGAGGGCAATGGCGGCCTCCAGCTCGCGCCTCCCTACAGCCAGGCGCAGGCCCTCTGCCTCTAGGTGCGCGCCTTCGTCAGCAAGCTCCTCCCCAAGCAAGTTCACCGCGTCGGTCGCTCTTCGAAGGAACCCTTGGCGGTGAGCGCGGCGCTCCCGTGCGCGCTCAAGGACGTCTTCCACACCATCATCCGCCCCAAGCAAGCGTCGGGGGCCGCGAATCATCGTTCCTCCCTGGGCAGGGGGTTGGGGGCTGGCGCCCTCGCGATGGCCGGGCGCGTCGCACCAGAAGCCCGGCCTAGGGCCAGACCGTCTCCAGATGAAGGGCGCAGGAGGCGCCTCAACCAGTCGCAATCCCCAATCAGACGAGAAGCCCACGGGAGACTGGCTATTCCCTGAGAGGGCCCATGAAGGAAAAACGCGGGGAATGAATGGCCACGGTGCACCTCGGGATGGTCCACCCCTTCAGACGCCCTCACCACCAGGGCAGAGCTGCTCGGAGCATTTGAAGACAGCAGAGGGGCCGAAGCCAAGGGAGGCGGCACCTCTGCTACCTCCGCGAGCTCGGAAGGAAGAGGCCTCTGAAGCAAAGATCAGTAAAACCAACAAGAGATTCAGGATCTAGAGAGGAAGGAGACTTACTCGTCAGTGGCGAAGTACTTCCTGCGCTTCAGCACGCGACAAGGGAAGTCGCCACCCAGGGCCTCCCTTTTCCTCCGGAGGGCCTCAAAGTCCACGCGGAAGCGACCCAAGAGAAGATTGCAAGGGCCAACCTGCGGCGAGGACGGAGCATCGGAGGGATCCGCGTCAGGGGCGCCTGCCTAGCGCGTGCCGCCCATCACCTCGCCAGAAGATGCGGCTGGGGGCTCCAAGGCCCCAGCCCCGGGCACTGGGATCGGCTGCTTGCCATCTTCAGCCGCAGCAGCACGGGTCCCAGGAGCCGTCCCCTCGCGAGCTTCACCCGGCGCTGCCATCTCCTCAGGAGCCCCCTCGGCCTCCGGCGTCTCCTGCCTCCCTGCTCTGCCACTTGAGGAGGAGCCACCTTGGCCGGTTGGAAGGGCAGTCACCACCATTGGATTCTCGCGAGGTCCCTGGAGGCCTGCGGGGCGCAGTCCCCACTCATCAAAGACAGGCATCTGCTTCACGAAGTCGGCCCTGCTCTGGCAGAGATACAGCAAGGCCCCTCCCTGCCGGACGTTGCCAGGGTTGAGGTCCCCGGCCAAGGTCAAGAGCGTCGACTTCAGCACCGCGGGAGCCAGGTCTTCTTCCTGGAGCCTCATGTTATCCTCGCGCCCACGGATGGCCCACATCCGGCGAGAGTGGCGCTGCAGGGGAGCGACTTGGCACAACAGAAACTCCTTCACCACTTTGGGCGCTGTCACACCGAGCTTCCTCAGGAGCGTGAAGCGGCTCCAGACAAAGACGAGACGGGGGCTCTTGAGAGTCTCCTGGCCCCAACCTGAATTGGGGACAGCACGCGAGGTCGGCTCCGATAGCAGGGGGCTGGGCACCCCTGCGTCCACGTACAACCACCGCTCGCGGAACCCAACCGCGCGCTGGGGGAGTTTGAAGTCAATTCCAGAGGCCTCGGTCTCAAGCTCGGCAGCAAAGCTCGCGCACGCCCAGCGTTGCGAGGGGTCGACAACACGCAGCGAGAAGAAGTGGCGTAGCAAGGCAACCGAAGGAGGGATGCCCACCATGGCTTCGCAAACGAAGGCGAAGACCGAAAGGAGGGTGATGGACTCGGGACTTAGATGCATCAAGTGGATTTGATAATGGGAGTGCACGGCATTGAAGAAATCAGAGAAGGGGGGAACCAGACCCTCCCACAAGGCGTCGGTGAAACATGGGACCTCGGTTGCTATCCTGTTGATGGAGAAGTGGGACGTGGGCCAGGCCGTCGTCCTCCCGCACTCATAGAAGACGGTGGCCAGGGCCAAGCTGTCCCTGCCCAGGCACTCTTGATTGAGTACGGTCGACTGGCCGGCGGCAGGGACCACCGATGGCAGCGCGCAAGACGGAGACATGGGTTTCTCCCCTCTCTCCTTCCTCGTCGGAGCCATGGTGATGGGAAGGAGGGGGAAGATTCGAGATCGGATTGGAGGCGGGAGATGGCGTGCGAAGGAAGGAAGAACAGGGGACGCTCAGGCAACAGGAAGGGGAGTGGCTGTGTGCAACTACAAGTCCGCCTGGCAAGGCGCAGAATAAGGGGGCGTGGGGGGAACAGTGCCGCCCACGTCCCATCAACCGCCACGCGGCGCCCAAGGCCGCAGGCTGTTAGGGCCCGCGACGCTTCGCCCTTGCCCTTTCGCCTCTCGGCACAGCCAAGTCCATGCGCGCCTTGGGCCCGGGGGCTACTGTCGGCATTCTGGGAATGGGGGTCCCCAGACTTGCCTGCCTGCGGCCTGCGGCGTGGTTCAAAGGAGGCCCAGGGCGGCCCATCTTCATCAACACGAGACTCAAGACCCTTGCGAGGGGCCAAGCCTCGCGGGGCGGACGACACGGCGCATCCTCAGGCGCAGCCTCCTCAGGCTAGCTCGCGAGGAGGCGGAGAAATCAAGGCGGGGTACCTCGCGAGGTGCCCATGACGCAAGCCATGACGACTCAGGGCACCAGGCGGGTGCCAGCGCGCGCAGCGCACTTCTTTCCTCTTTGGTGCAAAGGGGGCAAGCGCAGCCGTGAAGTACCGAGGCATCAGGCAAAGGTTGCCATTTCGGTGCAATGAGACCAGGACCAAGCGGACTACGAGACGGAGGTCACCATGGAGCCCAGCACGGCGTCACCGCAGAGTCTTTCGCAGGCGAAGACCAACTTTAGTCAGGATAAGTGTACTAGATGTTCCCCTTCGAATTGGCCAATTGTTGGCGCCCTTCCCGCTCAATATTTGGGAAGAGGCCCAGGGCCTTTGCCTATAAATAGGACCGGCCACCCACGTAGCAAGGGGTTCGGTTCGCGGAGTTGGTTCGTCCGGTTCGCAAGTAGAGAGAGAGAGGGAGAGAGAGAGAGAAGGGTGACTAAACTCCTCCTAGCAGTTCATCCCCCCAGCCAAGAACAGACCCTCGCGAGGCTATTCTTCCTTGTATCGCTCATCATCATCAGCCCCAAGAGGCAATCCACCCACCACACACTGGAGTAGGGTATTACACCACAACGGTGGCCCGAACCAGTATAAATCTTGTGTCTCTCATGCAGTTCCTTTAGTAGTTTGGATCTTTGCGAGACGGGGAGGTAGAAGGCAGGATTTCCGCGCGCACCCCAGTGTTCAAACCTTAAGGGTCTGCCGGAACCCGTGAATCCGACAGGCCCAGAGCCTGTGAAGCAAGGCGAGCGCCTGTGAAGCTATTGCGTTTTGGAAAAGGCCCAGAGCGTGTGAAGCAAGGCAAGCGCCTGTGAAGCTATCGTATTTTGGAAAAGGACCAGAGCCTGTGAAGCAAGGCGAGTGCCTGTGAAGCTATCGCCTTTTGGAAAAGGCCCAGAGCCTGTGAAGCAAGGCGAGCGCCTGTGAAGCTATCGCGTTTGGAAAAGGCCCAGAGCCTGTGAAGCAAGGCGAGCGCCTGTGAAGCTATCGTGTTTTGGAAAAGGCCCGGAGCCTGTGAAGAAGGCCAATGCCTGTGAAGCTCGCCGCCCGTGACACTCTCACGTAATAATGAGTTGGGGTTGTACACGCCCCGGAGTCTCAGGAGCGCCGGCCTCAGGCCCTGGGGCTCCCTCCCACGCCCAGTGGCAGCACTTAGCTCCGCGCTGGTGAGAAGACGTCGAAGACTAGATTAGGTGCCGGACGTGGCTTTTCATTTGCTTTCCGCAGTTGGCTTGTTCCTTCTCATTTGAAGTTTTATTAAAGTTGTTGCCGTCTTTCGCTTGCGGTTTTTCGGGTTTCACTCTCCTGCCTCAATTTCTCTTGCGCAAGGCCTCGTGAGGGGGGCAGCTGAGCGCCCTCGCGAGCGTTCCTATCCTAGTCATTCAAAGAGTTCGCAACCTGGGCCCCTTACGGGAGCACCCCTCCAGTCCGTGCCCCTCGGGCACCGCGACACAAACAAAGGGCCTGGGTCGGTCGCCCCCCCCCCCGGCCGGGGTCGGGAACTATCCATGCTCGGGCACATAGCCGAAAGGAACGGTAACGAAAGCAAAACAATGATTAACAGCAATAACCCAAACACGCCCCCGTGGGCTCCGCACTATTGTCTTTGTTATGCAGGAAAAAGGGAAAAGGAAGAACAAATCCGGCGCGGCTCTCCTCACACCGACCCGCGGGGAAGGCCCGAGCTGCCTCCGGGGCTCAGGCGGACTCCCTCTCGCGCATCACCAGGGCGCAGCGGCGTGCGGACATGTTGCCACCCCCAAGCAGATACGACGGCGTGGAAGCTGATTGCGGCCACCGCTGGAGGAGTCGCCGCCTGAAGAAGAACCGGAGAAGCTTGAGGAACCCCGAACGCCGCCAGCCGCGTGAGCGCTGCTCCCTCCATCATCACCGGAGCTGGGTTCCCAGCCGCGGTTGTCACCCTTGGGGCAACACCCTGCGCGGCGACCATCTTCCCCAAACACCCTCACGTAGAGGGTGGCGTCGCCGTCGAACTTGAAGTGTAGGGTGCACCGATGGCTCAGGCCACGCGCACGGGCAAATGTCTGCCAACCGCGGGCCAGGGACAGGCTCCCGGCCGCGGAGACCTCCAGGGAGACCCATGAGGCTCGGCTGCAGCAGCCGTCGTCCTGGAACCAGAGGCCGCCCGGGGCGCCGCCCGGGAGCTCGCGAAGGAGGAAGCGAGGAAGCGGGTGCCGGGTGATAGCCGGCTCCGCCGACCACACGACGAACTCCGGCAGCACTTCAGCAGCACGAGCGCGCCCCCCGGCTACAGCAATCCGCCTGTCGCCGTGCTGAAGATCACCTCCACGGCCACGGCGAGCCACCGTGGTGGCCACAGGATGCTTGCGAGGGCGCCCTCTGCCGCGCTTGGGTGGGGGAGAGGCGGGCTCAACCCGGCAAGCCTTCCCCTTCTCGGCGGCCAAGAACCTCCTCGACGGGGCCATGAAGAAAAAGGAGAAACAAGGGGGGATGAACTGGAAGGGCGCGCGCCGGCCCGTACTTATAGCCGGCGAAGGCCAACCGCTGGCCTCCACGATCACAGGTAATCTTGACAAGATTTGCATGCAGGGACTTGTCCAACTCGCGCGATCACCGAGGCGTCATGGGGAAGCGGAGACGCCCACGTCCCATCAACCGCCACGCGGCGCCCAAGGCCGCAGGCTGTTAGGGCCCGTGGCGCTTCGCCCTTGCCCTTTCGCCCATCGGCACGGCCAAGTCCGGGTGCGCCTTGGGCCCGAGGGCTATTGTCGGCGTTCTGGGAATGGGGGTCCCCAGACTTGCCTGCCTGCGGCCTGCGGCGTGGCTCAAAGGGGGCCCAGCACGGCCCATCTTCATCAACGCAAGACTCAAGACCCTCGCGAGGGGCCAAGCCTCGCGGGGCGGATGACACGGAGCTTCCTCAGGCACGGCCTCGTCAGGCTGGCTCGTGACGAGGCGGAGAAATCAAGGCGGGGTACCTCGCGAGGTGCCCGTGACGCAAGCCATGACGACTCAGGGCGCCAGCCCGCGCAGCGTCCTCCTATCCTCTTTGGTGCAAAGGGGGCAAGCGCAGGCGCGGAGTTCTGAGGCATCAGGCAAAGGTTGCCATTTCGGTGCAATGAGACCAAGACCAGGAGGACTACAAGACGGAGGTCACCATGGAGCCCAAGACGGCATCATCACCAGAGCTTTGCGCAGGCGAAGACTGCTTTTGTCAGGATAGTTGATACTTGTTGCTCCCCTTCAAATTAGCCCGCCATTGTTGGCTCCCTTCCCGCTTGATATTTGGGAAGAGGACTAGGGCCTCTATAAATAGGACCAGCCACCCACATAGCAAGGGGGCGGCGAGTAAGATCAAGGCAGTGAGTGAGTGAAAGAGAGAGAGAGAGAAAAAGAGAGAAAGGTGGCTGAACTCCTCCCAGCAGTTCATCACCCCAGCCAAGAACAGACCCTCGCGAGGCTGTTCTTCCTTGTATCGTTTATTATCATCAGCCCCAAGAGGCAGTCCACCCACCACACACTGGAGTAGGGTATTACACCACAACGGTGGCCCGAACCAGTATAAACCTTGTGTCTCTTGTGCAGTTCTTTCAGTAGTCTAGATCTTTGCAAGACGGAGAGGTAGAAGGCGTAATCTCCGCGCGCACCCCAGTGTTCGAACCTTAAGGATCTGCCGGAACCCGAAATCCGACACAAATGTCTATACTACCGATGCAATTCGAACTGAATTTGAATTCGTTTCCCTATTTCAATAAGAATCTACAATCATGATTGTTGCCAACTTCAACCATCATTCGTGTATTACCTTAAAAACACACCACATGATTACTATAGAGATAGATATGAACTATGTGTACTACATGAACTCGAATTATATTTTTTGAATACACTTGATGTTGATTCCAAATAATAGTGCATTGGATGTACTAACTATATATTCATAATCTAAACCATGTTCCATACGTACACCGTGTTTATCACACATAGTATAGTGCCCCTCCCCCTACGTTATGACATGTATTTAGACCTGAGCTGCAAAAGCCACACATTAGCCTAAATTATGATCAATGTTCTATATATTATACGTAGTACTAGCAAGGTGCCCATGCGTTCCACATAACATCAACATGATCAAGGAGAGGCCTAATTTGCAAATATGTAGAGGGGGTGGGTATCTTTTTTCAAAATTGCCATAGTTTCCTTCCTATCCGTCAGATATAAATCGGACGACGTATATTGCAGCATGGCAGGCACACCATCATAAACAACTCCGTTTTTTATAAGAGTGGAGACAAAATATATTATATGTACTATAAAATGTTCATAACCACACCATGTGTATCACCGTTATATATATTCACACATGTGTCAGTTTAAAACACTATGATAAATTTTTCAAATATTCGAATTCACTTTTTATAATGAAGTATGATCTCTATTCGTCTTTTAGACCTACACAATTCTCTTATCTTTGTAGCTAGCTAGCGCTAACTTTCTCTCGTGCATGCACACGACCGCATCCCTCTCACCCTCCCTCAACATTCTCTAGCTCCATCGCACAAATTCATCTTTTCACTTTAGGTCATTCACCCACGGTGTGTGTAGGCCCCCCAGCTCCTTCTTTATGGCACACATCGATCGATATGCTTCTCTAGCAGGTGTGCCTAGCACAAACACAAGCTTCCCCTCTTCTCTTATCACTGTCCATGCCTCACTCCCACCACTCTTTTCATCGATCTCGTACTTGCACACTCCTTCCCCCTCGATATAGTATGACTCTCGCACCACCTCCTAGATGCATCCCTCTCTCTCTCTCTCTCTATCCTTCTTTCCGTGCCTCATTTGCTTCTAACACACACATGTATGTATACTGATTGATCTCCCAACATATACCTAGGTCGACTTTAACTATTCCCCCCCCATCGATCGATGTGCCTCACAAGTTATGTCTCTCCTTTCTCTGACAAAGGACGATTGATCTTCCTATGTAGTTACGTCTTCTTACCACAGCCATATCGTCCCCCCTCATCATTCATGCATGCATCCTGACCCGTCTCGCACACACAAATGCACAAAAATGCAGCCATCCCCTCTCTTATTGATATTGCAGGCGTGCCCTCCTGTTGTCTAGCAAGCCTATCCCACCATTTGTTAGAAGCAAATCCACTACCACCCCTCCAACACTCCAGCTCCGTCTCTCTCCCAAACTTATTCCTCTCTGACACATATGCACGGATGCCGATCGATCTCCCTTAATACATGAGGTAGGCCTCTCTCCTCCTCCACACATATACCAGCCATTGTACCTTTATAGTTAATTAGGCCTCCCCCCCCCCACCACACACCGATAGTCGAGTGCTGTAGGTAAGTATCCATGCCATAGAGACAAACTGCAACTGTCCCCTCTCACGTTCCAGTAGGACATCCACTCTATATCTCTGACATGGGCACACCCAAATCCGATGGCACTCTTTATCGATCGCGCGCGCACACAAACATCATCCTTCTCTTCGATTCTATGGACACCTCAAACCGATGATACCTCCACTCTATTCTCGTGGATCGCCCCCTCTATATATATGATATATCCAGGACTCTATTTCACACACATTGCATATGTTACATTTTTTGATTGACCCCCCCCCCCCAAAAAAAGAACTCACACGAACCCACACACTATATCTCTCTACGTTTGTATTTCTCTCACACAACCCCACGTAGGTGGTGTACGTATACAAGAAGATAATAGGTGCTCCATGCACGTACTCACGCTTCGTGCCCAGTCACACCCACGTGGGTACACGGTGGAGCTCATTTCTGTACGAAATGGCAGCCCACGTGCTAATTTGAATGCGTGTAGCGGTTGTTTACCTACGGAGGTTGGGTACCATGCGTGCACGAAACAAAGTTCGACTTGATGCGTTGGCGCGTTATTTTAAAATAAAGTTATATCACTCAATGGCATGTACACAAAATATAAAATGATTTATATGGAGAAAAAGGTAGTCCGCTCCACTATATACAATGGAGCCTGCCTGCGTGGTTTGTCTTTCTTTAGGGTATCTCACACAAGGCTGCGGTGGCCTCTATCTCTATCTCTCGCCGTTGGTCACTGATCCGGCCTCATCCCGTTCGCCGGCATAATGGGAGGACGTGCATCGTTTCTCTGTTCGACGGTGCCGAGGCAGAACGTCTCGATCTGCGGTACACGTCGTTCTCTTTGACCAAGCTCCAGCGAGGTAGGGCCTACGCCACCTGCTCGCTGCCGCAGTATGGGCAGATTCCGCCCACCACCACTCACCTAGTTACATCCCGACGACCTCCAGGTATCCCCTCCGGCCTTGCTCCACTGCCCGTCTTCCCACGTTGCTGCATGTGGAACTTCCATTCTTCTTTTCCCAAAACGTAACTCGTCCGGTGTACTTTCCATATTGCAATCTCGGCCTCACACCATTTTAGACAAACACAACCGTGTTGTTATATTCCCTTAGGACAAGGAATATGCTTCTTTTTTGTCGTTGCATGTGTCATCAACTGTTATTGGCCAGTAATTGTTTCCTTTCCACCTCTTTTTTGCAAACAGAGCAATCCAATTCACCTCGTTGCTATTGCGACCTTTTCATGAATTGCACAAATCACTTTTTCCTTAAGAATGTTTTGTGCAGTTGTACTAAAATGTCACACGGGCAACGTCTCTACATTTCGGTGCGACTGCACAAAGGGAGATTGGTTTTGCTCTATCCTCCTCATCCAACTCCGAGCCTAATCTTCTCCAACTAGTTAGTCTTAAGAGAGACTGCAAAGGTGACCGTATTCTATTTGTGTGTTTATTGTTTCATCAGCAGTCCTCTATTATCATAATCACACTTAATATCTTTGGAACAGGGACGCTCAACTCTATTTTAGTGGAACTGCACAAAATGATCGGAATGTTGCATGCTCCAGACAGCTACTTTTTTCCCAACATGCCTTGTTGATTTAGACAGAGCTGGGGGGCGTTGCTGCCAATGAAAGCATGGATCAATTTTCATTTAACACCATCTCACAACTTTGTCTTCATTTGTGATGCAAATATTAGCTCTGATCTGCTAATAATTGAGATGCATTAGCAAGGAAGTTAGTTTTTTATTGTTTCTGAAAGAGCATCGATAGCAAGACACACGAAACAAAAGCTGAAAGCTCACACCATTGTACAATTTCATGTCGCTGGAAAATTATTTGTATAGTATGTCAATTATATAAACAAATGCTGGAAGCTTGATAGCATTGCCAGAAGCCTCTTCGGCATCCGAGTCCATGTGCCATGCACAAAATTATACTCCTTCGTTCCTAAATGTTTGTCTTTTTACAAATTTCAAATGGGCATATTTTAGAGTGTAGATTCACTCATTTTGCTTCGTATGTGTACTCCCTCTGTTCCTAAATATTTTTCTTTCTAGAGATTTCCGCAAGTGACTATATATGGAGCAAAATGAGTGAATCTACACTCTAAAATATGTCTATATACATCCATATGTAGTAGTCCATTTGAATCTCTAAAAAGACAAATATTTGAGTAGTCACTCGTTGAAATCTCTAGAAAGACGAAGACTCGGGAGTATATTTAAGAACAGAGGGGGTAGTGCACAGCCGCATGGGAGACTCAGCCCGGTCGTTGCGCCGCATTAATAGTGAGTAATGAGGAGTCAAATCATAAGCCCCACCTTTCCCACTGTAAGTTGCTCGGAAGAAGCAACCATCAATATGCTCTTCTTTGAACCGCTCATACTACTCCATCCGTCACTGTTTATAGAGCGCGCTTCAGAAAAAGAAAAAATCTCTGGGACCAAGGAGAGTAGCGATCGGCCTGAAAATAGCATTAGTAGTTATAACACGGCGTCTATTACTAGAGGAAATAATGCGTACACACATGCATGCAGTGCTTCCACCCTGGGTACACACATGCATGCACTTACTCCACTCCATAGTACATCGAGAGAAAATTGTGGACTTGATTGCGGTTACCACGCCCTAATTTATTGAGCATTAAACCAAAAGCGTCTAAAGTCTCTCTGGTGGTGGTAATGCATTGAGAGAAATGCATCATAATGAAGCGCGCCCTGTAAAATGTGACGGAGGGAGGAGTAGTATGAAGGTGCAAAACCAAGTACGTGTATGGCCAGTCAGTCAATGCACCTCCTCTTGGCATATTACTGACATGTGGGACCGGAGTGTGAGCAAACCGATCTCAATTGACGGCAAAATGGCCAACCCGCCATTCCTTGAGAGAGACAAGGAGCGAGAACACACGGACGGGCTCGCACGGAGGCCAAGATATATTCGAGCATTGTTGATCGATATCATCATTACATGTTGGGCTGCCGTTTTCCGCCCTTCTCCAGAATAAATGTGTACTTTATCAGAGATTAAAAAAATAAGAGTACAGACGCTCCACCTTGCGGTTCTAGCAGTAGTACTACTCATACTACTAAACCTTAGGCTTGGCTCTTCGCCTCTTCGTGAAGTCGAACAATGATGGTACTCCGCATGTTCGGTACTACAGTGTATGCCCCTGGCAATCTGATACTGAATGAACTGATGCATGTCCACCGCCTGGGCGAGGGTAGGTTGCATTAGTTAAAAGGCGTAAGCGAGCTTCACCTTGTCCTGCAAGCTTCTCCTCGTTCTGCGAGTTGACGGGACACACCAAGAAGTAGTGCTAGTCCATACTCCCTCCTTTCTGGTTAATATGGCTTAATCTTTTTTGCGGGTAAATGAGAGAGCTTTATTCATATATAAGCATTCTTAGGATGGTCAACCAAGACACTGGTCACTAGGAAGGGAGGTACCCCGCAAAAAAGTAGGAAGTGAGGTGTTTCATCAAGCCAGCTCTCGGCCACATTCAAAGTGCAGCAAGCACGGTTCGCACAAAGATGCGCCGCAAGGTTTGCTGACCTGTTTACATGCTGAATAACAAAAAAAGAGGAAATATTACCGAGCGCTCTTATTTGTAACAGGATATGAGCCAGAATTAAGCGAGAATTGTGGCGAGTGTTCCATGCAATCAACATCCATTATCACATGCGAGAACCCTCGAAGAGAACCAAATGTGTTGAAGATTGCTTTATCACATTTTAAAAATATAATAAGAGTGCAGACGCTCCTCCATATGGTTCCTAGTACTAGTATAGTACATACCTCTATAGACTATAGTAGTAGTACTGGTACTAGTAAACTTTGCGCCTTGTTCTTCGCTTCTTCAGGAAGTCGAACAATAATAGTACTAGTATAGTGTATGCTTCTGGCAATCTGACACCGAATTAACTGTTGCACGTCCACCGCCCGAGCGAGGGAGAGCTTTGCATTAGTCAAAAGTTTCTTCTTATCCTGCGAGCCACCACGCGCAAGCTTCTCCCGTCCTGCAAGCTTCTCCTCGTTCGGCAAGTTGACGGGACACAGCAAAGTAATGCTAGTCCATACAGCCTCCTCTCCAGTTAATATTGCTTAATTTCAAACGAGATAAATACATTGTCTGTCACTACATATTTGTAAAAATACGGTCAGTGGACTTCATAATACACTCAACGCGCTCAATATATACATTTTCCGGTGTTTATACGGTCACTAGCTCACCCTGGCTGAGTATGTGTGTGCATGCACGTGTAGGTTGAGCACTTGAGCATGACCGTGTGTGTTCCGTCGTGTGCTCGGACATGCATGCATTACGGCGTCGCGTGCATTTTTCGTCCATGTGTACGTGTGACTGTTGCATACACGTAGGGGGAGTACATGTAGGGGCCACTAAAGGAGCAGTCAAATCACACAGTAAGTTAGTCGGAAGAAGCAACCATCATTTCACACTTCAATGACACGTACGCAATATAAAATGGTTGATATGGAGAGAAAAAGAAAACCACCATATATACACTAGTAGGAGCCTAAGCTACAAGCCTGCTTGCTTGGGTTGCTCTCTTCACAAGCATAGAACGGTGGTGGCCACACCGCTGGTCACATATCCGGCCTGATCCCGCAGCTAGGGGAAGGGGACAATGTTCTGCGTAGACGCGGTCGACATCGACGAGGGAGAAAATCCACAGTCGGTGCGTCCCAGTCGGGGGTCGCTGCGGTATGGGCCGATGTCGCGTCCCAACCGCCCTTCTAGCTACAGCCCGACGTCCCAGGTAGTCCATCTTCCTTTTGGAGCCGGCTTGCTCCACTGCCGCAGCTCCCCATGTAGCTCCATCTCCATGTCGATCTTTCTCCACTTCTACCGGCTTCTACTTGTGATGAGTTTATGTCTCATGAACTAGTGCCAGTACTATTATGCTAATCACACTTCTTCAATATCTTTGCCATCAGGGATTCTCAGCTCGATTTTAGTGGAACTGCACAAAAGCATCGTATGATCCGAGGGTGCCAGCCTTCTTTCCTTCGACAGGTTCTACCGGGCCAGGAAATTAGGTTTAGGGTTTAAGTCGTAGTGACCCCGTCAGTAGTTTTTCTTTCGTACATGCTCTCACAACTTTTGTCTTTAGTTGTGAAGTAAATATTGGCTATGATCTGTGAATCATTGAGATGCATCAGCATGCGTGTTAGTTTTCCTTTGTATTTGATGGAATGTTGTAACGGGGCAACCGTGGAGTAGGAATGAAAATGGAGTGGAAAGTTTCTGTTTTTCCGGAGAAAAAATGGAAACGGAGAGAAACCAACGTTTTGTTTCGTTGGATCGCGCCATTGAGCAAAACCAACGTTTAAATCACGAAAATTCCAAACTCGCGCGCTTTTACAGGGCTCTTTAAATCACGTCTGTCGCGTTCGTGTCTCACCCTCCTCCATGGCTCGACCCCACACGGTCGCTCGGCATGCCACTTACCGCAAACCGAGTATACGATAACTTTCCCGCTTGCTTGTCGATGGATCGCGCCTTGGAGTACTAGTACTACTGGAAGAGATTGACGAGTTGGGGGAGGACAGCTAGCTATAGCATGGACTCCCAAGAACTTTTTACATGTATGTTGTGGCCGGCTATTGTGACTTTTGAACGCGGAGCAGTCCCGTGCACCAGGAAGCAGTGCGGGCGACGCTCTCTTGTCTGGCGCGCCGCATCAATGCCGGCGCCAGTGAGAGGTCGCGTCTGCTCTGGCCGGACATGAATGCGGCACTGACCGTTTCGGGTGGGAAGCACGCACGGGTGATGAAGAGGGTTCAGGTTGGTCAGGAGCGGCCATGCCAGCGGTCCAGACGCCCGCAAACAAGAGATGTTGTACGTTAATATTGCCGCATATATAATTAACAATGTAAATAATGTGCGAGTTGGACAAATATGATTAGAGATGGAGATGGAAATGGAATTTTACGTAAACACGGATATGCATGTCTATGTCTATGTGTGTGTATGCGCGACGACTCTCGCGACCTGGAAGCGGGGCGTGTTTTGATCGATTTTTCTTTCTTGGTACGTTAAAAAATTGTCCGCAATTTTTCGTTTTTTTGGGAACGCGCATATTCTATTTAAAAGGACTACTATGGAGAGATTTCTTAACTCCATTATAGCCTCTTGTTTGCTAGAGTTTCTCGCATCTCGCTCTCTCACCCTCTCCATATCAAAACAAGATGACAGTGTCCACACTATCTCTCTCCTCACCGGTGGTCACCGATCCGGCCGAATCCCGTCCGCTGCGGGAGGTGAGGAGGTGCAGCGTTGACGTTGTCGCCGTCGGCGATGGAGGAAGCCGATGCGCACCATCCTCTCGGAGCCGGCGCTGGCGCAGACGAAGGTCCTCCACACCCTTGTTCACTGCCGTCGTGTGGGCGGATCCCACCCGCCCGCCTAAGCGACATCTCGCCGACCTGAGGTATAACTTCTTGTACTGGTCCAGCTCCCCGGGTCGCTGCATGCAGGTTTTCTTCTATGCGACTACTCCCCAGCTCCCCATGTATAGTAGCTAGGGTTCGTCGGCTGGTCCAACATCACCTACTATTATAGAAGAAATGCCACTCGACAAGTTGTCCTGATTTATGCCTCGGTGGAGGTATACATGTTGTTTCAACAAAAATTACATGGTGGTTGTGCGGTCATTGTCCATATGCTCCTATTGCTACTGCTAATCTAATACTATCACTGGTTAAATGAAGAAATGTTTTTTTCTCGGGTATCCTGGTTTAGTTCCCATCAAGATAATCATGATGCTTTTGTTTGTTGGTGTACTTTTCATAATTCTTATTTACAATTGAGATGTCGTTATTAATCTTGTAAAACAAAGTAACAACACTATATCCCTTTTTATATTTTTGGAAACAGCGATGCGTATCTCCATACCCGGGCATGTCCTCCTCAATTTTAGTGGAACTGCACAAAATTGGATGGCCATTGTTGTTCCGCCTCACTCTCCTCTGCCACGTGGTTCTTTCATCCTAGAGCTTGATTACTGAGAAGAAACAGACCACAGTGAGGATTTGTCGAACTTCATAGGTGCCTCACCCAAACTTGATGCCAAATGAATGATGCATCACCATGATGCCCTATCGATGCTCATGGTTGCGCCTCATGGTTGCGTCGGCTGGTGAAGCTAGTCGATTTTCAATGAAAAACAAGTTGTCTTCCATCAGTGCTCTTTGCTTGTTACCCACAAAGATGATATCCTTCGTCAGTTCACCTTGGTTGCGTTGGAGACGCGGTCGTCTTTGACGTTGGTGCAATTTTATCACACAATTGGCTATGAACCAAATGTTTCCTTGATGAAGGATCTACGTTGGTACTAAGAGCATAAGTTTTGTATTGACTTATAAGCCTTCTCACAACTTTGTCTCCAGCTCCCCTGTAATTTTATTTGTCCAGCTATTAACTTTGATTAAAAAATGGTGTGGACTAAATACCTGGACGGACGTAGTAGCCCTCCATTTTTATTTACTCCGCATATTAGATTTGACTGAAGTCAAACTTTGTAAAGTTTGACCAAGTTTAGGGCGAACACAACAAACCTTAATTATTAGAGAGGGCAAACTGTACATACAATCAAACCTTTCTGATAATTGAAATAAAAATTCTTTATTTGTACACACTCTCACACGTTTCCGATAATTTGGCGCATGTGTGGTTGTTCACTTAAGGGGGGTAGTGTACCGCATGTGAAGGACAGGAAGTGCGACCAGGACGCGTGGATCGTTAGTTCATCAAAAGTACTCCCTCCATTCCTAAGTATTTGTCTTTCAAGTGGTTTTAGATAGACTACCACATACGGATGTATATAGACATTTTTACAGTGTAGATTCACTCATTTTGCTCTCTATGTAGTCATTTGTTGAAATCTCTAGAAAGACAAATATTTAGGAACAGAGGGAGTAGTAGTTTTCTTCACTGGTACGTTAAATAAAGAATTTTGTTTCATACTTACACAATTTAAAACAATTGTTATGGAGAGAATAAGAAAACCACTCCACTATATATTAGTCGTATACACGAGTACTATATGGACGCAGCTTCATTGACTTTAGTGCACCTGCCTTTGGGTTTATGACAGGTGGGCCCAAAATGTGGCTGGCCCACCTGTCATACAACCAAAAGCAGGTGCAGTTAAGGCACCGGAGCTCAGTCCGTACTACAGTGTGTGTGTGTGTGTGTCTATATATATATACATAAACACTATTCTGATCACGAGATCAAAATAATATTCTGATCACAACCTGAATTGCCTGGGTAACGCGCGTGAACTTCTCTCTATACGAACCCGACCTTCGGGCTATCTTCGCAACCGTGCCTTCTACTGTGAATTTTTCTGGTTAGTCGTGTTCCACGTGATGTAAGTGTAATCTGCAAACGATTTTTGGCAATTAAATACTCGTTTTAGATAGGAATCTCGCTCATAGGCGGATTTTGCACTCGGGTCGTGAAGAACTCGCGTTTTTTGCGATTTTACTGCCTGAGTTGTTCGACCTGAACTTCCCCCTGTGCTAGGTTGAACTTCCTGCAACATTGCCCAAATAGGGCTTGCTATATACCGTTGGAAAGCTATGGACACGAGTATCATGACCCAAGTTAAATTTTTCGCAAAATGTAAGTAGTTTAAGAGCAGTTTTGGAAATCGTTTTTTCTTCACACAAAAAACGTGAATCATAATTTTGATCGCATTTCTAAACCGTTTAACGGAATGAAGCAAGTAATATGGCGTTGGAAAGCCGCTGCAAAAACGCTCCTTCCACATGTTAAAAGTTTTCTCTAATTCCCTACGGTTAAAGGGTAATTTGAAAAACCATAAAATTTCACAAACCGAACAGCGGAGTTCATATTTTTGATGTCATTTCTAAACGGCTAATCCAATTGAGGCAAATGATATGGCGTTGGAAAGATTATGAAAATGCACTACTTTTTCATGTTAAATGTTGTTTCTAATTTTGAACGGTTTAAGAGTAATTTAGAAAATAGTACAAGTCCTACCGAGTTCGTATTTTCGAGCAAATTTTTTAACCGTATGTCCGAATACAGCAAATGATATGGCGTTGGAAAGCTTGAACTAATGCAAAACTTTTTCGTATGTATTGTTTCTCCCAATTGTTTACGGCTTTAAGTCAGTTTTGAAAATGGCGAAAAACGTACTTTCGCTGTAATTTATACAAACTTTATCGGAATGGGGCCAATAATATATCGCTGAAAAGCTACGGAAAATGCAAAACTTTTTCATGTTGATGGTTTTCTCGTATTCCTAGCTCTTTTCAAGTAATTTCTAAAACGGCGGGATCATGCGTTCTGCCTTTATCGCGAAACTGATTCTTCGAAAATGCACCGCGTGAAGAACCTGAACTTCTCGGCGCGTGTACCTGAACTTCACTCTATTTTTTCACGTTCTTTTTTTGCTCGTAGCTCTTCATCCACTGCTCGTAACTCTCCGTCCACTCATCGGAATTGAGCAGGTGATATACGGATGGAAAGCTGCTGTAAGCACGCAAGTTTCCCGTGTTGATCATCTTTTCATACTCGCGATGATTTTAAAAGCTTTTCATCTAAAATTCATTCAGCATAGTAGTCGAACTTCGTGATGTTTTCACGTTGAACTTCTGTGACATATTTTCGTTTGTAATTTTCTCATCCATTTTCGTCAGTGTTACACAAATGATATTCTTTTTTTACAAACCTCTCTCATAATATATTTTTTAACTTTCTCCGACCGAGGACTTTTAGTCTTTGCTTTTTTATTCTTTTTAATACAAAATGCACACCGTGTAGTACGTAAACTTCTGACAGTTATCAGTCTGAACTTTTCTTGGTTACGTGAAAATATCTGAGTTTTTTTATGAATTTTTAATCTGATATTTTTAATCATTTTTTATGAATTTTGAAGCGCTCTACTTTTAAAAGTTGAACTTCTTGTTATTTTATTTTTGAACTTCTTTTTTCCATTCTTTAATAACCAGGAAAATCTTAGTTTTCTATAATCATCAAACTTCTCCATCTTTTAATATGGACTTCCTGGTTTATTTCTTAATCCTTTTTTATGAAACTTCTCCTTGTTTTAAATTGAACTTCTTGGTTTTATTCTTCAGTAACGAGAAAAACTGAGTTTTTAATGTACATTGAATTACTCTGTTTTTTAAAATTGAACTTCTTGTTTAATCTTTAGTATCGGGGAAATCTGAATTTCTAAAAAATGAGGAATATCTTTTTAAAACTTTTTTCATTGTTCCCTTATTTTAATTTTAACTTCTTAGTTATTCTTTAAAACAAGAATCTGAGGTTTTTGTCAACTTTGAACTTCTGTGTTATTTTAATTTGAACTTCTCAGTTTTATTCTTTAGTCACGAGGAAAATCGAGTTTTTTGAACTTCTTTTTCTTAAAATTTTGAACTTCTTGCTTTTATTTTTTAATAATGTGAAAAATCCGCATTTTTTATAGACATCGAACTTCACCATTTTTAAAATTTGAACTTCTCAGTTTTGTAATAAACATATGACCACTCTATTATTTAAATTTGAACTTCCATGTTTTTTTAGGAACGGGGAGAATCCGTTTTTATAAACAATTTGAACTTCTCTATTTTTTAATCTGACCTTCTTGATTTTGTAATAAACATGGGACTTCTCCGTTATTCTAAATTTGAACCTCTATGTTTTCGTACTTTGAACTTCGATAATTCGGTTTTGATGAACTCAACTATATTTTTCGTGAATCGCCACATGTCTTTCTTCTGTCCTGTACCTTTTTTAAATTCTAACATGAATTCCCTCTAGGTTTTCTTAAATTTGAACCTCTTTTTATTTTCAACATCAATTTTTATTTCAACATAAAAATCCATTCAACATAAATTTTAAACTGCGTCGTTATTTTAATTTCAACTTCTTCTTATTTTATTCTTTGATAACGAGGAAAATCTTAGGTTTTATAAACACCAAACTGCTCCATCTTTTAATCTGGACTTCTTGATTTTAATTCTTTTTGTATTTATTTTATGCATGAGTTGCCTGTGTTTGTACTCCGCAAGGGATGATGCCATAAAAACTTCAAGAATTCGAGAACATGCACTCTGAGCTCATCACTTTTTAAAATTCATCTTTTTACTGGGTTAGAACTTCTAGTGAAGCAGAGGCAATAGCCATAGCAGCAAACACACTAGAAAATTCTCCTGGATGTGCCCTCTCCCAAAGTGAACACTTGAAACTGCTTACATCACACTATGAACTTCTCCTCAACTATCTTTATTCATTCTCTGTTCTTTTTCTTACAGAAACACACAAAAAATTTCAACCAGGAACATGTGCAAATCAAACTTACACTTCTTTCCAATGAGAAAATTATTTTTGGATCGGAGCAATACATCTCTCTATATTGTGTCTTCTAGCCAGTAGCGCGATCTGATTTTTATTTCCTGTACACATGCAGTTTGTTCGGCCTGCTATCATCATTTTTTGTTGACCTGCCATGAATGCTTCCTTTGACCTGCTATAAGCATCAGAAGGGTGTTTTCATACTGTCGACTAGAATTCAGCAAAGAGGGCTAGATAAGGAGGTAACACCCATTGCTTTTTCTATAGGAAACCTCACAGACATTATGACCAACACCTACATGGCAGAGGTACACATCGAGGCAAGCTTCTGGATTGGGTCAATGGAGGAGCACGAAGCTGGAGAAGAGGGATGGTGAACGAGTTCATTCGCTGCCCTCCAAGAGGAGGGGCGCTCGCACGTAAGGGTGGGGGGATCTTGGAGGTGGCGGCACGATGTGGGCAGCAAGCCCATCGGCGGCGGTTTTAATGGCAGAGCCCCGTGCATCGGATGTGGGATGCCGGATAGCAACTAGGTTGGTGGAGGCGGGAGCGGCCTCACGTAGGAAGGCGGGGGCGGCGGTTCACCAGAAGGAGGAGGGGGCGGCCTCGCGACAGAGGAGGCCGGGTGGCGGCTTGCCTGAAGGAGGTGGGGCCGCATGATCCGGGTGCAGTGCCATGGAAACAGGGGAGGGGCGTGGGCGGCGGAGGTGGTGGATGGTGCGGTGGGGAAGCTGGGGCACGGCGGTGGCGGATGGGGCAGCGGGGAACTTGGGATCCACGGCGGCGCGCGTGGATCCACTGCCTGGCGGCAGCGTTTGGGGATCCAAAGCTCGTCGGCGCAAGGGAATCCAGGGACGCCGGCGACTGATGGATGGGAGCATGAGTGGGTGTGGGCGGCGCCTCCCGTCGCCGGCAACACAGGATGGTCGACGACTGCTCCGGTGGTAGGCAGCACACGATGGTGGGCGGCGGATCAGGAAGCGGCAGCGCTGTGTGGAAGGTGGGGATCGGGAGGGGATGGGCCAGTGGGGATCATGGGTGTGTGTTCAGATTGACTTTTTTTTCTTCTTTTTCCTAGGATCGGGAGGGGATGGTTCGATTCGGAAGTTCGGAATTTCTCCTCGGGCCTTATAGGCTGGTTGTGATCCAAATAACTATTTTGATCCTAGGATCAGAATAGTGCTACTATATATATATATATGTGTGTGTGTGTGTGTGTGTGTGTGTGTGTGTATAAGGTGGAGCCTCAGCGCTTGTTCGCTAGGGTTTGCACTCTCCACACTCTCGCTGCACTACATATATATATACACGCCCTCTTCACCAGATCTAAACAAGACTGCATTGTGGCCTCTGTCTCTCTCACCCCCCTCACAGCTGGCGAAGGAGGCATCTGGATCACGTCGCACCAGGAAGGGGAGGAGGTGCAGCATTCACTCTATCGCCTTCGGCGAGGGAGGCAATCCACTGCCGGCCGCGCTTTTCTCTTTCACCCAGCGCCTGTGCGGGAGGGCCACCGACCCCTTCTTCCTTGCCGTTGTACGTAGTGTGGGCAGATCCGACCTCCCGCCGCACGCCTTGCCACATCCCGACGACCCTAAGGTATAAATTTCTTTGAAACCATCATTGGTCTAGCTACATGCGGATCTTTTTCGATTCTATAGTCAAATCTAGGTCTTGGTTCAAAGAGGAAAGAAGGGTGCGGTGGGGTGGGGCATGAATCTAGGACGTGGTTCAATGAGGAAAGGAGGGAGGGAAAGTAGTATAGACTAGCTATCCAGCCGCTTTGTTGGTCGAAAAGGGAAAAAGGGGGTAACCCAGTACACACATCTGTAAGGAACCGAACTCTTTGTTGAACAGGGAAAGAAACTGGGGGTCGGGTAGTTTGTGTAGGACTAGATTCGCTGCCCTCACATAGGAAAAAGTTTCAAAGAGAACAAATATGGGACAAACGCAGATATGCTGCTTGGCTATATACTCTGCATCACCCATTAATACGTGTGGACGCACATGGTGCTGGCATGTCCCATGTCCCATCCACATGATCATGCAGTGTGTTTTGAGATTTCTGCTACTTGTATTGGTACTGTTTTAAATAAATGATGAATTGAAGCTATTGTATGGCTCTCTTTTCCCATTAAGTAGTGAACAAAAATGGTACCAACCCAGACATGATGCTTGTTGCTTTGTTACAACAAACTCTGCATCACCCCCTTTATAAGTAGATGGAAGCAGATGGTGTTAGGGATCGGCCGGAGTACATGTTTAAGAAATGTATTGTTCAGATAATGTCTCTGTTATTATATATCAGTTAAAGTGTTTTACAAATGGTACTATCCTACTTTGTAGTTCTTTCTGCATGTTTAACAAAGGTAATGTTAAGATAATGTCTCTGTTAAAATGAATCAGTCACATTGTTTTAGGAATGATACTTTTCTTATTTGTCGTTCTTTATACATGTTGAAACAAGGCATTGTTAAGATAATGTCTTGGTTAATATGAATGAATCACACTGATTGAGAATTTCTACTCTCCTGCTTTGTTTCCCATTAAGATAAGGTAGATCGGTAGATGTTTTTCTTCTGGGAGTACAAGTCATCAACCATTATTTCTCAGTAATTGTTTCCCTTATACCTATTGTTGCTTACAGGGATATCAAAATTAAAGATCGGTTTTATTCCGACTTTGATTTTAGTTGAACTGCACAAAAGGATCCAATGTGTCTAAGGCAAACTGCTGCATTAGTGGGTCCAGTTGGTCTTACAACTTTGCAGAAAGAAGCAGTCACTCTTTGCGCTACATTACACAAGGAATGATCGAGAAGCTTTACAGAGTATTAGTAGACGCTGGTGACATGACTAGTCTGAAAGAGCATAGGAAACTCTATAACACGTGGAGTGCACTAGGCAAAAAGTTCCCAAACAAGTACAGGAAGCCAGGACAAGACTCCAAATCTTTCAATGTCATTCTAAGCAACAATGATGGGGCACCTGGGTATGGTAATCTATTTACCGTACTTTCAGTTTGTTAGTCCACCAATTGGTGGGTTGACACTGGGGCCAATATTCATCTGTGTGTTGTTATGTCTTTGTTTTCTTGCAACATATAAATATGATATCCACAGGGATGCTCAGCTTGATTTTAGTGGAACTGCACAAAATGTTCAGATGGTTCGTGTCCTCCATAATACTTCATCATGCATAATACATCGAATGGTTCTCTAATCATTCATCGTCACCTTGAGCCACCGAACTATCAGACGACAAACATATGACAAACCTTGCCCGTTCCACAATCATAGGCATTACATATTTTGAATGGGAAAAGCTTGTCAAAGTTGACATTAATTTAACATATTGGAATTGGAAAACCTTGTCAATTTTTGCTCATTGATGTTAGCCAAAAGACATGCATTTTATATTTTTTGAGCGGGATGCCCTTTGCTGTGAGCAACATAGATCGTTTTTTCCTATTCCTGTCTTCAGTTCAGAAGTAAATATTTACTTTGTTGAGATGCATAGTCACATGAATGTTGACTTATGTAAGATATTTTAAGTGTTTGTTCTGAATATTGTCTATGTAATGCCAGGCCTTGTGTTTGATTGCAAAGTTGAGCTTGGAATATTGTGGCATGCGGCATCACGAGTTGTTCACCATGCCTCCTCGGAATAATGCTTCATATTGTTTTGCATGTCGATCTAATGCCAGTGATTTGCTTGTTAAGAAGATCATCCTCTTCTGTTGTTTCCGTGCTTAAGTTCACTGTCTTATGTTTCATTCATAGCCTATACGACAAGTCGGGTAGGTTAGACGTGAAACCATACGATTTTCCGACCAACTCATCATCTTAGGCCGTGATTGGGTCATCGTTTTCCAACCAAAACCGCTTGTAAAACTGGCGCTTGTAAATAAAATATACACTGGTCTCTCAAATTACACACGTAACCCGTCGGTTTTACTTACAGACCTCGGGCCCTCAGTTTCATTACGCCTGTATTTTACGCGTTGTTTTCGATGACGAGTAAATTACACTTGTATCTTAATACAGGTGTGAAATAAACCAGAGCTCCCAAACGCGGCCTTACCGTTTCATGCCGTCTAAGTCTCTCGAAGGTGCTCATAGGTCTCTGATGATCCTGGCTTCCTGAATGAGCAGCGGGCGCTGTATCAGACCATCCATAGGGCCCGTGAGGCCCTCTCCGTCATCCTTTGAGTTGTTGCGCTCGCCGTGGCGCTGAGCATTGTTAACATGGTCAATGAACATGAGGATTCAGGAGATGACTTTATTTTGACTAGATGACAGTAGGGACCCACTCGAGCAGTATTTGTTTTTTTGAGGCGTGAGCACTGCAGAGTTTTTCTTGGTGATGTTTTCATTGTTGTTCAAAGGAGATCAGGGTATTAACTGGGCGGGCTGTGGCCCGTCTAGCCGAGGACAAATATCCAGCCCAGATATTAATTTTTTTCAAGATGAAAATTGCTAGCCCAGCTATACATTTTTTTGAGGAATACCCAGGCAAGGTCAACTTGTTATTCTCCGACCCGATGGGCTGCAAATCTTTCCTAGGAGGGATGCATTAGGCTTAACAGGAAAATGGGCTTTAAAAAATAATAAATGGGATGTAATTATAAAAACTGGGCAGTAACTACAAAAAAATGCACCAAACATGAAATTAGTTTATAAAATGTTATTTATGGATTTCGAAAATCTTAATTTTTAATTGTTGCGCACGTAATGTTTCGTTGGTTTTTTATGTAATACAAATTTATATTTAATCGGACAAGAAATTTTGGGATAGAAATATTTCGGATCCCATCAAAATGTGGGAAATTTTATTGAATTCTGTCTTGAACAGTTGGTTTTTTTTGAATAAATCTTGAACGGTCGGTTGAAATTATTAATCGTTGTCCTAGCTAGAAAATGGGTTGTACTTTTAACAAACTGTAAATGGGTTGTATTAAATTCCATTATAATTCAAAAGTGGGTTGTAGATTCTTACAAATCGCAAATGGGCTATAAGTTCCGTGCCACACACTTGTGGGCCTACTAAGTTGACGCGTCCCCTAAAGAAAAAGAAGTTGACGCATATGCAAGGCTTTGTCAACTTATTATAGTCAACACACGGTTCTAGCAGCAGTAGCCATTGGATGTCTATCCAACGGATGTCGTGCTTCATCTTCAATCTCGGATATTCTAGCTTCGGCCGCCCAAAAAATGATTCCTCCCCCTGACATCTGGGGCGCACCATTTCGGAGGCTGACCTGTGGGCCTACTAAGTTCACGCGTACCAAGGGCTTTGTCAACTTAGTCAATATAAACGATTCTAGCTGCAGTGATCGTACGATGTCCATCCAACGACCGTAGTGCTTCTTCAACCTCTGGTCTTCTTGCTCCAGCCGCCCAAAGCAGCACCGGTCGTGCCGCCTGCTCCTGCCTCCCGTGGCCAGCTGTGCTGCCGCGGAGGCCTCACCGCCCCTACTACTCCCACCGCTGGCCAGGCCATCCCTCCACTCACCCACACCCCCTGTTATTCTGCGGCAACGGTGGCCTCACACCGCAGCCGAACCAGTGAACCCTCGTTCTCCTCTTCGCACGGGCTTCCACTGCCGCATCTTCCCCGGCTCCGTGTCATCCCCTTTCTAGGCCTCACTGTCGTCCACCGCCCTGGTGCTCTCGGTGGTCAACATGGTCAAGGAACGACTTCCATCGGAAGAGTACTGTATGTGGAGAGGCTGACAGCTGGGTCCATCGCGGCCGCAAGGAAGTGTCTCCTTATTGCGCGCAAAATAATTATTCCTCCAACTGACAGCAGGGACCCACCGGACGGGCCACCGTATTTTGCAAAAAACGTTCCCCCTGACTGCTAGGACCCACCAGCTACATCTTCGCACACAAGGAAGTGCCTCCTTATTATGCACAAAAAATGAATACTCCCCCTGCTAGCTAGGACCCAGTATAGTGGGAGGCTGACTTGTGGGCCTAGTAAGTTCACGGGGACGGAGGGCTTTGTCAACTTAGTCAATATGCACGATTCTAGCTCCAGTGACCGTACGATGTCCATCCAACGGCCGTAGTGCTTCTTCAACCTCTGGTCTTCTTGCTCCAGCCGCCCAAACCAGTGTCGGTCGTGCCTCGTGCTCCTGCCTCCCGTGGCCGGCTGCGATGCCACGGAGGCCTCACCGCACCTACTACTCCCACCGCTAGCCAGGCCATCCCACTACTCACCCACACCCCATATTATTCTGCGGCGACGGCAACCTCAAACCACAGCGAACCAGTGAACCCTCATACTCCTCTACGCATGGGCATCCACTACCGTGTCTTCCCCGGATCCGCGTTGTCCCTTCCTAGGCCTCACCGTCGTCCACCGCCCTGGTGCTCTCGGCGCGGCGTGGTCAACATGGTCAAGGAACGACTTCCATCGGAAGAGTAGAGTACGTGGAGAGGCTGACAGCTGGGTCCATGGCGGCCGCACGGAAGTGCCTCCTTATTACGCGCGAAATAATTATTCCTCCGCCTGACAGCAGGGACCCACCGGACGGGCCACCGTATTTCGTGAAAAAAATGTTTCCCCCCTGACAGCTGGGACCCACCAGCTACATCTTCGCACGAAAGGAAGTGCCTCCTTATTACGCACAAAAAAATGAATACTCCCCCTGCTAGCTGGGACCCAGTATAGTGGGAGGCTGACTTGTGGGCCTACTAAGTTGACGGGGACGGAGGGCTTTGTCAACTTAGTCAATATGCACAATTCTAGCTCCAGTAACCGTACGATGTCCATCCAACGGTCGTAGTGCTTCTTCAACCTCTGGCCTTCTTGCTCCAGCCGCCCAAACCAGTGTCGGTCGTGCCTTGTGCTCCTGCCTCCCGTGGACGGTTGCGATGCCGTGGAGGCCTCACCGCCCCCTACTACTCCCACTGCTGGCCAGGCCATCCCTCTAATCACCCACACCCCCCTATTATTCTACGGCGATGGCAGCCTCACACCGCAACGAACTAGTGAACCCTCATACTCCTCTACGCGTGGGCATCCATTGCCTCGTCTTCCCCGGCTCCGCGTCATCCCCTTCCTAGGACTCGCCATCGTCCACCGCCCTGGTGCTCTCGGCGCGGCGTGGTCAACATGGTCAAGAAACGGCTTCCATCGGACGTGGATTGTACGTGGAGAGGCTGACAGCTGGGTCCACGGCCGCAGCAAGGAAGTGCCTCCTTATTACGCGAAAAATAATTATTCCTGCACCTGACAGCGGGGACCCACCGGACGGGCCACCACATTTCGTGAAAAAAAACGTCTTCCCCCTGACTGCTGGGACCCACCAGCTACATCTTCGCACGCAAGGAAGTGCGTCCGGGCAAAAAAACGATTTGCCCGCCTGACTGTTGGGACCCACCAGCTATATCATCGCACGCAAGGAAGTGCCTGACAGTCGGGACCCACCTAGTCAAAGCGTACGTAGCGTTGTCATTCTGGTCGTGTACGTGTACATACATACTGGTCCATGTAGAGGCGCGCACGTGTCGTAGTAGTGGCGCGCACGTAGCATGTACACGTACGTACAGCGGCCAGTGTGCAAGAAAGAAAATACGACCACATATGTACATACGGGCAGGGTCTCGAACACCTACTTGCGTATACGTATGGCCAGGGCTCGTGTACATGGCTGGGTCGGAACGGAGAAACAGTGTCGTCGTCGTGTTTTTGGGGAGCCAACTAGCTGGGTCGGAACGGAATGCGTCGTCGTATTCATCGGTAGGGCTTGGACGGAACAGCCGATGGAAACGAGGCCTGGCGTACCGCAGAACGGAGGAAACGGCCTTGTGTTCGACCGGCCACGGTCGAAATGGGATCCTGTTCATCGGCAGGGGTCTGGTGAGGGAGTCCTGGATTAGGGGGTGTTCGGGTAGCCGGACTATACCTTCAGCCGGACTCCTGGACTATGAAGATACAAGATTGAACACTTCGTCCCGTGTCCGGATGGGACTTTCCTTGGCATGGAAGGCAAGCTTGGCGGTGCGGATATTCAAGATCTCCTACAATTGTAACCGACTCTATGTAACCCTAACCCTATCCGGTGTCTATATAAACCGGAGGGTTGTAGTCCGTAGGGAATCAACTCCATATACAACAATCATACCGTAGGCTAGCTTCTAGGGTTTAGCCTCCTTGATCTCGTGGTAGATCTACTCTTGTACTACCCATATCATCAATATTAATCAAGCAGGACATAAGGTTTGACCTCCATCGAGAGGGCCCAAAACTGGGTAAAACATCGTGTTCCCTGCCTCCTGTTACCATCCGGCCTAGACGCATAGTTCAGGACCCCCTACCCGACATCCGCCGGTTTTGACAGCGACATTGGTGCTTTCATTGAGAGTTCCTCTGTGCCGTCGCAATCAGGAAGGATGCCTCCTCCCGTCTTTAAAGACGGCGCCGTTGCTAAGGGAGCCTTGGCTGTCGGCCAAACTCTCTGGTTAGGCGGTTTCCTCATGACCGCCTGTTCGGCTGTTGCACCAACGGTGACCTCTCGGGTCATCAAAAGCAACCTACACGTCAGCTCGGAGCTCGTCGAGCAGCTAGATCCAATGGAGCTCTCTTCTATAAATGAGCTCTTGGATCACATCACCGCCCTGGGGGTCGCTACAGATTACGACCAGGTTGGGCTTAAACCCGATCTAAGAGAAATTAACTCTCCCCAAGTCACCCACCACGTTGCCGTGGTAGAGGCGCTGTGCGGCGACCCTTCATCTATTTTAAGGACTAGCTACGTCCGAATTCCCGACCCCTCCAAGCCGGATACCCGCGGAGGGGAGGATGTAACTCAAGACCTGAGCTTAGGATCAGGCAACGGGCCAGATTCATTGGACAACACCCAAGAATCTGAACTTCAGAGTTCGGAAACTCTTCGGCCTCCGAATCTTGGATTGGGTGAGGTTTCAGATTCAACGACACCCGCCCACTAGATCATAAGCGATCTCTCCCAAATCAGGCAGAGGCCTGAGGAAACAGTACATCATTACTGGGCCAGATTCCTCCTGGTTATGAACAGGATAAAGGATTGGCGCGAGGGAGACGCAATCTCAATTTTCTGCAGTAATTGCACGGACAAGGGAATCCTCAACGCCATAAGTCGTCGTGATATTACACGCTTCGCTGACTTGGTGTGCATAGTACAAAAATAATGTGCGATGGAAAGCGCTTGGAAAACCGAAATAAAATTTTGGGATAATCCAGCCTTGAATAGTAATCCCGTCCGAACTAAGAGGGTGCATCATCATAGGACACCCGGGATAAACACCAAAAAGCCAAAACCCTCTACAGGGCATGGAACTGTACTGGAAAGATGGCTTGATGGACCCTATAGAATTCATAGTACAGAGGATGCCACACCAACTCACAGCCTTAGAGCATGTTGGATACTCCGGCAGGTGGCCAAAATCAGCGAGGACCTCTTAATTCCGGAGGCCGCAGAAAGCCAGCCCAAGGACACAAGTACCATTCTCACAGTCTTCGAGACTTTCGCATCAAATAATGTGCGAAAAAGAACACTCCGCAGCCTCATCGAAGTCTATCAAGTTGCAACAATAAATCCATGGAGTGACACTGCCATTACCTTCAACGCAAGTGATGAACCTAGATTCCGAACAGCCCGAGCACCAACTACATTGGTCCTCAGTCCCATAGTGGACGGCTTTCGCCTCACCAAGGTGCTCATGGATGGAGGCAGCGGACTGAACCTCATTTATGAGGAAACCCTTCAAAAAATGGAAATAGACTGGAACCGCGTCGAGCGAAGCAGCACATCCTTTAGAGGAATAATCCCCAGTCGGGAAGCACGCTGCACAGGAAACATCACACTAGATGTGGTGTTCGGCACGCCGGATAATTACAGGTCCGAAGAAGTCACGTTTCAGGTGGCCCCGTTTCAGAGCGGATAACACGCTTTACTAGGGCGAGAAGCATTCACAATCTTCCAAGCAATACCCCATTACGGGTACATGAAGCTTAAGATGCCCGAGCCAAACGGAATTATCACTCTAGCTAGTAATCCGTACATAGCACTCCGCGCCGAAAACAAGACGGTCGCATTAGCCCTTGAGGCGCTATCCGAAGCCTTAGCGGCCGAGGAACTGACTGCGCTGCACTCCATGGTTAACAGGGATGATGTGATACTCAGCAAGAGATCGAAATCCACGTCCTTCAAGCCAGCTAACGAAATAGTCAAATTCCAGGTCCATCCAATGGACCCCAATAAAACAGCTTCCATCGGGGCACGACTGAACCCTGATACAGACGCCGCACTGCGAGAGTTCCTACGAGAGAACTGGGACATCTGCGCCTGGCACCCTTCAGACATGCCAGGGATCCCACGCAGGCTGGCCGAACACAGCTTAAATATCGTAAAAGGATTTAAACCTGTCAAACAAGCCCTTCGGCGTTTTTCTGAACCCAAGAGACAGGCTATGGGAGAGGAGCTAGCCAAGCTATTGGAAGCCGGATTCATCAGAGACATAAAACATCCGAACTGGCTAGGAAACCTGGTGATGGTACCAAACAAGGACAAATCATTGCGCGTGTGTGTCGATTTTAAAGAACTTAACAAGGCTTGCCCAAAGGATCCCTTCCCCCTCCCCCGTATCGATCAAATTATCGATGCCACCGCAGGACACGATTCGTTGTGTTTCCTCGACGCATACTCCGGTTACCATCAAATCAAGATGGCAGAATCAGACCAAGATGTAACAGCATTCATCACACCATACGGCCCATTCTGCTTCAACACAATGCCCTTCGGGGTGAAAAACGCCAGCGCAACATATCAGCGCATGATCTAGACATGTCTGGCACACGAGATCGGCAAAACAGTGGAGGCGTATGTGGATGATGTGGTCATCAAATCAAGACATGTCGGATCCCTAGTAGACGACTTGAGACTTACATTCGATAACCTCCGAAAATATGACATCAAGCTCAACGCGGAAAAATGCGTCTTCGGCGTTCCAGCCGGAAAGCTCTTCGGCTTCATTGTATCCGGTAGAGGAATTGAAGCGAATCCAGCCAAGATCCGAGCTTTGTCACAATTGGATGTCCCAAAGGACCTTAAACAAATACAAAAATTAACCGGATGCGTGGCGGCTTTAAGCCGCTTCATCTCCCGCTTGGCAGAAAAGGCACTACCCCTTTATCGCCTCCTTCGGCGCACCGAACACTTCGAGTGGACGGATGCCACCACGGCCGGACTTGATGAAATAAAAGCCATATTGGCAACAAACCCAGTCCTGGCCGCGCCAAACACCGGCGAACCAATGTTATTGTGCATTGCAGCAACACATCAAGTTGTCAGCGCAGTGCTCGATGTCGAGCGGGAAACGAACGGACACAAATTCCCCCTTCAAAGGCCGGTCTACTACGTGTCCACTTTCCTCACTCCATGCAAATCACGGTACCCGCATTATCAAAAGATTGCATATGCGGTATTCATGGCATATCGAAAGCTACGACACTACTTTCAAGAGTGTTCCGTAACAGTAGCCTCGGAAGTACCACTCAACGATATCATCAACAACCGCGAGGCAACGGGCCGGATTGCAAAATGGGCCATCGAGCTTCTCCCGTTTGATATAACCTATAAGCCACGGCGAGCTATTAAATCGCAAGTTTTGGCCGACTTCGTCGCAGAATGGACGGAGGCCGAGCTCCCTAAAGAGTACGGCACATATTCAAACTGGATTATGCATTTCGACAGCTCCAAAATGCTGGCCGGACTCGGGGCCGGCGTCGTCCTGACGTCCCCCACAGGAGACATAGTACAATATGTGCTCCAGATCATGTACATGGATTCCAACAATGCAGCCGAATATGAGGCCCTCCATGGCCTCCGGATAGCAGAATCAATGGGTATCCAGTGCCTAGAGGTACGCGGGGATTCAAACCTTGCGATATCCCAAATAAATGGAGACTTCGACGCCAAGGACCCAAAAATGGCAGCTTACCGCAACGCCGTCCTAAAAATGTCAGCTCGGTTCGAAGGGCTGGAGTTTCACCATATAGCAAACAACAGCCCGGACCCAGCCGCACCACTCGACGCCGAACAATCTGACACAATTGGAGGCTCTGCCAACGAAATTACACCTTTAGCCCACGTAATAATGGCGGTTATCGCCCCGTGGACAGAACCATTCCTAGCCTACCTTACTAGGCAGGAATTCCCGGAGGACCAAAACGAGGCCCGCTGCATAGTGCGGCGATCTAAAGCCTACAGAGTCCATGAGGGAGAGCTTTCTAAGAAAAGCACTACCGGAGTCCTTCAAAGGTGCATCTCCGAAGAGGAAGGGCGGAACCTTCTGGCTGAAATTCATGCCGGACTCGGTGGTCACCACGCCGCTGCTCGGTCCCTTGTTAGCAAGGCTTTCCGTACATGCTTTTATTGGCCGACGGCCCGGGCAGACGCTCAGGACCTAGTCCAATGATGCGCTGGTTGCCAACTCTTTGCCAACCAAAGCCACATGCCACCCACCGCACTCCAAACTATACCCATCACCTGGCCTTTTGCGGTCCGGGGGCTTGACATGGTCAGACCCCTTAAAGGTGGAACCCATAAGAAAAAATACTTACTGGTCATGGTGGATAATTTCACCAAATGGATAGAAGCCAAGCCTGTTAAAACGGCCAAATCCGGACCTGTGATAGACTTCATATCCGGGGTTGTACACCGTTATGGCGTCCCCCACAGCATCATAACCGATAACGATACAAACTTTACCGCCGACGAGGTAAAACTCTGGTGCAAAAACATGGGCATCAAGCTCGATTATGCTTCCGTCTATCACCCACAAACCAACGGCCAGGTCGAACGTGCAAATGGTCTTATCATGAGTGGCATTAAACCCAGACTAGTGCGGTCCCTCAAGGAATCTAACACGCACTGGGTAGAGGAGCTCGACTCCGTGCTATGGGGGCTACGGACCACGCCAAATCGCACCATCGGATAAACACCATTTTTATGGTGTACGGCGCAGAAGCAGTTCTGCCCTGCGACATAATTCATGACTCACCTAGAGTGCGCATGTATGAAGAAAGAGAAGCCGAGCTCGATTGGCAGGACAACTTGGAAGCCTTGGAGGAGGAGCGTGACGTGGCAAAAGCTCGTTCCGCATTTTATCAACAGCAGGCCCGAAGATATCAAAGCAGAGAAGTACGGGCCAAAAATTACAATGTTGGCGAACTAGTTCTACGCCTGTCGGATAAGAAAAAGGACAAACTCAAGCCCAAGTGGGAAGGTCCATTCATAATCGAACAACCGACTCGAGCCGAACCCGTGGAACGCCACCCGTCTCCGAAGATTCTATGCCTAGCGCCGGACTCTATGTTCGTCTCCTTCCTCTGTCCATTCTTTTTTGAATTTTCTGTCTTACATTTCTCTCCTTCCCATTTTTTCTTTTATAGCCCTTAAAGGCTCATATAGTGACGCGCCACTCGCGCTCATTAAACCTGGGGGCTTCTTTAACAGAAGCTTATTTATACGGGCTTCATGCCCAACACATGCGTCAAACTTCTGCATGTACCTTTTTCTTCACCATTATATGCATCGATATGACTTAAGTTTTGGCCAAGCTGGGTTGCCTGGCTCCTGTGCTTACCCCTACGTTCCCGATTGTTCGGCTAGGCGGTAAAGGGAGCACCTCTGCGATTGTTACTGCCGGGTCAGCCGGACGTGTACCTCATACTGGGTGAAGCCGAAAGCTAGCGTTCTTAAGGGAATATTCGGTCGGTGAAATAAAAGATGATCTTTTTACTCATTTTATGCGCCCCCAGATGCTTTTTTTCTGCGTCTCTTCACGCAGTCCGGACATGCACCTTAGGGCATGCCTCCCAGCGAAAGGAACCCTTAACGGAACTATTCTCTCTGGAAGATGTTTCTTACTAACCATGTAATATAACATAACTAGTTGGGCACTTGTCTGATAAAGCACTGATGACCCCTACGCCTGGTCTCCACGCATACCCTGGTTCTTATATAACCGCTAGGGTATTCGGACACACTCCGGACCGTCAGGTCCCGAGGTTGAAGCGAAAAGGTCGGCAACGACAAATGATCTACAATCCGGCTAGAAGGCATGACACATGTCAATTCAAAATTACACAGTCATTCTGACTGATTGTATTCCTCTTCTAAACCATCTAACAGGCTGTCTAATTTACAGTCCTGCTGGGAATATCTCGCGGCCAACTCTACTTGGTCGTATACTAAGCTTACAGGGATCTCCTTCCCGTCAGGCCCCATTGGTCCGACCTCGGCCATGTGGTTCGGGTCAGACTTCGTAAAACAGGTCTTCACCATGGCCTAGGCCTCCCTAGCGCCTTGTCGGCAGGCCGATATCTTCCACAATCGGAAGCGCCGCCGAGCTCCCTTCAGCTTCTCCACAAGCTCTCCAAGGCCCTCGGGCAAGGAGTGGGCAGGCCATAAGGCTTCGGCAATACCTCGCATCGCCTGCCGAATTCGCTCGTGCAGTTGCAAGAGTTCGGGAAGAAGGTCACCCGTTGAACCGGGTGTCGGTGTCAAAACCGGCAGATCTCGGGTAGGGGGTCCCGAACTGTGCGTCTCGGCCGGATGGTAACAGGAGGCAGGGAACACGATGTTTTACCCAGGTTCGGGCCCTCTCGATGGAGGTAAAACCCTACGTCCTACTTGATTAATATTGATGATATGGGTAGTACAAGAGTAGATCTACCATGAGATCAAGGAGGCTAAACCCTAGAAGCTAGCCTATGGTATGATTGTTGTCTATGGAGTTGATGATGTTGTCCTACGGACTAAAACCCTTGGGTTTATATAGACACCGGATAGGGTTAGGGTTACATAGAGTCGGTTACAATGGCAGGAGATCTTGAATATCCACATCGCCAAGCTTGCCTTCCACGCCAAGGAAAGTCCCCTCCAGACTCGGGACGTAGTCTTCAATCTTGTATCTTCATAGTCCAGGAGTCCGGCTGAAGGTATAGTCCGGCTACCCGAACACCCCCTTATCCAGGACACCCTCAGTAGCCCCTGAACCAGGCTTCAATGACGACGAGTCCGGTGCGCAAATTGTCTTCGGCATTGCAAGGCGGGTTCCTCCTCCAAGTCCTTCATAGAAGATTGTAAGCACCAAGAGTAGTGTACGGATCTGCAAAATAAGTTTCCACATAATGCCATAGAGAAAATAATATTAACACAAATCAAATCTGTTGATGTATTCCGCAGTGCGCCATTACACTACGGCCAAGTCCTTTACTCAAATCGTTTTTACTTTTCCGCCTCAGCACGTTTTGCAAGGCAGTTTCCTTGGTACGTCTTGCCAAAGCAGAGATCGTGTACTCCCTTTTACGGGATTCTCATCAATACGGACGTGGGTAACCCAATCGTGCCCATTAGCAAATTTTCTCGATTAAAGGTGAGTCCCAAACGGTTACGGGGAGGGCTCCTGGTATTCAGCCTCTTATAAAGAGACCAGGGCCTTATCTTTTCTCCAATCCAAAACAAGTTCGCCCGTCGCCTCGAGTTCCAACACCCTAGGCTCCAGATTTCGGGCGCCTCGGACCTTCGACAATGTCCGGTTCCGACCTTCAAGGCCGATGGATGTCTTCCTCCGTCACGGAGGAGGAACGGAGGAGGACGTGCTAAAGTTGAGAGAGGCTAAGTTCCTGACCGGCAAAATTCGGCATAGGTTGCCTACCCAAGGGCACGTCATCCCCAGTCCCCAGCCCGGTGAGAGCGTTGTGTTCATGTCTCACTTCCTTCGGGGGTTGGGCTTCCCAATGGATCCCTTTATGAGGGGACTGTTGTTTTATTACAGGCTGGAATTCCATGACTTAGCTCCGGAGTCCATCCTCCATATCTCCTTGTTTATTGTCGTGTGTGAAGCGTTCCTCCATGTTACCCCTCACTTCGGATTATGGCTCAAGACCTTCAAGGTGGAGCCGAAGATGATCAAGGGACGGCACGCAGAGTGCGGAGGCGCTGTTATAAGCAAAAATGCTGATGATCCATGGCCTGAGGGCTCTTTTAAAGAGGAGCTAGGATTGTGGCAACGAGAGTGGTTTTATATCACAGCTCCCCAGAGTACCAAATGGGCGGCGCCTCCTGCCTTTTGCTCGGGTCCCCCACCACGGCTAGCGTCATGGGTCAATAGAGGGTTAAATTGGGGTTTGCCCAAAGACGTGCCCTTGTTACAGGGCCGCATTAAAGATCTCTTGGAAGGAGACCTCAGCCTGGTCAAGGTGACATAGGTCATGCTGATTCGCCGAATATTGTCGGGAAAACGTCGCCCCCTTCGCATGTGGGAGTTTAATCCAGAGGGACCGCGAGCTCTCCAGAATTTCATGGGCGCAACGCCCGTGGAGATGTATAACTTGTTCTTCGGATCACAAGAAATGTGTCCGGATTTAACCGAGGACGCAGGCCTAAGCCGCAATTGCCCGGATACTCAAGTAAGCAACCTTGTGCCCGGACCTTCTACCCGTATAATAAACTTGCCCCTAAAAGAGTTGTCCTTCTAAACAGGAGTGGGTAGAGAAGGCAAAGCTGATCGGGTGTCAGGCTCCCCTACCTGAAACCAGGCCGGATCCCATGCTGGTCAGGATGCTGGAGGTAATGCCTTTGGAGGGGGAGGATAAGGAAGCTATGGCCTCCTCGAAGGAGGCTGCTCCGAAGGGAGGAACCGATAATTCCTCTCCTAAGGGGAAGAAGAGAGCCGCCTCTGACGACCCGAAAACCATGGCCGCAAAGCGGGGGAGAAAATCCTCGTGAGAGGGTCCGACGCCGGGGAGTTCCTCGGCCGGACTACGCCCTCAAGAGGATCAGCCCTCCAGCGAGCCGTAAGTAGAGAAAGATTTTCCTTTTGAGGGATGAGGGAAATCCTTGATTTATGTCTTAGAAGATTAACCAAACTTTTACCTTGTAGCTCGGACCTCAGCCCTTCTCAGCAGAGCTCGTCTTCAAGGGATCTTCTTTCGGAGATGATGGAGAGCGGGACGCCTCCTCCTGCCGTGCCGACTAGCAAGGTGGGCGATCCTGAGGTGTTGTTGCGGAGGGTTTCTCCGAATCTGGCAGGAGCAGAAGATAGTGTGGCCCCCCGAGGTTCTCCGCGTCCGGACTTTGAAAGAGGTCATGGGACGAGCCCGGCACTGTCTGGTGCTCTGTCGGAGGAGCTAAAGATTCTGCTGGGGCGAGCTTGTATCTCAGAGGAGCACCGTGCATTGAAGGGCACGGTGATTGAAAAGATTTCATCCGCAGAGAGCGGATTGCATGAGGCCGTCAAAAGTTTACTGACGGGTTTCGAGGTGCATTAGATAATGTATACTTTTGGCAGTTGCGCATGAATAAGATGCGCCCTGTGTAGATAGTAGCCCCTGAGACTCTGCGCGTCGTCAAGAAATGACGGCATGCGGAGGATCATAATCCCAGGTCTAAGATGTCGCCTTTGAATGTAGGCGGCAGGGTGTCCGGAATCGAGCTGAACTGACGATTTTGCCGAACTAAAGCGGCAACTGGACGTGGCCGAAGCCAACATCACGCTTGTCAACAAGCGGCTTGAGGAGTCTCAAGGTATGCAATTCCCCGGGCGGCGTGAGGTAAGAACAGTTTGATGCCCGTGTCTTACAATGTGTGTGTTTGACGCAGATGGTGCGGCCGCCGTGGAGAGTCTTAGGGCAGAACTTGCCCGAGCTAAAGAACAAGCCAGAAAAAGTGATGCGGCCGCCAAGAAAGCCCTTGAAGAGCTGACAGCCGAACAGGCTACCCATTGCCAAAGCAAGGAAGAGATGGCCAAGATGGCCGAAAAGTTAAAAAGCACTACAGACCGTTGCAGACTTCTTGAAGAAGAAGACCAGGCGAAACAGACGGACTTAGAGAAGGCCGCTGCCAATGCCAAGGACGCGCGCTCTGCAATGAGAGCTGCGAAGGAGGAGCTCCGTTAGGCCGAACAGATTGCGGCTGGAAAGCCCTTTATGCTGCGAAGGAAATTTTGCGACCCGAAGTTTGCTCCGTTGGACCGGATGTGGAGTGTGGAGGATACCTATCTGGATTTGGCAGCGAGTGCTGCTGATGCGACCGAACACTTTCGAGATCAGAAATATCACGAAGTGGAAAGCTTTTCTGGTCGCAGTTTCTCAATCCAGAGCATCCACTGGCAGTGGACGATCGTTTGGCTCAATGGGTCGAATTGAATAGGTTGTCCGGACTTGCCATGAAGTACGTCATGGGTCATCTGTGGCCGGGGAGATCGGAGCCGAAGAGTTATTTCAGCTTGGTGCAGCAATTCCTTGACGTGGTGCCGCGTATAAATGCAATGAAGAGGTCAGCATGCATAGAGGGCGCAAGGATGGCTCTTGCCCGTGTTAAGACATACCGGGCGGAGATGGAGACCACCGTTGTTGCATCCCGAGATTCGGACAAAAGCCGAGTACCCTCCGAGCACTATTTTCAGGAAATCCTTGAAGGCGCTCGTGTAATAGAGACACAGTGCTCGAAAGATGCTATGTTATGATAGCACATGTAATTAGAAAGTAATATTTTGATGAATTGTAGTGGCTTTTTTATACTTGTGCCTTCAAGTATTGGGAACACCTCCTGTGCGGCCGTTTTAATATATAAAATCTGAAAGATGGCAGTCGTTGGCTTCAGCCCCCACGCACATAGTGCGGGGGTGCTCGCAGAAGACGCATATTCACACTTAACCCAACGTCTTGGTCCTACAAAGGAGGTGATAGCGCAGTGGGCCAGGCAACCGGACTATAATGCTTTAACACTTTCACTTAGCCATAGGAGCTTGACAGTGAGACTATTTAGGTCGCTCCTTGGTGGCGACTGCGCTCATCCGAGTTCGGGGCGCGTATGTGCCTGACCGGGAAGCAGCCCTTCGTTAAAGTGGAGGAATCCGATAGATTCCGATAGGTCATTGAGTGGCTGACCAGTCTCACGCTACATCATGACAGTCATTTTTCGGCTTTCTCTACTGAGGTGCTCACCCGACCGAACCAGGGCACAATCGTAGTAGTTCTCCTGGTGCTACCTTAGCCGATAGAGCGGAACGTAAGGTAGCCGAACTCAGGAGCCGGGCAACCCAACATTTGACCAAATACATGATTCGGAGCTGATGCATATAATGCCAAAACTCGCGACGCCGAATACTCCCTAAGGTATTCGGTCTTTATGAGTGCGGGCGAAACAACACTCTTTATTAAAAAAGCCCCTAGTGTCCAGGTACGTGCAAAAATTCTGACATGGCCACATGCCAAGACGCCAGTCTCCTCCTTGGTTATATCAGAAAAAACCAGGGGATGTGTAGCAACAAGAGACAGTAAAAAAGGTTTATGCAGGGTCTTAATCTAAAAAGAATCCTTTAGGACGGGTCCCTACTGCACGTCTGCGCCTGTGTCTCCGTTGTGCCGTATCTTGGACGGGCACCGCACGACGTTCATGTGTAAAAGAGAGGAACTGAGTTGAAAACGGGTCGTGCCGAAAAGATTAAAAATAAATAGAGTATAAAGTAAAATATATAAGATTGAGCTTTATTGTCTCTTATTGTATATGCATGTAGCCCCTAGTGCGGGGGTATGTGGCCACTAAGCCTGCATGATGATTTCATACCGAACTCGTCTATTCGTGTTCGTGGTCTTTAATGACCTATTTCGAAGTTTTCTGGCCGGTGAGGCCATTTTGCTGTGGGGCTGTCAAAGCAGCCGCACAGTCCTCCGCTTGGGGAGGCGCACTTTAGTGCTTCCCCTTCAAAGAGATGATGCCTCGTGGACCGGGCATCTTAAGCGTAAGAGATGCATAGAGATGCATAATGCGGTATTGCGTTAAAGCGAGCAAAAGCTTCGCGTCCCAGTAGTGCTTGATAGCGACTTGAGAACGGGACGATATGGAAGGTCAGCTTTTCGCGGCGGAAGTTATCAGTAGAGCCGAATATGACTTCGAGCCAGAGAAAACCCATACAACGGGTGTCCGGACCAGGTATTACCCCTTGAAAGGAGGTTTTGCTGCGGCGGATTCTTGTTGGGTTTATCCCCATGTGCTGGATTGTATGCTGATATATTAGGTTTAGTCCACTGTCGCCGTCCATAAGGACATTTGAAAACTGGAGTGCGCCAATTATTGGATCGAGTATCAAGGCAGTCCAGCCTGCATTCTTGATATTTCTAGAATAATCTAGCTGATCGAAGGTGATTGGTTTTGACAACCAGTGGCCGGACCCTTTGGGCCGTGTGGCGCGTACCTTTATGGGCGCCGCATGTTTTGTTATGTGAACTGAGTTCACTGTTTTTACTTCTTGTGGGAAGTTCTTTTGTTTCCTGGTACTCTGCTTTTGGGGTTCGTCCTCGTCTTCGCTTGGTGTGTCGAGCCCCTTGTGTTCGGCATTGAGTCTGCCGGATTGTTTGAAAACCCAACAGTCTCTGTGGGTATGGTTAGCAGGCTTCCCGGGAGTACTATGTATCTGACATATCCTGTCCAGGATTTTATTTAGGTTGGATGGATCGTCCCTGTTATCTTGGGGGGCGATTTTGACTGATTTTGTCGTGAGCCTTTGAATCCGGCATTGACTGCCGTGCTCTTCGGACTTTTGTCCTTAGTCCAGCGACGGTCCTTATTGCGTCGCGGTTTTCCGTTTCCATCCCTAGTTTCGGATGTACTTGGGTCGCTGGGGCTGCACCTTGCCAACCAGCTGTCCTCCCTAGCACAAAAGCGGGTCATGAGGTTTGTTAGTGCAGCCATTGTTCTTGGCTTTTCTTGGCCGAGGTGTCTGGCGAGCCATTCGTCTCGGACGTTATGCCTGGAAGCTACTAAGGCTTCGGCGTCCGGACAGTTGACTATCTGATTCTTTTTAGTGAGGAATCTATTCTAGAACTGCCGAGCTGATTCTCCGGGTTGTTGATTTATGTGCCTAAGATCGCTGCATCCGGAGGGCGGACATAGGTCCCTTGAAAGTTTGCTCGAAAAGCATCCTCGAGCTCATCCCAGCTTCCAATTGTGTTTTCGGGAAGGTTTTTAAGCCAATGCCGGGCTGGCCCTTTAAGCTTAAGGGGTAAATATTTTATGGCGTGGAGATCATCTCCTCTAGCCATGTGTATGTGGAGGATATAATCCTCTATCCAGACTCCAGGGTCTGTTGTTCCATCGTATGCCTCTATGTTTACGGGTTTGAATCCCTCTAGAAATTCATGGTCCAGGACCTCATCGGTGAAACATAGAGGGTGTGCGGCGCCCCTGTATTTGGGTGTGCCGGATTTTGATGATGGCTTCATAGCATTGCTTACGAGAGCTTGCTTTCTTGGCCCATAAATGGACCTGACTGGGCCATGATGCGAATCCTTAAGTGGGTTGCATGCCGATTTAAGTATGGCGCCGCTTGCCGCTTGATGGGGTCGTCTATCCGACCGTGTGGCTTTCTCATTTTTTGAATGCGAGGGCTCTAGGGCCTCTTCGTCGAATTCAGGCAGTAGCTTTCTTTTCGGATAGCTTTTAGTGCGGCGACTATCGCTGTATTGATCTACGGTATTGATTACTTTGCTCCATCTAATCCAGAGTACATCTTCCGATGTTTTTAGCTTCCGCTTCTGCTTTTTTAGGTTGTGTGCTGTTGCAACGAGCCTCTCGTGGAGATTCTTTTGCTCCATAGGTTTATCTGGCGTCAGGTCGTCCGGAATGCCGTTTTCGCCAGAGGAGGGATGTTCGGTTTCTCCATCCGTGTTGCCATGCTCAGATGGTTGCTCTAAGGCCTGCTCGTCCTGCTCTATGGCTGGGTTTTCATCGAGGCGGGGCTTGGGTTGGCATTTACTCGACGCTTCGAATGTTTTTCAGGGGGTCGATCTCCCGTTCCGTCCCCTTTTTCCTCATTGTCGCTTCCTTTAGGGGTATCCACCATGTAGACATCGTGAGATGAGGTGGCTGTCCAATGCCCTCTGGGCGTTGGTTCGTCGGTATCTCCTGCATCATCATCCATGCTGTCGATGTCTCCGGAGTCGAAGTTGAACACGTCGTTTAAATTGTCGACAGTGGCCACCAAGTGGGTGGTGGGTGGGCTTTGAATTTCTTCCTCGTCCATATCCCATCCTCGCTGACCGTAATCCGGCCAGGGCTCTCCTGATAAAGAGAGAGACTTAAGAGAATTCAGGATGACGCCGAAAGGCGAGTGTTGAAAGATGTCTGCGGCGGTGAACTCCATTATCGGCGCCCGATCGGATTCGATTGGCAGGGGCGCGGGGGGTTCGGAGTCCGGGAAGGAGTCCGGATCCTCAGAGTCACGGGTCATGCAGAGTGCGGGGCTACCATTCGGCTCGACCGCCTTTGAGATCGCAGCCCCCGATGTGGCGTCCAACCGCTCGTCCTCGATTGGCGCAATAGGCTCCGAGTTAGAGATCAGAGCCGATGCGTGTGCGGCCTCCAGGACACTACCCGGGGGCAGAGCTAGATCATGCCCCTCGAGATAGTGCGGCGCGCTTGGCCGTGGCTCGAACCCATCGAAGATCAAGTCTTCGCAGATGTTAGCTGTGTAGTTTATGAAGGAAATATGCCCTAGAGGCAATAATAAAGTTATCATTTATTTCCTTATATCATGATAAAGGTTTATTATTCATGCTAGAATTGTATTAACCGGAAACATAATACATGTGTGAATATATAGACAAACAGAGTGTCACTAGTATCCCTCTACTTGACTAGCTCGTTAATCAAAGATGGTTATGTTTTCTAACCATGGACAAAGAGTTGTCATTTGATTAACGGGATCACATCATTAGTTGAATGATCTGATTGACATGACCCATTCCATTAGCTTAGCACCCGATCGTTTAGTATGTTGTTATTGCTTTCGTCATGACTTATACATGTTCCTATGACTACGAGATTATGTAACTCCCGCGTGCCGGAGGAACACTTTGTGTGCTACCAAACGTCACAACATAACTGGGTGATTATAAAGGTGCTCTACAGGTGTCTCCAAAGGTACATGTTGGGTTGACGTATTTCGAGATTAGGATTTGTCACTCCGATCGTCGGAGAGGTATCTCTGGGCCCTCTCGGTAAAGCACATCACTTAAGCCTTGGAAGCATTGCAACTAATGAGTTAGTTGCAAGATGATGTATTATGGAACGAGTAAAGAGACTTGCCGGTAACGAGATTGAACTAGGTATTGGATACCGACGATCGAATCTCGGGCTAGTAACATACCGATGACAATGGGAACAACGTATGTAGTTATGTGGTCTGACCGATAAAGATCTTCGTAGAATATGTAGGAGCCAATATGGGCATCCAGGTCCCGCTATTGGTTATTGACCGGAGATGTGTCTCGGTCATGTCTACATTGTTCTCGAACCATAGGGTCCGCACGCTTAAAGTTACGATGACAGTTTCATTATGAGTTTATGTATTTTGATGTACCAAAGGTTGTTCGGAGTCCCGGGTGTGATCACGGACATGATGAGGAGTCTCGAAATGGTTGAGACATAAAGATCGATATATTGGAAGCCTATATTTGGACATCAGAATCGTTCCGGGTGAAATCGGCATTTTACCGGAGTACCGGGGGTTACCGGAACCCCCCCGGGGGGTTATTGGGCCTACATGGGCTCTGAGGGAGAATAGAGAAGGAGGTAGGAGGTGGTCGCGCACCCCTCCCCTTCCTAGTCCGAATAGGACAAGGGAAGGGGGGCGGCGCCCCCCCCCCCTTTTCCTTCCCCTCTTCCTCCTCTTTCCCCCTTCTCCTTCTCCAACTAGGAAAGAAGGGAGTCCTACTCCCGACCCCCTGGCGCGCCTCTCCTTGGCCGGCCGCCCCCTCCCCTTGGCTCCTTTATATACGGGGGTAGGGGCACCCTAGGACATACAAGTTGATCTTCGTGATCGTTCCTTAGCCGTGTGCGGTGCCCCCTCCACGATATTACACCTCGATCATATTGTAGCGGTGCTTAGGCGAAGCCCTGCGATGGTTAAACATCAAGATCATCACCACGCCGTCGTGCTGACAAAACTCCTCCCCGAAGCTTTGCTGGATCAGAGCCCGGGGTGCGTCATCGAGCTGTACGTGTGTTAAGAACTCGGAGGTGCCGGAGTAACGGTGCTTGGATCGGTTGGACCGGGAAGACGTACGACTACTTCCTCTACGTTGCGTCAACGCTTCCGCTTCAGTCTACGAGGGTATGTAGACAACACTCTCCCCTCTCGTTGCTATGCATCACCATGATCTTGCGTGTGCGTAGGAAATTTTTTGAAATTACTACGTTCCCCAACAGTTTCAGCTTCCAAACCTGACTTGATGGCCAGGGGCGTAGCTTTCGATCTGCTCCAAGTGGCCAAGAGAATTGGTCCGCAGAGCGAAGCCGCCGAAGACGAAGATCTGTCCGGAGAGAAAAGTCTCACCCTGGACCACATCATTGTTGATGATCGAAGGAGCCATGGGGCCTAAAGGCGACGACACAGAGGAACTCTCAATGAAAGCACCAATGTCGGTGTCAAATCCGGCAGATCTCGGGTAGGGGGTCCCGAACTATGCGTCTAGGCCGGATGGTAACAGGAGGTAGGGAACACAATGTTTTACCCAGGTTCGGGCCCTCTTGATGGAGGTAAAACCCTACGTCCCGCTTGATTAATATTGATGATATGGGTAGTACAAGATTAGATCTACCACGAGATCAAGGAGGCTAAACCCTAGAAGCTAGCCTATGGTATGATTGTTGTCTATGGAGTTGATGATGTTGTCCTACAGACTAAAACCCTTGGGTTTATATAGACACCGGATAGGGTTAGGGTTACATAGAGTCGGTTACAATGGCAGGAGATCTTGAATATCCGCATCGCCAAGCTTGCCTTCCACGCCAAGGAAAGTCCCATCCGGACACGGGACGTAGTCTTCAATCTTGTATCTTCATAGTCCACGAGTCCGGCTAAAGGTATAGTCCGGCTACCCAAACACCCCCTTATCCAGGACTCCCTCACCGGGCATCTCCTCTGCAGGACGACCTATGAGCAAACCTACAGACATTACTCTGTTAGTCGACTTCCTCGCCGAACTTTTTTTTCAAAGTTCGTTCAAGCATTTACTAAATATGCCGCGTCGAAGCCGCTAATTCTCCTTCGTGGAGTCTAACAGCTGGCCACGAACATCTTTAAGTTCGACGTCCAGCTTGGTGTTGGCATCCTGAAGATCATTCTTGTCCCGCCTCACCTTTGTCAACACACTCCCACCGGCCTTTAGCCGGCGTAAGAGTTGTTGCTTGTCCGGATCGAGTCCGGCGCCATCTGCAATATGATCTGTCAGATTTGCACCCACACCGCATAATACCAATCTTTCGAAGTGTATCTTACCTGAGGCGGTCTCTTTGGGCTCCCCTGCTGCGGCTAGTACGGCCTCTAGTTGGGCCTTGCACTTTTCCAGCTCCTGGGACAGTACGGTATTCTTCTCTGTAAGAACCTGTATATTAAATGATCCTTAAATCAGTTACTCTAACTGCTTCAAGTCTCAGGGGCTACTGGCATATATATATATATATATATATTTAACCAAAATTTTCTTACCCGTATGTCTTTTACATACTGCTCCGTGGCTCTGGCTAAACCATTTTGAGCGGCACGGAGGTACGCATCTCCCATATTAAAGGCATCTAAAGCCTCTTGGGAGAAACAAGCGTCACGTAGAACTGTCCGGCGACGCCTGTGGTTCATGGCACTCTCCACTTCAGAATTTGTGGCAGACAGCCTGTCCGCATCCTCTGTCGGAGGAGTGTTCGGTGCGCGCCTTGTGCTCGCCTCCGCTTCCTGGCCAGACGTTGGAGCCTGGCTGGTGGAGGCGCGATTGGCAACCTCTTCGGATGTAGTCCGGCGAGGTCTCTTCGTTCTGAAGATAGCACGAACGTTATTATGCCCTGACAGAATAACTCCAGGGAAACAGAGGGTGCGCTATACCTTTGCGCCGGCATCTCAGTCCGAACTACATTCCTTTTTGCCCCACGGGGCCCTGCGGCCCCTCATTGGCTAGCCGCCGCAGGTTCGGCCTCCTTCCTCGGAAATCTCCCCTGCAAAACACGGTTGTCGTCAGAAACACCGGAATACGTGAGAGTGGAATCTCTTTCAAGGGAATGGGACTCCGGTTTCCGTCACCTGGGAGGCCGGGATTAACCCTGGGTAATCCGCCGTAATGGCCACCAAGGTATTGTCCTTACTTAGCTGATGGAACACCCCGTCGATAAGCTCCACCGATATGTCCGGATCCTCTTTGGATTCCAGATTGAGGGACCGTTCTGGGTCCTCGGGCTGTGGAGGACGGCTGTGTATATCCTTTACCTCCTGTCGCAGTTCCTGCATTGAAGACGTTGACTACCTATCTAACCGAGGGAGTATAAAACAAACGGGCAAGCGCAATTGTTCACTTACCCAAATTGGAGGATCGTACATACTGAATCCGGCCCGCGGGTTGATGCGGAGGAATTCCTCCTTTTCTCCCTTGTAAAAAGAGGATAAGATCTTTACTAAGGCAGCGGCTGAGGCCGGCCCCTTACGACCGCAACGGGTGGCGTCGTCCTCCCCGTTGAAATCCCACATGGGGAGGCCTCTATATTGAAGCGGCTGCACCCCCCGCATAATGCATGCGGCCATGACTCCAATCATGGTTAGTCCGGAATGAGCCAATAGTCTTATCCGGCCCATCAGGTAAAGGATGTCTTTGTCACTTTCTCTCTGAGAGCTCCGTGGACGCCAGCTGAAGCATTTCTTCAATGGGGCATTGTTGAACTCAGGGAGACCAACCCGGATAGGGTCCAGTAGCGGGACGTCATCTATGTAAACCCATTCTGAAGGCCAGTCCTTGGACGCCTTCTTCGGGGTTCCGGATAGGTATCCGGTCCCGGCGATGCGCCATACTTTGGCTCCACCCACTTGGTAGATAGACCCCTCTTGAGAACGGGGCACCAGGCAGAATAACCTCTTCCACAGCGTGAAGTGAGCCTCAACGCCTAAAAATAGCTCGCAAAGGGCGACGAAACCCGCGATATGTAATACGGAGGTGGGCGTGAGATTGTGCAGATGGAGGCCGTAGAACTCCAGAAGCCCGCGGAGAAATGCATGAATTGGAAATCCCGGTCCCCTTATTAGGTAGGGGACAAGGCACACCCGCTCTCCTTTAGAAGGATTGGGGTGCTCTCCGCTTGTTTTCCGCCATTGTAGGTGGCGAGACCGACTCGGACCGGGACCATGTATGCCTGAGGGAGAAATCCCTTGGCCTGAAGCGACACTAACTCGCTATGCGGGATGGTGCAACTCTCCCAGTCCCCGGGTTTGGGACCGGAGGGGCGAGGGGAGGAGCTGCGACGGCTGGACATGTTGGAATGGACCTTTGCTGGAAGCGCTCCGATGATAACTCGCGGAGAGGAGAAGATGTGGTTTGAACCTGAATCCCCATCCCGTTAAATAGGCGGCTCGTTTATATGGCTAGGGGCGTGGATGTAAAAACGCCCCGGCTTTTCGCATTCGTTTGACACGTGGAAGACGGCCATTATTGGGCGTGGAAGCCAAGGAGCATTACATTACAAAAATCGGACATTATTCCTACAGGTACACAGGATTAGAAGAAGAACCCGCCTTGCAATGCCGAACAATTTGGGCGCCGGACTTATCATCATTGAAGCCTGGTTCGGGGGATACTGAGGGAGTCCTGGATTAGGGGGTGTTCAGGTAGCCAGACTATACCTTCAGCCGGACTCCTGGACTATGAAGATACAAGATTGAAGACTTCGTCCCGTGTCCGGATGGGACTTTCCTTGGCGTGGAAGGCAAGCTTGGCGGTGCGGATATTCAAGATCTCCTACCATTGTAACCGACTCTATGTAACCCTAACCCTATCCGGTGTCTATATAAACTGGAGGGTTGTAGTCCGTAGGGAATCAACTCCATATACAACAATCATACCATAGGCTAGCTTCTAGGGTTTAGCCTCCTTGATCTCGTGGTAGATCTACTTTTGTACTACCCATATCATCAATATTAATCAAGCAGGACGTAGGGTTTTACCTTCATCGATAGGGCCTGAACCTGGGTAAAACATCGTGTTCCCTGCCTCTTATTACCATCCGGCCTAGACGCACAGTTCAGGACCCCCTACCCGAGATCCGCCGGTTTTGACACCGACATCTGGCATACCGCAAAACGGAGGAAACTGAGCTCCTTGGGTCGAAACGGTGGTCCTGTTCATCGGGAAGGGTGTGGCGTACATCAAAACGGAGGAAACGGACATGTGCTGGAGCGCTATGGTCGAAATAGGGGTCCTGTTCATCGGGAGGGGTGTGGCGTACCGCAAAACGGGACTCCACGGGATACTGTTCATCTCCACCGTCGACCCCCTCCTGCCTCCACGGGCTACTGTTCATCCACCGTCGACCTCCTCCAGCCTCCACCAGCGACTGTTCATCCATGGGCTCCTGTTCATCCAGCCTCCACCGCGTGCTACTCCACCGACTATTGTTCAACCAGCCTTCTCCACGGGCTCCTGTTCAACCACCCCTCCACGGGCTAATGTTCATCCAGCCTTCCACCATCTACTGTTCATCCAACCCTCTGTGGGGTGGTCCTGTTCATCCAGCCCCAATCGGCTCGATCGATCGGGGTCCTGTTCATCCAGAGGAAACACCACGAGGTCCTGTTCATCCACCCCCACCGGAAACTAATCATCCACCCCCCCCCAGCAACGCTCACTGTTCATGCAGAGGCAGCATCGATCGGCTTCAGTTAGCAGCAGTAGCGAAGGAATCGCTCGATCGGTTTCAGTTAACAGCCATCGATCGATCGCTCGGGTTCGGTAACGCGTACCCTGTAGTGCAATTGCTCGGGTTCAGTAGGCGAACGCCTCGCTCGGGTTCAGTTAGAGCCCAACGCCTCGCACCCACGCGCGTGCGTGTACGAGAGAAACACGCATCGCTCGGCCCCGACCACCCACCGTAACCGGGAACACCCCGATATTTTCCTCGCCCTCACTTCTACACGGTTTTTTCCGTCATGGACGACGCAAAGAATGTCATGCAGCTGCGTCTTCGGCCCGCCTAGGACGAAAAGCCCATTTTCTGTCATGCTTTTTCTCATAGAAGTAGGAGCCCACCACATCTATGATGATACCGGGTTTTGTCACAATTATCGTCATATGTCATAAGTATGACAGAAAAAAAATTGTTCGGCCCAAAATGTCACGGATGTATCTTTTTTTGTAGTGGGGAGAGAGAAGGGCCACTAGGGGCTGCCCCCTAGGCCCGAATTGGACTAGGGGAACGGGGCGGCGCCCCCTTTTCTTCCCTTCCCCCTCTCTCTTCCTTTTCCCCCTTCCTCCAGGTGTTATCCTACTAGGACTTGGAGTCCTAGTTGGACTCCCCTCTCCTGGCGCGCCCTACAGGGGTCGGCCGGCCTCCCCCTCCTCTCCTTTGTATACGGGGGCAGGGGGCTCCCTAGAACACACAAGTTTCTCTTAACCGTGTGCGGTGCCCCCTCCATAGTTACACACCTCGGTCATATCATTGTTGTGCTTAGGCGAAGCCCTGCGGTGGTAACTTCATCATCACCGTAGCCACGCCGTCGTGCTGACAGAACTCTCCCTCATCCTCAACTGGATCAAGAGATCGAGGGACGTCATCGACCTGAACATGTGCTGAATGCGGAGGTGCCGTACGTTCGGTGCTTGGATTGGTAGGATCACGAAGACGCTCGACTACATCAACCGTGTTACTGAACGCTTCCGCTTTCGGTCTACGAGGGTACGTGGACACACTTTCCCCGCTCGTTGCTCTGCATCTCCTAGATAGATCTTGCGTGATCATAGGTAAAATCTTTGATACTGCGTTCCCCAACAAAACTTAGGATCATATTGCATTCTAGCATTCAAAGATTTTTCTTTCCACTTGCATAATAATTTCTTAAGATCATCCCAATCTTTACAAGTAACAAAATCACTAGCTACCTCTCCATCCATAACGTAACCCTTAGGTATAACAGGAAATTCATATCTAGGAGAGCTAGTCTTATCAGGTGTATCAAACTTTTAAGTTTCAATAATTTCATCAGTTTCAGAAATATCATCACTTTCAGCATTCTCAATATCATTAACTCTAGCAATTTATTCATCAAGAAATTCACCTAATGCCACAGTTTTATCACGCATAGAAGTAGTTTCATCATAAGCATCATGCATAGCAGAAGTGGCATCATCAATAACATCCGACATATCAGAATCAATAGCAGGTGTAGGTGTCGCAAGTTTACTCAAAACAGAAGGTGAATCAAGTGTAGAGCTAGATGGCAGTTCCTTACCTCCGCTCGTAGTAGAGGGAAAAACTTGGTTCTAGTATCTTCCAAATTCCTCATAGCGATCAACAGATATAAATCCCAAGTGACTGAGAGAATAGAGCTATGCTCCCCGGCAACGGTGCCAGAAAAAGGTCTTGATAATCCACAAGTATAGGGGATCGCAACAGTTTTCGAGGGTAGAGTATTCAACCCGAATTTATTGATTCGACACAAGGGGAGCGAAGGAATATTCTCAAGTATTGGCAGCTGAGTTGTCAATTCAACCACACCTGAAAGACTTAATATTTTTAGCAAAGTAGTATCGAAGTAAAGGTAATGGTAATAGAAGTAATAGTAGCAGTTTTGTAGCAATTGTAACAGTGGCAATGACATAGTAACTTAGCAAAGATCAATATGTGAAAACTTCGTAGGCAATGGATCAGTGATGGATAATTGTGTCGGATGGCATTCATCATGCAACAGTTATAACCTAGGGTGACACAGAACTAGCTCCAGTTCATCAATCTAATGTAGGCATGTATTCCGTATATAGTCATACGTGCTTATGAAAAAGAACTTGCATGACATCTTTTGTCCTACCCTCCCGTGGTAGCGCGGTCCTAATGGAAACTAAGGGATATTAAGGCCTCCTTTTCACAGAGAGCCAGAACAAAGCATTAGCACTTAGTGAATACACGAACTCCTCAAAATACGGTAATCACCAGAAAGAATCCCAATTATTATCACCTTGGGGTATGCGGATCATAACTCGTAATATGTGTCTACTGATACGTCCATTTTGCATCATGTTTACCTACTATTATCTATATTGTTTTTATCCATAGTAATGTTTTTGGAGTAATTCTAATGCCTTTTCTCTCATAATATGTGAGGTACACACAAAGAGGGAGAATTCCGGTAGCTAGAAATCTGGACGTGAAAAAGCTACATGAGGCTACCTATTCTGCACAACTCCAAATGAGCTGAAACTTTACGGAGATTTTTTATGGAATATATAAGAAATATTGGAGCCAACAAGTACCAGAGGGGGCCCACCAGGTGGGAACAACCCACCTGGGCGCGCCAGGGAGCCCAGGCGCGCCCTGGTGGGTTGTGCCCTCCTCGGCCCACCTCCGGTGCCCCTCCTATGGTATATAAGTAATTTTGACCTAGAACAAATAAGGAGAGGACTTTCGGGACAAAGCGCCACCGTCTCGAGGCGGAACTTGGGTAGGAGCACTTTTGCCCTCCGGCGGAGCGATTCCACCGGGGGAACGTCCCTCCCGGAGGGGGAAATCATCGTCATCATCATCACCAACAACTCTCCTATCTTGGGCAGGGCAATCTCCATCAACATCTTCAACAGCACCATCTCCTATCAAACCCTAGTTTATCTCTTGTGTTCAATCTTTGTGCCGGAACTATAGATTGGTACTTGTGGGTGACTAGTGGTGTTGATTACATCTTGTAGTTGATTACTATATGGTTTATTTGGTGGAAGATTATATGTTCAGATCCTATATGCTATTTAATATCCCTCTGATCTTGAGCATGATTATCATTTGTGGGTAGTTACTTTTGTTCTTGAGGTCACGGGAGAAATCTTGTTGAAGTAATCATGTGAACTTGATATGTGTTCGATATTTTGATGGTATGCATGTTGTTATTCCCTTAGTGGTGTCATGTGAACGTTGACTACATGACACTTCACCATATTTGGGCCTAAGGGAATGCATTGGGGAGTAGTTACTAGATGATGGGTTCCGAGAGTGACAGAAGCTTAAACCCTAGTTTATGTGCTATTCCGTAAGGGACTAATTTGGATCCAAAAGTTTAATGCTATGGTTAGAATTTATTCATAATACTTTTCTCGTAGTTGTGGATGCTCGCGAGGGGGTTAATCATAAGTAGGAGTGTCGGTGTCAAAACCGGCAGATCTCGGGTGGGGGTCCCGAACTGTGCGTCTAAGGCGGATGGTAACAGGAGGCACGAGACACGATGTTTACCCAGGTTCGGGCCCTCTTGATGGAGGTAATACCCTATGTCCTGCTTGATTGTTCTTGATGATATGAGTATTACAAGAGTTGATCTACCACGAGATAAGAGAGGCTAAACCCTAAAAGCTAGCCTATGGTATGATTGTATGTTGCCCTATGGACTAAAACCCTCCAGTTTATAGGCATGAGACACGATGTTTACCCAAGTTCGGGCCCTCTCGATGGAGGTAAAACCCTACGTCCTGCTTGATTAATATTGATGATATGGGTAGTACAAGAGTAGATCTTCCACAAGATCGAGGAGGCTAAACCCTAGAAGCTAGCCTATGGTATGATTGTTGATGTGTACATTGTCCTACGAACTAAAACCCTCCGGTTTATATAGACACCGGAGGGGGCTAGGGTTACACAAGGTCGGTTACAAAGGAGGAGATATACATATCCGTATTGCCTAGCTTGCCTTCCACGCCAATTGAAGTCCCATCCGGACGAAATCTTCAATCTTGTATCTTCATAGTCCAACAGTCCGGCCAAAGGATATAGTCCGGCTTTCCAGAGACCCCCTAATCCAGGACTCCCTCAGTAGCCCCCGAACCAGGCTTCAATGACGTCGAGTTCAGCACGCAGTATTGTCTTCGGCATTGCAAGGCGGGTTCTTCTCCAAATCTTGAATGTCTCTTAAGTAGTGTCCGGCCCCATAAATGTTGGACTTCTTGGCTTCTGTGCTCAATAAGGGCTATCTTCCACGCGTTGACTGAATACGAGGAGCCAGGGCATTTTTACATTCGCCCCCCTAGTCAGGTAAATAAATTGTCTATTAAAGGGATGGGGATTCTTAGATCCAATCCACACCATCCTCCCACGATGAGAATCCAATGGAGCGCGCTTCGGAAAAAATCCACTCCAACATGGCCGACAATCGCAGCTCCTCCTCCCGCCCCCGTAGCCCTAAGCTTGGTGATTGGGAGAGGTGTTCTGTCCCACACAGCCGATTAGTAGAGCTGCAGACTCAGGGATTTCTTCCTCTAGCATATATTGTCCCCGTCCGAGCCGGGCTCGCCACCTATAATGGCGGGGAGCAAGCGGAGAGCTTCCCCAACCCCTCTAAGGGGGAGCGGGTGTGCCTTGTTCCTTACTTACTAAGGGGACTCCGATTTCCAATTCATCCGTTCCTCCATGGGCTCCTGGAGTTTTACGGCCTCCAACTGCATAATTTCACCCCTGCTTCCATATTACATATCGCCGACTACGTTGCCCTTTGCGAGCTATTTCTGGGCTGCGAGGCTCATTTCGAGCTATGGAAAAGGTTATTTTGCCTTGTGCCCCGCACACAGAAGGGGTCACTTTATCAATTGGGTGGAGCCGAAATATGGCGCATCGCCGAAACCGGATACCTGTCCGTTACTCCGAAGAAGACGTCCGAAGACTGGCCTTTGGAGTGGTTTTATATGGAGGACATCCCCCTTCCACACCCTGTTCGGCGGGGTCTTCCTGAGTTCAACAACGCTCCTCTGAAGAAACGCCGAAGCTGGCGCCCAAGGAGCCCCCAGGAGGAAGACAACAGAGAAGTCCTTTACCCGATGAACCGGATTAAAGCGCTGGCTCAATCGGGATTGACAATAATCGAGGCTATGTCAATATGCATAACATGGGGAGTGCAACCACTTCAATACCGAGGGCACCCCCTGTGGTGTTTTAACGGGGAAGATGACGCCACCCATTGCGGGCATAAGGGACTAGACTCCACTGCTGCTTTAGCAAAAATTCTGTCCGAGTTGTTCAAGGGAGAGGAAGAGGAGTTCATCCGTATCAAGCCACGGGATGGATTCTCCATGTACAACCCTCCAAGCTGGGTGAGTTATACCTCTTTACTCCCGTTCTTCCCGCATTTTTCGTCGTAGGTACTCACCTTGCCATTTTACGGCAGGAACTGTGAAAAGCTGTAAGGGAGGTCAACAGCCCATCTCCATAACCAAAGGACCCTGGCCGGGCCCTCGGTCCCGGACTCGAAGAGGATCCGGACATATTCGTGGAGCTGATAGATAGGCAATTCTATCAATTGAGCTGCGATGACGCCATGGTGGCCATAACGGCCGACTATCCCGGACTGCTCCCTGCGTCGCACGTAAGAAAAACCAAAATCCCAACTCCCAAAAATAGGATCCCCTTTTAGACACTTCACCTACCGTACAAAATGGTGTTTTACAGGGAAGGCATTCAGGATGCCGTGTCGAACCCGCAGCAACTCGCCAACAAGAGGCACCGAAGCCGGGCAGGCCAAAAAGGAAGGCGGTAAGGACGGAGACGCCGGCACAGAGGTATGACACAAAACCTCGCTCCGTGGTTGTCTTCTTTCTCAAAATGCAATGACGTCCATGCTTCTTTAATAGAAAAAACGCTCGCCGGAGTATATCCGGAGAGGCTGCCGATCACGCTTCCACCAGTCGGGCTCCAGGGCCGGACACAAAGGCAGAGGCCAACATGGGGGGGACGCCGGATGCTCCTCCTACAGAGGATGCAGATAGACTATCCGCTACAAATTCAGAAGTTGAGAGCGCCATGAATCATAGGCGTCGCCGGGCCGTACTCCGTGACGCCTGCTTCTCACCAGAGGCATTTGATGCCTTCAATTCTGGAGACGCGTACCTCCATGCTTCTCAAAATGGTCTAGCTAGAGCCACGAACCAGTATGTAAGGGATATACGGGTAAGAAAATCTGACGATTATATGTATCAGTAGCCCCTAAGACTTGAAAAAGTTGACACAACTGATTCAAGGATCATTGTTTGTGCAGGTTCTTACGGAGAAGAATTCCCAACTGTCTCAAGAGATGGACGAATGTAAGGACCAGCTGGAAGCCACTGTTGCCGCATTGAAGTAGTCCAAAAAGGGTCCCCTTGGTAACTTTTTTGTCTATTGCGAAGAATATCGGTACCAAGTAGTATGCGGCATGTATGCACACCTAACAATAGATGTTGCAGGTGGCCCCGGAGTGCATCCGGAGGCCGTGGAGGCGGATACGGCACGTGATGATCGACGACAAAATGCTGGCGAGCGCATGCTGACGTGAGTCGGGCAGGAGAAAAATGATCTCCAAGATGCCAATATCCGGCTGGGCGTGGAACTAATGGATGTCCGATCCCAGCTTGCGGACTCCGCGAAGGAGAATAAACGGCTTGAGCGCGGCATTTTTAGTAAGTGCTTGAACGAACTTTTTAAAGGAGTTCGGCAGAGAAGCCTGCTAACAGCGTTATGTCTGCAGGTATGCTGACGGGTCTTCGGGTGATCTTCTACCAGAGCTCTCACAACTGCACGAACAAGTTCGGCAGGTGATGCAGAGTATTGCTCAAGCCTTGTGGCCATCCGCGTCCCCGCTAGGAGGCATGGGGGAGCTTATAGAGAAGCTAAAGGGAGCGCGGCGGCGCTTCCGATTATGGAAAATATCAGCCTGCCAACAAGGTGCGAGGGAAGCCTAGGCTATGGTGAAGACACGATGTACCAAGGCTGACCCAAACCACATGGCCGAGGTCGGACCTGCGGGGCTCGATGGGAAAGAGATCCCCGTCAGTTTAGTGTATGATAAAGTAGAATTAGCCGCAAAGTATTCACAACAAGGTTGTAGGCTAGGCAGCCTGTTGGAGGGTATAGAAGAAGAATTTAATCAGTCTTAGTGACTGTGTACTTCAAGTGACATATGTAATGTCCCTAGCCGGATTGTAAATCATTTGTCATGGCGGATGATATGTCTCCAACGTATCTATAATTTTTTATTGCTCCATGCTATATTATCTACTGTTTTGGACTATATTGGGCTTTATTTTCCACTTTTATATTATTTTTGGGACTAACCTATTAACCGGAGGCCCGGCCCAGAATTGCTGTTTTTTGCCTATTTCAGTGTTTCGAAGAAAGGAAATATCAAACGGACTCCAAACAGAATCAAACCTTCGGGAACGTGATTTTCTCACCGAACAAGATCCAGGAGACTTGGACCCTACGCCAAGGCATCAGAGAGGCGGTCACGAGGGTGGAGGTGGCCCCCTAGGGCGCGCCCCCTGCCTCGTGGGCCCCTCGATGCTTCACCGACGTACTTCTTCCTCCTATATATACATACGTACCCCCAAACGAACAGAAGAGGAGCCAAAAACCTAATTACACCGCCGCAACTTTCTTAATCCACGAGATCCCATCTTGGGGCCTGTTCCGGAGCTCTGCCGGAGAGGGCCCTCATCACGGAGGGCTTCTACATCATCATAGCCTCTCCGATGAAGTGTGAGTAGTTTACCTCAGACCTTTGGGTCCATAGTTAGTAGCTAGATGGCTTATTCTCTCTTTTTGGATCTCAATACAAAGTTCTCCCCCTCTCTTGTGGAGATCTATTCGATGTAATCTTCTTTTTGCGGTGTGTTTGTTGAGACCGATGAATTGTGGGTTTATGATCAAGTCTATTGTTGGGGTAAATAGCCATGGGTAGCCCAGCCGGCTTCCCCTGGCCCCTCAGAAAAAATTATGAGCCCATCCGGCTCATAAGAAGACTCAAGACCTGGGCCGCCTCCCCCCTAGCCGACTACCTTCCTGGCCGGCTTCGGGGGCGGCCCGCCCTTTACCCTCATGAAGAAAGCTGTGGAGGGCCGGCTACGGCAAGGCCGGCTACGAGAGGCCGGTTACAACTAGGCCGGCTACAGCCAGGCCGGCTCCCATAAAGCAGTCAATGCCGTACCCGCAATGTACGCGTCCACTCTGCGATGATGAAGCGGGGCGTGGCAACAGTGGAGCCTGCCACCCCCAAAACCAGGAGCGCGCCTGGTACAGCGCGCCGTGCGGGCAGCCACGGCCCACCCGTCGCGGCACTGTAGCCACGGTGGCTCTGACACCATCCACGACGGGCCGCCAGCGTGGCCCCCGAGGCGGTGGGCCCCTTCGGGCAGAGAGATGCCGAAGGCGGCCGCACCTTCTCTCAAGCCGGCAAGATAGAGGGCCGGCTTCCCATAGCCGGCCTGCCACCCTCCTCGAAGGAGACGCCCATTAAGGAGGCAAGATGCGGCGGGGCTACAGTAATCGCCCGCCAAGGCGGCGTTACTATAGCCACGCTTACCCCGACCAACCCTGCGTCAACAACACGGAGCAACAGTAACCAGCGATGGCCTTTGGAGTGGTTTTATATGGAGGACATCCCCCTTCCACACCCTGTTCGGCGGGGTCTTCCTGAGTTCAACAATGCTCCTCTGAAGAAACGCCGAAGCTGGCGCCCAAGAAGCCCCCAGGAGGAAGACAACGGAGAAGTCCTTTACCTGATGAACCGGATTAAAGCGCTGGCTCAATCGGGATTGACAATAATCGAGGTTATGTCAATATGCATAACATGGGGAGTGCAGCCACTTCAATATCGAGGGCACCCCCTGTGGTGTTTTAACGGGGAAGATGACGCCACCCATTGCGGGCATAAGGGACTAGACTCCACTGCTGCTTTAGCAAAAATTCTGTCCGAGTTGTTCAAGGGAGAGGAAGAGGAGTTCATCCGTATCAAGCCACGGGATGGATTCTCCATGTACAACCCTCCAAGCTGGGTGAGTTATACCTCTTTACTCCCGTTCTTCCCGCATTTTTCGTCGTAGGTACTCACCTTGCCATTTTACGGCAGGAACTGTGAAAAGCTGTAAGGGAGGTCAACAGCCCATCTCCATAACCAAAGGACCCTGGCCGGGCCCTCGGTCCCGGACTCGAAGAGGATCCGGACATATTCATGGAGCTGATAGATAGGCAATTCTATCAATTGAGCTGCGATGACACCATGGTGGCCATAACGGCCGACTATCCCGGACTGCTCCCTGCGTCGCACGTAAGAAAAACCAAAATCCCAACTCCCAAAAATAGGATCCCCTTTTAGACACTTCACCTACCATACAAAACGGTGTTTTACAGGGAAGGCATTCAGGATGCCGTGCCGAACCCGCAGCAACTCGCCAATAAGAGGCACCGAAGCCGGGCAGGCCAAAAAGGAAGGCGGTAAGGACGGAGACGCCGGCACAGAGGTATGACACAAAACCTCGCTCGGTGGTTGTCTTCTTTCTCAAAATGCAATGACGTCCATGCTTTTTTAATAGAAAAAACGCTCGCCGGAGTATATCCGGAGAGGCTGCCGATCACGCTTCCACCAGTCGGGCTCCAGGGCTGGACACAAAGGCAGAGGCCAACATGGGGGGGACGCCGGATGCTCCTCCTACAGAGGATGCAGATAGACTATCCGCTACAAATTTAGAAGTTGAGAGCGCCATGAATCATAGGCGTCGCCGGGCCGTACTCCGTGACGCCTGCTTCTCACCAGAGGCATTTGATGCCTTCAATTCTGGAGACGCGTACCTCCGTGCTGCTCAAAATGGTCTAGCCAGAGCCACGGACCAGTATGTAAGGGATATACGGGTAAGAAAATCTGATGATTATATGTATCAGTAGCCCCTAAGACTTGAAAAAGTTGACACAACTGATTCAAGGATCATTGTTTGTGCGGGTTCTTACAGAGAAGAATTCCCAACTGTCTCAAGAGATGGACGAATGTAAGGACCAGCTGGAAGCCACTGTTGCCGCATTGAAGTAGTCCAAAAAGGGTCCCCCTGGTAACTTTTTTGTCTATTGCGAAGAATATCGGTACCAAGTAGTATGCGGCATGTATGCACACCTAACAATAGATGTTGCAGGTGGCCCCGGAGTGCATCCGGAGGCCGTGGAGGCGGATACGGCACGTGATGATCGACGACAAAATGCTGGCGAGCGCGTGCTGACGTGAGTCGGGCAGGAGAAAAATGATCTCCAAGACGCCAATATCCGGTTGGGCATGGAACTAATGGATGTCCGATCCCAGCTTGCGGACTCCGCGAAGGAGAATAAACGGCTTGAGCGCGGCATTTTTAGTAAGTGCTTGAACGAACTTTTTAAAGGAGTTCGGCAGAGAAGCCTGCTAACAGCGTTATGTCTGCAGGTATGCTGACGGGTCTTCGGGTGATCTTCTACCAGAGCTCTCACAACTGCACGAACAAGTTCGGCAGGTGATGCAGAGTATTGCTCAAGCCTTGTGGCCATCCGCGTCCCCGCTAGGAGGCATGGGGGAGCTTATAGAGAAGCTAAAGGGAGCGCGGCGGCGCTTCCGATTATGGAAAATATCAGCCTGCCAACAAGGTGCAAGGGAAGCCTGGGCTATGGTGAAGACACGATATACCAAGGCTGACCCAAACCACATGGCCGAGGTCGGACCTGTGGGGCTCGATGGGAAAGAGATCCCCGTCAGTTTAGTCTATGATAAAGTAGAATTAGCCGCAAAGTATTCACAACAAGGTTGTAGGCTAGGCAGCCTGTTGGAGGGTATAGAAGAAGAATTTAATCAGTCTTAGTGACTGTGTACTTCAAGTGACATATGTAATGTCCCTAGCCGGATTGTAAATCATTTGTCATGGCGGATGATATGTCTCCAACGTATCTATAATTTTTTATTGCTCCATGCTATATTATCTACTGTTTTGGACTATATTGGGCTTTATTTTCCACTTTTATATTATTTTTGGGACTAACCTATTAACCGGAGGCCCAGCCCAGAATTGCTGTTTTTTTGCCTATTTCAGTGTTTCGAAGAAACGAAATATCAAACGGACTCCAAACAGAATCAAACCTTCGGGAACGTGATTTTCTCACCGAACATGATCCAGGAGACTTGGACCCTACGCCAAGGCATCAGAGAGGCGGTCACGAGGGTGGGGGTGCCCCCCTAGGGCGCGCCCCCTGCCTCGTGGGCCCCTCGATGCTTCACCGACGTACTTCTTCCTCCTATATATACATACGTACCCCCAAACGAACAGAAGAGGAGCCAAAAACCTAATTACACCGCCGCAACTTTCTGTATCCACGAGATCCCATCTTGTGGCCTGTTCCGGAGCTCCGCCGGAGAGGGCCCTAATCACGGAGGGATTCTACATCATCATAGCGTCTCCAATGAAGTGTGAGTAGTTTACCTCAGACCTTTGGGTCCATAGTTAGTAGCTAGATGGCTTCTTCTCTCTTTTTGGATCTCAATACAAAGTTCTCCCCCTCTCTTGTGGAGATCTATTCGATGTAATCTTCTTTTTGCGGTGTGTTTGTTGAGACCGATGAATTGTGGGTTTATGATCAAGTCTATTGTCGGGGTAAATAGCCATGGGTAGCCTAGCCGGCTTCCCCTGGCCCCTCAGAAAAAATTATGAGCCCATCCGGCTCATAAGAAGACTCAAGACCTGGGCCGCCTCCCCCCTAGCCGACTACCTTCCTGGCCGGCTTCGGGGGCGGCCCGCCCTTTAACCTCATGAAGAAAGCTGTGGAGGGCCGGCTACGGCAAGGCCGGCTACGAGAGGCCGGTTACAACTAGGCCGGCTACAGCCAGGCCGGCTCCCATAAAGTAGTCAACGCCGTACCCGCAATGTACGCGTCCACTCTGCGATGATGAAGCGGGGCGTGGCAACAGTGGAGCCTGCCACCCCCAAAACTCGGAGCGCGCCTGGTACAGCGCATCATGCGGGCAGCCACGGCCCGCCCGGAGCGGCACTGTAGCCACGGTGGCTCTGACGCCATCCACGACGGGCCGCCAGCGTGGCCCCCGAGGCGGTGGGCCCCTTCGGGCAGAGAGATGCCGAAGGCGGCCGCACCTCCTCTCAAGCCGGCAAGATAGAGGGCCGGCTTCCCATAGCCGGCCTGCCACCCTCCTCGAAGGAGACGCCCATTAAGGAGGCAAGATGCGGCGGGGCTACAGTAATCGCCCGTCAAGGCGGCGTTACTGTAGCCACGCTTACCCCGACCAAGCCTGCGTCAACAACATGGAGCAACAGTAACCAGCAATGCAGCCCACCGTGCAAGTTTTCTTCCCCGAGTGGCTCGCGAACCCAGATGCCCCGTGCAAGTTCCACAGCGGCGCGAAGCCGTCCAACCACACGACCCGCAAATGCAACTGGCTCGCCCGAATCTCCAAGGGCGAAGGGCTCACGCCGACTCCGCCTGCCGGCCCGCCGCCGCCGGCTCCGCCGCCCAAAGCCGCCCGGCCCGCGGTCGACGCCGTGCAGGATGAGTTCCCCGATGAGCAAGCATCTTATGTTGTCTTCACGAACCAGCCCAGAGACCGGCGCAGCAAGCGCCGAGAGCAACAAGAAATCAATGTGGCCGCCACCAGCCCGGCCGGCCACATGCACTAGTCAGAGAAACCCATCAGTTGGAGCCGGGCCGACCACCCAGAGGTGATGCCGTCCCCCGGCTCCTACGCATTGGTCCTGGAGGCCACCCTTGCAACGGATACACGCGCCGCACGCTTCTCCCGCGTGCTGATCGACGGTGGGAGCAGCATCAACATCCTGTACCGCGACACCATGGAGAAGCTGGGTGTCAAGGCAAAGTAGCTTGCGCCGACTCGAACGGTGTTCCACGGCATCGTACCCGGTTTATCCTGTGCCCCCATCGGCAAGATCAAGATCGATGTACTCTTTGGGGGCAAGGATCATTTCCGCCGGGAAGCAATCTGGTTCGAGGTGGTGGACCTGGAGAGCCCTTACCACGCCTTGCTTGGCCGACCCGCCTTGGCCAAGTTTATGGCGGTCCCCCACTACGCTTACCTCAAGATGAAGATACCAAGCTCCAAGGGTGTCATCACTATCGCCGGCGACTACAAGAAGTCCGCCGACTGCGCCGCGGCCAGCAGCCGGCTGGCCGAATCCCTCGTGATCGCCGCAGAGAAGAAGACGCTGGACAGGGTCGTGGCCCTGGCCAGCAAGCAGCTAAACCAACCCGCCGACTCCAAGGAGTATGATGCCCAAGGATCTTTCCAGCCGGCCAAGGAGACCAGGAAGATACAGCTCAACCCCGAGCACCCCGAGAGGTTTGCCGTCATTGGGGCGAGCCTGGATAGCAAATAGGAAGGCGAGCTCGTCGATTTCCTCCGTCAGAATCGGGAGCCGGCCAAGGAGACCAGGAAGATACAGCTCAACCCCGAGCACCCCGAGAGGTTTGCCGTCATTGGGGCGAGCCTGGATAGCAAATAGGAAGGCGAGCTCGTCGATTTCCTCCGTGAGAATCGGGATATCTTTGCATGGTCCCCCAAGGACATGCCGGCTGTTCCGAAGGATTTCACCGAGCACAAATTGCACGTGCGGGGGGACGCTAAGCCGGTCAAGCAGCCCCTCCACCGACTGTCAGAGGAGAAGAGAAGGATCGTAGGGGAGGAGATAGCCCGGCTTCTCGCAGCCGGCTTCATCATGGAAGTTTTCTTCCCCGAGTGGCTCGCGAACCCGGTTCTCGTGCTGAAAAAGAATAACAAGTGGCGCATGTGTATAGATTACACAAGCCTCAACAAAGCCTGCCCAAAAGATCCCTTCGCTCTGCCCAGGATTGATCAAGTGATAGACTCCAGAGCCGGATGCGAGCTGTTGATCTTCTTGGACGCCTACTCGGGATACCACCAGATAAAGCTGAACCTGGATCACCAACTGAAGACCGCCTTCATCACGCCGTTTGGAGCCTTCTGCTACCTGACTATGACGTTCGGCTTGAGGAATGCCGGCGCCACTTTTCAGTGTTGCATGCAGAAGTGCCTCCTCACGCAGCTCGGCAAGAACGCCCACGTCTATGTGGATGATGTTGTGGTGAAGACGGAGAAGTGTGGCACTCTGCTGGAAGACTTGAAGGAGACATTCGAGAACCTGCGCCGGTTCCGGATCAAGCTCAACCCGGAGAAATGTGTGTTCGGAGTGCCAGTCGGCCAGCTCCTAGGCTTTCTGGTCTCCGAACGCGGCATAGAGTGCAACCCTGTGAAGATCAAGGCCATCGAGAGGATGGCGGTCCCAACCAAGCTCAGAGAGATTCAGAAGTTCACCGGGTGCCTGGCCTCTCTAAACCGCTTCATCAGCCGGCTTGGATAAAAAGCTCTCCCCCTCTACCGCCTCATGAAGAAGAGCACTCACTTTGAGTGGAATGACCAGGCTGACCAAGCTTTCCACGAGCTGAAGAAGATGCTGTCCACGCCGCCTGTCTTGGCGGCACCGAATGAGAAGGAGCCCATTCTCCTATATATTGCCGCCACTAGCCGGGTGGTCAGCATCGTCATTGTGGTCGAACGCCCCGAAGAAGGCCGAGCCCAGCCGGTCCAGAGGCCGGTTTATTACCAGAGCGAGGTGCTGTCCGCCTCGAAACAAAATTACCCGCACTATCAAAAGATGTGCTATGGCGTGTACTTCGCCGCCAAGAAGCTGAAGCCGTACTTTCAAGAGCATCCCATCACGGTCGTATGCACTGCCCCGCTGGCCGAGATCATAGGCAGCCGGGATGCATCCGGCCGGGTGGCTAAATGGGCCATCGAGCTGGCCCCCTACACGATCTTCTACCAACCCCGCACCGCCATCAAGACGCAAGCGCTGGCCGACTTCCTTGTCGACTGGGCCGAGACCCAGTACTTACCACCAGCGCCCGACTCCACCCATTGGCGCATGCACTTTGACGGATCAAAGATGCGCACCTGCTTGAGAGCCGGCGTCGTCCTTACCTCTCCAAAGGGCAACAAGCTCAGATACACGCTGCAGATCCACTTCGCCGCCTCCAACAACGTAGCCGAGTACGAAGCGCTCATACACGGGCTCCGGCTTGCCAAGGAACTCGGCATCCGCCGGATCCTGTGCTATGGCGACTCGGATTTGGTGGTGCAGCAATCTTCCGGCGACTGGGACGCCAAGGACGCAAACATGGCGAGCTATCGCTTCCTAGTGCAGCAAATCAGCGGATACTTCGACGGGTGTGAATTCCTTCATGTACCACGAGCCGACAACGAGCCAGCAGATGCTCTGGCCCGAATAGGCTCCACGCGGCAAGCAATACCAACCGGCGTCGCCCTATAGCGCCTCCTCAAGCCATCAATCAAGCCGTCTCCGGAATCCGACTCCATCTTCGTGCCGCCTAACCCCGAGGAGGCCGGGTCCGGCTTGAAGAATCAAGCAGCCGGCCCGGGGACTTCAATATTCGGCTCGGGGACTGCAGTACCCGGCTCAGGGACTGCCGCACCCGGCTCGGGGACTGCGGTAGCCGGCCCGGGGACTTCTTCAGCACAGCAAGCTGCGGCCGACTCCAGCGCTGCATTACCCAGCCCACCCACCCCGGTGGCGGTAGCCTCATTGGTAGCAGAGGAAGTCGCCGCTCCATCATGGGCCCAAACCATCCGCAACTTTTTGGTGAACCAAGATCTGCCGGCTGACAAAAACGAAGCAAGACAAGTCCAGTGCCGAGCTGGAGCATACACAATCGTCAACAGAGAGCTTGTCAAGCACAGCGCCACCGGAGTCTCGCAGCGATGCGTCGAGCAGGAGAAGGGCATCGCGATCCTCAGGGATATACACCAAGGAGAATGCGGCCACCACGCCGCATCAAGATCACTTGTCGCCAAAGCCTTCCGCCACGGTTTCTTCTGGCCGACTGCTTTGGACGACGCCAAAGAGCTAGTCAAACACTGCAAAGGCTGCCAGCTTTTTAGCTCACAGCAACACATGCCGGCTTCGGCACTCAAGACCATTCCCATCACCTAGCCCTTTGCCGTCTGGGGATTGGATATGGTGGGCCCATTCAAGACGGCGCGCGGTGGCATGACACATTTGCTCGTCGCCGTCGACAAATTCACCAAGTGGATAGAGCCAAAGCCGATCAAGAAGCTGAATGGGCCGACTGCAGTGACTTCCATTGCAGATATAACAACCCGGTACGGCATACCCCATAGCATCATCACCAACAACGGCACGAACTTTGCCAAAGGTGCCTTGGCACGGTTCTGCGCTGCGCAAGGTATCCGGCTGGACCTTGTGTCAGTCGCCCACCCGCAGTCAAACGGCCAAGTAGAGCGAGCAAATGGCCTCATTTTGTCCGGCATCAAGCCCCGACTGGTCGTACCTCTGGAGCGTTCAGCCGGCCGCTGGCTCGATGAGCTGCCGGCTGTCCTATGGAGTCTGCGTACTACCCCCAACAGATCAACCGGCTTCACTCCCTTCTTCCTTGTATATGGTGCCGAGGCAGTCATCCCAACAGATATCGAGTTCGACTCGCCTCCGGTAACCATGTACACGGAAGCGGAGGCCAAAGAAGCAAGAGAAGACGACGTCGACCTGCTGGAAGAAGGCCGGCTGTTAGCCCTCAGCTGGTCTGCCATCTACCAGCAGGGTTTGCGCCGCTATCACAGCCGGAGGGTCCGACCAAGATCCTTCCAGGAGGGCGACCTTGTGCTCCGGCTGATCTAGCGAACAGCCGGCCAGCACAAGCTCGCAGCCCCCTGGGAAGGCCCCTTCATCGTCAGCAGAGCCTTAGGCAACGATGCCTACTACCTCATCGACGCGTAGAAGCCGAAGGCACGCAAGAGAGACGACTCCGGCAAGGAGTCGGAGCAACCATGGAACGCAAATCTCCTTCAGAAGTTTTACAGTTAAAATGCAGTATGTATCATGCCCACTTTTGTATTAAGTACGAACCAGTAGGCTCCCCGAGAAAGACTCGGGGACTGCCATCCTTTATTTTATAAATGAAAGTTATCATGCGTATGATATCACCTGTTCATTTATTTTGTCCGGTACCGGGTTCGACGAGTCGGCCCGGGGACTGGCCGACTGGAGTTATATTAGGAGCCCTACCCACAGTCAGACAAGTAATGTGCCGACACCCAGGCTTGGCTCTTGCCAAAATCGCAGCTCGAAGAACCGACTGCCCGGCTGGCGAGAGTCACAAGCCGGAAAGGGTGCGCACACAAAAAACGGCTAGGGACTAAACAGGCTTATATATAACAAAAGCCGGCTTGCTGCCTCCCGCCGGCCGCCTACCAGAGTAGCCGGCCGGCCGGCTTACATTCAGTCTGCTTCAAATCCAAGAAAGCTCGAGTACTTGCCTTCCCAAAGAGGGAAGGCGGCAAAGGAAAGAGCCTAAGGACAAAAAAAGTGCACTTGAATGAAAGCCAACACATGCATATATTAATATTTACACAAAGGACCTCCAGAGAGGTCGACATCCAACATTGTTCGATACACCCCAAGTGGGCGGAATTGCGGAAACTTAAAATTGTTCGAAAAAAGCAAAACAGGAACGGCAGATCAAGCTGGCGGGGCCGCGGACGAGCCGGGCTGGGCGGTGGAAGCAGTCGTGCCGGCTGGAGGAGCGGCCGGCTGGCCAACCTCGGCTTGATCATCGCCTCCGGCAGAGGGCGCGCTCCCGCGTGGCTCGTTGCTGGAGGCACGGTCGGCTGGAGGGCGGTCGGCCGTCTCACCAGTCGGCTCGGCGTCTTCGCCATCCTCCTCCTCCTCGTCGTCCTCGCCCTCGTCGCTGGAGGCGATCTCCTCGGCCGATTCCTTGCCGTCCGCCGGGTTCAGCCCGAACCATTCCTCCGGCTGGGCGGCGCCATCATCGTTGAGCTCCGGTGCGAAGACGCTGGTGTCGGTGCACTCGGCGATCGTCGAGGCACGTTGCGTGATCACCGGCCGCACCTCCTCCAACTCCGCGTCGGCTTCCGACCGCCAAGTCCGTAGCTGGTCCAGGCTTAGCCCGGGGTACCACGCGCGGACGAACTCCAGCGCACGCCCGGCTCCAAGACGGGCTGCGGACGCCTTCCAGGCCTCGAGGCGGCCGACTACGACTTCGAGCCAGTCGGCCGTCCGGCTTGGGGTGCGGGGAATCATCTGGCTGGGCCAGAGCGCGGCCAGCACCGTCGCCCCGGCACGTTGGAGCCGGCGGAGCAACCGATGGGCCGGCTGCAGCCGTGCCTGGATGGCGATGAGCTGCTCCGACAGCGTCCGATTCGCATCCGGCGGAATCACAACTCCGGCTTGACGGCGCGCCTCGCGGTGAGCCTCGATGGCTTGGGCGGCGAGGACGGATTGGCCGGGAAAGTACTCTGCACAAGAGAGCAAACACAAGTCAAAACAAAACCACAGGCGGCTGGTAGATGGAGGAAGGGCAAGAAAGACGGCCTACCATCGATAAGATCCTCGACCCGGCCGAAGCCTTCTTCCAGTGTCTGGCGCGTCTCGGCCCAGCTCGCCTCCCTGGCCTTGAACTCCGCCTTCAGGGCAGCCTCGCCGTCCTGCGCCTTTTGCAGGGCCGCCTTATGGCTCTCCTCTTGGTCGGCCAGTTTCTTGGCCAGGCGGTCGCGCTCCTGAACCAAGTCAGCGTACTCGGTGTCCTTGGCACGAAGAGCGGCCTACACTTCACCGAGTTCCCTCCGCAAGTCGGCGTTGGCCTCTGCGCGAGCAAAAGACAAAGAGAAAAAGTCAGTAAGGGAAAAGTCGTCAAGGAAGATCCGACCCGACTGCGCTGCAGTCGGCCCGAATCTCGGGGACTACACCCAGTGGGTGCGCTGTCGCGCCCCCACGAGAAACAAATAAAGACAAAACACTTACGCCGGCTGCTGGCAAGGTCTTCGGTCCTCCGGCTCAGCTCCCGAGCCTGGGAGTTGAAGGCGGCGGCACGAGAATTGTGATAATCCTAGAGATCAGAAAAACAGTCAAGATAGTCGTCGAGTAAGATCCGACCCGACTGCGCTGCAGTCGGCCCGGATCTCGGGGACTACACCCAGTGGGTGCGCTAGCGCGCCCCCACGGAAAAAATTCAGAGGACCAGAGCGGTCAACGAGTGAAGACTTACCCGGATTGCAGACCGCGTCGACAGAAACTCCTGAGTGAATTGCCTCAGGAGGCCGGCCTGTGCCTGCAGCCGGCTCCGAACCCCTTGGGCCGCGGCATTCAGCTCGCCGCTTCCTCCGCTGGGAGTCCACCCGGACGTGGCGGAGCTGGCCGCCTCCAAGGCGTCTGCCGTCTGCTCGGCACCCGCGGCTCGGCGCGTATCCGGCGGGGCTGTGCCCCCTCCAGCATGCCGGCCCGCCGCCAGCTCGATCTCAAGACCGGCTCCGGCCTCGGGCGCGGTCCGGGCCGGCTCCTCCGGCACCGCCGACGACTGGCCGCCTTCGCCCGCTCCGGCTGGCGCTGTCGGCGGCGTCCTCTCCGCGGAGATCTTGATGAGTTCGTCCCTCTGCACCGGCGGCTGTTCAGGGGCGATCTCCTCCGCTGTGGGCAGAGGGATGTCCGGATCCAAGGTGTGGAGGGGGATGGCGAGCTGCGGAGGCCGGCTACGCGCACCCTCCGCCTCCGTCTCTACGCTCGCTCGCCCCGTCGCCGTCCGGGCGGCCTCCCGCTCCGCCGCCTCCCGCTCCGCCGCCTCCCTCTCTCGACGCGCCTCACGAGCGTTGCGCTCCGTGGCTGCTGCAAGTTCGGCGCGGGGGTCCACGCGGCGGTACCCTGAGGACCCAGCACCCGGCCCGACCACGGAGCCGCCTGGGCATCGCTCGAGGGAGAGCGGCGCCCTGCTCAAGAAATCAGAGAAGAATTCAAGCAAAGGAAGACTTCAAAATAACAAGCACGTAAGCGGCTAGAAGGCTTATGCGGAAACTGACGGAGGCTTCTTCACCGCCTTCCGGAAGCGGGCCGCCTTCGCCGCCGCCTCGTCACGCTTCGTGGCCGCGGCGGAGGCCTTCGACTTCTTCGGCCGGCTTCCGAAGAGAGGGAGCGCGGCCCGGCGTTTCCCCTTTCCACCACCGGCAGCCGGCGTGGCGGACGAGCCCGCGCTGTGGCGGTCGGTTGCCGGCTGGTGGCGCGGGATTTCTTCGGCGTCGAAATCGTCCGGCCAGTCGTCGAAACTGGCCGAGAGCCCCGTGCCGCCGGGCTCGGCGACGTCCCCCGTGGCGGCGTCCTCCATGGCGACTGCGGCCAGGTCCGGGTCGTCGAGGTCATCCACCGTGCAGTCCGGGGCATACTCGCGTTCGACTCCTGCCGCTCCGGCTGGCGGCGGGAGGAGAGGGTTCTGATAAAAGAAAAAGAGAAGAGCCGCCTGGTCAGAAGCCGGCTGGATCAAGCCGGCAGACGACAAGAAGAAGGACTTACCACAGGCGGAGGATGGGCACGGGAGTACGGCGCCTTGCCGAATTGCCACTCGTCGGTGAGCTTCAGGTTGGCGATGTAGTTCACCATCAGAGCCACCTCGGCATGGGGCATCTCCCACGTGCTCAGCCGGCAAGGGTCGAACCGGCCGCTCATCTGGCACATCATGTGGGGCCGGCTTTGGAGGGGGAGAATCCGGCGCTCGACGAAGGCGGCTACCAGGTCGGCTGCGTGCAGGCCTTCCGACTGGATCATCACCCGAAGCCGGGCGATGGAGGCGTTCCCAGCCGGAGACAAGGACTTGGACCGGTAGCCCCAAGACGGCCGCCTCCCAGCCGGCGGGCCGGCTACGTAAGCCGGCATATTGACGTAGTCGCCGTGCGGGGCGACGTTCTTGACGTAGAAGTAGGATTTCTGCCAGAGATTGACAGACTGGATTAGAGGGATGTGAGGGAAGGGGTTGTCGTCGCTTGCCCTCTTCATCGCGATGAAGGCCCCACAGGGAGCCGGCACGCCGGCGGAGACGGTGCCGAGCTTGTTCTGGAAGAGCTCCGCCCAGAGCTCCAGCGTCGGCAGCACCCCCAAGAAACCTTTGCAGAGGGAAACGAAGGCCGACAGCTGCATCACAGTGTTGGGCGTGACGTGATGCGGCTGGAGGTTGTAGAATTCGAGGAAAGATCACATGAAGCTGCTCGCCGGGAAGCCGAAGCCACGCAAGAAGTGCGTGCGGAAGACGACGCGCTCGCCTTCCTCCGGCGCCGGCAAGACCTCCGTCTCCGGCACCAGACGCACCTGCACGAGGTTGGCGGCGGGCAGGCGCCGGGTCTGGCGGAGGAATTCGATGTGGTCCTCGTGGACGTTGGACCCGTCCCACGAGCTTGATAGCGCCAGGGACATGGCGGCGTGGGCGGGCTGCGGCGCGAGACTGCGTCGGGCGCGAGGAAGAAGAAGGAGAAGAAGAGGAGCAAGGAGAGACGGGGAGCGGGGGAGCGAACGGGCCTTTGCCTCTCCCCCTCCCCCCTACTTGTAGGCGCGTGCGCCAGAGCCGAGGAGGCGCGGCGTGGGGGATCGTGGGGATCGATCATGCCCATCTCCCCCACGCCCGCGTTAATTACGCGCCTTGATGACGCGAAGAAACGGCCGCGGGGAGGCGAGCAGTCCCCTCGGGCCACAGAAGATCTGCGCCCGGGCCGAGGCCAGGGAGTGGCGGGCCCGGGCCTGCGGCGGCGTCCCGTCGCGCGCGTGCGACGGCAGGACTTCCCCGCCACGTGGCCCGTCGTGGGGCCCGCGGCCAGCCCGCGGGTCAACCACGGTCACCTTGATAACCAAAAAGTTCTCCGAAGTCGGCCTGCGACGGCGAGGTCGGCTCCTCTGGGTATGAAGCCGGCCAAGCTTCCCATCCTTCCATCCGCCGTGAAGCTCGCCCGGCTTCGGGGACTACTGTCGGGGTAAATAGCCATGGGTAGCCCAGCCGGCTTCCCCTGGCCCCTTAGAAAAAATTATGAGCCCATCCGGCTCATAAGAAGACTCAAGACCTGGGCCGCCTCCCCCCTAGCCGACTACCTTCCTGGCCGGCTTCGGGGGCGGCCCGCCCTTTACCCTCATGAAGAAAGCTGTGGAGGGCCGGCTACGGCAAGGCCGGCTACGAGAGGCCGGTTACAACTAGGCCGGCTACAGCCAGGCCGGCTCCCATAAAGCAGTCAACGCTGTACCCACAATGTACGCGTCCACTCTGCGATGATGAAGCGGGGCGTGGCAACAGTGGAGCCTGCCACCCCCAAACCCGGAGCGCGCCTGGTACAGCGCGCCGTGCGGGCAGCCATGGCCCGCCCGGCGCGGCACTGTAGCCATGGTGGCTCTGACGCCATCCACGACGGGCCGCCAGCGTGGCCCCCGAGGCGGTGGGCCCCTTCGGGCAGAGAGATGCCGAAGGCGGCCGCACCTCCTCTCAAGCCGGCAAGATAGAGGGCCGGCTTTCCATAGCCGGCCTGCCACCCTCCTCGAAGGAGACGCCCATTAAGGAGGCAAGATGCGGCAGGGCTACAGTAATTGCCCGCCAAGGCGGCGTTACTGTAGCCACGCTACCCCGACCAAGCCTGCGTCAACAACACGGAGCAACAGTAACCAGCAGCCGACCAGGCCCTGGCCGGTGGGGCCGGCCTGTCGACCCAGGAGCCGGCAGCCGGCGGGACCCACCAGCCGGCGGGCCCCAGGAGCCGGCGGAGAAGCCGGCGAGCATAGTCACAGACAGCTGGGCCCAGCGCCCAGTCGGATTACCATTGTACCCCCGGCGGTAGGCCTATATAAACCCCCCGGTGCACCCATGCAAAGGGTTGGACTCTCATTCTAGACCTAGACACCATACAAGGAGAGGGAGCAGGCTGAGCTGAGCCCTTCTTCCTCCTTCCACCCAAAACAGCTCAAGGAGCATTGTAGCTACTTGTTCACTTAGCAACCATGCGGAGACCCCACAGAGCAGCAGTAGGGGTGTTATCTCCCCGGAGAGCCCTGAAGCTGGGTAATATTCGCCGGCGTGCATGTCTTTGCCTCATCCCATTTCCAGGCACCGACGATGTTCTATTGGCCCCCGCAATGATAAGCCACCCATTGGCATATGTCGCTCCTACCACCCGACATCTATCTATGAATAATATTTGAATCTTCTCTGAATTATTTTATGTATGATTGGTTATCTTTGCAAGTCTCTTTGAATTATCCGTTTGGTTTGGCCAACTAGATTGGTAGTTCTTGCCATGGGAGAAGTGCTTAGCTTTGGATTCGATCTTGCGGTGTCCTTTCCCAGTGACAGAAGGGGCAACAAGGCACGTATTGCATCGTTGCCATCAAGGATAACAAGATGGGGTTTATTTCATATTGCATGAATTTATCTCTCTACATCATGTCATCTTGCTTAAGGCGTTACTCTGTTTTAACTTAATACTCTAGATGCATGCTGGATAGCGGTCTATGAGTGGAGTAATAGTAGTAGATGCAGAATCGTTTTGGTCTACTTGTCACGGACGTGATGCCTATATACATGATCATGCCTAGATATTCTCATAACTATGCTCAATTCTGTCAATTGCTCAACAGTAATTTGTTCACCCACCGTAGAATACTTATGCTCTTAAGAGAAGCCACTAGTGAAACCTATGACCCCCGGGTTTATTCTCATCATATCAATCTCCATCACTTTAATCTTGCTTTGCTTTTTTACTTTGCCTTTACTTTTTACTTTGCATCTTTATACAAAAAATACCAAAAATATTATATCTATCAGATCTCACTCTCGTAAGTGACCGTGAAGGGATTGACAACCCCTAATCGCGTTGGTTGTGAGTAGCTATCGTTTTGTGCAGGTAAGAGGGACTTGAGCGTGGCCTCCTACTGGATTGATACCTTGGTTCTCAAAAACTGAGGGAAATACTTACGCTACTTTGCTGCATCATCCCTTCCTCTTCGGAGAAAACCAACGCAAGCTCAAGAGGTAGCAAGAAGGATTTTTGGTGCCGTTGCCGGGGAGTCTACGCAAAAAGTCAACATACCAAGTACCCATCACAATCCCTATCTCTCGCATTACATTATTTGCCATTCGCCTCTCGTTTTCCTCTTGCCCACTTCACCCTTGCCATTGTATTCGCCCTCTCTCTCTATCCTCCCTCTCTATTTGCCTCTTTTGCCCATTTGCTCTTGTTTGCTTGTGTGTTAGATTGCTTGTTTGTCGCGATGGCTCAAGATACTACCAAATTGTGTGACTTCACCAATACCAATAATAATGATTTCCTTAGCACTCTGATTGCTCCTCTTACCGATGTTGAATCTTGTGAAATTAATACTGCTTTGTTGAATCTTGTTATGAAAGATCAATTCGCCGGCCATCCTAGTGAAGATGCCGCTACTCATCTGAATAGCTTCGTTGATTTATGTGATATGCAAAAGAAAAAAGATGTCAATAATGATGTCGTTAAATTGAAGCTATTTCCTTTTTCGCTTAGAGATCGTGCTAAAGCTTGGTTTTTGTCTTTGCCTAAAAATAGTATTGATTCTTGGAACAAGTGCGAAGATGCTTTTATCTCTAAGTATTTCCCTCCCGCTAAGATCATCTCTCTTAGAAACGATATTATGAACTTTAAGCAACTTGATCATGAACATGTTGCACAAGCTTCGTGTACGGCGCTAGGCGTAGAATCTTCGGAGTCTGGCTGCGTTCCATGGGTTTGGCTCGAGTCGATTATTCAATGCATCCTGCAGATGGTATGCTCCACCGGTCAGAACCTGGTCGATAATGAAGGGACCTTCCCATTTGGTCTTGAGCTTGTTCTTTTTCTTCTCCGGCAGGCATAGAACTAGTTCGCCAATGTTATAGGTTTTGGCCCGCACTTCTCTGCTTTGATACCTTCGAGCCTGTTGCTGATAGAATGCGGAGCTAGCTTTTCCCACGTAGCGCTCCTCCTCCAGGGCATCCAAACTGTCCTGCCGATCAAGCTCGGCCTCTCTTTCTTCATACATGTGCACTCGAGGTGAGTCATGAATTATGTCGCAAGGCAACACCACCTTACCGTTGTACACCATAAAAAATGGTGTGTATCCGGTAGTGCGATTCGGCGTGGTCCGCAGCCCCCATAGTACGAAGTCGAGCTCCTCTACCCAATGAGCGTCTGATGCCTTTAAAGACCGGACTAATCGGGGTTTAATGCCGCTCATGATAAGACTATTCGCTCGTATGACTTGACCGTTAGTTTGCAGATGATAGACAGAAGCATAATTGAGCTTGATGCCCATGTTGCTGCATCAAAGTTTCACTTTGTCGGTTGTAAAGTTCGTGCCGTTGTCAGTGATGATGTTGTGGGGGACGCCATAACGGTGTACAACCCCGGATATGAAGTCTATCACCGGTCCGGATTCAGCCATTTTGACAGGTTTGGCTTCTATCCATTTGGTGAATTTATCCACCATGACCAGTAAGTATTTTCTCTTATGGGTTCCCCCTTTGAGGGGTCCGACCATATCGAGCCCCAGACCGCAAAGGGCAAGTAATGGCGATTGTTTGGAGGGCGGTAGGTGGCATGTGGCTTTGGTTTGCAAAAAGCTGGCAACCGACACAATGCTGTACCAAATGTTGTTCATCTGCCCGGACCGTCGGCCAATAAAAACCTGTACGGAAGGCCTTGCTTACAAGGGCCCGGGCTGTGGCGTGGTGGCCGCCGAGTCTGGCATGAATTTCTGCTAAAAGCTTCCGGCCTTCCTCTTCGGAGATGCACCTTTGAAGGACTCTGGTTGTGCTTTTCTTATAAAGCTCTCCCTCATGGACCTTGTAGGCTTTAGATCGCCGCACTATGCAGCGGGCCTCGTTTTGGTCCTCGGGTAATTCCTGTCTGGTTAGGTAGGCTAGGAATGGTTCTATCCATGGGGCCATGACGGCCATTATCACGTGGGCTGAAGGTGTTATTTCGGTGGCTATCGGTGTCAAAACCGGCGGATCTCGGGTAGGGGGTCCCGAACTGTGCGTCTAGGCCGGATGGTAACAGGAGACAAGGGACACGAAGTTTTACCCAGGTTCGGGCCCTCTCGATGGAGGTAAAACCCTACGTCCTGCTTGATTAATATTGATGATATGGGTAGTACAAGAGTAGATCTACCACAAGATCGAGGAGGCTAAACCCTAGAAGCTAGCCTATGGTATGATTGTTGATGTGTACATTGTCCTACGAACTAAAACCCTCCGATTTATATAGACACCGGAGGGGGATAGGGTTACACAAGGTCGGTTACAAAGGAGGAGATACACATATCCGTATTTCCTAGCTTGCCTTCCACGCGAAGTAGAGTTCTATCCGGACACGAGACGAAGTCTTCAACCTTGTATCTTCATAATCCAACAGTCCGGCCAAAGGATATAGTCCAGCTGTCTGGACACCCCCTAATCGAGGACTCCCTCAGTAGCCCCCGAACCAGGCTTCAATGACGATGAGTCCGGCGCGCGGATTGTCTTCGACATTGCAAGGCGGGTTCTCCTCCAAATTCCGTGTACCTGTTGAATAAAGTCCGGTTTCTTGCAGATGTTTGTGCTCCTTGGCTTCTACGCCCAATAATGGTCGCTTCCCACGTGTCAAACGAATATGAAAAGTCTGAGTGTTTCTACATTCACACCCCTAGCCGCGTAAATGAGCTACCCTATTTAAGGGGACGAGGATTTAGATCCAATCCACACCTTCTCCCCTCCGCGAGTGTTCAGCAGAGCGCATCTGACAAAGGTCCATTCCACCATGGCCAGCCGTCGCAACTCCTCCCCTCGCCCTTCCAGGCCTAAGCCTGGATATTGGGAGAGATGTTCCATCCCGCATAGCGAGCTAGTGAGGCTCCAGACCAAGGGATTTCTCCCCCGGCCTATATGGTCCCGGTTCGAGCCGGTCTTGCCGTCTACAACGGCGGAGAGCAAGCAGAGAATGCCCCTAATCCCTCAAAAGGAGAGCGGGTGTGCCTCGTCCCTTACTTAATAAGGGGGCTCGGATTTCCAATCCATCCGTTTCTCTGGGGACTACTGGAGTTTTACGGCCTCCAGCTACATCATCTCACGCCTGCCTCAGTATTGCATATCGCGGGCTTTGTAGCCCTCTGCGAGCTGTTCTTGGGTGTTGAAGCTCATTTCGGACTGTGGAAGGAGCTATTCTGCCTCGTGCCCCGTTCCAAGAAGGGGTCAATGTATCAAGTGGGCGGAGCCGAAGTGTGGCGCATCGCCGGGACCAGATATCTGTCCGGAACCCCAAAGAAGGCGTCCGAAGACTGGCCCTCGGAATGGTTTTATATAGAAGACATCCCGCTGCCGGATCCTATCCGGATCGGCCTCCCTGAATTCAACAGTGCTCCCTTAAAGAAGCGACTAAGCTGGCGCCCACGGAGCCCTCAGAGGGAAAGTGACAGGGACATCATTTACCTGATGGTCCGAATAAGATTGTTAGCCCATTCCGGACTAACCATGATCGGGGTTATGGCCGAATGCATTATGCGGGGGGTGCAGCCGCTTCAGTATAGAAGCCACCCCATGTGGGACTTCAACGGGGAGGACGACGCCACCCGCTACGGCCGTAAGGGGCCAGATTCAGCTGCCGCTCTACTAAAGATCTTGTCCACTTTGTATAAGGGAGGGGAGGAGGAATTTCTCCGCGTCAACCCTCAGGGTGGATTCTCCATGCACAATCCCCCAAGCTGGGTAAGCAGCCGTATTTACTTGTCCATCCGTTTTGTATTCCCATTGTTAAATATTCAGTCTGATGACTTCAACGCAGGAACAGCGCCGGGCTGTTAAGGAAATAAGCAGCCCTCCTCCACAACCCGAGGACCCAGGACGGTCCCTCGACCCGGCCTCTCAAGAGGATCCGGACAAATCTGTGGAGCTGATTGATGGAGTGTTCCATCAATTGAGTAAGGACAACGCCTTGGTGGCCATTACAGCCGATTACCCAGGGCTAATCCTGACCCCCCAGGTAACTGAGATCGAAGTCCTAGTACCCCGAATAGGTGTCCGCCCACTCGTGTTTTCAGTTTCCTGATTACAACCGAACTTTGCAGGGGAGGTTTTTAAGGCGGAAGGCCGAACCTGCGGCGACAAGCCAACGAGGGGCCGTAGGGCCCCGCGAGCAGAAAAGGAGTGCAGTCCGGACTGAGGCGTCAGCGCAAAGGTATGGCGCGCCCCCTTATCCTAGGTGTTATACCTTCGAGGCACATTGACACTCGCACTCTCTTCAGGACAAAGAGACCTCGCCGGACTATATCCGGAGAGGCTGCCAATCGCGCCTCCACCAGCCAGGCTCCAAATCCTGGTCCGGAGGCGGAGGCGAACGCAAGGCGTGCGCCAGACGCTCCTTCGACGGAGGATGTGGACGGGTTGTCTGCCACCAACTCTGAGGTGGAGAGTGCCATGAACCACAAGCATCGCCGGATAATTCTTCGCGACGCTTGTTTCTCCCAAGGGGCGTTAGATGCCTTCAACTCGGGAGATGCATACCTCTGTGCCGCTCAAAATGGTCTAGCCAGAGCCACGGAGCAATATGTAAAAGACATACGGGGAAGAAAATTCTGGTAATTATATATATATATATATATATATATATATATATATATATATATATATATATATACCAGTAGCCCCCGAGACTTGAAACAGTTAGAATAACTTGTTTAAGGATCATTTGTTATGCAAGTTCTTACAGAAAAGAATTCCCTACTGTCCAAGGAGCTGGAAGAGTGCAAAGCCCAACTTGAGGCCGCACTAGCCGCGGCAGGGGAGCCCAAGGAGACCCCCTCTGGTAATATACACTTCGAATGATAAGTATTTTGCGAAGCACGGCATGGGTGCGAATCTGACAAATGAAATTGCAGATGGCGCCGGATTGAATCCGGAAAGGCAACACCTCCTACGCCAGATAAAGGCTGGTGAGAAGGTGCTAACAAAGGTGAGGCGGGAGAAGAACGATCTCCAAGATGCCAATACCAAGTTGGGCGTCGAGCTGAAAGATGTTCATGCCCAGCTGTCAGACTCCGTGAAGGAGAATCAGCGGCTTCGGCGCGGCATATTTAGTAAGTGCTTGAACGAACCTTTAAAAGAAAGTTCGGCGGGGAAGTCGACTAATAGAGCAATGTCTGTAGGTGTGCTAACAGGTCGTTCTACAGAGGAGATGCCCGGTTCTACGGGTGACCTTCTTCCCGAGCTCTCGCAACTACTCGATCGAGTTCGGCAGGCGATGCAAGGCGTTGCCCAGGCCCTGTGCCATCCATCTCCATGCCCGAAGGTCTTGGAGAGCTTGCGGAGAAGCTAAAGGGAGCACGGTGGTGCTTCTGCTTGTGGAAGATATCAGCCTGCCATCAAGGCACTAGGAGGCCTGGGCCATGGTGAAGACGCGGTACGCAAAGGCTGACCCCAACCACATGGCCGAGGTCGGTCCTGTAAGGCCCGATGGGAAGGAGATCCCTGTAAGCTTAGTATATGGCCAAGTAGAGTTGGCCGCAAAGTATTCCTAGCAGGACTGTAAATTAGATAGCCTATTAGATGGTATTGAAGAGGAATACAATCAGTCAAAATGACTATGTAATTTAATTGACATTTATAATGCCTTCTAGCTAGATTGTAGATCATTTGTCATGGCTGACCTTTTCACTTCAGCCTCGGGACCTGACGGTCCGGAGTGTGTCCGAATTCCCATGCGGTTATATAGGAACCGGGGAGTGCATGGAGACCAGGCGTAGGGGTCATTAGGGCTTGCACAGACAAGTGCCCGACTAGTTATGTTATATTACATGGTTACTAAGAAATATCTTCCAGGGAGAATAGTTCCGTTAGGGGTTCCTTTCCCTGGGAGGCATGCCCTAAGGTGCATGTCCATGCTTGTCGGGGGTGTCTGATCCCTCGCACACCTATGGGGATCGGCGGACCGAGCCCCTTTTGGTTCGGCAGGGGGCGGTGGATGCACAAAGAGCAGATCGAGGCGAAACACACGAACGAGATGATCGATTTACCCAGGTTCGGGCCGCACGGATGCGTAAAACCCTACTCCTGCTTTGGTGGTTGTATTGAGTTTTTTCTCGGGAGCGGCGAGTGCTACAGTACACTCAAGCAGCTGGCAAGACCGAGCATGAGAATGGCTGTCCTCCCCCTCTCTGTTGCGCATGGGCCTCCTTTTATATGTCTAAGGGGTCACCGACACGTGGCAACAAAGGCGAGGGCAAAAATGTAAAAGGGGTGGTAGTTGGCTCCACCGCCTACATGTCGCATCCTACCTAACTCTGACGACAGGGGACAAGGGCATTAAATGCCCGTCTGTGTCACCTTGACAGCCCAGAGAGGGACCGCTAGGAACGCCACCGTTTGCCACAATGGTTCCTTGTCAGCGTCTGCTTGCCACCGCATGCCCCCGGATGCACAGCCTCCCGCCACGTACGCCAGGAATGGTCCCAGGGTGACACGTTGGTGGGTGAGCTGGAGCGCGGGCTGTGGGGTAGTAACTTGCCGCGGCAAGTGCCTTGCCGTGGATGTTGTCTCGTCGCGTCCGGGAGCTTGCCGCTCACCGGGTCTTGTCGGGGCGCGCGGTGCGCCGCAGCGAGTCTCTTGAGATGATTTGGTTGTCTTCCCGGCAAGCTCCTCTTGTCGGGGTCTCGTCTCCTTCCCGGCAAGCTCCTCTTGCCGGGGCCTTGTTCCCTTCCCGGCAAGCTCCTCTTGCCGGGGCCTTGTTTCGCTCTTGGGTACTTTGTTCTTGAATGGCTCCAGAGGAACCACGGAGGGTCTTGGCGGTCGCCCGGCAAGCCTTGCCGCGGGTCGCTGCGACTGCCCATGCACAAGTTCCGGGTACTAAGGTACCCCTACTTTAGTACACCGACAGGAGCCCCCGGGCCTGGGCCATACATGGTGCCGAGCGCTGTTGGGCCAGACCCAAAACAGTGCACGGGCACGCGCGGCCTGGGTCACGCCATAACTCATTCCGCATCCACCGCGCTCTCCCCAAACAGCACGCGTCAAACGCGGCATCGTGGGAGAGATCATGGGCGGTTTTCAAGGTGCCCACTCCCCACGATCACGGGGTGGGGAGAGGCCGCCCCATCCGTTGCCTCGGTTCTGCACGCCTGCCAAGCGGTTCCCATGCACTTGGGGTCGCGGGCGGCGGTGGCGGGAAACGGGGCCTTCGTGGGTCGAGGGAGCGGGTCGGCCCCGGCTCCCCGCGTCTTGATTCGCTGAGCGGGGCGGCCGAGCCCCCACCTCGCTCCTTTATAAGGAGCGGGAGGGGAGGACAGGAGCCCGCATCCTCCCATCTTCTCCTTCCTTCAGCTTCTGCTCCCCTCCCCCCATTCGCCATGGAGAGAGGGAACCCTGGTCCTTCGTCAGTGGCGGCAAGGGTTGCCGCCAGGCAGCGCATCCCTCCCTCTCCCGCACCCGTGCTGGCGGAGCCAGCCGTAAGGGGAAGAGGGAGGGGGCGAGGTCGTGGACGAGGTCGCGGACGAGGCCGTGGCGCTCGGGGAAGAGGTGGACGAGGCGGAGCGTCGGCTTCGCCTCCGCCGGCGCCTCCTCTTCCCGCGGTGGCCCATGCCGGGGACGACCCTTGTGAGTTCTTCGTCAGGCTGCGCCGGGCGCCTCGTCGTCGCCTCCGACTCCTAGATCCGTTCGCGGAAGTGGTGGAGTTGGACCCGCCCGAGACGCTGAGGCTGCAGATGAGGGGCTATGGGATCAGCGGCACGTGGCTCCGTGCCGAATTCCCAACCCCCGGCGTGATGTATCTTGGCCGAGGGTGGAAGACGTTTGCCCGCATCGACAGCTTGACGCCGGGGCTCACCCTCCACTTCAATTGGTGGAGGGCGATCTCCTCTCCGTCAAGGTCTTCGGGTGCTTTGGCGTCCGGGCCCGGTGCTGCGTGGAAAGCTCCTCCGACAGTGAAGGCTCCTCCTCGAGCGAGAGTGACGAGGAGGGGAGCGACAGTGGCGACAAGGGGAGCAGGCGGCAGGATGGTGGGTCCGACTAGGTGTCGGGCGCCGCTCCGTGCGGCACCGACAACCCCATCATCCGGGTCGCCGGCTCCTTGAACTCCCCGGGGGCGTCTCCTTGGGCGGCTGGCGTAGGGAGGCTGCGGAAGAGGAAGAGGGCTGGCGGCAAGGCCGTCAAGCCGGAGTACGAGGGCGTGGTGCCCTCGACAGCGTGCTGACGTCCTGCCGCCTCGTCTTCGAGCCCTGCTTCCGGCGCTGCCATCACCGTCCAGCCTTGACGGCCCCCGGGATGTTCTCTTGGTGTCTTCTGGCACCCGTAGTTCGCCTAGGCGCTCCTTTTGCCCTTTTCGCCTCCTTGACCTACCTCCTGAAAAGAGGGACAGGAAAAGGATTACGGGCATCTTATCTTTTTAATTTGTAAGCCTTCGGGTCTTAGCTGCATTTAAAACTTGTAATCCTCTCTTTTCATGTTTTTCATTCTCTATGGACTGTACCTGCGTGGAATGTTTTAATGAAAAGGGGATGTTTGCCGGGTTACTTGTCTCGCGGGTAGAACCCACGCCAAGGAGCAAATCATTGGTATCTCACAGATAGACACTCCTTCCCCGACAACAGGCCCTGCCGCATACCCACGTCGCTCGACCTTTCTCACGCTCTTGACGGAGGCGGGGACGAGGCGGGTGCGGCCCCTCATTTCATCCCTTTCCTGCCGCGACTACGACCAAAGCTTGGCCCTGGGGCACCAGGGACCAAAGCTAAGGGAGCACGGTGGCTTTCGGGGAGAAACGAGGTTTCGTATTCCCAGTCCAAAAGAGAATGCATGAAGAGGGATGAAAGACTTATCTGAGACCGCAGCCCCCGGCAACTCTGGCTTGTCGTGGGGTGAACCTTGGTACTTGCAGCCCCCGGAAACTCTGGCTTGCTGGGGTTCGGATGCCGGCACGTCCTTCTTCTCCCTTTCGTCCTCATGCGGTCCGACAAGGATATGCAAGCCCTGCGAACCAAAGGAAACGAAGGAAGGACAAAGGGACGCACGCTAGACCTCTAAGTTAGGGGTTAGCTACTGTTAGGCACTATCAACCCTAACCGAGGACTCGACTTGACCTAGCATGCATGTTGTAACTCTGGGCGCCAGCGCTTCATTATCTTGTGCTCAGGGTCTGCGCCTGGCTTTGTACAAAGGATTACATGCAATAGCAGCAAGACTTGTACAAAAGGGTGGTTGTCGGACAGGGTCCGACAACCGCACCTTACGGTTAAAACTTACGAAGAAGCTCGATTTTCCAGGAGTTGCTCACTGGTACGCCATCTTCGGTCTCCAGGCGGACAGCGCCGGGCCTGGTGACTCGTTTCACCTGGTAAGGGCCTTCCCACTTCGGCGTCAACTTGTTGGAATTCTTAGCGGACTGAACGCGCCGAAGAACAAGGTCGCCTTCCTCGAGGCTCCTGGCGTTAACTTTGCGGCTATGATAGCGGCGCAAAGCTTGCTGGTAGCGAGCGGCTCGCACAGCAGCCTGGAGACGATCTTCCTCAAGGAGCAGCGCGTCATCTTGCCGCAGCCGCTCTTGCTCAAGCTCATCATAAGCGAGCACTCGAGGTGACCCGTATACGAGTTCCGTGGGGGTAACTGCCTCCGCTCCATAGACTAGAGCGAAGGGTGTCTGCCCGATGGCTCGATTTGGCGTCGTCCTGATCGACCAAAGAACCACCGGCAGCTCCTCGATCCAGTTGCGTCCGCGCTTGAGCAGCCTGTCAAATGTTCTGGTCTTGAGCCCGCGCAACACTTCAGCATTTGCCCTTTCAGCTTGGCCGTTGCTTCTCGGGTGAGCGACAGAAGCAAAGCAGACCTTGGCGCCGAGATCTTGGACGTATTGCATGAAGGCGCGGCTCGTAAATTGTGTACCGTTGTCGGTAATTATCCTCTTAGGGATCCCGAAACGGCAAACAATTGACCTGAAGAATTTGATCGCGGACAGCGCCGTCACCTTCCTCACTGGTTCCACTTCCGGCCACTTTGTGAACTTGTCGATTGCAACGTACAAGTACTCAAAGCCCCCGACAGCTCGGGGGAAGGGGCCGAGGATATCGAGCCCCCAGACCGAAAATGGCCAGGATAAAGGGATCGTTTGGAGAGCTTGAGCTGGCTGATGTATCTGCTTGGAATGGAACTGGCATGCTTCACACTTGGTTGCTTGTGCAGTTGCATCCTGGAGGGCTGTCGGCCAGAAGAAGCCTTGCCGGAATGCTTTTCCGACAAGAGCTCTCGCGCCAATGTGGTGACCACATATGCCTCCGTGTATCTCTGCCAACAGCTTCTGTCCATCTTCCCGAGGAATGCACTTCAATTTCACACCGTTGAGTCTTCTTCTGCACAGTGTGTTGTCGACAAACTGGTACATACTAGACTGCCGGGCTACTCTTTCCGCTTCTTCTGGTCCCTCGGGAAGCTCTCCTGTCTGGAGGAAACAGACAATCTGCTGCGCCCATGTTGGAGCCTGTGGCTCGACAACAAGGACTAAAGGCACATCTGCTGCTGCGGGAACATCCGCGTCAACGGCAAGAGCCCGTGGCTCTGCCGGAGCTTGACGCTCCCCGACAAGCTTGCCGGGGCAGAGCTTATCGGGAGAGTCTGCCTCAATGGAACAAACCCTGGGGCTTGCCGGAGTAGACTGCTCCTCAGCATTCTTGGCGTCGATCTTGGGGACCTTCTTGGCGGCGGCTTCGGGAAGCTCTGCCGGAAGATAGTCACCAGAGACCAACCTCCTCTTCTTGCTCTGTCCAGTTGACGGTGTTACGGATGGCTGAGTCAGCTTGAGCACAAAGGTCCCTGGTTCCACAGGTAACTTAAGTGCTGCGCACTTTGACAGGCCATCGGCAATGTCGTTCTCAGTTCTTGGAACATGTTCCATTTGCAGGCCGTCAAAGCGCTCTTCCAGCTTCCTCACTTCATCGACGTAAGCTTCCATCAACGGACTCTGGTAATCCTTGTTCACTTGGCGGACGACAAGCTGCGAGTCACCCCTGACAATGAGCTTCTTAATCCCAAGTTCTGCCGCGATCCTGAGACCGGCAAGCAAGCCTTCATACTCTGCAGTATTGTTTGTCGCTTGCTCCTTGGGAAAGTGCATCTGGACTATGTACTTGAGGTGCTCTCCGGTGGGTGTGACAAGCAGTACACCAGCACTGGCACCCTGCAGCGAGAAGGCACCATCAAAGTACATGAGCCACTCTTTGCCTGCTTCCTTGGCGGGGATGCTCATCTCCGGAATTTCTTCGTCTGGAGTTGGCGTCCACTCTGCTATGAACTCTGCCAATGCTCTGCTCTGGATCGTTGATGTACTTTCAAACTTGAGGCCAAATCTTGACAGCTCCAGTGCCCACTCGACAATCCTGCCTGTTGCTTCTGGATTTTGCAATATCCTCTTCAGCGGAAAGCGAGTGACAACTGTGATCTCGTGTGCTTGGAAGTAATGGCGCAGCTTTCTCGAGGCCATGAGAAGGCCGAAAAGCAGCTTCTGCACACCAGAGTACCTTGACCTAGCCCCCTGTAAAAGGGAGCTGACAAAGTAAACTGGGTGCTGCACCATTTTCTTCTGTATCTCCTCTTGTATCTGCGCAGATCCTTGCTTGTCGGGGAAGCCTCCTGCTTGTCGTGGGACGTTCTTGCCGCGGCCGCCGGTTCATTGTCTGCCTCCCTCTCCGCTACTAGCGCAACACTAACCACTTGATTGGTTGCCGCTATGTGCATCAGCAACTTCTCTTGTGGTTTAGGTGCGACAAGTGTTGGAGTGGAGGACAGGTATCTCTTCAGGTCTTGCAGCGCAGCCTCCGCTTCCGGAGTCCATCTCATTGGACCTGCCCTTTTCAAAATTTTGAAAAAGGGCAGGGCACGCTCAGCAGACCGAGAGATAAACCTGCTAAGAGCAGCTACGCAGCCGGCAAGCTTCCGTACATCCTTGACGCGCTTTGGTGCTTCGATCTGCTCAATGGCCCTGATCTTGTGGGGGTTGGCTTTGATTCCCCGCTGAGACACAAAGAACCCAAGAAGCTTGCCGGAAGGGACTCCAAACACACACTTCTCGGGGTTGAGCTTGAGGTTGATCTTGCACAGATTTGCAAAAGTCTCTTCTAAGTCTTGGATCAGAGTTGCCCTGTCTTTGCTCTTAACCACTATGTCATCCATGTAAGCTTCTACATTTCTGTGTATCTGTGGCTTCAAAGCAATATGGACTACTCTGGCAAATGTTGAACCAGCATTCTTTAATCCGAAAGGCATCCGTACGAAACAGTACGTGCCACATGGAGTAATGAATGCGGTTTTCTCCTCATCCTCTTCCACCATGAAGATCTGATGGTATCCCGAGTATGCATCAAGAAATGAAAGAAGATCACATCCGGCTGTGGAGTCAACAATCTGGTCAATGCGCGGCAAGGGAAATGGATCTTTGGGACAAGCTTTATTAACATCAGTGAAGTCAATACAAAGCCTCCACTTCCCGTTTGCCTTGCGCACTACAACCGGATTGGCCAACCACGTTGGATGGAGCACTCCTCTGACAAGGCCTGCTGCTTCCAACTTCTTGATCTCTTCTGCTATGAATTCTTGGCGCTCCACCGCCTGCTTCTTAACTTTCTGCTTGACGGGCCGCGCATGAGGACAAACTGCAAGGTGGTGCTCAATTACCTTCCTGGGAACACCGGGGATGTCAGACGGTTGCCATGCAAACACGTCGACATTCGCCCGCAGGAAAGTAACGAGCGCGCTTTCCTATTTAGGGTCAAGCGTGGCACTGATGGTGAAGGTACCACCAGTGCAGTCCTCCTTGGTGGGCACCTTCTTGGTAAGTGGTGGAGCGGCCATCGTCTTCTTACTCTTGCCGGTGGAGCTCGATGGTGCGTCCTCGACAGCAGCGCAGCACTCCGAAGAGGTGCGCTTGCCGGAGTAGGCATGAGAGCACTCGCTGGGCTTGGTCTTCTTCTTGCCGGTGGAGCTCGATGGTGCGTCCTCGACGGCAGCGCAACACTCCGAAGAGGTGCGCTTGCCGGAGTGGGCACCAGAGCTCTTGCCGGACTTGGTCCTCTTCCCCCCGGGAGCTTAAGCGGCAAGTGTCTCGTGGTCTGTCGTGGCGGCAGCTTCCCGGTAGATCTTGTCGGCGCAGATAAGGGCCTCCTTGTCGCCAGGGACAGAGATGACGCTTATCGGGCCTGGCATCTTTAGCATGTTGTAGGCGTAGTGAGAGGCCGCCATGAACTTGGCGAGTGCGGGAAGGCCAAGTATCCCATTGTAGGGCAATGGGAAATCGGCAACGTCGAAGGTGGCCCTCTCAGTCCTGAAGTTCATCTCGCTGCCGAATGTTACCGGCAGCGCGACTTTTCCCTTCGGCTTGCTCCTTCCCGGGTTAATTCCTTGGAATGTGCCGGTTTCTTCGAGCTCGCTGTCCGGGATCTGGAGTTTCTGGAGCACAGCGGAGGAGATCAGATTCAGGCCGGCCCCGCCGTCAACTAGCATCTTGGTGACCTTGAGGTTGCGTATTGTTGGGGAAACCAACAACGGCAAGCACCCGACCGCAGTTGTGCGATCAGGGTGGTCCTCAATGTCAAAGATGATTGGCGTGCTGGACCACTTTAGAAGCTTGCGTGATTTGACAGGTGGCTCTGCCGCATTGACTTCCCAGAGCCACTGTTTGAGTTGGTGGTGCGAAGTGTGCAGAGAAGCGCCACCGTCAACACACAAGACTTCTGTAGCCTTCTGAAACTCCTGCTCGATGTTCTCAACATCATCCATGTCTTCGTCGTCGTCTTCGTCTTCGTCCTTGTCGCGGCCGCGGGGAGGTCTGTCTCCTTGCCGCTGCTTGGCCTTGACGCGGCTTCCTCCCGGGCCAGCGCGCTTCTTGCCGGCTTCTCCACCGCCTCCTTGGGCTCTCTCCTTGTCGCGCCGCTCGTACTCAGCTTTTTGTTGCTGGACAAGCTGCTCGACCCTCTTGCAGTTCTGGAGATCATGGCCCTTGGTGCGGTGGATCCTGCAGTACTGCTTGTCGGAGCTTCCCTGCTTGTCGGCGGCCGCCACAGCCTGGCAGTTGGTGCACGCGGCAACCTCCTTGCCGGAGCTGCCAACTTTGGCTTGCTTGGCGGGGCCGTCATCGCTGGACTGCTCAATGACTAGTACCTCTTTGCCGCTCTTCTTCCTGTTGCGCCTCCGGTTCTTCCTTGCTGGGGCGGCATCCTCGCTGTCAGATCCCCCCGCTCCAGCATCCTCTCCGGGGAGTTTCCTCCCTTCTTCAGCGCGCGCACACTTGTCGGCCAGGGCGTACAGCTCACTGACGTCCCTGATCCTGCTCATCGCCATCTCCTCCCGCATCCTGCGATTGCGCATGTTCTGATGGAACGCGCTGATAACCGCGGCAGGGTGGATGTCTGGGATGTTGCGCTGCACGCGGCTGAATCTCTGGATATACTTGCGCAGGGGTTCTCCCTCCTTCTGGGCAAGCAGGTGGAGGTCACTCTCTTGGCCATGTGGCTTGTGGCCGCCAGTAAAGGCACCGACAAACTGATGGCACAAATCCGCCCAAGAGGATATGGAGTTGTCCGGCAAGTGCATGAGCCAGGATCTGACTTCGGGCTTGAGCACGAGAGGGAAGTAGTTGGCAAGGACCTTGTCGTCTCACCCCCCGGCAGCTTGCACCGCAATGGAGTAGATGCTGAGGAACTCTGACGGGTGCGTCTTGCCGTCGTACTTCTCCGGCACGTCTGGCTTGAAATGCTTCTGGTTGGGCCACTGGACTCGCCGCAGCTCACGGGTGAACGCAGGACAACCTGTCGCGTATGGCAAGCTACCTGGCTCTCTGGGTGCATGCATGTCAACAGAGGGCCCAGCGCGCAGGCCTGATTGACGCCGCGTTTCCCTTCGGTGCTCGATGCACGTTCGAGCGTCTTCTTGCAGCCTCTCATGAAGAACTTGGCGTTGATCGCGACGAGCTCGCGGATCTGACGACGCGGTGGAGTAGCTGTCGAGGTGGATCCGGTGCGCCGGCGATCTTGGCCTTCGGGGCGGAGAGTGCACAGTGGTTGCACCCTCGCCGGTCTTGTCGCCACCGGCTCGCGCCTGGGTGACTTGCCGCGGCAGCGATGCGCTCGGCTGCTGCGGGTTGTCGCCGTTGGCGAAGCCGATGAGGCTCTAGATAGTGGCCCTCCAGTCGTCGATCTTCTCTGGCGCTGGAGGGTAGTCTAGGAGTAGCTGGGCACGTGCCAACGCTTCCACCGGAGTGGTGGGCAGCGGCAGCGAACGGTGCGAGGAGCGAGAAATGCTCGGACTGCTAACTACGTTAGAAGGAGCAACATCCCGTCCAAGCGACCGCGCCATGCTCGCGCCAGCATGTTGGCGTGCGTGCTGATCCTGAGCACTCCGGGATCCGCCAGCTTGATCTTGGCCCAGCAGGCGTATGGTACCATGGGTACCATGACGCTGCGGGTCCCGCGCCTCCTGGGATGGGCGCGGTGCGTGTACGGACACCGAGGTCTTGGAGTGCGCGCGGTCATTGTGGGAGGCGACCGCGCCGCCGACGTGCGGCGCAGCCTGGTCCTTGGACCTGGCAGCGCCACGAGTCTCCCCGTCGGCGCCCGCTCTTCCGCCGGCGCCTGCTCCACCAGCCGTCCGCTCTGGCGACGGCGGGCTCGGCGCAAACAGAGCAGCTGCCTCCGAAATCTTCTTCTTCGGCGGCATGTTGATGAAGACGGTGAAGATTTGGCTCGCGCGAACGCCGGATCAGGTTCGCACAACCTCGACGCACCCCCTCCCTGGCGCGCCAAAGATGTCGGGGGTGTCTGATCCCTCGCACACCTATGGGGATCGGCGGATCGAGCCCCTTTTGGTTCGGCAGGGGGCGGTGGATGCACAAAGAGCAGATCTAGGCGAAACACTCGAGCGAGACGATCGGTTTACCCAGGTTCGGGCCGCACGGATGCGTAAAACCCTACTCCTGCTTTGGTGGTTGTATTGAGTTTTTGCTCGGGAGCGGCGAGTGCTACAGTACACTCAAGCAGCTGGCAAGACCGAGTGTGAGAATGGTTGTCCTCCCCCTCTCTGTTGCGCATGAGCCTCCTTTTATATGTCTAAGGGGTCACCGACACATGGCAACAGAGGCGAGGGCAAAAATGTAAAAGGGGTGGTAGTTGGCTCCACCGCCTACATGTCGCATCCTACCTAACTCTGACGGCAGGGGACAAGGGCATTAAATGCCCGTCTGTGTCACCTTGACGGCCCAGAGAGGGACCGCTAGGAACGCCACCGTTTGCCACGATGGTTCCTTGTCAGCGTCTGCTTGCCAGCGCATGCCCCCGGCTGCACAGCCTCCCGCCACGTACGCCAGGAATGGTCCCAGGGTGAGCTGGAGCGCGGGCTGCGGGGTAGTAGCTTGCCGCGGCAAGTGCCTTGCCGCGGATGTTGTCTCGTCGCGTCCGGGAGCTTGCCGCTCACCGGGTCTTGTCGGGGCGCGCGGTGCGCCGCAGCGAGTCTCTTGAGATGATTTGGTTGTCTTCCCGGCAAGCTCCTCTTGCCGGGGTCTCGTCTCCTTCCCGGCAAGCTCCTCTTGCCGGGGCCTTGTTCCCTTCCCGGCAAGCTCCTCTTGCCGGGGCCTTGTTTCGCTCTTGGGTACTTTGTTCTTGAATGGCTCCAGAGGAACCATGGAGGGTCTTGGCGGTCGCCCGGCAAGCCTTGCCGCGGGTCGCTGCGACTGCCCGTGCACAAGTTCGGGGTACTAAGGTACCCCTACTTTAGTACACTGACAATGGTGCGAAAAGAAACGCAGGAAAAACATCTGGGGGCGTATAGATAAAAATAAAAAAGAACATCTTTAGTTCACCGACCGAATATTCCCTTAAGAACACGAGCTTTCGGCTTCACCCAGTCTGAGGTACACGTCCGGCTAACCCGGTAGTAACAATCGCAGAGGTGCTCCCTTTACCACCTAGCCGAACAACCGGGAACGTAGGGGTAAGCACAGGAGCCAGGCAACCCAGCTTGGCCAAAACTTAAGTCATATCGATGCATATAATGGTGAATAAAAGGTACATGCGGAAGTGTGACACATGTGTTGGGCATGAAGCCCGTATGAATAAGCTTCTGTTTAAAGAAGCCCCCGGGTTTAATGAGCGTGGATAACACATCACTTTATGAGCCTTTAAAGGCTATAAGAGAGAGCGAGAGAGAGAGAGAGAGAGAGAGAGCAGGAGAGAAATATAAGACAGAAAATATATAAAAACTGGACAGAGGAAGGAGACGAACACAGAGTCTGGCGCTAGGCATAGAATCTTCGGAGACGGGCTGCGTTCCATGGGTTTGGCTCGAGTTGGTTATCCGATGCATTTCGCAGGCGGTACGCTCCACCAGTCAGAACTTGGTCAATTATGAAGGGACCTTCCCACTTGGGCTTGAGTTTTCCATTTTCTTGTCCGGTAGTCGTAGAACTAATTCGCCAACATTGTAATTTTTTGCCCGTACTTCTCTGCTTTGGTATCTTCGAGCCAGCTGTTGATAGAATGCGGAACGGGCTTTTGCCACGTCACGCTCCTCCTCCAATGCGTCCAAGTTGTCCTGCTGATCGAGCTCGGCTTCTCTTTCTTCGTACATGCGCACTCGAGGTGAGTCATGAATTATGTCGCAAGGCAAAACTGCCTCTGCGCCGTACACCATAAAGAATGGTGTGTATCTGGTGGTGCGATTCGGCGTGGTCCGCACCCCCAGAGTACGGAGTCGAGCTTCTCTACCCAGTGCGTGTTAGATTCCTTGTGGGACCGCACTAATCTGGGTTTGATGCCGCTCATGATAAGACCATTTGCGCGTTTGACCTGGCCGTTAGTTTGTGGGTGATAGACGGAAGCATAATCGAGCTTGATGCCCATGTTTTTGCACCAAAGTTTTACCACGTCGGCCGTGAAGTTCGTGCCATTTTCAGTGATGATGCTGTGTGGGACGCCATAACGGTGTAGAACCCCGGATATAAAGCCTATCACCGGTCCGGATTCGGTCGTCTTAATAGGCTTGGCTTCTATCCATTTGGTGAACTTATCCACCATGACCAGTAAGTTTTTTTGCTTGTGGATTCCGCCTTTAAGGGGTCCAACCATGTCAAGCCCCCAGACCGTGAAGGGCCAAGTAATGGGGATAGTTTGGAGGGCGGTGGGTGGCATATGGCTTTGGTTTGCAAAGAGCTGGCAACCGGTGCATCGTTGGACTAAGTCCTGAGCGTCTGCCCGGGCCGTCGGCCAATAAAGGCCTCTACAGAAGGCCTTCCTTACAAGGGACCGGGCTGCAGCGTGATGGCCGCCGAGTCTGGCATGAATTTCAGCCAGGAGGTTCCGCCCCTCCTCTTCGGAGATGCACCTTTGAAGGACTCTGGTAGTGCTTTTCTTATAAAGCTCTCCCTCGTGGACTCTGTAGGCTTTGGATCGCCGCACTATGCAGCGTGCCTCATTTCGGTCCTCGGGGAGTTCCTGCCTAGTAAGGTAGGCGAGGAATGGTTCTGTCCACGGGGCGATGACGGCCATTATTACGTGGGCTGAAGGTGTTATTTCATTGGCAGAGCCTCCGATTGTGTCAGAATGTTTGGTGTCGGGCAGTGCGGTTGGGTCCGGGCTGTTATTGTTCGGCTCCCCTTCCCATACTACGGATGGCTTGAACAGCCTTTCCAAGAAGATGTTGGGGGGGACTATGTTGTGTTTTGCGCCGATGCGTGCCAGGACATCTGCCGCCTGATTATTTTCCCGGGCTATATGGTGAAATTCAAGCCCCTCGAACCGAGCTGACATTTTTAGGACGGCGTTGCGGTAAGCTGCCATTTTTGGATCCTTGGCATAGAAGTCTCCATTTATTTGGGATATTGTGAGGTTCGAGTCCCCGCGCACCTCTAGGCGTTGGATGCCCATGGATACTGCCATCCGGAGACCATGTAAAAGGGCCTCATATTCGGCTGCATTGTTGGAGTCCGTGTACATAATCTGTAGTGCGTATTGAACTGTGTCTCCTATGGGGGACGTCAAAACAATGCCAGCCCCCAGTCCGGCCAACATCTTGGATCCGTCGAAATGCATGATCCAATTTGAATATGTGCCGTACTCTTTAGGGAGTTCGGCCTCCGTCCATTCTGCAACGAAGTCGGCCAAGACTTGCGACTTGATGGCTCGCCGTGGCTTATAAGTTATGTCGAACGGCAGGAGCTCAATGGCCCATTTTGAAATCCGGCCCGTTGCGTCACGGTTATTTATAATATCGTTAAGTGGTACTTCCGAGGCTACTGTTATTAAAAACTCTTGAAAGTAGTGTCGTAGCTTCCGGGATGCCATGAATACCGCGTACGCAATCTTTTGATACTGCGGGTACCGTGATTTGCACGGAGTGAGGACAGTGGACACATAATAGACCGGCTTTTGAAGGGGGAATTTGTGTCCGTCCGCTTCTCGTTCGACGACGAGCACTGCGCTTACAACCTGATATGTTGCTGCAATGTATAATAGCATTGGTTCTCCAATGTTTGGCGCGGCCAGGACTGGGTTTGTTGCCAGTATGGCTTTTATTTCGTCGAGTCCAGCCGTCGCTGCATCCGTCCATTTGAAGTGTTCGGTGCGCCAAAGGAGGTGGTAAAGGGGGAGGGCCTTTTCTCCCAAGCGGGAGATAAAGCGGCTTAGAGCCGCCATGCATCCGGTTAACTTTTGTATTTGTTTGAGGTCCTTTGGGATATCCAGTTGCGATAGAGCTCGGATCTTGGCTGGATTTGCTTCAATTCCTCTACCGGATATAATGAAGCCCAAGAGCTTTCCGGCTGGAACGCCAAAAATGCATTTTTCCGGGTTAAGCTTGATGTCGTATGTTCGGAGGTTATCAAATGTGAGCCTCAAGTCGTCTACTAGAGATTCAACATGTCTTGTTTTGACGACCACATCATCTACATATGCCTCCACTGTTTTGCCGATCTGGCTTACCAGACATGTCTGAATCATGCGCTGATATGTTGCGCTGGCGTTTTTGAGCCTGAAGGGCATCGTGTTGAAGCAGAATGGGCCGTATGGTGTGATAAATGCCGTTGCGGCTTGGTCTGGTTCTGCCATCTTGATTTGATGGTAGCCGGAAGATTGAGATTGCGTCTTCCTCGCGGCAGTCCCTTAGCCTGTTCTTAACCAGGAGGAATCTGGCCCAGTAATGATGTACTGTTTTATCGAGTTCATGCCTGATTTTGGATAGATCGCTTATGTTGGGGTGGGTGGGTGGAATTAAATCCGAAGCCTCACCCCATCTAAGGCTCAGAGGCCGAGGAATTTCCGAACTCGAAAATTTGGATTCCTGGATGTTGTCCAATGAATCCAGCCCGTCGCCTGACTCTAAATTCAGGTCTTGAGTGATATCCTCCCCTCCGCGGGTATCCATCTTGGAGCGATCGGGAATCCGGACATAGCGAGTCCTTAAGATAGATGAAGGGTCGCCGCACTATCCCTCTACCACGGCAACGTGATGGGTGACTTGGGGAGAGTTAATCTCTCTCAGATCGGGTTTAGGCCCAATCTGGTCGTAATCCGTAGCGACTCCCAGGGCGGCGAAGCGATCCAAGAGCTTGTTTATGGAGGAGAGCTCCATTGGATCTAACTGCTCGGCGGGTTCCGAGCTGACATGAAGATTGTTTTCGATGGCTCGAGAGGTCATCGTCGGCGCAGAAGCCGAACAGGCGGTCATAAGAAAACCACCTAGCCGGAGGGTTTGGCCGACAGCCAAAGCTCCCTTAGGAATGGTGCCGTCTTTAAAGACGGGGCGAGGCATCCTTCCTGATGGCGACGACACAGAGGAACTCTCAATGAAAGCACCAACGTCGGTGTCAAAACCGGCAGATCTCGGGTAGGGGGTCCCGAACTGTGCATCTAGGCCGGATGGTAACAGGAGACAAGGGACACGAAGTTTTACCCAGGTTCGAGCCCTCTCGATAGAGGTAAAACCCTACGTCCTGCTTGATTAATATAGATGATATGGGTAGTACAACAGTAGATCTACCACGAGATCGAGGAGGCTAAACCCTAGAAGCTAGCCTATGGTATGATTGTTGATGTGTACATTGTCCTACGGACTAGAACCCTCCGGTTTATATAGACACCGGAGGGGGCTAGGGTTACACAAGGTCGGTTACAAAGGAGGAGATGCACATATCCGTATTGCCTAGCTTGCCTTCCACGCCAAGTAGAGTTCTATCCGGACATGAGACGGAGTCTTTAACCTTGTATCTTCATAATCCAACAGTCCGGCCAAAGGATATAGTCTGGCTGTCCGGACACCCCCTAATCCAGGACTCCCTCAGTGGCAGAGCCTCCGATTGTGTCAGAGTGTTCGGCATGTGGGGTTGTGACCGGGTCCGGACTATTTTTTCCGGTGTCCCCTTCCCATACCACGGATGGTTTAAACAGTCTTTCCAGAAAGATGTTCGGTGGGACAGGGTCGCGTTTAGAGCCGATACGGGCTAGGATATCCGCCGCCTGGTTGTTTCCCCGAGCCACATGATGGAATTCAAGCCCCTCGAACCGAGCTGACATTTTGAGGACGGCGTCGCGATACGCCACCATTTTCGGATCCTTGGCATCAAAGTCTCCATTTATTTGGGATATTGCGAGGTTCGAGCCCCCACGCACCTCTAGGCGTTGGATGCCCATGGAGACTGCCATCCGGAGGCCGTGTAGTAGGGCCTCGTATTCGGCTGCGTTGTTGGAGTCTGTATATAGTATTTGGAGCACGTATTGCACCGTATCTCCGGTGGGGGATGTCAGGCCGACGCCAGCCCCCAGACCAGCCAGCATTTTAGAGCCATCGAAGTGCATGATCCAATAGGAGTATGCGTCGTACTCTTTATGGAGTTCGGCTTCTGTCCATTCGGCTACGAAATCGGCCACTTGCAACTTAATGGCTCATTGTCGGTGTCAAAACCGGCGGATCTCGGGTAGGGGGTCCTGAACTGTGCGTCTAGGCCGGATGGTAACAGGAGGCAGGGAACACGATGTTTTACCCAGGATCGGGCCCTCTTCATGGAGGTAAAACCCTACATCCTGCTTGATTAATATTGATGATATGGGTAGTACAAGAGTAGATCTACCACGAGATCAAGGAGGCTAAACCCTAGAAGCTAGCCTATGGTATGATTGTTGTATATGGAGTTGATTATTGTGTCCTACGGACTAGAACCCTCCAGTTTATATAGACACCGGATAGGGTTAGGGTTACATAGAGTCGGTTACAACGGTAGGAGATCTTGAATATCCGCATCACCAAGCTTGCCTTCCACGCCAAGGAAAGTCCCATCCGGACACGGGAAGAAGTCTTCAATCTTGTATCTTCATAGTCCTGGAGTTTGGCCGAAGGTATAGTCCGGCTACCCGAACACCCCCTAATGCAGGACTCCCTCAGTAGCCCCTGAACCAGGCTTCAATGACGACGAGTCCGGCGCGCAAATTGTCTTCGGCATTGCAAGGAGGGTTCCTCCTCCAAGTCCTTCATAGAAGATTGTAAACACCAAGAGTAGTGTCCGGCTCTGCAAAATAAGCTTCCACATATTGCCATAGAGAGAATAATATTAACACAAATCAAATCTGCTGACATATTCCGCAGTGCGTCATCACACTACGGCCAAGTCCTTTACTCGAATCGTTTTTACTTTTCCACCTCAACGTGTTTTGCGAGGCGGTTTCCTTGGCACGTCTTGTCAAAGCAGAGATCGTGTACCCCCCTTTTACGGGATTCTCATCAATACGGACGTGGGTAACCCAACCGCGCCACTTATCACGGCGCTTGGGAGGCAAGCGAGTTTTACTAGGCAGGTGGGGACGCACAACCGCATCCGCCCATATAAGGGGATAAGGATCCCCCTTTTTACCTACGCCTTCTTCCTCCTTTGCCTACCCATCTCCTGCGCACTCGAGCTCCAGCGCCCAAGCCCGCACTTCCCACCTCAACCTTCTCCAGCAATGTCTGGAGCGGGAGGCAAGTGGATGGTCTCCTCCGTCACGGAGGGCCAAGTCAAGAAGCTAAGGAAGGCCGGATAACTGTCCAAGGACATCGCGCATCGGCTTCCCGAAAAGGGGCAGCTTCTCCCCACCCCAAGGCCCCATGAGAGGGTAGTATTTCTTCCCCACTTCCTCCATGGACTGGGTTTTCCACTTCACCCATTTGTCCGGGGGCTCATGTTCTACTACGGCCTGGATTTCCACGATCTGGCCCCGAACTTCATCCTCAACATCTCGGCGTTTATCGTCGTGTGCGAGGCCTTTCTCCGCGTCCGCCCTCATTTCGGCCTCTGGCTCAAGACCTTCAACGTCAAGCCCAAGGTGGTGCGTGGCAGCCAGGCGGAGTGCGGAGGCGCCATGGCGGGCAAGATGGCCAACGTCCTATGGTTCGAGGGCTCTTTTGTGGAGACCCTGAAGGGGTGGCAATCCGGGTGGTTTTACATCACCGAGCCACGCGATCCGAAATGGGTCACAGCCCCCGAGATCCGATCCGGACCCCCCACGCGGCTTATGTCCTGGAAAGAGACGGGCCTGTCATGGGGTGACGAAAAAGAGGTGACTGGATTGCAAACATGCATCCAGTCCCTGGTGAACAAGCTAGTCCGACTTGTTAATGTAATCCAGGTTATGCTCGTCCGCCGGATCCTCCCATGCCAACAACGGGATTTTAATCTGTGGGAATTCGACCCGGCGCAGCATCAAACCCTTAATAGGCTCTTCGACACGACGTATGAAGATGCCTGGAAGATGCTATTCAAGGCGCCGAGGCTCCCGCATCCGCTTCCGAGGACCGCGGATACAGCTCGCAGCGTCACGCTAGCGAGGTAAGCCATCTACACCTTTTACAGGATGTTAAGCTTTTTCCATAGTTTGACTCTATGCGGGATCTAAACTCCCTTACCTTTGACAGGCTTGGCGGGCGATATCCGGACTGATCAACTATCCGGCTCCGCTGCCCGAAGATCCAGCCCCAGCTTTACTAGTGAAGCTGCTGGTTCCGGCGCCTTATGTGGTGCCGGAGAAGAAGGCCAAGAAGAAGAAGGCCACGGGGACTCAGAAGAGTTCCCATAATATGGTGGTGTCGGACTCGTCATCCGACGAGTCCGAGACGCTCTCCTCCCGTGAAAACGAGGAGGAAGAAGAAACCTCTCCCCCTCCAGCGGGGGAAGGAAAGAAAAGGAAGGCCGCCCCAACGGGGGAGGCCGAAGGGTCCAGGAAGAGGAAGACCCCTCCGCCGGACTACTCCCCCGACGCCGAAGAGGACAAAGAGGAGTGGCCAGATAGGGCCAAGCGTCCGGCGAAATCATAAGTTCGGATATCAGAGTAACTCATGACGTTCCTTTGTTGCACAGCTTTCCCTAATGTCGAATATAATTATGTAGCCCGCTCCGGACCGGACTCGACGAGTCGTCGAGCGGCTCCCTGAATTCATCGGATGTGAACTCAGTTCCGCCCGTTGTCTCCCCCCGCACCGCGGACGACGCCGAAGTGGCGTCGCGACGAGCTCCGAGGCAGGAGGAGGTGGTCCTGGATAAGCCGCAAGGCGACCTCCCGGACCCCAGGAGTAAAGGGGACAAGACCCCCCAGGGCTCCAAGTCCGGCTTTGAGCCAGACACCGCGCCGGAATCTACAACAGTTTCGGACCGCGGTAGGCGAACTCCTTCCAAGAGGAGTAAGCCTTCTGAGCCGGCAGCCTCCGTCCAACCGGAGGTGCCGGACAATCTGCTAGAGGTGCTTTAGGGCGCCTCCATCGACGAGGGGCACCGTACTATTATGAGAACGGTGATCCAGAAGGTTCAGTCCGCCAAGAGCGGACTGAGTGAAGCTTGTGCTAGCCTTCTAACAGGCTTCAAGGTAAGTAAAAAATATATAAAAATATAACCGCATAGATAGTAGCCCCTGATGCTCTGTTTGGCGTTCGGAAAGAAAAGCCAAATAGAGGATCTATTAAATTTCGCAGGAGTCTAACAACAAAGAGTCAATATGCGTATGCAGGCTTCGTTGCTAGCCACTGCCGCACTGACTGCGGAGGTGGGTTCCCTGAAACAGGGCCTCGAGCGGACCGAGCAAGAGCTCGGCCTTGCCCAACGGCAGCTCGAGGAGAAAGAAGGTAAGAAATACCTTACAGAAAAAGTGCCTATAAAAAGACGTGATTGCAAAAAATAACAGGATTGTACTTCTTATTGTAGGGGCCACGACTGAGCTGGCGACCCTCAAGCAGGCATTGTCCGAGGCCGAAAAGAAAACGGCCGCGGAGTGCACCGAGCGAGAGAAACTTGAGGCCCAGGTCGGCGAGGTGCAGCGGGAGCTTCAGGCTCTCATGGAAAAACATGAGAGTTTGGAGCTTGAGTCCAAGACGCAAGCGTCCGAGCTCGCGGTGGCCCTTGAAACTGCCAAGTCTGCCAAGGCCGAAGCCCAAAAGGCCCTCCAAGAGTTGGAGGAGATGAAAAAGATAGTGGCGTGTAAGGCATTCTTTATGCAAAGCAGAAGTATAAAAGTAAAGTACTTGTTACTTACCCGAATCCGGAGCTCTCCAGGGGCATTCGCAGATCTTCCCCGCAGCGTATCCGCCGCCGCCGCATTCTACCGAGCCGAAGAGGGCAGCTCGACGGAGAAGGTGTTCTGGTCTCAGTATGCTGAGGCCGGACACCCTGTGCCCTTGAGCGACCAGCTGAAACAGCTGGTCGAGCTCCACAAGGCGGCCGAACAAGCCATGAAGGGCTTCATAGTTCGGCTGTGGCCCGGAGAGGCCCTGCCTGGGAGCTACTTCGGGCTGGTGCGGCGACTGGTGGAGGCGTGTCCAAGGCTCGAGGTCATCAAGTGGTCCGTCTGCATCGAAGGTGCCCGTAGGGCCCTTGCCCGTGCAAAGGTGCACTGGGGTAAGCTGGACGGTGAGAAGCTTGTGAGGGACGGGCCGCCGCCGGGGAAGGAGCATCGCAAGCCCGAGAACTACTATAAGGATGTTCTTGCGGGTGCCCGCCTCATGGTGGATGAATGTACCAAGGATGTAATTTTTGAATGAACTCGCTCGTATTTATCTTGTGCGCTGAAAACTTGTTCATATGCGCTAAGCAATGCTTGTTGAATTTAAAATATTACTTTCTGTGCGGCCGTTTATCAAAAAATTGAGAGATGGCCAGTCGTCGGCTTCTGCCCCCGTGCCACTAGTGCCGGGGTGTTCGGGATAAACCTGAGCTCTTTTTCCCATAGTTGGGTCCTTCGAGGGAGGCACTCAGCACAACGAACCAGGCAATCGGACTATAATGCTTGAACACTCTCACTTAGCCATAGAACTCTATAATTTTAAATTTCGGCGAAGCCCCTAGTTTGGAAGACCGAGTTCGGGGCGCTATCCACGCCTTGGCCGGACAAAGCCGGCTCCTCGCTCGAAGCGGCATAAGTCTTTAGGGACTCGAAAAACCTCTCGAACAGCGACCGGTCTCACGCCTCATCATGACAGTCAGTTTTAGCTTTCTCCACTGAGGTGCTTAACCCAGCTCAACTGGGGCACAATCGCAGTGGTTCTCCTAGTGCTACCTTAGCTGATATAGCGGAACGTAAGGCACCAAAACATAGGAGCCGGGCAAACCCAACTATTGACCCAAATCATGATTCGGAGCCGATGCATATAGTGCTATAAGTTCGGGGTGCCGCACTTGTGAAAGTGTACGGACTTCTCACGCCATATTTATGGGTACTAAAGCCCCTGGCGTATTTTGCCGTACCATAGTGTACATGTGCAACATGTCATAAACATATATATGAAAAGATGATAATGCAAAAAATAGACAGAAAGCTATGCATTGTTTATAGAGAGGCTATTTATCAAAGCCGAACGATACAAATAGTGCGGTAAGCAAAAGATATTGGACTATTTAGTATGTCCTGACCAGGGGCAGGCCGCGGAATTGTATTTAAAACAGGTATACCCCTCGTAACAGAGACCACCTGGGAGTTCCATAATGCGGCATGGCTTGTCTGCCTCCCTGGATCTTGCATCGTTTGTGCGGCAGTCAAATTGCCGAACTGGTCGTCCAAAGTATGGAGTCCTGAAAGTAAGAAAAAAATTAAAAAGAATCCGGCAGCCCCTAGTATGTTTTAAGCCGTATATTGGGCGTGCCGTTACTGTGCCCCTTCCCCTGTGCCCATGGTATTTCGAGGGCGTAGTTATGTACGCGAGGTACTGGTTTCGCTATGTCGCGAGAGCTGGGGTTGGGGCCGCGTTGCTACGCTTGCTCATAGTGTGCCGGGCGGTCCTGCTGTGGGTTACTCCGGGCGCGTTTGGCAGTGTCTGGCTTTTTAACGGCCGGACTGGAGAATTGCCTAAGAAGGCTACTTTGTACTTCCGCTGCGAGAGCCGTCGTGTGCTCCTCCGTACAGAGGGAGTGTTCGATGTTTCCATTGACCGTGATTACTCCTCGAGGGCCTGGCATCTTAAGCTTGAGATATGTGTAGTGCGGCACCGCATGGAACTTTGCAAATGCGGTTCGTCCGAGCAGGGCGTGATAGCCACTGCGAAACGGGACTATATCGAAGATTAACTCTTCGCTTCGGAAATTGTCCGAGGATCCGAAGACCACGTCAAGTGTTACTGAGCCTGTACAGTTGGCTTCTACACCTGGTATAACGCCTTTAAAGGTCGTTTTTGTGGGCTTAATCCTTGAGGGATCTATGCCCATTTTCTGCATTGTATCCTGATAAAGCAGGTTCAGGCTACTGCCGCCGTCCATGAGGACTCTTGTGAGATGAAATCCGTCAATGATTGGGTCGAGAACCAATGCGGCGAAGCCTCCATGACGGATGCTAGTGGGATGGTCCCTTCGATCAAAAGTGGTCGGGCAGGAGGACCATGGGTTGAACTTTGGGGCGACTGGCTCCATCGCGTATATGTCCCGTAGCGCATGCTTCCGCTCCCGCTTGGGAATGTGGGTTGCGTATATCATGTTCACCGTCCACACTTGTGGGGGAAAGCCCTTCTATCCATTGTTGTTCGGCGGCTTGGGCTCCTCCTCATCGTTGCTGTGCAGCCCCTTGTCTTTGTTTTTGGCTCTTAATTTGCCAGCCTGCTTGAACACCCAACAATCTCTGTTAGTGTGATTGGCTGGCCTTTCGGGGGTGCCATGTATCTAGCACAAGCGGTCGAGTATTCGGTCCAAACTGGACGAGCCCTGAGTATTCTTTTTGATTGGCTTTTTCTGCTGACCGGATTTATAGCCTTTGAGTCCGGCATTGACTGCCGTGTCTTCATTGCTGTCGCTGCTAACGCGGTGTTTTTGCTTATTCCGACGTGTCCTGCCACTTTTGTCCTTGGTATCCGAATTACCAGGGTTCTTTGATAAGTTGTTACTGCGAGCTAGCCAGCTGTCTTCTCCCGCGCAAAAGCGGGTCATGAGTGTCGTGAGGGCTGCCATAGATTTCGGCTTTCCCTGTTCTAGGTGCCGGGCAAGCCATTCGTCGTGGATGTTATGCTTGAAGGCTGCTAGGGCCTCTACGTCCGGACAGTCGACTATCTGGTTTTTCTTTGTTAGGAACCGTGTCCAGAATTGTCTGGCCGATTCCTCTGGCTGTTGAATTATGTGGCTTAAGTCGTCGGCATCCGGTGGTCGCACGTAAGTGCCCTGGAAGTTATCGAGGAATGCGGCTTCCAGGTCCTCCCAAGAACCGATTGAGTCTGCTGGCAAGCTGTTAAGCCAATACCGGGCCGGTCCTTTAAGTTTGAGCGGGAGGTATTTGATGGCGTGTAGATCATCGCCGCGTTCCATGTGGATGTGAAGGAGATAATCCTCGATCCATACCGCCGGGTCTGTTGTGCCATCGTATGATTCGATGTTTACGGGTTTGAAACCCTCTGGGATTTTATGTTCCATTACTTCATTCGTGAAGCATAGCGGGTGTGCGGCGCCTCTGTACTGGGCTGTATCACGACGCAGCTCGGAAGAGCTATGTCTGTTGTGTTCGGCCCGGCCAGATTTGTTGTATCCGGAGTGAAGATCATCGTCACGTGTCGTAGGGCGCCTGTGCAATCCGTAGATCGATCTTGTTTGTCTTTCCTTGTCCTCCAGTACGTCTCGCAGGTCTGGCGCATTTTCCCGTGCCTTAGTTGAGCGGCGTCGGGGCATGGCTTGGGTGGAGGGCCGAGAGACCTCTCTGTCGCGGCCGCGAGGTGGCCGGTCTACCATGTCATGCGCTGGTGATGTAGGTGCTTCCTCCTTTGATCGGGGTAGCGGCATGCGCTTTGGGTAACTCTTGGAGGGGCGTTCGAGTTCATACTCTTCGGCCGCAAGGACTTCAGTCCATCTATCAGCTAGCAAATCTTGGGCAGCTCTAAGCTGCTGCTGCTTTTTCTTGAGGCTGCTTGCCGTGGCTAAAAGCCTGCGTCTAAAACGCTCTTGTTCGGCGGGGTCTGATGGTATGACGAATTCGTCGTCATCGAGGCTTGCCTCGTCTTCGGAGGGAGGCATATAGTTATCATCCTCGACCTCTCGGTCTGCCGCTCTTTCATGAGGGTTGGCTTCTCCATCTTCCTGTGCCGAATCTTGCTGAGGTGGGTGTTCTTCGGCGCTATCCGGGGTAGTATTATCTCCCGTGCCGGAATCACTGTTTTTGCTTTGGCGGGATTTAGAGCGGCGCCGCTGACGCCGGCGCTTTGGCTGTTTCTTGTCATCCCCCACTGTTCCATCGCCGTCTCCATCTTTTGGAGTATCCACCATATATATGTCATATGACGAGGTGGCCTTCCAGCGCCCTACAGGTGTTCATTCCTGTTCGTCTCCTACATCGTCATCCATACCGTCGATGTCTTCGGAGCCGAAGTCAAGCGTGTCGGTTAAATCGTCGACAGTGGCTACAAAGTGGGTGGTGGGTGGGCTTTGAATTTCTTCATCGTCCGTATCCCATCCTTGCTGACCGTAATCCGGCCAGGGCTCTCCTGATAAAGAGAGGGACTTAAGAGAATTCAAGATGACACCAAAAGGCGAGTGCTGAAAGATGTCTGCGGCGGTGAACTCCATTATCGGCGCCCAATCGGATTCGATCGGCAGGGGCGCGGGGGGTTCGGAGTCCAAGGAGGAGTCTGGATCCTTGGAGTCACGGGTCATGCAGAGTGCGGGGCTAGCGTTCGGCTCGATCGCCTTTGAGATCGCAGCCCCCGAGGTGACGTCCAACTGCTCGTCCTCGATTGGCGCAATAGGCTCCGAATTAGGGGTCGAAACCGATGCGTGTGCGGCCTCCAGGGCACTGTCCAGAGGTAGAACTAGATCATGCCCCTCGAGATAGTGCGGCGCGCTTGGCCGTGGCTCGAACCCGTCGAAGATCAAGTCTCCGCGGATGTCAGTCGTGTAGTTTAAGCTTCCAAACCTGACTTGATGGCCAGGGGCGTAGCTTTCGATCTGCTCCAGGTGGCCGAGCGAATTGGCCTGCAGAGCGAAGCCGCCGAAGACGAAGATCTGTCCGGGGAGAAAAGTCTCACTCTGGACCGCATCATTATTGATGATCAAAGGAGCCATTGGGCCTAAAGGCGACGACACAGAGGAACTCTCAATGAAAGCACCAATGTCAGTGTCAAAACCGGCGGATCTCGAGTAGGGGGTCCCGAACTGTGCATCTAGGCCGGATGGTAACAGGAGGCAGGGAACACGATGTTTTACCCAGGTTCGGGCCCTCTCGATGGAGGTAAAACCCTATGTCCTGCTTGATTAATATTGATGATATGGGTAGTACAAGAGTAGGTCTACCACGAGATCAAGGAGGCTAAACCCTAGAAGCTAGCCTATGGTATGATTATTGTATATGGAGTTGATTATTATGTCCTACGGACTAGAACCCTCCGGTTTATATAGACATCGGATAAGGTTAGGGTTACATAGAGTCGGTTACAATGGTAGGAGATCTTGAATATCCGCATCGCCAAGCTTGCCTTCCACGCCAAGGAAAGTCCCATCCGGACGCGGGACGAAGTCTTCAATCTTGTATCTTCATAGTCCTGGAGTCCGGCTGAAGGTATAGTCCGGCTACCCGAACACCCCCTAAATCCAGGACTCCCTCACTCATTGTGGCTTGTATGTTATGTCGAACGGGAGGAGCTCGATGGCCCGTTTGGCAAAAAGGCCTGTGGCATCGCGATTGTTTATTATGTCATTCAGTGGTACTTCGGAGGCCACCGTAATCGAACACTCTTGAAAGGAGTGTCGTAATTTCTGGGATGCCATAAATACCGTGTATGCTATCTTTTGGTAATGTGGGTACCGTGATTTGCATGGAGTGAGGATGGTGGATACATAATATACCGGCTTTTGAAGTGGGAATTTATGTCCGTCCATCTCTCGTTCGACGACAAGCACTGCGCTTACAACTTGGTGAGTTACCGCTATATATAATAGCATTGGTTCGCCGATAGTTAGTACGGCCAGGATTGGGTTGGTGGTCAGCATGGCTTTTATTTCTTCCAGTCCGGCCATGGCTGCGTCCGTCCACTCGAAGTGTTCGGTGCGCCGAAGAAGGCGATAAAGGGGAAGTGCCTTTTCTCCTAATCGGGAGATAAAGCGGCTTAAAGCCGCCACGCATCCAGTCAATTTCTGGATTTGCTTGAGGTCAGTTGGGATAGCCAACTGTGACAGGGCTCGGATTTTAGCCGGATTTGCTTCAATTCCTCTACTGGAGACGATGAAGCCCAGGAGCTTTCCGGCGGGAACACCGAAAACGCATTTTTCCGGATTGAGCTTAATGCCGTATGTTCGGAGATTGGTGAACGTGAGCCTCAAGTCGTCTACTAAAGAGTCGACGTGTCTGGTTTTAATGACCACATCATCTGCATATGCATCCACAGTCTTACGGATCTGCTTTTCCAGACATGTCTGGATCATGCGCTGATATGTTGCGCCGGCGTTTTTGAGCCCGAAGGGCATTGTGTTAAAGCAGAAAGGGCCATATGGCGTTATAAATGCCGTTGCGTCTTGATCAGACTCCGACATCTTAATTTGGTGGTAACCGGAGTATGCGTCGAGGAAGCACAATGATTTGTGTCCTGCGGTAGCGTCGATGATTTGATCGATGCGAGGGAGTGGGAAGGGATCCTTTGGGCAAGCCTTATTAAGGTCTTTGAAGTCGACACATAGGCGCCAGGGTTTTTCCTTCTTTGGTACAATCACCAGGTTTGCTAGCCAATCCGGATGTTTTATTTCTTTAATGAATCCGGCTTCTAGTAGCTTGGCCAGCTCCTCTCCCATGGCTTGTCGCTTAGGTTCAGAGAAACGCCGAAGAGTCTGCTTGACTGGCTTGAATCCTTTTAGAATATTGAGGCTATGCTCGGTCAATCTGCGTGGGATTCCTGGCATGTCTGAAGGATGCCAGGTGAATATATCCCAATTCTCGAGCAGAAACTCCCGTAGTGCAGCGTCTATAGCGGGGTCTAACTGTGCCCCAATGGATGCTGTTTTTGTTGGGTCCGTTGGATGGACTTGGCATTTAACTATTTCGTCCGCTGGTTTAAAGGAGGTGGACTTGGATCTTTTGTCTAGTATCACATCGTCCTTCTCCACCGTGGAGCGCGGCGCGGTTAACTCCTCCGCCACAAGGGCTTCGGATAATGCCTCGAGAGCTAGTGCGGTTGTTTTGTTCTCGGCGCGGAGTGCTATGTCCGGATCACTAGCTAGAGTGATAATTCCCTTGGGTCCGGGCATTTTGAGCTTCATGTACCCGTAATGGGGTATGGCTTGAAAAATCGTGAATGCCTCCCGCCCTAGAAGGGTGTGGTATCCGCTACTAAACGGGGCCACTTGGAATGTAATTTCTTCGGACCTGTAATTCTCCGGAGTGCCGAATACCACATCAAGTGTGATTTTCCTAGCGCAATGGACCTCCCGACTAGGGATGATTCCTCGGAAGGCCTTACTGCTTTACTCAATATGGTTGCTGTCTATTTCCATTTTGTGGAGAATTTCCTCATAAATGAGGTTTAATCCGCTGCCGTCGTCCATGAGCACCTTAGTGAGCCGAAAGTCGTCCGCAATTGGACTGAGGACCAAAGCGGCTGGTGCTCGGGCTGTTCGGAATTTAGGTTCATCACTGGCATTGAAGGTGATAGCCGTGTCGCTCCATGGATTTATTTCTGCCACATGGCAGACTTCGGCAAGGCTGTGGAGTGCTCGCTTACGCCTATTATTTGAGGCAAAGGTCTCGAAGACCGTTAATACTGTGTTGTTATCCGTGGGAAGGTGCTCTGAGGTATTTTGGGTGAGAAGATCCTCACCGGTTTTGGCCACCTGCCAGAGTACCCAACATGCTCTAAGGCTGTGTGTTCATATGGTATCTGATGTACTATGGATTTTGCAGGGCCCGTTGAGCCATCCCTCCAATACGGTTCCCCACCCTGTAGTGGGCTTTTGCTTCTTTGTAATTGAGTCGGGCGACTTATGAGAGTGCACCCTTTTAGTTCGGACTGGGGGTTTTGTTAGAGCCGGATTATCCCAAAATTGCGTTTTGGTTTTCCAGGCACTTTCCATCGCACAGTATTTCTGTACTATGGCCGCCAATTCAGCAAAGTGTGCTACATCACGGCGACTTATGGCGTTGAGGACTCCCTTTTCTGTGCAATTGTTGCAAAAGAACGAATTGCATCTTCCTCGCGATAGTCCTTGACCTTGTTCATTACAAGGAGGAATCTGGCCCAATAGTGATGTATTGTCTCTTAGGGTGCTTGCCTAATGTGAGAAAGATCATTTGTATTTGGGTGGTTGGGTGGATTTAAGTCCAGACCTTGACCCAATCTGTGATCCCGGGGCGGGGGAGTTTCCAATCTTGGAAGTTCGGGCTCCGAGATGTCGCCCTGTGGGTTCAGTATGCGGCCTAATCCTGGATTCAGGGTTAGGGCGGTCTCCTCTCGTGAGCGAGTATCCTATTCGGAGAGCTCAGGCATCTGGACATAGTTCGTCCTCAGGATAGAGGGAGAATCACCGCATTGCTCCTCCACCACTCCTATCTGATGGGTGACCGGCGAAGAGTTAATCTCCCTTAGGTCGGGTTTAAGCCCGATCCGATCATAGTCCGTAGTGACTCCCAGAGCGGCAACGCGATCCAATAGCTCGTTCAAAGAGGAGAGCCCCATTGGATCCATTTGCTCGATAAATTTTGAGCTGATGTGGAGGCTATTTTCGATGACCCGAGAGGTCATCGTCGGCGCAGCAGCCGAGCGGGCGGTCATGACGAAGCCGCCTAGTCTGAGAGTTTGGCCTACAGCCAGGGCTCCCCCAGAGGTGATGTTGTCCTTGACAACTAGGCGAGCCATCTTCCTTATGATGATGACGACACAGTGGAACTCTCAATGAAAGCACGAATGTCGGTGTCAAAACCGGCGGATCTCAGGTAGAGGGTCCCGAACTGTGCGTCTAAGGCGGATGGTAACAGGAGGCAAGAGACACGATGTTTACCCAGGTTCGGGCCCTCTTGATGGAGGTAATACCCTACGTCCTGCTTGATTGTTCTTGATGATATGAGTATTACAAGAGTTGATCTACCACGATATCAGAGAGGCTAAACCCTAAAAGCTAGCATATGGTATGATTGTATGTTGCCCTATGGACTAAAACCCTCCAGTTTATACAGACACCGGAGGGGGCTAGGGTTACACAAGGTCAGTTACAAAGGAGGAGATATAAATATCAGTATTGCCTAGCTTGCCTTCCACGCCAAGTAAAGTCCCATCCGGACACGAGACGAAGTCTTCAATCATGTATCTTCATAGTCCAACAGTCCGGCACAGGATATACTCCGGCTATCCGGAGACCCCCTAATCCAGGACTCCCTCAAGGAGGTTTGTTCAAGTAAGAACAGAACCTAAGCACCGGTCACCCACATATCAAATTATCAAAGTAGCAAACACAAATCAAACTAACATGATGAAGGTGACTAGATGAAATTCCCGTGTACCCTCAAGAACGCTTTGCTTATCATAAGAGACCGTTTTGTCCTGTCCTTTACCTCAAAAGGATTTGGCTACCATGCTGCACCTTTGTTACTACTATCATTACTTGCTTGTTACAAATTATCTTGCTATCAAACTACTCGTTACTTGTAATTCCAGTGCTTGCAGAGACTACCTTGCTGAAAACCACTTGTCATTTCCTTCTGCTCCTCATTGGGTTTGACACTCTTACTTATCGAAAGGACTAAGATTGATCCCCTATACTTGTGGGTCATCAAGGCTCTTTTCTGGCACCGTTGCCGGGGAGTGAAGCGCTCTTGGTAAGTGGAAATGGGTAAGGAGAATTTATTACTACGTGCTGAAATTTACTGTCACTTGTTACTATGGAAAACAATCCTTTGAGGGCTTTGTTTGGGGTATCTTCACCTCGACCGGAACCACAATTAGTCACCCCTCACCCTACTAAACCTACTAAAAATATTGGTTATGAAATTCCTTCGGGTATGATAGAACAACTGCTAGCTAATCCTTATGCAGGAGATGGAACCGAACATCCTGATACGCACTTGATATATGTGGAAGAAATTGGTGGATTATTTAAGCTTGCAGGTTTACCTGGAGATGAAGCTAAGAAGAAGGTTTCCCCTTTATCATTGAAGGGAAAAGCATTGGCATGGTATAGGTTATGCGATGATATTGGATCTTGGAATTGCAATCCATTGAAATTGGAGTTTCACCTAAAATATTATCCTATGCATCTAGTTCATCATGATCGGAATTACATATATAATTGTTGGCCTCATGAAGGAGAACGTATATCTCTAGCTTGGGGAGGCTTAAATCAATGTTATATTCATGCCCCAATCATGAGCTCTTAAGAGAAATTATCATTCAGAATTTTTCTGCTCGGCTTTCTCATGATGATCGATCCATGCTTGATACTTCTTGTACTGGTTCCTTTATGAAGAAGACTATTGAATTTCGGTGGGTCTTTTAGAAAGCATTAAACGCAACTCTGGAGATTGGGAAGTCGACGAAGGTAAAGAGTGAGGTATTAAGCTTAAGTATGATTGTGTTAAATCTTTTATGAATACCGATGCTTTTCAAAAGTTTAGCACTAAATATGGACTTGACTCTGAGATAGTAGCATCCTTTTGTGAATGTTTTGCTACTCATGTTGATCTTCCTAAGGATAAGTGGTTCAAATATCACCCACCTATTAAAGAAGAAATTAAAGAACCGGTAATAGCTAAAGATGAAACTATTATTTATAATGTTGATCCAGTTGTTCCTACTGCTTATATTGAAAAACCACCTTTCCCTGTTAAGGAACATGCTAAAGTTTATACTGTGGTCAATAAAAGTTATATTATAACACCTAAACTAGCTGAAAAAATTAAGGTAGAACCTAGTATTGCTATGGTTAAGGATCTCCTGGAAAATATAGATGGGCATGTAATTTCCTTCTGTAGTGAAGCTGCTAGAATTGCCAAACCTGATGAAAAAGATAAACATAGGTTTGTTGTTGGCATGCATGTTGTTTCGTATAAAATAGGAGATCAATGTTATCATGGTTTATGTGACAAAGGTGCTAGCGTGAGTGATATTCCTTTTATCTTATATCAAGAGATTATGAATGACATAGCACCCGCTGAAATCAAAGACATAGATGTTACTATTAAACTTGCTAATAGAGACACCATCAGACCACTTGGGATTGTTAGAGATGTTGAAGTCTTGTGTAGGAAAATAAAATACCCTACTGATTTTCTTGTTCTTGGTTCCCCACAAGATGACTTTTGTCCCATTATCTTTGGTAGACCTTTCTTGAACACCGTTAATGCTAAAATAGATTGTGAGAAACAAACTGTCGGTGTTAGTTTTGGTGATGAGTCTCATGAATTTAATTTTTCTAAGTTTAGTAGAAAGCATCATAAGAAAGAATTCCCTAGTAAGGATGAAATAATTGGTCTTGCTTCTATTGCTATACCTCCTACTGATCCACTAGAACAATATTTGCTAGACCATGAGAATGATATACATATGCATGAAAGAATGAAATAGATAAGATTTTATTTGAACAACGTCATCTGCTTAAACACAATTTGCCTATTGAAACTCTAGGAGGTCCTCCTCCACCAAAAGGTGATCCTGTGTTTGAATTAAAACAAGTGCCAGACTCTTCGAAATATGCTTATCTTGATCAGAAAAAGATATATCCTATTATTATTAGTGCTAACCTTTCAGAACATGAAGAAGAAAGATTATTAAAGGTTCTGAAGAAGCACCGGGCTGCTATTGGGTATACTCTTGATGATTTAAAGGGCATTATTCCCACTCTCTGTCAGCACAAAATTAATATGGAACCTGATGCTAAACCCGTTGTTGTCTTGTTGATCACCAACGATGTTTGAATCCTAAAATGAAAGAAGTGGTAAGAACTGAAATACCGAAGCTTTTGGAAGCAGGTAAATCTATCTTATAGCTGATAGTAGATGGGTAAGTCATGTTCATTGTGTCCCTAAGAAGGGAGGTATTACTGTTGTTCCTAATGATAAGAATGAACTTATTGCGCAAAGAATTGTTACTGGCTACAGAATGGTAATTGATTTTAGAAAATTAAATAAAGCAACTAGAAAAGATCATTACCCTCTGCCTTTTATCGATCAAATGCTAGAAAGATTATCAACGCACACACACTTTTCCTTCCTTGATGGATATTCTGGTTTTTCTCAAATACCTGTTTCACAACCTGGTCAAGAGAAAACCACCTTTACTTGTCCTTTTGGAACTTATGCTTATAGATGTATGCCTTTTCGTTTATATAATGCACCTGCTACCTTTCAAAGATGTATGACTGCTATATTCTCTGATTTTTGTGAAAAGATTGTTGAGATTTTCATGGATGATTTCTCCGTTTACGGAACTTCTTTTGATGATTGCTTAAGCAACCTTGATCGAGTTTTGCAGAGATCTGAGCAAATTAATCTTGTCTTGAATCAGGAGAAGTTCCACCTTATGGTTAATGAAGGTATTGTCTTGGGACATTAAATTTCTGAACGAGGTATTGAGGTCGATAAAGCTAAAGTTGATGCAATTGAGAAAATGCCATGTCCTAAAGATATCAAAGGTATTCGTAGTTTCCTTGATCATGCTAGTTTCTATAGGAGGTTTATTAAAGACTTCTCTAAAATTTCTAGGCCTCTTACAAATCTTTTACAAAAGGAAGTTCCATTTGTTTTTTATGATGATTGTATAGAAGCCTATGAAACACTTAAGAAAGCCTTGATTTCCGCACCTATCGTTCAACCACCTGATTGGTACCTACCTTTTGAAATTATGTTTGATGTTAGTCATTATGTTGTTGGTGCTGTTCTAGGAAAAAGAGTTGATAAGAAATTAAATTTTATTCATTATGCTAGCAAAACTCTAGAAAATGCTCAACAAAATTATGCTACTATTGAAAAGGAATTCTTAGCAGTAGTGTTTGCTTGTAATAAATTCACATCTTACATTGTTGATTGTAAAGTAATTGTTCACACCGATCATGCTGCTATTAAATATCTTATGGAAAAGAAAGATGCCAAACCTAGACTCACTAGGTGGGTTCTTTTGCTACAAGAATTTGACTTACATATTACTGATAGAAAAGGAGTTGAGAACCCTGTGGCTGATAACTTGTCTAGGCTTGAAAATATTCTTTATGACCCACAACCTATTAATGATAGTTTTCCTGATGAACAATTAGCTATAATAAATGTTTCTCATAACACGCCTTGGTATGCTGACTATGCTAATTATATTGTTGCTAAATACATACCACCTAGCTTCACTTACCAACAAAAGAAAAAATTTCTTCTATGATTTAAGACTTTACTTTTGGGATGACCCACTCCTTTATAAAGAAGGAGCAGATGGTATTATTAGAGTTGTGTACCTGAGCATGAACATGGACAAATCCTATGGAAATGTCACTCCGAAGCTTAATAGGGCATTGTCGGTGTCAAAACCGGCGGATCTCGGGTAGGGGGTCCCGAACTGTGCGTCTAGGCCGGATGGTAACAGGAGGCAGGGAACACGATGTTTTACCCAGGTTCGGGCCCACTTGATGGAGGTAAAACCCTACGTCCTGCTTGATTAATATTGATGATATGGGTAGTACAAGAGTAGATCTACCACGAGATCAAGGAGGCTAAACCCTAGAAGCTAGCCTATGGTATGATTCTTGTCTATGGAGTTGATGAAGTTGTCCTACGGACTAAAACCCTCCGGTTTATATAGACACCGGATAGGGTTAGGGTTACATAGAGTCGGTTACAATGGTAGGAGATCTTGAATATCCGCATCGCCAAGCTTGCCTTCCACGCCAAGGAAAGTCCCATCCGGACACGGGACGTAGTCTTCAATCTTGTATCTTCATAATCCTGGAGTCCGGCTGAAGGTATAGTCCGGCTACCTAAGCACCCCCTATTCCAGGACTCCCTCAGTAGCCCCTGAACTAGGCTTCAATGACGACGAGTCCGGCGCGCAAATTGTCTTCGGCATTGCAAGGCGGGTTCCTCCTCCAAGTCCTTCATAGAAGATTGAAACACCAAGAGTAGTGTCCGGCTCTGTAAAATAAGCTTCCACATATTGCCATAGAGAGAATAATATTAACACAAATTCAATCTGCTGACGTATTCTGCAGTGCGCCATCACACCACAACCAAGCCCTTTACTCGAATCGTTTTTACTTTTCCTCCTCAGCATGTTTTGCGAGGCGGTCTCCTTGGCATGTCTTGTCAAAGCAGAGATCGTGTACCCCCCCCCCTATTACGGGATTCTCATCAATACGGACGTGGGTAACCCAATTGAGCCCGTTAGCATACTTTCTCGATTAAAGGCGAGTCCCAAACAGTTACGGGGAGGGCTCCTGGTATTCAGCCTCTTATAAAGGGACCAGGGCCTTCTCTTTTCTCCAACAAGTTCGCCCATCGCCTCGAGTTCCAACACCCTAGGCTCCAGATTCCGGTCGCCTCGGACCTTCGACAATGTCCGGTTCCAACCTTCAAGGCCGATGGATGCCCTCCTCCATCACGGAGGAGGACATGCTAAAGTTGAGAGAGGCTAAGTTCCTGACCGGCGAAATTTGGCATAAGTTGCCTGCTCAAGGGCAGGTCATCCCCAGTCCCCAGCCCGGTGAGAGCGTGGTGTTCATGTCTCACTTCCTTCGGGGGTTGAGCTTCCCAACGGATCCCTTTGTGAGGGGACTGTTGTTTTATTACGGGTTGGAATTCCATGACTTAGCTCCGGAGTCCATCCTCCATATCTCCTTGTTTATTGTTGTGTGCAAAGCGTTCCTCCATGTTAACCCTCACTTCGGACTATGGCTCAAGACCTTCAAAGTGGAACCGAAGATGATCGAGGGACGGCACGCAGAGTGCAGAGGCGCTGTTATAAGCAAAAATGCTAATGCTCCGTGGCCCAAGGGCTCTTTTCAAGAGGAGCTAGGCTTATGGCAATGAGAGTGGTTTTATATCACCGCTCCCCGGAGCACCAAATGGGTGGCGCCTCCGGCCTTTCGCTCGGGTCCTCCACCACGTCTGGCGTCATGGGTCAACAGAGGGTTGGATTGGGGTTTGCCCAAAGACGTGCCCTTGCTACAGGGCCGCATTAAAGACCTCTTGGAAGGAGACCTCAGCCTGGTCAAGGTGACGCGGGTCATGCTGATTCACCGAATATTGCCCGGCAAACGTCGCCCCCTCCGCCTGTGGGAATTTAATCCAGAGGGACCGCGAGCTCTCCAGAACTTCATGGGCGCAACGCCCGCGGAGATGTATAAACTGTTCTTCGGATCACAGGAGATGTGTCCGGATTCGACCGAGGATGCAGGCCTAAGCCGCAATCGTCTAGATACTCAAGTAAGCAACCTTGTGTCCGGACCTTCTATCCGTATAGTTGTCATAAACTTGCCCCTAAAAGAGCCGTCCTTTTTAAACAGGAGTGGATAGCGAAGGCAAAGCTGATCAGGTGTTTGGCTCCCCTTCCTGAAACCAGGCCGGATCCCGTGCTAGTCAGGATGCTAGAGATAATGCCTTCGGAGGGGGAGGACAAGGAAGCTATGGCCTCCTCGAAGGAGACTGCTCCGATGGGAGGAATCGACGATTCCACTCCTAAGGGGAAGAAGAGAGCCGCCTCTGACGACCCGGAAACCATAGCCGCGAAGCGGGGGAGAAAATCCTCGTCAGAGGGTCCGACGCTGGGGAGTTCCTCGGCCGGACTACGCCCTCAAGGGGATCAGCCCTCTAGCGAGCCGTAAGTAGAGAAAGATTTTCCTTTTGAGGAATGAGGGAAATCCTTGATTTATGTCTGAGAAGATTAACCAAACTTTTACCTTGTAGCTCGGACCTCAGCCCTTCTCAGCAGAGCTCGTCTTCGGGGGATCTTCTTCCGGAGATGATGGAGAGCGGGACGCCTCCCCCTGCCATGCCGCCTAGCAAGGCAGGCGACCCTGAGGTGTCATCGCGGAGGGTTTCTCCGAATCCACGAGGGGCGGAAGGTAGATATGCGGCCCCCCGAGGTTCTCCGTGTCCGGCCTTCGAAAGAGGTCATGGGACGAGCCCGGCACCGTCTGGTGCTCGGTCGGAGGAGCTAAAGATTCTGCTGGGGCGAGCTTGTATCTCAGAGGAGCACCGTGCACTGATGGGCACGGTGATTGGAAGGATTTCGTCCGCAGAGAGCGGATTGCATGACGCCGTCAAAATCTTACTGACGGGTTTCGAGGTACATTAGATAATGTATATTTTTGTCAGTTGCGCGTGAATAATGATGCGCCCTGTGTAGATAGTAGCCCCTGAGAGTCTGTGCGTCGTCAAGAAATGACGGCACGCGGAGGATCCTAATCCCAGGTCTAAAATGTCACCTTTGAATGTAGGCGGCAGGGTGTCCAGAATCGAGCCGAACTAATGATTTTGCCGAACTAAAGCGGCAACTGGACGTGGCAGATGCCGACATCACGCTTGTCAATAAGCGGCTGGATGAGGCTCAAGGTATGTAATTCCTCGGGTGGCATCGGGTAAGAACAGTTTTATGCCTGTGTCTTACGATGTGTGTGCTTGACGCAGATGGTGCGGCCGCCGTGGAGAGTCTTAGGGCCGAGCTTGCCCGAGCTAAAGAACAAGCCAGCGAAAGTTATGCGGCCGCCAAGAAAGCTCTTGAAGAGCTGAGAGCTGAACAGGCTGCTCATTGCCGAAGCAAGCAAGAGATGGCCGAGATGGCCGAAAAGTTAACAAGCGCTACAGACCGTTGCAGACTTCTTGAAAAAGAAGACCAGGCGAAACAGACAGACTTAGAGAAGGCCGCTGCCGATGTCAAAGACGCGCGCTCTGCAATGAGAGCTGCGAAGGAGAAGCTGCGTCAGGCCAAACAGATTGCGGCTGGAAAGCCCTTTATGCTGCGAAGGAAATTTTGTGATCCGAAGTTTGCTCCGTTGGACCGAATGTGGAGTGTGGAGGATGCCTATCTGGACTTGGCGGCGAGTGCTGCTGATGCGACCGAACACTTTCGTGATCAGAAGGATCGGGAAGTGGAAAAGCTTTTCTGGTCGCAGTTTCACAATCCAGAGCGTCCACTGGCAGTGGACGATCATTTGGCTCAATGGGCCGAACTAAATAGGTTGTCCGGACTCGCCATGAAGTACGTCATGGGTTATCTGTGGCCGGGGAGATCGGAGCCAAAGAGCTATTTCGGCTTGGTGCAGCAATTCCTTGACACGGTGCCGCGTATAAATGCAATGAAGAGGTCAGCACGCATAGAGGGCGCAAGGATGGCTCTTGCCCGTGTCAAGACATACTAGGCGGAGATGGAGACCACCGTTGTTGCATCCCAAGATTCGGACAAAAGCCGAGTACCCTCCGAGCACTATTTTCAGGAAGTTCTTGAAGGCGCTCGTGTAATAGAGATGCAGTGCTCGAAAGAAGCTATGTTATGATAGCATATGTAATTATAAAGTAATATTTTGATAAACTGTAGTGGCCTTTTTTATACTTGTGCCTCAAGTATTGTAAACACCTTCTATGCGGCCGTTTTAAGATAGAGAGTCTGAAAGATGGCAGTCGTTGGCTTCAGCCCCCACGCACATAGTGCGGGGGTGCTCGCAGAAAACGCATTTTCACACTTAGCCCAACGTCTTGGTCCTATAAAGGAGGTGATAGTGCAGCGGGCCAGGCAACCGGACTACGATGCTTTAACACTTTCACTTAGCGATAGGAGTTTGAAAATGAGACTCTTTAGGTAGCTCCTTGGTGGCAACTGCGCTCGTCCGAATTCCTCCTTTGCCTACCCATCTCCTGCACACTCGAGCTCCAGCGCCCAAGCCCGCACTTCCCACCTCAACCTTCTCCAGCAATGTCTGGAGCGGGAGGCAAGTGGATGGTCTCCTCCGTCACGGAGGGCCAAGTCAAGAAGCTAAGGAAGGCCGGATAACTGTCCAAGGACATCGCGCACCGGCTTCCCGAAAAGGGGCAGCTTCTCCCCACCCCAAGGCCCCATGAGAGGGTAGTATTTCTTCCCCACTTCCTCCACGGACTGGGTTTTCCACTTCACCCATTTGTCCGGGGGCTCATGTTCTACTACGGCCTGGATTTCCACGATCTGGCCCCGAACTTCATCCTCAACATCTCGGCGTTTATCGTCGTGTGCGAGGCCTTTCTCCGCGTCCGCCCTCATTTCGGCCTCTGGCTCAAGACCTTCAATGTCAAGCCCAAGGTGGTGCGTGGCAGCCAGGCGGAGTGCGGAGGCGCCATGGCGGGCAAGATGGCCAACGTCCTATGGTTCGAGGGCTCTTTTGTGGAGACCCTGAAGGGGTGGCAATCCGGGTGGTTTTACATCACTGAGCCACGCGATCCGAAATGGGTCACAGCCCCCGAGATCCGATCCGGACCCCCCACGCGGCTTATGTCCTGGAAAGAGACGGGCCTGTCATGGGGTGACGAAAAAGAGGTGACTGGATTGCAAACATGCATCCAGTCCCTGGTGAACAAGCTAGTCCGACTTGTTAATGTAATCCAGGTTATGCTCGTCCGCCGGATCCTCCCATGCCAACAACGGGATTTTAATCTGTGGGAATTCGACCCGGCGCAGCATCAAACCCTTAATAGGCTCTTCGACACGACGTATGAAGATGCCTGGAAGATGCTATTCAAGGCGCCGAGGCTCCCGCATCCGCTTCCGAGGACCGCGGATACAGCTCGCAGCGTCACGCTAGCGAGGTAAGCCATCTACACCTTTTACAGGATGTTAAGCTTTTTCCATAGTTTGACTCTATGCGGGATCTAAAATCCCTTACCTTTGACAGGCTTGGCGGGCGATATCCGGACTGATCAACTATCCGGCTCCGCTGCCCGAAGATCCAGCCCCAGCTTTACTAGTGAAGCTACTGGTTCCGGCGCCTTATGTGGTGCCGGAGAAGAAGGCCAAGAAGAAGAAGGCCACGGGGACTCAGAAGAGTTCCCATAATATGGTGGTGTCGGACTCGTCATCCGACGAGTCCGAGACGCTCTCCTCCCGTGAAAACGAGGAGGAAGAAGAAACCTCTCCCCCTCCAGCGGGGGAAGGAAAGAAAAGGAAGGCCGCCCCAACGGGGGAGGCCGAAGGGTCCAGGAAGAGGAAGACCCCTCCACCGGACTACTCCCCCGACGCCGAAGAGGACAAAGAGGAGTGGCCAGATAGGGCCAAGTGTCCGGCGAAATCATAAGTTCGGATATCAGAGTAACTCATGACGTTCCTTTGTTGCACAGCTTTCCCTAATGTCGAATATAATTATGTAGCCCGCTCCGGACCGGACTCGACGAGTCGTCGAGCGGCTCCCTGAATTCATCGGATGTGAACTCAGTTCCGCCCGTTGTCTCCCCCCGCACCGCGGACGACGCCGAAGTGGCGTCGCGACGAGCTCCGAGGCAGGAGGAGGTGTTCCTGGATAAGCCGCAAGGCGACCTCCCGGACCCCAGGAGTAAAGGGGACAAGACCCCCCAGGGCTCCAAGTCCGGCTTTGAGCCAGACACCACACCGGAATCTACAACAGTTTCGAACCGCGGTAGGCGAACTCCTTCCAAGAGGAGTAAGCCTTCTGAGCCGGCAGCCTCCGTCCAACCGGAGGTGCCGGACAATCTGCTAGAGGTGCTTTAGGGCGCCTCCATCGACGAGGGGCACCGTACTATTATGAGAATGGTGATCCAGAAGGTTCAGTCCGCCAAGAGCGGACTGAGTGAAGCTTGCGCTAGCCTTCTAACAGGCTTCGACGTAAGTAAAAAATATATAAAAATATAACCGCATAGATAGTAGCCCCTGATGCTCTGTTTGGCGTTTGGAAAGAAAAGCCGAATAGAGGATCTATTAAATTTCGCAGGAGTCTAACAACAAAGAGTCAATATGCGTATGCAGGCTTCGTTGCTAGCCACTGCCGCACTGACTGCGGAGGTGGGTTCCCTGAAACAGGGCCTCGAGCGGACCGAGCAAGAGCTCGGCCTTGCCCAACGGCAGCTCGAGGAGAAAGAAGGTAAGAAATACCTTACAGAAAAAGTGCCTATAAAAAGACGTGATTGCAAAAAATAACAGGATTGTACTGCTTATTGTAGGGGCCACAACTGAGCTGGCGACCCTCAAGCAGGCATTGTCCGAGGCCGAAAAGAAAACGGCCGCGGAGTGCACCGAGCGAGAGAAACTTGAGGCCCAGGTCGGCGAGGTGCAGCGGGAGCTTCAGGCTCTCAAGGAAAAACATGAGAGTTTGGAGCTTGAGTCCAAGACGCAAGCGTCCGAGTCGCGGTGGCCCTTGAAACTGCCAAGTCTGCCAAGGCCGAAGCCCAAAAGGCCCTCCAAGAGTTGGAGGAGATGAAAAAGATAGTGGCGGGTAAGGCATTCTTTATGCAAAGCAGAAGTATAAAAGTAAAGTACTTGTTACTTACCCGAATCCGGAGCTCTCCAGGGGCATTCGCAGATCTTCCCCGCAGCGTATCCGCCGCCGCCGCATTCTACCGAGCCGAAGAGGGTAGCTCGACGGAGAAGGTGTTCTGGTCTCAGTATGCTGAGGCCGGACACCCTGTGCCCTTGAGCGACCAGCTGAAACAGCTGGTCGAGCTCCACAAGGCAGCCGAACAAGCCATGAAGGGCTTCATAGTTCGGCTGTGGCCCGGAGAGGCCCTGCCTGGGAGCTACTTCGGGCTGGTGCGGCGACTGGTGGAGGCCTGTCCAAGGCTCGAGGTCATCAAGTGGTCCGTCTACATCGAAGGTGCCCGTAGGGCCCTTGCCCGTGCAAAGGTGCACTGGGGTAAGCTGGACGGTGAGAAGCTTGTGAGGGACGGGCCGCCGCCGGGGAAGGAGCATCGCAAGCCCGAGCTACTATAAGGATGTTCTTGCGGGTGCCCGCCTCATGGCGGATGAATGTACCAAGGATGTAATTTTTGAATGAACTCGCTCGTATTTATCTTGTGCGCTGAAAACTTGTTCATATGCGCTAAGCAATGCTTGTTGAATTTAAAATATTACTTTCTGTGCGGCCGTTTATCAAAAAATTGAGAGATGGCCAGCCGTCGGCTTCTGCCCCCGTGCCACTAGTGCCGGGGTGTTCGGTATAAACCTGAGCTCTTTTTCCCATAGTTGGGTCCTTCGAGGGAGGCACTCAGCACAACGAACCAGGCAATCGGACTATAATGCTTGAACACTCTCACTTAGCCATAGAACTCTATAATTTTAAATTTCGGCGAAGCCCCTAGTTTGGAAGACCGAGTTCGGGGCGCTATCCACGCCTTGGCCGGACAAAGCCGGCTCCTCGCTCGAAGCGGCATAAGTCTTTAGGGACTCGAAAAACCTCTCGAACAGCGACCGGTCTCACGCCTCATCATGACAGTCAGTTTTAGCTTTCTCCACTGAGGTGCTTAACCCAGCTCAACTGGGGCACAATCGCAGTGGTTCTCCTAGTGCTACCTTAGCCGATATAGCGGAACGTAAGGCACCAAAACATAGGAGCCGGGCAAACCCAACTATTGACCCAAATCATGATTCGGAGCCGATGCATATAGTGCTATAAGTTCGAGGTGCCACACTTGTGAAAGTGTACGGACTTCTCACGCCATATTTATGGGTACTAAAGCCCCTGGCGTATTTTGCCGTACCATAGTGTACATGTGCAACATGTCATAAACATATATATCAAAAGATGATAATGCAAAAAATAGACAGAAAGCTATGCATTGTTTATAGAGGGGCTATTTATCAAAGCCGAACGATACAAATAGTGCGGTAAGCAAAAGATATTGGACTATTTAGTATGTCCTGACCAGGGGCAGGCCGCGGAATTGTATTTAAAACAGGTATACCCCTCGTAACAGAGACCACCTGGGAGTTCCATAATGCGGCATGGCTTGTCTGCCTCCCTGGATCTTGCATCGTTTGTGCGGCAGTCTAATTGCCGAACTGGTCGTCCGAAGTATGGAGTCCTGAAAGTAAGAAAAAAATAAAAAAGAATCCGGCAGCCCCTAGTATGTTTTAAGCCGTATATTGGGCGTGCCGTTACTGTGCCCCTTCCCCTGTGCCCATGGTATTTCAAGGGCGTAGTTATGTACGTGAGGTACTGGTTTCGCTATGTCGCGAGAGCTGGGGTTGGGGCCGCGTTGCTACGCTTGCTCATAGTGTGCCGGGCGGTCCTGCTGTGGGTTACTCCGGGCGCATTTGGCAGTGTCTGGCTTTTTAACGGCCGGACTGGAGAATTGCCTAAGAAGGCTACTTTGTACTTCCGCTGCGAGAGCCGCCGTGTGCTCCTCCGTACAGAGGGAGTGTTCGATGTTTCCGTTGACCGTGATTACTCCTCGAGGGCCTGGCATCTTAAGCTTGAGATATGTGTAGTGCGGCACCGCATGGAACTTTGCAAATGCGGTTCGTCCGAGCAGGGCGTGATAGCCACTGCGAAACGGGACTATATCGAAGATTAACTCTTCGCTTCGGAAATTGTCCGAGGATCCGAAGACCACGTCAAGTGTTACTGAGCCTGTACAGTTGGCTTCTACACCTGGTATAACACCTTTAAAGGTCGTTTTTGTGGGCTTAATCCTTGAGGGATCTATGCCCATTTTCTGCATTGTATCCTGATAAAGCTGGTTCAGGCTACTGCCGCCGTCCATGAGGACTCTTGTGAGATGAAATCCGTCGATGATTGGGTCGAGAACCAATGCGGCGAAGCCTCCATGACGGATGCTAGTGGGATGGTCCCTTCGATCAAAAGTGGTCGGGCAGGAGGACCATGGGTTGAACTTTGGGGCGACTGGCTCCATCGCGTATATGTCCCGTAGCGCATGCTTCCGCTCCCGCTTGGGAATGTGGGTTGCGTATATCATGTTCACCGTCCACACTTGTGGGGGAAAGCCCTTCTATCCATTGTTGTTCGGCGGCTTGGGCTCCTCCTCGTCGTTGCTGTGCAGCCCCTTGTCTTTTTTTTTGGCTCTTAATTTGCCAGCCTGCTTGAACACCCAACAATCTCTGTTAGTGTGATTGGCTGGCCTTTCGGGGGTGCCATGTATCTGGCACAAGCGGTCGAGTATTCGGTCCAAACTGGACGAGCCTTGAGTATTCTTTTTGAATGGCTTTTTCTGCTGACCGGATTTATAGCCTTTGAATCCGGCATTGACTGCTGTGTCTTCATTGTTGTCGCTGCTAACGCGGTGTTTTTGCTTATTCCGACGTGTCCTGCCACTTTTGTCCTTGGTATCTGAATTACCAGGGTTCTTTGATAAGTTGTTACTGCGAGCTAGCCAGCTGTCTTCTCCCTCGCAAAAGCGGGTCATGAGTGTCGTGAGGGCTGCCATAGATTTCGGCTTTCCCTGTCCTAGGTGCCGGGCAAGCCATTCGTCGTGGATGTTATGCTTGAAGGCTGCTAGGGCCTCTACGTCCGGACAGTCGACTATCTGGTTTTTCTTTGTTAGGAACCGTGTCCAGAATTGTCTGGCCGATTCCTCTGGCTGTTGAATTATATGGCTTAAGTCGTCGGCATCCGGTGGTCGCACGTAAGTGCCCTGGAAGTTATCGAGGAATGCGGCTTCCAGGTCCTCCCAAGAACCGATTGAGTCTGCTGGCAAGCTGTTAAGCCAATACCGGGCCGGTCCTTTAAGTTTGAGCGGGAGGTATTTGATGGCGTGTAGATCATCGCCGCGTGCCATGTGGATGTGAAGGAGATAATCCTCGATCCATACCGCCGGGTCTGTTGTGCCATCGTATGATTCGATGTTTACGGGTTTGAAACCCTCTGGGATTTTATGTTCCATTACTTCATTCGTGAAGCATAGCGGGTGTGCGGCGCCGCTGTACTGGGCTGTATCACGACGCAGCTCGGAAGAGCTATGTCTGTTGTGTTCGGCCCGGCCAGATTTGTTGTATCCAGAGTGAAGATCATCGTCACGTGTCGTAGGGCGCCTGCGCGATCCGTAGATCGATCTTGTTTGTCTTTCCTTGTCCTCCAGTACGTCTTGCAGGTCTGGCGCATTTTCCCGTGCCTTAGTTGAGCAGCGTTGGGGCATGGCTTGGGTGGAGGGCCGAGAGACCTCTCTGTTGCGTCCGCGAGGTGGCCGGTCTACCATGTCATGCGCTGGTGATGTAGGTGCTTCCTCCTTTGATCGGGGTAGCGGCCTGCGCTTTGGGTAACTCTTGGAGGGGCGTTCGAGTTCATACTCTTCGGCCGCAAGGACTTCAGTCCATCTATCAGCTAGCAAATCTTGGGCAGCTCTAAGCTGCTGCTGCTTTTTCTTGAGGCTGCTTGCCGTGGCTAAAAGCCTGCGTCTAAAACGCTCTTGTTCGGCGGGGTCTGATGGTATGACAAATTCGTCGTCATCGAGGCTTGCCTCGTCTTCGGAGGGAGGCATATAGTTATCATCCTCGACCTCTCGGTCTGCCGCTCTTTCATGAGGGTTGGCTTCTCCATCTTCCTGTGCCGAATCTTGCTGAGGTGGGTGTTCTTCGGCGCTATCCGGGGTAGTATTATCTCCCGTGCCGGAATCACTGTTTTTGCTTTGGCCGGATTTAGAGCGGCGCCGCTGACGCCGGCGCTTTGGCTGTTTCTTGTCATCCCCCACTGTTCCATCGCCGTCTCCATCTTTTGGAGTATCCACCATATATATGTCATATGACGAGGTGGCCTTCCAGCGCCCTACAGGTGTTCGTTCCTGTTCGTCTCCTACATCGTCATCCATACCGTCGATGTCTTCGGAGCCGAAGTCAAGCATGTAGGTTAAATCGTCGACAGTGGCGACAATGTGGGTGGTGGGTGGGCTTTGAATTTCTTCATCGTCCGTATCCCATCCTTGCTGACCGTAATCCGGCCAGGGCTCTCCTGATAAAGAGAGGGACTTAAGAGAATTCAGGATGACACCAAAAGGCGAGTGCTGAAAGATGTCTCCGGCGGTGAACTCCATTATCGGCGCCCAATCGGATTCGATCGGCAGGGGCGCGGGGGGTTCGGAGTCCAAGGAGGAGTCTGGATCCTCGGAGTCACGGGTCATGCAGAGTGCGGGGCTAGCGTTCGGCTCGATCGCCTTTGAGATCGCAGCCCCCGAGGTGACGTCCAACTGCTCGTCCTCGATTGGTGCAATAGGCCCCGAATTAGGGGTCGGAACCGATTCGTGTGCGGCCTCCAGGGCACTGTCCAGAGGTAGAACTAAATCATGCCCCTCGAGATAGTGCGGCGCGCTTGGCCGTGGCTCGAACCCGTCGAAGATCAAGTCTCCGCGGATGTCAGTCGTGTAGTTTAAGCTTCCAAACCTGACTTGATGGCCAGGGGCGTAGCTTTCGATCTGCTCCAGGTGGCCGAGCGAATTGGCCTGCAGAGCAAAGCCGCCGAAGACGAAGATCTGTCCGGGGAGAAAAGTCTCACTCTGGACCGCATCATTATTGATGATCAAAGGAGCCATTGGGCCTAAAGGCGACGACACAGAGGAACTCTCAATGAAAGCACCAATGTCAGTGTCAAAACCGGCGGATCTCGTGTAGGGGGTCCCGAACTGTGCGTCTAGGCCGGATGGTAACAGGAGGCAGGGAACACAATGTTTTACCCAGGTTCGGGCCCTCTCGATGGAGGTAAAACCCTATGTCCTGCTTGATTAATATTGATGATATGGGTAGTACAAGAGTAGGTCTACCACGAGATCAAGGAGGCTAAACCCTAGAAGCTAGCCTATGGTATGATTATTGTATATGGAGTTGATTATTATGTCCTACGGACTAGAACCCTCCGGTTTATATAGACACCGGATAAGGTTAGGGTTACATAGAGTTGGTTACAATGGTAGGAGATCTTGAATATCCGCATCGCCAAGCTTGCCTTCCACGCCAAGGAAAGTCCCATCCGGACGCGGGACGAAGTCTTCAATCTTGTATCTTCATAGTCCTGGAGTCCGGCTGAAGGTATAGTCCGGCTACCCGAACACCCCCTAAATCCAGGACTCCCTCACTCATTGTGGCTTGTATGTTATGTCGAACGGGAGGAGCTCGATGGCCCGTTTGGCAAAAAGGCCTGTGGCATCGCGATTGTTTATTATGTCATTCAGTGGTACTTCGGAGGCCACCGTAATCGAACACTCTTGAAAGGAGTGTCGTAATTTCTGGGATGCCATAAATACCGTGTATGCTATCTTTTGGTAATGTGGGTACCATGATTTGCATGGAGTGAGGATGGTGGATACATAATATACCGGCTTTTGAAGTGGGAATTTATGTCCGTCCATCTCTCGTTCGACGACAAGCACTGCGCTTACAACTTGGTGAGTTACCGCTATATATAATAGCATTGGTTCGCCGATAGTTAGTACGGCCAGGATTGGGTTGGTGGTCAGCATGGCTTTTATTTCTTCCAGTCCGGCCGTGGCTGCGTCCGTCCACTCGAAGTGTTCGGTGCGCCGAAGAAGGCGATAAAGGGGAAGTGCCTTTTCTCCTAATCGGGAGATAAAGCGGCTTAAAGCCGCCACGCATCCAGTCAATTTCTGGATTTGCTTGAGGTCAGTTGGGACAGCCAACTGTGACAGGGCTCGGATTATAGCCGGATTTTCTTCAATTCCTCTACTGGAGACGATGAAGCCCAGGAGCTTTCCGGCGGGAACACCGAAAACGCATTTTTCCGGATTGAGCTTAATGTCGTATGTTCGGAGATTGGTGAACGTGAGCCTCAAGTCGTCTACTAAAGAGTCGACGTGTCTGGTTTTAATGACCACATCATCTGCATATGCATCCACAGTCTTACCGATCTGCTTTTCCAGACATGTCTGGATCATGCGCTGATATGTTGCGCCGGCGTTTTTGAGCCCGAAGGGCATTGTGTTAAAGCAGAAAGGGCCATATGGCATTATAAATGCCGTTGCGTCTTGATCAGACTCCGACATCTTAATTTGGTGGTAACCGGAGTATGCATCGAGGAAGCACAATGATTTGTGTCCTGCGGTAGCGTCGATGATTTGATCGATGCGAGGGAGTGGGAAGGGATCCTTTGGGCAAGCCTTATTAAGGTCTTTGAAGTCGACACATAGGCGCCAGGGTTTGTCCTTCTTTGGTACCATCACCAGGTTTGCTAGCCAATCCGGATGTTTTATTTCTTTAATGAATCCGGCTTCCAGTAGCTTGGCCAGCTCCTCTCCCATGGCTTGTCGCTTAGGTTCAGAGAAACGCCGAAGAGTCTGCTTGACTGGCTTGAATCCTTTTAGAATATTGAGGCTATGCTCGGTCAATCTGCGTGGGATTCCTGGCATGTCTGAAGAATGCCAGGCGAATATATCCCAATTCTCGAGCAGAAACTCCCGTAGTGTGGCGTCTATAGCGGGGTCTAACTGTGCCCCAATGGATGCTGTTTTTGTTGGGTCCGTTGGATGGACTTGGAATTTAACTATTTTGTCCGCTGGTTTAAAGGAGGTGGACTTGGATCTTTTGTCTAGTATCACATCGTCCTTCTCCACCGTGGAGCGCGGCGCGGTTAACTCCTCCGCCACAAGGGCTTCGGATAATGCCTCGAGAGCTAGTGCGGTTGTTTTGTTCTCGGCGCGGAGTGCTATGTCCGGATCACTAGCTAGAGTGATAATTCCCTTGGGTCCGGGCATTTTGAGCTTCATGTACCCATAATGGGGTATGGCTTGAAAAATCGTGAATGCCTCCCGCCCTAGAAGGGTGTGGTATCCGCTACTAAACGGGGCCACTTGGAATGTAATTTCTTCGGACCTGTAATTCTCCGGAGTGCCGAATACCACATCAAGTGTGATTTTCCTAGCGCAATGGACCTCTCGACTAGGGATGATTCCTCGGAAGGCCGTACTGCTTTACTCAATATGGTTGCTGTCTATTTCCATTTTGTGGAGAGTTTCCTCATAAATGAGGTTTAATCCGCTGCCGTCGTCCATGAGCACCTTAGTGAGCCGAAAGTGGTCCGCAATTGGACTGAGGACCAAAGCGGCTGGTGCTCGGGCTGCTCGGAATTTAGGTTCATCACTGGCATTGAAGGTGATAGCCGTGTTGCTCCATGGATTTATTTCTGCCACATGGCAGACTTCGGCAAGGCTGTGGAGTGCTCGCTTACGCCTATTATTTGAGGCGAAGGTCTCGAAGACCGTTAATATTGTGTTGTTATCCGTGGGAAGGTGCTCTGAGGTATTTTGGGTGAGAAGATCCTCACCGGTTTTGGCCACCTGCCGGAGTACCCAACATGCTCTAAGGCTGTGTGTTCATATGGTATCTGATGTACTATGGATTTTGCAGGGCCCGTTGAGCCATCCCTCCAATACGGTTCCCTGCCCTGTAGTGGGCTTTTGCTTCTTTGTAATTGAGTCGGGTGACTTATGAGAGTGCACCCTTTTAGTTCGGACTGGGGGTTTTGTTAGAGCCGGATTATCCCAAAATTGTGTTTTGGTTTTCCAGGCACTTTCCATCGCACAGTATTTCTGTACTATGGCCGCCAATTCAGCAAAGTGTGCTACATCACGGCGACTTATGGCGTTGAGGACTCCCTTTTCTGTGCAATTGTTGCAAAAGAACGAATTGCATCTTCCTCGCGATAGTCCTTGACCTTGTTCATTACAAGGAGGAATCTGGCCCAATAGTGATGTATTGTCTCTTGGGGTGCTTGCCTAATGTGGGAAAGATCATTTGTATTTGGGTGGTTGGGTGGATTTAAGTCCAGACCTTGACCCAATCTGTGATCCCGGGGCGGGGGAGTTTCCAATCTTGGAAGTTCGGGCTCCGAGATGTCGCCCTGTGGGTTCGGTATGCGGCCTAATTCTGGATTCAGGGTTAGGGCGGTCTCCTCTCGTGAGCGAGTATCCTATTCGGAGAGCTCAGGCATCTGGACATAGTTCGTCCTCAGGATAGAGGGAGAATCACCGCATTGCTCCTCCACCACTCCTACCTGATGGGTGACCGGCGAAGAGTTAATCTCCCTTTTGTCGGGTTTAAGCCCGATCCGATCATAGTCCGTAGTGACTCCCAGAGCGGCAATGCGATCCAATAGCTCGTTCAAAGAGGAGAGCTCCATTGTATCCATTTGCTCGATAAATTTTGAGCTGATGTGGAGGCTATTTTCGATGACCCGAGAGGTCATCGTCGGCGCAGCAGCCGAGCGGGCGGTCATGACGAAGCCGCCTAGTCGGAGAGTTTGGCCTACAGCCAGGGCTCCCCCAGAGGTGATGTTGTCCTTGACAACTAGGCGATCCATCTTCCTTATGATGATGACGACACAGTGGAACTCTCAATGAAAGCACGAATGTCGGTGTCAAAACCGGCGGATCTCAGGTAGAGGGTCCCGAACTGTGCGTCTAAGGCGGATGGTAACAGGAGGCAAGAGACACGATGTTTACCCAGGTTCGGGCCCTCTTGATGGAGGTAATACCCTACGTCCTGCTTGATTGTTCTTGATGATATGAGTATTACAAGAGTTGATCTACCACGATATCAGAGAGGCTAAACCCTAAAAGCTAGCATATGGTATGATTGTATGTTGCCCTATGGACTAAAACCCTCCAGTTTATACAGACACCGGAGGGGGCTAGGGTTACACAAGGTCAGTTACAAAGGAGGAGATATAAATATCAGTATTGCCTAGCTTGCCTTCCACGCCAAGTAAAGTCCCATCCAGACACGAGACGAAGTCTTCAATCATGTATCTTCATAGTCCAACAGTCCGGCACAGGATATACTCCGGCTATCCGGAGACCCCCTAATCCAGGACTCCCTCAAGGAGGTTTGTTCAAGTAAGAACAGAACCTAAGCACCGGTCACCCACATATCAAATTATCAAAGTAGCAAACACAAATCAAACTAACATGATGAAGGTGACTAGATGAAATTCCCGTGTACCCTCAAGAACGCTTTGCTTATCATAAGAGACCGTTTTGTCCTGTCCTTTACCTCAAAAGGATTTGGCTACCATGCTGCACCTTTGTTACTACTATCATTACTTGCTTGTTACAAATTATCTTGCTATCAAACTACTCGTTACTTGTAATTCCAGTGCTTGCAGAGACTACCTTGCTGAAAACCACTTGTCATTTCCTTCTGCTCCTCATTGGGTTTGACACTCTTACTTATCGAAAGGACTAAGATTGATCCCCTATACTTGTGGGTCATCAAGGCTCTTTTCTGGCACCGTTGCCGGGGAGTGAAGCGCTCTTGGTAAGTGGAAATGGGTAAGGAGAATTTATTACTACGTGCTGAAATTTACTGTCACTTGTTATTATGGAAAACAATCCTTTGAGGGCTTTGTTTGGGGTATCTTCACCTCGACCGGAACCACAATTAGTCACCCCTCACCCTACTAAACCTACTAAAAATATTGGTTATGAAATTCCTTCGGGTATGATAGAACAACTGCTAGCTAATCCTTATGCAGGAGATGGAACCGAACATCCTGATACGCACTTGATTTATGTGGAAGAAATTGGTGGATTATTTAAGCTTGCAGGTTTACCTGGAGATGAAGCTAAGAAGAAGGTTTCCCCTTTATCATTGAAGGGAAAAGCATTGGCATGGTATAGGTTATGCGATGATATTGGATCTTGGAATTGCAATCCATTGAAATTGGAGTTTCACCTAAAAATTTATCCTATGCATCTAGTTCATCATGATCGGAATTACATATATAATTGTTGGCCTCATGAAGGAGAACGTATATCTCTAGCTTGGGGAGGCTTAAATCAATGTTATATTCATGCCCCAATCATGAGCTCTTAAGAGAAATTATCATTCAGAATTTTTCTGCTCGGCTTTCTCATGATGATCGATCCATGCTTGATACTTCTTGTACTGGTTCCTTTATGAAGAAGACTATTGAATTTCGGTGGGTCTTTTAGAAAGCATTAAACGCAACTCTGGAGATTGGGAAGTCGACGAAGGTAAAGAGTGAGGTATTAAGCTTAAGTATGATTGTGTTAAATCTTTTATGAATACCGATGCTTTTCAAAAGTTTAGCACTAAATATGGACTTGACTCTGAGATAGTAGCATCCTTTTGTGAATGTTTTGCTACTCATATTGATCTCCCTAAGGATAAGTGGTTCAAATATCACCCACCTATTAAAGAAGAAATTAAAGAACCGGTAATAGCTAAAGATGAAACTATTATTTATAATGTTGATCCAGTTGTTCCTACTGCTTATATTGAAAAACCACCTTTCCCTGTTAAGGAACATGCTAAAGTTTATACTGTGGTCAATAAAACTTATATTAGAACACCTAAACTAGCTGAAAAAATTAAGGTAGAACCTAGTATTGCTATGGTTAAGGATCTCCTGGAAAATATAGATGGGCATGTAATTTCCTTCTGTAGTGAAGCTGCTAGAATTGCCAAACCTGATGAAAAAGATAAACATAGGTCTGTTGTTGGCATGCATGTTGTTTCGTTTAAAATAGGAGATCAATGTTATCATGGTTTATGTGACAAAGGTGCTAGCGTGAGTGATATTCCTTTTATCTTATATCAAGAGATTATGAATGACATAGCACCCGCTGAAATCAAAGACATAGATGTTACTATTAAACTTGCTAATAGAGACACCATCAGACCACTTGGGATTGTTAGAGATGTTGAAGTCTTGTGTAGGAAAATAAAATACCCTACTGATTTTCTTGTTCTTGGTTCCCCACAAGATGACTTTTGTCCCATTATCTTTGGTAGACCTTTCTTGAACACCGTTAATGCTAAAATAGATTGTGAGAAACAAACTGTCGGTGTTAGTTTTGGTGATGAGTCTCATGAATTTAATTTTTCTAAGTTTAGTAGAAAGCATCATAAGAAAGAATTCCCTAGTAAGGATGAAATAATTGGTCTTGCTTCTATTGCTATACCTCCTACTGATCCACTAGAACAATATTTGCTAGACCATGAGAATGATATACATATGCATGAAAGAAATGAAATAGATAAGATTTTATTTGAACAACGTCATCTGCTTAAACACAATTTGCCTATTGAAACTCTAGGAGGTCCTCCTCCACCAAAAGGTGATCCTGTGTTTGAATTAAAACAAGTGCCAGACTCTTCGAAATATGCTTATCTTGATCAGAAAAAGATATATCCTATTATTATTAGTGCTAACCTTTCAGAACATGAAGAAGAAAGATTATTAAAGGTTCTGAAGAAGCACCGGGCTGCTATTGGGTATACTCTTGATGATTTAAAGGGCATTATTCCCACTCTCTGTCAGCACAAAATTAATATGGAACCTGATGCTAAACCCGTTGTTGTCTTGTTGATCACCAACGATGTTTGAATCCTAAAATGAAAGAAGTGGTAAGAACTGAAATACCGAAGCTTTTGGAAGCAGGTAAATCTATCTTATAGCTGATAGTAGATGGGTAAGTCATGTTCATTGTGTCCCTAAGAAGGGAGGTATTACTATTGTTCCTAATGATAAGAATGAACTTATTGCGCAAAGAATTGTTACTGGCTACAGAATGGTAATTGATTTTCGAAAATTAAATAAAGCAACTAGAAAAGATCATTACCCTCTGCCTTTTATCGATCAAATGCTAGAAAGATTATCAACGCACACACACTTTTCCTTCCTTGATGGATATTCTGGTTTTTCTCAAATACCTGTTTCACAACCTGGTCAAGAGAAAACCACCTTTACTTGTCCTTTTGGAACTTATGCTTATAGATGTATGCCTTTTCGTTTATATAATGCACCTGCTACCTTTCAAAGATGTATGACTGCTATATTCTCTGATTTTTGTGAAAAGATTGTTGAGATTTTCATGGATGATTTCTCCGTTTACGGAACTTCTTTTGATGATTGCTTAAGCAACCTTGATCGAGTTTTGCAGAGATCCGAGCAAATTAATCTTGTCTTGAATCAGGAGAAGTTCCACCTTATGGTTAATGAAGGTATTGTCTTGGGACATAAAATTTCTGAACGAGGTATTGAGGTCGATAAAGCTAAAGTTGATGCAATTGAGAAAATGCCATGTCCTAAAGATATCAAAGGTATTCGTAGTTTCCTTGATCATGCTAGTTTCTATAGGAGGTTTATTAAAGACTTCTCTAAAATTTCTAGGCCTCTTACAAATCTTTTACAAAAGGAAGTTCCATTTGTTTTTTATGATGATTGTATAGAAGCCTATGAAACACTTAAGAAAGCCTTGATTTCCGCACCTATCGTTCAACCACCTGATTGGTACCTACCTTTTGAAATTATGTTCGATGTTAGTCATTATGTTGTTGGTGCTGTTCTAGGAAAAAGAGTTGATAAGAAATTAAATTTTATTCATTATGCTAGCAAAACTCTAGAAAATGCTCAACAAAATTATGCTACTATTGAAAAGGAATTCTTAGCAGTAGTGTTTGCTTGTAATAAATTCACATCTTACATTGTCGATTGTAAAGTAATTGTTCACACCGATCATGCTGCTATTAAATATCTTATGGAAAAGAAAGATGCCAAACCTAGACTCACTAGGTGGGTTCTTTTGCTACAAGAATTTGACTTACATATTACTGATAGAAAAGGAGTTGAGAACCCTGTGGCTGATAACTTGTCTAGGCTTGAAAATATTCTTTATGACCCACAACCTATTAATGATAGTTTTCCTGATGAACAATTAGCTATAATAAATGTTTCTCATAACACGCCTTGGTATGCTGACTATGCTAATTATATTGTTGCTAAATACATACCACCTAGCTTCACTTACCAACAAAAGAAAAAATTTCTTCTATGATTTAAGACTTTACTTTTGGGATGACCCACTCCTTTATAAAGAAGGAGCAGATGGTATTATTAGAGTTGTGTACCTGAGCATGAACATGGACAAATCCTATGGAAATGTCACTCCGAAGCTTAATAGGGCATTGTCGGTGTCAAAACCGGCGGATCTCGGGTAGGGGGTCCCGAACTGTGCGTCTAGGCCGGATGGTAACAGGAGGCAGGGAACACGATGTTTTACCCAGGTTCGGGCCCACTTGATGGAGGTAAAACCCTACGTCCTGCTTGATTAATATTGATGATATGGGTAGTACAAGAGTAGATCTACCACGAGATCAAGGAGGCTAAACCCTAGAAGCTAGCCTATGGTATGATTCTTGTCTATGGAGTTGATGAAGTTGTCCTACGGACTAAAACCCTCCGGTTTATATAGACACCGGATAGGGTTAGGGTTACATAGAGTCGGTTACAATGGTAGGAGATCTTGAATATCCGCATCGCCAAGCTTGCCTTCCACGCCAAGGAAAGTCCTATCCGGACACAGGACGTAGTCTTCAATCTTGTATCTTCATAATCCTGGAGTCCGGCTGAAGGTATAGTCCGGCTACCTAAGCACCCCCTATTCCAGGACTCCCTCAGTAGCCCCTGAACTAGGCTTCAATGACGACGAGTCCGGCGCGCAAATTGTCTTCGGCATTGCAAGGCGGGTTCCTCCTCCAAGTCCTTCATAGAAGATTGAAAACACCAAGAGTAGTGTCCGGCTCTGTAAAATAAGCTTCCACATATTGCCATAGAGAGAATAATATTAACACAAATTCAATCTGCTGACGTATTCTGCAGTGCGCCATCACACCACAACCAAGCCCTTTACTCGAATCGTTTTTACTTTTCCTCCTCAGCATGTTTTGCGAGGCGGTCTCCTTGGCATGTCTTGTCAAAGCAGAGATCGTGTACCCCCCCCCCCCTATTACGGGATTCTCATCAATACGGACGTGGGTAACCCAATTGAGCCCGTTAGCATACTTTCTCGATTAAAGGCGAGTCCCAAACAGTTACGGGGAGGGCTCCTGGTATTCAGCCTCTTATAAAGGGACCAGGGCCTTCTCTTTTCTCCAACAAGTTCGCCCATCGCCTCGAGTTCCAACACCCTAGGCTCCAGATTCCGGTCGCCTCGGACCTTCGACAATGTCCGGTTCCAACCTTCAAGGCCGATGGATGCCCTCCTCCATCACGAAGGAGGACATGCTAAAGTTGAGAGAGGCTAAGTTCCTGACCGACGAAATTTGGCATAGGTTGCCTGCTCAAGGGCAGGTCATCCCCAGTCCCCAGCCCGGTGAGAGCGTGGTGTTCATGTCTCACTTCCTTCGGGGGTTGAGCTTCCCAACGGATCCCTTTGTGAGGGGACTGTTGTTTTATTACGGGTTGGAATTCCATGACTTAGCTCCGGAGTCCATCCTCCATATCTCCTTGTTTATCGTTGTGTGCGAAGCGTTCCTCCATGTTAACCCTCACTTCGGACTATGGCTCAAGACCTTCAAAGTGGAACCGAAGATGATCGAGGGACGGCACGCAGAGTGCAGAGGCACTGTTATAAGCAAAAATGCTGATGCTCCGTGGCCCAAGGGCTCTTTTCAAGAGGAGCTAGGCTTCTGGCAATGAGAGTGGTTTTATATCACCGCTCCCTGGAGCACCAAATGGGTGGCGCCTCCGGCCTTTCGCTCGGGTCCTCCACCACGTCTGGCGTCATGGGTCAACAGAGGGTTGGATTGGGGTTTGCCCAAAGACGTGCCCTTGCTACAGGGCCGCATTAAAGACCTCTTGGAAGGAGACCTCAGCCTGGTCAAGGTGACGTGGGTCATGCTGATTCACCGAATATTGCCCGGCAAACGTCGCCCCCTCCGCCTATGGGAATTTAATCCAGAGGGACCGCGAGCTCTCCAGAACTTCATGGGCGCAACGCCCGCGGAGATGTATAAACTATTCTTCGGATCACAGGAGATGTGTCCGGATTCGACCGAGGATGCAGGCCTAAGCCGCAATCGTCTAGATACTCAAGTACGCAACCTTGTGTCCGGACCTTCTATCCGTATAGTTGTCATAAACTTGCCCCTAAAAGAGCCGTCCTTTTTAAACAGGAGTGGATAGCGAAGGCAAAGCTGATCAGGTGTTTGGCTCCCCTTCCTGAAACCAGGCCGGATCCCGTGCTAGTCAGGATGCTAGAGATAATGCCTTCGGAGGGGGAGGACAAGGAAGCTATGGCCTCCTCGAAGGAGACTGCTCCGATGGGAGGAATCGACGATTCCTCTCCTAAGGAGAAGAAGAGAGCCGCCTCTGATGACCCGGAAACCATAGCCGCGAAGCGGGGGAGAAAATCCTCGTCAGAGGGTCCGACGCCAGGGAGTTCCTCGGCCGGACTACGCCCTCAAGGGGATCAGCCCTCTAGCGAGCCGTAAGTAGAGAAAGATTTTCCTTGTGAGGAATGAGGGAAATCCTTGATTTATGTCTGAGAAGATTAACCAAACTTTTACCTTGTAGCTCGGACCTCAGCCCTTCTCAGCAGAGCTCGTCTTCGGGGGATCTTCTTCCAGAGATGATGGAGAGCGGGACGCCTCCCCCTGCCATGCCGCCTAGCAAGGCAGGCGACCCTGAGGTGTCATCGCGGAGGGTTTCTCCGAATCCGCGAGGGGCGGAAGGTAGATATGCGGCCCCCCGAGGTTCTCCGTGTCCGGCCTTCGAAAGAGGTCATGGGACGAGCCCGGCACCGTCTGGTGCTCGGTCGGAGGAGCTGAAGATTCTGCTGGGGCGAGCTTGTATCTCAGAGGAGCACCGTGCACTGATGGGCACGGTGATTGGAAGGATTTCGTCCGCAGAGAGCGGATTGCATGAGGCCGTCAAAAGCTTACTGACGGGTTTCGAGGTACATTAGATAATGTATATTTTTGTCAGTTGCGTTTGAATAATGATGCGCCCTGTGTAGATAGTAGCCCCTGAGAGTCTGTGCGTCGTCAAGAAATGACGGCACGCGGAGGATCCTAATCCCAGGTCTAAAATGTCATCTTTGAATGTAGGCGGCAGGGTGTCCAGAATCGAGCCGAACTAATGATTTTGCCGAACTAAAGCGGCAACTGGACGTGGCAGATGCCGACATCACGCTTGTCAATAAGCGGCTGGATGAGGCTCAAGGTATGTAATTCCTCGGGTGGCATCGGGTAAGAACAGTTTTATGCCTGTGTCTTACGATGTGTGTGCTTGATGCAGATGGTGCGGCCGCCGTGGAGAGTCTTAGGGCCGAGCTTGCCCGAGCTAAAGAACAAGCCAGCGAAAGTTATGCGGCCGCCAAGAAAGCTCTTGAAGAGCTGAGAGCTGAACAGGCTGCTCATTGCCGAAGCAAGCAAGAGATGGCCGAGATGGCCGAAAAGTTAACAAGCGCTACAGACCGTTGCAGACTTCTTGAAAAAGAAGACCAGGCGAAACAGACAGACTTAGAGAAGGCCGCTGCCGATGTCAAAGACGCGCGCTCTGCAATGAGAGCTGCGAAGGAGGAGCTGCGTCAGGCCAAACAGATTGCGGCTGGAAAGCCCTTTATGCTGCGAAGGAAATTTTGCGATCCGAAGTTTGCTCCGTTGGACCGAATGTGGAGTGTGGAGGATGCCTATCTGGACTTGGCGGCGAGTGCTGCTGATGCGACCGAACACTTTCGTGATCAGAAGGATCGGGAAGTGGAAAAGCTTTTCTGGTCGCAGTTTCACAATCCAGAGCGTCCACTGGCAGTGGACGATCATTTGGCTCAATGGGCCGAACTAAATAGGTTGTCCGGACTCGCCATGAAGTACGTCATGGGTTATCTGTGGCCGGGGAGATCGGAGCCGAAGAGCTATTTCGGCTTGGTGCAGCAATTCCTTGACACAGTGCCGCGTATAAATGCAATGAAGAGGTCAGCACGCATAGAGGGCGCAAGGATGGCTCTTGCCCGTGTCAAGACATACTAGGCGGAGATGGAGACCACCGTTGTTGCATCCCAAGATTCGGACAAAAGCCGAGTACCCTCCGAGCACTATTTTCAGGAAGTTCTTGAAGGCGCTCGTGTAATAGAGATGCAGTGCTCGAAAGATGCTATGTTATGATAGCATATGTAATTATAAAGTAATATTTTGATAAACTGTAGTGGCCTTTTTTATACTTGTGCCTCAAGTATTGTAAACACCTTCTATGTGGCCGTTTTAAGATATAGAGTCTGAAAGATGGCAGTCGTTGGCTTCAGCCCCCACGCACATAGTGCGGGGGTGCTCGCAGAAAACGCATTTTCACACTTAGCCCAACGTCTTGGTCCTATAAAGGAGGTGATAGTGCAGCGGGCCAGGCAACCGGACTACGATGCTTTAACACTTTCACTTAGCGATAGGAGTTTGAAAATGAGACTCTTTAGGTAGCTCCTTGGTGGCAACTGCGCTCGTCCGAATTCGGGGCATGTATGTGCCTGACCGGGAAGCGGCCCTTCGTTAAAGCGGAGGAATCCGATAGATTCCGATAGGTCATCGAGTGGCTGACCAGTCTCATGCTACATCATGACAGTCAGTTTTCGGCTTTCTCTACTGAGGTGCTCGCCCTGGCCGAACCGGGGGCACAATCGCAGTAGTTCTCCTGGTGCTACCTTAGCCGATAGAGCCGAACGTAAGGTAGCCGAACTCAGGAGCTGGCAACCCAACATTTGACCAAAGACATGATTCGGAGCTGATGCATATAATGCTAAAACTCACGACGCCGAACACTCCCTAAGGCATTCGGTCTTTATGAGTGTGGGTCAAACCACACTCTTCATTAAAAAAAGAAGCCCCTAGTGTCCAGGTACGTGCGAAAATTCTGTCGTGGCCACATGCCAAGACGCCAGCCTCCTCCTTGGTTATACCAGAAAAAACCAGGGGATGTGTAGCAACAAGAGACAGTAAAAAAGGTTTACCCAGGGTCTTAATCTAAAAAGAATCCTTTAGGACGGGTCCCTACTGCACGTCTGCGCCTGTGTCTCCGTTGTGTCGTATCCTGGACGAGCGCCGCACAACGTTCATCTGTAAAAGAGAGGAACTGAGTTGAAAACGGGTCGTGCTGAAAAAGTTTAAAATAAACAAAGTGTAAAGTAAAAAATATAAGATTAAGCTTTATTGTCTCTTATTGTATATGCGTGGAGCCCCTAGTGCGGGGGTATATGGCCACTAAGACTGCATCAATGATGATTTTGCACCGAACTCGTCTATCCGCGTTCGTGGTCTTGAATGACCTATTTCGAAGTTTTTGGCCGGTGAGGCCATTTTGCTGTGGGGCTGTCAAAGCGGCCGCAAAGTCCTCCGCTTGGGGGCGCACTTTAGTGCTTTCCCTTCAAAGAGATGATGCCTCGTGGACCGGTCATCTTAAGCGTAAGAGATGCATAATGCGGTATTGCGTTAAAGCGAGCGAAAGCTTCGCGTCCCAGTAGTGCTTGATAGCGACTTGAGAACGGGACGATATGGAAGGTCAACTTTTCGCGACGGAAGTTATCGGCAGAGATGAATATGACTTCGAGCCGGAGAAAACCCATACAATGGGTGTCCGGACCAGGTATTACCCCTTGAAAGGAGGTTTTGCTGCGGCGGATTCTTGCTGGGTTTATCCCCATGTGCTGGATTGTATCCTGATATATCAGGTTTAGTCCACTACCGCCGTCCATAAGGACATTTGAAAACTGGAGTCCGCCAATTATTGGATCGAGTATCAAGGCAGTCCAGCCTGCATTCTTGACATTTCTAGAATAATCTAGCTGGTCGAAGATGATCGGTTTTGACAACCAGTGGCAGGACCCTTTGGGGATGGGCCGTGTGGTGCGTACCTTTACGGGCGCCGTACGTTTTGTTATGTGAAGTAAGTTCACTGTTTTTACTTCTTGTGGGAAGTTCTTTTGTTTCCTGGTGCTCTGCTTTTGGGGTTCGTCCTCGTCTTCACTTGGTGTGTCGAGCCCCTTGTGTTCGGCATTGAGTCTGCCGGATTGTTTGAAAACCCAACAGTCTCTGTGGGATGGTTAGCAGGCTTCCCGGGAGTACTGTGTATCTGACATATCCTATCCAGGATTTTATTTGGGTTGGATGGATCGTCCCTGTTATCCTGGGGGGGCGATTTTGCCTCATTTTGTCGTGAGCCTTTGAATCCGGCATTTACTGTCGTGCTCTTCGGACTTTTATCCTTAGTCCGGTGACGGTCCTTGTTGCGTCGTGGTTTTCCATTTCCATCCCTAGTTTCGGATGTACTTGGGTCGTTGGGGCTGCACCTTGCCAGCCAGCTGTCGTCCCCTGCACAAAAGCGGGTCATGAGGTATGTTAGTGCGGCCATTGTTCTTGACTTTTCTTGGCCGAGGTGTCTGGCAAGCCATTCGTCTCGGACGTTATGCCTGAAAGCTGCTAAGGCTTCGGCGTCCGGACAGTCGACTATCTGATTCTTTTTAGTGAGGAATCTGTTCCAGAACTGCCGAGCTGATTCTCCGGGTTGTTGAGTTATGTGACTAAGATCGTCTGCATCCGGAGGGCGGACATAGGTCCCTTGAAAATTTGCTCGGAAAGCATCCTCGAGCTCTTCCCAACTTCCAATTGTGTTTTCAGGAAGGCTTTTGAGCCAATGCCGGGCTGGCCCTTTAAGCTTAAGGGGTAAATGTTTTATGGCGTGGAGATCATTTCCTCCAGCCATGTGTATGTGGAGGATATAATCCTCTATCCAGACTCCAGGGTCTGTTGTTCCATCATATGCCTCTATATTTACGGGTTTGAATCCCTCTGGAAATTCATAGTCTAGGACCTCATCGGTGAAACTGCTTTGGGGGATTGTTCTTCGGTATGTGACTCCTCCAATGGTCCAATTAGTTTTTGTTCTACTGCTTTATTTATTGCAAATTTTTGCTGCTTAGGTGACCATGTTCTTGAGGTTGCATGTCAAATTTATGTGGTCAAAAGTAGTTTTAATGCATGATATGGCCTCTAGGCATTTGTAGGGGTAGTCGCTATCAATCTTGTTGAGTTTGGTTCACTTTCATTTTGAGTGACTAAAAATTTCAGAAATTTTCAGAGGAAGAAAATGTTGAAGAGATTATTGAGAGGCTCCTCGAGCCGAAGCTCGAAGGAAAAGCAGAATGAGGAGAATAAAAAGCCCAAATATAATCTTCCTCGCACTGCGGAGGTTTAGGCGTGCGAATGGCCATGTGATGAGTTCTTGAGAGCAGCCGGGATTCATGATGACTTTTATTATTTGGCTGAGAATGCAGGCCTCACCAACTTCCTCTGCGACTAGCGCGAACAGTATCTCCTACTCGCTAATATTTTTGTGCAAAAATTTTATTTCCATGCTAAGAAATCACCACCCTCGGTGGAATTTCACTTATATGATGAGGTTAAGGAGATGTCACTTCTTGATTTTTGTCCGGTCTGCAAGATCCCCTTTGAGGACAGCATCGAGGAACCACATCGTAGCGATGTGGATGGGTTTATTGATAGAATTGTTGTAGGAGAAACTAGGAAAATTTCAGATGCAAGAATTACCAGTATACATTTTCATGTTCTTCGTTACTTTGCGATATTTGCTAGTAGATGCTTAATTGGTCACGGGAACAGTGGAAATCTCAGTGCTCCTGATATTGTTATTTTGCGCCATGCTTTGTTTCGTGATACCACTTTCAGCTGAGGCGCTATTGTTGCTAAACGAGTAAATATAAACCGAACAAAGGGTCCCATCTTCGGGGACATCTTTGCTTCACGTCTTGCTGAACACTTTGGGATACCTATTAGGCATTATGAGAAAGAAGAAAAGTTGTTGCCACCTATTTTTATAGATTATAAGAGTATGGTAGCACATGATTTTATTGTTAAAGATAAGAAGAGGATGCTTAAGTATAAATTGATATTTGATAAAACTTACTGTGAGATTATTACCTTGCCTGCACCCTCTCTGTTTGACATACTTTCAGGAACATACCTCATCTTACCCGAAGCCATTTATGCATACTGGAGGCTGATACAACCCCCGGAGCCCGAGCCAGAGCCACCACTTGATCCTTATCGTCAGTCTGTCTATCAGTGGGATCCGGAGGAGATCACCAACCAGTGGCACCCTGAGGACCCTCCTCAGTACACCGGAGAGAGTAACTTCGATCCGTGGCCATAGACCAACTTAGGCCAAAAGCCTAAGCTTGGGGGAGTACGTATTTCTCACCGACATTACATTCATGTTCACACACTCATTCTAAGTTGTCAGTGCTCATACTTTTTCATTGTACTATCCATGCTAGTTTATTTTCTTTTCCAGCATTCTTCTTGTGTGTTCTTAAAACCTTAATAAAACCAAAAAAATAGTTGTAGCTTTTAGCTAGTTTACTTTCCATGTTTGTAGTAGTAGTAACTAAAACCTTAATATCACTAAGCACTTTGAGCAAGTAAGCCATTAGGCAACACCTCATCCCCTCTTAATAGCATTGGCTTTTCCTATGGACTCAATGTGATCTTGGATCACTTAAAGGAAAAGATGTAGAGTCCTGAGCTTTGAGCTTGAGCCAATTCGTTGTCCTTAGAATTTTGAGGGATCCACTTTCCTCATCCATGCCATGCCAATCATCGAGCTTTCCTGAAATGTTTATCTTTAAGTAGCATTAGCTCAATGAGTTATATGTTGTTAGGAATTACCAAAACCACCTAGGGATAGTTGCACTTTCAGACAGCCCATTGGGAGGGGGCGTGCGCCACTCCTTGCGAGATCCCCTCTCTCTCTCCCCTATGGCCCATGTTGGCCCATTACTTCCCCGGGGGGTTCCGGTAACCTCCCGATACTCCAAAAAATAATTGAAACACTCTGAAACCATTCCGGTGTCCGAATACCATCGTCCAATATATCAATCTTTACCTCTCGGCCATTTCGAGACTCCTAGTCATGTCCGTGATCTCATCCGGGACTCCGAACAATATTCGGCCACCAAAACACATAACTCATAATACAAATCGTCATTGAACATTAAGCATGCACACCCTACGGGTTCGAGAACTATGTAGACATGACCGAGACACATCTCTGATCAATAACCAACAACGGAATCTAGATGCTCATATTGGTTCCTACATATTCTACGGAGATCTTTATTGGTCAAACCATAATGACAACATACGTTATTCCCTTTGTCATCGGTATGTTACTTGCCCGAGACTCGATCATCGATATCTGCATACCTAATTCAATCTCATTACCGGCAAATCTCCTTACTCGTTCCGTAATGCATCATCCCGTGACTAACTCATTAGTCACATTGCTTGCAAGGCTTATCATGATGTGCATTACCGAGAGGGCCCAGAGATACCTCTCCGATACTCGGAGTGACAAATCCTAATCTCGATGTATGCCAACCAAACAAACACCTTGGGAGACACCTATAGAACATCTTTATAATCACCCAGTTATGTTGTGACGTTTGATAGCACACAAGGTGTTCCTTCGGTATTCGGGAGTTGCATAATCTCATAGTCAATGGAATATGTATATGTCATGAAGAAAGCAATAGCAATAAAACTTAATGATCATTATGCTAAGCTAACGGATGGGTCTTGTCCATCACATCATTCTCCTAATGATGTGATCCCGTTCATCAATTGACAACACATGTCTATGCTCAGGAAACTTAACCATCTCTTATTAATGAGCTAGTCAAGTAGAGGCATACTAGGGACACTTTGTTTTGTCTATGTATTCTTCACACATGTATCAATTTTCCGGTTAATACAATTCTGGCATGAATAATAAACATTTATCATGATATAAGGAAATATAAATAACAACTTTATTATTGCCTCTAGGGCATATTTCCTTCATATTAAACCAAAAATACCTTGCTACAATTTATTTTATTTTGCGTTTGATCTATCAAGTTATTACAACTCTCTCACGTCCGTTTGCCAACCCCTTTTACACGTCGGATTGAGAGTATTTGTTATTTGTGTGCAGGTGATGTTTACATAGTGCTGCTTGGTTCTCCTACTGGTTTGATAACCTTGGTCTCATCACTGAGGGAAATACCTACCGTTGTTGTGCTACATCATCCCTTCCTCTTTGGGGAAATACCGACTAGTTCTAGCAGACATCAAAAGGAATTTGTGGCGCCATTGCCGGGGAGACATCATCAACATCTATCAGGTTCCTAATCACAAATCTCATCTCCTCGCAATTTACATTATTTTCCATTTTCCTCTCGTTTTCCTCTCCCCCGCTTCACAATTATTTGCCGTTTTATTCGCCCTCTTTTTCGTTCGCCGTTTTCTTGCTAGATCAGTTCTTGTGTGCTATCTTGTTTGCTATTCTTGTCGTTACGGATAGTTATTCCTCTATTGCGTGCACTCCCGAGAATGAAGTTCTCAACTTTAAGCATAGGGGAGGAGAGAATTTAAAAGATGCTTGGTATAGGATTTGTAATGCTCAAAATAGATCTATCCGTAAGCAATCTGCCGTTGTTCTTCTTCGCTGTTTTTATGTGGGCATCTGTAGGATCGAAAGTATGTCTAGAGGGGGTGATTAGACTACTTGACCAAATAAAAACTTAATCTTTTCCCAATTTTAGTTCTTGGCAGATTTTAGCTGTTTTAGGACAAGTCAAGAAATCATCACACAATTCAAGCAAGCATGCAAAGAGTATATTGGCAGCGGAAAGTAAAGCATGCAACTTGCAAGAATGTAAAGGGAAGGGTTTGAAGGATTCAAACGCAATTGGAGACACGGATGTTTTTCCCGTGGTTCGGATAGGTGGTGCTATCCTACATCCACGTTGATGGAGACTTCAACCCACGAAGGGTAACGGTTGCACGAGTCCACGGAGGGCTCCACCCACGAAGGGTCCACGAAGTAGCAACCTTGTCTATCCCACCATGGCCATCGCCCACGAAGGACTTGCCTCACTAGCGGTAGATCTTCACGAAGTAGGCGATCTCCTTGCCCTTACAAACTCCTTGGTTCAACTCCACAATCTTGTCGGAGGCTCCCAAGTGACACCTAGCCAATCTAGGAGACACCAGTCTCCAAGAAGTAACAAATGGTGTGTTGATGATGAACTCCTTGCTCTTGTGCTTCAAATGATAGTCTCCCCAACACTCAACTCTCTCTCATAGGATTTGGATCTAGTGGAAAAACGATTTGAGTGGAAAGCAACTTGGGGAATGCTAGAGATCAAGATTCATATGGTAGGAATGGAATGTCTTGGTCTCAACACATGAGTAGGTGGTTCTCTCTCAGAACATATGAGTTGGAATGGTGTACGTGTTCTGATGGCTCTCTCTTTGAATGAAGAGGAGGTGGAGGGGTATATATAGCCTCCACACAAAATCCAACCGTTACACACAATCTACCAATCTCGGTGGGACCGAATCAATAAACTCGGTCAGACCGAAAAGGTAAACCCAGTGATCGTTAGAGATTTTCGGTGGGACTGACATGCAACTCGGTAGGACCGATTCTGTTAGGGTTTGGGCATAACGTAATCTCGGTGAGACCGATTACACAAACTCGGTGAGACCAGGTTTGGTAATAAGCTAACCAGAGAGTTGGTCAGGTGTCAGAGTAATGGGACACGGATACCCCGAAGACGGTAAGAAGATATTTCAAGACATCGGGGCCAGCAAAGCCCCCCAGTCTGACTGCCCGGCCGCTCCTGCCGGCTTCCCGTCCGACTGCACTACCCGGCCGGCTACCGACTGCCGGCCGCCGACTACGCCAACCAGTCGGCTGCCGACTGCAGCCCGACCCGACATCGACGAAGACAACTGTACCACGATGCCGTCATCTACAGTGTACCGCGTCCCCTGGGTACTGATTTATAAAGTATCCCATGGGACAAGCATGACATGTGCCATGCCTCTAGCCATGCCTACCTGGCTTGGCATGTAAGCTACCCAAGGTAGCTTACATCCAAAGCCACTACCTAGCTTACTTCCTAAGCTACCCACATAGCTTACACACCAAGCTAGCTCCACACTATATATACACTACACATCCATCCATCCAGGGGGATGGACACTCACGCATGCACACTAGCACTAGCTAGCAAGCTAGCTAGCTATCCATCCATCCATCCATATAAGCTCACACACTCACGGCCATGAGCATGGCCGGCCACTAGTATGCCTCGTATAGGCATTTACCCGATCAGATGCCCATGGCACTGACTCCAGATACAGCTCCAGGAGCACTTTGTACTGCCCGATGTACACCTCAGATATATACTCAGACATGCAGGAGTAGGGGTATTATCTCTCCAGAGAGCCCCGAACCTGGGTAAACCACCGCGTGCTACTCGCATAACCGCTCCCGGTCCTATCAGCAGCAGTCCTACCCACACACTAAGCCCTTGTGGCATTTGTCGACTCGCAAGCCCCCTGTGAGAAATACCACGACATCAGGCAAACTCGATGGGACCGATTTGCTCTTTCGGTGAGACCGAAAAGTTACAAAAGGGAAACACAGAGTTTACATTGCAATCTCGGTGGGACCGATTCGCTCTTTCGGTGAGACCGAAAAGTTACGAAAGGGAAACAGAGAGTTTGCAACCCCATCTCGGTGAGACCGAGATCCCTATCAGTAGGACCGAATTGCTAGGGTTTGGCAGTGGCTTATGACAAGTGAAACTCGGTGGCGCCGGATAGATAGAATCGGTATGACCGAGTTTGGCTTAGGGTTTAGGTCATTTGTGGATATGGAAAAGTAGCTGAGGATTTTGGAGCATATCATTAAGCACATGAAGCAAGAGGCTCATTAAGCAACACCTCATCCCTCCTTGATAGTATTGGCTTTTCCTAAAGACTCAATGTGATCTTGGATCACTAAAATATAAAATGAAGAGTCTTGAGCTTTTGATCTTGAGCCAATCCTTTGTCCTTAGCATTTTGAGGGTTCCACTTTCACATCCATGCCATGCCAATCACTGAGCTTTCCTAAAATAATCATCTTGGAATAGCATTAGCTCAATGAGCTATATGTTGTTATGAATTACCAAAACCACCTAGGGATAGTTGCACTTTCAATCTCCCCCTTTTTGGTAATTGAAGACAACATATAGATCAAAGCTTCGACAAATGATAATAAGCATGAAATATATCGTCGCTTTGAGAAGTATATGACAAGTAAGAGCTCCCCCTAAATTTGTGCATATTTAAAATTTGCTTCGGACTGCAAATGCACAAAGAGTTAGAGTCATGGGTTACTCTTCCATGTCACATACATCTTGGTGGAGCGCTTAAAATGATAAGAATGAAATACATGCACTCATCACCAAGAATAGTGAGTGATCACATAAGATAGATAGGATAATAGCATTAAGCAAACATTAAGTGTAGCTTATGATCAAACACATGATCATCGATGTCTCACACAGATAATGACGTAGTATCTCACACAAAAGCAAATGAAGTTCGAAAAACCACCAAATAAAACAAGAGAGAATAAAAGCAACACTCTCTCTCGAAGCCTATGATCTATACATTTTATCCCCCTTTGGCAACAAGTTACGAAAAAGTTCCTAGAAAAAGCATAGTGCTAAGTCGACACTCAGGCTTGATCTTCAGGTGGTGGTGGAGTCCAGATCACTCCAAGGACGAAGGCTTTCGTACATGCTGAAGTAGACGCTGGAGCTGAAGTAGATGCTGGAGTTGGAGCTGATGCTGCGGCTGGAGCTGAGGCGGTTGCCCTTGTGTCAGGAACTAGCACTACAGACGACCTCGGAGCTCGGGGCACTCTGGCAAAGGCATTAGTTGTAGTCTTGCCTCTCCTCTCCTGCATGTCATCCTGGAGCTACTCTACTACAGACTGAATCTCTGTCACTTTGACATCCAAGTCATAAAACTTTTGTTCCATGATCCTCTCTAAGCTTGCCTGTTTTTGAGTTAGGGTGGCTAGTCCTTGCTCAATCCGCAGGGTGGATGCAATCAAGTAACCAAGCTGCTCTTGTTTGGTTTTCAGGAAATATTCAGATGCCTCCGCTTGAGTAGGCATCTTGGCAGCTTTCTCCTTCCTAGCCTTCTCCTTCTTGGCTTGTGCTTGGGCAGATGATGGCTCATTCTCAGTCATGACCACTTGATTATCTTTAAAATCTGGACGGATAGGCAGGTGTTCCTTGTCCAAGAGGTATATGCCCGTGCCCATCTTGGAGTTGATGAGCTCCTGAATCTGTGGGGCATATCCATAGCTCCTCTTCTGGTCTGCTGCTGTCCTCTTAATGGTCTCTACCATTAGGCTCATCACCTTGAATTTCTGAGGCACGTCAAAGATATGAAGCAAGTTGATCGCGTGGCCTCTGATCATCTTGTGATCTCCAGACTTGGGCAATAAGGTGTGCCTTAGTATCCAGTTGATAGTGGGCAGCCCTGATAGAAGATAATGTACTGAGCCAAACTTGAAAGTGTCAAGTGCTTCATTTGGAATCTCCTTGTACATGTTGGACATAGAGTGGTGGTCCATCTTCTTCTTGGCATAAACGTCAAGTCATCTGCTTGCTCCTCTGGGGCATTTATCAGCTGAGCCCATTCAGCAACTGTGGACTGGTACCTCGTACCCTCTGACATCCAAATTATCCTACCATCTGGATAAAAATGGGCTGTGGAGTAGAACTGCATGATGAGTTCCTCGTTCCACTTTGTGAGCTTCTGCCCAACAAAGTCCTCTACTCCACACGCCTTGAAGCTGTCCTGCACTCCAGGGAAGTACTCTTCGTTATCCTTGATGTATTGCCAATCGACCCATCTCATGTCACAGACAATGGACTTCTTGTCTAGCAGCACTGTCTCATAGAAGTCTTGCTGCTCCTTGGTACGAAACCTGTAGTCAACTGCAGTCCTTCTCCTTGAAGCATACAGGTCTGCTTCTCTCCACTTCCGGAGCCCTGAATCTCTCCTGAGTTTCATATCCTCAGCCACAGGATGAGTATCGTTGTGGTCTGGGATCTTGGGCTTGAGCTTTCTGAGGACATTCTCTTCCTCTTCTTCTGCAGCTTCAGGCACTGGGGCCTTGTTCTTTTCAGCAGCTGGGATGCTTCTTGTATTCCTCTTTGGCTTGGGCTTTGGAGCTGGCTTGGCCTTGGAAGCAGCTCCCCCTGATCTTATGGCATCACCCATCAGCTTGGGTGCCTTTAGTGCTGGTGCAGCCACCTCTTCTTCTTCCTCTTCATCTTCCATGATGGAAGCTTTGCCAAGCACTCTGGCTACAGTTTTCTTCACCCTTTCTTTCCTCTTCTTGCCCTCAGCAGCTACTAGCTCAATGGGAGTGGGCTTCTCAGTTGAAGCTCTTGCCTTTGACATAGGCTGCCTGCCTGCTGGCCTTTTGAACTTCAACCCTGGCTTTGTACCTTGTGCTGGCTCAACTCTCTTGGAGGTTGCTTCCTCTTCTGCCACATAATCCTCATCTTCTGAGTCTGAGGTTCTCTTCTTTCTCTGTCTTGTGGCAGCTTTAGGCAGATTGCTAGGGGTGCTCCTGCTGCCATCATCTAAGGAACTTGAGGGACTAGTGCCCTCACTCAGCTGCACTTGCTGTTCTGACAGGTTCTGGCTATCACTTTGGTCTGACATGATGCAAGCTCTAATTGCTGACCCTGTGAATAGGTTATAGATGAGATAGAGTGGATGAGCATCACAAAATGCAGAGATTTTTGCAAAAGAATAATCCAAAAACTTAGTTTTAGTTTCCCACTAAAAGCATCTCGGATCTACCGATTTCTAAACTCGGTGATACCGAAGCAGTTTTGGAACCTAAACTAGTGAACTCGGTCAGACCGAGTCACAGTTCGGTGGCACCGAGACTGCTAGGGTTTCACAGAATTCCAAAATCGGTCACACCGATAAGTAATTCTCGATCAGACCGAGTCTCACTTGTGCAATGGCATAAGCCAAATCGGTGGGACCGAGTTTTTCAACTCGATGGGTCCGAGATGGTTTCGGCGGAAACCTAACCCTAAAATTTTCGAATTAAACCTAATCCACGAGTTCATTAACTGGATAGGAGTTTATCAAACGTGGCAAGAATCATGATGATCACAATGTGCTAGGAATCGGATTGGAGAATAGCACAAAGATCGAGTCCGTACCCTAGTGCGGCAGAGACTCGCTATGGCGGCAACGGCGGGGTAGAATTTCCGTTGACGGTGACGGAGACCAGTGACAGGAGGCTGCTGGCGGCGAGGAGACGATCCAGAGACCAAGTTGGCAGAGCAGGCTATCGCGCGGGCGAAGGGGTTCGGAGAAATTTCCAAATTTTTGCCCGTGACTATATATAGCCCGACCATGTCGGTGTGACCGAGTGGAACAACTCAGTGGCACCGAGATGCATAACTGCGAGCAGTTACTACAACTCGGTGTGACCGAAAAGTTCAAATCGGTTGCACCGAGATCGAAAACCTAGATCAACTTAATGATCTCGGTAGGACCGAAAGTGGGGAATCGGTCAGACCGAGAATCACAAAGAGGTTTTGGAAGTTTAAGTCTATGACGAATCGGGGACTCCGAGCGCTCCTCACACAGAGTGGTTCGAATCTGACTTGATCAAATTTTGTGATGTAGCATGAATAGAGTTTGAGACGAGAAAAGCATAGATAGCTAGAGGAGGTTCTTAGGCATTCTTGTCCATCCACTTGGCAAAAGAAGATAAAGCCAAACAGTTGAAACAACAAGTGGATGTCCTCGAATGAGTAAAATATGCAACCAACATGCTCACACAATAAGATGGCAAATGAAATATGTGACAAAGCATGCACAACCAATTCTAGCATCTATCAAGCAATTTGCGATGACTAGGTCATCTATATATGAGTATATTGACTTAGGAGTCAAGTGAGAACACTTGATCATAGGTCATACACATCGTTTAAGCTCAAGTGGGGTTACCACTTTTACATAAAGCATTGTTGTGTTCACATCTTTAGAGTTGCTTTAGCTCAAGTCTTAGAGTAAAGCTCCCCCTAGATGTGATATCCCCCCTAAGAGGGATGAACTAACCTTGGGTTTTGTCGATGATGACTTCATGTAGATGTTGAAGATGTGGATGCTCAATGTTGATGTAGATCACTTTGAGCTATCCATTTGAGTGAATTGCACTTTCAATACCTACATGGGTTAGTCCCACAAGGAATAAACAAGGATATCCATAGACATAGAGTGATGCACACACAAGATGATGTCCATGAAAACTTTTAGGTTACCTTGTCCCTTGTCTTACCAACAAGAGGGTTTTGTGACTCCTTGAACTAGTGCAAGATGTGGAAGTTGATTGCACTTGTTCTTGCCAAAATGATAAGAGTGAAGTATGTTGGCGGAGTCACCCTAAAGAACTCTCTAGTTCTTCTTCTTTTGGATCCACGTCATCTTGATGGGAATCCTTGGAGTTGTAGTCGTACTTGATGAAGTGGAACTTGAAGTAGTCTTGGGAATCCACTTGACTAAGGTCTTAGGAGCTTCTTCAAATGCATCAATTTCCTCTTGAAGCTTGTCCTTGCCTTTTTGCTTGTAGTCTTGTGGTGGAAGATCATCTTGAGCTTGTGTCCCCTTGAAGGAAGTATCATACTTCTCTTGTTGAGGAACAAAATTTGTCTTGGGGTATTGATCTTCTTCCCACTCAACTCCATTGGCATTGAACTTTCGTTCAAAACAAACACCTTGATTCTTCCGGTGCATTCCTTGCTTGCGCAAAATTTCCTCGAATTGCTTACTCCCGGCAAGGCTTTTGTACACTCCTTTCTCTATAATTCCCTTCAATAAGCTATTTTCTTTCTCAAGTGTAACTTGGCTAAGAGAATCATTAGTGGAATCAAGAGAACTACTAGAAGCAACAATATTGGATTTAGCATGATCATTGTTACTACTAGAGGAAGAATCTTTCTTGTTCTTGTTACTAGACTTGACTTGAGGCATGTAAGTGGATAAGAGTAAACGCTTGGCAATGTAAGAAGAATTTTTCTTGCAGAGATCATCATTGATTGCTTCAAAAACTCATGCTCTTGTTCAAGATTGAGCTTTTCAAAGCGTAATTTCTCATGAGCTCTTAAAAGTTCTCGATGATCTTCGAAGATAGTTTCATGAGCTAACTTAAGAGTGTTTAGTTCTTTAGTTGGAGCCTCAATCTTCTCCTTATCATTGTCATTCGTTTTATCTTGATTAGCATGATTTATTGACGTTTCATCATAGTATTCATCACTAGAGTTGTCAACAAGCAAATCATCATCACCTAACAAGTCATCTTCATCACTATTAAAATCAACAAACTCGGGGTGTGTTACCTTAGGACCCTTGGCCATGAAGCATCTTCCAATTCCTTCATTTGGTGAATCAAATATGTCGTAGGAGTTGGATGACACAAGTGCTAGACTGGCAAGACCTTCATCTTGAGTATCTTCAGAGTCGGAGTGATAACTTCTCTCGGAGTGGCTGTCGGAGTCGGAGCCGGATACCCATTCACCAACATGAGCTTGATGTCTTCGTTTTGTGTAGCTCCTTGATGATTTTTCCTTCCTTTCCGAATCCTTGCTTCTCCGTGAGTATCTTCGTTCATAACGATCATCTCTACTCCTTCTCTCTCTTGGTGGTGAATCTTTGCTTCTTCTTTTTGGAGAATCTTCTCTTCTCTTGTAGGGAGCCGTACACTCATTGGAATAGTGTCCGGGTCTTCCACAATTGTAGCAGTTTCGCTCTCGACTAGAAGATCTTTTGTCATTGTAGGACCTTGACTTGAAGCTTCTATCTTTGCTTCTACTCTTGTAGAACTTGTTGAAGTTCTTCACCATTAAGCTCAATTCTTCGTTGAAGTTTTGTTTCTCACTTGATGATGTAGGGGCTTCACATGAGGCTTTGTAGGCACCACTTGATTTGTTGTGAAGTTCCTCTTTATCCTTAAGTGACATCTCATGAGCAACAATTCTTCCAATCACTTCCGTTGGCTTGAGATCTTTGTAATTGGGCATCATTTGGATCAATGTGCACACGGTATCATATTTTCCATCCAAGGCTCTTAGAATCTTCTTGATGATGAATCTATTGGTCATCTCTTCACTTCCTAAGCCGGCAATCTCATTTGTGATGAGAGCAAGCCTAGAGTACATTTCAGCGACACCTTCACCATCCTTCATTTTGAACTTGTCAAGTTGACTTTGAAGCACATCCAACTTGGATTCCTTGATGGAGTCGGTACCTTCGTGCATATCAATCAAAGTGTCCTAAATTTCCTTTGCATTCTCAAGACGGCTGATTTTGTTGAATTCTTCGGGGCATAATCCGTTGAAGAGAATGTCACAAGCTTGAGCATTGTATTGCAACATCTTCAACTCATCCGCGGTAGCTTCACGGTTTGGTTCTCTCCCATCAAAGAAGTCACCTTGCAAACCAACACACACAATAGCCCAAACGGCGGGGTTATGTCCAAGAATATGCATTTTCATTTTATGCTTCCAACTAGCAAAATTAGTACCATCAAAGTAAGGACCTCTACGGTGATAATTTCCCTCGCTAGACGCCATACTCTCCTAGGTTGTGAAACCAAGGCTATGACCACCAAAAGCTATGGAGGTCAAAGCAAATGGAGACCAAGGCTTTGATACCACTTGTAGGATTGAAAGTATGTCTAGAGGGGGGTGATTAGACTACTTGACCAAATAAAAACTTAACCTTTTCCCAATTTTAGTTCTTGGCAGACTTTAGCTGTTTTAGGACAAGTCAAGCAATCATCACACAATTCAAGCAAGCATGCAAAGAGTATATTGGCAGCGGAAAGTAAAGCATGCAACTTGCAAGAATGTAAAGGGAAGGGTTTGAAGGATTCAAACGCAATTGGAGACACGGATGTTTTTCCCGTGGTTCGGATAGGTGGTGCTATCCTACATCCACGTTGATGGAGACTTCAACCCACGAAGGGTAACGGTTGCGCGAGTCCACGAAGGGCTCCACCCACGAAGGGTCCATGAAGTAGCAACCTTGTCTATCCCACCATGGCCATCGCCCACGAAGGACTTGCCTCATTAGCGGTAGATCTTCACGAAGTAGGCGATCTCCTTGCCCTTACAAACTCCTTGGTTCAACTCCACAATCTTGTCGGAGGCTCCCAAGTGACACCTAGCCAATCTAGGAGACACCACTCTCCAAGAAGTAACAAATGGTGTGTTGATGATGAACTCCCTGCTCTTGTGCTTCAAATGATAGTCTCCCCAACACTCAACTCTCTCTCATAGGATTTGGATCTAGTGGAAAAAATATTTGAGTGGAAAGCAACTTGGGGAAGGCTAGAGATCAAGATTCATATGGTAGGAATGGAATGTCTTGGTCTCAACACATGAGTAGGTGGTTCTCTCTCAGAACATATGAGTTGGAATGGTGTACGTGTTCTGATGGCTCTCTCTTCGAATGAAGAGGAGGTGGAGGGGTATATATAGCCTCCACACAAAATCCAACCGTTACACACAATCTACCAATCTCGGTGGGACCGAATCAATAAACTCGGTCAGACCGAAAAGGTAAACCTAGTGACCGTTAGAGATTTTCGGTGGGACTGACATGCAACTCGGTAGGACCGATTCTGTTAGGGTTTGGGCATAACGTAATATCGGTGAGACCGATTACACAAACTCGGTGAGACCGGGTTTGGTAATAAGCTAACCAGAGAGTTGGTCAGGCAAACTCGGTGGGACCGATTTGCTCTTTCGGTGAGACCGAAAAGTTACAAAAGGGAAACACATAGTTTACATTGCAATCTCGGTGGGACCGATTCGCTCTTTCGGTGAGACGAAAAGTTACGAAAGGGAAACAGAGAGTTTGCAACCCCATCTCGGTGAGACCGAGATCCCTATTAGTAGGACCGAATTGCTAGGGTTTGGCAGTGGCTTATGACAAGTGAAACTCGGTGGCGCCGGATAGATAGAATCGGTATGACCGAGTTTGGCTTAGGGTTTAGGTCATTTGTGGATATGGAAAAGTAGCTGAGGATTTTGGAGCATATCATTAAGCACATGAAGCAAGAGGCTCATTAAGCAACACCTCATCCCTCCTTGATAGTATTGGCTTTTCCTAAAGACTCAATGTGATCTTGGATCACTAAAATATAAAATGAAGAGTCTTGAGCTTTTGAGCTTGAGCCAATCCTTTGTCCTTAGCATTTTGAGGGTTCCACTTTCACATCCATGCCATGCCAATCACTGAGCTTTCCTGAAATAATCATCTTGGAATAGCATTAGCTCAATGAGCTATATGTTGTTATGAATTACCAAAACCACCTAGGGATAGTTGCACTTTCAGCATCACCACATGGTATAGATTCGTCCTTGATATGATTATCGGTGGAAATTTCTTCATGTGTCCCTATCTTGATGCTTTTAATGCTATGGGAAATTTAGTAGGTTCACCACCTCTTCTGATTAATGAAACAACTTTGACTCTTGAGCATGTCATGGAAAGATTAGATGCCATTGAAAAGAAAATGCTTACTGAAAAGCATATTGAAAACTTGGATAAAAAGATGCATAATTTTGCTACTAAAATTGGGTCAAAATGGGAGAAGTTCTTAATTTATTAAAACAAAAGGGGACCGTAATTCATGAAAGAATTGAAGATAGCCCATCTCAGATTGATAAACTGGAAGAAATCTTTAGTAATCTATGCACGGCCTTTGCTTCCACTAAAACTATTGATAAAACTACCGTAAAGATTGGCAAGATTACTCAAGTTACTAAGAACAAGGGTGCAACTTCCAATAATAACGGAAAAGAGGATCTTAAGATGATTAGTATTCACCTGGATTTTGTTGAAGTTATAAGAGATCCCTTGGGCAAGAATGATTTCTTTAATTTTGTTCCTAGGAGTATTGTCATTGGAAATCTTTATGTTGAATCTTTGAAGAATTCTAAGTGCTTGATTGAAGAGTTGGAGAACAAGGATGACAAAATTTAGATCTTTGCTTTATGCCTAGCTAGGGCGTGAAACAATAGCGCTTGTTGGGAGGCAACCCAATGAATAAAATTTATTTTTGTCTTTTGCTTCTTGTTATTGAGTGTTAGCACAATTATGCTACTGTTATGATTGTGTTTTTTGTGTTTTAGTTAGTGTTGGTACGAAGTAAATCCTTTAGGATCTTCTTGGGTGATATTTGACTTGATCTTGCTGAAAAACAGAAACTTTCGTGCTCACGAAAATAATTTTTATTTTTAACAGAAGCGTGATAAAATACCAATTCTTGTTGCAGAAGACTAATACACAGATTGCTCGGGTCGTCCTAATGTTTCAGAATTTTTGGAGTTACATAAGTATTAGAAATACCCACATTGCTATAGACTGTTCTGTTTTTGACAGATTCTGTTTTCTTTGTGTTCTGTGCTTGTTTTGATGATTCTATGGTTTTCTTTGAAGAGTTTTTGCCATAGAAAAGTTGGAATATGGTATATATAATGCAAGAATAAAATATGAATTGGTTTCAACAGCACTTATAGTAGTGATTTGTTTTCTTATACTAACGGATCTCACGAAGGTTTTGTTGAGTTTTGTGTGATTGAAGTTTTCAAGTTTTGGGTGATGTTACGATGGATGAAGGAATAAGGAGTAAGAAGAGCCTAAGATTGGGGATTCCCATGGAATCCAAAGCTATTATCCAAAGAGAAGCAAGCAACTAAGCTTGGGGATGCCCCGAGTGGCATTGATGGCAACTGGAACTACATCGGTATTTCCCCGGAGAGGGAGGGATGATGTAGCATAGCAACGGTAGAGTATTTCCCTCAGTTATGAAACCAAGGTATCGAACCAGTAGGAGAACCAAGGAACACAATGTAAGCAGCACCTGCACACAAATGACAACACCTCGCAACCTAACATGTTAAAGGGGTTGTCAATCCCTTTCGGGTAACGGCGCCAGAAATTGGCGTGTGATGGGAGATAAAGTTGTAAATAGATTGGATAAATAGATGGCAAATAAAATAAAGTGCAGCAAAGTATTTTTGGATTTTTGGTTTAATAGATCTGAAAATAAAAGCAAGGAAAAAGTAGATCGCAAAGGCAAATATATGAGAAATAAGACCCGGGGGCCGTAGGTTTCACTAGTGGCTTCTCTCAAGAAAAATAGCAAACGGTGGGTAAACAAATTGTTGTTGGGCAATTGATAGAACTTAAAATAATTATGACGATATCCAGGCAATGATCATTACATAGGCATCACGTCCAAGATTAGTAGACCGACTCCTGCCTGCATCTACTACTATTACTCCACACATCGACCGCTATCCAGCATGCATCTAGTGTATTAAGTTCATGGAAAAACAGAGTAATGCAATAAGAACGATGACATGATGTAGAAAAGATATGTTTATCTATATGGCGGTAGATATAGATCTCGTCTTTTTATCCTTAGTAGCAACGATACATACGTGTCGGTTCCCTTTCTATCACTGGGATCAAGCACTGTAAGATCGAACCCACTACCGGGCACCTCTTCCCATTGCAAGATAAATAAATCGAGTTGGCCAAACAAAACCCAAATATCGGAGAAGAAATAAGAGGCTACAAGAGATCACGCATAAAAGAGATCAAAGAAACTTAAATGCTTACATGGATATAAAAACATAGATCTAATCACAAACTCGAAGTTGATCGATCCCAACAAACACACCGCAAAAGAGTTACATCATATGGATCTCCAAGAGACCATTGTATTGAGGATCAAGAGAGAGAGATGAAGCCATCTAGCTACTAACTACAGACCCGAAGGTCTACAAAGAACTACTCACGCATCATCGGAGAGGCACCAATGGAAGTGGTGAACCCCTCCATGATGGTGTCTAGATTGGATCTGGTGTTTCTGGACTCTACGGCGGCTGGAAGAATATTTCGTTGACTCCCCTAGGGTTTTGGTAAGATTTGGGTATTTATAAAGCCAAGAGGCGGTCCGAGGGCACTCGAGGTGGGCACAACCCACTGGGGCGCGCCAGGGCCTCCTGGCGCGCCCTGGTGGGTTGTGCCCCCCTCGGGGCACCCCCGGGTGCAACCAGGGCCCATCTGCTTCCTTTTGGCCCATAAAAAATCATCGTAAAGTTTCGTGCCATTTGGACTCCGTTTGACATTTATTTCCTGTGATGTAAAAAACATGGAAAAAACAGGAACTGGGACTGGGCACTATGTCAATAGGTTAGTACCAAAAATGATATAAAATGACTATAAATCATGTGGCAAAACTGGTTTAAAGGATTTTGGATGCACAAGTAGAGGTCATACTTAGTGCAAAATGAAGGCCAGCAAAAAGATTGAGAAGCGACCAATCAAGAAATGAATAATCTCATAAGCAAGCATTAAGCATAATTAACACCAAATAATGCACCACAAGTAGGATATAATTTTCATTGCATGATTATTGACTTTCGTGCATGCATAGGGAATCACAAATCTTAACACCAATATTCTTACTAGAGCACAATTACTCATCAACATAACTCACATATCACATCATCATATCTCAAAACTATTACTAAGAATCAAGTTTATTTTGTCTAGTGATCTTCATGAAATTTTCTTTTTGTTTATCCTTCTTGGATATCTATGACTTTGGCACTAATTTTCATGTGTTGCTTTTCATAAGCTCGAACAAATATAAGTGAAGATCATGAGCATAACAAATTTTCTTTCTCTCAAAATAATTTAAGTGAAACAAGAAAGAATTTCTTCAAAATTTTACTAACTCTCAAACAAATCTAAGTGAAGCAAGAGAGCATTTCTTCTAAATACTAAAGCACACCGTGCTCAAAAAGATATAAGTGAAGCACTAGAGCAAGTCATAGCTCATAAAAGATTTAATTGAAGCATAGAGAGCAATTCTAACAAGTCATGATATAATTTTAACTCTCTCAAATAGGTGTATCCAGCAAGGATTGATGATTTAAAACACAAAATAAAACAAGCAAAGACACATATCATACAAGATGCTCCAAGCAAAACACATATCATGTGACAAATAAAAATATAGTCTCGAGTAAAATACCGATAGTTGTTGGAAGAAAGCGGGGATGCCACTCGGGGGCATCCCGAAGCTTAGTTGGTTGCTAATTCTTGTATAATAGCTTGGGATTCCGGGGCATCCCAATCTTAGGCTCTTACATCCTTCCTTCATCCATCATAAGATAACCCAAAACTTGAAAACTTCAATCACACAAAACTCAAGAAAAACCTTCGTGAGATCCATTAGTGTAAGAATAATAAACCACTACTATAAGTGCTGTGTCAAACCAATTCATATTTTGTTTTTGTATTATATCTACTGCATTCCAACTTTTTTATGGCAAAAACTCATCAAAGAAAACCATAGAGCCATCAGAATAAGCACACAACACAACAAAAACAGAATTTGTCAAAACAGAACAGTCTGTGGCAATCTGACTATTTCGAATACTTATTTAACTCCAAAAATTATTCCAAATTAGGACGACCTGGGTAATTTTTATATTGATCTACTGCAATTCGAATGGGTATTTTATCGCTCTCTGGTAAAAAAATTATAATTATTTTCGTGAGCACACAACTTTCTGATTTTTCAGCAAGATCAAACAACTATTGCCCAAGAAGATGCTAAAGGCTTTACTTGGCACAAACACTAATTAAAACATAAAAACACAATCATAATAGTAGCATAATTGTGCTAACACTCAAGAACAGAAAGAAAAAAGAAAAAATAAATTTTATTCATTGGGTTGCCTTCCAACAAGCGCTATAGTTTTACGCCCTTAGCTATGCATAAAGCAAGGATCTAAGTTTTGTCATCTTTGGTTCGAGATCCATAAGATGCCCTCATGATTGATTCATATAGTGGCCCAATTCTTGTTCTAGGAAAGTGTCCCATACCTTTTCTCAAAGGAAATTGGAACCTAATATTGCCTTCTTTCATATCAATCACGGCACCGATAGTGCGTAAAAACGGTCTACCAAGAATAATTGGACAAGACGGATTGCAATCAATATCAAGAACAATAAAATCTATGGGAACATAATTCCTATTTGCAAGAATAAGAACATCATTAATTCTTCCCACAGGCTTTTTAATAGTAGAATCCACCAAGTATAAATTCAAAGAACATTCTTCAAGATTGGTAAGACCAAGCACATCACATAAAGATTTCAGAATTGTGGAGACACTAGCACCCAAGTCACACAAAGCAAAACACTCATAATTTTTTATCTTGACTTTGGTAGTAGGTTCCCATTCATCATGCAATTTTCTAGGGATTGAAACTTCTAATTCCAATTTTTCTTCCAAAGCTTTCATCATAGAATAATTACTCATCAACATAGCTCACATATCACATCATCATATCTCAAAACTATTACTAAGAATCAAGTTTATTTTGTCAAATGATCTTCATGACATTTTCTTTACTTTATCCTTCTTGGATATCTATCACTTTGGGACTAATTTTCATGAGTTGCTTTTCATAAGCTCAACCAAATATAAGTGAAGATCATGAGCATAATAAATTTTCTTTCTCTCAAAATAATTTAAGTGAAGCAAGAGAGAATTTCTTCAAAATTTTACTAACTCTCAAATAAATCTAAGTGAAGCAAGATTTGTTTGAGAGTTAGTAAAATTATGAAGAAATTTTCTCTTCTTTCACTTAAATTATTTTGAGAGAAAGAAAATTTGTTATGCTCATGATCTTCACTTATATTTGTTCGAGCTTATGAAAAGCAACACATGAAAATTAGTGCCAAAGTGATAGGTATCCAAGAAGGATAAAGAAAAAGAAACTGTCATGAAGATCATTGGACAAAATAAACTTGATTCTTAGTAATAGTTTTGAGATATGATGATGTGATATGTGAGTTATGTTGATGAGTAATTGTGCTCTAGTAATAATATTGGTGTTAAGGTTTGTGATTCCCTATACATGCACGAAAGTCAATAATCATGCAATGAAAATCATGTCCTACTTGTGGTGCATTATTCGGTGTTAATTATGCTTAATGCTTGCTTATTAGATTATTCATTTCTTGGTTGGTCGCTTCTCAATCTTTTTGCTACCCTTCATTTTGCACTAAGTATGACCTCTACTTGTGAATACAAAATCCTTTAAACCAGTTTTGCCACGTGAGTCCACCTATATGCGGTATTCTTTTGCCGTTCTAAGCAAATTTGCATGTGCCATCTCTAATTTTCAAAATAAACTTCTCTTTTGTCTGTTTGTTTCGCTCGCGGAGCGGTGAGGGGTGGCTAATATTTTCCATGCTAGATGTGTTATTCTCAAGATGAGTGTTTATTCACTTGTCATTGCACGAGAGTAAGGCAAAGGTATTAGGGATGCCAGTCCCGAAATGAAAAAAAAAGAATTTACTTTATGTTGTCAAATAATAAATTCCTTGGAAAGTGTTGGTATGGAGGGCACCCGTGGATACGGTTAGCCATGGAAAGTGAAAGTAATGGTGGAAAAAGGAATAAACTTTATTTTCTGTTTGGGAACCGCCTATGGCATATCTAGCATGGAAAGTGTTGGGAACTCTAAGTCATTTTCGTTGGTGGGATGGATACACCTCCCAAAATGTTTTTATCTCTAATTTTTCGCTTTGAGCTCTGGCACCTCTACAAATCCCTACTTCCTTCTGCGCAGGGCCTTTCTTTTACTTTATGCAATTTTTATTTTTATTTCTAATTTGAGTCTCCAACTTCTCTCATAAAAGCACCAACCAGGAGGCAATATGATCATGCTCAAGTATTAAGTGTAGTTAATATTCGAGTGTGTTTCATGAATGGATCAATGTTTGAGCATGATGGGCTAGGGATAGCTTATTTTAGCATTGATATTTTGAAAGACATGGTTGCTTGTTGATATGCTTGAGTATCTAAATTATTATGTCAAAACTAGACCATTCCTTTGAATCACATAAAATTCCAAACGTCCATGCTATAAAGAAAAGAATATGATATGACGATGAACAACACTCCACATCAAAAAATCTGTTTTTATCACTTACCTACTCGAGGACGAGTAGGAGTTAAGCTTGGGGATGCTGATACGTCTCCAACGTATCTATAATTTTTTATTGTTCCATGTTGTTTTATTATCAATCTTGGATGTTTTATAGTCATTTTATATCACTTTTAGTACTAACCTATTGACATAGTGCCAAGTGCCACTTGTTGTTTTTTCCATGTTTTTCACATCGCATAAAATCAATCTCAAACGGAGTCCAAATGCCACAAAACTTTATGGAGATTTTTATGGGCCAGAAGGAAGGCAATGGGCCCTGGTTGCACCTAGGGGTGCCCCGAGGGGGCACAACCCACCAGGGCGCGCTAGGAGGCCCAGGTGCGCCCTGGTGGGTTGTGCCCACCTCGGGTGCCCCCCGGACCGCCTCTTTGCTCTATAAATACCACAATATTCCAGAAACCCTAAAGGCATCGACGAAATATTTATCCAGCCGCCGCACAGTCCGGAACCATCAGATCCAATCTAGACACCATCTCGGATGGGGTTCACCACCTCCATTGGTGCCTCTCCGATGATGCATGAGTAGTTCTTTGTAGACCTTCGGGTCCGTAGTTAGTATCTAGATGACTTTCTCTCTCTCGTTGAATTATCAATACAATGTTCTCTTGGAGATCCATATGATGTAACTCTTTTGTGGTGCGTTTGTTGGGATCTGATGAACTTCGAGTTTATGATCAGTCATATCTTTTTATATCCATGAAAGTTATTTGACTTTCTTTGATCTCTTATAGCCTCGTATTTCTTCTTCGATATTTGGGTTTTGTTTGGCCAACTTGATCTATTTATCTTGCAATGGGAAGAGGTGCCCGGTAGTGGGTTCGATCTTACGGTGCTTGATCCCAGTGACAGAAAGGGAGCCGACACGTATGTATCGTTGCTACTAAGAATAAAAAGACAAGATGCCATATAGATAAACGGATCTTGTCTACATCATGGCATCGTTCTTATTGCATTACTCCGTTTTTCCATGAACTTAATACACTAGATGCATACTGGATAGCGGTCGATGTGTGGAGTAATAGTAGAAGATACAGGCAGGAGTCAGTCAACTAATCTTGGACGTGATGCCTATGTAATGACCATTGCCTGGATATCGTCATAATTATTTGAAGTTATATCAATTGCCCAACGGTAATTTGTTTACCCACCGTTTGCTATTTTTCTTGAGAGAAGCCACTAGTGAAACCTACGGCCCCTAGGTCTTCTTTCTCATATATTTGCCTTGCGATCTACTTTTCCTTTGCATCTTTATTCAGATCTAATAAAAGCAAAAAAAATACAAAAATACCTTACTATGTTTTATCTTTATTTATTTTATTTGGCGTTCGATCTATCAATCTGCTACAATTTACCTCACGTCTGTTTGCCTATCTGGAGGCGCCGTACCCTGGAAGGGATTGACAACCCATTTAACACGTCGGGTTGTGAGGTGTTGTTATCTGTGTGCTGGTGTTGCTTATGTTGTGTTGTTTGGTTCTCCTACTGGTTCGATACCTTGGTTTCATAACTGGCGGAAATACCTACCGTCGCTGTGCTACATCATCCCTCCCTCTCTAGGGAAATACCGACATAGTTCCAGCTACCATCATGGAAAATGATCAAAATGGACACGCAGATCAGCCAATGACCGAATGGCACGTTTCCAATGGTCTGATTTTGAGCACAATGGTAATATTCCTTGCAGAGCAAGAAATTCTAACTCCTCGGTCTGAATGATATGTACTGCAGTACCAAAGAACAACGTCTTCTGCTGATAGGTAATCATTCAGAGCGCAAAGAAATTTCTCTCAGTCTTTCATAGGTTTCGGATAAGCATAACATCAGAAGCATTGAGAACCTATACCCTTCTTAATAGTATGGGCATCCTATGATTCAAATAAGAAAAAGACAAACAAAGAAAGGAATGATACATCTTCACTTTGTCTTCAACTTCTCAACTGCAGTCATTTTTCCTCGGACACTCTGAACTGTAAGTGCATCTAGTGCCACCCCTAGTTGGTTTTGGAGTATTGATGACAAACCTGGTTGAGGGACTAATGTGTTTGTGAGAATTGCAGGATAACACTGGTAGAAGTCCCTTATTGATTCGGTTTTCCTACCAGAGATGACCCCTAAAATGTATGAAGACATTGAAGTCAAAGATGGGATGTGAATACATTCACATTGAAGACTATGACAAGAGAAGACATCGTGTAAAGACTATGGAGCGCGAAGACTTAGTTGTTTCTTCGTTCTTTTTCTTCTTCGTTGAGTCATAGGAACCACCGTACTGTTAAGTTGGGTCCAAGTGAACCAGTCAGAATGACTGAAGTGATGCTTAACCAAAATCCTATGTCTTCGAGCGAAGACTATGAGAGCAAATCTTATCCAGAGTTGGATAAGTCATCTTTGCTTGTAGCCTAAGTAAAGTTGTCATGTGTGTTTGAAATCTGACCGTTAGAACACGTGTCAGTTCCTTAGTGACCCAGGGTCATTTCAGACAAATCAGGTCAGGTTGCCTAGTGGCTATAAATAGCCCACCCACTACAACCATAAATGGTTGGCTGCTCAGAGTTAGTGTACGGCTTTTGTCGTTCGAGAGCAACCCACCTCGAAGCCTTTGAGAGAGAATTCCTTGCGAGGATAAAGCCCTAAACACCCAGAGCCAAAGAGTGTTAGGCATCACTTAAGTCTTCCTGTCTGTGTGATCTGAAGACTTATTACACTTGAGGACTGTGAATCCTCCAGCCAGTTAGGTGTCGCGTTCTGAGCATCCAAGAGTCATTGTGGATTGCCGGTGAACGAAGTCTGTGAAGGTTTGGAAGTCTGCCTTGAAGACTTACCAGAGTGATTGGGCGAGGACTGGGTGTCCTTAGCTCAAGGGGAATAAGGTGAAGACACGGTCTTTTGAGTTGAATCTCAGCCTCCCTAACCAGATGTACAGTTGTCATAGCAACTGGAACTGGTCCAACAAATCATTGCCTTCAACGAGTCACTGGTTCTATCCTTCCCATCTCTTTATTTACAGTTGGTCCTTGTGAAGTCATTGTCTGTTTGCATTATCTTTTGTCTTCACTGAGTGACTCTTGTTCTGATTGGCTTCATACTATCTTCCTACCTGATCTATACTGCCTAGCTGTCATTAGTCGTTGTGCTTTCACTTCATTGAATACTTGACTATGGCTTGCTTAGTGTAGTCTACCTTCCGCTGCATGGTAATAGGTTTATTTCTATCGTTTGTCTTCGAAACTTCCATGTTTTGAAGACTTCCTTAAAAATCGCCTATTCACCCCCCCCCCCCCTCTAGTCGATCACTAGCACTTTCAATTGGTATCAGAGCAAGGTACTCCCTTGTTCTGTGTGATTCGGTTTAACCACCTGGAGTTTTAGCTATGTCGACTACAGGGATAATCAAAGTCTCCGCTGCGTGCCCAGTCTTCGATGGAACTGAATATCCCTACTGGAAGAATAAGATGCACATGCATCTTGAAGCCATTGATGTCGACCTCTGGTATGTCGTCAAGAATGGCGTTCCCAAGGCTGGTGAAGGTGTCACCGCTGCTGATGTCAAGAAGTTCGTTCAACTGGACTCCATTGCCAAGAACATCATCTGTGGTCATCTGACCAAAGGACGGTATGGCCGTGTGAGTGCTCTAGAAACATCTAAGCTAGTCTAGGACTGGCTCTCCAAGGCCAACGAAGGCGTCTCAACCCAGAGAGATCAAAGAATCAATGTCCTTCGCAACCTCTTCAACCGCTTCAAGAGAAACGACAATGAGAATGTTCAGCTCACGTTTGATCGACTCACTGACATCACAAATGAACTTCAAGCCCTTGGCGCTACTGAGATCACCAAGCATGAAGTCGTCAAGACACTCCTGAGATCACTTGACAGCTCATTTGACACCCTAGCCCTGATGATTCAAGAATGTCCTAACTTCAAGACACTCGATCCGTCTGACATACTTGAAAGGCTCAACACACATGAGTTTCAGCTTTCTGAGAAAAGAGACATCTACGGTCCCAACTATGGGCGAACTCGTGCCCTAAAGGCAAAAGTTGTCTCCTCATCTGAAGAAGAATCTAACAGCTGTTCTCATGATCCTAAAGACATTGGAAAGGAGCTTGCTATGCTTGTGAAGAAGTTTCAAAAATTCACCAACAAGAAAGGCTTCAGAAAGTCTTCATGATCAAGCTCAAGGAATATGAAGCTTCTGCTCATGACTACAAGAAGAGAACATGCCACAAGTGCAAGAAACCTGGCCACTACATCTCTGAGTGTTCGAAGTGGGACAATGAGAACAAGAAGAAGAAGAAGAAGAAGAAGAAGAAGAAGAAGAAGAAGAAGAAGAAGAAGAAGAAGAAGAAGAAGAAGAAGAAGAAGAAGAAGAAGAAGAAGAAGAAGAAGAAGAAGAAGAAGAAGAAGAAGAAGAAGAAGAAGAAGAAGAAGAAGAAGAAGAAGAAGAAGAAGAAGAAGAAGAAGAAGAAGAAGCAGAAGAGCAAGGAGTATGATTCTGACAACAAGAAGAAGAAGAAGAAGAAGAAGAAGAAGAAATACTCAAAGTCTTCTTCCAAGTCCTCCTCAAAGTCATCATCACACAAGAAGAGCTCATCTGGCAAGGCTCGTGTGTTCGTTGGCAAGGAAATGGATTCAGAGGAGGAGTCCGCTTCTGAGGATGTTGGGGGTGTCTGATCCCTCGCACACCAATGGGGATCGGCGGACCGAGCCCCTTTTGGTTCGGCAGGGGGCGGTGGATGCACAAAGAGCAGATCGAGGCGAAACACACAAGCGAGACGATCGATTTACCCAGGTTCGGGCCGCACGGATGCGTAAAACCCTACTCCTGTTTTGGTGGTTGTATTGAGTTTTTGCTCAGGAGCGGCGAGTGCTACAGTACACTCAAGCAGCTGGCAAGACCGAGCATGAGAATGGTTGTCCTCCCCCTCTCTGTTGCGCATGGGCCTCCTTTTATATGTCCAAGGGGTCACCGACACGTGGCAACAGAGGCGAGGGCAAAAATGTAAAAGGGGTGGTAGTTGGCTCCACCGCCTACATGTCGCATCCTACCTAACTCTGATGGCAGGGGACAAGGGCATTAAATGTCCGTCTGTGTCACCTTGACGGCCCAGAGAGGGACCGCTAGGAACGCCACCGTTTGCCACGATGGTTCCTTGTCAGCGTCTGCTTGCCACCGCATGCCCTCGGCTGCATAGCCTCCCGCCACGTACGCCAGGAATGGTCCCAGGGCAACACGTTGGTGGGTGAGCTGGAGCGCGGGCTGCGGGGTAGTAGCTTGCCGCGGCAAGTGCCTTGCCGCGGATGTTGTCTTGTCGCGTCCGGGAGCTTGTCGCTCACCGGGCCTTGTCGGGGCGCGCGGTGCGCCGCAGCGAGCTTCTTGAGATGCTTTGGTTGTCTTCCCGGCAAGCTCCTCTTGCCGGGGTCTCGTCTCCTTCCTGGCAAGCTCCTCTTGCCGGGGCCTTGTTCCCTTCCCGGCAAGCTCCTCTTGCCGGGGCCTTGTTTCGCTCTTGGGTACTTTGTTCTTGAATGGCTCCTGAAGGAACCGCGGAGGATCTTGGCGGTCCCCGGCAAGCCTTGCCGTGGGTCGCTGCAACTGCCCGTGCACAAGTTCGGAGTACTAAGGTACCCCTACTTTAGTACACCGACAGGAGCCCCCGGGCCTGGGCCATACACGGTGCCGAGCGCTGTTGGGCCAGGCCCAATACAGTGCACGGGCACGCGCGGCCTTGGTCACGCCATATCTGACTCCGCACCCACCGCGCCCTCCCCAAACGGCACGCGTCAAACGCGGCATCGTGGGAGAGATCGTGGGCGGTTTTCGAGGTGCCCACTCCCCACGATCACGGGGTGGGGAGAGGCCGCCCCATCCGTCGCCTCGGTTCTGCACGCCTGCCACGCGGTTCCCATGCACTTGGGGTCGCGGGCGGCGGAGGCTGGAAACGGGGCCGTCGTGGGTCGAGGGAGCGGGTCGGCCCCAGCTCCCCGCATCTTGATTTGCTGAGCGGGGCGGCCGAGCCCCCACCTCGCTCCTTTATAAAGAGCGGGAGGGGAGGACGTGAGCTCGCATCCTCCCATCTTCTCCTTCCTTCAGCTTCTGCTCCCTCTCCTCCCATTCGCCATGGAGAGAGGGAACCCTGGTCCTTTGTCAGTGGCGGCAAGGGTTGCCGCCAGGCAGCGCATCCTCCCTCTCCCGCACCCGTGGTGGCGAAGCCAGCTGTAAGGGGAAGAGGGAGGGGGCGAGGTCATGGACGAGGCCGTGGCGCTCGGGGAAGAGGTGGACGAGGCGGAGCGTCGGCTTCGCCTCCGCCGGCGGCTCCTCTTCCCGCGGTGGCCCATGCCGGGGACGACCCTTGCGAGTTCTTCATCAGGCTGCGCCGGGCGCCTCGTCGTCGGCTCCGACTCCCAGATCCGTTCGCGGAAGTGGTGGAGTTCGACCCGCCCGAGACGCTGAGGCTGCAGATGAGGGGCTGTGGGATCAGCGGCACGCGGGTCCGCACCGAATTCCCAGCCCCCGGCGTGATGTATCTTGGCCGAGGGTGGAAGACGTTTGCCCGCATCCACAGCTTGACGCCGGGGCTCACCCTCCACTTCAAGTTGGTGGAGGGCGATCTCCTCTCCGTCAAGGTCTTCGGGTGCTTCGGCATCCGGGCCCGGTGCTGCGTGGAAAGCTCCTCCGACAGCGAAGGCTCCTCCTCGAGCGAGAGTGACGAGGAGGGGAGCGACAGCGGCGACGAGGGGAGCGGGCGGCGGGATGGCGGGTCCGACTAGGTGTCGGGCGCCGCTCCGTGCGACACCGACAACCCCATCATCCGGGTCGCCGGCTCCTTGAACTCCCCGGGGGCGTCTCCTTGGGCGGCTGGCGTAGGGAGGCTGCAGAAGAGGAAGAGGGCTGGTGGCAAGGCCGTCAAGCCGGAGTACGAGGGCGTGGTGCCCTCAACAGCGTGCTGACGTCCTGCTGCCTCGTCTTCGAGCCCTCTTCCGGCACTGCCATCACCGTCCAGCCTTGACGGCCCCCGGGATGTTCTCTTGGTGTCTTTTGGCACCCGTAGTTCGCCTAGGCGCTTCTTTTGCCCTTTTCGCCTCCTTGACCTACCTCCTGAAAAGAGGGACAGGAAAAGGATTACGGGCATCTTATCTTTTTAATTTGTAAGCCTTCGGGCCTTAGCTGCATTTAAAACTTGTAATCCTCTCTTTTCATGTTTTTCATTCTCTATGGACTGTACCTGCGTGGAATGTTTTAATGAAAAGGGGATGTTTGCCGGGTTACTTGTCTCGCGGGTAGAACCCACGCCAAGGAGCAAATCCTTGGTATCTCACAGATAGACACTCCTTCCCCGGCAACAGGCCCTGCCGCATACCCACGTCGCTCGACCTTTCTCACGCTCTTGACGGAGGCAGGGACGAGGCGGGTGCGGCCCCTCATTTCATCCCTTTCCTGCCGCGACTACGACCAAAGCTTGGCCCTGGGGCCCCAGGGACCAAAGCTAAGGGAGCACGGTGGCTTTCGGGGAGAAACGAGGTTTCGTATTCCCAGTCCAAAAGAGAATGCATGAAGAGGGATGAAAGACTTATCTGAGACCGCAGCCCCCGGCAACTCTGGCTTGCCGTGGGGTGAACCTTGGTACTTGCAGCCCCCGGCAACTCTGGCTTGCCGGGGTTCGGATGCCGGCACGTCCTTCTTCTCCCTTTTGTCCTCATGTGGTCCGACAAGGATATGCAAGCCCTGCGAACCAAAGGAAACAAAGGAAGGACAAAGGGACGCACACTAGACCTCTAAGTTAGGGGTTAGCTGCTATTAGGCACTATCAACCCTAACCGAGGACTCGACTTGACCTAGCATGCATGCTGTAACTCTGGGCGCCAGCGCTTCATTATCTTGTGCTCAGGGTCTGCGCCTGGCTTTGTACAAAGGATTACATGCAACAGCGGCAAGACTTGTACAAAAGGGTGGTTGCCGGACAGGGTCCGACAACCGCGCCTTACAGGTAAAACTTACGAAGAAGCTCGATGTTCCAGGAGTTGCTCACTGGTACGCCATCTTCGGTCTCCAGGCGGACAGCGCCGGGCCTGGTGACTCGTTTCACCCGGTAAGGGCCTTCCCACTTCGGCGTCAACTTGTTGGAATTCTTGGCGGACTGAACGCGCCGAAGAACAAGGTCGCCTTCCTCGAGGCTCCTGGCGTTAACTTTGCGGCTATGATAGCGGCGCAAAGCTTGCTGGAAGCGAGCGGCTCGCACAGCAGCCTGGAGACGATCTTCCTCAAGGAGCAGCGCGTCATCTTGCCGCAGCCGCTCTTGCTCAAGCTCATCATAAGCGAGCACTCGAGGTGACCTGTATACGAGTTCCGTGGGGGTAACTGCCTCCGCTCCATATACTAGAGCGAAGGGTGTCTGCCCGATGGCTCGATTTGGCGTTGTCCTGATCGACCAAAGAACCACCGGCAGCTCCTCGATCCAGTTGCGTCCGCGCTTGAGCAGCATGTCAAATGTTTTGGTCTTGAGCCCGCGCAGCACTTCAGCATTTGCCCTCTCAGCTTGGCCGTTGCTTCTCGGGTGAGCGACAGAAGCAAAGCAGACCTTGGTGCCGAGATCTTGGACGTACTGCATGAAGGCGCGGCTCGTAAATTGTGTACCGTTGTCGGTAATTATCCTGTTAGGGATCCGAAACGGCAAACAATTGACCTGAAGAATTTGATCGCGGACAGCGCCGTCACCTTCCTCACTGGTTCCACTTCCGGCCACTTTGTGAACTTGTCGATTGCAACGTACAAGTACTCAAAGCCCCCGACAGCTCGGGGGAAGGGGCCGAGGATATCGAGCCCCCAGACCGAAAATGGCCAGGATAAAGGGATCGTCTGGAGAGCTTGAGCTGGCTGATGTATCTGCTTGGAATGGAACTGGCACGCTTCACACTTGGTTACTTGTGCAGTTGCATCCTGGAGGGCTGTCGGCCAGAAGAAGCCTTGCCGGAATGCTTTTCCGACAAGAGCTCTCGCGCCAATGTGGTGACCACATATGCCTCCGTGTATCTCTGCCAACGGCTTCTGTCCATCTTCCCGAGAAATGCACTTCAATTTCACACCGTTGAGTCTTCTTCTGCACAGTGTGTTGTCGACAAACTGGTACATACTAGACTGCCGGGCTACTCTTTCCGCTTCTTGTGGTCCCTCGGGAAGCTCTCCTGTCTGGAGGAAACGGACAATCTGCTGCGCCCATGTTGGAGCCTGTGGCTCGACAACAAGGACTAAAGGCACATCTGCTGCTGCGGGAACGTCCGCGTCGACGGCAAGAGCCCGTGGCTCTGCCGGAGCTTGACGCTCCCCGACAAGCTTGCCGGGGCAGAGCTTGCTGAGAGAGTCTGCCTCAACGGAACAAACCCTGGGGCTTGCCGGAGTAGACTGCTCCTCAGCATTCTTGGCGTCGATCTTGGGGACCTTCTTGGCGGCGGCTTCGGGAAGCTCTGCCAGAAGATAGTCACCAGAGACCAACCTCCTCTTCTTGCTCTGTCCAGTTGACGGTGTTACGGATGGCTGAGTCAGCTTGAGCACAAAGGTCCCTGGTTCCACAGGTAACTTAAGTGCTGCGCACTTTGACAGGCCATCGGCAATGTCGTTCTCAGTTCTTGGAACATGTTCCATTTGCAGGCCGTCAAAGCGCTCTTCCAGCTTCCTCATTTCATCGACATAAGCTTTCATCAACGGACTCTGGTAATCCTTGTTCACTTGGCGGACGACAAGCTGCGAGTCACCCCTGACAATGAGCTTCTTAATCCCAAGTTCTGCCGCGATCCTGAGACCGGCAAGCAAGCCTTCATACTCTGCAGTTTTGTTTGTCGCTTGCTCCTTGGGAAAGTGCATCTGGACTATGTACTTGAGGTGCTCTCCGGTGGGTGCGACAAGCAGTACACCAGCACTGGCGCCTTGCAGCGAGAAGGCACCGTCAAAGTACATGAGCCACTCTTTGCTTGCTTCCTTGGCGGGGATGCTCGTCTCCGGAATTTCTTCGTCTGGAGTTGGCGTCCACTCTGCTATGAACTCTGCCAATGCTCTGCTCTGGATCATTGATGTACTTTCAAAGTTGAGGCCAAAGCTTGACAGTTCCAGTGGCCACTCGATAATCCTGCCTGTTGCTTCTGGATTTTGCAATATCCTCTTCAGCGGAAAGTGAGTGACAACTATGATCTCGTGTGCTTGGAAGTAATGGCGCAGCTTTCTCGAGGCCATGAGAAGGCCGAAAAGCAGCTTCTGCACACCAGAGTACCTTGACCTAGCCCCCTGTAAAAGGGAGCTGACAAAGTAAACTGGGCGCTGGACCATTTTCTTCTGTATCTCCTCTTGTATCTGCGCAGATCCTTGCTTGTCGGGGCCAGAGCTTGTCGGGGAAGCCTCCTGCTTGTCACGGGACGTGCTTGCCGCGGCCGCCGGCTCGTCATCTGCCTCCCTCTCCGCTACTAGCGCAGCACTAACCACTTGATTGGTTGCCGCTATGTATAGCAGCAACTTCTCTTGTGGTTTAGGTGCGACAAGTGTTGGAGTGGAGGACAGGTATCTCTTCAGGTCTTGCAGCGCAGCCTCCGCTTTCGGAGTCCATCTCATTGGACCTGCCCTTTTCAAAATTTTGAAAAAGGGCAGGGCGCGCTCAGCAGACCGAGAGATAAACCTGCTAAGAGCAGCTACGCAGCCGGCAAGCTTCCGTACATCCTTGACGCGCTTTGGTGCTTCGATCTGCTCAATGGCCCTGATCTTGTCGGGGTTGGCTTCGATTCCCCACTGAGACACAAAGAACCCGAGAAGCTTGCTGGAAGGGACTCCAAACACACACTTCTCGGGGTTGAGCTTGAGGTTGATCTTGCGCAGATTTGCAAAAGTCTCTTCTAAGTCTTGGATCAGAGTTTCCCTGTGTTTGCTCTTAACCACTATGTCATCCATGTAAGCTTCTACATTTCTGTGTATCTGTGGCTTCAAAGCAATATGGACTACTCTGGCAAATGTTGAACCAGCATTCTTTAATCCGAAAGGCATCCGTACGAAACAGTACGTGCCTCATGGAGTAATGAATGCGGTTTTCTCCTCATCCTCTTCCGCCATGAAGATCTGATGGTATCCCGAGTATGCATCAAGAAATGAAAGCAGATCACATCCGGCTGTGGAGTCAACAATCTGGTCAATGCGCGGCAAGGGAAATGGATCTTTGGGACAAGCTTTATTAACATCAGTGAAGTCAATACAAAGCCTCCACTTCCCGTTTGCCTTGCGCACTACAACCGGATTGGCCAACCACGTTGGATGGAGCACTCCTCTGACAAGGCCTGCTGCTTCCAACTTCTTGATCTCTTCTAATGAATTCTTGGCGCTCCACCACCTGCTTCCTAACTTTCTGCTTGACGGGCCGCGCATGAGGACAAACTGCAAGGTGGTGCTCAATTACCTTCCTGGGAACACCGGGGATGTCAGACGGTTGCCATGCAAACACGTCGACATTTGCCCGCAGGAAAGTAACGAGCGCGCTTTCCTATTTAGGGTCAAGCGTGGCACTGATGGTGAAGGTACCACCAGTGCAGTCCTCCTTGGCGGGCACCTTCTTGGTAAGTGGTGGAGCGGCCATTGTCTTCTTACTCTTGCCGGTGGAGCTCGATGGTGCGTCCTCGACAGCAGCGCAGCACTCCGAAGAGGTGCGCTTGCCGGAGTAGGCATCAGAGCACTCGCTGGGCTTGGTCTTCTTCTTGCCGGTGGAGCTCGATGGTGCGTCCTCGACGGCAGCGCAACACTCCGAAGAGGCGCGCTTGCCGGAGTGGGCACCAGAGCTCTTGCCGGACTTGGTCCTCTTCCCCCCGGGAGCTTCAGCGGCAAGTGTCTCGCGGTCTGTCGTGGCGGCAGCTTCCCGGTAGATCTTGTCAGCACAGATAAGGGCGTCCTTCTTGTCGCCAGGGACAGAGATGATGCTTATCAGGCCTGGCATCTTGAGCATGTTGTAGGCGTAGTGAGAGGCCGCCATGAACTTGGCGAGTGCGGGACGGCCAAGTATCCCATTGTAGGGCAATGGGAAATCGGCAACGTCGAAGGTGACCCTCTCAGTCCTGAAGTTCATCTCGCTGCCGAATGTTACCGGCAGCGCGACTTTTCCCTTCGGCTTGCTCCTTCCCGGGTTAATTCCTTGGAATGTACCGGTTTCTTCGAGCTCGCTGTCCGGGATCTGGAGTTTCTGGAGCACAGCGGAGGAGATCAGATTCAGGCCGGCCCCGCCTTCAACTAGCATCTTGGTGACCTTGAGGTTGCGGATTGTTGGGGAAACCAACAACGGCAAGCACCCGACCGCAGTTGTGCGATCAGGGTGGTCCTCAATGTCAAAGATGATTGGCGTGCTGGACCACTTCAGAAGCTTGCGTGATTCGATAGGTGGCTCTGCCGCATTGACTTCCCGGAGCCACTGTTTGAGTTGGCAGTGTGAAGTGTGCAGAGAAGCGCCACCGTCAACACACAAGACTTCTGTAGCCTTCTGAAACTCCTGCTTGCTGTTCTCAACATCATCCATGTCTTCGTCGTCGTCTTTGTCTTCGTCCTTGTCGCGGCCGCGGGGAGGTCTGTCTCCTTGCCGCTGCTTGGCCTTGCCGCGGCTTCCTCCCAGGCCAGCGCGCTTCTTGCCGGCTTCTCCACCGCCTCCTTGGGCTCTCTCCTTGTCGCGCCGCTCGTACTCAGCTTTTTGTTGCTGGATAAGTTGCTCGACCCTCTTGCAGTTCTGGAGATCATGGCCCTTAGTGCGGTGGATCTTGCAGTACTGCTTGTCGGAGTTGCCCTGCTTGTCGGCGGCCGCCACAGCCTGGCAGTTGGTGCACGCAGCAACCTCCTTGCCGGAGCTGCCAACTTTGGCTTGCTTGACGGGGCCGTCATCGCTGGACTACTCAACGACTAGTACCTCTTTGCCGCTCTTCTTCATGTTGTGCCTCCGGTTCTTCCTTGCCGGGGCGGCATCCTCGCTATCAGATCCTCCCGCTCCAGCATCCTCTCCGGGGAGTTTCCTCCCTTCTTCAGCGTGTGCACACTTGTCGGCCAGGGCGTACAGCTCGCTGACGTCCCTGATCCTGCTCATCGCCATCTCCTCCCGCATCCTGCGATTGCGCATGTTCTGATGGAACACGCTGATAACCGCGGCAGGGTGGATGTCTGGGATGTTGCGCTGCACGCGGCTGAATCTCTGGATATACTTGCGCAGGGGTTCTCCCTCCTTCTGGGCAAGCAGGTGGAGGTCACTCTCTTGGCCATGTGGCTTGTGGCCGCCAGTAAAGGCACCGACAAACTGATGGCACAAATCCGCCCAAGAGGATATGGAGTTGTCCGGCAAGTGCATGAGCCAGGATCTGACTTCGGGCTTGAGCACGAGCAGGAAGTAGTTGGCAAGGACCTTGTCGTCTCGCCCCCCGGCAGCTTGCACCGCAATGGTGTAGATGCTGAGGAACTCCGACGGGTGCGTCTTGCCGTCGTACTTCTCCGGCACGTCTGGCTTGAAATGCTTCTGGTTGGGCCACTGGACTCGCCGCAGCTCACGGGTGAACGAAGGACAACCTACCGCGTACGGCAAGCTACCTGGCTCTCCGGGTGCATGCATGTCAACAGAGGGCCCAGCGCACAGGTCTGATTGACGCCGCGTTTCCCTTCGGCGCTCGATGCGCATTCGAGCGTCTTCTTGCTGCCTCTCATGAAGAACTTGGCATTGATCGCGACGAGCTCGCGGATCTGACGACGCGGTGGAGTAGCTGTCGAGGTGGATCCGGTGCACCGGCGATCTTGGCCTTCGGGGCGGAGAGTGCACAGTGGTTGCACCCTCGCCGGTCTTGTCCCCCCCGGCTCGCGCCTGGGTGACTTGCCGCGGCAGCGATGCGCTCGGCTGCTGCGGGTTGTCGCCGTTGGCGAAGCCGATGAGGCTCTGGATAGTGGCCCTCCAGTCGTCGATCTTCTCTCGCGCTGGAGGGTAGTCTAGGAGTAGCTGGGCACGCACCAACGCTTCCGCCGGAGTGGTGGGCGGCGGCAGCGAACGGTGCGAGGAGCGAGATATGCTCGGACTCCTAACTACGTTAGAAGGAGCAACATCCCGTCCAAGCGACCGCGCCGCGCTCGCGCCAGCATGTTGGCGTGCGTGCTGATCCTGAGCACTCCAGGATCCGCCAGCTTGATCTTGGCCCAGCAGGCGTATGGTACCGTGGGTACCATGACACTGCGGGTCCCGCGCCTCCTGGGACGGGCGCGGTGCGTGTACGGACGCCGAGGTCTTGGAGTGCGCGCGGTCGTTGTGGGAGGCGACCATGTCGCCGACGTGCGGCGCAAGCCTGGTCCTTGGACCTGGCAGCGCCATGAGTCTCCCCGTCGGTGCCCGCTCTTCCACCGGCGCCTGCTCCACCAGCCGTCCGCTCTGGCGACGGCGGGCTCGGCGCAGATGGAGCAGCTGCCTCCGAAATCTTCTTCTTCGACGGCATGTTGATGAAGACGGTGAAGATTTGGCTCGCGCGAACGCCGGATCAGGTTCGCACAACCTCGACGCACCCCCTACCTGGCGCGCCAAAGATGTCGGGGGTGTCTGATCCCTCGCACACCTATGGGGATCGGCGGACCAAGCCCCTTTTGGTTCGGCAGGGGGCGGTGGATGCACAAAGAGCAGATCGAGGCGAAACACACGAGCGAGACGATCGATTTACCCAGGTTCGGGCCGCACGGATGCGTAAAACCCTACTCCTGCTTTGGTGGTTGTATTGAGTTTTTGCTCGGGAGCGGCGAGTGCTAGTACACTCAAGCAGCTGGCAAGACCGAGCATGAGAATGGCTGTCCTCCCCCTCTCTGTTGCGCATGGGCCTCCTTTTATATGTCTAAGGGGTCACTGACACGTGGCAACAGAGGCGAGGGCAAAAATGTAAAAGGGGTGGTAGTTGGCTCCACCGCCTACATGTCGCATCCTACCTAACTCTGACGGCAGGGGACAAGGGCATTAAATGCCCGTCTGTGTCACCTTGACGGCCCAGAGAGGGACCGCTAGGAACGCCACCGTTTGCCACGATGGTTCCTTGTCAGCGTCTGCTTGCCACCGCATGCCCCCGGCTGGACAGCCTCCCGCCACGTACGCCAGGAATGGTCCCAGGGCGACACGTTGGTGGGTGAGCTGGAGCGCGGGCTGCGGGGTAGTAGCTTGCCGCGCCAAGTGCCTTGCCGCGGATGTTGTCTTGTCGCGTCCGAGAGCTTGTCGCTCACCGGGCCTTGTCGGGGCGCGCGGTGCGCCGCAGCGAGCTTCTTGAGATGCTTTGGTTGTCTTCCCGGCAAGCTCCTCTTGCCGGGGTCTCGTCTCCTTCCCGGCAAGCTCTTGTTGCCGGGGCCTTGTTCCCTTCCCGGCAAGCTCCTCTTGCCGGGGCCTTGTTTCGCTCTTGGGTACTTTGTTCTTGAATGGCTCCTGAAGGAACCGCGGAGGATCTTGGCGGTCCCCGGCAAGCCTTGCCGCGGGTCGCTGCAACTGCCCGTGCACAAGTTCGGGGTACTAAGGTACCCCTACTTTAGTACACCGACAGAGGAGGCGGAGGCGGAGTCAGAGGAGGAGTCCGATTCTGGTGTTGCAAGTCTGGCTACAGCATACGTTGCCAAGTCCATCTTCAACACTGAAGACAATGGCTTCATCGCCGACGCCGATGCAAATGACAAGGACTACTCCGCTCCCACCTACTGCTTCATGGCACGCGGTGCCAAGGTGAACACACGCACTACTCACTATCAAACATCCAGTGAAGATGACTCTGATTGTGGTTCCAAACCAAGCTACAAAACACTTGCTAAAATTGCAACTGAACAACAGAAAGCTATGGAACATATTCAAAAACTGTTAGACAAAAGCGATGACCTGTTAGACGCTGAAATGACTCGATCTCAGTCCTTAATTGAAGACATAAAAAATCTTCATGTTAAGTATGAGGAACTTGAAAGTCGTCATGAAACGCTCTCAACAACTCATGAAAAGCTTTCCTATGATTATCTTCAAAGGAAGCAAGATCTTGAGAAATTGAGAGCGGCTCATGAGGATCTTCAAAAGGAAAACGAGTCACTTCGCGCCAAACAGATCAGTTCCACTCAGGAAGGATTTGAACCACCATGTCTTAAATGCATTGAGCATGACAACGCTACTTCTATTGCTGGATGTTCTACTGCTGCTACTATTGCGATATCTTCAACTGTTGATGTGGTAACTAACCCCTCCGCTGAGGATACCACTGCTATTGCTGATGAAAATGCTAGGTTGAAGACATTGCTTGAAACAGGGATGTACAAAAGTCTCAAAGGGCACCAGACACTATGTGATGTCCTCAAAAGGCACATCCTGAACCGAAACCCTAGGAAAGAGGGTCTTGGGTTCAAAAGGAAAATGAATGTTGATGGCTCTTACTGGAAACCTGTGCAGTACCCCAAAACCACATGGGTTGCTGCAAAGGAACCTTCAGTGGATCCATCCACCCTGTCTGGCTTCACTTGTGCTAATCCCATTGTTATTGATGAATCCTTTGATGCAAACTATAAACTGTTTAAGAATCAGAATGGTGAAGTGTTTGCCAGGTATATTGGTACTAACTGCAGGAATGCGCCACCTACGAAGAAAGTCTGGGTGCCGAAAAAGTGGTTGGAGAATCTTCCTGTGAATGTCGTCATGACACCACAAGTGAAGAAGACAAACCCCAGACCACGGGCTTCATATGGTCCAAAGACTTCATACAGACAAAGGACTCACACGAGTCGCACTAACGCAAATGTTTTGCAGGGAAACCATACTCAGGCATATGAATATGAGCGCGTTTCATCAAACCGCCATGTCATAAGACCAAGAACTACCCTGCTTATTCTTATGAGTACTATTATCCCCTGTAAGACTATTTGCTAGGGCTCCAAAGCCAAAGTTCTCAGATGTTGCACTTAGACTCATTGCTTCAAAGCCACCCTTGAAGATGTGGGTGGCTAAGAAAGCTTAACTCTCTCTTTTGCAGGGAAGGGTCTCCAGCCGAAAATCAAATTCGTCTGAAGCTATTGCTGGGGACCTTAAACTTCTTGTAGGGCGCAAGATCAAATGCCCAAATGGTCTTATTATGTATTTTGTTCCTGAATCGCTTGCTACTTGCCCTATCAGTCCTAACCTCGATCTAAGCTTTCATAATCCACTTGCTCATCAAATGTTTATGCTTCACAATTCTCTTCGTGAAGCCTATCCCCCTAATTGCACTGTAGGGTATGACACCAGCTGCTTCAGAATGGATTATTGATAGTGGGTGTACTAATCACATGACTGGCAAGCGAAGTCTTCTCATGGACTCAACTTTACGTCCATCTGACGAGAGCCACATCACATTTGCTGATACTGGTAAAAGCAAGGTATTGGGTCTAGGTAGAGTTGCAATCCCAAGGGATCAACAAATGGATAAAGTGATGCTTGTTGAATCTCTGGGTTTCAACTTAATGTCCGTCTCAGTGCATTGCGATTTAAACATGATTGTGATATTTGGAAAATATCATTGCCTTGTTCTAATGGAATCTGACAAGTCTCTAGTCTTTGAAGGGTATCGGAAAGATGATCTGTACGTGGTAGATTTCTCAGCAGGACCACAGCTTGCCGTATGTCTTCTAGCAAAAGCTTCAGAATGCTGGCTTTGGCATCGGAGGCTAGGGCATGCTGGCATGAGGAACTTACACACTCTTCCAAAGAAGAAACATGTCATAGGCATCGAGGACGTCAAGTTCAAGCAGGGTCACTTATGCGGTGCCTGTGAAGCAGGAAAGATGACGAGGGCCAAGCATCCCTCGAAGACAATCATGACAACGACTCAACCCTTTGAACTGCTCCACATGGACCTCTTCTGTCCCACTCACTACTCAACTCTTACTACTACTGCTTGTCTCTATGGCTTTGTCATTGTTGATGATTATTCAAGATATGCTTGGGTGCATATAATCCTCTACAAGACTGAAGTGCAGGATGTCTTCAGACGCTTCGCCAATCGAGCCATGAACAACTATGGCATCAAGATCAAGCACATCAGAAGTGACAATGGCACTGAATTCAAGAACACTGGCCTCGACACTTATCTTGATACTTTGGGCATCTCTCATGAATTCTCAAGCCTATGCAAATCATCATACTTTGGGCAAAGTATATCTTGAAGCTATACGCATACTGCTGGCCTATGCAAATCATCATAACATTACTCTGTATCAAATGGATGTGAAGAGCGCCTTTCTCAATGGCAAGATTGAAGAAGAAGTGTATGTTGCACAACCGCCTGGCTTTGAAGATCCAAAACATCTTGACATAGTTTACAAGCTCAACAAGGCACTGTATGGCCTTAAACAAGCCCCTCGAGCTTGGTATGACACACTCAAAGACTTCCTGAAGAGCAAAGGCTTCAAACCTGGTTCACTGGATCCCACTCTCTTCACTAAGACATATGATGGTGAACTGTTTGTGTGCCAAATATATGTGGATGACATTATCTTCGGCTGCACTAACCAGAAATACAGTGAAGAGTTTGGATATATGATGCAAGAGCAATATCAGATGTCCATGATGGGTGAGCTGAAGTTCTTCCTTGGTCTTCGAATATGATAGCAACGCAACGGCATCTTCATATCTCAAGAGAAATACCTCAAACATTCCCTGAAGAAGTTTGGAATGCAAGACTGCAAAGGCTACACGACGCCAATGCCAGCTAAACACCATCTGGGTCCCGACGACAATGGTAAAGAGTTTGATCAAAAGGTATACCACTCCATGAATGGTTCTTTGCTTTATTTATGTGCATCTAGGCCAGATATCATGCTTAGTGTTTGCATGTGTGCCCGGTTCTAAGCGGCACCAAAGGAATCGCATCACTTAGCTGTGAAGCGAATTCTTCGATATTTGGCTCACACCCCAACACTAGGACTATGGTATCCAAAGGGCTCAAAGTTTGATCTAGTTGGATTCTCGGATGCTGATTATGCTGGTGACAAGGTGGATCGCAAGTCTACATCAGGCACATGTCACTTTCTGGGACAATCACTTGTATGTTGGTCTTCAAAGAAGCAGAACTATGTATCTCTCTCCACTGCTGAATCTGAATACATTGTTGCTAGATCTTGCTGTGCTCAGCTTCTATGGATGAAGCAAACACTCAAGGACTATGGCATTCATCTGAAGCAAGTGCCACTCCATTGCGACAATGAGAGCGCCATCAAGATTGCTAACAACCCAGTTCAGCACTCGAAGACAAAGCACATTGAAATTCGTCATCACTTTCTCAGAGATCATGTCATGAAGGAAGATACTGATATCATACACGTCAACACTAAAGAGCAATTGGCAGATATCTTCACAAAGCCCTTGTATGAGTGTAATACCCTCGATGCGGATATATCTCCCACATGTCGAAGCACGACTTAGAGGCATAACCGCATTGAAAGCAATGTCGCAAGTGAGGTAATTTTCACACAACCCATGTAATACATAAGGGAAAGAGATACATAGTTGGCTTACAATCGCCACTTCACACAAAACATGAATAAAGCATTACATCACCAGATACAATCAAGGTCCGACTACGGAACCAAAATAAAAGAAGACTACCTCAAAAGCTACACAGATCACCGATCGTCCCAACTGGGCTCCACTACTGATCAACTGAAACAAAACAACACAATGAACGAGATCTTCATAGAGCTCCTCCTTGAGCTCGGTTGCATCACCTGCACGGTTTCAGCGGCATCTACAAACTGGTTTTGGAAGTATCTGTGAGTCATGGGGACTCAGCAATCTCACACCCTCGCGATCAAGACTATTTAAGCTTATGGAAAGGTAATGGTATGAGGTGGAGCTGCAGCAAGAGACTAGCATATATGGTGGCTAACATACGCAAATGAGAGCGAGAAGAGAAGGCAAAGCACGACCGAACAACTTTGATCAAGAAGTGATCCTAGAACGACCTATGTCAAGCATATCACCAACACCGTGTTCACTTCCTGGACACCACCGGAAAGAGACCATCACGGCTACACACGTGGTTGATGCATTTTAGTTAGGTTAAGTTTCAGGTTTTCTACAACCGGACATTAACAAATTCCCATCTGCCCATAACCGTGGGCGCAGCTTTCGAAAGTTCAAACCCTGCAGGGGTGTCCAACTTAGCCCATCACAAGCTCTCACGGTCAACGAAGGATATTCCTTCTCCCAAGACAATCCGATCACACTCGGCATCCCGGTTACAAGACATCCTCAACAATGGTAAAAAAAAGTCCAGCAAGACCACCCGCTATGCCGACAAATCCCGATAGGAGCTGCACATATCTCGTTCTCAGAGCACACGGGATAAGCTAAGCGTACGGGAGCCAACGTAACCCAAGTTGCCAAGGGACGGACCTGCACGGTGCTCTGGGTTGGACCAACACTTAGACAAGCACTGGCCCGGGGGTTTAAAATAAAGATGACCCTTGGGATGTGCGACTCCCAAGGGAAAAAGGCTAGGTGGCGAATGGTAAAACCAAGGTTGGGCCTTGCTGGAGGAGTTTTATTCAAAGCGAACTGTCAAGGGGTTCCCATTATAACCCAACCGTGTAAGGAACGCAAAATCCGGGAACATAACACCGATATGACGGAAACTAGTGCGGCAAGAGTGGAACAAAACACCAAGCATAAGGCCGAGCCTTCCACCCTTTACCAAGTATATAGATGCATTAATTAAATAAGAGATATTGTGATATCCCAACAATAATATCCATGTTCCAACAAGGAACAAACTCCAATCTTCACCTACAACTAACAACTCTATAAGAGGGGCTGAGCAAAGCGGTAACATGGCCAAACAACGGTTTACTAGGACAAGGTGGGTTAGAGGCTTGGCTTAGCAACATGGGAGGCATGATAAGCAAGTGGTAGGTATCACAGCATGGGCATAGCAAAAGAGGGAGCAACTAGCAAGCAAAGATAGAAGTGATTTTGAGGGTATGGTCATCTTGCCTGAGATTCCGCAAGGAAGAAGAACGAGTCCATGAAGAAGACACACGGGCGTAATCGAACGGATCCTCACCACTCCGGAACGTAACCGAAGCTAACAAGAGAAGCAACCCGGAAAGAAGCAAGCAAAATAGTAAACAACCATCCATAAGCATGGCATGATGCGCAAACAAGCATGATGCATGTCCGGTTTAAAGAAGCATGACATGGCAAAGTGCAACAAACAACACTACAAATTAATTGGAGATCAATATGCAACGGAGTTGCATATTGAAGAAAACACCACATGACTTATTTAGTTCTCTCTCGTTTAGGTACCCAACAATATTAAATGTTGTTAAACATGGCAAGAGGAGAAGCATAATAAAACTACCTAACTAGGCAAGTTTAAAAGAGGCCAAAACATCAAACAACGATTTCGGTAAATCCTCATATGCATTAGCAAATTAAAGCAAACAACAATTTAAACCATATTAATGTTGTTAACATGATGCGGATGACATGTGCAAGTTTATGCAAGTTTTATGAAAAGGTAAGCATTTGTCATCGTGGCAGAAACGAAAGGGGTGCCACGGCAATGAATCCGAAAATGATGCCATGGCAACAAATCGGTTCCGGTAGCTCACGGAGATACCGGTGCAAAAGGTAGTGTGGCGGGAGCGTGCAAAAGAAGGTGGGGCGCTCTCAGATACTGGGTGTCCCATGAGTCGATGGCATGGAAGCCAGAGCCACTACGGACATGGTGCAGATAAAGGGTGCATCTCATACAACACAAGCAATCGTTCTCGGAAGGTCGTCTTGGGGTTATACCTTTGAAGCGTGCGTTTTTCGAAATGGGTCGAGTTCGATGCGGTGTAGGGGAAGTAGGTGTTCCCATGGCGACGGTAGTGGTACACGTTTTCACATCGACGGTAGTTGTTCATGGTTCGTAGACGAACTTGATGGATCCGAGGGCTCCGGGGTTCACCGTTGAACTTGAAAAAACCCACGGCGACGGAGAGGTACGCGTCGGCGGTAGTTGTTCGGGCGGCGAGCGTCGTCGAACTCGGCGGGCGTCGTGTAGTCGTACACTTCGATGGTAGTCGTTCGTATTAGTACTTGGCGCCATCAAAGGGCACTTGGTGAACCCACGTAGGCGTACACTGTTTGTCATACACTTGGCGGGTCATCGGGTAGTAGTACATGTTCCGTAGATGTACAAGTCGTCGTAGCCGTTCGGGTCTTGAGCCTTGGTGAAACCCACGAACACGAACTTGCGTCCCTGGTAGGGAGATTCTTGACAGAACCCACAATGGTCTTAGAGGTCAATGCCTGGACGCCAAGGCAGTGGAGGTGCATGCGTGTGGTAGCAGTCCACGACAAGGCGAGGAGAAGGAGGCCGGGGGTTACACAGTCGATGCAACGCTGGCTCTGGCGAGGGGAGGAAGGCATGGGCGCGCAGCTCCGGGGTGCCGCGGACGAGGACCCGCGTCAGGGATGCTCCGACAACCGGGGAGGGCTGGAGGCGCTCGAGGAAGTCAGACAAAGGACGAGGAAGAGGAGATGTGGCGGCGAAGGGAGACTCACGTGGTGGTGGTGCTATGCAGCAGAAGAAAGCAGAGGGAGGTGCGGCAGATCAGAGGAAGCGAGACGACCATGGCACGCGGAGGAGAAGCCGCGGCCAGCACGGAGGCCTCCATGGCCGGCGGCCATGATGAGCAGAGGAAGGTAGGTCGGCGCGGATGCGGGGCCTCGTTGGTGGCTTGCTGGTCGGGCGTGAGGAAGGAGACGCGCGGAGGAGGCTCGCGTGGGGCAGGAGATCCGGCGGGGGGTGCGAGGGAGCCGGGCGGCGGCCTGCTGGATCCAGCGAGGGCGGCGTTGGCCCGAACGGAGGAAGAAGGAGGTGAGGGCGCGAGGAGGATATGGGATCAGGAGAGGGGTCGGGCAGCGGTTTCCCTGGCGGCGCTGGGTGGAAGGGTACGTGGGAAGAGGAGGAGATCGACAGGAGGGATCGGGCTCTAGGTTAGGTGGGCTTAGGGTTAGAAAAGGAGTGGGGATGCGGCTGGGCTTCAAGGGGTTTAGTGCGCCGGCCTGGCCCAGTGGCTTGCGAGTGCTCGACTTTCTCTCCCTCTCTTTCTTCTTTAACCGAAAAGAAATAGAAAGAAAGGAAAAAGGAGGGGGTTAGGGAAAAGAGTTTGAGCAGAAGGATAATTTTCCTGGACTCATAAAAATAAGCATGACCACAGAAAAATAGAAGTGGCAAGATTGTAGGAATTAAATTCAAATTCATTTGAATATAATTCAAATGGTTTTGAATTGGGACTAGGTTTGGTGTGGCCAAAAATGTTCAGGTTTTTGGTGGAGCTTGGAAAAAGAACAAAAGAATTATCGACAAAGTTTGAGAGTCGGAAATCAGAAGAAGGAAAGGTCAAAGATTTAACATGCAAGTGGGTTGCGGATAATTCCAAATTAATTGAATACTTTATAATAGCTCCCTAAATATTGGGAGGATATGTTTTAAAGAGAAACCACCATGTGGGTTCCCTCGATTTAAATAGATCAACGATCTATGCGATTTATTTAGAGAGTTTTAAAACGGGTTGCATGATGACATGATGCAATGCACAAGAACCAAAAATGAATGCAAAGAACCAAACAAAACACACGACGAAACGCGGAAACCCTGGAAGGCAACTGAAGCTCCGGTCTTGGGGCGTTACAACAATCCACCACTATGAGAGGATCTCGTCCCGAGATCTATAATGGCACCGGAGGGAAAACAGAAGAGAAAAAGAAGAGGTAAAACTAAGTTGCTTCTTTGACCAATGAGTGAAACCAAAGAACCTTGAAAGGTTGAGCCATTTTTAGAAAAGAAAAACAATGGAGATGAACAAAGTTGAAAACACTCCGGTAGGGAAGGGGATCAAGGAAGACCAAATTCGAGCAGCACTCCGGTTGAAAAAATGATCAGGGACTTTATAAGATGAAAAGAACTTGAGCAGAGGACACAACACTCCTGTTAAATGGCTAAGCAAATGAAAGAACATGATCTGAGAAAACAAGAAGATGGGTTGAAAAGAGCAACATCACAATGCCTCCGGATGAAGGAATAAAAGGTAGATCGTCGGAACAAAAGGACGGAGAATAAAACACCATCTTTTACTCAAATGAGCTTGAAAAGCATCTTGAAGAGAAAGGTTGAACGAAATTGTTGAAAAACCAACAACGAAAGAATAAACTTGAAATGGGCTTAAGGAATACATCTCAAATTATGAGGATACAACATGCCACTCACAGGAAAAAGAATTGGATTGATAAGAACAAGGAGACGAGAAACTATATCACCGGGAGGATAAATGAAGAACTTGGGTCATTTATGAGCACCATAAATAGCAACAATCCTTAGGGAAGGCTTTAGGTGAAACATGACACAAGATAGCTCCAACGAATTGGTTGATGGATTTAAAATACCTCATTCTTAACAACATGTGAATCATGGAACATGAACTCAAATTATCAAGAACGACATAATACCACCTCCGATGATATGGTAGAAAGAATTGCACTCCGGATTGCAAAATGAAGAAAACTTGAGCTCCTCTGAAAAGAAAGTTGATGAACGCTTCGAGGAGGAACTAAACCCTTGATGAACCATCATGTAGAACCTCCATGAAGAACTCCGGTAATGAAAGAATGATCAAACGAAAGAAAGAGAAGTTGAAAGCACAAGGTGAATCCTTGTAATGACTTAGATGGATCTCCGGGATGAAATAGTTGAAAAAGGTTGGAACTCTGGGAAAAAGAGAAGATGAACAATTGGAAACAAGAATTTTGATGAACCTCCGGGATAAGGAATTAAGTTCATTCGATGAAACAAGAATAAGAATTACATTATGCTTATCCTTCACCAATTAAATTGATGACAATCAACGGATTTGGCATATTACTTCTTCCCATTGAAAGGATTAAGAGATATGGCGCAAACTTGAGAAGGTCTTCAACGAACCACCGGTAGGATCGAAACAATGAATGAATTGGTATGATAACCAAGGAAGAGAACTCTTGAACGAACCACCGTAAGAATTGAAAAAATGAACGAAGAAAGGATAACGAAACACCGGGAAGAATTAGAGAACAAATGAAGGTACTTGCTAGGATTTAGATACAAGAGAACGAAGAGATCACGAGCTGATTAGAGATCACTTGAACGATGCACCGGTAAGATTGGAGAATGATAACTGAAGGCTGAGAATGAATAAACCTCAATTGTTGGACTCTGGATAATCAAACTGAGAAGACTCTTGAATTGCTCCGGATGGGTGAAAAGAATTCTCACAATTAAAACAATTATGAGAGGATGACAACAAACTAGAATGACGAACCTTCGAGAGAATGGAGTAAGATATGGAGGAAAAATCTTCTTCGGTCTTCAAATACAGAGAATGACAATGAGAAACACCACCATGAATTGTTGCGACACTCCGGAATGAAGAATAGAAAAGTTGAACCAACGACGAAAAGAATTTGGAAGATCTTGGAGAAATACATATGACTGATGACAATTCATTCTTACGTCAAACTTGGAAAAGAATTTGATAATATCTCCAGGAAAAATTAGAAGAGTCAGGTAAGATCCTGGGAAAAGACCCGTGGGTTAGGGCCCACTCAAAAGAAACACCGTAGAACGATTTAAAAGAGAGAATGCACCTGTTGAATTAAAAGTCTTGAATGAGAGAACGTCCTCGAAGATATGTTTGAACGGATCTTGAATGAAAAGACGAGCCTTCAGAGATATCTTCAGCACTCCGAAACAATTGAATAGTGAGAAGTGGATAATTAAGAGGTGCACCGGCATGAGAAGGTATTTGAAACGAGGAAAAATAATATGATCAACAAAGCTTGACTTGAAACCACCGGAGATGAAAAGAATGAAGAAAGATGAACTTGAGGCTCCGTTAGAATCTTCATGAGAAACACCGGATAAGAACATTGAAAGAAAGGAATGGAGAAAAATTCACATTAATAAAATGGATATTTGATTAAGATATATGATTCCTTGAAGAAAACAAGGGTGGGAGGGCGGGAAAAACAAAGACAACTTGGGATGGATGAAACGAACACCGTTGAGAAGAACTGATAATTGATCTTGCTGATATTGAAATGATCGGATCCACTTGAAGAGAAACACTCTGGATGAAAAGGATTGGCATGACAATCTCGATTATCATGAAGGATTGGTATTCACATCGGAGTATGAGAACACCGTTTAGAAAAGGGATGGAATCAACATTTGACTTCGAAGCAACTCGAATACCATAGCTCAAAAACAAAACAAGGGATTGGCTTGCAAAATAAGTCGGAACAAACATATGATAGAGATTCCGTCCAAACTTTTCATGGTGGGGCCTACACGGGCTCGATCGTACATCACCATCATGTACAAGGCAGTGCACATGACATACGAATCGTCCCCGAGTCGGCATAGCCAAGGACTCTTTAAGACACAACGAGACCACTGTAAAACCAACCGTGGATAGGCGGACCACTAGACGTCGAACCCCAATTTCATATCATACATCTGTCGGAAAGATATCCTAAGATCTACTTGAATTCCCACTTATAAACTCCCGAAACTTTCCGGTTGTGCAATCAGGTGTTGGGGATACAGGGGAAGCATAATATCTCACCCAAAACTAACAAATCCTACATCCAGTTGTATCCATCCTTCAACACATAACCAAGAAACTTTTGGAAATCGTTTACCTCAACCTTCGAAAAGCATCCATTATACGAGTTATGGCAATACTCCCGAACTCCCACCCCAGTACTGGGTGGCATCGAGGTTATCTCACCAACAACTGCATAAAATAGATTTTCGATGTCGGCAAAACTCAGTATTCCAGAACTGCAACGATAAAATTGTGATGACAACAGCTCGGAGCTCAACTCCCTGGGACACTGCCACAACCCCTAAATGTCAGGAGGCACCAAGAACAATGTTCTCGTCACAAAACCATCGATTCCAAGATGCCCGCGGGATCCTAAAAAAAATTTAGTGAAATTTGAGAAGAGAAGAGTCAAAACTCTATGTCAAGATGCCTCACTAGAGCGACGAAGGGACTTAGGAGTAAAAAGAATCCTACTCTCTGATATATATATATATATATATATATAATCCTAAATGACTCAAAACATTTTTCTAGACTCAACAACGCCAGCGATTCGATCAAGCAGGGGGCTCCTAAGGTCGGAGAAGGCTCTGATACCAACTTGTAACGCCCTCAATGCGGATATATCTCCCATGTGTCGAAGCATGACTTAGAGGCATAACCGCATTGAAAGCAATGTCGCAAGTGAGGTAATCTTCACACAACCCATGTAATACATAAGGGAAAGAGATACATAGTTGGCTTACAATCACCACTTCACACAAAACATGAATAAAGCATTACATCACCAGATACAATCAAGGTCCGACTATGGAACCAAAACAAAAGAAGACTACCCCAAAAGCTACACAGATCACCGATCGTCCCAACTGGGCTCCACTACTGATCAACTGAAACGAAACAACACAATGAACGAGATCTTCATCGAGCTCCTCCTTGAGCTCGGTTGCATCACCTGCACGGTTTCATCGGCACCTGCAAACTGGTTTTAGAAGTATCTGTGAGTCACGGGGACTCGACAATCTCACACCCTCGCAATCAAGACTATTTAAGCTTATGGGAAGGGTAATGGTATGAGGTGGAGCTGCAGCAAGCGACTAGCATATATGGTGGCTAACATACGCAAATGAGAGCGAGAAGAGAAGGCAAAGCATGGTCGAACAACTATGATCAAGAAGTGATCCTAGAACGACCTACATCAAGCATAACTCCAACACCGTGTTCACTTCTCGGACACCGCCGGAAAGAGACCATCACGGCTACACACGCGGTTGATGCATTTTAATTAAGTTAAGTTTCAGGTTTTCTACAACCGGACATTAACAAATTCCCATCTGCCCATAACCGCGGGCACCGCTTTCAAAAGTTCAAACCCTGCAGGGGTGTCCCAACTTAGCCCATCACAAGCTCTCACGGTCAACGAAGGATATTCCTTCTCCCAAGACAATCCGATCAGACTCGGCATCCCGGTTACAAGACATCCTCGACAATGGTAAAACAAGTCCAGCAAGACCACCCGTTGTGCCGACAAATCCTGATAGGAGCTGCACATATCTCATTCTCAGGGCACACCAGATAAGCTAAGCGTATGGGAGCCAACGTAACCCAAGTTACCAAGGGACGGCCCGGCACGATGCTCTGGGTTGGGCCAACACATAGACAAGCACTGGCCCGGGGGTTTAAAATAAAGATGACCCTCGGGATGCGCGACTCCCAAGGGAAAAAGGCTAGGTGGCGAATGGTAAAACCAAGGTTGGGCCTTGCTCGAGGAGTTTTATTCAAAGCGAACTGTCAAGGGGTTCCCATTACAACCCAACCGTGTAAGGAACGCAAAATCCGGGAACATAACACCAATATGACGGAAACTAGTGAGGCAAGAGTGGAACAAAACACCAGGCATAAGGCCGAGCCTTCCACCCTTTACCAAGTATATAGATGCATTAATTAAATAAGAGATACTGTGATATCCCAACAATAATATCCATGTTCCAACAAGGAACAAACTCCAACTTCACCTACAACTAACAACGCTATAAGAGGGGCTGAGCAAAGCGGTAACATAGCCAAACAACGGTTTGCTAGGACAAGGTGGGTTAGAGGCTTGGCTTAGCAACATGGGAGGCATGATAAGCAAGTGGTAGGTATCGCAGCATGGGCATAGCAAAAGAGCGAGCAACTAGCAAGCAAAGATAGAAGTGATTTCGAGGGTATGGTCATCTTGCCTGAGATCCCGCAAGGAAGAAGAACGAGTCCATGAAGAAGACACACGGGCGTAGTCGAACGGATCCTCACAACTCCGGAACGTAACCGAAGCTAACGAGAGAAGCAACCCGGAAAGAAGCAAGCAACATAGTAAACAACCATCCATAAGCATGGCATGATGCGCAAACAAGCATGATGCATGTCCGGTTTAAAGAAGCATGACATGGCAAAGTGCAACAAACAACACTAGAAATTAAGTGGAGATCAATATGCAACGGAGTTGCATATTGAAGAAAACACCACATGACTTATTTAGTTCTCTCTCGTTTAGGTACCCAACAATATTAAATGTTGTTAAACATGGCAAGAGGAGAAGCATAATAAAACTACCTAACTATGCAAGTTTAAAAGAGGCCGGAAACATCAAACAATGATTCCCGTAAATCCTCATATGCATTAGCAAATTAAAGCAAACAACAATTTAAACCATATTAATGTTGTTAACATGATGAGGATGACATGTGCAAGTTTATGCAAGTTTTATGAAAAGGTAAGCATTTTTCATCGTGGCGGAAACGAAAGGGGTGCCACGGCAACGAATCCGAAAATGATGCCATGGCAACAAATCGGTTCCGGTAGCTCACGGAGATACCGGTGCAAAAGGTAGTGTGGCGGGAGCGTGCAAAAGAAGGTGGGGCGCTCTCGGATACTGGGTGTCCCATGAGTCGATGGCATGGAAGCGAGATCCACTACGGACATGGTGCAGATAAAGGGTGCATCTCATACAACACAAGCAATCGTTCTCGGAAGGTCGTCTCGGGGTTATACCTTTGAAGCGTGCGTTTTTCGAAACGGGTCGAGTTCGATGCGGTGTAGGGGAAGTAGGTGTTCCCATGGCGACGGTAGTGGTACACGTTTTCACATCGATGGTAGTTGTTCACGGTTCGTAGACAAACTTGACGGATCCGAGGGCTCCGGGGTTCACCATTGAACTTGACGAAACCCACGGCGACGGAGAGGTACGCGTCGGTGGTAGTTGTTTGGGCGGCGAGCGTCGTCGAACTCGGTGGGCGTCGTGTAGTCGTACACTTTGATGGTAGTCGTTCGTATTGGTACTTGGCGCCATCAAAGGGCACTTGGTGAACCCACGTAGGTGTGCACTGTTTGTCATACACTTGGCCGATCATCGGGTAGTAGTACATGTTCCGTAGATGTACAAGCCATCGTAGCCGTTCGGGTCTTGGGCCTTGGCGAAACCCACGAACACGAACTTGCGTCCCTAGTAGGGAGATTCTTGACAGAACCCACAATGGTCTTGGAGGTCAACGCCTGGACGCCAAGGCAGTGGAGGTGCATGCGTGTGGTAGCAGTCCACGGCAAGGCGAGGAGAAGGAGGTCGGGGGTTACATGGTCGATGCAACGCTGTCTCTAGAGAGGGGAGGAAGGCATGGGCGTGCAGCTCCGGGGTGTCGCGGACAAGGACCCGTGTTAGGGATGCTCCGACGACTGGGGAGGGCTGGACGCACTCGAGGAAGGAAGACGTAGGACGAGGCAGAGGAGACGTGGCGGCGAAGGAAGACTCACATGGTGGTGGTGCTATGCAGCAGAAGAAGCAGAGGAAGGTGCGGCAGATCAGAGGAAGCGAGATGACCATGGCACGCGGAGGAGAAGCTAGGGCCAGCACGGAGGCCTCCATGGCCGGCGGCCATGACGAGCAGAGGAAGGTAGGTCGGCGCGGATGCGGGGCCTCGCTGGTGGATTGCTGGTCGAGCGCGAGGAAGGAGACGCGCGGAGGAGGCTCGCGTGGGGGAGGAGATCCGGCGGGGGTGCGAGGGAGCCGGGCGGCGGCCTGCTGGATCCGGCAAGGGCGACATTGGCCCGAACAGGGGAAGAAGGAGGTGAGGGCGCGAGGAGGAGATGGGATCTGGAGAGGGGTTGGGCAGCGGTTTCCCCGGCGGCGCTGGGTGGAAGGGTACGTGGGAAGAGGAGGAGATCGACAGGAGGGATCGGGCTCTAGGTTAGGTGGGCTTAGGGTTAGAAAAGGAGTGGGGGTGCGGCTGGGCTGCAAGGGGTTTAGTGCGCCGGCCTGGCCCAGTGGCTTGCGAGTGCTGGGCTTTCTCTCCCTCTCTTTCTTCTTTAACCGAGAAGAAATAGAGAGAAAGGAAAAGGAAGGGGGGTTAGGGAAAAGAGTTTGAGCAGAAGGACAATTTTCCTGGACTCATAAAAATAAGCATGACCACAAAAAAATAGAAGTGGCAAGATTGCAGGAATTAAATTCAAATTCATTTGAATATAATTCAAATGGTTTTGAATTGGGACTAGGTTTTGTGTGGCCAAAAATGTTCAGGTTTTTGGTGGAGCTTGGAAAAGAACAAAAGAATTATCGACAAAGTTTGAGAGTCGGAAATCGGAAGAAGGAAAGGTCAATTTAACATGCAAGTGGGTTGCGGATAATTCCAAATTAATAGAATACTTTATAATAGCTCCCTAAATATTGGGAGGATATGTTTTAAAGAGAAACCACCATGTGGGTTCCCTCGATTTAAATAGATCAACGATCTATGCAATTTATTTAGAGAGTTTTAAAACGGGTTGCATGATGACATGATGCAATGCACAAGAACCAAAGATGAATGCAAAGAACCAAACAAAACACACGACGAAACCCGGAAACCCTGGAAGGCAACTGAAGCTCCGGTCTTGGGGTGTTACAATGAGGAAAGGTTTTGCAAGTTACGGTGTGAGCTAAATATCTTGGAATCCTCGAATGTCCTGTGATCAGGCACACTTCCTAACACTTGTGAATGTTGATGACTTAGATGTGCAACACACGACGTAACGTATGTCTTCAATCAATGAAGACTTACATTCTGAGTGTGAATACATTAATGTGGAATTTGACTTCGGAGCGCCACGATAATTGTGCACCGTGTCTGGGTCTAATACCTCCTATACGGTGGGTAACGCCACCACCAAAATTTTCCCTTAGAAGTGTTTTTCACATGGTGTTACATTTTCGCTTTCTGTTTGTCTTCAATGTTAACATGGTCTCATGTTTATCTTTAATTTGGTTTCTGTCCTCTACAGCATTCACTTATAGCTATGGCTTCTTGCTGAATCTTTTGAACTAAGTGAATGTGATCGGACCCTAGCCCCTCTATGCTTCTTTCCTAAGTCTATCTATCCAAATCATATGCATTCTATTGACACTGTCAAAATGTCTTCTCTGCGTCCTTGTCAGCAGAAGACACAGAGACAAACATTAATCCGTTTTCAATGCTAAATCCTTCCACCTGAAACCCGGAGAAGCGGGAATGACCACCCAACAATCCAGGCGTGCGTGGGAACGTGGAACAACCTCCGATGTGTTGCATGATAGCCACGTGTCCTTCAGATGTGAACCGCCAGGGGCACCTGTGTAATAACATTGTGTTGTCCCTGTCCCTATAAATGCACGCCTCACCCCAGTCATTATCTCTTCTTCCACTCTCGCACAAACCCTAGCGCCACCGCTAGCCCTCGACGACGCCGGCGACGAAGCGCTTAGCTGCCGCGACCTCACCGACGCCGTCCTCACACCGGCCGCGGACATCGTCTTCTCCGCCGTTGTCGTAGGTGTCCTCCGTCGCCAAGTTAGGGCACGGACGATCGAACTGCTCGGCCTCCTCTCCCACTCCGTCTAGCAGTTCCTCGTGTGGTAAATAAAACCTCCTTTTTTACAATCTTTTTGATCTGATCGATTCATTCTTTTCAACCACAAGTAGTTTCTGTTCCCACAAGTTGGATCTATCTCATACTGCATCTCATAACATGCCTAGTATATTCACTTATGCTTCACAAAGTAGTTAGATTCCTCACGTGTACTTATTCATGGATTCGTACAAATCTGGAACCAACTCTATACCTATGAGCGAATGTCTTTGCACTATGAGGTCAATGTCTTCTAAACTGATTTATCTTCAAAAATCTTTTGAGAATGCATATGACCTCTTCCCCTTCCCTCGCACCTTTAATATTGTCACATGTACATGTCCGTGGGAGAATCCCTTGGTTCTCATAGTTTGCATTCATTTGCAGAGTTCTTACAATATCATATAAATTCTCCTGAAGCCAGTTCTTGTCTGACCAGTAGACGGAAGACTTTGACAGCTTTGAAGCCTTTCAGTCTAAACTTCATGGCACTAGAAAAATCTGCAAGGAAGGGTGGCAGACAGCGTCGTGGTAACACCTCAAGAGATCTGCCTCTTGACATCTATGAGCTGTACAAAACAGATCCGGAGGAGGACTACAATCGGCGGAAAACTCGAATCCAATGGATTCGAAGATATTGGGCAGAACAATGGTTCAAGTACAGGTTCGCGACCCAGGAGTATGCTGAGAAGAATGCCATCAAGCGACCGTGGGGAGACATCCTATACAGAAATCTTCAACCCAGGTCCAGAGCTGAAACCATTGAACAAGGCTTCTATCCCTGCATGATCCGTGGACCATAGCCTGCAGATGCAGACCCATCATCATTGCTATGGTGTCGTGACGACAATCTGTTCAAGCGCAACCTTTAGTTTGCTAGGAACTCGGCCAAAGAAAACAAGAAGTCGCGGGGATTAGACTTCAATCCAGGTCCCTCTGCTCCTTGTGTAGATGGCTCACGTGAAGCTGAACCCAATCTTGTTGGGCCCTTCTACAACCTAGAAGCTCTCATCAATCATATTATGGTTCAAGGGACCGTCGTGGATGAACCTGCAGACGATGCTGATTCTGACGAAGCGCCTGCACCACCGAAGTCAAAGAAGCTAAAGAAACCTAAAGCTTCGAAGCCTTCCTCGGCACCAAAGGTTTCACGGGTGAAGCCTCTGGCAACTGCACCTCCTGAACACAGTGTGCAGTCTAAAGATCTGTCGCACATATCCAAGCCCTCCAAAGTGAAGATGCCCATGCAAACCACCAGTCAAGCACTGACCCCTGCTGCTGTTCTGCGCAATGAGAATGACGCCATTGATCTGTCCAGCGACGACAACCTTGGCGATGACGCTCTTGAGCAGTTGATCAAGAGCAAGCAAGAGGCAGAAATCTTCAATGACCTTCCTATCTTTGATGTTGAAATCATCAACACGTTCATTGATGAGTGGTTTGACAACCCAAATGTTAGCTTTGATGATCTTTAGCTTCCCATTGGCCTCAGCGTCGCCTTCCACGGAGCCATTGCTGCTGAGTTGGCTCTAGCTCAGAAAATTGTCGAGCTGAAGCATAAGATAGATTATGAAAAAGCTCAGTTCAAGAAGCATATGGCAAAGCTCAATGTTGAAGACATTCAGGACTTCCAGGTCATGATGCATGAGCTCAAGGAAGCACTCTGAACCAAACGCGAAGAAGCCAAAGGTTCTCGTGAGCGCATGAAGGATCTTGCTGCTAAATGTGTTCAGGGATACAATGAAGCTGAAAAGCGCAAGGCCTTGGGGCGACCAGGCATCGACCCCGGAATGGCGGCCAAGAATAAGAAGAAGCCAGCTGTGGCAGAACCCGAAGCATGAAGGCAGGAAGTACATCCAATTGTCTTCCCAGCCAGTATGACAGGCTCGAAGCCTAAGGTCCCCACAATGGCTTCAGAACTAAAGAAAACAAGGGCAGCTGAAGCTGAAGCCAGAAAGCGCAAAACCAAGGCCACCACTGATGATGCTCCTCCAACTAAGAAACGCAAAACCAAAAAGAGAGATCGGGCTGCTCCCACAGAGCCCCTTGAGGTCGAGCCAATCTCAGTGGCTCGTCCTGCGTCTGAAAATCAAGAACGCCAAGTGGTAGTTCATGAGCCTGCTTCCACAGAGGCTCATGAAGTTGAAGACAATCCATCAGTTGACCCCACCGCAGCTGAAGACATTGGTCCTCACGACAATGTTGAAGATGATGAAGTCCTTCCTCAGATCGAGCACCAGTTGGTATCATCGCATGTGCTCATGCACAGTGAACTCATCAGCATTGGTTGTCCTCTGACGCCAACTGCTCAGGATGCATCATGGGCTGATCACCCACAACGACAAGACACCCCAAGTTCTCCCCAACCACAAGTCACCTCACCCGTGTAAGATGACGATGACTTTGAGGCCCAGCAAACTCCATCTCCGCAACCGTCGCCAGCATTACGCAGGCTTCACAAAGGACCGAGGCCCCAAGTCACTCCCACTGTGCACGTGTCAGAGTCTGAAGCCAAAACCGCTGAAGACATTCCGGCTGCATCAGCCGATGAAAGAGAAGAACCAAGAGTTGAAGTCGAAAGAGTTGCTACACCCCCGTCCCACCAAGATGTTGTTCTCGAGGAGAACATGTCCGACCCTCCAGCTTCTGAAGTGGAGGTTAACAATCCTGAGGCGGCCACCAACATCAACACTGAAGCCAATGACGTTGTCATGGTTGAAGCTAATGTGGCACCTGAAGCTACTGCGGTGCCAGAAGTACAAGCGCCTGAAGCCACTGCAGCGCCCGAAGCCACTGCTGAAGCACCTGAAGCCACTGCAGTGCCCAAAGCCACTGCTGAAGCACCTGAGGTGCAAGCACCTGAAGCCAATGTGGCCCCTGAAGCCCATGTCAACGATAATGCCAATGCTCCTGTTCCCCCTCCACGACCTCACACCATTGAGCTGGCCTTTGATCGTGGTCAGCCTGTTATGGTCCGATGGCCCATTCTGACTCCTCCACGTGCGGCGGGTCCACAATTTGACTATCATGTCGAGCACAGACCTCCCGTCCAGAAGCCCAAGCCAAGACTTCCACGATTCCCATGCACTGCAACTTCACCTGGGGTCTTCAATGTGAATGGCTTCGTGGCACATAACACCTTCTTGACTTCTTCAACAGCGCCAAGAACCCTTATACCAAACCTCGCATTTCATCAGATAGGTTCTGGAGCTATCAGCAGCGCAGCTACTATTCCTGCGTCTTATACAATCAGGGGCGCATATTTCCACATATGTGTCTCGACACTGAAGCCATAGCTGGCCTGCCCTGCCTTAAAGAAGCGTTAGATTGTTTCAGAGATGCTGGACTTCTGCAGTTTGTCACAAATAAGGAACACTGGAATGAAGAGCTTCTGCTACAGTTCTATGCAACTCTTCACATTCGAGGCTACAACAGGGATCCAAAGACTTGGGTCCTTGAGTGGATGACAGGCAATGTCCGTCATGAAGCCAAAGCTCTTGATATCATTGAGCTCACAAGCCTGCCCACTCCTGGTGAATACTATGACCCAGGTTGTCAACAACACCAGAATGCTTTGGAGAACATTTTTCAGAAGCCAGAACCCAACATGAGTCAAATGCTGAGCATGATGAAGCCTTTGCCTCACGACGCTGAATACCTGTCTGAATTCTTTGTTGAAGACCTAGAGTATCTGCCTCGCACCATTTACCATATCATCAGAAAGACTCTATGGCCTGTTAAAGGACATTCATCTGCAGCGAAGCTTGAAGGAGCAATGAAGACTTTGGTTTTCTATATCTTCAATGGCATCAACTTCAATGCTCAAGACTTCTTCATCAGACAGTTGGCTGCATCTGGCTCTGACATTTTTGGTCTAAAGTTTTATGCTCCATGGGTAATGCGCCTTATCAAGCTTCACTCTGCAATCAACTATCAGCCGTCTGCGCGCAATCATCTTGTCTTCTTGCCAGAGGTTGATCTGTCTGTTGAAGCTATTTACCCAGAGCCTGCTAAGGATCCCATTTATCTTCACAATGTTGATCACCAAAGCTTCACCCAGTCTATTGAAGGAGTTCAAGCAGTTTCTCGTGTTTATCCCCTGGCTGGCAACACACGTGCCCCTCGCGCTCAAACTGACGCCACTGATAGCACCATTGCACAAAGGCCTCGAAGGCGATCTCGTGTTCTAAATGATCGAGAGCTTCTCGTCGCACTACACCAAAAACAGGACAAACATCACGACTAGCTTAAGCGTCAGATGCAAAGCCTCTTGGTGGATGTCAACGGCATTCGCAATCTTGCCACCAAGAATGCCTTTGTCATGAAACCTGTCGGAGGTCATGGAAGAGTCTGACATTGCTTAGTGCTGAAGCTGATCTACAAGACGGTGGCTTCACCGAACGATTCAAGTTTGACTCAACTCCTCCCAGGAATGCTCACTTGCGTCGGACTCCCTCACTTGAAGACTCTGACTATTCGTCCTCAGCTGCGACAGTGAATGCCCGAGTCATTGATGACCAAGATGATACAACTTCGCCTCCTCCAACTTCAGCGCGCGTCGACACTGCACCAAGTTCTTCTGCACCACCGGACCTCAACGACGACCCTGCCGCCTCGCCTACACCTCATGGGAACAAGTAGGCGCTCTATGTCTTCAAACCTTTTTGGTCCTTACTGACAAAAGGGGGAGAAGCATATGAGTTGATAGTCTTCAAGCGGGTCCATATGGGTGGTTGCTTTACCTTTTTGCTACTTTTGCCAAGTGCTTACAACTCTTGCTTGCTTTTTGATACATTTGGTTCTTTGAGTTGTAACACTTAAACTCGATGGTCGTCTGCTACTTATTTGCTATTCTGTGATGCGACGATAAATTCCGCATGTGCGATGATAAATTCCGCACTTAGGTCATTTTGCAGACGTCCATTTTTCATTATGCATGTAATTATCTTCGTTACATCATATCATGCATGATGAATTGTCATCATAGGTTGAAAAGGATCTCCACAAGTACAACATGTCATGTGCATTTGCATTCCAAGAGCAAATTACTTATATGCACATCTTCAGGGGGAGCCTTTACAACTTATGAAGACAATACCCTATCCTTTACAAGTTCACATATTTTATTTCCCGTTGAAAACTCCAACCAGTTTGTCATCAATCACCAAAAAGGGGAGATTGTAAGTGCATCTAGTGCCACCCCTAGTTGGTTTTGGAGTATTGACGACAAACCTGGTTGAGGGACTAATGTGTTTGTGAGAATTGCAGGATAACACAGGTAGAAGCCCCTCATTGATTCGGTTTTCCTACCAGAGATGACCCCTAAAAATGTATGAATACATTGAAGTCAAAGGTGGGATGTGAAGACATTCACATTGAAGACTATGACAAGAGAAGACATCGTGTGAAGACTATGGAGCGCGAAGACTTAGTTGTTTCGTCGTTCTTTTTCTTCTTCGTTGAGTCATAGGAACCACCGTACTGTTAAGTGGGGTCCAAGTGAACCAGTCAGAATGACTGAAGTGATGCTTAACCAAAATCCTATGTCTTCAAGCGAAGACTATGAGAGCAAATCTTATCCAGAGTTGGATAAGTCAGCTTTGCTTGTAGCCCAAGTAAAGTTGTCGTGTGTGTTTGAAATCTAACCGTTGGAACACGTGTCAGTTCCTTAGTGACCCAGGGTCATTTCGGACAAATCAGGTCGGGTTGCCTAGTGGCTATAAATAGCCCACCCCCTACAACCATAAACGGTTGGCTGCTCAGAGTTAGTGTACAGCTTTTGTCGTTTGAGAGCAACCCACCTCGAAGCCTTTGAGAGAAAATTTCTTGCGAGGATAAAGCCCTAAACACCCAGAGCCAAAGAGTGTTAGGCATCACTTAAGTCTTCCTGTCTGTGTGATCTGAAGACTTATTACACTTGAGGACCGTGAATCCTCCAGCCGGTTAGGCGTCGCGTTCTGAGCATCCAAGAGTCATTGTGGATTGCCGGTGAACGAAGTCTGTGAAGGTTTGGAAGTCTGCCTTGAAGACTTACCAGAGTGATTGGGCGAGGACTGGGTGTCCTTAGCTCAAGGGGAATAAGGTGAAGACACGGTCTTCTGAGTTGAATCTCAGCCTCCCTAACCAGACGTATAGTTGTCACAACAACTGGAACTGGTCCAACAAATCATTGCCTTCAATGAGTCACTGGTTCTATCCTTCCCATCTCTTTATTTACAGTTGGTCCTTGTGAAGTCATTGTCTGTTTGCATTATCTTTTGTCTTCACTGAGTGACTGCTTGTTCTAATTGGCTTCATACTACCTTCCTACCTGATCTATACTGCCTAGCTGCCATTAGTCGTTGTGCTTTCACTTCATTGAATACTTGACTATGGCTTGCTTAGTGTAGTCTACCTTCCACTGCATGGTAATAGGTTTATTTCTATCGTTTGTCTTCGAAACTCCCATGTTTTGAATAATTTCTTAAAAATTGCCTATTCACCCCCCCCCCCCCCTCTAGTCGATCACTAGCACTTTCACGAATGAATATTGCTTCACGTCAACAATAATTTTAAGGGGTTAATTCCCTTGATGCAGACTTTCGCTTCCATGTCTTCTCAACATGTAGCCCAACCTTCTCTACAAAGCAGATAATCTTGGTGAAGTTCTTCGAACTTCTCTCCGAATACATCATTCTTCTCGGGATTGCATGGACTACTTCTCTCTATATGCACTAGCAAGCAAATCAATCCATGCCTAGTTTTAGCAATCTTCAAAACACAAGGACGCAAATTATTGCACCAACACTTTCATCCCATATGCATCAATTTCTATGGTGGGGTGAGGTAATTCTATCACTCCAACCGTTGTATGCATAATCCTATCAACATACTACTAACTCTAAGGTGTGATCCATGAGCGCACTCATCTGATGGGCACCAAAGGACAACAACATAACAACATGCAACTCAAACCAACCATGGAACTTCACCAGTCAAACCATCAGACAAAAATAATGTACTTAGACATATAGAAGATGCAAGAAACCATCATATAACATTTAATACATCCAACATCATGTTCAAGTAGGGGATTACAATGGGTTGTGGGAGAGTGGAGCACTGAATAGAGAGGGAGGAAGGTGATGGAGATGTTGATGAAGCCATTGAAGTTGATGGAGACGATGGCGGCGATATTGGTTTCCCCGGCGGCGCTAGAGAGAGGGGGGAGAGGCCCCCCTCCTTCTTATTTTTCACTGGCCTATGGTCCTTGGCCTCCCTGGCTCCTGGAGGGCGAGAGCCCCTCCGAGATTGGATCTAATCTCTCACTCTCTTTGGTACTTTTCTGAGGCCGGTCACCATTTCTTTTATAGCCGGAGATTCATAACTCCGATGGGGCTGAAATTTTAAAGGGAATTTTACTATTTCAATAGCTTTCTTGCGGTAAAAGTAGAGCCCCAACCGACTTAAGGAGAAGCCGCACGGGCCCACCACACGACCAGGGGTGCCTGTGTGGGTAGGCCGTGTGGAGCCCTCGTCGCTCCCTCGGCTTTCATCTTCTGACTCCAATAGTAGTTTATTTCATAAAAAAAATCAGCTCAATCCGGTCATTGAATTTTTCACCTAAAAACTGACAATAGAAAATAGGAACTAGCCTCTCCACTGGTTTATATGTAAGTCCAAATAAATATAATATAAAATTGTGCCAAAATCATATACTCCCTCCAATCTATATTAAGTGTTGCTTAAACGGATGTATCTAGCACTGAAAATACGTCTACATACATCCGACAATTGATATGGATCACGAAGAGTATAAATGATGTAAATATTGCATGAATACTCCATAAATTATATGTTCGTTTGAGACGTATCATCACTCTATCTGAGAAGAAGCCATTCGGTTTAAGCTATTGTTGGAAGAAGTTAAATGAAAAATGAAAATGGCAACATCTTGATGATGACCTCAAGAATAGCAACTAGAGGTCGAAGAAAAATTATGGCTCAAGCTCTCAACAATCCATTTGATTGGATGAAGAAGAGGAAAAGTTGTAGGGGAGAATGGACGAGTCATCGTGCCCATGAAGAACCGCCTAGTGAAGGGAAACAAGCAGGAGAAGGGGACGACCGTCTATGACGTTGCATCGAGTAAAATGTCCGCCAAATGGGCGGGCATTTTTTCCAGAAGGGAGGAGAAGAAACAGGACATATATAAGATCATGTTGGATGCACAAAAAGAGGGGATGGACTAAGACTGGGGGAGGGTGAACAACAAGTTGCAAATTAAGAGGGAGAAATAAAATGTGTGTGTCAAATGGGAGTTCGGGAATACCCGAACTTGAGAAGGAGAGGTTGCAACTAGCTCGAAAGATGGAGGAATTGAGGATAGTGTTGGTAGTCGCAAGCCTCTTGGACCCGGAAGTCAAAAAGTGGCTTGAGGGAAGGAATAAGGAGATCAACTTGCGTAGAGCGGTGGTCGTAAGAACAAACGCGGTATGGATGGCGGTCGGCGAGTGATTCGATCATGTTGGCCAGTCATGACCTACATGTTGAATTTCATTATGCCATGTTCGAATTGTTGAATTGCGGTTTATTTTGCTTCGTTGCGTTATTGAATGGGAAAATTTTGTTTTTGCCACTTTAGTTTTCCCTTATTGAATTGTGACAGTTATGCCATATGATCAACGTTCAAGGATCTAAGTATTTTGATATGAAGAGTTTTATTGTCCAACATAGCTTTCGAGATGCCGTCCGACGCTCTCCAGGGCCGTGTCCGGGCGCGTCCGCTGTCGCAGTCGTTTAAGGAGCCGTATTTATCGAAGTCTGACTGTAGATGCCGTAAGTAGTCTATTGACTCAACTGACCAGGCTAATCTGGCCAATCGGAAAATGAATAAAATAATTGCAAGATGACCACCAAGTTGAAGCAAGATGGCAGTACATACATAGTGTTCTCCGGGAACAACGGTACATCAATCAAATGTATTACACCACTACTAACCGGAGCCCAAGAATAGTTGCAATTTAATACGGTCCCCAGTTTGGTTTGGTTTGGTTTGCTGCCGGGTGCCGGCCGTGCCAACAAGGTCCACGCTCTACCAACTCAGGTATTCATACACCTTGTGTTTTACCGGGACCAACCTATGAACACAGCCATGTTTTCATGGAGTCGTCCCACACGCGGCGTGTCGCGCACGCCGCGGACGGTACAAGCCTCAACGCAAACTCTCTTCTCAGCATTGATATGCTCACAAATTTCCGGACATGTTGATAGAAAATCGTACCACCTACTACGTAAAAACTCAGACGTCCGACATACGCTCGTAGATCTCCCTCAATACTATGGACCACAGATACACCTCACACCAAATGCACGCACTGTATCTCGACCAAGATGCACCAAACCCCAAGCAGACCAAAAGATTCAGGTACGTTTTCACCAAAATTCGCTGGCTGTTTTCGGAGAACGACATGCCTTTTTGTTCTCGCCTGTGCCTAGTTCGCTCGCAGTGCGTATTTCCGTTCACAAAACGGAAAAGGGAAAAGGAAGAAGAGAGCAAGTGGGCACTTGGTCGGAACACAACGGCCGACGTGACTGACACTCGATCCGGCCACAAACCTGGCCACACGGTGACTCGGCACACCCGATCGGGACAGGCCACGCCCCCCTCCCTCCATGTGAGGCTCTGAAACTGGGAGCGCCTTTCCCCCCTTTCTTTTTCGTACGCGCCGGTGGGCCCCACGCTCCAATCTACTCCCCACGTACCGTAAACAAAGCATTTTTTACGTGAACGCTCCCGCGTACGTACCCTGCGCGCGCGTGTGTGTGTGTGTCTGACAGCGTGACGCGAATCATAGACTAATCGAAAGCAAAGATCCATCCAGTTCAAAAACACCACTACCACTCCATGCACAATTTGAACCGCGGTAGCTAGAGGACAGGCGGCCGTGGCCCGTCCGGCTCGCTGTCAGACATGGCCATGCACAGAGCGGATTCAATACGGCGTGTCACATGCGCTGCGGCCACAGAGCGGCAGGGGGCGCGCTGTCTGTCGACGGGCCGCCGTGCGTTTGACGAATGACCAGTGTACGTGACAGGGTACGTATGGTTGCGCGGTAGCGCTTGTGCCCCGTTCCGTCCCGACAGGCGACATGACGTGGTCACGCGACGTCGTATCCATTTCCCGTTCCCCGGCTGTGGCGCAGCCGGCGTACTACGTGCTAACTCTGGTAGGAGTAGTTTACTGGTCATCGAAAGATTGCTCCTACTTGCTCGTAAGACATTTCCGCCAGGTTCAATCATTGCTACTTCGATACGGTATGAGCGGGGAGTGAAGAGGTGAAAGAGACACAGACGGCGACGCGGCCCTCCGAAATCTTATAAAAACACAGCTACTAATGGCTTCCACCATGATGCCATCGGTGAACTCGTTTTTGCCACGGTTGGTAGAAAACGGAAAGGAGCCCAGCACCGGGGTGAACGATGGAGCGAGGAAAACAGCCGCGGGCAGGGCCTCCATGCGCGCGCGCACGGGATGCCGCTCCTCGCCGCGCCGTGCCTGCGCGCGTGCACGCGAAAGGCGGTGAAAAGAGAGGAGGCGGGGGCCGGGCAGCGGCGACCAACCAGGCGCGCGCGGGCGCGGGAAAAGCCGGGCCAAAAGCCCCCGTGCATTCCCCCAGGCCCAGGGTCGTCGCTTCTTTTCGCGCCATGTTCACCCCTCATCCGTGGGCATCAGCGCCAATCACACTTGGCTTTCGTCTTTCCCCTACCCCCCGACCAAGTTCGCGGCCTGTTTCCCACGACGTGAGGCCGTGAACTCTCGGCTCTCGCCGCGCACCGGCCGCGGCTATGGAGGATCGATCACTGGCACGACCGGCGTCGCGATCGGCCGGGAAACCGACCCGCACGGTCGCAAGGTAATCCGATCTGGTACACGTAACGGGGGCTGACGCGGCAGCAGCAGGGGGGACAGACAGCGCCCGTCGCGCGCCCAACAACAAGCGAACAGAACGGGCGGGGCCCGACTGAAAGTGACGTGGAAATTGCGGTTTATCCCGATCGTATTTTATGCACGCTCCATTATTCGATAGCTTGTGCATGATGGGAGAGTATTTTACACTCGAAATTTTGGGTTTGATCCCTGGCCAGTGGAGGCCGAGGGAGGAGGGAGGAAAGCGACGGCGAGAAGGACGTACGTACGCGAGCAACGGAGGATGACGGGGCTCGCGCTCGCCCGACCCCGATACGTACTCCCCGCTCCGCGCGGCTCGTCCCAGAAAAAGCTACCCGTCCGTTTGCAGAAGCAAAAAAATCAGCGTCAATTAGGGCCACTAATAAGATCAGTACTACTGCTAACCAGAGAACAATAATCATCTGGGTTCAAAAGAGAGAAGAATAATCGTTTTCGTTTGCACAGCAGTGGGGCAAGCGACAAGGATCTGGGAGTAAACAAACGCTGTGAAGCGACGGAAAGGCGAACGAGGGAGGCTACTCCAGCTTTAGCTCGGCTACGGGTATCAAATCAAACGGAGGAAAGGAGTATAAAAATGGCGGGCCGGGCCGGGCGCCATTCTTATCGCGAAAGGCCGCCGCAGCGGCAGCCGCAGGGAGCAGCGGCGACGCGGCAAAGGACAAAGCGGGGCTGGACGGCGACCGGAGTGGGCGCCGCCGCGTGGGCCGCTGGGCCCCGGTCCGGTCAGCACCCCCAGATCGCGGCCGTTCCAGTCAATCACACACACACAGATCCACCCCGGCCGCCCGCGCACGCAGCGGTAACAACAGTAAAAACTCAAAATCACAGCGCAGTAGCACCGTTTTTTACCGCCTGATTGATTGACTGGATGGCGGTGCCACTATTGGTAATTTGGCATTCCTATCCGTCCGCTGCCCCCAGAGAGCACAGGAGGAATGCAGAGAAAAGAAAAGGCGGTGACAGAGGCGGTGGATCGAGTTTTTATAAATGGGGGCCACGGAGATCCAGATCTATCTATCTATCCCGCCTCCCTCCCTCCTGAGACGAGCGGGGAAAAAAACACCGCAGCGGCAGATAAAAACACCGCAGGACAGGCGCGTTTTGCGGGGACCCCCTCGCGAGGTTTTGCCAATCGCCGGCGGCACCCTCGTCCTCTCCTCTCCTCCCAGGAAAAGGGACGGCGGCCAGCTTATACATAGGGAGATTGGGATACAGCGCGAGGGGGAAGGAAGGGAAAGGAAGGTGCGCACCACCCTCGTGCTGCCGCTGCCGCAACTAGTATAGCTCGCTAGCTAACCCTCGCTGCCGCCCACGAACGAGGGAGCTCTGGGGATGATTCATGGAGCTGCTCGTCTCCGGCTCCAGCTCGCTCTCTAGCTAGTTGTTGGTTGTTGTGCGAGGACGGGAGGAGGGAGGGAGGGGCGTGGGGTTTGTTTGCTGGGTTTGGTTGGGTTGAGCGAGCGAGCTTGGTCGATCGGCGGCATGGACGCGTACGAGGCGACGAAGGTGGTGTTCGCGCGGATCCAGGGGCTGGACCCGGACCACGCGGCCAAGATCATGGGGCTGCTGCTCATCCAGGACCACGGCGAGAAGGAGATGATACGCCTCGCCTTCGGCCCGGAGGCGCTGCTGCTCGCCGTCATGGCCAAGGCGCGCAAGGACCTCGGCCTGCTCCCGGCCTCGGCCTCGGGCCCCGCCACGCCCACCTCCGCCGGCCACTCCTCGCCCTTCATGCTCTCGCGCCAGAACTCGGGGCGTGGCGGCTGCGGCGGGGGCACGGCGCCCTCGCCGCTCTCGGTCTCCTCGCCCTCGTCCTGGGCCCCGCCGCCGGTGTTCTCCAGGAGCAACAGCGTCAGCAATGGCAGCGCCGCGGAGGAGATGGCGGGCGTCGGGGAGGAGCAGCTGATGAGCCCGGCCAACGGCGGGGGCGGGGGCCCGCAGTCGCCCTTCTTCGGCGGGGACTCCTCGCTGATCCTCGACGAGCTCCACCTGCAGGACCAGCTCGCGTTCCTCAGCGAGGGAGGCATGGGCGGCGGGGGAGGGCGTCAGCAGCTCCCGCTCTTCGACAGCGGGGAGTGCCGAAGCCCCAGCGGCGGCGACGGCGGGCTCTTCCCGTACGGCGCCGCGTGGGCCAACGGCGGGCCCGGGCACCGCAGGAGCGCGTCGGTGAGCGAGCTCTGCTTCGGAGGCGGCGACGGCCTCGGCTGGAAGCCGTGCCTCTACTACGCGCGCGGGTACTGCAAAAACGGGAGCGCCTGCCGGTTCGTGCACGGCGGCCTCCCCGACGACCTCGCCGGCGCCAAGATGGACCAGGCCGCCGTGGAGCAGCAGTGCCAGGACTTCCTGCTCCGCTCCAAGTCCCAGCGCCTGGCCGCCGCCGCCGGCTTCGCCTACTCCCCCACCGGCTCCCTCCCTGGCTCCCCCTCCGCGGCGAGCAAGTGCCTCAGCTTGCTCCTGCAGCAGCAGCAGCAGCAAAACGACGGCCAAAGGTACTAAATACCCACCACCCTCGCCACCGACGAGGTCCTCGCTCTCGTTTCTACCGGCGGGCGGCTCACTGATTGCTCTCCGATTTGCAGGGCGGCGGCCGCGGCTGCCGCAGCGGCGCTGATGCTGGGCGGCGACGAGGCGCACAAGTTCATGAACCGCCCCCGCCTCGACCGTGGCGACTTCGCGAGCATGATGAACCCGGGGTCCCGGCAGATTTACCTCACCTTCCCGGCGGACAGCACCTTCCGCGAGGAGGACGTCTCCAACTACTTCAGGTACCTCACCGTGCTCGCTCGAACACCGGAGTTCTACCTCCGCTCTGCCTGCAAGTCTCGCCGGAATTAACCGTGCTCTTCCTCCGAACCGCAGCATCTACGGCCCAGTCCACGACGTGCGCATCCCCTACCAGCAGAAGCGCATGTTCGGGTTCGTCACCTTCGTCTACCCGGAGACGGTGAAGCTGATCCTGGCCAAGGGCAACCCGCACTTCATCTGCGACGCGCGCGTGCTCGTCAAGCCCTACAAGGAGAAGGGCAAGGTCCCCGACAAGTTCAGGCAAGCCCACGGCGACCTTTGCCGCTTGCTTCCGGCCGCAGTAACCAACAGCAACATCCCCATGACCATTTATGTCCGCTGTTGCTCTGCAGGAAGCAGCAGGGCGAGAGGGTGGACTTCTCCGGCTGCGGGTCTCCCACCGGGCTGGACGCCAGAGACCCCTTCGATCTGCACCAGATTGTTGGTTCGTCATTGTTGCAACTTCCATATTTGTTGATTGTTCATGTTCATATGCATGATGAGTGAGCGTGTGCTGAGCTGAGATTCTTGTGTTGGATCGGGCTCCAGGTGCGAGGATGCTGCAGCACTCCAACAGCGCCAACGAGATGCTGCTGAGGAGGAAGCTGGAGGAGCAGCAGCAGGCGGTGGAGCTGCAGCAGGCGATCGAGCTCCAGAGCCGGCGCCTCATGGGGCTGCAGCTGCTGGACCTCAAGACCCGCTCCGCTGCCGCCGCCGCCGCGCCGACCCCCATCGGGAAGCCGTTCAGCCCCACCCACACTTCTGCCGCCACGCCGACCCTCGATTCGCCGCCTGATTCCGGTATTACTTGTGTGTGGCCAACAGTGAAGAGCTTATTATTATTACCTGGCCACAACAGATCCAGTGTTGCTCACATTTGCCGTGCTGATCTTGTGTCAACAGGGGAGCAAGGCAATGGCTGCGGCTTCCTTTTTCCTCACAAGAATGCGGTCAACGGAGCTGATAAGGATGAAACCTCAGGCGATTCCACCACCAGCCCTAACACTGACAGCGACCAAAGGTGGAATTTAACGCTAAACAAATCACCATCATCATCACCATTTGTTCCTTTCATCACACTTAGCTTTCGTCCAGCAGTGCAGGGAAGTAAGCATTTCACCAAACTGATCTTTTAGCCCCTTATGTTGTGCTAATCTGCAGCGCGGAGCATAACCTGCCGGACAGCCCGTTCGCGTCGCCGACCAAGTCGGGGGCCTTCACCCGTGATCCTTTCGCGCCCACCGAGTCGGAGATCGCCGCCGCCGCAGCCTCGACCGGTTGCAACGCGGCCTACAACGGCGGCATCAACGGCAATGGTGCCAGGAACGGCGGCGGCATTAACCACCATCTCCTACCTCCAGCATTGGACATACCCTCACCAAAACCTTACTTCTTCCCCATGTCCAGGTGCTGGTGCTTGACACCATCTCTATCAATGTCCCATGCATAGTTCCATTCACTATTGCAAATTTGCATGATTGGTGTGCTGAAGGTATCATGGATGGATGCAGGCTGTCCTCCGATCACGGCGCGATCGGGATGTAAAGTAGCGCTGAATGGAAGCGAGTGATACTACTGCCTAATCATAGTAAGCACCCCCATCTCTCTTTTTACCAGCCCATCAACACCTCGCTCCCCAGTAAAATCATGCAATGCCTTTTTCACTTACGGGAATGATGGTGTCTTTAACCTTGGATCCTTCTCTATGTCGTGCAGGAATACTAGCAGCAAAGAAAAAGGAATAGTGCAACATAGGAAAAAAAGAGTGAAGAAGTTGCAGCATAGTTTTAGTTTCAGCAGCCCCCCCTTTTTTACCTTCTTTCCCTTCACCTCTCCTCAAGCTGATGGCACCGCACCAGCTTATTCAGACCACAAAGAGGCGAAGGACAAAAAATACTCTACCACTACTAGCAACCCCAAGGCTTCAAAAACAGTGTCAGATACTTAGGGCCCCTCCTATTATTACCATTACAATATGCATTAGTTACTGTTAGTCGATTACTCCTGCTACTACTACTAGTAGTACCACCACCAACAACAACCAATACTACCACCACCACCAACCCCCCATTGATGTGCCACCAAGCTCCTGGCAAGGCCACCGCCAATATAATAGCCACTAGTAGTAGTAGTAGTTCTCATGTAATAGTAGCACATTAGGTGCGATGTTTAGCCAAAAAGTACAGAGGAATACTACCACAATGTATGACATACACTAGTGCTCTGCTCGCTGTGTTGCAAGACAGACAGTGCAACAAGATACGGATGCATAGCTAGCTAGTTGTGTTGGTGTTTACGTATGTATAATTTCACTGGATCAATGAAGATAATGAACAGGTCCGTCAGGTCTAGCTGCTGTGGGCGTGTGTCGTGTCAGGGTGAGGGCTGGACCGCTCGCTCACTGCCGTGCCCGTGCTGCAGCAGCGGTAGGGCGAGGTGTCAGCACCGGCCGTGGATCATGGTCCCTTCTTGCTCGGCACTGAAGCTGTGTTTTTTCCTCTTGATTTTTCACTTTCTCCTTCCCGTTTGTCCTGCTGAATCTACAATGCTAGTTCGGTCTGTGCCGTTGCTTTCCGCCGTTGTAGCAACGCATTGCCGGGCGGGGACGGCGACGGGATGGAACGGCGCGGACATGCTTTTCTCGCGACGCGTAAAAAAAACGACGGGTGCCCACACCGTCCGCGTCCGGAGATCGGGTGAAACGGATGCGAATGCGACGTCGGGATTATTATCATCGCCCGGAACAGAAAAACCGAGCGATTGAAAAGAAAAGGTGGTGCCGGTAGCCACGATTATTCCCCTCCTTGGAGATGAGATTAGATCAGATTAGACCGCTGGTGGCGATTACGTACGGTTTGTAATCATGTCAGCAGCCAAAACGAATTCGATCAGTGGAGAGACGGAGGAGGAGGAGGAGGACGAGGCTGGTTGCTTTTGGGGACGGGATGGTGGTGGTGGTGCGATCCCGGCGGCGTCGCTCTCCGGGGGCGGAAAGGCGCCGCGCCGGGGTCGGATTGGAGGCTGGGAGCGGCTCCAGATGTCTGGGCGCCGGATACTTATCTTTTCTAATGACGGGTGATTAGGGCAAGTGCTTGCCGTTTTCAGGTGCTTTGGCTCCGGGATTAAAGCTCCTAATCACCCGGGATAGTTGCCGTTATGATGACGCCTCCCCTCCTGTGGGCTATGGCTATGCCCATGCATTTTTGCTTTTTTTCCAGGTCTATTATGGCTATGAATGTCTTCAAGCAAAAATGTCGCCGGGCTTCTAAAAACAGTCATGCTAAGTCTCCGTCGCCTGGGACTTTGTTAAGTCCCAGTCAATGCTATATCTATGAGATTTATGTTGAGATCCGTACAAAATTTCTTTTCAGTTCTTTTTCTTTTTTTCTCTTATATGTTATGTCACTTGACTCGGACTTAGTTAAATTCCGGTTGACTGAGACCTAACCACACCCTTCTAAAATATAATGGAACAACTTTTTTTTTATAAGGAATACAAACCTATTAAATTATAAAGTTCATCAAAAATATGAATCATCTCGAACATGATAAAAAATACAACAAGCTTCCTAGATCACCAAACAATCTTCGATTAAAAGAAAAAGAGCTATCAATGTGCCATTATCGCATATCACGTACCGGACCGGCCTGCCCTTATCGAGGATAGCCAGAAAGTCTTTGTTCACGCGTCCTCTAAGAACCAGCGCCCTAGAGTAGCATTCGTCGCTTGTGAACCCTTGAATCAGTAAAGAGACTGACACCAGGTCTCGACCTCTGCGCCCCAAGGATGTTGTATGAATCTGCACTGAAGCTACGTCAAACTCGACAAGGGTTGAAACCTGGAAGGCTGATCTTAAGATGAAGCGTCGTCATCCGATTGAACGTCGTCTATATGAGGACTAAATCTTTAACTTATCTACTAGTCATAGAAACACACTGAAAAGTCTCTCCCTGCCATGTACAGCCTCAACGGCTGAAAGAAGGGAGGCGAATCCATGAACTCGTTGGCGAAGATCAAGGACAGAAAGACCATGCCATAACCGTCGCACACGTGTGAGGGGAAAGAAAGCCATAATAGAAAATAATTGAACGTCATAGCAGCAACATTGAGAGACCTGTGCGAACAGAGCCTATCTCAGATGACTAAGTTCTTTGTGACGATGGAAACATAGCCCACGAGAGTTCAAGTCCTTGACTAGATATTCCTGTTCGAATTTTGCTAGATTTATTTCAGTCTTTCCGGCGATGTTCATTTGGTGGGAGGAGACACACATGTTGACTAGGAAGACGTGCGTGATGACTTCATTAATCTCACGATGATGTGTGGATTCTTGGAGGTGCTCTTAAGATAAAGTGTGCATGAATGTATGAATGTGTTAATATAAATGGGTGCATGATCGTGTGTAGGACCGTGTCTGCGTTTATACAGTGTTTGTTAGAAAAAAAACAGGGAGGGACCTGTGACGCAGAGTCGGACAGGGCGGGTACTAGATCGGCGCACACAAATTTTACAACGGTACACGCGTGCACGGTGGATCACCGAGCCGAAAGTTCAGATGGTGGTGGGCCCGGCAGTGTCAGACCCTGCGCGCACGCCCCACGTGTCCGTGCGCCCCCGCCCTGCTTTTTACCGAACCAGATCGAAATATCCAACCGCTACCTGCTGCTGCTGCGTGTGAACTTTCGAGTCTTGTGTAACTTTATTTTTACTGCATTTGAATTCTGCATGCTACTGTAGGGGCCACGGTAACAAAAAAATGTCTCCCTCTTGGTCGTGTCCTCTTGTTCGTAATCGCTCGCACGTGAACCAGCTCGTGGTTCTCTCCCTCTCTCTCTTTTTTGCCGTGGACTGGTCAAACTCCATTGTTGGATTAGTAGTTAAGTATGCTCAGTTTGATCCGTACTGGAGAGAAAAGCTCAAGGTGCGTTGTGCAAATGGTGCAAACTCAGGGAGCATTTCCTGATTAGTCAAAGCATGGGCACGCAGGCGATGCACTGCGGTCTGGGCTGCTTGGAGTAGTATAAATCTACTCGTAGAGTATGTTATTCAACACCTTTTTTTTTAGAAATATTCAATACCCTTTGTTTGTTTAGAGCGGCTCAACCTGCGATCGATGCGCCGGTGCGGCCCAGCAGCGCGACGTGTGCGCGGGCCGGGCCCACCTGTCATCGCCCACCACCCTCGGTTGCCCAGCTTGTTCAAGCAAAGCAGAACCAGTGTGTCTGTCGATTGATATGATCTCCCGGTGTCAAAATGGCAAGTGTGTGCACGCCTGCGGCAGTGTGTGTATGTGTGTCTTGCATCGATCGCGGCGAGTGTGTGTGTAGGGTATGCATGCACTCGTCTCGTTCGTTCTCCTCTATCCTGTCCTGTCCCTACCCGGGAGCGCCGTGGCCGAGGACGGAGGGACGGCGGGCATGTGCCCCCCATGTGCTGCCGCTGCCGCCCATCTCCGGCTTGTCCCCTCAGATGCACTACTGTACGTCTGTACGTGTCTGCGGCCTCAATAATGTGTCAGTCGATCGCTCGGCGTCGTGGTCGTATCGCTGGCCGTATTGCGGCTGCAGGATACGTACGTACGTGCGTAGAGCTGTTGATGGTGACGGTACGTACGTTCGGCTCTCCCCACCGGCGTGGCCTCTCGTCTCGTGGTGGCAGCTAGGAACTTGGCCGGCCGGCCGGCCAGCCGGAAGGCAGCGTGCATGCATGGTCACAGGTGGAGATGGGAGGGGTGGATCTGTTGGCCACCGCGGACGTGGAGCCCGGCCGCGCTAGCTGGAGCCGTTATCCGGAGACCGCCACGGGGTCGGGGTCGATCGATCGCCGGAACCGTGCAGGAACCGGGTGAGCAGAGCAGACGGGTCTGCTCCACTCGGGATCGAGGAGTAGAAAAATGAGGGTTTTTTTTTTCTTGAGATGTGAAATCAAAAATGAGGTGGTGTGGTGGGTGTGGGGAATGTGCGCGCCCAGGAGACCGTGCCGGCCCCCGTCTCGGCCCGTGACCGGCGCGCGTGTTGGCGCTCCGTTCCCCATGCCATGCCATGCCGTGCCGTGCGCGCGTGGTGGTTTCCTTCGGGTTCACGGATGCCCCGCCCCCCAACCGGGTTTCTCCAACTCCGTCGGGTTGCGGTCGCGGAGTGGATTGGGCCGCGGGGTCTGACCGAGCCTTGGAATGCGTGCGTGTTTGCGGGCAGGCCCGTGTGGTGCAGCTGCTGCCGTGCCTGCGGGGTGCAACCGCGTTCTCGGTAAGGCCGGTCATAATGGAAAGTATCATGCACTGTATCAGTATCATGCATATGATAATAATGTATAATATTATATTTATAAAGTATAATATTATAGATCAGTATGAGACCCACCGACAATAAAAGTAACATAGCTAATAACATTACATATATTTAGATACAATAGATGACGTGGCAAGCAATAAATGAAAAAAAGACATGTAGTAACATAGCTAGTTACTACTAGTATGAGTACTATCACACATATCAAGGCAAGATGAGTCTATATCCTAATAAATGAAGTGTTGTTTGTTACCACACATATGTTACTCCCCACTGCCCATATTACTACTCTATGGGGGTGTTTGTTTCCAGGGACTTTTTTGTGTAGGGATTAAAAAAAGTCCTTAGAGACATTTTTACCAAACGGGAGGGACTCTTTAGGGACTAAACTAGTCATTTTAGACTAAATGAAGAAGACTCTCAAGGAGAGTCTTTTTGGAACTTTTTGGGATTTTTCCAACAATGCCCTTCCATGCACCTATTGGCTTGCCATCCCATGATGTTGTTTGATTGTTATTTTTCTATGTATTATGGGCAACATGGTCATTTAATAACCTATAGGAAGGGACTAGAGACTTTTTAGTCTCTGAAAACAATCAGGGAAGGACTTTTTAAGGATTAGGGACTATTTAGTTGGAACTTGAAAAAGTCGTAGGACTAGAGAACCAAATACCACCTACTCCCTCCTTTCCGGTTTATAGGGCTTATCTCAAAATTTTAGCTTTTCATTTTATAAGGCTCAATTTGGTTGTTCCACATCACATGTTCAGACTTCAAGATGCATTAAATCATTGCATGTAAGTATTAAGAGAAAACTGACCAATGCATGCATGCATTGCAATTAATGCATTCGTAAACATAATTTTTTGAGGAAAACAAAAGCATTAATTGGGTGCTTTTGCAAACTACAAAAAATATTTCACCACTCATCATCTACCTTGGTTGATGAGATTTTTGAATTGAGCCTTATAAACCGGAAAGGAGGGAGTATGTTACTACCCATTGTGACTAGTCTCATAGGTAGTCTTATTTATTGCCATGCATGACACATACTCCTAGTAGCATAACATTTATTATGTTACGGTATAATCATCTCTCTTTTTTAATTGTCTGCCACGTAAGCATGTTTACGAGTCCCAAATGCATGTTATTAGTACTTATGTTATCTCCACTATGACCTGCCTAAACATCCGGAGGTGGCTTGAGTTACACGGCTGCCGTGTTTTTGTCATGCAGGAGTAGGTCGGTACGTTTTCCGTAGGTTCTTGGCCATTTTATATCAAAATACTATATTTTTGCTATTTCACACCTGCTTGTTTGTGGCTTCGAGCAGATTAACCTCACATGCATATGCACGGGCACTAATCTACTTTTTAACTTTTTTAAGGCAGACTCATCTGGTTTTAACTAGGCAGCACTACTCCTTTCTTTCCATAATATGGTGCATATATATATTTTTAAGAGTCAATCCATACGAACTTTGACCAAGTTTGTGAACTAAAACAATTTGCATCTAGAATGCCAAATATATATCGTTACATATATCATAAGATGTAGTTCCATATTTTATATATTTAATATTGTAGATATAAATATATGTTTTGTAAAACTTAGTCAAAATTTGTATGTTTCAAAGAAAAAAATATATAATCACAACATTATGAAACGGGGAGAGTGTTAGTACTAACAGTGTGCTGTCAATGGCACTTAGTGTTGTGTTGCACATAGCTTTTTTCTAGAAACACCTATAACTTTATTCATACGCATAACAATTATTGGTACGTTGATTTTGACCTAAGATTCAAAAAAATACAAAGTAACTTCTATGACTAAGAATTACAATGAAATCTCTTGAAAAAAACCTTCTTCGTGGTATTAATCCCTGCTGGAAGAAATACGCGAGACATTGGTAAAGAGTTGTAATTGGACATTTGGACTAGAGCAATGACGTTGTCACTCTTTCACCAACGCGAACATAACCAATAATAGTTTTTGAAAGCCCCTTGAGTCGCTCATCCAAAAAGATGGGATGCACTGAATGAAATATGCCCTAGAGGCAATAATAAAGTTATTATTTATTTCCTTATATCATGATAAATGTTTATTATTCATGCTAGAATTGTATTAACCAGAAACATAATACATGTGTGAATACATAGACAAACTTGGTGTCACTAGTATGCCTCTACTTGACTAGCTCGTTAATCAAAGATGGTTATGTTTCCTAACCATGAACAAAGTGTTGTTATTTGATTAACGAGGTCACATCATTAGTAGAATGATCTGATTGACATGACCCATTCCATTAGCTTAGCATCCGATCGTTTAGTATGTTGCTGTTGCTTTCTTCATGACTTATACATGTTCCTATGACTATGAGATTATGCAACTCCCGTTTACCGGAGGAACACTTTGTGTGCTACCAAACGTCACAACGTAACTGGGTGATTATAAAGGAGCTCTACAGGTGTCTCCAAAGGTAGATGTTGGGTTGGCATATTTCGAGATTAGGATTTGTCACTCCGATTGTCAGAGAGGTATCTCTGGGCCCTCTCGGTAATGCACATCACATAAGCCTTGCAAGCATTGCAACTAATGAGTTAGTTGCGGGATGATGTATCACGGAACGAGTAAAGAGACTTGCCGGTAACGAGATTGAACTAGGTATTGGATACCGACGATCGAATCTCGGGCAAGTAACATACCGATGACAAAGGGAACAACGTATGTTGTTATGCGGTCTGACCGATAAAGATCTTCGTAGAATATGTAGGAGCCAATATGGGCATCCAGGTCCCGCTATTGGTTATTGGCCGGAGATTTGTCTCAGTCATGTCTACATTGTTCTCGAGTCGTAGGGTCCGCACGCTTAACGTTACGATGACAGTTATTATGAGTTTATGCATTTTGATGTACCGAAGTTAGTTCGGAGTCCCGGATGTGATCACGGACATGACGAGGAGTCTCGAAATGGTCGAGACATAAAGATTGATATATTGGACGGCTATATTCGGACACCGGAAGTGTTTCGGGTGATTTCGGAGAAAACCGGAGAGCCGGAGTGTTACCGGAACCCTACCGGGAGAAGTATTGGGCCATATGGGCCTTAGTGGAGAGAGAGAGGGGCTGCAAGAGGTGGGCCGCGCGCCACCTCCTCCCTGGTCCGAATTGGATTAGGAGAGGGGGGCGGCGCCCCCCCTTTTCCTTCTCCCACTCCACCTCTTTCCCCCTCCTAGTAGGAGTCCTACTCCTACTAGGAGGAGGACCCCTCCTTGGCACGCCACACCTAGCCGGCCGGCCTCCTCCCCTTGCTCCTTTATATACGGGGGCTGGGGGGCACCTCTAGACACACAAGTTGATCCACGTGATCGTTCCTTAGCCGTGTGCGGTGCCCCCTGCCACCATATTCCACCTCGATCATATCGTTGTAGTGCTTAGGCGAAGCCCTGCATCGGTAGAACATCATCATCGTCACCACGCCATCGTGCTGATGGAACTCATCCCCGAAGCTTTGCTGGATCGGAGCCCGGGGAGCGTCATCGAGCTGTACGTGTGCTAAGAACTCGGAGGTGTCGGAGTAACGGTGCTTGGATCGGTCGGATCGGGAAGACGTACGACTACTTCCTCTATGTTGTGTCAACGCTTCCGTTGCGGTCTACGAGGGTACGTAGACAACACTCTCCCCTCTCGTTGCTATGCATCACCATGATCTTGCGTGTGCGTAGGAAATTTTTTGAAATTACTGTGTTACCCAACAGTGGCATCCGAGCCTAGGTTTTATGGTTTGATGTTATATGCACGAGTAGAACACAAGTGGGTTGTGGGCGATATAAGTCATACTGCCTACCAGCATGTCATACTTTGGTTCAGCGGTATTGTTGGATGAAGCGGCCCGGACCGACATTACGCGTACGCTTACGCGAGACCGGTTCTCCCGACGTGCTTTGCACAAAGGTGGCTTGCGGGTGACTGTTTCTCCAACTTTAGTTGAACCGAGTGTGGCTACGCCCGGCCTTGCGAAGGTTAAAACGGAGTCTATTTGACAAACTATCGTTGTGGTTTTGATGCGTAGGTGAGATTGGTTCTTACTTAAGCCCGTAGCAGCCACGTAAAACTTGCAACAACAAAGTAGAGGACGTCTAACTTGTTTTTGCAGGGCATGTTGTGATGTGATATGGCCAAGACATGATGCTAAATTTTATTGTATGAGATGATCATGTTTTGTAACCGAGTTATCGGCAACTGGCAGGAGCCATATGGTTGTCGCTTTATTGTATGCAATGCAATCATGATGTAATGCTTTACTTTATCACTAAGCAGTAGCGATAGTCGTGGAAGCATAATATTGGCGAGACGACAACGATGCTACGATGGAGATCAAGGTGTCGCGCCGGTGACGATGGTGATCATGACGGTGCTTCGGAGATGGAGATCACAGGCACAAGATGATGATGGCCATATCATATCACTTGTATTGATTGCATGTGATGTTTATCTTTTATGCATCTTATCTTGCTTTGATTGACGGTAGCATTATAAGATGATCTCTCACTAAATTAGCAAGAAGTGTTCTCCCTGAGTATGCATCGTTGCGAAAGTTCTTCGTGCTGAGACACCACGTGATGATCGGGTGTGATAGGCTCTACGTTCAAATACAACGGGTGCAAAACAGTTGCACACGCGGAATACTCAGGTTATACTTGGCGAGCCAAGCATATACAGATATGGCCTCGGAACACGGAGACCGAAAGGTCGAGCGTGAATCATATAGTAGATATGATCAACATAGTGATGTTCACCAAAGAAATTACTCCATCTCACGTGATGATCGGACATGGTTTAGTTGATTTGGATCACGTGATCACTTAGAGGATTAGAGGGATGTCTATCTAAGCGGGAGTTCTTAAGTAATTTGATTAATTGAACTTAAACTTATCATGAACTTAGTACCTGATAGTATCTTGCTTGTTTATGTTTGATTGTAGATAGATGGCTCGTGCTGTTGTTCCTTTGAATTTTAATACGTTCCTTGAGAAAGCAAAGTTGAAAGATGATGGTAGCAATTACATGGACTGGGTCCGTAATTTGAGGATTATCCTCATTGCTGCACAGAAGAATTACGTCCTGGAAGCACCGCTGGGTGCCAGGCCTGCTGCTGGAGCAACACCAGATGTTATGAACGTCTGGCAGAGCAAAGCTGATGACTACTCGATAGTTCAGTGTGCCATGCTTTACGGCTTAGAATCGGGACTTCAACGATGTTTTGAACGTCATGGAGCATATGAGATGTTTCGGGAGTTGAAGTTAATATTTCAAGCAAATGCCCGGATTGAGAGATATGAAGTCTCCAATAAGTTCTATAGCTGCAAGATGGAGTAGAACAGTTCTGTCAGTGAGCATATACTCAAAATGTCTGGGTATAATAATCACTTGATTCAGATGGGAGTTAATCTTCCAGATGATTGCGTCATTGACAGAATTCTCCAATCACTGCCACCAAGCTACAAGAGCTTCGTGATGAACTATAATATGCAAGGGATGAACAAGACTATTCCCGAGCTCTTTGCAATGCTGAAAGCTGCGGAGGTAGAAATCAAAAAGGAGCATCAAGTGTTGATGGTCAACAAGACCACTAGTTTCAAGAAAAAGGGCAAAAGGAAGAAGAAGGGGAACTTCAAGAAGAACGGCAAGCAAGTTGCTGCTCAAGAGAAGAAACCCAAGTCTGGACCTAAGCCTGAAACTGAGTGCTTCTACTGCAAGCAGACTGGTCACTGGAAGCGGAACTGCCCCAAGTATTTGGCGGATAAGAAGGATGGCAAGGTGAACAAAGGTATATGTGATATACATGTTATTGATGTGTACCTTACAAATGCTCGCAGTAGCACCTGGGTATTTGATACTGGTTCTGTTGCTAATATTTGCAACTCGAAACAGGGACTATGGATTAAGCGAAGATTGGCTAAGGACGAGGTGACGATGCGCGTGGGAAACGGTTCCAAAGTCGATGTGATCGCGGTCGGCACGCTACCTCTACATCTACCTTCGGGATTAGTATTAGACCTAAATAATTGTTATTTGGTGCCAGCGTTGAGCATGAACATTATATCTGGATATTGTTTAATGCGAGACGGTTATTCATTTAAATCAGAGAATAATGGTTGTTCTATTTATATGAGTAATATCTTTTATGGTCATGCACCCTTGAAGAGTGGTCTATTCTTATTGAATCTCGATAGTAGTGAAACACATATTCATAATGTAGAAGCCAAAAGATGCAGAGTTGATAATGATAGTGCAACTTATTTGTGGCACTGCCGTTTAGGTCATATCAGTGTAAAGCGCATGAAGAAACTCCATACTGATGGACTTTTGGAACCACTTGATTATGAATCACTTGGTACTTGCGAACCGTGCCTCATGGGCAAGATGACTAAAACACCGTTTTCCGGTACTATGGAGAGAGCAACAGATTTGTTGAAAATCATACATACAGATGTATGTGGTCCGATGAATATTGAGGCTCGTGGCGGATATCGTTATTTTCTCACCTTCACAGATGACTTAAGCAGATATGGGTATATCTACTTAATGAAAAATAAGTCTGAAACGTTTGAAAAGTTCAAAGAATTTCAGAGTGAAGTTGAAAATCATCGTAACAAGAAAATAAAGTTTCTACGATCTGATCGTGGAGGAGAATATTTGAGTTACGAGTTTGGTGTACATTTGAAAAATTGTGGAATAGTTTCGCAACTCACGCCACCCGGAACACCACAACGTAATGGTGTGTCCGAACATCGTAATCGTACTTTACTAGATATGGTGCGATCTATGATGTCTCTTACTGATTTACCGCTATCGTTTTGGGGATACGCTCTAGAGACGGCCGCATTCACGTTAAATAGGGCACCATCAAAATCCGTTGAGACGACACCTTATGAACTGTGGTTTGGCAAGAAACCAAAGTTGTCGTTTCTTAAAGTTTGGGGCTGCGATGTTTATGTGAAAAAGCTTCAACTTGATAAGCTCGAACCCAAATCGGAGAAATGTGTCTTCATAAGATATCCAAAGGAAACTATTGGATACACCTTCTATCACAAATCCGAAGGCAAGACTTTTGTTGCTAAATTCGGAAACTTTCTTGAGAAGGAGTTTCTCTCGAAAGAAGTGAGTGGGAGGAAAGTAGAACTTGACGAGGTAACTGTACCTGCTCCCCTTGTTGGAAAGTAGTACATCACAGAAAACTGTTTCTGCGACACGTACACCAACAAGTGAGGAAGTTAATGATAATGATCATGAAACTTCAGAACAAGATACTACTGAACCTCGTAGATCAACCAGAGTGAGAACCGCGCCAGAGTGGTACGGTAATCCAGTTCTGGAAGTCATTCTACTAGATCATGATGAACCTACGAACTATGAAGAAGCAATGGTGAGCCCAGATTCCGCAAAGTGGCTTGAAGCCATGAAATCTGAGATGGGATCCATGTATGAGAACAAAGTATGGACTTTGGTTGACTTGCCCGATGATCGGCAAGCAATTGAGAATAAATGGATCTTCAAGAAGAAGACTGACGCTGACGGTAATGTTACTGTCTACAAAGCTCGACTTGTCGCAAAAGGTTTTCGACAAGTTCAAGGGGTTGACTACGATGAGACCTTCTCACCCGTAGCGATGCTTAAGTCTGTCCGAATCATGTTAGCAATTCCCGCATTTTATGATTATGAAATTTGGCAGATGGATGTCAAAACTGCATTCCTGAATGGATTTCTGGAAGAAGAGTTGTATATGATGCAACCGGGAGGTTTTGTCGATCCAAAGAGAGCTAACAAAGTGTGCAAGCTCCAGCGATCCATTTATGGACTGGTGCAAGCATCTTGGAGTTGGAATAAACGCTTTGATAGTGTGATCAAAGCATTTGGTTTTATACAGACTTTCGGAGAAGCCTGTATTTACAAGAAAGTGAGTGGGACCTCTGTAGCATTTCTAATATTATATGTGGATGACATATTACTGATTGGAAATGATATAGAATTTCTGGATAGCATAAAGGGATACTTGAATAAGAGTTTTTCAATGAAAGACCTCGGTGAAGCTGCTTACATATTAGGCATAAAGATCTATAGAGATAGATCAAGGCGCTTAATTGGACTTTCACAAAGCACATACCTTGACAGGATTTTGAAGAAGTTCAAAATGGATCAAGCAAAGAAAGGGTTCTTGCCTATGTTACAAGGTGTGAAGTTGAGTCAGACTTAATGCCCGACCACTGCAGAAGATAGAGAGAAAATGAAAGATGTTCCCTATGCTTCAGCCATGGGCTCTATCATGTATGCAATGATGTGTACCAGACCTGATGTGTGCCTTGCTATAAGTTTAGCAGGGAGGTACCAAAGTAATCCAGGAATGGATCACCGGACAGCGGTCAAGAACATCCTGAAATACCTGAAAAGGACTAAGGATATGTTTCTCGTATATGGAGGTGACAAAGAGCTCACCGTAAAAGGTTACGTTGATGCAAGCTTTGACACTGATCCGGACGATTCTAAATCGTAAACCGGATACGTGTTTACATTAAATGGTGGGCTGTAAGTTGGTGCAGTTCTAAACAAAGCGTCGTAGCGGGATCTACATGTGAAGCGGAGTACATAGCTGCTTCGGAAGCAGCGAACGAAGGAGTCTGGATGAAGGAGTTCATATCCGATCTAGGTGTCATACCTAGTGCATCGGGTCCAATGAAAATCTTTTGTGACAATACTGGTGCAATTGCCTTGGCAAAGGAATCCAGATTTCACAAGAGAACCAAGCACATCAAGAGATGCTTCAATTCCATCCAGGATCTAGTCCAGTTGGGAGACATAGAGATTTGCAAGATACATACGGATCTGAATGTTGCAGACCCATTGACTAAGCCTCTTCCACGAGCAAAACATGATCAGCACCAAGGCTCCATGGGTGTTAGAATCATTACTGTGTAATCTAGATTATTGACTCTAGTGCAAGTGGGAGACTGAAGGAAATATGCCCTAGAGGCAATAATAAAGTTATTATTTATTTCCTTATATCATGATAAATGTTTATTATTAATGCTAGAATTGTATTAACCGGAAACATAATACATGTGTGAATACATAGACAAACTTGGTGTCACTAGTATGCCTCTACTTGACTAGCTCGTTAATCAAAGATGGTTATGTTTCCTAACCATGAACAAAGTGTTGTTATTTGATTAACGAGGTCACATAATTAGTAGAATGATCTGATTGACATGACCCATTCCATTAGCTTAGCACCCGATCGTTTAGTATGTTGCTATTGCTTTCTTCAGGACTTATACATGTTCCTATGACTATGAGATTATGCAACTCCCGTTTACCGGAGGAACACTTTGTGTGCTACCAAACATCACAACGTAACTGGGTGATTATAAAGGAGCTCTACAGGTGTCTCCAAAGGTAGATGTTGGGTTGGCGTATTTCGATATTAGGATTTGTCACTCCGATTGTCGGAGAGGTATCTCTGGGCCCTCTCGGTAATGCACATCACATAAGCCTTACAAGCATTGCAACTAATGAGTTAGTTGCAGGATGATGTATCACGGAACAAGTAAAGAGACTTGCCGGTAACGAGATTGAACTAGGTATTGGATACCGACGATCGAATCTCGGGCAAGTAACATACCGATGACAAAGGGAACAACGTATGTTGTTATGCGGTCTGACCGATAAAGATCTTCGTAGAATATGTAGGAGCCAATATGGGCATCCAGGTCCCTCTATTGGTTATTGGCCGGAGATTTGTCTCAGTCATGTCTACATTGTTCTCGAGCCGTAGGGTCCGCACGCTTAACGTTACGATGACAGTTATTATGAGTTTATGCATTTTGATGTACTGAAGTTAGTTCGGAGTCCCGGATGTGATCACGGACATGACGAGGAGTCTCGAAATGGTCGAGACATAAAGATTGATATATTGGGCGGCTATATTCGGACACCGGAAGTGTTTCGGGTGATTTCGGAGAAAACCGGAGAGCCGGAGGGTTACCGGAACCCTACCGGGAGAAGTATTGGGCCATATGGGCCTCAGTGGAGAGAGAGAGAGGCTGCAAGAGGTGGGCCGCGCGCCACCTCCTCCCTGGTCCGAATTGGATTAGGAGAGGGGGGCGGCGCCCCCCCTTTTCCTTCTCCCACTCCACCTCTTTCCCCCTCCTGGTAGGAGTCCTACTCCTACTAGGAGGAGGACTCCACCTTGGCGCGCCACACCTGGCCGGCCGGCCTCCTCCCCTTGCTCCTTTATATATGGGGGCAGGGGGGCACCTCTAGACACACAAGTTGATCCACGTGATCGTTCCTTAGCCGTGTGCGGTGCCCCCTGCCACCATATTCCACCTCGATCATATCGTTGTAGTGCTTAGGCGAAGCCCTGCGTCGGTAGAACATCATCATCGTCACCACGCCATCATGCTGACGGAACTCATCCCCGAAACTTTGCTGGATCGGAGCCCGGGGAGCGTCATCGAGCTGTACATGTGCTAAGAACTCGGAGGTGCCGGAGTAACGGTGCTTGGATCGGTCGGATCGGGAAGACGTAGGACTACTTCCTCTACGTTGTGTCAACGCTCCCGTTGCGGTCTACGAGGGTACGTAGACAACACTCTCCCCTCTCGTTGCTATGCATCACCATGATCTTGCGTGTGCGTAGGAAATTTTTTGAAATTACTACGTTACCCAACATGCACATAGTCTCCTCTTTGACAAAAGGATGCACATAGCTTTGCTAATGGGCCATGTTTATAATCAAGGACTTATACATTAGGCCCATAGAGGCAAATAACAAGCCCGCATTGCATATGTATGAACAGTTTTTTTTCTTTTATGCAAAGAATTTGAATCTATTATAAAAGTTCATCAGAAAATCCAAAGCATCTTAAACATATTAAAAATTACCTCGAGGTCTCTGGACCACCGAACAACCACTATCGCCATCAGTGACAGCCGGGAAGTCTTTGTGCAAATGCCCAACCCTGACTCACCATTCTGGATCAGTGTTCTCGAACTCCTTTGAACTCTCGAATTGATCTGAAGCGCTTAATGTCGGATCTTGCCATGGCGCACACACGATGAGCATCCCTGACCTGCCGCCTAGAGGAGACAACATGAATCTAAACCCTAAGTATTAGATGGACTTCTATGGAAAGATTTGGATTGAATTTGATTTTTAAATTAAATTTAGATTAGATAGAATGAAAAGTAAAAATGAAACAAAAAAGAAAAAAGAAAAACTAAACCTAGTCTACCTATAGCCTGGCTGGTAAAAACAGCCCGACCCACGGCCCTCTAGCCTACCGAAGCAGTTCGCCGCAACTTAACCTCAACCGTTGATCTGCCTTGATTAGTTCTAGCGGCAGGCAACCTCTGTCCTTCCTCTCTCCGAGAGAATTCCTTATTTGGCCTTTTCTTAAAATTTGGTTCTTTTTTTGCTCAAAAAATTTCTTTCTTCCCCTTTTGACACTTAAGCTCCATTTTATTTTCTATATGATACTTTCATCCATTTTTCCATTTAACGGTGTTAACTATGACGTATAAAGATAATTTTACCCTTGATGGTAGTACATGTCACCAAGAAAGGGAAGAGAAGTAGCCTGAATATGAACGTATGAAAGTGTTGCGTGTTGGAGATTCCATGTTCAAATATTCATATGCACCAATGCCCAACCAATCGCGTTGCACAGCTCGATCCGCGAGAGTCCGGCACTCAGTTGCTCACGCACGAGCACGTACAACGCTAGCACAAGAAGCATGCAAGCTAGCAGCTTGATTGATTTTGCGTGAACAGTGAACACACGTCGAGTCGGCACCTCACATGCGTATGCGAACCAAGGAAAAGCTAGCTCTTAATCGATCGGATCAATTCGATCTCCATGGAATACTCTCCTAACTATCCTACTGATTCGTGTATATACATGGCAGTGAGGAGACATTTTTTTGGAACGATTGGATGGAGACATTTTACTCGATGGAGGCGTGAGCTTGTGCAGCAAATTGATGCGCGGACACACCTCAGGGACATCACCCATTGACATGTCGAGGTCTAAACTATCACCCGTAAAAATAATCTGCACAAATTTATACACTACAGTCTACAATAGAGCTCTTTGTTTGCATGTGAATAATCTGGTCACATACTACACTAGGGGTAAAAATATCTTTTTATGTCAGACTTAACGCCATTACTAGCTAAATCTGACAGAAATGTCGCATAGGGAACAAAATGAAGTTTAAGTGTTAAAAAAGGAAAAAACATTTTTTTGGGGCCAAAAAGAGAAGCAAATTTTAAGACGGGGCCAAATAAGGAATTCCCTCCCTCTCTCTGCCCCTGATAGTGGGCCTTGTTTGTCAGTTTCATCACCCTCTTGTCGCGTCGTCGTCGCATGACGTGTGACTAACTACCGAGCAAAGAAAAGACTGGATCAAGAAAAGGGGGGCGGGGTAATATGAGCTCTGTGCCCCACACATCTAACCAACTCGTGTGGTTCACCGGTTTCACCGACATGACACTTAGATAGAGTTTTGGCGGATTTTTTTGTTGAGGATTCTTAAAGTGGTGGATGTGCTATCCCTATTGGGTTGGGTCCTTCCCCATAAAGCGTGACGACGCGCAAGTCGGCCACGATGCCGCCCGAGCCCGTGTTAGAACCCCCTAACATCCCTCTCCTGACGGTATTTCCTATTTGACGCATTCTGCGTCAAAATGCAGAGGTTTTATAAAATGTTTAGGATTCAAAATTGTTCCCAAATATGAATATATTTTTGGGGTTATTAAAAATGTTCAAAAATTCTAGAAAATGTTCCTGTTTTAAAAAATGTTTGTAAAGTTGAAAAATGTCATATTTCCAAAAAATGTTCGTAAATTTCATAACAAATTCACGGTTTTCAAGATAATGTTCACAATTTGGAAAATGATCGTCTTTTTGAAAAATGTTCACGCTTTCAAAACAATGTTCATCTTTGTGAAAAATGTTCGCGCTTTCAAAAAAAGGTTCGTCTTTTCTGAAATATGTTCATGCAATCAAAACAATGTTTCCAATTGTCAAAAATTTAAAAAAATGTTTGCACAACTCAAAAAATGTTCAAATTGTTTAAAAAAATCATGTTTTAAAAATGTTCCAAAATTTTTAAAAATGTTTGTAAAGTTCAATTGCCCCAGCCGCCAAGCTCCGACGTGCGATTCTTTTGTCGCCAATGAACCCCTTTTCTCCATCACCCTTTAATTTTTTTTAAATGACGCTCCATATATTGAGCAAACGACCGTTGCCCCGAAGGAAAACCGCCCCCACCAACACCAAAGGAGCAGGAGCCGAGGATAGAGCTCTAGAGCGACGAATTATGCAGATTTGTAGACAATAGTCAGAGCTCTAGAGCTCTAAGAGACGATTGTAGGCTGTATTTTCTGCGTTTCAAACGGGCAGTATTTGATCCAAGCAACACACACAAAAAAAGGAAAAGATCACAACACTTCCAAATAGGCTCACAAAGTGATATCACAGTAGCACGGATTTTTCGTCCACATAAATTATTACTCTTATCCACCATCGCAGCATCGGTATTTAAGTTATATACACAAGCATGTCCACGACAATCACTAGTGTTAACAAGGGAAGCGAATGTGAATTAACCTGTGGTTGAGTTGGTTAGGTGGACAGTGGTATCCCTAATCCATCAGGGTTCAAATCCTGGTGCTCGCATTATTCCTGGATTTATTTCAGGATTCTGGCGATGCGCTTTCAGTGGGAGGAGACGTTCCCGTCGACGACGAGGCGCCTACGGTGACTTCGTAAATCTCAAGATAATATGCCGGCTCAGTCTCTCGGAGGTGCTCATAGGGGTAGGGTGTACGTGTGTGCGTTCATAGAGGTGAGTGTATGCGCGTGTATATGAGCGCTTGTGTCTGTACTGATGCTAAACAAACAAGGGAAGCGAACTGAACTCTTCCGGAAGATGTGCAAAAACGCCGAACAGCACGTAAGATATTCCAGGCTCCTTCGGTGCCCAAAACAAGGCTGAAAACACAAATACGCTTGTTCAGCAAGCACTCGTCAAGAAAGAAAAGAACAGAAGGGGGAGCGAAGCGGGGTCGGCGAGGCAAAAGGGATGCCACGTGGAGTGTAGGATTAGATACTTGGTGGCAGGTCTCTACGAGGGCGAGGAGAAGCTGAACTGAATTCCCGTCTTTCCACTGTCGTGCTGAGATTGCTTCAGAATGTAGCAGTAGTTCACCTGAAACAAATGCAGTAAAACAAGTTCGTTAGTCAGGAGGCAGGCAGGCACACCACATGATCTGTAATCTGGTGCAAAGGAAATCGAAGAGGACTATCGAAACATACCTCGACCCGGAACAGTTTAGTCGGCAAAATAATGCCAACTCCAGCACTACTCCTAAACGAACGACGGAATTCATCAAGCGAGAAGTTTTTGTACTGGCCCTCCGACAGTTTCACAAGATTCCCAGCAGTGAGAAACGCATGACCATGTATTCCAGCATCTCTAAACACCTTCAGAGGCAGATCGAAGGAAAGGTCCGCAAAGGCAGAAACAGCAAGATCGCCACCCAAGTAATCCCTCCCTGGAACAGCAGCAGAACCATCTTCCAACTCGCCGGGGACAAGCCTCCGTGGTTCTGTCGGGCCAACCCCTCTTGTTCTGAAACCGAGCAAGGATGATATTCCACCCAGGCTGCAAACTGGAGAAGAGTGACCTCCCAGGTTAAATCTATCAGTCACAGGTGTAGACGAATTCATAAATCCTCTTGCCAGTGGTAAAACAACACCAGCTCCTACACCAACATTGAGAGCAGCGTTCCAGAATCCAAAAGGCACGGCACCACGAACATCAAACTCCTGAAGCAAAGTCAAAAGCACCATATTGTAATAAGATAATAATAATGAGAATGGATGTGACACGTATACTTCTCCATTATTGTGAGGAACCATAGAAAGGAAAAGAGAAATAATAAATAGATTGGTGCTAAAGAAATCGTGAAAAGGGGGACAGAAAAGGCTGAAAACAGACCTGGCGAAAAAAATTCAATCCTTTGTTATCCCAAAGACCACCAACTTGAGAGGATGAGAGAAATGCATATCCTTTTGTTGGCCTGACATGTGAATCCCTTTGATCAATCTTGTATGTGTATTTCAATGCAGATAGAAGGTTATGCCCTAACTGCCTTCTGATGGACGCTGACGCGAGGCGTGACGGATCAGTCAAGGTACGCCATGTAAGGTTGTAAGATAAATCGTGGTGCCTGGTTGAAAGCAAACCAAATGAAAGACCAAGTAGACGCTCCTTGTATGATGAGAACTTCATCCAATCTTGTGACAACAATGAAGCCCGAGCCATCAAGGGTGTTGGTATTGATTTAAATCTTGGCAGCGAGACTCCTACGCCAACCTCTGTTGTTTGGTCCCAACCATATGCAACTGAAGCATCCCAGATGTCTGCATAGCCAGCCAAATTCTTCCACTTAACAGCCCCTTCCAGTGACCATGCTTTTGCCTACAAACGTAATGAATACACACTCATGCATCAGATGTGATAACCTCTGAAATAGTAGTGCAGATTGTCATGCAGTAAAAACAACAGTATTTTTTTTCCTGCCCTTATGATGCCGACAATATAGGTTCGGTAACATCATGACCTATAAAGTTATATTTGTACTAAAGTATTTGTATTCAGTATAGGGTAAAGGTAATTACCAGGTATACTTCTCAACCGAACAATTATTTTAACAAAACTCATGACAATGCGTTCACTTATTTTTAACAAAACACATACATCCAAACTATATTTTGATTAGAGCACAATGAAACATACACTGAACCTTAGTAAATGCAGCTTTTGGTTCCGTACTTAAAAAGAAGGAGAGGAGGGAGAAAGAGAGAGGCCTCCAGGTGGTGCTCCCGTGCCTCCTCCCCACACATGTCGCCGACATCTCCTCCTCGAGCTCCGCCCTCTTTGTGCGCGGCGGCCGATGCAGCGTCGCACCGCCGGCGCCGTCCCCTCTTCTCCCTTGGTCTCTGGAACGTCCTGCTGCCGTCTCCACCCCATCGCAGCCTCTGTCCATTGGGCTGGGCCCTTCCTTCGTCTGAGGTATGAGCATCTGGGTAGTTTGTTTTTCATACGGCGCATCATCAGTTTTCAGTTGTTAAATCAATCGACCCCACCAGGGTAGGAAGGGTTGGGGACCTTCGTGATTTTTGTGTGTGTCACCGCTCTATTTATTTAGATCCACCCTCATGGCAGCGTGAAAGAACATGCGGTGCCCCCATGTTTGGTTTTGATAATTGATGACAATCTCTATGGATTAATGGTTGCCTTGAGTTATATTTGAAGATTTTGTCCATAGGCTTTTCTTGGAGTACATGTGTTGGTTTCAAGGAGAGTTTGTGTCGATCAAGGTGCTATTCAAGGAATTACCTAAAGATTGGTCTTGTGAGAGGTTGATCAAGACTAAGTTAAAGAGTGAATCAAGTTGATCAACCCACAAAGTGTAGAAGATGTACCGAGAGGGATCAAGTGATCCCATGGTATGGTAAGCATTGTCAATTACGCTTTGTGTACTAACCCATGGTCTTCGTGAGGGTTCTTTGTGGGGTTAGATTGCGGTGTGCAAGTTCAAGTGGAGTATCACGAAGAGATCAAATGCTTGAAGCTTGCCGTCCTTTGTGGTGACAATGGACTTGTGAAGATGTGCGGAAAAGTGGCTCACCCATAGTGGAGTATGGGGGAGCAATCAACTAGTCTTCATCGAGTCAACCCAATCAAGAAAGGTGGTCCAACTTGAGGGAGTCAAGATCGTCTTCATCTAGCTCAAGTGGACCATGTGCAAGGCAAATGTTTGCCCCTGGTAGGTTTTCTATTTTACCGGTCTCATGATGGTAGTTGGGAGACCAGGTTATAGGATCGATTGCCGTACTATCAAGAGGGGCTCTCGATGAGTAGCTTGATCGTATCGTTCATAGAGAGCTCAAACCATTGCATCCTTGCATCATCTTTATTGGTTCTTGTTTGGTTCTTCTCTTTGTGAGTTTTGGAGCTTATGGTCATCTTGGTGACAAGCTCGAGTTCATCGAAAACGGAGTCCACTCGCATCTTCTATGATGTTTTCGATGTTGGAGGTTTTTGCCGGTTCTTCTCGGTAGGAGGTTTCTCTCCTTTATTTGTCGCTGTTTTGATGCTACTCGTCGTCTTGTTTCCAACAAGCTTGAGTTTGCTCAATTCGGAGCTCATATGCAGAAGTTATGGCAGTTCTGGTTTTCTTGAGTGTGGTTTTTGTCAGGGTCCCAGTGGTAGTACCGTGGTACCCAGCGGTAGTACCGCTGAGGGGTCACAAGCGGCAGTACCGCTCTGCAGCGGTAGTACCGGCGGTGACTCCGCAGCAGTACTACCGCTGGCTTACCAGGTCCCTACCGCGTCGATTCGAGGGGTCTTTTTCTGTGTCGGATTATGCGGTACCTCGCTGCGGCAGTTGTGCGGCAGTACCGCTCCTTAGCGGCAGTACCGCCCTTCCTCCGCGGTAGTACTGCCCGGTTCCCTCTTTCCTTTTACCCTTCGTTCTGCACGCCGTACCGCCGAAGGGAGCGGTAGTACCGCTTAACCCAGCGGTAGTACCGCTGTCTCCTGCGGTACTACCACCCCAAGATTCATGTTTTGTTGCTCCTTTTCCCTGTTTCTTCCACCTGAGCGGTAGTACCGCTCGTGTGCGGGCTGAGCACATAACGGTTGGATTTTCCCCCTCCTATAAAAGGGGGTCTTCTTCCCCATTGAACCTTATCCTTTGAGCTCGTGTTCTTTCCCCATTGTTGACCTTCTTCGAGCTTGCTAACTCTCAATCCCTACATGGATTCTTGCTAGTTTTTGAGGGAAAAGAGAGAGGAGATTTAGATCCACATTTCCACCAATCACTTTCTCCTCTATGTGAGGGGAACCCCTTGGATCTAGATCTTAGAGTTCTTGGTGCTTTCTTTCTTGTTCTTCCTCTCATTTTCCTCCCCAGCATTAGTTGCTTCGGTGGGATTTGAGAGAGAAGGACTTGGGCACTCCGTGTGCCCTTGCCATTGCATTTGGTGCATCGGTTTGAGTTCTCCACGTGATACGTGGAAGTTACAAGTTGAGAAGCTTATTACTCTTGGGTGCTTGGTACCCTTGAGCTTGTTCCTCTTGGGTGCTTGGGCGCCCTAGACGGTTGTTGGTGTTCGGAGCTCAATCATTGTGGTGCAAAGCTCCGGGCAAGCGTCGGGGGTCTCCAATTAGGTTGTGGAGATCGCCCCGAGCAATTTGACGGGTACCGGTGACCGCCCCCAAGGGTTGCCAAAGTGTACGGGTTCGGTGACCGCCCTCAAGGGTTGCCATTTGTACGGGTTCGGTGACCGCCCTCAAGGGTCCCTTAATGTAATCACGGCATCTTGCATTGTGCGAGAGCGTGAGGAGATTACGGTGGCCCTAGTGGCTTCTTGGGGAGCATTGTGCCTCCACACCGCTTCAAATGGAGATTAGCATCCGCAAGGGTGTGAACTTCGGGATACATCGTCGTCTCCTCGTGCCTCGGTTATCTCTTACCCGAGCCCTTTACTTATGCACTTTACTTTGTGATAGCCATATTGTTTCTTGTCATATATCTTGCTATCACATAGTTGCTTATCTTTCTTAGCATAAGTTGTTGGTGCACATAGGTGAGCCTAGTTATTTTAGGTTTTGTGCTTGGCAAATTAACCGCTAGGTTTATTCCGCATTTGTTCAAGCCTAAACCGTAATTATTTTAAAAACGCCTATTCACCCCCCCTCTAGGCGACATCCACGATCCTTCGCAGCGTATTGTGTGCTTTTCCGTACATGGTTAAATATGAGCTATTCAAGTTAAATATGGGACTGATCAACATAAAAGGTCTACAACTTGGTTCAAACCTAAACTCAAATACAAACCTTACCTGGATGAGATGCCAAGCAGATTTTGAGAAACCGGTGCCATGCCCTCGACCAATCTGAAATCAATTAATTTTCACGCAAGTGCATACCTGATGCAGGCTTGTTGCTAGCGTACTATGGTCATTAAGCAGCAAGACAATGCTAGTGTGCTACAGTCTACACCAGATCAAATAGTAACTAACACATTTAGTTGACAAGGAAAGCAGATGTAATACCACAAGAAAGAGTTTAAGAAAGAAAACATACCCAGAACAGGTGGCCCTTTCTCTTGAACAATCTTTATTAGCCCAACTGACTCTTCCGTCAAATTATATATATTCTTAGTTTGTTATTCTGTAAAATTCAAGTCAAGCAAACAGGGCGTTGCATTACATAAAATCTACCTGTGAAAATTCCCTATTTTTACGAACAATTACCGGATGATGAATTTCAGATAAGAGTCAGGACCAGGTTGAGATATCTCCAGCCTTTCTGATTTCACTATATTCAAATACCTGCTCCATATTACAATGTTAGCCAAATTGGTACAGAGAATCAACAGATCAAATTATCTAGGGGGGGAGAACACTAGAATCAAGACACTCCAATGTCGACATTCCGAATGTAATACACAAATTAGTTACATCATTCTCAAAACAGATATAGCTTTGCTGCCTAGCACATACCAGGCAGCAACACACAACAATTGATTCTGCAATGGCAAAACTGCATTGTTATACTTGTAGGCTGTAGCTGCCTGGACCAGGATTTAAGTGCGGAATGCATTGCACTCTGAACACATTCCATGACTGATACCTTGGCACAAGGCATATTTTTTAATGACAGATAGGAAATGACAGGTTTAAGAACAATACCAGGGTTCATGCAACACATATACCCTCTTGGGTTAAAATTATCTACTTCAAGATCTTTGTCCCAAAGAAATATATACTTGTACATCGAGACGACGGCAGGATGGAGGAACCTTTTAGCAAACCACCTAAAAGATACTCCATCCGTCCCATAATATAAGAGCGTTTTGACACTATTATATTATGAGATGGAGGGAGTAGATGTCATCTCGAAGTTAAATGATACCAGATCGATACAAATTATAGATAGTCAAGGTCTGACTCTTAGTTCAGTGCAAGGGTAAAAAGAGGTCGTGCCATTTTGTCTAATTAGAAGCAGCGATGTGTATCACACTTTTGCTCCATGGTAGATCATTCCACTCATTGACCTTCCCATCGTAGTGGAACAATATAGCTGTAAAGTTATCTACAAGAAACTGAGCATTCAAGAGTTCATGATAATTGTATGGACAAATTACTGCCGAAAGAAGTAGTAAACGAAGTACCTTCTTCATAAAGGCATCTACACTTTTCTTCTGATTGATACCAGCAGGGATAGCAATCAAGCACATGTCTTTCTGGTTAGACTCCTGCTGAGACAAAACACTAGCATAGTACTGTATTAAATACTGCATATGGTCTTGTACTCAGGAAGGTGGGAGCAGCTAAAGGCTGTTAAGTTCGGCAAACTGAAACCAATAAAAATATTGTACTGAAACCATCGGTAGAATAGCTCAACTGACCCGTGATAGCACACTTCTTGTCAGCCATAATGGCTTGAGCTCCATGTCGAGGCTCCACTATACATGAGGCAAAAACCCGACCCTAGCAGTAGAAACAACTCTGTGTGACACCTTGACAGTAGCTCTCCCAGTCCCAGATACCTTAACAGCAGCCCTGCCAGACTCCTGAAATGTACAATTAATGGAGCCACAGTCAACACCTCAGCAACAAATTACTCTCTGCTTCAAGACTACCGCAGAAAACTAACCAAATTGATCCTTTTGATGGAGTCAACTACTATGGCATATTTTTTTCCTCATCTACATACTTTTATAGATTGGTTTTTTGCCTTTTTGTGGAATCTTCCGTTTCATCTGTTAAGATAGCCACAATCAGTGACTTAAACCTCTAACATCTTGAGTCAAGATTCCTTCTTAAAGTGAAAATTTTCATTTATTCTGCTGCTGCAATGATTGGCCATCTATATATTTGGCTCTGGCTTACAGGTGGCATTTCTTTTCCCTTTTCTGTAGGATATAACTTTTCACTGTAAGCTGCTAACTTAGCAGTAATCTACTATTCAATTTACATGTTATGACTACAGATAACAAGGTTTGTATTTTCTACTCAGGTGGTTGGATATTAGTTACGAAGGTTGTCCCTAGATTTTTGCTCTATCGAGGACTGCATGAGCTTGGTCAATATGCATTCTCTGGAAATTCTATGGGAGCCAGCCATAAAGAAGGAATTCCTGCTGTATCCTGTGGCATTCTTATTCAGGTAGGTCCAATCTTCCATCCTTTATTTTATGTTTCTTCTATTGTTTAGTTTTCTTGATAACCAGTTATAGTATTGGTCTTACACATGCATTCTTATTCTTTGTTTGTGAGGATAAACATTTCTATGCTCGCTTCTGTAGGTACTAAATATAACCAGATGAACTGTTTTTGCAAACGACCAAGTGCTAATTACACGAGGTCAAAGATTAAGCTGAGTCCGATCTATTTTCCTGTCAATATAGTTTGAAGGTAAATCGTTTTATAGTCATCCCGTTAGAACTTGACCAGACAACATGCATGGTGGTTTGTAGTTTGTTGACATAAATGTCAAACAATTTATATCTGCATAATTCTAGAAGTGCTCTCTTACAATAATCCTCGGTACAAGTTGTATCAGACTAGAAGTATAATGTTGGATGAATTGATTTAATTAATTAGTGACTATTTTTGCATGAGATGATCATTAACTTTAGTTATGTATGTGAAATATGCATAAAGATTTTTTTTTGTGTTGTGCCCATGTCCCATGCATATATGATTTCCTTTTGCTACGTATGTATTCATGTATATACCGCATCCATTTGGCTGAGTTGCTTGCCTTTCTTACTTCTACAAATAAAGTCATTTCATATTGGAATTATGAAAAATGATTTCTATTTTCTTTGAAGACCAAGGAATCATATTTTATTTATTTTCTAGAAAAGATCAGCATGCTAATTTTTCCTTAATCTTATCCAGAATTTGCTATTGCTATCGGAAGGTGTACTTGACCATGCAGGATACAAGGTGTCACGATGATTTGATGAGGTAAGGTAATCGTTGAGTCATGTTGTCAAATGCTAATGGATGGAATTTCTAATGTATGGCTGGAACAACAAGTCGGTGATGATATCGCGACGTCTTATTTGAGAACTGTACACATGGTTTGCCACTCTGGACCTTGTGAAGATTATGTATGTTCTTTGTTTAAGACTAATTGTAAACATTCATGTTGCAAATATTTTTTCGGTTTCTGTTTTCAAGGGTATAGTAATGCAGAAATGACTGAATTTTACAAACTGTAGTACTTCTTGTGAGCAAGCATTCAGTTCAAAAGCTGCCTAACATGCTGGTAACTTGCTAAATTAGGCATATAATATTATAATTTTAGTTTCATCTGAGAACTTCTCTTTAAGACAATGGCAGTGAACATTTGTTTCCGACAATGACTGTGGATATCGTATATTTTGATCTCTATAAATGAACTATTGTGGTGTTGTTCACCTATCAATGTGCCATGTTTTCTATCTAAGAATATGCAACATTTGTTAAATAAACCAGCTCATTAAAGTGACGGACAACTAAATACTTTTTATAGAAATGAAATAATATATAGGCAATCAAACAACCTTCCCTTTCAAAAAAAAGCCAAGCAAACATCTGGGTAACTTCCTGGTGCGGCGGAGCGCCCTTGCCCACTAGTACATATTATGAACCCTCAACTCATACAATTTTGAAGAAAACATGAACTGGATATATAATGCATTGACATTCTTCAAAGTATGGTATATTTAGTTGGAAAGAATGACATTTTATCAAGGAAGAAACGGCCTTAAATCCCTTATGATAAGCATGCTGTTGATCCGGGTGCAACTCATATGCACCAGCGTACTTGGGTGTAGCATGTTTTGTTAGATCCATTCTTAAGAAAATGCATTATTCTTGAAAGGTGGCACGCTCACTGCAGCTTGACCACGTCATCCCTGCCAATGCCAATTAGCTCAGCCTTGGTGGCGGCAGGCTCCTGGACCACCTCAAGCAGGCGCCTGTTGCGTCGACAGACATGTGAGGTATGCTCTTTGGTACCAGCTCTCCATTCTCGACATCCGGCTGTGTCTGTTCCTCATATTGTCTCCCAATACCGGTGCGAAAAGGCTTTCTTCTAGATCTGCTCTTATGGTTCTCCAAATACAATACATTCAATGATATTGTAGTTTTTGTGGGCTTGTTCTTTATAAGAAATAATTGTACACATAGCACTATAGTTAGAAGCAGGTCTACGAAGGCATGGCTTCAAAATTCCATACATGTTTTGTTCCTTTTCCTTTCCATATCTATGGTTTTCATACTAATTTATGTTTTCCCCTCAAGGGAGGACATGTGTATTTGAGAGAGAGTTATGGAAAAGAGGGGGCTGGACTAAGAGGAGGGAACGGAATCACATGATGTGCATTGCATTTCTGTCTATGTGCAATCCAGTTATATACTGATAAGGCTTTATACAATAATAAGCTCCCTATCTGTTGAACGTTACAATTAGTACAGAGGCACAAGTCATTTTTGACAATTGAAGATCAAACAAACAATACTGCAGAATTATGCCAATATATAAGTTTTTGATGTACACTGAACTTGTCGGTTTTACTGTCACCTTTCATTTTGGAGACATAGTTAACTATTTTCTCCACTATTTGGCATCTTCCCGTGTTCATCTTGACAGTCTGGTTTTTTATGATCTTGTTTTCTATTTGCAGGGGCAAATTATATTTCAATGATACAAATGGCTGATGTTAGTTTTGGTATATGTGGTTAAGAAGTTTGTCAAGTAGTGATGGCCTCGGATTTGTTATGGGGCAGTTTTTTTAATAGATCGCTTCTTGCGCACAAGCACTGGAACCATCGGTCTATGACATACATGATTCTCTATAACTTCTACTAGAATGATTTCTTTGTGTTAATGCTCTTCTGGTGCGTATTCCCTCCTCTGTGTGTTTCTCATATGATGTAAGCTAAGTATATCTGTGTTACCTTTGTTACTTGTCACCTACAATTTGACTATCCAAATGTATGAATATACGGAAGCATCATCCCGCACTCCCTTTTGGCCTTTTTGGACCTCTTGTAATGTACGCTGGTCTAATTAAGTTCTTAATGAATTGATTTAGGCATACTACATATTATGTAACTCTTGTGCTCATAGATTAGAGTACTGCTTTCTATTCCATTATCTGCACATCAGTTCCCACAGTAGTGGTTGATATTCTAGAGGACTTACTCATAATAGTCATAATACCCTTCTTTATTGTCTGAGACTATTGAGGAAAAGCTTCAAAATGAGGCCTACAACATGACACTCTTCTGAAACATAATGCTAGATACCTTGTAACAAAGCCTTGTCCTTTCCTGTGTACTTTTCTTCACATATAATATCAGTACGATGGACATTTGGAGTATGGGATTCTTGACACGTCACCATTTGACAAAAAGAATTAGAATATGTGATATCAACAATGTAAGCCTTTTAATATTTAGCACTTACATATTTGTTTTCTCACTAATATTTGAATGCATGTACCTTTGCGTTATGCAGGTTCACTTGATTATTTGAGTTAACCTGATTATTGTCACAAGCTGTGTCAGATGTTCTACGAGATGGCCCGGTGGTCCTATTTAGTTCTGTTTCATGTAGCAGTCTTCTTTGTTAGTAATGTTCCATGTTTTTGTCTACATGTACGTTCATTAATTTTCTTGTTTGAACCCCCTTAATTAGTAAGGTGGGCTCACAAGCTTGGGTCCTAAACCACAAGAACTCGAGAAAGTCATCATACATTCCTTCTGCGGGACACTAGCAAGGATAAAAGTACCCGTGGTGGTTTCTCTGTTCTTAGGAGACATGCTGAAGATTGTCTTCCTCTGATGGTTAGCATTGAAAGAACTTTTTGACTCCACTTGATGTCTACAAAATTTCTGGCTTAATGAATGGTATGGTTACTTGCAAGACATGTCGCAGAATCCACATAGAACCGGGTGGCATTTTCCTCACATTTCATGGTGATTTTAATTTGAGCATTCAGCTTGAATACCCTTTAAACTTTTCGTCGTTGTGCTCTTATTGTTTTGGTGTAGCACTTCATGTCACAACTAAATGTTGAATTCTTACCACTGCAGAAACTTCAGCATATACTGATTCATTAGATAATGAGTATGTGTGAGCTCTCTTTGTCTTTCTGGTTGAATGTTGATTTCTTACCATTGCAGAAACTTGCAACATATACTGATTCATCATTAGATAATGAGTATGTGTGAACTCTCTCTGTCTTTCTGGTTCTACCTCATGCCTTCCAGTGTTTTGTGTTTCATATGCCCTAATCTCCTTGTAATTAAGCATCATTTATTTAGCTCTTCCAAAATTTGTCATGAAAGTAAGTGGAATGGGCGCTTTCAACCTGGCACCACCCAGATTCCTCTCAAGAGGCGCCACCAGGTGGCGCCCCAACCCCTAGTACTCATGCAACTACGTCGATGCATACACATCGTCCGACTACTCCATCACCACTAACTAACATGCCTTTAAACTATCAAAATTTGGCATGTTTGGCTATGGTGGAGATCATCCACGGCTAACCTTGCCCTTCTCGGCATCCTTGCCATCCTTCTCGCAGAAGTACCGGTCGAAGACGCGGTAGGGATCAAGCCAGATCTACTCGTTGTGGAGCAGTCCTCCTTCGGTGGCAGCCCGACCATTGCACGGACCGCCCGATTCTACTCTCGGGCGAGGGCACGTGTGTTCCTCCGCTGTTGTGTCTTCACAATGCAAGTGCGGATGGCTTCCTCCTCTACGGCTGCCTGCGCCGCCGCATCAGCCGCCTCCGCCGCCGCCATTTCTGCCGCGATACGGGTCTCGACGGCCCTTATCCTCTCCATCCCACGGCGGGCTGTCTATTCCCGGTGGGACTCATAGTCTGCTCGACTGGTGATGGGGAGAGAATGGAGGGAAGAGGAATGTGAAGTGGCTAAGGTTTGGTCCGGCGAGCAGATGGAGACGAATATATGTATGTTTGGGTGGGCCAGAGTGGGCAAACCTTAAAAGTACAGATATTTTTGGCAAACCTTAAAAGCACTGCTGAGAAACTAACCAAAAAGGGCAACTCTTTAATATATGGTGAGGGGCAAAACCTCTTGTCAAGATTGTCATAAACTCAACTAGATAGGTACCGCTGACACTAGCCTAGTCAAAGATTATCGTGAAGCTTTGATGCTCACAGTTGTAGTAAACAGAAGTAGTAGCACTACAAAACTATATTGTGGGGACGTTTCTGTTGGGGATCGTTGCAGAAATTAAAAAAATTCTACGCATCACCAAGATCAACCTATGGAGAGACTAGCAACGAGAGAGAGGGGAGTGTATCTTCATACCCTTGAAGACTGCGACACGGAAGCGTTACAAGAACGCAGATGAGGGAGTCGTACTCGCAGCGATTCAGATCGCGGTTGATTCCGATCTAAGCGCCAAACAACGGCGCCTCCGCGTTCAACACACGTACAGCCTGGGGACGTCTCCTCCTTCTTGATCCAGCAAGGGGAAAGGAGAAATTGGGGAAGAACTCCGGTAGCACGACGGCGTGGTGGTGGAGCTTGCAGTTCTCCAGCAGGGCTTTGCCAAGCTCAATAGAGGAGGAGGAGGTGTTGGAGAGGGGGAGGGCTGCGCCCTGGATGTGGTGCTGCTGCCCTCCCTCCACCCCTCTATTTATAGGGCGAAGGGGGAAGGGGGCCGGCCCCTCTAGATGAGATCTAGAGGGGGGCGGCGGCCAAGGGGAGGGGGCTTGCCCCCCAAGCCAAGGGGGTGCCCCTTTTAGGGTTCCCCCCAACCCTAGGCGCATGGGCCCTAGGGGGATGGCGCCCAGCCCACTTAGGGGCTAGTTCCCTTCCACATACAGCCCATAGGGCCCTCCGGGGCAGGTGGACCCTCCCGGTGGACCCCCAGAACCCCTTCGGTGGTCCCAGTACAATACCGATAAACCCCCGAACACTTCCGGTGACCGTATGATGACTTCCCATATATAAATCTTCACCTTCGGACCATTCCGGAACTCCTCGTGACGTCCGGGATCTCATCCGGGACTTCGAACAACATTCAATAACTGCATACTATTTTCCATAACAACTCTAGCGTCACCGAACCTTAAGTGTGTAGACCCTACGGGTTCGGGAATCATGCAGACATGATCGAGACATCTCTCCGGCCAATAACCAACAGCGGGATCTGGATACCCATGTTGGCTCGCACATGTTCCACGATGATCTCATCGGATGAACCACGATGTTGGGGATTCAATCAATCCCGTACACAATTCCCTTTGTGTACTGGTATGATACTTGCCCGAGATTCGACCATCGGTATCCCTATACCTTGTTCAATCTCGTTACCGGAAAGTCTCTTTACTCATTCCATAACACATCATCCTGTGATCAACTCCCTGGTCACATTGAGCTCATTATGATGATGTCTTACCGAGTGGGCCCAGAGATACCTCTCCGTCACACGGAGTGACAAATCCCAGTCTCGATTCATGCCAACTCAACAGACACTTTCAGAGATACCCGTAGTGTGTCTTTATAGCCACTCAGTTACGTTGTGACGTTTAGCACACCCAAAGCATTCCTACGGTATCCGGGAGTTGCACAATCTCATGGTCTAAGGAAATGATACTTGACATTAGAAAAGCTTTAGCAAACAAACTATACGATCTTGTGCTATGCTTAGGATTGGGTCTTCTCCATCACATCATTCTCCTAATGATGTGATCATGTTATCAACAACATCTAATGTCCATGGTCAGGAAACCATAACCATCTATTGATCAACGAGCTAGTCAACTAGAGGCTCACTAGGGACATGTTGTGGTATATGTATTCACACATGTATTACGATTTCCGGATAACACAATTATAACATGAACAATAGACAATTATCATGAACAAGGAAATATAATAATAACCATTTTATTATTGCCTCTAGGGCATATTTCCAACAGTTTCATGGACGTTGTTGATCTCATTTTGCATGACCCTCTCAAGTATTTCGTGCTGCTACATAGGCAACTCCTCTTCAAGTTGATTCTCAAAGGAGGACAACAAAGTCCAACAAAAATACTGGTCATAGGTTCAAGCAATCGCATTGTGTTTTACTTTCTCCGTTTTAAAATAAGTGTCTTAAGCTTAGTACAATTGTTTACTATAGTTAGTACAAACTTGAGACACTTATTTTTGAACGAAGAAAATAGAAAAATGTGATGACATCAAGATAAAAAATATATATATAGTGCACAGATAAGCTACCTTCAAATGGTACAAGCGCTTGGCCAAACACCAGACTAACAATCTGATCTTCAGTTATCTTAAGCCACTAAACAAGGTTGTCTTTATTGTCAAACACTGAACTAAACCATTCTCTACACTACACTGCCTTCTTAGTCGACGGGCCGTCTTCTCTCATTAGACACACATCACCGTAAGATCTAAAATGAAACAAGGGAAATACACCAACTAAATCCAACAGAGTTAACAAAAGATATCAGACGTAGAGGCCAAAGTGTTGGGGAACGTAGTAACTTCAAAATTTTCCTACGCACACGCAAGATCATGGTGATGCATAGCAACGAGAGGAGAGAGTGTTGTCTACGTACCAACGCAGACCGACCGCGGAAGCGATCACACAACGTAGAGGAAGTAGTCGTACGTCTTCCCGATCCGACCGATCCAAGCACCGTTACTCCGGCACCTCCGAGTTCTTAGCACACGTTCAGCTCGATGACGATCCCCGGGCTCCGATCCAGCAAAGCTTCGGGGAGGAGTTCCGTCAGCATGACGGCGTGGTGACGATCTTGATGTTCTACCGACGCAGGGCTTCGCCTAAGCACTACAACGATATGATCGAGGTGGAATATGGTGGCAGGGGGCACCGCACACGGCTAAGGAACGATCTCAATGATCAACTTGTGTGTCTAGAGGTGCCCCCTGCCCCTATATATAAAGGAGCCAAGGGGGAGGGGTGCGCCGGCCAGGGAGAGGGCGCAGGAGGAGTCCTACTCCTACCGGGAGTAGGACTCCCCCCCAATCCTATTCCAACTAGGATTCCCAAGGGGGAAAAGAGAGAGAGGGGGGCCGGCCCCTTCTCCTAGTCCTAATAGGACTAAGGGAAGGGGGGGGGGGGGCGGCCAGCTATGGGCTGCCCCTTTTCTCTTTTCCACTAAGGCCCATGAAGGCCCATATGGCTCCCGAGGGGTTCCGGTAACCTCCCGGTAATCCGGTAAAATCCCGATTTCACCCGGAACACTTCCGATATCCAAATATAGGCTTCCAATATATCGATCTTTATGTCTTGACCATTTCGAGACTCCTCGTCATGTCTGTGATCACATCCGGGACTCCGAACAACCTTCGGTACATCAAAATGCATAAACTCATAATAACTGTCATCGTAACGTTAAGCGTGCGGACCCTACGGTTCGAGAACAATGTAGACATGACCGAGACACTTCTCCGGTCAATAACCAATAGCGGGACCTGGATGCCCATATTGGCTCCTACATATTCTACGAAGATCTTTATCGGTCAGACCGCATAACAACATACGTTGTTCCCTTTGTCATCGGTATGTTACTTGCCCGAAATTCGATCGTCGGTATCCAATACCTAGTTCAATCTCGTTACCAGCCAGTCTCTTTACTCATTCCGTAATACATCATTCCGCAACTAACTTATTAGTTGCAATGCTTGCAAGGCTTAAGTGATGTGCATTACCAAGAGCGCCCAGAGATACCTCTCCGACAATCGGAGTGACAAATCCTAATCTCGAAATACGCCAACCCAACATCTACCTTTGGAGACACCTGTAATGCTCCTTTATAATCACCCAGTTATGTTGTGACGTTTGGTAGCACCCAAAGTGTTCCTCCGGCAAACGGGAGTTGCATAATCTCATAGTCATAGGAACATGTATAAGTCATGAAGAAAGCAATAGCAACATACTAAACGATCGGGTGCTAAGCTAATGGAATGAGTCATGTCAATCAGATCATTCAACTAATGATGTGATCCCGTTAATCAAATAACAACTCTTTGTCCATGGTTAGGAAACATAACCATCTTTGATTAACGAGCTAGTCAAGTAGAGGCATACTAGTGACACTCTGTTTGTCTATGTATTCACACATGTATTATGTTTCCGGTTAATACAATTCTAGCATGAATAATAAACATTTATCATGATATAAGGAAATAAATAATAACTTTATTATTGCCTCTAGGGCATATTTCCTTCAGTCTCCCACTTGCACTAGAGTCAATAATCTAGATCACATCACCATGTGATTAACATCGATAGTTCACATCATCATGTGATTAACACCCATAGTTCACATCGCCATGCGACCAATACCCAAAGGGTTTACTAGATTCAGTAATCTAGTTCACATTGCTATGTGATTAACACCCAAAGAGTACTAAGGTGTGATCATGTTTTGCTTGTGAGAGAATCTTAGTCAACGGGTCTGCCACATTCAGATCCACATGTATTTTGCAAATTTTTATGTCAACAATGCTCTGCATGGAGCTACTCTAGCTAATTGCTCCCACTTTCAATATGTATCTAGACCGAGATTTAGAGTCATCTAGATTAGTGTCAAAACTTGCATCGGCGTAACCCTTTACGACGAACCTTTTGTCACGTCCATAATCGAGAAACATATCCTTATTTCACTAAGGATAATTCTGACCGCTGTCCAGTGATCTACGCCTAGATCACTATTGTACTCCCTTGCCAAATCAGTGCAGGGTATACAATAGATCTGGTACACAGCATGACATACTTTATAGAACCTATGGCCAAGGCATAGGGAATGACTTTCATTCTCTTTCTATCTTCTGCCGTGGTCGGGCTTTGAGTCTTACTCAACTTCACACCTTGTAATACAGGAAAGAACTCTTTCTTTGACTGCTCCATTTTGAACTACTTCAAAATCTTGTCAAGGTATGTACTCATTGGAAAAACTTATCAAGCGTCTTGATCTATCTCTATAGATCTTGAAGCTCAATATGTAAGCAGCTTTACTGAAGTCTTTCTTTGAAAAACTCCTTTCAAACACTCCTTTATGCTTTACAGAATAATTCTACATTATTTCTGATCAACAATATGTCATTCACATATACTTATCAGAAATGCTGTAGTGCTCCCACTCACTTTCTTGTAAATACAGGCTTCATCGCAAGTCTGTATAAAACTATATGCTTTGATCAACTTATCAAAGCGTATATTCCAACTCCGAGATGCTTGCACCAGTCCATAGATGGATTGTTGGAGCTTGCATATTTTGTTAGCACCTGTAGGATTAACAAAACCTGCTGGTTGCATCATATACAACTCTTCTTTAATAAATCCATTAAGGAATGTAGTTTTGTTTATCCATTTGCCAGATTTCATAAAATGCGGCAATTACTAACATGATTCGGACAGACTCAAGCATAGATACGAGTGAGAAACTCTCATCGTAGTCAACACCTTGAACTTTTCGAAAACCTTTTGCGACAATTCTAGCTTGGTAGATAGTAACACTACTATCAGCGTCCGTCTTCCTCTTGAAGATCCATTTATTCTCAATTGCTCGCCGATCATTGGGTAAGTCAACCAAAGTCCATACTTTGTTCTCATACATGGATCTCATCTCAGATTTCATGGCCTCAAACCATTTCGCGGAATCTGGGCTCATCATCACTTCTTCATAGTTCGTAGGTTCATCATGGTCAAGTAACATGACTTCCAGAACAGGATTACCGTACCACTCTGGTGCGGATCTCACTCTGGTTTACCTACGAGATTCAGTAGTAACTTGATCTGAAGTTACATGATCATCATCATTAGCTTCCTCACTAATTGGTGTAGTAGTCACAGGAACAGATTTCTGTGATGAACTATTTTCCAATAATGGAGAAGGTACAATTACCTTATCAAGTTTTCTACTTTCCTCCCACTCACTTCTTTCGAGAGAAACTCCTTCTCTAGAAAGGATCCATTCTTAGCAACGAATGTCTTGCCTTCGGATCTGTGATAGAAGGTTTACCCAACTGTCTCCTTTGGGTATCCTATGAAGACATATTTCTCCGATTTGAGTTTGAGCTTATTGAGATGAAACTTTTTCACATAAGCATCGCAACTCCAAACTTTAAGAAACGACAACTTTGGTTTCTTGCCAAACCATAGTTCATATTGTGTCGTCTCAACGAACTTAGATGGTGCCCCTATTTAACGTGAATGCAGCTGTCTTTAATGCATAACCCTAAAACGATAGTGATAGATCAGTAAGAGACATCATAGATCGCACTATATCTAATAACGTACGGTTATGACGTTCGGACACACCATTAGACTATGGTGTTCCAGGTGGCGTGAGTAGTGAAACTATTTCACATTGTTTTAATTGAAGGCCAAACTCGTAACTCAAATATTTTACCTCTGCGATCATATCGTAGAAACTTTTATTTTCTTGTCACGATGATTTTCCACTTCACTCTGAAATTCTTTGAACTTTTCAAATGTTTCAGACTTATGTTTCATCAAGTAGATATCCCCATATCTGCTCAAATCATCTGTGAAGGTCAGAAAATAATGATACCTGCTGCAAGCCTTAATATTCATCGGACCACATACATCAGTATGTATGATTTTCAACAAATCTGTTGCTTGCTTCATTGTTCTGGAGAATGGCGTTTTAGTCATCTTGCCCATAAGGCATGGTTCGCAAGCATCAAGTGATTCATAATCAAGTGATTCCAAAAGCCCATCAGCATGGAGTTTCTTCATGCGCTTTACACCAATATGACCTAAACGGCAGTGCCACAAATAAGTTGCACTATCATTATTAACTTTGCATCTTTTGGTTTCAATATTATGAATATGTGTATCACTACGATCGAGATCCAATGAACCATTTTCATTGGTGTGTATGACCACAGAAGGTTTTATTCATGTAAACAGAACAACAATTATTCTCTGACTTTAATGAATAATCGTATTGAAATAAACATGATCAAATCATATTCATGCTCAACGCAAAAACCAAATAACACTTATTTAGGTTCAACACTAATCCCGAAAGTATAGGGGAGTGTGCGATGATGATCATATCAATCTTGGAACTACTTCCAACACACATCGTCACTTCACCCTTAACTAGTCTCTGTTTATTCTGCAACTCCTGTTTCGAGTTACTACTCTTAGCAACTGATCCAGTATCAAATACTGAGGGGTTGCTATAAACACTAGTGAAGTACACGTCAATAACATGTATATCAAATATACTTTTGTTCACTTTGCCATCCTTCTTATCCGCCAAATACTTGGGGAAGTTCCACTTCCAGTGACCAGTTCCTTTGCAGTAGAAGCACTTAGTCTCAGGCTTAGGACCAGACTTGGGCTTCTTCACTTGAGCAGCAACTTGCTTGCCATTCTTCTTGAAGTTCCCCTTCTTCCTTTTGCCCTTTTCTTGAAACTAGTGGTCTTGTCTACCATCAACACTTGATGTTTTTCTTGATTTCTACCTTCGTTGATTTTAGCATCACGAAGAGCTTGGGAATCGTTTCCGTTATCCCTTGCATACTATAGTTCATCACGAAGTTCTACTAACTTGGTGATGGTGACTAGAGAATTCTGTCAATCACTATCTTATCTGGAAGATTAACTCCCACTTGATTCAAGTGATTGCAGTACCTAGACAATCTAAGTACATGCTCACTAGTTGAGCGATTCTCCTCCATCTTTTAGCTATAGAACTTGTTGGAGACTTCATATCTCTCAACTCGGGTATTTGCTTGAAATATTAACTTCAACTCCTGGAACATCTCATATGGTCCATGACGTTCAAAACGTCTTTGAAGTCCCGATTCTAAGCTGTTAAGCATGGTGCACTAAACTATCAAGTAGTCATCATATTGAGCTAGCCAAACGTTCATAACTTCTGCATCTGCTCCTGCAATAGGTCTGTCACCTAGCGGTGCATCAAGGACATAATTCTTCTGTGCAGCAATGAGGATAAACCTTAGATCACGGATCCAATCCGCATAATTGCTACTAACATCTTTCAACACAATTTTCTCTAGGAACATATCAAAATAAACACAGGGAAGCAATAACGCGAGCTATTGATCTACAACATGATTTGCAAAATACTACCAGGACTAAGTTCATGATAAATTTAAGTTCGGTTTAATCATATTACTTAAGAACTCCCACTTGGATAGACATCCCTCTAATCCTCTAATGATCACGTGATCCAAATCAACTAAACCATAACCGATCATCACGTGAGATGGAGTAGTTTTCAATGGTGAACATCGTTATGTTGATCATATCTACTATATGATTCACGCTCGACCTTTCGGTCTCTGTGTTCCGAGGCCATATCTGCATATGCTAGGCTCGTCAAGTTTAACCTGAGTATTCTGCGTGTGCAAAACTGGCTTGCACCCGTTGTAGATGGACGTAGAGCTTATCACACCCGATCATCACGTGGTGTCTGGGCACGACGAACTTTGGCAACGGTGCATACTCAGGGAGAACACTTCTTGATAATTTAGTGAGAGATTATCTTATAATGCTACCGTCAATCAAAGCAAGATAATATGCATAAAAGGATAAACATCACATGCAATCAATATAAGTGATATGATATGGCCATCATCATCTTGTGCTTGTGATCTCCATCTCCGAAGCACCGTATAGATCACCATCGTCACCGGCGCGACACCTAGATCTCCATCGTAGCATCGTTGTCGTCTCGTCAATCTTATGCTTCCACGACTATCACTACCGCTTAGTAATAAAGTAAAGCATTACATCGCGATTGCATTGCATACAATAAAGCGACAACCATATGGCTCCTGCCAGTTGCCGATAACTTGGTTACAAAACATGATCATCTCATACAATAAAATTCAGCATCATGCCTTGACCATATCACATCACAACATGCCCTGCAAAAACAAGTTATACGTCCTCTACTTTGTTGTTTGCAAGTTTTATGTGGCTGCTACGGGCTTAAGCAAGAACTCATCTCACCTACGCATCAAAACCACAACGATATTTTGTCAAATAGACTCCGTTTTAACCTTCTCAAGGACCGGGCGTAGCCACACTCGGTTCAACTAAAGTTGGAGAGACAGTCGCTCGCAAGCCATCTATGTGCAAAGCACGTCGAGGGAACCGGTCTCGCGTAAGCGTACGCGTAATGTTGGTCCGGGTCGTCTCGTCCAACAATACCACCGAACCAAAGTATGACATGCTGGTAGGCAGTATGACTTGTATCGCCCACCACTCACTTGCGTTCTACTCGTGCAAATAACATCAAACCATAAAACCTAGGCTCGGATGCCACTGTTGGGGAACGTAGTAATTTCAAAATTTTCCTACGCACACGCAAGATCATGGTGATGCATAGCAACGAGAGGGGAGAGTGTTGTCTACGTACCAACGCAGACCGACTGCGGAAGCGATCACACAACGTAGAGGAAGTAGTCGTACGTCTTCCCGATCCGACCGATCCAAGCACTGTTACTCCGGCACCTCCGAGTTCTTAGCACACGTTCAGCTCGATGACAATCCCCGGGCTCCGATCCAGCAAAGCTTCGGGGAGGAGTTCCGTCAGCACGACGGCGTGGTGACAATCTTGATGTTCTACCGACGCAGGGCTTCGCCTAAGCACTACAACGATATGATCGAGGTGGAATATGGTGGCAGGGGGCACCGCACACGGCTAAGGAACGATCTCAATGATCAACTTGTATGTCTAGAGGTGCCCCCAGCCCCTGTATATAAAGGAGCCAAGGGGGAGGGGTGCGCCGGCCAGGGAGAGGGCGCAGGAGGAGTCCTACTCCTACCGGGAGTAGAACTCCCCCCAATCCTATTCCAACTAGGATTCCCAAGGGGGAAAAGAGAGAGAGGGGGCCGGCCCCTTCTCCTAGTCCTAATAGGACTAAGGGAAGGGGGGCGCGCGGCCAGCTATGGGCTGCTCCTTTTCTCTTTTCCACTAAGGCCCATGAAGGCCCATATGGCTCTCGGGGGGTTCCGGTAACCTCCCGGTAATCCGGTAAAATCCCGATTTCACCCGGAACACTTCCGATATCCAAATATAGGCTTCCAATATATCAATCTTTATGTCTCGACCATTTCGAGACTCCTCGTCATGTCCGTGATCACATCCGGGACTCCGAACAACCTTCGGTACATCAAAATGCATAAACTCATAATAACTGTCATCGTAACGTTAAGCGTGCGGACCCTATGGTTCGAGAACAATGTAGACATGACCGAGACACTTCTCCGGTCAATAACCAATAGCGGGACCTGGATGCCCATATTGGCTCCTACATATTCTACGAAGATCTTTATCGGTCAGACCGCATAACAACAAAGGTTGTTCCCTTTGTCATCGGTATGTTACTTGCCCGAGATTCGATCGTCGGTATCCAATACCTAGTTCAATCTCGTTACCGGCAAGTCTCTTTACTCGTTCCGTAATACATCATCCCGCAACTAACTTATTAGTTGCAATGCTTGCAAGGCTTAAGTGATGTGCATTACCGAGAGGGCCCAGAGATACCTCTCCGACAATCGGAGTGACAAATCCTAATCTTGAAATACGCCAACCCAACATCTACCTTTGGAGACACCTGTTGTAACGCCCTCGATGCGGCTATGTCTCCCACGTGTCGAGGCACGACTTAGAGACATAGGCGCATTGAAAGCAATGTCGCAAGTCGGGACTCATTACACAACCCATGTACATATATAATATAAAGGGGAATAATAGCATAGTTGGCTTACACTCGCCACATCACATCATAGTACATAAATAACATCCATCATAAAATCACTCATGGCCCGACTACGACGCCAAAATGGAAAAGACCCCCAACAAGCGACTAGGCCCTGAATCTAACCCCGAAATAGGCATCCCTACTGATCATCAGGAAAAGACACATAGTATCGCTGAGAGTCCTCGTCGTACTCCCACTTCAGCTCGAGCGCGCCATCCGGAGAAGTGTCATCGGTCCCTGCATCTGGTGTAATAGTAATCTGTGAGCCACAAAGGACTCAGCAATCTCGCACCCTCGTGATCAAGACTATTTAAGCTTAATAGGTAGGAAAGGGGTAATGTAAAGTGGAGCTGCAGCAAGCGACTAGCATATATGGTGGCTAACTTATTCGCAAAGTAGAGCGAGAAGAGGAGGCAAAGCACGAGCGGAAACTATATAGAGCAGCCTACGCAAACACAACTCCAACGCCGTGTCCACTTCCCGGACTCCGCCGAGAAGAGGCCATCACGGCAACACACTCAGTTGATTCATTTTAATTATTAAAGGTTCAAGTTATCTACAACCATACATTATCAAATTCCCATCTACCCATAACCGCGGGCACGGCTTTCGAAAGATCAATCCCTGCAGGGGGGTCCCAACTTAGCCCATAACAAGCTCTCACGGTCAACGAAGGAATAGACCTCCACCCAGGACCCACCGATCAGACTCGGTATCCCGGTACAACAAGATGATTCGACAGGTCAAAACTAGTCCAGCAACACCGCCCGAATGCGCCGACAAATCCCGATAGGAGCTGCACATATCTCGTTCTCAGGGCACACTCGGATGAGACATCCTACGAGTAAAACCAACCCTCAAGTTGCCCCGAGGTGGCCCCGCAGTCTACTCGGTCGGACCAACACTCAGAGGAGCACTGGCCCGTGGGGGGCTAAAAATAAAGATGACCCTCGGGCTCCGGAAACCCAAGGGAAAAAGAGGCTAGGTGGCAAATGGTAAAACCAATGTTGGGCATTGCTGGAAAAGCTTTAATCAAGGCAAACTATCAAGGGGTTCCCATTATAGCCCAACCGCGTAAGGGACGCAACAATCCGGGAACATAACACCGATATGACGGAAACTAGGGCGGCAAGAGTGGAACAAAACACTAGGCGAGAGGCCGAGCCTTCCACCCTTTACCAAGTATATAGATGAATAAAGATAACATAGCAATATAATGATATACCAACAAGTAAATAAATGTTCCAACAAGGAACGGCTCCAATCTTCACCTGCAACTAACAACGCTATAAGAAGGGGCTGAGCAAAGCGGTAACATAGCCAATCAATGGTTTGCTAGGACAAATGTGGGTTAGAGGCTCAATCATGGCAATTGGGAGGCTGACAAGCAAGTGGTAGGCATCATAGCAATGGCAAAGCAAAAGAGCGAGCAAACTAGCACAGCAAAGATAGTAGTGATTTCAAGGGTGTGATCATCTTGCCTGCACAGTTGTCAGAATTGATTGGATCCTCAAAAGCAAACTCAACGGGCTCCTCGTTAGCGAACTCGTCTCTCGGCTCTACCCAACAACACAAACAAGCAACAAGGATACAATCAACCACGTGCAAGGGCAACCAATAACATGCAAAGATGATATGCTATGCGGGATGCAAAATGCAAGACGTGACAGGAAATGCATGAACCTGGCTTCAACTTGGAAAACCAAGTGTGCCACTGGATAGAGGGGAAGAAATCCCCTGAAAACGATATAAAGATCATGGCAATCGGAGCTACGGTTTAGAAATGGCAAGCGATTTACTAAACGAACCGGTCTGCGATTTACAGCAAGTAGGCTCCTAAATGCAACGAAATGAACATGCTACAGCCACCCAACATGAAAACAAATTGTATGGCAGTGATGTACTCAAGAAGCTTAACAAATCACCAGGACTGAGGCATAGGCAAATTCATCATTTAAGGGCTTCAAACAAGCATGGCAAAACTGAATAAGCAAAACAGATTTCAGACTTAGCGAAATTAACGCTAGTCTGAAATTTCAGACCACAATGCTCTCTTCGGAGCAGCAAAACAACATGAAGCAAAACCTGAACATGGCAAGTAAGAGCATGGCATGGATCTACTCAACAAGCTTAACAAAACACCCAAAATGACCTGGGGCCAAAAGGGTTCACAAAATACTCTACCGAGCACACGAACATCGATGAAACACAATCAGTTTTCAGACTTAGTGAAAACTGGGACATGCTGAAATAATAACTCACGGAGGCATGTAAACGAGCTCGATGCACTCACTACGGTGCAAGTCATGGCAAGGCAAGCATATAACCATAAAGAAGGCACAAAATGCTATCTATACATGGCAAGAACAAAGACATAGCATGCATGGATCACTAGCAATACCTCCGGCAAAATCGCAAAAGAGTTCGCGATCTGCCCAAAACAACAACTATGCAAAAGTTGAGCTCGATTGAGTCAACCTACGGTGCTCCAACATAACAAGTAAAGACATGGATGGATTAAGCACAACAAGCATAACAAATCACTCTTACTGATCATCCTCAAAAGAGGCACGGATCACTAGGAAACAAACTGGACATATAGCATCGTGAACTAAAACATCCCAGACTTAGTGATTTTCACTAAGTCCCTGAAATCAGTAAACTCAGGTACCCTACTTCGCAAGCTTGCACAAGACAACAAACACATCCTAAAAATGCATGGGAGGAACCTCTGGGAAGAAGACAACATGCTTAACAATTCATCCCAAAGTGGCACAGGCATATCATGCACGGATTAAACATGGCAAAAATGACAAAAGTGCATGATGAACTAACGGATCTGCAATTTAACTCATGATGCCTCCTTCCAACAGCATTTTGGGCACCAAGATGACCTCAAATGCAAATAATGCAATGGAATGAAATGATGTACTCGTCGAGACGAAGATTTTGATATATCATATGCCCAAATCGGAGTCACGGATGCAAAGATATGGCAGGTCAAAGGTAGCATAAAATTCTGGAAAGTTAGGTCAAAACTCAACCCTAAAAAAAATAGATCTCAGATCTGATCCGGACACTGTAGCGCACTGTAGCTCGCCGGCGCGCGGAATCCGAGGCGGCGGCGCAGTCCGCCGGAGACGACGAAGACGGCGGCGGCCGGGGTTGGGGCGCCGGATCCGGTCGCTCCTCGACTGGATCTGGCCGGAGAGGGAGCTGGCGGCGGGGGCGGCGCGCGAGGCGAGGCGGCGGCGATGGTGCCCGCGGCGGCCGGCGAGGGGCGGCGTAGAGGCGGGCAGCGGCGCCGGTGGCCGGAGCCGGGAAGGGCGGCGGCGCGACGCGGAGGGAGGCGCGAGGAGTCTGCGGGCTCGCGGGGGCCCCTCCTGGGCCTCCCGGGCCGGGACGGCGGCGGTGGTGGTGCCCATGTGGCAGGCGGCGGTTGGCCGAGGGGCGCGGCGGCGGACGCGTCCGGCTGGGGGCGGACGTGTCCGTCGGTGCGGGGAGGTTTGTTTTTTTAGGAGGAGGACGGGGAGGAAGACGAGATCAGAAATGGGGGGTGTTTAAATAGGCATAAGTGGAGCTAGGAGAGTCCAAATGAGGTGCGGTTTTCGCCCACACGATCGTGATCGAACGACCGAGACGATGGAGCTGAGTTTGGTGGGTTTTGGGCCAAAATGGAGGGGTGTTGGGCTGCACACACACGAGGCCTTTCTGGTCCCTCGGTTAACCGTTGGAGTATCAAACGAAGTCCAAATGACCCGAAACTTGACACGCGGCCTACCGGTAGTAAACCAAGGCCGCATGGCAAGTCTCGGCCCAATCCGGAAATGTTTAATCCCCACACACGAAAGAAAGCTAGAAATGGCCACCGGAGGAGAACGAAGCGCCGGAATGCAAAACGGACAACGGGGAAAATGCTCGAATGCATGAGATGAACATGTATGCAAATGCAATGCACGTGATGACATGATATGAGATGCACGAAAACAAAAACAACACACGGAGACAAAGACCCGAACGCGAGAATTAAATATAACTTAATGTCGGAAACAGCAAGAGTTGGAGTACAATTCGGGAAGGTTACATATGGGGCGTTACAACACTCCACCACTACGAAAAGATCTCGTCCCGAGATCTAGGACTGAAAGAACTTCGGGTACTCAGAACGGAGGTGATCCTCGCGTTCCCAGGTAGCTTCACGGTCGGAATGGTGTGACCACTTGATTTTGAGAAACTTGATTGACTTGTTGCGAGTTTTGCGTTCGGTCTCTTCAAGGATTGCAACTGGGTGCTCACGATAGGAGAGATCTTCTTGGAGCTCAATGTCCTCGAAGTTGACGGTGCGCTCAGGCGTCTTGAAGCACTTACGGAGTTGCGAGACGTGGAACACATCATGAACATTGGCAAAGTTTGCAGGAAGCTCGAGTTGATAGGCGAGGTTGCCTCTCTTGCTGACGATCTTGAAAGGCCCGACGTATCTGGGGGCAAGCTTCCCTTTGATACTGAAGCGACGAGTCCCTTTCATAGGAGAGACGCGGAGGTAGACATGATCTCCGATCTCGAAAGCCAAATCACGGTGCTTACTATCATAGTAGCTCTTCTAGCAAGATTGGGCTGCTTTGAGGTTATCACGAATGACCTTGCACATTTCTTCTGCCTCTGTGATCAGGTCATTACCCAGCAGCTGACGTTCACCGGTTTCAGACCAGTTGAGAGGTGTACGGCACTTCCTACCATACAGAATTTCAAATGGGGCCTTGCCGGAACTTGCTTGGAAACTGTTGTTGTACGAGAATTCAGCCTAAGGAAGGCAATCCTCCCACTTCATGCCGAAGGAGATAACACAAGCTCTGAGCATATCTTCAAGAATCTGGTTGACACGCTCGACTTGACCGCTTGTTTGAGGATGGAAAGCAGTGCTGAAGCGAATGTTGGTGCCCATGGCCTTCTGAAAAGAATCCCAAAACTTGGAGGTAAAGATGCTGCCACGGTCTAAAGATATCACTTGAGGAATACCGTGCAGAGAGACAATTCGAGAGGTGTAGAGCTCCGCTAATTGAGCTGCAGTGATTGACTCTTTGATAGGCAGGAAATAAGCCACTTTGGTGAGCTTGTCGATGACAACGAATATAGCATCATTGCCACGCTTGGACTTAGGAAACCCAGTCACGAAGTCCATTTCAATGTGGTCAAACTTCCATTCTGGAATGGCGAGAGGTTGGAGGAGACCTGCTGGCCTTTGGTGTTCTGCTTTCACTCTTCTGTAGACATCACATTCATTCACGAATTGAGCGATCTCGCGCTTCATTCGAGTCCACCAATAGGTTTGCTTCAGATCTTGATACATCTTCGTGCTCCCAGGGTGGATGGAGAGGAGAGAGTTGTGAGCCTCATTCATGATCACTTTACGAAGTTCACCTTTGGGCACAACAATTCGATCCTCGAAGAAGAGAGTGTCCTTGTCATCAAGTCGGTAGCACTTGTACTTGGACTGACTCTTTGCAATACCAATCTTCACCTTTTTCACCATAGCATCAAGAAGCTGGGCTTGGCGAATCTGGTCTTCCAAGGTAGGAGAAACTTGAAGGTTGGCAAGGAAACCTTGAGGAACAACTTGCAGATTAAGTTTGCGGAAAGCTTCACAGAGCTCGGGTTGATAAGGCTTGAGAATCAGACTATTGCAATATGCTTTCCTGCTCAAAGCGTCAGCAATCACATTAGCCTTGCCTGGAGTATACTCGATACTCGGATTGTACTCTTGAATCATTTCGACCCATCGAGTCTGCCTGAGGTTGAGATTAGGCTGAGTGAAGATGTACTTGAGACTCTTGTGATCAGTGAAAATGTCCACTTTCCTTCCCAAGAGGAGATGTCTCCAAGTCAACAATGCGTGCACAACTGCCGCCAACTCGAGATCATGAGTGGGGTAGTTCTTCTCATTAGGCTTCAACTAGCGAGAGGTATAAGCAACAACTTTCTTCTCTTGCATCAGTACTGCACCTAGACCTTGGAGAGAGGCATCACAAAAGACCTCGTACGGCTTGGCTTCATCAGGCGGAGTTAGAACTGGAGCAGTGATCAACTTCTCTTTCAAAGCATTGAAAGCGATATCACACTCTGGAGACCAAACGTACTTGACGTGCTTCTGAAGAAGATTTGAGAGAGGCTTCGCGATCTTGGAGAAGTTTTCAACGAATCTTCGGCAATAACTTGCAAGACCGAGGAAGCTACGGAGTTGCTTCACATTCTGAGGAGGTTCCCAATTAACAATTGCAGACACCTTCTCAGGATCCACGGAAATGCCCTTGGCAGAGATAATATGACCAAGATAAAGAACCTCATCGAGCCAAAACTCACACTTGGAGAACTTGGCATAGAATTGATGTTCCCTTAGCTTGTCAAGAACCAAACGCAAGTGTTTGGCGTGATCTTCCTTGTTCTTCGAGAAAACCAAGATGTCGTCGAGATAGACCAAAATGAAGTCGTTGGTGTAGGGATTGAAGATGAAGTTCATCATGCGAGAGAACGTCGGAGGAGCATTGGCGAGGCCAAAAGACATAACAGTGTATTCATATGACCCATAGCTTGTTCTGAACGCCGTCTTTGGAATATCTTGTTCACAAATGCGAATTTGGTGATAACCCATACGGAGGTCAAGCTTGGAGAATACTTGAGCACCCTTGAGTTGTTCGAACAGCTCATTAATGTTGGGAAGTGGGTATTTGTTCTTGATGGTCTTCTTGTTCAATGGACGGTAATCAACACAAAGTCGGTCCGTTCCATCCTTCTTCTTCACAAAAAGAACACCACAACCCCACGGAGAAGTACTAGGCCGAATGAGACCCATCCTTTCTTGAACATCGAGTTGTTTCTTCAACTCCTTCAACTCTTCGGGGCCGAGCTTGTAGGGACGTTTGCACACTGGTTCCGTACCGGGCTCAAGTTCAATAACAAATTCAACCGTCCGGTTTGGAGGCATGCCTGGGAGTTCTTCAGGGAAGACATCTTGATACTCACAAACAAACGGAATCTGCGAAATAGCATCCAATTCACCCTTTTCATTGAGAGAGAACAACTGGATGGTATTATCCCGAGCAGCAAAGACAATGACATCTTCAGAGGAATGAGTCAGTTGAATCTGCTTGGCTGCGCAATTGAGGTGAGCCTTGTGTTTAGAGAGCCAGTCCATCCCAAGAATAAGATCGATATCAGAATTACCAAGAACCACCGGATGTCACATCCCTAGTTTGGTATGGTCCTTGGTTTGCTTTGTGCATCATGTTTAATTTTCAAATGAAATTGAAATGGGGAAGTTGCAAACCCTAGCACCAAAGCAATTCAAATAGGTTCAAATTAAAAGTGGAATTTCAATGAACCCAAAATGCTTCTCAAAAATGTTCATGGTCTTTAGAAAATGTTGGGAACAACAACCAGAGGTGATGCACATTTTTCCTTCTCATTTTGGATTTTTGAATCAATGCTTAAATATTTGAATTGGAGCTGTTTAAATTATATAAATATTTTTAATAGCTCCAAAAATGTTGGGAATTGGTGAGGGCCTCTAGAATATTATAACTAGATGCCACAATTATTTTCAACATTTATGGAAATGTTTTAACATTTCTTTAAAATACAAAACAAATGTCAGAAATAGAAAAAAGAAAAACAGAAGAAGGAAAAAGGCTTACCTGTCCTTACCTGGCGGCCCAGCTGGCCAGCCCACCTGGCGGCCCAGCCCACCAGGGGCAGGGAGGTCTTCCTCCTCCCGCCAGGAGGACGCCGAGCGCGTGGCCGACGCACGCCGGCGCACGCCAGGCCACCTCCTGCTTCCCGCCGCTGCCACGACGCCCTGGACCTTCCCTCGCGTCGCCACGCATTTCCCCGACCCCCCTCTCACTCCCTCTCGCTCCTACCCCTCCTCTGTCCTCTCCCCGCAGCGCCACCGAGCGCAGCCGACGCCATCGCTCGCCGTTGCCGCGGCCACTGCCTCCCTCTCGCCCCCTGGACATGCCCAGGAGCTCCACGACGTCGTCTTCGTCATCTCCACCGAGCCAAGCGAGCCGGGGCGCGCCATAGCGACGTCATCACCATCATCTTCAACCTCTCGGCTGTCGAGATCGTCGGCCCCGTCCGTCGTCTCCGACTTGTCCCCGAGCCCGCTGACCATCCTGCCGCCTCCGCTGTGAGATTCTACGTCTATCCCCCCTCTTCCCGAGCTCGTTTACGCCCCGTAGCCATCGCCCCCTTGTCGACCGAACCGCGCCGCCGCCCAAGCTCGTCGCCGGCGAAGCCCCGGTGACCAAATGGCCCCGCGCGTGCGTCCATTGCACTCGCAACGACCCGTGGAGCAACGCTAGCGCGAGAGCCAGCTTGTTTGCAAGCCGCAGCGCTAACCCCGCACCCACCCGAACTCCGGCCGCCGCACTCGTCGTCGCCGGCGCCACTCCGGCCACTCCCCGGCCGCGCCACCACCACCGTTGGATGCGGACGAGCGCCCGCATCCCGTAGCTGCACTCCGCGCGCCAAATGGCACCCTGTAGCGCATTTCCGTGTCGCGCCGCCGCGCCCGGACTCGCCGGCGGCTAAACACCGGCGGGCTGACCGTGTTTGACCCCCACAGCCCCGTTGACCTCTCCCCTCTCTCTCAGTGACATGTGGGCCCGGCCCTGTTAGGTTTTTTGTTAAGATTAGTTTAACAACTAATTATCCCTGATTAATTAAATGGGTCACTGACGCGTGGGCCCAACCGCATTAATTAAACCAGATTAGGTTTATTCTTAGATTAAGATTAACCACAGACACTGACGTGTGGGCCCCACACGTCAGGTTTGACCTGGTCAGCCTGCTGACGCCTCTGTGACGTCATGGTGATGCAGTATTTGTTTTTCTAGATTTTAAATAATTCAGAGAATTTCAGAAAATAGTTAAAACTTCAAAAATTCATAGTAATTCAACCGTAACTCCAAATCAAATAAATTATATATGAAAAATTATCAGAAAAATGCAAGGAATCCATTTATGCCAGTTTCATGCATGAAAAAAACAACTTATACCTGCTGTATAAGTGAAAACGTAATAATGGCATGTTATATACTTAAATTAGGGTTTGCATATGAACCCTTGGTTCATATGGACTTCAACCAAATTGATGCTAGATGCATTAGGGCAAATCATAGCATTTTTGAATGTTATCTTCATGCATCATATTGTTGCATATGGTTGTTTATTGATTGCCGGCACCGTTCCCTCTCGATAGGTTCTACTCCGGAAGGTGTCCCGAGTACCTGTCTGAGGAGCAGTGCTTCTTCGTGGATCTATCAGGCAAGCAAACCCCCTTGAGCATCTCGATAAAGTCCCACTCTCTCGCTCCTGCTCCTTTTACTGCATTAGGACAACAATGATTCAAACTGCTACTTCCTGCTGCGGTAGCTGAACCCATTCCTCTGCATGACCTGTCATTGCCACAGTAAATAGTTGAAACCCACTAGCATGAGTAGGAGTTGCTTGAGCCTTGTTGTGCCTGCTCATCCATGCTTGTTTTCTTTATGCCAGCTATGCTTAGAGATGTGTCAGGTCTGATTCATCGGGAATGAATCGGAGTGGTGAACATGTCCTACCGGTAAAGGCTAAGTGTGTGAACACGTTTTGGTAAAGGTAGCGATGAGAGGCCATGTAGGAGTACATGGTGGGTTGTCTCATTGGAACCGTCCTTAAGCACTGAGTTCTGTGTATGTTATCCAAGTCCAGTTACTACCACACATTGGGTTCCGGTTATCCGGCCCCTCTCGGCTTATTAACCCACTTGATCTCTGTCCAGGAGTTGCAACTAGTTTCTGGCGTTTGTAGGTAGTGCTACTTGTCTACCAGGTGGTGTCCGACGGGACGGGCTTGGGACAGACTAGGCACTGTGGCACGGTGTACCAAGTGGCACCCGGATGGTGGGCTTGGGAACCCTGCACACATCGTTTGGGGCCGTGAGCGACACCCCGGCCGGATCTCCTTGCGGATGGAACCCGAATAGGCGATAAACCTGGACGAGAGACCTGTGTGGTTAGTCAGGTCGTGGCCGACACCCCCGCCCGGCTTCCGCTTGAAGGTTGCCGAGGTACATGACGTGTACAGGGCTATAAGTGGCGAGAGCGTGTGTGAAGAAGTACACCCCTACAGGGTCAATATTATCTATTCGAATAGCCGTTTTCCTCGGATATGGAAACTTGGAGGACTTACATAGTACATAGACAACTTGAAGTGGATACCCTAAAATACGCAAGATAAGCGTGAGTGCTATGGATGGCCTTCTCGAAGGAAGACGGGAACGAATCCATAGTGGAGTATTGATATGGTGAATTTGTGGACTCGTGTGCGTCTTCTCACCTCAAAGAAGTTTCTGATACTCGTAGTATAGATTAGCCATTGAGTCAAAGCTGGCTTGCTGCTGTTAAACTCCACCCCCCCTTTGTTGATAATGATGCATATGTAGATAGTTCTGAAGTAAGACTTGCTGAGTACCTTTGTACTCACGTTTGCTTATTTATGTTTTGAAGTTGGTTACACTAGTGGCTTCGACGAGTAGCTTGTATCCCAGCTACGATCTTGTACCTTGGGAGGGTCGTGTTTAGTCAGGCTTCTTAGTCTTTTCCTTTTGTAGTTGTCTGTACTCAGACATGTAATGCTTCTGCTTGTTGCTTGTATGCTCTGATTGATGGGTCATGTGACCCCTGTTTGTATTTATGCTATGTGGCTCTTCTGGGCCTTTATCTATATGAGTTTGAGTTATGTTGTGATGCCATGATGTACCGCACATACATGCATGTTATGCGTACGTGTAACGTGTATTGCTATGTGTGGGATCCGACAATCTAGTTGTTTATCCTTCGCAGCCTTTCTTATGGGGAAATGTAGTCTAGTGTTCCTCGAGCCATAGTAGTCCGCTACAGCCCGGTTCACCAGAGTCCTGCTAGCCCAGTACTACTGTTCAGGACACTTGACTGGCCGGCATGTGTTTCACTTCATCCCTATGTCCGTCCCTTCGGGGAAATGTCACATGGTGATCTCCGGAGTCCTGCCTAGCCTGCTACAGCCCGGGATCCCCGGAGTCCTGATAGCCTGGTGCTACAGCCCGGAATCACTCGTTGATGACCGACATGTTCGATGCGATTCATGTATGCCTGTCCCCATAGGTCCGTGCCGCTTTGGGTTCACGACTAGCCATGTCGGCCCGGGTTCTTTGTCATATGGATGCTAGCGACACTGTCATATACGTGAGCCAAGATGCGCAAACGGTCCCGGGCCAGGTAAGGTGGCACCCGTGGGAATACCGTGCGTGAGGCCGCAAAGTGATATGACGTGTTACATGCTAGATCGGTGTGACTTGGGATCGGGGTCCCGACAGACTTGGTATCAGAGCCTGACTGACTGTAGGATTACCAAGCCAAACTAGTCGAAGTTGAGTCTAGAAATGCTTTAGTTACATAAGGGAATTGATTTTGGAAGGGAATGTAAGGCTCTTTTTACTCCTTTACCTCATGTCATTCTTTCTGAGTCAGCCTCTTCTTTTCTACGAGGGTTAAGGCCTAGGCTTCTCCTCTATCTCTCAGGATGACGTGTTACTAAATCGTAAAGTCTTAGGATTGTTGGGTTGTGTCTCAATACAGTTCTACTACTTCTGTGTGTCCTCAGTTTGACCCAGAACCTGGATATTAAGATGCTGATTGATTATGCTATTCCTTTGATGAATGTCTCAAAATCCTTTTGAGCATTTACAGCCGTTATGCTGCCGAAATTGTCCCAAGATTTCAAGACTTTCCAATGCTTTTGCATTACTTTCCGCATCCCTAGGTCGATGCTAATTCCATCCTTGTTTCCTTGGTTTCTGTGTCAGGATGTCGTCTGCTAACCGAGCTTCAGTTGCTCATAGCAAGAACCATGGAGATGGTAGGGACGAGGATCCTCCTGACCAGCCTTTGGTGGCAGAGTTCTTGCTAGCATCCGAGAGGAACAAGCGTGAGACTAACCGCTTGCTGGCACAGATTGAGCAGAACACCGCACATCAGCGTAAGAAGTTGGTTTCCATCACCGACTTCATTGGTCTGAAACCACCCACCTTCCATCATTTCATTGAGCCACTCGATGCGGATGACTGGCTCCGAAGCATCACTCACAAGTTGCATTCCGCGAACGTCGCTGAAAGTGACAAGGTCACCTATGCTACATATCACTTGGAAGGTCCTGCTAGTATTTGGTGGCAGAGCTTTGAAGCTATGCTTCCAGCTGGTCAGATTCCTACCTGGAGAGATTTCACCGAGGCTTTTCGTGAGCACCACATTCCTCAGGCTCTCTTTGACCGCAAGAGGGAAGAGTTCTGTAATTTTACGCAGGGTAAGCTGCCTGTTGATGCTTACAGTAGGGAGTTTGGAAACCTCGCCTGCTATGCTACAGAAGAAGTGTCCACGGGCGCTAAGAAGCAGGCTAGGTTCCGGAAGGGTCTCCACCCTAAGTTGCATCGTGATCTCCACCTGCATCATTGTGATACTTTCCAGGCTCTTGTGAACAAGGCCATTAATGCAGAGACAGCTCAACTCACTTACGAGGAGTCTCGTAAGCACAACCGTGATCTGGGTTCTTCCTCCCGCTCTGGCTCTCAGAAGCGACGGATTTGGATTCCGAACTCGGCTCTTCCACCTCGATATGCACCGAGGCCATCCTATGTGGCGCCTCAACCAACTCAGCAACATGCTCCACTCAGGCCTATTAGTGGACCACTTGCCAACGTAGGTCCACGTCCTACCTCAGGAACTTGCTTTACCTGCGGAGAACCAGGACACTATGCACGTGACTGCCCTCAGTCCAGTTATGCTCCACCCCAGTCTGCGAGGTCTGTTGGCCGTGAAAAGCCATCAGTCAAGATGATCAGTACCAAGCCAGCCTCCATTGAATGAGCATGTGTGCACCATGTCTCAGCTTCAGAAGTTCAAGATGATCCCGATGTCGTACTGGGTACACTTCTTGTCAATTGTCACCCAGCTTCAGTTCTGTTTGATACTGGAGCATCCCACTCCTTCATATCTGAAGGTTACGCTCGGTTGCACGACATGTCATTTTGTGATATGCCAACTCCATTAATAATCCAGACTCCTGGTTCCAAATGGCAAACCTCCAAGGTAAGCCATGGTAACGAAATCCCTGTTGATAGACTGGTTTTCCTTGCTTCTTTGATATCTCTCAAGTCCTCAGATATTAACATCATCTTGGGTATGGACTGGATGACAGCTCATCATGCCAAGATTGATTGTTACACCAGATCTGTTCAACTTACACATCCATCTGGCAAAATAGTCACTGTCTCCACTAGAGTTGCAAGGCGTCAACTCTATTCTCTTAATGCCAGCCCTCTTCCAGACCTTGGAGATATTCCGGTAGTCCGTGACTTCCCGGATGTCTTTCCAGAAGAACTGCCAGGTGTCCCACCTGACAGAGATGTAGAGTTTGTCATAGAACTTATCCCAGGAACTGTTCCAATCTCTAGGAGACCATACAAGATGGCACCTTTGGAGTTAGCCGAGCTTAAGAAACAACTCGATGAATCCTTGCAAAAGGGTTTCATCCGTCCTAGTTCTTCTCCCTGGGCTTGCCCCGTTCTCTTCGTCAAGAAGAAGGATGGTTCAGATCGAATGGTTGTAGATTATCGTCCCGTTAATTTGGTCACGATAAAGAACAAGTATCCGCTCCCCAGGATCAACGACCTGTATCATCAGCTCGCTGGATCCTCAGTCTTTTCCAAGATGGATTTGAGGTTAGGCTACCACCAAATCAAGATCAGAAATGGGGACATCCCCAAAACGGCCTTTGTCACTCGTTATGGTCAATACGAGTACACCGTGATGTCTTTCGGTCTAACCAATGCTCCAGCTACTTTCTCCCGCTTGATGAACTCGATCTTTATGGAGTACTTAGATAAGTTCGTCGTGGTTTATCTCGATGATATTCTTATTTACTCGAAGAATGAGGAAGAGCATGCCGAACATCTTAGGCTTGTGTTAGAAAAACTCAGAGAGCATCGTCTTTATGCCAAGTTCTCCAAGTGTGAATTTTGGTTGCCAGAAGTGACCTATCTGGGCCACGTAATCTCCGGTAAGGGCATTGCTGTAAATCCCGAGAGAGAGTCAAAGCCGTTCTCGATTGGACTCCACCCGAAACAGTCAAACAAGTTAGGAGTTTCCTTGGTCTAGCCAGTTATTGTCGCCGCTTCGTTGAAAACTTCTCCAAAGTGGCCAAACCCCTCACGGAGCTTCTCAAGAAAGATAAAAGGTTTGAGTGGACCCCACAGTGTGAGCACGGTTTTCAGGAACTGAAAAGACGCCTGACTTCTGCGCCCATACTCGTGCCACCGGATTTCACTAAGGACTTTGTTATCTATTGCGATGCTTCGCGTCAAGGACTAGGTTGCATTCTTATGCAGGATTGTCATGTGATTGCCTATGCATCTCGACAGTTGCATCCTCATGAGGAAAATTATCCTACACATGATCTGGAGCTTGCAGCCGTAGTCTATGCACTTAAGACCTGGTGACATTACCTTCTTGGTAACCGTTGCGAAATCTACACCGACCATCAGAGTCTCAAGTATATCTTCACCCAACCGGATCTGAATCTCAGACAGAGACGTTGGTTGGAGTTGATCTCAGATTACGACTTAGGAATCACCTACACCCCAGGCAAAGCCAATGTCATGGCTGATGCTTTAAGTCGTAAATCCTATTGCAACAACCTCATGTTGCAACATTGTCAACCGCCCCTCCATGAGGAATTCTGTAAGCTTAACCTTCACATAGCTCCTCATGGTTTCCTTTCTACCTTGGTGGCGAAACCTACCCTTACGGATCAGATCATAGAGGCTCAGAAGCATGATACGGGAATCTCTCGGATCAAGAAGAATATTTCCAAGGGAGTTGCTGGTTGTTTCTCCATGGATGAACGAGGTGTTGTTTACTTTGGTAACCGTTTGGTGGTTCCCAAATGTCAACAGATGCAGCAACTGATCCTTAAGGAGGCCCATGAATCCCCTCTCACGATTCATCCCGGTAGTACAAAGATGTATCAGGACCTACGCCAGAGGTTCTGGTGGACTAGGATGAAGAGAGAAATCGCTCAGTATATTGCCAACTGTGACGTTTGTCGTCGCGTTAAGGCAGAGCATCAAAGACCTGCTGGCACCCTTCAACCTTTAGCTATTCCCGAGTGGAAATGGGACAAAGTTGGTATGGACTTCATCACCGGCTTTCCCAGGACCAAGAAAGGAAATAATGCTATCTTCGTAGTCATTGATCGTCTTTCCAAAGTGGCTCACTTCCTACCTGTTCGAGAGAGTATCACTGCTAGTCAGCTCGCTGACTTATATATCTCCCGAATAGTGTCACTCCATGGTGTTCCACTAGAGATCAATTCAGACCGTGGCAGTCTTTTCACCTCTCATTTCTGGGAAAGTTTCCAAACTGCCATGGGCACCCATCTTTCTTTCAGTACCGCTTTCCACCCTCAATCAAGTGGTCAGGTGGAAAGGGTCAACCAAATTCTCGAAGACTTGCTTAGAGCTTGCGTTATCTCATTCGGTATGGATTGCGAGAAATGTCTTCCCTTTGCCGAGTTTGCTTATAATAATAGCTACCAATCCAGTCTTAAGAAAGCACCCTTCGAGATCCTGTATGGACGAAGATGTCGAACACCTTTGAACTGGTCAGAAACCGGTGAAAGACAATTCTTTGGACCGGATATGATCCAGGAGGCGGAAGAGCAAGTTCGCATCATTCGTGAGAATTTGAAAACAGCCCAATCTCGTCAAAAGAGCCAGTATGACCGTCGTCATAAGGAAGTGGCTTATGAAGTTGGCGACAAGGCTTATCTGCGGGTCACTCCTTTGAAGGGTACCCATCGTTTCGGTATCAAGGGCAAGTTGGCTCCTCGTTACATCGGTCCTTTTCGCATTCTCGCTAAACGAGGAGAGGTTGCCTACCAGTTGGAACTACCCCCACATCTTTCTCGAGTTCATGATGTTTTCCACGTCTCTCAACTCAGGCGTTGCTTCTCGGATCCCATCCGCGGAGTGGACCATGAAACGCTTGATCTCCAAGATAACCTCACTTATCGAGAGTACCCCATTCACATTCTGGATCAAGCAGAGCGTGTCACTCGATGTCATAACATCAAGTTTCTCAAGGTTCAGTGGTCTCATCATACCGAGAGAGAAGCTACTTGGGAGCAAGAAGATCGTCTTCGACTTGAGTACCCCGCTTTCTTTCCGCCAACTCCTGAATCTCGGGACGAGATTCCTTCGAGTGGGGGCAAGTTGTCACATCCCTAGTTTGGTATGGTCCTTGGTTTTCTTTGTGCATCATGTTTAATTTTCAAATGAAATTGAAATGGGGAAGTTGCAAACCCTAGCACCAAAGCAATTCAAATAGGTTCAAATTAAAAGTGGAATTTCAATGAACCCAAAATGCTTCTCAAAAATGTTCATGGTCTTTAGAAAATGTTGGGAACAACAACCAGAGGTGATGCACATTTTTCCTTCTCATTTTGGATTTTTGAATCAATGCTTAAATATTTGAATTGGAGCTATTTAAATTATATAAATATTTTTAATAGCTCCAAAAATGTTGGGAATTGGTGAGGGCCTCTAGAATATTATAACTAGATGCCACAATTATTTTCAACATTTATGGAAATGTTTTAACATTTCTTTAAAATACAAAACAAATGTCAGAAATAGAAAAAAGAAAAACAGAAGAAGGAAAAAGGCTTACCTGTCCTTACCTGGCGGCCCAGCTGGCCAGCCCACCTGGCGGCCCAGCCCACCAGGGGCAGGGAGGTCTTCCTCCTCCCGCCAGGAGGACGCCGAGCGCGTGGCCGACGCACGCCGGCGCACGCCAGGCCACCTCCTGCTTCCCGCCGCTGCCACGACGCCCTGGACCTTCCCTCGCGTCGCCACGCATTTCCCCGACCCCCCTCTCACTCCCTCTCGCTCCTACCCCTCCTCTGTCCTCTCCCCGCAGCGCCACCGAGCGCAGCCGACGCCATCGCTCGCCGTTGCCGCGGCCACTGCCTCCCTCTCGCCCCCTGGACATGCCCAGGAGCTCCACGACGTCGTCTTCGTCATCTCCACCGAGCCAAGCGAGCCGGGGCGCGCCATAGCGACGTCATCACCATCATCTTCAACCTCTCGGCCGTCGAGATCGTCGGCCCCGTCCGTCGTCTCCGACTTGTCCCCGAGCCCGCTGACCATCCTGCCGCCTCCGCTGTGAGATTCTACGTCTATCCCCCCTCTTCCCGAGCTCGTTTACGCCCCATAGCCATCGCCCCCTTGTCGACCGAACCGCGCCGCCGCCCAAGCTCGTCGCCGGCGAAGCCCCGGTGACCAAATGGCCCCGCGCGTGCGTCCATTGCACTCGCAACGACCCGTGGAGCAACGCTAGTGCGAGAGCCAGCTTGTTTGCAAGCCGCAGCGCTAACCCCGCACCCACCCGAACTCCGGCCGCCGCACTCGTCGTCGCCGGCGCCACTCCGGCCACTCCCCGGCCGCGCCACCACCACCGTTGGATGCGGACGAGCGCCCGCATCCCGTAGCTGCACTCCGCGCACCAAATGGCACCCTGTAGCGCATTTCCGTGCCGCGCCGCCGCGCCCGGACTCGCCGGCGGCTAAACGCCGGCGGGCTGACCGTGTTTGACCCCCACAGCCCCGTTGACCTCTCCCCTCTCTCTCAGTGACATGTGGGCCCGGCCCTGTTAGGTTTTTTGTTAAGATTAGTTTAACAACTAATTATCCCTGATTAATTAAATGGGTCACTGACGCGTGGGCCCAACCGCATTAATTAAACCAGATTAGGTTTATTCTTAGATTAAGATTAACCACAGACACTGACGTGTGGGCCCCACACGTCAGGTTTGACCTGGTCAGCCTGCTGACGCCTCTGTGACGTCATGGTGATGCAGTATTTGTTTTTCTAGATTTTAAATAATTCAGAGAATTTCAGAAAATAGTTAAAACTTCAAAAATTCATAGTAATTCAACCGTAACTCCAAATCAAATAAATTATATATGAAAAATTATCAGAAAAATGCAAGGAATCCATTTATGCCAGTTTCATGCATGAAAAAAACAACTTATACCTACTGTATAAGTGAAAACGTAATAATGGCATGTTATATACTTAAATTAGGGTTTGCATATGAACCCTTGGTTCATATGGACTTCAACCAAATTGATGCTAGATGCATTAGGGCAAATCATAGCATTTTTGAATGTTATCTTCATGCATCATATTGTTGCATATGGTTGTTTATTGATTGCCGGCACCGTTCCCTCTCGATAGGTTCTACTCCGGAAGGTGTCCCGAGTACCTGTCTGAGGAGCAGTGCTTCTTCGTGGATCTATCAGGCAAGCAAACCCCCTTGAGCATCTCGATAAAGTCCCACTCTCTCGCTCCTGCTCCTTTTACTGCATTAGGACAACAACGATTCAAACTGCTACTTCCTGCTGCGGTAGCTGAACCCATTCCTCTGCATGACCTGTCATTGCCACAGTAAATAGTTGAAACCCACTAGCATGAGTAGGAGTTGCTTGAGCCTTGTTGTGCCTGCTCATCCATGCTTGTTTTCTTTATGCCAGCTATGCTTAGAGTTGTGTCAGGTCTGATTCATCGGGAATGAATCGGAGTGGTGAACATGTCCTACCGGTAAAGGCTAAGTGTGTGAACACGTTTTGGTAAAGGTAGTGATGAGAGGTCATGTAGGAGTACATGGTGGGTTGTCTCATTGGAACCGTCCTTAAGCACTGAGTTCTGTGTATGTTATCCAAGTCCAGTTACTACCACACATTGGGTTCCGGTTATCCGGCCCCTCTCGGCTTATTAACCCACTTGATCTCTGTCCAGGAGTTGCAACTAGTTTCTGGCGTTTGTAGGTAGTGCTACTTGTCTACCAGGTGGTGTCCGACGGGACGGGCTTGGGACAGACTAGGCACTGTGGCACGGTGTACCAAGTGGCACCCGGATGGTGGGCTTGGGAACCCTGCACACATCGTTTGGGGCCGTGAGCGACACCCCGGCCGGATCTCCTTGCGGATGGAACCCGAATAGGCGATAAACCTGGACGAGAGACTTGTGTGGTTAGTCAGGTCGTGGCCGACACCTCCGCCCGGCTTCCGCTTGAAGGTTGCCGAGGTACATGACGTGTACAGGGCTATAAGTGGCGAGAGCGTGTGTGAAGAAGTACACCCCTGCAGGGTCAATATTATCTATTCGAATAGCCGTTTTCCTCGGATATGGAAACTTGGAGGACTTACATAGTACATAGACAACTTGAAGTGGATACCCTAAAATACGCAAGATAAGCGTGAGTGCTATGGATGGCCTTCTCGAAGGAAGACGGGAACGAATCCATAGTGGAGTATTGATATGGTGAATTTGTGGACTCGTGTGCGTCTTCTCACCTCAAAGAAGTTTCTGATACTCGTAGTATAGATTAGCCATTGAGTCAAAGCTGGCTTGCTGCTGTTAAACTCCACCCCCCCCCTTTGTTGATAATGATGCATATGTAGATAGTTCTGAAGTAAGACTTGCTGAGTACCTTTGTACTCACGTTTGCTTATTTATGTTTTGCAGTTGGTTACACTAGTGGCTTCGACGAGTAGCTTGTATCCCAGCTACGATCTTGTACCTTGGGAGGGTCGTGTTTAGTCAGGCTTCTTAGTCTTTTCCTTTTGTAGTTGTCTGTACTCAGACATGTAATGCTTCCGCTTGTTGCTTGTATGCTCTGAATGATGGGTCATGTGACCCCTATTTGTATTTATGCTATGTGGCTCTTCTGGGCCTTTATCTATATGAGTTTGAGTTATGTTGTGATGCCATGATGTACCGCACATACATGCATGTTATGCGTACGTGTAACGTGTATTGCTATGTGTGGGATCCGACAATCTAGTTGTTTATCCTTCGCAGCCTTTCTTATGGGGAAATGTAGTCTAGTGTTCCTCGAGCCATAGTAGTCCGCTACAGCCCGGTTCACCAGAGTCCTGCTAGCCCAGTACTACTGTTCAGGACACTTGACTGGCCGGCATGTGTTTCACTTCGTCCCTATGTCCGTCCCTTCGGGGAAATGTCACATGGTGATCTCCGGAGTCCTGCCTAGCCTGCTACAGCCCGGGATCCCCGGAGTCCTGATAGCCCAGTGCTACAGCCCGGAATCACTCGTTGATGACCGACATGTTCGATGCGATTCATGTATGCCTGTCCCCATAGGTCCGTGCCGCTTTGGGTTCACGACTAGCCATGTCGGCCCGGGTTCTCTGTCATATGGATGCTAGCGACACTGTCATATACGTGAGCCAAGATGCGCAAACGGTCCCGGGCCAGGTAAGGTGGCACCCGTGGGAATACCGTGCGTGAGGCCGCAAAGTGATGTGACGTGTTACATGCTAGATCGGTGTGACTTGGGATCGGGGTCCCGACACCGGAGAAGAGAGAAACTTGTGATCGCCCAACGTGATAGAAATATCCGGAACAATAGCGCTTGCACTCATGAATTTTCCCGGAGAAACAACAGACAACTGCCTAGGCAAATCTTGCAAAGGCAACTCATGCTTAGAAACAAATGGCCTCGAGATGAAACAATGCGAAGCACCCGTGTCAAAAAGAACTTTTGCAGGAATATCATTAACAGGAAGGTTACCCATTATCACATCTGACGAATCCTCTGCCTGAGCTGCGTTCATCAAGTTGACCTTGGTGGACTTGGGGTTATGCTTGACCACAACTGTACTTGCCGATCTGACAGGAGGAGGAGGAAGACGCCTCTGGTTGAAACACTTGTTGGCATAGTGACCCTTCTGTTGGCACTTGTTGCACGTGACCTCTGAGAGTGGACGGTGGTACGGAGCACTCGATCTTGAAGCTTGAGACGAAGTCTTGTTCTGAAAGCCTGGGTTGGGTGGGTGGGACGAACCACTGCCACCTTTGCTCTTATGCTGATACGGCTGACGGAATGGAGGAGGAGGAAGCCAATACTTCTCCTGCTTGGCCACTTGAGTAGAGGAAGAAGACGTAGTGTCTCTGACTCGCTTCCTGGAAGCATCACACCTTAGCTGAGCAGCCTCTTGCTTCAGTGCCATGTTGTAGAACTCATCGTATCTCAGCGGCTCGAAGAGGACAAGAGCGAGCTGAATTTCTTCGCGAAGACCACCCCTAAACTGATAGATCATGCTCTTCTCATCAGGAACATCCTGCTTGGCAAAACGGGCGAGCTTCTGGAACAACTTTATGTAGTCATAGACAGACAAAGAGCCTTGCTTCAGATTGCGGAATTCTTCACGTTTGCTTTCAGTCACACTTTGAGGAATGTGATGAGCGCGGAAATCACGACGGAAATCATCCCAAGTGATCAAACGCCCACCTCTGGAATCCCGGTACTGCTGAAACCACTCTGCAGCCTGATCCTTGAGCTGGAAAGACGCGAACTTGACGAAATCTTCAGGTCTGACATTGCTACATTCAAAATGCTTGCCCAGATCGACTAACCAATCATCAGCATCGGTAGCCTCAATGCAGTTACTGAACGTCTTTGGACCATTTGCGAGGAACTGATTCAGAGTTGCAAAATGGTTCTGGTTGTTGCCTTGATTCCCTTGACTGCCTTGATTGCGCTCTTGGATGATTTGCATGATCAGCTGAGTATTTGCATTAGTAGCAGCCATCACAGCTTGCCATGCTTCCGGAGGAGGCGGAGGTGGAGGCGGGTCTTGATTCTGGTTCTGACTGATGCTCTTAGCGGGAGCCATCCTGAAGAGGTTGACCACCATTAGCACACAAATAGAGAAATATTGAAGGTGAATCCAACGGAATGAAAAATTGCAACATAAAGTCTTCACATCCGAACAAAATGAACGAATGCACTTCTCTTGAAGTGGTCACATATTCCTAAATTGCGAAGCCACGAAGAATCAGGTAGAAGAGGTACATCAACGAGGGATGGAATCAACATATGACGTCGAAGAAGAACGAATACCACAACTCGAAATAAAACCAAGGGTTGTCTTGCGGAATAAGCCGGAACAAACACATGATAGAAATTTCGTCCGAAGTGTTCGTGGTAGGACCTACACGGGCTCGACCGTATAGCACCATCATGTACAAGGCAGTGCACATGACATATGAAGCGTCCCCGAGTCATCATAGCCAAGGACTCTTTAAGACACAACGAGACCACTGTAAAATCGACCGTGAATAGGCGAACCACTAGACGTCGAACCCCAATTTCATATCACATATCTGTTGGAAAGATATCCTAAGGCTACTTGAATTCCCACCTATGAAATTCCCGAAACTTTCCGGTTATGCAATCAGGTGTTGGGGATACAGGGGAAGCATAATATCTCACCCAAGCTAGCAAATCCTACATCCAGCTGCATCCATCCTTCAACACATAACCAAGAAACCTTCGGAAACCATCTATCTCAACCTTCGAAAAGCATCCGTTATACAAGTTATGGCGATACTCCCGAACTCCCGCCCCAGTACTGGGTGGCGTCGAGGTTATCTCACCAACGAACTGCATAAAGGAGATTTTCGATGTCGCGCACATATCTCAAGTATGCCAGAATTGCAACGATAGAATTATGATGACAACACCTCAGAGCTCAACTCCCCGGGACACTTCCACTAAACCCCTGACAGGAGGCACCAAGACAGTATTCTCATCATAAGCCATCGGAACAAAACTAAGATACTCGCGTGATCCTAAATTTTTTCTTAGTGAAATTTGAGAAGAGAAGAGTCAAAACTCTATGTCAGGATGCCTTACCAGAGCGATGAGGAGACTGGGAAGTACAAAGAATTCCTAAGCTCTCCGATATATAATTCCTAAGGACTCAAAACATTTTTCTAGACACAACTCGGCTGCTAAAAACGATCAAGCAATAGGGCTCCTAAGGTCGGGGAAGGCTCTGATTACCAACTTGTAACGCCCTCGATGCGGCTATGTCTCCCACGTGTCGAGGCACGACTTAGAGACATAGGCGCATTGAAAGCAATGTCGCAAGTCGGGAATCATTACACAACCCATGTACATATATAATATAAAGGGGAATAATAGCATAGTTGGCTTACACTCGCCATGTCACATCAAAGTACATAAATAACATCCATCATACAATCACTCATGGCCCGACTACGGCGCCAAAATGGAAAAGACCCCCAACAAGCGACTAGGCCCTGAATCTAACCCCGAAATAGGCATCCCTACTGATCATCAGGAAAAGACACATAGTATCGCTGAGAGTCCTCGTCGTACTCCCACTTCAGCTCGAGCACGCCATCCGGAGAAGTGTCATCGGTCCCTGCATCTGGTGTAATAGTAATCTGTGAGCCACAAAGGACTCAGCAATCTCGCACCCTCGCGATCAAGACTATTTAAGCTTAATAGGTAGGAAAGGGGTAATGTAAAGTGGAGCTGCAGCAAGCGACTAGCATATATAGTGGCTAACTTATTCGCAAAGTAGAGCGAGAAGAGGAGGCAAAGCACGAGCGGAAACTATATAGAGCAGCCTACGCAAACACAACTCCAACGCCGTGTCCACTTCCCGGACTCCGCCGAGAAGAGGCCATCACAGCAACACACTCAGTTGATTCATTTTAATTATTTAAGGTTCAAGTTATCTACAACCGGACATTATCAAATTCCCATCTGCCCATAACCGCAGGCACGGCTTTCGAAAGATCAATCCCTGCAGGGGGTCCCAACTTAGCCCATAACAAGCTCTCACGGTCAACGAAGGAATAGACCTCCACCCAGGACCCACCGATCAGACTCGGTATCCCGGTACAACAAGATGATTCGATAGGTCAAAACTAGTCCAGCAACACCGCCCGAATGCGCCGACAAATCCCGATAGGAGCTGCACATATCTCGTTCTCAGGGCACACTCGGATGAGACATCCTACGAGTAAAACCAACCCTCAAGTTGCCCCGAGGTGGCCCCGCAGTCTACTCGGTCGGACCAACACTCAGAGGAGCACTGGCCCGTGGGGGGCTAAAAATAAAGATGACCCTCGGGCTCCGGAAACCCAAGGGAAAAAGAGGCTAGGTGGCAAATGGTAAAACCAATGTTGGGCATTGCTGGAAAAGCTTTAATCAAGGCGAACTATCAAGGGGTTCCTATTATAGCCCAACCGCGTAAGGGACGCAACAATTCGGGAACATAACACCGATATGACGGAAACTAGGGCGGCAAGAGTGGAACAAAACACTAGGAGAGAGGCCGAGCCTTCCACCCTTTACCAAGTATATAGATCAATAAAGATAACATAGCAATATAATGATATCCCAACAAGTAAATAAATGTTCCAACAAGGAACGGCTCCAATCTTCACCTGCAACTAACAACGCTATAAGAAGGGGCTGAGCAAAGCGGTAACATAGCCAATCAATGGTTTGCTAGGACAAAGGTGGGTTAGAGGCTCAATCATGGCAATTGGGAGGCTGACAAGCAAGTGGTAGGCATCATAGCAATGGCAAAGCAAAAGAGCGAGCAAACTAGCACAGCAAAGATAGTAGTGATTTCAAGGGTGTGATCATCTTGCCTGCACAGTTGTCAGAATTGACCGGATCCTCAAAAGCAAACTCAACGGGCTCCTCGTTAGCGAACTCGTCTCCCGGCTCTACCCAACAACACAAACAAGCAACAAGGATACAATCAACCACGTGCAAGGGCAACCAATAACATGCAAAGATGATATGCTATGCGGGATGCGATGCGGGATGCAAAATGCAAGACGTGACAGGAAATGCATGAACCTGGCTTCAACTTGGAAAACCAAGTGTGCCACTGGATAGAGGGGAAGAAATCCCCTGAAAACGATATAAAGATCATGGCAATCGGATCTACGGTTTAGAAATGGCAAGCGATTTACTAAACGAACCGGTCTGCGATTTACAGCAAGTAGGCTCCTAAATGCAACGAAATGAACATGCTACAGCCACCCAACATGAAAACAAATTGCATGACAGTGATGTACTCAAGAAGCTTAACAAATCACCAGGACTGAGGCATAGGCAAATTCATCCATTAAGGGCTTCAAACAAGCATGGCAAAACTGAATAAGCAAAACAGATTTCAGACTTAGCGAAATTAACGCTAGTCTGAAATTTCAGACCACAATGCTCTCTTCGGAGCAGCAAAACAACATGAAGCAAAACCTGAACATGGCAAGTAAGAGCATGGCATGGAGCTACTCAACAAGCTTAACAAAACACCCAAAATGACCTGGGGCCAAAAGGGTTCACAAAATACTCTACCGAGCACACGAACATCGATGAAACACAATCAGTTTTCAGACTTAGTGAAAACTGGGACATGCTGAAATAATAACTCACGGAGGCATGTAAACGAGCTCGATGCACTCACTACGGGGCAAGTCATGGCAAGGCAAGCATATAACCATAAAGAAGGCACAAAATTCTAGCTATACATGGCAAGAACAAAGACATAGCATGCATGGATCACTAGCAATAACTCCGGCAAAATCGCAAAAGAGTTCGCGATCTGCCCAAAACAACAACTATGCAAAAGTTGAGCTCGATTGAGTCAACCTACGGTGCTCCAACATAACAAGTAAAGACATGGATGGATTAAGCACAACAAGCATAACAAACCACTCTTACTGATCATCCTCAAAAGAGGCACGGATCACTAGGAAACAAGCTGGACATATAGCATCGTGAACTAAAACATCCCAGACTTAGTGATTTTCACTAAGTCCCTGAAATCAGTAAACTCAGGTACCCTACTTCGCAAGCTTGCACAAGACAACAAACACATCCTAAAAATGCATGGGAGGAACCTCTGGGAAGAAGACAACATGCTTAACAATTCATCCCAAAGTGGCACAGGCATATCATGCACGGATTAAACATGGCAAAAATGACAAAAGTGCATGATGAACTAACGGATCTGCAATTTAACTCATGATGCCTCCTTCCAACAGCATTTTGGGCACCAAAATGACCTCAAATGCAAATGATGCAATGGAATGAAATGATGTACTCGTCGAGACGAAGATTTTGATATATCATATGCCCAAATCGGAGCCACGGATGCAAAGATATGGCAGGTCAAAGGTAGCATAAAATTCTGGAAAGTTAGGTCAAAAGTCAACCCTAAAAAAATAGATCTCAGATCTGATCCGGACACTATAGCGCACTGTAGCTCGCCGGCGCGCGGAATCCGAGGCGGCAGCGCAGTCCGCCGGAGACGACGAAGACGGCGGCGGCCGGGGTTGGGGCGCCAGATCCGGTCGCTCCTCGACCGGATCTGGCCGGAGAGGGAGCTGGCGGCGGGGGCGACGCGCGAGGCGAGGCGAGGCGGCGGCGATGGTGCCCGCGGCGGCCGGCGAGGGGCGGCGTAGAGGCGGGCAGCGGCGCCGGTGGCCGGAGCCGGGAAGGGCGGTGGCGCGACGCGGAGGGAGGCGCGAGGAGTCTGCGGGCTCGCGGGGGCCCCTCCTGGGCCTCCCGGGCCGGGACGGCGGCGGCGGTGGCGGTGCCCACGTGGCAGGCGGCGGTTGGCCGAGGGGCGCGGCGGCGGACGCGTCCGGCTGGGGGCGGCGTGTCCGTCGGTGCGGGGAGGTTTGTTTTTTTAGGAGGAGGACGGGGAGGAAGACGAGATCCGAAATGGGGGGTGTTTAAATAGGCATAAGTGGAGCTAGGAGAGTCCAAATGAGGTGCGGTTTTCGCCCACACGATCGTGATCGAACGACCGAGACGATGGAGCTGAGTTTGGTGGGTTTTGGGCCAAAATGGAGGGGTGTTGGGCTGCACACACACGAGGCCTTTTCGGTCCCTCGGTTAACCGTTGGAGTATCAAACGAAGTCCAAATGACCCGAAACTTGACACGCGGCCTACCGGTAGTAAACCAAGGCCGCATGGCAAGTCTCGGCCCAATCCGGAAATGTTTAATCCCCACACACGAAAGAAAGCTAGAAATGGCCACCGGAGGAGAACGAAGCGCCGGAATGCAAAACGGACAACGGGGAAAATGCTCGAATGCATGAGATGAACATGTATGCAAATGCAATGCACGTGATGACATGATATGAGATGCACGAAAACAAAAACAACACACGGAGACAAAGACCCGAACCCGAGAATTAAATATAACTTAATGTCGGAAACAGCAAGAGTTGGAGTATAATTCGGGAAGGTTACATATGGGGCGTTACACCTGTAATGCTCCTTTATAATCACCCAGTTACGTTGTGACGTTTGGTAGAACCCAAAGTGTTCCTCCGGCAAACGGGAGTTGCATAATATCATAGTCATAGGAACATGTATAAGTCATGAAGAAAGCAATAGCAACATACTAAACGATCGAGTGCTAAGCTAATGGAATGGGTCATGTCAATCAGATCATTCAACTAATGATGTGATCCCGTTAATCAAATAACAACTCTTTGTCCATGGTTAGGAAACATAACCATCTTTGATTAACGAGCTAGTCAAGTAGAGGCATACTAGTGACACTCTGTTTGTCTATGTATTCACACATGTATTATGTTTCCGGTTAATACAATTCTAGCATGAATAATAAACATTTATCATGATATAAGGAAATAAATAATAACTTTATTATTGCCTCTAGGGCATATTTCCTTCACAAAGCCCATAGACTTCCAATTCAAAGCATGAACCCAAAGACTACTGCCTCCATCCGTGCTCAATTAGTCTCACATCGCTAATTTCCAAGCGTAGACACCATCTCAAATAAGGCCCTGTTTGGTTTATAAATTCTAGGACTTTTTCTAGTCCCAACTAAAAAGTCTCTCCCTGTTTGTTTTCAGGGACTAAAAAGTCCCTAGTCCCTCCCTAGAGGTTATTAAATGACATGTAAAAGACCATGTTACCCCTAGTATACAGAAAAATAACAACCAAACAACACCATGGGGCGGCGAGGCAATGGGTGCAGGGAGGGGCATTGTTGAAAAAGTCCCAAAAAAGACTCTCCTTGAGAGTCTTCTTCATTTAGTCAAAAAAAAGCAACTTTTAGTCCCTAGTAGTCCCTCCTATTTGGTTAAAAAGTCTCTAAGAGAGACTTTTTCTAGTCCCTACATCAAAAAGTCCCTGGAAACAAACACCCCTTAACTATCCCTCCCATTCCCTAACAGTTGGCCTGGTCGTGCGCGCCTTTCACTCCTACTACGGAGAGAACGTATCCTGTTCTACGACTTCACTCGTGCAACTGCTGCTCTGGTGGAATCTGCGCCACTGGATGGAAAACGGATGGCAGGATGTTATCATCAGGTGGTCGCTGGTACAATTTACATAAGGGACCTTGTAAAACCACCGTCTCCTTCCTCTGTTCTGTTAAGTTTATGTACCTGCTCAAGGTCCAGCTAGGTTTAATTAAAGAAATCGGGCGAATCTCTCTCTCTCCCTCTCCCTGTACCTCTTGCTCCTAACCATGCAGTGCATCCTGTGTTGAAGCATCAGCGCCGAAGAACAAAATCATAATGTCTTTCCCCGAATACGTTTGAAAGGTGGGGGGCTTTGCCCCTTGCTTGTACCATCCCCTGATCTCTATTACTTCTCTGATCATCAATAAAAAGAAAAATGATTCAGGTGGGGGCCTTTGCCCCCCCCCCCCCAGTTTACAGTTTATGTGCGAGATTCAGCCATAATGGTAAAGTTTAACCACTAATTACTAATGTCATAGTGGAAAATAGATTAGGGGATGTGCACCAGCTTTATATAGGGGATTCAGACTGTGGACTGATTGACTCATTTTCTAGATGACTAGAAAGAGTGGACAGGAGTTATGTAAATCTGTAGTTGCTTCTTTTTCTTCCTTTTGCAAGGGATGCTTTAGATTATTGAGAATCAATGGATCTGCGGTTATTTTGTGGAAAAGAATGATACTTCCATGGTCTGATTATTTCTATGGCAGAATTAAGAGATGCTCTTGTATGGCAGGGTTAATAATTACATATCAAGTGCCATATTGTCTGGAGAAGTTGCAGTAAGGCTTCAAGATGTACTTAAGTAGTTTCATCTAGGCTACAATTGTCTCGGGGAAGCTGTACTAATGTAGTGAGGCTAATTATCAAAGCAGGATATGTACTGTAAAAACTCCAGAAAATTTGATAGGATCATCTATAAATTTCTGTTCACCACTGTCATAAACCCAGTCTGACTCAAACATTGTGCACATACATATGATGTAATATACTTATCTCATAAGAATAGCTTTGTTCTACACAACTATCTTCAATAGAAGGGCCACTTTGCTCTGTTTTGGCGTTTTCCAACTCTTGTATCTGCCTTTTGTCTGTACAAACATACATCGACCGCTTACTACAAGAGATGCTTTACACACTGAAACTTCGAAATTTCAATATATATTGGCATACGAAATAGCTTAAGGCTTAATCACCATCCAGCTCCAAGCTTGCTGAAAGAGACAAAGTGGATGCAACTACAACAGTAGCTTGTACAACAATTTATTTTCTCTAGAGATGAGCTTGCAGCTGAACATGCAGACAATACCTGAAAAAAAGGAACATCAAGTATTTTCAGATGCATATCCAAGACGAAAGGTCAAAAAAATTAGGACATCTAGTTGGCTAAAGACCATTTGAACCATACTGCTTAAGATTTGCATGCCAGATCAGTATTGTTGATTTTAAAGTATTGTTAGAATGTAGATTGCAACAAGAACAAAAATTCAGGAATAAAATGGACATCCTTTCAGAAATTTCAGTTGGACATCAAAACTGCAGTTTCATTTTCAGACGAACAAAGTGAACCAGAAGAGAGACACAACAAATCTTACTTTACATACATATTCCCAAGACATCTCTTACACAATAGTACGAATAGGAGATCATACACATGATTCTTTAAGCTGCAGAAGATGTGCGGCTCCTTTGGCGATGGCTGCGCTGACGTTGACCGGACCTAAAGCACGGCGGTGCTACATAACATGCTCCCCGACGGCGCTGACGATGGCTGCTTGGTGAGGCGTTTCAGAGGATAGGAGGGCCACTGGTGATAGAACTAGGTAGGGTGGACCGGCGGATGGAGAGAGAGTGGCCGATGGAGCAAATTGCTAACCTTAGCTCAAAGATCGCCTAGTACAGGTACAGGAAGGAAATAAAGCAGAGGAAGGAGACGCTGGGATTTCTGAGGGAGTATTTGCGTAGTTAAATGGTTTTACAAGGTCCCTTATGTAAACTGTACCAGTGGCCACCTGATGATAACATCCCATCCATCAGTTTTCCATGCAGTGGCGCAGATTCCACCGGAGCAGCCGTAGCACGAGTTGAGCGGTAGCACAGGATATGGAGGGCGAAAGAGTTGGTACATGGTGGGTTGTAAGTTGAAGCCCATGTCAAAGCTTCCCGCCGTTTGGTGGATTATGCGGCGAGTGAGCCGGGCTTTGGCCTTTCAGGTCCATCCTTGAAAAAGGCTGGCGGGTGTGGTGGTATGGGGTATTATCTCCTGCCCTTGTCTTCCGATTTGTCTGCATGGGATAGGACCCATTTTAGGAATGTTCGGCGCGAGATCCAGCGCATGAAAAGAGAGCTGCAGGAGTTGCGTGAATCCCCAAATAGATCTGGCCCTGTGCATATTGAGCTCAAAATAATAGAAAGGCTCACCGAGCTATATCACAGAGAAGAAATTTTATGGCGCCAACGAGCACGTGTTGAATGGCTAATGCATGGAGATAAGAACACGTACTTTTTTCACCTACGGGCGAGTCGCAGAAGAAGGAAGAACCAGATCAAGGCTCTTCAGAGACCCAATGGCGAGCTCACAGAAAATGTTTCAGAGATGGAAAACTTGACTAACACTTTCTATAGGGACTTGTACACCTCGGAGGGAGTGCATGATATGGAACAGGTTCTTGAAACAGTTCCTACCAAAGTCACCGCAGCGATGAACGAGTCTCTGAATGCTCCATATAGCCAAGAGGAAGTCAAGGTAGCTCTATTTCAGATGTATCCCACTAAGGCTCCAGGTCCGGATGGTTTCCCGGCGCACTTCTTTCAGCACCACTGGGACACGTGTGGGGGAGATGTCACCTCGGTAGTCCTCCGGATTGTCAAAGGAACGGAATCAGCAGAGTGCATTAATGATACTATTTTGGTCCTGATCCCAAAGGTAAAAAACCCCACGCTACTTTCCCAATTTCGTCCAATTAGTTTGTGCAAAGTCTTGTATAAGATTGCGTCAAAGGTGATCGCTAACAGATTGAAGCTAGTCCTTCCTAAAATTATATCTGAGGAGCAGTCAGCTTTTGTCCCGGGACGTCTGATAACAGACAATATTATCACAGCATACGAGTGCTTGCATTTCATGAAGAGGAATAAGGCCAAGAAACACCAGTCCTGTGCGCTCAAATTGGACATGATGAAAGCATATGACAGGGTGGAATGGCCGTACTTGCAAGCTATAATGCTTAAACTAGGCTTCAGTTCCAGGTGGGTTGATATAGTAATGAGCCTGGTATCCACAGTTACTTTCTCGGTGATGTTCAATGGAAAGAAACTTCAAAGCTTTAAACCTTCACGTGGTATCTGACAAGGGGATCCGATTTCTCCATACTTGTTCTTGCTTGTAGCAGAGGGCCTTTCGTGCCTGTTAAAATCCAAAAGTGAGTCATCCAACTTGCGTGGTCTACAGGTTGCTCCTACGGCGCCGCCAGTGAGCCATCTCCTATTCGCTGATGACAGCCTGCTGTTCTTCAAGGCAAACAGTGTGGGGGCTAATGAGGTGTACCATGTTCTGGATACTTACTGTCAGGCGACGGGGCAACGGATAAACAATGCAAAATCATCCATATATTTCAGCAAGGGTGTTCCCGACTCGGTAAGACAAGAGGTTAAAGATATACTTCAAGTCCCAAATGAGACTCTCAATGAGAAATACTTGGGGATGCCTTCTGACATAGGGTGTTCAAAGAATGGAGCTTTTAAGTACCTTAAAGATCGACTGTGGAGCAAGGTTCAGGGCTGGATTGAACGCACGATCTCCTCGGCCGGAAAGGAAGTGCTAGTCAAGTCTGTGGCCCAAGGAGTGTTGGTTTTCTCTATGTCCTGTTTTAAGCTTCCCAGAGGTTTATGTGAACATCTCAATATGCTTATCAGGAAGTTCTGGTGGGGAAGTAAGGAAGGAAAAAGAAAGCCTCATTGGGTGTCATGGAAAACGATGACACAACCCAAGGGCATGGGGGGCTTAGGATTCAAAGGTTTTGAGCTCTTTAACCTAGCAATGTTGGCAAAACAAGCATGGAGACTATTGCAGAATCCCGAGACCTTGAGTGCACGTATTCTCAAGAGTATTTATTATCCCAACTCAGACATTCTTGAGGCCGCGCTGGGTGGTCACCCTAGCCAAGTGTGGCGTGCTATCATTGAAGGCAGGGACACCCTTCGGCAGGGGTTGATTAAAAGAATCGGGAACAGGGAAGCAACCGATATATGGAACCAGAACTGGCTCCCTAGAGAGGGAATGTTCCGCCCATATGGTAGTACAACACCGAATCCACCGGTTAGAGTTTCTGAGCTCATCCTAAGCGCTACGGCCTCCTGGAATAGACAGGTTATTCAAGATAATTTCATGCCAATCGATGCACAGGTTATCCTTGCGATTCCATTGTGTACCCATAACATACCTGACTTCTGTGCGTGGCATTATGAGAAGCACGGAGTCTTTTCGGTTAAGTCAGCTTACAAGATGCTGGTCGCAACAAAGTTAAGAAGGGAAGCATGGCTTGAGGGAGCGGCCGGAACCTCAAATGCAGTTGCAGAAGAGGGATCTTGGAAAAGATTGTGGAAGACGGAAGTTCCGGGGAATATTCGTATGTTTTTATGGCGCCTATCAAAACACTCTTTGCCAACAAATGATGTGAGGGCACATCGCCACATGGCTGACTCCGATCAATGTAGCTTATGTGGAGCGCGGGACTCTTGGCGCCATTCTCTGTTGGAGTGCTCATCTTCAAGAAGTGTGTGGGCTCTAATGGAGGAGGATATCACACATAAAATCATAGAGAACAAGGAACCAAGCGCAAGACAATGGTTGTTTTCACTGATGCAATTGTTATCACATGAGCACTTCGTCCTTACTGATGTCACTCTTTGGGAAATTTGGCACGCACGACGCAAGGCTATCCATGAGTCCATCTTTCAGAGTCCCCAAGCTACTCACAGTTTCGTTATCAGGTTCATTGCTGAACTAGATGCACTGAAGCCCAATGATCTGGGGAGGGAAAATGCTCCGGGACCAGGCCACACTGGCTAGCGTCGGCCAAAGAGGCCACCAGCGGGTAGTTGCAAAATTCACGTGGATGCTGAAGTAGTGACAAGAAGAGGAGGATCAGCAGCGGCTGTTTGCAGGGACCAGTGGGGAAACTTTATGGGCAGCTCCGCTTTGGTTATTGAAGGGGCGGTAGACCCGGCCACCCTTGAGGCAGTGGCATGTCGGGAAGCACTGTCCTTGGCTGAAGATTTGGGCATCGCGAGCTTTGTTGTGGCGTCGGACCGCAGCCAAGTTGTATCGGATATCAACAGGAGATCACACAGGATTTACGGAGCGATTGTTGAGGAGATAACCATAAGATCATCCAATTTTCAATGTAATTTTACGTTTGAGAGTCGTGCTGTGAATTATGAAGCACATAGATTAGCCAAGTTCTCACCTGCTAGAGGTCCGGGGCGCCATGTGTGGTTTGGAGTGCCTCATGACCAAAGTTGTATCCCACTCCATGTGGATTTTCATGAATAAAACTTGGTTTTACCCCTCAAAAAAAATCTCCTGCCCAAACCCACGCTTATGTGGTCCGTGTCATTCCTCGGCCCAGAGCATTAGGGGATTTTCTTGGAAACTCGTGATGTATGCATTTCTATTAGGGTCGTATGATATGGTTAGGATTCTGACAGATATGTCTTCATACCGTCGAAAATTTACGGTATATGCACTTAATTATGACCTCCCCTGCGGGATCATCATGTGATCCGCTTAAAAAATCCCATATGAATAAATCTAAAAAATATCTTATATGCAAATGACTATATTTTTCAGATTTCAAGTTTCGATAAAATCACAACTGGTCTTTGATATGTGCAAAATAAAAACATTGTCTTCAAACCTGGAATGCTATTCTAATTCCCTAGTTTTGTATATAAAAAAACAGCTAACAACGAATCAACAAACTTTTCCAGCAAAATTTGTTGTTAAATTACTTACTCAAATATGTACATGTCAGATCTTTTTTTGGATATTAAAAAAATTCTCGAATACGCATGAGTGTGCGTATCTTATATTAAGAGAAGGAAAGGGGGAAGACACCCCAGCCACAGTTATTTACAAAACGTTTTACAATGTCGTCCACCCCATCTCATCCTAGCGGATTACCCCCCCCCCCCCCCTCACTCCGCCCGTCTACTCCTATGAAGTTGAGTCGAATGTCTTTGTGTAGAATGAAGAAAATATGCCCTAGAGGCAATAATAAAGTTATTATTTATTTTCTTATATCATGATAAATGTTTATTATTCATGCTAGAATTGTATTAACCGGAAACTTGATACATGTGTGGATACATAGACAAAACATTGTGTCCCTAGTATGCCTCTACTTGACTAGCTCGTTTATTGAACATGGTTATGTTTCCTAGCCATAGACATGTGTTGTCATTTGATGAACGAGATCACATCATTAGGAGAATGATGTGATGGACAAGACCCATTTGTTAGCTTAGCATTGTGATTGTCGGTGTCAAAACCGGTGGATCTCGGGTAGGGGGTCCCGAACTGTGCGTCTAGGCCGGATGGTAACAGGAGGCAGGGAACACGATGTTTTACCCAGGTTCGGGCCCTCTTGATGGAGGTAAAACCCTACGTCCTGCTTGATTAATATTGATGATATGGGTAGTACAAGAGTAGATCTACCACGAGATCAAGAAGGCTAAACCCTAGAAGCTCGCCTATGGTATGATTGTTGTCTATGGAGTTGATGAAGTTGTCCTACGGACTAAAACCCTCCAGTTTATATAGACATGGATAGGGTTAGGGTTACATAGAGTCGGTTACAATGGTAGGAGATCTTGAATATCCGCACCGCCAACCTTGCCTTCCACGCCAAGGAAAGTCCTATCCGGACACGGGACGAAGTCTTCAATCTTGTATCTTCACAGTCCAGGAGTCCGGCTGAAGGTATAGCCCGGCTACCCGAACACCCCCTAATCCAGGACTCCCTCAGTAGCCCCTGAACTAGGCTTCAATGACGACGAGTCCGGCGCGCAAATTGTCTTCGGCATTGCAAGGCGGGTTCCTCCTCCAAGTCCTTCATAGAAGATTGTAAACACCAAGAGTAGTGTTCGGCTCTGCAAAATAAGCTTCCACATATTGCCATAGAGAGAATAATATTAACACAAATCAAATCTGCTGACGTATTCCGCAGTGCGCTATCACACCACGACAAGTCTTTTATGAATCATTTTTACTTTTTCACCCCAGTGTGTTTTGTGAGGCAGTTTCCTTGGCACGTCTTGTCAAAGCAGAGATCGTGTACCCCCCTTCTACGGGATTCTCATCAATACGGACATGGGTAACCCAATCGTGCCCGTTAGCATATTTTCTCGATTAAAGGCGAGTCCCAAACGGTTACGGGAAGGGCTCCTGGTATTCAGCCTCTTATAAAGAGACCAGGGCCTTATCTTTTCTTTAACAAGTTCGCCCGTCGCCTTGAGTTCCAACACCCTAGGCTCCAGATTCCGGGCGCCTCAGACCTTCGACAATGTCCGGTTCCGACCTTCAAGGCCGATGGATGCCCTCCTCCGTCACGGAGGAGGACGTGCTAAAGTTGAGAGAGGCTAAGTTCCTGACCAGCGAAATTTGGCATAGGTTGCCTACTCAAGGGCAGGTCATCCCCAGTCCCCAGCCCGGTGAGAGCGTGGTGTTCATGTCTCACTTCCTTCGGGGGTTGGGCTTCCCAATGGATCCCTTTGTGAGGGGACTGCTCTTTTATTACGGGTTGGAATTCCATGACTTAGCTCCGGAGTCCATCCTCCATATCTCCTCGTTTATCGTTGTGTGCGAAGCGTTCCTCCATGTTATGAAGGAAATATGCCCTAGAGGCAATAATAAAGTTATTATTTATTTCCTTATATCATGATAAATGTTTATTATTCATGCTAGAATTGTATTAACCGGAAACATAATACATGTGTGAATACATAGACAAACAGAGTGTCACTAGTATGCCTCTACTTGACTAGCTCGTTAATCAAAGATGGTTATGTTTCCTAACCATGGACAAAGAGTTGTTATTTGATTAACGAGGTCACATCATTAGTTGAATGATCTGATTGACATGACCCATTCCATTAGCTTAGCACCCGATCGTTTAGTATGTTGCTATTGCTTTCTTCATGACTTATACATGTTCCTATAACTATGAGATTATGCAACTCCCGTTTACCGAAGGAACACTTTGGGTACTACCAAACGTCACAACGTAACTGGGTGATTATAAAGGAGTATTACAGGTGTCTCCAAAGGTAGATGTTGGGTTGGCGTACTTCGAGATTAGGATTTGTCACTCCGATTGTCGGAGAGGTATCTCTGGGCCCTCTCGGTAATGCACATCACTTAAAGCCTTGCAAGCATTGCAACTACTGAGTTAGTTGCGGGATGTTTTATTACGGAACGAGTAAAGAGACTTGCCAGTAACGAGATTGAACTAGGTATTGGATACCGACGATCGAATCTCGGGCAAGTAACATACCGATGACAAAGGGAACAACGTATGTTGTTATGCGGTCTGACCGATAAATATCTTCGTAGAATATGTAGGAGCCAATATGGGCATCCAGGTCCCGCTATTGGTTATTGACCGGAGATGTGTCTCGGTCATGTCTACATTGTTCTCGATCCGTAGGGTCCGCACGCTTAACGTTACGATGACAGTTATTATGAGTTTATGCATTTTGATGTACCGAAGGTTGTTCGGAGTCCCGGATGTGATCACGGACATGACGAGGAGTCTCGAAATGGTCGAGACATAAAGATTGATATATTGGAAGCCTATGTTTGGACATCGGAAGTGTTCCGGGTGAAATCGGGAATTTTACCGGAGTACCGGGAGGTTACCGGAACCCCCCGGGAACCAAATGGGCCTTATTGGGCCTTAGTGGAAAGGTGAAAGGGGCAGCCCAAGGTGGGCTGCGCGCCTCCCCCCTCCCCTAGTCCTATTAGGACTAGGAGAGGTGGCCGGCCCCTTGTCCCTCTCTCTCTCTCTCTCTCTCGAGGAGTCCTATTAGGAATAGGATTGGGGGGGGAGTCCTACTCCCGGTAGGAGTAGGACTCCTCCTGCGCCCTCCTCTCCTTGGCCGGCCAGCCCTCCCCCTGGCAACCTTTATATACGGGGGCAGGGGGCACCTCTAGACACACAAGTTGATCCTAGAGATCGTTCCTTAGCCGTGTGCGGTGCCCCCTGCCACCAAATTCCACCTCGATCATACCGTTGTAGTGCTTAGACGAAGCCCTGCGTCGGTAGAACATCAAGATCGTCACCACGCCGTCGTGCTGACGGAACTCTTCCGCGACGCTTTGCTGGATCGGAGCCCGAGGATCGTCATCGAGCTGAACGTGTGCTAAGAACTCGGAGGTGCCGGAGTAACGGTGCTTGGATCGGTCGGATCGGGAAGAAGACGTATGACTACTTCCTCTACGTTGTGTCAACGCTTCCGTTGCGATCTACAAGGGTACGTAGATCAGACTCTCCCCCTCGTTGCTATGCATCACCATGATCTTGCGTGTGCGTAGGAAATTTTTTGAAATTACTACATTCCCCAACAGTGGCATCCGAGCCTAGGTTTTATGGTTTGATGTTATTTGCACGAGTAGAACACAAGTGAGTTGTGGGCGATACAAGTCATACTTTGGTTCGGCGGTATTGTTGGACGAGACGACCCGGACCAACCTTACGCGTACGCTTACGCGAGACCGGTTCCCTCGACGTGCTTTGCACATAGATGGCTTGCGGGCGAATGTCTCTCCAACTTTAGTTGAACCGAGTGTGGCTACGCCCGGTCCTTGAAAAGGTTAAAATGGAGTCTATTTGACAAACTATCGTTGTGGTTTTGATGCGTAGGTGAGATGAGTTCTTGCTTAAGCCCGTAGCAGCCACGTAAAACTTGCAACAACAAAGTAGAGGACGTCTAACTTGTTTTTGCAGGGCATGTTGTGATGTGATATGGTCAAGGCATGATGCTAATTTTATTGTATGAGATGATCATGTTTTGTAACCCAGTTATCGGCAACTGGCAGGAGCCATATGGTTGTCGCTTTATTGTATGCAATGCAATCGCGATGTAATGCTTTACTTTATTGCTAAGCGGTAGTGATAGTCATGGAAGCATAAGATTGGCGAGACGACAACGATGCTACGATGGAGATCAAGGTGTCGCGCCGGTGACGATGGTGATCATGACGGTGCTTCGGAGATGGAGATCACAAGCACAAGATGATGATGGCCATATCATATCACTTATATTGATTGCATGTGATGTTTATCTTTTATGCATCTTATCTTGCTTTGATTGACGGTAGCATTATAAGATGATCTCTCACTAAATTATCAAGAAGTGTTCTCCCCGAGGATGCACCGTTGCCAAAGTTTGTCGTGCCGAGACACCACGTGATGATCGGGTGTGATAAGCTCTACGTCCATCTACAATGGGTGCAAGCCAGTTTTGCACACGCAGAATACTCAGGTTAAACTTGACGAGCCTAGCATATGCAGATATGGCCTCGGAACACAGAGACCGAAAGGTCGAGCGTGAATCATATAGTAGATATGATCAACATAACGATGTTCACCATTGAAAACTACTCCATCTCACGTGATGATCGGTTATGGTTTAGTTGATTTGGATCACGTGATCACTTAGAGGATTAGAGGGATGTCTATCTAAGTGGGAGTTCTTAAGTAATATGATTAAATTGAACTTAAATTTATCATGAACTTAGTCCTGGTAGTATTTTGCAAATCATGTTGTAGATCAATAGCTCGCGTTGTTGCTTCCCTGTGTTTATTTTGATATGTTCCTAGAGAAAATTGTGTTGAAAGATGTTAGTAGCAATGATGCGGATTGGATCCGTGATCTGAGGTTTATCCTCATAGCTGCACAGAAGAATTATGTCCTTGATGCACCGCTAGGTGACAGACCTATTGCAGGAGCAGATGCAGATGTTATGAACGTTTGGCTAGCTCAATATGATGACTACTTGATAGTTAATGCACCATGCTTAACAGCTTAGAATCAGGACTTCAAAGACGTTTTGAACGTCATGGACCATATGAGATGTTCCAAGAGTTGAAGTTAATATTTAAAGCAAATACCCGAGTTGAGAGATATGAAGTCTCCAACAAGTTCTATAGCTAAAAGAGGGAGGAGAATCGCTCAACTAGTGAGCATGTGCTCAGATTGTCTGGGTACTACAATCGCTTGAATCAAGTGGGAGTTAATCTTCCAGATAAGATAGTGATTGACAGAATTCTCTAGTCACCATCACCAAGTTAGTAGAACTTCGTGATGAACTATGATATGCAAGGGATAACGGAAACGATTCCCAAGCTCTTCGTGATGCTGAAATCGACGAAGGTAGAAATCAAGAAAAACATCAAGTGTTGATGGTTGACAAGACCACTAGTTTGAAGAAAAAGGGCAAAAGGGAAGAAGGGGAACTTCAAGAAGAACGGCAAGCAAGTTGCTGCTCAAGTGAAGAAGCCCAAGTCTGGTCCTAAGCCTGAGACTAAGTGCTTCTACTGCAAAGGGACTGGTCACTGGAAGCGGAACTGCCCCAAGTATTTGGCGGATAAGAAGGATGGCAAAGTGAACAAAAGTATATTTGACATACATGTTATTGATGTGTGCTTTACTAGTGTTTATAGCAACCCCTCAGTATGTGATATTGGTTCAGTTGCTAAGAGTAGTAACTCGAAACAGGAGTTGCAGAATAAACAGAGACTAGTTAAGGGTGAAGTGATGATGTGTGTTGGAAATAGTTCCAAGATTGATATGATCATCATCGCACACTCCCCTATACTTTCGGGATAAGTGTTGAACTTAAATAAGTGTTATTTGGTTTTTGCGTTGAGCATGAATATGATTTAATCATGTTTATTGCAATATGGTTATTCATTAAAGTCAGAGAATAATTGTTGTTCTGTTTACATGAATAAAACCTTCGATGGTCATACACCCAATGAAACAAGTTCGTTGGATCTCGATCGTAGTGATAAACATATTCATAATGTTAAAACCAAAAGATGGAGAGTTGATAATGAAAGTGCAACTTATTTGTGGCACTGCCATTTAGGTCATATCGGTATAAAGCGCATGAAGAAACTCCATAATGATGGACTTTTGGAACCACTTGATTATGAATCACTTGGTACTTGCGAACCGTGCCTCATGGGCAAGATGACTAAAACACCGTTCTCCGGTACTATGGAGAGAGCAACAGATTTGTTGGAAATCATACATACTAATGTATGTGGTCCGATGAATATTGAGGCTCGCGACAGGTATCATTATTTTCTGATCTTCACAGATGATTTGAGCAGATATGAGTATATCTACTTGATTAAACTTAAGTCTGAAACATTTGAAAAGTTCAAAGAATTTCAGAGTGAAGTGAAAAATCATCGTAACAAGAAAATAAAGTTTCTATGATCTGATCGTAGAGAAGAGTATTTGAGTTACGAGTTTGGCCTTCAGTTAAAAACAATGTGAAATAGTTTCACTACTCACGCCACAAGGAACTCCATAGTGTAATGGTGTGTCCGAATGTCATAACCGTACTTTATTAGATATAGTGCGATCTATGATATCTCTTACCGATCTACCACTATCGTTTTGGGGTTATGCATTAGAGACAGCTGCATTCACGTTAAAAAGGGGCACCATCTAAGTCCGTTGAGACGACACAATCTGAACTGTGGTTTAGCAAGAAACCAAAGTTGTCGTTTCTTAAAGTTTGGGGTTGTGATGCTTATGTGAAAAAGTTTCATCCTGATAAGCTCAAAACCAAATCGGAGAAATATGTCTTCATAGGATACCCAAAAGGAGACTGTTGGGTACACCTTCTATCACAGATCCTAAGGCAAGACATTTGTTGCTTATAATGGATCCTTTCTAGAGAAGGAGTTTCTCTCGAAAGAAGTGAGTGGGAGGAAAGTAGAACTTGACGAGGTAACTGTACCTGCTCCCTTATTGGAAAATAGTACATCACAGAAAACTGTTTCTGCGACACCTATACCAATTAGTGAGGAAGCTAATGATGATGATCATAAAACTTTAGGACAAGATACTACTGAACCTCGTAGATCAACCAGAGTGAGATCCGCACTAGAGTGATACGGTAATCCAATTCTAGAAGTCATGCTACTAGATCATGATGAACCTACGAACTATGAAGAAGCGATGGTGAGCCCAGATTCCGCAAAGTGGCTTGAAGCCATGAAATCTGAGATGGGATCCATGTATGAGAACAAAGTATGGACTTTGATGGATTTGCCCGTTGATCGGCAAGCCATAGAAAATAAATGGATCTTCAAGAGGAAGACGGACGCTGATAGTAGTGTTACTATCTACAAAGCTAGAATTGTCGCAAAAGGTTTTCGACAAGTTCAAGGTGTTGACTACGATGAGATTTTCTCACTCGTATCTATGCTTAAAGTCTGTCAGAATCATGTTAGCAATTGCCGCATTTTATGAAATCTGGCAAATGGATAAACAAAACTGCATTCCTTAATGGATTTACTAAAGAAGAGTTGTATACGATGCAACCAGAAGGTTTTGTCAATCCTAAAGGTGCTAACAAAATATGTAAACTCCAGCGATCCATCTATGGACTGGTGCAAGCATCTCGGAGTCGGAATATACGCTTTGATAAGTTGATCAAAGGATATAGTTTTATACAGACTTGCGGTGAAGCCTGTATTTACAAGAAAGTGAGTGGGAGCACTACAGCATTTCTGATAAGTATATGTGATTGACATATTGTTGATCGGAAATAATGTAGAATTATTCTATAAAGCATAAAGGAGTGTTTGAAAGGAGTTTTTCAAAGAAAGACTTCGGTGAAGCTGCTTACATATTGAACTTTAAGATCTATAGAGATAGATCAAGACGCTTGATAAGTTTTTTTTCAATGAGTACATACCTTGACAAGATTTTGAAGTTGTTCAAAATGGAGCAATCAAAGAAAGAGTTCTTGCCTGTATTACAAGGTGTGAAGTTGAGTAAGACTCAAAGCCCGACCACGGCAGAAGATAGAAAGAGAATGAAAGTCATTCCCTATGCCTTGGCCATAGGTTCTATAAAGTATGTCATGCTGTATACCAGATCTATTGTATACCCTGCACTGATTTGGCAAGGGAGTACAATAGTGATCTAGGCGTAGATCACTGGACAGCGGTCAGAATTATCCTTAGTGAAATAAGGATATGTTTCTCGATTATGGACGTGACAAAAGGTTCGTCGTAAAGGGTTACGCCGATGCAAGTTTTGACACTAATCTAGATGACTCTAAATCTCGGTCTAGATACATATTGAAAGTGGGAGCAATTAGCTAGAGTAGCTCCATGCAGAGCATTGTTGACATAAAAATTTGCAAAATACATACGGATCTGAATGTGACAGACCCGTTGACTAAAATTATCTCACAAGCAAAACATGATCACACCTTAGTACTCTTTGGGTGTTAATCACATAGCGATGTGAACTAGATTACTGAATCTAGTAAAACCTTTGGGTATTGGTCACATGGCGATGTGAACTATGGGTGTTAATCACATGATGATGTGAACTATCGATGTTAATCACATGGTGATGTGATCTAGATTATTGACTCTAGTGCAAGTGGGAGACTGAAGGAAATATGCCCTAGAGGCAATAATAAAGTTATTATTTATTTCCTTATATCATGATAAATGTTTATTATTCATGCTAGAATTGTATTAACCGGAAACATAATACATGTGTGAATACATAGACAAACAGAGTGTCACTAGTATGCCTCTACTTGACTAGCTCGTTAATCAAAGATGGTTATGTTTCCTAACCATGGACAAAGAGTTGTTATTTGATTAACGAGGTCACATCATTAGTTGAATGATCTGATTGACATGACCCATTCCATTAGCTTAGCACCCGATCGTTTAGTATGTTGCTATTGCTTTCTTCATGACTTATACATGTTCCTATAACTATGAGATTATGCAACTCCCGTTTACCGGAGGAACACTTTGGGTACTACCAAATGTCACAACATAACTGGGTGATTATAAAGGAGTATTACAGGTGTCTCCAAAGGTAGATGTTGGGTTGGCGTACTTCGAGATTAGTATTTTTCACTCCGATTGTCGGAGAGGTATCTCTGGGCCCTCTCGGTAATGCACATCACTTAAAGCCTTGCAAGCATTGCAACTACTGAGTTAGTTGCGGGATGTTGTATTACGGAACGAGTAAAGAGACTTGCCAGTAACGAGATTGAACTAGGTATTGGATACCGACGATCGAATCTCGGGCAAGTAACATACCGATGACAAAGGGAACAACGTATGTTGTTATGTGGTCTGACCGATAAAGATCTTCGTAGAATATGTAGGAGCTAATATGTGCATCCAGGTCCCGCTATTGGTTATTGACCGGAGATGTGTCTCGGTCATGTCTACATTGTTCTCGAACCATAGGGTCCGCACGCTTAACGTTACGATGACAGTTATTATGAGTTTATGCATTTTGATGTACCGAAGGTTGTTTGGAGTCCCGGATGTGATCACGGACATGACGAGGAGTCTCGAAATGGTCGAGACATAAAGATTGATATATTGGAAGCCTATGTTTGGACATCGGAAGTGTTCCGGGTGAAATCGGGAATTTTACAGGAGTACCGGGAGGTTACCGGAACCCCCCGGGAACCAAATGGGCCTTATTGGGCCTTAGTGGAAAGGTGAAAGGGGCAGCCCAAGGTGGGATGCGCGCCTCCCCCCTCCCCTAGTCCTATTAGGACTAGGAGAGGTGGTCGGCCCCCTTCTCCCTCTCTCTCTCGAGGAGTCCTATTAGGAATAGGATTGGGGGGGGGAGTCCTACACCCGGTAGGAGTAGGACTCCTCCTGCACCCTCCTCTCCTTGGCCGGCCAGCCCTCCCCCTGGCAACCTTTATATACGGGGGCAGGGGGCACCTCTAGACACACAAGTTGATCCTAGAGATCGTTCCTTTGCCGTGTGCGGTGCCCCCTGCCACCAAATTCCACCTCGATCATACCGTTGTAGTGCTTAGACGAAGCCCTGCGTCGGTAGAACATCAAGATCGTCACCACGCCGTCGTGCTGACGGAACTCTTCCTCGACGCTTTGCTGGATCGGAGCCCGAGGATCGTCATCGAGCTGAACGTGTGCTAAGAACTCTGAGGTGCCGGAGTAACGGTGCTTGGATCGGTCCGATCGGGAAGAAGACGTACGACTACTTCCTCTATGTTGTGTCAACGCTTCCGTTGCGATCTACAAGGGTACGTAGATCAGACTCTCCCCCTCGTTGCTATGCATCACCATGATCTTGCGTGTGCGTAGGAATTTTTTTGAAATTACTACGTTCCCCAACATGTTAATCCTCACTTCGGACTATGGCTCAAGACCTTCAAAGTGGAATCGAAGATGATCGAGGGACGACACGCAGAGTGTGGAGGCGCTGTTATAAGAAAAAATGTTGATGCTCCGTGGCCCGAGGGCTCTTTTCAAGAGGAGCTAGGCTTGTGGCAACGAGAGTGGTTTTATATCACCGCTCCCCGGAGCACCAAATGGGTGGCGCCTCCTGCCTTTCGCTCGGGTCCCCACCACATCTGGCGTCGTGGGTCAACAAAGGGTTGGATTGGGGTTTTCCCAAAGACATGCCCTTGCTACAGGGCCGCATTAAAGATCTCTTGGAAGGAGACCTCAGCCTGGTCAAGGTGACGCAGGTCATGCTGATTCGCCGAATATTGCCCGGCAAACGTCGCCCCCTTCGCCTGTGGGAATTTAATCCAGAGGGAGCGCGAGCTCTCCAAAACTTCATGGGCGCAACGCCCACGGAGATGTATAAACTGTTCTTCGGATCACAGGAGATGTGTTCGGATTCGACCGAGGACGCAGGCCTAAGCCGCAATCGCCTGGATACTCAAGTAAGCAACCTTGTGCCCGGACCTTCTATCCGTATAGTTGTCATAAACTTGCCCCTAAAAGAGCCGTCCTTTTAAACAGGAGTGGATAGTGAAGGCAAAGCCGATCAGGTGTCCGGCTCCCCTTCCTGAAACCAGGCCGGATCCCGTGCTAGTCAGGATGCTGGAGATAATGCCTTCGGAGGGGGAGGACAAGGAAGCTATGGCCTCCTCGAAGGAGGCTGTTCCGAAGGGAGGAACCGACGATTCCTCTCCTAAGGGGAAGAAGAGAGCCGCCTCTGACGACCCAGAAACCATGGCCGCGAAGCGGGGGAGAAAATCCTCGTCAGAGGGTCCGACGCCGGAGAGTTCCTTGGCTGGACTACGCCCTCAAGGGGATCAGCCCTTCAGCGAGCTGTAAGTAGAGAAAGATCTTTTGAGGGATGAGGGAAATCCTTGATTTTATATCTGAGAAGATTAACCGAAATTTTACCTTGTAGCTCGGACCTCAGCCCTTCGCAGCAGAGCTCGTCTTCGGGGGATCTTCTTCCGGAGATGATGGAGAGCGGAACGCCTCCTCCTGCCGTGCCGCCCAGCGAGGCGGGCGACCCTGAAGTGTCGTCGCGGAGGGTTTCTCCGAATCCGGCAGGGGCAGAAGATAGCTATGCCCCCCCCCCCCCCCCCCCCGAGGTTCTCCGCGTCCGGCCTTCAAAAGAGGTCATAGGGCAAGTCCGGCACCGTCTGGTGCTCGGTCGGAGGAACTTAGGATTCTGCTAGGGCGAGCTTCTATCTCAGAAGAGCACCGTGCATTGATGGGCACGGTGATTGAAAGGATTTCATCCGCAGAAAGCGGATTGCATGAGGCCGTCAAAAGTTTACTGACGGGTCTTGAGGTACGTTAGATAATGTACACTTTTGTCAGTTGCGCATAAGTATGATGCGCCCTGTGTAGATAGTAGCCCCTGAGACTCTGCGCGTTGTCAAGCAATGACGGCACGCAGAGGATCATAATCCCAGGTCTAAGATGTCGCCTTTGAATGTAGGTGGCGAGGTGTCCGGAATCAAGCTGAACTGATGATATGGCCGAACTAAAGCGGCAACTGGACGTGGCAGATGCGGACATCGCGCTTGTCAACAAGCGGCTTGATGAGGCTCAAGGTATGTAATTCTTCAGGCGGCATCAGGTAAGAGGAGCTTCATGCCAGTGTCTTACAATGTGTGTGCTTGATGCAGATGGTACGGCCGCCGTGGAGAATCTTAGGGCAGAACTTGCCCGAGCTAAGGAGCAAGCCAGAAAAAGCGATGCGGCTGCCGAGAAGGCCCTTGAAGCGCTGAGAGCCGAACAGGCTGCTCACTGCCGAAGCAAGGAAGAGATGGCTGAGATGGCCGAGAAGTTAAAGAGCGATGCAGACCGTTGCAAACTTCTAGAGAAAGAAGACCAAGCGAGACAGACGGATTTAGAGAAGGCCGTTGCCGATGCCAAGGACGCTCGCTCTGCGATGAGAGCTGCGAAAGAGGAGCTGCGTCAGGCCGAACAGATTGCGGCTGGAAAGCCCTTTATGCTGCGGAGGAAGTTTTGTGATCCGAAGTTTGCTCCGTTGGACCGAATGTGGAGTGTGAAGGACACCTATCTGGACTTGGCAACGAGTGCCGCTGATGCGACCGAACACTTTCGAGATCAGAAAGATTGCGAAGTGGAAAAGCTTTTCTGGTCGCAGTTTCATAATCCGGAGCGTCCACTGGCAGTGGATGATCGTTTGGCTCAATGGGCCGAACTGAATAGGTTGTCCGGACTCGCCATGAAGTACGTCATGGATCATCTGTGGCCGGGGAGATCGGAGCCGAAGAGTTATTTCAGCTTGGTGCAGCAATTCCTTGACATGGTGCCGCGTATTAATGCAATGAAGAGGTCAGCATGCATAGAGGGCGCACGGATGGCTCTTGCCCGTGTTAAGACATACTGGGCGGATATGGAGACCACCGTTGTTGCGTCCCGAGATTCGGACAAAAGCCGAGTACCCTCCGAGCACTATTTTCAGGAAGTCCTTGAAGGCGCTCGTGTAATAGAGACGTAGTGCTCGAAAGATGCTATGTTATGATAGCATATGTAATTATAAAGTAATATTTTGATAAACTGTAGTGGCCTTTTTTATACTTGTGCCTCAAGTATTGTAAACAGCTTCTATGCGGCCATTTTAAGATATATATATATGTGTGTGTGTGTGTGTGTGTGTGTGTGTGTGTGTGTGTGTGCGTGTGTGTGTGTGTATGTATAGAATCTGAAAGATGGCAGTCGTTGGCTTCAGCCCCCACGCACATAGTGCGGGGGTGTTCGCAGAAAACGCATTTTCACACATAACCCAATGTCTTGGTCCCACAAAGGAGGTGATAGCGCAGCGGGCCAGGCAACCGGACTATAATGCTTTAACACTTTCACTTGGCCATAGGAGTTTGAAAATGAGACTCTTTAGGTAGCTCCTTGGTGGCAACTGCGCTCGTCCGAATTCGGGGCGCGTATGTGCCTGACCGGGAAGCGGCCCTTCGTTAAAGCGGAGGAATCCGATAGATTCCGATAGGTCATCGAGTGGCTGACCAGTCTCACGCTACATCATGAAAGTAAGTTTTCGGCTTTCTCTACTGAGGTGCTCGCCCTGGCCGAACCGGGGGCACAATCGCAGTAGTTCTCCTGGTGCTACCTTAGCCGATAGAGCGGAACGTAAGGTAGCCGAACTCAGGAGCCGGGCAACCCAACATTTGACCAAAGACATGATTCGGAGCTGATGTATATAATGCCAAAACTCGCGACGCCGAACACTCCCTAAGGCGTTCGGTCTTTATGAGTGCGGGCCAAACAACACTCTTCATTAAAAAAAGCCCCTAGTGTCCAGGTACGCGCAAAAATTCTGACGTGGCCACATGCCAAGACCCCAGCCTCCTCCTTGGTTATACTGGAAAGTAAAAACCAGGGGAGGTGTAGCAACAAGAGGCAGTAAGAAAGGTTTATGCAGGGTCTTAATCTGAAAAGAATCCTTTAGGACGGGTCCCTACTGCACGTCTGCGCCTGTGTCTCCGTTGTGCTGTATCCTGGACGGGCGCTGCACGACGTTCATCTGTAAAATAGAGGAACTGAGTTTGGGTCGTGCTGGAAAAGGTAAAAATAAGCAAAATTGTAGGATCGAAAGTATGTCTAGAGGGGGGTGATTATACTACTTGACCAAATAAAAACTTAACCTTTTCCCAATTTTAGTTCTTGGCAGTTTTTAGCTATCTTAGGACAAGTCAAGCAATCATTACACAATTCAAGCAAGCATGCAAAGAGTGTATTGGCAGTGGAAAGTAAAGCATGCAACTTGCAAGAATATAAAGGGAAGGGTTTGGAGAATTCAAACGCTATTGCAGACACGGATGTTTTTCCCGTGGTTCGGATAGGTGGTGCTATCCTACATCCACGTTGATGGAGACTTCAACCCACGAAGGGTAACGGTTGCGCGAGTCCATGGAGGGCTCCACCCACGAAGGGTCCATGAAGAAGCAACCTTGTCTATCCCACCATGGCCATCACCCACGAAGGACTTGCCTCACTAGCGGTAGATCTTCACGAAGTAGGCGATCTCCTTGCCCTTACAAACTCCTTGGTTCAACTCCACAATCTTGTCGGAGGCTCCCAAGTGACACCTAGCCAATCTAGGAGACACCACTCTCCAAGAAGTAACAAATGGTGTGTTGATGATGAACTCCTTGCTCTTGTGCTTCAAATGATAGTCTCCCCAACACTCAACTCTCTCTCATAGGATTTGGATCTGGTGGAAAGAAGATTTGAGTGGAAAGCAACTTGGGAAAGGCTAGAGATCAAGATTCATATGGTTTGAATGGAATATCTTGGTCTCAACACATGAGTAGGTGGTTCTCTCTCAGAACATACGAGTTGGAATGGTGTATGTGTTCTGATGGCTCTCTCCACGAGTGAAGAGGAGGTGGAGGGGTATTTATAGCCTCCACACAAAATCCAACCGTTACACACAATTTACCAATCTCGGTGGGACCGAATCAGAAAACTCGGTTGGACCGAAATAGTAAACCTAGTGACCGTTAGGAATTTCGGTGGGACTGACATGCAACTCGGTAGGACCGATTCGGTTAGGGTTTGGGCATAACATAATCTCGGTGAGACCGATTGCACAAACTCGGTGAGACAGAGTTTGGCAATAAGCTAACCAGAGAGTTGGTCAGGCAAACTCGGTGGGACCGACTTGCTCTTTCGGTGAGACCAAAAAGTTACAAGAAGGAAACATAGAGTTTACCTTGCATTCTCGGTGGGACCGATTCGCTCTTTCGGTGAGACCGAAAAGTTACAAAAGGGAATCAGAGAGTTTGCAAGCCCATCTCGGTGAGACCGAGATCCTTGTCGGTAGGACCGAATTGCTAGGTTTGGCAGTGGCAAATGACAAGTGAAACTCGGTGGCGCTGGATTGAAAGAATCGGTATGACCGAGTTTGGCTTAGGGTTTAGGTCATTTGTGGATATGGGAAAGTAGCTGAGGATTTTGGAGCATATCATTAAGCACATAGAGCAAGAGGCTCATTAAGCAACACCTCATCCCTCCTTGATAGTATTGGCTTTTCCTAAAGACTCAATGTGATCTTGGATCACTAAAACATAAAATGAAGAGTCTTGAACTTTTGAGCTTGAGCCAATTCTTTGTCCTTAGCATTTTGAGGGTTCCACTTTCACATCCATGCCATGCCAATCATTGAGCTTTCCTAAAATAATCATCTTGAAATAGCATTAGCTCAATGAGCTATATGTTGTTATGAATTACCAAAACCACCTAGGGATAGTTGCACTTTCAATCTCCCCCTTTTTGGTAATTGATGACAACATATAGATCAAAGCTTCGACAAATGATAATAAGCATGAAATATATCGTCGCTTTGAGAAGTATGTGACAAATAAGAGCTCCCCCTAAATTTGTGCATATTTAAAATTTGCTTTGGACTGCAAATGCACAAGGAGTTAGAACCATGGGTTACTCTTCCATGTCACATACATCTTGGTGGAGCGCTCAAAAATGATAAGATTGAAATACATGCACTCATCACCAAGAATAGTGAATGATCACAAACGATAGATAGAATGATAATATTTAAGGAAGCATTAAGCAAATATTAAGTGTAGCTTATGATCAAACACATGATCATCGATGTCTCACAAACATAAGGACGTAGTATCTCACACACAAGCAAACAAAGTTCGAAAAACCACCAAATAAAACAAGAGTAAATAAAAGCAACACTCTCTCTCGAAGCCTATGATCTATACATTTTCTCCCCCTTTGGCAACAAGTTACCAAAAAGTTCCTAGAAAATGCATAGTGCTAAGTCGACGCTCAGGCTTGATCTTCAGGTGGTGGTGGAGTCCGGAGCACTCCAAGGATGAAGCCTTCGGTAGACGTGGTCGGAGTCGAGGCTGAAGTGGATGCTGGAGCTGGTGGAACTGAGGCTGTGGCTGGCGTAGACGTTGTGGCTCTGGTGTCAGCAACTGGCAGTGCAGACGACCTCGGACCTCGTGGCACCCTCGCAAAAGCATCAGTCGTGGTCCTGCCTCTCCTCTCATTCATGTCCTCCTGGAGCTGCTCCACGGCGGTCTGTATCTCTGTCACCTTGATGTCCATGTCATAGAACCTCTGTTCCATGATCCTCTCTAGGCTTGCCTGGTTTTGAGTCAGGGTGGCAAGTCCTTGCTCAATCCGCAGGGTGGACGCAATCAGGTAAGCAAGCTGCTCTTGTTTGGTTTTCAGGAAGTAATCAGATGCCTCCGCTTGAGTAGGCATCCTGGCAGCTTTCTCCTTCTTCGCCTTCTCCTTCTGAGCTTGTGCATGGACAGATGATGGCTCATTCTCAGTCATGACCACTTGGTTATCCTCGAAATCTGGACGGATGGGCAGATGTTCCTTATCCAAGAGGTATATGCCCGTGCCCATCTTGGAGTTGATGAGCTCCTGAATCTGTGGGGCATATCCACAACTCCTCTTCTGGTCTGCTGCTATCCTCTTGATTGTTTCCACTATGAGACTCATGACTTTGAATTTTTGAGGCACGTCAAAAACATGAAGCAAATTGATCGTGTGACCTCTGATCATCTTGTGATCTCCAGACTTGGGCAGAAGAGTGTGCCTAAGGATCCAGTTGATCGTAGGCAATCCGGACAGAAGATAGTGCACTGAGCCAAACTTGAACGTGTCAAGTGCTTCATTCGGAATCTCCTTGTACATGTTGGACATGGTGTTGTGGTCCATCTTCTTCTTGGCATAAATGTCCAAGTCATCTGCTTGCTCCTCTGGGGCATTGATCAACTTCGCCCATTCCTCAACAGTGGATTGGTACCTTGTACCCTCTGACATCCAAGTGATCCTGCCATCCGAATAAAAGTGTGCTGTGGAGTGGAATTGCATGATTAGCTCCTCGTTCCACTTTGTGAGCTTCTGCCCAACAAAGTCTGCCACTCCACACGCACTAAAGCTGTCATATACTCCAGGGTAGTGTTCCTCATTCTCCTTCATGTAGGTCCAGTCGACCCATCTCATGTCACACACAATTGGCTTCTTGTCAAGCAAAACAGTCTCATAGAAATCCTGCCGCTCCTTGGTATGAAACCTGTAGTCCACTGCAGTCCTTCTCCTAGAAGCATACGGATCTGCTTCTCTCCACTTCCTCGGCCCTGAATCTCTCCTGAGCTTCATATCCTCAGCCACAGGATGAGCATCGTTGTGGTCTGGGATCTTGGGCTTGAGCTTCCTAAGGACATGCTCTTCTTCTTCTTCCTCTGCAACTTCAGGCACTGGGGCCTTGTTCTTCTCAATGGCTGGGATGCTTCTGGTGTTTCTCTTTGGTGCACTCTTAGGCTTAGATGCAGCCTTGGGTGCTTCCTTGGGCTTGGATGCAGCTGTCCCTGACCTTATGGCATCTCCCATAAGTTTGGCTGCCTTGGGTGCTGGTGCAGCAACCTCTTCTTCTTCCTCCTCCTCATCTACCATGATGGAGGCCTTCCCAAGCACTCTGGCCACAGTCTTCTTCACTCGTTCTTTCCTTTTCTTGCCCTCAGCAGCAACGGGCTCAATGGGAGCAGGCTTCACAGTTGAAGCTCTAGCCTTTGACATGGGCTGCCTGCCTGCTGGCCTTTTGATTTTCAGGCCTGGCTTTGTGCCTGCTGCTGGCTCAGCTCTCTTTGATGTAGCCTCTTCCTCTGCCACATAGTCCTCATCTTCAGAATCAGAAGTCCTCTTCTTCCTTTGACGTGTGCCAGCTTTAGGCAGGTTGCTGGGTGTGCTCCTGCTGCCATCATCTGAGGAACTTGAGGGGCTAGTGCCCTCACTCAACTGCACTTGCTGCTCTGACAAGTTCTGGCTGTCACTCTGGTCTGACATGATGCAAACTGACTGCTGACCCTGTGAATAGATTATAGATGAGATAGAGTGGATGAGCATCACAAAATGTAGAGATTTTTGCAAAAGAATAATTCAAAAACTTAGTTTTAGTTTCCCACTGAAATCATCTCGGATCTACCGATTTTCAAACTCGGTGACACCGAAGCAGTGTTGGCACCAGAACTAGTGAACTCGGTCAGACCGAGTCAGAGTTCAGTGGCACCGAGACTGCTAGGGTTTCACAGAGTTCCAAAATCGGTCACACCGATAAGTAATTCTTGGTCAGACCGAGTTTTACTTGTGCAATGGCATAAGCCAAATCGGTGGGACCGAGTTTTTCAACTCGGTGGGTCCAAGATGGTTTCGGCGGAAACCTAACCCTAAAATTTTCGAATTAAACCTAATCTACGAGTTCATTGGCTGGATATGAGTTTATCAAACATGGCAAGAATCATGATGATCACAATGTGCTAGGAATCGGATTGAAGAATAGCACAAAGATCGAGTCCATACCCTAGTTCGGCGGAGACTTGCTACGGCGACAACGGCAGGGCAGAATTCTGTTTACGGCGGCGGAGACCAGCGACAGGAGGCTGCTGGCGGCGAGGAGGACGATCCGGAGACCCAGGAGGCAGAGCGAGCTATGCACGGGCGAAGAGGTTTCGGAGAAATTTCCAAAATTCTGCCCGTCACTATATATAGCCCGACCCTGTCGGTGTGACCGAGTGGAACAACTCGGTGGCACCGAGATGCAAAACTGTATACAGTTATTGCAACTCGGTGTGACCAAGTGATTCAAATCGGTTGCACCGAGATCGAAAACCTAGATCAACTTAATGATCTCGGTAGGACCGAAAGTATGGTATCGGTCAGACCGAGAATCACAAAGAGGTTTTGGAAGTTTAAGTCTATGACAAATCGGGGACTCCGAGCGCTCCTCACACAGAGTGGTTCGAATCTGACTTGATCAAGTTTTGTGATGCAGCATGAATAGAGTTTGAGACAAGAAAAGCATAGATAGCTAGAGGAGGTTCTTAGGCATTCTTTTCCATCCACTTGGCAAAAGAAGATAAAGCCAAACAATCAAAACAACAAGTGGATGTCCTCGAATGAGTAAAATATGCAACCAACATGCTCACACAATAAGATGGCAAATGAAATATGTGGCAAAGCATGCACAAACAATTCTAGCATCTATCAAGCAATTTGCGATGACTAGGTCATCTATATATGAGTATATTGACTTAGGAGTCAAGTGAGAACACTTGATCATAGGTCATACTCATCGTTTAAGCTCAAGTGGGGTTACCACTTTTACATAAAGCATTGTTGTATTCACATCTTTAGAGTTGCTTTAGCTCAAGTCTTAGAGTAAAGCTCCCCCTAGATGTGATATCCCCCCTAAGAGGGATGAACTAACCTTGGGTTTTGTCGATGATGACTTCATGTAGATGTTGAAGATGTGGATGCTCAATGTTGATGTAGATCACTTGGAGCTATCCATTTGAGTGAATTGCACTTTCAATACCAACATGGGTTAGTCCCACAAGGAACAAACAAGGATATCCATAGGCATAGAGTGATGCATACACAAGATGATGTCCATGAAAACTTTAGGTTACCTTGTCCCTTGTCTTACCAAAAAGAGGGTTTGTGACTCCTTGAACTAGTGCATGATGTGGAAGTTGATTGCACTTGTTCTTGCCAAAATGATGAGAGTGAAATATGTTGGCGGAGTCACCCTCAAGAACTCTCTAGTTCTTCTTCTTTTGGATCCACACCATCTTGATGGGAATCCTTGGAGTTGTAGTCGTACTTGATGAAGTGGAACTTGACGCGGTCTTGGGAATCCACTTGACTAAGGTCTTAGGAGCTTCTTCAAATGCATCAATCTCTTCTTGAAGCTTGTCCTTTCCTTTTTGCTTGTAGTCTTGTGGTGGAAGATCATCTTGAGCTTGTGTCCCCTTGAAAGAAGTGTCATACTTCTCTTGTTGAGGAACAAACTTTGTCTTGGGGTATTGATCTTCTTCCCATTCAACTCCATTGGCATTGAACTTTCATTCAAAACCAACACCTTGATTCTTCCGGTGCATTCCTTGCTTGCGCACAATTTCCTCGAATTGCTTACTCCCGGCAAGGCTCTTGTACACTCCTTTCTCTATGATTCCCTTCAATAAGCTATTTTCTTGCTCAAGTGTAACTTGGCTAAGAGAATCATTAGTGGAATCAAGAGAACTACTAGAAGCAACAATATTGGATTTAGCATGATCATTGTTACTACTAGAGGAAGAATCTTTCTTGTTCTTGTTACTAGACTTGACTTGAGGCATGTAAGTGGATAATAGTAAACGCTTGGCAATGTAAGAAGAACTTTTCTTGCGGAGATCATCATTGAGAACTCATGCTCTTGCTCAAGATTGAGCTTTTCAAAGCGTAATTTCTCATGAGCTCTTAAAAGTTCTCGATGATCTTCGAAGATAGTTTCATGAGCTAACTTAAGAGTGTTTAGTTCTTTAGTTAGAGCCTTAATCTTCTCCTTATCATTGTCATTCGTTTTAGCATGATTAATTGATGTTTCATCATAGTACTCATCACTAGAGTTGTCAACAAGCAAGTCATCATCACCTAACAAGTCATCTTCATCACTATTAAAATCAACGTACTCGGGGTGTGTTACCTTAGGACCTTTGGCCATGAAGCATCTTCCAATTCCTTCATTTGGTGAGTCAAATATGTCGTAGGAGTTGGTTGACACAAGTGCTAGACCGGCAACACCTTCATCTTGAGTATCTTCGGAGTCGGAGTGATAACTTCTCTCGGAGTGGCTGTCGGAGTCGGAGCCGGATACCCATTCACCAACATGAGCTTGATGTCTTCGTTTTGTGTAGCTCCTTGATGATTTTTCCTTCCTTTCCGAATCCTTGCTTCTCCGTGAGTATCTCCGCTCATAACGATCATCTCTACTCCTTCTCTCTCTTGGTGGTGATTCTTTGCTTCTTCTTTTTGGAGAATCTTCTCTTCTCTTGTAGGGAGCCGTACACTCATTGGAATAGTGTCCGGGTCTTCCACAATTGTAGCAGTTTCGCTCTCGACTAGAAGATCTTTTGTCATTGTAGGACCTTGACTTGAAGCTTCTATCTTTGCTTCTACTCTTGTAGAACTTGTTGAAGTTCTTCACCATTAAGCTCAATTCTTCATTGAAGGTTTGTTTCTCACTTGATGATGTGGGGACTTCACATGAGGCTTTGTAGGCACCACTTGATTTGTTGTGAAGTTCCTCTTTATCCTTGAGTGACATCTCATGAGCAACAATCCTTCCAATCACTTCTGTTGGCTTGAGATCTTTGTAATTGGGCATCATTTGAATCAATGTGCACACGGTGTCATATTTCCCGTCCAATGTGGTGGAAGATCTTCTTGATGATGAATCTATCGGTCATCTCTTCACTTCCTAAGCCGGCAATCTCATTTGTGATGAGAGCAAGCCTAGAGTACATTTCGGCGACACCTTCACCATCCTTCATCTTGAACTTGTCAAGTTGACTTTGGAGCACATCCAACTTGGATTCCTTGACAGAGTCGGTACCTTCGTGCATATCAATCAAAGTGTCCCAAATTTCCTTTGCATTCTCAAGGCGGCTGATTTTGTTGAATTCTTCGGGGCACAATCCATTGAAGAGAATATCACAAGCTTGAGCATTGTATTGCAACATCTTCAACTCATCCACGGTAGCTTCACGGTTTGGTTCCCTCCCATCAAAGAACTCACCTTGCAAGCCAACACAAACAATAGCCCATACGGCGGGGTTATGTCCAAGAATATGCATTTTCATTTTATGCTTCCAACTAGCAAAATTAGTACCATCAAAGTAAGGACCTCTACGGTGATAATTTCCCTCGCTAGACGCCATACTCTCCTAGGTTGTGAAACCAAGGCTATGACCACCAAAAGCTATGGAGATCAAGGCAAATGGAGACCAAAGCTCTGATACCACTTGTAGGATCGAAAGTATGTCTAGAGGGGGGGTGATTAGACTACTTGACCAAATAAAAACTTAACCTTTTCCCAATTTTAGTTCTTGGCAGTTTTTAGCTATCTTAGGACAAGTCAAGCAATCATTACACAATTCAAGCAAGCATGCAAAGAGTGTATTGGCAGCGGAAATAAAGCATGCAACTTGCAAGAATATAAAGGGGAGGGTTTGGAGAATTCAAACGCTATTGGAGACACGGTTGTTTTTCCCGTGGTTCGGATAGGTGGTGCTATCCTACATCCACGTTGATGGAGACTTCAACCCACGAAGGGTAACGGTTGCGCGAGTCCACGGAGGGCTCGACCCATGAAGGGTCCACGAAGAAGCAACCATGTCTATCCCACCATGGCCATCGCCCACGAAGGACTTGCCTCACTAGCAGTAGATCTTCACGAAGTAGGCGATCTCCTTGCCCTTACAAACTCCTTGGTTCAACTCCACAATCTTGTCAGAGGCTCCCAAGTGACACCTAGCCAATCTAGGAGACACCACTCTCCAAGAAGTAACAAATGGTGTGTTGATGATGAACTCCTTGCTCTTGTGCTTCAAATGATAGTCTCCCCAACACTCAACTCTCTCTCATATGATTTGGATCTGGTAGAAAGAAGATTTGAGTGGAAAGCAACTTGGGAAAGGCTAGAGATCAAGATTCATATGGTTTGAATGGAATATCTTGGTCTCAACACATGAGTAGGTGGTTCTCTCTCAGAACATACGAGTTCGAATGGTGTATGTGTTCTGATGGCTCTCTCCACGAGTGAAGAGGAGGTGGAGGGGTATTTATAGCCTCCACACAAAATCCAACCGTTACACACAATTTACCAATCTCGGTGGGACCGAATCAGAAAACTCGGTTGGACCGAAATAGTAAACCTAGTGACCGTTAGGAATTTCGGTGGGACTGACATGCAACTCGGTAGGACCGATTCGGTTAGGGTTTGGGCATAACGTAATCTCGGTGAGACAGAGTTTGGCAATAAGCTAACCAGAGAGTTGGTCAGGCAAACTCGGTGGGACCGACTTGCTCTTTCGGTGAGACCGAAAAGTTACAAGAAGGAAACATAGAGTTTACCTTGCATTCTCGGTGGGACCGATTCGCTCTTTCGGTGAGACCGAAAAGTTACGAAAGGGAAACAGAGAGTTTGCAAGCCCATCTCGGTGAGACCGAGATCCTTGTCGGTAGGACCGAATTGCTAGGGTTTGGCAGTGGCAAATGACAAGTGAAACTCGGTGGCGCTGGATTGAAAGAATCGGTATGACCGAGTTTGGCTTAGGGTTTAGGTCATTTGTGGATATGGGAAAGTAGCTGAGGATTTTGGAGCATATCATTAAGCACATAGAGCAAGAGGCTCATTAAGAAACACCTCATCCCTCCTTGATAGTATTGGCTTTTCCTAAAGACTCAATGTGATCTTGGATCACTAAAACATAAAATGAAGAGTCTTGAACTTTTGAGCTTGAGCCAATTCTTTGTCCTTAGCATTTTGAGGGTTCCACTTTCACATCCATGCCATGCCAATCATTGAGCTTTCCTGAAATAATCATCTTGAAATAGCATTAGCTCAATGAGCTATATGTTGTTATGAATTACCAAAACCACCTAGGGATAGTTGCACTTTCAAAAGTATAAAGTAAAATATGGATGTTTGAGCTTTATTGTCTCTTTATTGTATATGCATGGAGCCCCTAGTGAGGGGGTATATGGCCACTAAGCCTGCATCAATGATGATTTTGTACCGAACTCGTCTATCCGCGTTCGTGGTCTTTAATGACCTATTTTGAAGTTTTTTGGCCGGTGAGGCCATTTTGCTGTGGGGCTGTCAAGGCGGCCGCACAGTCCTCCGCTTGGGGAGGTGCACTTTAGTGCTTCCCCTTCAAAGAGATGATGCCTCGTGGACCGGGCATCTTAAGCGTAAGATATGCATAATGCGGTATTGCGTTAAAGCGAGTGAAAGCTTCGCGTCCCAGTAGTGCTTGATAGCGACTTGAGAACGGGACAATATGGAAGGTCAGCTTTTCGCGGCGGAAGTTATCGGCAGAGCCGAATATGACTTCGAGCCGGAGAGAACCCATACAACGGGTGTCCGGACCAGGTATTACCCCTTGAAAGGAGGTTTTGCTGTGGCGGATTCTTGCTGGGTTTATCCTCATGTGCTAGATTGTATCCTGATATATCAGGTTTAGTCCACTGCCGCCGTCCATAAGGACATTTGAAAACTAGAGTCCGCCAATTATTGGATCGAGTATCAAGGCAGTCCAGCCTGCATTCTTGATATTTCTAGAATAATCTAGCTGATCAAAGATGATCGGTTTTGACAACCAGTGGTCGGACCCTTTGGGGATGGGCCGTGTGGTGCGTACCTTTACGGGCGTCGCACGTTTTATTATGTGAAGTGAGTTCACTGTTTTTACTTCCTATGGGAACTTCTTTTGTTTCCTGGTACTCTGCTTTTGGGGTTCGTCCTCGTCTTCGCTTGGTATGTCGAGCCCCTTGTGTTCGGCATTGAGTCTGCCGGATTGTTTGAAAACCCAACAGTCTCTATGGGTATGGTTAGCAGGCTTCCCGGGAGTACTGTGTACCTGACATATCCTGTCCAGGATTTTATTTAGGTTGGATGGATCGTCCCTGTTATCCTGGGGGACGGTTTTTCCTGATTTTGTCATGAGCCTTTGAATCCGGCATTGACTGCCGTGCTCTTCGGACTTTTGTCCTTAGTCCGGCGACGGTCCTTGTTGCGTCACGGTTTTCCGTTTCCATCCCTAGTTTCGGATGTACTTGGGTCGCTGGGGCTGCACCTTGCCAACCAGCTGTCCTCCCCTGCACAAAAGCGGGTCATGAGGTTTGTCAGTGCGGCCATTGTTCTTGGCTTTTCTTGGCCGAGGTGTCTGGCGAGCCATTCGTCTCGGACGTTATGCCTGAAAGCTGCTAAGGCTTTGGCGTCCGGACAGTCGACTATCTGATTCTTTTTAGTGAGGAATCTATTCCAGAACTGTCGAGCTGATTCTTCGGGTTGTTGAGCTATGTGACTGAGATCGTCTGCATCTGGGGGGCGGACATAGGTCCCTTGAAAATTTGCTCGGAAAGCATCCTCGAGCTCTTCCCAACTTCCGATTGTGTTTTCAGGAAGGCTTTTGAGCCAATGCTGGGCTGGCCCTTTAAGCTTAAGGGGTAAATATTTTATGGCGTGGAGATCATCTCCTCTAGCCATGTGTATGTGGAGGATATAATCCTCGATCCAGACTCCAGGGTCTGTTGTTCCATCATATGCCTCTATATTTACGGGTTTGAATCCCTTTGGAAATTCATAGTCCAGGACCTCATCGGTGAAACATAGAGGGTGTGCGGCGCCCCTGTATTTGGGTGTGCCGGATTCTGATGGTGGCTTTATTGCATTGCTTGCGAGAGCTTGCTTTCTTGGCCCATAAATGGACCTGACTGGGCCATGGTGCGAATCCTTAAGTGGGTCGCATGCCGATTTAAGTGCGGCGCCGCTTGCCGCTTTATGGGGTCGTCTATCCGACCGTGTGGCTTTCTCATTTTTTGAATGCGAGGGCTCTAGGGCCTCTTCATCGAATTCAGGCAGTAGCTTTCTTTTCGGATAGCTTTTAGTGCGGCGACTGTCGCCGTATTTATCTGCGGTATTGATTACTTTGCTCCATCTAATCTGGAGTGCATCTTCCGCTGTTTTTAGCTTCCGCTTCTGCTTTTTTAGGCTGCGTGCAGTTGCAACGAGCCTCTTGTGGAGATTCTTCTGTTCCATATGTTTATCCAGTGTGAGGTTGTCTGGAATGTCGTTTTCGCTGGAGGAGGGGCGTTCGGCTTCTCTATCCGTATTGCCCTGTTCGGACAGCTGCTCTAAGGCCTGCTCGTCGTCTATCGGCTCGTCCTGCTCTATGGCTGGGTTTTTATCGAGGCAGGGCTTGGGTCGGTGTTTACGCCGATGCTTTGATTGCTTTTCGGTGGGTCGATCTCCCTTTCCCTCCCCTTTTTCCTCGTTGTCGCTTTCTTTAGGGGTATCCACCATGTACACATCGTGAGATGAGGTGGCTGTCCAATGCCCTATGGGTGTTGGTTCGTCGGTATCTCCTGCATCGTCATCCATACTATCGATGTCTCCGGAGTCGAAGTTGAGCACGTCGTTTAAATTGTCGACAGTGGCTACCAAGTGGGTGGTGGGTGGGCTTGGAATTTCTTCGTCGTCCGTATCCCATCCTTGCTGACCGTAATCCGGCCAGGGCTCTCCTGATAAAGAGAGAGATTTAAGAGAATTCAGTATGACGCCAAAAGGCGAGTGCTGAAAGATGTCTGCAGCGCTGAACTCCATTATTGGCGCCCAATCGGATTCGATCGGCGGGGGCGCGGGGGGTTCGGAGTCCGGGGAGAAGTCCGGATCCTCGGAGTCACGGGTCATGCAGAGTGCGGGGCTAGCGTTTGGCTCGATGGCCTTTGATATTGCAGCCCCTGAGGTGGCGTCCAATTGCTCGTCCTCGATCGGCGCAATAGGCTCCAAGTTAGAGGTCGGAACCGAAGCGTGAGCGGCCTCCAGGACACTGTTCGGAGGCAGGGCTAGATCATGCCCCTCGAGATAGTGCGGCGTGCTTGGTCGTGGCTCGAACCCGTCGAAGATCAAGTCTCCGCAGATGTTAGCCGTGTAGTTTAAGCTTCCAAACCTGGCTTGATGGCCAGGGCCGTAGCTTCCGATCTGCTCCAAGTGGCCAAGAGAATTGGCCCGCAGAGTGAAGCCGCCGAAGACGAAGATCCATCCGGGGAGAAAAGTCTCACCCTGGACCGCATCGTTGTTGATGATCAAAGGAGCCATCGGACCTAACGGTGACGACACAGAGGAACTCTCAATGAAAGCACCAATGTCGGTGTCAAAACCGGCGGATCTCGGGTAGGGGGTCCCGAACTGTGCGTCTAGGCCGGATGGTAACAGGAGGCAGGGAACACGATGTTTTACCCAGGTTCGGGCCCTCTTGATGGAGGTAAAACCCTACGTCCTGCTTGATTAATATTGATGATATGGGTAGTACAAGAGTAGATCTACCACGAGATCAAGAAGGCTAAACCCTAGAAGCTAGCCTGTGGTATGATTGTTGTCTGTGGAGTTGATGAAGTTGTCCTACGGACTAAAACCCTCCGATTTATATAGACACCGGATAGGGTTAGGGTTACATAGAGTCGGTTAGAATGGTAGGAGATCTTGAATATACGCACCGCCAACCTTGCCTTCCACGCCAAGGAAAGTCCTATCCAGACACGGGACGAAGTCTTCAATCTTGTATCTTCATAGTCCAGGAGTCCGGCTAAATGTATAGCCCGACTACCCGAACACCCCCTAATCCAGGACTCCCTCAGTGATCGTTACAGTTTTATTGCTATTGCTTTCTTCATGACTTATACATGTTCCTCAAACTACGAGATTGTGCAACTCCCGAATATCCAGAGGAACACTTTGTGTGCTACCAAACGTCACAACGTAACTGGGTGATTATAAAGGTGCTCTATAGGTGTCCCCGATGGTACTTGTTGAGTTGGCATAGATCGAGACTAGGATTTGTCACTCCGATTGTCGAAGAGGTATCTTTGGGCCCTCTCGGTAATGCACATCAGTATAAGCCTTGCAAGCAATGTGACTAATGAGTTAGTTGTAGGATGATGCATTATGGAACGAGTAAAGATACTTGCCGGTAACGAGATTGAGCTAGGTATTGAGATACCGACGATTGAATCTCGGGCAAGTAACATACCGATGACAAAGGGAACAACATATGTAGTTATGCGGTTTGACCGATAAAGATCTTCGTAGAATATGTAGGGACCAATATGAGCATCCAGGTTCCGCTATTGGTTATTGACCGGAGACGTGTCTCGATCATGTCTACATAGTTCTCGAACCCGTAGGGTCCGCACGCTTAATGTTCGGTGACGATCGGTATTATGAGTTTATGAGTTTTGATGCACCGAAGATAGTTCAGAGTCCCGGATATGATCAGGGACATGACGAGGAGTCTCGAAATGGTCGAGACATAAAGATTGATATATTGGACGACTATATTCGGACACCAGAAGTGTTCCGGGTGGTTTCGGAGAAAACCGGAGTGCCGGAGGGGTTACCGGAACCCCCCGGGGAAGTATTGGGCCTTAGTGGGCCTTAGGGAGAGAGAGGGCAGCAGCCCGGGAGGTTCCCCCCCCCCCCAAGGGGAGTCCGAATTGGACTAGGGGTGGGGGCGCGACCCCTCTTTCCCTCTCCCTCTCCCTCTGTTTCCTTCCCCCTTCCCTCTTCCTAGTTGGACTAGGAAAGGGGAGTCCTACTCCTACTAGGAGGAGGACTCCCCCCTCCTTGGCGCGCCCCAAGGGCCGGCCGGCCTCCCCCTTGCTCCTTTATATACGGAGGCAGGGGAGCACCCTAGGACACACAAGTTGATTGTTCCAAGCTGTGTGCGGTGCCCCCCTCCACCATATTCCACCTCGGTCATATCGTAGAAATGCTTAGGCGAAGCCCTGCGTCGGTAACTTCATCATCACCGTCATGCTGACGAAGCTCTCCCTCGAAGCTCTACTAGATCATGAGTTCGTGAGACTTCGCCGAGCTAAACATGCGCAGTCCACGGAGGTGTCGTACCTTCGGTGCTAGGATCGGTCGATCGTGAAGACGTACGACTACATCAACCGCGTTGTCATAACACTTACGCTTACGGTCTATGAGGGTACGTAGACAACACTCTCCCCTCCTGTTGCTATACATCACCATGATATTGCGTGTGCGTAGGATTTTTTTGAAATTGCTATGTTCCCTAACATAGAATACCCGCTTGTCTCCATGTCCCACACTCTGAGGTGGTCCGTCATAGGATGTGCTGCACGTCTGGCCTCATGCCCTCGAACACAATTGCATTTCGTGTTTCCACAACTCCCACATGACGAGCAGGTGAATGGCCCGCGAAGTCTTGGCGTGCCTCCCCTCGAATATGGACCTTGTGCACCATGTCACTAGATCATCTCCGCTTGATGGCGTCATGCCTGTCATGCCAACGGCCTAACCCACCTTGGTCCAAACCTCCTTCGCGAATACGCGTTGTGTCATGAGGTGATTGATTGTTTCGTCAGTCTGATCGCAGAAGGGGCAGGTGTCTTGATGTGGTAGTCCGCGTCTTGCCAGTCTATCGGAGGTCCACACTGTTGGGGAACGTAGTAATTTCAATAAAAATTCCTACATACACGCAAGATCATGGTGATGCATAGCAACGAGAGGGGAGAGTGTTGTCCATGTACCCTCGTAGACCGAAAGCGGAAGCATTAGCACAACGCGGTTAATGTAGTCGTACGTCTTCACGATCCAACCGATCAAGTACCGAATGTACGGCACCTCCGAGTTCAGCACAAGTTCAGCCCGATGACGTCCCTCGAACTTCGATCCAGCCGAGTGTTGAGGGAGAGTTTCGTCAGCACGACGGCGTGGTGACGATGTTGATGTTCTACTGACGCAGGGCTTCGCCTAAGCACTGCTACAGTAATATCGAGGTGGGCTATGGTGGAGGGGGGCACCGCACATGGCTAAAAGATCAAACGATCAATTGTTGTGTCTCTGGGGTGCCCCCTGCCCCCATATATAAAGGAGCAAGGGGTGGTGCGGCCGGCCAGGGAGGAGGCGCGCCAGGAGGAGTCCTACTCCCACCGGGAGTAGGACTCCCCCCCCCCCTTCCTAGTTGGATTAGGACTTGGGAGGGCGAAAGAGTGGAGGAGAAGAAGGAAGGGGGCGTCGCCCCCCTCTCCTTGTCCTATTCGGACTAGGGGGGAGGGGGCGCGGCCCAGCCATAGCCGCCTCTCCTCTCTTCCACCTAGGCCCACTAAAGCCCATTAAGTTCCCGGGGAGTTCCGGTAACCTCCCAGTACTCCAGTAAAATCCCGATTTCACCCGGAACACTTCCGATATCCAAACATAGGCTTCCAATATATCAATCTTCACGTCTCGACCATTTCGATACTCCTCGTCATGCCCGTGACCACATCCGGAACTCCGAACAACCTTCGGTACATCAAAACATATAAACTCATAATATAACTGTCATCAAAACGTTAAGCGTGCGGACCCTACGGGTTCGAGAACTATGTAGACATGATCGAGACATGTCTCCGGTCAATAACCAACAGCGGAACCTGGATGCTCATATTGGTTCCCACATATTCTACGAAGATCTTTATCGGTCAAACCGCATAACAACATACGTTGTTCCCTTTGTCATCGGTATGTTACTTGCCCGAGATTCGGTCGTCGGTATCTCAATACCTAGTTCAATCTTGTTACCGGCAAGTCTCTTTACTCGTTTGGTAATACATCATCCTGCAACTAACTCATTAGTTGCAATGCTTGCAAGGCTTAAGTGATGTGCATTACCGAGAGGGCCCAGAGATACCTCTCCAACAATCGGAGTGACAAATCCTAATCTCGAAAAACGGAACCCAACAAGTACCTTTGGAGACACCTGTAGAGCACCTTTATAATCACCCAGTTACGTTGTGACGTTTGGTAGCACACAAAGTGTTCCTCCGGTAAACGGGAGTTGCATAATCTCATAGTCATAGGAACATGTATAAGTCATGAAGAAAGCAATAGCGGAATACTAAACGATCGTGTGCTGAGCTAACGGAATGGGTCATGTCAATCACATCATTCTCCTAATGATGTGACCCCGTTAATCAAATGACAACTCATGTCTATGGTTAGGAAACATAACCATCTTTGATCAATGAGCTAGTCAAGTAGAGGCATACTAGTGACAATCTGTTTGTCTATGTATTCACGCATGTATTATGTTTCCGGTTAATACAATTCTAGCATGAATAATAAACATTTATCATGATATAAGGAAATAAATAATGACTTTATTATTGCCTCTAGGGAATATTTCCTTCAGTCTCCCACTTGCACTAGAGTCAATAATCTAGATTACACAGTAATGATTCTAACACCAATGGAGCCTTGGTGCTGATCATGTTTTGCTCGTGGAAGAGGCTTACTCAACGGGTCTGCAACATTCAGATCCGTATGTATCTTGCAAATTTCTATGTCTCCCACCTGGACTAAATCCTGGATGGAATTGAAGCGTCTCTTGATGTGCTTGGTTCTCTTGTGAAATCTGGATTCCTTTGCCAAGGCAATTGCACCAGTATTGTCACAAAAAGATTTTCATTGGACCCGATGCACTAGGTATGACACCTAGATCAGATATGAACTCTTTCATCCAGACTCCTTCATTTGCTGCTTCCGAAGCAGCTATGTACTCCGCTTCACATGTAGATCCCGCCACAACGCTTTGTTTAGAACTGCACCAACTGACAGCTCCACCGTTCAATGTAAACACATATCCGTTTTGCGATTTAGAATCGTCCGGATCAGTGTCAAAGCTTGCATCAACGTAACCGTTTACGATGAGCTCTTTGTCACCTCCATAAACGAAAAACATATCCTTAGTCCTTTTCAGGTATTTCAAGATGTTCTTGACCGTTGTCCAGTGATCCACTCCTGGATTACTTTGGTACCTCCCTGCTAAACTTATAGCAAGGCACACATCAGGTCTGGTACATAGCATTACATACATGATAGAGCCTATGGCTGAAGCATAGGGAACATCTTTCATTTTCTCTCTATCTTCTGCAGTGGTCGGGCATTGAGTCTTACTCAACTTCACACCTTGTAACACAGGCAAGAACCCTTTCTTTGCTTGATCCATTTTGAACTTCTTCAAAACTTTGTCAAGGTATGAGCTTTGTGAAAGTCCAATTAAGCGTCTTGATCTATCTCTATAGATCTTGATGCCCAATATATAAGCAGCTTCACCAAGGTCTTTCATTGAAAAACTCTTATTCAAGTATCCCTTTATGCTATCCAGAAATTCTATATCATTTCCAATCAACAATATGTCATCCACATATAATATTAAAATGCTACAGAGCTCCCACTCACTTTCTTGTAAATACAGGCTTCTCCAAAAGTCTATATAAAACCAAATGCTTTGATCACACTATCAAAGCGTGTATTCCAACTCCGAGAGGCTTGCACCAGTCCATAAATGGATCGCTGGAGCTTGCACACTTTGTTAGCTCCCGACAAAACCTTATGGTTGCATCATATACAACTCTTCTTCCAGAAATCCATTCAGGAATGCAGTTTTGACATCCATTTGCCAAATTTATAATCATAAAATGCGGCAATTGCTAACATGATTCGGACAGACTTAAACATCGCTACGGGTGAGAAGGTCTCATCATAGTCAATACCTTGAACTTGTCGAAAACCTTTCGCAACAAGTCGAGCTTTATAAACAGTAACATTACCGTTAGTGTCAGTCTTCTTCTTGAAGATCCATTTGTTCTCAATTGCTTGCCGATCATCGGGCAAGTCAACCAAAGTCCACACTTTGTTCTCATACATGGATCCCATCTCAGATTTCATGGCCTCAAGCCATTTTGCGAAATTTGGGCTCACCATCGCTTCTTCATAGTTCGTAGGTTCATCATGATCTAGTAGCATGACTTCCAGAACAGGATTACCATACCACTCTGGTGCGGATCTTACTCTGGTTGATCTACGAGGTTCAGTAGTAACTTGATCTGAAGTTCCATGATCATCATCATTAACTTCCTCACTAATTGGTGTAGGCGTCACAGAAACCGGTTTCTGTGATGAACTACTTTCCAATAGAGGAACAGGTATAGTTACCTCATCAAGTTCCACTTTCCTCCCACTCACTTCTTTCGAGAGAAACTCCTTCTCTAGAAAGGATCCAATCTTAGCAACGAATGTCTTGCCTTCGGATCTGTGATAGAAGGTGTACCCAACAGTCTCCTTTGGGTATCCTATGAAGACACATTTCTCCGATTTGGGTTCGAGCTTATCAGGTTGAAGCTTTTTCACATAAGCATCGCAGCCCCAAACTTTCAGAAACAACAACTTTGGTTTCTTGCCAAACCACAGTTCATAAGGCGTCGTCTCAACGGATTTCGATGGTGCCCTATTTAACGTCAATGCGGCCATCTCTAAAGCATAACCCCAAAATGATAGCGGTAAATCTGTAAGAGACATCATAGATCGCACCATATCTAGTAAAGTATGATTACGACGTTCGGACACACCATTGCATTGTGGTGTTCCGGGTGGCGTGAGTTGAGAAACTATTCTGCATTGTTTCAAATATAGACCAAACTCGTAACTCAAATATTCTCCTCCACGATCAGATCGTAGAAACTTTATTTTCTTGTTACGATGATTTTTAACTTCACTCTGAAATTCTTTGAACTTTTCAAATGTTTCAGACTTATGCTTCATTAAGTAGATATACCCATATCTGCTTAAATCACCTGTGAAGGTGAGAAAATAACGACATCCGCCACGAGCCTCAACATTCATCGGACCACATGTTGGGGAACGTAGTAATTTCAAAAAATTTCCTACGCACATGCAAGATCATGGTGATGTATAGCAACGAGAGGGGAGAGTGTGATCTACGTACCCTTGTAGATCGACAACGGAAGCGTTTGGTTGAAGTAGTCGTACGTCTCCACGGCCCGACCGATCAAGCATCGAAACTACGGCACCTCCGAGTTTTAGCACACGTTCAGCTCGATGACGATCCTCGGACTCCGATCCAGCAAAGTGTCGGGGAAGAGTTCCGTCAGCACGACGGCGTGGTGACGACCTTGACGTACTACTGTCGCAGGGCTTCGCCTAAGCACCGCTACAATGTTATCGAGGACTATGGTGGCAGGGGGCGCCGCACACGGCTAAGATTATGATCACGTGGATCAACTTGTGTGTCTATGGGGTGCCCCTGCCCCCGTATATAAAGGAGTGGAGGAGGGGAGGGTCGGCCCTCTCTATGGCGTGCCCTAGGGGAGTCCTACTCCCATCGGGAGTAGGATTCCCCCTTTCCTAGTCCAACTAGGAGTCCTTCCATGTAGTAGGAGTAGGAAACAAGGAAGGGGCGCAGCCCCTCCCCCTAGTCCAATTCGGACTAGGCCTTGGGGGGGCGCGCGGCCTGCCCTAGGCAGCCCCTCTCTCTTTCCCGTATGGCCCAATAAGAGCCAATACTTCTCCCGGCGAATTCCCGTAACTCTCCGGTACTCCGAAAAATACCCGAATCATTCAGAACCTTTCCGATGTCCGAATATAGTCGTCCAATATATCGATCTTTATGTCTCGACCATTTCGAGACTCCTCGTCATGTCCCCAATCTCATCCGGGACTCCGAACTCCTTTGGTACATCAAAACGTATAAACTCATAATATAACTGTCATCGAAACCTTAAGTGTGCGGACCCTACGGGTTCGAGAAAAATGTAGACATGACCAAGATACGTCTCCGGTCAATAACCAATAGCGGGACCTGGATGCCCATATTGGCTCCTACATATTCTACGAAGATCTTTATCGGTCAGACCGCATAACAACATACGTTATTCCCTTTGTCATCGGTATGTTACTTGCCCGAGATTCGATCGTCGGTATCCAATACCTAGTTCAATCTCGTTACCGGCAAGTCTCTTTACTCGTTCTGTAATACATCATCTCGCAACTAACTCATTAGTTGTAATGCTTGCAAGGCTTAAGTGATGTGCATTACCGAGAGGGCCCAGAGATACCTCTCCGACAATCGGAGTGACAAATCCTAATCTCGAAATACGCCAACCCAACATGTACCTTTGGAGACACCTTTAGAGCTCCTTTATAATCACCCAGTTAAGTTGTGACATTTGGTAGCACACAAAGTGTTCCTCTGGCAAACGGGATTTGCATAATCTCATAGTCATAGGAACATGTATAAGTCATGAAGAAAGCAATAGCAACTTACTAAACGATCGGGTGCTAAGCTAATGGAATGGGTCATGTCAATCAAATCATTCAACTAATGATGTGATCCCGTTAATCAAATAACAACTCTTTGTTCATGGTTAGGAAACATAACCATCTTTGATTAATGAGCTAGTCAAGTAGAGGAATACTAGTGACACTCTGTTTGTCTATGTATTCACACATGTATTATGTTTCCGGTTAATACAATTCTAGCATGAATAATAAACATTTATCATGATATAAGGAAATAAATAATAACTTTATTATTGCCTCTAGGGCATATTTCCTTCAGTCTCCCACTTGCACTAGAGTCAATAATCTAGATCACATCGCCATGTGATTTAACATCAATAGTTCACATCTTTATGTGATTGGTTCACATCTCCATGTGACTAACACCCATAGGGTTTACTAGATTCAATAATCTAGTTCACATCGCTATGTGATTAAGACCCAAAAAGTGATCATGTTTTGCTTGTGAGAGAAGTTTAGTCAACGGGTCTGCCACATTCAGATCCGCATGTATTTTGCAAATTTCTATGTCAACAATGCTCTGCATGGAGCTACTCTAGCTAATTGCTCCCACTTTCAATATGTATCCAGATTGAGACTTAGAGTCATCTGGATTAGTGTCAAAACTTGCATCGACGTAACCCTTTACGACGAACCTTTTGTCACCTCCGTAATCGAGAAACATATCCTTATTCCAGTAAGGATAATTTTGACCGCTGTCCATTGATCTACTCCTAGATCACTATTGTACTCCCTCTCTTAACACAGTGTATGGTATATAATAGATCTGGTACACAGCATGGCATACTTTATAGAACCTATGGCCAAGGCATAGGGAATGACTTTCATTCTCTTTCTATCTTCTGTCGTGGTCGTGTTTTGAGTCTTACTCAATTTCACACCTTGTAACACATGCAAGAACTCTTTCTTTGACTGTTCCATTTTGAACTACTTCAAAATCTTGTCAAGGTATGTACTCATTGAAAAAATTTATCAAGCGTTTTGATCTATCTCTATAGATCTTGATGCTCAATATGTAAGTAGCTTCACCGATGTCTTTCTTTGAAAAAACTCCTTTCAAATACTCCTTTATGCTTTGCAGAATAATTCTACATTATTTCCGATCAACAATATGTCATTCACATATACTTATCAGAAATGTTGTAGTGCTCCCACTCACTTTCTTGTAAATACAGGCTTCACCGCAAGTCTGTATAAAACTATATGCTTTGATCAACTTATCAAAGCGTATATTCCAACTCCAAGATGCTTGCACCAGTCCATAAATGGATCGCTGGAGCTTGCATATTTTGTTAGCACCTTTAGGATTGACAAAACCATCTTGTTGCATCACATACAAATCTTCTTTAATAAATCCATTAAGGAATGCAGTTTTGTTTATCCATTTGCCAGATTTCATAAAATGCGGCAATTGCTAACATGATTCGGACAGACTTTAAGCATAGATACGAGTGATAAAATCTCATCGTAGTCAACACCTTGAACTTGTCGAAAACCTTTTGCGACAATTTTAGCTTTGTAGATAGTAACACTACTATCAGCGTCCGTCTTCCTCTTGAAGATCCATTTATTTTCTATGGCTTGCCGATCATCGGGCAAATCCATCAAAGTCCATACTTTGTTCTCATACATGGATCATATCTCAGATTTCATGGCCTCGAGCCATTTCATGGAATCTGGGCTCATCATCGCTTCCTCATAGTTCGCAAGTTCGTTATGGTCTAGTAACATGACTTCCAGAACAGGATTACCGTACCACTCTGGTGCGGATCTCACTCTGGTTTACCTACGAGATTCGGTAGTAACTTGATATGAAGTTACATGATCATCATCATTAGCTTCCTCACTAATTGGTGTAGTAGTCACAAGAACAGATTTATGTGATGAACTACTTTCCAATAAGGGAGAAGGTACAATTACCTTATCAAGTTTTCTACTTTCCTCCCACTCACTTCTTTCGAGAGAAACTCCTTCTCTAGAAAAACTCCGAATTCAGCAACAAAAGTCTTGCCTTCGGATTTGTGATAGAAGGTGTACCCAAAAGTCTCCTTTGGGTATCCTATGAAGACATATTTCTCCGATTTGGGTTTGAGCTTATTAGGATGAAACTTTTTCATATAAGTATCACAACCCCAAACTTTAAGAAACGACAACTTTGGTTTCTTGCCAAACCATAGTTCAGATTGTGTCGTCTCAACGGACTTAGATGGTGCCCCTTTTTAATGTGAATGCAGTTGTCTCTAATGCATGATCCCAAAACGATATTGGTAAATCGGTAAGAAACATCATAGATTGCACTATATCCAATAAAGTACGATTATGACGATCGGACACACCATTATGCTGTGGTGTTCTAGGTGGCATGAGTTTGTGAAACTATTCCACAATGTTTTAATTGAAGACCAAACTCGTAACTCAAATATTTGTCTCCGCGATCAGATCGTAGAAACCTTATTTTCTCGTCACGATGATTTTCCACTTCACCCTGAATTTATTTGAACTTTTCAAATGTTTCAGACTTATGTTTCATCAAGTAGATATACTCATATCTGCTCAAATCATCTCTGAAGGTCAGAAAATAACGATACCCGCCGCGAGCCTCAACACTCATTGGACTGCATACATCAGTATGTATTATTTCCAATCAAGTTTGTTGCTCGCTCCATTGTTCTGGAGAACGGAGTCTTAGTCATCTTGCCCATGAGGCATGGTTCGCAAGTACCAAGTGATTCATAATCAAGTGGTTCCAAAAGTCCATTAGTATGGAGTTTCTTCATGCGCTTTACACCGATATGACCTGAATGGCAGTGCCACAAATAAGTTGCACTATCATTATTAACTTTGCATCTTTTGGCTTCAATATTATGAATATGTGTAACACTACGATCGAGATCCAACGAACTATTTTCATTGGGTGTATGACCATCGAAGGTTTTATTCATGTAAACAGAACAACAATTATTCTCTGACTTTAATGAATAACCGTATTGCAATAAACATGATCAAATCATATTCATGCTCAACGCAAACACCAAATAACACTTATTTAGTTTCAACACTAATCCCGAAAGTATAGGGAGTGTGTGATGATGATCATATCAATCTTGGAACTACTTCCAACACACATCGTTACTTCACCCTTAACTATTTTCTGTTCATTCTGCAACTCCCGTTTTGAGTTACTACTCTTAGCAACTGAACCAGTATCAAATACCGAGGGGTTGCTATGAACTCTAGTAAAATACACTTAGATAGACATCCCTCTAATTCTCTAAGTGATCACGTGATCCAAATCAACTAAACCATGTTCGATCATCACGTGAGATGGAGCAGTTTCATTGGTGAACATCACTATGTTGATCATATCTACTATATGATTCACGCTCGACCTTTCGGTCTCCGTGTTCCGAGGCCATATCTGTATATGCTTGGCTCGTCAAGTATAACCTGAGTATTCCGCGTGTGCAACTGTTTTGCACCCGTTGTATTTGAACGTAGAGCCTATCACACCCGATCATCACGTGGTGTCTCAGCACGAAGAACTTTCACAACGGTGCATACTCAGGGAGAACACTTCTTGATAATTAGTGAGAGATCATCTTATAATGCTACCGTCAATCAAAGCAAGATAAGATGCATAAAAGATAAACATCACATGCAATCAATATAAGTGATATGATATGGCCATCATCATCTCGTGCTTGCGATCTCCATCTCTGAAGCACCGTCGTGATCACCATCGTCACCGGCGCGACACCTTGATCTCCATCGTAGCATCGTTGTCGTCTCGCCAATCTTATGCTTCCACGACTATCGCTACCGCTTAGTGATAAAGTAAAGCATTACAGCGCGATTGCATTGCATACAATAAAGCGACAACCATATGTGTAACACCCTCAATGCGACTATATCTCCCACGTGTCGAGGCACGACTTAGAGGCATAATCGCATTGAAGGCATATGTCGCAAGTGAGGCAATCTTCACACAACCCATGTACATATATAATATAAAGGGGGGAATAATAATAATAGTTGGCTTACACTCGCCACGTCACATCAAGGTACATAAATAGCATCCATCAAACAAACACTCATGGCCCGACTACGGCGCCAAAATAGAAAAGACCCCCAACTTGCGACTAATCCCTGAATCGAACCCCGAATGGGCACCACTACTGATCATCCGGAAAAGAAACATAGTATCGCTGAGAGTCCTCGTCGTACTCCCACTTCAGCTCGAACGCGCCATCCGGAGGAGTATCATCGGTCCCTGCATCTGGTGTAATAGTAATCTGTGAGCCACAAGGACTCAGCAATCTCGCACCCTCGCGATCAAGACTATTTAAGCTTAATAGGTAAGGAAGGGGTAATGTGAGTGGAGCTGCAGCAAGCGACTAGCATATATGGTGGCTAACTTATTCGCAACAGAGAGCGAGAAGAGAAGGCAAAGCACGAGCGGAAACTAAATAGAGCAGACTACGCAAACATAACTCCAACGCCGTGTCCACTTCCCGGACTCCGCCGAGAAGAGGCCATCACGGCAACACACGCAGTTGATTCATTTTAATTAATTAAGTTCAAGTTATCTACAACCGGACATTAACAAATTCCCATCTGCCCATAACCGCGGGCACGGCTTTCGAAAGATCAATCCCTGCAGGGGGTCCCAACTTAGCCCATAACAAGCTCTCACGGTCAACGAAGGAATAGACCTCCACCCAGGACCCACCGATCAGACTCGGTATCCCGGTACAACAAGATGATTCGACAGGTCAAAACTAGTCCAGCAACACTGCCCGAATGCGCCGACAAATCCCGATAGGAGCTGCACATATCTCTTTCTCAGGGCACACTCAGATAAGCAATCCGTACAACTAAAACCAGCCCTCGGGTTCCCCCGAGGTGGCGCTGCAAGGGGCTCTAGTTCGGACCAACACTCAGAGGAGCACTGGCCCGTGGGGGGCTAAAATAAAGATGACCCTCGGGCTCCGGAAACCCAAGGGAAAGAAAAGGGTAGGTGGCAAATGGTAAAACCAATGTTGGGCATTGCTGGACAAGCTTTAATCAAGGCGAACTATCAAGGGGTTCCCATTATAGCCCAACCGCGTAAGGGACGCAACAATCCGGGAACATAACACCGATATGACGGAAACTAGGGCGGCAAGAGTGGAACAAAACACTAGGCGAGAGGCCGAGCCTTCCACCCTTTACCAAGTATATAGATGAGTAAAGATAACATGGCAATATAATGGTATCCCAACAAGTAAATAAATGTTCCAACAAGGAACGGCTCCAATCTTCACCTGCAACTAACAACGCTATAAGAAGGGCTGAGCAAAGCGGTAACATAGCCAATCAATGGTTTGCTAGGACAAAGGTGGGTTAGAGGCTCAATCATGGCAATTGGGAGGCTGACAAGCAAGTGGTAGGCATCGTAGCATTGGCAAAGCAAAAGAGCGAGCAAACTAGCATAGCAAAGATAGTAGTGATTTCAAGGGTGTGATCATCTTGCCTGCACAGTTGTTAGAATTGACTGGATCCTCAAAAGCAAACTCAACGGGCTCCTCGTTAGCGAACTCATCTCCCGGCTCTACCCAACAACACAAACAAGCAACAAGGATACAATCAACCACGTGCAAAGGCAACCAATAAGATGCAAAGATGATATGCTATGCGGGATGCGATGCGGGATGCAAGAATGCAACATGTAACAGGAAATGCATGAACCTGGCCTCAACTTGGAAATCCAAGTGTGCCACTGGATAGAGGGGAAGAAATCCCCTGAAAACAATATAAAGATCATGGCAATCGGAGCTACGGTTAAGAAATGGCAAGCGTTTTACTAAACGAACCGATCTGCGATTTACAGCAAGTAGGCTCCTAAATGCAACAAAACGAACATGCTACAGCCACCCAACATGAAAACATATTACATGGCAGTGATGTACTCATCAAGCTTAACAAATCATCATGACTGAGGCATAGGCAAATTCATCCATTAAGGGCTTCAAACAAGCATGGCAAAACTGAATAAGCAAAACAGATTTCAGACTTAGCGAAATTAACGCTAGTCTGGAATTTCAGACCACGATGCTCTCTTCGGAGCAGCAAAACAACATGAAGGAAAACCTGAACATGGCAAGTAAGAGCCTGGCATGGAGCTACTCAACAAGCTTAACAAAACACCCAAAATGACCTGGGGCCAAAAGGGTTCACAAAATACTCTACCGAGCACACGAACATCGATGAAACACAATCAGTTTTCAGACTTAGTGAAAACTGGGACATGCTGAAATAGTAACTCACGGAGGCATGTAAACGAGCTCGATGCTCTCACTACGGTGCAAGTCATGGTAAGTCAAGCATATATCTATTAAGAAGGCACAAAATGCTATCTAGACATGGCAAGAACAATGGCATAGCATGCATGGATCACTAGCAATCACTCCGGCAAAATCGCAAAAGAGTTCACGATCTGCCCAAAACAGCAACTATCCAAAAGTTGAGCTTGATTGAGTCAACCTATGGTGCTCCAACATAACAAGTAAAGACATGGATGGATTAAGCACAACAAGCTTAACAAATCACTCTTACTGATCATCCTCAAAAGAGGCACGGATCACTAGGAAACAAGCCGGACATATAGCATCGTGAACTAAAATGGCTCAGACTTGGTGAAAATCACTAAGTCCCTGAAATCAGTAATCTCAGGTAGCCCTCTTCGCAAGCTTGCACAAGACAACACACACATCCTAAAAATACATGGAAGGAACCTCTGGAAAGAAGACAACATGCTTAACAATTCATCCCAAAGGGGCACAGGCATATCATGCACGGATTAAATATGGCAAAAATGACAAGAGTGCATGTTGGACTAACGGATCTGCAATTTAACTCAACATGCCTCCTTCCAACAGCATTTTGGGCACCAAGATGACCTCAAATGCAAATGATGCAATGGAATGAAATGATGTACTCATCGAGGCGAAGATTTTGACATATCATACACCCAAAACGGAGCTACGGATGAGGAGATATGAGCGGTCAAAGTAGTAAGAAAATTAGGGTTTGGGGATGAAAAAGTCAACCCGAATCGGATCTGGATCTGGGATCCGGCGGCGTACTGTAGCGGCGCGTGAACCGAGGTTCGCCGGAGTGGCTACCGGAGCCGAAGGAGAGGCGGGGCCGGCTGGATCGGGCCTTGGGCGCCGCGGTGGCGAGGTCCGGGCGGCGGGGCGAGGCCGCGGCGGCGGTGGTGCCGACCGGCGACGAGGACGGAGGGGAGCGGCGCGGTGGCCGGCGATGCGGCGGCTCGCCGGAGAGGCACACGGCGGCGGGGCGGCGGCCGGACGCGGGGAAGATGGCGGCGGGGCGCGCGGGGTGAAGGCGGCGGCGGCTCGGGCCTCGGGGGCTCTCCCCGGGCCGAGCGGGCTTCGGCGGCGGCGCGGGCAGGCGGCCACGTGGCGCTCGGTGATTGGACGTGGGGTGCCGGCGGACGTGTCCGGTCAGGCGGCGGACATGTCCGTCGGTGGCGGGGAGATGTTTTTTTTTAGGGTTTGGACGGGGGAGAAGAAGAGATCCGAATGGGGGGGTATAAATAGGCATAGAGGGAGCTAGGAGAGTCCAAATGAGGTGCGGTTTTCGCCCACATGATCATGATCGAACGACCGAGACGATGGAGCTGAGTTTGGTGGGTTTTGGGCCAACATGGAGGGGTGTTGGGCTGCACACACACGAGGCCTTTTCGGTCCCTCGGTTAACCGTTGGGGTATCAAACGAAGTCCAAATGACCCGAAACATGACAGGCGGTCTACCGGTAGTAAACCAAGGCCGCATGGCAAGTCTCGGTCCAATCCGGAAATGTTTAATCCCCACACACGAAAGAAAGCTAGAAATGGCCACCGGAGGAGAACGAAGCGCCGGAATGCAAAACGGACAACGGGGAAAATGCTCGAATGCATGAGATGAACATGTATGCGAATGCAATGCACGTGATGACATGATATGAGATGCACGAAAAACAAAACAACACACGGAGACAAAGACCCGAACCCGAGAATTAAATATAACTTAATGCCGGAAACGGCATGAGTCAGAGTACAATTGGGGAAGGTTACATATGGGGCGTTACAATATGGCTCCTGCCAGTTGCCGATAACTCGGTTACAAAACATGATCATCTCATACAATAAAATTTAGCATCATGTCTTGACCATATCACATCACAACATGCCCTGCAAAAACAAGTTAGACGTCCTCTACTTTGTTGTTGCAAGTTTTACGTGGCTGCTACGGGCTTAAGCAAGAACCAATCTTACCTACGCATCAAAACCACAACGATAGTTTGTCAAGTTGGTGCTGTTTTAACCTTCGCAAGGACCGGGCGTAGCCACACTCGGTTCAACTAAAGTTGGAGAAACTGTCACCCGCAAGCCACCTATGTGCAAAGCACGTCGGGAGAACCGGTCTCGCGTAAGCGTACGCGTAATGTCGGTCCGGGCCGCTTCGTCCAACAATACCGCCGAACCAAAGTATGAAATGCCAGTAAGCAGTATGACTTATATCGCCCACAACTCACTTGTGTTCTACTCGTGCATATAACATCAACACATAAAACCTAGGCTCGGATGCCACCTTGGGGAACGTAGTAATTTCAAAAAAATTCCTACGCACACGCAAGATCATGGTGATGTATAGCAACGAGAGGGGAGAGTGTGATCTACGTACCCTTGTAGATCGACAACGAAAGCGTTTGGTTGAAGTAGTCGTACGTCTCCACGGCCCGACCGATCAAGCACCGAAACTACGGCGCCTCCGAGTTTTAGCACACGTTCAGCTCGATGACGATCCCCGGACTCCGATCCAGCAAAGTGTCGGGGAAGAGTTTCGTCAGCACGACGGCGTGGTGACGACCTTGATGTACTATTGTCGCAGGGCTTCGCCTAAGCACCGCTACAATATTATCGAGGACTATGGTGGCAGGGGGCGCCGCACACGGCTAAGATTATGATCACGTGGATCAACTTGTGTGTCTATGGGGTGCCCCCTGCCCCCGTATATAAAGGAGTGGAGGAGGGGAGGGCCGGCCCTCTCTATGGCGTGCCCTAGGGGAGTCCTACTCCCACCGGGAGTAGGATTCCCCCTTTCCTAGTCCAACTAGGAGTCCTTCCATGTAGTAGGAGTAGGAAACAAGGAAGGGGCGCAGCCCCTCCCCCTAGTCCAATTCGGACTAGGCCTTGGGGGGCACGCGGCCTGCCCTAGGCAGCCCCTCTCTCTTTCCCGTATGGCCCAATAAGGCCCAATACTTCTCCCGGCGAATTCCCGTAACTCTCCGGTACTCCGAAAAATACCCGAATCATTCAGAACCTTTCCAATGTCCGAATATAGTCGTCCAATATATCGATCTTTATGTCTCGACCATTTCGAGACTCCTCGTCATGTCCCCGATCTCATCTGGGACTCCGAACTCCTTCGATGCATCAAAATGTATAAACTCATAATATAACTGTCATCGAAACCTTGAGCGTGCGGACCCTACGGGTTCGAGAACAATGTAGACATGACCGAGATACGTCTCCGGTCAATAACCAATAGCGGGACTTGGATGCCCGTATTGGCTCCTACATATTCTACGAAGACCTTTATCGGTCAGACCGCATAACAACATACGTTGTTCCCTTTGTCATCGGTATGTTACTTGCCCAAGATTCGATCGTCGGTATCCAATACCTAGTTCAATCTCGTTACCGGCAAGTCTCTTTACTCGTTCCGTAATACATCATCTCGCAACTAACTCATTAGTTGTAATGCTTGCAAGGCTTAAGTGATGTGCATTACCGAGAGGGCCCAGAGATACCTCTCCGACAATCGGAGTGACAAATCCTAATCTCGAAATACGCCAACCCAACATGTACCTTTGGAGACACCTGTAGAGCTCCTTTATAATCACCCAGTTACGTTGTGACATTTGGTAGCACACAAAGTGTTCCTCTGGCAAACGGGAGTTGCATAATCTCATAGTCATAGGAACATGTATAAGTCATGAAGAAAGCAATAGCAACTTACTAAACGATCGGGTGCTAAGCTAATGGAATGGGTCATGTCAATCAGATCATTCAACTAATGATGTGATCCCGTTAATCAAATAACAACTCTTTGTTCATGGTTAGGAAACATAACCATCTTTGATTAATGAGCTAGTCAAGTAGAGGCATACTAGTGACACTCTGTTTGTCTATGTATTCACACATGTATTATGTTTCCGGTTAATACAATTCTAGCATGAATAATAAACATTTATCATGATATAAGGAAATAAATAATAACTTTATTTTTGCCTCTAGGGCATATTTCCTTCACCACATACATCTGTATGTATGATTTCCAACAAATCTGTTGCTCTCTCCATAGTTCCGGAGAACGGCGTTTTAGTCATCTTGCCCATGAGGCACAGTTCACAAGTACCAAGTGATTCATAATCAAGTGGTTCCAAAAGTCCATCAGTACGGAGTTTCTTCATGCGCTTTACACCGATATGACCTAAACGGCAGTGCCACAAATAAGTTGCACTATCATTATCAACTTTGCATCTTTTGGTTTCAACGTTATGAATATGTGTATCACTACTATCGAGATTCATCAAAAATAGACCACTCTTCAAGGGTGCATGACCATAAAAGATATTACTCATATAAATAGAACAACCATTATTCTCTGATTTAAATGAATAGCCGTCTCGCATCAAACAAGATCCAGATATAATGTTCATGCTCAACGCTGGCACCAAATAACAATTATTTAGGTCTAATACTAATCCCGAAGGTAGATGTAGAGGTAGCGTGCCGACCGAGATCACATCGACTTTTGAAACCATTTCCCACGCGCATCATCACCTCGTCCTTTGCCAATGTTCGCTTAATCTGTAGTCCCTGTTTTGAGTTGCAAATATTAGCAACAGAACCGGTATCAAATACCCAGGTGATATTGCGAGCTCTAGTAAGGTACACATCAATAACATGTATATCACATATACCTTTGTTCATCTTGCCATCCTTCTTATCTGCCAAATACTTGGGGCAGTTCCGCTTCCAGTGACCAGTCTGCTTGCAGTAGAAGCACTCAGTTTCAGGCTTAGGTCCAGACTTGGGTTTCTTCTCCTGAGCAGCAACTTGCATGCTATTCTTCTTGAAGTTCCCCTTCTTCTTCCCTTTGCCCTTCTTGAAACTGGTGGTCTTACTGACCATCAACACTTGATGCTCCTTCTTGATTTCTACCTCCGCTGCCTTTAGCATTGCGAAGAGCTCGGGAATTGTCTTATCCATCCCTTGCATATTATAGTTCATTACGAAGCTCTTGTAGCTTGGTGGAAGTGATTGGAGAATTCTGTCAATGACGCTATCATCCGGAAGATTAACTCCCAGTTGAATCAAGTGATTGCAGTACCCAGACATCTTGAGTATATGCTCATTGACAGAACTATTCTCCTCCATCTTGCAGTTATAGAACTTATTGGAGACTTCATATCTCTCAATCCGGGCATTCTTTTGAAATATTCATTTCAACTCCTAGAACATCTCATATGCTCCATGATGTTCAAAACGTCGTAGAAGTCCCGGTTCTAAGCCGTAAAGCATGGCACACTGAACTATCGAGTAGTCATCAACAAGCGATTGCCAGGCATTCACAATGTCTGCATTTGCTGGCGCAGGTGGTACACCCAGCGGTGCTTCCAGGACGTAACTCTTATGTGCAGCAATGAGGATAATCCTCAAGTTACGGATCCAGTCCGTGTAATTGCTACCATCATCTTTCAACTTTGCTTTCTCAAGGAACACATTAAAATTCAACGGAACAACAGCACGGGCCATCTATCTGCAATCAAACCTAGACATGCAAGATACTATCAGGTACTAAGTTCATGATAAATTTAAGTTCAATTAATCATATTACTTAAGAACTCCCACTTAGAAAGACATCCCTCTAATCTTCTAAGTGATCACGTGATCCAAATCAACTAAATCATAACCGATCATCACGTGAAATGGAGTAGTTTTCAATGGTGAACATCACTATGTTGATCATATCTACTATATGATTCACGCTCGACCTTTCGGTCTCAGTGTTCCGAGGCCATATCTGCATATGCTAGGCTCGTCAAGTTTAACCTGAGTATTCCGCGTGTGCAAAACTAGCTTGCACCCATTGTAGATGGATGTAGAGCTTATCACACCCGATCATCACGTGGTGTCTCGGCACGACGAACTTTGGCAACGGTGCATACTCAGGGAGAACACTTTTTATCTTGAAATTTAGTGAGAGATCATCTTATAATGCTATCGTCAATCAAAGCAAGATAAGATGCATAAAAGATAAACATCACATGCAATCAATAAGTGATATGATATGGCCATCATCATCTTGTGCTTGTGATCTCCATCTCCGAAGCACCGTCATAATCACCATCGTCACCGGCGCGACACCTTGATCTCCATCGTAGCATCGTTGTCGTCTCGCCAATCTTATGCTTCCACGACTATCGCTACCGCTTAGTGATAAAGTAAACCATTACAGGGCGATTGCATTGCATACAATAAAGCGACAACCATATGGCTCCTGCCAGTTGCCAATAACTCGGTTACAAAACATGATCATCTCATACAATAAAATTTAACATCATGTCTTGACCATATCACATCACAACATGCCCTGTAAAAACAAGTTAAACGACCTCTACTTTGTTGTTGCAAGTTTTACGTGGCTGCTACGGGCTTAGCAAGAACCGTTCTTACCTACGCATCAAAACCACAACGATAGTTTATCAAGTTGGTGTTGTTTAACCATCGCAAGGACCGGGCGTAGACACACTTGGTTCAACTAAAGTTGGAGAAACCGACATCCGCCAGCCACTTGTGTGCAAAGCACGTCGGTAGAACCAATCTCGTGTAAGCGTACGCGTAATGTCAGTCCGGGCCGCTTCATCCAACAATACCGCCGAACCAAAGTATGAAATGTTGGTAAGCAGTATGACTTATATCGCCCACAACTCACTTGTGTTCTACTCGCGCATATGACATCTACGCATAAAACCTGGCTCGGATGCCAATGTTGGGGAACATAGTAATTTCAAAAAAATTCCTATGCACACGCAAGATCATGGTGATGCATAGCAACGAGAGGGGAGAGTGTTGTCCACGTACCCTCGTAGACCGAAAGCGGAAGCGTTAGCACAACGCGGTTGATGTAGTCGTACGTCTTCACGATCCGACCGATCAAGTACCGAACGTACGACACCTCCGAGTTCAGCACACATTCAGCCCGATGACGTCCCTCGAACTCCGATCTAGTCGAGTGTTGAGAGAGAGTTTTGTCAGCACGACGGCGTGGTGACGATGTTGATGTTCTACCGACGCACGGCTTCGCCTAAGCACAGCTACAGTAATATCGAGGTGGACTATGGTGGAGGGGGGCACCGCACACGGCTAAAAAACCAAACGATCAATTGTTGTGTCTCTGGGGTGCCCCCTGCCCCCATATATAAAGGAGCAAGGGGGGTGCAGCCGGCTAGGGAGGAGGCGCGCCAGGAGGAGTCCTACTTGGATTAGGACTTGGGAGGGGGAAAGAGTGGAGGAGAAGAACGAAGGGGGGGCGCCCCCCTCTCCTTGTCCTATTCGGACTAGAGGGGGAGGGGCGCGCGGCCCAGCCCTAGCCGCCTCTCCTCTCTTCCACCTAGGCCCACTAAAGCCCATTAAGTTCCCGGGGGGTTCCTGTAACCTCCCGGTACTCCGGTAAAATCCCGATTTCACCCGGAACACTTCCGATATCCAAACATAGGCTTCCAATATATCAATCTTCATGTCTCGACCATTTCGAGACTCCTCGTCATGCCCGTGATCACATCCGGGGCTCCGAACAACCTTCGGTACATCAAAACATATAAACTCATAATATAACTGTCATCGAAACGTTAAGCGTGCGGACCCTACGGGTTCGAGAACTATGTAGACATGACCAAGACATGTCTCCGGTCAATAACCAACAGCGGAACCTGGATGCTCATATTGGTTCCCACATATTCTACGAAGATCTTTATCGGTCAAACCGCATAACAACATACGTTGTTCCCTTTGTCATCGGTATGTTACTTGCCCGAGATTCGATCGTCGGTATCTCAATACCTAGTTCAATCTCGTTACCGGCAAGTCTCTTTAGTCGTTCCGTAATACATCATCCCACAACTAACTCATTAGTTGCAATGCTTGTCAGGCTTAAGTGATGTGCATTACCGAGAGGGCCCAGAGATACCTCTCCAACAATCGGAGTGACAAATCCTAATCTCAAAATACGCCAACCCAACAAGTACCTTTGGTGACACTTGTAAAGCACCTTTATAATCACCCAGTTACGTTGTGACGTTTGGTAGCACACAAAGTGTTCCTCCGATAAACGGGAGTTGCATAATCTCATAGTCATAAGAACATGTATAAGTCATGAAGAAAGCAATAGCAAAATACTAAACGATCGTGTGCTAAGCTAACGGAATGGGTCATGTCAATCACATCATTCTCCTAATGATGTGACCCCGTTAATCAAATGACAACTCATGTCAATGGCTAGGAAACTTAACCATCTTTGATTCAATGAGCTAGTCAAGTGGTCATCGAGTTCGGCTTCGCGGCCTGTATAGCTTCTGCCACCGTTCTAGCGCCCCTCGTCCGCTTTGACACCATGTCATAGATGAGCGGTGCCAACTCCTGTATCCTGTATCCGTTGAGCCACTTGTCCTCCCAGAAGAGTGTTGTGTGTCCATTGCCCACAGTCACCTTGGTCGCCGCCTGGAACAAGCCCCTTGCCTCGTCGGGCACTGAAGATTTGAATTCTGCCCATGGTCTAGTTCTGTCAGCACGCTGCAACCACAACCACCTCGCTTGAAGTGCGACATTCATCCACCTTAAGTTTGTAACTCGGAGCCCACCTGCCCAGTTGGGTCGGCATAAAGTTTCCCAAGCAACTGCACACTTGCCTCCTCCACCTCACATACCATAGAAAGCTTCTGCAGATTTTGAAGTCCATAGTCAGAAATCACATGGAGACTATGAGACATAAATGTCTCATGTTTATTTAAGCAAAACAATATGTACAATAATAAATTATACAAGATGGATAAACGTATTTTCAGGTGACATACATATGCATCATGGAAAAGCTACCAATTTATTTATGGCTTGTTAGGGGAAAAATACGTTTGATGAAAAATAAACTGATATAATCAGAGTAACAAACACCATCTATGGAATAAACTACGACGCAATGAAATAAAAAACGATGCGGGCTATGAAATTACGCAGCCCCCCTGGAAGGTTAGATCTTATAATCTCCTAGGGGGAGAACACAGCCGAATTGGAGCAAAAGCACTCTGATATCATGTATATCTATCATCCATTGTGTTGAAAATAGTTATGATGCTGCACATGCCTAGCCATGCTAAATTCTTCCTAATGGAGCTATACCAACTTACCAAAATAAACTGCAGTACAAAGAGAAGCAAGCAATATTGGAACACTAACAAACAACAAGTCCATGGTCAGAAATCACATGGAGCTAAACTATGAGACATAAATGTGTGTCTCATAGGTATGCAAGAAAAATAATACATACAAACAAACTATGCAAGATCGATGAAAATATTTTCAGGTAACATACAGATGCAGCAGGGAAAAGCTAGCAAGTTATTTATGCTTTGTCAAGGGAGAAAATATGTTCTATGTAAAAGAAACTGGTATTACCAGAGTAACAAAAACCATCTACAGAAACTAAGAGGCAATGTAGGAAAAACAATGCGAGCTATAAAACTAAGCAGCCCCTTGAAGGTCAGATCTTATCATATCCCAGAGGTGGCACACAGCGGAAATGGAGCAAAACAAACTCTGATAACATGTATATCTACTCGTATCTTGTGTTGAGAAGTATCGATGAATCAAATTACAGAAATTCTAATACAAGCAGGAAGGCGGTACGGCTCAACCAAAGAAGCATGAGTTACATTCAGGAGATCTGTGCTCTAGAAGTTCTTCAAGATTTTATCCTGTGATACGCCATCTGCTGTAAGGGCCGAGGTGACCTCCTCGATCATTTGGCTTTGCCCGCATAGCACAGCCCCAGTGGAAGCAGGATTGGCAATGTTCTTGGCTTCCAAGAACGCACGCTGAACGTAACCCCTTTCACCTTTCCAGCCATCATCTGGTCGTGACAGGACCGGCACTATCTTGAGCCCAGATGACTCCCACTCTGCAAATCTCTCCTGGTACGCCATTGTTTCCAGATTCCTGGCGCCATAGTAGAGCCTCACATCGGCTCTCTGCTTGGCCGCGAAGCCGAACTCGATGAGCGAGCGGATCGGGCTAATCCCGGTCCCGGTGGCGAAGAGGAGCAGCGTCTCCGCGGCGTCCGCCGGGGTCACCCTCTCGACCGGGAACCCCTTGCCCATGATTGCGCCGAGCTCCACCACGTCCCCGTCGCGGAGGCCGCAGAGCTTCTCCGCGGTGGCGCCGGGCACGGCCTTGACGAGGAACTCGAAGGCGCCTCCCCCCGGCGGCGACGCGATGGCCATGAAGGCCGGCTTGAGGTCGTCCTCCCCGGGCACGCGGACCAGGAGGTACTGCCCCGGCGCGGTGAAGGAGGAGGCGAGGTCGGCGGCGTCGGAGAGGTCGACGCGCAGGTGGAAGAGCGAGCCGTCGGCGCTGGCCGCGCCGATGGAGGCGACGGGGGCCGCGTTCCAGACCGCCGCGTCCTGCTTGACCGCGGCGGCCGCCAGGGAGGGCAGGCGGCGCCGGAGGAAGGGGAGCGAGCGCAGCATTTTGGGGCTGGCGAAGGCATGCCGGGAGGAGGGGAGGGGGGCGAGGGGCGTGGCGGAGATGGTGGCGGCCGTGGCCATGGCGGAGGGTCGGGGCTCCGAAGGCGCCGAGAAAGCAGGAGACCGTGGGGATCGGGTGGCGATTAGGAGAGGAGAGGAGCCCGTGGCTCTTGGATGAGGGCGGGGGTCGGGCTTGGGTGGGCCCGGTCCTGTCAGGTTAGGTGCGCGCGGCCCATGATCAATAAAATCCCACTATCCCATTTGTATCTCTGTATTGATTTTTATGATCAATGAAATCATAGAGGACTTTTTTTAAGGGAAAAATCATAGAGTCTGCTCTATAAAATCAAGGTACTGAGCAGTTGTGTGTAACATTTGATTATGAATTCTGTGATCATGTCCTTCCAAGAAGCACCATAATTTTCGGTTAGCCGAGGGACTAAAATTAGACCTTTCTCTTCATCAAGAACATACTTTAGAAAAGTTTGGGTGACATCTACAACTCCGAGAAAAATACGTGTAGAATTTAAAGAAGCACCATAATTTCGAGGTATATAAAGTTGAAAAGGATGTGTAGAATTTAGTGCATTGTGTTTTTCTGTACGTAAGTAGAGCCAAGCTGTAACTACTACTACTCTATCAATATGTAAATTTTGTGCTACAAATACTTTGGCATAGTAATGGTTGGTCAAATGCTTATCCTAACGAACCCAATATGCTATGTACTCCCTCCGTCTCATAATATAAGACGTTTTTTAACACTATATTAATGTCAAAAAACGTCTTACATTACGGGACGAAGTAGTATTTTGGAAGGTATGGGGGCACAAATAGCTTCTAAATCCAAACAAGATATTTGAGTACCTGATGACCGGCAACTTCTACAGAGAGAGAGAGAATAAACTATGCAATAAAATTTTGGTCATTTCACTATGGTTAAACTCAGTATGCCGTTTGGAATGCAAAAACCGAAAACATAGGAACAGTTAAAAGAAGTACATGAGTTCAGTGTCTTGTGTTGCCAATTTCTGCATAAACAGAAACTCTGGGAATTCCACAAAGTTGTTGCTTGGATGCACTACAACAATTTTGCAGAAAATGGTTTCTTACATGGAGAGGGGAAGGGAAAGAAAAACTCCTGGACTTGCCCAAGAAATTTCACCATGAGGTTCGACCTCATCTTTAAAAACTCCTCCAAAATGTGAAGGACAGGAATAATTTATATAAATAATAAATACAAGAATTCATAGGTCCATTCCTACAATCCAAAGTGCCTCATAGGAAAATTCCTATAGGTTTACCAATGAGATTCCTTTGTTCCAAAAAAGAAGAGCTTAACCTCATGAAAACGGTAGATGGTCTATTACATCTATTTACAAATGTGTTTTCTCAATTTTGACAACTTTCTCAAACGTAGTAATTCACAACCCCAACATAAATATTCTCTGGCTCCGCAGGTTGTTGCTCGATCACTGTTATGTTTTCTGTCTCTACAAACTCCCACTTTCCTAGCAGTTGATGCCACAGGTTTGGATATTTGGGCCAGCGAGACGGGTAGTGAATGGATCAACACGAACCCACAGCAAGGAGAAGATAGAAGCGAGGAGGACAGCCCAGACGATGACAATCGTTGGTGTGCGGTTTTGCCTGCCCATAAGACCCTTGAGGAATGGGTATAAGTGAACAATCACCCAGAAGGCAAAGAAGAGCTTCCCAAAGAGCGGCCCCCATGATTGGTAACCACTGTTGATGGCGTAGGAGGTACCAGCAACGACACCGACCATGTTAATGATCAAAATGGTCGTCGGAGGGATGAGAAGCGTCGTCCACTTGAACATGTAGAGCTCAGCAAAGTCGCCTTCTTCGTCATTAGCCTTTGAGGTGACAGTGAAGTTGGTATCGATACCGGCAAGCACCTTCAGAAGACCCTGAAAGACGGCAAACAGATGTGCAGAGATACCTCCAATGACCCAGAACTGTTCATTCCTCCACCACTCGTCAATGCCAACACCACTCCACCTCATCTCAAGGATACCAGTGGCGAAAATTGAAAGGAAGAGCGCAATGAACCAGATACTGGCCAAGTTGCTAATCTGCATTCCAAGAAATGAATATGGTCAGTTTTGTTGCTGCAACCTCTTTCAACTGAATGAATAAAAGATTTATGCAACCAATGTTTACCTCTGGCATGATGAACTTTCCAGTGAGCAGACAGATAGCAGGCAATATACAATAGACTAGAAGCGGGAGAGAAGTTAGTGGATAAATGGTGGTGTTGATGTAAGCGAATCTCTCCAGGAACTTCAGGCGTCCTCCGTAGCCATACCATAAGGGGCAATGCCGGCTGAAAAGAATTTCAACAGAACCAAGAGCCCACCGCAGCACTTGGTTCAGACGATCTGAAAGATTGATGGGGGCAGATCCCTTGAAAGCTGGGCGCTTGGGCATGCAATAGACTGAACGCCAGCCTCTTGCGTGCATCTTGAATCCAGTGAGAATATCTTCTGTGACAGATCCATAGATCCAACCAATCTGCAATCAGAACAACTTCGTTACAGTTAACCAGGAACTGGGCTTACTCATGCCAACTGAGACATATCATTTGCAATTCGTAACAAAACTAGCCAGTATAAAATCTATTATGAACTTGTGCAAAATAGTACTAACATATTTTTGTTTCTCCAGAGCAAAGATACAAAAACACTAGTTGCATCCACAATTTTGCATACTGGTACCTCACTTCTATTTTATTGTTTTGCACAAATTTTGTGTAATACAAAATATGAATGAACATTATTGGAATGATTGTTATGTTACCTCAGTTCCCCATTCAGACTTGTCCTCATAGCCACAACTTATGACATGGATAGCTTCTTTCAAAAGAGATTCTGGAGTGGAGGACTGAGGAACACCACCATATTCCATCAGAGTGGAGGCAACAAATGCTGCTGACTGGCCAAATCTCTTCTCTAAACTCATTTGAGACATGAGAACTGATTTCTCATCATCAAACCCAGCACCTGCCACATGTTGACTGACATGTTAATACTCTTACATGTTGGTTAAAACTCCAGAAATGTACAATAACTGCTGCAGATGACAAAACAGTATAAGGAATTGGGCGGTGGAAGATGCAAGAAAATAAAGATGGTACCTTCAACACCCTCCTCTATGTCTTCGAGATTGAATACTGGAACAGAACTGTCCACATGCTTGTTCGACTTTTTCTTATCTGAGCTCCTTTTCTTTGACTTGCTTGCCTTCTTCTTGCCCCCACATAGTGATGCCAAGAAACCTGGCTTCTTCGCCTTAATTGGGGGCTCATAACCATAGATAGCCGTTCTGTTGAAAACACAACCAGTTCCCACATAAACTGGTCCTTGAATGCCGTCAAGGCCCCTCAAGTTAATCTGCAGCAAGCCCAAAAATCATTGGACATGGTTAGAAATTTTAAAACCAGTCCATCGACCAATCTTAGAATCTTAGCATCACTTATTAAGTATCCAAAGGAGCATCACTTATTAAGTATCCAAAGGAGCATCACATGTTACGCTATTGATTACTTGAAACCAGTGAATTCAGGAGAGAACTGCGGACTTACATCAAAAAAGACAGTGTTCCTGTTTGCATATCGATCATTCCTATCAATGCCGTCAAACCTTTGTGGGAACTGCACATAACAGACTTGCGGACCTAGGTTTGGATCCATTAGGAAGCACATAGCTTCTCGGACAGCCTTGCTGTTGTTGATGTAGTGATCACAATCAAGATTCAACATGTATTGTCCGTTAGTAAGGACAGCTGAGACACGAACCTGTAGAAAAAATTGATCTGACATTAGAATCATCAAATGGAATTAATTTGATAATTTAACTTCAGTAAGAGTATTAACTACTCACAAGGGCATTCATGGCACCAGCCTTCTTGTGGTGCTGGAACCCAGGACGCTTTTCACGAGACACATAAACTAAACGGGGGAGCTCATTACCCTCAGTATCAAGGCCACCACTGTGACCAAGGAAAACCTGAGAATGGTCAGAAAGAGAAGTTAGCCAAGCAATGAACTTTCTAAATAGTAGAATACAAAAAAATAGCTAGATAACCAGACCTGTCTAGCTTTCAATTCAGTAATAGTAGTCTATATTGGAAATACGCTAACCTGAATCATTCCAGGATGATCCCTGGTATTGTTTCCTGGCCATGGTGTGCCATCTTGCATGATCCATCCTTCCTCAGGGACTTTCAATGCCTTAGAAACTAGGGCATTTATCCTGATTTTAAATTCTTCATATTCTCTCTACAACAGTTTTTTGTGAGACATGTTAGCATAGGATCAGAAAATATGAAATCAATACCTATATGTTTACAAAGCAAACACACCTTCATGGCCCGGCGGTCTTTAACAAATGAAGGCTGGACTTTGTCTTTCAGGTAATCAATTTTCTGGCAAAAGTAAAACTCAGGAGCTCTGGGTTCAATGTCATACTTCTTCACAAATGGTACCCATTTCCTAGCAAACTCTGAAGTCTCAGCCAATGCGTCAAAAGTCAGCATTGAAGCTCCGTCGTCAGATACATAGCAAGAGACCTTGTCCACGGGATAATCAACAGCAAGAATGGATAGCACAGTGTTGGCAGTGACGATAGGTGGCTCCTTCAAGGGGTCGACTGTACTGACAAATATGTCAACAGCAGCCAACTGAGACGGTTCACCTTCTCGGTCATACCTGTTAACAGAAATGAAATGGTAGCAACATCAGGAATAGTTAATAAACAAAGTCTGCTTCAACTAAGTACAGAAGAACTGCTAAGAAGATCACCTTAAAGCCAGTCTATCAAGGTAGGTCTCCCGGTTGATTGGAAACCACTTCGGGAACTGATCCAGTATCCAGGATAAAGCAAACCAAATCTCACATATAACAGATAAAAGCCACAGTGGGTATGCATTACGCACAGGATTTGTGAGACGGTAGTGCAGGAAAATGCTTAGAACAACCAACCGCAGAACAATAACCATTCTGTAGGGATTTATTTTGGATGAAGCAATGGGGACTTTTCTTGATAGAGGCTGGCGAGTTTCATCATTCCTGTAATTTAGATCGAATAAAATTAGTGCTGCAAGACAGTAGGCTAGAACATTATAATGAAAAGAACATTGGCCAATATTCATAAAAAAGAAAGGCTTAGTAGTAGCTGTGCAAGTATAAAGGCATTCTCCTAACTCATAGCTTCAATCAGGTTTGGAACTGACAAACAGCAGATGCTGTTGTAAGATATGAATGTGAAGAGGAGGGTGTTGGAACTCACAGTAAAGCGTCTTCCATGTTGTATTCAGTAGATGCATCGATGTCAGTAGCTGCCCGACCTTCAGAGGGAGCAATGCTTGTCCCATTAGTCATGGGAATCGCACCCTTGTCCTGCTTCATTTTCCAGCCATCGACTCTCTCTTTCCAGGCAACATTCCCAATACTGCCAGAGAACTCCCTTGACGGATTTGCTGGCAAGGAGCACGAAACAATAATTGTTATATTCACATCTCAAATGAGTGTTGCAAAATGAAACACGAGAGAAAATGTCAAGAAACAAACATACGTGAATGATTCACATAAGGAAACGGAGCACGTCTGCTGATGTTCCCCGTAGGAGACATCATATGATGATCAGGGGAAGCTCCAGGGATTTCTCCTGACATCTGCAAGCAAGCAAAATCCAACTCAATAAACTGAGCAATAGCGCATACACAGGATATTCTCATCAAAACATATTAAATAGAACTCTTTAGCACCAACCTGGCTGTTGGTGACTGAAGGGACGTATCCCCTAGGGATCTCTCCACTGTCATACTTGGAGAGGCCGATCTCGCCACTGTCATACTTGGGGTGGCCAACATTGCCACTGCCCCCGGTGTTCATGCGCCAGCTGCGCATCCTGTCAGCAATCTTCTGCTTCTGGTCCTCAGTGCCAGATGCAGGGTAGTTGAAGTCACTGCCATCATCGGCGTCAGTGTCGTCGCCTTCCTCCCCGCGGATCGCTGGACTCCCTGAAGAAGCCACACACAGCTCAGCATAGACTCGACAAGATGTTTCGACACTAAATTGCAGTCAATGACTAGGAGGTCCAAGGAGGTCCAAAATTGGGCTTCACATACTAGTTCTCCACAGCTACAATTCGCCCAGACAGACAAATTCTAAGAATGGTGTAAGATCTACTAAGGGGAACCATCCGACCTTCATTACTAGCTCACGACAAGAATGATGTAGTGGCAAGATCTACAAAAGGGGATCCCCGTTCTGGCTGCTGTTAACTACTCGTAGCATAAACTTGTCGGGTGCGCTCAGCTCAATTGTACCCGAATTGCAGGCGGCGAGAGAGAAAGAGATCCGTCGGTGGGGGATTGGATGGCGGGCGTTACCTCTGTGGCGCTTGTACTTGGTCTTGCACTGGAGGCAGGCCTGGGTGCCCTCCTTGCGCTCGTGCTCGTAGCAGGGGCGGCAGACCGGGAAGCGGCAGACGTCGCAGGCGGTGAAGACCTCGCCGTCCACCGTGGTGCCCAGGCCGTCGGCGCAGATCTGGCACACGTCCCCGGCCCCGTGCCTCCCGGACTTCTGCAGACAACAAACGAGGCGCGGTCAAACCACAGATCCGGCCGGCGGAATGCAAAGCGAGGTTCTTGGAAAAGATCCGCGGGGGGCACTCACCAGGGCGTCCGCGTCGCCGTCCATGGCGCGGCAGGGCGATCCACCCGGCACCGACAACCGAGCTGGAGCAGCTCCTCCCACCCAATGTCCGGAGCTCGGAGAGGGTTCGGGGGGGCAGTGGGGATGGCAGCGGGAGTGCCGCTGCTACTAGTAGTGGTGGTGGCGCGGGGCGCTGAACTACCGGAGGGGGGGAGGGGGGGTGAAAAGGACGGGCCACCAGACCAGCGGTGTGTTGGTTCCGCTGTCGGTTTCCATGAGGGCTTGATTAATTAGGAGGCCATTGGCGAGGGATCTCCGCGTTTCTGTTTTGTTTATTCCGGATGAGAAATTATCGTCGTCGGCCAGCGGGGCGGGAGGTGGAAGAAAGGCGAGCTGGGGCGGGTGGGGCCGGCGCGGCAGAGAGCGGGCACCGTCGGTGACCGACAAAGGGGAATCCCTGGCGTGATCTGCCCCTGGTTGGTGCGCTGCGCACGGGAAAGATGTGATTATTTCTCAACTACTGCTGCTGTGCACAATCAAGCTGAGTGGAAGTGAAGTGGAATTGGTACGGTCAAAAGATGGCAAGCCGGCGCATGAAGAGCGTAGAAGAGGATGAAATCGAAAATAAATACAGTGGACACTACCAAAATTTATGCAAGACAAATTTTATTTTATTTTCGAACTAAGGAACATTGCCTCCAATCTCATTGAGATTGAAGCAATGGAACTGATAGCGGGTTCAGATACTTAGGTTCTGTAGAACATTACATCGAAAGATAATGAAAGCCAAAACTAGCATCAAAAGACACCACTCATAGCAACAACCATCATCCAAAGCGCTATCGCAAAACTAGCATGGCCTAGTATTGGAAACACCTTAACCAATCGGGGACCAAACATAGCTTCTACAAATAACCGAACTATGACTAGGACAACTCCAACACCGTGCATCAAATTGGGCAGAATAAACATCCGCAGATAGTGGATAGAGTGACGGACATCCAACCCGGTGCACCAAATGTCTGCTTTTATTTTTTTTTCCTATATCTGGAGCACTCAAAATAATTTTTATTTTTGTTTTTTTGCGAAGGGAAAAAACTTTCATTACTCAAGGAGGCCTCTCGGCCTTAACCAAGTTTACAAGAAAGTCCGGTCCTCCTGCGAACCAGACTGTCGTGTGTGGGGTGCTACGGCCATATGGTGCCAACTCATGACTCACGGTATTCTGCCAACGGCTACACTGCACGAATACAAAGCTCTCTAGCATGACGGTGTGCTAAGCTGCTAATCTCTTCGACGAGAGAGCGGTGTTGTGATCTGTCTGTCGTTGGTGCTTTGAGCATCACCACCGCCTCCACGCTATCTAACTCCACGATGATAGGCATCATGGTCCTGTGTAGAGCAAGGTCTATGCCTTCTTTACAAGCTGAGAGCTCCGCCTCCAGCGCACTATCACATGTGCGTATTTCTGTGCAGACGCTGAAGATGATATCCCCTCTGTTGTGCAGATATTCCAGTGCAACAATAATTCAAGTATAAAAATTACAGTTTAAACATGAAGTTTTTAAATAAAATAGTTCAAATTTGAATTCAACGTTTCGACCATATTTTTTTAGTTCTCCCTACGAAGCGCCCACAAATGTGTAGTCTGGTCATTTTAAAATTGCTCGTGAGTTGCTCAATGGTGAATATGTTAATGCATTTGGATAAAATCTTCAAACATCATGGGATTTTGCCCTATAAGTTGCGTAGGACCGCCCATGTGCTCAAATTCTAGACCGTGTCAAACTCTGTCACCCTTATCCTCCACAATAATGTTGTGCGTGATCACACAAGTGGTCATTATCTCTAATAACTTCTTTGCATCCTGTAGTTTTGAAGGTCCTCAAACAACTACAAAAGAGGTTTGGAGCAAAATGCCTTTTCACCATCCTTTCTAGCTCCTTGTCTTTGAGCAAAGTGAGATCATTTCTCACCCCTTGGATCAAGAATGGTCTTAACGATGGTCGCCCACGTAGGATAGATACCATCGCACAGATATCAGCTCATGTTGTAGCCATGACTATTTATGGTATAGTTACATGGAGGAGCTTCTCCTGCGCACAACCTCGCAAACAATGAAGATCACTGCAGCACGTTGATTCATTGTGAGATCTGGACATTCCAAAGGAAAAGTGTCAAATACGGAGGTTTTCTTACGCAACTGCTTCAAGAATGATGGTGGGCTTCTTACAATGGCCCTGACATTGCCATTGTAGAGCATACGGCAATTTTTGTTGTTGTGAGTGCATGCAATCCAGGGATCCGAGCATACTTGGCCATCTTGTTGCTTCCAACAGTGCCATTAATCTTGCGGAGTCTTCGGCAGTTGGTTCTCTCAAGTACTCTATTCTAGACAGCTTGACCACCGCCGCAGCAAACTTGACCATGGCTTCGAGACATGTGCTTACGAACAGTCAGAGGTACTCGCCCACGAATCTGTGGTCATGCAATAGGCAAGCATCCTCAATGTGGCTGTGTACTTCTGGTAACCAGAGAATCCAATGTTTCCAATAACATCCTTCTTCACGATGAAGCAATCATCATAGGCCCGAACACCATTGTAGAGGCGACGAACACAGTTCACTATATCTGAAAATCAAGGGAATAGGTCTAGAGTAGTGCATCGGAGACAAAGTAGTTGTCCATCAACATAAAATGCTCCCGGCCCTTTTCTGAGTAAGCACTCGATGTCCCATGATTGATGTCTTGTAATTGAGAACATGCTCCTTCGCATACTCGCGTCCCCAAGAACCACCATCGGCATAGCCATTTCGTCCTCATAATCCTCCTACTCTTAAGAAGAAGACATGTTGATGAACTCATCGTAGAAGTACTCCTTGTCTATATCCATCGTGCTTGCTTCAAAATAAGCAACAAAATCGTCAAAATTTTGGTCACGGTATTTGGTCAAACACTTGTCAGGCATGGTGTCCGCCATGGACGGAATGTGAATGGGCGGAAGGTACCGCAAACTAGCTAGCGTCGTCCTGGTCAAACACTTGTAGTGGCAGTTTTGCCCCTTTTCCATGTAGTCCGCATTATCCTGGGTTTCGTGGACTAGCCCAACAACTGAACCACCGTGTCGGTTGCGCAATTACACTACAAGGATCATAAGAAATACATTACAAAAAACAAGCCGCAATCATAGAAAACAAGCCGCGATCCTAGCCTTTCCCTTTCCCTTTTTGTTTGACCTCTTATTCACCATGCTTATATTCCATTTGCAAAAGCAAATACTCCCTCCGTTCCAAAATAGATAACTCAACTTTGTACTAACTTTAGTATAAAGTTGGGTCATCTATTTTGGAATAGAGGGAGTATATAATATATATGTATATTGTTTTTTGCGGATTAATATAGATGTATAGACGCATGCACATCACCATTACATGCACACACTCACACAACATATACTAAAGATTGACGAAGTCAGTAACATGCACCTCGCTATCGACAATTATGAAATCTCACCTGAATAATATTTCGCCTTAATGAGAATACATTGTATTAAACTTGGGGTTTGATCCTTAGTGGGTCGAGATATAACCACCATCCAAACCATCCAGCTGCACATTGATTCTCATCATACACCATGTCAATAAAACATGTCACAAGTCTTAACGTCCATCATGGCTTTAAGGATCGAGAGCCTACGGAAGATAAAATTTGGACTCTCTGCCCCAATTCTTATTTGGACAAGAATACTATGCGTCGCCGTATCATAGCCTTCCCTTTTGAACAAGCTCCACTCCATAACACATGAATAAATAAAAACATGATTGTACATAACAAAACCATAGACCAATGCATACCAGCATTGACATCAATGAGATTCCATTCAGTTTTTTTTTTCAAATTTTTTTCTCTCTAACCGTTAACCAGATTGATGATCTACTTTCAGCATTAGTTTTCAATCGCCATAATTCTTTGAAAGTATAATTACTTAACAGGCAATATACATGATATAACCACTTGTGTTATCGAGTGATAGTAATTTAGGCACACACAAAAAACTTAGTCACAAATTTACTGAGTGTCACTCTTTAGTCATATAAGACTTGCATGATACTACTTACTTATATGCACCAATACCATTCCTTGTCGATAACACTTCGATACTCAGTCTGTCGGTGTGCTTGTCATTGCAATGCCTTAATAGAATATAATTATTACATTGTGAGCATACACTCTTAGGATGGCAACCGTGCATTCTAACATAGTAATTTTGAGGGCAAACAGAATCTATCAAAACACAACAAAATGACATTTTGTCCTGAAGTCCTCGTCAAGATGAAATTGACGATGAACACGCATTGTGAACCAGATTGTAAGTTCGGAAGAAAATCATTTTGATGGTTTTAGAGTTAGCAGGAGATGATGTCAACATAAGTTAGAATATTCCACATCCATGAAGAAAATTTTCCATTGAACACCCGGCCGTAGCACCGACAGACTAACCAACAACCTTGTGCTAGTTAGTCAGTCCATTTTGCTTTGATTAGCGCATCAGCGTTTCTAAAAGAACCATTTCTTTCTGCGGGGCTAACGGAACTATTCTTAATCCGGCCTAAATTGTGCCGAGAGATCTTCATCAATGCCTCTCATAATCTCGATGAGTGTAGGTGATGGCAATGCCTTAACGGACCAAACTAATTAGTATTTTTATGGCGACAGCATGCTAATTAGCTACCACTGCAATGTGGAGTACAGCTCAGGAGCTTGCCTCAACAACAGAAAAGAAAAAAAGGACAGCTCAGGAGCTGCACATGACTCTCATGTGCGTCTATAATTGACTTGCCATGCTTTGACGAAACAAAAGTAGATCAAGGAAATTAATCAATCAACGCATCGCATTGCGAAGAGAATAGCTGGTGGAAGGTTGGTTTTCTTGACCGCGCATGTGACGAATGATATTATTATTAGGAGATTCCGTGCACTAGCAAGAGTGGCAGTGCAAACAATAACCGGGGAATGATAGAACAATGAAAGAGCACATGGGCTAAGGGATAATTGCGTGAATTAAGGGGCTTTTTGGGTGTTACCAAGTTCCAAATTTTTTTCCCTGTATAAGAGCCTTTTAAACACAAGGACATATATAATCAATCAAATGGAAAAAATAACGGAGTTCAAATTTCCAATTTTTTAAAGTTCAGTGCAATCTTCTCATTACTACAATATCACGTGTTTTGTTCCATGGACCATTCGGGTGCACTAGTTCAAAATTCCAACACTTTTAAAGCTACACTTTTAGAAAGGACCATATGAGGAAAATAAATAAATAAAAAGTAAACAATAAACTATTTTAAATAAGTAAGTAAATAGAAATAAAAACCCAACACATGGGCCAACCTATCTGGCACGCACTTTACACAATTTGCCGGTTCTGTTTCGCGCATTTGAATCCTAACTAGCAGGGGTGACCCGATAATTTTTTCCTTTTTCTTTTTTATTTTTCTTTTATTTTTTACTTTGATGTCTTTTCCTGTTATTTATTTATTTATTCATTTACTGGTTTCATTCTTCACATTGTTTTATTTTCAACTTTTTTGTTTTTTGCGGAAACATCTAAACACTTTTAAATTACATGAACATATATTCTGACACATATGATTTTTTATTAGATGTATAATATATGTTTTTTCTGAATGCAAACACATTTTAATTATGCGAGATGACCTTTTTTATATATGGATATTTATATTTAGGTTCATTAATGTTTTCTTCTAATGCATGTTTTTTTGTATATGTACATATTTCATATTTATGGGAACCGTAATAGTTCTTATAAAATACGGTTATACATGCTTATTAGAAAATCAACGTATTTTTAGATTATAAAAAACATACATGTTAACGGGCCACGACACTGTCTGGTCCGTTTATGCTTCCATTCAGGCATTGCTTCCTTGTACGTCAACTCAAGGCTTATATGTCGCTTAGGGCAATATCTTGTTTGTGTGGTAGTTGCACAAGACTAGGGCGACACTCGTCATGTAGCACAAAGAAAGGTGTTTTCCCGTCAATAAAACATAGAACCAATTTGTGGTTGTGGTGGATGTTTAGGAAGGGGGTTGTACTCTTAGCCCATCAGAGATAAAACCACATGTTTAAAATCCTTGTGTGAAATATTCATTCAATGCAAGATAATGTTTCCGTCGATAGCGAGGCGCCTGTAGTGACCTTGTCAATCTCAAGATCCGCTGATTCGATCTCTCGAAAATGCTCATAAAAGTCTAGCCTACGTGCATGCATTCATTTATGTGCATATATCTGAGTGTCTACGACCACATTGCATTCTTAAAAAAAAGTACCCTTCATAAAAAAAACGCACAACAAGATTTTTGGGGAGCGAATAAGTTGGGGTTAAACCCTGATTGGGAGCATGTGGCCGCGCTCTAGTGTTGACACATATTACACGTGGCGCACATCTCCACATGAATCGATTTTCTGTGTTTGCCTTTCTTTTTCTTGTTTCCTTTGAGGGTTTTTTAATGCTTTGCACGTTTTTTTCTTTTTCTTTTTTGTTTGTTTGTTCATGAGTATATGTAAGTTGCATTGGTGGATTACATTTGTGAATCCGAAGTACATACACCACATGGGGACATGCAACCACGAGGAGTGTATGCATGGTACAAGGGAAGTACATGTACCCTATGCGAGAGGGTACATGTTGCACTGTGCGTACAATTCACGTAGAGAAGTACTCATAAAATTAGTGGCACGAGCTATCCCCACATTCTTGATGGCACGCTTTTCTATTACCTCGTGGTCTATGCCAACATATTGATGCAATGTTGAGGGATTATGGGGCAACAGGAAAGGAGAGAGGAAGGTTGCACGGGTGACATGGGAAACTCTAACAATTCCTAAGTACCTAGGAGGGTTAGGCTTTCGGGGCACACAGGTTTTCAACCTCGCAATGTTGGCTAAACCATCATGGCGCCTGCTACAGGACCCTGGTTCTTTGAGTGATAGAATATTAAAAGCAGTGTACTTTCCACAATCAAACTTGCTAGATGCAGAACTGGGAAGCCATCCATCACAGGTAGGGAGAGCAATTCTGTGAAGGAACTTCCGTGTTAAAGCACGGACTTACCCATGGAATTGTCAACAGATAAAGCAGAAGTATCCGAAACCAACATTGGATCTCTATGGTTCATATGTTGCGAGCGTTGCACCCCCGGTCTCAAAACCCTTTAGAGCTAGTGTCAGGCCTGATTGATCAATCTAGAAGAGTCGGGACAGAGCTAGATTGAGGGAGCACCTCCAGCAGATTGATGTGGAGAAAATCTTGCAGATTCCGTTGAGTTTCTATAATAAATCGGATACTTGCGCATGGCACTATGAGCCCTTGGGGAACTTCTTTGTACATTCTGCATACTGGATGCTTATGGAGACTAAGAGGATCAAAGAAGATTGGTTGCACAAAAATTCATGGGAACTCAAACATTGTGAGTAATAAGAAGAATTGGAAGAAGCTATGGAGTCTACAGGTACCTGCGAAACTGAGAATTTTTGTCTGGCACTTAGCAAGAAACTGGTGAACACCGCAGGCATCGCAACATGACTGGTCCAAGCTTATGCCCAATCTGTAGTTCAACTGAGGATACTTGGAGACTTACGCTAGTTCAGTTCTCAATAGCGAAGAGTGTGTGGTCATCTTTTCTAGCGTCGTTGCCGGGGAGGTTAACGCTTGAAGGTATATCTTTAGATCTTGCAATCGAATCTTTTTATTTCTTGTTTTAGCACTAGTTTAGTTTATAAAAGAAAATTACAAAAAATATGGAATTGAGTTTGCCTCATACGCTTCATCTTTTTAATATCTTTCGTGAGTATGATGGAAAGGAAATTGTGCCAAAGTGTTAGAAGAAGAATGCATTAAAATGTTTGGCACTAAATATTTGAATGATGAGCATGATTGCAATGTTGTTAGTATGAATTCCTTGAATATCCATGATGCTAATGATATGCAAAACCACAAGCTTGGGGAAGCTATGTTTGATGAAGATGATATTTTTTGTCCCCCAAGTTTTGATGAGAAAATTTATTATGATGAAAGCATGCCTCCTATTTATGATGATTATATTGATGAAAGTGGATTTGGAGAGGTCATGACTTTATTTTGTGATGAATCCACTATTTCGGAAGAGGTTCCAAATGATTATGAGAACAAAGTTGCTATCTATGATGATTATTCTAATGACTTGTATGCTATAAAGAATAATGATATCCATAAAACTTGTCATCATGATTTTAGTTTTCAATTAGATTATGCCTCACATGATAATTATTTTGTTGAGTTTGCTCCCACTATTATTCATGAGAAGAATTTTGCTTGTGTGGAGAGTAATAAAATTTCTATTCTTGTAGATCATGAAAAGAATGCTTTAGGTGTTGGTTATATTGTTGAACTCATTCATGATGCTACTGAAAATTATTATGAGGGGGGAATATATGCTTGTAGGAAATGCAATAATACCAAGTTTCCTCTCTATGTGCTTAAAGTTTTGAAGGTATACTTGTTTACCTTCCCATACAAGTTGATTCTTATTCCCATAAGTTGTTTGCTCATAAAATCCCTATGCATAGGAAGTGGGTTAGACTTAAATGTGCTAAGTCATATTCTTCATGATGCTCTCTTTATGTTTCAATTCTTATCCTTTACGTGAGCATCATTGAAATCATCATGCCTAGCTAGGGGCGTTAAACGACAGCGCTTGTTGAGAGGCAACCCAATTTTATTTTTGTTCCTTGCTTTTTGCTCCTGTTTAGTAATAAATAATTTATCTAGACTCTGTTATGATTGAGTTTTTATGTTTAATTAGTGTCTGTGCCAAGTAGAACCTTTGGGAAGACTTGGGGAAAGTTTTGTTGATCTTTCTGTAAAAAAACAGAAACTTTAGCGCTCACGAGAATTGCTGCCATTTTTTATTGAAGAGTGATATTTAGTTAATTCTTTTTGCAGATGATTAATAGATAAATTCCTCACGTCCAGCAATTTATTTGAGAATTTTATGAGTTCCAGAAGTATACGTTTGATCCAGATTGCTACATACTGTTCTGTTTTTGTCAGATTCTGTTTTCAATGTGTTGTTTGCTTATTTTGATGAATCTATGAGTAGCATCGGAGGATATGAACCATAGATAAGTTGGAACACAGTAGATATAATACCAGTATAAATAAATAATGAGTTCATTACAGTACCTTGAAGTGGTGTTTTGTTTTCTTTCGCTAACGCAGTTTACGAGTTTGCTGTTAAGTTTTGTGTTGCGAAGTTTTCAAGTTTTGGGTAAAGATTCGATGGACTATGGAATAAGGAGTGGCAAGAGCCTAAGCTTGGGGATGCCCAAGGCACCCCAAGGTAATATTCAAGGACAACCAAGAGCCTAATCTTGGGGATGCCCCGGAAGGCATCCCCTCTTTCGTCTTCGTTCATCGATAACTTTATTTGAAGCTATATTTTTATTTACCACATGATATGTGTTTTGCTTGGAGCGTCATTTTATTTTTATTTTCTTTTTCTTGCTGTTTGAATAAAATACCAAGATCTGAAATTATTAAATGTTAGAGAGTCTTCACATAGTTGCATAATTATTCGACTACTCATTGAGCTTCACTTATATCTTTCGGAGTAGTTTGTCATTTGCTCTAGTGCTTCACTTATATCCTTTTAGAGCACGGTGGTGGTTTTATTTTGAAGAAATAATTGATCTCTCATGCTTCACTTATATTATTTTGAGAGTTTTTAGAACAACATGGTAATTTTCTTAAAATCCTAATATGCTAGTATTCAAGATTAGTAAAATTTTCTTATGAGTGTTTTAAATACTAAGAAAAGTTTGATGCTTGATGATTGTTTTGAGATATGGAGGTAATAATATCAAAGTCGTGCTAGTTGAGTAGTTGTGAAATTGAGAAATGCTTGTGTTGAAGTTTGCAAGTCCCGTAGCATGCACGTATGGTAAACGTTATGTAACAAATTTGGAACATGAGGTGTTATTTGATTGTCTTCCTTATGAGTGGCGGTCGGGGACGAGCGATGGTCTTTTCCTACCAATCTACCCCCCTAGGAGCATGCGCGTAGTGCCGAGGTTTTTGATGACTTATAGATTTTTGCAATAAGTATGTGAGTTCTTTATGACTAATGTTGAGTCCATGGATTATACGCACTCTCACCCTTCCATCATAGTTAGCCTCTTCGGTACCGTGCGTTGCCCTTTCTCACATTGAGAGTTGGTGCAAACTTCACCGGTGCATCCAAACCCCGTGATATGATACGCTCTTTCACACATAAATCTCCTTATATCTTCCTCAAAACAGTCACCATACCTACCTATTATGGCATTTCCATAGCCATTCCGAGATATATTGCCATGCAACTTTCCACCATTCCGTTTATCATGACACATTCATCATTGTCATATTGCTTAGCATGATCATGTAGTTGACATAGTATTTGTGGCAAAGCCACCATTCATAATTATTTCATACATGTCACTCTTGGTTCATTGCATATCCCGGTACACCTCCAGAGGCATTCATATAGAGTCATACTTTGTTCTAGTATCGAGTTGTAAATAAATAGAAGTGTGCTGATCATCATTTTCTAGACCATTGTCCCAAGTGAGGAATAAAAAAAAAGAGAAAGGCCATAAAAGAGAGAAGGCCAAAAAAAACAAAAAAATGAGAGAAAAAGAGAGAAGGGACAATGCTACTATCATTTACCACACTTATGCTTTAAAGTAGCACCATAATCTTCATGATAGAGAGTCTCTTGTTTTGTCACTTTCATATACTAGTGGGAATTTTTCATTATAGAACTTGGCTTGTATATTCCAACAATGGGCCTCCTCAAGTGCCCTAGGTCTTCGTGAGCAAGCAAGTTGGATGCACACCCACTTAGTTTCTTTTGTTGAGCTTTCATACATTTATAGCTCTAGTGCATCCGTTGCATGGCAATCCCTACTCCTTGCATTAACATCAATCGGTGGGCATTTCCATAGCCCATTGATTAGCCTCGTTGATGTGAGACTTTCTCCTTTTTTGTCTTCTCTACATAACCCCCTCATTATATTCTATTCCACCCATAGTGCTATGTCCATGGCTCGCGCTCATATATTGCGTGAAAGTTTATAGGTTTGAGATTACTAAAGTATGAAACAATTGATTGGCTTGTCATCGGGGTTGTGCATGATGAGAGCATTCTTGTGTGACGGAAATGGAGCATGACTAAACTATATGATTTTGTAGGGATGAACTTTCTTTGGCCATGTTATTTTGAGAAAACATAATTGCTTAGTTAGTATGCTTGAAGTATTATTATTTTTATGTCAATATGAACTTTTGTCTTGAATCTTTTGGATCTGAATATTCATACCATAATTAAGAAGAATTACACTACAATTATGCCAAGTAGCACTCTGCATCAAAAATTCTGTTTTTATCATTTACCTACTCGAGGACTAGCAGGAATTAAGCTTGGGGATGCTGATACGTCTTCAATGTATCTATAATTTTTGATTGCTCCATGCTATATTATCTTCTGTTTTGGATGTTTATGGGCTTTATTATACACTTTTATATTATTTTTGGGACTAACCTATTAACCCAGAGCCCAGAGCCCAGTGTCAGTTTCTGTTTTTTCCTTGTTTTAGAGTATCGCAGAAAAGGAAAATCAAACGAAGTCCAATTGACCTGAAACTTCACGAAACTTATTTTTGGAAGGAAAGCAACCCGGGAGACTTGGAGTCCACGTCAAGAAAGCTTCGAGGAAGCCACGAGGTAGGGGGCGCGCCCTCCACCCTTGTGGGCCCCTCGTGGCTCCCCTGACGTACTTCTTCCGCCTATATATCTCCATATACCCTAAAACGATCGGGGAACAGAATAGATCGGGAGTTCCGCTGCCAGAAGCCCCCGTAGCCACCGAAAGCCAATTTAGACCCGTTTCGGCACCCTGCCGGAGGGGGAATCCCTCTCCGGTGGCCATCTTCATCATCCCGGTGCTCTCCACGACGAGGAGGTAATAGTTCTCCCTCAGGGCTGAGGGTATGTACCAGTAGCTATGTGTTTGATCTCTCTCTCTCGTGTTCTTGAGGTGGTACGATCTTGATGTATCGCGAGCTTTGCCATTATAATTGGATCCTATGATGTTTTCTCCCCCCTCTACTCTCTTGTAATGGATTGAGTTTCCCCTTTGAAGTTATCTTATCGGATTGAGTCTTTAAAGATTTGAGAACACTTGATGTATGTCTTGCCGTGCATATCTGTGGTGACAATGGGATACCACGTGATTCACTTGATGTATGTTTTGATGATCAACTTGCGGGTTCCGCCCATGAACCTATGCATAGGGGTTGGCACACGTTTTCGTCGTGATTCTCCGGTAGAAACTTTGGGGCACTCTTTGAGGTTCCATGTGTTGGTTGAATAGATGAATCTGAGATTGTGTGACGCATATCGTATAATCATACCCACAGATACTTGAGGTGACATTGGAGTATCTAGGTGACATTAGGGTTTTGGTTGATTTGTGTCTTAAGGTGTTATTCTAGTACGAACTCTAGGGCTGTTTGTGACACTTATAGGAATAGTCCAACGGATTGATTGGAAAGAATAACTTTGAGGTGGTTTCGTACCCTACCATAATCTCTTCGTTTGTTCTCCGCTATTAGTGACTTTGGAGTGACTCTTTGTTGCATGTTGAGGGATAGTTATGTGATCCAATTATGCTATTATTGTTGAGAGAACTTGCACTAGTGAAAGTATGAACCCTAGGCCTTGTTTTAATGCATTGCAATACCATTTATGCTCACTTTTATCATTAGTTACCTTGCTGTTTTTATATTTTCAGATTACAAAACCTATATCTACTATCCATATACCACTTGTATCACCACCTCTTCGCCGAACTAGTGCACCTATACAATTTACCATTGTATTGGGTGTGTTGGGGACACAAGAGACTATTTGTTATTTGGTTGCAGGGTTGCTTGAGAGAGATCATCTTCATCCTACGCCTCCTACGGATTGATAAACCTTAGGTCATCCACTTAAGGGAAATTTGCTACTGTCCTACAAACCTCTGCACTTGAAGGCCCAACAACGTCTACAAGAAGAAGGTTGTGTAGTAGACATCAGGTCACTAGCAGATGAGGAGCTAGTTGAACATATGATTGCATGCAATCACACGGACACGAAAATACGGCTAATAGGACTACAAGATTCTATGGGACAAGAAACTTTTGTGAAGTTTCTTGTGACTCTCAGGTCCATTTGGTGGGTCCGAAGAAAGGCAGTCCATGAAGACCAACTCCAGTCCTCACTCACCATGTTCTCATTCATTCAGAATTACCTTTCTAAGTTAGAGACTCCGAGATGCAAAAATATGACCGAACATCGCTTACCTCACGCCAGACTCCATGATGGACCGCACTGCCCGAAGGTTCAGTGAAAATACATGTAGATGTCGCGGTTGGAAGAAATAGGGATTGTGGTGCGGTTGTCGTTAACTGCCGAGATGAAACATGAGTTTATCATGGTTCTTCACCACTATCAGTTGCAGATATGACAGACCCAAAAATATTATAAGCTATGACAGGTTATGACGCTCTCCCTTTAGCAGCCGATTTGGGTTATCAGGAAATCCAAGTCTCCATTGATTGTGGCAACAATCGTGCACCTAAGTGAATATTGTTGGGGAACGTAGTAATTTCAAAATTTTCCTACGCACACGCAAGATCATGGTGATGCATAGCAACGAGAGGGGAGAGTGTAATCTACGTACCCTTGTAGATCAACAGCGGAAGCGTTGACGCAACGTAGAGGAAGTAGTCGTACGTCTTCCCGATCCGACCGATCCAAGCACCGTTACTCCGGCACCTCCGAGTTCTTAGCACACGTACAACTCGATGACGATCCCCGGGCTCCGATCCAGCAAAGCGTCGGGGAGGAGTTCCGTCAGCACGACGGCGTGGTGACGATCTTGATGTTCTACCGTCGCAGGGCTTCGCCTAAGCACTGCTACAATATGATCGAGGTGGAATATGGTGGCAGGGGGCACCACACACGGCTAAGGAACAATCTCAATGATCAACTTGTGTGTCTAGGGTGCCCCTGCCTCCGTATATAAAGGAGCCAAGGGGGAGGGGCGGCCGGCCAGGAGGAGGGCGCAGGACGAGTCCTACTCCTACCGGGAGTAGGACTCCCCCCCAATCCTAGTTGGAATAGGATTCCCCGAGGGGGAAAGAGAGAGGGGGGGGGGGCCGGCCACCTCTCCTTGTCCTAATAGGACTAGGGGAGGGGGAAGGCGTGCGGCCCCATCAAGGCCCATATGGCTCCCGGGGGGTTCCGGTAACCTCCCGGTACTCCGGTAAAATCCCGATTTCACCCGGAACACTTCCGATGTCCAAATATAGGCTTCCAATATGTCAATCTTTATGTCTCGACCATTTCGAGACTCCTCGTCATGTCCGTGATCACATCCGGGACTCCGAACTAACTTCGGTACATCAAAAATGCATAAACTCATAATAATTATCATCGTAATGTTAAGCGTGCGGACCCTACGGTTTGAGAATAATGCAGACATGACTGAGACACATCTTCGGTCAATAATCAATAGCGGGACCTGGATGCACATATTGGCTCCTACATATTCTACGAAGATCTTTATCGGCCAGACCGCATAACAACATACGTTGTTCCCTTTGTCATCGGTATGTTACTTGCCCGAGATTCGATCGTCGGTATCCAATACCTAGTTAATCTCATTACTGGCAAGTCTTTTTACTCGTTCTGTAATACATCATCCCGCAACTAACTCATTAGTTGCAATGTTTGTAAGGCTTATGTGATGTGCATTACCGAGAGGGCCCAGAGATACCTCTCCGACAATCGGAGTGACAAATCCTAATCTCGAAATACGCCAACCCAACATCTACCTTTGGAGACACCTGTAGAGCTCCTTTATAATCACCTAGTTACGTTGTGACGTTTGGTAGCACACAAAGTGTTCCTCTGGGAAACGGGAGTTGCATAATCTCATAGTCATAGGAACATGTATAAGTCATGAAGAAAGCAATAGCAACATACTAAACGATCGGGTGCTAAGCTAATGGAATGGGTCATGTCAATCAGATCATTCAACTAATGATGTGATCCCGTTAATCAAATGACAACTCTTTGTCCATGGTTAGGAAACATAACCATCTTTGATTAACGAGCTAGTCAAGTAGAGGCATACTAGTGACACTCTGTTTGTCTATGTATTCACACATGTATTATGTTTCCGGTTAATACAATTCTAGCATGAATAATAAACATTTATCATGATATAAGGAAATAAATAATAACTTTATTATTGCCTCTAGGGCATATTTCCTTCAGTCTCCCACTTGCACTAGAGTCAATAATCTAGTTCACATCGCCATGTGATTTAACAGCAATAGTTCACATCATCATGTGATTAACACCCATAGTTCACATCATCATGTGACCAACACTCAAAGGGTTTACTAGAGTCAGTAATCTAGTTCACATCTCTATGTGATTAACACCCAAAGAGTACTAAGGTGTGATCATGTTTTGTTTGTGAGATAATTTTAGTCAACGGGTCTGTCATATTCAGATCCGTAAGTATTTTGCAAATATCTATATCAACAATGCTCTGCACGGAGCTACTCTAGCTAATTGCTCCCACTTTCAATATGTATCTAGATCGAGACTTAGAGTCATCTAGATTAGTGTCAAAACTTGCATCGACGTAACCCATTACGACGAACCTTTTTGTCACCTCCATAATCGAGAAACATATCCTTATTCCACTAAGGATAATTTTGACCAATGTCCAGTGATCTACTCCTAGATCACTATTGTACTCCCTTGCCAAAATCAGTGTAGGGTATATACAATAGATCTGGTACATAGCATGGCATACTTTATAGAACCTATGGCTGAGGCATAGGGAATGACTTTCATTCTCTTTCTATCTTCTACCGTGGTCGGGCTTTGAGTCTTACTCAATTTCACACCTTGTAACACAGGCAAGAACTCTTTCTTTGACTATTCCATTTTGAACTACTTCAAAATCTTTTCAAGGTATGTACTCATTGAAAAACTTTATCAAGTGTCTTGATCTATCTCTATAGATCTTGATACTCAATATGTAAGCAGCTTTACCGAGGTCTTTCTTTGAAAAAAAAACTCCTTTCAAACACTCCTTTATGCTTTGCAGAATAATTCTACATTATTTCCGATCAACAATATGTCATCCACATATACTTATCAGAAATGTTGTAGTGCTCCCAGTCACTTTCTTGTAAATACAGGCTTCACCACAAGTCTGTATAAAACTATATGCTTTGATCAACTTATCAAAGCGTATATTCCAACTCCGAGATGCTTGCACCAGTCCATAAATGGATCGCTGGAGCTTGCATATTTTGTTAGCATCTTTCGGATTGACAAAACCTTCTGCTTGCATCATATACAACTCTTCTTTAATAAATTCATTAAGGAATGCAGTTTTGTTTATCCATTTTCCAGATTTCATAAAATGCGGCAATTGCTAACATGATTCGGACAGACTTAAGCATAGATATGAGTGAGAAACTCTCATCGTAGTCAACACCTTGAACTTGTCGAAAACCTTTTGCAACAATTCTACCTTTGTAGATAGTAACACTACTATCCGTGTCCGTCTTCCTCTTGAAGATCCATTTATTATCAATGGCTTGCCGATCCTCGGGCAAGTCCACCAAAGTCCACACTTTGTTCTCATACAAGGATCCTATCTCAGATTTCATGGCCTCAAGCCATTTATCGGAATCTTGGCTCATCATTGCTTCCTCATAGTTCATAGGTTCGTCATGGTCAAGTAACATGACCTCTAGAATAGGATTACCGTACCACTCTGGTGCGGATCTTACTCTGGTTTACCTATGAGATTCGGTAGTAACTTGATCTGAAGTTTTATGATCATCATCATGAGCTTCCTCACTAATTGGTGGAGTAGTCACAGGAACGGATTTCTGTGATGAACTACTTTCCAATAAGGGAGAAGGTACAATTACCTTATCAAGTTCTACTTTCCTCCCACTCACTTCTTTCGAGAGAAACTCCTTCTCTAGAAAGGATCCATTATAAGCAACGAATGTCTTGCCTTAGGATCTGTGATAGAAGGTGTACCCAACAGTTTCCTTTGGGTTTCCTTTAAGTATGCCATGCTATGTACCAGATCTATTGTATACCCTACACTGATTTTGGCAAGGGAGTACAATAGTGATCTAGGAGTAGATCACTGGACATTGGTCAAAATTATCCTTAGTGGAATAAGGATATGTTTCTCGATTATGGAGGTGACAAAAAGGTTCGTCGTAATGGGTTACGTCGATGCAAGTTTTTGACACTGATCTAGATGAATCTAAAGTCTCAATCTGGATACATATTGAAAGTGGGAGCAATTAGCTAGAGTAGCTCCGTGTAGAGCATTGTAGACATAGAACTTGCAAAATACTTACGGATCTGAATGTGACAGACCCGTTAACTAAAATTATCTCACAAGCAAAACATGATCACACCTTAGTACTCTTTGGGTGTTAATCACATAGATATGTGAACTAGATTACTGACTCTAGTAAACCCTTTGAGTGTTGGTCACATGACGATGTGAACTATGGGTGTTAATCACATGGTGATGTGAACTATTGCTATTAAATCACATGGCGATGTGAACTAGATTATTGACTCTAGTGCAAGTGGGAGACTGAAGGAAATATGCCCTAGAGGCAATAATAAAGTTATTATTTATTTCCTTATATCATGATAAATGTTTATTATTCATGCTAGAATTGTATTAACCGGAAACGTAATACATGTGTGAATACATAGACAAACAGAGTGTCACTAGTATGCCTCTACTTGACTAGCTCGTTAATCAAAGATGGTTATGTTTACTAACCATGGACAAAAGAGTTGTTATTTGATCAACGAGGTCACATCATTAGTTGAATGATCTGATTGACATGACCCATTCCATTAGCTTAGCACCCGATCGTTTAGTATGTTGCTATTGCTTTCTTCATGACTTATACATGTTCCTATAACTATGAGATTATGCAACTCCCGTTTACCGGAGGAACACTTTGGATACTACCAAACGTCACAACGTAACTGGGTGATTATAAAGGAGTACTACAGGTGTCTCCAATGGTAGATGTTGGGTTGGCGTATTTCGAGATTAGGGTTTGTCACTCCGATTGTCGGAGAGGTATCTCTGGGCCCTCTCGGTAATACACATCACATAAGCCTTGCAAGCATTATAACTAAGATGTTAGTTGTGAGATGATGTATTACGGAACGAGTAAAGAGACTTGCCAGTAACGAGATTGAACTAGGTATTGGATACCGACGATCGAATCTCGGGCAAGTAACATACCGATGACAAAGGGAACAACGTATGTTGTTATGCGGTCTGACCGATAAAGATCTTCGTAGAATATGTAGGAGCCAATATGGGCATCCAGGTCCCACTATTGGTTATTGACCGGAGACGTGTCTCGGTCATGTCTACATTGTTCTCGAACCGTAGGGTCCGCACGCTTAACGTTACGATGACAGTTATTATGAGTTTATGCATTTTGATGTACCGAAGGTTGTTCGGAGTCCCGGATGTGATCACGGACATGACGAGGAGTCTCGAAATGGTCGAGACATAAAGATTGATATATTGGAAGCCTATGTTTGGACATCGGAAGTGTTCCGGGTGAAATCGGGATTTTACCGGATTACCGGGAGGGTTACCGGAACCCCCCGGGAGCCAAATGGGCCAACATGGGCCTTAGTGGAAAGTTGAAAGGGCAGCCCACATAGGGCTGTGCGCCTCCCCCCTCTCTCTAGTCCTATTAGGACTAGGAGAAGGTGGCCGGCCCCCCTCTCTCCCTTTCCCACTTGGGAATCCTAGTTGGACTAGGATTGGAGGGGGAATCCTACTCCCAGTGGGAGTAGGACTCTCCCGCGCCTCCTCTCCTGGCCGGCCAGCCCTCCCCCTCTCATCCTTTATATACGGGGGCAAGGGACACCTCTAGACACACAAGTTGATCCTTGAGATCGTTCCTTAGCCGTGTGGGGTGCCCCCTGCCACCAAATTCCACCTCGATCATACAGTTGTAGTGCTTAGGCGAAGCCCTGCGTCGGTAGTACATCAAGATCGTCACCACGCCGTCGTGCTGACGGAACTCTTCCTCGAAGCTTTGCTGGATCGGAGCCCGAGGATCGTCATCGAGCTGAACGTGTGCTAAGAACTCGGAGGTGCCGGAGTAACGGTGCTTGGATCGGTCGGATCGGGAAGACGTACGACTACTTCCTCTACATTGTGTGATCGCTTCCGTAGTCGGTCTGCGTTGGTACGTAGACAACACTCTCCCCTCTCGTTGCTATGCATCACCATGATCTTGCGTGTGCGTAGGAATTTTTTTTGAAATTACTACGTTCCCCAACACATTTACCATCATTGTCCGTCTTCCTTTTAAAATCCATCTGTACTCAACAGCCTTATGACCATCGAGCCATTCTACCAAAGTCTACAGTTTGTTTTCATACATGGATCCTCTCTCGGATTTTATGGCCTCGAGCCATTTATCGAAATCCGGGCCCACCATCGCTTCTCCATAGCTCGTAGGTTCATTGTTGTCTAGCAACATGACTTTCAAGACAGGATTACGTACCACTCTGAAGTAGTACGCATCCTTGTCATCCTACGTGGTTTGGGAGTGACTTGATCCGAAGTTTCATGATCAATATCATAAGCTTCCACTTCAATTGGTGTAGGTGCCACGGGAACAACTCTTTGTGCCCTGCTATACACTAGTTGAAGTGACGGTTCAATAACCTCATCAAGTCTCCACCATCCTCCCACTCAATTCTTTCGAGAGAAACATTTCCTTGAGAAAGGACCCGATTCTAGAAACAACCCCTTATTGCTTTCGGATCTTATACAGGAGGTATACCCAACTGTTTTGGGTGTCCTATGAAGATGCATTCATCTGCTTTAGGTTCGAGCTTATCAGCCTGAAACTTTTTCACATAAGCATCGTAGCCCCAAACTTTTAAGAAATGACAGCTTAGGTTTCTCTAAACCATAGTTCATACGGTGTCATCTCATCGGAATTACGTGGTGCCCTATTTAAAGTGAATGTGGTTGTCTCTAATGCCTAACCCATAAACTATCGTGGTAATTTGATAAGATACATCATGGTATGCATCATATCCAATAGGGTGCAGTTATGATGTTCGGACACACCATCACACTATGGTGTTCCAGGCTGTATTAGTTTTGAAACAATTTCCACAATGTCTTAATTCTGTGCCAAACTCGTAATTCAGATATTTATCTCTATGATCATATCATAGATCTTTTATCCTCTTGTCACGACGATCTTTCAACTTCACCCTGAAATTACTTGAACTTTTTCAATAATTCAGACTCGTGATTCATCAAGTAAATATACCCAACATCTACTCAAATCATCTGTGAAGTAAGAACATAACGATATCCACTACACGCCTTAGCACTCATTGGACTGCACACATCAAAATGTATTACTTCCAACAAGTTGCTTTCTAGTTCCATTTTACTGAAAACGAGGCTTTCAGTCATCTTGCCCATGTGGTATGATTTGCATGTCTCAAGTGATTCAAAATCAAAATGAGTTCAAACGGTCCATTTGCATGGAGTTTCTTCATGCATATACACCAATAGACATGGTTCGCATGTCTCAAACTTTTCAAAAATGAGTGAGCCCAAAGATCCATCAACATGGAGCTTCTTCATGCGTTTTATACCGATATGACTTAAGTGGCAGTGCCACAAGTAGGTGGTACTATCATTACTATCTTATATCTTTTGGCATGAACATGTGTATCACTACGATCGAGATTCAATGAACCATTCATTTTAGGTGCAAGACCATTGAAGGTATTATTCAAATAAACAGAGTAACCATTATTCTCCTTAAATGAATAACCGTATCACGATAGACATAATCCAATCATGTCTATGCTCAACGCAAACACCAAATAACAATTATTTAGGTTTAACACCAATCTCGATGGTAGAGGGAGCGTGCGATGCTTGATCATATCAACATTGGAAACACTTCCAACACATATCGTCAGCTCACCTTTAGCTAGTCTCCGTTTATTCCGTAGCTTTTATTTCGAGTTACTAACACTTAGCAACCGAACCGGTATCTAATACCCTGGTGCTACTAGGAGTACTAGTAAAGTACACATTAACACAATGTATATCCAATATACTTCTATCGACCTTGCCAGCCTTCTCATCTACCAAGTATCTAGGGTAATTCTGCTCCAGTGGATGTTCCCCTTATTACAGAAGCACTTAGTCTCGGGTTTGGGTTCAACCTTGGGTTTTTTCACTAGAGAAGCAACTGAATTGCCGTTTCATGAAGTATCCCTTCTTGCCCTTGCCCTTCTTGAAACTAGTGGTTTCACCAACCATCAACAATTGATGCTCCTTCTTGATTTCTACTTTTGTGGTGTCAAACATCGCGAATATCTCAAGGATCATCATATATGTCCCTGATATATTATAGTTCATCACGAAGCTCTAGCAGCTTGGTGGTAATGACTTCGGAGAAACATCACTATCTCATCTGGAAGATCAACTCCCACTCGATTCAAGCGATTGTTGTACTCAGACAGTCTGAGCACAAGCTCAACAATTGAGCTTTTCTCCCTTAGTTTGCAGGCTAAGAAAATCGTCGGAGGTCTTATACCTCTTGACGTGGGCACGAGCCTGAAATTCCAATTTCAGCCCTCAAAACATCTCATATGTTTTGCGACGTTTCAAAACGTCTTCGGTGCCTCAACTCTAAACCGTTTAACTGAACTATCACGTAGTTATCAAAATGTGTATGTCAGATGTTCACAACATCCACAGACGACGTTCGAGGTTCAGCACACTGAGCGGTGCATTAAGGACATAAGCCTTCTATGAAGCAATGAGGACAATCCTCAGTTTATGGACCTTGTCCGCATAATTGCTACTATCAAATTTCAACTAAATTTTCTCTAGGAACATAACTAAACAGTAGAACTGAAGCGCGAGCTACGACATAATTTGCAAAGACCTTTTGACTATGTTCAGGATAATTAAGTTCATCTTATGAACTCCCACTCAGATAGACATCCCTCTAGTCATCTAAGTGATTACATGATCCGAGTCAACTAGGCCGTGTCCGATCATCACGTGAGACGGACTAGTCAACATTGGTGAACATCCTCATGTTGATCGTATCTACCATACGACTCATGCTCGACCTTTCGGTCTCTTGTGTTCCGAGGCCATGTCTGTACATGCTAGGCTCGTCAAGTCAACCTAAGTGTTTGCATGTGTTCCGAGGCCATGTCTGTACATGCTAGGCTCGTCAACACCCGTTGTATTCAAACGTAAGAATCTATCACACCCGATCATCACGTGGTGCTTCGAAACGACAAACTTTCGCAACGGTGCACAGTTAGGGGGAACACTTTCTTGAAATTTTAATGAGGGATCATCTTATTTACTACCGTCGTTCTAAGCAAATAAGATGTATAAACATGATAAACATCACATGCAATCAAATAGTGACATGATATGGCCAATATCATATTGCTCCTTTTGATCTCCATCTTCGGGGCTCCATGATCATCATCGTCACCGGCATGACACCATGATCTCCATCATCATGATCTCCATCATCGTGTCTTCATGAAGTTGTCTCGCCAACTATTACTTCTACTACTACAGCTAACGGTTAGCAATAAAGCAAAGTAATTACATGACATTTATGTTGACACGCAGGTCATAAATAAATTAAGACAACTCCTATGGCTCCTGCCGGTTGTCATACTCATCGACATGCAAGTCGTGATTCCTATTACAAGAACATGATCAATCTCATACATCACATATCATTCATCACATTCTTCTTGGCCATATCACATCACATAGCATACCCTGCAAAAACAAGTTAGACGTCCTCTAATTGTTGTTTGCATGTTTTACGTGGTTGCTATGGGTTTCTAGCAAGAACGTTTCTTACCTACGCAAAGACCACAATGTGATATGCCAATTGCTATTTACCCTTCATAAGGACCCTTTTCATCGAATCCGATCCGACTAAAGTGGGAGAGACAGACACCCGCCAGCCACCTTATGCAACTAGTGCATGTCAGTCGGTGGAACCGGTCTCACGTAAGCGTACGTGTAAGGTTGGTCCGGGCCGCTTCATCCCACAATGCCGCCGAATCAAGATTGGACTAGTAACGGTAAGCATATTGAACAAAATCAACGCCCACAACTACGTTGTGTTCTACTCGTGCATAGAAACTACGCATAGACCTAGCTCATGATGCCACTGTTGGGGAACGCAGCAGAAATTCAAAATTTTCCTACGTGTCACCAAGATCTATCTATGGAGAGACCAGCAACGAGGGGAAGGAGAGTGCATCTACATACCCTTGTAGATCGCTAAGCGGAAGCATTCAAGAGAACGGGGTTGATGGAGTCGTACTCGTCGTGATCCAAATCACCGAAGATCCTAGTGCCGTACGGACGGCACCTCCGTGTTCAACACACGTACAGCCCGGTGACGTCTCCCATGCCTTGATCCAGCAAGGAGAGAGGGAGAGGTAGAGGAAGACTCCATCCAGCAGCAGCACGATGGCGTGGTGCTGGTGGAGGAGTGTGGTACTCCAGCAGGGCTTCGCCAAGCACCGCAAGAGACGAGGAGGAGAGAGGTAGGGCTGCGCCAGGGAGAGATCAAATCGCGTATTGGGCAGCCCCTAGGCCTCACTATTTATAGGAGGAGGGGATGAGGGTGCGCCCCCTCTAGGGTTCCCACCCATAGGGGGGGTGGCAGCCCTAGATGGGAAAAGGGGGGGCGGCCAAGAGGGGAGAGGGGGGCGCCCCTAGGGTGGGCCTTAGGGCCCATCTAAGCCTAGGGTTTCCCCTTCTCCTCCTTTGCTGCGCCTTGGGCCTTGTGGGAGGCGCACCAGCCCACTCAAGGGCTGGTCCCTTACCACTCTTGGCCCATGCAAGCCTCCGGGGCTGGTGGCCCCACTTGGTGGACCCCCGGGACCCTCCCGGTGGTCCCGGTACGTTACCGATAAAACCCGAAACTTTTCCGGTGACCAAAACAGGACTTCCCATATATAAATCTTTACCTCTGGACCATTCCAGAGCTCCTCGTGACGTCCGGGATCTCATCCGGGACTCCGAACAACATTCGGTAACCACATACAAACTTCCTTTACAACCCTAGCGTCATCGAACCTTAAGTGTGTAGACCCTACGGGTTCGGGAGACATGCAGACATGACCGAGACGTTCTCCGGTCAATAACCAACAGCGGGATCTAGATACCCATGTTGGCTCCCACATGCTCCACGATGATGTCATCGGATGAACCACGATGTCAAGGACTTAATCAATCCCGTATACAATTCCCTTTGTCTATCGGTACGATACTTGCCCAAGATTCGATCGTCGGTATCCCGATACCTTGTTCAATCTCGTTACCGGCAAGTCTATTTACTCGTTCCGTAACACATCATCCCGTGATCAACTCCTTGATCACATTGTGCACATTATGATGATGTCCTACCGAGTGGGCCCAGAGATACCCCTCCGCCACACGGAGTGACAAATCCCAGTCTCGATTTGTGCCAACCCAACAGACACTTTCGGAGATACCTGTAGTGTACCTTTATAGCCACCCAGTTACGTTGTGACGTTTGGCACACCCAAAGTATTCCTACGGTATCCGGGAGTTGCACAATCTCATGGTGTAAGGAAATGATACTTGACATTAGAAAAGCTTTAGCAAACGAACTACACGATCTTGTGCTAGGCTTAGGATTGGGTCTTGTCCATCACATCATTCTCCTAATGATGTGATCCCGTTATCAATGACATCCAATGTCCATGGTCAGGAAACTGTAACCATCTATTGATCAACGAGCTAGTCAACTAGAGGCTTACTAGGGACATGGTGTTGTCTATGTATCCACACATGTATCTGAGTTTCCTATCAATACAATTCTAGCATGGATAATAAACGATTATCATGAACAAGGAAATATAATAATAATCAATTTATTATTGCCTCTAGGGCATATTTCCAACACATCGTTGTCGTCTCGCCAATCTTATGCTTCCACGACTATCGCTACCGCTTAGTGATAAAGTAAAGCATTACATCGCGATTGCATTGCATACAATAAAGCGACAACCATATGGCTCCTGCCAGTTGCCGATAACTCGGTTACAAAAACATGATCATCTCATACAATAAAATTTAGCATCATGTCTTGACCATATCACATCACAACATGCCCTGCAAAAACAAGTTAGACGTCCTCTACTTTGTTGTTGCAAGTTTTACATGGCTGCTACGGGCTTAAGCAAGAACCAATCTCACCTACGCATCAAAACCACAACGATAGTTTGTCAAATAGACTCCGTTTTAACCTTCGCAAGGACCGGGCGTAGCCACACTCGGTTCAACTAAAGTTGGAGAGACAGTCGCCCGCAAGCCACCTATGTGCAAAGCACGTCGAGGGAACCGGTCTCGCGTAAGCGTACGCGTAATGTTGGTCCGGGTCGTCTTGTCCAACAATACCGCCGAACCAAAGTATGACATGCTGGTAGGCAGTATGACTTATATCGCCCACAACTCACTTGTGTTCTACTCGTGCATATAACATCAAACCATAAAACCTAGGCTCGGATGCCACTGTTGGGGAACGTAGTAATTTCAAAATTTTCCTACGCACACGCAAGATCATGGTGATGCATAGCAACGAGAGGAGAGAGTGTAATCTATGTACCCTTATAGATCAACAGCGGAAGCATTAACGCAACGTAGAGGAAGTAGTCGTACGTCTTCCCGATCCGACCGATCCAAGCACCGTTACTCCGGCACCTCCGAGTTCTTAGCACACGTACAGCTCGATGACGATCCCCGGGCTCCGATCCAGCAAAGCGTCGGGGAGGAGTTCCGTCAGCATGACGGCGTGGTGATGATCTTGATGTTCTACCGTCGCAGGGCTTCACCTAAGCACTGCTACAATATGATCGAGGTGGAATATGGTGGCAGGGGGCGCCACACACGGCTAAGGAACGATCTCAATGATCAACTTGTGTGTCTAGGGTGCCCCCCTGCCTCCGTATATAAAGGAGCCAAGGGGGAGGGGGCGGCCGGCCAGGAGGAGGGCGCAGGAGGAGTCCTACTCCTACCGGGAGTAGGACTCCCCCCCAATCCTAGTTGGAATAGGATTCCCCGAGGGGGAAAGAGAGAGAGGGGGCCGGCCACCTCTCCTTGTCCTAATAGGACTAGGGGAGGGGGAAGGCGCGCGGCCACCTTGGGATGCCCCTTTCTCCTTTCCACTAAAGCCCATCAAGGCCCATATGGCTCCCGAGGGGTTCCGGTAACCTCCCGGTACTCCGGTAAAATCCCGATTTCACCCGGAACACTTCCGATGTCCAAATATAGGCTTCCAATATATCAATCTTTATGTCTCGACCATTTTGAGACTCCTCGTCATGTCCGTGATCACATCCGGGACTCCGAACAACCTTCGGTACATAAAAAATGCATAAACTCATAATAACTGTCATCGTAATGTTAAGCGTGCGGACCCTACGGTTCGAGAATAATGCAGACATGACTGAGACACATCTCCGGTCAATAATCAATAGCGGGACCTGGATGCCCATATTGGCTCCTACATATTCTACGAAGATCTTTATCGGTCAGACCGCATAACAACATACGTTGTTCCCTTTGTCATCGGTATGTTACTTGCCCGAGATTCGATCGTCGGTATCCAATACCTAGTTCAATCTCGTTACTGGCAAGTCTCTTTACTCGTTCTGTAACACATCATCTCGCAACTAACTCATTAGTTGCAATGCTTGCAAGGCTTATGTGATGTGCATTACCGAGAGGGCCCAGAGATACCTCTCCGACAATCGGAGTGAAAAATCCTAATCTCGAAATACGCCAACCCAACATCTACCTTTGGAGACACCTGTAGAGCTCCTTTATAATCACCCAGTTACGTTGTGAAGTTTGGTAGCACACAAAGTGTTCCTTTGGGAAACGGGAGTTGCATAATCTCATAGTCATAGGAACATGTATAAGTCATGAAGAAAGCAATAGCAACATACTAAACGATCGGGTGCTAAGCTAATGGAATGGGTCATGTCAATCAGATCATTCAACTAATGATGTGATCCCATTAATCAAATGACAACTCTTTGTCCATGGTTAGGAAAAATAACCATCTTTGATTAACGAGCTAGTCAAGTAGAGGCATACTAGTGACACTCTGTTTGTCTATGTATTCACACATGTATTATGTTTCCGATTAATACAATTCTAGCATGAATAATAAACATTTATCATGATATAAGGAAATAAATAATAACTTTATTATTGCCTCTAGGACATATTTCCTTCAGTCTCCCACTTGCACTAGAGTCAATAATCTAGTTCACATCGCCATGTGATTTAATAGCAATAGTTCACATCATCATGTGATTAACACCCATAGTTCACATCATCATGTGACCAACACTCAAAGGGTTTACTAGAGTCAGTAATCTAGTTCACATCTCTATGTGATTAACACCCAAAGAGTACTAAGGTGTGATCATGTTTTGTTTGTGAGATAATTTTAGTCAACGGGTCTATCATATTCAGATCTGTAAGTATTTTGCAAATATCTATATCAACAATGCTCTGCACGGAGCTACTCTAGCTAATTGCTCACACTTTCAATATGTATCTAGATCGAGACTTAGAGTCATCTAGATTAGTGTCAAAACTTGCATCGACGTAACCCATTACGACGAACCTTTTTGTCACCTCCATAATTGAGAAACATATCCTTATTCCACTAAGGATAATTTTGACCAATGTCCAGTGATCTACTCCTAGATCACTATTGTACTCCCTTACCAAAATCAGTGTAGGGTATACAATAGATCTGGTACATAGCATGGCATACTTTATAGAACCTATGGCTGAGGCATAGGGAATGACTTTCATTCTCTTTCTATCTTCTGTCGTGATCGGGCTTTGAGTCTTACTCAATTTCACACCTTGTAACACAGGCAAGAACTCTTTCTTTGACTGTTCCATTTTGAACTACTTCAAAATCTTTTCAAGGCATGTACTCATTGAAAAACTTTATCAAGTGTCTTGATCTATCTCTATAGATCTTGATACTCAATATGTAAGCAGCTTTACCGAGGTCTTTCTTTGAAAAAAAAACTCCTTTCAAACACTCCTTTATGCTTTGCAAAATAATTCTACATTATTTGCGATCAACAATATGTCATCCACATATACTTATCAGAAATGTTGTAGTGCTCCCAGTCACTTTCTTGTAAATACAGGCTTCACCACAAGTCTGTATAAAACTATATGCTTTGATCAACTTATCAAAGCGTATATTCCAACTCCGAGATGCTTGCACCAGTCCATAAATGGATTGCTGGAGCTTGCATTTTTTGTTAGCATCTTTCGGATTGACAAAACCTTCTGGTTGCATCATATACAACTCTTCTTTAATAAATTCATTAAGGAATGCAGTTTTGTTTATCCATTTGCCAGATTTCATAAAATGCGGCAATTGCTAACATGATTCGGACAGACTTAAGCATAGATACGAGTGAGAAACTCTCATCGTAGTCAACACCTTGAACTTGTCGAAAACCTTTTGCGACAATTCTAGCTTTGTAGATAGTAACACTACTATCTGTGTCTGTCTTCCTCTTGAAGATCCATTTATTATCAATGGCTTGCCGATCCTCGGGCAAGTCCACCAAAGTCCACACTTTGTTCTCATACAAGGATCCTATCTCAGATTTCATGGCCTCAAGCCATTTATCGGAATCTGGGCTCATCATCGCTTCCTCATAGTTCGTAGGTTCGTCATGGTCAAGTAACATGACCTCCAGAATAGGATTACCGTACCACTCTGGTGCGGATCTTACTCTGGTTTACCTACGAGATTCGGTAGTAACTTGATCTGAAGTTTTATGATCATCATCATGAGCTTCCTCACTAATTGGTGTAGTAGTCACAGGAACAGATTTCTGTGATGAACTACTTTCCAATAAGGGAGAAGGTACAATTACCTTATCAAGTTCTACTTTCCTCCCACTCACTTCTTTCGAGAGAAACTCCTTCTCTAGAAAGGATCCATTATAAGCAATGAATGTCTTGCCTTAGGATCTGTGATAGAAGGTGTACCCAACAGTTTCCTTTGGGTATCCTATGAAGACATATTTCTCCGATTTGGTTTTGAGCTTATCAGGATGAAACCTTTTCATATAAGCATCACAATCCCAAATTTTAAGAAACGACAACTTTGGTTTCTTGCCAAACCACAGTTCAGATTGTGTCGTCTCAACGGACTTAGATGGTGCCCTTTTAAACGTGAATGCAGCTGTCTTTAATGCATAACCCCAAAACGATAGTGGTAAACCGGTAAGAAACATCATAGATTGCACTATATCCAATAAAGTACGGTTATGACGTTCGGACACACCATAATGCTGTAGTGTTCCAGGTGGCATGAATTTGTGAAACTATTTCACATTGTTTTTAACTGAAGGCCAAACTCGTAACTCAAATACTCTTCTCTATGATCAAATCGTAGAAACTTTATTTTCTTGTTACGATGATTTTTCACTTCACTCTGAAATTCTTTGAACTTTTCAAATGTTTCAGACTTATGTTTCATCAAGTAGATATACTCATATCTGCTCAAATCATCTGTGAAGATCAGAAAATAATGATACCTGTCGTGAGCCTCAATATTCATCAGACCACATACATCAGTATGTATGATTTCCAACAAATCTGTTGCTCGCTCCATTGTTCCAAAGATCAGAGTCTTAGTCATCTTGCCCATGAGGCATGGTTCGCAAGCATCAACTGATTCATAATCAAGTGATTCCAAAAGCCCATCAGCATGGAGTTTCTTCATGCGCTTTACACCAATATGACCTAAAACGGCAGTGCCACAAATAAGTTGCACTATCATTATTAACTTTGCATCTTTTTGTTTCAATATTATGATTATGTGTATCACTACGATCGAGATCCAATGAACTATTTTCATTGGGTGTGTAACCATATAAGGTTTTATTCATGTAAGCAGAACAACAATTTATTCTCTTACTTAAATGAATAACCGTATTACAATAAACATGATCAAATCATATTCATGCTCAACGCAAACACCAAATAACACTTATTTAGGTTCAACACTAATCCCGAAATTATAGGGAGTGTGCGATGATGATCATATCAATCTTGGAACTACTTCCAACACACATCGTCACTTCACCCTTAACTAGTCTCTGTTTATTCTGCAACTCCCGTTTCGAGTTACTAATCAGCAACTGAACTAGCATCAAATACTGAGGGGTTGCTATAAACACTAGTATATCAAATAACACATAAATAACATGTATATCAAACTAACTTCGGTACATCAAAAATGCATAAACTCATAATAACTGTCATCGTAACGTTAAGCGTGCGGACCCTACGGTTCGAGAATAATGCAGACATGACTGAGACACATCTCTGGTCAATAACCAATAGCGGGACCTGGATGCCCATATTGGCTCCTACATATTCTACGAAGATCTTTATCGGTCAGACCGCATAACAACATACGTTGTTCCCTTTGTCATCGGTATGTTACTTGCCCGAATTCGATCGTCGGTATCCAATACCTAGTTCAATCTCGTTACTGGCAAGTCTCTTTACTCGTTCTATAATACATCATCCCGCAACTAACTCATTAGTTGCAATGCTTGCAAGGCTTATGTGATGTGCATTACCGAGAAGGCCCAGAAATACCTCTCCGACAATCGGAGTGACAAATCCTAATCTCGAAATACGCCAACCCAACATCTACCTTTGGAGACACCTGTAGAGCTCCTTTATAATCACCCAGTTACGTTGTGACGTTTGGTAGCACACAAAGTGTTCCTTTGGGAAACGGGAGTTGCATAATCTCATAGTCATAGGAACATGTATAAGTCATAAAGAAAGTAATAGCAACATACTAAACGATCGGGTGCTAAGCTAATGGAATGGGTCATGTCAATCAGATCATTCAACTAATGATGTGATCCCGTTAATCAAATGACAACTCTTTGTCCATGGTTAGGAAACATAACCATCTTTGATTAACGAGCTAGTCAAGTAGAGGCATACTAGTGACACTCTGTTTGTCTATGTATTCACACATGTATTATGTTTCCGGTTAATACAATTCTAGCATGAATAATAAACATTTGTCATCATATAAGGAAATAAATAATAACTTTATTATTGCCTCTAGGGCATATTCCTTCAAATATAATGTGCCATCTCCAACAGTCATACAAGATAGCGGAGGAAGAATGTATGACTTTGTGTTAGTGGAGTATATCCATGAGAATAGGGATCCGAATGTTGATGCGCCTATCCTCAAGGCAGCAATTACTTTGTCTTTTGGTCGCCACGTGTCACTTCCGATTTTACCAGACATTATTTGTATTGTTGAAGTTATTTGGAGTTAAATAAAGTTGTTGCCACTAAAAAAACATGTTGCATATGTGGGTAGTAAATGTTGCATTGTAGGGGAGTATATGCTGCAATTTGCAATGAGTACAAGTTGCACTACGCGGGAGGACATTGTACTTGTGGAAGTACAACTGTGTTTTGATTAGAAGTACATGTATATTTTTGTTGGAAGTAGAAGCTATTCCGAGAAAAAAATTCACCAAAATGTATTAAGACAGAATTTAGTTTTGAAATATTGATGCAAAATAGTTTGTAATTTGGACACTTAGTTTAAAATATATTTCATTAAAATTTTGTACCAATGTACAACGAGCCTCCCATTCTTTAAGCCACATCTAGAGATGAGATGCATTTGAACTAACCTTTAAAAGAGTAGATTATCAGATTTTTTTCCACCCTAGAGTCGTACTGCGTATGGAGTGCGATGGGTGGTGGCCCATTTGCCATGCATGCTAGTAGACCCTACAAATGTGCCATGACCACGCCACCACATACGTCCTTGTCTTCGTGCCACACACGCCACTCGAGAAAGCCATATCAAGCACATAGGGCATGGGAAAGTGAGCCAACACACGGTGATCTAGTGATGGGAGCTAAAATGGGTTGGGCCCATGTAATCGACCGGGCCAAATTTTTTTTGAAAAAAAATCACAATTTTCTAAAATTAGTTAAAAATAGAAAACAATAGAAATGTTCAAGTTTTTTCTCTAAATTTTCATATCACATTAAAAAATTATCGTATAATTGAGAAATGTTCAGCCTGCATTTAAATAACACCCATTTTGTATTTTCATAATATTTAACATGTATTAAACATGCAAGGATTTATAAAATGTTCATCGCGTATTAAAAAATGTCCATGCCATATTAAGAAATGTTCGATGTGTATTCATCAAGTATAAAAAATGTCCATGTTGAATTTAAAACATTTGCATTGCATATTTTAAAAATATTGTGTATTTAAAATGCACGTATTAGAAATATTGATGACATATTTACAGAATGTCCATCCATAAAGAAAATTATTCATCTCACATATAAAATTAAGAGTATTTGGAAAAAATATTTATCACATATTGAAAATGGTCACCACACATTTATTAAAAGAAATCTTGTATAAAAGAGAGAAACAATAAGAGAAACAAAATGAAAAGAGAAAAGAAATGAAAACCAGCAAAAACCCATACACAAATGGAAGGAAATAAAATACTAGAACAAACCATGAAAAACGAAGCGAAAGGGGAAGAGAAACGAACAAAGGAACTAAAATGGATATACCAAACAACACATGAAAGAAAAATACTGGGGAACTGTTAATGGACCGGCTCAACACGTGCATGCCCCTACGCGTGTGCTCTTATGGTTGATATTTTCTTCTGCAAAAGCTAAAATTTGCTTACTCTGAGACATCCATTTGTCTTGCCTGCAACGTTCGCCCCGGATGTGCCCGTAGAGTAGTGTGGTTTTGGGAACCTTCTATGTACATTGTGCACTGGATTTGGGAACCATCCATCTGGTTTCGGGAATCTTCTGAGTAGTTTGTTCTTTTATGTTTTTCTACTAGATCATACCGGCGCGCGTTGCTGCGCCCGTCCATTATTGCTATAAAATGGTAGGAATTTTTGCAAGTATACAAAGACATGAAAAATGGAAGTATATAGGATATTCCGTAAATATGTGGAGACACAAAACACGCAAGTTAGATTTGCAATTTGGCATGAACTGAATTATGTATTGTAAAGTTGGTTTGAGTCTTATGAAAATCAATGGACAGATGATCTGTAAAAGTCCTTCACCATAATTTGCATGTCCGACCTAGTCGTTGTCATCTTAGCCTGACCTCTGCGTGTGTTAGACTCCGTTAGACAAACATGTCACAAACCTTCACCATAATTTTTCACTTGCTAAATAACCTACTCGATAGGATGCAATTATTTTAAATAGTTAGAGTAACATCATTCATATGATTAAAAAGTACATAGACACATATATTGAGTTTAGGCATAAATTTAGTTAAACGAGACATAAGAGCAAACACATACTAACCTGTCCGGTAACCATTGGATACCGACAGATTCAGCTTGAAAAAGCTAAGAAACCCAATAGTGTGTGCCTGATTCGTCTTGCACAGAACCTGCATTTTTTTCGTGGGCACAAAGAACAACATCGATAAACAAAACAAATTCCAAAGTTGGAGGAAGGATCGGGGGAAGAGGAGATGCAGGAAGGAGGAAGAATTGAAACGGATTGGAGACATGAGAATAACATATCGTTACTTGAGATTGGTTTTCGGGAGTGAGGAGAGTGGGAAACGAGCAGCGACACAGTTGGGATGATATAGGCATGTATAAGTTGAATGAAAATTATGAGTCACCAATTGTAACTGACCTACAATAACCGGCAGTCCGCACATTGACCGGTAGTAATGGTTGATTAAACTCTCAGTCAATCATCGTCAGTTGGCAATAGAACTTCAAAGGACGGATGCATGTTTGCTGCCACAGACCATCCTCCCACGCTGTGCAACCGAACGGATCGAGCCAACCTAGTGCCCCATCGCCCGGCGAGGCGCTTCACGAACTAGCGTGGTCGCCATGTATTGTTGCTCTAGCCCGGCATCGGTCATCACCCAGGATGATCGCATCTGGAGAGAGCCGCTGGGCGAAGGGATGGGAGGCACGCGACTCTACCGAATGAGATAATGTTTTTTTTTGGAAAAAGGCACTTATGCTGCTACGGGCCCGAAAGAGGGCAACGGCCCATTAGGCCGAAGTTTACCACATAGGCCTAAAAATGCGACCAGAGCAGCGGCCCATAACACTTGGCAGACGTTAACAACGAACTGAGACTGAATAGGGGTGATCCAGAGCATATCTAACGATCATAAATGCATTGAACTAAGGATCCAATGGCTGAAAACGCTAATGGCTTGAGAGAGCAGAAAAAGTGCTCACTTATAATGTATCTAAATGGGTTTCTCTACCTTTTTTATCGGTTTTCTTTTAGTTTTTTAGTTTTAGTTTTACCTTTTTCATATTTTTCTTTTATTTGTTTTTTCTTCTTCTAAATTCATGTTGACTTTTTTCAAATGCACGTTGAACATTTTTCGAATACGCACTGAATAATTTTGATACACATCAAAGAAAATTTAGATACGTGTTGAACATTTGTCAAATGCATGTTGACCATTTTAAAAAATATATATATTGGATATTTTATAAAATACCCATTGAAAATTTTAAAATGCAGATTAATTTTTCTAATACACTGTGCATATTTTGTAAGAAATGTCATTATTTTTTTTGTTAAACATGCAAAAATTTCTTAATTGTTCATGAACCTTTTTTTATAAAACGGCACACATTTTTTATGTGTTATGCATTTCAAAAAATTGCATGAACATATTTTTACTTTTTATCATTTTTTTAGAAAAAGTGTTATCATCGTATTTTAAATGCTTGAGCATTTTAAAAACGTCATGATTTTTTTTTGAATCTATGAACAGTTTTTTCGCAATTTATATTTTCATTGATATTTAAGGAAATTTGATGAACATATTTTCAAAATGTGTGAACGTTTTTAATGGCATGAAGAATTTTTTAAATGGTGTGGATAATTTTTTACATTTGATAAGCATTGTTTCCACACACATCAAACGTTTAATATTTATGTATAATCATTTTTTGAATATGTAGATAGAGAGAGTAATTCATAACATTAAAAAATAAAAATAATAAACAAAGCAAAAATGTGAAAAAGGAAGAAAAACAGAAAAAGAAACACTCATGTGCTTGTGCTAGCTCAGTAGTCACTAGGAGACGTAATATTATACACGTTCATTTTTGTGTGTATTATGTCAATTTTTTTCATTGTTTGTTTTAGATTTGTTCATTTCTTTCTTATTAAAGGGTAATACCAATGCCAACAAATCATTCTTTCTCCAAAATGTCATTATTTTGAATCAGTTTCAGTTATTTTAATTTTCTTCTTCTTAAAGGGTAATACAAAGTCATTAATTCCTTCTTTCTTAGAAAACTTTATTATTTTGATTTTGATTATGGTTTTTTATTTCTTATTTAATGATAATGCCAATGCCACTAATTTATTTCTTCTTCGAAAAACACAATTTTTACAAACATTCCACTATTACATGCTTATTGTGGATATTATAAAAACATAATTTATGTGCAATTTTTTTATTTTGTAGTTTTTTATTTTTAAAGGGTAATACCAATGCCGCTGATTCATTCTTGCTTAGAAAAGCTTGTTATTTTATTTATTTTTATTTGCATTTTTAGGGGTGGCATTATCCATTCCTTTTCATGAAATTTATATATGTAGAAAATTCTACTATTCTATTCTTATTCATGCCTATTATAAGAAGTGCAATTCATGTGTTAGTTGTGTGAAAAATTTGTAATTATTTGTTTCATTTTAATTTTTCTTTCTTCTTAAAGGGTAATAACAATGACACTAACTCATTCTTCATTAGAAAACTTCCTCATTTTGAATTTTTTTTGCACCTTTATTTCATTTTATTGGGTAATACCAATGTCACTAATTCATTTTTCCTTAGAAAACTTTATTTTTTATTTCTTCTTCTTCTTAAAGGGTAATACCAATTCCACTAATAAATTATTACTTAGAAAACTTCAATTTTTTTTCATTTTTATTTGTCAATTTATTCTTTAAAGTGAATACCACCATAGGTTAACGACTTGTTGTTTTTCCTTTGTTTGCGAAAGGCTTGAGTGCTCTCTTTGGCTGCTCCTTGAGCCGGGGGCTTGCTGCTTCTATCATGCCCAGCAGCTAGGTCCCCTTCTCAAGGTGCAGTCCCAACCCCCAAAGGGCCTTGGAGCGACTCCATGCACATGCTGCCGCATTTGCTCCATGGGTCTTGCCCTACGTGGCTCTATGCTGCTGCTGCTGCTGCAGCATCGAAATTGATTGGCATTGGGTTAGTCGATTGGTAATCAATGACATATTAGAAATTGGCTGACCAAATCATAAAACTAGGCAACTTCCCCTTCTTCTCACTGCATCACTCTACCGTGAGTGGCTTCAACCACTAGAGCCCCGTTTGATAGCAAAATATTTTCTATGTATTTTGAGAATAATACAGTTTCTTGGAATACCATGATTTTAATTATTGTGAGCTGTCTGGCAGCAACAAAAAACTGTAGTATTCATACTACATTTTTTTCAAAACCATGATATTTTCTCTGCAGATAAAAAAGAACCTCCGACCACTTTTTTAAAACAGAGAACGCAAAAAGAACGAGTGTTATCTTCGACTCACTCCAAGCTCGTCACCACCACCTGTCGTCTTGGTCGGCGGTCATGGACAAATAAATAAACAACAAAGGGGAGGAAAATGCTTAGTACACTGTCCTTCATTGCATCCTCTTGCTTGCTGCTTCGGATTGCGGCTGCTTCCGATTTTCCCTACTGAAGTCATCTCATCCCAATTTGTGTTCCCTACATTACCAGACCGTCATCTAGCGAAGGTGTGTGGGGGATTTGGTTTTGTTTTTGCTATGTATGTTGGACTTGCCAGGTCGAGATGGACGATCATGTTCTTGTTGCACATGACGACATGTGTGGTAGTCGGCAACCAACTCCCTTTTATCAACGTAACATCGAGCTTGTGTATGGTGTGTTCATATTAGCTGTTCAGCTAGTGCATAGTCGTACTAGTTTGTGCATGGCCGTTCATCAGCTTGCAACTTCTAGCAAGCTAGAAATGAGCGTGTTTGTAACTGCAACGCATACAAGCTTTTGCCAAACAGGTCCACGGTAGTCTCAATATTTCAAAATTTGTTGTAATGTCAAAACTGTGGTATTTTATACCTACTTGTTAAATTACTGTAGTTTTTCAATACTTTAGTTTTTCAATATACTTCCCTATCATACACAACCTAGGTGGCGAATTTGCCTTTTAAATTTCCGTATGCCGAGACCCTCTACACATACCAGTGTGTTAAATAGTGGATTATGCCAAATAGCAGCGGTCCTTCAAACCAACTATAGCGAGGGTATAACCGGCTATTTCAGAACTTTTTTCTGACAATTGTACAGAAACCTATAGGCTATCATTTAGCGGCACCCTGCTCAAAGCCTCAAACTGCTACAGCATGGGTTATAGCCGGCTATTTAAAAAAAATTACAAATACAAGCATTTTCGAACTTTTAGTGCCCCAAAAATTGAAATTATCTATACAAAGCTACATCAATTGTTCGGAGAACATATATTTTCACACTGAGAATGTACGTGGCAGCTACACCTTCTTTGCTGCGGATAGACATAAACAAATACAGTACTGTGCACGAAACATACAGGGCAAATATGGAACATCTAAACCACGAAAAAGAACGTGCAGAGAGGTCGAACAGCGCATGCATGCATGCACGAACGGTCGCTGGCCTGAGAATCACATGACGGTGCACGCACTTGGCGGGTACTCCTCGTAGATGAATCTCCCTTCCTGCACGATCCGACAGCCCTTGCACCCTCTGCACGAAGACGCCGGCCCGCCGCAGCCCATCGGCGGGGGCTGCATCATCTGCAACGGCGTCGGCATCGCCGGCGGCCACGCCCCGTACGCGCCGCCGCCTCCGCCGCCGCACGAGCCGCACCCTCCTCCGCAGTACGCCGGGCCTCCGCACGGCTGCCTCTTCGGGGTCGCCGGCGCCGCCCAGGGCGGGTGCTGAGGGTGGTGGGGGGCGGGGTACGCCGGCATCTGCGGCGGCTCGCACGGCCACTGCGGCTGCTGGGGGTGCGGGTACTGGTGCACGCCTCCCCAGTGGCTCGGGTCGCTGCACGGCCACGGGTAGCAGAGGTTGCAGATCTGCGTGAACTGCAGGTTCACCGTCGTCGACGGCGCCGGCGCGGCCGGTTTGGTCTCCTCCTTGGGCTTCGGCTTCTCCTCCGGCTTCTTATCGTCCGGCTTCTTCTCGTCGGGTTTCTTCTTTTCCTCCGGCGGCTTCTTCTCGTCGGGCTTCTTCTTCTCATCCGGCTTCTTCTCGTCGGGTTTCTTGCAGCAGCACTTGCAGCCATCGGCGGCCGGCTTCTTCTCCTCGGGTTTCTTCTCCTCTGGCTTCTTCTCCTCCGGCTTCTTGGCATCGGGCTTCTTCTCTTCAACGATCTTGATATCCTTGATCGCCTTGCAGGCCTTGCATCGCAGCTTCTTGGACAGCTTCGCCGTGTCGAATGGGCCAGAGATAGTCACCGTGTTCTTCTTCGTGTCGAAAATGATGGTCCTGATCCTCTCCTTCTCTGATCCATCAAAGTTAATTGCATCGAAGTCAATAAGCAAAACATAAAATGATTCCACTTCTTATTACAGGGTTAATTTGACAAAATTAAATCGAGTGCTTGCCTATTGTATTGTACTACGTACCTTGGAGTTTGCCTAGCACTTTCTGAATCTTCTTGTAGCATTTCTCGCATTCGAGGTTGGCTTCAATGATCAACGTGGATACCTGGTGGATACAAGCATGGCAGGAGAATCAACACAAAGAGCTCACAACACCATCACTACAACTTCGAAATTAACCATGCATGCAAAATTGCACGCAAGCATGCATGAAGCAGGGCACTCACCTTCTCTGCCATGGCTGGGGCTGAGCGAACTCCAAGTCTCCAACGAACGTTTAATCGCAGGGTTGCCGCAAAAGGAAGAGAGAATATATATAGGGGACTCGTCCTATAATCCAGTGTTGCTGCAGCACGCTTGTGGTCACGATGAGATGGCGTGGCAGTGGTTACGTTCCACCAACGCCATGTCCCGTCACACGCTAGTCCAGGCCAAGAACTACAATTTTTTAGCCAGGCATAATCGAATAGGAGCGCCACATTTGCGCACCCACCGTATATTGCACCCCAAGAAAAGAACAAAAGTATAATTGCATGCACAGCGCCGGCATAGCCGGTGGCATCACATGAGCGTGATGAAGACCTAATCAGTAGTTTAAGCGTAAGATTCGGGGCAACAACCTTTCCCCGCCATGATCACCACGGAGCATGAGCTAGCCCGAACATGGGACAAATAAGTCGCCGTAGTTGGTCCGGACACTGCTAGCACTACGCCTGGGCATGTTGCCAAAACGCCACGAGGCGAACCTTCTCACGACTCGTTTCCCGTACCGGGGTGCATAGAAAACGCGCATGTCGGCCGCACCGAGCCGTCGTCACGTACGTACATGGAGGATGGAAGCTCGATGACGATTTGGGGCCGTTTTGACGCGATCTGTGCGGGTATGTCTTTCAGAGTTTCGGTGTTGGGTGAGCTGCTGCAACAACCCATCGATCGGCCAACCTCATGTCCAAGTGAGAATGATCACGTAGATGGCTAGCTAGGCTGCGTACACATGGCATGGATGCCAACAATGGTCAACGACGACAGCTACGTCGAAATGATCGGCTGGCTGGCATGTACGATTGGATCGTCGCCAACCACCGATATCGACGGGTGGGCGGCAAGGTACTGCAAACCGGGGGAGAGCATGTCGTGGAGCATCTTTTTTGTGACCTGGGCTGTTTGCTATACTGATTAACGTGCATTTGCCATGAGACCAGCCCCAAGCGCTGTTGCGGGGCGTGGGGGCAGATGGGTTTGAGCCGGGCGGTGGTTGTCTTGTGAGACGGCAACGACGAACGGCGGTGGACTGGCCGCGGCAGCTCGCCGGATGTGGCTACGGCGAGGCGACAGAGTGGACGGAGGCGCAGCCGAGGTGGCGGAGGGGCGGTGTCATCGCAGAATAAAACGACCAGCCGGATATGTTTTGTGTTTGTAACAAAGGGCATGTTACAATTGCAACAAGCCAATCGTTGCAAAAGGGTGTTTCAGCCTCGCAAAACAAAAACTCGCAACTTTTTTCTTGCGATAAGACTTATGTTGCAGCTGTAACATGACCTCTATTAGACCTTTGTTGCAGAAAATACCGCAACACCGCTTTTGCTGCAAAGGGGGGCTGCTCACGGGGACGCATTGGATGGTCATTGTTAGGTCCATCCAATGCATGGTCAGCGAGGCGGTGAATATTCCTCGGTTATCCATCAAAAAACACGCAGAACTTGGTATCCAAATAACCCTTATGAGAGACTATAAAGGGACCGTGCCCTCAACACATATACGATTAAGATGATTCTTAGTTCAACCATAAATTGCGACTTTTGCATCGCATGTTAGGTTATAACATTGATTATACTTGTCTTGAGTACAATGGATGTAAATATTCAAAATTGTGCATCAATGATATTCGGATTATCTAAAGTATTTGCTTCTACAAAAACTATGTGTACCATTTATGTTTAATCCCTGCCAACATCTCCCATTCGGTTAAATCCTGTGTACCATTTAAAGCCAAGTTTAATGAACAAGGTTATCTACATGTATCAAGATTTTGTGCCAAGCACCATAGGTTATTCATGCACAAGTCAAGCACATAAGAAGTAAGACCACCAGAAAAAAGATAAAGATATATAGCAACAAACCAAGTAGAGAGCAACAATACTACGAGTGCAATAGAGTACATAACAAACCAATACAAGACAAGTTCATAATTTTGCCAATAATTATTTAAGGGCTGCACCAGCTCCTGGACCCCCAAAGCTGCACTTGGCACCTGAACAAAGCTAGAGAGATACAACTGTGTCAATGTAAAGAATCACTTTGAAAAGAAAATGTATGAAAGACACTTCGTTTATATTTTTTTATGGAAAAACTTCCGATCTATTCATCAATTGTCAAGCCAGTACAAAGAACACTAGAAGTAAAAATGACATCCAAATCCATAGACCACCTAACGACGACAAAAAGCACTAGAGCGAGCCGAAGGCGCGCCGCCGTCATCGCCCCTCCATCACCGAAGCCGGGCAAACCTTGTTGTAACAGACAATTGGGAAGTCGTCGTGCTAAGGCCCAATATGATCTGCACCAGAACAACAACCATCGCCGATGAAAAAAACATAGATCGAAAGGATCCAGCCTGAAGACACACGAACACATACGAAGGAAGACCGGATCCAACAAATACAAACACCGACCGAATCCCACGAGATCCGCCAGAGACAAATCCCCACACGCCCTCTAATGATGCTAGATGCATCGGTGGGCCTGGACGGGGAGAACCTTATTCCGACTTCAAGGAGTCATTATTAATAGATCATTTTGGAATGGGATATACATCCCATATACTGGATCAACTAAAGACTCTGGGCTTCCATCAAGCCACTACTACATCAATTTTGTTAGGAATCGAGGATCTTTTAACAATACCCTCTAAGGGATGGTTAGTCCAAGACGTGGAACAACAGAGTTTTCTTTTGGAGAAACACTATTATTATGGGGCTCTCTTCTTCCTGAACTGGATACAAACCATAGACGGTCATAAAAAAGCATCTAAAAACAAAGTAGGAGCACCGGCAAGGGCCGAGATCCACCACGCATTCATGACGTAAGGCCACAGAAGGCAAAGCTGATCTGCGATGGCACCGACGGGAGGCGTGGATTTCTAATCGCCATTGCGCGAGCGCACGAGGCGAAGGGGCAGGAGACGTACGTGTTTTAGCCCATAGCTTTCCACTATATCCGGCGGAAGACACTTCTTTCAAGTGATAGAAAAGAAAAGCAATGGACAACTACTGTTAGAACAAAGAAATCTCTACTCCTAATGTCTGAGTTGGTAGGATTGCGTCCACGACTTTTTTTCGTCTGGTTATATTTCGTCTGGTTTATTTTCGTCTGGTTTATTTCCGTCTCACATCCCATCACCATATCTTCTCGCGTTGTTTTTTTATCCTCACAATAAAAACATTCCTAACCTTTTTAAAATTTCCTAACTAGACATGTTACAAACGGGCAAGAAATGATAGCACGTTACCAATCAATAAAATTCAGTTTCATGACAATCAATTCTAAATCCTAACTTTCCTAATGCATTGATCTTTGCCTTTTGTCTCTAATTATCTTACTCTTAATGGGGGAGTAGGTCGTCGTTTCATCTCGTTAGCCTCACCCAGCGAAGACATCGCTACCCCTTCCCTCGATCCCCCACGCAGCGAAAAAAAAACAGCCCTCCCTTCTTTCGCACGCACTCGAATAAAAGGAAGGAAATTAACCGAGAAAGGGAAACTCATGCACGTACGCTAATCCCCTTCCTTTCTCATGTTATCTTTCCTTTACCAGCTCCCGTTCTCCTTAGAGAGGTGGACTTTGATCAGGATGGAGGACGAGAGGGCCTCAGATTGGATCCTCTTCGATCCGGACCTCGCCACGTTTCGCGTCGTCGACGACGCATACACCCGGGCGCTCAAGAAGAGCGAGCAGCAGCGTCTCATGGAGGAGGAAAGGCGGATGAGATCGGGTGCCATCCAGGGCGACAGAGTAGCTTCTCCTCTAAAAATATTCTGCACCCATCAACAGTGATCCATGCGGCTCGACGTATTTTGTGCGATTGGGGCGGAAGGCCTCCCATGCGCTCATGTAATGTTGCAGGCATTAGGTTGACTTCCGCTTCCATCAAGGTCATCTGGTGCGCTGAGGGATCATCTCCATCGACTCTACGCTGAGGAGGAGCACGCCATCTTGTACGCCGAGGAGAGGACATCAAGCATGAAGACTACCACTTGCGGGTTGCGGCAGCCTGCGAGGATGTGGCATAATTGCATGATTGTTGTGGCTGTAGGAGGAATCTACGCTAAGGAGGAGCTTTGCTGTTACTGGTTCAATTTGCAACTCTTTCACACTTCAGCCGGCCAACTTGCCACTCGCCGTAGAAGGATCTCCCTGGTACGCCCATGACTCCTGAGTACACAACACCAACGCAAGTCTCTTTGTGGTACAGGTGCTGGATGGGTGGTGTGTATGAGCGAAGCCCACGAGACGATGTGTGACTACTGCAGCCGTCCTGGCTGCGGCACCACCAGTTGCTTGTGGCCGAGTGGAAAGGAGAGGCCGTGGACGATCATGGTGATTTGTTATATTCTTTTTCAGTTAAGTCTGTTCTAATAATATCATATGACATGTTCAGAAGAATATTGGTTCTCACTGAGTTTGATAGCACATGTATAGCATCGGTCGGCCTGTTTGAAGGCATGAGCTAGCGTTGGTCGAGAATGGGTCATTGCAGATGGTGTTCACAAAATTATTCACGGAACTGGAGTTCCAAAGATCACAACGAGACAGAGAATGTGGTGATATTAGTTATTCTTCTCTTGAAAATGATGTGGTGATAGTAGTCGTGCTATGCATATTAGTTGCTTCAACAACTATATTCTTGAAGTGGTGTGCCATAGGTAGGTGTATGAATTAAAAACTACATGCATTCTTGTGTGTATGAGAGAGTGGGTGGGGGGGGAGTTGAGAGTGTGTTCCGATTTTTGAAATTACATATGTGCGTTTTATCGTCTGTTGCAACACACATGCAGTAGTATGTGTTAGTTAACCCACTTTATTATATTGTAAGTATGAACTCTGTGTTGCAATGCATGGGAAAGGTGAGGTGGGCGTCATCCGGTTTTAAAGAACAGAGCTCCAGTCGATACATAGAGTTTTCTCTACGGTATTTTGATGTTTAATTACAGGTGAAATAATGATTTGCAGTACACACTTTTGTTGCAAGAGTGATGATTTGAACTTTCAAGGATCCCGATTGGCGGCCGAGTAACCTACTCTTGTGTGTTAGATCACAGTCCCTATGTGTGTTATTGATCATTTTGTTTTTTCCTAAGGTTGTTATTGTATCCATCAAATATAAATATATATTTCCTTTTTTATTTGTTTGGACTGTTTTTCTTTCGGGTGTGTCTAGAACTCAGTCGACTGAGACTTAACGAAGTCTCAGTCGAATGACGTCAGCGTGTTTTTTTGCTACAAGCGGCACGGTTATATGCTACAAACGGCAGGAAAAAATGTTACGACGGCATTGCAAGCAACAACAATAAATGCTACAACCGTTCTAACTGAAATGCTACAGCCGTCAATGACGATATTGCAACCGTTGAGATGACGTGCTACAACCGATGAGGGACGACATGCTACAACCATCAAGACGGATGTTACAACCGGTAGGGAAAAATGTTGCAAACGATGGCATAAAATGCTGCATGGCCGACTAAGACTTGGTTAAATCTCAGTCGACTCATTTTTAGCAGGACCGTTTTCTTTATTTGCGTCTCTGGTATTCACGTGATGTGCTATAGTCGTCAACTTGTTCAAGAGTGGTCCAATCCAATCATTTCGTTTAATTTTTTCTTCTTGTATTACCTTAAGGACCAAAAGTTGTAGGACATGATGACTTCCTGAAGGAGAAGCCGGCAGGAGCTGGCGTTGGTCGAGAATGGGTCATTGCGGATAGTGTTCACAAAATTATTCACGGAACTGGAGTTCCAAAGATCACAATGGGACATAGAGAATGTGGTGATATTAGTTATTCTTCTCTTGAAAATGATGTGGTGATAGTAATCGTGCTATGCATATTAGTTGCTTCAGCAACTATATTCTTGAAGTGGTGTGCCATAGGTAGGTGTATGAATTAAGAACTACATGCATTCTTGTGTGTATGAAAGAGTGGGGGGGGGGGGGGGGGGGGTTGAGAGTGATCCGCTTTTTGAAATTACATGTGTGTTGTATCGCCTGTTGCAACGCACATCCAATAGTATGTGTTAGTTACCCCACTTTATTACATTGTAAGTATGAACTCAATGTTACAATGCATGGGAAAGGTGAGGTGGGCGTCATCCGATTTTAAAGAAAAGAGCTCCAACCGAGAACCAAGCGAAAAGGGGAGGGTCCGACAGAAAAATGAAAGGGTGTGTTGTGGGGCGTTGTTTTTGTGATAGGACCGCGTGTTGGAGATAACATGGCGGATAGTCCGGACAACCATATTTCTTCCCACATACTGTCTAGATTTAGGAGAACTCGAACTATCTAGACGCTTGAATTCTAGGGAGCCTACTAGGCGCCCGTTTGATGTCCAAATACGCACGAACATATGTAGGAGAAATGAGCCTCGACCATGGAGACAACCTTAATCATTCCTTTATTTTACTTATAGGCATTGTAGCCCGTAGCAACGCATGGGCGTACTATTAGTAAACTCTGGTTTAGTGATCTGCCTGTTGGCAATCTTTTCACCATTATAGAATCTTGAAAACAAGATAAATGCATTTTTTGAAAATTTGATCTTGTAAGTTTCTGCGGCAGCTAGCATATTTAAAACGTGTCTGTTTGACATGGGGTCATGGGTTGCTATGGAGGGTTCAAAACAGGTCAAATGTTGAGTCTTTGTGCAGGATTTTTTTCAGGAAGTAATGAATGTAGTAGGAGCAAAGGATAAGGATTGGTGGTTTCTTCTCGCTCCCAAATCCATATCAGGGATGTATGGTTTCTACCAGAACTTATCATAGTCTAGTAGCCGATACTCACCAAATAGTAATGAGGATGTAAGCAGCTCGACCAAACAAATGACTTTTATGCCCTACCATTTTCATAATAGAATTTAGTAATGGTTGTGTGCAACAGAGTTCACCATAAACAACAATAAAATACGTTCACAAGTTTGCCAATTAATTATTTAAGAGCTGCAGTAGCTCATGGACCCCCGAAAGCTGCACTTGGCACCTGAACATTCCATGAGAAGCACCATAGAGCAACGATACTTCCAGTACAACAGAGTTAATCATAAACCATAATACAGGACGAGTTCATAACTTTGCCAATTATTTATTTATTTAAGGGCTGCACTACCTCCTGGACCCCCCGAAGCGGCACCTGGGACCTGACCAAAGGTAGATAGATACACATGTGTCAATCTAACGAATCATTTCGAAAAGTGTATGAAGGACACTTTTAGGTGATACAGTAGTAAAGAAAAGCAATGAACAACTACTGCTAGAACGGAGAAATAAACTCAGTTTAGTGGTCTGCTTGTTGCCAGTATTTTCACACGCAAAAAAAGACAAAACCTAAAAAAACACAACTATTTAATACATTTTTTGAAAATTTGGTCTGCCAAGCTTGTGATTTAGAGCATATTTAAAATGCTTCTGTTCTACACGGGTTGCTACGGAGGGTTTAAAACAGGTCAAATTTTGAGCCTATGTGCAGGTTTCATCACGAAGTAATGAAGGAGCAAAGGATAAGGATCGGTAGCTAACTAATTGCATCTTCTATTTGCCAAAACCATATGAGCAATGTATGGTTTCTCATGATTACAGCGGAACTTGATATTTTCACCATATTCTTGTTGGCAATCCTCAGTCAAATAGTATTGGGGATCTAAGTAGCTCGACCACACAAATAACTTCTATGCCCTACACTTTTCATGAAAGAATTTAGTGATGGTTGTGTGCATAATGCAAGCTAAAGAAGACTGACTGAACATAACAGGTTGACGATGGCAAATGAACAGTCTTTTATACCCTAAAAAACCGAAATTGTCTGCCAAGTTCACTACACATAAGAGCAGAAGACATACGTGCAAATATAGAAAATAATAAAAACTACTCCCTCCGTCCCATAATGTAAGACATTCTTTAACACTACAATAATGTCAAAAGGCGCCTTACATTATGAGACGGAGGGAGTAGATGAGTTCATATAATAATGAAGTAATGCACAATAGCGCTGGAAGAGCTTGGACTATTTTTCTTACTACGTGGAGGAAACAGCCGAGCAATCTCCGCCTTAGTCATATCTGCAAATGGGCCCAGTTGAGACACTTGCGACGATCCAGAATTGTTATCTTTGTACACAGCCATTGCACAAGCCCTAAATGACCTGAACCGGTGGGTCATTTCTTCATGGTCACGGGATACCTCATGATACTTGCACCAGCATTTATACAAGGCCCACAGGGATTCCTTGGACTTAATGGAATTCTCATCAACCAGGGGAAAGGTTTCTTCTGGATTGATGTCTGCCACAAAGTCGCTGAGTTTGAGATTTTCTTCTGACTCAGAACCGTCTGCCATTCAGTAGCACAGAATTAAAATTCGATTGTAAAATAACATCATTTGTAATAATGCTCTCAACGGAATTGATTTGATTGAAGGCGGAGACATTAATATATCATGAATCATCATAAACCAGTTTTTTAACCACTTAGTTTTACTAAGAAAAAATATGCTTGCTAGATGTCCGAATGAATAGTGCCCAATCTCTGCCTGCTTATTCAAATAGATCTACTGACAAGAAGAAATAATATGAGAATTTAGGGTATTATTAAATTCAGATCCAAGTAAGGCGAATTCCTTTTCATATCCAAAGCCCAAGAATCCTTAGTATTCAGATACAAATTCTGAAAGAGTTATCATCCAATTAAGGAGAATTCCTTTGGAATTCGGGATTCAGATCCAATTTCGAAAAGAGCTATCAAAATAACATGGGAATTTTAGGTATGAAATTCAGATCCAAGTAAGAAGAAATACTTTGGGAATTTTGGCATTCAGGACTTAGATCCAAATTACGAAAGAGCTGTCTCGGATTACCTGCAGCTGCAGACATGCGACGGATGGAATCGCCAGTCAGATAGAGCCGGGGGAGACACGGAGAGATGCCACCAGCAGTATCTCCAATGGGGCGTGATGCTAGGGCTGCCCGAACGAGCTTGTGCACGATGGAAGCCATAGCCTATGTCGGGGCGTGGTTCTGGAATTAGGGTTTTTGTGTGTTGCCGGTCCCCGATTTATATAGATCGAGGGCTCTCTTGAAGCCGTTGGATCGCTCTCGCCTTCGATCTCCTCCGCACACAATCATACACCGAGCGTCAGCCCAGGGCATGTGTGGGCTGTGCGGCCGAAACTGAGAGGCTCATGGTAGGATGTATATAAAGCCCATCGGGCCAACCCAGCGAATCCAGCAACCCAAGAGAGGGGAATGAAAACCTCAAAAAGGAAAACAAAAAAAAGCAGGGAATGAAAACCTCAAAAAGAAAAAAAAAGCGGGGAATGAAAACCTCAAAAGGAAAAAGAAAAATAGAGAGAGAAGAAGTCCCCTCGTCAAAAACAAAAGAGAGGGTTGATAGATAAAAACAAGGGAAGAAGTAACGTAAAAAAAGAGAAGTGAAGAAGGAAAGGTGCTAGGCTACCCACACACGCAGGAAACATGAGCAATGCCCCCGAAAAAAAAACATGAGCAACTCCAACGGTTCCCCTGTCTGTGAAGTAACCGCCGTTTACAAGAAATTGGAGCAAAAAAACCTCTTCAACAGTTCTCGTAAACTGATTTATCTTTAGAGGATCCTGTAAAAGAGGTCATTTCTCCCCGCTGATTTATGGGGAGATGACCTTCCCATATCTTTTTGAAGGGATCATAACCGCTATGAAACTTCCACGTGCAACCTGTCAAACGCCGCCGCCCCACCGGAAACTCGCGGTGCGTCGGAGTGCTGCCGCTGTCACGCCAGGACGCCATCATGCTGCCGCGCCACCATGCTGGATGGACACCGCCTCGCCACCGCACCACTACGCCAGGAGGACGTCGCGCCGCCGCCTCTTGTGCCGCCACACGCGGCCCCTCACTGGCGGCACCAATCACCTGCGCCGCCGCCCGTTGATACGTCTCCAATGTATGTATAAATTTTTATTGTTTCATGCTATTATATTACAAATCTTAGATGATTTATATGTAATTATATATCATTTTTTGGACTAACCTAGTGCCCGTAGGCACTTGTTATTTTTTGTTGTACCAAACGAAGTCCAAACATGATGAAAATTTTACGATGGTTAAACTTGACGAGCCTAGCATGTATAGACATGGTCTCGAAACACTGGAGCCCGAAAGGTCAAACATGAGTCATATAGTAGATATGATCAACATGAAGATATTCACCATTGAAGACTACTCCATCTCACGTGATGATCGGACATGGTTTAGTTGATGTGGATCACGTGTCACTTAGACAACTTGAGGGATGTTGATTTAAGTGGGAGTTCATTAGCAATTTGATTATTTGAACTAAAATTTATCATGAAGATAGTCAAAATGTCTTTGCAAATTATGTTGTAGATCAATAGCTCGCGCTATTTTTTTTGATACGTTTCTAAAGAAAACTAAGTTGAAAGATGATGGTAGCAATAATGCGGACTGGGTTCATGATCTGAGGATTATCCTCATTGCTACACAGAAGAATTATGTTCTTGATGCACCGCTAGGTGACAGACCTGCTGCACGAGCTGATGCAGACATTATGAACGTTTGGCAAGCTCGATCTAATGACAACTTGATAGTTTAGTGTGTCATGCTTTACGGCTTAGAATCAGGGCTCCAAAGACGTATTGAACGCCATGGAACATATGAGATGATCCCAGAGCTGAAATTGGTATTTCAGGCTCATGCCCGTGTTGAGAGGTATGAGACCTCTCACAAGTACTTTGCCTACAAGATGGAGTTGATCTTCCAGATAAGTTAGTGATTGGCAGAGTTCTTCGGTCACTATTACCAAGCTACTATAGCTTCGTGATGAACTATAATATGCAAAGGATGGCGAAAACGATTCCCAAGCTCTTCGCGATGCTGAAATCGGCGGAGGTAGAAATCAAGAAAGAGCATAAGTGTTAATGGTTAACAAGACCATCAGTTTTAAGAAAGGGCAAGAAAAAGAAAGGGAACTTCAAAAGGAACATCAAGGAAACTGCCGCTCCCGTGAAGAAGCCCAAAGCTGGACCCAAGCCCGAGACCGAGTGCTTCTACTGCAAGGGTAATGGTCACTCAAAGCGGAACTGCCCAAATATTTGGCGGATAAGAAAGATGGCAACATGAACAAATGTATATTTGATATACATGTTATTGATGTGTTCCTTACTAGTCACTAGTGCAGCGACATGCTATTCAAACGGTTTTTAACCCCTTTCCGTGACAACATTTGGAACCGTTGCCAAGTGAGTGTGGGCGATAGGGGGTCCTTCCCACACGACCCAGAAACCGTCGGGGATAGGCCCTCCTGGGACACCAAATGAGCTTGTGTGCGATCGAGCGAGGCATCGAAACCCAATCATTCTCGTAGGTATGTACATCTCACACGGTGAATCCTAGAAAATCATTTCCGTAGGTATGTGCATCCCACACGGTGAATCCCAGAAAATCATTTCCGTAGGTATGTACATCCCACACGATAAATCCTAGAAAAAAAATTCCGTAGGTATGTATATCACACACCGTTCTTTGCGTGGAAACATTTGTTCAAGGTGGCCTAATGCAAACAGTTCGCTGCCGGAAGTCGACAAGTCGTGTGTGATTGTTAGTTGATCGTGTTGGAAATATGCCCTAGAGGCAATAATAAAATGGTTATTATTATATTTCCTTGTTCATGATAATTGTCTATTGTTCATGCTATAATTGTGTTATTCGGAAATCGTAATACATGTGTGAATACATAGACCACAATATGTCCCTAGTTAGCCTCTAGTTGACTAGCTTGTTGATCAACAGTTGGTCATGGTTTCCTGACTATGGACATTGGATGTCGTTGATAACGGGATCACATCATTAGGAGAATGATGTGATGGACAAGACCCAATCCTAAGCATAGCACTAGATCGTGTAGTTCATCCGCTAGAGCTTTTCTAATGTTAAGTATCATTTCCTTAGACCATGAGATTGTGCAACTCCCGGATATCGTAGTAGTGCTTTGGGTGTGCCAAACGTCACAACGTAACTAGGTGGCTATAAAGGTGCACTACAGGTATCTCCGAAAGTGTCTGTTGGGTTGGCACGAATCGAGACTGGGATTTGTCACTCCGTATGACGGAGAGGTATCTCTGGGCCCACTCGGTAATGCATCATCATAATGAGCTCAATGTGACCAAGTGGTTGATCACGGGATCATGCATTACGGTATGAGCAAAGTGACTTGCCGGTAACGAGATTGAACGAGGTATTGGGATACCGACGATCGAATCTCGGGCAAGTAACGTACCGATTGACAAAGGGAATTGTATACGGGATTGCTTGAATCCTCGACATCGTGGTTCATCCGATGAGATCATCGTGGAACATGTGGGAGCCAACATGGGTATCTAGATCCTGCTGTTGGTTATTGGCCGGAGAGTTGTCTCGGTCATTTCTGCATGGTTCCCGAACCCGTAGGGTCTACACACTTAAGGTTCGATGACGCTAGGGTTATTAGGAAGACTTGTATGTGATTACCGAATGTTGTTCGGAGTCCCGGATGAGATCCCGGACGTCACGAGGAGTTCCGGAATGGTCCGGAGGTAAAGATTTTTATATGGGAAGTTGTCATACGGTCACCGGAAAGGTTCGGGGGCATATCGGTATTGTACCGGAGCCACCGAAGGGGTTCCGGGGGTCCACCGGGAGGGGCCACCTCACTCGTGAAGGAAATATGCCCTAGAGGCAATAATAAAGTTATTATTTATTTCCTTATATCATGATAAATGTTTATTATTCATGCTAGAATTGTATTAACCGGAAACATAATACATGTGTGAATACATAGACCAACACAGTGTCACTAGTATGCCTCTACTTGACTAGCTCGTTAATCAAAGATGGTTATGTTTCCTAGCCATGAACAAAGAGTTGTTATTTGATTAACGAGGTCACATCATTAGTTGAATGAGCTGATTGACATGACCCATTCCATTAGCTTAGCACCCGATCGTTTAGTATGTTGCTATTGCTTTTCTTCATGACTTATACATGTTCCTATGACTATGAGATTATGCAACTCCCATTTGCCGGAGGAACACTTTGGGTACTACCAAACGTCACAACGTAACTGGGTGATTATAAAGGAGTACTACAGGTGGCTCCAAAGGTAGATGTTGGGTTGGCGTATTTCGAGATTAGGATTTGTCACTCCGATTGTCGGAGAGGTATCTCTGGGCCCTCTCGGTAATACACATCACTTAAGCCTTGCAAGCATTGCAACTAATGAGTTAGTTGCGGAATGATGTATTACGGAACGAGTAAAGAGACTTGCCGGTAACGAGATTGAACTAGGTATTGGATACCGATGATCGAGTCTCGGGCAAGTAACATACCGATGACAAAGGGAACAACGTATGTTGTTATGCGGTCTGACCGATAAAGATCTTCGTAGAATATGTAGGAGCCAATATGGGCATCCAGGTCCCGGTATTGGTTATTGACCGGAGATGTGTCTCGGTCATGTCTACATTGTTCTCGAACCGTAGGGTCCGCACGCTTAACGTTACGATGACAGTTAATATGAGTTTATGCATTTTGATGTACCGAAGGTTGTTCGGAGTCCCGGATGTGATCACGGACATGACGAGGAGTCTCGAAATGGTCGAGACGTAAAGATTGATATATTGGAAGCCTATGTTTGGACATCGGAAGTGTTCCGGGTGAAATCAGGATTTTACCGGAATACCGGGAGGGTTACCGGAACCCCCCGGGAGGCAAATGGGCCTATTGGGCCTTAGTGGAAAAGTGAAAAGGGCTGCCATAGAGGGCTGCGCACCTCCCCCCTTTCCCTAGTCCTATTAGGACTAGGGAAGGTGGCCGGCCACCCCTTTTCTCTCTCCCCCTTGAGGATTCCTATTAGGAATAGGATTGGGGGGGGGGGGAGTCCTACTCCCGGTGGGAGTAGGACTCCTCCTGCGCCCCTCTCCCTTGGCCGGCCGAACCCCTCCCCCTTGCTCCTTTATATACGGGGGCAGGGGGCACCTCTTGACACACAATTGATCATTGTTGATCGTCCCTTAGCCGTGTGCGGTGCCCCCTGCCACCAAATTCCACCTCGATCATACCGTTGTAGTGCTTAGGCGAAGCCCTGCGTCGGTAGTACATCAAGATCGTCATCACGCCGTCGTGCTGACCGAACTCTTCCTTGACGCTTTGCTGGATCGGAGCCCGAGGATCGTCATCGAGCTGAACGTGTGCTAAGAACTTGGAGGTGCCGGAGTAACGGTGCTTGGATCGGTCGGATCGGGAAGACGTACGACTACTTCCTCTATGTTGTGTGATCGCTTCCGCAGTCGGTCTGCGTTGGTACGTACACAACACTCTCCCCTCTCGTTGCTATGCATCACCATGATCTTGCGTGTGCGTAGGAAATTTTTTGAAATTACTATGTTCCCCAACAGTGGCATCCGAGCCTAGGTTTTTATGGTTTGATGTTATTTGCACGAGTAGAACACAAGTGAGTTGTGGGCGATACAAGTCATACTGCCTACCAGCATCTCATACTTTGGTTTGGCGGTATTGTTGGACGAGACGATCCGGACCAACCTTACGTGTACTCTTACGCGAGACCGGTTCCCTCGACGTGCTTTGCACACAGATGGCTTGCGGAAGACTGTCTCTCCAACTTTAGTTGAACCAAGTGTGGCTACGCCCAGTCCTTGAGAAGGTTAAAACAGAGTCTATTTGACAAACTATCGTTGTGGTTTTGATGCGTAGGTGAGATAAGTTCTTACTTAAGCCCGTAGCAGCCACGTAAAACTTGCAACAACAAAGTAGAGGACGTCTAACTTGTTTTTGTAGGGCATGTTGTGATGTGGTATGGTCAAGGCATGATGCTGATTTTATTGTATGAGATGATCATGTTTTGTAACCGAGTTATCAGCAACTGGCAGGAGCCATATGGTTGTCGCTTTATTGTATGCAATGCAATCGCGATGTAATGCTTTACTTTATTACTAAGCGATAGTGATAGTCGTGGAAGCATAAGATTGGCGAGATGACAACGATGCTACGATGGAGATCAAGGTGTCGCGCCGGTGACAATGGCGATCATGACGGTGCTTCGGAGATGGAGATCACAAAAGCACAAGATGATGATGGCCATATCATATCACTTATATTGATTGCATGTGATGTTTATCTTTTTATGCATCTTATCTTGATTTGATTGATGGTAGCATTATAAGATGATCTCTCACTAAATTATCAAGAAGTGTTCTCCCTGAGTATGCACCATTGCAAAAGTTCTTCGTGCTGAGACACCACGTGATGATCGGGTGTGATAGGCTCTACGTTCAAATACAACGGGTGCAAAACAGTTGCACACGCGGAATACTCAGGTTATACTTGACGAGCCAAGCATATACAGATATGGCCTCGGAACACGGAGACCGAAAGGTCGAGCGTGAATCATATAGTAGATATGATGAACATAATGATGTTCACCATTGAAAACTACTCCATCTCACGTGATGATCGGTTATGGTTTAGTTGATTTGGATCACGTGATCACTTAGAGGATTAGAGGGATGTCTATCTAAGTGGGAGTTCTTAAGTAATTTGATTAACCGAACTTAAACTTATCATGAACTTAGTACCTGATAGTATCTTGCTTGTTTATGTTGATTGTAGATAGATGGCACGTGCTGTTGTTCCGTTGAATTTTAATGCGTTCCTTGAGAAAGCAAAGTTGAAAGATGATGGTAGCAATTACACGGACTGGGTCCGTAACTTGAGGATTATCCTCATTGCTGCACAGAAGAATTACGTCCTGGAAGCACCGCTGAGTGCCAGGCCTACTGCTAGAGCAACACCAGAAGTTATGAACGTCTGGCAGAGCAAAGCTGATGACTACTCAATAGTTTAGTGTGCCATGCTTTACGGCTTAGAACTGGGACTTCAACGACGTTTTGAACGTCATGGAGCATATGAGATGTTCCATGAGTTGAAGTTAATATTTCAAGCAAATGCCCAGATTGAGAGATATGAAGTCTCCAATAAGTTCTATAGCTGCAAGATGGAGGAGAACAGTTCTGTCAGTGAGCATATACTCAAAATGTCTGGGTATAATAATCACTTGATTCAATTGGGAGTTACACTTCCGGATGATTGCGTCATTGACAGAATTCTCCAATCACTGCCACCAAGCTACAAGAGCTTTGTAATGAACTATAATATGCAATGGATGAACAAGACTATTCCCGAGTTCTTCGCAATGCTGAAAGCTGCGGAGGTAGAAATCAAGAAGGAGCATCAAGTGTTGATGGTTAACAAAACCACTAGTTTCAAGAAAAAGGGCAAAGGGAAGAAGAAGGGAAACTTCAAGTAGAACGGCAAGCAAGTTGCTGCTCAAGAGAAGAAACCCAAGTCTGGACCTAAGCCTGAAACTGAGTGCTTCTACTGCAAGCAGACTGGTCACTGGAAGCGGAACTGCCCCAAGTATTTGGCGGATAAGAAGGATGGCAAGGTGAACAAAGGTATATGTGATATACATGTTATTGATGTGTACCTTACTAATGCTCGCAGTAGCACCTGGGTATTTGATACTGGTTCCGTTGCTAATATTTGCAACTCGAAACAGGGACTACAGAATAAGCCGACACTAGCAAAGGACGAGGTGACGATGCGCGTGGGAAACGGTTCCAAAGTCGATGTGATCGCGGTCGGCACGCTACCTCTACATCTACCTTCGGGATTAATATTAGACCTAAATCATTGTTATTTGGTGCCAGCGTTGAGCATGAACATTATATCTGGATCTTGTTTGATGCAAGACGGTTATTCATTTAAATCAGAGAATAATGGTTGTTCTATTTATATGAGTAATATCTTTTATGGTCATGCACCTTTGAAAAGTGGTCTATTTTTGATGAATCTCGATAGTAGTGATACACATATTCATAATGTTGAAACCAAAAGATGCAGAGTTGATAATGATGGTGCAACTTATTTGTGGCACTGCCGTTTAGGTCATATCGGTGTAAAGCGCATGAAGAAACTCCATACTGATGGGCTTTTGGAACCACTTGATTATGAATCACTTGGTACTTGCGAACCATGCCTCATGGGCAAGATGACTAAAACACCGTTCTCTGGTACTATGGAGAGAGCAACAGATTTGTTGGAAATCATACATACCGATGTATGTGGTCCGATGAATATTGAGGCTCGTGGCGGATATCGTTATTTTCTCACTTTCACAGATGATTTAAGTAGATATGGGTATATCTACTTAATGAAACACAAATCTGAAACGTTTGAAAAGTTCAAAGAATTTCAGAGTGAAGTTGAAAATCATCGTAACAAGAAAATAAGGTTTCTACGATCTGATCGTGGAGGAGAATATTTGAGTTACGAGTTTGGTGTACATTTGAAAAATTGTGGAATAGTTTCGCAACTCACGCCACCCGGAACACCACAGCGTAATGGTGTGTCCGAACGTCGTAATCGTACTTTACTAGATATGGTGCGATCTATGATGTCTCTTACTGATTTACCGCTATCGTTTTGGGGTTATGCTTTAGAGACGGCCGCATTCACGTTAAATAGGGCACCATCAAAATCCGTTGAGACGACGCCTTATGAACTGTGGTTTGGCAAGAAACCAAAGTTGTCGTTTCTTAAAGTTTGGGGCTGCGATGCTTATGTGAAAAAGCTTCAACCTGATAAGCTCGAACCCAAATCGGAAAAATGTGTCTTCATAGGATATCCAAAGGAAACTAATGGATACACCTTCTATCACAGATCCGAAGGCAAGACTTTTGTTGCTAAATTCGGAAACTTTCTTGAGAAGGAGTTTCTCTCAAAAGAAGTGAGTGGGAGGAAAGTAGAGCTTGACGAGGTAACTGTACCTGCTCCTTTATTGGGAAATAGTACATCACAGAAAATTGTTTCTGCGAGACCTACACCAATAAGAGAGGAAGCTAATGATGATGATCATGAAACTTTAGATCAAGATACTACTGAACCTCGTAGATCAACCAGAGTAAGATCCGCACCAGAGTGGTACGGTAATCCTGTTCTGGAGGTCATGCTACTAGATCATGATGAACCTACGAACTATGAAGAAGCGATGGTGAGCCCAGATTCCGCAAAGTGGCTTGAAGCCATGAAATCTGAGATGGGATCCATGTATGAGAACAAAGTATGGACTTTGGTTGACTTGCCCGATGATCGGCAAGAAATTGATAATAAATGGATCTTTAAGAAGAAGACTGACGCTGATGGTAATGTTACTGTCTACAAAGCTCGACTTGTCGCAAAAGGTTTTCGACAAGTTCAAGGAGTTGACTACGATGAGACTTTCTCACCCGTAGCGATGCTTAAGTCTGTCAGAATCATGTTAGCAATTGCCGCATTTTATGATTATGAAATTTGGCAAATGGATGTCAAAACTGCATTCCTGAATGGATTTCTGGAAGAAGAGTTGTATATGATGCAACCAGAAGGTTTTGTCGATCCAAAGGGAGCTGACAAAGTGTGCAAACTCCAGCGATCCATTTATGGATTGGTGCAAGCATCTCGGAGTTGGAATAAACGCTTTGATAGTGTGATCAAAGCATTTGGTTTTATACAGACTTTTGGAGAAGCCTGTATTTACAAGAAAGTGAGTGGGAGCTCTGTAGCATTTCTGATATTATATGTGGATGACATATTGCTGATTGGAAATGATATAGAATTTCTGGATAGCATAAAGGGATACTTGAATAAAAGTTTTTCAATGAAAGACCTCGGTGAAGCTGCTTACATATTAGGCATAAAGATCTATAGAGATAGATCAAGACGCTTAATTGGACTTTCACAAAGCACATACCTTGACAAGATTTTGAAGAAGTTCAAAATGGATCAAGCAAAGAAAGGGTTCTTGCCTGTGTTACAAGGTGTAATGTTGAGTCAGACTCAATGGCCGACCACTGCAGAAGATAGAGAGAAAATGAAAGATGTTCCCTATGCTTCAGCCATAGGCTCTATCATGTATGCAATGCTGTGTACCAGAACTGATGTGTGCCTTGCTATAAGTATAGCAGGGAGGTACCAAAGTAATCCAGGAGTGGATCACTGGACAACGGTCAAGAACATCCTGAAATACCTGAAAAGGACTAAGGATATGTTTCTCATATATGGAGGTGACAAAGAGCTCACCGTAAGAGGTTACGTTGATGCAAGCTTTGACACTGATCCGGACGATCCTAAATCGCAAACCGGATACGTGTTTACTTTAAACGGTGGAGCTGTCAGCTGGTGCAGTTCTAAACAAAGCGTCGTAGCGGGATCTACATGTGAAGCAGAGTACATAGCTGCTTCGGAAGCAGCGAATGAAGGAGTCTGGATGAAGGAGTTCATATCCGATCTAGGTGTCATACCTAGTGCATCGGGTCCAATGAAAATCTTTTGTGACAATACTGGTGCAATTGCTTTGGCAAAGGAATCCAGATTTCACAAAAGGACCAAACACATCAAGAGACGCTTCAATTCCATCCGGGATTTAGTCCAGGTGGGAGACATAGAGATTTGCAAGATACATACGGATCTGAATGTTGCAGACCCGTTGACTAAGCCTCTTCCACGAGCAAAACATGATCAGCACCAAGGCTCCATGGGTGTTAGAATCATTACTGTATAATCTAGATTATTGACTCTAGTGCAAGTGGGAGACTGAAGGAAATATGCCCTAGAGGCAATAATAAAGTTATTATTTATTTCCTTATATCATGATAAATGTTTATTATTCATGCTAGAATTGTATTAACCGGAAACATAATACATGTGTGAATACATAGACCAACATAGTGTCACTAGTATGCCTCTACTTGACTAGCTCGTTAATCAAAGATGGTTATGTTTCCTAACCATGAACAAAGAGTTGTTATTTGATTAATGAGGTCACATCATTAGTTGAATGATCTGATTGACATGACCCATTCCATTAGCTTAGCACCCGATCGTTTACTATGTTGCTATTGCTTTTCTTCATGACTTATACATGTTCCTATGACTATGAGATTATGCAACTCCCGTTTGCCGGAGGAACACTTTGGGTACTACCAAACGTCACAACGTAACTGGGTGATTATAAAGGAGTACTACAGGTGGCTCCAAAGGTAGATGTTGGGTTGGCGTATTTCGAGATTAGGATTTGTCACTCCGATTGTCGGAGAGGTATCTCTGGGCCCTCTCGGTAATACACATCACTTAAGCCTTGCAAGCATTGCAACTAATGAGTTAGTTGCGGAATGATGTATTACGGAACGAGTAAAGAGAATTGCCGGTAACGAGATTGAACTAGGTATTGGATACCGACGATCGAGTCTCGGGCAAGTAACATACCGATGACAAAGGGAACAACGTATGTTGTTATGCGGTCTGACCGATAAAGATCTTCGTAGAATATGTAGGAGCCAATATGGGCATCCAGGTCCCACTATTGGATATTGACCGGAGATGTGTCTCGGTCATGTCTACATTGTTCTCGAACCGTAGGGTCCGCACGCTTAACGTTACGATGACAGTTAATATGAGTTTATGCATTTTGATGTACCGAAGGTTGTTCGGAGTCCCGGATGTGATCACGGACATGACGAGGAGTCTCAAAATGGTCGAGACGTAAAGATTGATATATTGGAAGCCTATGTTTGGACATCGGAAGTGTTCCGGGTGAAATCGGGATTTTACCGGAATACCGGGAGGGTTACCGGAACCCCCCGGGAGGCAAATGGTCCTATTGGGCCTTAGTGAAAAAGTGAAAAGGGCTGCCATAGAGGGCTGCGCACCTCCCCCCTTTCCCTAGTCCTATTAGGACTAGGGAAGGTGGCCGGCCACCCCTTTTCTCTCTCCCCCTTGAGGATTCCTATTAGGAATAGGATTGGGGGGGGGGGGAGTCCTACTCCCGGTGGGAGTAGATCTCCTCCTGCGCCCCTCTCCCTTGGCCAGCCGAACCCCTCCCCCTTGCTCCTTTATATACGGGGGCAGGGGGCACCTCTTGACATACAATTGATCATTGTTGATCGTCCCTTAGCCGTGTGCGGTGCCCCCTGCCACCAAATTCCACCTCGATCATACCGTTGTAGTGCTTAGGCGAAGCCCTGCGTCGGTAGTACATCAAGATCGTCACCACGCCGTCGTGCTGACGGAACTCTTCCTCGACGCTTTGCTGGATCGGAGCCCGAGGATCATCATCAAGCTGAATGTGTGCTAAGAACTCGGAGGTGCCGGAGTAACGGTGCTTGGATCGGTCGGATCGGGAAGACGTACGACTACTTCCTCTACGTTGTGTGATCGCTTCCGCAGTCGGTCTGCGTTGGTACGTAGACAACACTCTCCCCTCTCGTTGCTATGCATCACCATGATCTTGCGTGTGCGTAGGAATTTTTTTGAAATTACTACGTTCCCCAACAACTCGGAGGGCCTCATGGGCCGTAGAAGAAAGGGAACCAGCCCTTGGATGGCTGGGCGCATCCCCCCTTAGGCCCATTCACCTAGGGTTGGGGGGAAACCCTAAAGGGGGCGCCCACCTTGCTTGGGGGGCAAGCCCCCTCCCCTTGGCTGCCGCTCCCCTCTAGATCTCATCTAGAGGGGGCCGGCCCCTTCCCCCTTCCCCTATAAATAGAGCGGCGAGGGGAGGGCTGCACACCACATCCAAGGCGCAGCCCCTCCCCTCCCCAACACCTCTCCTCATCCGTTAAGAGCTTGGCGAAGCCCTGCTGGAGTACTGCTGCTCCACCACCACCACGCCGTCGTGCTACTGTTGGAGCCCTCTTCCTCAACCTCTCCCTCCTCCTTGCTGGATCAAGGCGCGGGAGACGTCTCCGCTCCGTACATGTGTTGAACGCGGAGGTGTCGTCCGTTCGGCGCTAGGATCATTGGTGATTTGGATCACGACGAGTATGACTCCATCAACCCCGTTCTCTTGAACGATTCCGCTCGCGATCTACAAGGGTATGTAGATGCACTCTTCTCTCTCTCTCGTTGCCAGTTACTCCATAGATTGGTCTTGGTGATGCATAGATTTTTTTAAATTTCTGCAACAATCCCCAACAGTGGCATCATGAGCTAGGTCTATGCGTAGTTTCTATGCACGAGTAGAACACAAGTTGTTGTGGGCGTCGATTTTGTCAATTTACTTGCCGTTACTAGTCTTATCTTGATTCGGCGGCATCATGGGATGAAGCGGCCCGGACCGACCTTACACGTACACTTACGTGAGACAGGTTCCACCGACTGACATGCAATAGTTGCATAAGGTGGCTAGCAGGTGTCTGTCTCTCCCACTTTAGTCGGATCGGATTCGATGAAAAGGGTCCTTATGAAGGGTAAATAGAAATTGGCATATCACGTTGTGGTTTTGGCGTAGGTAAGAAACGTTCTTGCTAAGAAACCTATAGCAGCCACGTAAAAATTTGCAACAACAATTAGAGGACGTCTAACTTGTTTTTGCAGCATATGTCGTGTGATGTGATATGGCCAAAAGGATGTGATGAATGATATATGTGATGTACGAGATTGATCATGTTCTTGTAATAGGAATCACGACTTGCATGTCGATGAGTATGATGAAGGAAATATGCCCTAGAGGCAATAATAAAGTTATTATTTATTTCCTTATATCATGATAAATGTTTATTATTCATGCTAGAATTGTATTAACCGGAAACATAATACATGTGTGAATACATAGACAAACAGAGTGTCACTAGTATGCCTCTACTTGACTAGCTCATTAATCAAAGATGGTTATGTTTCCTAACCATGGACAAAGGAGTTGTTATTTGATTAACGAGGTCACATCATTAGTTGAATGATCTGATTGACATGACCCATTTCATTAGCTTAGCACCCGATCGTTTAGTATGTTGCTGTTGCTATTCTTCATGACTTATACATGTTCCTATGACTATGAGATTATGCAACTCCCGTTTACCGGAGGAACACTTTGGGTGCTACCAAACGTCACAACGTAACTGGGTGATTATAAAGGAGTACTACAGGTGTCTCCAAAGGTAGATATTGGGTTGGCGTATTTCGAGATTAGGATTTGTCACTCCGAATGTCGGAGAGGTATCTCTGGGCCCTCTCGGTAATGCACATCACATAAGCCTTGCAAGCACTGCAACTAATATGTTAGTTGTGAGATGATGTATTACGGAACGAGTAAAGAGACTTGCCGGTAACGAGATTGAACTAGGTATTGGATACCGACGATCGAATCTCGGGCAAGTAACATACCGATGACAAAGGGAACAACGTATGTTGTTATGCGGTCTGACCGATAAAGATCTTCGTAGAATATGTAGGAGCCAATATGGGCATCCAGGTCCCGCTATTGGTTATTGACCGGAGACGTGTCTCGGTCATGTCTACATTGTTCTCGAACCGTAGGGTCCGCACGCTTAAGGTTTCGATGACAGTTATATTATGAGTTTATGAGTTTTGATGTACCGAAGGAGTTCGGAGTCCCGGATGAGATTGGGGACATGACGAGGAGTCTCGAAATGGTCGAGACGTAAAGATCGATATATTGGACGACTATATTCGGACATCGGAAAGGTTCCGAGTGTTTCGGGTATTTTTCGGAGTACCGGGTAGTTACGGGAGAGGTAATGGGCCTTGATGGGCTTTAGTGGGAAGAGGAAAAGGCTGCTGCGCCCCCCCTCCCCTTTGGTCCGAATTGGACTAGGGAAAAGGGGGCCGGCCACCTCTCCTTCTCCTCCTATTCCTTCTCCCTTCCTCCCCTTTTGGTAGACTCCTACTAGGACTTGGAGTCTTAGTAGGACTCTCTATCCTGGCCGCACCTTTGCCTTGGCCGGCCTCCTCCTCCTCCATCCTTTATATACAGGGGCAGGGGGCACCCCATAGACACACAAGTTGATCCTTGAGATCGTTCCTTAGCCGTGTGCGGTGCCCCCTGCCACCAAATTCCACCTCGATCATACCGTTACAGTGCTTAGGCGAAGCCCTGCGTCGGTAGTACATCAAGATCATCACCACGCCGTCGTGCTGACTGAACTCTTCCTCGATGCTTTGCTGGATCGGAGCCCGAGGATCGTCATCGAGCTGAAAGTGTGCTAAGAACTCGGAGGTGCCAGAGTAACGGTGCTTGGATCGGTCGGATCGGGAAGAAGGCGTACGACTACTTCCTCTACGTTGTGTGATCGCTTCCGCAGTCGGTCTGCGTTGGTACGTAGACAACACTCTCCCCCCTCGTTGCTATGCATCACCATGATCTTGCGTGTGCGTAGGAATTTTTTTGAAATTACTACGTTCCCCAACAGTGGCATCCGAGCCTAGGTTTTATGGTTTGATGTTATTTGCACGAGTAGAACACAAGTGAGTTGTGGGCGATACAAGTCATACTGCCTACCAGCATGTCATACTTTGGTTCAGCGGTATTGTTGGACGAGACGACCCGGACCAACCTTACGCGTACGCTTACGCGAGACCGGTTCCCTCGACGTGCTTTGCACATACATGGCTTGCGGGAGACTGTCTCACCAACTTTAGTTGAACCGAGTATGGCTACGCCCGGTCCTTGAGAAGGTTAAAACGGAGTCTATTTGACAAACTATCGTTGTGGTTTTGATGCGTAGGTAAGATGAGTTCTTGCTTAAGCCCGTAGCAGCCACGTAAAACTTGCAACAACAAAGTAGAGGACGTCTAACTTGTTTTTGCAGGGCATGTTGTGATGTGATATGGTCAAGACATGATGCTAATTTTATTGTATGAGATGATCATGTTTTGTAACCGAGTTATCGGCAATTGGCAGGAGCCATATGGTTGTCGCTTTATTGTATGCAATGCAATCGCGATGTAATGCTTTACTTTATTACCAAGCGCTAGTGATAGTCGTGGAAGCATAAGATTGGCGAGACGACAACGATGCTGCGATGGAGATCAAGGTGTCACGCCGGTGACGATGGTGATCATGACGGTGCTTTGGAGATGGAGATCACAAGCACAAGATGATGATGGCCATATCATATCACTTATATTGATTGCATGTGATGTTTATCCTTTTATGCATCTTATCTTGCTTTGATTGACGGTAGCATTATAAGATGATCTCTCACTAAATTATCAAGAAGTGTTCTCCCTGAGTATGCACCGTTGCGAAAGTTCTTCGTGCTGAGACACCACGTGATGATCGGGTGTGATAGGCTCTACGTTCAAATACAACGGGTGCAAAACAGTTGCACACGCGGAATACTCAGGTTATACTTGACGAGCCAAGCATATACATATATGGCCTCGGAACACAGAGACCGAAAGGTCGAGCGTGAATCATATAGTAGATATGATCAACATAACGATGTTCACCATTGAAAACTACTCCATCTCACGTGATGATCGGTTATGGTTTAGTTGATATGGATCACGTGATCACTTAGAGGATTAGAGGGATATCTATCTAAGTGGGAGTTCTTAAGTAATATGATTAATTGAACTTAAATTTATCATGAACTTAGTCCTGGTAGTATTTTGCAAATTATGTTGTAGATCAATAGCTCGCGTTGTTGCTTCCCTGTGTTTATTTTGATATGTTCCTAGAGAAAATTGTGTTGAAAGATGTTAGTAGCAATGATGCGGATTGGATCCATGATCTGAGGTTTATCCTCATTGCTGCACAGAAGAATTATGTCCTTGATGCACCGCTAGGTGACAGACCTATTGCAGGAGCAGATGCAGACGTTATGAACGTTTGGCTAGCTCAATATGATGACTACTTGATAGTTTAGTGCACCATGCTTAATAGCTTAGAATCGGGACTTCAAAGACGTTTTGAACGTCATGGAACATATGAGATGTTCCAGGAGTTGAAGTTAATATTTCAAGCAAATACCCGAGTTGAGAGATATGAAGTCTCCAACAAGTTCTATAGCTAAAAGATGGAGGAGAATCGCTCAACTAGTGAGCATGTGCCCAGATTGTCTGAGTACTACAATCGCTTGAATCAAGTGGGAGTTAATCTTCCAGATAAGATAGTGATTGACAGAATTCTCTAGTCACCATCACCAAGTTAGTAGAACTTTGTGATGAACTATAATATGCAAGGGATGACAAAAGTAATTCCTAAGCTCTTCGTGATGCTGAAATCAACGAAGGTAGAAATCAAGAAAAACATCAAGTGTTGATGGTTGACAAGACCACTAGTTTCAAGAAAAGGGCAAAGGGAAGAAGGGGAACTTCAAGAAGAACGGCAAGCAAGTTGCTGCTCAAGTGAAGAAGCCCAAGTCTGATCCTAATCCTGAGACTAAGTGCTTATACTGCAAAGGGACTGATCACTGGAAGCGGAACTACCCCAAATGATTAGCGGATAAGAAGGATGGCAAAGTAAACATAAGTATATTTGATATACATGTTATTGATGTGTACTTTACTAGTGTTTATAGCAACCCCTTAGTATTTGATGCTAGTTCAGTTGCTAAGAGTAGTAACTCGAAACGGGAGTTGCAGAATAAACAGAGACTAGTTAAGGGTGAAGTGACGATGTGTGTTGGAAGTAGTTCCAAGATTGATATGATCATCATCGCACACTCCCCTATACTTTCGGGATTAGTGTTGAACCTAAATAAGTGTTATTTGGTGTTTGTGTTGAGCATGAATATGATTTGATCATGTTTATTGTAATACGGTTATTCATTTAAGTAAAAGAATAAATTGTTGTTCTGTTTACATGAATAAAACCTTATATGGTTACACACCCAATGAAAATAGTTCATTGGATATCGATCTTAATAATACACATATTCATAATATTGAAACCAAAAGATGCAAAGTTAATAATGATAGTGCAACTTATTTGTGGCACTGCTGTTTAGGTCATATTGGTATAAAGCGCATGAAGAAACTCCATGCTGATGGGCTTTCGGAATCACTTGATTATGAATCACTTGATGCTTGCGAACCATGCCTTTTGGGCAAGATGACTAAAATGCCGTTCTCCGGAACAATGGAGCGAGAAAAGATTTGTTGGAAATCATACATACTGATGTATGTGGTCCAATGAATATTGAGGCTCGTGATAGGTATCATTATTTTCTGATCTTCACAAATGATTTGAGCAGATATGAGTATATCTACTTGATGAAACATAAGTCTGAAACATTTGAAAAGTTCAAAGAATTTCAGAGTGAAGTGAAAAACATCGTGACAAGAAAATAAAGTTTCTACGATCTGATCACGGAGACAAATATTTGAGTTACGAGTTTGGTCTTCAGTTAAAACAATGTGAAATAGTTTCACTACTCACGCCACCTGGAACACCACATCATAATGGTGTGTCCGAACGTCATAACCGTACTTTATTGGATATAGTGCAATCTATGATGTCTCTTACCGATTTACCACTATTGTTTTTGGGGTCATGCATTAGAGACAGCTGCATTCACGTTAAAAAGGGGGCACCATCTATATCCGTCGAGACGACGCCTTATGAACTATGGTTTGGCAAGAAACCAAAGTTGTCGTTTCTTAAAGTTTGGGGTTGCGATGCTTATATGAAAAAGTTTCATCCTGATAAGCTCAAAACTCAAATAAGTGCATCTTCATAGGATATCCAAAGGAAACTATTGGATACACCTTCTATCACATATCCGAAGGCAAGACTTTTGTTGCTAAATTCGGAAACTTTCTGGAGAAGGAGTTTCTCTCGAAAGAAGTGAGTGGGAGGAAAGTAGAACTTGACGAGGTAACTGTACCTGCTCCCTTATTGGAAAGTAGTACATCACAGAAAAATGTTTCTGTGACACCTACACCAGTTAGTGAGGAAGCTAACGATGATGATCATGAAACTTCAGAACAAGACACTACTGAACCTCGTAGATCAACCAGAGTAAGATCCGCGCCAGAGTGGTACGGTAATCCTGTTCTGGAAGTCATGCTACTAGATCATGATGATCCTACGAACTATGAAGAAGCGATGGTGAGCCCAGATTCCGCAAAGTGGCTTGAAGCCATGAAATCTGAGATATGATCCATGTATGATAACAAAGTATGGACTTTGGTTGACTTGCCCGATGATCGGCAAGCCATAGAAAATAAATGGATCTTCAAGAGGAAGACGGACGCTGATAGTAGTGTTACTATCTACAAAGCTAGAATTGTCGCAAAAGGTTTTCGAGAAGTTCAAGGTGTTGACTACGATGAGATTTTCTCACTCGTATCTATGCTTAAGTCTGTCCGAATCATGTTAGCAATTGCCGCATTTTATGAAATCTGGCAAATGTATAAACAAAACTGCATTCCTTAATGGATTTGCTAAAGAAGAGTTGTATATGATGCAACAGAAGGTTTTGTCAATCCGAAAGGTGCTAACAAAATGTGCAAGCTCTAGCGATCCATCTGTGGACTGGTGCAAGCATCTCGGAGTTGGAATATACGCTTTGATGAGTTGATCAAAGCATATAGTTTTATACAGACTTGCGGTGAAGCCTGTATTTACAAGAAAGTGAGTGGGAGCACTACAACATTTCTGATATATATATGTGAATGACATATTGTTGATCGGAAATAATGTAGAATTATTCTGTAAAGCATAAAGGAGTGTTTGAAAGGAGTTTTTCAAAGAAAGACTTCGGTGAAGCTGCTTACATATTGAGTATCAAGATCTATAGAGATAGATCAAGACGCTTGATAAGTTTTTTCAATGAGTACATACCTTGACAAGAATTTGAAGTAGTTCAAAATGGAGCAGTCAAAGAAAGAATTCTTGCCTGTATTACATGGTGTGAATTTGAGTAAGACTCAAAGCCCGACCACGGCAGAAGATAGAAAGAGAATTAAAGTCATTCCCTATGCCTTGGCCATAGGTTCTATAAAGTATGTCATGCTGTGTACCAGATCTATTGTATACCCTGCACTGATTTGGCAAGGGAGTACAATAGTGATCTAGGAGTAGATCACTGGACAGCGGTCAGAATTATCCTTAGTAAAATAAGGATATGTTTCTCGATTATGGACGTGACAAAAAGGTTCGTCGTAAAGGGTTACGTCGATGCAAGTTTTTGACACTGATCCAGATGAATCTAAAGTCTCAATCTGGATACATATTGAAAGTGGGAGCAATTAGCTAGAGTAGCTCCGTGTAGAGCATTGTAGACATAGAACTTGCAAAATACTTATGGATCTGAATGTGACAGACCCGTTGACTAAAATTATCTCACAAGCAAAACATGATCACACCTTAGTACTCTTTGGGTGTTAGTCACATAGATATGTGAACTAGATTACTGACTCTAGTAAACCCTTTGAGTGTTGGTCACATGACGATGTGAACTATGGGTGTTAATCACATGGTGATGTGAACTATTGCTGTTAAATCACATGGCGATGTGAACTAGATTATTGACTCTAGTGCAAGTGGGAGACTGAAGGAAATATGCCCTAGAGGCAATAATAAAGTTATTATTTATTTCCTTATATCATGATAAATGTTTATTATTCATGCTAGAATTGTATTAACCGGAAACATAATACATGTGTGAATACATAGACAAACAGAGTGTCACTAGTATGCCTCTACTTGACTAGCTCATTAATCAAAGATGGTTATGTTTCCTAACCATGGATAAAGGAGTTGTTATTTGATTAACAAGGTCACATCATTAGTTGAATGATCTGATTGACATGACCCATTTCATTAGCTTAGCACCCGATCATTTAGTATGTTGCTGTTGCTATTCTTCATGACTTATACATGTTCCTATGACTATGAGATTATGCAACTCCCGTTTACCGGAGGAACACTTTGGGTGCTACCAAACGTCACAACGTAACTGGGTGATTATAAAGAAGTACTACAAGTGTCTCAAAAGGTAGATGTCGGGTTGGCGTACTTCGAGATTAGGATTTGTCACTCCGAATGTCGGAGAGGTATCTCTGGGCCCTCTCGGTAATGCACATCACATAAGCCTTGCAAGCATTGCAACTAATATGTTAGTTGTGAGATGATGTATTACGGAACGAGTAAAGAGACTTGCCGGTAACGAGATTGAACTAGGTATTGGATACCGACGATCGAATCTCGGGCAAGTAACATACCGATGACAAAGGGAACAACGTATGCTAAGAACTCGGAGGTGCCGGAGTAACGGTGCTTGGATCGGTCGGATCGGGAAGAAGACGTACGACTACTTCCTCTACGTTGTGTGATCGCTTCCGCAGTCGGTCTGCGTTGGTACGTAGACAACACTCTCCCCGCTCGTTGCTATGCATCACCATGATCTTGCGTGTGCGTAGGAAATTTTTTGAAATTACTACGTTCCCCAACATATGACAACCGCCAGGAGTCATAGGAGTTGTCTTAATTTATTTATGACCTGCGTGTCAACATAAACATCATGTAATTACTTTACTTTATTGCTAAACCGTTAGCCATAGTAGTAGAAGTAATAGTTGATGAGACAACTACATGAAGACACGATGATGGAGATCATGGTGTCATGCCGGTGACAATGATGATCATGGCGCCCCGAAGATGGAGATCAAAAGGAGCAAAAATGATATTGGCCATATCATGTCACTATTTGATTGCATGTGATTTTTATCATGTTTTACATCTTATTTGCTTAGAATGACGGTAGCTTAAATAAGATGATCCCTCGCAATAATTTCAAGAAAGTGTTCCCCTTAACTGTGCACCGTTGCTAATGTCCGTTGTTCCGAAGCACCACATGATGATCGGGTGTGATAGGTTCTAACGTTCGCATACAACGGGTGTAAGCTAGATTTACACACGCAATATACTTAGGTTGACTTGACGAGCCTAGCATGTACAGACATGGCCTCGGAACACAGAAGACCGAAAGGTCAAACATGAGTCGTATAGAAGATACGATCAACATGAAGATGTTCACCGATGATGACTAGTCCGTCTCACATGATGATCGGACACGGCCTAGTTGACTCGGATCATGTATCACTTAGATGACTAGAGGGATGTCTGTCCAAGTGGGAGTTCACTAAATAATTTGATTAGATGAACTTAATTATCATGAACTTAGTCTAAAATCTTTACAATATGTCTTGTAGATCAAATGGCCCACGCTAATGTTGCCCTCAACTTCAACGCGTTCCTAGAGAAAACCAAGCTGAAAGACGATGGTAGCAACTATACGGACTAGGTCCGGAACTTGAGGATCATCCTCATAGCTGCCAAGAAAGCATATGTCCTTGAAGCACCGCTAGGTGATGCACCAGCCCCAGCAAACCAAGACGTTATGAACGCTTGGCAGACCCGTGTTGATGATTACTCCCTGGTTCAGTGCGGCATGCTTTACAGCTTAGAACCGGGGCTCCAAAAGCGTTTCGAGCAGCACGGAGCATATGAGATGTTAAAAGAGCTGAAAATGGTTTTCCAAGCTCATGACCGGGTCGAGAGATATGAAGTCTCCGACAAGTTCTATAGTTGTAAGATGGAGGAGAATAGTTCTGTCAGCGAGCACATACTCAAAATGTCTGGGTTGCACAACCGCTTCACTCAACTGGGAGTTAATCTCTCGGATGACGCGGTCGTTGACAGAATCCTTCAGTCGCTTCCACCAAGCTACAAGAGCTTTGTGATGAACTTCAATATGCAGGGGATGGAAAAGACCATTCCTGAGGTATATTCAATGCTGAAATCAGCGGAGGTGGAGATAAAAAAGGAACATCAAGTGTTGATGGTGAATAAAACCACTAAGTTTAAGAAAGGCAAGGGTAAGAAGAACTTCAAGAAGGACGGAAAGGGAGTTGCCGTGCCCGGTAAGCCAGTTGCCGGGAAGAAGCCAAAGAATGGACCCAAGCCTGAGACTGAGTGTTTTTATTGCAAGGGAAGTGGTCACTGGAAGCGGAACTGCCCCAAGTACTTAGCGGACAAGAAGGCCGGCAACACCAAAGGTATATGTGATATACATGTTATTGATGTGTATCTTACCAGCACTCGTAGTAGCTCCTGGGTATTTGATACCGGTGCGGTTGCTCATATTTGTAACTCAAAATAGGAGCTGCGGAATAAGCGGAGACTGGCGAAGGATGAGGTGACGATGCGCGTTGGGAATGGTTCCAAGGTCGATGTGATCGCCGTCGGCACGCTACCTCTACATTTACCTACGGGATTAGTTTTAAACCTCAATAATTGTTATTTAGTGCCAGCTTTGAGCATGAACATTATATCAGGATCTCGTTTAATACGAGATGGCTACTCATTTAAATCCGAGAATAATGGTTGTTCTATTTATATGAGAGATATGTTTTATGGTCATGCCCCGCTGGTCAATGGTTTATTCTTAATGAATCTCGAACGTAATGTTACACATATTCATAATGTGAATACCAAAAGATGTAAGGTTGATAATGATAGTCCCACATACTTGTGGCACTGCCGCCTTGGTCACATTGGTGTCAAGCGCATGAAGAAGCTCCATGCAGATGGACTTTTGGAGTCTCTTGATTACGAATCATTTGACACATGTGAACCATGCCTCATGGGTAAAATGACCAAGACTCCGTTCTCCGGAACAATGGAGCGAGCAACCAACTTATTGGAAATCATACATACTGATGTGTGCGGTCCAATGAGTGTTGAGGCTCGCGGTGTCTATCGTTATGTTCTCACCCTCACTGATGACTTGAGTAGATATGGGTATGTCTACTTAATGAAACACAAGTCTGAGACCTTTGAAAAGTTCAAGGAATTTCAGAGTGAGGTTGAAAATCAACGTGACAGGAAAATAAAGTTCTTACGATCAGATCGTGGAGGAGAATATTTGAGCCATGAATTTGGCACACACTTAAGGAAATGTGGAATAGTTTCACAACTCACGCCGCCTGGAACACCTCAGCATAATGGTGTGTCCGAACGTCGTAATCGCACTCTATTGGATATGGTGTGATCTATGATGTCTCTTACCGATCTACCGCTGTCATTTTGGGGCTATGCTTTAGAGACTGCCGCATTCACTTTAAATAGGGCTCCGTTGAAATCCGTTGAGACGACACCGTATGAATTATGGTTTGGGAAGAAACCTAAGCCGTCGTTTCTAAAAGTTTGGGGATGCGATGCTTATGTCAAGAAACTTCAACCTGAAAAGCTCGAACACAAATCGGAAAAATGCATCTTCATAGGATACCCTAAGGAAACTATTGGGTATACCTTCTACCTAAGATCTGAAGGCAAGATCTTTGTTGCCAAGAATGGATCCTTTCTAGATAAAGAGTTTCTCTCGAAAGAATTAAGTGGGAGGAAAGTAGAGCTTGATGAAGTACTACCTCCTGAAGCGGAAAGTAGCGCAGCTCAGGAAAATGTTCCTATGGTGCCTGCACCGACTAGAGAGGAAGATGATGATCAAGGTACTTCGGATCAAGCTCCTACTGAACTTCGTAGGTCCACGAGGACACGTTCCACACCAGAATGGTATGGCAACCCTGTCCTGGAAATCATGTTGTTAGACAATGGTGAACCTTTGAACTATGAAGAAGCAATGGCGGGCCCAGATTTTGACAAATGGCAGGAAGCCATGAAATACGAGATAGGATCCATGTATGAAAACGAAGTATGGACTTTGACTGACTTGCCCGATGATCGGCGAGCCATAGAAAATAAATGGATCTTTAAGAAGAAGGCAGACGCGGATGGTAATGTGACCATCTATAAGGCTCGGCTTGTCGCTAAAGGTTATCGACAAGTTCAAGGGTTGACTACAATGAGACTTTCTCACCCGTAGCGAAGCTGAAGTCCGTCCGAATCATGTTAGCAATCGCCTCATTCTATGATTATGAGATATGGCAAATGGACGTCAAAACGGCATTCCTTAATGGTTTCCTTAAGGAAGAATTGTATATGCTGCAGCCGGAAGGTTTTGTCGATTCTAAGAATGCTGACAAGGTGTGCAAGCTCCAACGCTCAATCTATGGGCCGGTGCAAGCATCTCGGAGTTGGAACATTCGATTTGATGAGATGATCAAAGCGTTTGGGTTTACGCAGACTTATGGAGAAGCCTGTGTTTACAAGAAAGTGAGTGGGAGCTCTGTAGCATTTCTCATATTATATGTGGATGACATACTATTGATGGGAAATGATATAGAATTCTTGGAAAGCATAAAGGCCTACTTGAACAAGTGTTTTTCAATGAAGGACCTTGGAGAAGCTGCTTATATATTAGGCATCAAGATCTATAGAGATAGATCGAGACGCCTCATTAGTCTTCACAAAGTACGTACCTTGACAAGATATTGAAGAAGTTCAATATGGATCAGTCCAAGAAGGGGTTCTTGCCTGTATTGCAAGGTGTGAGATTGAGCATGGCTCAATGCCCAACCACGGCAGAAGATAGAGAAAAGATGAGTGTCGTCCCCTATGCCTCGGCCATAGGGTCTATTATGTATGCCATGCTGTGTACCAGACCTGATGTAAACCTTGCCGTAAGTTTGGTAGGAAGGTACCAAAGTAGTCCCGGCATGGAACACTGGACAGCGGTCAAGAATATCCTGAAGTACCTGAAGAGGACTAAGGATATGTTTCTCGTTTATGGAGGTGACGAAGAGCTCGTCGTAAAGGGTTACGTCGATGCTAGCTTCGACACAGATCTGGATGACTCTAAGTCACAAACCGGATACGTGTATATTTTGAATGGTGGGGCAGTCAGCTGGTGCAGTTGCAAGCAAAGCGTTGTGGCGGGATCTACATGTGAAGCAGAGTACATGGCAGCCTCGGAGGCAGCACAAGAAGCAATCTGGGTGAAGGAGTTCATTACCGACCTAGGAGTTATTCCCAATGCGTCGGGCCCAATGACTCTCTTCTGTGACAACACTGGAGCTATTGCCCTTGCCAAGGAGCCCAGGTTTCACAAGAAGACCAGGCATATCAAGCGTCGCTTCAACTCCATTCGTGAAAATGTTCAAAATGGAGACATAGATATTTGCAAAGTGCATACGGACCTGAATGTCGCAGATCCGTTGACTAAACCTCTTCCTCGAGCAAAACATGATCAACACCAGAACTCTATGGGTGTTCGATTCATCACAATGTAACTAGATTATTGACTCTAGTGCAAGTGGGAGACTGTTGGAAATATTCCCTAGAGGCAATAATAAAATGGTTATTATTATATTTCCTTGTTCATGATAATTGTCTATTGTTCATGCTATAATTGTGTTATCCAGAAATCGTAATACATGTGTGAATACATAGACCACAATATGTCCCTAGTGAGCCTCTAGTTGACTAGCTCGTTGATCAACAGATGGTCATGGTTTCCTGACTATGGACATTGGATGTCGTTGATAACGGGATCACATCATTAGGAGAATGATGTGATGGGCAAGACCCAATCCTAAGCATAGCACTAGATCGTGTAGTTCATCTGCTAGAGCTTTTCTAATGTCAAGTATCATTTCCTTAGACCATGAGATTGTGCAACTCCCGGATATAGTAGGAGTGCTTTGGGTGTGCCAAACGTCACAACGTAACTAGGTGGCTATAAAGGTGCACTACAGGTATCTCCGAAAGTGTCTGTTGGGTTGGCACGAATCGAGACTGGGATTTGTCACTCCGTATGACGGAGAGGTATCTCTGGGCCCACTCGGTAATGCATCACCATAATGAGCTCAATGTGACCAAGTGGTTGATCACAGGATCATGCTTTATGGTACGAGTAAAGTGACTTGCCGGTAACGAGATTGAACGAGGTATTGGGATACCGATGATCGAATCTTGGGCAAGTAACGTACCGATTGACAAAGGGAATTGTATACGGGATTGCTTGAATCCTCGACATCGTGGTTCATCCGATGAGATCATCCTGGAACATGTGGCAGCCAACATGGGTATCCAGATCCCGCTGTTGGTTATTGGCCGGAGAGTTGCCTCGGTCATGTCTGCATGGTTCCCGAACCCGTAGGGTCTACACACTTAAGGTTCGATGACGCTAGGGTTATTAGGAAGACTAGTATGTGATTACCGAATGTTGTTCAGAGTCCCAGATGAGATCCCGGACGTCACGATGAGTTCTGGAATGGTCTGGAGGTAAAGATTTATATATGGGAAGTTGTCATATGGTCACCGGAAAGGTTTGGGGGCATATCGGTATTGTACCGGGCCACCGGAGGGGTTCCGGGGGTCCACCGGGAGGGGCCACCTCACTCGGAGGGCCTCATGGGCCGTAGAAGAAAGGGAACCAGCCCTTGGAGGGCTGGGTGCATCCCCCCTTGGGCCCATGCGCCTAGGGTTGGGGGGGGGGGAACCCTAAAGGGGGTGCCCCCCTTGCTTGGGGGGCAAGCCCCCTCCCCTTGGCCGCCGCCCCCCTCTAGATCTCATCTAGAGGGGGGCGGCCCCCTTCCCCCTTCCCCTATAAATAGAGGGGCGAGGGGAGGGCTGCACACCACATCCAAGGCGCAGCCCCTCCCCTCCCCAACACCTCTCCTCCTCCGTTAAGAGCTTGGCGAAGCCCTGCCGGAGTACTGCTGCTCCACCACCACCATGCCGTCGTGCTGCTGTTGGAGCCCTCTTCCTCAACCTCTCCCTCCTCCTTGCTGGATCAAGGCGCGGGAGACATCTCCGCTCCGTACGTGTGTTGAACGCGGAGGTGCCGTCCGTTCGGCGCTAGGATCATCGGTGATTTGGATCACGACGAGTACGACTCCATCAACCCCATTCTCTTGAACGCTTCCGCTCGCGATCTACAAGGGTATGTAGATGCACTCTTCTCTCTCTCGTTGCTAGTTACTCCATAGATTGATCTTGGTGATGCGTAGATTTTTTTTAATTTCTGCAATGATCCCCAACAGATCGAACACGCCTACTTTCTAGAAACCGAGCGGGTTGTTTCAGTTCATTGCCCACGATGTTGTCCGAGTAACCGTCTGCAATAGAAAATCCCAATAAGTAGGGTAATTAGCCTATTATTGATAATCCATGTACTAATCAAACTGGTATTTCTTATAAAACACGCCAGATATTTCATATCAGTATAAAAGCAACCATGATTTCATAATCGAATTACATCAGATAGCTTCGGCACTCAGTTACGCCATTACACAACAACACCAAGTTTCACATGCATCATCAAAAACCTTTGGAAAGTAGCATCATACACGGTGAATAAACAGATGAATCTCATCTGGGAAACTGCAGAAGCGGAAGGCAAATATTGATCCTTCAGTGATGTTGAATGTCCTTGCAACTTTAGGCCAGTTGCTATGGATAATTGCCCGCCCAACCTTCGTCCTCTTCAGCAAGAGTTCAATACTGTACCGTGGGTGTTGAATGAATACCTTCCTTGCCTCTTGACCATGCAGGCGGTTTGAGCGGTACTCATCGGTGAACTACTTTGAAAAGTACTGAAAACAAAGCTATGCATAAATCGCTATTGTAAATTTTGAAATGGTGCAAGGGGTAAAAACAAGGTAAAAGAGTTGGTACCATCCTATAGTTGACTAATGTCTTCTTAATTGTGCAAACAAAGATCTTGATGTTATTCGTCGCAAGTTTCTTCATCCTAACAATCTTTCTGAGTTTCTTGACTCGACTGATATTCATGGACATCTCATTTCCCCATATGCAAAATGGGTCGAACAGTGGGTCTAAGCCTCTGACAGGAAGTCCTACATGTGCAAGACCAAATTGTAAGAAACCTAAATATTAGAATGATTCCTGCAACTGCACAATAATGTGCTATTAGCCAAAGGACCCTACTTGAATAAACCTCGATGGTAAACCACAGTGTCTCCCATTGTTTCCCTGCAATACACATAAGGAAGATCTTGATCAGGTTAACTGAGAATTGCCATACTATCAGTAGAATATGTATTGAGTACAACCAAATTCGATTGGTGTCACATGCATAACAGTACAAAATTGTACCCACATCAAATGAAAATCAAATTGCAGAACTGAACCAAACAGTTAAATGGACAGCAGACCAAATGAACCAAAATAGTTAACTGAGCACGACATTGCAGAATAGAAACATGTACTAGAAGATAAGACAGTTAACAAACAAAGAATGCTTGAGAATAGTACTACGAAATGTAGCAATTGTTGGACCAAAGTATTAACTGAACATTACATTTCAGAGGACCAAACTGTAACTAAACATCAGATTGCATATTAACATTACAGAGGACAAATCACTAGAAGGCACTGGCGGTGGCCTCGAGAAAACAACACAAACTGTATTTTAAAGTAGATAACCGCGTTGCGGTGTCGACGGTGGCCTCGAAGACGAGGTGCTCCTCCAAGATCTGGCGGTCGACACACATGGCAGCCATAGCGACCTCGTGCACGCATGCGGCCGCATGCTACTGAGCTCCACGTTATACTACGTGCAAAATGGCTGTGGGCGGCGCTTAATTGGAGGAGGGGGGCAGTGATTTCGAGGGAAGGTGTCGCGCCGTTGGTCGGGGCATGTGGGACGGGAAACGAGGAGGATGGTGTGGGTGGGGTGTGGATTACCTGACCATATCGATGAGGCCATGCAGCAAGAAGAAGGGTCTATGGCGAGGAGGGCGCGCAGCAAGAAGAAGGGTCACCGGCGAGGAGGCGACACTGCAAGAAAAAGGGTCACCGGCGAGGAGGCGGCGCTGCAAGAAGAAGGGTAGCCGGCGAGGAGGCGGCGCTGCAAGAAGAAGGGTCGCCAGTGAGGAGGCCGAGCTCCTAGTAAGCAGCAGTGAAGGTTTGAACTTGAAAAGCAAGGAGGAATAGTGGAAATGTGGCTTTTGGTAGGAGGGAGGGGGTGGGGAGATAGATATTTCCGCAGTGGCAAAAAAAATTCGCTCGATGTCGCGAGAAACTGGTGAGCAAGTGTGGTTCAAGCGGGAGCAGTGGAATGTAGACGACGAAGCTTCCTGCGTAAGCCAGACAAGACAGTGCGCCAAGATATTTTATATCGCATCCCACACGATTCTTTCTAGTAAACTATTTATGGTATACCTGATTTTTTTCATTATGTTTTGAAAGACAAAATGGTGTTACGGAGGGAAAGGATGGTGTTTGAATTGCTAGAACATTTGCGTACAATGAACATGCAACTAGTACATGAGTGTCCTATTTAAATTTGGAATTATTCCGGGTTCGTTTGACATTTTTACGCATTAATTGAGTTTCTGGGCATTTAATGTGCATAATTCAAATTTGAACTACAAGCACATGCTCCAATACACCAAAGTTTGTTGAAAAATCACATGTGTGTCTTTGGGTGAATTTATAGATCCCATGCAAGAAATGGGAATGAAATTCAAACATCCGGGCGTCGTGGCTCGACTGGAAAGATTGAGAAACTTGGTTTTTTAATTTCTGTAAATCCAAAACACGCCCGAAAATCATGAAACTTGGCATGGTGTCATGACATGGCACCAACATGCTGCGCTAATTTTTTTGGCCGAATTGGGACAAGCTTTGGTGTAAGCTTCTTGCAAGCCGGAGCTTTCCTCAAGAACGCTCGTGGTTCCGAGAGGGAACGTGTGACCTCCGTGTGCGAAACGACATACTACAATGCCTTCTCCTGCCTTAATGTTTGTACACAGGCAGATTATACCAAATTGAAGTATCGTGCTAAATTTTGAAATTATTCCGGGTTCGTTTGACCTTTTTTATACATTAATTGAGTTTCTGCGCATTTAATGTGCATAATTCAAATTTGAACTACAAGCACATGCTCCAATGCACCAAAGTTGGTTGAAAAATCACATTTGTGTCTTTGGGTGAATTTATAGGACACATGCAAGAAATGAGAATGAAATTCAAATGTCTGGGCATCGTGGCTCGGCCGGAAAGATTGTGAAACTTGGTTTTTTTAATTCTTGTAAATCCAAAACACGCCTTAAAATCATGAAACTTGGCATGGTATCATTACATGACACCAACATGCCGCGGTAAATTTTTTGGCCGAATTGGGACAAGCTTTGGTGTAAGCTTCTTGCAAACTGGAGCTTTCCTCAAGAAGGCTCGTGGTTCTGAGAGGGAACATGTCACCTCCATGTGCGAAACGAGATACGTACACTGCCTTCTCCCGCCTTAATTTTTTTACACAGGCAGATTAGACCAAATAGAAGTATCGTGCTAAATTTTGAAATTATTCCAGGTTCGTTTGACCTTTTTTATACATTAATTGAGTTTCTGCGCAATTAATGTGCATAATTCAAATTTGAACTACAAGCACATGCTCGAGTGCACCAAAGTTGGTTGAAAAATCACATGTGTGTCCTTGGGTGAATTTATAGGTCCAATGCAAGAAATGAGAATGAAATTCAAACATCCGGGCGTCGTGGCTCGGCCGGAACGATTGAGAAACTTGGTTTTTTAATTCCTGTAAATCCAAAACACGCTTGAAAATCATGAAACATGGCACCAACATGCTGTGGTAAATTTTTTGGCCGAATTGGGACAAGCTTTGGTGTAAGCTTCTTACAAACCGAAGCTTCCCCCAAGAAGGCTTGTGGTTCCGAGAGGGAACGTGTCACCTCCGTGTGCAAAACGAGATACATACACCGCCTTCTCTCGCCTTAATTTTTTACACAGGCATATTAGACCAAATAGAAGTATCGTGCTAAATTTGGAATTATTCCGAGTTCGTTTGGCCTTTTTATACATTAATAATAATTGAGTTTCTACGCATTTAATGTGCATAATTCAAATTTGAACTACAAGCACATGCTCTAGTGCATCAAAGTTGTTTGAAAAATCACATGTGTGTCCTTGGGTGAATTTCTAGGTCCCATGCAAGAAATGGGAATGAAATTCAAACATCTGGGCATCGTGGCTCGGCCCGAAAGATTGAGAAACTTGGTTTTAAAATTCCTGTAAATCCAAAACATGTGTGAAAATCAACATGGCACCAACATGTTGTGGTAATTTTTCTGTCCGATTTGCGAAGGCGCACACGTTAACAATCAACAAAGTCATTTTGGAACAAGTGCTATCACATTACAAATCAGAAACACAAGTATTATTGAAACCGTGGCCGTTCTACTTACCGATTACATGCCACCACGCGTCCCCTTTTTTTATTGGCTAGGAGGTGCCGTGCGGGGTAGCTATTTGAGTACGGGAGGTGTGCGATCAAACCCCTGCGCATGCTCATTAGGAGGAGAGCCCTTTAACCGCTACCCGCTACGCACCTCCCTCCCAACGTCTCCATTAATGGCGCCCGAACCCCTGTTCTACGGTGTGGCTATATGTCTCACTGAACTGAGATTTAAGAGAGAAAAATGAAAATCTGAAAAAAAAAGTTTTGCACGGATCTTGATGTAAGATCTGACGGACCTATATAGCATCGACTGCGACTTATAGCAAGCATGATGAATATAAGGACGATGACAGTGGATAATAATTGTCTTACATATTTAAGAACATAATTAAAAAAAGCCACATGCGGCAATGCCCAAAATACACAAGGGCAAAAGAAGAAGGAATGCAACGATCTGGCTAACTGATCTCTACGTTGCTGCAGGCCGCGGGAACGTCTCCGCGGCGAGTGACAATGAGCTCTTTCTTATCCTCAAGATGCTGCTTGAAAGCATCCACGAATTCCTCCACTAGCCTTCTGCGCTCGATGCGCAGCATGGCATTCTCGTCCATAAGTTTCTCGACGATGTCGCCGGTCCTCTTCAACAAGGCAGTGGTCTCCTCCTGCTGCTCCGCACTTCCGATGATCTTCGCCCTCAGCTAGTCGCGCTCGGCCCGGAGCTTCGCATTGCTCTAATTTAGTTTTTTTACCATGTTTGCTCTCATTTAGTTGCCGGATGATGCTGGTAGCCTGTTCAAACGAGGTTTTCATGTCGTCCTGCAACCTCTCCCAGCCGGAGATTTGATCCATCTGGTAAGGATGATGGCATGCATGCGCCTGTAACAGTCCTCGCCTGCCCGCGAGACATTTTCCTAGGCCGCCGCGGCACGGGAGGACATCTCTGCTGCATTTGTGGTGCGGCGGGACATCTCTTCTGCTTCCGCGGCGCGGCCGAACAAGCCTGCTGCATCGACGGTGCAGCGGGACCTCCGTGCTGCTCCGGCGGCGCGGTGGGACCTCTCTGCTGCTACGGCCGTGTGACGGAACATGTCATCTGCTTTCGCAGCGAGGTGGGACATCTCTCACGCTTCCGCTTCCATGCTCGCCTCTCCCTGGTGGCAATCTCTCGACCCATAACTCACGCTGGCCATGGCACACGCAAGGGGACAATGATGAATGACTTGTTTGTTTTTGTGGATGAGGAGTTGAGGAGGAATGTGCAGTCATCTTGGAGTAGTAGTATTTATAACCGAGTACTAATACGCTCCTAAGTGGGAAACCGTTTAAGTTTTGATCGGTGTGAACAGGTTTGCAATTTGGAATGTGATGGGACGCAGGCTCAAAATTTATTGACGGTTCTATAATTTCTAAGTGCAGCACTATTCTCGGATGGCGTAACGTGGGTACGATTTCTCGGCCTCGTACGTGGCGTTTTTTTGTGTTGCCTAATCGCAAACAGTTAATCCTTCTGAAGCGTATGCCCTCGATCGCACATTGTCAAAAAGTAATGCGGTAGACCTTCTTTAACATGTGTTAAAAAGCAAAAAAAAGCAAAACAAGGACCTTGAGGTTAATCCCACTAATGGGATGTATCTTAAATGTCCATTCAGGACATTTATGACAGATCCCATCAGTGGGATTAACATCAAGACAGCTTCCCATCCGGTCACCCATCTCATGCCTATTCCAGCCCGAGCACAGTTAACTTGAGAGTTCTCTTAGATGAGCTACTGGTGGAACAACTGGTCCTTGCTGATATAGGATGCCCTCTTCCATCCTTATGGCGTACCCGGATGACCGCCCGTCGCCCAATGGCCAATAGATGTTGTGTAGATAGAGCATATCACATACGTCTTATTAGAAGCAATCGTCTGTGTTATTATCGGTCTTCGCACACATTTTTGATTACAGACCTATTTGTCGCGTATCACACACATCTTGATATACTGAACCGTTTCTGTTCTCTTGTCTCAACGCAAACAGTTCATCTGAGTGAACCGCATGCTGTATATCGCACACACCTTGATCTGGCTGACCGTTTCTTTTGTGTTGCCTAATCACAAACAGTTCATTCGAGTGAACCATAAGCCGTATATCACACACGCCTTCATCTGGCTGCCCATTTCTTTTGTATTGCCACATCGCAAACAGTTAATTGAACTGAACCGTATGCCCAGCATCGCACACGCAACTATAATCTGAACCATGTTTGATGCATCCTCCATCGCAAATGTTTTGCACCTTTTTGACACTTTTTTTACACCACCGTCTGCGATTGTGGCATCGCACATAGTTTCGTCGAAGGGTATCTGATTGTAGTGTCGCATTAGCAGCAACCCGCAGTAGTGAGTGCTCATAGTAGCGCCTAGGTATTTGATACTGCTTCGGTTGCTCATATTTGTAACTCGAAACATGAGTTGTAGAATAAATGGAGACTAGTTAAGGGCGAGGTGACGATGTGCGTGATACGTCTCCAACGTATCTACTTTTCCTCACGCTTTTCCTCTTGTTTTGGACTCTAATTTGCATGATTTGAATGAAACTAACCCCAGACTGACGTTGTTTTCAGCAGAACTACCATGGTGTTGTTTTTGTGCAGAAATAAAAGTTCTCGGAATGAAACGAAACTTTGCGAGGATTTTTTATGGAATAAAAGAGGATATTTGGAGCCAAGACCTACCGGAGAGGGGCCCCTGGGTGGGCACAACCCACCATGGCGCGCCTTCCTCCTGGCGCGCCCAGGTGGGTTGTCCCCACCTGGTGGCCCCACAGACCCTGATTCCGACGCTATAAAATCACATACTTTCAGGAAAAATCAGGGAGAAAGAATTATCGCATTCCACGAGACGGAGCCGTCTTCACCTCCTGTTCTTCATCAGGAGGCCAGATCTAGAGTCTGTTTGGGGCTCCGGGGAGGGGGATCTTCGTTCTTCAACATCACCAAACCTTCTCCATCACCAATTCCATGATGTTCCCCACCGGGAGTGAGTAATTCCTTCGTAGACTCGCTGGTCGGTGAGGAGTTGGATGAGATTCATCATGTAATCGAGTTAGTTTTGTTAGGGCTTGATCCCTAGTATCCACTATGTTCTTAGATTGATGTTGCTATGACTTTGTTGTGCTTAATGCTTGTCACTTTGGGCCCGGGTGCCATGAACTCATATCTGAACCGTTTATGAATTCATCATTGTATCCATGTTTTAGATGCGATCTTGCAAGTTATAGTCACCTACTACGTGTTATGATCTGGCACCCCCAGAGTGACAACAGTCGGGCCCACTCCCGGTGATGACCGTAGTTTGAGGAGTTCATGTATTCACTATGTGTTAATGCTTTATCCCGGTTCTCTATTAAAAGGAGGCCTTAATGTCACTTAGTTTGCAATATGGACCCCGCTACCACGGGAGGGTAGGACAAAAGATGTCATGCAAGTTCTTTTAATAAAGCATGTATGACTATTTACGGAATACATGCCTACATTATATTGACGAACTGGAGCTAGTGCCGTATCGCCCTAGGTTATAACTGTCACATGATGAATATCATCCAACAAGTCACTGATCCAATGCCTACGAATTTATCTTATATTGTTTCTGCTAAGTTACTACTGCTATCATTACTGTTACACTTGCTACAAAATTACTGCTATCACTATTACCGTTACCGTTGCTGCTGTCACTACTATCAAAACTATCGTACTACTTTGCTACTGATCACTTTGCTGCAGATAATTAATCTCCAGGTGTGGTTGAATTGACAACTCAGCTGCTAATAACTTCAAATATTCTTTGGCTCCTCTTTTGTCGAATCTATAAATTTGGGTTGAATACTCTACCCTCAAAAACTGTTGCGATCCCCTATACTTGTGGGTTATCAAGACCTTTTTCTGGCGCCGTTGCCGGGGAGCATAGCAATATTTGTTGAATCACTTGGGATTATTATCAATTTATCACTATGAAGAATCTGAAGGATGCTAAGACTAAGATATTTCCCTCAAAAACGAGGGGAGGTAAGGAGCTGCCATCCAGTTCTTTTAGATTCACCTTGTGTTGTAAGTAGACTTGCAACACCACCACATGCTATCAATTCTAATATGTCGCAAGTTATTGATGATGCTACTTCTACTATGAATGATGCGTATGATGATGCTAGTACCTTGCTTGATAATGATGTGCCACTTGGTGAATTTCTTGACGAACAAATTGCTAGAGTAATACAACATGATGTTGTTGAATCTGATGATGATCTTGAATCTGAAACTCCTGAAACACCTGCTAGAACTAGCCTTTCTAGATATGAATTGCCTAAGGTACCGGAAGGTTATGTTATGAATGAGGAGACAACTAGAGATATTCTTGCTTGTAAGGATAGAGATGATCTAGAGAAATTACTGTGCAAGTATAAAGAAAAATCTCTGAATTCTAGAATGAAGTATGATCCTAAGTTTGCTACTTCACCTATCTTTATTGATGATAAGGATTATGAATTCTTTGGCGACACAGAGTTAATTACTTTGGTTGAATCTCCTTTCCATGGTTATGAAACTGAAACTGTTGTGGCACATCTTATTAAGTTGAATGATATAGCCATCCTTTTTACTCATGATGAGAAAACTCGCTATTACTTTATTCTCGAATTATTTCCTTTCTCATTAAAAGGTGATGATAAAGCTTGGTACAATACTCTTACTCCTGGTTGTGTGCGTAGTCCCTAGGATATGATTTATTACTTCTCTGAAAAATATTGTCCTGCTCATAAGAAACAAGCTGCCTTACATGAAATATTTAACTTTGTGCAAACTAAAGAAGAGAGTCTCCCACAAGCTTGCACTACTGCAGGATGCTGCTAACGCGAGACTACGATCAAAGACCCTTCAACGAAATTGTGTGCGATGCCATAGTCACAAACGATGGTGTAAAAAACTCGTCAAAAAAGGTGCAAAACATTTGCAATGGAGGATGCATCAAACACGTTTCAGATTTTAGTTGCGTGTGTGATTTAGGGCATATGATTCAGTTCAATTAACCGTTTTCGATTAGGAGGAACAAAAGAAACGGGCAGCCAGATGAAGGTGTGTGCGATATACAACATACGGTTCACTCGGATGAACTGTTTGCGATTAGGAAACACAAAAGAAATGGTCAGCCAGATGAAGGTGTATGCGATATACGGCATGCGGTTCACTCGGATGAAGTATTTGCGTTGAGACAAGAGAACAAAAACGGTTCAATTTAACAAAACATGTGTGTTGTGCGATGGGATTGCATACAGAACAACAACATACACACACACACACACACACACACACACACACACACACACTTATAAGGACATGCTTGCATAACCAAATTAAACACCCACTTACATAGGTGGCTACTACAACCATGGCATTTGCACACACCAAAGTAACTATTACATGCATAATTACATAGGTGGCTACTACACACATGACATTTCCACACACCAATAAAGTAAACTATATATTACATGCATGATTAACTAGCATAAATGATCATCTGATCATCATCTACTTCTTGTGACGCTTGCTTTGCTTGTGGCTCGATCCGGGCTCGTCGATTTGGGTAACGAGGCACTTTCTCATGTCAACAATCTGCCTGTGCATCTCGTAGCATGTGTACACGCTCTTGGCCGTGAACCTGAGGTGAGGTTCATCCAGTTGCCGCATCCAGGCCCTATGCCAGGATAGGGGACTTGTTCTCTGGGCATCCTGCTTCATCTTTTCGTAGTAGGGGTCGATGATGGCCGAGGCGAGTTCGACCAGGGAGTCCTTCTTCGTGCTGCCCTAGACCTTGTAGTGGTCACGGATTTCGACAAGGTTCTTGTAGGCCAAGCCCATAACACTGAGTGCATTTACATCGTCTTTGGTTTCCACCGTGGCGAACTTGTAGTCAGTGCTGTTGACAAACCTGTTGAAACCGTCTCAAGGCTCTGTGGCCATGCAATAGTGGTAGATGAGGACATGATGGCGCACACACAACTGGGCAATGACAACCTTCTAATCTATGTTGGGACGACCGATGGTGTACTGGAGGTCGATGCCGACCACCTTGTACTTGTCTCGAGCAAGCAACTGCTCAATGCTGTTGATGTAGTCGTCCACCACGGCCGGGTCGATGGTGTACACCACCGAGAGATCCATCTCCCTCGCGTGGGTCTCCACTCTATGCTCGCTGAACTCCATTGGAGCACCGCTGTACATCCCCTCTCTATGTGTCATCGTGAGTGTGCTTGTTGTGTTGTGGGGGCGCGATCGAAAGGTTGAAGAGACTAAGGTTATAATGGTCGCGGGAATTAAAGGGGAAGCAGGACGACCAGGAATATCGGCATGCCCTGATTGCAGTTCTAATTTGCAGCGCGTAACTCCATCGTGCCGCACGTAACTGCATTGCGTGGCAACGCGCGCGGCGCAACCGCATGCATACGGGGCCCCCGACGTGATCATGCGCACGCCCAACCGTTGGCAGAGTGCACGCGGAGGGACGCGAGCAGAGCGCTCTGCGGTCGCCTCAACAGCCAGCAACCATATATATATATATATATATATATATATATTCATCGTGGTCTTAATTCTTATTTTGCTATTGCATTCTCGTTCCAGTCAATACAGACATGTGCGATCCCTTTGCTCAATACAGACATGTCCGTTCCAGTCTTATTTTGATTGGCTTGAATGAAGGTCTATCCCGCTGTTAGGCGCCGCGGCGCGCTCTACTCGCGTCCGTTGGCGCGCTCTGCTCACGTTTGTCGAAGCGCTTGGCTTGTGGACCACACATGTCTGTATTGAGCAAAGGGATCGCACATGTCTGTATTGACTGGAACGAGAATGCAATAGCAAAATAAGAATTAAGGCCACGATGATGCGATCGCAGTGGTGGTTACAGGAGGCAAGAAGAAAGATGCATCCATCAACGTACGACCTCCTCCTCCTCAACTCAGTGTGCCGGCTGGGCCACCGACCGGCGGCTAAGGAGCGACGGCTTTTGTGGCGAGGTCAAGGTGCTTCTCAACAAAGGCATCCAAGGCTTCCAGCCGGCTGAAGAAGGCCAACGTCGTAGCATCCTCACTGGCCTTGTAGATACCTATGTACACGATTCGCTCATACACATGGATGTGTAGGTCGACGGTTTCTTGAAGGGCGAGGCGCCTCGCGGCGAGCGCGACCTCCAGGTGGACATTCTTCATGGCGTCGGCGGGCAATCGCAGGGCCACCAGTGCTTGAAAGAGGTTTCGACCATGGAGGCCCATTAGGGTGGCATGCAATGAGGAGCCCGGGCGCGCGGGCTGGAGGAGTACGGCGATGTCGTCTGCGAGCTTCTTGATGACGGTGAACCTGTTGGTGATGCGAACGATCATCTGGTCCAACTAAGAGTCGTAGCTGGCATCGACGGCGGCCATCCACTAGCCGGTCGCCAACACCGTATGGAGACGATCCACGGTGCCATGTGATACGTCTATTTTGCATCATGCTTTTATATCGATATTTATTGCATTATGGGCTGTTATTACACATTATGTCACAATACATATGCCTATTCTCTCTTATTTTACAAGGTTTACACGAAGAGGGAGAATGCCGGTAGCTGGAATTCTGGGTTGGAAAAGGAGCAAATATTAGAGACCTATTCTGCACAACTCCAAAAGTCCTGAAACTCCACGGAAGTCGGTTTTGGAATATATTAAAAATATTGGGCGAAGAAAGCACCAGAGGGGGGCCACACCCTGTCCACGAGGGCGGGGAGCGCGTCCTACCCCCTGGGCGCGCCCCTACCTCATGGCCGCCCTGGCAAGCCTCCGATGCCCATCTTTTGCTATATGAAGTCTTTCGCCCTGGAAAAAATCAAAAGGAAGCTTTCGGGACGAAGCGCTACCGTCTCGAGGCAAAACCTGGCGAAACCAATCTAGGGCTCCAACGGAGCTGTTCTGCCGAGGAAACATCCCTTCGGGAGGGGGAAATCATCACCATCATCACCACCATCGATCCTCTCATCGGGAAGGGGTCAATCGCCATCAACATCTTCACCAGCACCATCTCATCTCAAACCCTAGTTCATCTCTTGTATCCAATCTTTGTCTCAAAACCTCAGATTGGTACCTGTGGGTTGCTAGTAGTGTTGATTACACCTTGTAGTTGATGCTAGTTGGTTTATTTGGTGGAAGATCATATGTTCAGATCCTTTATGCATATTAATACTCCTCTGATTATGAACATGAATATGATTTGTGAGTAGTTACGTTTGTTCTTGAGGACATGGGAGAAGTCTTGCTATAAGTAGTCACTAGCAAACATGCCCGTGCGTTGCAACGGGAGAAAAAATATCATACACCCAAGTCCAATAAGCATGGCTCAAGACCCTCTCCTACCACCCGCAGATCCATGCTTCGCTACGCAGCAAACATCATGAAGCTATGCGATTGACAGAATGAGCGAAGCGGAGTTCCTGGCGTGGCTTCACCTCAATAGTGTCGGCAAGGGCAGTGATTTTTGAAAATTCTTATTTAATTTTATACTAATAATTATTTATTTGTCCATCTCCAGCTCTCGGACCACGTATTCCATGAGGTCCAACATGATGGAGCCAAAATAGAGCATGTACATGACCACCTCAGGCATTACGCCACATGAGGGTCATAGACGCAAAGACCACGGCAAGGGAGAGGTCCCATGGAAGAGGAGAGCGATCGTGCATGCAAAAATAATTTGGTGGAGGTTGCATGTAAGCCTCCTCCAGTATGTACCACCTGCCGTCTATCACCAGTTGTTCAACCTACCATCTGGTGTCCCGCACTTGTCACTCGGTTCCCTCTGCTAGCATGCGTCAGCATGATCGCAACTCCTCCTGGCTTTCAGCTCACGACAGTCTCCTCTAACATTTCTAAGCTCTCGTGTTGCTCTGCATAATAGTTCAATTCAAATGGAGTGAACAAATAGATCGCTCCAGCATTAGTCTGGTTTAGAGATCAGAAACAACTTTTGAAAATGAGCTCAAACTGGTCGTTGAAAGTTTGCATGCAGAAATTAAAAGAGAAGCCAATGTAAATTAAGTATAATAAAGGAGAATCCATTTAACAATAAGGTTTACCTTGCTTTCCATCCATGCTCACAAAATGTCATAATGTCATAATGCTGCTGCTCCATATAACACAAACTCTGGTTAGCTGTTACCAATGAGAAAGAACGTTGGGATTGAAACACCTATTATTTGGCACATGAAATTATTTAGAGTGGTGGTGGAAAGTAGAGAAAATGTATATTATTCTTTAAAAAGAACTACATGGTTCGCTCAGTACTCTATTTTTATTCGTTAAATTAAAGATATGAATATGAGGCACAAGCATCATAGTGAATACGCTACAAATTTTATAGCATTTGAAGTGAGAACTTAAAAATTCCTAATCCGAGTATTTAATTTTCTGTTAGCTATTTGATCCTAATTTATGCACACATGGCCGCAACTTCAGTAATCATGCAAACACCAAAAGATGCGTTATGAAATGATAAACGAATGCATGATGAAGGTGCTCACATGGATGTCCAAAAGTGAAACGCAGAGCAGTTTAATCTAGCTGTCTTTGTAACCATATTGAAACAAAACTGATGAGGTATTTGGGTGCAGACAAATAGAAGGGTTTGCTCACCGTACACACTATCCATAGGCTCCTGCCAAGGTCATGTCCTTCATCGATTACATCAGACAGATTGGTAGCCAAGATCGGTTTATCAGGTTCCACCATGTTAATCAGTGAGTTGGAGCTCATAGACGTAGCTGGTTCACTGAGTCAACAAAAACAATGGTAATCTCATGCAAAAAAAGACGATTAGGTAACAACACCAAATGATCAACATGTGTATATACGTAAAACGAGCATTGCAGGTTCTACCTTCTCTCAGAATTGAAGCCTTGGCAATAAGAATCTGAGAAAAAAATGATCACACATAGCAGTCAGTTATTTCCCACGAATAATCATAGATTAATGGATTAAAACTGGTTAGAAGTTAATTCTTGATTGATTCTATATGTTCATACAGAAATCGTTATCTTAGAAAAGTTAGAATTGAAACATCGGCAATAAATCCACGAACACTTCAAGTGCATTGTCCTACATCAGTAAATAAGGTGAAGGGAAAGGACCAAAGGAACATGGAAGGAGTGGACCTAGTTAATTAGAGAAAAGGTTAACAGTACGTGCCTTGCTAATTCCCGGACAGAGTAGTGCAGCTCTAGCATGTCAATATCTCATCCGCCTCGAACTCATCGAGCATGGTGTGTTTGATGCTCCCTTGTAGTACCGGCCACATGAACGCCTATAGGTCTCTTCCTTGCCTCCATTGATTTATACACGGGAGCTTTGTACAGCCTCTCCTCCCCCACGCGTCTGCATACGTTTTGTGTCTCTTAATAAGTTCGTTCATCGAATTTATATACGATGAACTGTCTAGACTACCCGCTGTGCTCATTATTCCATGGCTGCACAGACAACATGAACACCGGCAGAACCAGCGGTGGCATGAACCACGATCTGCATGATGTCCTTCGTTTCCCCTGTTCGGTTGGCTCCGAGCTAGACCCAACAGGAAGAACATCGGCCTCCTCTCCTCTAATCCGTAGACGGCGAGCCTTGGGTCGACCTTGAGGTTAGATTTCCTCTAGGGCCATGGCAAGTGTGGTCCATCAATGGCAGGTGGCGAGCCTCTGGTCAGCTTACCTTTCACCCGGCAGATCATGCAAGATCGTTCCGGTGCTGGAATATGAATATATCCATGTGCTTATCAGTTTGTGTGATGATGGGATCGGTTATTGGGGAAGGAGAGTCAGGCGCGATGGTGGAGATGTATGTTTGGTATGCACAGGACAACGAGGAGAGGAGAATGTGTCGGGGACAACCTGGTAGTTTTGCCCGCAAAAAAAGACAACCTGGTAGTTTGATTTCTCTAGCGATAGGAATTTCCTTTTTTTAAAGCTAGCAATCGTAGCTAGCGACCATCACTCGGTCGTAGCCTCACAGGCGAGGGGCGACAGGTGATGTTTGAAAAAAAATATAGATGATGTTTTTCTTCACTTATAGGTGGCATATGAAGTAAATTTTGTCAACTTACAATTATACAAATCTATTAAATATCAGCCATTAATTTGTATGGTTAACACAAAATCAATGGATATAAAACGATGATGTATGGAGAAGAATGAAAGGCTCCTCCCTTCAATATTAGGTAAATATGTGAATTTGGTATTTGTTCGATTATTTGATGAGATGTATGTTGTCTTTCCTCTAGTGGTGTTATGTGAACATCGACTACATGACACTTCACCATTGTTTGGGCCTAGAGGAAGGCATTGTGAAGTAATAAGTAGATGATGGGTTGCTAGAGTGACAGAAGTTTAAACCCTAGTTTATGCGTTGCTTCGTAAGGGGCTGATTTGGATCCATATGTTTCACGCTATGGTTAGGTTTACCTTAATACTTCTTTTGTAGTTGCGGATGCTTACAATAGGGGTTAATCATAAGTGGGATGCTTGTCCAAGGAAGGGAAGTACCCAAGCACCGGTCCACCCACATAACAAATTATCAAAGTAACGAACACGAATCATATGAGCGTGATGAAAACTAGCTTGACGATAATTCCCATGTGTCCCCGGGAGCGCTTTCCTTTATATAAGAGTTTGTCCAGACTTGTCCTTTGCTACTAAAAGGATTGAGCCACCTTGCTGCACCTTGTTTACTTTTGTTACTTGTTACCCATTACAAATTACCTTATCACAAAACTATCTGTTACTGATAATTTCAGTGCTTGCAGAGATACCTTACTGAAAACAGCTTGTCATTTCCTTGTGCTCATTGTTGGGTTCGACATTCTTACTTATCGAAAGGACTACGATAGATCCCCTATACTTGTGGGTCATCAAGACTCTTTTCTGGCGCTGTTGCCGGGGAGTGAAGCGCCTTTGGTAAGTGGAATTTGGTAAGGAAAAATGTATATAGTGTGCTGAAATTTACTGTCACTTGTTACTATGGAAAGTAATCCTTTGAGGGGCTTGTTCGGGGTATCTTCACCCCGACCAGTAGAGCAAAGAGTTGCTCCTCAACCTACTAAACCTACTGAAAATGTTTACTTTGAAATTCCTCCGGGTATGATAGAGAAACTGCTAGCTAATCCTTTTATAGGAGATGGAACATTACATACCGATTTGCACCTAATATATGTGGAAGAAGTTTGTGGATTATTTAAGCTTGTATGTATGCCCAAGGATGTTATCAAGAAGAAGGTCTTCCCTTTATCTTTGAAGGGAAAGTCATTGACATGGTTTAGGCTATGCGATGATATTGGATCATGGAGCTACAACAGATTGAAATTGGAATTTCATCAAAAGTTTTATCCTATGCATCAGGTTCATCATGATCGTAATTATATATATAATTTTTGGCCTCGTGAAGGAGAAAGCAACGCTCAAGCTTGGGGGAGGCTTAAGTCAATGTTATATTCATGCCCCAATCATGAGCTCTCAAGTGAAATTGTTATTCAAAATGTTTATGCTCGGCTTTCTCTTAATAATCGCTCCATGCTCGATACTTCTTGTACTGGTTCTTTTATGATGAAGACTATTGAATTCAAATGGGATTTATTGGAAAGAATTAAATGCAACTCTGAAGATTGGGATCTCGATGAAGGTAAAGAGTTAGGTATAACACCTAAGTTTGATTGTGTTAAATCTTTTATGGATACCGATGTTTTCCGTGAATTTAGCACTAAATATGGACTTGACTCTGAGATAGTAGCTTCTTTCTGTGAATCATTTGCTACTCATGTTGATCTACCTAAGGAGAAGTGGTTTAAATATCATCCTCCCATTGAAGTAAAAGTAGTTGAACCTATTAAAATTGAAGAAAAGACTATCACTTATAATGTTGATCCTATTGTTCCTACCTCTTATATTGAGAAACCACCTTTCCCTCTTAGAATAAAGGATCATGCTAAAGCTTCAACTGTGGTTCGTAAGAGTAATACTACAACACCTATACCCCCCGAGCAAATTAAAGTTGAACCTAGTATTGCTATGGTTAAAGATCTCCTGGCCGATAATATTGATGGGCATGTTATTTACTTCTGTGATGAAGCTGCTATAATTGCTAGACCCGATACTAAAAATAAACATAGACCTGTTGTATGCATGCCTGTTATTTCTGTTAAAATGGGAGATCATTGCTATCATGGCTTATGTGATATGGGTGCTAGTGCGAGTGCAATACCTCATTCTTTATACGAAGAAATTATGCATGATATTGCACCTGCTGAGTTAGAAGATATTGATGTTACTATTAAGCTTGGCAATAGAGATACTATTTCACCAGTTGGGATTGTTAGAGATGTTGAAGTCTTGTGTGGGGAAGTTAAATATCCTACTGATTTTCTTGTTCTTGGTTCCCCACAAGATGACTTTTGTCCCATTATATTTGGCAGACCCTTCTTGAATACTGTTAATGCTAAGATAGATTGCAAAAAGGATGTTGTTACTATTGGTTTAGGGGATATGTCTCATGATTTTAATTTTGATAAATTTCATAGACAACCCCGTGATAAAGAATTGCCTAGTAAAGATGAAATTATTGGTCTTGCTTCTATTGCTGTGCCTCCTAATGATCCTTTAGAACAATATTTGCTATACCATGAAAATGATATGTTTATGAATGAAAGAAGGGAAATAGATGAAGTGTTCTTTAAATAGAGACCTATTTTGAAACACAACTTGCCTGTTGAAATTCTAGGGGATCCTCCTCCACCCAAGGGTGATCCCGTGTTTGAGCTTAAACCATTACCTGATACTCTTAAATATGCTTATATTGATGAAAAGAAGATATATCCTATCATTATTAGTGCTAACCTTTCAGAGCAGGAAGAAGAGAAATTATTGAAAACTCTGAAGAAGCACCGTGCTGCTATTGGATATACTCTTGATGATCTTAAGGGCATTAGTCCCACTCTATTCCAGCATAAAATAAAATTGGTGAAGGACGCTAAACCGGTTGTTGATCACCAACGACGGTTAAATCCTAAGATGAAAGAAGTGGTAAGAAAAGAAATACTAAAGCTTCTGGAGGCAAGTATAATTTATCCTGTTGCTGATAGTCAGTGGGTAAGTCATGTCCATTGTGTCCCTAAGAAGGGAGGTATTACTGTTGTTCCTAATGATAAAGATGAATTGATCCCACAAAGAATTGCTGCAGGTTATAGAATGGTAATTGATTTCCGCAAACTAAATAAAGCTACTAGAAATGATCATTACCCTTTACCTTTTATTGATCAAACACTAGAAAGATTATCCAAACATACACATTTTTGCTTTCTAGACGGTTATTCTGGTTTCTCTCAAATACCTGTGTCAAAAGAGGATCAAGAAAAGACCACCTTTACTTGCTGTTTTGGTACCTTTGCTTATAGAAGTATGCCTTTTGGTTTATCCAATGCACCTGCTACCTTTCAAAGATGTATGACTGCTATATTCTCTGACTTTTGTGAAAAGATTGTTGAGGTTTTCATGGATGATTTTTCCGTATATGGAACTTCTTTTGATGATTGCTTAAGCAACCTTGATCGAGTTTTGCAGAGATGTGAAGAAACTAATCTTGTCTTGAATTGGGAGAAGTGCCACTTTATGGTTAATGAAGGTATTGTCTTGGGGCATAAAATTTCTAAAAGAGGTACTGAAATTGATAAAGCTAAAGTTGATGCTATTGAAAAGATGTCGTGTCCTAAGGATATTAAAGGTATAAGAAGTTTCCTTGGTCATGCCGGTTTTTATAGGAGGTTCATTAAAGACTTCTCAAAAATTTCCAGGCCTCTGATTAATCTCTTACAAAAAGATGTTTCTTTTGTCTTTGATGATGATTGTGTAGAAGCATTTGAAATACTTAAGAAAGCTTTGATTTCTGCACCTATTGTTCAGCCACCTGATAGGAATTTACCCTTTGAAATTATGTGTGATGCTAGTGATTATGCTGTAGGTGCTGTTCTAGGACAAAGAGTTGATAAGAAATTAAATGTTATCCAATATGCTAGTAAAACTCTAGACAGTGCCCAGAGAAATTATGCTACTACTGAAAAAGGATTTTTAGCAGTTGTATCCGCTTGTGATAAGTTCAGGCCTTATATTGTTGATTCTAAAGTAACTGTTCACACTGATCATGCTGCTATTAAATATCTTATGGAAAAGAAAGATGCTAAACCTAGACTTATTAGATGGGTTCTCCTACTACAAGAGTTTGATTTGCATATTATTGATAGAAATGGAGCTGAGAACCCCGTTGCAGACAACTTGTCTAGGTTGGAAAATGTTCTTGATGACCCACAACCTATTGATGATAGCTTTCCCGATGAACAATTAGCTGTCATAAATGCTTCTCGTACTGCTCCATGGTATGCTGATTATGCTAATTACATTGTTGCTAAATTTATACCACCTAGTTTCACATACCAGCAAAAGAATTTTTTTTCTATGATTTAAGACATTACTTCTGGGATGACCCACACCTTTATAAAGAAGGCGTATGTCGGTGTCAAAACTGGCGGATCTCGGGTAGGGGGTCCCGAACTGTGCGTCTAGGTGGATGGTAACAGGAGACGGGGGACACGATGTTTTTACCCAGGTTCGGGCCCTCTCGATGGAGGTAAAACCCTACTCCTGCTTGATTGATCTTGATGATATGAGTATTACAAGAGTTGATCTACCACGAGATCGGAGAGGCTAAACCCTAGAAGCTAGCCTATGGTATGATTGCTGTTGGTCCTACGGACTAAACCCTCCGGTTTATATGGACACCGGAGGGGGCTAGGGTTACACAAAGTCGGTTACAAGGAAGGAGATCTACATATCCGTATTGCCAAGCTTGCCTTCCACGCCAAGGAGAGTCCCATCTGGACACGGGACGAAGTCTTCAATCTTGTATCTTCATAGTCCAACAGTCCGGCCAAAGGATATAGTCCGGCTGTCCGGATACCCCCTAATCCAGGACTCCCTCAGTAGCCCCTGAACCAGGCTTCAATGACAATGAGTCCGACACGCAGATTGTCTTCGACATTGCAAGGCGGGTTCCTCCTCCGAATACTTCATAGAAGATATTGAACACAAGTATCGTGTCCGGCTCTGCAAAACAAGTTCCACGCACAACCATAGAGAAAATAATATTTCCACAATTCTAATCTGCTGATGTATTTCGTAGTGTGACATCACACCACAGCCAGGTCACCATTCGAATCGTTTTTCACAACCAACTTCGATGTGCTTCGCGAGGTGGTTTCCTTGGCACGTCTTGTCGAAGCAGAGATCGTGTCCCCTTATCACGGGATCCCCATCAATACGGACATGGGTAACCCAACCGCGCCATTAATTACGGCGCTTGGGGGATAAGCGAGTTTTACCAGGCTGGTGGGGGCGCATAGTTTCGTCCACCCTTATAAAGGGATAAGGGTTCACCTTTTTTTACCCACGCCTTCTTCCTCCTTGCTCATCCATTCTCGCGCACTCGAGCTCTAGCGCCCAAGTCCGCATCCTTCTCCTCAACCCTCTCCAAACATGTCCGGAGCGGGAGGCAAGTGGATGGTCTCCTCAGTCATGGAGGGAGACATCAAAAAGCTGCGCGGGGCCGGATACTTAGCCGCGGATATCGCACACCGGCTGCCAGCCGCATGGCAGATCGTCTCTACCCCGGAACCTTACGAAAGGGTGGTTTTCCTCACCCATTTCGTTCGCGGACTGGGGTTTCCCCTCCATCCATTCGCGCGCTGCCTTATGTTCTATTATGGGCTGGACTTCCATGATCTGGCCCCGAATTTCATCCTCAACATCTCGGTGTTCATCTCATGTGCGAGGCTTTCCTCCGCGTCCGGCCCCACTTCAGCCTCTGGCTGAAGACCTTCAATGTCAAACCGAAGGTAGTAGGCGGCCAACAAGCGGAATGCGGCGGAGCCATGGTGGGCAAAATGCCCAACGTTACGTGGCTCGAAGGCTCCTACGTGGAGACCACAAAGGGGTGGCAATCGGGGTGGTTCTACATCACCGAGCCGCGCGACACCAACTGGGCGGCGGCCCCCGAGTTTCGATCCGGAATCCCCACGTGGCTTACCTCCTGGAAGGAGAAGGGCCTGTCCTGGGGCTCATCGGTGGAGCTGGACGGACTCCAGAAGTGTATCCGGAACATGATAAGCAAGAAACTCAAGCTTGTCAACATAGTCCAGGTCATGCTCTTCCGCCGGATCCTCCCGTGTCAACAATGGGATTTCAACTTATGGGAGTTCGACCCGGCCCAGCACCAGACTCTACGCGAGCTCTTTGACACGATGCATAAGGACGTCTGGAAGGTGCTGTTCAAGGGCGCCGAGGTCCCTCCTCCCCTTACCGAGGACCGCGGGCTAAGCGCGACACGCCCTGCGAATCCGGTAAGTTCCGTACATCTTGTAGGGTATTTATTTTCCATAGCTTAACCATGTGCGGGATCTGAGTTCCCCTGCCTTTGACAGGACTGGGTGGAGACATCGGAGCAGATTGACTGCCCGACCCCTCTGCCCGAAGACCCTGTAGACGCTCTCCTGATGGAGATGCGGACTCCGGCTCCTTATGAGGTGCCGGAGAAGAAGACCAAGAACAAGGCCACGGGAACCCGAAAGAGTTCCCAGCGCCAGGTGATATCGGACTCATCGTCTGATAACTCCGAGATGCACTCCTCCCATGAAAACGAGGAGGAGGAAGATGAAGGTTCTCCCCCTCCAGCCGGGGGAGACAAGAAAAGGAAGGCTGCCCCAACCGGGGAGGCCGGAGGGTCCAAGAAGGGAAGGACTCTCCTTCCGGACTGCTCCACCACCGCCGCCGATAGCGAAGACGAGTGGTTACTCAGGGCCAAGCCCCTGGCGAAGTCGTAAGTATTTGGATACCAGAGTAACTCGTAGCATACTTTTATTGCATTGCTTCTCCTAACGCCGAATATGATTCTGCAGTCCGTCCCGAGCCCGTATCAACGTATCCTCGTCGGGCGGTTCCTTGCACTCGTCGGATATGAATAGCGATTCACTTCCAACCGCCACCTCTCCTCGCCCTATGGACAATGTCGAGGTATTGTCTCAAGGGGCATCGAGCCGAGGGGAGGTAGTCCTGGAGGCGCCTCAAGGCGACCTTCCGGACTCCAGGCGCAAAGGGAGCAAGACTCCCAAGGGCTCCAAGTTCGGCCCTCAGCCGAACACCGCGCCGGAACCTCCAGTGGTTCCGGACTCCGGCAGGCGGCCCCCTGCCAAGAGGGGCAAGCCGCCCGTGCCGGTGACCTCTGTCCATCCAGAGGCACTGGACAGCCTGCTGGGAGCGCTTCGTGGCGCTTCCATCGACGAAGAGCACCGCACTATTATGAGTGCGGTGATCAAGAAGGTCCAGTCCGCCAAGAGCAGACTGACTAAAGCCTGTGCCAGCCTTCTAACAGGCTTTGAGGTAAGTATTTAGAATATAGGAAAACATTACCGCATAGACAGTAGCCCCTGATGCTCTGTTTGGTGTTCACAAAGAAAAATCAAATAGAGGATCACATAATATCTGCACGAGTCTAATACAAGTATGTCTATATGCGTATGCAGACTTCGCTGCTGACCTCTGCCGTACTGACTGCAGAGGTCACCGCATTGAAGCAGAACCTCGAGCGGTCCGAGGAAGAGCTCGGCCTTGCCAAGAGGCAGCTTGAGGAGAACAAAGGTAAGTAATACCTTGTATATATATATATAAAAGATGTGGTTGCAAAATGATAGGATCATCATGAATGTGCCAGGGGCCACGACCGAAGTGGCGGCCCTGAAGCAAGCACTGTCCGAGGCCGAAAACAAAGCGGCCAAGGAGCGCACCGAGCGGGAGAAACAAGAGGCACGGGTGGGCGAGGTGCAGCAAGAGCCCCAGGCTCTCGTGAAGAAGCACGAGACTTTGGAGCTTGACTCGAAGACACGAGAGTCCGAGCTTGCTGCGACCCTCGAGAGCACAAAGCATGCCAAGGCTGAAGCCCAAAAGGCCCTCCAGGAAATTGAGGCGATGAAGAAGATAGTGGCGGGTAAGGCATTCATTATGCAGAGCAAGCATGTGAAAGTAAATTACTTGTTACTTACCCGAGTCCGGAGCTCTCCAGGAGCATTCGCAGATTTGCCCCGCAGCGTGTCGGATGCCGCAAAGTACTACCAGGCCGAGGAGGGAGGCTCGACGGAGAAGTTGTTCTGGTCTCAGTATACTGGGATCGAACACCCGATGCCTGTGAGCAACCACCTGAAGCAACTGGTCGAGCTGCACAAGGCGGTCGAACAGGCCATGAGGGGCCTTATAGTCCGGATGTGGCCTGGCGACTCCCTTCCCAACAGCTACTTCGGCCTGGTGAGGCGGCTTGTGGATGCCTGCCCACGGCTGGAAGTCATAAAGCGGTCCGTATGCATCGAAGGTGCATGCCGGGCTTTTGCCCGTGCGAAGGTGCACTGGGCCAAGATGGATGGAGAGAAGCTGGTGAAGGATGGGTGTCCTGAAGGGTGCTCGTCTTGTGGCGGACGAGTGTGCGAAGGATGTAATTTTTGAATGAACTTGCTCGCTTGATCCTGTATTATGAAAACTTGTTCATATGCGCTATGCAACACTTGTTTGAATTTAAAATATTACCTTCTGTGTGGTTGTTTATCAAATCTGAGAGATGGCCAGTCGTCGGCTTTTGCCCCCATGCCATGAGTGCTGGGGTGTTCGGGATAAATCTGAGCACTCTTTTTCCCATTGTTGGGACCTTCCAGGGAGGTGCTGAGCGCAACGAACAAGGCAATCAGACAATAATGCTTTATCACTCTCACTTAGCCATAGAAGTCTACAATTTTAAATTTTGGCGAAGCCCTAGTATTCGGAGGGCCGAATTCGGGGCGCTATACATGCCTAAGCCGGACAAAGCCGACTCCTTGCCCTAAGCGGCATAAGTCTTTAGGGACTCGAGACCTCTCGAACAGCGACCAGCTCTCGCCTTACCATGACAGTCAGTTTTAGCTTTCTCTACTGAGGTGCTTGCCCAGATGAACCGGGGCACAATCGCAGTAGTTCTCCCAGTGCTACCTTAGCCGATATAGCGGAACGTAAGGTACCAAAACATGGGAGCCGGGTGAGGGAGTCCTAGATTAGGGGGTGTCCGGATAGCCGGACTATAACCTTTGGCCGGACTCTTGGACTAGACGCGCTGCAACGCCAGCTACCCGTAGAGACCAACCGCGGCTCAAACCGCGGCCTGTACGCGAAACCCGAGCAACTCCGGCGAGTTGCCGCCACGGTTTTGGTCGCCGGCGACTTAACTCCAGTCGTGCCGACGTGGCACCATCATTAGTGGCTAATGACGCCACTAAACTAACCCCTAGCTCACTGACGGATGGACCCCACACCTAATTAACCTCGGGTTTAGTTTCCTGTTTAGATTAGTGCTAACCCTATGGACCCCACGTGTCAGCTTTGACTTTGGTCAAGTCAATGTTGGCCGGTCCCACTTGTCATCCACCCAAACCAGCCTGAGACACTGACGTGTGGGTCCGAGCCGTCAGGTTTGACCTGGGCTGACGCCTTTGCCCTGCTGATGTCATGGTGACGTAATGCTGACGCAATAATTCATTTTCTGGAATTAGTTAATTCTAAATAATTCAGAAAATTCCAGAAAATGCCCAAAACTTCTAAAAATCATAGAAAATCAACCGTAACTCCAAATGAAATAAATTATATATGAAAAATTATCAAAAAAATTCAATCTATCCATCTGTACTAGTTTCATGCATGTCACAACACTTTAACCTTGCTGTTTAGGTGAAACAAGTTAATGCACTAATATGATTTCATGAAATGGGTTTGCATTTGAATCCATGGTTCAAATGGACTCATTCCAATCTGTTCTGGCTTGCATTAGCCCAAAACACATTCATGTTGCCATGTCATAGCATGCATCATATTGTTGCATTACATTGATTATGTTCCCTCTTGTTTGCCGATGTTTGTCCCCTCTCGATAGACGTGGTTCCGGCGATGAGTTCGTTGACACCGACAAAGAACTATATTATCTTCAGAAGTGCCAGGCAGCAAAACCCCCTTGTTCATTTCGATACAATCCCACTCTCTCGCTCCTTCTCTCTTTTACTGCATTAGGACAACACGTTTCCTCTGTTACTTGCTGCGGTAGTTGAACCCCTTATCCTCTACATGACCTGTCATTGCCACAGTATATAGATGAAACCCACTAGCATGAGTAGGAGTTGTTTGAGCCCTAATGTGCCTACTCATTCATGTTTGTTTGTCATGCCTGCTACTGCTTAGAGTTGAGTCAGTTCTGATTCATCGGGGATGAATCGGAGATGTGTGAACATGGCCTACTATGTGTGAGCTAAGTGTGTGAACACGATTTGGTAAAGGTAGCGGTGAGAGGCAATGTAGGAGTACATGGTGGGTTGTCTCATTGAAGCCGTCCTTAGGAGCTGAGTTCTGTGTTTGTGATCCATGAAACAGTTACTACCACGCATTGGGCCCGAAACCAGTGGACCCTCTCGGCTTCTTGATCACCCTTGTCCTCTGTCCAGGAGTTGCAACTAGTTTCTGGTGTTTATAGGATATGTGTTGGCGGCCGTGCGTAGCGCTGACCCTAGGGGTGGGCTATGATGCGATAGATACACCGTGGCACGGTGTACCGGGTGCCCGTTTGGTGTCTTGGGAACCCTGTTCACATCGTTCGGGGCCGTATGTGGAAACCTCGACCGGTCTCCCTGCGGATGGAACCTGGATAGGCGATAAACCTGGACTAGAGACTTGAGTGTTTAGGTAGGCCGTGGCCGACACCCTCGTTGGGCTTTCGCTTGAAGGTTGCCGAGTACATGTCGTGTAAACGGCGGTAAGTGGTGAGAGTGTAGGATCGAAAGTATGTCTAGAGGGGGGGTGATTAGACTACTTGACCAAATAAAAACTTAACCTTTTCCCAATTTTAGTTCTTGGCAAATTTTAGGGATTTTAGAACAAGTAAAGCAATCATCACACAATTCAAGCAAGCATGCAAAGAGTGTATTAGCAGCGGAAAGTAAAGCATGCAACTTGCAAGAATATAAAGGGAAGGGTTTGGAGAATTCAAACGCTATTGGAGACACGGATGTTTTTCCCGAGGTTCGGAGAGGTGGTGCTATCCTACATCCACGTTGATGGAGACTTCAACCCACGAAGGGTAACGGTCGCGCGAGTCCACGGAGGGCTCTACCCACGAAGGGTCCACGAAGAAGCAACCTTGTCTATCCCACCATGGCCATCGCCCACGAAGTACTTGCCTCACTAGCAGTAGATCTTCATGAAGTAGGCGATCTCCTTGCCCTTACAAACTCCTTGGTTCAACTCCACAATCTTGTCGGAGGCTCCCAAGTGACACCTAGCCAATCTAGGAGACACCACTCTCCAAGAGGTAACAAATGGTGTGTAGGTAATGAACTCCTTGCTCTTATGCTTCAAATGATAGTCTCCCCAACACTCAACTCTCTCTCATAGGATTTGGATCTGATGGAAAGAAGGTTTGAGTGGAAAGCAACTTGGGTAAGGCTAGAGATCAAGATTCATATGGTAGGAATGGAATATCTTGGCCTCAACACATGAGTAGGTGGTTCTCTCTCAGAACATGTGAGTTGGAATTGTGTGTGTGTTCTGATGGCTCTCTCTACGAATGAAGAGGAGGTGGAGGGGTATATATAGCCTCCACACGAAATCCAACCGTTACACACAATTTACCTATCTTGGTGAGACCGAATCAGAAAACTCGGTCGAACCGAAATAGTAAACCTAGTGACCGTTAGTGATTTTCGGTGGGACCGACATGCAACTCAGTAGGACCGATTTTGTTAGGGTTTGGGCATAACGTAATCTCGGTGAGACCGATTACACAAACTCGGTGAGACTGGGTTTGGTAATAAGCTAACCAGAGAGTTGGTCAGGTGAACTCGGTGGGACCGATTTGCTCTTTCGGTGAGACCGAAAAGTTACAAAAAGGAAACAGAGAGTTTACATTGCAATCTCGGTGGGACCTATTCGCTCTTTCGGTAAGACCGAAAAGTTACGAAAGGGAAACAGAGAGTTTGCAACCCCATCTCGGTGAGACCGAGATCCCTATCGGTAGGACCGAATTGCTAGGGTTTGGCAGTGGCTAATGACAAGTGAAACTCGGTGGCGCCGGATGGAAAGAATCGGTATGACCGAGTTTGGCTTAGGGTTTAGGTCATTTGTGGATATGGGAAAGTAGCTGAGGATTTTGGAGCATATCATTAAGCACATGGAGCAAGATGCTCATTAAGCAACACCTCATCCCTCCTTGATAGTATTGGCTTTTCCTATGGACTCAATGTGATCTTGGATCACTAAAATATAAAATGAAGAGTCTTGAACTTTTGAGCTTGTGCCAATCCTTAGTCCTTAGCATTTTGAGGGTTCCACTTTCACATCCATGCAATGCCAATCATTGAGCTTTCCTGAAATAATCATCTTGGAATAGCATTAGCTCAATGAGCTATATGTTGTTATGAATTACCAAAACCACCTAGGGATAGTTGCACTTTCAATCTCCCCCTTTTTGGTAATTGATGACAACATATAGATCAAAGCTTCAAAAATGATAATAAGCATGAAATATATCGTCGCTTTGAGAAGTATGTGATAAGTAAGAGCTCCCCCTAAATTTGTGCATATTTAAAATTTTCTTTGGACTGCAAATGCACAAAGAGTTAGAGTCATGGGTTACTCTTCCATGTCACATACATCTTGGTGGGGCGCTTAAAATGATAAGAATGAAACACATGCACTCATCACCAAGAATAGTGAATGATCACAAAAGATGAATAGGATAATGATAATATTAAGCAAACATTAAGTGTAGCTTATGATCAAACACATGATCATCAATGTCTCACAGGCATAAGGACGTAGTATCTCACACAAAAGCAAACGAAGTTCGAAAAACCACCAAATAAAGCAAGAGAGAATAAAAGCAACACTCTCTCTCGAAGCCTATGATCTATACATTTTCTCCCCCTTTGGCAACAAGTTACCAAAAAGTTCCTAGAAAATGCATAGTGCTAAGTCGACACTCAGGCTTGATCTTCAGGTGGTGGTGGAGTCCGGAACACTCCAAGGACGAAGACTTCTGTAGACGTGGTCGGAGTCGAGGCTGAAGTGGATGCTGGAGCTGGTGGAACTGAGGCTGTAGCTGGTGCAGATGTGGTGGCTCTGGTGTCAGCAACTGGCACTGCAGACGACCTCGGACCTCGTGGCACTCTGGCAAAAGCATCAGTAGTAGTCTTGCCTCTCCTCTCATTCATGTCATCCTGGAGCTGCTCCACTGTAGTCCGAATCTCTGTCACTTTAACATCCAAGTCATAGAACTTCTATTCCATGATCCTCTCTAAGCTTGCCTGATTTTGAGTTAGGGTGTCTAGTCCTTGTTCAATCCGCAGGGTGGATGCAATTAAGTAACCGAGCTGCTCTTGTTTGGTTTTCAGGAAATATTCAGATGCCTCCTCTTGAGTAGGCATCTTGGCAGCTTTCTCCTTCCTCGCCTTCTCCTTCTTGGCTTGTGCTTGGGCAGATGATGGCTCATTCTCAGTCATGACAACTTGATTATCTTCAAAATCTGGACGGATGGGCAGGTGTTCCTTGTCCAATAAGTATATGCTCGTGCCCATCTTTGAGTTAATGAGCTCCTGAATCTGAGGGGCATATCCACAGCTCCTCTTCTGATCTGCTGCAGTCCTTTTGATAGTTTCCACTATGAGGCTCATGACTTTGAACTTCTGAGGCACGTCAAATACATGAAGCAAATTGATCGCGTGGCCTCTGATCATCTTGTGATCTCCAGACTTGGGCAATAAGGTGTGCCTCAGTATCCAATTGATCGTAGGCAGACCTGACAGAAGATAATGCACTGAGCCAAACTTGAACGTATCAAGTGCTTCATTTGGAATCTCCTTGTACATGTTGGACATTGAGTTGTGATCCATTTTCTTCTTGGCATAAATGTCCAAGTCATCATCCTGCTCCTCCGGGGCATTAATCAGCTGAGCCCACTCACCAACTGTAGACTGGTACCTCGTACCCTCTGACATCCAAGTTATCCTACCATCTGGATAAAAGTGGGCTGTGGAGTAGAACTGCATGATGAGTTCCTCGTTCCACTTTGTGAGCTTCTGCCCAACAAAGTCCTCTACTCCACACGCCTTGAAGCTGTCCTGAACTCCGGGGTAGTACTCTTCGTTATCCTTGATATATTGCCAATCGACCCATCTCATATCACAAACAATAGGCTTCTTATCTAGCAGCACTGTCTCATAAAAGTCTTGCTGCTCCTTGGTGTGAAATCTATAGTCAACTGCTGTCCTTCTCCTTGAAGCATACAGATCTGCTTCTCTCCACTTCCTCAGCCCTGAATCTCTCCTGAGCTTCATATCCTCAGCCACAGGATGAGCATTGTTGTGGTCTGGGATCTTGGGCTTGAGCTTTCTAAGAACACTCTCTTCCTCTTCTTCTGCAACTTCAGGCACTGGGGCCTTGTTCTTCTCAGTTGCTGGGATGCTTCTTGTGTTCCTCTTTGGCTTTGGCTTTGGAGCTGGCTTGGCCTTGGAAGTAGCTCCCCCTGATTTTATGGCATCTCCCATTAGCTTGGGTGCCTGTGGGTGCTGGTGCAGCTACCTCTTCTTCTTCCTCCTCATCTTCCATGATGGAAGCTTTGCCAAGCACTCTAGCCACAATTTTCTTCACCCTCTCTTTCCTCTTCTTGCCTTCAGCAGCAACTGGCTCTGTGGGTGCAGGCTTCTCAGTTGAGGCTCTAGCCTTTGACATAGGCTGCCTGCCTGCTGGCCTTTTGATCTTCAGCCCTGGCTTTGTGCCCTCAGTTGGCTCAACTCTTTTGGAGGTTGCTTCCTCTTCTGCCACATAATCCTCATCTTCTGAATCTGAGGTTCTCTTCTTTCTCTGTCTTGTGGCAGCTTTAGGCAGATTGCTTGGAGTACTTCTGCTGCCATCATCAGAGGAACTTGAGGGACTAGTGCCCTCACTCATCTGCACTTGCTCCTCTAACAAGTTCTGGCTGTCACTCTGATCAGACATGTTGCAAATTTGACTGCTGACCCTGTGAATAGATTATAGATGAGATAGAGTGGATGAGCATCACAAAATGCAGAGATTTTTGCAAAAGAATAATTCAAAAACTTAGTTTTAGTTTCCCACTGAAATCATCTCGGATCTATCGATTTTCAAACTCGGTGATACCGAAGCAGTTTTGGAACCTAAACTAGTGAACTCGGTCAGACCGAGTCACAGTTCGGTGGCATCGAGACTGCTAGGTTTCACAGAGTTCCAAAATCGGTCACACCGATAAGTAATTCTTGGTCAGACCGAGTTTTACTTGTGCAATGGCATAAGCCAAATCGGTGGGACCGAGTTTTTCAACTCGGTGGGTTCGAGATGGTTTCGGCAGAAACCTAACCCTAAAATTTTCGAATTAAACCTAATCTACGAGTTCATTGACTGGATAGGAGTTTATCAAACGTGGCAAGAATCATGATGATCACAATGTGCCAGGAATCGGATTGGAGAATAGCACAAAGATCGAGTCCATACCCTAGTTCGGCGGAGACTCGCTACGGCGGCAACGGCGGGGCAGAATTCCCGTTGACGGCGACGGAGACCAGCGATTGGAGGCGGCTGGCAGCGAGGAGACGATCCGGAGACCAAGTTGGCAGAGCAGGCTATTGCGCGGGCGAAGGGGTTCGGAGAAATTTCCAAATTTTGCCCGTGACTATATATAGCCCGACCTTGTCGGTGTGACCGAGTGGAATAACTCGGTGGCATCGAGATGCAAAACTGTATGTAGTTATTGTAACTCGGTGTGACCGAAAGGTTCAAATCGGTTGCACCGAGATCGAAAACCTAGATCAACTTAATGATCTCGGTAGGACCGAAAGTGGGGTATCAGTCAGACCGAGATTCACAAAGAGGTTTTGGAAGTTTAAGTCTATGACGAATCGGGGACTCCGAGCGCTCCTCACACAGAGTGGTTCGAATATGACTTGATCAAATTTTGTGATGTAGCATGAATAGAGTTTGAGACGAGAAAAGCATAGATAGCTAGAGGAGGTTCTTAGGCATTCTTGTCCATCCACTTGGCAAAAGGAAATAAAACCAAACAATCAAAACAACAAGTGGATGTCCTCGAATGAGTAAAATATGCAACCAACATGCTCACGCAATAAGATGGCAAATGAAATATGTAGCAAAGCATGCACAACCAATTCTAGCATCTATCAAGCAATTTGCGATGACTAGGTCATCTATATATGAGTATATTGACTTAGGAGTCAAGTGAGAACACTTGATCGTAGGTCATACTCATCGTTTAAGCTCAAGTGGGGTTACCACTTTTACATAAAGCATTGTTGTATTCACATCTTTAGAGTTGCTTTAGCTCAAGTCTTAGAGTAAAGCTCCCCCTAGATGTGATATCCCCCCTAAGAGGGATGAACTAACCTTGGGTTTTGTCGATGATGACTTCATGTAGATGTTGAAGATGTGGATGCTCAATGTTGATGTAGATCACTTGGAGCTATCCACTTGAGTGAATTGCACTTTCAATACCTACATGGGTTAGTCCCACAAGGAACAAACAAGGATATCCATAGACATAGAGTGATGCACACACAAGATGATGTCCATGAAAACTTTTAGGTTACCTTGTCCCTTGTCTTACCAACAAGAGGGTTTGTGACTCCTTGAACTAGTGCAAGATGTGGAAGTTGATTGCACTTGTTCTTGCCAAAATGATAAGAGTGAAGTATGTTGGCGGAGTCACCCTCAAGAACTCTCTAGTTCTTCTTCTTTTGGATCCACACCATCTTGATGGGAATCCTTGGAGTTGTAGTTGTACTTGATGAAGTGGAACTTGAAGTAGTCTTGGGAATCCACTTGACTAAGGTCTTAGGAGCTTCTTCAAATGCATCAATTTCCTCTTGAAGCTTGTCATTGCCTTTTTGCTTGTAGTCTTGTGGTGGAAGATCATCTTGAGCTTGTGTTCCCTTGAAGGAAGTATCATACTTCTCTTGTTGAGGAACAAACTTTGTCTTGGGGTATTGATCTTATTCCCACTCAACTCCATTGGCATTGAACTTTTGTTCAAAACCAACACCTTGATTCTTCCGGTGCATTCCTTGCTTGCGCACAATTTCCTCAAATTGCTTACTCCCGGCAAGGCTTTTGTACACTCCTTTCTCTATTATTCCCTTCAATAAGCTATTTTCTTGCTCAAGTGTAACTTGGCTAAGAGAATCATTAGTGGAATCAATATAACTACTAGAAGCAACAATATTGGATTTAGCATGATCATTGTTACTACTAGAGGAAGAATCTTTCTTGTTCTTGTTACTAGACTTGACTTGAGGTATGTAATTGGATAAGAGTAAACGCTTGGCAATGTAAGAAGAACTTTTCTTGCGGAGATCATCATTGATTGCCTTTAAAAACTCATGCTCTTCCTCAAGATTGAGCTTTTCAAAGCTTAACTTCTCATTAGCTTTTAAAAGTTCTCGATGATCTTCGAAGATAGTTTCATGAGCTAACTTAAGAGTGTTTAGTTCTTTAGTTAGAGCCTCAATCTTCTCCTTATCATTGTCATTCGTTTTATCTTGATTAGCATGATTAATTGATGTTTCATCATAGTATTCATCACTAGAGTTGTCAACAAGTAAATCATCACCTAACAAGTCATCTTCATCACTATTAAAATCAACATACTCGGGGTGTGTTACCTTAGGGCCTTTGGCCATGAAGCATCTTCCAATTCCTTCATTTGGTGAGTCAAATATGACGTAGGAGTTGGTTGACACAAGTGCTAGACCGGCAACACCTTCATCTTGAGTATCTTCGGAGTCGGAGTGATAACTTCTCTTGGAGTGGCTGTCGGAGTCGGAGCCGGATACCCATTCACCAACATGAGCTTGATGTCTTTGTTTTGTGTAGCTCCTTGATGATTTTTCCTTCCTTTCCGAATCCTTGCTTCTCCGTGAGTATCTTCGTTAATAACGATCATCTCTACTCCTTCTCTCTCTTGGTGGTGATTCTTTGCTTCTTCTTTTTGGAGAATCTTCTCTTCTCTCGTAGGGAGCCGTACACTCATTGGAATAGTGTCCGGGTCTTCCACAATTGTAGCAGTTTCGCTCTCGACTAGAAGATCTTTTGTCATTGTAGGACCTTGACTTGAAGCTTCTATCTTTGCTTCTACTCTTGTAGAACTTGTTGAAGTTCTTCACCATTAAGCTCAATTCTTCATTGAAGTTTTGTTTCTCACTTGATGATGTAGGGGCTTCACATGAGGCTTTGTAGGCACCACTTGATTTGTTGTGAAGTTCCACTTTATCCTTAAGTGACATCTCATGAGCAACAATTCTTCCAATCACCTCCGTTGGCTTGAGATCTTTGTAATTGGGCATCATTTGGATCAATGTGCACACGGTATCATATTTTCCATCCAAGGCTCTTAGAATCTTCTTGATGATGAATCTATCGGTCATCTCTTCACTTCCTAAGCCGGCAATCTCATTTGTGATGAGAGCAAGCCTAGAGTACATTTCAATGACACCTTCACCATCCTTCATTTTGAACTTGTCAAGTTGACTTTGAAGCACATCCAACTTGGATTCCTTGACGGAGTCGGTACCTTCATGCATATCAATCAAAGTGTCCCAAATTTCCTTTGCATTCTCAAGACGGCTGATTTTGTTGAATTCTTCGGGGCACAATCCGTTGAAGAGAATATCACAAGCTTGAGCATTGTATTGCAACAACTTCAACTCATCCGCGGTAGCTTCACGGCTTGGTTCTCTCCCATAAAAGAAGTCACATTGCAAACAAACACACACAATAGCCCAAACGGCGGGGTTATGTCCAAGAATATGCATTTTCATTTTATGCTTCCAACTAGCAAAATTAGTACCATCAAAGTAAGGACCTCTACGGTGATAATTTCCCTCGCTAGACGCCATACTCTCCTAGGTTGTGAAACCAAGGCTATGATCACCAAAAGCTTTGGAGATCAAAGCAAATGGAGACCAAACCTCTGATACCACTTGTAGGATCGAAAGTATGTCTAGAGGGGGGGTGATTAGACTACTTGACCAAATAAAAACTTAACCTTTTCCCAATTTTAGTTCTTGGCAGATTTTAGGGATTTTAGAACAAGTCAAGCAAGCATGCAAAGAGTGTATTAGCAGCGGAAAGTAAAGCATGCAACTTGCAAGAATATAAAGGGAAGGGTTTGGAGAATTCAAACGCTATTGGAGACACGGATGTTTTTCCCGTGGTTCGGATAGGTGGTGCTATCCTACATCCACGTTGATGGAGACTTCAACCCACGAAGGGTAACGGTCGCGCGAGTCCACGGAGGGCTCAACCCACGAAGGATCCACGAAGAAGCAACCTTGTCTATCCCACCATGGCCATCGCCCACGAAGGACTTGCCTCACTAGCGGTAGATCTTCACGAAGTAGGCGATCTCCTTGCCCTTACAAACTCCTTGGTTCAACTCCACAATCTTGTCAGAGGCTCCCAAGTGACACCTAGCCAATCTAGGAGACACCACTCTCCAAGAAGTAACAAATGGTGTGTAGGTAATGAACTCCTTGCTCTTGTGCTTCAAATGATAGTCTCCCCAACACTCAACTCTCTCTCATAGGATTTGGATCTAATGGAAAGAAGGTTTGAGTGGAAAGCAACTTGGGGAAGGCTAGAGATCAAGATTCATATGGTAGGAATGGAATATCTTGGCCTAAACACATGAGTAGGTGGTTCTCTCTCAGAACATGTGAGTTGGAATTGTGTGTGTGTTCTGATGGCTCTCTCTACGAATGAAGAGGATGTGGAGGGGTATATATAGCCTCCACACGAAATCCAACCCTTACACACAATTTACCAATCTTGGTGAGACCGAATCAGAAAACTCGGTCGGACCGAAATAGTAAACCTAGTGACCGTTAGTGATTTTCGGTGGGACCGACATGCAACTCGGTAGGACCGATTCTGTTAGGGTTTGGGCATAACGTAATCTCGGTGAGACCGATTACACAAACTCGGTGAGACCGGGTTTGGTAATAAGCTAACCAGAGAGTTGGTCAGGTGAACTCGGTGGGACCGATTTTCTCTTTCGGTGAGACCGAAAAGTTACAAAAAGGAAACAGAGAGTTTACATTGCAATCTCGGTGGGACCGATTCGCTCTTTCGGTAAGACCGAAAAGTTATGAAAGGGAAACAGAGAGTTTGCAACCCCATCTCGGTGAGACCAAGATCCCTATCGGTAGGACCGAATTGCTAGGGTTTGGCAGTGGCTAATGACAAGTGAAACTCGGTGGCGCCGGATGGAAAGAATCGGTATGACCGAGTTTGGCTTAGGGTTTAGGTCATTTGTGGATATGGGAAAGTAGCTGAGGATTTTGGAGCATATCATTAAGCACATGGAGCAAGATGCTCATTAAGCAACACCTCATCCCTCCTTGGTAGTATTGGCTTTTCCTATGGACTCAATGTGATCTTGGATCACTAAAATATAAAATGAAGAGTCTTGAACTTTTGAGCTTGAGCCAATCCTTAGTCCTTAGCATTTTGAGGGTTCCACTTTCACATCCATGCCATGCCAATCATTGAGCTTTCCTGAAATAATCATCTTGGAATAGCATTAGCTCAATGAGCTATATGTTGTTATGAATTACCAAAACCACCTAGGGATAGTTGCACTTTCAGAGAGCGTGTGTGAAGAAGTACACCCCTGCAGGGTTAACATCATCTATTCGAATAGCCGTTTTCGCGGTAATGGACTTCTGGGTTGCCTATAACAGTTCATAGACAAGTGAAAGTGGATACTCTAAAACTCGCAAGATAAGTGTGAGTGCTATGGATGGCGTTCTCGTAGGGAGACAGGAGCGGATCCATAGTGGTGTATTGATATGGTGAATATGTGGACTCGTGTGCGCCACCTCAAAAGAGTTACTTGAAGTCGTAGTTTAAGATAGCCACCGAGTCAAAGATGGCTTGCTGCAGTTAAACTCCACCACCCCCCTTGTTGATACCGATGCATATGTAGTTTAGTTCTGATGTAAGTCTTGCTGAGTACCTTTGTACTCATGTTTGTTTAATTTATGTCTTGCAGAGAGATTTCAGTCTCGCTAGTAGATTCGCGTGGCCTTTGACGTTTAGCTTGATACCTCAGCTACGATCTTGTGCCCTTGGCAGGATCTGGTAGATAGTCAGGCTCCTCAGCCTTCTTCATTTTTACTTGTCTGTACTCAGACAAGTTAAGCTTCCGCATGTGCTTTGACTTGTATGCTCTGAATGTTGGGTCATGAGACCCATGTTTGTAATATCTCGCTCCTCGGAGCCTAATGAATAAATACTTGAGTTGTAGAGTTATGTTGTGATGGCATGTTGTATTTACACATATCGAGCATATTGTGTGTATGATTGAAATGCTTGGTATGTGTGGGATCCGACAATCTAGTTGTTTATCCTTGGCAGCCTCTCTTATGGGGAAATGTAGTCTGGTGCTTCCATGAGCCATAGTAGTCCGCTACAGCCCGGTTCACTGGAGTCCTGTTAGCTCAGCACTACTGCTCAGGACACTTGACTGGTCGGCATGTGTTTCACTTTGTTCCTGTGTCTGTCCCTTCAGGGAAATGTCACGCGGTGACATCCGGAGTCCTGCCTAGCCTGCTACAGCCCGGGTTCCCGGAGTCCTGTTAGCCCAGTGCTACAGCCCGGATTCACACGCTGCTGACCGACATGCTCGATGTGATTCATGTATGCCTGTCCCCATAGGTTAGTGCCGCTTTGGGTTCACGACTAGCCATGTCGGCCCGGGTTCTCTGTCATATGGATGCTAGCGACACTATCATATACGTGAGCCAAAGGGCGCAAACGGTCCCGGGCCATGGTAAGGCGACACCCGTGGGAATACCGTGCGTGAGGCCGCAAAGTGATATGAGGTGTTACCGGCTAGATCGATGTGACTTGGAATCGGGGTCCTGACAGCGTTGGTATCAGAGCCTGACTACCTATAGGATTAGCAAGCCAAACTGGTCGAAGTTGAGTCTAGAAATGCTTTAGCTATGTAAGGGAATTGTTTGTGGAAGGGAACGTAAGGCTCTTTTTACTCCTTATATCTTATGCCTTTCTGATCTGAGTCATCCTCTTCTTTTCTATGGGGATTAAGAACTAGGCTTTCTCATCTATCTATCAGGATGACGTGTTACTGAACCGTAGTTGCCTAGGATTGTTGAGTTCAAGCCTCAGTTCAGTTCCTACTACTTCCATATATTCATAACTGGCCTCAGAACCTTGATATTATGATGTTGAGTGGTTATGCCACCATTTTTGCAGGATGTCTCAAATCTTTTCGAGCATTTACAGCCGTTATGCTGTCCGAGTCATCCCAGGTTTCTAAATAGTCTGATGCATTTGCAAATCCCTTCCTTCTGTTCCTGATGTCCATTTGGGCCAGATTAATCACACTAATCGGTGAGTTGAGGTACTTTGTTGCCTCGACATATATGTTGGAGCTATTACTATGACCCTAGGTGTTTTAGGGAGTCACCTAGTGATCTAGCCATGTTTTGTATCCCCAGTGTGTGATTCTGGCCATTATTCTCGAAAGCATCCCGTGATGCCATTTAGTAGTAGGTATTCTACTCATGGGTTCTTGAACCCGAGATTCACTCTACTTTACCTGTTGTTGATAGTGTTGCTAGTTCCTTTAGGATATTAGTAGCCTTTGCGATAGTCCTCGAGGTTCATGGTACATCCTTCTTCCAATTATCATGAACCATTCTTGGCAGGAGTTTTTTTTGAACCAAAAGGTCACGATAGAGTGCTCCTGATGAGTTCTCCATTCTATGTTGTGACTCTGCCAACCCTACCTTTCTGCATGGGTTATTCGGAAGAAATATGTTGAACTCGTTCGACATACTAATCTATGCATCCACAACTCAGAAAGTTATATGTACCTTTGAGTTGTCCCCCTTCCGTTATATTCCGATCTTCGTCTATCAATTGATAGTGAGGAGTATGTATGCATTCGTGTTCATCGATGCCTAGTATTCTTGTGGTTCGTCAAGCCGTTCTATTTCAGAATGACTGGGAGAAATAAACTCCAGTACCTCATCCATATCCAGGATTGGGTCAAAGCAGTTGTATTCCGCAGATCAAAATGCAACCCAGCTTTTGGTTCTGTTCTACCCTGAAGTATTACCCACTTTATGTCAAGAGCGTCGTGAGAATTGCACCTTCTCCTATGAATCCTTGACGCAGTGATACTTCTTGCCATCATTGTCCATTCCTCGGTTCCCGTGTTATTGTAATCAGAATGCCGGCAAGTGAGTCGTGATGTGTGAAATCAATACTCCTAGCAACTCCGTTGCTTGGTAGTTAATGGACAATATTCTCATTCTTAGCGTGTTGGTTATTGAATCATCATTCTAAGATAGATTGTGCTACCCAGTCCTTATTTCCTGGTGCACTCTTCGATCAACGAGTTAGGATTTTGCCAAACCCTTGCTCTATCGATCATATCATCTTGCCCTGAAAAGCAAGATTGATCTCGAGCTTAGTATCATATCAGTGGTTCGTGATGTTCCGATTATCTTCTCGGAAGTATTACCTGGTTGTCACCTGACCGCTATGTTGAGTTCGTGATCATGTTGGTTTTCCTCCAAGCACCCATTCTCTAAGAATCTGTGTTGGATACCCCTGAGCTAGTTGGTTAAGCTTAACAACAACTTGGAGAGTTGGAAGATAAAAGCTTGTCTGACTTAGTTCATGTTAAGGGATATCTTTGTGTTTGTGCGTGTGTTGAAGAAAGATGATATCTTCACCAATTGGTCCTCGTGATCAGTTGTTGGATCTATTGTCTTGTCAAAACTTTGACTTGAGTATGGGCTATCATCAAGTCAAATCAGAACCAACGATGTTCGTAATGTTGTTTTACTTGTGGTTGATCCCTCGAGCATACACCATTACATCCTTTGGTCTGACCAATTCTACCATCGTGTTCACATGATGGTGGAAGTCCAGTGATATGGAAATTTTGATGAGTTGCTGTTGAGCCCATCAGCAGCATGTTGTCTCCCCCATAATTCATGCTGAACATCTAAGTTAGTGTTGGAAACTTTTGTAAGCATTATCTTCATGTCCCGTTCATGAAATACATGTTTGGTGTAAGAAGTGACTTTCTCCAAGTTCATGTGCATTAGGTGCAAGTTGCCGCCGTGAATTCGAGAAAGATTGTTTTTGCTTCCTTTGGAATCGTCCCAAGTCAGTCATGTACGTGTGAAGTATTCTATGGTTTGATAGACTGATCATCTTCATTCTATACGTATCCCTAGCACACCAAGCCACTGATTGATTTGTTCAAGGAGAAGAAGTTCCTTCTTAAGAATCATGACTTATGTAAGGACTTCAATATCCTCGTTGATGGTTCCCCCTGAACTCGGTAGTGCTTCATTTTAAGACTACCAGGTCACCATGCTTGTCTAGGACAACGTGTTCACATGCTTGTAGCAGAACCGGCTCATGTTTTGGAGCTTATTACCGTAGTTCATTCCCCCGAGAATCTCGCAACATCGTCTCGTCGATTTGTGTTGCAAACCTTCATTTTCCTTTCTAGACTCGATGAGTCTGGAATATCGTGACACCAACCAGATCTGAATCTCAGGCAGATATGATGTTTGGAGCATTTTCCAAGAACTATAATATTGGTCTCTCGATAACCGGTAAAGTGGATGTCGTGGCCAACACACCTAGCCGGAAGGCCTATTATTGTAGTATCTTGATTGAGGAAGTTGGTCACCTACCCATAAGGATTTCGTAGGATTTACTCCAGAAGTTGTTCCTTATGGATCTATTGTATTCCGAAGTCCGACCACTACTTGGTGGCTATGCCGATGCTTTAAAGCATGACCGTGGTAACCAGTACATCAAGGAGAACATTAGAAGCGGAGAGCTAAATGTCTCTCGGTCGATCATCCAGATTTCTTTCCCTTGGCCTCGCCAAGGTGAAATATGAGAAAGTGTTATCTTCCTTTGCACCCGCATTGTCCATCACTATTCATCATGGTAGTAAGATGTGTTCCCAGGATCCTCGGCACGGATGTTGGTAAGACCTTGATGAGTATGGAAATGCTCAAGTTCTTGAGAGCACACTCAGGCACTAGGTTCTGATGTTGTCGTTAACTGGAATGTGCCTCCGTTCTCTTAGTTGTTCGATAGCCATCCAATTGGTGGAATCACCTTTGCCGGTGAACCTTCTCCCCAGTTACTAGAATCATTCCCAACATTTGTATTTTGTTCCCAGCTTACACCTCAGTAGCTGTTGTTCAGGATCATCCTCAAAAGTGGACTTACCATGGGTCTCATCCATTTCTGATGATAAGCAAAAATCATCCATTGCGTTGTCTTCAACAAGGTAGTCCACATCATCCATTCTAGTCCGAGTATGTCATTCTTTCAAACTCCTTCAAAAGATCGATTGTGATTGCCTTAGGCTGGTATAAAGAGTTTCAATGATCTATGGGTCAAAAGTAATTCTTTTTGACACTTAAGGGAATAGCTCTACGAGTCACCTTCACTAAGGTGCCTCGTTATGGTATTATGGGAAACATAACTTCTCGCTACTTTGAAACCCCCTCACCATCTATTTAGGCGTGGAATTGTTGCCCACCAAATCAAACCCCGTCGTTGTTCTTCCATCCCTCTCGATGTGTTTTGTGTCTCAACTTGAGATGTTTCAACATCTCATTCCGTGAGTTGATATTGTTTAGCTCGATCTTTGAGAAGATCAATCCTAGTTGAGTTTCTTTCCGTCGTCATCGCGTGGATGAAGATCTCAAAAGCGAGGATGTCAAGATCGACATGATGCAATGAATCAACATCTTTGAGAAGGGCAATCGGATCGTGAAGATTCTTTATTGGTGTTCCCTATGTCTTCTTACCTCACGTCTTGAATCTCGGGACGAGATTCTTGTTTAGTGGGGGTGAGTTGTCACAGCCCTAGAATTTGCTTGTAGCTATTTACCTGAGTAAGCATCATGCATCATGTCTAAATTTCTGAAAGTTGAATTGAGGTTAGTTGAAACCCTCATAAATCACTTCAAAAATAATCAACATTAAAATATTTTCAAAGAAGTCCAAGAAAATGTTCCTCTTAGTCTCTGAAAATATTGGCAAGAGGTAAAACTTAAAACAATATTTTTGGAATCTCAGAGATATTTATTTTGGGCCTTTGAATTAATTCAATAACTATTTGCATTGGATATATATTCTTTATATAATTAATATATGTCCAATAATTCTGGAACATTTTATGTGGTTTGGGATATTTTAGTTCTAGTCACATATTTATTTTTAGGATTTTATAAATGATTTAGTATTTAAACTAAATCAAAACAAAATAACATAAATAGAAAACAGAAACAGAATTAAGAGAGAGAGAGAGAGTAATCTCACCTGCAGCCCACCTGGCCGGCCCAGCTGGCAGCCCAGCCAACTGGCCCAGCCCACCAAGGGCAGGGGCGTCTTCTTCCTCCTGCCAGAAGGCAGAGGAGAAGACAGCCACGGCGTCGCGGCGTGCCACGCCGGCAGCTGCCTGCCTGGCTGCCTCCTCCTCCCCCTGGACGTCTCTCGCAGCGCCACGCCACCCCCTGAACCTCTCTCACTCTCTCCCTCGCACCACCCGAACGCGCCCGCCGCCGCCGATGTGCACCACCGCAGCAACCGCCTCCCCCTCGCTTCCCTGACTGGCTCAAGAGCTCTGCCTCGTCGCCCTAGACCTCTCCGCCGAGCCACGCAGCACCAGACGCCTCCAAACGCCGTCACCGTGGTCGTCTTCTACCTCGGGCATCCGAGATCGCCGGCGACCGCACCTCGTCTCCAGCCCATCCCCGAGCTGCTGAGACCGCCACATGACTCCCTGTGAGCTCCTGATTCTTTCCCCGTGCTCGCCCCCTCCGTTCCCGTCCCCTAGCTCCATCTTCCACCACGGCCGAAGCTCGCCGGCGCCGTGCCTCATCGCCGTCATGGCCAGAGCCACAGTGGCTTGAAGCCGGGCACACCACCGTGCTCCACACCTCACCAGGAGCACGTAGCACACACCAGCGCCTCCCCTAGCGCCCTGCATCGCCTAACCCGCCGTTGGCCGAACTCCGGCCGCCGCTCGACTTGACGCTGTCGTCGACTCCAGCCACCCCAGGTCCGGCTACTGCCACCAGGCGACGCTCTGCAACGCCAGCTACCCGTAGAGACCAACCGCGACTCAAACCGCGGCCTGTACGTGAAACCCGAGCAACTCCGGTGAGTTGCCGCCACGGTTTTGGTCGCCGGCGACTTAACTCTGGCCGTGCCGACGTGGCACCATCATTAGTGGCTAATGACGCCACTAAACTAACCCCTAGCTCACTGACGGATGGACCCCACACCTAATTAACCCCGGGTTTAGTTTCCTGTTTAGATTAGTGCTAACCCTATGGACCCCACGTGTCAGCTTTGACTTTGGTCAAGTCAATGTTGGCCGGTCCCACTTGCCATCCACCCAAACCAGCCTGAGACACTGACGTGTGGGTCCCAGCCGTCAGGTTTGACCTAGGCTGACGCCTTTGACCTGCTGATGTCACAGTGACGTAATGCTGACGCAATAATTCATTTTGTGGAATTAGTTAATTCTAAATAATTCAGAAAATTCCAGAAAATGCCCAAAACTTCTAAAAATCATAGAAAATCAACCGTAACTCCAAATGAAATAAATTATATATGAAAAAATTATCAGAAAAATTCAATCTACCATCTGTACTGGTTTCATGCATGTAAGAACACTTTAACCTTTCTGTTTAGGTGAAACAAGTTAATGCACTAATATGATTTCATGAAATGGGTTTGCATTTGAATCCATGGTTCAAATGGACTCATTCCAATCTGTTCTGGCTTGCATTAGCCCAAAACACATTCATGTTGCCATGTCATAGCATGCATCATATTGTTGCATTGCATTGATTATGTTCCCTCTTGTTTGCTGGTGTTTGTCCCCTCTCGATAGACGTGGTTCCGATGATGAGTTCGATGACACCGACAAAGAACTATATTATCTTCAGAAGTGCCAGGCAAGCAAAACCCCCTTGTTCATTTCGATACAATCCCACTCTCTCGCTCCTGCTCTCTTTTACTGCATTAGGACAACACATTTCCTCTGTTACTTGCTGCGGTAGTTGAACCCCTTATCCTCTGCATGACTTGTCATTGCCATAGTAAATAGATGAAACCCACTAGCATGAGTAGGAGTTGTTTGAGCCCTGATGTGCCTACTCATTCATGTTTGTTTGTCATGCCTGCTACTGCTTAGAGTTGAGTCAGTTCTGATTCATCGGGGATGAATCGGAGATGTGTGAACATGTCCTACTGTGTGTGAGCTAAGTGTGTGAACACGATTTGGTAAAGGTAGCGGTGAGAGGCCATGTAGGAGTACATGGTGGGTTGTCTCATTGAAGCCATCCTTAGGAACTGAGTTCTGTGTTTGTGATCCATGAAACAGTTACTACCACGCATTGGGCCCGAAACCAATGGACCCTCTCGGCTTCTTGATCACCCTTGTCCTCTGTCCAGGAGTTGCAACTAGTTTCTGGTGTTTATAGGATATGTGTTGGTGGCCGTGCGTAGCGCTGACCCTAGGGGTGGGCTATGATGCGGTAGATACACCGTGGCACGGTGTACCGGGCGCCCGTTTGGTGTCTCGGGAACCCTGTTCACATCGTTCGGGGCCGTATGTGGAAACCTTGGCCGGACTCCCTGCGGATGGAACCTAGATAGGCGATAAACCTGGACTAGAGACTTGAGTGTTTAGGTAGGCCGTGGCCGACACCCTCGTTGGGCTTCCGCTTGAAGGTTGCCGAGTACATGTCGTGTAAACGGCGGTAAGTGGTGAGAGTGTGTGTGAAGAAGTACACCCCTGCAGGGTTAACATCATCTATTCGAATAGCCGTGTCCGCGGTAATGGACTTCTGGGTTGCCTATAACAGTTCATAGACAAGTGAAAGTGGATACTCTAAAACTCGCAAGATAAGTGTGAGTGCTGTGGATGGCGTTCTCGTAGGGAGACGGGAGCGGATCCATAGTGGTGTATTGATATGGTGAATATGTGGACTCGTGTGTGCCACCACAAAAGAGTTACTCGAAGTCGTAGTTTAAGATAGCCACCGAGTCAAAGCTGGCTTGCTACAGTTAAACTCCACCATCCCCCTTGTTGATACTGATGCATATGTAGTTTAGTTCTGATGTAAGTCTTGCTGAGTACCTTTGTACTCATGTTTGTTTAATTTATGTCTTGCAGAGATATTTCAGTCTCGCTAGTAGATCCGCGTGGACTTCGACGTTTAGCTTGATACCTCAGCTACAATCTTGTGCCCTTGGCAGGATCTGGTAGATAGTCAGGCTCCTCAGCCTTCTTTATTTTTACTTGTCTGTACTCAAACAAGTTAAGCTTCCGCATGTGCTTTGACTTGTATGCTCTGAATGTTGGGTCATGAGACCCATGTTTGTAATATCTCGCTCCTCGGAGCCTAATGAATAAATACTTGAGTTGTAGAGTTATGTTGTGATGCCATGTTGTATTTACACATATCGAGCATATTGTGTGTATGATTGAAATGCTTGGTATGTGTGGGATCCGACAATCTAGTCGTTTATCCTTGGCAGCCTCTCTTATGGGGAAATGTAGTCTAGTGCTTCCATGAGCCATAGTAGTCCGCTACAGCCCGGTTCACCGGAGTCCTGTTAGCTCAGCACTACTGCTCAGGACACTTGACTGGCCGGCATGTGTTTCACTTCGTTCCTGTGTTTGTCCCTTCGGGGAAATGTCACGCGGTGACATCCGGAGTCCTGCCTAGCCTGCTACAGCCCGGGTTCCCGGAGTCCTGTTAGCCCAGTGCTACAGCCCGGATTCACACGCTGCTGACCGACATGCTCGATGTGATTCATGTATGCCTGTCCTCATAGGTTAGTGCCGCTTTGGGTTCACGACTAGCCATGTCGGCCCGGGTTCTCTGTCATATGGATGCTAGCGACACTATCATATACGTGAGCCAAAGGGCGCAAATGGTCCCGGGCCATGGTAAGGCGACACCCGTGGGAATACCGTGCGTGAGGCCGCAAAGTGATATGAGGTGTTATCGGCTAGATCGATGCGACTTGGAATCGGGGTCCTGACATGGCAGTGAGGCATGGACGGTGATAAGAGAAGAGGGCAAGCTTGTGTTTTGTGCTAGGCACACCTGGCTAGAGAGGCATATCGATCGATGTGTGTCGTAAAGAAGGAGCTGGGGGGCCTACACACGCTGTGGGTGAACGACCTAAAGTGAAAAGACGAATTTGCGCGATGGAGCTAGAGAATGCTAAGGGAGGGTTAGAGGGATGCGGGCGTCTGCATGCACGAGAGAAAGTTAGCGCTAGCTAGCTACAAAGATAAGAGGATTGTGTGGGTGTAAAAGACGAACAGAGGATCATACTTCATTATAAAAAGTGAATTCGGATATTTGAAGAATTTATCATAGTGTTTTAAACCGACGCATGTGTGAATATATATAACGGTGATACACGTGGTGTGGTTATGAACATGTTATACTACATATAATATATTTTATCTCTACTCTTATAAAAAACGGAGTTGTTGATGATGGTGCCATCCTGCAATATAGGCCGTCCAATTTATATCTAACGGATAGGATGGAATCTATGGCAATTTTGAAAAAACATACCCACACCCCTCTCCATATTTGCAAATTAGGCCTCCCCTTGATCATGTTGATGTTCTGTGGAACGCATGGGAATCTTACTAGTACTACGTATAACATATAGAACATTGATCATAATTTGGGCTAATGTGTGGCTTTTGCAGCTTAGGTCTAAATACTTGTCATAATGTAGGGGGCGGGACACTATACTATGTGTGATAAACACGGTGTACACGTATGGAACATGGTTTAGATTATGAATATATAGTTAGTACATCAAATGTACTATTATTTGGAATCAATATCAAGTGTATTCAAAAAATAGAATTCAAGTTCATGTAGTACACATAGTTCATATTTATCTCTATAGTAATCATGTGGTGTGTTATTAAGGTAATACACAAATGATGGTTGAAGTTGGCAACAATAATGATTGTAGATTGTTATTGAAATAGAGAAACGAATTCAAATTCAATTCGAATTGCAGCAGTAGTATAGACATTTGGAATGCACTAAAATGTTGGTATGAGTAGGTTACATGCATTATACAGTAAGCGGAAAAATTTAATTGGACATAACATGGATTCATACTACCGAATAGCATTTAATTGCACTAAATTGTTGGCATGAGTAGCTTTAAATAGCATTTTTATAGTAAAATGGGGCAAGACTCTCTCTTTGTGTGGTGTGAATAGTTTTTTTTGTTGTTTTTTTTGGTTGAGGGAAGTGCAAATTGATTTGGTATGTACAAGTACAATATTACACGTTAGGCTTGTCCCTAAAATTCAACCTGTGCCTTGTTATATCCCAAAAATTCAGATATCGTGCTCCCAAAACTGGTGCCTTCACAACCCGCGCCTTGCTATCTCGAAATTACAACGCGCGAGAAAACTCCCTCCAGCTGCCAAATCCCGACACGTGAAATCCCCCTTCTAACCCTGAGCCGAAAGGGCCGCTAGTTCAAATCGGTGTGGGGTACTTTTGTAACACACCCTACATTTTGGACAAGCGCGTCCCTAAGTCATGGTTCACCCCCTCCCATCGCCTCCTTTTTGCCATTCAAAATCCCAGGATGCCATAACCTCTTCGCTCCAGCCGCGAAACCCCACCCTCCTCTGTCCCCCACCTCACCGCTGCCTAGCCGGAGCCTCTTCCCTGACGACGTCGTCCACCGTAACAGCTCGACGTCCCTCGTCCACCTCCCCGGATGAGGATCTGTCGTCCATCTCATCGTCCCACCAGTTCAGCCGCCCCGTCCTCCACCTCCAAGGAGCTGCTCCGACGATTGCCTCGTCTATCGCGGCTGCTCCATCCCCACAGCACCACCTTAACCTGCTCCACCGGAACCACATCATCCTCACCGACTCGTCGGACGAAGCCGAGGCCTACTCGGCGCCACCAAAGAGGTTGTACACTCATCGCATCGCACCTTCTCCTTAGCTCGACCTCCCGGCGCCGACGGTGCTCTATCGCGCACCCCTAAGGAGCGGCTACCTTGAAGCCGGCGCCGCGGGCGACATCTCCATGGCGGCTCTCCCCCAGTGAGAGGCCCCTTCGGCGGCAGCGTCCATACCAGCCAGATCTACTGCTGCTGCTGCTCCGGCTCTCGCTCGCTCGCTCGTGCTGCTGCTGCTGCTCCGGCTCTCGCTCGATCGCCCGCTCGCCCAGCTGCTGCTGCTCCGGCTCTCGCTCGATCGCCCGCTCGCCCAGCTGCTGCTGCTCTGGCTCTCTCTCGCTCGCGATGCTGCTGTTGCTCTCCCCCTCGCTCGTGCTGCTGCTCTGCTCCGATTTAGCTACACTTCAGTCGATGAATCGACTTTTGGGTCAGTCGATTTTCAGGGGTGGGGGGAGGGGCTCACCGGAGTTAAGGAAGAACCACCCGCAGCGGGGACGGGGCTCGCCGGAGAGGTACCCCACTATCTATCTTAGGGTTCAGGGTGGGGGCGGGGGGCCAATAGGGCTGGACGCGGCGGCGGCGGACCGGCGGTGGGGAGTTATTTTGTGGCGGTGCTGGGGCCGGCGGTTCGGCCGGTGGTGGCTGGCGCCTCAGGAGGGTGCAGGTTGAAGATGAACTGCAGGCCCTCCCTAAAATACATGTCAAGTGCCTCTCTGCTACCATTGCGTTCAGTTTCGACAGTAACATTCAAATTCCACAGTAAATTTCAGTTTCGACAGTTAAGTTCAGAGTCAACAGTTTTTACCTCATCTGTTGTAGTCAGGTGGTTTTTGGTGATGTAAATTTTACATCTATTTTACATCATCTATTGGAGATGCTATTAGAATCCCACTTGAGATTGATGATGTCTGTCTTGTGCTGCTTCAGCCTTGACGTCTTACGGCTCACCGGGGCTGCTCCAACGACAGAACGATCCATCACAACAGATCAGTGCCCTGGACGCTGTCTAGAGATTCCTCAGATCTTCCTCCACACCTCCGATAGCCACCTCTGCCTCAACTGCTTCAGCGACCAACCCAATGATGCTGAGGTCGATATGGCTACGGCAAAGAGGTTGCATCACTTATTACTATACATTTATGTCGATCCATTAGGGCTATTTGGGTTCAACGGAAAAACATAGCAATAGGGAATTTTCCAATGGCACTCTACTATTCAATTATTCATGCATTTTGTTGAAAGGAATGAAGCAAAACATCCACCTGGGCCTACTTTTCAAAATCCTATGCATGCAAACAAGACCAAGTGCATTAGTGGCAGAATAACATTCTAACTGTACACGCTTTCATATGGTTTCACTTTATTTTGGCCATGTTTCTTTGCATTCCTCTGCTCTTCCAATTCCTGTAAACCAAACACTCAAGTTGACAGAAATCCTGTGTTTACAAATGCTCTGTTTACCATGTGCATTCCTATCCTATTCCGGTGTTTTTCCTATCCCTGTGTTTTTAGAATCATGCAAGCCAAATGAGCCCTTATAGAATTACTTCAGTTATAGGTAGGTGTCGAAGGGAACTTTGTGTGTTTTGTCCTGCTCCTGCCGCGATGTCGTCCACCTCAACTGAGCTACTCTATCGACTGAAACATCCACCAAACCAGACATCACGACTCCTGACCGTCTTTCGCCGCCTCAGATCTCCTTCCCTGCCGCCGGCACCCACCGCAACAGCATCACCATCATCGACTCAGCAGGTGAACCTGAGGAGTACACGGGTCCACAAGAGAGGTCGCACTCTTTTGTTTCTGCTTACGTTATGCATTGCTTAAAATTACCTGCTACTTTATCGTCCTGTTCACCTCTTGGACTCCAAGTCAGGTCCAAATTAATGTTCAAACTTGAGTTCTAAATTAGTTGTGTGGCATATATCGAGGAAGCAATGAATAGTATCTCTGTCTAATATCTGGTTCACCTATGGTATGCCTATGTTGTTCATCTTGGGTGGGAAACAAATAGTAAAGCAATCATCAGCCTGCTATCATTATTTTTGGATCCATCCACTGGTTGTTACCATCACTCTAAATTTCTGCATGCTCTCCTTACATAATCTCACCATATTTTTTTCGTATGCATGTCAGATATTGTACACAGTCATGCTGAACATGTAGAGAAAAAGAGAAGAGTTTTGTGCGACAATACAATGTCATGCAGACATCGCTCCATGGTGGGTTTGATGGCAAACCCTCCCCACCCCTCTCCAGATTGTAATCTAGAGGAAGATATCTGTTCTGAGGCGGATTCAGACGCCGCTGACCACTCCTATTTACCCCCCAAGGTGTTTGCTCTACCTTGGCATGATGATGTTAGTCATATCATGCATATGTTGCCTTGCAGTGCCTACTTTTGACATCATATATGTCATCTGCTTAGTTTAGACATGTTCTGTAATGCCACCTGTTTAGTTTCTATATCATATATGGGAATTGTGCAGTCTCATGTCTTTTAGCCATCCATAATATACGTGAAACGTGCAATGCCATCATGTTTAACCAGGCATCATATATTTGAATGATATCTTGCCCATCCTTTTCTTCATTAGATTTCCATTTGTTGACAATGTTTGACATTAAACTACTCTTCCTGTGAATCAGCCATTTGGGTGGGAGATTGAAAAATGTGGAGTGAAAACAAGGCCTTCAGTGCAGATAGTGCTACCTGTCGAAGCAGATCTCTTGTTGGGTCCCAATAGCTCCTCGGAGATGGATTCAGAGACAGATGACCAGTCCTATTCCCCCACCGAGGTGTATGCTCTAACTTGGCACGGTTATACTACTCATATCATGCATGTGGTGTCTTGCATTGCATAGATTAGACATCATACACACAATATTCAACACCATGTTCTTAGTTCAGACATCATATCTAATGCCCTCTATTTAGCATATAAATCACATATGTGAATTAAATGATGCAATCCTGATTACTTAGATAACATGTAGGTGAATTATGTCATGCGATCCTGTTTAGTTATTCATCATATCTTTGAATTATGTTATGCTATGCTATCCAGTTTAGATAGACATCATATATGTGAAATTATGTCATGCTATCTGTTTTAGTTAAACAATCTACATGTCAACTATTTCATGACCTCTTTTTTCCACACTATCTATTGCATCTGTCTCTCATACAATGTCTGTACATTCAACTATGTTTCCTGTTTATCAACCATTTGAATTAGAGCGGGTGATGCCAGTATCTAGCGGACTAAAAACACGGTCTTCAAATAAAACAGTGCTACCTCTTGGTGGAGATAGCACCCCGGTTGTACATGCACGAGAACCAGCCCTACCACACATAACCCAAACTCTCGCAGATTGTACCCCTACTGCGATGGACAGAGAACCAACTTCACTCAATCTAACCCCCACCCCAGCAGATAGTAACCCAGTTCATGTTGACACAACACCATCTCCACCACAGAGCTCCCAAACAAGAGCAGTTAGTAAGGCAGCTCTAGTGCCCAAAGGGCCAGTACTACCACGGTGAACCCCAACTCCACCAGTTAGTACGCCTATTCCTGTGGAGGAAGCACAACCAGCTAGTCGTAGTTTAGCATCTATCGCATTTGATGTTGTTAAATCGTATGTGCTTATCTTCCCATCTTGGAAATATTATACTGAAGATGAAGGAAAATGCTAGTTGCAGGTGTTTGTCTAGGAGTTATGTGTAAGTAATGTTATTCATGGCAGTTACTTTGCTTTGTCCCATACATCCTACCTCCATGATGGTTATAATACAGCAAATTTTCCCATTTTTCTCCATAGAGAAGGACCAATTTGGAAACTCGGGATGAGGTAACCTGTGCTAATACCTCTGCTATCTTAAAGAATGCTTGGTGGCAGTATCGGAATTACCTGAAGAAAACATACTTCATCGGCAAAGAAACTCATCAAATTCCCTTACGTTCTCCTGAGACACATTTACTGGACGATGACTGGGAACGCCTTGTTCTGTACTGGTCTCGAACCAAGAATGTGGTAAGGTATATGAGCTCATTTTCTATTTTTAAGTACTATATTCTTGCGTCTTACTATACTCTGTTCATGTAGAACAAGTGCCTAAGCCTGAAGAACAACTGTTCTAATTTAAGATTCCATTGCTATCATAGTTCAAAAAAGCGCTACGCGTTAATTGTGCGTTTTGCCACCGCCTTGCGCTTTACTGACCAAAGCACATGCTTATGCGCAGTTATGCACAGATTAAGCGTAGTTATGCGCAATGCGTTTCGCCAATGCCTAGAGCCTAGGCGTGCTTAAGCGCTTGCTTAGGCGCGCCTTTTTTTTAACTATGATTGCTATCGTGCATACTGTTTTGCTCTTGTATCACTGTATTTACTCATACAAACTTATTTTTAAATTGAAGGATCCAATCGAAACTTCAATGGCACAACAGGTATGTTCATGCATGTTTCTTTAACAGGTTTGCTCTTATCAATAGCTCTGTTGATTTCAGTTTCAATTGTGTATACAGTTGACTTCTCATATCATGCACATTACTAGCATCACAACAGAGCCAATAGTGTTGTTGTACATGTAGACCCGTGGTACCCATCTGAAATCTTGTTGTGCCGTGTAGTTTCCCACGCTTTGTATTCTTTCACTGTTGTTTTGTCTTGAACTGGTATGATTTGAACCATGTCTCTATTTTGATTTGGCAAGACAATGTAGTGACCATATGACATAGATATATTTTTGTTTGATGCTTTTATTATGTACTAGTACTTGGCAATAGAAGACTTGGTAGTCTAATCATGTCCACCTTACTAATGAACTGGTTCACCGAAATGAGTTTCATATACTAGTACATGCTAAACTGTTATGTGTCTGCTTGTTTCTTCTTTTATAATGCTGACAGAATATTGGGAAAGAGTGCCTTATTAAGCAATGGTAAAGGAAGTAATGCAAATAAGGTTCAGAATAGTGACACATCCTTGTTGGTCTCCAACAAAGCTAATAAAACAGCTAAGGAAGACTATCTCGAAGACAGCGAGACAACCCCAAAGTCATGTCTTGGTTTAGTGTTGGAGTTACTGGCCACTACCGCTTGCACAAGCTATTCAAACTCACTATCTGAATCAGTTCGGTTTCTTGAGTCTCAACTACAAGCTGAAAGACATCGATCAGTTGTGCTGCGACAAGAAGCGGAAGGACTGCGGAAGTCCCTGGAGCATTCAGATGCATACTTTCTGGTGCAACAGCAAGCGTTGGAGGATTTTAGCGCCAAACAGGACAAAGCTAATAAGCTTGCTAAGCTTATTGCCAGCATGGTGGATACCACGTTTCTTGAGCTCTTCTGAAGTTGTTTCAGTTATGCTCTTGTTTTGCTGCCGCGTTTATTTGCACTGGTGGCCAATTTTGATGGCCAGTGTATGTAATATGCTGCTTTGTTCCCTATATTTGCACTGGTGGCGAACTTTGATGCCCAGTGGATGTAATATGTGTAATAGCGGTAATAGGCTAGCGTTAATTGCTTGCTTATTTATTTCCTTATTGTCTTGTTTAGTTGTTTGCTTGTAGTCACTGCAGTTCTTTTTCTGTGTTTTTCTAGTGGCCACAAAAACCTATTTTTGGAAACTAGGCCAAAATAATCATGGCAACACACGGACTGTTGTAACCATGGGCCTCCTGTAGGCCGTATGATCCATGGGCCTTCTACGGGCCGTAGGATCCATTGGCCTTCTATACGGGCCGTAGGATCCATGGGCCTTCTACGGGCCGTACGATCCATGGGCCTTTTACGGGTCGTAGGATCCATGGGCCTTCTACGGGCCATACGATCCATGGGCCTTTTACGGGCCGTAGGATCCATGGGCCTTCTACGGGGCGTATCGTCATTTCGCCAATCATGGGCCGTACTATTCATGGACAATAACTGGCCATTTATTGGCCGCATTTGATAACTCTATGAAAACAGCCCAACGGGTTTTTTCGACATGAAAACGGCCCAACGTATTAACGGGCCACAAACGGGCCGACTGTAACCACGGGCTGAATTTGGCCCACAAGCAAAAAATGACAGTAACGGGCCGTAAGTAACCGAATGCTGGAAATGAGCCCAATAATAAATGGGCCCTGAGAAGGCCGAAAGATATCATGGGCTGGAAACGGCCCAACGGAATAATGGGACGTTAATGGGTAAAAAGTGATACACTGTTCATTACGGGTCAGTTTTACCATGGGCCGTTAAGGGGCCGAGGGTTACTAAGGGCCTCATATGGGCCGAAAGACGTCATGGGCCATACATGGGCCAGAAGTTAAAACGGGATGGAATTATATTGGATGGCCCAGATGACGCTACTGGGCCTAATTCGGATAGGCCATAAACGGGCCCTAGGATAGCGGGTTGTAAATGGGCTATATGCGAACAGGTCGTTAACAGGCTTGCTGTGGGCCGGCCCGCCACCTTTTGACCAAGTCAAACGGACCGGCCTTTTCACAGGAATGGGCCTCTGTTGGGTCGTGCCTCGTGTCGGCGTATCATAAGCGCTTTGGGTCCAATGAGTGGATGACATCTGTCCCAACGGTGAGCCGACACGTGTTTCCTCCAGCCAATGATGATTTTACACGTGGAAAATCCCCATTGGTCGGGGCCGTTAACGGGTTATCGGATCCAAAACTGGACCCGATAGCTTAACAGCGTTCCGTTACGGTGGATGCCACATGTCGGTCACCCTTGACGAAAGCACTTCTGTGACGCGCAATTTATCATCATGGAAGTGGACACTTCCGTGATGATAATTTTGGTAATGTCATGGAACACTTCTACGATAGCACAGGTATGACTATCTTGATTCTGTCATAAATTTGCATGGATGTACATGCATGACAGAAAACGTGACCTACTGTGACAAACATGGATCATCACGGAAGTGTATTTTTTTGTAGTGAAGTCTGTTGCTCGCTCCATTGTTCCGGAGAACGGAGTCTTAGTCATCTTGCCCATGAGGCATGGTTCGCAAGCATCAAGTGATTCCAAAAGTCCATCGGCATGGAGTTTCTTCATGCGCTTTACACCAATATGACCTAAATGGCAGTGCTGCAAATAAGTTGCACTATCATTATTAAACTTATATCTTTTGGCTTCAATACTATGAACATGTGTATCACTACTATCAAGATTTAGTAAAACAGACCACTCATCAAGGGTACATGACCATAAAAGATATTATTCATATAAATAGAACAACCATTAATCTCTGATTTAAATGAATAACTGTCTTGCCTCAAACAAGATCTAGATATAATGTTCATGCTCAACACTAGCACCAAATAACAATTATTTAGGTCTAAAACTAATTCCGAAGGTAGATGTAGAGGTAGCGTGCCGACGGCGATCACATCGACTTTGGAACCATTTCCCACGCGCATCGTCACCTCGTACTTAGCCAATCTTCGCTTAATCCGTAGCCCCTGTTTCGAGTTGCAAATATTAGCAACGGAACCAGTATCAAATACCCAGGTGCTACTGCGAGCATTAGTAAGGTACACATCAATAACATGTATATCAAATATACCTTTCACTTTGCCATCCTTCTTCTCCACCAAATACTTGGGGCGGTTCCGCTTCTAGTGACTAGTCCCTTTGCAGTAAAAGCACTCAGTCTCAGGCTTAGGTCCAGACTTGGGCTTCTTCACTTCAGCAGCAACTTGCTTGCCGTTCTTCTTGAAGTTCCCCTTCTTCCCTTTACCCTTTTTCTTGAAACTGGTGGTCTTGTTGACCATCAACACTTGATGCTCCTTCTTATTTTCTACCTCCACAGCCTTTAGCATTGCGAAGAGCTCAGGAATCGTCTTATCCATCCCTTGCATATTATAGTTCATCACGAAGCTCTTGTAGCTTGGTGGCAGTGATTGAAGAACTCTGTCAATGACACTATCATCAGGAAGATTAACTCCCAGCTGAGTCAAGTGGTTGTGGTACCCAGACATTCTGAGTATATGTTCACTGACAGAACTATTCTCCTCCATTTTGCAGTTGTAGAACTTATTGGAGACTTCATATCTCTCAATCCGGGCATTTGCTTGAAATATTAACTTCAACTCCTGAAACATATCATATGCTCCATGACGTTCAAAACGTCGTTGAAGTCCCGGTTCTAAGCCGTAAAGCATGGCACACTGAACTATCGAGTAGTCATCAGCTTTGCTCTACCAGGTGTTCATAAAATCTGGCGTTGCTCCTGCAGTGGGTTTGTCACCTAGCGGTGCTTCCAGGACATAATTCTTCTGTGCAGCAATGAGGATAATCCTCAAGTTACGGACCCAGTCCGTGTAATTGCTACCATCATCTTTCAACTTAGCTTTCTCTAGGAACGCATTAAAATTCAACGGAATAACAACACGGGCCATATATCTACAACAACATAGACATGCAAAATACTATCAGGTACTAAGTTCATGATAAATTAAAGTTCAATTAATCATATTACTTAAGAACTCCCACTTAGATAGACATCCCTATAATCATTTAAGTGATCACGTGATCCATATCAACTAAACCATGTCCGGTCATCACGTGAGATGGAGTAGTTTTCAATGGTGAGCATCACTATGTTGATCATATCTACTATATGATTCATGCTTGACCTTTCGGTCTCAGTGTTCCGAGGCCATATCTGCATATGCTAGGCTCGTCAAGTTTGACCCGAGTATTCCGCGTGCGCAAAACTGGCTTGCACCCGTTGTATGTGAACGTAGAGCTTATCACACCCGATCATCACGTGGTGTCTCATCACGACGAACTATAGCAATGGTGCATACTCAGGGAGAACACTTATACCTTGAAATTTAGTGAGAGATCATCTTATAATTCTACCGCCGAACTAAGCAAAATAAGATGCATAAAGGATAAACATCACATGCAATCAATATAAGTGATATGATATGGCCATCATCATCTTGTGCCTTTGATCTCCATCTCCAAAGCACCTTAATGATCACCATCGTCACTGGCTTGACACCTTGATCTCCATCGAAGCATCGTTGTTGTCTCACCAACTATTGCTTCTACGACTATTGCTACCGCTTAGTGATAAAGTAAAGCAATTACATGGCGATAACATTTCATACAATAAAGCGACAACCATATGGCTCCTGCCAGTTGCCGATAACTCTATTACAAAACATGATCATCTCATACAATAAAATTTAGCATCAAGTCTTGACCATATCACATCACAACATGCCCTGCAAAAACAAGTTAGACGTCCTCTACTTTGTTGTTGCAAGTTTTACGTGGCTGCTACGGCCTTAGCAAGAACCGTTCTTACCTACGCATCAAAAACCACAACGTGGTATAGTGATTGCTTTTTAATCTTCAGAAAGAACCATGTTCATTGAATCCGATTCAACTAAAGTTGGAGAAACATACACCCACGAGCCACATGTGTGAGAAGCACGTCGGTTAAACCAGTCTCGCGTAAGCGTACACGTAATGTCGGTCTGAGTCGCTTCATCCAACAATACTGCTGAATCAAGAATCAACTAGTGAAGGCAAGCAATATGTATATACCCACGCCCACAACTCCTTTGTGTTCTACTCGTGCATATAACATCTACGCATAAATCTGTCTCTGATACCACTGTTGGGGAACGCAGTAATTTCAAAAAAAATCCTACGCACACGCAGCATCCATCTAGGTGATGCATAGCAACGAGAGGGGATAGAGTGTTGCCTACGTACCCTCGTAGACCGTAAGCGGAAGCGTTATGACAATGCGGTTGATGTAGTCGAACGTCTTCACGATCCGACCGATCCTAGCACCGAAGGTATGGCACCTCCGTGGTCTGCACACGTTCATCTTGGTGACATCCCACGAACTCTAGATCCAGCTGAGTGTCAAGGCAGAGTTTCGTCGGCACGACGGCATGATGACGGTGATGATGAAGCTACCGGAACAGGGCTTCGCCTAAGCACTGCAACGATATGACCGGGGTGGATTATAGTGGAGGGGGGCACCGCACACGGCTAAGACAATTGTCAACTTATGTGTCTATGGGGTGCCCCCTCCCCCGTATATAAAGGAGTGGAGGAGGCGGGAGGGTCGGCCCACTATGGCGCGCCCGGGAGGAGTCCTACTCCCACCGGGAGTAGGACCCCTCCCCCCCTTTCCTAGTTGGACTAGGAGAGGAAGGAAGGGGAACGAAGGAGGAAGGAAAGGGGGGCCGCCCCCCACCCAATTCGGATTGGGCTTGGGGGGCGCCCCCTCCTAGGCTTCCTTCTCCTCTCTTCCACTATGGCCCAATAAGGCCCATATACCTCCCGGAGGGTTCCGGTAACCTCCCGGTACTCCGGTATATGCCCGAACTCACCCGGAACCATTCCGATGTCCAAACATAGGCTTCCATTATATCGATCTTTATGTCTCGACCATTCTGAGACTCCTCGTCATGTCCGTGATCATATCCGGGACTCCAAACTACCTTCGGTACATCAAAACACATAAATCATAATACCGATCGTCACCGAACGTTAAGCATGCGGACCCTACGGGTTCGAGAAATATGTAGACATGACCGAGACTCATCTCCGATCAATAACCAATAGGGAACCTAGATGCTCATATTGATTCCTACATATTCTACGAAGATCTTTATCGGTCAAACCGCATAACAACATACGTTGTTCCCTTTGTCATCGGTATGTTACTTGCCCGAGATTCGATCGTCGGTATCTCAATACCTAGTTCAATCTCGTTATGGGCAAGTCTCTTTACTCGTTCCGTAATGCAACATTCCGTGACTAACGCATTAGTCACATTTCTTGCAAGGCTTATAGTGATGTGCATTACCGAGAGGGCCCAGAGATACCTCTCCGATACACGGAGTGACAAATCCTAATCTTGATCTATGCCAACTCAACAAACACCATCAGAGACACCTGTAAAGCATCTTTATAGTCACCCAGTTACGTTGTGACATTTGATAGCACACTAAGTGTTCCTCCGGTATTCGGGAGTTACATAATCTCATAGTCACAGGAACATGTATAAGTTATGGAGAAAGCAATAGCAGTAAACTAAACGATCATCGTGCTAAGCTAACGGATGGGTCAAGTCAATCACATCATTCTCTAATGATGTGATCCCGTTTATTAAATGACAACTCTTTGTCCATGGCTAGGAAACTTAACCATCTTTGATCAACGAGCTAGTCAAGTAGAGGCATACTAGTGACACCCTGTTTGTCTATGTATTCACACATGTACTAAATTTCCGGTTAATAAAATTCTAGCATGAATAATAAACATTTATCATGATATAAGGAAATATAAATAACAACTTTATTATTGCCTCTAGGTCATATTTCCTTCAAATCTTTCAGCTACCCCACGCACCGTCTATAGTATACATCAGAGCTTCAAAAATCTTATATGTCTCTCAGATGAAACACGGAACTAATGTGAGATCTCATCTGACAGAAAAACGGCTGTCATGAGAAAAAAGCAAGAAACCTAACATCCCAGTTTCAAGTTGATCCAGAAGTCAATCAGGAAACGCGCTGACCTAAGTAAGTAGGATGCAATAAGAACCATGGTCCCTACTCCCTAGTACAGCAAGGAGAGGAACACCACATGCAAAAGCCATTGTGACGGCGGTGAGCAACAACGTCAGAGTGACCCACAACATTTTCATTTGATTCGCAGTGTGATGTGGACACATCAACACCTTGTAGATTTGTTTTTCGCATTTTTCACTTGCTAAATAACCTGCTCGATAGGATGCGGTTATTTTAAATAGTTAAAGTAACATCATTCATACGATTAAAAAGTACATAGACACATATATATATTGAGTTTAGGCATAAATTTAGTTAAACGAGACACAAGAGCAAACACATACGAACTTGTCCGGTAACCATTGGATACCGACAGATTCAGCTTGAAAAAAAGGTAAGAAACCCAACAGTGTGTGCCTGATTCGTCTTGCACAGAACCTGCGTTTTTTCGTGGGCACAAAGAACAACATCAGTAAACAAAACAAATTCCAAAGTTGGAGGAAGGATTGGGGGAAGAGGAGATGTAGGAAGGAGGAAGAATTGGAGCGAATTGGAGACATGAGAATAACATATCGTTGCTTGAGATTGGTTTTCGGGAGTGAGGAGAGTGGGGAACGAGCAACAACACAGTTGGGATGATATAGGCATGTATAAGTTGAATGAAAATTATGAATCACCAATTGTAACTGACCTACAATAACTAGCAGTCCGCACATTGACCGGTAGTGATGGTTGATTAAACTCTCAATCAATCATCGTCAGTTGACAATAGAACTTCAAAGGACGGATGCATGTTTTCTGCCACAGACCATCCTCCCACGCTGTGCAACCGAACGGATCGAGCCAACCCAGTGCCCCATCGCCCGGCGAGGCGCGTCACGAACCAGCGTGGTCGCCATGGATCGTTGCTCTAGCCCGACATCGGTCGTCACCTAGGCCGATCGCATCTGGAGAGAGCCGCTGGGCAAAGGGATGGGAGGCACCCGACTCTACCGATTGAGATAATGTATTTACTTTTTTTGGAAAAAGGCACTTATGCTGCTATTGGCCCGAAAGAGAGCAACGACCCATTAGGCCGAAGTTTACCACATAGGCCGAAAAATGCGACCAAAGCAGCGGCCCATAACACTTGGCAGACGTTAACAACGAACTGAGACTGAATAGGGGTGATCCAGAGCATATTTAACGATCATAAATGCATTGAACTAAGGATCCAATGGGTGAAAACGCTAATGGCTTGAGAGAGCAGAAAAAGTGCTCAGTTATAATGTATCTAAATGGGTTTCTCTACCTTTTTATCGGTTTTCTTTTAGTTTTTTAGTTTTAGTTTTACCTTTTTCATATTTTTCTTTTATTGTAATTTGTTTTTTCTTCTTCTAAATTCTTGTTGACTTTTTTCAAATGCATGTTGAACATTTTTTCAAATACGCATTGAATAATTTTGATACACATAAAAAAAAATAGATACGTGTTGAACATTTGCCAAATGCATGTTGACCATTTTTTCAATATATAGTGGATATTTTATAAAATACCCGTTGAAAATTTTTAAATGCTGATTAATTTTTCTAATACACTGTGCATATTTTGTAAGAAATGTCATTAATTTTTTTGTAAAACATGCAAAATGTTTCTTAATTGTTCATGAACCTTTTTTATAAAACAGCACAAACATTTATTATGTGTTATGCATTTCAAAAAATTGCATGAACATATTTTTACTTTTTATGATTTTTTAGAAAAAGTGTTATCATCGTATTTTAAATGCTTGAGCATTTTAAAAACGGCATGAACAATTTTTTAGTTCTATGAATAGTTTTTTCGCAATTTATATTTTCATTGATATTTATGGAAATTTGATGAACATATTTTCAAAATGTGTGAACGTTTTTAATGGCATGAAGAATTTTTTTAATGGTGTGGATAAATTTTTACATTTAATAAGCATTGTTTCCACACACATCGAATGTTTAATTTTTATGTATAATCATTTTTATTGAATATGTAGATAGAGAGAGTAATTTATAACATTAAAAAAGGGCCTTGGAGCGACTCCATGCACATGCTGCCGTATTTGCTCCATGGGTCTTGCCCTACGTGGCTCTATGCTGCTGCTGCTGCATCATCGAAATTGATTGGCATTGGGTTAGTCGATTTGGTAATCAATGACATATTAGAAATTGGCTGACCAAATCATAAAACTAGGCAACTTCCCCTTCTTCTCACTGGTGAGTGGCTTCCCCTGCCAGTGTCAACCACTAGAAGCAAAATATTTTCCATGTATTTTGAGAATACTACAGTTTCTTGGAATACCATGGTTTTAATTATTGTGAGCTGTTTGGCAGCAACAAAATCAAAACCATGGTATTTTCTCTGCAGATAAAACAGAGAACGCAAAAAGAACGAGTGTTATCTTCGACTCACTCCAAACTCGTCACCACCACCTGTCGTCTTGGTCGGCGGTCATGGACAAATAAAAAAACAACAAAGGGGAGGAAAATGGTTAGTACACTGTCCTTCATTGCATCCTCCTGCTTGCTGCTTCCGATTTTCCCTACTAAGTCATCTCATCCCAATTTGTGTTCCCTACATTATCAAACCGTCATCTAGCGAAGGTGTGTGGGGGATTTGGTTTTGTTTTTGCTATGTACGTTGGACTTGCCAGGTCGAGATGGACTGGTCATGTCCTTGTTGCACATAATGACATGTGTGGTAGTCGACAACCAACTCTCTTTTATCAGTGTAACATCGAGCTTGTGTATGGTGTGTTCATATTTACTGTTCAGCTAGTGCATGGTCGTACTAGTTTGTGCATGGCCGTTCATCAACTTGCAACTTCTAGCAAGCTAGAAATGAGCGTGTTTGTAACTGCAACGCATACAGGCTTTTGCCAAACATGTCCACGGTATTCTCAATACTTCAAAATTTGTTGTAATGTCAAAATTGTGGTATTTTATACCTACTTGTTAAATACCTATTTGGTATTCTATGCCAAATAGCAGCGGTCCTTCAAATCAACTATAACGAGGGTATAACCGGCTATTTCATAACTTTTTCTGACAATTGTACAGAAACCTATAGGCTATCATTTAGCGGCACCCTGCTCAAAGCCTCAAACTGCTATAGCGTGGGCTATAGCCGGCTATTTAAAAAATTAACAAATACAAGCATTTTCGAACTTTTAGTGCCCCAAAAATTGTAATTATCTATACAAAGCTAAATCAATTGTTCGGAGAACATATATTTTCACACTGAGAATGTACGTGGCAGCTACACCTTCTTTGCTGCGGATAGACATAAACAAATACAGTACTGTGCACGAAACATACAGGGCAAATATGGAACATCTAAACCACGAAAAACAACGTGCAGAGAGGTCGAACAGCGCATGCATGCATGCACGAGCGGTCGCTGGCCTGAGAATCACATGACGGTGCACGCACTGGGCGGGTACTCCTCGTAGATGAACCTCCCCTCCTGCACGATCCGGCAGCCCTTGCACCCTCTGCACGACGACGCCGGCCCGCCGCAGCCCATCGGCGGGGGCTGCATCATCTGCAGCGGCGTCGGCATCGCCGGCGGCCATGCCCCGTACGCGCCGCCGCCTCCGCCGCCGCACGAGCCGCACCCTCCTCCGCAGTACGCCGGGCCTCTGCACGGCTGCCTCTTCGGGGTCGCCGGCGCCGCCCAGGGCGGGTGCTGAGGGTGGTGGGGGGCGGGGTACGCCGGCATCTGCGGCGGCTCGCACGGCCACTGCGGCTGCTGGGGCTGCGGGTACTGGTGCACGCCTCCCCAGTGGCTCGGGTCGCTGCACGGCCACGGGTAGCAGAGGTTACAGATCTGCGTGAACTGCAGGTTCACAGTCGTCGACGGCGCGGCCGGTTTGGTCTCCTCCTTGGGCTTGGGCTTCTCCTTCGGCTTCTTATCGTCTGGCTTCTTCTCGTCGGGTTTCTTCTTTTCCTCCGGCTTCTTCTCGTCGAGCTTCTTCTTCTCATCCGGCTTCTTCTCGTCCGGTTTCTTGCAGCAGCACTTGCAGCCATCGGCGGCCGGCTTCTTCTCCTCGGGTTTCTTCTCCTCTGGCTTCTTCTCCTCCGGCTTCTTGGCATCGGGCTTCTTCTTTTCGACGATCTTGATATCCTTGATCGCCTTGCAGGCCTTGCATCGCAGCTTCTTCGACAGCTTCGCCGTGTCGAATGGGCCAGAGATAGTCACCGTGTTCTTCTTCGTGTCGAAAATGATGGTCCTGATCTTCTCCTTCTCTGATCCATCAAAGTTAATTGCATCGAAGACAATAAGCAAAACATAAAATGATTCCACTTCTTATTACAGGGTTAATTTGACAAAATTAAATCGAGTGCTTGACTATTGTATTGTACTAGGTACCTTGGAGTTTGCCTAGCACTTTCTGAATCTTCTTGTAGCATTTCTCGCATTCGAGGTTGGCTTCAATGATCAACGTGGATACCTGGTGGATACACGCATCGCAGGAGAATCAACACAAAGAGCTCACAGCACCATCACTACAACTTCCAAATTAACCATGCACGCATGCATGCATGCAAAATTGAACGCAAGCATGCAGGAAACATGACACTCACCTTCTCTGCCATGGCTGGAGCTGAGGCGAACTCCAACGAACGTTTAATCGCAGGGTTGCCGCAAAAGGAAGAGAGAATATATATAGGGGACTCGTCCTATAATCCAGTGTTGCTGCAGCACGCTTGTGGTCACGGCGAGATGGCGTGGCAGTGGTTACAGATCTGCATGACCCGTCACACGCTAGTCCAGGCCAAAAACTACGATTTTTTAGCCAGGCATAATCGAATAGGAGCGCCACATTTGCGCACCCACCGTATATTGCACCCCAGGAAAAGAACAAAAATATAATTGCATGCACAGCGCCGGCATAGCCGGTGAAGGGGGAATATGGCATCACATGAGCGTGATGAAGACCTAATCTGTAGTTTAAGCATAAGATTCGCGGCAACAACCTTTCCCCGCCATGATCACCACGGAGCATGAGCTAGCCCGAACATGGGACAAATAAGTCGCCGTAGTTGGTCCGGACACTGCTGGCACTACGCCTGGGCATGTTGCCAAAACGCCACGAGTCGAACCTTCTCACGGCTTGTTTCCCGTACCGGGGTATAGAAAACGCGCATGTCGGCCGCACCGAGCCGTCCTCACGTATGTACATGGAGGATGGAACCAGATGACGATTTGGAGCTGGAATTTAGTCTATTATGAGCAGCCCAATAATTATTTCAGAAATTCCTAATAAATTCTAGAAGCACATTTAGCCCATTTATGTAAGTCAAGGGATACTACTAAAGTTTAGTCCCACATTACTAGTTTAATGGGAGTTGGACCTCCTTATAAAGGAGGTTCTTTCCCCACTTGTACGAGTATGAGAACAAGAGGGATATCCACGCGCGCTCCTCCTCCGCCGCCCGCCTCGTCACGGGTTGCGGGAGTGAGCGGAGTCCTGTACGGGAGAAGGGTGATAAGGTTTTTGAGGAGCGCTCTACGCGACTACTGGCTTCTTCATCACGGGCTCCGTCGACTAACTCAGCAACGACATGGCTGGAGAGGATGTCGACCCCAAGTCCAGTGATTCTGCTGCTGTTGTCCTGTATGTGTTTTTCTTCTTTCTGTCAGATGTCCTGTCACAGTTTCTCGTACTAGTTCTTGCCCTACATGTGTTAGGTTCTACTCCATATATGCAACATGATCTAGTGTCTGTCCTAGATGTGTTCAGTTCAAGTTCACATATGCAGATGCTATTTACTTTCTCTCCGTCAGATTGCATGACTTGATTTATCGCAGCTATATTACTCATGCTTTATCTAATATTTTTGTTAATAAAATCATTTGGTAAATTGCTCATATTTCCAACAATCCAAAAACTTTATAATAGGCAATTTACCCCGAGTGATTTTGCTGCTTCAATGAAACCTCCTATGTTTGAGGGTATCCACTATAAGAGGTGGCGCGTGCGAGCAGTCTTATGGTTTCAAACCATGAGTTGCTATGACGCCACTCCCGGCAAACCTGAAGGAGAGCTTGATGCTCAACAGGCACAAGCTTTTTAAAAAATGGATACTCTGTTTAAGGCTGCCCTCTTGAGTGTTCTTGGTGAGAACACAGTTGATGCTTATGCGTCAATTGATAATGGAAAAAATATGTGGGATGCACTCGAGGCCAAGTTTGGGGTCTCGGATGCTGGCACTGAGCTGTACATCATGGAGCAATTCTATGATTACAGGATGACTGAAGAGCGCTCCGTGGTTGAGCAAGCTCATGAGATACAGTCATTTGCTAGAGAACCTGAGCACTTCAGTTGTATGCTACCGAACAAGTTTGTTGCCGGAGGTATCATCACTAAGCTTCCTCCTTCATGGAGGAACTTTGCTACCTTGCTGAAGCATAAGAGGCAGGAGTTTTCCGTCTCGGATCTCATTGGCACTCTTGATGTGGAAGAAAAGGCGAGAGCAAAGGACACACGTGCTCGAGGTATTGAGGGAGGATCTAGTGCCAATGTGGTATAGAAGCAGAACTTCCAACCCCACAAGTTCAAGAACAAGGGCAAGTTTGATGGAAAAATAAAGTTTGATGGGAAGAACAAGGTTGTGCAACACACGAACTTCAAGAAGAAGAATGGCAAGAAGAAAGGTGCTTGTCATGTGTGTGGGGATCCTGATCATTGGGCTCCTAGTTGCCCTAATCGCTATGACAAGCGTCATCCTGGGAAAGGCGGCAAGACCGCTAATGTTGTCATTGGAGACACTGACATGAAGGATGTTGGGTATGGTATATTCCCCATTATTCTTTCAGTATGTCATTCTCCTAACTGGTTGATTGACACGGGTGCTAATGTGCATGTATGCGGTGATATTTCCATGTTTTCGTGTTATCAGACCGCAGGGACTTCAACCGTGCTGATGGGCAACGGTTCAAGTGCTTCTGTTTGTGGTGTTGGCACGGTCGATCTGAAATTTACTTCGGGGAAGATCGTGCGGCTGAAGAACATACATTATGTCCCCTCCGTCAATAAAAATCTTGTTAGTGGATCTCTTCTGTGTAGAGATGGCTAGAAGCTTGTCTTTGAGTCGAATAAATTTGTAATATCCAAGTATGGAACCTTTGTTGGTAAAGGCTATGAGTCAGGAGGCTTGTTTCATTTATCCTTATCAGACGTTTGCAATAAAGTTGTTAATCATATTTGCAACAATAGTGAATCCAATGTGTGGCATTCACGTCTTTGTCATGTTAACTTTGGTTGCATGTCGCGACTAGCGAAGTTGAACTTAATCCCTAGTTTCACCACCGTCAAGGGATCTAAGTGTCAAGTGTGTGTGCAAGCTAAGCAACCTCGTAAGTCTCACACGACTGCGGAAATAAGAAATCTTGCACCACTAGAGCTCATACATTCAGATCTATGTGAAATGAATGGTGTGTTGACAAAAGGTGGAAAGAAATATTTCATGACGTTAATTGATGACTCCACTAGATACTGCCGTGTGTATCTTCTGAAATCTAAGGATGAGGTTTTGAACTTTTACAAGATTTATAAAGTTGAAGTGGAAAACCAACTTGATCGAAAAATCAAGAGGCTTAGGTCCGATCGTGGTGGAGAGTATTTTTCCAATGAATTTGATGCTTTTTGTGTGGAACATGGTATAATCCATGAGAGGACGCCTCCCTATTCACCTCAGTCAAATGAGGTGTCCGAAAGAAAGAACCGTACTCTAACAGATTTGGTTAACGCCATGTTAGACACTTCGGGTCTCTCCAAGGCATGGTGGGGGGAGGCGACATTGACTGCATGTCATGTCCTAAACCGAGTTCCCACAAAGAACAAAGAGATAACTCCATTCGAGGAATGGGAGAAGAAAAGGTTAAAACTCTTTTATCTACGAACATGGGGTTGTTTGGCGAAAGTCAATGTTCCAATTCCAAAGAAGCGGAAGCTTGGACCAAAGACCGTGGATTGTGTTTTCCTGGGATATGCTTTTCATAGCATTGGCTATAGATTCTTGGTCGTAAAATCTGAGGTACCTGACTTACATGTCGGTACGATCATGGAGTCGAATGATGCGACTTTCTTTGAAGATATCTTTCCCAAGAAGGATATGGCTACCTCATCTAATCAGGAGATGCCTAGTTCATCGAATCAGGAACCAGTTACAATTACCGAACCTACCATTTCGATGGAACACTCTGAAAGTCCTGTGGAGGAGAGCAATGAAGTTCCTACTAGGAGCAAGAGACAGAGGACTGCAAAGTCTTTTGGTGATGATTTTCTTGTGTATCTCATAGATGACACTCCCAGTTTTATTTCAGAGGCCTATGCATCTGAAGATGCTGACTACTGGAAGGAAGCGGTTCGTAGCGAGATGGATTCCATCTTGGCGAATGAAACCTAGGAGATAACTGATCGTCCTTATGGGTGCAAACCTATAGGATGCAAGTGGGTATTCAAGAAGAAGGTTAGGCCTGATGGTATTATTGAAAAGCACAAGGCTCGGCTCGTGGCTAAGGGTTATACCCAAAAGGAAGGTGAAGACTTTTTGATACTTACTCACCTGTGGCTCGACTGACCACTATTCGAGTTCTATTTTCACTAGCTGCCTCGCATGGTCTTCTCGTTCATCAAATGGATGTTAAGTCTGCTTTCCTAAATGGAGAGTTGGACGAGGAAATTTATATGGAACAACCAGATGGGTTTGTACTAGATGGTCAGGAAGGAAAAGTGTGCAAGTTGTTGAAGTCTTTGTATGGACTTAAGCAAGCACCCAAACAGTGGCATGAGAAGTTTGAAAGAACTTTAACAGCTGCAGGCTTTGTTGTGAACGAAGCTGACAAATGTGTGTACTATCCCCATGGTGGGGGCGAGGGAGTTATCATGTGCTTGTATGTTGATGACATACTGATTTTCAGAACAAATCTGAATGTTATTAAAGAGGTCAAGGATTTCCTATCTTGTTGTTTTGAGATGAAGGATTTAGGAGTGGCTGATGTCATTCTGAACATCAAGTTGTTGAGAGACGATGATGGTGGGATTACATTGCTTCAATCTCACTATGTGGAAAAGATCTTGAGTCGCTTTGGCTATAGTGACTGCATGCCCTCTCCAACACCATATAATGCGAGTGTGTTACTTCGAAAGAATCGAAGAATTGCTAGAGATCAATTGAAATATTCTCAGATTATTGGCTCGTTTATGTACTTAGCAAGTGCTACAAGACCTGACATCTCTTTTGCTATTAGCAAACTGAGTCGGTTTGTCTCAAAACCAGGAGATGTGAATTAGAAAGCTCTAGAGAGAGTTTTGCGTTATTTGAAAGGCACTGCAAATAATGGAATTCACTACACTAGGCATTCAAAGGTGCTTGAAGGGCATAGTGACTCAAACTGGATCTCAGATGCTAATGAGAAAAAGGCCACGAGCGGTTATGTATTCACTCATGGAGGTGGCGCTGTTTCTTGAAAGTCTTGCAAGCAGACCATCTTAACGAGGTCAACAATGGAAGCAGAACTCACAGCACTAGATACAGTTACGGTTGAAGCAGATTGGCTTCGCTGGCTCTTAAATGACTTGCCGGTTGTTGAGAAACCTGTACCGGGTGTCCTTATGAACTGCGACAATCAAATTGTGATCACTAAAGTGAGCAGCTCAAAGGATAACATGAAGTCATCAAGACATGTTCAGAGAAGGTTAAAGTCTGTTAGGAAAATGAAAAACTCCGGAGTTATTGCGTTGGATTATATCCAAACGTCTAAAAATCTGGCAGATCCTTTTACCAAGGGTCTATCACGTAATGTGATAGATAATGCATCGAGGAAGATGGGTATGAGACCCACAATATGAGTTATTCACAGTGGTAACCTATTCTTTGTGATCGGAGATCCCGTGAATTAGATGTGAAAGACAAGCTGTTGGTCAACTGAGAGGAGAGTATCCTTACTATTCAAAATACCACTCCATGAAGATGCAATACTCTCCTAATCTGCATGGCAGGTTGATATATATCTTAATGTGTTCTAAGTGGCTTATTTAAGTAGAGATGTTATCCTGCAGAATATCTTTTGAAGAACACACCTATATGAGTCTAATTGTCAAACGTCGCAATCTATGAGAGTAAGGTTCTCTCTAGTAAACTCATGAAAGGTCATGGAGTATGACGCATAAGCTCCACCCACGGGGAAGACCCACGGTAGCCACGTATCGGTCAAGGCTTTATGTGAAGCTAGATTCGCAGAAAACTTGCAATTCAAGGCCCACTCCACTGTTCAAGTTGCTTACTAGTGTAGCATAGAGTTCTAGGTGGAAGTTCAACTTAACAGTCTCGACTGCAGTATCGGTATATAAAATAGTGTTTTGGAACCAAAGGCAAATTTCTGTGTGCCTCTGGGATCTGGTGGGGGATTGCTGGAATTTAGTTTATTTTGAGCAGCCCAATAACTATTTCGGAAATTCCTAATAAATTCTAGAGGTCCACTTAGCCCATTTGTGCAACGCAAGGGATACTACTAAAGTTTAGTCCCACATTGCTAGTTTAGTGGGAGTTGGACCTCCTTATAAGGGAGGTTCTTTTCTCACTTGTACGAGCATGAGAACAAGAGGGATATCCACGCGCGCTCCTCCTCCGCCGCCCGCCTCGCCGCGCCACGGGTTGCGGGTTGCGGGAATGAGCCGAGCCGATATCTAAATTTTTGCCACGCACTACGGGTATACGAAAGGGCACACAGAAGCTGAAAAGCTTTTTGCAAAAGTGGAGTTCGAATGCGAACGGTGCAGCCCTTCGGCTGCTGGCTGTTCGCTTCGTCTCTGTCTCTTCGTTTCGCCTCCCGTCGTTGCCCTCTCGCCTCCTTCTCTTGCGCCTATAAAAGGGAGGTCGCTCCTTCCAGAGAGACGCACCAGAACTACTCCTTCCCTCGCCATCGGTTACATCTCTGAGCTTCTGTTGTCTTCCTCATCCCGGCTTGCGGCATGCACCGCACGTCGGGACAGTAGGCCTCCGAGACCGCACCTTTTGAGTCCTGTACGGGAGAAGGGTGATATGGTTTTTGGGGAGCGCTCTGCGCGACTACTGGCTTCTTCATCACGGACTCCGACAACTACTTCCCCGATGACAACTTCTTCCCCGACGCCGACTACCTCAGCAACGACATGGCTGGAGAGGATGTCGACCCCAAGTCCAGTGCTTCTGCTGCTGCTGATGCCCCGTATGTGTTCTTCTTCTTTCTGTCAGATGTCCTGCCACAGTTTCTCGTACTAGTTCTTGCCCTACATGTGTTAGGTTCTACTCCATATATTGAAGGAAATATGCCCTAGAGGCAATAATAAAGTTATTATTTATTTCCTTATATCATGATAAATGTTTATTATTCATGCTAGAATTGTATTAACCGGAAACATAATACATGTGTGAATACATAGACAAACAGAGTGTCACTAGTATGCCTCTACTTGGCTAGCTCGTTAATCAAAGATGGTTATGTTTCCTAACCATGAACAAAGAGTTGTTATTTGATTAACGAGGTCACATCATTAGTTGAATGATCTGATTGACATGACCCATTCCATTAGCTTAGCACCCGATCGTTTAGTATGTTGCTGTTGCTTTCTTCATGACTTATACATGTTCCTATGACTATGAGATTATGCAACTCCCGTTTGCCGGAGGAACACTTTGTGTGCTACCAAACGTCACAACATAAATGGGTGTTTATAAAGGAGCTCTACAGGTGTCTCCAATGGTAGATGTTGGGTTGGCGTATTTCGAGAATAGGATTTGTCACTCCGATTGTCGGAGAGGTATCTCTGGGCCCTCTCGGTAATGCACATCACATAAGCCTTGCAAGCATTGCAACTAATGAGTTAGTTGCGGGATGATGTATTACGGAACGAGTAAAGAGACTTGCCGGTAATGAGATTGAACTAGGTATTGGATACCGACGATCGAATCTCGGGCAAGTAACATACCGATGACAAAGGGAACAACGTATGTTGTTATGCGGTCTGACCGATAAAGATCTTCATAGAATATGTAGGAGCCAATATGGGCATCCAGGTCCCGCTATTGGTTATTGACCGGAGACGTGTCTCGGTCATGTCTACATTGTTCTCGAACCGTAGGGTCCGCACGCTTAAAGTTACGATGACAATTATTATGAGTTTATGCATTTTGATGTACCGAAGTTAGTTCGGAGTCCCGGATGTGATCACGGACATGACGAGGAGTCTCGAAATGATCGAGACATAAATATTGATATATTGGAAGCCTATGTTTGGATATCGGAAGTGTTCCGGGTGAAATCGGGATTTTACCGGAGTACCGGGAGGTTACCGGAACCCCCCGGGAGCTATATGGGCCTTAGTGGGCCTTAGTGGAAAGGAGAAAGGGGCAGCCCAAGGTGGGCCGCGCGCCTCCCCCCTCCCCTAGTCCTATTAGGACTAGGAGAGGTGGCCGGCCCCCTCTCTCTCTTTCCCCCCTCAAGGAATCCTATTCCAACTAGGATTGGGGGGGAATCCTACTCCCAGAGGGAGTAGGACTCTCTTGGCGCGCCCTCCATGGCCGGCCGCCCCCTCCCCCTTAGCTCCTTTATATACGGGGGCAGGGGGCACCTCTAGACACACAAGTTGATCCTTGAGATCATTCCTTAACCGTGTGCGGTGCCCCCTGCCACCATATTCCACCTCGATCATATTGTAGCGGTGCTTAGGCGAAGCCCTGCGACAGTAGAACATCAAGATCGTCACCATGCCGTCGTGCTGATGGAACTCCTCCTCGAAGCTTTGCTAGATCGGAGCCCGGGGATCATCATCGAGCTGTACGTGTGCTAAGAACTCGGAGGTGCCAGAGTAACGGTGCTTGGATCGGTCGGATCGGGAAGACGTACGAATACTTCCTCTACGTTGTGTCAACGCTTCCGCAGTCGGTCTGCGTCGGTACGTAGACAACACTCTCCCCTCTCGTTGCTGTGCATCACCATGATCTTGCGTGTGCGTAGGAATTTTTTTGAAATTACTATGTTCCCCAACAGTGGTATTAGAGCCTAGGTTTGATGTTATATGCACGAGTAGAACACAAGTGAGTTGTGGGCGATATAAGTCATACTGCCTACCAGCATGTCATACTTTGGTTCGGCGGTATTGTTGGACGAGACGACCCGGACCGACATTACGCGTACGCTTACGCGAGACCGGTTCTCCCGACGTGCTTTGCACACAGGTGGCTTGCGGGTGACTGTCTCTCCAACTTTAGTTGAACCAAGTGTGGCTATGCCCGGTCCTTGCGAAGGTTAAAACGGAGTCTATTTGACAAACTATCGTTGTGGTTTTGATGCGTAGGTGAGATTGGTTCTTGCTTAAGCCCGTAGCAGCCACATAAAACTTGCAACAACAAAGTAGAGGACGTCTAACTTGTTTTTGCAGGGCATGTTGTGATGTGATATGGTCAAGGCATGATGCTGAATTTTATTGTATGAGATGATCATGTTTTGTAACCGAGTTATCGGCAACTGGCAGGAGCCATATGGTTGTCGCTTTATTGTATGCAATGCAATCGCGATGTAATGCTTACTTTATCACTAAGCGGTAGCGATAGTCGTGGAAGCATAAGATTGGCGAGACGACAGCGATGCTACGATGGAGATCAAGGTGTCGCGCCGGTGACGATGGTGATCATGACGGTGCTTCGGAGATGGAGATCACAAGCACAAGATGATGATGGCCATATCATATCACTTATATTGATTGCATGTGATGTTTATCTTTTTATGCATCTTATCTTGCTTTGATTGACGGTAGCATTATAAGATGATCTCTCACTAATTATCAAGAAGTGTTCTCCCTGAGTATGCACCGTTGTGAAAGTTCTTCGTGCTGAGACACCACGTGATGATCGGGTGTGATAGGTTCTACGTTCAAATACAACGAGTGCAAAACAGTTGCACACGCGGAATACTCAGGTTAATCTTGACGAGCCTAGCATATGTAGATATGGCCTCGGAACACGGAGACCGAAAGGTCGAGCGTGAATCATATAGTAGATATGATCAACATAATGATGTTCACCATTGAAAACTAATCCATTTCACGTGATGATCGGTTATGGTTTAGTTGATTTGGATCACGTGATCACTTAGAGGATTAGAGGGATGTCTATCTAATTGGGAGTTCTTAAGTAATATGATTAAATTGAACTTAAATTTATCATGAACTTAGTCCTAGTAGTATTTTGCAAATTATGGTGATCTTGATGGTGCTTCGGAGATGGAGATCACAAGCACAAGATGATGATGGCCATATCATATCACTTATATTGATTGCATGTGATGTTTATCTTTTTATGCATCTTATCTTGCTTTGATTGACGGTAGCATTATAAGATGAACTCTCACTAAATTATCAAGAAGTGTTCTCCCTGAGTATGCACCGTTGCCAAAGTTCATTGTGCCCAGACACCACGTGATGATCGGGTGTGATAAGCTCTACGTCCATCTACAACTGGTGCAAGCCAGATTTTGCACACGCAGAATACTCAGGTTAAACTTGACGAGCCTAGCATATGCAGATATGGCCTCAGAACACGGAGACCGAAAGGTCGAGCGTGAATCATATAGTAGATATGACCAACATAATGATGTTCATCATTGAAAACTACTCCATCTCACATGATGATCGGTTATGGTTTAGTTGATTTGGATCACGTGATAACTTAGAGGAATAGAGGGATGTCTATCTAAGTGGGAGTTCTTAAGTAATTTGATTAATTGAACTTAAACTTATCATGAACTTAGTACCTGATAGTATCTTGCTTATGTTGATTGTAGATAGATGGCTCGTGCTGTTGTTTCGTTGAATTTTAATGCGTTCCTTGAGAAAGCAAAGTTGAAAGATGATGGTAGCAATTACACGGACTGGGTCCGTAACTTGAGGATTATCCTCATTACTGCTCAGAAGAATTACGTCCTGGAAGCACCGCTGGGTGCCAGGCTTGCTTCTGGAGCAACACCAGATGTTATGAACGTCTGGCAGAGCAAAGCTGATGACTACTCGATAGTTTAGTGTGCCATGCTTTATGGCTTAGAATCGGGACTTCAACGGCGTTTTGAACGTCATGGAGCATATGAGATGTTCCAGGAGTTGAAGTTAATATTTCAAGCAAATGCCCGGATTGAGAGATATGAAGTCTCCAATAAGTTCTATAGCTGCAAGATGGAGGAGAATAGTTCTGTCAGTGAGCATATACTCAAAATGTCTGGGTATAATAATCACTTGATTCAGATGGGAGTTAATCTTCCAGATGATTGCGTCATTGACAGAATTCTCCAATCACTGCCACCAAGCTACAAGAGCTTCGTGATGAACTATAATATGCAAGGGATGAACAAGACTATTCCCGAGCTCTTCGCAATGCTGAAAGCTGTGGAGGTAGAAATCAAAAAGAAGCATCAAGTGTTGATGGTTAACAAGACCACTAGTTTCAAGAAAAAGGGCAAAGAGAAGAAGAAGGGGAACTTCAAGAAGAACGGCAAGCAAGTTCCTGCTCAGGAGAAGAAACCCAAGTCTGGACCTAAGCCTGAAACTGAGTGCTTCTACTGCAAGCAGACTGGTCACTGGAAGCGGAACTGCCCCAAGTATTTGGCGGATAAGAAGGATGGCAAGGTGAACAAAGGTATATGTGATATACATGTTATTGATATGTACCTTACTAGAGCTCGCAGTAGCACCTGGGTATTTGATACAGGTTCTGTTGCTAATATTTGCAACTCGAAACAGGGACTATGGATTAAGCGAACACTAGCGAAGGACGAGGTGACGATGCGCGTGGGAAACGGTTCCAAAGTCGATGTGATCGCGGTCGGCACGCTACCTCTACATCTACCTTCGGGATTAATATTAGACCTAAATCATTGTTATTTGGTGCCAGCGTTGAGCATGAACATTATATCTAGATCTTGTTTGATGCGAAACGGTTATTCATTTAAATCAGAGAATAATGGTTGTTCTATTTATATGAGTAATATCTTTTATGGTCATGCACCTTTGAAGAGTAGTCTATTTTTGATGAATCTCGATAGTAGTAAACACACATATTCATAATGTTGAAGCCAAAAGATGCAGAGTTGATAATGATAGTGCAACTTATTTGTGGCACTTCCGATTAGGTCATATCGGTATAAAGCGCATGAAGAAACTCCATACTGATGGACTTTTGGAACCACTTGATTATGAATCACTTGGTACTTGCGAACCGTGCCTCATGGGCAAGATGACTAAAACACCGTTCTCCGGTACTATGGAGAGAGCAACAGATTTGTTGGAAATCGTACATACCGATGTATGTGGTCCGATGAATATTGAGGCTCGTGGCGGATATCGTTATTTTCTCACCTTCACAGATGACTTAAGCAGATATGGGTATATCTACTTAATGAAACATTTGAAAAGTTCAAAGAATTTCAGAGTGAAGTTGAAAATCATCGTAATAAGAAAATAAAGTTTCTACGATCTGATCGTGGAGGAGAATATTTGAGTTACGAGTTTGGTGTACATTTGAAACAATGCGGAATAGTTTCGCAACTCACGCCACCCGGAACACCACAGCGTAATGGTGTGTCCGAACGTCGTAATCGTACTTTACTAGATATGGTGCGATCTATGATGTCTCTTACTGATTTACCGCTATCGTTTTGGGGTTATGCTTTAGAGATGGCCGCATTCACGTTAAATAGGGCACCATCAAAATCCGTTCAGACGACGCCTTATGAACTGTGGTTTGGCAAGAAACCAAAGTTGTCGTTTCTTAAAGTTTGGGGCTACGATGCTTATGTGAAAAAGCTTCAACCTGATAAGCTCGAACCCAAATCGGAGAAATCTGTCTTCATAGGATACCCAAAGGAGACTGTTGGGTACACCTTCTATCACAGATCCGAAGGCAAGACATTCGTTGCTCAGAATGGATCCTTTCTAGAGAAGGAGTTTCTCTCGAAATAAGTGAGTGGGAGGAAAGTAGAACTTGACGAGGTAACTGTACCTGCTCCCTTATTGGAAAGTAGTACATGACAGAAAACTGTTTCTGCGACACCTATACCAATTAGTGAGGAAGCTAATGATGATGATCATGAAACTTTAGGACAAGATACTACTGAACCTCATAGATCAACTAGAGCGAGATCCGCACCAGAGTGGTACGGTAATCCTGTTCTAGAAATCATGCTGCTAGATCATGATGAACCTACGAACTATGAAGAAGCGATGGTGAGCCCAGATTCCGCAAAATGGCTTGAAGCCATGAAATCTGAGATGGGATCCATGTATGAGAACAAAGTATGGACTTTGGTTGACTTGCCCGATGATCGGCAAGCAATTGAGAATAAATGGATCTTCAAGAAGAAGACTGACGCTGATGGTAATGTTACTATCTACAAAGCTCGACTTGTCGCAAAAGGCTTTCGATAAGTTCAAGGGGTTGACTACGATGAGACCTTCTCACCCGTAGCGATGCTTAAGTCTGTCCGAATCATGTTAGCAATTCCCGCATTTTATGATTATGAAATTTGGCAGATGGATGTCAAAACTGCATTCCTGAATGGATTTCTGGAAGAAGAGTTGTATATGATGCAACCGGGAGGTTTTGTCGATCCAAAGAGAGCTAACAAAGTGTGCAAGCTCCAGCGATCCATTTATGGACTGGTGCAAGCATCTTGGAGTTGGAATAAACGCTTTGATAGTGTGATCAAAGCATTTGGTTTTATACAGACTTTCGGAGAAGCCTGTATTTACAAGAAAGTGAGTGGGACCTCTGTAGCATTTCTAATATTATATGTGGATGACATATTACTGATTGGAAATGATATAGAATTTCTGGATAGCATAAAGGGATACTTGAATAAGAGTTTTTCAATGAAAGACCTCGGTGAAGCTGCTTACATATTAGGCATAAAGATCTATAGAGATAGATCAAGGCGCTTAATTGGACTTTCACAAAGCACATACCTTGACAAGATTTTGAAGAAGTTCAAAATGGATCAAGCAAAGAAAGGGTTCTTGCCTATGTTACAAGGTGTGAAGTTGAGTCAGACTTAATGCCCGACCACTGCAGAAGATAGAGAGAAAATGAAAGATGTTCCCTATGCTTCAGCCATGGGCTCTATCATGTATGCAATGATGTGTACCAGACCTGATGTGTGCCTTGCTATAAGTTTAGCAGGGAGGTACCAAAGTAATCCAGGAATGGATCACCGGACAGCGGTCAAGAACATCCTGAAATACCTGAAAAGGACTAAGGATATGTTTCTCGTATATGGAGGTGACAAAGAGCTCACCGTAAAAGGTTACGTTGATGCAAGCTTTGACACTGATCCGGACGATTCTAAATCGCAAACCGGATACGTGTTTACATAAAACGGTGGAGCTGTCAGTTGGTGCAGTTCTAAACAAAGCGTCGTAGCGGGATCTACATGTGAAGCGGAGTACATAGCTGCTTCGGAAGCAGCGAATGAAGGAGTCTGGATGAAGGAGTTCATATCCGATCTAGGTGTCATACCTAGTGCATCGGGTCCAATGAAAATCTTTTGTGACAATACTGGTGCAATTGCCTTGGCAAAGGAATACAGATTTCACAAAAGGACAAAGCACATCAAGAGACGCTTCAATTCCATCCGGGATCTAGTCCAGGTGGGAGACATAGAGATTTGCAAGATACATACGGATCTGAATGTTGCAGACCCGTTGACTAAGCCTCTTCCACGAGCAAAACATGATCAGCACCAAGACTCCATGGGTGTTAGAATCACTACAGTGTAATCTAGATTATTGGCTCTAGTGCAAGTGGGAGACTGAAGGAAATATGCCCTAGAGTCAATAATAAAGTTATTATTTATTTCCTTATATCATGATAAATGTTTATTATTCATGCTAGAATTGTATTAACCGTAAACATAATACATGTGTGAATACATAGACAAACAGAGTGTCACTAGTATGCCTCTACTTGACTAGCTCGTTAATCAAAGATGGTTATGTTTCCTAACCATGAACAAAGAGTTGTTATTTGATTAACGAGGTCACATCATTAGTTGAATGATCTGATTGACATGACCCATTCCATTAGCTTAGCACCCGATCGTTTAGTATGTTGCTATTGCTTTCTTCATGACTTATACATGTTCCTATGACTATGAGATTATGCAACTCCTGTTTGCCGGAGGAACACTTTGTGTGCTACCAAACGTCACAACGTAAATGGGTGATTATAAAGGAGCTCTACAGGTGTCTCCAATGGTAGATGTTGGGTTGGCGTATTTCGAGAATAGGATTTGTCACTCCGATTGTCGGAGAGGTATCTCTGGGCCCTCTCGGTAATGCACATCACATAAGCCTTGCAAGCATTGCAACTAATGAGTTAGTTGCGGGATGATGTATTACGGAACGAGTAAAGAGACTTGCCGGTAACGAGATTGAACTAGGTATTGGATACCGACGATCGAATCTCGGGCAAGTAACATACCGATGACAAAGGGAACAACGTATGTCGTTATGCGGTCTGACCGATAAAGATCTTCGTAGAATATGTAGGAGTCAATATGGGCATCCAGGTCCCGCTATTGGTTATTGACCGTAGACGTGTCTCGGTCATGTCTACATTGTTCTCGAACCGTAGGGTCCGCACGCTTAAAGTTACGATGACAGTTATTATGAGTTTATGCATTTTGATGTACCGAAGTTAGTTCGGAGTCCCGGATGTGATCACGGACATGACGAGGAGTCTCGAAATGGTCGAGACATAAAGATTGATATATTGGAAGCCTATGTTTGGATATCGGAAGTGTTCCGGGTGAAATCGGGATTTTACCGGAGTACCGGGAGGTTACCGGAACCCCCCGGGAGCTATATGGGCCTTAGTGGGCCTTGGTGGAAAGGAGAAAGGGGCAGCCCAAGGTGGGCTGCGCGCCTCCCCCCTCCCCTAGTCATATTAGGACTAGGAGATGTGGTCAGCCCCCTCTCTCTCTTTCCCCCCTCAAGGAATCCTATTCCAACTAGGATTGGGGGGGGGGGAGGGGGGGAATCCTACTCCCAGAGGGAGTAGGACTCTCTTGGCACGCCCTCCATGGCCGGCCGCCCCCTCCCCCTTGGCTCCTTTATATACGGGGGCAGGGGGCACCTCTAGACACACAAGTTGATCCTTGAGATCGTTCCTTAGCCGTGTGCGGTGCCCCCTGCCACCATATTCCACCTCGATCATATTGTAGCGGTGCTTAGGCGAAGCCCTGCAACAGTAGAACATCAAGATCGTCACCACGCCGTCGTGCTGACGGAACTCCTCCTCGAAGCTTTGCTGGATCGGAGCCCGGGGATCGTCATCGAGCTGTACGTGTGCTAAGAACTCGGAGGTGTCGGAGTAACGGTGCTTGGATCGGTCGGATCGGGAAGACGTACGACTACTTCCTCTATGTTGTGTCAACGCTTCCACAGTCGGTCTGCGTGGGTATGTAGACAACACTCTCCCCTCTCGTTGCTGTGCATCACCATGATCTTGCGTGTGCGTAGGAAATTTTTTGAAATTACTATGTTCCCCAACATATATGCAACATAATCTAGTGTCTGTCCTAGATGTGTTCAGTTCAAGTTCATATATGCAGATGCTATTTACTTTCTCTCCGTCAGATTGCATGACTTGCTTTATCGCAGCTATATTAGTCATGCTTTATCTAATATTTTTGTTAATAAAATCATTTGGTAAATTGCTCATATTTCCAACACCGTTTTGACACGATCTGTGCAGGTGATGGGTGAGCTGCAACAACCCATCGATCGGCCAACCTCATGTCCAAGTGAGAATGATTACGTACTCCCTCCATTCGGATCACAGAAATGGATGTATCTAGATATATTTTAGTTCTAGATACATCCATATCTGAGACAAGTTGAAAGATCGTGGATGTCGCCTAGAGGGGGGGTGAATAGGCGCTTTAAAATAATTACGGTTTAGGCTTGCACAAATGCGGAATAAACCTAGCGGTTAATTTGCCAAGCATAAAACCTAAAACAACTAGGCTCACCTATGTGCACCAACAACTTATGCTAAGCAAGATAAGCAACTATGAGATAGCAAGATATATGACAAAGAACAATGTGGCTATCACAAAGTAAAGTGCATAAGTAAAGGGCTCGGGTAAGAGATAACCGAGGCACGAGAAGACGACGATGTATCCCGAAGTTCACACCCTTGCGGATGCTAATCTCCGTTTGGAGCGGTGTGGAGGCACAATGCTCCCCAAGAAGCCACTAGGGCCACCGTAATCTCCTCACGCTCTCGCACAATGCAAGATGCCGTGATTCCACTAAGGGACCCTTGAGGACGGTCACCGAACCCGTACAAATGGCAACCCTTGGGGGCGGTCACCGAACCCGTACACTTTGGCAACCCTTGGGGGTGGTCACCGAAACCCGTCAAATTGCTCGGGGCGATCTCCACAACCTAATTGGAGACCTCGACGCTTGCCCGGAGCTTTGCACCACAATGATTGAGCTCCGAATACCAACAACCGTCTAGGGCGCCCAAGCACCTAAGAGGAACAAGCTCAAGGGTACCAAGCACCCAAGAGTAATAAGCTTCTCAACTTGTAACTTCCACGTATCATGTGGAGAACTCAAACTGATGCACCAAATGCAATGGCAAGGGCACACGGAGTGCCCAAGTCTTTCTCTCTCAAATCCCACCGAAGCAACTAATGCTAGGGAGGAAAATGAGAGGAAGAACAAGAAAGAGAACACCAAGAACTCCAAGATCTAGATCCAAGGGGTGCCCCTCACATAGAGGAGAAAGTGATTGGAGGAAATGTGGATCTAGATCTCCTCTCTCTTCTCCCTCAAAAACTAGCAAGAATCATTGGAGGGATTGAGAGTTAGCAAGCTCGAAGAAGGTCAACAATGGGGGAAGAACACGAGCTCAAAGGATTAGGTCCATTGGGGAAGAAGACCCCCTTTTATAGGTGGGGAAAAATCCAACCGTTACCCACCAACCAGCCCGCGGCCAGCGGTACTACCGCGCCTGGCCAGCAGTACTACCGCAAGGCCGTGCAGTACTACTGCTTGCAACCAAGCGGTACTACCGCACGGCTGTGCGGCACTACCGTACCGACCCACGGTACTGCCGTAACCCCAGCACAGAACCGATAAACAGACGCACAGGAGCTGGGAAGGAACTTCCGCACGCGAGGTACTACCGCGCCCCCCATGCGGTACTACCGCGAGGCAAAAGTCCCAGCCAGGGGAAAAGGGAAACTTCCGTGCCTACTTCCGCAAAGAAACGAAATTAGCAAAAACCCGACACAGTAGTACTGCCGAGGGGCGGTACTACTGCCTGACCGCATAGCGCGGTACTACCGCACGGCGAAAGCGGTACTACCGCGGTAGGTGCGGATGTAAAAAATTACATCCGCTCCTACTACCGCTGATGCCTACGGTACTACCGCTTTCCTGGGAGCAGTACTACCGCAACCAACAACGGTAGCCACACAAGGGAGGCGAGAAAACGGAGGAAGCTCCAAGGAAGAAGGAGGGGAAAAGAAGGAGACGTGTACGTGATGAATCCACCCAAACCTTTCCAACGCGGACCCTGACAAAACCACACTCAAGAGAACAAGAACTGCCATAACTTCTGCATATGAGCTCCGAATTGAGCAAACTCAAGCTTGTCATCAAGATGACCAAAAGCTCTAAGACTCTCAAAGAGAACCAAACAAGAACCAAGAAAGATGATGCAAGGATGCAATGGTTTGAGCTCTCAGCGAACGATACGATCAAGCTACTCATCGAGAGCCCCCCTTGATAGTACGGCAATCGATCCTATAACCCAGTCTCCCAACTACCATCATGAGACCGGTAAAATAGAAAACCTATCAAGGGCAAACCTTTGCCTTGCACATGGTCCACTTGAGCTAGATGAAGACGATCTTGACTCCCTCAAGTTGGACCACCTTTCTTGATTGGGTTGACTTGATGAAGACTAGTTGATTGCTCCCCCATACTCCACTATGGGTGAGCCACTCTTCCGCACATCTTCACAAGTCCATTGTCACCACAAAGGACGGCAAGCTTCAACCATTTGATCTCTTCGTGATGCTCCACTTGAACTTGCACACCGCAACCTAACCCCACAAAGAATCCTCACAAAGACCATGGGTTAGTACATGAAGCGTAATTGACAATGCTTACCATACCATGGGATCACTTGATCCCTCTTGGTACATCTTCTACGCTTTGTGGGTTGGTCAACTTGATTCACTCTTTGACTTAGTCTTGATCAACCTCTCACAAGACCAATCTTTAGGTAATTCCTTGAATAGCACCTTGGTCGACACAAACTCTCCTTGAAACCAACACATGTACTCCAAGAAAAGCCTATGGACAAAAACCTTCAAATATAACTCAAGGCAACCATTAGTCCGTAGAGATTGTCATCAATTACCAAAACCAAACATGGGGGCACCGCATGTTCTTTCAATCTCCCCCATTTTGGTAATTGATGACAATCACTTTCAAGAGAGTTTAATACAAGGAATTATGCATCACCATGCAATGCAACAACCAATAAAGCATGCGTATGAGATGCAAATGCTTAGGAACAAAACCAAAGCAAGGAGAAAACTCTAAAGACTTCTCCACAAAACTCTCTGAAACCTCCACAAAACTCTCTGAAACTTCTCCCCCATTGGCATCGATTGCCAAAATGGGTGAAAAGCTAAGGAGACCAATATAAAAGGTGTTCCTCCAAAAGTTGTGTATTTCTCAACAAGAGAGTGGAATGCCATACACATATCCAAAGGTAATACTTGGAGGGAGACCAACTATATTGAGGCACCAAGATTGCTAAAGGAATGATATGCCACAAAGACATAACAAAGAGAGACACACGCAATCAAGCAATCAAAAGGTACCAATTGAAGCAAGCAATCAACGGATATCAATTGAACCAACTAGACCAAAGATCCTATGAGCCACATGAATAAAGGATATTATGAAATGAGCAAAGGAGTGTTCTAAAGAAACTAGAGAAGCACCCCATGATTTGTGCACACATAAGAATATTTGTATTTGGATACAAAGTGCACAAAATAGGATCATAGCTCCCTCAAAATCAATAGAAACTTACAACAAGTGCAAGTGAGCATATAGGAAACTAAGCCTAGTACATGCAACTAACACATGGTTGAGCAACAAGTGAAAGAGGCAACTTAAGAATGGGCTCAACCAAAATGATGTGTGAGAGTCAAGGCAATGCACTTGAGAAGACTGAATGTACGGATGAGCATTAAGCATCAATAAAGTCTTGAAAGAATGAGGCACACGGTGCAAGGCCTATCATTCCCACACACAACTAGCAAATGGGTTCACAAGCTTACTAATAAGCATAAAAAGAACCTATGCTTGTGACAACCCGTGGTGAAGATAGAAGATGAAAGCCTCATCAAGACGAGGGATACCAATTAAGATGGCAAAAGCCTCGTGAAGATAAGCATGAGGAAAATAATCTTCACCACACACAAGAGTGCATCAAGATGCAACGATAGAAGACACGCACTCAAGACAAAAGCTTTCACGGAGCCACCAAAGAAATAACATAAGAAAGACAAGGTGGCCGTGAAAGAAAGGATATCATCTAGAGATGTAATTTCTTTCAAGTGTATAAGGTTCTAGGTAGACGAAATCATGATGATATATATCAACAAAGAAGGATGTCCACCCGAAATAGTTACAACATGAAGGAACAAGATATCCAAAAGGAAGTCACACATATACCAATAAGATATTTGCTTGAGAGCATAGCACAAGGCTAGATATGGTCTTATTGCATATAAATGAATTCCAACCACACGAACATCAAAGACATCACAACTAGCAACAAGACATCATTGTTGGGATGCTTTGAGAAAGGAAACAAGTATCACAAGAAAGAATGGATAACATGCCATGAAACAACCTACACAAGGTTGATGCAAGAAATGTGTGCATGAAGTATATGAAGATACTTGTTACCGAGATAACATTGGAAGGATGTAGTAGATACCAATTGAAGATACAAAGTAGTTCATTGATCATCATAGCTTGACTCCAATAAGCACATGGTGACAACACCTTCCTTGTGAGTGAGCCGAGCATCCAATGCATCTCCACTTGTTTCTAGAACAACAACACTAACAAAATGGTACCCAAACTCATTGGGACCAAAGAGTTAGAGAACCAACAACACATAGGACAAACTCCACATAAATATGTGCATATAGATATTAAAATGAATTTCATGCACATCTCATCCAATTTGAGACTTGGAGGAGTTCCCCCTATATATTGGGTCAAGGAAAGAAAACATGCCAAAGAAACTACAAGAAGAAAATATGCATGCTCAAGACTTTCAAGAACCGAGACCAAAAGACAAAGAAATACCAAGCGAAGAAAAGATGCCAAATGAATAAATCATTACTTGGAGGATATCCATAAAAGATACATCAAGGAATGAGATATCCATTGATACACTCAAAAAGAAATATGTCAAACTCCCAAAAGAGAGAATGGTTCCAAACAAACCAAGCCCTCTACAAAGTTTCATGATGGCACAAAGCACCAAAAAGAAACGGCTTGCCTTCCACAAACACACACTTGATAAGGATCACAAGATGAGTGTTTTATAGAGAATAGAATAGCTCCCCCAATACTAGTGCATTATAGAGAATTTGCATTTGAATACAAAATGCACGAGGTGGGATCACCACTTTCACTATATCTAGAAAACACTAGACAAGGTCAAGAAATTAACAAGATCCACAAGTGGTATGGAATACAATGGGAGTTGACACAATCCTAGGCAAGAGATAAAGAAAATAAAAGCAAAGGCCAATGTAAAGATGATCAATAATTTCTACCACACATAAATGAGTACCAATTGTCAAAAGACAAGAAGTATTTGGAAATAATTCCCGGTGATAGATAACAAGGATATCCGTCATCATCTTCACACCAAACAAAAAGCAAATTGCAACTTGTAGAGCTAACATGCCACCTAGGAACAAGATAATTTACAATATCAACACTAGATGACAATATCTCAAATGTACACATTTTCTAGGCTAGTAATATACACATAGCATATTACTCCCCCATAATGTGATACCAATTAAGGATAAACAAGAGGCAAATAAAAGGATCCAACAAGAGATAATTAATGGACTATTTAGAATTTGAATTTCTCATGAGAAGACATACCGCATAGTGACTAGATAATCTTCAAATATCAATACTAGATGGTATTACTCATGTACACACATTTATAGGATTGTGAGGTCACAAAGCACATCACTCCCCCATAATGGGATATTCCATTAATCTCTCACAAGAGCCAACTAAGAAATAAACAAAATGCAAAAAGGCTCAACACATAACACACACATACGTGATGTGCAAACCAACATACACATACTTGATTTCTCAAGATAAGCAAATTGGAAGCACAACATATATAAGCACATGCAAGGTACAAAACCACAACATGCTAAGGGGCAAGTAACTTTCAAGTAAACAATTTAAGCACGAGTTACCGCAAGGAGGAACATTGGATATAAGATAGAAACTAGATAACCCGAATGACTTGGCTTGAGACAATAAGAATGATGAAGTCCCCTTAATTCTTCATGATGTAGCCAAGTCTCCAAAGACCTCCAACAACACCTATTGACCAAGTTTGAGCTTGTTGGTCCCCAACCAAGTTGGGTCCTAAGAGGTTGGTCACAATAGGCTTGGCTACCCAAATGGTTCTCTTCTTGACACCACTTTGAGTACCAACAACTTTGGCAAACACATTGCCAACCTTATCCTTCCCAAGAGAATAGATATCATCAATAATAATTGGGTTGGATAAGTTACCACTAGTGCATGAAGAGGCGAGGTGGCCTTTCTCACGACATAAGTAGCAACGTCTACTCTTCACTTTCTTCTCACTTGATTTCTCAACTTGAGAAGCATTAGCTTGAGGATTCTTGGGAAGAGGACTTTCTTCAACTTGTGGTTGAGCATGAGATCGAACTTGTGGCCGCTTCCCTTGTTGCTTGTCACTAATGGCCTTCTTCTTCAATGGGCAAGATCTAACATGATGCCCTTCTACTTTGCACTTGAAGCAAACAATCTTGGCCGAATTTTTGACTTGTTCTTGGCCCTTCTTTTTGTTCATCTTGGACTTCTTCTTCTTCTTGGAGTTGAATCCAAGTCCACCTTTGTCATTGGGGGATTTTTGCACACTCAAGATATTGTTGAGTGTGAATTTCCCTTCATGACTCTTTTCCAAGTCTTTCTTCAAAGAAGTGACTTGGGCCTTGAGCTCTTTGATTTCCTCTACATGGTTATTCTCAACACAAGTACTAGAGGAAGTATAAGCTTCATTGTTAGAGCAACAAGGCAAAGAAAGCAATTCATCACAAGATGTACCAACATTGTGAGTAGATGAATTACAAGGACTAGCAGAGGGCAACATAGCATTTTGACTAGAAGTAGTGCTAGTATCCACATGAGGCTCACTAGATGTTACCTTAGCAATCATGGCCTCATGAGCTATCTTTAGCACATTATGGGATACTAGAAGATCATCATGAGAGCTTGAGAGCTTTTCATGACTTTCTTCCAATTTCCCATAATTGCTAGATAGCAACTCAAGTTGAGCCCGTAGCTCAACATTCTCCTTCAAAATGGATGCTTCACAAGTAATAGAGTTAGTAGCACAAGCATCATCATTAGCAACAAGAGGAGAAGACAACTTGGCAAGCTCTTTTGAATATGAAGCTTTAAGTTGTGCATGAGACTCGGTGAGTTTGATGAGAACCAAACAAGAACCAAGAAAGATGATGCAAGGATGCAATGGTTTGAGCTCTCAGCGAACGATACGATCAACCTACTCATCGAGAGCCCCCCTTGATAGTACGGCAATCGATCCTATAACCCAGTCTCCCAACTACCATCATGAGACCGGTAAAATAGAAAACCTATCAAGGGTAAACCTTTGCCTTGCACATGGTCCACTTGAGCTAGATGAAGACGATCTTGACTCCCTCAAGTTGGACCACCTTTCTTGATTGGGTTGACTTGATGAAGACTAGTTGATTGCTCCCCCATACTCCACTATGGGTGAGCCACTCTTCCGCACATCTTCACAAGTCCATTGTCACCACAAAGGACGGCAAGCTTCAACCATTTGATCTCTTCGTGATGCTCCACTTGAACTTGCACACCGCAACCTAACCCCACAAAGAATCCTCACGAAGACCATGGTTTAGTACATGAAGCGTAATTGACAATGCTTACCATACCATGGGATCACTTGATCCCTCTTGGTACATCTTCTACGCTTTATGGGTTGGTCAACTTGATTCACTCTTTGACTTAGTCTTGATCAACCTCTCACAAGACCAATCTTTAGGTAATTCCTTGAATAGCACCTTGGTCGACACAAACTCTCCTTGAAACCAACACATGTACTCCAAGAAAAGCCTATGGACAAAAACCTTCAAATATAACTCAAGGCAACCATTAGTCCATAGAGATTGTCATCAATTACCAAAACCAAACACGGGGGCACCACATGTTCTTTCACAAGTAATTCCGAACGGAGAGAGTAGATGGCTAGCTAGGCTGCGTACACATGGCATGGATGCCAACAATGGTCAACGACGACAGCTACGTCGAAATGATCGGCTGGCTGGCATGTACGATTGGATCGTCGCCAACCACCGGTATGGACGGGTGGGCGGCAAGGTGCTGCAAACCGGGGGAGAGCATGTCGTGGAGCATCTTTCTTGTGACCTGGGTTGTTTGCTATACTGATTAACGCGTGTTTGCCATGAGACGGGCGACTGCTTTTCCCGCTCGCTGTGGGCATGCATGCACCATCCCCAAGCGTTGTTGCGGTGGGGCCGGATTTGGCTACGGCAAGGTGACGGAGTGGACGGAGGCGCCGCCGAGGTGGCGGAGGGGCAAAAGGGTGTTTCAGCTTGGAAAAAAATCACAACTGTTTTCTTGCGACAAGACTTATATTGGAGTTGTAAGGACCTGGTCTCACGCTTCCAACCTGTAGACCGACTCTATCGGATGACATCTGGCAGTACGAATCATAAAGCATCCGGGCAGCTTCTTCTCCCCCACTGTGAAAACGCATCTGCCATTCCTTTGGCAAGTTCGCCATGCGCCCATGCTCACCGCTCGTGCTTTGCCCCCGTTGGTGCACATGATGTCTGCCGCTGTTGCTCTGTCCTCGCCGGTGCAGCCACACTCCTCAGCGTCGGCTTGAGGCCCTGTTTGGTTCATAAGTTCTAGAACTTTTTCTAGTCCCAACTTATAAGTCTCAAGTTTCTAAAAAGTCCCTACCTGTTTGGTTTCTGTGACTTATAAGTCTCTATAAGACCATATTACAACTATAAGTCCCTATAAGTCCCTCCTTAAGAGTCTTATTTTATAAGTCCCAAATGCCCACTTTAAGTCCCTATAAGTCCCTCCTATTTGGTTTAGATGGGACTTATAGGGACTTTTTTAAGTCCCTAAACCAATAAGTCCCTGGAAACAAACACCCTCTGATTTCCCTTGTGTGAAAAATACTGCAACACCACTTTTGCTGCAAAGGGAGGGGCGCATTGGATAGTCAATTGTTGGGTCCATCCAATGCATGGTCAACAAGGCGGTGAATATTCCTCGGTTATCCATCAAAGGACGCGCAGAACTTGGTACCAAAACAACCCCTATGAGAGACTGTAAAGGGAGGCACATACAAGATTATGATTCTTATTTCAACCATAAATTGCGACTTGTGCATCACTTGTCAGGTTATAACATTGATTATACTTGTCTTGCGTACAATGGGTGTAAACATTCAAATTTGTGCATCCATGATATTCGGATTATCTAAAGTATTTGCTTCTACAAAAGTTATGTTTAATCCCTGCCAACATCTCCCATTCGGTTAAATCCTGGGTACCATTTAAAACCAAGTTTAATGAACAAGGTTATCTACCACTAGTAGAAAACGGAGCTTTAAAACCGGTTCGTAAGGGCCTTTAGTGCCAGTTCTGTAACCGGCACTAAAGCCCCCCCCCCTTTAGTACCGGTTCGGCACGAACCGCCACTAAAGGCCCACCACGTGGCGTGAGCTCGCGCCGTGGCATGGGGGACCTTTAGTACCGGTTGGTGTTACCAACCGGTATTAAAGGTTTTTTTTGAAAATTTTGGAAACTTTTTTGAATTTTTTTCGATTTTCAATTTTCTGAATTGAATTATTTGATGATTTAGTCTCTAATCACCCCTCTTAACTGCTCAAGTGTGGATCACTCATTCCAAATCGTCTAACTTCCCGGTCGGTCACCCATCCTCTCACTCCCCCAGCCTGAGCACGCTTAACTTCCGAGTTCGATTCCCCCTACTTTCCAAGTCTGCACTTGTTGTTTTCCTGACAAATGTAAGCTGTCAATCCTATTAACCCTCAGTAGTTTAGCTTGAGCATTAGGTCACTCGTTTCACCATTTGAGTTTGAAACTATTATTCTAAAAGACAGTAATTATTTAGTAACACTAATATTTCTTAAATAAGTTTAACCATAGTTTGACCAGATTTGACCAAAATTCAAAAAATTGAAATAATTATTTAGTAACACTAATATTCTTGAATAATTATGTAGTAACATTAATACTTCTTGAATAAGTAGTTTGACCATAGTTTGACCAAAATTAAAAAAAACTGAAATTTGAGCATATCTTTTTTTCCTTCTGAAATTTGAGGATTCTAAAAAATTGCAAACAGGCCATAGGCCGTCAAAATCGGATGCGGATTTTCGTGCTGAATTTTTTGATATATTATACGTTTTGGTCCGACATCGTATGCAAAAGTTATAGCCGTTTTACATTTTCCCTACACTTTTTGCAAAACATGTCCAAATTTAAGTTTTCAAATTTTCATAACTAGTAGGTGTAGTAATATAACTACCTCTCGAAGGATTTTATTTTCCGAAGTTTTTATCATTTTTTTATTTTTTCAAAACTGAAATGGCGATACACCGGGGGGGGTAGAGTTTGAAAATTGCCCTATAGTCCTGGTTTGTGTCTCCAACCGGGACTATAGGTCAGACCCCTTTAGTCCCGGTTCATGGCACGAACCGGTACTAATGGTTAGCCCTTTAGTACCGGTTTGTGCCACGAACCGGTACTAAAGGTGATCATGGGGCCCGGCCTGACGCCAGCCTGCCACCACCCCTTTAGCACCGGTTCGTGGCACGAACCGGTACTAAAGGTTCAACACGAACCGGCATTAATGCATAGCCGTTCGAACCGGTACTAATGGTGCCATTAGTACCGGGCCAAAATCGAACCGGGACTAATGTGTCTCACATTAGGTCCTTTTTCTACTAGTGTACATGTATCAAGATTTTGTGCCAAGCACCACAGGTTATTCATGCACAGGTTGAGCACATAAGAAGTAAGACCACCAGAAAAGAAGATAAAGACATACAGCAACAAAAGTAGAGAGCTATAATACTATGGGTAAAAAATACCACAAACTAATACAAGACAAGTTCATAAATTTGCCAATAATTATTTAAGGGCTGCACCAACTCCTGGACCCCCAAAGTTGCACTTGGCGTGTTTTTTGTCAAGCCACTACTCTCTCCGGTCCTTTTTAGTTTGCATATAAGTTTTGTCTGAACTCAAAGTATCTCTATTTTGACCGAACTTATAGAAAAAAGTATCAACATTCACGATAGCAAAACATTATTGTCAGATTCATTATGAAATGTAGTTTTGTAGTATATATATATATATTTGGTCTAGTAGATGTTGATATTTTTTAATATAAATTTGGTCAAACTTTATAGAGTTTGACTTGACACAAATCTAATACGCGGAGTAAAAAGAACCGGAGGGAGTACAAAGAACAGTAGAATTAAAAATGACATCCAGATCCGTAGATCACAACTAACGACAACAAAAAGCACTAGAGCGAGCCGAAGATGCATCGCCGTCATCGCCCCTCCATCACGGGAGCCGGGCAACCTTGTTGTAACAGGCAATTGGGAAGTCGTCGTGTTAAGCCCAATATGACGTAGCAATATGACATGCACGCCAGGACAACAACCATCGCCGATGAAAAAAACATAGATGAGAAGGATCCAACCTAAAGACATACGAACACATACGATGATACGAACAAAATCCAACAAAGACAAACGCCGACCGAATCTTATGTGATCCGTCGGAGACAAATCTCCACACACCCTCTAATGACGCTAGATGAACGAACTGGGGCTAGACAGGGAGAACCTTAGTCCAACTTCAAAGAGTCATTGTCATCTCTTCTTCCTGCACTGGACACTAGACGAACACAGAAAAGCACCTAAAAACGAAGTAGGAGCCTTCCCACCAGGAAAGGCCGAGATCCACAACACATTCATGGTGTAAGGCCACAGAAGGCGAAGCCAATCTGCAGCGGCGCCAACAGGTGGCACAGATTCCTAATCGACCTTGCGCAAGCGCACGAGGTGAAGGGCCAGGAGACGTACGTGTTTTAGCCCCTAGCTTTCCACTATAATATCCAGCGAAAGACACTTCTTTTAAGTGATACTCCCATCCGTCTCAAAATATAAGAACATTTTTAACATTAGCATAGTGTCAAAAAAGTTCTTATATTGTGGGACAGAGGGAGTAGAAAAGAAAAGCAATGGACAACTACTGTTAGAACAAAGAAATAAACTATGGTTTAAAATGCGTCTATTTGACATGGGGTCATGGGTTGCTATGAAGGGTTCAAAACAGGTCAAATTTGGAGTCTTTGTGCAGGATATTTTTTTCAGGAAATAATGAATGTAGTAGGAGCAAAGGATAAGGATTGGTGGTTTCTTCTCGCTCCCAAGTCCATACCAGGGATGTATGGTTTCTACGAGAACTTTATCATAGTCTAGTAGCCGATAGCCCGATACTCACCAAATAGTAATGAGGATACAAACAGCTCGACCAAACAAATGACTTTTATGCCTTACCATTTTCATAACAATATTTAGTAATGGTTGTGTGCAACAGAATTCACCATAAACAACAATAAAATACGTTCACAAATTTGCCAATTAATTATTTAAGGGCTGCAGTAGCTCATGGACCCCCAAAAGCTGCACTTGGCACCTGAACATTCCATGAGAAGCACCATAGAGCAACGATACTTCCAGTACAACAGAGTTTACCATAAACCATAAGACAAGACGAGTTCATAATTTTGCCAATTAGTTATTTATTTAAGGGCTGCACTACCTCCCGGACCCCCGAAGCGGCACTTGGGACCTGACCAAAGGTAGATAGATACACATGTGTCAATCTAACGAATCATTTCGGAAAGTGTATGAAAGACACTTTTTTAGGTGATACAGTAGTAAGGAAAGCAATGAACAACTACTGCTAGAACGGAGAAATAAATTCAGTTTAGTAGTCTACTTGTTGCCAGTATTCGTTTTCACAATGACAAAACCTAAAAAATAACACAACTATTTAATACATTTTTTGAAAATTTGGTCTGCTAAGCCTGTCAATCTCGTGGCAATTAGAGCAAATTTAAAATGCCTCTGTTTTACACGGGTTGCTACGGAGGGTTTAAAACAGGTCAAATTTTGAGTCTATGTGCAGGGTTTATCATGAAGTAATGAAGGTAGTATGAGCAAAGGATAAGGATTGGTAGCTAACTAATTGCATCTTCTCTCTGCCAAAGCCAAACCCATATGAGCAATGTATGGTTTCTCATGATAACAGTAGAACTTGATATTTTCACCATAGTCTTGTTGGCAATGCTCGGCCAAATAGTATTGGGGATCTAAGCAGCTCGACCACACAAATAACTTCTATGCCCTACACTTTTCATAACAGAATTTAGTGATGGTTGTGTGCATAATGCAAGCTAAAGAAGACTGACTGAACATAACAGGTTGACGGTGGCAAAAGAAAGTCTTCTATACCCTAAAAAACCGAAATTGTCTGCCATTTCACTACACATAAGAGCGGAAGACATACGTACATGCAGATACAGGAAATATAGCTTTTATTCAAACTAGATGAGTTCATATAATAACGAAGTAATGCACAGTAGCACTGGTAGAGCTTGGATTATTTTTCTTACCACGAGGAGGAAACAGCCGAGCAATCTCCGCCTTAGTCATATCTGCAAATGGGCCCAGTTGAGACACTTGCGACGATCCAGAATTGTTATCTTTGTACACAGCCATTGCACAAGCCCTAAATGACCTAAACCGGTGGGTCATTTCTTTATGGTCACGAGATACCCCCTGATACTTGCACCAGCATTTATACAAGGCCCACAGGGATTCCTTGGACTTAATGGAATTCTCATCAACCAGGGGAAAGGTTTCTTCTGGATTGATGTCTGCCACAAAGCCGCTGAATGCGAGATTTTCTTCTGACTCAGAACCGTCTGCCATTCAGTAGCACAGAGTTAAAATTCGATTGTAAAATAACATCATTTGTAATAATGCTCTCAACGGAATTGATTTGGTTGAAGGCAGAGACATTAAGATATCATGAATCGTCATAAACCAGTTTTTTTAACCACTTAGTTTTACTAAGAAAAATATGCTTGCTAGATGTCCGAATGAATAGGGACCCAATCTCTGCCTGCTTATTCAAATAGATCTACTGATGACAAGAAGAAATAATATGGGAATTTTGGGTATTAAATTCAGATCCAAGTAAGGCGGATTCCTTTTCATATCCAAAGCCCGAGAGTCCTTAGTATTCAGATACAGATTCTGAAAGAGCTATCATATCATCCAAGTAAGGAGAATTCCTTCGGAATTCGGGATTCAGATCCAATTCCGCAAAGAGCTATCAGAATAACATGGGAATTTTGGCATTCAGGACTTAGATCCAAATTACGAAAGAGCTGCCTCGGATTACCTGCAGCTGCAGACATGCGACGGATGGAACCGCCAGTCAGATAGAGCCGGGGGAGACACAGGGAGATGCCACCAGCAATATCTCCAACGGGGCGTGATGCGAGGGCTGCTCGAACGAGCTTGGACACGATGAAAGCCATAGCCAGGGTACGTGAGGAGGCAACAGAGCAGAGAACCTCCTGGCCACGGTTAGACCCTGTTCGTTGCGGAGATCGCGGAAAAGCACACAATCAGGATTCAGGAGCAGGTTAACTTCAAAAAAAAAGGATTCAGGAGCAGGTTTGTTGCGGTGGTCGGTTGGGACGCAGCATGCCTTGTTCGCCCTGTTGTTGCTGCCGAAGAATCAATCGATCCCCCGATTCCTTCATTTCCTTTCCTTGTGTTTTCGGCTGGCTGGCTGGCGTACGTCATCCTCGCGTCGAATCCAATCCAATCCAATCGAATCGAATCGAATTAATTCATCGCCAAAACAAAACCAGCACAAAATTAATATACAGTAGTATATTTTTTGCCCCCTCAGCTCTCACGCACGCCGGCCGGACTTAATTACGCACGCATGCACGCACGGAGCAATGCCGGCCACGGCAGCAGTGCGTCGCCCTCGCATGCATGCAGCTACCTGAGGCTCAGCAGCTCGTGCGCCCGGATCGATCAAACCTACTGTAACTTCAAGATCAAACTCGATCGGCTCAAAAATGTCGGCTTTCCATCCACCGCGACCGCGCGCGCCTTCCCTCCCAGGCGCTAGCTTCTCGACTCGCAAATCCGGTTTCGTCGCCGTACGTCGCTCCGATGCCCTCACTCCATGCATGCCGGAGAGAGCTAGAGCCTGGTGAACAGAGCTTGCATGGTGATGAGACCGGCCGGGGAACCAAAGACTCGATCGGTCGGTGGTTGAAGGCGACCGCGTTCAAAGGTACGTACGTAGCCACAAAAGTAATAAAGGAGACATCTTTTTGGCGGCGCCTGGCCGGCAGCCCAGCACACGTGCGCGTTCGCGTCCGCTCCCGAGAGAGAGCGGCGTTCCTAGGTGCCGGCGTCCGTGAGGATCGATCAAAGCTCAGCAGTATCGACGCATGCATGGAAGCTCCCTCCGCTCACAGATCCGGCCGGCCACCGCCATGGTTTCCTACGTCGCCGTCGCTCCCATGTGATGTCCTCACCGACCACGTCCACGCGCACCCAGCCCACGCTCACCTCCTTCCACGCCGGACAGAGCTAGAGCGCGGTGAGCTTGCCTTCCCTTGCATGCATGGTGATGAGCCCGGCCGGGGAACCAACGACTCCATCGGTCGGTTGTTGAAGGCGAGGATGAGGTGAGCACCATCGCTCGAGCCCGACTCCGGCGACGCATGGTCGCCGTCGAGTCCAGCACCCTACGGCCGCCGTCGAGTCGATTAAAAACCCACGCCGGCCGGACCGGAGACAGGTAGCTAGAGCGCGCTGAGAGGTTGCATGCATGGTGAGCCCGGACGGTGATCTCCGACTCCGAGGGGAACGAATCCCATCGATGGGCGTCAAGTCAAGTCAGTGCGGTGCGGGTTGCCCCTAGCGGAGAGCGAGGGGAATTAAGGCCGGAGCTCGGGAAGGCACTGGTGAAGAGGTTGCGCAGCGAGAGCTCGGTCGGGGCCTCGCCGGAGAAGACGGACCCAAGCCGTACGTTGAAAGCGAGGGTGAGCTCCTGGAGCCCGCCATGCATGAAGGTCGCGGGCGGCGAGCTTGGCAAAGGGCACATCTTTTTGGTTCGCGGCTGGAGCACCCCAACATGCGATTGCGTGCACGTACGCCCGAGGCTCCATATGGATGTGGCGCCGGCCGGCGTCCATGGCCATGCGGAGAAAGAAACTCCATCGCCTCTCCCACTGCATGCTGCGGCCTTCTTTCGCTTCGCTACCACCGCAATCGACCTATGCGAGCTCGATCGTCTCCTTCCTCTCCGCCCGGTGCATGCATGCGTCGCCGTCGCAGCCGAGCCGATCGACCGTTCTCGACGTGGAGCTCGTGCGCCGCCGCGGAGATCGATCAAAGCGTTTCAACTTTTTAAAACTCACGAGAGGAAACTAGTCAAACCACACAAAAGAATGAATTTGTCTGCTGCTTCTGGACTCAGAAATCCACCACCGGCCGGACCTCCCCTCCCCGTGAGCAAGTTCGCGGCGCCGCGCGCGGCTCGCAGCCGGGAGTCCTCCTCTGAGCTTTCCCAAAGTTTTGGCAATTTCGGCCGTCGTAAAGGGAGTCGCGGGCCCGAGCTCCCAAACTCCCCCGAGCACGTCGCCGTCCCATAACGGAGGAGTGTACGACCCATCTTATATACGTACTCCTACATTTTTAATTTATGAAGGAGTACTACAATTGATATACTGTACCCTAGCCGCCGCCGCCACCGGGCGACTAGGGCGAGGCAACTCTTTTCCTCCGATCTCCACCGGCCGGTGTGCTGGCCCCCTCTCCCTTCGGCCGCTGCTCCGGCGGCAGGAGGGAGGGGGGACCCCGTTCCTCTGCTCTGTAGTTAGGTTTTAGATTTGTAGGTCGTGGTGCGTTGTTGGGGTGGTGGGAGCGGCGCCCGGACGAATAAATCTGCCTCAACCCCACTCCCACACCGATGGTATCCTTTATGGCGGCGTCTCGGAGTTGATGGCATCGTGTCTCTGTCGATCCCTCAGATCGACAGCGTTAGGGTTCATGGATGGTGTTGACGAAGCGGCGGCGGCGACTCCATCAGGTGTGTCTCTCCTTCTGCTCTGTCCCCGTTGCTGTGGCGTTGTCTCCGACATCATGGTGGAGCAGGGAAGTTTTGTCGTTCGGGAGTACGCGCAGGCGGTTGTCTACGCAAGTAATAGCTGGAAGATGGAATATCATGTGTTGGGTCTGTGGTCGAAGGCGGGCAGTTCTGCTTTCCTTCTCCGACGTCGTCGTCATGCGAGGGTGTCAGTTCTGAAGTTCGATGGCGTGTCCGGGGACATGTTGCCCCGGTCTGATTCTTTCAACTGCTATGGTTTTGCTTTTGGCAAACTACTTTGGAGGTCCGTAAAGCTGCTGGTCAGCGATGGAGCCGCGTCAAGCTTGGGCGAAGAGGTGATCTGTCTTTTTACCTTTTGGTGGCCGCTTCGGTGGTGTTGAAGGAAAGGGACAGGCGCTGGTATTTTGCATAGGATTTTTCTATCTTTTCAGTCATGTATGGTCGGTGCTTACGTGTCTTGTAACTTGATCTTTATTCTATATAAATAAGACACGTATTATCATGCAAAAAAAATTGACGCATTGATGGGAGTGAGTATTAAAGAACCATCTTGATATATTGCTCGTACTAAAAGCTCCTTCTTCTTTCTTGTGCGTTTCATCCTTGCGCAGGGGCAACCCTAATCTTCTATGTATCGTACTATCGTTCCAATTTTATCGGATACCCCCCAAGAGACTAAAAGCTCCTTCTTGAATGGCTATTCTTTTTAACAAACTTTATTTATATTTTATTAAAAACACTTCATGTTAGCACTGGTTTGGTGGTTTTTGCGGCTTGCTTGCTCCATGACGTTGAATGGTGATTGCGTGTGTTTTCTCATGTCCAAAAGTAGAAAAAAACCAAGTACGAAACATTTTCGATAAACCACAAAAGAACATACCTCATTGTTCTTGGAGGAATTTGTGACTGGTTCTGCCGCCAGAGCAAGAACGACCCACTAGAAAAATTTTATTTGCATGTCTTCACTTTTTGTGCCACCATCTTTGTGAGACCCGAGATCCATGAACGCGTCGTTTGGTGCGACAGAGGAGGGGCGCGTAGGAGACCGACAACCGGGGCCTAGTTGGAGGGGTGGCGACGGGATGCCGAGAGATTGAGAGGGTGGTCGATGTCGGGTCGTTTAGATCTAGAGAGATAACGTGTGAGCATGAAAATGTATAGGGTCCAACGAACGGGCTAAACTAGGCCCCCGAGAACGTCACACACACTTGTTCTGAGTTGGTCGTGTGAAATGAGTAATGGGTCTCATGCGGGTGCTCAACAACATGTGTCGGCAATTTTACACCTCACAACACACACGGTTGTTTTGGGCCGACCGTGTGCTATTCATTTGTTTTCTGGACATTCAAATATTTGTTGTTGTTTCCCTAAAAAAATCTTGTAGTTGTTCACTTTTATTGCAATGCATGATTTGTGTATTATGGGAATTCAGATTAGATTTAGATTTAGCTCATTACTTTTCCATGGAAAAAAGAAAATGAAAAGAAGCCCAGGTCCACTTGCCAAAAATATCTCGTTGATATGTGTTGAGTTATTCGACGCAAATCTTGTGCAAGTTTTCTAGTAAATTAGGCGTGACGGACGATGGCGGTGCTCAGAATGACATAGGGGCGGCCCGCAAGAGGTGTAGCCTTGGAGGGTGGCGATTCTTCATAGATATCTAATCCCATGTACTCCCTCCGTTCTAAACTAGATGACTCAACTTTATACTAACTTTATACTAAAGTTAGTATAAAGTTGAGTCATTTATTTTACTAAAGTTAGTATAAAGTTGAGTCATTTATTTTGGAACAGAGGGAGTAATTCCATGCATAGATAATTTTCAAATATTTCTAAAACTTGTAAGGTTTGTAGCTATTTCAAACAAAATGAATAGCCTACTAAACACCGATCACATAAAATGGCGAGTAAAACAATGCATATGAGATTTTCATGTTAGCAATTTCCCCCCAACATTACATATTGCATTTTCCAAAACGCGAAAGAGAATACTCTTTTTCTCTCTGGTGATGTAGTTAGAATATGATAGGTGATTTGAATGTAACACGAAAGAGAATACTCACTCTTTGGTTGTGTCATTAGGATTTTAGGCGATTTGAACAACGGGGAAAGGAAGAGGTTGTAGTCTTAATGGGAAAACATTATAAGCGCTTGAATAAGTGAATCGTTAAAGGTAGACGATCCCTCCCACTTTGTTTCTGTTTGTGCGGATAATGATGACGACGACAAACTCATTGGACTAGAGATCTACTCATCTGACGGTGATGACATAGTGATTGAACTAGTGTGGATAATTACATGGATCCAATATTTATCTTTTTGGATATATACCTCGTCACAATTGGCAATAGTGTTATTTCATGTAAGTTGTCTGTTGTGGCTAGATGTTATCCTGGCGCTCACCGCGGGCTCCCAAGATGGTGTACACCTGTAAAATTCTTAGCATTTTTTTTCGTATTATCATATTATTTATGTTTTTATTTTTAAACACGTTTATATTATTCCTATTTTATAAACTTCCCACTTTTTAACATACTCTTCCGTAAGATTACTTTTTCATGATGACGTTTTTATTTCTCCCATGACTTTTTACATTATGTTCATTTTGTTGGAATAGAAACTAGCCTAAATTCTCGCGCCATGTATTTCTCATCCGATATGTGTCGTTCGAAAGTTCCATGTAGGTGACCGGGCCTCACATAACCCACTGGGCAGCATGAAGTTTTGGGAGCGCGACACGATATGTGGATTGACTAGATGTCCTTGTGGGCGAGCTCGCCGGTGTTGGGGTATTGTCGACTCAAAGACCGGCCCGATGAATTGCATGATGAGAGTTTTGTTGCAGGAAGAAAATAAACTCTACTCTTAAATGGAAAACCATTGGCGATTTGGCAAAAAAAATCTACAGGTTGCATTTAGAAAAGTTTATTTCAACATTTTTGTAGTTCCACGTCGCCGTCCCATAACGGAGGAGTGTACGACCCATCTTATATACGTACTCCTACATTTTTAATTTATGAAGGAGTACTACAATTGATATACTGTACCCTAGCCGCCGCCGCCACCAGGCGACTAGGGCGAGGCAACTCTTTTCCTCCGATCTCCACCGGCCGGTGTGCTGGCCCCCTCTCCCTTCGGCCGCTGCTCCGGCGGCAGGAGGGAGGGGGGACCCCGTTCCTCTGCTCTGTAGTTAGGTTTTAGATTTGTAGGTCGTGGTGCGTTGTTGGGGTGGTGGGAGCGGCGCCCGGACGAATAAATCTGCCTCAACCCCACTACCACACCGATGGTGTCCTTCATGGCGGCGTCTCGGAGTTGATGGCATCGTGTCTCTGTCGATCCCTCAGATCGACAGCGTTAGGGTTCATGGATGGTGTTGACGAAGCGGCGGCGGCGACTCCATCAGGTGTGTCTCTCCTTCTGCTCTGTCCCCGTTGCTGTGGCGTTGTCTCCGACATCATGGTGGAGCAGGGAAGTTTTGTCGTTCGGGAGTACGCGCAGGCGGTTGTCTACGCAAGTAATAGCTGGAAGATGGAATTGTTGGGGAACGTAGTAATTTCGAAAATTTTCCTACGCACACGTAAGATCATGGTGATGCATAGCAACGAGAGGGGAGAGTGTTGTCTACGTACCAACACAGACCGACTGCGGAAGCGATCACACAACGTAGAGGAAGTAGTCGTACGTCTTCTTCCCGATCCAACCGATCCAAGCACCGTTACTCCGGCACCTCCGAGTTCTTAGCACACGTTCAGCTCGATGATGTTCCTCGGGCTCCGATCCAGCAAAGCGTCGAGGAAGAGTTCCGTCAGCACGACGGCGTGGTGACGATCTTGATGTACTACCGACGCAGGGCTTCGCCTAAGCACTATAACGGTATGATCGAGGTGGAATTTGGTGGCAGGGGGCACCGCACACGGCTAAGAAACGATGTCAAGGATCAACTTGTGTGTCTTGGGGTGTCCCCTGCCCCCGTATATAAAGGATGGAGGGAGGGGGGCTGGCCGGCCAGAGATAGGGAGGCGCAGGAGGAGTCCTACTCCTACCGGGAGTAGGACTCCCCCCTCCAATCCTAGTCCAACTAGGAATCCTTTAAAAGGGAGAGAGAGAGAGAGAGGTGGCCGGCCCCTCTCCTAGTCCTAATAGGACTAGGGAGAGGGGGGGAGGCGCAGCCCTATGTGGGCTGCCCTCTCACCTTTCCACTAAGGCCCATGTTGGCCCATTTGGCTCCCGGGGGGTTCCGGTAACCCTCCCGGTAATCCGGTAAAATCCCGATTTCACCCGGAACACTTCCGATGTCCAAACATAGGCTTCCAATATATCAATCTTTACGTCTCGACCATTTCGAGACTCCTCGTCATGTCCGTGATCTCATCCGGGACTCCGAACATCCTTCGGTACATCAAAATGCATAAACTCATAATAACTATCATCGTAACGTTAAGCGTGCGGACCCTACGGTTCGAGAACAATGTAGACATGACCGAGACACGTCTCCGGTCAATAACCAATAGCGGGACCTGGATGCCCATATTGGCTCCTACATATTCTACGAAGATCTTTATCGGTCAGACCGCATAACAACATACGTTGTTCCCTTTGTCATCGGTATGTTACTTGCCCGAGATTCGATCGTCGGTATCCAATACCTAGTTCAATCTCGTTACTGGCAAGTCTCTTTACTCGTTCCGTAATACATCATCTCGCAACTAACTCATTAGTTGCAATGCTTGCAAGGCTTAAGTGATGTGCATTACCGAGAGGGCCCAGAGATACCTCTCCGACAATCGGAGTGACAAATCCTATTCTCGAAATACGCCAACCCAACATCTACCTTTGGAGACACCTGTAATGCTCCTTTATAATCACCCAGTTACGTTGTGACGTTTGGTAGCACCCAAGGTGTTCCTCTGGTAAACGGGAGTTGCATAATCTCATAGTCATAGGAACATGTATAAGTCATGAAGAAAAGCAATAGCAACATACTAAACGATCGGGTGCTAAGCTAATGGAATGGGTCATGTCAATCAGATCATTCAACTAATGATGTGACCTCGTTAATCAAATAACAACTCTTTGTTCATGGTTAGGAAACATAACCATCTTTGATTAACGAGCTAGTCAAGTAGAGGCATACTAGTGACACTCTGTTTGTCTATGTATTCACACATGTATTATGTTTCCGGTTAATACAATTCTAGCATGAATAATAAACATTTATCATGATATAAGGAAATAAATAATAACTTTATTATTGCCTCTAGGGCATATTTCCTTCAGTCTCCCACTTGCACTAGAGTCAATAATCTAGTTCACATCGCCATGTGATTTAGCAGCAATGGTTCACATCACCATGTGATTAACACCCATAGTTCACATCGTCATGTGACCAACACTCAAAGGGATTACTAGAATCAGTAATCTAGTTCACATATCTATGTGATTAACACCCAAAGAGTACTAAGGTGTGATCATGTTTTGCTTGTGAGATAATTTTAGTCAACGGGTCTGTCACATTCAGATCCGTAAGTATTTTGCAAGTTCTATGTCTACAATGCTCTACACGGAGCTACTCTAGCTAATTGCTCCCACTTTCAATATGTATCCAGATTTAGAATCATCTGGATCAGTGTCAAAAACTTGCATCGACGTAACCCTTTACGACGAACCTTTTTTGTCACGTCCATAATCGAGAAACATTTCCTTATTTCACTAAGGATAATTCTGACCGCTGTCCAGTGATCTACTCCTAGATCACTATTGTACTCCCTTGCCAAATCAGTGCAGGGTATACAATAGATCTGGTACACAGCATGGCATACTTTATAGAACCTATGAATGAGGCATAGGGAATGACTTTCATTCTCTTTCTATCTTCTGCCGTGGTCGGGCTTTGAGTCTTTACTCAACTTCACACCTTGTAACACAGGCAAGAAACTTTTTCTTTGACTGTTCTATTTTGAACTACTTCAAAATCTTGTCAAGGTATGTACTTATTGAAAAACTTATCAAGCGTCTTGATCTATCTCTATAGATCTTGAAGCTCAATATGTAAGCAGCTTTACCGAAGTCTTTCTTTGAAAAACTCCTTTCAAACACTCCTTTTATGCTTTACAGAATAATTCTATATTATTTCCGATCAACAATATGTCATTCATATATACTTATCAGAAATGTTGTAGTGCTCCCACTCACTTTCTCGTAAATACAGGCTTCACCGCAAGTCTATATAAAACTATATGCTTTGATCAACTCATCAAAGCGTATATTCCAACTCCGAGATGCTTGCACCAGTCCATAGATGAATCGCTGGAGCTTGCATATTTTGTTAGCTCCCTTTGGATCGACAAAACCTTCTGGTTGCATCATATACAACTCTTCTTCCAGAAACCCATTCAGGAATGCAGTTTTGTTTATCCGTTTGCCAGATTTCATAAAATGCGGCAATTACTAACATGATTCGGACAGACTCAAGCATAGATACGAGTGAGAAAATCTCATCGTAGTCAACACCTTGAACTTGTCGAGAACCTTTTGCGACAATTCTAGCTTTGTAGATAGTAACACTACTATCAGCGTCCGTCTTCCTCCTGAAGATCCATTTATTTTCTATGGCTTGCCGATCATCGGGCAAGTCAACTAAAGTCCATACTTTGTTCTCATACATGGATCATATCTCAGATTTCATGGCTTCAAGCCACTTTGCGGAATCTGGGCTCACCATCGCTTCTTCATAGTTCGTAGGATCATCATGATCTAGTAGCATGACTTCCAGAACAGGATTACCGTACCACTCTGGCGCGGATCTTACTCTAGTTGATCTACGAGGTTCAGTAGTGTCTTGTTCTGAAGTTTCATGATCATCATCATTAGCTTCCTCACTAACTGGTGTAGGTGTCACAGAAACATTTTTCTGTGATGTACTACTTTCCAATAAGGGAGCAGGTACAGTTACCTCATCAAGTTCTACTTTCCTCCCACTCACTTCTTTCGAGAGAAACTCCTTCTCCAGAAAGTTTCCGAATTTAGCAATAAAAGTCTTGCCTTCGGATCTGTGATAGAAGGTGTATCCAATAGTTTCCTTTGGATATCCTATGAAGATGCACTTCTCCGATTTGATTTTTTAGCTTATCAGGATGAAACTTTTTCATATAAGCATCGCAACCCCAAACTTTTAAGAAACGACAGCTTAGGTTTCTTGCCAAACCATAGTTCACACGGTGTCGTCTCAACGGATTTAGATGGTGCCCTATTTAACGTGAATGCAGCTGTCTCTAATGCATAACCCCAAAACGATAGTGGTAGATCGGTAAGATACATCATAGATTGCACTATATCCAATAAAGTACGGTTATGACGTTCGGACACACCATTATGCTGTGGTGTTCCATGTGGCATGATTTTGTGAAACTATTCCACATTGTTTTAATTGAAGACCAAACTCGTAACTCAAATATTTTACCTCTGCGATCATATCGTAGAAACTTTTATTTTCTTGTCACGATGATTTTCCACTTCACTCTGAAATTCTTTGAACTTTTCAAATGTTTCAGACTTATGTTTCATCAAGTAGATACACTCATATCTGCTCAAATCATTTGTGAAGATCAGAAAATAATGATACCTGTCGCGAGCCTCAATATTCATCGGACCACATACATCAGTATATATGATTTCCAACAAATCTTTTCTCGCTCCATTGTTCCGGAGAACGGCGTTTTTAGTCATCTTGCCCAAAAGGCATGGTTCGCAAGCATCAAGTGATTCATAATCAAGTGATTCCGAAAGCCCATCAGCATGGAGTTTCTTCATGCGCTTTATACCAATATGACCTAAACAGCAGTGCCACAAATAAGTTGCACTATCATTATTAACTTTGCATCTTTTGGTTTCAATATTATGAATATGTGTATTATTAAGATCGAGATCCAATGAACTATTTTCATTAGGTGTGTAACCATATAAGGTTTTATTCATGTAAACAGAACAACAATTTATTCTTTTACTTAAATGAATAACCGTATTACAATAAACATGATCAAATCATATTCATGCTCAACGCAAAAAACCAAATAACACTTATTTAAGTTCAACACTAATCCCGAAAGTATAGAGGAGTGTGCGATGATGATCATACCAATCTTTGAACTACTTCCAACACACATCGTCACCTCACCCTTAACTAGTCTCTGTTTATTCTGCAACTCCCGTTTCGAGTTACCAATCTTAGCAACTGAACTAGCATCAAATACTGAGGGGTTGCTATAAACACTAGTATAGTACACATCAATAACATGTATATCAAATATACTTATGTTCACTTTGCCATCCTACTTATCCGCCAATCACTTGGGGTAGTTCCGCTTCCAGTGACCAGTCCCTTTGCAGTAGAATCACTTAGTCTCAGGCTTAGGATCAGACTTGGGCTTCTTCACTTGAGCAGCAACTTGCTTGCCGTTCTTCTTGAAGTTCCCCTTCTTCCCTTTGCCCTTTTCTTGAAACTAGTGGTCTTGTCAACCATCAACACTTGATATTTTTCTTGATTTCTACCTTCATCGATTTCATCATCATGAAAAGCTCGGGAGTCGTTTTCGTCATCCCTTGCATACTATAGTTCATCACGAAGTTCTACTAACTTGGTGATGGTGACTAGAGAATTCTGTCAATCACTATTTTATCTGGAAGATTAACTCCCACTTGATTCAAGCGATTGTAGTACTCAGACAATCTGGGCACATGCTCACTAGTTGAGCGATTCTCCTCCATCTTTCAGCTATAGAACTTGTTGGAGACTTCATATCTCTCAACTCGGGTATTTACTTGAAATATTAACTTCAACTTCTGGAACATCTCATATGCTCCATGACGTTCAAAACGTCTTTGAAGTCCCGATTCTAAGCCTTTAAGCATGGTGCACTAAACTATCAAGTAGTCATCATATTGAGCTAGCCAAACGTTCATAACGTCTGCATCTGCTCCTGCAATAGGTCTGTCACCTAGCGGTGCATCAAGGACATAATTCTTCTGTGCAGCAATGAGGATAAACCTCAGATCACGGATCCAATCCGCATCATTGCTACTAACATCTTTCAACACAATTTTCTCTAGGAACATATCAAAATAAACACAGGGAAGCAACAACGCGAGCTATTGATCTATAACATGATTTGCAAAATACTACCAGGACTAAGTTCATGATAAATTTAAGTTCAATTTAATCATATTACTTAAGAACTCCCACTTAGATAGACATCCCTCTAATCCTCTAAGTGATCACGTGATCCAAATCAACTAAACCATAACCGATCATCACGTGAGATGGAGTAGTTTTCAATGGTGAACATCGTCATGTTGATCATATCTACTATATGATTCACGCTCGACCTTTCGGTCTCTGTGTTCCGAGGCCATATCTGCATATGCTAGGCTCGTCAAGTTTAACCTGAGTATTCTGCGTGTGCAACTGTTTTGCACCCGTTGTATTTGAACGTAGAGCCTATCACACCCGATCATCACGTGGTGTCTCAGCACGAAGAACTTTTGCAACGGTGCATACTCAGGGAGAACACTTCTTGATAATTTAGTGAGAGATCATCTTATAATGCTACCGTCAATCAAAGCAAGATAAGATGCATAAAAGGATAAACATCACATGCAATCAATATAAGTGATATGATATGGCCATCATCATCTTGTGCTTTGTGATCTCCATCTCCGAAGCACCGTCATGATCACCATCGTCACCGGCGCGACACCTTGATCTCCATCGTAGCATCGTTGTCGTCTCGCCAATCTTATGCTTCCACGACTATCACTACCGCTTAGCAATAAAGTAAAGCATTACATCGCGATTGCATTACATACAATAAAGCGACAACCATATGGCTCCTGCCAGTTGCCGATAACTCGGTTACAAAACATGATCATCTCATACAATAAAATCAGCATCATGCCTTGACCATATCACATCACAACATGCCCTGCAAAAACAAGTTAGACGTCCTCTACTTTGTTGTTGCAAGTTTTACGTGGCTGCTACGGGCTTAAGTAAGAACTCATCTCACCTACGCATCAAAACCACAACGATAGTTCATCAAATAGACTCCGTTTTAACCTTCTCAAGGACCGGGCGTAGTCACACTTGGTTCAACTAAAGTTGGAGAGACAGTCTTCCGCAAGCCATCTATGTGCAAAGTACGTCGAGGGAACCGGTCTCGCGTAAGAGTACGCGTAAGGTTGGTCCGGATCGTCTCGTCCAACAATACCGCCGAACCAAAGTATGACATGCTGGTAGGCAGTATGACTTGTATCGCCCACAACTCACTTGTGTTCTACTCGTGCAAATAACATCAAACCATAAAACCTAGGCTCGGATGCCACTGTTGGGGAACGTAGTAATTTCAAAAATTTTCCTACGCACACGCAAGATCATGGTGATGCATAGCAACGAGAGGGGAGAGTGTTGTCTACGTACCAACGCAGACCGACTGCGGAAGCGATCACACAACGTAGAGGAAGTAGTCGTACGTCTTCTTCCCGATCCAACCGATCCAAGCACCGTTACTCCGGCACCTCCGAGTTCTTAGCACACGTTCAGCTCGATGACGTTCCTCGGGCTCCGATCCAGCAAAGCGTCGAGGAAGAGTTCCGTCAGCACGACGGCGTGGTGACGATCTTGATGTACTACCGACGCAGGGCTTCGCCTAAGCACTGTAACGGTATGATCGAGGTGGAATTTGGTGGCAGGGGGCACCGCACACGGCTAAGGAACGATCTCAAGGATCAACTTGTGTGTCTTGGGGTGTCCCCTGCCCCCGTATATAAAGGATGGAGGGAGGGGGGCTGGCCGGCCAGAGATAGGGAGGCGCAGGAGGAGTCCTACTCCTACCAGGAGTAGGACTCCCCCCTCCAATCCTAGTCCAACTAGGAATCCTTTAAAGGGGAGAGAGAGAGAGGGGGGGGGGGTGCAGCCCTATGTGGGCTGCCCTCTCACCTTTCCACTAAGGCCCATGTTGGCCCATTTGGCTCCCGGGGGGTTCCGGTAACCCTCCCGGTAATCCGATAAAATCCCGATTTCACCCGGAACACTTCCGATGTCCAAACATAGGCTTCCAATATATCAATCTTTACGTCTCGACCATTTCGAGACTCCTCGTCATGTCCGTGATCTCATCCGGGACTCCGAACATCCTTCGGTACATCAAAATGCATAAACTCATAATAACTGTCATCGTAACGTTAAGCGTGCGGACCCTACGGTTCGAGAACAATGTAGACATGACCGAGACACGTCTCCGGTCAATAACCAATAGCGGGACCTGGATGCCCATATTGGCTCCTACATATTCTACGAAGATCTTTATCGGTCAGACCGCATAACAACATACGTTGTTCCCTTTGTCATCGGTATGTTACTTGCCCGAGATTCGATCGTCGGTATCCAATACCTAGTTCAATCTCGTTACTGGCAAGTCTCTTTACTCGTTCCGTAATACATCATCTCGCAACTAACTCATTAGTTGCAATGCTTGCAAGGCTTAAGTGATGTGCATTACCGAGAGGGCCCAGAGATACCTCTCCGACAATCGGAGTGACAAATCCTATTCTCGAAATACGCCAACCCAACATCTACCTTTGGAGACACCTGTAATGCTCCTTTATAATCACCCAGTTACGTTGTGACGTTTGGTAGCACCCAAGGTGTTCCTCTGGTAAACGGGAGTTGCATAATCTCATAGTCATAGGAACATGTATAAGTCATGAAGAAAAGCAATAGCAACATACTAAACGATCGGGTGCTAAGCTAATGGAATGGGTCATGTCAATTAGATCATTCAACTAATGATGTGACCTCGTTAATCAAATAACAACTCTTTGTTCATGGTTAGGAAACATAACCATCTTTGATTAACGAGCTAGTCAAGTAGAGGCATACTAGTGACACTCTGTTTGTCTATGTATTCACACATGTATTATGTTTCCGGTTAATACAATTCTAGCATGAATAATAAACATTTATCATGATATAAGGAAATAAATAATAACTTTATTATTGCCTCTAGGGCATATTTCCTTCAGGAATATCATGTGTTGGGTCTGTGGTCGAAGGCGGGCAGTTCTGCTTTCCTTCTCCGACGTCGTCGTCATGCGAGGGTGTCAGTTCTGAAGTTCGATGGCGTGTCCGGGGACATGTTGCCCCGGTCTGATTCTTTCAACGGCTATGGTTTTGCTTTTGGCAAACTACTTTGGAGGTCCGTAAAGCTGCTGGTCAGCGATGGAGCCGCGTCAAGCTTGGGCGAAGAGGTGATCTGTCTTTTTACCCTTTGGTGGCCGCTTCGGTGGTGTCGAAGGAAAGGGACATGCGCTGGTATTTTGCATAGGATTTTCCTATCTTTTCAGTCATGTATGGTCGGTGCTTACGTGTCTTGTAACTTGATCTTTATTCTATATAAATGAGACACGTATTATCATGCAAAAAAAATTGACGCATTGATGGGAGTGAGTATTAAAGAACCATCTTGATATATTGCTCGTACTAAAAGCTCCTTCTTCTTTCTTGTGCGTGTCATCCTTGCGCAGGGGCAACCCTAATCTTCTATGTATCGTACTATCGTTCCAATTTTATCGGATGCCCCCCAAGAGACTAAAAGCTCCTTCTTGAATGGCTATTCTTTTTAACAAACTTTATTTATATTTTATTAAAAACACTTCATGTTAGCACTGGTTTGGTGGTTTTTGCGGCTTGCTTGCTCCATGACGTTGAATGGTGATTGCGTGTGTTTTCTCATGTCCAAAAGTAGAAAAAAAACCAAGTACGAAACATTTTCGATAAACCACAAAAGAACATACCTCATTGTTCTTGGAGGAATTTGTGACTGGTTCTGCCGCCAGAGCAAGAACGACCCACTAGAAAAATTTTATTTTCATGTCTTCACTTTTTGTGCCACCATCTTTGTGAGACCCGAGATCCATGAACGCGTCGTTTGGTGCGACAGAGGAGGGGCGCGTAGGAGACCGACAACCGGGGCCTAGTTGGAGGGGTGGCGACGGGATGCCGAGAGAGAGAGAGAGGGTGGTCGATGTCGGGTCGTTTAGATCTAGAGAGATAACGTGTGAGCATGAAAATGTATAGGGTCCAACGAACGGGCTAAACTAGGCCCCCGAGAACGTCACACACACTTGTTCTGAGTTGGTCGTGTGAAATGAGTAATGGGTCTCATGCGGGTGCTCAACAACATGTGTCGGCAATTTTACACCTCACAACACACACGGTTGTTTTGGGCCGACCGTGTGCTATTCATTTGTTTTCTGGACATTCAAATATTTGTTGTTGTTTCCCTAAAAAAATCTTGTAGTTGTTCACTTTTATTGTAATGCATGATTTGTGTATTATGGGAATTCAGATTAGATTTAGATTTAGCTCATTACTTTTCCATGGAAAAAAGAAAATGAAAAGAAGCCCAGGTCCACTTGCCAAAAATATCTCGTTGATATGTGTTGAGTTATTCGACGCAAATCTTGTGCAAGTTTTCTAGTAAATTAGGCGTGACGGACGATGGCAGTGCTCAGAATGACATAGGGGCGGCCCGCAAGAGGTGTAGCCTTGGAGGGTGGCGATTCTTCATAGATATCTAATCCCATGTACTCCCTCCGTTTCAAACTAGATGACTCAACTTTATACTAACTTTATACTAAAGTTAGTATAAAGTTGAGTCATTTATTTTGGAACAGAGGGAGTAATTCCATGCATAGATAATTTTCAAATATTTCTAAAACTTGTAAGGTTTGTAGCTATTTCAAACAAAATGAATAGCCTACTAAACACCGATCACATAAAATGGCGAGTAAAACAATGCATATGAGATTTTCATGTTAGCAATTTCCCCCCAACATTACATATTGCATTTTCCAAAACGCGAAAGAGAATACTCTTTTTCTCTCTGGTGATGTAGTTAGAATATGATAGGTGATTTGAATGTAACACGAAAGAGAATACTCACTCTTTGGTTGTGTCATTAGGATTTTAGGCGATTTGAACAACGGGGAAAGGAAAAGGTTGTAGTCTTAATGGGAAAACATTATAAGCGCTTGAATAAGTGAATCGTTAAAGGTAAACGATCCCTCCCACTTTGTTTCTTTTTGTGCGGATAATGATGACGACGACAAACTCATTGGACTAGAGATCTACTCATCCGACGGTGATGACATAGTGATTGAACTAGTGTGGATAATTACATGGATCCAATATTTATCTTTTTGGATATATACCTCGTCACAATTGGCAATAGTGTTATTTCATGTAAGTTGTCTGTTGTGGCTAGATGTTATCCTGGCGCTCACCGCGGGCTCCCAAGATGGTGTACACCTGTAAAATTCTTAGCATTTTTTTTTCGTATTATCATATTATTTATGTTTTTTATTTTTAAACACGTTTATATTATTCCTATTTTATAAACTTCCCACGTTTTAACATACTCTTCCGTAAGATTACTTTTTCATGATGACGTTTTTATTTCTCCCATGACTTTTTACATTATGTTCATTTTGTTGGAATGGAAACTAGCCTAAATTCTCGCGCCATGTATTTCTCATCCGATATGTGTCGTTCGAAAGTTCCATGTAGGTGACCGGGCCTCACATAACCCACTGGGCAGCATGAAGTTTTGGGAGCGCGACACGATATGTGGATTGACTAGATGTCCTTGTGGGCGAGCTCGCCGGTGTTGGGGTATTGTCGACTCAAAGACCGGCCCGATGAATTGCATGATGAGAGTTTTGTTGCAGGAAGAAAATAAACTCTACTCTTAAATGGAAAACCATTGGCGATTTGGCAAAAAAAATCTACAGGTTGCATTTAGAAAAGTTTATTTCAACATTTTTGTAGTTCCACGTGTTTAATATTGAACTTATATTCTTGAAGTTTTTTTCCCGGTTTTATGTTACTCTATCAAGAAACTTAGGCCGAAGTGGTGAAAAACTTTGACATGTCTTACTGGGCATGATCCGCGTGAGGTGGGGTCTCTGTCGTCGGATCTAGAAAGGATGGACGGTTAAGATCGGCTCGATGGGGGCAATCAGTGGGAGGGTCTGATTGACCAATGAGAACACAGGGATTCCCCTCTCGTATGCACAAGCTTCTCACTCACGTTCAAATCACCAACCACACTCTGGCCTTGTTTGGATCATGGGGTTAGTGCTAGTTTGGGTTAGTTGAAGGCTCAAATAACCCAAAAGTATTCAAACAGGGAGGGTTAGAGTGGGTTAGTTTCATCTAACCCAACTATGCTGATGGAGAGGTACTTATTTAAATTAGAATGGGTTAGAAAATAACTCTAACTCTAATTGTGTTAGAGTATCCAAACAGAGCCTCTGTAATAATTAGGCACTGGCTTCTCGCCCGCATTCAAACCAGCAGCCCACCTCCCCGCTCTTATTTCCAAGACTTCCCGGTCACAGGGTTCATACAAAAGTGAAAAGGTCCTCTCCCCACCGCCTGCAACCACGAGGCTCGAAAATGAATCGCGCGGGCGGGAGTCTTTTCGCTCTCGCGCCCTTCCTGAAACATCTAGCTCCCGCGCTGCCCACCAAGACTTTCCGGTCACATAATTTAAACCAAAATGAAAAGAGTACCTTTTTCCTTGAGCAAATTGAAAGCGGTACCCGGCGAAGGCCCAACCTACCCACCCACCCAAATCAGCTCCGCCGCTGTCTCTCTTCCTCTCCCGATTCCCCAACCCCAGCCCCGCCGCCGCCGGCCTCCTCTCCCCCCAACCTCGGCCTCTGCCCCGTCGACACACCGCTGCCGCCCCCACCCTCTCCCCTTCTCGAGCTGCTCAGGCGGCGCCCAGATTCGCCACTGCCGCCATAGCGCCGTCCATCCACAAGCACGCCCACGTAGCGGCAGAGGAGGGTGGAGTCAGGGGCAGAGCGACGGCGCCCTTCCTCCGCCTCCAGGCTCCACCTCCACCTTCCCGGCCGCGCAGCGACGAAGGCGCCTTCGATCTGCACACCCAGACTACCACGCCTCCAACCTCCGCTTCCCAGTCACACGGCGGCCGATCTTCGTCCGCCTGCACGGATCTACTGTGACCGTGGCGCCAGCGGCCCGATGGACGCGGCCGTTTCCGGTTGCGGGCGTCTCTGCCCCCGCTCTCCCACCCTCGCCTGTTCTGTTGACGGTGCATGGCGACGCACATGGCGTTCCCGTTCACCAACACCACTTCTTCCCCTGTGGATGACGCCTTTTTTCGACCTCGCCACTGCCAACAATTCATGGCTTCCTGCAGGTAGCAGCTCCTCTCTCTCCCTCCGCCATTCCCCTGCATCATCAAATCGGTCGTTGTATCGTATTTTCAGTCAGTTGTAGCGCACTTGTAGCGGCAGTTCATGTCCATGACCAGCACACGTGTATAGCTGCAGCTAGTCCGTCCTCCACACATGAATCAATTAATCTTTCCAGTATTCAGTTCCTCTCAGTTTAACAAAATCATCTTTTCTTTGTTTGTTTCACTTAGTTGCAGCCTAAAAAATCTTCTCCTTTAGCTACCTGCTGATGCAAATGCCCTTTCAATTTGATTTGCAGGGAACGACAAGGGCGTCTACAGTTTGCTACTTTCGGTTCGAGGGAATTGATTTGATTCAGGGAATCAATTCGCCCTTTCGTTGAGCCTCGAGTGTGATGAATTTTGGTTGTTCGATCCAAAGCATCAGGCGTCCTCCATGGACGAGGACCATGACATCCACCTCAATTCAATGCCGTCCAGCTCGACCACGATGACGCGCCGCACAAGGTTGCTGCCGCCTGCTCTTTTCATTACCTTTTAATTTTCCTTCTCGTTGCTGTACACAGAAAATCTTTACCTTGGATGGATCCACTCTCATCAATCATTCTTGGGAGATGATTTACTTGTTGCCCATGTATGTGACCACCATACCTAAATTGATCGTGGAATTCTTGTGTTGTGTGCAGCATCTGTGTTTATCATAACGAAGAAGCCCACTGCTGCCATCTGTGATGTGGATGCTGCTCTAGAGGTGATTATTATGTTCCCCCTTTGTCGCTTTATTTTACGTACTACCCTATTCTGTTTCATGCACCATACATGACTATCTAGTAGAGTTTGGATTTTTGGAGCACAAGTGGACGGGTCAACTATGCAGCAGTTATATTAATTATAAGCAGGACATGACATCAATTGACAATTACCATGGTGCAAGTCGCACAATTGACGGCAACTACTTATAACAATACTGCCCAGTGAGATCCCAGTTTTAGAGAATAGCATCTTAAGTATGATGCATCTTCAACATAGACTGCATCTTCTTCTTATCAGTACCGACAGATGGTTGCTCAAGTTTTTTTTGTGATTTGTCACAATTCTTTCAATGCGACTCTTGATAATTAAGGTTCTTCATTGTAGACATTTATGTTCCCAGCAGAAATTTGTTACTTACGCCTACCCTTGTTGCTCTGCAATTTATTTAAATTTGGCATTACGACGGCGGAGGCAGCGCAACCGGTGTTCAGAAATGACACCCACCCACTATGCAATACAATCTGAAATAATCAATCATAAAAGGGATGATTCTTACTGCTGTGTTATAGAAAAAATGATTCCTATATACTGTTACATCCAGATTAGAAGTGATGAATTGGATTAGTGGACCTCTTACTTTCTGCTGTACTACATCCCATTTGTAGTTACTTTGCTGTGTGTCGGGGTCTGATTGGTTAGGGGATTATTTACCAATTCCAGTAAGACTTTACTGTTTTGTCATAAAAGTGACGATTCTTAATGTTGTGTCCAGATTAGAAATATCCAAGTGCTTTTGAAAAGTAATGCTGTACTAAATTTAGCCTTAAAAACTGAGCAAGTGAAAAGAGTGTTAGCCATTATACTAGTGTCTGTGCTCTGAATTTGTTTGTTCGATTCGGGTTAGCAGGCGCCCGACTCCATGGTCGACCCTGAGCTGACTAGGCGGACATCATCAAGTCCGGCAACCTTGGCCTCGACTGTCCACCACGATCGAGCATTGAAGGTTGATTCATCTCGACTGTCCACCACGACCGAACACCAAAGGTTGATTCATCTCGACTGTGAGTTCTTCCCCCCAATCTCTCGCTCCTCTGCTCTAGCCATTCCGGTTGGTTTCATCCAACACGACTCCAGCAAGCTTCCTGTGTAATTATTTTGCCTAGGGTGATTGGGTGGTATCTCCGCTTCCCGACCTGAGCTCCTTCCTTCCTGTATGAGGCTAGCTAGTTGAACTTTTAGTTCCTTCTAATTGATTTATATCATATCATATTTCCTCCTACTGCATGATGGACGGTCATGAACTAGCTAAGTAGTTTTTTTTTGCCACAAATTGTATGGTGTTTCTGTTTGTTTCTTGTACTATGTATGTGACAGAATAAAGCAAATTGCTCAATTCTCAACTATGAATACATAGCTAGCCCTGTTGGTTCATTCTTCAGAGCTATGACTGATATGTTCACACTGTTGTTTTGCTATGCCCGGTATGGTTGTGAAACCAAACTAGCAGGTTTCATTTACTGCTTCCTGATTGATGCCCACTAGACCCCAGCCAGGTTCATGCTATGTTGCCCATGTTATGTTGAAGATCAATTCTATGGTGTATATTAACCTTGGTTAATATTTAGTCTACTCAAGTACTCTCTCTTCATGCTGATGAAGGTCATCCTGTATATTAACCTTAACATTGGGTAATATTTAGTCCACTCAAGTACTCTCTAAAACTAAATTGCTATTGGATGGACAATGTTTGGCTAGTCCTCCCGTTCTTGATGGGCTAAACTTATTTGTTTGTTTTATTTGGAGCAGCAGTCGTCCTCCATTGGCAAGGGCGACAACCGCCCCCAAGCCTGAGCTAACCAGGAGGACATTGTCGACTCCGACCTCGACCTGGAGGGCGACTCCTTGCACAAGGTTGCTCTCTGCTCTGCCCTCCCACAGAAGATGCTTTTTCCCCAATTATTGCTGCTCTGCTCTAGCATAGTTTCTAGATACTCGCATCATGCTCCTGTTCACAGTGGAACAGTTTCTATCTCTAGCCTAGTTGCTTCCTTTAATCTACATAGTCTCCAAAGTTCCATGGTGCGAAGTGGCTTCTGGCCTAGCTTTTGCTGGAACTCCAGTACTGCTGTAGATGTTGCTGCTTCACTCAACTTAAGTTCTTGCGTTATGTGATGCTATATCATGATGCTTGTGTGGTTGATGATCACATGCAATAGCTGGGCCTTATATTTGTACTTGAAATAGCTCACTGTTGTGTCATAAAAGTGACGATTCTTACTGTTGCGTCCAGATTAGAAATATGCAAGTGCTTTTGAAAAGTAATGCTGTACTAAATGTAGCCTTAAAAGCCGAGCAAGTGAAAAGAGTGTTAGCTAGAAATATGCAAGTGCTTTTGAAAAGTAATGTTGTACTAAATGTAGCCTTAAAAGCCGAGCAAGTGAAAAGAGTGTTAGCCATTATACTAGTCTCTGCTCTGAATTTGTTTGTTCGATTCGGATTAGCAGGCGCCCGACTCCGTGGCTGACCCAGCCGACCAGGCGGACATCATCTAGTCTGACAACCCTGGCCTCGACTGTCCACCACGACCGAACACCAAAGGTGGATTCATCTCGACTGTGAGTTCTGTACCCCAATCTATCGATCCTCTGCTCTGCTCTAGCCATTCCAGTTGGTTTATCCACTATGACTCCAGCGAGCTTCTTGTGTAATTATTTTGCCTAGGGTGATTGGGTGGTATCTCTGCTTCCCGACCTGAGCTCCTTCGTTCCTGTATGAGGCTAGCTAGTTGAACTTTGGTTTCTTCTAATTAATTTATATCATATCATATTTCCTCCTACTGCATGATGGACGGTCGCGAACTAGCTAAGTAGGTTGTTTTGCCACCAAATAAATTGTGTTTCAGTTTGTTTTTCGTTACTCTATATGTTACAGAATGAACAAATTGCTCAACTCTCAACTCTGAATACATAGCTAACCCTGTCGGTTCATTCTTCAGAGCTATGACTTGTATATTCACTGCGGTTTTGTTGTGCTCGATATGGCTGTGAAGGAGACTGAAATTCTGCAATTTGCCTAGCTAGGTTCCTCATGAGGATGTCCTTCCTCTACTACGATGCTAGCTAGTTGAACTATATGATTGTCTGTGTGTGGTTGATAGTCACGTATTAGCTAAGGTGGTAGTTTTGCTACTGAATGAATGATATTTCAGTTTGTACCTCACCCAGTTGCTCACTGTTGTTATCTAAAATTAAATTGCTACTGGATGGACAATGTTTACCTGGGCTAAACTTGTTTCTTTGTTTTATTTGGAGCAGCAGGTGCCTTTCATCGACAAGGACGGCCCCACACCTGAGCTGACCAGGAGGACATTGTCAACCTCGACCTGGTGGGTGACTCCTTGCACAAGGTCGATCCCTCAACCTTTTGCTGCTGTTTTGTTTTCCTGTGGTTGAAATTTCTCCTTCTCTGCTTGCATTCATAAATATTTTCTCTTGAACCATGTATGTTATAGAATAATTTTCTCAACTCTGAATAAATAGCTGACCATGTTCGTTCATCCTTTAGAGCTATGACTGATGGTCACACTACTGTTTTGTTGTGCTTGACATTTCTTTTACTGTCTGGCCTGCCCGAGCATCGTCAACGTGAAGCAGCTCGGTGCGTAGTCGTAATTCATACTCCCTGTCTATTCTCTATGGAATTCTATGTATATGTGTTTGTATCTCTGATCTGATGAACCATCATCCATTGTGTCTGATTGATTATCTTATTGCCGGTTGCAGGCCTCCCATCTTAATGCAGAGGAGGCGGAGATGCTGATCGAGTGATGGACGCTGCAGGGCTGGTATGGATGAAACACTACTACTACTACTTGCTAGCTTTCCTATGCATATACAGCTCCCTCACAGTATAGATGTTAGTAATGTATGCTCTCATCCTTTCTCGTGGAGTAGCAGCACACGTATCACAAGTTCAATTAATAAGAGCATAAATTTTGAAGGATCTGCATACAAATCACATTGTTTTTTGGTCGGATCCCCACAAAGTAGTGAATGTAAACAATTGGTCTGCTCTGGATAACATCAATCGACCATATAAACCAAATTGTATGTGCATACTAGGATCTCTTGAGACAGAATCCCGTGTTCATATTGGTGGGATTACGAAACAACACCTTAAATGAATTCTTGTAGGGAGATAATCAAAGGTAATAAATCATTGTTACTCTGTAGCATTGCCTTATGCATAGAGGCGAAATCTTATTATGTTTCTGACGACTCCTTGTTATCTGTGCTAGCTGTATGCGCTACCGCCAAATTCAGTTGCTAGCTGTGTTCTTGCTTTCTTTTGTCTTTAGTTGCCTAACAATGTATTGTTGGAATAAAAAATCTCAGGCAAATATTCTTTGCGCATGGAAAAAAGATTTTAATGTTACAATACGTGAAGTGCACTGTGATGCTCTGTGATCAAATGTGTCTTTGATATTTCTGGAGTTGCTTATCTTGATTGTTTCTTCTTGCATCCAGCTTATGCTTCTGACATTAAGACGCTTTTTCTTTTCTTATCGTGGGCCTTTGCAGTGGGCAACTCCACTTGAAGATTGGTGGTTGATAGTTGGTGTGATCCCAATGTTTTGGTTGATTTGGAAGAAGGGAAACAGTAGAGGTTCCAACAATGCGCATGCTTTTTCACACACCATTGCAGATGAAATTTCCAAGGATTGTGAAGAAGTTTGAAGATCTACAGGACGACCACGCTAGCTGGACCAGAAGCTTGTGAAGAAGACGTTGAAGCTGAATGAGAGCATGGGACGCTCCAGGGAGGTAACCTGACAGGCTGGCAATTAGGGAGGATGACACGGAAATTAAGTTAAGGTATGGCTAGTGTCTGTATTGTATAGTGTTCAATGTAATTCTCTCAGCCGTGTTCTGATCTGTCATCTTTTAGTTTACTTGTCTCAGCTGCTTGGTTACATCTTGTGGTTAGAAGTTAGAACCGTTCTTGGGTCATGACTTCATGTATACATGCCACATATTGTCTTAGACTTTCTAATTTAAATGGAATTGGTTGTAAAAGAAACGACATTCTTTTACTTAAACTGGTGATATTTGAATGGTTTACCTGCATGATGAGATGAGATGTGATGATGATTCAAATTGGTTTTTTGTAGCAGTGCTGTGAGAATTAAAACCAAAAACGACATATGTTTTCACCGAGTACTGCATTGTTCCAGTTTCATCTTCTGAGAGGTTTTCTTCATTTGTTTTGCTACTTTTGGGTGTATGCTGTTAGCTTGAGAATTGCTATCTTCTGGATCCACGTATGCCATGTGTTAGCAGTTTATAAATTGTGGACATTTTTGGCCGACAAATAGTGGGTATATCGACTTGCGAACATCTAAACTGTTACTTTTGTTAGTATTCATGGTTTTAGATGTAGACTCACTTTGTATCATTGTTTTACGATTGCCACTTTGTATGTTCTCATAGTTAGATTTAAAATGAGAGTGACTGACTAATCAACAGGGGTAGTAATTGCTTCATGTCTTGTGATGAAATACTATGACTAAATACATCCATCAGATGATGAAGTACTATGCATGCACCCTTCATTTTTGTCTCTCGGAGTCATAAAGTGTTGCTTAGTGCCCACTAATGGTACAAGATTTAATGATCTAACTCTGTTTTCTTTGTTGAAATCACTTGCAGATAAAGTCTCTCACTTTAACATTCCACAGCAGTGATCTACTTGTAGACATGGAGCTGGAGCTTAACTATGGCAGGTAGTACAAATTTACCATACCATGATCACACTCTTCCTAGAATCCTACTTCTACGATCTTATTTGATGGGTTTATTCCAACTCAGGCATTTCGGTTTGCTTGGTTTGAATGGCCGCGGGAAGTCTTGCCATCTTAAACCAATCGGATGCAGAGGGCTTCATATTCCTGAACACATCGATATAATGTACCACCTCAGCCATGAGATTGAGGATTCAGACATGTCTGCACCAAGGAGCAGTCATTAGTTGTGATGAAGAAAGGGTCAAGTTGGAAAAGGAAGCTAAAATTTTGGCTGCTCAAGTATGTTTCTGATCAATCAAACTTGTTATCATCTCGTTTGTCCATATTGTTTCTTTCCTTTTGCCATTTTTGCTCCGTCTCAAGAGAGATGCTTTTATATTTCCCAAGAATTTTTCATCTGTTTGTAGCTTCTAGCTGTGGTCTCTGTATGTCAGTTTCCTGTAGTGTTTGCATTGACTTGTTTGAACCACTTGCATCAAGATCCTGATGCAATTTTTTCTTTGGCTAGTTTCTGGAAACATGTAAATATACTTTGTGTGGTTCTGTCTTAATCTTGTGGATTCCCTTGACATTCCTAGTGTCTAGTGTTCTGCAGGTACATGTATATGCTTTAAAATTTGTTCCAAGTAGTTGTAACTTTTGTGACGATGACGTCTCTTGATGTATGCACAGGTTTTTTACTGGCATTGTGCCCTCACGCAGACTTAGACCTGTGGCTCTCGGTGGCGTTGTGTGGTGGTTGTCATCGCGGTCTCTGGCGATGGTGATGCGCCGCATTGCTTCTGGCATTGACGAGGTGGAGTGTTTTTCGCCCCGTAAAACCGGTGTCGGCTGTGACGACTGCTTCCTTGTACACCTCAAATTACGTGAGTCCCTGGCTCTCCTTTTTCCTCTGAGTGCCGTCGAGTCAACGGTCTGGTGCTTGTGGTCTGTGGTGTTGGTCATTGACCTATGCTGCTACATATTCAGGATAAGTGATTTGATTTATGTTAATGACCATTGTTTCGTAATGCATTTAGTTGACATCCATACATGCTGTCCAGAAATTGTTATGTCATAATTTGGGCTAAATTTCTATCAAATGTACAAGAAATTTGAGACTTGTTCCCCTTTCGGCTGTTAAGTAGCTGGGATGACATCCTTAGGTTGAAATCTGCTCATGTATGATGCCCCTGTTTGGATAGTGTTGATAGTATGATGCCCATGTTCTGTCGAAGATCAATTCTATGGTGCATGTTAACCTTTGGTAATATTTAGTCTACTCAAGTAGTCAATTACCATCTCTGCATGCTGATGACGGTCACCCTGTATACACTCAATTTGATGTTAATCTTGGCCCATGTATTAATCATCATTTGCCGCTGCTTGATTACTTTGTGTTACTCTCCTACTATTCACTTGACCATATACTACTGTTTCTTTGGTCCTCTACTGATGTTGATTCTTTAGACTAACTAGCAAAAGAGCCCGTGCGTTGCAACGGGAGAGAAAACATAACACACGCTCTTAACTCAACAACCATCACTCAAGACCACAATTCGTCCATCTCCTTTATTTTTGCGAGGCACCATATTTGTGTTGCCGCTTATCCTCCTCACCCTCGCCGGCGATGGCATCGGTGTTCACACAAAACAACAAAAAATGTGTGTTGAATATGGTTAATCCTAAGGTGTCTCTCTCTCCCTCTCTCCTCTCTCTCTCTCGCTTTCTCTCACTCTCGCGATGGGAAATCTGTTATTTTCCCTTGCGACATTTTTCAGAGGTATGCATGTGTAGTTATCGATATTTTCTTTTCCGTATATGGTTATAGTGGGGTGTTTATTTGCAATCCGGATCACCGCCGGTATGAAAAAAAATCTTGCGCTATAAATTAAAAATTTGCTTCCATAACAATATTTTAAAAATATTTAACAGGTAAAATTAACATCATATTTAGATTTGACACATTTTTCTAATAAAATTTCATATATAATATGTTAAAATCAAAGTTACGGTTTAAAAGATACAGATAATTTAGAAAATCATTTGGTTTGACTCAAATATATTCAAAAATAATATTTAAAAATACTTAACAGGTAAAATAATCTCATATTCATATTCTACATATTTTTCTAATCAAATTTCATATATAACATGTTTAAATCGGAGTTACGGTTTAAAAGATATGGATGATTTAAAAAAGCATTTGTTTGACTTAAATATGATTCGCGGATGAATTACCTAAAACATCAGGGGGGTTTTCAAAAAAATGTAAAATAACGGTTTGGGTGTGACTTAAATCCGGACGGCGGGTTGATTTCAAGAGGAGATAGGGACTTTTGTGTAAAATACGAAAATAACGATTCGTTTTAACTTAAAACAGGACCGCGGGTTGAATTCTCTGAAATAGAGGGACTTTTCTAAAAAATATCATGACGGACGAAAGAAACCCAATTTGCTTTATCATTAGGTAAAGATATCTATCTTTTGGAAATCTGGACAAGCTCGTTCCCAATCTCTCTATCTCTTTGCCCAGGGTGGGGCCTGACTTGATGACGAGGACGGGGAAGTTTGATCTTGTGGAGGGCGATTAGGCGATGGATGGAGTCAAGAAGATGTTGGTTCCTTGCCGAAGAAGAGGAGAAATGGAAATGGGGCGGCGTAACTGGTAAGTAGTTCATGAGCTTGGTTAGGTAGATTCTTGTTTTTGGAATTGTGGTGAACGGGAACAGCCAGCTTGCTTGCTGCAAGTGTATGATTTGGAATCTTTATCCAGTGAATATATGAATTCCCAACATTGGTCTGGAGTGTAAGGAAAATTGTTGTGTAGGCATTGTGCATGCATTCTTTCCATGCCTTATGCTGCTGAAATTTCTAACAAACATTGGTCTGGAGTGTAAGTAATTTTTTCCGCATTGTCTACTTCCATAGGTAAGCAGCGTGATTTGATTGAGTACTTGTGTCGTCACACAACAGGTGGCTGTGCTCCTTGGTTCCTGGAGGAGTAATCATTTGGATCAGATCTGTGTACCCTTGATGGATGACTAGACATTGCCATCCTTATGTGGGCTCCGTGATGGGGCAAAGTCACCATGCCGCGGCTGCGATGTTCGGCATCAGCTACAAAACTCTGATGGGTAAGTCCTCTATGCTGCCCCCTCTTACCTTTCTCTGGGACCTAGCTTTCTAGCTATGGTCACATTGTGTGCTGGCATGGAGCCGAAGCTGGTGTTTGTGGTAGTTTGGTTTGGTTGCGATGTCCTATTCATGCCAAGTTCTCTCAGGGTTTATCTTGCTATCTTTGCTGTACTATAGATTATAAATGAAAATATCGCACACACAGTTTTTTTGGCCAGTGTTTATCCTAGTCATCTCATTTGTTGGTGTTCATCTAGGGTTTTATTTTAGTCGAGTCGTAATGCATTTAGTTGACGTCCATATATGATGTCCTAAAATGTCATGTCATAATTTGGGCCAAAATTTCTGTCACATGTACAAGAAAATTTAGACTTGTTCTGCTTTCATCTGTTAAGTAGTTGGGATGACAGTCTAGGTGTAAATCTTCACATGTATGATGCCCCTGTTTGGATAGTGTTGATAGTATGATGCCCATGTTATGTTGAAGATCAATTCTATGGTGTATATTAACCTTGGGTAATATTTAGTCTACTCAAATACTCTCTCTCTCTCTCTCTCTCTCCATGCTGATGAAGGTCATCCTTTATATTAACCTTGGTCTGCTTGTATTAAGCATCATCTACCGCTGCTTCTTCACTTGCTGTTACTCCCGTACTGTTCACTTGACCACATACTACTGTTGCTGTTGCTTTGGTCCTCTACTAAGTTGATTCTTTAGACTAATATGCATCTTTTGAAAATCTGGACTAGCTCATTCCCAATCTCTCTCTGCCCAGGGCGGGGCCTGACTTGATGACGAGGACGGGGGAGTTTGATCTTGCGGATGGCGATAAGGCGGATGGATGGGCTCAAGAAGATGTTGGTTCCTTGCTGAAGAAGAGAAGAGATGGAGATGCGGCGATGTAGCTGCTACGTGTTTCATGAGCTTGTGTAGGTAGATTCTTGTTTTCGGAATTATGGTGAACTGGAACAAGCCAGCTTGCTTGCTGTATGATTTGGAATCCTTATCCACTGAATATATGAATTCCCAACATTGGTCTGGAGTGCAAGGAAAGTTGCCTTGCAGACACTGCGCATGCATTCTTTCCACGCGTTATGCTGCTGAAATTTCTAACGAAAATTCTTCTGACTTTCTAACGAAAGTTCTTCTGACTTGTCAAAATTTTGGCCTTGTTTGTAACAAAACAAATATTTGAGGGTGTTCAATGTTATGATGTGCCCGTGCTTTTGGTCAACGCCAAAATATTGGCAAGGCGAGCGAGGGCCATCATCCAAACAGCCCCTAAAATATTGCCAAGTTTAGGGAGTCATTGCCGTCTCTTCTTTCTGAACTGGATACAAATCATAGACGGTCATAGAAAAGCACCTAAAAACAAAGTAGGAGCCCTCCCGCCGGCAAGGGCCGAGATCCACCACGCATTCATGGCGTAAGGCCATAGAAGGCGAAGCCGATTTGCGGTGGCGCCAACGGGAGGCGCGGATTCCTAATCGCCATTGCGCGAGCGCACGAGGCAAAGGGGCAGGAGACGGGCAAGGGCCGAGATCCACCATGCATTCATGGCGTAAGGCCACAGAAGGCGAAGCCGATCTGCGGTGGCGCCAACGGGAGGCGCGGATTCCTAATCGCCATTGCGCGAGCGCATGAGGCAAAGGGGCAGGAGACGTACGTGTTTTAGCCCCTAGCTTTCCACTATATCCGGAGGAAGACACTTTTTTCAAGTGATAGAAAAGAAAAGCAATGGACAACTACTGTTAGAACAAAGAAATAAACTCTGGTTTAGTGATCTGCCTGTTGGCAATCTTTTCACCATTATCGAATCTTGAAAACAAGATAAATGCATTTTTTGAAAATTTGATCTTGTAAGTTTCTGCGGCAGCTAGCATATTTAAAACGTGTCTGTTTGACATGGGGTTATGGGTTGCTATGGAGGGTTCAAAACAGGTCAAATGTTGAGTCTTTGTGCAGGATTTTTTTTAGGAAGTAATGAATGTAGTAGGAGCAAAGAATAAGGATTGGTGATTTCTTCTCGCTCCCAAATCCATATCAGGTATGTATGGTTTCTATCAGAACTTATCATAGTCTAGTAGCCGATACTCACCAAATAGTAATGAGGATGTAAGCAGCTCGACCAAACAAATGACTTTTATGCCCTACCATTTTCATAACAGAATTTAGTAATGGTTGTGTGCAACAGAGTTCACCATAAACAACAACAAAATACGTTAACAAGTTTGCCAATTAATTATTTAAGGGCTGCAGTAGCTCATGGACCCTCGAAAGCTGCACTTGGCACCTGAACATTCCATGAGAAGCACCATAGAGCAACGATACTTCCAGTACAACAGAGTTAATCATAAACCATAATACAAGACGAGTTCATAACTTTGCCAATTATCTATTTATTTAAGGGCTGCACTACCTCCTGGACCCCCCGAAGCGGCACTTGGGACCTGACCAAAGGTAGATAGATACACATGTGTCAATCTAACGAATCATTTCGAAAAGTGTATGAAGGACACTTTTTTAGGTGATACAGTAGTAAAGAAAAGCAATGAACAACTACTGCTAGAACGGAGAAATAAACTCAGTTTAGTGGTCTGCTTGTTGCCAGTATTTTCACACGCAAAAAAAGACAAAACCTAAAAAAACACAACTATTTACCTAAAAAAACACAACTATTTAATACATTTTTTGAAAATTTGGTCTGCCAAGCTTGTGATTTAGAGCATATTTAAAATGCTTCTGTTCTACACGGGTTGCTACGGAGGGTTTAAAACAGGTCAAATTTTGAGCCTATGTGCAGGTTTCATCATGAAGTAATGAAGGAGCAAAGGATAAGGATCGGTAGCTAACTAATTGCATCTTCTCTCTGCCAAAACCATATGAGCAATGTATGGTTTCTCATGATTACAGCGGAACTTGATATTTTCACCATATTCTTGTTAGCAATCCTCAGTCAAATAGTATTGGGGATCTAAGTAGCTCGACCACACAAATAACTTCTATGCCCTACACTTTTCATGAAAGAATTTAGTGATGGTTGTGTGCATAATGCAAGCTAAAGAAGACTGACTGAACATAACAGGTTGACGATGGCAAATGAACAGTCTTTTATACCCTAAAAAACCGAAATTGTCTGCCAAGTTCACTACACATAAGAGCAGAAGACATACATGCAAATATAGAAAATAATAAAAACTACTCCCTCCGTCCCATAATGTAAGACATTTTTTAACACTACAATAATGTCAAAAGGCGCCTTACATTATGAGACGGAGGGAGTAGATGAGTTCATATAATAATGAAGTAATGCACAATAGCGCTGGAAGAGCTTGGACTATTTTTCTTACTACGTGGAGGAAACAGCCGAGCAATCTCCGCCTTAGTCATATCTGCAAATGGGCCCAGTTGAGACACTTGCGACGATCCAGAATTGTTATTTTTGTACACAGCCATTGCACAAGCCCTAAATGACCTAAACCGGTGGGTCATTTCTTTATGGTCACGAAATACCCCCTGATACTTGCACCAGCATTTATACAAGGCCCACAGGGATTCCTTGGACTTAATGGAATTCTCATCAACCAGGGGAAATGTTTCTTCTGGATTGATGTCTGCCGCAAAGCCGCTGAATGCGAGATTTTCTTCTTACTCAGAACCGCCTGCCATTCAGTAGCACAGAGTTAAAATTCGATTGTAAAATAACATCATTTGTAATAATGCTCTCAACGGAATTGATTTGATTGAAGGCAGAGACATTAAGATATCATGAATCATCATAAACCAGTTTTTTAACCACTTAGTTTTACTAAGAAAAATATGCTTGCTAGATGTCCGAATGAATAGTGTCCAATCTCTGCCTGCTTATTCAAATAGATCTACTGACAAGAAGAAATAATATGGGAATTTAGGGTATTATTAAATTCAGATCCAAGTAAGGCGAATTCCTTTTCATATCCAAAGCCCAAGAATCCTTAGTATTCAGATACAAATTCTGAAAGAGTTATCATCCAATTAAGGAGAATTCCTTTGGAATTCGGGATTCGGATCCAATTTCGAAAAGAGCTATCAAAATAACATGGGAATTTTAGGTATGAAATTCAGATCCAAGTAAGAAGAAATACTTTGGGAATTTTGGCATTCAGGACTTAGATCCAAATTACGAAAGAGCTGTCTCGGATTACCTGCAGCTGCAGACATGCGACGGATGGAATCGCCAGTCAGATAGAGCCGGGGGAGACACGGAGAGATGCCACCAGCAGTATCACCGGAGTCCCGCCTCTGCTCGGCCATAGGAGAAAGAAGACCGCGGGCGACTGGTCAAACCTGACAAGTGGGCCCCATGGACCCACTGTCAGTGACCCCGAGCCGGCACGCGCTGTTTTAATTGGAGGCGTAAACCCAGAAGTACGTCTCCTCCATCTCGAAAACGTATTCTTAATCGAACCGTTTTCTTTTTCTGTTTTATTTAAAAACAGAGTTTTGACTGAGCTTTGACTCGCTATACCTTTTAAAATATAAGTCCAATTGATTTGATTCTTTTTCTTTTGTTTCTCAAATTTGGTCTAGTTTATTTTCATATTTATTCGAAAAATTTCCAAACAACTTTTTTGTACTGTTTTGAAACTATGTGTTAATTCAAATTTTCTTAAATAGGATTTTTGAAGAAGAAGGCAACTTTCAAAAAAAGTGCACCCCCACTTGCATACTTGAAGGCAAGCATTCTGAACCCTGGCATAATATTTTTTTGTGAGTTGTTTGATACGGTTACAACCCCACCTTGACATGGAGCATTCGTTATTTTATGTGATGATATGTGAAGGAAATATGCTCTAGAGGCAATAATAAAGTTATTATTTATTTCCTTATATCATGATAAATGTTTATTATTCATGCTAGAATTGTATTAAACGGAAACATAATACTTGTGTGAGTACATAGACAAACAGAGTGTTACTAGTATGCCTCTACTTGACTAGCTCGTTAGTCGAAGATGGTTATGTTTCCTAACCATCGACATGAGTTGTCATTTGATTAACGGGATCACATCATTAGGAGAATGATGTGATTGACATGACCCATTCCATTAGCTTAGCACCCGATCGTTTAGTATGTTGCTATTGCTTTCTTCATGACTTATACATGTTCCTATGACTATGAGATTATGCAACTCCCGTTTACCGGAGGAACACTTTGTGTGCTACCAAACGTCACGACGTAACTAGGTGATTATAAAGGTGCTCTACAGGTGTCTCCAAAGGTACATGTTGGGTTGGCGTATTTCGAGATTAGGATTTGTCACTCCGATTGTCGGAGAGGTATCTCTGGGCCCTCTCGGTAATGCACATCACTTAAGCCTTGCAAGCATTGCAACTAATAAGTTAGTTGTGGGTTGATGTATTACGGAACGAGTAAAGAGACTTGCCAGTAACGAGATTGAACTAGGTATTGAGATACCGACGATCGAATCTCGTGCAAGTAACATACCGATGACAAAGGGAACAACGTATGTTGTTATGCGGTCTGACCGATAAAGATCTTCGTAGAATATGTGGGAGCCAATATGAGCATCCAGGTTCCGCTATTGGTTATTGACTGGAGACATGTCTTGGTCATGTCTACATTGTTCTCGAACCCGGAGGGTCCGCACGCTTAGCGTTACGATGACAGTTTCATTATGAGTTTATATGTTTTGATGTACCGAAGGTTGTTCGGAGTCCCGGATGTGATCACGGACATGACGAGGAGTCTCGAAATGGTAGATACATTAAGATTGATATATTGGACGACTATATTCGGACACCAGAAGTGTCCCAGGTGATTTCGGAGAAAACCGGAGTGTCGGAGGGTTACCGGAACCCCCCGGGAGAAGTAATGGGCCTTATGGGCCTTAGTGGAGAGAGAGAGGGGTGGCCAGGGTGGGCCGCGCGCTCCCTCCCCCTCTGGTCCGAATTGGACTAGGAGAGGGGGGGCGGCGCCCCCCTTTCCTTCTCCCTCTTCCCCTTCCTTTCCCCCTCCTAGTAGGAGTAGGAAAGAGGGGAGTCCTACTCCTACTAGGAGGAGGACTCCTCCTCCTGGCGCGCCCTGCAAGGGCTGACCGGCCTCCCCCCTTGCTCCTTTATATACGGGGGTGAGGGGGCACCCCAAGACACACAAGTTGATCTTCGTGATCGTTCCTTAGCCGTGTGCGGTGCCCCCTTCCACCATATCCCACCTCAATCATATCGTAGCGGTGCTTAGGCGAAGCCCTGCGACGGTAGAACACCAAGATCGTCACCATGCTGTTGTGCTGATGGAACTCTTCCCCGACAGTTTGCTGGATCGAAGTCCGGTGATCGTCATCGAGCTGAACGTGTGCAAGAACTCGGAGGTGTCGTAGTTTCGGTGCTTGACCGATCGGGCCGTGAAGATGTATGACTACATCAACCGCGTTGTTATAACGCTTCCGTTGTCGGTCTACGAGGGTACGTTGACAACACTCTCCCCTCTCGTTGCTATGTATCACCATGATCTTGTGTGTGCGTAGGATTTTTTTTGAAATTACTACGTTCCCCAACAGTGGTATCAGAGCCTGGTTTTATGCGTAGATGTCATATGCCGAGTAGAACACAAGTGAGTTGTGGGCGATATAAGTCATACTTCTTACCAGCATGTCATACTTTGGTTCGGCGGTATTGTTGGATGAAGCGGCCCGGACTGACATTACACGTACACTTACGCGAGACTGGTTCTACCGACGTGCTTTGCACACAGGTGGCTGGCGGGTGTCAGTTTCTCCAACTTTAGTTGAACCGAGTGTGGCTATGCCCGGTCCTTGCGAAGGTTAAAATAGCACCAACTTGACAAACTATCATTGTGGTTTTCATGCGTAGGTAAGAACGGTTCATGCTAAGCCCGTAGCACCCACGTAAAAATTTCAACAACAATGTAGAGGACGTCTAACTTGTTTTTGCAGGGCATGTTGTGATGTGATATGGTCAAGTCATGATGCTAAATTTTATTGTATGAGATGATCATGTTTTGTAACCGAGTTATCGGCAACTGGTAGGAGCCATATGGTTGTCGCTTTATTGCATGCAATGCAATCGCCCTGTAATGCTTTACTTTATCACTAAGCGGTAGCGATAGTCGTAGAAGCATAAGATTGGCGAGACGACAACGATGCTACGACGAAGATCAAGGTGTCGCGCCGGTGACGATGGTGATCATGATGGTGCTTCGGAGATGGAGATCGCAAGCACAAGATGATGATGGCCATATCATATCACTTATATTGATTGCATGTGATGTTTATCTTTTATGCATCTTATCTTGCTTTGATTGACGGTAGCATTATAAGATGATTCCTCACTAAATTTCAAGATAAAAGTGTTCTCCCTGAGTATGCACCGTTGCCAAAGTTCGTCATGCCCAGACACCACGTGATGATCGGGTGTGATAAGCTCTACGTCCATCTACAACAGGTGCAAGCCAGTTTTGCACATGCAGGATACTCAGGTTAAACTTGACGAGCCTAGCATATGCAGATATGGCCTCGGAACACTGAGACCGAAAGGTCGAGCGTGAATCATATAGTAGATATGATCAACATAGTGATGTTCACCATTGAAAGCTACTCCATTTCACGTGATGATCGGTTCTGGTTTAGTTGATTTGGATCACGTGATCACTTAGAGGATTAGAAGGATGTCTTTCTAAGTGGGAGTTCTTAAGTAATATGATTAATTGAACTTAAATTTATCATGAACTTAGTACCTGATAGTATTTTGATTGTAGATAGATGGCTCGTGCTGTTGTTCCGTTGAATTTTAATGCGTTCCTTGAGAAAGCAAAGTTGAAAGATGATGGTAGCAATTACACGGACTGGGTTCATAACTTGAGGATTATCCTCATTGCTGCACAGAAGAATTACGTCCTGGAAGCACCGCTGGGTGCCAGGCCTGCTGCTGGAGCAACACCAGATGTTATGAACGTCTGGCAGAGCAAAGCTGATGACTACTCTATAGTTCAGTGTGCCATGCTTTATGGCTTAGAACCGGGTCTTCAACGACGTTTTGAACGTCATGGAGCATATGAGATGTTCCAGGAGTTGAAGTTAATATTTCAAGCAAATGCCTGGATTGAGAGATATGAAGTCTCCAATAAGTTCTACAGCTGCAAGATGGAGGAGAACAGTTCTGTCAGTGAGCATATACTCAAAATGTCTGGGTATAATAATCACTTTATTCAACTGGGAGTTAATCTTCTGGATGATAGCGTCATTGACAGAATTCTCCAATCACTGCCACCAAGCTACAAGATCTTTGTGATGAACTATAATATGCAAGGGATGGAAAAGACTATTCCCGAGCTCTTCGCGATGCTAAAAGCCGCGGAGGTAGAAATTAACAAGGAGCATCAAGTGTTGATGGTCAACAAGACCACTAGTTTCAAGAAAAAGGGCAAGGGGAAGAAAAAGGGGAACTTCAAGCAGAACAGCAAGCAAGTTGCTGCTCAGGAGAAGAAACCCAAGTCTGGACCTAAGCCTGAAACTGAGTGCTTCTACTGCAAGCAGACTGGTCACTGGAAGCGGAACTGCCCCAAGTATTTGGCAGATAAGAAGGATGGCAAGGTGAACAAAGGTATATGTCATATACATGCTATTGATGTGTACCTTACTAGAGCTCGCAGTAGCACCTGGGTATTTGATACTGGTTCTGTTGCAAATATTTGCAACTCGAAACAGGGACTACGGATTAAGCAAACACTAGCGAAGGATGAGGTGACGATGCACGTGGGAAATGGTTCCAAAGTCGATGTGATCGCGGTCGGCACGCTACCTCTACATCTACCATCGGGATTAGTATTAGACCTAAATAATTGTTATTTGGTGCCAGCGTTGAGAATGAACATTATATCTGGATCTTGTTTGATGCGAGACGGTTATTCATTTAAATCAGAGAATAATGGTTGTCCTATTTATATGAGTAATATCTTTTATGGTCATGCACCCTTGAAGAGTGGTCTATTTTTGATGAATCTCGATAGTAGTGATACACATATTCATAATGTTGAAACCAAAAGATGCAGAGTTCATAATGATAGTGCAACTTATTGGTGGCACTGCTGTTTAGGTCATATCGGTGTAAAGCGCATGAAGAAACTCCATACTGATGGACTTTTGGAACCACTTGATTATGAATCACTTGGTACTTGCGAACCGTGCCTCATGGGCAAGATGACTAAAACGCCGTTCTGCGGTACTATGGAGAGAGCAACAGATTTGTTGGAAATCATACATACAGATGTGTGTGGTCCGATGAATGTTGAAGCTCGTGGCAGATATCGTTATTTTCCCACCTTCACAGATGATTTAAGCAGATATGGGTATATCTACTTAATGAAGCATAAGTCTGAAACATTTGAAAAGCTCAAGGAATTTTAGAGTGAAGTTGAAAATCATCGTCACAAGAAAATAAAGTTTCGACGATCTGATCGTGGAGGAGAATATTTGAGTTACGAGTTTGGTCTACATTTGAAACAATGCAGAATAGTTTCGCAACTCACGCCACCCGGAACACCACAGCGTAATGGTGTGTCCGAACGTCGTAATCGTACTTTACTTGATATGGTGCGATCTATGATGTCTCATACAGATTTACCGCTATCGTTTTGGGGTTATGCTTTAGAGACGGCCACATTCACATTAAATAGGGCACCATCGAAATCCGTTGAGATGACGCCTTATGAACTATGGTTTGGCAAGAAACCAAAGTTGTCGTTTCTCAAAGTTTGGGCCTGCGATGCTTATGTGAAAAAGCTTCACCCTGATAAGCTCGAACCCAAATCGGAGAAATGTGTCTTCATAGGATACCCAAAAGAGACAGTTGGGTACACCTTCTATCACAGATCCGAAGGCAAAACATTTGTTGCTAAAAATGGATCCATTCTAGAGAAGGAGTTTCTCTCGAAAAGAGTGAGTGGGAGGAAAGTAGAACTTGATGAGGTAACTGTACCTGCTCCCTTATTGGAAAGTAGTACATCACAGAAATTGGTTTCTGTGACATCTACACCAATTAGTGTGGAAGCTAATGATGATGATCATGAAACTTCCGATCAAGTTACTACTGAACCTCGTAGATCAACCAGAGTAAGATCCGCACCAGAGTGATACGGTAATCCTGTTCTGGAAGTCATGCTACTAGATCATGATGAACCTACGAACTATGAAGAAGCGATGGTGAGCCTAGATTCCGCAAAATGGCTTGAAGCCATGAAATCTGAGATGGGATCCATGTATGAGAACAAAGTGTGGACTTTGGTTGACTTGCCCGATGATCGGCAAGCAATTGAGAATAAATGGATCTTCAAGAAGAAGACTGACGCTGACGGTAATGTTACTGTCTACAAAGCTCGACTTATTGCAAAAGGTTTTCGACAAGTTCAAGGGATTGACTACGATGAGACCTTCTCACCCGTAGCGATGCTTAAGTCTGTCCGAATCATGTTAGCAATTGCCGCATTTTATGATTATGAAATTTAGCAGATGGATGTCAAAACTGCATTCCTGAATGGATTTCGGAAGAAGAGTTTTATATGATGCAACCAGAAGGTTTTGTCAATCCAAAGGGAGCTAACAAAGTGTGCAAGCTCCAGCGATCCATTTATGGACTGGTGCAAGCCTCTCGGAGTTGGAATAAACGCTTTGATAGTGTGATCAAAGCATTTGGTTTTGTACAGGCTTTTGGAGACGCCTGTATTTACAAGAAAGTGAGTGGGAGATCTGTAGCATTTCTGATATTATATGTGGATGACATATTGCTGATCGGAAATGATATAGAATTTCTGGATAGCATAAAGGGATACTTGAATAAGAGTTTTTCAATGAAAGACCTCGGTGAAGCTGCTTACATATTAGGCATAAAGATCTATAGAGATAGATCAAGGCGCTTAATTGGACTTTCACAAAGCACATACCTTGACAAATTTTGAAGAAGTTCAAAATGGATCAAGCAAAGAAAGGGTTCTTGCCTCTGTTACAAGGTGTGAAGTTGAGTAAGACTCAATGCCCGACCACTGCAGAAGATAGAGAGAAAATGAAAGATGTTCCCTATGCTTCAGCCATAGGCTCTATCATGTATGCAATGCTGTGTACCAGACCTGATGTGTGCCTTGCTATAAGTCTAGCAGGGAGGTACCAAAGTAATCCAGGAATGGATCACCGGACAGCGGTCAAGAACATCCTGAAATACCTGAAAAGGACTAAGGATATGTTTCTCGTATATGGAGGTGACAAAGAGCTCACCGTAAAAGGTTACGTTGATGCAAGCTTTGACACTGATCCGGACAATTTTAAATCACAAACCGGATACGTGTTTACATTAAACGGTGGAGCTGTCAGTTGGTGCAGTTCTAAACAAAGCGTCGTAGCAGGATCTACATGTGAAGCAGAGTACATAGCTGCTTCGGAAGCAGCAAATGAAGGAGTCTGGATGAAGGAGTTCATATCCGATCTAGGTGTCATACCTAGTGCATCGGGTCCAACGAAAATCTTTTGTGACAATATTGGTGCAATTGCCTTGGCAAAGGAATCCAGATTTCACAAGAGAACCAAGCACATCAAGAGACGCTTCAATTCCATCCGGGATCTAGTCCAGGTGGGAGACATAGAGATTTGCAAGATACATACGGATCTGAATGTAGCAGATCCGTTGACTAAGCCTCTTCCACGAGCAAAACATGATCAACACCAAGGCTCCATGGGTGTTAGAATCATTACTGTGTAATCTAGATTATTGACTCTAGTGCAAGTGGGAGACTGAAGGAAATATGCCCTAGAGGCAATAATAAAGTTATTATTTATTTCCTTATATCATGATAAATGTTTATTATTCATGCTAGAATTGTATTAACCGGAAACATAATACTTGTGTGAATACATAGACAAACAGAGTGTCACTAGTATGCCTCTACTTGACTAGCTCGTTAATCGAAGATGGTTATGTTTCCTAACCATAGACATGAGTTGTCATTTGATTAACGGGATCACATCATTAGGAGAATGATGTGATTGACATGACCCATTCCATTAGCTTCGCACCCGATCGTTTAGTATGTTGCTATTGCTTTCTTCATGACTTATACATGTTCCTATGACTATGAGATTATGCAACTCCCGTTTACCGGAGGAACACTTTGTGTGCTACCAAACGTCACGACGTAACTGGGTGATTATAAAGGTGCTCTACAGGTGTCTCCAAAGGTACATGTTGGGTTGGCGTATTTCGAGATTAGGATTTGTCACTCCGATTGTCGGAGAGGTATCTCTGGGCCCTCTCGGTAATGCACATCACTTAAGACTTGCAAGCATTGCAACTAATAAGTTAGTTGCAGGATGATGTATTACGAAACGAGTAAAGAGACTTGCCAGTAACGAGATTGAACTAGGTATTGAGATACCGACGATCGAATCTCGGGCAAGTAACATACCGATGACAAAGGGAACAATGTATGTTGTTATGCGGTCTGACCGATAAAGATCTTCGTAGAATATGTGGGAGCCAATATGAGCATCCAGGTTCCGCTATTGGTTATTGACTGGAGACATGTCTCGGTCATGTCTACATTATTCTCGAACCCGTAGGGTCCGCATGCTTAACGTTTCGATGACAGATATATTATGAGTTTATATGTTTTGATGTACCGAAGGTTGTTCGGAGTCCCGGATGTGATCACAGACATGACGAGGAGTCTCAAAATGGTCGAGACATAAAGATTGATATATTGGAGGACTATATTCGGACACCGGAAGTGTTCCGGGTGATTTCGGAGAAACCCGGAGTGCTTGAGGGTTACCGGAACCCCCCGGGAGAAGTAATAGGCCTTATGGGCCTTAGTGGAGAGAGAGAGAGGGGTGGCCATGGTGGGCCGTGCGCCCCTCCCCCTCTGGTCCGAATTGGACTAGGAGAGGGGGGGCGGCGCCCCCCTTTCCTTCTCCCTCTTCCCCTTCCTTTGCCCCTCCTAGTAGGAGTAGGAAAGAGGGGTGTCCTACTGCTACTAGGAGGAGGACTCCTCCTCCTGGCGCGCCCTGCAAGGGCCGGCCGGCCTCCCCCCTTGCTCCTTTATATACGGGGGCAAGGGGGCACCCCAAGACACACAAGTTGATCTTCGTGATCGTTCCTTAGCTGTGTGCGGTGCCCCCTTCCTCCATATCCCACCTCGGTCATATCGTAGTGGTGCTTAGGCGAAGCCCTGCGATGGTAGAACATCAAGATCGTCACCACGCTGTCATGCTGACGGAACTCTTCCCCGACACTTTGCTGGATCGGAGTCCAGGGATCGTCATCGAGCTGAACGTGTGCAAGAACTCGGAGGTGCCGTAGTTTCGGTGCTTGATCGGTCGGGCCGTGAAGACGTACGACTACATCAACCATGTTGTTATAACTCTTCCGTTGTCGATCTACGAGGGTACGTAGACAACACTCTCCCCTCTCGTTGCTATGTATCACCATGATCTTGTGTGTGCGTAGGAATTTTTTTGAAATTACTATGTTCCCCAACAATATGATCATATGCATGAGTGCATAATGAAGATTGTTTGTTGTTGGAAATGGATATGCTTGTGATAGTAATCACCCTCGTATGACTTTCATGCCTATCAGAAGGAATCCGAGAAAGACTCTGTCTTGGGTAGACACAAGCTTGTCCCTAGTTCGTCGTCGAGATGGTTGTGTCTGGTATGGAATGATGAGGTATGATGAGAGGTGATTCTGTCTGGCGGTTGAAATATATTTGTTATGCTAATCATGCAGGGAATACTGAAATCTCCTGAGTCGACCATAGATCGAGTCTTGTTCCAGTAACCCCCATACTTGTTTCGTGCTACCACTTGTCCCTGCCATAGGTAGGGTACGGTTCAGTAAGTTGTCAACCCCTTTCTAGCACACACCGTACAGAGAGGCCATGGTGGAATATACCGACTGCAGCTAGTAGGCATGCCAACTGGTCTGGGGCATGGGTGTTTTCGGTTGGAGCGGAAGGGGTAGCTCCCCTAGTTTGCGCGCGTTATAAATTTTGTGATACCATGCTAGTCGAGGTTGTAGCCTCCCCACTTAGAGTTTCGCTTAACAGGTGTCGTGGGTGATTCCAGACACCAGTAAAGTTAAGCTGGTGTGTGCGAGTCAGGTGTGTTTTCAATTAAAAGACCATAGACGGAATTAGTCCCGATGGACTAAAGGAATCCGTTACCCGTGGGTAAAGAGTACACTCTCTGCAGAGATTATATCTATTCGAATAGCCGTGTCCATGGTTAAGGACTACAGTCTGGGATGGGTCAAGTGTCGGTCTTAGTGTCGGTGTTCGGAGGAAAGATGGCTAAACCAAAACATGGATCATGACATGTGACTCATGATGATTATGATTATCATTATTATGGACTAACCATTTACATTATTTGAATTATTGAGTATCCCTGGGACGGTTCTACCTCCTGGATATTCACTGCGATTATTCTCATATATGCCCTTTATGTGGTGTCGCGAAGACGCCCGACTGTGGCATGCTTATTATTCAATTACTTTATAAAGCCCTTTATGTGGTGTCGCAGAGACGCCCGATTGTGGCATGCTTGTTATTCATTTACTTTATAAAGCCCTTTATGTGGTGTCGCACAGACGCCTGACTGTGGCATGTTTGCTACTTATTTCCTTTATAAGCCCTTTATGTGACATCGGTCAGATGCCCGACTGAGGCATGCTCTATATTATTATCCTTTCGAGGCGTCGCTTCAGACACTCGATCGGTGCATTCTATTTCTACTCCCTTATTGCATATTCATGTTGTAGATGAATAACCTGCTGCGTGCATCATGGATGTTTATTTTATAACGGACGTGTGATCATAGAATATTTCAAAGCATGATTATCATTTGTTATATTATACCTGTGTTCATAATGTTTGCGAGTACATTCAAAAGTACTCATTGGCTTGTCCCTGGCTATTGTCTTGGCCAGTTTCTTGCGTGGAGAGGAGCCCTGCGATGACAGCCCCCGAACCTAGGCAGTGATGATAACAGTCTCGCGAAGATAGGAGTTATCCAGGTCAGCTATTCCTGTGGGAAATGGAGTCCCATAGACGCTGATGATCCGCAATCCGCTTCTGCCATCAACCACTAGAAACCATTTGCTGTACTCATAGGCCAGAATGGTCTTGTACTACATATCTTGTATTTTGCTTGGAGTTTCTGTATCAAGTTGGTGCCTCATCAGCTAACAGTAATCCTGGGGCTGGTGAGCACAAGGGCCATTTTCTGGGAAATTAATATCCCGAAAATCCGGTCCTGACAACCTTGGTATCAGAGCCAGGCTGACCATTGGCTAATCCTATCTTAGCCAGGTCGAAAAACCTAGGCTAACCAACCCACCAGACCTTAACCTAACCCCGGCCAAGCTTCTCGTGTAAGATAGCCACACAGTGACCTCGACACCTTTTGGCAGTCGGTGCCCAACCTATCAGCCTAGCATGTCGATCACACGCTAGTGACCGACACCTAAAGTGTCTCATTCGCAAGCGTGCGAAGGAAGACTCCGTCCCCTTTTTCTATAAAAGGGCATGCTAGCCTCAACCCAGCACAACACAACCTCTACCCAAAACCGAGCTAAAATGCCTGGACCCGTGGTTCACAATGAGAACACAGCAACCAACCTTGGAGGTTTTGCGACCGTGCTAGCAAACCTCACCCGCCGTGCCTTTGCATTAGAAGAGCCCCCAGAATATGTTGTGTACCAAGGGCCCATGGGCGGTGAGAGCCGTTAATTTTGGGCCACTGTGCACGTCTATGGTAGGGGTCTATCGCCAGAATGCCCCTATAGGTTCACCGGAAGGACAACTTCCTTTGAGCCACAAGCCATCCAACTAGCTGCTCGAGAAGCTATAGTTCAACTCCGGCACTTGTCGCCTAGAGTTAACTGTCACTCGTTCTACTACTACCCCAGCCTTGACGGGTATGGTAGGCCACCCCAGGTTGCCAACGGAGACCACGAGACGGATCCTGCATTGTTGCATCTAGTGCGCTATGTAAGTGCACTAGAGGAACTGTTTGATCAAATCACCCTTGATCTGATCGCAGCTCGTGGAGAACTGGTTCACCGAGCCCCGGCAAGAAGAGAAGATGAGCCCGACACCGACAACCCAGTCGTGCTGTTCGGACAACCTATCGACTCCTTGAGGTCTGCCCCCGCCATCGACCAAGGTGCTTTGGTGTCCCCAGAAGTGCTTCATCGCCTCCTGGGGACACGCTCCAACGGGATTGTGGCCAACAATCCCCGCGATGGTCATCATCGCTACCCCGACCCTTGAAGGAAATATGCCCTAGAGGCAATAATAAAGATATTATTTATTTCCTTATATCATGGTAAATGTTTATTATTCATGCTAGAATTGTATTAACCGGAAACATAATACATGTGTGAATATATAGACAAACAGATTGTCACTAGTATGCCTCTACTTGACTAGCTCGTTAATCAAAGATGGTTATGTTTCCTAACCATGGACAAAGAGTTGTCATTTGATTAACGGGATCACATCATTAGTTGAATGATCTGATTGACATGACCCATTCCATTAGCTTAGCACACGATCGTTTAGTATGTTGCTATTGCTTTCTTCATGACATATACATGTTCCTATGACTATGAGATTATGTAACTCCCGTGTGCCGGAGGAACACTTTGTGTGCTACCAAACGTCACAATGTAACTGGGTGATTATAAAGGTGCTCTACAGGTGTCTCAAAAGGTACATGTTGGGTTGACGTATTTCGAGATTATAATTTGTCACTCCGATCGTCGGAGAGGTATCTCTGGGCCCTCTCGGTAATACACATCACTTAAGCCTTGCAAGCATTGCGACTAATGAGTTTGTTGCGGGATGTTGTATTACGGAACGAGTAAAGAGACTTGCCGGTAACGAGATTGAACTAGGTATTGGATACCGACGATCGAATCTCGGGCAAGTAACATACCGATGACAAAAGGAACAACGTATGTTGTTATGCGGTCTGACCGATAAAGATCTTCATAGAATATGTAGGAGCCAATATGGGCATCCAGGTCCCGCTATTGGTTATTGACCGGAGACGTGTCTCGGTCATGTCTACATTGTTCTCGAACCGTAGGGTCCGCACGCTTAAAGTTACGATGACAGTTTCATTATGAGTTTATGTATTTTGATGTACCGAAGGTTGTTCGGAGTCCCGGATGTGATCATGGACATGACGAGGAGTCTCGAAATGGTCGAGACATAAAGATCGATATATTGGACGACTATATTCGGACACCAGAATTGTTTCGGGTGATTTCGGATAAAACCGGAGTGCCGGAGGGGTTACCGGAACCCCGCGGGGAAGTAATGGGCCTTAGTGGGCCTGAGGGGAGAGAGAGGGCAGCAGCCGAGGAGGTGGCGCGCCCCCCCTCATGGGGAGTCCGAATATGACTAGGAGGGGGGCGGCGCGGCCCCCCTTTCCCTCTCCCTCTCCCTCTCTTTCCTTCCCCCTCTCGATTCCTAGTTGGACTAGGAAAGGGGAGTCCTACTCGCACTAGGAGGAGGAGTCCCCCCTCTCCTTGGCGCGCCCCAAGGGCCAGCCGGCCTCCCCCTTGCTCCTTTATATACGGGGGTAGAGGGGCACCCTAGAACACACAAGTTGATCTTCGTGATCGTTCCTTAGCCGTGTGCGGTGCCCCCTTCCACCATATTCCACCTCGGTCATATTGTAGCGGTGCTTAGGCGAAGCCCTGCGACGGTTGAACATCAAGATCATCACCACGCCGTCGTGCTGACGGAACTCCTCCTTGAAGCTTTGCTGGATCGGAGCCCGGGGAGCGTCATCGAGCTGAACGTGTGCCAAGAACTCGGAGGTGCCGGAGTAACGGTGCTTGGATCGGTTGGACCGGGAAGATGTGCGACTACTTCCTCTACGTTGCGTCAACGCTTCTGCTTCGGTCTACGAGGGTACGTAGACAACACTCTCCCCTCTCGTTGCTATGCATCACCATGATCTTGCGTGTGCGTAGGAATTTTTTTGAAATTACTACGTTCCCCAACAGTGGCATCAGAGCCTAGGTTTTATATGTTGATGTTGTGCACGAGTAGAACACAAGTGAGTTGTGGGCGATATAAGTCATACTGCTTACCAGCATGTCATACTTTGGTTCGGCGGTATTGTTGGATGAAGCGGCCCGGACCGACATTACGCGTACGCTTACGCGAGACTGGTTCTACCGACGTGCTTTGCACACAGGTGGCTGGCGGGTGTTAGTTTCTCCAACTTTAGTTGAACCGAGTGTGGCTACACCCGGTCCTTGCGAAGGTTAAAACAACACCAACTTGACAAACTATCGTTGTGGTTTTTGATGCATAGGTAAGAACGGTTCTTGCTAAGCCCGTAGCAGCCACGTAAAACTTGCAACAACAAAGTAGAGGACGTCTAACTTGCTTTTGCAGGGCATGTTGTTATATGATATGGTCAAGACGTGATGAGATATAAGTTATTGTATGAGATGATCATGTTTTGTTGAAGTTATCGGCAACTGGCAAAATCCTTATGGTTGTCTCTCTATTGCATAAGATGCAAGTGCCCAATAACTTCTTTACTTTATCGCTATGCGATAGCAATAGTTGCAAGAGCAATTGTTGGCGAGACGACCATGTGACGACACATTGATATAGATCAAGATGATGGAGATCATGGTGTCATGCCGGTGACGATAGAGATCATAACAGTACTTTGGAGATGGAAATCAAAGGCGCAAGATGATGATGGCCATATCATGTCACATATTTTGATTGCATATGATGTTTATCTTTTATACATCTTATTTTGCTTAGTTTGACGGTAGCATTTTAAGATGATCTCTCACTAATTATCAAGAAGTGTTCTACCTGAGTATGCACCGTTGCGAAAGTTCTTCGTGCTAAGACACCACGTGATGATCGGGTGTGATAGGCTCTACGTTCAAATACAACGGGTGCAAAACAGTTGCACACATAGAATACTCAGGTTATACTTGACGAGCCAAGCATATACAGATATGGCCTCGGAACACGGAGACCGAAAGGTCGAGCATGAATCATATAGTAGATATGATCAACATAGTGATGTTCACCAATGAAACTTCTCCATCTCACGTGATGATCGGACATGGTTTAGTTGATTTGGATCACGTGATCACTTAGAGGATTAGAGGGATGTCTATCTAAGTGGGAGTTCTTAAGTAATATGAGTAATTGAACTTAAATTTATCATGAACTTAGTCCTGGTAGTATTTTGCAAATTATGTTGTAGATCAATAGCTCGGGTTGTTGCTTCCCTGTGTTTATTTTGATATGTTCCTAGAGAAAATTGTGTTGAAAGATGTTAGTAGCAATGATGCGGATTGGATCCGTGATCTGGGGTTTATCCTCATTGCTGCACAGAAGAATTATGTCCTTGATGCACCGCTAGGTGACAGACCTATTGCAGGAGCAGATGCAGACGTTATGAACGTTTGGCTAGCTCAATATGATGACTACTTGATAGTTTAGTGCACCATGCTTAACGGCTTAGAATCGGGACTTCAAAGACGTTTTGAACGTCATGGACCATATGAGATGTTCCAGGAGTTGAAGTTAATATTTCAAGCAAATACCCGAGTTGAGAGATATGAAGTCTCCAACAAGTTCTATAGCTAAAAGATGGAGGAGAATCGCTCAAGCAGTGAGCATGTGCTCAGATTGTCTGGGTACTACAATCGCTTGAATCAAGTGGGAGTTAATCTTCCAGATAAAATAGTGATTGACAGAATTCTCTAGTCACCATCACCAAGTTAGTAGAACTTCGTGATGAACTATAATATGCAAGGGATAACGGAAACGATTCCCAAGCTCTTCGTAATGCTGAAATTGACGAAGGTAGAAATCGAGAAAAACATCAAGTGTTGATGGTAGAAAAGACCACTAGTTTCAAGAAAAGGGCAGAGGGAAGAAGGGGAACTTCAAGAAGAACAGCAAAGCAAGTTGCTGCTCAAGTGAAGAAGCCCAAGTCTGGTCCTAAGCCTGAGACTAAGTGCTTCTACTGCAAAGGGACTGGTCACTGGAAGAGGAACTACCCCAAGTGATTGGCGGATAAGAAGGATGGCAAAGTGAAGATAAGTATATTTGATATACATGGTATTGATGAAGGAAATATGCCCTAGAGGCAATAATAAAGTTATTATTTATTTCCTTATATCATGATAAATGTTTAATATTCATGCTAGAATTGTATTGACCGGAAACATAATACATGTGTGAATACATAGACAAACAGAGTGTCACTAGTATGCCTCTACTTGACTAGCTCGTTAATCAAAGATGGTTATGCTTCCTAACCATGAACAAAGAGTTGTTATTTGATTAACGGGATCACATGATTAGGTGAATGATCTGATTGACATGACCCATTCCATTAGCTTAGCACCCGATCGTTTAGTATGTTGCTATTGCTTTCTTCATGACTTATACATGTTCCTATGACTATGAGATTATGCAACTCCCATTTGCCGGAGGAACACTTTGTGTGCTACCAAACGTCACAACGTAAATGGGTGATTATAAAGGTGCTCTACAGGTGTCTCCAAAGGTACATGTTGGGTTGGCGTATTTCGAGATTAGGATTTGTCACTCCGATTGTCAGAGAGGTATCTCTGGGCCCTCTCGGTAATGCACATCACATAAGCCTTGCAAGCATTGCAACTAATATGTTAGTTGTGAGATGATGTATTACAGAACGAGTAAAGAGACTTGCCGGTAACGAGATTGAACTAGGTATTGGATACCGACGATCAAATCTCGGGCAAGTAACATACCGATGACAAAGGGAACAACGTATGTTGTTATGCGGTCTGACCGATAAAGATCTTCATAGAATATGTAGGAGCCAATATGAGCATCCAGGTTCCGCTATTGGTTATTGACCAGAGACGTGTCTCGATCATGTCTACATTGTTCTCGAACCCGTAGGGTCCGCACGCTTAAGGTTTCGATGACAGATATATTATGAGTTTATGAGTTTTGATGTACCGAAGTTAGTTCGGAGTCCCGGATGTGATCACGGACATGACGAGGAGTCTCGAAATGGTCGATACATAAAGATCGATATATTGGAAGCCTATATTTGGACATCGGAATAGTTCCGGGTGAAATCGGGATTTTACCTGAGTACCGGGAAGTTACCGGAACCCCCCGGGAGGTAATTGGGCCTACATGGGCCTTAAGGGAGAAGAGAAAAGGGGGCAGGAGGTGGCCGCGCGCCCCTCCCCTTCCTAGTCCGAATAGGACAAGGGAAGGGGGGCGGCGCCCCCCTTTCCTCTTTCCCCTTCCCCCTTTCCTTCTCCAACAAGGCAAGAGGGGGGGAGTCCTACTCCCGGTGGGAGTAGGACTCCTCCACGCGCACCCAATAGGGCCGGCCGCACCTCCCCCTCCCTCCTTTATATACGGGGGCAGGGGGGCACCCTAGAACACACAAGTTGATCTTCGTGATCGTTCCTTAGCCGTGTGCGGTGCCCCCCTTCCACCATATTCCATCTCGGTCATATTGTAGCAGTGCTTAGGCGAAGCCCTGCGACAGTAGAACATCAAGATCGTCACCACGCCGTCGTGCTGACGGAACTCCTCCCCGACGCTTTGCTGGATCGGAGCCCGGGGATTGTCATCGAGCTGAACGTGTGCTAGAACTCGGAGGTGCCGTAGTTTCGGTGCTTGGATCGGTCGGATCGTGAAGACGTATGACTACATCAACCACGTTGTGCTAACTCTTCCGTTGTCGATCTACAAGGGTACGTAGATCACACTCTCCCCTCTCGTTGCTATGCAACACCATGATCTTGCGTGTGCGTAGGAATTTTTTTGAAATTACTACGTTCCCTAACAGTGGTATCCGAGCCTAGGTTTTATATGTTGATGTTGTATGCACGAGTAGAACACAAGTGAGTTGTGGGCGATATAAGTCATACTGCTTACCAGCATGTCATACTTTGGTTCGGCGGTATTGTTGGACGAAGCGGCCCGGACCAACATTACGCGTACGCTTACGCGAGACCGGTTCTCCCGACGTGCTTTGCACAGAGGTGGCTTGCGCGTGACAGTTTCTCCAACTTTAGTTGAACCGAGTGTGGCTACGCCCGGTCCTTGCGAAGGTTAAAACAACACCAACTTGACAAACTATCGTTGTGGTTTTGATGCGTAGGTAAGATTGGTTCTTGCTTAAGCCCATAGCAGCCACGTAAAACTTGCAACAACAAAGTAGAGGACGTCTAACTTGTTTTTGCAGGGCATGTTGTGATGTGATATGGTCAAGATATGATGCTAAATTTTATTGTATGAGATGATCATGTTTTGTAACCGAGTTATCGACAACTGGCAGGACCCATATGGTTGTCGCTTTATTGTATGAAATATGACCGCGCTGTAATGCTTTACTTTATCACTAAGCGGTAGAGATAGTCGTGGAAGCATAAGATTGGCGAGACGACAACGATGCTACGATGGAAATCAAGGTGTCGCGCCGGTGACGATGGTGATCACGACGGTGCTTCGAAGATGGAGATCACAAGCACAAGATGATGATGGCCATATCATATCACTTATATTGATTGCATGTGATGTTTATCTTTTATGCATCTTATCTTGCTTTGATTGACGGTAGCATTATAAGATGATCTCTCATTAATTATCAAGAAGTGTTCTCCCTGAGTATGCACCGTTGCGAAAGTTCTTCGTGCTGAGACACCACGTGATGATCGGGTGTGATAGGTTCTACGTTCAAATACAACGGGTGCAAAATAGTTGCACACGCGGAATACTCAGGTTATACTTGACGAGCCAAGCATATACATATATGGCCTCGGAACACGGAGACCGAAAGGTCGAGCGTGAATCATATAGTAGATATGATCAACATAGTGATGTTCACCAATGAAACTACTCCATCTCACGTGATGATCGGACATGGTTTAGTTGATTTGGATCACGTAATCACTTAGAGGATTAGAGGGATGTCTATCTAAGTGGGAGTTCTTTAAGTAAATTAACCGAACCTAAATTTATCATGAAACTTAGTACCTGATAGTATCTTGCTTGTTTATGCTTGATTGTAGATAGATGGCTCGTGCTGTTGTTCCGTTGAATTTTAATGCGTTCCTTGAGAAAGCAAAGTTGAAAGATGATGGTAGCAATTACACAGACTGGTCCGTAACTTGAGGATTATCCTCATTGCTGCACAGAAGAATTACGCCCTGGAAGCACCGCTGGGTGCCAAGCCTGCTGCTGGAGCGACACCAGATGTTTTGAACGTCTAGCAGAGCAAAGCTGATGACTACTCAATAGTTCAGTGTGCCATGCTTTACGGCTTAGAATCGGGACTTCAACGACGTTTTGAACGTCATGGAGCATATGAGATGTTCCAGGAGTTGAAGTTAATATTTCAAACAAATGCCCGGATTGAGAGATATGAAGTCTCCAATAAGTTCTATAGCTGCAAGATGGAGGAGAACAGTTCTGTCAGTGAGCATATACTCAAAATGTCTGGGTATAATAATCACTTTATTCAACTGGGAGTTAATCTTCTGTATGATAGCGTCATTGACAGAATTCTCCAATCACTACCACCAAGCTACAAGATCTTTGTGATGAACTATAATATGCAAGGGATGGAAAAGACTATTCCCGAGCTCTTCGCGATGCTAAAAGCCGCGGAGGTAGAAATCAAGAAGGAGCATCAAGTGTTGATGGTCAACAAGACCACTAGTTTCAAGAAAAAGGGCAAGGGGAAGAAAAAGGGGAACTTCAAGCAGAACAACAAGCAAGTTGCTGCTCAGGAGAAGAAACCCAAGTCTGGACCTAAGCCTGAAACTGAGTGCTTCTACTGCAAGCAGACTGGTCACTGGAAGCGGAACTGCCCCAAGTATTTGGCGGATAAGAAGGATGGCAAGGTGAACAAAGGTATATGTGATATACATGTTATTGATGTGTACCTTACTAGAGCTCGCAGTAGCACCTGGGTATTTGATACTGGTTCTGTTGCAAATATTTGCAACTCGAAACAGGGACTATAGATTAAGCGAAGATTGGCTAAGGACGAGGTGACGATGCGCGTGGGAAACGGTTCCAGAGTCGATGTGATCGCAGTCGGCACGCTACCTCTACATCTACCTTCGGGATTAATATTAGACCTAAATAATTGTTATTTGGTGCCAGCGTTAAGCATGAACATTATATCTGGATCTTGTTTGATGCGAGACGATTATTCATTTAAATCTGAGAATAATGGTTGTTCTATTTATATGAGTAATATCTTTTATGGTCATGCACCCTTAAAGAGTGGTCTATTTTTGATGAATCTCGATAGTAGTAACACACATATTCATAGTGTTGAAACCAAAAGATGCAGAGTTAATAATGATAGTGCAACTTATTTGTGGCACTGCCGTTTAGGTCATATCGGTGTAAAGCGCATGAAGAAACTCCATACTGATGGACTTTTGGAACCACTTGATTATGAATCACTTGGTACTTGCGAACCGTGCCTCATAGGCAAGATGACTAAAACACCGTTCTGTGGTACTATGGAGAGAGCAACAGATTTGTTGAAATCATACATACAGATGTATGTGGTCCGATGAATATTGTGGCTCGTGGCGGATATCGTTATTTTCTCACCTTCACAGATGACTTAAGCAGATATGGGTATATCTAGTTAACGAAACACAAGTCTGAAACATTTGAAAAGTTCAAAGAATTTCAGAGTGAAGTAGAAAATCATCGTAACAAGAAAATAAAATTCCTACGATCTGATCGTGGAGGAGAATATTTGAGTTACGAGTTTGGTGTACATTTGAAAAATTGTGGAATAGTTTCGCAACTCACGCCACCCGGAACACCACAGCGTAATGGTGTGTCCGAACGTCGTAATCGTACTTTACTAGATATGGTGCGATCTATGATGTCTCTTACTGATTTACCGCTATCGTTTTGGGGATACGCTCTAGAGACGGCCGCATTCACGTTAAATAGGGCACCATCAAAATCCGTTGAGACGACGCCTTATGAACTGTGGTTTGGCAAGAAACCAAAGTTATTGTTTCTGAAAGTTTGGGGCTGCGATGCTTATGTGAAAAAGCTTCAACCTGATAAGCTCGAACCCAAATCGGAGAAATGTGTCTTCATAGGATATCCAAAGGAAACTATTGGATACACCTTCTATCACAGATCCGAAGGCAAGACTCTTTTTGCTAAAATCGGAAACTTTCTGGAGAAGGAGTTTCTCTCGAAAGAAGTGAGTGGGAGGAAAGTAGAACTTGACGAGGTAACTGTACCTGCTCCCTTATTGGAAAGTAGTGCATCAGAGAAAACTGTTTCAGTGACACCTACACCAGTTAGTGAGGAAGCTAATGATGATGATCATGAAACTTTAGAACAAGATACTACTTAACCTCGTAGATCAACCAGAGTAAGATCCGCACCACAGTGGTACGGTAATCCTGTTCTGGAAGTCATGCTACTAGATCATGATGAACCTACGAACTATGAAGAAGCGATGGTGAGCCCAGATTCCGCAAAATGGCTTGAAGCCATGAAATCTGAGATGGGATCCATGTATGAGAACAAAGTATGGACTTTGGTTGACTTGCCCGATGATCGGCCAGCAATTGAGAATAAATGGATCTTCAAGAAGAAGACTGACGCTGACGGTAATATTACTGTCTACAAAGCTCGACTTGTCGCAAAAGGTTTTCGGCAAGTTCAAGGGATTGACTACGATGAGACCTTCTCACCCGTAGCGATGCTTAAGTTTGTCCGAATCATGTTAGCAATTGCTGCATTTTATGATTATGAAATTTGGCAGATGGATGTCAAAAGTGCATTCCTGAATGGATTTCCGGAAGAAGAGTTGTATATGATGCAACCAGAAGGTTTTGTCGATCCAAAGGGAGCTAACAAAGTGTGCAAGCTCCAGCGATCCATTTATGGACTGCTGCAAGCCTCTCGGAGTTGGAATAAACGCTTTGATAGTGTGATCAAAGCATTTGGTTTTATACAGACTTTTGGAGAAGCCTGTATTTACAAGAAAGTGAGTGGGAGCTCTGTAGCATTTCTGATATTATATGTGGATGACATATTACTAATTGGAAATAATATAGAATTTCTGGATAGCATAAAGGGATACTTGAATAAGAGTTTTTCAATGAAAGACCTCGGTGAAGCTGCTTACATATTAGGCATTAAGATCTATAGAGATAGATCAAGACGCTTAATTGGACTTTCACAAAGCACATACCTTGACAAAGTTTTGAAGAAGTTCAAAATGGATCAAGCAAATAAAGGGTTCTTGCCTGTGTTACAAGGTGTGAAATTGAGTAAGACTCAATGCCCAACCACTGCAGAAGATAGAGAGAAAATGAAAGATGTTCCCTATGCTTCAGCCATAGGCTCTATCATGTATGCAATGCTGTGTACAAGACTTGATGTGTGCCTTGCCATAAGTCTAGCAGGGAGGTACCAAAGTGATCCAGGAGTGGATCACTGGACAGCGGTCAAGAACATCCTGAAATACCTGAAAAAGGAGTAAGGATATGTTTCTCATATATGGAGGTGACAAAGAGCTCATCGTAAAAGGTTACGTTGATGCAAGCTTTCACACTGATCCGGACGATTCTAAATCGCAAACCTGATACGTGTTTACATTAAGCGGTGGAGCTGTCAGTTGGTGCAGTTCTAAACAAAGCGTCATAGCGGGATCTACATGTGAAGCGGAGTACATAGCTGCTTCGGAAGCAGCAAATGAAGGAGTCTGGAAGAAGGAATTCATATCCGATCTAGGTGTCATACCTAGTGCATCGGGTCCAATGAAAATCTTTTGTGACAATACTGGTGCAATTGCCTTGGCAAAGGAATCCAAATTTCACAAGAGAACCAAGCACATCAAGAGACGCTTCAATTCCATCCGGGATCTAGTCCAGGTGGGAGACATAGAGATTTGCAAGATACATACGGATCTGAATGTTGCAGACTCGTTGACTAAGCCTCTTCCACGAGCAAAACATGATCATCACCAAAGCTCCATGGGTGTTTGAATCATTACTGTGTAATCTAGATTATTGACTCTAGTGCAAGTGGGAGACAGAAGGAAATATGCCCTAGAGGCAATAATAAAGTTATTATTTATTTCCTTATATCATGATAAATGTTTATTATTCATGCTAGAATTGTATTAACCGGAAACATAATACATGTGTGAATACATAGACAAATAGAGTGTCACTAGTATGCCTCTACTTGACTAGCTCGTTAATCAAAGATGGTTATGTTTCCTAACCATGAACAAAGAGTTGTTATTTGATTAACGAGATCACATCATTAGGTGAATGATCTGATTGACATGACCCATTCCATTAGCTTAGCACCCGATCATTTAGTATGTTGCTATTGCTTTCTTCACGACTTATACATGTTCCTATGACTATGAGATTATGCAACTCCCGTTTGCCGGAGGAACACTTTGTGTGCTACCAAACGTCACAACATAAATGGGTGATTATAAAGGTGCTCTACAGGTGTCTCCAAAGGTACATGTTGGGTTGGCGTATTTCGAGATTAGGATTTGTCACTACGATTGTCGGAGAGGTATCTCTGGGCCCTCTCGGTAATGCACATCACATAAGCCTTGCAAGCATTGCAACTAATATGTTAGTTGTGAGATGATGTATTACGGAACGAGTAAAGAGACTTGCCGGTAACGAGATTGAACTAGGTATTGGATACCGACGATCAAATCTCGGGCAAGTAACATACCGATGACAAAGGGAACAACGTATGTTGTTATGCGGTCTGACCGATAAAGATCTTCGTAGAATATGTAGGAGCCAATATGAGCATCCAGGTTCCACTATTGGTTATTGACCGGAGACGTGTCTCGGTCATGTCTACATTGTTCTCGAACCCGTAGGGTCCGCATGCTTAAGGTTTCGATGACAGATATATTATGAGTTTATGAGTTTTGATGTACCGAAGTTGGTTCGGAGTCCCGGATGTGATCACGGACATGACGAGGAGTCTCGAAATGGTCGAGACATAAAGATCGATATATTGGAAGCCTATATTTGGACATCGGAATAGTTCCGGGTGAAATCGGGATTTTACCGGAGTACCGGGAGGTTACCGGAACCCCCGGGAGGTAATTGGGCCTACATGGGCCTTAAGGGAGAAGAGAAAAGGGGGTAGGAGGTGGCCGCGCGCCCCTCCCCTTCCTAGTCCGAATAGGACAAGGGAAGGGGGGCGGCGCCCCCCCCTTTCCTCTTTCCCCTTCCCCCTTTCCTTCTCCAACAAGGCAAGAGGGGGGGAGTCCTACTCCCGGTGGGAGTAGGACTCCTCCAGGCGCACCCAATAGGGCCGGCCGCACCTCCCCCTCCCTCCTTTATAAACGGGGGCAGGGGGGCACCCTAGAACACACAAGTTGATCTTCGTGATCGTTCCTTAGCCGTGTGCGGTGCCCCCTTCCACCATATTCCATCTCAGTCATATTGTAGCAGTGCTTAGGCGAAGCCCTGCGACAGTAGAACATCAAGATCGTCACCACGCCATCGTGCTGACGGAACTCCTCCCCGATGCTTTGCTGGATCGGAGCCCGGGGATCGTCATCGAGCTGAACGTGTGCTAGAACTCGGAGGTGCCGTAGTTTCGGTGCTTGGATTGGTCGGATCGTGAAGACGTACGACTACATCAACCACGTTGTGCTAACGCTTCCGTTGTCGATCTAAAAGGGTACGTAGATCACACTCTCCCCTCTCGTTGCTATGCATCACCATGATCTTGCGTGTGCGTAGGAATTTTTTTGAAATTACTACGTTCCCTAACAGTGGTATCCGAGCCTAGGTTTTATATGTTGATGTTATATGCACGAGTAGAACACAAGTGAGTTGTGGGTGATATAAGTCATACTGCTTACCAGCATGTCATACTTTGGTTCGGCGGTATAGTTGGACGAAGCGGCCCGGACCAACATTACACGTACGCTTATGCGAGACCGGTTCTCCCGATGTGCTTTGCACAGAGGTGGCTTGCGGGTGACAGTTTCTCCAACTTTAGTTGAACCGAGTGTGGCTACACCCGGTCCTTGCGAAGGTTAAAACAGCACCAACTTGACAAACTATCATTGTGGTTTTGATGCGTAGTAAGATTGGTTCTTGCTTAAGCCCGTAGCAGCCACGTAAAACTTGCAACAACAAAGTAGAGGACGTCTAACTTGTTTTTGCAGGGCATGTTGTGATGTGATATGGTCAAGATATGATGCTAAATTTTATTGTATGAGATGATCATGTTTTGTAACCGAGTTATCGACAACTGGTAGGAGCCATATGGTTGTCGCTTTATTGTATGAAATACGATCGCACTGTAATGCTTTACTTTATCACTAAGCGATAGAGATAGTCGTGGAAGCATAAGATTGGCGAGACGACAATGATGCTACGATGGAAATCAAGGTGTCGCGCCGGTGACGATGGTGATCACGACGGTGCTTCGAAGATGGAGATCACAAGCACAAGATGATGATGGCCATATCATGTCACTTATATTGATTGCATGTGATGTTTATCTTTTATGCATCTTTTCTTGCTTTGATTGACGGTAGCATTATAAGATGATCTCTCATTAATTATCAAGAAGTGTTCTCCCTGAGTATGCACCGTTGCGAAAGTTCTTCGTGCTGAGACACCACGTGATGATCGGGTGTGATAGGTTCTACGTTCAAATACAACGGGTGCAAAACAGTTGCACACGCGGAATACTCAGGTTATACTTGACGAGCCAAGCATATACAGATATGGCCTCAGAACATGGAGTTCGAAAGGTCGAGCGTGAATCATATAGTAGATATGATCAACATAGTGATGTTCACCAATGAAACTACTCCATCTCACATGATGATCGGACATGGTTTAGTTGATTTGGATCACGTAATCACTTAGAGGATTAGAGGGATGTCTATCTAAGTGGGAGTTCTTTAAGTAAATTAACTGAACCTAAATTTATCATGAAACTTAGTACCTGATAGTATCTTGCTTGTTTATGCTTGATTGTAGATAGATGGCTCGTGCTGTTGTTCCGTTGAATTTTAATGCGTTCCTTGAGAAAGCAAAGTTGAAAGATGATGGTAGCAATTACACGGACTGGTCCGTAACTTGAGGATTATCCTCATTGCTGCACAGAAGAATTACGCCCTGGAAGCACCGCTGGGTGCCAGGCCTGCTGCTGGAGCGACACCAGATGTTATGAACGTCTGGCAGAGCAAAGCTGATGACTACTCGATAGTTCAGTGTGCCATGCTTTACGGCTTAGAATCGGGACTTCAACGATGTTTTGAACGTCATGGAGCATATGAGATGTTCCAGGAGTTGAAGTTAATATTTCAAACAAATACCCGGATTGAGAGATATGAAGTCTCCAGTAAGTTCTATAGCTGCAAGATGGAGGAGAACAGTTCTGTCAGTGAGCATATACTCAAAATGTCTGGGTATAATAATCACTTGATTCAATTGGGAGTTAATCTTCCAGATGATTGCGTCATAGACAGAATTCCCAATCACTGCCACCAAGCTACAAGAGCTTCGCGATGAACTATAATATGCAAGGGATGAATAAGACTATTCCCGAGCTCTTCGCAATGCTGAAAGCTGCGGAGATAGAAATCAAGAAGGAGCATCAAGTGTTGATGGTCAAAAAGACCACTAGTTTCAAGAAAAAGGGCAAAGGGAAGAAGAAGGGGAACTTCAAAAAGAACGGCAAGCAAGTTGCTACTCAAGAGAAGAAACCCAAACCTGGACCTAAGCCTGAAACTGAGTGCTTGTACTGCAAGCAGACTGGTCACTGGAAGCAGAACTGCCCCAAGTATTTGGCGGATAAGAAGGATGGCAAGGTGAACAAAGGTATATGTGATATACATGTTATTGATGTGTACCTTACTAATGCTCGCAGTAGCACCTGGGTATTTGATACTGGTTCTGTTGCAAATATTTGCAACTCGAAACAGGGACTACGGATTAAGCAAAGATTGGCTAAGGACGAGGTGACAATGCGCGTGGGAAACGGTTCCAGAGTCGATGTGATCGCAGTCGGCACGCTACCTCTACATCTACCTTCAGGATTAATATTAGACCTAAATAATTGTTATTTGGTGCCAGCATTAAGCATGAACATTATATCTGGATCTTGTTTGATGCGAGACGGTTATTCATTTAAATCTGAGAATAATGGTTGTTCTATTTATATGAGTAATATCTTTTATGGTCATGCACCCTTAAAGAGTGGTCTATTTTTGATGAATCTCGATAGTAGTAACACACATATTAATAGTGTTGAAACCAAAAGATGCAGAGTTAATAATGATAGTGCAACTTATTTGTGGCACTGCCGTTTAGGTCATATCGGTGTAAAGCGCATGAAGAAACTCCATACTAATGGACTTTTGGAACCACTTGATTATGAATCACTTGGTACTTGCGAACCGTGCCTCATAGGCAAGATGGCTAAAACACCGTTCTCCGGTACTATGGAGAGAGCAACATATTTGTTGGAAATCATACATATAGATGTATGTGGTCCGATGAATATTGAGGCTCGTGGCGGATATCGTTATTTTCTCACCTTCACAGATGACTTAAGCAGATATGGGTATATCTACTTAATGAAACACAAGTCTGAAACATTTGAAAAGTTCAAATAATTTCAGAGTGAAGTAGAAAATCATCGTAACAAGAAAATAAAATTCCTATGATCTGATCGTGGAGGAGAATATTTGAGTTATGAGTTTGGCGTACATTTGAAAAATTGCGGAATAGTTTCACAACTCACGCCACCCGGAACACCACAGCGTAATGGTGTGTCCGAACGTCGTAATCGTACTTTACTAGATATGGTGCGATCTATGATGTCTCTTACTGATTTACCGCTATCGTTTTGGGGATACGCTCTAGAGACGGCCGCATTCACGTTAAATAGGGCACCATCAAAATCCGTTGAGACGACGCCTTATGAACTGTGGTTTGGCAAGAAACCAAAGTTATCGTTTCTGAAAGTTTGGGGCTGCGATGCTTATGTGAAAAAGCTTCAACCTGATAAGCTCGAACCCAAATCGGAGAAATGTGTCTTCATAGGATATCCAAAGGAAACTATTGGATACACCTTCTATCACAGATCCGAAGGCAAGACTTTTTTTTGCTAAAATCGGAAACTTTCTGGAGAAGGAGTTTCTCTCGAAAGAAGTGAGTGGGAGGAAAGTAGAACTTGACGAGGTAACTGTACCTGCTCCCTTATTGGAAAGTAGTGCATCAGAGAAAACTGTTTCAGTGACACCTACACCAGTTAGTGAGGAAGCTAATGATGATGATCATGAAACTTTAGAACAAGATACTACTTAACCTCGTAGATCAACCAGAGTAAGATCCACACCAGAGTGGTACGGTAATCCTGTTCTGGAAGTCATGCTACTAGATCATGATGAACCTACGAACTATGAAGAAGCGATGGTGAGCCCAGATTCCGCAAAATGGCTTGAAGCCATGAAATCTGAGATGGGATCCATGTATGAGAACAAAGTATGGACTTTGGTTGACTTGCCCGATGATCGGCAAGCAATTGAGAATAAATGGATCTTCAAGAAGAAGACTGACGCTGACGGTAATATTACTGTCTACAAAGCTCGACTTGTCGCAAAAGGTTTTCGGCAAGTTCAAGGGATTGACTACGATGAGACCTTCTCACCCGTAGCGATGCTTAAGTTTGTCCGAATCATGTTAGCAATTGCTGCATTTTATGATTATGAAATTTGGCAGATGGATGTCAAAACTGCATTCCTGAATGGATTTCTGGAAGAAGAGTTGTATATGATGCAAGCAGAAGGTTTTGTCGATCCAAAGGGAGCTAACAAAGTGTGCAAGCTCCAGCGATCCATTTATGGACTGGTGCAAGCCTCTCGGAGTTGGAATAAACACTTTGATAGTGTGATCAAAGCATTTGGTTTTATACAGACTTTTGGAGAAGCCTGTATTTACAAGAAAGTGAGTGGGAGCTCTGTAGCATTTCTGATATTATATGTGGATGACATATTACTTGATAGCATAAAGGGATACTTGAATAAGAGTTTTTCAATGAAAGACCTCGGTGAAGCTGCTTACATATTAGGCATTAAGATCTATAGAGATAGATCAAGACACTTAATTGGACTTTCACAAAGCACATACCTTGACAAAGTTTTGAAGAAGTTCAAAATGGATCAAGCAAAGAAAGGGTTCTTGCCTGTGTTACAAGGTGTGAAATTGAGTAAGACTCAATGCCCAACCACTGCAGAAGATAGAGAGAAAATGAAAGATGTTCCCTATGCTTCAGCCATAGGCTCTATCATGTATGCAATGCCGTGTACCAGACCTGATGTGTGCCTTGCCATAAGTCTAGCAGGGAGGTACCAAAGTGATCCAGGAGTGGATCACTGGACAGCGGTCAAGAACATCCTGAAATACCTGAAAAAGGAGTAAGGATACGTTTCTCATATATGGAGGTGACAAAGAGCTCATCGTAAAAGGTTACGTTGATGCAAGCTTTCACACTGATCCGGACGATTCTAAATCGCAAACCGGATACGTGTTTACATTAAACGATGGAGCTGTTAGTTGGTGCAGTTCTAAACAAAGCGTCATAGCGGGATCTACATGTGAAGCGGAGTACATAGCTGCTTCAGAAGCAGCAAATGAAGGAGTCTGGATGAAGGAATTCATATCCGATCTAGGTGTCATACCTAGTGCATCGGGTCCAATGAAAATCTTTTGTGACAATACTGGTGCAATTGCCTTGGAAAAGGAATCCAGATTTCACAAGAGAACCAAGCACATCAAGAGACGCTTCAATTCCATCTGGGATCTAGTCCAGGTGGGAGACATAGAGATTTGCAAGATACATACGGATCTGAATGTTGCAGACTCGTTGACTAAGCCTCTTCCACGAGCAAAACATGATCATCACCAAAGCTCCATGGGTGTTTGAATCATTACTGTGTAATCTAGATTATTGACTCTAGTGCAAGTGGGAGACTGAAGGAAATATGCCCTAGAGGCAATAATAAAGTTATTATTTCCTTATATCATGATAAATGTTTATTATTCATGCTAGAATTGTATTAACCGGAAACATAATACATGTGTGAATACATAGACAAACAGAGTGTCACTAGTATGCCTCTACTTGACTAGCTCATTAATCAAAGATGGTTATGTTTCCTAACCATGAACAAAGAGTTGTTATTTGATTAACGGGATCACATCATTAGGTGAATGATCTGATTGACATGACCCATTCCATTAGCTTAGCACCCGATCGTTTAGTATGTTGCTATTGCTTTCTTCATGACTTATACATGTTCCTATGACTATGAGATTATGCAACTCCCGTTTGCCGGAGGAACACTTTGTGTGCTACCAAATGTGACAACGTAAATGGGTGATTATAAAGGTGCTCTACAGGTGTCTCCAAAGGTACATGTTGGGTTGGGGTATTTCGAGATTAGGATTTGTCACTCCGATTGTCGGAGAGGTATCTCTGGGCCCTCCCGGTAATGCACATCACATAAGCCTTGCAAGCATGGCAAATAATATGTTAGTTGTGAGATGATGTATTACGGAACGAGTAAAGAGACTTGCCGGTAACGAGATTGAACTAGGTATTGGATACCGACGATCAAATCTCGGGCAAGTAACATACCGATGACAAAGGGAACAACGTATGTTGTTATGCGGTCTGACCGATAAAGATCTTCGTAGAATATGTAGGAGCCAATATGAGCATCCAGGTTCCGCTATTGGTTATTGACCGGAGACGTGTCTCGGTCATGTCTACATTGTTCTCGAACCCGTAGGGTCCGCACGCTTAAGGTTTCGATGACAGATATATTATGAGTTTATAAGTTTTGATGTACCGAAGTTAGTTCGGAGTCCCGGATGTGATCACGGACATGACGAGGAGTCTCGAAATGGTCGAGACATAATGATCGATATATTGGAAGCCTGTATTTGGACATCGGAATAGTTCCGGGTGAAATCGGGATTTTACCGGAGTACCGGGAGGTTACCGGAACCCCCGGGAGGTAATTGGGCCTACATGGGCCTTAAGGGAGAAGAGAAAAGGGGGCAGGAGGTGGCCTCGTGCCCCTCCCCTTCCTAGTCCGAATAGGACAAGGGAAGGGGGGCGGCGCCCCCCCTTTCCTCTTTCCCCTTCCCCCTTTCCTTCTCCAACAAGGCAAGAGGGGGGGGGGGGGAGTCCTACTCCCGGTGGGGGTAGGACTCCTCCAGGCGCACCCAATAGGGCCGGCCGGACCTCCCCCTCCCTCCTTTATAAACGGGGGCAGGGGGCACCCTAGAACACACAAGTTGATCTTCGTGATCGTTCCTTAGCCGTGTGCAGTGCCCCCCTTCCACCATATTCCATCTCGGTCATATTGTAGCAGTGCTTAGGCGAAGCCCTGCGACAGTAGAACATCAAGATCATCACCACGCCGTCGTGCTGACGGAACTCCTCCCCGACGCTTTGCTGGATCGGAGCCCGGGGATCGTCATCGAGCTGAACGTGTGCTAGAACTCGGAGGTGCCGTAGTTTCGGTGCTTGGATCGATCAGATCGTGAAGACATACGACTACATCAACCACGTTGTGCTAACGCTTCCGTTGTCGATCTACAAGGGTACGTAGATCACACTCTCCCCTCTCGTTGCTATGCATCACCATGATCTTGCGTGTGCGTAGGATCTTTTTTGAAATTACTACGTTCCCTAACAATTGATGTGTACTTTACTAGTGTTTATAGCAACCCCTCAGTATTTGATACTGGATCAGTTGCTAAGAGTAGTAACTCGAAACAGGAGTTGCAGAATAAACAAAGACTAGTTAAGGGTGAAGTAACGATGTGTGTTGGAAGTAGTTCCAAGATTGATATGATCATCATCGCACACTCCCCTATACTTTCAGGATTAGTGTTGAACCTAAATAAGTGTTATTTGGTTTTTTCGTTGAGCATGAATATGATTTGATCATGTTTATTGCAATACGGTTATTCATTAAAGTCAGAGAATAATTGTTGTTCTGTTTACATGAATAAAACCTTCGATGGTCATACACCCAATGAAACAAGTTCGTTGGATCTCGATCGTAGTGATACACATATTCATAATATTGAAACCAAAAGATGCAAAGTTAATAATGATAGTGCAACTTATTTGTGGCACTGCCGTTTAAGTCATATTGGTGTAAAGCGCATGAAGAAACTCCATGCTGATGGGCTTTTGGAATCACTTGATTATGAATCACTTGATGCTTGCGAACCATGCCTTATGGGCAAGATGACTAACACGCCGTTCTCCGGAACAATGAAGCAAGGAACAGATTTGTTGGAAATCATACATACTGATGTATGTGGTCCGATGAATATTAAGGCTTGCAGCAGGTATCATTATTTTCTGACCTTCACAGATGATTTGAGCAGATATGGGGATATCTACTTGAGGAAACATAAGTCTGAAACATTTGAACAGTTCAAAGAATTTCAGAGTGAAGTGGAAAATCATCGTGACAAGAAAATAAAAGTTTCTACGATATGATCGCAGAGGTAAAATATTTGAGTTATGAGTTTGGCCTTCAATTAAAACAATGTGAAATAGTTTCACTACTCACGCCACCTGGAATACCATAGTGTAATGGTGTGTCCGAACGTCATAACCGTACTTTATTAGATATAGTGCGATCTATGATGTCTCTTACCGATCTACCACTATCGTTTTGGGGTTATGCATTAGAGATAGCTGCATTCACGTTAAATGGGGCACCATCTAAATCCGTTGAGACGACACCGTGTGAACTATGGTTTGGCAAGAAACCTAAGCTGTCATTTCTTAAAGTTTGGAGCTGCGATGCTTATGTGAAAAAGTTTCATCTCGATAAGCTCAAACTCAAATCGGAGAAATATGTCTTCATAGGATACCCAAAGGAGACAGTTGGGTACACCTTCTATCACAGATCCGAAGGCAAGACATTCGTTGCTAAGAATGGATCCTTTCTAGAGAAGGAGTTTCTCTCGAAAGAAGTGAGTGGGAGGAAAGTAGAAAACTTGATAAGGTAATTGTACCTTCTCCCTTATTGGAAAATAGTTCATCACAGAAATCTGTTCCTGTGACTACGATACCAATTAGTGAGGAAGCTAATGATGATGATCATGTAACTTCAGATCAAGTTACTACCGAATCTCGTAGGTAAACCAGAGTGATATCCGCACCAGAGTGGTACAGTAATCCTATTCTGGAGGTCATGTTACTTGACCATGACGAACCTATGAACTATGAGGAAGCGATGATGAGCCCAGATTCCGAGAAATGGCTTGAGGCCATGAAATATGAGATAGGATCCATGTATGAGAACAAAGTGTGGACTTTGGTGGACTTGCCCGAGGATCGACAAGCCATTGATAATAAATGGATCTTCAAGAGGAAGACGGACACAGATAGTAGTGTTACTATCTACAAAAGCTAGAATTGTCGCAAAAGGTTTTCGACAAGTTCAAGGTGTTGACTACGATGAGAGTTTCTCACTCGTATCTATGCTTAAGTCTGTCCGAATCATGTTAGCAATTGCCGCATTTTATGAAATCTGGCAAATGGATAAACAAAACTGCATTCCTTAATGGATTTATTAAAGAAGAGTTGTATGTGATGCAACAAGATGGTTTTGTCAATCCTAAAGGTGCTAACAAAATATGCAAGCTCCAGCAATCCATTTATGGACTGGTGCAAGCATCTCGGAGTTGGAATATACGCTTTGATAAGTTGATCAAAGCATATAGTTTTATACAGACTTGCGGTGAAGCCAGTATTTACAAGAAAGTGAGTGGGAGCACTCAACATTTCTGATAAGTATATGTGAATGACATATTGTTGATCGGAAGTAATGTAGAATTATTCTGCAAAGCATAAAGGAGTGTTTGAAAGGAGTTTTTCAAAGAAAGACCTCGGTGAAGCTACTTACATATTGAGTATCAAGATCTATAGAGATAGATTAAGACGCTTGATAAGTTTTTTCAATGAGTACATATACCTTGACAAGATTTTGAAGTAGTTCAAAATGGAACAGTCAAAGAAAGAGTTCTTGCCTGTGTTACAAGGTGTGAAATTGAGTAAGACTCAAAACCCGACCACGGCAGAAGATAGAAAGAGAATGAAAGTCATTCCCTATGCCTTGGCCATATGTTCTATAAAGTATGCCATGCTGTGTACCAGATCTATTGTATACCCTACACTGATTTTGGCAAGGGAGTACAATAGTGATCTAGGAGTAGATCACTGGACAGCGGTCAAAATTATCCTTAGTGGAATAAGGATATGTTTCTCGATTATGGAGGTCACAAAAAGGTTCGTCATAAAGGCTTACGTCGATGCAAGTTTTGACACTGATCCAGATGACTCTAAGTCTCAATCTGGATACATATTGAAAGTGGGAGCAATTAGCTAGAGTAGCTCCATGCAGAGCATTGTTGACATAGAAATTTGCAAAATACACGCGGATCTGAATGTGGCAGACCCGTTGACTAAACTTCTCTCACAAGCAAAACATGATCACTTTTTGGGTCTTAATCAGATAGCGATGTGAACTAGATTATTGAATCTAGTAAACCCTTTGGGTGTTAGTCACATGGAGATGTGAACCAATCACATAAAGATGTGAACTATTGATGTTAAATCACATGGCGATGTGATCTAGATTATTGAGCGATGTGATCTAGATTATTGACTCTAGTGCAAGTGGGAGACTGAAGGAAATATGCCCTAGAGGCAATAATAAAGATATTATTTATTTCCTTATATCATGGTAAATGTTTATTATTCATGCTAGAATTGTATTAACCGGAAACATAATACATGTGTGAATATATAGACAAACAGATTGTCACTAGTATGCCTCTACTTGACTAGCTTGTTAATCAAAGATGGTTATGTTTCCTAACCATGGACAAAGAGTTGTCATTTGATTAAGGGGATCACATCATTAGTTGAATGATCTGATTGAAATGACCCATTCCATTAGTTTAGCACACGATCATTTAGTATGTTGCTATTGCTTTCTTCATGACTTATACATGTTCCTATGCCTATGAGATTATGTAACTCCCGTGTGCCGGAGGAACACTTTGTGTGCTACCAAACGTCACAACATAACTGGGTGATTATAAAGGTGCTCTACAGGTGTCTCCAAAGGTACATGTTGGGTTGACGTATTTCGAGATTAGAATTTGTCACTCCGATCGTCAGAGAGGTATCTCTAGGCCCTCTCGGTAATACACATCACTTAAGCCTTGCAAGCATTGCGACTAATGAGTTAGTTGCGGGATGTTGTATTACGGAACGAGTAAAGAGACTTGCCGGTAACGAGATTGAACTAGGTATTGGATACCGACGATCGAATCTCGGGTAAGTAACATACCGATGACAAAAGGAACAACGTATGTTGTTATGCGGTCTGACCGATAAAGATCTTCGTAGAATATGTAGGAGCCAATATGGGCATCCAGGTCCCGCTATTGGTTATTGACCGGAGACGTGTCTCGGTCATGTCTACATTGTTCTCGAACCGTAGGGTCCGCACGCAGTTTCATTATGAGTTTATGTATTTTGATGTACCGAAGGTTGTTCGGAGTCCCGGATGTGATCATGGACATGACGAGGAGTCTCAAAATGGTCGAGACATAAAGATCGATATATTGGACGACTATATTCGGACACCGGAATTGTTCCGGGTGATTTCGGATAAAACCGGAGTGCCGGAGGGGTTACCGGAACCCCCGGGGAAGTAATGGGCCTTAGTGGGCCTGAGGGGAGAGAGAGAGCAGCAGCCCAGGAGGTGGTGCGCCCCCCCTCATGGGGAGTCCGAATAGGACTAGGAGGGGGGGCCCTTTCCCTCTCCCTCTCCCTCTCTTTCCTTCCCCCTCTCGTGTGCCCCCTTCCACCATATTCCACCTCGGTCATATTGTAGCGGTGCTTAGGCGAAGCCCTGCAACGGTTGAACATCAAGATCGTCACCACGCTGTCGTGCTGATGGAACTCCTCCCTGAAGCTTTGCTGGATCGGAGCCTGGGGAGCGTCATCGAGCTGAACGTGTGCCAAGAACTCAGAGGTGCCGGAGTAACGGTGCTTGGATCGGTTGGACCGGGAAGACGTGCGACTACTTCCTCTATGTTGCGTCAACGCTTCCGCTTCGGTCTACGAGGGTACGTAGACAACACTCTCCCCTCTCGTTGCTATGCATCACCATGATCTTGCGTGTGCGTAGGAATTTTTTTGAAATTACTATGTTCCCCAACAACCCTGGAGTTCCTCAACCCCCTCTAGCAAACCCCGACGGTGAAGCCCTTGGAGAAGCCTCTGCGTCCACAAGGCACACCCGCTTAGATATAAACGAGGTAGACTAAGTCACTCGAATAGTACCGAGTCGTAGTATGCCCACACCCCGTAATTGTGTGGTCTTGTATCGCCGTAATTAAATGCTGTCTGCTTCTGCGCCCATATTTTAAATAATAGCCATGCATAAGTATTTTGGTGTACGGTTGTATTTTTAATTCCGGGCATAGCTACCAAAAACCACCCCCGACGACACCCACAGTAATATGTCACCTTTGTGAGATATATGTATCTGTGGCATTGACCCCGACCCCATAGAGCAGAATCGACAAACTAGTTGCCCCCTCACCGTGATTAATGACCCAGCCCAGATGCTATATAAAAGGGCACCTTGTGACCTTACCAAGTATCCCTCACCTTGTGCACAACTCTCACAGCCATTTCTTTGCCATGCCGAGCCCTAGAATTTATCTGAGAACTCCAGATGCAACCCCAGGCAGCTTTGTTAAAATATTGTGGGACTTTACCTGCAGTACTATGAGTTCTATCCATCCACCCAGTACGAGTTGCTCAAATCGAGGATCACCCCTTCCACCTCGAAATATTGGGCAGTGGTGCACATCCCTCCCACAAACCCAAACCAAGACCCAACGGAGGTTTCCTTCATGGGGAAATCTATGCCGACTCCGCAGATGGCCATAGAAGCTGCTGCGTACGAAGCGCTTGCTTGCCTTTGATTCGCGGTACCCTATGCCTGCGAACGAGGGTATTATTACTTCCCGAGTCGTGCAGCACCTGGAGAAGTAGCATCTTTTCCCGGTGGACGAATTGAGAGAGACCCAGTACTGGCCAACCTTGCCCAGTATGTCATCGCTCAAGAGCGTTTCACCCAACGGGTAATGGGTTCTCTCCAGAGCCTCGCTGATTTAAATCCTCAGATCGCCATCGGCAGACCACTGAGGCCCGACCAGGAGAGACGCATTCATCGACTAGTCAATCCGCTTCCCCCGATAGAAGAGGAGTGTGCCCCAATACCAGAGACGTTTTCTCAGGACCCTGTCTATTTGCCGTTTTCATTGTAGGCGTCATTGCTATGTTTATTGTCCCAGCATTTATTTATGTGTTGCAACTTGTGCGTGGTATCCTAAATTTGTGCGACGAGTTAAATAATTGGTTTCAATTAATGTGAGTAGTTTTTACTACCATTAATTTTGATTAACTAATTCCACTCGCGATAAATTCTGAAGTGAGATTTTTTTCCCTGAGCTGTTGCAGCATATACCTCTTCGCGGCATAGATTTTTTTATGGTAAAAGCAATATTTTCAAAACAGCCCTTAGCAAATCTCGAGGACGAGATTTTTCTTAAGGGGGTAGTGTTGTAACACCCCAAAAATTTAACCATGATTTGTTAGTTAAAATTTTGCCTTGGTAAATAAAATTTTCATTTTTCTGGATTTTCTTTGATTTCAGAACCACTCTTTTCTTTGATATTGTGGAGTTTTCACCTCAAGTGAAAACTTTTCAAATACATTGTTGGACTTGCATATCTTCCCAAGATCTTTTCTTTTTATCAGTGTAATTTTTTTTCTACAAATTATTTCTTTCTGAGCTTTATTCCTTTAAAAGGATTTTTCATTAGTTTTAGAGCTCTATTTGCACCACAACCATTTGATAAATGCATTTAAAATTTTCACCAAAAATTGGGGATGTCATGTGATGTTCCTAAATCACCCTTATGCAAAAATATATTTTATTCATTGGAGATTTTGAGCCCTACCTCAAGTTTTCAAATCGGGTCCAGTTTGTAAGATTGCACTACAACCTATTTAAATATTTCTTTGAAGTTTCCACCAAAATTATGGGATGTTAGTAGGAGTATATTATTCAACTTTATGCAAAAACCCATTAGTGTTCTTTGAAAAATTTGAGCAAACCATCCTCATCTTCTTTCTGGTCCAGCTTGGTGAATTGTACTGCAACCATATTTTTTCTTGCTCTTTTTGCCATGGGATTTGTCCTGCTTGAAGTACACCCTACCAAACCCTTAAGTCCAAGAGTTTGGACCCATTGGAGTATTTTTGGTGCATGTATTAATGCCTTTTATTTTCTGTCCAGAACTGAAGATTTGCAAAACTTGCACTAGCAAGTTTCTGGTTTTGCCCAAATGGCCTTGCCATCATCACCTACACCTAAAGAGACCCCAATCTAGAGATTTTGGCCACCCCAAAAGATGCCTAGAAGCCCATGGCATTCTGTCAAACACTTTGTGTGCATAGCCAGATTTGACATGATTTTTAGTTTGCATTGTGAACTTGATCCTCTGACCCAACAAACTTGTCCACTAAGCTCCTAGCCACCCCTAACCCAGACCTGTTAACTACCAGCCTCGCTCAAGCCCTCTAGCACACGATGGCATTACGTCGAGCACTTGGCGTGCGTGCTCTAGGCGCGGCCAGAGTGCGCGTTTTGCACGTGCGTGCGCCCAAGTCGCCGCGTCTGGCCCCTGGCCTTTGCTCACCTGCAGAGCCACACCCGCCCTCATCCACTCATCAGAGCCATCCAGGCCACCCCTGGAGCCCCACAGCGCCGCCGTCAGGTCGGCCATGACAGCTAGCGGACGGCCGCAGCAGGCTACTGCCATGGACGGTGCCGCCTGAGCCATAGCCACGTGCCAGCTGCCCCTGGAATAGCCCGAGCTTGTCCTCGAGCATGTCCGCTAGCGCCCGTCGCCGCCACGCGCCCCCTGACTATAGAACGGCGGTTCGCCGACGATCTTATCCCCGGCCGCCGCGGAACCGACCTCGGCCGCCTATAAAAGGGGCCCCGAGCTCCTCCAAACCCCCAGGCCACCTCAGGCCATCCCCCTAGTACTACCACGGCCAACAATCGATGGTAGGAGGCCTTCTTCCTCGTCTCCGGCCAGTTCGGCCGCCGCCACACCCCGGTGCTGTGCGTCGCTAACAGAGCCTCTCCAGTCCATCCACTGCCACCGTTCTCCTCCCCTCGACCGTGTGGAGCTGCCCAGCCTCTCAGCTTCGACCGGGAACCACCATAGCCCAAACCCCCAAATCCTCCCGAAGCCACCTCCGCCACGGAGCTCGCCGCCGACGACTCCCTTCGTCCCGCCAGCCTGTCGACCACCGGGAGGACCGCCCTGGACTGGCGGATCCATCCCTGCCGTCGGAACCCCGTGGGGAGCCATGGTTCGTCGACGGCGATCGCCGGAGCCCCGCCTCTGCTCGGCCAGAGGAGAAAGAAGACCGCGGGCGACTGGTCAAACCTGACCAGTGGGCCCCATGGACCATTGTCAGTGACCCCGAGCCGGCCCGCGCTGTTTTAAGTGGAGGCGTAAACCCAGAAGTACGTCTCCTCCATCTCAAAAACGTATTCTTAATCGAACCGTTTTCTTTTTTTTTGTTTTATTTAAAAACAGAGTTTTGACTGGCTATAACTTTTAAAATATAAGTCCAATTGGTTTGATTCTTTTTTTGTTGTTTCTCAAATTTGGTCTAGTTTATTTTCATATTTATTTGAAAATTTTCCAAACAACTTTTTTGTACTGTTTTGAAACTATGTGTTAATTCAAATTTTCTTAAATAGGATTTTTGAAGAAGAAGGCAACTTTCAAAAAAAGTGCACCCCCACTTGCATACTCTTGAAGGCAAGCATTCTGAACCCTTGCATAATATTTTTTGTGAGTTTTTTGATACGGTTACAACCCCACCTTGACATGGAGCATTCGTTATTTTATGTGATGATATGATCATACGCATGAGTGCATAATGAAGATTCTTTGCTGTTGGAAATGGATATGCTTGTGATAGTAATCACCCTCGTATGCCTTTCATGCCTATCAGAAGGAATCCGGGAAAGCCTCTGTCTTGGGTAGACACGAGCTTGTCCCTAGTTTGTCGTCGAGACGGTTGTGTCCGGTATGGCATGATGAGGTATGATGAGAGGTGATTCTGTCTGGCGGTTGAAATATATTTGTTATGCTAATCATGCAGGGAATACTGAAACCTCCTGAGTCGACCATAGATCGAGTCTTGCTCCAGTAACCCCCATACTTGTTTCGTGCTACCACTTGTCCCTGCCATAGGTAGGGTACGGTTCAGTAAGTTGTCAACCCGTTTCTAGCACACACCGTACAGAGAGGCCATGGTGGAAGACACCGACTGCAGCCGGTAGGCATGCCACCTGGTCCGGGGGCATGGGTAGCTCCCCTAGTTTGCGCGCGTTATAAATTTTGTGATACCATGCTAGTGAGGTTGTAGCCTCCCCACTTAGAGTTTCGCTTAATAGGTGTCGTGGGTGATTCCAGACACCGGTAAAGTTAAGCTGGTGTGTGCGAGTCAGATGTGTTTTCAATTAAAAGACCGTAGACGGAATTAGTCCCGATGGACTAAAGGAATCCGTTACCCGTGGGTAAAGAGTACACCCTCTACAGAGATTATATCTATTCGAATAGCTGTGTCCATGGTTAAGGACTATAGTCTGGGATGGGTCAAGTGTCGGTCTTAGTGTCAGTCTTCGGAGGAAAGATGGCTAAACCAAAACATGGATCATGACATGTGACTCATGATGATTATGATTATCATTATTATGGACTAACCATTTACATTATTTGAATTATTGAGTATCCCTGGGATGGTTCTACCTCCTGGGCTGCGATTATTCTCATATAAGCCCTTTATGTGGTGTCGCGGAGACGCTCGACTGTGGCATGCTTATTATTCAATTACTTTATAAAGCCCTTTATGTGGTGTCGCAGAGACGCCCGACTGTGGCATGCTTGTTATTCATTTACTTTATAAAGCCCTTTATGTGGTGTTGCACAGACGCCCGACTGTGGCATGTTTGCTACTTATTTCCTTTATAAGCCCTTTATGTGACGTCGCTCAGATGCCCGACTGAGGCATGCTTTATATTATTATCCTTACGAGGCGTCGCTTCAGACACTCGATCGGTGCATTCTATTTCTACTCCCTTATTGCATATTCATGTTGTAGATGAATAACCTGCTGCGTGCATCATGGATGTTTATTTTGTAACGGACGTGTGATCATAGAATATTTCAGAGCATGATTATCATTTATTATATTATACATGTGTTCATAATGTTTGCGAGTACATTCAAAAGTACTCACTGGCTTGTCCCTGGCTATTGTCTTGGCCAGATTTCTTGCGTGGAGAGGAGCCCTGCCATGACAGCCCCGGAACCTAGGCAGTGATGATAACAGTCCCGCGAAGATAGGAGTTATCCAGGCCAGCTGTTCCTGTGGGAAATGGAGTCCCATAGACGCTGATGATCCGCAACCGCTTCCGCCGTCAACCACTAGAAACCATTTGTTGTACTCATAGGCCAGAATGGTCTTGTACTGCATATCTTGTATTTTGCTTGGAGTTTCTGTATCAAGTTGGTGCCTCATCAGCTAACAGTAATCCTGGGGCTGGTAAGCACAAGGGCCATTTTCTGGGAAATTAATATCCCGAAAATCCGGTCCTGACAGACGAGCCTAGCATGTATAGACATGGTCTCGGAACACTGGAGGCCGAAAGGTTGAACATGAGTCATATAGTAGATATGATCAACATGAAGATGTTCACCATTGAAGACTACTCCATCTCACGTGATGATCGGACATGGTTTAGTTGATATGGATCATGTGTCACTTAGACAACTTGAGGGATGTTGATTTAAGTGGGAGTTCATTAGCAATTTGATTATTTGAACTAAAATTTATCGTGAAGATAGTCAAAATGTCTTTGCAAATTATGTTGTAGATCAATAGCTCGCGCTATTTTTTGATATGTTCCTAGAGAAAACTAAGTTGAAAGATGATGGTAGCAATAATGCGGACTGGGTTCATGATCAGAGGATTATCCTCATTGCTACACAGAAGAATTATGTCCTTGATGCATCGCTAGGTGACAGACCTGCTGCACGAGCTGATGCAGACATTATGAATGTTTGGCAAGCTCGATCTAATGACTACTCGATAGTTTAGTGTGCCATGCTTTATGGCTTAGAATCAGGGCTCCAAAGACGTATTGAACGCCATGGAACATATGAGATGATCCAAGAGCTCAAATTGGTATTTGAGGCTCATGCCCGTGTTGAGAGGTATGAGACCTCTCACAAGTATTTTGCCTACAAGATGGAGTTGATCTTCCAGATAAGTTAGTGATTGACAGAGTTCTCCAGTCACTATTACCAAGCTACTATAGCTTCGTGATGAACTATAATACATAAAGGATGGCGAAAACGATTCCCAAGCTCTTCGCGATGCTGAAATCGGCGGAGGTAGAAATCAAGAAAGAGCATAAGTGTTGATGGTCAACAAGACCATCAGTTTTAAGAAAGGGCAAGGAAAATAAAGGGAACTTCAAAAGGGACAGCAAGGAAACTGCCGCTCCCGTGAAGAATCCCAAAGCTGGACCCAAGCCCGAGACCGAGTGCTTCTACTGCAAGGGTAATGCTCACTCGAAGAGGAACTGCCCAAATATTTGGCGGATAAGAAGGATGGCAACATGAACAAATGTAAATTTGATATACATGTTATTGATGTGTTCCTTACTAATCACTGGTACAACGACGTGCTATTCAAACGGTTTTTAACCCCTTTCCGCGACGGCATTTGGAACCGTCGCCAAGTGAGTGTGGGTGATAGGGTGGTCCTTCCCACACGACCCAGAAACCGCCGGGGATAGGCCCTCCTGGGACAGCAAATGAGCTTGTGTGCGATCGGGTGAGGCATCGAAACCCAATCATTTTCGTAGGTATGTACATCCCACACGGTGAATCCTAGAAAATCATTTCCGTAGGTATGTGCATCCCACATAGTGAATCCCAGAAAATCATTTCTGTAGGTATGTACATCCCACACGGTAAATCCTAGAAAAATATTTCCGTAGGTATGTATATCACACACAGTTCTTTGTGTGGAAACGTTTGTGCAGGGTGGCCTAATACAAATAGTTCGCTGCCGGAAGCCGTGTGTGATTGTTAGTTGATCGGACATGCCTACTTTCTAGAAACCGTGCGGTTTGTTTGAGTTCATTGCCCACGGTGTTGTCTGAGTAACCGTTTGCAATAAAAAACGCCAACAAGGAGGGTAATTAGCCTATTATTGATAATCCACGTACTAATCAAACTGATATTTCTTATAAAACACGCCAGATATTTCATATCCGTATAAAAGCAACCAGAATTTTATAATCGAACTACATCAGATAGCTTCGGCACTCAGTTACGCCATTACACAACAACACCAAGTTTCACATGCAGCATCAAAATCCTTTGGAAAGTAGCATCATACACGGTAAATAAATAGATGAATCTCATCTGGGAAACTGCAGAAGCGGAAGGCAAATATTGAGCCTTTAGTGATGTTGAATGTCCTTGCAACTTTAGGCCAGTGGCTATGGATAATTGCCCGCCCAACCTTCCTCCTCTTCAATAAGACTTCAATATTGTACCATGGGTGTTGAATGAATACCTTCCTTGCCTCTTGACCATGCAGGTGGTTTGAGCGGTAATCATCGGTGAACTACTTTGAAAAGTACTGAAAACAAAGCTATGCATAAATCGCTATTGTAAATTTTGAAATGGTGCAAGGGGTAAAAACAAGGTAAAAGAGTTGGTACCATCCTATAGTTGACTAATGTCTTCTTCATTGTGCAAACAAAGATCTTGATGTTATTCGTCGCAAGTTTCTTCATCCTAACAATCTTTCTGAGTTTCTTGACTTGACTGATATTCATGGACATCTCATTTCCCCATATGCAAAATGGGCCGAACAGTGGGTCTAAGCCTTTGACAGCAAGACCTACATGTGCAAGACCAAATTGTAAGAAACCTAAATATTAGAATGATTCTTGCAACTGCACAATAATGTGCTATTAGCCAAAGGACCATGCTTGAATAAACCTCGATGGTAAACCGCAGTGTCTCCCATTGTTTCCCTGCAACACACATAAGGAAGATCTTGATCAGGTTAACTGAGAGTTGCCATACTATCAGTAGAATATGTATTGAGTACAACCAAATTTGATTGGTGTCACATGCATGACAATACAAAATTGTACCCACATCAAATGAAAAGAACTGAACCAAATAGTTAAATGGACGGCAGACCAAATGAACCAAAATAGTTAACTGAGCACGACATTGCAGAACAGAAACATGTACTAGAAGATAAGATAGTTAACAAAACAAAGAATGCTTGAGAACAGTACTACAAAATGTAGCAATTGTTGGACCAAAGTGTTAACTGAACATTACATTTCGGAGGACCAAACCGTAACTAAACATCAGATTGCATATCAACATTATAGAGGACAAATCACTAGAAGGCACTGGCAGTGGCCTCGAGAAAACAACACAAACTGTATTTTAAAGTAGACAACCGCGTTGCGGTGTCGATGGTGGCCTCGAAGACGAGGTGCTCCTCCAAGATCTGGCGGTCGACACACATGGCAGCCATAGCGACCTCGTGCGCGCATGCGTCTGCATGCTACCGAGCTCCACGTTATACTGCATGCAAAATGGTTGTAGGTGGAGCTTAATTGGAGGAGGGGGGCAGTGATTTCGGTGGAAGGTGTCACGCCGTCGGTCGGGGCATGTGGGACGGGAAAGGAGGAGGATGGGGTGGGGTGTGGATTACCTGACCATATCGATGAGGCCGCGTAGCAAGAAGAAGGGTATGCAGCGAGGAGGGCGCGCAGCAAGAAGAAGGGTCGCCGGCGAGGAGGCGGCGCTGCAAGAAAAAGGGTCGCCAGCGAGGAGGCGGCGCTTCAAGAAGAAGGGTCACCAGCGAGGTGGCTAAGCTACCAGTAAGCAACAGTGAAGGTTTGAACCTGGAAAGCAAGGAGGAATAGTGGAAATGTGGCCTTTGGTAGGAGGGAGGGGCCAGGGAGATAGATATTTCTGCGGTGGCAAAAAAATTTTGCTCGATGTCGCGAGAAACTGGTGCGCAAGTGTGGTTCAAGAGGGAGCGGTGGACTGTAGACGACGAAGCTTCCTACGTAAGCCAGACAAGACGGTGCGCCAAGATATTTTATATCGCATCTCACACGATTCTTTCTAGTAAACTGTTTGTGGTATACCTGATTTTTTCATTATGTTTTGAAAGACAAAATGGTGTTACAGAGGGAAAGGATGGTGTTTGAATTGCTAGAACATTTGCGTATAATGAACATGCAACTAGTACATGAGTGTCGTGTTTAAATTTGGAATTATTCCGGGTTCGTTTGGCATTTTCACGCATTAATTGAGTTTTTGGGCATTTAATGTGCATAATTCAAATTTGAACTACAAGCACATGCTCCAATGCACCAAAGTTTGTTGAAAAATCACATGTGTGTCTTTGGGTGAATTTATAGGTTCCATGCAAGAAATGGGAATGAAATTCAAACATCTGGGCGTCGTGGCTCGGTCGGAAAGATTGAGAAACTTGGTTTTTTAATTTTTGTAAATCCAAAACACGCCTGGAAATCATGAAACTTGGCATGGTGTCATGACATGGCACCAACATGCTGCGGTAATTTTTTTGGCCGAATTGGTACAAGCTTTGGTGTAAGCTTCTTGCAAGCCGGAGCTTTCCTCAAGAACGCTCGTGGTTTCGAGAGGAAACGTGTGACCTCCGTGTGCGAAACGACATACGTACACTGCCTTCTCCCGCCTTAATGTTTGTACACAGGCATATTATACCAAATTGAAGTATCGTGCTAAATTTTGGAATTATTCCGGGTTCGTTTGGCCTTTTTTATGCATTAATTGAGTTTCTGCGCATTTAATGTGCATAATTCAAATTTGAACTACAAGCGCATGCTCCAATGCACTAAAGTTGGTTGAAAAATCGCATGTGTGTCTTTGGGTGAATTTATAGGTCACATGCAAGAAATGAGAATGAAATTCAAACATCTGGGCATCGTGGCTCGGTCGGAAAGATTGAGAAACTTGGTTTTTTAATTCCTGTAAATCCAAAACACGCCTTAAAATCATAAAACTTGGCATGGTGTCATGACATGGCACCAACATGCTGCGGTAATTTTTTGGCTGAATTGGGACAAGCTTTGGTGTAAGCTTCTTGCAAACCGAAGCTTCCCTCAAGAAGGTTCGTGGTTCCGAGAGGGAACGTGTTACCTCCGTGTGCAAAACGAGATACATACACTGCCTTCTCTCGCCTTAATTTTTTTTACACAGACATACTAGACCAAATAGAAGTATCGTGCTAAATTTTGGAATTATTCCGGGTTCGTTTGGCCTTTTTATACATTAATTGAGTTTCTACGCATTTAATGTGCATAATTCAAATTTGAACTACAAGCACATGCTCCAGTGCACCAAAGTTGTTTGAAAAATCACATGTGTGTCCTTGGATGAATTTCTAGGTCCCATGCAAGAAATAGGAATGAAATTCAAACATCTGGGCGTCGTGGCTCGGCCCGAAAGATTGAGAAACTTGGTTTTTTAATTCCTGTAAATCCAAAACACGTCTGAAAATCAACATGGCACCAACATGCTGTGGTAATTTTTCTGTCCGATTTGTGAAGGCGCACACGTTAACAATCAACAAAGTCATTTTGGAACAAGTGTTGTCACGTTACAAATCGGAAACACAAGTATTATTGAAACCGTGGCCGTTCTACTTACCAATTATGTGCCACCACATGTCCTCTTTTTTTATTGGCTAGGAGGTGTCGTGCGGGGTAGCTATTTGAGTACGGGAGGCATGCGATCATACCCCTGCGCATGCTCATCAGGAGGAGAGCCCTTTGACCGCTACCCGCCATGCACCTCCCTCCCAACGTCTCCATTAATGGCGCCCGAGCCCCTGTTCTACGGTGTGGCTATATGTCTCACTGAACTGAGATTTAAGAGAGAAAAATGAAAATATGAAAAGAAAGTTTTGCACGGATCTTGATGTAAGATCTGACGGACCTAGATAGCATTGACTACGACTTATAGCAAGCATGATGAATATAAGGACGATGAAGTGGATAATAATTGTCGTACATATTTAGGAACATAATTAAAAAAGCCACATGCGGCAACGCCCGAAGTACACAAGGGCAAAAGAAGAAGGAATACAACGATCTGGCTCACCGATCTCTACGTTGCTGCAGGCCACGGGAACGTCTCCGCGGTGAGCGGCGATGAGCTCTTTCTTGTCCTCAAGATGCTGCTTGAAAGCATCCACGGATTCCTCCACTATCCTTCTGCGCTCGATGCGCAGCATGGCATTCTCGTCCATAAGTTTCTCGACGATGTCGCCGGTCCTCTTCAACAAGGCAGTGGTCTCCTCTTGCTGCTCCGCACTTCCGACGATCTTCGCCCTCAGCTGGTCACGCTCGGCCCGGAGCTTCGCATTGCTTTCATTTAGTTGCCGGATGACGCTGGTAGCCTGTTCAAACAAGGCTTTCGTGTCGTCCTACAACCTCGCCTAGCCGGAGATCTGATCCATCTGGTAAGGACGATGGCATGCATGCGCCTGTAACAGTCCTTGCCTGCCCGCGAGACATTTTCCCAGGCCGCCGCGGCACGGGAGGACATCTCTGCTGCATTTGCGGCGCGGCGAGACATCTCTTCTGCTTCCGCGGCGCGACCGGACAAGTCTGCTGCATCGACGGCGCGGCGGGACCTCCGTGGTGGTCCGGCGGCGCGGCGGGACCTCTCTGCTGCTACGGCCGCGCGACGGGACATGTCGTCTGCTTTCGCAGTGAGGCGGGACATTTCTCACGCTTTCGCTTCCATGCTCGCCTCTCCTTGGTGGCAATCTCTCGACCCATAACTCACGCTGGCCATGGCACACGCAAGGGAACGATGATGAATGACTTGTTTGTTTGTGGATGAGGAGTTGAGGAGGAATGTGCAGTCATCTTGGAGTAGTAGTATTTATAACCGAGTCTAATACGCTCCTAAGTGGGAAACCATTTAAGTTTTATCGGTGTGAACAGGTTTGCAATTCGGAATGTGATGGGACGCAGGCTCAAAATTTATTGATGGTTCTATAATTTCTAAGTGCAGCACTATTCCCGGACGACGTAACGTGGGTACGCTTTCTCGGCCTCGTATGTGGCGTTTTGTTCTGTTGCCTAATCGCAAACAGTTAATCCTTCTGAAGCGTATGCCCTCAATCGCACATTGTCAAAAAGTAATGCGGTAGACCTTCTTTAACATGTGTTAAAAAAACAAGGACCTTGAGGTTAATCCCACTGATGGGATGTATCTTAAATGTCCATTGAGGACATTTATGACAGATCCCATCAGTGGGATTAACATCAAGACAGCTTCCCATCCGGTCACCCATCTCATGCCTATTCCAGCCTGAGCACAGTTAACTTGAGAGTTCTCTTAGATGAGCTACTGGTGGAACAGCTGGTCCTTGCTGATATAGGATGCCCTCTTCCATCCTTATGGCGTACCCGGATGACCGCCCGTCGCCCAATGGCCAATAGATGTTGTGTAGACATAGCATATCACATACGTCTTATTAGAAGCAATCGTCTGTGTTATTATCGGTCTTCGCACACATTTCTGATTACAGACCTGTTTGTCGCGTATCACACACATCTTGATATATTGAACCGTTTCTGTTCTCTTGTCTCAACGCAAACAGTTCATCCGAGTGAACCGCATGCCGTATATCGCACACACCTTGATTTGGTTGACCGTTTGTTTTGTGTTGCCTAATCACAAACAGTTCATCCGAGTGAACCGTAAGCCGTATATCACACACGCCTTCATCTGGCTGCCCGTTTCTTTTGTATTGCCACATCGCAAATAGTTAATTGAACTGAACCGTATGCCCAGCATCGCACACACAACTATAATCTGAACCGTGTTTGATGCATCCTCCATTGCAAACATTTTGCACCTTTTTTGATGCTTTTTTACACCGCCGTTTGCGATTGTGGCATCGCACACAGTTTCATCGAGGGGTATCTGATTGTAGTGTCGCATTGGCAGCAACCTGCAGTAGTGAGTGCTCATAGTAGCGCCTAGGTATTTGATACTGCTTCGGTTGCTCATATTTGTAACTCGAAACATGAGTTGTAGAATAAATGGAGACTAGTTAAGGGCGAGGTGACGATGTGTGTGATACGTCTCCAACGTATCTACTTTTCCTCATGCTTTTCCTCTTGTTTTGGACTCTAATTTGCATGATTTGAATGAAACTAACCCCGGACTGACGTTGTTTTCAGCAGAACTACCATGGTGTTGTTTTTGTGCAGAAATAAAAGTTCTCGGAATGAAACGAAACTTTGCGAGGAATTTTTATGGAATAAAAGAGGATTTTTGGAGCCAAGACCTACCGGAGAGGGGCCCCTGGGTGAGCACCACCAACCATGGCGCGCCCCCTCTCCTAGCGCGCCCAGGTGGGTTTTCCCCACCTGGTGGCCCCGCAAACCCTAATTCTGACACTATAAAATCACATATTTTCAGAAAAAATCAGGGAGAAAGAATTATCGCATTCCATGAGATGGAGCCGCCGTCACCTCCTGTTCTTCATCAGGAAGCCAAAGCTAGAGTCTGTTTGGGGCTCCGGGGAGGGGGTTCTTCGTTCTTTATCATCACCAACCCTTCTCCATCGCCAATTCCATTACGTTCCCCACCGGGAGTGAGTAATTCCTCCATAGGCTCGCTGGTCGGTGAGGAGTTGGATGAGATTCATCATGTAATCGAGTTAGTTTTGTTAGGGCTTGATCCCTAGTATCCACTATGTTCTTAGATTGATGTTGCTATGACTTTGTTATGCTTAATGCTTGTCACTTTGGGCCCAGGTGCCATGAACTCAGATCTGAACCGTTTATGAATTCATCATTATATCCATGTTTTAGATCCGATCTTGCAAGTTATAGTCACCTACTACGTGTTATGATCCGGCAACCCCAGAGTGACAACAGTCGGGCCCACTCCCGATGATGACCGTAGTTTGAGGAGTTCATGTATTCACTATGTGTTAATGCTTTGTTCCAGTTCTCTATTAAAAGGAGGCCTTAATGTCCCTTAGTTTCCAATATGGACCCCACTGCCACGGGAGGGTAGGACAAAAGATGTCATGCAAGTTCTTTTAACAAAGCACGTATGACTATTTATGGAATACATGCCTACATTATGTTGACGAACTGGAGCTAGTGCCGTATCACCCTAGGTTATAACTGTCACATGATGAATATCACCCAACAAGTCACCGATCCAATGCCTATGAATTTATCTTATATTGTTTCTGCTAAGTTACTACTGCTATCGTTACTGTTGCACTTGCTACAAAATTACTGCTATCACTATTACCGTTACCGTTGCTGCTTTCACTACTATCAAAACTATCATACTACTTTGCTACTGATCACTTTGCCGTAGATAATTAATCTCCAGGTGTGGTTGAATTGACAACTCAGCTGCTAATACCTTCAAATATTCTTTGGCTCCCCTTTTATCGAATCTATAAATTTGGGTGAATACTCTACCCTCAAAAACTGTTGCGATACCCTATACTTGTGGGTTATCAAGACCTTGTTCTGGCGCCGTTGCCGGGGAGCATAGCAATATTTGTTGAATCACTTGGGATTATTATCAATTTATCACTATGAAGAATCTGAAGGATTCTAAGACTAAGATATTTCCCTCAAAGACGAGGGGAGGTAAGGAACTGCCATCCAGTTCTTTTAGATTCACCTTGTGTTATAAGTAGACTTGCAACACCACCACATGCTATCAATTCTAACATGTCGCAAGTTATTGATGATGCTACTTCTACTATGAATGATGCTTATGACGATGCTAGTACCTTGCTTGATAATGATGTGCCACTTGGTGAATTTCTTGATGAACAAATTGCTAGAGTAATACAACATGATGTTGTTGAATCTGATGATGATCTTGAAACTGAAACTCCTGAAACACCTGCTAGAACTAGCCTTTCTAGATATGAATTGCCTAAGGTACCGGAAGGTTATGTTTGAATGAGGAGACAACTAGAGATATTCTTGGTTGTAAGGATAGAGATGATCTAGAGAAATTACTGTGCAAGTATAAAGAAAAATCTTTGAATGCTAGAATGAAGTATCATCCTAAGTTTGCTACTTCACCTATCTTTATTGATGATAAGGATTATGAATTCTTTGTCGACACATAGTTAATTACTTTGGTTGAATCTCCTTTCCATGGTTATGAAATTGAAACTGTTGTGACACATCTTACTAAGTTGAATGATATAGACACCCTTTTTACTCATGATGAGAAAACTCACTATTACTTTATTCTCAAATTATTTCCTTTCTCATTAAAGGGTGATGCTAAAGCTTGGTACAATACTCTTACTCCTGGTTGTGTGCGTAGTCCCCAGGATATGATTTATTACTTCTCTGAAAAATATTTTCCTGCTCATAAGAAACAAGCTGCCTTACAGGAAATATTTAACTTTTTGCAAACTAAAGAAGAGAGTCTCCCACAAGCTTGCACTACTACAGGATGCTGCTAACGCGAGACTATGATCAAACACCCTTCAACGAAACTGTGTGCGATGCCATAATCGCAAACGGTGGTGTAAAAAACCCGTCAAAAAAGGTGCAAAACGTTTGCAATGGAGGACGCATCAAACACGGTTCAGATTTTAGTTGCGTGTGTGATTCAGGGCATATGATTCAGTTCAATTAACCGTTTTCGATTAGGAGGAACAAAAGAAACGGGCAGCCAGATGAAGGTGTGTGCGATGTACAACATACGGTTCACTCGGATGAACTGTTTGCGATTAGGAAACACAAAAGAAACGGTCAGCCAGATGAAGGTGTATGCGATATACGGCATGCGGTTCACTCGGATGAACTGTTTGCGTTGAGACAAGAGAATAGAAACGGTTCAACTTAACAAGACGTGTGTGTTGTGCGATGGGATTGCATACAGAACAACAACACACACACACACACACTTATAAGGACATGCTTGCATAACCAAATTAAACACCCACTTACATAGGTGGCTACTACAACCATGGCATTTGCACACACCAAAGTAAACTATCACATGCATAATTACATAGGTGGCTACTACACACATGACATTTTTCCACACACCAATAAAGTAAACTATATATTACATGCATGATTAACTAGCATAAACGATCATCTGATCATCATCTACTTCTTCTGACGCTTGCTTTGCTTGTGGCTCGATCCGGGCTCGTCGATTTGGGTAACGAGGCACTTCCTCATGTCAACGATCCGCCTGTGCATCTAGTAGCATGTGTACACGCTCTTGGCCGCGAACCTGAGGTGAGGTTCATCCAGTTGCCGCATCCAGGCCCTATGCCAGGATAGGGGACTTGTTCTCTAGGCATCCTGCTTCATCTTTTCGTAGTAGGGGTCGATGGTGGCCGAGGCGAGTTCGACCAGGGAGTCCTTCGTGCTGCCGTAGACCCTGTAGTGGTCACAAATTTCGACAAGGTTCTTGTAGGCCAAGCCCGTAACACTGAGTGAATTTACATCGTCTTTGGTTTCCACCATGGCGAACTTGTAGTCGGTGCTGTTGACAAACCTGTTGAAACCGTCACAAGGCTCTGTGGCCATGCAGTAGTGGTAGATGAGGACATGATGGCGCATGCACAACTGGGCAACGGCAACCTTCTGATCTATGTCGGGACGACCGGTGGTGTACTGGAGGTTGATGTCGACCACCTTGTACTTGTCTCGAGCAAGCAACTGCTCGACGCTGTTGATGTAGTCGTCCACCACGGCCGGGTCGATGGTGTACACCACCGAGAGACCCATCTCCCTCGCGTGGGTCTCCACTCTATGCTCGCCGAACTCCATTGGAGCACCGCTGGACATCCACTCTCTATGTGTCGTTGTGGGTGTGCTTGTTGTGTTGTGGGGCGTGATCGAAAGTTGAAGAGACTAAGGTTATAATGGTCACGGGAATTAAAGGGGAAGACGGACGGCCAGGAAAATCGGCATGCCCTGATTGCAGTTCTAATTTGCAGCGCGTAATGCCATCGTGCCGCACGTAACTGCATCGCGTGGCAATGCCCGCGGCGCAACCGCATGCATACGGGCCCCCCGACGTGATCATGCGCACGCCCAACCGTTGGCAGAGTGCGCGCGGAGGGACGCGAGCAGAGCACTCTGCGGTCGCCTCAACGGCGAGAAACCATATATATATATATATATAGCAGTTGAACACGCAAGGAATAATGGTCCACAAGCTGAGCGCGCCTACGGACGTGAGCAGAGCGTGCCAACAGACGCGAGCAGAGTGCGCCGCGGCGCCTAACAGCAAGCACATCGCGCTGCGGCGCCTAACGGCGGGATAGACCTTCATTCAAGCCAATCAAAATAAGACTAGAACGGACATGTTTGTATTGAGTAAAGGGATCGCACATGTCTGCATTGACTGGAACGAGAATGCAATAGCAAAATAAGAATTAAGGCCACGATGATGCGGTCGTAGTGGTGGTCACAGGAGGCAAGAAGAAAGATGCATCCATCAACGTACGACCTCCTCCTCCTCAACTCAGTGCACCGGCCGGGCCATCGACCGGCAGCTAAGGAGCAGCGGCTTTTGTGGCGAGGTCAATGTGCTTCTCAACAAAGCCATCCAAGGCTTCCAGCCGACTAAAGAAGGCCAACGTCGTAGCATCCTCACTAGCCTTGTAGATACCTATGTACACAATTCGCTCATACACATGGATGTGTAGGTCGATGGTTTCTTGAAGGGCGAGGTGCCTCGTGGCGAGCGCGACCTCCAGGTGGACATTCTTCATGGCGTCGGTGGGCAATCACAGGGCCACCAGTGCTTGAAAGAGGTTTTGACCATGGAGGCCCATTAGGGTGCAGGCAATGAGGAGCCCGGGCGCGCGGGCTGGAGGAGTACGGCGATGTCGTCCGCGAGCTTCTTGACGACGGTGAACCTATTGGTGATGCGAACAATCATCTGGTCCAACTAAGAGTCGTAGCTGGCGTCGACGGCGGCCATCCACCAGCTGGTCGCCAACATCGTATGGAGACGATCCACGGTGCCATGTGATAGGTCCATTTTGCATCATGCTTTTATATCGATATTTATTGCATTATGGGCTGTTATTACACATTATGTCACAATACTTATGCCTATTCTCTCTTATTTTACAAGGTTTACACGAAGAGGGAGAATGCCCGCAGCTGGAATTCTGGGTTGGAAAAGGAGCAAATATTAGAGACCTATTCTGCACAACTCCAAAAGTCCTGAAACTCCACGGAAGTCAGTTTTGGAATATATTAAAAATATTGGGCAAAGAAAGCACCAGAGGGGGGGGGGGGGGGCACACCCTGTCCATGAGGGCGGGGAGCGCGCCCTACCCCCTGGGCGCGCCCCCTACCTCGTGGGCCCCCTGGTAGGCCTCCGGTGCCCATCTTTTGCTATATGAAGTCTTTCGCCCTGGAAAAAATCAGAAGGAAGCTTTCAGGACGAAGCGCTGCCGTCTCGAGGCGGAACCTGGCGAAACAAATCTAGGGCTCCGGCGGAGCTGTTCTGCCGAGGAAACATCCCTCCGGGAGGGGGAAATCATCACCATCATCATCACCATCGATCCTCTCATCGGGAGGGGGTCAATCTCCATCAACATCTTCACCAGCACCATCTCATCTCAAACCCTAGTTCATCTCTTGTATCCAATCTTTGTCCCAAAACCTCAGATTGGTACCTGTGGGTTGCTAGTAGTGTTGATTACTCCTTGTAGTTGATGCTAGTTGGTTTATTTGGTGGAAGATCATATCTTCAGATCCTTTATGCATATTAATACTCCTCTGATTATGAACATGAATATGATTTGTGAGTAGTTACGTTTGTTCTTGAGGACATGGGAGAAGTCTTGCTATAAGTAGTCACTAGCAAACAGGCCCGTGCGTTGCAACGGGAGAAAAAAATATCATACACCCAAGTCCAATAAGTATGGCTCAAGACCCTCTCCTGCCACCCGCAGATCCATGCTTTGCTACACAGCAAACATCATGAAGCTATGCGATTGACAGAATGAGCGAAGCGGAGTTCCTAGCGTGGCTTCATCTCAATAGTGTCGGCAAGGGCAGTGATTTTTGAAAATTCTACTAATAATTATTTATTTGTCCATCTCCAGCTCTCGGACCACGTATTCCATGAGGTCTAACATGATGGAGCCGAAACAGAGCATGTACATGACCACCTCAGGCATTACACCACATGAGGGTCATAGAAGCGAAGACCACGGCGAGGGAGAGGTCCCATGGAAGAGGAGAGCGATCGTGCATGCAAAAATAATTTGGTGGAGATTGCACGTAAGCCTCCTCCAGTATGTACCACCTTTCGTCTATCACCAGTTGTTCAACCTACCATCTGGTGTCCCGCACTTGTCACTCGGTTCCCTCTACTAGCATGCATCGGCATGATCGCAACTCCTCCTGGCTTTCAGCTCGCGACAGTCTCCTCTAACATTTCTAAGCTCTCGTGTTGCTCTGCATAATAGTTCAATTCAAATGGGGTGAACAAATAGATCGCTCCAGCGTTAGTCTGGTTTAGAGATTAGAAACAACTTTTGAAAATGAGCTCAAACTGGCTGTTGAAAGTTTGCACGCAGAAATTAAAAGAGAAGCCAATGTAAATTAAGTATAATAAAGGAGAATCCATTTAACAATAAGGTTTACCTTGCTTTCCATCCATGCTCACAAAATGTCATAATGCTGCTGCTCCATATAACACAAACTCTGGTTAGCTGTTACCAATGAGAAAGGACATTGGGATTGAAACACCTATTATTTGGCACATGAAACTATTTAGAGTGGTGGCGGAAAGTAGAGAAATTGTATACTATTCTTTAAAAAGAACTACATGGTTCGCTTAGTACTCTATTTTTATTGTTTAATTAAAGATATGAATATGAGTCACATGCATCGTAGTGAATACACTATGAATTTTATAGCATTTGAAGTGAGAACTTAAAAATTCCTAATTTGAGTATTTAATTTTCTGTTAGCTATTTGATCCTAATTTATGCACACATGGCCGCAACTTCAGTAATCATGCAAACACCAAAAGATGCGTTGTGAAATGATAAATGAATGCATGATGAAGGTGCTCACATGGATGTCCAAAAGTGAAACGCATAGTAGTTTAATCCAGCTGTCTTTGTAACCATATTGAAACAAAACTGATGAGGTATTTGGGCGCAGACAAATAGAAGGGTTTGCTCATCGTACACACTATCCATAGGCTCCTGCCAAGGTCTTGTCCTTCATTGATTACATCGGACAGATTGGTAGCCAAGATCGGTTTATCAGGTTCCACCATGTTAATCAGTGAGTTGGAGCTCATAGACGTAGCTGGTTCACTGAGTAAACAAAAACAATGGTAATCTCATGCAAAAAAAGACGGTTAGGTAACAACACAAAATGATCAACATGTGTATATATGTAAAACGAGCATTGCAGGTTCTACCTTATCTCAGAATTGAAGCCTTGGCAATAAGAATCTGAGAAAAAAATGATCACGCATAGCAGTCAGTTATTTCCCATGAATAACCATAGATTAATGGATTAAAACTGATTAGAAGTTAATTCTTGATTGATTCTATATGTTCATACAGAATTCGTTATCTTAGAAAAGTTAGAATTGAAACATTGGCAATAAATCCATGAACACTTCAAGTGCATTGTCCTACATCAGTAAATAAGTTGAAGGGAAAGGACCAAAGGAACGTGGAAGGAGTGGACCTAGTTAATTAGAGAAAAGGTTAACAGTACGTGCCTTGCTAATTCCTGGACAGAGTAGTGCAGCTCTAGCATGTCAATATCTCATCCGCCTCGAACTCATCCCTTGTAGTACCGACCACATGAACGCCTATAGGTCTCTTCCTTGCCTCCATTGATTTATACACGGGAGCTTTGTACAGCCTCTCCTCCCCCACGCGTATACATACATTTTTTGTCTCTTAATAAGTTCCTTCATCGAATTTATATACGATGAACTGTCTAAACGCATCAGACTACAATACCCTACCCCCTGTGCTCATTATTCCATGGCTGCACAGACAACACAAACACCGGCAGAACCAGCGGTGGCGTGAACCACGATCTGCATGATGTCCTTCGTTTCCCCTGTTCGGTTGGCTCCGAGCTAGACCCAACAGGCAGAACATCGGCCTCCTCTCCTCGAATCCGTAGACGGAGAGCCTTGGGTCGACCTCGAGGTTACATTTCCTCCAGGGCCATGGCATGTGTGGTCCAGCAATGGCAGATGGCGAGCCTCTGGTCAGCTTACCTTTCACCCGGCAGATCGTGCTAGATCGTTCCGGTGCTGGAATATGAATATATCCATGTGCTTATCAGTTTGTGTGATGATGGGATCAGTGATTGGGGAAGGAGAGTTAGGCGCGATGGTGAAGATGTATGTTTGGTATGCACAGGACAACGGGTAGAGGAGAACGTGTCGGGGACAACCTGGTAGTTTTGCCCGCAAGAAAAAGACAACCTGGTAGTTTGATTTCTCTGGCGATAGGAGTTTCCTTTTTTTAAAGCTAGAGATTGTAGCTAGCGACCAACACTCGGTCATAGCCTCGCAGGCAAGGGGCGACAAGTGATGTTTGAAAAAAATATAGATGATGTTTTTCTTCACTTATAGGTGGCATATGAAGTAAATTTTGTCAACTTATAGTTATACAAATCTATTAAATCTCAGCCGTTAATTTGTATGGTTAACACAAAATTAATGGATATAAAACGATGATGTATGGAGAACAATGAAAGGCTCCTCCCTTTAATATTAGGTAAAGATGTGAATTTGGTATTCGTTCGATTATTTGATGAGATGTATGTTGTCTTTCCTCTAGTGGTGTTATATGAACGTCGACTACATGACACTTCACCATTGTTTGGGCCTAGAGGAAGGCATTGGGAAGTAATAAGTAGATGATGGGTTGCTAGAGTGTCAGAAGCTTAAACCCTAGTTTACGCGTTGCTTCGTAAGGGGCTGGTTTGGATCCATATGTTTCACGCTATGGTTAGGTTTACCTTAATACTTCTTTTGTAGTTGCGGATGCTTGCAATAGGGGTTAATCATAAGTGGGATGCTTGTCCAAGGAAGGGTAGTACCCAAGCACCGGTCCACCCACATATCAAATTATCGAAGTAACGAACACAAATCATATGAGCGTGATGAAAACTAGCTTGATGATAATTCCCATGTGTCCTCGGGAGCGCATTCCTTTATATAAGAGTTTGTCCAGGCTTGTCCTTTGCTACAAAAAGGATTGGGCCACCTTGCTGCACCTTGTTTACTTTTTTTACTTGTTACCCGTTACAAATTACCTTATCACAAAACTATCTGTTACCGATAATTTCAGTGCTTGCAGAGATACCTTACTGAAAACCGCTTGTCATTTCCTTCTGCTCCTTGTTGGGTTCGACATTCTTACTTATCAAAAGGACTATGATAGATACCCTATACTTGTGGGTCATCAAGACTCTTTTCTGGCGCCGTTGCCGGGGAGTGAAGCGACTTTGGTAGGTGGAATTTGGTAAGGAAAAATTTATATAGTGTGCTGAAATTTACTGCCACTTGTTACTATGGAAAGTAATCCTTTGAGGGGCTTGTTCGGGGTATCTTCACCCCGACCAGTAGAGCAAAGAGTTGCTCCTCAACCTACTGAACCTATTGAAAATTTATACTTTGAAATTCCTTCGGGTATGATAGAGAAACTGCTAGCTAATCCTTTTACAGGAGATGGAACATTACATCCCGATTTGCACCTAATATATGTGGATGAAGTTTGTGGATTATTTAAGCTTGCAGGTATGCCCGAGGATGTTATCAAGAATAAGGTATTCCCTTTATCTTTGAAGGGAAAGTCATTGACATGGTTTAGGCTATGCGATGATATTGGATCATGGAGCTACAACAGATTGAATTTGGAATTTCATCAGAAGTTTTATCCTATGCATCAGGTTCATCGTGATCGTAATTATATATATAATTTTTGGCCTCGTGAAGGAGAAAGAATGGCTCAAGCTTGGGGGAGGCTTAAGTCAATGTTATATTCATGCCCCAATCATGAGCTCTCAAGTGAAATTATTATTCAAAAATTTTATGCTCGGCTTTCTCTTAATAATCACTCCATGCTCGATACTTCTTGTACTGGTTCTTTTATGATGAAGACTATTGAATTAAAATGGGATTTATTGGAAAGAATTAAATGCAACTCTGAAGATTGGGATCGCGACGAAGGTAAAGAGTCAGGTATAACACCTAAGTTTGATTGTGTTAAATCTTTTATGGATACCGATGTTTTCCGTGAATTTAGCACTAAATATGGACTAGACTTTGAGATAGTAGCTTCTTTCTGTGAATCATTTGCTACTCATGTTGATCTACCTAAGGAGAAGTGGTTTAAATATCATCCTCCCATTGAAGTAAAAGTAGTTGAACCTATTAAAATTGAAGAAAAGACTATCACTTATAATGTTGATCCTATTGTTCCTACCTCTTATATTGAGAAACCACCTTTCCCTCTTAGAATAAAGGATCATGCTAAAGCTTCAACTGTGGTTCGTAAGAGTAATACTAGAACACCTATACCCCCTGAGCAAATTAAAGTTGAACCTAGTATTGCTATGGTTAAAGATATCTTGGCCGATAATATTGATGGGCATGTTATTTACTTCTGTGATGAAGCTGCTAGAATTGCGAGACCCGATACTAAAAATAAACATAGACCTATTGTATGCATGCTTGTTATTTCTGTTAAAATAGGAGATCATTGCTATCATGGCTTATGTGATATGGGTGCTAGTCCGAGTGCAATACCTCATTCTTTATACAAAGAAATTATGCATGATATTGCACCTGCTGAGTTAGAAGATATTGATGTTACTATTAAGCTTTGCAACAGAGATACTATTTCACCAGTGGGGATTGTTAGAGATGTTGAAGTCTTGTGTGGGAAAGTGAAATATCCTACTGATTTTCTTGTTCTTGGTTCCCCACAAGATGACTTTTGTCCCATTATATTTAACAGACCCTTCTTGAATACTGTTAATGCTAAGATAGATTGCAAAAAGGATGTTGGTACTATTGGTTTAGGGGATATGTCTCATGATTTTAATTTTGCTAAATTTCATAGACAACCCTATGATAAAGAATTGCCTAGTAAAGATGAAATTATTGGGCTTGCTTCTATTGCTGTGCCTCCTAATGATCCTTTAGAACAATATTTGCTAGACCATGAAAATGACATGTTTATGAATGAAAGAAGGGAAATAGATGAAGTGTTCTTTAAATAGGGACCTATTTTGGAACACAACTTGCCTATTGAAATTCTAGGGGATCATCCTCCACCCAAGGGTGATCCCGTGTTTGAGCTTAAACCATTACCTGATACTCTTAAATATGCTTATATTGATGAAAAGAAGATATATCCTGTCATTATTAGTGCTAACCTTTCAGAGCAGGAAGAAGAGAAATTATTGAAAACTCTGAAGAAGCACCGTGCTGCTATTGGATATACTCTTGATGATCTTAAGGGCATTAGTCCCACTCTATTCTAGCACAAAATAAAATTGGTGAAGGACGCTAAACCGGTTGTTGATCACCAACGACAGTTAAATCCTAAGATGAAAGAAGTGGTAAGAAAAGAAATACTAAACCTCTGGAGGCAAGTATAATTTATCCTGTTGCTGATAGCCAGTGGGTAAGTCATGTCCATTGTGTCCCTAAGAAGGGAGGTATTACTGTTGTTCCTAATGATAAAGATGAATTGATCCCACAAAGAATTGTTACAGGTTATAGAATGGTAATTGATTTACGCAAACTAAATAAAGCTACTAAAAAGGATCATTACCCTTTACCTTTTATTGATCAAATGCTAGAAAGATTATCCAAACATACACATTTTTGCTTTCTAGATGGTTATTCTGGTTTCTCTCAAATACCTGTGTCAAAATAGGATCAAGAAAAGACCACCTTTACTTGCCGTTTTGGTACCTTTGCTTATAGACGTATGCCTTTTGGTTTATGCAATGCACCTGCTACCTTTCAAAGATGTATGACTGCTATATTCTCTGACTTTTGTGAAAAGATTGTTGAGGTTTTTATGGACGATTTTTCCGTATATGGAACTTCTTTTGATGATTTCTTAAGCAACCTTGATCGAGTTTTGCAGAGATGTGAAGAAACTAATCTTGTCTTGAATTGGGAGAAGTGCCACTTTATGGTTAATGAAGGTATTGTCTTGGGGCATAAATTTTTTGAAAGAGGTACTGAAGTTGATAAAGCTAAAGTTGATGCTCTTGAAAAGATGTAGTGTCCTAAGGATATTAAAGGTATATGAAGTTTCCTTGGTCATGCCGGTTTTTATAGGAGGTTCATTAAAGACTTCTCAAAAATTTCTAGGCCTCTGATTAATCTCTTACAAAAAGATGTTCCTTTTGTCTTTGATGATGATTGTGTAGAAGCATTTGAAATACTTAAGAAAGCTTTGATTTCTTCACCTATTGTTCAGCCACCTGATTGGAATTTACCCTTTGAAATTATGTGTGATGCTAGTGATTATGTTGTAGGTGCTGTTCTAGGACAAAGAGTTGATAAGAAATTAAATGTTATCCAATATGCTAGTAAAACTCTAGACAGTGCTCAGAGAAATTATGCTACTACTGAAAAAGAATTTTTAGTAGTTGTATTCGCTTGTGATAAGTTCAGACCTTATATTGTTGATTCTAAAGTAACTGTTCACACTGATCTTGCTGCTATTAAATATCTTATGGAAAAGAAAGATGCTAAACCTAGACTTATTAGATGGGTTCTCCTACTACAAGAGTTTGATTTGCATATTATTGATAGAAAGGGAGTTGAGAACCCCGTTGCAGACAACTTGTCTAGGTTGGAAAATGTTCTTGATGACCCACTCCCTATTGATGATAGCTTTCCTGATGAATAATTAGCTGCCATAAATGCTTCTCATACTGCTCCATGGTATGCTGATTATGCTAATTACATTGTTGCTAAATTCATACCACCTAGTTTCACATACCAGCAAAAGAATTTTTTTCTATGATTTAAGACATTACTTCTGGGATGACCCACACCTTTATAAAGAAGGAGTAGATGGTGTCATTAAACGTTGTGTACCTGAACATGAACAGGAACAGATCCTACGCAAGTGTCACTCCGAGGCTTATGGAGGACACCATGCTGGAGATAGAACTGCACATAAGGTATTGCAATCCGGTTTTTATTGGCCTACTCTCTTCAAAGATGCCCGTAAGTTTGTCTTGTCTTGTGATGAATTTCAAAGAATTGGTAATATTAGTAGACGTCAAGAAATGCCTATGAACTATTCCCTTGTTATTGAATCATTTGATGTTTGGGGCTTTGATTATATGGGACCGTTTCCTTCCTCTAATGGCTATACACATATTTTAGTTGCTGTTGATTGCGTTACTAAGTGGGTAGAAACTATTCCAACTAGTAGTGCTGATCTATAACATCCCAAATTTTCAATTTGGAATGTTATAGATTAGATCATCATGCATATCATATTTTATTTGCTTTCTGTTTTGATCCTAGAAAATCCTAAGCAACTCAAGGACCCACGGAGAGAGTTGGGGGTTTCGTTATTTTCATATTTGAGTTTTCTCAAATTTTGAGAATAGGATCATTTGGTTTTATTTATTTTATCATCAATTATTTCTACTACAACAATATGAGAGAGGGAATAAAATGACTTTCCCAAAATATAGAAATATTGAGGATTTAATAAAAAAATCAAATAAGATTTATTTCGGAGTTTTTCGGCATTTTTATTTGAATTTAGGAAAAATATGCGTTTTTCAAAATTACATTTAAGGCCCAAATAAATGTTCACTTTGTCGGGCTTGATTTTAGAAGCCCGGGAAAATTTATTTCGGGAATTTTGGAGTACGTTTAGTATTTATTTTTATTTCTTTTCTGCGCGTAATGTTTAAAAAAAATTCCCGTCGCGCGCCGACCCAGCCGACGGCCCACCCCGCCGCCGAGCCGTCTCCCTCCAGGAGACCGGCCGCGCCGCCGCCGTCAGAGTCCGGATCGGACTCGCCGCCTCGCCGCCTTGCCCCCTCCCCCACGGCACCCCCCTCTTATATACCGCCAGCGCCCCCCCCTCACCTCACCCCACCGCGCCTCGATCCGCCCGCCGCCGTGCGCCGCCGCCCGCCGCCTCCTGTCGCCGTGCCGCACCCCGCCGAACCCCGCCGACCCTGCCGGAGCCCCGCCTCGCCCGCCGGAGTACCTCGCCGAAGGTATAACCGCCGCCGTTGCCGTTCGGTTTAAAAAAAAACCGTTTCGGTTTATTTTTTTCTGAAACCCTAGATCGGTTTTTTGTTTTTTCTGGTTTATTTAAATAGTGAACGTTCACCGATCTGTTCGTTTTAACGAACGTGTTCACCGGTTAGTTTCTGTTAACGAACGTTCGTTCGTTTAACCGTTCGTTGTTTTTCTTTTTCGTCGGTTTATTCCGCGATTTTTCTGATCGCGATTTCTGATCCGATTTTCGTTTTAGTATAACTTTTCGCTCGTTTATCGGAATCAGGCGATTCAAGCGCCTGGAGTTTCGTCTCGAAACCCTCTATCCGATTAATCAACTTAAATAAGTTTTTGCTACTGTAAAATTTGACTTAGATCCAGATTAATAGAATGAAGTTGTTTTCTTTCGCCGTTTGACTTTTGTTGCTTCGTTCGATTTGTTTCTTTTTGCAAACCGGAGTTCTTAAGTTGAACTTTCTGGTTAGATCTCTTATTTTGAGCTTTACCTGTGCATTAGATGAGTACTTATTGTATGCTTGTTGGTTTGTCTGCGATAGAATACCCGGAGTGCGCCGCCTGTTACTTCGAATCTCTAGGTTTCGCGGATCATCAGCAAGGCAAGTAACACTTTGATCATATCCCCTTCATACCCAGTTTTTATTGCATTAGATCAATCCTCAAACATTGCATGATTAGGATCTAATTAAATTGTGGGATGGGAAGTAGTTGAGGTAGTACCTATTACCAGATTTATTATGAAACCTTTGGGAGTTACTTTTACGTTTGCTTATCATGTCATGCTATGCTAGTAGACGAGGATTGGGTGAGTGATATCCATGACAGATGTGAGATTGTTAATTAATGGTTTATCTAAGGTGGCAACTTAAACACACATCTAGGTGGATTGAGGTACCTGGGTATTCCAGGATTGCCTGTTTCTTTTTGGACCGCCACCCAGGCTCAAAGGGATCATAAGATTATTCATGCTAGAAACTTCCGTGTGCAGCCACAAGCCATTATGGGCTCTGGCATAGTTGACTAAGTCGTGCGAACTCTTACAGTGGTAGACTAGCAGATGTAGGGGATGTAGGTTGGTACGGTCTATCACATCGTAAGGTGCTAGCGCTTCCGAAAGACTATGTCTCGGTCATCCGTTTCTCAAACACCATGTAGTGCGAGAAATCAACGGAGACGATCGAGTCTTGTGGGGAAAAGTGCGCAAACCTCTGCAGAGTGTATAAACTAATCATGGTTAGCCGTGTCCCCGGTTATGGACGTTTTGAGTATCTAGTACTTGGATATCATGTGAATCTCATCATGTTACTCTAAATTAATGTTGTTGGGTTTTTAATAATGATTACTTTAATTGGGATTGAGGATGCTGTCAACCATTCTTAATGTTTAACAACCACCATGATAGTTAAATAACTTTATTCCTTTGCAGTAGGGAAAAATTGGCTTTACGCAAAACTGTAACCATAGAGCTTTCCACCAGCCATATATGCATGTAGTATAGGCTTAATCTTTCATTATTTTCTATGTGTTACATTGCCAGCATATTCCATGTGCTGACCCGTTTTCGGGCTGCAACGTTTCATGTTGCAGACTTTTTAGACGACGAGTAAGGTGCCTTTAGGTCGTGGTTCTATACTCAGTGATGCCGTTGGAGTTGATGGACTCACTTATCTTCCAAGTCTTCCGCTGTTATCGTTATTAGATGGCCTTAAGCCATATTTTATTGTAATAAGTTCTCTTTGAGACATCGATGTAATAAGTGTGTGATTGCTACTCTGTTATAAATCCTTCGAAGTACTGTGTGGTGTCAGCATTACTGATCCAGGGATGACACCTGAGCACAGAGACTTGACCGTCTCAGGTCTGGTCGCTACAGAGATGGTATCAGAGCACACGCTGACGGTAGGACACGACCACTAAGCTAAAGCCCTAGTTCACTACTCTCTTCTCATTTCTGACTCCTCATCTTTTCTACTCTTTTAGGATGACGGAAGCGAGGATCAAGTTCACCCAGCCGGATGAAGATACACCCTTTGGACGACACCTGAAGGAAATCACCAAGTACCTGAACATTGGAATACCAAGCTTCACCAGGACCTACAATGCCACCTTACCTGAAGAGGAGCGCTGGATGATTCAAGTTCAAGTTCCGGGAAGGACGTTCACACCAATCACTGAGCCCATAGAATTTTCCTTTGATGCACCAACCTGGAGTCTGGGAAAGAGCATGGTAGCTCACATCACCATGGGACGCATTGGAGAAGTTTACCAAGAAGACCTCAAGGATACTATCTACCAGATTTGTGGGTGCCGAGATGAACAATGGGAGATAGTTAGCACAAAGAAGGATAGATCCATTGCAACTTTCATTCAAGAGTTGAACCAGCACATTCGACGCCAGGAGAACCAAATGTGCGTAGATATGATGGAGTTGAAGAAAGCTAAAGCCAAGATTATTGAGCTAGAAGGAGAACTGAAGGCCACTCGCAAGGACTACATGGATGAGATAGTAGCTCTAGTGAGACAAAACGGCGATCTTAAGGAGAAGATTGGAGTTTTCATGGGAAGTTCCGCGCCAGGAGGAGATGAAGACGAAGATCCCACTTGTCCGGAGAACTACATCATCATCGACGACACCGATTCAGATCCTAGTGATGATGATTTCGAAGACGAAGCTGGAGCAGATATCATGGAGTCTTCATCGGAGCAGTTTTTCTAGTAGACTACCATAACATTAGTAGTGTTCTACCATGTATATAGCATAGTCCATGCACTTTTGCGATAGTTCTAGACCGATTGTATGCTCTTGTTTGATTGAATGAAGTGATTTTGTGTGCATTTGTCTCATAAGCATTTGGGTAGTGTTTTCCCTTTAGACCTCATACTATTCTTAATTCTCATCTTTTCTAAACCCTCAGATGCCTCCGAGACGTGATAATGGATTTGCTTTCCCACCTGAGCTCGCTCAGTTGATCCAGCAGCACAATGCCTTGATGCAGTTGTTAGTCCAGAACCAGAACAACAACAACAACAACAACAACAACAACCCACCGCCGCCACCACCAGTTGATCACTTGACCCATTTCCTTAGGCTGAATCCGTCGGTGTTTTCCAGTAGCACCGAGCCGATTATAGTAGATGATTGGCTCCGCAAGACAGGGAGGGAGTTGACCACTGCAGGATGTACAGATGGAGAAAAGGTGAAGTTTGCCACACATCAGCTTGAAGGACCTGCAGTAGCATGGTGGGAGAATTTTATAGCTACTTACCCTGTAGATACTGTCACATGGGATTAGTTTCAGCAAGCCTTCCGTACTGCCCATGTTTCAGCAGGAGCTATGACCATGAAGAAGCGTGAGTTTCACAACTTGTGCCAAGGAGGACGGACAGTTGGCCAGTATGTGGATGAATTTAGTAAGCTAGCACGTTATGCCCCAGACGACGTTGCTACAGATGCAGCTAAGCAGGAGAAGTTTCTGGAAGGATTGAATGACGAGCTAAGTATGCAGTTGATGGTAGCAAGTTTCAACAACTACCAGGAGTTGGTTGATCGCGCTCTTATGATTGAGGGGAAGCAACAGCAGATTGAAAACCGCAAGAGGAAGTATGGACAGGGGAAGTATAACTCAGGAGCCCAGCAGAAGCCCCGTCTTACCCCTAAACCGGGATTTCATTTTCAGCATACCCATGGAGGAGGTAGCTCGCACAACCATAATGGCTCCAAGAATGGTAATGGGAATGGAGGAAGCAACGGCCAGAACCGCACCACCCCATCAACCCCAGCTAAGAGAGACCTGAGCCAAGTCACCTATTTTAAGTGTTCAAAGACCGGACATTATGCCAATGAATGTCTCGAAGGCCAGAATGGCAATGGAAGCTCTGGAAAGAAGCCGAACCCTTTTAACAGGGGACAAGTGAACCACGTTAACATGGAGGAGGTGGAAGCTCAGCCCGATGCAGTAATAGGTATGTTTTTGGTTAAGTCATTTACTACACTCGTTCTTTTTGATACTGGTGCATCGCATTCATACATATCAAGGGGATTTGTGGATAAGTATAACCTGCCAACCCAAGCCCTTAGGTCACCCATGTTAGTAACCTCGCCTGGAGCAGAGTATATGGCTAGTCGATGGTGTGATCGGTTACCACTAAGGATTGGTAACTATGTGTTTCCCTCAGACCTAATAGTATTGGAATGTCAAGGATTGGATGTGATATTAGGCATGGATTGGTTCTCAAAGTATGAAGGAAACATTGAATGTGCCAGTAAGACAATTTTGCTTACAATGCCAGAAGGAAGAAGGATCAAGTATGTATCCCGACATGCGCCAAACAGAAAGGAATTAAATTCCTTATCAGGAGTTGTGCAGGAGGAAGTGCCAGTGGTAAAGGATTTCCCTGATGTATTTCCGGAAGAGTTGCCACGCATGCCACCGAATAGAGACATTGAGTTTTTGATTGAGCTTTTGCCAGGCACAGGGCCAATATCGAAGCGACCATACAGGATGCCCGCAAAGGATTTGGTGGAGATTAAGAAGCAGATTAAGGAGTTACTGGATAAAGGTTACATTCGTCCAAGTTCTTCGCCTTGGGGATCACCAGTACTTCTAGTGGAGAAGAAGGATGGATCATTATGAATGGTTGTTGATTATCGTGGATTGAACGAGGTAACAATCAAGAACAAGTACCCACTACCGATGATCAATGATCTGTTTGATCGGTTGCAAGGAGCTAAAGTGTTTTCCAAGATCGATTTGCAATCAGGGTACCATCAGTTGAAGATTTGAGAGCAGGACATACCTAAGACAGCATTCACCACCAGATATGGATTGTATGAGTATATCGTTATGTCATTTGGACTGACTAACGCACCTGCCTATTTTATGAACATGATGAACAAAGTGTTTATGGAGTTTCTGGATAAGTTCGTCGTGGTGTTCATAGATGATATTCTGGTATTCTCGAAGAATGAAGAGGAGCATAAAGAACATTTGCGATTGGTACTCGAGAAGCTCAGAGAACATCAGTTATATGCCAAGTTCAGCAAATGTGAGTTTTGGTTGAAGGAAGTTGGATTCCTTGGACATGTTATATCCGGAGAAGGAATATCAGTTGACCCCACAAAGGTTATAACTATGACCAATTGGGAAGCACCAACAATAGTTGGTGAGATCCGGAGTTTTCTTGGACTTGCAGGATACTACCGAAGGTTTATTGAGAACTTCTCAAGGATTGCAAAGCCTATGATAGAGTTGTTGAAAAAGGATACCAAGTTCATATGGACTGAGGAGTGTGAGGCTAGTTTCCAGGAATTGAAGAAATGTTTGGTCACCTCACCCGTATTGATTCTGCCAGATCATACTAAGGATTATGAGGTATATTGCGACGCTTCACGTCGAGGACTTGGAGCAGTGCTTATGCAGGAGGGAAGAGTTGTTTCGTATGCTTCACGACAACTGAAGCCCCACGAATTGAATTATTCCACACATGATTTGGAGTTAGCAGCCGTAGTGCATGCATTGAAAACCTGGAGACACTTCCTCATTGGAAATCATTGTGAGGTGTACACAGATCATGAGAGTTTGAAGTACATTTTCACGCAGAAGGAGTTGAACCTCAGACAAAGGAGATGGTTGGAACTCATCAAGGATTATGATATGAGATTACATTACCATCCCGGAAAGGCTAATATAGTAGCTGACGCACTGAGCCGTAAGAGCCATGTCAATACCCTAATAACGGGTGAGACACCAAAGGAGTTAGCCGAGGATCTTCGTGAGCTATGTTTGGAAATAGTTTCGAGAGGCTATGTAGCAGCATTGGAGATTCAGTCAACGTTGATGGATAGAATCAGAGAGGCTCAGGAGTCAGACAAGGAGATTGCTTCTATAAAGGAGAAAATGAGCCAAGGAAAGGCTAAAGGATTTCGTGAGGATGAGCACGATACCATATGGTTTGAAGACCGTGTTTTTGTGCCCAATGATCCGAAGATCAGGAAGTTGATTCTGCAGGAGGCACATGATTCATCGTATTTGATTCACCCAGGAAATACCAAGATGTATTTGGATTTGAAGGATACTTTCTGGTGGACCGGAATGAAGAAAGATATTGCAGAGTATGTAGCTGTTTGTGATGTCTGTCAGAGAGTAAAGGCAGAGCATCAGAAGCCAGCAGGATTGTTGCAGCCATTGCCGATACCCGAATGGAAGTGGGATAAGTTAGGCATGGATTTTATCACTGGATTACCAAGGACTCGTTCAGGCTATGACTCAATTTGGGTTGTAGTTGATCGATTGACGAAGGTAGCTCATTTCATCCTAGTAAAGACCACTTACACCAGTGCTAAGTTGGCAAAGATATACATGACCAGGATCGTATGTCTGCATGGAGTTCCGAGGAGTATCGTATCAGATAGAGGAACCCAGTTTACCTCAAAGTTCTGGAAGCAGTTTCATGAGACTTTGGGTACCAGGCTAGAATTCAGTACAACTTTTCATCCGCAGACAGATGGTCAGACCGAGAGAGTCAATCAGATTTTGGAGGATATGCTGAGAGCTTGTGCGCTAGACTACGGATCTAGTTGGGACGACAATTTGCCATATGCAGAGTTCTCTTACAACAACAGTTATCAAACCCGTTTGAAGATGGTCCCTTTCGAAGCCTTGTACGGAAGGAGGTGCAGGACACCGTTGTCATGGGACGATGTTGGAGACCGCCAGTTGTTTGGACCAGATTTGATTAAGGAGTCTGAACAGAAAGTGAAGTTGATTCGCGATAGGCTCAAGGTAGCCCAGTCCAGGCAGAAGAGCTACGCAGATTCTAAACGCAAGAAGACAGTTTACGAAGTCGGATACAGAGTTTATCTTCGAGTATCTCCACTTCGAGGAATTAAGCGTTTTGGAGTTAAGGGAAAGTTAGCGCCATGATTTGTAGGACCATATCAAGTTTTGGAGCGTATGGGAGAAGTGGCCTACAAGTTGGAATTGCCCGAAGGATTGTCAGGAGTTCACGACGTGTTCCATGTTTCTCAGTTGAAGAAGTGTCACGCGGAGATGGCTGACATACCTTTGAGAGACACAGTGCTATTGGAAGCAATTCAGTTGGATAACAATTTGACCTATGAGGAGAAACCAGTTAAGATTCTCGAGTTTGCCAGCCGAGTCACCCGCAGCAAGGTTATCAAATTTTGCAAAGTTCAGTGGAGCCACCACACGGAGGATGAAGCCACCTGGGAGCGAGAGGAAGATTTGCTCAAGGACCACCCTCACCTATTTTCTAGCCAACCCGAATCTCGAGGGCAAGATTCATCTTAAGGGGGGTAGGTTTGTAACATCCCAAATTTTCAATTTGGAATGTTATACATTAGATCATCATGCATATCATATTTTATTTGCTTTCGGTTTTGATCCTAGAAAATCCTAAGCAACTCAAGGACCCACGGAGAGAGTTGGGGGTTTCGTTATTTTCATATTTGAGTTTTCTCAAATTTTGAGAATAGGATCATTTGGTTTTATTTATTTTATCATCAATTATTTCTACTACAACAATATGAGAGAGGGAATAAAATGACTTTCCCAAAATATAGAAATATTGAGGATTTAATAAAAAATCAAATAAGATTTATTTCGGAGTTTTTCGGTATTTTTATTTGAATTTAGGAAAAATATGCGTTTTTCAAAATTGCATTTAAGGCCCAAATAAATGTTCACTTTGTTGGGCTTGATTTTAGAAGCCCGGGAAAATTTATTTCAGGAATTTTGGAGTACGTTTAGTATTTATTTTTATTTCTTTTCTGCGCGTAATGTTTAAAAAAAATCCCGTCGCGCGCCGACTGGGCCAAGGCCCAGCCGACGGCCCACCCCGCCACTGAGCCGTCTCCCTCTAGGAGACCGGCCGCGCCGCCGCCAGAGTCCGGCTCGGACTCGCCGCCTCGCCGCCTTGCCCCCTCCCCCACGGCACCCCCCCTCTTATATACCGCCGCCACCCCCCTCACCTCACCCCACCCCGCCCCGATCCGCCCGACGCCGAGCCGCCCGACGCCTCCCGTCGCCGCGCCGCACCCCGCCGAACCCCGCCGCACCCCGCCGACCCCGCCGGAGCCCCGCCTCACCCGCCGGAGGTATAACCGCCGCCGTTGCTGTTCGGTTTAAAAAAAAAGCGTTTCGGTTTATTTTTTTCCGAAACCCTAGATTGGTTTTTTGTTTTTTTCTGGTTCATTTAAATAGTGAACGTTCACCGATCCGTTCGTTTTAACGAACGTGTTGACCGGTTAGTTTCTGTTAACGAATGTTCGTTCGTTTAACCGTTCGTTGTTTTTCTTTTTCGTCGGTTTATTCCGCGATTTTTCTGATCACGATTTCTGATCCGATTTTCGTTTTAGTATAACTTTCCGCTCGTTTATCGGAATCAGGCGATTCAAGCGCCTGGAGTTTCGTCTCGAAACCCTCTATCCGATTAAACAACTTAAACAAGTTTTTGCTACTGTAAAATTTGAATTAGATCCAGATTAGTAGAACGAAGTTGTTTTCTTTCGCTGTTTGACTTTCGTTGCTTCGTTCGATTTGTTTCTTTTTGCAAACCGGAGTTCTTAAGTTGAACTTTCTGGTTAGATCTCTTATTTTTAGTTTTACCTGTGCATTAGATGAGTACTTATTGTATGCTTGTTTGTTTGTCTGCGATAGAATACCCGGAGTGCGCCGCCTGTTACTTCGAATCTCTAGGCTTCGCGGATCATCAGCATGGCAAGTAACACTTTGATCATATCCCCTTCATACCCAGTTTTTATTGCATTAGATCAATCCTCAAACATTGCATGATTATGATCTAATTTAATTATGGGATGGGAAGTAGTTGAGGTAGTACCTATTACCAGATTTATTATGAAACCTTTGGGAGTTACTTCTACGTTTGCTTATCATGTCATGCTATGCTAGTAGACGAGGATTGGGTGAGTGATATCCATGACAGATGTGAGATTGTTAATTAATGGTTTATCTAAGGTGGCAACTTAAACACACATCTTGGTGGATTGAGGTACCTGGGTATTCCAGGATTGCCTGTTTCTTTTTGGACCGCCACCCAGGCTCAAAGGGATCATAAGATTATTCATGCTAGAAACTTCCGTGTGCAGCCACAAGCCATTATGGGCTCTGGCATAGTTGACTAAGTCATGCAAACTCTTACAGTGGTAGACTAGCAGATGTAGGGGATGTGGGTTGGTACGGTCTATCACATTGTAAGGTGGTAACGCTTCCGAAAGACTATGTCTCGGTCATCCGTTTCTCAAACACCATGTAGTGCGAGAAATCAACGGAGGCGATCGAGTCTTGTGGGGAAAAGTGCGCAAACCTCTGCAGAGTGTATAAACTAATCATGGTTAGCCGTGTCCCCGGTTATGGACGTTTTGAGTATCTAGTACTTGGATATCATGTGAATCTCATCATGTTACTCTAAATTAATGTTGTTGGGTTTTTAATAATGATTACTTTAATTGGGATTGAGGATGCTGTCAACCAGTCTCAGTGTTTAACAACCACCATGATAGTTAAATAACTTTATTCCTTTGCAGTAGGGAAAAATTGGCTTTACGCAAAACTGTAACCATAGAGCTTTCCACCAGCCATATATGCATGTAGTATAGGCTTAATCTTTCATTATTTTCTATGTGTTACATTGCCAGCATATTCCATGTGCTGACCCGTTTTCGGGCTGCAACATTTCATGTTGCAGACTTTTCAGACGACGAGTAAGGTGCCTTTAGGTCATGGTTCTATACTCAGTGATGCCGTTGGAGTTGATGGACTCACTTATCTTCCAAGTCTTCCGCTGTTATCGTTATTAGATGGCCTTAAGCCATATTTTATTGTAATAAGTTCTCTTTGAGACATCGATGTAATAAGTGTGTGATTGCTACTTTGTTATAAATCCTTCGAAGTACTGTGTGGTGTCAGCATTACTGATCCAGGGATGACACCTGAGCACAGAGACTTGACCGTCTAAGGTCTGGTCGCTACATGATCATAACACCTCTATTAAGATGCTTAAAGAAGTTATTTTTCCGAGGTTTGGAGTCCCTAGATACTTAATGACAGATGGTGGTTCACATTTTATTCATGGTGCTTTTCGTAAAATGCTTTCTAAGTATGACGTTAATCATAGAATTGCATCTCCATACCACCCACAGTCTTCTGGTCAAGTAGAGCTGAGTAATAGAGAGATCAAATTAATTTTGCAAAAGACTGTTAATAGATCTAGAAAGAATTGGTCCAAGAAACTTGATGATGCATTATGGGCCTATAGAACTGCATACAAAGATCCTATGGGTATGTCTCCGTATAAAATGGTTTATGGAAAAGCATGTCTCTTACCTCTCGAACTAGAACATAAGGCATATTGGGCCATTAAAGGGCTCAATTATGATTTCAAACTTGCCGGTGAGAAGAGACTATTTGACATTAGCTTACTTGATGAGTGGAGAACCCAGACCTATGAGAATGCCAAACTGTTTAAAGAAAAAGTTAAAAGATGGCATGACAAAAGGATACAAAAACATGAGTTTAATGTAGGTGATTACGTTTTGCTATACAACTCGCGTTTAAGATTTTTTTTGCAGGAAAACTCCTCTCCAAATGGGAAGGTCCTTATGTTATCGAGGAGGTCTATCATTCCGGTGCCATAAAAATCAACAACTTCGAAGGCACAAGTCCGAAGGTGGTGAACGGTCAAAGAATCAAACATTATATCTCAGGTAATCCCATAAATGTTGAAACCAATGTTATTGAAATCGTAACCCCGGAGGAATACATAAGGGACACTTTCCAAAACGTTTCAGACTCCGAAAAGGAATAGGTATGTGGTACGGTAAGTAAACCGACTCCAAAACAGTTCTAATGGCAATTTTTCTCCATTTTGGAATATTTAATAAAATAGGAAAATAAGAAGTAGTCTGAAAGGGACACGAGGCATCCACGAGGGTGGAGGGCGCGCCCCCCTGCCTCGTGGGCACCTCGTGTTCTCTCCGAACTCCGTTTTCTTGCACGATACTTCTTTTGGTCGGTAAAAATTCATTATATAATCTCCCGAAGGTTTTGACCACCGTACCACGCAAGTATCATTTGTTTTTGTTTCGAGCTATTTTTCTGACCGATCTAGATCACCATGACGTCTCCAAGCGCCCCCAAGGACAAGTTCTTCGAGAAGGTCATCAACCCCTACCTCGCGGAGGTGCTGCAACACCTTCAAACCATCGAGATGCGTGAGGGGTTGATGCACATCCGCGATGTTGAGGGACCAAGGAGGACCGGAAGCGTGGAGACAAGACTCGAATCAATGGAGCAACAAGTTTTCAAGTGCCAGGAGATGGCGGAACATGGATTTGACACCAACCACATAATGATCACGGAGTTCACCAACAACCACAAGCTAGATCCAAGAACATTGGGGAGACCATCTTCAAGTTCACAAGAAAATCGAGCATCTCCAAGCCCAGATCTATGACCTGCAAAACCAAAACTGTGAGTATGAATATAGATTCAAGAGGATGACTTTGGCTGCAGATTTGAGGATCCGGGAGACTCGATCCTCCGTCCCAGTCAACTTAGTAGGCCCACAAGTCAACCTCCCACCAAGGTGGGTCCCAGCTAGCAGGGGGGTATTCATTTTTTTGTGCGTAATAAGGAGGCACTTCCGGTGGGTCCGAGCTGACAGCGGGGGGAACATTTTTTTCATGAAATAAGGTGGCCCATCCTGTGGGTCCCAACAGTCAGGGGGAAACGTTTTTTTTCGCGAAATACTGGTGGCCCGCCCGGTGGGTCCCTGCTGTCAGGTGGAGGAATAATTATTTTCCGCGTAATAAGGAGGCACTTCCTTGCGGCTGCCGTGGACCCAGCTGTCAGCCACTCCACATACAGTACTCTTTCGATGGAAGTCGGTCGTTGACCACATTGACCACGCCGCGCCGAGAACACCACGGCGGTGGACGATGGCGAGACCTAGGAAGGGGATGGCGTGGAGCCGGGGAAGACACGGCAGTGGAAGCCCGCGCGGAGAGGAGTACGAGGGTTCACCGGTTCGGCTGCGGTGTGAGGCTGCCGTCGCCGCAGAATAACAACGGGTGTGGGTGAGTAGAGGGATGCCCTGGCCAACGGTGGGAGTAGTAGGGGGCGCTGAGGCCTGCGCGGCAGCACAGCCGGGCACGGGAGGCGGGAGTAGGCGGTCCCGCCGGCGCTGCTTTGGCGGCTGGAGCAAGAAGATCAGAGATTGAAGAAACACGACGGCCGTTGGATTGACATCCAACGGTTACGTCTGCTAGAATCGTTTGTTGACGTATATAATAACTAAAAAAAATCTTGCATATGCGTCAACTAAACAGGCCCACAAGTCAGACCACTCCCTCTTTTTTAAATAATTTATATATAGCTCATGGCAATTTCTTATGCAATTTATTGAAGTCGTTTTTTTGATTGGCCAGGGCCAATTTCGCATATATCTGTGGGTTCCAAACTATTTTTAATACCGAAATGTCGAGCCAGATTTAAAGTACTTTGAAGATATATTTAAATTAGGTTAATGACCAGTGAAATAGGAATCTGAAAATGTGAAAAAATTCAGAAATTATAAAGTAATTGCCAATTTGTCATCTGTTTTTATATTTACAACCTATTTCATATTACTTTCAAGATTTGCAGGCGTCTTGAAAGAGTTGCAGCCCATCAGGGCATAGAAAAATAAGTAGGCCTGGATTGGGTATTCTTCAAAAAAAAATAAACTGGGCTCATTTTCACAAAGAAAAAATAGCTGGGCTGGTCACATGGTGAACATAAAATATAAGCCTAGGCTAGACGGGCCACAACCTAGTTCAAACCCTGCTCCGTCTCAACAATACCAAACAAAAAAATACTGCTCGACTAGCTACGTCCCAGGTGTCAGCCGATCTTGTGCTGTTCTCTTGTCTATTGACTATATACGCTCACAATGTCGTGGGTCCCAGATGTCAGGAAAACACTAGGAGGAAGCATTTTATTTTTCCATACGCTGACGTGGTGGGCCCCTACTGTCATCCTCTCCACGTACTTCTGCCGATTCCTATTGTTTGTTGACCATGTTGACAACGCAAGAGGGCTGCGCCGCGGCGAGCGCACCAAAGCACACAGAGGACGTCAGCGTTAACGATTTAGGAGACGGTGGGGCGGCGATGCGTGCGCTAAGGCGTAGCCAACCGTGGGAGGCGGAAGCAGGCAGCCCCGCCGGCGCTGGTTTGGTTTTGGCGGTTGGAGGAAGACAGGACTGAAGAAACACGGCAGACTATAGAAGCACTAGGAGTACTTAACAACCTTAACTGAAACCAGCAGGGGCACTTAACAACCAAAGCTGAAAGCAGTATGAGTCTTGTACAGGTTCAACCATACAAAGCACACATCAAACTGTAATCGAGGCAACAAGCAAGAACCAGATACAAAACTAACATGGATGAACAATTGGAACGACGTCGAGGTGGAAGATCGCAGTGAAGATGAGACCAGGTTCTGCTATTTCCATCAACATTCGTGTGCCAACTTTCAGTCCGTAACACTTGAGAAAGTTTATCCAAGTTCAGCCATAAAAAAGCAGCGATCTTCTTGGTTCATGAACCCAACTCGGAACTTATATCCATGGCTTGTCTTCACTCTGACCATTAAACTAGTGTATTCAGTTATGGCAAGGCCGAGCATTTTGAGTACATGTGTTCTGGCAGAGCAAAAAATACACTGCATGAAAAATAATATGAGAACACAGCATGTTCAAAAAACCCCCACCCTCCCGGACAGAAAAGAGGATTCTAGGAACATACTATGCGCGTTTCAAAATGCTGTGTTAGGATGAGAAGGAACAAGTGTGGCATCTTACCGAGGGCGCAGAAACCTGTAGGGTACTCGCACTTTGGGCACTGCAAATGAAACACACTAGATTCAGTAGGAAGAAAAATGCATCAACGGCGGTGGCTGCCATCCTAGGATTACCTGCGACCAAGGGACTTGGATTTATCGGGGATGGATGAAGAATTCGTACCTGGTTCTCCATGAGAAAACCCTATGCAATCGCCGAGAGGGGGTTTTCTCTGAACAAGGAGACGAGGGAGAAGGGGATTCAGGCCCAGTGAAATATTGCCGCTTCGTCCGTCCAGCTTACTGCTAAAGCTGGAAAGGGGGGCTGTGATTTGACGGCTCATTGGGCATTACTACGGCACTACGACTGGGGTGTGTCTACCATGAAGTTGTGCACTCTAATTTGTGCATATGGCACGTGGACCCCGTTGCTGGTTGCCCCACATATCAGCGAAAGGAAGTAGAAAGACAGGAGTAACTAGTTACACATAAATATATTTTTTGACAGAGAGATACTCCCTCTGTAAAGAAATATACAAATCTTTTATATCACAGGCTCACCTTGCCGAGAAATATACTCCCTCTGCAACGCACGGGCATTATGGGGGTTCAACTTTTTTTATGGGGGATCAGCCGAGAATATAATACTCAGATAGGCTCACGGTTCTGGACTTTGGGCCGCATGCCGACCCTGCATGTTTGGGGGCCCATGTGTTCTACCTCAGCGCTTTTCATATTGCAAGCGATCGGTACGGCGCTGGTTTTAGATGCTGTTGCAAGGCGAATACACAAAATTGAATAAAGCACGACAGCTGTTGGACTGAAATCGAACGACAGTTCCTAACCAGCAATCAGAGTTGCAATTCTATCAACGATATACCATGTGATAAATAATACTGTCATACTACTTATACACACAGGACACTTGTTTCACCATGCCAGATTATTACATCAAAATCTCTCGGAGGATAGATCAGTTCGACAGTTGCGTGCTGCTACTGAAGAATTTCAAAGTTGATTTGGACCAGCTCTCCTTGCTGAGAAAGTTCGATTTTGACATCATCCCCTACCGCAAGATATGATTTAGATTTGAACCTTGACCATCCTTTAGCATCAATCATCATGCGACCATCCTTTGTACTTACGGTATATTGAGCAGGTTCATTCACACCAAGGCTGCGCATGGTAAGAGAAACTTGGCCGCGGTCGCCCGGATTGTTGAACGACTCCCTTGTTGCTCTAGGAATTCTCTATTTGCAAACAAGAAGACATACCCAAACAGTTAGATCAATACAGTGAATCATGTGAAACAACATGGAAAGGAAAAAGAACGAAGCACTTGGGCGGCCAATGCTTACCAAGAAGGTGGACATGTCGGTTTTTGTAAGGACTTTGGTATATGAAGTGCGAACTGCAGCCTAGTCTATTGCCGGTGCAATTGCATGGGCCGGAGCAGATGCAAGTGCAAGTGTTGGTGCAGGTGCCAAAGCCCCTACTACTGCCGGAGATGGTGCCGGTGTCGGAGCAGGTGCCGGTGTCGATGCCCGATCCTCTGGTAGATCAGACTGATCCGCTGACGTGGTCGGTGCCCAATCCTCAGCTGGATCAGACTGAGCTGCTGCCGCTGTCAGTGCTAGAGCAACTAACATGGATGAACAATTGGAATGACGTCGGGGTGGAAGATCACAGTGAAGATGAGACCAGGTTCTGCTATTTCCATCAACATTCATGCGCCAACTTTTAGTCCGTAACACTTGAGAAAGTTTATCCAAGTTCGGCCATAAAAAAGCAGCGATCTTCTTGGTTCATGAACCCGACTCGGAACTTATATCCATGGCTTGTCTTCACTGTGACCATTAAACTAGTGCATTCAGTTATGGCAAGGCCGAGCATCTTGAGTACATGTGTTCTGGCATAGCAAATAATACACTGCAGGAAAAATAATATGAGAACACAGCATGTTCAAAAAACCGCCACCCTCTCGGATAGAAAAGAGGATTCTAGGAACATACTATGCGCGTTTCAAAATGCTGTGTTAGGATGAGAAGGAACAAGTGTGGCGTCTCGCCGAGGGTGCAGAAACCTGTAGGGTACTTGTTGGGGATATAACTATTTGTGTAAGCCGCCTAGGAGGGGCCGGGTTACGCAAAGAAGACTCATCGTGAAAGAAGCCCAAGACCCAACATGAGGAGGGCGGTTCATAGGGTTTAAAGCCCACGGGCGGCTTAAGGCCCATAGTGATAAACCGCCATGATGGCATGACTTGTAACATATGGTAGAAGTAACTAGTCACCGAGCCGGACACTGTTTATGAGCCGTCCGGGATTCTGTAGGCTGCAGGGCGTCCACCCGTGTATATAAGGGGACGACCTACCAGCGGCTTAGGGCAAGAAACAACCAATCGAGAACCGGGCATAGCGTATCTCGCTCCCTGGTCATCGAAACCTCAAGCAATATCAACCCAACTAGACATAGGCCTTCCTTCACCGCAAGGGGCTGAACTAGTATAAACCTCTTGTGTCCTTTGTCCCGATTAACCCCTTTAAGCTTCCTAGTTGCGATGGCTCCATGATTAAGTCCTTGCAAGAGGACATCTGCCGTGACAATTCCACGACAGTTGGCGCCGACCGTGGGCTAGCGCACGGTGGATTTGAGTTCTTGAAGGGCAGCTTCGAAGGGCTCAAGGGATACGCAGTAGGCCGAATGACCAAGAGTCATCGCGGCAAGATCTACATCGACGACGAAGGCTGGGGCCCCGACGCCGGCTCAATTGAGTACGGGTACCGGGTCCCCTTTGGCGGAATTCACGTCTTCATCGGCCAGATTGGTGAGCCAGGCCCTGAGCCGGACAACTGCATCGACCTCACCGAGACGGCTGAGCGCGCGAGACCCGCCCGGGCTCAACCCGTCGTGAAGCGTGCCTTCGTGGGCTGCATCCACGGAGGAGAACTTTCTGAGGGATCTGAAGGTGGTGGTGAGATGGCCGTCCTCTCTGATGGTGAATCGTCCGTCGGCTCAATAGATTCGCTATATCCAGTGCAAGATGGCGGGCTTGGGGGCTGTTCCGATGGCAGCATTATTCCGGACCCCTCTGAGTCGCCAAACTGGGCAGGGGTCTTCATGGCTGGCACTCAACCCGGCCAAAATTCTACGGCTGTAGCAGCGATAACGTCCGGGTTAGGAGCAGCCAGGGCAGGAGGCCCTGTGCGCTCGCCGGTTCAGGTGCTGATGGATCTCATGGATAAACTTACGGCCCTGTTAACCGTTACAGTCATCCCCATGAACCAAGATGAGCATGATGCGGAGGTGGCGCAGGTTCGTGAGGAGATCGCTCGAGCCAAGGAGGCCTTAGCAGCTGAGGATACTAGATTGCCTATAGAGCGAGCGGCTTTGGATGTGTGGGCGCGGCAACTTCAGTCAGAGGCTGCTCACGATGAGTTTGAACGCATCTAACGAAGTAATGAGAAGGAGACATCAGAAAACTCAATCCCGTTTGCCTCCGATTTATGATCCTCGAAATCTTTTCACTTCACCCGGAGCCGGCCCAAGTAACCCGCCAGGTGCAAATCAGCTTATGACATCCGAAGCGGGGGGCCCGGTTCAGCCTCTGGTGACAACGCCTCTTCATGGGAATATGACACCACCCCGTTATGTGCCAATACCGCCGGGTCACTTCTCCAACCCCATGGAGAACTTAATTGCAGCATCAGCACATTTGGCGGCTCTCCCAGTAGACGGTGACGATCCGACAGCGGTGGAGACCCGGAGGATCAGAGAACTTGTCCAGACGGGTCTGGCCCAGCAAGAGACTTATTCTTACAGCCGGGACAGGATCCATTCAATCCTCCACCCTAGTTAGCTCCGCCTCGTCCAAACCGGAGCCCGAGTTACAGTAGGCACATGGAATCAGAGGCCTTGTCAAGCAACGCTCAACGCCGAAACTAGCCTGGCGGGTATAACCCGGTGCAGGATCGGATACGTTAGGAGGATGAACGGACGGCTCAGCTAGCGGCTCAGCTAGCAGCCCAACAGGACCTACCGGCTTATCCGACGACTTCCGTTGAGGCGGGAGTGGTTACTAGAACCGGAGGCGTTCCTTGTTTGGTGCCGGCTCTACGTAATGTGCGTCTGCCCAAGGATTTCAAAGGACCTCGAAAGGTGCCGAATTACACGGCCGACTTACAGCCCAAAGCGTGGATCGAGAGTTATGAGATGGCCATGGAGCTACTGGAGGTTAGCGATGCAGCAATGGCTAAGTACTTTACCATGATGTTTGATGGAACAGCCCATTCTTGGTTAAAGGGTTTGCCACCCAATTCCATCAGTTCGTGGGCAGAGTTAAAGGCCCGTTTCATCCAGAACTTCAAGGACACTTGCAAGCAGTCTATGTTGATTGTGGACTTGACAAATTGTAAGGAGGAGGAAGGTGAATCCACAACTCATTGGGTACACCGGGTTAAGGAGATAATACATTCGTCTGACAAGATGGATGCCGGCTCTGCAGTCCTCATGTTGGAGAAAAATTGCCATTTTGAGCCGCTGAGACAGAAGATGGGGCACCTTAAGCGTAATTGCAATGATATGGGTACACTGATGGCAGCTTTAGTCAAGTACGCCGACTCTGATAGTACCTAGGATCCCTCCTCTGATGAGGAAAAGACAGGGAAGGGAAAAAAGAACGGCAACAGAAAGGGTCAGCAGCATAACCCGAATCAGGGAGGCAATACGCGTAAGGCGGAAGGTAACCCGGAGTTTGTGGCCAACGCCAACGCGCAGGGTAACAATCAAAGACGTAAGGTAAAACCGCCCCCTCGATCTAGCGGGTCAGGTTCGTCTCTAGAACAGCTACTCAATGAGCCCTGCCCGAGACACGACACCCGCGAACGACCCGCCACCCACTTGTGGAAAGATTGTGCCATAATGAAGGCTTTCAAGAATTCCAACACGTTTGATGGCAATCATGGATCAGGCGGCGGCTCAGGTGCTGGCGGCTTTCATGGCCCAGGCGGCGGCTCAAATTCCGGCTTTCAGGGAAATCAAGGCGGTCATAATCAACAGCAGTCTAGTCAAGGAGGACAGCAGCAGCAGCAGTCGGGTTATCAGAGCCATCCAAAGCGACTGAATAGTGGGCAGTATCACGTGTTCACCACTAGCTTGTGCAAACGTGATCAGAAAATTCATAAGAGGGCCGTGAACTCTGTTGAGCCGGTAGTGCCTCGTTACTTGAGGTGGTTAGAATAGCCCATTGTCTGGAGTAGGGAGGATCACCCTCCCCGGGTTGATAATCCGGGTCAACTAGCCTTGGTGGTGGCACCGCAGGTCGGTGGATACAAATTCACTAAGGTGCTCATGGATGGAGGTACCAGCATCAACATCCTCTATTACGAGCCCTTTCGGCGCATGGGTCTAACTAACAAAAAATTTAAAGACATCCAACACCGTTTTCCATGGAGTGGTGCCTGGTAAGTCGGCATACCCTGTCGATAAGATTGAGCTGGAGGTGGCCTTTGGAGACGAGCATGATTCTAGGGCCGAGAAGTTAATCTTTGAGGTGGTCAAAATCAAGAGTCTGTATCACGCTTTGTTTGGGCGGCTGGCTTATGCCAAGTTTATGGCGCGGCCATGTTATGTTTACTTGCAGCTCAAAATGCCGGGTTACAAGGGCACCATCACGGTGCATGGAAGTCGAAAGGTGGCCCTAGAATGTGAAGAAGGCGACGCGGCTTATGCCGAGTCTATCTGCGCAGCAGAGGAGCTCAAATTTTATCAAGATAACATTGACCCAGCAGATATGACCTCCCTAAAAAAGCCAACCACGGAACATGACCCGGCAATGAAGTTTAAGTCGGCTATTGAGACCAAGCTTGTGGATTTTACTCCAGCCGATTCATCTAAGTAGTTCATCATACATTATCCTCATTGGCAGAAGCTGGTTTACGGGGTGTTCATGGCAAGCCAGAAACTGAAGCAATACTTTCAAGGTCACCCTATCACTGTGGTGAGTTCTGCCCCTTTGGGAGACATCATTCAAAACAGAGAGGCTACAGGACGAGTTGCCAAGTGGGCTATTGAGCTCGGGCCTCATGATCTGAAGTACGTGCCACGCACTGCCATTAAGTCTCAAGCCTTGGTGGATTTTATCAATGACTGGACAGAGCTACAGGCACCTGAGGAGAAGCCCGAGAACACATATTGGACTATTCACTTTGATGGGTCCAGGAAGTTGGAAGGCTCGGGGGCTGGAGTCGTGTTAACTTCCCCTCGAGGTGACAAATTCTGTTATGTGCTCCGGCTTATGTTTCCTTGTACTAACAATGCAGCTGAGTACGAGGCCTTACTCCATGGTCTCCGGATGGCCAAAGAGATGAACTTGAGCCGGGTAAGGTGCTTAGGAGATTCAGACCTTGTGGCTCAACAGGTGTCAGGCAAGTGGGACTCCAAAGATCCCCTTATGGCGGCTTACCATCGTGAAGTTGACGCTGTAGCTGGGCACTTCAAGGGTTATGTGGTGGAACACATTGATCGAAGGAAGAATGAGGCGGCTGATGCCTTAAGCCGGCTGGGATCTCAACGTAAACCGGTACTGCCTAATACCTTTCTTGATGTGTTGCATAATCCTTCTGTCAAGTTACCTACAGAAGAAGATCTGGCAGTGCCAGACCCGGAGGCACAGCTGGTAGCGGCTCTCCACGTCATCCCGGATTGGACAGTGCCTTATTTGGCTTATATGACCCAGGGAGAGTTGCCTGAGGATGAGACCTTGGCAAGACAAATCATCCAGCGGTCCAAGTCCATGACAATAGTTAATGGCGAGTTACATCACTGCAGCGTCACTGGAGCATTTCAATGGTGCGTGTCACATGTGGAGGGTCAAGAGATACTCCGGGAGATCCATAAAGGCGATTGTGGTCATCATGCCGGCTCAAAATCTCTTGTGGCCAAAGCTTTTTGTCATGGGTTTTATTGGCTGACGACTCATGCTGATGCAGAAGATCTGGTCAGTAAATGTGACGGATGTCAGAAGTTCCCACGACGAGCCCATGTGCCGGCTCAAGAATTGAGGATGATTCCAATTACTTGGCCATTCGCAGTCTGGGGGCTTGACATGGTCGGGCCTTTCAAAAGGTCTAAGGATAAAATGACGCACCTCTTGGTGGCAGTTGACAAGTTTACAAAGTGGGTTGAGGCGGAGCCAGTCAATAAGTGTGATGCGGCCACGGCGGTCCAGTTCATGAAAAAGGTGATCTTTCGTTTCGGTTTTCCACACAGCATCATAACTGATAATGGTACCAATCTATACAAAGGAGCCATGGAAGAGTTCTGTCAACGAGAGCATATCCGGCTTGACGTTTCGGATGTGGCTCATCCTCAATCTAATGGTCAAGCGGAAAGGGCTAATCAAGAGATTTTGAAGGGTATCAAGCCCCGGCTCTTGGTCCCTTTGCAGCGGACGCCGGGTTGTTGGGTGGAGGAATTACCTTCTGTACTTTGGAGCATTAATACTACACCTAACAGATCTACGGGTTACACACCTTTCTTCATGGTGTATGGAGTAGGGGCGGTCCTACCAAGTGACATCTGTCATTGAAAGTGCGTTATATCGACTAGAGGGGGGGTGAATAGGCGATTTTTATGAATGTCTTCACAACGTGGAAGTTATGAAGACAAACAGAGAAAATATGCCTATCACTATGCAGCGGAAGTTAGATTACACAAGCAAGCTAAGGTCAAGTATTCAATGGAGTGAAAGCACAGTAACAATAGCTTCAGTGTAATTAGGATCAGGTAGGAAGCAGTTATGAAGCCAATCAAATCATACAGTTAAGTTGTGAAGACAAAAGATAGAGCGAGCATGCAATGGCTTCACAATGAATAACAGTAAGTTGAAGGGAAGTGAATATGAAACCAGTGATACGTTGAAGACAATGATATGTTGGACCAGTTCCAGTTGCTGTGACAACTGTACGTCTGGTTGGAGCGGCTAGGTATTTAAACCAAAGGACACACAGTCCCGGACACCCAGTCAAGGACACTTAGTCCAAGACACCCAGTCCTCACCGTATTCTCCTTGAGCTAAGGTCACACAGACCTCGCCCAATCACTCAGGTAAGTCTTCAAGGTAGACTCCCAAACCTTCACAGACTTCGTTCACCGGCAATCCACAATTACTCTTGGATGCTCAGAACGCGACGCCTAACCGTCTGGAGGATGCACAGTCCTCAAGTGTAATAAGTCTTCAGATCACACAGACAAGAAGACTTAAGTGATGCCCAATTTTACTCTGGCTCTGGGTGGTTAGGGCTTTTCTCCTCACTAAGGATTTTCTCTCAAAGGCTTCGAGGTGGGTTGCTCTCAAATGACAAAAGCCGTGTACTGAAATCTGAGCAGCCAACCGTTTATGGTTGTGGGGGTGGACTATTTATAGCCACTTGGCAACCCTGACCTGATTTGTCCGAAATGACCCTGGGTCACTAAGGAACTGACACGTGTACTAACGGTCGGATTTGAACTCTCACGGCAACTTTACTTGGGCTGCAAGTAAAGCTGACTTGTCTGACTCTGGACAAGATTTTCTCTCATTGTCTTCACTCGAAGACATAGGATTTGAATTAGGCATCACTTTAGTCATCCTGACTGGTTCTCTTGGACCCCACTTAACAGTACGGTGGTTCCTATGACACAACCTGAATAAAGTGAAACTACAAAGGATCTAAGTCTTCGAGTTCCAAAGGCTTCATGGGGAGTCTTCATATGTCATTGTCTTCGACATGAATGTCTTCATGAACCACCATTGTCTTCAATGTCTTCGTACATTTTTGGGGTTCATCTCTGGTAGCTAAACCGAATCAATGAGGGACTTCGACCTGTGTTATCCTGCAATTCTCACAAACACATTAGTCCCTCAACTAGGTTTGTCGTCAATACTCCAAAACAACCTAGGGGTGGCACTAGATGCACTTACAATCTCCCCCTTTTTGGTGATTGATGACAAACTAGTTGAAGTTTTCAACGGGGAATAAAACTTGTGAAATTGTAAAGGAATTGTCTTCATAAGCTGCAAGGGCTCCCCCTGAAGATGTGCATGTAAGTGATTTGCTTCTGGAATGCAAATGCACATAGCAGGTTGTATTTGTGGGAATCCACTTCAACTTATGATGACAATCCATTATGCACGTAAAGATATATGAAGATAATGACATGCATAATGGAAAATGGACATCTGTGAAATGATAAGAGTGCGGAAATTATCGTCGTACATGCGGAATTTATCTTCGCAAAAACACAGTAGCAGACGACCATCAAGTTTAAGTGCTTACAACTCAAAGAACCAAATGTTGCAAAACGAGAGTTGTAATCACGAAGCAGAATGCAAAATATAAAGCACCCTCCCATATTATTGACCCGCTTGAAGACTAAAACATCATATGCTTCTCCCCCTTTTGTCAGTGATGACCAAAAAGGTTTGAAGACATAGAGTTTTCTATGCGTTCCCAGGCGCAGCAGGGTCGGTGGAGACGTTTGGTGGTGCAGGCGAGCTTGGGGCAGTGACGACGCGCGGTGAAGACATTTGCGGTGATGTGGCGTCGTCTTCTTCTTCGATGATTTTGGCAGATACTGTGGCAGCAGAAGAAGAAAAATTCGAATCTTCAAGAGATGGTGTGCTTCGCATCACAGCTCTTCTGGGAGGTGTGGTATCAAACTTGAAATGCTCTTTGAAGCCATCCTCGTGAAGATCAGCTTCTGGGCACATCATTGTGAGGCCTTTCCAAGTGCGGCGACAGGTTTCGTGTGCGACGAATGCATTCTTGGTTGCCAGATTTCTGATGCGATTGATGTCTTTCATGATGTTGCCCATCTGCCTCTTGAGCCAGTCGTGATGCCTATCTTGCTTTTGATGCAGAGCCACAAGAAGTTCATGATCAGTGAGGGTACGAGCGCGTTTCTTGGGTCTCTGCCCAGCTTCGCTGTTAGTGGCTTCAGTGGATGCAGGGGCACGTGTGGTGCCAGCCATTGGATAGACTCTTGAAATGGCTTCAATACTTCATCATGTTGAGTGAAGCTTTGGTGTTCTGCATTCTGAAGACTTAGTGGCTGTTTGGCAGGCTCAGGATAAATGGCTTCAGCAGAGGTGTCCACATCTGGTAAGAAGATCCTGTGGTTGCGGGCTGAGGGCTGATAGGAGATCGCAGAATGAAGCTTGATCAGCCTCATAACCCAAGGAGCATAAATCTTCAGACCGAAGAGATCTGAGCCAGACGCAGCAAGTTGACGGATGAAGAGATCCTGTGCGTTGAAGCATTTGCCATGCATAATACAGAAGATGAGTGTCTTCATGGCACCTTCAACCTTGGCATACCGGGAGTGTCCCCTAATGGGCCAGAGAGTCCGCCTGATGATATGATATATGGTTCTGGGCAGGTACTCTAAGTCTTCAATGAAGAACTCAGTTGGATAGGGTGCATTATGTGCCAATGGCTTCATCATTGAGAGCATCTGACTCATATTTGGTTCTGGACGCTGAAATATGCTCTCAATTGCTTCAGCATGGAGTTGGCATCCTTCTTCAAAGAATTCGCCAGGAGTGGGAAGGCCGGTAAGCTCAATGATGTTGAAAGCTTTGGCTTCATGATGGACATTTCCTGTCATCCACTCCAGGTCCCATGTCTTCGGATCTCGGTTGTAGCCTTTGATATGCAGAGTAGCATAGAATTGAAGCATAAGCTCTTCGTTCCAATGCTCTTCATCAGTGATGAACGGCAGTAGACCCACTTGCTTGAAGCAATCAATGGCTTCTTCCAAACCAGGCAGAGCAGCAACAGCTTCAACCTCAAGGCGCTGGTGGGGAAAGATGCGGCCTTGGTTGTAGAGGATGCATGAATAGTAGCTGCGCTGTTGATGGCTCCAGAACCTATCTGATGCGATTCGTTCCCTTGAGTAAGGATTCTTGGAGCGGTTGAAGAAAGTATTGTCTGCCCTGAAGCTATTGATATTGAAGGAGCCAGGAGCTGATGCAGGACCTGGGAACCTTGGTAGCCTTGGAATTGGCTTCTGAACCTGGGGCCTGTGCGCAATGTGATAGTTGAATTGCGGACCGGCAGCAGACTCTGGTGCAGAAAGTTCAGGGACAGTAGCTTCAGTATCTTCTGAAGCTATTGTTGGAGAGGGATCCACATTGGCTTCAGCATTGTGTGTGGCAGCCTCAATGTGTTCATCCTCAGTACGTGCAGTGAGAGGAATGGACTCAGGCACGTTCTCCTAGAGAACGGCTTCTTGTTGGGGTAGTGGCGTTGGAGCTTGGGGTTTCTGTGGTGCTTCTTCATTGTCTTCGGCTAATGCAGCCGGAATGTCGTCAGCAGCTTGAGCCCTTGGACCTTTGCGAAGCCTACGGAATGCAGGCGACGCTGGTGGAGTTGCAGTGGTCTGGGGCTCATCCTCTTCCTCCTGTGGGCGATCTGACCACCATGCATCTTGTGTGATTGGCGTCAAGGGACGACCAATGATGAGCAATTCGCTTGTCTCTAGCTGAGGAAGGGCTGCATCATCTTTCACATTGTCTTGGTGACCAATGTCTTCAGCAGCGATGGGCTCGGCTGCTGGAATGTCTTCAACTTGCGGAGCCTCTGTGGGAGCAGGCTCATGCACTGTCAGTTGTCGATCTTCGTTGGGATAGCGGACGGAGAGGGGTTCAACTATCAAGGGCTCTATGGGAGCAGCCCGAGATTTCTTCGTCTTGCGCTTCTTGGTGCTGGGGTCAGAAGGAGAGGCTTCATAGTGTTTTCTCTTTCTCGCTTCAGCTTCAGCTGTCCTTGTCTTCTTGAGCTCGGAAGCAGTGGAGCGCTTTGGCTTCGAGCTAGGCTTGGCGGTTGGGAAGACAGTTGGAACAGCTTCTTGGCGTGGGGCCTCTCCTTCAGCCACGGTGGGCGTCTTCTTCTTTTTAGCGGCCATCTTGGGGTCGATGCCTGGGCGCCCAAGTGACTTTCGCTTTTCGGCCTCATTGTAGGCCTGCACACAGAGATCAGCCGACTTCTTCATGCGCTCGCGTGATCCCTGAGCCGCTGCACGTTTCTGCATAAAGTTTTCCTTCAACTCATGCAGCATGACTTTGAAGTCTTTGATTTCCTGGATGCTGAGCGTGGCCAGGTTCTGCTTGAACTGAGCCTTTTCAAAGTCTATCTTCTGCTTCAGCTCCACGATGCGCTGGGCAATTGCAAGTTCTGAAGCAATTGCTCCTTGAAAGGCAACGCTGAGGCCAATGGGCAGCTGCAGGTCATCGAAGCTGATATCTGGGGAGTCAAACCATTCATCAATGAACTTGTGGATGATGGCGACATCAAAAAGAGGCAGATTGTTGAAGATTTCGGCCTCCTCCTTGCTCTTGATGAGCTGCTCAAGGGCATCATCTCCAAGATCTTCATCGCTTGAAAGATCAATGGCTTCGCAGCGCAAGATAGCAGCAGCGGTGAGCTCTTTCCCTGTGTCTGGATGAGGCTTCTTGGCTTCTTGGGGCTTGGAGACTCTAGATAAGCCTTCTGACTGCACACTGGCTTCAGGAGGTGCAGTTGCCAATGGCTTCGCTCTGGAGATTTTTGGGGAAGCGTCTGGCTTTGAAGCTTTTGGCTTCTTCGACTTCTTCAGCTTCGGCTCCGGAGCAGCAGGAGCATCATCAGACTCAGTGTCTGCTGGAGGGTCGTTCACGGCAGTCCCTTGGACTATAATGCGAGTGATGAGGCCTTCGAGGTTGGCAAATGGCCCGATGACATTGGGATTAGCGTCGCGTGTGCCATCTGCCCTTGGTCTGGAGGGACCAGGGTTGAAGTCCAATCCAAACTCCTTCTTGTTTTTCTTCGCAGAGTTTTGGGCAAATTGGAAGTTGCGCTTGAACAGAGTGTCATCGCGACACCAGAGAAGGGACGATGGATGTGCATCAGCTGGCTGTTGTCCCCTGACCATGCATGGAAAGAAACCTTGAGCAATGGCTTCGTCTCTGGTTTGGGGTACGAGATTCTTGTACAGGGCATCTCCCCATGGCCGCTTGATGGCGCACTTCTCTGCATATTCTTTGGTGACGAAGCGGTATAGGAACCACTGCTCTGCCCAATACCTGCGAATCCATTGGATTCGTGTCTTGCGCTGAGCATAGGTTTCTTCAGGATCTATTTGGTACGTTTCTGCCAAATCTTCAGGCAGATCCTTTGATGTGTCACCCCGTCTCTGTCTGCCTCCCTTCCTTGATGGTTTCTTGGATGCCATGAAGCTTAACTTGGAAGGCTTCAAAAGTTTCAAAGGCTTCAAAGGTTTCAAAGGCTTCAAAGGCTTCCTTTTGCTTGACCAACAGGAACTTGCTTCGGGTGAATTGATGTGACGCTGTAGGAATTCTGCAAATGAATGCAGACTATGAGAACCAAAAGATTCTCCCACGGACATGTACCTGTGACAGCATTGAGGTGCGAGGGAAGGGGAAGAGGTCATATGCATTCTCAGAAGATTTTGAAGATAAATCAGTTTAGAAGACATTGACCTCATCATGCGAAGACATTCACTTAGAGAAAAGAAGTTGGTTCCAGATTTGTACGAACCCACAGATAAGTACAAGTGAGGAATCTAACTACTTCAGGATGCACAAGTGAAGATTCTAGGCAGTTTATGAGATGCAGACAGAGAGAGATGTAACTTGTGATAGTAGTAAACTTCTTATGGGAGAGAATGACTGAGCTATAGGATCAAAAGAGGCTGTAAAAAGGGGTTTTAATTACCACACTTGGAACTGCTAGACGAAGTGGGATTTGAGGCCGAGCAGTTCGATCCTCCGTGCCCTAACTTGGCGACGGAAGACACCTACGGCGACAGCGGAAGGGTTGAGGTCCGCGGTCGGCGTGAAAACGGCGTCGGAGAGGTCGCGGCAGTGAAGCGCTTCGTCGCCGGCGTCGTCTAGGGCTAGCGGTGGCGCTAGGGTTCGTGCGAGCGAGGGTGGAAGAAGAAATAGTGACCGCAGTGAATCGTGTACTTATAGGGATAGAGGCGGCACTGCGCTATTACTCAGGTGCCCCTGGCGGTTTGCATCTGATCAGCACGTGGCCATCATGCGGAATATCGGGGGCAGTTCCACATCTTACGCACGCCTGGATTGTCGGGAGTCGTTCCTACTTCTCCGGAGCATTGAAAACGGTTTTAAAGTTCGTCTCTCTGTCTTCAGCTGACTAGGATGCAGTGAAGACATTCGACAGTTTCAATAGAATGCATACGACTTGGAGAGATAGAGTTTGAGGTAGAAAGCATGGAGAGGTTAGGGTCCGATCACATTCACTTAGTTCAACAGATTCAAACAAGAAGACATAGCTATAAGTGAATGCTGTAGAGGACAGAACACCAGTGCATATGTAATCAACATAGTGAAGATAATCATGAAGACATGTTGGGATTGAAGCCAAACCAAATGTGAAGACATTGCGAGGTAACGCCATGAATGAAACACTTCAAATAGAACGGTTGGTGGTGGCGTTACCCACCGTATAGGAAGTATTAGACCCAGACACGGCGCACAATTATCGTGGCGCTCTGAAGTCTATTTCCGCATTAATGTATTCACACTTAGGGTGTATGTCTTCATTGATTGAAGATATACGTTACTTCGTGTGTTGCACACCTAAGTCGTCAATATGCATAAGTGTTAGGATGTGTGCCTGATCACAGGACATTTGAGGATTCCAAGATATTTAGCTCACACCGTAACTTGCAAAATCTCTTCTCATCCAAGGGCTTGGTGAAGATATCTGCCAATTGCTCTTCAGTGTTGGCGTGTATGATATCAATATCTTCCTTTGCCACATGATCTCTGAGAAAATGATGACGAATTTCAATGTGCTTTGTCTTCGAGTGCTGAACTGGGTTGTTGGCGATCTTGATAGCGCTTTCATTGTCGCAGTAAAGTGACACTTGTTTCAGATGAATGCCATAATCCTTGAGGGTTTGCTTCATCCATAGAAGCTGAGCGCAGCAGGATCAAGCAGCAATGTATTCAGATTCAGCAGTGGAGAGAGATACACAGTTCTGCTTCTTTGAAGACCAACAGACAAGAGATCGGCCCAGAAAGTGACATGTGCCTGATGTGGACTTCCGATCAACCTTGTCACCAGCATAATCAGCATCCGAGAATCCAACCAGATCAAACTCTGAGCCCTTTGGATACCACAATCCCAGAGTTGGTGTGTGAGCCAAATATCGAAGAATTCGCTTCACAGCTAAGTGATGCGACTCCTTTGGTGTTGCTTGGAATCGAGCACACATGCAAACACTAAGCATAATATCTGGCCTAGATGCACATAAATAAAGCAAGGAACCAATCATGGAGCGGTATACCTTTTGATCGAACTCTTTACCATCGTCGTCAGGACCCAGATGATGTTTGGCTGGCATTGGTGTTGTGAAGCCTTTGCAGTCTTGCATACCGAACTTCTTCAGGCAGTCTTTGAGATACTTCTCTTGAGATATGAAGATGCCATTGCGTTGTTGCCGTATCTGAAGACCGAGGAAGAACTTCAGCTCCCCCATCATGGACATCTGATATTGCTCTTGCATCATATAGCCAAACTCTTCACTGTACTTCTGATTTGTGCAGCCGAAGATAATGTCATCCACATATATTTGGCACACAAACAGTTCACCATCATATGTCTTTGTGAAGAGAGTGGGATCCAGGGAACCAGGTATGAAGCCTTTGCTCTTCAGGAAGTATTTGAGTGTGTCATACCAGGCCCGAGGGGCTTGTTTGAGGCCATATAGTGCCTTTTTGAGCTTGTATACCATGTCAGGATGTTTTGGATCTTCAAACCCTGGTGGTTGTGCAACATACACTTCTTCTTCAATCTTGCCATTGAGAAAGGCACTTTTCACATCCATTTGATACAGAATTATGTTGTGATGATTTGCATAGGCCAGCAGTATACGGATGGCTTCAAGTCTGGCTACTGGAGCAAATGTTTCATCGAAGTCAATGCCTTCCACTTGAGTATATCCTTGAGCAACGAGACGAGCTTTGTTTCTGACAACTTGGCCATGCTCATCTTGCTTGTTGCGGTATATCCATTTGGTGCCTATTATGTTATGCTTCCGTGGATCAGGATGCTTAACCAACTCCCATACATTATTCAGCTGAAATTGTTGAAGCTCTTCTTGCATAGCTTGAATCCATTCAGGTTCCATAAAGGCTTCTTCAACTTTCTTGGGTTCTGAAATTGAGACAAATGCGAACTGCCCACAGAAATTTGCCAGTTGAGTTGCCCTTGAACGAGTCAGTGGACCAGGTGCATTGATGCTATCAATTATTCTGTTAATCTGCACTTCATTGGCAACACGAGGATGTAGGGGTCGAAGACTTTGCTCTTGCTGATCTACATTATCATGGGGAGGTATGTCCTCAGTCTGAGCATTATCTTCAAGTGGATCAGGTGCTGAGATGATAAGTTCTTCTTCAGGACGAGCTTCAGAAGGCATAATTTCTCCAGTTCCCATTAGCTTGATTGCTTCACTAGCTGGAACTTCATCTAGCACATTTGGCAGTTGTTCTCTTTGAGATCCATTGGTTTCATCAAACCGCACATCCACTGTTTCAACCACTTTGTAGTGAAAAAGATTGAAGACTCTGTAGGAGTGCGAATCCTTTCCATATCCAAGCATGAAGCCCTCATGTGCTTTTGGTGCAAACTTAGAGGTATGGTGTGGGTCCTTGATCTAGCATCTTGCACCAAATACTCTGAAGTAACTGACGTTTGGCTTCTTGCCAGTTAGGAGTTCATAAGGTGTCTTGTTCAGCAGCTTGTGAAGATATACACGGTTGATAGTATGGCATGCAGTGTCAATGGCTTCAGTCCAGAATTTTCTTGGTGTCTTGTACTCATCTAACATTGTTCTGGCCATCTCAATGAGTGTTCTGTTCTTGCGTTCGACGATGCCATTCTGTTGTGGCGTGTATGGAGCTGAGAATTCATGAGTGATGCCCAAGGTATCAAGATATGTGTCAAGGCCAGTGTTCTTGAATTCTGTGCCATTGTCACTTCTGATGTGCTTTATCTTGGCGCCATAATTGTTCATAGCTCGATTGGCGAAGCGTCTGAAGACATCCTGCACTTCAGTCTTGTAAAGGATTATGTGCACCCACGTATATCTAGAATAATCATCAACAATAACGAAGCCATAGAGGCAAGAAGTAGTGTTAAAAGTTGAGTAGTGAGTGGGACCGAAGAGATCCATATGAAGCAGTTCGAAGGGTTGAGTAGTGGTCATGATTGTCTTTGAAGGATGTTTTGCCCTCGTCATCTTTCCAGCTTCACAGGCACCGCATAAGTGATCTTTCTTGAACTTGACGCCCTCGATGCCTATGACATGCTTCTTCTTCGCAAGGGTGTGGAGGTTCCTCATGCCAGCATGCCCAAGTCTTCGATGCCAAAGCCAGCATTCTGAAGCCTTTGCGAGAAGACAAACTGCAAGCTGTGGCCCTGCTGAGAAATCTACCACGTACAAATCATCTTTTCGATACCCTTCAAACACTAGAGACTTGTCAGATTCCATTAGTACCAAACAACGATATTTTCCAAAGATCACAATCATGTTCAAATCGCAAAGCATTGAGACAGACATTAAGTTGAAGCCAAGGGATTCAACAAACATGACTTTATCCATGTGTTGATCCTTTGAGATTGCAACTCTACCTAGACCCAGTACCTTACTTTTACCAGTGTCAGCAAATGTGATGTGGCTCTTGTCAGATGGACGTAAGGTTGAGTCCATAAAGAGACTTCTTTTGCCAGTCATGTGATTTGTACACCCGCTGTCAATAATCCATACTGAAGACTCCGAAGTCACTGGTGTCGTACCCTACAGTGCAGTTAGGGGGATAGGCTTCACCAAGAGTGTTGTGAAGCAAGAACATTTGACGAACCAGTGGATTATGAAAACTGAGATCCAGGTTAGGACAAGCGGGGAGAGTAGCATGCGATTCAGATATGAAATACATAGTGATGCCATTTGGGCATTTGATCTTGCGCCCCACAAGTTTTTTAAGGTCCCCAGCAACAGCATCAGAAGATTTTGGTTTTGAGCTGGAGACCTTTCCCTGCACAAGAGAGTTAAGCTTTCTTAACCACCCACATCTTCAAGGGTGGTTTAGAAGCAATAAGTCTAAGTGCAGCATCTAAGAATTTTGGCTTTGGAGCCCTAGCAAACAGTCTAGCAGGTGGACAATAGTACTCATAAGAATAGGCAGAATAGTTCTTGGTCATATGAACATGGCGGTTTGACGAACCGCTCTCATATTCATATGCCTGAGTATGGTTTCCCTGCAAAACATTTGCGTTAGTGTGACTCAGGTGAGTCCTCTGTCTGTATGAAGCCTTTGGACCATATGAAGCCTTTGGTCTGGAGTTTGTCTTCTTCAAGTGAGGTGTCATGAAGACATTCACATGAAGATTTTCCAGACACGTTTTTGGAACCCAGATCCTCTTCATAGGCGGTCCATTCCTGCAGTTAGTACCAATGTATCTGGCAAACACTTCACCATTCTGATTCTTAAACAGTTTATAGTTTGCATCAAAGGATTCATCAATAATAATGGGGTTGGCACAAGTGAAGCCAGACAGATTGGATGGATCTGCTGAGGATTCCTTTGCAGCAACCCATGTGGTTTTGGGGTACTGCTCAGGTTTCCAGTAAGAGCCATCTGCATTTATTTTCCTTGTGAACCCAACACCCTCCTTCCTAGGGTTTCGGTTCAGAATCTGCTTCTTGAGGACATCACATAATGTCTGATGCCCTTTAGGACTTTTGTACATCCCTATTTCAAGCAATGTCTTCAACCTAGCATTTTCATCAGCAATAGCAGTGGTATCCTCAGTAGAGGGGTTAGTTACCACTTCAACAGTTGAAGATATTGCAACAGCAGTAGCAGTGGAACATTCAGCAACAGAAGCAGCATTATCACGCTCAATGCATTTAAGGCATGGTGGTTCAAATCCTTCTGGAGCGGAACTGATCTGTTCGGCTCGAAGTGACTCGTTTTCTTTTTGAAGATCTTCATGATCCGCTCTCAACTTCTCAAGATCTTGCTTCCTCTGAAGATAATCGTAGGAAAGCTTTTCATGAGTAGTTGAGAGAGTCTCAAGACGATCTTCAAGTTCCTGATACTTAACGTGAAGATTTTTTATGTCTTCAATTAGGGATTCAGAACGAGTCATTTCAGCACCCAACAGATCATCGCTTCTTTCTAACAGCTTTTGGATATGTTCCATATCCTTTTGTTGTTCAGTTGCAATTTTAGCAAGAGTTTTGTAGCTGGGTTTCGAATCACAATCAGAGTCATCGTCACTGGATGTTTGATAGTGAGTAGTGCGTTTGGTTACCTTGGCACAACGGGCCATGAAGCAGTAGGTAGGAGTGGAGTCGTCCTTGTCATTAGCGTCGGTGCTGGTGATGAAGTCATTGTCTTCAGTGTTGAAGATGGACTTGGCAACATAGGCAGTAGCCAGACTCGCAATGCCAGAATCAGATTCCTCCTCAGACTCCACCTCTGCCTCCTCAGATGCAGACTCCTCCTCAGAATCCATTTCCTTGCCAACAAACGCACGTGCCTTGCCAGATGAGCTCTTTTTGTGTGATGAAGGCTTTGAAGAAGACTTGGAAGAAGATTTTGAGTATTTCTTCTTCTTCTTGTCGTCAGAGTCATATTCCTTGCTCTTCTTCTTCCTTCTGCTTTCATTGTCCCACTGTGGACACTCAGAGATAAAGTGTCCAGATTTCTTGCACTTGTGGCATGTTTTCTTCTTGTAGTTGTGAGCAGAAGCTTCATCGTTCCTTGAGCTTGATCTTGAAGACTTTCTGAAGCCTTTCTTCTTGGTGAATTTCTGGAACTTCTTTACTAGCATCGCAAGTTCTCTTCCAATGTCTTCAGGATCATCAGAGCTGCTGTCAGATTCTTCTTCAGATGATGACACAGCTTTTGCCTTCAGGGCACGAGTTCGCCCATAGTTTGGACCGTAGATATCTCTTTTCTCAGAAAGCTGAAACTCATGTGTGTTGAGCCTCTCAAGTATGTCAGATGGATCGAGTGTCTTGAAATCAGGACGTTCTTGAATCATCAGGGCTAGGATGTCAAATGAACTGTCAAGTGATCTCAGCAGCGTCTTGACGATTTCATGTTTGGTGATCTCAGTGGCGCCGAGGGCTTGAAGCTCATTTGTGATGTCAGTGAGCCGGTCAAATGTGTGCTGGACATTCTCATTGTCATTTCGCTTGAAGCGGCTGAAGAGGTTGCGAAGAACACTGATTCTCTGATCTCTCTGGGTTGAGAAGCCTTCATTGACCTTTGAGAGCCAGTCCCAGACCAGCTTGGATGTCTTCAAGGCACTCACACGGCCGTACTGTCCCTTGGGCAGATGACCACAGATAATATTCTTGGCAGTAGAGTCCAGTTGAGTGAACTTCTTGACATCAGCAGCAGTGACACCTTCTCCAGCCTTGGGAACGCCGTTCTCGACGACATACCATAGGTCGACGTCAATGGCTTCAAGATGCATGAGCATCTTATTCTTCCAGTAGGGATATTCAGTTCCATCAAAGACGTGGCACGCAGCGGAGACTTTGATTATCCCTGCAGTCGACATAGCTAAAACTCCAGGTGGTTAAACCGAATCACACAGAACAAGGGAGCACCTTGCTCTGATACCAATTGAAAGTGCGTTATATCGACTAGAGGGGGGGTGAATAGGCGATTTTTATGAATGTCTTCACAACGTGGAAGTTATGAAGACAAACAGAGAAAATATGCCTATCACTATGCAGCGGAAGTTAGATTACACAAGCAAGCTAAGGTCAAGTATTCAATGGAGTGAAAGCACAGTAACAATAGCTTCAGTGTAATTAGGATCAGGTAGGAAGCAGTTATGAAGCCAATCAAATCATACAGTTAAGTTGTGAAGACAAAAGATAGAGCGAGCATGCAATGGCTTCACAATGAATAACAGTAAGTTGAAGGGAAGTGAATATGAAACCAGTGATACGTTGAAGACAATGATATGTTGGACCAGTTCCAGTTGCTGTGACAACTGTACGTCTGGTTGGAGCGGCTAGGTATTTAAACCAAAGGACACACAGTCCCGGACACCCAGTCAAGGACACTTAGTCCAAGACACCCAGTCCTCACCGTATTCTCCTTGAGCTAAGGTCACACAGACCTCGCCCAATCACTCAGGTAAGTCTTCAAGGTAGACTCCCAAACCTTCACAGACTTCGTTCACCGGCAATCCACAATTACTCTTGGATGCTCAGAACGCGACGCCTAACCGTCTGGAGGATGCACAGTCCTCAAGTGTAATAAGTCTTCAGATCACACAGACAAGAAGACTTAAGTGATGCCCAATTTTACTCTGGCTCTGGGTGGTTAGGGCTTTTCTCCTCACTAAGGATTTTCTCTCAAAGGCTTCGAGGTGGGTTGCTCTCAAACGACAAAAGCCGTGTACTGAAATCTGAGCAGCCAACCGTTTATGGTTGTGGGGGTGGACTATTTATAGCCACTTGGCAACCCTGACCTGATTTGTCCGAAATGACCCTGGGTCACTAAGGAACTGACACATGTACTAACGGTTGGATTTGAACTCTCACGGCAACTTTACTTGGGCTGCAAGTAAAGCTGACTTGTCTGACTCTGGACAAGATTTTCTCTCATTGTCTTCACTCGAAGACATAGGATTTGAATTAGGCATCACTTCAGTCATCCTGACTGGTTCTCTTGGACCCCACTTAACAGTACGGTGGTTCCTATGACACAACCTGAATAAAGTGAAACTACGAAGGATCTAAGTCTTCGAGTTCCAAAGGCTTCATGGGGAGTCTTCATATGTCATTGTCTTCGACATGAATGTCTTCATGAACCACCATTGTCTTCAATGTCTTCGTACATTTTTGGGGGTCATCTCTGGTAGCTAAACCGAATCAATGAGGGACTTCTACCTGTGTTATCCTGCAATTCTCACAAACACATTAGTCCCTCAACTAGGTTTGTCGTCAATACTCCAAAACCAACTAGGGGTGGCACTAGATGCACTTACAGTCATGACTCACCCCGTGTGGCGGCTTACGTTGAGGCGGACAACGAAAAGGCTCGTCCAGATGCACTTGACCTGTTGGATGAAGAGCGAGACTTGGCAATAGCCCACTCGGCAATTTACCAGCAAGACCTGGGCCGCTACCACAGCCGCCGGGTTAGGTCCAGAGCTTGTTAGGAAGGCGACTTGGTGCTCCGGCTTATCCAGGATCAGTCTGACATGCACAAGCTATCCCCTCCTTGGGAAGGACCCTTTGTGGTTAGCAAGAATCTGAACAACGGGTCATACTACCTTATCGATGTTCGAGAGTACAAAGACTCACGTAAGTCGGAAGAGGAGACCCACCGGCTGTGGAATATCGCTCATATTCGGCCTTACTATACTTGAGCCACCGGCTCTAGTATGTATATATTTTGATAAATGTATATATTATATAAAGCAATAAAGCAGGACCTCTGTCCTTTTTTCCCACCCTAAAAGGTTTACTTGTTTTCTTTGTCATGTGGTGGAAACAACCAATAGGGAGCGGGTCATATCAGAATCCGGCTTTCCCTTCGGTCCGGCTTATGATCATATCTAAATCTAGCCATGGTCACTTGGGGGCTTCCTGTTCAAACATAGGTCGTATTCGAACCAAAGAGAACATAGCTGTCGAAACCCTCTTGATCGGCATACTGCCAAACCCACTTGGGGGCTTCTTGATCATATTTGAATCATAGCTTAACTCCTTTGGGTCTGACGTGGATCGTTTTCGAATCAGCGTCATTAAACAACTCTTATGGTCACTTGGGGGCGTCCTGTTCAAACATAGGTCGTATTCGAACCAAAGAGAACATAGCTTTCGATACCCACTTGATCGGCATCGCCAAAGCCACTGGGGGCTATATGATCGTATCCGAATCTTAGCTTAACCCCTTTGGAACGGTTCACTGATCGTATTCGAATCAGAAACCTTTAAGTTTTGTTTGTTGTTCATCATGCTTTGTAAGTGTCAATATTTGACTATCCTGAGACCCTCTTGAAAATACAATGGAGTGGATTGCAATCCTCCGGGTTAATATTGGTTACCTCAGGTTGTTAAGTACCAGGTGAACTTTTATATGCCAATTTTCAGGAGTTCAACTTACACTCAGGGATTGGGTTGCATAAGCCGGAGAGGTAACCATAGGTATCACAGGTATACTATTATGATTATGTCTACCAAGTCTAATCGTAAGTTGGTTTTCCTAAGATTGTTTGGTGTATACTCCGGGTTATCAGTACTTTATGTGACCCCTGGGGCGGTAAATCGCCAGAGGATGTTTTGTTTGTCTCCTATGTAGGATAAGGCAGGCAACTTTGTTTAAAATAAGGGAACTAGAAGATAAATAAAAGCTGGCAATATATAATGATGGCGGCTTAAGGAAGTATTGAGCGCCATGAAACATGCACGGAGGCATGAAAAAAATCGGAGTTTTTTCTACTCTATTACAAGACTCCCCGAGTCTGAATAGTGAGGCATTGTTTTCACAAGGACTTAAACATATGACACCCAGCGTCTTTACTCCTTTGGTTGGCCTGACGATTCCGGGTTATCCTTCTCCGTCTCTCCGTTGGTTGCCCTGTCCTGGAAGGTTGATGAGGCCCAGTCAATGCCACTCAAGGCTTCAAACTCAGCTTCATCATCGATTAAACTGGTTGGGTTGACTTCAGGGGAAAAAGTATGCTTACGAGTTGGAGGGATCAGGCTGACTTCATGGTAATGAGGTGTTGGAATCCTCCGGTTCTCACTATCATAGCCCGGCTGATACTTGGTCAGATCAGTGTCATTCCCAATAAGAGTAGCCATAGGGCGTATGTATTTCACACAGGCGGTGAAGTCTGCATCGTTAAATGAGGTGCCATCTTCCTTCAGACTTGGGTATCCAAGAGCGATGTCGGCCGGCTCTAGTTCTGGAATCCATGCTTTAGCCCGGCTCAAGGCGGCTATAGCTCCGGCTCTTGCAGATGCCCGCCTTAGCTCTTGAACCCGCTGAGGGAGGACGGCAAGCCGTTTCAGCACATCTTGAAGGAGATAAGGAACGTCATTTGATAAAGCCACAACGGCCAAAGCACGTTGTGACCCGGTGTATAGTTGCTCCACCAGAGTATAGACTGCCTTCAGCTTGACAACCATGTTCTGCTTGAGGTTGGTGCTCCTGGGGCCTGTATTGTTAAATTAAAGGTGAACCGGGGGTGATAATTCACATAATCATCAATAGAAGAATGGCAATATGTTGAGGGTTGCAGTGTTTAAGTTTTTCTATATATTGTCACTTACCAAAGATGGCTGAGACCATTTGAGATATCTGGCGCTTTAAACCGGACAACTCGGTATTTACTTCTGCAAGTGATGCTTCTGCTGTCTCGGCCCGGGTCACTAATGAGGCCTTTTCATCAGCCCAGATTTTCTTCTCCGCCTCAAAATTCTTCTTCAACTTCTCTTGTTCAGAGATGCTGAATTCAAATTTAGAGTTGGCCTTTTGAATTTAAGTTCTTGGGCTGCCAGGCGGCTCTTCAGGTCAGCAACCTCCGACTCAAATTGACTTATGGTGGCCTGCATTGTTACCGGGTCATAGTCAGGATCATGGTAAGTAATATTAAGTCCCAAGCACTTTGCAAGCAAAGGTACTTGACACTTGGGGGCTAATGTATGCTGAAGAACTCTAAATTACTATCCCGACTTATGTCAACTAAAGTCCCAAGCACTTTACAAGCAAAGATACTTGGCACTTGGGGGCTAATGCGTATGCAAGTTCAAAGTATCAGGCTACAACTGCGTTAAGTATTTTCTTTCAAACCGGATATGCAGTGCTAGACAATTTTTTAAGTCTACATCATATTTACTCATAAGCAATAGACTTGGGGGCTGGTACAGTAAGTATGATTGAAAGTAAGGAAGCATAAGTCATACCTCAGATTTTTGCTGTATTTGCTTCACCATGTCAATTTCCAGGTCACGACTGCTATGCACCTGGTTGATGTAGCCCGAGATGATTTCTCCAATACTCAAATCAGTATAGTCAGTGATGTCCATCTTGGCTTTACGGTGTTCTACCAACTCCTCTTTAGCAGAACATTTGGCAAGAACAGTGGGCCGGCCCGGCTCAACAAACTGAGTTTTGAGAATTTCCACTTCTGGGTCAGTCGTCTTGGCCGGGCTAGGTGCCTCCGGGTTAACAGAACCAGCAAGAATATCTTCCGCAGGCGGGTCAGAAGTTGGTGCTGGAATGTCCTGAGCCGGCATAGGCGGCGGCTGATGTGTGGAAGAGTCGGGGGCAGCCGTGCCCAATTCCGGTTCATTCACTACCGGGTCTTGGGCCGGCATGTCTTTCTTTGTTTTCTTCCTGGGCTTCACTTGCATGCTGTGGACAAAGAAGAAGGATGAGTACCAAAACATGAGGAAGATAAAACATAAGGTAAACAAATTGACATTACCCAGGGGCAGTCTTAAAAGCCAGCATGTTTGACTGCATAGACTCGCCAGAGGAAGGAGATGTATCCTGATAATTGGAGTTAGATGAATTGAGAGGTTGACAGATTAAACCCGCCAAAGGTAAAACAAGGCGTAAGTCAGAGAAAACCTCAGTCCGACGCTTTTGGGTTGTGTCAGGCAAGCCGGAGGAGAGCTCTGCATCCTTGCTGGTCCTGGTCTGCCTCCGGCTATCAACTTGCCATTGTTTCAAAAGAAATTGAGGATCTTGGTAAGCCAAAGATGTGAAAATCTTACTTTCCGAGTCACTCTTCGAGTTTTCTGCCGCGGCAAAGGCTCGGAGTCGGAGGAGATTATAGTTACCTCTTTGACGGGTTGGCTGTTTCCCGTGTCCTCCTGAAAGGGAAGTAATGTCAGCAAGATGATGATAAAGAGTAAGGAAAGTTAAGGTGTTACCTCTTCTTCATTTTCATCAGAGTCATCAAGTTGGAACATCTCTGAAGTGCTTGGTTTCCTTTTCTTTGAAGTGGTAGGCTTGGCGGTTCTCCTTTCGTCTCTTTTAGCCGCCCTGACTTGTTTGGCCGCCTCATGATCATACTGGACTTTCCAGAATTTGTCATTTGCCTGTAAAGGATTGTAAAGGGTTATGAGTAAAAATAAGGTGCAACATGGTAAAAGGTAATCACTGAGGCTGGTGACTTACTGCAGGGGCCGGGTTCTTCTTGCAGAAGGGCAATAAGCCGAAGGTGTTACTGGTTACTGTACCCTCTTTCAACAAGGACTGGATTGTAGCCTCCATAATGTCATCTGGTAAATCGCCAGGATTATGATGCTGAGGATCATCTTTCTCACCTGAATAGTTACACATTAAGCCGGGGCGGCGGCTTAACGGAATCACTCTCCAAGCAACCCAGACTCGGACCAGGTCGATGCCGTCTAAACCGTTCCCCAAAAGAGCTTTGATTTTCTTGATAGTAGGGGTGAGTGGCAGACGTTCAACAACAGTCAACTTGTCCGGCAGCAGGTGAGTGGATTCAAGGCGCAAGGCCCGAAAGCCGGGCAGTGGATTTTCGCCAGCCGGAGAAGTATCCTGGCAGTAGAACCATGTCTGGTTCCAATCTTTGGGATGACTCGGCAGTTCAGCGTAAGGGAACAGGCAGTCTCTCCGCCTGTGAATTGATATGCCACCGAGTTCCAGACTGGGCCCGTTGGCACGTTCATTCTGCCGGTTTAAATAGAACAGTTCCCTGAACAAAAGCAGGCTAGGCTCTTCTCCAAGATAAACCTCACAGAAGACTTGGAAGTTACATATATTTGACACGGAATTGGGTCCGATATCTTGAGGCCTTAGATCAAAGAAGTGCAAAACATCTCTAAAGAATTTTGAACCGGCTGGAGCAAATCCCTGGCTCATATGATCCGTAAAAACTATTACCTCCCCTTCTTTGGGATGAGGTTTCTCCTCAGACGGGTTAGGAGCACGATAAGACATAACATCCTTCTTGGGCAAATGGCCAGACTTCACAAACTCAGACAGTTTGCTTTCTGTGACAATGGACGGGACCCAGTTGCAAGTCACCAGAGGTTTGGGAGCTTTGGGTGCCATGGCGTAAATCGATGCCTACAACAAGGTAAAAGAATGTTTCCGGCTCAATTTGTAACCCGGAGGAGAGTATCGTTCATGTACTTAAGGCGGCGGCTTAAGAAGGGGCCTAATGACATCTGGGTAACTATAGTATGACATTCAAACTTCCACGGGTGTCAGAGGTGGTTAAAGTCTTATAAAACGCCAGAGGCAAGTGAGACTGACAATCAATGATATTTTATTAAGCCGGCCGTATGAGCTACCGCAGCTAAACAGATTCAGCAGCGGCAATTTTTGGCTAAGTGTGGAACAAACAAGTTTCACACATGTCAGGGATTATTCTGGATCAAATTATTGCTCTGAAAAGAAAATTTTCTAGACCTAAAGTAGGGCAAAGAAGTTCATACACTCAAAGAGGGTTTTCAAACAAGGGAAATGAGATCTGTTCTCATACAGGATAAGCACAAACAATTTCTGCAGCAGTTCTATGTTGTTTTTATAATCTAAACAAGGCATTGGAGGTGAGAACTAATGGAGGTTTGCGTCGGGCGACGATGGACGCCGATGAATTCAAGACAGTTCTAATACAGATCTGAGAAAGGGGAGAAGAGGAACTCATAGATGCGGACAAGCTGCGGAAGGCCACCGTCGTTTTCTGGTCAGAGTCAGGTTGATGCAGCGGCCTGAGTCGGTGAAGACGAGGGGTTCGACGGCGGCGGCGGCGGAGCTCGACCAGCAGAGAAGGAAGCGCGAGGAGGAAGACGAATGAAGGAAATGAAAAAGACCTAGGTCGCACCTATTTATAAGGAGGGGCCAACCGAGACGGCGCGAGAAACGAGGAGATAAAGTACTATTATCCAGCGGCCCTGACGCCTCGGTTTTTGGGATGGTCAGTAAAGGCAAAGATCCGTTGAAGATATGATGGAATAAAATAAGGATTTAATTAAAAGATGATGTCATGGTCGGTTAACCCGGATCCAGAAGATGACGTCACGCCGGGTTATGACCTTTCCACGGATAGAAGACAGAAGGACTGATTCTTAAGGTATTTTAAGATTGACATGAACCGGTTCATGTCAATCTGGGGCCTAATGTTGGGGATATAACTATTTGTGTAAGCCGCCCAGGAGGGGCCGGGTTACGCAAAGAAGACTCATCGTGAAAGAAGCCCAAGACCCAACATGAGGAGGGCGGTTCATAGGGTTTAAAGCCCACGGGCGGCTTAAGGCCCATAGTGATAAACCACCATGATGGCATGACTTGTAACATAAGGTAGAAGTAACTAGTCACCGAGCCGGACACTAATTATGAGCCGGCCGGGATTCTGTAGGCTGCAGGGCGTCCACCCGTGTATATAAGGGGACAACTCGCTAGCGGCTTAGGGGAAGAAACAACCAATCGAGAACCGAGCATAGCGCATCTCGCTCCCTGGTCATCGAAACCTCAAGCAATATCAACCCAACTAGACGTAGGCCTTCCTTCACCGCAAGGGGCTGAACTAGTATAAACCTCTTGTGTCCTTTGTCCTGATTAACCCCTTTAAGCTTCCTAGTTGCGATGGCTCCATGATTAAGTCCTTGCAAGAGGACATCTGCCGTGACAATTCCACGACAGTACTCGCACTTTGGGCACTTCAAATGAAACACACTAGATTCAGTAGGAAGAAAAATGCATCAACGGCGGCGGCTGCCATCCTAGGATTACCTGCGACCAAGGGACTTGGATTTATCGGGGATGGATGAAGAATTCGTACCTGGTTCTCCATGAGAAAACCTATGCAATCGCCGAGAGGGGGTTTTCTCTGAACAAGGAGACGAGGGAGAAGGGGATTCATGCCCAGTGAAATATTGCCGCTTCGTCCGTCCAGCTTACTGCTAAAGCTGGAAAGGGCGGTTGTGATTTGACGGCTCATTGGGCATTACTGCGGCGCTACGACCGGGGTGTGTCTACCGTGAAGTTGTGCACTCTAATTTGTGCATATGGCACGTGGACCCCGTTGCTGGTTGCCCCACATATCAGCGAAAGGAAGTAGAAAGACAGGAGTAACTAGTTACACATAAATATATTTTTTGACAGAGAGATACTCCCTCTGTAAAGAAATATAGAAATCTTTTATATCACAGGGTCACCTTGCCGAGAAATATACTCCCTCTGCAACGCACGGGCATTATGGGGGTTCAACTTTTTTTATGGGGGATCAGCCGAGAATATAATACTCAGATAGGCTCACGGTTCTGGACTTTGGGCCGCATGCCGACCCTGCATGTTTGGGGGCCCATGTGTTCTACCTCAGCACTTTTCATATTGCAAGCGATCGGTACGGCGCTGGTTTTAGATGTTGTCGCAAGGCGAATAGACAAAATTGAATAAAGCACGACAGCTGTTGGAATGAAATCGAACGACAGTTCCTAACCAGCAATCAGAGTTGCAATTCTATCAACGATATACCATGTGATAAATAATACTTTCGTACTACTTATACACACAGGACACTTGTTTCACCATGCCAGATTATTACATCAAAATCTCTCGGAGGATAGATCAGTTTGGCAGTTGCGTGCTACTACTGAAGAATTTCAAAGTTGATTTGGACCAACTCTCCTTGCCGAGAAAGTTCGATTTTGACATCATCCCCTACCGCAAGATATGATTTAGATTTGAACCTTGACCATCCTTTAGCATCAATCATCATGCGACCATCCTTTGTACTTACGGTATATTGAGCAAGTTCATTCACACCAAGGCTGCGCATGGTAAGAGAAACTTGGCTGCGCGCGCCTGGATTGTTGAACGACTCCCTCGTTGCTCTAGGAATTCTCTGTTTGCAAACAAGAAGACATACCCAAACAGTTAGATCAATACAGTGAATCATGTGAAACAATATGGAAAGAAAAAAGAACAAAGCACTTGCGCGGCCAATGCTTACCAAGAAGGTGGACATGTCGGTTTTTGTAAGGACTTTGGTATATGAAGTGCGAACTACAGCCTAGTCTGTTGCCGGTGCAATTGCATGGGCAGGAGCAGATGCAAGTGCAAGTGTTGGTGCAGGTGGCGAAGCCGCCGCTGCTGCCGGAGATGGTGCCGGTGTCGGAGCAGGTGCCGGTGTCGATGCCCGATCCTCCGGTAGATCAGACTGATCCGCTGACGCGGTCGGTGCCCAATCCTCAGCTGGATCAGACTGAGCTGCTGCCGCTGTCAGTGCTAGAGCAACTGCCGGTGCTCGATCTGTGCAAGATAGCGGCGATCGTGTATGGTCTGCTATGATCAGCTTTCTAACTTGACTAGGATCCATGACCGTGATCCAGTTTTTTCTTCATTTCTTTTAAACGCGAGAAGGACTAATTGTGGCATTTTTGTTAAACCAAACTGCAGTTCATCATAGGGATTCAGCTTGTACTCAGACAACAGACTGATCCAATTTTTTCCAGTAATATAAGTGATGGACAGTGCCTTCATTACTGACATGACATAAGAAGTGAAACCTGCAAAAATAGCCATCATAGAGCAAACCAAATGGTTTATTCTGTGAAGAATGTCACATGGCAAAACCTGCATCGTAAAATTGTAGGAAAAGAAAGAAAACATGACATTAAATCAATAAGATTTAGACAGTAAATCAATAAGATTTACTTGATGTGACACAAGTGAATCCTTACCAGGAAATCACTATGTTGAAGTACTAAATAGAAGATTGATCGTCCAACTACGCGTGGCATGCAGGGGCCCCGCCTACTCCCACAAGCAGGACAGTCCAAAGGTCGTGACAAATTGTATGGACCGAACATCCATGGGACTGGAAATCCTGGTGGGTGCGATAAACCCTGCAATGCATACAGATATTGGAGTGTAACCATAATTGATAAACCGTCCTCACAAAAAATATGATCTGGATACTTCAAAATATACAGACTGAATTGAGTGGACAGACATTAACATAGACCATTCTCAGGACTAACGACACACCAAAAGCAGCAGTACTAATAAACAATACAGGGTTCACAAACACAAATCAAGTACTAAACACTAGTACTTACTACAGAAAAGCAAAGTTGCACTAACTAAACTCTGCAGACTATTTCTTGCCACCGACCTACGGGATGAACCCCGCATAACTGACTAGGCCATGGACTTCGTGTGAGATGTATACATGCACCATCACCATCTTGTCAACCTTGGAGAACCTAACAGAGTGGTCTTTCTACTCATAAACATGATGATGAAGACAGGCCGCATCAGATTCGTTGGGAAGCTTTACAAGAACCACACCCTTCGTAATCGAAGGCACAACCAGGAAATTGTTGTGGTCAAGTACAACCTCAAGAACACGCCTGACAACAATGCTACAGGAAAACACTAGTTCAGGACACGTGGTGACAAGGACACAACAGCTGGATAGTTCAGCAGTAGAACTCATCATCAGGTCTTCCAGTTCACACGGCATGACTTTGAGAACTTCATCTCCACCGCGGACCTGGTTCTAATTCAAATAGAAACCATATTTTATTACTACCTCCGTTCAGAAATATAAGATGATTTTCGATATTATACTCCATATATGACTACATATACGCACAGAAATGAGTGAACAAAGACACTAGAACATGTCTTCAAAGGCATGAGAGCAGAGGGATTACATGCAATATCCATAACACAAGTTACTGAGGCAAATATACCCTCTTAAAAGGTAGCATTGATGTTCATAAAGTACTCCCTCCGTCCCAAAATTCTTGTCTTAGATTTGTCTAGATACGGATGTATCAAGATTTGTCTAGATACGGATGTATCAAGTCACATTTTAATATTAGATACATCCGTATCTAGAAAAATCTAAGACAAGAAATTTGGGACAGAGGGAGTAGTTGAAAGTAATCTATAAGAAATCAGTGTCAACCTCCCGCATGTTTTGGTCAAAAGAGGAATTTAGAACTGTCATTTGGCACACTAAAATCACATGCAAGATCACCCAGAAAGTTGTGCTAATCAATAAAGTGGCCGCATGCATCTCCCAGACACGGAGGTCGGGGGTCATCCTCCTTTTCTAAAAAAAACCCAGAAAGTTGTACAACCAGTACTAGTACTGCGTGTTAGATGAAAAAACACGATCAAGATCGAGAAAAAGATCGTCAACAAGAGACATTACCTGGACTTGCTTAATGAGGGATCTCGGAAAGGGGGGCTTGAACAGGGCGATGGCTTTAAGCTTGTCTGCGGTAGTCTCGGCGGGGTGCTTGCGTTTCTTCGTACCATGAGCCTCGATGGTTTTGGCCAGAACCATAGACATCACATCGGCCGGTGCTCCGGCATCCATCCAAAAGAGGAAGCTGAGAGAGAAGAGTGAAAGGAGGAGCGAGATGAGGGAGAAGTGAAGCGAGTGGGGGTTTTCTTCAAGAGAGGAAGCTGAGAGAGAAGAGTGAAATGATGGTTGCTTTGTCCGTCCAACTTACTGCTGGAAAGGAGGGGGTTTTGTGATTTGACGGCTCATTGGGCATTACTGCGGTAGTTCGATCGGGGTAGTCTACCGTCACTCTACTGCGGAGTAATTTAGTGCATGGCTAGTGGACCCAGGTGCTGGCTGTCCCACACGTCGGTGAAAGTAAGTAATTTAGTGCATGGCTGGAGGAGGATCCGCATGGTAGAGCGTGTCCACTATTTTTCTGAAGAAAAAATGATTACAGCAAGCATTTCCACTCTTATGATGGAGGAGTGCGAAACTGTAGGACCTAGAAGTAGATGTGTCTAGAGGGGGGTGATTAGACACTTAATGCTAAAGTTGCAATTTTTAAGCCTTTTTGGTTTAAGTGGAGTTTTAGGCACAATTTCAACATACACCATACATATCAAGCAAGCATGCAAAGAGTATATGAGCAGCGGAATGTAAAGCATGCAACTTGCAAGAATGTAAGGGGAAGGATTTGGAGAATTCAAACGCAATTGGAGACACGGATGTTTTTCCCGTGGTTCGGATAGGTGGTGCTATCCTACATCCACGTTGATGGAGACTTCAACCCACGAAGGGTAACGGTTGCGCGAGTCCACGGAGGGCTCCACCCACTAAGGGTCCACGAAGAAGCAACCTTGTCTATCCCACCATGGCCATCGCCCACGAAGGACTTGCCTCACTAGTGGTAGATCTTCACGAAGTAGGCGATCTCCTTGCCCTTACAAACTCCTTGGTTCAACTCCACAATCTTGTCGGAGGCTCCCAAGTGACACCTAGCCAATCTAGGAGACACCACTCTCCAAGAAGTAACAAATGGTGTGTTGATGATGAACTCCTTGCTCTTGTGCTTCAAATGATAGTCTCCCCAACACTCAACTCTCTCTCACAGGATTTGGATTTGGTGGAAAGAAGATTTGAGTGGAAAGCAACTTGGGGAAGGCTAGAGATCAAGATTCATATGGTAGGAATGGAATATCTTGGTCTCAACACATGAGTAGGTAGTTCTCTCTCAGAAATAGCGTGCTGGAAATGTAGGCTTAGTCTGATGGCTCTCTCCTCGAGTGAAGAGGAGGTGGAGGGGTATATATAGCCTCCACACAAAATCCAACCGTTACACACAATTTACCAATCTCGGTGGGACCGAATCAACAAACTCGGTTGGACCGAAATAGTAAACCTAGTGACCGTTAGATATTTTCGGTGGGACCGACTGGATCAACTCGGTGGGACCGATGTGCTAGGGTTAGGGTAAATCCACAACTCGGTTTGACCGATTACTCAAACTCGGTGGGACCGATTTTGGTAATAAGCAAAACAGAGAGTTGGCCAAGCAAACTCGGTGGGGCCGATTGCATATCTCGGTGGGACCGAGGGTATTGCAATAGGTAACAGAGAGTTTGCAAGACCATCTCGGTGAGACCGAGATCCCATCAGTGAGATCGAACTGATTAGGGTTTCTGGTAGTGGCTATGACAAGTGAAACTCGGTGGCGCCGGATAGAAAGAATCGGTAGGTCCGAGTTTGGCTTTGGGTTTAGATCATATGTGGAAGTGGGAAAGTAGCTGAGGATTTTGGAGCATATCATTAAGCACTTGAGCAAGAGGCTCATTAAGCAACACCTCATCCCTCCTTGATAGTATCGGCTTTTCCTATGGACTCAATGTGATCTTGGATCACTAAAATGTAAAATGAAGAGTCTTGAGCTTTAAGCTTTAGCCAATCCTTTGTCCTTAGCATCTTGGAGAACTTCCCACAACCTTTAGTCCATGCCACTCCATTGTTGAACTTATCTGAAACATACTAGATAGAAACGTTAGTCCAACAAGAGATATGTTGTCATTAATTACCAAAACCACCTAGGGAGCACTTGTGCTTTCAATCTCCCCCTTTTTGGTAATTGATGGCAACATACATCAAAGCTTTAGATAAAGATATAAAGAACAGCAAGTAAAGCTTTGGAAGGACATGTAACAAGCATAGGCTCCCCCTACATGTATGCACTCATGTAAATGTGAAATATAGAGGCATGTGAGAGCATAACCATGACAGAGTAGGCAATGTGTTACATGTGTCTTGGCCATATGCATCAGAGCAAAATATTATCAAGGAAAATACCTTCATGCTCATGAGTCCTTCTTGCAAACAGTATGTACATAAGCATGAATTCCTCATGCTCATGATTTTGATGCATACACTTACCTTGTAGTCTTTGGCTGGCTTAGGATGGAATGAACCTGCACAAATAAGGTTAGATAACACAGGTACCTCCACTAGCCAGAGCAAACCAAAGAAGCCACAAGAGAACCAAGACTGGGATGACATGTAGAGAGTGAGTACGAGGTACCACATTGGAATAGACATGTCCCCAAGAGTAAAGATATGCAATGAATTTGACTGATTTCTTTTCCTTAGTTGTCTTGCTCCCCCTAAATCTTACATGGGATATTGGGAGAAGATAGGGAACAGAAAATCAGAGCTGACAGATACAAATCGATAGAACTTAATGCAAATAAGCACATATGAACATGTCTTTCCCCCAAAAAGACATGTGACATCTCTCCTCTTGAACATCAAGCATCTGGGACATCTGGGATCCTTGAGTATTCTCTCCCCCTGGAAATCTCTTTCTCCCCCTTAATACTTTCTCTCTTGTAGGTTTGGTCCTTGATACTTTCTCTCCCCCTTGAGCTTTGATGTGATCTCTCTCTCCCCCTTTGACATCAATTTCCAAGAAGGGCTTTCTGGAATCCGTCGTATAGGTTTGGTCCTTGAGACTCAGCACAAAGCAATGGATAAAACTGTGATGCTTGTAGAGGACAAGATTCATTGAGTAGAGCTGGATCAGAAGAAATATAGAACAAGTGGCAAACTGTTTTTCCTGTTGCGAAGTCGGTGGCACCGAGTGGCATGTTTCGGTGGTACCGAAAAGATTCGGTTGGACCGAAAATTACAAGTTGGTGAAACCGAGTTTACATAGAGAAAAACACTTGTCACCTCAGCTCACTAGACATGTAGGATCTCACAAAGATTTGCAATGAATTACCTGAAGGATTTGCAAGGAATTTGATGCAGAAAATGCAGAACAAAAAAAAAGAAAAGAGAAGAAACTGAAAGATCTAGATGAAGTTTTTTTTGTTTTTGAAAAAGAGAAATAAAATAAACAAGCATGATACAAATGCAATAACGCAAGAAAGGACACAAGAGAACTTCATCTAGAGTTGGGCGGTGACATAGTCACCTATGTTAGAGTATATTGACTTAGGAGTCAAGTGAGAACACTTGATCATAGGTCATACTCATCGTTTAAGCTCAAAATGGGGTTACCATTTTTCGTTTAAGCATCTTGATGTATTCACATCTTGTTGAGGTGCTTTGACTCATGTATTGGAGTAAAGCTTCTCTAAGATGGAATAACATACCTTGGGTGGTGGTGTGGTTCTTGCTCATGTAGTTGAACTTGTGTGGGTGCTCAAGGTTGATGTAGCTCATCAAGAGTTGGGAGCACCACTTGAGTTTGAGTTCATCTACCTACATGGGTTAGTTCTTGCAAGGAAGAGCACTTGTATATCCAAAAATGACAATCATGAAGCTCAACATAGAATTTGTCAAAGGGTATGTTTGAATGGTTTTGTGCTTCGTTGTCTTCAACTACCATTGTGTAGAGACTTGGTGATGTAGAGATTGCTCAAGATGTGAGTGAGTCGCAATCTCATGGAATTAGATTCAATGAAGCACCTACATGGGTTAGACAACATGCAAGGTACAAATATATCCAAGACATAAGATAGTCATCATAAGAGATATATCATGGATTAGTCATAAGCTCATGTCTTGCATGTATCCAATGGAGTTCCTACTCCTAGTTCGAAGCATCAATAATGTTCAATTCACCTCTCAACCTGCAAAATACTTTCTCATCAAGAGGTTTAGTAAATATATCCGCTAATTGCTTATCGGTGTGTACATGCTTAAGGTCAATGTCACCCTTAGCAACATGGTCTCGAATGAAATGATGACGAACTTCAATATGCTTAGTTCGAGAATGTTGTACAGGATTATGACCAATTTTGATAGCACTTTCATTGTCAGAAAGCAGTGGAACATGTTTCACATAGATCCCATAATCTTTAAGAGTTTGGGTCATCCAAAGTAATTGAGCACAACATGAACCAGTGGCAATGTATTCCTCTTCGGCGGTAGATAAGGATACCGAGTTTTGTTTCTTGGAGGACCAAGACACAAGAGATCTACCAATAAATTGACACGTACCCGAAGTGGAATTTCTATCAACCTTGTCTCCGGCATAATCCGAGTCGGAATAGCCAACAAGATCAAAAGAGGACCTCTTAGGATACCAAATGCCAAAGTTTGGTGTATGAATTAAGTATCTCACTATCCTTTTCATGGCCTTAAGATGACATTCTTTAGGAGCAGCTTGATAACGTGCACACATGCACACACTTAGCATAATGTCGGGACGAGAGGCACATAAGTATAGTAATGAACCAATCATAGAGCGATAAACCTTTTGATCAACCGGTTCACCATCTTTGGTCAAATCATTATGTCCACTAGTAGGCATGGGTGTAGGCATACCTTTGCATTCTTGCATATTGAACTTCTTGAATAAGTCCTTGGTGTACTTCGTTTGAGAGACAAATGTACCTTCCTTAGTTTTCTTGATTTGCAAACCGAGAAAGAATTTGAGTTCACTCATCATAGACATCTCGAACTTCTCTGACATTAGTTTTCCAAACTTTTCACTAAAGAGAGGGTTAGTTGAACCAAATATGATATCATCAACATAAATTTGGCATACAAATAGTTCTCCATTAACCCTTTTAGTAAAAAGAGTAGAATCAATTTTACCAATTTCAAAACCACTTGCAATAAGGAACTTGGTCAAGCATTTATACCATGCTCTAGGAGCTTGTTTAAGACCATAAAGAGCTTTGTGAAGTTTGTAAACATGATTAGGTTTCTTAGGATTGACAAAGCCGGGAGGTTGTTTGACATAAACTTCCTCCTCTATTTCACCATTTAGAAAAGCACTTTTAATGTCCGTTTGGTACAAGGTGATATTATGGTGATTAGCATAGGCAAGTAAGACGCGAATGGACTCAAGTATAGCAACGGGAGCATATGTATCACCATATTTCATACCTTCGACTTGTGTGTACCCTTGGGCGACGAGACGTGCTTTGTTGCGAACCACTTGTCCATCTTCATCTTGCTTGTTGCGAAACACCCATTTGGTACCAATGATGTTGTGGTTGTTGTCGGGCTTCTCAACCAATGTCCAAACTTGGTTTCTCTCAAAGTTGTGTAGCTCTTCATGCATAGCGTTTATCCAATCCGGATCTTCCAATGCTTCTTCGACCTTCATAGGTTCAATGCTAGAGATGAATGAATAGTTTTCACAAAAGTTTGCTAAACGAGTTTTAGAGCGAGTGATTCTCCTGGTTTGAATATCACTATAGATTTGCTCGACGGATGATCTTTAGCAATTCTTGCTCGAACTCGTGAAAGCTTTTCCTTGGGTCTTCGTCGAACATCTTCTTCATCTTGTTCTTCTTCTTGGCCTTCTTCATTGTTGACGTTGTCGTTCTCTTGTCGTGGTGGAGAAGGAGGTTGTTGATGTTCGTCTTGATGCATTTCCTTGTCTTCTTCATCTTGGTGTGTCCCACTTGTGGATGCTTCCGTATCAATTCTTGGTTCACCTTGTTGTGAAGTAGAAGCTTCCACTTGGACGGACGAGGTACTCTCCTTCACCTCCATTGGACGAATTTTGCCAATAGGCAAGTCTTGGATTGCTTTTGAAGGGTCTTTGTCTCCTACATCAATTGGCAATTGCTCTACTTGCGAGCCATTAGATTCATCAAACTTCACATCTACCATCTCTTCAACCTTCCGGGTGAAATTGTTGTAGACACGGTAAGTGTGAGAGTTTGAGCCATAACCAAGTAGAAAACCTTCATGAGATTTAGGAGCAAACTTTGAACGACGATGCTTGTCAAGAATGTAGCACTTTGAGCCGAATACTCGAAAGTATCCAACTTGGGGTTTGTTACCGGTGAGGAGCTCGTATGCCGTCTTGCCGAGTAGCTTGTGAAGATACAAGAGATTTGTTGCATGACAAGCTGTCTCAACCGCTTTTGCCCAAAAGTGCTTCGGTGTCTTGTATTCATCAAGCATTGTTCTTGCCATTTCGATGAGCGTCCGGTTCTTCCTCTCAACAACTCCATTTTGTTGAGGTGTGTACGTAGCCGAGAAATCATGTGAAATCCCTTCTTCGTCAAGAAAGGTGTCCACATTTGCGTTCTTGAACTCCGTTCCATTGTCACTCCAAACCTTCTTGATCTTCACGTCAAACTGATTTTGGGCCTTCTTAGAGAAGTTTTTGAAGATCTTCTGGACCTGCGACTTTTCATTAATAAAGAACACCCACGTAAATCTTGAAATATCATCAACTATAACTAGACCAAAAGAATTTCCACCGAGACTCTTCTAGGCGTTGGGACCAAAAAGATCCATATGAAGTAGCTCGAGTGGCCTCCTTGTGGTCATGATGTTCTTCACGGGATGCCTTCCTCCAACCTGTTTACCTGCTTGACAAGCACTGCAAAGTCTATCCTTATCAAATATGACATCGTTAACTCCAAGGATATGATTTCCTTTAATAAGCTTGTCAAGGTTTCTCATGCCAATGTGACCTAGTCGTCTATGCCACAACCAACCTTTTGAGGATTTAGCAATAAAGCAAGTTTTAGGTTGTGCCTTTTTAGAGAAATCGACAATGTAAAGATCACCTCTACGCATACCGGTAAAGACCATTTTATGATTGTCTCAACGAAATACTTGGCAATCTACCTCAGTAAATAGGACATTCAAACCGAAATCAGCAAGTCTAGATACTGAAAGTAAGTTGTAGCCAAGAGATTCAACGAGCATGACATTTTGAATGGAACTATCATGTGAGATGGCCACCTTACCAAGGCCAACCACCTTACCCTTTGAATTATCACCAAAGGTGACATATTTTCGTGGGCCGTCATTTTCAGCAAGCTCACGGAACATCTCTTCATCTTCGGTCATATGATCAGTACATCCACTGTCAAGAACCCATTCCTTTCCTCCTGACACATATCCCCGAAGATTTGCCATAAGACCAAAATGTCTCATTGCATCATCAAGATCGAAGTCACTATCATCATCATCATCATAGTATCCATGTTCACCATGATCTTGTGACTCATCATTTCCTAGAGAGGGTAATTCATTAGATAAATGATCATCAAAGTGGTCATCTTTATGAATTCTTATAGCTTTGAATATAATATCACTAATGATTCCAACATCTCCTTTAGCATGCTTGAGATTGGTAAGCTCAAATAAACAATCACCAAAACTAGGATCACTAGAGTTCATCTTACTCAAGGCAATAGATTTATGGAGAATTTCATCCAAATGTTTCAAGGAATGATCGAGAAATCGCTCCTCAAGAAATTTCCATATAGTATAGGCACAATTAAGAGTAGGCAAACTAGCAATCAAATTTTTGGGCAATCCTCTAATGATGATCTCAATAGTTCTAAGATTGCGAATCATGTCAATATCTTCATCTAGGGTAGGATGCAAAGGATCAATATGAGGTGCACAAGCGCTAGCAATATACTTGTTCAAATGATATTGATTGAAGATTACAAGCATCCCATTTTTCCACTCATGAAAATATTCTCCATCAAGAATAGGCACTCTATGTCTAAGACTCCCTAAAGTAGACACATCCATCTTCCTCCAATGGTGATTAAACCAAGGCAATGGAGACCAAAGCTCTGATACCACTTGTAGGACCTAGAAGTAGATGTGTCTAGAGGGGGGGTCATTAGACACTTAATGCTAAAGTTGCAATTTTTAAGCCTTTTTGGTTTAAGTGGAGTTTTAGGTACAATTTCAACATAGACAATACATATCAAGCAAGCATGCAAAAAGTATATGAGCAGCGGAATGTAAAGCATGCAACTTGCAAGAATGTAAGGGGAAGGGTTTGGAGAATTCAAACGCAATTGGAGACACGGATGTTTTTCCCGTGGTTCGGATAGGTGGTGGTATCCTACATCCACGTTGATGGAGACTTCAACCCACGAAGGGTAATGGTTGCACGAGTCCACGGAGGGCTCCACCCATGAAGGGTCCACGAAGAAGCAACCTTGTCTATCCCACCATGGCCATCGCCCACGAAGGACTTGCCTCACTAGCGGTAGATCTTCACGAAGTAGGCGATCTCCTTGCCCTTACAAACTCCTTGGTTCAACTCCACAATCTTGTCGGAGGCTCCCAAGTGACACCTAGCCAATCTAGGAGACACCAGTCTCCAAGAAGTAACAAATGGTGTGTTGATGATGAACTCCTTGCTCTTGTGCTTCAAATGATAGTCTCCCCAACACTCAACTCTCTCTCACAGGATTTGGATTTGGTGGAAAGAAGATTTGAGTGGAAAGCAACTTGGGGAAGGCTAGAGATCAAGATTCATATGGTTTGAATGGAATATCTTGGTCTCAACACATGAGTAGGTGGTTCTCTCTCAAAAATAGGGTGCTGGAAATGTAGGCTTAGTCTGATGGCTCTCTCCTTGAGTGAAGAGGAGGTGGAGGGGTATATATAGCCTCCACACAAAATCCAACAGTTACACACAATTTACCAATCTCGGTGGGACCGAATCAACAAACTTGGTCGGACCGAAATAGTAAACCTAGTGACCGTTAGATATTTTCGGTGGGACCGACTGGATCAACTCGGTGGGACCGATGTGCTAGGGTTAGGGTAAATCCACAACTCGGTTTGACCGGTTACTCAAACTCGGTGGGACCAATTTTGGTAATAAGCGAAACAGAGAGTTGGCCAAGCAAACTCAGTGGGGCCGATTGCATATCTCGGTGGGACCGAGGGTATTGCAATAGGTAACAGAGAGTTTGCAAGCTCATCTCGGTGAGACCGAGATCCCATCGGTGAGATCAAACTGATTAGGGTTTCTGGCAGTGGCTATGACAAGTGAAACTCGGTGGCGCCGGATACAAAGAATCGGTAGGTCCGAGTTTGGCTTTGGGTCTAGGTCATATGTGGAAGTGGGAAAGTAGCTGAGGATTTTGGAGCATATCATTAAGCACTTGAGCAAGAGGCTCATTAAGCAACACCTCATCCCTCCTTGATAGTATTGGCTTTTCCTATGGACTCAATGTGATCTTGGATCACTAAAATGTAAAATGAAGAGTCTTGAGCTTTAACCTTTAGCCAATCCTTTGTCCTTAGCATCTTGAAGAACTTCCCACAACCTTTAGTCCATGCTACTCCATTGTTGAACTTATCTGAAACATACTAGATAGAAACGTTAGTCCAACAAGAGATATGTTGTCATTAATTACCAAAACCACCTAGGGAGCACTTGTGCTTTCAGAAACACGGCAGCCACTTGAACATACACAATGCTCCTACTACTAGGCATGTGTAGTGGTTCATACGTTAGTACTACACAATCTTGTTGCTAGTGTAGTAAGATATGACGATAACAAATGATGTTGTGCGCATGTCAACTTCTCCTATATGTAACATAGTACCGCTTTTTCGACTGTCCGGTCGAGAATGAACGGTGAGATCAATGTTAATAGAACTAGGTCCACAGTGCATGGATAGTACGGTTCTACAGTACTCCACAAAACATGAGCCATATGAAGCACGAATAGTGTTAGGCAGGGTGTATGAAGGGTGCACGGGATGGGAGCAAAAGTTCCCTTCTCGACCCACTTTTGGGTGTTTGGCAGAGTGCATGAAGGGTGCATGAGTCCACACTAGTAGGTTGACAAAAATACACGAAGAGGAAACAACTATATTGAGATGAGAATGCAACCAAGCACACCCACACGCTTTGTGCTACAGTGACTGATCTGCACCGTTTGAGTTTGATCCAACGGTCATGTTGCGCCGAGACATGGACATGCCCATGCAGAGGGCGCCTAAACACCACCAAAGTCCCTATGCTTCTCGAGGCACACGCTGTTGGAGATGCAGGGTGCAACCGCCCGCAGAGCCCGCTCCCGGTCGACGGGCGCCAGCTCGTCAAAGACGGTGTCCAATGGCACGAATGGATTCCGGTGACGGAGCCCTGAAAGGATTCGCCCGGCAACGGTGATGGCAGCCTGCAACCCCTCCTTGTCCAGCTCAGCCCCCACTATCGCGCGGAGATGGCTCAGCTCCTCGGAGATATAGGTGAAGAAGGAGACCAGGTCAGGAAGCCGCAGCTCGTTGAAGTCGACCGGGTGGTTGAACGGGTTTAGCCCGACGGCCGGCATCGTCGCACTGGCACGACTGTAGGCATCGCGCAGCCGCAACACGTGCGTGGCAACTTGGTTCACCAAGTGGCTGAGGCGATCCTGGACCTCGTCATGATCGGCCCGCTCGCACTCGAGCCGACTCCCCTGACGGCCTATCGTATCTCTCGCTTTCTGTAGCAACGCTGCCGACGCCTCGAGCATCATTGTGGTGGACGCCTGTCGCTTTTGAAGCTCTGTGAACTCCCGCACATAATGGAGGAGCATGGCACTCCTCTGCTCCTTGAGCTCACGGAGCTCCACGTCCTTGGCCCTGAGCTCCGCATCCTTGGCATGGAGCTCCTGTGTCAGGCGCCTCACCTCAGACTCCGTGATCTGCTGTGCCGCCATGGCACCAGGTAGAAGCAATGGGGAGAGGAAGCTAAGTGGGCGAAACGGCGAAAGGCAATGCAATCTACGGAAGGCGGAGGGAGCGGGGAATCTTTTGGTTTTCACCACGGTAAAACACCAATCGACGACTTCTCACATCAGGGAGTAGTGGGTTTTTACAGGCGGAGTCATCATGACTAATTGCTGCCACGCCTGCTCCCGTCAATCAAAAAATTAAAAATCCTGCCGGCCTGCTCCTGTCAATCAAATAATTAAAAATCCTGCCGCACCCAAACACCAGAGCAACGCCGCGGTGGATATTTAAATTTACCTGCCGGCAAGTAGATAAAAAAGGGGTGAAAAAACAAATGTGGCGGAGGCCTAGCTAATCGGTCGAACTAGCCCAACTAGCTAGCTAGCCACCGTGCTTCACTGATGTACTCGGCGGGGAAGGTGGTCTTTCGTGATTTGACGACTCATTTACTTGCTTCGGTGCTACGACCGAGGACCCAGAAAACGCGCGGTAGGGCGTCCCATGTCAGGAAAAATATATGCGTGCACCACCCGGGAGGACCCCGAAACCGCCCTGTAGGGTGTGACACGTCTCAGCACGAAGGAAAAATGTGCGTGTAAAAATATACTGTATCAGACGTAGTACCTATGGTTCGACCTCGGGACCCAGCCAGTAGGTCGAAAACACGCCACTATCCACATAGCTTCATCATGCAAACGTGGCACAGAGGATAAATGTGGTTAGCTCTGTCTCGACCAGCCACAACGTCTCTTGTTCTAGGTGATTCTTCTATTTTCCAAGCTTTTTTTAGTTGTAATAACACCACGGCAAGCTAGCACCGCTCTTCATGTGTGCCCGTGCAAAGGTTAGACGATGGAGAGAAAAGAGATCGAGATTGCAGACCTGGGACCCACCAGTAAGTGAGACAATGGTCATGCACGTGTTGACGAGGCACTCCCTCTACTCTACTCAACGCAAGTACTGTATAAAATCAAGTTATGGGACAAAGCCAACAACCGTTCGTTTTTTCAGGCTATCGACTTATGCTTTGTAGTCCAAGTTGCCAGTTCGAATCTCGTCTTTCAGATTTGTTAGTTTTAGGTCCAAATTTGATTAATGACAAGTGGGACCCCCGTGTGTTGTTCTGATATTTCAGTGTAGGATTTTTTTTTGAACAAACACTTTGCGCGGTTAGACAAGTAACGGCAGGAGTTACACGTATTTTGCAAGTTTACGAACAAAAATGACAGCGGCATAGAATATCACATCCACCCCGCAGCTTAGATACTATGGTGTTACGAGTTTTTACACCGTTGGAAGTGAGATCCCACTACAAAAAAAGACACATCTATGACATTTTGGGCCGAACAATTTTTTTCCTGTCATACATATGACACTTCTATGACGATAATTGTGACAAAACCCGATATCATCATAGATGTGGTGGGCTCCTACTTCTATGACAAAAATCATGACAGAAAATGGGCTTTTTGTCCTGGGCGGGCCGGAGACGCAGCTGCATGACATTCTTTGGGCCGTCCATGACGGAAAAAACCGTGGTAGAAGCGAGGGGGAGGAAAATTTCGGGGAGTTCCGGGTTACGGTGGGAGGTCGGGGGCCGAGCGATGCGCGTTTCTATCGTACACGTATGCGCGTGTGTGCGAGGCGTTGGCTCTAACTGAACCCGAGCGAGGCGTTGGGCTCTAACTGAAACCGAGCAATTGCACTATAGGCTATGCGTTACTGAACTCGAGCGATCGATCGATGGCTACTAACTAAACCCGATCGAGCGATTCCTTCGCTACTGCTGCTAACTGAAGCCGATCGATTGGATGAATAGTGAGTGTTGCGGTGGGGGGGGGGGGGTTGGATGAACAGTGAGCGGTGGCGTTGCCTCTGGATGAACAGGACCCCGTGCTGTGGAGGGCTGGATGAACAATAGACGGTGGAGGGGTGCCAGTGGAGGGGTGGTTGAACAGGACCCCGTGGTGTGGAGGGCTGGATGAACAGTAGACGGTGGAGGGGTGCCCGTGGAGGGGTGGTTGAACAGTAGCCGGTTGTCGGTGAGAACGACACCTATGGGATCACAAGAATCCCTACTACGGTTAGCGGGGCACGGGGTTGAGAGAAGAGCGGATCAAACAGATAGCACACGGTTCGTTTATCCAGGTTCGGGCCGCGAGGATGCGTAAAATCCTACTCCTGCTTTGGTGGATGTATATTTGTGTTCTTGAGCTAGCTATGGAGCGTGAGGAGCTCCAAAAAGCCGAATCCCTCTCCTGGTCGCCTCGGGCCTCCTTTTATAGCAAAAAGGGGTTGCCACAGTGGCACACAGGAGGTGGAAAGGGTACAGTGATGCGAGGTTATCCTTCGCATTACATGACAAGGCGCATTTAATGCGTCTGCTTAGGTGTCCTTGCTTTATCGGGGACGGGGGAGAAGTCTGTCCCGTCCGTCGCCGCTCCTCCTCGTGTCGACACGCGCCCTGGCCAGCGATGCCCGTGGTGCCATGTAGGCAGGCAGGCAGCTGAGGTGGCGCAGTGATGGGGACTTCACGAAGATCTGCATGCCGCCACGCGGGTGCCAGCCCAGTTGGTTGGGTCGGCAGCTATATGTGAACGGTGGTGGAGACTTGGTCGGCGTGGGTTTGATGGTGGCCCTGTAGATGTCCTCGGCAAGGGCCTTGCCGGGGCCCCGGCAAGGGTCTTGTCGCGGTGCCTGCTGTCGTCCCCGGCAAGGCGCTTGCCGGGGGTCTCGTGATTTTCCTTGGCTGGGACCCCGCCAAGGATCGTTGTCTTCCAATGCACATCTGATCTTGAACGTCTCTTCACAAAGATCTGCATGCCACCACGGAGGTGTATCCCGAATCCTCGTCCCATGGTGGGGGCAGTGGACTCAAGGGTGACTTGCTCCGTAGGCGTGGGGCGAGTTGCCGCGGCAAGAGCCTTGCCGGGGCTGCTAAGGCCGACCCCGGCAAGGATCTTGCCGGGGGAGCCCGCTTCGTCCCTTTGCTCTCTGTGGTTTTGCTTTAGTTACCTTGGGCTTTGGTCTTACCCTGGCTCACCTCCCTTGCCCTGCTCGGTGTGGTTGCGGGCGCGGCTCTGACTCCTCGTGCACAGTTATAGGGGTACAAGAAGTGTACCCCTCTTTTTGTACACCGACAGGAGCCCCCGGATCTGGGCCACACATAAGCGCAATGCGTTGTTGGGCTAGGCCCAGAACGGTGCATGCGCAGGCGGGGCGGCTTTTACCCTGTCAAGATTTTTTGCGCGCCGCGCCTCCTGAGACCCGCACGCGTGGAGCGTCGCTAAGGGGCGTGCGTGATGTTGGCGGCATGCGTGGGGCGGTTCCCGCAGGCATGCATCACATCATAGTAAAGAGGCGGCTTCGCGCCTTCCCCGTAAAAGGAGGGAGGCGTGGAGGCACGGCTCATTTACTAAAATGGGGCTGAGGCGTGGTCTTCAAGGCATCCACTCCCCATGATCACGCGGTGGGGAGAGGTCGCCTCACTTGTCACCTCGGTTCTGCGCATTGGCCACGTGTCTCCCATGCGCTTGGGGTGGCAAATGGTGGAGGCGGGGAACCGGGCCGTCGCTGGTTGGGGAAGCTGGTCGGTCCTGGTTTCCTGCGCCTCCCGTGTCTTGATTGGCCGAGCGGGGCGGCTGAGCCCCAACCCCGTCCCCATATAAAGAGCGGGGAGGGAGGACGGCACCCTGCATTCTTACATCTTCCTCCTTCTTCTGCTTCCGCTTCTTACTTCCTCTTGTAATGGAGAAAGGGAACCCCGGTCCTTCGACAGTGGCGGAAAGGGTTGCTGCTCGACAACGTGTCCCTCCTCCTCCCACACCCGTGGTGGTAGAGCCAGCCACAAGGGGAAGGGGGAGAGGGCGAGGCCGTGGGCGAGGTTGGGGCAGAGGCCGCAGTGCTCAGGGAAGGGGAGGACGGGGCGGCGCGCCGGCCTCGCCCCCGCCAGCGGCTCCCCCTCCGATGGAGGGCCACATTGGGGACAACCCCTGCGAATTCTTCGTCAGGCTGTGCCGGCCGCCGCGCCGTCGCCTTCGTCTCCCGACTCCATTTGCACGGGAGATGGAGCTGGATCCGCCGCAGTCATTGCGGTTGCACATGAGGGGCTGCGGGATCAGTGGTACGCGGGTCCGCGTCGACTTCCCTGCTCCTCATGTGATGTATCTCTGTCGAGGATGGAAAACATTCACTCACATCCATAGCCTGATGGATGGGTTCACTCTCCACTTTAAGCTGATGGAGGGTGGCCTTCTCTCCGTCAAGGTCTTCGGGCACTTCAGGCCTCGCGCAAGGTGCTACGTGGAGAGTTCTTCTGATGATGAAGATTCCTCCTCGAGCGAGAGTGACGAGGAGGACAGCGACAGTGACGACGAGGGTGGTAGGCGGCGGGATGACGGGTCCGACTAAGTGTCGGGCGCCGCTCCGGGTGGCACCGGCGACTCCATCATCCGTGTTGCCATCCCCTCGAACTCCTCGGGGCCGTCTCCTCGGCGGCTGGCATTGGGAGGCTGCGGAAGAGGGAGAGGGCAGGCGGCAAGGCCCTCAAGTCGGAGTACGCAGGCGCCAGCGTCTTCGACGCGTGCTGACGTCCCGCCGCCTCGTCTTCGAGCTCTGCCTCTGGCGTCGCCACGCCATCCAGCCTTTGGACGACCACCAAGATGTCCTCTTGGTGTCTTCTGCCGCTCGTAGTTCGCCTAGGCGCCCCTTTTGCCCTTTTCGCCTCCTTGACCTGCCTCCTGAGGAGAGGGACAAGAAAGGGATTACGGGCATCTTATCTCTTTTTAGTTTGTAAGCCTTCGGGCCTTTGTTGAATTTAAAACTTGTAATCCCATGTTTTTCATTCCCTACGGACTGTACCTGAGTGGGATGTTTTTTTAATGAAAAAGGGATGTTTGCCGGGTCATTTGTTTGTGGGTGAAACCCATGACAAGGAATAAATCCTTGATATCTCTAAGATAAACATTTTCTCGCCCGGCAACAGGCCTTGCCATTCCTCCACTTTGCTCGACCTTTCTCACGCTTTTGGCGGAGGCAGGGACGAGGTGGGTTTAGGCTCCTTGTTCCGTCCTTTTGCTGCCGCGACTACGACCAAACTCGATCCCAGGAACGAGCCCTAGGGCCTAGAGTTAGGGGAGGACGGTAGCCTAAGGATAGAACGAGGTTTCACATACCTCAGTCCATAACGGAATGCATGATAAGGGATGAAAAACTTATCTGAATCCGCAGCCCCCGGCGATCTTGGTTTGCTGTGGGTGAATCTTTGCTCTTGCAGCCCCTGGCAATACTCGCTTGCCGGGGTCTAGATGCTAGGTTGCCCCTTTTTCTTCCCAGGTGACTCGGCAAGGATATCTATGTGTCCTGCGAACCAAAGAAGACAAAAGAAGGACAAAGAGACGCACACTCGACCTCTAAGCTAGGGGTTAGTCGCCGCTAAGCACTATCGACCCTAACCAAGGACGAGACTCGATCTGGCATGCATGCTATAACTTAGGGCGCCAGCGCTTCATTTATTTATGCTCAGGGTCTGCGCCTGGCTTTGTACAAAGGGTTACATGCCTTGTCGGCAAGGCTTGTACAAAAGGTGGCTTGCCGGGGGGCCCGACAAGCCGCGCCTCATGGGTAAAACTTGCGAAGATGCTCAATGTTCCAGGAATTGCTCACTGGAACAGCATCTTCGGTCTCCAGGCGGACTGCGCCAGGCCTGGTGACTTGTATTACTCGATAAGGGCCTTCCCACTTCAGCGTCAACTTGTTGGTATTCTTGGCCGATTGAATGCGCCGAAGAACAAGGTCGCCTTCCTCAAAGCTTCGGGCATGAACCTTGCGGCTGTGGTAGTGGCGCAAGGCTTGTTGGTAGCGTGCTGCTCTCACAGCCACCCGAAGACGATCTTCCTCAAGGAGCGTTGCGTCATCTTGTCGCAGTCGCTCTTGCTCAAGCTCATCATAAGCGAGCACTCGAGGTGACCCATATATGAGTTCAGTGGGGAGAACTGCTTCTACCCCGTATACCAGGGCAAAGGGTGTCTGGCCGGTGGCTCGATTTGGTGCCGTTCTGATTGACCAAACAACCGTCGGCAACTCGTCAATCCAGCGTCTTCCACTCTTGTGTAGCCTGTCAAAGGTCTTCGTCCTCAGGCCTCGCAGCACTTCAGCATTTGCCCTCTCAGCCTGTCCATTGCTTCGTGGGCGAGCAACGGAAGCGAAACAGACTTTGCTGCCGAGGTCTTGGGTATATTGAATGAAGGTGCGGCTTGTGAACTACGTGCCATTGTCGGTGATGATCCTCTTGGGTACACCAAAACGGCAGACTAGTCCCTTGAAGAACTTGACGGCTGACTAAGCTGTGACCTCCCTCACTGCTTCCACCTCTAGCCACTTTGTGAACTTGTCGATCGCGACGTACAAGTACTCAAAGCCCCCGACAGCGCGGGGGAAAGGGCCCAGTCTGTCGAGCACCCAGACCGAGAAGGGCCAGGAGAGAGGAATGGTTTGAAGGGCTTGAGCTGGCTGATGAAGCTTCTTTGAATGGAACTGACACGCTTCACACCTGGTGACTAGTGCCGTCGCATCCTGGAGGGCAGTGGGCCAGAAGAAGCCTTGACGAAATGCCTTGCCGGCAAGGTCCCTCGACCCTATGTGGGATCCACATACGCCTCCATGTATCTCTGCCAACAGCCCCAGTCCTTCGTCTCGAGGGATACACCTCGATTTCACGCCGTTCGGCCTCTTTCTGTATAGGATGTCATCGACGAACTGGTATATAGCAGACCGACGGGCTACTTTTTCTGCTTCTTCCTGCTCCTTAGGAAGTTCCCCTATTTGGAGGAATCGGACGGTATGCTGTGCCCACGCTGGAGCCTGAGGCTCGACGGCGAGGACTAAAGGCATTTCCTCCGCTATAGGAGCAGCTGTCTCCACGGCAAGAGCTTGATGCACCACCGGAGCTAGCCGTCCCATGGCGGGCTCAGTGTCTCCGGCAACATCCTTGCTGGCGGCTCCGGGGAGCTCGGTGGGAAAGTACTTGTCGGACCCTGATTTCCTCCTCTTGTTGTGCTCTGTTGATGGATCAATGGATGGCTGAGTTAGCCGAAGCACAAAGGTACCTGGTTCCACAGGCAGCTTGAGGGCAGCGCGCTTTGATAGGTAATCGGCAATGTCGTTCTCCACTCAGGGAACGTGCTCTGCCTGTATACCGTCAAAACATTCTTCCAGCTTTCTCACTTCATCTACGTAGGCCTTCATCAACGGGCTCTGGTAATCTTTGTTGATTTGTTTGACGACAAGTTGCGAGTCGTCCCTGACGATGAGTTTCTTGATTCCGAGGTCTGCCGCGATCCTAAGACCAGCAAGCAGCCCCTCATACTCAGCAGTATTGTTTGTCGATGTTTCCCTGGGGAAGTGCATTTGGACTATGTACTTGAGGTGCTCTCTGGTGGGCGCGACCAGCAGTACGCCAGCCCCGGCGCCCTGTAAGGAGAAGGCTCCATCAAAGTACATGATCCAGTCGCAACTTGCCTCTTTGCCGGGGAGAGTAGTCTCCTGGGCTTCTTCATCAGGCGTCGCGGTCCACTCTGCAACAAACTCTGCCAGGACTCGGCTTTGGATCGTCGAGGTACTCTTGAACTTGAGGCCAAAGCTGGACAACTCCAGTGCCCACTCTACAATCCTTCCAGTTGCGTTTGGATTGTGCAATATCCGTTGTAGAGGGAGGCGAGTGACGACAGTGATTTCGTGCGCTTGGAAGTAGTGATGCAGCTTCCTCGAGGCCATAAGAAGGCCGAAGAGCAGTTTCTGCACACTGGAGTACCTTGATCTAGCCCCCTGCAGGAGAGAGCTAACAAAGTAGACTGGGTGCTGCATCATTTTCCTCCTTGGCGGCACTCCAACTGGCTGCGTCGTCTCTGCACCAATGGCATCAGGCTCTGTTGCTGCTATCACCTCGTCGTTGACTTCTCTTTGTGCCACTAGTGCGGCGCTGACCACCTGGTTCGTCACCGCCAAGTACAGCAGCAATGGCTCCTGTGGTCTAGGTGCAACTAATACTGGCGTGGAGGAGAGATACCTCTTCAAATCTTGTAATGCCGCTTCGGCTTCTGGCGTCCACTCCATCGGGCCCGCCTTTTTCAAAATCTTGAAGAAGGGAAGGGCGCGCTCAGCGGACTTGGAAATGAACCTGCTCATGGCGGCAACACAACCAGCAAGCCGACGCACATCCTTGACCCGCTTGGGTGCTTCAATCTGCTCTATAGATTTGATCTTGTCCGGATTGGCCTCTATCCCACGCTGTGATACGAAGAACCCAAGAAGCTTGCCGGACGGGACACCAAAGATGCACTTCTCAGGGTTCAGCTTGAGATTGATCTTGCGTAGGTTTGCAAATGTCTCTTGTAAATCCGGTATGAGGGTTGCCCTGTTCTTGGTTTTGACCACTATATCATCCATATAAGCCTCCATATTTCTATGGAGTTGGGGTTCAAAACCAATCTGGACCGCCCTTGCAAACGTTGAGCCAGCACTCTTCAACCCGAAAGGCATCCATACGAAACAATACGTACCACATGGGGTGATGAATGCTGTCTTCTCTTCATCTTCTCTCGTCATGAAGATCTGGTGGTAGCCGGAGTAGGCATCAAGAAATGACAGCAGGTCACACCCAGCCATGGAGTCAACAATCTGGTCGATGCGCGGCAATGAGAAAGGGTCCTTGGGACAAGCCTTATTGATATCTGTGTAATCGATACACAGCCTCCACTTCCCAGTTGCCTTGCGAACCACCACTGGATTGGCCAACCACGTTGGATGGAGCACTCCTCTTACTAAACCTGCTACTTCCAGTTTCCGGATCTCCTCTGTAATGAACTCTTGCCGTTCCAAAGCTTGCTTCCTGACCTTCTGCATGACGGGCCACGCATGAGGACAGACAACGAGGTGGTGCTCAATCACCTCCCTGGGAACGCCGGGGATGTCGGATGCTTGCCACGCAAACACATCGACATTCGCTCGCAGGAAGGTGACGAGCGCGTCCTCCTAATTGTTGTCAAGGGCGGAGCTTATGGTGAAAGCTCCTCCCGTACCGTCCTCCTTGACGGACACCTTCTTGGTCTCCGACGGCGTGGCCCTGGATTTCTTGTTCCTGCCGGTGGAGCTCTCTAGTACGTCCTCGATGGGAGCACTACACTCCGAAGAGGTGCGCTTACCGGAGTGGGTGCCTGAGGTGTCACCGGTCTTCTTATTCTTCTTCCCTGCCGGGGCTCCAGTGGCAGGAGCAACTGCCTTAGCAGCGGCAGCTGCTGCAACTGCTTCTTGGTAGAGTTGGTCAGCGCAAATCAGCGCATCTTTCTTGTCGGATGGGACGGTGATGATCGTCACAGGCCCTGGCATCTTCAGGGTGTTGTAGGTGTAGTGTGACGCCGCCATGAACTTGGCCAGCGCTGGGCGGCCAAGGATCTCGTTGTAAGGCAAGGGGATTTTGGCAACATCGAACACGATCCTTTCCGTCCTGTAGTTCAGATCACTCCCGAAGGTCACGGGCAGCGTGACCTTCCTTTTTGGTTGACTTCTTCCCGGGTTGACCTCCTGAAACGTGCCCGTTTCTTCGAGGTCTCTGTCGGGAATCTGCAGCTTCTTGATCATGGCAGGCGAGATTAAGTTCAGACCGGCCCCGCCATCGACTAGCATTTTTGTCACCTTGAGGTTGCTTATTGTTGGGGATACCAACAAGGGCAAGCACCTGACCGCAGTGGTGCGATCAGGGTGATCCTCAGTGTCAAAAATGATAGGTGTGCTGGACCACTTCATCGACTTTTGGGCATCAAATGATGGCTCTGCTGCTATAATCTCACGCGCCCACTGTTTAAGCTAGCGGTGAGAGGTATGCAGCGAGGTGCCGCCATCGACGCACATGGCCTCTGTAGCTTTCTGAAACTCTTGGTCACCGGACTCGTCATCCTCTTCGTGATCATCGTCTTCTGGCTTCTTATCGCGGCCCCGGGCGGGTCTCTCTTGCTGTTTATCCTTACCGCGACGGCCCGCCTGGCCGTCATGCTTCTTGCCGGACCCCTCAGCACCATCCTGGTCCTTCTCCTTGTCCCGCCTCTCATATTCAGCCTTTTGCTTTTCAGCAAGCAGCTCAACCTGTCAGTAGTTCTGGAGGTCGTGGCCCTTGGTGCGATGGATCTTGCAGTATTGCTTGCCGGAGTTCCCTCGCTTCTCGGCAGCCGCCAAGGCCCGGTAGGCGACACATCCGGCAATTTCCTTGCCGGGGTCATCTGCCTTGGTTTTCTTGGCGGTGCTGGCGTCATCAGATTCTCGATGGCAAGTACAGCTTTCCCCTTGCGCTTCCTGTTGCGGCGCCGACCTTTCTTCACCGGGGCGGCAATATCCTCATCCGAAGAGTCGGTTTCCACGTCGGCATCTTCGCCGGGGTATTTCCTTTCCTCTTCAGCCCGGGCACTTCTATCAGCAAGAACATAGAGTTCTGCCACATCCTTCACCTTGTTCATTGCCAGCTCTTCACGCATCTTGCGGTTACGCACGTTCTGATGGAACGCGCTGATGATGGCGGCAGGGTAAACATCAGGGATATTGTACTGTACCCGGCTGAACCTCTATATATACTTGGGCAGACTCTCGCCTCCCTTCTGGGGGATGACGTGCAGGTCGCTTGCTTGGCCATGGGCTTGGTGACCTCCAGTAAAGGCGCCAACAAACTCATGGCACAAATCCGACCAGGAGGAAATAGAGTCTACCGGCAAGTACATCAACCATGAGATGGCATTGGGTTTAAGAGCCAATGGAAAGTAATTCGCAAGCACCTTATCATCACGGGCTCCGGCAGCTTGCATCGCGATGGTGTAGATGCTCAGGAACTCCAATGAGTGGGTCTTGCCGTTGTACTTCTCGCCAACGTCAGGCTTGAAAGTGAGGTCAGTGGGCCACTGGAACTGCCGCAGCTCACGGGTAAAAGCCGGACAGCCTACCTCGTAGGGTAGACCTCCAGGGCTCTCCGGTGCCGGGTGGTTCACAGCAGGCCCTGCTCGCCTATCTGACTGGTGGCGCGCTCCGCGCCGGCGCTCGATGGTGGTTCGAGCGTCTTCATGGGCTCGCTCCTGAAGAACTTGACGCTGGTCACAGTGGGTCCGTGGGTCGGATGACGCTATGGAGATGTTGTCGCCCGTGACGTCCCAACGAGTCGACACCCGCGGTACCGGGCGAGGAGAAGGCGAATGCACCGTGGCCGCGGTGCCGCCGGTCCTTCCACCGCTGGTGCGTGGGACTCCATCGGAGCGTCGACCCGGGGGCTCCGCTGGACTTGGTTCGTCCTTGTTGGCGACGGCAAGAAGGCTTCGGATGGTAGCTCTCCATTCATCGAGTTTCCCCGTAGTGGGAGGAAAGTCGAGGAGCAACTGCGCGCGCGCCAGGGCCTCTACTGGCGTCAGTGGCGGCGAAACCTGCATGGATCACGATGCGCTTCGACTTCTGACCATGTCACAAGGAGCTCTATCACGATCCCGCGGTCGCATGCCGTTTTCGCCAGCGCTTCAGCGAGCGGGCAGGTTTTCTATGTCCCGGGAGTGGTACTCGGGGCTCTTCCCGCGGCGATGCCCGGGATCTTCGGTGTGATGACGCCGTTCGTCGCGCACTGCTTGAGAGGAGTGCGCTGTTGGCACCAGCGTGGGAGTCTTGGAGGCCCTTGCGTCGCCTTCGGGCGATGCAGCAGTGAGCTTGGAAGGCCCCGCGCCACCCGCGGAGGGCCTGGCCCCGTCTATGGATTTGGCGGTGTGTGGCCCATTACCAGGCGCACGAACATCGCCGCCTCCCAAACTCCGGCTGCTGGGGCGGTGTTGGTGTTCGCGAGCAGCACCCCGGGTCCTTTCTGCGACCGGTCCGCTGCTCACCCGCGTCGGGACGGGCCGTCCGGCTCCTGGCGGGCCGACCGCCACTGTCGTCTTCTTCTTGGGCGCCATGGTGATGAAGAAGCGCTAGACTAACTGCTAAAGCCGATTCTCACAACTGCACCCCCTACCTGGCGCGCCAAAGATGTCGGTGAGAACGACACCTATGGGATCACAAGAATCCCTACTACGGTTGGCGGGGCGCGGGGTTGAGAGAAGAGCGGAACAAACAGATAGAACACGGTTCGTTTATCCAGGTTCGGGCCGCGAGGATGCGTAAAACCCTACTCCTGCTTTGGTGGATGTATATTTGTGTTCTTGAGCTAGCTATGGGCGTGAGGAGCTCCAAAAAGCCGAATCCCTCTCCTGGTCGCCTCGGGCCTCCTTTTATAGGAAAAAGGGGTTGCCACAGTGGCACACAGGAGGTGGAAAGGGTACAGTGATGCGAGGTTATCCTTCGCATTACATGACAAGGCGCATTTAATGCGTCTGCTTAGGTGTCCTTGCTTTATCGGGGATGGGGGAGAAGTCTGTCCCATCCGTCGCCGCTCCTCCTTGTGTCGACACGCGCCCTGGCCAGCGATGCCCGTGGTTCCATGTAGGCAGGCAGGCAGCTGAGGTGGCGCGGTGATGGGGCCTTCACGAAGATCTGCATGCCGCCACGCAGGTGCCAACCCAGTTGGTTGGGTCGGCAGCTATATGTGAACGGTGGTGGAGACTTGGTCGGCATGGGCTTGATGGTGGCCCTGTAGATGTCCTCGGCAAGGGCCTTGCTGGGGCCCCGGCAAGGGGGTCTTGTCGCGGTGCCTGCTGTCGTCCCCGGCAAGGCGCTTGCCGGGGGTCTCGTGATTTTCCTTGGCTGGGACCCCGCCAAGGATCGTTGTCTTCCAATGCACATCTGATCTTGAATGTCTCTTCACAAAGATCTGCATGCCACCACGGAGGTGTCTCCCGAATCCTCGTCCCATGGTGGGGACAGTGGACTCAAGGGTGACTTGCTCCATAGGCGTGGGGCGAGTTGCCGCGGCAAGAGCCTTGCCGGGGCTGCTAAGGCCGACCCCGGCAAGGATCTTGCCGGGGGAGCCCGCTTCGTCCCTTTGCTCTCTGTGGTTTTGCTTTAGTTACCTTGGGCTTTGGTCTTACCCTGGCTCACCTCCCTTGCCCTGCTCGGTGTGGTTGCGGGCGCGGCTCTGACTGCCCATGCATAGTTATAGGGGTACAAAAAGTGTACCCCTCTTTTTGTACACCCACACCGATGGAGTAGCGCACGGTGGAGGCTGGATGAACAGGAGCCCGTGGAGGCTAGAGGAGGTCGACGGTGGAGATGAACAGTATCCCGTGGAGTCCCGTTTTGCGGTACGCCACACCCCTCCCGATGAACAGGACCCCCGTTTCGACCGTAGGAGGTCCGTTTCGTCCATTTTGCGGTACACCACACCCCTCCCGATCAACAGGACCCCCATTTCGACCTTAGGAGGTCCGTTTCGTCTGTTTTGCGGTACGCCACAGCCCTCCCGATCAACAGGACCCCCGTTTCGACCGTAGGAGGTCTGTTTCCTCCATTTTGCGGTACGCCAGACCCCTCCCGTTGAACACGATCCTGTTTTGAACATGGCCGGTCGAACACAAGGCCGTTTCCTCCGTTTTGCGGTACGCCAGTCCTCGTTTCCATCGCCTGTTCCGTCCAAGCCCTCCCAATGAACACGACCACGCATTCCGTTCCGACCCAGCCGGTTGGCTCCCACACGTTCTGTTACCTCTCGATGAACAGGACGCATTCCTTTGCCTCCCCATGAACACGACGACGATGCTATTTCTCCGTTCCGACCCAGCCATGTCAACGAGCCCTCGCCATACGTATGCGCGAGTAGGCGTTCGAGGCCCCGCCCGTATGTACACATATGTGGCCGTATTTTCTTTCTTGCACCCTGGCCGCTGTACATACGTGTACATGCTACGTGCGCGCCTCTACTACGACACATGCATGCCTCTACATCCACCAGTATATATGTATGTACACGTTCACGACCAGAATGACAACGCTATGTACGCTTTGATCAGGCGGGTCCCGATTGTCAGGCACTTCCTTGCGTGCGAAGATGTAGCTGGTGGGTCCGAGCAGTCAGGGGGGCGAATTGTTTTGTTTTTTGCCCGAACACACTTCCTTGCGTGCGAAGGTGTAGCTGGTGGGTCCCAGCAGTTAGGGGGAAACATTTTTTTCGTGAAATACGGTGGCCCGTCCGGTGGGTCCCCACTGTCAGGTGGAGGAATAATTATTTTGCGCGTAATAAGGAGGCACTTCCTTGCTGCGGCCATGGACCCAGCTGGCAGCATCTCCACGCACAGTACTCTTCCGATGGAAGTCGGTCGTTGACCACATTGACCACGCCGCGCCGAGAGCACCACGGCGGTGGACGATGGCGAGGCCTAGGAAGGGGACGACACGGAGGCAGGGAAGACTCGACAGTTGTTTCGCACGTGGAGGGGAGTACGACTGTACAAGGGTTTACTGGTTCGTCTGCCGTCGCTGGAGAATAACAACAGGTGCGGATGAGTAGATGGTTGGCTAGGCCAGTGATGGGAGTACGGTGGGGTGGTGAGGCCTGCGTGGCAGCACAGCCTGACGCGGGGAGGAGGGAGCAGGCAGTCCCGCCGGCGCTTGTTTGAGCGGCTGGAGCAGGAAGAGTAGAGATTGAAGAAGCACGACGGCCGTTGGATGGACATCCAACAATCAGTGCTTGTGTGTCAACCTTTTTTTAGGAAAGCCTCAAATCTGTGGAAAACAGCATACAACCCATCTGCCATTATTTCTAATAATTTACATCCCATTTGCTAATTCTTAAGGTTTTTTTGGAGCCCATATTCTTTTTGTTAGCATTACAGCCCATATTGTGGCCACGGTTAAAAAATTATACGAAATTTTGCATATTTCGGTGTGGTCCGAACTGTTTTTAATCCCGAAATTTCGACTCACATTCAAACTAATTTTAAAAATAAATGTATATCAATATAAAATCCAACAAATTCTCCATGCATAAAAATTAATGTAATTTGAAATCTTGAAATGAAAAAAAGATATTTGAAACTAATTGCCGGTTTGATGTGTTTTAAAAATGTACATCCCATTTCTCATTACTGATGGGCCATTTTGTCGGCCAGCCGAATGAAAGCTCTCCTTGTCTTGAAAGATTTGCAGCCCAACAGGCCTGACAAAGCGACTTACTTGGCAAATCACCAAAAAACGGGGCTGTGGCCGTGGACCCAGCTGTCAGCCTCTCTATGTACAGTACTCTTCCGATGGAAGTTGTTCCTTGACCACGTTGACCATGCCACGCGGAGAGAACCACGGCGGTAGACGACGGCGAGGCCTAGGAAGGGGACGACACGAAGTCGGGGAAGACGCGACAGTGGAAGCCCGTGCGGAGAGGAGTACGAAGGTTCACTGGTTCGACTGCGGTGTGAGGCTGCCGTCGCCGCAGGGCCTGGCCAGCGGTGCGAATAGTACGGGGCCGTGAGGCCTCTTCGGCAGCACAGCTGGCCATGGGAGGCAGGAGCATGCGGCACGACCGGCGCTGCTTTGGGCGGCTAGAGCAAGAAGGCCAGAGGTTGAAGAAGCACTATGGCCATCGGATGGACATCGTACGGTCACTAGAGCTAGAATCATTCATATTGACTAAGTTGACAAAGCCCTTCATCCCCGTCAACTTAGTAGGCCCACAAGTCAGCCTCCCACCAAGGTGGGTCCCAGCTAGCTGGGGGAGTATTCATTTTTTGTGCGTAATAAGGAGGCACTTCCGGTGGGTCCGAGCTGACAGCGGGGGGGGGGGGGACGTTTTTTTCGTGAAATATAGTGGCCCGTCCGGTGGGTCCCATCAGTCAGGGGGAAACGATTTTTTCACAAAATACTGGTGGCCTGTCCGGTGGGTCCCTGCTGTTAGGTGGATGAATAATTATTTTCCGCGTAATAAGGAGGCACTTCCTTGCGGCTGCCGTGGACCCAGCTGTCAGCCTCTCCACGTACAGTACTCTTCCGATGTAAGTCGGTCATTGACCACATTGACCACGCCGCGCCAAGAGCACCACGGCGGTGGACGACGGCGAGGTCTAGGAAGGGAATGACGCGGAGCCGGGCAAGACGCGGCAGTGGATGCCCACGCGGAGAGGAGTACAAGCGTTCACTGGTTCGGCTGCCGTCGCCGAAGAATAACAGGGGGTGTGGGTGAGTGGAGGGATGGCCTGGCCAATGGTTGGAGTAGTATGGGGGCGGTGAGGCCTCCGCGGTAGCACAGCCGGCCACGGGAGGCAGGAGCAGGCGGCACGACCGGCGCTGCTTTGGGCGGCTGGAGCAAGAAGACCCGAGGTTGAAGAAGCACTATGGCCGTTGGATGGACATCATACAGTCACTGGAGTATTGACTAAGTTGACAAAGACCTCCGTCCCCGTCAACTTAGTAGGCCCACAAGTCAGCCCAACAATATGGTGGGTCCCAGCTAGCAGGGGGTATTCATTTTTTGGGCGTAATAAGGAGGCACTTCCTTGCGTGCGAAGATATAGCTGGTGGGTCTGACCTGTCAGCGGGGGGAACGCTTTTTTCGCCAAATACAGAGGCCCTTCCTGTGGGTCCTAGCTGTCAGGTGGAGGAATCATTATTTTGCGCGTAATAAGGAGGCATGTCCTTGCGTGTGGCCATGGACCCAGCTGTCAGCCTCTCCACGTACAGTCCACTTCCGATGGATGTCGTTCATTGACCAAGTTGACCAGGCCGTGCCGAGAGCACCAGGGCGGTGGACGACGGCAAGGCCTAGGAAGGGAACGACACGAAGCCAGGGAATACTTGGCAGTTGTTTCCCACGCGGAGGAGTACGAGGGTTTACTGGTACGTCTGTCGTCGCGGAGAATGACAACATGTGTGGGTGAGTAGAGGGATGACTAGGCCAGCGATGGGAGTACGATGGGGCCGTGAGGCCTACGCGGCAGCATAGCCGGCCGCGGGAGGAGGGAGCAGGCAGTCCTGCCGGCGCTTGTTTGAGCGGCTGGAGCATGAAGAGCAGAGATTGAAGAAGCACGACAGCCATTGGATGGACATCCAACAGTCAATGCTCTCGTGTATTGACTAAGTTGACAGGGCGTTGCGTGTGCGTCAATCTTTTTATATGAAAGCATACGCGTCAACCTGTAGTAGGCGTACAAGTCAGTCTCAAATCTGTGGAAAACAGCATACAACCCATCTGCCATTATTTCTAATAATGTACAGCCCATTTGCTAATTCTTAAGAATTTTTTTGGAGCCCATCTTATTTTTGTTAGCATTACACCCCATATTGTAGCCACGGTTAAAAAGTATACGAAATTTTGCATATTTCAGTGCGGTTAACTGTTTTTAATCCAGAAATATCGATTCACATTCAAACTATTTTGAAAAATAATTTATATAAATATAAAATCCAAATAATTGTCCACGCATAAAAATCAATGGAATTTAAGATCTTGTAATGAAAAAAAATTGAAACTAATTCCCGGTTTGATGTGTTTTAAAAATGTACAGCCCATTTATGGGCAAACCAAATAAAACTCTCCTCGTCTTGAAAGATTTGCAGCCCAGCAGGGCCGATAAAGCAAGTATGTCTTGTTTGGGTATTTATTTAAAAAAAATAGAACTGGGCTAGCCATTTTCAGCAAGAAAAAAACACAACTGGGCTCATGATGTGGTAAACATAAATAAAACCCTGGCTAGACGGGCCACAGCCCCGAACAACCCCGTTGTTACCCTGATCCGTCGCTAAAACTAGTATAAATAACAACTGCTTGTTCCTAAAAAAACTGCGCGACTTGCTGGGTCCCTGGTGTCAGCCGCTCGTAGTGTAATTCTCTCGTTTATTGACTACGTTGACAATGGCGTGAGCCCCAGATGTCCAACCATTAGGAGGAACCATATTTTTCGGCTTGTACTATAGAGGCACTTGCTTGCATACTGCCATGACGCTGGTGGGTCCCTACTGTCATCCTCTCCACGTACAGTCATTTCCTTGTTCCTCTCGGTTGTTGACGACGTTGGCAACGCAAGAGGGCGGCGCACCGCGCACGGTGAGCGAACCAAGGCGGCAAGGCGGAGGACGATGGCGAGGCCTCGGACGGAATGAACAGGAGCCATTGAAGATGCGTCGGTCCAGTCGCAGGCGGAGGGGAGTACGAGGGTTGACTGGTTCGGGCGCGGGTGCGTGTTGGGGCTGACGTCGCCGGAGAATAACAAGACGTGTGGGGGAATAGAGGGAGGGACTAGCCAACGTTGGACGGTACGTATGGTACGGTAGGGCGGCGGAGGCGCAACCTGCCATGGGAGGCGGGAGTAGGCGGAGCCGACGGGGTGGTTTGGTTTGGGCAGCTGGAGGAAGAAGACAAGAGATAGAAGATACACGATAGATGTTGGATGTCAATCCAACGGCTGGTAGGCAGAATCGTTTGTTGATTGGCTAGTAAGTCGACACCACCTTGGATAGGCTATTTCCTCGCGGGTCCCAAATGTCAGAATCCAAATCTGTCATGGTCATGCAGCCTTTCCTATGAAAATTTATAGCCCATTTAATGTGCTAGTTCGAAATAAGTTTGTGGGTGCTGGTGGGGGCTAATCACTTGGCTTCTGTAATGCACAGTGAGCTCAAGCAGCCGGCGAGAGTGATGTTATTTCCCTTGGTTGGGATTTGTTACAATATTTCACTCTAAATTAAACGAATGGCAAGCCACTTGCCTTGTTTCAAAGAAAATATGACAGTCACAGCCGAGTTGAAAAGGGCAGGAACATCTAACTCCAGCTTACAAACTGTACAAAAGCATGAGAGTTAATTGTTCATCAGGTTTACAAAAAAACCAGATTGAAAAGGGCAACAACATCTAACTCCAGCACTGTTTTCGGCAGTCACAGTCAAATGGGTCGGTCAGGTCCATAGAATGAACATCCTGGGTCGTAAAATTTACTGGACTATGACCACAATATGTTGTAAATAAAAGCCCGACACGTTCAGAAGCTCTTTTGCCCACCTGAAACTCCTTTTTTTTCTCTTTGACATACCCATCCATCAAAACCATGCTGCTGATAAACTTAAGCCTGATGGACAATAGTAACCTCGCATTCAGCAGGAAGAATGTGACAAATATTGTGTTTGCACGGTTGGCTACATATCGTTCTAGCGTTATTGTCTTCAATCGAATCTCATGAGAAGTGAGAAAATCCCGATGCTTACGAATCCACCGATTGGTTATAACTTTCTTACCCCGTCCTGTTGCCTAAATAGACATGAAGATTAAAAACAGTTAAGGTCTAAAAGAAGAGTGTCGAAATAGCAATAGCTGAACGGTTAATTCTACTCCCTCCGTAAACTAATGTAAGAGCGTTTAGATCACTAAAATAGTGATCTAAACACTCTTATATTAGTTTACGGAGGTAGTAGTACACTATATGCGGGCTTCCAATGTGCGTGAAATTATCACCTTTATATACAACTTCTCCAGACATGGAAAGCATTGCAGCAAGCCAATAATCTTGTTCAGATCAAAACTATTCATTTGGATATATAAGATCTTGACAGAATCCAGCACCATTGATAGGCCATCCATGGAGAAACTCTTCATTGAGCATAGAACATAATATTAGTACAAAATGTGTACTCCAAGATGATATATAAATTATGCGCAGAAATTTAAAATGCAGCTTATGGTTACAAGTGTAGATGATAATATAAAGTACCTGAAGAACTGTGGAGCCAAACACCATATTGAAATGAGCACAAAGATCATGTATTACACCCAAGGTCTCCAATTTAGGCGTAGAGAGGACGGTTATTTGCAACAGTGAATAACTAGAATCAAGGATCAACCTTTGAAGTGAAGGGGCATCTTGGATGATGAGCTGCCTTCCGTCAAAAGAAATTCCAATTCTTACAAGGTTAGGCGACTTTATTTGGAGACAACCGATTCTAACTGTGAAAACAAGCACCAAGCACTCCAGCATAGGGCAACTGGAGTGGATGATGCTGTGCAATGAGGCCTCCGATATACGAACCCGCACAAGTGAAAGTTTCTTGAGAAATGGGTGTCGAAGGTTTACTACCGCATTGTCTGGTAGGTAGCACAGCGCAAAGGTGGCGGTGTGGAGAGAGGACGAAAACCGCGAGATGGACATCGGTGCTGAGGGCACAAGTTCATGGCGTTCGGTATGTGGTATGTGATTTCCAGGGGAATAGTAGAACTCAAGCAGCTGTAGTTCTGTGAATTCAGGGGATTTCAGCCAGGCGTCCACCGTGCAGGGCATGGTATGCTTGCTCAGGTAGCATGACGGGATGCAGCGGCTTTTAACGGAGCCCTAGTGGGAGGAGATGATGGCTATGGGGATTTCAAAATCATTGAAGGGAGATAGCTGACGACAGTCGAGATTAAGGGGCACGGTGCGCCATAGAGGGCGCCACCGAATTGTGGAACACTCACATTAAACTCGTCTTCATAAAAAACTTGAAAAGCATAAGTTAAGCAATTTTATACATCTCAATGATTCATAGAACATAACAAACATATACTTTCACAGCAAAAGACAAAGTTGTGAGAAGGTTTACAAATCAGGAAAAAACGAGCAAGGCTTCTCTGAGCAAAGGGCCTCGCGGCAAGGCTTCTCTACGCACACGCAATCTTTGGGCCCTCTCGGTAATGCACATCACTATAAGCCTCGCAAGCATTGTGACTAATGAGTTAGTTGCGAGATATTGTATTATGGAACGAGTAAAGAGACTTGTCGGTAACGAGATTGAACTAGGTATTGAGATACCAACGATCGAATCTCGGGCAAGTAACATACCGATGACAAAGGAACAACGTATGTTGTTATGCCGTTTGACCGATAAAGATCTTCGTAGAATATGTGGGAGCCAATATGAGCAACCAGGTTCCGCTATTGGTTATTGGCCGAAGACGTGTCTCGATCATGTCTACATAGTTCTCGAACCCGTAGGGTCCGCACACTTAAAGTTTCGATGACAGTTATATTATGAGTTTATGAGTTTTGATGTACCGAAGGTAGTTCGGAGTCCCGGATGAGATCGGGGATATGACGAGGAGTCTCAAAATAATCGAGACGTAAAGATTGATATATTGGACGACTATATTCGGACATCAGAAAGGTTCCGAGTGATTCGGGTATTTATCGGATACCGGAGAGTTACGAGAATTCGCCGGGGAGTATATGGGCCTTATTGGGCCATACGGGAATAAAGGAGAGAGGCCAAAAGGAAGGAGGCGTGCACCCCCCCTCTGGTCCGAATTGGACAAGGGGTGCAGCCCCCTTTTCCTTCTTCCTCTCTCCATCTTTCCTTCTCTCCTACTCCAACAAGGGAAGGAGGAGTCCTACTCCCAATGGGAGTAGGACTACCCCCTTGGCGCGCCCTCCTCCTAGGCCGGCCACCTCCCCCCTTGCTCCTTTATATACGGGGGCAGGGGGGCACCTCTAGACACAACAATTGATCCCTTGGATCTCTTAGCCGTGTGCGGTGCCCCCCTCCACCATAGTCCACCTCGATAATATCATAGCGGTGCTTAGGCGAAGCCCTGCATCGGTAGAACATCATCATCGTCACCACGTTGTTGTGCTGACGGAACTCTCCCTCAAAGCTCGGCTAGATCGGAGTTCGAGGGACGTCATCGAGCTGAGCGTGTGCTGAACTGGGAGGTGCCGTGCGTTCGGTACTTGGATCGGTCGGATCGTGAAGACGTACGACTACATCAACCGCGTTGTGCTAACGCTTCCGCTTTCGGTCTACGAGGGTACGTGGACACACTCTCCCCTCTCGTTGCTATGCATCACCATGATCTTGCGTGTGCGTAGGAAATTTTTGAAATTACTACATTCCCCAACAGTGGCATCCGAGCCTGGTTTTATGTGTAGATGTCATATGCACGAGTAGAACACAAGTGAGTTGTGGGCGATATAAGTCATACTGCATACCAGCATGTCATACTTTGGTTCGGCGGTATTGTGAGATGAAGCGGCCCGGACCGACATTACGCGTACGATTATGCGAGACTGGTTTCACCGTTGTGAGCACTCATTGCTTAAAGGTGACTGGCGGGTGTCTGTCTCTCTCACTTTAGTTGAACCGAGATTGGCTACGCCCGGTCCTTGTGAAGGTTAAAACAGCACCAACTTGACAAACTATCGTTGTGGTTTTGATGCGTAGGTAAGAATGGTTCTTGCTAAGCCCGTAGCAGCCACGTAAAACTTGTAACAACAAAGTAGAGGATGTCTAACTTGTTTTTGCAGGGCATGTTGTGATGTGATATGGTCAAGACATGATGCTATATTTTATTGTATGAGATGATCATGTTTTGTAACCAAGTTATCGGCAACTGGCAGGAGCCATATGGTTGTCGCTTTATTGTATGCAATGCAATCGCCCTGTAATGCTTTACTTTATCACTAAGCGGTAGCGATAGTCGTAGAAACATAAGATTGGCGAGACGACAACGATGCTACGATGGAGATCCAAGGTGTCACGCCAGTGACGATGGTGATCATGACGGTGCTTCGGAGATGGAGATCACAAGCACAAGATGATGATGGCCATATCATATCACTTATATTGATTGCATGTGATGTTTATCTTTTATGCATCTTATCTTGCTTTGATTGATGGTAGCATTATAAGATGATCTCTCACTAAATTATCAAGGTATAAGTGTTCTCCCTGAGTATGCACCGTTGCGAAAGTTCTTCGTGCTGAGACACCATGTGATGATCGGGTGTGATAGGCTCTACGTTCAAATACAACGGGTGCAAAATAGTTGCACACGCGGAATACTCAGGTTAAACTTGACGAGCCTAGCATATAACAGATATGGCCTCGGAACATGAAGACCGAAAGGTCAAGAGTGAATCATATAGTAGATTTGATCAACATAGTGATGTTCACCATTGAAACTACTCCATCTCACGTGATGATCGGACATGGTTTAGTTGATTTGGATCACGTGATCAATTAGAGGATTAGAGGGATGTCTATCTAAGTGGGAGTTCTTAAGTAATATGATTAATTGAACTTTAATTTATCATGAACTTAGTCCTGATAGTATTAGCATATCTATGTTGTAGATCAATAGCTCGCGTTGTTGCTTCCTGTTTTATTTTTTGATATGTTCCTAGAGAAAAACTATGTTGAAAAATGTTAGTAGCAATGATGCGGATTGGATCCGTGATCTGAGGATTGTCCTCATTGCTGCACAGAAGAATTATGTCCTTGATGCACCGCTAGGTGACAGACCTATTGCAGGAGCAGATGCAGACGTTATGAACGTTTGGCTAGCTCAATATGATGACTACTTGATAGTTTAGTGCACCATGCTTAACGCCTTAGAATCGTGACTTCAAAGATGTTTTGAACGTCATGGACCATATGAGATGTTCCAGGAGTTGAAGTTAATATTTCAAGCAAATACCCGAGTTGAGAGATATGAAGTCTCCAACAAGTTCTATAGCTAAAAGATGGAGGAGAATAGCTCAAGCAGTGAGCATGTGCTCAGATTGTCTGGGTACTACAATCGCTTGAATCAAGTGGGAGTTAATCTTCCAGATAAAATAGTGATTGACAGAATTCTCTAGCCACCATCACCAAGTTAGTAGAACTTCGTGATGAACTATAATATGCGAGGGATAATGGAAAAATTCCCAAGCTCTTCGCGATGCTGAAATCGGCGAAGGTAGAAATCAAGAAAAGAATCAAGTGTTGATGGTTGACAGGACCACTAGTTTCAAGTAAAAGGGCAAAGGGAAAGAAAGGGAACTTAAGGAAGAATAGCAAGCAAGTTTCTACTCCAATGAAGAAACCCAAAGCTAGACCCAAGCCTGAAACTGAGTGCTTCTACTGCAAAAGGACTGGTCACTGGAAGCGGAACTGCCCCAAGTATTTGGTGGGTAAGAAGGATGGCAAAGTGAACAAAGCTATATTTGATATACAGGTTATTGATGTGTATCTTACTAGTGTTTATAGTAGCCCCTGGGTATTTGATACTTGTTCCGTTCCTAAAAACTAGTAACTCGAAACAGGAGTTACAGAATAAACATAGACTAGTTGAGGGTGAGGTGACGATGTGTGTTGGAAGTAGTTCCAAGATTGATATGATAATCATCGCACACTCCCTATACTTTCAGGATTAGTGTTGAACCTAAATAAGTGTTATTTGGTGTTTGCGTTGAGCATGAATATGATTTGATCATGTTTATTGCAATACGGTTATTCATGTAAGTTAGAGAATAGTTGTTGATCTGTTTGCATGAATAAAACCTTCTATGGTCATACTATTGGGGAACGTAGCAGAAATTCAAAATTTTCCTATGTATCACCAAGATTTATCTATGGAGAAACCAGCAACGAGGGGAAGGAGAGTGCATCTACATACCCTTGTAGATCGCTATGCGGAAGCGTTCAAGTGAACGGGGTTGATGGAGTCGTACTCGTCGTGATCCAAATCACCGGAGATCCTAGTGCCGAACGGACGGCACCTCCGCGTTCAACACACGTACATCCCGACGACGTCTACCATGACTTCATCCAGCAAGGAGAGAGGGAGAGGTTGAGGAAGACTCCATCCAGCAGCAGCACAACGACGTGGTGGTGGTGGAGGAGCGTGGCAATCCTGCAGGGCTTCGCCAAGCACCACGGGAGAGGAGAAGGACTTGGGAGAGGGGAGGGCTGCACCAGAACATTGGTATGGCTGCCCTCCCACCCCCACATATATATAGGGGCAAGGGAGAGGGGGGAGGGGGGGAGGCGCAGCCTTGGCCCTTCCTCCAAGGAAGGGTACGGCTAGGAGGAGTCCCTCCTCCCCAAGGCACCTCGGAGGTGCCTTCCCCCTTTAGGACTCTTTCTTTCCTTATCCTTTGGCGCATGGGCCTCTTGGGGCTGGTGCCCTTGGTCCATATAGGCCAAGGTGCACACCCCTACAGCCCATGTGGCCCCCCCGGGGCAGGTGGCCCCACCCGATGGACCCCCGGGACCCTTCCGGTGGTCCCTGTACAATACCGGTGACCCCAAAACTTGTCCGGTGACCAAAACAGGACTTCCCATATATAAATCTTTACCTCCAGACCATTCCGAAACTCCTCGTGACGTCCGGGATCTCATCCGGGACTCCGAACAACATTCAGTAACCACATACAAGCTTCCTTTATAACCCTAGAGTCATCGAACCTTAAGTGTGTAGTCCCTACAGGTTCGGGAACCATGCAGACATGACCGAGACGTTCTCCGGTCAATAACCAACAGCGGGATCTGGATACCCATGTTGGCTCCCACATGCTCCACGATGATCTCATCGGATGAACCACGATGTCAAGGACTTAATCAATCCCGTATACAATTCCCTTTGTCTATCGGTACGATACTTGCCCGAGATTCGATCGTCGGTATCCCGATACGTTGTTCAATCTCGTTACCGGCAAGTCTCTTTACTCGTTCCGTAACACATCATCCCGTGATCAACTCCTTGATCACATTGTGCACATTATGATGATGTCCTACCGAGTGGGCCCAGAGATACCTCTCCGTCACACGGAGTGACAAATCCCAGTCTCGATTCGTGCCAACCCAACAGACACTTTCGGAGATACCCGTAGTGTACCTTTATAGCCACCCAGTTACGTTGTGACTTTTGGCACCCCCAAAGCACTCCTACGGTATCCGGGAGTTGCACAATCTCATGGTCTAAGGAAATGATACTTGACATTAGAAAAGCTTTAGCATACGAACTACACGATCTAGTGCTATGCTTAGGATTGGGTCTTGTCCATAACATCATTCTCCTAATGATGTGATCCCGTTATCAACGACATCCAATGTCCATGGTTAGGAAACCATAACCATCTATTGATCAACGAGCTAGTCAACTAGAGGCTTACTAGGGACATGGTGTTGTCTATGTATCCACACATGTATCTGAGTTTCCTATCAATACAATTATAGCATGGATAATAAACGATTATCATGAACAAGGAAATATAATAATAACCAATTTATTATTGCCTCTAGGGCATAATTCCAATAGTCTCCCACTTGCACTAGAGTCAATAATCCAGGTCACATCGATATGTGATTAACACTCAAGGTCACATCCCCATGTGACTAACACCCAAAGAGTTCTGGGTTTGATCATGTTATGCTTGTGAGAGAGGTTATAGTCAACGGGCCTGAAACATACAGATCCGTATGTACTTCGCAAATTTCTATGTCATCTCCTAGATGCAGCTACCACGTTCTATTTGGAGCTTTTCCAAATAATTGTTCTACTATACGAATCCAGTTTACTACTCAGAATAATCTGGATTAGTGTCAAAGTTTGCATCGGCGTAACCCTTTACGACAAACTCTTTTACCACCTCCATAATCGAGAAAATTCCTTAGTCCACTAGTTACTAAGGATAACTTTGACCGCTGTCCTATGATCCATTCTTGGATCACTCTTGTACCCCTTGACTGACTCATGGCAAGGCACACTTCAGGTGCGGTACACAGCATAGCATACTGTAGAGCCTATGTCTTAAGCATAGGGGACGACCTTCGTCCTTTCTCTCTATTCTGCCGTGGTCGAGCTTTAAGTCTTAACTTCATACCTTAAAACTCAGGAAAGAACTCCTTCTTTGACTGATCCATCTTGAAATCTTTCAAGATCATGTCAAGGTATGTGCTCATTTGAAAGTACTATTAAGCGTTTTGATCTATCCTCATAGATCTTAATGCTCAATACTCAAGTAGCCTAATTCAGGTTTTCCATTGAAAAACATTTTTCAAGTAACTCTGCATGCTTTCCAGAAATTCTACATCATTTCTGATCCATAATATGTCAACAACATATACTCATCAGAAATTCTATAGTGCTCCCACTCACTTCTTTGGATATACAAGTTTCTCATAAACTTTGTATACACCCAAAATCTTTGATCATCTCATCAAAGCATACATTCCAACTCCGAGATGCTTACTCCAGTCCTTAGAAGGATAGCTGGAGCTTTGCATACTTATTAACTTCTTTCAGAATTGACAAAACCTTCCGGTTGTATCACATACAACCTTTCCTCAATAAAATCGTCGAGGAAACAATGTTTTGACATCCTATCCGCAAGATTTCATAAATAATGCAGTAATCGCTAATATAATTCCAACAGACTCTTAGCATCGCTACGAGTGAGAAAGTCTCATCGCAGTCAACTCCTTGAACTTGTCGGGAAACATCTTAACGACAAGTCGAGCTTTCTTAATGGTGATACTTGCCATCATTGTCCGTCTTCCTTTTAAAATCCATCTGTACTCAACAGCCTTACGACCATCGAGCCGTTCTGCCAAAGTCTACACTTTGTTTTCATACATGGATCCTCTCTCGGATTTTATGGCCTCAAGCCATTTATCGGAATCCGGGCCCACCATCGCTTCTCCATAGCTCGTAGGTTTATTGTTTTCTAGCAACATAACTTCCAAGACAGGATTACGTACCACTCTGAAGTAGCACGCATCCTTGTCATCCCACGAGGTTTGGTAGTGACTTGATCTGAAGTTTCATGATCACTATCATAAGCTTCCACTTCAATTGGTGTAGGTGCCACAGGAACAACTCCATGTGCCCTGTCACACACTAGTTGAAGAGACGGTTCAATAACCTCATCAAGTCTCCACCATCCTCCCACTCAATTCTTTAGAGAGAAACTTTTCCTTGAGAAAGGACCCGATTCTAGAAACAATCCCTTATTGCTTTCGGATCTGAGACAGGAGGTATACCCAACTGTTTTGGGTGTCCTATCAAGATGCATTTATCTGCTTTGGGTTCGAGCTTATCAGCCTGAAACTTTTTCACATAAGCGTCGCAGCCCCAAACTTTTAAGAAATGACAGCTTAGGTTTCTCTAAACCATAGTTCATACGGTGTCATCTCATCGGAATTACGTGGTGCCCCCTTTAAAGTGAATGTGGTTTTCTCTAATGCCTAACCCATAAATTATTGTGGTAATTCGATAAGAGACATCATGGTATGCATCATATCCAATAGGGTGCAGTTATGATGTTCGGACACACCATCACACTATGGTGTTCCAGGCTGTATTAGTTGTGAAACAATTTCCACAATGTCTTAATTCTGTGCCAAACTCGTAATTCAGATATTCATCTCTATCATATCATAGATACTTTATCCTCTTGTCACGACGATCTTTCAACTTCACCCTGAAATTACTTGAACCTTTCAATAATTCAGACTCGTGATTCATCAAGTAAATATACTCAACATCTACTCAAATCATCTGTGAAGTAAGAACATAACGATATTCACTACATGCCTCAGCACTCATTGGACTGCACACATCAAAATGTATTACTTCCAACAAGTTGCTTTCTAGTTCCATTTTACTGAAAAACGAGGCTTCTAGTCATCTTGCCCATGTGGTATGATTTGCATGTCTCAAGTGATTCAAAATCAAGTGAGTCCAAACGATCCATTTGCATGGAGTTTCTTCATGCATATACACCAATAGACATGGTTCGCATGTCTCAAACTTTTCAAAAACGAGTGAGCCCAAAGATCCATCAACATGGAGCTTCTTCATGCGTTTTATACCGATATGACTTACGTGGTAGTGACACAAGTAGGTGGTACTATCATTACTTATCTTTTATCTTTTGGCATGAACATGTGTATCACTACGATCGAGATTCAATAAACCATTCATTTTAGGCGTAAGACCATTGAAGGTATTATTCAAATAAACAGAGTAACGATTATTCTCCTTAAATGAATAACCGTATTGCGATAGTCATAATCCAATCATGTCTATGCTCAACGCAAACACCAAATAACCATTATTTAGGTTTAACACCAATCTCGATGGTAGAGGGAGCGTGCGATGCTTGATCATATCAACATTGGAAACACTTCCAACACATATCGTCAGCTCACCTTTAGCTAGTCTCCGTTTATTCCGTAGCCTTTTGTTTCGAGTTACTAACACTTAGCAACCGAACCGGTATCTAATACCCTGGTGCTACTAGGAGTACTAGTAAAGTACACATCAACACAATGTATATCCAATATACTTCTATCGACCTTGCCAGCCTTCTAATCTACCAAGTATCTAGGGTAACTCTGCTCCAGTGGCTGTTCCCCTTATTACAGAAGCACTTAGTCTCGGACTTGGGTTCAACTTTGGGTTTCTTCATTAGAGCAGCAGCTAAATTGCCGTTTCATGAAGTATCCCTTCTTGCCCTTGCCCATCTTGAAACTACTGGTTTCACCAACCATCAACAATTGATGCTCCTTCTTGATTTCTACTTTTGTGGTGTCAAACATCGCGAATATCTCAAGGATCATCATATATGTCCCTGATATATTATAGTTCATCACGAAGCTCTAGCAGCTTGGTGGTAATGACTTTGGAGAAACATCACTATCTCATCTAGAAGATCAACTCCCACTCGATTCAAATGATTGCTGTACTCAGACAATCTGAGCACAAGCTCAACAATTGAGCTTTTGTCCCTTAGTTTGCAGGCTAAGAAAATCGTCGGAGGTCTTATACCTCTTGACGTGGGCACGAGCCTGAAATCCCAATTTCAGCCCTCAAAACATCTCATATGTTTCGCGACATTTCAAAAACCATCTTCAATGCCTCAACTCTAAACCGTTTAACTGAACTATCACATAGTTATCAAAACGTGTATGTCAGATGTTCGCAACATCCATAGACGACGTTCGAGGTTCATCACACTAAGCGGTGCATTAAGGACATAAGCCTTCTATGAAGAAATGAGGAAAATCCTCAGTTTACGGACCTAGTCCGTATAATTGCTACTATCAACTTTCAACTAAATTTTCTCTAGGAACATATCTAAACAGTAGAACTAAAGCGCGAGCTACGACATAATTTGCAAAATCCTTTTTGACTATGTTCAGGATAAACAAGTTCATCTTATGAACTCCCACTCAGATAGATATCCCTCTAGTCATCTAAGTGATTACATGATCCGAGTCAACTAGGCCGTGTCCGATCATCACATGAGACGGACTAGTCAACATCGGTGAACATCTTTGTGTTGATCGTATCTACCATACGACTCATGCTCGACATTTCGGTCTTCTATGTTCCGAGGCCATGTCTGTACACATGCTAGGCTCGTCAAGTCATCCTAAGTGTTTGCATGTGTAAATCTATCTTACACCCGTTGTATGTGAACGTAAGAATCTAACACCCGATCATCACGTGGTGCTTCGAAACAACGAACTGTCGCAACGGTACACAGTTAGGGGGAACACTTTCTTGAAATTTTAATGAGGGATCATCTTATTTACTACCGTCGTTCTAAGCAAATAAGATGTATAAACATGATAAACATCACATGCAATCAAATAGTGACATGATATGGCCAATATCATATTGCTCCTTTTGATCTCCATCTTCGGGGCTCCATGATCATCATCGTCACCAGCATGACACCATGATCTCCATCATCATGATCTCCATCATCGTGTCTTCATGAAGTTGTCACATCATCTATTACTTCTACTACTATGGCTAACGCTTTAGCAATAAAGTAAAGTAATTACATGACGTTTATGTTGACACGCAGAGTCATAAATAAATAAAGACAACTCTTGTGGCTCCTGCCGGTTGTCATATTCATCGACATGCAAGTCGTGATTCCTATTACAAGAACATGATCATCTCATACATCACATATATCATTCATCACATCCTTTGGCCATATCACATCACATAGCATACCCTGCAAAAACAAGTTAGACGTCCTCTAATTGTTGTTTGCATGTTTTACGTGGCTGTTATGGGTTTCTAGCAAGAACGTTTCTTACCTACGCAAAACCACAACGTGATATTCCAATTGCTATTTACCCTTCATAAGGACCCTTTTGATCGAATCTGTTCCGACTAAAGTGGGAGAGACAGACACCCGCCAGCCTCCTTATGCAACTAGTGCATGTCAGTCGGTGGAACCGGTCTCACGTAAGCGTACGTGTAAGGTTGGTCCGGGCCGCTTCATCCCACGATGCCATCGAAACAAGATTGGACTAGTAACGGTAAGCATATTGAACAATATCAACGCCCACAACTACTTTGTGTTCTACTCGTGCATCGAATCTATGCAATAGACCTAGCTCATGATGCCACTGTTGGGGAACGTAGCAGAAATTCAAAATTTTCCTACGTATCACCAAGATCTATCTATGGAGAAACCAGCAACGAGGGGAAGGAGAGTGCATCTACATACCCTTGTAGATTGCTATGCGGAACCGTTCAAGTGAACGGGGTTGATGGAATCGTACTCGTCGTGATCCAAATCACCGGAGATCCTAGTGCCGAACGGACGGCACCTCCACGTTCTACACACGTACAGCCCAACGACGTCTCCCATGACTTGATCCAGCAAGGAGAGAGGGAGAGGTTGAGGAAGACTCCATCCAGCAGCAGCACAATGGCGTGGTGGTGGTGGAGGAGCGTGGCAATCCTGCAGGGCTTCGCCAAGCACCACGGGAGAGGAGAAGGACTTGGGAGAGGGGAGGGCTGCACCAGAACATTGGTATGGCTGCCCTCCCACCCCCACATATATATAGGGGCAAAGGAGAGGGGGGAGGCGTAGCCTTGGCCCTTCCTCCAAGGAAGGGTGCGGCTAGGAGGAGTCCCTCCTCCCCAAGGCACCTCGGAGGTGCCTTCCCCCTTTAGGACTCTTTCTTTCCTTATCCTTTGGCGCATGGGCCTCTTGGGGCTGGTGCCCTTGGCACATATAGGCCAAGGTGCACACCCCTACAGCCCATGTGGCCCCCCCGGGGCAGGTGGCCTCACCCGGTGGACCCCCGGGACCCTTCCGGTGGTCCCGGTACAATACCTGTGACCCCGAAACTTGTCCGGTGACCAAAACAGGACTTCCCATATATAAATCTTTACCTCCAGACCATTCCGGAACTCCTCGTGACATCCGGGATCTCATCCGGGACTCCGAACAACATTCGGTAACCACATACAAGCTTCCTTTATAACCCTAGCGTCATCGAACCTTAAGTGTGTAGACCCTACGGGTTCGGGAACCATGCAGACATGACCGAGACGTTCTCCGGTCAATAACCAACAGCGGGATCTGGATACCCATGTTGGCTCCCACATGCTCCACGATGATCTCATCGGATGAACCACGATGTCAAGGACTTAATCAATCCCGTATACAATTCCCTTTGTCTATCGGTACGATACTTGCCCGAGATTCGATCGTCGGTATCCCGATACCTTGTTCAATCTCGTTACCGGCAAGTCTCTTTACTCATTCCGTAACACATCATCACGTGATCAACTCCTTGATCACATTGTGCACATTATGATGATGTCCTACCGAGTGGGCCCAGAGATACCTCTCCGTCACACGGAGTGACAAATCCCAGTCTCGATTCGTGCCAACCCAACAGACACTTTCGGAAATACACGTAGTGTACCTTTATAGCCACCCAGTTACGTTGTGACGTTTGGCACACCCAAAGCACTCCTACGGTATTCGGGAGTTGCACAATCTCATGGTCTAAGGAAATGATACTTGACATTAGAAAAGCTTTAGCATACGAACTACACGATCTAGTGCTATGCTTAGGATTGGGTCTTGTCCATCACATCATTCTCCTAATGATGTGATCCCGTTATCAATGACATCCAATGTCCATGGTTAGGAAACCGTAACCATCTATTGATCAACGAGCTAGTCAACTAGAGGCTTACTAGGGACATGGTGTTGTCTATGTATCCACACATGTATCTGAGTTTCCTATCAATACAATTATAGCATGGATAATAAACGATTATCATGAACAAGGAAATATAATAATAACCAATTTATTATTGCCTCTAGGGCATATTTCCAATAGTCTCCCACTTGCACTAGAGTCAATAATCCAGTTCACATCGATATGTGATTAACACTCAAGGTCACATCCCCATGTGACTAACACCCAAAGAGTTCTGGGTTTGATCATGTTATGCTTGTGAGAGAGGTTATAGTCAACGGGTCTGAAACATTCAGATCCGTATGTACTTCGCAAATTTCTATGTCATCTCCTAGATGCAGCTACCACGTTCTATTTGGAGCTTTTCCAAATAATTGTTCTACTATACGAATCCAGTTTACTACTCAGAATAATCTGGATTAGTGTTAAAGTTTGCATCGGCGTAACCCTTTACGACGAACTCTTTTACCACCTCCATAATCGAGAAAATTCCTTAGTCCACTAGTTACTAAGGATAACTTTGACCGCTGTCCTATGATCCATTCTTGGATCACTCTTGTACCCCTTGACTGACTCATGGCAAGGCACACTTCAGGTGCGGTACACAGCATAGCATACTGTAGAGCCTATGTCTTAAGCATAGGGGACGACCTTCGTCCTTTCTCTCTATTCTGCCGTGGTCGAGCTTTAAGTCTTAACTTCATACCTTACAACTCAGGAAAGAACTCCTTCTTTGACTGATCCATCTTGAACTCTTTCAAGATCATGTCAAGGTATGTGCTCATTTGAAAGTACTATTAAGCGTTTTGATCTATCCTCATAGATCTTAATGCTCAATACTCAAGTAGCCTAATTCAGGTTTTCCATTGAAAAACATTTTTCAAGTAACTCTGCATGCTTTCCAGAAATTCTACATCATTTCTGATCCATAATATGTCAACAACATATACTCATCAGAAATTCTATAGTGCTCCCACTCACTTCTTTGGAAATACAAGTTTCTCATAAACTTTGTATACACCCAAAATCTTTGATCATCTCATCAAAGCATACATTCCAACTCCGAGATGCTTACTCCAGTCCTTAGAAGGATAGCTGGAGCTTTGCATACTTATTAACTTCTTTCAGAATTGACAAAACCTTCCGGTTGTATCACATACAACCTTTCCTCAATAAAATCGTCGAGGAAACAATGTTTTGACATCCTATCTGCAAGATTTCATAAATAATGCAGTAATCGCTAATATAATTCCAACAGACTCTTAGCATCGCTACGAGTGAGAAAGTCTCATCGCAGTCAACTCCTTGAACTTGTCGGGAAACATCTTAACGACAAGTCGAGCTTTCTTAATGGTGATACTTGCCATCATTGTCCGTCTTCCTTTTAAAATCCATCTGTACTCAACAGCCTTACGACCATCGAGCCGTTCTGCCAAAGTCTACACTTTGTTTTCATACATGGATCCTCTCTCGGATTTTATGGCCTCAAGCCATTTATCAGAATCCGGGCCCACCATCGCTTCTCCATAGCTCGTAGGTTTATTGTTTTCTAGCAACATAACTTCCAAGATAGGATTACGTACCACTCTGAAGTAGCACGCATCCTTGTCATCCCACGAGGTTTGGTAGTGACTTGATCTGAAGTTTCATGATCACTATCATAAGCTTCCACTTCAATTGGTGTAGGTGCCACAGGAACAACTCCATGTGCCCTGTCACACACTAGTTGAAGAGACGGTTCAATAACCTCATCAAGTCTCCACCATCCTCCCACTCAATTCTTTAGAGAGAAACTTTTCCTTGAGAAAGGACCCGATTCTAGAAACAATCCCTTATTGCTTTCGGATCTGAGACAGGAGGTATACCCAACTGTTTTGGGTGTCCTATCAAGATGCATTTATCCGCTTTGGGTTCGAGCTTATCAGCCTGAAACTTTTTCACATAAGCGTCGCAGCCCCAAACTTTTAAGAAATGACAGCTTAGGTTTCTCTAAACCATAGTTCATACGGTGTCATCTCATCGGAATTACGTGGTGCCCCCTTTAAAGTGAATGTGGTTTTCTCTAATGCCTAACCCATAAATTATTGTGGTAATTCGATAAGAGACATCATGGTATGCATCATATCCAATAGGGTGCAGTTATGATGTTCGGACACACCATCACACTATGGTGTTCCAGGCTGTATTAGTTGTGAAACAATTTCCACAATGTCTTAATTCTGTGCCAAACTCGTAATTCAGATATTCATCTCTATGATCATATCATAGATACTTTATCCTCTTGTCACGACGATCTTTCAACTTCACCCTGAAATTACTTGAACCTTTCAATAATTCAGACTCGTGATTCATCAAGTAAATATACTCAACATCTACTCAAATCATCTATGAAGTAAGAACATAACGATATCCACTACATGCCTCAGCACTCATTGGACTGCACACATCAAAATGTATTACTTCCAACAAGTTGCTTTCTAGTTCCATTTTACTGAAAAACGAGGCTTCTAGTCATCTTGCCCATGTGGTATGATTTGCATGTCTCAAGTGATTCAAAATCAAGTGAGTCCAAACGATCCATTTGCATGGAGTTTCTTCATGCATATACACCAATAGACATGGTTCGCATGTCTCAAACTTTTCAAAAACGAGTGAGCCCAAAGATCCATCAACATGGAGCTTCTTCATGCGTTTTATACCGATATGACTTACGTGGTAGTGACACAAGTAGGTGGTACTATCATTACTTATCTTTTATCTTTTGGCATGAACATGTGTATCACTACGATCAAGATTCAATAAACCATTCATTTTAGGCGTAAGACCATTGAAGGTATTATTCAAATAAATAGAGTAATGATTATTCTCCTTAAATGAATAACCGTATTGCGATAGTCATAATCCAATCATGTCTATGCTCAACGCAAACACCAAATAACCATTATTTAGGTTTAACACCAATCTCGATGGTAGAGGGAGCGTGCGATGCTTGATCATATCAACATTGGAAACACTTCCAACACATATCGTCAGCTCACCTTTAGCTAGTCTCCGTTTATTCCGTAGCCTTTTGTTTCGAGTTACTAACACTTAGCAACCGAACCGGTATCTAATACCCTGGTGCTACTAGGAGTACTAGTAAAGTACACATCAACACAATGTATATCCAATATACTTCTATCGACCTTGCCAGCCTTCTAATCTACCAAGTATCTAGGGTAATTCTGCTCCAGTGGCTGTTCCCCTTATTACAGAAGCACTTAGTCTCGGACTTGGGTTCAACTTTGGGTTTCTTCATTAGAGCAGCAGCTAAATTGCTGTTTCATGAAGTATCCCTTCTTGCCCTTGCCCATCTTGAAACTAGTGGTTTCACCAACCATCAACAATTGATGCTCCTTCTTGATTTCTACTTTTGTGGTGTCAAACATCGCGAATATCTCAAGGATCATCATATATGTCCCTGATATATTATAGTTCATCACGAAGCTCTAGCAGCTTGGTGGTAATGACTTTGGAGAAACATCACTATCTCATCTAGAAGATCAACTCCCACTCGATTCAAATGATTGCTGTACTCAGACAATCTGAGCACAAGCTCAACAATTGAGCTTTTGTCCCTTAGTTTGCAGGCTAAGAAAATCGTCGGAGGTCTTATACCTCTTGACGTGGGCACGAGCCTAAAATCCCAATTTCAGCCCTCAAAACATCTCATATGTTTCGCGACATTTCAAAAACCATCTTCAGTGCCTCAACTCTAAACCGTTTAACTGAACTATCACATAGTTATCAAAACGTGTATGTCAGATGTTCGCAACATCCACAGACGACGTTCGAGGTTCAGCACACTAAGCGGTGCATTAAGGACATAAGCCTTCTATGAAGCAATGAGGAAAATCCTCAGTTTACGGACCTAGTCCGTATAATTGCTACTATCAACTTTCAACTAAATTTTCTCTAGGAACATATCTAAACAGTAGAACTAAAGCGCGAGCTACGACATAATTTGCAAAATCCTTTTTGACTATGTTCAGGATAAACAAGTTCATCTTATGAACTCCCACTCAGATAGATATCCCTCTAGTCATCTAAGTGATTACATGATCCGAGTCAACTAGGCCGTGTCCGATCATCACATGAGACGGACTAGTCAACATCGGTGAACATCTTTGTGTTGATCGTATCTACCATACGACTCATGCTCGACCTTTCGGTCTTCTGTGTTCCAAGGCCATGGATGTACACATGCTAGGCTCGTCAAGTCAACCTAAGTGTTTGCATGTGTAAATCTGTCTTACACCCGTTGTATGTGAACGTAAGAATCTAACACCCGATCATCACGTGGTGCTTCGAAACAACGAACTGTCGCAACGGTACACAGTTAGGGGGAGCACTTTCTTGAAATTTTAATGAGGGATCATCTTATTTACTACCGTCGTTCTAAGCAAATAAGATGTATAAACATGATAAACATCACATGCAATCAAATAGTGACATGATATGGCCAATATCATATTGCTCCTTTTGATCTCCATCTTCGGGGCTCCATGATCATCATCGTCACCAGCATGACACCATGATCTCCATCATCATGATCTCCATCATCGTGTCTTCATGAAGTTGTCACGTCATCTATTACTTCTACTACTATGGCTAACGCTTTAGCAATAAAGTAAAGTAATTACATGACGTTTATGTTGACACGCAGAGTCATAAATAAATAAAGACAACTCCTGTGGCTCCTGCCGGTTGTCATATTCATCGACATGCAAGTCGTGATTCCTATTACAAGAACATGATCATCTCATACATCACATATATCATTCATCACATCCTTTGGCCATATCACATCACGTAGCATACCCTGCAAAAACAAGTTAGACGTCCTCTAATTATTGTTTGCATGTTTTACGTGGCTGCTATGGGTTTCTAGCAAGAACGTTTCTTACCTACGCAAAACCACAATGTGATATGCCAATTGCTATTTACCCTTCATAAGGACCCTTTTGATCGAATCCGTTCCGACTGAAGTGGGAGAGACAGACACCCGCCAGCCACCTTATGCAACTAGTGCATGTCAGTCGGTGGAACCGGTCTCTCGTAAGCGTACGTGTAAGGTTGGTCTGGGCCGCTTCATCCCACGATGCCGTCGAAACAAGGTTGGACTAGTAACGATAAGCATATTGAACAATATCAATGCCCACAACTACTTTGTGTTCTACTCGTGCATAGAATCTACGCAATAGACCTAGCTCATGATGCCACTGTTGGGGAACGTAGCAGAAATTCAAAATTTTCCTACGTATCACCAAGATCTATCTATGGAGAAACCAGCAACGAGGGGAAGGAGAGTGCATCTACATACCCTTGTAGATTGCTATGCGGAAGCGTTCAAGTGAGCGGGGTTGATGGAATCGTACTCGTCGTGATCCAAATCACCGGAGATCCTAGTGCCGAATGGACGGCACCTCCGCGTTCAACACACGTACAGCCCGACGACGTCTCCCATGACTTGATCCAGCAAGGAGAGAGGGGGAGGTTGAGGAAGACTCCATCCAGCAGCAGCACAACAGCGTGGTGGTGGTGGAGGAGCGTGGCAATCCTGCAGGGCTTCGCCAAGCACCACGGGAGAGGAGAAGGACTTGGGAGAGGGGAGGGCCGCACCAGAACATTGGTATGGCCGCCCTCCCACCCCCACATATATATAGGGGCAAGGGAGAGGGGGGAGGCGTAGCCTTGGCCCTTCCTCCAAGGAAGGGTGCGGCTAGGAGGAGTCCCTCCTCCCCAAGGCACCTCGGAGGTGCCTTCCCCCTTTAGGACTCTTTCTTTCCTTATCCTTTGGCGCATGGGCCTCTTGGGGCTGGTGCCCTTGGGCCATATAGGCCAAGGTGCAGACCCCTACAGCCCATGTGCCCCCCCGGGCAGGTGGCCCCACCCGGTGGACCCCCGGGACCCTTCCGGTGGTCCCGGTACAATACCTGTGACCCCGAAACTTGTCCGGTGACCAAAACAGGACTTCCCATATATAAATCTTTACCTCCAGACCATTCCGGAACTCCTCGTGACATCCGGGATCTCATCCGGGACTCCGAACAACATTCGGTAACCACATACAAGCTTCCTTTATAACCCTAGCGTCATCGAACCTTAAGTGTGTAGACCCTACGGGTTTGGGAACCATGCAGACATGACCGAGACGTTCTCCGGTCAATAACCAACATCGGGATCTGGATACCCATGTTGGCTCCCACATGCTCCACGATGATCTCATCGGATGAACCACGATGTCAAGGACTTAATCAATCCCGTATACAATTCCCTTTGTCTATCGGTACGATACTTGCCCGAGATTCGATCGTCGGTATCCCGATACCTTGTTCAATCTCGTTACCGGCAAGTCTCTTTACTTGTTCCGTAACACATCATCACGTGATCAACTCCTTGATCACATTGTGCACATTATGATGATGTCCTACCGAGTGGGCCCAGAGATACCTCTCCGTCACACGGAGTGACAAATCCCAGTCTCGATTCGTGCCAACCCAACAGACACTTTCGGAGATACACGTAGTGTACCTTTATAGCCACCCATTATGTTGTGACGTTTGGCACACCCAAAGCACTCCTACGGTATCCGGGAGTTGCACAATCTCATGGTCTAAGGAAATGATACTTGACATTAGAAAAGCTTTAGCATACGAACTACATGATCTAGTGCTATGCTTAGGATTGGGTCTTGTCCATCACATCATTCTCCTAATGATGTGATCCCGTTATCAACGACATCCAATGTCCATGGTTAGGAAACCGTAACCATCTATTGATCAACGAGCTAGTCAACTAGAGGCTTACTAGGGACATGGTGTTGTCTATGTATCCACACATGTATCTGAGTTTCCTATCAATACAATTATAGCATGGATAATAAACGATTATCATGAACAAGGAAATATAATAATAACCAATTTATTATTGCCTCTAGGGCATATTTCCAACACATACACCCAATGAAAATGGTTTGTTGGATCTCGATCGTGTGATACACATATTCATAATATTTGATGCCAGAAGATGCAAAGTTAATAATGATAGTGCAACATATGTGTGGCACTGCCGTTTAGGTCATATTGGTGTAAAGCGCATGAAGAAACTCCATGCTGATTGATTTTTGGAATCACTTGATTATGAATCACTTGATGCTTGCGAACCATGCCTCATGGGCAAGATGACTAAAACGCCATTCTCCAGAACAATGGAGCGAGCAACTGACTTATTGGAAATAATACATACTGATGTATGCGGCCCGATGAGTGTTAAAGGCTCGCGACAAGTATCGTTATTTTCTGACCTTCACAGGTGATTTGAGAAGATATGGGTATATCTACTTGATGAAACACAAGTCTGAAACATTTGAAAATTTCTAATAATTTCAGAGTAAAGTGGAGAATCATCGTAACAAGAAAATAAAAGTTTCTACGATATGATCACAGAGGTAAAATATTTGAGTTACGAGTTTGGTCTTCATTTGAAACAATGCGGAATAGTTTCGCAACTCAAGCCATCTGGAACACCAAAGCGTAATGGTGTGTCCGAACATCATAACCGTACTTTATTGGATATAGTGCAATATATGATGTTTCTTACTGATTTACCACTATAGTTTTGGGGTTATGCATTAGAGACAGCTGCATTCACGTTAAATAGGGCACCATCGAAATCCGTTGAGACGACACCTTATGAACTGTGGTTTGGCAAGAAACCCAAGTTGTCGTTTCTTAAAGTTTGGGGTTGCGATGCTTATGTGAAAAAGTTTCATCCTGATAAGCTCAAACCCAAATCGGAGAAATGTGTCTTCATAGGATACCCAAAGGACACTTGTTGGGTACACCTTCTATCACAGATCCGAATGCAAGAAATTCGTTGCTAAGAATGGATCCTTTCTAGAGAAGGAGTTTCTCTCGAAAGAAGTGAGTAGGAGGAAAGTAGAACTTGATGAGGTAATTGTACCTTGTCCCGAATTGGAAAGTAGTTCATCACAGAAATCTGTTCTAGTGATGCCTACACCAATTAGTGAGGAAGTTAATGATGATGATCATGAAATTTCAGATCAAGTTACTACCAAACCTCGTAGGTCAACCAGAGTACGTTCCGCACCAGAGTGGTACGGTAATCCTGTTCTGGAGGTCATGTTACTTGACCATGACGAACTTATGAATTATGAAGAAGCGATGGTGAGCCCAGATTCCGCAAAATGGCTTGAGGCCATGAAATCTGAGATGGGATCCATGTATGACAACAAAGTGTGGACTTTGATTGACTTGCCCGATGATCGGCAAGCCATAGAAAATAAATGGATCTTCAACAGGAAGACGGACGATGATAGTAGTGTTACTATCTAGAAAGCTAGAATTGTCCCAAAAGGTTTTCGACAAGTTCAAGGTGTTGACTGCGATGAGAGTTTCTCACTCATATCTATGCTTAAGTCTGTCTGAATCATGTTGGCAATTGCCGCATTTTATGAAATCTGGCAAATGGATAAACAAAACTACATTCCTTAATGGATATATTAAAGAAGAGTTGTATATGATACAACCAGAAGGTTTTGTCAATCCTAAAGGTGCTAACAAAATATGCAAGCTCCAGCGATCCTTCTATGGACTGGTGCAAGCATCTCGGAGTTGGAATATATGCTTTGATGAGTTGATCAAAGCATATAGTTTTATACAGACTTACGGTGAAGCCTGTATTTACAAGAAAGTGAGTGGGAGCACTACAGCATTTCTGATAAGTTTATGTGAATGACATATTGTTGATCGGAAATAATGTAGAATTATTCTGCAAAGCATAAAGGAGTATTTGAAAGGAGTTTTTTCAAAGAAAGACCTCAGTGAAGCTGCTTACATATTGAGCATAAAGATCTATAGAGATAGATCAAGCCGCTTGATAAGTTTTTTCGATGAGTACATACCTTGACAAGATTTTGAAGTAGTTCAAAATGGAACAGTCAAAGAAAGAGTTCTTGCCTGTGTTACAAGGTGTGAGATTGAGTAAGACTCAAAACCCGACCACGGCAGAAGATAGAAAGAGAATGAAAGTCATTCCCTATGCCTCAGCCATAGGTTCTATAAAGTATGCCATGCTGTGTACCAGATCTATTGTATACCCTACACTGATTTTGGCAAGGGAGTACAATAGTAATCTAGGAGTAGACCACTGGACAGCGGTCAAAATTATCCTTAGTGGAATAAGGATATATTTCTCGATTATGGACATGACAAAAAGGTTCGTCGTAAAGGGTTACGTCGATGCAAATTTTGACACTGATCTAGATGACTCTAAGTCTCAATCTGGATACATATTGAAAGTGGGAGCAATTAGCTATAGTAGCTCCGGGCAGAGCATTGTTGACATAGAAATTTGCAAAATACATACGTATCTGAATATAGCAGACCCGTTGACTAAAGTTCTCTCATAAGCAAAACATGATCACACGTTAGTAAACCCTTTGGGTCTTAGTCACATAGCGATGTGAACTGATCACATAAAGATGTGAACTATTGGTGTTAAATCACATGACGATGTGAACTAGATTATTGACTCTAGTGCAAGTGGGAGACTGAAGGAAATATGCCCTAGAGGCAATAATAAAGTTATTATTTATTTCCTTATTTCATGATAAATGTTTATTATTCATGCTCGAATTGTATTAACCGGAAACATAATACATGTGTGAATACATAGACTAACATAGTGTCACTAGTATGCCTCTACTTGACTAGCTCATTAATCAAAGATGGTTAAGTTTCCTAACCATAGACATGAGTTGTCATTTGATTAACGGGATCACATCATTAGAAGAATGATGTGATTGACTTGACCCATTCCGTTAGCTTAGCACACGGTCGTTTAGTAACTGGGTGATTATAAAGGTGCTCTACAGGTGTCTCCGAAGGTACTTGTTGGGTTGGCGTATTTCAAGATTAGGATTTGTCACTCCGATTGTCGGAGAGGTATCTCTGGGCCCTCTCGGTAATGCACATCACTATAAGCCTTGCAAGCATTGTGACTAATGAGTTAGTTGTGAGATGTTGTATTATGGAACGAGTAAAGAGACTTGTCGGTAATGAGATTGAACTAGGTATTGAGATACCGACGATCGAATCTCGGGCAAGTAACATACCGATGACAAAGGGAACAACGTATGTTGTTATGCGGTTTGACCGATAAAGATCTTCGTAGAATATGTGGGAGCCAATATGAGCATCCAGGTTCCGCTATTGGTTATTGGACAGAGACGTGTCTCGGTCATGTCTACATAGTTCTCGAACTCGTAGGGTCTGCACGCTTTAAGTTTCGATGACAGTTATATTATGAGTTTTGATGTACCGAAGGTAGTTCGGAGTCTCGGATGAGATCGGGGATATGATGAGGAGTCTCGAAATGGTCGAGACGTAAAGATCGATATATTGGACGACTATATTCGGACATCGGAAAGGTTCCGAGTGATTCGGGTATTTATCGGAGTACCGGAGAGTTATGGGAATTCGCCGGGGAGTATATGGGCCTTATTGGGCCATACAGGAATAAAGGAGAGAGGCCAAAAGGAAGGAGGCGCACACCCCCCCTCTGGTCCGAATTGGACAAGGGGTGCAGCCCCCTTTTCCTTCTTCCTCTCCCCCTCTTTCCTTCTCTCCTACTCCAACAAGGGAAGGAGGAGTCCTACTCCCAGTGGGAGTAGGACTCCCCCCTTGGCGCACCCTCCTCCTAGGCCGTCCGCCTCCCCCCCTTGCTCCTTTATATACGGGGGCAGGGGGCACCTCTAGACACAACAATTGATCCCTTGGATCTCTTAGCCGTGTGCGGTGCCCCCTCCACCATAGTCCACCTTGATAATATCGTAGAGGGGCTTAGGCGAAGCCCTGCGTCGGTAGAACATCATCATCATCACCACGCCATCATGCTGACGGAACTCTCCCTCAAAGCACGGCTGGATCGGAGTTCGAGGGACATCATCGAGATGAACGTGTGCTGAACTCGGAGGTGCCATGTGTTCGGTACTTGGATCGGTCGGATCGTGAAGACGTATGACTACATCAACCGCTTTGTGCTAACGCTTCCACTTTCGGTCTACGAGGGTACATGGACACACTCTCCCCTCTCGTTGCTATGCATCACCATCATCTTGCGTGTGCGTAGGAAATTTTTGAAATTACTACGTTCCCCAACAGTTGGATATGGGATCAAAGGGCATCTATGTAGTTTTTGTACAAATTGTGTGCAATTCTCAAACTCATCAAGGTTTTCTGCAAAAATATTAAGACACATCATGTGAGCTGCTATATCTCAGATCTACAAGTTCCAAGCACCTCGTATCGGCATATAGCATCTAATGTATGGGGGCACATGATATTCTCTCGGGGAGGAGGTGTGGGGGGTGCACAACCAATCGGTGGTTGGGAGGGTGGGGACAAATATAATCTAAACAACCCTAAACAGAGCTCCACAATTTTATCTAAGGTCGAGGGGTTGACCCCCGACAATCATAGCTCCGCCTAAACACAACATTTGCATGTACTGTAGTACTAGACTTAATATTCATGTTTCAGTTTCATGTTCATTTTAAATATTGAACTGAGGACCATGGATGTCTTACATTTACTCCCTTCGTTCCTAAATATTAGTCTTTTTAGAGGCTTCAAATGGACTGGCACATACGGATGTATATAGACATATTTTAGAGTCTAGATTCACTCATTTTGCTCCATATGTAGCCACTTGTTGAACTCTCTAAAAGACTAATATTTAGGAATAGAATGAGTATTTTTGAATTCGTGTCATACATGCATGGTTTGGAAAAATAGATGCACTATACTTATTGGATTGTTGTTGTGTTCGTGCATGTGTGTCTCTTTGTGTGTGTGTGTGTGTGGTCATATGCTTGATACATACAAAGTTTTCTCACCTCCATATTGTTCATCTTTTAAATTTGAATTTGCATTGGAAAACTTACTAGGGATACCATGAAATGTGAAATCCACGTTGAGATCACTATATCACAAACTCACTCTAATTCAACAACTCGTCATAAATCAATTACCACGTTGAGATTAGTATTTGCAAGGAAAATACGGGTATTGTAATACACATAGATTCGTTCGGCAATTTAAAAGGTTCCTTTCGTATTCTCGAATGGTAGGACCCAACGGCGTACCAGCCAGACCTTGGCTCGTGTTGATCCTAAAAAAATCGGGCTCGTGTCCTTCGGTGGCATGCGTGGTACGCACATTAGGCAACCCCAACCAGCCGAGCCTCAGCGTTTCAAGTCAAAATATCTGGTTGCCAGAATTCCAGCCCTAGGAAATTCCCCTCATGTCCCCGGTCCATAATGACTACCGATGAACAACGGAGGGATGCTTTAGTAACTAGACAACGTTACCTACCGTGCCGAGCACGGTTCAATTCCCTCGGTCGCTGCTCGTCAAGGTCAACCGTCAACTGCATTGCCTAGTACTACTACTACTACTACACCAGGATGAGCACAGAATTGAGCCCCTTTGTTCGTTCCTAGTACTTGAGTTAATATATCAGGCAATGCACTGGTACGGAGGGATTATCCTTTTACTTTGCATATATAACTTGTCTGAAGTCTAACTAAGCAAAATGTTTGACAAATCCTTTCTTAAGAAATACAACAGGACAGATGTACGGCTTGAAAATTTATTGCATGATGCAGGTTAAGATATTGTTTCGAATCTTGGATCTTAAATTTCAGAAAATCCAAAAGTGAGCATAAATTCTTGAAACTAAGCATGGTCACGTGATATGGAACAAATATTACTTCGTAAGTTTTTTCTTCAATTTGAGACAAGCTGCTTATGACAAGTTGCACAAATGAAGAGCCAAGGTATTTTGGAACAAAGAACTGTCACGTTAAGGCGAACGCTTTCACTATTGAAACCGTGGGCGTTTAAGTGCCGCCATGAGTCCCCGCTTCTCATCGGCAGGTGCCGTCCGAGCAAGCGTGTGAGTCGACGGGAGGCGTGCGAGCAGACCGCTGCGCCGGCTGTCAGGGAGGCGTGTGAGCAGACCGCTGTGCTGGCTCACCGGGAGGCGAGCCCTTTGACTAGGCTCTGCCGCCCACCATCGTCCCAACTGCTCCCACTTTTAATGTCGCCAGCGCCGTAGTTTAAAATCAACCCCGCATTACCCTGTATCGCTACAATCCTCTCTCTTCCTCTCCGATTCTCCCATCGTCTACCTCCAACTAGCCTGACCTAAACGTACGCCATGCCGCATCACGATGGTCTGCCATTAGTGTTCCAGTTTCCTGAGGAAGACACCCAACCGGAGTCTCAAGACCATAAGGCGCTTTGGGACGAGCTTGAACTGGCCTTGCGGGAAGACGCCGTGCCTGTCCCCGCTCCCGTTCCAGCTCCCGTCGCCCCGACTGCGCCAGCGCCCATCCCTGTGGCATTGATGGGCAGGGAGCCGCACATTGTCGCCGAGCTTGATCCCACGGGGTTCCACGAGGTCCCCGCCAACTTTCACGTGCCCGTGCACCTGCCAGCGCATGCGCCTGCGCGTGCACTGACGCGCACGCCCGTGTCGGTGCCCGTCCACCTGCCAGTGCATGCACTAACGTGCGCGCCTGTGCCGGTGCCCGTGCACACGAATGTCTCCGCCGCGCCGTTGACAGCACCTGTCCCCGTGCGGGCGCCAGTGCCCCCCTCAGCGGCATGGATGGCCGTCGTCGACCGCTTCCTTGCACCAACGCCAGTCGCCTCCTCCCGCCAGTTGACTCGCTCTGAAGTCCAGAACATTTTGGCCTTCCTTTAAGCTAGGCCAACGTCCAGGAGTACGCCAACAACGACGCAAGACGCCGCCTTCGCCGTCGGTCAGTGGCCTGATGACACACAGAGCACAACAGAGGAGCCGCTTCCCACCGCGAGACGCCCCCGCCGCCGCCGCGTAATCTAAATTTGCCATGAAAAACGTTCGGATTGCCAAGCTTAAAATCTGAACGTTTATCATTTCCGTTTGTTTTATATCAATCGTCGTATAATTTAAAGTCGGAGTCAGACTGAACGAAATGTATGGTTTGATCGATTGAATGTTCTGCTAGAGCCGTATCAAATTAAATATAAAAAAACCATCAAGCCACATGTATTCCTTGTGATCCAACGACCTAGACTGCTTCAATGTCGAGCTCTCAACACGTTTAGCGTGCTGTTACTTTCATGCCGAAAATAGTGCTAATCACATGACAACACGCAAATAATATCCTAGTAGTTAATATCCGCATGCACTTAATATACTTCCAAATTAACGTGCATTGCACGTACACACTGACTAGTGCCGCTAGCACGTGAAACTGGTGCCGTGACTTGTGAACGCGTCCAGATATGGTCAACGGCAACATCGCCCACGAGTTCTTCCTGTTTGCCCGTGCGTCTAAACGCAGAAGGGGAGGAGAGAGAGAGAGCACACATGGAACCCACCAGTAAGTGAAGGCGAATAGTACTAAAAATAATATTACATGTTATCCATTAATTAGGCTGTGGTATTATAAAAACATTATGTGAACAAAGGGGGTACAACAAACATTGCTATTCTACGTATGTTGCCTATTGACGTGCGGCTTGAAGGCCCGATCGCATGTTCGATCCTCGTCCTTTATTGTTTAATTTGTATATGGGTCCAAATTTTTTTCATGACATGTGGGCCCCTCGGTGTGTAGTTTGTAGCATTTTAATTTGTGGGTCGAAATTTGTACCATTCCAAGTGGACTATCGGTGTGTAGTTTTGTAGCTTATTTATAATAATTAAAGAGAACAACATAGTTTTTTCAATAATACCATGGTGCGACATTGAAGGCGAGAAAGGACGTGCGAGAGAGCGATGACCGAGCCAGAGGGAAATCAACTAGGGGAGTTGCGTGGGTTGCAATGGTGTGTGGAGTAGTTGTGGGCCGAATGCTACGAAAAAATAATCTAAACCGACCGGAATAAATGCCTACACAAATTAATCCAAGGTTGGAGTGCCCCTCGCAATGTAAATAGCTCCGGATTTGCGAGGGATGGAGAGGTAGTAGCTTCAATGCGTGGAAGATACGGTGTGAGAAAGTGAGGTCAATCGAGAGACATATAGATAGAGAGACAAAGTGAGTGTGGTCCGACATTCATTGAACAAATATATAGGCTCTGGAGAGATATTGTCCGATTGAGCTTTTTGGCAAGGGTGAGGGCTGTAAGATAGAGCTTGAGAGATAATCCGTTCACAGACGTGTAGATATATTTTGTGCGTGGGAGGAAGCAAGGTCAACCGATCACATTGGGTCGCCGTGCGATCGAAAGAGTGAGACAGGTTGGAGAGAGTGACCTAGATAGACGATGTGCGTGAGACAGTATACAATGTGAATAGGTCGAATTGGGCTCAAACATGGTGATATATCGTTTTTGTCTGAGAAAGAGCGAGGTCAATCGAGACATATGGAGAGAGAGAGAGAGAGATTGAGTGAGCGTGCCCACCATGAGGTCGAAAGAGTGGTGGCGGCTTGGATGGACTGACCTAGATAGACAATCTGCGTGAGAGAGTATAGAGTGTGTCGATCGAGGCCCGAATAGGGAGATATATCATTTGTGTTTGAAAGAAAACAAGGTTAAACGAGACTCAGATAAAGAGAGCGAGATTGAGTGAGTGTGGCCCGCCGTGCGGAAGAAAGAGTGAGACAGTCTTGAGGGAGTGACCTAGATATACAACATGCGTGCGTGCGCACGAGAGGTTGGGGGGGCTAGATAGGCAATGCATGTATTTAGCGCGAGAGGGTGAGAGGGAGAGGGGGAGAGAGAGAGAGCTCGGCATGGGGTGCAATGGCGGGTGTGTGTGAGGTAAATACATTTGGTAACAGAGTGGAAAAAGGGGTTGTGTAGTTGAGATACTTAGAGATCGAAACATGGAGAGAAAGAATGAACATGTGTTGGAAACCGATAGCTTCCTAAGGTGGTTAGGAGAGGAAGATTGACCGATACAGGAAGTATGTAGCGTTTGTGCGGGGGGGCTAAAAACAACATTTGAATGTACATAGTACGAGACTTAATATAGATGTTTCAATTCGGTGTACATTGTAAGATTTGAACCGAGGACCAGGCATACGGGTAATTATTTCGAATTCGTGCCATACTAAGTTTCGAAAAGTTGACATTGACTCAGTTTGTTGTGCTATTTTGTAGGTATCATATGTTTGAATCCATCCAAAAGTTTTCTCACTACCATGGTGTTCATCATATACATATGAATTTGTATTAAAAAAGTAGCGTGGATACAGTGAAATGCGAAATCCATGTTAGAATTGGAGATCGCTACGTGACACACACTCTAATTCAAATAACTCACTATGGGACACACACTCTAATTCAAATAACTAATTATGTGACACACACTCTAATCCATGTTAGCATGGGTACCGTTTCGATTTTTTTCAAATAACTCTTCATTAATTAATTTATAGTACTCCCTCTGTTCACTTTTATAAGACCTTGAAGACATTTCAGACAATGTGCAAAACAGTTCATTTTAAGTTGTCTGAAACGACTTACAAAAGTGAACGGATGGAGTATCTCATTTCGAATGACTAATTATTGCAAGGAAAACACGGGCATGGTAATACATACAGATTCGTTTGCAGATGAAAGAAGATTCGTTTGCATTCTCAAATGTAGGCGCACCAGGCAGACCAGGGTCATGTCGGGGTGGACGCTGCTTCGGTGCCTTAAAGGAAACTGCCTTTGGGTCACTGACATGTGGGCCAGCCACCTGTTGGGGTGTTCGCGTGTGTCAGACGGACGCATAGCACCCGGCCACCCACCCCCTCCCCCCCAAAAAGGACGACGACAATGTAAGTTCGCGCTTCCACGTTTCAGATTGAAATATCTGGCGGCTCCAATTCCAGCCCTGCAAAATCTCTCTTCTCCACCGTCCCCTTCCATGCCCAGATTGCTCAAATCCCTAATTCGCTGCCAACCCTAGAATTGCCCCTCGTCTCGTCTCTTTCCCCACCGTTCCGCACCTCTGTGCCAGACGACGACGATGAAGACGACGGTCGTGCTTCACCACCGCACCGGAGCTACCTCATCTACGCCCTCATCCACCGCACCGGGTGGTCCACCGACAACATCGGCCGCCGCAACCGACGTGCCTCACAGACACTTAGTTCCACTGCATCAGGTGCGCTTCACCGACGCCGTCTCCCAGCTCACCGGGGCTACTTCACCGAGCACATCGTCGCACCTCCGCCCCCCGAGGCCGTTGGGGCTTCACCAATGATCTCGTCCACCGCATCGTAGCATTCTGCTGCCACTCAAGATTTGCATCCGTAAATGGCCAGCTAATGCCAGCACATCACCCTCAACGGCTCTGAAGTGACCCGCACTCTAGCTAGGCGAGCATGCCCAAACGCCGGCCCGAACTAGGTATCCTCACATCACTCCCTTGTGCACTGTTCCGATGATGTTTGGATATCCTTTCACTGCTCTCTTAGCTTACACGCCTATGCAACTCTGACTTTAACTCTTATTTCTTCTGGAGATATCATCTGAAACAAGCAAATCCATTTTTTAGCGAAGCATGACGGCGCTACAGGATCTGGTACACATCCTGCACACCCGTATAACCTTGTAAGTATCTGTCCTCCGGTACAACATCAAGGTCGATTCCTCTTATTTGATCAACCATTCGCCGTGTCAAAAATGCAGAGGGGGATGCAAGGAGCACAAGGCCTGCACATCCAAGCAAGTGGTAACATGGACTTGTACATGGAACATCCCAAGCACAAGCAGAGTTGCAGTGAGCCTGTACAACGAGCTAGCGTAAGTCCATGCAATTCATTTAATTCATACTCGCATTTGTGTATGATTTGTGTGCAGTGGCTGATCCACGAATTCAAGTTACTAGGGGCAAACATTTAACTTAAAAAATACAAAGGCACTTGCACTCCAGAAATCAACATAACTTGAGAAATGTGAAGCTACATGCACTTTGAAAACCAGCTAATGATCCCAAGTAGTTCAGATTATAAACACCAAATGATGCAAGCACCAAAAAACACAAAATGCAACATGGTGTACAAGGACTACAAACATGGTCTGTACCTGCTTGAATTATTCGTTCTCTGGCTGAAAATATCGAAGTGTAATTGCACGTATAACCAGTGCGCAAACTGCATATCAATATATCTATCCTGCACAAGTATGCCAATAGTTTCAAACAACATATTAGAAAAGTATTTATGCTATGTTGTCATGATACGGGGACTTTCTGGTAGATGGCCTCGACGTTTCCTCAAGCTATGAAAATGCACTATAATTTGCTTGTCATCAATGCCTGCAAATCTCTGTCTCTCTCAACATAGTAGATCATCATTAGACACTAAATCCCTCAATGAGCTTGCAAAATGCTTGCATTAGATCCCTCATTAGAAAATATATGTTCATCGCCAGGAGCATGTAAAATGTTTGCATCAAATCCTTCATTAGAAGTCTGTTCATTAGACACTTCAGGCTCAAGAACAACATGAGCTTGTATGTTTGCACCGGAAACTTGATTAGATACATCAGATTCAGTCAGTTCAATATTGATTGGGGGAGTTATAAAATAAGTAGAAATTGGTTTCATTTTCTCATAGATTCCCTACATACAAGCAGTTTTACAACACCGTCAGGTTTAACTATTGGCCAAAAATTGAAGAGTTGAATTAGATATAATCAGGGATGTGATGTACCTGTTCGTTGTGCATGCTACTCTTGCAAGCTGCGACTGTCCGTTTGCGCAAGCTCGATGCCATGCCAGTGCTGCCGCCGCTGCCTCCCACGCAGGCTACACCCAGGGTTGGATCTTCATCTTCTTGTCCTTCCGTTCGCTTGAAGCCCGGCGACCGCCCTCCGAGGGCGCGAGGAAGTGCTGTGTCGATCTGTCCAGCGGCGGCTAGGTTAGGAGTGAACCGGACTGGAGGCTGGAGCAAATGAATTGGGATTTTTCCTGCTGTCGATCGATATGGGAGGCACTCGTTTGGGTCGCGAGCCTGCTATAGGGCCTGCCTTGCACTTATGTTATTGGCCCATCCAAATTGAAACATTTTTCTTCATTTTTACATTGCATGCTCGTGTGTTGGGGCGAACAAAACTAGCGTGGGCCAACCTGGACGACTCAAACTAGGTGCACACTTTCCAGCCACCTGAGGCGGCCGCCCATACCAGCCCCTATGGTGGCGTCGCCCCTTTTCGCGTGTATGATTGGATAGTGAAAAATATTCCAGTGGCGCTTTTGATTTACCCACAGAATTGTTGAATTGCTTGTTTCTATGAACTGAGTTCGCCAATAATGTGAAGGATGCCAGTCTTTTCATCCTATTGTAGATTGCTTAGATCTCGATATGCCAAAAGTAATCGCATGAAATATACAGTAAAAGCTAGTGTGATGTGTTTGGCTACAACTAGTCTAACTACACGTCCTCATATAACATATCAAGGACGCACCATCTTACCAGATTAACCATTCGACTTACCCATGCAGTGTGGGAGGAAAGAAGTATTGGGACTGTGTATCCAACCAATTGATGCCATGGACTCCTTCGTACAACCTTGTAAGCGAAAAAGAAGTTGAAGTGTGCCTGTACAAAGAACTAGCGTAAGTTCAGTTACCCGCTTCTCAGAATTTTAGTTAGCCACTTATTGCAAAACTTTTCAATTACGTTGCTTGGCTTAATTTAGTTTCTACTGATTACATAATGGCACAGCCTGTTAATCATATTATAGACTGCACCTATCTATGTGTTTGATACTTAATGTTAAGAATTACCTGTTTGCCTTAACTTAAATATCTACTTGTTTGTTTAACTGCTTTGCTGCTGCAACAGCGGGTTACAATGATGTTAATAACTACTTTTCAGCATCTAATTGAAACTCTTTAATTCCTTGTTTGTTTAACTGGTTTGCTATTATAACTCCCAGTTGAAATGTTTTGCTAACTTCAACTTTTCTGATTCCAATCGGAACTTTAATGGCAAAACAGCTTAGCCCAAGATCAAAGAGCGAGGTCCCCATGGACGTTGCATCATCCCACAGCAGTGGCACCGGCCCAATCGTGCATTATGAATTGCCAACTGTTGATGCTCTAGAGGCTAAACTAGTGGTAGAAAGAGATTCTGCTTCTGCACTTAGAGATGAAGTTGACATGTTGAGGAAGCAAACAACACAATCACAAGCAGTACTCAAGAAAACCATTAAATATTTGGTGGATTTCAAAACGAAGCAAGCTAAGACTGACCAGATTGTTAAGGTCCTGAAGGAAAAAAGGAAATTAAATTCCTACTTGGTAAATCATAGGTGAAATGTTCTTTCCATAGTTAAATAACATTTGTGTTGTCTATTCATGTAATCAATCAAACCATTTGTTTTAGAGATCATGTAATAATTGTTTTTTGTTTTTTGGTTTGTAATTTTATTTGAGCACAAGTCTGTATTAATTGATAAGACTCGGAGACATTTCAGATGGATTGCTGTGCCAGACCTACAAATATGCCAATCGGACTGAATGTGCATTCAGCAATAGTAGTAGTATAGATGGACCATAAGTGGCACGCATCGGAAAGGGCCAAGATGCTGGCTAAAAAAAGGATGTTGTTGTAGCCAAAAAAAGTACAGCGGCCTGGCTTATGTATGTTAGTTGATATTATTGATCCATATACTCTATAAGTGTTTATATGTCTGTTAGTTTTGTACATTCTTGGTTGATTGACTCGGTATTTGAATCTTGATACATCGCTTGTGTACATATCTAAATGGGAGTACACATTATGTTGCATGTGACATTTGAGTTGGACATGAAGTGTTCCAAATATTTGAATTCACCTTAAACTGGATTCTAGTTTCTGAATTTGAGTATCGGCATTTGTAAACCATATTCCTATATGACAATGGAATACATCTTTGTCGTCCTTTTGAAGATATATAAAAACACATAGAATGATTTATAAAGATTCATATAGGAATACAAAATGGATTCAAATTTAGTTGCCAGGGTAAACGTGGATGCTTATTTTCCCAAAATTCGAAAGAAGTAGCAAAATGTCCAGTCCCATATCGGCTTCCCGAAGCCAAGTGTTTGGGAGATGGAAATTACTATCTACCCATTACACGGACAATCCATCGGCCTGATTTCCACTGCTCTAAATAGGGGTAGGTTAGTAACTTCAATTAGACGTGACACAACCGCCTTTGAGCCTATTCCGACATGGTGGGCGTCAAACATGGGCGGCAAAACTCATTTGATTCAAGCTCGTCCGAAAGACCTCTGTTTCTCCCTCCATTCCCCATTCATACACGGTGGGCGGCAAAACAAACTCTACTCGGCCGAAATCAATGTAGGCAAATATTTTCAATAGGGGCAGGTTTGTAACTTCACTCAGACGTGACACAACCGCCCTACCTGTCAGCCCTGTTCATACACCATGGGCACCAACCATGGGCGCCAACCACCCTCTCCTTGCCCGAAATCGCTCTAGGCAAATATTGGCGAGATGCGAGATTACCGTCCATCCCCAACTGACGAGACGTCCAAATTTTAAACGGGGGCTAAGTTCGTAACTTTCCCATATTTCAGACAGGCGCGTCCCAAAAACATGGTTCCCCGTACCTCTCCCTCCATTTACCCATTCATACACCATCCGCGCTAGAACACCCCATCCCCACACCAGCCTCCGTCCGCCACCCCATCCATCGCTGCCGTCCTCCACCACATCCATCGCCACCGTCCTCCACCATGCCGGAGCGCCTACCAAGACCGCATCGTCCACTACTAGAGATGGACGTTTCTCATCCATGGTGAAAGACCAATAGCCTTGCATCACGTCCTCTCGCTTCATCGGCGCCGTCGTCCTCTTTGCCGGGGACGCTCACACGACCTTCTCTTCCACCGCAACAGGACTTATCCCTTGAATGACCCGTCTACCGTCACAGATCTGCTTCAATGCCACCGACAACCATCGCACCCCCGATGCCTACACGGCGCCGCAAGAGAGGTGGTACTTCATATCTCCTCAACTTTTTGATCTCAACCAGAAAATAGATCTTAACTTGGTTACTCTACTTTCTTTTCAGTTCTTACAATTTAGTTCTTAGTTTGAAGCAAACAATGGATGCTAGATATCATTTCTACGGTTTGCAGCTTCAAATCTGCCATGGCACAGCCATAATACGGTTTAATTGATCATGCTTAGGGTTTAATTGATCATGTTGGTTCCGTGGTGGTTTCTTTAATAGTAATCGGAGGGGAAACCCTCTTTTGCTAAAAAAATATGCTTAGAGTTTCCCCCTTTTCTGATCACTATACGATCAGAATACGTGCTTCGTGTCATAATAACACTGCCCCACCCATCAAGCTAAACTAGCTTAGTTGTTCAAATACGAATATGATATTATTAAAATAGAGTTGTTTAATTGGTCAGCTAAATGTTCCTAAATTAGTTTCGAAAATGCATGTTCGCCGCCTGGGTGTGTATCTCTATAGGGTGCCCACGGTGGGCCGGCCCACCCTAGGATTTTGGGTCGTCCCAGGCCCCGATTCCCCTCTGTTCTGCTGCACGCTTCCGATCTCTACTCGCCCCCAGCCGCCTGCCTCGCCGGCGACTTGCCATCCCCTGACGGCATGACTCTAGGAGGAGACGCTGGACTAACAGGAGGCCAGGAGCCACTCGCCCAACAGCGTCACCGCTGCCCGGGCGCGCCGCCGTGCCTACCTTCCCAGTCCGTTCAGGGCTCAGGCGTGCAGCACCCACCAAGCCAACCCAATTTATCCTGAGATACGTCCTCAACACTCAGCAACCACTCCTCATCACCCATTTTCTAATTGATTCATTACTCATTATGCCGGACTGTCATTAGGGTTTGTTGTGTGCTCAGTTCTACCTACACTTAATGGTTCAGATGTATTTCGGTAATCTTTAGTACCTCTAAAGTTCACAGGGTTTTCAAAATTCCGGCCCTTGGAACAGAAACTAGTGATTTTGGATTGTTGGTCGTAGTGACATTGACCCAGATTACTACTGCAAGCCAGGTTTGTTGACAATTTTACTTGTCTTCCTTACTTATTCGATATAATATCCAATTATTCATGTCGATTAGTTGCAAACAATAAGTGCTAGACAAAATTCTTCATTCAGATTTTGGATGGTCTCTTACTGCAGTTACAATTCTGCATACTTGTCCTAGTAAGCTCACAAGTAAATGATTGATTCACTACATCTATGCTTGCCTTGTCATATTTGTTGTCAATATTCTTTTAGGGTGGACCACCCTTGTTTCTAAATACTGGAACCGTAGACATGAGTGAATAGTATTTCTCTATGTGATCTCTTCCATCATGTGTGGGTAATGAACACTGCATTGTATAGAAAGAAAGTGTCATTTCCAGCTTTTACATAGGGTTCGATCTTTTACATGGAATACAATCTGCCTACTTGCTTTGTGTCGCACTACCAACACTCCACCCTTGAAGCTAAACATTACGCCACTCATAATTGCTTAGTTTATTTGTTCAAATACGAATTTCATATGATTCTAATGTTCCTACTTCAGTTTTGAAATGTGTGCCTGCCTGTTATAGAGACATAAGGGGTTTGTATTTCTGTGTGTGGTCTGGTCAACATGGTTGGGGAGGTGAACTTTGCATATGCAGGGGTTTATATGGAGACACTCTCCGAGTTGAATCCGCAATGCATTCCATGGATAATCTAACTACTTTTTATGTTTTCATGAATCTCAGATTCTGAACAGCATCATAATGATTATGAGCTTGCGTGCATGAAAAGAATAAAGCAGAACAATGCCATGGCTGTCAAACTTGGCATTAAGGGACTGAAATCAAGTCTGGATGCAATGCAATGCAAACGCTCTCCACCTACAGATTCATGCTCAGAATATGATCCTAACAGTGATTCTGAGCTAGAGGGAGACCTAAGTCAATGTAGCTCCCTAGTGGAGGAGTCGGAGGAAGATGCCCTATCTTATTCACCCATCAAGGTACTTGCTCTAACTTTCCAAGGTTACATTGCTCGCACATATCTTGCAACTGATGCTTTACATTGCTTCTACTTTGTTGAACTGCCATTAGCTCAGTTTACACATCGTGTATGTGAATACGCCCTGCCTATCCATTTTTAGCACATATTCCTTCTGTCATCATACCATATTTATCCATTCAAATGTTGTTCTTGTGTATCAGACGTTCAAAAGGAAGAGGGCGATTGCTGATGTGGAGGAGCACAAGCAAAGTATTTGGAAAAGGTAGTGGCACCTGATAAATCAAATAGCCCATTAGGTGTAGTTGCAATATCACCTGACCCACAAAATACCCCAACTCTAGCAGACTCTAGCCCTACTACACTGGTCATTTCTGATGCCCCAACTCAGTAGACCCCAACTGCAGCAAACAGTATGATTATGCCAGTTGACATAGCACCAGCTGTATGACGCAAAACCCCCATTCCAGCAAAGAGTACACCAAATCCAGTTGCCAAATCCCTTTTCAAACCAGAGAGAGCCCCAATTGCAGCAAATAGGACCCCTGTTCCATTTCTTCCCAGTTTAGAAGACGAAGCTTATGTTGTTGTCAGGAACTTTGTGCGCATCTTTCCTTCATGAAAAGATTATACCGCAGACACAGAACAATTTCCAGTCTTCCTCCGCAACTTACGCATAAGTAATGTACTAATGTTATTCATGGTCATTACTGCATATGTTTCTGCTGACAGAAGACACAAGATTTCATTATTTTAAATAGACGAGGGTTGGTTGCGCTTTTGAAGCACTCATTGATGAAGTATCGTTCCTAATTGAGGCAAGCGCACTTCGATGGCAAGCCTCTGAACGAAATTTCTGTAAAGTCTCTGGTGCTACATTTATCCGACGGTGACTAGAATAATCTTGTTACACATTGGTCTCGGCTGCAGCGTAAGGTACTGTCTATGATATCACATCACAATTTGAACTACATTTCTGCATTTGCCTCAATGTCTCACTTGTACGAAAACTGTTAGCAGAAGAACATTCGTTCTCAAGGGACCACATAATCTCGCAACTATACTGCACACTGCATTGCTCTTGTGAGTACCTCTTGCCCTGTATGACCATACTTACTTTCATAGCTGTTTGATTATGTAGCATCACTGCACATGTTAGCCTCGTAATCGTCCATTTGGTGGACATTATAAGATCCATATGGACTCTTACATAAATTTAGAATCAACCCAATGCTTTTGAAGAGGTTTAGCTCTGCAGTCCTTGGTCTATCACTGTACTTACATTAACAGCTACTCCCTCCATCCCATAATATAAGAACGTTTTGTATAGTACACCAGTGTTCAAAACACTCTTGTATTATGGGAAGAGGGATTGGTTCATTTTGTAGCATTCTGCATCTTATCTCCCTCGCCCACCATTTACTAAAAAAGATCAGATCTATATTTAATCTTACCAACAAGTAGAATACACAGACAATGCTAGTGCAGAAGTGTAGCCCATTGCTCTTGTCAGTACATTTTGTCCTGTAACGCTTGTACTTCCAGGGATTAGTAGTTGATTATGTAGCATCAATCTGCATCTTATCTTCATTATCCTCTATCCCTTCCAGTATTATCATATCTATAATTACTCTCTACAAAATGTAGAGTACATGCAATGCTTATGAAGAAGATTCTGTGCTGAAATTCTTGAGTTATCCTTCCCTTGACATGGAGAAGGGCATTATAAAGCCGGTGTTAACTGTTAATGTAAGTCAGTCCTTCTAAAGCCTTTATCCTCAACTGCTGTTTAATTTGCTCATACTCCCTATTGTTTACTGCTGTTTAGTTTGCTGTTTCTAGCAAAATGCATGTTCATAAGAACCGTAAGTTCTAAGTTTTACTTGTAAAACCAAATTCCTTATTCATACCATGCACATTACTTAATACTCCCTATATGTATGCTTGTTTTTGTGGATCTATAATCCAGTGTGTGGTGAAGCAGCCCACGTTTGCACCTTGTCATCTCCTGTTTTATCTTACTGATGTGGCTGATGATATGAACACCATGCCATGCACATTATCAAAAATAGATACAATGATTTTCTTTGCCCTTCATCTATGCTTGTTATGTTTACATGGTAATCCAGTAGTGTGGTGAAGCTCCCCGCATTGTGAACAATGCCAAATTATGCTATTGATATTTTGAACTTACTCTTTATTTTCTTATTTGAAATTGGATAGAATTGACAGAACAATTATCATCTTTGTTTATACATGTGCAAAACCTGTCATCTCTCTGCTTTATTTCAGGGTGATATGCCTGATGGCATGCACAAGTCTGCTGAAGGCTGTGAGAAAAACCCAACATATATTGCAGCAAAGAAGGCAAAACATCTTGAAGATAGCGAGACAACCCCAAAGTATTGTCTTGATGCAGTGTTCAAGTTACTTGAGACTAACAGTCAGACAAGCTCACATAATTTGTTGTCTGAATCAGTTCGACTTCTTCAGTCCCAAGTTCTAGCAGAAAGGCATTCTGCAACTCAACTTTGACTTGAAGTCCTATCTCTAAGAAAGATTGCGGAGAACACCAATGAGAACCTCATCGCTAAACAGCCACACCTGGAAGCTATGACTGACATGCTAGGTCGGTCTCACAGCCTTACTCAGCAGCTTGTGCGGTAGTTCCCCCACAAGGCTAACCTTTCTTGAACTGTCTTGGAAGTGGTCTCGGTTCAGTATTATTTTGTTACGCTGCAATGGTGCCCAGTTTTTGTAATCTGCTTCTTCATTGCGCTTTATGATCACTGGTGGCGAACTTCGATGCCCAGTGGATGTCATATACCTTAAATCCTTTATTGTATAGTGTAGGTTTATTCTTAGTTACTATGCCATAATTTCTTTATTGTATAGAGTAGGTTTGTTCTTAATTCCTACTAGTTACTGCCATCATTCACTATCTGAAAAAAAATCAGATGTAGTCCACCGGACCGAAACATTTGACTCTAATGGGCCAGGTTTTTAGCGGGCCACAATTGGGCCGGCCTGCGTCTTTCTTGGGCCTGAATGATTGGGGCCTTCACACATTGCGCCAGGCTCAAACTTACACCGGCCTATATTTTAGTTGGGCCTTTTGTCGACCCAGCGCTTAGTTTGGCCCAGGTAGCGTTGGGCCATTAACAGGCTGAATATTGTACTGGCTTGTTATGGCCGAGATGAAACCACGGGCCTTTAGCAGGCCAAAATGCATGTTGGGCCTCAATTTTCACTAATCGTCGACGGGCCTTCAACAGGCCGAAATGTAGACCGGGCTGTTTTGGGCCTAGTTAGCTCGTGGGTCGTTACCAGGCCGAAACATATCTCGGGCCTTAGTTGGCCCACTGATATCATGGGCCTTTAAGTGGCCGAAAGCTTAGCACAGACATCAACGGGCCAAATTACGCGACAGGCCTTTAACAGGCCCAAAGTCACGTTGGGCTTAACTGTCGCCACCTTTAGCATGGGCCGTTAGTGGGCCCGATGTCCCGTCATACCATATATGGCCCATGCGCAGCACGGGCCATTCCAAGGCAGAAAGTCACACCGGGCTGAAATGGGCCCATGTCTACATCAGACCTCTAACAGGCCGAAAGCCACTGGGCTGTAGTTGGGCCCAAATATTCGACGAACAATTAACGGGCCAGATCTGGCTTCGGGCCGCAAATGGGCCCAAATATTGGGCGAACAATTAACGGGCCAGATCTGGCTTCGGGCCGTAAATGGGCCTTTATTAAGCAGGCCTTTATTGGGCTAGCCCACTAGTACCTGATTAAGTTCTACGGGCCTTTCACTGGGCCGACCATTTTAACCTATATGGGCCTCTGTTGGGCCCAGCCACGTGTCGACGTATCATAGGCATGTCTCCTCCAATGTACAGGTGACATCTGGCCCACTGATGAGCTGACAGGTGTTCCCTTCGGCCAATCAGAATTTTACACGTGGAAAGTTCTCATTGGTCAGGGCTGTTAACGGGTTGTCGGATCCACAATCCGACCCGATAGCTTAACGGCGTTCCGTTACGGTGGATGCCATGTGTCGGTCACCCTTGACGAAAGCACTTCTGTGACGTGCGATTTATCGTCATGGAAGTGGACACTCCCGTGATGATAATTTTGGTAATGTCATGGAACACTTCTACGACAGCACATGTATGACTATCTCGATTCTGTCATAAAATCGTCATGGATGTACATGCATGACAAAAAACGTGACCTACTGTGACAAACATGTATCATCACGGAAGTATATTTTTTGTAGTGCTTTCCTCTAGTGGTGTTATGTGAACGTCGACTACACGACACTTAACCATTATTTGGGCCTAGGGGAAGGCATTGGGAAGTAATAAGTAGATGATGGGTTGCTAGAGTGACAGAAGCTTAAACCCTAGTTTATGCGTTGCTTCGTAAGGGGCTAATTTGGATCCATATGTTTCACGCTATGGTTAGGTTTACCTTAATACTTCTTTTGTAGTTGCAGATGCTTGCAATAGGGGTTAATCATAAGTGGGATGCTTGTCCAAGGAAGGGCAGTACCCAAGCACCGGTCCACCCACATATCAAATTATCAAAGTAAAGAATGCTAATCATATGAGCGTGATGAAAACTAGCTTGACGATAATTCCCATGTGTCCTCGGGAGCGCTTTCCTTTATATAAGAGTTTGTCCAGGCTTGTCCTTTGGTAAAAAAAGGATTGGGCCACCTTGCTGCACCTTGTTTACTTTTGTTACTTGTTACCCGTTACAAATTACCTTATCACAAAACTATCTGTTACCGATAATTTTAGTGCTTGCAGAGAATACCTTACTGAAAACCGCTTGTCATTTCCTTCTGCTCCTCGTTGGGTTCGACACTCTTACTTATCGAAAGGACTATGATAGACCCCCTATACTTGTGGGTCATCACCGTGCCGCAGGCCGGCGTCGTGGACCATCTGGCACAGCCGCTGGCTGCTCGCGCGCATCGCCACCATGGGTCTGGAGTGGGCACTTTTGCGCTTATTAGTGTAGGTGCTTAGGCAAATGCTTAGGTGCGTATGATGTGGTAGATGCATTGGAATGGAGGGGCGCCTTTATATGAGTGCAAACTGCGTTGCATTCACATCGTGCTGCCTCTTTTCCCGGTCCTCCCATTACTTCCCTCATGCATTCACACGATGCTAATTGAAGGAGGATGCATCATTGGTCGTTCAACATTTCAAGAACAGCTACCCTCTCCCTCGTCTGCATCAAAGCCGTATCGGGAACTATGCCACCTACTGTCAAATCGAATAGTACTGCGCCGCCTGCTGCACGCCTGGCTGAACACGCCTCCTCGCCTCCATCTATGCTTAACTACTGAATTTTAGTTGCAAAAATTAGACACTGCTAGTGATTTTTAGTTTCATATTTTGACAAATCACAGTGTTACAAGGTTGGCAAATGGCAATGTTACTAGATCAACAAATGTCAATCATTCTAGTTTGACAAATGGCAACATACCCAATATGACAGATGCAAATCGCACCAAATTGTTTGTAAGTGGTTCACACGGGTCATCCAAAAGAACCGTTTGTGTTCAAGAGATGCACAAATCCTACTCTCACTTTGCATACGGGTGTTCTATCTCAAACCATCATGCTTGTTGTGAGGACTCTCGATTGTGAGAAGCATATACCCAAACCTGCCCCAAATGGGACAAAAAATTTACCATGACATGTTGATGCCGCTCCATGATAGCATGCCAATTTCATGAATTTTAGACGAGTTTTGGATTTACTTGAATTTAAAAACCAGGTATCTCAATGTTTGCAGCCGAGTGACGGTCGCAGGGTGTTTGACATTCATTCCCATATCTTGCATGGGACCTAAGCATGCACCCAAGGACAAAGATTTGATTTTTTAACCAATTTATATGCACTAGAGCATGTGCATGTAGTTCGAATTTGAATTATGCACATAAATGCATTGAAAACTCACTTAATGCATAAAAATGTCCAAACGTACCCCAAAAAATAACAAAAAATAACACATCACTCTTGTTGTTCTATGTTGACATGAGAATTTTTTTGAAAGAAATAAGAGGCAATGGATATCGTTTCGTCCCCAAAGGTGGGGCGTTCCCTACCGAAACCATCATGCTTGTTGTGAGAAGCTTTGGATTGTGAGAAGCATATACCCAAACCTGCCCCAAATGGGACAAAAAATTTACCACGGCATGTTGATGCCGCTACATGATAGCATGCCAAGTTTCATGAATTTCAGACAAGTTTTGGATTTACTAGAATTTAAAAACCAGGTATCTCAATGTTTGCGGCCGAGTGACGGTGGCAGGGTGTTTGACATTCATTCCCATTTCTTGCATGGGACCTAAGCATGCACCCAAGGACAAAGATTTGATTTTTAACCAATTTATATGCACTGGGGCATGTGCATGTAGTTCAAATTTGAATTATGCACATAAATGCATTGAAAAGTCACTTAATGCAAAAAATGTCCAAACGAACCCCGAAAAATCACAAAAAATAACACAACACTCCTGTTTTTCTATGTTGACACGAGAAAAATTTTGAAAGCAATAAGAGGCAATGGATATTATTTTGCCACCAAAGTTGGTGAGTTCCCTACCGAAACTATCGTGCTTGTTGTGAGAAGCTCTAGATTGTGAGAAGCATATACCCAAACCTGCCCCAAATGGGACAAAAAATTTACCATGACATGTTGATGCCTCTCCATGATAGCATGCCAAGTTTCATGAATTTCACTTGAGTTTTGGATTTACTAGAATTTATAGACCAGGTATCTCAATGTTTGCGGCCGAGTGACGGTGGCAGGGTGTTTGACATTCATTCACATTTCTTGCATGGGACCTAAGCATGCACCCAAGGACAAAGATTTGATTTTTCAACCAATTTATATGCACTAAAGCATGTGCATGTAGTTCAAATCTGAATTATAAATGCATTGAAAACTCACTTAATGCATAAAAATGTCCAAATGAACCCTGAAAAATCACAAAAAATAACACAACACTCCTGTTGTTCTAAGTTGGCACGAGAAAAAATTTGAACGCAATAAGAGGCAATAGGTATCGTTTCGCCCCCAATGTTGGGGTGTTCCCTACCGAAACCATCATGCTTGTTGTGAGAAGCTCTGGATTGTGAGAAGCATATGCCCAAACCTACCCCAAATGGGACAAAAAATTTACCACGGCATGTTGATGCCGCTACATGATAGCATGCCAAGTTTCATGAATTTCAGACAAGTTTTGGATTTACTAGAATTTAAAAATCAGGTATCTCAATGTTTGCAGCCGAGTGATGGTGGCAGGGTGTTTGACATTCATTCCCATTTCTTGCATGGGACCTAAGCATGCACCCAAGGACAAATATTTGATTTTTCAACCAATTTATATGCACTGGAGCATGTGCATGTAGTTCAAATTTGAATTATGCACATAAATGCATTGAAAACTCACTCAATGCATAAAAATGTCCAAACGAACCCCAAAAAATCACAAAATATAACAGAACACTCCTGTTGTTCTATGTTGACACGAGAAAAATTTTGAAAGCAATAAGAGGCAATGGATATTGTTTCGCCCTCAAAGTTGGGGCGTTCCCTACCGAAACCATCATGCTTGTTGTGAGAAGCTCTGGATTATGAGAAGCATATACCCAAACCAGCCCCAAATGGGACAAAAAATTTACCACGGCATGTTGGTGCTGCTCCATGATAGCATGCCAAGTTTCATGAATTTTAGACGAGTTTTGGATTTACTAGAATTAAAAAACCAGGTATCTCAATGTTTGCGTCCGAGTGACGGTGGGAGTGTGTATGACATTCATTCCCATTTCTTGCATGTTACCTAAGCATGCACCCTAGAACAAAGATTTGATTTTTCAACCAATTTATATGTACTTAAGCATGTGCATGTAGTTCAAATTTGAATTATGCACATAAATTCAATGAAAACTCACTTAATGCATAAAAATGTCCAAACGAACTTCAAAAAATCACAAAAAATAACATAACACTCCTGTTGTTCTATGTTGACATGAGACAAAAAATTGAAAGCAATAACAGGCAATGGATATCGTTTCGTCCCCAAAGTTGGGGCGTTCCCTACTGAAACCATCATGCTTGTTGTGAGAAGCTTTGGTTTGTGAGAAGCATATATCCCAATGTTTGCGGCCGAGTGACAGTGGCAAGGTGTTTGACATTGATTCCCATTTCTTGCATGTGACCTAAGCATGCACACAAGGACAAAGATTTGATTTTCAACCAATTTATATGCACTAGAGCATGTGCATGTAATTCAAATTTGAATTATGCACATAAATGCATTCAAAACTCACTTAATGCATAAAAATGTCCAAACGAGCCTCGAAAAATCACAAAAAATAACACAACACATGAGAAAAAATTTGAAAGCAATAAGAGGCAATGGATATCGTTTCGCCCCCAAAGTTCGGGTGTTCGCTACCGAAACCATCATGCTTGTTGTGAGAAGCATATACCCAAACCTGCCCCAAATGGGACAAAGATTTTACCATGGCGTCTTGATGCCGCTCCATGTTAGCATGCCAAGTTTCATGAATTTCAGACGAGTTTTGGATTTACTAGAATTTAAAAACCAGGTATCTCAATTTTTGCAGCCGAGTGACGGTGGCAGGTTGTTTGACATTCATTCCCATTTCTTGCATGGGACCTAAGCATGCAGCCAAGGACAAATATTTGATTTTCAACCAATTTATATGCACTGGAGCATGTGCATGTAGTTCAAATTTGAATTATGCACATAAATGCATTGAAAACTCACTTAATGCATAAAAATGTCCAAACAAACCCTGAAAAATCACAAAAAATGAACACAACACTCCTGTTGTTCTATGTTGACACGAGAAAAAATTTGAAAGCAATAAGAGGCAATGGATATTGTTTCGCCCCCAAAGTTGGGGCGTTCCCTATCGAAACCATCATACTTGTTGTGAGAAGCTCTGGATTGTGAGAAGCATATACCCAAACCTGTCCCAAATGGGACAAAAAAATTACCACGGCATGTTGATGCCGCTCCATGATAGCATGCCAAGTTTCATGAATTTCAGATGAGTTTTGGATTTACTAGAATTTAAAAACCAGGTATCTCAATGTTTGCGGCTGAGTGACGATGGCAGGGTGTTTGAAATTCATTACCATTTCTTGCATGGGACCTAAGCATGCACCCAAGGACAAAAATTTGATTTTTCGACCAATTTATATGCACTGGAGCATGTGCATGTAGTTCAAATTTGAATTATGAACATAAATGCATTGAAAAATCACTAAATACATAAAAATGTCCAAGCGAACACCGAAAAATCACAAAAATAACACAACACTCCTGTTATTCTATGTTGACACGAGAAAATTTTGAAAGCAATAAGAGGCAATGGATATCATTTCGTCCCCAGAGGTGGGGCGTTCCCTACCGAAATCATCATGCTTGTTGTGAGAAGCTTTGGTTTGTGAGAAGCATATACCCAAACCTGCCCCAAATGGGACAAAAAATTTACCACGGTATGTTGATGCCGCTCCATTATAGGATGCCAAGTTTCATGAATTTCAGACGAGTTTTGGATTTACTAGAATTTAAAAACTAGGTATCTCAATGTTTGCGGCCGAGTGACGGTGGTAGGGTGTTTGACATTCATTCCCATTTCTTGCATGGGACCTAAGCATGCACCCAAGGACAACGATTTGAATTTTCAACCAATTTATATGCACTGGAGCATGTGCATGTAGTTTAAATTTGAATTATGCACATAAATGCATTGAAAACTCACTTAGTGCATAAAAATGTCCAAACGAACCCTGAATAATTCCAATTCTTTTATGATCACTGTAGATAAAAGGTCTAGCAATTCAAACACCGTCCATGGCTAATGTGACCCCATTATGTAATTCAAATCAAGACAAAAAATCAAGTAGATCCCACGCAGTTTATTATAACCAACCGTGTGAGATGCATCACAAAATATCTTCGGACCGCGCCTTAATAAGGGACCGTGTCTGATGACACTTTGCGCGCCAGTTTTTTGGCTGAAGCGATTCCAAATTTTCGGCTTCCGCGGATATATCTACCTCCCCGCCCCCCTTACCAAAAGCCACATTTCCCCTATTTCCGCCTTCCTTTCCAAGTTAAAACCATCACTCCTTGCTTGCAGCACCGCCGCCTCCTCGTCGGCGACCCTCCTTCATGCTTCTCGGCCTCACCTATCCAGGCAGGTAATCCTCATGCGACCCCCATCCTCCTCCTCCTTCCACATCCCACATGCCCCGACCGCCGGCGCGAGCTCGACACCTTCCACGCAAATCACCAACTCCTCCACCAAATAAGCGCCGGCCTAAGCCATGGTGCACGTAGTATAGCCAGGACCTCAAGGAGCATTTGGCAGCGGAGAAGCAAATCGCGACCGCACGCATGGATGACGTTGCGATTGCTGCCATTCATGCCAACCCCTAGATCTTGGAGGAGCAGCTCGCTGTCGAGGCCATTGTTGAAGCCTTGCGCGCCGACACCGCGATGCATTTAGCTGCTTTAAATGACGGTTCATGGCGTTTTCTCGAGGCCACCGTCGGTGCCTTCGACGAAGACTACGAGGTGTTTTCTCAGCGTGCACGTGCTTACCTCATCTCGAGAGCCAACAGGTTGGTGCCCGGAGCGGCTCAAGCAACTCACCACTACAACAAGGGCACCCACGATGCGGAGGCCCTGCCCTCTTCCATGTCCAAGGAGCCAATCGTCATCGATATCTCCGACAATGATGAGTAGCTTGTCTTATTAGCTCACTATAAGGACCCATGTTTAGTTTGCTAGCTACTACCTTTCCTTGACAAATTCTAGTGAATTGTGCTATCTACTTTTACCATGCAATCTTCTGCTATAGTGTATATGTTCTATATGTCATGCAATGTGGTGTTCAATTAACTGCTTGGTTCAATTATGCAAATGTGATGTTCAGTTCTTCAGGGTGCAATATTTCCAAGTTGTTAAGCATGCTTGGTTTAGTTAACTGTCTGATCTTCTATTAGGAGTATGTTATATTGTTCAATTGGTGTTTAGTTAACTGCTTGGTTCATTTGTTGTGGCTTGGTTCACTTGTTGTGGTGTTTAGTTACCTGCTTGGTTCAATTCTCCAATGCGATGTTCAATTGTTGTGACTGCATTCTGTTATTGTATACCATGTGAGGAATAAATCGAATTTGGCTGTAATAAATACATGAGAAACAAATACAATTGCTATATTCCAAGTTGTTAAGCATGCTTGGTTTGGTTAACTGTCTGATCTTCTATTAGGAGTATGTTATATTGTGCAATGTGGTGTTCAGTTAACGTTTGGTTCATTTGTTGTGGCGTTTAGTTAATTGCTTGGTTCAATCTTGCAATGCGATGTTCAATTGTTGTGGCTGCATTCTATTATTGTATACCATGTGAGGAATAAATCGAATTTGGCTGTACTAAATACATGAGAAACAAATACAATTGCTATATTTCCAAGTTGTTAAGCATGCTTGGCTTGGTTAACTATCTGATCTTCTATTAGGAGTATGTTATATTGTGCAATGTGGTGCTCAGTTAAGGTTTGGTTCACTTGTTGTGGTGTTTAGTTAACTGCTTGGTTCAATTCTGCAATGCGATGTTCAATTGTTGTGGCTGCATTCTCTTATTGTATACCATGTGAGGAATAAATCCAATTTGGCTCCACTTAATACATGAGAAACATATACAAGTGCTATATTTCCTAGTTCTTAATCATGCTTGGTTTGGATAAATGGGTTTTCCATGTGGCTTGAATTAATCTAATGAATCCGCAATGTGCTTATTTTTCATCAACATATTTTACTGATAGCATGCGAACCCTTACTTAACCTAATGACTAACTACCTTATATGTGTTGCAGGGAAACAATGGGAAGCACTGAGGTTTACAAGATGGTACTAACTATTATACCTTGCATTTTTGTATTCCTTTGCCCCATTTCCAATATAAAGAAGATATTTATGCACATCCTTGTTTTCAGGCTTCACTGATGATTACCACTAAAACCACCTCTGTGGTCAGGAGGCAAGGAAAGTTTACATACAACACCCACGGTTCAATAATGAAGTGTTCCTGAAGAGGTCGAAGGATGGACTATCAATCATCCACAAGCACTGGCCTAAAGTTGCAAAGACCTTCAACATGAATGAAGGCTCAATATTCGCCTTCTGCTAAAGCAGTTTTCCAGATGAGATGCATCTCTCTATGTACCGTCTATGATGCTAATTTAGAAAGGTTCTAGATGTTGCATGTGAAACTTTCTACTGGTGCAGTTGTGTAATGGGGTAGTTGAGTGCTGAAGCTATATCATGTTGTACTCCGATGTATTTCAATTATGAAATCCCGCTTCCTTAATATGGAAATGGAATATATTATGTTCTTAATATGAATGTCAATTAGATTAGTAAATGGATTATTAATAATATGCCAATTAGCTTGCTAATTGGGTTTTCCCATTGCAAACGGTTAATGAGAAAACACCGTGGACGATGACCTCAGGCAACACACATAGTTTCTAGGAATAAACTGTGTTGGATCAATGAACAATCACACACGACATTCTCTTCAAAACTGTTTGCATTACGCCACCTTGCGCAAACGGTTTCCTTGTAGTGACTGTGTGGGATGTATATATGAATGGAAATGTTTAGTGGTGACTGACTGTGTGGGATGTACTTACGATCGGAAATGATTTCGCCTGTATAATTGTATTTTTTGAGCACTACTGTACGTATTTCTGTATTTGAGTGCTCGCCGGTCGCAGACGACCTCATTTTGCCGAGCGTGTGTGCCAGGAGGGCATATCCCCAGCGGTTTCTGGGTCATGTGGGAAGGACCCCCCTATCGCCCACACTCACTTGGCGACGGTTCTGAATGCCTTCGCGGAAAGGGGTTAAAACCCGTTTGTTTAGGACCGACGCGTACTAGTGTATCACAGGTTACTTCATTCTGAGTTTCCAAATCGGTCCTTCTCCATTGATAAAAATGGGAAAATTTGCTGTATTATAACCATCATGGAGGTAGAATGTATGGGACAAAGCAAAGTAATTGCCATGAATAACATTACTTACACACAACTCCTGGACAAACACCTGCAACTAACATTTTCCTTCATCTTCAGTATAATATTTCCATGATGGGAATATACACACATAGGATTTAACAACATCAAAGGCGATAGATGCTAAACTATGAATGGCTGGTTGTGCTTCCTCCACAGGAATAGGTGTACTAACTGGTGGAGTTGGGGCTCGCCGTGGTAGTACTGGCGCTTTGGGCACTGGAGTTGCCTTACTAACTGCTCTTGTTTGGGAGCTCTGTCGTGGAGATGGTGTTGTGTAAACATGAACTGGGTTACTATCTACTGGGGTTGGGGTTAGACTGGGTGAAGCTGGTTCTCTGTCCATCGCAGTAGGGGTAAAATCTGCGAGAGTCTGGGTTATGTGTGGTAGGGCTGGTTCTCGTGCATGTACAGCCGAGGTGCTATCTCCACCCAGAGGTAGCACTGTTTTATTTGAAGACCGTGTTTTTACTCCGCTAGATACTGCCATCACCCGCTCCAATTCAAATGGCTGATAAACAGGAAACATAGTTGAATGTACAGACATTGTATGAGAGATAGATGCAATAGATTGTGTGAAAAAAGAGGGCATGAAGTAGTTTACATGTATATTGTTTAACTAAAACGGATAGCATGACATAATTACACATATATGATGTCTATCTAAACTGGATAGCATAGCATAACATAATTCAAAGATATGATGACTAACTAAACAGGATCGCATGACATAATTCACATATATGTTATCTAAGTAATCAGGATCGCATGATTTAATTCACATATGTGATTTATGTGCTAAGCGGAGGGCATTTGCATATACGATATCTGAACTAAGAACATGGTGTTGGATATTGTGTATATGATGTTTAAACTATGAAATGCAAGACACCATATGCATGATATGAGTAGTATAACCATGCCAAGTTAGAGCATACACCTCGGTGGGGGAATAGGACTGGTCATCTGTCTCTGAATCCATCTCTGAGGAGCTATCGGGACCCAACAAGAGATCTCCATCAACAGGTAGCACCGTCTGCTCTGAAGGCCTTGTTTTCATTCCAGATTTTTCCATCACCCACTCAAATGGCCGATTCACAAGAAGAGTAGTTTAATGTACAAACATTGTCAATAAATGGAAATTTAATGAAGAAAAGGATGGGCAGGATATCATTCAAATATATGATGCCTGGTTAAACATGATGGCATTGCACATTTCACATATATTATGGCTGGCTAAAAGACATGAGACTGCATAATTCCCATATATGATATTGAAACTAAACAGGTGGCATTACAGAACATGTCTAAACTAAGCAGATGACATATATGATGTTGAAATAGGCACTTCAAGACAACATATGCATGATATGACTAACATCATCATGCCAAGTTAGAGCAAACACCTTGGGGGGTAAATAGGAGTGGTCAACTGCGTCTGAATCCGCCTCAGAACAGATATATTCCTCTAGATTACAGTCTGGAGAAGGGGGGGGGAGGGTTTTCCATTGAACCCACCATGGAACGATGTCTGCATGACATTGTATTGCCGCGCAAAACTCTTCTCTTGTTCTCTACATGTTCAGCATGACTGTGTACAATATCTGACATGCATACAAAAAAACATAGTGAGATTATGTAAGGAGAGCATGCAGAAATCTAGAGTAATGGTAACAACGAGTGGATGGATCCAAAAATAAAGTAGGTCTAGGTGGATGTTTTGCTCCATTCCTTTCAACAAAATGCATGAATAATTGAATAGTAGAGTGCCATAGGAAAGATTCCTATTGCTATGTTTTTTCCGTTGAACCAAAATAGCCCTAATGGATCGACATGAATGTAGAGTAATAAGTGATGCAACAAGTGTATAACCTCTTTGCCGTAGTCGTGTCGACCTCAGCATCATTGGGTTGGTCGGTGAAGAAGTTGAGGCAGAGGTGGCTGTCGGGGGTCTGGAGGAAGATCTAAGGAATCTGTAGACGGCGTCCAGGGCAGTGCTCTGTTGTGATAGATCGTTCCGTCGTTGGAGCAGCTCAGGTGAGCCGTAAGACGTCGAGGCTGAAGCAGCACAAGGCAGACATCGTTAATCTCAAGTGGGATTCTAATAGCATATCCTATAGATGATGTAAAATACATTACCAAAAAGTGATAGATGTAAAATTTACATCACCAAAAACCACTTGACTACAACAGATGAGGTAAAAACTGTTGACTCTGAACTTAACAGTCGAAACTGAAATTTACTGTGGAATCTGAATGTTACTGTCGAAATTGAATGCAAGGGTAGCAGAGAGGCACTTCACATGTAGTTTAGGGAGGGCCTGTAGTTCATCTTCAACCTGCACCCCCCCCCCCCCCGAGTCGCCAGCCACCACCGGCCGAACCGCTGGCCCTGCGCCACCACGCCGCCCCGAAACAACTCCCCACCGCCGGTCCGCCGCCCCGAAACAACTCCCCACCACCGGTCCGCCACCGCCCCGGCCAGCCCTCTAGGCCCCCTCCCCTGCTTCAAGCTTTTTCTCCGGCGATCCCCACGCCACCGCCCCACCATCACGCCCCCACCGCCGGCGACCACCGCCCCCACCCTGAACCCTAAGATAGATAGTGGGGTACCTCTTCGGCGAGCTCCCCTCCCCGCTGCGGGTGATTCTTCCTTAACTCCGGCGAGCCCCCCACCCCCTGAAAATCGACTGACCCAAAATTCAATCCAGTCGCCTGAAGTGTAGCTAATCGGAGCAGAGCAGCAGTACCAGCGAGGGGGAGAGCGGCATCAGTGCAAGCGAGAGTCGGAGTAGCAGTTGTAGCGCGAGTGAGCAAGAGCCAGAGCAGCAGCAGCAGATCCGGCTGGTATGGCCGCCGCAGCCGAAGGGGCCTCGCACAGGGGTAGAGCCGCCATGGAGATGTTGCCCACGGTGCCGGCTTCAAGGTAGCCGCTCCATGGGGGCATGATACATCTCCAACGTATCTATAATTTATGAAGTATTCATGCCATGTTTACAATAGTTTTATATGATTTTGGTATGATTTGATTAGAACTAACCCGGACTAACACTGTTTTCAGTAGAACTACCGTGGTGTTGTTTTTGTGCAGAAATAAAAGTTCTCGGAATGCGACGAAAATCAACGGAGAATTTTTCTAGAAAATATGAAAAGTACTGGAATAAAAATCTACCGGAGGGGAGTCCTGGGGGGCCCACGAGGGTGGGTGGCGTGCCCACCCCCCTGGGCGTGCCCCTGTGCCTCGTGGACTCCTCGAGAGCCCCCCTGACATGAAATCAATGCCAACTTCTCCTATAAATATAGAAACCTTTGGGAATTAACGTAGATTGGAATTTCCGCCGCCGCAAGCCTCTGTAGCCACGAGAAATCAATCTAGGCCCTCTCTGGCACCCTGCCAGAGGGGGCCATCATCACCGGAGGCCATGGAGGAGGCTCTCGGAGGGGCCATCATCGCCATGAAGGCCAAGATCTAGAGGGAGAACCTCTCCCCATCCAGGGGGAGGCCATGGAGGAGGAAGCACAAGGGGGAGAACCTCTCCTCCTCTCTCTCAGTGGCGCTGCAGTGCCATCGGGAGGGGAATCATCGCCGCGGTGATCGTCTTCATCAACATCACCATCATCATCACCATCCTCATCTCTTTTACGTGGTCCACTCTCCCGCACCCCGCTGTAATCCCTACTTGAACATGGTGCTTTATGCCACATATTATGATCCAATGATGTGTTTCCATCCTATGATGTTTTGAGTAGATATCCTTTGTCTTTGGGTTGATTGATGATATAGATTGGTATGAGTTGTATAATTTATTTTCGACGCACGGAAGCCGCTGAAATGGTCCAGCACTCCCATCATCTTCGATACCGAGGACCACCCCGACCGCACTACTGCGGTCAGGTGCTTGCCGTTGTTGGTTTCACCAACAATTCGCAACCTCAAGGTGACGAAGATGTTGGTTGACGGCGGGGTCGGCCTGAAATTGATCTCGCCTGTTGTGGTCAAAAGGCTGCAGATCCCTGATGGAGACCTCGAGGAGACAGACATGTTCCAAGGGGTTAACCCAGGGAGGAGCCAGCCAAAGGAAAGATCATGCTGCCCGTGACATTCGGAGGCGAGTTAAATCATAGGACGGAGAGGATTGTTTTCGATGTAGCCGAGATTCCCTTGCCTTAAAATGGGATCCTCGGCCGCCCGGCACTAGCCAAGTTCATGGCGGCTTCACACTACGCCTACAACATGTTGAAGATGACCGGGCCAATGAACATCATCACCGTCCCCTCCAACAAAAAAGATGCGTTGATATGTGCCGATCAACTCTACCAGGAAGTGGTTGCAGCAGCTGCCGCTAAGGCATCTGTTCCTGCCGACGGAGCCAAGAAGACCGGCGAGACCCCTCGCACCCACTCCGGTAAGCGCACCTCTTCGGGGTGTTGCGCTTCCGCTGAGAACGTGCCAGAGAGCTCCGCCGGCAAGAGCAAGAAGTCCAGAGCTACACCACCAGAGACCAAGAAGGTGCCCGTCAAGGAGGACGGCACGGGAGGAGCTTTCACCATAAGCTCCACCCTCGACAACAAATAGGAAAGCGAGCTCGTCACCTTCCTGCGGGCGAATGTCGACATGTTTGCATGGCAAGCCTCTGACATCCCCGGCTTTCCCAGGGAGGTGATTGAGCACCACCTTGCTGTCTGTTCTCATGCGCGGCCCATCAAGCAGAAGGTCGGGAAGCAAGCTCTGGAGAGGCAAGAGTTCATCACGGAGGAAATCAGAAAGCTAGAGGCGGCAGGCTTGGTGAGAGGAGTGCTCCATCCGACGTGGTTGGCCAATCCGATGGTGGTGCGCAAGGCAAATGGGAAATGGAGGCTGTGTATTGACTACATAGACATCAATAAGGCCTGCCCAAAGGACCCTTTCCCGTTACCGCGCATCGACCAGATCGTTGACTCCATGGCTGGGTGTGATCTCTTATCGTTCCTCGACGCCTACTCAGGATACCACCAGATCTTCATGACAAAGGAAGACGAGGAAAAGACAACATTCATCACCCCATGTGGTACGTATTGCTTTTTGCGGATGCCTTTCGGGTTGAAGAGTGATGGCTCAACCTTTGCAAGAGCAGTCCAAATTGGTTTCGAGCCCCAGCTACATAGAAATATGGAAGCTTATATGGATGACATAGTGGTCAAAACCAAGGACAAAGCAACCCTTGTGCAAGATCTGGAGAAAACATTTGCAAACCTGCGCAAGATCAACCTCAAATTGAATCCTGAGAAGTGTGTCTTCGGCGTCCCGTCCGGCAAGCTTCTCGGGTTCTTTGTGTCCCAGCGCGGGATTGAAGCAAACCCAGATAAGATCAAGGCCATCGAGCAGATCGAGGCACCCAAACGAATCAAGGACATGCGTCGGCTCACTGGCTGCGTTGCTGCCATGAGCCGGTTCATCTACAAGTCCGACGAGCGTGCCCTTCCTTTTTTCAAAGTCTTGAAGAAGGCGGGGCCGGTGGAGTGGACCCCGGAGGCCGAGGCAGCTCTGCAAGATTTGAAGAAATACCTCTCCTCTACCCCAGTGTTGGTTGCGCCCAACCCACAGGAACCGTTGCTGCTTTATCTAGCGGCAACAAATCAGGTGGTTAGCGCCGCACTAGTGGCGCAGAGGAAGATTGATGAGGAGGCAGCAGTAGCAGCAAAGTCAACGGTTGGCAGGCCGGAACCCTCCCCGGCAAGGCTCAGTCCCGGCAAGACTAAGTCCCCGGCGAGGCTCGGTCCCGGCAAGACTGGTGCCAGTATGATAGGACCCATGCGACCGGGTGAAAAGGCGCAGAAGAAGAAAATGGTGCAGCACCCAGTTTACTTCGTCAGCTCCCTCTTGCAGGGGGCTAGGTCGAGGTACTCAGGTGTGCAAAAGCTACTCTTCGGCCTCCTTATGGCTTCGAGGAAGCTGCGCCATTACTTCCATGTGCACAAGATCACGGTGGTCACCCGCCTCCCGTTGCAACGGATACTGCATAACCCAGATGCAACGGGAAGGATCGTGGAATGAGCCCTGGAGCTGTCAAGTTTCGGCTTGAGGTTCGAGAGTACCTCGACAATTCAGAGTAGAGTCTTGGCAGAGTTTGTTGCAGAATGGACCTCGGCGCCCGACGAAGAGGTACAGGAGACCACTCTTCCCGGCAAGGAAATGAGTTGCAACTGGATCATGTACTTTGATGGTGCCTTCTCGCTGCAAGGCGCCGGTGCTGGTGTACTGCTTGTCGCACCCACTGGAGAGCACCTCAAGTATGTCATCCAGATGCACTTCCCCCGGGAGATGTCAACCAACAACACCGCCGAGTACGAGGGTTTGCTTGCCAGTCTCAGGATCACGGCAGACCTCAGAGTTAAAAAGCTCATCATCAGGGGCGACTCACAGCTCGTCGTCAGGCAGATCAACAGAGACTATCAAAGCCCGTTGATGGAAGCTTACGTAGATGAGGTGAGGAAGCTGGAGGAGCGCTTTGAGGGTATACAAGCGGACCATGTCCCTTGGGCGGAGAACGACATCGCTGACTACCTGTCAAAGTGCGCTGCCCTCAAGCTACCTGTGGAACCAGGTACTTTTGTGCTTCAGTTAACCCAACCATCCGTTGAGCCGTCGACCGGGCAGAACAAGTGGAGGAAGCTAGGCCCCGACAAGTACTTCCCCACCGAGCTCCCCGGAGCCGCTGGCAAAGATGTTGCCGCGGATGCCGATCCTGCAGTGGAACAACTGACTCCGGCAAGACCTCAGGTCATGGCCGTGGAGGCGGTCGCTCCCGAGGCAGAAGAGATGCCCTTGGTCCTTGTCGTCGAGCCACAGGCTCCGGCATGGGCGCAACACACCGTCTGATTCCTTCAGAAAGGGGAGCTTCCTGAGGAGCAGGAAGAGGCAGAAAAAGTAGCCCGCCGGTCTGCCCTGTACCAATTCGTTGATAACGTATTGTACAGAAGAAGACCGAATGGGGTGAAATTGATGTGCATCTCCCAGGAGGAAGGACTAAAGCTGTTGGCAGAGATACATGGGGGTATATGAGGCTCCCACATAGGGTCGAGAGCCCTTGCCGGCAAGGCTTTCCGGCAAGGTTTCTTCTGGCCCACCGCCCTCCAGGATGCGACGGCGCTAGTAGCCAAGTGTGAAGCATGCCAGTTCCCTTCAAAGAAACTCCATCAACCAGCTCAAGCCCTTCAAACTATCCCTCTCTCCTGGCCCTTCTCGGTCTGGGGGCTCGACATATTGGGCCCTTTCCCCCATGTTGTCGGGTGCTTTGAGTACTTGTACGTCACAATCGACAAGTTCACAAAGTGGCCAGAGGTGGAAGCAGTGAGGAAGGTGACAGCGCAGTCAGTCATCAAGTTCTTCAAGGGGCTAGTGTGCCGTTTCGGGGTGCCCAATAGGATCATCATCAACAATGGCACACAGTTCACAAGCCATGCCTTCATACAATACATTGAAGATCTCGGCAGCAAGGTCTATTTTGCTTCCATGGCACACCCACGGAGCAACGGCCAAGCAGAGAGAGCAAATGTTGAAATCTTGCGGAGCTTAAGGACAAAGACTTTTTGACAGGCTGCGCAAGAGTGGAAGGCGCTAGATTAATAAGTTGTCGGTGGTTCTTTGGTCGATCAGAACGACGCCAAATCAAGCCACCGGCCAGACACCCTTTGCCCTGGTTTACGGGGCAGAAGCAGTTCTCCCCACAGAACTCATATACGGGTCACCTCGAGTGCTCGCTTATGATGAGCTTGAGCAAGAGCGATTGCGGCAAGATGACGCGACGCTCCTTGAGGAAGATCGTCTCCGGGCGGCTGTGAGAGCAGCACGCTACCAGCAAGCCCTGCACCGCTACCATAGCCGCAAGGTTCATGCCCGGAGCTTTGAGGAAGGCGGCCTTGTTCTTCGGCATGTTCAGTCGGCCAAGAATTCCAACAAGTTGACGCCAAAGTGGGAGGGCCCTTGTCGGGTAACACGAGTCACCAGGCCCGGCGCAGTCCGGCTAGAGACCAAAGATGCCGTTCCAGTGAGCAACTCCTGGAACATCGAGCATCTCCGCAAGTTTTACCCGTAAGGTGCGGCTGCCGGGCCTCCCGGCAAGCCACCCTTTTGTACAAGCCTTGTCGGCAAGGCATGTAACCCTTTGTACAAAGCCAGGCGCAAACCCTGAGCATAAATAAACGAAGCGCTGGTGCCCTAAGTTATAGCATGCATGCTAGGTTGAGTCTCCTCCTTGGTTAGGGTTGATAGTGCTTAGCGACGGCTAACCCCTAGCTTAGAGGTCGAGTGCGCGTCTCTCTGTTCCTCTCTGTCTTCTTTGGTTTGCAGGGCACGTAAGCATTCTTGCCAAGCTGTTTTGGAAGAAAGGGAACGGACCGACGTCCGGACCCCGGCAAGCCAGAGTTGCCGGGGGCTGCAAGAACAAGGATCCCTCCGCGGCAAGCCAACGTCACTGGGGGCTATGGATCCAGATAAGTATTTTATCCTCTATCATGCATTTCGTTATGGACTGGGATACGTGAAACCCCGTTCTATCTCTAAGCTGCCGTGCTCCCCCTTTATGGCACCCGAGGATTATCCCCTGGGTCCAAATTTGGTCGTAGCCGTGGCAGCAAAGAAGGGGAACGAGGAGGCTAAGCCCACCTCATCCCTGCCTCCGCCAAGAGCGCGAGAAAGGTCGAGCGAGGTGGGGAGATGGCAAGGCCTGTTGCCGGGCAAAAAAACGTTTATCTTGAAAAAATAACAAGGATTTACTCCTTGTCGTGGGTCTCGCCCATGAACGTAATCCCGGCAAACATCCCTTTTTCATTAAAAAAACATCCCGTACAGGTACAGTCCATACGAAATGAAAAACATGAACAAGGGGATTATGAGTTCTAAAATTGACAAAGGCCCGAAGGCTTACAAGACTAAAAAGATATAAGGTGCTCGTAATCCTTTTCTTGTCACTCTCCTCAGGAAATGGAACAAGAAAGCAGAAGGGCAAAAGGGGCGCCTAGGCGAGCTACGAATGGCTGAAGACACAAGGAGAACATCTCGGTGACCGTCCAAGGGCTGGATGGTGATGGCGGCGCCAGACGCAGAGCTCGAAGACGAGGCGACGGGACGTCAATACACGACGAAGGCGTCGGTGCCCGCATACTCCGACTTGATGGCCTTGCCGCCCGCCCTCTTCCCCTTCCGCAGCCTCCCAACGCCAGCCGCCCAAGGAGACGACCCCGAGAAGTTCAAGGAGCCGGCGACACGGATGATGGGGTCGCCGGTGCCGCTCGGAGTGGTGCCCGACACCTAGTCGGACCCGTCATCCTGCCGCCCGCTGACCTCGTCGTCACTGCCATTGTCTTCCTCTCCACTCTCGCTTGAGGAGGAGTCTTCATCGTCGGAGGAGCTCTCCACACAGCACCTCACGCGGGTCCCGAAGTGCTCGAAGATCTTGACGGAGAGGAGGCCAGCCTCCATTAGTTTAAAATGGAGAGTGAGCCCATCCGTCAAGCTGTGGAGGCGAGGAAAGGTCTTCCACCCTCGGCAAAGATACATGACGTGAGGGGCAGGGAACTCGATGTCGGCCCATGTGCCACTGTTCCCACAACCCCTCATGTGCAGCCACAGCGCCTGTGGCGGATCCAGCTCCATCTCCCACACAAATGGAGTTGGGAGGCGAAGGCGATGGCGCGGTGGATGGCGCAACCTGACGAAGAATTCGCAGGGGTTGTCCCCGACGTGACCCTCCGTCAGAGGAGGGGCTGCTGGAAGAGGCGAGGCTGATCTGCCGCCCCGTCCTCCTCTCCCTCGGGCACCACGACGGCCTCGACCTCGCCCCCTCTCCCTTCCTCTAGCGACCGGCTCCACCGCTACGAGCTCTTGGCGAGGAGCGATGCGCTGTCTGGCCAAAACCCTCGCCGCCACCGATGAAGCGTCGCCACGCCCCCTCGCCATGGCAGAAGAAGAAAGGAAGCATGAATGGGGAGAGGCAGATGGCGAGAGGTTGAGGGGCATCGTTCCTCCCGCTCCCCTGTTTATAAAGGGGCGGGGGCGAGGCTCAGACGCCCCCTCTCGGCCAATCCGGCTTCTTGAAGTGACAGCAAGCGGGGCCGTTGGCCGCCCTCCCCACTCCATTGAAGGCGCGTGGGAATCGACCCGCACGCGTGCGACTTCCCACGTCCCGTGCGCCTGTCATTCACTCTGGGTTATGCATGCATCAAACATGGCACAAGGGGCGGGCGTAGTGGGACGCGTGGAATGACGGTTCCCGAGCGAGGGCAGTAAATGGGAGGCGGCCTTGCGGTCTCAAAGAGACGTGCAAGCTGCCTCTTTACTGTCCACGACAAGGTGACACGAACATGCTTCTGTCATGTGCGCGCGCACGACCCCCATGTCGCGCGTTCAACAAGGACCAAGGCCACAACGATCAGATAGGCGAAGCAGGTCCCCCCGGCAACGATCCTTGCCGGGGCAGCCTCAGCAGCCCCGGCAAGACTCTTGCCGGGGCAGCTCGCCCACGCTAGCCGAAGCAAGCCACCCTTGAGCCCACCAACACTCAACAAACGCGTTGGGACAGGGCTCGGGAGGCACCTCTGTGGTGGCATGCAGATCTTTGTGAAGACAAAGAATGGACAAGATCAAATGAGGATAGGAAGGCAACCATCCTCACCGGAGGAACCCACGAGACCCCGGCAAGATCCTTGCCGGGGACGCCTGCGCGCCACGGCAAGACCCTTGCCGGGCCACCCGGCAAGACCCTTGTCGAGCCACCCGACAAGGCCCTCGCCCAGCGCACCAGCAGGGCCACTGCCAGGCCCTCGCCAGCCAAGCTTCCGCCGCTGTTCGCATGCAGCTGCCGACCCAACCAGCTGGGCAGGCACCTGTGTGGCAACATGCAGCCCTTCGTAGAGGCTCCACCATCGCGCCACCTCAGCTGCCTGCCTGCCTACATGGCACCGCATGCATCGCTGGCCATGGCACGTGTCGAGGCTTGAAGGAGCGACGACGGACGGGACGGGCCTCGCCCCCGTCCCCGATAAAGTGAAGGGACACCTAAGCTCCGCATTAAATGTGCTTTGTCCTGTAATACCAGTGATATGTTCGCAACGCTGTAGCACTTTCCACCTCCTGTGTGCCACTGTGGCAGCCCCTTCGTCTTATAAAAGGAGGCCCCAGGCACACGGGAGGGGGATTCAGCTCTTTCGAACCCCACAGCACCTAGAGCTAGTTCAAGAGCTCAAGAACACTAAATACATCCACCAAAGCAGGATCGTAGGGTTTTACGCACCTTTGCGGCCCGAACCTGGGTAAATCCCTTTGTGTTGTCTGCTTGTCCCGCTCTTCTCACGATCCCCGCGCCCCGCAACCGTAGAAGGGATTCCAGTGATCCCATAGGTGTCATTTCCCACCGACATTTTGCATTAAGATTTTGTGCATCCAACCATAAAAGTGCAGGACAACCTCTGCTTCCCTCTATGAAGGGCCTATCTTTTACTTTTACCTTCTACCCTTATACAAGAGTCATGGTGATCATCATCTTTCCTTTTTACACTTTTTCCTTTGGCAAGCACTCTGTGTTGGAGCGATCCGGATATATATATATATATATATATATATATATATATATATATCTACTTGGATGTAGGTTTTCATGAGTTATTATTGTTGACATTACCCTTAAGGTAAAAGGTTGGGAGGCGAAACTATAAGCCCCTATATTTCTCTGTGTCCGATTAAAACTTTGAACCCATAAATATCACATGAGTGTTAGCAATTGTGAAAGATTAAATGATAGTTGAGTATGTGGAGTTTGTTGAATCAAAGCTCTGACATAGACCCTTCCTGAAAATAAGATGAATTACAATTGTTTGATGACTAAGAGCACTGTTTGTTAGTTTTCAAGAATGTTTATGATCTATACTTTAACATGTGAATAGCTTGTTACTTGATCATGAAATTTTTTATGAGATGAGCTACTGTTATAACATGTATTGATTCTAGAAAAAGTGATTGAAACTATCATTGATCAAGCTTAACCACTTCCTAGCATTCACACTTCATAAACTATTTCTTTTATCATTTACCTACTCGAGGACGAGCAGGAATTAAGCTTGGGGATGCTGATACGTCTCCAACGTATCTATAATTTATGAAGTATTCATGCCATGTTTATAATAGTTTTATATGATTTTGGTATGATTTGATTAGAACTAACCCGGACTGACGCTGTTTTCAGCAGAACTACCGTGGTGTTGTTTTTGTGCAGAAATAAAAGTTCCTGGAATACGATGAAAATCAATGGAGATTTTCTCTGGAAAATATGAAAAATACTGGAACACAAATCTATCGGAGGGGAGTCCCGGAAGGCCCATGAGGGTGGGGGGGCCCACCCCCTGGGCGCGCCCCTGTGCCTCGTGGACTCCTCAAGAGCCCCCTTGACATGAAATCAACGCCAACTTCTCCCATAAATACAGAAACCTTCGGGAATTAACCTAGATCGGAAGTTCCACCACCTCAAGATTCTGTAGCCACGAGAAATCAATCTAGGCCCTCTTTGGCACCGTGCCGGAGGGGGCCATCATCACCGGAGGCCATGGAGGAAGATCCCGGAGGGGCCATTATCGCCATGAAGGCCAAGATCCAGAGGGAGAACCTCTCCCCATCCATGGGGGCATGGAGGAGGAAGAACAAGGGGGAGAACCTCTCCTCCTCTCTCTCGGTGGCGCCGGAGTGCCATCGGGAGGGGAATCATCGCCGCGGTGATCGTCTTCATCAATATCACCATCCTCATCTCTTTTACGCGGTCCACTCTGCCGCACCCCACTGTAATCCCTACTTGAACATGGTGCTTTATGCCACATATTATGATCCAATGATGTGTTGCCATCCTATGATGTTTTGAGTAGATATCCTTTGTCTTTGGGTTGATTGATGATATAGATTGGAATGAGTTGTATGTTTTTTTGGTGCTGTCCTATGGTGCCCTCCGTGTCGCGTAGCGTGAGGGATTCCTGTCGTGGTACTAGATCAAACAGTAAGTATAGGGGGTACGAATGAGGAGACAAGGCCCTATCTATAGCAAGATTGTACACAGGTGTTTACGAGTTCAGGCCCCTCTCGGAAGAGGTAAAAGCCTTACGTCTTGGTGCCCAGAGGCGGTCGACTAGATTATATGAGTGTGTGAATGTGACAAAGGGTGAGAACCCTTGTGGCAGAGGAGGGGGTGGCTTATATAGTTAACGCCAGGACCCCAGCCCTCCACCTGTTGCCAAGGGTTCAATGTACATAAAGATGAGGCGTTACTGGTAACGCCAGCCTTAAATGCCTTAATGGCCTTAAAGACTACAGAGTGAATGCTCGTCCGTTGTTGTTCTAGATGACTCCTGGTATTCAATAGGTCGAGTGGATTCTTGTTTGGTCGAGTGGTCGATTGGTCGAGCGACTCCAGGAAGGAGGGGTCTCCGAGTGGCTGATCGGTCGAGTGGATTGCACTCGGCACCTTTGTTGGGACCTCCTTGTCGTCTCTTGAGCTTCTTTGTTTTTGGGATAGTGACCTTGGATAGGGCATATAGGTCAGGCCTATGACCCTACCCCAGGTCTATATCATCATCATTAGCCCCCGAATGGATTGAGGTCCGAGTGAAAAGAAGGTTGAAGTTGATCTCGCTTCGACTCTTGTGCTTCACAACTATTCATGTTTAAACGGAGGCCCATGTTGGAACTTCAGCTTCGTTTCAGTCGCCTTAATCGATTCAGAAGTTGACGACTGGATTTATAACGTCATTCGTCGAGTGTTATTTTTGACGTGAAATCTTTGGCACGATTTGTTACGGCGTATCCCGAATTTCACGGGATTCAAAATTTCGGGAAGCGCGCGAGGCGGAGCGCACCGTGATAAGTGGGATGGATAGACAAGAGTGCCTCGATCTCCACGCCACCTTTTTTGCCATGTACCCAGCGCGCGACTGTTGCGGGATTTGACAGGATCGTCTGGGCCCACGCATCAGCCACTCGGAGGTGGGTCTTTAAAAGGTGACGGGGCCGAGGCAAGAGCACTGTGCGCGTCCATTCTCCTTCTTTCCCCTCTGTTTCACCACCGCATCCAGCTCCTCCGCTCTCGCCGCTGCCGCTCCGCCACCATGGTGAAGGAAAAGACGACATCGCTGGAACGCGCGAAGAAGGCGATGGGGACGGTGAAAGGCAAGAAGACGAATCGGGGGTTGTCGTCACGGTTGGGGCTGCAGCCGGGTTGGATCCAGGGCGATTGGATCCGATCCTCGCTTTGGCAGGAAGATTTGGATGAGCTGGCTGAGTCCGGGCTGATCGTCCATGGAGCTGCGCGGTTGCCAGAGGGGGAGACGGAGCCGCAGCCGCGACCGGGTGAGTGTGTTCTGCTTGCCACCCATGTCGACTGCGGTTTCTCGCTTCCTCCGCACCCTTTTTTCCTGGGTTTCTAGAATTTATTCGGGGTCCAACTCCATCATTTTTCTCCCAACACCATCACATACCTTGCCGCATTCGTGTCCATGTGCGAGAATTTTCTAGGGTGTCGACCGCATTGGGGTCTTTTCAAGCACATTTTCACTATCCGCTCCCAGTCGGTGAAGAAACCGAATTCGAGTGACGAGAAATCACACGTTATTCAGATGTGTGGGGGTTTGGGCATCCAGAAGAGGAAGAGGAGTTCTTTCCCTTCAATGACCCTTCCTGAGTCGGTCAGAGGCTGGCAGTCGACCTGGTTCTACTGCCAGGATATCGTGACTCTAGGCCAGTCGACTGGACTTCCCCCTTTTTCCTTCGATCGTGTTCAAACCCCTTCCTCGCTGAAAGTGACCGCCGCGGAGAAGGTGGAGACAGCTATGCTGGTCGAGAGGGTGATCCAGTTGATCAACCAAGGCGTCACCGGCATGGATTTGTTGGAGGTATTCCTTAGTCCGTGCATCCAGCCACTCCAGGCTTGTGACCACTCTATGTGGATGTATTCTGGAGCTAGCGACACCGCTCGGGTTCATCCAGAGGATGTATCGGCCAAAACAGTGGCCCAATGGCTGAGGGGTATCACAGGAAAGAAGGACAACCCCAGGGGCACCAGGAGAGTCGATCCCTTCAGCGACAGTAATCAGTCAAACAAGGTTCGGCCTCTACAACCGATTGCATTTGGGTACATTTTCCGACCATTCTTGAATCTGATTGACTTTCACTCGACTTCTTGTCTTGTAGGTTTATACCGAGATGTACTCGATGCCCAATGGTGAACAAGCTCTGGAGGAGGATCATGAGGGCGAGGACAGCGCGGAGGAGAGTGGTGATTGGGAGTTGCCGGACAATGAGGACAAAGAGGAAAGTGACGAGTCGGACAACAAGGAGGTAGTCGACTCACCGCCTCGTGCGGAACGTCGATCCAAGCAACACCATGATCCAGCGAGAATGTGCGGCAAGACCATGGCCCCGAGCACTCAAACGCAAAAGCGTGCTCGGTCTTCAACTTTGGAGCTGACGGAGAAAATCGTCAAGCAGCCCAAGATCAACCCCTCAAAGGCTCAGAAGACCTTGCCCAAGATTAAGATGGATGTTCCTGTTGCCTCTGGGTAAATGTTCTTTCCATGTTTTCTTGCACCGATTGACTCTTCTGTTCTGGCCGAATGGATTGTAAACTTTTCCAGCCCAGCCTCTGCCGCGACTGATATGGACATTCACAAGGTCCCAGACGACGAGGAAACTGATGATGCGGCTACCTCCAAAGCTAGTAAGTCTGCTCGACTCGAATTTATTCTGTCGATTGGATTGTTTGCCGGTTGAATCTCTGATGTTTTCTGTTTGTTGTAGCTCCACAAGACATTGTCGTGCTTCCAGATGATGATGAAGAAGAAGTGCCTCTGAGGGAAAGGAGGAGGAGGGACAAGGGATCGAGCGGGGAAAGCGCCTGAGGTTTAGGTTCCTCAGTCGACACTGGTGCCTGGGACGGCGGTCGAGCGATCCACAGATCTGGCTCGGACCAATGTCACTTTCGCTATCCCGCTGTCGACTGATTGCCCATCAGGGTCGGCTGCTTAGACCCCTGCTGCTCTAGTATTGCTCCACGCATCAGACCTAATGGCTGCTTCAACTGCTCTGCCATCATCGCTTTTTACTGCGTACCATACTCCAGACGACTCATCGAGTGCTGCCAAGGAAGCTCTTCTTCAGCTGAATCTTGTGATGGGGCAGATGAAAGTGGTGCACGAGGCCAGTCAGGTGGCTTATAACGCCAGTACTGCTCTACAAACCAATGTCCAGGTTAGTTGATTTCCGACTGATCTTATTTCTCATCCGATCACCCACTTGGGTGTGTTTGTCTGTCTTAAAGTTGTATAGGTCTTCCACTTGAGTCGACTTGGATTGAGTCGAGTGTTCTTTTAACCACTCGTGCTGGGCAGACCATGCCGAGTGTTAAACCGAACCAGTGGGGGCACGCTAAGTGCACCCACTGGGTGTAGTCCCCGAGACTGCGGTTGACTGTTGGCAGTCGGCCAGGGTCTGAGAATCTCCTTTTTTTTATGACTCGTGCTGGGCAGACCATGCCGAGTGTTGAATCAAACCAGTGGGGGCACGCTAAGTGCACCCACTGGGTTTAGTCCCCGAGACTACTGTTGAATGTTTGATTCAACGGTAGTCTTAGAGCAACTTTCACTGTGATTGTCCTTTGTTTCTATAGACTGATATATCTTATACGCTGACTGCAGAAATCTTGCGATCTTGGAGATCAACTTTGTGAACTGAACAAGAAGCAAATCAGCCTCAATCTTGATCTTGAATTGGTCAAGAAGAACCTCGAGACCGCTCAAGACGAAGCAGCTATCATGGGAGGTAACCAATCGTCAACTGTCCATCTTCCGACTCGCACTTTTCCGTGTATTTTTTAGTTACTTTGAACCGAGTGATTTCACTCAAACAGATGTGCGTAGTGAAAACCGTCAAGTTCAAGCTCGTCTGAAGAATGATGTTTCTTTAGAGAAAATGAAGCAGGCTCTGGAGAAGAAGGATCTGGATCTTGCTGCTGCCCAGAAGGAGGCATGAGAGAAAACGACGCTTGCTGATAAGAAGCTGGCTTCAGTTAGCAAGTTGGAAGAAGAGAACTCTAAACTGAAGTTCGCTGTCTCTGATGCCAATCGGGAGGTCGAGCAACTGAAGAAAGACAAGGACAAGCTGACTGATGAGATTGGAAGCCTCAAGGTCAAGAAGGGACAAGCTAGAATCTTATCTGGGTCAGCTTGCTGCAAAACTGGTCTTAAAGCTTGAAGGTATTGTTGTTCGACTGACTTGTTGCTGTCGATTGATAGGTCTTACCATATTGTCGACTCACTATTTACTCGACTATGCAGAACTTTGCCAGGACTTTGAAGCAGAAACTGGGCGGGTCGAGACGGGTCTCGATCCCATAAATTGTCCAGTCAAAGATGACGTCGCAATGAATGTGCTACAATTGGAATCTCGCATGGACAGTGTCGTTGCTTATCTTGCCCGTCTAAAGGCAGCGATGACTCGGGTTCATGCTGAACTCTGGCCTCAGGCGGAACTGTCTCAAGACCTCGAGTCTCTGATGGCTCGACTGAATCAAATACCTGACCGAGTGCAAGAATGGAAGAAATCATCTGCTCATTGCGGCGCTGATGTCGCCCTGTCATTGGTTCGAGTGCACCGCAAGGATGTCAAAGAAGACAAGCAGGCGGAGCTCAAGGTTGCTAACACCAAAAAGCACACTTTCCAGTCCTTCATGGATACTTTCCTTGACGCGGCTACTCGCATCACAGACAGTATAGACCTTGACAGTTTCTGTGATCCAGCCAGTCCTTCTCCCGACGAGTGATCAAAAAACATTATGCTTCACCTTTATTTGCCTCGGAATGCCGAGTGATTGTGTAATCGTTAAACGCTTTCACGCTTGATGCCTGAGTAATTCTGCCTGCTGCGGTTCTGAACTTTTGCAGGGTTTATCTGAACTTGAATTCCTTTGAGTATCATGACTTTTGTTCTGGTTTTGAACTGTTTCCTGTTGTCTTTCAGTTCTTAGGCGATTACGGGGTCGCAGCTAAGCCTCCGAGTGGGAGGATCGCTCTCCACTCGAAATGTTTTTTAACTTAGGCGATTACGGGGTCGCAGCTAAGTCTCCGAGTGGGAGTTTTGCTCTTCTCTCGGAATGTTTTTTAACTTAGGCGATTACGGGATCGCAACTAAGCCCCCGAGTGGGAGGATTGCTCTCCACTCGGAATGTTTTTTTAACTTAAGTGATTACGGGGCCGCAGCTAAGTCCTCGAGTGGGAGGATTGCTCTCCACTTGGAATGTTTTTCTTAACTTAGGCAATTACGGGATCGCATCTAAGCTCCCGAGTGGGAGGATTGTTCTTGAGGGAGTCCTGGATTAGGGGGTATCTGGACAGCCGGACTATATCCTTTGGCCGGACTGTCGGACTATGAAGATACAAGATTGAAGACTTCATCTCGTGTCCGGATGGGACTCTCCTTGGCGTGGAAGGCAAGCTTGGCAATACGGATATGTAGATCTCCTTCCTTGTAACCGACTCTGTGTAACCTTAGCCCCCTCCGGTGTCTATATAAACCGGAGGGTTTAGTCCGTAGGACCAACAACAACAATCATACCATAGGCTAGCTTCTAGGGTTTAGCCTCCTTGATCTCGTGGTAGATCAACTCTTGTAATACTCATATCATCAAGATCAATCAAGCAGGAGTAGGGTTTTACCTCCATCGAGAGGGCCCGAACCTGGGCAAAAACATTGTGTCCCTTGTCTCCTGTTACCATCTGCCTAGACGCACAGTTCGGGACCACCTACCCGAGATCCGCCGGTTTTGACACCGACATTGGTGCTCTCATTAAGAGTTCCTCTGTGTCTTCATCATTAGGCTTGATCACTCATTCGATCATCGATAGCGATGCAGTCCAGGGTGAGACTTTTCTCCCCAGACAGATTTTTGTATTCGACAGCTTTGCACTGCGGGCCAATTCGCTTGGCCATCTGGAGCAGATTGAAAGTTACGCCCCCGGCCATCAGGTCAGGTTTGGAAGCTTAAACTACACGACCGACATCCACGGGGACTTGATCTTCGACGGATTCGAGCCCCTGCCGAGTGCACCGCATGGTCACGATGAGCATGATTTAGCTCTGCCATCGGACAGTGTCCAGGAGATCGCACCTGCAACTGCTCCGACCCTCAATTCGGAGCCAATCGCGCCATCCATGGATGGGTGGCTAGACCCCGCCACGGAGGCCGCAGTCTCAATGGTGATCGAGCCGAATACCAACCTTACCCTTCGCGAGAGTCGTGACTCCAAACTGCCGGATTCTTCTCTGGCCACGGACTCCGAACCGCCCGCGCCCATGCCTGTCGAATCCGACTGGGCGCCGATCATGGAGTTCACCTCCGCGGATATCTTTCAGCACTCGCCCTTCGGCAACATACCGAACTCATTAAGGTCTCTCTCCTTGTCAGGAGAGTCCTGGCCGGACTATGTCCGGCAGGATTGGGATGCGGATGACGAAGAAATTCGCCGCCCACCCACCACCCACTTAATAGCCACTGTCGATGATTTGACTGACATGCTCGACTTCGACTCCGAAGAAATCGACGGTATGGACGACGATGCAGGAGACGAACAGGAACCACTGCCCACAGGGCACTGGACAGCCACCTCATCATATGATGTATACATGGTGGACACGCCAAAAGAAATCGACGACGAGGAGCGGAAGGACGCAACGAAGGATCATTCCCTCGAGAAGCAGTCAAGGCGGTGGCGTAAGCGCCGCTCCAAATCCCGCCTCAGAAGAAACAGCGCTCATACAGACCCAGCGATAGAGCAGGGTGAGCCAGCAGACGACGAACACTGCATTGAACAACCGTCTGACCATGGCAACACGGAGAATCAAACCGAATAACCCGTCTCCGGCAAAGATAACAGTCCGGATGATACCACACCGGACGAACACCTGGAACAATAGAATCTCCATCAAAGGCTGGTCGCCACTGCGCGGAGTCTGAAAAAGCAGAAGCAAAAGCTCAAGGCGGCGCAAGATACACTCAGAAGCAGATGGAGTAAAGTACTCAACAACGTGGAAAAGTATGGCGACAGTCTCCATACAAAGAGCTACCTGAAGCGAAAGCTACTACCTGAATTTGACGATGAGGCCTTAGAGCCCCCGCAATCAAAAAAGAAAACAGCCATCCGGTCGGATAGACGACCTCGTGGCCAACATAGAGCGGCAAACGACGCCGCACACAAGCCAGTACGCGATCCACGCGAGAACTCGCACCAAAGGACGGCCCAACTAGATCCATCTACGGGCCAAGACAGCGCGCTCCAGCACGCAATGCAATACAACAAAATTCCGAACACCACGGTACACCCAAATATAGGGGTGCCGCACACCCTCTATGTTTCACCAATGAAGTGCTGGACCATGAATTTCCAGAGAGATTCAAACCCGTAAACATAGAGGCATACGACAGAACGACATACCCTGGGGTCTGGATTGAGGAATACATCCTCCACATCCACATGGCTCGAGGAGACGATCTCCATGCCATCAAGTACTTACCCCTCAAGCTCAAAGGGCCAGCCCGACATTGGCTTAAAAGCCTTCCCGAAAACACCATTGGAAGTTGGGAAGAGCTCGAGGACGCTTTTCGGGCAAATTTTCAAGGGACCTATGTCCGACCACCGGGTGTAGACGATTTAAGTCATATAACTCAACAGCCCGGAGAGTCAGCCCGAAAGCTTTGGAACAGGTTTCTTACTAAAAAGAACCAAATAGTTGACTATCCAGACGCTGAAGCCTTAGCAGCTTTCAAACACAGCGTTCGAGACGAATGGCTCGCCAAACACCTCGCCCAAGAAAAGCCGAGAACAATGGCTGCATTAACAAGCCTCATGACCTGCTTCTGCACGGGCGAGGATAGCTGGTTAGCCCGATGCAGCACCAGCGACCCAAGTACATCCAAAGTAAGGGACGGAAACTGGAAGCCACGACGCAGCAAAAACAAGCGCTAGAATAAAGAAGACAACCCGAAGAGCACGGCGGTAAACACCAGATTCAAAAGCTCTCGGCCGGGTCAGCAAAAGCTGCCCCCCAAAGGCAAAGGGACGAACTGTCCAGCCTAAACAAGATTCTGGACAAGATATGTCAAATCCACAGCACCCCCGATAAACCTGCAAATCATACCCATAGAGAATGTTGGGTCTTCAAGCAGTCCGGCAAACTGTAACACCCCAAAAATTTAACCATGATTTGTTAGTTAAAATTTTGCTTTGGTAAATAAAATTTTCATTTTTCTGGATTTTCTTTGATTTCAGAACCACACTTTTCTTTGATATTGTGGAGTTTTCACCTCATGTGAAAACTTTTCAAAAACATTGTTGGACTTGCATATCTTCCCAAGATCTTTTCTTTTTATCAGTGGAATTTTATTTCTACAAATTATTTCTTTCTGAGCTTTATTCCTTTAAAATGATTTTTCATTAGTTTTAGAGCTCTATTTGCACTACAACCATTTGATAAATGCATTTAAAATTTTCACCAAAAATTGGGGATGTCATGTGATGTTCCTAAATCACTTTTATGCAAAAATATCTTTTAGTCATTGGAGATTTTGAGCCCTACCTCTAGTTTTCAAATCTGGTCCAGTTTGTAAGATTGCACTACAACCTATTTAAATATTTCTTTAAAGTTTCCACCAAAATTGTGGGATGTTAGTAGGAGTATATTATTCAATTTTATGCAAAAACCCATTGATGTTCTTTGAAAAATTTGAGCAAATCATCCTCATCTTCATTCTGGTCCAGCTTGGTGAATTGTACTGTAACCATATTTTTTTCTTGCTCTTTTTGCCATGGGATTTGTCCTGCTTGAAGTACACCCTACCAAACCCTTAAGTCCATGAGTTTGGACCCATTGGAGTATTTTTGGTGCAAGTATTAATGCCTTTTATTTTCTGTCCAGAACTTAAGATTTGCAAAACTTGCACTAGCAAGTTTCTGGTTTGCCCAAATGGCCTTGCCATCATCACCTACACCTAAAGAGACCCCAATCTGGAGATTTGGCCACCCCAAAAGATGCCTAGAAGCCCATGGCATTTTGTCAAACACTTTGTGTGCATAGCCAGATTTGACATGATTTTTAGTTTGGATTGTGAACTTGATCCTCTAACCCAACAAACTTGTCCACTAAGCTCCTAGCCACCCCTAACCTAGACCTATTAAATACCAGCCTCGCTCAAGCCCTCTAGCACACGACGGCATTATGTCGAGCACTTGGCGTGCGAGCTCTGGGCGCGGCCAGAGCGCGCGTTTTGCACGTGCGTGCGCTCGAGTCGCCGCGTCTGGCCCCTGGCCTTTGCTCGCCTGCAGAGCCACGCCTGCCCTCATCCACTCATCAGAGCAATCCAGGCCTCCCCTGGAGCCCCGCAGCGCTGCCGTCAGGTCGGCCATGGCCGCTAGCGGACGACCGCAGCAGTCTACTGCCATGGACGGCGCCGCCCCAGCCACAGCCGCGCGCCAGCTGCCCCTGGAACAGCCCGAGCTTATCCTCGAGCACGTCCGCTAGCGCCCGTCGCCGCCACGCGCCCCCTGACTATAGAACGGTGGTTCGCCGACGATCTTATCCCCGGCCGCCGCGGAACCGACCGCGGCCGCCTATAAAAGGGTCCCGAGCTCCTCCAAACCCCCAGGCCACCTCAGGGCATCCCCCTAGTACTACCACGGCCAGCAATCGATGGCGGGAGGCCTTCTTCCTCGTCTCCGGCCAGTTTGGCCGCCGCCACATTCCGGTGCTGTGCGTCGCGAACAGAGCCTCTCCAGTCCATCCAGTGCCACCGTTCTCCTCCCCTCGACCGTGTGGAGCTGCCCAGCCTCTCAGCTTTGACTGGGAACCACCGTAGCCCAAACCCCCAAATCCTCCCGAAGCCACCTCCGCCGTGGAGCTCGCCGCCGGCAACTCCCTTCGTCCCCGCCAGCCTGTCAACCATCGGGAGGACGGCCCTGGACTCGCGGATCTATCCCTGCCCTCGGAACCCCGTGGGGAGCCACGGTTCGTCGACGGCGATCACCGGAGCCCCGCCTCTGCTCGAACAGAGGAGAAAGAAGACCGCGGGCGACTGGTCGAACCTGACCAGCGGGTCCCATGGACCCACTGTCAGTGACCCCGAGGCGGCCCGCGCTGTTTTAAGTGGAGGCGTAAACCCAGAAGATTTTTGAAGAAGAAGGCAACTTTCAAAAAAAGTGCGCCCCCACTTGCATACTCTTGAAGGCAAGCATTCTGAACCCTGGCATAATATTTTTTGTGAGTTGTTTGATACGGTTACAACCCCACCCTGACATGGAGCATTCATTATTTTATGTGATGATATGATCATACGCATGAGTGCATAATGAAGATTCTTTGCTGTTGGAAATGGATATGCTTGTGATAGTAATCACCCTCGTATGCCTTTCATGCCTATCGGAAGGAATCCGGGAAAGCCTCTATCTTGGGTAGACACGAGATTGTCCCTAGTTAGTCATCGAGACGGTTGTGTCCGGTATGGCATGATGAGGTATGATGAGAGGTGATTCTGTCTGGCGGTTGAAATATATTTGTTATGCTAATCATGCAGGGACTATTGAAACCTCCTGAGTCGACCATAGATCGAGTCTTGTTCCAGTAACCCCCATACTTGTTTCGTGCTACCAGTTGTCCCTGCCATAGGTAGGGTACGGTTCAGTAAGTTGTCAACCCCTTTCAAGCACACACCATACAGAGAGGCCATGGTGGAAGATACCGACTACAGCCGGTAGGCATGCCACCTGGTCCGGGGGCATGGGTGTTTTCGGTTGGAGCCGAAGGGGTAGCTCCCCTAGTTTGCGCGCGTTAAAAATTTTGTGATCCCATGCTAGTCGAGGTTGTAGCCTCCCCACTTAGAGTTTCTCTTAACAGGTGTCGTGGGTGATTCCAGACACCGGTAAAGTTAAGCTGGTGTGTGCGAGTCAGGTGTGTTTTCAATTAAAAGACCGTAGTCGGAATTAGTCCCGATGGACTAAAGGAATCTGTTACCCGTGGGTAAAGAGTACACCCTGTGCAGAGATTATATCTATTTGAATAGTCGTGTCCATGGTTAAGGACTACAGTCTGGGATGGGTCAAGTGTCGGTCTTAGTGTCGGTTTTCGGAGGAAAGATGGCTAAACCAAAACATGGATCATGACATGTGACTCATGATGATTATGATTATCATTATTATGGACTAACCATTTACATTATTTGAATTATTGAGTATCCCTGGGATGGTTCTACCTCCTGGATATTCACTGCGATTATTCTCATATAAGCCCTTTATGTGGTGTCGCGGAGACGCCCGACTGTGGCATGCTTATTATTCAATTACTTTATAAAGCCCTTTATGTGGTGTCGCAGAGATGCCCGACTGTGGCATGCTTGTTATTCATTTACTTTATAAAGCCCTTTATGTGGTGTCGCACAGACGCCCAACTGTGGCATGTTCGCTACTTATTTCCTTTATAAGCCCTTTATGTGACGTCGCTCAGACGCCCGACTAAGGCATGCTTTATATTATTATCCTTTCGAGGCGTCGCTTCAGACACTCGATCGGTGCATTCTATTTCTACTCCCTTATTGCATATTCATGTTGTAGATGAATAACCTGTTGCGTGCATCATGGATGTTTTTTTTGTAACGGACATGTGATCATAGAATATTTCAGAGCATGATTATCATTTGTTATATTATACCTGTGTTCATAATGTTTGCGAGTACAATCAAAAGTACTCACTGGCTTGTCCCTGGCTATTGTCTTGGCCAGATTTCTTGCGTGGAAAGGAGCCCTGTGATGACAGCCCCGGAACCTAGGCAGTGATGATAACAGTCTCGCGAAGAGAGGAGTTATCCAGGTCAGCTGTTCCTGTGGGAAATGGAGTCCCATAGACGCTGATGATCCGCAAACCGCTTCCGCCATCAACCACTAGAAACCATTTGTTGTACTCATAGGCCAGAATGGTCTTGTACTACATATCTTGTATTTTGCTTGGAGTTTTTGTATCAAGTTGGTGCCTCATCAGCTAACAGTAATCCTGGGGCTGGTGAGCACAAGGGCCATTTTCTGGAAAATTAATATCCCAAAAATCCGGTCCTGACAACCTTGGTATCAGAGCGAGGCTGACCATTGGCTAAACATATCTTAGCCAGGTCGAAAAACTTAGGTTAACCAACCCACCAGACCTTAACCTAACCCCGGCCAAGTTTCTCGTGTAAGATAGCCACATAGTGACCTCGACACCTTTTGGCAGTCGGTGCCCAACCTATCAGCCTAGCATGTCGATCACGCGCTAGTAATCGACACCTAAAGTGTCTCATTCGCAAGCGTGCGAAGGAAGACTCTGTCCCCTTTTTCTATAAAAAGGGCACGCTAGCCTCAACCCAGCACAGCACAACCTCTACCCCAAACCGAGCTAAAATGCCTGGACCCGTGGTTCACAATGAGAACACAGCAACCGACCCTGGAGGTTTTGCGACCGTGCTAGCAAACCTCACCCGCCATGCCTTTGCATTAGAAGAGCCCCCAGAATATGTTGTGTACCAAGGGCCCATGGTCGGTGAGAGCCGTCAATTTTGGGCCAATGTGCACGTCTATGGTAGGGGTCTATCGCCAGAACGCCCCTACAGGTTCACCGGAAGGACAACTTCCTTTGAGCCACAAGCCATCCAACTAGCTGCTCGAGAAGCTATAGTTCAACTCCGGCACTTGTCGCCCAGAGTTAACTGTCGCTCGTTCTACTACTACCCCAGCCGTGACGGGTATGGTAGGCCACCCCAGGTTGCCAACGGAGACCACGAGACGGATCCTGCATTGTTGCATCTGGTGCGCTATGTAAGTGCACTAGAGGAACTGTTCGATCAAATCACCCTTGATCTGATCGCAGCTCGTGGAGAACTGGTTCACCGAGCCCCGGCAAGAAGAGAAGAAGAGCCCGACGCCGACAACCCAGTCGTGCTGTTCGGACAACCGATCGACTCCTTGAGGTCTGCCCCAGCCATCGACCAACGTGCTTTGGTGTCCCCAAAAGTGCTTCGTCGCCTCTTGGGAACACACTCCAACGGGATTGTGGCCAACAATCCCCGCGATGGTCATCATCGCTACCCCGACCCTGCAGTTCCTCAACCCCCTCCAGCAAACCCCGATGGTGAAGCCGTTGGAGAAGCCTCGGCGTCCACAAGGCACACCCGCTTAGATATAAACGAGGTAGACTAAGTCACTCGAATAGTACCGAGTCGTAGTATGCCCACGCCCCGTAATTGTGTGATCTTGTATCGCCGTAATTAAATGTTGTCTGCTTCTGCACCCATATTTTAAATAATAGCCATGCATAAGTATGTTGGTGTACGGTTGCATTTTTAATTCCGGGTGTAGCTACCAAAAACCACCCCCGACGACACCCACACTAATATGTCACCTTTGTGAGATATATGTATCTGTGGCATTGACCCCGACCCCATAGAGCAAAACCGACAAACTAGTTGCCCCTCACCGTGATTAATGACCCAGCCTAGATGCTATATAAAAGGGCACCTCGTGACCTTACCAAGTATCCCTCACCTTGTGCACAACTCTCATAGCCATTTCTTTGCCATGCCGAGCCCTAGCATTTATCTGAGCACTCCAGATGCAACCCCAGGCAACTTTGTTAAAATATTGTGGGACTTTACCTGCAGTACTATGAGTTCTATCGATCCACCCCAGTACGAGTTTCTCAAATCGAGGATCACCCCTTCCACCTCGAAATATTGGGCAGTGGTGCACATCCCTCCCACAAACCCAAACCAAGACCCAACGGAAGTCTCCTTCGTGGGGAAATCTATACCGACTCCACGGATGGCCATAGAAGCTGCTGTGTACGAAGTGCTTGCTCGCCTTCGATTCACGGTACCCTATGCCATCGAACGAGGGTATTATTACTTCCCGAGTCGTGCAGCACCCGGAGAAGTAGCATCTTTTCCCGGTGGACGAATTGAGAGAGACCCAGTACTGGCCAACCTTGCCCAGTATGTCATCGCTCAAGAGCGTTTGATCCAGCGAGTATTGGGTTCTCTCTAGAGCCTCGCTGATTTAAATCCTCAGATCGCCATCGGCAGACCACTGAGGCCCGACCAGGAGAGACGCATTCATCGACTAGTCAATCTGCTTCCCTCGATAGAAGAGGAGTGTGCCCCAATACCAGAGATGTTTTCTCAGGACCCTGTCTATTTGCCTTTTTCATTGTAGGCGTCACTGCTATGTTTATTGTCCCAGCATTTATTTATGTGTTGCAACTTGTGCGTGGTATCCTAAATTTGTGCGACGAGTTAAATAATTGGTTTCAATTAATGTGAGTAGTTTTTACTGCTGTTAATTTTGATTAACTAATTCCACTCGCGATAAATTCTGAAGTGAGATTTTTTCCCTGAGCTGTTGCAGCATATACCTCTTCGCGACATAGATTTTTTATGGTAAAAGCAATATTTTCAAAACAGCCCTTAGCAAATCTCGAGGATGAGATTTTTCTTAAGGGGGGTAGTGTTGTAACACCCCAAAAATTTAACCATGGTTTGTTAGTTAAAATTTTGCCTTGGTAAATAAAATTTTCATTTTTCTGGATTTTCTTTGATTTCAAAACCACTCTTTTCTTTGATATTGTGGAGTCTTCACCTCAAGTGAAAACTTTTCAAAAACATTGTTGGACTTGCATATCTTCCCAAGATCTTTTCTTTTTATCAGTGGAATTTTATTTCTACAAATTATTTCTTTCTGAGCTTTATTCCTTTAAAATGATTTTTCATTAGTTTTAGAGCTCTATTTGCACTACAACCATTTGATAAATGCATTTAAAATTTTCACCAAAAATTGGGGATGTCATGTGATGTTCCTAAATCACTTTTATGCAAAAATATCTTTTAGTCATTGGAGATTTTGAGCCCTACCTCAAGTTTTCAAATCTGGTCCAGTTTGTAAGATTGCACTACAACCTATTTAAATAGAGTATACAATTCAACTTTATGCAAAAACCCATTGGTGTTCTTTGAAAAATTTGAGCAAATCATCCTCATCTTCATTCTGGTCTAGCTTGGTGAATTGTACTGCAACCATATTTTTTGCTCTTTTTGCCATGGGATTTGTCCTGCTTGAAGTACACCCTACCAAATCCTTAAGTCCAGGAGTATGGACCCATTGGAGTATTTTTGGTGCATGTATTAATGCCTTTTATTTTCTTTCCAGAACTGAAGATTTCGAAAACTTGCACTAGCAAGTTTCTGGTTTTGCCCAAATGGCCTTGCCATCATCACCTACACCTAAAGAGACCCCAATCTGGAGATTTTGGCCACCCCAAAAGATGCCTAGAAGCCCATGGCATTCTGTCAAACACTTTGTGTGCATAGCCAGATTTGACATGATTTTTAGTTTGCATTGTGAACTTGATCCTCTGACCCAGCAAACTTGTCCACTAAGCTCCTAGCCACCCCTAACCCAGACCTGTTAACTACCAGCCTCGCTAAAGCCCTCTAGCACACAATGTCATTACGTCGAGCACTTGGCGTGCGTGCTCTAGGCGCGACCAGAGCGCGCGTTTTGCACGTGCGTGCGCCCGAGTCGCCACGTCTGGCCCCTGGCCTTTGCTCGCCTGCAGAGCCACGCCCGCCCTCATCCACTCATCAGAGCCATCTAGGCCACCCTTGGAGTCCCGCAGCACCGCCGTCAGGTCGTCCATGGCGGCTAGCGGACGGCCGTAGCAGGCTACTACCATGGACGACGCCGCCCGAGCCACAGTCGCACGCCAGCTGCCCCTGGAACAGCCTGAGCTTATCCTTGAGCACGTCCGCTAGCGCCCGTCGCCGCCACGCGCCCCCTGACTACAGAACGGCGGTTCGCCGACGATCTTATCCCCGGCCGCCGCGGAACCGACCTCGGCCGCCTATAAAAGGGGCCCCGAGCTCCTCCCAACCCCTAGGCCACCTTAGTCCATCCCCCTAGTACTACCACGGCCAGCAATCGATGGCGGGAGGCCTTCTTCCTTGTCTCCGGCCAGTTCGGCCGCCGCCACACTCCGGTGCTGTGCGTCACAAACAGAGCCTCTCCAGTCCATCCAGAGCCACCGTTCTCCTCCCCTCGACCGTGCGGAGCTGCCCAGCCTCTCAGCTTTGACCGGGAACCACCGTAGACCAAACCCCCAAATCCTCCCGAAGCCACCTCCATCGTGGAGCTCTCCACCGGCGACTCCCTTCGTCCCCGCCAGCCTGTCGACCACCGGGAGGACCGCCCTGGACTGGCGGATCCATCCCTGCCCTCGAAACCCCATGGGGAGCCGCGGTTCGTCGATGGCGATCGCCGGAGCCCCGCCTCTTCTCGGCCAAAGGAGAAAGAAGACCATGGGCGACTGGTCAAACCTGACCAGTGGGCCCCATGGACCCACTGTTAGTGACCCCGAGCCGTCCCGCGCTGTTTTAAGTGGAGGCGTAATCCCAGAAGATTTTTGAAGAAGAAGGCAACTTTCAAAAAAAGTGCACCCCCACTTGCATACTCTTGAAGGCAAGCATTCTGAACCCTGGCATAATATTTTTTGTGAGTTGCTTGATACGGTTACAACCCCACCTTGACATGGAGCATTCATTATTTTATGTGATGATATGATCATACGCATGAGTGCACAATGAAGATTCTTTGCTGTTGGAAATGGATATGCTTGTGATAGTAATCACCCATGTATGCCTTTCATGCCTATCGGAAGGAATCCGGGAAAGCCTCTGTCTTGGGTAGACACGAGCTTGTCCCTAGTTCGTCGTCGAGACGGTTGTGTCCGGTATGGCATGATGAGGTATGATGAGAGGTGATTCTGTCTGGCGGTTGAAATATATTTGTTATGCTAATCATGCAGGGAATACTGAAACCTCCTGAGTCGACCATAGATCGAGTCTTGTTCCAGTAACCCCCATACTTGTTTCGTGCTACCACTTGTCCCTGCCATAGGTAGGGTATGGTTCAGTAAGTTATCAACCTCTTTCTAGCACACACCATACAGAGAGGCCATGGTGGAAGATATCAACTTCAGCCGGTAGGCATGCCACCTGGTCCGGGGGCATGGGTGTTTTACGTTGGAGCCGAAGTGGTAGCTCCCCTAGTTTGCGCGCGTTATAAATTTTGTGATCCCATGCTAGTCGAGGTTGTAGCCTCCCCACTTAGAGTTTCTCTTAGCAGGTGTCGCGGGTGATTCCAGACACCGGTAAAGTTAAGCTGGTGTGTGCGAGTCAGGTGTGTTTTCAATTAAAAGACCGTAGACGGAATTAGTCCCGATGGACTAAAGGAATCCGTTACCCCTGGGTAAAGAGTACACCCTCTGCGGAGATTATATCTATTCGAATAGCCGTGTCCATGGTTAAGGACTACAGTCTGGGATGGGTCAAGTGTCGGTCTTAGTGTCGGTCTTCGGAGGAAAGATGGCTAAACCAAAACATGGATCATGATATGTGACTCATGATGATTATGATTATCATTATTATGGACTAACCATTTACATTATTTGAATTATTGAGTATCCCTGGGACGGTTCTACCTCCTGGATATTCACTGCGATTATTCTCATATAAGCCCTTTATGTGGTGTCGTGGAGACGCCCGACTGTGGCATGCTTATTATTCAATTACTTTATAAAGCCCTTTATGTTGTGTCGCAAAGACGCCCGACTGTGGCATGCTTGTTATTCATTTACTTTATAAAGCCCTTTATGTGGTGTCGCACAGACGCCCGACTGTGGCATGTTTGCTACTTATTTCCTTTATAAGCCCTTTATGTGACGTCGCTCAGACGCCCGACTGAGGCATGCTTTATATTATTATCCTTTCGAGGCGTCGCTTCAGACACTCGATCGGTGCATTCTATTTCTACTCCCTTATTGCATATTCATGTTGAAGATGAATAACCTGCTGCGTGCATCATGGATGTTTATTATGTAACGGACGTGTGATCATAGAATATTTCAGAGCATGATTATCATTTGTTATATTATACCTGTGTACATAATGTTTGCGAGTACAATCAAAAGTACTCACTGGCTTGTCCCTGGCTATTGTCTTGGCCAGATTTCTTGCGTGGAGAGGAGCCCTGCGATGACAGCCCCGAAACCTAGGCAGTGATGATAGCAGTCTCGCGAAGATAGGATTTATCCAGGTCAGCTGTTCCTGTGGGAAATGGAGTCCCATAGACGCTGATGATTCGCAAACCGCTTCCGCCATCAACCACTAGAAACCATTTGTTGTACTCATAGGCCAGAATGGTCTTGTACTACATATCTTGTATTTTGCTTGGAGTTTCTGTATCAAGTTGGTGCCTCATCAGCTAACAGTAATCCTGGGGTTGGTGAGCACAAGGGCCATTTTCTGGGAAATTAATATCCCGAAAATCCGGTCCTGACAACCTTGGTATCAGAGCCAGGCTGACCATTGGCTAATCCTATCTTAGCCAGGTCGACAAAACCTAGGTTAACCAACCCACCGGACCTTAACCTAACCCCGGCCAAGCTTCTCGTGTAAGATAGCCACACAGTGACCTCGACACGTTTTGGCGGTCGGTGCCCAACCTATCAGCCTAGCATGTCGATCACGCGCTAGTGACCGACACCTAAAGTGTCTCATTCGCCAGAAATTTCCACCAGAAGTCAAAACAGTAAACGTGTTACATGTGATGAAGGGAAGAAACAAAGCGGCGTTCCTAGAGACACGCGCCCCCGGGCCCGTTACCACGGAGCCCTGCCACTGGTCGTCCCAACCGATCACCTTCGACCATCGGGATTACTCGGCCAGTCTGTGGCATGCAGGATGGGCTGCCTTTGTGTTAGACCCAATAATTGACGGATACTACTTTACACGAGTCCCGATGGACGGAGGCAGTAGTTTAAACCTGATATATCCGGACACAGTCCGCGAAATGGGGATTGACCCAACAAAAATTGGCCATAGCACTACTACCTTTAAAGGAGTAATGCCAGGACCAGAAGCCCATTATACGGGATCCCTGCTACTAGGGTTATATTCATCTTTCTCGATAACTTCCGGAGCGAAAAGTTAACCTTTCACATCGCTCCGTTCCAAAATGGCTATCAAGCACTACTCGGACGCGAAGCTTTCGCTCGCTTTAACGCAATACTGCATTACGCTTCTCTCACGCTTAAGATGCCCGGTCCACGTGGCATCATTACAGTAAATGGAAGTATTGAGTGCTCCTTGCACGCGGAAGACCATGCGGCTGCCTTGGCAGCCACACACTAGACGGCCTGACCAAATAGAGCATCCCACAGGTCATTAAGACCTAACCTTGTCCGGTGTGGCTATATATAATTGATGCAGGTTTGATGGCTATACCCCTATAATAATACAAGGGGCTCAACGCGTGTAAACAAGCGACAATTAGACTCAACTTCTCTCATCCTGATCTATATATGGTTTATTTAGTATAACCTACCTTTTTGCACGACTACTTTTCAACTAAGTTCCTCTCTTTTACAGATGACCATCGTGCTACACCCGTCCAGGATACGGCACAACGGAGACACAGGCGCAGACGTGCAGCAGGGACCCGTTCCAAGGATTCTTTTTAGATTAAGACCCTGCGTAAACCTTTTTTACTGTCTCTTGTTGATACACATCCCCCGGATTCTCAGTACAACCGAGAAGGAAGCTGACGTATTGGCATGTGGCCACGTCAAAATATTGCATGTACCTGGACACCAGGGGCTTATTGCAAAGGGCACCATTTAGCCCGGTTTATATCATAAAGACCGAATACCTTAGGGAGTGTTCGGCGTCGCGAGTTTGGCCTTATATGCATCAGTTCCGAATCATGTCTTTGGTCAAATGTTGGGTTTGCCCGGCTCTTGTGTTTTGCTGCCTTACGTTCCGCTCTATCGGCTAAGGCGGCACCAGGAGAACTACTGCGATTGTGCCCTGGTTCACCCGGACGAGCACCTCAGTAGAGAAAGCCGAAAACCGACTGTCATGATATAGCGTGAGACTGGTCAACCACTCGATGACCTAGCGGAATCTTCGGGATTCCTCCGCCTTAACGAAGGGCCGTTTCCCGTCCAGGCATGTACGCGCCCCGAATTCGGCTGAGCGCGGAGCCACCAGGGGCTATATAGTAGCCCCACTGTCAAACTCCTATGGCGAAGTGAAAATGTTAAAGCATTATAGTCCGATTGCCTAGCTCGCTGTGCTATCACCTCCTTAATGGACCAAGACGTTGGATCAAGTGTGAACATGCGTCTTCTGCGAGCATCCCCGCATTATATGTGTGGGGGATGAAGCCGACGACTGCCATCTTTCAGGTTATATACATATATACATGAACAGCCGCACAGGAGGTATTATAATTCTTTCAGGCAAAAGTATAAAATAGCCTTTACAATTCAGCAAAACATTGTTTTTCAATGGGCATACATGTCCTTAAAACATAATATTCTTCGAGCACTGCGCTTCTATTGAACGACCGCCCTCAAGAACTTCTCGAAAGTAGTGCTCGGCAGGTACTCGGCTCTCGTCCGAATCTTGGGCTGCAATGGCGGTGGCCTCCATCTCCGCCCAGTTTGTCTTCACACGGGCAAGGGCCATCCGCGCACCCTCTACGCACGCCGACCTCGTCATCTCGTTGATATGCGGCACTGAACCAAGGAACTGCTGCAGCAAACTAAAATAACTGTTCGGCTTTGGCCTTCCCGACCACAGATGATCCACAAGGGACCTCGTGGCGAGTCCGGACAATCTATTCAGTTCGGCCCATTCGGCCAACCGATTCGTCAATGGAAGCGGACACTCTAGAACGTTAAATTGTGACCAGAACAGCTTTTCCGCTTTGCGATCTTTTTGATCTCGGAAGAATTCGGCCGCATCGGCAGCACTCGCCGCTAAGTCCAGATATGCGTCCGCAGAACTCCACAGTCGGTCCAAAGGAGCATACTTAGGATCTCCGAACTTCATCCGCAGCATAAAGGGCTTCCCAGCCGCGATATCTCCGGCTTGACGCAGCTCCTCCTTCATCGCTCTCATTGCAGAGCGGGTGTCTTTGGCCGCCATCGTGGCCTTCTCCAGGTCTGTTCCCTTCGCTTGATCTTCCTTTTCAAGAAGCTTGCAACGGTCAGCGGCATTCTTCAATTCCACAGCCATCCTGGCTATTTCCTCCTTGCTTTGGTAGTGAGCAGCCTTTTCGGTTTTCAGCTCCTCGATTGCCTTTAGGGCAGCCGCATCGCTTTTTCTGGCTTGTTCTTTGGCTCGGGCAAGTTCCGCCCAAAGGTTCTCCACGGCCACGGCTCCATCTGCATTCATACACACGTTATAGATACTGGCATTATGCTCCTCTTCCCATGTGTCATCAGAGGAATCACATACCTTGTGCCTCGTTAAGCCGCTTGTTGACAAGTACGATGTCGGCATCTGCCACGTCAAGCTGCCGCTTTAGCTCGGCAAATTCATCAGTCCGGCTGGCCACCGGACACTTCACCACCTGCATATTAAGGCGGCAAGATTATTCCTGGGACTATGATCCTCTGTGCGACGTCATCTTCGACAGCACCAAGAGTCTCAGGGGCTACTATCTACACAGGGCGCATCTAAAAATGCGCGGTACTGTCAAAAATGTACATCATTTCGCGTACCTCAAAACCCGTCGGTAGACTCGTAAAGGCTTCATGCAACCCGCTTTCGGCAGACGAAATCCTTTCAATCACCGTACTCATCAACATGCGGTGCTCTTCTGAGATAGCTGCTCGCTCTAGCATATCCCTCAGTACGTCCGACCGCACACCAGACGGTGCCGGACTCTTCCGATTGCTCTCTTCAAGAGCCGGACACTGAGGACTTCGGGTGGCCATAGGATTTCCCTCTGGCCTTGCCGGATCAGGAGAAACCCTCCGTGACGACACCTCGGGGTCGCCCACCTCATGAGGCGGTATGGCAGGGGAGACGTTTCGCTCTCCATCATCTCTGGAAGAAGATCCCCTGAAGACGAGCTCTGCTGAGAAGGGCTAAGATCCGAACTGCAAGATAAATGCTGCGGTTATCTTCCTCAGAAGTAAGGCAAGATATTTTCATCATCAAGTACCCTTTTACTTACAGCTCGGTGGAGGGCTGATCCCCTTGAGGGCATAGTGCGGCCGGGGTATCCCCTAGGGCAGGAACCTCCGGTGGAGATTTCTTCCCCCGTTTGGAGGCCATTGTCTCCGGGTCCTCGGAGGCGGTCCTCTTTCTTCCCTGGGAAGAGGAAGTTTTAGTTCCTCCTCCCCGGCTAACTTCCTTCGCGGAGGAGCTGGCCTCCTTGTTCCCCCCTTTATCTTCCCCTGAAGGCGCTTGATAAGGCGCGATCTCCAGCATCCTGGTTAACACGGGACCTGGTGAGGTCTCAGGGAGGGGGGCCGGACACCTGATCAACTTTGCCTTCGCTATCCAATCCTGGAAAGAGCAGCCTTTTTAGGGTGACATTGCGATAAATAAACAGATAGTGTGCTTGGATGCGGGGCTACTTACTCGGGTATCCGGGCGATTGTAGCTCAGACCTGCATCCTCAGTGGTGTCCAGACACATTATTTGTGGTCCTAAGAACAATTTGTACATCTCCTCAGGCGTCATACCGAGGAAGTGTTGAAGAGCTCGCGGTCCCTCCGGATTGAACTCCCACAGGCGGAGGGGACGACGTTTGCAGGGCAGGACTCGGCGAATTAACATGGCTTGCATCACCACGACCAGACTGATATCTCTCTCAAGGAGATCTCGGATGCGGCTCTGCAATATGGGCACATCCTTTACTGGCCCCCAGTCCAACCCCTTGTTGACCCGAGCGAAAGACAGGTGGGATCACCCACTTGGTACCCCTGGGAGCCGTGATATAGAACCACTCTTGTTAACATAAATTGGACACCTCCTCAAAAGAACCCTCGGGCCATGGGGCGTCGGTGTTCTTGCTTATTACGGCGCCTCCGCACTCTACGTGCCGCCCCTCGATCATCTTCGGCTCCACTTTGAAGGTCTTGAGCCACAGTCTGAAGTGAGGGGTAATACGGAGGAAAGCTTCGCACACGACGATGAACGACAAGATGTGGAGGATAGACTCCGGAGCTAAATCATGGAAGTCCAGCCCATAATAGAACATGAGCCCCCTCACGAAGGGATCTGGCACGAAGCCTAGCCCTCGGAGGAAGTGAGATACGAACATGACGCTCTCACCGGGCTTGGGAGTGAGAATAACCTGCCCTTGAGCAGGCAGCCTATGCGGGATTTCGCCGGTCAGGTACCTGGCCTCCCTTAGCTTTATTATGTCTTCCTCCGTGACGGAGGAAGGCATCCACCGACCTTGAAGGTTGGATCCGGACATAATCGGAGGTCCGAAGCGCCTAAACCTGAGCTTTGGGTGTTGGAACTCGAGGCGGGAGGCGGATTTGATTGAGATCTAAAGAAAAGAATAGGCCTTGGTCTCTTCATAAAGAGGTTGAATACCAAGTTCCCTCCTCGTGACCGTCTGGGACTTACCTCCAATCGAGGGGTCATTTCAACGGGTGTGTTTGGGTTACCCACGTCCGTGTTGATGAGAATCCCGTAATAAAGGGGACACGATCTCTGCTTCGACAAGACGTGCCAAGGAAACCGCCTCGTGAAACACGCTGAGGATGGTTGTAAAAAACGATAAATGACCTGGCTGTGGTGTGATGTCACATTACGGGGTACGTCAGCAGATTAGATTTGTGGAAATATTATTCTCTCTACGGTGGTATGTGGAACTTGTTTTGCAGAGCCGGACACGATCCTCGTGTTCAAAATCTTCTATGAAGTATTCGGAGGAGGAACCCGCCTTGCAATGCCGAAGACAATCTACGCGCCGGACTCATCGTCATTGAAGCCTGGTTCAGGGGCTACTGAGGGAGTCCTGGATTAGGGGGTATCCGGACAGCCGGACTATATCCTTTGGTCGAACTGTTGGACTATGAAGATACAAGATTGAAGACTTTGTCCCGTGTCTGGATGGGACTCTCCTTGGCGTGGAAGGCAAGCTTGGCAATACGGATATGTAGATCTCCTTCCTTGTAACCGACTCTGTGTAACCTTAGCCCCCTCTGGTGTCTATATAAACCGGAGGGTTTAGTCTGTAGGACCAACAACAACAATCATACCATAGGCTAGCTTCTAAGGTTTAGCCTCCTCGATCTCGTGGTAGATCAACTCTTGTAATACTCATATCATCAAGATCAATCAAGCAGGAGTAGGGTTTTACCTCCATCGAGAGGGCCCGAACCTGGGTAAAACCATCGTGTCCCTTGTCTCCTGTTACCATCCGCCTAGACGCACAGCTCGGGAACCCCTACCCGAGATCCGCCAGTTTTGACACCGACAGTTCTCCTCTCAGAATGTTTTTTAACTTAGGCAATTACGGAGTCGTAGCTAAGTTCCCGAGTGGGAGGATTGCTCTCCACTCGGAATGTTTTTTAACTTAGGCGATTACGGGGTCGCAGCTAAGCCCCCGAGTGGGAGGATTGCTGTCCACTCGGAATGTTTTTTAACATAGGCGATTACGGGGTCGCAGCTAAGCCCCCAAGTGGGAGGATTGCTCTCCAGCTGGAATGTTTTTTAACTTAGGCAATTACGGGGTCGCAGCTAACTTCCCGAGTGGGAGGATTGCTCTCCACTCAGAATGTTTTTTAACTTAGGCGATTACGGGGTCGCAGGTAAGCCCCCGAGTGGGAGGATTCCTCTCCACTCGGAATGTTTTTTTAACTTAGGCGATTACGGGGTCGCAGCTAAGCCCCCGAGTGGGAGGATTTCTCTCCGGCCAGTCAGAATGTTTTTTAACTTAGGCGATTACGGGGTCACAGCTAAGCTCCCGAGTGGGAGGATTGCTCTCCACTCGGAATGTTTTTTAACTTAGACGATTATGGGGTCACAGCTAAGACTCCGAGTGGGAGGATTGCTCTCCACTCGAAATGTTTTTTAACTTAGGCAAATAAGGTTCGTGGCTAAGCCACCCACTGGGGGATTTGGACACAGGTGATTATGAGAAACCAATCATCAAGATGCTGTAAAAAACCTTGTGTGTGGAAAACAAGCTAAAGTACTTTATCACAACTCGACAGGTCGAGTGTTTTTAGGTCTAGAAAGGATGAAGTAGCTCTGCGTTCCATGCACGGGGCTCGTCCGTTTTCTTGGCTACATTGTAAATGTGGTACGCCCCATCGTGAAGCACCTTGGTGATGATGAAAGGACCTTCCCAAGCCGGAGCGAGCTTGTGAGGTCGTTTCTGAACCACTTGAAGCACAAGGTCTCCTTCTTGAAGTGCTCGACCTCTAACAGTGCGAGCGTGGAATCGACGCAGATCCTGTTGATAGATGGTCGACCGAACCAAAGCCATCTCGCGTTCTTCCTCCAGGAGGTCAACTGCGTCTTCACGTGCTTGCTCTCCTTCAGTTTCTGAGAATAGTTCAACTATGGGAGAATTGTGCATCAAGTCACTCGGGAGCACAGCCTCGGCGCTGTACACCAGGAAGAAAGGGGTTCGATCAGTCGACCGGTTGGGCGTTGTTCTCAGCCCCACATGACTGATGGAAACTCAGTCACCCAAGCTCTAGCAGCATGCTTAAGATCGCGCATCAGACGAGGCTTTAACCCCTGAAGGATCAAGTCGTTCACCCTTTCTGCTTGTCCATTCGACTATGGGTGCGCGACGGACGCGTAGTTGACCCAAGTGCCTTGAGATGCACAAAACACCTTGAACTCGTCAGAATCAAAGTTGGAGTCATTGTCTGTGATGATGCTGTGAGGAACTCCATATCTGAATATCAACTCTCTGATAAAACCGACGGCAGTGCCTGCTCCAAGGTTTTTGATGGGCTTGGCTTCGATCCACTTGGTGTACTTGTCGACTGCTACGAGCAAATGGGTGAAGCCACTCGCGCTAGTTTTGAAGGGTCCAACCATATCCGGTCCCCAGACTGCGAACAGCCAGACGAGTGGAATAGTCTTCAGGGTAGATGCGGGCTTGTGGGACATGTTGGAGTAGAACTGGCAACCTGCGCACTTGTCGACTATATCTGTCGGAGTAATGGGCCACGGGTAGGCTAACCCGAAGCATAGAACCTTTCAAGAGATCGGGGCTGACTTCGCCCCTCAAGACTCCATGATGAAGAGCCGCCTTCTGGAAGCCGGCTGGTGGAACAGCCGACTGCCCACTCGCGGCCGAGTCCTGGAGGCGAGGTCAAGACAAGCCGACTCCTACCTGGCGGCTTCCAGAGAAGCCGGCCACAGGGAGTCAGCCCACGGCACCAACAACCCCATGCCCTCATCAAGGGGGACGGGACGGGGAGTGGCCACAGTGAAGCCCACTCCCTCCCCTTTCCAGAGGCTGGCGTCGCCACAGTGTGCTGTACCCACAGAGATCTCCGTCCGGCACGGCACTGTTGCCATGCCATCCCTGACATCAGCACCAGTGGGCAGAGCCCTGCACCCACGACGGCCTGTCTGTACGGCCTAGGGACGATGGGTTCCACCAGTCAGCGGGAGTCCCGAAGACGGCAAGAGCGCCACCAGTCGGACCCAATGGGAGTCGGCCTGCCCCTCCCATGGGTCCCACGCGCCATTAACCAGACGAGACGGGGAGTGGCTACAGTAATCGCCCGCCAGGCGGCGGGGCTATAGCCACGTCCCCCTGACCAAGCTCGCGTCATTAGAAGCACAGCTACAGTGATCAGCAGCCGGCAATACCCGCAAGCGGCGGACACGGCCTGTTGGCTCCGTACTGGACCAGTCGGCGGGGGCCACTAGTCGGCGGGCCCCAGCAGTCGGCGCAGAAGCCGGTGACCGAAGAGACTAACGGCTGGGCCCTGCGCCCAGCCGGATTACCATTGTACCCCTGGGGGGGTAGGCCTACATAAACCCCCCAGGGCACCCACGCAAAGGGTTCGAATCCATTAGCACTAGACCAGATCATATAGGAAGGAGAAAGCTAGCCTTGTCTTCTCCTACCTCCAACATACAGCTCAAGGAGCAACCTTGTACTCACTTTGCCTTAGTGATCACGCGGAGACCCCGCAGAGCAGGACTAGGGGTGTTATCTCCTAGAAGAGCCCCGAACCTGGGTAAAGTACGCCGGCATTCATTTCTACGCCTTATCCCGCTTCCAGGCACTGGCGACGTTCTACTCGCTCCCACCATGATAAGCCATCCTTTGGCATATGTCGCACCCAACCCCCTCGCGGGCCTCCTCGATCAACTCCACATCGCCAGCGAGCCAGCTGTGGACTTGGAGTCCGTAGGCTCCACCGATCCGATGTTGGTCGAATCTGACACCGCATCGCTCGATGCGTTCCCCACCAACGTGGTGGTCTACGACGAGCCGCTCCCTCGCACGGAGAGCGGCGCAAGCACTGTCACTGAAGTGCTTGTCATTGGTCACGTCGAGCACTCTGGTGGAGGAGCTCATGACCTGCTTGACGCGACACTACAAGACCTGACCGCGCCCATTCCCAAAGACGCCGACGCCGAGACACTGGAGGCGTGCCACCTTCAGCTTGTCGAAGGCGCCAAGAAGCTAGCCAGCACGAGATGCCTGTCAGAAGCCTATCGATGCGAGATGGACCGCGCTGTGGGCGGCACGCCGGCTCCAACTGGTCCTAGCTGCCTTGGCATGGTCCAGCAGCGCGGCGTAGCCATCGCCAACCTATTCGGGGCGAATCACCCCGTTTACGCCACGCCCGCGGAGAACATGCGAGCCGCCCAGGCGGCAGCGGACGAGCTGGACAATTTTGAGGGCGAAGAACGTCGCTTGATGACGGAGTGCGTCCCGCGGCTCCTCGACGCGGCCGCCGAGAAGAACAAGGCCGGCTGCCACACCGAGGCGCCGCAGCGGCAAAACAAGGATCCGCCTCCCCGCCGAGACCAAGGTGCGACATCTCGGACGCCCACTGGTGGCGTCCGCGAAAGAAAAGTCAAGGAGACGGCTGCTAGCCGCAGTTGGACTCGCATAACCATAGAGCACGACCAAGACGGCCGCCCAAGAGCAGTGGAACGACGGGACGACTGTCCGCCTCCTCCCCCTCGCAGGGAAAGGCGAGTCTCCCCGCCGCCTATTGATCACCCGACACTCGGCGACCGCCTTGGCCGCCGAGAGGGTGTCGGAGAGAATAACGCCCGCCACCGGATTGACCGTCTCCACCAATCCCTAGCGCTTGAAGAAGAAGACGAGTTGGGTCCACTGTGTTTCTGCCCCCGCATTCGAGACGAGCCCTTTCCCAAAGGGTTCACGCTCCCAAGAGATACACCCAAGTACACCGGCTCCGTGAAGCCGGAAGACTGGCTAGTTGACTACTCCACGGCCGTCAACATAGCAAATGGCAACAAGCGTGTTGCCGTGAAGTATGTTCCGCTCATGCTTCAGGGCACGGCCCGGACATGGCTGAACAGCTTGAAGCCCCGCAACATCAACAGTTGGGTCTACTTCACCGACGTCTTTGTCCGCAACTTCACCAGCACGTACAAGCGACCTCCCAAACCTCGCCAGCTTTACCTATGCATGCAAGGCCCCAACGAGTCAACTCGTGACTACCTCACGCGTTGGGTCGAGCTCCGTAACTCCTGCGAGGGCATGCACGAGGTGCAGGCTATCGAGTACTTCACTGCAGGGTGTCGAGAGGGCACCCTCCTCAAGCACAAGCTTCTCTGGGATGAGCCAGAGACCCTCGAGGAGCTGCTGATCATAGCAGACAAATATGCCACGGCCGACTCCTCCATGAAGGCGGAGATTCAAGTTAGTGCGACTGGCAAAGTGGCTCCTTAGGCTCCTTGAACCCCCGCTGGAGACGCCAGTCGGCGTCAACAGCAGAACGACCACAAGCGTAAAGCCCCGCAGCCCGCTTCCACCAGCCGGCAGGTGGCAACAGTCGAAGACCAGCAGCCAGAAGGGCAGCCTCCGCCCAAGCGTCAGAAGGGCGGCAAGCCCAACTGGTTGCCGGCTTTCTCATATGAGCAGACTTTGGATGGTCCCTGCAAATTCCATAGTGGCGCGAAGCCTTCCAACCACACCACTCGGAAGTGCCACTGGCTCACCAGGATCGACAAGGGAGACGGCCTCTTGCCTCCCCCGCCTGCTGGGCAGCCGCCTCCTCCGCCGCCCCAGCAGCCGGCGGTCAGACCAGTCGGCACAGTACAAGACGAGTACCCAGAAGAGCATGGAGCCTACGTGGTGTTCACTAGCGTAGCCGATGATCGATGTAGCAGGCAGCTGCAGCAGCAAGAAGTGAACGCAGTAGCATCAGAGACACCAGAGTTCATGCACTGGTCTGAGAAGCCCATCAGCTGGAGCAGAGCTGACCACCTAGAGGTGATGCCCAATCCCGGCTCTTATGCCTTGGTTTTGGATGCCACCTTTGCCACGGACAGACGAGCTGCTCGTTTCTCTTGAGTTCTGATAGACGGCGGCAGCAACATCAACATCCTGTACAGGGACACCGTGGAGAAGTTAGGAATTAAGCAGAGAGATCTTCAGAACAGCCGGACTGTATTCCATGGCATAGTTCCTGGCCTTTCCTGCTCACTAATCGGCAAGATCCTAATAGACGTCCTCTTCGGAGACAAAGATCACTTCCGCCGAGAGTCAGTTTGGTTTGAGGTGGTGGACCTTGAGAGCCCATACCATGCGTTACTTGGCCGGCCTGCGTTGGCCAAGTTCATGGCTGTCCCCCACTATGCCTACCTCAAGATGAAGATGCCGAGTTCCAAGGGGACTCTGACCATAGTCGACGACTACAGGAAGTCATCCACCTGTGCGGCTAAGAGCAGTCGGCTAGCCGAGTCCCTCGTGACCGCAGCTGAGAAGCGGCTCCTTGACCGGGTTGCGGCGATGGCAGGAAAGAAGCCAGAAATGTCGCCCGATCCCAGGGAGTCGGAAGATGAGGGCTCGTTCAAGCCGGCCAAAGAAACAAAGAAGATACCCTTGGACCCGGGGCACCCAGAGAGGTACGCTGTCGTAGGTACAAACGTCGACAGCAAATAGGAAGGCGAGCTCGTCGATTTCCTCCGTGAGAATCGGGACATCTTCGCATGGTCCCCCAAAGACATGCCAGCTGTTCCGACGGAATTCGCTGAGCACAAGTTACATGTCCGATCTGATGCCAAGCCCGTCAGGCAGCCCTTACGCCGCCTGTCAGAAGAGAAGAGAAGAGTTGTTGGAGAAGAGATAGCCCGGCTTCTAGCAGCCGGCTTCATCATGGAAGTGTTCTTTCCAGACTAGCTAGCCAACCCAGTCCTGGTGCTGAAGAAGAACAAGCAATGGCGAATGTGTATTGACTACACTAGCCTCAACAAAGCATGCCCCAAGGACCCGTTCGCTTTGCCAAGGATCGATCGGGTGATAGACTCCACAGCCGGATGCGAGCTGTTGAGTTTCTTAGATGCATATTCAGGATATCTGTAACGCCCACGATGCGGCTATATCTCCCATGTGTCGAAGCATGACTTAGAGGCATAACCGCATTGTAAGCAATGTCGCAAGTGAGGTAATCTTCACACAACCCATGTAATGAATAAGGAAAAGAGGTACATAGTTGGCTTACAATCACCACGTCACACAATAGCATAAATATCATTACATTCATCCAGATACAATCAAGGTCCGACTACGGAACCATAATAAAGAACAACCCCAAATGCAACAAAGTCCCCGATCGCCCCAACTTGGCACCACTACTGATCGTCTGGAAAGGAAACATAGTATCATCCTGAGTCCTCATCGAACTCCCACTTGAGCTCAGTCAAATCTCCTGGAACGTTATCATCGGTCCCTGCATCTGGTGTTGAAGTAATCTTTGAGTCACGGCGACTCAGCAATCTCACACCCTCGCGATCAAGACTATTTAAGCTTATAGGTAGGTGATGGTATGAGGTGGAGCTGCAGCATGCACTAGCATATATGGTGGCTAACATACGCAAATGACAGCGAGAAGAGAAGGCAAAGGCACGATCGAGAAACTATGATCAAGAAGTGATCCTAGAACAGCCTACGTTCAAGCATAACACGAGACCGTGTTCTCTTCCCGAACTCCGCCGAAAAGAGACCATCACGGCCACACACTCTGTTGATTCATTTTAATTAAGTTAAGTTTCAGGTTTTCTACAATCGGACATTAATAAATTGCCATCTGCCCATAACCGCGGGCACGGCTTTTGAAAGATCAAGACCCTGCAGGGGTGTCCCAACTTTGCCCATCACAAGCTCTCACGGTCAATGAAGGATATTCCTTCTCCCAAGACAATCCGACCAAACTCGGAATCCCGGTTACAAGACATCTAGACAATGGTAAAACAAGTCCAGCAAAACCACCCGAATGTGCCGACAAATCCCGATAGGAGCTGCACATATCTCGTTCTCAGGGCATACCGGATAAGCAATCTGTACAACTAAAACCAGCCCTCAAGTTTCCCCGAGGTGGCGCTGCAAGGGGCTCTAGTTTGGACCAACACTCAGAGGAGCACTGGCCCAGGGGGTTAAATAAAGATGACCCTCGGGCTCCGGAAACCCAAGGGAAAAGAGGCTTGGTGGAAAATGGTAAAACCAAGGTTGGGCCTTGCTGGAGGAGTTCTATTCAAGGCGAACTATGAAGGGTTCCCATTATAACCCAACCGTGTAAGGAACGCAAAATCAAGGAACATAACACCGGTATGACGGAAACTAGGGCGGCAAGAGTGGAACAAAACACCAGGCATAAGGCCGAGCCTTCCACCCTTTACCAAGTATATAGGTGCATTAAAGTAGACAAGATATAATAATGATATCCCAACAATAAACATGTTCCAACAAGGAACAAACTCCAATCTTCACCTGCAACTAGCAACGCTATAAGAGGGGCTGAGCAAAGCGGTAACATAGCCAAACAACGGTTTGCTAGGACAAGGTGGGTTAGAGGTTTGACATTGCAATATGGGAGGCATGATAAGCAAGTGGTAGGTATCGTAGCATAGGCATACCAATAGAGCGAGCATCTAGCAAGCAAAGATAGAAGTGATTTCGAGGGTATGGTCATCTTGCCTCCAAAGTTCTCTAAGTTAACGTTAGCTTGATCCTCGTAAACGTACTCAACGGGCTCCTCGATCACGTACTCGTCTCCCGTATCTACCCAAAACAAGAACACAAGCAAAGGGAGACACAATCAACCACGTGCAATGCACAAGCAACATGATGCAAAACATGGCATGATATGCGGGATGCGATATGCGATGCATATCCATGCTTCGGAAAGGAATGATTGAACCTGGCCTCAACTTGGACAACCAAGAGTGCCACTGGAAAGAGGAGTTGATTTCGGTCGAAATCGATATAAAGATCACCGGAATCGGATGCACGGTTTGCAAGTGGCAAGCAAAACAAATATGGCACCGATCTGCGATTAACAGCACGAGGCCATCTAAATGCATCAAGAATAACAAGCTAATGCACTCTAACATAGAAACAAAGCACATGGCAGGGATCCACTCAAGATGCTTGACAAAATATGAACACTGAGCTACGGCTAATTCACTCAATAGCAGGTTCAAACAAGCATGGCAAAAGTGCAAAAGATATCAGGTTACAGACACTGAAAATAACATGTCAGGAATTTAACATCAGGAAGCAATGTTTAGAGCATGACAACTACATGCTACAGGAACATATCATGGCAAATCAAGGCATGGCATGAAGCTACTTAAATCATACAACAAAAGTCCCTTACTGACCATAAGCCAAAAGGGATAAGAAGATACAATGGCAACCATGTGAACATAGCAAGTTACGTTAACAGATTCAGACTTTGTAGAAAACTGGAACATGGCAAAACAGATATCAAGTAGGCATGTTTACGAGCTCGATGCACTCACCACAAGGCATTGCATGACCAACCAAGCATACACCCAGCAATTAGACATGGCATAGAAGCTAAACATGGCAAGAACAACCTCATAGCATGCATGGATCAACTACAACAACCTCGGCAAAATTTTATAACATGTAAACAATTTGCCAGGAACATTTTATAGCAAAAGTAGAGCTCGGTTGAGTCAAGCTAGGTTGCTCCATAAATACAAACAAAGACACGGATGGATAGAGGACAACAATATCTACAAAACATCCTTACTGATCATGCTCAAAAGAGCCATGGATCACTCTGTAGCAACATGAATACATGGCATAAAAAATATTAACAGGGCAAAGACTTGGAAGATTTCTAAGTCCCTAAAATCAGCAACATTACGAGAGCTACTTTGCATGCTTGTGCTAGTCACCACAGAGATCACATAAATACATGGCATACATCCCTGTAAATATGGCATGGCATACTTCAAAACACATGTAGGGCTCAAGTTCATAGGAGGCACACATGAATCATGGCAAAAATGACAAATGTCCAAATCCTGGTAAGGATCTGAAACTAATATAAACTAGCACTCTTGCAACATCCTTTAGGGCATCAAGATGAGCTCAAATGAACATGGTGCAATGGAATGAAATGAAGTACTCGTCGAGATGAACAATTTTATATGCTACACGCCCGAAACGGAGCCACAGATGCAGAGTTATGGCCTGATGAACAATGCATAAAAAATACTAGGGTTAGGGCAAAAGTAAACCGAATCTCAGATCTGGATCGGCTGGGGCACGGACTTTGAGGCACTCGCTGAAGTTCCGCCGGAGTCAGGCCGGAGCAGAGGAAGATGAGCGGGGCGGCGAGGTGGAGTGAGGAGGAGACTGGCCGGAGTGGAGGGCGCGGGTCCCTACGCGGCGCGCGGCGTCGGCGGGCGAGGACGGTGGAGTCGCCGGTGTCCGAGGGCGGCGGCGCGGCGGCTGGCGGCGAAGGCAGGGCGGCGCGAGGCGATGCGGCGGTGAAGGCGGCTTGGGCGGCGCGGGTGGTGAGGAGGCGGCGCGAGACGGCGCGGGGCGCGGCCTGGTTGGCGGCGGGAAGGGCCGCGCGCGGGCTCACCGGGCCGGTGGCGCGGGGGCGGCGGCGCTCGCGATCTGGCGCGTTGTGGTTGCCGGCGGCGGGGATGTCCAGCGGCGGGCGGACGTTGTCCGGCGCGTGGAGAGGAAGGGGGCTAGGTTAGGGGTGGAATGGATCCGGAATTTTCGGGGGAGTGTCTATATATATAGGTAGAGGGAGCTAGGAGGCTCCAAATTGAGCATGGTTTTCGGCCACGCGATCGTGATCGAACGACCTAGATGATGGAGGGGGTTTTGGTGGGTTTTGGGCCAGCTTGGAGGGGTGTTGGGCTGCAACACACACGAGGCCTTGACGGTCCCTCGGTTAACCGTTGGAGTATCAAACAAAGTCCAAATGGCACAAAACTTGACAGGCGGTCTACCGGTAGTAAACCAAGGCCACTTGCAAGTCTCGGTCCAATCCGAAAATGTTTAACACCCGCACACGAAAAGAGGTAAAAGGAGGCATCAGAGGACATAGGAGCGTCGGAATGCAAAACGGACAATGGGGAAAATGCTCGGATACATGAGACGAACACGTATGCTAATGCAATGCACATGATGACATGATACGAGATGCATGACAAAGACAAAACAACACGAAGACAAAAACCCGACAACGAGGAAAATATCATAACTTAGTGCCGGAAATGGCAAGAGTTGGAATACAAATATGGCAGGTTACATACGGGGTGTTACAACACTCCACCACTACGAAAGGATCTCATTCCGAGATCTAGGACTGGAAAAACTCCGTGTACTCGGAACGGAGGTGGTCCTCGCGTTCCCAGGTGGCTTCATGGTCAGAATGATGTGACCACTTGACTTTCAGGAATTTGATAGACTTGTTGCGAGTCTTGCGCTCAGTTTCTTCAAGAATAACAACGGGGTGCTGATGATAAGATAGGTCTTCCTGGAGATCAATGTCTTCGAAGTTGACGGTGCGGTCAGGAGTCTTGAAACACTTGCGGAGCTGAGATACGTGAAACACGTCGTGCACATTTGCAAAGTTGGATGGAAGTTCAAGTTGATAGGCTAGATCGCCTCTTTTGCCAATGATTTTGAAAGGACCCATGTATCTAGGGGAAAGCTTCCCTTTGATACCGAAGCGATGAGTACCTTTCATTGGAGAGACACGGAGGTAGACATGGTCTCCTATCTCGAAAGCCAAGTCACGATGCTTGTTATCATAGTAACTTTTCTGGCGCGATTGCGCAGCTTTGAGATTTTCACGAATGACTTTGCACATTTCTTCATCCTCTGTGATCAAGTCATTGCCAAGAAGTTGGCGTTCACCAGTCTCTGACCAGTTAAGAGGAGTACGACACTTCCTGCCATAGAGAATCTCGAATGGGGCCTTGCACGAACTCGCTTGGAAGCTGTTGTTGTAGGAGAACTCGGCATATGGAAGACAATCTTTCCACTTCATACCGAAAGAAATGACACAAGCCCTGAGCATATCTTCAAGAATTTGATTGACTCGCTCGACTTGGCCACTAGTTTGAGGATGAAAGGTTGTGCTGAAGCGAATGTTGGTGCCCATGGCCTTCTGAAAAGAATCCCAGAACTTGGAGGTGAAGATGCTCCCACGATCTGAAGATATCAAATGCGAAATGCCGTGCAGAGAGACAATCCTGGAGGTATATAGCTCTGCCAACTGAGCTGCTATGATAGATTCTTTGATAGGAAGAAAATGAGCCACTTTAGTGAGCTTGTTGATGACAACAAACATAGCATCATTGCCACACTTGGACTTTGGAAATCCAGTCACGAAGTCCATCTAAATAAGATCAAACTTCCATTCTGGAATGGCAAGAGGTTGGGGGAGACCAGCTGGTCGTTGGTGTTCTGCTTTCACTCTTCTACAGACATCACATTCATTCACGAACTGAGCAATCTCGCGCTTGATTCGAGTCCACCAATACGACTGCTTGAGGTCCTGGTACATCTTTGTACTTCCAGGGTGAATAGAGAGGAGTGAATTGTGAGCCTCATTCATAATGAATTTACGAAGGTCACCCTTAGGAACAACAATGCGATCCTCGAAGAATAGAGTATCCTTGTCATCAAGATGGTAGCACTTGTACTTGGGTTGACTCTTGGCAATCCCAATATTCACCTTCTTCACCATAGCATAAAGAAGTTGAGCCTCGCGAATCTGATCTTCCAAAGTAGGAGAGACTTGGAGGTTGGCAAGGAATCCTTGAGGAACAACTTGGAGATTGAGTTTGCGGGAAGCTTCACAAAGCTCTGGTTGCTATGGCTTGAGAATCAAACTGTTGCAGTAAGCCTTCCTGCTCAATGCGTCAGCAATTACATTGGCCTTGCCTGGAGTATATTCAATACTCGGATTATACTCTTGAATCATTTTGACCCAACGAGTCTGCCTGAGGTTGAGGTTTGGCTGAGTGAAGATGTACTTGAGGCTCTTATGATCAGTGAAGATGTCCACTTTTCTTCCCAATAAGAGATGTCTCCAAGTTAAAAGAGCATGGACAACTGCCGCCAACTCGACGTCATGAGTGGGGTAGTTCTTTTCGTTGGGATTCAACTAGCGAGAGGTATAGGCCACAACTTTCTTCTCTTGCATCAACACTGCACCGAGACCTTGAAGGGAAGCATCACAGAAGACCTCGAATGGTTTGGATTCATCAGGAGGAGTCAGAACTGGAGCAGTGACTAACTTCTCTTTCAGGGTGTTGAAAGCGATGTCACATTCAGGCGACCAGACATACTTCACATGCTTCTGGAGGAGGTTGGAAAGAGGCTATGCGATCGTAGAGAAATTCTCAACCAACCTTCGACAATAGCTTGCCAGCCCAAGGAAGCTGCGGAGTTGCTTCACATTCTGAGGTGGTTCCCAATTCACAATTGTAGACACCTTCTCTGGATTAACAGCTATGCCCTTGGCGGAGATGATATGCCCAAGGTAGAGAACCTCATCGAGCCAAAACTCGCACTTTGAAAACTTTGCATAGAACTGATGTTCTCTGAGTTTATCCAGCACCAATCTCAAATGCTTGGCATGATCCTCCTTGTTCTTGGAAAAGACCAAAATGTCATCGAGGTAGACCAAGACAAAGTCATTTGTGTAGGCGTTGAAGATGAAGTTCATCATGCGAGAGAATGTTGGAGGAGTGTTGACAAGGCCGAAAGACATGACAGTGTATTCATATGAACCATAGGTTGTTCTGAACGCTGTCTTGGGGATATCTTCTTCACGAATGCGAACCTGATGATAGCCCATAGGAGATCAAGCTTGGAGAATACTTGAGCGCCTTTGAGTTGTTCGAAAAGCTCATTGATGTTGGCAAGTGGGTACTTGTTCTTTATGGTCTTCTTGTTCAATGGACGGTAGTCGACACAAAGTCGTTCCGTTCCATCCTTCTTCTTGACAAAAAGAACACCACAACCCCAAGGAGAAGAACTAGGTCAGATGAGACCCATACGCTCTTGTTCATCGAGTTGTTTCTTCAGCAACTTCAACTCTTCAGGTCCAAGCTTGTAAGGACATTTGCAAACAGGTTCCGTGACAGGCTCAAGATCGATGATGAATTCAACTGGCCGGTGTGGAGGCATTCCTGGAAGTTCTTCTGGAAAGACGTCTTGATATTCGCAAACGACTGGGATTTGAGAGATGGCATCCAGCTCGCCCTTCTCATTGAGAGAAAACAGTCGAATGGTATCATCACGAGCGGTAAAGAAGATTACATCCTCAGACGAATGTGTTAATTGAATCTGCCTGGCAGCACAATCAAGCTGAACCTTGTGCTTAGAAAGCCAGTCCATTCCGAGAATAAGATCAATATCCGAGTCACCAAGAACATTAGGAGAAGACCGGAACTTATAATCGCCCAATGTGATAGAAACATCCGGAACAAAAACTCGAGAAGTCATTTGTCGGGCCGGAGAAACAATAGCCAAAGGTCTTGGCAAAACTTGAGTAACCAACTCATGCTTAGATGCAAAAGGTCTTGAGATGAAACAATGCGATGCACCAGTGTCAAAAAGAACTTTTCCAGGAATATCGTTAATAGGAAGGTTACCCATAATCACATCTGACGAGTCCTCAGCCTGAGCTGCGTTCATCATGTTGACCTTGGCGTGCTTGGGATTATGCTTGACCACTGCGGTGCTGGCAGATCTCACAGGAGGAGGAGGAAGACGCCTCTGATTGAAGCATTTGTTGGCATAGTGACCCTTCTGCTGACACTTGTTGCACGTGACCTCTGAAAGCGGACGGTGATACGGAGCACTTGATCTTGGAGCATGAGACGAAGTCTTGTTCTGAAAGCCTGGGTTGGGTGGGTGGGAAGATCCATTGCCACCTTTGCTCTTCTGCTGATAAGGCTGACGGAACGGAGGAGGAGGCAACCAATACTTTTGCTGCTTAGTTACCACTTGAGTTGAGGAAGAAGGAGTTGCATCCCTGACTCGTTTCTTGGAAGCATCGCACTTGAGCTGAGCAGTCTCTTGTTTTAGTGCCATGTTATAAAACTCATCGTACTTCTTTGGCTCGAAAAGCACGAGAGCTAGTTGCAGATCTTCTCTGAGGCCACCTCTGAACTGATAAATCATGCTCTTCTCGTCAGGGACATTTTGCTTAGCGAAATGAGTAAGCTTCTGGAACAGGATGTTGTACTGGTAAACAGACAAGCTTCCTTGCTTTAGATTGCGGAACTCCTCACGCTTGCTCTCAACAACACTCTGAGGAATGTGGTGAGCCTTGAAGTCTTGACGAAATTCATCCCAGGTAATCACACGACCTCCTCTGGAATCTTTGTATTGCTGATACCACTCTGCAGCTTGGTCTTTGAGTTGGAACGAAGCAAACTTGACAAAGTCCTCAGGCCTGACGTTGTTGCACTCGAAATGCTTGCAGATATCCACAAGCCAATCATCAGCGTCTGTTGCCTTGACACAGTTACTGAAGGTCTTTGGCTAGTTTGAGGGGAACTTGTTGAGTGTAGCAAACTGATTCTGATTGTTGCCATGGCCTTGATTCCCTTGGTTGCACTCTTGCAAGAGTTGCATGAGCATCTGCGTGTTTGCATTGGTAGCGGCCATCACAGCTTGCCATGCCTTCGGAGGTGGAGGTGGTGGCGGCGGATCCAAATTCAGACGCGTTGCAGGAGCCATCCTGAAGAGGGTGACATCCGTTAGCATCTTGACAGACATATTTTCAAGCTGAATCAAATGGATCAAAATTGCAACATATAGTCTTGACATCCGAACAAAATGAACGAATGAATTCCAATTGAAATGGTCACACTTCCTTAAATTGAGAAGCCACTTAGATAGAGGTAGAAGAATAAAACAACAAGGTACGGACAAGAACAAATACTTGGTAAGGATTACCCAATCACAAACCAAATATCCGCGAAGAAATACTAGAGCTACAAGAATTCCCACCTATGAAACTCCCGAACCTTTCCCGGTTATGCAATCAAGTGTTGGGGATAAAGGGGAAGCATAATATCTCACCCAAAGCTAGCGAATCCTACATCCAGCTGTATCCATCCTTCAACACATAACCAAGAAACCTTCGGAAATCATTTACCTCAACCTTCGAAAAGCATTCGTTATACGAGTTATGGCAATACTCCCGAACTCCCGCCCCAGTACTGGGTGGTGTCGAGGTTATCTCACCAACAACTGCATAAAAGAGATTTTCGATGTCGGCGAAACTTAGGTATTCCAGAACTGCAACGATAAAATTGTGACGACAACACCTCGGAGCTCAACTCCCCGGGACACTGCCACAACCCCTAAATGTCAGGAGGCACCAAGAACAATTTTCTCGTCACAAAACCATCGGAACAATTCCAAGATACCCGCGTGATCCTAAATTCTTTTTAGTGAAATTTGAGAAGAGAAGAGTCAAAACTCTACGTTAGGATGCCTCACCAGAGCGACGAAGGGACTGAGGAGTAAAAAGAATCCTACCCTCTGATATATATAATCCTAAATGACTCAAAACATTTTTCTAGACTCAACAACGCCAGCGATTCGATCAAGCAGGGGGCTCCTAAAGTCGGGGAAGGCTCTGATACCAACTTGTAACGCCCACGATGCGGCTATATCTCCCACGTGTCGTTGCACGACTTAGAGGCATAACCGCATTGTAAGCAATGTCCCAAGTGAGGTAATCTTCACACAACCCATGTAATGAATAAGGAAAAGAGGTACATAGTTGGCTTACAATCGCCACGTCACACAATAGCATAAATATCATTACATTCATGCAGATACAATCAAGGTCCGACTATGGAATCAAAATAAAGAACAACCCCAAATGCAACAAAGTCCCCGATCGCCCCAACTTGGCACCACTACTGATCGTCTGGAAAGGAAACGTAGTATCGTCATGAGTCCTCATCGAACTCCCACTTGAGCTTAGTCGAATCTCCTGTAACGTTATCATCGGTCCCTGCATCTGGTGTTGAAGTAATCTGTGAGTCACGGGGACTCAGCAATCTCACACCCTCACGATCAAGACTATTTAAGCTTATAGGTAGGTGAAGGTATGAGGTGGAGCTGCAGCAAGCACTAGCATACATGGTGGCTAACATACGCAAATGAGAGCAAGAAGAGAAGGCAAAGGCATGATCGAGAAACTATGATCAAGAAGTGATCCTAGAACAGCCTACGTTCAAGCATAACACGAGACCGTGTTCTCTTCCCGGACTCCGCCGAAAAGAGACCATCACGGCCACACACTCTGTTGATTCATTTTAATTAAGTTAAGTTTCAGGTTTTCTACAACCAGACATTAACAAATTCCCATCTGCCCATAACCGCGAGCACGACTTTTGAAAGATCAAGACCCTGCAGGGGTGTCCCAACTTTGCCCATCATAAGCTCTCATGGTCAACAAAGGATATTCCTTCTTCCAAGACAATCCGATCAGACTCGGAATCACTACAGGAAACAGCTAATTTGCCGTCAGGGGTCGTCTTTGCCGTCAGCTTTTCGTCAGGCAGACGGCAAAGAAAAGGTTTGCCGTCATCTGAAGACGGCAAAGAAAAACCGACGGCAAAATAGCCTTTGCCGTGTACCCAAAAAACACAGACGACAAAGAGCTAACTTTGCCGTTTATAAAACAGAATACCGACAGCAAAGATCTTTGCCATTTGCATTTCATGTTACAGACGGCAAAGTATCTACAGACGGCAAAATACACTCTTTGCCGTCTGTATAAAAAACGCAGACGGCAAATAAAGAAGCACGCCACGTGGATCGATCCCACGGATCAATGACGTGGCGGCCCGTCCAAACCCACCCAGCCCCACCCACCCGTCACGACGCACGCACTATAGCCACACCCACCCACTAACCCACAGCCACACCCCACACCCCACCCATCCACGCACACCACACACCACACAACACACCCACCCATCGATCCATGGCCGGCGCTGGCAACTAGCGAGCGGAGAGGCGGCGGCCCCGCCTCCAGTAGCCTCTGGCGCGGCCGGCCCCTACCCCCATCGCCCCCGGCATGGCCAGCGCGTCGCCCGTCACCTCCGCTGTGCCGACCCGGTGCGGCGTCGCCCCGGCGCGGCTGGCCCGTCGCCTCTGCTGCGCCGGCATGTCGCGGCCTCCTGTCACCACCTCCCCGTTGAAGCGTCCGTCCACGCCCATCGCCCACCGCCCGCCGACCCCGCACTCCCACCGGATGGCCCGAGATCTTCTCCCTTTCCTCGTTTCTTTCCCTCTGACCTGAAGTTCTCTCTATCCCTCCACCATCTGCAGGAGCTGGCCATGGAGGTCGTTGACCCTACCACAGATCGAGTTCCTGCCGTCGCGCGCGCGACCCTGCGGATCCGGTCGAGGTCGAGCTGCCACCACCGGATCTGATGCGCGTGACCCCACCGGACCTCCCTGCCTCGCCCCTCCGTGCGCGCCACCGGCCCTACCTCGCCCAGCCACATCGCCGGCCCTGCCTTGCCCAGGAGAAGACGAAGATTAGATTTCTTTTTTTACAAATTTTTGTAAGGTTCTTGCAAGAAACCAGGACTAATTTCTTCTTCCTTTTTATGTGGGGGTCTTTTATGTAAAGTGTAACCACCACATATATGAAATATATACTTAAGCGGTTCTGGGTCGTACGTTTCCTTGACCGCATGCTTTTCCTTCACCGAGTACGTTTCCTTAGCTTTTCCACCTATGCATTGTTGTTTTTATATTTAAACAAAACAAAATCCCTTTGCCGTCTGTGGGTTCGAGGATGATGGCAAAGATGGAGTCAACTGACGGTAAAATCGCCTGGCAGCAAAAGATGCAAACTGTGTCGTCTCTTATTTTTGTGGCAGACAACAAATGGATAGTTGGCTGATGGCAAAGTCTTTGCCGTCTTCCCGATGAAAAGCTGACGGCAAAGTATTCTTTGCCGGCTTATCTTTGCCGTCTGAGTTTGCCGTCTGCTTTTTGACGGCAAACTCTTTGCCGTCTGGATTTAGGTCTTTGCCGTCTGTGATCCACAGATGGCAAATTATCTGTTTCCTGTAGTGAATCCCGGTTACAAGACATCTCGACAATGGTAAAACAAGTCCAACAAAGCCACCCGAATGTGCCGACAAATCCCGATAGGAGCTGCACATATCTTGTTCTCAGGGCACACCGGATAAGCAATCCGTACAACTAAAACCAGCCCTCGAGTTTCCCCGAGGTGGCGCTGCAAGGGGCTCTAGTTTGGACCAACACTCAGAGGAGCACTGGCCCGGGGGGTTTAATAAAGATAACCCTCGGGCTCCAGAAACCCAAGGGAAAAGAGGCTAGGTGGCAAATTGTAAAACCAAGGTTGGGCCTTGCTGGAGGAGTTTTATTCAAGGCAAACTATCAAGGGGTTCCCATTATAACCCAACCGTGTAAGGAACGCAAAATCAAGGAACATAACACCGGTATGACGGAAACTAGGGTGGCAAGAGCGGAACAAAACACCAGGCATAAGGCCGAGCCTTCCACCCTTTACCAAGTATATAGGTGCATTAAATTAGACAAGATATAATAATGATATCCCAACAATAAACATGTTCCAACAAGGAACAAACTCCAATCTTCACCTGCAACTAGCAACGCTATAAGAGGGGCTGAGCAAAGCGGTAACATAGCCAAACAATGGTTTGCTAGGACAAGGTGGGTTAGAGGTTTGACATGGCAATATGGGAGGCATGATAAGCAAGTGGTAGGTATCATAGCATATGCATAGCAATAGAGCGAGCATCTAGCAAGCAAAGATAGAAGTGATTTCGAGGGTATGGTCATCTTGCCTGCAAAGTTCTCAGAGTTGACGTTAGCTTGATCCCCGTAAACATACTCAACGGGCTCCTCGATCACGTACTTGTCTCCCGGCTCTACCCAAAACAAGAACACAAGCAAAGGGAGACACAATCAACCACGTGCAATGCACAAGCAACATGATGCAAAACATGGCATGATGTGCGGGATGCGATATGCGATGCATATGCATGCTTCGGAAAGGAATGATTGAACCTGGCCTCAACTTGAAAAACCAAGAGTGCCACTGGAAAGAGGAGTTGATTTCAGTCGAAATTGATATAAAGATCACCGGAATCAGATGCACGGTTTGCAAGTGGCAAGCAAAACAAATATGGCACCGATCTGCGATTAACAGCACGAGGCCATCTAAATGCATCAAGAATAACAAGCTAATGCACTCTAACATAGCAACAAAGCACATGGAAGGGATCCACTCAAGATTCTTGACAAAAGATGAACACTGAGCTACGGCTAATTCACTCAATAGCAGGTTCAAACAAGCATGGAAAAAGTGCAAAAGATATCAGGTTACAGACTTAGTGAAAATAACATGTCAGGAATTTAACATCAGGAAGCAATGTTTAGAGCACGATAACTACATGCTACAAGAACATATCATGGAAAAGCAAGGCATGGCATGAAGCTACTTAAAGCATACAACAAAAGTCCCTTACTAACCATAAGACAAAAGGTATCAGAAGATACAAAGGAAACCATGTGAACATAGCAAGTTACGTTAACAGATTCAGACTTAGTAGAAAACTGGAACATGGCAAAACAGATATCAAGTAGGCATATTTACGAGCTCGATGCACTCACCACAAGGAATTGCATGACAAACCAAGCATACACCCAGCAAGTAGACATGGCATAGAAGCTAAACATGGCAAGAACAACCTCATAGCATGCATGGATCAACTACAACAACCTCGGCAAAATTGAATAACATGTAAACAATCTGCCAGGAACATTTTATAGCAAAAGTAGAGCTCAGTTGAGTCAAGCTAGGTTGCTCCGTAAATGCAAAAAAGACATGTCTGGATAAATCACAACAATATCTACAAAACATCCTTACTGATCATGCTCAAAAGAGGCATGGATCACTCTGTAGCAACATGAATACATGGCATAAAAAATATTAACAGGGCAAAGACTTGGAAGATTTCTAAGTCCCTGAAATCAGCAACATTACGAGAGCTACTTTGCATGCTTGTGCTAGTCACCACAGAGATCACATAAATACATGGCATACATCCCTGTAAATATGGCATGGCATACTTCAAAACACATGTAGGGCTCAAGTTCATAGGAGGCACACATGAATCATGGCAAAAATGACAAATGTCCAAATCCTGATAAGGATCTGAAACTAATATAAACTAGCACTCTTGCAACATCCTTTAGGGCATCAAGATGAGCTCAAATGAACATGGTGCAATGGAATGAAGTGAAGTAATCGTCGAGACGAACAATTTGATATGCTACACGCCCGAAACGGAGCCACAGATGCAGAGTTATGGCTTGATGAACAATGCATAAAAATACTAGGGTCAGGGCAAAAGTCAACCGAATCTCAGATCTGGATCGGCCGGGGCACGGACTTCGAGGCACTCGCCGAAGTTCTACCGGAGTCGGGCCGGAGCGGAGGAAGACGAGTGGGGCGGTGAGGTGGAGCGAGGACGACACCGGCCGGAGTGGAGGGCGCGGGTCCCTGCGCGGCGCGCGGCGTCGGCGGGCGAGGGCGGTGGAGTCGCCGGCGTCGGCGGGCGGTGGCGCGGCAGCGAAGGCGAGGCAGCGGGGCGGCGCGAGGCGGTGAAGGCGGCTCGGGCGGCGTGGGCGGTGAGGAGGCGGTGCGAGACGGCACGGGGCGCGGCCCGGTTGGCAGCGGGGAGGGCCACGCGCGGGCTCGCCGGGCTGATGGCGCAGGGGCGGCGGTGCTCGCCACGTGGCGCGTTGTGGTTGGCGGCGGGAATGTCCGGCGGCGGGCGAACGTTGTCCGGCGCGCGGAGAGGAAGGTGGCTAGGTTAGGGGTGGAATGGATCCGGAATTTTCGGGGGAGTGTCTATATATATAGGTAGAGGGAGCTAGGAGGCTCCAAATTGAGCATGGTTTTTGGCCATGCGATCGTGATTGAACGACCTAGATGATGGAGGGGGTTTAGGTGGGTTTTGGGCCACTTTGGAGGGGTGTTGGGCTGCAACACACACGAGGCCTTTACGGTCCCTCGGTTAACCGTTGGAGTATCAAACGAAGTCCAAATGGCACGAAACTTGACAGGCGGTCTACCGGTAATAAACCAAGGCCGCTTGGCAGGTCTCGGTCCAATCCGAAAACTTTTAACACCCGCACACGAAAAGAGGTAAAAGGAGGCACCGGAGGACATAGGAGCACCGGAATGCAAAACGAACAACGGGGAAAATGCTCGGATGCATGAGATGAACACGTATGCAAATGCAATGCACATGATGACATGATATGAGATAGATGAATGACAAAGACAAAACAACACGAAGACAAAAACCCGACAACGAGGAATATATCATAACTTAGTGCCGGAAATGGCAAGAGTTGGAATACAAATATGGCAGGTTACATACGGGGTGTTACAATATCACCAGATCAAGTTGAACCTGGCCGACAGACTAAAGACCGCATTCATCACGCCGTTTGGAGCCTTCTACTACTTGACAATGACGTTCGGCTTGAGGAATGCCGGCGCCACCTTTCAATGTTGCATGCAGAAGTGCCTCCTCAAGCAACTCGACAGAAACACCCACGTTTACGTGGATGACGTGGTGGTGAAGACGGAGAAGCGTGGAATGCTGCTAGAAGACCTCAAGGAGACCTTTGAGAACCTGCGCCAGTTTCAAATCAAGCTCAACCCAGAGAAATGCGTCTTCGGAGTACCAGCCGGCCTGCTCCTTGGCTTCCTGGTCTCCGAACGCGGCATAGAGTGCAACCCCGTGAAGATCAAGGCCATCGAGAGGATGGAAGTGCCCACCCAACTGCTGTATGTGCAGAAGTTCACTGGCTGTTTGGCATCCATCAGCCGCTTCATCAGTCGGCTGGGAGGGAAGGCTCTTCCCTTGTACCAACTCATGAAGAAAACCACCTTTTTTGAGTGGAACGACAAGGCGGACGAAGCTTTTCTCCAGCTTAAGAAGATGTTGACTACTCCACCTGTCCTGGCGGCTCCGACTCCTAAGGAGCCCATGCTCCTATACATTGCTGCCACCAGCCGAGTGGTCACCATAGTCATCGTGGTAGAGCGCAAGGAGGAAGGCAAAGCACAGCCGGTCCAGACACTGGTATATTATTTGAGTGAAGTACTGTCGACCTCCAAGCAAAACTACCCCCACTACCAGAAGATGTGCTACGGCGTGCACTTCGCCGCCAAGAAATTGAAGCCTTACTTTGAAGAGCACCCAGTCATTGTGGTCTGCACAGCTCCATTAGCCGAGATCATCAGAAGCCGAGATGCTTCAGGCCGAGTGGCCAAATGGGCCATAGAGTTGGCCCCTGCACCATCTACTACCAGCCTCGCACCGCCATCAAGTCGCAAGCATTGGCTGACTTCCTCGTCGACTGGGCCGAGACCTAGTACCTGCCACCAGCACCCGACTCCACCAATTGGCGGATGCATTTTGATGGCTCCAAGATGCGCACCGGCTTGCGAGTCGGCATCGTCCTCACCTCTCCCAAAGGTGACAAGCTCAAATATGTGCTGCAAATCCATTTTGCCGCCTCCAACAACGTCGCCGAATACAAGGCACTCATTCACGTGCTCCGGCTTGCCAAAGAACTCGACATTCGCTGGATTTTGTGCTATGGTGACTCCGACTTGGTGGTCCAGCAGTCGTCCGGCGACTGGGACGCCAAAGATGCAAATATGGCGAGCTACCGCTTCCTCGTGCAGCAACTCAGTGGATATTTTGAGGGGTCCGAGTTTCTCCATGTGCCAAGAAACGACAACGAGCAAGCAGATGCCTTGGCATGAATCGGCTCTACCCGTCAAGCAATACCCTCCGGCGTCGCCCTTCAGCGCCTCCTTAAGCCGTCTATCAAGCCTTCACCAGAATCAGATTCTATCTTTGTGTCAGCTCCTCCTGAAGCAGTCGGATCCGACTCAAGAGCCCCAGCAGACGGCACGAGAATTCCGGCAAGCGGCTCCAGGATCGCGGCAGTCGAAGCCGGCCCGAGGACTTCAGAACCCAGCCTGGGACTGCGGCGGTCAGACCAGAGACTTCAGAACTCGGCCCGGGGACTGCGCCAATCGGCCCGAGGACTTCATCGATCTAGCAAGCGGCTGCCGACTCCAACCCACCGCCTCCCGGCCTAGCCGCCTTCGTCCAAGTCGCAGTTCTGATAGTCGAAGAAATCGCAGCACCTTCATGGGCCCAGCCCATCCTCAAATTCCTGGTGAGCAAAGAGCTTCCAACTAATGAGATCCTAGCTCGGCAAGTGCAACGCCGGGCAGTAGCCTACACCATAGTCAACAGAGAGCTTGTAAGGCGCAGTGTCACTGGCGTCTACCAGCGCTGCGTGGAGCCGAGGCAAGACCAAGCAATTCTCAAAGATATCCATCAAGGAGAGTGTGGCCACCACGCGGCTTCAAGAGCACTCGTCGCCAAAGCGTTCTGCCATGGTTTCTTCTGGCCGACTGCTTTAGAAGACGCCAAGGACTTGGTCCAAAAATGCAAAGGGTGCCAGAAGTTCCGCTCCAAGCCGCATCAGCCAGCTTCTGCACTCAAGACTATTCCCATTGCCTGGCCCTTTGCTGTTTGGGGCCTGGACATGGTGGGACCATTCAAGATGGCGCGAGGCGGCCTGACTCACTTACTTGTCGCAGTGGACAAGTTCACCAAGTGGATAGAAGCAAAGCCGATCAAGAAGCTGAATGGTCCGACTGCCGTGACTTTCATCTCCGACATCACAATCCGATATGGCATTCCACACAACATCATCACCGACAACGACACTAATTTCGCCAAAGGCGCCTTGGGCCCGTTTCTGCGCGACGCAGGGCATCCGACTGGACTTAGCGTCCGTTGCCCATCCGCAGTCAAACGGCCAGGTAGAGTGAGAAAACGGCCTCATCCTGTCCGGCATCAAGCCTCGACTGGTCGAGCCTTTGGAGCGTTCGGCCGGCTGCTGGCTCGATGAGTTGCCAGCCGTCCTCTAGAGCCTGCGCACGACTCCAAACAAGTCAACCGGCTTTATGCCTTTCTTTCTCATCTACGGTGCCGAAGCCGTCATCCCAACGGACATAGAGTTCGACTCCCCACGAATCACCATGTACACCAAGGAGGAAGCAGAAGAAGCACGTCAAGACGGCATCGATCTGCTGGAAGAGGCCCAGCTATTGGCACTTAGCCGGTCCAGTATCTACCAGTAGAGCCTGCGCCGATACTACAACCGGAAGGTCAAGCCAAGATCTTTCCTAGAAGGAGACCTTGTGCTCCGGCTAATCCAGCGAACAACCGGCCAGCACAAGCTCTCATCACCTTGGGAAGGCCCTTTCATCATCAGCAAAGTGTTGGGCAGCAACTCCTACTACCTGATCGACTCTCAGAAGCCCCGAGCACGCAAGAGGGATGACTCTGGCAAAGAGACGGAGCAGCCATGGAATGCAAATCTCCTCCGAAGATTTTACAGTTGATGCAGTATGTACCACGCTACCTTTTGTATTAAAGTATGAAGACTTCGGGGCCCCCGAGAAGAGCTCGGGGACTTCCCTCTTTTATCTATATGATAAGAATTATGCCTACGAGTATGTTAGACTTTGTTATGCCGCTTGGCACCGGGTTCGACTAGTCGGCCCGGGGACTTGCCGTCTTGCACTATGAAATGCTTCCTGCAGCCGAACAAGTAGTGTGTGGCATTTAAGACGTCTCCTGTCAGATGCCGCAGCTTGCAGAGCGACTGTCTGGTGGGCAGGAGTAAGGTAGAATGGCTGTCCACATGAAAAATGGCTAAGGACTCAAAGCATGAACATAGTTTAAACCGGCTTCCAGCCTTTTACAACTGACTCTTGAGCAGCCGGGTCGCCGTTTTCTATCCGACTTGCTAGAAAACTCTAAAATGGCTAAGTACTTGCCTTCCCAAAGTAGCTAAGTACTTGACCCAGCAACAGTCCGCAGAGCGGCTGTCCGGCTGGCAAGACGGCAACCAAGGGAAGGCGGCAAAGGAAAAAGCCAAAGGAGCAATAAGCAAGAAGAGATAGAACTCGGAGAAATATTTACATAGCAGAGGCCCTTGGCCGAATCTTCGAACAGAAGTTCAAAATACACCCCGCGGGTGGAATAGTGCAAATTAACAAGTTCTTCAAGACGATTAAGCAGATAAAAAACAAAGATAAAGTGGCAGCCTAGGAAGCGGCAGACGGGTTCGGAGGATCGGAGGAGTCGGCGGTGCCAGTTGTTGGGGCGGCCGGCTGGTCGGTCTCGGCTTGATCCCCTCCGGCGGTAGTGGGCTCGGCCGGGCGCGGCTCGTTGCTAGAGGCGCGGTCAAGCTGAGGCTGGCCGTCCGCTCCGTCTTCTGGCGCCTCCCCTTCGCCTTCCTCCTCCGCCTCGCCTTCCTCCTCGCCGCTGGAGCCAATCACCTCCGCCGAGTCCTCGTCGTTGTCTGGATTCATCCCGAACCACTCCGGCGGCACCTCTTTGCCGTTTTCAGCCCACTCTGGGATGAAGATGCTGGTATCGGTGTACTCAGCGATCGATGCCGTGCGTTGGACGAGAGCGTCTTCCACGACTGCCAACTCCTCCTGGGCCTCTAGCCGGAACGTGGCTAGCCGGTCTAGACTCAGCCCAGGATACCATGCCTTGACGAACTCCAAGGCCCGGCGCACTCCGACCCGGGTCGAGGAGCCCTTCCAGGCCTCAAGACGGCCAGCCGCGACCTCCAGCCAGTCGGCAGTCCGTCTGGGAGTGCGCAGAGCCTGCATATCCGGCCATAGGGCGGCGATCGCCTGGGCGCCGACACACTGAAGCTGGCGCAGCATCCAGTGGGCCGGCCGAAGGAGAGCCTCGATGCTTAGGATCTGCTCGTCGAGAGTTCAGGGGGCGTTGGCAGCGATCTTCGCGCCATCCGCCCTCCGCCCTTCGCGATCAGCCTCAATGGCTTGGTTGGCAGCCTGCGAGTGGCCAGGGAAGAAGTCTGCCAAGACAAAGGACGAAGAGCAAGATTAAAGGCTTAAGGTCGACTCGACTAGCAGTCGGCAGCTGAGAAAAGGAAAATGAGGGGAAACTCACCATCGATAAGATCCTCAATCTCATGGAAGCCGGAAGCCAGCATCGCCTCCTTGTCAGTCCAGGAGGAGCGCTCGCTCGCGAACTCAGCAAGGAGGGCGGTCTCCTTTTGTTCCGCCTCCTTCTGGGTCTTCTTGAGGAGCTCCTTCTGCTCTGCCAGTTGCGCGACCAGCAGATCGTGCTCTGTGGCCAGCTTGTTGCACTCCTCCCCCTTAGCATGCAGCGCGGTGTTGGCCTCGCCCAGCTGCTGCTGGAGGGTGGCGTTGGCCTCTGAAGAAGAATAAGAAGAAAAAAGGCGTTAGTCATCAACAAGGAAGAAGGTCGCTAGGGAGATCCGGCCCGACTGCTCAGCAGTCAGCCCGAATCTCGGGGACTACACCGCAAAGAAAGAAATCATCAAAAGAATAGTAGTCGCCGGGGAGATCCGTCCCGACTGCTCAGCAGTCGGCCCGAATCTCGGGGACTACAGCCCGCGGGTGCGCCAGCGCGCCCCCGCAGAGAAGGAAGAGGACTCACTCCGGCTTTCCAACAAGTCGGCAGTCCGCTTGGCCAGTTGTTCGACGTTACAGTTGAAGGCAGTCACGCGAAGATTATGGTAGTCTTGTGACAAAAATCTCAGACAAGTGTTAGTGCTTGGAACTCAGCGATCAGAGTTCTGAGCCGCCTGCTCAGCAGCCAGCCCGAAACTCAGGGACTACACCTAGTGGGTGCACTGGCGTGCCCCCACAGAGAAGAACAAGAAACAAAACAAAGAAGGAGGAAACGTACGCGGATGGCTGTCCACGACGCCAAATGCGCCTTGGTGCAGTTCTAGATGCCGTCGCCCTCGGCTCGGAGCTTGGTTTGGATGTCCAAGAGCGCCTGGTTCAACGGGCCTGTCCCGCCTCCCCGCACCCACCCAGTGGGTGTGGCGCTCGTCGCCTCGGCGTCCGGGATTGTGGAGCTCGTGGAGCCGGTTTCCAAAGGGCGCGGTGCCGAGGCCGCCTTCACAAGACGGCGACACGTCGGCGTGCCGACTAGGAAAATTAGGCCCGCCACGACCTCGTCTTCAGTCTTGGCACCAGCGGGTCCGTCGGCTGCTCGCCTTGCGCGCTTCCAGATGGCGGCGGTGGCGGCACAATCACATCTGGCACGAAGGCGTAGCCGCCATCCTCCTCCATGGCCGGATTCTCACCGCCGGCTTCCCCAGTCTGCCCCGTGAACTCCGGAGGCGGCGACGCGGAGTTCAGCTGGGTGACAAAAACCGCCGATTGGCGGCGCACGGCTTCTTCGGCCTGCTTCCCCGCCACGACGGCGGCCTCGACCTCTGCCAGCTTCTTCTTGGCGGCGACCTCCGCCTTCTCCAGGTGGGCGGCCTCTTGCTCTTCGCGCTTCTCTTGCGCGTTTCAGTCTGTCGCCTCTCGGAGGTCGGCGACGGGGTCAATCCGCCGAGTGGTGGCGGAAGTCTCTGCCGACCCCATGACAGAAGCGGCAGCGACCCTCTCAAGAGAGAGGTGAGCCCTAGACCAAGGGAAAACAAGTAAAGACTCAGACAAGATCAACAAAGAAAAAATGAAGGCGAAGGGCAGGAGCACTTACGCGGAGACCAGCGGCGTCTTCTTCACCTCCTTGCAGAAGCGGTTGGCCTTTGCGGCTGCCTCGTCCCGCTTGGTCGCCGCGGCCGGCTTCCGAACAAGTTCCGCACGGCCCTGCGCTTCTTCCCGCCGCCTGGAGCGTCCGGCGCGGCAGAAGAGCTCGCGCCGGGCTGGCCGACTCCTGGCAGGTGGTGGGGGGGTGACCTCCACATCATCGTCAGGCCAGTCCTCGAGACTGGCCCTGAGCCGTGGGCCGCCTCCTCCCTCGGCGTTGTCTTCCAAGGCCACCGCCCCCAGATCTGGGTCGTCGACATCGCTCTCCGCCCGGTCTGTGAGGAATTCACGGGCCGGCCCCGCGGTGCCGGCTGCTGGATGGAGGAGGGGTTTTTGACCAAAGCCGACTGGTCAGATCCGACAAGACGAACTCGGCAAGGAAGAAGACAAGAAAGTTAAAGAAAAAGAGAAAAAGAGGCAACTTACTATGGCGGTGGGTTGGCTCGTGAATACGGCTCCTTGCCGAACTGCCACTCTTCCAAGAGCTTGCAATCGGCAAGCTAGTTCACCATATAGGCCACCTCCTCGTGAGGCATGTCCTTGGTGCACATCCGACTCTGGTCCCGGTGCCCGCTCATCTGGCATATCATGTGGGGGCGACCTTGGAGCGGGAGAACTCGGCGCGCCACGAAGGCGGCCAGCAGATCCAGACCAGTCAGACCCTCCGACTGCGTCAGCACTCGGAGTCACGTGACGGCACCAGCTCCTGCGAGCGTCGGCGTCCTGGACCGATACGACCAGTTGGGCTACCTCCCAGCCGACGGGCCGGCCATGTAGGCCGGCAGATTGACCCTGTCGCCCTCCACGAAGATGCTCTACACGTAGAAGTACGACCGCTGCCACATCTTCACCGACTTTATCAGCTTGATGGAGGGAAACGGGTTGTCGGCCCCTGACCTCCGCACGGCGATAAACGCGCCGCATTGAGCCAGCACGCCTGCGGCTTGGGTGCCGAGCTTGGAGTAGAGGAACTCCCCCAAAGCTCGATCGTGGGGAGAACGCCGAGGAAGCCTTCGCACAGGGCGACGAAGGCAGACAGCAGCACCACCGTGTTGGGGGTGAGGTGGTGCGGCTAGAGGCCGTAGAATTCGAGGAAAGCGCGGAAGAAGCTGCTCGCCGGCAAGCCGAGGCCACGCAGGCAGTGCGAGCGGAAGATGACCCGCTCGCCCTCCTGCGGCGTCGGTGAGATTTCTCCCCTCGGCGCGAGGCGGAACCGCACGAAGTCCTTGCCGGGGAGCCAACGCGTCTTGCAGAGGAACTCGACGTGATCATCGTGCACCGAAGGGGGCGCGGCGGCGGAAGAAGAGCTCATCGCGAACGGATCACCGCGGCGGTGTGAGGAAGAAGAAGAAGATGGAGCAGTGAGGAGGAGGGGCGCGCGTGCTCCGCCGCTCCCCCTCCTCCCCCTACTTATAGACCCATGGGCTGCGAAGCCGAGGGGCGGTCGTGGGATTTACTGCACCCATGACCCCCGCGTTTATCGCGCAAAGTTACTGCGCGCAGTAACTCCGCGGGAACCCCAACCGTCCGCCACGGCCGCAGCGGATCCGCTCGCGTGCCAAGGTGTGGTGGTGGCGGGCCCCACCTGTAGGCCTGTTGTCAGGACCCCGATTCTAAGCCACATCGATCTAGCCGGTAACACCTCATATCACTTTGCGGCCTCACGCACGGTATCCCACGGGTGTCGCCTTACCATGGCCCGGGACCGTTTGCGCCTTTTGGCTCGCGTATATGACAATGTCGCTAGCATCCATATGACCGAGAACCCGGGCCGACATGGCTAGTCGTGAACCCAAAGCGGCACAGACCTATGGAGACAGGCATACATGAATCACAACGAACATGTCGGTCATCAACGAGTGATTCCGGGCTGTAGCACTGGGCTAGCAGGACTCCGGGGATCCCGGGCTGTAGCAGGCTAGACAGGACTCCGGAGATCACCGCGTGACATTTCCCCGAAGGGATAGACATAGGGACGAAGTGAAACACATGCCGGCCAGTCAAGTGTCCTGAACAGTAGTGCTGGGCTAGCAGGACTCCGGTGAACCGGGCTGTAGCGGACTACTATGGCTCGAGGAGCACTAGACTACATTTCCCCATAAGAAAGGCTGCGAAGGGCAACCAACTAGATTGTCGGATCCCACTCATACCAAGCATTTCAAACATACATACAATATGCTCGATATGAGTACATACAACATGGCATCACAACAAAACTCTACAACTCAAGTACTTTATTTAAAGGCTCCAAGGAGCCATACATAACATATCCATACAGGTAGGGGTCACATGACCCGACACTCAAGTCATACAGTCATACAAGCACATGCGGAAGCAACTAGTCTGAGTACAGACTCTAGAAAGGAAGAAGGCTTCTCGAAGCCTGTCTATCTACATAGGGCCCTCCATGGCCTGGATCACCACCTGGGTGGCTAGTCACTCGTCGACGTCAAGATCTACGTAAAACCCATCGGAGGGGGCAGTGTTGTCGTCTGAAAACAATAAATAAGCAAACATGAGTACAAAGGTACTCAGCAAGTCTTACATCAGAACCTACTGTACATGCTCATTCTCAAGAAGGTGGTGGGGTTTATGCAGCAAGCCAGCTTTGACTCTTGGCTAAGCTATCCTACGGAATCTTTTAGCAAAATAGTTTTCGCACACGAGTCCACTACTCACCATCACAATACTCCACCGTGGATCCTCCCTCGTAACCTGCGAGGGGGCCATCCTCGGTACTCACACTTATCTTGAGTCTTTTAGTAGTAGCCATTAACTTGTCTATGAACTGTATAGGCAACCAAGTAGTCCTTTACCGCGTACGCGGCTATTCGAATAGTTTTATACCCTGCAGGGGTGTACTTCGTCATACACGCTTTCACCGCTTACCGCCGTCTACACGACATGTACTCGGCAACCTTCAAGCGGAAGCCCGGCGAGGGTGTCGGCCACGGCCTACCTAAACACCTAAGCCCCTAGTCCAGGTTATCGCCTATCCAGGTTCCATCCGCAGGGAGTCCGGCCGAGGTTTCCACATACGGCCCCGAACGATGTGAACAGGGTTCCCGAGACACCAAACGGGTGACTCGGTACACCGTGCCACGGTGTATCTACCGCAACATAGCCCACCCCTAGGGTCAGCGCTACGCACGGCCGCCAACACATATCCTACAAGCACCAGAAACTATTTGCAACTCCTAGACAGAGTACTAGGGTGGCTAAGAAGCCGAGAGGGTCCATTTGTTTCGGGCCCAATGTACGGTAGTAACTGCATCTTAAATCACACATACAGATCTCAGTTCTTATGGACGGCCTCAATGAAACAACCCACCATGTACTCCTACATGGCCTCTCATCGATACCTTTACCAAAACATGTTCAACACATCCCTCATATTACTGGCACAAGCATTTCACTCTAGCCCATCACCCAGATGAACCAGACCTGACACAACTCTAAGCATAGCAGGCATAGCAAGGTAGGAATCACAAAACATGGCTCAATCAACTCCTACACATGCTAGTGGGTTTCATCTAGTTACTGTGGCAATGACAGGTCATGCAGAGGATAAGGGTTCAACTACTGTAGCACACAGCAGTTTGAATCGTGTTGTCTTAATGCAGTAAACAAGAGCAGGAGCGAGAACATGGGTTGTATGGGAATGATCAATGGTTGCTTGCCTGATGGAGTGGTGACGGGATACTGCCCTTCAGTTGGATACTCGTGAATATCCTCGGAGGCAGAACCTACCACGAAGAACACAACCGAGCACAATCAACACATGACGATATGCAACAATATGATGCATGCTATGACATGGCAATATGGATGTGTCTTGAGCTAATGCAACTAGCTATGATTTAAATGGAGTTGGTTTGAGTACAAGATTCAAATTCCAACCCCATATATGATTATTTAAATGCCCTTTATTTGTTTTGTCCAAAACAGGGGACAAACATTGTTCAAACATGCATGAAAATGGTACAGATGGATTCCTTGAATTTTTCTGATAATTTTACATATATACTTTATCTCATTTGGAGTTATGGTTGAATTTCTATGATTTTTCAAAGTTTTGGTTATTTTCTGGAATTTCCTGAATTATTTTTAAACTAGAAAATGGTTTACTGCGTCAGCCTTGCGTCAGCATGACATCAGCAAGTCAAAGGCGCCAGCCAGGTCAAACCTGACTGGTGGGGCCCCCTGGTCAGTGTCTCTGTGCACTAACCGCGCTTAGTTAGCCTAATTAACAGGCGGGGCCCACTAGTCAGTGACTATACTAATTAACTAATCTATTTAGTTAGCACTAACAGGGTAATTAGCCGGGCGGGGCCCGCATGTTAGTGAGAGAGGGGGGGGGAGTCAACCCACGTCAGCAGGTCAAACCTCCCCGGTCAGTGGGTCAAAGCCTGCCGGCGAGGCCAGACGCGGTGGCGCGCTGCGGAAATCGCCCACGGGGCACCATTTGGGGCGTGGAGAGCATCTACGAGCTCCTGGGAACGAGCCGCAGCTCTTGGTGGTGGTGGTCGAGCTCGGGGTGGCCGGAGACGTCGCCGGCGACGACTTTGGCGGTCGCCGGAGTCGGGCAAAAGTGAACCCGTGGCTGTAAGGCACGGCGAGGTGCGTGGAGTAGTGCGTTGAGTTCCTGGTGATGCGGTGAAGTTTTTGAACAGGGTGGCACGGCCAGAATTTGGCCGGAGCCACGTCGGCGACGAGCTCCGCGGCAGTGTGTGCGGGTGAGCTTCGTGCAGTTGCTACGGTGCACGAGGAAGCAAACGGAGAGGATAGAGAGGTAGCTGAGCTCACGGCGGTCTCGTAGAGCTAGACGGCGCGGTCGGGGACGAGCTGGTGCGGCAGCGACGGCGAAGGGGATCTCCGGCAGTGCTCGGTGAAGACGAGGTCGAAGAGGACGATGCAAAGCGTGTGAGCGCTCGGGGCTCGGGCTGTTCGACGAAGTCGACGACGGCGGAGTTGTTGGACACGGTGGCTCGGTACAGGGGCGATGGTGGACGCGGTTTCACGGTGGCGCGAGCACGGCAGCGTCGGCCATGGTGGAGGGAGAGCGAAGGAGAGGAGCCAGAGGGGCGTGCGGGTGTCTGCGAGGTCGGGGAGAGAGCGGGGGGTTCGTCCCGCGTCGACAGCGCGACGAGGGGATGGCGAGGCGGCGGCAGCTGCGTGGCGTGCATGCGGGTGCTCGGCGTCGAGCACCTGGCTGCCTGCCTGGCGAGGACGAAGCAGCTTGCTGGCATGGGCCAGCACAGTGCTGGGCCGCCAGGTGGGCCGGCTACTGGGCTGCGGCCAGGTTAGTCCCGGTGAGCCTCTGTTCTTCTCTCTAATTTATTCTGTTTTCTATTTTTGCTATTCTGTTTTGATTTAGTTTAAATACTAAATCATTTTATAAAATCCTGAAAATATTTATGGACACTTTCTGAATTATTTCAGTGGCCCAAAAATAATTCCAACATTAATTGAGCATTTGAATTATTTAATAGTATTTAAATGCCCAAATTCAAATATTTTGAATTAAGTCAATGCCCCTTTTGTTGACCTAAAAATATATGCACCATTTTTCCCAAGGGTTCTAACCCAACGCAAAGAGGGTGAACATATCTAAAGGGCATTTCAGGTTCATTGAGTTTATTTTTAGTAAACCCTAGTTGATTTCAGGGGGGGGTGCTGGGGGTTCTGCTTTCCCCATTTCCATTTCTGATGAAAGTAGACATGATGCACACCCTAATGCATAACCTAGCTAGGGTGTGACAACTCACCCCCACTCAATAGAATCTCGTCCCGAGATTTAGGATCATCTGGGAAGAAGGCGGGGTACTCGAGTCGAAGACGATCCTCCCTTTCCCAAGTGGCTTCTTCCTCGGAATGGTGTGACCATTGAACCTTGAGAAACTTGATATTATGACATTGAGTGGTACGCTCGGCTTGATCAAGGATACGAACGGGGTATTCCCGATAAGAAAGGTTATCCTGTAAATCAAGCGTTTCGTGGTCCACTCCACGGATAGGATCCGCGAAGCAACGCCTGAGTTGCGAAACGTGGAAGACATCGTGAACTTTGGAAAGATGCGGAGGTAGTTCCAATTGGTAGGCAACTTCTCCTCGTTTGGCAAGAATGCGAAAGGGTCCAATGTAACGAGGAGCCAATTTGCCTTTGATACCGAAGCGATGGGTTCCCTTTAACGGGGTAACCCGAAGGTAAGCTTTCTCGTCAATTTCAAATGTCATAGGCTTATGCTTAAGATCATATTGACTCTTTTGGCGAGATTGGGCCGTTTTCAATTTCTCACGAATAACGCGAACCTGCTCTTCTGCTTCCTGAATCATATCCGGGCCAAAGAGTTGTCTTTCCCCGGTTTCTGACCAGTTAAGAGGCGTTCGACATTTTCGTCCATAGAGAACTTCGAAGGGAGCCTTGCCCAAACTAGCTTGATAGCTATTGTTATAGGCAAACTCCGCGAATGGAAGGCATTTCTCCCAACTCATTCCGAACGAGATAACAGAAGCTCGGAGCATATCTTCCAGAATTTGATTTACTCGCTCTACTTGACCACTTGATTGAGGATGGAAGGCGGTGCTAAAGGAGAGATGAGTTCTCATAGCATTTTGGAAACTTTCCCAAAATCGAGAGGTGAAGAGACTTCCACGGTCTGAGTTAATTTCCAATGGGACACCATGAAGAGACACTATTCGGGAGATGTATAAGTCAGCTAGCTGGCTAGCGGTGATACTCTCACGAACAGGTAGGAAATGGGCTACTTTCGAAAGACGGTCGATCACGACAAAGATGGCATTATTCCCCCTCTTGGTCCTGGGAAACCCAGTGATGAAATCCATACTGATTTTGTCCCATTTCCATTCAGGAATAGCCAAAGGTTGAAGGGTGCCAGCAGGCCGTTGATGCTCTGCTTTAACACGACGACAAACGTCGCAATTAGCAACGTATTGAGCGATTTCTCTCTTCATCCTAGTCCACCAAAACCTCTGGCGTAGGTCTTGATACATTTTGGTACTACCGGGATGAATAGTGAGAGGGGATTCATGAGCTTCCTTAAGGATCAGTCGCCTCAGGTTTCGCGCCTTCGGAACCACTAGGCGATTCCCAAAGTATACAACACCTTGGTCATCAATGGAGAAACAATTCACGATTCCTTTTCTAACGTTTCTCTTGATACGGGAAATTCCCGGATCTATCTTCTGCGCCTTGATGACCTGATCCGTAAGGGTAGGTTCCGCTACCAGGGTGGATAGGAATCCTTGAGGAACAATGTGAAGATTAAGCTTGCGAAATTCCTCATGGAGAAGTGGTTGACTTTGTTGTAACATCAGGTTGTTACAGTAGGACTTACGACTTAATGCATCAGCCATGACATTGGCCTTGCCAGGGGTGTAGGTTATTCCTAAGTCGTAATCCGAGATCAACTCGACCCAACGTCTTTGCCTGAGATTCAAATCTGGTTGGGTGAAGATATATTTCAAGCTTCGATGATCGGTGAAGATCTCGCAACGATTACCGAGGAGGTAATGTCGCCAGGTTTTGAGTGCATGGACTACAGCTGCAAGCTCTAGATCATGTGTGGGATAATTTTCCTCATGTGGGTGTAATTGCCGTGAGGCATAGGCAATTACCTGACGATCCTGCATGAGTATGCAACCTAGTCCTTGTCGCGAGGCGTCGCAATAGATAATAAAGTCCTTGGAGAAATCTGGTGGTACCAGTACGGGAGCAGATGTCAGGCGTCTTTTCAGTTCCTGAAAACTGAACTCGCACTGTGGAGTCCACTCGAACTTTTTATCTTTCTTGAGGAGTTCAGTTAGAGGTTTAGCAACCTTGGAGAAATTCTCGACGAAGCGGCGGCAATAGCTCGCTAGGCCAAGGAAACTCCGAACTTGCTTGACCGAAACAGGTGGAGTCCAATCAAGGACAGCTTGAACTCGCTCGGGATTGATAGCAATACCCTTACCAGAGATTACATGGCCTAGATAGGTCACTTCTGACAACCAAAATTCACACTTGGAGAATTTGGCATAAAGGCGATGCTCTCGAAGTTTCATCAATACCAGTCTTAGATGTTCGGCATGTTCCTCTTCATTTTTGGAGTAGATGAGTATGCCATCGAGGTATACTACGACGAATTTGTCCAAGTACTCCATGAAAACCGAGTTCATTAACCGGGAGAAAGTGGCCGGGGCATTGGTTAAACCGAAGGACATGACGGTGTACTCGTATTGGCCATAACGAGTGACAAAAGCCGTTTTGGGAATGTCCCCGTTTCTGATTTTGATTTGATGGTAGCCCAACCTCAAATCCATCTTGGAGAAGACTGAGGATCCAGCGAGCTGATCGTACAGGTCATTGATCCTGGGAAGCGGGTATTTGTTCTTGATGGTGACCAGATTGACAGGTCGGTAATCCACAACCATTCGATCCGTTCCATCCTTCTTCTTGACGAAGAGGACGGGGCAAGCCCAAGGAGAGGAGCTAGGACGGATGAACCCTTTGTTCAAGGACTCATCGAGTTGGTTCTTAAGCTCGGCTAGTTCTAAGGGTGCCATCTTGTAGGGTCTTCTAGCAATTGGAACGGTTCCTGGAACAAGGTCTATCACAAACTCGACATCCCGGTCAGGTGGAACACCTGGCAGTTCTTCCGGAAACACATCCGGGAAGTCTCGGACTACCGGAACGTCCTCAAGGTCTGGAAGAGGGTTGGCATTGAGAGAGTAAAGTTGGCGCTTGGCCACTCGAGTTAAGACATTAACTGTCTTGCCCGAGGGATGAGTAAGTTGAACGGTTCTAGTGGCACAATCGATCTTGGCGTAATGAGCCGACATCCAGTCCATACCCAAGATGATGTTTATGTCGGAGGACTTGAGAGCTATTAAAGATGCAAGGAAGACAAGCCTATCGACAAGAATTTCGTTCCCATGGCTTACCCTAGAAGTTTGCCATTTGGAACCCGGAGTTTGAATTACCATGGAAGTGGGCATGTCACAGAATGTCGTGTTATGCAACCGAGCATAATTCTCGGATATGAATGAATGAGATGCTCCAGTATCGAAAAGAACAGATGCCGGATGGCAGTTAACAAGGAGCGTACCAAGGACGACGTTGGGATCCTCATGAGCCTCTTCGGCTGAGACGTAGTTGACATGGCCACGTGCAGTAGTGGCCGGCTTGGCGTAGAAAGTCTTTCCCGCGGGCTTACCACGGCCAACGGACTTTCCAGCTTGATTGGGGTTGTTCTGGGGACACTCTCGACTATAGTGACCCGGTTCTCCACACTTGAAGCATGTTACCACAGTGGGGCGTGGAGCAACATTAGCAGCGGGGCCACCATAGGACTTGGACGGTGCAATTTGCTGGTTGGGACGAGGCGCCTCAAAGGATGGCCTCGGGGTGAATCTGGGTGGCAGTGCGGTGCTTGGAATCCACACCCGGCGCTTCTGAGCTCCCGAGCCGGATGAAGACCCAAAATCACGAGAATGCTTGCGTGAAGCGTCATAATCAGTCTGGCCTGTCTCAGCACTGATAGCTTTATTGACCAGCTTCTGGAAGGATGTGCACTCATGCAGACGGAGATCGCGGCGAAGCTCAGGGCTAAGTCCCTTACGGAACCTTGCCTGCTTCTTGGCGTCAGTAGAAACCTCTTCAGGAGCATAGCGTGCCAGGTTCCCAAATTCTCGGCTATATGCATCCACAGTCAGCCTTCCTTGGGTGAAGTTGCAGAACTCCTCCCTCTTGCGATCCATGAGACCTTCCGGAATGTGATGCTCACGGAAAGCCTCGCTGAACTCAGCCCAGGTAGTGATTTGGCCGACCGGGCGCATAGCTTCGTAGTTTTCCCACCAATGGCTAGCGGGGCCCTCAAGATGATAAGCAGCATAGGTAACCTTGTCGGCTTCAGCTACGTTGGCAGAACGTAGCTTGTGGGTGATGCTGCGAAGCCAATCATCCGCGTCGAGGGGCTCGACGGAATGGTTAAACTTTGGTGGGTACAGCTTGATGAAGTCGTTGATTGACACCAAGGCATTTCGTGGGTGGCGTGCAGTGTTCTGCTCAATCCGCTCCAGCAGGCGGTTGGTCTCACGCTTGTTCCTTTCCGCCTCCAGCATCACTTCGGCCAGGGAAGGCGGGTGAGGCAAATTTTCACCTCTAGCTGCATTGGCTTCCCCCTGCTCCGGGGCAGCAGGGTTTCCGCAGGTTTTGACCATCCTAGGAGGGAAAACAAGACAACGGTTTAGACAAGGATGGCTCAAACTTAACAGGGAAGTGCAGAATGTAAAGGATAACGCGGAATGCAGAGATGCTCATTCGTATGCCATGGTAATATAAAACTGCCATATATACACCGACGGTCATACCCGTCATACATAGTTTAGTACAAGCCCATGCTACAGTAAAACTATGAAGGTAGACGTTACATCTCATCGGAGGCATTCCGAGTCCCTATACATTATTTGTCTACACCTCCGGAATCGATTACACACCAAGTCATATTCCACAAGTCACACAGGACAGTGGAGATACAACTACTATAATACTAGTGGTACTACTACTAACTCAGATAGCTCCGTAGTAGTCCTCATAGAAGTCACCTCCATAGCCCGGAAGTTCAACGCGATCATCCGGAAACAGACGGTCCTGAGGAGCCTGTGGACCATAGGGGCTAGGATAAGGTCTTGGACCAACAAACGGTGGCCTGCGGGGACCAAGGGGTGGGGTGATGCCTCCCACATCACGCCAATCCACCATGTCTGGCAGAGCTGCTCTCACAGGATACAGATCCCTGGTATCCATACATCCAGCTTGCACCGCGGGTGCAAACCGAGTCAATGTGGCCCAATGATCAGCACGGGTATTGAAGAGCTCCAGCCTCAAGGCCCGATTCTCTCGGTCCTTATCTTCGAGCATCTCAGCGGTGGTACGAGTTAATGAGTCCTCCTGAGTGGAGTCAGCATAGATAGCCTGAAGATACCCCTGCGCTCCCGGAAGTGAAGCTGGCATGTAACGGAAGTCAGTGTTCCGAAGCAGGCCAGTCCGGACTCGCAAGATGGTCATCATGGAATAGGAAGCATCCTGCACAGCCATCTCAATGGTAACTCCGAGTCCATAGGAACAGTGAAGGGGCTCGGTAGATCCAGGATAGGAAGGAAATATCCTGACGGTGCATAAATACTGGCTTTGATTAAAGTCGCGGAACTGCTCTTCAACAGTGTATTCGGGATACCAACGGTATCCTGTCTCGATCATGACCCGGACCAACATAGCAGTATGACCGGGCACGTCGAGGCACCTGGTCAGGCGAACCACTTGGTTTTGAGACTGGTTGGCCATCTGAAAGCACAGCCAAAAGACAAAGACATCAGAATTCCTAGGGAAAATTGGGCGGCATAACGGCTGTAAATGCTCAGAAAAAGATTTGAGACATCCACAACAGTTCACAATACCGCTCAACAGCATCATATCAAGGTTCTGATTCAAATAGCCACGTACTAAAATAGTAGAAACTGGACGGAAACTCATAGCAAAAATCCTATGAGCTACTACGGATTAGTAACACGTGAACCTGATAGAAGAAGAGAGCCTAGTCCTTAACCCACGTTGAATGAGAAGAGAATGACTCAGATCAGAAGCATAGGGTAAAGGAGTAAAAGAACCTTACGTTCCCTCCCACAATCAATTCCCTTACATATAACTAAAGCATTTCTAGACTCGACATCGACCAGTTTGGCTGAACGAACCTACAGGCAGTCCGGCTCTGATACCAACGCTGTCAGGACCCCGATTCTAAGCCACATCGATCTAGCCGGTAACACCTCATATCACTTTGCGGCCTCACGCACGGTATCCCACGGGTGTCGCCTTACCATGGCCCGGGACCGTTTGCGCCTTTTGGCTCGCGTATATGACAATGTCGCTAGCATCCATATGACCGAGAACCCGGGCCGACATGGCTAGTCGTGAACCCAAAGCGGCACAGACCTATGGAGACAGGCATACATGAATCACAACGAACATGTCGGTCATCAACGAGTGATTCCGGGCTGTAGCACTGGGCTAGCAGGACTCCGGGGATCCCGGGCTGTAGCAGGCTAGACAGGACTCCGGAGATCACCGCGTGACATTTCCCCGAAGGGACAGACATAGGGACGAAGTGAAACACATGCCGGCCAGTCAAGTGTCCTGAACAGTAGTGCTGGGCTAGCAGGACTCCGGTGAACCGGGCTGTAGCGGACTACTATGGCTCGAGGAGCACTAGACTACATTTCCCCATAAGAAAGGCTGCGAAGGGCAAACAACTAGATTGTCGGATCCCACTCATACCAAGCATTTCAAACATACATACAATATGCTCGATATGAGTACATACAACATGGCATCACAACAAAACTCTACAACTCAAGTACTTTATTTAAAGGCTCCAGGGAGCCATACATAACATATCCATACAGGTAGGGGTCACATGACCCGACACTCAAGTCATACAGTCATACAAGCACATGCGGAAGCAACTAGTCTGAGTACAGACTCTAGAAAGAAAGAAGGCTTCTCGAAGCCTGTCTATCTACATAGGGCCCTCCATGGCCTAGATCACCACCTGGGTGGCTAGTCACTCGTCGACGTCAAGATCTACGTAAAACCCATCGGAGGGGGCAGTGTTGTCGTCTGAAAACAATAAATAAGCAAACATGAGTACAAAGGTACTCAGCAAGTCTTACATCAGAACCTACTGTACATGCTCATTCTCAAGAAGGTGGTGGGGTTTATGCAGCAAGCCAGCTTTGACTCTTGGCTAAGCTATCCTACGGAATCTTTTAGCAAAATAGTTTTCGCACACGAGTCCACTACTCACCATCACAATACTCCATCGTGGATCCTCCCTCGTAACCTGCGAGGGGGCCATCCTCGGTACTCACACTTATCTTGAGTCTTTTAGTAGTAGCCATTAACTTGTCTATGAACTGTATAGGCAACCAAGTAGTCCTTTACCGCGGACGCGGCTATTCGAATAGTTTTATACCCTGCAGGGGTGTACTTCGTCATACACGCTTTCACCGCTTACCGCCGTCTACACGACATGTACTCGGCAACCTTCAAGCGGAAGCCCAGCGAGGGTGTCGGCCACGGCCTACCTAAACACCTAAGCCCCTAGTCCAGGTTATCGCCTATCCAGGTTCCATCCGCAGGGAGTCCGGCCGAGGTTTCCACATACGGCCCCGAACGATGTGAACAGGGTTCCCGAGACACCAAACGGGTGACTCGGTACACCGTGCCACGGTGTATCTACCGCAACATAGCCCACCCCTAGGGTCAGCGCTACGCACGGCCGCCAACACATATCCTACAAGCACCAGAAACTATTTGCAACTCCTGGACAGAGTACTAGGGTGGCTAAGAAGCCAAGAGGGTCCATTTGTTTCGGGCCCAATGTACGGTAGTAACTGCATCTTAAATCACACATACAGATCTCAGTTCTTATGGACGGCCTCAATGAAACAACCCACCATGTACTCCTACATGGCCTCTCATCGATACCTTTACCAAAACATGTTCAACACATCCCTCATATTACTGGCACAAGCATTTCACTCTAGCCCATCACCCAGATGAACCAGACCTGACACAACTCTAAGCATAGCAGGCATAGCAAGGTAGGAATCACAAAACATGGCTCAATCAACTCCTACACATCCTAGTGGGTTTCATCTAGTTACTGTGGCAATGACAGGTCATGCAGAGGATAAGGGTTCAACTACCGTAGCACACAGCAGTTTGAATCGTGTTGTCTTAATGCAGTAAACAAGAGCAGGAGCGAGAACATGGGTTGTATCGGAATGATCAATGGTTGCTTGCCTGATGGAGTGGTGACGGGATACTGCCCTTCAGTTGGATACTCGTGAATATCCTCGGAGGCAGAACCTACCACGAAGAACACAACCGAGCACAATCAACACATGACGATATGCAACAATATGATGCATGCTATGACATGGCAATATGGATGTGTCTTGAGCTAATGCAACTAGCTATGATTTAAATGGAGTTGGTTTGAGTACAAGATTCAAATTCCAACCCCATATATGATTATTTAAATGCCCTTTATTTGTTTTGTCCAAAACAGGGGACAAACATTGTTCAAACATGCATGAAAATGGTACAGATGGATTCCTTGAATTTTTCTGATAATTTTACATATATACTTTATCTCATTTGGAGTTATGGTTGAATTTCTATGATTTTTCAAAGTTTTGGTTATTTTCTGGAATTTCCTGAATTATTTTTAAACTAGAAAATGGTTTACTGCGTCAGCCTTGCGTCAGCATGACATCAGCAAGTCAAAGGCGCCAGCCAGGTCAAACCTGACTGGTGGGGCCCCCTGGTCAGTGTCTCTGTGCACTAACCGCGCTTAGTTAGCCTAATTAACAGGCGGGGCCCACTAGTCAGTGACTATACTAATTAACTAATCTATTTAGTTAGCACTAACAGGGTAATTAGCCGGGCGGGGCCCGCATGTTAGTGAGAGAGGGGGGGGAGTCAACCCACGTCAGCAGGTCAAACCTCCCCGGTCAGTGGGTCAAAGCCTGCCGGCGAGGCCAGACGCGGTGGCGCGCTGCGGAAATCGCCCACGGGGCACCATTTGGGGCGTGGAGAGCATCTACGAGCTCCTGGGAACGAGCCACAGCTCTTGGTGGTGGTGGTGGAGCTCGGGGTGGCCGGAGACGTCGCCGGCGACGACTTTGGCGGTCGCTGGAGTCGGGCAAAAGTGAACCCGTGGCTGTAAGGCACGGCGAGGTGCGTGGAGTAGTGCGTTGAGTTCCTGGTGATGCGGTGAAGTGTTTGAACAGGGTGGCGTGGCCAGAATTTGGCCGGAGCCACGTCGGCGACGAGCTCCGCGGCGGTGTGTGCGGGTGAGCTTCGTGCAGTTGCTACGGTGCACGAGGAAGCAAACGGAGAGGATAGAGAGGTAGCTGAGCTCACGGCGGTCTCGTAGAGCTAGACGGCGCGGTCGGGGACGAGCTGGTGCGGCAGCGACGGCGAAGGGGATCTCCGGCAGTGCTCGGTGAAGACGAGGTCGAAGAGGACGATGCAGAGCGTGTGAGCGCTCGGGGCTCGGGCTGTTCGACGGAGTCGACGACGGCGGAGTTGTTGGACACGGTGGCTCGGTACAGGGGCGATGGTGGACGCGGTTTCACGGTGGCGCGAGCATGGCAGCGTCGGCCATGGTGGAGGGAGAGCGAAGGAGAGGAGCCAGAGGGGCGTGCGGGTGTCTGCGAGGTCGGGGAGAGAGCGGGGGGTTCGTCCCGCGTCGACAGCGCGACGAGGGGACGGCGAGGCGGCGGCAGCTGCGTGGCGTGCATGCGGGTGCTCGGCGTCGAGCACCTGGCTGCCTGCCTGGCAAGGACGAAGCAGCTGGCTGGCATGGGCCAGCACAGTGCTGGGCCGCCAGGTGGGCCGGCTACTGGGCTGCGGCCAGGTTAGTCCAGGTGAGCCTCTGTTCTTCTCTCTAATTTATTCTGTTTTCTATTTTTGCTATTCTGTTTTGATTTAGTTTAAATACTAAATCATTTTATAAAATCCTGAAAATATTTATGGACACTTTCTGAATTATTTCAGTGGCCCAAAAATAATTCCAACATTAATTGAGCATTTGAATTATTTAATAGTATTTAAATGCCCAAATTCAAATATTTATGAATTAAGTCAATGCCCCTTTTGTTGACCTAAAAATATATGCACCATTTTTCCCAAGGGTTCTAACCCAAGGCAAAGAGGGTGAACATATCTGAAGGGCATTTCAGGTTCATTGAGTTTATTTTTAGTAAACCCTAGTTGATTTCAGGGGGGGGGTGCTGGGGGTTCTGCTTTCCCCATTTCCATTTCTGATGAAAGTAGACATGATGCACACCCTAATGCATAACCTAGCTAGGGTGTGACACCTGTCCCGTCGCGTGCGTGGGTGGGCAGACTGGCCCGGCCGCTTGTTGCCACGTGACGGGCCCGAAACGGGCGGCGGCCTGGAAGCTTATCTAGCATGCCACCTGGATCCCGCCGAGGCGTTCGAAAACTTTGGACAAGTCAGATTGGGTGAGACCGACTCCTAGCAGTCGGCCCGGCAGAAGTCAAACGAGGTTTTCACCTCAGGCGCTCGGAAAGAGAAACTGCCGAGGCACCTCAGCTGATCATCCGTGGCGCCTCACCAGCTTCGGCGACTACTATCGGAGTAATGGGCCACGGGTAGGCTAAGCCGAAGCCCAGAACCTTTCAAGACATCGGGGCTGACTGCGCCCCTCAAGACTCCATGATGAAGAGCCGCCTTCTGGAAGCTGGCTGGTGGAACAGCCGACTGCCCACTCGCGGCCGAGTCCTGGAGGCGAGGTCAAGACAAGCCGACTCCTACCTGGCGGCTTCCAGAGAAGCCGGCCACAGGGAGTCGGCCCACGGCACCAACAACCCCATGCCCTCATCAAGGGGGACGGGACGGGGAGTGGCCATAGTGAAGCCCACTCCCTCCCCTTTCCAGAGGCTGGCGTGGCCACAATGCGTTGTACCCACGGAGATCTCCGTCCGGTGCGGCACTGTTGCCATGCCATCCCTGACATCAGCACCAGTGGGCAGAGCCCTGCACCCACGACGGCCTATCTGTCCGGCCTAGGGACGACGGGTCCCACCAGTCAGCGAGAGTACCGAAGACGGCAAGAGCGCCACCAGTCGGACCCAATGGGAGTCGGCGTGCCCCTCCCACGGGCCCCATGCGCCATTAACCAGACGAGACGGGGAGTGGCTATAGAAATCGCCCGCCAGGCGGTGGGGCTGTAGCCATGACCCCCTGACCAAGCTCGCGTCATTAGAATCACGGCAGGACCCGCAAGCAGTGGACACGGCCTGTCAGCTCCGTATCGGACCAGTCGGCGGGCCCCAGCAGTCGGTGGAGAAGCTGGTGAACGAAGAGACTGACGGCTGGGCCCTGCGCCTAGCCTGATTACCATTGTACCCCTGGGGGGGTAGGCCTATATAAACCCCCAGGGCACCCACGCAAAGGGTTCGAATCCATTAGCACTAGACCAGATCATATAGGAAGGAGAGAGCTAGCCTTGCCTTCTCCTACCTCCAACATACAGCTCAAGGAGCAACCTTGTACTCACTTTGCCTTAGTGATCATGCGGAGACCCCGCAGAGCAGAACTAGGGGTGTTATCTCCTAGGAGAGCCCCGAACTTGGGTAAAGTACGCCGGCGTTCGTGTCCACGCCTTATCTTGCTTCCAGGCACCGGCGACGTTCTACTCGCTCCCACCATGATAAGCCATCCTTTGGCATATGTCGCACCCAACCCCCGACAATATCTTTCGCCATCTCGTTTGCTCGAGGCCAGTAAAATCCTGCTCGGTATGCTTTGGTCACGATGGTGCGAGAGGACGCATGGTGACTACAGGTCCCCGAGTGGATGTCATTTAGGATCATTTGACCTTCCTCCGGGCTGATGCAATGTTGGGATACTCCTGTGACACTTTCTCTATAAAGCTGCCCTTTCATGATGGTGAAAGCTTTGGATCGACGGACTATCTGGCGAGCCTCATCTTTGTCTTTAGGGAGCTCTTTTATGAGAATGTACGCGATGTACGGTATCGTCCAATCGGGTGTGATCACCAAGACTTCCATGATCAGGTCGACCACGGCTGGAACCTCTATTTCAGTTGCGTTGGTCAGACATATTAGTTGCTGGGGTTCTTCCTTGAAGGGATCTTCTTGCACTGATGGGGTATGGAGATGCTCTAAGAACACATTACTGGGGATAGGCTTCCGAGTGGAACCTATCTTCGTCAGATCATCATCAGCTTGATTCTTGATTCACGATATGTGGTGGAGCTCTAATCCCTCAAACTTCTTCTCTAGCTTTCACACTGCGTTGAAGTATCCTATCATTGCGGGACTCCTCACGTCCAATTCCTTCATTACTTGGTTAACCACTAAATCTGAGTCGCCATAGACCATCAGGGGTCGGACGCCGAGTGAAATGGCCATACGCAACCCGTATAATAGTGCCTCGTACTCAGCTTCATTATTCGAAGAGTCAAAGTGAATCTGGAGGACATAACTGAGCTTGTCTCCTCGTGGTGACACAAAGACCACTCCTGCACCAGAGCCATTTAACATCTTGGAACCATCAAAAAACATGGTCCAATGATCCGACTGAGGTTGAGTCGGTTGTTGTTGTTCCGTCCACTCTGCGAGGAAATCTGCAATTGTGTGAGACTTAATGGCCTTCTTTGCCTCGAATTTGATATCCAAAGGGAGAAGTTCAATCGCCCACTTTGCCACTCGACCCATTGCGTCTCTATTATTCAGGATCTCTGACAATGGAGCGTCGCTGACGACTGAAATTGAGTGATCAGAGAAATAATGTGCAACTTTCTTCTAGGTTAGGTAGATCCCATAAACAAGCTTTTGATAATGAGGATATCTCTGCTTGGATGGGATTAAGACTTCTGAAATGTAATACACAGGGCGCTGAACTTTGAAGGTCTTGCCTTCTTCTTCCTGCTCGACCGTGAGCACTGTGCTAACAACTTGTCCTATGGCTGCGATGTAAAGCAGTAGAGGCTCCTTGCTAACCGGAGCAGCAAGCACCAGCTGGGTGGAAAGCAGGGCTTTGAGCTCTTCAAACGCTGCTTCAACTTCGTCATTCCACTCGAACTTGTCAGATTTCTTCATCAGTCGGTAAAGAGGCAGTGCCTTTTCACCGAGGCGTGAGATGAATCGGCTCAAAGCAGCCAAGCAACCAGTAAGCTTCTGAACGTCATGCATGCACACTCAGCGTTTCATTTAGAGGATTGTGCCAATCTTCTCTGGGTTTGCATTGATTCCTCGTTCAGAAACGAGAAAACCGAGTAACTTTCCGCTTGGGACTCCGAATGTGCACTTGGAAGGATTAAGCTTGATAGCATACCTCCTCAGGTTGGCAAAGGTTTCAGCAAGGTCAGTCAGCAGGTCGGAACCTTTGTGTGACTTAACGATTATGTCATCCATATATTCGTCAACATTCCGACTAATTTGAGTAAGCAGGCACATGTGAATCATGCGCATGAATGTGGCACCAACATTCTTGAGGTCGAAGGGCATAGTAATATAGCAAAAACACCCGCATGGGGTGATGAAAGCCGTTTTTATCTCATCGGGTTCAAACAGTCGGATCTGATGGTACCCAGAATAAGCGTCCAGGAAGGACAGTCGCTCACATCTCGTAGTTGAGTCGACGATTTGGTCGATACGAGGAAGAGGGAAATGATTTTTCGGGCAGGCCCGATTGATCTGCTTGAAGTCAATACACATTCGAAGTGAATTGTCTTTCTTGGGAACCATAACAACATTGGCGAGCCACTCGGAGTGGTATATCTCGCGGATGAACTCAGCAACTAGGAGCCGAGCCACTTCTTCGCCGATGGCTTTTCTCTTCTCTGTGGCGGACCGATGAAGGTATTCTTTGACGGGTTTTGCTTTTGGATCAACACGCAAACGGTGCTCAGCCAGTCCCCTGGGTACACCTGGCATGTCAGATGGTTTCCATGCAAAGATGTCCCAGTTCTCACGGAGGAACTGGATGAGCGCTTCTTCCTATTTGTTGTCGAGTGTTGACAAGATATGGTTCGGAACAGCATTGGGGTCGGTCGGGTGAATGTGGACTGGCTTGGTTTCTCCGGCCGACTGAAACGTGGACTGTGAGGCAGGCCTCTTAGCGCGCAGCAAATCACTCAGATCTGTAGTCTTCTGGTATTCTTGAAACTCCACTGCTGCCATCTGCTCATCTTCTATTTTTGCTCCATCTTGAAGACAATCCTCCGCTTTCTGACAGTTGCCGGAAACCATTATTACGCCTCTGGGGCCAAGCATCTTCATCTTGAGATAAACATAGCACGGTCAAGCCATAAAGCTAGCATAAGCAGGTCTGCCCAGAATGGCATGATATGCACTCTGGAAATCCACTACCTCAAATGTCAACTTCTCCTTGCGGAAATTCTTCTCATCTCCGAAAACCACATCGAGAGTGATCTGGCTGAGTGATTCAGCTTTCTTTACTGGGATGATTCAGTGGAACCTCATGTTGCTCTCGCTGAGTTTGGACATCGGAATGCCCATTCCCTTGAGAGCTTCAGCGTATAGAATATTCGGGCCGTTGCCACCATCCATCAGGACTTTAGTCAATCGGGTGCCCCCCACGACTGGGTCGACGACCAGCACCTGCCGCCCAGGGGTAGCTACGCGTGCCGGGTGGTCGGACTGGTCGAATGTAATGGGGGTTTTCGACCACTTCAGATATCTTGGTGTCGCCGGAGCAACCATGTTCACCTCCCTGTTAATGACCTTCAGTCGAATTTTGCTCTTGACATCGACAAAAATCACCAAGGTGGCATTGACATTGGGATAACCATCGTCATCGTCCCTATCCTCTTCTGCCTTCTCAGGCTCTTCATCTTTATCACTCGGTTTACTCTCTCGGAAAGTCCGGATTAGGAATCGACATTGTCGAGTGGTATGTTTGGGGAGAATCAGGTTCCCCTCCTTATCTTTCTTGGTGTGGATATGACACGGAAAATCCAACATGTCATTTCCTTCCTGATCTTTCACCTTCTTGGGGTTCCAAGGTCCTTTAGGTTTCCCTTTGAATTTTCCCTGATTTAACACTGCTGCTTCGGCAGGTCCTGCTGCCTCAGCCTTTCGCTTCTGCTTCCGACTGGAATTCCCTCCTCTGGTGTCCTGGGCGATTGTTTTATGCTTGGCACTCCGGAGTCGGTCTTCCTCTTTGTCGTTAGCGTATTTGGTGGCGATCTCCATCATCCATGCCAAAGACATGTCTCTAGTCCGAGCGAACTTCAGATCGAGCTCTCTGTAGCGAACACCTTCCTTGAAGGCACAGACTGCTTGGTGATCTGACACATTCTCCACTGTATGGTGCAACGTGATCCATCTCTGGATATAGCTCCGGTAAACTGACAGGTCTCTTGTAGGTGCCCTCAAATGTTCTGGTGAACACTCAAGCTAATTCATCCCAACTCAAAATACTCCTAGGGGCCAACTGATTCAGCCAAGCTCTGGCAGAACCTTCAAGCATCAGAGGGAGGTGTTTCATGGCCACCTCTTCACTGCCGCCGCCAATATGCACAACCACTCGGTAGTCTTCTAGCCAAGTATCGGGCTTTGACTCACCCGTAAACTTACTGACGCCAGTCACCATTCTGAAGTTATGAGGAATCTCAGCAGCTCTGATGGCCCTTCCAAAACACTCAGGGCCAGAAACGTGGACTCTGCCTCCACTGAGTCTGTCCCGATTCTGCCCTTCTCTGTATGCTCTGTTCTGGTCGACCAAACCCTGCACAAGGACGGACCTTGTGTCAAAGCCAGGTTCTTCGGGGTCGACTGGAACTCTGCGGTCATTCCCATACGGACGCCTGTCGTCATTGCACCGGGCGCGTACGAACCATCCCTCGGAAGGGGCGAAGGCGCTCGACGGTGGTTGTCTCCGGCATATTCTCGATCATATTCTCCATGAGATCTTCCCAGGTACTGATCCTGGCGGTGATCATGGCTTCCATACCACAAGGGGACCTAGGACTATGAGCCAATTGAACGGTATCTGCTCTCACCGATCTGCTGTGAATTATGTTCCGCAATTGGGACATAGCGGAGTTCTGGTCTCCCGCTGCTCGGAGCAGCACTCTAATCTGTTCCAAGCCTCTTCTAGCCTCCGAACGGGATGTCTGAATAGATTATGCAATACATGCAGCGGCCACCAAATTCTGAATCAGTGTACGGAATACCTTGGTTTCTGGGGGAAACAATTGCCGTGGACGCCGACTGGACTCAGGGATCAGTCGGCGAGCTCGCTCGTCGAGGGAATGCTGGAGATTGTCCAGACGGTTATGCTCAGCCAGGGTGGCCAGACGTGCCGCCTCCAAGGCCCGGGCCTCGGCGGTTTCCCCTATGATGGGGGTCTGGAGAGCCTTCGCATTGCGGAGATGCAACTCCTCCCTCTGGTGCGAGCTGAGAGGTTGGGGCTCGTACTCTTCATGGTCAATTGACGGGCGAGTGCTTCTGCTGCCATCGCCGCCGCGACAAAAGCCAGGCGAGCTGCGATGGGAGTCAACCATGAGAACCTCCACCGCGTGGTCACAACTCCCGCTTTCAGAAAGGGTATCCATGAAACCAGTCGACAGATCGACTGATCCACGGGAAAACATGTCGGGCTCGATCGCCGTGACTTGAGGGGTGAAGGCCTGACAAACCACCGCGTGTTTTCCCCACCGCTGAAGCCGCGAATGCCCAGACCACTTGCGGCTGCGTCCAGTGGAGTGAGATGACGACGCGATGACCGACTGGTACAGGGAAGACGGCTGCCTGAAGGAGGACACCGCAAGAACTCGCGCGGAAGTGCGCCGAGCTGCGAACCGGAAGAGTCTCGACATCGAGGGTAGCCTCCTAGAGCCAGGCCGAGTCATCTGCGACGAAAGTGAGCGCGCCGAGTTAGAACTCGCGGCCCACGACCAAACCGCCGCCGGAACCCATGCCAATGAAGTTCGAAGAAAACGCAACCTTGCTGGAAGTCGCTAAGACGCTTCGCCCCACGGTGGGCGCCAACTGTCGTGGTACTAGATCTGACAGTAAGTATAAGGGGTATGAATGAGGAGGCAAGGCCCTAGCTACGGCAAGATTGTACACAGGTGTTTACGAGTTCAGGCCCCTCTCAGAAGAGGTAAAAGCCTTACGTCTCGGTGCCCAGAGGCGGTCGACTGGATTATATGAGTGTGTGAATGTGACAGAGGGTGCGAACCCTTGTGCCAGAGGAGGGGTGGGCTTATATAGTGAACGCCAGGACCCCGACCCTCCACCTGTTGCCAAGGGTTCAATGTACATAAAGATGATGCGTTACTGGTAATGCCAGCCTTAAATGCCTTAATGGCCTTAAAGACTACAGAGTGAATGCTCACCGTTGCTGTTCCAGATGACTCCTGGTCTTCAATAGGTCAAGTGGATTCTTGTATGGTCGAGTGGTCGATTGGTCGAGCGACTCTAGGAAGGAGGGGTCTCCGAGTGGCTGATCGGTCGAGTGGATTGCACTAGGCACCTTTGTTGGGCCCTCCCTGTTGTCTCTTGAGCTTCTTTGCTTCTGGGATAGTGACCTTGGATAGGGCATATAGGTCAGGCCTATGACCCTACCCTAGGTCTATATCATCATCCATTCCCGCTGTAGGGTGTTGCAATACGTTCATGATTCGCTTATAGTGGGTTGCTAGAGTGATAGAAGCTTAAACCCGAGTAAGGGAGTTGTTGCGTATGGGATAAAAGGGGACTTGATGCTTTAATGCTATGGTTGGGTTTTACCTTAATGATCTTTAGTAGTTGCGGATGCTTGCTAGAGTTCCAATCATAAGTGCATATGATCCAAGATGGGAAAGTATGTTAGCTTATGCCTCTCCCTCATATGAAATTGCAATGACGACTATCAGTCTTGTTAACAATTACCTAGGACAATTCCGCACACCGACCCATCATTATTCCACACTCGCTATTTATAATATTTAGTAATATATTCTAACTTTATGATAACATCACCTAATTTTATATTTTAGCTCTCCGATACCAAGCAAAGTTATCCTATTCATACCCACAACGTAGTTTTATTTCTCGTTTCTAGTTGGAAGCAAACGTTTGGTGTACGTAGAATCATATCAGTGGCATATAGGACTTGAGAGAATATTGATCTTACCTTTAGCTCCTTGTGGGTTCGACACTACATACTTATCACTTCCACCTTTGGAAATTGCTACGATGATTCCCTGCACTTGGGGATTATCAGGGTGCGGGATGGAGCACCGTCAGCGCCGGGAGGTCGAGTTAAGGAGAAGGTGCGACATGATGATTGTACAACCTATTTAGTGGCGTCGAGTAGGCCTCGGCTTTGTCCGAGGAGTCGGTGAAGATGTTGCGGTTCCAGTGAAGCATGTTAAGGCGGTGCTGTGGGGATGGAGCAGCCGCGATAGACGAGGCGGTCGTTGGAGCAGCTCCTTCGAGGTGGAGGACGGGGTGGCTGAACCGGCGGGACGACGAGATGGACGACGGATCCTCATCCGAGGAGGTGGACGAGGGACGTCGAGATGTTGCGGTGGACGACGTCGTCAGGGAAGAGGCTCGGGTTGGGCAGCGGTGAGGTGGCAGACAGAGAAGGGTGGGGTTTTGCAGCTAGAGCAGAGAGGTTGTGGCGGCCTGGGATTTCGAATGGCGAAAAGGAGGCGATGGGAGGGGGAACCATGACTTAGGGACGCACTTGTCCAAAATTAATGTAGGGTGTGTTACAAAAGTACCCCCACCAATTTGAACTAGCGGCCCTTTCGGCTCAGGGTTAGAAGGGGGATTTTGCGTCATGGGATTTGGCAGCTGGAGGGAGTTTTCGCACGTTTTGGAATTTCGGGATAGCAAGGTGCGGGTTGTGAAGGCACCAGTTTTGGGAGCACGATCTCTGAATTTTTAGGATATAACAAGGCGCGGGTTGAATTGTAGGGACAATCCTAACTTGTAATATTGTACGTGTACGTACCAAATCAATTCACACTTCCCACAACGAAAAAAACAAAAAAAATAAAACTATTCACACCACACAAAGAGAGAGTCTTGTCCTGTTTTACTATACAAATGCTATTCAAAGCTATGAATCCATGTTATGTCCAATTAAATTTTTTCGCTGGCTATATAAGGCTACTCATAGTGGGGAGTATCATATACTAGTATCATGCATATGATACTAGTGTATGATACTACCTCCATAGTGCATAGTATAATAAAGTAGTATCATATATGTGTTGGGAAATGTAGTAATTTCAAAAATTTCCTACGCACACGCAAGATCATGGTGATGCATAGCAACGAGCAGGGAGAGTGTGTCCAGGTACCCTCGTAGACCGAAAGCGGAAGCGTTATGATAATGCGGTTGATGTAGTCGTACGTCTTCACGATCCGACCGATCCAAGTACCGAACGCATGGCACCTCCGAGTTCAGCACATGTTCAACTCGATGACGTCCCTCGAACTCCGATCTAGCCGAGCTTTGAGGGAGAGTTCCATCAGCACAACAGCATGGTGACGATGATGATGTTCTACCAACGCAGGGCTTCGCCTAAGCATCTCTACGATATTATCGAGGTGGATTATGGTGGAGGGGGGCACTGCACACGGCTAAGAGATCAATGATCAATTGTTGTGTCTCTGGGGTGCCCCCCTCCTCTGTATATAAAGGGGGGAGGAGGAGAGGGCCAGCCTAGAGGAGAGGCACGCCCAAGGGGGGGCAATCCTACTCCAAGTAGGTTTGCCCCCCTCCCCCTTTCCTATTCCAAGTAGGAGAAGGGGGAAGGAGGTGGTGGAGAGAAGGAAGGAGAAGGGGGGCCGCCGCCCCCTTCCCTTTCCCAATTCGGATTAGGGCAAGGGGGGCCACACGCCACCTCCTGGCCTCCCTCTCTCCTTTCCATTAAGGCCCATAAGTCCCAATAGCTTCCGGGGGGGAGGGGGGTTCCGGTAACCCACGGTACTCCGATAAATGTCCGAAACCTCCCGGAACCATTCCGGTGTACAAACATAGTCGTCCAATATATCGATCTTTACGTCTCGACCATTTTGAGACTCCTCGTCATGTTCGTGATCACATCTGGGACTCCGAACTACCTTCGGTACATCAAAAACCATAAACTCGTAATATAACCGTCATCGAACTTTAAGCTTGCGGACCCTACGGGTTCGAGAACTATGAAGACATGACCAAGACATATCTCCGGTCAATAACCAATAGCGGAACCTAGATGCTCATATTGGCTCCTACATATTCTACGAATATATTTATCGGCAAAGCGCACAACAACATACGTTGTTCCCTTTGTCATCGGTATGTTACTTGCCCGAGATTCGATCGTAGGTATCTCAATACCTAGTTCAATCTCGTTACCGGCATGTCTCTTTACTCGTTCCGTAACACACCATCCCGCAACTAACTCATTAGTTACAATGCTTGCAAGGCTTATAGTGATGTGCATTACCGAGTGGGCCCAGAGACATACCTCTCCGACAATCGGAGTGACAAATCCTAACCTCGAAATACGCCAACCCAACAAGTACCTTCGGAGACACCTGTAGAGCACCTTTATAATTACCCAGTTACGTTGTGACGTTTGGTATCACACAAAGTGTTCCTCCGATAAATGGGAGTTGCATAATCTCATAGTCATAGGAACATGTATAAGTCATGAAGAAAGCAATAGCAGAATACTGAAGGATCAAGTGCTAAGCTAATGGAATGGGTCAAGTCAATCACATCATTCTCCTAATGATGTGATCCCGTTAATCAAATGACAACTCATGTCTATGGCTAGGAATCATAACCATATTTGATCAACGAGCTAGTCAAGTAGAGGCATACTAGTGACACTCTGTTTGTCTATGTATTCACACATGTATCATGTTTCCGGTAAATACAATTCTAGCATGAATAATAAACATTTATCATGATATAAGGAAATAAATAATAACTTTATTATTGCCTCTAGGGCATATTTCCTTCAGTCTCCCACTTGGACTAGAGTCAATAATCTAGTTCACGTCGTCATGTGATTTAACACCAATAGTTCACATCGCCATGTGATCAACACTCAAAGGGTTTACCAGATTCTATAATCTAGTTCACATTGCCATGTGATTTAACACCAATAGTTCACATCGCCATGTAACCAATACCCAATGGGTTTAGCAGATTTAATAATCTAGTTCACATCACTTTATGGGATTAATATCCAGGAGTAATAAGGTGTGAGGGAAGTTTTAGTCTACGGGTCTGCCACATTCAGATCCGTAAGTATTTCGCAAATTTCTGTGTCTACAATGCTCTGCACGGAGCTACTCTAGCTAATTGCTCCCACTTTCAATATGTATCTAGATTGAGACACACAGATATCTGGATTGGTGTAAAAGCTTGCATCGACGTAACTCTTTATGACGAACTCTTTATCACCTCCATAACCGAGAAATATGTCCTTATTCCACTAAGGATAATTTTGACCGTTGTCCAGTGATCTACTCCTAGATCACTATTGTACCCTCTTGCCAAACTTATGGTGAGGTACACAATAGGTCTGGTACACAACATAGCATACTTTGTAGAACCTATGACTGAGGCATAGGGAATGACTTTTTCATTCTCTTTCTATTTTCTGCCATGGTCGGGTTTTGAGTCTTCACTCAACTTCACACCTTGTAACACAGGCAAGAACTCCTTCTTTGACTATTCCGTTTTGAGCTACTTCAAAATATTGTCAAGGTTTTTACTTGCTGAAAAATCTTATCAAGCATCTTGATCTATCTCTATAGATCTTGATGCTCAATATGTAAGCAGCTTCACCGAGGTCTTTCTTTGGAAAACTCCTTTCAAATACTCCTTCATGCTTTACAGAAAATTCTACATGATTTCTGATCAACAATATGTCATTCACATACACTTCTCAGAAATGTTGTAGTGCTCCCACTCACTTTCTTCTAAATATAGGCTTCATCGCAAGTCTGTATAAAACTATATGCTTTGATCAACTTGAGGGAGTCCTGGATTAGGGGGTCCTCGGACAGCCGGACTATATACTTTAGACCAACTGTTGGACTATGAAGATACAAGATTGAAGACTTCGTCCCGTGTCTAGATGGGACTATCCTTGGCATGGAAGGCAAGCTTGGCAATACGGATATGTAGATCTCCTCCCTTGTAACCGACTCTGTGTAACCCTAGCCCCCTCCGGTGTCTATATAAACGGGAGGGTTTAGTCCGTAGGACAACAACAATCATACCATAGGCTAGCTTCTAGGGTTTGGCCTCTACGATCTCGTGGTAGATCAACTCTTTAATACTCATATCATCAAGATCAATCAAGCAGGAAGTAGGGTATTACCTCCATCGAGAGGGCCCGAACCTAGGTAAACATCGTGTCCCCCACCTCCTGTTACCATCCGCCTTAGACGCACAGTTCGGGACCCCCTACCCGAGATCCGCCGGTTTTGAAACCGACATTGGTGCTTTCATTGAGAGTTCCACTGTGTCTTCACCATAAGGCTTGATGGCCCCTTCGATCATCGGCAACGATGCGATCCAGGGTGAGGTTTCTGCCCCGGACAGACCTTCGTATTCGGTGGCTTCGTACTGCAGGCCAACTCGCTTGGCCATCTGGAGCAGATCGAGAGCTACGCCCCTGGCCATCAGGGCAGGTTTTGAAACTTGAAGTATACTGCCGACATCCGCGGAGACTTGATCTTCGACGGATTCGAGCCCATGTCAGGTGCACCGCACAGTCACGACAAGCATGACTTAGCTCTGCCGTCGGGCAGTGTTCGGGAGATCACACCTGCAACTACTCTGGCCCTTAATCCGGAACAGATTGCACCGTCCGAGGACGGGTGGATGGACCCCGCCACGAAGGCTGCGCACTCAGCAGCGATAGAGCCGAATGCTGAGTTCACTTCCTATGAGACCCGTGTTGCCGGACACTTGGATTCGTCCCCGGCCACGGCTCCGAGCCGCCTGCGTCCGTGCCTATCGAATCCGATTGGGCACCAATTATGGAGTTTTCCTCCGCGGATATCTTTCAGCACTCACCACTGGGTGACATGCTAAACTCACTGAGGTCTCTCTCGTCAGGAGACCCTTGGCCGAACTATGTCCGGCTAGAATGGGATGCGGACGACGAAGAAATTCGATCCCCACCCACCACCCACTTAGTAGCCACTATCGACGATTTAACTAACATGCTCGATTTCGGCTCCGAAGACATCGACGGTATGGACGACGATGCAGGAAGCGAGCAGGAACCACCGCCCATAGGGCACTGGACTGCCACCTCATCATATGATATGTACATGGTGGACACCCCCAAAGAAGGTGATGGCGATAAGACAGTGGGCGATAATACCTCCAAGAAGCAATCCAAGCACCGACATCAGTAGTGCCGCTCTAAGTCCCGCCATAGCAAAAGCAGTGATACCGGAACAAGAGAAAATAACGCTCCGGATAGTGCGGAAGACGACAACAATCCCCTCCAGCCAGACCTCGAGCGGGAGGATGAACAAGCTAGCCCTACAGAACAGGCAGCAGACGGAGAATCAGAGGAGGACAATGACATGCCTCTCTCCAAAGACGAGGTGAGCCTCAGCGACGAAGAATTTATCATGCCTGAGGATCCCGTCGAGCAGGAGCGCTTCAAGCGCCGGCTTATAGCCACAGCAAACAGCCTGAAGAAAAAGCAACAACAGCTTCAAGCTGGCCAAGATTTGCTAGTGGATAGATGGACTAAAGTCCTGGTGGCCGAGGAATACGAACTCGAGCGCCCAACCAAGAGTTACCCAAAGTGCAGGTTGCTACCCCAACTCGAGGAGGAAGCATTAAAACCTACATTACCAGCATATGATGCGGCTGATCGGCCACCTCATGGCCGAGACAGAGGGGCATATCAGCCCGAAGTCCAGCCTCACCCCGTCGCCAGACAAACAAAAACACCAAGGCCCGGGGCAACACGCGGGACTTGCAAGACGTATTGGAAAACAAAGCAGGACATACAAGATCGATCTACGGATCACGGGGTCGCGCCCCAACACATGACGATGACCGTCATGCCGGATACACTAAAAGCAAATCCGGCCAGGCCGAATACAGCAGACAAGACTCGTATGAACTGTGTTGCGACATAGCCCGGCACAGAGGTGCCGCACACCCCTTATGCTTCACCGATGAAGTAATGGATCATGAATTCCCAAAAGGATTCAAACCTATGAACATTGAGTCATACAATGGCACAACAGACCCCGCAGTATGGATCGAGGATTTCCTCCTCCACATCCACATGGCCCACGGTGACGATCTGCATGCCATCAAGTACCTCCCACTAAAACTCAAAGGACCATCTCGGCATTGGCTGAATAGCCTCCAGCAAACTCCATTGGCAGTTGGGAGAATTTGGAAGACGCATTCCTTGACAACTTCTAGGGCACTTATGTGCCACCACCAGATGCTGATGACTTGAGCCACATAACCCAACAGCTAGGGGAATCGGCCAGGAAATTCTGGACTCGGTTCCTAACTAAAAAGAACAAAATTGTTGATTGTCCGGATGCCGAGGCCTTAGCGGCATTTAAACATAACATCCGGGACGAGTGGCTCGCCCGACACCTCGGCCAAAAGAAGCCGAAGTCCATGGCAGCTGTCGGTGTCAAAACTGGCGGATCTCGGGTAGGGGGTCCTGAACTGTGCGTCTAGGCGGATGGTAACAGGAGACAAGGGAAACAATGTTTTTACCCAGGTTCGGGCCCTCTCGATGGAGGTAAAACCCTACTCCTGCTTGATTAATATTGATGATGTGGGTAGTACAAGAGTAGATCTACCACGAGATCAAGGAGGCTAAACCCTAGAAGCTAGCCTATGGTATGATTGTATGTTGAAGATGTTGTCCTACGGACTAAAACCCTCCAGTTTATATAGACACCGGATAGGGTTAGGGTTACATAGAGTCGGTTACAATGGTAGGAGATCTTGAATATCCGCATCGCCAAGCTTGCCTTCCACGCCAAGTAAAGTCCCATCCGGACACGGGACGAAGTCTTCAATCTTGTATCTTCATAGTCCTGGAGTTCGGCTAAAGGTATAGTCCGGCTATCCGAACACCCCCTAATCCGGAACTCCCTCAGTAGCCCCTGAACCAGGCTTCAATGGCGATGAGTCCGGCGCGCAGATTGTCTTCGGCATTGCAAGGCGGGTTCCTCCTCCGAATTCTTCATAAAAGATTGTAAACACCAAGGATAGTGTCCGGCTCTGCAAAAAAGCTTCCACATATGGCCATAGAGAGAATAATATTAACACAAATCCAATCTGCTAATGTATTCCGCAGCGTGACATCATGCTGCGGCCAAGCCTTTATCTGAATCGTTTTTACTTCTCCGCCTCAGCACGTTTTGCGAGGCGGTTTCCTTGGCACGTCTTGTCAAAGCAGAGATCTTGTCCCCCATTTACGGGATTCTCAGCAATACGGACATGGGTAACCCAACCGCACCATTTATCACGGTGCTTGGGAGGCAAGCGAGTTTTACTAGGCTGGTGGGGACGCATAACCGCATCCGTCCATATAAGGGGATAAGGATCCACCTTTTTACCTACGCCTTCTTCCTCCTTTGCCTATCCATCTCCTGCGTACTCGAGCTCCAGCGCCCAAGCCCGCACTTCCCACCTCGACCTTCTCCAGTGATGTCCGGAGTGGGAGGCAAGTGGAAGGTCTCCTCCGTCACGGAGGGCGACGTCAAAAAGCTTAGGAAGGCCGGATACTTGTCCAAAGACATCGCGCACCGGCTTCCCGAAAAGGGGCAGCTCCTTCCCACCCCAAGGCCCCATGAGAGGGTAGTATTTCTTCCCCACTTCCTCCGCGGACTGGGTTTTCCACTCCACCCATTCGTCTGGGGGCTCATGTTCTACTACGGCCTGGATTTCCACGATATGGCCCCGAACTTCATCCTCAACATCTCGGCGTTCATCGTCATGTGTGAGGCTTTCCTCCGTGTCCGCCCCCATTTCGGCCTCTGGCTCAAGACCTTTAACGTCAAGCCCAAGGTGGTGCGCGGCAGCCAGGCGGAGTGCGGAGGCGCCATGGCAGGCAAAATTGCCAATGTCATGTGGTTCGAGGGCTCCTTTGTGGAGACCCTAAAGGGGTGGCAAGCCGGGTGGTTTTATATCACCGAGCCACGCGATCCGAAATGGATCGCAGCCCCCGAGTTTCGATCCGGACCCCCCACGCGGCTTATGTCCTGGAAAGAGACGGGTCTGTCGTGGGGTAAAGAAGAAGAGGTGACCGGACTGAAGACATGCATCCAGTCCCTGGTAAACAAGCCAATACGGCTTGTCAATGTAGCCCAGGTCATGCTCGTCCGCCGAATCCTCCCGTGTCAACAACGGGATTTTACTCTGTGGGAGTTGACCCGGCGCAGCACCGAACCCTTAACAGGCTCTTCGACATGACATATGAAGACGCCTGGAAGGTGCTAATCAAAGGCGCCGAGGCTCCTGCATCCGCTTCTGAGGACCGCGGATATAGCTCGCAGCGTCACGCTAGCGAGGTAAGTTATTTTCACCTTTTACAGGATGTTAAGGTTTTTCATAGTTTGACTCTATGCGGGATCTGAACTCCCTTACCTTTGACAGGCTTGGCAGGCGATATCCGGACCGATTAACTGTCCGGCTCCCTTGCCCGAAGACCCAGCCCCTGCTCGCTTAGCGAAGCTGCTTGCTCCGGCTCCTTATGTGGTGCCGGAGAAGAAGGCCAAGAAGAAGGCCACAGGGACTCGAAAGAGTGCCCGGCGTCAGGAGGTGTCGGATTCATCATCCGACGAATCCGAGGCGCACTCCTCCCGTGAAGACGAGGAGGAGGAAGAAGAAATCCCTCCCCCTCCAGCGGGGAAAGGAAAGAAGAGCAAGGCCGCCCCAACGGGGGAGGCCAAAGGGTCCAAGAAGAGGAAGACCCCTCCGCCGGACTACTCCCCCGACGCCGACGAGGACGAAGAGGAGTGGCCGGAAAGGGCCAAGCATCCATCGGAATCGTAAGCATTCGGATACCAGAGTAACTCATAATCTTCCTTTGTTTGCACAGCTTTCCCTTATGTCGAATATAATTGTGCAGCCCGCCCCTGGCCGGGCTCGACGATTCGACGAGCGGCTCCCTGGATTCATCGGAAATGAACTTAGTTCCGCCTGCTACCTCCCCCGGGGTTGGAGACGACGCCGAAGTGGCGTCGCGGCAAGTTGCCGGCCAAGAGGTGGTGGTCCTGGAGGAGCCGCGAGGCGACCTCCCGGATTCCGGGAGTAGGGGGGACAAGACCCCCCCAGGGCTCTAAGTCTGGCTTTGAGCCGGACACCGCGCCGGAATCTTCAACAGTTCCGGACCGCGGTAGGCGAACTCCTCCCAAGAGGAGCAAGCCTTCTGAGCCGGCGGCCTCTGTCCAACCGGAGGCGCCGGACAATCTGCTGGAGGTGCTTGATGCCGCTTCCATCGACGAGGAGCACCGTACTATTATGAGTGCGGTGATCCAGAAGGTTCAGTCCACCAAGAGCGGACTGACTGAAGCTTGTGCTAGCCTTCTAACAGGCTTCGAGGTAAGTAAAAATATGTAAAAATATTACCGCATAGACAGTAGCCCCTGATGCTCTGGTTTGCGTTCGGAAAGAAAAGCCGAATAGAGGATCTAATAAATTTCGCAGGAGTCTAACAATAAAAGAGTCAATATGCGTATGCAGGCTTCCCTGCTAGCCACTGCCGCACTGACTGCGGAGGTGGATGCCCTGAAACAGGGCCTCGAGCGGACCGAGCAGGAGCTCGGTCTTGCCAAGCGGCAGCTCGAGGAGAAAGAAGGTAAGAAATACCTTATAGAAAAAATGCCTATAAAAAGACGCAATTGCAAAATATAATAGGATTGTGCTGCTTATTGTAGGGGCCACGACTAAGGTGGCGACCCTCAAGCAGGCGTTGTCCGAGGCCGAAACAAAAGAGGCCGCGGAGCGCACCGAGCGAGAGAAACTTGAGGCCCAGGTCGGCGAGGTGCAGCAGGAGCTTTAGACTCTCATGAAAAAACATGAGAGTTTGGAGCTTGAGTCAAAGATGCAAGCGTCCGAGCTCGCGGCGCCCCTTGAGACTGCCAAGTCTGCCAAGGCCGAAGCCCAAAAGGCCCTCCAAGAGTTGGAGGAGATGAAAAAGATAGCGGCGGGTAAGGCATTCTTTATGAAAAGCAGAAATATAAAAGTAAACTACTTGTTACTTACCCGAGTCCGGAGCTCTCCAGGGGCATTTGTAGATCTTCCCCATACCATATCCGATGCCGCCGCATTCTACCGAGCCGAAGAGGGTAGCTCGATGGAGAAGCTGTTCTGGTCTCAGTATGCTGAGGCCGGACACCCTGTGCCCTTAAGCGACCAGCTGAAGCAGCTGGTCGAGCTCCACAAGGCGGCCGAACAGGCCATGAGGGGCTTCATAGCTCGGCTGTGGCCTAGAGAGGCCCAGCCCGGGAGTTACTTTGGTCTGGTGCGGCGGCTGGTGGAGGCCTGTCCAAGGCTTGAGGTCATCAAGCGCTCCGTCTACATCGAAGGTGCCCGCAGGGCCCTTGCCCGTGCAAAGGTGCACTGGGGTAGGCTGGACGGTGTGAAGCTTGTGAAGGACGGGCCGCCGGCGGGGAAGGAGCATCGCAAGCCCGAGAACTATTATAAGGATGTTCTGGCGGGTGCCCGCCTTGTGGCGGATGAATGTACCAAGGATGTAATTTTTGAATGAACTCGCTTGTGTTTTATCCTGTGCTCTGAAAACTTGTTCATAGGCGCTAAGCAATGCTTGTTGAATTTAAAATATTATTTTCTGTGCGGCCGTTTATCAAAAAATTGAGAGATGGCCAGTCGTCGGCTTCTGCCCCCTTGCCACTAGTGCTGGGGTGTTCGGGATAAACCTGAGCGCCCTTTTTCCCATAGTTGGGTCCTTCGAGGGAGGCGCTTAGCACAACGAACCAGGCAATCGGACTATAATGCTTGAACACTCTCACTTATCCATAGAACTTTATAATTTTAAATTTCGGCGAAGCCCCTAGTTCGGAAGACCGAGTTCAGGGCGCTATCCACGCCTTTGGCCGTACAAAGACGGCTCCTCGCTTGAAGCGGCGTAAGTTTTTAGGGACTCGAGAAACCTCTTGAACAGCGACCGGTCTCTCGCCTCATCATGACAGTCAGTTTTAGCTTTCTCCACTGAGGTGCTCGCCCGACCGAATTGGGGCACAATCGCAGTGGTTCCCCAGGTGCTACCTGAAAGTGCAACTATCCCTAGGTGGTTTTGGTAATTCATAACAACATATAGCTCATTGAGCTAATGCTATTCCAAGATGATTATTTCAGGAAAGCTCAATGATTGGCATGGCATGGATGGTGAAAGTGGAACCCTCAAAATGCTAAGGACAAAGGATTGGCTCAAGCTCAAAAGCTCAAGACTCTTCATTTTATATTTTAGTGATCCAAGATCACATTGAGTCTTTAGGAAAAGCCAATACTATCAAGGAGGGATGAGGTGTTGCTTAATGAGCCTCTTGCTTCATGTGCTTAGTGATATGCTCCAAAACCCTCAACTACTTTCCCATATCCACATTTGACCTAAACCCTAAGCCAAACTCGTCCCTACCGATTCTTTCAACCCGGCGTCACCGAGTTTCACTTGTCATAGCCATTGCCAAACCCTAGCAAATCGGTTCTACCGATAGGGATCTTGGTCTCACGGAGATGGGATTGCAAACTCTCTGTTTCCCTTTCGTAACTTTTCGGTCTCACCAAAAGAGCGGATCGGTCCCACTGAGATTGCAATGTAAATTCAGTGTTTCCTTTTTGTAACTTTTCGGTCTCACCGAAAGAGCAAATCGGTCCCACCGAGTTTGCCTGACCAACTCTCTGGTTAGCTAATTACCAACATCGGTCTCACCGAATTTGTGTAATCGGTCTCACCGAGATTACGTTATGCCCTAACCATAACAAAATCGGTCCTACCGAGTTGCATGTCAGTCCCACCGAAAATCTCTAACGGTCACTAGGTTTACTATTTCGGTCTGACCGAGTTTGTTGATTCGGTCCCACCGAGATTGGTAAATTGTGTGTAACGGTTGGATTTTGTGTGGAGGCTATATATACCCCTCCACCTCCTCTTCACTCATGGAGAGAGCCATCAGAACACATCTACACTTCCAACTCATATGTTCTGAGAGAGAACCACCTACTCATGTGTTGAGACCAAGATATTCCATTCCTACCATATGAATCTTGATCTCTAGCCTTCCCCAAGTTGCTTTCCACTCAAATCTTCTTTCCACCAGATCCAAATCCTATGAGAGAGAGTTGAGTGTTGGGGAGACTATCATTTGAAGCACAAGAGCAAGGAGTTCATCATCAACACACCATTTGTTACTTCTTGGAGAGTGGTGTCTCCTAGATTGGCTAGGTGTCACTTGGGAGCCTCCGACAAGATTGTGGAGTTGAACCAAGGAGTTAGTAAGGGCAAGGAGATCGCCTACTTCGTGAAGATCTACCGCTAGTGAGGCAAGTACTTCATGGGCGATGGCCATGGTGGGATAGACAAGGTTGCTTCTTCGTGGACCCTTCGTGGGTGGAGCCCTCTGTGGACTCGCGCAACCGTTACCCTTCGTGGGTTGAAGTCTCCATCAACGTGGATGTAGGATAGCACCACCTATCCGAACCACGGGAAAAACATCCGTGTCTCCAATTGTGTTTGAATTCTCCAAACCCTTCCCTTTACATTGTTGCAAGTTGTATGCTTTACTTTCCGCTGCCAATATACTCTTTGCATGCTTGCTTGAATTGTGTGATGATTGCTTGACTTGTCCTAAAATAGCTAAAATCTGCCAAGAACTAAAATTGGGAAATCACCCCCCTCTAGACATACTTTCGATCCTACACTACCTTAGCCGATAGAACAGAACGTAAGGTAACCGATCACAGGAGCCGGGCAAACCCAACTATTGACCCAAATCATGATTCGGAGCCGATGCATATATTGCTATAAGTTCGGGGTGCCGCACTTGTGATAGTGTACGGACTTTTCACGCCAAATTGAGGGGTACTGAAGCCCCTGGCGTATTTGCCGTACCACAGTGTACGGGTGCCACATGTTATTAATGAACATATATAAAAGATAGTAATGCAGAAAATAGACAAAAGCTATGCATTGTTTATATAAGGGCTGCTATGAGAGCAGAACGATACAAGTGGTATGATAAGCAAAAGATATTGGACTATTTAACATGTCCTGGCCAGGGGCAGGCCGCGGAATTGTATTCAAAATAGGTATACTGCTCGTAACAGAGACCACCTGGGAGTTCCATGATGCGGCATGGCTTGTCTGCTTCCCTGGATCTTGCATCGTTTGTGCGGCAGTTGAATTGCCGAACAGGTCGTCCGAAGTATGGAGTCCTGAAACTAAGATAAAATAGAAAAAGAGTACGGCAGCCCAGAGTACGTTTTAGGCCGTATTTGGGGCATGCCGTGATTGTGCCCCTTCCCCTGCGCCCATGGTATTTCAAGAGCGTAGTTATGTATGCGATGGCTGGGGTTGGGGCCGCATTCCTACGCCTGCTCAGAATGTGCCAGGCGGTCTTGTTGTAGGTTACTCCTGGCGCGCTTCACATTGTCCGGCTTTTTAGTGGCCGGACTGGAGAGTTGCCTGAAAAGGCTGCTTTGCACTTCCGCGGCAAGGGCTGCCGTGTGCTCCTCCGTTCGGAGGGAGAGTTCGGTGTTTCCATTGACCGTGATTACACCTCGAGGGCCTGGCATCTTGAGCTTTAGATATGCGTAGTGCGGTACCGCATTGAACTTTGCAAATGCGGTTCGCCCGAGCAGGGCGTGATAGCCACTGCGAAACGGGACTATGTCGAAGATTAAATCCTCGCTTCGGAAATTATCCGAAGATCTGAAGACCAGTTCAAGTGTTACTGAGACTGTACAGTTGGCCTCTACACCTGGTATAATGCCTTTAAAGGTCGTTTTGGTGGGCTTAATCCTCGAGGGATCTATGCCCATTTTCCACACTATATCCTGGTAAAGCAGGTTCAGGCTGCTGCCACCGTCCATGAGGACTCTTGTGAGGTGAAATCCGTCGATGATTGGGTCAAGAACCAATGCGGCGTAGCCGCCGTGACGGATGCTAGTGGGGTGGTCCCTTCGATCGAAAGTGATCGGGCAGGAAGACCATGGGTTGAACTTTGGGGCGACTGGCTCCATCGCGTATACGTCCTGTAGCGCACGCTTCCGCTCACTTTTGGGGATGTGGGTTGCGTATATCATGTTCACCGTCCGCACTTGTTGGGGAAAACCCTTCTGTACATTGTTATTCGGCGGCCTGGGCTCCTCCTCGTCATCGCTATGCAGCCCCTTGTCTTTGTTTTCGGCTCTTAAATTGCCTGCCTGCTTGAATACCCAACAATCCCTGTTGGTGTGATTGGCTGGCTTTTCGGGGGTGCCATGTATCTGGCACAAGCGGTCGAGTATTCGGTCCAAGCTGGACAGGCCCTGAGTATTCTTTTTGAATGGCTTTTTCCGCTGACCGGATTTGTAGCCTATGAATCCGGCGTTAACTGCCGTGTCCTCGTTGCTGTCGCTGCTAACGCGACACTTTTGCTTGTTCCGGCGTGTCCTACCACTTTTGTCCTTGGTATCTGACTTACCAGGGTTCTTTGCTAAGTTGTTACTGTGAGCTAGCCAGCTGTCTTCTCCCGCGCAAAAGCTGGTCATGAGTGTCGTGAGGGCTGCCATGGATTTCGGCTTTTCCTGTCCCAGGTGCCGGGCAAGCCACTCGTCGCGGATATTATGCTTGAAGGCCGCTAAGGCCTCTGCGTCTGGACAGTCAACTATCTGGTTTTTCTTTGTTAGGAACCGTGTCCAGAATTGCCTGGCCGATTATCTGGCTGCTGAATTATGTGGCTTAGGTCATCGGCGTCCGGTGGTCGCACATAAGTGCCTTCGAAATTGTCGAGGAATGCGGCTTCCATGTCCTCCCAAGAACCGATTGAATTTGCTGGCAAGCTGTTAAGCCAATGCCGAGCCGGTCCCTTGAGCTTGAGTGGGAGGTATTTGATGGTGTGTAGATCATCGCCACGGGCCATGTGGATATGAAGGATATAATCCTCGATCCATACGCAGGATCTGTTGTGCCATCGTACGATTCGATGTTTACGGGTTTGAAACCCTCAGGGATTTTATGATCCATTACTTCATCTATGAAACACAGTGGGTGTGCGGCGCCTCTGTATTGGGCTATATCACGACGCAGCTCGAAGGAGCTTTGTCTGTTGTGTTCGGCCCGGCCGGATTTATTGTATCCGGAGTGACGATCACCGTCACATGCCGTGGGGCGCCCGCGCGATCCGTAGATTGATCTTGTTTGCCTTGCCTTGTCCTCCAGTTTGTCTCGCAGGTTCCGCGCATTTTCCCGTGCCTTAGTCTTTGAACGGCGCCGGGGCATGGCTTGGGTGGAGGGCCGAGAGGCCTCTCTGTTATTGCCACGAGGTGGCCGGTCGGCCATGTCATGCGCTGGTGATGTAGGTGCTTCATCCTCTGATCGGGTTAGCGACCTACGCTTTGGGTAGCTCTTGGAGGGGTGTTCGAGTTCGTACTCTTCGGCCGCAAGGACTTCAGTCCATTTGTCAGCTAGCAAATCTTGATTAGCTCTAAGCTGTTGCTGCTTTTCTTGAGGCTGCTTGCTGTGGCTATAAGCCTGCGTTTAAAACGCTCGTGTTCGGCGGGATCTGATGGCACGACGAATTTGTCGTCTTCGAGGCTTGCCTCGTCTTCGGAGGGAGGCATATAATGATAATCCTCGACCTCCTTGTCTGCCGCTCTCTCATGAGGGCTGGCTTCGCCATCCTCCTGTGCCGAATCTTGCTGGATGGGGTGTTCTTCGGTGCTATCCGGGGTAGTATTATCTCCCGTGCCGGAATCACCGTTTTTGCTTTGGCGGGATTTAGAGCGGCGCCGCTGACGTCGGTGCTTGGGATGTTTCCTGGTGGTGTCATCCCCCGCTGTTTCATCGCCATCTCCATCTTTTGGAGTATCCACCATGTATATGTCATATGACAAGGTGGCCTTCCAGTGCCCTATAGGCGCTGGTTCTTGATCGTCTCCTGCATCGGCGTCCATACCGTCGATGTCTTCGGAGTCGGAGTCGAGCACGTCGGTTAAGTCATCGACGGTGGCTACGAAGTGGGTGGTGGGTGGGCTTTGAATTTCATCGTCCGTATCCTATCCTTGCTGACCGTAGTCCGGCCAAGGCTCTTCTGACAAAGAGAGAGACTTTAGTGACTGTAGGATATCACCGAAGGGCGAGTGTTGAAAGATGTCCTCAGTGGTGAACTCCATGATCGGCGCCCAATCGGATTCGATTGGCAGGGGCGTGGAGGGCTCGGTGTCCGGAAAGGAGTCCGGCCCCTTGGAGTCACGGGTCTTGGAGAGTGCGGGGCTGGCGTTCGGCTCGATCGTCTTTGAGATCGCAGCCATCGAGGTGGCGTGCAACCGCTCATCCTCGATTGGCGCAGTGGGCTCCGAATTAAGGGTCGGAACCGGTGCATGTGCGGCCTCCAGGGCACTGTTCGGCTGCAGAGCTATATCATGCCCATCGAGACAGTGCGGAGCGCTCGGCTGTGGCTCGAATCCATCGAAGATAAAATCCCCGCGGATATCAGCCGTGTAGTTTAAGCTTCCAAACCTGACCTGATGGCCAGGGGCGTAGCTTTCGATCTGCTCAAGGTGGCCAAGCGAATTGGCCCGCAGTGCGAAGCTGCCGAAGACGAAGATCTGTCCGGGGAGAAAAGTCTCACCCTGGACCGTATTGTCGAGGATTGAAGGAGACATCGGGCCTAAGAGCGACGACACAGAGGAACTCTCAATGAAAGCACCAATGTCGGTGTCAAAACCGGCGGATCTCGGGTAGGGGGTCCCGAACTGTGCGTCTAGGCGGATGGTAACAGGAGACAAGGCACACAATGTTTTTACCCAGGTTCGGGCCCTCTCGATGGAGGTAAAACCCTACTCCTACTTGATTAATATTGATGATATGGGTAGTACGAGAGTAGATCTACCACGAGATCAAGGAGGCTAAACCCTAGAAGCTAGCCTATGGTATGATTGTATGTTGAAGATGTTGTCCTACGGACTAAACCCTCCGGTTTATATAGACACCGGATAGGGTTAGGGTTACATAGAGTCGGTTACAATGGTAGGAGATCTTGAATATCTGCATCGCCAAGCTTGCCTTCCACGCCAAGGAAAGTCCCATCCGGACACACGACGAAGTCTTCAATCTTGTATCTTCATAGTCCTGGAGTCCGGCTGAAGGTATAGTCCGGCTATTCGAACACCCCCCTAATCCGGAACTCCCTCAGCAGCCCTCACGACTCTCATGACCCGCTTTTGCGCGGGCGAAGATAGCTGGCTGGCTCGCAGCAACAACACATCAAGAAATCCTAGCAATTTAGATGCCAAAGATACTAACGGCAGATCATGTCGCAACAGACACAAGCGCCACAACAACGGCGACAACACCGAAGACACGGCAGTCAACGCCGGATTCAGTGGCTCTAAATCCGGTCAGCGGAAAAAGCCGCTCAAAAGAAGCAACCCAGCCCGTCCAGTTTGGACCGCATACTCGATCGCTCGTGTCAAATTCACGGCACCCCCGATCAGCCAGCCAATCACACCAATAGAAAATGCTGGGTGTTCAAGCAGGCCGGCAAGTAGAATGCCGAAAACAAGGACAAGGGGCTGCATAGCGACGACGAGGAGGAGCCTCGGCCGCCGAACACGGGAGGACAGAAGAGGTTCCCTCCACAAGTGAAAACGGTGAACACGATATACGCAACCCATATTCCCAAGCAGGAATGGAAGCGTGCACTACGGGACGTCTATGCAATGGAGCCAGTCGCCCCAAAGTTCAACCCATGGTCTTCTTGCCCGATCACTTTCGATCGCAGGGACCATCCTACCAGTATCCGTCATGGCAGTTCTGCCGCATTGGTCCTTGACCCCATCATTGACGGATTTCACCTCACACGAGTCCTTATGGACGGTGGTAGCAGCCTGAATCTGCTTTATCAGGACACAGTGCGCGAAATGGGTATCGACCCCTCGAGGATCAAACCCACAAAAACCACCTTTAAGGGTGTCATACCAGGTGTAGAGACCTGTTGCACGGGCTCAGTCACACTGGAATTGGTCTTCGGATCTCCGGATAACTTCTGAAGCAAGGAGTTAATCATCGATATTGTCCCTTTCCACAGTGGATATCACGCACTACTCGGACGAACCGCATTTGCCAGATTCAATGTGGTACCGCATTATGCATACCTCAAGCTCAAAATGCCAGGACCTCGCGGGGTTATAACAGTCAATGGAAATACAGAGCGCTCGCTCCTTACGGAGGAGCACACTGTGGCCCTCACGGCAGAAGTACAAAGCAACCTTCTTAGGCAAACCACCAACTCGGCGATAAAGCCCTTGGACACCGTCAAACGAGTCCGGAGTACCCTGCAACAGGATCGCCCGGCATATCCAGAGCTCGCCTAGCAATTCGGCCTCCGACCTAGTCTCAGTCAAACAGCGAAATTTGTGCCGCGCGTACATAATTACGCACTCAAAATACCATGGGCATAGGCGGAGGCATGACTATGACACGGTCCACAATGCGGCTCAACCACCCAAGGACCAGTATACCTTTTTCATTTTCTTTCTTTCAGGACCCTATTCTCTGGAAGCCCTCTCCGGTTGCCTGATTATCGGACCCATCACGGGAAGGAAACACCAAGGAAGCACGAAGCTTTGACATACAAGGGAATACCCAGGTTCTCTCTGATAACGATCGCTATACCTGTTTTACAAACCCACACGCAGCTCGCCCTTGGATAGTACATATCAAATAGTCCTATTTTTGCTTATTGCACTACTTGTATACATATGCTTTGATGTATCATTCAAATAAACAATGTACATCGTTAGCTTATTATTACATTTCTTCATCTTTTTTTCTTTGTCTGCTTATCTACGACAAATTGCACCCGTACATTCTGGTATATCCAGTGTGCCAGGGGCTTCAGTGTACCCCATAACACGGCAATAAAAGTCCAAACACTTTCGACAATGCGGCACCCTAAACTTATAGCATTATATGCATCAGCTCCGAATCATGTCTTGGGTCAATAGTTGGGTTTGCCCGGCTCCCATGTTTTGGTGCCTTACGTTCTGCTATATCGGCTAAGGTAGCGCTGGGAGTACTACTGTGATTGTGTTCCGGTTCTTCCGGACGAGCACCTCCGTAGATAAAGCCAAAAACTGACTGTCATGATGCGGTGAGAGTTGGTCGTTGTTCGAGAGGTCTCAAATCCTTCAAGATTTTTTCCGCTTCGGGCGAGGAATCGGCCTTGTCCGATTTAGGCGTGTATAGCGCCCCGAGTTCGGCCTTCCGAATACTAGGGGCTTCGCCAAAACTTAAAATTGTAGACTTCTATGGCTAAATGAGAGTGATAAAGGTGTATAGTCCGATTGCCTTGTTCGTTGTGCTGAACACCTCCTTCAAAGGACCCAAAACTTGGATAAAGAGTGTTCAGATTTATCCCGAACACCTTAGTACTAGTTACATGGGAGCAGAAGCCGACGACTAGCCAACTCTCAGATTTTATAAACGGCCGCACAGATGGTAATATTTTAAATCAACCAGCATTATATAGCGCACATGAGCTCGTTTTCATATTACAGTATCACATGAGTACATTCATTCAAATATTACATCCTTAGCACATTCCTCCGCCACAAGGTGAGCACCCTTCAAGACACTGTCATAATACTTCTCGGGGTGGCGATGCTCCTTGCCCTCTGGCGGCCCCTCCTTCACCAGCTTTACGGCGTCCAGCTTCGCCCAGTGCACCTTCGCCTGGGCAAAAGCCCTGCGCGCACCCTCGATGCAGACGGACTGCTTTATGACTTCAAACTATGGGCAGTCATTCACAAGCCGCCTCACCAGACCGAAGTAGCTATCAGACAGGGGCTCGCCAGGCCACATCCGGACTATAAGACCCTTCATGGCCTGTTCGGCTGCATTGTGAGGCTCGACCAGTTTCTTCAACTAGTCACTCAAGGGCATTGGGTGTTCAGTCCCAGTATACTGAGACCAGAACAACTTCTCCGTCGAGCTCCCCTCCTCAGCCCGGTAGAACTCCGCGGCATCCGACACACTGCGGGGTAGATCTGCGAACGCTCCTGGAGAGTTCTGAACTCGGGTAACTAAAAAGAAAGTTTCCTTCACATGCTTGCTTTGCATAATGAATGCCTAACCCGACGCTATCTTCTTCACCGCCTCAATTTCCTGGAGGGCCTTTTGGGCTTTAGCCTTGGCATTCTTTGCACTCTCGAGGGCCTTCGCAAGCTCGGACTCCTGCGTCTTAGAGTCACGCTCAAAGGACTCGTATTTCTTGATGAAGTCTTGGAGCTCTTGCTGGACCTCGCCCACTCGGGCATCTTGCTTCTCGTGCTTGACGCGCTCCTTGGCCGCTCTGTCTTCAGCCTCGGACAGCGCCTTCTTCAGGGCCGCCACTTCGGTCGTGGCCCCTATCAAAATTCATGATGATCCTCTGAGCTAAAACCACTTTTTGTTTATCAATATACGGACGGGGTATCACTTACCTCTATTCTCTTCAAGCTGCCTCTTGATAAGGCCGAGCTCTTCTTCGGACCACTCAAGGTCCCGCTTCAGTCCGGAGACCTCCGCAGTACAAGCGGCAGCGGCCAGCAGCAAAGCCTGCTTATTCGCATAGACATATTCTGATTAGACTCCTGTGATTGTTATTTGATCCTCTGTTCGGCCTTTCTTTCCGAACACCAAACAAAGCATCAAGGGCTACTGTCTATGCTGTGATATTTTCTCATAATTTGATTACTTACCTCAAAGCCTGTTAGGAGGCTGGCACAGGCTTCAGTCAATCCGCTTTTGGCGGACCAAACCTTCTCGACCACCGCACTCATGATGATGCGGTGCTCTTCGTTAATGGAAGCACCATGAAGCGCTTCCAGCAAGTTGTCTGACGCCTCTGGATGGATAGAGGTCATCGGCACAGACGGCTCGCCCCCCTTAGTGAGGGGTTGCCTGTCAGAATCCGGAACCACTGGAGGTTCCGGCGCAGTATTCGGCTGGGGGCCAAACTTGCTGCAGCCCCCGTCATCAGAACCCACGGGGGTCTTCCCCCCTATGCGCCCGACGTCTGGGATGTCGCCTTGGGGCGTCTCTAGAATGACCTCCCCTTGGCCTGGTGTCCTCTAAGACAACACCTTGATGTCGTCCGTGGGCCAGGGGGAGGTGGCTGTCGGGAGGGAATTGTTGTTCATCGCCGACTGGCCCAAAGACCCATCCGAAGAGGATACGTCGATGTGGGCCTAGGCCGGACTGCACGATCATGTTCGACATGATAAGAAGCAATAAAACAAAACATACCATAACTATTATAGTATCCGGATACTTATGACTTCGCCAGGGGCTTGTCCCTGGGCAACCACTCCTCGATGCTGTAGGCGGCTGTTGTGGAGTGATCCAGAGGGAGGGTCCTTCCCTTCTTGGACCCTTCGGTCTCCCCAGATGGGGCGGCCTTCCTTTTCTTGTCCCCCCGGTTGGGGTGGGGAGAGCTTTCCTTTTCCTCCTCGTTTTTGTTGGAGGAGCGCGCCTCAGTGTGTTTGGACGAGTAGTCCGATACAACCTTGCGCCGGAGACCTTTCCTGGTCCCCGCGGCCTTCTTCTTGGCCTTCTTCTCCGGCACCTCATAGGGTGCCGGAACCAGCATCTCCGTTACGAGAGCTTTTGCTGGATCTTCGGGCAGTGGAGCCGGACAATTGATCCGCTCCGTTGTCGCTACCCAGTCCTGTTAAATTGACGTGGAGGCTTAGATCCCGTGCGTGGTTATACTGGGGAAAAGAACATCTTATGAGATATAGAAGACTTAACGGATTGGCAGGGTGCTTTGCGCTGAGTCTGCGGTCCTCGGTAAGGGGAGTAGGTACCTCGGCACCCTTGAACAGCACCTTCCAGACGTCCTTGTGTGTTGTGTTGAAGAGCTCTCGCAGCGTCTGGTGCTCGGCCGGGTCGAACTCCCACAAATTGAATGCCCGTCTTTGACACGGGAGGATCCGGCGGAAGAGCATGACTTGGACCACGTTGACAAGCTTCATTTTCTTGCTCATCATGTTTTTGACGCAGGTCTGGAGTCCGGTCAGCTCTACCGAGGAACCCCAGGATAGGTGTCGGTGTCAAAACCAGCGGATCTCGGGTAGGGGGTCCCGAACTGTGCGTCTAAGGCGGATGGTAATAGGAGGCAGGGAACACGATGTTTTACCCAGGTTCGGGCCCTCTTGATGGAGGTAAAACCCTACGTCCTGCTTGATTTATTCTTGATAATATGAGTAGCACAAGAGTTGATCTACCACGAGATCAGAGAGGCTAAACCCTAAAAGCTAGCCTATGGTACGATTGTATGTTGTCCTACGGACTAAAACCCTCCGGTTTATATAGACATCGGACGGGGCTAGGGTTACACAAGGTCGGTTACAAAGGAGAAGATATCCATATCCGTATTGCCTAGCTTGCATTCCACGCCAAGTAGAGTCCCATCCGGACACAGGATGAAGTCTTCAATCTTGTTTCTTCATAGTACAACAGTCCGGGCAAAGGATATAGTCCGGCTGTCCGGAGACCCCCTAATCCAGGACTCCCTCAGTAGCCCCTGAACCAGGCTTCAATGACGATGAGTCCGGCGTGCAGTGTTGTCTTCGGCATTGCAAGGCGGGTTCCTCCTCCAAACACACTACGGAAGAATTTGAATACAAGGATAGTGTCCGACCCTGCAAAATAAGTTCCACATACCACCGTAGAGAGAACAATATTTCCACAAATCTAATCTGCTGACACGTTTTGGCTACATACATCATGCCATGGCCTGGTAATTATTCAAACCATTTTCCTTTAACCAGCCCCACACATAGCGCGAGGAGGTTTCTTGACACGTCTTGTCAAAGTAGAGATCGTGTCCCCCTTATTACGGGATTCTCATCAATACGCGCGTGGGTAACCCAACCGCGCCATCAATTACGGCGCTTGGGGGATAAGCGAGTTTTATCAGGCAAGTGGGGGCGCACAATTTAGTCCGCTCTTATAAAGGGATAAGATCTCACCTTTTCCTACCCACACCTTCTTCCTCCTTACTCATCCATTCTCGCGCACTCAAGCTCCAGCGCCCAAGTCCGCATCCTCCTCCTCAACTCTCTCCGAAACATGTCCGGAGCGGGAGGCAAGTGGATGGCCTCCTCCGTCATGGAGGGGCACATCAAAAAGCTACGTGGAGCCGGATACTTAGCCGCGGATATCGCGCACCGGCTGCCAGCCGCGGGGCAGGTCATCCCTACCTCAGAACCTCACGAGAGGGTGGTCTTCCTCCCCCACTTCGTCCGCGGACTGGGGTTTCCCCTCCATCCATTAGTCCGCAGCCTCATGTTCTACTATGGGCTGGATTTTCATGATCTAGCCCCAAATTTCATCCTCAACATCTCGGCGTTCATCGTCGTGTGCGAGGCTTTCCTCTGTGTCCGGCCCCACTTCGGCCTGTGGCTGAAGACCTTCAATATCAAGCCGAAGGTTGTAGGCGGCCAACAAGTGGAATGCGGCGGAGCCATGGTGGGAAAAATGCCCAATGTTGCATGGCTCGAGGGCTCCTTCGTGGAGACCGTAAAGGGGTGGCAATCGGGGTGGTTCTATATCACCGAGCCACGCGACACTAACTGGGTGGCGGCGCCCGAGTTTCGATCCGGAATCCCCGCACGACTCACTTCCTGGAAGGAGAAGGGCCTGTCCTGGGGTTCATCGGTGGAGCTGGACGGACTCCAGAAGTGTATCCGCAATATGACAAGCAAGAAGCTCAAGCTTGTCAACATAGTCCAAGTCATGCTCATCCGCCGGATCCTCCCGTGCCAACAATGGGATTTTAACTTATGGGAGTTCGACCCGGCCCAGCACCATACTCTGAGCGAGCTCTTCAACATGACGCACAAAGATGTCGGGAGGGTGTTGTTCAAGGGCGCCGAGGTCCCTCCCTCTCTCACCGTGGACTGCGGGCTAAGCGCGAAGCGCCCTGCGAATCCGGTAAGTTCTGTACATCTGGTAGGATATTTACTTCCCATAGCTTGACTACGTGCGGGTCTGAGCTCCCTTGCCTTTGACAGGATTGGGTGGAGGCATCGAAGCACATCGACTGTCCGGCCCATCTGCCCGAAGACACTGCGGACGCTCTCCTGACGGAGATGCTGACTCCGGCTCCTTATAAGGTGCCGGAGAAGACCAAGAAGAAGGCCAAGGGAACCAGAAAGAGTTCCCGGCGCCAGGTGGTATCAGACTCATCGTCTGATAACTCCGCGACGCACTCCTCCCATGAGGACAAGGAGGAAGATGAAGATGCTCCCCCTCCAACCGGGGGAGACAAGAAAAGGAAGGCCGCCCCAACCGGGGAGGCCGAAGGGTCCAAGAAAGGAAGGACTCTCCTTTCGGACTGCTCCACCACCGCCGCCGAAGGCGAAGACGAGTGGCTGCTCAGGGCCAAGCCCCTGGCGAAGTCGTAAGTACTCGGATACCAGAGTAACTCATAGCATACCGTAGTCGCACTGCTTCTCCTAACGCTGAATATAATTATGCAGACCACCCCAAGCCCGTATCGACGTATCCTCGTCGGATGGCTCCTTGGATTCGTCGGATATGGATAGCAATCCACTTCCGACCGCCTCCTCCCCTTGCCCTACGGACAATGCCGAGGTATTGTCTCAAGGGGCACCGAGCCGGGGAGAGACAGTCCCGGAGGCGCCTCAAGGTGACCTTCCGGACTCCAGGAGCAAAGGGAGCAAGGCTCCCGGGGGCTCCAAGTTCGGCACTCAGCCGGACACCGCGCCGGAACCTCCAGTGGTTCCGGACTCAGGCAGGCGGCCCCCTTCCAAAAGGGGTAAGACACCCATGCCAGTGACCTCTGTCCATCCAGAGGCACCGGACAACCTGCTGGGAGCGCTTCGCGGCGCTTCCATCAACGAAGAGCACCGCACTATTATGAGTGCGGTGATCAAGAAAGTTCAGTCCACCAAGAGCGGACTGACTGAAGCCTGTGCCAGCCTTCTAATAGGCTTTGAGGTAAGTGTTTTAAAATATAGGAAAAATATTACCGCATAGACAGTAGCCCCTGATGCTCTGTTTGGTGTTCACAAAGAAAAGCCGAATAGAGGATCAAATAATCTCTCTAGGAGTCTAATATAAGGATGTCTATATGCGTATGCAGGCTTCGCTGCTAGCCTCTGCCGTGCAGACTGCGGAGGTTGCCGCATTGAAGCAGGACCTTGAGGGGTCCGAGAAAGAGCTCGACCTTGTCAAGAGGAAGCTCGAAGAGAACAAAGGTAAGTAATACCTTATCTATGGATATATATATATAAAAGATTCGATTGCAAAATGACAGGATCATCATGAATTTGCTAGGGGCCATGACTGAGGTGGTGACCCTAAAGCAAGCGCTGTCCGAGGCCAAAGATAAAGCGGCTAAGGAGCGTGCCGAGCGGGAAAAGCAAGAGGCACGGGTGGCCGAGGTGTAGCAAGAGCTCCAAGCTCTCATTGCGAAGCACGAGGCGTTGGAGCGTGACTCGAGGACCCGAGAGTCCGAGCTTGCCGTGGCCCTCGAGAGCGCGAAGAACGCTAAGGCTGAAGCCCAAAAAGCCCTCCAGGAGATTGAGGCAATGAGGAAGATAGCGGCGGGTAAGCCATTCAATATGCAAAGCAAGCATGTGCAAGTGAATTACTTGTTACTTACCCGAGTCCGGAGCTATCCAAGAGCATTCGCAGATTTGCCCCGCAGCGTGTCGGATGCCGCACAGTTTTACCAGGCCGAGGGGGGAAGCTCCTCGGAGAAGTTGTTCTCGTCTTAGTATACTGAGACCAAACACCCGATTCCTATGAGTGACCTGCTGAAGCAACTGGTCGAGCTGCACAAGGCGGCTGAACAGGCCATGAAGGCCTTCATAGTCCGGATGTGGCCTGACGACGCCCTTCCCAACAGCTACTTCGCCCTGGTGAGGCGGCTTGTGGATGCCTGTCCACGGCTGGAAGTCATCAAGCGGTCCGTCTGCATCGAAGGTGCACGCCGGGCTTTCGCCCGTGCGAAGGTGCACTGGGCCAAGATGGATGCCGTGAAGCTGGTGAAGGAGGGGCCGCCGCAGGGCAAGGAGCATCGCCACCCCGAGATGTACTATGAGGGTGTCCTGAAGGGTGCCCATCTTGTAGCGGACGAGTATGCGAAAGATGTAATATTTTAATGAATTTGCTCGTGTGATCCTGTATGATGAAAACTTGTTCATATGCGCTATGCAACGCTTTTTGGAATTTAATATATTACCTTCTGTTCGGCTGTTTATAAAATCTGAGAGATGGCTAGTCGTCGGCTTCTGCCCCCATGCCACGAGTGCTGGGGTGTTCGGGATAAACCTGAGCACTCTTGTTCCCATTTTGGGTCCTTCGAGGGAGGTGCTCAGCACAACGAACAAGGCAATCGGACTATAATGCTTTATCACTCTCACTTAGCCATAGAATTCTATAATTTTAAATTTCTGCGAAGCCCCTAGTATTCGGAAGGCCGAATTCGGGGCACTATACACTCCTTAAGCCGGATAGAGCCGACTCCTCGCTCTAAGCGGCATAAGTCTTTAAGGACTCGAAACCTCTCGAACAGCGACCAGTCTCTCGCCTTATCATGATAGTCAGTTTTAGTTTTCTCTACTAAGGTGCTTAACCCAGCAGAACCGGGGCACAATCGCAGTAGTTCTCCCAGTGCTACCTTAGCCGATATAGCGGAACGTAAGGTACCAAAACATGGGAGCCGGGCAAACCCAACTATTTACCCAAGACATGATTCAAAGCTGATGCATATAATGCTATAAGTTCGGGGTGCCGCACTGTCGAAAGTGTTCGGACTTCTCACGCCGTATTATGGGTTATGCTTAAGCCCCTAGCGTATTGGCCGTACCAGAGTGTACAGGTGTTGGATGTCATGAATGAACATATATGTATATAAAAAAGAAGAATGCAATAATAGTCTTAGTGCTATGCATTGTTTATTCAAAAAGGTGTGCTAAAGCAACATGATACAAGTAGTGCGATAAGCAAAAAGTGGGACTATCTGACATGTCCCCTCCAAGGTCAAGCTAAAGAATGGTGTTAAAGCAAGTATTTCACTCGTTATTGTAATCCACCTGGGAGTTTCGTGGTGCGACGTAGCTTTCTGCCTCCCGTGTTGCTGCATCATGTGTCTGGTAATCATGCTGCCGGACAGGGTTTCCAGAGATTAAACTCCTGAAAGAGAAAAATAACAAAGCGGGAAGCCCTTAGTGCGGTTGAGCCGCGTCTTGGGGTGTGCCGTAATTGTGCCCCCCTCCCCTCATGTGCCCATGGTATTTCCAATGTGTAGTTATGTACGCGGGGCACGGATTTAGCCGTTTGGCTGGGACTGGGGTGGGGGCCGCATTGCTATGCGAGCTCAGAACGTGCTAGGCGGTCTTGTTACCGATTACTCCGGGCGCGCTTGAAGGTGTCCGGGTCTTGAATCGCCGAACTGGTGGATTGCTTTAAGAGGCTGCTTTGCGCTTCTGCTGCGAGGGCCGTAGTGTGCTCCTCCATGCGGAGAGAGCGCTCTGTGTTTCTGTTAACTGTGATGACCCCCCGAGGTCCTGGCATCTTGAGCTTGAGGTATGCATAATGCGGTACCGCATTGAATCTCGCAAATGCGGTTCGCCCGAGCAGTGCATGATAGCCACTACGGAACGTGACTATATCGAAGATTAAGTCTTCGCTTCAGCAGTTATCCGGGGATCCGAAGACCACTTCCAGTGTGATTGAGCCTGTGCAATGGGCCTCTACACCTGGTATGACGCCTTTAAAGGTCGTTTTAGTGCGTTTGATCCTTGAGGGGTCTATACCCATTTTGCGCACTGTGTCCTGGTAAAGCAGGTTCAGGCTGCTGCCGCCATCCATAAGGACTCAAGTGAGGTGAAATCCGTCAATGATTGGGTCTAGGACTAGTGCGGTGAATCCGCCATGACGGATACTAGTGGGGTGGTCCCTACGATCGAAGGTGATCGGACAAGAAGACCATGGGTTGAACTTTGGGGCGACTGGCTCCAACGCATATACGTCCCTTAGCGCACACTTCCGCTCCCTCTTGGGGATGTGGGTTGCGTATATCATGTTCACCGTCCGCACTTGTGGGGGGAACCTCTTTTGTCCTCCGGTGTTCGGCTACCGGGGCTCCTCCTCGTCATCGCTATGTGACCCCTTATCTTTGTTCTCGGCATTTAACTTGCCGGCCTGCTTGAACACCCAACAATCCCTGTTGGTGTGGTTGGCTGGCTTGTCGGGGGTGCCGTGTATTTGACACGAGCGATCGAGTATACGGTCCAAACTGGATGGGCCTGGTGTGCTTCTTTTGAATGGCTTTTTCCGCTGACCGGGTTTGGAACCTTTGAATCCGGCATTGACTGCCGTATCCTCGGTATTGTTGCTGTTAATGCGGCGCTTATGTTTGTTGTGACGTGACCTGTCATTGCCGTCCTTAGTATCCAAAGTACCATGGTTCTTTGATATGTTATTGCTGCGAGCCAGCCAGCTGTCCTCTCCCGCGCCAAAGCGGGTCATGGGCGTTGTGAGGGCTGCCATAGATTTCGGCTTTTCCTGGCCGAGGTGTCGGGAAAGCCATTCGTCGCGGATGTTGTGTTTTAAAGCTACTAGGGCCTCCGCATCCGAACAGTCGACAATTTGATTTTTCTTTGTTAGGAACCGTGTCCAGAACTTCCTGGACAATTCATCTGGCTGCTGAATTATGTGGCTCAAGTCATCGGCATCCGGCGGTCGCACATAAGTGCCCTGGAAGTTGTTGAGGAATCCGGCTTCCAGGTCTTCCCAACATCCAATGGAATCTGCTGGCAAGCTGTTGAGCCAATGTTGAGCTGGTCCTTTGAGTTTGAGTGGGAGGTATTTGATGGCGTGTAGATCATCACCGCGGGCCATGTGAATGTGCAGGAGGAAATCCTCGATCCATACCGCAGGATCTGTTGTGCCGTCGTATGATTCTATATTTACGGGTTCGAAACCCTCTGGGATTTGATGATCCATTACTTCGTCTGTGAAGCATAGGGGGTGTGCGGCACCTCTGTACTGGGCTATATCGCGACGCAGCTCAAATCAGTCTTGTCCGCTATGTTCGGCCAGGCCGGTTTTACTTTTACTGTGTCCGGTGTGACGGTTATCATCTCGCATAGTGGCGCGCCCTCTTGATCCGTAGATCGATCTTGCATGTTTTGCTTTGTCCTCCAATACGTCTCGCAGGTATGGCGTATTTCCCCATGCCTTTTTATTTGAATGGCGTCAGGGTGCGGGCTGAGCTTTTGGCTGGAATGCCTCTTTGTCGCGGCCACGAGGTGGCCGATCAGCCGCGTCATACGCTGGGGATGTAGGTTTTGGTGCTTCCTCCTCCAGTCGGGGTAGCAACCTGCACTTTGGGTAACTCTTGGAGGGGCGTTCGAGTTTATATTCCTCGGCCGCAAGGACTTCAGTCCATCTGTCAGCTAGCAAATCTTGATCAGCTTGAAGTTGCTGCTATTTTTTCTTAAGGCTATTTGTCGTGGCTATAAGCCGGCGCTTGAAGTGCTCTTGTTCGACTGGATCCTCGGGCGCGACGAATTCGTCATCGTCGAGGCTTGCCTCGTCTTCGGAGGGAGGCATGTAATTATCATCCTCCGCCTCTCCATCTGCTGCTCTCTCGGGAGGGCTGGCTTCTCCATCCTCCTGCCCTAAATCTTGCTGGAGGGGATTATTGTCGTCTTCGGCACAGTCCGGCGTGGTATTATCTCCTGTGCCGGTGTCACCACTTTTTCTTTGGTGAGACTTAAAGCGGCGCCGCTGACGTCGGTGTTTGGGTTGCTTCTTGGAGGGGTCATCCTCTGCTGTCTCATCGCCATTGCCTTCTTTGGGTGCGTCCACCATATATATATATATCATATGATGAGGTGGTTGTCCAGTGCCCTGTGGGCAGTGGTTCCTCTTCGCCTCCCGCATCGTCGTCCATACCGTCGATGTCTTCGGAGTCGAAGTCGAGCATGTCGGTTAAATCATCGACAGTGGCTACTAAGTGGGTGGTGGGTGGGCAGCGAATTTCTTCGTCATCCACATCCCAATCCTGCCGGACATAGTTCGGCCAGGACTCTCCTGACAAGGAGAGAGACCTTAGTGAATTCAGTATGTCACCGTAGGGCGAGTGCTGAAAAATATCCGCGGAGGTAAACTCCATGATCGGCGCCCAATCGGATTCGATAGGCACGGGCGCAGACGGTTCGGAGTCCGTGGCTAGAGAAGGATCCAGCAATTTGGCAACACGGCTCTCATGAAGGGTAAGGTCGATATTCGGCTCGATTGCCGCTGAGGGTACGGCCTCCATGGTGGGGTCTATCCACCCGTCCATGGATGGCGCGATTGGCTCCGAATTGAGGGTCGGAGCAGTTGCCGGTGCGATCTCCTGAACACTGTCTGATGATAGAGCTAAATCATACTCATCGTGACTGTGTGGCGCACAAGGCAGGGGCTCGAATCCGTCGAAGATCAAGTCTCCGCGGATATCGGCCGTGTAGTTTAAGTTTCCAAAGCTGACCTGGTGGCCAGGGGCGTAACTCTCGATCTGCTCCAGATGGCCAGGCGAGTTGGCCCGCAGTGCGAAGCCGCCGAACACAAAGATCTGTCCGGGGAGAAAAGTCTCACCCTGGACTGCATCGCTATCGATGATCATAGGAGCCATCAAGCCTAACGCCGACGACACAGGGGAACTCTCAATGAAAGCACCAATGTCGGAGTCAAAGCCAGCGGATCTCGGGTAGGGGGTCCCGAACTGTGTGTCTAAGGTGGATGGTAATAGGAGGCAGGGAACACGATGTTTTACCCAGGTTTGGGACCTCTTGATGGAGGTAAAACCCTACGTCCTGCTTGATTTATTCTTGATAATATGAGTAGTGCAAGAGTTGATCTACCACGAGATCGGAGAGGCTAAACCCTAAAGGTTAGCCTATGGTATGATTGTATGTTGTCCTACGTACTAAAACCCTCTGGTTTATATAGACACCGGAGGGGGCTAGGGTTACACAAGGTCGGTTACAAAGGAGAAGATATCCATATCCGTATTGCCTAGATTGCCTTCCACGCCAAGTAGAGTCCCATCCGGACACGGGACAAAGTCTTCAATCTTGTTTCTTCATAGTCCAACAGTCCGGCCAAAGGATATAGTCCGGCTTTCCGAAGACCCCCTAATCCAGGACTCCCTCAATAGGCCCTTCTCTTTCCAGGAGGTGAGCCGCATGGGGATTCCGCATCGAAATTCGGGGGCCGCCACCCAGTTGGTGTTGCGTGGCTCGGTGATGTAGAACAACCTCGATTGCCACCCCTTTACGGTCTCCACATAGGAGCCTTCGAGCCAGGTGATGTTGGGCATTTTGCCCACCATGGCGCCTCCGCACTCTGCTTGCTAGCCGACCACCACCTTCGGTTTAACACTGAAGGTCTTCATCCACTGGACGAAGAGGGGCTTGATGCGGAGGAAGGCCTCGCACACGACAATAAACACCGAGATGTTGAGGATGAAGTTGGGGGCTAGATCGTGAAAGTCCAACCCGTAGTAGAACATGAGCCCGCGGACAAACGGGTGGAGGGGAAATCCCAGTCCACGGACGAAGTGGGAAAGAAATACCACCCTCTCATGAGGTTCTGGAGTAGGGACGATCTGCCACGCATCTGGCAGCCAGTGTGCGATATCCGCAGCCAGATATCTGGCTCCCCGTAGCTTTGTGGTGTCCTCCTCCATAACAGAGGAGACCATCCACTTGCCTCCCGCTCCGGACATGCTTGGAGTGGTTTGAGGAGAAAATGCGAAATTGGGTGCTGGAGCTCGAGTGCGCAAGAATGGATGAGCAAGGAGGAGAAGGTGTAGGTGAAAAAGATGAATCCTTGTACCTTTATAAGGGCGGAAGAAACTATGCGCCTCCCCACCTGCCTGGTAAAACTCGCTTATCCCCCAAGCGTCGTAATTGATGGCGCGGTTGGGTTACCCACATCTGTATTGATGAGAATCTCGTGATTAGGGGACACGATCTCTGCTTCGACAAGACGTGCCAAGAAAACCACCTCACAATATGTGAAGTGGCTGGTTGAGAAAAATGGTTCGACTAATATCCGGGCCGTGGTGTGATGTCATGCTGCAGAATGTGTCAGCAGATTAGATTTGTGAAAATATTATTCTCTCTATGGTGGTATGTGGAATTTCTTTTGCAGAGCCGGACACTATCCTTGTGTTCAGAATCTTCTACGGAATATTCGGAGGAGGAACCCGCCTTGAAATGCCGAAGACAATCTGCGCGCCGGACTGATCATCATTGAAGCCTAGTTCAGGGGCTACTGAGGGAGTCCTGGATTAGGGGGTCCTCGGACAGCTGGACTATATACTTTAGCCGGGCTGTTGGACTATGAAGATACAAGATTGAAGACTTTGTCCCGTGTCCGGATGGGACTCTCCTTGGTGTGGAAGGCAAGCTTAGCAATACGGATATGTAGATCTCCTCCCTTGTAACCGACTCTGTGTAACCCTAGCCCCCTCCGGTGTCTATATAAACCGGAGGGTTTAGTCCGTAGGACAACAACAATCATACCATAGGCTAGCTTCTAGGGTTTAGCCTCTACGATCTCGTGGTAGATCAACTCTTGAAATACTCATATCATCAAGATCAATCAAGCAGGAAGTAGAGTATTACCTCCATCGAGAGGGCCCGAACCTGGGTAAACATCGTGTCCCCCGCCTCCTATTACCATCTGTCTTAGACGCACAGTTCGGGACCCCCTACTCGAGATCCGCCGGTTTTGACACCGACACAACTTATCAAAGCGTATATTCCAACTCCGAGATGCTTGCACCAGTCCATAGATGGATCGCTGGAGCTTGCACATTTTGTTAGCATCTTTAGGATCGACAAAACCATCTGGTTGGATCATACACAACTCTTCTTTAAGAAATCCATTAAGGAATGTAGTTTTGACATCCATTTGCCAGATTTCATAAAATGTGGCAATTTGCTAACATGATTCGGACAGACTTAAGCATTGCTACGAGTGAGAAAATCTCATCGTAGTCAACACCTTGAACTTTTTCAAAACCTTTTTCAACAAGTCTAGCTTTGTAGATAGTAACACTACTATCAGCGTCTGTCTTCCTCTTGAAGATCCATTTATTCTTTATGGCTTGCCGATCATCGGGCAAGTCAACCAAAGTCCATACTTTGTTCTCATATATGGATCCCATCTCAGATTTCATGGCCTCAAGCCATTTTGCGGAATCTGGGCTCATCATTGCTTCCTCATAGTTCATAGGTTCGTCATGGTCAAGTAACATGAACTCTAGAATAGGATTACCATACCACTCTGGTGCGGACCTTACTCTGGCTGACCTACAAGGTTCAGTAGTAACTTGATCTGATGTTTCATGATCATCATCATTAACTTCATTACTAATCGGTGTAGGCATCATTGGAACTGATTTCTGTGATGAACTACTTTCCAATTCGGGAGAAGGTACAATTACCTTATCAAGTTCTACTTTCCTCCCACTCACTTCTTTCAAGAGAAACTCCTTCTCTAGAAAGGATCCATTCTTAGCAACAAAGATTTTGCCTTCAGATCTGTGATAGAAGGTGTATCCAACATTTTGGGTATCCTATGAAGATGCACTTCTCCGATTTGGGTTCAAGCTTATCATGTTGAAACTTTTTCACATAAGCATCGCAACTCCAAACTTTAAGAAATGACAGCTTAGGTTTCTTGCTAAACCACAGTTCATACGGTGTCGTCTCAACGGATTTAGATGGTGCCCTTTTTTAACGTGAATGCAGCTGTCTCTAATGCATAACCCCAAAACGATAGTTGTAAATCGGTAAGAGACATCATAGATTGCACCATATCTAATAAAGTATGGTTATGATGTTCGGACACACCATTACGACGTGGTGTTCCGGGTGGCATGAGTTTGTGAAACTATTCCACATTGTTTTAATTGAAGGCCAAACTCGTAACTCAAACATTCATCTCCACGATCAAATCGCAGAAAACTTTATTTTCTTGTTACGATGATTTTCCACTTCACTCTAAAAATCTTTGAACTTTTCAAATGTTTCATACATGTTTCATCAAGTAGATATACCCATATCTGCTCAAATCATCTGTGAAGGTGAGAAAATAACGATACCCGCCACGAGCCTCAATACTCATCGGATCGCATACATCAGTATGTATTATATCCAATAAGTCAGTTGCTCGCTCCATTGTTCCGGAGAATGGAGTCTTAGTCATTTGCCCATAAGGCATGGTTCGCAAGCATCAAGTGATTCATAACCAAGTGATTCCAAAATTCCATCAGCATGGAGTTTCTTCATGCGCTTTACACCAATATGACCTAAACGGCAGTGCCACAAATAAGTTGCACTATCATTATTAACTTTGCATCTTTTTGCGCCATTATTATGAATATGGGTATCACTACGATCAAGATCCAACAAACCATTTTCATTGGGTGTATGACCATAGAAGGTTTTATTCAAGTAAACAGAACAACAATTATTCTTTAACTTAAATGAATAACCGTATTGCAATAAACATGATCAAATCATATTCATGCTCAACGCAAACACCAAATAACACTTATTTAGGTTCAACACTAATCTCGAAAGTATAGGGAGTGTGCAATGATGATCATATCAATCTTGGAACCACTTCCAACACACATCGTCACTTCACCCTTAACTAGTCTCTGTTTATTTTGCAACTCGCGTTGTTGGGGATATTACTACTGGGCGTAACCCGACAAGGAGAGGCCGGGTTAACTTCATCAGTAGTTATCATATCTGAAGCCCATGAAGAGGGACGAAGACGCTTCAAGAAGGCCCCAGGCCCAAAGCCGGTTTAAGGCCTGTAGACATAAACCGGCATTGACAATGTAACTTGTACTGTAAGGTAGAAAGAGAAGATACCGGTTCGGACACATTTATGAGCTGGCCTCGGGACTCTGTAAACCGACGGACGTCAACCCATGTATATAAGGGGATGACCCGGCGGTGGTTCAGGAGAACAGATGACAACTCGAGACTCGGACAAAGCGTATCCGCTCCCTGGTCATTGAAACCCCATCAATTCCATCACAACTAGATGTAGGCTTTTACCTTCATCGTAAGGGGCCGAACTAGTATAAAACTCTCTTGCGTCCCTTGTCCGCTTTAAACCCCTTTAAGTTAACCCGTTGCGATGGCTCCACGACTAAGTCCTTTCATGAGGACATCTGCCATGACAAAAGCACGACACTTGGCGCCCATCGTGGGGCTATCGCACGATGGTTTCAGTTCTTGGAGGGCAACTTCGAAGGACTCAAGGGTTATGCTGTGGGCCGGATGACCAAGAGTCGTCACGGCAAGCTCTACATCGATGATGCAGGCTGGGGCTCCGAGGCCGGCTCAATCGAGTATGGGTACCGGGTCCCCTTTGGTGGCATACACGTTTTCATCGGCAAAATCGGCGAACCGGGCCCTGAGCCGGACATCTGCACCGACCTCGTCGAAACGGCTCAGCGTGCGAGATCTGCCCGAGTCAAGCCTGTCAGGAAGTGTGCTTTCGTGGGAGTCTTCCATGGAGGAGAATACGAGGACAGATCAGAATCTGGTGATGACACTGTCGTTTATTCCGGCGACGAGTCATGGACCGGAGAGACCGAGTCGTTATATCAGCTACAAGATGGCCTGATTGGGGGATGTTCCGATGGCGACAGTATTCCAGACCCCTCTGTTCTGCCAAACCGGGTTGCAATCTTCATGGCCGGTACGCAGCCGGCGCTCCACTCTTCGACTGCAGTAGCGATGAATTCCGGATCAGCAGCGGCGACGGCAGCCGGGGCAGGAGGCCCTGTGCGACCGCCGGCTCAGGTTTTATCTAATTTATTTGATGTGTTGGCAACGCTGATGGCGGAGGCTAACCCGGCGGATCAAGATGCACACAATGCGGAAATCGCGAAGGTAAAGGATCAGATTACTCAGGCCAAAGCCGACTTGGCAGCTAAAGATACCAGGATGGCCGCGGAACGGGCCACTCTAGATGCACAGGCTTACCGGCTTATGCTAGATCAGAATGTGTCGCACGAAGTCCTAAAAAGGAGACACCGATCTCGCCTGCCTCCGGTTTATGACGCTAGGAACCTCTTTAATACCCTAGGGGCGGGGGCCAGTAATCCGTCGGTGGCAAACCGGGCGGAGGCGCCCGGAGCAGGGGGGCCGGTTCAACCCCGTATGACAGATCTGCCTCGTCAGAACAACATTATGACGCAGCCAGATATCTGGTTTATATAAACATCGGAGGAGGCTAGGGTTACACAAGGTCGGTTACAAAGGAGAAGATATCCATATCCATATTGCCTAGCTTGCCTTCCACGCCAAGTAGAGTCCCATCCGGACACAGGACGAAGTCTTCAATCTTGTTTCTTCATAGTCCAACAGTCCGGCCAAAGGATATAGTCCGGCTATCCGAAGACCCCCTAATCCAGGACTCCCTCAATAGGCCCTTCTCTTTCCAGGAGGTGAGCCGCATGGGGATTCCGGATCGAAATTCGGGGGCCGCCACCTAGTTGGTGTTGTGCGGCTCGGTGATGTAGAACCACCTCGATTGCCACCCCTTTACGGTCTCCACATAGGAGCCTTCGAGCCAGGTGATGTTGGGCATTTTGCCCACCATGGCGCCTCCGCACTCCGCTTGCTGGCCGACCACCACCTTCGGTTTAACGCTGAAGGTCTTCATCCACAGGCCGAAGTGGGGCTTGATGCGGAGGAAGGCCTCGCACACGATGATAAACATCGAAATGTTGAGGATGAAGTTGGGGGCCAGATCGTGAAAGTCCAACCTGTAGTAGAAGATGAGCCCGCGGACAAACGGGTGGAGGGGAAATCCCAGTCCACGGACGAAGTGGGAAAGAAATACCACCCTCTGATGAGGTTCTGGAGTAGGGACGATCTGCCACGCATCTGGCAGCCGGTGTGCGATATCCGCAGCCAGATATCTGGCTCCCCGTAGCTTTGTGATGTCCTCCATAATGGAGGAGACCATCCACTTGCCTCCCGCTCTGGACATGCTTGGAGTGGTTTGAGGAGAAAATGCGAACTTGGGTGCTGGAGCTCGAGTGCGCAAGAATGGATGAGCAAGGAGGAGAAGGTGTAGGTGAAAAAGATGAATCCTTGTCCCTTTATAAGGGCGAAAGAAACTATGCGCCTCCCCACCTGCCTGGTAAAACTCGCTTATCCCCCAACCGCCGTAATTGATGGTGCGGTTGGGTTACCCACACCTGTATTGATGAGAATCTCGTGATTAGGGGACACGATCTCTGCTTCGACAAGACGTGCCAAGAAAACCGCCTCACAATATGTGCAGTGGCTGGTTGAGAAAAATGGTTCGAATAATGACCGGGCCGTGGTGTGATGTCATGCTGTGGAATGTGTCAGCAGATTAGATTTGTGAAAATATTATTCTCTCTATGGTGGTATGTGGAATTTCTTTTGCAGAGCCGGACACTATCCTTGTGTTCAAAATCTTCTACGGAATATTCGGAGGAGGAACCCGCCTTGCAATGCCGAAGACAATCTGCGCGCCGGACTGATCGTCATTGAAGCCTGATTCAGGGGCTACTGAGGGAGTCCTGGATTAGGGGGTCCTCGGACAGCTGGACTATATACTTTAGCCGGGCTGTTGGACTATGAAGATACAAGATTGAAGACTTTTTCCCGTGTCCGGATGGGACTCTCCTTGGTGTGGAAGGAAAGCTTGGCAATACGGATATGTAGATCTCCTCCCTTGTAACCGACTCTGTGTAACCCTAGCCCCCCTCCAGTGTCTATATAAACCGGAGGGTTTAGTCCGTATGACAACAACAATCATACCATAGGCTAGCTTCTAGGGTTTAGCCTCTACGATCTCGTGGTAGATCAACTCTTGAAATACTCATATCATCAAGATCAATCAAGCAGGAAGTAGAGTATTACCTCCATCGAGAGGGCCCGAACCTGGGTAAACATCGTGTCCCCCGCCTCCTATTACCATCTGTCTTAGACGCACAGTTCGGGACCCCCTACTCGAGATCCGCCGGTTTTGACACCGACACAACTTATCAAAGCGTATATTCCAACTCCGAGATGCTTGCACCAGTCCATAGATGGATCGCTGGAGCTTGCACATTTTGTTAGCATCTTTAGGATCGACAAAACCATCTGGTTGGATCATATACAATCCTTCTTTAAGAAATCCATTAAGGAATGTAGTTTTGACATCCATTTGCCAGATTTCATAAAATGTGGGAATTTGCTAACATGATTCGGACAGACTTAAGCATTGCTACGAGTGAGAAAAACTCATCGTAGTCAACACCTTGAACTTTGTCAAAACCTTTTTCAACAAGTCTAGCTTTGTAGATAGTAACACTACTATCAGCGTCTGTCTTCCTCTTGAAGATCCATTTATTCTTTATGGCTTGCCGATCATCGGGCCAGTCAACCAAAGTCCATACTTTGTTCTCATATATGGATCCCATCTCAGATTTCATGGCCTCAAGCCATTTTGCGGAATCTGGGCTCATCATTGCTTCCTCATAGTTCGTAGGTTCGTCATGGTCAAGTAACATGAACTCTAGAATAGGATTACCGTACCAATCTGGTGCGGACCTTACTCTGGCTGACCTACAAGGTTCAGTAGTAACTTGATCTGATGTTTCATGATCATCATCATTAACTTCCTTACTAATCGGTGTAGGCATCATTGGGAAGTGATTTCTGTGATGAACTACTTTCCAATTCGGGAGAAGGTACAATTACGTTATCAAGTTCTACTTTCCTCCCACTCACTTCTTTCAAGAGAAACTCCTTCTCTAGAAAGGATCCATTCTTAGCAACAAAGATTTTGCCTTCGGATCTGTGATAGAAGGTGTACCCAACATTTTGGGTATCCTATGAAGACGCACTTCTCCGATTTGGGTTCAAGCTTATCATGTTGAAACTTTTTCACAGAAGCATCGCAACTCCAAACTTTAAGAAACGACAGCTTAGGTTTCTTGGTAAACCATAGTTCATACGGTGTCGTCTCAATGGATTTAGATGGTGCCCTTTTATAACGTGAATGCAGCTGTCTCTAATGCATAACCCCAAAACGATAGTTGTAAATCGGTAAGAGACATCATAGATTGCACCATATCTAATAAAGTATGGTTATGATGTTCGGACACACCATTACGATGTGGTGTTCCGGGTGGCATGAGTTTGTGAAACTATTCCACATTGTTTTAATTAAAGGCCAAACTCGTAACTCAAAATCGCAGAAAACTTTATTTTCTTGTTATGATGATTTTCCACTTCACTCTGAAAATCTTTGAACTCTTCAAATGTTTCATACATGTTTCATCAAGTAGATATACCCATATCTGCTCAAATCATCTGTGAAGGTGAGAAAATAACGATACCCGCCGCGAGCCTCAATACTCATCGGATCGCATACATCAGTTATGACCAAGAGTCGTCGCGGCAAGCTCTACATCAATGATGCAGGCTGGGGCTCCAAGGCCGGCTCAATCGAGTACGGGTACCGGGTCCCCTTTGGTGGCATACACGTTTTCATCGGCAAAATCGGCGAACCGGGCCCTGAGTCGGACATCTGCACCGACCTCGTCGAAACGGCTCAGCGTGCGAGATCTGCCTGGGTCAAGCCTGTCAGGAAGCGTGCTTTCGTGGGAGTCATCCATGGAGGAGAATACGAGGATAGATCGGAATCTGGTGATGACACCATCGTTTATTCCGGCGACAAGTCATCGACCGGAGAGACCGAGTCGTTATATCAGCTACAAGATGGCCTGATTGGGGGCTGTTCCGATGGCGACAGTATTCTGGACCCCTCTGATCTGCCAAACCGGGTTGCAATCTTCATGGCCAGTACGCAGCCGGCGCTCCACTCTTCGACTGCAACAGCGATGAATTCCGGATCAGCAGCGGCGATGGTAGCCGGGGCAGGAGGCCCTGTGTGACCGTCGGCTCAGGTTTTATCTGATTTATTTGATGCGTTGGCAACGCTGATGGCGGAGGCTAACCCGACGGATCAGGATGCACACAATGCGGAAATCGCAAAGGTGAAGGATCAGATTACTCAGGCAAAAGCCGACTTGGCAGCTGAAGATACCAGGATGGCCGCGGAACGGGCCGCTTTGGATGCACAGGCTTACCGGGTTATGCTGGATCAGAATGTGTCGCACAAAGTCCTAAAAAGGAGACACCGATCTCGCCTGCCTCCGGTTTATGACGCTAGGAACCTCTTTAATACCCTAGGGGCGGGGGCCATTAATCCGTCGGTAGCAAACTGGGCGGAGGCGCCCAGAGCAGGGGGGCCGGTTCAGCCCCGTATGACAGATCTGCCTCGTCAGAACAACATTGTGACGCAGCCTATCCCAACACCGAAAGGCCATTACTCTACTCCGATGGACAATCTTGTTGTTGCCGCTTCACGACTGGAGGCTATCCCGATTGAAGGCGATTTTCCGGCGGCGGTTGAGACGCGTCGGGTTAAGGAGCTTCTTCGGACAGCCTTGGTTCAACGGGAGGCGTATGCATACAGTCGTGATAGAATTCATTCCACCCCCCCCCCCCCCGTCCAAGCCAGAGTTGCAGCAGGCGTATGGATGAACCAGCCGTGTCAAGCAATGCGCAGAATCGTGAACCGCCCCGTGGCAACAACCCGGCAGGGGGCGCTAGTGATGCTCAGGAGGTGGTGGACTGGGCTCGAGCACGGAGGGAGGCCGAGTTAGCAGCGCAACATGAAGGCCGTCAGCTTACTCCGGTCCGTCCAACCACGCCGGTAGAGCCAGGAGTTACCTCTAGTTCTTTGGGGGTGCCATGTCTCGTCCCAGCGCTGCGCAACGTGCGCTTGCCCAAGGATTTCAAAGACCCACGTAAGGTGCCGAATTACACTGCCAATTTATCCCCTAAGACATGGGTTGAAAGCTATGAGATGGCCATGGAGATGCTGGATGTGGATGATGCGGCATGTGCAAAGTACTTTACCATGATGTTGGAAGGGACGGTCCGTACTTGGCTAAAGAGTTTACCGGCGAATTCTATCAGGCCATGGGCCGAGTTGAGAACCCGGTTTATCAAGAATTTCAAAGATACATGCAAGCAGCCCATATCAATTGTGGATTTTGCTGCCTGTATCCAGAAGGAAGGAGAGTCAACAACCCGGTGGGTGCGCCGGGTCTCGGAAATCATGCATTCGTTGGACCGTATCAACACGGATACTGCATTTCCAACATTGGAAGGCAACTGCCGGTTTGAACCCCTGAAGTTGAAGTTGAGACGGCTCAAACGTCATTGTAATGACATGGGAACCCTCATGGCTGCTCTGGTGAAGTATGCCGATTCTGATAGTACCAAGGATCCCGAGTCTGACGATGATAAGACAGGGAAGGGAAAAAAGCGGCAACGCCAAGGGGCAGCACTACAACTCGGCGGGTCATGGAAACGGCGGCAAGCGTAAAGCGGATCACAGCTTGGACTTGGTGGCTAGTACCAAGACGCAGGACAAGGGCTAGCGACGTAAGGGTAAACCGCCCCAGCGTGGTGGAGCTCCGAGCCCTAACCCGGACCGCCTGTCTTACCGTTGAACCAGCCATGCCCAAAACATGGGATGAAGGAGATTCCGTCCACACATCTCTGGAAGGATTGCTACATCATGCAAGAGTTCAAGAATTCTAATTCTTTCCGGTATGACAATGGGCCGGGTGGCGGTTCGGGCCATGGATCTCATGGGCCGGGTTATAGTGGAGGAAATCCCGGTTCAGGCTTCCATGGTAATCAGGGTGGTCATAACAATCAAGGTAATCAGGGCAACCAAGGTGGATACAATCATCAGGGCAATCAGCAGCAGCAGCAGCAGTCGGGCTACCAGAGCAACCCGAAGCAGTTAAATAGTGGGCAGTATCATGTCTTCACCACTAGCTTGGACAAACGTGACCAGAAGCTTCATAAGAGGGTAGTGAACTCCGTTGAGCCGGCAGTACCCCGTTACCTGCGCTGGTCTGAGCAGCCGATTGTGTGGAGTAGAGAAGATCATCCACCCTGGGTTGACAATCCGGGTCATCTGGCATTGGTGGTGGCACCTCAGGTGGGAGGTTATAAGTTCACCAAGGTACTCATGGATGGAGGAAGCAGTATCAATATCCTTTATTATGAAACTTTCCATCGCATGGGGTTAACAGATAAAAATCTTAAACCGTCCAATACGGTGTTCCATGGTGTGGTGCCTGGAAAATCGGCGTATCCTGTTGGTAAGATAGCTCTAGAGGTGGCTTTTGGAGATGAGCATGACTCGAGATCAGAAACTTTGACCTTTGAACTGGTGAAAATTAGAAGTCCGTATCACGCCCTGTTTGGACGGCCGGCTTATGCTAAATTTATGGCACGGTCATGATATGTCTATCTACAGCTCAAGATGCCGGGTCGCAAGGGAACTATAACAGTTCATGGGAGCCGCAAGATTGCTCTGGAGTGTGAAGAAGGTGATGCGACTTATGCTGAGTCGGTTTGTGCCACAGAAGAGTTAAAGTTTTACAAAGATAATATTGATCCGGTAGATATGACTTCATTGAAGAAGCCAACTACAAAGCATGATCCGGCCCTGATGTTTAAATCGGCTGATGAGACTAAGCTTGTTGACTTCGTACCTGGCGATTCGTCAAAGCAGTTCAGCATCAGCGCTAACTTGGATCCGAAATAGGAAAGCGCGCTCATCAAGTTCATCCATGAGAATCGGGACATCTTTGCATGGAAGCCTTCTGACATGCTAGGTGTACCGAGAGAACTCGCTGAGCACACTCTTAATGTTGATCCTAAGTATAAACCGGTCAAGCAGTTTCTCTACCGGTTCAATGAAGAAAGACGCAAGGCTATTGGAGAAGAAGTGGCCAGGCTCTTGGCGGCTGGATTCATCATTGAAGTATTCCATCCTGAGTGGTTGGCTCATCCGGTGCTGGTCCTTAAGAAGAACGGCACTTGGCGTATGTGTGTGGACTACATGGATCTCAACAAAGCTTGACCAGCAGATCCTTTTGCCCTCCCCCGTATTGATCAAATTATTGATGCTACGGCGGGTTGCGAGCGTTTGAGATTTTTGGATGCATATTCTGGTTATCATCAGATTAAAATGGCAGTGAAGGACCTGGAGAAGATGGCCTTCATAACTCCCTTTGGAGCCTTCTGCTATGTGTCCATGCCCTTCGGGCTCAAGAGTGCATAGGCGACTTATCAACGGTGTGTGCAGAATTGTCTTCATAAACAAATCGGCCGTAATGTTCATGCCTATGTGGATGATATTGTGGTCAAATCAAGGAAGAAGGAGACATTGATTGATGACTTGAAGGAAAGCTTTGATAAACTGCGGGTTTACAAGATGATGCTTAATCTGGCCAAGTACGTTTTTGGTGTACCGGCAGGCAAGCTCTTGGGCTTTTTGGTGTCTAACAGGGGCATTGAAGCTAATCCGAAAAATATCAAGGCTATCACCTCCTTGGCAAAACCGAAGTGTATCAATGATGTTCAACGCTTGGCAGGCCGGATTGCTGCATTGAGCTGGTTTATAAGCCGCCTTGGCAAGAAGGCCATTTCTTTGTATCAGATGCTGAAGAAAATGGATTACTTTGTCTAGAGTGACGCCGCAAATGAAGCATTTGAAGATTTAAAGCGGCAGCTGGATAACTCGCCGGTTCTTGCAGCTCCGGTTGACAAGGAGCCATTGTTGCTATATGTGGTAGCTAACGCTCGGACAGTTAGTGTGGCTATTGTGGTGGAGCGCAAGGAGGCAGGAAAGGAATATCCGGTTAAGCGTCCGGTTTATTATATCAGTGGGGTACTTATTGAGTCCAAGCAGAGGTACCCGCACTAGCAGAAGCTGGTATACATGGTTTTCATGGCAAGCCGGAAGCTCAAGCAATATTTCCAAGGACATCCCATCACGGTGGTCAGCTCTGCTCCTTTGGGAGATATAATCCAGAATAGGGAAGCAACTGGCCGGGTTGCCAAGTGGGCTATCGAGCTCGAGCCTCACGGGTTGAAATACATACCCCGAACGGCGATCAAATCTCAGGCACTTGTGGATTTCATCAATGATTGGACGGAACTACAAGCACCAGAAGAGATTCGGATCACACTTATTGGACTATTCATTTTGATGGGTCCAGGAAATTGGAGGGCTCGGGGGCCGGAGTCGTATTAACTTCCCTGCAAGGTGATAAGTTTTGTTATGTTCTCCGTTTAATGTTCCCTTGCACTAGCAATGCAGCTGAATATGAGGCCTTACTCCATGGTCTTCGGATGGCTAAGGATATGAACCTGAGCCGAGTTAAGAGCTTCGGTGACTCGGACCTGGTACCTCAACAAGTATCTGGCACTTGGGATTCCAAAGACCCACTCATGGCATCATATCATCGTGAGGTAGATATTGTTGCAGGTCACTTTAAAGGTTATCAGGTGGATCATGTGGACCGGTGGAAGAATGAGGCGGCGGACTCTTTAAGCCGCCTGGGTTCCCAACGTAAACCGGTTCAGCCTAATGTCTTCTTGGATGTTTTACATAATCCATCCGTCAAGCTCCCTGGTGAAGAGGATCTGGCTATTCTTGATCCGGAAGCTCAGTTGGTGGCGGCTCTTCATGTTATCCCGGATTGGACGGTTCCTTATCTGGCGTATATGAACCAGGGCGAGTTACCAAAGGATGAGACTCTGGCCAGGCAGATAATCCAGCGGTCCAAGTCCATGACCATTATCAATGAAGAGTTGCATCATTGCAGTGTGACAGGGGCATTTCAACGTTGTGTGTCTCCTAAAGAAGGCTGTGAAATTTTGTGTGAGATCCATGAAGGAGATTGTGGTCACCACGCCGGTTCAAAATCTTTGGTAGCGTTTCGTCACGGTTTCTCTTGGTTGACAGCTCATGCTGATGCCGAGGACTTGGTCAGACGATGTGATGGCTGTCAGAAATTCTCAAGGCGAGCTCATGTACCGGCTCAAGACACTACAAAAAAAGACACATCCGTGACATTTTGGGCCGAACAATTTTTTTTCTGTCATACATATGACACTTCTATGACGATAATTGTGAAAAAACCCGGTATCATCATAGACGTGGTGGGCTCCTACTTCTATGACAAAAAATCATGACAGAAAATGGGCGTTTTGTCCTGGGCGGGCCGGAGAAGCAGCCGCATGACATTCTTTGGGCCGTCCATGACGGAAAAAACCATGGTAGAAGCGAGGGCAAGGAAAATTTCGGAGAGTTCCCAGTTACGGTGGGAGGTCGGGGGCCGAGCGATGCGCGTTTCTCTCGTACACGTACGCGCGTGTGTGCGAGATGTTGGCTCTAACTGAACCCGAGCGAGGCGTTGGGCTCTAACTGAACCCGAGCGATTGCACTGCAGGCTACGCGTTACTGAACCCGAGCGATCGATCGATGGCTGTTAATTGAACCCGATCGAGCGATTCCTTCACTACTGCTACTAACTGAAGCCGATCGATGTTGCCTCTGGGATGGACAGTGAGCATTGCCGGGGGGGGGGGGGGTTGGATGAACAGTGAGCGGTGGCATTGCCTCTAGATGAACAGGACCCCGTGGTGTGGAGGGCTGGATGAACAGTAGATGGTGGAGGGGTGCCTGTGGAGGGGTGGTTGAACAGGACCCGGTGGTGTGGAGGGCTGGATGAACAGTAGACGGTGGAGGGGTGGTTGAATAGTAGCCGGTGGAGTAGCGTGCGGTGGAGGCTGGATGAACAGGAGCCCGTGGAGGCTGGAGGAGGTCGACGGTGGAGATGAACACTATCCTGTGGAGTCCCGTTTTGCGGTACGCCACACCCCTCCCGATGAACAGGACCCCCGTTTCACCGTAGGAGGTCCGTTTCGTCTGTTTTGCGGTACGCCACACCCCCCCGATCAACAGGACCCCCGTTTCGACCATAGGAGGTCCGTTTCCTCCGTTTTGCGGTATGCCAGACTCCTCCCGATCAACAGGACCCCGTTCCGAATGTAGGAGGTCCCTTTCCTCCGTTGTGCGGTACGCCAGGCCTCGTTTCCATCGCCTGTTCTGTCCAAGCCCTCCCGATGAACACGACCACGCATTCTGTTCCGACCCAGCCGGTTGGCTCCCACGCGTTCCGTTGCCTCCCGATGAACACGACGCATTTTGTTGCCTCCCCATGAACACGACGCATTCCGTTGCCTCCCCATGAACACGACGACGACGCTGTTTCTCCGTTCCGACCCAGCCATGTACACGAGCCCTGGCCATACGTATGCGTGAGTAGGCGTTCGAGAGCCCGCCCCTATGTACACATACGTGGCCGTATTTTCTTTCTTGCACCCTGGCCATTGTACATACGTGTACATGCTACGTGCGCGCCTCTACTACGACACATACACGCCTCTACTATGACACGTGCGCGCCTCTACATCCACCAGTATATATGTACGTACACGTTCGCGACCAGAATGACAATGCTACGTATGCTTCGACCAGGTGGGTCCCGATTGTCAGGCACTTACTTGACTGCGAAGATGTAGCTGGTGGGTCCCAGCAGTTAGGGGGGCGAATCATTTTTTTTGCCCGAACGCACTTCCTTGCATGCGAAGATGTAGCTGGTGGGTCCTAGGTGTCAGGGGGGAAATACGGTGGCCCGTCCAGTGGGTTCCCGCTGTCAGGTGGAGGAATAATTATTTTGCATGTAATAAGGAGGCACTTCCTTGCTGCGGCCGTGGACCCAGACAGCCTCTCCATGTACAGTCCTCGTCCGATGGAAGTCGTTCCTTGACCACGTTGACCACGCCGCGCCGAGAGCACCAGGGCGGTGGACGACGGCGAGGCCTAGGAAGGGGATGACGCGGAACCGGGGAAGATGCGGCAGTGGATGCCCATGCGTAGAGGAGTACGAGGGTTCACTGGTTCGCTGTGGTGTGAGGCTGCCGTCGTCGCAGAATAACAGGGGGTGTGGGTGAGTAGAGGGATGTCCTGGCCAGCGGTGGGAGTAGTAGGGGGCGGTGAGGCCTCCGCCGCATCGCAGCCGGCCATAGCAGGCAGGAGCACGAGGCACGGCCGGCGCTGGTTTGGGCGGCTGGAGCAAGAAAACCAGAGGTTGAAGAAGCACTACGGCCATTGGATGGACATCGTACGGTCACTGGAGCTAGAATCATGCATATTGACTAAGTTGACAAAGCCCTCCATCCCCGTCAACTTATTAGGCCCACAAGTCAGCCTGCCACTATACTGGGTCCCAGCTAACAGGGGGAGTATTCATTTTTTTGTGCGTAATAAGGAGGCACTTCCTTGCGTGCGAAGATATAGCTGGTGGGTCCGAGCTGTCAGCGGCGGTAACGTTTTTTTCGAGAAATACAGAGGCCCTTTCGGTGGGTCCCAGATGTTAGGTGGAGGAATCATTGTTTTGCGCGTAATAAGGAGGCATTTCCTTGCGTGCGGCCATGGACCCAGCTGTCGGCCTCTCCACGTACATTCCACTTCAGATGCATGTCGGTCGTTGACCACGTTGACCAGGCCGCACCGAAAGCACCAGGGCGGTGGACGACAGTGAGGCCTGGGAAGGGAACGACACGGAGGCAGGGAAGACTCGGCAGTTGTTTCCCACGCGGAGGGGAGTATGGCTGTACGAGGGTTTACTGGTTCGTCTGCCGTCGCCGGAGAATAATAGCAGGTGTGGGTGAGTAGAGGGATGGCTAGGCCAACGATGGGAGTACGGTGGGGCGGTGAGGCCTGCGCGGCAGCAGAGCCGGCCGCGAGAAGGAGGGAGCAGGCAGTCCTGCCGGCGCTCACTTGAGCGGCTGGAGCAGGAAGAGCAGAGATTGAAGAAGCACGACGGCCGTTGGATGGCCATCCAACAGTCACTGCTTGTGCGTCAACCTTTTTTTAGGAAAGCCTCAAATCTGTGGAAACCAGCATACAGCCCATCTACCATTATTTCTAATAATTTACAGCCCATTTGCTAATTATTAAGGTTTTTTTTGGAGCCCATATTCTTTTTGTTAACATTACAGCCCATATTGTGGCCACGGTTAAAAAATTATACGAAATTTTGCATATTTCGGTGTGGTCCGAACTGTTTTTAATCCCAAAATTTGGACTCACATTCAAACTAATTTTAAAAATAAATGTATATCAATATAAAATCCAACAAATTCTCCATGCATAAAAATTAATGTAATTTAAAATCTCGAAATGAAAAAAAAGATATTTGAAACTAATTGCCGGTTTGATGTGTTTTAAAAATGTATAGCCCATTTCTCATTACTGATGGGCCATTTTCTCGGCCAGCCGAATGAAAGCTCTCCTCGTCTTGAAAGATTTACAGCCCAACAGTCCTGACAAAGCGACTTGGCAAATCACAAAAAAACTGGGCTGTGGCCGTGGACCCAGCTGTCAGCCTCTCCACGTACAGTACTCTTTCGATGGAAGTCGTGCCTTGACCATGTTGACCACGCCGCGCGGAGAGCACCACGGCGGTGGACGATGGCGAAGCCTAGGAAGGGGACGACGCGGAGCCAGGGAAGACGCTGCAGTGGAAGCCCGCGCGGAGAGGAGTACGAGGGTTCACTGGTTTGGCTGCGGTGTGAGGCTGTCGTCGTCGCAGGGCCTGGCCAGCCGTGGGAATACTAGGGAGTGGTGAGGCCTCCGCGGCAGCACAGCCGACCACAGGAGGCAGGAGCATGCGGCACGACCGGCGCTGCTTTGGGCGACTGGAGCAAGAAGACCAGAGGTTGAATTAGCACTATGGCCGTTGGATGGACATCGTACGGTCACTGGAGCTAGAATCGTTCATATTGACTAAGTTGACAAAGCCCTTCGTCCCCGTCAACTTAGTAGGCCCATAAGTCAGCCTCCCACCAATGTGGGTCCCAGCAAGCCGGGGGAGTATTCATTTTTTTGTGTGTAATAAGGAGGCACTTCCGGTGGGTCCGAGATGACAGCGGGGGGAATGTTTTTTTCGCGAAATACGGTGGCCCGTCAGCTGGGTCCCAGCAGTCAGGGGGCAAACGTTTTTTCACAAAATATGGTGGCCCATCGAGTGGGTCCCTGTTGTCAGTTGGAGGAATCATTATTTTCCGCGTAATAAGGAGGCACTTACTTGCTGCAGCCGTGAACCCAGCTAAGACTCTCCACGTACAGTATACTTCCGATGGAAGTCGTTCCTTGACCACGTTGACCTCGCTGCATTCCGTTGCATGCATGCGTCCATGGGCGTGGTGCGTCCCCACTGTCAGCCTCTCACGTATAGTCATCTTCCGATGACTCTCGGTTGTTGACCATGTTGACCACACCGTGCCGAGCGCACCCAGACTGGAATGACCCGGAAATGGGGAAGAAGGGGCAGTGGAGTCGCAGATGGAGAGGAGTGGGAAACTTCTCTGGTTCGGGTACACGGCAGCACTGCCGCGGTGCCGCCCACGGGAGACAGGAGCAAGAACAGAGGTTGAAGAAGGAGCACGGCTGTTGGATTAACATCCAACGGTCTAGCTGCTAGAATCATTTGTGGATTAAGTTGACAAAGTCGTGCGTACACGTCCGCTTAGTAGACCCACAAGTCAGTCACCAAATCTGACGGGTCCCAGCTGTCAACGGGATGAATATTTTTTTTCGCAAAACAAGGAGGCATTTCCTTCCGTGCGAAGATATAGCCGGTGGGTCCCAGCTGTCAGGTGGAGGAAACATTTTTTTTCAGCTTAATAAGGAGGAACTTTCCTTGCGTGCGACCATGGACCTCGTGGGTCCCAGCCGTCAGGCTCTCCACGTACAGTCCTCTTCCGATGACTCTTGTTTGTTGACCACGCCGCACCGAACGTAGCAAGGCGGTGGACGACGGCGAGGCCTCGGACGGGAATGACTCGGAGATGGGAAAACGCGGCGGTGGAGTCGTAGATTGAGAGGAGGACAAGGGTTATAACTGGTTCTGTTGCGGTGTGGGGTTGTAGTCTGTGGAGAATAACAGGAGGTGTCGAGGGGTGGAGGGATAGCCTGGCCGGCGGTGGGGTAGCGCTTTGCAGTGATGCATGCTAAGCAGAGCCGCTAGCCGCCGGAGGTTGAAGGTGCATGCTGGCCGTTGGATATAGATCCAATGGATGTGGATGACACAATCATTTGTTAACCAAGTTGACAATGCCCTGCATAGGCTTCGACCTATTGGCCCACATGTCAGCCTGCAAAAATGTGGCATATATTTAACCCATGTTTTCTAGAATGTACAGTCCATTTGCTGGGCTGGGTGAACAAATAATTTCGCGTCAATCGGGCCCATTTATATCTTCTAAGAAATCCCAGCCCATTTGCACTTCCTTGAAATACACGTATTAGGTGGGCTCGTTATATATATGTAATGTTATGCTAGAAGGAGCAATTAATATCAAAGAATAAACCGCAGAGGCACATTTTATATATATATATAATTAACAAATTAGCGAGTTATTTCTCAAAATAAAAATGAGCGCGTTATTATTAAATTGGTCCTTAAAATCTTTGCAAGCTTTTGTACACAATCACCAGGATTTTCCTTGCGTGTGAGTCAAAAACAACCAGGATTTTCCTTGCCAACTTCTGTTAAACATTTACTTTTATAAGTTAATAACACATGGGATGTTTTTATGATGTATATATAAGTCTCTATAAAATATATGATAATAGTAATAATATAAATATATATAATGTGGTTAGAAGGGAAAACATAAATTGGACACAGCATTACTTTTATAAGAGACCTGCGTTTTATACCCCACAGTAGGCATACTAACAAGTTCACACACAAATACAACAGAAAAGGTAAACATTCATATCAAACTCAGGTTCACAGGACACGTTCATATTCATAGCCAACATTCACTATCAACAACTCAAAAGATTCATATATACACAAGCTCAGCATATCTATGCATCCAAATGATTGATAGATCACACGACAATATTCATACATAATTCACAATAAGATTCAGATATACACATGTTCAGTATGTTTATGCATCCAAATGATTGAGATCACATCCAATATGATCCATGGATGAACTTTAATTACCTAGGGTACAGACTGGTAAATGGTGTTCAATCGGAGGTACTTCTTGCTAAAATTAGTTCTTGTACGAGTAAAATTTCGAGTACATAAGAGGCAACACAGACAATCTGAACTTTGCTTGTAGGTTTATCCTCAAATAGTGGCCTCGTGCCGAGGGAGGTTTGAGAAACTTGGCCACTACTTTCATCCAACTAGTTTACAGGCTCATCTTGGTCATGTATCTCGCCAAAATTCTACATTGCAGACGAGAAAGGAGGCGGTTGAGAAAATGAACCACCCAAATTTTTTGTGCAGTTCAACAGAAATGGAGCATCCTTGGCGTGCAGACTGATTAAGTGCCAGATGAATATACGCGTCAACCAACTTGTCTGGAATCTTTAGACTCCATGCCATCTAGTTCGCTACCATATGTGCCAATACCCAAAAGGCACAAGTTGGGACCAAAGACTGGACTGCATTTTTCTGGGATATGCACCAAGCAATATTTTTGGCGTTCACTCTCCTAATACTTGGAGTTTGACAATTGGTTGACGCCGGTTGATACTCGAATGAATATAGGCACTTCTTGTCAACATCGATGCTTGTCTGAGTGAACTTTGGAGTACATAGCAGCAGCAGCATAAGTACATGTCCATCTGATCATTTTGTGCAGTTCTACTGAAATCGCCCGATGTAATGATTTGCCTGCGAGTTCAGGCTCCAAATTACTCCTTTATGAAATCGGCAAACAGTAGCACAATACCAAATTACCAATACATATGACAGGCACAATAATCAGGATAAAGACCAGTACCAACCTGTGTGAGGTAGCATATCAATTACTATTTCCTTTGACTAGAAGCCGAGATAAGCCAAGCGACTGACAACAAAGGAAGAAAGCAAGCGGAGATTAATGACTGACAGGAAAGGACGGAAGCTGTCGAGGCAATGAAGCACCCAAAGTTTTTGTGCAGTTCCACCAAAATCGAGCATCCCTGTTGGCACATATATTGAGGGAGTGAGATTACTGTAATAGTGGGACTAGTTGATGAAACATACACTAACAAATAGAAGCACCCTCATTATCTTAATGGGTAAAGTTAGCAACATAGTAGTCTTGCTTAAAGAGAGGTACTAGTTTATTTAATCAGTGCGAATTAGCTCAACTCTACACTCAAAGCATTGCCATTTATCATAGGTTGCAAAACTTTAACGTGCAAAGATAAAGGAGTTTCTCATGACAGTAGCACGATACAAATAGAGATGACAGCAAGCTAATATGGATGAAGGCCTTAGGCCCGTACCAACCTGAGAAAAAAGCTTATTCATGTAGTCCCATAAGAGATGATAAAGCACTCACTGGAATCACACAATAGTATATATTTTTGTGCACTTCAAATGTATGGATGAAATCACTCTTGTTTACTAGTGCTAAGATTATCAAGAACTTCCAGCAGAGTTAAAGCACTAGCTGGGATACAGTTCATTGTATTGTCTTGTGTAGTTCCACTAAAATGTATGATTGGCACAACATGATCCCTGTTTGCATAAGTAGGAACAAGGTGAAACCTTCATTAGCTTAGTGAGAAAGGATAGGAAGACATTAGCATATTACTCAAATAGTAGCATCAAATTCATGATGGACAATACGCAAAACATTGCCTCATTGAACCAATGGCAATAAATTGACATGCAAAACAATAGCACTATTATGTCATGACACTAATAATATTCCCTCCCTGCTCCACCACATGATTCACCTCCATAGACAAACATACACACGTACATGATTCAGCATAGGGTCCTACTAAAGATTTGTTTAACTCCAACGGGAAAATTAGGCAGTAATAAATTAGTGGTACTTAAGTACTCCTAATTAATTAAGTGAGACAGCAGAAGTGGAAGGGCTCCCTGGAGGACCGTCTCACATGTAAGGTAGTCGTTGCCGGAGCCCTTGAATGGCCTCTACTGAGGCCTCTGGCTTCAGGAAGATCGCCTTGGCACTGTTTATTCTTCTTCTTCTTCCTCTTCATGCTCTGTTTCTCTTTCTCCTCACCAGTTGGTGAAACCAAGTACATGATTGGCCTTCTAATTCAGAATTGGTTTTGTCAGTGAGGGAGTACAAGTGTACTAGTAAAAAACATCATTATTTTCTCATGGCAGTCGGAAAATAGAGATGAACACATGCATTAAATATCATTCTTACCTAAAGGAACACAGATCTCGCTTTGTGCAGTTCCACCAAAATGAACCAACTGCTCCATTCTGACATTCCAGTTAAACAGCACAAAAGTCACTTCTTTTAAGAAGAGTTTTGTGCAGTGCACCAAAAGGTCACAACAACAACCAGGTGAATTTGATATCCCTATTTGCACAAAAATGCACAGAGGAAACAGTCAGCATCTCAAACAATTACAGGCAAACTTGTCATGGCTTATAACAGTGGCATGGCTTCATTTTTACCAGGGACATTAGATTAAGAACAACTAAGGCTGCGTTCGGTTCACAGGTTTGGTGCAGGATTTTTGTAGGAACACAATTCCTATGGTATTCTTTCCCTTCCAACCATTCAGAACACGGGAAAGGTGAATAGTGTTTCATAGGAAAGCTGGTCTGGTAGTACTGATTCCATAGGATTAGAAACATCCACGCGCTGCTCATTTTTTGGGCGAAAGCCCGAGGGAGGCGCTCACTGCCATGCGTTAGACAGGTTGCTATGCTGTGTTGCCGGAATAAAAAAATCAACCTATGTGTGGTACGTGAGGTGAGGACAAGAGTAGTCACTGTGCAGCTGAATAAACAAATGGCATCTCATACTGCCAAGCTTGCTACTCTAAAAAAAATCTGTACATTTCGTAGTCCATCCGGACACATTCTATTGAGAGTTTCCTCCGGTTCGTTGTTCCATAGTTTTATACCTACATTCCTTTCCTATTCCTCTATTTTCATCAAGACCCATGTTTTCTGCCCCTTTATTCCGAACAGAGCCTAAATATTTGGTATAAGGGCATGGGACAGTGGGTGCACCAGCAGTCCAGCACCATGGACGTAAACAGGGGCATAAAGTGGTGATTCATAGTTTGTTGCCCCGAGAAACAAACATCCAAGAAACATATCTGGGTTGGTCCCATTTTTGTTCACTCTAGCCACCTACTCCTATGTGTGGATAGCAAATCTAGTCCTGGTCATACCATTGTGTACAGCGTTACCCCTATATTTCCCTTTTCGACCATGAGACCGGTTGGATGACCAGTCTGTACTACTTTCACCCCCCTTTTCCTTCTTGTTTGTACCAAGTCCGATGTACATACTAAATTCCCCCACCCCCACTTTATTTCTTGTTTGAACCAAGTACCCCTCCGTCCGGAATTACTTGTCATCAAAATGGATGTGTCTAGAACTAAAATACATCTAGATACATCCATTTCAATGACAAGTATTTTCGGACGGAGGGAGTACAAGATTCGACTCCATGAAGTAGCTTTACCCCTAACAATAGAAAAAAATGTGACGTTGGACCATCCGATCGAGAGGGGCTGAGAGGTAGAAAATGATGCACATGCAGCGATGTAGTGAGCTGGGGAAGTAGCGCTAAGGCGGTTTCAAACGAAGATATACCTGAAGGTCATCAGGATGTGGATAGGTGGGGGCGGGAGGCCGGATCCGCCCACAGGCAACGACGAAGGGATCGGAGGACCTCCCGCACCGGCGCTCGGCCAGAGATAACGGTGCGGCCGGCAGAGGGTCTCCTCCCTCGCTGTCGACGACGGCCTAAATGCTGCCCCTCCTCCCCTTCACCGGTGGAGGGGGATACATCCGGATCTGTAACCAGCGGTGAGGATAGAAATGAAGGAAATATGCCCTAGAGGCAATAATAAAGTTATTATTTATTTCCTTATATCATGATAAATGTTTATTATTCATGCTAGAATTGTATTAACCGGAAACATAATACATGTGTGAATACATAGACAAACTTAGTGTCACTAGTATGCCTCTACTTGACTAGCTCGTTAATCAAAGATGGTTATGTTTCCTAACCATGAACAAGGTGTTGTTATTTGATTAACGAGGTCACATCATTAGTTGAATGATCTGATTGACATGACCCATTTTATTAGCTTAGCACCCGATCGTTTAGTATGTTGCTATTGCTTTCTTCATGACTTATACATGTTCCTATGACTATGAGATTATGCAACTCCCGTTTACCGGAGGAACACTTTGTGTTCTACCAAACGTCACAACGTAATTGGGTGATTATAAAGGAGCTCTACAGGTGTCTCCAAAGGTAGATGTTGGGTTGGCGTATTTCGAGATTTGGACTTGTCACTCCGACTGTCGGAGAGGTATCTCTGGGTCCTCTCGATAATGCACATCACATAAGCCTTGCAAGCATTGCAACTAATGAGTTAGTTGCGGGATGATGTATTACAGAACGAGTAAAGAGACTTGCCGGCAACGAGATTGAACTAGGTATTGGATACTGACGATCGAATCTTGGGCAAGTAACATATCGATGACAAAGGGAACAACGTATGTTGTTATCCGGTCTGACCAATAAAGATCTTCGTAGAATATGTAGGAGCCAATATGGGCATCCAGGTTCCGCTATTGGTTATTGAACGGAGATGTGTCTCAGTCATGTCTGCATTATTCTCGAACTGTAGGGTCCGCACGCTTAACGTTACGATGACAGTTATTATGAGTTTATGCATTTTGATGTACTGAAGCTAGTTCGGAGTCCCCGATGTGATCACGGACATGATGAGGAGTCTCGAAATGGTCGAGACATAAAGATTGATATATTGGAAGCCTATGTTTGGATATCGCAAGTGTTCCGGGTGAAATCGGGATTTTACCGGAGTAGCGGGAGGTTACCGGAACCCCCCGGGAGCTATATGGGCCTTAGTGGGCTTTAGTGGAAAGGAGAAAGGGGCAGCCCAAGTGTCGGGTGGTAGGATCGACATATGCCAACGGGTGGCTTATCATTACGGGGGCCAATAGAACGTCGCCGGTGCCTGGAAGCGGGATGAGGCGAAGACATGCACGCCGGCGAATCTTACCCAGCTTCAGGGCTCTCCGGGGAGATAACACCCCTACTGCTGCTCTGCGGGGTCTCCGCATGGTTATTAAGTTCACGGGTGGCTACAATGCTCCTTGAGCTGTTTGGGGGCGGAGGGAGGAAGAAGGGCTTAGCTCAGCCTGCCTCTTCTCCTTGTAAGTGTCTATGTCTAGAGAGAGAGTTCTCTTTCTTGCATGGGTGCACCGGGGGGTTTATATAGGCCTACCCCCCGGGGGTACAATGGTAATCCGACTGGGTGCGGGGCCCAGCTGTCGGTGACTATGCTCGCCGGCTTCTCCGCCGGCTTCTGGGGCCCGCCGGCTGGTGGGTCCCGCCGACTGCCGGCTCCTGGGTCAACAGGTCGGCCCCACCGCCCAGGGTCTTGTCGGCGGCCGGTTACTGTTGCTCCGTGTTTGTTGGCGCAGGCTTGGTCGAGGTAAGCGTGGCTACAGTAACGCCGCCCTGGCGGGCGATTACTGTAGCCCCGCCGCACCTTGTCTCCTTAATGGGGGTCTCCTTCGAGGAAGGCGGCAGGCCGGCTGCGCGAAGCCGGTCCTCCGTCTCGCCGGCTTGAGAGGGGGTGCGGCCGCCTTCGGCATCTCTCTGCCCGAAGGGGCCCACCGCCTCGGGGGCCACGCTGGCAGCCCGTCGAGGACGGCGTGGGAGCCGCCGAGGCTACAGTGCCGCGCCGGGCGGGCCGCAGTTGCCCGCACGACGCGCTGTACCAGGCGTGCTCCGGGTTTTGGGGGTGGCAAGCTCCACTGTAGCCACGTCCCGCTTCATCATCGCAGAGTGGACGCGTACATTGCGGGTACGGCGCTGACTGCTTTATCGGAGCCGGCCCGGTGGTAGCCGGTCGTGCCATAGCCGGCCTTGTCATAGCCGGCCCTGCCGCGGCCGCCCATGTCGTAGCCGGCCCTCCATAGTTTTCTTCATGGGGGTAGAAAGGGCGGGCCGCCCCCCAAGCCGGCTAGGAAGGTAGCCGGCTAGGGGGGAGGCGGCCTAAGTCTTGAGTCTTCTTATGAGCCGGACGGGCTCACAATTTTTTCTGAGGGGCCAGGGGAAGCCGGCTGGGCTACCCGTGGCTATTTACCCCAACACCAAGGTGGGCCGCACGCCTCCCCCCTCCCCTAGTCCTATTAGGACTGGGAGAGGTGGCCGGCCCCATCTCTCTCTTTCCCCCTCGGGAATCCTAGTCCAACTAGGATTGGGGGGGGAGTCCTACTCCCGGTAGGAGTAGGACTCCTACTGCGCCCTCCTCCTGGCCAGCGGCCCCCTCCCCCTTGGCTCCTTTATATACGGAGGCAGGGGGCACCTCTAGACACACAAGTTGATCATTGAGATCATTCCTTAGCCGTGTGCGGTGCCCCCTGCCACCATATTCCCACCATATTCCACCTCGATCATATTGTAGCGGTGCTTAGGCGAAGCCCTGCGACAGTAGAACATCAAGATCGTCACCATGCCGTCGTGCTGACGGAACTCTTCCCCGACGCTTTGCTGGATCGGAGCCCGGGGATCGTCATCAAGCTGTACGTGTGCTAAGAACTCGGAGGTGCCGGAGTAACGGTGCTTGGATCGGTCGGATCGGAAAGATGTACGACTACTTCCTCTATGTTGCGTCAACGCTTCCTCAGTCGGTCTGCGTGGGTATGTAGACAACACTCTCCCCTCTCGTTGTTGTGCATCACCATGATCTTGCGTGTGCGTAGGAAATTTTTTGAAATTACTACGAAACCCAACAAGAAAGCCAGTGTTTTTTGAAGGGAGAAAGACAGTGTTACTACCCCTATCTTGTTTAGATCTAGAGAGGATGAGAGTGTGTGAATAGAGAAACCCTAGCAAGCAAGCGCGGAGGCTCCGGCCTATATATATGTAGTGGGGTAGTTTTCCCTTTTCACTCCATTAAAACAATCGTTTAAAATTGTGTACTACTACATGCCAGGTCGCGGTTTTTTTTAGTTGTTGATTGTTTTTTGAGATAGCTACCCGCTTGTTCCAAGTGGTGCTACGGTGTGTCAGGTCGCACTTTGTATCATTCAAGTCTGGTACTACAAGTCCCTCCATGAAATGAACAACCACCCCCTCGGAAAAATTGTGAACAAGCCCACGGCTAAAATTAGCGGAAACGTGGGTTGCCCCAATATGCATTATTATTTATATTTTCTACTCCCTCTGTTCCTAAATATAAGTCTTTTTTATTAGCCACACATAAGACAAGAATTTTTTATTAGAAGTGAACCCCACATGTCATAGACACAAAAATTGTGGCAAGATTCCCTTAAGCAAGCCAAAGTGTGTCTAACAATTTGAGCAACTCAGGTTAGGCAAGTGTGGCAAGTGTGGGAAAAATAATGTGGCAACATAAGACAAACATAGTCACAATCCAAACAGCCCCATAATTTTTTGTGACATGCATGAAAATTTGGTTAGTTAAATTTATAGTCAAAATTTGGCAAGGTGCATCAAATCAACACATGCAAGTATCAAAAGGAAAGTCACGGCATGCATGCATGCGTTGTACTCCCTCCGTTTCCAAATATAAGTCTTTTTAGAGATTGCAATAAGTGACTACATACGAAGCAGAATATGTCTACTCCTACATACGAAGTAGCCCATTTGAAATGTGTAAAAAGACTTATATCGAGTGAAGTGCTTTGATGTGTCGCATAAACTCGTACAGGACCGAGAAATTTGATTACTACAACGCCCTCTCCCTCGTGGACTAAGCTCCGGTGCCTTAACTGCACCTGCCTTCGGCTGCATGACAGGAGGGCCAACCACCTGTTGGGCCCACCTGTCATAGACGCAAAGGTAGGAGCAGTAAGTAGAAGCTTTCGCTACACGCTATCCCTCCCGCACGAGGTGGACGGACATGCAGCAGTGGATTCGATACCGTAGAAGTAGGAGTAACATCATTGTTCATCTTCTCGAAGAGGCGAAGAGCCAAGCGCAACCCGAACGTGGCAGTTGCGAACGCTCGCGTGGTGCGGTTCCTTGGAGTACTAGCCAGGCTCTTTCATGAGACAAAATTGCTATTATTTAACAATTAAACTCCATTATCCATTGGTTGATACTCATTCTGCATAGGTCCACGCGCTTAGGACCGTTTCCTCCTGGGGTCACCAATGTTTATTTGCTAATTAATAGCATTGCATGCAATGAACTAGCCATTGCAAGTCATTAAAAGCATGCACACCTCTCATCTCTTATTGGTTGATATGTCAAGAAACAAGAAACAAGGTAGAAGTTAATGCACTGCGCCTAAGTGTTTTGGGACTATTTGGTTTTCGTAAGATGACTTACACACCTAGACGGAGGGAGTAGTATAGCCCTGTAAACCAGAAAGGAGTATTTGCCTTTCTAGAGATTTCAACAAGTGACTAGACTACACCGTGTGCAGTACTCCCTCCCTTCCGATTTAAAGGGCTCAAATCTCAAATCTCATGAACCAAGGCATTTTGCGATTGGAGGAATGTATCTTGTACTTTACAAAACTACCCTAATTAAACTCATGCATTAATTATGTAGTTCTCTCGTTTTCCTCTCCGCCTTGGTCGCGGTGCACAATATTGAGCACTCCTATATGACTAGCCGCTCTATCTACATGCGGAACATTTCAAAGCATCTGGGTCCGCGTGCCATCCACCAAATCACAGCGAGGTGCTACAGTCGAGACTCACCTGTCACCCCTGTGTGGCCGTCATGACCCGTCATATCACAAAACCCACACCTTTACCAGCAGTGGTAAGGTGGCCTCCAAGTTGGACTGGACGAAGCAACCATCATTTCACTGGAACGCTCGTTCAAGCCCTTTCTTCCCTTTCTTGAAGAAAACCTCACTCCAGGCTACTCACTTCTGCCATTTTTCTTCTGTACCGACGAAGGAAAGGTGGGCGAATTAGTTATGCTGCTATATTTTCATTCCAAGAATCTTCTTTTTGCGAAGCACCGACCGATTATCACATCCTATTCTTTTCCCGTTTTCATTGCAATTGTGGTTTCCTTTCGATTGCTTTTTGTTTGTCAGTTCATTGGTGGATCCTGGAGCACTAGGCAAAGAGTTGCCGGCGGACAACCCACTGGAGACAGCGATCTCCAGGAAGCAAGCACCGACCAACGAGTTGACCATGTTGGCGGGCCAACCCATGGAGACGAAGAACTCCAAGAAACAAGCACTAGCCAAAGAGCTGAGGAAATTGGTGGACGAACTCCTCAAAGAAAGTTGGAAGAGGTTCATCGGCAGCCGTGGTGTCATTAACGCGGAGCAGTCGCTTGCACCGGGATGCCGCACGGGTGGCGCTCTCTTGGCCATCGCGCTGCTGCAACGCCGGTGCCAGTGAGAGGTCGCATCGGGCATGAATGCGGACGCTGCTTCATTGACTTAACCGCAGGTGCGTTGTCTCACTGACATGTGGGCCCAACGGGCATCAGGCCCGCATGTCAGTGACACACCAACTGCACCTGCAGTTAAGGCCGGTGAATGCGGCATTGACGTTCTAGAGAGAAGGTGATCGTTTCAGGCGAGAAGCGCGCACTAGCGATGGAAGGGGTTTCGATAAGCCAGGGCGGTCAGACGCTGGTGTGGTGGTAAAATGTGAACTCATGGATGACGAGCCTTTGAAGCGTATGAGGCATGTATTGACAACCAGGCGTCCATGCAACCGCTCTTGTCGCAAGCTAGCATTCGACGACCACCATTAGACACCACACAACCATACATAACTTACGAATAATGGACGAATCGATCAGACACACACTCGTGTGCAGTGGCACTATGATCGGTTGCTCACGATAGTTCATACTCCGCACCATAGTACCCTCTCTAGCTAGGTTGTTTTATAGATTGTCATTGTGATGGACGATATACATGAGCAAGGCGCCGAGTCACGAGTATGACCGTTGGTGTTGAGCCAGGTGAATACATGCTCGGTGTTTGCGGAGGCCTCCAGCAAATGTCTAAACAGTAATGTCACATACGCATAATTTCAGTTTTTATTTCTTTCTCCACTGACAGGTAGGCCCGCATAGATACATAGATAAAGAACACGAGCTGATGAGGCGCATGCGGACTGTTTGACTGGTCAACCAGACAAATACGAAGCTATACGCTGAGCCAGTGACCGTATAATCACCATATCTCATATACAATGATCAAAGTGAGCTATCAAGACAAGTTCAATGACTGCCAATGAATTTTACTCGGTAATAATTGACCAGGATTGAAGGGGAATCCAAATTTCCTTCGTCTTCTGTCCTTGAGCTCTTGGCAAACCAATGCACTTTACTGTTGTCCGACCACTCCACCCCAGAGCTGTCACCAAGCGTCATTCATGCCACCGCGCCGCACACTAACCGGTAAGGAAGCGATGGCATCCCGCCGCGCCGAGTTCCTCGCCGCCCACGACCGCACACGGAATGGTAGGCAAGTGGTGGCATCTCGTCGTGCCGAGTTCATCGCCGCTCGCGACCTCACACCTATGTGGGCGGAATTTGAAGCTGCCAAGGCCGACTGGGCGGTAGAGCAAGAGGCAGCCAAAGCCGCACAGAGGGAACGGAAAAGTTAGAAAGCACTCAAGAAAAGAGAGGCCCGTCGCCGCAAGAAAGAAGATGACGCACGCGCTACTGGGGAGAGGTCGGCGGAGATCCAAGCACGATGGGGTGTCGCCGACAAAGCCAGGAAGGAAAACGACAGCGTCTGGCCAGTATGTGAGAAGTAGTAGTACTAGTAGTTAGTGTGTGTGTCTGTGTCTGAGTACGAGCATGTACCATTACTACTAGTTACTACTGTAGTTTTTAGAGCAAATTACCAGTACATTAGCCTAGACTAAATGGAAAAATTCCTATCCTAAGCATCAAATGGCATCTCTTTCTCTATAGGAATTGAGATGCATGTCATCTCACTTCCTATGATTTTCATATTCCTATCCTATGAACGAAAGGATGCCTCTGTTGGAGTAACTACTGTAGCTAGCAGTACTGCTGGTACAATAGTTTTCTTCAAGAAGCAGAATTCAATGAAGTCATGATGGTTCCTTCGTCCGAGCAACTTCAAAGTGGGAAGTGGGCCTGTGATTTGACGGCTCATTAGTCATTGTTACTACGGCGCGACGACCTGGTGACTCTCCCTTGGAGTTCTGCGTGCATGGCAAGTGGACCAGGATGGTCGACGTCCCACATGTTGGCAAACGGAAGTATTCTTTCCGATATCGAGGAGCAAGGAAACCGCATGGTATAGTATCACTGTTGGTTGGTTCGCAAAAAATAGTATCACTACCAATTTATAATTATTTTTTATTTCTGATGAATGCTAGCGTTTCAACTCTTACGACGAAGGGTGCCAAACACGGCACGTGCTGGATGTCCCACACATCAGCGAAAGGAGTGGGACATGAACAACATGGTAGAGCCCAGCGTAAAAAAATAGCATGGTAGAGCGTCTCCACTTCTTCCACTTCTGGGTCGGAGACCACACGTAGTAGTACTTAGTGGTATGAGCGATACAAAGTGCGACCTGGAGAGAAAGACACATCTAGTTGGAAGGTCTCGGGGCATACACGTAAACAAATATAAAAGTTAGTATGTGCCTCCAACTAATATAGTAGTAGTAGTAGAGTACTTAGTCACGTACTCCATAACATCACCGTGCATTGCACGTACAACATTTAGTGGTAGAACGTAGTAAGAGACAAATGCCGCCCAAGAGTTCCCTTCTCGACCTACTTTTGGGTGTTTGGTAGAGTGTATGGAGGGTGCATGAGTCCACACTAGTTTAGGACAAATACACTAGAAGCATGCATGAAGAGAGCATGCATGAAGAGGGGTGTTGAGTTGAGCATGCATGAAGAGGGAACAACTATGCTGAGATGAGACGCAACTAAACACACCCTATATGCCACGCTTGTTCATACCATGTGTGCCTTTCTACTTCACTTGTTGTGCTACATTACTCAGGTTCGTACGTCCACTCCTGGGTACATGTCCGTCTCGTAGTTCCAGTCCCACGTGTTCTTCATACAGATGGAACGATCCTTGCATAACATGTGCACCTTGATGCTAGATGTATCGCGTGTTGGCAAAAGGCTGAACAAAGCTCACGTAAAAAAAATAGAGTGGAAGAACATAGATTCTGGACGACCGAGAAGGAGCAAGGAACCTCGTGGTGGAGCGTCTGCACTCATAATATTTAATATTATTCAGCGATATAAAATTAACCAATCATCTCCACAGTGGACTGGAAGAGTACGAAACACGGCAGCCCAGTGTAGTTACATCATACTAGTACATGGCTAACCCACGCTATCATGATATTTCTTGGCTTCCGTGCGACACCTATCTCTAGTAATCCAGCAGCCTGTATCGCTTCTCCCTCCTCGTCTCTACTCCCTCCTTTTCGGTTTATAGGGCTCAAATCTGAAATCCCATCTATCAAGGTAGATGATGAGTGGAGGAATATATCTCGTACTTCATAAAACTACCCAAATTAAACTAATGCATTAATGTGGATTAATTACACTACATGCATGCTTGGCCACTAGATGAGTAGGAACATTGCATGCATTGGTGAGTTCCTTTTGAATTATTGCATGCAAAGATTTAATGCCCTCGGAATCTCAATAGGAGTTGGAGATGAGCCCTTTAAATCGGGAAAATGAAAAATTTGAGATAAGCCTTATAAACTGGAAAGGAGGGAGTATTAAAGTGCGGCGGGCTGGCATTTCTGCCGTCTATTGAGGTCGGTTAACTATCCCATGTTAGCAACATGCCAAGAGCATTCTAAAAAATTCCTTTCACGTTCCGCTTTCAAAACGAAAAAAATCCTTTCACGTATAAATTTGCCCATATGCTTTGAGCAACTTGCATGTCCTATACTGCTCCTGTTTGATACTCTAACTTAGATAGAGGTTAGACTAACTCAGGACTAACCCTGAACTAACTGTAGCCAAAGAGGTGTTTGGGTGACAGGGTTAGATTGACAATAAATGCACTTCATGGAGAGAAAAAAGTGATTTTTCAGTGGTCCCAATGAGAACTATCTCCAGTTAGCACCTCTTGGGTGGGATACTTTTTTTTGGTGTGTTCGGTGCAACTTGCTCCAATTTAAACCCTCATGCTTGTATACTTTAGGGCTATTTGGGCCCCAACTAGCTCAAACTAACTCTAACCCATGGATCCAAACAGGGCCTACGGCCAGTCTCGATGCGGAGCAGTCGCGTGCACCGGGAAGCGGCGCTCTCTCGGCCGTCGCGCCACTTCAAAGCCGGCGCTAGTGAGAGGTCACCTCTGCTCTAGCCGGGCATTAATGCGGCACTGACGCTCCAGGGCGACGCTGACCGTTTCACATGGGAAGCGCGCGCTGGCAAGGGAGTATAGGTTTTGAACCGTTTCAGGTGTAGTACTGGTAGTTTGCAAAACTACTCAATTATTGCACTCAGTTTCCTAAGAAATTGTGGTAAAAAACGTTACTCCACAACCCGCTTCCCTTCTCCTTCCTCTCCCACCGCCCACACACGTCCGGCGGAAGCCATCGGCCAACCCTTATATAGGAGTGCTATCACAAAAAGATGCATGCATGACCACTAAAATTTCCATATTAAAGCGCCGCTCCGGCGGGAGTATGGCGTATGTTGTTACCTTCGGGCGGCCCATGGCTACCGGGCGACGGCGACCAGAGAAGAGGCGGCGGGAGGGGAATGAATGCAGCTACTGTTTGGGTTCGCCTTCCGGCTTAAATAAATGCGCAGCATCACGTGTACCCGCGGGTGCACAAATTGTAACATACGTGTCTGCTTAAGTGGGTGTCACGTAACTGGTGTGTGTGTGTGAGAGAGATATTCTGAGAGACAGAGTGCGCGTTTGCGACTCTACTCTTCGGACATGTACTCAACCTTTTGCATCGGGATATAAGTATAATGGTATTTACTTTAGCTAGTGATTTATGTGGCCATTTTAGCATGGTTGTGTCAAAAAAATGTCACTTCCTGCTCGTGATTTGTGTTATATAATTACAAGCAAGATTCTCGTGCATTGCACGGAACATCAATATGCATTTTTTTACAAAGCACATGTTGTGATTGACCCATGCAGGAGTAATCCCATGTGTAAAAACTAATGACATCTTGAGAATTTTATCGGAAAACTGGTATCTCGAGAATGTCATTGAAAAAATGAAAGATGAGAGATAAGGCGAAGAGGAGTGGAGCGTGGTGGTGACTGGTGGTCGGAATGGGCGAAGGCATGGGGATGGACGGCGCCGGCAGGCGGCAGCAGCCACCATGCATGCTAGATTGCTCCAGAGACTTATTCCTGTTTTAATTGCTGAGCAATGAGGTTGCGGGAGATAATTATGTGGAGATAGGTGCGGGTATCTTTTGTTAAATTATCATAGTTTGCTTTCTATCCTCAGATATAGATCATACGGTCTGTATTACAAGATGACAGGCACACCATCACTGCCAACTCGTTTTTTTATAAGGGTACAGATGATAAGTTTGCTGACTACTAAAGTAAAGTGGAATTTGTCCATGTTATGCAAGTAAATAAAGGTGATTGTTTATCATACGGGTAAGGTTGGATGAAGGGTGGTAGGAAAAAATGCTCCGCCTAGAGCATGTGTGTGTGAGATGGAGTCTTAGTGTGTGTGTGGGGTGTGTGTGTGTGAGAGAGAGAGAGAGAGAGATGGAGTCTTAGTTTGTGTGTGTGAGAGAGAGAGATGGAGTCTTAGTGTGTGTGGGGGGGTGCGTGTGTGTGTGTGTGTGCGTGTGTGTGTGTGTGTGTCGCGGGGTCCTCTGTGGCGGATGTAATTTAAGTGTGCATGGCTTCATCATAGAGAGGTGATGTGTATGGCAGAGGCTACCAACGATGGGGTGCGAGAGAGAAAATGCCTGTAGAGAGGGAAGACAAGGTGTGTGCGTGTGAGAGGAGTCGACATCGAGAGAACGTGTTTGTACGAGAGACACCGATGAAGACTACTATGTATGGATGGTGCATGTAGGCGGGAATTAAACAAAGGGATGGTCTTATTGGTTTCGGGGATATAGGGGAAGAGTGAGAGGCGGGGGGGGGGTAGCTAGAAGGAGATTGTTAATTGTGAGTGTGTGTTTTACCCATCCAGGCGGAAGTTATGTGCAGAAAAGAGGAGAACGATTCGATGTGGCGTTAGGATTGAGGGTAATCAACTACGTATGGAGACATAGAGACCTTGAACGTGCATGTGTGAGAGGTATACATGTATACGTGGGATGTGTGTTTGCGCGTGCGCATGATCGAGATAAAAGAAAGAAGACATAAGTCATAAGATCAACGACATGGGAGAGACGGATCGGTATGACAATATGCATGCATGTGAGAATGCAGGGAAGAAGGCCCGACAATTGAGCATGTGTGCGGGAGTCCTGGATTAGGGGGTCTCCGGACAGCCAGACTATATCCTTTGGCCGGACTGTTGGACTATGAAGAAACAAGGTTGAAGACTTCGTCTCGTGTCCGGATGGGACTCTACTTGGCGTGGAAGGCAAGCTAGGCAATACGGATATGTAAATCACCTCCTTTGTAACCGACCTTGTGTAACCCTAGCCCCCTCCGGTGTCTATATAAACCGGAGGGTTTTAGTCCGTAGGACAACATACAATCATACCATAGGCTAGCTTTTAGGGTTTAGCCTCTCCGATCTCGTGGTAGATCAACTCTTGTACTACTCATATTATCAAGAATAAATCAAGCAGGACGTAGGGTTTTACCTCCATCAAGAGGGCCCGAACCTGGGTAAAACATCGTGTTCCTTGCCTCCTGTTACCATCCGCCGTAGACACACAGTTCGGGACCCCCTACCTGATATCCGCCATTTTTGACACCGACATTGGTGCTTTCATTGAGAGTTCCTCTGTGTCGTCGCCGTTAGGCTTGATGGCTCCTACGATCATCGATAGCGATGCAGTCTAGGGTGAGACTTTTCTCCCCAGACAGATCTTTGTGTTTGGCAGCTTCGCATTGCGGGCCAACTCGCTTGGCCATCTGGAGCAGATCGAGAGTTACGCCCCAGGCCGCCAGGTCAGGTTTGGAAACTTAAACTACACAGTCGATATCCGTGGAGACTTGATCTTTGACGGATTCGAGACCCTGCCTTGTGTGCCACATGGTCACGATGAGTATGATTTAGCTCTACCATCAGACAGTGTTCAGGAGATCACATCGGCAACTGCTCCGACCCTCAATTCGGAGCCAATCGCGCCATCCATGGATGGGTGGATAGACCCCGCCACAGAGGCCGTACCCTCAGCGGCGATCGAGTCGAATATCGACCTTACACTCCACGAGAGCCGTGTTGCCAAATTGCCGGATCCTTCTCCGGCCACGGACTCCGAACCGCCTGCGCCCGTGCCTATCGAATCCGATTGGGCGCCGATCATGGAGTTTACCTCCGTGGATATTTTTCAGCACTCGCCCTTCGGTGAATTCACTAAGGTCTCTCTCCTTGTCAGGAGAGTCCGGCAAGATTGGGATGCGGATGACGAAGAAATTCGCCGCCCACCCACCACCCACTTAGTAGCCACTGTCGACGATTTAACCGACATGCTCGACTTCGACTCCGAAGACATCGACGGTATGGACGACGATGCGGGAGGTGAAGAGGAACCACTACCCACAGGGCACTGGACAGCCACCTCATCATATGATATATATATATATATATATATATATATATATATATGATGGACAAACCCAAAGAAGGCAATGGCGATGAGACAGCAGAGGGTGACCCCTCCAAGAAGCAACCCAAACGCCAACGTCAGCGGCGCCGCTCTACGTCTCGCCAAAGAAAAAGTGGTGACACCGGCACAAGAGATAATACCATGCCGGACTATGCCGAAGATGACAACAATCCCCTCCAGCAAGATTTAGGGCAGGAGGATGGAGAAGCCAGCCCTCCCGAGAGAGCGGCAGATGGAGAGGCGGAGGATGATAATTACATGCCTCCCTCCGAAGACGAGGCAAGCCTCGACGATGAATAATTCATCGTGCTCGAGGATCCTGTCGAACAAGAGCGCTTCAAGCGCCGGCTTATAGCCATGACAAATAGCCTTAAGAAAAAGCAGCAGCAGCTTCAAGCTGATCAAGATTTGCTAGCTGACAGATGGACTGAAGTCCTTGCGGCCGAGGAATATAAACTCGAACGCCCCTCCAAGAGTTACCCAAAGTGCAGGTTGCTACCTCGACTGGAGGAGGAAGCACCAAAACCTACATCCCCGGCGTATGACGCGGCTGATCCGCCACCTCGTGGCCGCGACAGAGAGGCATTCCAGCCAAAAGCTCAGCCCGCACCCCGACGCCATTCAAATAAAAAGGCATGGGGAAATACGCCAGACCTGCGAGACATATTAGAGGACAAAGAAAAACACGCAATATCGATCTACGGATCAAGAGGGCGCGCCACTATGCGAGACGATAACCGTCACACCGGATACAGTAAAAGTAAAACCGGCCGGGCCGAACACAGCGGACAAGACTCATTTAAGCTGCGTCGCGATATAGCCCAGTACAAAGGCGCCGCACACCCCCTATGCTTCATAGACGAAGTAATGGATCATCAAATCTCAGAGGGTTTCAAACCTGTAAATATAGAATCATACGACGGCACAACAGATCCTGCGGTATGGATCAAGGATTTCCTCCTGCACATTCACATGGCCCACGGTGATGATCTACACGCCATCAAATACCTCCCACTCAAACTCAAAGGACTAGCTCGGCATTGGCTCAACAGCTTGCCAGCAAAGTCCGTTGGTTGTTGGGAAGATCTGGAAGCCGCATTCCTCGACAACTTCCAGGGCACTTATGTGTGACCGCCGAATGCCGATGACTTGAGCCACATAATTCAGTAGCCAGATGAATCGGCCAGGCAATTCTGGACACGGTTCCTAACAAAGAAAAATCAAATCGTCAACTGTCCGGATGCGGAGGCCCTAGCAGCTTTCAAACACAACATCCGCGATGAATGGCTCGCCCAGCACCTCGGCCAGGAAAAGCCGAAATCTATGGCAGCCCTCACAATGCTCATGAGCCTCTTTTGCGCGGGAGAGGACAGCTGGCTGGCTCGTAGCAATAACATATCAAAGAACCATGGTACTTCGGATACCAAGGACGGCAATGGCAGGTCACGTCGCAACAAACCTAAGCGCTGCATTAACAGCAACAATACCGAGGATACAGCAGTCAATGTCGGATTCAAAGGCTCTAAACCGGTCAGCAGAAAAGCCTTTCAAAAGAAGCACTCTGGGCCTGTCCAGTTTGAACCGTATACTCGACCGCTCGTGTCAAATACATGGCACCCCCGACAAGCCAGCCAACCACACCAACAGGGATTGTTGGGTGTTCAAGCAGGCCGGCAAGCTAAATGCCGAAAATAAAGATAAGGGGTCACATAGCGATGACGAGGAGGAGCCCCGGCAGCCGAACACCGGAGGACAGAAGAGGTTCCCCCCACAAGTGAGGACAGTGAACATGATATACGCAACCCACATCCCCAAGAGGGAGCGGAAGCGTGCGCTAAGGGACGTATATGCGTTGGAGCCTGTCGCGCCAAAGTTCAACCCATGGTCCTCCTGTCCGATCACCTTCGATCGCAGGGACCACCCCACTAGTATCCGTCATGGCGGATTCGCCGCATTGGTCCTAGACCCAATCATTGGCGGATTTCACCTCACTCGAGTCCTTATGGATGGCGGCAGCAGCCTGAACCTGCTTTACCAGGACACAGTGCGCAAAATGGGCATAGACCCCTCAAGGATCAAACCCACAAAAATGACCTTCAAAGGCGTCATACCAGGTGTAGAGGCACATTGCACAGGCTCAGTCACACTGGAAGTGGTCTTCTGATCCCCGGATAACTTCCGAAGCGAGGAGTTAATCTTCGACATAGTCCCGTTCCGCAGTGGCTATCATGCACTGCTCGGGCGAACCGCATTTGTGAGATTCAATACGGTACCGCATTATGCATACCTCAAGCTCAAGATGCCAGGACCTCGGGGGGTCATCACAGTTAATGGAAACACAGAACACTCTCTCTGCACGGAGGAGCACACTGTGGCCCTCGCAACAGAAGCGCAAAGTAGCCTCTTAAGGCAATCCACTAGTTCGGCGATTAAGAACCCGGACACCTTCAAGTGCGCCCGGGGTAATCAGCAACAGGACCGCCTGGCACGTTCCGAGCTCGCATAGCAATGTGGCCCCCACCTCAGTCCCAGCCAAACGGCTAAATTTGTGCCTCGCATACATAATTACGCATTGAAAATACCATGGGCACATGTGGGGAGGGGGGCATGACTGCGGCACGCCCCAAGACGCGGCTCAACTGCACTAGGGGCTTCCCGCCTTATTAGTTTTTTCTCTCTTTCAGGACTTTACTCTCTGGAAACATCGTTCGGTAGTATGTTTGCCGGACACACGATACAACAACCAAGGAGGCAGAAAGCTACATCGCATCATGGAATTCCTAGGTGGTCTCTGATAACGAGTGAAATACCTGCTTTCAATAACATTCCTCAGCTTGCCCTTGGAGGGGACATGTCAAATAGTCCCACTTTTTTCTTATCGCACTACTTGTATCATTTTGCTTTAACGCACCTTCTTGAATAAACAATGCATAGCACTAGACTATTATTGCATTCTTCTTATATATATATATATTCATTCATGACATCTAGCACCTGTACACTCTGGTACGGCCAATACGCTAGGGGCTTAAGCATACCCCATAATACGGTGTTAGAAGTCCGAACACTTTCCACAGTGCCGCGCTCCGAACTTATAGCATTATATGCATCAGCTCCGAATCATGTCTTGGTTCAATAGTTGGGTTTCCCCGGCTCCCATGTTTTGGTACCTTACGTTCCGCTATATCGCCTAAGGTAGCACTGGGAGAACTACTGCGATTGTACCCCGGTTCTGCTTGGCTAAGCACCTCAGTAGAGAAGCTAAAACTGACTGTCATGATAAGGCGAGAGACTGGTCGCTGTTCGAGAGGTTTCGAGTCGCTAAAGACTTATGCGGCTTAGAGCGAGGAGTCGGCTCTGTCCGGCCTAAGGCGTGTATAGCGCCCCGAATTCAGCCTTCCGAATACTAGGGGCTTCGCCGAAATTTAAAATTATAGAATTCTGTGGCTAAGTGAGAGTGATAAAGCATTATAGTCCGATTGCCTTGTTTGTTGTGTCGAGCACCTCCCTCGAAGGACCCAAAAATGGGAACAAGAGTGCTCAGGTTTATCCCGAACACCCCAACATTCATGGCATGGGGGCAGAAGCCGATGACTAGCCATCTCTCAGATTTGATAAATAGCCGAACAGAAGGTAATATTTTAAATTCAAACAAGCGTTGCATAGCGCATATGAACAAGTTTTCATCATAGAGGATCACACGAGCAAATTCATTCAAATATTACATCTTTCACACACTCGTCCGCTACAAGACGGGCACCCTTCTGGACACCCTCATAATACATCTCAGGGTGGCGATGCTCCTTGCCCTACGGCGGCCCCTCCTTCACTAGCTTCACAGTGTCCATCTTGGCCTACTGCACCTTCGCACGGGCGAAAGCCCGGCGTGCACCTTCGATGCAGATGGACCGCTTGATGACTTCCAGCCGTGGGCGGGCATCTACAAGCCGCCTCACCAAGCCGTAGTAGCTGTTGGGAAGGGCGTCGCCAGGCCACATCCGGACTATGAAGCCCTTCATGGCCTATTCGGCCGCCTTATGCAGCTCGACCAGTTGCTTCAGCTGGTCTCTCATGGGCACCAGGTGTTCGGTCCCAGTATACTGAGACCAGAACAACTTCTCCGTCGAGCTTCCCTCCTCGGCCTGGTAAAACTGCGCGGCATCTGACATGCTGCGGGGCAAATCTACAAATGCTCCTAGAGAGCTCTAGACTCGGGTAAGTAACAAGTAATTCACTTGCACATGCTTGCTTTGCATATTGAATGCCTTACCCGCCGCTATCTTCCTCATGGCCTCAATCTCCTGGAGGGCTTTTTGGGCTTCAGCCTTGGCATTCTTCGCGCTCTCGAGGGCCGCGGCAAGCTCGGACTCTCGCGTCTTCGAGTCACGCTCCAATGCCTCGTGCTTCGAAACGAGAGCTTGGAGCTCTTGTTGCACCTCGCCCACCCGTGCCTCTTGTTTTGACCGCTCGGTGCGCTCCTTGGCCGCTTTATCTTCGGCCTCGGACAACGCTTGCTTTAGGGTCGCCACTTCGGTTGTGGCCCCTGGCAAATTCATGATGATCCCGTCATTTCACAATCGCATCTTTTTTGTATATATATATATACATCCATAGACAAGGTATTACTTACCTTTGTTCTCTTCGAGCTGCCTCTTGGCAAGGCCGAGCTCTTTCTCGGACCCCTCGAGGTCCTGCTTCAGTGCGGCGACCTCTGCAGTTAGTGCGGCAGAGGTCAACAGTGAAGCCTGCATACGCATATAGACATACTTATATTAGACTCCTGCGTATATTATTTGATCCTCTATTCGGCTTTTCTTTTGAACGCCAAACAGAGCATTAGGGGCTACTGTCTATGCGGTAATATTTTTCCTATATCTTAAATATTTACCTCAAAGCCTGTTAGAAGGCTGGCATAGGCTTCAGTCAGTCCGCTCTTGGTGGACTGAACTTTCTTGATCACCGCACTCATAATAGTGCGGTGCTCTTCGTCGATGGAAGCGCCGTGAAGCGCTTCCAGCAGGTTGTCTGGTGCCTCTGGATGGACAGAGGTCACTAGCACGGGCGTCTTGCCCCTTTTGGAACGGGACCGCCTGCCCGAGTCCGGAACCACTGGAGGTTCGGCGCGGTGTCCGGCTGAGTGCCGAACTTGGAGCCCTCGGGAGCCTTGCTCCCCTTGCTCCTGGAGTCCGGAAGGTCGCCTTGAGGCACCTCCGGGACTGTCTCTCCCCGGCTCGGTGCCCCTCGAGACAATGCCTCGGCATTGTCCGTAGGGCAAGGGGAGGAGGCGGTCGGAAGTGGATCGCTATCCATATCCGATGAATCCAAGGAGCCGTCCGATGAGGATACGTCGATACGGGCTTGGGGCAGTCTGCATAATCATATTCGGCGTTAGGAGAAGCAGTGCGACTACGGTATGCTATGAGTGACTCTGGTATCCGAATACTTACGACTTCGCCAGGGGCTTGGCCCTGAGCAGCCACTTGTCTTCGCCTTCGGCGGCGATGGTGGAGTAGTCCGGAAGGAGAGTCCTTCCTTTCTTGGACCCTTCGGCCTCCCCGGTTGGGGCGGCCTTCCTTTTCTGGTCTCCCCCGACTGGAGGGGGAGCATCTTCCTCTTCCTCCTCGTCTTCGTGGGAGGAGTGCGTCACGGAGTTATCGGACAATGAGTCTGATACCACCTGCGTCGGGAACTCTTTCGGGTTCCCTTGGCCTTCTTCTTGGTCTTCTCCGGCACATTATAAGGAGCCGGAGTCAGCATCTCCATCAAGAGAGCGTCCGCAGTGTCTTCGGGCAGAGGGGTCGGACAGTTAATCCGTTCCGATGTCTCCACCCAGTCCTGTCAAAGGCATGGGAGCTCAGACCCCGCGCATGGTTAAACTATGGGAAATAAGAATCCTACCAGATGTATAGAACTCACCGAATTTGCAGGGCGCTTCGCGCTTAGCCCGTGGTCCTCGGTAAGAGAAGGAGGGACCTCGGCGCCCTTGAACAGCACCCTCCAGAAGTCCTTGTGGGTCATGTCGAAGAGCTCACTTAGAGTCTGGTGATGGGCCGGGTCGAACTCCCATAAGTTGACATCCCATTGTTTACACGGGAGAATCCGGCGGAAGAGCATGACCTGGACTATGTTGACAAGCCTAAGCTTCCTGCTTATCATATTCTGGATACATTTCTGGAGTCTGTCCAGCTCCGCTGATGAACCCCAGGACAGGCCCTTCTCTTTCCAGGAAGTGACCGCGTGGGGAATCCGGATCGAAACTCTGGGGCGCCACCCAGTTGGTGTCGCGCGGCTCGGTGATGTACAACCACCCCGATTGCCACCCCTTTACGGTCTCCATGAAGGATCCCTCGAGCCATGCAACATTGGGCATTTTTCCCACCATGGCCCCACCGCATTCCGCTTGTTGGCCACCTACAACCTTCGGCTTGATATTGAAGGTCTTCAGCCACAGGCCGAAGTGGGGGCGGATGCGGAGGAAAGCCTCGCACACGACGATAAACACCGAGATGTTGAGGATCAAATTCGGGGCCAGATCATGAAAGTCCAGCCCGTAGTAGAACATAAGGCCGACGAATGGATGGAGGGGAAACCCCAGTCCACGGAGGAAGTGATGGAGGAAAACCACCCTCTCATGAGGTTCCGGGGTAGGGACGATTTGCCCCATAGCTGGCAGCCGATGCACGATATCCGCGGCTAAGTATCCGGCTCCGCGTAGCTTTTTGATATGTCCCTCCATAACGGAGGAAGCCATCCACTTGCCTCCCGCTCCGGACATGTTTGGAGAAGGTTGAGGAGAAGGATGTGGACTTGGGCGTTGGAGCTCGTGTGCGCGAGAATGGATGAGCAAGGAGGAGGAAGGCGTGGGTAGAAGAAGGTTAAACCTTATCCCTTTATAAGGGCGGACGAAACTATGTGCCCCCACTAGCCTGGTAAAACTCGCTTATCCCTCAAACGCCGTAATTTATGGCACGGTTGGGTTACCCATGTCCGTATTGATGACAATCCCGTAATAAGGGGAACACGATCTCTGCTTTGACAAGACGTGTCAAGAAATCGCCTCACGTTATGTGCGGGGCTGGTTAAGGAAAAACGGTTCGAACAATTACCGGGCCGTGACGTGATGTCACGCTGCCAAAACGTGTCAGCAGATTAGATTTATGGAAATACTATTCTCTCAATTGTGGTATGTGGAACTTATTTTGCAGGGTCGGACACTTTCCTTGTATTCAAATTCTTCTGTGGTGTATTCAGAGGAGGAACCTGCCTTGCAATGCCGAAGACAACACTACGCGCCAGACTCATCGTCATTGAAGCCTGGTTCAGGGTCTACTGAGGGAGTCCTGGATTAGGGGGTCTCCGGACAGCCGGGCTATATCCTTTGGCCGGACTGTTGGACTATGAAGAAACAAGATTGAAGACTTCATCCCATGTCCGGATGGGACTCTACTTGGCGTGGAAGCAAGCTAGGAAATACAGATATGTAAATCTCCTCCTTTGTAACCGACCTTGTGTAACCCTAGCCCCCTCCGGTGTCTATATAAACCGGAGGGTTTTAGTCCGTAGGACAACATACAATCATACCATAGGCTAGCTTTTAGGGTTTAGCCTCTCCGATCTCGTGGTAGATCAACTCTTGTACTACTCGTATTATCAAGAATAAATCAAGCAGGATGTAGGATTTTACCTCCATCAAGAGGGCCCGAACCTGGGTAAAACATCGTGTTCCCTGCCTCCTGTTACCATCTGCCTTAGACGCGCAGTTCGGGACCCCCTACCCGAGATCCGCCGGTTTTGACACTGACAATGTGTTTTTGTCTTTAAGAGATAGTGGCGTGGGCTGGAGCATGCATCTATGGCGAGCAGAGGGAGTGAGGCGCAACGATTGTGCAAAAGAGACCAACCTATAAATGCATATGTATGGAGAGACATATATAGTGTGGGTGATAGGAAGCAAGACTCTGTGCGAGAAAGAAATGTTGATGGAGAAACTACAGATAGATACAGAGATGGAGATGCTAGCTAGAGGGACATCCGCTAGTTTGGGTGTTGGAGATGACCGTCGGGTGGTTCAAAGGGTGAAGTTATATATGTGTGTGAGAGGGCACTTGACTGCATGTAGAGAGAAACGTATGTAGTGTGCGTGATAGGAATCAAGAGTGAGGGCGAGAAAGAAGGATGATGGAGAAACAGATAAATAGAAAGATAAAGATGCTAGCTAGTGTGCGTTAGAGATAGGAGTCGAGTGGATCAGAAGGCTGGGTTATGTGTGTGGGTGTGAGAGAGATATAGAGAGGGTGCATGTGAGTCACATACAAACAGATATCAGAGAGAAATGAGATCCAGAGAGACGGAGTTTTGTGTCTGCGAGAGAGAAAGATATTTCACAACGAGAGTCATAGCTAGAGAGACATACGAGGGAACGCAAGATATCTCTAGGGAGAGAGGGTGTGTGTGAGCGACATACAAGAGAACAATGGAGAAATATGAGACCCTGGGAGACAGAGTTTGTGTTTTGTGTGTGAGAAAGATATATTGAAGAGGAAGTCATAGGTTCTCATATCTAAGGAGCGAAAGACATCTTTGTATGAGGGGTGTGCGAGTGGCACACATGGGAATAGTAGAGAGAAATGAGACCCCGGGAGACAAAGTTTTGTGTTTGTGTGAGAGAAAGAGATTCCACATGGAGAATCATAGTTAGAGACACATAGCAGGGAGCGAGATATACTTAGAGAGAGATAGAGTGATGAAGGTCGAGGGAGAGAGTACCGTCAGTGTGTTACGAAGATAAAAGATCATTGTCGACATACAGGTAGCACGAGAGATACCTTAGAGACGATGAGCGCGTATAGGTCTAGAGATATAGTCCTATATAAGCATGAGTGATAGCTATATGAGACGAATATCTAGATTAAAGGGGATTCAAATATTTAAACTGGAGATCACGACATCAATAATATCATAACGCAAATTGGTGTATCAAACATGCATATTCATTTGAATTTGGGCACACGTGTAATGTTATATAGTTTATCAATATTGGTGATCCATAGATTCTTCAATTACAAACAATGCATGGTTGACATGCAATTAATGACTAAATGGGATTACACTATATGTTGCGTGTGTGAAACACATTGTACATGTTTGAGATTAACAAAACCTGAATGAAACACACATTAATTGGAGACAGTTAGCGAGGAATGCATACATTGGATTTCAACATGAAGTGGTTTCAAATATTTGAAAATCCAAATTGATGGATACAACCTTATGAATCTGAGATCATGTCATTTGTAAACCATATTTATGTATAAATGGTGTTGTGCTTTTGAAAGTATATATAAAAAATGATGTATATAGAATGTAATTCCAATTGAAAATGGAACCCGCCCGGAAAAAAATAGAATACAAACGGGATTTGAATTGAGTTGGCACGGTAAACGTGCACTCTGCAAAATTTGAACGAAGCGGGAAAAGTCGCAGTAATCGCCCGAAACCAAAATATGTGAGATGGAAATCACTACTGCCTATCCCTACCACGCAAAGCCTATCTACTGGATTTCTATAGGTTTCGATAGGGGTAGGTTTGTAATTTCACCCAAACGTGATGTAACCACCTCTCACCCGGATTCATACACGGTGGGCACCAAAACACAGTGTGTCCTCGGCCGAAATCGACTCCCTCCCCGATTCATATTCATACATGGTGGGCGCCAAAAACAAACTCTCGTCGGCAAATATTCGATGTATGCGAGATTACCGTCCTATCCCCAACCGACTAATGTTGCTGTGATGTAGTAGAAATTTGAAACGGGGGCTAAGTTTGTAAATTTCCTCGCATTTGAGACAAGCGCGCCCTGAATACATGGTTCCCCCCTTCCTCTCTACCTCCCTTTTCCCCATTCGTACTCCGTGGGCGCCAAAACACCCTCTCCACCCCACCCTCCTCCGTCCGCCGCCGTCCGCCACCCCATCCACCGCCCTCCTCCTCCACCATGCCGGAGCTGATACCCCGATGCCGCCGTCCATTACAAGAGATCGACCTCTCTCATCCACGGCTTCAGACCGGGATCCTTGCATCTTGTCCTCTGGCTTCATCCCGCCATCGTCCACCTTGTCGGCGCCGCTCCTACGACCGTCTCGTCCAACGCGCCCCGCTGCCACCGTCTACCCTCCTAGATCTGCTTCCACGCCGCCGACAGCCGTTGCTACCGCAGCACCGTCAAATTCTCGGCAGATGCGTACACGACGCCGCACCAGAGGCGGTACGCTTTCCTATCTGCTCAACTTATTTATCGCAGCAAGAAAATAGATCGCCATTGCTTTACTCTGATTTCTTGTCTTGGTTGCGAAGTTGCCTTTGTCCGGTTTGCACCCTCAGATCCGCCATGGCACGCTCAACACTATACTCCCAATGCTTATGGTTTTCCCCTTCTATATTCCACACTAGTTAAATCACAGTAGACTAAATTTCAAAATCGGGTCAGTCAATTTTTCAGAGTTCGTCGGAGTTCGCCGGTGCGATCGAAGGGGCTCGGGTGGTTGTGGGGCCTCGCCGAACAAAGAAAACTCGACGCGGGTGGGGGTTGGGCGGGGGTGGGGGTGGCAGAGGAACACAGGCGGTGGGGGCCGGTGGTCCGGTCGGCGGCCCGTGCGGTGTTCTGTATGGGAAGAATCAAAGACAAGGAAGAAGAAGGGTTAGGAGACGTAGGATCTTCATCCAACTGTCTAAAATGGTCGAGAGACAGCTGGGAGTTGCATTCTTAATGCGCTCTGGTTCATCATGTGTGGGCACTGCGCAACCAACATTTTATTATCCAAAATCTGCTTGCTCTTCTTTACCATGTTCCTCTTCCGTTCTTCTTTAATATGTACTCTCTCCGTTCCTAAATACAAGTCTTTGTATAGATTCCACCATGGAATACATATGGAGCAAAATGAGTGAATCTACACTCTAAAATGTATCTGGATACATCTGTATGTGATCCATAGTGGAAATCTCTACCAAGACTTATATTTTGGAACGGAGGGAGTATGATAGTAGTACAGTATGTTCCTTGTACTGAAGATGAGCAGGGGCATTTGCAGTGTAGAGGTCTATATGGTCAGTTGTGATGGAAACTTTGAGCCTCTTTGATTCGTAGGATCTTGTAAACATAGGAATAGGATTTGTAGTGGCCTTCCCACTTGAATCCTATAAGAATAGCAAGGAAATGCGGGGAGTTGTGTCGCCTTTGAGAGTTACAGTGATATTAACAGTACCGCACCTTCACTTGAAGAGAGCTGGTATCCAAAGCCTTTCTAGCTGTACCGGCAATACTAGCACATATATTCCAGCAAGTTCCACTTTGCTGATTTTACTCTGATGCTTAAGGTTTTCCCGTTATATCTACACTATGATCTATGTAGCTGCTTTGTGTCACACTAGCAGCAGTCCACTCTTGAAGCTAAACACTGCAATGACTTACAAAATTGGCACCAAGGCATTGAGTGCCATTCTGGATGCAATGAAACTCATACGCTCCCCACCTGTTGATTCTTGTTCAGAATATGATCCTAATGACTATTCTAACCTCAAGGAGTCAAAGGCAGATGGCCTGTCCTGTTCACCCATCAAGGTGCATGTTCTAATTTGGCAATGTTTTATTGATTGCGGGTATCTTGCATATGTTGTCTTGCATTTCTTCTACTTTGTTGCACCGCCATCTGCTTAGTTTACTCATCATATATGTCGAGATGCCATGCCCATCCATTATCAATACATATTCCATCTGTCATCATACCATGTTTTTCCCCTCAAATGTTGTTCTTGTGCATCAGACATCAAAAAGGAAGAGGGTGATTACCGAACCTGAAGGAGCACCAGCCAAGTCGTTGAAAAATGTGGTGGTGCCGGAGAAATAAGACAGCACCCCACTTATATTGGTTGTACAACTAGTGACACAAAACGTAGGACCGACTCCAGCAGACTGTGCCCATACTTCACTGGCTACACCACTAGCCCCACCACACAGGACCTGCACTCCAGCAAAAGGTATACCAATTTCATTTGCCATAGCACCAACTGTACCATAGAAAAATCCCACTCCAGCAAAAAGTACAGCAAGTCCACCGGCCGAAGACCTATCCCAACTGCAGAGGCGGCCAATTCCTGCAGATTGGAACCCCATTCCATTTATTCCCAGTTTAAAAGACAAAGCTTTCAATGTTGTTAGGGACTACATGCATATATTCCCATCATGGGAAGATTATTGTGAAGACAAACACCATTTTCACATCTTCCTGTCCAACTTATGTGTAAGTGCTATTATTCATGGTTATTATTTTCCTGTTTTCTGCTGATTGAACACATCAATGATTTACATTACATTGTTGTAACTAGGCGAGGGTCAATCTGGATAGTCATGACGAGCAAAGCTTGCTTGTGCTTTTCAAGGAAGCATTGCAGCAGTATCGGTGCTACCTGAGGAAATCACACTTTGATGGAAAGTCTATAAACGAATTTCCGGTGAAGTCTCCTGTGCTAAATTTAGAAGACATTGAATGGAAAAACCTTGTTATGCACTGGTCTCATTCCCAGGATGAGGTACTGTCTATGAAATCACATGACAATTTGAACTTCTACTTTTCCGCATGTGCCTTATGGATCTTTTGTGCATGAAATCTGCTCGAAGAAGAATTCTGGTTTAACAAGAACAACAGGATATCGCAAATATGCTGCCCGCTGCTTTGCTCTTGTTAGTACCTGTTGTCCTGTATCACTGTACTTGCATACATACCTGGTTCATTATATGACAGCAGTATGCATGATAGCTTGCTTATCAATTGTTCGCTCCAAATTATCTCATATGTATGAATGGTTACATTAGTGTAAAACATATCCAATGCCAATGTTTTTAGCTCTGCATTGTTCTTTTAAGTACATGCTATCCTTTGTCAGTGTACATATAATGACAGGTAGTTTTTCATGTACCATCACTCTGCAGCTTATTTTCCTTTGCCCTCCATTTTCTACACATCAGATCTATATTTGCTCTTATCATTAGGTTGGTACTGAAGAAGTTTAGCTGTGCATTGCTCTTGGCTGTACCTTTTGCCTGTATCTCTGCACTTACATTTATAGCTACTTAGTTATGTAGCATCACTCTTCATCTTATCTTAAATATTCTCCATTTTTTCATATATTATCACATCTATATTTACTCTTAACAAAATGTAGAATAAAGGCAATGCTTTTGAAGAAGATTTTGTGGTAAACTTCTTGAATTGCCCCCCCCCCCCATCAGCATGGACAAGGCCTTTATAGAGCCTGTCTTCACCAATAATGTAAGTTTGTCCATCTCAAGCCTTCAAACTTTGTTGTATATATTTGGTTAGGCATGACTGCAACAGCTGTTTATTTTTGGTGTTTGCATCAAATTGCTTGTTTAAAGTTTATTATGTAGTTCATAAACAAAAGTTTGTCCTTTCTCAATTTAAGTTTTCAGTTGTCCAACCAAGTTCCTTCTGCATACCATGTAAATTAAACTATACAGAGCAAGTGATCTTCTTTTGCACTGCATGTATGATTATGTTCTTCATCCGTAATCTAGTGGTGTGGTGAACCTACCCACTACAGCACAATGTCATATTCTACAATGTCTTAACTATGAACAGTGTCATATCATTCTACTATTATTTAAACCGTCTCTTTATTTGCCAATCTGAAATGGTATAAATTGACAGCACACTAACCATTGATACTTATGAGTTCTTGATCTGTAAACCAGTGGTGTCGTGAAGCGGCCAACTCCTTGCCATGTCTTGACCTGAACAATACCATATTGTGTTAATGCAATTTTAAACTGTGTCACTTTATTCGTCAGTAAGAAATGTGATGAATTGTTAGCACTGATACTTTTATGTGCAAAACCTGTCATCTATCTGCTTGTTTATCTTTCAGAGTGAGGAAGATATAAGTGTTGAACAAGCGCAGTCTCATTATCTTGCTCAGCTGCTTGCGCTGCAGCTCCCCAGCAGGGCTAACCTTTCTTGAACTCTATTGAAGTGTTGTCGGTTTTGTATATTATTTTGTCGGCATGTTTATTTGCACTGGTGGCGATCTTTGATGCCCAGTGTATGTAATCTGCTGTCTACTTGTGCTTTATTATCATAGTGGTGAACTTTGATGCCCAGTGGATGTAATATGCCGTAATTTCTTTATTGTATAGTCTAGGTTTTTTCTTATTCACAATGATGCAGTTATTTTACTATATATATATATATATATATATATATATATCATGTCTTCGCAGTAAACCAGCCAAACCGTAAAATTACGGTACATAATCGGGCCGTCATGCGATCACGATGTAGGTTGGGCCTGAAACGTGCCGAACAGCTCATGGGCCGGCAGCAGCCCGAAATGAACCCCGGCCCATGATTGTGCGAATCAAATCACGGGCTTTTAACAGGACAAAATTGTCTCAGTACTTGTTAGGCCCACTCAGATATCAGCTGTGAGCAGGCCGGATGCAAACCGGGCCATAGTTAGGCCCAACTATATGACGGGCTTTTAATAGGCCGAAATTAATATAGGGCCGAAATGTTAAACGGGCCCTTAACAGGCCAAAACTAATACCAGGCCGAATTACTAAGTGGGCCTTTAGCAAGTGGGCCCAAAAGCATAGTGTCCAGTTGACGGGCCGAATCTGATATGGGCCATAATTGAGCCCAAAGCCTCTTAAAGGGCCGGACCTGATCTGGGCCGTAATTTGGCCTAGAACGTGGTAGGCTTTTAACGGGCCACATCTCATATGGGCCACTATTTGGCCCGGAGCGTGGCAGGCCATTAATGGACCGGATCAAATATGGGCCGGCATTTGGCCCAAAACATGGCAGCCAGTTAATGGGCCGGCCTACTAGGGTCCTCAAAATCTTGTGGGCCTATAGTTGGGCCGGCCCATTAATGTCGGCTAAATCTCGTGGGCCTTTAGCTGGGCTGGCCCATTATGATCTGCAAGAATCTTGTGGGCCTTTACCTGGGCCGGCCCATTATGGCACACAAAAATCTTGTGGGCCTTTACCTGGGCCGGCCCATTATGGCCCGCAAAATCTTGTGGGCCTTTAGTTGGGCCAGCCCATTATGGTTCGCAAAATCTCGTGGGCCTTTAGCTGGGCCGGCCCATTATGGTTCGCAAAATCTTGTGGGCCTTCAGTTGGGCCGGCCCATTTAAACTTGATGGGACGGTCCACGTGTCAACATATCATAGGCGCGTCTCGCCCATTGGATGAGTGACACCTGTCCCAACGAAGACCTGACACGTGTCTCCTCAAGCCAATGATGATTTTACACGTGGAAAATCCCCATTGGTCGGGGCTGTTAACGGGTTATCGGATCCGAAACCCGACCCGATAGCTTAACGACATTCCTTTATGGTGTATGCCACGTGTCGGTCACCCTTGATGAAAGCACTTCTGTGACATGCGATTTATCGTTATGGAAGTGGACAGCACAGGTAATGTCATGGAACACTTCTACGACAGCACAGGTATGACTATCTTGATTCTGTCATAAAATCGTCATGGATGTACATGCATGACAAAAACGCAACCTACTGTGACAAATACGTATCATCACGGAATCTCAGTATGGAGTAAACCGGCGTTTTTCATAACCCGGAACGGTTTATATTGTAATCCAGCCTTATATAAACAGGAGTTGTTTCTCCTCCAAGTGTTGGGTAATAAACCCCGCTACAAGGTTGGTCAGCCAACATCATGCCTAAGGGTTGCAGGTATTATATGTTTCCATATTTGGTTATATTTCGCAACCTAAATTATAATCCTTGGTCATATATATATGGGTATCATGACCCGCCCGGTGGTAAACCACCAGGGCGCTTTGAACTTTTTTGCAGGAACAACTTAAAGGGCTATGGATTATGAATATGCACGAAGGCATACCAGACCAAGTATTTTCACAAGCCTATTACAAAGCGTTCCAGTGCCTAAAAGGATAATTGTGTTCTCAAATACACGTCGCAGCATGTAGAATACTAAAACCGGCCTCCGGTTCATGATTGGTCGCCAGCTTGGCCTGACGGTTGCAGATCATCTCGCGCCGGGTCAGCTTCCTCTTCTCTACCAAGTGGCTGGAAATCAACAGTTGCCCAGTCAATCCCGGTTAAGGCTTGGAATACAGCTTCCTTATCAGCGTGGACGGTTCAATGTCAGGGGCATAAGTGTGCTTACGGATTGGCGGAATAAGATTCTGAGCTTCGGGAATTGGTGCAGCAACCCATTTGTTCTTGTCATCATAGCTTGCTTGATAGTATGACAGATCCGCTTCTTCAACCAGTTGACAAGCCAATGGGCGTACCTCCCGGTTTATGATCCGGAGATCATCTTCACCAAATTTTGTTCCATCTTCCTTCAAGCTGGGATAACCTTGGGCCGCTTCAATTGGATCAAAGTCAGGTACCCATGCTTTTGCCCGGGTCAGTGCAGCCAAAGCGCTTGTTCTAGCAGTAGACTTTTTCAGTTCGTCAACCCGGGCAGGAAGCATAGATAACCTTTGTAAAGTATCCTTAATCAAGGTGGGAGGAGGATTGTTGTGAGAAGCAGTGTATATGATCCGTTGCGCACCGGTATACAGCTATTCTATCAGAGTATAGGTTGCTTCAGTTTTTTCTGAACATCAGATCCTAAGTGGCTAATACGAGTTCCTGTATCATTACAATGATTAGTAAACCGGCAAATACATACGAGGATATGTTGAAATCAGGAATCAACAATGCTTACCAAACACAGCTGCAGTCATGGCATGAACCTGCCACTTCATGCTGGTCAGTTCATCAACCACCGGTTTAAGAGCGGCTCTGCTTTCTCAGCCCTGTTGATCAAATTGGATTTTTAACTTTCCAAATCTGTCCATTCCTTGTTGAAGCCTTCTTTCAGTTTCTCCATAGTGCCTGGAGCGCTGGTCAATTCTTCCTTCGCCTTGGAGGTTTCAGCTTGTTGCGATTTAAGGTTCTCCTGGAGATCAGCGGTTTGGCTCTCTTTCTTATTCAGCTCGGCCTGCAAAGAGACAGTTATATGATGAGGTGACAATACATACTTGAAGCACCAAGCACATAACAAGTTATGCCCTCGGTATTTGGGGGTAATGCATATTTGCTCTTCATCATACATTTTCTACACGTCCCAAGCATAATACAAGTATTCAACTTGGCACTTGGGGCTAATGGATATTTGTTCAAAAGAATGCTGATACGGGAGGTTCTTCTACAAAGTCCCAGTTCATCTTTATAAAGTTAAACCGGCACTTGGGGGCTACTTCAGTGAAGTTCAGATGCATTGTTGCAAAGCATAATTTTTTTACTAAGTCCCGGTTTAGATTGTTATCTTAAACCGTCACTCGGGGGCTACTGGAATTGATAAGCTACAATTAAAAAATAAAGGGGAAACACTTATGAAATTACCTCATATCATTCCTTCATCATATTTACCAAGCCGGCTTCATAGTCACGACTGGTATATAGACGGCTTAGATAGCCGGAATGAAGGTCTTGAGCATTCAGATGGGCGTAAGTGGACAGATCGGCATTCCATTTGTCTTTGCCAATTGCAGAGAATTCCTCGTTGGCGGTATGCCTTGACAAAGCGATAGGATTTCCTGGATCAGTGTGGCCAATGCCAGTAATTAGAACATCATCATCCTTCTCCTTAGCAGCTCGTACTGGAGTTGCCGGTTTCTCAATATCTTTTAATGGACTGACCGGTTTGTCAGTTCGGATAGGTCTTGTTGGCTGGTCGGCATGGCCGGTGGTATCAACTTCTGCCTGCTCAGCAATGAAGTCATGATCTTGAGGTGGTGGGTCATTCAGCATATCGTCAATGTTGGCCTGTTCAGGATCTAGAGTTTTCTCCGGTTCAGCAGCCATGTCTTCCTCTGTCGGTTTATTCAGACGAGCCTTCTTGCTGGGTTTGGGCTTGGCACTGAGGAAAATAAAAAATAAGGATCAGTATAGTATATATTAAGTAACATATCAAGGATATAAGTAAGAATATGGTTCACCCAAGCACTGTTTTAAGCGGTGGAAGCTTTATGGCAGACGATTCAACAGATGATGAGTGGGAAGTACCCTGATAATTTGAATCAGATGGATTAAGAGGTTGATGAAAAGAACCCGCTTTGGGGCATGAAGTGTCAAGGGAATAAGAGACCTATGAACGGCGTTTCTGAACCGAACTGTTCGGTAAACCGGCGGAGGTAACTACCTAGCCGCTATGCCGGGTTGTGCGGCGAGCCTCGTGCTGTTGTGTCTTCACAAGAAAGTTCGGATCCAAGTAAGCAAGAGGATGAGAAAATTTAACTTTGCGGTTTGCTCGATGGGTTTTTAGTGATGGCAAAGGGTTTGAATCGGGGGAAAGAACGATTACCTCTACAGCATCGGCGTGGCTGACTTCAGCATCGTCCTGACAATAATCATCATCAATAAGGCGTATGAAAAATAAACCAAGTGAGTCAAGTTCTACCTCTAAATCCGGGTTACCCACATCATCATCAACTGGTGGATCGGAGCATGCAGTGGTCCGATTCTGGTTGGCAGGTTTTTTCACAACTTTGGTTTTTTGACGGGTTGGCTTCACCGGTTTGTCTTGCGGGGGTTTCCTGTTCCAGAATGGATCATCGCCCTGTCAAGAGAATAATCACACTTTCAGAGAATATTGGGACATAAGCAATTTCAGATAAACAGATTATATGATTCTCACAGCTGGCGGTTTGTTGGTGGTGCAGAAAGGGAGTAGGCTCCCCTGACCGACGTCTTTCGCCTATATCTATACCTAATATTAAAAGACGGAGGCTTTCATAGTTCTCCATACGTCATCCTTTTATATCCGTCGATTTTATGTTAAACATGAAGATTGACGGCTGAGATTTAAAAGTAGACCTACCTAAATTTTAGTCCGGGTTTGTACGTCCTACACCGTCCATTGTCTGGTTGGAACTTCCATTGTCAACCCGTCATCCAATCATTGCGAGGGTCCGGAGTGATTCACATGCCACAATGCTCCAGCTGACTGCCTAGCTAGCTCATCCAACGTCTCCTCCACCATCTAGAAGTTTCTGTTCTTTTGCGCCATGGGCAACAGCCTCTCCCCATGCGTGAGCATGTCGGCAGCGGCCAAGTCCTACGACGGCCAGGCTGCTGTAATGGGGCAGGCGGACAGGGGCGCTACCGGTCATCAACGACAACGACGACGACGACGAGGGCAACGGCAGTGTCTTCACGCCACGGACGTGACAACCGAGCTGCTCTCGGCAGACCATGTGGTCTGCCCGGCCTACTCCTTCGTCGGCCTCCTGGTCCCCATCGCGTGGCCGAGGGAGCAACTACTGTCGGGCCAGACCTACTTCGTGGTCCCTCGGCGCATCCTCTCCAACCCTCCCGGCGGCAACAGCAGTGGCAAGGCGGCCACGCTCGCGTAGTTGTTGGCTGCGTCAGGGGGCAGGAAGACGGGGGCAGCTTGCAGGCCACTGTAGTGCCCGTTCAAGTACATCAAGAGCGGCCCACTCTTTCGTCAGCCTCCTGGTCCCCATCGGGTGGCCGGGGGAGCGACTTCTGCCTGGCCAGAGCTACTTCGTGGTCTGCCCGGCCCGGTCCTTCGTCGGACTCCTAGTCCCCATCGCATGGTCGGGGGAGCGACTACTGCCGGGCCAGACCTGTTTCATGGTCCCTCGGCGCCTCCTGTCCAACCCTCCTGGCGGCAACAGCGGCGGCAAGGCAGCCATGCTTGGATCGCTGTTGGCCGCGCCGGGGCAGGAAGACGTGGGTAGCTTGCATGCCACGTACCCGTTCGAGTACGTCAAGGGCGGCGATGATGGCTCCACGGTGCTTACCCGGGTCCTGCTGTAGTTCATCGAGAAGCGTCAATGACTGCCGGCTAGCATGCGTCGGGAAGGGTGAATAGGTCAGCGACAGAGCTGTGCAGCATGCTGCAGCAGAAGCAGCACTACGAGTAGCTGGTCGGGGCAAAGGGCTGCCCATGGTCGCCGAGGCTGGAGACCATCTCCGAGCGCAGCAAGAGGAGGATCATCCTATCGCCATCCGGACTGCTGCTGTCTTTGCAATTATAGTTAGATAATGAGCTTAGATCGTACTGGATTTAGATATTAAATCAAGATTAATTAGGTAGGTGAAAGCACAAGTGCTCCCTAGGTGGTTTTGGTAATTAATGACAACATATCTCTTGTTGGACTAACGTTTTTATCTAGTACCTTTCAGATAAGTTCAACAATGGAGTGGCATGGACTAAAGGTTGTGGGAAATTCTCTAAGATACTAAGGACAAAGGATTGGCTAAAGCTTAAAGCTCAAGACTCTTCATTTTACATTTTAGTGATCCAAGATCACATTGAGTCCATAGGAAAAGCCAATACTATCAAGGAGGGATGAGGTGTTGCTTAATGAGCCTCTTGCTTCAAGTGCTTAATGATATGCTCCAAAATCCTCATCTACTTTCCCACTTCCACATATGACCTAAACCTAAGCCAAACTCGGACCTACCGATTATTTCTATCCGGCACCACCGAGTTTCACTTGGCATAGCCATTGCCAAACCCTAGCAAATCGGTTCTACTGATAGGGATCTCGGTCTCACCAAGATGGGATTGTAATCTCTCTGTGTATGTCCATTGCCAAAATCGGTTACAATGTAAACTCACTGTGTATGCTCATTACCAAAATCGGTCTCATAGAGTTTGTGTAATCGGTCCCACCGAGTTTGCCTGACCAACTCTCGGGTTAGCTTATTACCAAATCGGTCTCACCGAGTTTGTGTAATCGGTCTCACCGAGATTACGTTATGCCCTAACCCTAACCATATCGGTCCTATCGAGTTGCATGTCAGTCCCACCAAAAATCTCTAATGGTCACTAGGTTTACTATTTCGGTCTGACCGAGTTTGTTGATTCGGTCCCACCGAGATTGGTAAATTGTGTGTAACGGTTGGATTTTGTGTGGAGGCTATATATACCCCTCCACCTCCTCTTCACTCAAAAAGAGAGCCATCAGAACACATCTACACTTCCAACTCATATGTTCTGAGAGAGAACCACCTACTCATGTGCTGAGGCCAAGATATTTCATTCCTACCACATGAATCTTGATCTCTAGCCTTCCCCAAGTTGCTTTCCACTCAAATCTTCTTTCCACCAAATCCAAATCCTGTGAGAGAGAATTGAGTGTTGGGGAGACTATCATTTGAAGCACAAGAGCAAGGAGTTCATCATCAACACACCATTTGTTACTTCTTGGAGAGTGGTGTCTCCTAGATTGGCTAGGTGTCACTTGGGAGCCTCTGAAAATATTGTGGAGTTGAACCAAGGAGTTTGTAAGGGCAAGGAGATCGCCTACTTCGTGAAGATCTACCGCTAGTGAGGCAAGTCCTTCGTGGGCGATGGCCATGGTGGGATAGACAAGGTTGCTTCTTCGTGGACCCTTCGTGGGTGGAGCCCTCCGTGGACTCGCGCAACCGTTACCCTTCGTGGGTTGAAGTCTCCATCAACGTGGATGTAGGATAGCACCACCTATCCGAACCACGGGAAAAACATCCGTGTCTCCAATTGCGTTTGAATTCTCCAAGCCCTTCCCTTTACATTCTTGCAAGTTGCATGCTTTACTTTCCGCTGCCTATATACTCTTTGCATGCTTGCTTGATATGTATTGTGAATGTTGAAATTGTGCCTAAACTCCACTTAAACCGAAAAAGCTTAAAAACTACCACTTTAGCATTAAGTGTCTAATCACCCCCCCTCTAGACACATCTACTTCAAGGTCCTACAAGTGGTATCAGAGCTTTGGTCTCCATTGCCTTGGTTTAATCACCATTGGAGGAAGATGGATGTGTCTACTTTAGGGAGTCTTAGACATAGAGTGCCTATTCTTGATGGAGAGTATTTTCATGAGTGGAAAAATGAGATGCTTGTAATTTTCAATCAATATCATTTAAACAAGTATATTGCTAGGCCTTGTGCACCTCATATTGATCCTTTGCATCCTACCCTAGATGAAGATATCGACATAATTCGCAATCTTAGAACTATTGAGCTCATCATTAGACGATTGCCCAAAAATTTGATTCCTAGTTTGCCTACTCTTAATTGTGCCTATACTATATGGAAATTTCTTGAGGAACGATTTCCCGATTATTCCTTGAAAAATTTGGATGAAATTCTCCATAAATCTATTGCCTTGAGTAAGATGAACTCTAGTGATCCTAGTTTTGGTGATTGTCTATTTGAGCTTACCAATCTCAAGCGTGCTAAAGGAGATGTTGGAATCATTATATCTGAAGCTATAAGAATTCATAAAGGTGACCACTTTGATGATCATTTATCTAATGAATTACCCTCTATAGGAAATGATGAGTCACAAGATCATGGTGAACATGGATACTATGATGATGATGATAGTGACTTCGATCTTGATGATGCAATGAGACATTTTGGTCCTATGGCAAATCTTCGGGGATATGTGTCAGGAGGAAAGGAATGGGTTCTTGATAGTGGATGTACTGATCATATGACCGGAGATGAAGAGATGTTCCGTGAGCTTACTAAAAATTCAAAGGGTAAAGTGGTTGGCCTTGGTGAGGTGGCCATCTCACATGATAGTTCCATTCAAAATGTCATTCTCGTTGAATCTCTCAGCTACAACTTACTTTCAGTATCTAGACTTGCTGATTTCAGTTTGAATGTCCTATTTACTGAGGTAGATTGCCAAGTGTTTCGTCGAGACAATCATAAAATGGTATTTACCGGTATACGTAGAGGTCATCTTTACATTGTCGATTTCTCTAAAAAGGCACAACCTAAAACTTGCTTTATTGCTAAATCCTCAAAAGGTTGGTTGTGGCATAGACGACTAGGTCACGTTGGCATGAGAAACCTTGACAATCTTATTAAAGGAAATCATATCCTTGGAGTTAACGATGTCATATTTGATAAGGATAGACTTTGCAGTGCTTGTCAAGCAGGGAAACAGGTTGGAGGAAGGCATCCCATGAAGAACATCATGACCACAAGGAGGCCACTCGAGCTACTTCATATGGATCTTTTTGGTCCCAATGCCTACAAAAGTCTTGGTGGAAATTCTTTTGGTCTAGTTATAGTTGATGATTTTTCAAGATTTACGTGGGTGTTCTTTCTTGATGACAAGTCGCAGGTCCAGAAGATCTTCAAAAAATTCGCTAGGAAGGCCCAAAACCAGTTTGACATGAAGATCAAGAAGGTTCGGAGTGACAACGGAACGGAGTTCAAGAACGCAAATGTGGACACCTTTCTTGACGAAGAAGGGATTTCACACGAGTTCTTGGCTACGTACACACCTCAACAAAATGGAGTTGTTGAGAGGAAGAACCGGACGGTCATCGAAATGGCGAGAACGATGCTTGATGAGTACAAGACGCCGAAGCACTTTTGGGTAGAAGCGGTTGAGACAGCTTGTCATGCAACAAATCGCTTGTATCTTCACAAGCTACTCGGCAAGACGGCATACGAGCTCCTCACCGGTAACAAACCCCAAGTTGGATACTTTCGAGTATTCGGCTCAAAGTGCTACATTCTTGACAAGCATCGTCGTTCAAAGTTTGCTCCTAAATCTCATGAAGGTTTTCTACTTGGTTATGGCTCAAACTCTCACACTTACCGTGTCTACAACAATTTCACCCGAAAGGTTGAAGAGATGGTAGATGTGAAGTTTGATGAATCTAATGGCTCGCAAGTAGAGCAATTGCCAATCGATGTAGGAGACAAAGACCCTTCAGAAGCAATCCAAGACTTGTCTATTGGCAAAATTCGTCCATCGGAGGTGAAGGAGAGTACCTCGTCCGTCCAAGTGGAAGCTTCTACTTCACGACAAGGTGAACCAAGAATTGATACGGATGCATCCACAAGTGGGACACACCAAGATGAAGAAGACAAGGAAATGTATCAAGACGAACATCAACAACCTCCTTCTCCACCACGACAAGAGAATGACAACGTCAACAATGAAGAAGGCCAAGAAGAAGAACAAGATGAAGAAGATGTTCAACGAAGACCCAAGCAAAAGCTCTCACGAGTTCGACCAAGAATTGCCAAAGATCATCCTGTCGAGCAAATCTACAATGATATACAAACCGGGAGAATCACTCGCTCAAAATCTCGGTTAGCTATCTTTTGTGAAAAACTATTCATTCATCTCTAGCATTGAACCTATGAAGGTTGAAGAAGCATTGGAAGATCCGGATTGGATAAACGCTATGCATGAAGAGCTACACAACTTTGAGAGAAACCAAGTTTTGCCATTGGTTGAGAAGCCCGGCAACAACCACAACATCATTGGTACCAAATGGGTGTTTCGCAACAAGCAAGATGAAGATGGACAAGTGGTTCGCAACAAAGCACGTCTCGTCGCCCAAGGGTACACACAAGTCGAAGGTATGGACTATGGTGAGACATATGCTCCCGTTGCTAGACTTGAGTCCATTCGCATCTTACTTGCCTATGCTAATCACCATAATATCACCTTGTACCAAATGGACATTAAAAGTGCTTTTCTAAATGGTGAAATAGAGGAGGAAGTTTATGTCAAACAACCTCCCGGCTTTATCAATCCTAAGAAACCAAATCATGTTTACAAACTTCACAAAGCTCTTTATGGTCTTAAACAAGCTCCTAGAGCATGGTATATATGCTTGACCAAGTTCCTTATTGCAAGTGGTTTTGAAATTGGTAAAATTGATTCTACTCTTTTTACTAAAAGGGTTAATGGAGAACTATTTGTATGCCAAAATTATGTTGATGATATCATATTTGGTTCAACTAACCCTCTCTTTAGTGAAAAGTTTGGAAAGCTAATGTCAGAGAAGTTTGAGATGTCTATGATGAGTGAACTCAAATTCTTTCTCGGTTTGCAAATCAAGCAAACTAAGGAAGGTACATTTGTCTCTCAAACGAAGTACACCAAGGACTTATTCAAGAAGTTCAATATGCAAGAATGCAAAGGTATGCCTACACCCATGCCTACTAGTGGACATCTTGATTTGACCAAAGATGGTGAACCGGTTGATCAAAAGGTTTATCACTCTATGATTGGTTCTTTGTTATACCTATGTGCTTCATGTCCCGACATTATGCTAAGTGTGTGCATGTGTGCACGATATCAAGCTGATCCTAAAGAATGTCATCTTAAGGCCGTGAAAAGGATAGTGAGATACTTAATTCATACACCAAACTTTGGCATTTGGTATCCTAAGAGGTCTTCTTTTGATCTTGTTGGCTATTCCGACTCGGATTATGCCAAAGACAAGGTTGATAGAAAGTCCACTTCGGGTACTTGTCAATTTCTTGGTAGATCTCTTGTGTCTTGGTCTTCCAAGAAACAAAACTCGGTATCCTTATCCACCACCGAAGCGGAATACATTGCCGCTGGTTCATGTTGTGCTCAATTACTTTGGATGACCCAAACTCTTAAAGATTATGGGATCTATGTGAAACATGTTCCACTGCTTTGTGACAATGAAAGTGCTATCAAAATTGGTCATAATCCTGTACAACATTCTCGAACTAAGCATATTGAAGTTCGTCATCATTTCATTCGAGACCATGTTGCTAAGGGTGACATTGATCTTAAGCATGTTCGCACCGATAAGCAATTAGCGAATATATTTACTAAACCTCTTGATGAGAAAGTATTTTCCAGGTTGAGAGGTGAATTGAACATTATTGATGCTTCAAACTTGGAGTAGGAACTCCATTGGATACATGCAAGACATGAGCTTATGACTAATCCATGATATATCTCTTATGATGACTATCTTATGTCTTGGATATATTTGTACCTTGCATGTTGTCTAACCCATGTAGGTGCTTGGTTGAATCTAATTCCATGAGATTGCGACTCACTCACATCTTGCGCAATCTCTACATCACTAAGTCTCTACACAATGGTGGTTGAAGACAAGGAAGCACAAAACCATTCAAACATATCCTTTGACAAATTCTATGTTGAGCTTCATGATTGTCATTTTTGGATACACAAGTGCTCTTCCTTGCAAGAACTAACCCATGTAGGTAGATGAACTCAAACTCCAAGTGGTGCTCCCAACTCTTGATGAGCTACATCAACCTTGAGCACCCACACAAGTTCAACTACATGAGCAAGAACCACACCACCACCCAAGGTATGTTATTCCATCTTAGAGAAAGCTTTACTCCAAGACATGAGTCGAAGCAACTCAACAAGATGTGAATACATCAAGATGCTTAAACAAAAAATGGTAACCCCATTTTGAGCTTAAACGATGAGTATGACCTATGATCAAGTGTTCTCACTTGACTCCTAAGTCAATATACTCTAACATAGGTGACTATGTCACCGCCCAACTCTAGATGAAGTTCTCTTGTGTTCTTTTCTGTGTTATTTCTTCATCTAGATCTTTCAGTTTCGTCCCTTTTCTTTTTGTTTTTGTTCTCCATTTTCTGCATTCAATTCCTTGCAAATCCTTCAGATAATTCATTGCAAATCTTTGTGAGATCCTACATGTTTAGTGAGCTGAGGTGACAAGTGTTTTTCTCTGTGTTGAACTCGGTTTCACCGACTTGTAGTTTTCGGTCCAACCGAATCTTTTCGGCCCCAACGAAACATGCCACTCGGTGCCACCGACTTCACAACAGGAAAAACAGTTTGCCACTTGTTCTATATTTCTTCTGATCCAGCTCTACTCAATGAATCTTGTCCTCTACAAGCATCATAGTTTTATCCATTGCTTTGTGCTGAGTCTCAAGGACCAAACCTATACGACGGATTCTAGAAAGCCCTTCTTGGAAATTGATGTCAAAGGGGGAGAGAGTGATCACATCAAAGCTTATCACCTACAAGGGAGAAAGTATTAAGGGGGAGAAAGAGATTTCCAGGGGAGAGAATACTCAAGGATCCCAGATGCTTGATGTTCAAGAGGAGAGATGACACATGTCTTTTTGGGGGAAAGACATGTTCATATGTGCTTATTTGCATTAAGTTCTATCCATTTGTATCTTTCAGCTCTGATTTTCTGTTCCCTATCTTCTCCCAATATCCCATGTAAGATTCAGGGGGAGCAAGACACCTAAGGGAAAGAAATCAGTCAAATTCATTGCATATCTTTACTCTTGGGGACATGTTGAATCCATTGTGGTACCTTGTACTCACTCTCTACATGTCATCCCAGTCTTGGTACTCTTGTGGCTTCTTTGGTTTGCTCTGGCTAGTGGAGGTACCTGTGTTATCTAACCTTGTTTGTGCAGGTTCATTCCATCCTAAGCCAGCTAAAGACTACAAGGTAAGTGTATGCATCAAAATCATGAGTATGAGGAATTCTTGCTTATGTACATACTGTTTGTGCAGGACTCATGAGCATGAAGGTATTTTCCTTGATAATCTTTTGCTCTGATGCATATGGCCAAGATACATGTAACACATTGCCTACTCTGTCATGGTTATGCTCTCACATGCCTCTATATTTCACATTTACATGAGTGCATACATGTAGGGGGAGCCTATGCTTGTTACATGTCCTTCCAAAGCTTTACTTGCTGTTCTTTATATCTTTATCAAAAGCTTTGATGTATGTTGCCATCAATTACCAAAAAGGGGGAGATTGAAAGCACAAGTGCTCCCTAGGTGGTTTTTGTAATTAATGACAACATATCTCTTGTTGGACTAACGTTTCTATCTAGTATGTTTCAGATAAGTTCAACAATGGAGTGGCATGGACTAAAGGTTGTGGGAAATTCTCCAAGATGCTAAGGACAAAGGATTGGCTAAAGCTTAAAGATCAAGACTCTTCATTTTACATTTTAGTGATTCAAGATCACATTGAGTCCATAGGAAAAGCCAATACTATCAAGGAGGGATGAGGTGTTGCTTAATGAGCCTCTTGCTTCAAGTGCTTAATGATATGCTCCAAAATCCTCAGCTACTTTCCCACTTCCACATATGACCTAAACCTAAGCCAAACTCGGACCTACCGATTATTTCTATCCGACACCACCGAGTTTCACTTGTCATAGCCATTGCCAAACACTAGCAAATCGGTTCTACCGATAGGGATCTCGGTCTCATCGAGATGGGATTGTAATCTCTCTGTGTATGTCCATTGCCAAAATCGGTCTCACCGATTTTGTGCAATCGGTACTACCGAGGTTACAATGCAAACTCACTGTGTATGCTCATTACCAAAATCGATCTCACCGAGTTTGTGTAATCGGTCCCACCGAGTTTGCCTGACCAACTCTCGGGTTAGCTTATTACCAAATCGGTCTCACCGAGTTTTTGTAATCGGTCTCACCGAGATTACGTTATGCCCTAACCCTAACCATATCGGTCCTACTGATTTGCATGTCAGTCCCACCGAAAATCTCTAACGGTCACTAGGTTTACTATTTCGGTCCGACCGAGTTTGTTGATTCGGTCCCATCGAGATTGGTAAATTGTGTGTAACGGTTGGATTTTGTGTGGAGGCTATATATACCCCTCCACCTCCTCTTCACTCGAAAAGAGAGCCATCATAACACATCTACACTTCCAACTCATATGTTCTGAGAGAGAACCACCTACTCATGTGTTGAGGCCAAGATATTCCATTCCTACCACATGAATCTTGATCTCTAGCCTTCCCCAAGTTGCTTTCCACTCAAATCTTCTTTCCACCAAATCCAAATCCTGTGAGAGAGAATTGAGTGTTGGGGAGACTATCATTTGAAGCACAAGAGCAAGGAGTTCATCATCAACACACCATTTGTTACTTCTTGGAGAGTGGTGTCTCCTAGATTGGCTAGGTGTCACTTGGGAGCCTCCGACAAGATTGTGGAGTTGAACCAAGGAGTTTGTAAGGGCAAGGAGATCGCCTACTTCGTGAAGATCTACCGCTAGTGAGGCAAGTCCTTCGTGGGCGATGGCCATGGTGGGATAGACAAGGTTGCTTCTTCGTGGACCCTTCGTGGGTGGAGCCCTCCGTGGACTCGCGCAACCATTACCCTTCGTGGGTTGAAGTCTCCATCAACGTGGATGTAGGATAGCACCACCTATCCGAACCACAGGAAAAACATCCGTGTCACCAATTGCGTTTGAATTCTCCAAACTTCCCTTTACATTCTTGCAAGTTGCATGCTTTACTTTCCGCTGCCTATATACTCTTTGCATGCTTGCTTGATATGTATTGTGAATGTTGAAATTGTGCCTAAACTCCACTTAAACCGAAAAAGCTTAAAAACTGCAACTTATGCATTAAGTGTCTAATCACCCCCCCTCTAGACACATCTACTTCAAGGTCCTACAGTAGGGAACAGAGCGTTTGATTTTACATGTACAATAAGTGGAACTGAAATACAAAATTTACAAATATCTCGATTTTTTTTCAAATGTATAGAGAATGTTTGGAACTGACCGAGAGTATATATGATACAAGTCATGGTACATGACACGCCGCCCAAATCAGCGCCTCCGATCTAGGAGCTCCGCTCCGTCATGTCGAGGCTGGTTCGCCGGAGTAGTGGGCCTCAAGGTTGATACGAGGGGGCAGATGTGGCGATACGTACAATTCCCCAGCTGCGCTAAAAAAGAAAGCAAGTGTAAAAGAACGGATGAAGAAGGATTCTGAGGAGTCAGGAAGAGGGGATAGCGCAGGGCGCCGCGAGTGCAAATGCCCCAAATTTTAGAACCTCCAGCACCTCCAGCCTTGTTTCCATCGGACAGACAAGTGCAAATGCCCCAAATTTCAGAACTACTATGGTTCTTAATTGACTTACTATCATATAATCATGGACACATATGCACTGCAAGTCACCTGTTAAACAGTCAAGTCGACTGTAGAAGCGGTTGTGGATCCTCGTCTTGATGGGACACTCCTGGTGCAAGGTGTATGCCTGTCAATTCCATAGTGAACTAAGATGTGTAAGACAAAAAGAGGTACAGATGGTTTGATACAAATATTATAGAAAAAGTAGTATGAGCACTGTCAGGCCAGGTACCATTAGTGAGCTAAATCGAAAAAATCCATTGGTAGCCAACGTTGTAGTTTAAGTAACCAGTCGTCTGATATCATAGCACAGCATGACGCATGCTTGATTTGTTCGTGCCTTTTCTGGCCTCTACTAATGCGAGACTTACCCTCTTCTTTTTTTGCTGGAGGCTTCCTTTGATACAATTGTACTCAAGTTCAGAGGTGGGTAATTATGTTTTCTGCCCGTTGATGGATGCATCTCCAGGAGAAATGCAGTTTATCCATTAGTTTTAGCAAGAATTTTAATTCAGTGTTACCTCTAAAGCATACATGTTTTTGGCCTTACAATTGCTTCTGTTTTACTAGATACATCATGGAATGTTATTCTCAATCCGTTCATTCCATTGAAATTGCAGGATAGATCTTAATTTTCTCCATGAGAAAAATAAGATGCTCTATACATTTTCTGATAAGATAGAGAGGCAACTTTCTTCTGGCAACGCCGCAAAAATGAGATTTTGAATTATATTGTCAATCTCTTTGGCCGCATATGTTTATAGTCCTTTTTCCCCAATATCCATGTTATGTGTGTTTGTTGGACAATATTTGTCATGGTGATTTAGTTGATACCATATGTTCCGCTCCTCTATTTCTATCGAATCAACACATACATGCATTTTTGTAGTCCCATATTTTCCACAAAACACAGGCAGGACGTGCGGGTGCGTGTGTGCTTTCGGTAAGGGGATCGATGTTTTATGTTGCAGTATGCACGAAAATCACATAAGATCCCTTTTTTGTGCAATATGTGAACCGTATGAATCCAAGTAGAATAATAATGAATGTCTAGGGAAGGTAGCATTGTTACAAAAAATATATTATATACATTGAGAGTGATCTAACGATAAAAATGGAGTTGACAATGTTGTTTGATGTGCATGTCCATCATAAAGGTATATATATTTTACATGATTGTTGTTGAAGTATTATAAATTTTATGACCCGTTGCAACGCATGGGCATTTTTGCTAGTATATCCATATACCCTAAAAACATTGGGGAACGGAATAGATCGGGAGTTCCGCCTCCGCAAGCCTCTGTAGCCACCAAAAACCAATCGTGACCCTATTCCGGCACCCTACCGGAGGGGGGATCCATCACCGGTGGCCATCTTCATCATCCCGGCGCTCTCCATGACGAGGAGGGAGTAGTTCACCCTCGGGGCTGAGGGTATGTACCGGTAGCTATGTGTTTGATCTCTCTCTCTCTCTCGTGTTCTTGATTTGGCATGATCTTGATGTACCGCGAGCTTTGCTATTATAGTCGGATCTTATGATGTTTCTCCCCCTCTATTCTCTTGTGATGGATTGAGTTTTCCCTTTGAAGTTATCTTATCGGATTGAGTCTTTAAGGATTTGAGAACACTTGATGTATGTCTTGCATGTGCTTATCTGTGGTGATAATGGGATATCACGTGATCCACTTGATGTATGTTTTGGTGATCAACTTGCAGGTTCCGCTCGTGAACTTATGCATAGGGGTTGGCACACGCTTTTGTCTTGACTCTCCGGTAGAAACTTTGGAGCACTCTTTGAAGTACTTTGTGTTTTTTTGAATAGATGAATCTGAGATTGTGTGATGCATATCGTATAATCATACCCACGGATACTTGTGGTGACATTGGAGTATCTAGGTGACATTAGGTTTTTGGTTGATATGTGTCTTAAGGTGTTATTCTAGTACCAACTCTTGAATAGATCGATCTGAAAGAATAACTTTGAGGTGGTTTCGTACCCTACAATAATCTCTTTGTTTGTTCTCCGCTATTAGTGACTTTGGGGTGACTCTTTGTTGCATGTTGAGGGATATTTATATGATCCAATTATGTTATTATTGTTGAGAGAACTTGCACTAGTGAAAGTATGAACCCTAGGCCTTATTTCTTAGCATTGCAATACCATTTACCCTCACTTTTATCATTAGTTACCTTTCTGTTTTTTTATATTTTTAGATTACAAATACCCATATCTACTATCCATATTGCACTTGTATCACCATCTCTTCGCCAAACTAGTGCACCTATACAATTTACCATTGTATTGGACGTGTTGGGGACACAACAGACTCTTTGCTATTTGGTTGCAGGGTTGTTTGAGAGAGACCATCACGGGCGTCTACAAGAAGAAGGTTGCGTAGTAGACATCACGGGCGTGGGCCCCATTCGTCATAGTCATAGAGAGGGCGGACCGAGTTGTCAAAGGCCCATGTGGCCTTAGCGGGCATAGGCGTGGGGCGCAGCCTGAGCGGGCAGGTAGACCCGGCAGGGCGCCGGAGCAGGGGATGTCGGTGGCCACTGCGAGCTAGGCAGGGCGCGGGGGTCTCCGAGCGGCGCAGCGGGGCAAGGCCACCATGGCGACGGGGCGCATGCAGCCCGACTGGTCCCTGGCGCCGGCTGGGGCGGAGGAGGGCGCTGGCCAGGGCAAGGGACAGGGGCGGAGCGGGACGGCGGAGCGAGACGGTGGACGGCGCGGGCGCGCACTGGGCGCAGGCGATGAGTGAGGGAGTCCTGGACTAAGGGGTCCTCGGGCATCCGACCTGTTATTCATGGGCCGGACTGATGGGCTGTGAAGACGTGAAGGCCGAAGACTGTACCCGTGTCCGAACAGGGCTCTCCTTGGCGTGGAAGGCAAGCTTGGCGATCAACTATGAAGATTCCTTCCTATGTAACCGACTCTATGTAACCCTAGATTCACCGGTGCCTATATAAACCGGAGGGTGTAGTCCGGAAAGGAGATACTCATTACCGTAGTCATACAGGCTAGACTTCTAGGGTTTGGCCATTACGATCTCGTGGTAGATCAACTCTTGTAACACTCATATTCATCAAGATCAATCAAGCAGGAAGTAGGGTATTACCTCCATAGAGAGGGCTCGAAGCTGGGTAAACATCATGTCCCCCATCTCTTGCAACCATCGACCTTAGACGCACAGTTCGGGACCCCCTACCCGACATCTGCCGGTTTTGACACTAATATTGGTGCTTTCATTGAGAGTTCCACTGTGCTGTCAACGAAAGGTGCGATGGCCCCTTCAATTGTCTATAGTGACGCTATCCAAGGAGAAACCTTCCTCCCCGGCCAGATCTTCGTGTTCAGCGGGTTCGTACTGCGGGCCAACTCGCTTGCCCATCTGGAGCAGATCGATAGCTACGCCCCTGGCTATCAGGTCAGTTTCAGAAGCTTGAACTATGTCGCGGACATCCGCGGAGACTTGATCTTCGACGGATTCGAGACCGCGACGATCGCTGCCCCCCCCCCCCCCCCCGCTCCGATGAACATGACCTAAATCTATCGTCAGATCACATCCAAGAGATGGTTCCTGTTGCTGCAACGGCCTCAGAACCGGAGCAGATCGCGCCATCCGAGGCCATAGAGTCCGTGGTGTTGGAGCCGCACACAGACTCGACACCCTGCAATATTTGCGTCAACGGAACTCCGGACTCGTCTCCGGCTATAAGTTTCGGACCATGTACGCATGCGGACACCGAGCTGGATCGGTTATCGGTTTTCGAATTGAGCGCCGCAGACATCTTCCAGCACTCACCTTTGGGTGACGTGCTAAACTCTTTAAAGAATTTGTCCTTGGAGAAGGACCCGCGGCCGAACTATGTTTGGTTCGAACTAGAGGCTGACGATGGGGAATTTTTCTTCCCACCCGCCACCCACTTCATAGCCACTGTCGATGACTTAACCGACGTGCTTGATTATGGCTCCGAAGACATCGACGGTATGGACGACGATGCCGACAAGGAGCAAGGCCAGGACCCACCATTCGCTGGACGTTGGATGGCCACCTCTTCGTACAATGTGTACATGGTTGATACGCCTAAAAAAGCTAGCGACAATGACAAAGAAGATCCAGTTGCGAACAAATCTTCCGAGACGCGGTCCAAGCGTCGGCGCCCTAAACGCCGATCTAAGCCTCGTCGCTCAAAAGATGGCAACACTGGCACCAGAGAAAATAGTACTCCGGGCGACACTGAAAACAATGAAGACCCTGCTGGAGTAGCATCCGAACAGGAGGAATGAGGGAGTCCTGGATTAGGGGGTGTCCGGATAGCCGGACTATACCTTCAGCCGGACTCTTGGACTATGAAGATACAAGATTGAAGACTTCGTCCCGTGTCCGGAAGGGAACTTCCTTGGCGTGGAAGGCAAGCTTGGCGATACGGATATGTAGATCTCCTACCATTGTAACCGACTCTGTGTAATCCTAGCCCCCTCCGGTGTCTATATAACCGGAGGGTTTAGTCCGTAGGACCAACAACAACAATCATACCATAGGCTAGCTTCTAGGGTTTAGCCTCCTTGATCTCGTGGTAGATCTAATCTTGTAATACCCATATCATCAATATCAATCAAGCAAGAGTAGGGTCTTACCTCCATCAAGAGGGCCCGAACCTGGGTAAAAACATCGTGTCCCTTGTCTCCTATTACCATCCGCCTAGATGCACAATTCGGGACCCCCTACCCGAGATCCGCCGGTTTTGACACTGACATTGGTGCTTTCATTGAGAGTTCCTCTGTGTCGTCACTTTTAGGCCCGATGGCTCCTCTGATAATCAACAGCGATGTAGTCCTAGGTGAGACTTTTCTCCCCGGACAGATCTTCATCTTCGGCGGCTTCGCACTGCGGGCCAATTCACTTGGCCATCTGGAGCAGATCGAAAGCTACGCCCCTGGCCATCAGGCCAGATTTGGAAGTTTAAACTACACGGTTGACATCTGCGGGGACTTGATCTTCGACGGATTCGAGCCACAGACGAGCGCGCAACACTGTCACGATGGGCATGATCTAGCTCTGCCGCCAAACAGTGCCCTGGAGGCCGCACCCGCATCAGCTTCGACCCTTAATCCGGAGCCAACTGCGCCGATCGAGGATGGGTGGTTGGCCACCGCCTCGGGGGCTGCAATCTCTACGGTGATCGAGCCGAACACCAGCTCTGTCCCCTGTGAAGCCCGTGACTCCAAGGTGCCGGACTCCACTCCGGACTCCGAGCCCCCCGCGCCCCTACCGATCGAATACGATTGGGTGCCGATTATGAAGTTCACTGCCACGGACATCTCTCAGCACTCGCCCTTCGGCGATATTCTGAATTCACTAAAGTCTCTCTCTTTACCAGGAGAGCCCTGGCCGGATTATGGTCAGCGAGGTTGGGATACGGATGATGAAGAAATTCAAAGCCCACCCACCACCCACTTTGTAGCCACTGTTGATGACTTAACCGACATGCCTGACTTCGACTCCGAAGAAATCGACGGTATGGACACCGATGCAGAAAACGATCAAGAACCAGCGCCTATTGGGCACTGGAAAGCCACCTCATCATATGACATATATATGGTGGACACCCCAAAAGAGGACGACACCTCCAAGAAACAGCCTAAGCGCCGGCGTCAGTGGCACCGCTCTAAATTGCGCCACAGCAAAAATGATGATTCCGGCACAGGAGATAATAACACTCTGGACAGTGCCGAAGAAAACCCCCTCCAGCAAGATTCAGCACAGGAGGATGGAGAAGCCAGCCCCCATGAGAGAGCGGCAGACAGAGAGGTCGAGGACGATAATTATATGCCTCCCTCCAAAGACAAGGCAAGCCTCGACGACGACGAATTCGTCGTGCCGGAGGATCCCGTCGAACAAAAGCGTTTCAAACACAGGCTTATGGCCACGGCAAGCAGCCTCAAGAAAAAACAGCAACAGCTTAGGGCTGATCAAGATCTGCTAGCTGAGAGATGGACTGAAGTCCTTGCGGCAGAAGAGTATGAGCTCGAACCCCCCTCCAAGAGCTACCCAAAGCGCAGGTTGCTACCCTGATTAGAGGAAGAAGCACCTAAACCTACATCACCAGCGCATGATGCGGCTGACCGGCCACCTCGCGGCCGAGACAGAGAGGCCTCGCGGGCCTCCACTCAAGCCGCACCCCGGCGCCGCTCAAAAACTACCAAGGCACGGGAAAATGCGCCAGACCTGCGAGACATGTTGGAGGACAAGGCAAGGCAAGCAAGATCGATCTATGGATCGCGCGGGCGCCCCATGGCACGTGACGGTGATCGTCACTCCGGATATAATAAATCCGGCTGGGCCAAACACAATAGACAAAGCTCGTTTGAGCTGCGTCGTGATATAGCCCAATACAGAGGCGCCGCACACCCATTATGCTTCACAGATGAAGTAATGGATCATCAAATCCCCGAGGGTTTCAAACCCGTAAACATTGAATCATATGATGGCACAACAGATCCTATGGTATGGATCGAGGATTATCTCCTTCATATCCACATGGCCCGCGGCGATGATCTACACGCCATCAAATACCTCCCACTCAAACTTAAAGGACCAGCTCGGCAGTGGCTTAACAGCTTGCCAGCAGAATCAATTGGTTGTTGGGAGGACCTGGAAGCCGCATCCCTCGACAATTTCCAGGGCACTTATGTGCGACCACCAGACGCCGATGACCTAAGCCACATAATTCAGCAGCCAGAGGAGTTGGCCAGGCAATTCTGGACACGGTTCCTAACAAAGAAAAATCAAATCATCGACTGTCCGGACGCAGAGGCCCTAGCAGCCTTCAAGCATAACATCCGTGACGAGTGGCTTGCACGGCACCTTGGACAGGAAAAGCCGAAATCTATGGCAGCACTCACGACGCTTATGACCCGCTTTTGCGCGGGAGAAGATAGCTGGCTAGCTCGTAGCAATAACTTGACCAAGAACCCTGGTAAATCGGATACCAAGGACAACAGTGGCAGGTCGCGTCGCAACAAGCAAAAGCGCCGCTTTAACGACGACAATTCTGAGGATACGGTAGTTAATGCCAGATTCAGAGGCTATAAATCCGGTCAGCGGAAAAAGCCATTTAAAAGAAATACTCAGGGCCCGTCCAGTTTGGACCAAATACTCAACCGCTTGTGCCAGATACATGGAACCCCCGAAAAGCCAGCCAATCACACCAACAAGGATTGTTGGGTGTTCAAGCAGGCAGGCATGTCAAATGCCGAAAATAAAGACAAGGGGCTACATAGCAACGACGATGAGGAGCCCCGGCCGCCGAACAACAGTGGACAGAAGGGCTTTCCCCCACAAGGGCGGACGGTGAACATGATATACGCAACCCACATCCCCAAGAGGGAGCGGAAGCGTGCGTTAAGGGACGTGTACGCGATGGAGCCAGTCGCCCCAAAGTTCAACCCATGGTCCTCCTGCCCGATCACTTTTGAATGAAGGGACCACCCCACTAGCATCCGTCACGGCGGATTCGCCGCATTGGTTCTAGACCCAATTATTGACGGATTTCACCTCACTAGAGTCCTTATGGACGGAGGTAGCAGCCTGAACCTCCTTTATCAGGATACAGTGTGGAAAATGGGCATATATCCCTCGAGGATTAAGCCCACCAAAACGACCTTTAAAGGCGTCATACCAGGTGTGGAGGCCAACTATACAGGCTCAGTTACACTTGAAGTGGTCTTCGGATCTCCGGACAATTTCCGAAGCAAGGAGTTAATCTTCGACATAGTCCCGTTCCACAGTGGCTATCACGCACTGCTCGGGCGAACCGCATTTGCCAAGTTCAATGCGGTACCGCACTACGCATACCTTAAACTCAAGATGCCAGGCCCTCGAGGCGTCATTACGGTCAATGGAAACACCGAACGCTCTCTTCGAACTGAGGAGCATACGGCGGCTCTCGTAGCAGAAGTGCAAAGCAGCCTTTCAAGGCAATTCTCCAGTCCGGCTATTAAACGTCCGGACACCTTCAAGCGCGCCCGAAGCAACCTACAACAAGACCATTTGGCACGTTCCGAACAAGCGTAGCAATGCGGCCCCAACCCCAACCCTTGCGAAATAGCGAAACCAGTGCTTCGCGTACATAACTACGCTCTAGAAATACCATGGGCAGAGGGAGAGGGGCACTATCACGGCACGCCCGAAACACGGCTTAAACCGCACTAGGGGCTGCCGATTTTTTAATTTTCTCTTACTTTCAGGACTCCATTCTTCGGAAGGCCTAATCGGCAATACAATTGCCGCACAAACGATGCAAGAACCAGGGAAGCAGAAAGTTATGCCGCATCATGGAACTACTAGGTGGTCTCTATAACGAGCAATATACCTGTTTCGCATACCATTCCGCAGCCTGCCCCTGGATAGGACATGTTAAATAGTCTCGCCTTTTGCTTATTGCACTATTTGTATCGTTCTGCTTTGATCGCAGCTTTTTTAAATAAACAATGCATAGCTCTCGTCTATTATTGCATTAATCTCTTTTATATATGTTCATTAATGACATGTTGCAACCGTACACTTTGGTACGGACAATACACCAGGGGCTTAAGTACCCCTCAATATGGTGTGAGAAGTCCGAACACTTTCACAAGTGTGGCACCCCGAACTTATAGCATTATATGCATCGGCTCCGAATCATGTCTTGGGTCAATAGTTGGGTTTGCCCGGCTCCTATGTTTTGGTGCCTTACGTTCCGTTATATCGGCTAAGGTAGCACTAGGAGAACTACTGCGATTGTGCCCCAGTTGAGCTGGGCTAAGCACCTCAGTAGAGAAAGCTAAAACTGACTGTCATGATGAAGCGAGAGACCGGTCACTATTCGAGAGGTTTTTCGAGTCCCTAAAGACTTATGCCGCTTAGAGCGAGGAGTCAGCTTTGTCCGGCCAAGGCGTGGATAGCACCCCAAACTCGGTCTTCCAAATACTAGGGGCTTCGCTGAAATTTAAAATTATAGAATTCTATGGCTAAGTGAGAGTGTTCAAGCATTATAGTCCGATTGCCTTGTTCGTTGTGCTGAGCGCCTCCCTCGAAGGACCCAAAAATGGGAAAAAGAGCGCTCAGGTTTATCCCGAACACCCCAGCACTAGTGGCATGGGGGTAGAAGCCGACGACTCGCCATCTCTCAATTTTGATAAACGGCCGCACAGAAGGTAATATTTCAAATTCAAAAAGCATTGCTTAGCGCATACGAACAAGTTTTCAGCGCACGGGACAAAACGAGCGAGTTTACTCAAAAATTACATCCCTGGAACATTCATCCGCCATAAGGCGGGCACCCTTCAGAACGCCCTCATAATACAGCTCGGGCTTGCGATGCTCCTTGCCTGGCGGTGGCCCGTCCTTCACAAGCTTTTCCGCATCCAGCTTGCCCTAGTGCACCTTAGCATGGGCAAGGGCCCTACGGGCACCTTCGATGAAAACGGAGCGCTTGATGACTACGAGCCTTGGACAAGCCTCCACCAGCCGCCGCACCAGCCCGAAGTAGCTCCAGGCAGAACCTCTCCAGGCCACAACCGAACTATGAGGCCCCTCATGGCCTGTTTGGCCACCTTGTGGAACTCGACTAGTTGCTTCAGCTGGTCGCACAAGGACACAGGGTGTCCGGCCTCAGCATACTGCGACCAGAACACCTTCTCCATCGAGCTTCCCTCCCTGGCTCGGTAGAATGCGGTGGCATCGGACATGCTGCGGGGCAAATCTGTGAATGCTCCTGGAGAGATTCGGATCCGGGTAAGTAACAAATAATTCACTTTCACATGCTTGCTTTGCATAAAGATATCCTTACCCGCCGCTATCTTTTTCATCACATCCACCTCCTGAAGGGCCTTCTGGGCTTCGGCCTTGGCAGACTTGGCATTTTCAATGGCCGCCGCGAGCTCGGATGCTCGTATCTTCGAGTCAAGCTCCAAAATCTCATGTTTTTTCATGAGAGCCTGGAGCTCTCTCCGCACCTCGCCAACCTGCACCTCATACTTCTCCCGCTCGGTGCGCTTCGTGGCCGCCTTCTTCTCGGCCTCGGACAGTGCTTGCTTAAGGGCTGCCACCTCAGTCATGGCCCCTACAATAGCCATGTCAAAACTGTTATTTTTTGCAATTGCACCTTTTATATATTTCAATAAGGTATTTCTTACCTTCCTTTTCCTCGAGCTGCCGCTTGGCAAGTCCGAGTTCTTGCTCGGACTGCTCGAGGTCATGCTTCAGCATGTCCACCTCCGCAGTGAGTGCGGCGGACGTCAGCAGTGAAGCCTGCATACGCATATTGACTCATTTTTGTTAGACTCCTGCGAATTAGATCCTCTATTCGGCTTTTCTTTCCGAACGCCAAACAGAGCATCAGGGGCTACTGTCTATGCGGTAATATTTTTACATATTCTTTACTTACCTCAAAGCCTGTTAGAAGGCTGTCACAGGCTTCAGTCAGCCCGCTTTTGGCGGACTCAACCTTCTGGATCATCGCACTCATAATAGTGCGGTGCTCCTCGTCGATGGAGGCGCCCTTAAGCACCTCCAACAGATTGTCCGGCGCCTCCGGTTGGACGGGGGCCGCTGGCTCAGTAGGCTTGCTCCTCTTAGAAGGAGGTCGCCTGCCGCAGTCCGGAACCGTTGAGGATTCCGGCGCGGTGTCCGGCTCAAAGCTGGACTTAGAGCCCTGGGGGGTCCTATCCCCTTTACTCCTGGAGTCCGGAAGGTCGCCTTGCGCCTCCAGGACCACCTCCTCCTTACTTGGAACCTGTTGGGACAACACTTCGGCGTCATCCGTAGGGCGGGGGGACGTAGCCGTCGGAAGTGAATTCACATCCGACGAATCCAGGGAGCCGCTCGACGACTCGTCGAGCCCGGCCTTGGGCGGACTGCATGATCATATTCGACATAAGGAAAGGCTGTGCCATAAAAGAATGCTATGAATTACACTGGTATTCGGACACTTATGATTTCACCAGGGGCTTGGCCCTGAGCGGCCATTCCTCTCCGCCGTCGTCGGCGTTGATAGAATAGTCCGAAGAAAGGGTTTTCCCCTTCTTGGACACCTCGGCCTCCCCAGTTGGGGCGGCCTTTCTTTTCTTTCCTCCCCCCGCTGGAGGGGGAGAGGTCTCTTTTCCCTCCTCCTCATCTTCATGGGAGGAGTGTGCCTCGGAGTCATCAGATGATGAGTTTGACTCCACCGGGCGCTGGGAACTCTTCCGCGTTCTCGTGGCCTTCTTCTTGGCCTTCTTCTCTGGCACCTCGTACGGCGCCGGGACCAGCAGCTTGGTTAGGCGAGCGTCCGCTGGGTCTTCGGGTAAAGGAGCCGGACAGTTGACCTGTCCGGCTATCTTCTGCCAGTCCTGTTAAAGACAAGGGGGCTTAGGTCCCGGATAGAGTCAAGACTATGAAAAACAAATATCCTGTAAGAGGTAAAAGATAGCTTACCGCGCTGGCTTGACACTGCGCGCTGAATCTGCGATCCTCGGAGGTGGGTGCGGGAGCCTCGGCACCCTTGAACAGCACCTTCCAGGCATCTTCGTATGTTGTGTCGAAGAGCCTGCTCAGAGTTTGGTGCTGGGCCGGATTGAACTCCCCAAGCTGAACTTCCGTTGTTGGCACAGAAGGATCCGGCAGATGAGCATAACCTGGATTACATTGACAAGTTTGAGCTTCTTATCCACCAGGCTTTGGACGCATGTTTGGAGTCCGGTCAGCTCTCCTTTTTTACCCCACAGCAGGCCCGTCTCCTTCCAGGAGGTGAGCCGCGTAGGGGGTTTGGATCGGAATTCGGGGGCTGCGACCCATTCAGGGTCACGCGGCTCGGTGATGTAGAACCACCCCGATTGCCACCCCTTTAGGGTCTCCACGAAGGAGCCCTCGAGCCACAAGACGTTGGGCATCTTGCCCACCATGGCGCCTCCGCACTCCGCCTGGTTGCCGCGCACCACCTTTGGCTTGACGTTAAAGGTCTTAAGCCATAGGCCGAAGTGGGGTTGGATGCAGAGGAAAGCCTCGCACACGACGATAAACGCCGAGATGTTGAGGACAAAATTCGGGGCCAGATCGTGGAAATCCAGGCCATAGTAGAACATGAGCCCCCGGACGAATGGGTGGAGAGGAAAGCCCAGTCCGCGGAGGAAATGGGGGAGGAACACCACCCTCTCATGGGGCTCGGGGGTGGGGATGAGCTGCCCCGCTTCGGGAAGCCGGTGCACGATGTTGTTAGACAAGTATCCGGCCTTCCTCAGTTTTTTGACGTGTCCCTCCGTGACGGAGGAGACCATCCACTTGCCTCCCGCTCCGGACATTGCTGGAGAAGGTCGAGGTGGGAAGTGCGGGCTTGGGCACTGGAGCTCAAGTGCATGGAAGACAAATAGGCAAACGAGGAAGAAGGCGTAGGTAATAAGGTGGATCCTTATCCCCTTATATGGGCGGACGCAACTATGCATCCCCACCAGCCTGATAAAACTCGCTTATCTCCCAAGCGACGTAATCAATGGCGTGGTTGGGTTACCCATGTCCATATTGATGAGAATCCCGTAAATAAAGGGGGCAAGATCTCTGCTTCGACTGGACGTGCCAAGGAAACCGCCTCGCTGAACGCGCTGAGGTGGGACAGTAAAAACAATTCGAATAAAGGCTTGGCCGTGGTGTGATGTCACGCTATGGAATACGTCAGCAGATTATATTTGTGTAAATATTATTCTCTCTATGGCAATATGTGGAAACTTATTTTACAGAGCCGGACACTATCCTTGTGTTCGAAATCTTCTACGAAGTACTTGGAGGAGGAACCTGCCTTGCAATGCCGAAGACAATCTGTGCGCCGGACTCGTCATCATTGAAGCCTGGTTCAGGGGCTACTGAGGGAGTCCTGGATTAGGGGGTGTTCGGATAGCCGGACTATACCTTCAGCCGGACTCTTGGACTATGAAGATACAAGATTGAAGACTTCGTCCCGTGTCCGGAAGGGATCTTCCTTGGCGTGGAAGGCAAGCTTGGCGATACGGATATGTAGATCTCCTACCATTGTAACCGACTCTGTGTAACCCTAGCCCCCTCCGGTGTCTATATAAACCGGAGGGTTTAGTCCGTAGGACCAACAACAACAATCATACCATAGGCTAGCTTCTAGGGTTTAGCCTCCTTGATCTCGTGGTAGATCTACTCTTGTAATACCCATATCATCAATATCAATCAAGCAGGAGTAGGGTTTTACCTCCATCAAGAGGGCCCGAACCTGGGTAAAAACATCGTGTCCCTTGTCTCATGTTACCATCCGCCTAGACGCACAGTTCGGGGCCCCCTACCCGAGATCCGCCGGTTTTGACACCGACAAGGAACAAGACAACGGGCAAGTTAACCCTCATAAACAGGCCATGCCCAACGACCCAGACGACGATAGTTATCGTCCAGTCTTCAAGGATGAGGAGAGCCTCGGCAGCAAGGATTTCATTGTGCCTGAGGCACCCCTCGAGCAGGAGCGCTTTAAGCGCCAGCTAATAGCCACTGCAAGAAGCCTGAAGAAAAAGTAGCAGCAGCTCCAAGCCGATCAAGACCTACTCGTTGACAGATGGACCGATGTCCTGGCAGCCGAAGAATACGGCCTCAAACGCCCAGCCAAGAGTTACCCGAAGTGCAGACTGCTACCTCAGTTCGATGAGGAGGCACCAGATCCTATACCTCCCTAGCGCAAAGCGGAACGACCACCACGTGGTCGCGATAGGGCGGCGGACCGACCACCCCGCGATGGGGATAAAACAGCAACTCAGGCAGAACAACAGCACGCCGCAGCGCCTCGTAAAAACAGAGACAGAACAGCTCGGGACCATACATATGACCTTCGGCAGGACCTGGACAGTAGAGCGGGACACACCCGATCAATCTACGGATCGCGAGAACGCTTCCCGACTCGGGATAATGGCTACCTATTCGGACGTGACAAACCTAGTCACGCCCGGGCCGATAACCACAGACGGACTTCATCGGAGGTGCGCCATGACGCGGCCCGATATAGAGGCACCGCACACCCTCTCTGCTTCACAGATGAAGTACTAGATCACGAATTCCCCGAGGGGTTCAAGCCCCTCAATATCAAATCATACGACAGAACAACCGATCCCGCGGTGTGGATAGAAGATTTTATTCTCCACATCCATATGGCCCGAGGAAACAACCTCCACGCCATCAAATACCTCCCACTAAAATTAAAAGGACCAGCTAGACACTGGCTAAATAGCCTGCCTGAAAATTCCATCGGCAGTTGGGAGGACTTGGAAGAAGCTTTTCTTGACAACTTCCAAGGTACTTATGTCCGGCCACCAAATGCCGATGACTTAAGTCATATAGTCCAACAACCTGGAGAATCAGCCAGAAAATCTAGACTAGGTTCCTAACCAAAAAGAACCAGATCATCGACTGTCCGCATGCCGAAGCCCTACCAGCCTACAAACACAGCATCCACGACGAATGGCTCGCCCGCCACCTCGGCCAAGAAAAGCCGAAATCCATGGCAGCCCTCACAGCAATCATGACCCGCTTTTGCGCGGGAGAGGATAGCTGGCTGGCTCGCAGCAAAAACACAGCCAACAAGGCAGGCCCCTCCGAGGCAAAGAATAGCACTGGCAAGCTCCGGCACAATAGACACAAACGCCGAAGTAGTGGTGATAACACCGATGACACCACAGTTAATGCCGGATTCAGCGACTCCAAGTCCGGCCAACGGAAGAAGCCCTACAAAATAAACAGGGAAGGACCATCCACCTTGGACCGCATACTCCAAGTCCGGCCAACGGAAGAAGCCCTACAAAATAAACAGGGAAGGACCATCCATATACGCTACACACATCCCCAAAAGGGAGTGCAAGTGCTTAGGGATGTCTACGCGGTAGAGCCAGTCGCCCCAAAATTCAATCAGTGGTCGTCATTCCAGATCACCTTCGATCATCAAGATCACCCAACTAGTATCCGCCATGGCGGTTCGGCCGCACTGGTCCTCGACCCAATCATCGATAGATTTCACCTAAAACGAGTCCTAATGGACGGTGGCAACAGCCTCAACCTGCTCTATCAGGATACAGTGCGGAAGATGGGCATTAATCCCTCACGAATAAAACCCACAAAGACTACCTTTAAAGGAGTCATACCAGGTGTAGAGGCCCGTTGCACGGGCTCAATCACACTGGAGGTAGTCTTCGGTTCCCCGGATAACTTCCGAAGCAAAGAGTTAATCTTCGATGTCGTCCCCTTCTGCAACGGCTACCATGCACTGCTTGGACGAACCGCATTTGCTAGATAAAACGCGGTGCCACATTACGCTTATCTCAAACTCAAGATGCCCAGTCCAAGCGGCATCATTACAGTAAATGGAAACACGTAACGCTCCCTCCGTATGGAGGAGCACACCGCCGCCCTAGCAGCAGAAGTACAGAGCGGCCTTCTCAAGCAGCACTATAATCCGGCTGCCGAGCCCCTGCACATCGCTAAAAGGGTCCGGACTACACCGCCATAGGACAACTCGGCTCGTTAAGAGCTCAATTAGCAATTCCGCCTCCGTCCCATCCCCGATGAGGGAATGGCGTTCATACCGCACATACATAACTAGGCACTCAAAACCCCATGGGTACTGACGGAGGCATAAGTAGCTTGCAATCCACACTGCGGCTCGACCCACCCTGGGATTCACACACCTTTACTTTTCCTTTTCATTTCGGGTTTTTCTCTTTTCGAGGTCTACTCGGACGACCCGCTTGCAGAACACACCAAGGAGGCAAGGAGCCCTGACATTCAAATGAATCCCCAGGTGGTCTCTGCTAATGATTGCCATACCTATTTTACATACCCGTACGCAGCTCGCCCTTGGTCATGGCATGTTAAATAGCCTTACTTGCTTTTTGCATTACTTGTACAAGTATGCCTCGACGTGTTAATCACATCACAAATAAAGGGTAGCGTCGGCTTATTGCTTAATTTTCCTCCTTTTTCCTTTGTATTCACTACTCATTGCACACGTACACTCTGGTATGTATTATTGCGCCAGGGGCTTCATCACGCCCCACATTACGGCAATAAAAGTCCGAACACTGTTACAGTACAGTTTGGCACCCCGAACTTATAGCATTATATGCATCTGCTCCGAATCATGTCTTTGGTCAATAGTTGGGTTGCCCGGCTCCTGTGCTTGCTACCCTATGTTCCGCTACATCGGCTATGGTAGTAAAGGGAGAACTACTACGATTGTGCCCTGGTCTAAACCGAATGAGCACCTTAGTAGAGAAAGTCGAAAACTGACTGTCATGATGCGATGAGAGCTAATCAGCTGTTCGAGAGGTCTCAAATCGTTAGAGATTTTTTCCGCTTTATGCGAGGAATCAGTGCTTCTCTGATTAGGCGAGTATTGCGCCCCCAGTTCGGCCTTCTGAATACAAGGGGCTTCGCCGAAATTCTCTTCGTCAAACTCCTATGGCTAAGTGAGGGTGATAAAGGCCGCATAGTCTGATTGCCTTGTTCGTTGCGCTAAACACCTCCTTTAAGGACCAACATGTGGAGTAAAGAGTGTCTAGATTTATCCCGAACACCCTCATACTACCTACGTGGTGTAGAAGCCAACGACTGGTCAACCCTCAGATTTTACAAACGGCCGCACAAGAGGTAAAATTTCAAAAATCACAAACGTTATATTACATAACATCATTGTTTCATTGTACAGGACAGGATAATACAAATGTTTCATGGGAAAATAATATCTTTCGAACATTGCTCCGCTACTAGGCGGGACCCCTCCAGGACACTATCAAAATATAGCTCAGGTCGATGATGCTCCTTGCCCTCAGGCGGCCCCTCGGTCACCAGCTTCTTGGCATCTAGCTTCGCCCAATGCGTCTTGACGTGGGCAAATGCCATCTGTGCACCTTCAATGCAGACTGACCACTTCACGGCTTCGAGCCGTGGGCAGGCACTCACAAGCCCCTTCACAAGTCTGAAGTAGCTGCTGGGTATGGGCTCGGCAGGCCACAGCCGGACTATTAGGTCCTTCATGGCTAGCTCGGCTGACCTGTGTAGCTCGACCAGCTATTTCAGCTGGTCGCTAAAGGGCACAGGATGTTCTGGTCCAAGATACTGAGACCAGAATAACTTTTCCGTAGACATCCCCTCTTCGGCTCGATAAAATCGGCAACATCTGATATGCTGCACGGCAGATTCATAAACGCCCCTGGAAAACCCAAATTCGGGTCAGTACAAGGAATGTTTCCTTCGCATACTTGCTTTGCATAGCAAGAGACTTACCTGTCGTAATTTCCTTGGCCGCCTGAATTTCTTGGAGGGTGCTTTGGGCTTCGGCTCTGGCATACTGTGTGCTCTGGCGGGCCTTCGCAAGTTCGGACTCTTGCGTCTTCAAATCGTGCTCCAAGGACTCGAGCCTCTCGATGGTGTCCTGGAGCTCTTGCTGGGCCTTGCTAACCAAAGCCTCGTGCTTCTCACGTGCGGCGCGTTCCTTGTCCGTTTTGTCCTCGGCCTCGGCTAACGCCTTCTCGAGGGCTGCCACCTCGGTCGTGGCCCCTAATAAAGTTCATGACACTTTAGCCCGCACGGACCACTCATCCTTTCTAAATATGCCCGAAGGTTGCTGCATACCATGACTGTCCTCCAGCTGCTTCTTCACGAGGCCGAGCTCTTCCTCGGCCCGCTCCAGTTTCTGCTTCAGTCCAGAAACCTCCGCAGCATGAGCGGTAGCAGCTTGCAGTGTTACCTGCTTATTCACATCGACAACTTATGTTAGACTCCTGTGAAAATTATTCTTGATCCTCTGTTCGGCTTTTTCTTTCCGAACACCAAATAGAGCATCAGGGGCTACTGTCTACACTGTGATATTCTTCCTACAATTACATTACTTACCTCAAAGCCTGTTAGAAGGCTAGTGCAGGCTTCGGTCAGTCCGCTTTTGACGAACTGAACCTTCTCGATCATCGTGCCCATGAGGGCACGGTGTTCATCCACAAGGGAGGCGCCTCGTAACACCTCCAGCAGATTATCCGGTGCCTCTGGTTGGATAGAGGACACCCGCGGAACAGGCACATCTCCTCCTTTTGGGGAAGGCCATTCGCTGGACTCCGGAGCCAAGTAGGTCTCCGTAATGGTATCCGGCTAAGGGCCGAAGGGAATTCGGGCCCCGTCACCAGTTACCATGGGGGCCTTTTCCCCCTTGTGTCCGGCGACCAAGGAGTCATCCTGGGGCGCCACCCCAATGATCTCCAGAACCTCCCCCCAGTCTAGGAAGGTCTTTTGGGACACCACCTCGCCATCATCCTTGGGCGAGACAGAATGAGCGGGTGGCGGAGACATGCTAGCCATTTCCTTCGAGTCTAGCGAATCCTCTATCAAGGATCGCAGGGAGCCACCAAGGGCCGGACTGCAACAACATAATGCAAATATATCAATAGTCCAGATGTTTCGGCATGCCTAAGGATTTTGGTACTTACGATGCGGCTCGAGGCTTGTTCCGGGGAGGTCGCTCCGGACTGCTATCAACATCCCACGCGGAAGTATCCATGCGGGAGCCCCTCCCCTTCTTGGGCGCTTTCGCCTCTAGATTCATGGAGGCCGATCTGCCTTCCTCCCCACCTCGGGTGGGGAGTCTTCTTCCTCCTCCTCGTCTTCGGCAGATGAAGAGTGAGTCTCATCTTCGGACATCACATCCGAATCGCCTTTTCGGCGAGTGCCCTTCAGGGCCCCTTTGGCCGCCTTCTTGGCCGTCTTCTCTGGCACCTCATAAGGTGCTAGAAATAGCATTTTTGTTAGTAGTGGGAATTCTTGGTCTTCGGGCAGCGGAGCCGGATAGTTAATCCACTCTGCTACCTCGATCCATGCCTGAAAACATGGGTAGGAAATCTTAGGCTTTTCCTCAAGATATGTTAGTAAAGGGTATACCTTGAAAGCTTGAAAGAACTTACCGAATTAGCCTGGCGTCGTAAGCTAAGCCCGCGATCCTCGGTCGTGGGTGGTGGTGTCTTGCCGGCCTTGAAAAGCACTTTCCAGATGTCTTCGTGCATCGTGCCGAAGAGCTCTAATAGCGTCTGGTGCTTGGCCGGATCGTACTCCCACAGATAGCAAGTCCGGCGTTGGCACGGAAGGACCTAACAGATGAGCATGACCTGAATCACGTTGACAAGCTTAATTTTCCTGTCTATCATGTTCTGGACGCACGTCTGGAGCCCAGTCAGCTTGTCCGAGGGACCGCAGGTTAGGCCCCTCTCTTGCGAGAAGGTGAGCCGCATCGGGATTCTGGATCGTAATACGGGGGCCGCCGCCTAGTAGGCGTTGTGTGGCTCAGTGATGTAGAACCACCCCGATTGCCACCCTTTCACCGTCTCCGCGAATGAGCCTTCGGGCCAGGTGACATTGGGCATCTTGCCCACCATGGCGCCTCCGCACTCTACTTGTTGGCCCCTCACCACCTTCGACCTCACATTGAAGGTCTTCAGCCATAGGCCGAAATGAGGTGGGATGCGGAGAAAGGCCTCACATACGACAATGAATGACGTGATGTTGAGAATGAAATTGGGGGCTAGGTCATGAAAGTCTAGCCCGTAGTAAAACATCAGTCCACGGATGAACGGGTGAAGAGGGAACCCCAGCCCACGAATGAAATGTGTAAGAAACACAACCCTCTCATGGGGCTCTGGAGTAGGGACGATCTGTCCCTTGGCCGGGAGTCGGTGAGCAATCTCCTTGGCCAGATATCCGGCCTCCCGGAGCTCCTTGATATCCTTCTTCTTGACGGAGGAGGCCATCCACTTGCCTCCTCCTCTGGATCCGGACATATTTGGAGTACTTTCTTGGATGAGGGAAAGCTAAAGCTTGGGTGCTGGAGCTCAGTGACAGAAGGGCTGAGGAGGAATAAAGGTGTGGGTGAAGAAAGGGAATCCTTATACCCTTATAAAGGCCATGAATATCAAGCGCCTCCCCACTCACCTTAAACTCGCCTATTCCCAAGTGGCACGGTTGGATTACCCGCGCCCGCATTGATGAGAATCCCGCAATAAGGGGACACAATCTCTGCTTTGACAAGACGTGCCAATGGCAACCGCGTCTCAAAACGTGGAGTGACAAACGAAAAACGGTTCGAAATTATGACCGGGCTGACGTAATGTCATGTTGTAAAAAGTTCTCAGCGGGTTGGACTCGTACAAGTATTATATTCTCTCTACGGTTGTGTGTGGTACATGTTACAGGTTTGGATACTATCGTCCCATCCGAAGACTGTCTTGGAGTTCGGAAGAAAGGGAACCCGCCTTGCAATGTCGAAGACAATCTGCGCGCCGGACTCCTCGTCATTGAAGCCAGGTTCAGGGGCTACAGAGGGAGTCCTGGACTAAGGGGTCCTCGGGCATCCGGCCTATTATCCATGGGCCGGACTGATGGGCTGTGAAGACGTGAAGGCTGGCGACTGTACCCGTGTCCGGACAGGGCTCTCCTTGGCGTGGAAGGCAAGCTTGGTGATCAACTATGAAGATTCCTTCCTATGTAACCGATGTAACCCTAGATTCCCCCGGTGTCTACATAAACCAGAGGGTGTAGTCTGGAAAGGACATACTCTTTACCGTAGTCATACAGGCTAGACTTCTAGGGTTTGTCCATTACGATCTCGTGGTAGATCAACTCTTTTAACACTCATATTCATCAAGATCAATCAAGTAGGAAGTAGGGTATTACCTCCGTAGAGAGGGCCCGAACCTGGGTAAACATTGTGTCCCCCGTCTCTTGCAACCATCGACCTTAGACGCACAATTTGGGACCCCCTACCCGAGATCCGCCGGTTTTGACACCTACAGCGAGCGTGGTGTGGATGGCGACTGCGGGGCCGGCGAGCAGGGCGAGGGGAGCAGGGGCATGCGGTGGGGTGCAGCCATGCATGGCTGCGGCGAGGGCGAGGGCAAGGCCAAGCGGGCGGCGGCAGTGCCTGCGGGAGCAGCGGGCGTATGTGCGCACGGCGGTGGCCGTAGCGAGGGTGAGGCAAGGTGGCATAGAGCATCTCGCAGCATGCAGCAGGCGTAGGTGGCAGCGCCAGCAGGGAGCAAGGCGGCGCGGGCGTGGCCGTGGCCAGAGTGGGGCGATGCGCGGCGTGTAGGGTCGGGGTGTGGCGTTGTGGCCTCGGCCCGGTGGTGTGATGCGGCTGCGTGTGCGTGCGCACAAGGACAGGGGAAGAGGAGGAGAGGCCGGGGGAGCTCATGGGGGAGTGGTAGGGTACGGGGAAGTGGGGCGTGGGGAGGAGGTCGGGGATGATGGCGACGTAGGGGAGGGAGTCCGGTGAGGTGGCTCTGACGAGTGGCCCTCCAGGCAGCGGCGACGATGGGATGAGCTCCTGAGAGGCGACGGCGCAGGGAGGAGGGGAGGACGAGGGCGACAAGGTCGAGGACGGAGTGGCCGAGGCAGCGACGTCCGGTGCCCCGACCCAATCTGAATCGGGGGGAGGGAGAACGAGTGTGGGGAGAGTGGGGTGTCAGTGGGTTAGGGTTTGGCCTGGGAAGGCCATATAGGGGGCGGGGTGGGCCGGCCTGGTAGGCCGATGGCTGGACTGAGGCCCAGTTGGGAGGGGGTTTGTTTTACTTTATTATTAGTTTTATTTTATATTTCATATTGTTTTCTATTTCTTTCCTATTTTAATTTTAGTTCCACATTATTTTTAGTTAGTAAAATATGACAATAGCTCCTAAATAATGTTTCAGAACCACTCATTGTCATAAAAGTTTTACCCTGAAATAAATTAATTTAGAGTTTTATTAATTGAAAAAGGTATTTACTTAATTGTTTTTTTTATTGTTTAAATCACTTTAGAGTATTAAAGCATTATATAAAAGTGTGGTTTCTTCACCATAATTACCGATGCATTATTTGGCACAACCTGAACATTTTAGATTTAATATTTGAAAACCTTTACCATTTGACTTGATTTTGAATTTGAATTTGGAATGGTTTCGAATCAACGCGAGTTTATCAACAATAACCAAGGTGATGTGGCATCATTAGCAGAGGTTCACTGTAGCTTAATTATCCGGGCATCACAACCACCTTTTGTCAGGATAGCTTGTACTAGTTGTCCCCCTTCAAATTGGCCATTGTGGAATCCCTTCCCGCCTAACATTTGGGAAGAAGGACCAGGGCCTCTATAAATAGGACTAGCCACCACCATAGGGAGGGAGGATCATTCGGACCACCCAACCACAGAAGCTCACCGAGCTCGAGAACGCCTCTCCTCAAGAGGTTGTTCTTCCCTTGTACTTGTTCATCCTCAACCTACAAGGCAATCCACCACACCACACTGGAGTAGGGTATTACACCACATCGCTGGCCCAAACCAGTATAAACTCTTGTGTCCCTTGTTCCTCGGGTTTGGCGAGATAGGCTTTGAGATTGTGGCGAGAGTGTGAGCTAGGGGGAGAGAGATCTTCGTGCGCACCCCAGTGTTCGAACCTCAAGGGTTTTGCCGGAACCCGTAATCCGACATTTAGCGTGCCAGGTATCCGCGATGACCTCCGGCTGAGTTCGGGGAAGCGCTGGGAGCTGATTCTCGGGAGCAGCCGCGGGCGGACGGCCGCTTTTGCCTGTTTTTCTTTCTTTTCTTCCTGCTTCACAAGAAACAATTATGGGGCCCTGCAGGGGCGTATGATGAACAGTAACGCTTTTTCTGCCTTATGCTATGTTTATCGCTTCTAGGTTGTGTTGTGGTATCAGTGCTTTACGTAGGCATGTAAGGATAACTTAGCTTGATGCGTCGGTGTCCTGGAAACGGGGGCACCCAGACTTGCCTACCTGCAGCCCAGGGCGTGGCTCATCCAGCGGCCTGGTACGGCCCATCTTCATGATCAAACACTCAAGACCCTCGCGAGGCGGGTGACACAAGACCTCCTCAGGGGCAGCCTCACCAGGCTGGCTCGCGAGGAGTGGAGAGATCAAGGCGAGGGGCACCTCGCGAGTTTCCCGTGACGTGAGCCGTGACGACCATGGCCAGGCGGGCACCAGGCAGGCACCAGCGGGCGCAGAGTACCAGTTGCCTCTTTGGTGCTAAAGAGGCAAGCGCAGGCGAGGAGTCCCGAGGCATCATGCAAAGGTTTCCATATCGGTGCAACGAGACCAAGACTAGCAGGACGGCAGGACGGAGGTCGCCGCGGAGCCCACGACAACGTCACCACCAGAGCCTTTGGCAGGAAAAGACCACCTTTTGTCAAGAAAGCTTGTACTAGTTGTCCCCCTTCGAATTGGCTGTTGTGGGATCCCTTCCCGCCTAACATTTGGGAAGAGGACCCGGACCACTATAAATAGGACTAGCCACCACCATAGGGGGAGGATCATTCACACCATCCCCAACCACACAAGCTCACTGAGCTCGAGAACGCCTCTCCTTAGGAGGTTGTTCTTCCCTTGTACTTGTTTATCCTCAGCCAACAAGGCAATCCACCACACCACACTGGAGTAGGGTATTACACCACATCGGTGGCTCGAACTAGTATAAACTCTTGTGTCCCTTGTTCCTCGGGTTCGGTGAGCTAGGCTTTGAGATTGTGGCGAAAGTGTGAGCTAGGGGGAGAGAGATGTTCGTGCGCACCCCAGTATTCGAACCTCAAGGGTTTTGCCAGAACCCGTAATCCGACATAAGGCGCGCCAGGTAGGGGTGCGCTGAAGCTTCGGCTCCCTCGCAGCATCACCTCTCCGTTCGACCCCCCATGGCCGGCGCCGCTCCTCCAGCTGGACCGACGGGTTCCCGCGGCGACACCAGGGGGCTCAGGGTCCTCGCCCCCGCCTTGCGGCGGGTGCGGTGGCCACACAAGTTTAGGCCGGAGATGCCACCCTGCTATGACGGTGCCGCGGACCCGTCGGCCTTTCTCCTGGCGTATGAGGACGCCGTTCTGGAGGCAGGAGGCGACGACAAGGTCATGGCCAACTAGTTCTCCATGGCCCTCGCTGGTGTGCCGCGTGCCTGGCTGTTCAACCTACCGGGATCTTCTGTGGCCTCTTGGGAGGAGATGTGCGGCCTTTTCGTCGCATGCTTCGTGGCACCAGCGCCTGTCGCCATCACGGCCCTCCTCGGTGGCTCGCAAGCACCTCCCTCGGACTACCACGCCAAGTGTTTTTCCGTCAAATCAGCAGCGCCTCTGTGCAGTAAGGAGCCCCTCTAGGATGGGCAGCGCCCGAGGCCGACGTCACCTTCGACTCAGGGGATCACCCCATCACCACTGCCAGCTCAGGCGTGCTCCCAATGCTTTGCACGCCCACCATCTGCAATGTAGTCGTCACCAAGACCCTCATCGACGGCGGGGCCGGCCTTAATGTGCTCTCCGTGGAGGCTTTCGGCCTGCTTCACGTACCGCACAAACGGCTCCATCCCACCAAGCCCTTCTCTGGAGTCGACAGCGGCTCCACCAGCCCCTAGGGCAGATCCGCCTCCCCGTGACCTTCGGCACCCACGACAACTACCACACCGAGCTTATCGACTTCGACATCGCCCACATTGGCCTGCCGTACAACGCCATCCTCGGGTACCCTGCCTTAGCTCAGTTCATGGCAGCGACTCATCCGGCCTACAACCTCATGAAGAAGTCGGGCAGCAGCGGCGTCCTCACTGTGGCTGGAGACACCAATGAGGCCCTGGCGGCCCTCGAGCTTGCCATTAGGGCCGCAGCGGCAGCGCATCCGGCCGGCGAAGCCACCCCAGGGGCAAAGGAGGCCGTGCCGGCAAAGAAGAAGCAGATGTTCACTCAAGATTGGGCCAAAATGAAGCAAGTACCCGTCCAGGAAGGTGGACCCTCAGGAGCCACCTTCACCATAGGTGCCAACCTCGACCCAGATCAAGAGGAGGCATTGGTGAAGTTCTTGCGCGTGAACAAGGAGGAATTCGCCTGGGAACACAAGCAGCTAGTAGGGGTCCCAAGGGGGGTAATCGAGCATCACTTAAGGGTGTGCCCCAATGTGCGCCCTGTGAAGTAGAAGGCGCGGTGACAATCCACAGAGAAGCAGTCCTTCATCATCCAGGAAACTCGCAAGCTGGAGGCGGCAGGTGTCATTCACGAGGTCCGATACCCGGAGTGGCTGGCGAACCCCGTCGTGGTGCCAAAGAAAGGCGGGAAGGAACGCATGTGTGTCGACTTCACCAACCTCAACAAGGACTGTCCCCAAGACCCGTTCCCGCTTTCGCGCATCGACCAAATCATCGACTCCACCGCCGAGTGCGACCTACTGTGTTTCCTGGACGCATTCTCGGGCTTCCACTAGATCAAGATGTAGGATTGAAAGTATGTCTAGAGGGGGGGGTGATTAGACTACTTGACCAAATAAAAACTTAACCTTTTCCCGATTTTAGTTCTTGGCAGATTTTAGCTACTTTAGGACAAGTCAAGCAATCATCACACAATTCAAGCAAGCATGCAAAGAGTATATTGGCAGCGGAAAGTAAAGCATGCAACTTGCAAGAATGTAAAGGGGAGGGTTTGGAGAATTCAAATGCAATTGGAGACACGGATGTTTTTCCCGTGGTTCGGATAGGTGGTGCTATCCTACATCCACATTGATGGAGACTTCAACCCACGAAGGGTAACGGTTGCGCGAGTCCACGGAGGGCTCCACCCACGAAGGGTCCACGAAGAAGCAACCTTGTCTATCCCACCATGGCCATCGCCCACGAAGGACTTGCCTCACTAGCGGTAGATCTTCACGTAGTAGGCGATCTCCCTGCCCTTACAAACTCCTTGGTTCAACTCCACAATCTTGTCGGAGGCTCCCAAGTGACACCTAGCCAATCTAGGAGACACCACTCTCCAAGAAGTAACAAATGGTGTGTTGATGATGAACTCCTTGCTCTTGTGCTTCAAATGATAGTCTCCCCAACACTCAACTCTCTCTCACAGGATTTGTATATGGTGGAAAGAATATTTGAGTGGAAAGCAACTTGGGGAAGGCTAGAGATCAAGATTCATATGGTAGGAATGGAATATCTTGGCCTCAACACATGAGTAGGTGGTTCTCTCTCAAAACATAAGAGTTGGAAGTGTAGATGTTGTCGGGTGGTAGGAGCGACATATGCCAACGGGTGGCTTATCATTGCGGGGGCCAATAAAACATCGCCGGTGCCTGGAAACGGGATGAGGCGAAGACATGCACGCCGGCGAATCTTACCCAGCTTCAGGGCTCTCTGGGGAGATAACACCCCTACTGCTGCTCTGCGGGGGCTCCGCATGGTTACTATATGAACAAGTAGCTACAATGCTCCTTGAGCTGTTTTTGGGTGGAAGGAGGAAGAAGGGCTCAGCTAGCTTGCTTCCTCTCCGTGTATAGTGTCTAGGCCTGGATTGAGAGTCCAACCCCTTGCATGGGTGCACCGGGGGGTTTATATAGGCCTACCCCCCGGGGGTACAATGGTAATCCGACTGGGCACGGGGCCCAGCTGTCTGTGACTATGCTCGCCGGCTTCTGCGCTGGCTTCTGGGGCCCGCCGGCTGGTGGGTCCCGCCGGCTGCCGGCTCCTTGGTCGACAGGCAGGCCCCACCGGCCAGGGCCTGGTCGGCGGCTTGTTACTGTTACTCCGTGTTGTTGACGCAGGCTTGGTCGGGGTAAGCGTGGCTACAGTAACGCCGCCTTGGCGGGCGATTACTGTAGCCCCACCGCATCTTGTCCCCTTAATGGGCGTCTCCTTCGAGGAAGGTGGCAGGCCGGCTATGGGAAGCCGGCTCTCTATCTTGCCGGCTTGTGAGGAGGTGCGGCCGCCTTCGGCATCTCTCTGCCCGAAGGGGCCCACCGCCTCGGGGGCCACGCTGGCGGCCCGTCGTGGGCGGCGTCAGAGCCGCCGTGGCTACAGTGCCGCGCCGGGCGGGTCGTGGCTGCCCGCACGGCGCGCTGTACCAGGCGTGCTTCGGGTTTTGGGGGTGGCAGGCTCCACTGTAGCCACGCCCCGCTTCATCATCGCAGGGTGGACGCGTACATTGCGGGTACGGCTTTGACTGCTTTATGGGAGCCGGCCTCTGGTAGCCGGCCCTGCTGTAGCCGGCTCCTCGCAGTCGGCCATCCACAACTTTCTTCATGAGGGCGAAGGGCGGGCCACCCTTGAAGCCGGCCAGGAAGGTAGTCGGCTAGGGGGGAGGCGGCCCAGGTCTTGAGTCTTCTTGAGAGTCGGCCAGGCTTGTAATTTTTTCTGATGGGCCAGGGGAAGCCGGCTGGGCTACCCATGGCTATTTACCCCGACAGTAGTCCCTGAAGCCGGGCGAGCTTTACGGCGGACGGAAGGACGGGAAGCTTGGCCGGCTTCCCACCCTGAGGAGCCGACCTTGCCGTCGTAGGCCGACTTCGGAGAACTTTCTTGTTTATTAATGTGACCGTGGTTGACCCGCGGGCTGGCCGCGGGCCCCACGACGAGCCACGTGGCGGAGAAGTCCTGTCGTCGCACGCGCGTGACGGGACGCCGCCGCAGGCCTGGGCCCGCCACTCCTTGGCCTCGGCCCGGGCGCGGATCTTCTGTGGCTCGAGGGGACTGCTCGCCTCCCTGCAGCCGTTTCTTCGTGTCATCAAGGCGCGCAATTAACGCGGGGCATGGGGGAGATGGGCACGATCGATCCCCACGATCCCCCACGCCGCGCCTCCTCAGCTCCGGCGCACGAGCCTACAAGTAGGAGGGGGAGGGGGAGAGACAAAGGCTCTTTCGGTCCCCCGCTCCCCGTCCCCCCTCGCTCTTCTTCTTCCCTTTCTTCTTCCTCGCGCCCGACGCAGCCTCCCACCGCAGCCTGCCCACGCCGCCATGTCTATGGCGTTGTCAAGCTCGTGGGACGGGTCCAACGTCCACGAAGACCACATCGAATTTCTCCGCCAGACCCGGCGCCTGCCCGCCGCCAACCTCGTGCAGGTTCGCCTGGCGCCGGATACGGAGATCTTGCCGGCACCAGAGGAAGGCGAGCGCGTCGTTTTCCGCACGCATTTCTTGCGTGGCTTCGGCTTCCCGGCGAGCGGCTTCATGCGATCCTTCCTCGACTTCTACAACCTCCAGCCGCATCACCTCACGCCCAACGCGATGATGCAGCTGTCGGCCTTCGTTTCCCTCTGCGAAGGTTTCTTGGGGGTGCTGCCGATGCTGGAGCTCTGGGCGGAGCTCTTCCAGAACAAGCTCGGCACCGTCTCCGCCGGCGTGCCAGCTCCCTGCGGGGCCTTCATCGCGATGAAGAGGGCAAGCGACAACAACCCCTTCCCGCACATTCCTCTAATCCAATCTGTCAAACTCTGGCAGAAATCTTATTTCTACGTCAAGAACGTCGCCCCGCACGGCGACTACGTCAATCTGCCGGCTTACGTAGCCGGCTTGCCGGCTGGGAGGCGGTCGTCTTGGGGCTTCCGGTCTAAGTCCTTGTCTCCGGCTGGGAACGCCTCCATCGCCCGGCTTCGGGTGATGATCCAGTCGGAAGGCCTGCGCGGAGCCGACCTGGTAGCCGCCTTCGTCGAGCGTCGGATTCTTCCCCTTCAGAGCCGGCCCCACATGCTGTGCCAGATGAGCGGCCGCTTCGACCCTTGCCGGCTGAGCACATGGGAGATGCCCCACGCCGAGGTAGCTCTTATGGTGAACTACATCGCCAACCTCAAGCTCAACGACGACTGGCAATTCGGCAAGGCGCCGTACTCCCGCGCCCATCCTCCGCCTGAGGTAAGTCCTTCTTTCTGTCGTCAGCCGGCTTGAGTCGGCCGGCTTCTGACCAGGCGGCTCTTCTCTTTTCTCTTTTATCAGAACCCTCTTCTCCCGCCGCCAGCCGGGGCGGTAGGAGTCGAGCGCGAGTATGTCCCGGACCGCATGGTGGATGACCTCAACGACCCGGACCTGGCAGCAGTCGCCATGGAGGACGCCGCCACGGGGGACGTCGCCGAGCCCGGAGGCACGGGGCTCTCGGCCAGTTTCGATGACTGGCCGGATGATTTCGACGCCGAAGAAATCCCGCGCCACCAGCCGGCAACCGACCGCCACAGCGCGGGCTCGTCCGCCGCGCCGGCTGCTGGTGGTGGAAAGGCGAAACGCCGGGCCGCGCTTCCTCTCTTCGGTAGCCGGCCGAAGAAGACAAGGGCCTCCGCCGCGGCCATGAAGCGAGAAGAAGCGGCGGCGAAGGCGGCCCGCTTCCAGAAGGCGGTGAAGAAACCTCCAGCAGTTTCCGCGTAAGCCCTCTGGCCGCTTACGTGCTTGTTACTTTGTTGTCTTCTTTTGTTCTAACTCTTCTCCGGCTTCCGAGCAGGGCGCCGCTCTCCCTCGAGCGAGGCCCAGGCGGCTCTATGGTCGGACCGAGTGCCGGATCTTCAGGGCCCCGCCGCATGGATCCCCGTGCCGATCTTGCAGAAGCCACGGAGCGGAACGCCTGCGAGGCGCGGCGAGAGAGGGAGGCGGCAGAGCGGGAGGCCGCCCGGGCGGTGACGGAGCAAGCGAACGCGGCAGCCGAGACTCCGTCGGAGCAGGCGGCCGCGGAGACGGAGGCGGAGTGGGCGACCGCGGAGACGGAGGTGGAGGGCATGCATAGCCGGCCTCCGCTGCTCGCCATCCCCCTCCACACCTTGGATCCGGACATCCCGCTGCCCACGCCGGAGGAGATCACCCCCGATCAGCTGCCGGTGCAGAGGGATGAACTCTTCGAGATCTTCGTGGAGAGGACGCCGCCGGCGGCGCCAGCCGGAGCAGGCGAAGGCGGCCAGTCGTCGGCGGTGCCGAAGGAGCCGGCCCGGGCCGCACCAGAGGCCGGAGCCGGTCTTGAACTTCAACTGACGGTGAGCCAGCGCGCCGAAGGGAGCACGACCCCGCCGGATACGCGCCACGCCGCGGGTGCCGGTCAAACGGCAGACGCCTTGGAGGCGGCCAGCTCCGCCACGTCCGGGTGGACCCCAGCGGAGGAAGTGGCGAGCTGAACATGGCGGCCCAAGGGGTACGGAGCCGGCTGCAGGCACAGGCCGCCCTCCTGCAGCAATTCACTCAGGAGTTTTTGTCGACGCGGTCCGCAATCCGGGTAAGTTTTTTACTTGTTGACCGCGCTGTTCCTCTGATTCTTTCCGTGGGGGCGCGCTAGCGCACCCACTGGGTGTAGTCCCCGAGATCCGGGTCGACTGCAGCGCAGTCGGGTCGGAGCTTACTCGACGACTATCTTAACTATTTTCCGTCTGATCTTTTTAGGACTATCACAACTCTCGTGCCGCCGCCTTCAACTCCCAGGCTTGGGAGCTGAGCCGGAGGACCGAAGACCTGGCCAGCAGCCGACGTAAGTGTGTTGCTTTTATCTGTTTCTCGTGGGGGCGCGACAGCGCACCCACTGGGTGTAGTCCCCGAGATTCGGGCCGACTGCAGAGCAGTCGGGTCGGATCTTCCTTGACGACTTTTCCCTTGCTGACTTTTTCTCTTTGTCTTCTGCTCGTGCAGAGGCCAACGCCGATTTGCGGAGGGAACTCGGCGAAGTGCAGGCCGCTCTTCATGCCAGGGATGCCGAGTACGCCGACCTGGTTCAGGAGCGCGACCGCCTGGCCAAGAGACTGGCCGACCAGGAGGAAAGCCACAAGGCGGCCCTGCAGAAGGCGCGGGACGGCGAGGCTGCCCTAAAGGCGGAGTTCGAGACCAGGGAGGCGAGCTAGGCCGAGACGCGCCAGGCGCTGGAAGAAGGCTTCGGCCGAATCGAGGATCTGATCGATGGTGGGCCGCCTTTCTTGCCCTTTCCTCCATCTGCCGGCCGCTTGAGGTTTTGTTTTGACTTGTGCTTGCTACCTTGCGCAGAAAACTTTCCCGGCCAATCCGTCCTCGCCGCCCAAGCCATCGAGGCTCATCGCGAGGCGCGCCGTCAGGCCGGAGTTGTGATTCCGCCGGATGCGAATCGAACGCTGTCGGCGTAGCTCATCGCCATCCAAGCGCGACTGCAGCCGGCCCATCGGCTGCTCCGCCGGCTCCAACATGCCAGGGCGCAGGTGCTGGCCGCGCTCTGGCCCGGCCAGGCGATCCCCCGCACCCCAAGTCAGACTGCGGACTGGCTAGAAGTTGCAGTCGGCCGCTTCGAGGCTTGGAAGGCGTCCGCAGCCCGTCTTGGAGTCGGGCGTGCACTGGAGTTCGTCCGCGCATGGTACCCAGGGCTAAGCCTGGACCAGCTGCGGACTTGGCAGTTGGAGGCCGACGCGGAGCTGGAGGAGGTGCGGCCGGCGATCGTGCAGCGTGCCTCGACGATAGCCGAGTGCACCGACACCAGCGTCTTCGCGCCGGAGCTCAATGATGATGGCGCCGCCCAGCCGGAGGAGTGGTTCGGGCTGAACGCGGCGGAGGGCGAGGACTCGGCCGAGGAGATTGCCTCCAGCGACGAGGGCGAGGACGATGAGGAGGAAGACGGCGAAGACGTCGAGCCGACTGGTGAGACGGTCGACCGCCCTCAAGCCGACCGTGCCTCCAGCAACGAGCCACGCGGGAGCGCGCCCTCTGCCGGAGGCGATGATCAGGGCGAAGTTAGCCAGCCGGCCGCTCCTCCAGCCGGCACGACCGCCTCCACCGCCCAGCCCGGCTCATCAGCGGCCCCGCCGGCTTGATCTGCCGTTCCTATTGTTCCTGTTTTTGCTTTTTCGAACAATTTTAAGTTTCCGCAATTCCACCCACTGGGGGTGTATCGAACAATGTTGGATGTCGACCTCTCTGGAGGTCCTTTGTGTAAATATTAATGTATGCATGTGTTGGCTTCCATTCAAGTGCGCTTTTTTATCCTTAGACTTTTTCCTTTGCCGCCTTCCCTCTTTGGGAAGGCAAGTATTCGAGCTTTCTTGGATTTGAAGCAGACTGAATGTAAGCCGGCCGGCCGGCTACTCTGGTAGTCGGTCGGCGGGAGGCGGCAAGCCGGCTTTTGTTATATATAAGCTCGTTAGTCCCTAGCCATTTTTCGTGTGCGCACCCTCTCCGGCTTATGACTCTTGCCAGCCGGGCAGTCGGTTCTTCGAACTGCGATTTTGGCAAGAGCTAAACCTGGGTGTCGGCACATTACTTGTCTGACTGCGGGTAGGGCTCCTAATATAACTCCAGTCGGCTAGTCCCCGGGCCGACTCGTCGAACCCGGTGCCGGACAAAATAAATGAACAGGTGATATCATACGCATGATAACGTTCATTCATAAAATAAAAGATGGCAGTCCCTGAGTCCTCCTCGGGGAGCCTATTGTTTCGTACTTAATACAAAAGTGGACATAATACATACTGCATTTTAACTGTAAAACTTCCGGAGAAGGTTTGCATTCCATGGTCGCTCCGACTCCTTGCCGGAGTCGTCTCTCTTGCGTGCCTTCATCTTCTGCGCGTCGATGAGGTAGTAGGCATCGTTGCCTAGAGCTGTGCTAACGACGAAGGGGCCCTCCCAGGGGGCAGCGAGCTTGTGCTGGCCGGCTGTTCGCTGGATCAGCCGGAGCACAAGGTCGCCCTCCTGGAAGGATCTTGGTCGGACCCTCCGGCTGTGGTAGCGGCACAAGCCCTGCTGGTAGATGGCAGACCAGCTGAGGGCTAACAGCCGGCCTTCTTCCAGCAGGTCGACGCCGTCTTCTCTTGCTTCTTTGGCTTCCGCTTCCGTGTACATGGTTACCCGAGGCGCATCGAACTCGATGTCTATTGGGATGACTGCCTCGGCACCATATACAAGGAAGAAAGGAGTGAAGTCGGTTGATCTGTTTGGGGTAGTACGCAGACTCCATAGGACAGCCGGCAGCTCATCGAGCCAACAGCCGGCTGAACGCTCCAGAGGTACTACCAGTCGGGGCTTGATGCCGGATAGGATAAGGCCATTTGCTCGCTCCACTTGGCCGTTTGACTGCGGGTGACTGACGCAAGGTCCAGCCGGATACCTTGTGCAGCGCAGAATCGTGCCAAGGCACCTTTGGTAAAATTTGTGCCGTTGTCAATGATGATGCTGTGCGGTACGCCGTACCGGGTTGTTATATCTGCGATGAAAGTCACCGCAGTCGGCCCATTCAGCTTCTTGATCGGCTTCGCCTCAATCCACTTGGTGTATTTGTCGATGGTGACGAGCAAATGAGTCATGCCACCGCGCGCCGTCTTGAATGGGCCCACCATATCCCCAGACGGCAAAGGGCCAGGTGATGGGAATGGTCTTGAGTGCCGAAGCCGGCATGTGTTGCTGTGAGCTAAAAAGCTGGAAGCCTTTGCAGTGTTTGACTAGCTCTTTAGCGTCGTCCAAAGCAGTCGGCCAGAAGAAACCGTGGCGGAAGGCTTTGGCGACAAGTGATCTTGATGCGGCGTGGTGGCCGCACTCTCCTTGGTGTATATCCCTGAGGATTGCAATGCCTTTCTCCTGCTCGACGCATCGCTGTAAGAATCCGGTGGCGCTGCGCTTGACAAGCTCTCTGTTGACGATTGTGTATGCTCCGGCTCGGCGCTGGACTTGTCTCGCTTCGGTTTCGTCAGCCGGCAGATCGCGGTTCACCAGAAAGTTGCGGACAGTTTGGGCCCATGATGGAGCGGCGACTTCCTCTGCCACCAATGTGGTGATAGCCACCGGGGTGGGCGGGCTGGTTAATGAAGTGCTGGAGTCAGCCGCCGCTTGCTGTGCTGAAGAAGTCCCCGGGCCGGCTACCGCAGTCCCCGAGCCAGGTGCGGCAGTCCCCGAGCCGGGTACTGCAGTCCCCGAGCCGAGTATTGAAGTCCTCGGGCCGGCTGCTTGATTCTTCGAGCCGGACCCGGCCCCCTCGGGGTTAGGCGGCACAAAGATGGAGTCAGATTCCGGAGACGGCTTGATGGATGGCTTGAGGAGGCGCCGCAGGGCGACGCCGGTTGGTATTGCTTGGCGCGTGGAGCCTATTCGGGCCAGGGCATCTGCTGGCTCATTGTCGGCTCGCGGTACATGGAGGAATTCACATCCATCAAAGTATCCACTGATCTGCTGCACCAGGAAGAGGTAGCTCGCCATGTTTGCGTCCTTGGCATCCCAGTCGCCAGAGGATTGCTGCACCACCAAATCCGAGTCGCCGTAGCACAGGATCCGGCGGATGCCGAGTTCCTTGGCAAGCCAGAGCCTGTGTATGAGCGCCTCGTACTCGGCTACGTTGTTGGAGGCGGCGAAGTGGATCTGCAGCGTGTATCTGAGCTTGTCGCCCTTAGGAGAGGTAAGGACGACGCCGGCTCCCAAGCCGGTGCGCATCTTTGATCCGTCAAAGTGCATGCGCCAATGGGTGGATTCGGGAGCTGGCGGTAAGTACTGGGTCTCGGCCCAGTCGACGAGGAAGTCGGCCAGTGCTTGCGACTTGATGGCGGTGCGGGGCTGGTAGAGGATCATGTAGGGGGCCAGCTCGATGGCCCATTTAGCCACCCGGCCGGATGCATCCCGGCTGCCTATGATCTCGGCCAGCGGGGCAGTGCATACGACCGTGATGGGGTGTTCTTGAAAGTACGGCTTCAGCTTCTTAGCAGCGAAGTACACGCTGTAGCACATCTTCTGGTAGTGCGGGTAATTTTGTTTCGAGGCGGACAGCACCTCGCTTAGGTAATAAACCGGCCTCTGGACCGGCTGGGCTCGGCCTTCTTCGGGGCGTTCGACCACAATGACGGTGCTAACCACCCGGCTAGTGGCGGCAATATAAAGGAGCATGGGCTCTTTCTCAGTCGGCGCCACCAAGACAGGCGGCGTGGCCAGCATTTTCTTCAGCTCGTGGAAAGCTTGGTCGGCCTGGTCATTCCACCCAAAGTGGGTACTCTTCTTCATGAGGCGGTAGAGAGGGAGGGCTTTCTCCCCAAGCCGGCTGATGAAGCGGTTCAGAGAGGCCAGGCACCCGGTGAACTTCTGAATCTCTCTAAGCTTGGTTGGGACCGCCATCCTCTCGATGGCCTTGATCTTCACAGGGTTGCACTCAATGCCGCGTTCGGAGACCAGAAAGCCTAGGAGCTGGCCGGCTGGCACTCCGAACACGCATTTCTCAGGGTTGAGCTTGATTCGGAACCGGCGCAGGTTCTCGAATGTCTCCTCCAAGTCTTCCAGCAGAGTGCCATGCTTCTCCGTCTTCACCACAACATCATCCACGTAGACGTGGGCATTCTTGCCGAGCTGCGTGAGGAGGCACTTCTGCATGCAACGCTGAAAGGTGGCGCCGGCATTCCTCAAGCCGAACGTCATAGTCAGGTAGCAGAAGGCTCCAAACGGCGTGATGAAGGCGGTCTTCAGTTGGTCATCCGGGTTCAGCTTTATCTGGTGGTATCCCGAATAGGCATCCAAAAAGCTCAACAGCTCGCATCCGGCTGTAGAGTCTATCACTTGATCGATTCTGGGCAGAGCGAAGGGATCTTTTGGGCAGGCTTTGTTGAGGCTTGTGTAATCTATACACATGCGCCACTTGTTATTCTTTTTCAGCACGAGAACCGGGTTCGCGAGCCATTCAGGGAAGAAAACTTCCATGATGAAGCCGGCTGTGAGAAGCCAGGCTATCTCCTCCCCTACGATCCTTCTCTTCTCCTCTGATAGTCGGCGGAGAGGCTGCTTGACTAGTTTGGCATCCTCCCGCACATGTAATTTGTGCTCGGCGAAATCCTTCGGAACACCCGGCATGTCCTTGGGGGACCATGCAAAGATATCCCAATTCTCACGGAGGAAATCGACGAGCTCGCCTTCCTATTTGCTGTCTAGGCTCGCCCCAATGACGGCAAACCTCTCGGGGTGCTCGGGGTCGAGCTGTATCTTCTTGGTCTCCTTGGCCGGCTGGAACGATCCTTGGGCATCATACTCCTTGGAGTCGGCGGGCTGGTTTAGCTGCTTGCTGGCCAGGGCCACGACCCTGTCCAGCGTCTTCTTCTCTGCGGCAATCATGAGGGATTCGGCTAGCCGGCTGCTGGCCGCGGCGCAGTCGGCGGACTTCTTGTAGTCGCCAGTGATGGTGATGACACCCTTGGAGCTTGGTATCTTCATCTTGAGGTAAGCATAGTGGGGGACCGCCATGAACTTGGCCAAGGCGGGTCGGCCAAGCAAGGCGTGGTAAGGGCTCTCCAGGTCCACCACCTCGAACTAGATTGCTTCCCGGCGGAAATGGTCCTTGCCCCCAAAGAGTACGTCGATCTTGATCTTGCCGATGGGGGCACAGGACAAACCGGGTACGATGTCGTGGAACACCGTTCGAGTTGGCGCAAGCTGCTTTGCCTTGACACCCAGCTTCTCCATGGTGTCGCGGTACAGGATGTTGATGCTGCTTCCACCGTCGATCAGCACGCGGGAGAAGCGTGCGGCGCGCGTATCCGTTGCAAGGGTGGCCTCCAGGACCAAAGCGTAGGAGCCAGGGGACGGCATTACCTCTGGGTGGTCGGCCCGGCTCCAACTGATGGATTTCTCTGACCAGTGCATGTGGCCGGCTGGGCCGGTGGCAGCCACATTGACTTCCTGTTGCTCTCGGCGCTTGCTGCACCAGTCTTCGGGCTGGCTCGTGAAGACAACATAAGATGCTTGCTCATCGGGGAACTCGTCCTGCACGGTGTCGACCGCGGGCCGGGCGGCCTTGGGCGGCGGAGCCGGCGGCGGCGGGCCGGCAGGCGGAGTCGGTGTGAGCCCTTCGCCCTTGGAGATTCGGGCGAGCCAGTTGCATTTGCGGGTCATGTGGTTGGACGGCTTCGCGCCGCTGTGGAACTTGCACGGGGCATCAAGGGTTTGCTCGTAGGAGAAGGCCGGCTGCCAAGCCGGCCGGCCGCCCCTGGGCTTCTTGGGCGCGGGCCGCCCCTCAGGCGGCGCATCTTCGACTGTGGCCACCTGCCGGCTAGCGGGAGGCGGCGCAGGGCCCTTGCGCTTCTGATCGTTCTGGTGTTGGCGTCGGCCGCCGTCTCCAGCCGGCGCTTGGGGCGCCGGATTAAGCACTTTTCCGGACGCGTCCACCCGGAGCTCGGTCTTCATTGAGGAGTCGGCAGTGGCGTACTTGTCGGCGATGTTTAGGAGCTCGTCGAGGGTAGTCGGCTCATCGCAGAGAAGCTTGTGCTTGAGGAGGGTGCCCTCTCGACACCCGGCAGTGAAGTATTCGATGGCTTGCACCTCGTGCACCCCTTCGCAGGAGTTGCGGAGCTCGGCCCAGCGCGTGAGGTAGTCGCGAGTGGACTCGGCTAGGCTCTGTACACACAGGGAGAGCTGTCTAGGCTTGGGAGCCCGCTTGTAGGTGCTGGTGAAGTTGCGAACGAAGGCTTCAGTGAAATCTACCCAGCTGTTGATGCTGAGGGGCTTGAAGCTGTTAAGCCAAGTCCGTGCCGTGCCTTGCAGCATGAGGGGCACGTACTTTATGGCAACACGCCGGTTGCCATTGGCGATGCTGACGGCTGTGGAGTAGTCGGTCAGCCAGTCTTCCGGCTTCACCGAGCCGTTGTACTTGGGCGTGTCTCTTGGGAGCGAGAACCCTTTGGGGAAGGGCTCGTCGCGGATGCGGAGGCCAAAACAAGGCGGGCCGACATCATCTTCTTCTTCCAGCGCCAGGGATCGGGCCAGGCGGTCGATCCAGTGGCGGGCATCGTTTTCGCCGACCCCCTCACGGCGACCAAGCCGGCCGCTGAGAGTCGGGTGCGCCACTGGAGGCGGGGTAGGGTATCTCTCTCCGCGAGCTCGAGGCGGAGGCGGGGTGCCCCGCCATTCCATGGCTCGGAGGTGGCCGTCCGCGTCTCGCTCGATGGAGATTTGGGTCCGGCTTCGGCTGGAAGCCGGCTCTTTCTCGCGCCGCGCGCGGGTGTTGCTTGTAGTCGGCGACCGGGACGTCGCGTCGTGGTCGCGGCGCGGGGGAGGGCTCCCCGCGCACGCGTCGGCTTCGTGCCGCCGAGCGGCTGCATCAATTAGTTGCTGTATGCGCCGCGTCATGTGGGGGAGGTCTTCGGCTTCCAAGCCGTCCAGCTCGTCTACGGCTACTTGGGCGGCGCGCAGGTTCTCGAGCGGGGTGGCGTAGACCGGGCGATCCACTCCAAGCGTGTCGGCGATGACGGCGCCGCGTTGCCTAACAACGCCAGCCCGGCTTGGGCCAGCCGGAGCCGGCGTGCCGAAGGTGGCGCGGTCAGCTTCGCGCTGGTAGGCCTCGGTGAGGCGTCTTACGGAGGCTAGCCGCCGGCCCTCCGTGAGGAGGGCGAGGCGGCGTGCCTCCAGAACTTCGTCGTTGGCGTCAGCCGGAAGGGGGGCGGACAAGTCGTGGGCCGCCGCGCGTGGGGCGTCGCGGGCGCCCTCGTCAGTCGGGCCGTCATAGCCGATAAACATCACCTCGGTAGTGTCAGAATCACGATCACTAGCCAGTGGGAGCGGGTCGTTGTAGACCGTGACGTTGGTGGGGAAGGTGTCGTAGGACGCCGTGTCAGAGTCGACAGGCATCGGGTCGGTGGAGCCAACCGACTCCAAATCCGCAGCGGGCTCGCTGGAGACGTGGAGCTGGCCGAGGAGGTTGGCGAGATGATCGGTGCCCGCATCGGAGGCAAGCTCGTTGGAGATGCAGGCCTTGTTGAAGAGGTCGGCGAGGCCGCTCGCTGCGCAGATGTTGGTGACGCCACGCAGCGCGTCGCGGCAAGCGCCATCGGGCGAGCTGGGCTGGCTACGCTCGCGAGGAAGGAAAAGGGTTCCCGTCCAAAACTGGTCTCCGGACGACGGTGCACCTGGCCCCATGGTGGGCGCCAAATGTCGGGTGGTAGGAGCGACATATGCCAACGGGTGGCTTATCATTGCGGGGGCCAATAAAACATCGCCGGTGCCTGGAAACGGGATGAGGCGAAGACATGCACGCCGGCGAATCTTACCCAGCTTCAGGGCTCTCCGGGGAGATAACACCCCTACTGCTGCTCTGCGGGGGCTCCGCATGGTTACTATATGAACAAGTAGCTACAATGCTCCTTGAGCTGTTTTTGGGTGGAAGGAGGAAGAAGGGCTCAGCTAGCTTGCTTTCTCTCCTTGTATGGTGTCTAGGCCTGGATTGAGAGTCCAACCCCTTGCATGGGTGCACCGAGGGGTTTATATAGGCCTACCCCCCGGGGGTACAATGGTAATCCGACTGGGCACGGGGCCCAGCTGTCTGTGACTATGCTCGCCGGCTTCTGGGGCCCGCCGGCTGGTGGGTCCCGCCGGCTGCCGGCTCCTTGGTCGACAGGCAGGGCCTGGTCGGCGGCTTGTTACTGTTACTCCGTGTTGTTGACGCAGGCTTGGTCGGGGTAAGCGTGGCTACAGTAACGCCGCCTTGGCGGGCGATTACTGTAGCCCCGCTGCATCTTGTCCCCTTAATGGGCGTCTCCTTCGAGGAAGGTGGCAGGCCGGCTATGGGAAGCCGGCCCTCTATCTTGCCGGCTTGTGAGGAGGTGCGGCCGCCTTCGGCATCTCTCTGCCCGAAGGGGCCCACCGCCTCGGGGGCCATGCTGGCGGCCCGTCATGGACGGCATCAGAGCCGCCATGGCTACAGTGCCGCGCCGGGCGAGCCGTGGCTGCCCGCACGGCGCGCTGTACCAGGCGTGCTCCGGGTTTTGGGGGTGGCAGGCTCCACTGTAGCCACGCCCCGCTTCATCATCGCAGGGTGGACGCGTACATTGCGGGTACGGCTTTGACTGCTTTATGGGAGCCGGCCTCTGGTAGCCGGCCCTGCTGTAGCCGGCTCCTCGCAGTCGGCCATCCACAACTTTCTTCATGAGGACGAAGGGCGGGCCGCCCCCGAAGCCGGCCAGGAAGGTAGTCGGCTAGGGGGGAGGCGGCCCAGGTCTTGTGTCTTCTTGAGAGTCGGCCAGGCTTGTAATTTTTTCTGATGGGCTAGGGGAAGCCGGCTGGGCTACCCATGGCTATTTACCCCGACAGATCTGTTCTGATGGCTCTCTCCATGAGTGAATAGGAGGTGGAGGGGTATATATAGCCTCCACACAAAATCTAACCGTTACACACAATTTACCAATCTTGGTGGGACCGAATCAACAAACTCGGTCAGACCGAAATAGTAAACCTAGTGATCGTTAGAGATTTTCGGTGGGACTGACATGCAACTCGGTAGGACCGATATGGTTAGGGTTAGGGCATAACGTAATCTCAGTGAGACCAATTACACAAAGTCGGTGAGACCGATTTTGGTAATAAGCTAACCAGAGAGTTGGTCAGGTAAACTCGGTGGGACCGATTTGCTCTTTCGGTGAGACCGAAATGTTACAAAAAGGAAACAGAGAGTTTACATTGCAATCTCGGTGGGACCGATCTGCTCTTTCGGTGAGACCAAAAAGTTATGAAAGGGAAACAGAGAGTTTTCAATCCCATCTCGGTGAGGCCGAGATCCCTAACGGTAGAACCGATTTGCTAGGGTTTGGCAATGGCTATGACAAGTGAAACTCGGTGGCGCCGGGTTGAAAGAGTCGGTAGGACCGAGTTTGGCTTTGGGTTCAGGTCAAATGTGGATATGGAAAAGTAGTTGAGGATTTTGGAGCATCTCACTAAGCACATGAAGCAAGAGGCTCATTAAGCAACACCTCATCCCTCCTTGATAGTATTGGCTTTTCCTAAAGACTCAATGTGATCTTGGATCACTAAAATATAAAATGAAGAGTCTTGAGCTTTTGAGCTTGAGCCAATCCTTTGTCCTTAGCATTTTGAGGGATCCACTTTCAACATCCATGCCATGCCAATAATTGAGCTTTCTTGAAATAATCATCTTGGAATAGCATTAGCTCAATGAACTATATGTTGTTATGAATTACCAAAACCACCTAGGGATAGTTGCACTTTCAATCTCCCCCTTTTTGGTAATTGATGACAACATATAGATCAAAGCTTCGACAAATAATAATAAGAATGGAATATATCATCGCTTTGAGAACTGTGTGATAAGTAAGAGCTCCCCCTAAATTTGTGCATATTTAAAGTTTGCTTTGGACTGCGAATGCACAAGGAGTTAGACTCATGGGTTACTCTTCCATGTCACATACATCTTGGTGGAGCGCTCAAAATGATAAGAATTGAAATACATGCACTCATCACCAAAGAAAGTGAATGATCACATAAGATAGATAGGATAATATCAAGCATGCATAAGTGTAGCTTATGATCAAACACATGATCATCAATGTCTCACAAGCATATCAAAGTATCTCAACCAAAAGCAAACAAAGTTCGAAAAACCACCAAATAAAGCAAGAGAGAATAAAAGCAACACTCTCTCTCTCGAAGCCTATGATCTATACATTTTTCTCCCCCTTTGGCAACAAGTTACCAAAAAGTTCCTAGAAAATGCATAGTGCTAGATCGACTCTCAGGCTTGATCTTCTGGTGGTGGTGGAGTCCGGAGCACTCCAAGGACGAAGCCTTCTGTAGACGTGGTTGGAGTTGAAGCTGAAGTAGATGCTGGAGCTGGTTGGGCTGGTGCTGTAGCTAGAGCTGAGGTGGTGACTCTGGTGTCAGGAACTGGCACTGCAATCGACCTCTGAGCTCGTGGCACTTTGGCAAATGCATTAGTTGTAGTCTTGCCCTTCCTCTCCTGCATATCATCCTGAAGTTGCTCCACTGCAGACTGAATTTCTGTCACCTTCACATCTAGGTCATAGAACTTCTGTTCCATGATTCTTTCTAAGCTCTGCTGATTCTGAGTGAGGGTGGCCAGTCCTTGCTCAATCCTTAGTGTGGATGCAATGAAGTAACCAACTGCTCTTGTTTGGTCTTCAAGAAATACTCAGATGCCTCCGCTTGAGTTGGCATCTTGGCAGCTTTCTCCTTCCTTGCCTTCTCCTTCTTTGCTTGTGCTTGTGCAGATGATGGTTCATTCTCATTCATGACAACTTGATTGTCCTCAAAGTCTGGATGGATGGGCAGGTGTTCCTTGTCCAATAATTATATGCATGTGCCCATCTTTGAGTTGATCAACTCCTGAATCTGAGGGGCATAACCACAGCTCCTCTTCTGATCTGCTGCAGTCCTCTTGATAGTCTCTACTATGAGGCTCATGACCTTGAATTTCTGAGGTACATCAAATACATGAAGCAAATTGATTGCTTGGCCTTTGATCATCTTGTGATCACCTGACTTTGGCAAGAGAGTGTGCCTCAAAATTCAATTAATAGTTGGCAGCCCTGACAGAAGATAATGCACTAAGCCAAATTTGAAATTTTCAAGAGCTTCATTTGGAATTTCCTTGTACATATTGGACATAGAGTTGTGGTCCATCTTCTTCTTGGCATAGATATCCAAGTCATCTTCCTGCTCTTCTAGGGCATTGATCAACTGAGCCCACTCAGCAACTGTTGATTGATACCTTGTCCCTTCTGACATCCACACAATCCTTCCATCTGGATAGAAGTGTGATGTGGAGTAGAACTGCATGATCAGTTCTTCATTCCACTTTGTGAGCTTCTGCCCAACAAAGTCTGCTACTCCACAAGCATTGAAGCTATCATACACTCCAGGATAGTGTTCTTCATTGTCCTTGATGTACTCCCAATTGACCCATCTCATGTCACAAACAATGGGCTTATTGTCCAACAAAACTGTCTCATAGAAGTCCTGTTGTTCCTTAGTGTGGAACCTATAATCAACAGCAGTTCTTCTCCTTGAAGCATATGGATCTGCTTCTCTCCACTTCCTTAGCCCTGAATCTCTTCTGATTTTCATGTCCTCAGCCACATGATGAGCATCATCGTGGTCTGGGATCTTGGGCTTAAGCTTCCTGAGCACTTGACCTTCTTTTTCTTCAGCAATGTCAGGCACTGGGGCCTTGTTCTTCTCAGCAGCTGGTATGCTCCTTGTATTCCTCTTTGGTGCTGGCTTGGGCTTGGAGGCAGCTTTGGGTGCTTCTTTGGGCTTTGATGCAGCAGCCCCTGTCCTGATAGCATCACCCATAAGCTTAGGTGCCTTAGGTGCTGGTGCAGCAACCTCTTCTTCCTCTTCCTCTTCTGAGTCTCTCATGATTGAGGATCTCCCAAGCACTTTGGCAGTGGTCTTCTTGACCCTTTCCTTCCTCTTCTTCCCTTCAGCAGCAACTGGCTCTATGGGTGCAGGCTTTTCAGGAATCTGAGTTGAAGCTCTGGCTTTTGGCATAGGCTGTCTACCTGCTGGCCTTTTGATTTTCAATCCTGGCTTTGTGTCTTTAGCTGAGCCATACTCCTTCTTGAGCACTACTTTCTTGGAAGTAGCTTCCTCTTCTGCCACATAGTCCTCATCCTCTGAGTCTGAGGTTCTCTTCTTCCTTTGTCCGGTGGCAGCTTTTGGCAGATTGCTAGGGGTGCTCCTGCTGCCTTCATCAGAAGAACTGGAGGGACTAGTGCCCTCACTCATGTGCACTTGCTGTTCTGACACATTCTGGCTGTCACTCTGATCTGACATGATGAACAAGCTGTCTGCTGACCCTGTGAATAGTTTATAGATGAGGTAGAATAGATGAGCATCACAAAATGCAGAGATTTTTGCAAAAGAATGACTCAAAATCTTAGTTTTAGTTTCCCACAGAAATCATCCCGGATCTACCGATTTTTAAACTCGGTGATACCGAAGCAGTTTTGGAACCTAAACTAGTGAACTCGGTCAGACCGAGTCACAATTCGGTGGCACCAAGACTGCTAGGGTTTCACAAAGTTCCAAAATCGGTCACACCGATTAGTAATTCTCGGTCGGACCGAGTCTTACTTGTGCAATGGCATGAGCCAAATCGGTGGGACCGAGTTTTTCAACTCGGTGGGTCCAAGATGGTTTCGGCGGAAACCTAACCCTAAAATTTTCGAATCAAACCTATTCTACGAACGCATTGACTGGATAGGAGTGTTTCAAACGTGGCTAGAATCAATATGATCACAATGTGCTAGGAATCAGATTGGGGATAGCACAAAGATCGAGTCCATACCCTAGTTCGGCGGAGACTCGCTACGGCGGCAACGGCGGGGTAGAATTCCATTGACGGCGATGGGGACCAGCGACTGGAAGCGGCTGGCGGCGAGGAGACGATCTGGAGACCATGTTGGCAGAGCGAGCTATCACGCGAGCGAAGGGGTTCGGAGAAATTTCCAAATTTTTGCCCATGACTATATATAGCCCAACCCTGTCGGTGTGACCGAGTGGAACAACTCGGTGGCACCGAGATGCAAAACTGTATACAGTTATTGCAACTCGGTGTGACCGAATGGTTCAAATCGGTTGCACCGAGATCGAAAATTCAGATCAACTTAATGATCTCGGTAGGACCGAAAGTAGGATATCGGTCAAACCGAGAATCACAAAGAGGTTTTGGAAGTTTAAGTCTATGACAAATCGGGGACTCCGAGTGCTCCTCACACAGAGTGGTTCGATTCTGACTTGATCAAATTTTGTGATGTAGCATGAATAGAGTTTGAGACGAGAAAAGCATAGATAGCTAGAGGAGGTTCTTAGGCATTCTTGTCCATCCACTTGGCAAAAGGAAATAAAACCAAACAATCAAAACAACAAGTGGATGTCCTCGAATGAGTAAAATATGCAACCAACATGCTCACACAATAAAATGGCAATTGAAATATGTGACAAAGCATGCACAACCAATTCTAGCATCTATCAAGCAATTGGCGATGACTAGGTCATCTATATATGAGTATATTGACTTAGGAGTCAAGTGAGAACACTTGATCATAGGTCATACTCATCGTTTAAGCTCAAGTGGGGTTACCACTTTTACATAAAGCATTGTTGTGTTCACATCTTCAGAGTTGCTTTACCTCAAGTCTTAGAGTAAAGCTACCCCTAGGTGTGATATCCCCCCTAAGAGGGATGAACTAACCTTGGGTTTTGTCGATGATGACTTCATGTAGATGTTGAAGATGTGGATGCTCAATGTTGATGTAGATCACTTGGAGCTGAATTGCACTTTCAATACCTACATGGGTTAGTCCCACAAGGAACAAACAAGGATATCCATAGACATAGAGTGATGCACACACAAGATAATGTCCATGAAAACTTTTAGGTTACCTTGTACCTTGTCTTACCAACAAGAGGGTTTGTGACTCCTTGAACTAGTGCAAGATGTGGAAGTTGATTGCACTTGTTCTTGCCAAAATGATAAGAGTGGAGTATGTTGGCGGAGTCACCCTCAAGAACTCTCTAGTTCTTCTTCTTTTGTATCCACACCATCTTGATGGGAATCCTTGGATTTGTAGTCGTACTTGATGAAGTGGAACTTGGAGTGGTCTTGGGAATCCACTTGACTAAGGTCTTAGGAGCTTCTTCAAATGCATCAATTTCCTCTTGAAGCTTGTCCTTGTCTTTTTGCTTGTAGTCTTGTGGTGGAAGATCATCTTGAGCTTGTGTCCCCTTGAAGGAAGTATCATACTTTTCTTGTTGAGGAACAAACTTTGGCTTGGGGTATTGATCTTCTTCCCACTCAACTCCATTGGCATTGAACTTTCGTTCAAAACCAACACCTTGATTCTTCCGGTGCATTCCTTGCTTGCATACAATTTCCTCGAATTGCTTACTCCCGGCAAGGCTTTTGTACACTCCTTTCTCTATAATTCCCTTCAATAAGCTATTTCATTGCTCAAGTGTAACTTGTCTAAGAGAATCATTAGTGGAATCAAGAGAACTACTAGAACAACAATATTGGATTTATCATGATCAATGTTACTACTAGAGGAAGAATCTTTCTTGTTCTTGTTACTAGACTTGACTTGAGGCATGTAAGTGGATAAGAGTAACGCTTGGCAATGTAAGAAGAAATTTTCTTGCAGAGATCATCATTGATTGCCTTTAAAAACTCATGCTCTTGCTCAAGATTGAGCTTTTCAAAGCATAACTTCTCATGAGCTCTTAAAAGTTCTCGATGATCTTCGAAGATAGTTTCACGAGCTAACTTAAGAGTGTTTAGTTCTTTAGTTAGAGCCTCAATCTTCTCCTTATCATTGTCATTTGTTTTGTCTTGATTAGCATGATTAATTGATGTTTCATCATAGTATTCATCACTAGAGTTGTCAACAAGTAAATCATCATCACCTAACAAGTCATCTTCATCACTATTAAAATCAACATACTCGGGGTGTGTTACCTTAGGACCTTTGGTCATGAAGCATCTTCCAATTCCTTCATTTGGTGAGTCAAATATATCGTAGGAGTTGGTTGTCACAAGTGCTAGACCGGCAACACCTTCATCTTGAGTATATTCGGAGTCGGAGTGATAACTTCTCTCGGAGTGGTCGTCGGAGTCGGAGCCGGATACCCATTCACCAACATGAGCTTGATGTCTTTGTTTTATGAAGCTCCTTGATGATTTTTCCTTCCTTTCCGAATCCTTGCTTCTCCGTGAGTATCTTCATTCATAACGATCATCTCTACTCCTTCTCTCTCTTGGTGGTGATTCTTCTCTTTTGCTTCTTCTTTTTGGAGAGTCTTCTCTTCTCTTGTAGGGAGCCGTACACTCATTGGAATAGTGTCCAGGTCTTCCACAATTGTAGCAGTTTCGCTCTCGACTAGAAGATCTTTTGTCATTGTAGGACCTTGACTTGGAGCTTCTATCTTTGCTTCTACTCTTGTAGAACTTGTTGAAGTTCTTCACCATTAAGCTCAATTCTTCATTGAAGTTTTATTTCTCACTTGATGATGTAGGGGCTTCACATGAGGCTTTGTAGGCACCACTTGATTTGTTGTGAAGTTCCTCTTTATCCTTAAGTGACATCTCATGAGAAACAATTCTTCCAATTACCTCCGTTGGCTTGAGATCTTTGTAATTGGGCATCATTTGGATCAATGTGCACATGGTATCATATTTTCCATCCAAGGCTCTTAGAATCTTCTTGATGATGAATCTATCGGTCATCTCTTCACTCCCTAAGCCGGCAATCTCATTTGTGATGAGAGCAAGCCTAGAGTACATTTCAGGGACACCTTCACCATCCTTCATTTTGAACTTGTCAAGTTGACTTTGAAGCACATCCAATTTGGATTCCTTGACGGAGTCAGTACCTTCGTGCATATCAATCAAAGTGTCCCAAATTTCCTTTGCATTCTCAAGACGGCTGATTTTGTTAAATTCTTCGGGGCAAAATCCGTTGAAGAGAATATCACAAGCTTGAGCATTGTATTGCAACATCTTCAACTCATCTGCGGTAGCTTCACGGTTTGGTTCTTTCCCATCAAAGAAGTCACCTTGCAAACCAACACACACAATAGCCCAAACGGCGGGGTTATGTCCAAGAATATGCATTTTCATTTTATGCTTCCAACTAGCAAAATTTGTACCATCAAAGTAAGGACCTCTATGGTGATAATTTCCCTTGCTAGACGCCATACTCGCCTAGGTTGTGAAGCCAAGGCTATGACCACCAAAAGCTATGGAAATCAAAGCAAATGGAGACCAAAGCTCTTATACCACTTGTAGGATCAAAAGTATGTCTAGAGGGGGGGTGATTAGACTACTTGACCAAATAAAAACTTAACCTTTTCCCAATTTTAGTTCTTGGCAGATTTTAGCTACTTTAGGACAAGTCAAGAAATCATCACACAATTCAAGCAAGCATGAAAACAGTATATTGGCAGCGGAAAGTAAAGCATGCAACTTGCAAGAATGTAAAGGGAAGGGTTTGGAGAATTCAAACGCAATTGGAGACGCGGATGTTTTTCCCGTGGTTCGGATAGGTGGTGCTATCCTACATCCATGTTTATGGAGACTTCAACCCACGAAGGGTAACGGTTGCGCGAGTCCACGGAGGGCTCCACCCACGAAGGGTCCACGAAGAAGCAACCTTGTCTATCCCACCATGGCCATCGCCCATGAAGTACTTGCCTCACTAGCGGTAGATCTTCACGAAGTAGGCGATCTCCTTGCCCTTACAAACTCCTTGGATCAACTCCACAATCTTGTCGGAGGCTCCCAAGTGACACCTAGCCAATCTAGGAGACACCACTCTCCAAGAAGTAACAAATGGTGTGTTGATGATGAACTCCTTGCTCTTGTGCTTCAAATGATAGTCTCCCCAACACTCAACTCTCTCTCACAGGATTTGGATATGGTGGAAAGAAGATTTGAGTGGAAAGCAACTTGGGGAAGGCTAGAGATCAAGATTCATATGGTAGGAATGGAATATCTTGGCCTCAACACATGAGTAGGTGGTAGAACATAAGAGTTGGAAGTGTAGATGTGTTCTGATGGCTCTCTCCACGAGTGAAGAGGAGGTGGAGGGGTATATATAGCCTCCACACAAAATCTAACCGTTACACACAATTTACCAATCTCGGTGGGACCGAATCAACGAACTCGGTCAGACCGAAATAGTAAACCTAGTGACCGTTAGAGATTTTCGGTGGGACTGACATGCAACTCGGTAGGACCGATATGGTTAGGGTTAGGGCATAACGTAATCTCGGTGAGACCGATTACACAAACTCGGTGAGACCGATTTTGGTAATAAGCTAACCAGAGAGTTGGTCAGGTAAACTCGGTGGGACCGATTTGCTCTTTCGGTGACACCGAAATGTTACAAAAGGAAACAGAGAGTTTACATTGCAATCTCGGTGGGACCGATCTGCTCTTTCGGTGAGACCAAAAAGTTACGAAAGGGAAACAGAGAGTTTGTAATCCCATCTCGGTGAGACCGAGATCCCTATCGGTAGAACCGATTTGCTAGGGTTTGGCAATGGCTATGACAGTGAAACACGGTGGCGCCGGGTTGAAAGAGTCGGTAGGACCGAGTTTGGCTTTGGGTTTAGGTCAAATGTGGATATGAAAAAGTAGTTGAGGATTTTGGAGCATATCACTAAGCACATGAAGCAAGAGGCTCATTAAGCAACACCTCATCCCTCCTTGATAGTATTGGCTTTTCCTAAAGACTCAATGTGATCTTGGATCACTAAAATATAAAATGAAGAGTCTTGAGCTTTTGAGCTTGAGCCAATCATTTGTCCTTAGCATTTTGAGGGATCCACTTTCAACATCCATGCCATGCCAATCATTGAGCTTTCCTGAAATAATCATCTTGGAATAGCATTAGCTCAATGAGCTATATGTTGTTATGAATTACCAAAACCACCTAGGGATAGTTGCACTTTCACAAGATGGCAGTGGAGGATGTGGAGAAGACCGCCTTCTTGACCCCGTGCGGGGTGTACTACTACACCTGCATGCCATTCGGACTACGCAATGCTGGGGCGACCTTCCAGCGGCTGATGCACATTGCCCTGGGTCAGCAGCTCGGGAGAAATGCTAAACCTACGTCAACGACATCATGATAAAATCTCGGGAGGCGAGAACCCTCATTCGGGACCTGGAGGAGACCTTCGCTAGCCTGCGCCAGGTAGATCTGCGGCTCAACCCAGAGAAGTGCGTGTTCGGTGTCCCCTCCGGCAATCTACTTGGTTTCCTCCTATCTCATAGGGGGATCGAGGCTAACCCCGAGAAGGTCAAGGCAATAGAAGACATGAGCCCACCGCAAACTCTCAAGGAAATGCAGAATCTTGCAGGCTGCGTGACCTTGCTGGGGCGCTTCATCCCCAAGCTGGGGGAGCGCGACCTGCCGTTCTTCAAGCTGATGAATAATAAGGGCCCATTTGAGTGGACCCTAGAGGCCGACCTGGCGTTTCAAGACCTCAAGAGATACCTGACTAGCCCTCCGGTGATGGTGGCGCCCCATCCCCTCGAGCCCCTGGTGCTTTACCTTGCCGCCACTCCCCACTCCGCCAGCACGGCGCTGGTGGTGGTTCGGGAAGAGCGCCACGCCAAGAGTCCGCCACGCCATGCCGCACCTTCAGCCGGGGCGATGCGGCACCAAGACGATGCCACAAAGCCTGCAGCAACGCCAGCGAATGATCAAGCCCAGTGAGACGGCGTTCTCGGGCCTACGGAGGCCCGAATGGATGACCAGGATCCTGAGGTCCCATCACTTCAGGAGACGCCCCAACCTCCGGCAGCCGCAGGCTCCATCAATGCTCCCGCCCTCGTCGAGCACCCAGTGTACTTCGTCAGCACGGTGCTGCGGGATGCGAGGGCACGGTATCCCATGCCGCAGAAGCTTCTGCTCGCGCTCCTGGTGGCCTCACGCAAGCTGCACCACTACTTCCAAGGGCACCCGATCAAGGTCGTTCAGCCTACCCATTGGAGAGGGTGCTTCGAAGCTCTAATGCCGCGGGAAGGGTCGCCGAGTGGAACATCAAGCTAGAGGCATTTTAGCTCGAGTTCAGCACAACCAGGGTCATCAAGGGGGCCGCCCTCGCCGACTTCGTGGCCGAATGGACTGACGCCCCAGAACCTAAAGTCGGCGAGAACCGATCCCTCTCGCCGGTAAGTGAAGAACCAGATGATTGGGTCATGTACTTCAACGGCGCCTTCGCACGACAAGGCGCGGGAGCTGGAGTCGTGCTCATCTCGCCCACCCAACACAAGCTCTACTACGCCGTGCAGCTCTGCTTCCAGCGAGGCGAGAAGGTGTAGGATCGAAAGTATGTCTAGAGGGGGGTGATTAGACTACTTGACCAAATAAAAATCTAGCCTTTTTCCCAATTTTAGTTCTTGGCAGATTTTAGCAACTTAGAACAAGTCAAGCAATCTTAACACAATTCAAGCAAGCATGCAAAGAGTATATGAGCAGCGGAAAGTAAAGCATGCAACTTGCAAGAATGTAAAGGGAAGGGGTTTGGAGGAATCAAACGCAATTGGAGACACGGATGTTTTTGTCATGGTTCCGATAGGTGGTGCTATCGTACATCCACGTTGATGGAGACTTCAACCCACGAAGCGTAACGGTTGCGCGAGTCCACGGAGGGCTCCAACCACGAAGGGTCCATGAAGAAGCAACCTTGTCTATCCCACCATGGTCGTCGCCCACGAAGGACTTGCCTCACTAGCGGTAGATCTTCACGAAGTAGGCGATCTCCTTGCCCTTACAAACTCCTTGGTTCAACTCCACAATCTTGTCGGAGGCTCTCAAGTGACACCTAGCCAATCTAGGAGACACCACTCTCCAAGAAGTAACAAATGGTGTGTTGATGATGAACTCCTTGCTCTTGTGCTTCAAATGATAGTCTCCCCAACACTCAACTCTCTCTCACAGGATTTGGATTTGGTGGAAAGAAGATTTGAGTGGAAAGCAACTTGGGGAAGGCTAGAGATCAAGGTTCATATGGTAGGAATGGAATATCTTGGCCTCAACACAAGTGTAGGTGGTTCTCTCTCTGAAAAGGTAAGTTGGAAGTGTAGGTTCGTTCTGATGGCTCTCTTCACGAATGAAGAGGAGGTGGAGGGGTATATATAGCCTCCACACAAAATCTAACCGTTACACACAACTTGCCAATCTCGGTGGGACCGAATTGATAAACTCGGTTGGACCAATTCAGCAAATCTAGTGACCGTTAGGATTTTCGGTGGGACCGACATGCAACTCGGTAGGACCGATATGGTTAGGGTTAGGTCATAACATAATCTTGGTGAGACCGATTACACAAACTTGGTGAGACCGATTTTGGTAATAAGCTAACCAGAGAGTTGGTCAGGTAAACTCGGTGGGACCGATTCGCTCATTTCGGTGAGACCGAAATGTTACGAAAGGGAAATAGAGAGTTTACATTGCAATCTCGGTGGGACCGATCGCTCATCTCAGTGGGACCGAAACGTTACGAAGGGAAACAGAGAGATTACAATCCCATCTCGGTGAGACCGAGATCCCTATCGGTGAGACCGATTTGCCTAGGGTTTGTGGCAGTGGCTATGACATCTGAACTCAGTGGCGCCAGATAGAAAGAATCGGTGGGGCCGAGTTTGACTTTTGGTTTAGGTCATATGTGGATGTGAGAAAGTAGTTGAGGGCTTTGGAGCATATCACTAAGCATTTTTAGCAAGAGCCTCATTAAGCAACACCTCATCCCTCCTTGATAGTATTGGCTTTTCCTATAGACTCAATGTGATCTTGGATCACTAAAATAGAAAATGTAGAGTCTTGAGCTTTGAGCTTGAGCCAATCCTTTTGTCCTTAGCATTTTGAGGGGTCCACTTTTCTCATCCATGCCATGACAATCATTGATCTTTCCTGAAATATTAATCTTGAAATAGCATTAGCTCAATGAGCTATATGTTGTTAGGAATTACCAAAACCACCTAGGGATAGTTGCACTTTCAGAAGGTCTCCAACAACATTGCAGAGTACGAGGGGTTGATCGCCGGTCTCAAGGCAGCGGCGGTGTAGGATCGAAAGTATGTCAAGAGGGGGGTGATTAGACTACTGGACCAAATAAAAGCTTAACCTTTTCCCAATTTTAGTTCTTGACAGATTTTAGCTATTTTAGGACAAGTCAAGCAATCATCACACAATTCAAGCAAGCATGCAAAGAGTATATTGGCAGCGGAAAGTAAAGCATGCAACTTGCAAGAATGTAAAGGGAAGGGTTTGGAGAATTCAAACGCAATTGGAGACACGGATGTTTTTCCCGCGGTTCGGATAGGTGGTGCTATCCTACATCCACGTTGATGGAGACTTCAACCCACGAAGGGTAACGGTTGCACGAGTCCACGGAGGGCTCCACCCACGAAGGGTCCACGAAGAAGCAACCTTGTCTATCCCACCATGGCCATCGCCCACGAAGGACTTGCCTCACTAGCGGTAGATCTTCACGAAGTAGGCGATCTCCTTGCCCTTACAAACTCCTTGGTTCAACTCCACAATCTTGTCGGAGGCTCCCAGGTGACACCTAGCCAATCTAGGAGACACCACTCTCCAAGAAGTAACAAATGGTGTGTTGATGATGAACTCCTTGCTCTTGTGCTTCAAATGATAGTCTCCCCAACACTCAATTCTCTCTCATAGGATTTGGATTTGGTGGAAAGAAGATTTGAGTGGAAAGAAACTTGGGGAAGGCTAGAGATCAAGATTCATATGGTAGGAATGGAATATCTTGGCCTCAACACATGAGTAGGTGGTTCTCTCTCAGAACATAAGAGTTGGACGTGTAGATGTGTTCTGATGGCTCTCTCCACGAGTGAAGAGGAGGTGGAGGGGTATATATAGCCTCCACACAAAATCCAACCGTTACACACAATTTACCAATCTCGGTGGGACCGAATCAACAAACTCGGTCGGACAGAAATAGTAAACCTAGTGACCGTTAGAGATTTTCGGTGGGACTGACATGCAACTCGGTAGGACCGGTATGGTTAGGGTAGGGCATAATGTAATCTCGGTGAGACCGATTACACAAACTCGGTGAGACCGATTTGGTAATAAGCTAACCAGAGGGTTGGTCAGGCAAACTCGGTGGGACCGATTTGCTCTTCTCGGTGAGACCGAAATGTTACGAAAAGGAAACAGTGAGTTTACATTGCAATCTCGGTGGGATCGATCCGCTCTTTCGGTGAGACCGAAAAGTTATGAAAAGGAAACAGAGAAATTGCAATCCCATCTCGGTGAGACCGAGATCCCTATCGGTAGAACCGATTTGCTTAGGGTTTGGCAATGGCTATGACAAGTGAAACTCGGTGGCGCCGGGTTGAAAGAATCGGTAGGGCCGAGTTTGGCTTTGGGTTTAGGTCAAATGTGGATATGGGAAAGTAGCTGAGGATTTGGAGCATATCATTAAGCACATGAAGCAAGAGGCTCATTAAGCAACACCTCATCCCTCCTTGATAGTATTGGCTTTTCCTATGGACTCAATGTGATCTTGGACCACTAAAATGTAAAATGAAGAGTCTTGAGCATATGAGCTAGAGCCAATCCTTTGTCCTTAGCATTTTGAGGGTTCCACTTTCACCATCCATGCCATGCCAATCATTGACCTTTCCTGAAATGATCATCTTGGAATAGCATTAGCTCAATGAGCTATATGTTGTTATGAATTACCAAAACCACCTAGGGATAGTTGCACTTTCAGGCGGCCTTGGGAGTGAAGCGTCTCACCATCAAGGGCGACTCCCAACTCCTCGTCAACTTCTCTAACAAGGTGTATGAGCCAAGGGACGAGCACATGGAAGCATACCTTGCGGAGGTGTGCAAGATGGATAAGCAATTCTTGGGCCTGGAACTGCAGCATGTACGGCGCGGCACCAACAAGGAGGCCGATGAGATCGCCAAGAGGGCGTCGAAGCGCCAGCCCCAAGAACCCGGCTTCATCGAGGAGCGACTCATCAAGCCCTCGGCGGCTCCCCCCGCCGCCGAACTCGTGCCACCTCAGGAGGAGCTCCCTGCGCCACCAACCTCAGGGGCCCCCGCCTGTGGCCCGACCTCAGGGGCTCACCTGCTCCGGGCGCTCGAGCCCCAGGAGGGTTTCTAGACCGAAGAGTTCAGGGCGTACTTGGTGCAGGGGACGCTGCCGGAGAAGGAGGAGGATGCAGAGCATGTGGCCCGACAAGCCACGGCATACTGCATCCAAGATTGTGAGCTCTACAGAAAATGGCTGAATGATGTTTCCTTACGTTGCATCTCCAGGAAGCAAGGGGGCGAGCTGCTAGCTGATATACACGATGGAGATTGCGGGCATCACTCGTGGTCGCGCACCCTGGTTGGCAAGGCGTTCCGCAGCAGGTTCTACTGGCCCACGGCACTCAACGACGCAGTCGAGCTAGTGAAATCATGCAAGGCCTGTCAATTCCATTCCAAGCAGATCCACCAGCCAGCTCAGGGCCTCCAGACTATCCCACTCTCATGGTCGTTCGCGGTCTAGGGGCTGGATATCCTAGGCCCGTTCCCTCGAGCACCTGAGCGCTACCGCTTCCTCTACGTTGCCATTAACAAGTTCATCAAATGGGCAGAGGTGGAGGCCGTCTACACCATCCCAGTCGGGTCCGCAGTTTAGTTCGTCAAGGGCCTCGTGAGCCGGTTTGGGGTCCCTAACCGCATCATCCCCAACAATGGCTCGCAGTTCACTAGCAATCTCTTCAAGACATTTTGTGCTAACCTTGGAACGCAGATATGCTACTCCTCAGTGGCACACCCTAGGAGCAATGGCCAGGCCGAGCGCGCCAACGCGGATGTCTTGAGGGGCCTCAAGACCAGGACCTTCAAGAAGAAGCTCGAGGCTTGCGTTAGGGGCTGGCACGACGAGCTCCGGTCCGTGCTGTTGTCCATCTGCACCACCGCCCCCAAGCCAACGGGCGAGACTTCGTTCTTCCTCGTCTACGGAGCTGAAGCAGTCCTCCTTCACGAGGTCAAACATTGCTCCGCATGGGTCCTAGCGTTCGACGAAGCGCACCAGGACTCCATGCGAGGGATGGACCACGTGCTGGGGAAGGAGCGCCGCCGCTAAGCCTCGCTCCGGGCGGCAAGGTACCAGCAGGCGCTGCGACGGTATCACTACCGCAGTGTCCGCTCCAGGACGCTCGAGGTGGGCGATCTCATCCTAAGGCGGGTGCTCTCCAGGGAAGGGCTGCATAAGCTCTCACCCATGTGGGAGGGCCCATTTAGGATTGCCCACGTCTCCAGGCCTGGAGCTGTGCGCCTGGAGACGCAGGACGGGATCCCCATCCAGAACGCCTGGAACATCCAGCACCTCCAGAAGTTCTACCCATGAACCAAGGCCAAGTGCCTGTGAAGGTCTCCGCTCGTGATACTCTCATGTAATAATGAGTGCGGTTGTACGCGCCCCAGAGTCTCTAGAGTGCCGCCCTCATGCCTCGAGGCTCCCTCCCACGTCCTAGTGGCACCACTTAGCTCCGCGCTGGTGAGAAGACTAGAGTACGTGCCGGACGCGGCTGTTCATTTGCTTTCCGTAGTTGGCTTGCCCCTCTTTAATGGAAATTTGAATTCTGGTGTTTCTCGATGGCTTGGTTCGATTCCCTTTTCTTTTTGTTTCTTCCCTCGGTTCTCTGTTTTGCCCGACACTCTCCCTCGCACGCCTCGCGAGGGGGCTGGACAGGTGCGTGCGTAAGCGCTTCCCTTGGTCTTCATGAGGAACCCTCGTTCGAGCTCGCGACCGGTGCACCCCTTTTTAAGTATGTGCCCCACGGGTACCGCGATGTGGTGCGCTAGGCCATGACCGGCCGCGCCTGGGGCCCGGAGAAAGGTAGAACAAGGGTTTCCTAACGAATTTTTGCGGTATCTTGAGTCTGTGGCAGGTAGGTCTCATCGGGTGCTGGGACATGCGCGCCTCACGAGGTGGAAACTACTTCGGACGCATCGAGCTAAGTTATCCTTACATGCCGACGTAAAGCACTGATACCACAACACAACTCAGAAGCGATAAACATAGCATAAGGCAAAAAAAGCGTTACGGTTCATCATACGCCCCCGCGGGGCCCCATACTTGTTTCTTATGATGCAGGAGGAAAAGAAAGAAAAACAGGCAAAAGCGGCACCTCCGCCCGTGGCTGCTCCCGAGAATCAGCTCCCAGCGCTTCCCCAAACTCAGTCGGAGCCCTCCTCGCGCTTCACTAAGGCGCAACAATGGGATGACCCACCACCATCCTTGAAGCGAGCCCGACGACGTGGCGGTTGGTCGTAGCCGCCGCTGCTGGAGCTTTCGCCGGAGGAGGAACCGCCGTTGCCGGACGAGCCGAGGCCATCACCGAGGCCGAGCTCGCCCCCATCCTCGTCGCGGTCGTCGCCAAGGCTGAGCACTTCGTCACTGTCGCTGTCTTTAGGGCAGCACCCAGCCCGGCGACCCTCTTCTCCAAACACCCTCACGAAGAGGGTCGCAGCACCGTCATACTTGAAGTGGAGGGTGCACCGCCTGCTGAGACCGCGCGCGGGGGCAAACGTCTGCCAGCCGTGGGACAGGGCTACATTGCCCGCGACGGAGATCTCCACCGCGACCCATGAGGCCTTGCTGCAGCAGCCGTCCGCCTGCAGCCAGAGGCCACCGGGACCCGTGGTCGCCAGCTCACCAGCAAGGGAGAACGGAAGCTGGAGCCAGGTGCCGGTCGGGTTCTCCGACCACACAATGAACTCTGGGAGGACCTCTGCCGAGTGAAAGCATGGCCGGGGAGGCCTAGCGACCATGGCATGCCTCCCCTCGTCGACGGGACCGCCCCGCCAGGCGGCTTCCACCAGGCGGAGAAATGCCGCCTCGGCTGCCCGGAGCGGCACCGGACCCCGAAGAGATTCGTCCTTGCCCACGGGGAGTCACAGTGGGGGTCGCGGCGTGCTTGCGAGGGCGATCGCGCCCCCTCTTGGGCGGAGGAGAGTCGGGCCCCTCTTGGAGAGCCTTCCCCTTCTCCGCGGCCGAGAACCTCTTCGTTGGCACCATGGGCGTTGCTGCAAGATGGTGGAGCGAGGAAGAAGAAGAAGCGGGTGGAATGGAGGAAGAGATGAGCGACGGGGGCTCCGCCCCCCACCCCCCTCATTTATAGCCAGGAGGAGGCCAACCGCCGGCCTCTATGATCGAAGGTAATGATGGCTTTTCTTCTACATGCAGTAGGGACTCATCAAGTCGGGCAGTTGCCGAGGCAACGTGGGGAAGCAGAGACGCCCACGTCCCGTCAATCGCCACACGTCAATCAAGGCCGCCGGCTGTGGGGGCACGCGGCGCTTCGCACTTGGCCTTGGCTTCGCCTTGAAGCCAAGTCCGAGTGTGCCTTGGACCCGGGGGCTACTATCGACGTCCTGCGAACGGGGGTACCCAGACTTGCCTGCCTGTGGCCCAGGGCGTGGCTCATCCAGCGGCCTGGTACGGCCCATCTTCATCAGCAAATAGTCAAGACCCTCGCGAGGGGCCAAGCCTCGCGAGGCAGGCGACACAAGACCTCCTCAGGGGCAGCCTCACCAGGCTGGCTCGCGAGGAGCGGAGAGATCAAGGCGAGGGGCACCTCGCGAGGTTCCTCTGACGTGAGCCGTGATGACCAAGGCCAGGCGAGCGCCAGCGGGCGCAGAGTACCAGTTGCCTCCTTGGTGCTAAAGAGTAAAGCGCAGGCGAGGAGTCCCAAGGCATCAGGCAAAGGTTTCATATCGGTGCAACGAGACCAAGACCAGTAGGACGGCAGGACGGAGGTCACCGCGGAGCCCACGAGGGCGTCACCACCAAAGCCTTTGGCAGATGAAGACCACCTTTTGTCAGGAAAGCTTGTACTAGCTGTCCCCCTTCGAATTGGCCATTGTGGGATCCCTTCCCGCCTAACATTTGGGAAGAGGACCCGGGCCACTATAAATAGGACTAGCCCCCACCATAGGGGGAGGATCATTCAGACCATCCACAACCACACAAGCTCAGCGAGCTCGAGAACGCCTCTCCTCAGGAGGTTGTTCTTCCCTTGTACTTGTTCATCCTCAGCCTACAAGGCAATCCACTACACCACATTGGAGTAGGGTATTACACCACATCGGTGGCCCAAACTAGTATAAACTCTTGTGTCCCTTGTTCCTCGGGTTCCGCAAGCTAGGCTTTGAGATCGTGGCGAGAGTGTGAGCTAGGGGGAGAGAGATCTTCATGCGCACCCCACTGTTCGAACCTCAAGGGTTTTGCCGGAACCTCATGAGGGTCAAACAATCACTCAAGACCCTCGCGAGGGGCCAAGCCTCGCGAGGCGGATGACACAAGTCCTCCTCATTGGCGGCCTCCCTAGGCTGGCTCCCGAGGAGTGGAGAGATCTATGCAAGGGGCACCTCGCGAGGTTCGCATGACGTGAGCCATGACGACCAAGGCCAATCGAGCGCCAGCGCGCGCAGAGTACTCGTTGCATCTTCGGTGCTAAAGGGGCAAGCGCAGGCGAGGAGTCCCGAGGCATCAGGCAAAGGTTTCCATATCGGTGCAACGAGACCAAGACCAGCAGGACGGCAGGAAGGAGGTCACCGCGGAGCCCATGACAACGTCACCACCAGAGCCTTTGGCAGGCGAAGACCACCTTTTGTCAGGATAGCTTGTACTAGCTGTCCCCCTTCGAATTGGTCATTGTGGGATCCCTTACCGCCTAATATTTGGGAAGAGGACCCGGGCCACTATAAAGAGGACTAGCCACAACCATAGGGGGAGGATCATTTAGACCATCCCCAACCACACAAGCTCACTGAGCTCGAGAACGCCTATCCTCAGGAGGTTGTTCTTCCCTTGTACTTGTTCATCCTCAGCCTACAAGGCAATCCACCACACCACATTGGAGTAGGGTATTACCCCACATCGATGGCCTGAACCAGTATAAACTCTTGTGTCCCTTGTTCCTCGGGTTCAGCGAGCTAGGCTTTAAGATCGTGGCGAGAGTGTGACCTAGGGGGAGAGAGATCTTCGTGCGCACCCCAGTGTTCGAACCTCAAGGGTTTTGCCGGAACCCGTAATCCGACAATACCTAAAAAAGTCGACGTGATCGACATGTGCATAAAGGCCGACTAAGTAATACAATTGTTGAGATGGAAATCGACGAAGCCAACAAAAAAAGGAGCATAAGAAATACCACAACCACAAACTTTTAAGAATTGTAAATAACATCATCTTTGAGTTTTACAAATTACACTACATGTCTCTCTAAAACAAAACCAAAATGTAATCCCAAGTTCCCAGGTTTAAATAAGTATACGAAGTATTACTCGGTGAAAAATTCTAAAAGGAAAAGGGTAGATGGGATGTTCATTTTTTACAGGGCGTTCCAAAGGTAAACAAAGGTGAAACTCCATTTGTTGTTCTAAGGTTCGCACATCTCTTTGATGGCAACAACTTTGTTGAAGAGATAGATAATTTCGACATAAGTTTTCGCTGAAAACTCGCACTGAATCTACTAGATGTCATACAACTGCATGAACTAATTCTGATGTGTTTTTTCTCCTTGTTTTGCTGAACTTTTTATAGGATGAAACGGGGCAATGGAAAGCAGAACAAATGTGTAGGCTGTTATTTAGCGAGCAGAATGAAATCAAACCCAGCGCAATGGGTGATGAGATTTGAAAGAGCTTCGAGAACATTGCAGTCTAAAAGTTGTAGATAAGCGAACGAGCCTAGCTCCATCGAAACCTCAGAAAACAGTTTAACCGCACCTGATAATGTGATAATGAAGCCACAGACTCTTTTATTCATATAGTTCCTTGTTTGTTCTGTAACCGAGTATTCGAACACAAGCCTGTGCCGCTAGACACTTCACAACTGTCTATCCAGACGGTTGATAACCATGCCCCATGAAGCCCCAAGTTCGTCCGTAGACATGCCTGCGTCATGTTGACGTGCCATGACTCTACATAATCCTCACGCGTCATCACCCGTGACTTTGATGTTTCGCCTCTGTGCAACCGTGTGAGCCGAATGCCACAAAGCTACAACGCTGTGTGCATTTGGCCTGAGTATAGGCGGGACTCTCTAAACGAGTATTCGAACCAATTCCTATGGTGCCACCCACTCGTGCCTTTAGATACTTCACACATGTGCATCCACAATGGTGCCTCTCTACTTCAGTATCAGCAAGCATGCATCTGCTACAACACCACCATGCATCCAGAGGGTTGAGAGCAGTGCCTCGCGAATCCCCACACCCCTACCATCACTCTTACGTGCCCGTGATGCCAGACATGCCTGACTCTCTAGAGGCTTCACAACCGTGACTCCCTAACTGCGTATTCGTAAGCATGCCTCTGGTACCACACTTTCGTGCATCCCCAGGGATGATACTTCTTCGCCTCTAGAAACCCCACTTCCGTGAATCTTGTGGCTTCACTTTTGTGCCTTTTGTGCCTGCATCCACGTGCCTAACGTGTCACGCCCCGTGAGTCTTACATGGTCGCGGTACCACGCCCGTGTCGCTTCAAGACATCACAACCGTGCATCTCTAACCGAGCATTCAGAAACATGATGTCGGTGTACAAAAAGAGGGGTACACTTTTTGTACCCATATAACTATGCACGGGCAGTCTGAGCCACGGGCACCACCACGCTGAGCAAGTCCAGGGAGGTGAGCCAAGGTAAGACCGAAGCTCGAGAGAAGCAGAACTACGCCAAGACCAAGACCACGAAGAGCAAAGGAGACGAAGCGGACTCCCCCGGCAAGATCCTTGTCGGGAGGCGGTTTTAGCAAACCCGGCAAGACCCTTGTCGTGGCAGCTCGCCCCACACCTACGGAGCGAGTCACCCTTGAGTCCACTACCCCCATGGGGCAAGGATTCGGGAGACATCCCCGTGGTGGCATGCAGATCTTTGGGAAGACATTCAAGATCAGATACACACTTTAGAAGGTGATGATCCTTGGCGGGATCCCAGCCAAGGAGGATGATACATCTCCAACGTATCTATAATTTTTGATTGCTCCATGCTACTTTATCTACTATTTTGGACTATATTGGGCTTTATTTTTCACTTTTATATTATTTTTAGGACTAACCTATTAACCGGAGGCCCAGCCCAGAAATGCTGTTTTTTGCCTATTTCAGTATTTCGAGGAAACAGAATATCAAACGGAGTCCAAACGGAATGAAACCTTCGGGAACGTGATCTTCTCACCGAACGTGATCCAGGAGACTTGGACCCCACTCCAAGAAGTTTCCGGGGAGGTCACGAGGGTGGAGGGCACCCCCCCCCCTGGGCGTGCCCCCTGCCTCGTGGGCCCCTCAGAGCTCCACCAACGTGCTCCTTCCTCCTATATATACCTACGCACCCCCATTAGACCAAAGGGGGAGCCAAAAACCTAATTCCACCGCCGCAACTTCCTGTATCCACGAGATCCCATCTTGGGGCCTGTTCCGGAGCTCCGCCGAAGAGGGCATCCATCACGGAGGGCTTCTACATCAACACCATAGCCCTTCCGATGAAGTGTGAGTAGTTTACTTCAAACCTTCGGGTCCATAGCTAGTAGCTAGATGGCTTCTTCTTTCTTTTTGGATCTCAATACAATGTTCTCCCCCTCTCTCGTGGAGATCTATTCGATGTAATCTTCTTTTTGTGGTGTGTTTGTTGAGACCAATGAATTGTGGGTTTATGATCCAACTTATCTATGAATAATATTTGAATCTTCTCTGAATTCTTTTATGTATGATTGAGTTATCTTTGCAAGTCTCTTCGAATTATCCGTTTGGTTTGGCCAACTAGATTGGTAGTTCTTGCAATGGGAGAAGTGCTTAGCTTTGGGTTCAATCTTGTGGTGTCCTTACTCGGTGACAGAAAGAGTTGCAAGGCACGTATTGTATTGTTGCCATTGAGGATAACAAGATGGGGTATTTATCATATTGCATGAATTTATTCCTCTACATCATGTCATCTTGCTTAAGGCGTTACTCTGATTTTAACTTAATACTCTAGATGCATGCTGGATAGCGGTCGATGAGTGGAGTAATAGTAGTAGATGCAGGCAGGAGTCGGTCTACTTGTCACGGATGTGATGCCTATATACATGATCATACCTAGATAACCTCATAACTATGCTCAATTCTATCAATTGCTCAACAGTAATTTGTTCACCCACTGTAGAATATCTATGCTCTTGAGAGAAGCCACTAGTGAAACCTATGGCCCCCGAGTCTATTCTCATCATATCAATCTCCATTACTTTATTTTACTTGTTTTGCTTTTACTTTTTACTTTGCATCTTTATACCAAAAATACTAGAAAATATTATCTCTGTCTGATCTCACTCTCGTAAGTGACCGTGAAGGGATTGACAACCCCTAAGTGTTCGTTGTCAGTTGCTACCGTTTTGTGCAGGTACGAGGGACTTGCGCGTGACCTCCTACTGGATTGATACCTTGGTTCTCAAAAACTGAGGGAAATACTTACGCTACTGTGCTGCATCACCCCCTCCTCTTGGGGGAAAACCAACGCTAGCTCGAGACGTAGCAAGAAGGATTTCTGGCGCCGTTGCCGGGCAGGCCTACGCCAAGTCAAGGCAAGATTTACTCTCCCGTCAACGAGCCTTTTCTGGCGCCGTTGCCGGGGAAGCCTACGCAAAAGTCAACATACCAAGTACCCATCACAATCTCTATCTCTCGCATTACATTATTTGCCATTTGCCTCTCGTTTTCCTCTCCCCCACTTCACCCTTGCCGTTTTATTCGCCCTCTCTTTCCCTTTGCCTTTTGTTTGCTCGTGTGTTAGTTTGCTTGCTTGTCGTGATGGCCCAAGATGCTACCAAATTGTGTGACTTCACCAATACCAATAACAATGATATCCTTAGCACTCCGATTGCTCCTCTTGCCAATACTGAATCTTGTGAAATCAATACTGCTTTGTTGAATCTTGTTATGAAAGATCAATTCGCCGGCTTTCCTAGTGAAGATGCCGCTACTCATCTAAATGGCTTTGTTGATTTATGTGATATGCAAAAGAAAAAGGATGTCGATAATGATGTCATTAAATTGAAGCTATTTCCTTTTTCGCTTAGAGATCGTGCTAAAGTGTGGTTTTCATCTTTGCCAAAAAATAGTATTGATTCTTGGAACAAGTGCAAAGATGATTTTATCTCTAAGTATTTTCCTCCCGCTAAGATTATCTCTCTTAGGAACGATATTATGAATTTTAAACAACTTGATCATGAACATGTTGCACAATCTTGGGAGAGAATGAAATTAATGCTACGTAATTGTCCTACTCATGGTTTGAACTTATGGATTATTATACAAAAATTTTATGCTGGATTGAATTTTGCTTCTAGAAATCTTTTAGATTCGGCCGCGGGAGGCACTTTTTTGGAAATCACTTTAGGAGATGCTACTAAACTCCTAGATAATATTATGGTCAATTATTCTCAATGGCATACTCAAAGATCTACTAATAAAAAAGTGCATGCTATAGAAGAAATCAATGTTTTGAGTGAAAAGATGGATGAACTTAGGAATTTATTTGTTAAGAGTGTTTCTTCTGATCCCAATAATATGCCTTTATCTACTTTGCTTGAGAATAATAATGAATCTATGGATGTGAATTTTGTTGGTAGGAATAGTTTTTGTAACAACGCGTAAAGAGGGAATTTTAATTCTAGGCCTTATCCTAGTAATCCTTCTAATAATTATGGAAATGCCTACAACAACTCTTATGGAAATTTTAATAAGATGCCCTCTGAATTTGAGAGTAGTGTTAAAGAGTTTATGAATTCACAAAAGAATTTCAATGCTTTGCTTGAAGAGAAATTTCTTAAAGTTGATGATTTGGCTAGGAACGTTGATAGAATTTCTCTTGAAGTTGATTCTTTAAAGCTTAGATCTATTCCTCCTAAGCATGATATCAATGAGTCTCTCAAAGCCATGAGAATTTCCATTGATGAGTGCAAAGAAAGAACCGCTAGGATGCGTGCTTACAAAGATGCCTTTATTAAAGCGTGTTCTTCTAAATCCTATGAAAATCAAGATGAAGATCTGAAAGTTATTGATGTGTCCCCTATTAAATCGTTGTTTTGCAATATGAATCTTGATGAATCTGATTATGATCTTCCCTTACCTAGAAGGCGTTCTAAGAATTCTGAGTTTTTAGATCCTGATGATGAAATTGATAAAAAGGGATTGAAAGAAATAAAAATCTAGATATTGCTAAACCCACTATTTTGGATCTCAAGGAATTTAACTATGAAAATTGCTCTTTAATTGATTGTATTTCCTTGTTGTAATCTGTGTTAAATTCTCCTCATGCTTATAGTCGAAATAAGGCCTTTACCGAACACATTGTTGACGCCTTAATGCAATCTTATGAAGAAAAGCTTGAGTTGAAAGTTTCTATCCCTAGAAAACTCCATGATGAGTGGGAACCTACAATTAAGATTAAAATTAAAAATTACGAGTTTTATGCTTTGTGTGATTTGGGTGCTAGTGTCTCTACTATCCCCAAAGCTTTGTGTGATTTGCTAGATTTCCGTGACTTTGATGATTGCTCTCTAAACTTGCATCTTGCAGATTCCACTAATAAAAAGCCTATGGGAAGAATTAATGATGTTCTTATTGTTGCAAATAGGAATTATGTGCCCGTAGATTTTATCGTTCTTGATATAGATTGCAATCCTTCATGTCCTATTATTCTTGGTAGACATTTCATTAGAACGATTGGTGCAATTATTGATATGAAGGAAGGGAATATTAAATTCCAATTTCCCTTAAAGAAGGGCATGGAACACTTTCCTAGAAAGAAAATAAAATTACCATATGAATCTATCATGAGAGCCACTTATGGATTGCCTACTAAAGATGGCAATACCTAGATCTATCTTTGCTTTTATGCCTAGCTAGGGGCGTTAAACGATAGCGCTTGTTGGGAGGCAACCCAATTCTATTTTGTGTTTTTTTGGTTCTGTTTAGGAATAAATAATCCATCTAGATTCTGTTTAGATGTGGTTTTATCTTTTAATTAGTGTTTGTGCCAAGTAAGACCGCTAGGATAACCTACGGTAATAGTAAATTGATTCTGCTGCAGAAAACATAAACTTTGTGTGCACGAAAATAATTATGATAAATCACAGGAACGTGCTTTTTAGTTGATTATTTTTTCTGTAGATCAATAAACAAATTATCTAGAACTTCCTATTTTGTCTGAATTTTTCACGTTCCGAAATTGGCGTTAGTTACAGATTACTACAGATTGTTCTGTTTTTGACAGATTCTGTTTTTCGTGTGTTGTTTGCTTATTTTGATGAATCTATGGTTAGTAAAATAGTTTATAATACATAGAGAAGTTGGAATACAGTAGGTTTAACACCAATACAAATAAAGAATGAGTTCATTACAGTACCTTGAAGTGGTGTTTTGTTTTCTTTCGCTAACGGAGCTTACGAGATTTCTATTGAGTTTTGTGTTGTGAATTTTTCAAGTTTTGGGTGAATTCTTTTGATGGATTATGGAACAAGGAGTGGCAAGAGCCTAAGCTTGGATCCAAGGACACCAAAAATTCAAAGCTTGGGGATGCCCCGTAAGGCATCCCCTCTTTCGTCCACTTCCATTGGAAATCTACTTGGAGCTATATTTTTATTCACCACATGATATGTGTTTTGCTTGGAGCGTCTTGTATTGTTTGTGTCTTTGCTTGTTAGTCTACCACAATCATCCTTGCTGTACACACCTTTTGAGAGAGCCATGTATGAATTGAAATTTGTTAGAATACTCTATGTGCTTCACATATATCTTTTGAGCTTGATAGTTTACTCTATGTGCTTCACTTATATCTTTTTGAGCGTGATAATTTTTGCTCTAGTGCTTCACTTAGATCTTTTAGAGCATGGTGGTGGTTTGTTTTAAAGAAACTTGATCTCTCATGCTTCACTTAGATTATTTTGAGAGTCATTAATAGCATGGTAATTTGCTTAATGTTAATATACTTGGTATTCAAGATATGTGAAACTTTCTTTTTAGTGGGTTGAATACTAAGATAAGTTTGATGCTTGATAATTGTTTTGAGATATGGAGGTGATAATATCATAGTCGTGCTAGTTGAGTAGTTGTGAATTTGAGAAATACTTGTGTTGAAGTTAGCAAGTCCCATAGCATGCACGTATGATTAAAGTTGTGTAACAAATTTGAAGCATGAAGTGTATCTGGCTTGTGCATCCTTATGAGTGGCGGTCGGGGACGAGCGATGGTCTTTTCCTACCAATCTATCCCCCTAGGAGCATGCACGTAGTACTTGATTTTTGATGACTTCTAAATTTTTGCAATAAGTATATGAGTTCTTTTGACTAATGTTGAGTCTATGGATTATACGCACTTTTACCTTTCCGCCATTTGCTAGCCTCTTCGGTACTGTGCATTGCCCTTTCTCACAATGAGAGTTGGTGCAAACTTCGCCGGTGCATCCAAACCCCGTGATATGATATGCTCTTTCACACATAAACCTCCCTATATCTTCCTCAAAACAGCCACCATACCTACCTATCATGGCATTTCCATAGCCATTCCGAGATATATTGCCATGCAACTTCCACCACCATCATCATCATCATGACATGCTTTACTTTTGTCATATTGCGATTGCATGATCTTGTAGTTGACATCGTATTTGTGGAAAAGCCACCATGCATTATTTTTCATACATGTCACTCTTGATTCATTGCACCTTCCCGGTACACCGCCGAAGGCATTCATATAGAGTCATATCTTGTTCTAGTATCGAGTTGTAATCATTATGTTGTAATTAATAGAAGTGTGATGATCATCATTATTAGAGCATTGCCCAATCAAAAAAAGAGAAGAGAAAGGCCAAAAAGAAAAAAAGAAAGGCCCAAAAAAAGAGAAAATAAAAAGGGCAATGCTACTATCTCTTTTTCCACACTTGTGCTTCAAAGAAGCACCTTGATTCTTCATGTAGTGAGTCTCATATATTGTGCTTCAAAGTAGCACCATGATTTCATATAGTGAGTCTCATAAGTTGTCTTGTTCATACTAGTGGGAATTTTTCATTGTAGAACTTGGCTTGTATATTCCAACGATGGGCTTCTTCAAAATGCCCTAGGTCTTCATGAGCAAGCAAGTTGGATGCACACCCACTAGTTTTCTTTTGTTGAGCATTCTTAGCTCTAGTGCATCCGTTGCATGGCAATCCCTACTCCTTGCATTAACATCAATTGATGGGCATCTCCATAGCTCATTGATTAGCCTCGTTGATGTGAGACTTTCTCCTTTTTTTTCTTCTCCACACAATCCCCATCATCATATTCTATAGCACCCATAGTGCTATGTCCATGGCTCGCGCTCATGTATTGCGTGAAGGTTGAAAAGTTTGAGATTATTTGAGTATGAAACAATTGCTTGGCTTGTCATCGGGGGTATAGAAGTTGGGAACATCTTTGTGTGACGAAAATGAAGCATAGCCTAACTATATGATTTTGTAGGGATGAACTTCCTTTGGCCATGTTATTTTGAGATGACATAATTGTTTGATTAGTATGCTTGAAGTATTATCAATTTTTTATGTCAATATGAACTTTTGTCTTGAACCTTTCGGATCTGAATATTCATACCATGATTAAGAAGATTTACATTGAAATTATGCCAAAGTATCACTCCGCATCAAAAATTCTCTTTTTATCATTTACCTACTCGAGGACGGGCAGGAATTAAGCTTGGGGATGCCTGATATGTCTCCAACGTATCTATAATTTTTGATTGCTCCATGCTACTTTATCTACTGTTTTGGACTATATTGGGCTTTATTTTTCACTTTTATATTATTTTTGGGACTAACCTATTAACCGGAGGCCCAGCCCAGAATTGTTGTTTTTTGCCTATTTCAGTATTTCGAGGAAACAGAATATCAAACGGAGTCCAAACGGAATGAAACCTTCGGGAACGTGATCTTCTCACCGAACGTAATCCAGGAGACTTGGACCCTACTCCAAGAAGTTTCCGGGGAGGTCACGAGGGTGGAGGGCGCCCCCCTGGGCGCGCCCCCTGCCTCGTGGGCCCCTCGGAGCTCCACCGACGTGCTCCTTCCTCCTATATATACCTACGTACCCCCATTAGACCAAAGGGGGAGCCAAAAACCTAATTCCACCACCACAACTTCCTGTATCCACGAGATCCCATCTTGGGGCCTGTTCTGGAGCTCCGCCGGAGAGGGCATCCATCACGGAGGGCTTCTACATCAACACCATAGCCCTTCCGATGAAGTGTGAGTAGTTTACTTCAGACCTTTGGGTCCATAGCTAGTAGCTAGATGGCTTCTTCTCTCTTTTTGGATCTCAATACAATGTTCTCCCCCTCTCGTGGAGATCTATTTGATGTAATCTTCTTTTTGCGGTGTGTTTGTTGAGACCGATGAATTGTGGGTTTATGATCCAACTTATCTATGAATAATATTTGAATCTTCTCTGAATTCTTTTATGTATGATTGAGTTATCTTTGCAAGTCTCTTCAAAATATCCGTTTGGTTTGGCCAACTAGATTGGTAGTTCTTGCAATGGGAGAAGTGCTTAGCTTTTGCTTCAATCTTGCGGTGTCCTTACTCAGTGACAGAAAGATTTGCAAGGCACGTATTGTATTGTTGCCATCGAGGATAACAAGATGGGGTATTTATCATATTGCATGAATTTATTCCTCTACATCATGTCATCTTGCTTAAGGTGTTACTCTGTTTTTAACTTAATACTCTAGATGCATGCTGGATAGCGGTCGATGAGTGGAGTAATAGTAGTAGATGCAGGAAGGAGTCGGTCTACTTGTCACGGACGTGATGCCTATATACATGATCATACCTAGATAACCTCATAACTATGCTCAATTCTATCAATTTCTCAACAGTAATTTGTTCACCCACCGTAGAATATCTATGCTCTTGAGAGAAGCCACTAGTGAAACCTATGGCCCCCGAGTCTATTCTCATCATACCAATCTCCATTACTTTATTTTACTTGTTTTGCTTTTACTTTTTACTTTGCATCTTTATACCAAAAATACTAAAAAAATATTATCTCTATCAGATCTCACTCTCGTAAGTGACCGTGAAGGGATTGACAACCCCTAAGCATTGGTTGCGAGTTGCTACCGTTTTGTGCAAGTACGAGGGACTTGCGCGTGACCTCCTATTGGATTGATACCTTGGTTCTCAAAAACTGAGGGAAATACTTACGCTACTGTGCTGCATCACCCCCTCCTCTTCGAGGAAAACCAACGCTAGCTCGAGACGTAGCAGAGGACCACAAGGCCCCCGGCAAGAACCTTGCCGGGGATGACAGCGGGCGCCACGGCAAGACCCTTGCCGGGGCCCCGGCAAGGCCCTTGCCGAGAACACCCGTAGGGCCACCATCAGGCCCATGCCAGTCAAACCTCCACCACCGTCTCGTATGCAGCTGCCGAGCCAACCAACTGGGCATGCACTTGCGTGGCAGCATGCAGATCTTCGTGGAAACCCACCACTGTGCCACCTCAGCTGCCTGCCTACCTACATGGCATCGCGGGCATCGTTGGCCAGGGCGCGTGTCAACACGAGTGGAAGCGGCAATGGACGAGACAGGGCTCTCCCCCGTCCCAGATAAAGCAAGGACACCTAGGCAAGACGCATTAAATGCGTCTTGTCATGTAATGCGAGGGATAACCTCGCATCACTGTACCCTTTCCACCTCCTGTGTGCCACTGTGGCAACCCCTTTTTCCTATAAAAGGAGGCCCGAGGCGACCAGAAGAAGGATTCGGCTTTTTGGAGCTTCTCACGCCCCATAGCTAGCTCAAGAACACAATTATACAATCCACCAAAGCAGGAGTAGGGTTTTACGCATCCTCGCGGCCCAAACCTGGATAACGAACCATGTGCTACCTGTTTGATCCGCTCTCCTCACGACCCCGCGCCCCGCTAACCGTAGTAGGGATTCTTGTGATCCCATAGGTGTCGTTCTCACCGACATCTTTGGCGCGCCAGGTAGGGGGTGCTGTTGTGAGAATCGGCTTTAGCAGTTAGTTCGACGCTTCTTCATCGTCATGGCACCCAAGAAGAAGACGACGGTGGCGGTTGGCCCGTCGGAGGCCAGACATCCCGCCCTGACGCGGGCAAGCAGTGGACCGGTCGCAGAAAGGACCCAGGGCGCCGTTCGCAAACACCAACACCGTCCCAGCAGCCGGAGTTTGGGAGGCGGCGATGTTCGTGTGCCTGGCAACGTGCCGCACACCGCCAAATCCAAAGACGGAGCCAGGCCCTCCGCGGGTGGTGCGGGGCCTTCCAAGATCATTGCCACCCCGCCTGAAGGCGATGCGAGGGCTTCCAAGACTCCCACGCCGGCACCGACGGCACGCTCCTCTCAAGCAGCGCGCGACGAACGGCGTAATCACGCCGAAGATCCCAGGCGTCACCGCGGGAAGAGCCCCGAGCGCCACTCCCGGGATGTAGAAGACCTGCCCGCTCGCCGAGGCGCTGGTGAAGATGGCACGCGACCGCGGGGTCGTGATAGAGCTCCTTCTGACATGGTCAGAAGTCGAAGCGCGTCGCGATCCGTGCAGGTTTCGCTGCCACCAACGCCAGAAGAAGCCCTGGCGCGCGCGCAGTTGCTCCTCGATTTTCCTCCCACTATGGGGAAACTCGACGAATGGAGAGCCACTATCCAAAGCCTTGTTGCGGTGGCCAACAAAGATGAACCGAGTCCGGTGGGGCCCCCGGGTCGGTGTTCCGATGGAGTCCCGCGCACCAGCGGCGGGAGAGCCGGCGGCGCCGCAACCATGGTGCACTCGCCTCCTCCTCGCCCGGTACCGCGGACGCCAGCCCGTCGCGACGTTACGGGCGACGAGATCTCCATAGCGTCGTCCAACCCGCGGACCCACTATGACCAGCGCCAAGTCCTTCGGGAACGAGAACATGAAGACGCTCGAACCACTATCGAGCGCCGGCGCAGAGCACGCCACCAGTCAGACAGGCGAGCAAGGCTTGTTGTGAACCACCCGGCACCGGAGAGCCCTGGAGGCCTACCTTACGAGGTAGGCTGTCCGGCTTTTACCCGTGAGCTGCGGCAGTTCCAGTGGCCCACTCACCGCACTTTCAAACCTGACGTTGGCGAGAAGTACAACGGCAAGACCCGCCCATCGGAGTTCCTCAGCATCTACACCATCGCGATGCAAGCTGCCGGAGCCCGCGATGATAAGGTGCTTGCGAATTACTTTCCATTGGCTCTTAAACCCAACGCCATGTCATGGTTGATGCACTTGCCGATAGACTCTATTTCCTCCTGGCCGGATTTGTGCCATGAGTTTGTGGGCGCCTTTACTGGAGGTCACCAAGCCCATGGCCAAGCGAGTGACCTGCACGTCATCCCCCAGAAGGAAGGCGAGAGTCTGCGCAAATATATACAGAGGTTCAGCCGGCTACAGTACAATATCCCTGATGTTCACCCTGCCGCCATCATCAACGCGTTCCATCAGAACGTGCGTAACCGCAAGATGCGCGAAGAACTAGCAACGAACAAGGTGAAAGATGTGGCAGAACTCTATGTTCTTGCTGACAGATGTGCCCGAGCTGAAGAGGGAAGGAAGTACCCCGGTGAAGATGCCGGCGTGGAAACCGACTCCTCAGATGAGGATACTGCCGCCCTGGCAAAGAAAGGTCGGCGCCGCAATAGGAAGCGCAAAGGAAAAGCCGTGCTTGCCTTCGAGGGATCTGATGACATCGGCTCCACCAAGAAAACCAAGGCAGATGACCCCGGTAAGGAAATTGCCGGGTGCGTCGCCTGCCGGGCCTTGGCGGCTGCCGAGAAGCCAGGAAACTCCGACAAGCAATACTGCAAGATCCATCGCACCAAAGGCCATGATCTCCAGAACTGTCGACAGGTTGAGCTCCTTGCTGAGAAGCAGAGGGCTGAATATGAAAGGCGGGACAAGGAGAAAGGCCAGGACGGTGCTGAGGGGTCCGGCAAGAAGCCTAGCCATCGCGGCAAAGATAAACAGCAAGAGAGGCCCGCCCGGGGCCGCGACAAGAAACCAAAAGACGATGATCACGAAGAGGATGACGAGACCGGTGACCAAGAATTTCAGAAAGCTACAGAGGCCATGTGTGTCGACGGCGGCGCCTCGCTGCATACCTCTCACCGCCAGCTCAAACAGTGGGCGCGTGAGATCACAGCGGCAGAGCCGTCGTTTGATGCCCAAAGGCCGCTGAGGTGGTCCAGCACACCTATCATTTTTGACGTTGAGGATCACCCTGATCGCACTACTACGGTCGAGTGCTTGCCATTGTTGGTTTCACCAACAATACGCAACCTCAAGGTGACAAAGATGCTAGTCGATGGCGGGGCCGGTCTGAACTTAATCTCGCCTGCCGTGATTGAGAAGCTGCAGATTCCTGACGGAGACCTCGAAGAGACGGGCACGTTTCAGGGGGTCAACCCAGGAAGGAGTCAGCCAAAGGGGAAGGTCACACTGCCTGTGACTTTTGGAAGTGATCTGAACTACAGGACAGAAAGGGTTGTGTTTGATGTTGCCAAGATCCCCTTGCCTTACAAAAGGATCCTTGGCCGCCCAGCGCTGGCCAAGTTCATGGCGGCGTCACACTATGCCTACAACACCCTGAAGATGCCAGTGCCTATGATGATCATCACCATCCCATCCGACAAGAAAGATGCGCTAATTTGCGCTGACCAACTCTACCAACAAGCAGTTGCAGCAGCTGCCGCCACTAGGGCACTTGCTCCTGCCACTGGAGCCCCGGGAGGGAAGAAGAAGAAGAAGACCGGTGAGACCTCGGACACCCACTCCGGCAAGCGCACCTCTTTGGAGTGTAGTGCTCCCGTCGAGGACGTGCCTGAGAGCTCCCCCGGCAGGAACAAGAAGTCCAGGGCCACGCTGCCGGAAACTAAGAAAGTTTCTGTCAAGAAGGACGGCACGGGAGGGGCTTTCACCATAAGCTCCGCCATTGATGACAAATAGGAAGACGCGCTCGTCACCTTCCTACGGGCAAATGTCGATGTGTTTGCATGGCAAGCATACGACATCCCCAGTGTTCCCAGGGAGGTGATTGAGCACCACCTTGTTGTCTGTCCTCATGCGCGGCCCGTCAAGCAGAAGGTCAGGAAGCAAGCTTTGGAACGACAAGTATTCATCACAGAGGAGATCCGGAAACTGGAAGAAGCGGGTTTGGTGAGAGGAGTGCTCCATCCAACGTGGTTGGTCAATCCAGTGGTAGTGTGCAAAGCAAATGGGAAGTGGAGGCTGTGTATTGATTACACAGATATCAATAAGGCTTGTCCCAAAGATACTTTCCCGTTGCCGCGCATAGACCAGATTGTTGACTCCGCGGCTGGGTGTGACCTGTTGTCATTCCTCGATGCCTACTCCGGCTACCACCAGATCTTCATGACAAGAGAAGACGAAGAGAAGACAACATTCATCACCCCATGTGGTATGTATTGTTTCGTACGGATGCCTTTCGGGTTGAAGAGTGCTGGTTCAACATTTGCAAGGGCGGTCCAGATTGGTTTTGAACCCCAGCTCCATAGAAATATGGAAGCTTATATGGATGACATAGTGGTCAAAACCAAGGATAGGGCAACCCTCATACCAGATTTGCAAGAAACATTTGCGAACCTGCGCAAGATCAACCTCAAGTTGGACCCTGAGAAGTGCGTCTTTGGCGTCCCGTCCGGCAAGCTTCTCGGGTTCTTTGTGTCACAGCGTGGGATAGAAGCCAATCCGGACAAGATCAAAGCTATAGAGCAGATTGAAGCACCCAAGCGAATCAAGGATGTGCGTCGGCTTGCTGGCTGCGTTGCCGCCATGAGCAGATTCATTTCCAAGTCTGCCGAGCGCGCCCTTCCCTTTTTCAAGATTTTGAAAAAGGCGGGCCCAATGGAGTGGACGCCAGAGGCTGAAGCAGCATTGCAAGATTTGAAGAAGTATCTCTCCTGCACGCCAGTGCTGGTTGCACCCAGGCCACAGGAACCGTTGTTGCTATATTTGGCGGCAACGAACCAGGTGGTCAGCGCCGCACTAGTGGCGCAGAGAGAGGTTGACGACGAGGTGTTAGCAGCGACAGAGCCTAATGCCATTGGTGCAGAGACGACACAACCGGTTGGAGTGCCGCCAAGGAAGAAAATGATGCAGCACCCGGTCTACTTTGTTAGCTCCCTCCTGTAGGGGGCTAGATCAAGGTACTCCGGTGTGCAGAAATTTCTCTTCAGCCTTCTTATGGCCTCGAGGAAGCTGCGTCACTACTTCTAGGCACACAAGATCACTGTCGTCACTCGCCTCCCCCTGCAACGATATTGCACAATCTAGATGCAACGGGAAGAATTGTGCAATGGGCACTGGAGCTGTCCAGCTTTGGCCTTAAGTTTGAAAGTACTTCGACGATTCAGAGCCGAGTCCTGGCGGAGTTCATTGCAGAATGGACCGCGACGCCTGACGAAGAAGCCCAAGAGACCGCTCTCCCCGGCAAGGAGGCAAGTTGCAATTGGATCATGTGCTTTGATGGAGCTTTCTCCTTACACGGCACCGGGGCTGGCGTGCTGCTTGTCGCACCCACCGGAGAGCACCTCAAGTACGTGATCTAGATGCACTTCCCCAGGGAGGTGTCGACAAACAATACAGGAGAGTACGAAGGGCTGCTTGCTGGTCTTAGGATCGCGGTGGACCTCGGAATCAAGAAACTCATCATCAGGGGCGACTCGCAGCTTGTCGTCAAGCAAGTCAACAAGGATTACCAGAGCCCGTTGATGAAGGCCTACGTCGATGAAGTGAGAAAGTTGGAAGAGCGTTTCGACGGTATACAGGCTGAATACGTTCCCCGAGCGGAGAACGATATCGCTGACTACCCGTCGAAACACGCTGCCCTCAAGCTACCTATGGAACCAGGTACCTTTGTGCTTCAGCTAACTCAGCCATTCATTGATCCATCGACAGAGCAGAACAAGAGGAGGAAATCAGGGCCCGGCAAGTACTTTCCCACCGAGCTCCCCGGAGCCGCCGGCAAGGATGTTGTCGGGGACACTGAGCCCGCCACGGGATGGCTGGCTCCGGCGGAGCATCAAGATTTTGCCATCGAGGCGGCCGCTCCTGTAGCAGAGGAAATGCCTTTAGTCCTTGCTGTCGAGCCCCAGGCTCCAGCATGGGCACAGCATACCGTCCGATTCCTCCAAACAGGGGAACTTCCTGAGGAGCAGGAAGAAGCGGAAAAAGTAGCCCGTCGCTCTACCATGAACCAGTTCGTCGATGACATCCTGTACAGAAAGAGGCCAAAAGGTGTGAAATTGAAGTGTATCCCTCGAGAGGAAGGACTAGAGCTGTTGGCGGAGATACACAGAGGCATATGTGGATCCCACATTGGGTCAAGGGCCCTTGCCGGCAAGGCATTTCGGCAAGGCTTCTTCTGGCCCACCGCCCTCCAGGATGCGACGACACTAGTCACCAGGTGTGAAGCGTGTCAGTTCCATTCAAAGAAGCTTCATCAGCTAGCTCAAGCCCTTCAAACCATTCCTCTCTCCTGGCCCTTCTCGGTCTGGGGGCTCGACATACTGGGCCCTTTCCCCCGCGCTGTCGGGGGCTTTGAGTACTTGTACGTTGCAATCGACAAGTTCACAAAGTGGCCGGAGGTGGAGGCGGTGAGGAAGGTCACAGCTCAGTCAGCCGCCAAGTTCTTCAAGGGACTGGTATGCCATTTTGGTGTACCCAACAGGGTCATCACCGACAACGGCACACAGTTCACAAGCCGCACCTTCATGCAATATATTCAAGACCTCGGCAGCAAAGTCTGTTTCGCTTCCGTTGCTCACCCACGAAGCAATGGTCAAGCTGAGAGGGCAAATGCTGAAGTGCTGCGAGGCTTAAGGACCAAGACCTTTGATAGGCTGCACAAGAGCGGAAGGCGCTGGATTGATGAGTTGCCGATGGTTCTTTGGTCGATCTGGACGACGCCAAATCGAGCCACCGGCCAGACACCCTTTGCCCTAGTATACGGGGCAGAAGCAGTTCTCCCCACTGAACTCATATACGGGTCACCTCGAGTGCTCGCTTATGATGAGCTTGAGCAAGAGCAACTGCGGCAAGATGACGCAATGCTCCTTGAGGAAGATCGTCTTCGGGCGGCTATGAGAGCAACACGCTACCAGCAAGCCTTGCGCCGCTACCATAGCCGCAAGGTTCATGCCCGAAGCCTTGAGGAAGGCGACCTTCTCCTTTGGCGCGTTCAATCGGCCAAGAATTCCAACAAGTCGACGCCAAAGTGGGAAGGCCCTTATCGGGTAATACGAGTCACCAGGCCCGGCGCAGTCCGCCTGGAGACTGAAGATGCCGTTCCGGTGAGTAACTCCTGGAACATTGAGCATCTTCGTAAGTTTTACCCATGAGGCGCGACTTGCCGGGCCTCCCGGCAAGCCACCTTTTGTACAAGCATTGCCGATGATGCATGTAACCCTTTGTACAAAGACAGGCATAGACCTTGAGCATAAATAAATGAAGCGCTGGCGCCCTAAGTTATAGCATGCATGCTAGGTCGAGTCTCGTCCTTGGTTAGGGTTGATAGTGCTTAGCGGCGACTAACCCCTACCTTAGAGGTCGAGTGTGCGTCTCTTTGCCGTTCTTTTGTCTTCGTTGGTTCGCAGGGCTCACAGATATCCTTGCCGGATCACTTGAGGATGGAAAAGAGAAGAAGGACAGACCAGCATCTAGACCCCGGCAAGCCAGTATTGCCGGGGGCTGCAAGAGCAAAGATTCACCCACGGCAAACCAGGGTTGCCGAGGGCTACAGCTTCAGATAAGTTCTTCATCCCTTATCATGCATTCCCTTATGGACTGAGGTATGGAAACCTCATTTTTTCCCTAAAGCTACCGTGCTCCCCCTAACTCTAGGCCCTAGGACTCGTTCCTGGGGCCAGGTTTGGTCGTAGTCGCGGCAGCGAAGGGATGAAACAAGGAGCCTGAACCCACCTCATCCCTGCCTCCGCCAAAGGCGTGAGAAAGGTCGAGCGAAGTGGGGAGACGGCAAGGCCTGTTGCCGGGCAAAGAAATGTTTATCTTAGAGATATCAAGGATTTACTCCTTGTCGTGGGTTCTACCCACAAACAAATGACCCGGCAGGCATCCCTTTTTTATTAAAAACATTCCACTCAGGTACAGTCCATAGGGAATGAAAAACATGAAAGATGGGATTACAAGTTTTAAATTCAGCTAAGGCCCGAAGGCTTACAAAATAAAAAGAGATAAGGTGCCCGTAACCCCTTTCTTGTCCCTCTCCTCAGGAGGCAGGTCAAGGAGGCGAAAAGGGAAAAAGGCGCGCCTAGGCAAGCTACGGGTGGCAGAAGACACCAAGAGAACATCTCGGTGGCCATCCGAAGGCTGGATGGTGATGGCAGCGCCGGAAGCAGAGCTCGAAGACGAGGCGGCAGGACATCAGCACGCGTCGAAGGCGTCGGTGCCCGCGTACTCTGACTCGACGGCCTTGCCGCTCGCCCTCTTCCTCTTCTGCAGCCTCCCAATGCCAGCCGCCCAAGGAGACGACACCGAGAAGTTCAAGGAGCCGGCGACACGGATGATGGGGTCGCCGGTGCCACACGGAGCGACGTCCGACACCTAGTCAGACCCGTCATCCTGCCACCTACTACCCTCGTCGTCACTGCCGCTGTCCTCCTCGTCACTCTCGCTCAAGGAGGAGTCTTCGCTATCAGAAGAACTCTCCACGCAGCACCTTGCACGAGTCCCGAAGAGCCCGAAGACCTTGACGGAGAGAAGGACGCCCTCCATCAGCTTGAAATGGAGCGTGAGCCCCTCCGTCAAGCGGTGGATATGAGTGAACGTCTTCCATCCCCGATGAAGATACATCACGTGAGGAGCTGGGAAGTCGACGCGAACCCGCGTGCCGCTGATCCCACAGCCCCTCATGTGCAGCCGCAGTGACTCCGGCGGATCCAACTCCATCTCTCGCGCGAATGGAGTCGGGAGACGAAGGCGACGGCATGGCGGCCGGCGCAGCCTGACGAAGAACTCACAAGGGTCATCCCCAACGTGGCCCTCCGTGGGGGAAGGAGCTGCTGGCGGAGGCAAGGCCGGCGCGCCACCCAGTCCTCCTCTTCCCCGAGCACTCCGGCCTCGCTCACGGCCTCGCCCCCTCCCCTTTCCCCTCGCGGCTGGCTCTGCCACCGCAGACGTAGGAGAAGGAGGGACGCGTTGTCGAGCAGCAACCCTTGCCGCCACTATTGAAGAACCAGGATTCGCTCTCTCCATGATGAATGGAAGGGATGAGTAGAAGCTGGAGGAAGAAGAAGATGAGAGCATGCGGGACGCCATCCCCCTCTCCCGCTCTTTATAAAGGAACGGGGTGGGGGCTCGGACGCCCCGCTCAGCCAATCAAGACGCATAAGGCGCAGGGAACTGGGGCTGACCCACTGCTCCAGCCCGCGGTGGCCCGGTTTCCCGCCTCCACCGTTCGCCACCCCAAGCGCATGAGAGCCACGTGGCAGGCGAGCAGGACCAAGGCGACGGGTGAGGCGACCTCTCCCCACCCCATGATCGTGGGGAGTGGACGCCTTGAAGACCACGCCTACCCCCGTTTATGGGGAAGGCGCAAACCGCCCCCTTTACTGCGACGTGACGCATGCGTGCAGAGCTCAGCCCCACGCATGCCGCCCACGTCACACACGCCTCCCCACGCTGCGCCACACGCGAGAAGCATGGGAAGCGCAGCGCGCGAAGAAACTTACCGCGGTAAAAACCGCCGCGCCTGCCCGCGCACCGTTTTTGGGCCTAGCCCAACGACGCGATTGCGCTTACGTGTGGCCCAGGCCTGGGGGCTCCAGTCGGTGTACAAAAAGAGGGGTACACATTTTTGAAGGAAATATTCCCTAGAGGCAATAATAAAGTTATTATTTATTTCCTTATTTCATGATAAATGTTTATTATTCATGCTAGAATTGTATTAACCAGAAACATAATACATGTGTGAACACATAGACAAACAGAGTGTCACTAGTATGCCTCTACTAGACTAGCTCGTTAATCAAAGATGGTTATGTTTCCTAACCATGAACAAAGAGTTGTTATTTTATTAACGAGGTCACATCATTAGTTGAATGATCTGATTGACATGACCCATTCTGTTAGCTTAGCACACGATCGTTTAGTATGTTGCTATTGCTTTCTTCATGACTTATACATGTTCCTATGACTATGAGATTATGCAACTCCCGTTTACCGGAGGAACACTTTGGGTACTACCAAACGTCACAACGTAACTGGGTGATTATAAAGGAGCATTACAGGTGTCTCCAAAGGTACATGTTGGGTTGGCGTATTTCGAGATTAGGATTTGTCACTCCGATTGTCGGAGAGGTATCTCTGGGCCCTCTCGGTAATGCACATCACATAAGCCTTGCAAGCATTGTAACTAAGATGTTAGTTGTGAGATGATGTATTACGGAACGAGTAAAGAGACTTGCGGGTAACGAGATTGAACTAGGTATTGGATACGGACGATCGAATCTCGGGCGAGTAACATACCGATGACAAAGGGAATAACGTATGTTGTTATGCGGTCTGACCGATAAAGATCTTCGTAGAATATGTAGGAGCCAATATGGGCATCCAGGTCCCGCTATTGGTTATTGACCGGAGACGTGTCTCGGTCATGTCTACATTGTTCTCGAACCGTAGGGTCCGCACGCTTAAGGTTTCGATGATAGTTATATTATGAGTTTATGAGTTTTGATGTACCGAAGGAGTTCGGAGTCCCGGATGAGATCCGGGACATGACGAGGAGTCTCAAAATGGTCGAGACGTAAAGATCAATATATTGGACGACTATATTCGGACATCGGAAAGGTTCCGAGTGATTCGGGTATTTTTCGGAGTACCGGGTAGTTACGGGAGAAGTAATGGGCCTTGATGGGCTTTAGTGGGAAGAGGAAAAAGGCTGCTGCGCCCCCCTCCCCTCTAGTCCGAATTGGACTAGGGAAAAGGGGGCCGGCCACCTTTCCTACTCCTCCACTTCCTTCTCCCTTCCTCCCCTCTTGGTGGACTCCTTCTAGGACTTGGAGTCCTAGTAGGACTCCACACCTGGCGCGCCTCTCCTATGGCCGGCCTCCTCCCCCTTGCTCCTTTATATACGGGGGCAGGGGGGCACCTCAAGACACACAAGTTGATCATATTCCACCTCGTTGTGCGGTGCCCCTGCCACCACATTCCACCTCGATCATATTGTAGCGGTGCTTAGGCGAAGCCCTGCGACGGTAGAACATCAAGATCATCACCACGCCGTCGTGCTGACGGAACTCCTCCCCGACGCTTTGCTGGATCGGAGCTAGGGGATCTTCATCGAGTTGTACGTGTGCTAAGAACTCGGAGGTGCCGGAGTAACGGTGCTTGGATCGGTCGGATCGGGAAGACGTATGACTACTTCCTCTACGTTTTGTTAACGCTTCCGTTGCGATCTAACAGGGTACGTAGATCAGACTCTCCCCCTCGTTGCTATACATCACCATGATCTTGCGTGTGCGTAGGAAATTTTTTGAAATTACTACGTTCCCCAACAGTGGCATCCGAGCCTAGGTTTTATGGTTTGATGTTATATGCACGAGTAGAACACAAGTGAGTTGTGGGCGATATAAGTCATACTGCCTACCAGCATGTCATACTTTGGTTCAGCGGTATTGTTGGATGAAGCGGCCCGGACCGACATTACGCGTACGCTTACGCGAGACCGGTTCTCCCGACGTGCTTTGCACATAGGTGGCTTGCGGGTGACAGTTTGTCCAACTTTAGTTGAACCGAGTGTGGCTACGCCCGGTCCTTGCGAAGGTTAAAACGGAGTCTATTTGACAAACTATCGTTGTGGTTTTGATGCGTAGGTGAAATTGGTTCTTGCTTAAGCCCATAGCAGCCACGTAAAACTTGCAACAACAAAGTAGAGGACGTCTAACTTGTTTTTGTAGGGCATGTTGTGATGTGATATTGTCAAAACGTGATGAGATATAAGTTGTTGCATGAGATGATCATGTTTTTTTGAAGTTATCGGCAACTGGCAAAAGCCTTATGGTTGTCTCTTTATTGCATAAGATGCAAGCGCCAAATAATTGCTTTACTTCATCGCTATGCGATAGCAATAGTTGCAAGAGCAATAGTTGGCGAGACGACCATGTGACGACATATTGATATAGATCAAGATGATGGAGATCATGGTGTCATGCTGGTGAAGATGGAAATCATGACGATGCTTTGGAGATGAAGATCAAAGGCACAAGATGATGATGGCCATATCATGTCACATATTTTGATTGCATATGATGTTTATCTTTTATACATCTTATTTTTGCTTAGTTTGACGGTAGCATTTTAAGATGATCTCTCACTAATTATCAAGAAGTGTTCTCCCTGAGTATGCACGTTGCGAAAGTTCTTCGTGCTGAGACACCACGTGATGATCGGGTGTGATAGGCTCTACGTTCAAATACAACGGGTGCAAAACAGTTGCACACGCGGAATACTCAGGTTATACTTGACGAGCCAAGCATATACAGATATGGCCTCGGAACATAGAGACCGAAAGGTCGAGCGTGAATCATATAGTAGATATGATCAACATAGTGATGTTCACCAATGAAACTGCTCCATCTCACGTGATGATCGGACATGGTTTAGTTGATTTGGATCACGTGATCACTTAGAGGATTAGAGGGATGTCTATCTAAGTGGGAGTTCTTAAGTAATATGATTAAATTGAACTTAAATTTATCATGAACTTAGTCCTGGTAGTATTTTGCAAATTATGTTGTAGATCAATAGCTCGCGTTGTTGCTTCCCTGTGTTTATTTTGATATGTTCCTAGAGAAAATTGTGTTGAAAGATGTTAGTAGCAATGATGCGGATTGGATTCGTGATCAGAGGTTTATCCTCATTGTTGCATAGAAGAATTATGTCCTTGATGCACCGCTAGGTGAAAGACCTATTGCAGGAGCAGATGCAGACGTTATGAACGTTTGGCTAGCTCAATATGATGACTACTTGATAGTTTAGTGCACCATGCTTAATGGCTTAGAATCGGGACTTCAAAGACGTTTTGAACGTCATGGAGCATATGAGATGTTCCAGGAGTTGAAGTTAATATTTCAAGCAAATACCTGAGTTGAGAGATATGAAGTCTCCAACAAGTTCTATAGCTAAAAGATGGAGGAGAATCGCTCAACTAGTGAGCATGTGCCCAGATTGTCTGAGTACTACAATCACTTGAATCAAGTGGGAGTTAATCTTCCAGATAAGATAGTGATTGACAGAATTCTCTAGTCACCATCACCAAGTTAGTAGAACTTCGTGATGAACTATGATATGCAAGGGATAATGGAAACGACTCCCAATCTCTTCGTAATGCGGAAATTGACGAAGGTAGAAATCAAGAAAAACATCAAGTGTTGATGCTAGACAAGACCACTAGTTTCAAGAAAAGGGTAGAGGGAAGAAGGGGAACTTCAAGAAGAACGGCAAGCGAGTTGCTGCTCAAGTGAAGAAGCCCAAGTCTGGTCCTAAGCCTGAGACTAAGTGCTTCTACTGCAAAGGGACTGGTCACTGGAAGCGGAACTACCCCAAGTGATTGGCGGATAAGAAGGATGGCATAGTGAACATAAGTATATTTGATATACATGTTATTTATGTGTACTTTACTAGTGTTTATAGCAAACCCTCAGTATTTGATACTAGTTCAGTTGCTAAGATTAGTAACTCGAAACAGGAGTTGCAGAATAAACAGAGACTAGTTAAGGGTGAAGTGACGATGTGTGTTGGAAGTGGTTCCAAGATTGATATGATCATCATCGCACACTCCCTATAATTTCGGGATTAGTGTTGAACCTAAATAAGTGTTATTTGGTGTTTGCGTTGAGCATGAGTATGATTTGATCATGTTTATTATAATACGGTTATTCATTTAAGTAAAAGAATAAATTGTTGTTCTGTTTACATGAATAAAACCTTATATGGTTACACACCCAATGAAAATAGTTCATTGGATCCCGATCTTAGTGATACACATATTCATAATATTGAAACCAAAAGATGCGAAGTTAATAATGATAGTGCAACTTATTTGTGGCACTACCGTTTAGGTCATATTGGTGTAAAGCGCATGAAGAAACTCCATGCTGATGGGATTTTGGAATCACTTGATTATGAATCACTTGATGCTTGCGAACCATGCCTTATGGGCAAGATGACTAAAACGTCGTTCTCTGGAACAGTGAAGCAAGCAATAGATTTGTTGGAAATCATACATACTGATGTATGTGGTCCGATGAATATTAAGGCTTACAGCAGGTATCATTATTTTCTGACCTTCACAAGATGATTCGAGCAGATATGGGGATATCTACTTGATGAAACATAAGTCTGAAACATTTGAACAGTTCATAGAATTTCAGAGTGAAGTGGAAAATTATCGTGACAAGAAAATAAAAGTTTCTATGATATGATCGCAGAGGTAAAATATTTGAGTTACGAGTTTGGTCTTCAGTTAAAACAATGTGAAATAGTTTCACTACTCACGCCACCTGGAACACCACAGCATAATGGTGTGTCCAAACGTCATAACCGTACTTTATTGGATATAGTGCAATCTATGATGTATCTTACCGATCTACCACTAACGTTTTGGGGTTATGCATTAGAGACAGCTGCATTCACGTTAAATAAGGCACCATCAAAATCCGTTGAGACGACGCCTTATGAACTGTGGTTTGGCAAGAAACCAAAGTTGTCGTTTCTTAAAGTTTGGGTTGCAATGCTTATATGAAAAGGTTTCAACTTAATAAGTTCAAACCCAAATCGGAGAAGTGCGTCTTCATAGGATACCCAGAAAGAAAAATGTTGGGTACACCTTTGTGACGCCCCCGATTTGACCGTACACTAATCATGCACACAAATGTGTACGATCAAGATCAAGGACTCACGGGTAGATATCACAACACAACTCTACAAATAAAATAAGTCATACAAGCATCATATTACAAGCCAGGGGCCTCGAGGGCTCGAATACAAGAGCTCGATCATAGACGAGTCAGTGGAAGCAACAATATCTGAGTACAGACATAAGTTAAACAAGTTTGCCTTAAGAAGGCTAGCACAAACTGGGATACAGATCGAAAGAGGCGCAGGCCTCCTGCCTGGGATCCTCCTAACTACTCCTGGTCGTCGTCAGCGGGCAGCACGTAGTAGTAGGCACCTCCGATGTAGTAGGAGTCGTCGTCGACGGTGGCGTCTGGCTCCTGGACTCTAGCATCTGGTTGTGACAACCAGAAAGAAGGGAAAGGGGGAAAAGGGGGAGAAAGCAACCGTGAGTACTCATCCAAAGTACTCGCAAGCAAGGAGCTACACTACATATGCATGGGTATCAAATGGTATAAGGGTATCATATGTGGACTGAACTGCAGGATGCCAGAACAAGAGGGGGATAACTAATCCTGTCGAAGACTACGCTTCTGGCAGCCTCCGTCTTGTAGCATGTAGAAGAGAGTAGACTGAAGTCCTCCAAGTAGCATCGTAGAGCATAATCCTAACCGATGATCCTCTCCTCGTCGCCCTGTGAGAGAGCGATCACCGGTTGTATCTGGCACTTGGAAGGGTGTGTTTTATTAAGTATCCGGTGCTAGTTGTCATAAGGTCAAAGTACAACTCCGGGTCGTCCTTTTACCGAGGGACACAGCTATTCGAATAGATAAACTTCCCTGCAGGGGTGCACCACATACCCCAACACGCTCAATCCCATTTGGCCAGACACACTTTTCTAGGTCATGCCCGGCCTAGGAAGATCAACACGTCGCAGCCCTACCTAGGCACAACAGAGAGGTCAGCACGCCGGTCTAAATCCTATGGCGCAGGGGTCTGGGCCCATCGCCCTTTGCACACCTGCACGTTGCGTACGCGGCCGGAAGCAGACCTAGCCTAGTGGCTTTCCAGTCCAATCCGGCGCGCGCCACTCAGTCGCTAACGTCACGAAAGCTTCGGTTGATACCACGACGCCGGGATACCCATAACTACTCCCGCGTAGATGGTTAGTGCGTATAGACCAAATGGCCAGACTCAGATCAAATACCCAGATCTCGTTAAGCGTGTTAAGTATCCGCGAATGCCGACCAGGGCCAGGCCCACCTCTCTCCTAGGTGGTCTGAACCTGCCCTTTTGCTTCGCCACAAAGTAACAGTCGGGGGCCATCGGGAACCCAGGCCCACCTCTACCGGGATGGAGCCACCTGCCCCTTCAGCCCCCAACTCCGAATAGTAACATAAGTAATGTAACTGTGTAAAGTATATAGTATATGCCCGTGGTCACCTCCCGAAGTGATCACGGCCCAGTAGTATAGCATGGCAGACGGACAAGAGTGTAGGGCCACTGATGGAACACTAGCATCCTATACTAAGCAGTAGGATAGCAGGTAATGGTAACAACAGTAGTAGCAAGGTCAGGCTATGCATCAGGATAGGAATAACGGAAAGCAGTAACATGCTACACTACTCTAATGCAAGCAGTATAGAGAAGAGTAGGCGATATCTGGTGATCAAGGGGGGGCTTGCCTGGTTGCTCTGGCAAGAGAGAGGGGTCGTCAACTCCGTAGTCGTACTAGGTAGCAGCGGCGTCGGTCTCGGTGTCTATCAAGAGAAGAGCGGGGAGAAACAATAAATATTTAAGCAAGCATATGCATAGTGATGCATGACATGACAAGTAACGGCGTTAGAGGTGCCCTAACGCGGTAGTAGGTGATACCGGTGAAGGGGGATGACATCCGGGAAAGTATCCCCGGTGTTTTGCGTTTTCGGGCAGAGGACCGGAGGGGGAAAGTTGCGAGTTCGATAGGTTAGGGAGGTGTGGCGGACGAACGGGTTGCGTATCCAGAATCGTCTCGTCGTTCTGAGCAACTTTCATGTTGAAAATATTTTAATCCGAGTTACGGATTAAAAGATATGATTTTCTAAAGATTTTATTAATTTCTGGAATTTAATTAATTATTTAAATTAATTCGAAAAACAGATAAATGACATCAGCATGATGTCATGCTGACATCAGCAGTCAACAGGGTTGACTTGGTCAACCTGACCAGTGGGTCCAGTGAAACCCACCTGTCATACACTGATTTAATTAACTAACAATTAATTAGGTTAATTAGTGATTAGGTTAATCTAATTATAATTAATTAACTTAATTAATTCCTTAATTAACTTAATTAATTAATTAATTATTATATATATTTTTTAATTCTTTTCTTCTTCTTTTTTTTAATTAAAACGTTCTGGCGTGGGGCCCCCTGTCATAGGCACAGGGGCCTTAGCGGGTTCGGGCGCTGGGGCGCTGCGGGGCGCCCGAACTGGGCGTTCGCCCTGGTACTCGCCCAGGCAGGTCGCGGGGGCGGAACTAGCGAGGCGCGGCAGGGCGCCGGCGACGTAGGGAGGCAGGGCGACGGGCGCGACTAGCTGCGCTCGGAGGCGGTAGCAGTAGGAGGCGGCAGTGGTAGCGAGCAGGGACGGGGCTCAGGCGCGCGTGCGGGCGCAGCCACACATGGTGGCGGGCAAACATGGCGAGGCCGCGCACGGGCACGGGGCCACGCGTCCAGGGCAGAGCAGGGTCGGAGCGCGGACGGCGACCTACGGTGGGAGGCGGAGGGGGATTGGGCAAAGGGTTCACAAGGGAGGTCGCGTGCGAGCTCGAGGGGGGGCGTGGAGGCGTCGGAGCAGCAAGTCGACGCGGTCGTCATGTTGTTGGCCGACGCTGAGGAGCAACGACGATCCGATGATGGGGGGGCACCGTGGCCTTGCGCTGGTGGGGTTGATGATGACCACGGGGCACGGTGAGGTCCGAAGGCACCCGTGGTGGAGAGGTAGGGCGGGACGGTGGCGTCGGCGTCGGCGAGCGGGGGCTTCAGGGAGGAGGCACCGTCATCGGGGCCGTAGGGTGGCGCGGGGTGGGGGCGCCGAGCGCTGGGCGCCAGTCGGGAGGAGGTGAGGATGGGGCAACGCTGGTGTGGCGGTGGAGCGCCGGTGTGAGGCGGGGCGGTTCGGCAATGGTGTTGGGGGCGAGCGTAGCTGGGAGAGAGACGAGAGAGAGTGGGGGGGTCGTGCGTGGGGCTCTCCTGGCGGCGCTGGAGGGAGAGGGTGGGGATCGAGCGATGTGGGGGGGAGTGGAGAGTGGGATCGGGCTAGGGTTTCACTCGGGTTGGTTATAGGCCAGGGGGTGGGCCGGCCTGGGGTTTGGCCTAGCTAGCAGCTGGGCCAAGAGGCCCAGTCGGGGGGGGGGGTTGTTTTATTTTATTTATTTATTTTTGTTTTACCTTTTGTTCATTTCTCTTTTAGTGTTTAATGTATTTTAGCTTAATTAAAGGATAAAATAAACTTCTAAATTAGTATTATCTTTTAACCCACGGCCACAAAAAGTTTGACCCCTAATTAAAATGTTTTAATATTTTATAATTTAGAAAAGGCTTTTAATTAATGTTTTAGTTACTGTTTTAATTATCATGGTGCATTTAATTATTTTATTTTTCTGTAGTTTCTCTACCAATATTACCTATGATTTAATTGCCACATTTAGAACATTTTAGTTTTAACATTTAAAAACTTTTATTGTTTGACTTCATTTTAAATTTGAATTTGAACGGGTTTCGAACTGACGCGAGTTTATCAACAGTAACCGAGGTGACGTGGCTTCATTAGCGGAGGTTCACTGTAGCTTAATTATCCGGGCGTCACAACCTTCTATCACATATCCGAAGGCAAGCTATTCGTTGCTGGGAATGGATCCTTTCTAGAGAAGGAGTTTCTCTCGAAAGAAGTGAGTGGGAGGAAAGTAGAACTTGATGAGGTAACTGTACCTGCTCTATAATTGGAAAGTAGTTCATCACAGAAATCTGTTCTTGTGACTACTACACCAATTAGTGAGGAAGCTAATGATGATGATCATGTAACTTCGGATCAAGTTACTACCGAATCTCGTAGGTAAACTAGAGTGAGATCCGCACCAGAGTGGTACGGTAATCCTGTTCTGGAAGTCATGTTACTAGACCATGACGAACTTGCGAACTATGAGGAAGCGATGATGAGCCCAGATTCCGCAAAATGGTTTGAGGCCATGAAATCTGAGATATGATCCATGTATGAGAACAAAGTATGGACTTTGATGGATTTGCCCGATGATCGGCAAGCCATAGAAAATAAATGGATCTTCAAGAGGAAGACGGACGTTGATAGTAGTGTTACTATCTACAAAGCTAGAATTGTCGCAAAAGGTTTTCGACAAGTTCAAGGTGTTGACTACGATGAGAGTTTCTCTCTCGTATCTATGCTTAAGTCTGTCCGAATCATGTTAGCAATTGCCGCATTTTATGAAATCTGGCAAATGGATAAACAAAATTGCATTCCTTAATGGATTTATTAAGAGTTGTATGTGATGCAACAAGATGGTTTTGTCAATCCTAAAGGTGCTAACAAAATATGCAAGCTCCAGCGATCCATTTATGGACTGGTGCAAGCATCTCAGAGTTGGAATATACGCTTTGATAACTTGATCGAAGCATATAGTATTATACAGACTTGCGGTGAAGCCTGTATTTACAAGAAAGTGAGTGGGAGCACTACAACATTTCTGATAAGTATATGTGAAAGACATATTGTTGATCGGAGATAATGTAGAATCATTCTGCAAAGCATAAAGGAATATTTGAAAGGAGTTTTTCAAAGAAATACCTCGGTGAAGCTGCTTACATATTGAGCATCAAGATCTATAGAGATAGATCAAGACGCTTGATAAGTTTTTTCAATAAGTACATACCTTGACAAGATTTTGAAGTAGTTCAAAATGGAACAGTCAAAGAAGGAGTTCTTGCTTGTGTTGCAAGGTGTGAAGTTGAGTAAGACTCAAAACCCGACCACGGCAGAAGATAGAGAGAGAATGAAAGTCATTCCCTATGCCTCAGCCATAGGTTCTATAAAGTATGCCATGCTGTGTACCAGATCTATTGTATACCCTACACTGATTTTGGCAAGGGAAGTACAATAGTGATCTAGGAGTAGATCACTGGACAGCGGTCAGAATTATCCTTAGTGAAATAAGGATATGTTTCTCGATTATGGACGTGACAAAAAGGTTCATCGTAAAAGGTTACGTCGATGCAAGTTTTGACACTGATCTGGATGACTCTAAGTCTCGATCTAGATACATATTGAAAGTGGGAGCAATTAGCTAGAGTAGCTCCGTGCAGAGCATTGTAGACATAGAAAATTGCAAAATACATAACGGATCTGAATGTGAAAGACCGTTGACTAAGATTCTCTCACAAGCAAAACATGATCACACCTTAGTACTCTTTGGGTGTTAATCACATAGCGATGTGAACTAGATTACCGAATCTAGTAAACCCTTTGGGTGTTGGTCACATGACGATGTGAACTATGGGTGTTAATCACATGATAATGTGAACTATCGATGTTAATCACATGGTGATGTGATCTAGATTATTGACTCTAGTGCAAGTGGGAGACTGAAGGAAATATGCCCTAGAGGCAATAATAAAGTTATTATTTATTTCCTTATTTCATGATAAATGTTTATTATTCATGCTAGAATTGTATTAACCGGAAACATAATACATGTGTGAATACATAGACAAACAGAGTGTCACTAGTATGTCTCTACTAGACTAGCTCGTTAATCAAAGATGGTTATGTTTCCTAACCATGAACAAAGAGTTGTTATTTGATTAACGAGGTCACATCATTAGTTGAATGATCTGATTGACATGACCCATTCCATTAGCTTAGCACCCGATCGTTTAGTATGTTGCTATTGCTTTCTTCATGACTTATACATGTTCCTATGACTATGAGATTATGCAACTCCCGTTTACCGGAGGAACACTTTGGGTGCTACCAAACATCACAACGTAACTGGGTGATTATAAAGGAGCATTACAGGTGTCTCCAAAGGTACATGTTGGGTTGGCGTATTTCGAGATTAGGATTTGTCACTCCGATTGTCGGAGAGGTATCTCTGGGCCCTCTCGGTAATGCACATTACATAAGCCTTGCAAGCATTGTAACTAAGATGTTAGTTGTGAGATGATGTATTATGGAACGAGTAAAGAGACTTGCCGGTAACGAGATTGAACTAGGTATTGGATACCGACGATCGAATCTCGGGCGAGTAACATACCGATGACAAAGGGAACAACGTATGTTGTTATGCGGTCTGACCGATAAAGATCTTCGTAGAATATGTAGGAGCCAATATGGGCATCCAGGTCCCGCTATTGGTTATTGACCGGAGACGTGTCTCGGTCATGTCTACATTGTTCTCGAACCGTAGGGTCCGCACGCTTAAGGTTTCGATGATAGTTATATTATGAGTTTATGAGTTTTGATGTACCGAAGGAGTTCGGAGTCCCGGATGAGATCGGGGACATGACGAGGAGTCTCGAAATGGTCGAGACGTAAAGATCGATATATTGGACGACTATATTCGGACATCGGAAAGGTTCCGAGTGATTCGGGTATTTTTCGTAGTACCGGGTAGTTACGGGAGAAGTAATGGGCCTTGATGGGCTTTAGTGGGAAGAGGAAAAAGGCTGCTGCGCCCCCCCCCCCCCCCTCCCCTCTAGTCCGAATTGGACTAGGGAAAAGGGGGCCGGACACCTTTCCTACTCCTCCACTTCCTTCTCCCTTCCTCCCCTCTTGGTGGACTCCTACTAGGACTTGGAGTCCTAGTAGGACTCCACCCCTGGCGCGCCTCTCCTATCGCCGGCCTCCTCCCCCTTGCTCCTTTATATACGGGGGCAGGGGCACCTCAAGGCACACAAGTTGATCCTTGAGATCATTCCTTAGCCGTGTGCGGTGCCCCCTGCCACCATATTCCACCTCGATCATATTGTAGCGGTGCTTAGGCGAAGCCCTGTGAGGGTAGAACATCAAGATCGTCAGCACGCCGTCGTGCTGACGGAACTCCTCCCCGACGCTTTGCTGGATCGGAGCCCGGGGATCGTCATCGAGCTGTACGTGTGCTAAGAACTCGGAGGTTCCGGAGTAACGGTGCTTGGATCGGTCGGATCGGGAAGACGTACGACTACTTCATCTACGTTGTGTTAACGCTTCCGTTGCGATCTAACAGGGTACGTAGATCAGACTCTCCCCCTCGTTGCTATACATCACCATGATCTTGCGTGTGCATAGGAAAATTTTTGAAATTACTACGTTCCCCAACAGTGGCATCCGAGCCTAGGTTTTATGGTTTGATGTTATATGCACGAGTAGAACACAAGTGAGTTGTGGGCGATATAAGTCATACTGCCTACCAGCATGTCATACTTTGGTTCAGCGGTATTGTTGGATGAAGCGGACCGGACCGACATTACGCGTACGCTTACGCGAGACCGGTTCTCCCGACGTGCTTTGCACATAGGTGGCTTGCGGGTGACAGTTTCTCCAACTTTAGTTGAACCGAGTGTGGCTACGCCCGGTCCTTGCGAAGGTTAAAACGGAGTCTATTTGACAAACTATCGTTGTGGTTTTGATGCGTAGGTGAGATTGGTTCTTGCTTAAGCCCGTAGCAGCCACGTAAAACTTGCAACAACAAAGTAGAGGACGTCTAACTTGTTTTTGCAGGGCATGTTGTGATGTGATATGGTCAAAACGTGATGAGATATAAGTTGTTGCATGAGATGATCATGTTTTTTTGAAGTTATCGGCAACTGGCAAAAGCCTTATGGTTGTCTCTTTATTGCATAAGATGCAAGCGCCAAATAATTGCTTTACTTTATCGCTATGCGATAGCAATAGTTGCAAGAGCAATAGTTGGCGAGACGACCATGTGACGACATATTGATATAGATCAAGATGATGGAGATCATGGTGTCATGCCGGTGACGATGGAAATCATGACGATGCATTGGAGATGGAGATCAAAGGCACAAGATGATGATGGCCATATCATGTCACATATTTTGATTGCATATGATGTTTATCTTTTATACATCTTATTTTTTCTTAGTTTGACGGTAGCATTTTAAGATGATCTCTCACTAATTATCAAGAAGTGTTCTCCCTGAGTATGCACCGTTGCGAAAGTTCTTCGTGCTGAGACACCACGTGATGATCATGTGTGATAGGCTCTACGTTCAAATACAACGGGTGCAAAACAGTTGCACACGCGGAATACTTAGGTTATACTTGACGAGCCAAGCATATACAGATATGGTCTCGGAACATGGAGACCGAAAGGTCGAGCATGAATCATATAGTAGATATGATCAACATAGTGATGTTCACCAATGAAACTGCTCCATCTCACGTGATGATCGGACATGGTTTAGTTGATTTGGATCACGTGATCACTTAGAGGATTAGAGGGATGTCTATCTAAGTGGGAGTTCTTAAGTAATATGATTAAATTGAACTTAAATTTATCATGAACTTAGTCCTGGTAGTATTTTGCAAATTATGTTGTAGATCAATAGCTCGCGTTGTTGCTTCCCTGTGTTTATTTTGATATGTTCCTAGAGAAAATTGTGTTGAAAGATGTTAGTAGCAATGATGTGGATTGGATCTTTTTCTTCATCTTGTTGTAGAATGGGTGGATCACGCTGCCTGCAACATCAGCCAAAGAGTGGAACCTCTTTCTTTCCTTGAATGGAACACTCCATTTGCGCTGGATGTCGATGTACTTGTCGGGGTTGATCTCCAAACCAGATCTCTGCAACATCTCTTTGTCACCTTCAATACTGAAGCCGGCAAAGGTGTAGAACCTGTCCTCCTTCAGGAACAGGTGCAGGCTGGGCCTGCAAGGGGGATGACAGATTGAAGGTGGATCCATCAAGTACATGCTTATATAGTATAATTCATGGACAAATTTTTTTCAAAAACTACTATACAGAGTTCATAAATTAAATACAAGCACAACATGTTATTTTTCTTTTTGTATTTACACTTGAGTCAATGACATATCTGCTTCTTAGCCACATTACCACATCAATTCAAGAAACTGTACTATAGCATCAAGAACAAAAACTACACTAGAACATCAAGTTCAGAAAATAATGTCGTACATCAAATTCATAAATTAATCTAGTGCATCAAATTCGTAAACTGATCTGGTGAGTCAGGTTCAAAATCTATTCTGCTGCATCTACTTCAAAAACTTCACTAGTACATCAAGTCCATAAACCAATTTAATCAAATTTCAGGGTGCATAGCTAATTAAACAGAAGCATGAAGAGGTTGGATTTGTAGGATGGTTCACCATTTTGTTGCCGCGCTAATGTGGTATACCAGACAGAGTTCCTCCATGCATAACTGCAGAACCGCTACCCTCTGCGGAGGTTCGTCTTCCCTGATGTACTCGACATCAACGCCGATGTGCTGAGGGTACAAGCCGCAGACCCTCTTCATGATCCTGCTGATCATCTTGCCGGCTTCGTTTGGATTGCTGGTGCATACGACATCCGGCTTCTCCTTGGTGTGGATGACAACCTCCTTGAGGTACCTTTTGTAGTCGTGCTTCTGACCAGGGACCTGAATGTCGTCGACCTCGCTGCTCTGGTTGGACGTCTCACCACGGGGACGCTTGGCAGATGGTTCATCTGCCATTACCCTCCTCCAACGATGGCGGGCTTGAGACAGAGATTCTGGGGAGTTGCTAGTTTAGATGGAGCGGAAATGGTGTTTCCGAAATTGAGTAGCTATGGAAGTGCGGTTGCCTTTTTGTGGCAAGGTTTAGGTCGTGGAGGAGGCGGTTGGATGCGGCCTCGTCGTGGTAGTGGGGCGGTAGACATGCGCTCGCTGTTGCAGTACGTCAGGGCAACCGCCGAGTGGCAGTGCTCGCGGTTGCCAGGAAAAAGCAACCATCAAAGCGTCCGCTTAAGCACATACAAATGTTTTTGCATATGCCATTTAAGCACATACTGCACTGGCACGCGTAGATAGTGTGCACTCCGTTTAGCTACTATGTTGAACAGCATGCACCTTTCCCGACGCATGCCACTGCTACCACACGACCAATGCTGTAGAGACTTCACACATGTGGACCCACAACTGATACTCTCCAAGTAGGTATTCGCACCCATGCCTCTACTACCACACTTCCCGACCCATGACTCTCACGTGCCTGTGGTGACACACGCTCGTAACTCTAAAGACTTCACAACCGTGACTCTCTGAGTGAGTCTTTGGATGCATGCCCCTGCCACCACACATTTGTGCATCCACAAAGTTGATACTAGTGCCTCTAGAATTCCAACGTCGGTGTCTGTAGAGCCTGGTGTTCCGTGCCTCACACGTCTATTAAGATGCTATAGCGAACAAAAAAACACAGCCAGGCGGCATGAATCTTGATGCTAAAATCGGACCGTCGAAGACTACAGATGGTTCCACCATTTCCATCTGTCCCACCCCCACTACTCTCATGCTTCCTCTCTTCCACAGTAAATCTCGAAACATTCCGCACTCACACACGGTCTCCTCCTCCCTTCTGCACACGAGCCCAAATTAGAAGTAGAGTTCCCCTCACAAAACAACCGCCACTGTGATTCGCCGACCGCCCTCCACTTCAAGATACACACCGTCAAACGGTGCGCCCAACAACACAAAGTACCCACCCGGCGGTGACGAAGCGAGGGCTTCAACACCGGCGATGGAGATCACAAAAAAAAGAGGAACAGATAGAATAGAACAATGGAGTCGAGAAGCCGAACACAAGAAATCAAAGGTAAATACGAATCTATCCCATTGCATTCCTCGATGTAGATCGTAGTGATTTCTCCATTTCTAGGGACAGCAACCCTAGCCACCGCAACAGCCGAGTTTTGCACTAGCCAAAATCAACTTGTCTAACAAATTGAAGTACCGTGCACACGAGATTTAATAGAAATGCTACTGCTCCCTGCTACTGAGTTTTCGCCACATGATATGTGCTTAAACGTACTATACCTGCCATATCACTAACTAGAATACCTCAAATGATTCAAACACTGCGAGCATACTGAGAGCTCAAACCTGGTAATTACACCAGATTTTCTCTGTCCCTTGTCCCTTGATTGTAAATGTTTTCAAGTTAAGTGCCTCATGTCCGTCACTGCAGTGGCTTTACTTCAGTGCCTCCGGTACCTGCATCCGAGCCTCCTGTGCGTTCAATGTCGTGCCTACTGTGCCTACATCCACGTGCCTCACGTGACAGTTGACGTGACTCTTACGGGGCCCGTCGTGCCACACCCACATGACTTCACAACCGTGGTTCTCTAACCGAGTAGTCGGACCCATGACTCTGCAACCACATTTTTGTGAATCCAGAGCATGCACGTACATGCCTATGGTACCTTCACTTTTGTGCCTTCCGTGCCTGCACCCACGTGCCTAACATGACATGCGTCGAGACTCTTATACGGTCCCGATGCCACGCTCGCGTGGCTCCTGAGACTTCACAATCGTGCCTCTTTAACCGAGAATTCTGACATATGCCTCTGCCACCACACTCTTGTGCATCCACAGGGTTGATACCTCGTACCTCGAGAAGCCGCAAGTTCATGCCTGTGTTGCCTTTAATGTCGTGCCTCTTGTGCCTGCATCCACGTGCCTCACGTGACACTTGCCGTGACTCTTACGTGCCCCGTAGTGCCATACCCAGGTGACTTCACAACCGTTGTTCTCTAACCAAATAGTCGGACCCATGCCTCTACCGCCACACTTTTGTGCATCCAGAGCGTGCACGTATGTGCCTGTGGTGCCTTCACTTCTGTGCCTTCCGTACATGCACCCACATGCCTAACGTGACATGCGTCATGACTCTTACATGGTCCCATTGCCACTCGCACGTGGCTCGTGAGACTTCACAACCGTGCCTCTGTAATCGAGAATTCTGACACATGCCTCTGCCACCACACTCTTCTGCATCCACAGGGTTGATATCCCGTGCCTCGAGAAGCCGCAAGTCTGTGCCTGCGTTTCCTTGAATGTCATGCCTCTTGTGCCTGCATCCACGTGCCTCACGTGACACTTTCCGCGACTCTTACGTGCCCCGTAGTGCCACACCCACGTGACTTCACAACCGTGGTTCTCGGACCGAGTAGTCGGTCCCATGCCTCTGCCGCCACATTTTTGTGCATCCAGAGGGTGCACACCCGTGACTTGACAAAACACACGTACGTGCATGTGGTGGCTTCACTTTTGTGCTTTCAGTGCCTGCACCCACGTGCCTAACGTGACATGCGCCGTGACTCTTACATGGTCCCACTGCCACTCCCGCCTCGCTCCTGAGACTTCACAACAGTGCCTCTTTAACCGAGCATTCTAACACATGCCTCTGCCACCACACTCTTGTACATCCACAGGGTTTACACCCATGCCTCGAGAAGCCGCAAGTCCGTGCATGTGTTGGCTTCATTTCCGTGCCTCCAATGCCTACATCCACGTGCCTCATGTGACACTTGCATGTCTCGTGGTTCTCTAACTGACTGTTACAAGCTCCACTTTCGTGCCTCCTATGCCTGCATCTATGTGCATGTAGAACCTGCACTTCTGTGCCTCGTGTGCCTGCATCCACATGCCTGTAGAGAGGCTCCACTTCAGCATTACCAGTCTCAACACTAAAAAGAATAATACTATAGCAAAAAAAACCCAAGCCAAGGAGAACGAATCTTGATGCTCAAATGGACGGTTGATGATTAAAGATGGTTCGATGGTTTCCATCTCTCCCTCCCTCTTCTACTATCTTGCTTCCCCTTTCGCAAAGTAAATCTCGAAACCTTCGTCACTCCCGCACGCTCTCCTCCTTCCTTCTGCACACAAACACAAATTCGAAATCGAGTTCGCGTCACCGGACAAACGCCACCGCGTTCGCCAACCGCCCTCCAATCCGACATACAGACAACCAAACACTGCCTGCGACAACACCAATAACCCCGCCGGCTGCGGTGACCGACGGCGAGGACTTCAACAGCGGCAGCGGAAATCACAACAAAAAAAGAGCAAAGACACAATAAGCGGATGGAAGAGAAGAACGCCACACAAGTAATTGAAGGTAAATATCATTCTATCCCATTCCATTCAACCGGGTAGATCATAGCGATTTTTCCACTTCCAGGGACAGCAACCCTAGCCAGCGCTACCAAGGAGTTTTCCAATACCCTAAATCACTTTGTCTAACAAATTGAACTAGCGTAGAGATGATTTAATATAAATGCTACTACTCTCTGCCCTAGAATTTTCGCCAGGCGATAAGTGCTCAAAGTTACTATACCTGCAACATCACTAACTAGAATACGTCAGTAGATCCATACCCCACAAGCATCCTGAGAGGCCAAACCTGATAACCACACAAGATTTTCTACATCCCTTGTCCATTGACTGTAACCGTTTTTCAAATTAAGTGCCTCTGGTGTGAAAAAACGTGAAGAAAGAATAGGTGTACCCTATGCTTCTAGGGTGAAACAACCCATGCCTCTCTATCCATACAAATTTGTTTTCAGACCACGCAGTTTTTTTTCTGTGACACTCAACTCTGCTTCGAACACCTGGCCATTTTTTATGCAGCAATAAGAAACCCTCCCGAAGAAGCTAACACCTAGCAAAGTACTGACGAAGACCCTGCTGGAGAGCATGCAATACAGCAAGCTCCTGTCAAAGGTTTGAGCAAAGTGTCGACTGTCGATCTACCAAAAACTATATAGATACATTAATAACTTAACTGCTCTCCTTGACAACAATAACTTAATTATGTCTACAAATAAAACTACCTGCCACTTTATATATATTTCTTTATAGAAAACTTTAAAAATGTTCACACACTATCTTATTTTTAATTCAAAAACGGTTTATCTTACCCAATAAATCTTCAATTCTACTTGATGATATTCCTCCCATTATGAAATATCACCTGGAGTGTGTGTTTTTGTCTCAGAAAATGATTCACCCTAACTTCACTTCCCCAGCTGCAGTTATAACCATAATTAATATATTTTTTTCCATCCCCTGATTAGCTCAATCGGTAACAGTAGTAATAACCTTTTTTAACCCAAAAAAAGAAACTAAAAATCCCCTTTGGGAGTTTCACATTCCTTATGCATAATCGTGGAAGATATATTTTTTAAATCTATATCAATTTTTTTGGACAAAACTATATCCTTTTTTGTTACCTGGTCATTATGCAGGACATGAAGACGATGATATTGAAATCACAGAAACACACAGCATGTCTCCTCATTCGTCAGAAAAGGACACAAAACAAAACATGAAGAACAAAGCACCTCCAGTAGAAATGGTAACTTACACTAGGATCAACAGGAGTAACCATCTAGCAACAAGCAAAAAAAGAGAAAATCATATACCAGCACTATTTTTATTGCTGGAGCAAAAAGGCAAAAGCAAAAGGACAATGCTGAAAAAATTCTCAACACTAATACCTTGCAGCATCAGCTATTACCTCTAATGGTACTCCCGCCAACAGCACCAACTGTCGGTGTCAAAACCGGCGGATCTTGGGTAGGGGGTCCCGAACTGTGCGTCTAAGGTCGATGGTAACAGGAGACAGGGGACATGATGTTTACCCAGGTTCGGGCCCTCTCTATGGAGGTAATACCCTACTTCCTGCTTGATTGATCTTCATGAATATGAGTATTACAAGAGTTGATCTACCACGAGATCATAATGGCTAAACCCTAGAAGTCTAGCCTGTATGACTATGGTAATGAGTATCTCTTTCCGGACTAAGTCCTCCGGTTTATATAGACACCAGGAGGATCTAGGGTTACACAAGGTCGGTTACAAAGAAAGGAATCTACATATCCGGTCGCCAAGCTTGCCTTTGGAGAGTCCCATCCAGACATGGGTGCAGTCTTCGGTCTTCGTATCTTCACAGCCCATCAGTCCGGCCCATGGCTAACAGGCCAGACGCCCGAGGACCCCTTAGTCTAGGACTCCCTCAGTAGCCCCCGAACCAGGATTCAATGACGAGGTCTTCGGCGCGCAGATTGTCTTCGGCATTGCAAGGTGGGTTCCTCCTCTGACGACTTCCAAGTAATGTATTCGACTCATGATTCAATGTCGTACCCCTCGGCTTCTGTGCATCTATGACTGCAGCTTCCACGTGTCGGGCGAATGCGGACGGTCAGGGTATTTTTTGCAAATAACACCCTGGCCATGCAAGGAAGAGCGTCTATTTAAAGGGATTGGATCTCAGACCCATTTGGCACCATGCGGAGAAAATCCTCAGAGATTGCTAGGAAAGACCATTCCAACATGGCTAGCATCCCCCGCTCCTCTTCCCGTTCCGGCCCAGAGAAAGGCGAGTGGGAGAGGTGTTCCGTATCACATGGACAGCTGGAGAAACTGCAAACGCAGGGGTTTCTCCCACCTGTAGATCCGGTCCCTGTTCAAGCAGGGTTGGCTTCCTTCAATGGCAATACCCAGGCGGAGGATTTTCCCAATCCATCCACGGGGGAACGAGTGTTCTTCATCCCCTATCTGCTGAGGGGCGTGGGATTTCCAATTCACCCATTCCTCCGAGGGCTTCTGGAGTATTATGGCCTCCAGCTGCACAATTTTACCCCAGCCTCCATTCTGCACATTGCGGGTTATGTCGCTTTATGCAAACTATTCCTGGGTTGTGAGACCCATTTTGATCTGTGGAGAAAGTTGTTTTGCCTTGTCCTGCGCAACCACGAGGGATCAATATTCAAAGTGGGCGGGGCCGAAATATGGCGTATTGCTGAGACCGGATACCTATCCGGCACACAAAGGAAAGCTTCCGAAGAGTGGACCTCCGAGTGGTTCTACATTGATGATGTCGTACTTCCAGATCCAATCCGAAGAGGTCTCCCCGAGTTTGTGAGTGTTCCTCTGAAGAAGCGCCACAGCTGGCGCCCTCGGAGCCTCGAGGAGGAAGATAGTGCAGAAGTTCGCCAACTCCTAAGCAAGATCAGGACGCTTGCCCAGTCCGGGTATACGATAGTCGAAGTAATGGCGACCTCCATAGTACGGGGAGTTCAGCCACTCCAATACAGAGGACTTCCCATGTGGAATTACAATTGGGAAGATGACGCCTCCCGTTGCGGCAGGAAAGGTCCAGACACCCCTGCCGCCCTAGCCAAAATATTGGCCGAACTGTTCAAGGGTAAGGAAGAGGAGTTCCTGCACATCACGCATAGAGAAGGATATTCCATGTGCAATCCTCCTAGCTGGATGAGCCCCCAACTTTTTTGCTCCACTCATTCCCCTCCCTGAGCTTTGTTCACTGAAATATTAACCCGTCCATTTATAACAGCACTGGCGAAAGACTTCCGAGGGGCTTTACAGCCCCGCCCCACAGCCCGAGGGCCACAATCGGGACCTTGACGCTGGATTCGAAAAGGATCCGTATATATTTGTGGTGCTGGAGAATGGGACATTTTACCAAACGAGCTATGACGGCACAGAGGTGGCCATCGTCGCCGACTATCCCAGTCTTCTCCCCGCTTCTCATGTAAGTAATTAGGAGACACTTTGTCTGAGAGGGTTTCCGCATTCTTTCTTGCTCACCGCGGCATCTTGTGCTCAGAAGGGGAGGCGTTCGGCGCGTCGGGCCGCCAAAGGGGTGTCTCCGGAGAGAGGGGCTCCCGCGCCTGGCAGGCCTTCTAAGAGGAAGGCAAACAGAGACACGATCGGGCCTTCCTTGAAGAGGTATGGGTTTGCAACTATGCTCTTTTTAGCAGTCGTGTCCGACCATGACTCATATGTTCATTTTGTATCAAAAAAAGGTTCGACAGACTATGTCCGGGGACCTGGCCAGTCGTGCTTCTAATAACCAAGATTCGGTCCCGACCGAAGAGAAGGGGCCCGATATGGGAGTGGCGTCGGACTGTCCTACTGCCGAGGGTTCGGAAAATATGTCCGTCACCAATTCGGAGGTGGAGAGTGCCATGGATCACCGGTGCCGGAAGGCCATTTTACGAAACCCTCGCTTCTCAAAAGAGGAGTTCGGTGCCTTCAGCTCGGCTGATGCATACATCTAAGCTGCTCGAGATGGGCTTAACAGAGCCACCAAGCAACATTTGAAAGATGTGCAGGTAAGTTTACCTTACCTGAATTTGATAACCATGAGCCAGTAGCCCTCGAGACTTGAAGCAGTTGGGACAAATGTTTTAAGGATCGTTGTGTAACCAGGTTCTTATGGAGAAGAATGACTTTCTAGCTCAAGAGCTGGAGCAGTGCCAGACACAGCTAACTGCTACTACCACCGAACTGGAGAAGTTCAAGAAGGCGTCCTCTGGTAATATTTCCCTCTATCGAGAAACAAAAATGATACGGCAGCTATATTAAAACTGATGTTTGTCTCATAACAGGGTCATTGGGCCAACTGGAAGAGGAACTGAAGGCCGCGCAGACGAGCGAAAACGAGGCGAAGAGACAACATGCCGCGGGCGAGCGCGTCCTGACCAAAGTCAGGGAGGAGAAAAACAAACTCCAAGATTCAAACACCAAACTAGGCGAAGAACTGAAAGATGTACGAGCCCAGCTAGCCAACTCCGTGAAGGAGAACAAAAAACTGCAAGGCGGCATATTTAGTATGTGGCCGTATTTACCTTTTAACAGTTTGGAAGTAAAAGTAGCTGATATAGCTGTGATTGTAGGTATATTGACGGGCCACCCCGAAGAGGAGGTGTCCGGATCATCAAGTGATCTTCTGCAAGGGTTGTCGCAGTTGCACGAGCAAGCTCGGCAGGCAATGCGGAGTGTAGCCAAGGCCTTATGGCCATCCGACTCCCCTACAGGGAGTATGGAGAAGCTTGTAGAGATATTCAAGGGAGCGCGGCGGCGTGTCCGACTATGGAAGATATCGGCCTGTTAAGAGGGTGCGCGAGAGGCCCGGGCCATGGTAAAAACATGATATACCAAGCTGGATCCGAATCACATGGCCGGGTCGGACCGCTAGGGTCAAATGGGGAAGAAATTCCCGTTAGTTTACTATATGGCCAAGTAGAGGTGGCTGCTAGATACTCCCAACAGGATTGTAAATTAGACCGCCTGTTGGACGTCATAGAGGAGGAAGTTTTTGAGTCTTAAGTGACTATGTATTCTCCTTCTAGCTGGATTGTAAAACGATTGTCATGGCCGACCTTTTCGCTTTGATCTCTCGACCCGAAGGTGCGGAGTGTTTCCGAATACCTGAGCGGCAAAATAAACTGAAATAGGACGACCTGGAAAATTTTTTTATTGATCTACTGCAATTGGAATCAATATTTTATCACGTTCTCGTGAATTTAAACAATTGTTTTTGTGAACAGAAAGTTTCTGGAATTTTCAGCAAGATCAAATAATTACTATCCAAGAAGATCCTATAGGTTTAACTTGGCACAAACACTAATTAAAACATAAAAACAAATCTAACCAGAGGCTAGATCAAATATTTATTCCTAAACAGAAGCAAAAAGCAAAAAACTAAAATAAAATTGGGTAGCGTCCCAACAAGCGCTATCGTTTAATGCCCCTAGCTAGGCATAAAAGCAAGGATAGATCTAGGTATTGCCATCTTTGGTTTTAGGAAAGAAAAGAGCAAATTTATTATCTATGGCATTAATCTTTCTGTTTTGATAAAGCACATGGCTATTAATGGTAGAACAAAGATTAAGCACGTTACGGAAATTTGCATCTAAACTAGCCTTCATTTCTTTGATAGTTTCGTTTTGATAGGAAAGCAAAAGAGAGGTAGGTTCGATCTTCTCATTCATGGGGTGCCCGAATATAGTTTTCATTTTTTCATAAGTATCTATAGCATCCCCTTCAAGAAAACCTCCTTCAAAAATAGAATCTAAAACTTGTTTAAATGAAGAAGGTAAGCTAACATAAAAGCTCTTGAGGTATATCTCAATTTGATATTGTGGCACATAGCTAGCTCGAATCCTTAATAACCTGTCCCAAGCATCTTTTAAAGATTCATCAAGTAAATAGCAAAAAATTCTGGAGTCCTCTTTATCAAAATCATTCAAATTCTCATTGTGAACCCCGGTAGGTCTTTCCATAGCGTTATTATTTATGAGCTTAGCGAGGACAGAAGGACTATCCAAAGCACTAGAACTAGGGAGAGAACCCTTAGCTCTCTTTGACTCAGCCATGGCAAAGGGAAGGCAAATGGAGAAGAGAGGGCGAATAAAACAGCAAGGGTGAAGTGGTGGAGAGGAAAACAAGAGGCAAATGGAAAATAATGTAATGCGAGGGAGATGAGTTTGTGATGGGTACTTGGTATGTCTTGACTTGTGCGTAGACTCCCCGGCAACGGCGCCAGAAATCCTTCTTGCTACCTCTTGAGCACTGTGTTGGTTTTCCCTTGAAGAGGAAAGGGTGATGCAGTAAAGTAGCGTAAGTATTACCCTCAGTTTTTGAGAACCAAGGTATCAATCCAGTAGGAGACCACGCGCGAGTCCCACGCACCTACACAAACAAACAAGAACCTCGCAACCAACGCGATAAAGGGGTTGCCAATCCCTTCAGGTCACTTACGAGAGTGAGATCTGATAGATATGATAAGATAATATTTTTGGTATTTTTATGATAAAGATGCAAAGTAAAATAAACGGTAATAAAAATAGCTAACTGTTGAATGATTAATATGATAGAGAATAGACTCGGGGGCCATAGGTTTCACTAGTGGCTTCTCTCAAAAGCATAAGTATTACGGTGCGTAAATGAATTACTGTCAAGCAATTGATAGAATTGAGCATAGTTATGAGAATATCTAGGTATGATCATGTATATAGGCATCACATCCGTGACAAGTAGACCGAAACGATTCTGCATCTACTACTATTACTCCACACATCGACCGACTCCTACCTGCATCTAGAGTATTAAGTTCATGAAGAACAGAGTAACGCATTAAGAAAGATGACATGACGTAGAGGGATAAACTCATGCAATATGATATAAACCCCATCTTTTTATCCTCGATGGCAACAATACAATACGTGCCTTGTTGCCCCTACTGTCACTGGGAAAGGACACCGCAAGATTGAACCCAAAGCTAGGCACTTCTCCCATTGCAAGAAAGATCAATCTAGTAGGCCAAACCAAACTGATAATTTGAAGAGACTTGCAAAGATAACCAATCATACATAAAGAATTCAGAGGAGATTCGAATATTATTCATAGATAATCTTGATCATAAACCCACAATTCATCGGATCTTGACAAACACACTGCAAAAGAAGATTACATCGAATAGATCTCCAAGAAGATCGAGGAGAACTTTGTATTGAGATCCAAAGAGAGAGAAGAAGCCATCTAGCTAATAACTATGGACCCGAAGGTCTGAAGTAAACTACTCACACATCATCGGAGAGGCTATGGTGTTGATGTAGAAGCCCTCTGTGATCAATGCCCCCTCCGGCGGAGCGCCGTAAAAGGCCCCAAGATGGGATCTCACGGGTACAGAAGGTTGCGGTGGTGGAAATAGGGTTTTTGCTCTGTATATGATGTTTCCAGGGTATATGGGTATATATGGGAGGAAGAAGTACGTCGGTGGAGCAACGAGGGGCCCACGAGGGTGGAGGGCACACCCAGGGGGTAGGCGTGCCCCCTACCTCGTGCCTTCCTCGTTGATTGCTTTACGTAGACTCTAAGTCCTCTGGATCACATTTGTTCTAAAAATCACGTTCCCGAAGGTTTCATTCCGTTTGGACTCCGTTTGATATTCTTTTCCTTCGAAACACTGAAATAGAAAAAAAAACAGCAATTTGGGTTGGGCCTCCGGTTAATAGGTTAGTCCCAAAAATAATATAAAAGTGTATAATAAAGCTCATTAATCATCTAAAACAGAATATAATATAGCATGGAACAATCAAAAATTATAGATACGTTGGAGACGTATCAGGGTTCATAATGGAGCGAGTGCAAAAGACATCTTTAGTTTACCGACCGAATATTCCCTTAAGAACGCTAGCTTTCGGCTTCACCCAGTCTGAGGTACACATCCGGATGACCCGTCAGTAACAATCTTAAAGGTGCTCCCTTTATGCCCTAGCCGAACTAACTGGAACGTAGGGCATAAGCACAGGAGCCAGGCAACCCAGCTTGGCCAAAACTTAAGTCATATCGATGCATATAATGGCAAAGAAAAGGTACATATGGGAGAAAACGCATATGTAATGAGCTTTATGCTTAGAAAATAGAAATATCAAGCTTCTGTCCAAGAAGCCCCCAGGTATGATAGGCATACATAGTTGAAGATGTATGCATCGGAGGTGCATGGTATAACCGCACGAAAGCCTATAAGGCTAAAGAGAAAAAACGGAAAGAGAGAAAAATGATGAAAACTGTAAGAGGAAGGAAACGAACAAAGAGTTCGGCGCTAGGCATAGAATCTTCGGAGTCTGGCCGCGTTCCAGGGATTCGGCTCTAGTCGATTGTCTGACGCATCACGCAAGCGGTACGCTCCTCCGGTGAGAACTTCGTCGATGATGAAGGGACCCTCCCACTTGGGCTTGAGTTTGTCCTTTTTCTTCTCCAGCAGGCGTAGAACGAGTTCGCCAACGGTGTAAGTTTTGGCCCGCATATCTGCTTTGATACCTGCGAGCCTGCTGTTGATAAAATGCAGAATGGGCTTTTGCGACGTCGCGCTCCTCCTCCAGGGCATCTAAGCTGTCCTGCCGATCGAGCTCAGCCTCTCTCTCTCTTCGTACATGCGCACTCGAGGTGAGTCATGAATAATGTCACAGGGTACTACTGCCTCCGCGCCGTACACCATGAAAAAAGGTGTGTATCCGGTAGTGCGATTGGGCGTGGTCCGCAGCCCCCAGAGTATGGAGTCGAGCTCCTCAACCCATTGCTTGTCTGATTCCTTCATAGACCGCACTAGTCTAGGCTTGATGCTGCTCATAATGAGACCATTGGCTCTTTCAACTTGACTGTTTGTTTGTGGATGATAGACAGAGGCGTAATCGAGCTTGATGCCCAGATTAGCGCACTAGGTTTTTACTTCGTCGGCTGTGAAATTGGAGCCGTTATCAGTGATGTACTATGTGGAACACCATAACGGTGTACAACGCCAGATATGAATTCTATCACCGGCCCGGATTCGGCCGTTTAACTGGTTTAGCCTCTATCCACTTGGTGAATTTATCCACCATGACCAGCAGATATTTTTTCTTATAGCTTCCTCCTTTAAGGGGTCCAACCATGTCCAGTCCCCAGACCGCAAAAGGCCAAGTGAAGCGATTGTTTGTAGGGCGGTGGGAGGCAGGTGGCTTTGGTTGGCGAAGAGTTGGCATCCGACGCAACGTTGGACAAGGTCCTGTGCATCTGCTCGGGCCGTCGGCCAATATAATCCTGTACGGAAGGCCTTGCTAACAAGGGCTCGAGCTGCGGCGTGGTACCCGCCGAGACCAGCATGAATTTCGGCCAGGAGCTGTCGCCCCTCCTCCTCGGAGATACACCTTTGAAGGACTTCGGTAGCGCTTTTCTTGTAGAGCTCTCCGTCATGAACCTTGTAGGCCTTCAAACGCCTAATGATACGGCGGGCCTCATTCTGATCCTCGGGAAGTTCTTTCCTATTAAGGTAGGCCAAGAAAGGTTCGGTCCATGGGGCAATGACTGCCATAATGAGATGGGCCGACGGTGTTATTTCGGTGGCGGAGCCGCCAATGATGTATGTGTGTTCAGCCTCTGGGCCTGTGCTCGGATCCGGCCTAGTGTTGCTGCTTTCCCCCTGCCACACTACGGATGGCTTGAAAAGCCTTTCCAGCAATATATTAGGTGGGACGCTTGGCGCCAATACGAGCGAGGACGTCCGCCGCTTGATTACTTTCACGGGCCACACGATGGAACTCGAGCCCCTCGAACCGAGACGACATTTTTAGGACGGCATTATGATAAGCCGCCATCTTTGGGTCTTTGGCATCGAAATCTCCATTTATTTTAGATATTGCCAGGTTTGAGTCTCCGCACACTCCAGGCATTGTATGCCCATGGAGACAGCCATCCGGAGACCATGCAACAAGGCCTCGTATTCGGCTGTGTTGTTGGAGTCTATATATAGTATTTGGAGTATGTACTGAACACGTCTCCAGTAGGGGACGTTAAAACGACGCCCGCTCCGAGCCCTGCCAGCATTTTGGAGCCATCGAAATACATAACCCAATTGGAATATGTGTCGTACTCTTTAGGGAGTTCGGCCTCTGTCCATTCGGCGACGAAGTCAGCCAGTACTTGGGATTTAATAGCTCGATGTGGTTTATATGTGATATCAAATGGAAGGAGCTCAATGGCCCATTTGGCAATCCGGCCCATGGCATCGCGGTTGTTTATAATGTCATTGAGTGGTACTTCGGAAGCCACCATGATCGAACACTCCTGGAAGTAGTGACGGAGCTTTCGGGATGCCATGAAGACCGCATATGCTATTTTTTGATAATGGGGGTATCGGGATTTGCATGGTGTAAGGACAATGGATACGTAGTATACTGGCTTCTGAAGCGGGAATTTGTGTCCGTCCTGTTCTCGTTCCATGAAGAGAACGGCGCTCACCACCTGATGTATTGCCGATATGTATAATAACATCGGTTCACCAACGTTTGGTGCGGCCAGGATTGGGTTGCTCGCAAGAAGGGTTTTTTATTTCCTCCAGTCCGGCTGTTGCCGCGTCCGTCCACTCGAAGTGATTGGTTCGCCGTAGAAGGCGATAGAGTGGCAGTGCCTTTTCTCCCAATCTAGAGATAAAGCGGCTTAGAGCTGCCATGCAACCCGCGAGCTTTTGGACTTGTTTAAGGTCTGTTGGCATAGCCAATTGTGACATAGCTCGGATTTTGGCTGGATTTGCTTCAATTCCTCTATTGGAAACAATGAAGCCCAGCAGTTTTCCTGCGGGGACGCTGAAAATGCACTTTTCTAGATTGAGCTTAATGTCATACGCGCGGAGGTTATCAAATGTGAGACGTAAATCGTCTATTAGTGTTTCGACGTGCCTAGTTTTGATGACGACGTCATCCACATAAGCTTCAACTGTCTTGCCGATCTGTTTCTCCAGGCATGTTTGAATCATGCGCTGGTATGTGGTGTCGGCGTTCTTGAGCCTGAAGGGCATGGTGTTGAAATGCTGTTGTAGCTTGATCGGACTCCTTCATTTTGATTTCATGGTATCCAGAATATGCATCAAGGAAGCACAGTGAGTCGTGTCCAGCGGTAGCATCAATGATTTGATCAATGCGAGGGAGGGGGAAGGGATCCTTAGGGCAAGCCTTATTGAGGTCTTTCAAATCGACGCACAACCGCTAGGATTTGTCCTTCTTCGGTACCATCACCAGGTTTGCCAGCCAGTCCGGATGTTTTATTTCTCTGATGGATCCGTCCTCAATTAGCTTGGCCAACTCCTCCCCCATAGCTTGGCATTTGGGCTCGGAAAAGCGCAGTAGTGCTTGTTTGACTGGTATGTATCCCTTTAAGATATTAAGGCTATGTTCGGCCAGCTCACGTGGGATTCCAGGCATGTCGAAAGGGTGCCAGGCAAATATATCCCAGTTTTCGCGAAGGAAATCCCTTAGTGCGGTGTCGACCGTTGGGTCTAGTTGTGCTCCAATAGATGCTGTCTTCTTGGGGTCCGTTGGGTGGACCTGGAATTTGACTATTTCTTCTACCGGTTTAAAGGAGGTGGATTTGGGTCATTTGTCTAAGATCACATTGTCCCTATCCACCGTGGAGCACAGTGTGGTTAATTCTTCAGTCGCGAGGGCTTCAGATAATGCCTCAAGGGCCAGGGATGCGGTTTTGTTTTCAGCGCGGAGTGCTATGTCCGAATCACTAACAAGAGTGATTATACCGTTTGGTCTGGGCATTTTGAGCTTCATATACTCGTAATGAGGTATAGCTTGGAAGCGTGAAAAAGCATCCCGCCCCAACAGGGTGTGGTATCCGTTGCTGAAAGGAGCCACTTGGAAGGTGATTTCTTCAGATCGATAATTCTCCGGCATGCCGAATACCACGTCAAGTGTGATTTTTCCCACACACCGTGCCTCCCGACTGGGAATAATTCCTCAGAAGGTCGTGGTGCTTTGCTTGATGCGACTCCTGTCTATTTCCATTTTGTGGAGCGTATCCTCATAGATGAGGTTTAGTCCGCTGCCACCGTCCATGAGGACCTTGGTGAGTCGAAAGCCGTCCACGATGGGACTAAGGACTAAAGCGGATGGTGCTCGGACTGTCCTGTATTTTGGTTCATCACCGACATTAAAGGTTATAGCCGTGTCGTTAAAAGGGTTTACTGTGGTGATTTGACAGACTTCAGCGAGGCCGCGAAGTGCCCTTTTGTGCTTATTGTTTGAAGCGAATGTCTCAAAGACCGTCAGAACTCTGGGGTCGTCGTCTTCTGGAGGGTGTTGCTCCAGGGTGTTTTTGGTAAGGATGCCCTCGCCGCTCTTGGCTACCTGCCGGAGTATCCAACATGCTCTAAGGCTGTGGGTTGGTATGGTGTCCGGTGTTGTGTGTATTTTGCACGGGCCATCGAGCCATCCTTCCATAATGGTTCCGTGCCGCGTAATGGGTTTGTATTTCTTGGCTATTGGACTGGGCGTGTCCCGAGGATGCGCCCTTTTTGCCTGTACCAGTGGTTGAGTTGGGACTGATGGCTCCCAACAAGCTGCCTGGTCTTTCCAGGCACTTTCCATTGCATTGTACTTCTGTGTGATAGTTACTAAGTCAGCGAAGTGTCGTATGAGGCGGTGATTAATGGTGTTGAGGATTCCTTCGTTTGTGCAGTTGTTGCAGAACATTGATATCGCGTCCTCGTCGCAACAATCTTGAACCTTGTCCTTGACAAGGATGAATCTGGCCCAGAAGTAGTGGACCGTTCCCTGAGACTGTTGTTGTATGCTCATGAGAGCACTTATATCTGGGTGGGTGGGTGGAATTGGATCCGGACCCTGACTCGATCGATGATCCGGAGTTTGAAGGTTTTCCAGACTTAACAGTCCGGGCTCCGAAGTCTCTTCTGGTTGCTTAGGCCTGCCATCCGATTCTATGTTCGGAAGGCCGATCACCTCCTTTTGCTGGTGGGTATCCGGTTTTGTAGGGTCGGCGATCTGCTTCAATATAGGGGAAGAGCCGTCGTCATGCTCCTCGACTACCGCTATCTGGTGGGTGACCGGTGGAGATTTGATTTCTCTTTGGTCGGGTCTAAGCCCGATCCGATCGTAATCTGTGGCGATTCCCAGGGCGGCGATGCGATCAAGGAGCTGGTTTAAAGACGAAAACTCCGCCGGATCCGTCTGCTTGGAGTGTTTGGAGTCACTATGAAGGGGATTTTCGATGGCCCGAGAGGTCATCGTCGGCTTAACGGCCGAACGGGCAGTCATGGTAAAGCCGCCCAGCTGGAGGGTTTGGCCTGGGGCCAATTCTACTCCGGCGGTGATATTGTCTTTAAGGACAAGGCGAGTCATCGATCCTGTCATCGACGGCACAGTGGAACTCTCAATGAAAGCACCAATGTCGGTGTCAAAACTGGTGGATCTCGGGTAGGGGGTCCCGAACTGTGCGTCTAAGGTCGATGGTAACAGGAAACTGGGGACATGATGTTTACCCAGGTTCGGGCCCTCTCTATGGAGGTAATACCCTACTTCCTGCTTGATTGATCTTCATGAATATGAGTATTACAAGAGTTGATCTACCACGAGATCGTAATGGCTAAACCCTAGAAGTCTAGCCTGTATGACTATGGTAATGAGTCTCCCTTTCCGGACTAAGTCCTCCGGTTTATATAGACACCGGGAGGATCTAGGGTTACACAAGGTCGGTTACAAAGAAAGGAATCTACATATCCGGTCGCCAAGCTTGCCTTCCACGCCAAGGAGAGTCCCATCCGGACACGGGTGCAGTCTTCGATCTTCGTATCTTCACAGCCCATCAGTCCGGCCCATGGCTAACAGGCCGGACGCCCGAGGACCCCTTAGTCCAGGACTCCCTCACCAACCGCCACGAAAGAAACAATGTGAAAGCAAGAAGAAAAACAAACGACAAAGGGTAGAAGAAGAACAAGACGATGCCAACAGCAAAGGTTCAAATACCGATGATGCCGACGATGACAGACAACATGATGCGGATTTCATTCCTACAGACGGCGAGGATGCCGAAGAGCACGACAGTGACGCAGAACACGACGACGATGTAAAACGCACTTATGTACTAATTTTGAATACCACTATTCAACACTCAAGATCTAACATTCCTTTCTAACAAAACCCTTTTTTCTGAAACAGCCCAAATCAAGCCAGAAGGACAGAAAGAGGAGAAAGACAAGCGGAAAAGAATTGGCAGCACCAACAGTTGACGAAGAAGAGGAAGCAACAAATGAAGACAAATGCCAAATCAAGTTAGGGCAACATTCTCTCATGTCAATAAATCATGGAAATTACTTAAAGAACGTCACAAGCAAGATATTAGGACGGCAGGATTTGGCAGCATAGAGAACTGCAAATAACGGGCTCCATCTGCAGACCACTTGCAGCACACATCTACGACAACCTGGACACAGAAAGCATGACAATAACCTTTAGTGGTGGTACCGAAGACAAAAAAATCAAGATTACCAAGGGAGCTACCCACAAGGTATTTGGATACCCAAACGGCACGCAAAAGTCAGCACCAAGGCCAAGGACTTGCCAAACTTTAATGAAAGAACTGGTGTCAGACCTTGGCTTCAAACATACAGATTTCAATCCAAAACAACTATTCAAGGAGCTAGAAAAATTGGTGGAACTAGATGATGAAGAATCAAATAGGAAATCAGTTAAAATATTTTTCCTTATTTTTTCCACAACGTTGTCTGCGGGTCAAGCGTCGCTATCTTCAGCCAACAAGCTATAATGATCAATGACATGGACTATGAAGAAATGGCAAAGATGGATTTCTGCGAGGTAATCATCGAAAGTATTAAGGAAGGAGCCAAGAAATGGCAGAAGCATAGGATGTTGCTTCAGGAAGAAAAGAACAAAAAGCACCTCAATGGTTTGGTACAGGGACCAGTAATCATATACCTCGACTCCCTGCTGTTGCCAGCTAATACAAAGGAAATGCGGAAGATTGCCAAGACAATGGGCAAGACCTCATTACCACGAGAAAACCATCTCAAAGAGAGTGACCTAGCGAAAATAGCTAGAGCAGACATGAAAAGGGATAGAAAAGCACGACCGGACAACTATGAATTTGGCAAGATACAGGTATAGCTCTGTTGTACATAAATCAGTCCTTCCTTTTTAAAAGCAATTTCCATTCTAATCAACTCCATTCTACCGAAACGATGCCGACATGGAAAGGAACAGCAGAGAGGATCTTCTATGCCAGCATAGCATCAACTTCGTCTTCCATTCAACAGATACCAAGAGAACATCGTAGACAACAGCAACACCAGCACATGACCAAACTGCTACCACCTCCACCCAAGCACCGACGGGAACCACATGTCGGCACGAGTGGAAGTAGGGAACCAAACACAAGCACCAGCACAGGAGCAGAAGAAAGATTCAAAAGGATAAACAAATTGTATAAAAAAGTGCTCGATGAAGCAAAATGGTTACCTGGAGTAACCACCAGGGCTGAATACCAATGCAGCGAACAAGAGGAGAGATTGGATAAAAAACAAGAACTTAGTCGTGCAACAAACAGTGTCCCTGATCGAAGCTATCGAACAACTTAGGGAATTTCAGGACATAGTTTCCACAAGGTACCTAACATACGAGGCGACCCTGTAGATGCTAGAGCAAGCAGATGCAGTAGCCACAAGTAAACTAGTCGATGGCAACCGCACGAATGAAGTCGTAGCCACAACAGAACCAGGAGAAAGGAGAAAAAGAAAGAAAGAAGAAGACGAAGAGAGGAAGAGAAGAACAAAATCAAGGGACATGGGAATTGACAAGAAGAAGATAAAGCGGCAGAAACAGGTAAATAAATGCATGATGCCATCTGCCCCCTAAAGCAAAGCCCTGTTTTCATACCTGAACTAAAAAGAACTGTCTCAATGCTTTCAGGAACGTGCCAATAACACGCCACGCCAAGATGAACTCCAACAGCAGGATGATGTCAACAACCCAAAAAATAAGAATTAACGCAACAAACAAAGCATCCTCACAACAAACAATGCTACAACAACAACTACAACAACACAAGCACAAGATACGATCGACATCAGAACCAGTGAACAGTTCAGTATGAACATCCAATTTTGCTTTCAAAACTGGACAGAGTTATAAGTTAACTGACAAACCTCCAACAAAATATAGGCTCGGCTGGACAACGATCAAGTCAGAAGTCCCGGCAACCAAATGCAAGAAGCTGACCCACAATCAACCGTTAGCATCACACATGACAAACAAGAAGAAAACAACGAAGAGGAGGTAAACTTCCACAGCCCACTACACCCCACACCGGAAACTCGTAAGGGCAACAAGAAAATGGACCACAAACTCATATTGTTTGATCTCCAGGTATCACAAGCACTATAAGAGCAAGAGACGACCCGTGTTGAACTTGAACCCCATGGTGAACCTCAAACAGACGAAGGCGTCACAAAACATGAAGTTTGTGTACAAGAGATTTCCAGTGCGACAACGATGCAGATCACCATCACCACATCACGAATGCAGAGGAGAAAGCCCAAGACATCCCAACCAATGAGAAACTCGAGACTGTTATACCTGACAAAGAAACAGTCGACACAGCCACGAATAACCTAGTCATCAACACAGAGGTAAAAATTCAATAACAACAACCCCTTTTCAAAACATTTATGATGTCTGGAGTACCTAATACACCCCGCTACCATAATACAAGGATTATAATGGATGACTCACCCTTTTCTTTGAACAAATGCAGGAAACAAATGAGTACGTAGATCTCGAAGATCAAGAAGCAGCACAACCAAAGGAAACTCAAAAACACACAGAACTTCAAACAACAATGTCTAAAGAGGTGAGGTTACAAAGCCTGTTTCTATGACAAAAAAATTGTTGCACGTTCACATGTACTCCCTCCATTCCATATTACTTGTACCTGGTTTACTACAAAGTTGTACTAAATCAGCGACGAGTAATATGGAACGGAGGGAGTATGATGTAGCTCAGACACAAATGAAGTTCAATCTATAATTTCAATTTTTATTAAACAGGAAAAGGAAGCAAACGAAAGCAATGCCATAGACATTCAAAAATAATTTAATTATTTTTTGTGTTGGAACAGGCACAAGAAGCTCAAGAGAGCACCAACAATCAAGACCATCAAACACAACCAGAGGAGCCCAATGAACAAGCGGAACATGTTCTTCAAACGATAGACAGCAATGCCACTAAAGACCAAGCCACAAAAAATTCACTCACCGAACAACATGTACCAGAGACGGCAGCAGCGTTAATGAAAAGGTAAAGTTACATAACTTGCAACTATGAAATTATAAAATTGCTGCATGCACACTCAAATAAACTCCCACCTACCACATATGTGTTCACTCAAATGCACTCTCACTTTGCCACCTCTATGTTTGCACAACTGCAAGAAAAAAACAAGGACAGTGACGATGAACAGCAAAATGAAGAGCAAGAGAAGGACCCAAAACCACCACTCAACGAAGAACATGTAGAATAATCAGCAGTAACAACAACAAATAGAGAGGTGAAAACACATAATACCACTTCACGATCTTATAGCTCAAAAATATGCATTTGACATTCACTATTTTCTTGTCATCGCAGACAGAGGAGGCCAATGAGCAAGAGAAGGCCACTGAAGAAGGACAACATGTTCCTCAAACAGTATACATCAACGTCACTGAAGACCAAGCCCCAAAATATTCACTCGCTGAAAAACAGGAAGCAGAGACGGAAGCAACGACTGTTGGAAATATGCCCTAGAGGCAATAATAAAAGCATTATTATTATATTTCCTTGTTCATGGTAATTTTCTTTATTCATGCTATAATTGTGTTATCCGGAAATCGTAATACATGTGTGAATAACAGACACCAACATGTCCCTAGTAAGCCTCTAGTTGACTAGCTCGTTGATCAACAGATAGTCATGGTTTCCTAGCTATGGACATTGAATGTCATTGATAATGAGATCACATCATTAAGAGAATGATGTGATGGACAAGACCCAATCCTAAACATAGCATGAAGATCGTATAGTTCGTTTGCTAGAGTTTTGCAATGTCAAGTATCTTTTCCTTAGACCATGAGATCGTGTAACTCCCAGATACGGTAGGAGTGCTTTGGGTGTACCAAACGTCACAACGTAACTGGGTGACTATAAAGGTAGACTACGGGTATCTCCGAAAGTGTTTGTTGGGTTGACACGGATCAAGACTGGGATTTGTCACTCCGTATGACGGAGAGGTATCACTGGGCCCACTCGGTAATGCATCATCATAATGAGCTCAAAGTGACCAAGTGTCTGGTCACGGGATCATGCATTACGGTCTGAGTAAAGTGACTTGCCGGTAACGAGATTGAACGAGGTATTGGGATACCGACGATCGAATCTCGGGCAAGTAATATATCAATTGACAAAGGGAATTGCATACGGGGTTGATTGAATCCTCGACATCGTGGTTCATCCGATGAGATCATCGTGGAGCATGTGGGAGCCAACATGGGTATCCGGATCCCGCTGTTGGTTATTGACCGGAGAGTCGTCTCGGTCATGTCTACATGTCTCCCGAACCCGTAGGGTCTACACACTTAAGGTTCGGTGACGCTAGGGTTGCGAAGATATGTATATGCAGTAACCCGAATGTTGTTCGGGGTCCCGGATGAGATCCCGGACGTCACGAGGAGTTCCGGAATGGTCCGGAGGTAAAGAATTATATATAGGAAGTGATGTTTCGGCCATCGGGACAAGTTTCGGGGTTACCGGTATTGTACCGGGACCACCGGAAGGGTCCCGGGGGTCCACCGGGTGGGGCCACCTATCTCGGAGGGCCCCATGGGCTGAAGTGGGAAGGGACCCAGCCCTTAGTTGGCTGGGGCGCCACCCCTAAGGGGCCCATGCGCCTAGGGTTAGGGGAAACCCTAAAGGGGGGCGCCCCCTTGCCTTGGGGGGCAAGCCCCCCACCCTTGGCCGCCCCCCCCCCCCCCCCCTAGGAGATCCATCTCCTAGGGCCGGCGCCCCCCCTTTGGAACTCCTATATATAGTGGGGAGAGGAGGGACTTGAGGCTACGCTTTTGGTGCTTCCCTCTCTCCCTGTTACATCTCTCTCTTGCGTAGTATAGGCGAAGCCCTGCTACTGTGACGCCCTGCATCCACCACCACGCCGTCGTGCTGCTGGATCATCATCAACCTCTCCTTCCCCCTTGCTGGATCAAGAAGGAGGAGACGTCTCCCGTCCCGTACGTGTGTTGAACGCGGAGGTGCCGTCCGTTCGGCACTCGGTCATCGGTGATTTGGATCACGTTGTGTTCGACTACATCATCCCCGTTCGTTGAACGCTTCCGCACGCAATCTACAAAGGTATGTAGATGCATCTCATGACTCGTTGCTAGATGAACTCCTAGATGGATCTTGGTGAAACGAGTAGGAAAATTTTTGTTTTCTGCAACGTTCCCCAACAGTGGCATCATGAGCTAGGTCTATGCGTAGTTCTTCTTGCGCGAGTAGAACACAATTTGTTGTGGGCCTGGATTTGTCAACTTTCTTGCCGCTACTAGTCTTTTCTTGCTTCAGCGGTATTGTAGGATGAAGCGGCCCGGACCAACCTTACACATACGCTTACGTGAGACCGGTTCCACCGACTAACATGCACTAGTTGCATAAGGTGGCTGGCGGGTGTTTGTCTCTCCTACTTTAGTTGGAGCGGATTCGATGAACAGGGTCCTTATGAAGGGTAAATAGAAGTTGACAAATCACGTTGTGGCTTTCACATAGGTAAGAAAACGTTCTTGCTAGAACCCTAAATCAGCCACGTAGAACTTGCAACAACGAGGACGTCTAACTTGTTTTTGCAGCAAGTGGTTTGTGATATGATATGGCCAAAGTTGTGATGAATGATGAATGATCTATATGTGATGTATGAGATGTTCATGCTATTGTAATAGGAATCACGACTTGCATGTCGATGAGTATGACAACCGGCAGGAGCCATAGGAGTTGTCTTTATTCTTTTATATGACCTGCGTGTCATTGAGAAACGCCATGTAAATTACTTTACTTTATTGCTAAACGCGTTAGCCATAGTAGTAGAAGTAATAGTTGGCGAGCAACTTCATGGAGACACGATGATGGAGATCATGATGATGGAGATCATGGTGTCAAGCCGGTGACAAGATGATCATGGAGCCCCAAGATGGAGATCAAAGGAGCTATGTGATATTGGCCATATCATGTCACGTTTATTATTTGATTGCATGTGATGTTTATCATGTTTTTGCATCTTGTTTACTTAGAACGACGATAGTAAATAAGATGATCCCTCATAATAATTTCAAGAAGTGTTCCCCCTAACTGTGCACCGTTGCGACAGTTCGTTGTTTCGAAGCACCACGTGATGATCGGGTGTGATAGATTCTAACGTTCACATACAACGGGTGTAACACAGATTTACACATGCAAACACTTAGGTTGACTTGACGAGCCTAGCATGTACAGACATGGCCTCGGAACACAGAAGACCGAAAGGTCGAGCATGAGTCGTATAGAAGATACGATCAACATGAAGATGTTCACCGATGTTGACTAGTCCGTCTCACGTGATGATGGGACACGGCCTAGTTAACCCGGATCATGTTATACTTAGATGACTAGAAGAGGGATGTCTATCTAAGTGGGAGTTCATAAATAATTTGATTTGATGAACTTAATTATCATGAACTTAGTCCAAAATATTTACAATATGTCTTGTAGATCAAATGGCCAACGTAGTCCTCAACTTCAACGCATTCCTAGAGAAAACCAAGCTGAAAGACGATGGCAGCAAATACACGGACTGGGTCCGGAACCTGAGGATCATCCTCATAGCTGCGAAGAAAGATTATGTCCTACAAGCACCGCTGGGTGACGCACCTATCCTCCCTGCTGAACAAGACGTTATGAACGCTTGGCAGGCACGTACCGATGACAACTCCCTCGTTCAATGCGGCATGCTTTACAGCTTAGAGCCGGGGCTCGAAAAACGTTTTGAGAGACACGGAGCATATGAGATGTTCGAAGAGCTGAAAATGGTTTTTCAAGCTCATGCCCGGGTCGAGAGATATCAAGTCTCCGACAAATTCTTTAGCTGTAAGATGGAGGGAAACAGTTCTGTCAGTGAGCACATACTCACTATGTCTGGGTTGCATAACCGCTTGACTCAGCTGGGAGTTAATCTCCCGGATGATGCGGTCATTGACAGAATCCTCCAGTCGCTTCCACCGAGCTACAAGAGCTTTGTGATGAACTTCAATATGCAGGGGATGGAAAAGACCATTCCTGAAGTATTTGCTATGCTGAAATCAGCAGAGGTAGAAGTCAAGAAGGAACATCAAGTGTTGATGGTGAATAAAACCACTAAGTTCAAGAAGGGTAAGGGTAAAAAGAACTCCAAGAAGGACGGCAAGGAAGTTGCCGCACCCGGCAAGCAAGCTGCCGGGAAGAAGCCAAAGAATGGACCCAAGCCCGAGACAGAGTGTTTTTATTACAAAGGAAGTGGTCACTGGAAGCGGAATTGCCCCAAATACTTAGCGGACAAGAAGGCCGGCAAAACAAAAGGTATATGTGATATACATGTAATTGATGTGTACCTAACCAGTACTCGTAGTAGCTCTTGGGTATTTGATACCGGTGCAGTTGCTCACATTTGTAACTCAAAGCAGGAGCTGCGGAATAAACGGAGACTGGCGAAGGACGAGGTGACGATGCGCGTCAGGAATGGTTCCAAGGTCGATGTGATCGCCGTCGGCACGCTGCCTCTTCATTTACCTACGGGATTAGTTTTAAACCTCAATAATTGTTATTTAGTGCCAGCTTTGAGCATGAACATTGTATCGGGATCTTGTTCAATTCAAGATGGCTACTCATTTAAATCCGAGAATAATGGTTGTTCTATTTATATGAGAGATATGTTTTATGGTCATGCTCCTATGGTGAATGGTTTATTCTTGATGAATCTCGAGCGTAATGCTACACATGTTCATAGTGTGAATACCAAAAGATGTAAGGTTGATAATGATAGTCCCACATACTTGTGGCACTGCCGCCTTGGTCACATAGGTGTCAAACGCATGAAGAAGCTCCATGCAGATGGACTTTTAGAGTCTCTTGATTATGAATCATTTGACACGTGCGAACCATGCCTCATGGGTAAAATGACCAAGACTCCGTTCTCAGGAACAATGGAGCGAGCAACCAACTTATTGGAAATCATACATACTGATGTGTGCGGTCCAATGAGTGTTGAGGCTCGCGGTGGCTATCGTTATGTTCTCACTCTCACTGATGACTTGAGTAGATATGGGTATGTCTACTTAATGAAACACAAGTCTGAAACCTTTGAAAAGTTCAAGGAATTTCAGAGTGAGGTTGAGAATCAACGTGACAGGAAAATCAAGTTTCTACGATCAGATCATGGAGGAGAATACTTGAGTCACGAATTTGGCACACACTTAAGAAAATGTGGAATAGTTTCACAACTAACGCCGCCTGGAACACCTCAGCGTAACGGTGTGTCCGAACATCGTAATCGCACTCTATTAGATATGGTGCGGTCTATGATGTCTCTTACCGATTTACCGCTATCTTTTTGGGGCTATGCTTTAGAGACTGCCGCATTCACTTTAAATAGGGCTCCATCAAAATCCGTTGAGACGACACCGTATGAATTATGGTTTGGAAAGAAACCTAAGTTGTCGTTTCTAAAAGTTTGGGGATGCGATGCTTATGTCAAGAAACTTCAACCTGAAAAGCTCGAACCCAAGTCGGAAAAATGCGTCTTCATAGGATACCCTAAAGAAACTATTGGGTATACCTTCTACCTCAGATCCGAAGGCAAGGTCTTTGTTGCCAAGAATGGATCCTTTCTAGAGAAGGAGTTTCTCTCGAAAGAAGTAAGTGGGAGGAAAGTAGAACTTGATGAAGTATTGCCTCTTGAACCGGAAAATGGCGCAACTCAAGAAAATGTTCCTGAGGTGCCAGCACCGACTAGAGAGGAAGTTAATGATAATGATCAAGATACTTCTGATCTAGCTCCTACTGAAATTCGAAGGTCCACAAGGACACGTTCCGCACCAGAGTGGTACAGCAACCCTGTCTTGGAAATCATGTTGTTAGACAACGGTGAACCTTCGAACTATGAAGAAGCGATGGCAGGCCCGGATTCCGACAAATGGCTAGAAGCCATGAAATCCGAGATAGGATCCATGTATGAAAACGAAGTATGGACTTTGACTGACTTGCCCGTTGAACGGCGAGCCATAGAAAATAAATGGATCTTTAAGAAGAAGACAGACGCGGATGGTAATGCGACCATCTATAAAGCTCGGCTTGTCGCTAAGGGTTATCGACAAGTTCAAGGGGTTGACTACGATGAGACTTTCTCACCGGTAGAGAAGCTAAAGTCCGTCCGAATCATGTTAGCAATTGCCGCAATCTATGATTATGAAATATGGCAAATGGACGTCAAAACGGCATTCCTTAATGGTTACCTTAAGGAAGAATTGTATATGATGCAGCCAGAAGGTTTTGTCGATCCTAAGAATGCTGACAAAGTATGCAAGCTCCAACGCTCGATTTATGGGCTGGTGCAAGCATCTCGGAGTTGGAACATTCGCTTTGATGAGATGATCAAAGCGTTTGGGTTTACGCAGACTTATGGAGAAGCCTGTGTTTACAACAAAGTGAGTGGGAGCTCTGTAGCATTTCTCATACTATATGTAGATGACATACTTTTGATGGGAAATGATATAGAACTCTTGGACAGCATCAAGGCCTACTTGAATAAGAGTTTTTCAATGAAGGACCTTGGAGAAGCTGCTTATATATTAGGCATCAAGATCTATAGAGATAGATCGAGACGCCTCATAGGTCTTTCACAAAGCACATACCTTGATAAGATATTGAAGAAGTTCAATATGGATCAGTCTAAGAAGGGGTTCTTGCCTGTACTGCAAGGTATGAAATTGAGCTCGGCTCAAAGTCCGACCACGGCAGAAGAAATAGAAGAGATGAGTGTCATCCCCTATGCCTCAGCCATAGGTTCTATTATGTATGCCATGCTGTGTACCAGACCTGATGTAAACCTTGCCGTAAGTTTGGTAGGAAGGTACCAAAGTAATCCCGGCAAGGAACACTGGACAGCGGTCAAGAATATCCTGAAGTACCTGAAAAGGACTAAGGAGATGTTTCTCGTTTATGGAGGTGACGAAGAACTCGTCGTAAAGGGTTACGTCGACGCTAGCTTTGACACAGATCTGGATGACTCAAAGTCACAAACCGGATACGTGTATATTTTGAATGGTGGGGCAGTAAGCTGGTGCAGTTGCAAGCAGAGCGTCGTGGCGGGATCTACATGTGAAGCGGAGTACATGGCAGCCTCGGAGGCAGCACATGAAGCAATTTGGGTGAAGGAGTTCATCACCGACCTTGGAGTCATACCCTATGCATCGGGGCCGATCAAGCTCTTCTGTGACAACACTGGAGCTATTGCACTTGCCAAGGAGCCCAGGTTTCACAAGAAGACAAGGCACATCAAGCGTCTCTTCAACTCCATTCATGAAAATGTTCAAGATGGAGACATAGATATTTGTAAAGTACATACGGACCTGAATGTAGCAGATCCGTTGACTAAACCTCTCCCTAGGGCAAAACATGATCAACACCAGAATTCCATGGGTGTTCGATTCATAACAATGTAACTAGATTATTGACTCTAGTGCAAGTGGGAGACTGTTGGAAATATGCCCTAGAGGCAATAATAAAAGCATTATTATTATATTTCCTTGTTCATGGTAATTGTCTTTATTCATGCTATAATTGTGTTATCCCTAAATCGTAATACATGTGTGAATAACAGACACCAACATGTCCCTAGTAAGCCTCTAGTTGACTAACTCGTTGATCAACAGATAGTCATGGTTTCCTGGCTATGGACATTGAATGTCATTGATAACGAGATCACATCATTAAGAGAATGATGTGATGGACAAGACCCAATCCTAAACATAGCATGAAGATCGTATAGTTCGTTTGCTAGAGTTTTGCAATGTCAAGTATCTTTTCCTTAGACCATGAGATCGTGTAACTCCCGGATACCATAGGAGTGCTTTGGGTGTACCAAACGTCACAACGTAACTGGGTGACTATAAAGGTAGACTACGGGTATCTCCGAAAGTGTCTGTTGGGTTGACACGGATCAAGACTGGGATTTGTCACTCCGTATGACGGAGAGGTATCACTGGGCCCACTCGGTAATGCATCATCATAATGAGCTCAAAGTGACCAAGTGTCTGGTCACGGGATCATGCATTACGGTACGAGTAAAGTGACTTGCCGGTAACGAGATTGAACGAGGTATTGGGATACCGGCGATCGAATCTCAGGCAAGTAATATATCGATTGACAAAGGGAATTGCATACGGGGTTGATTGAATCCTCGACATCGTGGTTCATCCGATGAGATCATCGTGGAGCATGTGGGAGCCAACATGGGTATCCAGATCCCGCTGTTGGTTATTGACCGGAGAGTCGTCTCGGTCATGTCTACATGTCTCCCGAACCCGTAGGGTCTACACACTTAAGGTTCGGTGACGCTAGGGTTGTGAAGATATGTATATGCAGTAACCCGAATGTTGTTCGGGGTCTCGGATGAGATCCCGGACGTCACGAGGAGTTCCGGAATGGTCCGGAGGTAAAGAATTATATATAGGAAGTGTTGTTTCGGCCATCGGGACAAGTTTCGGGGTTACCGGTATTGTACCAGGACCACCGGAAGGGTCCCGGGGGTCCACCGGGTGGGGCCACCTATCCCGGAGGGCCCCATGGGCTGAAGTGGGAAGGGACCCAGCCCTTAGTGGGCTGGGGCGCCACCCCTAAGGGGCCCATGCACCTAGGGTTAGGGGAAACCCTAAAGGGGGGCGCCCCTTGCCTTGGGGGGCAAGCCCCCCACCCTTGGCCGCCCCCCCCCCCCTAGGAGATCCATCTCCTAGGGCCGGCGCCCCCCCCTTTGGCACTCCTATATATAGTGGGGAGAGGAGGGACTTGAGGCTACGCTTTTGGTGCTTCCCTCTCTCCCTGTTACATCTCTCTCTTGCGTAGTATAGGCGAAGCCCTGCTACTGTGACGCCCTGCATCCACCACCACGCCGTCGTGCTGCTGGATCATCATCAACCTCTCCTTCCCCCTTGCTGGATAAAGAAGGAGGAGACGTATCCCGTCCCGTACGTGTGTTGAACGCGGAGGTGCCGTCCGGTCGGCACTCGGTCATCGGTGATTTGGATCACGTCGTGTTCGACTACATCATCCCCGTTCGTTGAACGCTTCCGCACGCGATCTACAAAGGTATGTAGATGCATCTCATGACTCGTTGCTAGATGAACTCCTAGATGGATCTTGATGAAACGAGTAGGAAATTTTTTGTTTTCTGCAACGTTCCCCAACAGTGGCATCATGAGCTAGGTCTATGCGTAGTTCTTCTTGCGCGAGTAGAACACAATTTGTTGTGGGCGTGGATTTGTCAACTTTCTTGCCGCTACTAGTCTTTTCTTGCTTCAGCGGTATTGTGGGATGAAGCGGCCCGGACCAACCTTACACGTACTCTTACGTGAGAATGGTTCCACCGACTAACATGCACTAGTTGCATAAGGTGGCTGGCGGGTGTCTGTCTCTCCTACTTTAGTTGGAGCGGATTCGATGAATAGGGTCCTTATGAAGGGTAAATAGAAGTTGACAAATCACGTTGTGGCTTTCACGTAGGTAAGAAAACGTTCTTGCTAGAACCCTAATTCAGCCACGTAAAACTTGCAACAACAATTAGAGGACGTCTAACTTGTTTTTGCAGCAAGTGGTTTGTGATATGATATGGCCAAAGTTGTGATGAATGATGAATGATCTATATGTGATGTATGAGATGTTCATGCTATTGTAGTAGGAATCACGACTTGCATGTCGATGAGTATGACAACTGGCAGGAGCCATAGGAGTTGTCTTTATTCTTTTATATGACCTGCGTGTCATTGAGAAACGCCATGTAAATTACTTTACTTTATTGCTAAACGCGTTAGCCATAGTAGTAGAAGTAATAGTTGGCGAGCAACTTCATGGAGACACGATGATGGAGATCATGATGATGGAGATCATGGTGTCAAGCCAGTGACAAGATGATCATGGAGCCCCAAGATGGAGATCAAAGGAGCTATGTGATATTGGCCATATCATGTCACGTTTATTATTTGATTGCATGTGATGTTTATCATGTTTTTGCATCTTGTTTACTTAGAACGACGGTAGTAAATAAGATGATCCCTCGTAATAATTTCAAGAAGTGTTCCCCCTAACTGTGCACCGTTGCGACAGTTCGTTGTTTCGAAGCACCACGTGATGATCGGGTGTGATAGATTCTAACGTTCACATACAACGGGTGTAAGACAGATTTACACATGCAAACACTTAGGTTGACTTGACGAGCCTAGCATGTACAGACATGGCCTCGGAACACAGAAGACCGAAAGGTCGAGCATGAGTCGTATAGAAGATACGATCAACATGAAGATGTTCACCGATGTTGACTAGTCCGTCTCACGTGATGATCGGACACCGCCTAGTTAACCCGGATCATGTTATACTTAGATGACTAGAAGAGGGATGTCTATCTAAGTGGGAGTTCATAAATAATTTGATTTGATGAACTTAATTATCATGAACTTAGTCTAAAATATTTACAATATGTCTTGTAGATCAAAGGGCCAACGTAGTCCTCAACTTCAACGCGTTCCTAGAGAAAACCAAGCTGAAAGACGATGGCAGCAACTACACGGACTGGGTCCGGAACCTGAGGATCATCCTCATAGCTGCCAAGAAAGATTATGTCCTATAAGCACCGCTGGGTGACGCACCTATCCTCCCTGCTGAACAAGACGTTATGAACGCTTGGCAGGCACGTACCGATGACTACTCCCTCGTTCAATGCGGCATGCTTTACAGCTTAGAGCTGGGGCTCCAAAAACGTTTTGAGAGACACGGAGCATATGAGATGTTCGAAGAGCTGAAAATGGTTTTTCAAGCTCATGCCCGGGTCGAGAGATATCAAGTCTCCGACAAATTCTTCAGCTGTAAGATGGAGGGAAACAGTTCTGTCAGTGAGCACATACTCACTATGTCTGGGTTGCATAACCGCTTGACTCAGCTAGGAGTTAATCTCCCGGATGATGCGGTCATTGACAGAATCCTCCAGTCACTTCCACCGAGCTACAAGAGCTTTGTGATGAACTTCAATATGCAGGGGATGGAAAAGACCATTCCTGAAGTATTTGCTATGCTGAAATCAGCAGAGGTAGAAGTCAAGAAGGAACATCAAGTGTTGATGGTGAATAAAACCACTAAGTTCAAGAAGGGTAAGGGTAAAAAGAACTCCAAGAAGGACAGCAAGGAAGTTGCCGCGCCCTGCAAGCAAGCTACCGGGAAGAAGGCAAAGAATGGACCCAAGCCCGAGATTGAGTGTTTTTATTACAAGGGAAGTGGTCACTGGAAGCGGAATTGCCCCAAATACTTAGCGGACAAGAAGGCCGGCAAAACAAAAGGTATATGTGATATACATGTAATTGATGTGTACCTAACCAGTACTCGTAGTAGCTCTTGGGTATTTGATACCGGTGCAGTTGCTCACATTTGTAACTCAAAGCAGGAGCTGCGGAATAAACGGAGACTGGCGAAGGACGAGGTGACGATGCGCGTCGGGAATGGTTCCAAGGTCGATGTGATCGCCGTCGGCACACTGCCTCTTCATTTACCTACAGGATTAGTTTTAAACCTCAATAATTGTTATTTAGTGCCAGCTTTGAGCATGAACATTGTATCGGGATCTTGTTTAATTCGAGATGGCTACTCATTTAAATCCGAGAATAATGGTTGCTCTATTTATATGAGAGATATGTTTTATGGTCATGCTCCTATGGTGAATGGTTTATTCTTGATGAATCTCGAGCGTAATGCTACACATGTTCATAGTGTGAATACCAAAAGATGTAAGGTTGATAATGATAGTCCCACATACTTGTGGCACTGCCGCCTTGGTCACATAGGTGTCAAACGCATGAAGAAGCTCCATGCAGATGGACTTTTAGAGTCTCTTGATTATGAATCATTTGACACGTGCGAACCATGCCTCATGGGTAAAATGACCAAGACTCCATTCTCAGGAACAATGGAGCGAGCAACCAACTTATTGGAAATCATACATACTGATGTGTGCGGTCCAATGAGTGTTGAGGCTCGCGGTAGCTATCGTTATGTTCTCACTCTCACTGATGACTTGAGTAGATATGGGTATGTCTACTTAATGAAACACAAGTCTGAAACCTTTGAAAAGTTCAAGGAATTTCAGAGTGAGGTTGAGAATCAACGTGACAGGAAAATCAAGTTTCTACAATCAGATCGTGGAGGAGAATACTTGAGTCACGAATTTGGCACACACTTAAGAAAATGTGGAATAGTTTCACAACTAACGCCGCCTGGAACACCTTAGCGTAACGGTGTGTCCGAACGTCGTAATCGCACTCTATTAGATATGGTGCGGTCTATGATGTCTCTTACCGATTTACCGCTATCTTTTTGGGGCTATGCTTTAGAGACTGCCGCATTCACTTTAAATAGGGCTCCGTCGAAATCCGTTGAGACGACACCGTATGAATTATGGTTTGGAAAGAAACCTAAGCTGTCATTTCTAAAAGTTTGGGGATGCGATGCTTATGTCAAGAAACTTCAACCTGAAAAGCTCGAACCCAAGTCGGAAAAATGCGTCTTCATAGGATACCCTAAAGAAACTATTGGGTATACCTTCTTCCTCAGATCCGAAGGCAAGGTCTTTGTTGCCAAGAATGGATCCTTTCTAGAGGAGTTTCTCTCGAAAGAAGTAAGTGGGAGGAAAGTAGAACTTGATGAAGTATTGCCTCTTGAACCGGAAAATGGCGCAACTCAAGAAAATGTTCCTGAGGTGCCAGCACCGACTAGAGAGGAAGTTAATGATAATGATCAAGATACTTCTGATCTAGCTCCTACTGAAATTCGAAGGTCCACAAGGACACGTTCCGCACCAGAGTGGTACGGCAACCTTGTCTTGGAAATCATGTTGTTAGACAACGGTGAACCTTCGAACTATGAAGAAGCGATGGCAGGCCCGGATTCCGACAAATGGCTAGAAGCCATGAAATCCGAGATAGGATCCATGTATGAAAACGAAGTATGGACTTTGACTGACTTGCCCATTGAACGGCGAGCCATAGAAAATAAATGGATCTTTAAGAAGAAGACAGACGCGGATGGTAATGTGACCATCTATAAAGCTCGGCTTGTCGCTAAGGGTTATCGACAAGTTCAAGGGGTTGACTACGATGAGACTTTCTCACCGGTAGCGAAGCTAAAGTCCGTCCGAATCATGTTAGCAATTGCCGCATTCTACGATTATGAAATATGGCAAATGGACGTCAAAACGGCATTCCTTAATGGTTACCTTAAGGAAGAATTGTATATGATGCAGCCAGAAGGTTTTGTCGATCCTAAGAATGCTGACAAAGTATGCAAGCTCCAACGCTCGATTTATGGGCTGGTGCAAGCATCTCGGAGTTGGAACATTCGCTTTGATGAGATGATCAAAGCGTTTGGGTTTACGCAGACTTATGGAGAAGACTGTGTTTACAAGAAAGTGAGTGGGAGCTCTGTAGCATTTCTCATACTATATGTAGATGACATACTTTCGATGGGAAATGATATAGAACTCTTGGACAGCATCAAGGCCTACTTGAATAAGAGTTTTTCAATGAAGGACCTTGGAGAAGCTGCTTATATATTAGGCATCAAGATCTATAGAGATAGATCGAGACGCCTCATAGGTCTTTCACAAAGCACATACCTTGATAAGATATTGAAGAAGTTCAATATGGATCAGTCTAAGAAGGGGTTCTTGCCTGTACTGCAAGGTATGAAATTGAGCTCGGCTCAAAGTCCGACCACGGCAAAAGAAATAGAAGAGATGAGTGTCATCCCCTATGCCTCAGCCATAGGTTCTATTATGTATGCCATGCTGTGTACCAGACCTGATGTAAACCTTGTCGTAAGTTTGGTAGGAAGGTACCAAAGTAATCCCGGCAAGGAACACTGGAGAGCGGTCAAGAATATCCTGAAGTACCTGAAAAGGACTAAGGAGATGTTTCTCGTTTATGGAGGTGACGAAGAGCTCGTCGTAAAGGGTTACGTCGACGCTAGCTTCGACACAGATCTGGATGACTCAAAGTCACAAACCGGATACGTGTATATTTTGAATGGCGGGGCAGTAAGCTGGTGCAGTTGCAAGTAGAGCGTCGTGGCGGGATCTACATGTGAAGCGGAGTACATGGCAGCCTCGGAGGCAGCACATGAAGCAATTTGGGTGAAGGAGTTCATCACCGACCTTGGAGTCATACCCAATGCATCGGGGCCGATCAAGCTCTTCTGTGACAACACTGGAGCTATTGCACTTGCCAAGGAGCCCAGGTTTCACAAGAAGACAAGGCACATCAAGCGTCGCTTCAACTCCATTCGTGAAAATGTTCAAGATGGAGACATAGATATTTGTAAAGTACATACGGACCTGAATGTAGCAGATCTGTTGACTAAACCTCTCCCTAGGGAAAAACATGATCAACACCAGAATTCCATGGGTGTTCGATTCATAACAATGTAACTAGATTATTGACTCTAGTGCAAGTGGGAGACTGTTGGAAATATGCCCTAGAGGCAATAATAAAAGCATTATTATTATATTTCCTTGTTCATGGTAATTGTCTTTATTCATGCTATAATTGTGTTATCCGTAAATCGTAATACATGTGTGAATAACAGACACCAACATGTCCCTAGTAAGCCTCTAGTTGACTAGCTCGTTGATCAACAGATAGTCATGGTTTCCTGGCTATGGACATTGAATGTCATTGATAACGAGATCACATCATTAAGAGAATGATGTGATGGACAAGACCCAATCCTAAACATAGCATGAAGATCGTATAGTTCGTTTGCTAGAGTTTTGCAATGTCAAGTATCTTTTCCTTAGACCATGAGATCGTGTAACTCCCAGATACCGTAGGAGTGCTTTGGGTGTACCAAACGTCACAACGTAACTGGGTGACTATAAAGGTAGACTACGGGTATCTCCGAAAGTGTCTGTTGGGTTGACACGGATCAAGACTGGGATTTGTCACTCCGTATGATGGAGAGGTATCACTGGGCCCACTCGGTAATGCATCATCATAATGAGCTCAAAGTGACCAAGTGTCTGGTCACGGGATCATGCATTACGGTACGAGTAAAGTGACTTGCCGGTAACGAGATTGAACGAGGTATTGGGATACCGACGATCGAATCTCGGGCAAGTAATATATCGATTGACAAAGGGAATTGCATACGGGGTTGATTGAATCCTCGACATCGTGGTTCATCCGATGAGATCATCGTGGAGCATGTGGGAGCCAACATGGGTATCCAGATCCTGCTGTTGGTTATTGACCGGAGAGTCGTCTCGGTCATGTCTACATGTCTCCCGAACCCGTAGGGTCTACACACTTAAGGTTCGGTGACGCTAGGGTTGTGAAGATATGTATATGCAGTAACCCGAATGTTGTTCGGGGTCCCGGATGAGATCCCGGACGTCACGAGGAGTTCCGGAATGGTCCGGAGGTAAAGAATTATATATAGGAAGTGCTGTTTCGGCCATCGGGACAAGTTTCGGGGTTACCGGTATTGTACCGGGACCATCGGAAGGGTCCCGGGGGTCCACCGGGTGGGGCCACCTATCCCAGAGGGCCCCATGGGCTGAAGTGGGAAGGGACCCAGCCCTTAGTGGGCTGGGGCGCCACCCCTAAGGGGCCCATGCGCCTAGGGTTAGGGGAAACCCTAAAGGGGGGCGCCCCCTTGCCTTGGGGGGCAAGCCCCCCACCCTTGCCCCCCCCCCTAGGAGATCCATCTCCTAGGGCCGGCGCCCCCCCCTTTGGCACTCCTATATATAGTGGGGAGAGGAGGGACTTGAGGCTACGCTTTTGGTGCTTCCCTCTCTCCCTGTTACATCTCTCTCTTGCGTAGTATAGGCGAAGCCCTGCTACTGTGACGCCCTGTGTAACGCCCCATATGTAACCTTCCCCAATTGTACTCCGACTCTTGCCGTTTCCAGCATTAAGTTATATTTAGTTCTCGGGTTCGGGTCTTTGTCTCCGTGTGTTGTTTTGTTTCTCGTGCATCTCATATCATGTCATCACGTGCATCGCATTTGCATACATGTTCATCTCATGCATTCGAGCATTTTGACTTAGCGAAATTAACGCTAGTCTGGAATTTCAGACCACGATGCTCTCTTCGGAGCAGCAAAACAACATGAAGGAAAACCTGAACATGGCAAGTAAGAGCATGGCATGGAGCTACTCAACAAGCTTATCAAAACACCCAAAATGACCTGGGGCCAAAAGGGTTCACAAAATACTCTACCGAGCACACGAACATCGATGAAACACAATCAGTTTACAGACTTAGTGAAAACTGGGACATGCTGAAATAATAACTCACGGAGGCATGTAAACGAGCTCGATGCTCTCACTACGGTGCAAGTCATGGCAAGGCAAGCATATATCCATTAAGAAGGCACAAAATTCTAGCTAGAAATGGCAAGAACAATGGCATAGCATGCATGGATCACTAGCAATCACTCCGGCAAAATCGCAAAAGAGTTCATGATCTGCCCAAAACAGCAACTATCCAAAAGTTGAGCTCGATTGAGTCAACCTAGGGTGCTCCAAGATAACAAGTAAAGACATGGATGGATTAAGCACAACAAGCATAACAAACCACTCTTACTGATCATCCTCAAAAGAGGCACGGATCACTAGGAAACAAGCCGGACATATAGCATCGTGAACTAAAACGGCCCAGACTTGATTTTCACTAAGTCCCTGAAATCGATAATCTCAGGAAGCCCTCTTCGCAAGCTTGGACAAGACAACACACACATCCTAAAAATACATGGAAGGCACCTCTGGAAAGAAGGCAACATGCTTAACAATTCATCCCAAACGGGCACAGGCATATCATGCACGGATTAAATATGGCAAAAATGACAAAAGTGCATGTTGGACTAACGGATCTGCAATTTAACTCAACATGCCTCCTTCCAACAGCATTTTGGGCAACACGATGACCTCAAATGCAAATGATGCAATGGAATGAAATGATGTACTCGTCGAGACGAAGATTTTGACATATCATATGCCCAAATCGGAGCCACGGGTGCAAAGTTATGATGCTCCAAAGATTGCATAAAAAACGAAGGGATTAGGGTTTCGGGGAGAGGGGGTCAACCAGATCTGGATCTGGCCGACACTGTAGCGGTGGCGGCGGGGCACTGTAGCTGCGTGACCCGGGCTCGCCGGAAATGGCGACGGCGGCGGCCGGCGTGGAGGAGGGAGGAGGCCGGCGACGGGGCCGCGGTGGCCGGTGTCGGAGGAGCGGTGGCCGGCGTCGGAGCGCACGCCAACCGAGGCGGCGACGTGGTGGCTCCGGCCACCGGAGTTGCTGGGTGGGGCGGCAGGGCGCTCTAGTGGGCAAGGTCGGCGGCGGCGAGCACCCACGGCGGCGGCGGCGCACGGCCGGGCTCGGGGAAGAAGGGGACCGACCCGGGCGAGGGGGCGACGGCGTCTCGCGGGCCGGGGAGGGCCGGCCGCGGGCTTCCGCGGGCCGTGGCGGCGGCGGGATCCGGTTGCCACGTGGCAACGTCTGGTAGGCGGCGAAGGGATGTCCGGCGACCGGCGGACAATGTCCGTCGGCGCGGATCTGAGCGGGGGCGTTTTTTTAGGGTTTTGAGAGGGGGAGAGATCCGAATTTCGGGGGGGTCTATTTATAGGCATAGAGGGAGCTAGGAGAGTCCAAATGAGGTGCGGTTTTCGCCCACACGATCGTGATCGAACGACTGAGACGATGGAGCTAAGTTTGGTGGGTTTTGGGCCAACATGGAGGGGTGTTGGGCTGCACACACACGAGGCCTTTTCGGTCCCTCGATTAACCGTTGGAGTATCAAACGAAGTCCAAATGACCCGAAACTTGACAGGCGGTCTACCGGTAGTAAACCAAGGCCGCATGGCAAGTCTCGGCCCAATCCAGAAATGTTTAATCCCCACACACGAAAGAAAGCTAGAAATGGCCACCGGAGGAGAACGAAGCGCCGGAATGCAAAACGGACAACGGGGAAAATGCTCGGCGGAGTCCGGGAAGTGGACACGGCATTGGAGTTATGTTTGCGTAGTCTGCTCTATTTAGTTTTCCGCTCGTGCTTTGCCTTCTCTTCTCGCTCTCCTTTGCGAATAAGTTAGCCACCATATATGCTAGTCGCTTGCTGCAGCTCCACTTACATTACCCCTTTCCTACCTATTAAGCTTAAATAGTCTTGATCGCGAGGGTGCGAGATTGCTGAGTCCTTTGTGGCTCATAGATTACTATTACACCAGATGCAGGGACCGATGATACTCCTCCGGATGGCGCGTTCGAGCTGAAGTGGGAGTACGACGAGGACTCTCAGTGATACTATGTTTCTTTTCCTGATGATCAGTAGCGGTGCCTATTCGGGGTTCGATTCAGGGATTAGTCGCTTGTTGGGGGTCTTTTCTATTTTGGCGCCAGTCGGGCCATGAGTGTTTGTATGATGGATGCTATTTATGTACTTTGATGTGACGTGGCGAGTGTAAGCCAACTATTATTATTATTCCCCCTTTATATTATATATGTACTTGGGTTGTGTAATGATTCCCGACTTGCGACATTGCTTTCAGTGTGCCTATGTCTCTAAGTCGTGCCTCGACACGTGGGAGACATAGCCGCATCGAGGGCGTTACAAGTTGGTATCAGAGCCTTCCCCGACCTTAGGAGCCCCATTGCTTGATCATTTTTAGCAGCCGAGTTGTGTCTAGAAAAATGTTTTGAGTCCTTAGGAATTATATATCGGAGAGCTTAGGAATTCTTTTTACTTCCCAGTCTCCTCATCGCTCTGGTAAGGCATTCTGACGTAGAGTTTTGACTCTTCTCTTCTCAAATTTCACTAAAAAAATTTAGGATCACACGAGTATCTTAGTTTTGTTCCGATGGCTTATGATGAGAACACTGTCTTGGTGCCTCCTGTCAGGGGTTTAGTGGAAGTGTCCCGGGGAGTTGAGCTCTGAGGTGTTGTCATCATAATTCTATCGTTGCAATTTTGGCATACTTGAGATATGTGCGCGACATCGAAAATCTCCTTTATGCAGTTCGTTGGTGAGATAACCTCGACGCCACCCAGTACTGGGGCGGGAGTTCGGGAGTATCGCCATAACTTGTATAACGGATGCTTTTCGAAGGTTGAGATAGATGGTTTCCGAAGGTTTCTTGGTTATGTGTTGAAGGATGGATGCAGCTGGATGTAGGATTTGCTAGCTTGGGTGAGATATTATGCTTCCCCTATATCCTTAACACCTGATTGCATAACCAGAAAGTTTCGGGAATTTCATAGGTGGGAATTCAAGTAGCCTTAGGATATCTTTCCAACAGATGTGTGATATGAAATTGGGGTTCGACATCTAGTGGTTCGCCTATTCACGGTCGATTTTACAGTGGCCTCATTGTGTCTTAAAGAGTCCTTGGCTTTGCTGACTCGGGGACGCTTCATATGTCATGTGCACTGCCTTGTACATGATGGTGCTGTATGGTCGAGCCCGTGTAGGTCCTACCACGAACACTTCGGACGAAATTTCTATCATGTGTTTGTTCCGGCTTATTCCGCAAGCCAACCCTTGGTTTTATTTCGAGTTGTGGTATTCGTTCTTCTTCGACGTCATGTGTTGATTCCATCCCTCGTTGATGTACCTCTTCTACCTGATTCTTCGTGGCTTCGCAATTTAGGAATATGTGACCACTTCAAGAGAAGTGCATTCGTTCATTTTGTTTGGATGTGAAGACTTTATGCTGCAATTTTCATTCCGTTGGTTTCACCTTCAATATTTCTCTATTTGTGTGCTAATGGTGGTCAACCTCTTCAGGATGGCTCCCGCTAAGAGCACCAGTCAGAACCAGAATCAAGATCCTCCGCCACCTCCGCCTCCTCCGGAAGCATGGTAGGCTGTGATGGCTGCTACTAATGCAAATACTCAGCTGATCATGCAAATCATCCAAGAGCGGAATCAAAGCAGTCAAGCGAATCAAGGCAACAACCAGAACCAGTTTGCAACTCTGAATCAGTTCCTCGCAAATGGTCCAAAGACGTTCAGCAACTGCGTTGAGGCTACCGATGCTGATGATTGGTTAGTCGATCTGGGCAAGCATTTTGAATGTAGCAACGTCAGACCTGAAGATTTCGTCAAGTTCGCGTCTTTCCAGCTCAAGGATCAGGCCGCAGAGTGGTTTCAGCAGTACCGGGATTCCAGAGGTGGACGTTTGATCACTTGGGATGATTTCCGTCGTGATTTTCGAGCTCATCACATTCCTCAAAGTGTGACTGAAAGCAAACGTGAAGAATTCCGCAATCTGAAGCAAGGCTCTTTGTCTGTCTATGACTACAACAAGTTGTTCCAGAAGCTCGCCCGTTTTGCCAAGCAGGATGTTCCTGATGAGAAGAGCATGATCTATCAGTTCAGGGGTGGTCTTCGTGAAGAAATTCAGCTCGCTCTTGTCCTCTTCGAGCCGCTGAGATACGATGAGTTCTACAACATGGCACTGAAGCAAGAAGCTGCTCAGCTCAGGTGTGATGCTTCCAGGAAGCGAGTCAGAGATACTACGTCTTCGTCCTCTACGCAAGTGGCCAAGCAGCAGAAGTATTGGCTTCCTCCTCCTCCGTTCCGTCAGCCGTATCAGCAGAAGAGCAAAGGTGGCAGTGGTTCATCCCACCCACCCAACCCAGGCTTTCAGAACAAGACTTCGTCTCGAGCTCCAAGATCGAGTGCTCCGTACCACCGTCCGCTCTCAGAGGTCACGTACTGGGGCGGGAGTTCGGGAGTATCGCCATAACTTGTATAACGGATGCTTTTCGAAGGTTGAGATAGATGGTTTTCCGAAGGTTTCTTGGTTATGTGTTGAAGGATGGATGCAGCTGGATGTAGGATTTGCTAGCTTGGGTGAGATATTATGCTTCCCCTGTGTCCTTAACACCTGATTGCATAACCGGAAAGTTTCGGGAATTTCATAGGTGGGAATTCAAGTAGCCTTAGGATATCTTTCCAACATATGTGTGATATGAAATTGGGGTTCGATTCAGGGATTAGTCGCTTGTTGGGGGTCTTTGCTATTTTTGGCGCCATAGTCGGGCCATGAGTGATTGTATGATGGATGTTATTTATGTACTTTGACGTGACGTGGCGAGTGTAAGCCAACTATTATTATTATTCCCCCTTTATATTATATATGTACTTGGGTTGTGTAATGATTCCCGACTTGCGACATTGCTTTCAATGCGCCTATGTCTCTAAGTCGTGCCTCGACACGTGGGAGACATAGCCGCATCGAGGGCGTTACAAGTAAAGAAACATAGTATCGCTGAGAGTCCTCGTCGTACTCCCACTTCAGCTCGAACGCGCCATCCGGAGGAGTATCATCGGTCCCTGCATCTGGTGTAATAGTAATCTGTGAGCCACAAAGGACTCAGCAATCTCGCACCCTCGCGATCAAGACTATTTAAGCTTAATAGGTAGGAAAGGGGTAATGTAAGTGGAGCTGCAGCAAGCGACTAGCATATATGGTGGCTAACTTATTCGCAAAGGAGAGCGAGAAGAGAAGGCAAAGCACGAGCGGAAAACTAAATAGAGCAGACTACGCAAACATAACTCCAACGCCGTGTCCACTTCCTGGACTCCGCCGAGAAGAGGCCATCACGGCAGCACACGCAGTTGATTCATTTTAATTAATTAAGTTCAAGTTGTCTACAACCGGACATTAACAAATTCCCATCTGCCCATAACCGCGGGCACGGCTTTCGAAAGATCAATCCCTGCAGGGGGGTCCCAACTTAGCCCATAACAAGCTCTCACGGTCAACGAAGGAAAAGACCTCCACCCAGGACCCACCGATCAGACTCGGTATCCCGGTACAACAAGATGATTCGACAGGTCAAAACTAGTCCAGCAACACCGCCCGAATGCGCCGAAAATCCTGATAGGAGCTGCACATATCTCTTTCTCAGGGCACACTCAGATGAGACTAGCTACGAATGGATGCTATTTATGTACTTTGATGTGACGTGGCGAGTGTAAGCCAACTATTATTATTATTCCCCCTTTATATTATATATGTACTTGGGTTGTGTAATGATTCCCGACTTGCGACATTGCTTTCAATGCGCCTATGTCTCTAAGTCGTGCCTCGACACGTGGGAGACATAGCCGCATCGAGGGCGTTACACCCTGCATCCACCACCACGCCGTCGTGCTGCTGGATCATCATCAACCTCTCCTTCCCCCTTGCTGGATCAAGAAGGAGGAGACGTATCCCGTCCCGTACGTGTGTTGAACGCGGAGGTGCCGTCCGTTCGGCACTCGGTCATCGGTGATTTGGATCTCGTCGTGTTCGACTACATCATCCTCGTTCGTTGAACGCTTCCGCACGCGATCTACAAAGGTATGTAGATGCATCTCATGACTCGTTGCTAGATGAACTCCTAGATGGATCTTGGTGAAACGAGTAGGAAAATTTTTGTTTTCTGCAACGTTCCCCAACAGCGACATCGACTGAAAAGGTAAAGTTACATAAGTTGTTCCTGTGAAAGTATAAAATAACTCTATAGAACCTCAAGTGCACTCCCACTTAGCCACCTCTATGTTTCAAAAGCTACAAGACAAAAACGACGACGGCGGCGATGAACTCCAAAAGAAAGAACAAGAAGATGCCCAAAAACCTCCACTCAACGAGGAACATGCGGAACAGTCAGCAGCAGCAACAAGAACAGTAGTAGAGACAACAGAAGCAGCAACGACTGAGGAGGTAAAGTTACGTAAGCTGATTCTACGAAAATATAAAGTAGCTCCATGAAAACTCAAATGCACTGCAACTTAGCCACCTTTATGATTGAACAACTGCAAGACAAAAACGATGACAGTGACGATGAACACCAAAAGAAAGAACAAGAGGATCCCCAAGAAACTCCACTCAACGAAGAACGGGTGGAACAGTCAGCAGCAGCAACGACAACTCAACAGGTGAAGTTGCAGAAAATGTTTCTACAAAATTACAACTTAATCACAATCAAAATAGCTCAAAACACGCACTAAACTTTCTCTATTTTTCCTATAACAGCTGTTGTAATTAAAATAAAGTAGCAAGTTAAATTATTTCAATGTTTTTTCAATGATAACGCAGAAACACGATGAAGGGAACCACGGAGATACAACCAATGAAGCAAACACACAAATTGTTCCAGAGAAAGAACCAGAAACTATCGAAGAAAACCCTACAACGTCGTACAATGACGATTCCCCTGGCAAAGAAGTTAGTGCTAACCAGGTCGAGACTGAAAAACAAGATGGAAAAGACCACAAGCAAGACATGACGGTTGACAAGCAAAAACATGATGCTAAGAAAAGCACAGACGTCTCAAATGAGGATGGAGCAGAAACTGGACAAAAGGGTACAACGCAAAAAGGAGAACATAGCATGCCACAAGAAGCAGAACGAGAACAAGAAAGGAACAACACTGGATAGGACATATATTCTAGCATCAAAGCAGGCAAGACAATAGAAACCTAATTCCTATCTTGTGACTTGAAATTATTTATATTAATTTCAAAATCATCGCAGGCACAACGGAGAAAGGGGGCAAACACAGTGATTCCGTCAGCAAAGCCATCGAAGACCTGTACAACGCTGTATGCAAGCCATGGACAAAGAAAGGTAACTTCATGCAACTAACACACACATTCTTATATGTGATCATTTTAACTGTATCATGTGTAAACTAAAACATTTTTGTAAATATACTTTGCAGGGATGAGCTTTTCATTACAACGGACAAGTTTCATGTCAATCTAGGCCATGTCTCTGAAAGCTTCAAGGTCGGTAAACCAGTGAGCAACGAAGCAATCGAGCCCATGCTAACGATATTGAGAAAACAACTCAATGGCACAAGGAGAAAGATTATGTCGTTAAGCAACACTGTAAGTAAAGATCACGACAAAAGAATCACGTTTAAAATGATAAATACGACTTTATAAATATATAGACTTCCCCTATAACTGAACTGACAAATTCTCTTTGTGTATCTGTGACAAAACAAGCAACACTCAATAAAGGAAGCCGACGGCGAAGATCCAATGTGCTACAAAAATAATGATCAAGAACATATTAGAAAAAAAATTACTACCTGCCAGGCTTAGAGAATTTTTCAACATAGAAGAAGAAGAAAAACTGCAAGATTATAACATGATAAGCAGATCAGCTATTACAAAAACAAAATACAATTGTGTATGTTATGCAAATTTCTCTTTTTATTTTATGTTTCTAAATCTAAGAAGATTTCCAAATGTTTTCTTTTTATTTTGTGTTTTGCAGTTCCTTCTACCATGCTCGTTGCGCCGGTTTGAGAAAGACGAAACTATAAGTCATTACTTCACCATTACAGTTAACATGCAAAATCAGCGCTTTGAACTCCTTGACTCTTCAATTGCATATCCAGGCACAATAGAATTCTTCAACAATGTAGCCAGAAAATTAATGAAAATCTGGAAGCACGTAAGTACAGAGCTCCAGCTTTCACAAAGAAGCATCGACCATTTCAAAAAGGTCAAACTACAGGTGCCACTTCAAGGAGAAGACACATAAGCACTTCCAACATTTCTCTTCTTTCTTTTTTTCACTAGTACCATTACTCAAATAATTCCGTTCTTTTGTTTTTTCAATGCAACAATTACTACTACCATTGCTCCAACATTTCTCTTCTTTCCGTTTCTCGAATGCAACAATTCTACTAGTACCATTCCTCTACATGCATAATGGACTGTGCATTCTATATGTACATGAACCTGCAGCATTACTCCAAAGATGGAACAGCAGCGACCTTAGAGCCAGAACAAGTACCAGAGTTGAGGAAAAAAATTCTATATCAACTAATCAGTCAACACAGAGGCAATACCGCACTATCATTAATCAAGTGTACAACAGGTTAGTCTTTTCAGAAACAAAACCTTACAATTTTGTCACACTACAAGTAGTAATAAGTTTTTTTACTTATTACTTTTTGATTCTAACAAATATGCTAAAGTATGAAGTCGATATGGGAGACAAAGAAATGCAACGGGCAGAATGTTGCGTACTAGAAGAATTTCCGCCAAATCCCGAGCCAAAGGAACATATTATGCATGCGACAACCACACAAGAGCATGAAGTTATTGATATATCTAGTAAACACAAAGAGCTTATGCATGTCAACAGCCATGCCGTCGCCCAAGAATATTGCACATACCACGAAGAAAAGGATCCACCAATAGAACCAGATCAACCACCACCAGACGACAAGATACCACACCATCCTGAAGAGGGAACGGACACCACTAATGAGCAAAATATCAACAGCAATATCCCGAGCATAGAGCAACTTGAACAAACAAGAACTGCTTTAAAAGAGGATGACAGAAGCAACGACGTGCCAAATACACAAGAACAGGTTTCCGAGCAGAAGAACCAACCTGTTCTTCTTCAAGAAGAAACAGGCTCGGCAAGCAATCAGCAAGGCACCTCCAGCACCATCTCTTTAGACTTCCTAAAACCCAAAACAACAAAAAAGCATGAGGAAGTTGATGAATTTCTTTTAAGCCTTAACCCGCTCTAACAACAGGAATACCATGAGTTTGTACAGATGGGCTATGAATTCGATGTAATCAAAACATGGTTGGTTGACCATGAAAACTATGAATTCGGAAAAAATGCCACGTCGTATCTGACAATCTTGCAGCAAGAATCAGGAGAACATTCAATGCCTCAATCATCTAAGAACAATTCAGACAAGAAAATCTCGGTCAAGAAGAGGCCGGTAAAGCCTTCAAGCAGGCTCCATGAAAAAATCATGATTCCTACATTTGTCCCAGGAGATTTCAAATTTATGAACAAAGCCAAAGCACTTCATGAATACCTATTCAGCGAAGAAGGACATAAAGAATGCGGAAAGTAAGTACTTTCTCTTGTCACAACAAAAAAACAAAGAAATGTTGCTCCTTTTTAAAGCCACCTAACTAATGTATAAACTTTTTCTACTTGCAGACTAAACGTATATATTTGCAAGAAGCGGCCCGATTGGATTACAAGAGAACAAATAAATGCAATAGGTACAAAAAGGAGGTGGACAGATGGAGGGCTCCATCGCAAACGCATTATTTGAAGAATGGACAGGGCAGCAACAATATAACACAACCGATAAAGCGATACTCCCCGTAGAATTAGCAAATGCATGAAGTCCAATTGGACAAAAACACTTGCATCATTTCAGTGATTACAAGTTTGAACTAAAAAGTAGAAAACTTGTTTGTTGCAGATTGTGCTCGGTGTTAATACTGGAGAAGAAGGAGGACTAGCAAAATTCAATGAGGACGAAGCATTGAAACAGTTTGTACCCCTTGTAAGAGGGAAGGAACTTCTAAAGAAAAAGCTGGTAAGTTAATAGAAATATACAAACATAATTCATTCTTCCTATAGAATGTCATTTACATGTCATTTAATTAGCCTGACAAGAATGATACCTCACAACACAGCTAAACACTTCACATTGTACGTGCTCAACAAGTACATGAGCTCCATCGACATACTTGACTCGCTGAATTACAAACACGGAGGAGGAAAAAAGACATGGAAAAAACACCATAAGGATCACCCAGAACTGGTACGTCAATTCAACCTTGGTTTTCTAATTGATTTTCCAATTCTTGCATTCCCTTTCTTAATGGCAAAATCCAACAATAAAACCAAACCGTAATCACAGATTAAAAGGATTCACGCACTCATGAAGAAGCATTACGATGAAGTGGAACTACGAGCCAACAATGAACCAAATTGGACGAGGATAGAAGAAACACCTAACAGAGTTTGCGTGCCAAAACAGCATGGTACCCAATGTGGACACTTCGTGGTTCAATTTGCAAATACTGGAATGGCATTGATCTCACAAAAGATGATGAGGATTTCCATGTAAGTGAATAGTATGAGAGCAACAATTTTATTTTAGAAGCAGCACTCCTTGAATACTTCAATTATCTCATCAAAGAAAAATAAAAGAATATCTGATGACCTTCATGCAGGATAGCAAGGTAGATGCTAAGTGGAAACCAGAGTTCCTTTTTACATCCATATTTGGTGAAACAAACCAAGTAAAGTGCGAGCAACTACCTGAAAGAATCAAAGAATTCAAACCAGAAACTTCAAAGTTCTTTTCCACCATCAAAGGTAAGAAAATTGTTTCTGGTTATCTTTTTTTGTATTGAGACCTACCCATCCCATGGTTGACCAATGTCTGGTATCACGAGAGCTTACATATTACATATTTGCTTCCACTCACAGAAACAGATGCAACAAAAACAAAAAAAGGATGAAGCACCAATCCATACCCAAAACATTCACATTGCTTCCAACACACAAAGGAGGCGTCCGACCTCTTCCAAATAGTCATGAGCGTCGGCTGGCAGGAGGAATTCAAAAAGTGAGTTGTTTTTTGTTGCACCTCAAAATAGTTGGACCGAGGCCAAAAATAATGTAAAAATCTGTTTCTCACTGACCTCCAAAATTATTTTATCTCCCTGTCGCAGCAAAACTATATTTAGGCGCATCCGTAGAGAGAGTGAAAGCACACAACTTACTGGAGCCCCACTGAAGGCAGTATTTGGTCCAAGACTAGCAAAGACGAACATACCACATCATATGAAAAAGAGGGTGCTCGATGATATAGCAGAAATCTGGGAAAGCACACCAGATTCAAAAGAGAGTGACAAAGTAATATTAGGCCCAAACTTTGCAGAGGTAAATTTTTAGAAAGCAAAATCTTGTCTATATTGCAACACCTACTGATGAGGACATCCCAACCATGGGCACCACGCCACCAATCATCAACAGTCTAATCACAAGAAACCGCGCAATGCAAATACATGATCAGGTGAACGCTAACTTAAGTATATCATTTGACCTTGAAAACATGGTTGTGCCTTCACCTCCTTTGTTGTTGGTTGAACTTAGGTGCGATATCGAAGAAGGCCAAACACATTCCAGTCCGTGCAAAACAATGTTTTATGACAAAGAAACAAACTTAGGAATTCATGAAGAATGAGTTGTCTGCTGAAGAAACATTGTTCCGATTCTGATGAAACAATGTTTTGCACGAGTTTGGATATTCCAACTTGCGAAAGGTTCCCAGAACTCGAGTTTGCTGCTGAAGGAAACATTGTTCGACTCCAGTGAACAATGTTTGGTCGGGAACTGCCAACCACCTCCAACGAGAGTATTCGAGAAGCTACCTCATTAAGTCTCTAAGCCAGTTAGTCAAAACAAAGTTGGTTGTCTTTCACACCTATCCAGGGGGTTGTCCCAATTATAAATAGGCTAGCTCTTCCCTTCGTTGGGGACTTTTGCCATTTCTATCAAAGACCAAAGACATGGACTCCTCCTGAGATTGGAGAGCTGTTGTTATCCTTATTCTCGTGATTCCTTAAGAAATTGCTCCTAATTCGTGCTTCACGACTAGATCGTGTTGTGTGGATTAGAGTTCGTGGTTTCCCTTGCGGATTGCACCTATCCCGTGCTCCACGACTTGAGCGTGGTTGTGTGGGGTAGTATTACGGGTTGTGGATCAGCGAATGTTCGGATTGCAAGCTTCAGTGAGCCTCCTCCTCGTCGGGTCATAATCTCTTATTTTCCATTTTCCGGCTACTTGCAGCTAGTTATCCCCATCCATTTATTGATCATACGCCGTGAAGATCGGACCTCCCCTTGACCTCCCTCTTCTCCGAAGACGGGGTCGGATCACCTACTCTTTTTATATTGTTACATAGCTATTTTTTCTGACAGTTTTTTATCGTAATTATTGTTTGCAGCATACACTAGATTTAAAGAAACACAAAACTACTATTGGAAAATTTAAAAGTGAGTTGCAAAAAACAAAGAATTAGCTGGTTCCCATGTATCTCAAAGAACATCAATGGAAAAAGGTCTCAACAGCAAACATGGTAACATCCCTTTCCTCCACGACAAAATCACAAAAAATGTGTTCTATCAAATTACTTTATATTAAACTGTCATGTAAGCAACAAATATTTTGTACGCATATATTCATTCCAATGGAGAAGGATGACCGCTACTGAAAGAATCAATATGGTTGACTAGAGGGGGGGTGAATAGGCAACTAACAATTTTTAGTTTTTCTTTAGCAATTTAAACTTTGCATCAAAATAGGTTGTCTAGATATGCAACTAGATGAGCAACCTATATGATGCAACACGAATAGGAACACAAGCAAGCAAGATATATGAAACAAATAAGCTACACAAGTAAAGGCACGAGATAACCAAAAGTGGAGACGCTGGAGACGAGGATGTGTTGCCGAAGTTCCTTCCCTTTGAGAGGAAGTACGTCTCCGTTGGAGCGGTGTGGAGGCACAATGCTCCCCAAGAAGCCACTAGGGCCACCGTAATCTCCTCACGCCCTCACACAATGCGAGATGCCGTGATCCACTATTGGTGCCCTTGGAGGCGGCGACCGAACCTTTACAAACGAGGTTGGGGCAATCTCCACAACTCAATTGGAGGCTCCCAACGACACCACGAAGCTTCACCACAATGGAATATGGCTTCACGGTGACCTCAACCGTCTAGGATGCTCAAACACCCAAAAGTAACAAGATCTGCAAGGGATTAGTAGGGGGAATCAAATATCTCTCGATGGAAGTGTAGATCGGGGCCTTCTCAACCACTCCCGAGCAAATCAACAAGTTTGGTTGGCTAGGGAGTGAGATTGGGCGAAAATGGAGCTTGGAGCAATAATGGAGCTTTAATGGTGGAAGAGGTGAGTCAACGGGGAAGAAGGAGACCCTTTATATAGTGTGTGGAAAAGATCCAACCGTTACCCTACCAGCCCGCGGCCAGCAGTACTACCGCGCACGGCCAGCAGTACTACCGCAAGGCCGCGCGGTAGTACTGCTTGCAACTAAGCGGTACTACCGCACGGTAGTGCGGTACTACCGTACCACCCTACGGTATTGCCGCGGCCCCCAGCCAGGGAAACAGACGCAAGCTGGGGCGGTACTTCCGCACGCGCGGTACTACCGCGCCCTTAGCGCGGTACTACCGTGAGGCAAAAAGTCCCGATAGGGGGAAGGGGAATTTCTGTGCATACTTCCGCAAAAGAACGGAAGTAGCAAAAACCCGACACAGTAGTATAGCCGAGGGGCGATACTACTGCCTGACCGCCTAGCGCGGTACTACCGCACGGCGAAAGCGGTACTACCGCGGCAGGTGCGGATGTAAAAAATTACATCCGCTCCTACTACCGCAACCGGGCGGCACTAGCCTGGTGGGCAGCGGTAGTACGGCTCCAGGGGAGCGGTACTACCGTGAGCACCAGCGGTACTACCATGCCACTGCGCGGTACTACCGTGGATGCCCATGGTACTACCGTTGATCCTGGAGCGGTACTACCGCAACCACACAAGCAGCCAGTCAACTATGGCAGGAAAACGGAGGAAGCTCCAAAGAAGAAGGAGGGGATAAAAGGAGACGTGTACGTGATGATTCCACCCAAACCTTTCCAACGCGGACCCCCTCTTAATAGTACGGCTTTCCTACGACTCAGATCCACCAAAGAGAAACATAGAGAAGACGCCGTCTTCGTCAATCTTCGAGGGGCACCCAATCGTCTTGTGCCTAGCAGAGAAGAGTCTGGAAAGCTCATGGCACACGATTAGTCCGCAAATGCGTTGTCATCAATCACCAAAACACTTAGGGATAAAAATGACCTTACCATCTCCCCCTTTTTGGTGGATTGATGACAAAACGGGATTTACATAAGGAAAAATATTGTTGAGTAAAAGCAAACCCCTCCTCTCTATAATATAGACGGGCTCCCCCTAAATGTGTGCCACCTAAATGAGCACGAATACTAGGAACAGAGCTCCCCCTATATTATAGAGATAAGGCATATCTATCACTAGACAAGATAGTACAAACATAAGATAACTAAGATAGATAGAGTGCATATGTCTTACACCATATGGAGGATAGGTTTCGAAGGCACAAACCAAACAAAAGCAAACGAGGCAAACGAGGTCCAAACAAGCAACAAAGCAAACAAACACACCAAGCACAACACAACGCAAATCCCTACACTCTCTCCCCCTTTGGCATCGAGGCGCCAAAAAGGCAAAGAGGGCACCTACACACACGGGGTGGCTCAGGCAAAGAAGTCGTCCCACTGCTCCTCGTGCTCCTCGTCAGACTCAGCGGCGGGGATAGTCTCCTCGAGGTCATCCTCTGAACTGGTCCACTTGTAGCCCTGCCTAGACATCCAGGCAGCCTCAGGGGTGATGACGTCCTCAGACCCGCCAGACACATCCTCTCCATAGAGCCTCATCACCTTCTTGTCACGGCGGCGACTCTCCTTGTCAGACATGTGAGCCCTGTACTGTCCCTTCGCCTGCATGCAGAAGAGAGTCTTCATCTTGTTCTTCAGCTTCTTGGCCCATGATGGCTCAGAGGAAGAAGTGGTGGACCTGGCAGCACGGTCCTCAGCAGCACGGTCCTCAGCGCGGTCCTTAGCACGGTCCTCAGCAGCCTCCCCCTGACCAGCAGCCCTCCTAGAAGAAGATGCCTCAGCACGAGTAGTGGTGTTGGCCCAGTTGGGCTTGACGCGGAGGCTGATGGACTCATGGCGAATCTAGTCTGGAGCAAGGAACTCATCACCTGGATACGTCTTCTCCCAAGTGGGGGAGAGCAGCAGAAATAGGTACGTCCATAGATAGGTACCTTGCGAGTGAACACCGCAAACCGAAGCTCACACCACATGATGTGAGAGACATCAAGTGGCTGAGTCTGAGAAGTACGTGCCTCTGCACACAAGAGCAACATGTCCACTAGATATGCATGAACCTTGTCCTTGTCGCCAATGCGTGGGAATAGAGTGTTGCGGAAGATGCGATGCATGATATCCATAAGGAGTTCAACACCCAAGATGACTTCCCATTGGGGAGTACCTTCTCAACAAGGAAGGGCTGAAGCTAGTTCTTGTTGGCAGACTCAGAGTTGGCATGGGGGTGGACGCCAACGGGGGTGTGAAGCCCGTCATCAGGAATGTGCAGCAGATCCATGAGCTCTTTCCATGTGGCAGACAGCTGACGGCCATTGGTCATCCAAGTCATCCTTCGCTCCTCCCCGGGATGAAAGTACACTGAGGCAAAGAACTGACAGATAAGCTCAGGGTCATAGTCAAGGTGAAAGGGGATCACCGGCTCAATAGCAAACTGTTCCACCAAGTCCAGAGCCTCTCCAAAATAGTCACGAAACTTGTCTTTCCGCAGGTGATGCATGTCTATCCACTTGACATCCACGTAGGTATTCTGCTTGTTCTTGATCACATCCAGATAGATGAGAGCTTGTTGCTTGGTCTAGAACAACTCGGTGCCTCTGAGGATAGCCCGAGGATTCACATAGGGATTGATCTTTCGGCGCTCGACATACTCAGTGGTTGAAATCTCGTCCATGCCCTTAGCCGGTTCCTTGTGCTTGCTGGCAGTGGTCTTGACATTGCGCTTGAGGGCATTGGAGCCCTCTGGGGCTTCATCTTGGGGGTTGCGCAGACGCTTGGAGCCAGTGTCACGACTGGGATTGGAATGGCGAGAGCCACCACCTGAGACACAGAACGCAAAAACACCCACAACAGCCAAGAGAGATTAATGCAAAGACCACAACAAAGCAAGTGAAACAAGTAGAAAGCACACATGATACATGCCTAGAGAGAGATTTGATCCCTACAGTAGTACCGCCAAGAGCGGCGGAGCTAAGAGAGTAGTACGGCTCTTAGACGCGGTAGTACCATGCAAGATCACGGTAGTACCGGGTGTAGGAGCGGTAGTACAACCTTAGCACCGCGGCCGGTGCGGTAGTACCGCGTCTGCGGAACGGTAGTACCGCACGGCATGGTAGTACCGCGCCTGATGGGCGGTAGTACCGCGAGAGCAGTAGTACCGCTCATCGGGCACGGTAGTACCGCACCACGTCAGATCTGAACTGGTTCAAATCTGAGAAAGCCCGCGAAATCACGGCGGTACTACGGTTGGACAAAGCTACCACAAGACAGCATATCAAGTATGTTTCCTACGCATCACGACTCTCCTACATCATACTCTTGCATAGATTTGGCCTAAAATCTCAAGAACAACAAGTTTCTCCCCAAAAGCCTAGAAGCAAGAGAACAGCCAAGAAAAAGAGGGATTTGGGGAAAAACCTTGGTCCATGGCAAGAGGAAGTGGTGGGGAACGATCCCACCGGTCGGAATCCGAGGAGAGTGGCCGGAGACGGAGATCCGGCGAGGGCCTCCGGCGCCGTTCTTGAGAGGGAGAGACGTGGAGAGATAGATAATGAATGGGTATGGGGAGTTGGAACTCCCTTGCCCGAGTCATAACCCCCCACGCGCCCTTGACGGCGCGGTAGTACCGTGCCCAGACACGGTAGTACCGCATGGTGCGGTAGTACCGTGCTGTGGCGCGGTAGTACCGTGCCTCCCAAGCGGTAGTACCGCGCCCAGACGCGGTAGTACCGTGGGCTCAAGAAGATGCACGTTTTGAGCGCGAAAAACAGGATCTTTGCACAAACCACTCCGAGCCAACACAACACCACAAGACCACGCAACACACAAAACCAGAAAGGCACACGACAAACGAACCAACCACGAGACACCACCTCTCCAAAAGAGAGGGCGGTGGCTGTAGCCACCTATATTTGAGTCAATTGGTATGGCACCACGAAGAATTATCCTTGGGTCCATGACCAAAACTCGTCTTTGAAGCACAAGTACCATCAAACATGGCTAATGTGAAAGACTTGATTGATTTATGCATAATGGGGGGAGGGAGAGTTCATTGAGAGAACATCACTCCCCCTATGTCCATGCCTACATCTAAATAGGACAACACGTTGAGTATGGTGGGGTGTGCAAGGGTTCAAGCAGCATTGCTCGAATCGATGATATTTAGCTCATGCCTTAACTCGCGAAATCTTGCTTCATCCAAGGGCTTCGTGAAGATATCTGCAAGGTTATCATGAGTGTTGACATAGTAGAGCTCGATCTCTCCTCGCCTAATGTGATCCCGGATGAAGTGATACCGGATCTCAATATGCTTCGTCTTGAAGTGTTGCACCGGGTTGAGAGAGATCTTGATGGCACTTTCATTGTCACACCAAAGAGGCACTTTGTCACAAGTGACACCATAATCCTTTAAAGTTTGCCTCATCCATAAGAGTTGTGCACAACAACTACCGGCCGCAACATACTTCGCTTCGGTGGACGAGAGAGACACACAACTTTGCTTTTTGGAAGACCAACTTATCAAAGAGCAACCAAGGAATTGGCACCCTCTGGAAGTGGACTTCCTATCCACTTTGTCTCCCGCCCAATCGGAATCCGAGTACCCTACAAGCTTGAAGTTTGATCCTCTTGGGTACCATAAGCCAAAGTTTGGGGTATGAGCCAAATATCGAAAGATTCGTTTGACCGCCACATAGTTACTTTCCTTAGGTGCGGCTTGAAACCGTGCACAAATTCCCACACTCAACATGATGTCCAGTCTAGATGCACAAAGGTAAAGCAAGGATCCAATCATGGAATGATATACCTTTTGATCCACCACTTTACCATTGGGATCTAAGTCAAGTTGGCACTTGGTGGGCATTGGAGTGGAAGCCGGCTTGACGTCACTTAGCTTGAATCTCTTGAGCATGTCTTGAGTGTATTTGGATTGATTGATGAAGGTTCCTTCTCTTCTTTGCTTCACTTCGAACCCTAGAAAGAACTTCAACTCTCCCATGGAGGACATCTCGAACTTTGAGGTCATGAGAGCGGCAAACTCCTCATTGAAAGCTTTGTTAGGAGAACCAAAGATAATATCATCAACATATAATTGGCACACAAACAACTCCCCTTTGACCTTCTTAGTAAAAAGAGTGGGGTCGATTATCCCAACTTCAAAGCCACGGTCTTGTAACAACTCGGTAAGGTGGTCATACCACGCACGTGGGGCTTGTTTAAGGCCATAGAGTGCCTTATCGAGTTGATACACATGATCGGGAAAGTAGGGATCCTCGAACCCGGGGGGTTGCTTGACGTACACCAATTCATTAATGGGACCATTAAGAAAAGCACTCTTCACATCCATTTGATATAACTTAAAGTTATGATGAGAAGCATATGCAATCAACATGCGAATGGATTCAAGACGAGCAACGGGAGCAAAGGTTTCACCGTAGTCGATACCCTCAACTTGGGAGTAGCCTTGTGCTACCAAACGAGCCTTGTTGCGAATGATAATCCCATGGGCATCTTGCTTGTTCTTGAATATCCACTTGGTTCCAATGACATTGTGGTTCCCCGTTAGCCTTGGTACCAATCTCCACACTTTGTTGCGCTCGAAGTTGTTGAGTTCTTCGTGCATGGCATTGAGCCAATCCTGATCTTCTAGCGCCTCATAGACCTTGTGGGGTTCCACACAAGAGACAAACGCGTGATGCTCACAATAATTTGCTAATTGTCTACGAGTGCTTACCCCCTTTCTTAAGCTTCCAAGCACATTCGTCATGAGATGATCCTTGGTGGAGAGCTTGGAAGCAACCTTGGCGGCACGACGCTCTAATTCCTCCTCGGTGGTGAGTTGAGGAGCGGTTACTTGATCATCTTGAGCGCCGTCATGAACTTGTTCTTGATCTTGAACTTGCTCGGGGGAGAGAACTTGACCTTGGGCATCACTTGGTGTGTCCACACCGTCTTGAGTATGATCTAGCCCCTGGTCTTGTTCATGAGGTTGAGGGCCTTCACTTTGTTCTTCGGAAGCGTGTGGGCCTTGGGTTGGTGATGGCTCCACTTGAGTGGAGCATTGTCCTTCTCCTTCGGCCACAAGGGGTTCCTCAATGGGTAGGATGAAACCAACACCCATTCTTTTTATGGCTTGAGGAGGAATTTCATCACCTACATCACAAGTGCCACTTTGCTCCACTTGGGAGCCGTTATTCTCATCAAACTCCACGTTACACGTCTCCTCAATAAGTCCCGTGGATTTATTGAGGACACGGTAAGCATGAGAGTTTTTAGCATAACCAACAAATATGCCCTCATAAGCTCTAGCCTCGAATTTAGACAACCGAACACCTTTCTTGAGAATGAAACACTTACACCCGAATACCCGGAAGTACTTGAGGTTGGGCTTGTTACCGGTGAGTATCTCATATGGAGTCTTGTTCAAGCCCTTGCGGAGGTAGATCCAATTGGATGCATGACACGCGGTGTTGATGGCTTCGGCCCAAAAGTTGTACGGAGACTTGAACTCCGCCATCATGGTCCTTGCCGCATCCATCAACGTCCGGTTCTTCCTCTCCGCAACACCGTTTTGTTGAGGGGTGTATGGTGCGGAATATTGATGCTTGATTCCCTCATCACTAAGAAATTCATCCAAGGTGTAGTTCTTGAACTCAGTGCCGTTGTCACTTCTTATTGTCAAGATCTTTGCATTGTGTTGACGTTGTGCTTCATTTGCAAAGTCAATGACGGTTTGTTGGGTCTCGCTCTTCCTCTTGAAGAAATACACCCATGTGTACCTTGAGTAGTCATCCACAATCACCAAGCAATACTTCCTACCTCCAAGACTATCGAAGGATGGAGGCCCAAAGAGATCCATGTGAAGGAGCTCCAAAGGCCTCTTTGAATAAATGATAGTCGTGGGAGGGTGAGCCTTCTCATGTAGCTTTCCTTCGATACAGGCACTAAAAGCACGATCTTTAGCAAAACTAACATTCGTTAGTCCACGGACATGGTCCCCCTTTAGGAGATTTTGCAAAGATCTCATATTGACATGGGCTAAACGGCGATGCCAAAGCCATCCCACATCAACTTTAGCCATTAGGCATGTCGCGGTCTTAGTGGGTCGCTCCGAAAAGTTAATCACATATAGAGCGTTCTCGACATGCCCAACAAAGGCTACTTTAAGAGTCTTGCTCCACAAGAGGGCCACGGTATCGATATCAAAGAAAGTGGCAAAGCCCATGATTGCAAGTTGACGAACGGAAAGTAATTTGTATGCAAGGGACTCAACAAGCATGACCTTCTTGATCGTGAGATCATGAGAGATGACAACCTTGCCAAGTCCCAATACCTTAGAAGATGAGGCATCACCCCACTCGACATTGGTGGGCATAGATGGAACCTTGTGCATGTCCACCACCAAGTCCTTGCTTCTGGTCATATGATTTGTAGCTCCGCTATCGCGCAACCATGATCCACCACCGGAAGCAAACACCTACAAGAGATCAATGCTTGGTTTTAGGTACCCATTTTGTAATGGGTCCTTTGATGTTAGTAACAAGGGTCTTAGGAACCCAAATAGACCATTCAATGTACTCATGAAGAGAACCAACAAATTTGGCATAAACATGCCCATCACTAGCACGGCACAACACATAAGAAGGATTAAAATCACCGGCTTTGTTGGGTGAGGTGACATTTCCCTTCTTGACTTTGTTATTCTTCTTCTCCTCGGGGACACTCTCTCCCGCCCTCACAAAGGTTTGCATGAGGGGAGGAGGTCGTTTGGTCTTGTCATTCTTCTTCTTGTTCTTGGAGTCGGGGACGTACCCAACCCCTTCCTTCGCCACACCTCCCTTTTGGTTGATCAAGAGATCATTGAGGTTCTTCTTGCCTTGTATGAAAGTCACAAGGCCTCTCTCAAGTTGCTCCTTCAACTTAGCATTTTCTTCAACAAGATGTATATGCTCACAACACGGGTTAGTAGCATTTGCATTATCAATTAAAACCATATGAGGAAAATTTGTTTTCTCCTTAGTTAGCTTCACTTGGAGTTGATCATGAGACTCCTTGAGACTAGCGTGAATACCCTTCAAGGCCTTGTGGGCCTTGTCAAGTATATCAAACTCCTCTTTGAGTCTAGCAAGATCAACCCCGAGTTTGGCCTTCTCGGAATTTAGCACACGAGAAACAACGAGGGCATGATCATAATCTTTCTCTAACTTAGCATGATCAACGTTGTGTGACTCCTCAAGAGCCAAACGAAGACCATGCTCTTCCTCAAGAGCATTGGAAAGATCCGAAATCTCATCGGCATAGTCACGACTATGCCCTTCCATCTTCGAGATGGTGTCTTCGTGAGCCTCGATCATGTCATTGGCCTCACCAAGTTGTTCCAAGAGAGCAACAAAGTGCTTCTTGGATTTTCCCTTGAGTTTACCCATAAAGGCCTCAAACTCGTTAGCCTCCACATTAGCTCCCTCAACTTCAGTAATGCTATCCGTTTGGGAAGGATGATTAATGATGGTAGTTTTGATGTTGGAGGTTACCTTGTTGGTGGCTTTAGCCATGAGGCACTTGGCGGCGATGCTCTCGTTGGGTGAGTCGAAGAGAGACACTCGTGACGTTGTTGCAATGGCGACGGAGGCCATGGCAACCGACTCATCATCTTCATCATCGTCATCATCCTCATTGTACTCTTCTTGCACAACCAAGGCCTTGGGAAGAGTATTCTTGCACAACCATTGTCTTCCCTTTTCTCATACGGGCATTCCGCAACGAAATGACTTACGTTGCCGCAATTGTAGCAAGTCCTTACACGTTGCTTTCCCCTGGTGCCACTCGAGTTGTTTTTGCTAAAGTTGGGCCTCGAGTTTTTCTTGCTCCAAAATTGCCTTGAAGCAAGTGCCATATGTTCATGATATGCATACTTCGTATCTTCGGGGTTGCTCTCCTCTTCTTCCTCTTCTTCTTCTTCCACGGTGAGCTTGGCCTTCAATGCAAGGTTAGGCTTCTTTGCCCATTGAGAACGGAGCACCGCATTGTCGGCGGTTTTGTCCAAAATGTTCATGGCCACAAACTCATCCAACACTTCGCTTGAGGTCAAAGTGTGGAAGTCCGGTCTTTGACGAATGACGGAGGACATGGCCTTGTGGTAGGGCATCATCGCCTTGAGGAATTTGCGCTTGATCCAATTGTCATCTGTGTCCTTGCTCCCGTGATCTCGTAGTGAGACCGCGAGTTTGGTGACTCTCTGATAGAGCTCACGAGGTTCTTCATCTTCCTTCATTGCAAACTCATCGGCCTCATCTTGTACCACTTCATAGTTGGAGCGTTGAATGCTTGCGCTTCCTCGGTAGAGAGACACGACACAATGCCATGCATCTTTGGCCAAGGCGAAGGGACGAAGATGAGGTAGGTCTTCGGGTGGAATTGCATCTTGAATGATGAAGAGAGCATTCTCATTGAATTGATTGTCCGCGGCTTCTCGAGGAGTGAAGTTGCTTGGATCGTGTGGATAGAAACCTTCTTCAATGATTCTCCAAAGGTTAGTGTTCACATGATTTAAATGACATTTAAAGCGGTAAACCCAAGAATCAAAATCCTCATTTTTCACAATCTTAGGGGGAGGACCGGCATGATTCAAATGAGTGGAAGGAACCGGTCCACCATAAACAAGTGGTGGTTCCACATGGGCAAAGATGCCGGCGCCATTCTTGCCACTAGAAGAAGGAGCCTTTTCACTACTATCTTCCCCCTTTTCGGGGATAGCATCCGACACCTTGTTGGCGGGATCCCCCACTTTCAACGGTGCGGTTGATAGTTTAAGCCCCTCAAGAAATTTAGTAAACATGCTTTCAACTTCGGTCGTCATGGAGGTTTTCAATGTCTCCAAGGCTACATTGAAATCCTCACGAGAGACCGAAGTTCCCCCATCGCCCGTAGACGAGATAGGATTCACACCGGAGTGTTCCTCCGCTCCGTCTACGGTATCAACCATACTCTTCGGACGGTAAAGTCCTTAATAAAGAGACGAGGCTCTGATACCAATTGAAAGGATCGATATGGTTGACTAGAGGGGGGTGAATAGGCAACTAACAATTTTTGTTTTCCTTTAGCAATTTAAACTTTGCATCAAAATAGGTTTTCTAGATATGCAACTAGATGAGCAACCTATATGATGCAACACGAATAGGAACACAAGCAAGCAAGATATATGAAACAAATAAGCTACACAAGTAAAGGCACGAGATAACCAAAAGTGGAGACGCCAGAGACGAGGATGTGTTGCCGAATTTCTTCCCTTTGAGAGGAAGTACGTCTCCGTTGGAGCGGTGTGGAGGCACAATGCTCCCCAAGAAGCCACTAGGGCCACCGTAATCTCCTCACGCCCTCACACAATGCGAGATGCCGTGATTCCACTATTGGTGCCCTTGGAGGCGGCGACCGAACCTTTACAAACGAGGTTGGGGCAATCTCCACAACTCAATTTGAGGCTCCCAACGACACCACGAAGCTTCACCACAATGGACTATGGCTTCGCGGTGACCTCAACCGTCTAGGATGCTCAAACACCCAAGAGTAACAAGATCCGCAAGGGATTAGTAGGGGGAATCAAATATCTCTCGGTGGAAGTGTAGATCGGGGCCTTCTCAACCACTCCCGAGCAAATCAACAAGTTTGGTTGGCTAGGGAGTGAGATCGGGCGAAAATGGAGCTTGGAGCAATAATGGAGCTTTAATGGTGGAAGAGGTGAGTCAACGGGGAAGAAGGAGACCCTTTATATAGTGTGTGGAAAAGATCCAACCGTTACCCACCTATCAGCCCGCGGCCAGCGGTACTATCGCGCACGGCCAGTGGTACTACCGCAAGGCCGCGCGGTAGTACTGCTTGCAACTAAGCGGTACTACCGTACCACCCTATGGTACTGCCGCGACCCCCAGGCAAGGAAACAGACGCAAGCTGGGGCGGTACTTCCGCACGCGCGGTACTACCGCGCCCTCAGCGCGGTACTACCGTGAGGCAAAAAGTCCCGATAGGGGGAAGGGAACTTCCGTGCATACTTCCGCAAAAGAACGGAAGTAGAAAAAACCCGACACAGTAGTACAGCCGAGGGGCGGTACTACTGCCTGACCGCCTAGCGCGGTACTACCGCACGGCGAAAGCGATACTACCGTGGCAGGTGCGGATGTAAAAAATTGCATCCGCTCCTACTACCGCAACCGGGCGGCACTAGCCTGGTGGGCAGCGGTAGTACGGCTCCAGGGGAGCGGTACTACCGTGAGCACCAGCGGTCCTACCATGCCACTGCGCGGTACTACCGTGGATGCCCATGGTACTACCGTTGATCCTGGAGCGGTACTACCGTAACCACACAAGCAGCCAGTCAACTATGGCAGGAAAACGGAGGAAGCTCCAAAGAAGAAGGAGGGGATAAAAGGAGACGTGTACGTGATGATTCCACCCAAACCTTTCCAACGCGGACCCCCTCTTAATAGTACGGCTTTCCTACGACTCAAATCCACCAAAAAGAAACGTAGAAAAGACGCCATCTTCGTCAGTCTTCGAGGGGCACCCAATCGCCTTGTGCCTAGCAGAGAAGAGTCTGGAAAGCTCATGGCACACGATTAGTCCACAAATGCGTTGTCATCAATCACCAAAACACTTAGGGATAAAAATGACCTTACAGCTACGTACTATATATGATGAACAAATATAAACACAAAGTTCACATTATTGATCCTCGAGAAGCGACTCCAAAGGAATTTGAGAAAAAAAAGATAGACATGGATCAATTGGATCCACTTGAAGCAGAACAAGTTCTTCAGTAATATGAAGACGTTGGAAAAGAAACAAAAACACAGTTTCAGAAATATCATGTTCATAAGTCGGCAATCATAAGCATTTATACATAACAATATTTTCAGTTTTACAAGTTGCAATATTAAAACAATTACAAAATGCAATTCCCAGGTACCTAGGACTAAAGAAGTCTTCAACACCATACTTGGACAAACAATGAATCCAAAGAATACAAGATGGCAGATTCATACCGTGCAAGATGTTCCAGTGGTAGAAAGGGGCGAATCACCATTTGTTGTTTTAAAGTTTGCATTCTTCTACAATGGTGAAAAGTTCATCGAAGACATCGAAGATTTGATAGTAAGTCTTCAATGAAAATATTCTCTTCTCGAATATATATATATATAGTTATTTATATATAACTTTTATGCACCAACTCTAATAATATACTTCTCTTCTCGGTAAAATTTTATAGGATGAAGTCGAAGACTGGAGGGTAGAGGCAATATACATTCTTTTATGTAGCGAGATGAATCAAGTCAAAGCTAATGAAATGGGTGATGAGATTAGCAAGATCTTCAGCAAGAATGAAGACTAAAACTTTTGATTTAGCCAGCAAGGCTAATTCCATCAAGACGTGACAAAACAGTTTATCAATGAGTGTTCATGTTGAAAAGAGAATATCATCAGAGAGTGCCAATACACTATAAACAACAGTGCCTCTTTTTATTTGAACGACATCAGTGACTCCCGAAACGAACTCCTACCCATGACTCTGGAAACCACCGGCCCGTGCCTCCAAAGGCGACATGGCCCTGTGCCTCCAAAGCCTGCGTGACCATGCCCCCGGACAATATCCACATACGCACATACCAAGAGCGCCTCAACCATGGCTAGCTGCTACACACACGTGACTGCACATGCTTCACACCCATGCCTCCGCATGCGACAAGGCCCCATGCCTCCGGACAATACACACATGTGCATGCACGCACATACCTCTAGAGCCTCAACCATGGTTAGCTGATACGCACACGTGACTGCACATGCTTCAACCCCCGTGCCTTTCCAAGCAAAGGAGCTTAGCTTTTGCACGATCTGTATAAAAATTAAATGAGCCGAAGGTGAGCAGGAGGTTCCCTCGCGCCGCAGGCACCGTGTCACACCACGACGGACAACACGCCGCACGAACTAGCACGCTGCACGACTAACACACACTTCGACCTATGCCCCCCTTCAAGATGTTTATGAAAATTAAACGAGCCAAAAGCAAGCAGGAGGTTCCCTCACGTCGCAAGCGCCGTATCACACCACGATAGACAACGCGCCACACGAACCAGCACGCTGCACGACCAACACACACTTCGACCTATGCCCACCCTTCAAGATGTTTATGAAAATTAAACGAGCCAAAGGCGAGCAGGAGGTTCCCTCGCGCCGCAGGCGCCGTGTCGCGCCACGACGGACAACGCGCCACACGAACCAGCACGCTGCACGACCAACACACACTTCGACCTATGCCCCCCTTCAAGATGTTTATGAAAATTAAACGAGCCGAAGGCGAGCAGGTGGTTCCCTCGCGCAGCAGGCACCGTGTCACACTACGACGGACAAGTCGCCGCACGAACCAGCACGCTGCATGACAAACACACACTTCGACCTATGCCTCCCTTCAAGATGTTTATGAAAATTAAATGAGCCGAATGCGAGCATGAGGTTCCCTCGCGCCGCAGGCGCCGTGTCACACCACGACGGACAACGCGCCTCACAAACCAGCACGCCGCACGAACCAGCACGCTGCACGGCCAACCCACACTTCGACCTATGCCCCCCTTCAAGATGTTTATGAAAATTAAACGAGCCGAAGGCGAGCAGGAGGTTCCCTTGCGCCGCAGGCGCCGTGCTTCAATTTAGTAAAGTTATACAAACCATGCCTCTGCTAATATACACCTGTGCCTATAGAGAATTCACAGGATTGAACAATGCTCTGCAGTCATCATGAGTGTGCGTCAAACCATGGTTTTTCTTCGTTTGTATGAAAAAATTGTTGTTTTTTCCTTACTTGAAAGATCACATTTGATAGTGTTGGTAGTCCCCGGCCGTAACTATCCTATAAATCTCCATTTCCTGGAAATATAATGGGAATAGAAAGGGAAACGAAAAAGGGAAACATGGAACCAACGCGACACGCGACACTTGTTACGCGCGGAGCGCTTCCGAACCGCTCGTTACGAGCACTTCAAAGGAGCGCCCGTTAATTAGTTGCTCTCCATATTTAGGCTAAATATGAGGGGTACTGGTGAGCCCGGCATTTAAGGCCCGTTTAAAAATTACGATTGAAATTTCGTAACTGATCGCGGCCCGTCTGGGTGTATGAGACAGGTTTGAAGCGCCCGGGTGTAGATGCTTTTACTGGATCTCTTCTTTCTATCTGCGTGCGGTACCTGTCTGGGATCTGCTAGAGATGCTCTTATTCCTCCATTTGGCAGGACTCCCTGGCGCGTGAGGAAGGAAAGCCGAGCAACCCAGCGGCGGAGCCGACGCGGCGGTTTTCTCTTCGGCGGCGGCGACACCGATGCGGCGGGCCTCCTCTGCAGCGACGGCCCTCCTCTCCTCTCCGTTATGTCTCCCTCTCCCTCTTCTCCCTCCTCTTCTTTCCCCCGCTCTGGATTAGGGTTTTGAACGGACTAGGATCGATTCGTGATGAACAACGGCAGAAGGGAGGGGACTGAGGGAGGGAGGAACGGAGATGTTTGAGCTCGGGGAGGTAGAGATTCTCCTCTCATATCGCTAGGGTTTTTGATAGATCAATGCTATTGTTTCCCCGCTCTGGACTAGGTTTTTGGATGGACTGATGGGATCGATTCGTGATGAACAACGGCAGAAGGGAGGGGACTGAGGAAGGGAGGAAGCGAGATGTTTGAGCTCGGGGAGGTAGAGATTCTCCTCTCTTATATAGCTAGGGTTTTTGACAGATCTATGGGTTTAATTCTAGATGAACAAACGACAGTAGGGAGGGACCAAGGGCGGGAGGGATGTCTAGTCTGTGGGAGTTTGTTTAATATGATTTTATGATCCATGGTACTATTCACTGTTTTCCCATAACTACTTTTTGATATGACGTTTGGATACTTTTTTTCAGCAAATGGCGAAAACTATAACCGCTGCTCTGCGAGAGTCTAAGCTCATAGCCTCGTTTTTCCTTGCTGGTTCGAAAAAAATTTCTTCAGGTACATTTTCTCAACTAGATTAGTTACTAGTCGTCAGTCGCCAATTATTTCTCGTTTGTGAATCACGTTATTGTTTTATGCAGGTGCTGCTTGTCCTGTTCCTCCCACTGAGATAATTCGCGTTGGATACAAGTTTGGCCGTGAACCTTTCGGGCCAGGTTAATTAACTGAACTAGTTATCACTATTGAGTAACAATAAGTTGTTTATGTTAATTTGGTTATTGGTGCAGCGTATGGCATTCAAGTTCCGAAAGGTTCTGACGGTTTACCCGAGACTGTTAATTGGCTTGTTGTGCCTGGGGTTGTTTCACAGTGGAAAGACCAGCGCCATTGTGGTAAGTAATATAGTGTTTGGCCCTTGAATTGTATTCACACACATGCTAGAAAAACTGCAAGTTTGGGATGCTTTTGGGATTACTTTGTCCATTGGAACCCATTGACTGTGAGCACTAATAGTGTCCAAGGTTCTATGCATGTGTAAATTGTAGGGTTTAGTGTTGTATTATGCTGTTCTTTGGGTAGGTAGTGGCCCAATATGCAGCTTTTTTTGTACCCATCTTGAGAATCTCATATTGAAGCATAGTGCATAGTAAATGACGCAATTCGGTCAAATTTGGTGCCCATGCTGTATGAATTTCTGGAATAGCTAACTTCAATGGATTTAAATATTATTACATAAATACTCCCTCTGTCCCAAAATAAGTCTCAACTTTGTACTAACTTTATGCTAACTTTAGCGCAAAGTTGTACTAAAGTTGAGACACTTATTTTGGGACGAGGGAGTAGAACTTAATTGGTAGGCTTTAATTTAGCTGATTCAGTATGGTAATTTTTGGTGCCTCAGTTGAACTGGTTTTTTGTATTATTAATTAGTGATTAATGGAATATATAATTACTGCAGGTGGGTGCTACATTGTTGCTGGGCTTGGCAGCATATCTTCTTTGAACTATCTGCTGAACAAGTCAAGTATTTGTCTTTCGGCCCAACACATATTGGACGCGAATACTGTGACCAATCATGGTTGCGAAGGTGGTTGGCCAGAGAATGTATTTGACTTCATCATCAGAAACGGTGGGGTCATATCTGAGAATGATTACCCATACTGTGCTATCAGAGGTCCCTGCAAGGCTGTTGAGGTATAACATGATTCTTGATTGCCTTTTTTGTTTGTTTCATTTACCATATGCTTATATTGCTTACCTTTGTGTATGAAAGTATCAAATTTGTTGGACTCGATGATGATTTGCCTTAATTTTACAAGGCAAATCATCATCCAGTCCAAGCACGACTTGTTTAAATCTGGAACGGATTTGCCTTATAAAAGTAAGTCACCAAGTTTGCTAGAGGAAGTCAGTGCAAGTATTTTGATGACATATACAAAGAGGTTACTCATGAGATTTATTTTGCATGATGTGCGGTAGAAGCCATCCTCTGCTGGTAACATTCTAGTCCAGTCATTTCATGACCACTTGCGACCAGTGTTTTGCATTTATATTTTTATAGTGGGGCTTCAGTGGCAGAAAATGTGTGTTTGTTTTTAGAGTCGCATGCGACAATTGTTGTCTTGTTTTGAGATCTTTTGGGCATTGTATTGTTTTGAGATTGACTTAAGCTCAGATGATTGGAATCTCATTGGGCTTTCTGAATTGAAGCCTTTTATCCCCTATATCTATAAACTTTTTGAGCTAATAATATTATTTATTGTGTAGGCTGCGGGAGTTACTATTGCTAACTTTTGGGCATTGTATTGTTTTGAGATTGACTTAAGCTGAGATGATTGGAATCTCATTGGGCTTTCTGAATTGAAGCCTTTTATCCCTTATATCAACTATTTGGAGTGAAATGCACGGTTGATCCATTAACTCGAATTAAAAGCACACTTTAGGCCACAAACTCGAAATTTGCACAAATTAGGCCATAAACTCGATTAAGAGCACAGTTTAGGCCAAAAAACGCTTCGCGGGCCGGATCCATCGTACGTGGCTGCCACGTCAGCTCAACCTGGACCGCACGTAGGAGTTCTAGCTTCCCCAGGGGGCCTTTTGCAAAATGCCCTAAACTAAACCTCACACGAACCTCGGCTGGATCAAAACTGTTTCGCATCGCCTCCTTCTTCTCGTCTTCTCTCTGCCTCGACCCCATCGCCGCCGTGACCTGAGAAGGTGGCTGGACGCCGGCGAGTCGCCGATGGATGCACGGTTGCGCGAAAAGAATGACCCCCCGCCCTTATACAGTATGTTTTCCTTCTCTTCTTCTTTCTGCCTCCCCTGTCCCCTTTCAATGGGTAGGGTTTTTGCCCATCTATGATCAAGGTCAATTTAGTCATCTTTGTGGTGGTGTTAGTAGATATGACGATGGGTTTTGTTCTGGTTTGTGGTGATCTTTTTGGAGAAAACTGAACATGTACTTTCTCACCATTGATTGTGTTGCCTCTGTGTACAACGCGCCTAGAAGCACTCTGAATGTTGCCGATCCTAACAGTCTGAACAGATGATGCACTGTAGTCAATGAGAAGACAGTCGCACTTACAAAAGAAGAGACCCCGCAACCTTTGAATGTTCATCCGTGTACACTTACGAAAGAAGCGATCCCGTCTCACGCAGTAGCCCTGCTGCCCTCCAGTCTTGCCCTTGTAGATCAACCTTTAATATTTGTAAGCGCGAAAATAATTCAGTTTCTATAGAAGTTCAATAACTGAACATGTGTACTCCATGTATGTGCAAAAACTCAACCTTTACTTTGTTTAACTGAAAGAACTTAAAGTATGCTCTGTTTTACTGTAGGAACTGAAATTTTGCTTTCTTTTAAGTGCAGAAGCTGAAATTTTGCTTTATTTAAGTGCAAAACTAAATATTTGCTCTGCTTATTTTGCATTGCAGGTTCGGATGATCAAGTGTTCACTATTGAGTTTCATCATGGTGGATTTTTCTGTTCACTAACTGGCATTCCATGTTCTCATGCAGCTGCTTGCATGAGAGAGGAGAGAATAAAGCCAGAGACACGGATAGCAGCTTGTTATACAAGGGACAACTATATGAAAGCTTATGGACACACTATCTGGCCAGTCAAGGACAAAAGTTTCCGGGAAAAGACAAATGGAAGGGAAGTGGGAGCACCATTATATAAGAAGAAAGCTGGAAGGAAAGCAAATAAAAGGAGAGAGCACCCATCAGAGAAAGAAGAAGGTAATCCTTGCTTCATTATTTTCAGCACATTGTTCCAGAAGAGGGCATTCCTGAGTTAATTCCAACACAATTCAGTGAAACTCTAGTAGATGAACTGCTAGTAGAAGAAGTACATATACTCATATGAACAAATTGCTTTATACTTTGTCACGGTTACTAGTTCCCACTAATCCTTTGGTTTATTAATTTTGCAGATTACCGACATGGAGAATTTTCGCAGTAGAAGGAAAGGTCCACTGCCTAGCAACGCTTTCGTTGAAGAGCACATAAATAACATTCCCGCTCCAAGGGCAACAACAGCAACAAGGGGTGGAATGGCGATAGCAAGGGGAAGAGGAAAGAGGAGAGGAAGGGGAAGAGGAAGATCAACTAGCTCTGCTGCAAGTACTTCTCCAGTTGATGATGTTGTGCCAACTACTAGAGGGAGAGCAAGAGTGAGAGGCACTAAAAGGAGAGCAAGTACAAGCAGGGTCATAGGAAGTACTTCTGTAGTTGATGATGCTATAGGACCAAGTGCTGCTGCTTCAAACATGTCAGATGATGTACCAAGAGCAAGCACAAGAAGACCAAGAAGTGGAGCAAGAGGAGATGGTGCAGACATAGACAGAGGAAGAAGTATCAAACATGGCAGATTGTACCACTTGCTTGTTGGGTCTCATTAGTTAATTTCCTAGTTTGTGTCGTCCTTATGAAACTTGAAGATTTAGTTGTGATGCTTTTTCGAACTATGTAGTTGTCATGTGAACTTGGAAGAATATCCAGATGCACTGTGATCTTATATTTCCGATGAATATTTACAGTCGTGTACACTGTCATCTTCATTTCTTGAAGAATGAGCACTGTCAGATTTTGTTAATTTCATGCAAATTAAGCTCTATGACGAAGCAACACCAATTGGTCCTATAGTTTTAGGTTTTAGTTATGTGCACTGTCATATTCATTTCTGTTTATTTATTCAAGAATTTATCTCCAAATAATGTACACTGATACAGTCCACATTCACATGTTCAAACACCATTGTCCAACTTTATTCATACCAGTTGGGAGATGTACATCACAGAAAGAGATACATATCAATTGGACACAACATCTCAGTGTCCAAACAAGCTCCAGTTGAGGATCGGCAATTTCTCCAACTATGTTCTACGACATGAAAAATTGCTTGTACTCGTGTTCCCATTTCCAGAAATTGCAATGATTTTTGCCAACCTGAAAAACAACATACAACAGAAAATTCAGATATTTGCATAACAACAGAAACGGGACCAAGATAGGAGAGCGGAGGGAAAGAAGAGAGGAGAAGGGCACCACCTCGACGCCGCCCTTGCTCACGCCGCGCACCAGCCGCCTTTCCTCACGCCACCAGCCTCCGTCACCCAGCGGCCAAGAACGAGGCCGACCGCATCCTCGACCCCACCATAGCCATCAGCTGGGCGGCGGGCTTCAGATCCCAAGCGTTGGGCGCGGACAGCCTCTGTTCCTCGTAAACTTCCTGCCGTCCCGCAACTCCTCCTTCCCGCCGGTCCCCCCGACTCCCCCACTCCTCCTCGCCGCTGCTGCTCCACCGTCCGTGGACGTGGATGCCCAGGAATTTGGGGTAAACAAGTAGGGAACGGGGATTTAGCAGTTTCGGACATTTTGCATCAAACCCCCTGGGAAAGCTAAGTGTTGCAGGTACGGTTCAGGCTGAGCCGACGTGGCAGCCACGTACGCAGGATCCGGCCCAACCAAGCTTTTTTGGCCTAAACTGTGCTCTTAATCGAGTTAATGGCCTAATCTGTGCAAATGTCGAGTTTATGGCCTAAAATGTGCTTTTAATTTGAGTTAATAGACCAACCATGCATTTCACTCAACTATTTGAGCTAATAATATTATCTATTGTGTAGGCCGCGGGAGTTACTATTGCTAACTGGGCGGCTGTAGAACCGATGGAAGAAGCTGTGAAGTATGCAGTTGCTTACCAGCCTGTTGTGGTATCAATTTACATTGACAGCAATTTTATGAGTTACCAAAAGGTATTCTGACTTTTCTGAAAGTGTTACTTAGATGTTAAACTGCTGATCGATACATGTTGTTTAAGTTAGCCGGATGAGTAGAATGGTGCAAATGAAATCACTTTGACCTACTAGAAAATGCACATGTTGCTCTTACGTTCTATGCATCTTCCGTAATATATAAGGGTATAAGACTAATTTGCTTATGATTTATGTGCTTTACCTCACAAAATTGTAGAATCTTGAGATAATAGCATCTATGGTCCTCATAGTTGCAGGCATGTCTAGCATGGTCCTTGTGGTTGAAAAGTTCTTCAATGCAATCCTCATACATGAAAATACATTGTGCATACGGTCCTGGTACTTGAGAGAGCGGTCCTGAGCACGATTGCCCTATATGTATTGCCTGATTAGCAGCGGGGCCTACCCCCTGTGTCCATCAAACCCCCTGGGAAAGCTAAGTGTTGCAGGTACGGTTCAGGCTGAGCCGACGTGGCAGCCACGTACGCAGGATCCGGCCCAACCAAGCTTTTTTGGCCTAAACTGTGCTCTTAATCGAGTTAATGGCCTAATCTGTGCAAATGTCGAGTTTATGGCCTAAAATGTGCTTTTAATTTGAGTTAATAGACCAACCATGCATTTCACTCAACTATTTGAGCTAATAATATTATTTATTGTGTAGGCTGCGAGAGTTACTATTGCTAACTGGGCGGCTGTAGAACCGATGGAAGAAGCTGTGAAGTATGCAGTTGCTTACCAGCGCGTTGTGGCATCAATCTACACTGACAAGAATTTTATGAGTTACCAAAAGGTATTCTAACTTTTCTGAAAGTGTTACTTAGGTGTTAAACTGCTGATCGATACATGTTGTTTAAGTTAGCCGGATGAGTAGAATGGTGCAAATGAGATCACTTTGACCTACTAGAAAATGCACATGTTGCTCTTACGTTCTATGCATCTTCCGTAATATATAAGGGTATAAGACTGATTTGCTTATGATTTATGTGCTTTACCTCACAAAATTGTAGAATCTTGAGATAATAGCATCTATGGTCCTCATAGTTGCAGGCCATGTCCAACATGGTCCTTGTGGTTGAAAAGTTCTTCAATGCAATCCTCATACATGAAAATACGTTGTGCATACGGTCCTGGTACTTGAGAGAGCGGTCCTGAGCACGATTGCCCTATATGTATTGCCTGATTAGCAGCGGGGCCTACCCCCTGTGTCCATCAATGAGGTCCCATCTGTCAGTGTGTGAGAGAAAGAACTAGAGAATTAAAATGGTGTGAGCGTGGGGGGGTTCGAACCAGAGACATAACACTACCGCACTAGCTAACTAAACCAAAGGCAATTTGTGTCAACTAAATAAATTGTCTCCTTTTATACACAATAGCATCCACCTTATCTGACAGCCACTGCCCATGCGTTCGTGTTGTGCATATGTGCGTGTGCGTCCGTTTGCATGCCGTGGTCGGCCGTCGACGTCCTCATTGTGTCGGTACGCAGCTTCTTGTCAATTACCTCGTGCTCCTGCGTGCATTTTCTTATTCCTTTCTTTGACTTAGCTGCTCATGTTCATTCTCTCAGAAGTTCTTTTTTTAGGGAACTATTAACCAGAAATTAATTGTGAACAATAATTATTTTTCTCATTCAGGCACGCAAATCACCACATCCACAACGATTTGACTTTTTTACTTTGGAATTTCACAACTATGTCAAATGTCAGAGATATGTGGATTACTTCTAGTGGTACATATAGCAGATCCCAAGCCAAAAAAATGTGCCTTTAGGGTTGAAATGTATTCGCTCAACTAAAAAGAAGTCGAGTTGTACTTGGCACAATAAGTCATCAAACAATAGATTAATTTATTACATTTTTCCATATTCAGAATAGCAAACTACCATGAGAAAATCTATTAAAATCAGTCCACTAGCACAAATGAAAATAAATATGAAAAGTGAAGAAATAGTCCAAAGTGTGGCTGCACCTAAACAATGAAATCTTTCTTACCTAGAACACATTTAGATTTTTTTTCCATAAGTGACTATTTGTTCCAAGTTTCTGAGTAAACATTTTTCATGCATAAGGTAAAATGCAATAAACTAAAGTTATTAGTCCAATAAAATTGACAAAATATACACAACTACAAATTAATTTTTCTTTGTCTGTTTACCACAATATAAAGCACATGCATCTTTTTATTACCGGATGTTAGCATCAGCTCAGTGGATAGCACTTCCGTGCTCTAACCAATGGTCGCTGGTTTGAATCTCTATAGCGCTCTCTGTTTTAATTCTATTTTTCCTCACGCTCACTGATGGGTGGGTCCCGCACAGGCGGAGAGCGTTGACCCGCTGCTGGGCAACGCTGTACATGATACGTATGCGGCGACGGGTCTCAGGACCGCTCTTTCAAGTACCAGGACTGTATACACAACGTATTTACATGTATAAGGACCGTATCGGAGCACTTTTCAACTACAAGGATCATCTTGGACATGACCTGCGATCAGAAAGACCATAGATGCAATTATCTTATAGAATGTTGATGCTTTGTTCCGGCTTTTGTCAAGACATGTTTGAGAATATCTGGTAGTTGCTGGAGTATGACTTTGCTTGATACCCAATTTGAGGAATATTGATGCTATGTCCTATGTTTTAGTTTCACTAGATTGTTGCAACAAAATCATTTTGATCAACTATGAAATGCCCATTTTGCTCTTGTTTAGCACATGGTATTTAACTACATTTAATATTCGGGTGTTGCATATTAACTACATCTAACATTTTGCTCTTGTTTAGCACATGGCATTATAAGAAGGTATTCTGCTTAATACATGTGTTTGGGCTTTCTGGTCACATGTGATAGTTGCTTTAAGGTACATTTTGGTGTTCTTGCAACTATCTATTCTTAATAGTTTTATTTCCATTTCCTTTTTTATTGCAAGATTTCCTTATTGTTCCTAAAAACCATGGTCCAGTAGATCACTCTGTTCTTCTAATCGGATATGGTAAGTGCCGACGATAGGGCGAATGTTGGATCGGTATGAATTCATTCGAGGAGCCATGGGGCATGACATGTCTCCACTACAACAACATTTTCTATATACCAAGGAATACGTGTCATGTGGGGGGAGCCTTTGGAGTGCTGTCCGATGTTGTTCTTCCCCTGGGAGCTTCTATGATTCCTAAGGTTAAGACTCGAAGTGAGAGCTGCCCTTTGTTTCAAGTATGGCAGCCAACTTTATCGTTAAAGAAGTTTTTTAACGTCAAAATTAAAATATGTCATTAATCATCAGTTTTGCATGCAGGTAGGTGGGCATACCTGACAGCTGATGCTTCTGGCGGCTCGTCCCAGTTCACTTTCTTTTGGTTCCAAAACTACTTGTCCCATGGAGTTTGAGTTCTGTTTGGAGTCTTGGCTCTGAGCTCCTGATAAACCTATGATCTGATGCTGCACTTATACCATTGTGTCTTGACTCTTGAGTCATGTATTACATCCGTCTCAAATTACGAGATTTAGCTAGATACATTTGTATCTACACAAATGAAAACAAATAATTTGGAACGGACGGAGTATAAACAGAATGATGTTGGGCAGCGGAAATTTGTTTTGGCTCTAGGTTTCATATGCACTTAAATCTGGATCGACTATTGTTTTCATGATTCACGCTAGTTCTTGTGCTCTGCAGCGTATTCATGCCGTCTCTGCCTTTTGGAACAGTGCCCTGGCACACGTCTGGACGTCATTAAATATTTGTATGCCCGTTTCCCGGTTTCCTCGCTGTTGGTCCAGACGGCCAGCGAGACACTGCAAGCCTCCTCCCGTGGGGCGCCGACGGATCCAGATGAAAAGAGCATTGCTGCAGGGACGACAAATTCCAGCCGAAATCTCGACGATGGATCAAATCACCCGTTGGATTCCCAGCCGCGCACAAAGCTCCTCGTCGGCAGGTTATCGGCCTTCCTGCTCCTTGCCATGGTGGTCGGCATAGCGGCATTCGTCTTGTCAAAGAAGGACGAGGGCGACCTGAACAAGCTAGCGCACGATGAGCACTGTGGACCTTTTCTACGCGCCCACGAACTACACCACGTGCAAGGAGACGTCGATGAAGACGCTCGAATGTTATGCCAACCCGGTCGACCACGTGCACGCCACGGCCGACTTCAACGAGTCGTTGCTGCTGAAGCCGTCCGCCAGAGCAACGACACGCTGGTCCACAAGGCCATGCGCGACTGGAAGATGCTCCTGATGACTCCGCCGCCGACGTGACCCACGTGCTCTTCATCATCTCGTGGCGCAGCGTCGACGGGCCGGCGCAGGACCTCCTGACCTGGCTGAGCGTGGTTATCACGTTCTAGGGCTCATGCGTCCACATGTTTCCCAAGGGTGATCTGCACGTCTTTATTTAAAGTGTGTTTCATACGGGTTTTTTTACTTCTCAAACATGTATAATGTGTTTCACACACGCAACATATATTTCCTCCGTCACAGTTTAGAAGGCATAGTTAAATTTGCGTGCGTTTTCATAATAGACAAGGTTTAGGGCGCATTGCATTTATTTCTAATAGCTAATTAATACTCCGATATACTATTTCTATATGCATGCATAGTGTGAATGCTATTTTTAACCCATCTGATAACCAATAGATAACCATCTAGGTTCCAGAGAATTTCCAAACGCACCTTCTAAACCATGACGGAGGTAGTAGTGTAATCCTGTTTAGATATTAATTGCATATAAACTATGCATTGTCTCTAATTAAAGAATCTATTGATCACAACTATATAATATTACATGTGTCCCTAAATTCAAATGAATATGCATGTTTGATACATCAATTTGCGTCATGATATTATTGATGTCGTGATCTCTAGTTTAAATATTTGAATCCTCTTTAATCCAGATATTTGTCTTATATAGCTATCACTCATGCTTATATAGGAGTATCTCTCTAGATCTATACGCGTTCATCGTCTCTAGGATATGTCTCGTGCTACATGTATGTCGACAATGATCTTTTATCCTCGTAACACACTCACGGTACTCTCTCACTCAACCTTCATCACTCTATCATATCTCTCTCTAAGTATATCTTGCTCCCTGCTATGTGTCTCTAACTATGATTCTTCATGTGAAATCTCTTTCTCCCACATAAACACAAACTTCGTCTCCTGGGGTCTCATTTTTCTCTACTATTCCTCTGTGTGCCACTCGCACACCCCCTCTCACACAGAGATGTCTTTCGCTCCTTAGGTATGAGAAGCTACGACTCTTTCTCTTAAATATCTTTTTCTCACAAACAAACACAAACTCTGTCTCCCAGGGTCTCATATCTCTCCACCATTCTCTTGTATGTCACTCACACACACACTCTCTCTTCCTAGAGATATCTTGCGTTCCCTCATATGTCTCTCTAGCTATCACTCTCGTTGTGAAATATCTTTCTCTCTCCAAACACAAAACTCCATCTCTCGGGATCTCATTTCTCTCTGATATTTGTTTGTATGTGACTCACATGCACCCTCTCTCTATTCCTCTCACACCCACACACATAACTCAGCCTTCTAAGCTACTCGACTCCTATCCCTAATGCACACTAGCTAGCATCTTTATCTTTCTATTTATCTTTTTCTCCATCAACCTTCTTTCTCGCCCTCACGAGTCGGGCAGGAGGTGAAGGCCAGAAGAAGAAGAGATCTCTTGCTTCCTATCATGCACACTATATATGTTTCTCTCTACATGCAGTCATGTGCCCTCTTTTTATCTTTCTCTCACACACACATAACTTCACCCTCTGAACCACCCAGCGGTCATCTCCAACACTCAAACTAGCCGATGTCCCTCTAGCTACCATCTCTATCTCTGTATCTATCTGTAGTTTCTTCATCAACATTTCTTTCTCGCACGCACTCTTGCTTCCTATCACGCACACTATATATGTCCGTCCATACATGCATCTATAGGCTGATCTCTTTTGCACAATCGTTGTGTCTCACTCCCTCTGCTCGCCATAGATGCATGCTCCAATCCACGTCACTATCTCTTAAAGACACAAACACATGCTCAATTATCAGGCCTTCTTCCCTGCACTCTCACATGCATGCATATTGTCATACCGATCCATCTCTCCCATGTCGTTGACTTTATGACTTATGTCTTCTTTCTTTTATCTCGATCATGCGTGTGCACATACACACACACACTACTAGAAAAAGGCCTGTTAGTGACGCACCTATTTTGGCCATTAATAGCGCACTATAGGTGCGCCACTATCACCATGCCACTAGTAACAAGTACTAATGGCGCACCCCTGGTGCGCCATTAGTATACCAGATAATAGTGGCGCACCTGGCAGTGCACCATTACTATGTCCAACGGTGCGCCATTACTATGCTTCCTAGGGGGCCATATTTACCTTCACGTATGCCCCCAAGTGCGCCATTACTATGCCCCATAATGCGCCACTGGAATTTAGCCCTAGTGCGCCACTACTATGAATATTAGGAATTATTATTTTTTGCTTTTCTGGTATTTGCACAGGTTACAAATTATCTGGTATTTGCACAGGTTACAAAATACACATTACACATCACAGATATAAACATCACACAATATAATTCATCATATTAGTCTCCAAATTCTAAATAGCGAACAAAGTTCAAACATTAGTCAAGTTTAGGTCTCGAGACATTAGCAAAGTTCATCATATATATTAGCCGAGTTTGTCGTCACATTACAAAGTCGATATCGATCATCTAAACTACCATCACATAGAAGAGAGCTGCGGTCACGATGAGCATCATCGCGATGAAACTGGTCTTCATCCGGTTCCTCCTCCGCTCTCTCCTCTCTCCCTCTAGATAGCGCGCGTATCTAGCTTCCGCCTCCGCCCTAGTAGTGTACCCTTTGTAACTGTTATCGCTGAAATGGTGAACCTGTCTCTGACACTCCTCCCAGTCGTCGTAGACTCCGGCAACCTTACCCTTGTACACGACATACGACGACATCTCTATGCACTAGATAAACAAAACGTTAGTAGCAATTCACAGACAATACATAAGCAATATATAAGTATGCAACAAAAGGATCGGAAGAGAAAAAGCAACATATTAATAGCACGATTCATGGTCCTACTAATAAATAACATCGATTACATATAAGTTGAACGACTGTCCAAACCAAAGAGACATACAAGTTCATTAAAGTTTAATTACAACATGAGCTAATCGATATTTCAAAACTATATATCATCATTACTTTCGACTCGACTCAGGGACCGGAGCGTGGATGAAGCTGTCGTCTTTCGTGATGGTCATGAAATCGCGATCGTTGTCAGCCTGCATTTGTAGCGTTGTTTCTATTTCACTATTGGACGGTTGATATTTGAGGTAGAACTGCCCCGAGGTATGAAGGACATCTTGATGGATGATTTCCGCAAACTCCGACTGGATGCGAAAGAATTCTTGTCTGATGTCCGCGTCCTGGATTGCCGACAAGCGTGCGGCCCAATCTTTGAGATTATTTGGTAGCAGAAGGTGATTATGGTCCCGTATGATCGACCGCATATGATGGAGGGCGTAGTAGGCATCCTTCTGACCGCCAGGCGGCTGCTTGACGCAGGGGAACGTCGTTACGTGGGTGAACACGTGCTTGCCGTACCTACAAATTGGCCTCCTGAAGGTGCCTCCAGATTTGGCGTAGCCGGGGAGAGCATCATCAAGAACTTTCTTGATATTTGTGTAGTCTTTCTTCGACTGACGGTCCGAGTCGAAATACGTGGCCATGGAATATTCAGGCTTAAGAGGATGAGTGTGCAATGTGTGTCACTGCACAAAACACGTAATGTTAGAAAAAAAGAACGATCGAAATCTAAGAAATCATATGTTACGGGGCGGTGAGGGGATGAATTACTCGGGAAAGTAAGGCACGAGGAAGTTATCCTTATCTTGGTTCGCCAAAATGACGCCTTCGAGGTATGAACTCGCGACTTGCTGGTCCCCAGCGACGCCCAAGGTCTTGGAACGCATGTAGAAGGGGTCGACTATCACGATGTCCGGGGTCTTGTCTCTAATGATCTGCATCTCCATACTGAGCAAAAATAGCCGAATGAAGGTTAAACATAGCAAAGATGTCATCAAACCGTAGGACGATCATATACCCCCGATGGTGCTATCGACAAAGCCCTTGCACTCTGGCACCTTGGCCATGAAAATCGGGTATGCCACATCATTCTCAGAGAGACGCCGCTTCTCCAAAGAAAAAAGACAATCATGCAGACTCCGCATAGCACCAGTTGCAGCATTGAGCAGATTAGTCGGTAGCATCGGCCTACCCGCCACATGCACCCTCCTCGAGATATCCTTAGGTGGAGGTGGCCCGTATTGAGCACGGATCATACTCGGTGCTGGCTGGCTCGCACCCTTGTTATTCTTTCTTTTCCGTCCCTTCTGCTTCTTCTGCTGTAATGGGATCGAGTTCTGCTTAGAGACCACCTCTTGAGTGTGTTGGGGCTGATAATATTTCACACCTCAGCTATCTGAGGCTCGGTGAAGGCGGCAGCTGGAGGCGTCTCCTGAGAACTGAATGCCAGACGACGCCTGTTGCAATTGGGTTTCCCGCGGTACCAGCTAGATCGCAATCGTCTTTTGCAGGGTTGGGTTCTTGAGAAGGAGGCCCCAAGAATTCGTCATCGTACCCATGTTCGTTGAAGTACTTATCGATGTTGGTAAATGTACTATCGTCGTCGTCCGAATCCTGTGCCATATGCATGTCCGGACCAGCTGACGGCGGTAGCGTTGCGGCGGTCTTGCCATGGCTTGGCGCCGGCACGACTGGCGGTGTTGTCTGTGGGGTGGTGTCCCCCACCCCCAAACGAATCTGGCTCTTCGGCCAAAGCATGGACCAGCTTATGCAGGCGCTAAGGGTCATCACATCATCTTCGTCGGCCCCAGGGGGTCGATACGGAGGTAACAAGTCATTGGAGCCCCGCAGCACCCGAACCAGTTGAACCCTATACACGGTGTGTGGCATCGGATTACTGTGGAACACGCGGTTGCCCGGTTGAACGATTCTGGCCTTGGCGACATCGATCAACTCGCCGCCCACGAAGTACAGGAGAGTGCATGGAACGTCGGCAGCGCCCTGTGAAAACATGTAGGGCGTCAGGGATGCCCAGTCAAAGGCAAGGAGATGAAGTCATTGGCCGAGAGGCTTAGTTACCGTGATGGCGTCGAGCTCGGCTAATGTCGAGGCACCACCAATGGCGGGTGTGCAAGTGACGGAGGGGCCGCTTGATGCCGAGGTGCCGGCCGATGTATTCTTCCCACACCCGGGTGCATTAAGCTCCAATGCCGGCACCGACGCCGGGGACACCAATGTCGCCTCCATCGGAGACACCAATGGCGCCGCCGGCGCATTGTGTGAGTTCCTGCCCGTGAAGCTGGGAATCGGGGGCGGCCCCTGTTGGCCGCCCGCAATCCACGCCTGCAGCCCCTCAATCAAGGTAGGCACAATGGCGGTGATCGTCGCTCCCAGTTGGTCTCGCACTTGCTCTTCGACTATCTCCGAAATCCGCGCCACTTGTGCCTTGAGTTCTTGAACCTTGCGCTCCTGGATTTCCGAGCTAGCCGTCTTTCTCTCCTTTCGCCCAGCGTTATAGTATTCCGACCATTTCGTGGACAAGCCTTTGTCGACCACACGACCAGCTGACGATGGCTTACTGAACTTATCCCTGCATTTCATTACGTTCAACGCCCTATTTAAAGTGGTGTCCCAAGGGGAGCTCTGAGACGACCCCGCGCGACTGCTTTCAGTTTCCTGCGGAAGGAACATGAACCATTTAGAAATTTGGCTTCATTAATTAGAATGCAACCATATGGAGCTAATTACGTGGGGGTGTATTCCTTACTAGAACAAGCTCAAGCGCCTTGGTCTTCGGATCCGTGGTAAGCTCCTTTGTTACCGGGTCCACCTTGTACCGGGCCCTGACATAGTTCCTGGTCTGCTTGTCACGGTATTTATCGAAGCAGGGCGGTAGGCCTTGCTCGGCACGCTCCGCGTCCTCCTTGTCCCATATAGGTTCCGCCACTCTGTAACCGCCGGGACCGAGTGTGTGGACCCCTAAGTTCAAATCCCGCATATCTTTCCCCCACTGACTTGATTCCTCGGATGCGTTGCTCTCGCACTTGATCTTGAACTCTAGGTAGTCAGCTTCGTTGATCGAAGGATTTTTCTCCTTGATCTTCTCATAACTATCACCTCTTTCAATCCTTTTCTTCATCGCGGCTCTCCAAGTAGCCAGGGCCGTGCTCATCTTCGTGAGGGCGGCACTGTTCACTTTATTCCCTGAGAGGCGTGTGTTTGCGAACTCACCGGGGAATTTGTATCGTTCGTGCAGCTTCATGAAGAGGAGGTTGCGCAAATTCCCTCGGTCACGATGCCTTAGGTTCTCGGTGTTGATCGAGACGGTGCTCCGGAGAATGCACCCGAGTTGTCACGAGTACCCACTGACTAATTCTTTGGGCGCCGTTGGATGCCCACTGGAGGACACTTCAGTAAATTCCTCCTTGACGGTGTCGAGCATGTTCGGGTGACGGTCCTTCCGTTGCCTCTTCGGTTGGCTGCCATCTGTGCATGCACTGCCATCATCAGTGGTGGCATCCTCGGCGGCACCATCAGTGGTGTCATCCCCGACGCCACTAGGGGTTGTGTAGTCGGGATCGGTGTCTTCCGCGGCGCCCTCATAGCGGTGAGGTTCTTCCTCCATCTCATGGGACAGCTCCCAGAATGCCTTGCCCGAACCGCCAGCCTCATCGTGGTGGGCCATGTTCGCTCTAAATAGGAAAAGTTTGGTCAAAAAGTTGGTTATTGTCAAGGAACAAGATCTCTAAGTTGACCAAATAACCTAATTCTCGAGGAATGTCGCCAAAAAGTTGGTTATTGTCAAGGAACAATTGAGAGAAGTTTGTGATATTGCCTAGGTGTTTTGGGATGGAACCTGTTAATGTGTTGTTGCTAAGGTCCAAGTCCACGTTCTCAAGGTAACCTAGTTCTTGAGGGATGTGTCCAGAAAGTTGGTTGCTGTAACCTAGTAGGAGTAGCTGTCCAAGGCCACTTTTCCAAAGCCACAACTCCTCTAAGTTCTCAAGATAACCTAGTTGTCAAGGGATGTGTCCAGAAAGTTGGTTGATATCAAGATACATGCTGATTAATTTTTGTTTCGGTTGAGAATCGGGCACCTTCTAGGTCAAGAAAATTGGGCATGACCTTTGCTAATTTTCTTGACCTAGGAGTGCCCCATTCTCAACCGAAACAAAAATTAATCAACATTTCAGGAGAAAGGGGTAACGAAGTGATGGGGCAAATGTGCCAGGCACCACAATGTGATCACAGAAACAAAGCAGCACCACAATGTGCCTCTGTATGTATGTGTGCGCTGTTTAGATGCCAGCCATAGGTCAATGGCCATGCCACTACACTGCTCCATGTCACTTCTGCTACTGCCAGTGATAATCATTTTTTTCTCATAGTACTGTTCCCAAGTAATAATAAACTAAATAACTGAGTAATCCAAACGAGGAAACAGAAAACAGCTGGCTGCAACAACATAGCAAGCCTTCACTTACAAAGAATTCATTTCAGGCATCATTTATTATCTGAAACAGATCATGCTAAAGATACATAATACATCATTTCAGGCATCATTTAATATCAGTACTACTAACTGGCAGTACTTAAACAAGTTAAGCTACTCACTACCGTACTGGCTACTCACTTAAGCTAGAAGCTACAAGTTAAACACATTATAACTTCAGTGTAACTCGGGATAAGTTAAACTTAAGCTAGAAGCTACAAGTTGAACACACACCAGGCAGTTCTTATAATATTATCAGAAAATATCTTCAGTGTAACTCAGGACAAGAAAAATCTCCACCAGAATATGACTAGCATTTAAGAGTAATTTCCTCCAGTCAAACAAAGTTCAAACAAAAACTGACAACACTCTTTTGATTAAGAGCCAAGTCACAACACTCTTTGAAGTTCAAACAAAAACTGACAACACTTCTTTGATCTGTCTCCTCCAAGAAAGAGCCAAGTCAGTCTCACCCAACTAGGGAAACATCAGTTAGACCACTAGCAATTGGACATACACAACTGGGGCTAGGTTTGTGCTCTAGCTAGGCAGTAAAACAGAGCATATACAGGCATTGCCTGCCTCTGCTGCAAGTGGGCATGTGAGCAGCATTATCACAATTAGGTTTGCTAGGCCTTGCCCCTGATCGGGGGATCATTTCCCACCCATTTGGTGTTGGTTCCCCTAGTGTACATCGCATATATAAAGGGGAAAAGGAAAACCTAAGACAGACACACACACTCACTGATCCTAACTCTCTCCCTGCTCACTGATCAAGCAAGCAATGAAGCACCAGGAAGGAATAGTGCACACATTACAAGCTCCAGAAGAAGAGAGGAGATGACTGAACCTCAAGACCAAGGTAATCAACCTCATCTTCTCCTCTAAGTGGCTCAAGTTTGAGCTAGACAATCCTGCTATCCTAGCAATAGCATGGGAGCCATCTAGCTCTTAAGCTTGAGAGACCTCTTGTGCTCTAAATCATCTCTGGATAAGCATGTTTATGCTTTTTTGCTTAATTGTTCTTCCTGTTAAGCTATGTTTGCTTTAATTTAGCCATATTCTTGTGAGTTAGAGCCTTAACAGTGCTAAGAAGGACCCAGGGCTTGGGGTTTGTTGAGAAATGAAAGGGGATTAAGTTAAATTATGCTATTCCTAAGTTAAATCCCCCAAAACTCGAAACCCTAGATGTCAAATTCCTCAAGTTTTCCCCAAATTTGAAGCTAGGGCTATTGTATCCTGCACTCAATCAAAGGGGAATAAGATGATTTGAAGTAACTGAACTCAACTCCGGCACCACCGCTGCTTCTGTCCATCACCGATTTGCCGGAGAAACAGAGTGTTTGCGAGAAGGAAGAGGGGAGATGTCATGGTTTTGTCACGGCAGATGTCCTAGAAACAGGACTTAGTCGTGGAGCCATCGCGACGGGATAGCTTGAAGGGGTTAAAGCGGACACAAGGACGCAAGAGAGTTTATACTAGTTTGGCCCCTTCAATGAAGGTAAAAGCCTACATCTAGTTGTGATGGAATTGATGGGTGTTTCGATGACTAGGGAGCAAACAAGCTTCGCCTATGTCTCGAGTTGTTGTCTGTCCTTGAACCGCCGCCGGATCGTCCCCTTATGTACATGGGTGACGTCCGTCGGTTTACAGAGTCCCAACACCGGCTCATAGATGTATCCAGTTTGGTCTCTACTTATTTCTAACTTACAATACAAGTTACATATTGACGCCGGTTTACGGCTACAGGCTCTCAACCGATTATGGGTCTTGAGCCCTCATCTATCTTCATGGGCTTTAACATGCTTAACTACCAATGAAGTTAATCCGGCCCAGATAGGCCGGTTTACGCCCAGTAGTAATATCCCCAACATTAGGCCCCAGATTGATTTGAACAGGTTCATGTCAATCCTTAGCAAAAACTTCATCTTCAACATCTTCTTGTAGTTTGGTGAACCGCCGTGATGTCATCTTCTCTGATTGCTGTAAATCGGCGTGACGTCATCTATCATAAAGAAACTATCCATGATACCTTCTTGTTTAATAGATCCACGATAATCGAGGCGACAGCTCTATTTCCAAACTTGCAGCTCCTTGATTTTCGTGCCTGACCCATGTCCCTTGCTTTATAAATAGGACCGAAGGGTCATTTCTTTTTCCCCTTCGTGCCCTTCTGCTTCATCTTCCTCGTGTCGCCCCGTCTTCGGAGCTCCGCCGCCGCCGTCGACCTCTACACCAACCTTGGCTGTTGCATCACCCTGAACGTACCAGAGCACCGCGGCGACCTTCCGCTTCTTCCTCAGCTCCGGTAAGTCTTCTATCCTTTTCATCATAGATCTGTTCTAGGGTTTCCATGTTCTCCAGTGTTCATCGCTTGCTTCTTGTTCATATGATAGATCCTTAGACGAGTCTGTGAATCTTCGCTCTGTGTAGCAGTAGTTTTTATCCTCCGTTTTCACTGTCCGGCATACTAAGAGCATAGATCTTATCCGTACCTTTGCTTATTGATTCGGTACTGCTCCTTTTGGGCCTTGAATATTTATCTCCTTTATAAACATGTTCCAGATCCAAAGCTATAGTATGATTCTGTGAAATCTATTTTTGCATACTTACTCATTTGCAGTCTTGACTATTCAATGCTTAGATTAGGCAGTTTAACTTTGTAGAAAAATTTGACAAACCGGTATATACCATTAGTCCCCTTGTTGAACCGCCAGATGTTGGTTGCTTCATGAAACTCCGGTTCAGATAGTTCTGCCTCCGGTTTAACAGTGCCCATACCAACGTACCTTGATCAAATGCATTTTTGAACCGGGATCTTCTACCTTGTAGATTTCATCATGGCCAAGCAAGTATATGAGTGCAATTGGGTCCCTTCTTGCGTCACAGAGGATCAACTGGACGATTTAGTCCTGATTGGTGCCTTGGGCAGCAAAGACACCATCCATTGGAGGGCTCCTGGCAAAGAATGCCCCCCACACCTCGAGAAGGAGAGGTTGTTGTTTTCGTAGACCACTTAGCCCGGGCTTTAAACCGCCCGGTTCTAAATTTTACCAGGATGTTTTAGCTGATTTCCAACTCCATCCGCAAGACACTGGCCCAACTCTATTACAAATATGTGCCACTTCCAAGTGCTCTGTGAGGTGTTCTTTCAAGAGGAGCCCACAGTGGAATTATTCAGAGATCTTTTCCATCTAAACCGCCGTACTGAGTTTACTGATGGCTCTAATACGGAGTTGGGTGGCATGAAGATTCAAAAAAGGAAAGAGGTCACATACCCCCACGCCAAGCTGCACAGTCACCCCAAGGAGTGGAATCAGACATGGTTCTACTGCAAAGACACCTCCCCTGCTGGTGAGAATCCCTTGCCTGGCTTTCGTCCGGAGCGGCTCAGCAATACGCATCCTTTTCCTCAAAGATTGACTGCCCAGGAGAGAAGCAAATATGCTCCCCAGCTGTCAAAGCTCAGAGCCTTTATGGCCAATGGTTTAACAGGGGTTGACCTTGCTCGCTGTTGGATATCATGGAGCGTACTGCCCCTTAGTTAGCGCTCCGGTTTGATGTGCGAATATACTGATAGCGTGGATGACATACTACGACATTCAAGACTCCAGCTCTCCAGTGAAGAAATCACAGAGGCTGTTTGTAAGATACTGAATGAACTGGAACACGTCTACACTAGAACTGGCATGCTTCCCTTCTGTGCCACCAACAATCCGCCAGCAGTAAGACTTTGATTTTTCTCTTTGCTGAATCTGTTATTGATATGTCTGGTCATTGTTTTTAATATCAGCGTCTGCATAATCAGGGTGATGATCCGTTTTGGAGCAAAAAGCTGCCGCAAGAGAAACCAGAGAAAACAGATAAACCAGAAAGAGCAATCCGGCAAAAAACTAAAGCTGTGAAGAAGACTGCCCACCGGAAAAGAACCACTGCATCTTCTAATCCGGCCCCTGATGACGAGGTGGATAATCCGGACTTTGAGGTAGAGCTTGACTCACTTGGTTTATTTTTCATGCGTCTTATTGATGATGATATTTGTCAGGATGATGCCGAAGCCAGCCACGCGGATGTTGCAGAGGTAATTATTCTCTCTTCTGATTCAGAAACTTTGCCTTCACAAAAAATCCGTCAGGCAAACCGGAAAGTTAAATTTTCTCATCCTCTTGCTTATTTGGATCCTAAACTTCTTATGAAGACTCAACAACACGAAGCTCGCCGCACCACCCGGCACAGCGGCCAGGTAGTTACCTCCGCCGGTTTACCGAATAGTCCGGTTCGGAAACGTCATTCCGAGGTCTCTAACTCGCTTGTCAGTGCTTGTCCTAAAGTTGGCTGCTTTCGTCAACCTCTTAATCCGTCTGACTCCGATTACCAGGTTGTTTCCCACTCATCTTCTGGCGAGTCATCGGCTACTCAGCTCCCACCGCTCAAAACGGTGCTTGGGTAAGCTATATTTATTGTGATGTTTGCAGTACATTGCCTTAGAACATATGCTGTATTTAATTTTGTTATTCTTCTCAGGGCCAAACCTAGGCCAAGCAAGAAGGCCCGCCTGGACAAAGCGGCTGAAGAAGATGTCATTCTTGAACCGGGCAAAACATCCAATCTTGAAGCGGCTATTCCTGAGGATATTCCCAATGATCCACCGCAGCCAGATGATGATCTTATTGCTGAAGAAATACCTACTGATACCTCAGGTCCTATCCATCAGCCCACAGGTTCCATCCGGATTGAACGCTCCACCGGTCCAGCAAACCCTACTGACAAGCCAACAACTCCAGTGCAAACCGGTGGTACCAAGGATGATGAGGTTGTCATTACTGGTACTGGCCATACTGAGCCAAGCAACCCTGTCGCTTTATCCAAACATTCTGCCAAGGAAGAGTTTGCTGCTTTTGGCAAAGGCAAGTGGAACGCTGATTTGACGACTTTTGCTGCTCTGAACGCCCAAGATATCCATTCTGGCTATCTGAACCGGCTGTATACCAGCCGTGACTATGAGGCCGGTCTGGTTAACATGATGAAAGATAAATATGAGGTAACTTCCATATGCTCCTTCCTGCTTGTATGCTTTCATTCTTGCTGACTCTCCTAGCCCCTAAGGGCCGGTTTGAAATATTCTTTCAAACCGGGACTTAATAATATAAACCTTGATGCTTTGAAAATCTACTGATGTAGCCCCCAAGGGCCGGTTCAACTTAGTGTAGTTAAACCAGTACTTTAAGTAACTGAAGCTGCCGCATCAGAATACATACGATCAAATAGCCATTAGCCCCCAAGTGCCAAGTTGAATGCTTGTATTGATCTTGGGACTTTGTAAACAATTGAAAGATGAAGATCGAATATGCATTAGCCCCCAAGTGCCAAGCGCATAACTTGTTATGTGGTTGGTACTTGAATCCTTCTACCGATTTGTTGAAACATATATCTGTATGCCTGCAGGCGGAGCTGAAGGCGAAAGAAAACCAAGTCCTCAATCTGCAAGAAAACCTGAAAACCCAACAGGCTGAAACCTCCAAAGCAAAAGAGGAATTTGCCAGTGCCTTAAGCGCCATGGAACAACTTAAGGAGAACTTCAAGAAGAAACGGGCGGATTGGGCCACTGAAAAGTCCGCTTTGATCAAACGAGCAGAGGATGCCGAGGCTGCATTAAAACCAGTGACGGATAAACTGACCAGCATAAGGCGGCACGTTCATGCCATGACCACTGCTATCTTTGGTAAGCCAGCTTGCCTTCTGAATTGGTTCTGCCCTCTTACAGAGTCCCTGGTTTATTAATCCTTTATGGTATTTTAGGGACACACATTGGTCACTTGGGGTCAGATGTGCGGAAGAAATTGAAAGCTGCCTATACATTGGTTGAACAATTGTATACTGGTGCCCAACTGATCATCTGTACCGCGTCTCATAACAAACCGGCGCCCACTTTGATTCAAGATACTCTGATGAAACTGTCAGTGCTTCCTGCCCGGGTTGAAGAGCTGAAGAAATCTGCTGCTCGAACCGGTGCAATCAATGCTTTAATCCGAGCAAAAGCCTGGGTGCCGGATTTTGATCCCGTTGAAGCGGCTCAGGGCTATCCCAGCTTGAAGGAAGATGGATCAGAATTTGGTGAAGCGGATTTGCGAGCAATAAACTGGGAGGTACATCCGCTAGCTTGTCAACTAGCTGAGGAAGCAGACTTGTCTCATTATCAAGCCCAATATGACAATCAGAGCAAGCGAATAGCTGCACCAATCCATGAATCGGAAAATCTGATCCCTCCAATCCGTAAGCATACTTAAGCTCCCGATATTGACCCGTCATTGCTAATCCATGATGAGGCTATTTTTCAAGCATTAAAGGGAATAGACTGGACAACTGTGGATTTCCAGCCACCGGGTAGAGAAACGGAAGCTGAAGCGGCGCAAGATGATCCACAACCATCAGGCCAGGCTGGTGGCCAAGCTTAAATCGGAAGCCGGTTTAAAAACTGCCTCTTCTTTGTGAAAAACAATTATGTTATTATCGGCACCATGTTGCCTTGTAATAGGCTAGCTGATACCTTTGATGTTGATATGCCTTCGTGCATAACTTGTTCTTCCTGTGGTAATGAATTTTCCAAAACACTTTCTGCCATCGTTGAGTGTGAAGTTGGCTTGGCCACCCTTGAAGCGGAGTTTTGCAAACCCACACTGTTGGAGGAAATAACAACTCCTAGATATATATATGACGCTGTTTATCATGTAAACCGTGCCGGGTTATAATAAACACCGTGTTACTCCATAAGAGGATGTTAACAGCAAGGATCAAACCGGACAAATAGTCTCCGGATTGACGTGAACTGTGTTCCGTCAATTGAGCGGTTAAAAAACTTTGTCGGTTTAAAAACACAATGAAAAAGCAAAAAAAACCCTTCAAAGAAAAATATGAAGCAAAAGCAACGACAAAAAACGTTTGCCAAAAAAGATTTATTTAAGCTGATCAAATGGTGTTACCATGGCCAAACACGACCAAGCTCCCGTTAGGTGTAACTATGGTTCTAGTCAGCCAGGTCCCCAAGTGATTCTTGTGGCATTTATGCCGACCAAATGGCGTGGTCATGGTTCGGGTTCGACCAAGCCCCCAAGTGATTCTATGGCCTTAGGCCGATCAAGAGGCATGACTGGTTCAGACATGACCAAGTCCCCAAGTGATCAGGTGGCTCTCGCCTATCAAGAGGCATGGTATTGGTTCGGACACGACCAATCCTCCAAGTGATATAACACGATGCTTTTAGCAAAGCAAACTCAAGGGGTAAACCAGAGGCCGATTTAGAGCAACTCCGTGTAATCTCACATGATGTAAAAGAACAGATACCCCGCTTTAGCTGAGGTTCCGGTTTATTATATTTAATCATAATATATACATTGTCGTAATATGTACATAAGTACAGCCAATGGCTCAGGTATAGTAAGGCCGAAGATGAGCTATATTCCACGGCCTGTTAGTCTCCTCCTATGATGTACGTGAGTCTTTATGCTCTCGAATATCGATCAGATAGTACGACCCGTTGTGCAAATTCTTGCTGACCACGAAAGGCCCCTCCCAAGGTGGGGATAGCTTATGCATATCAGTCTGATCTTGGATGAGCCGAAGCACCAAATCTCCTTCCTGAAAAGCTCTGGTTCTGACCCGGCGACTGTGATAACGACGAAGATCCTGCTGGTAAATCGCCAATCGGGCGGCTGCGATGTCGCGCTCTTCATCCAACCGGTCCAAAGCATCTTGCCGTGCTGTCTCGTTGTCCGCTTCAATATAAGCCGTGACACGAGGTGAATCATGAAGGATATCACTGGGGAGAACCGCCTCCGCTCCATAAACCATGAAGAACGGTGTGTATCATGTCGATCTGTTGGGTGTTGTATTGATGCTCCATAACACATATGGTAATTCTTCTACCCAACAACCCGACGTTCTCTGCAAAGGAACCATGAGCCGGGGCTTGATGCCTCTCAAGATCTCTTGATTAGCTCTTTCTGCTTGACCATTGGACTGTGGATGTGCCACTGATGAAACATCGAGCCGGATGTGCTCCCGTTCGCAGAAATCCTTCATAGCACCTTTGGACAAATTGGTACCATTATCTATGATAATACTGTGCGGAAAGCCAAACCGGAAAATCACCTTTTTGATGAACTGAACTGCCGTGGCCGCATCACACTTGCTAACAGGTTCTGCCTCCAACCACTTCGTAAACTTGTCAACCGCCACCAGGAGGTGGGTCTTCTTATCTTTGGACCTTTTGAAAGGCCCAACCATATCCAGCCCCCAAGTCGCAAACGGCCAAGTAATTGGAATCATTCTCAATTCTTGAGCTGGTACATGAGCACGTCTTGAGAACCTTTGGCAACCATCACATCGTCTGACCAGATCCTCCGCATCAGCATGAGCAGTTAACCAATAGAAACCATGGCGAAACGCTTTAGCCACCAGAGACTTTGAACCGGCGTGGTGACCACAATCTCCTTCATGGATCTCACGCAAAATTTCTCGGCCTTCTTCAGGAGACACGCAACGTTGAAAAGCTCCTGATACACTGCAATGATGCAACTTATCGTTGATGACAGCCATGGACTTGGATCGCCGGATTATCTGCCGGGCCAGAATCTCATCTTCTGGCAACTCGCCCCGGTTCTTGTACGCCAGGTAAGGAAGCGTCCAATCTGGAATAACATGAAGAACTGTTACCAATTGAGCCTTCGGATCAGGAATAGCCAAATACTCTTCACCAGGGATCTTCACCGACGGATTGTGCAGCACATCCAGAAAAATATTGGGCGGGACCGGTTTGCGCAGAGAGCCCAGCCGGCTTAAAGTGTCCGCCGCTTCATTTTTCCGCCGGTCTACGTGGTCCACCTGATAGCCTCTAAAATAACCTGCAACAATATCCACCTCACGATGACATGCTGCCATGAGTGGGTCCCTGGAGTCCCAAGTGTCAGACACTTGCTGAGCCACAAGGTCCGAATCACCGAAGCACTTAACTCGACTTAGATTCATCTCCTTAGCCATCCGAAGACCATGGAGTAAGGCTTCAGACTCAGCTGCATTGTTAGTACAAGGGAACATTAAACGTAGAACATAACAAAACTTATCACCTCATGGGGAAGTTAATACGACTCCAGCCCCCGAGCCTTCCAACTGCCTGGATCCGTCAAAATGGATGGTCCAATACGTATGATCCGGTTTTTCTTCAGGTGCTTGCATTTCCGTCCAATCATTGATGAAATCAACAAGTGCTTGAGACTTAACCACTGTCCGAGGCACATACTTCAAACCGTACGGCCCCAGCTCTATGGCCCACTTTGCAATCCGGCCAGTTGCTTCCCGGTTCTGGATGATATCTCCCAAAGGGGCAGAACTGACTACCGTAATTGAGTGCCCTTGGAAATATTGTTTAAGCTTTCGGCTTGCCATAAAAACTCCATACACCAGCTTCTGCCAATGCGGATACCTTTGCTTGGACTCAATGAGCACTTCGCTGATATAATAGACTGGACGTTGAACCGGATGCTCCTTACCTGCCTCCTTTCGCTCCACCACAATAGCCACGCTGACCGCACGAGCATTAGTAGCAACATATAGCAGTAACGGCTCCTTGTCAATGGGAGCGGCAAGCACAGGCGGATTGGCCAATTGCCGCTTTAAGTCCTCAAATGCTTCATCAGCAGCAGAACTCCAGACGAACTGATCCGTCTTCTTCAACATCTGATACAAAGGGATTGCCTTCTCACCAAGGCGGCTGATAAACCGGCTTAACGCGGCAATCCGGCCTGCCAGGCGTTGAACATCATTGATACACTTCGGTTTAACCAGGGAGGTGATGGCTGTGATCTTCTCCGGATTAGCCTCAATTCCCCTGTTGGACACCAGAAAACCTAATAACTTGCCCGCCGGTACACCAAAGATACACTTGTCCGGATTAAGCATCATCTTGTACGTCCTTAGGTTATCAAAGTTTTCCTTCAAATCGTCAACCAGAGTCTCCTTCTCCCTGGATTTAACCACGATATCATCCACGTAAGCATGTACATTACGGCCAATCTGCTTGTGAAGACAATTTTGTACACACCGTTGATAAGTTGCCTGGGCACTTTTGAGCCCAAAGGGCATAGACACATAGCAGAAGGCTCCAAAGGGAGTTATGAATGCCGTCTTCTCCTGGTCCTTAACTACCATTTTGATCTGATGATAGCCAGAATATGCATCCAAAAAACTTAAATGCTCACAATCCGCCATAGCATCAATGATTGGATCAATACGGGGGAGGGCAAAAGGATCTGCTGGACAAGCCTTATTAAGATCTGTGTAATCCACACACATGCGCCAGGTGCCGTTTTTCTTAAGGACTAGCACCGGATTGGCAAGCCATTCAGGGTGAAAAACTTCAACAATAAAACCGCTGCTAAGAGCCTGGCTACCTCCTCTCCAATCGCTTTGCGTCTTTCTTCGTTAAACCGGCGGAGGAACTGCTTCACCGGTTTGTATTTATGATCCACATTAAGGGTGTGCTCAGCGAGTTGCCTCGGTATGTTGGGGAACGCAGTAATTTCGAAAATTTTCCTACGCACACGCAAGATCATGGTGATGCACAGCAACGAGAGGGGAGAGTGTTGTCTACGTACCAACGCAGACCGACTGCGGAAGCGATCACACAACGTAGAGGAAGTAGTCGTACGTCTTCTTCCCGATCCGACCGATCCAAGCACCGTTACTCCGGCACCTCCGAGTTCTTAGCACACGTTCGGCTCGATGACGTTCCTCGGGCTCCGATCCAGCAAAGCGTCGAGGAAGAGTTCCGTCAGCACGACGGCGTGGTGACGATCTTGATGTACTACCGACGCAGGGCTTCGCCTAAGCACTGTAACGGTATGATCGAGGTGGAATTTGGTGGCAGGGGGCACCGCACACGGCTAAGGAACGATCTCAAGGATCAACTTGTGTGTCTTGGGGTGCCCCCTGCCCCCGTATATAAAGGTTGGAGGAGGGGAGCCGGCCGACCAAGGGAGAGGAGGCGCAGGGGAGTCCTACTCCCACCGGGAGTAGGACTCCTCCCCCCAATCCTAATCCTATTAGGACTCCCGGGGGGAAAAGGAGAGAGAAGGGGGGCCGGCCCCTATCCTAGTCCTACTAGGACTTTGGGAAGGGGGGCGCCGGCCAGCTTGTGGGCTTTCCCTTTTTCTCCTTTTCCACTAAGGCCCAATAGGCCCATTAGTCTCCCGGGGGGTTCCGGTAACCCTCCCGGTATTCCGGTAAAATCCCGATTTCACCCGGAACACTTCCGATGTCCAAACATAGGCTTCCAATATATCAATCTTTACGTCTCGACCATTTCGAGACTCCTCGTCATGTCCGTGATCTCATCCGGGACTCCGAACAACCTTCGGTACATCAAAATGCATAAACTCATAATAACTGTCATCGTAACGTTAAGCGTGCGGACCCTACGGTTCGAGAATAATGTAGACATGACCGAGACACGTCTCCGGTCAATAACCAATAGCGGGACCTGGATGCCCATATTGGCTCCTACATATTCTACGAAGATCTTTATCGGTCAGACCGCATAACAACATACGTTGTTCCCTTTGTCATCGGTATGTTACTTGCCCGAGATTCGATCGTCGGTATCCAATACCTAGTTCAATCTCGTTACCGGCAAGTCTCTTTACTCGTTCCGTAATACATCATCTCACAACTAACATATTAGTTGCAGTGCTTGCAAGGCTTATGTGATGTGCATTACCGAGAGGGCCCAGAGATACCTCTCCGACAATCGGAGTGACAAACCCTAATCTCGAAATACGCCAACCCAACATCTACCATTGGAGACACCTGTAGTACTCCTTTATAATCACCCAGTAACGTTGTGACGTTTGGTAGTACCCAAAGTGTTCCTCCGGTAAACAGGAGTTGCATAATCTCATAGTTATAGGAACATGTATAAGTCATGAAGAAAGCAATAGCAACATACTAAACGATCGGGTGCTAAGCTAATGGGATGGGTCATGTCAATCAGATCATTCTACTAATGATGTGACCTCGTTAATCAAATAACAACTCCTTGTTCATGGTTAGGAAACATAACCATCTTTGATTAACAAGCTAGTCAAGTAGAGGCATACTAGTGACACTCTGTTGGTCTATGTATTCACACATGTATTATGTTTCCGGTTAATACAATTCTAGCATGAATAATAAACATTTATCATGATATAAGGAAATAAATAATAACTTTATTATAGCCTCTAGGGCATATTTCCTTCAGTCTCCCACTTGCACTAGAGTCAATAATCTAGTTTACACAGTAATGATTCTAACACCCATGGAGCCTTGGTGCTGATCATGTTTTGCTCGTGGAAGAGGCTTAGTCAACGGGTCTGCAATATTCAGATCCGTATGTATCTTGCAAATCTCTATGTCTCCCACCTGGACTAAATCCTGGATGGAGTTGAAGCGTCTCTTGATGTGTTTGGTTCTTTTGTGAAATCTGGATTCCTTTGCCAAGGCAATTGCACCAGTATTGTCACAGAAGATTTTCATCGGACCCGATGCACTAGGTATGACACCTAGATCGGATATGAACTCCTTCATCCAGACTCCTTCGTTTGCTGCTTCCGAAGCAGCTATGTACTCCGCTTCACATGTAGATCCCGCTACGATGCTTTGTTTAGAACTGCACCAACTGACAGCTCCACCGTTTAAAGTAAACACGTATCCGGTTTGCGATTTAGAATCGTCCGGATCAGTGTCAAAGCTTGCATCAACGTAACCTCTTACGGTGAGCTCTTTGTCACTTCCATATACGAGAAACATATCCTTAGTCCTTTTCAGGTATTTCAGGATGTTCTTGACCACTGTCCAGTGATCCACTCCTGGATTACTTTGGTACCTCCCTGCTAAACTTATAGCAAGGCACACATCAGGTCTGGTACACAGCATTGCATACATGATAGAGCCTATGGCTGAAGCATAGGGAACATCTTTCATTTTCTCTCTATCTTCTGCAGTGGTCGGGCATTGAGTATTACTCAACTTCACACCTTGTAACACAGGCAAGAACCCTTTCTTTGCTTGATCCATTTTGAACTTCTTCAAAATCTTGTCAAGGTATGTGCTCTGTGAAAGTCCAATTAAGCGTTTTGATCTATCTCTATAGATCTTTATGCCTAATATGAAAGCAGCTTCCCCGAGGTCTTTCATCGAAAAACTTTTATTCAAGTATCCCTTTATGCTATCCAGAAATTCTATATCATTTCCAATCAGCAATATGTCATCCACATATAATATCAGAAATGCTACAGAGCTCCCACTCACTTTCTTGTAAATACAGGCTTCTCCAAAAGTCTGTATAAAGCCAAATGCTTTGATCACACTATCAAAGCGTTTATTCCAACTCCGAGATGCTTGCACCAGTCCATAAATGGATCGCTGGAGTTTGCATACTTTGTTAGCTCCTTTTGGATCGACAAAACCTTCTGGTTGTATCATATACAACTCTTCTTCCAGAAATCCATTCAGGAATGCAGTTTTGACATCCATTTGCCATATTTCATAATCATAAAATGCGGCAATTGCTAACATAATTCTGACGGACTTAAGCATCGCTACGGGTAAGAAAGTCTCATCGTAGTCAACCCCTTGAACTTGTCGAAAACCTTTTGCGACAAGTCGAGCTTTATAGACAGTAACATTACCGTCAGCGTCAGTCTTTTTCTTGAAGATCCATTTATTCTCAATTGCTTGCCGATCATCGGGCAAGTCAACCAAAGTCCATACTTTGTTCTCATACATGGATCCCATCTCAGATTTCATGGCCTCAAGCCACTTTGCGGAATTTGGGCTCACCATCGCTTCTTCATAGTTCGTAGGTTCATCATGATCTAGTAGCATCACTTCCAGAACTGGATTACCGTACCACTCTGGTGCGGATCTCACTCTGGTTGATCTACGTGGTTCAGTAGCATCTTGCCCTGAAGTTTCATGATCATCATCATTAGCTTCCTCACTGATTGGTATAGGTGTCGCAGAAACAGTTTTCTGTGATGTACTATTTTCCAATAAGGGAGCAGGTACAGTTACCTCGTCAAGTTCTACTTTCCTCCCACTCACTTCTTTCGAGAGAAACTCCTTCTCTAGAAATGATCCATTCTTAGCAACGAATGTCTTGCCTTCGGATCTGTGATAGAAGGTATACCCAACAGTCTCTTTTGGGTATCCTATGAAGACACATTTCTCCGCTTTGGGTTCGAGCTTATCAGGTTGAAGCTTTTTCACATAAGCATCGCAGCCCCAAACTTTAAGAAACGACAACTTTGGTTTCTTGCCAAACCATAGTTCATAAGGCGTCGTCTCAACGGATTTTGATGGTGCCCTATTTAACGTGAATGCGGTCGTCTCTAAAGCATAACCCCAAAATGATAGCGGTAAATCAGTAAGAGACATCATAGATCGCACCATATCTAGTAAAGTACGATTTCGACGTTCGGACACACCATTACGCTGTGGTGTTCCGGGTGGCGTGAGTTGCGAAACTATTCCACAATTTTTCAAATGTACACCAAACTCGTAACTCAAATATTCTCCTCCACGATCAGATCGTAGAAATTTTATTTTCTTGTTACGATGATTTTCAACCTCACTCTGAAATTCTTTGAACTTTTCAAATGTTTCAGACTTATGTTTCATCAAGTAGATATACCCATATCTGCTTAAATCATCTGTGAAGGTGAGAAAATAACGATATCCGCCACGAGCCTCAATATTCATCGGACCACATACATCGGTATGTATGATTTCCAACAAATCTGTTGCTCTCTCCATAGTACCGGAGAACGGTGTTTTAGTCATCTTGCCTATGAGGCACGGTTCGCAAGTACCAAGTGATTCATAATCAAGTGGTTCCAAAAGCCCATCAGTATGGAGTTTCTTCATGCGCTTTACACCGATATGACCTAAACGGCAGTGCCACAAATAAGTTGCACTATCATTATTAACTTTGCATCTTTTGGCTTCTACATTATGAATATGTGTGTTACTATCTTCGAGATTCAATAAGAATAGACCACTCTTCAAAGGTGCATGACCATAAAAGATATTATTCATATAAATAGAACAACCATTATTCTCTGATTTAAATGAATAACCGTCTCGCATTAAACAAGATCCAGATATAATGTTCATGCTCAACGCTGGCACCAAATAACAATCATTTAGGTCTAATATTAATCCCGAAGGTAGATGTAGAGGTAGCGTGCCGACCGCGATCACATCGACTTTGGAACCGTTTCCCACGCGCATCGTCACCTCGTCCTTTGCTAGCGTCCGCTTATTCCGTAGTCCCTGTTTCGAGTTGCAAATATTAGCAACAGAACCAGTATCAAATACCCAGGTGCTACTGCGAGCTCTAGTAAGGTACACATCAATAACATGTATATCACATATACCTTTGCTCACTTTGCCATCCTTCTTATCCGCCAAATACTTGGGGCAGTTCCGCTTCCAGTGTCCAGTCTGCTTGCAGTAGAAGCACTCAGTTTCAGGCTTAGGTCCAGACTTGGGTTAATTCTCTTGAGCAGCAACTTGCTTGCTGTTCTTCTTGAAGTTTCCCTTCTTCTTCCCTTTGCCCTTTATCTTGAAACTAGTGGTTTTGCTAACCATCAACACTTGATGCTCCTTCTTGATTTCTACCTCCGCAGCTTTCAGCATTGCGAAGAGCTCGGGAATAGTCTTGTTCATCCCTTGCATATTATAGTTCATCACGAAGCTCTTGTAGCTTGGTGGCAGTGATTGGAGAATTCTGTCAATGACGCAGTCATCTGGAAGATTAACCCCCATCTGAATCAAGTGATTATTATACCCAGACATCTTGAGTATATGCTCACTGACAGAACTGTTCTCCTCCATCTTACAGCTATAGAACTTATTGGAGACTTCATATCTCTCAATTCGGGCATTTGCTTGAAATATTAACTTCAACTCCTGGAACATCTCATATGCTCCATGACGTTCAAAACGTCGTTGAAGTCCCGATTCTAAGCCGTAAAGCATGGCACACTGAACTATCGAGTAGTCATCAGCTTTGCTCTGCCAGACGTTCATAACATCTGGCGTTGCTCCAGCAGCAGGCCTGGCACCCAGCGGTGCTTCCAGGACGTAATTCTTCTGTGCAGCAATGAGGATAATCCTCAGGTTACGGACCCAGTCCGTGTAATTGCTACCATCATCTTTCAACTTTGCTTTCTCAAGGAACGCATTAAAATTCAACGGAACAACAGCACGAGCCATCTATCTACAATCAACATAAACAAGCAAGATACTATCAGGTACTAAGTTCATGATAAGTTTAAGTTCAGTTAATCAAATTACTTAGGAACTCCCACTTAGATAGACATCCCTCTAATCCTCTAAGTGATCACGTGATCCAAATCAACTAAACCATAACCTATCATCACGTGAGATGGAGTAGTTTTCAATGGTGAACATCGTCATGTTGATCATATCTACTATATGATTCACGCTCGACCTTTCGGTCTCTGTGTTCCGAGGCCATATCTGCATATGCTAGGCTCGTCAAGTATAACCTGAGTATTCTGCGTGTGCAAAACTGGCTTGCACCCGTTGTAGATGGACGTAGAGCTTATCACACCCGATCATCACGTGGTGTCTGGGCACGACGAACTTTGGCAACGGTGCATACTCAGGGAGAACACTTCTTGATAATTTAGTGAGAGATCATCTTATAATGCTACCGTCAATCAAAGCAAGATAAGATGCATAAAAGGATAAACATCACATGCAATCAATATAAGTGATATGATATGGTCATCATCATCTTGTGCTTGTGATCTCCATCTCCGAAGCACCGTCATGATCACCAACGTCACCAGCGCGCCACCTTGATCTCCATCGTAGCAACGTTGTCGTCTCGCCAATCTTATGCTTCCACGACTATCACTACCGCTTAGTAATAAAGTAAAGCATTACATCGCGATTGCATTGCATACAATAAAGCGACAACCATATGGCTCCTGCCAGTTGCCGATTACTCGGTTACAAAACATGATCATCTCATACAATAAAATCAGCATCATGCCTTGACCATATCACATCACAACATACCCTGCAAAAACAAGTTAGACGTCCTCTACTTTGTTGTTGCAAGTTTTACGTGGCTGCTACGGGCTTAAGTAAGAACTCATCTCACCTACGCATCAAAACCACAACGATAGTTCGTCAAATAGACTCCGTTTTAACCTTCTCAAGGACCGGGCGTAGTCACACTTGGTTCAACTAAAGTTGGAGAGACAGTCTTCCGCAAGCCATCTATGTGCAAAGCACGTCGAGGGAACCGGTCTCGCGTAAGAGTACGCGTAAGGTTGGTCCGGATCGTCTCAACCAACAATACCGCCGAACCAAAGTATGACATGCTGGTAGGCAGTATGACTTGTATCGCCCACAACTCACTTGTGTTCTACTCGTGCATATAACATCAAACCATAAAACCTAGGCTCGGATGCAACTGTTGAGGAATGCAGTAATTTCGAAAATTTTCCTACGCACACGCAAGATCATGGTGATGCACAGCAACGAGAGGGGAGAGTGTTGTCTACGTACCAACGCAGACCGACTGCCGAAGCGATCACACAACATAGAGGAAGTAGTCGTACGTCTTCTTCCCGATCCGACCGATCCAAGCACCGTTACTCCGGCACCTCCGAGTTCTTAGCACACGTTCGGCTCGATGACGTTCCTCGGGCTCCGATCCAGCAAAGCGTCGAGGAAGAGTTCCGTCAGCACGACGGCGTGGTGACGATCTTGATGTACTACCGACGCAGGGCTTCGCCTAAGCACTGTAACAGTATGATCGAGGTGGGATTTGGTGGCAGGGGGCACCGCACACGGCTAAGGAACGATCTCAAGGATCAACTTGTGTGTCTTGGGGTGCCCCCTGCCCCCGTATATAAAGGTTGGAGGAGGGGAGCTGGCCGGCCAAGGGAGAGGAGGCGCAGGGGAGTCCTACTCCCACCGGGAGTAGGACTCCTCCCCCCAATCCTAATCCTATTAGGACTCCCGGGGGGAAAAGGAGAGAGAAGGGGGGCCGGCCCCTATCCTAGTCCTACTAGGACTTTGGGAAGGGGGGTGCCGGCCAGCTTGTGGGCTTTCCCTTTTTCTCCTTTTCCACTAAGGCCCAATAGGCCCATTAGTCTCCCGGGGGGTTCCGGTAACCCTCCCGGTATTCCGGTAAAATCCCGATTTCACCCGGAACACTTCCGATGTCCAAACATAGGCTTCCAATATATCAATCTTTACGTCTCGACCATTTCGAGACTCCTCTTCATGTCCGTGATCTCATCCGGGACTCCGAACAACCTTCGGTACATCAAAATGCATAAACTCATAATAACTGTCATCGTAACGTTAAGCGTGCGGACCCTACGGTTCGAGAATAATGTAGACATGACTGAGACACGTCTCCGGTCAATAACCAATAGCGGGACCTGGATGCCCATATTGGCTCCTACATATTCTACGAAGATCTTTATCGGTCAGACCGCATAACAACATACGTTGTTCCCTTTGTCATCGGTATGTTACTTGCCCGAGATTCGATCGTCGGTATCCAATACCTAGTTCAATCTCGTTACCAGCAAGTCTCTTTACTCGTTCCGTAATACATCATCTCACAACTAACATATTAGTTGCAGTGCTTGCAAGGCTTATGTGATGTGCATTACCGAGAGGGCCCAGAGATACCTCTCCGACAATCGGAGTGACAAACCCTAATCTCGAAATACGCCAACCCAACATCTACCATTGGAGACACCTGTAGTACTCCTTTATAATCACCCAGTAACGTTGTGACGTTTGGTAGTACCCAAAGTGTTCCTCCGGTAAACGGGAGTTGCATAATCTCATAGTTATAGGAACATGTATAAGTCATGAAGAAAGCAATAGCAACATACTAAACGATCGGGTGCTAAGCTAATGGGATGGGTCATGTCAATCAGATCATTCTACTAATGATGTGACCTCGTTAATCAAATAACAACTCCTTGTTCATGGTTAGGAAACATAACCATCTTTGATTAACAAGCTAGTCAAGTAGAGGCATACTAGTGACACTCTGTTGGTCTATGTATTCACACATGTATTATGTTTCCGGTTAATACAATTCTAGCATGAATAATAAACATTTATCATGATATAAGGAAATAAATAATAACTTTATTATTGCCTCTAGGGCATATTTCCTTCACGGTACACCTGGCATGTCAGAGGGCTTCCATGCAAAAATGTCCCGATTCTCACGGATGAACTCGATGAGCGCGCTTTCCTATTTCGGATCCAAGTTGGCACCAATGCTGAACTGCTTGGACGAATCGCCAGGTACGAAGTCAACAAGCTTAGTTTCTGCTGCCGATTTGAACTTCAGGGCCGGATCATGCTCCGTAGTTGGCTTCTTCAACGGAGTCATGTCCCCCGGATCAACATTGTCTTTATAGTACTTCAACTCCTCGGTGGCACAAACCGACTCTGCATAAGCCGCATCTCCTTCCTCACATTCCAAAGCGATTTTGCGGCTTCCGTGAACCGTTATTGTCCCCTTGTGACCCGGCATCTTAAGCTGCAAATACACATAACAAGGCCGAGCAATAAACTTGGCGTATGCCGGTTGCCCAAACAGGGCATGATATGGACTTTGGATTTTCACCACCTCAAACGTCAATGTCTCCGACCTGGAATCATGATCATCCCCAAAGGCCACTTCAAGAGCTATCTTACCAACGGGATATGCTGATCTGCCAGGCACCACACCGTGGAATACTGTATTGGACGGTTTGAGATTCTTATCTGTTAGTCCCATACGACAAAAGGTTTCATAGTATAGGATGTTAATGCTGCTTCCTCCATCCATGAGCACCTTGGTGAACTTATAACCTCCCACCTGAGGCACCACCACCAGAGCCAACTGACCCGGATTATCGACCTGGGGTGGGTGATCCTCTCTGCTCCATATGATTGGCTGTTCAGACCAACGCAGATAACGGGGTGTGGCTGGTTCAACAGAGTTGACTGCCCGTCTCTGAACCTTCCGGTCTCGCTTGTCCAAGCTAGTGGTAAAGACATGGTACTGCCCACTACTCAACTGCTTTGGGTTGCTCTGGTAACCTGACTGTTGCTGCTGTTGGTTGTAACCACCCTGATTGTTCTGACTATTTTGACCATTATGTCCGCCCGGATTACCATTAAATCCTGAACCGGAACTTCCTCCACCGTAACCCGGCCCGGACCCTGAGCCACCGCCAGATCCGTGATCATACCGGAAATTATTAGAATTCTTGAACTCCTGCATAATAAAGCAATCCTTCCAAAGGTGTTTTGCTGGCTCCTCCTTCGTCTCATGTCTTGGACAGGGCTGGCTTAGCAGATAGTTCAGGCGGTTTGGGTTAGGGTTGGGTGCTCCACTACGATTTTTCGGCCTACCCTTGCGCCACTGGCCATTGTCCTGTGCGTTGGTATTAGCCACAAAATCCATGTTACCATCCACTTTATGCTTGCCTCCTCCGCCATTGCCTACCCAGTGATGTTGCTGACCTTTGGAGCTGCTGTCTTCTTCCCCTTCCCTGTCTTGTCATCATCAGATTCGGGATCCTTGGTACTATCAGAATCAGCATATTTTACCAAAGCGGCCATGAGGGTCCCCATGTCGGTGCAATGACGCTTCATCCGTCCCAATTTCAACTTCAGGGGCCCGAACCGGTAGTTGCCTTCTAGGGTTAATACTGTGGTGTCAGCGTTGATGCGGTCTGAGGAGTGCAACACTTGTGAAACCCGGCGCACCCAATGAGTCGTTGATTCTCCTTCCTCCCGGACGCATGCAACTAAGTCCACTATCGACATAGGCTGTTTACAGGTATCCTTGAAATTGTTGATAAACCGGGCTCGTAATTGGGCCCATGAACTGATAGAATTAGCTGGCAAGCTTTTTAACCAAGTACGGGCCGTTCCTTCAAGCATCATGGTGAAGTATTTCACACACGCCGTGTCATCCACATCAAGCATCTCCATGGCCATCTCATAGCTCTCTACCCATGTCTCTGGTGGTTGATCCGCCATATAATTTGGTACCTTGCATGGGCCTTTGAAATCCTTGGGCAGGCGCACGTTGCGTAAAGCGGGGATGAGGCAAGGCACCCCCAAAGAACTAGAAGTAACACCAGGTTCGATCGAGATGGTTGGACGAACCGGTGTGAGCTGTCGAGCCTGATGCTGTGCAGCTAACTCAGCCTCCCTGCGCGCTCGGGCCCGGTTCACCACTTCCTGAGCGTCATCAGCACCACCCATCGGGTTGTTACCACGGGGTGCTCCACGTCGTTCATTACTCGACACTGCTGGTTCATCCATATGTCTGCTATAGCTCCGTCTTGGACGGAGGGTCGAGTGGATCCGGTCGCAGCTGTACGAGTACGCTTCCTGTTGGGCCAAAGCTATCCTCAAAAGCTCCTTAACCCGTCACGTCTCTACTGCCTGTGGCGAGTCACCTTCAACTGGAATGACCTCCAGTCGTGCAGCAGCAGCAACAAGATTGTCCATTGGGTTGGAGTAGTGACCCGGAGGTGTTAAAGCATCCTGAGGCATAACGGTATTTTGACGAGGCGGGTCCATCTGACGGGGCTGAACCGGTGCACCGGTCCCAGGGGCTTCTGCCCGGTTTCCCTCCAGCGGATTGTTGGCTCTTGGCCCTGGAGTGTTGAAAAGGTCTCTGGCCTCGAAAACCAAAGGTAAGCCGGATCGCTGCTTCCTCCTCATGACTTCATGTGACGCGCTCTGGTCCAACATAAGCCTGTAGGCCTGTGCGTCTAAAGCGGCCCGCTCTGCGGCCATCCTGGTGTCCTCAGCCGCCAGATCCGTCTTGGCCTGGGTGATTTGTTCCTTTACCTTTGCAATCTCCGTGTTGTGAGCGTCCTAATCTGGCGGATTAACTTCTGCCATAAGCACAGCCAACGCATCAAATAGTTCTGATAGAACCTGAGCCGGTGGGTGCACAGGGCCTCCTGCCCCGGCAGCCGTTGCCGCTGCTGAACCGGAGATCGTTGCCGCGGCTATCGAAGAATGAAGTGCTGCTTGTGTTCCGGTCATGAATACTCCAACCCGGTTAGGCAGATCAGAGGGGTCCGGAATACTGTCGCCATCGGAGCAGCTATCAATCCGGCCATCTTGTAGCTGATAAAGAGATTCGGTTTCTCCGGTCGAAGATTTGTCACCGGAACAAACAGCGGTCGCCCCGCGAAGCTCCGGTCCGTCCTCATAACTCCCTCCATGGATCATTCCCACGAAGGCACGCTTCATGGCCGGTTTAACCCGGGCGGATCGCGCACGCTGAGCCGTCTCGACGAGGTCGGTGCAGATGTCCGGCTCAGGGCCCGGTTCACCGATCTTGCCAATGAAAACGTGAATGCTACCAAAGGGGACCCGGTACCCGTACCCAATTGAGCCGGCCTCGGGGCCCCAGCCTGCGTCATCGATGTAGAGCTTGCCACGACGACTCTTAGTAATCCGGCCTACAACGTAGCCCTCGAGTCCTTCAAAGCGGCCCTCCAAGAACCGGAAACCATCATGCGATAGCCCCATGGTGGGCGCCAACTATCGTGGTTTTGTCACGGCAGATGTCCTAGAAACAGGACTTAGTCGTGGAGCCATCGCGACGGGTTAGCTTGAAGGGGTTAAAGCGGACACAAGGACGCAAGAGAGTTTATACTAGTTCGGCCCCTTCAATGAAGGTAAAAGCCTACATCTAGTTGTGATGGAATTGATGGGTGTTTCGATGACTAGGGAGCAAACAAGCTTCACCTATGTCTCAAGTTGTTGTCTGTCCTTGAACCGCCGCCGGGTCGTCCCCTTATATACATGGGTGACGCTCGTCGGTTTACAGAGTCCCAACACCGACTCATAGATGTATCCGGTTTGGTCTCTACTTATTTCTAACTTACAATACAAGTTACATATTGACGCTGGTTTATGGCTACAGGCTCTCAACCGATTATGGGTCTTGAGCCCTCATCTATCTTCATGGGCTTTAACATGCTTAACTACCGATGAAGTTAATCCGGCCCAGATAGGCCGGTTTACGCCCAGTAGTAATATCCCCAACAGGAGAGGAGTCGGAGCTCACCGGGGAGGCACACGGAGGCCCTGCAACAGCTTAGTAGCAGCAGAGGTGGCCGGAGTTGAGGAAGACGGCGGCGGCCCGAGGAAGAAGAGTTGGAGGGGGGTGGAGGGGTTGAGCGCCGTCGCGCCCTGCTTCCGCGGCTCGCCGGCCCGGTGTTGAAGTAGATTCCGCCCGCCGCCTTGCCTGTCGCCTCACACGGTGGAGCTCGAGCGGAGAAGGAACGGTGGAGCGCCGCGGGTTTCTAGGGCTTCGAGGGCTGGGAAGGCGAGGGAGGGGGTGGGTGGGTGTGGCAAAGGCGAGGGAGGGGGTGGGTGGGTGCGGCGAAGGTGAGGGAGGGGGTGGATTGGGAGCGGACGCGTCCCACGGGCGAGGGCGGTGGCGCACGTAGGGGCGGCAGCGCAGTGGGTCGGGGCTGAGAGAGATGTGAAATTGGGGATTGAGGATTTTAGTGGGGGGAGGGTTAGCAATGGCGCACCTTCTAGGGGTGCACCATAAACACGGCGATAGCAATGGCGCACGTTCTCCTGGTGCGTCATTACTAATTTTTTTTGGATTTTTAGTTGCATGTATATGAGTTTCGTACTGCCCGCTAATAATAATAATAATAATAATTGTACTGCTCGAAATAAATAAATTGTACTGCTTGGATTTTTTTAAAAAAGAACACAACTTTGCCTTGTACTTCTGTGGAATACAAGTTTCATACTGCTCTCCAATAAAATTTTTTATTACTCAAAATGATTAAATTGTATTTCTCGTAAATTATTTTACATAACTCAGCTTCCTTCGACATGTATCTTGTACTTCTTGGGGATATCAGTTTCGTACTTCTTGATCTTATAGGGTTTGTACTTCTCAATTACATAATTTTTATTAAGGCTAGTTTTGCATTTTTTGCACTGCTCGGCAAAATAAGGTATTTTTTTAAAGTTAAAATAAGGTATTGCACTGCTTGGATGTAGTGATTTTCTGTGTTGCTCTGCTGCTTCAAGATATTCTGTACTGCTACTCTTCAATACAGAGAACCTTTTTGCACTTCCCTAAGCTTGTTAATTCCACAGCTCCAAGTAGCAGCTGCAAAAGATGAGTACCAAATTAGCATAAAGGACACCCTGTACTGCTACTCCAAACTACTCGGTACTTCTCTCAGTGTAACTATGGTACTGCCTCCCTAGCAGGAATAATTCTCAGCAGGTACTTCCTCGCTCGCATGCTGTACTGCTCTGTACTTCTACCTAAATATGGTAAAACATTTATGAATATGAAAAAATATCATCAAATTTGAAAAAATATTCATGAATTCAAAAAGTGCCCATGAAATTTAAAAATATTCATGAGTTCAAAAATATTAACAAATTCAATACTTTTTGTGAGTTAGAAATTCAATACCAGAATAAACTTAAATAAAAATTGGTATACCAATGGCGCACCTCCTAGGGGTGCGCCATAAGTACCTTGATAGCAATGGCGCACCTTCTCCTGGTGCGCCATTAGTAATTTTTTTTGGATTTTTAGTTGCATTCATTTGTGAATTGGTAAAATATTTATGAATATGAAAAAATATCATCAAATTTGAAAAAATATTCATGAATTCAAAAAGTGCCCATGAAATTTAAAAATATTCATGAGTTCAAAAAATATTAACAAATTCAATACTTTTTGTGAGTTAGAAATTCAATACCAGAATAAACATAAAAAAATTGGTATACCAGAATAAACATAAATACCAGAATAAACATGAATAAATATTCATGAGGACTAGAACAGAAGAAATGTCATTTCCATATGTCGAAATACAATCGAGAAATGAAGACTACAATTTAAATACAATCGATCTTAGCTAGCTATCTTTTCACAATCTTCTTTCCCTTCTTTTTCGCAAATGGAGTTCTTCTCTTGAATGGACGTCCTTTAGGTAGGGTGGTCCTGCTTCTTCTTGTGGTGTATGGCACTTCATCGTCGTCGTCATATTCCATCTTCGGGTCGCCGTACTTGTCGAAGTCTTGCTCATTGGCGACTCCATCCATTCCGATGATCTTCCTTTTGCCTCTCCTCACGACAACACGACTGGGCTTTGATGGGTCGGTAATGAAGAAGCATTGGTCCACTTGGGAAGCCAGTACCCATGGCTCATTTTTCGCGGTGACGTTTGTGCCCGCGGTCTTGGATTTGGCTTCGGGTATAAACATGGTGGTGAAATACCAGTCTTCTTTTAGGACGCTCTTGGCCCATCTGACACGGAACATCGGGACCTTCTCCCCAGCGTAGCTCAGCTCCCAGATCTCCTCGATCCTTCCGTAGTATCTGTCCTTATCGTTACCGGTGTAGGATTCCATCGTTACCCAGGAGTTCTGATAACCATCGCTCTTCATGTCCTTTTCCTCGGTGTAGAATGTGTAGCGATATCGTACGCCTCATACGTCATCAGGTTGTGCTCGGCGCCCTGTGACAAGGCAAATATGAGTTTTTCTTCCGTGGAAGAATCCTCATATAAAGGGTACGACAGAAGCTTCTCCTTGAACCAACGCGTGAAACATGAGTTGTGCTCTTTGATTATATCTCCGTCCGTCCTCTATTGGCCTCGGTCATTGTACATCTTCTCAATAAAGGTTTTGTGCTCTACCACCCAAGGATCGACCACGTCTATGTGTTGTAGCGCGACTAGGTTTGCTCTTTCAAAGTCGGCGAGTCGACCCTCGAAGTCGACATGCATTTCGCGGCGACCCTCGCGGTGACTGTTGGGGAACGTTGTAGAAAACAAAAAATTTCCTACGGTTTCACCAAGATCCATCTATGAGTTCATCTAGCAACGAGTGATCGGATGCATCTACATACCTTTGTAGATCGTGAGCGGAAACGTTCAAAGAACAGGGATGAGGGAGTCGTACTCGACGTGATCCAAATCACCGGAGATCCTAGCGCCGAACGGACGGCACCTCCGCGTTCAACACACATACAGTCAGCGTGACGTCTCCTTCTTCTTGATCCAGCAAGGGGGAAGGAGAGGTTGATGGAGATCCAGCAGCACGACGGCGTGGTGGTGGAAGTAGCGGGATTCCAACAGGGCTTCGCCAAGCGCTGCGGGAGGAGGGAGATGTGTCACGGGAGGGAGAGGGAGGCGCCAGGGCTTAGGTGCGACTACCCTCCCTTCCCCCCCCACTATATATAGGGCCAAGGGAGAGGGGGGGGGGGCGCAGCCTTGGCCCTTCCTCCAAGGAAGGGTGCGGCCAGGGAGGAGTCCATCCTCCCCAAGGCACCTAGTATTGGGGAACGTAGTAATTTCAAAAAAATTCCTACGCACACGCAAGATCATGGTGATGCATAGCAACGAGAGGGGAGGGTGTTGTCTACATACCCTCGTAGACCACAACGGAAGCGTTGATGCAACATAGAGGAAGTAGTCGTACGTTCTTCCCAATCCGACCGATCCAAGCACCGTTACTCCGGCACCTCCGAGTTCTTAGCACACGTACAGCTTGATGACGCTCCCCAGGCTCCGATCCAGCAAAGCTTCGGGGATGAGTTCCGTCAGCACAACGGCGTGGTGACGATGATGATGTTCTACTGACACAGGGCTTCGCCTAAGCACTACAACGATATGATCGAGGTGGAATATGGTGGCAGGGGGCACCGCACAGGGCTAAGGAACGATCACGTGGATTAACTTGTGTGTCTAGGGGTGCCCCCTGCCCCCGTATATAAAGGATCCAAGGAGGGGGGGGGGGTGCGGCCGGCCCTATGGAGGCGCGCAGGAGGAGTCCTACTCCTACCGGGAGTAGGACTCCCCTCCCGTTCCTTGTCCAACTAGGAGAGGTGGAGGGAGAATAGGAAAGGGGGGCGTCGCCCCTCCCTCCTTGTCCAATTCGGACTAGGGGGAGAGGGGGCGCGCGGCCGGCCCTGGCAGCCCCTTCCTCTTCTCCACATTAGGCCCATGAGGCCCATTAACCCCCCCGGGGGTTCCGGTAACCCCCCGGTGCTCTGGTTTTATCCGATACTACTCCGGAACCCTTCCGGTGTACGAATATAGTCATCCAATATATCAATCTTTATGTCTCGACCATTTTGAGACTCCTCGTCATGTCCGTGATCACATCCGGGACTCCGAACTAACTTCGGTACATCAAAATGCATAAACTCATAATAACTGTCATCGTAACGTTAAGCGTGCGGACCCTACGGTTCGAGAACAATGCAGACATGAGTGAGACAAATCTCTGGTCAATAACCAATAGCGGGACCTGGATGCCCATATTGGCTCCTACATATTCTATGAAGATCTTTATCAGTCAGACCGCATAACAACATACGTTGTTCCCTTTGTCATCGGTATGTTACTTGCCCGAGATTCGATCGTCGGTATCCAATACCTAGTTCAATCTCGTTACCGGCAAGTATCTTTACTCGTTCCGTAATACATCATCTCGCAACTAACTCATTAGTTGTAATGCTTGCAAGGCTTATGTGATGTGCATTACCGAGAGGGCCCAGAGATACCTCTCCCACAATTGGAGTGACAAATCCTAATCTCGAAATACGCCAACCCAACATCTACCTTTGGAGACACCTGTAGAGCTCCTTTATAATCACCCATTTACGTTGTGACGTTTGGTAGCACAAAAAGTGTTCCTCCGGCAAACGGGAGTTGCATAATCTCATAGTCATAGGAACATGTATAAGTCATGAAGAAAGCAATAGCAACATACTAAACGATCGGGTGCTAAGCTAATGGAATGGGTCATGTCAATCATATCATTCACCTAATGATGTGATCCCGTTAATCAAATAACAAATCTTTGTCCATGGTTAGGAAACATAACCATCTCTGATTAACGAGCTAGTCAAGTAGAGGCATACTAGTGACACTAAGTTTGTCTATGTATTCACACATGTATTATGTTTCCGGTTAATACAATTCTAGCATGAATAATAAACATTTATCATGATATAAGGAAATAAATAATAACTTTATTATTGCCTCTAGGGCATATTTCCTTCAGTCTCCCACTTGCACTAGAGTCAATAATCTAGATTACATAGTAATGATTCTAACACCCATGGAGCCTTGGTGCTGATCATGTTTTGCTCGTGGAAGAGGCTTAGTCAAAGGGTCTGCTACATTCAGATTCGTATGTATCTTGCAAATCTCTATGCCTCCCACCTGGACTAGATCCCGGATGGAATTGAAGCGTCTCTTGATGTGCTTGGTTCTCTTGTGAAATCTGGATTCCTTTGCCAAGGCAATTGCACCAGTATTGTCACAAAAGATTTTCATTAGACCCGATGCACTAGGTATGACACCTAGATCGGATATGAACTCCTTCATCCAGACTCCTTCATTTGCTGCTTCCGAAGCAGCTATGTACTCTGCTTCACATGTAGATCCCGCTACGACGCTTTGTTTAGAACTGCACCAACTGACAGCTCCACCGTTTAAAGTAAACATGTATCCGGTTTGCGATTTAGAATCGTTCGGATCAGTGTCAAAGCTTGCATCAATGTAACTGTTTACGATGAGCTCTTTGTCACCTCCATATACGAGAAACATATCCTTAGTCCTTTTCAGGTATTTCAGGATGTTCTTGACCGCTGTCCAGTGATCCACTCCTGGATTACTTTGGTACCTCCCTGCTAAACTTATAGCAAGGCACACATCAGGTCTGGTACACAGCATCACATACATGATAGAGCCTATGGCTGAAGCATAGGGAACATCTTTCATTTTCTCTCTATCTTCTGCAGTGGTCGGGCATTGAGTCTGACTCAACTTCACACCTTGTAACACAGGCAAGAACCCGTTCTTTGCTTGATCCATTTTGAACTTCTTCAAAATCTTGTCAAGGTATGTGCTTTGTGAAAGTCCAATTAAGCGCCTTGATCTATCTCTATAGATCTTTATGCCTAATATGTAAGTAGCTTCACCGAGGTCTTTCATTGAAAAACTCTTATTCAAGTATCCCTTTATGCTATTCAGAAATTCTATATCATTTCCAATCAGCAATATGTCATCCACATATAATATCAGAAATGCTACAGAGCTCCCACTCACTTTCTTGTAAATACAGGCTTCTCCGAAAGTCTGTATAAAACCAAATGCTTTGATCACACTATCAAAACGTTTATTCCAACTCCGAGAGGCTTGCACCAGTCCATAAATGGATCGCTGGAGCTTGCACACTTTGTTAGCTCCCTTTGGATCGACAAAACCTTCTGGTTGCATCATATACAACTCTTCTTCCAGAAATCCATTCAGGAATGCAGTTTTGACATCCATCTGCCAAACTTCATAATCATAAAATGCGGCAATTGCTAACATGATTCGGACAGACTTAAGCATCGCTACGGGTGAGAAGGTCTCATCGTAGTCAATCCCTTGAACTTGCCGAAAACCTTTTGCGACAAGTCAAGCTTTGTAGACAGTAATATTACCATCAGCGTCAGTCTTCTTCTTGAAGATCCATTTATTCTCAATTGCTTGCCGATCATCGGGCAAGTCAAACAAAGTCCATACTTTGTTTTCATACATGGATCCCATCTCAGATTTCATGGCTTCAAGCCATTTTGCGGAATCTGGGCTCACCATCGCTTCTTCATAGTTCGTAGGTTCATCATGATCTAGTAGCATGATTTTCAAAACAGGATTACCGTACTACTCTGGCACGGATCTCACTCTGGTTGATCTACGAGGTTCAGTAATATCTTGATCTGAAGTTTCATGATCATCATCATTAGCTTCCTCACTAACTGGTGTAGGTGTCACTGAAACAGTTTTCTGTGATGTACTACTTTCCAATAAGGGAGCAGGTACAGTTACCTCATCAAGTTCTACTTTCCTCCCACTCACTTCTTTCGAGAGAAACTCCTTCTCTAGAGAGTTTCTGAATTTAGCAACAAAAGTCTTGCCTTCGGATCTGTGATAGAAGGTGTATCCAATAGTTTCCTTTGGATATCCCATGAAGACACATTTCTCCGATTTGGGTTCAAGCTTATCAGGTTGAAGCTTTTTCACATAAGCATCGCAGCCCCAAACTTTCAGAAACGACAACTTTGGTTTCTTGCCAAACCACAGTTCATAAGGCATCGTCTCAACGGATTTTGATGGTGCCCTATTTAACGTGAATGCGGCTGTCTCTAGAGCGTATCCCCAAAACGATAGCGGTAAATCAGTAAGAGACATCATAGATCGCACCATATCTAGTAAAGTACGATTACGACGTTCGGACACACCATTACGCTGTGGTGTTCCGGGTGGCGTGAGTTGCGAAACTATTCCACAATTTTTCAAATGTACACCAAACTCGTAACTCAAATATTCTCCTCCACGATCAGATCGTAGAAACTTTATTTTCTTGTTATGATGATTTTCAACTTCACTATGAAATTCTTTGAACTTTTCAAATGTATCAGACTTATGTTTCATTAAGTAGATATACCTATATCTGCTTAAGTCATCTGTGAAGGTGAGAAAATAACGATATCCGCCACGAGCCTCAATATTCATCGGACCACATACATCTGTATGTATGATTTCCAACAAATCTGTTGCTCTCTCCATAGTACAGGAGAACGGTGTTTTGGTCATCGTGCCCATGAGGCACGGTTCGCAAGTACCAAGTGATTCATAATCAAGTGGTTCCAAAAGTCCATCAGTATGGAGTTTCTTCATGCGCTTTACACCAATATGACCTAAACGGCAGTGCCACAAATAAGTTGCACTATCATTATCAACTCTGCATCTTTTGGCTTCTACATTATGAATATGTGTATCACTACTATCGAGATTCAACAAGAATAGACCACTCTTCAAGGGTGCATGACCATAAAAGATATTACTCATATAAATAGAACAACCATTATTCTCTGATTTAAATGAATAACCGTCTTGCATTAAACAAGATCCAGATATAATGTTCATGCTTGACGCTGGCACCAAATAACAATTATTTAGGTCTAATACTAATCCCGAAGGTAGATATAAAGGTAGCGTGCCGACCACGATCACATCGACTTTGGAACCGTTTCCCACGCGCATCGTCACCTCGTCCTTAGCCAATCTTCGCTTAATCCGTAGTCCCTGTTTCGAGTTGCAAATATTAGCAACAGAACCAGTATCAAATACCCAGGTGCTACTGCGAGCATTAGTAAGGTACACATCAATAACATGTATATCACATATACCTTTGTTCACCTTGCCATCCTTCTTATCCGCCGAATACTTGGGGCAGTTCCGCTTCCAGTGACCAGTCTGCTTGCAGTAGAAGCACTCAGTTTCAGGCTTAGGTCCAGACTTGGGTTTCTTCTCTTGAGTAGCAACTTGCTTGCCGTTCTTTTTGAAGTTTCCCTTCTTCTTCCCTTTGCCCTTTTTCTTGAAACTAGTGGTCTTGTTGACCATCAACACTTGATGCTCCTTCTTGATTTCTACCTCCGCAGCTTTTAGCATTGCGAAGAGCTCGGGAATAGTCTTATTCATTCCTTGCATATTATAGTTCATCACGAAGCTCTTGTAGCTTGGTGGCAGTGATTGGAGAATTCTGTCAATGACGCAATCATCTGGAAGATTAACTCCCAATTGAATCAAGTGATTATTATACCCAGACATTTTGAGTATATGCTCACTAACAGAACTGTTCTCCTCCATCTTGAAGCTATAGAACTTATTGGAGACTTCATATCTCTCAATCCGGACATTTGCTTGAAATATTAACTTCAACTCCTGGAACATCTCAGATGCTCCATGACGTTCAAAACGTCGTTGAAGTCCCGATTCTAAGCCGTAAAGCATGGCACACTGAACTATCGAGTAGTCATCAGCTTTGCTCTGCCAGACGTTCATAACATCTGCTGTTGCTCCAGCAGCAGGCCTGGCACCCAGCGGTGCTTCCAGGACGTAATTCTTCTGTGCAGCAATGAGGATAATCCTCAAGTTACGGACCCAGTCCGTGTAATTGCTACCATCATCTTTCAACTTTGCTTTCAACTTGGAGCTATTCCAAATGGTTGCTCCACTATACGTATCCGGTTTGCTACTCAGAGTCATTCGGATAGGTGATAAGGCTTGCATCGACGTAACCCTTTATGCCGAACTCTTTATCACCTCCATAATCGAGAAACATGTCCTTATTTTCTCCAAGGACAATTTTTGACCGCTGTCTGGTGATCTACTCCTAGATTACCTTTGTACCCTCTTGCCAGATATGTGGCAAGGCACACCTCAGGTGCGGTACTCAGCATGGCACACCGTATAGAGCCTATGACAAAAGCATAGAGGACGACCTTCATCCTTCCTCTTTCTTCTGCCGTGGTCGAGCTTTAAGTCTTAACTTCATACCTTACAACTCAGGCAAGAACTCCTTCTTTGACTGATCCATCTTGAACACCTTCAAGATCATGTCAAGGTATGTGCTCATTTGAAAGTACCATTAAGCGTTTTGATCTATCCTTATAGATCTTGATGCTCAATGTTCAAGTGGCTTAATCCAGGTTTTCCATTGAAAAACACTTTTCAAATAACCCTATATGCTTTCCAGAAATTCTACATCATTTCTGATCAACAATATGTCAACAACATATACTCATCAGAAATTCTATAGTGCTCCCACTCACTTCTTTGGAAATACAAGTTTCTCATAAACTTTGTATACACCCAAAATCTTTGATCATCTCATCAAAGCATACATTCCAACTCCGGGATGCTTACTCCAGTCCTTAGAAGGATTGCTGGAGCTTTGCATACTTATTAGCATCTTTCAGGATTGACAAAAACCTTCTAGTTGTATCACATACAACCTTTCCTCAAAAAATCATCGAGGAAACAATGTTTTGACATCCTATCTGCAAGATTACATAAATAATGCAGTAATCGCTAATATAATTCCAACAGACTCTTAGCATCGCTATGAGTGAGAAAGTCTCATCGTAGTCAACTCCTTGAACTTGTCAGAAAACATCTTAACGACAAGTCGAGCTTTCTTAATGGTGATACTTACCACCATTGTCCGTCTTCCTTTTAAAATCCATATGTACCTAACAACCTTATGACCATCAAGTAGTTCTTCCAAAGTCTACACTTTTTTTTTCATATATGGATCCTTTCTCGGATTATATGGCCTCGAGCCATTTTGGAATCCAGGCCCACCATCGCTTCTCCATAGCTCGTAGGTTCATTGTTGTCTAGCAACATGACTTCCAAGATAGGATTACGTACCACTCTAAAGCAGTACGCATCCTTGTCATCCCACGAGGTTTGGTAGTGACTTGATCTGAAGTTTCATGATCACTATCATAAGCTTCCACTTCAATTGGTGTAGGTGCCACAGGAACAACTCCCTGTGCCCTGCCACACACTAGTTGAAGAGACGGTTCAGTAACCTCATCAAGTCTCCACCATCATCCCACTCAATTCTTTCGAGAGAAACTTTTTCCTCGAGAAAGGACCTGATTCTAGAAACAATCCCTTATTGCTTTCGGATCTGAGACAGGAGGTATACCCAACTGTCTTGGGTGTCCTATGAAGATGCATTTATCTGCTTTGGGTTCGAGCTTATCAGCCTGAAACTTTTTCACATAAGCGTCGCAGCCCCGAACTTTTAAGAAATGATAGCTTAGGTTTCTATAAACCATAGTTCATACGGTGTCATCTCATCAGAATTACGTGGTGCCCCTTTTAAAGTAAACGTGGTTGTCTCTAATGCCTAACCCATAAACTATTGTGGTAATTCGATAAGAGACATCATGGTATGCATCATATCCAATAGGGTGCAGTTATGATGTTCGGACACACCATCACACTATGGTGTTCCAGGCTGTATCAGTTGTGAAACAATTTCCACAATGTCTTAATTCTGTGCCAAACTCGTAATTCAGATATTCATCTCTATGATCATATCATAGATATTTTATCCTCTTGTCACGACGATCTTTCAACTTCACCCTGAAATTACTTGAACCTTTCAATAATTCAGACTCGTGATTCATCAAGTAAATATACTCAACATCTACTCAAATCATCTGTGAAGTAAGAACAGAACGATATCCACTACACGCCTCAGCACTCATTGGACTGCACACATCAAAATGTATTACTTCCAACAAGTTGCTTTCTAGTTCCATTTTACTGAAAACGAGGCTTTCAGTCATCTTGCCCATGTGGTATGATTTGCATGTCTCAAGTGATTCAAAATCAAGTGAGTCCAAACGGTCCATTTGCATGGAGTTTCTTTATGCATATACACCAATAGACATGGTTCGCATGTCTCAAACTCTTCAAAACGAGTGAGCCCAAAGATCCATCAACACGGAGCTTCTTCATGCGTTTTATACCGATATGACTTACGTGGCAGTGCCACAAGTAGGTGGTACTATCATTACTATCTTATATCTTTTGGCATGAACATGTGTATCACTACGATCGAGATTCAATAAACCATTCATTTTAGGTGCAAGACCATAGAAGGTATTATTCAATAAACAGAGTAACTATTATTCTCTTTAAATGAATAATCGTATTGCGATAGTCATAATCCAATCATGTCTATGCTCAACGCAAACACCAACTAACAATTATTTAGGTTTAACACCAATCTCGATGGTAGAGGGAGCGTGCGATGCTTGATCATATCAACATTGGAAACACTTCCAACACATATCGTCAGCTCACCTTTAGCTAGTCTCCGTTTATTCCGTAGCTTTTATTTCGAGTTACTAACACTTAGCAACCGAACCGGTATCTAATACCTTGGTGCTACTAGGAGTACTAGTAAAGTACACATCAATACAATGTATATCCAATATACTTCTATCGACCTTGCCAACCTTCTAATCTACCAAGTATCTAGGGTAATTCTGCTCCAGTGGCTGTTCCCCTTATTACAGAAGCACTTAGTCTCGGGTTTGGGTTCAACCTTGGGTTTCTTCACTAGAGCAGCAGCTGAATTGTCGTTTCATGAAGTATCCCTTCTTGCCCATGCCCTTCTTGAAACTAGTGGTTTCACCAACCATCAACAATTGATGCTCCTTCTTGATTTCTACTTTTGTGGTGTCAAACATCGCGAATATCTCAAAGATCATCATATATGTCCTCGATATGTTATAGTTCATCATGAAGCTCTAGCAGCTTGGTGGTAATGACTTCGGAGAAACATCACTATCTCATCTGGAAGATCAACTCCCACTCGATTCAAATGATTGTTGTACTCAGACAATCTGAGCACAAGCTCAACAATTGAGCTTTTCTCCCTTAGTTTGTAGGCTAAGAAAATCGTCAGAGGTCTTATACCTCTTGACATGGGCACGAGCCTGAAATCCCAATTTCAGCCCTCGAAACATCTCATATGTTTCGTGACGTTTCAAAACGTCTTCGGTGCCTCAACTCTAAACCGTTTAACTGAACTATCACGTAGTTATCAAAATGTGTATGTCAGATGTTCGCAACATCCACAGACAATGTTCGAGGTTCAGCACACTGAGCGGTGCATTAAGGACATAAGCCTTCTATGAAGCAATGAGGACAATCCTCAGTTTACGGACCTAGTCCGCATAATTGCTACCATCAACTTTCAACTAAATTTTCTTTAGGAACATAACTAAACAGTAGAACTGAAGCGCGAGCTACGGCATAATTTGTGAAGACCTTTTGACTATGTTCAGGATAATTAAGTTCATCTAATCAAATTATTCAATGAACTCCCACTCAGATAGACATCCCTCCAGTCACCTAAGTATAACATGATCCGAGTTAACTAGGCCGTGTCCGATCATCACGTGAGACGAACTAGTCAACGTCGGTGAACATCTTCATGTTGATCGTATCTTCTATACGACTCATGCTCGACCTTTTGGTCTTCTGTGTTCCGAGGCCATGTCTGTACATGCTAGGCTCATCAAGTCAACCTAAGTGTTTGCATGTGTAAATCTGTCTTACACCCGTTGTATGTGAACGTTGGAATCTATCACACCCGATCATCACGTGGTGCTTCGAAACAACGAACTGTCGCAACGGTGCTCAGTTAGGGGGAACACTTTCTTGAAATTATTATGAGGGATCATCTTATTTACTACCATCGTTCTAAGTAAACAAGATGTACAAAACATGATAAACATCACATGCAATCAAATAATAATAGTGACATGATATGGCCAATATCACATAGCTCCTTTGATCTCCATCTTGGGGCTCCATGATCATCCTGTCACCGACATGACACCATGATCTCCATCATCGTGTCTCCATGAAGTTGCTCGCCAACTATTACTTCTACTACTATGGCTAACACGTTTAGCAATAAAGTAAAGTAATTTACATGGCATTTCTCAATGACACGCAGGTCATACAAAAAAATAAAGACAACTCATATGGCTCCTGCCGGTTGTCATACTCATCGACATGCAAGTCGTGATTCCTATTACAAGAACATGATCTCATACATCACATATATATATCATTCATCATCCGTCACAACTTTTGTCCATATCACATCACATGGCATACCCTGCAAAAACAAGTTAGATGTCCTCTAATTGTTGTTTGCATGTTTTACGTGGCTGCTATGGGTTTCTAGCAAGAACGTTTCTTACATACGCAAAACCACAACGTGATATGCCAATTGCTATTTACCCTTCATAAGGACCCTTTTCATCGAATCCGTTCCGACTAAAGTGGGAGAGACTGGCACCCGCTAGCCACCTTATGCAACTAGTGCATGTCAGTCGGTGGAACCTGTCTCACGTAAGAGTACGTGTAAGGTCGGTCCGGGCCGCTTCATCCCACAATACCGTCGAAACAAGATTGGACTAGTAACGGTAAGCATATTGAACAAAATCAACGCCCACAACTACTTTGTGTTCTACTCGTGCATAGAATCTACGCAATAGACCTAGCTCATGATGCCACTGTTGGGGAACGTTGTAGAAAACAAAAATTTTCCTACGGTTTCACCAAGATCCATCTATGAGTTCATCTAGCAACGAGTGATCGGATGCATCTACATACCTTTGTAGATCGCGAGCGGAAGCGTTCAAAGAACGAGGATGAGGGAGTCGTACTCGACGTGATCCAAATCACCGGAGATCCTAGCGCCGAACGGATGGCACCTCCGTGTTCAACACACGTACGGTCAGCGTGACGTCTCCTTCTTCTTGATCCAGCAAGGGGGAAGGAGAGGTTGATGGAGATCCAGCAGCACAACGACGTGGTGGTGGAAGTAGCGGGATTCCAACAGGGCTTCACCAAGCGCTGCGGGAGGAGGGAGATGTGTCACGGGAGGGAGAGGGAGGCGCCAGGGCTTAGGTGCGGCTGCCCTCCCTTCCCCCCCACTATATATAGGTCCAAGGGAGAGGGGGGGCACAGCCTTGGCCCTTCCTCCAAGGAAGGGTGCGGCCAGGGAGGAGTCCATCCTCCCCAAGGCACCTAGGAGGTGCCTTCCCCCTTTAGGACTCTTCCTTTCCCTTATCTCTTGGCGCATGGGCCTCTTGGGGCTGGTGCCCTTGGCCCATATAGGCCAAGGCGCACACCCCTACAGCCCATGTGGCCCCTCGGGGCAGGTGGACCCCCTTGGTGGACCCCCGGACCCCTTTCAGCACTCCCGGTACAATACAGATAATGCGCGAAACTTTTCCGGCGACCAAAACAAGACTTCCCATATATAAATCTTTACCTCCGGACCATTCCGGAACTCCTCATGACGTCCGGGATCTCATCCGGGACTCCGAACAACTTTCGGGTTACCGCATACTAATATCTCTATAACCCTAGCGTCACCGAACCTTAAGTGTGTAGACCCTACGGGTTCGGGAGACACGTAGACATGACCGAGACGACTCTCCGGCCAATAACCAACAGCGGGATCTGGATACCCATGTTGGCTCCCACATGCTCCTTGATGATCTCATCGGATGAACCACGATGTCGAGGATTCAATCAATCCCGCATACAATTCCCTTTGTCTATCGGTATGTTACTTGCCCGAGATTTGATCGTTGGTATCCCAATACCTTGTTCAATCTCGTTACCGGCAAGTCTCTTTACTCGTTCCGTAATGCATGATCCCGTGACTAACTCCTTAGTCACATTGAGCTCATTATGATGATGCATTACCGAGTGGGCCCAGAGATACCTCTCCGTCATACGGAGTGACAAATCCCAGTCTTGATCCGTGTCAACCCAACAGACACTTTCGGAGATACCCGTAGTATACCTTTATTGTCACCCAGTTACGTTGTGACGTTTGGTACACCCAAAGCACTCCTACGGTATCCGGGAGTTACACGATCTCATGGTCTAATGAAAGGATACTTGACATTGGAAAAGCTTTAGCATACGAACTACACGATCTTGTGCTATGCTTAGGATTGGGTCTTGTCCATCACATCATTCTCCTAATGATGTGATACCGTTATCAACGACATCCAATGTCCATGGCCAGGAAACCATAACCATCTATTGATCAACGAGCTAGTCAACTAGAGGCTTACTAGGGACATGGTGTTGTCTATGTATCCACACATGTATCTGAGTTTCCTATCAATACAATTCTAGCATGGATAATAAACGATTATCATGAACAAGGAAATATAATAATAACTAATTTATTATTGCCTGTAGGGCATATTTCCAATAGTGAACCCATCCAGCGAGCCTGCCGAGGTGCGTGTTGATGGGCAAACCAACGGGGTTCTTGATGCCTAGAAAACTAATGCAGTAGGAGATGCACTCTTCGGTCAGAAAGCCCCTGGCTATGCTTCCCTCTGGACATGACATGTTGCGAACATATCCTTTGATGACACCATTCATCCTTTCGAACGGCATCATGTTGTGCAGGAACGTCGGCCCGAGTTGGATGATATCCTCCACGATATGGACCAGCAGATGCACCATAACGTCGAAGAATGCGGGTGGGAAGTACATCTCAAGCTCGCATAGTATCACCACGATCTCTTCCTGTAGCCTTCTGAGTTGCCTCACGCCAACCGACTTTCGAGAGATGACGTCGAAAAAGTTGCATAGGCCAAATAGCGTTTCACGGACGTGCGCGTCCATGATCCCACGGATTGCAACTGGAAGTATCTGCGTCATCAACACGTGACAGTCGTGAGACTTCATCCCGCTGAACTTTTGCTTCGCTGAGTATAGGTATCTGCTTATCTTCCCCGCGTAACCGTCAGGAAGTTTTACTCCTACGAGGCAGGTGAAAAACTGCTCGATCTCCTCCTGACTTAGAGTGAAGCATGCGGGAGGGAAGTCATTTTCGATCTTCTTGGCCTTTTTGCCTTTGCGACAACTTTCCGTGTCCTTTGCCTCATCATCATCATCATCATCATTAGCGTGAAGCTCCTCCCTGATGCCCATTGATTTCAAGTCTGCCCTTGCTTTCGGCCCATCTTTGGTCCTCTCTGGCATGTTGAGCAGGGTACCAAGCAGACTCTCGCACATGTTCTTCGTGATATGCATGACATCAAGGCTGTGAGGCACACGGAGGATCTTCCAGTACGGCAAGTCCCAGAAAACAGACCTCGTTTTCCATACCTTCAGCAGCGGCTCTGGTGCCTTTCGCTTCTTTCCCGGCTCTGGCGCCTTTCCCGGCGGTGGGCACTCTTTCCAATTTTTCAACAGCTTGTCTATTTCCTCGCCGCTCCTCATACGCGGGCGTCTTCGGGGTTCGGTTTCACCATCGAACAAATCCTTGCGTTTTCTCCATGAGTCATCGTCGCGAAGCCACCTTCGATGTCCCATGAACATGGTTTTCGAAGACCTGCGATCTCTATCTAGCTGGCGATACGTTGTGTCATCCATGCACCTGACGCATCCAGAAAATCCGTGGACCACCTGCCCCGCGACATATCTGTTGGGGAACGTAGCAGAAATTCAAAATTTTCCTACGTATCACCAAGATCTATCTATGGAGAGACCAGCAACGAGGGGAAGGAGAGTGCATCTACATACCCTTGTAGATCGCTAAGCGGAAGCGTTCAAGTGAACGGGGTTGATGGAGTCGTACTCGTCGTGATTCAAATCACCGATGATCCTAGTGCCGAACGGACGGCACCTCTGTGTTCAACACACGCACAACCCGGTGACGTCTCCCATGCCTTGATCCAGCAAGGAGAGAGGGAGAGGTTGAGGAAGACTCCATCCAGCAGCAGCACAACGGCATGGTGGTGATGGAGGAGCGTGGCAATCCTGCAGGGCTTCGCCAAGCACCACGGGAGAGGAGAAGAACTTGGGAGAGGGGAGGGCTGCACCAAAGGCAAAAGGTGTGTATTGAGAGGCCCTCCTTCCCCACTATATATAGGGAGCCCAAGGGGGGGGGGGGCGGGGCGCCGGCCCTAGGAGATCCAATCTCCTAGGGGGGCGGTGGCCAAGGGAGGAATCCCTCCTCCCCAAGGCACCTAGGAGGTGCCTTACCCCTTTGGGACTCTTCCTTAGGGTTTCCCCCCACCCTAGGCGCATGGGCCCTAGGGGGAAGTGGCGCCCCAGCCCACTTTGGGCTGGATCCCTTCCCACTTCAGCCCATGGGACCCTTCGGGATAGGTGGCCCCACCCGGTGGACCCCCGGGACCCTTCCGGTGGTCCCGGTACAATACCGATGACCCCGAAACTTGTCCCGATGGCCGAAACAGGATTTCCTATATATAAATCTTTACCTCCGAACCATTCCGGAACTCCTCGTGACGTCCGGGATATCATCCGGGACTCCGAACAACATTCGGTAACCACATACAAACTTCCTTTATAACCCTAGCGTCATCGAACCTTAAGTGTGTAGACCCTACGGGTTCGGGAGACATGCAGACATGACCGAGACGTTTTCCGGTCAATAACCAACAGCAGGATCTGGATACCCATGTTGGCTCCCACATGTTCCACGATGATCTCATCGGATGAACCATGATGCCAAGGACTTAATCAATCCCGTATACAATTCCCTTTGTCTATCGGTACGATACTTGCCCGAGATTCGATCGTCGGTATCCCGATACTTTGTTCAATCTCGTTACCGATAAGTCTCTTTACTCGTTCCGTAACACATCATCCCGTGATCAACTCCTTGATCACATTGTGCACATTATGATGATGTCCTACCGAGTGGGCCTAGAGATACCTCTCCGCTTACACGGAGTGACAAATCCCAGTCTCGATTCGTGCCAACCCAACAGACACTTTCGGAGATACCTGTAGTGTACCTTTATAGTCACCCAGTTACGTTGTGACGTTTGGCACACCCAAAGCACTCCTACGGTATCCGGGAGTTGCACAATCTCATGGTCTAAGGAAATGATACTTGACATTAGAAAAGCTTTAGCATACGAACTACACGATCTAGTGCTATGCTTAGGATTGGGTCTTGTCCATCACATCATTCTCCTAATGATGTGATCCCGTTATCAACGACATCCAATGTCCATGGTCAGGAAACCGTAACCATCTATTGATCAACGAGCTAGTCAACTAGAGGCTTACTAGGGACATGGTGTTGTCTATGTATCCACACATGTATCTGAGTTTCCTATCAATACAATTATAGCATGGATAATAAACGATTATCATGAACAAGGAAATATAATAATAATCAATTTATTATTGCCTCTAGGGCATATTTCCAACAATATCCGTAACCGAGATAGTCGTGCACCGTCCTGAGCAGTGCGGCTCTCATAGGGAAATATTCTTTCTCTGCGGCGTCCCACGTATTGGCTGACATTTTCCACAGCGTGTCTAGCTCCTCTTTCAGCAGCCCCAGATACAGATTGATGTCATTCCCTAGTTGTTTCGGCCCCTCAGTTAGCATACTCATGTGAATGTACTTCCTCTTCATGCACAACCAGGGGGGAAGGTTGTACATCCACACAAACACAGGCCAGGTGCTATGTGTGCTTCTCTGGCTGCCAAACGGATTGACTCCATCGGTGCTCGCGCCCAGCACGATGTTCCTTGGATCGTCCCCAAATTCTGGGTGTTCGAAGTTCAACGCTTGCCACTGGCTCGCATCCTTAGGGTGACTTAGCATCTTGTCTTTCTTATTTATCTCCGGATCATTTCCGTCATCTTCTCGCTTCTTCTCCTCCCTATCCACGTGCCATCGCGGGAGCTTTGCTACCTTAGGGTCTGTGAAATACCGCTGCAGACGAGGAGTGATCGGAAAGTACCACACCACTTTTCGAGGAGCTTTCTTCCTCTTCTTATATCGAGTGACGCCGCACAACGGACATATGGTAGACTCCACGTGCTCGTCCCGATAATTGATGCAATTGTTCATGCACACATGGTATTTCACGTGCGGTAAATCCAGAGGACACATGATTTTCTTCGCCTCCTCGAAACTGGTCGGGCACTTGTTCCCGTTGGGAAGACATTCGTGCCAGAATGACATGTTCTCGTCGAAGCATGCATTTGTCATTTTGTGTTTTACCTTTATCTCCAGAGCCATGAGCATTACTTTCAGGAGGGTATCCTCAGGCCTGCATCCTTCATACGATGGAGGAACCACGTCTATCTCCAGTTGATCTAGCTTGGCTTTCTCTCGGGCAGCAGCTCTTGCGTTATCCGTCTGTTTGAGAAGAAGCCCTTGAATATGAGGGTCCTGCACCCAGCCCATCGATGGTCCATCGTCGTCTGCTCCGGCATCTTCATCTTCATGATCATGTCCTTCATCTTGATCTTCCTCATCATCATGTCCGGCATCTTCTACATGATGACTGTGTACTGCATCTACTTCGTGATCATGTCCTGGAGATTCTTCGTCTTCTCGCCTGCCCTCGCCGCGGTTGTCTTGCTGCCCTTCCTCATTTCTTGCCCGGCCCCCATGGACGACTTCATAATCATCTTCATCACCTTGCGACTGATAGCCATCCATGAAACCATGCAAGAGTAGGTGGTCCCGCACCTGTCCGGAATCCGGGTCCGTAATAAGGCTCTTCAGCTTGCATCTTCGACACAGACATCTTATCTCCGTCTCGTTATTTTGAAGCATCTCAGCCTTCGCGGAGCTCAAAAACCTATTCACGATGCCTTCGGTCATCGTGCGGATCATGGTCGCCTGCAGGGTAGAGCAAAACAATATTTTATAACAAAAAAAAATTTGGCATGACTTTAACTAAAAATAGGACCAAAAAGAATGCATAGTGCCAAATTCTCGCCGAAATGGAAATGAATCAACATTCCGGCAAAATATTGGCAACTATCGCATTTCAAATACCGGTACCTGCAAACACAAACATATGCAACACCATAAACATATGCAACACCACAAACATACGTAGATCTAGGCCATAAAAAGTGTGTACGTTGTTGGAGGGAGAAAAAAGTAAATCTAGAACATAAAGAAAGCTTTCCCCTTACTTACCTATCAAAAAAAAGTAAATTTAACCACTTAATTTGGGTGAACTATGGTGCAAATGATGTAAGGAGGAGGAGGCAGCCGAGACCAAGCTTGGATAGAGGTGGAGAGAATGAAGTGGGGAAATTGAGTGTGGTAGGTGGCTGTCCAAAATATCTAGCTGCTCCCAGGTTACCAATGGCGCACCACCTAAGAATGCGCCATTAGTAACCAGGGTTACTAATGGCGCACCTGGTGCATGGTGCGCCATTACTAGTTTTGAAAAAAAAACATGTTAGTAGTGGCGCACGAGTGGACAGTGCGCCATTACTAGTTAAAACTAGTAATGGCGCATTGTCCCCTGGTGCGCCACTGGTAACAAATTTTTTTATCTTTTTTTCGTAACTAGTAATGACGCACCACACACCAGGTGCACCATTAGTAATGTGGACATTAATGGCGTACCTGTATCTGATGCGCCACTGCTATATAGCAGTGGCGCACCACATACATGGTGCGCCATTAATGTCCATAATAGCTATAGTCGTTTTCCTAGTAGTGACACACATCCCACGTATACATGTATACCTCTTGCACATGCACGTTCAAGGTCTCCTACGTCTCCATACATACTTAATTACCTGCAGCCCTAATGCCACATCGAATCGTTCTCTTGTGTGCACATAACTTCCGCCTGGATGGGTAAAACACACACTCACACTTAACGATCTCCTTCTAGCTACCCCCTCTCTCACTCTTCCCCTATATCCCCTAAACCAATAAGACCATCCCTTCGTTTAATTCCCGCCTACATGCACCATCGATATATAGTAGTATTCCTGAATGTCTCTCGAACAAACACATTCTCTCGATGTCGACTCCTCTCACGCGCACACGCCTTCTCTTCCCTCTCTACGGACCTTTTCTCTCTCACACCCCTCGTTGGTGGCCTCTGCCATATACATCACCTCTCTACGATTAAGCCACGCACACTTAAATTACATTCGCCACCGACCCCGCATCACACACACACACACACACACACTAAGACTCCATCTCACACACACATGCTCTAGACAGAGCATTTGTTCGCTTCGTCCAACCTTACCCGTATGATAAAGAATCACCTTAATTTACTTGTATAACATGGAAAAATTCCACATTACTTTAGTAGTTAGCAAACTTATCATCTCTACTCTTATAAAAAACCGAGTTGGTGATGATGGTGTGCCTGCCATCTTGTAATATAGACCGTCCGATCTATATCTGACGGATAGAAAGCAAACTATGACAATTTTACAAAAGATACCCGCACCTCTCTACACATTTACAGATAAGGCCTTGCCTCGTTCATTCTTATCTCCCACAACCTCATTGCTGAGCAATTAAAAAAGGAAGTCTCTGGAACAATCTAGCATGGTGGCCGCTGCCGCTTGCCAGCGCCGTCCATCCCCATGCCTCCGCCCACTTCGACCACCAGTCACCACCACGCTCCACTCCTCCTCACCTTATCTCTCATCTTACATTTTTTTGATGAAATTCTTGAGATACCATTTTTCCAATAAAATTCTCGAGATATCATTAGTTTTTACACATGGGATTACTCCTGCATGGGTCAATCACAATAGGTGTTTTGTAAAAAAAATGCATCCTGATGTTCCGTGCAATGCACAGGCATCTTGCTAGTAATTATATAACGCAAATCACGAGCAGGAAGTGACATTTGTTTTACACAACCACGTTAACATGGCCACATAAATCACTAGTTAAAGTGTAATACCATTATACTTATATCCCAATGCAAAAGGTAGAGTACATGTCCGAAGAGTAGAGTCGCAGACACGCATGCTGTCTCTCAGAATCTCACACACACACCAGTTACGTGATGCCCCCTTAAGCAGACACGTATGTTATAATTTGTGCACCCGCGGGTACACATGATGGTGCGCATTTATTTAAGCCGGATGGCGAACCCAAATAGTAGCTGCATTCATTCACTCCTGCTGCCTCTTATCTGGTCGCCGTCGCCCGGTAGCCATGGCTCGGCCGAAGGTAATGACATACGCCATACTCCCGCCAGAGCGGCACTTTAATCTGGAAATTTTAGTGGTCATGCATGCATCTTTTTGTGCTAGCACTCCTATATAAGGGTTGACCGGTCGCTTCTCGCGGACGTGCGCGGGCGGTGGAAGAGGAAGGAGAAGGGAAGCGGGTTGTGGAGTAACATTTTTTACCACAATTTCTTAGGAAACTGAGTGCAATAATTGAGTAGTTTTGCAAACTACCAGTACTACACCTGAAATGGTTCAAAACCAATACCACTACCATGCCCGCGTGTGACCTTCCTGGCCAACCCAAACCCCCTCCCTTGCTGGCACGCACTTCCCGCGTGAAACGGTCAGCGTCGCCCCGGAGTGTCAGTGCCGCATTAATGCCAAGCCAGAGCGGAGGCGGCCTCTCACTGTCACCGGCTTTGAAGCAGCGCGACGGCCGAGAGAGCGCTGCTTCCCGGTACACGCAACTGCTCCACGTCGAGGCTGGCCATAGTTTGGATGAGTCTCCATCGTGGGGAGCCATACTAACTACGATGATATGGACTCCCGTTTCCCACAGTTATGGATCGTTCCATCTATGAGGAACACGTGGGACTGGAACTACGAGACGGGCATGTACCCAGGAGTGGACGTACGAACCTGAGTAATGTAGTGCAGTAAGTGAAATAGAAAGACACAAATAGCATGAACATGCGTGGCATATAGGCATTTGTCTCTTACTACCACTAAATGTTGTACGTGCAATGCACGGTGATGTTATGGAGTACGTGCCTAAGTACTCTACTACTACTATATTAATTGGAGGCACATATTAGATTTTATATTTGTTTACGTGTATGCCCCTAGACCTTCCAACTAGACGTGTCTTTCTCTCTGGGTCGCACTTTGTATCGTTCATATCACTAGTATTACTATGTGTGGTCTCCGACCCAGAAGTGGAAGAAGGGGAGACGCTCTACCACATTGTTCATGTCCCACTCCTTTCGCTGACGTGTGGGACATCCAGCACGTGCCGTGTTTGGCACTCCTTCGTCATAAGAGTTGAAATGCTAGCATTCATCAGAAATAAAAAATAAATATAAATCAACAGTGATACTATACCACGCGGTTTCCTTGCTCCTTGATATCGGAAAGTATACTTCTGTTCGCCGACATGTGGGACGTCGACCATCCCGGTTCACTTACCATGCACGCAGAACTCCAAGGGAGAGTCACCCCGGTCGTAGCGTCGCAGTAATAATGACTAATGAGCCATCAAATCACAGGCCCAACCTTTTCCACTGTGAAGTTGCTCAGACGAAGGAACCATCATGACTTCGTTGAATTCTGCTTCTTGAAGAAAACTACTGTACCAGCAGTACTGTTAGCTACAGTAGTTACTCCAGCAGAGGCCTACCTTGGTTTATAGGATAGGAATTTTATAGGAATATGAAAATCATAGGAAGTGAGATGACATGCATCTCTATTCCTATAGAGAAAGAGATGCCATTTGATGCATAGGATAGGAATTTTTCCATTGAGTCTAGGCTAATGTACTGGTAATTTGCTCTAAAAACTACAGTGGTAACTAGTACTGTACATGCTTGTAATTAATTAAACAAACGTACGGCCGACACAAACACACACACTAACTACTAGTACTACTACTTCTCACATGCTGGCCAGACACCGTCGTTCTCCCTCCCGGCTTTGTCGGCGACACCCAACCGTGCTTGGATCTCCGCCGACCTCTCCGCAGCAGCGCATGCGTCCTCTTCTTTCTTGCGGTGCGGGCCTCTCTTTTCTTGAGTGCTTTCTGAATTTTCCGCTCCCTCTGTGCAGCTTTGGCCGCCTCTTGCTCTACCACCCATTTGGCCTTGGCAGCTTCAAATTCCGCCCACGTAGGTTAGAGGTAGCGAGCGGCGATGAACTCGACACGGCGGGATGCCATCGCTTCCCTACCATTTTGTGTGCGGTCATGGGCGGCGAGGAACTCGGCGCGGCGGGATGCCATCGCTTCCTTACCGTTAGTGTGCGGCGCGGTGGCATGAACGACGCTTGGTAAGAGCTTTGGGGTGGAGTGGTCAGAGAACCATATAGTGCATTGGTTTGTCAAGAGCTCAAGGACAGAAGACGAAGGAAATTTGGATTCCACTTCAATCCTGGTCATTTATTACCGAGTAAAATGCATTGACGATCATCGAACTTGTATTGATAGCTCACTTTGATCATTGTATATGAGATATGGGATTATACGGTCACTGGCTCAGCGCATAGCTCCGTATTTGTCTGGTTGACTTGTCAAACAGTCCGCATGCGCCTCATCAGCTCGTGTTCTTTATCTATCTATCTATGCGGGCCTACCTGTCAGTGGAGAAAGAAATAAAAACCAAAATTATGCGTATGTGAGGAATCAAACCACAGACTTGTCGCTGCAACGCACACTCGTCAGCCAAATGAAAATGAAATACTTTGCGTTAAATGCACAGACCGATTTTTTATATTATACGTGATGCACACATTAGCGCACACCGTCCATAGAGGCAAGTAGCATTTACACATGCAGACACTCACGCTCATGCTGTCAAACCATGCTAATGCATGCACGTCGCCCTCTCAATCAAAGTCCTGCTCATGGTGCAACACAAACGACGAGCCTGTCACCTGCGCGCCCCGGCGGTGCCTGGCATTACTGTTTAGACATTTGCTGGAGGCCTCCGCGAACACCGAGCATGTATTCACCTGACTCAACACCAACGGTCATACTTGTGACTCGGTGCCTTGCTCATGTATATCATCCATCACAATGACAATCTATAAAACAGCCTAGCTGGAGAGGGTACTATGGTACCTATATATGTACTATCGTGAGCGACCGATCATAGTGCCACTACACACGAGTGTTTGTCTGATCGATTCGTCCATTATCCGTAAGTTATGCATGGTTTTGTGGTGTCTAATGGTGGTCGTCAAAGGCTAGTTGGCGACAAGAGCGGTTGCATGGATGCCTGGTTGTCAATACGTGCCGCATACGCTTCAAAGGCTCGTCATCCATGAGTTCACATTTTACCACCACGCCAGCGTCTGACCGCCCTGGCCTACCGAAACCCCTTCCATCTCTAGCGCGCGCTTCCCGCCTGAAATGGTCACCGTCTCTCCAGAACGTCAATGGCGCATTCATCAGACTTAAGTGCAGGTGCAGTTGGTGTGTCACTGACACGCAGGCCAGATGCCTATTGGACTCACATGTCAGTGACCCAACTGCACCTGCAGTTAAGTCACTGAAGCGATGTCCGCATTCACACCCGACGCGACCTCTCACAGGCGCCGACATTGCAGCAGCGCGACAGCCGAGAGAGCGCCACTCGCGCGGCATCCCGGTGCAAGCGACTGCTCCACGTTAAAGACACCACGGCCATCCTTCCGTCTGCCGCCCACATTAATGACACGCGGCTGCCGATGAACCTACTCCGGCGCCAGTCGTCCATCCGTCTGCCGTGGCTCATTGCCATTCGCCCGCTATATTAACTTGAGCCCTGCTCCTAGCCATAGCCAAAGACCCACACTCATTCTCCTTCGGTCCCTTCCTTCTGTCGGCACCACTCCAACCATGGCCTCCTGGCGCTCCAAAGCTCTCTTGGACATACTGTCGCAGGCCCAGACGAAGGACATCGGTGGCTCCGCTCCGGGCGCGCTCAAAAGCTCTCTTGGACGTACTGTCGCAGGAGCAGACAAAGGAGATCGACGGCTCCCCCCGGCCGCCCTCCGCCGGCACGACCACAAAGCCGGCGCGCGTGCGCGGGCGCAGCCGACAGTGAGGAAGAGTAGTACATGGTAGGTCGCCACCGCTCTGGTCCCAGGAAGGCCACCGTTCCTCCACTCAGTCAACACCAAGCTTGGTGGGATAAACATCGGTGGCCTATTAGCCGCTTGACGGCGACGTGGAGGCGGAATTCTTCAGAACCTTGGGCTCCAGAGGAGGAGGTTATCGAGGCAGACGAGGAGGAGGCACAGGCAATGGTCGGCTTTCTCGGGTTCATGGCCGGACATGGTGGTCGGGCGCCGACGATCGTTTAGATTAGGTTTACAGTAGGTTTTAGTACGGTTTGTGCGAAATATGTAATGAATTCGTCCAGTTTATAGGAAAAGTTTTCAAAATGTAATGAATTTCATCCGGTTAATTTTGAATTTGCTTTGTTTGCATGAATTTCATCCGGTTAGTTCATATAGTTGTCAAAAGGTATTTTGGCAGCATTGGATGGCATCCTCTGGCATCAGTGTCCTCGGACAGATGTCGATGTAAATTTGTGGGCTAGTTCTGGAGATGCCCTAACTATCATGCTATAATCGCTAACAGTGCTCCATTATTTCACAGGGAACAGTTATCCCTCGGTCAAAATCAGATCCGCCATGTTTCGCACTCCTCCCACGTAAGAGTGTAGACTCTTGCTTACATAAAAATGGAGCAAGTGGATGGCACTATAGCACGTCATATCACTGAAACTAGCCCGCCTAACGCGTGGGAAAGCACCGCCCTCATCATTTTGTTCTGGATTTCCATTGATCGATCGCATGAAAATTTTACGCTTTGCAAGTTCAAAAGGAAAAGGCGACACACTTACGACGTACGCGTCGCGTTCGCGTCGCACCCTCGACAGTCTGGCTCGCACGCTGATCTCTACTACGCAACCTTCTCCTTGTAGACGTTGTTGGGCCTCCAAGTGCAGAGGTTTGTAGGACAGTAGCAAATTTCCCTCAAGTGGATGACCTAAGGTTTATCAATCCATGGGAGGTGTAGGATGAAGATGGTCTCTCTCAAACAACCCTGCAACCAAATAACAAAGAGTCTCTTGTGTCCCCAACACACCCAATACAATGGTAAATTGTATAGGTGCACTAGTTCGGCGAAGAGATGGTGATACAAGTGCAATATGGATGGTAGATATAGGTTTTTGTAATATGAAAATATAAAAACAGCAAGGTAACTAGTAGCAAAAGTGAGCATAAACGGTATTGCAATGCTTTGAAACAAGGCCTAGTGTTCATACTTTCACTAGTGCAAGTTCTCTCAACAATAATAACATAATTGGATCATATAACTATCCCTCAACATGCAACAAAGAGTCACTCCAAAGTCACTAATAGCGGAGAACAAATGAAGAGATTAGTGTAGGGTACGAAACCACCTCAAAGTTATTCTTTCTGATCGATCTATTCAAGAATCCGTAGTAAAATAACACAAAGCTATTCTTTCCGTTCGATCTATCATAGAGTTCGTACTAGAATAACACCTTAAGACACAAATCAACCAAAATCCTAATGTCACCTAGATACTCACCTCAAGTATCCATGGGTATGATTATATGATATGCATCACACAATCTCAGATTCATCTATTCAACCAACACAAAGAACTTCAAAGAGTGCCCCAACAAGAACTCGTGAGATAAGTTAGTATAAACCAATGCAAAAACCTTATCATTCTCGACTGTAGCAAATCACAAAAATTATTATTCAACATTGCATACTAAATTTCTCTGCATATTTAATACTCGTATCCTCAAATAGAATTATTAAACAAGCAAACATATGCAAACAATGCAAATATAACAGCAATCTGTCAAAACAGTACAGTCTATAAAGAATGCAAGAGTATCAATAATTCCCTAGCTCAAAAAATATGAACGAAAATTCCCACTGTAGTAATTTTATCAGAGCTCAATATGAAAAAAGTTTCAACATTTTATGATATTCTGGCTTTTCTATGGAATTTTTGCAACAGCGGTAAACTTTCTGTTGTGAAACAGCAACATGAATACTTGCAAAATAAGCATGGTAAAGGCTATCCTTGACATTTTTATTGAAAATAAGGATGCAAAACACTATTATAAATAACAGCAAGCAAATACTAACAAAATAAAATGACGCTCCAAGCAAAACACATATCATGTGGTGAATAAAAATATAGCTCCAAGTAAAGTTACCGATGAACGAAGACGAAAGAGGGGATGCCATCCGGGGCATCCCCAAGCTTAGGCTCTTGGTTGTCCTTAAATATTACCTTGGGGTGCCTTGGGAATCCCCAAGCTTAGGCTCTTGCCACTCCTTATTCCATAATCCATCGAATCTTTACCCAAAACTTGAAAACTTCACAACACAAAACTCAACAGAAAATCTTATGAGCTCCGTTAGTATAAGAAAATAAATCACCACTTTTGGTACTGTTGTGAACTCATTATAAATTCATATTGGTGTAATATATACTGTATTCCAACTTCTCTATGGTTCATACCCTCCGATAATACTCATAGATTCATCAAAATAAGCAAACAACACAATGAAAACAGAATCTGTCAAAAGCAGAACAGTCTGTAATAATCTGTATCAAACGTATACTTCTGGAGCTCCAAAAATTCTACCAAATTAGGAAAACTTGATAAATTCGTGTACAAATCCATAGCAAAAAGAATCAGATCAATTGAACGTTTCTGTGATTTATGAAAACTAATTTACTGGGCGCAAAAGTTTCTGATTTTCAGCAGGATCAACACAACTATCACCGTAAGCTATCCTAAAGGTATTACTTGGCATTTTATTGAAACAAAAGATATAAAACATGATTACTACAGTAGCATAATCATGTGAACACACAAAAACAGTAAAGGTAAATATTGGGTTGTCTCCCAACAAGCGCTTTTCTTTAATGCCTTTTTAGCTAGGCATGATGATGACAATGATGCTCACATGAAAGGTAAGAATTGAAACATAACGAGAGCATCATGAAGCATATGAAGAGCACATTTAAACCTAACCCACTTCCTATGCATAGGGATTTTGTGAGGAAACAACTTATGTGAACAAGAATCAACTAGCATAGGAAGGTAAAAGAAGCATAGCTTTAAGATTTTCAACACATAGAGAGGAAACTTGATATTATTGCAATTCCTACAAGCATATATTCCTCCCTCATAAGAATTTTCAGTAGCATCATGAATGAATTCAACAATATAACCAGAACCTAAAGCATTCTTTTCATGATCTACTTGCATAGAAATTTTACTACTCTCCACATAAGCAAATTTATTCTCATGAATAGTAGTGGGAGCAAACTCAACAAAATAACTATCATGTGAAGCATAATCCAATTGAAAATTAAAATCATGATGACAAGTTTCATGGTTATCATTATTATTTATAGCATACGTGTCATCACAATAATCATCATAAATAGGAGGGATTCTTTCATCATAATAAATTTTCTCATCAAAACTTGGGGGACTAAACATATCATCTTCATCAAACATAGCATCCCAAAGCTTGTGGCTTTGCATATCATTAGCATCATGGGTATTCAAAGAGTTCATACTAACAACATTGCAATCATGCTCATCATTCAAAGATTTAGTGCCAAACATTTTAATGCATTCTTCCTCTAGCAGTTGAGCACAATTATCGGAATCCTTATTTTCACGGAAGACATTAAAAAGATGAAGCATATGAGGCATCCTCAATTCCATTTTTTGTAGTTTTCTTTTATAAACTAAACTAGTGATAAAACAAGAAACAAAAAGATTCGATTACAAGATCTAAAGATATACCTTCAAGCACTCACCTCCCCGACAACGGCGCAAGAAAAGAGCTTGATGTCTACTACGCAACCTTCTCCTTGTAGACGTTGTTGGACCTCCAAGTGCAGAGGTTTGTAGGACAGTAGCAAATTTCCCTCAAGTGGATGACCTAAGGATTATCAATCCGTGGGAGGTGTAGGATGAAGATGGTCTCTCTCAAACAACCCTGCAACCAAATAACAAAGAGTCTCTTGTGTCCCCAACACACCCAATACAATGGTAAATTGTATAGGTGCACTAGAGATGGTGATACAAGTGCAATATGGATGGTAGATATAGGTTTTTGTAATATGAAAATATAAAAACAGCAAGGTAAATAGTAGCAAAAGTGAGCGTAAACAGTATTGCAATGCTTTGAAACAAGGCCTAGGGTTCATACTTTCACTAGTGCAAGTTCTCTCAACAATAATAACATAATTGGATCATATAACTATCCCTCAACATGCAACAAAGAGTCACTCCAAAGTCACCAATAGCGAGAACAAATGAAGAGATTATTGTAGGGTACGAAACCACCTCAAAGTTATTCTTTCTGATCGATCTATTCAAGAGTCCGTAGTAAAATAACACAAAGCTATTCTTTCCGTTCGATCTATCATAGAGTTCATACTAGAATAACACCTTAAAACACAAATCAACCAAAACCCTAATGTCACCTAGATACTCCTATATCACCTCAAGTATCTGTGGGTATGATTATACGATACGCATCACACAATCTCAGATTCATCTATTCAACCAACACAAAGAACTTCAAAGAGTGCCCCAAAGTTTCTACCGGAGAGTCAATACGAAAACGTGTGCCAACCCCTATGCATAAGTTCACTGAACCCGCAAGTTGATCACCAAAACATATATCAAGTAGATCACGTGATATCCCATTGTCACCACAGATAAGCACATGCAAGACATACATCAAGTGTTCTCAAATCCTTAAATACTCAATCCGATAAGATAATTTCAAAGGGAAAACTCAATCCATTAGGGCTGGACTAACGAGCAGCTCGGCTCGTTAAGCTCGTACTCGTTAAGGCTCAGCTCGTTAAGATTAACGAGCAGAAAACCCTGCTCGGCTCGGCTCGTTTGAAGCTCGTTAAGCTCGTGAGCGCTCGCGAGCGCTCGTTAACAGATTATAATGTGTTACGATATACATGATGAATGTGTAGGTATCATTTTCAAGATAAAATATGGTGACTACAAAAAGAAATGAAGTAGTATGTTGCCTCATATGTCGATTAGATTAAATAGATGGGCTGAGATACTACAAAAAGTTTGTCACGTAATATGAAAATATATGTTGTGTTGTTACTAACGAACTTAACGAGCTACTTGTGAAACTCGTTAGCTCGCTCGTTAAGCTCATTAAGCTTAACGAGCTAAAATCAATGATTGGCTCTGTTCATTAAGAAGCGAGCTACGAGCTTAACGAGCCGAACTATCGAGCGCTCATTAAGCTCGCGAGCTACGAGCTTTTGGTCCAGCCCTACAATCCATTACAAGAGAGTAGAGGGGGAGAAACATCATAAGATCCAACTATAATAGCAAAGCTCGCGATACATCAAGATCGTGCCGAATCAAGAACACGAGAGAGAGAGAGAGATCAAACACATAGCTACTGGTACATACCCTCAGCCCCGAGGGTGAACTACTCCCTCCTCGTCATGGAGAGCGCCGGGATGATGAAGATGGCCACTAGAGAGGGACTCCCCCCTCCGGCAGGGTGCTGGAACGAGTCTAGATTGGTTTGCGGTGGCTCTGGAGGTTTGCGGCAGCGGAACTCCCGATCTATTCTGCTCCTCAATGTTTTTAGGTTATATGGACATATATAGGCGAAAGAAGTAGGTCAGGGGAGCCACGAGGGGCTCACGAGGGTGGGGGCGCGCCCAGGGGGGCAGGTGTGCCTCCCTGCCTCATGGCCACCTTGAAGCTTCCTTGACTTCAACTCCAAGTCTCCTGGATCACATTCGTTCCAAAAATCACACTCCCAAAGGTTTCATTCCGTTTGGACTCCGTTTGATATTCCTTTTCTGCGAAACACTAAAATAAGGGAAAAAACAGAAACTGGCACTGGGCTCTGGGTTAATAGGTTAGTCCTAAAAATAATATAGAAGTGTTTAATAAAGCCCATAAACATCCAAAACAGATAATATAACAACATGAATACTTCATAAATTATAGATACGTTGGAGACGTATCACACGCCGCTCACCAGAGGGGACACACGTTGTCTTGCTTTTTCACTGACATGTGGGACTACAATGGAATAAGCCCTCGATAGCCGAAATCTAATCGCTCGGCGGGCGTCGGCTGAGAAGAGAGAGACGAGGGAGGGAGAAGAGATCGCCCGCCTGCCACACACGGACTCCAAGAAATATATGGTGATAATGTGAGGTGGGCCATGCGGGAGTCCGGACCACTTCCAAGCCCGCTTCTGACCGCCCTGGCCCACCAGAAACCCCCCCACCTCCCGCGCGCGCTCCCCCCTCAGATGCCAGCTGCTCGCATTCATCGCAAGTAGTACTAGTAAAATACTGGGCTATAAGCCCGCTTATGTGGAGGAGAGAGAGGCATTGACAAAGTCAAGGAGTGGGCTCTGCAAGAGCCCGTCTCTACATGTACTCCTAGGTATAAAAAATACTAATTCTAAAAAAGGAGGCATACAATAACAATTGTGTCTAAAAATAGAAAGGTAAAAACATTTGAGAGAAAATAGATAGAGAGAAAGTGAGAAAAAGGTGTAACCTTATAGCCAACCTTATAGTTAACACTATGGTAGTATTACATGAGGAAGGTGAAGGAAATATGCCCTAGAGGACGTAGGTGAGATTGGTTCTTGCTTAAGCCCGTAGCAGCCACGTAAAACTTGCAAAAACAAAGTAGAGGACGTCTAACTTGTTTTTGCAGGGCATGTTGTGATGTGATATGGCCAAGACATGATGCTAAATTTTATTGTATGAGATGATCATGTTTTGTAACCGAGTTATCGGCAACTGGCAGGAGCCATATGGTTGTCGCCTTATTGTATGCAATGCAATCGCGATGTAATGCTTTACTTTATCACTAAGCGGTAGCGATAGTCGTAGAAGCATAAGATTGGCGAGACGACAATGATGCTACGATGAAGATCAAGGTGTCGCGCCGGTGACGATGGTGATCATGACGGTGCTTCAAAGATGGAGATCACAGGCACAAGACGATGATGGCCATATCATATCACTTATATTGATTGCATGTGATGTTTATCTTTTATGCATCTTATCTTGCTTTGATTGACGGTAGCATTATAAGATGATCTCTCACTAAATTATCAAGAAGTGTTCTCCCTGAGTATGCACCGTTGCGAAAGTTCTTCGTGCTGAGACACCACATGATGATCGGGTGTGATAGGTTCTACGTTCAAATACAACGGGTGCAAAACAGTTGCACACGCGGAATACTCAGGTTATACTTGACGAGCCAAGCATATACAGATATGGCCTCGGAACACGGAGACCGAAAGGTCAAGCGTGAATCATATAGTAGATATGATCAACATAATGATGTTTACCAATGAAACTACTCCATCTCACGTGATGATCGGACATGGTTTAGTTGATTTGGATCACGTGATCACTTAGAAGATTAGAGGGATGTCTATCTAAGTGGGAGTTCTCAAATAATTTGATTAATTGAACTTAAATTTATCATGAACTTAGTACCTGATAGTATCTTGCTTGTTTATGTTTGATTGTAGATAGATGGCTCGTGCTGTTGTTCCGTTGAATTTTAATGCGTTCCTTGAGAAAGCAAAGTTGAAAGATGATGGTAGCAATTACACGGACTGGGTCCGTAACTTGAGGATTATCCTCATTGCTGCACAGAAGAATTACGTCCTGGAAGCACCGCTGGGTGCCAGGCCTGCTGCTGGAGCAACACCAGATGTTATGAACGTCTGGCAGAGCAAAGCTGATGACTACTCGATAGTTCAGTGTGCCATGCTTTACGGCTTAGAATCGGGACTTCAACGACGTTTTGAACATCATGGAGCATCTGAGATGTTCCAGGAGTTGAAGTTAATATTTCATGCAAATGCCCGGATTGAGAGATATGAAGTCTCCAATAAGTTCTATAGCTGCAAGATGGAGGAGAACAGTTCTATCAGTGAGCATATACTCAAAATATCTGGGTATAATAATCACTTGATTCAATTGGGAGTTAATCTTCCAGATGATTGCGTCATTGACAGAATTCTCCAATCACTGCCACCAAGCTACAAGAGCTTCGTGATGAACTATAATATGCAAGGGATGAATAAGACTATTCCCGAGCTCTTCGCAATGCTAAAAGCTGCGGAGGTAGAAATCAAGAAGGAGCATCAAGTGTTGATGGTCAACAAGACCACTATTTTCAAGAAAAAGGGCAAAGGGAAGAAGAAGGGGAACTTCAAGAAGAACAACAAGCAAGTTGCTGCTCAGGAGAAGAAACCCAAGTCTGGACCTAAGCCTAAAACTGAGTGCTTCTACTACAAGCAGACTGGTCACTGGAAGCGGAACTGCCCCAAGTATTTGGTGGATAAGAAGGATGGCAAGGTGAACAAAGGTATATGTGATATACATGTTATTGATGTGTACCTTACTAATGCTCGCAGTAGCACCTGGGTCTTTGATACCAGTTCTGTTGCTAATATTTGCTACTCAAAACAGTGGCTACGGATTAAGCGAAGATTGGCTAAGGACGAGGTGATGATGCGCGTGGGAAACGGTTCCAAAGTCGATGTGATTGCGGTCGGCACGCTACCTCTACATCTACCTTCGGGATTAGTATTAGACCTAAATAATTGTTATTTGGTGCCAGCGTTGAGCATGAACATTATATCTAGATCTTGTTTAATGCGAGACGGTTATTCATTTAAATCAGAGAATAATGGTTGTTCTATTTATATGAGTAATATCTTTTATGGTCATGCACCCTTGAAGAGTGGTCTATTCTTATTGAATCTCGATAGTAGTGATACACATATCCATAATGTTGAAACCAAAAGATGCAGAGTTGATAATGAAAGTGCAACTTATTTGTGGCACTGTCGTTTAGGTCATATCGGTGTAAAGCGCATGAAGAAACTCCATACTGATGGACTTTTGGAACCACTTGATTATGAATCACTTGGTACTTGCGAACCGTGCCTCATGGGCCAGATGACTAAAACACCGTTCTCCGGTACTATGGAGAGAGCAACAGATTTGTTGGAAATCATACATACAGATGTATGTGGTCCGATGAATATTGAGGCTCGTGGCGGATATCGTTATTTTCTCACCTTCACAGATGATTTAAGCAGATATGGGTATATCTACTTAATGAAACATAAGTCTGAAACATTTGAAAAGTTCAAAGAATTTCAGAGTGAAGTTGAAAATCATCGTAACAAGAAAATAAAGTTTCTACGATCTGATCGTGGAGGAGAATATTGGAGTTATGAGTTTGGTGTACATTTGAAAAATTGTGGAATAGTTTCGCAACTCACGCCACCCGGAACACCACGGTGTAATGGTGTGTCCGAACATCGTAATCGTACTTTACTAGATATGGTGCGATCTATGATGTCTCTTACTGATTTACCGCTATCATTTTGGGGATACGCTCTAGAGACGGCCGCATTCACGTTAAATAGGGCACCATCAAAATCCGTTGAGACGACGCCTTATGAACTGTGGTTTGGCAAGAAACCAAAGTTGTCGTTTTTGAAAGTTTATGTGAAAAAGCTTCAACCTGATAAGCTCGAACCCAAATCGGAGAAATATGTCTTCATAGGATATCCAAAGGAAACAATTGGATACACCTTCTATCACAAATCCGAAGGCAAGACTTTTGTTGCTAAATTAGGAAACTTTCTGGAGAAGGAGTTTCTCTCGAAAGAAGTGAATGGGAGGAAAGTAGAACTTGACGAGGTAACTATACCTGCTCCCTTATTGGAAAGTAGTGCATCACAGAAAACTGTTTCAGTGACACCTACACCAGTTAGTGAGGAAACTAATGATGATGATCATGAAACTTCAGATCAAGATACTACTGAACCTCGTAGATCAACCAGAGTGAGATCCGCGCCAGAGTGGTACGGCAATCCTGTTCTGGAAGTCATGCTACTAGATCATGATGAACCTACGAACTATGAAGAAGCGATGGTGAGCCCAGATTCCGCAAAATGGCTTGAAGCCATGAAATCTGAGATGGGATCCATGTATGAGAACAAAGTATGGACTTTGGTTGACTTGCCCGATGATCGGCAAGCAATTGAGAATAAATGGATCTTCAAGAAGAAGACTGACGCTGACTGTAATATTACTGTCTACAAAGCTCGACTTGTCGCAAAAGGTTTTCGACAAGTTCAAGGGGTTGACTATGATGAGACCTTCTCACCCGTAGCGATGCTTAAGTCTGTCCGAATCATGTTAGCAATTGCCACATTTTATGATTATGAAATTTGGCAGATGGATGTTAAAACTGCATTCCTGAATGGATTTCTGGAAGAAGAGTTGTATATGATGCAACCAGAAGGTTTTGTCGATCCAAAGGGAGCTAACAAAGTGTGCAAGCTCCAGCGATCCATTTATGGACTGGTGCAAGCCTCTCGGAGTTGGAATAAACGCTTTGATAGTGTGATCAAAGCATTTGGTTTTATACAGACTTTCGGAGAAGCCTGTATTTACAAGAAAGTGAGTGGGAGCTCTGTAGCATTTCTGATATTATATGTGGATGACATATTACTGATTGGAAATGATATAGAATTTCTGGATAGCATAAAGGGATATTTGAATAAGAGTTTTTCAATAAAAGACCTCGGTGAAGCTGCTTACATATTAGGCATAAAGATCTATAGAGATAGATCAAGACGCTTAATTGGACTTTCACAAAGCACATACCTTGACAAGATTTTGAAGAAGGTCAAAATGGATCAAGCAAAGAAAGGGTTCTTGCCTGTGTTACAAGGTGTGAAGTTGAGTCAGACTCAATGCCCGACCACTGCAGAAGATAGAGAGAAAAATGAAAGATGTTCCCTATGCTTCAACCATAGGCTCTATCATGTATGCAATGCTGTGTACCAGACCTGATGTGTGCCTTGCTATAAGCTTAGCAGGGAGGTACCAAAGTAATCCAGGAGTGGATCACTGGACAGCGGTCAAGAACATCCTGAAATACCTGAAAAGGACTAGGGATATGTTTCTCGTATATGGAGGTGACAAAGAGCTTATCATAAACGGTTACGTTGATGCAAGCTTTGACACTGATCTGGACGATTCTAAATCGCAAACCGGATACGTGTTTACATTAAACGGTGGAGCTGTCAGTTGGTGCAGTTCTAAACAAAGCGTCGTAGCGGGATCTACATGTGAAGCAGAGTACATAGCTGCTTCGGAAGCAGCAAACAAAGGAGTCTGGATGAAGGAGTTCATATCTGATCTAGGTGTCATACCTAGTGCATCGGGTCCAATGAAAATCTTTTGTGACAATACTGGTGCAATTGCCTTGGCAAAGGAATCCAGATTTCACAAGAGAACCAAGCACATGAAGAGACGCTTCAATTCCATCCGGGATCTAGTCCAGGTGGGAGACATAGAGATTTGCAAGATACATACGGATCTGAATGTTGCAGACCCGTTGACTAAGCCTCTTCCACAAGCAAAACATGATCAGCACCAAGGCTCCATGGGTGTAAGAATCATCACTGTGTAATCTAGATTATTGACTCTAGTGCAAGTGGGAGACTGAAGGAAATATGCCCTAGAGGAAATAATAAAGTTATTATTTATTTCCTTATATCATGATAAATGTTTATTATTCATGCTAGAATTGTATTAATCGGAAACATAATACATGTGTGAATACATAGACAAACAGAGTGTCACTAGTATGCCTCTACTTGACTAGCTCATTAATCAAAGATGGTTATGTTTCCTAACCATGAACAAAGAGTTGTTATTTGATTAACGAGGTCACATCATTAGTTGAATGATCTGATTGACATGACCCATTCCATTAGCTTAGCACCCGATCGTTTAGTATGTTGCTATTGCTTTCTTCATGACTTATACATGTTCCTATGACTATGAGATTATGCAACTCCCGTTTACCGGAGGAACACTTTGTGTGCTACCAAACGTCACAACGTAAATGGGTGATTATAAAGGAGCTCTACAGGTGTCTCCAAAGGTAGATGTTGGGTTGGCGTATTTTGAGATTAGGATTTGTCACTCCGATTGTCGGAGAGGTATCTCTGGGCCCTCTCGGTAATACACATCACATAAGCCTTGCAAGCATTACAACTAATGAGTTAGTTGCGAGATGATGTATTACGGAACGAGTAAAGGGACTTGCCGGTAACGCGATTGAACTAGGTATTGGATACCGACGATCGAATCTCGGGCAAGTAACATACCGATGACAAAGGGAACAACGTATGTTGTTATGCGGTCTGACCAATAAAGATCTTCGTAGAATATGTAGGAGCCAATATGGGCATCCAGGTCCCGCTATTGGTTATTGACCGGAGATTTGTCTCAGTCATGTCTGCATTGTTCTCGAACCGTTGGGTCCGCATGCTTAACGTTATGATGACAATTATTATGAGTTTATGCATTTTGATGTACCGAAGTTAGTTCGGAGTCCCGGATGTGATCACGGACATGACGAGGAGTCTCGAAATGGTCGATACATAAAGATTGATATATTGGACGGCCATATTCGGACACCGGAAGTGTTCCAGGTGATTTCGGAGAAAACCGGAGAGCTGGAGGGTTACCGGAACCCCCTCGGGAGAAGTAATGGGCCATATGGGCCTTAGTGGAGAGAGAGAAGGGCTGCCAGAGGTGGGCTTCGTGCCACCTCCTCCCTGGTCCGAATTGGACTAGGGGAGGGAGGCGGCGCCCCCCCTTTCCTTCTCCCTCTCCACCTCTTTCCCCCTCCTAGTAGGAGTCCTACTCCTACTAGGAGGAGGACTCCTCCTGGCGCGCCAAACAAGGGCCGGCCGGCCTCCCCCTTGCTCCTTTATATATGGGGGCAGGGGGCACCCCAAGAGACACAAGTTGATCTTCGTGATCGTTCCTTAGCCGTGTGCGGTGCCCCCCTCCACCATTTTCCACCTCGGTCATATCGTTGCGGTGCTTAGGCGAAGCCCTATGTCGGTAGATCATCATCGTCACCACGCCGTCGTGCTGACGGAACTCATCCCCGAAGCTTTGCTGGATCGGAGCCAGGGGATCGTCATCGAGCTGTACGTGTGCCAAGAACTCGGAGGTGCCGGAGTAACGGTGCTTGGATCGGTCGGATCGTGAAGACGTACGACTACTTCCTCTACGTTGTGTCAATGCTTCCGTTGTTGATCTACAAGGGTACGTAGATCATACTCTCCCCTCTCATTGCTATGCATCACCATGATCTTGCGTCTGCGTAGGATTTTTTTTGAAATTACTACGAAACCCAACAGTGGCATCAGAGCCTAGGTTTTATGGTTTGATGTTATTTGCACGAGTAGAACACAAGTGAGTTGTGGGCGATATAAGTCATACTGCCTACCAGCATGTCATACTTTGGTTCGGCGGTATTGTTGGACGAGACGACCCGGACCGACATTACGCGTACGCTTACACGAGACCGGTTCTCCCGACGTGCTTTGCACATAGGTGGCTTGCGGGCGACAGTCTCTCCAACTTTAGTTGAACCAAGTGTGTCTACGCCCGGTCCTTGCGAAGGTTAAAATGGAGTCAAATTGACAAACTATCGTTGTGGTTTTGATGCGTAGGTGAGATTGGTTCTTGCTTAAGCCCGTAGCAGCCACGTAAAACTTGCAACAACAAAGTAGAGGACGTCTAACTTGTTTTTGCAGGGCATGTTGTGATGTGATATGGCCAAGACATGATGCTAAATTTTATTGTATGAGATGATCATGTCTTGTAACCGAGTTATCGGCAACTGGCAGGAGCCATATGGTTGTCGCCTTATTGTATGCAATGCAATCGCGATGTAATGCTATACTTTATCACTAAGCGGTAGCGATAGTCGTAGAAGCATAAGATTTGCGAGACGACAACGATGCTACGATGAAGATCAAGGTGTCGCGCCAGTGACAATGGTGATCATGACGGTGCTTCGGAGATGGAGATCACAGGCACAAGACGATGATGGCCATATCATATCACTTATATTGATTGGATGTGATGTTTATCTTTTATGCATCTTATCTTGCTTTGATTGACGGTAGCATTATAAGATGATCTCTCACTAAATTATCAAGAAGTGTTCTCCCTGAGTATGCACCGTTGCGAAAGTTCTTCATGCTGAGACACCACGTGATGATCGGGTGTGATAGGTTCTACGTTCAAATACAACGGGTGCAAAACAGTTGCACACGCGGAATACTCAGGTTATACTTGACGAGCCAAGCATATACAGATATGGCCTCGGAACACGGAGACCAAAAGGTCGAGCGTGAATCATATAGTAGATATGATCAACATAATGATGTTTACCAATGAAACTACTCCATCTCACGTGATGATCGGACATGGTTTAGTTGATTTGGATCACGTGATCACTTAGAAGATTAGAGGGATGTCTATCTAAGTGGGAGTTCTCAAATAATTTGATTAATTGAACTTAAATTTATCATGAACTTAGTACCTGATAGTATCTTGCTTGTTTATGTTTGATTGTAGATAGATGGCTCGTGCTGTTGTTCCGTTGAATTTTAATGTGTTCCTTGGGAAAGCAAAGTTGAAAGATGATGGTAGCAATTACACGGACTGGGTTCGTAACTTGAGGATTATCCTCATTGCTGCACAGAAGAATTACGTCCTGGAAGCACTGCTGGGTGCCAGGCCTGCGGCTGGAGCAACACGAGATGTTATGAACCGTGTCCAGAATTACCTAGCCGACTCCTCTGGCTGCTGAATTATGTGGCTTAGGTCATCGGCGTCTGGTGGTCGCACATAAGTGCCCTAGAAATGGTCGAGGAATGCGGCTTCTAGGTCCTCCCAACAACCAATTGATTCTGCTGGCAAACTGTTAAGCCAATGCCGAGCTGGTCCTTTAAGTTTGAGTGGGAGGTATTTGATGGTGTGTAGATCATCGCCGCGGGCCATGTGGATATGAAGGAGATAATCCTCGATCCATACCGCAGGATCTGTTGTGCCATCATATGATTCAATGTTTACGGGTTTGAAACACTCGGGGATTTGATGATCCATTACTTCATCTGTGAAGCATAGTGGGTGTGCGGCGCCTCTATATTGGGCTACATCACGACGCAGCTCAAACGAGCTTTGTCTATTGTGTTCGGCCCGGCCGGATTTATAATATCTGGAGTGACGGTCACCGTCATGTGCCGTGGGGCGCCCGCGTGATCCGTAGATCGATCTTGCTTGCCTTGCCTTGTCCTCCAACATGTCTCGCAGGTCTGGTGCATTTTCCCGTGCCTTGGTAGTTTTTGAGCGGCGCCGGGGTGCGGCTTGAGTGGAGGCCCGCGAGGCCTCTCTGTCTCGGCCGCGAGGTGGCCAGTCAGCCGCATCATGCGCTGGTGATGTAGGTTTAGGTGCTTCTTCCTCTAATCGGGGTAGCAACCTGCGCTTTGGGTAGCTCTTGGAGGGGCGTTCGAGCTCATACTCTTTGGCCGCAAGGATTTCAGTCCATCTGTCAGCTAGCAGATCTTGATCAGCCCTAAGTTGTTGCTGTTTTTTCTTGAGGCTGCTTGCCGTGGCCATAAGCCTGCATTTGAAACGCTTTTGTTCGACGGGATCCTCCGGCACGACGAATTCGTCGTCATCGAGGCTTGCCTCATCTTCGGAGGGAGGCATATAATTATCGTCCTCGACCTCTCTGTCTGCCGCTCTCTCATGGGGGCTGGCTTCTCCATCCTCCTGTGCTGAATCTTGCTGGAGGGGGTTTTCTTCGGCACTGTCCCGAGTGTTATTATCTCTTGTGCCAGAATCATTGTTTTTGCTGTGGCGCGATTTAGAGCGGCGCCGCTGACGCCGACACTTAGGTTTTTTCTTGGAGGTGTCGTCCTCTTTTGGGGTGTCCACCATATATATGTCATATGACGAGGTGGCTTTCTAGTGCCCTATAGGCGCTGGTTCTTGATCATTTTCTGCATCGGCGTCCATACTATCGATGTCTTCAGAGTCGAAGTCGAGCATGCCGGTTAAGTCATCGATAGTGGCTACAAAGTGGGTGGTGGGTGGGCTTTGAATTTCTTCATCATCCGTATCCCAACCTCGCTGACCATAATCCAGCCAGGGCTCTCCTGATAAAGAGAGAGACTTTAGTGAATTCAGAATGTCGCCGAAGGGCGAGTGCTGAGAGATGTCCACGGCGGTGAACTTCATAATCGGCGCCCAATCGGATTCGATCGGTAGGGGCGCGGGGGGCTCGGAGTCCGGAGTGGAGTCCGGCGCCTTGGAGTCACGGGCTTCACAGGGGACAGAGCTGGTGTTCGGCTCGATCGCCGTAGAGATTGCAGCCCCCGAGGCGGTGTCCAACCACCCATCATCGATCGGCACAGTTGGCTCCAGATTAAGGGTCGGAGCTGATGCGGGTGCGGCCTCCAGGGCACTGTCCGGCGGCAGAGCTAGATCATGCCCATCGTGACAGTTCGGCGCACTTGGCTGTGGCTCGAATCCGTTGAAGATCAAGTCCCCGCGGATGTCAGCCGTGTAGTTTAAACTTCCAAATCTGGCCTGATGGCCAGGGGCATAGCTTTCGATCTGCTCCAAATGGCCAAGTGAATTGGCCCGCAGTGCGAAGCCGCCGAAGACGAAGATCTGTCCGGGGAGAAAAGTCTCACCCAGGACTGCATCGCTGTTGATGATCGGAATGCCATCGGGCCTAAAAGTGATGACACAAAGGAACTCTCAATGAAAGCACCAATGTCGGTGTCAAAACCGGCGGATCTCGGGTAGGGGGTCCCGAACTGTGCGTCTAGGCGGATGGTAACAGGAGACAAGGGACATGATGTTTTTACCCAGGTTCGGGCCCTCTTGATGGAGGTAAAACCCTACTCTTGCTTGATTGATATTGATGATATGGGTATTACAAGAGTAGATCTACCACGAGATCAAGGAGGCTAAACCCTAGAAGCTAGCCTATGGTATGATTGTTGTTGTTGGTCCTACGGACTAAACCCTCCGGTTTATATAGACACCGGAGGGGGCTAGGGTTACACAGAGTCGGTTACAATGGTAGGAGATCCACATATCCGTATCACCAAGCTTGCCTTCCACGCCAAGGAAGGTCCCTTCCAGGCACGGGACGAAGTCTTCAATCTTGTATCTTCATAGTCCAAGAGTCCGGCTGAAGGTATAGTCCGGCTATCCGGACACCCCCTAATCCAGGACTCCCTCACCTGTGCTGTCGTAGAAGTGTTCCATGACATTACGAAAATAATCATCACGGAAGTGTCCACTTCCATGACGATAAATGCCGCATCATGGAAGTGCTTTCATCAAGGGTGACCGACATGTGGCATCCACCATAACGGGTTGCCGTTAAGCTATCGGGTCCGGTTTTGGATCTGATAACCCGCTAACAGCCCGGACCAATGAGGATTTTCCATGTGTAAAATTCTCATTGGCCGGAGGAGACACGTGTTGGCTCACCGTTGTGACAGATGTCATCCATTCATTGGACATGAGGCGCCTATGATATGTTGACACGTGGTACAGCCCAATAGAGGCCCATATAGGTTAAAAAGGCCGGCCCAATCAAAGGCCCATAGTACTTACTCAGGTACTAGTGGGCCAGCCCAATAACGGCGTGTTTAATAACGGCCCATTTATGGCCCGAAGCCAGATCTGGCCCGTTAATTGTTCACCGAATATTTGGGCCCAATTACAGCCCAGTGACTTTCGGCCTATTAGAGGCCCGATGTAGACATGGGCCCATTTCAGCCCGGTGTGTCTTTCGGCCTGGGAATGACTCGTGCTGCCCATGGGCCATATATGGTCCGACGCACATCCAGCCCACTAACGACCCGAGATAAAGGTGGCAACAGTTCAGCCCAATGTGACTTTGGGCCTGTTAAAGGCCTGTTGTATAATTCGGCCCGTTGATGCCTGTACTAAGCTTTCGGCCTGTTAAAGGCCCATTATATCAGTGGGCCAACTAAGGCCCGAGATATGTTTCTGTCGGGTAACGGCCCGTCATATAACTGGGCCGAAAAAGGCCCAGTCTACATTTCAGCCTGCTGAAGGCCCGTCAACGACTTGTGAAAATTGAGGCCCAACATGCATTTCAGCCTTCTAAAGGCCCATGGTTTCTTCTAGGCTGTAACAGGCCAATAGAATATTCAGCCAGTTAATGGCCCAACGCTACATGGGCCAAACTAAGCGCTGGGTCCACAAAAGGCCCAACTAAAATTTGAGCCGAATATAGGCCGGTGTAAGTTGTGGGCCTGGCACAAAGTGTGAAGGCCCCAATGGCCATTCGGGCCCAAGAAAGATGCAGGCCGGCCCAATTGTGGCCTGCTAAAAACCAGGCCCGTTAGAGGCGAATGTTTCAGCCCGGTCGACTACATCAGATTTTTTTCAGATAGCGAATGATGGCAGTAACTAGTAGGAATTAAGAACAAACCTACTCTATACAATAAAGAAATTACGCATAGTAACTTAAAATAAAAATACACTATACAAAAAAGGATTTATGGTATATTACATCCACTGGGCATCGAAGTTCGCCACCAGTGATCATGAAGCTCAACGAAGAAGCAGATTACAAAAACTAGGCACCATTGCAGCGTAACAAAATAATACTAAACTGAGACCACTTCCAAGTAGTTCAAGAAAGGTTAGGCTTGCGCGGGAACTGCTGCGCAAGCTGCTGAGCAAGGCTGTGAGACCGGCCCAGCATGTCGGTCATAGCTTCTAGGTGTAGATGTTTAACAATGAGGTTCTCATTGGTGTTCTCCGCAATCTTTCTTAGAGATAGGGCTTCAAGTTGAAGTTGAGTTGCAGAATGCCTTTCTGCTAGAACTTGGGACTGAAGAAGTCTAACTGATCCAGACAGCGAATTCTGTGAGCTTGTCTGACTGCTAGTCTCAAGTAACTTGAACACTGCATCAAGAAAAGACTTTGGGGTTGTCTCGCTATATTCAAGATGTTTTGCCTTCTTTGCTGCAATATATGTTGGGTTTGTCTCACAGCCTTCAGCAGACTTGTTCATGCCATCAAGCATATCACCCTGAAACAAGCAGAGAGATGACATGTTTTGCACCTGTATAAACAAAGATGATAACTGTGCTGTCAATTCCATCCAATTTGAAATTAGAAAATAAAGAGTAAGTTCAAAATATCAATAGCATAATTTGGCATTGTTCATAATGCGGGGAGCTTCCCCACACTACTGGATTACCATGTGAACATAACAAGCATAGATGAAGGGCAAAGACAATCATGGTATCTATTTTGGTTAATGTGCATGGCATGTTGTTCATATCATCAGCCACATCAATAAGATAAAATAGGAGATGACAAGGTGCAAATGTGGGCTGCTTCACGACACACTAGATTATAGATCCAGAAAAACAAGCATACATATAGGGAGTATCGAGTAATGTGCATGGTATGAATAAGGAATTTGGAACTTACGGTTCTTGCAAACATGCATTTTGATAGAAACAGCAAACTAAACAATAGTAAACAATAGGGAGTATGAGCAAATTAAACAACCGTTGAGGATAAAGGCTTTAGAAGGATTGACTTACATTAACAGTTAAAACCGGCATTATAATGCCCTTCTCCATGTCAAGGGAAGGATAAATCAAGAATTTTCAGCACAGAATCTTCTTCATAAGCATTGCGTGTACTCTACATTTTGTAGAGAGTAATTATAGATATGATAATACTGGAAGGGCTAGAGGATAATGAAGATAAGATGTAGATTAATGCTACATAATCAACTACCAATCCCTGGAAGTACAAGCATTACAGGACAAAATGTACTGACAAGAGCAATGGGCTACACTTCTGCACTGGCATTGTCTCTGTATTCAACTTTTTGATAAGATTAAATATAGATTTGATATTTTTTAGTAAATGGTGGGCGAGGGAGATAAGATGCAGAATGCGACACAATGTACCAATCCCTCTTCCCATAATACAAGAGTGTTTTGAACACTAGTGTACTGTACAAAACGTTCTTATATTATGGGACGGAGGGAGTAGCTGTTAATGTAAGCATAGTGATAGACGATGTTCAGTCCTTACAAGAGGACTACAGAGCTAAACCTCTTCAAAAGCATTGGGTTGATTCTAAATTTATGTAAGAGTCCATACAGATCTTATAATGTCCACCAAATGGACGATAAAGAGGCTAACATGTGCAGTGATGTTACATAATCAAACAGATATGAAAGTAAGTATGGTCATACAAGGCAAGAGGTACTCACAAGAGCAATGCAGTGTGCAGTATAGTTGCGAGATTCTGTGGTCCCTTGAGAATGAGTGTTCTCCTACTAACAGTTTTCATACAAGTGAGACGTTAAGGCAAATGCAGAAATGTAGTTCAAATTGTGATGTGATATCATAGACAGTACCTTACGCTGCAGACAAGACCAATGTGTAACAAGATTATTCCAGTCACTCTCTGATAAATGTAGCACCAGAGACTTTATAGAAATTTTGTTTAGAGGCTTGCCATCGAAGTGCGCTTGCCTCAGGTAGGAATGATACTTCATCAATGAGTGCTTGAAAAGCGCAACCAACCCTTGCTCGTCTTGAGAATCCAGTTTGGTCCTCGCTTATTTAAAAGAATGAAATCTTGTGTCTTGTGTTAGTAGAAACATATGCAATAATTACCATGAATATCATTAGTACATTACTTACGCGTAAGTTGTGGAGGAAGACTGGAATTGTTCTGTGTCTGCGGTATAATCTTTCCATGAAGGAAAGATGCGCACAAAGTTCCTGACAACAATATAAGATTCGTCTTCTAAACTGGGAAGAAATGGAACAGGGGTCCTATTTGCTGCAATTGGGGCTCTCTCTGGTTCGAAATGGGATTTGGCAACTAGATTTGGTGTACTCTTTGCTGGAATGGGGGTTTTGTGTCGTAGAGCTGGTGTTATGTCAACTGGCATCATCGTACTGTTTGCTGCAGTTGGGGTCTGCTGAGTTGGGGCATCAGAAATGACCAGTGTAGTAGGGCTAGAATCTGCTAGAGTTGGGGTGTTTTGTGGGTCAGGTGATATTGCAACTAAACCTAATGGGCTATTTGATTTATCAGGTATCACTACCTTTTCCAAATACTTTTCTCGTGCTCCTCCACGATCAGCAATCACCCTCTTCCTTTTGAACGTCTGATGCACAAGAACAACATTTGAATGGATAAATATCGTATGATGACAGATGGAATATGTACTGAAAATGGATAGGCAGGGTGTATTCACATACACGACGTGTAAACTAAGCTAATGATAGTGCAACAAAGTCAGAGCAATGCAAAGCATCAGTTGCAAGATATGTGCGACCAATATAACCTTGGAAAGTTAGAGAAAGCACCTTGATGGGTGAATAAGATAGGGCATCTGCCTCTGACTCCTCCACTAGGGAGCTACATTGACTTGGGTCTCCCTCTAGCTCAGAATCACTGTTAGGATCATATTCTGAGCATGAATCTATAAGTGGAGAGCATTTGCATTGCATTGCATCCAGACTTGATTTCAGTCCCTTAATGCCAAGTTTGACAGCCATGGCATTGTTCCGCTTTATTCTTTTCATGCATGCAAGCTCATAATCATTATGATGATGTTCAGAATCTGAGATTCATGAAAACATAAAAAGTAGTCAGATTATCTATGGAATGCATTGCGGATTCAACTCGAAGAGTGTCTCCCTATAAACCCCTGCATATGCAAAGTTCACCCCCAACCGTGCTGACCAGACCACATAGAAATACAAACCTCTTATGTCTCTATAACAAGCAGACACACATTTCAAAACTGAAGTATGAACATTAGAATCATATCAAATTCGTATTTGAACAAATAAACTAAGGAATTATGAGTGGCATAATGTTTAGCTTCAAGTGTGGAGTGCTGGTAGTGCAACGCATAGCAAGTAGGCAGATTGTATTCCATGTAAAAGATTGTAGTCTATGTAAAAGCTGGAAATGACACTTTCTTTCTATACAATGCAGTGTTCATCGCTCACACATGATGGAAGAGATCACACAGAGAAATACTATTCACTCATGTCTATGGTTCCAGTATTTTGAAATAGGGTGGTCCACCCTAAAAGAATATTGACAACAAATATGACAAGGCAAGCATAGATGTAGTGAATCAATCATTTACTTGTGAGCTTACTAGGACAAGTATGCAGAATTGTAACTGCAGTAAGAGACCGTCCAAAATCTGAATCAATAAGTTTGTCTAGCACTTATTGTTTGCACCTAATCGACGTGAATAATTGGATATCATATAGAATGAGTAAGAAAGACAAGTAAAATTGTCAAAAAGCCTGGCCTGCAGTAGTAATCTGGGTCAATGTCACTACGACCAACAATCCAAAATGACTAGTGTCTGTTCCTAGGGCCAGAATTTTGAAACCATGTGAACTTTACAGGTACTAAAGATTACTGAAATACATCTGAACCATTAAGTGTAGGTAGCACTCAGCACACAACAAACCCTAATGACAGTCCTTCCTGATGAGTAATGAATCAATTAGAAAATGGGTGATGAGGAATGGCTGCTGAGTGTTGAGGACGTATCTTAGGATAAATCGGGTTGGCTTGGTGGGTGCTGCATGCCTGAGCCCTGAACAGACTAGGAAGGTAGGCACGGCGGCGCGCCCGGGCAGGGGTGATGTTGTTGGGCAAGTGGCTCCTGACCTCCTGTTAGTTCAGCGTCTCCTCCTAGAGTCATGCCGTCCGGGGACGGCAAGTCGCCGGCGAGGCAGGCGGCTGGGGGCGAGTAGAGATCGGAAGCGCGCAGTAGAACAGAGGGGAATCGGGGCTTGGGACGACCCAAAATCCCAGGGTGGGCCGCGGCCCACCGTGGGCACCTTGTAGAGATACACACCCGAGTGTTCTTCTGTAGCATTTTTTTAGCAAAAGAGGGTTTCCCCTCCGATTTCTATTAAAGAAACCACCACGGAACCAACATGATCAATTAAACCCTAAGAATGATCAATTAAACCCTATTATGACTGTGCCATGACAGATTTAAGCTGCAAACTAGAGAAATGCTATTTAGCATCCATTGTTTGCTTCGAACTAAGAACTAAATTCTAAGAGCTGAAAAGAAAGTACAGTAACCAAGTTACGATCTATTTTCTGGTTGAGATCAAAAAGTTGAGGAGATATGAAGTACCACCTCTCTTGCGGCGCCATGTAGGCATCGGGGGTGCGATGGATGTCGGTGGCGTTGAAGCAGATCCACGAGCATAGACGGGTGCATCGAGGGATAAGTCCCATTGCGGTGGAAGAGAAGGTTGTGTGAGTGGCCCCGGCAAAGAGGACGACGGTGCCGATGAAGCGAGGGTATGTGATGCAAGGCTCTTGGTCCATTGTCGTGGATGAGAAATGTCCATCTCTAGAAGTGGATGACGCAGTCTTGGTAGGCGCTCCGGCATGGTGGAGGACGGTGGTGATGGATGGGGTGGAGGACGGCGGCGATGGATGGGGTGGCGAACGGAGGAGGCTAGTGTGGGGATAGTGTTCTAGTGCAGACGGTGTATGAATGGGAAAATGTAGGGGGAGGTACGGGGAACCATGTTTTGGGACGTACCTGTCTGAAATATGGGAAAGTTACGAACTTAGCCCCCATTTAATATTTGGACGTCCCGCCAGTTGGGAATAGGACGGTTATCTCGCATCTCGCCAATATTTACCCAGAGCGATTTCTTGCGAGGAGAGGGTGTTTTGGCGCCCATGGTTGGTGCCCACGGTGTATGAACGGGGCTGACAGGTAGGGCAGTTGTGTCACGTCTGAGTGAAGTCACAAACTTGCCCCTATTGAAAATATTTGCCTACATCGATTTCGGCCGAGGCGAGTTTGTTTTGCCGCCCACCGTGTATCAATGGGGAAATGGAGGGAGAAACAAAGGTCTTTTGGACGAGCTTGAATCAAATGTGTTTTGCCGCCCATGTTTGGCGCCCACTATGTCAGAATGGGCTCAGGGGCGGTCGTGTCACGTCTAATTGAAGTTACTAAACTACCCCTATTGAGAGCAGTGGAAATCTGGCTGATGGATTGTCCGTGTAAGGGGTAGACAGTAATTTCCATCTCCCAAACACTTGGCTTCGGGCAGCCGACGTGGGAGTGGACATTTTGCCGCTTCTTTCGAATTTTGGGACAATAAGCATCCATGTTTACCCTGGCAACTAAATTCGAATCCATTTTGTATTCCTATACGAATCTTTATAAATCATACTATGTGTTTTTATATATCTTCAAAAGCACGACAAAGATGTATTCCACTGTCATATATGAATATGATTTACAAATGCCGATACTCGAATTCAGATGCTAGAATCCAGTTTAAGGTGAATTCGAATATTTGGAACACTTTATGTCCAACTCAAATGTCACATGTAGCATAATGTGTACTCCCATTTAGATATGTACACAAGTGATGTATCAAGATTCAAATACGAGTCAATCAACCAAGAATGTAAAAAACTAACAGACATATAAACACTTATAGATATGGATCAATAATATCAACTAAAATACAAAAGCCAGGCCGTTGTATGTTTTTTTGCTAGAAGAGCATCCTTTTTCTAGCGAAGCTAGTACATCATCTTGGCCCTTTCCGATGCGTGCCACTTATGGTCCATCTATACTACTATTATTGCTGAATGCACATTAAACCCGATTGGCATATTTGTAGGTCTAGCACAACAATCAAAATGAAATGTCTTCGAGTCTTATCAATTAATACAGACTGTTGCTCAAATAAAATTACAAACCAAAAAACAAAAAACAATTATTACATGATCTCTAAAACAAATGGTTGGATCGATTACATGAACAAACAACACAAAGGTTATTCAACAATGGAAATAACATTTCACCTATGATTTACCAAGTGGGAATTTAATTTCCATTTTTCCTTTAGGACCTTAACAATGCGGTCAGTCTCAGCTTGCTTCGTTTTGAAATCCACCAAATATTTAATGGTTGTCTTGAGTACTTCTTGTGATTGTGCTGTTTGCTTCCTCAACATGTCAACTTCATCTCTAAGTGCAGAAGCAGAATCTCTTTCTACCACTAGTTTAGCCTCTAGAGCATCAGCAGTTCGCAATTCATGATGCACGATTGGGCTGGTGCCACTGTTGTGGGATGATACAACGTCCATGGGGACCTCGCTCTTTGATCTTGGGCTAACCTGTTTTGCCATTAAAGTTCCGATTGGATTCCAAAAATTTGAAGTTAGCAAAACATCTCAACTGGGAGTTATAACAGCAAACCAGTTAAACAAACAAGGAATTAAAGAGTTTCAATTGGATGTTGAGAAGTAGTTATTAACATCATTGTAACCGGTTGTTGCAGCAGCAAAGCAATTAAACAAACAAGTTTTCCAAAAGGTACCTGTTGTGGCATTGGAGTTTCTCTTGGATCCTGAAAATTTGAGTAGCTAGTAACATGATTAGAGCAACCGGTTGCAGCAGCAAAGCAGTTAAACAAACACGTTTTGCAAAAGGAACCTGTTGTGGCACTGGAGTTTCTCTTGGATCCTGAAAAGTTGAGTAGTCAGTAACTTGATTAGAGCAACAAGTTACAGCAGCAAACCTGTTACACAAATATATTTTTGAAAATGTACCCGCTGTGCAATTGGACTTCCAATTGGATCCTGAAACTTGAAGTTGGTAAGATGATTACATCAACAAGTTACAGCAGCAAACCAGGTAAACAAGGAAGTTTCTGAAAACATACCTGTTGTTCCAACGAAGTTTCAGTTGGACCTGCAAACTTGAATGTTAGCAATCAATAAATAGAGTTTTGCAAGAGCCATAAGAAACTAACATCAAACTAGTAAAACTAACCAGTTTTGGCAACATATTTAATTACACATGAACTGGTAAAACTAACAAGTTCTTGGCAATGTATTAAAGATTTAAAGTAACAAGTCGATACCGTTTACCAGCAACACAGAGATCTATAAATTTCTTTGACGTAAGCAAAATGATTCCAACACATATATAAGTTAAAAAGACAGTGTCCCTCATATAAACCTGACAGCTATCTATCTATGAACATGCAGACATTACTAGTGCAACAAGTGATAACAGCAAACCATTTAAACAAACAGGGTATCAGAACGTAAATTACACGTGAATTCTGTTGCACCCTAGAAGTACATATGACCACCTATCTACGTGCTTAAATAGCTATTTAAGTTCACGCAAATAGGTAATTGTTAACAGTAAGTATCAAACACATAGATAGGCGCAGTCTATAATAGGATTAACAGGCTATGTCATTATGTAATCAGTAGCAAAGTAAATTAAGCCAAGAAATGTAATTGAACAATTTTGCAATAAATGGCTAACTAAAATTCCGAGAAGCAGGTAACTGAACTTACGCTATCTCTTTGTACAGGCACACTGCAACTTCTTTTTCGCTTACAAGGTTCTATGAAAGAGTCCATGACATCAATGCTTGGATACGCAGTCCCAATACTTCTTTTCCCCACACTGCATTGGTAAGTCGAATCGTTAATCTGGTAAGATGGTGCGTCCTTGATATGTTATATGAGCACGTGTAGTCAGACTAGTTGTAGCTACACACATCACACTGGATTTTACTGTATATTTCACGGGATTACATTTGACACGTCGAGATCTAAGAAATCTACAATAGGATGAAAAGACTGGCATCCTTCACATTATTGGCGAACCCAGTTCATAGAAACAAGCAATTCAACCATTCTGTGGGTAAATCGAAAGCGCCACTACAATATGTTTCACAACTCCAATCATACACGCAAAAAGGGGCGATGCCACCATTGGGGCTGGTATGGGCGACCGCCTCGGGTGGTTGGAAAGTGTGCACCTAGTTTGAGTCGTCCAGGTTGGCCCAGGCTAGTTTTGTTCGTCCCAACGCACGAGCAGGCAATGTAAAAAAGAAGAAAAATATTTCAATTTGGATGGGCCAATAAGGTAAGTGCAAGGCAGGCCCTATAGCAGGCTCGCGGCCCAAACAAGCGCATCCCAATTCGTTCGCTCCTGCCTCTAGTTTGGTTCGCTCCTAACCTAGCCACTGCTGGATAGACCGACACAGCACTTCCTCGCGCCCTCGTTGGAGGGCGGTCGCCGGGCTTCAAGCAAATGAAAGGACAAGAAGATGAAGATCCAACCCTAGGTGTAGCCTGCGTGGGAGGCAGCGGTGGCAGCACGGGCATGTCATCGAGCTTGCGCAAACGGACAGTCGCAACTTGCAAGAGGAGCATGCGCAACGAGCAGGTACATCACATCCCTGATTATATCTAATTCAACTGTTCAATTTCTGGCCAATAGTTAAACTTGACAGTGTTGTAAAACTGCTTGTATGTAGGGAATCTATGAGAAAATGAAACCAATTTCTGCTTATTTTATAACTCCCCCAATCAATACTAAACTGACTGAATCTGATGTATCTAATCAAGTTTCCGGTGCAAACATACAAGCTCATGTTGTTCTTGAGCCTGAAGTGTTTAGTGAACAGACTGCTAATGAAGGATTTGATGCAAACATTTTACATGCTCCTGGTGATGAACATATACTGTCTAATGAGGAATCTAATGCAACCATTTTGCAAGCTCCCATTGAAGGATTTAGTGTCTAATGATGATCTGCTATGTTGAGAGAGACATAGAGATTTGCCGGCATTGATGAGAAGCAAATTATAGTACATTTTCATGGCTTGAGGAAACGTCGAGGCCATCTACCAGAAAGTCCCCGTATCATGACAACGTAGCATAAATACTTTTCTAATCTATTGTTTGAAACTATTGGCATACTTGTGCAGGATAGATATATTGATATGCATTTTGCGCACTGGTTATAGGTGCAATTACACATCGATATTTTCAGCCAGAGAACGAATAATTCAAGCAGATACAGACAATGTTAGTAGTCCTTGTACACCATGTTGCATTTTGTGTTTTTTGGTGCTTGCATCATTCAGTGTTTTATAATCTGAACTACTTTGGATCATTAGCTGGTTTTCAAAGTGCATGTAGCTTCACATTTCTCAAGTTATGTTGATTTCTGGAGTGCAAGTGCCTTCGTATTTTTTAAGTTAAATGTTCGCCCCTGGTAACTTGAATTCATGGATCCGCCACTGCACACAAATCATACACGCATGCCAGTATGAATCAAATGAAAGGCGGGGACTTACGCTAGCTCGTTGTACAGGCTCACTGCAGCTCTGCTTGCGCTTGGGATGTTCCATGTACAAGTCCATGTTACCACTTTCTTGGATGTGCAGGCCTTGTGCTCCTTGCATCCCCCTCTGCATTTTTGACATGATGAATGGTTGATCAAATAAGAGGAATCGACCTTGCTATTGTACCGGAGGACAGATACTTACAAGGTTATACAGGTGTGCAGGATGTGTACCAGATCCCGTAGCGCCATCATGCTTCGCTAAAAAATGGTTTTGCTTGTTTCAGATGATATCTCCAGAAGAAATAAGAGTTAAAGTCAGAGTTGCACAGGTGTGTAAGCTAAGAGAGCAGTGAAAGGATATCCAAACATCATTGAAATAGTGCACAAGGGAGTGATGTGTGGATACCTAGTTCGGGCCGGCGTTTGGGCATGCTCGCCTAGCTAGAGTACGGGTCACTTCAGAGACATTGAGCGTGATGCGCTGGTGTTTGCTGGCCACGCACGGATGTAGATCTTGAGTGGCAGCGGAGCGCTACGATGCGGTGGACGAGACCGTTGGTGAAGCCCCAACGACCTCGGGGGGCGGAGGTGCGACGATGTGCTTGGTGAAGTAGCCCCGGTGAGGTCGGAGACGGCATCGGTGAAGCGCACCTGATGCGGTGGAAGTCGGTGTCTGTGAGGCACGTCGGTTGTGGCAGCCAATGTTGTCGGTGGACCACCCGGTATGGTGGACGAGGGCGTAGATGAGGTAGCTCCGGTGCGGTGGTGAAGCCCGACCGTCGTCTTCGTCGTTGTCGTCCGGCACAGAGGTGGGGAAAGAGACAAGACGAGGGGCGATTCGTACTTTGCTTGGGTTGGCAGCGAATTAGGGATTTGAGCAATCTCAGCGTGGAAGGGGATGATGGAGAAGGGAGATTTTGCTTGGGGCCACCAGATATTTCAATCCGAAACGTGGAGGCACGAATTTATTTTGTCGTCGTTTGGAGGGAGGGAGAGGGTGGGTGGCTGGGTGCTAAGCGTCCGTACGACACACGCGACCACCATGACACGACCCTGGTCTGCCTGGTGCGCCTACATTTGAGAATGCAAACGAATCTTCTTTCATTTGCAAACAGATCTGTATGTATTACCATGCCCATGTTTTCCTTGCAAATAATTAGTCATTTGAAACGAGATACTATAAATTAATTAATGAGTTATTTGAAAAAAATCGAAACGGTATCCACGGTATCCACGCTAACGTGGATTAGAGTGTGTGTCACATAATTAGTTATTTGAATTAGAGTGTGTGTCACATAGCAATCTCCAATTCTAACATGGATTTCGCATTTCACGGTATCCATGCTACTTTTTTAATACAAATTCATATGTATATGTTGAACACCATGGTAGTGAGAAAACTTTGGATGGATTCAAACATATGACCCAATATCTACCCTTATAAAAAAACCGAGTTGGTGATGATGGTGTGCCTACCATCGTGCAATATAGACCGTCCGATCTATATCTGACGGATAGAAAGCAAACTATGACAATTGTGCAAAAAGATACCCGCACCCCTCTCCACATTTGCAGATAAGGACTTCCCTTGTTCATCTTCGCCTCCCACGAGATAAACAACTCGTATAAATGCATCTTGATGTTCCATGCAACGCATTGGCCTCTTGCTAGTAAATAGCACAACAATCAAGTCAATGTGAACTTTTCCAAACCTAGTATGGCACGAATTTAAAATAATTACCCATATGCATGGTCCTCAGTTCAAATCTTACAATGTACACCGAATTGAAACATCAATATTAAGTCTCGTACTATCTACATTCAAATGTTGTTTTTAGCCCCACCCACCCCCACCCCCTCGGAACACACGCTACATACTTCTTGTATCGGTCAATCTTCCTCTCCTAACCATATTAGGAAGCTATCGGTTTCTGGCACACGTTCATTCTTTCTCTCCATGTTTCGATCTCTAACTCTCTCAACTACACAACCCCCCTTCTACACTCTGTTACCAAATGTATTTACCTCACTCACCCGCCATTGCACCCCATGCCGAGCTCTCTCTCTCTCCCCCTCCCACCCTCTCTCGCTAGATACATGCATTGCCTATCTAGCCCCCAACCTCTCATGCGCACGCACGCATGTTGTCTATCTAGGTCACTCCCTCGAGACTGTCTCACTCTTTCTTCCGCACGACGGGCCACACTCACTCAATCTCGCTCTCTTTATCCGAGTCTCGATTAACCTCGTTTTCTTTCACACACAAATGATATATCTCCCTATTCGGGCCTCGATCGACACACTCTATACTCTCTCGCACAGATTGTCTATCTAGGTCAGTCCATCCAAGCTGCCCCCACTCTTTCAACCTCATGGCGGGCCACGCTCGCTCAATCTCTCTCTCTCTCTCTCTCTCTCTCTCTCTCTCTTTGTATGTCTCGATTGACCTCGCTCTTTCTTGAACACAAACGATATATCTCCATGTTTGAGCCCAGTTCGACATATTCATATTGTATACTCTCTCACTCACATTGTCTATCTAGGTCACTCTCTCCAACCCGTCTCACTCTTTCGATCGCACGACGACCCACACTTGCTCAATCTCTCTCCCTTTATATATGTAATCGATTGACCTTGCTTCCTCCCATGCACAAAATATATCTACATGTGTGTGACTGGATCATCTCTCAAGCTCTATCTTACAGTCCTCACTCTTCCAAAAGCTCAATCAGACAATATCTCTCCAGAGCATATATATCTTTTCAATGAATGTCAAACCACACTCACTTTGTCTCTCTATCTATATGTCTCTCGATTGACCTCGCTTTCTCATGCCGTATCTTCCACCCATTGAAGCTACCTCTCCATCCCTCGCAAAGCCGGAGCTATTTACATTGTGGGGGGGGGGGGACTCCAACCTTGGATTAATTTGTGTAGGCATTTATTCCGGTGGGTTTATATTATATTTTCGTAGCATTCGGCCCACAACTACTCCAAACTCCGTTGCAACCCCCGCACCTCCCCCAATTGATTTCCCTCTAGCTCGGTCATCGCTCTCTCGCACGTCCTTTCTCGCCTTCAATGTCGCACCATGGTATTATTGCAAAAAACTCTGTTGTTCTCTTTAATTATTAAAAATAAGCTACAGAACTACACACCAATAGTCCACCTGGAATGTAACAAATTTTGACCCACAAATTAAAGTTCTACAAACTACACACCGAGGGGCCCACCTGTTATGAAACAAATTTGGACCCATATACAAATTAAAAAATAAAGGACGCGGCTCGAACATGCGACCAGGGCCTTCAAGCCGCACGTCAATAGGCAACATACATAGAACAACAATGTTTGTTGTACCCTAATACGTCTCCAACGTATCTATAATTTTTGATTGTTCCATGCTGTTATATTATCAATCTTGGATGTTTTATATGCATTTATATGCTATTTTATATGATTTTTGGGACTAACATATTAACCTAGAGCCTAGTGCCAATTTATGTTTTTCCTTGTTTTTGAGTATCGCAGAAAAGGAAAACCAAACGAAGTCCAATTGACCTGAAAATTGATGGAGATTATTTTTGGACCAGAAGAAGCCCCCGGAATAAAAGAGTTGGACCATAAGAGTCTCGGACTGCCCACGAGGGTGAGGGTGCGCCCTACCCCCCTGGGCGTGCCCCCCTACCTCATGGATAGCCCGGAGACCCCCCCTGCCTTGTTCCCGACTCCAACACCTCTTATATATACCCAAACTTCCAAAAATAAACCTAGATCAGGAGTTCCACCGCCGCAAGCCTCTATAGCCACCAAAAACCAATCGGGACCCTGTTCCGGCACCCTGCCGGAGGGGGGAACCCCCACCGGTGGCCATCTTCATCATCCCGACGCTCTCCATGACGAGGAGGGAGTAGTTCACCCTCGGGGCTGAGGGTATGTACCAGTAGCTATGTGTTTGATCTCTCTCTATCTCTCGTGTTCTTGAGGTGGTATGATCTTGATGTATCGCAAGCTTTGCTATTATAGTTGGATCTTATGATGTTTCTCCCCCTCTACTCTCTTGTAATGGATTAAGTTTTCCCTTTGAAGTTATCTTATCGGATTGAGTCTTTAAGGATTTGAGAACACTTGATGTATGTCTTGCACGTGCTTATCTGTAGTGACAATGGGATATCACGTGATTCACTTGATGTATGTTTTGGTGATCAACTTGCGGGTTCAGTGACCTTGTGAACTTATGCATAGGGGTTGGCACACATTTTCGTCTTGACTCTCCTGTAGAAACTTTGGGGCACTCTTTGAAGTTCTTTGTGTTGGTTGAATAGATGAATCTGAGATTGTGTGATGCATATCGTATAATCATACCCACGGATACTCGAGGTGACATTGGAGTATCTAGGTGACATTAGGGTTTTGGTTGATTTGTGTCTTAAGGTGTTATTCTAGTACGAGCTCTAGGATAGATCGAACGAAAAGAATAGTTTCGTGTTATTTTACTACGGACTCTTGAATAGATCGATCAGAAAGGATAACTTTGAGGTGGTTTCGTACCCTACAATAATCTCTTCGTTTGTTCGCCGCTATTAGTGACTTTGGAGTGACTCTTTGTTGCATGTTGAGGGATAGTGATACGATCCAATTATGTTATTATTGTTGAGAGAACTTGCACTAGTGAAAGTATGAACCCTAGGCCTTGTTTCTTAGCATTGCAATACCATTTACGCTCACTTTTATTACTAGTTACCTTGCTGTTTTTATAATTTCAGATTACAAATACCTTTATCTACTATCCATATACCACTTGTATCACCATCTCTTCGCCGAACTAGTGCACCTATACAATTTACCGTTGTATTGGGTGTGTTGGGGACACAAGAGACTCTTTGTTATTTGGTTGCGGGGTTGTTTGAAAGAGACCATCTTCATCCTATGCCTCCCACGGATTGATAAACCTTAGGTCATCCACTTGAGGGAAACTTGCTACTGTCCTACAAATCTCTGCACTTGGAGGCCCAACGTCTACAAGAAGAAGGTTGTGTAGTAGACATCATACCCCCCCCCCCCTTGTTCATATAATGTCTTTATATTACCACAGCCTATTTAATGGATAACATGTAATATTATTTTTAGTACATTAGTGGGACCGGCTCGTTAGCACGTACTGTTCGCCTTCACTTACTGGTGGGTTCCATGTGCTCTCTCTCTCTCTCTCTCTCTCTCCTCCCCTTCTGCATTTAGACGCACGGGCAAACACGAAGAACTCGCGGGCGATGTTGCTGTTGACTATATCTGGACGCGTTCACAAGTTACGGCACCAGTTTCACGTACTAGTAGTACTAGTCAATGTGTACGTGCAATGCACATTAATTTGGAAGTATATTAAGTGCATGCAGATATTAAGTAGGATATTATTTGCGTGTTATTATGTGATTAGCACTATTTTTTGCATGAAATTAACTACACGCTAAACATGTTGAGCGTTCAACATTGAAGTAGTCTAGGTCATCGGATGAGAAGGAACATGTGGCTTGATGATGTTTCATATTTAATTTGATATGGCTCTAGCAGAACATTCAATTGATCAAACCTTAGATTTCATTCAGTCTGACTCCGACTTTACATTCATACGACGATCGATCTAAAATAAACGGAAATGATAAACGTTCGGATTTTAAGCATGGCAATCCGAACGTTTTTCATGGCAAATTTAGATTACGCGGCGGCGGCGGGGGCGTCTTGCAGTGGGAAGCGGCTCCTCTGCCGTGCTCTGGGTGTCATCGGGCCACTGACAGACGGCGACGATGGCATCTTGCGCCATTGTTGGTGTACTCCTGGACGTTGGCCAAGGAAGGCCACAATGTTCTGGAATTCGGTCTCCAGGAGCGAGTCAACTGGCGGGAGGAGGGGACTGGCATTGCTGCAAGGAAGCGGTCGACGGCGGCCATCCATGCCGCTGAGGGGGGCACTGGCACCCGCGCGGGGACAGGCGCTGGCAACGGTACGGCGGAGACATTCGTGTGCACGGGCACCAGCACCGCCACAGGCGCGCACGTCAGTGCACGCGCAGGCGCATGCACTGGCAGGTGCACGGGCACCGGCACAGGCGTGCGCGTCAGTGCACGTGCAGGCGCATGCACTGGCAGGTGCACGGGCGCGTGAAAGTCGGCGGGGACCTCGTGGAACCCCGTGGCATCAAGCTCGGCGACAATGTGCGGCTCCCAGCCTATCAATGCCATGGGGATGGGCGTTGGCGCAAACAGGGCAACGAGAGCCGAAACGGGAGCGGGGACAGGCGTGGTGTCTTCCCGCAAGGCCGGTTGAAGCTCGTCCCACAACGCCTTATGTTCTTGAGACTCCGACTGGGTGTCTTCCTTAGGAAACTAGAAGACTAAGGGCAGACCATCGTGATGCGGCATGACATACGGTTAGGTCAGGCTGGTTGGAGGTAGAAGACAGGAGAATCGGAGGGGAAGAGAGAAGATTGTAGCGATATCGGGTAGTGCGGGGTTGATTTTAAACTGCAGCATCGGTGACATTAAAAGTGGGAGCACTTGGGACGAAGATGGGCGGCGGAGCCTAGCCAAAGGGCTCACCTCCCGGTGAGCCTGCGTAGCGGTCTGCTCGCACGCCTCCCTGTTAGCCGGCGCAGCGATCTGCTTGCACGCCTCCCCTTGACTCACACGCTTGCTCGGACGGCACCTGCCGATGAGAAGCGGGACTCGTGGCGGCACGTAAACACCCACAGTTTCAATAGTGAAAGAACGTGACAGGTCTTTGTTCCAAAATACCTTGGCTCTTCATTTGTGCAACTTCTCATAAGCAACTTGTCTCAAATTGAAGAAAAAAAAATGTAGGAATATTTGTGCCATATCACGTGACCATGCTCAGTTTCATGAATTTCTGGCCACTTTTGGATTTTCTGAAATTTAAAATCTAGGATTCGAAACAATATCATAACCTGCATCATGCAATAAATTTTCAAGCGATACATCTTTCTTGTTGTATTTCTTAAGAAAGGATTTGGTCAAACATTTTGCCTAGTTAGACTTCAGACATGTTATATATGCAGGGTAAAAGGATAATCCCTCCGTACCAGTGCATTGCCTGATATATTAACTCAAGTTTTTTTGGGGTATATATATTAACTCAAGTACTAGTAGGCATGAACAAACGGCCTCAATTCTGTGCTCATCTTGGTGTAGAAGTAGTACTAGGCAATGCAGTTGACGGGCGACCTCGGTAGCGGCGAGCGAGGGAATTTAACCATGCTCGACACGGTAGGTAACGTTAACTAGTTACTAAAGCATCCCTCCATTGTTCATCGATAGTCATTATGGACCGGGGACATGAGGGGAATTTCCTAGGGCTGGAATTCTGGCCGCCAGATATTTCGACTTGAAACGCGGAGGCTCGACTGGTTGGGGTTGGCTAATGTGCGTACCACGCACGCCACCAGAAGGACACGAGCCTGGTTTTTTAGGATCAACACGAGCCAAGGTCTGGCTGGTACGCCATTGGGTCCTACCATTCGATAATACGAAAGGATCCCTCAAAAAAATACGAAAGGAATCTTTTAAATTGCCGAACGAATCTATGTGTATTACAATGCCTGTATTTTCCTTGCAAATAGTAATCTCAACATGGTAATTGATTTATGACGAGTTCTTGAATTAGAGTGAGTTTTTGATATAGTATCTCAACGTGGATTTCACATTTCATGGTATCCCTAGTAAGTTTTTCATTGCAAATTCAAATTTAAAAGATGAATGGTATGGTGGTGAGAAAACTTTGTATATATCAAGCATACGACCACACACACACACACACGAACACAACAGCAATCCAATAAGTATAGTGCATCTATTTTTCCAAACCATGCATGTATGACAGGAATTCAAAAACACTCCTTCTATTTCCTAAATATTAGTCTTTTAGAGGTTTCAACAAGTGACTACATACGGAGCAAAATGAGTGAATCTACACTCTAAAATATGTCTATATACATCCATATGTGGCAGTCCATTTGAAATCTCTAAAAAGACTAATATTTAGGAACGAAGGGAGTAAAATGAAAGACATGCATGGTCCTCAATTCAATATTTATAATGAACAGGAAACTGAAACATGAATATTAAGTCTAGTACTACAGTACATTCAAATGTTGTGTTTAGGCGGAGCTATGTAGATTGTCGGGGGTTAACCCCTTGACCGTAGATAAAATTGTGAAGCTCTGTTTAGGATTGTTTAGATTATATTTGTCCCCACCCTCCCAAACACCGATTGGTTGTGAACCCCCTCCTCCCCGGGAGAATATCATGTGCTCCCACACCTTAGATGCTATATGCTGATACGAGTTGCTTGGAGCATGTTGATTTGAGATATAGCAGCTCACATGATGTCTTAATATTTTTACAGGAAACCTTAATGAGTTTGAGAATTGCACACAATTTGTACAAAAACTACTCAGATGCCCTTGGATCCCATATCCAACGACCTCAAAGCTCATATCACCGTAGCATCTAAGATGAAGGAGAACATCATATTCTCCTGTATGTAAGAATATCATGTGCTACCACACCTTAGATGCTTTGGTGATACAAGCTCTTCGGAGACGTTGGATTTGTGACCCAACAACTCCTCGGTGGTTCGAATTTTTTTTTTTTTGCAGAAAAGCCCCCAAAGAGTTCGCCCACAGCTTACAAGCACAAAGATTGCTCATGTGCCATTGGATCTTTGTGCTAAAATAGAGAAGAAATCATCGCGTTTTACGACACGGAGCCGCCGTCAAGCCCTAAAACCTCTCGGGAGGGCTGATCTGGAGTCCGTTCGGGGCTCCGGAGAGGGGGATTCGTCACCGTCGTCATCATCAACCATCCTCCATCACCAATTTCATGATGCTCACCGCTATGCGTGAGTAATTCCATCGTAGGCTTGCTGGACGGTGATGGGTTGGATGAGATTTATCATGTAATCGAGTTAGTTTTGTTAGGCTTTGATCCCTAGTATCCACTATGTTCTGAGATTGATGTTGCTATGACTTTGCTATGCTTAATGCTTGTCACTAGGGCCCGAGTGCCATGATTATAGATCTGAACCTATTATGTTTTCATGAATATATGTGAGTTCTTGATCCTATCTTGCAAGTCTATAGTCACCTACTATGTGTTATGATCCGGCAACCCCGAAGTGACAATAATCGGGACCACTCCCGGTGATGACCATAGTTTGAGGAGCTCATGTATTCACTATGTGTTAATGCTTTGTTCCGGTTCTCTATTAAAAGGAGGCATTAATATCCCTTAGTTTCCAATAGGACCCCGCTGCCACGGGAGGGTAGGACAAAATATGTCATGCAAGTTCTTTTCCATAAGCACGTATGACTATATTCGGAATACATGCCTACATTACATTGATGAATTGGAGCTAGTTCTGTGTCACCCTATGTTATGACTATTACATGATGAACCGCATCCGGCATAATTATGCATCACCGGTCCAATGCCTACGAGCTTTCCATATACTGGTTTACGCTTATTTACTTTCCTGTTGCTACTGTTACAATCACTACAAAATACCAAAAATATTACTTTGCTTTCATTACTCTTTTGTTACCGTTGCCACCACTATCATATTACTTTGCTACTAAACACTTTGCTACAGATATTAAGTTTCTAGGTGTGGTTGAATTGACAACTCAGTTGCTAATACTTGAGAATATTCTTTGGCTCCCCTTGTGTCGAATCAATAAATTTGGGTTGAATATTCTACCCTCGAAAGCTGTTGCGATCCCCTATACTTGTGGGTTATCAAGACTAATTTCTGGCGCCGTTGCCGGGGAGCATAGCTCTATTCTTTGAGTCACTTGGGACTTATATCTGCTGGACACTACGAAGAAGTTGAAAGACGCTAAGACAACAATTTATCCCTCAACTACGAGGGGAGGTAAGGAACTGCCATCTAGCTCTACACTTGATTCACCTTCTGTTATGAGTAAGCTTGCGACACCCAAACCTGCTTCTGCTATTCGTTCTGATATGTCGCATGATACTTTTGCTATGCATGATACTTATGATGAAACTAATTCTATGCCTGATACTACTGTGCCCCTTAGTGAATTCCTTGATGAACAAATTGCTAGGGCTAGAGAGAAAGAAATTATTGAATCTGATTATAATGATGAAAGTGATGATGAAGATATGCCAGTTATTCCTGAGGGTTATGTTTTTGATATGGAATCTTCTGCCGCTATTTTAGCTTGCAGAGATCGTCATGAACTTAAAAGGCTATTAATTAAATGGAACAAAGAATCTCTTAACGATAAAATGAAACCTGACCCCGCTTTTGCTACTTCGCCTATCTGTGTTCCCGATAAGGATTATGAATTCTCTGTTGATCCTGATATAATTACTTTGGTTGAATCTGATCCTTTTCATGGCTATGAATCCGAAACTGTTGTGGCACATATTACTAAATTAAATGATATAGCCACCCTGTTTACTAATGATGAGAGATCGCGCTACTTTTATATACTTAAAATATTTCTGTTCTCATTACAGGGTGATGCTAGATATGGTTTAATTCTCTTGATCATGGTTGTGTGCGTAGTCCCTAGGATGTGATTTATTACTTCTCTGCTAAATATTTCCCTGCTCATAAGAAACAAGCTGCTTTAAAGGAAATATATAACTTTGTGCAAATTAAAGAAGAGAGTCTCCCACAAGCTTGGGGGAGGCTTCTTAAGTTACTTAATGCTTTGCCTGATCATCCTCTTAAGAAAAATGAAATACTTGATATCTTTTATAATGGACTAACCCATGCTTCGAGAGATCACATGGATAGTTGTGCTGGTTCTCTTTTTAGGGAAAGAACACTGGATGAAGCTGAGATTTTATTGAATAATATGTTGACAAATGAAAATAATTGGGCACCTCCTGAGCCAGCTCCTCAACCAGATCCTGCTCCAATTAATGATCCTATTCCTAAACCAACTCCAAAGAAGAGAGGTGTTCTATTTCTCAGTCCCAAAGATATGCAAGAGGCAAAGAAATCTATGAAAGAAAAAGGTATTAAAGCTGAAGATGTTAAGAATTTACCTCCTATTGAAGAAATAGATGGCCTTAATTTACCGCCTGTTGAAGAAACATATGATCTTGATCCATTACCTATTGAAGAACCTCCAGATCTTGATAACCTGATACATGTAGTAAAGGTAAGTTCTCTCTATAGATTTGATGAAGGTGATATTCCTCACTATAATCTGCTAGACAATGCTTAGAAGAGTTTGATAACTTTATTGTCAAACAAGAAAATTTTAATGCTTATTTTGGTAGACAATTGAAATACGATTCCAATATGATTGAATACTTGGGTGATTATATGGCTAATATTAGAGGTGAACTTAAACTTGTTAGCAAACGTGCTTCTATGGTTACCACTCAAGTAGAACAAGTACTTAAGGCTCAAAAAGAATTGCTCGATGAAATGAATAGTAAGAAAAATGATTATGCTGTTAGAGTGGCTACAAGAACTGGTAGAATGACTCAGGAACCTTTGTATCCTGAAGGCCACCCTAAGAGAATTGAGCAAGATTCTCAGAGAAATAATATTGATGCACCTAGTTCCTCTAAAAGAAAGAAAAAGAAAAATGATAGAACTGTGCAAACTTCTAGTGAACCTATTGCTGAACCACCTGATAATCCAAATGATATCTCTATGTCTAATGCTGAAACACAATCTGGTAATGAACATGAACCTAGTGAAAATATTAATGATGATGTTCATGATGATGCTCAACCTAGTAATGATAATGATGTAGAAATTGAACCTGCTATTGATCTTGATAACCCACAATCAAACAATCAACGTTATGATAAGAGAGACTTTGTTGCTAGGAAACATGGTAAAGAAAGAGAACCTTGGGTTCAGAAACCCATGCCTTTTCCTCCGAAACCATCCAAGAAAAAGGATGATGAGGATTTTGAGCACTTTGCTGAAATGATTAGACCTATCTTTTTGCGTATGCGATTGACTGATATGCTCAAAATGAATCCTTATGCTAAATATATGAAAGATATTGTTACTAATAAAAGAAAGATACCGGAAGCTGAAATTTCCACCATGCTTGCTAATTATACTTTTAAGGGTGGAATACCAAAGAAACTTGGAGATCCAGGAGTACCTACTATACCATGCTCCATTAAAAGAAACTATGTTAAAACTGCTTTATGAGATCTTGGAGCCGGTGTTAGTGTGTCGGATTTCGGGTTCCGGCTGACCCTTAAGGTTCGAACATTGGGGTGCGCGCAGAGATCTCTCCCCTACCGATCTATGTCCGATCTCCCCGTGTGATCTAAGCTGGAAACGATGAACAACACAAGTGACACGAGATTTATACTGGTTCGGGCCACCGTTGTGGTGTAATACCCTACTCCAGTGTGTGGTGTGGTGGATTGCCTCTGGGGCTGATGATGAACAGTACAAAGGAAGAACAGCCTCGCAAGAGGTGTTCTTGAGCTGGTGCGATGAACTACTTGGGTGAGTTCAATCGCCTCTCTCTCTCTCTTCTAGGGTTCTATCCGATCTAATTTCCCTATTGTTGGATGCCCTCTCCGTCCGCTTGTTCCATTCCTCTACTCTGTGTTGGCCAGCTCTATTTATAGAGGCCCTGGGCCTCTCGCCAAATAATGAGCAGGAAGGGCACCAACAATTGGCCATTTTGAAGGGGAACATCTAGTACAAGTTATCATGACCAAAGGTGGTCTTCGCCGGTTGGGCGCCGCGTGGTGGTTGATTGGACGTTGGCGTCTGCGCTTCCCCACAACGCCTCGGCAACCGCACGACTTGACAAGTCCCTGCATGCAGAGAAACAGGTCATGATTACCTATGATCGTGGTGCTCGGTGGTTGGCCTTCTCCAGTTATAAGTACGGAACTGCGCGAGCCCCTTCAGTCCATCCCTTCCTGCTACTCCTTGCGCCAATGGCACCCATCCGCTGGTTTTCTGCAGAAGAGAAAGGAAAAGCCCCCTGAGAGGGTCCAGACCCCTTTCCGCCGAAGAAGCGGCCGGTCCTTTGCCGCCGGGACGAAGGTGCCTGGCAGGAGGTGTCAAGGCCGTGGTACGAACGGCCGCCGCCGGTGTTTCCGCTGCCCCTCTATGCCCGCGTCGTGGGCCCTAGGGAGGAAGGAGCCGAGCGACACCGACAGTGCCGCCGTCGACGTCGGCGAGTCACGGTGGTGCGCGTCGTTCCTCCTGGAGTCCACGCCGAGCGCTCCTCTCGCGAGCTCATGCTTCACGCTGCCATGCCTCCAAGCTCTTGGATCCACCTTCCTCCCTCCTTCGCCTTCGAGATGCCGCCGAGCGGGGCTCTGGAGCTCTGGCTATGGCACGCTGACTGCGACACCCCTGCGACCAGAGCAGAGGTCGCGGTCGTCGCTCCGGGCAAGGTCTTCATGACCCGGGGCTGGGGTGAGATCGCCCGGGTCTGCCGCGCGGAGGGCGCCCTTGTGATTCATCTCGAATACGATGGCGCCTCCCTGATGTCCTTCAAGGTCTTCGATGCTGAAGGACGCCGGCTGGAGTGCTGCCCCAAGGGAAGCGGCAAGGGCAACAAGCTGGCGGGGACCTGGCCCGCCCGTCAGTTCTCCAGCCGCTCCTCAGGCAGCAGCGGAGGAGCTGAGGGATCCAGCAGCTCCCCCGAGCTTCTCGCGACTCCGGAGATGAGCGACGGCAGCTACGAGCCTCCGAGCTCGCGCCGTGCTCGGAGTGGGGCAACTGCACCAAGACGCAGACGCCACTGATCTGGATGGGGTTGGCGCTGGCGCCGGGCAGCTCACTGTCGATGATGGCGTCCCTTAGGATTAGCACCTTTTGTTCCCTGCGAGGAATCGAAGCAACACCCCGTGGGGGTATGTAAGGTGCCTGCCATGTCTTTTGTGAAATTATATCCTTAGTACAAATTGATGCGAAGTGTTTGTCCTGCCCCGGCTAGGCTCCCCCTTTCTATCCTCACGAGGACTTGGCGCTCTATGCTGACAGGTCCCAGTCCCCAGGCAGGCTTCAGCCGTCGCTGGTATGCCAGGTCGCGATGCCGTGGTCAAGGCCAGGAGGTGAGCCGCCCGAGGTCCGGTAAGAGCCCACGAGTCGCGATGCTTGGGAGGTCCCCTTTAGCGCTCAAGCAGCCCTCGCTGGGGGAGAAAGGAAGGCAACGTCGCCGTGACAGAGCTGCACTGGGCGAGGGTTTGGCGCTGCGTTGGTCCAGGTCCTGTAGGGGCGTGACTTATCTTTTGGGTTGGAGTAGTTCCCTGGCGTGGTGCCTGGCCTGAGTGGCGGCAGCTGGGTTGCGGCTGGGTTAGGTCCTCGCGAGCTTTTTCCCACTCCCCCGCACTTTCCTTAATGCTCTACATCCTCAGGTCCCGGCCCTCGAGCGAGCTCAGCTGCCGCTGGTATGACAGGTTGCGATGCCATGGGTCAAGGCCAGGGGGTGAGGGCTGGAGAGCCAGTAAGAGCCCATGAGTCACGATGCTCAGGTACCCCCCTTTTAACGTGCAAGCGGCCCGTGCCGGAGAGTGGGAAAGAGAGCTCGTGATGTCCCAACGTTGCTCCTGGAGTGGGTCCTGCACACCAATCATAAGGAGAGACAAAACCTGTCGTTACGGTTGCCAGCCAACCTTGGGTCGCTCCGAGGGAGTGATTGGGGGCACTGAGGGCCTAGTGAGGTGGCGCCTTGCGGGGCTGCTGCGGCCAAAGCTCGACCACTCAGGTTTATCAGCGTTTGCAGGGACAGACCCGTGCGCAAGTGCCGTGCCAGAGCGCGCGGCTCCATAAGTAGGCGTCAATTGAGCAGGTGATTATGCCAGGCATGTTAAGCACACAGAAGGAAATCCATTTCAGGTAGATGCAGGAAAACCAAACGCCGTTGGGTCAGGCCCGAGCAGCTTGGGGATAATGCAGCCCGAGGGGCTTCCCCAACAAGGTAGGTAAAGAGCATAAGCAAAACGGATACATGTCACAGGGACGGACCCATGCGGCCTGGGAATAATGCGGCCCTGTGGGCGCTCCCAGCTAAAACCAGAACTTTAAAAGATGTCACCTAATGTCGTTGGAGATGAAGCGATGCTGAAGAAACGGGCGATGCGCGGTGAAGACGTCGGTCCTCACGAGCCCCCAGGCCCTGGAGCCTCGGGAGGCTCCGGGGGCACGGCCAGGTCTCTGAGGGCCATCACCACCTCCGCCGGGACCGCATGGCGCCTGACCTCCTGAGCCTCTAGAATGCTCCTCAGTAGGTGCTGATGAGCGGCGACCGCGTTCGGCAGGCCGAAAGGCATGCGAACGTAGCTGTGAGGTGGCCCCTCGCAGCGCCCCACGCGCGAAGGCCAGAGGCGCTCCTGAGACGCGGCTCGGTTGAGCCTTGGTACGTCGATGCAGACGCGCAGCCCACCATCCTCGCCTGGATGTGGGGCTACGGCGGGTAAGCGGCAGCTGCCACGTATGACTCTTAACTCTTGTAGCTCCTGGGTGTTTCTTGCGACGAACTCCTGAGGGTTTGGTCTTCCTTGCCATGTACCTTCCTGAGGGAAACGTGCCTGGAAGCACCCCTCCAAGTGGTGCCCGAGCGCCTCCCTCGCGACTTTGGCAAAGTCGGTGGCTCTCCAAGAACGAGCCCCCGAGCCCTGCCTAAGGAGGGCACCGGGTGCGCCTTCCTATGCAAGAGAGGGTGGCGCTCCCTGATAGGGCGCAGATCCTGACGCAACACCTCTTGAGGCGCCTGCCTTCTGGTGGCTTGGGCCAGGCGAAGCCTTCTTCTTCTTTGGGGTCGCCTCAGGAAGCCTTCCGCTCCTGTGATCTGGGTCTTCGATTGCTGCGGCTTGGAATGCACGCTCAAGTGAACACACTACGTCCCTTTCTTCACAAGGTACGGTGATGACTCCACCGCTTCCTGGCATCTTGATGACATTGTAACCATGGTGAGTCACTGCCATGAACTTGGCCAGAGCTGGGTACCCGAGGATGGCGTTGTACGACAGGCGAATGTGGGCGACGTCGAAGTCGATGAGCTTGGTGCGGTAGTTGTTGCGCTGCCCAAAGGTGACTGGGAGGCGAACCTGCCCTATCGGAACAGTGGAACCATCGGTGACTCCTGAGAAAGTCTTTGTCGGCTGGAGCCAATCATACGGCACTTGGAGATTGTCGAACGTCTCGACGGACAGGACGTTGAGTCCTGCTGCGCCATCGATGAGGGTCCTGGTGACCTGCACATTGCTGATGACTGGGGAGCAAAGCATTGGGAGGACTCCAGCCGTTGCCGCGCACTTGAGCTGATCCGCTGAGCTGAACGTGATAGCGCACATAGACCACCTGAGAGGGCGCATGGCCTCAACCTTGGGGAGGACTGCATTCACCTCGTGGGGAAACTGCTTGAAGATGCGTTGCAAGGCTGGGGCCTGGGCGCCACCGAAGGTGCAAGTGATTGCGCGCGGCTCCTGGAAGCCCCCAGCCTCCTCGTCTTGATGCTGGTCTCCGTTCCTCCTGGGCGGTGGCGGCAGAGGAGGAAGGCCTGCGTTGCCGTGCGGGCAATCCTCACGAGGCTGATCCCTCCAACCTCCCTCGCGAGGCTGGTCCTGCCAGCGATCCTAGCAAGGTCGGTCACGCCATCCTTGGCGAGGGCCACGGTCTTCCCATCGTCTGCCACCTCTTCCTCCTCCTCAGCCATTGATAACCCACAAGTATAGGGGATCGCAACAGTTTTCAAGGGTAGAGTATTCAACCCAAATTTGTTGATTCGACACAAGGGGAGCCAAAGAATATTCTCAAGTATTAGCAGCTGAGTTGTCAATTCAACCACACCTGGAAACTTAGTATCTGCAGCAAAGTGTTTAGTAGCAAAGTAATATGATAGTGGTGGTAACGGTAACAAAGTAAAGACAACAAAAGTAATATGAGTAGTTCTAACTCTGTTTGCTCTTGTTGTTGTAAACATGAAAAGCCAGCATTCAAGTTTCAGCAATTATTATGAAGTAACCATACTCACAATAACACGTAGGTCTCACAATTACTCATATCAATAGCATAATCAGCTAGCGAGCCATAATAATAAAACTTGGATGACAACACTTTCTCAAAATAATCATAACATGATATAACAAAATGGTATCTCGCTAGTCACATACCAAGGAACAATCTCCCCAAGCAGTTTTGCGAGAGGTGCTTTGAGCAAGGAGATCGAAAATCGCAGCAAAAGTTGCTGGAACACGAGCTTGAGTTGGTTTTTCGGGTTTGTGCGAGACAGAGGAAGAAGATGGGTGTAGGAATAAGTGGAGGAGGGCTACCGTGGGCCCACGAGGCAGGGGGGCGTGCCCAGGGGGGTAGGGCGCGCCCTCCACCCTCGTGACCAGGTGGCAGCTCCCCCCGCGGTAATTTTTGCACTAAAAATCCTTAAATATTCCCAAAAAAATCATATTAAATTGGCATGGCATTCTGAGGACTTTTATTTTCGGGATATTTTTATATTGCACGGATAAGTCAGGAAACAGACAGAAAATACTATTTTACTTTATTTCTACTAAAGAACAGAAAATATAAAGAGGGTACAGAAGGTTGTGCTTCTAGTTTCATCCATCTCATGCTCATCAAAAAGAATCCACTAACAAGGTTGATCAAGTCTTGTTAACAAACTCATTCCGATAATCATGGAACCAGAGAAATTTCGAATAACACTATGTTACCTCAACAGGGATATGGACATCCCCAACAATAAGTATATCATATTTCTTTTTGACAGTAGGAAGAGGAAATTCAAAACCTCCAAATTTAATCGATGGAAGTTTTCCAATAGAGTTGATACTATAAACTTGAGGTTGTTTCCTCGGAAAGTGCACCATATGCTCATTACCATTAACATGAAAAGTGGCATTGCCTTTGATGCAATCAATAATAGCCCCTGCAGTATTAAGGAAATGTCTTCCAAGAATAATAGACATACTATCATCCTCGGGAATATCAAGAATAACAAAGTCCGTTAAAATAGTAACGTTTGCAACCACAACAGGTACATCCTCACAAATACCGACAGGTATAGCAGTTGATTTATCAGCCATTTGCAAAGATATTTCAGTAGGTGTCAACTTATTCAAGTCAAGTCTACGATATAAAGAGAGAGGCATAACACTAACACCGGCTCCAAGATCACATAAAGAAGTTTTAACATAATTTCTTTTAATGGAGCATGGTATAGTAGGTACTCCTGGGTCTCCAAGTTTCTTTGGTATTCCACCCTTAAAAGTGTAATTAGCAAGCATGGTGGAAATTTCAGCCTCCGGTATCTTTCTTTTATTAGTAATGATATCCTTCATATACTTAGCATAAGGATTTGTTTTGAGCACATCAGTCAATCGCATACGCAAAAAGATAGGTCTAATCATTTCAGCAAAGCGCTCAAAATCCTCATCATCCTTTTTCTTGGATGGTTTCGGAGGAAAAGGCATGGGTTTCTCAACCCATGGTTCTCTTTCTTTACCATGTTTCCTAGCAACGAAGTCTCTTTTATCATAACGTTGATTCTTTGATTGTGGGTTATCAAGATCAACAGCAGGCTCAACTTCTACATCATTATCATTACTAGGTTGAGCATCATCATGAACATCATCATTAACATTTTCACTAGGTTCATGTTCATTACCAGATTGTGTTTCAGCATCAGACATAGAGATATCATTTGGATTATCAGGTGGTTCAGCAATAGGTTCACTAGAAGTTTGCACCGTTCTATCATTTTTCTTTTTATTCCTTTTAGAAGAACTAGGTGCATCAATATTATTTCTTTGAGAATCTTGCTCGATTCTCTTAGGGTGGCCTTCAGGATACAAAGGTTCCTGGGTCATTCTACCAGTTCTAGTAGCCACTCTAACAGCATAATCATTTTTCTTACTATTCATTTCATCAAGCATTTCTTTCTGAGCTTTAAGTACTTGTTCTACTTGTGTGGTAACCATAGAAGCATGTTTGCTAACAAGTTTAAGTTCACCTCTAATATTATCCATATAATCACTCAAGCGTTTAATCATAAAGGTATTCTGCTTTAATTGTCTACCAAAATAAGCATTAAAGTCATCTTGCTTAAACATAAAGTCATCAAACTCATCCAAGCACTGACTAGCAATTTTAGTAGGAGGGACTTCAACTTTATCATATCTATAGAGAGAATTTACCTTTACTACCTGTGTCGGGATATCGGGAGGTTCTTCAGTAAATAAGTAATTGAGATCATATACTTCTTCAATAGGCGGTAAATTAAGACCATGTATTTCTTCAATAGGAGGTAAATTCTTAACATCTTCAGCTTTAATACCTTTTTCTTTCATAGATTTCTTTGCCTCTTGCATATCTTCGGGACTGAGAAATAGAACACCTGTCTTCTTCGGAGTTAGTTTAGGAATAGGCTCGGTAATTGGCTCAGGAGCTGGCTCAGGAGTTGGCTCGGGAGGTGGCTCAGGAGGTGCCCCATTATTTTCATTTGCCAACATATTATTCAATAAAATTTCAGCGTCATCCGGTGTTCTTTCCCTGAAAAGAGAACCAGCACAACTATCCAGGTAATCTCTGGAAGCATCAGTTAGTCCATTATAAAAGATATCAAATATTTCAGGTTTCTTAAGAGGGTGATCAGGCAAAGCATTAAGTAACTTCAGAAGCCTCCCCCAAGATTGTGGGAGACTCTCTTCTTCAATTTGCACAAAATTGTATATTTCCCTCAAAGCAGCTTGTTTCTTATGAGCAGGGAAATATTTAGCAGAGAAGTAATAAATCATATCCTGGGGACTTTGCACACAGGCAGGATCAAGAGAATTAAACCATTTCTTAGCATCACCCTTTAATGAGAATGGAAATATTTTGAGTATATAAAAGTGGCGCGATCTCAGATTATTAGTAAACAGGGCAGCTGTTTCATCTAACTTACAAAGATGTGCCACAACAGTTTTAGATTCATAGCCATAAAAAGGATCAGATTCAACCAAAGTAATTATATCTGGATCAACAATAATATCATAATAATCCTGATCAGGAACACAGATAGGTGAAGTAGCAAAAGCAGGGTCAGGTCTCATCCTACCTCTAAAAGATTCCTTACTCCACTTAATTAGTAACCTCTTACGTTCAGGTTTATCCGGACAAGCAAGAATAGCTTCATAAGTTTCATTATTAAAAAGATAACCCTCAGGAATAACATGCATAGGTTCATCATCACTAACATCATCGTGTTCAGGTTCACTAATTTCTCTTTCTCTAGACTTAGAAATTTGCTCATCTAGAAATTCACCAAGTGGCACAGTAGTATCAAGCATAGAAGTAGTTTCATCATAAGAATCATGCATAGCAGAAGTGGCATCATCAATAACATGCGACATATCAGAATTCATAGCAGTAGTAGGTTTAGGTGTCGCTAGCTTACTCACAACAGAAGGTGAATCAAGTGCAGAGCTAGATGGCAGTTCCTTACCTCCCCTCGTAGTTGAGGGATAAATTTTTGTCTTAGCGTCTTTCAAGTTCTTCATAGTGTCCAGCAGATATAAATCCCAAGTGACTCAAAGAATAGAGCTATGTTCCCCAGCAACGGCGCCAGAAAAAGGTCTTGATAACCCACAAGTATAGGGGATCGCAACAGTTCTCGAGGGTAGAGTATTCAACCCAAATTTGTTGATTCGACACAAGGGGAGCCAAAGAATATTCTCAAGTATTAGCAGCTGAGTTGTCAATTCAACCACACCTGGAAACTTAGTATCTGCAGCAAAGTATTTAGTAGCAAAGTAATATGATAGCGGTGGTAACGGTAACAAAGTAAAGACAGCAAAAGTAATGTTTTTGGTATTTTTTGTAATGATTGTAACAGTAGCAACGGAAAAGTAAATAAGCGTAAACCAGTATATGAAAAACTCGTAGGCACCGGATCAATGATGGATAATTATGTCGGATGTGGTTCATCATGTAACAGTCATAACATAGGGTGACACAGAACTAGCTCCAGTTCATCAATATAATGTAGGCATGTATTCCGTAAATAGTCATACGTGCTTATGGAAAAGAACTTGCATGACATCTTTTGTCCTACCCTCCCGTGGTAGCGGGGTCCTATTCGAAACTAAGGGATATTAAGGCCTCCTTTTAAAAGAGAACTGGAACAAAGCATTAACACATAGTGAATACATGAACTCCTCAAACTATGATCATCACCGGGAGTGGTCCCGATTATTGTCACTTCGGGGTTGCCGGATAATAACACATAGTAGGTGACTATAGACTTGCAAGATAGGATCTAGAACTCACATATATTCATGAAAACATAATAGGTTCAGATCTGAAATCATGGCACTCGGGCCCTAGTGACAAGCATTAAGCATAGCAAAGTCATAGCAACATCAATCTCAGAACATAGTGGATACTAGGGATCAAACCCTAACAAAACTAACTCGATTACATGATAAATCTCATCCAACCCATCACCGTCCAGCAAGCCTACGATGCAATTATTCACGCACGGCGGTGAGCATCATGAAATTGGTGATGGAGGATGGTTGATGATGACGACGGCGACGAATCCCCCTCTCCGGAGCCCCGAACAGACTCCAGATCAGCCCTCCCGAGAGAGATTAGGGCTTGGCGGCGGTTCCGTATCGTAAAACGCGATGAAACTTTCTCTCTGGATTTTTTTCTCCTCGAAAGCCAATATATGGAGTTGGAGTTGGCGTCGGAGGGCCACCAGGGGGCCCACGAGGTAGGGGGCGTGCCTAGGGGGGAGGGGCGCGCACCCCACCCTCGTGGACAGTGTGTGGGCCCCCTGGTCTTCATCTTTGGCGAGGATTTTTTATTATTTATTCTAAGATATTCCGTGGAGTTTCAGGTCATTCCGAGAACTATCGTTTTCTGCACATAAAACAACACCATGGCAATTCTGCTGAAAACAGCGTCAGTCCGGGTTAGTTCCATTCAAATCATACAAGTTAGAGTCCAAAACAAGGGCAAAAGTGTTTGGAAAAGTAGATACGACGGAGACGTATCAGCCATAGCCCCTGTCGTTGCGCTCGGGGCGTCGGCCGATTAGCCCATCTCGCATGGCCTTGAGCTCTTGACATTCGTTGGTGTTGTGGGTGTGGAGGTCGTGGTACACGCAGTATCGGCTGCCCTTGGATGACTCGGGCTGATCCCTGCCTCGCTTGGTGTCTGGTTCCGCTGCAAGCACGGCAGCCCCCTTGCGCTTCACGTCCTTGGCCGTGAGCTTTTTCTCTTCCGTGTCAGCTGTCGGGAGCTTGAGGAGGGAGAGGCGCCCTTCCTCAGCCCAGGCGCACTTGGTTGCCAAGTTAAACAGCTCCAGGGATGTGCACAAGTCTTCATGGATTGCTTGCTCTTCCTTCATCTTGATGTCGCGCACGCCATCGGAGAAGGCTGAGATGATGGCTTCTTCAGTTACCCTGGGGATCTTGAGGCGAGCACTGTTGAAGCGCTGGATGTACTTCTGCAGGGTTTCCCCTGGCTGCTGCTTGATGCGGCGCAGGTCGCTTAGGGCCGGAGGCCGGCCGCGAGTGCCCTGGAAGTTGGCGATGAAGCGGGTGCGCATCTCGTCCCAGGAGGAGATCGTGCCAGGAGCCAGGTTTAAGAGCCAGGTGCGGGCGCCGTCCTTGAGCGCCATGGGAAACCAGTTCGCCATGACCTTTTCGTCTCTGTTGGCGGCTTCGATGCCTAGCTCGTAGAGCTGCAGGAACTCCACGGGGTCCACCGTGCCGTCGTAGCATGGAGGCGGGTGGGGCTTGAACTTGCCCGGCCATGTGACGCCGCGTAGCTCGGGAGTGAAGGCGCGGCAGCCAGCCGTGGTCGCCAGGGCCCGCCCTGGGGGTGGAGCTTGACCTTGACGAGGCGTGGGCGTGGCCACCGCAGGCTGTGCATGGGCCTGGCGTGGCGGCGCGGGGAGCGCAGGTGCAGCTTCTCGCGGCCGGGGGACTTCTTGGCAGCTTCTTTCTTCGCGCACGGGCGCCGGGCATGGCGGATCACGCCGCGTAGGCGCGCGCCTTGGTGCCAAGGCACCGTCTTGGGGCTGAGGTGCGGAGGCACGCCATGAGTCGCGTCGCCCGCGGCTGGTTGAGGAGGAGGCAGGGAGTGGGATTGCGCCGGAGAGCCCCCTACAGCGCGGACGAGCTCGGCGACGCGGTCAAGCCACTCCTCGTAGACGTCGTTGACAGGGCGGTAGCGCGGGAGCTCGTTCGCCGTGAGGAGCGCGGCCCACGCCTCCAAGGGAGCGCGGTACGCGTGGGATGAAGAACCGGTCGGGGTCAGCGACGGAGTGGCGGTGCGGCCGTCCCACCGAACCAATGGGTGCTGAGACGAGGCCTACTGCTTGTTCCTCGCCGGGCCGGTGGCGGCGTTTGCGGCAGGAGACGGGGAACGATGAGGGCGTCCGTCGACGGGCGCCGCCTGGGCTACGCGGGTGGCGAGAGCGGACCGGCGCTCGGCGCGAGCCCGACGAGCGTCAGCCATGGACAAGACGGAAGATCACACGCGAACAGCGGAGGAAAGATTCCGGCGCACCCCTACCTGGCGCGCCAAATGTCGTATTTTGGGTTCCGGCAGACGCTTAAGGTTCGAACACTGGGGTGCGCGCGGAGATCTCTCCCCTACCGATCTACGTCCGATCTCCTCGTGTGATCTAAGCTGGAAACGATGAACAACACAAGTCACACGAGATTTATACTGGTTCAGTCCACCGTTGTGGTGTAATACCCTCCTCCAATGTGTGGTGTGGTGGATTGCCTCTGGGGCTGATGATGAACAGTACAAAGGAAGAACAGCCTCGCGAGAGGTGTTCTTGAGCTGGTGCGATGAACTGCTTGGGTGAGTTCAATCGCCTCTCTCTCTTCTAGGGTTCTATCCGATCTGATTTCCCTATTGTTGGATGCCCTCTCCGTCCACTTGTTCCATTCCTCTACTATGTGTTGGCTAGCTCTATTTATAGAGGCCCTGGGCCTCTCCCCAAATAATGAGCAGGAAGGGCGCCAACAATTGGCCATTTTGAAGGGGAACATCCAGTACAAGTTATCATGACCAAAGGTGGTCTTCGCTGCCAAAAGCACTGGTGATGACGCCGTCTTGGGTTCCACAGTGACCTCCGTCCTACCGCTCTGTTGGTTTTGGTCTCGTTGCACCGGAACGGTAACCTTTGCCCGATGCTTTGGCCCGCGCTTGCTCTGTGCAGGCCGGCGCTCGCCTGGCGCCCGCCTGGTCTTCGGTCGTCATGGCTTGCGTCACGGGCTCCTCGCGAGGTATCCCTTCCTTGATCTCTCCGCCTTCCTCGCGAGCCTGCCTGATGAGGCGGCGCTTAGGGAAGCTTCCTGTCGTCCGCCCGCGAGGCTTGGCCCCTCGCGAGGGTCTTGAGCTTGAGCTGAAGAAGATGGGCCGCGCTGGGCCCCCACTTGAGCCACGCCGCAGGCAGGCAAGTTTGGGGACCCCCGTTCCCAGAACGCCGACATAGTGTTATGCCTCTTTCTTTATATCGTAGACTTGATTTGAATAAGTTGACACCTACTGAAATATCTTTTCAAATGGCTGATAAATCAACTGCTATACATGTCGGTATTTGTGAGGATGTGGCTGTTGTGGTTGCAAACATTACTATTTTAATGGACTTTGTTATTCTTGATATTCCCAAGGACGATAGTATGTCTATTATTCTCGGAAGACCTTTTCTTAATACTGCAGGGTCTGTTATTGATTGCAACAAAGGCAATGTCACTTTTCATGTTAATGGTAATGAGCATACAGTACACTTCCCAAGGAAACAACCTCAAGTCCACAATATCAATTCTATTGGAAAAATTCCATCGATTATATTTGGAGGTTTTGAATTTCCTCTTCCTACTGTCAAGAAGAAATATGATATACTTATTACTGGGGATGTGCATATCCCCGTTGAGGTAACATAGTGTTATTCGAAATTTCTCCGGTTTCATGATTATCGGAATGAGTTTGTTAACAAGACTTGATCAACCTTGTTAGTGGATTCCTTTTGATGAGCATGAGATGGATGAAACTAGAAGCACAACCTTCTGTACCCTCTCTATACTTTCTGTTATTTAGTTGAAATAAAGTAAAAATAGTATTTTCTCTGTCTATTTCCTGATTTATCCGTGCAACATAAAAATATCCTGAAAATAAAAGTCCTCATAATGAAATGCCAATTTAATATGATTTTTTGGGGAATATTTGAGGATTTATGGTGCAAAAATTACCGCGGGGGGAGCTGTCACCTGGCCACAAGGGTGGAGGGCGCGCCCCCTGCCTCATGGGCCCACGGTGGCCCTCCTCCACTTATTCCTGCACCCATCCTCTTCTTCTTCCTCCCACAAACACGAAAAACGAACTCAAGCACGAGTTCTAGGCCACTTTGCTGTGATTTTCGATCTCCTTGCTTAAAGCACCTCTCGCAAAACTGCTTGGGGAGATTGTTCCTTGGTATGTGACTCCTCCATTGGTCAAATTAGTTTTTGTTCTAGTGCTTTATTCATTGCAAATTTGTGCTGCACAGGTGATCATGTTCTTGAGCTTGCATGTCAAATTTATATGGTTCCAAGTAGTTCTAATGCTTGATATAGGTTCTAGGCACTTGTAGGAGTAGTTGCTATCAGTTTTATTGAAGTTGGTTCACTTTTGTTTGAAGTTACTAAGAATTTTAGATTATTTCAGAAAATAATGAAGAGACTTTTGAGGGGCTCATCGAGCCGAAGCTCGAAGGAGAAACAAAATGAAGAAGCACAGAGGCCCAAATATAATTTGCTTTGTACCGCGGAGATCCGGCCGTGTGGATGGCCTTCCGCTAATTTCTTGAGACAGGCCGGGATTTATGAGGATTTCTATTCATTGATTGAGAATGCCGGCCTCACCGACTTCGTCCGCGACCAACGTCCTCAGTATCTCTTACTCACAAATACTTTTGTGCAAAACTTCTACTTTTTCCCTAAGGAATCACCTCCTTCAGTAGAGTTTCATTTATATGGCATTGTTAAAAAGATGCCATTAGCTGAATTTTGCGAAGTTTGCAACATACCCCCTGAGGGCACCTTAGAGGAACCACACCGTAAAGAGGTGGAAGCATTTATTAACACTATCTCTGTGGGAGAAACCAGGAAGGTTTCTGATGCAAGAATCACTAGCATACATTTTCTTGTACTACGCTATTTTGCCTTATTTGCTAGTCGTTGCTTGATTGGTCGCGGGAACTATGGAAACCTTAGTGTTCCTGATATTATTATTTTGTTCCATGGTTTATACCACGATAACACTGTTAGTATGGGCGGAATTATTGCTAGACGGTTAAGTATGAACCGTACTAAGGGTCCCATCTTTGGAGGCATTTATGCTTCACGCCTCGCTGCACATTTTAACATATCTATTAGGCTTCATGAGAAAGAAGAAAAATTGCTGCCTAGTGCTTATTTAGATTGTAAGAGTATGCTAGCGCATGATTTTCTCGTTAAGGGCAGGGAAGGAGAGCTCAAATATAAATTATTCTTTCATAAACATCATCCTGAAACTATTACCTTGCCTGCTCCTTCTTTGTTTAATTTTTTAGGAACCTATCTCGTTACGTGGGCTGCCGTCCAAGCTTACAAGAATCCTGCACCAGCCCCAGAACCGGAACCACAGGAGGAGCCTCCATGACAGTCTGTTTATTCTTGGGATCCGGAGATGGCTGTCAGCCAATGGCAGTCAGAGTCTTCTTCATCACAGTACAACCCCAACTATTCTTCGTCGCAGTACAACCCCAGCTACACCTATGGGTATCCGCCAGGCTATCCCTGGCAATAAACCAACTTAGGACAAAAGCCTAAGCTTGGGGGAGTACGTATTTCTCATCGACATTACATTTATGTTCACACACACTCATTGCTAGATGTCAGTGCTCATACTCTTTCACTGTAATATCCATGCTAGTTTATTTTCTTTTTCTTGCTTTCTTCTTGTGTGTTTGTTAAACCTTAAGAAAAAAACAAAAAAATTAGTAGTAGTTTACTTTTCTGCTGTAGTAATAATTAAAAAAGAAAAACCCAAAAATATTTCCCGTTCTTCTTTTGCTTGTTGGGAGCTTTCCCGTGTAAATAGTTTTATTTCTTTTCTTTTCTTTGGGGGTCAGTAGGAGAAGATCACGATTAAATTGTTGAAGTGGCTCTTATATGCATTATTGTCGATTTAACCCAGAGCCCATGTTGCCTTGTCTTCTCCTGCTTATTGAATGCTCGCAGATTCTAGCTTAGTCCGATGCACGTGCACTCTTATTATTATTCACATTGTTCGGTCGTGCAAGTGAAAGGCAATTATGATGATATATGATGGACTGTCTGAGATGAGAAAAGCTGGTATGAACTCGACCTCTTTTGTTTTTGTAAATATGATGAGTTCATCGTTCTTGATTCAGCTTGTTATGAATAAACATGTTTGCAATGACAATTAGAGATCATAGTTGCTTATGCCATGCTTGATTAGCTATGAGTTATAATGGTTTACCTTGCGTGCCAACATGCTATTGAGATGGTTATGATGTGGTATGATGGGGTGGTATCCTCCTTTGAATGATTTAAGTGACTTGACTTGGCACATGTTCACGCATGTAGCTGAAACAAATCAACATAGCCTTCACGATATTTATGTTCATGGTGGATTATATCCTACTCATGCTTGCATCCAATGTTTATTAATTTTAATGCATGTACATGGCTCTTGTCGCTCTCTAGTTGGTCGCTTCCTAGTCTTTTGCTAGCCTTCACTTGTACTAAGCGGGAATACTGCTTGTGCATCCAATCCCTTAAACCCCAAAGTTATTCCATATGAGTCCACTATACCTTCCTATATGCGGTATCTACCTGCCGTTCCAAGTAAATTTGTATGTGCCAAACTCTAAACCTTCAAATAAACATTCTGTTTTGTATGCTCGAATAGCTCATGTATCAACCAAGGCTGCCCTTATCTTCCATGTTAGGCGGGTTATTCTCAAGAGGAGTGGACTAAATCCAAATGGCTGGTCACTGGGATGTCCAGTCCCATGCTTTATGCAAACTAAATCTAAATTAATTGCAAACAAAACTCCCCCTGGGACCTGATGTATGTTGGAGGCACCCGTTGTTTCGAGCAAGCCATGGATTGATGCTTGTTGGTGGAGGGGGGTATAAACTTTACCATTCTGTTTGGGAACCGCCTATAATGTGTGTGGCATGGAAGATATCGCCATCTCTTAGTTGCTATATTGACAATGAAAGTATACCGCTCAAAATATTATTTATCTCTATTTCAAAACCGAGCTCTGGAACCTCTACAAATCCCATGCTTCCCTATGCAAAGGGCCTATCTATTTACTTTTATGTTGAGTCATCACCCTCTTATTAAAAGCACTAGCTGGAGAGCGCAGCTGTCATTTGCATTCATCACTGTTAATTTATATTGGGTGTGACTATGATTGGATATCTTTTACCATGAATTACAATGTCTAGTCAGTCCTTGATCTTTAAAGGTGCTCTGTATTTATGTTTTGTGGTCTCAGAAAGGGCTAGCGAGATACCATCTTGTTACATCATATTATGATTGTTTTGAGAAAGTGTTGTCATCCGAGATTTATTATTATCGCTCGCTAGTTGATTATGCTATTGATATGAGTAATTATGAGACCTGAGAATTATTGCAAATGCGGTTAGTTATAATCTTTGCTGAAAACTTGAATGCTGGCTTGACATATTTACAACAACAAGAGCAAACAGAGTTTGTAAAAGTCTTTCTTTTTCAGTTTGTCAACTAAATTGCTTGAGGACAAGCAAGGGTTTAAGCTTGGGGGACTTGATACGTCTCCGTCGTATCTACTTTTCCAAACAATTTTTCCCTTGTTTTGGACTCTAACTTGTATGACTTGAATGGAACTAACCCGGACTGACGCTGTTTTCAGCAGAATTGCCATGATGTTGTTTTATGTGCAGAAAACAAAAGTTCTCGGAATGACCTGAAACTCCACGGAATATCTTACAATAAATAATAAAAATCCTTGCCAAAGATGAAGACCAGGGGTCCCACACCCTGTCCACGAGGGTGGGGGCGCCCCCCTAGGGCGCGCCCCCTACCTCGTGGGCCCCCTGGAGACCTTCCGACGCCAACTCTAACTATATATATTTGCTTTTGGGGAGAAAAAAATAGAGGAGCAGAAATCATCGTGTTTTACGATACGGAGCCGCCGCCAAGCCCTAAAACCTCTCGGGAGGGCTGATCTGGAGTCCGTTCGGGGCTCCGGAGAGGGGGATTCGTCGTCGTCGTCATCATCAACCATCCTCCATCACCAATTTCAGGATGCTCACCGCCGTGCGTGAGTAATTCCATCGTAGGCTTGCTGGACGGTGATGGGTTGGATGAGATTTATCATGTAATCGAGTTAGTTTTCTTAGGGTTTGATCCCTAGTATCCACTATGTTCTGAGATTGATGTTGCTATGACTTTGCTATGCTTAATGCTTGTCACTAGGGCCCGAGTGCCATGATTTCAGATCTGAACCTATTATATTTTCATGAATATATGTGAGTTCTTGATCCTATCTTGCAAGTCTATAGTCACCTACTATGTGTTATGATCCGGCAACCCCGAAGTGACAATAATCGGGACCACTCCCGGTGATGACCATAGTTTGAGGAGTTCATGTATTCACTATGTGCTAATGCTTTGTTCCAGTTCTCTATCAAAAGGTGGCCTTAATATCCCTTAGTTTCCAATAGGACCCCGCTGCCACGGGAGGGTAGGACAAAAGATGTCATGCAAGTTCTTTTCCATAAGCATGTATGACTATATTCGAAATACATGCTTACATTGACGAGTTGGAGCTAGTTCTTTGTCACCCTATGTTATGACTGTTACATGATGAACCGCATCCGACATAATTATCCATCATTGATCCGATGCCTATGAGCTTTCCATATATTGGTTTACTCTTATTTACTTTCCCGTTGCTATTGTTACAATCACTACAAAACACCAAAAACATTACTTGCTTTCATTACTCTTTTTGTACCGTTACCATCACTATCATATTACTTTGCTACCAAACACTTTCCTACAGATATTAAGTTTCCAGGTGTGTTTGAATTGACAACTCAACTGCTAATACTTGAGAATATTCTTTGGCTCCCCTTGTGTCGAATCAATAAATTTGGGTTGAATACTCTACCCTCGAAAGCTGTTGCGATCCCCTATACTTGTGGGTTATCAATCACCGTAGCGGCAATTAAGCTACGGGGAGCGCCTAATATGAGCAACGGGGAGCCGTTGGATCCAAGATGCAGCGACACACACACGATGCCTGAATGTTTTATTTGCAAAAAAAACCTTGGAGAATTTGGAAATTGCGCATAATTACAAAGACTACTCCCAAGCCATTGGATCTCAGTTCCAACGATGTAAAAACTCGTATCACCATATCATCTAAGCTGCGGGGGATGTGATATTCTATGTTGCTGTCATTTTTGTTCATAAACTTGCAAAATACGTGTAACTCGTGTTGTTACTTGTCTAACCGCGCAAAGTGTTTGTTCAAAAAACTATCTTACACTGAAATATCGGAACGACACACGGGGGTCCCACTTGTCATTGATCAAATTTGGACCTAAAACTAACAAATCTGAAAGACGAGATTCAAACTGGCAACCTGGACTACAAAGCATAAGTCAATAGCCTGAAACAACAACGGTTGTTGGCTTTGTCCCATAACTTGATTCTATACAGTATTATGTTGTGTAGAGTAGAGGGAGTGCCTCGTCAACACGTGCATGACTATTGACTCACCTACTGGTGGGTCCCAGGTCTGTGATCTCTCTCTCTCTCCTCTCCATCTTCTAACCTTTTGACGCACGGGCACACACGAAGAGCGGCGCTAGCTTGCCGTGGTGTTATTATAACTAAAAAAGCTTGGAAAATAGAAGAATCGTCTAGAACAAGAGACATTCTGGCTGGTCAAGACGGAGCTAACCACACTTATCCTCCGTGCCACGTTAGCATGATGAAGCTGTATGGCCAGTGGGGTGTTTTTGACCGATTGGCTGGGTCCCGAGGTCGAACCATAGGTACTACTACGTCTGGTACAGTATATTTTTACACACACATTTTTCCTCCGTGCCGAGACGTGGCACACTCTACCGCGCGGTTTCGGGGTCCTCCCGGGTGGTGCACGCATATATACTTTATTGCCGAGACGTGGGACGCCCTACCGCGCGTTTTCTGGGTCCTCCTCGGTCATAGCGCCAAAGCAAGTAAACGAGTCATCAAATCACGAAAGACCACCTTTCGCGCCGAGTACATCAGTGAAGCACGGTGGCTAGCTAGTTGGGCCAGTGCGATCGATTAGCTAGGCCGCCGCCACATTTGTTTTTTCACCCTTTTTTATGTCCTTGCCGGCAGGTACATTTAAATATCCACCATGGCATTGCTCTAGTCTTTGGGTGCGACAGGATTTTTAATTTTTTGATTGACGGGAGCAGGCGCGGTAGGTTTTTAAATTTTTGATTGACGGGAGCAGGTGCGGCAGTAATTAGTCACGATGACTCCGCCTATAAAACCCACTGCTCCCTGATGTGAGAAGTCGTCGACTGGTGTTTTCCCATGGTGAAAACCTAAAGATCCCCCACTCCTCGGCTGGCTCCCTCCGCCTTCCCGTAGATTGCATTGCCTTTCAGTCGTTTCACCCCCTTTGCTTCCTCTCCCCATTGCTTCTACCTAGTGCCATGGCGGCGCATCAGATCATGAAGTCTGAGGTGAGGCGCCTGACAGAGGAGCTCTAGGCCAAGGATGCGGAGCTTAGGGCCAAGTATGTGGAGCTCCGTGAGCTCAAGGAGGAGAGGAGTGCCATGCTCCTCCGTTATGTGCGGGAGTTCACGGAACTTCAAAAGCGGCAGGCGTCCACCACAAAGATGCTCGAGGCATCGGCAGCGTTCCTGCAGAAAGCGGGAGATACGATAGGCCATCAAGGGAGCTGGCTGGAGAGCAAGCGGGCCGATCGTGACGAGGTCCGGGATTGCCTCAGCCACTTGGTGGACCAAGTTGCCACGCACGTGTTGCGGCTGCGCGATGCCTACCATCGTGCCAGCGCGACCATGCCGGCCGTCGGGCTAAACCCGTTCGACCACCCCGTCGACTTCAACGAGCTGCGGCTTCCTGACCTGGTCTCCTTCTTCACCTATATCTCCGAGGAGCCGAGCCTTCTCTGCGCGATGGTGGGGGCAGAGCTGGACAAGGAGGGGTTGCGGGCTGCTGTCGCCGTTGTCGGGCGAATCCTCTCTGGGCTCCGTCACCGGAATCCATTCGTGCCATTGGACACCGTCTTTGACGAGCTGGCTCCCGTCGACCAGGAGCGGGCTCTGCGGGCCGTTGCACCTTGCATCACCAACATCGTGCGCCTCGAGAAGTAGAGGGACTTCGGTGGTGTTTAGGCGTCCTCTGCATGGGCATGTCCATGTCTCGGCGCAACATGACCGTTGGATCAAACTCAGACGGTGCAGATCAGTCACTATAGCACAAAGCGTGTGGGTGTGTTTGGTTGCATTCTCATCTCAATGTAGTTGTCCCCTCTTCATGTATTTGTGTTAACCTACTAGTGTGGACTCATGCACCCTTCATGCACTTTGACAAACACCCAAAAGTGGGTCAAGAAGGGAACTTTTGCTCCCATCCCATGCACCCTTCATGCACCCTGCCTCACACTGAGTCATGCTTCATATGGTTCATGTTTCGTGGAGTACTATAGCACCATACTCTCCGTGCGTTGTAGACCTAGTTCTGTTAACATTGATCTCACCGTTCATTCTCGACCGGATAGTCAAAAAAGCGGTACTATGTTACATTACTGTTCATATAGTTAACATGTGCACAACATCATTTGTTATCATCATATCTTACGACACTAGCAACAAGATTATGTAGTATTGACGTATGAACCACTGCACATGCCTAGTAGTAGGAGCACTGTGTATGTTCAAGTGGCTACCGTGTTTCGCACTCCTCAGTCGTAAGAGTGGAAACACTTGCTGTTATCATTTTTTTCTTCAGAAAAAATAGTGGACCCTCTCTACCGTGCGGATCCTCCTCGGCGGTCGTCGGGAACCTTGCTACTCACTTTCATCGGCATGTGGGACAGCCAGCATGGGGGTCCAGCAGCCATGCACTAAATTACTCCATAGTAGAGTGCCCAACTGCATGGTAGACTACCCCGATCGAAGCGCCGCAGTAATGCCCAATGAGCAGTCAAATCACAAAACCCCCTCCTTTCCAACAGTAAGTTGTACGGACGAAGCAACCATCATTTCACTCTTCTCTCTCAGCTTCCTCTCTATCCAACCCTCGCTTATCCCTCATCATGTTCCTCATTTCTTCAAGAAAACCCCAACCTGCTTCTGCCATTATTCTTCTCTCCCAAAGAAGGAAAGGTGAGTGCATCAATGGTGTTGATTCTGGCCAAGGCCCGATCTTGCAACCCCGAGACTGATCCTATAACTCCCTCTCTATTCTTATTTTGGGTTTTGTGATTATGGTTTCTTTTCTTTTATTTCTATTTGATAGTTTCTTGATGGACACTGGAGCACCGGCCGAAGTGATGTCTATGGCTCTGGCCAAAACCGTCGAGGCTCATGGTACGAAGAAGCGCAAGCACCCCGCCGAGACAACCGCAGACAAGCTCAAAGCCATCGCCCTGTCCAAGCCCCCCTCTCCGGGATCCCTCATTAAGCAAGTCCAGGTAATATCTCTTCTTGACGATCTTTTTCTCGATCTTGATCGTGTTTTTCATCTAACACGCAGTACTAGTACTAGTAGTACAACTTTCTGGGTGATCTTGCATGTGATTTTTGTGTGCCAAATGACAGTTCTAAATTCCTCTTTTGACCAAAATATGCGAGAGGTTGACACTTATTTCTTATAGATTATTTTCAACTACTTTATGAACATCAATTCTACCTTTGAAGAGGGTATATTTGCATTAGTAACTTGTGTTATGGATATTGCAAGTAATCCCTTTGCTCTCATGCCTTTGAAGACATGTTCTAGTGCCTTTGTTCACTCATTTTTGTGCGTATATGTAGCATATATGGAGTCAAATATCGAAAATCATCTTATATTTCCGAACGGAGGTAGTAATAAAATATTTGGTTTCTGTTTGAATTAGAACCAGGTCCACGGTGGAGATGAAGTTCTCAAAGTCATGCCGTGTGAACTGGAAGACCTGAGGATGAGTTCTACTTCTAAACTATCCAGCTGTTGTGTCCTTGTCGCCACGTGTCATGAACTAGTGTTTTCCTGTAGCATTGTTGTCAGGCATGTTCTCGAGGCTGTACTTGACCACAACAATTTCCTGGAAGGATGCATATGTAAAAATTGTCTTTCAAGTTCAACTATGAGCAAAGATATAACCTCCGCAAGACTACTAGTTTTATGAAGAATAGACCCGCTCATGGTGGGTAAAGCACCGACACAAGTAAAGAAATCTTGAATAACTCCTTTTCCAATAATATTACAACTACCAATCCGAAACTTTTTAGTGTGTAGAATAGTAGGATTTTTAAGAGGATCATCAATAGCATCAAAGTTTTCCATATTATTATCCTTATCAACGATAACCTCCCCAGTTTCAGACATGAAGGCCACAAAATGCACAAAGAACGAGCACGCAGAAGGCAAGAGAGAAGAGATGGAAGGAAAATGAGGGCGAACGGAAAGAGAGGGCGAATAAAACGGCAAGGGTGAAGTGGGGGAGAGGAAAACGAGAGGCAAATGGCAAATAATGTAATGCGAGGGATAAGAGTTGTGATGGGTACTTGGTATGTCTTGACTTGGCGTAGATCTCCCCGACAACGACGCCAGAAATCCTTCTTGCTACCTCTTGAGCATGCGTTGGTTTTCCCTTGAAGAGGAAAGGGTGACGCAGCAAAGCAGCGTAAGTATTTCCCCCAGTTTTTGAGAACCAAGGTATCAATCCAGTAGGAGACTACACGCAAGTCACCTCGCACCTGCACAAACAAATAAGAACCTTGCAACCAACGCGATAAAGGGGTTGTCAATCCCTTCACGGCCACTTGCAGAAGTGAGATCTGATAGAGATAATAAATATTTTTGTATTTTTATGATATAGATTGAAAGTAAAGATTGCAAAGTAAAATAGATTGCAAACTTATATGATGGAAAATAGACCCGGGGGCCATAGGTTTCACTAGTGGCTTCTCTCAAGATAGCATAAGTATTACGGTGGGTGAACAAATTACTGTCTAGCAATTGATAGAAAAGTGCATAGTTATGAGAATATCTAGGCATGATCATGTATATAGGCATCACGTCCACGACAAGTAGACCGAAACGATTTTGCATCTACTACTATTACTCCACACATCGACCGACTCCTGCCTGCATCTAGAGTATTAAGTTCATAAGAACAGAGCAACGCATTAAGCAAGATGACATGATGTAGAGGGATAAACTCAAGCAATATGATATAAACCCCATCTTTTTATCCTTGATGGCAACAATACAATACGTGCCTTGATGCCCCTGCTGTCACTGGGAAAGTACACCGCAAGATTGAACCCAACGCTAAGCACTTCTCCCATTGCAAGAAAGATCAATCTAGTAGGCCAAACCAAATTGATAATTCAAAGAGACTTGCAAAGATAACAAATCATACATAAAAGAATTCAGAGGAGATTCAAATATTGTTCATACATAATCTTGATCATAAACCCACAATTCATCGGATCTTGACAAGCACATCGCAAAAAGAGTTACATCGAATAGATCTCCAAGAAGTTCGAGGAGAACATTGTATTGAGATCCAAAGAGAGAGAAAAAGTCATCTAGCTAATAACTATGGACCCGAAGGTCTGTGGTAAACAACTCACACATCATCGGAGAGGCTATGGTGTTGATGTAGAAGCCCTCCGTGATTGATTCCCCCTTCGGTGGAGCTCTGGAAAAGGCCCCAAGATGGGATCTCTTGGGTACAGAAGGTTGCGGTGGTGGAAATAGGGTTTTGTGGTGCTCATGGATGTTTTCGGGGTATATATAGGAGGAAGAAGTAGGTCGGTGGAGCTATGAGGGGCCCACGAGGGTGGGGGCGCGCCCAGGGGCAGGCTCGCCTCCCTGCCTCGTGGCCTCCTCGTTGATTGCTTGACATCCACTCCATGTTCTTTGGATCACGTTTGTTCCAAAAATCACGCTCCCGAAGGTTTCATTCTGTTTGATATTCCTTTTCTGCAAAACACTGAAATAGGCAAAAAAACAGCAATTTGGACTGGGCCTTGGGTTAGTAGGTTAGTCCCAAAAATAATATAAAAGTGTATAATAAAGCCCATTAAACATCCAAAACAGATAATATAACATCATGGAACAATAAAAAATTATACATACCTTGGATACGTATCAAGCATCCCCAAGCTTAATTCCTGCTCGTCCTCGAGTAGGTAAATGATAAGAACAGAATTTTTGATGTGGAATGCTACCTAGCATATTCTTCAATGTAATTTTCTTTATTGTGGCATGAATGTTCAGATCCGAAAGATTCAAGATAAAAGTTTAATATTGACATAAAAATAATAATACTTCAAGCATACTAACTAAATAATCATGTCTTCTCAAAATAACATGGCCAAAGAAAGTTCATCCCTACAAAATCATATAGTTTGGTCATGCTCCATTTTCGTCACACAAGAATGCTCTCATCATGCACAACCCCGATGACAAGCCAAGCAATTGTTTCATTCTTTAGTAATATCAAACTTGTTTCAACTTTCATGCAATACATGAGCGTGAGCCATGGATATAGCACTATGGGTGGAATAGAATATAATGAAGGGGGTTATGTGGAGAAGACAAAAAAGGAGAAAGTCTCACATTGACGCGGCTAATCAATGGGCTAGGGAGATGCCCATCAATTGATGTCAATGCAAGGAGTAGGGATTGCCATGCAACGGATGCACTAGAGCTATAAATGTATGAAAGCTCAACATAAGAAACTAAGTGGGTCTGCATCCAACTTGCTTGCTGACGAAGACCTAGGGCACTTGAGGAGGCCCATTGTTGGAATAGACAAGCCAAGTTCTATAATGAAAATTCCCACTAGTATATGAAAGTGACAACATAGGAGACTCTCTATCAAGAAGATCATGGTGCTACTTTGAAGCACAAGTGTGGAAAAGGAGGATAGTAGCATTGCCCCTTTTTATTTCTTTTATTTCTTTTCTTGGGCCTTCCTTTTTTTGCCTTTCTCTTTTTTTATTTGGGACAATGCTCTATTTATGATGATCATCACACTTCTATTTATTTACAACTCAATGATTACAACTCGATACTAGAACAAGATATGACTCTATATGAATGCCTCCGGCGGTGTACCGGGATGGTCAATGAATCAAGAGTGACATGTATGAAATAATATGCATGGTGGCTTTGCCACAAATACGATGTCAACTACATGATCATGCAAGGCAATATGACAATGATGATGCGTGTCATAATAAACGGAACGGTGGAAAGTTGCAAGGCAATATATCTCGGAATGGCTATGGAAATTCCATAATAGGTAGGTATGGTGGCTGTTTTGAGGAATATATAAGGAGGTTTATGTGTGATAGAGCTTATCGTATCACGGGGTTTGGATGCACAGGCGAAGTTTGCACCAATTCTCAAGGTGAGAAAGGGCAATGCACGGTATCGAAGAGGCCAGCAATGATGGAAGGGTGAGAGTGCGTATAATCCATGGACTCAACATTAGTCATAAAGAACTCACATACTTATTGCAAAAATCTACAAGTCATCAAAAACCAAGCACTATGCACATGCACCTAGGGGGATAGATTGGTAGGAAAAGACCATCGCTCGTCCCCGACCACCACTCATAAGGATGACAATCAAAGAACACCTCATGTTTCAAATTTGTTACACAATGTTTACCATACGTGCATGCTACGGGACTTGCAAACTTCAACACAAGTATTTCTCAAATTCACAACTACTCAACTAGCACAACTTTAATATCACTATCTCCATATCTCAAAACAATCATCAAGTATCAAACTTCTCTTAGTATTCAATGCCAAGTTTTATTATATCCATCTTGGATGCCTATCATATTAGGGCTAATTTTATAGCCAAAGCAAATTACCATGCTGTTCTAAAGGAATCTCAAAATAATATAAGTGAAGCATGAGAGATCAATAATTTCTATAAAATAAAACCACCACCGTGATCTAAAAGATATAAGCGAAGCACTAGAGCAAAGTTATTTAGCTCAAAAGATATAAGTGAAGCACATAGAGTATTCTAATAAATTCCGATTAATGTGTGTCTCTCCCAAAAGGTGTGTACAGCAAGGATGATTGTGGTGGACTTGAAAGCAAAGACTCAAATCATACAAGACGCTCCAAGCAAAACACATATCATGTGGTGAATAAAAATATAGCATCAAGTAAAGTTACCGATGGACGAAGACAAAAGAGGGGATGCCTTCCGGGGCATCCCCAAGCTTAGGCTTTTGGTTGTCCTTGGATTTTACCTTGGGGTGCCTTGGGCATCCCCAAGTTTAGTCGCTTGCCACTCCTTGTTCCATAATCCATCAAATCTTTACCCAGAAACTTGAAAACTTCACAACACAAAACTCAACAGAAAATCTCATGAGCTCCGTTAGTATAAGAAAACAAACCACCATCATAAGGTACTATAATGAACTCATTATATATTTATATTGTTGTTAAACCTAATGTATTCCAACTTCTCTATGGTTCATACCCTCCAATACTAGCCAAAGATTCATCAAAATAAGCAAACAACACACGAAAAACAGAATCTATCAAAAACAGAACAGTCCGTACTAATCTGTATCAGATGTATACTTATGGAACCCCAAAAATTCTAAAATAAATTGCTGGACGTGAGGAATTTATCTATTAATCATCAAAAATAATCAACTAAATATCACTCTCCAGTAAAAAGTTGTAGCTAATCTCGTGAGCGCTAAAGTTTCTGTTTTTTACAGCAAGATCACAAAGACTTTCCCCAAGTCTTCCCAAAGGTTCTACTTGGCACAAACACTAATTAAACACAAAAAACACAACCATAACAGAGGCTAGATAAATTATTTATTACTAAACAGGAACAAAAAGCAAGAAATAAAAATAAAATTGGGTTGCCTCCCAACAAGCGCTATCGTTTAATGCCCCTAGCTAGGCATAAAAGCAAGAATAGATCTAGGTATTGCCATGATAATGATAAGGTAAATCACAAAAACTCATCTCATACTCCCTACGTTCAGCAACAAGCTTTCTTTGTGGCAAGCAAAAGTAATCAAAAGGGCTAAATTTAATGGGACAAAAGTCCCCAAAATCAAGCTCGGGAGGTATTGGTTCCTCCTTTGGCCCCTCATATTGCACAACCAATTCATCATTATAAGCATTCTGTTGACAAAAAGTCATGAGCCTATGTTCAAGGGGAAAACCTAACCCATTATTCTGGATAGCAAAATTATCATTAACTTCAGGGATCGTGTCAACAAGAACATCGGTAGGAACCTTTTTTGTAAGGTTTTCATTAAAAGCAACATGATCTAAAGATCGTAAACGGATTATGTCTTCTTGATAAAAAAGGATTGCTTCCATGGGAGGACGGCCGGCATCCACCCTATAATGCACAAAAATTTCATTGGCCTCTTTTATTATAAATCGAAACTCATGAGCTAAAAAGATGGTAGCTGCTCGCTCAACAGAAGAATAATCAATATTAGAAAATTCTAAGAAAATCCTTTATATGGAAGGATGCATATGTAAAAATTGTCTTTCAAGTTCAACTTTGAGCAAAGATATAGCATCCGCGAGACTACTAGTTTTATGAAGAATAGACCCGCTCATGGTGGGTAAAGCACGCACAAGTAAAGAAATCTTGAATAACTCCTTTTCCAATAATATTACCACTACCAATCCGAAACTTTTTAGTGTGTAGAATAGTAGGATTTTTAAGAGGATCATCAATAGCATCAAAGTTTTCCATATTATTATCCTTATCAACGATAACCTCCCCAGTTTCAGACATGAAGGCCACAAATTACACAAAGAACGAGCACGCAGAAGGCAAGAGAGAAGATATGGAAGGAAAAAGAGGGCGAACAAAAAGAGAGGGCAAATAAAACATCAAGGGTGAAGTGGTGGAGAGGAAAACGAGAGGCAAATGGCAAATAATGTAATGCGAGGGATAAGAGTTGTGATGGGTACTTGGTATGTCTTGACTTGGCGTAGATCTCCCCAGCAACGGCGCCAGAAATCCTTCTTGCTACCTCTTGAGCATGCGTTGGTTTTCCCTTGAAGAGGAAAGGGTGATGCAGCAAAGCAGCGTAAGTATTTCCCTCAGTTTTTGAGAACCAAGGTATCAATCCAGTAGGAGACTACACGCAAGTCACCTCGCACCTGCACAAACAAATAAGAACCTTGCAACCAACGCGATAAAGGGGTTGTCAATCCCTTCACGGCCACTTGCAAAGGTGAGGTCTGATAGAGATAATAAATATTTTTGGTATTTTTATGATATAGATTGAAAGTAAAGATTGCAAAGTAAAATAGATTGGAAACTTACATGATGAAAAATAGACCCGGGGGCCATAGGTTTCACTAGTGGCTTCTCTCAAGATAGCATAAGTATTACGGTGGGTGAACAAATTACTGTCGAGCAATTGATAGAAAAGTGCATAGTTATGAGAATATCTAGGCATGATCATGTATATAGGCATCACGTCCGCGGCAAGTAGACCGAAACGATTCTGCATCTACTACTATTACTCCACACATCGACCGACTCCTGCCTGCATCTAGAGTATTAAGTTCATAAGAACAGAGCAACGCATTAAGAAAGATGACATGATGTAGAGGGATAAACTCAAGCAATATGATATAAACCCCATCTTTTCATCCTCGATGGCAACAATACAATACGTGCCTTCATGCCCCTGCTATCACTGGGAAAGGACACCACAAGATTGAACCCAAAGCTAAGCACTTCTCTCATTGCAAGAAAGATCAGTCTAGTAGGCCAAACCAAACTGATAATTCGAAGAGACTTGCAAAGATAACAAATCATACATAAAAGAATTTAGAGGAGATTCAAATATTGTTCATAGATAATGTTGATCATAAACCCACAATTCATCGGATCTCAACAAACACACCGCAAAAAGAGTTACATCGAATAGATCTCCAAGAAGTTCGAGGAGAACATTGTATTGAGATCCAAAGAGAGAGAGAAGAAGCCATCTAGCTAATAACTATGGACCCGAAGGTCTGTGGTAAACTACTCACACATCATCGGAGAGGCTATGGTGTTGATGTAGAAGCCTTCCGTGATTGATTCCCCCTCCGGCGGAGCTCCTGAAAAGGCCCCAAGATGGGATATCTTTGGTACAGAAGGTTGCGGCGGTGGAAATAGGGTTTCATGGTGCTCATGTATGTTTTCAGGGTATATTGCTATATATAGGAGGAAGAAGTAGGTCGGTGGAGCTACGAGGGGCCCACGAGGGTGGGGGCGCGCCCAAGGGGGCAGGCGCGCCTCCCTGCCTCGTGGCCTCCTTGTTGATTGCTTGACGTCCACTCCAAGTCCTCTGGATCACGTTTGTTCCAAAATCACGCTCCCAAAGGTTTCATCCCGTTTGGATTCCGTTTGATATTCCTTTTCTACAAAACACTAAAATAGGCAAAAAAACAACAATTTGGACTGGGCCTTGGTTTAGTAGGTTAGTCCCAAAAATAATATAAAAGTGTATAATAAAGCCCATTAAACATCCAAAACAGATAATATAATAGCATGGAACAATCAAAAATTATAGATACGTTGGAGACGTATCAGTCCACCTTCTTGGTAAGCATTGGCCGCCCAAGTTCTTCGTTATTTTTTCTTTCCATGTTGTTTCACATGATTCACTGTGTTGATCTAACTATTTGTGTATGTCTTCTTGTTTGCAAACAGAGAATTCCTAGAGCAACGAGGGAGTCGTTCAACAATCCGGGCGACCGTGGCCAAGTTTCTCTTACCATGCGCAGCCTTGGTGTGAATGAACCTGCTCAATATACCGTAAGTACAAAGGATGGTCGCATCATGATTGATGCTAAAGGATGGTCAAGGTTCAAATCTGAATCATATCTTGCGGTAGGGGATGATGTCAAAATCAAACTTTCTCGGCAAGGAGAGCTGGTCCAAATCAACTTTGAAATTCTTCAGTGGCAATGCGCAACTGCCGAACTGATCTATCCTCCGAGAGATTTTGATGTAATACTCTGGCATGGTGAAACAAGTGTCCTGTGTGTATAAGTTATACGACAGTATCATTGATAGAATTGCAACTCTGATTGCTGGTTAGGAACTGTCGTTTGATTTCATTCCAACAGCTGTCGTGCTTTATTCAATTTTGTGTATTTGCCTTCTGACAGCATCTAAAACCAGCGATGTACCGAGCGCTTGCAATATGAAAAGTGCTGAGGTAGAACACATGGGCCCCCAAACATGCAGGCCCACCGGCCTGTGGCCCAAAGTCCAGAACCGTGAGCCTGTCTAAGTATTTCTCAGCTGAACCCCCATAATGCCCGTGCGTTGGACGTAACATCAAGATGCATTTGTATGAGTATTTTATCTTGTGATAGAAAAGGATGAATCAGGGAAGGACTTATTTGCAAAGGTGGAGAGGTGTGTGGGTACCTTTTTGCAAAATTGCCATAGTTTCCTTCCTATCCGTCAGATATAAATCGGACGGCCTATATTACAGGATGGCAGGCACACCATCATCACCAACTCGTCTATACCGTGTTAAAAAAACTTTGTTTTTTATAATTATATATGTTATATATATTCCCCTTGATTTTTCTTATGTATAAAGTTGTGATATAAAAGATCTTTATGTTTCTTTACAGAGGGAGTATCTCTCTGTCAAAAATATATTTATGTGTAACTAGTTACTCCTGTCATTCTACTTCCTTTCTCTGATATGTGGGGCATCCGGCAACGGGGTCCACGTGCCATATGCACCAAATTAGAGTGCACAACTACACGGTAGACACACCCCGGTCGTAGCGCCGCATTAATGCCCAATGAGCCGTCAAATCACAAAAAAAACCACCTTTCCAGCTTTAGCAGTAAGCTGGACGGACGAAGCGGCAATATTTCACTCGGCCTGAATCCCCTTCTCCCTCGTCTGCTTGTTCAAAGAAACCCCCCGCTCGGCGATTGAATAGGGTTTTCTCATGGAGAACCTGGTACGAATTCTTCATCCATCCCTGATAAATCCAAGTCCCTTGGTCGCGGGTACTCCTAGGATGGCAGCCGCCACCGTTGATGCATTTTTCTTCCTACTGAATCTAGTATGTTTCATTTGCAGTGCCCAAAGTTTGAGGACCCTACAGGTTTCGGTGCCCTCGGTGAGACGTCACACTTGTTCCTTCTCATCCTAACACATGATTTTAAAATGCGCATAGTATGTTCCTAGAATCCTCATTTCTATCCGGGAGGGTGGGTTTTTTTGAACATGTTGTCGACTAATTTGGAACTTTGGATTGCTATATTTGGATAAAAGGTACTACTACCATGGTCAACACTAACGTGAAGGAGGAAATTATTTCTAGATTTGGCTATAGGGAATACATTGCGTTCTCATATTATTTTTCCTGCAGTGCATTCCTTCTCTGCCAGAACACATGTACTCAAGATGCTCGGCCTTGCCATAACTGAATACACCAGTTTAATGGTCACAGTGAAGACAAGCCATGGATATAAGTTTCGAGTTGGGTTCATGAACCAAGAAGATCGCTGCTTTTTTATGGCCGAACTTGGATAAACTTTCTCAAGTATTACGGACTGAAAGTTGGCGCACAAATGTTGATGGAAATAGCAGAACCTGGTCTCATCTTCACTGCGATCTTCCACCCCGACATCGTTCCAATTGTTCATCCATGTTAGTTTTGTATCTGGTTCTTGCTTCTTGCCTCAATTACTTCTTAATCCACCTATTCTGTCTAACTAATCACAATTTAACTTTAGAAGTAGCAACGAATCTCTCACGAAGATGCTACCTCTAACTAATATTTTCTTATAATTGGTGGCACGTGTAGGTTTTTTCAGAGTTAAGTAGGCTACTCATTTGTTATTCTATAAGAACTCACCTATTACTCATGGAACCGAAGTTGACTTGGACGACATCCACAAGTTCCTACACTTTATTGATCGTCTTGAGGTCCTTGTGGGGCGTTTCAATGGTGGAAGGCCACGTGGGATATGTGTGCCACTACTGCACTCGTTGAACAGGTCCAACTGTGTTGAGAAACTTATGGTACGAGTTTTTTTATGTTATATATGTTGTTCATAAACTCTTGCTTATGCATAGTTTTACAGCTGTGATCTTCTTGAAACAGGAACTGCTGAGTTTTACTATTCCTATATAGATGCCTGACCATGGTCGGGTCAGACTTGCGCTTGGTCACAACATGATGTTTATGTCGACCTACTCCATTCCCCTTGGAGGTGAAAAGATACTTATTCATGGGTTGTCTCAAATAATGAAGGCCCGTCCATCTTGGAGAATAGGACAGAAGATTATGTTCCTGCTTTTCCATGGCTCTAAAGCGAATATCATGTTTATTGACCACGTTGCGAGATGAAGCCGCTTTCAGAAGGTTGTGGATGCGCGGGGTAGCGCCTGGGCCTTGTCCTGGGGCTTGGCGGCCTCACCCTTTGGTTAATTGTAGGCAAAGTAGCACTGTTCGAGGCGTGCTTTGTATGGTTGAACCTGTATAAGTACTCATACTGCTTTCAGCTATGGTTGTTAAGTGCCCCTGCTGGTTTCAGTTAAGGTTGTTAAGTACCCCTGCTGCTTTTACAGTCTGTCGTGTTTCTTTAAACCTGTTTTCCTCCAGCCGCCAAAACCAAACCAACGTCAGCGGGGCCGCCTGCTTCTGCCTCCCACGGCTGGCTGCGCCTCAGCGCACGCATCGCCGCCCCACCGTCTCCTAAATCGTTAATGCCAACCTCCGAGGCCTCGCCTCGTCCTTTGGGAGCTTTGCTGCGCTCGCTGCGGTGCCGCCCTCTCGCGTTGTCAACATGGTCAACAAACAAGAGGAATCGGCATAGGAATGTATGTGGAGAGGATGACAATAGGGGCCCACAATGTCCATGGCCGGACGCAAGGAAGTTCCTCATTTTTGGTTATATATATACTCCATTGTCAGCGTATGGAAAAAGAAAATGCTTCCTGCTAGTGGTTTCTTGACATCTGGGACCCACGACATTGTCAGCGTACATAGTCAATAGACAAGAGAACAGCACAAGATTGGTTGACACCTGGGACGTAGCTGCTCGAGCAGTATTTTTTTGTTATTATTGAGACAGAGCAGGGTTTCAACTGGGTTGTGGCCCGTCTAGCCCAGGCTTATATTTTATGTTCACCACATGACTAGCCCAGCTTTTTGTGAAAATGAGCCCAGTTTATTTTTTCTGAAGAATACCCAATCCAGGCCTACTTATTTTTCTACGCCCTGATGGGCTGCAACTCTTTCAAGACGCCTGCAAATCTTGAAAGTAATATGAAATGGGCTGTAAATACAAAAACAGATGACAAATTGGTAATAACTTTATAATTTCTAAAAAAAATCACATTTTCAGATTCCAATTTCACTGGGCTTTAACCTAATTTAAATATATCTTCAAAGTACTTTAAATCTGGCTTGACATTTCGGTATTAAAAATAGTTTGGAACCCATAGAAATATGCGAAATTTCATTTACATTTTTAACCCTGGCCCTGGCCAACAAAAACAATGGACTGCAATGAGCTATAAATAAATTATTAAGAAAATAGGGAATGGTCTGACTTGTGGCCTATTAAGTTGAGGTGTATGCAAGATTTTTTTACTTATTATATACGACAACAAACGATTCTAGCAGATGTAACCGTTGGATGTCAATCCAACGGCCGTCGTGTTTCTTCAATATCTGGTCTTTTTGCTCTAGCCGCCAAATCCAGCGCAGGCGGGACCACCTGCTCCCGCCTCCCGTGGCCGGGTGTGCTGCCGTGCAGGCCTCACCGCCCCCTACTACTCCTACCGCTGGCCAGGTCATCCCTCTACTCACCCACATCCCTCCACTGTTGTGGCTTCACCGCCTCCGGGTAATTCCCTTCCTGGGTCTCGCCATCGTCCATCGCACTAGTGTTCTCGGCACGGCGTGGTCGACGTTGTCAATAAACGACAACATCGGAAGAGGGACGTACATGGAGAGGCTGACAGTTGGGACCCACATGGTCCATGGCCGCATGCAAGCAAGTACCTCCTTATTGCACCAAAAATAATGAATATTTCCGCTGACAGCTGATGTCTACTACGCAACCTTCTTCTTGTAGACGTTGTTGGGCCTCCAAGTGCAAAGGTTTGTAGGATAGTAGCAAATTTCCCTCAAGTGGATGACCTAAGGTTTATCAATCTGTGGGAGGCGTAGGATGAAGATGGTCTCTCTCAAGCAACCCTGCAACCAAATAACAAAGAGTCTCTTGTGTCCCCAACACACCCAATACAATGGTAAATTGTATATGTGCACTAGTTCGGCGAAGAGATGGTGCTACAAGTGCAATATGGATGGTAGATATAGGTTTTTGTAATCTGAAAATATAAAAACAGCAAGGTAACTAATGATAAAAGTGAGCACAAACGGTATTGCAATGCTTCGAAACAAGGCCTAGGGTTCATACTTTTACTAGTGCAAGTTCTCTCAACAATAATAACATAATTGGATCATATAACTATCCCTCAACGTGCAACGAAGAGTCACTCCAAAGTCACTAATAGCATAGAACAAACAAAGAGATCATTGTAGGGTACGTAACCACCTCAAAGTTACTCTTTCTGATCGATCTATTCAAGAGTCCGTACTAGAATAACACCTTAAGACACAAATCAACCAAAACCCTAATGTCACCTAGATACTCCAATGTCACCTCAAATATCCGTGGGTATGATTATACGATATGCATCACACAATCTCAGATTCATCTATTCAACCAACACAAAGAACTTCAATGAGTGCCCCAAAGTTTCTACCGGAGAGTCAAGACAAAAACGTGTGCCAACCCCTATGCATAAGTTCACAAGGTAACTGAACCCGCAAGTTGATCACCAAAACATACATCAAGTAGATCACGTGAATATCCCATTGTCGCCACAGATAAGCACATGCAAGACATACATCAAGTGTTCTCAAATCCTTAAAGACTCAATCCGATTGTAACAACCCTATTCAGTGCATGCATTAGAGTGTTTGCATCATGTTTAAATTCCAGTTAAACTTGAAATGGGGATGTTCAAACCCTAGCACCAAATGGAACTCAACTAGGTTCAATCCAAAATCTTTTTCAAAGAACCCAAAATGCCCTTTGAAAATGTTCATGATTTCTGATAAAGGTGAAAACCTCTACCAAAAATGATGAATATATTTCCAGGACATTCTGGATCTTTGAATGAACTCATATCCTATTTGAATTGGAGCATTTAAATCCTATAAATATTTTTAAATGCTCTAATAATTCTAAAACTAGTTTTGGGTTGTTGGAAATAATCCAAACACTGCCCACCATTATTTTCAGAATTTTACAAAATGGATTAGTATTTTTACTAATTCAAAACAGAATAAAAGAAATAGAAAACAGGAAATAAAAGAGAGAGAGAGAGAGAGTTATCTAGCCTCACCTGGCGCGGACCACCTGGCCGGCCCAGCTGGCAGCCCAGCCAACTGGCCCAGCCCACCACCGCAACCCCCTCTGTCGCCTTCCTCCTCCTCTGCTCTCTCACTCTCCCTCGAGCTCCACCGCAACCAGCCAACTGGCCCGGCCCAGCTTGCCGCTGCTGCTGGAGACGGCCCCGAGCACCACGACACCCCCCCCATGACCGCCCCTCTCTCTCTGGAACCCCTCCTCCTCCTCTGCTCTCTCACTCTCCCTCGAGCTCTCTCCCCTCCGTCTCTCCCTCTCCCTTGCTCCTCGCACGCACTGAAAGCAGCCGCCGCTCGCCGTTGCCGCACCCACCGCCGATGCCTTGCCTCCCCGATCAGTCCAGCACCTCCGCCACCCCGCACCATGCCTCTCCATTGAAGAAAGCTAATGCGGAGGCCCTGTGGAGCCGCCATCGTTGCCATCTTCCTTTCCTCTGTCCGGTGATCGCCGCCGTTGATTCGCCGCACGCAGGACGTCCCCGAGCTGACTGAGACCGCCTACGAGACCGTTGTGAGCTCTACTACCTTTCCCATCTTCCCCCGTAGTCTTTCCCCCTGTCGTAGCCGTGCTAGCCACCGTACCGAGCACCGCCGTCCGCCATGGACGCCGGGCATGGCGCTGCCGTGCCGCTCCGCTCAAGCCGACGAGCCTAGCGAGCTCCTAGATGTACCAGGAGGCCGCAGATCCCCTTAGCTGGCATCGCTGTACCCTGCAGCCCCGCGCCCGCATCAACCCGAGCTCCGGCCATCGCCTTGCTCGCCGCCGTTGCCAAGCACGGCCTCCCCAGCGCGAACTGATGCCACCACCCGATGCACGCCACTGCCCGCGTTCGAACGCAACCGACCGCGGCCAAAATGATGCCTTGCGGCCCATTTCCGAGCCCCTCCGCCGCGTCTGTCATCGCCGGCGTCGAGCCGCCGGCGAGTTGACCTCGTTTGACCTGGGGTTTGACTCCCCTGGGTCAACAAAAGGTGGGCCCAAGCCCCTGCTTAATTAGTGTAGGTTTAATTAGTGCTAAATTAACATAGTTCATTAGATGAGCCCCTGACATGTGGGCCCAAGCCCTAATTAACCTAGGTTAGTGCTAACCTAACACTAACTAACTCTGTTAGTTGGTTGTTACACCGACATGTGGGTCCCAGCGTCAGGTTTGACCCGGGCTCGCGCCTTTGACCTGCTGACGTCACCCTGATGTCATGCTGATGCAGTATTATATTTTCTGGATTTATTTTTAATCAGGAAATTCCAGAAAATGTCCTAAACTTCAAAAATTCATATAAATTCAACCGTAGCTCAGATTGAAATAATTTATATATGAAAAATGATCAGAAAAATGCAATCTATCCATCTGTACCATTTTCATACATGAAAAACTGAGTTATACCTGCTGTATAACTGAAAACATGTTAATGGCATGTAAATAACCACATGTGGAGTTTGAATTTGAACCCGTGGTTCAAACCAACTTCATTTAATTTGGTTGCTAGTTGCATTAGCTCAACCCACAGCATATTGCCATGACATTATCATGCAATCATAATTGTTGCATTGCATTGATTGTGTTCCTCTTTGTTTGCCGGTAATTGTCCCCTATAGATAAACGTGGTTCCGACAATGAGTTCGATGACACCGATGAAGAACTATACTATCTTCAGAAGTGCCAGGCAAGCAAAACCCCCTTGTTCATTCCGATACAATCCCACTCTCTTGCTCCTGCTCTCTTTTACTGCATTACGACAACAACGATTCAACTGTTACATGTTGCGGTAGTTGAACCCCTTTTCCCCTGCATGACATGTCATTGCCACAGTAAATAGATGAAACCCACTAGCATGAGTAGGAGTTGTTTGAGCCCTGATGTGCCTACTCATTCATGCTTGTTTGTCATGCCTGCTACTGCTTAGAGTTGAGTCAGGTCTGATTCATCGGGAATGAATTAGAATGTGGTGAACATGTCCTACTATTGAGAGCTAAGTGTGTGAACACGATTTGGTAAAGGTAGCGGTGAGAGGCCATGTTGGAGTACATGGTGGGTTGTCTCATTGCAGCCGTCCTCAGGAACTGAGTTCTGTGTTTGTGATCCATGAACAGTTACTACCACACATTGGGCTCCGGGCGCTCCAAGCTCTCTCGACTTATTAATCAACATGATCTCTGTCCAGGAGTTGCAACTAGTTTCTAGTGTTTGTAGGTAGAGTTAGTAGTCTACCAAGTGGTACCCGGTACAGGTGGGCTTGGGACAGACTAGGCACAGTGGCACGGTGTACCAAGTGGCACCCGGTTGGTTGGCTTGGGAACCCTGCTCACATCGTTTGGGGTCTTGAGCGACACCCTGGCCGGATCTCCTTGTGGATGGAACCCGAATAGGCGGTAAACCTAGACTAGAGACTTGTGTGGTTAGTCAGGTCGTGGCCGACTCCCTCGCCCGGCTTCCGCTTGAACGTTGCCGAGGTACATGAAGTGTACAGGGCGATAAGTGGCGAGAGCGTGTGTGAAGAAGTACACCCCTGCAGGGTTATCATTATCTATTCGAATAGCCGGATTCCTCGGATATGGAAACTTGGACCCCTTGCATAGTTCATAGACTAGTGAAAGTGGATACTCTAAAATACGCAAGATAAGCGTGAGTGCTATGGATGGCCTTCTCGTAGGGAGACGGGAGCAGATCCATAGTGGTGTATTGATATGGTGAATATGTGGACTCGTGTGCGCCACCTCAAAAGAGTTACTTGCAGTCGTAGTTCAGGATAGCCACGAGTCAAAGCTGGCTTGCCGCAGTTAAACTCCACCACCCCCCTTTATTGATACTGATGCATATGTAGCTAGTTCTGATGTAAGTCTTGCTGGGTACATTTGTACTCACATTTTCCTATTTTATGTTTTTGCAGAGAGACGTCAGTCTCGCTAGTAGTTCCGCGTGGAATTCGACGTTTAGCTTGTTACCTCAGCTATGATCTTGTGCCCTCGGCAGGATCTGGTAGATAGTCAGGCTTCTCAGCCTTTTCATTTGTAGATGTCTGTACTCATACATGTTAAGCTTCCGCATGTGCTTTGACTTGTATGCTCTGAATGTTGGGTCATGAGACCCATGTTTGTAATATCTCGCTCCTCGGAGCCTAATGAATAAATACTTGAGTCGTAGAGTCTTGTTGTGATGCCATGTTGTATTTACACATATCGAGCATATTGTGTGTATGATTGAAATGCTTGGTATGTGTGGGATCCGACAATCTAGTTGTTTATCCTCGGCAGCCTCTCTTATGGGGAAATGTAGTCTAGTGCTTCCTTGAGCCATAGTAGTCCGCTACAGCCCGGTTCACCGGAGTCCTGCTAGCCCAGCACTACTGCTCAGGACACTTGACTGGCCGGCATGTGTGTCACTTCGTTCCTATGTCTGTCCCTTCGGGGAAATGTCACGCGGTGACATCCGGAGTCCTGCCTAGCCTGCTACAGCCTGGGTTACCGGAGTCCTATTAGCCCAGTGCTACAGGCCGGATTCACACGCTGTTGACCGACATGCTCGAAGTTGATTCATGTATGCCTGTCCCCATGGGTTAGTGCCGCTTTGGGTTCACGACTAGCCATGTCGGCCCGGGTTCTTTGTCATATGGATGCTAGCAACACTATCATATATGTGAGCCAAAAGGCGCAAACGGTCCCAGGCCAGGTAAGGTGGCACCCGTGGGAATACCGTGCGTGAGGCCGCAAAGTGATATGATGTATTACATGCTAGATCAGTGTGACTTAGGATCGGGGTCCCGATAGCTTTGGTATCAGTGCCTGACTGCCTGTAGGATTACCAAGCCATACTGGTCGAAGTTGAGTCTAGAAATGCTTTAGTTATATAAGGGAATTGATTGTGGAAGGGAACGTAAGGCTCTTTTTACTCCTTTACCTCATGCCTTTTGATCTGAGTCATCCTCTTCTCTTCTACGGGGATTAAGAACTAGGCCTTCTCATCTATGTATCAGGATGATGAGTTACTATGGTAGAGACTTATAGGATTGTTGATTTTAAGCCCAGTTCAGTTTCTACTACTTCCGTGTGTTCATAGTTGGTCTCGGAACCTTGATATTGTGATGTTGAGTGGTTATGCCACCATTTTGCAGTATGTCTCAAATCTTTTTCTGAGCATTTATAGCCATTATGCTGTCCGAGTCATCCCAGGTTTCTAAACTATCTGATGCATTTGCAATCATTTCTTTCCGTTTCCGATGTCCTTTTTGGCCAGTTCAATCACACTCATTGCTGAGTTGAGGTATTCTATTGCCTCGACATATATGTTGGAGTTATTATTATGACCCTAGGCATCTTAGAGAAGCACCCATAATCTAGCCATGCTTTATATTCCCAGTGTGATGATTCTGGCCACCATTCTCGAAAGCATCCCGTGATGCCATTAGTAGTAGGTATTCTACTCCAGGGTTTTCGAACCCGTGATTCACCCTACTTCATATTGTTAGTATTTGCTAGTTCCCTTAAGATATTAGTAACCTTTGTGATCGTCCTCGAGGTCCGTGGTATTTCCTTCTTCCAAATACTATGAACCGCTTATGGCAGAAGTTCTTTGAACCAAAAGATCACAACCAGAGTGCTCTTGATGAGTTCTCCATTCTGCATTGTGAATCTGCCAGACCTACCTTTCTGCATGGGTTGTCCGGAATAAATGTTGAGCTTTGCTCGACACACTAATCTATGCATCCACAACTTAGAAAATTATATGTTTCCTGAGTTGTTCCGTTCAGTTGTATTCCGACCATCCTCTATCAGTTGATAGCCAAGACTATGTGTGCATTCGTGTTATCGATGCTTATTATTCTTGTGCTCCGTCGGGCCGTTCTATTTCAGAATGACTAGGAGAAACAAACTCCAGTACCTTATCCATTTCTAGGATTGGGTCAAAGCAGTTGTATTCCGCAGATCAAAATGCTAATCCAGCTTTTGTTCTGTTCTACCTTGGAGTATTACCATCTTTATGTCAAGAATGTCATGGGAATTGCACACCATCTTATGAATTCTTGATAAAGTGATACTTCTCACCATCATTATTCCTTCCTCGGTTCCGTGTTGTTGTAACCGGAATGCTGGCAAGTGAGTCATGATGTGTGAAATAAATACTCCTAGCAACTCCGTTGCTTCGTAGTTAATGGACAATATTCTCGTTCTTAGCGTGTTGGTTATTGAATCATCATTCTAAGATAGATTGTGCTACCTAGCCCTTATTTCCGGTGCACTCTTCGATCAATGAGTTAGGATTATCCAATCCCTTGCTTATTTGATCACATCGTCTTGCTTTGAAAAGCAAGATTGTTCTCGAGCTTAGTAACATATCGGTGGTTCGTGATGTTTCGAATATCTTCTCGGAAGTATTACCAGGTTGTCACCTGACCCCTATGTTGAGTTCGTGATCAAGTTGGTTTTCTTACAAATCACCCCTTCTCCAAGAATATGTGTTGGATATCCTGAGCTAGTTGGTTAAGCTAAACAACAACTTGGAGAGTTGGAAGATAAAAGGCTTTGCCGAATTTGGTTCTTTCTAAAGGGATATCTTTGTATGTTTGTGTGTGTTGAAGATAGATGATATCTTCATCGATTGATCCTTGTGATCAATTGTTGGACTTATTGTTGTATCAAAACCTTGATTTGAGTATGGGATATCATCAAATCAAATCAGAACCAACGATGTTCATAATGTTGTCATACTCGTGGTTGATCCCTCGAGCATACGCCATTATATCCTTTGGGCCTAACCAATACTATCATCTTGTTCACATAATGGTGGAGGTCCAGTGATATGGAAATTCCGATGAGTTGCTGTTGAGCCCATCAGTGGCATTTTGTCTCCCCCATGATTCGTGTTAAACATCTAGCTAGTATTGGAAACTTTGTAAGCATTGCCTTCATGTTCCGCTCATGAGGTATATGTTTGAATGAAAGAAGTGATTTTCTTTGATTCACGTGTATCTGATGTAAGTTGTCGCCGTGAATTCGGGAAAGATTGTTTTTGTTTCCTCTAGTACCATCCCAAGTCAGTTATGCATGTGCGAATGTATTCTATGGTTTGGTAGATTAATTACCTCCACTCCATATGTATTCCCTAGCACACCAAGCCACTGATTCACTTGTTCAAGGAAAAGAAGTCTATGCTTGGGATCTAATCCATGGACTTGCGTAAAGACTTCGAAATCCCTGATGATGGTTCCCGACCAGAACTCGATGGTGTCTTATTATAAGACTACTATGTGGTCATTCTTGTCCTAGGCAACATGCTCACATGTGTGTAGCAGAACCAGTTCATTGTTGGAGCTTACTAACATAGTTCATTTCCCAGGAATCCCGCAACGTCATCTCGTCGATTTGTGTTGCAAACTTCCTTTCAGACATGCTGTCTGAAATATCCTGTCTCCAACCAGATCTGAATCTTAGGCAGATATGATGGTTGGAACATTTCCAACATTTGCATGTTGTTTCCAGCTTGCACCGCCGTTGTGCCATCCTACCATGGGTCCCCTCCATTTCCGGTGATAAGCAAAAGTCATCCATTGCGTTGTCTTCAACAAGGTAGACCACATCATCCATCCTAGTCCGATTACGCCATTTCTTCGAACTCCTTCAAACGATTGCTCGAGTTTTTCCCTAGGTTGGTATAGAGAATTTTACTGATCTATGGATCAAAAGTAATTCTTTTTTCCACTTAAAGGATAATCCTATGAGTCATCCTTCTCTAGGGTGTCTCGTTATGGTATCATGGCAACCCAACTCCTCGCTACGTTGACACCGTTCACCACCCTCCTAGGTGTGGAAATTCCGCTAGTTATTTAAACCTTGTCATATGCTCATTTCCATCATTCTTGGTGTGTGTATCGTGTCTCATCTCGACAGATGTCGCTATGTCTCATTCTGTGAGTTGATCATCAGTTGCTCGATCTTTGAGGAAATCAGTTCCGTAGAATCTCTTTTTGTCATTGTCATGTTGGATGAAGTTCTCAGAGCATGACATCGAGACAAAGATCGTGATCGAATCTACGTCCTTATGAAGTGCAACCTGGATCGTGAAGATTGTGTTAGCTTGCGTTCCCCCTTCATCTTACCCTATGCTTGAATCTCGGGGCAAGATTCTTGTTTAGTGGGGGTGAGTTGTAACAACCCTATTCAGTGCATGCATTAGAGTGTTTGCATCATGTTTAAATTCCAGTTAAACTTGAAATGGGGATGTTCAAACCCTAGCACCAAATGGAACTCAACTAGGTTCAATCCAAAATCTTTTTCAAAGAACCCAAAATGCCCTTTGAAAATGTTCATGATTTCTGATAAAGGTGCAAACCTCTGCCAAAAATGATGAATATATTTCCAGGACATTCTGGATCTTTGAATGAACTCATATCCTATTTGAATTGGAGCATTTAAATCATATAAATATTTTTAAATGCTCTAATAATTCTGAAACTAGTTTTGGGTTGTTGGAAATAATCCAAACACTGCCCACCATTATTTTCAGGATTTTACAAAATGGATTAGTATTTTTACTAATTCAAAACAGAATAAAAGAAATAGAAAACAGGAAATAAAAGAGAGAGAGTTATCTGGCCTCACCTGGCGCGGACCACCTGGCCGGCCCAGCTGGCAGCCCAGCCAACTGGCCCAGCCCACCACCGCAACCCCCTCTGTCGCCTTCCTCCTCGCGCCAGCTCCTGCTTGTCGCTGCTGCTGGAGACGGCCCCGAGTGCCACGACACCCCCCCCCCCCCCCCCCCCCGTGACCGCCCCTCTCTTTCTGGAACCCCTCCTCCTCCTTTGCTCTCTCACTCTCCCTCGAGCTCTCTCCCCTCCGTCTCTCCCTCTCCCTTGCTCCTCGCACGCACCGAAAGCCGCTGCCGCTCGCCGTTGCCGCACCCACCGCCGATGCCTTGCCTCCCCGATCAGTCCAGCACCTCTGCCACCCTGCACCACGCCTCTCCATTGAAGAAAGCTAACGCGGAGGACCTGTGGAGCTGCCATCGTCGCCATATTCCTCGCCTCTATCCGGTGATCGCCGCCGTCGATTCGCCGCACGCAGGACGTCCCCGAGCTGACTGAGACCGCCTACGAGACCGTTGTGAGCTCTACTACCTTTCCCATCTTCCCCCGTAGTATTTCCCCCTACCGTAGCCGTGCTAGCCACCGTACCGAGCACCGCCGTCCGCCATGGACGCCGGGCATGGCGCTGCTGTGCCGCTTTGCTCAAACCGACGAGCCTAGCGAGCTCCTAGATGTACCAGGAGGCCGCAGATCCCCTTCGCTGGCCTCGCCGTACCCTGCAGCCCCGCGCCCGCATCAACGCGAGCTCCGGCCGCCGCCTTGCTTGCCGCCGTTGCCAAGTCCGGCCTCCCCAGCACGAACTGATGCCACCACCTGATGCGCGCCACTGCCCACGTTCGAACGCAACCGACCGCGGCCAAAATGATGCCTTGCGACCCATTTCCGAGCCCCTCCGCCGCGTCTGTCGTCGCCAGCGTCGAGCCGCCAGCGAGTTGACCTCGTTTGACCAGGGGTTTGACTCCCCTGGGTCAACAAAAGGTGGGCCCAAGCCCCTGCTTAATTAGTGTAGGTTTAATTAGTGCTAAATTAACATAGTTCATTAGATGAGCCGCTGACATGTGGGCCCAAGCCCTAATTAACCTAGGTTAGTGCTAACCTAACACTAACTAACTCTGTTAGTTAGTTGTTACACCGACATGTGGGTCCCAGCCGTCAGGTTTGACCCGGGCTGGCGCCTTTGACCTGCTGACGTCACCCCGACGTCATGCTGACGCAGTATTATATTTTCTGGATTTATTTTTAATCAAGAAATTCCAAAAAATGTCCTAAACTTCAAAAATTCATATAAATTCAACCGTAGCTCAGATTGAAATAATTTATATATGAAAAATGATCAGAAAAATGCAATCTATCCATCTGTACCATTTTCATGCATGACAAACTGAGTTATAAATGCTGTATAACTGAAAACATGTTAATGGCATGTAAATAACCACATGTGGAGTTTGAATTTGAACCCTTGGTTCAAACCAACTTCATTTAATTTGGTTGCTAGTTGCCATGACATTATCATGCATCATAATTGTTGCATTGCATTGATTATGTTCCTCTTTGTTTGCCGGTAATTGTCCCCTCTCGATAGACGTGGTTCCGATGATGAGTTCGATGACACCGATGAAGAACTATACTATCTTCAGAAGTGCCAGGCAAGAAAAACCCCCTTGTTCATTCCAATACAATCCCACTCTCTCGCTCCTGCTCTCTTTTACTGCATTAGGATAACAACGATTCAACTGTTACATGCTGCGGTAGCTGAACCCCTTTTCCCCTGCATGACCTGTCATTGCCACAGTAAATAGATGAAACCCACTAGCATGAGTAGGAGTTGTTTGAGCCCTGATGTGCCTACTTATTCATGCTTGTTTGTCATGCCTGCTACTGCTTAGAGTTGAGTCAGGTCTGATTCATCGGGAATGAATTGGAATGTGGTGAACATGTCCTACTGTTGAGAGCTAAGTGTGTGAACATGATTTGGTAAAGGTAGCGGTGAGAGGCCATGTAGGAGTACATGGTGGGTTGTCTCATTGCAGCCGTCCTCAGGAACTGAGTTCTGTGTTTGTGATCCATGAACAGTTACTACCACACATTGGGCTCCGGGCGCTCCAAGCTCTCTCGACTTATTAATCAACATGATCTCTGTCCAGGAGTTGCAACTAGTTTTTGGTGTTTGTAGGTAGTGTTAGTAGTCTACCAAGTGGTACCCGGTACAGGTGGGCTTGGGACAGACTAGGCACAGTGGCACGGTGTACCAAGTGGCACCCGGTTGGTGGGCTTGGGAACCCTGCTCACATCATTTGGGGCCGTGAGCGACACCCTGGCCGGATCTCCTTGCGGAGCGAATAGGCGATAAACCTGGACTAGAGACTTGTGTGGTTAGTCAGGTCGTGGCCGACTCCCTCGCCCGGCTTCCGCTTGAAGGTTGCCGAGGTACATGACGTGTATAGGGCGATAAGTGGCGAGAGCGTGTGTGAACAAGTACACCCCTGCAGGGTTATCATTATCTATTCGAATAGCCGGATTCCTCGGATATGGAAACTTGGACTCCTTGCATAGTTCATAGACAAGTGAAAGTGGATACTCTAAAATATGCAAGATAAGCGTGAGTGCTATGGATGGCCTTCTTGTAGGGAGACGGGAGCAGATCCATAGTGGTGTATTGATATGGTGAATATGTGGACTTGTGTGCGCCACCTCAAAAGAGTTACTTGCAGTCGTAGTTCAGGATAGCCACGAGTCAAAGCTGGCTTGCTGCAGTTAAACTCCACCACCCCCCTTTATTGATACTGATGCATATGTAGCTAGTTCTGATGTAAGTCTTGCTGGGTACATTGCTACTCACGTTTGCCTATTTTATGTTTTTGCAGAGAGACGTCGGTCTCGCTAGTAGTTCCGCGTGGAATTCGACGTTTAGCTTGTTACCTCAGCTACGATCTTCTGCCCTCGGTAGGATCTGGTAGGTAGTCAGGCTTCTCAGCCTTTTCATTTGTAGATGTTTGTACTCATACATGTTAAGCTTCCGCATGTGCTTTGACTTGTATGCTCTGAATGTTGGGTCATGAGACCCATGTTTGTAATATCTCGCTCCTTGGAGCCTAATGAATAAATACTTGAGTCGTAGAGTCTTGTTGTGATGCCATGTTGTATTTACACATATCGAGCATATTGTGTGTATGATTGAAATGCTTGGTATGTGTGGGATCCAACAATCTAGTTGTTTATCCTCGGCAGCCTCTCTTATGGGGAAATGTAGTCTAGTGCTTCCTTGAGCCATAGTAGTCCGCTACAGCCCGGTTCACCGGAGTCCTACTAGCCCAGCACTACTGCTCAGGACACTTGACTGGCCGGCATGTGTGTCACTTCGTTCCTGTGTCTGTCCCTTCGGGGAAATGTCACGCGGTGACATCCGGAGTACTGCCTAGCCTGCTACAGCCCGGGTTACCGGAGTCCTGTTAGCCCAGTACTACAGCCCGGATTCACACGTTGTTGACCGACATGCTCGAAGTTGATTCATGTATGCCTATCCCCATGGGTTAGTGCCGCTTTGGGTTCACGACTAGCCATTTCGGCCCGGGTTCTTTGTCATATGGATGCTAGCAACACTATCATATACGTGAGCCAAAAGGGGCAAACGGTCCCGGGCCAGGTAATGTGGCACCCGTGGGAATACCGTGCGTGAGGCCGCAAAGTGATATGATGTGTTACATGCTAGATCAGTGTGACTTAGGATCGGAGTCCCGACACCGATAAGATAACTTCGAAGGGAAAACTCAATCCATTACAAGAGAGTAGAGGGGGAGAAACATCATAAGATCCAACTATAATAGCAAAGCTCACGATACATCAAGGTCATGCCACATCAAAAACACGAGAGAGAGAGAGAGAGAGGTCAAACACATAGCTACTAGTACATGCCCTCAGCCCCGAGGGTGAACTACTCCCTCCTTGTCATGGAGAGCGTCGGAATGATGAAGATGGCCACCGGTGAGGGATCCCCCCTCCGGCAGGGTGCCGGAACAGGGTCCCGATTGGTTTTTGGTGGCTACAGAGGCTTACGGCGGCGGAACTCCCGATCTCGGTTATGTTCTGGGGGTTTCTGTATATATATATAAGAGATTTTGGCGTCGGGAACAAATCCGGGGGGTCTCCGAGGCGGCCATGAGGTAGGGGGCGCACCCAGGGGGTAGGGCACACCCCCCACCCTCATGGGTGCCTCGGGACTCTTCTGGCCATCTTCGATACTCTGTGGGCTTCTTCTGGTCCAAAAATAATCTCCGTCGATTTTCAGGTCAATTGGACTCCGTTTGGTTTTCCTTTTGTGCGATACTCAAAAACAAGGAAAAAAACAGAAACTGGCACTGGGCTCTGGGTTAATATGTTAGTCCCAAAAATCATATAAAATAGCATAAATGCATACAAAACATCCTAGATGGATAATATAATAGCATGGAACAATCAAAAATTATAGATACGTTGGAGACGTATCAACAGCTCGGACCTACCAGCTATATCTTCGCACGCAAGGAAGTGCCTCCTTGTTACGCACAAAGAAATGAATACTCCCCCTGCTAGTTGGGACCCACCATAGTGGGAGGCTGACTTGTGGGCCTACTAAGTTGACGTGGATGGAGGGCTTTGTCAACTTAGTCAATATGAACGATTCTATCACCAGTGATCGTACGATGTCCATCCAACGGCCGTAGTGCTTCTTCAACCTCTGGTCTTCTTGCTATAGCCGCCCAAAGCAGCGCCGGTCGTGCTGCCTGCTCCTGCCTCCCGTGGCTGGCTGTGATGTCGTGGAGGCCTCACCGCCCCCTACTACTCCCACTGCTGGCCTAGCCATCCCTCTACTCACCCACACCCCCTGTTATTCTGCGGTGACGGCAGCCTCACACCGCAGCCGAACCAGTGAACCCTCTTACTCCTCTCCGCATGGGCAACCACTGTCGCGTCTTCCCCGGCTCCGCGTCGTCCCTTCCTACGCCTCGCTGTCGTCCACTGCCCTGGTGCTCTCAGCGCGGCGTGGTCAACATGGTCAAGGAACGAATTCCATCGGAATTGTACTGTACATGGAGAGGCTGACAGCTGGGTCCACGGCCGCAGCAAGGAAGTGCCTCCATATTATGCAGAAAATAGTAATTCCTCCACCTGACACCAAGGACCCACCGGACAGGCCACTGTATTCGTGAAAAAATGTTTCCCCCCTGATTGCTGGGACCCACCAGCTATATCTTCGCATGCAAGGAAGTGTCTGACAGTCAGGACCCACCCGGTCAAAGCGTACGTAGCGTTGTCATTCTGGTCGCGAACATGTACATACATACTAGTCGATGTATTGGCGTGCACGTGTCGTAGTAGAGGTGCGCATGTAGCATGTACACGTACGTACAGTGGTCAGGGTGCAAGAAAGTAAATACGGCCACGTACGTACATACGGGCGGGGTCTCGAACGCCTACTCACGCATACGTATGGCCATGGCTCGTATACATGGCTGGGTCGGAACGGAGAAGCTGTGCCGTCATCGTGTTCATAGGGAGGCAACGGAATGCGTCATGTTCATCGGGAGGCAACGGAACGCGTGCTGTTCATCGTGAGCCAACCGGCTTGGATGGAACAGCCGATGGAAACGAGGCCTGGCATACCGTAGAACAGAGGAAACGTCCTTGTGTTCAACTGGCCACGGTCAAAAACGGGATCCTATTCATCGGGAGGGGTCTGGCATACCGCAAAACGGAGGAAACGGACCTCCTACAGTCAAAACAGGGTCCTGTTGATCGGGAGGGGTGTGGCGTACTGCAAAATGGAGGAAACAGACTTGTGTTGGAGCGCTACGGTCAAAACGGGGGTCCTGTTCATCGGGAGGGGTGTGGCGTACCGCAAAATGGGACTCCACGGGATACTGTTCATCTCCACCATCGACTGCCTCCACGGCCTACTGTTCATCCACCGTCGACCTCCTCCAGCCTCCACCTGCGACTGTTCATCCATGGACTCCTGTTCATCCAGCATCCGCCGCGCGCTCCTCCACCAGCTACTGTTCAACCAGCCCTCTCCATGGGGTCCCATTCAACCACACCTCCATGGGCTACTGTTCATCCAGCCCTCCACTGGCTACTATTCATCCAGCCCTCCACGGGGTCCTGTTCATCCACCGGCTCGATCGATCAGGGTACTATTCATCCAGTGGCAACAACCTCTACTACCACGGGGTCCTGTTCATCCACCGCCCCCCCCCCCCATCGGGAACTGTTCATCCAAACCGCCCAACATCGCTCACTGTTCATCAAGGGAAGGAGGCAGCAGTGTTCGATCGGCTTTAGTTAGCAGCAGTAGCCAACGAATCACTCGGGTTCAGTTAACAACAAGGGATCGATCAAGGTTCAGTAACGTAGCTAGTGCAATCGCTCAGGTTCAGTTAGAGTGTCAGGACCCCAATCCTATGCCACACCGATCTAGCATGTAACACCTCATATCACTTTGCGACCTCACGCACGGTATTCCCACGGGTGTCGCCTTACTAGGCCCAGGACCGTTTGCGCCTTTTGGCTCACGTATATGATAGTGTCGCTACCATCCATATGACAAAGAACCCAGGTTGACATGGCTAGTCATGAACCCAAAGTGGCGCTAACTTACAGGGACAGGCATACATGACCCAGCAAGGAACGTGTCGATCAACAGTGAGCGAATTCGGGCTGTAGCAATTGGGCTAGCAGGACTCCGGGATTCCGGGCTATAGCAGGCTAACAGGACTCTGAAAGACACCGCGTGACATTTCCCCGAAGGGACAGACACAGGAACGAAGAAGGACACATGTCGGCCAGCCTAAGTGTTCCGGAGCAGTAGCAAGCTACCATGTGGAAGCACTAGGAGACATTTCTCGGTAAGAGAGGCTACCAAGGATAAACAACTAGATAGTCAGATCCCACACATACCAAGCATTTCAATAGCATACACACAATATGCTCAATATGTGCAAATACAATGTGGCATCACAACATGACTCTACAACTCAAGTATTTTATTCATTAGGCTCCGAGGAGCCAAGTATTAAAAACATGGGTCTCATGACCCAACATTCAGAGCATACAAGTCAAAGCACATGCGGAAGCTTAACAAGTCTGAGTACATACATCTACAAATGAAAAGGCTGAGAAGCCTGACTATCTACAAGATCCTACCGAGGGCACAAGATCGTAGCTGCGGTAACAAGCTAAACGTCGAAGTCCACGCGGAACTACTAGCGAGACTGAAGTCCCTCTGCAAAAACATAAATTAAGCAAACATGAGTACAAATGTACCCAGCAAGACTTACATCAGAACTAACTACATATGCATCAGTATCAACATAGGGGTGGCGGAGTTTGACTGCAGTAAGCCAGCTTTGACTCGGTGGCTATCCTAAACAATGAGTGCAAGCAACTCTTTGAGGTGGCGCACATGAGTCCACATATTCACTATATCAATACACCACTATGGGTCCGCTCCCGTCTTCCTATGAGAATGCCATCCATAGCACTCACGCTTATCTTGCGTATTTTAGAGTATCCATTTTCACTTGTCTATGAACTGTATAGGCGACCCAGAAGTCCTTTACCGCGGATGCGGCTATTCGAATAGATGATGTTAACCCTGCAGGGGTGTACTTCTTCACACACGCTCTCACCACTTACCGCTGTTTACACGACATGTACTCGGAAACCTTCAAGCGAAAGCCCAACGAGGGTGTCAGCCACGGCCTACCTAAACACTCAAGTCTCTAGTCCAGGTTTATCGCCTATTCAGGTTCCATCCGCAGGGAGTCCGACCAAGGTTTCCACATACGGCCCCGAACGATGTTTACAGTGTTCCGCGACACCAAACGGGCGCCCGGCATACCCGGCCACGTGCCTACTGCATCACAGCCCATCCCTCGGGTCAGCGTTGCGCATGCCCTACAGCATACTACAAACATCAGAAACTACTTGCAACTCTTGGACAGAGGACAAGGGTGGTTAAGAAGCCGAGAGGGTCAATTAAGGATCCCAATGCATGGTAGTAGTTGTTCATGGATCACAAACACAGAACTCAGTTCCTAAGGACGGCTTCAATGAAACAACCCACCATGTACTCCTACATGGCCTCTCATCGATACCTTTACCAAATCGTGTTCACACACTTAGCTCTCAATAGTTAGGACATGTTCACACACCTCCAATTCATCCCCGATGAATCAGACCTGACTCAACTCTAAGCAGTAGCAGGCATGACAAACAAGCATGAATGAGTAGGCACATCAGGGCTCAAACAACTCCTACTCATGCTAGTGGGTTTCATCTATTTACTGTGGCAATGACAGGTCATGTAGAGGAAAAGGGGTTCAACTACCGCAGCATGTCGCTGTTGAATCATTGTTGTCCTAATGCAGTAAAAGAGAGCAGGTGCGAGGGAGTGGGATTGTATCGGAATGAACAAGGGGGTTTTCCTTGCCTGGCACTTCTCAAGATAGTATAGTTCTTCATCGGTGTCATCGATCTCATCGTCGGAACCACGTTTACTGAGAGGAGACAGTTACCGGACACAGAGAGAAAACACAATCAATGCAATGCACAATATGATGCATGATCATGACATGGCAAAATGAGTGTGTTGGGCTAATGCAACTGCAACCAGCTGGGTTTGAGTCATTTTGAACCAAGGGTTCATTCCCAACTCAACTTATGAATTTAACTTGGGCCTTATCATGTTTTGCACTAAACAGCAAGGTTAAGTTGCTTAAACATGCATGAAACAAGTACATATGGATAGATTGGATTTTTCTGATCATTTTTCATATATAACTTATTTCATTCTGAGTTATGGTTGAATTTCTATGAATTTTAGAAGTTCTCGACATTTTCTGGAATTTCTGAATTATTTTAAATACAGAAACTATTTACTGCGTCAGCATGACATCGGCATCACGTCAGCAGGTCAACGGGGCAAGTCCAGGTCAAACCTGACACTTGGGCCTACATGTTAGTGTCTAACTAACTAACCTAAGTTAATTAGTACTAATCTAATTCAAAACTAGATTAGCTAAGGCCCTGGGCCCACACGTTAGTGACCCAGTGGGGTCAAACTGCGGTCAAACCCGGGTCAACTCGCCGGAGTTGACCCGCGGCTCATCGCCGGCGGAGCCAGGGACGGCGGAGGGCGTCGGGTTTCGCCCTCCGGCGACCAAAAGAGCGGCGGAGTGGCTCTACGAGACGCCCAGGCTCGCGTGCATCCATAGCGGCCAGCGGCAGCAGCTGGGGTGCACTACAGCGACGGCGGCGATGGCAAGTGCGGCGGCCGAAGCTCGGCGAGCTCGGGCGCGAGGGTTACGGTGCACTAGCGAGCGACCTGAGGCGTGCTGCGGCTTCCTGGGGATGCCCGGAGCACGACTGCGTGCTTGGTTTGGCCAGGCGGGGCTGTTAGCAACGGCAAGCTTCGTGGCGGCTGCGGCAGGCTTCGGTTGAGGTGGGAACCACGGCTAGAGGTCGCAAGAGATTACGGGGAGAGGGGCGGAGGAAAGAGGGGCTCACAGGGAACTCGCGGAGCAGGCTAGTGAGCTCGGGGGAGGCCGGACGGCGACGTACGGGCGGCGGCGGCGATGTCGGACGACCAAGGGAGAAAACGTCGGTGTTGGAGATGCCACAGTTCTTCTGGCACCGGTGGCTCGGTGGAGAGGATGAATACGTCGTGGCGGAGATCGGGGACACGTCGGGGAGACGCGAGGACGATGGTGGCTGCGGGAACTACAGCGGCGCAGGCGCGGTGGCGTCGGCCATGGTGGGAGAGGGCGAGATAGAGGCGTTGGGGGAGAAGTGAGGTGTCCAGGGGGTCGGGCGGTGCCGAGGAGGGGCTTCGAGGCATCCAGGGGCGCGGGCAGCACGCATCTGACGCCGTGGCGGGCTCGGGTGCGCCGGCGTCACCTCCCTGCCAGCCCGGCGGGGAAGAAGCAGCTGGCTAGCACGGGCCAGCACAGTGCTGGGCCGCCAGGCGGGCCGGCTGGTGGCTTTGGCCAGGTAAGTCTAGTTTCATTTTATTTTCTGTTTTTTCTTTTCTTTCTGTAGGTTTGTGGATTTTCTAAAAATACCTAGGCACTTCCAAAAATCACCAAACAGCTCATGCCCACTGTATAGAATATATCCAACATGGAACATTTCAGTTTGGGATTATTTGGACATTTAAAATATTTTATAGCATTTAAATGCCCAAATGCAAATAACATATGATTTAATTCAGTGACCTTAGGATGACCTAGAAAATTGTGCACCATTTTTGTCATAGGTTCTAGACCAAGGCAAAGATGATGAAAATTTTAGAAGGGCATTTCAGGTTCATTGAAAATGATTTTATTTTGAACCTAGTTGTATTCATTTGGTGCTAGGGTTCTGAACATCCCCATTTCAAATTTGTTTGAATTTAAACATGATGCACACATGAAGCTAGCCTAGTGCATTGCTAGAAGCTAGGGATGTGACAACTCACCCCCACTAAACAAGAATCTCATCCCGAGATTCAAGCGTAAGGTAAGATGAAGGGGGAACGCAACTAACACAATCTTCAAGATCCAGGTCGCATCTCATAAGAATGTTGATTCGATCACCATCTTTGTCTTGATGTCTTGCTCTGAGAACTCCAACTAACATGACACGAAGAGGAAAGGGAAAACTCTAGAAGGATCGATCTTCTCGAAGATCGAACAACTCAGGATCAACTCACGGAATGAGACGTTGAAACATCTCTCGAGCTGAGGCACGAAGCATACATCCAGAGGCATGGAGTGTAACAGATGACGAAGGTTCACTGCGTAGACAACAATTCCACACTTAAGAGGGTGGTGAACGGTTATCAACATAGCAAGGAGTTGAGTTGCCATGATACCATATCGAGACATCTTAAGGAAGGTGACTCGCAGAAATATTCCCTTAAGTGGCAAAAAGAATTACTTTTGATTCAGAGATCATTGAAACTCTCTATACCAGCCTAAGGCAAATCTCGAGCGACCGTTTGGAGGAGTTTGGTAGAATGGCATACTTGGACTAGTATGGATGATGCGGATTACCTTGTTGAAAATAACGCAAGGGATGATTTTACTTATCATCGAAAATGGTTGGAATCCATGGTAGGACCACTTTTGAAGATGGTCCTGATCAGTAATTCCTGAGAAGGGTAATCCAGAGTAGGATGGCACAATGGCGGTGCAAGCTGGGAACAAGATGCAAATGCTGGGAATGATTCTAGTAACTGGGGAGAACTCAACGGACAAGAGTGATTCCACTGTTTGAATGGTCATAGCATAATCGAGGAAGCTAGGAGTGATAACCCACAAGTATAGGGGATCGCAACAGCTTTCGAGGGTAGAGTATTCAACCCAAATTTATTGATTCAACACAAGGGGAGCCAAAGAATATTCTCAAGTATTAGCTACTGAGTTGTAAATTCAACCACACCTGGAAACTTAGTATCTGCAGCAAAGTGTTTAGTAGCAAAGTAATATGATAGTGATGGTAACGGTACAAAAAGAGTAATGAAAGCAAGTAATGTTTTTGGTGTTTTGTAGTGATTGTAACAATAGCAACGGGAAAGTAAATAAGCGTAAACCAGTATATGGAAAGCTCGTAGGCATCGGATCAATGATGGATAATTATGTCGGATGCGGTTCATCATGTAACAGTCATAACATAGGGTGACACAGAACTAGCTCCAATTCGTCAATGTAATGTAGGCATGTATTCCGAATATAGTCATACATGCTTATGGAAAAGAACTTGCATGACATCTTTTGTCCTACCCTCCCGTGGCAGTGGGGTCCTTACGGAAACTAAGGGATATTAAGGCCTCCTTTTAATAGAGAACCAGAACAAAGCATTAGCACATAGTGAATACATGAACTCCTCAAACTACGGTCATCACCGGTAAGTATCCCGATTATTGTCACTTCGGGGTTAACGGATCATAACACATAATAGGTGACTATAGACTTGCAAGATAGGATCTAGAACTCTCATATATTGATGAAAACATAATAGGTTCAGATCTGAAATCATGGCACTCGGGCCCTACTGACAAGCATTAAGCATAGAAAAGTCATAGCAACATCAATCTCAGAACATAGTGGATACTAGGGATCAAACCCTAACAAAACTAACTCGATTACATGGTGAATCTCATCCAACCCATCACCGTCTAGCAAGCCTACAATGGAATTACTCACGCACGGCGGTGAGCATCATGAAATTGGTGATGGAGGATGGTTGATGATGACGACGGCGACGAATCCCTCTCTCCGGAGCCCCGAACGGACTCCAGATCAGCCCTCCCGAGAGGTTTTAGGGCTTGGAGGCGGCTCCGTATCGTAAAACGCAATGATTTCTTCTCCTATTTTTTTCTCTCCGAAAGCAGTTACATAGAGTTGGAGTTGGAGTCGGGGGGTCTCCAGGGGGCCCACGAGGTAGGGGGCGCGCCCTAGGGGGGGCACCCCCCACCCTTGTGAGAAGGGTGTGGGCCCCCTAGTCTTCATCTTTGGCGAGGATTTTTTATTATTTATTGTAAGGTATTCCGTGGAGTTTCAGGTCATTCCGAGAACTTTTGTTTTCTGCACATAAAACAACATCATGGCAATTCTGCTGAAAACAGCGTCAGTCCGGGTTAGATCCATTCAAATCATACAAGTTAGAGTCCAAAACAAGGGCAAAAGTGTTTGGAAAAGTAGATACGATGGAGACGTATCAACTGCCCCAAGCTTAAACCCTTGCTTGTCTTCAAGCAATTCAGGTTACAAACTGAAAGAAATAAAGAAAAACTTTTACAAACTCTATTTGCTCTTGTTGTTGTAAATATGTCAAGCTAGCATTCAAGTTTTCAGCAAAGATTATAACTAACCACATTTGCAATAATTCTCAGGTCTCATGATTACTCATATCAATAACATAATCAACTAGCAAGCCATAATAATAAATCTCGGATGACAACACTTTCTCAAAACAATCATAATATGATATAACATGATGGTATCTTGCTATCCCTTTCTGAGACCGCAAAACATAAATGCAGAGCACCTTTAAAGATCAAGGACTGACTAGACAATGTAATTCATGGTAAAAGAGATCCAATCATAGTCACACCCAATGTAAACTAACAGCAATGAATGCAAATGACAGCTGCGCTCTCCAGCTAGTGCTTTTTAATAAGAGGGCGATGACTCAACATAAAAGTAAATAGATAGGCCCTTCGCAGAGGGAAGCAGGGATTTGTAGAGGTGCCAGAGCTTGGTTTTAAAATAGAGGTGAATAACATTTTGAGCGGTATACTTTCATTGTCAACATAACAACCAAGAGATGGCGATATCTTCCGTGCTACACACATTATAGGCGGTTCCCAAACAGAATGGTAAAGTTTATACTCCCCCTCCACCAACAATCATCAATCCATGGCTTGCTCGAAACAACGAGTGCCTCCAACATACATCAGGTCCCAGGGGGAGTTTTGTTTGCAATTATTTTGATTTAGTTTGCATAAAGCATGGGACTGGGCATCCCGGTGACCAGCCCTTTATCTCGTGAGTGAGGAGCGGAGTCCACTCCTCTTGAGAATAACCCGCCTAACATGGAAGATATAGACAGCGCTAGTTGATACATGAGCTATCCGAGCATACAAAACAGGATATTTATTTCAAGGTTTAGAGTTTGGCACATACAAATTTACTTGGAACGGCAGGTAGATACCGCATATAGGAAGGTATAGTGGACTCATGTGGAATAACTTTGGGGCTTAAGGAGTTTGGATGCACAAGCAGTATTCCCGCTTAGTACAGGTGAAGGCTAGCAAAAGACTGGGAAGCAACCAACTAGAGAGCGACAACAGCCATGTACATGCATTAAAATTAATGAACATTGGATGCAAGCATGAGTAGGATATAATCCACCATGAACATAAATATCGTGAAGGCTATGTTGATTTGTTTCAACTACATGCGTGAACATGTGCCAAGTCAAGTCACTTAAATCATTCAGAGGAGGATACCACCCTATCATACCACATCATAACCATTTTAATAGCATGTTGGCACGCAAGGTAAATCATTATAACTCATAGCTAATCAGGCATGGCACAAGCAACTATGATCTCTAATTGTCATTGCAAACATGTTTATTCATAACAAGCTGAATCAAGAACGATGAACTCATCATATTTACAAAAACAAAAGAGGTCGAGTTCATACCAGCTTTTCTCATCTCAGTCAGTCCATCATATATCATCATAATTGCCTTTCACTTGCATGACCAAACGATGTGAATAATAATAATAAGAGTGCACGTGCATTGGACTAAGCTGGAATCTGCGAGTATTCAATAAACAGGAGAAGACAAGGCAATATGGGCTCTTCTGTCAAATAAACAATAATGCATAAAACAGGCACTTCAACAATTTAATCATGATCTTCTCCTACTGACCCCCAAAGAAAGAAAAGAAATAAAACTATTTACATGGGAAAGCTCCCAACAAGCAAAAGAAGAACAGGAAATATTTTTGGGTTTTCTTTTTAATTACTACTACAGGCATGGAAAGTAAATTAATTAAAAGCTACAACTAATTTTTTTTGTGTTTTCTTAAGGTTTATTAAACACACAAGAAGAAAGCATAAAAGGAAATAAACTAACATGGATGATACAATGAAAAAGTATGAGCACCGACATGTAGCAATGAGTGTGTGTGAACATAAATGTAATGTCGGTGGGAAATACGTACTCCCTCAAGCTTAGGCTTTTGGCCTAAGTTGGTCTATGGCCACGGCTGGCATGGCTGATATCCATAATAATAGTTGTTGGCGTCATACTGTGATGAGGAAGAAGAAGGCTCCGATTGCCACTGGCTGGCAATCATCTCCGGATCCCACTGATAGTTAGACTGTCGTGAAGGATCAAATTGTGGTTCCGGTTCTGGCTCCTCGGCTGGTGCAGGGTTACGGTAGGTGTGGATAGCCGTCAACGGAACAAGGTACTTGCCTACAGTCAAATCAAACAAAGCAGGAGCAGGCAAGGTAATGGTCTCAGGATGATGTTTATTAAAGAACAATTGATATTTAAGCTCTCCTGCCCTATTCTTAACAATGAAATCATGTGCCACCATACTTTTATAATCTAGATAAACATGAGGCAACACTTTTTCTTCCTTCTCAGCATGCCTAATAGGTATGTTAAAATGTGCAGCTAGGCGTGTAGCATAGATGCCTCCAAAGACGGGACCCTTGGTGCGGTTCATACTTAACCGTCTAGCAATAATGCCGCCCATACTAAAAGTGTTATCACTGTATAAACCTTGGAGCAAAATGATAATATCAGGGATACTAAGGTTTCCACAGTTTCCGCGACCAATCAAGCAACGACTAGCAAATAATGCAAAGTAACGTAAAATAGGAAAGTGTATGCTAGTGATTCGTGCATCAGAAACCTTCCTAGTTTCCCCTACAGTGATAGTATTAATAAATCCCTCCACATCATCATGATGTGGTTCTTCTGTCTTGCCCCCAAAAGGGACTAAACAAATCCAACAGAAATCATAAAGTGACATCTCCTTATGCTCATCATATAAATGAAACTCCACCGTAGGTGGTGAGTTCCTAGAATGAAAATGAAAGTTTTGCACAAAGGTATTTGTGAGTAAGAGATATTGATCGCATTGGTCGTGGAGGAAAGCGGTGAGGCCTGCATTATGAGCCAACTCATGAAAATCTTCATAAATCCCGGCTGCTCTCAAGAAATCCTCAGAGGGCCATTCACACGCCCGAATCTCCGTGGTGTGCGGCAAATTATACTTAGGCTTCGGTGCCTTTTCCTTCGAGTTTTGGCTCGATGAGCCCCTCAAAAATCTCTTCATTATTCTCTAAAAAATTCTGAAATTTTTAGTAACTTCAAAATAAATGTAAACCAAACTCAATAATATTGATAGCAACTACTCCTACAAGTGCCTAGGGCCTATATCATGCATCAAAACTACTTGTGACCATATAAATTTGACATGCAAGCTCAAGAATAGGGTCACCTAAGCAGCAAAAATTTGCAATGAATAAAGCACTAGAACGAAAACTAATTGGACCAATGGAGGAGTCACATACCAAGGAACAATCTCCCCAAGCAGTTTTGTGAGGGGTGCTTTGAGCAAGGAGATCAAAAATGGCAGCAAAACGAGCTTGGACTCGGGTTTGAGTTGGTTTTTCGTGTTTGGGGGAGGAAGATGAAGTGTGTGGCTGGAAGAATAAGTGGAGGAGGGCCACCGTGGGCCCACAAGGCAGGGGGCGCCCTAGGGGGGTGGGCGCGCCCTCCACCCTTGTGGCAAGGTGGTTGGCCCCCCTAGTGTGTTCTTTGTTCCATAAATCCTCAAATATTCTATAAAAAATCATATTTAATTTTCAGGGCATTTGGAGCACTTTTATTTTCGAGGTATTTTTATATTGCACGGATAATCAGATAACAGACAGAAAATTATTTATGTTTACTTTATTTCTACTAAATAACAGAAAGTATAGAGAGGGTACAGAAGGTTGTGCTTCTAGTTTCATCCATCTCATGCTCGTCAAAAGGAATCCACTAACAAGGTTGATCAAGTCTTGTTAACAAACTCATTCCAATTAACATGAAACCGGAGAAATTTCGAATAACACTAGGTTACCTCAACGGGGATATGCACATCCCCAATAATGAGTATATCATATTTCTTCTTGACAGTAGGAAGAGGAAATTCAAAACCTCTAAATATAATCGATGGAATTTTTCCGATAGAATTGATACTATGAACTTGAGGTTGTTTCCTCGGAAAGTGTACCATATGCTCATTACCATTAACATGAAAAGTGACATTGCCTTTGTTGCAATCAATAACAGCCCCTGCGATATTAAGAAAAGGTCTTCCAAGAATAATAGACATACTATCATCCTCGGGAATATCAAGAATAACAAAGTCCGTTAAAATAGTAATGTTTGCAACCACAACAGGCACATCCTCACAAATACCGACAGGTATAGCAGTTGATTTATCAGCCATTTGCAAAGATATTTCAGTAGGTGTCAACTTATTCAAATCAAGTCTATGATATAAAGAGAGAGGCATAACACTAACACCGGCTCCAAGATCACATAAAGCAGTTTTAACATAATTTCTTTTAATGGAGCATGGTATAGTAGGTACTCCTGGATCTCCAAGTTTCTTTGGTATTCCACCCTTAAAAGTATAATTAGCAAGCATGGTGGAAATTTCAGCTTCTGGTATCTTTCTTTTATTTGTAATAATATCTTTCATGTACTTATCATAAGGATTTGTTTTGAGTATATCAGTCAATCGCATACGCAAAAAGATAGGTCTAATCATTTCAGCAAAGCGCTCAAAATCCTCATCATCCTTTTTCTTGGATGGTTTGGGAGGAAAAGGCATGGGTTTCTGAACCCATGGTTCTCTTTCTTTGCCATGTTTCCTAGCAACAAAATCTTTCTTATCATAATGTTGATTCTTTGACTGTGGGTTATCAAGATCAATAGCAGGTTCAATTTCAATGTCATTATCATTACTAGGTTGAGCATCATCATGAACATTATCATTAACATTATCACTAGGTTCATGTTCATTGCCAGATTGTGTTTCAGCATCAGAAATAGAGATATCATTTGGATTATTAGGTGGTTCAGCAATAGGTTCACTAGAAGTTTGCACGGTTCTATCATTTTTCTTCTTCTTCTTTTTACAAGAACTAGGTGCATCAATATTATTTCTCTGAGAATCTTTCCCAATTCTCTTAGGGTGGCCTTCAGGATACAAAGGTTCCTGATTCATTCTACTAGTTCTAGTAGCCACTTTAACAGCATAATCATTTTTCTTACTATTCATCTCATTGAGCAATTCATTTTGAGCTTTATGTACTTGTTCTACTTGATTGGTGACCATAGAGGCATGTTTGCTAACAAGTTTAAGTTCGCCTCTAATATTAGCCATGTAATCACCCAAGTATTTAATCTTATCAGCATCCTATTTTAATTGTCTACCAAAATAAGCATTGAAGTCTTCTTGTTTAAACATAAAATTATCAAACTCATCCAAGCATTGACTAGCAATTTTAGCAGGAGGGATTTCAGCTTTATCATATCTATAGAGAGAATTTACCATTACTACCTATGTCGGGTTATCGAGGTCTGGAGGTTCTTCAATAAATAAAGGATTAAGATCATATGTTTCTTCAACAGGCGGTAAATTAAGACCATGTATTTCTTCAATAGGAGGTAAATTCTTAACATCTTCAGCTTTAATACCTTTTTCTTTCATAGATTTCTTTGCCTCTTGCATATCTTCGGGACTGAGAAATAGAACACCTCTCTTCTTCAGAGTTGGTTTGGGAATAGGATCATTAATTGGAGCAGGAGATGCCCAATTATTTTCATTTGTCAACATATTGTTCAATAGGATTTCAGCTTCATCTGATGTTCTTTCCCTGAAAAGAGAACCAGCACAACTATCCAGGTAATCTCTGGAAGCATTGGTTAGTCCATTATAAAAGATATCAAGTATTTCATTTTTCATAAGAGGATGATCAGGCAAAGCATTAAGTAACTTGAGAAGCCTCCCCCAAGCTTGTGGGAGACTCTCCTCTTTAATTTGCACAAAGTTGTATATTTCCTTTAAAGCAGCTTGTTTCTTATGAGCAGGGAAATATTTAGCAGAGAAGTAATAAATCATATCCTGGGGACTATGCACACAACCAAGATTAAGAGAATTAAACCATATCTTAGCATCACCCTTTAATGAGAACGGAAATATTTTAAGGATATAAAAGTAGCGAGATCTCTCATCATTAGTGAACAGGGTGGCTATATCATTTAATTTAGTAAGATGTGCTACAACAGTTTCAGATTCATAGCCATGAAAAGGATCAGATTCAACCAAAGTAATTCAGGATCAACAGAGAATTCATAATCCTTATCAGCAACACATATAGGTGAAGTAGCAAAAGCAGGGTCAGGTCTCATCCTAGCATTTGGAGATTGCTTATTCCATTTAGCTAATAACCATTTGATTTCATATCTATCTTTGCAGGCTAAAATAGCTAAAGAAGTATCTTGATCAAATAAATAACCCTCAGGAATAACAAGTGATTCTTCATCATCACTTTCATCTTCATAATCAGATTCAATATTTTCAATCTCTCTAGCCCTAGCAAGCCGTTCCTCGAGAAAATCACTAAGTGGCTTAGTAGTATCAGGCATAGAGGTACTTTCATCATAAGTATCATGTATAGCAGAAGTAGCATCATCAATAACATGTGACATATCAGAACGAATAGCAGAAGCAGGTTTAGGTGTCGCAAGCTTACTCATAACAGAAGGTGAATCAAGTGCAGAGCTAGATGGCAGTTCCTTACCTCCCCTCGTAGTTGAGGGATAGATCTTGGTTTTTGGATCTCTCAAGTTCTTCATAGTGTCTAGTAGATATAAATCCCAAGTGACTCAAAGAATAGAGCTATGCTCCTCGGCAACGACGCCAGAAATTAGTCTTGATAACCCACAAGTATAGGGGATCGCAACAGCTTTCGAGGGTAGAGTATTCAACCCAAATTTATTGATTCGACACAAGGGGAGCCAAAGAATATTCTCAAGTATTAGCAGCTGAGTTGTCAATTCAACCACACATGGAAACTTAGTATCTGCAGCAAAGTGTTTAGTAGCAAAGTAATATGATAGTGATGGTAACGGTACAAAAAGAGTAATGAAAGCAAGTAATGTTTTTGATGTTTTGTAGTGATTGTAACAATAGCAACGGGAAGGTAAATAAGCGTAAACCAGTATATGGAAAGCTCGTAGGCATCGGATCAATGATGGATAATTATGTCGGATGCGGTTCATCATGTAATAGTCATAACATAGGGTGACACAGAACTAGCTCCAATTCGTCAATGTAATGTAGGCATGTATTCCGAATATAGTCATACGTGCTTATGGAAAAGAACTTGCATGACATCTTTTGTCCTACCCTCCTATGGCAGCGGGGTCCTTACGGAAACTAAGGGATATTAAGGCCTCCTTTTAATAGAGAACCAGAACAAAGCATTAGCACATAGTGAATACATGAACTCCTCAAACTACGGTCATCACCGGTAAGTATCCCGATTATTGTCACTTTGGGGTTAACGGATCATAACACATAATAGGTGACTATAGACTTGCAAGATAGGATCTAGAACTCTCATATATTGATGAAAACATAATAGGTTCAGATCTGAAATCATGGCACTCGGGCCCTAGTGACAAGCATTAAGCATAGAAAAGTCATAGCAACATCAATCTCAGAACATAGTGGATACTAGGGATCAAACCCTAACAAAACTAACTCGATTACATGGTGAATCTCATCCAACCCATCACCGTCCAGCAAGCCTACGATGGAATTACTCACGCACAGCGGTGAGCATCATGAAATTGGTGATGGAGGATGGTTGATGATGACGACGGTGACGAATCCCCCTCTCCGGAGCCCCGAACGGACTCCAGGTGAGCCCTACCGAGAGGTTTTAGGGCTTGGCGGCGGCTCCCTATCGTAAAACGCGATGATTTCTTCTCCTATTTTTTTCTCCCCTAAAGCGGTTATATAGAGTTGGAGTTGGAGTCGGGGGGTCTCCAGGGGGCCCACGAGGTAGGGGGCACGCCCCGCACCCTCGTGAGAAGGGTGTGGGCCCCCTGGTCTTCATCTTTGGCGAGGATTTTTTATTATTTATTGTAAGGTATTCCGTGGAGTTTCAGGTCATTCCGAGAACTTTTGTTTTCTGCACATAAAACAACATCATGGCAATTCTGCTGAAAACATCATCAGTCCGGGTTAGTTCCATTCAAATCATACAAGTTAGAGTCCAAAACAAGGGCAAAAGTGTTTGGAAAAGTAGATACGACGGAGATGTATCAAGGAGCAAATCCATGTTGATGATGAAACCTAGTGTTTGCGCGTGCTCTCAAGAACTTGAGCATTTCCATATTCATCAAGGGTTTACCAACATCCGTGGCAAGGATCCTGGCAACACAACATACTACCGTGATGAATAGTGATGGATGATGCGGATACAAAGGAAGATAACGCCTTCTCAGATTTCACCTTAGCAAGGCTAAGGAAACAGAATCTGGATGATCGACCGAGAGACATTTAGGACTCCGCTTCTAATGTTCTCCTTGATGTGCTAGCGTAATCCATTCATAGATATGGTTTGATATCTAGAACATCAAGTAAAAGGTCGGACTTCGGGAACACAAAAATCCATAAGGAACAACTACTGGAATAAATTCTACGATATCCTTATGGGGAGGTGGCCAGCTTCTTCAAGCAAGATACTACAATAATAGGTCTTCCGATTGGGTAAGTTGGCCACGACATCCACTTTACCGGTTACGGAGAGACCAATATTATAGTTCTTGGGAAATGTTCCAACCATCATATCTGCCTGAGATTCAGATTTGGTTGGTGTTAGAATAATCCAGACTTATCGGATTTGGAAAGAAAAATGAAAGTTTGCAACACAAATCGACGAGATGACGTTGCGAGATGCTCAGGGGAATGAACTATGGTAGTAAGCTCCAAAACATGAGCGGGTTCTGCTACACAAAACACATTGTCCCAGACAAGCATGATCACATGGTAGTCTTGCAATAAAACACTACCGAGTTCTGATTGGGAACCATCATCGAGGATATCGAAGTCCTTACACAAGTCCGGATTAGCTCTTAGAAAGGAACTTCTTCTCCTTGAACAAATCAATTAGTGGCTTGGTGTGCTAGGAAATACATATGGAGTGGAGGTAATTAATCTACCAAACCATAGAATACTTCGCACGTATGCATGACTGATTTGGGATGATTCTAGAGGAAACAAAACAAACCTTTCTCAAATTCATGGCGGCAACTTACACCTAATGTACGTGAACTTGGAGAAAGTCACTTCTTTCACCAAAACATATACCTCATGAGCGGAACACGAAGGAAATGCTTACAAAGTTTCCAACACTAGCTCAATGTTCAACATGAATCATGGAGGAAACAAGATGCTGCTGATGGGCTCAACAACAACTCATCGGAGTTTCCATATCACTTGAATTCCACCATTATGTGAACAATGTGATAGTGTTGGTTAGGCCCAAAAGATATAATGGTGTATTCTCGAGGAAACAGCCACGAGTAAGAAAACATTATGAACATCATTGGTACTGATTTGATTTGGTGATAGCCCATACTCAAATCAAGTTTTGATAAGACAATAGGTCCAACAACTGATCATAGGGACCAATCGATGAAGATATCATATTTCCTCAACTAACACACAACACAAGGATATCCCTTTGAAACGAACTGAATTAAGTAAGCTTTTATCTTCCAACTCTCCAAGTTGTTGTTTAGCTTAACCAACTAGCTCAGGGGTATCCAACACGGATTCTTGGAGAAGGAGTGGTTTACAAGAAACCAACTTGATCACGAACTCAACATAACGGTCAGGTGACAACCTGGTAATACTTCCGAGAAGATAATCGGAAAATCACGAGCCACCGATATGTTACCAAGCTCAAGAACAATCTTGCTTTGCAAGGCAAGACGATGTGACCAAAAGAGCAAGGGTTTGACAAAATCCTAACTCATTGATCGAAGAGTGCACCAGAAATATGGACTAGGTAGCACTATCAATCTTAGAAAATGATGATTCACTAACCAACACGCTTAAGAATGAAATTATTGTCCAATAACTACCAAGCAACAGAGTTGCTAGGAGTATTGATTTCACACATCACGAGTCACTTGTCGGCATCCTGGTTACAATAACACGGAACCGAGAAATGAACAATGATGGCAAGAAGTATCGCTGTGTCAAGAATTCATAAGAGATGGTGCAATTCTCATGTCACTTTTGACATAAGACGGCAGTACTTCAGGGTAGAACAAAATCAAAAGTTGGATTAATATTTGATCTACGGAACACAACTGCTTTGACCCAATCCTGGAAATGGATAAGGTACTGGAGTTTGTTTCTCCTAGTCATTCTAGAATAGAATGGCTTGACGGACCATAGAAATGATAGGCATCGATATCACGAATGCACAACTACTCCTGTCTATCAACTGATAGACGACGGTCAGAAAACCACTAAAGAGAGACAACTCAAAGGAACATATGGTTTTCTGAGTTGCGGATTCGTAGATTTAGTATGTCAAACAAGTTCAACATATTTCTTCCAGATAATCCATGCAGAAAGGTAGGACTGGCAGATCTGCAATGCAGAATGGAGAACTCATTAGGAGCACTCTGGTTGTGATCTTTTGGTTCAAAGAACTTCTGCCATAAGCAGTTCGTGGTATTTGGAAGAAGGAAATACCACAGACCTCGAGGACTATCGCAAAGGTTACTAATATCCTAAAGGAATTAGCAACACTATCAACAGGAGGTAAGTGGAGTAAATATTGGGCTCAAGAACCCAGAAATAGAAGGCCTACTAACTAAATGGCGTCACGGGATGCTTTCGAGGATGGTGGCCAGAATCATCACACTGGGAACACAAAACATGGCTAGATTACTAGGTGAGTTTCCAGGATGCCTAGGGTCATAATACTATCTCCATCTTATATGTCGAGACAGTAGAGTACCTTAACAGACCGTTTAGTGTGCTTAATCTGGCCCAAAAGGACATCAGGAACGGGAGGAAGGGATTTGCAAATGCATCAGACTGTTTAGAAACCTGGGATGACTCGGACAACATAACGGCTGTAAATGCTCAGAAAAAGATTTGAGACATTCACAAGGATTTGCATAGTCACTTAACAATATCATATCAAGGTTCTGGTTCAACTGACAACATACTAAAAATAGTAGAAACTGAACTGAGGCCTGGAACTAACAATCCTAAGATTCTACGGATTAGTAACATGTGAGCTTGATAGAGAGATAAGATCCTAGTCCTTAACCCACGTAGGAAAGAAGAGGATGACTCGGATGAGAAGGGTATAAGGTAAAGGAGTAAAAAGAGCCTTACGTTCCCTCCCACAATCAATTCCCCTACATATAACTAAAGCATTTCTAGACTCAACTTCGACGAGTTTGGCTTGGTAATCCTACAGGAAGTCAGGCTCTGATACCAAAGCTGTCAGGACCCCAATCCTATGCCACACCGATCTAGCATGTAACAGCTCATATCACTTTGCGGCCTCACGCACGGTATTCCCACGAGTGTTGCCTTACCAGTCCCGAGACCGTTTGCGCATTTTGGCTCACGTATATGATAGTGTCGCTAGCATCCATATGACAAAGAACCCGAGCTGACATGGCTAGTCGTGAACCCAAAGTGGCTCTAACTTACAGGGACAGGCATACATGACCTAGCAACGAACGTGTCGATCAACAGCGAGCGAATTCGGGTTGTAGCAACTAGGCTAGCAGGACTCCGGGATTCCGGGCTATAGCAGGCTAACAGGACTCCGAAAGACACCACATGACATTTCCCCGAAGGGACAGACACAGGAACAAAGAAGGACACATGCCGGCCAGCCTAAGTGTTCCGGAGCAGTAGCAAGCTACCATGTGGAAGCACTAGGAGACCTTTCCCGGTAAGAGAGGCTACCAAGGATAAACAACTAGATAGTCAAATCCCACACATACCAAGCATTTCAATAGCATACACACAATATGCTCGATATGTGAAAATACAACGTGGCATCACAACATGAATCTACAACACAAGTATTTTATTCATTAGGCTTCGAGGAGCCAAGTATTACAAACATGGGTCTCATGACCCAACATTCAGAGCACACAAGTCAAAGCACATGCGGAAGCTTAACATGTCTGAGTACAGACATCTACAAATGAAAAGGCTAAGAAGCCTGACTATCTACAAGATCCTGCCAAGGGCACAAGATCGTAGCCGAGGTAACAAGCTAAGCGTCGAAGTCCACGTGAAACTACTAGCGAGACTGAAGTCTCTCTGCAAAAACATAAATTAAGCAAACGTGAGTACAAATGTACCCAGCAAGACTTACATCAGAACTAACTACATATGCATCAGTATCAACATAGGGGTGGTGGAGTTTGACTGCAGCAAGCCAGCTTTGACTCAGTGGCTATCCTGAACTATGACTGCAAGCAACTCTTTGAGGTGGCGCACACGAGTCCACATATTCACCATATCAATACACCACTATGGATCTGCTCCCGTCTTCCTATGAGAAAGCCATCCATAGCACGCACGCTTATCTTGTGTATTTCAGAGTATCCATTTTCACTTGTCTATGAACTGTACAAGCGACCCAGAAGTCCTTAACTTCGGACACGGCTATTTGAATAGATGATGTTAACCCTGCAGGGGTCTACTTCTTCACACACGCTCCCACCACTTACCGCCGTTTACACGACATGTACTAGGCAACCTTCAAGCGTAAGCCCAACGAGGGTGTCGGCCACGGCCTACCTAAACACTCAAGTCTCAAGTCCAGGTTTATTGCCTATTCAGGTTCCATCCGCAGGGAGTCCGGCCGAGGTTTCCACATACGGCCCCGAACGATGTGTACAGGGTTCTGCGACACCAAACGGGCGCCCGGCATACCCGGCCATGTGCCTACCGCATCACAGCTCACCCCTCGGGTGAGCGCTACGCACGGCCTCCAGCATACTACAAACACCAGAAACTACTTGCAACTCCTGGACAGAGGACAAGGGTGGTTAAGAAGCCAAGAGGGTCAATTAAGGATCCCAATGCATGGTAGTAGATGTTCATGGATCACAAACACAGAACTCAGTTCCTAAAGACGGCTTCAATGAAACAACCCACCATGTACTCCTACATGGCCTCTCATCGATACCTTTACGAAATCGTGTTCACACACTTAGCTCCCAACAGTTAGGACATGTTCACACACCTCCAATTCATCCCTGATGAATCAGACCTGACTTAACTCTAAGCAGTAGAAGGCATGACAAACAAGCATGAATGAGTAGGCACATCAGGGCTCAAACAACTCCTACTCATGCTAGTGGGTTTCATCTATTTACTGTGGCAATGACATGTGATGCAAAGGAAAAGGGGTTCAACTACCGCAACATGTAGCAGTTGAATCGTTGTTGTCCTAATGCAGTAAAAGAGAGCATGAGTGAGGGAGTGGGATTGTATCAGAATGAACAAGGGGGTCTTGCTTGCCTGGCACTTCTGAAGATAGTATAGTTCTTCATCGGTGTCATCGATCTCTCGTCGGAACCACGTTTACTGAGAGGGGACAGTTACCGGCAACAGAGAGAAAACACAATGCAATGCACAATATCATGCATGATCATGACATGGCAAAATGAATGTGTTGGGCTAATGCAACTACAACCAGCTGGGTTTGAGTCATTTTGAACCAAGGGTTCAATCCCAACTCAACTTATGAATTTAACTTGTGCCTTATCATGTTTTGCACTAAACAGCAAGGTTAAGTTGCTTAAACATGCATGAATCGGTTACAGATCGATAGATTGGATTTTTCTGATCATTTTTCATATATAACTTATTTCATTCTGAGTTATGGTTGAATTTTTATGAATTTTAGAAGTTTTGGACATTTTCTCGAATTTCTGAATTATTTTAAATACAGAAACTATTTACTGTGTTAGCATGACATCAGCATCGCGTCAGCAGGTCAACGGGGCAAGTCCATGTCAAACCTGACGCTGGGGCCTACATGTCAGTGTCTAACTAACTAACCTAAGTTAATTAGTACTAATCTAATTCTAAACTAGATTAGTTAAGGCCATGGGCCCACATGTTAGTGACCAAGTGGGGTCAAACTACGGACAAACCCGGGTCAACTCACCGGAGTTGACCCGCGGCTCATCACCGGCGGAGCCAGAGACGGCGGAGGGCGTCGGGTTTCGCCCTCCGGCGACCAAAAGAGCGAGGGAGGGGCTCTACGAGACGCCCAGGCTCGCGCGCATCCATAGCGGCCAGCGGCAGCAGCTGGGGTGCACTACAGTGACGGCGGTGATGGCAAGTGCGGCGGCCGGAGCTTGGCGAGCTCGGGCGCGAGGCTTACGGTGCACTAGCGAGCGACCTGAGGCGTGCTGCGGCTTCCTGGGGATGCCCGGAGCACGACTACGTGCTTAGTTTGGCCAGGTGGGGCTGCTAGCAACCGCGAGCTTCATGGTGGCGGCGGCGGGCTCCGGCCGAGGTGGGAACCACGGCTAGTGGTCGCAAGAGATGAAGGGGAGAGGGGCAGAGGAAAGAGGGGCTCACGGGGAACTTGCGGAGCAGGCTAGTGAGCTCGGGGGAGGCCGGACGGCGACGTACGGGCGGTGGCGATCTCGGACAACCGAGGGGGAAAACGGCAGCGTTGGAGGTGCCACAGGGCTTCTGGCACCGCGTGGCTTGGTGGAGAGGACGAAGACGTCGTGGCGTAGCCCGGGGACACGTCGGGGAGACGCGAGGACGACGGTGGCTGCGGGAACTACGGCGGCGCGGGCGCGGTGGCGTCGGCCATGGTGGGAGAGGGCAAGAGATAGGCACTGGGAGAGAAGTTAGGTGTCCAGGGGGTCGGGGCGGTGCCGAGGAGGGGCTTCGAGGCGTCCAGGGGCGCGGGCGGCAACCATCTGACGTCGTGGCGGGCTCGGGCGCACCGGCGTCACCTCCCTGCCTGCCTGGCGGGGAAGAAGCAGCTGGCTGGCACGGGCCAGCACAGTGCTGGGCCGCCAGGTGGGCTGGCTGGTGGATTTGGCCAGGTAAGTCCAGTTTCATTTTATTTTCTGTTTTTCTTTTCTTTCAGTAGGTTTGTGGATTTTCTAAAAATACCTAGGCACCTCCAAAAATCACCAAACTGCTCATGCCCACTGTATAGAATATATCCAACATGGAACATTTCAGTTTGGGGTTATTTGGACATTTAAAATATTTTATAGCATTTAAATGCCCAAATGCAAATAACATATGATTTAATTTTGTTACCTTAGGATGACCTAGAAAATTGTGCACCATTTTTGTCGGAGGTTCTAGACCAAGGCAAAGATGATGAACATTTTAGAAGGGCATTTCAGGTTCATTGAAAATGATTTATTTTGAACCTAGTTGTATTCATTTGGTGCTAGGGTTCTGAACATCCCCATTTCAAATTCGTTTGAATTTAAACATGATTCACACATGAAGCTAGCCTAGTGCATTGCCAGAAGCTAGGGATGTGACATAGAGCCCAATGCCTCGCTCGGGTTCAGTTAGAGCGCAACGCCTCGCACACACGCGCATACGTGCGAGAGAAACACGCATCGCTCAGCCCCCGACCACCCACCGTAACCGGTAACTCCCTCGACATTTCCGCGCCCTCGCTTCTACCACGGTTTTCTCCGTCATGGACGGCCCAAAGAATGTCATGCAGTTGCATCTCCGGCCCGCCCAGGACAAAAAGCCCATTTTCTGTCATGATTTTTTGTCACAGAAGTAGGAGCCCGCCACATCTATGATACCGGGTTTTACCACAATTATCGTCATAGAAGTTTCATAAGCATGACAGAAAAAAAATCATTCGGCCCAAAATGTCACGGATGTGTCTTTTTTTTTGTAGTGCGTAGTCAAACTCGATTCAATTGAAGTTGGAGAAACAGACACCCACTAGCCACCTATGTGCGAAGCACGTCGGTAGAACTAGTCTCATGAACGCGGTCATGTAATGTCGGTCTGGGCCGCTTCATCCAACAATACCACCGAATCAAAGTAAGACGTTGCTGGTAAGCAGTATGACTATTATCGCCCACAACTCTCTGTGTTCTACTCATGCATATAACATCTACGCATAGACCTGGCTCGGATGCCACTGTTGGGGAACGTAGTATTTCAAAAAAACTCCTACGATCACGCAGATCTATCTAGGAGAAGCATAGCAACGAGCGGGGAGAGTGTGTCCACGTACCCTCATAGACCGAAAGCGGAAGCGTTAAGTAACGCAGTTGATGTAGTCGAACGTCTTCGCGATCCAACCGATCCAAGTACCGAATGTACGGCACCTCCACGTTCAACACACGTTCAGCTCGATGACGCCCCTTGAGCTCTTGATCCAGTTGAGGCCGAGGGAGAGTTCCATCAGCACGATGGCATGGCGACGGTGATGATGAAGTTACCGGCGCAGGGCTTCGCCTAAACACTACGACGATATGATCAAGGTGTGTAACTATGGAGGGGGCACCGCACACGGCTAAGAGAAACTTGTGTGTCTATGGGGTGCCCCCTCCCACGTATATAAAGGAGGGGAGGAGGAGGGGGCGGCCAAGGGGGGCATGCGCCATGGGGAGTCCAACTAGGATTCCCAATCCTAGTTGGAGAACCCTTCCTTCCAAGAGAGGGAGAAAGAGGGAAGGAGGAAGAGGGAGAAGCAAAGAGGGGGCGCCGCCCCCTCCGTAGTCCAATTCGGACTGGCCATGGGGGGGCGCGGCCTCCCTTGTGGCCCTCCTCTCCTTTCCACTAAAGCCCATGAAGGCCCATGAACTTCCCTTGGGGGGTTCCGATAACCCTCGGTACTCCGAAACGACCTGAACCATTCTGGTGTCCGAATGTAACCTTCCAATGTATGAATCTTTATGTCTCGACCATTTTGAGACTCCTCGTCATGTTTGTGATCTCATCCGGGACTCCGAACAAACTTCGGTCATCAAATCACATAACTCATAATACAAATCGTCATCGAACGTTAAGCGTGCGGACCCTATGGGTTCGAGAACTATGTAGACATGACCGAGACACATCTCCGGTTAATAAACAATAGCAGAACCTGGATGCTCATATTGGATCCTACATATTCTACGCAGATCTTTATCGGTCAAACCGCATAACAACATACGTTGTTCCCTTTGTCATCGGTATGTTACTTGCCCGAGATTCGATCGTCGGTATCCTCATACCTAGTTCAATCTCGTTACTGGTAAGTCTCTTTCCTTGTTCTGTAATGCATCATCCCATAACTAACTCATTAGCCACATTGCTTGCAAGGCTTATAGTGATGTGCATTACCGAGAGGGCCCAGAGATACCTCTCCAATACTCAGAGTGACAAATCCTAATATCGATCTATGGCAACTCAACAAACACCATCAGAGACACCTGTAGAGCATCTTTATAATCACCCAGTTACGTTGTGATGTTTGATAGCACAAATAGTGTTCCTCCGGTATTCGGGAGTTGCATAATATCATAGTCAAAGGAATATGTATAAGTCATGAAGAAAGCAATATCAATAAAATTAACGATCATAATGCTAAGCTAACGGATGGGTCTTGTCCATCACATCATTCTCCTAATGATGTGATCCCGTTCATCAAATGACAACACATGTCCATGGTTAGGAAATTTAACCATCTTTGATGAATGAGCTAGTCAAGTAGAGGCATACTAGGGACACTCTATTTTGTCTATGTATTCACACATGTACTAAGTTTCCGGTCAATACAATTCTAACATGAATAATAGATATTTATCATGATACAAGGAAATATAAATAACAACTTTATTATTGCCTCTAGGGCATATTTGCTTCACTACAGCCCCACGCCGCACTAGAACCAAATATAACCCTTGTACTCCTCTCAATCTGTGACTCCACTCCCGCGTCTTCCCTTCTCTGGGTCGTTCCCGTCCGGGGCCTCACCGTCGTCCACCGCCTCGTTGCTCTCGGCGCGGCATGGTCAACAAACGAGAGTCATCGTAAGAGGACTGTACGTGGAGAGCCTGACGGCTGGGACCCACGAGGTCCTTGGTCACACGCAAGGAAAGTTCCTCCTTATTAAGCTGGAAAAAATTCCTCCCCCTGACACCTGGGACCCATCGGCTGTGTCTTTGCACGGAAGGAAGTGCCTCCTTGTTATGAGAAAAAAACTATTCCCCCCATTGACAGGTGGGACCCGTCAGATTTGGTGGCTGACTTGTGGGCCTACTAAGCGGACGTGTACGAAGGGCTTTGTCAAATTAATCAACAAATGATTCTAGAAGCTAGACCGTTGGATGTTAATCCAACAGCCGTGCTCCTTCTTCAACCTCTGTTCTTGCTCTTGTCTCCCGTGGGCGGCACCGCGGCAGTGCTACCGCGCACCCGAACCAGTCAAGTTTTCCACTCCCCTCCATCTGCGACTCCACGGCCGCGTCTTCCCCATCTCCGTGTCGTTCCAGTCTGGGGCCTCGCCGTCGTCCACCGGCCTTGGTGCGCTCGGCACGGTGTGGTCAACATGGTCAACAAACGAGAGTCATCGGAAGATGACTGTACGTGAGATGCTGACAGTGGGGACGCACCACGCCCATGGACGCATGCATGCAACTGCATCCTTTTTACCTTGAAAAATAATGTTTTCTCCCCCTGACTGTTGGGACCCACCAGCTACATCTTCGCACGCAAGGAAGTGCGTCCTTATTATGGGAAAAATAAAAGATCCCCCCTAACAGCTGGGACCCAGCAGCTATATCTTCACACGCAAGGAAGTGCGTCCTTATCCTGCCTGACAGCTGGGACCCACCCGGTCGAATACGCAACGTTGTCTGTATACATACCGGTCGATCGATCTGTCTTCCATGATGAACCATGGCTGAGTAAGGAGCAGTAGCAGTACATACATGTACATATAGCCAGGGTGCAAGAAAGTAAATACGGCCACGTACGTACAACCAGGGTGCAAGAAAGTAAATACGGCCACATATGTACAGCCAGGGTGCAAGAAAGTAAATACGGCCACGTACATACATACGGGCGGGGTCTCGAATGCCTACTTGCGCATACGTATGGCCAGGGCTCGTGTACATGGCTGGGTCGGAATGGAGAAATTGTGTCGTCGTGTTCATCGGGAGCCAACCGTCTTGGACGGAACAACCGATCAAAACGAGGCCTTGCGTACTGTAGAACGGAGGAAACGGCCTTGTTTTCGACCGGCCACGGTCGAAATGGGATCATGTTCATCGGGAGGGGTCTAGCATACCGCAAAACGGAGGAATCAGACTTATCTTGGACCTCCTACGGTCGAAATAGGGTCATGTTGATCGAGAGGGGTGTGGCGTACCGCAAAACGGAGGAAACGGACTTGTGTTGGCGCGCTACGGTCGAAACGGGGGTCCTGTTCATCGGGAGGGGTGTGGCATACCGCAAAACAGGACTCCACGGGATACTGTTCATCTCCACCGTCGACTGCCTCCACAGGCTACTATTCATCCACCGTCGACCTCCTCCAGCCTCCACCTGTGACTATTCATCCACGGCGTCTCCCCTCCTACCTCCACCAGCCACTGTTTATCCACGGGATCCTGTTCATCCAACCTCCACCGGCTACTGCTCAACCAGCCCTCTCCACGGGGTCATGTTCAACCAGCCCTCTCCACGGGATACTATTCATCCAGCCCTCCACCGGCTACTATTCAACCAGCCCTCCACGGGGTCCTGTTCATGCAGCCCTCCACGGGGTCCTCTTCATCCACCCCAACCGGCTCGATCGGGGTCCTGTTCATCCAGCGGCAACGACCTCTACTACCACGGGGTCCTGTTCATCCAACCCCCCACTGGGAAATGTTCATCCGAACCCCCCCCCCCCCCCCCCGCCGCCGCCAACAACGCTCACTGTTCATCAAGGGAACGAGGCAGCAGGGTTCGATCAGCTTCAGTTAGCAGCAATAGCGAAGGAATTGCTCGATCGAGTTCAGTTAACAGCCAGATCGATCGATCGCTCGGGTTCAGTAACGCGTAGCCTATAGTGCAATCGCTCGGGTTCAGTTAGAGCCCAATGCCTCGCACCCACGCGCGTACGTGTACGAGAGAAACGCGCATCGCTCGGCCCCTGACCACCCACCGTAACCAGGAACTCCCTGATATTTTCCTCACCCTCACCTCTACCACAGTTTTTTCCGTCATGGACGGCCCAAAGAATGTCATGCAGCTACGTCTCAGGCCCGCTTAGGACGAAAAGCCCATTTTCTATCATGATTTTTTGTCATAGAAGTAGGAGCCCACCACATCTACGATGATACCATGTTTTGTCGCAATTATTGTCATAGAAGTGTCATAACCATGACAGGAAAAAATTCGTTCGGCCCAAAATGTCACGGATGTCTCTTTTTTTGTAGTGCTTGGTACACGCTCTCTGTTTCTCGGACTGAATTATCCAATTAACCAGGAGATAACCGATGGCAAGGATCATGATGGCAGCGTGGTTTCGTTCATCAGGCAAAACTGTGTGTACACAGCATACCATGCGTCTCTCCGTGCACCATACCCTGATATGTGCCGCCATGCTCTACAGCCCAAAGTAGGAGAGAGAGTCGCAAGTATCAGACTTCGACCTGCTGGCTGGAGTTTCCCCCGTCAGGAACCCATCTAATTCAAACCGTCAGCCAATCGCCACAGCTTAATAAATAGTAACGTCTAACTGATCCAGTTAGTTAGATGCGTACACTTGGTGTAGTAGGATCTTTATTTAGTTTGATGCATACACTTGTTCCTTTTGGTAGCCCTTTTGTAATGATGGCTGATGTTTGGTTTGGAAGAGAGAGTTGCGTCTTTACTCTTCTGGCCTGCTTACTACTTCTGTTGCACCCCCCAGCCCTGGTTGCTGCTGCTGCTGCTGTTTTCAATGTACAATCAGTAGTATATTTCGTCTGTTGGTTGAATAAATGTGTTGTCAGAATGACAAACATGATGTTTTGTAAGTCGTTGCACAGTCCGATCCTTTAGTGTCCCGTACGTAAGCCTGGCAATAGTTTGGACTAAAACTTAGTTTTTGGATTGATTTTTTATTTGGTTTCTATAGGTTTGGTCTCTATGGTTTGATGTGGAAACCAATTCGGTTTGGTTTGGGTTGTGCCTAAGAATGGACTGGATAGGTTTGGGTTGGGTCCAGATTTCTCAGTTCAAAATAAGTGCAAACTATGGTTTGAGACCAAATCAATCGACTAGTCTAAGTCGAGGCTCCCCCCTCTGCAAAACTTCCGAGACGCCATCGAACTTTGTTGCTGTTGCCCACACACGCTGCAAGACGATTCACGTACATACGTATTCTATACAGGGCAAGACGTGCAGTGTGGCTATAGAACCGATCAACCTACTTGTGTGCTATCTTCCTTGGGCTAGCTTTGCACTCGTTCGTGTTTGCTCCCGGGAGGATCCAAGCCTCAGTGCTTTAAATTGAATAGCCGATGTGGCCGACCAGAGCCCGTCCTCGCCATGTCTGATCTAATTCATCACGTGCCTTCTCATATGGCTTTGTCCACGGTTTGAACCTATGGGTTCAATCCAAAAGTTGGAAACGGTTTGGACTGGGTTGGATGAAGAGCATATATAGTTCAGTTTGGTCTAGATTCTAGCTGAAAATATCTGGGTTGGTTTGGTTTGGATGTGCGGCGTGTATTCCTATAGACTGGACTAGTTTTAGTTTGGATCTCAAACTATTCCCAGGTTTACCCATACGTAGCGCATACTATTTTTGGTACGGAACACATTTTCCACTTGTCGATAACATGCAGCTCACTGATGAAGGCCCAATAGAGGAGCCCCTAATTAACTAGAAGGGGGGCTCTCACATGAATTCGGTCCAGGTACATGCTCATGGTCCCCTAAACATAAATAAGTAAATAAATAAATAAATAAAGCTAAATGCTCATGGACCCGTTCTTTAAATTCACGATTTGGAAATTTTAACAGGAGGATATTATTTCCTATGAGAGTGTCGTTACACTCAGTCGATATTATTCTTAGGCAAAGATAGCGACCAGTCTTTTTTCTCCCACCATTTTCTTCCTGCAACCAGCGGACCCATGCAAATCATAGTCAACATCGTAAATAGTTCCGGTCCATTATTATTTTTCGATAAGAATTCCCAACCCAGCCCAACACATTGGCGACACCACTTTATCCCAGGGCTTCTGAATGTCCTCCGCCTTGGTGCGCTCGCCGCGGCGCCACCGCCCGGCCCTGTCAACATAGTGAATCGGGAGAGGACTGTAATTGTGAGTATGACAGTATGGACCCACCAGGTCCACTCCCAAACACAAGCAAGCGCCTCTTTTACTACTCAGATGCACCCCTCATTTTTTACTCTAATCCACCCTGCTGATATCTGGGACCCACGTCATTGTCAACGTATCTATACCCCTATATAGTGTGCAAATAACTTTGAAAGATGGTCGTTGGATGAAGCCAATCTGACGGTTCAGAGATGGCAAATCCGAGCACTACTGGTCGTTCGATATCATCTACATTCCACCAGATTTTGCCACATGTACAATCTAGAAGACTCCATGGTTGAACTTAAGCATAATGCACAAACTTCAAAACACAAGCACTTCTCCTTTGTTCTAGAATCTTCCGTATCATAATTGCCCAAAAAAATATAAATGAATTGCCATTATTTGTTTTTACTTCATGCTTTACAACACACAATTCCATGAATCTTAAAATAGACTAGCTTTTTTATAAAAACTAATTGATTTTGAATGAGATGAATGTTGGGGAACGTAGTAATTTCAAAAAAAAAATCTACGCACACACAAGATCATGGTGATGCATAGCAATGAGAGGGGAGACTGTTGTCTACGTACCCTCGTAATCCGACAGCGGAAGCGTTATAACAACGCGGTTGATGTAGTCGTACATCTTCACGGCTCGACCGATCAAGCACCGAAACTACGGCACCTCCGAGTTCTTGCACACGTTCCGCTCGATGACGATCCCCGGACTCCGATCTAGCAAAGTGTCGGGGAAGAGTTCCGTCAGCATGACGGCGTGGTGACGATCTTGATGTTCTACTGTTGCAGGGCTTCTCCTAAGCACCGCTACGATATGACCAAGGTGGAATATGGTGGAAGGGGGTACCGCACACGGCTAAGGAACGATCACGAAGATCAACTTGTGTGTCTTGGGGTGCCCCCTCGCCCCCGTATATAAAGGAGCAAGGGGGGAGGCCGGCCGGCCCTTGCAGGGCACGCCAGGAGGAGTCCTCCTCCTCCTAGTAGGAGTAGGACTCCCGTCTTTCCTACTCCTACTAGGAGGGGGAAAGGAAGGGGAAGAGGGAGAAGGAAAGGGGGGCGGCGCCCCCCCTCTCCTAGTCCAATTCGGACCAGAGGGGGAGGTAGCATTCGGCCCACCCTGACCGCCCCTCTCTCTCTCCACTAAGGCCCATAAGGCCCATTACTTCTCCCGGGGGGTTCCGGTAACCCTCAGGCACTCCGGTTTTCTCCGAAATCACCCGGAATACTTCCGGTGTCCGAATATAGTCGTCCAATATATCAATCTTTATGTCTCGACCATTTCGAGACTCCTCGTCATCTCCGTGATCACATCCGGGACTCCGAACAACCTTTGGTACATCAAAACATATAAACTCATAATGAAACTGTCATCGTAACGTTAAGCGTGCGGACCCTACGGGTTCGAGAACAATGTAGACATGACCGAGACATGTCTCCGGTCAATAAACAATAGCGGAACCTGGATGCTCATATTGGCTCCCACATATTCTACGAAGATCTTTATCGATCAGACCGCATAACAACATACGTTGTTCCCTTTGTCATCGGTGTGTTACTTGCCTGAGATTCGATCGTCGGTATCTCAATACCTAGTTCAATCTCGTTACTGGCAAGTCTCTTTACTCATTCCGTAATACATCATCCCGCAACTAACTTATTAGTTGCAATGCTTGCAAGGCTTAAGTGATGTGCATTACCGAGAGGGCCCAGAGATACCTCTCCGACAATCGGAGTGACAAATCCTAATCTTGAAATACGCCAACCCAACATGTACCTTTGGAGACACCTGTAGAGCACCTTTATAATCACCCAGTTACGTTGTGACGGTTGGTAGCACACAAAGTGTTCCTTCGGTAAACGGGAGTTGCATAATCTCATAGTCATAGGAACATGTATAAGTCATGAAGAAAGCAATAGCGACATACTAAATGATCTGGTGCTAAGCTAATGGAATGGGTCATGTCAATCACATCATTCTCCTAATGATGTGATCCCGTTAATCAAATGACAACTCATGTCTATGGTTAGGAAACATAACCATCTTCGATTAACGAGCTAGTCAAGTAGAGGCATACTAGTGACACTCTGTTTGTATATTATTCACACAAGTATTATGTTTCCAGTTAATACAATTCTAGCATGAATAATAAACATTTATCATGATATAAGGAAATAAATAATAACTTTATTATTGCCTCTAGGGCATATTTCCTTCAGTCTCCCACTTGCACTAGAGTCAATAATCTAGATTACATAGTAATGATTCTAACACCCATGGAGCCTTGGTGCTGATCATGTTTTCCTCGTGGAAGAGGCTTATTCAACGGGTCTGCTACATTCAGATCCGTATGTATCTTGCAAATCTCTCTGTCTCCCACCTGGACTAGATGCCGGATGGAATTGAAGCGTCTCTTGATTTGCTTGGTTCTCTTGTGAAATCTGGATTCCTTTGCCAAGGCAATTGCACCAGTATTGTCACAAAAGATTTTCATTGGACCCGATGCACTAGGTATGATACCTAGATTGGATATGAACTCCTTCATCCAGACTCCTTCGTTTGCTGCTTCCAAAACATCTATGTACTCCGCTTCACATCTAGGTCCCGCCACAACGCTTTGTTTAGAACTACACCAACTGACAGCTCCACCATTTAATGTAAACACATATCCGGTTTGCGATTTAGAATTGTCCGGATCAGTGTCAAAGCTTGCATCAACGTAACCATTTACGATGAGCTCTTTGTCACCTCCATATACGAGAAACATATCCTTAGTCCTTTTCAGGTATTTCAGGATGTTCTTGACCGCTGTCCAGTGATCCACTCCTGGATTACTTTGGTACCTCCCTGCTAGACTTATAGCAAGGCACACATCAGGTCTGGTACACAACATTGCATACATGATAGAGCCTATGGCTGAAGCATAGGGAACTTCTTTCATCTTTTCTCTATCTTCTATAGTGGTCGGGCATTGAGTCTTACTGAACTTCACACCTTGTAACACAGGCAAGAACCCTTTCTTTGCTTGATCCATTTTGAACTTCTTCAAAACTTTGTCAAGGTATGTGCTTTGTGAAAGTCCAATTAAGCGTCTTGATCTATCTCTATAGATCTTAATGCCCAATATGTAAGCAGCATCACCGAGGTCTTTCATTGAAAAACTCTTATTCAAGTATCCCTTTATGCTATCCAGAAATTCTATATCGTTTCTGATCAGCAATATGTCATCCACATATAATATCAGAAATGCTACAGAGCTCCCACTCACTTTCTTGTAAATACAGGCTTCTCCAAAAGCCTGTACAAAACCAAATGCTTTGATCACACTATCAAAGCGTTTATTCCAACTCCGAGAGGCTTGCACCAGTCCATAAATGGATCGCTGGAGCTTGCACACTTTGTTAGCTCCCTTTGGATTGAAAAAACCTTCTGGTTGCATCATATACAACTCTTCTTCCAGAAATCCATTCAAGAATGCAGTTTTGACATCCATCTGCCAAATTTCATAGTCATAAACTGCGGCAATTGCTAACATGATTCGGACAGACTTAAGCATCGCTACGGGTGAGAAGGTCTCATCGTAGTCAATCCCTTGAACTTGTCGAAAACCTTTTGCAACAAGTCGAGCTTTGTAGACAGTAACATTACCGTCAGCGTCAGTCTTCTTCTTGAAGATCCATTTATTCTCAATTGCTTGCCGATCATCGGGCAAGTCAACCAAAGTCCACACTTTGTTCTCATACATGGATCCCATCTCAGATTTCATGGCTTCAAGCCATTTTGCGGAATCTGGGCTCACCATCGCTTCTTCATAGTTCGTAGGTTCATCATGATCTAGTAGCATGACTTCCAGAACAGGATTACCGTACCACTCTGGTGCGGATCTTACTCTGGTTGATCTACGAGGTTCAGTAGTAACTTGATCTGAAGTTTCATGATGATCATCATTAGCTTCCTCACTAATTGGTGTAGGTGTCACAGAAACCAATTTCTGTGATGTACTACTTTCCAATAAGGGAGCAGGTACAGTTACCTCATCAAGTTCTACTTTCCTCCCACTCACTTCTTTTGAGAGAAACTCCTTCTCTAGAAAGGATCCATTTTTAGCAACAAATGTTTTGCCTTCGGATCTGTGATAGAAGGTGTACCCAACTGTCTCTTTTGGGTATCCTATGAAGACACATTTCTTTGATTTGGGTTCGAGCTTATCAGGTTGAAGCTTTTTCACATAAGCATCGCAACCCCAAACTTTGAGAAACGACAACTTTGGTTTCTTGCCAAACCATAGTTCATAAGGCGTCGTCTCAACGGATTTCGATGGTGCCCTATTTAACGTGAATGCGGCCGTCTCTAAAGCATAACCCCAAAACGATAGCGGTAAATCTGTAAGAGACATCATAGATCGCACCATATCAAGTAAAGTACGATTACGACGTTCGGACACACCATTACGCTGTGGTGTTCCGGGTGGCGTGAATTGCGAAACTATTCCGCATTGTTTCAAATGTAGACCAAACTCGTAACTCAAATATTCTCCTCCACGATCAAATCGTAGAAACTTTATTTTCTTGTTACGATGATTTTCAACTTCACTCTGAAATTCTTTGAACTTTTCAAATGTTTCAGACTTATGCTTCATTAAGTAGATATACCCATATCTGCTTAAATCATCTGTGAAGGTGAGAAAATAACGATATCCACCACGAGCTTCAACATTCATCGGACCACATACATCTGTATGTATGATTTCCAACAAATCTGTTGCTCTCTCCATAGTACCGGAGAACGGTGTTTTAGTCATCTTGCCCATGAGGCACGGTTCGCAAGTACCAAGTGATTCATAATCAAGTGGTTCCAAAAGTCCATCAGTATGGAGTTTCTTCATGCGCTTTACACCGATATGACCTAAACGGCAGTGCCACAAATAAGTTGCACTATCATTATCAACTCTGCATCTTTTGGTTTCAACATTATGAATATGTGTATCAGTACTATCGAGATTCATCAAAAATAGACCACTCTTCAAGGGTGCATGACCATAAAAGATATTACTCATATAAATAGAACAACCATTATTCTATGATTTAAATGAATAACCGTCTCGCATCAAACAAGATCCAGATATAATGTTCATGCTCAACGCTGGCACCAAATAACAATTATTTAGGTCTAATACTAATCCTGATGGTAGATGTAGAGGTAGCGTGCCGACCGCGATCACATCGACTTTGGAACCATTTCCCACGCGCATCGTCACCTCATCCTTCGCCAGTGTTCGCTTAATCCGTAGTCCCTGTTTCGAGTTGCAAATATTAGCAACAGAACCAGTATCAAATACCCAGGTGCTACTGCGAGCTCTAGTAAGGTACACATCAATAACATGTATATCAGATATACCTTTGTTCACCTTGCCATCCTTCTTATCCGCCAAATACTTGGGGCAGTTCCGCTTCCAGTGACCAGTCTGCTTGCAGTAGCAGCACTCAGTTTCAGGCTTAGGTACAGACTTGGGTTTCTTCTCTGAGCAGCAACTTGCTTGCTGTTCTTCTTGAAGTTCCCATTTTTCTTCCCCTTGCCCTTTTTATTGAAACTAGTGGTCTTGTTGACCATCAACACTTGATGCTCCTTCTTGATTTCTACCTCCGCGGCTTTTAGCATCGCGAAGAGCTCGGGAATAGTCTTTTCCATCCCTTGCATATTATAGTTAATCACAAAGCTCATGTAGCTTGGTGGCAGTGATTGGAGAATTCTGTCAATGACGCTATCATCTGGAAGATTAACTCCCAGTTGAATCAAGTGATTATTATACCCAGACATTTTGAGTATATGCTCACTAATAGAACTGTTCTCCTCCATCTTGCAGCTGTAGAACTTATTGGAGACTTCATATCTCTCAATCCGGGCATTTGCTTGAAATATTAACTTCAACTCCTGGAACATCTCATATGCTCCATGACGTTCAAAACGTCGTTGAAGACCCGGTTCTAAGCCGTAAAGCGTGGCACACTGAACTATAGAGTAGTCATCAGCTTTGCTCTGCCAGACATTCATAACATCTGGTGTTGCTCCAGCAGCAGGCCTGGCACCCAGCGGTGCTTCCAAGACGTAATTCTTCTGTGCAGCAATGAGGATAATCCTCACGTTACGGACCCAGTCCGTGTAATTGCTACCATCATCTTTCAACTTTGGTTTCTCAAGGAACGCATTAAAATTCAACGGAACAACAACACGGGCCATCTATCTACAATCAAACATAGACGAGCAAAATACTATCACGTACTAAGTTCATGATAAATTTAAGTTCAATTAGTCATATTACTTAAGAACTCCCAGTTAGAAAGACATCCCTCCAATCCTCTAAGTGATCACGTGATCCAAATCAACTAAACCATAACCGATCATCACGTGAAATGGAGTAGCTTTCAATGGTGAACATCACTATGTTGATCATATCTACTATATGATTCACGCTCGACCTTTCGGTCTCAGTGTTCCGAGGCCATATCTGCATATGCTAGGCTCGTCAAGTTTAACCTGACTATTCTGCGTGTGCAAAACTGGCTTGCACCCGTTGTAGATGGACATAGAGCTTATGACACCCGATCATCACGTGGTGTCTGGGCACGACGAACTTTGGCAACGGTGCATACTCAGGGAGAACACTTTTATCTTGAAATTTAGTGAGGAATCATCTTATAATGCTGTCGTCAATCAAAGCAAGATAAGATGCATAAAAGATAAACATCACATGCAATCCATATAAGTGATATGATATGGCCATCATCATCGTGTGCTTGCGATCTCCATCTCCGAAGCACCATCATGATCACCATCGTCACCGGCGCGACACCTTGATCTTCATCGTAGCATCGTTGTCGTCTCGCCAATCTTATGCTTCTATGACTATTGCTACCGCTTAGTGATAAAGTAAAGCATTACAGGGCGATTGCATTGCATACAATAAAGCGACAACCATATGGCTCATGCCAGTTGCCGATAACTCGGTTACAAAACATGATCATCTCATACAATAAAATTTAGCATCATGTCTTGACCATATCACATCACAACAAGCCCTGCAAAAACAAGTTAGACGTCCTCTACTTGTTGTTGCAAGTTTTACGTGGCTGCTACGGGATTAGCAAGAACCGTTCTTACCTACGCATCAAAACCACAACGATAGTTTGTCAAGTTGGTGATGTTTTAACCTTCGCAAGGACCGTGCGTAGCCACACTCGGTTCAACTAAAGTTGGAGAAACTGACACCCGCCAGCCACCTGTGTGCAAAGCACGTCGGTAGAACCAGTCTCGCGTAAGCATATGCATAATGTCGGTCCGGGCCGCTTCATCCAACAATACCGCCGAACCAAAGTATGACATGCTGGTAAGCAGTATGACTTATATCGCCCACAACTCACTTGTATTCTACTCGTGCATATGACATCTACGCATAAAACTAGGCTCGGATGCCACTGTTGGGGAACGTAGTAATTTCAAAAAAAAATCCTACGCGCACACAAGATCATGGTGATGCATAGCAATGAGAGGGGAGAGTGTTGTCTGCGTACCCTCATAGACCGACAGTGGAAGTGTTATAACAACGCGGTTGAGGTAGTCGTATGTCTTCACGGCCCGGCCGATCAAGCACCGAAACTACGGCACCTCTGAGTTCTTGCACACGTTCAGCTCGATGACGATCCCCAGACTCCGATCCAGCAAAGTGTCGGGGAAGAGTTCCGTCAGCACGACGGCGTGGTGACGATCTTGATGTTCTACCATCGCAGGGCTTCGCCTAAGCACTGCTACGATATGACCGAGGTGGAATATGGTGGAAGGGGCACCGCACACGGCTAAGGAACGATCACGAAGATCAACTTGTGTGTCTTGGGGTGCCCCCTCGCCCCCGTATATAAAGGAGCAAGGGGGAGGCCGGCCGGCCCTTGCAGGGCGCGCCAGGAGGAGGAGTCCTCCTCCTAGTACGAGTAGGACTCCCCTCATTCCTACTCCTACTAGGAGGGGGAAAGAAAGGGGAAGAGGGAGAAGGAAAGGGGGGCGCTGCCCCCTCTCCTAGTCCAATTCGGACCAGAGGGGAGGGGGCGCGCGGCCCACCCTGGCCGCCCCTCTCTCTTTCCACTAAGGCCCATAAGGCCCATTACTTCTCCCGGGGGGTTCCGGTAACCCTCAGGCACTCCGGTTTTCTCCGAAATCACCCGGAACACTTCCGGTGTCCGAATATAGTTGTCCAATATATCAATCTTTATGTCTCGACCATTTCGAGACTCCTCGTCATCTCCGTGATCACATCCGGGACTCCGAACAACCTTCGGTACATCAAAACATATAAACTCATAATGAAACTATCATCGTAACGTTAAGCGTGCGGACCCTACGGGTTCGAGAACAATGTAGACATGACCGAGACATGTCTCCGGTCAATAAACAATAGCGGAACCTGGATGCTCATATTGGCTCCCACATATTCTACGAAGATCTTTATCGGTCAGACCGCATAACAACATACGTTGTTCCCTTTGTCATCGGTATGTTACTTGCCCGAGATTCGATCGTCGGTATCTCAATACCTTGTTCAATCTTGTTACTGGCAAGTCTCTTTACTCGTTCCGTAATACATCATCCCGCAACTAACTTATTAGTTGCAATGCTTGCAAGGCTTAAGTGATGTGCACTACCGAGAGGGCCCAGAGATACCTCTCCGACAATCGGAGTGACAAATCCTAATCTCGAAATACGCCAACCCAACATGTACCTTTGGAGACACCTGTAGAGCACCTTTATAATCACCCAGTTACGTTGTGACGTTTGGTAGCACACAAAGTGTTCCTCCGGTAAACGGGAGTTGCATAATCTCATAGTCATAGGAACATGTATAAGTCATGAAGAAAGCAATAGCAAGATACTAAACGATCGGGTGCTGAGCTAATGGAATGGGTCATGTCAATCACATCATTCTCCTAATGATCTGATCCCGTTAATCAAATGACAACCCGTGTCTATGGTTAGGAAACATAACTATCTTCGATTAACGAGCTAGTCAAGTAGAGGCATACTAGTGACACTCTGTTTGTCTATGTATTCACACAAGTATTATGTTTCCAGTTAATACAATTCTAGCATAAATAATAAACATTTATCATGATATAAGGAAATAAATAATAACTTTATTATTGCCTCCAGGGCATATTTCTTTCAATGAACTATAAGGATTAAACGAACATCTACATCATGCATATATGACTCAAAGATTACATGCTATAATGTGGTATTTATTCATAATTGGTTGCCAAATCTCACGTGTGCAATGCATGTGTACCTTACTAGTAGTCAATTAACGACAGAATTGCACAACTTTTTTTTGAGGATTTGTTTAGAGGAGCAGGCTATAAACTAGGTTGTGCGGTCTCTGTGGCCCGTCTAACAACATGACCGGCCCAGAAGTTTTTTCTTTGGGAAAATAGGTAGCCCACTATTTCTTTTTGAAGAATACCCAAGCTAGGCCTATTTGTTTTCTCCGACTTACTGGGTTGCAAATCTTTCAAGACAAGGAGGGATACATTCTGGCCTGGCCAAAGAGTATGGGTAGTATATCTTAAAAGTAATATGAAAGGGGTTGCAAATTCCAAAAAAATATAGCAAATGGGTAATTAGTTTCATTTTTTGTTTTTGTTCTTCATTGATATTTTATATTTTAGTGGATTTTAACATGACATAGTACTACTTTATTTTCAAAATTGTTTTAGTATGGCTGCTATTTTTGGATTAAGAATATTTTGTTCCCTAGTAAAAAATATGCAAATTTTTAAAACTTCGCATATTTTTTAGTTCAAACTTTTAACCCTGGCACTCACCAGAAAATGGGCAGCAATTCTAAAACTGGAAAATGGGCTGCAATAAATTCCATATGAATTAGCAAATGGGCAGTGAATTATAAAAATAATAGCAAATGGGTTGTACACGCCACAGATTTTGACGCCGACTTGTTTACGCAAGGCTTTGTCAATCAACACACGATTCTAGCAGCAGTGACTGTTGGATGTCCATCCAACGGCCGACGTACTTCTTCAATCTCTAGTCTTCTTGCTCCAGCCGCCTAAACCAGCACCGGCGGCACTCCCTGCACCCTCCTCTTGTGGCCGACTGTGATGCCGCGCAGGCTTCACCGGCCCACCCTACTCCCTCCGCTGGCCTGGCCATCCCTCTACCCACCCGCACCTCATGTTATTCTTCAGTGACGACAGCCTCACGCCACAGTCGAACCAGTCAACCGTCATACTCTTCTCAGCGTGGGCATCCACTGTTGTGTCTTCGCCAGCTCCGGGTCGTTCCATTCCTAGGCCTCACCGTCGTCCATCGCGTTGGTGCTCTAGGCGCAGCATGCTCAACATTCAATAAACGACAACCATCGGAATAGGGATATACATGGAGAGGCTGAAGTAGGGACCCCCATGGTCCATGGCCACACGCAAGCAGCTGCCTCCTTATTACGCAAAAAAATGATTCCTCCCACTGACATCTGAGGCGCACCGGTTCGGAGGCTGACCTATGGGCCTACTAAGTTGACGCGTACGCAGGGCTTTGTCAACTTAGTCAACAAATGATTCTAGCAGCAGTGATCGTTGGATTTTAATCGAACGGTCATGTTGTTTCTTCAATCACTGCTCTTCTTGCACCAATGATGACCCACAAGTATAGGGGATCTATCGTAGTCCTTTAGATAAGTAAGAGTGTCGAACCCAACAAGGAGCAAAAGGAAATGACAAGCAGTTTTCAACAAGGTATTCTCTGCAAGCACTGAAATTGTCGGTAACAGATAGTTTTGTGATAAGGTAATTGGTAACAGGTAACAAGTAATAAAAGTAAATAAGGTGCAGCAAGATGGCCCAATCATTTTTGTAGAAAAGGACAAGCCTAAACAAACTCTTGTATAAAGGAAAACGCTCCCGAGGACACATGGGAATTATCGTCAAGCTAGTTTTCATCACGCTCATATGATTCGCGTTCGGTACTTCATTAATTTGATATGTGGGTGGACCGGTGCTTGGGTACTGCCCTTCCTTGGACAAGTATCCCACTTATGATTAACCCCTATTGCAAGCATCCACAACTACAAAAGAAGTATTAAGGTAAACCTAACCATAGCATGAAACAGATGGATCCAAATCAGCCCCTTACGAAGCAACTCATAAACTAGGGTTTAAGCTTCTGTCACTCTAGCAACCCATCATCTACTTATTACTTCCCAATGCCTTCCTCTAGGCCCAAACAATGGTGAAGTGTCATGTAGTCGACGTTCACATAACACCACTAGAGGAAAGACAACACACATCTCATCAAAATATCGAACGAATACCAAATTCACATGATTACTTATAGCAAGACTTCTCCCATGTCCTCGGGAAAAACGTAACTACTCACAAATAATATTCATGTTCATAATCAGAGGGATAATAATATGCATTAAGGATCTGAAAATATGATCTTCCACCAAGTAAACCAACTAGCATCAATTACAAGACGTAATCAACACTGCTAGCGACCCACAGGTACCAATCTGAGGTTTGGAGACAAAGATTGGATACAAGAGATGAACTAGGGTTTGAGATGAGATGGTGCTGGTGAAGATGCTGATGGAGATTGACCCCCTCCCAATGAGAGGATCGATGGTGATGACGACGGTCATAATTTCCCCTCCCGGAGGGAAGTTTCCCCGGCAAAACAGCTCCGCCAGAGCCCTAGATTGGTTCCACCAAGGTTCCGCCTCGTGGCGGCGGAGTTTCGTCCCGAAAGCTTGTTTATGATTTTTTTCTCGGACGAAAGACTCCATATAGCAGAAGATGGGCACCGGAGGCCTGCCAGGGGGGGCCACGAGGCAGGGGGCGCCCAGGGGGTAGGGCGCGCCCCCCACCCTCGTGGATGGTGGGTGCCCCCCTCTGGTTAATTCTTTCTCTAGTATTTTTTATTAATTCCAAAAACTGCCTCTGTGAAGTTTCAGGACTTTTGGAGCTATGAAGAATAGGTCTCTAATATTTGCTCCTTTTCCAGCCCAGAATTCCAGCTGTCGGTATTCTCCCTCTTCATGTAAACCTTGTAAAATAAGAGAGAATGGGCATAAGTATTATGACATAATGTGTAATAACAGCCCATAATGCAATAAATATCAATATAAAAGCATGATGCAAGATGGACATATCAACTCCCCCAATCTTAGACCTTGCTTGTCCTCAAGCGAAAGCCGATATCGAAAAATATGCTCACATGATTAGAGATAGAGGTGTCGATAAAATAAAATACGAACATGAGGGCATCATGATCATTCTTATAAAAGCAACATATATAAATATTGTCATATGATTTCTTATGCTCAAGTAGTAATCTATTCACAATGTCAAGTATGAATCAGAAACTTCATTGAAAACCAACAAACTGTGATCTGGTCATTGAAGCAATTGCAATTTATCATAACATGGGAAAGAGTCAATATAAGAGCTTTTCTGCAAGTCCACATACTCAACTATCATTTAGTCTTTCACAATTGCTAATACTCACGTAATACTTGTGGTTATGGAGTTTTAGTCAGACACAGAGAAAGATAGGGGCTTATAGTGTTGCCTCTCAACCTTTTACCTCAAGGGTAATGTCAACAATAATAGTTCATGATAAGTTACATCCAATTGGATATATATGTCTGGATCTTTCCAACACAATGTGCTTGCCAAAGGATAAAATGTAAAAAGGAGAGGTGAATATCACCATGACTCTTGCATAAGGTATAAGACAGAAGTAAAAGATAGGCCCTTCGCAGAGGGAAGCAAAGGTTGTCATGTGCTTTTATGGTTGGATGCATGAAATCCTAATGCAAAAGAACGTCACTTTATATTGCCACTTGTGATGAGGACCTTTATTATGCAGTCTGTCGCTTTTATTGCTTCCACATCACAAGATCGTATAAAGCTTATTTTCTCCACACTAATAAATCATACATATTTAGAGAGCAATTTTTATTACATGCAACATGACAACTTACTTGAAGGATCTTACTCAATCCATAGGTAGATATGGTGGACTCTCATGGCAAAACTAGGTTTAAGGATATTTGGAAGCACAAGTAGTATCTCTACTTGGTGCAAAGAATTTGGCTAGCATGAGGGCGAAAGGCAAGCTCAACATGTTAGATGATCCATGACAATATAATTTATTTCGAATATAGGAAAACATAACCCATTACGTTGTCTTCCTTGTCCAACATCAACTCTTTAGCATGTCATATTTTAATGAGTGCTCACAATCATAAAAGATGTCCAAGATAGTATATTTATATGTGAAACCCTCTCTTTCTTTATTACTTCCTATTAATTGAAACAATGACCAAAACTATGTTTGTCAATTCTCAACAACTTTTATTCATCATACTCTATATGTGAAGTCATTACTCTTCATAAGATCAATATGATCTCTTTATTTCTTTTTATTCTTTCTCTTTTCTTTTATTCCCTCAAGATCATAGCAAGAAAATCAAGCCCATGACTCAACACTAATCTTTATTATATATAGCTCATGGACTCGATTGCATAGAAGGATCATAAAGCAAAACTCAGAACTAAATCATACTAAAACTTTATTCTAGTAGATCAAGATATTACTAAAAGGATCGAACTAAGAAAAACAGTAAAGATAGGAGTGTGATGGTGATACGATACCAGGGCACTCCCCCAAGCTTGGCAGTTGCCAAGGGGAGTGCCCATACCCATGTGTTTATATCTCTTTCCTAGGGGGTGGTGATGGTGGAGTTGTTGATGATGACAGTTGTGCCTTCAGCTTTTTCATATTATAATTGAGAAGAGCAATTTCCTCCTTTAAATCATCAACTTCCGATTCCAGCTTCAAGATCTTGTCACATAAATCTCCCTTGCTTTTCTGACGAAAACGAGAAGGAATAGATCGGTTGTTAGACATTTTAGCCCTCTTAGGGAGACTAGACTTTTTGAACTTCACGTGCATATCCCAAGGTTGAGGTATAGGAACATCCTCCTCCTCTGAACTTGAATCATCGATCTTCCTCAAATGAGCGTCCTCCTCATCATCCGTAGTTCGACCACAAGGAGAGAGGTCCCCATAGGTCTTTGGGTCAGCAATGAGAGGTGAGACATAGCTCACTCCGTCGGAGTCTTGAGACAACATCTTGCTCTAATCTGTGGCTGAAACAGCTCGAAACAAAGACAAAGGATATTTGCTTGGTACAATGGTCAAAACCTTTGGGAGATTATATAATGATTTTTACCGACCAAAAGAAGTATCGTGCAAGAAAACAGAGTCCGGAGAGCACACGAGGTGCCCACAAGGCAGGGGGCGCGCCCAGGGGGTAGGGCGCGCCCTCCACCCTCGTGGACGCCTTGTGTCCTTCCCGGACTACTTCTTATTTTTCTATTTTCTTAAATATTCCAAAACGGAGAAAATTTGCTATTAGAACTGTTTTGGAGTCGTTTTACTTACCGTACCACATACCTATTCCTTTTCAGAGTCTGAAACGTTCTGGAAAGTGTCCCTTATGTATTCCTCCGGGGTTACGGTTTCAATAACATTGGTTTCAACATTTATGGGAGTACCAGAGATATAATGTTTGATTCTTTGACCGTTCACCACCTTCAGATTTGTGCCCTCGAAGTTGTTGATTTTTATGGCACCGAAACGATAGACCTCCTCGATAACGTAAGGACCTTCCCATTTAGAGAGGAGTTTTCCTGCAAAAAATCTTAAACAAGAGTTGTATAGCAAAACATAATCACCTACGTTAAACTCACGCTTTTGTATCCTTTTGTCATGCCATCTCTTAACCATTTCTTTAAACAGATTGGCATTCTCATAGGCCTGGGTTCTCCATTCATCAAGTGAGCTAATGTCAAATAGCCTCTTCTCACCGGCAAGTTTGAAATCATAAGTGAGCTCTTTAATGGCCCAATATGCCTTATGTTCTAGCTCGAGAGGTAAGTGACATGCTTTACCATAAACCATTTTATATGGAGACATACCCATAGGATTTTTGTATGTAGTTCTATAGGCCCATAATGCATCATCAAGTTTCTTGGACCAATTCTTTCTAGATCTATTAACAGTCTTTTGCAAAATTAACTTAAGCTCTCTATTACTTAGTTCTACTTGACCACTAGATTGTGGGTGGTATGGAGATGCAATTCTATGATTAACATCATACTTAGCAAGCATCTTATGAAAAGCACCATGAATAAAATGTGAACCACCATCAGTCATTAAATATCTAGGGACTCCAAACCTAGGAAAAATAACTTCCTTAAGCATCTTAATAGAGGTGTTATGATCAGCACTACTAGTTGGAATAGCTTCTACCCTCTTAGTAACGTAATCAACAGCAACTAAAATATGTGTATACCCATTAGAGGAAGGAAACGGTCCCATATAATTAAAGCCCCAAACATCAAATGGTTCAATAACAAGTGAATAATTCATAGGCATTTCTTGATGTCTACTAATATTACCAATTCTTTGACATTCATCACAAGATAAGACAAACTTACGAGCATCTTTGAAGAGAGTAGGCCAATAAAAACCGGATTGCAATACCTTATGTTCAGTTCTATCTCCAGCATGGTGTCCTCCATAAGCCTCGGAGTGACACTTGCGTAGGATCTGTTCCTATTCATGCTCAGGTACACAATGTCTAATAACACCATCTACCCCTTCTTTATAAAGGTGTGGGTCATCCCAGAAGTAATGTCTTAAATCATAGAAGAACTTTTTCTTTTGCTAGTATGTGAAACTAGGTGGTATAAATTTAACAACAATGTAATTAGCATAATCAGCATACCATGGAGCAGTGCTAGAAGCATTTATGACAGCTAATTATTCATCAGGGAAGCTATCATCAATAGGTAGTGGGTCATCAAGAACATTCTCTAACCTAGAAAAGTTGTCTGCAACGGGGTTCTCAGCTCCTTTTCTATCAATAATATGCAAATCAAATTCTTGTAGTAAGAGAACCCATCTAATAAGTCTAGGTTTAGCATCTTTCTTTTCAATAAGATATTTAATAGCAGCATGATCAGTGTGAACAGTTACTTTAGAATCAACAATATAAGGTCTAAACTTATCACAAGCAAATACAACTGATAAAAATTCTTTTTCAGTAGTAGCATAATTTCTCTGGGAACTGTCTAGAGTTTTACTAGCATATTGGATAACATTTAATTTCTTATCAACTCTTTGTCCTAGAACAGCACCTACAGCATAATCACTAGCATCACACATAATTTCAAAGGGTAAATTCCAATCAGGTGGCTGAACAATAGGTGCAGAAATCAAAGCTTTCTTAAGTATTTCAAATGCTTCTACACAATCATCGTGAAAGACAAAAGGGATATCTTTTTGTAAGATATTAGTCAGAGGCCTAGAGATTTTTGAGAAGTCTTTAATGAACCTCCTATAAAAATCGGCATGACCAAGGAAACTTCTTATACCTTTTATGTCCTTGGGACACGGCATCTTTTCAATGGCATCAACTTTAGCTTTGTCAACTTCAATACCTCTTTCAGAAATTTTATGCCCCAAAACAATACCTTCATTGACCATAAAGTGGCACTTCTCCCAATTCAAGACAAGATTCGTTTCTTCACATCTCTGCAAAACTCGATCAAGGTTGCTTAAGCAATCATCAAAAGAAGTTCCATATACGGAGAAATCATCCATGAAAACCTCAACAATCTTTTCACAAAAGTCAGAGAATATAGCAGTCATACATCTTTGAAAGGTAGCAGGTGCATTACATAAACCAAAAGGCATACGTCTATAAGCGAAGGTACCGAAAGGGCAAGTAAAAGTGGTCTTTTCTTGATCCTCTTTTGACACGGGAATTTGAGAGAAACCAGAATAACCATCTAGAAAGCAAAAATATGTATGCTTGGATAATCTCTCTAGCATTTGACCAATAAAAGGTAAAGGGTAATGATCCTTTTTAGTAGCTTTATTTAGTTTGCGGAAATCAATTACCATTCTATAACCTATAACAATTCTTTGTGGGATCAATTCATCTTTATCATTAGGAACAATAGTAATACCTCCCTTCTTAGGAACACAATGGACAGGACTTACCCACTGACTATCAGCAACGGGATAAATTATACCTGCCTCCAGAAGCTTTAGTATTTCTTTTCTTACCACTTCTTTCATCTTAGGACTCAACCTTCGTTGGTGATCAACAACCGGTTTAGCGTCTTTCTCCAATGTTATTCTGTGTTGGCATAGAGTGGGACTAATGCCCTTAAGAATATCAAGAGTATATCCAATAGCAGCACGGTGCTTCTTCAGAGTTTTCAATAATTTATTTTCTTCATGCTCTGAAAGGTTAGCACTAATAATAATAGGATATATCTTTTTCTCATCAAGATAAGCATATTTAAGAGTATCAAGTAATGGTTTAAGCTCAAACACGAGATCACCCTTGGGTGGAGGAGGATCCCCTAGGATTTCAACAGGCAAGTTGTGTTTCAGAATAGGTCCCTGTTTAAAGAATACTTCATCTATTTCCCTTCTTTCATTCATAAACATATCATTTTCATGGTCTAGCAAATATTGTTCTAAAGGATCATTAGGAGGCACGGCAATAGAAGCAAGACCAATAATTTCATCTTTACTAGGCAATTCTTTATCATGGGGTTGTCTATGAAATTTAGCAAAATTAAACTCATGAGACATATCCCCCAAACCAATAGTAACAACATCCTTTTTGCAATCTATCCTAGCATTAATAGTATTCAAGAAGGGTCTACCAAATATAATGGGACAAAAGTTATCTTGTGGGGAACCAAGAACAAGTAAATCAACAGGGTATTTAACCTTCCCACACAAGACTTCAACATCTCTAACAATCCCAACAGGTGAAATAGTATCTCTATTAACAAGCTTAATTGTAACATCAATCTCTTCTATCTCAGCAGGTGCAATATCATGCATAATTTATTTGTATAAGGAATGAGGTCTATGTTTATTTTAACAGAGATAACAGGCATGCCTACAACAGGTCTATGTTTATTTTTAGTATCAGGTCTAGCAATTCTAGTAGCTTCATCACAGAAGTAAATAACATGCCCATCAATATTATCAGCCAAGAGATCTTTAACCATAGCAACACTAGGTTCAACTTTAATTTGCTCAGGGGGTGTAGGTGTTCTAGTGTTACTCTTACGAACCACAGTTGAAGCTTTAGCATGATCCTTTATTCTAACAGGAAAAGGTGGTTTCTCAATATAAGCAATAGGAACAGCATGATCATTATAAGTGATAGTCTTTTCTTCAACTTTAATAGGTTCAACCACTTTTACTTCAATGGGAGGATTATATTTAAACCACTTCTCCTTAGGGAGATCAACATGAATAGTAAAGGATTCACAGAAAGAAGCTACTATCTCAGAGTCAAGTCCATATTTAGTGCTAAATTCACGGAAAACATCGGTATCCATAAAAGATTTAACACAATCAAACTTAGGTGTTATACCTGACTCCTTACCTTCATCGAGATCCCAATATTCGGAGTTGTGTTTAATCCTTTCCAATAAATCCCATTTGAATTCAATAGTCTTCATCATAAAAGAGCCAGTACAAGAAGTATCGAGCATGGAGCGATTATTGAGAGAAAGCCGAGCATAAAAAGTTTGAATAATAATTTCTCTTGAGAGCTCATGATTGGGGCATGAATATAACATTGATTTAAGCCTCCCCCAAGCTTGAGCAATGCTTTCTCCTTTGCGAGGCCAAAAATTACATATATAATTGCGATCACAATGAACAAGATGCATAGGATAAAACTTCTGATGAAACTCCAATTTCAATCGGTTGTAGTTCCATGATCCCATATCATCACATAGCCTAAACCATGTCAATGCCTTTCCCTTCAAAGATAAAGGGAAGACCTTCTTCTTGATAACATCCTCGGGCATAACTGCAAGCTTAAATAATCCACAAACTTCATCCATACAGATTAGGTGCAAATCGGGATGTAATGTTCCATCTCCTGTAAAAGGATTAGCTAGTAGTTTCTCTATCATACCCGAAGGAATTTCAAAGTAAACATTTTCAGTAGGTTGAGGAGCAACTCTTTGCTCTACTAGTCAGGGTGAAGATACCCCGAACAAGCACATCAAAGGATTATGTTCCATAGTAACAAGTGACAGTAAATTTAAGCACACTATATAAATTTTTCCTTACCAAATTCCACTCACCAAAGGAGCTTCACTCCCCGGCAATGGCACCGGAAAAGAGTCTTGATGACCCACAAGTATAGGGGATCTATCGTAGTCCTTTCGATAAGTAAGAGTGTCGAACCCAACGAGGAGCAGAAGGAAATGACAAGCAGTTTTCAGTAAGGTATTCTCTGCAAGCACTGAAATTATCGGTAACAGATAGTTTTGTGATAAGGTAATTGGTAACAGGTAACAAGCAATAAAAGTTAATAAGGTGCAGCAAGATGGCCCAATCCTTTTTGTAGCAAAGGACAAGCCTGGACAAAATCTTATATAAAGGAAAACGCTCCCGAGGACACATGGGAATTATCATCAAGCTAGTTTTCATCACGCTCATATGATTCGCGTTCGGTACTTTGATAATTTGATATTGGGTGGACCGGTGCTTGGGTACTGCCCTTCCTTGGACAAGTATCCCACTTATGATTAACCCCTATTGCAAGCATCCGCAACTACAAAAGAAGTATTAAGGTAAACCTAACCATAGCATGAAACAGACGGATCCAAATCAGCCCCTTACGAAGCAACTCATAAACTAGGGTTTAAGCTTCTGTCACTCTAGCAACCCATCATCTACTTATTACTTCCCAATGCCTTCCTCTAGGCCCAAACAATGGTGAAGTGTCATGTAGTCGACGTTCAAATAACACCACTAGAGGAAAGACAACGTACATCTCATCAAAATATTGAACGAATACCAAATTCACATGACTACTTATAGCAAGACTTCTCCCATGTCCTCAGGACCAAACGTAACTACTCATAAATAATATTCATGTTCATAATCAGAGGGGTAATAATATGCATTAAGGATCTGAACATATGATCTTCCACCAAGTAAACCAACTAGCATCAACTACAAGGAGTAATCAACATTACTAGCAACCCACAGGTACCAATCTGAGGTTTGGAGACAAAGATTGGATACAAGAGATGAACTAGGGTTTGAGATGAGATGGTGCTGGTGAAGATGTTGATGGAGATTGACGCCCTCCCGATGAGAGGATCAATGGTGATGACGACGGTGATGATTTCCCCCTCCCGGAGGGAAGTTTCCCCAGCAGAACAACTCTGCCATAGCCCTAGATTGGTTCCGCCAAGGTTCCGCCTCGTGGTGGCGAATTTTCGTCCCGAAAACCTGCTTATGATTTTTTCTCGGATGAAAGACTCCATATAGCAGAAGATGGGCACCGGAGGCCTGCCAGGGGGCCCACGAGGTAGGGGGCGCGCCCCCCACCCTCGTGGATGGTGGGTGGCCCCCCTCTGGTTAATTCTTTCTCCAGTATTTTTTATTAATTCCAAAAACTACCTCCGTGAAGTTTCAGGACTTTTGGAGCTATGCAGAATAGGTCTCTAATATTTGCTCCTTTTCCAGCACAGAATTCCAGCTGTCGGCATTCTCCCTCTTCATGTAAACCTTGTGAAATAAGAGATAATAGGCATAAGTATTGTGACATAATGTGTAATAACAGCCCATAATGCAATAAATATCAATATAAAAGCATGATGCAAAATAGACGTATCAACCAGCGCTGGCGAGACCGCCTGCTCCTGCCTCCAGTGGCTGGTTGTGCTGCCGCGCAGGCCTCACCGCCCCACCCTAGTCCCACCACTGGCCAGGCCATCCCTCTACTGTCTACTCACCCACAACCCGTGTTATTATGTGGCGACGGCAGCCTCATACCGCAGCCGAACCAGTCAGCCCTCGTACTCCTCTCCGCATGGGCATCCTCTGACGCGTCTTCCCCGGCTCCGCGTCGTCCCCTTCTAGGCCTCGCCATCGTCCACGGCCTTGGTGCTCTTGGCATGGCATGGTCAACGTGGTCAAGGAACGACTTCCGTCAGAAGACGACTGTACGTGGAGAGGCTGATAGCTAGGTCCACGTCCGGAGCAAGGAAGTGCCTCCTTATTACGCATAAAATTATTATTCCTCCACCTGACAGCGGGGACCCACCGGAAGGGACTCTGTATTTTGCAAAAAAAACGTTTCCCCCCTGACAACTGGGACCTACCAGCTACATCTTCGAATGCAAGGAAGTGCGTCCATATTACGGGCAAAAAATGATTCTCCCCCCTGACCGCTGGGACCCACCATCAATAACTTCGCACGCAAGGAAGTGCCTCCTTATCCTCCCTGACATTCGGGATCCACCTGGTCGAAGCGTATGTAGTATTGTCATTCTAGTCATGAACGTATACGTACATACTGGTCGATCGGTCTCTCTGCAGCGACGAACTATGGCCGAGTAAGGAGATGCACGTGTCGTAGTAGAGGCGCGAACGTACCATGTCACGCAGTCCCTTTGATACGTCTCCAACGTATCTATAATTTTTGATTGCTCCATGCTATATTATCTACTGTTTTGAATGTTTATGGGCTTTATTATACACTTTTATATCATTTTTGGGACTAACCTATTAACCCAGAGCCAGTGCCAGTTTCTGTTTTTACCCTGTTTTAGGGTTTCGAAGAAAAGGAAAATCAAACGGAGTCCAATTGACCTGAAACTTCACGGAACTCATCTTTGGAAGGAAATAAGCCCACAAGACTTTGAGTGCACGTCGGGGGATCTGCGAGGAGGTCACGAGGCAGGGGGGCGCGCCCTCCACCCTCGTGAGCCCCTCGTGGCCCCCTGACGTACTTCTTCCGCCTATATATTTCCATATACCCTAAAAACATCTGTGAGCACAATAGATCGGGAGTTCCGCCGCCAGAAGCCTCCGTAGCCACTAAAAGCCAATCTAGACCCATTCCGGCACCCTGCCGGAGGGGGCAATCTCTCTCCGGTGGCCATCTTCATCATCCCGGTGCTCTCCATGACGAGGAGGGAGTAGTTCTCCCTCGGGGCTGAGGGTATGTACCAGTAGGTATGTGTTTGATCTCTCTCTCTCTCTCTCTCTCTCGTGTTCTTGAGGTGATACGATCTTGATGTATCGCGAGCTTTGCTATTATATTTGGATCCTATGATGTTTCTTTCCCCCTCTACTCTCTTGTAATGAATTGAGTTTCCCCTTTGAAGTTATCTTATCGGATTGAGTCTTTAAAGATTTGAGAACACTTGATGTATGTCTTGCCGTGCGTATCTGTGTGACAATGGGATATCACGTGATTCACTTGATGTATGTTTTTGGTGATCAACTTGCGGGTTCCGCCCATGAACCTATGCATAGGGATTGGCACACGTTTTCGTCGTGATTCTCCGATAGAAACTTTGGGGCACTCTTTGAGGTTCTATGTGTTCGTTGAATAGATGAGTCTAAGATTGTGTGATGCATATCGTATAATCATACCCACGGATACTTGAGGTGACATTGGAGTATCTAGGTGACATTAGGGTTTTGGTTGATTTGTGTCTTAAGGTGTTATTCTAGTACAAACTCTAGGGCTGTTTGTGACACTTATAGGAATAGCCCAACGGATTGATTGGAAAGAATAACTTTGAGGTGGTTTCGTACCCTACCATAATCTCTTCGTTCGTTCTCTACTATTAGTTACTTTGGAGTGACTCTTTGTTGCATGTTGAGGGATAGTTATGCGATCCAATTATGTTATTATTGTTGAGAGGACTTGCACTAGTGAAAGTATGAACCCTAGGCCTTGTTTCCTAGCATTGCAATACCGTTTACGCTCACTTTTACCATTAGTTACCTTGCTGTTTTTATAATTTCAGATTACAAATACCTTTATCTACTATCCATATACCACTTGTATCACCATCTCTTTGCCGAACTAGTGCACCTATACGATTTACCATTGTATTGGGTGTGTTGGGGACACAAGAGACTCTTTGTTATTTGGTTGCATGGTTGCTTAAGAGAGACCATCTTCATCCTATGCCTCATATGGATTGATAAACCTTAGGTCATCCACTTGAGGGAAATTTGCTACTGTCCTACAAACCTCTGCACTTGGAGGCCCAACAACGTCTACAAGAAGAAGGTTGTGTAGTAGACATCAAGCTCTTTTTTGGCGTCGTTGCCGGGGAGGCAAGGAAAGCGGCACTAACACCCCGTCAACTAAGCTCTTTTCTGGCTTCATTGCCGGGGAGGTGAGTGCTTGAAGGTATATCTTTAGATCTTGCAATCGAGTCTTTTAGTTTCTTGTTTTATCACTAGTTTAGTTTATAAAAGAAAATTAAAAATGGAATTAAGTTTGGCTCATATGCTTTATCTTTTTAATATCTATCATGAGAATAAGGATTCTGATAATTATGCTCAAGTGCTAGAAGAAGAATGCATTAGAATGTTTGGCACTAAATATTTGAATGATGAGCATGATTGCAATGTTGTTAGTATGAATTCCTTGAATATCCATGATGCTAATGATATGCAAAGCCACAAGCTTGGGGAAGCTATGTTTGATGAAGATGATATTTTTTGTCCCCCAAGTTTTGATGAGCAAATATATTATGATGAAAGCATGCCTCCTATTTATGATGATTATGTTGATGAAAGTGGTTTCAGAGAGGCCATGACTTTATTTTGTGATGAATCCACTATTTCGGAAGAGGTTCCAATTGATTATGAGAACAAAGTTGTTATCTATGATGATTATTGTGATGACTTGTATGATATAAAGAATAATGATATCCATGAAACTTGTCATCATGATTTTAGTTTTCAATTGGATTATGCCTCACATGATAATTATTTTGTTGAGCTTGCTCCCACTATTATTAATAAGAAGAATTTTGCTTGTGTGGAGAGTTATAAAATTTCTATGATTATAGATCATGAAAAGAATGCTTTAGGTGCTGGTTATATTGTTGAATTCATTCATTATGGTACTGAAAATTATTATGAGGGAGGAATATATGCTTGTAGGAATTGCAAAAATATCAAGTTTCCTCTCTATGTGCTTAAAGTTTTAAAGTTATGCTTGTTTTGCCTTCCTATGCAAGTTGATTCTTGTTCCCATAAGTTATTTGCTCAAAAAATACCTATGGATAGGAAGTGGGTTAGACTTAAATGTGCTAGTCATATTCTTCATGATGCTCTCTTTATGTTTCAATTCTTATCTTTTATGTGAGCATCGTCGAAATCATCATGCCTAGCTAAAGGCGTTAAACGATAGCGCTTGTTGGGAGGCAACCCAACTTTACTTTTGTTCCTTGCTTTTTGCTCCTGTTTAGTAATTAATAATTCATCTAGCCTCTGTTTATATGTGGTTTAATGCTTTTAATTAGTGTTTGTGCCAAGTAGAACCTTTGGGAAGACTTGGGGAAAGTCTTGTTGATCATGTTCTAAGAAAACAGAAACTTTGGCGCTCACGAGAATTGCTGTAATTTTTATTTGGAAAGTGATATTTAGTTAATTCTTTTTGCAGATGACTAATAGATATATTCCTCAGGTCCAGCAATTTATTTGAGAATTTTATGAGTTCCATAAGTATACGTTTGATTCAGATTACTACAAATTGTTCTGTTTTTCACAGATTCTGTTTTTCATGTGTTGTTTACTTATTTTGATGAATCTATGGCTAGTAAAATAGTTTATAAACCATAAATAAGTTGGAATACAGTAGGTTTAACACCAATATAAATAAAGAATGAGTTCATTACAGTACCTTGAAGTGGTGATTTACTTTCTTATACTAACGGAGCTTACGAGTTTTCTGTTAAGTTTTGTGTTGTGAAGTTTTCAAGTTTTGGGTAAAGATTCGATGGACTATGGAATAAGGAGTGGAAAGAGCCTAAGCTTGGGGATTCCCAAGGCACCCCAAGGTAATATTCAAGGACAACCAAAAGCCTAAGCTTGGCGATGCCCCGGAAGGCATCCCCTCTTTCATCTTCATTCATCGGTAACTTTACTTGGAGCTATATTTTTATTCGCCACATGATATGTGTTTTGCTTGGAGCGTCATTTTATTTCATTATGTTTTGCTTGCTGTTTGAATAAATAACAAGATCTGAAATTCTTAAATGTTAGAGAGTCTTCACATAGTTGCATAATTATTCAGCTACTCATTGATCTTCACTTATATCTTTCGGAGTAGTTTGTCGATGCTCTAGTGCTTCACTTATATCTTTTAGAGCACGGCGGTAGTTTTATTTTGAAGAAATAAATGAACTCTAATGCTTCACTTAGATTATTTTTTAGAGTCTTAAATAGCATGGTAATTTGCTTAAAATCCTAATATGCTAGGTATTCGAGATTAGTAAAATTTTCTTATGAGTGTTTTGAATACTAAGAGAAGTTTGATGCTTGATGATTGTTTTGAGAAATGGAGGTAATAATATCAAAGTCGTGCTAGTTGAGTAGTTGTGAATTTGAGAAATGCTTGTGTTGAAGTTTGCAAGTCCCGTAGCATGCATGTATGGTAAACGTTATGTAACAAATTTGAAACATGAGGTGTTATTTGATTGTCTTCCTTATGAGTGGCGGTCGGGGAAGAGCGATGGTCTTTTCCTACCAATCTATCCCCCTAGGAGCATGCGCGTAGTGCCGAGGTTTTTAATGACTTGTAGATTTTTGCAATAAGTATGTGAGTTATTTATGACTAGTGTTGAGTCCATGGATTATACGCACTCTCACCCTTCCATCCTTGTTAGCCTCTTGGGTACCGTGCATTGCCCTTTCTCACATTGAGAGTTGGTGCAAACTTCGCCGGTGCATCCAAACCCCATGATATGATACGCTCTTTCACACATAAACCTCCTTATATCTTCCTCAAAACAGCCACCATACGTACCTATTATGGCATTTCCATAGCCATTCCGAGATATATTGCCATGCAACTTTCCACCGTCCCGTTTATTATGACACGCATCATCATTGTCATATTGCTTTGCATGATCATGTAGTTGACATAGTATTTGTGGCAAAGCCACCGTTCATAATTCTTTCATACATGTCACTCTTGGTTCATTGCATATCCCGGTACACCGCCGGAGGCATTCATATAGAGTCATCCTTGTTCTAGTATCGAGTTGTAATCATTGAGTTGTAAATAAATAGAAGTGTGATGATCATCATTATTAGAGCATTGTCCCAAGTGAGGAATAAAAAAGGCCATAAAAAGAGAATGCCCCAAAAGAAGAGAAAGGCCATAAAAAGAGAAGGCCAAATAAAAAATAAAAAAATGAGAGAAAAAGAGAGAAGGGACAATGCTACTATCCTTTTACCACACTTGTGCTTCAAAGTAGCACCATGATCTTCATAGTAGAGAGTCTCTCATGTTATCACTTTCATATACTAGTGGGAATTTGTCCTTATAGAACTTGGCTTGTATATTCCAACAATGGGCCTCCTCAAGTGCCCTAGGTCTTCGTGAGCAGGCAAGTTGGATGCACACCCACTAGTTTCTTTTGTTGAGCTTTCATACATTTATAGCTCTAGTGCATCCGTTGCATGGCAATCCCTCCTCCTTGCATTAACATCAATCGGTGGGCATCTCCATAGCCCATTGATTAGCCTCGTTGATGTGAGACTTTCTCCTTTTTGTCTTCTCCACATAACCCCCTCATTATATTCTATTTCACCCATAGTGCTATATCCATGGCTCGCGCTCATGTATTGCGTGAAAGTTTATGAGTTTGAGATTACTAAAGTATGAAACAATTGCTTGGCTTGTCATCGGGGTTGTGCATGATGAGAGAATTCTTGTGTGACGAAAATGAAACATGACTAAACTATATGATTTTGTAGGGATGAACTTTCTTTGGCCATGTTATTTTGAGAAGACATAATTGCTTAGTTAGTATGCTTGAAGTATTATCATTTTTATGTCAATATGAACTTTTGTCTTGAATCTTTCGGATCTGAATATTCATACCACAATTAAGAAGAATTACATTGAAATTATGCCAACTAGCATTCCACATCAAAAATTCTTTCTTTTATCATTTACCTACTCAAGGACGAGCAGGAATTAAGCTTGGGGATGCTGATACGTCTCCAACGTATCTATAATTTTTGATTGCTCCATGTTATATTATCTACTGTTTTGAATGTTTATGGGCTTTATTATACACTTTTATATCATTTTTTGGACTAACCTATTAACCCAGAGCCCAGTGCCAGTTTCTGTTTTTACCCTGTTTTAGGGTTTCGAAGAAAAGGAAAATCAAACGGAGTCCAATTGACCTGAAACTTCACGGAACTCATTTTTGGAAGGAAAGAAGCCCAGAAGACTTGGAGTGCACGCCGGGGGATCTGCGAGGAGGTCATGAGGCAGGGGGGCGTGCCCACCCCCCCTGGGCGCACCCTCCACCCTCGTGAGCCCCTCGTGGCCCCCCTGACGTACTTCTTCCGCCTATATATCTCCATATACCCTAAAAACATCCGTGAGCACAATAGATCGGGAGTTCCGCCGCCAGAAGCCTCTGTAGCCACCGAAAGCCAATCTAGACCCGTTCCGGCACCCTGCCGGAGGGGGCAATCTCTCTCCGGTGGCCATCTTCATCATCCCGGTGCTCTCCATGACGAGTAGGGAGTAGTTCTCTCTCGGGGCTGAGGGTATGTACCAGTAGCTATGTGTTTGATCTCTCTCTCTCGTGTTCTTGAGGTGATACGATCTTGATGTATCGCGAGCTTTGCTATTATATTTGGATCCTATGATGTTTCTTCCCCCCTCTACTCTCTTGTAATGAATTGAGTTTCCCCTTTGAAGTTATCTTATCGGATTGAGTCTTTAAAGATTTGAGAACACTTGATGTATGTCTTGTCGTGCGTATCTGTGGTGACAATGGGATATCACGTGATTCACTTGATGTATGTTTTGGTGATCAACTTGCGGGTTCCGCCCATGAACCTATGCATAGGGGTCGGCACACGTTTTCATCGTGATTCTCTGGTAGAAACTTTGGGGCACTCTTTGAGGTTCTATGTGTTGGTTGAATAGATGAATCTGAGATTGTGTGATGCATATCGTATAATCATACCCACGGATACTTGAGGTGACATTAGAGTATCTAGGTGACATTAGGGTTTTGGTTGATTTGTGTCTTAAGGTGTTATTCTAGTACGAACTCTAGGGCTGTTTGTGACACTTATAGGAATAGCCCAACGGATTGATTGGAAAGAATAACTTTGAGGTGGTTTCGTACCCTACCATAATCACTTCGTTCGTTCTCCTCTATTAGTGACTTTGGAGTGACTCTTTGTTGCATGTTGAGGGATAGTTATGTGATCCAATTATGTTATTATTGTTGAGAGGACTTGCACTAGTGAAAGTATGAACCCTAGGCCTTGTTTCCTAGCATTGCAATACCATTTATGCTCACTTTTACCATTAGTTACCTTGCTGTTTTTATAATTTCAGATTACAAATACCTTTATCTACTATCCATATGCCACTTGTATCACCATCTCTTCGCCGAACTAGTGCACCTATACAATTTACCATTGTATTGGGTGTGTTGGGGACACAAGAGACTCTTTGTTATTTGGTTGCAGGGTTGCTTGAGAGAGACCATCTTCATCCTACGCCTCCTACGGATTGATAAACCTTAGGTCATCCACTTGAGGAAAATTTGCTACTGTCCTACAAACCTCTGCACTTGGAGGCCCAACAACGTCTACAAGAAGAAGGTTGTGTAGTAGACATCACCCTTCTATATATATTGTGTACACGTACGTACAGCCACACTGCAAGAAAGTAAATACGACTACGTACATACATAAGGGCGGGGTCTCGAACACGTACTCGCGCATACATATGGCCAGGGCTCGTGTACATGGAGAGGCAATGGACGGCATCCACGTTGTCCTGTTCATCGGCAGCTAACCGGGTGGGTCGGAACAGAGGAAACAACACCATTTTCACCACGAGCCAAGTGACTAGGTCGGAACGTGTCTTGTTCATCGGGAGACAACAGACTGGGTCGGAATGGGTCGTGTTCAACGGGAGCCAATAGGATTGGACGGAACAGACGGAACGAGGTCCGGCGTACCGCAAAACGGAGGAAAGCGGCCTTCTATTCGACCGCGTATGGTCGAAACAGAGTCATGTTCATCAGGAAGGGCCTGGCGTACCGCAAAATGGAGGAAACAGACTTGTGTTCGAGCTCCTACAGTCGAAACGGGGTGTTGTTGACCGCGAGGGATGTGGCGTACGGCAAAACGGAGGAAACAGACTTGTGTTGGAGCGCCTACGGTCGAAACAAGGTCGTGTTCATCGGGAGGGGTGTGGCGTACTGCAAAACGGGACTCCACAGGCTACTGTTCATCCACCATCTCACCTACTACTGTTCATCGACCGTCGACTTCCTCCATCCTCCACCTGCTACTGTTCATCCACCATCGACTTCCTCCAGCCTTCACCAGCTACTATTCATCCACGGGGTCATGTTCATCCAGCATCCACCGGCTACTGTTCAACCACATTTCCACGGGGTCCTGTTCATCCAGCCTCCACAGGCTACTATTCAACCAGCCCTCCACGGGGTCCCTCCACCGACTACTGTTCATCCACCCCTACCTCCTCGATCGGGGTCTTGTTCATCCAGCGGCAACGGCCTGTACTACCACGGGGTCCTGTTCATCCAACCCCCATAGGGGACTGTTCATCAAGAGGGAGCTTCGATCGGCTTCAGTTAGCAGCAGTAGCGAAGGAACCACTCGGGTTCAGTTAATAGCAAGGGATCGATCGGGGTTCAGTGTAACGTAGCTAGTGCAATCGCTCGGGTTCACTTAGAGCCCAACGCCTCGCTCGGGTTTAGTTAGAGCGCAACGCCTCGCACACACACGCGTATGTACGTGTATGAGAGAAATGCGCAATCCCTCTGTGCATCGCTCGACTCCGACCACCCACCATAACCAAGAAGTCCCCGAAATTTTCCTCGCCCTCGCTTCTACCATGATTTTTTCCGTCATGGACGGCCCAAAGAATGTCATGCAAGTGCGTCTCCGGCCCACCTAGGACGAAAAGCCCATTTTCTGTCAATGTTTTTTGTCATAAAAGTAGGAGCCCACCACATCTATGATGATACCGGGCTTTGTCACAGTTATCGTCATAGAAGTGTCATAAGCATGACAGAAAAAAAATCGTTTGGCCCAAAATGTCACGGATGTGTCTTTTCTTGTAGTGGTGTGATGTCTACTACACAACCTTCTTCTTGTAGATGTTGTTGGGCCTCCAAGTGCAGAGGTTTGTAGGACAGTAGCAAATTTCCCTCAAGTGGATGACCTAAGGTTTATCAATCTGTGGGAGGCGTAGGATGAAGATGGTCTCTCTCAAGCAACCCTGCAACCAAATAACAAAGAGTCTCTTGTGTCCCCAACACACCCAATACAATGGTAAATTGTATAGGTGCACTAGTTCAGCGAAGAGATGGTGATACAAGTGCAATATGGATGGTAGATATAGGTTTTTGTAATCTGAAAATATAAAAACAGCAAGGTAGCTAATGATAAAAGGGAGCGTAAACGGTATTGCAATGCGTTGAAACAAGGCCTAGGGTTCATACTTTCACTAGTGCAAGTTCTCTCAACAATAATAACATAATTGGATCATATAACTATCCCTCAACATGCAACAAAGAGTCGCTCCAAAGTCACTAATAGCGGAGAACAAACGAAGAGATTATTGCAGGGTACGAAACCACCTCAAAGTTATCCTTTCTGATCAATCTATTCAAGAGTCCGTAGTAAAATAACACGAAGCTATTCTTTCCGTTCGATCTATCATAGAGTTCGTACTAGAATAACACCTTAAGACACAAATCAACCAAAACCCTAATGTCACCTAGATACTCCAATGTCACCTCAAGTATCCGTGGGTATGATTATACGATATGCATCACACAATCTCAGATTCATCTATTCAACCAACATAAAGAACTTCAAAGAGTGCCCCAAAGTTTCTACCAGAGAGTCAAGACGAAAACGTGTGCCAACCCCTATGCATAAGTTCACAAACGAAACCCGCAAGTTGATCACCAAAACATACATCAAGTGGATCACGTGAATATCCCATTGTCACCACAGATAGCACATGCAAGACATACATCAAGTGTTCTCAGATCCTTAAAGACTCAATCCGATAAGATAACTTCAAAGGGAAAAGTCAATCCATTACAAGAGAGTAGAGGGGGAGAAACATCATAAGATCCAACTATAATAGCAAAGCTCGCGATACATCAAGATCGTGCCAAAGCAAGAACACGAGAGAGAGAGAGAGAGAGAGATCAAACACATAGCTACAGGTACATACCCTCAACCCTGAGGGTGAACTACTCCCTCCTCGTCATGGAGAGCGTCGGGATGATGAAGATGGCCACCGATGACGGATCCCCCTCTAGCAGGGTGCCGGAACAGGGTCCCGATTGGTTTTTCGTGGCTCTGGAGGTTTGCAGTGGTGGAACTCCCGATCTATTGTGTTTTGCGATGTTTTTAGGGTATATGGACATATATAGGTGAAAGAAGTCATTCAGGGGAGCCACGAGGGGCCCACGAGGGTGGGGGCGCGCCCAGGGGGTAGGGCGCGCCTCCCTGCCTCGTGGCTTCCTCGAAGCTTCCCTGACGTCTACTCCAAGTCTCCTGGATTGCTTCCATTCCAAAAATAGCTCTCCCGAAGGTTTCATTCCGCTTGGACTACGTTTGGTTTTCCTTTTCTGTGATACTCAAAAACAAGGAAAAAACAAAAACTGGCATTGGGCTCTGGGTTAATAGGTTAGTCCCAAAAATCATATAAAAGTGTTTAGTAAAGCCCATAAACATCCAAAACAGATAATATAATAGCATGAAACAATCAAAAATTATAGATACGTTGGAGATGTATCAAGCATCCCCAAGCTTAATTTATGCTCGTCCTCGAGTAGGTAAATGATAAAAACAGAATTTTTGATGTGGAATGCTACCTAACATAATTATCAATGTAATTTTCTTTACTGTGGCATGAATATTTAGGTCCGTAAGATTCAAAACAAAAGTTTAATATTGACATGAAAACAATAATACTTCAAGCATACTAACAAAGCAATCATGTCTTCTCAAAATAACATGGCCAAAGAAAGCTATCCCTACAAAATCATATAGTCTGGCTATGCTCTATCTTCATTGTTGGGGAACGTTGCAGAAAACAAAAAATTTCCTACTCGTTTCACCAAGATCCATCTAGGAGTTCACCTAGCAACGAGTCATGAGATGCATCTACATACCTTTGTAGATCGCGTGCGGAAGCGTTCAATGAACGGGGATGATGTAGTCGAACACGACGTGATCCAAATCACCGATGACCGAGTGCCGAACGGACGGCACCTCCGCGTTCAACACACGTACGGGACGGGAGACGTCTCCTCCTTCTTGATCCAGCAAGGGGGAAGGAGAGGTTGATGATGATCCAGCAGCACGACGGCGTGGTGGTGGATGCAGGGTGTCACAGTAGCAGGGCTTCGCCTATACTACGCAAGAGAGAGATGTAACAGGGAGAGAGGGAAGCACCAAAAGCGTAGCCTCAAGTCCCTCCTCTCCCCACTATATATAGGAGTGCCAAGGGGGGGCGGCCCTAGGAGATGGATCTCCTAGGGGGGGCGGCGGCCAAGGGTGGGGGGCTTGCCCCCCAAGGCAAGGGAGCGCCCCTCTTTAGGGTTTCCCCTAACCCTAGGCGCATGGGTCCCTTAGGGGTGGCGCCCCAGCCCACTAAGGGCTGGGTCCCTTCCCACTTCAGCCCATGGGGCCCTCCGGGATAGGTGGCCCCACCCGGTGGACCCCCGGGACCCTTCCGGTGGTCCCGGTACAATACCGGTAACCCCGAAACTTGTCCCGATGGCCGAAACAACACTTCCTATATATAATTCTTTACCTCTGGACCATTCCAGAACTCCTCGTGACGTCCGGGATCTCATCCGGGACCCCGAACAACATTCGGGTTACTGCATATACATATCTTCACAACCCTAGCGTCACCGAACCTTAAGTGTGTAGACCCTACGGGTTCGGGAGACATGTAGACATGACCGAGACGACTCTCCGGTCAATAACCAACAGCGGGATCTGGATACCCATGTTGGCTCCCACATGCTCCACGATGATCTCATCGGATGAACCACGATGTCGAGGATTCAATCAACCCCGTATGCAATTCCCTTTGTCAATCGATATATTACTTGCCCGAGATTCGATCGTCGGTATCCCAATACCTCGTTCAATCTCGTTACCGGCAAGTCACTTTACTCGTACCGTAATGCATGATCCCGTGACCAGACACTTGGTCACTTTGAGCTCATTATGATGATGCATTACCGAGTGGGCCCAGTGATACCTCTCCATCATACGGAGTGACAAATCCCAGTCTTGATCCGTGTCAACCCAACAGACACTTTCGGAGATACCCGTAGTCTACCTTTATAGTCACCCAGTTACGTTGTGACGTTTGGTACACCCAAAGCACTCCTACGGTATCCGGGAGTTACACGATCTCATGTTCTAAGGAAAAGATACTTGACATTGCAAAACTCTAGCAAACGAACTATACGATCTTCATGCTATGTTTAAGATTGGGTCTTGTCCATCACATCATTCTCTTAATGATGTGATCTCGTTATCAATGACATTCAATGTCCATAGCCAGGAAACCATGACTATCTGTTGATCAACGAGCTAGTCAACTAGAGGCTTACTAGGGACATGTTGGTGTCTGTTATTCACACATGTATTACGATTTCCGGATAACACAATTATAGCATGAATAAAGACAATTACCATGAACAAGGAAATATAATAATAATGCTTTTATTATTGCCTCTAGGGCATATTTCCAACAGTCTCCCACTTGCACTAGAGTCAATAATCTAGTTACATTGTTATGAATCGAACACCCATGGAATTCTGGTGTTGATCATGTTTTGCCCTAGGGAGAGGTTTAGTCAACGGATCTGCTACATTCAGGTCCGTATGTACTTTACAAATATCTATGTCTCCATCTTGAACATTTTCAGGAATGGAGTTGAAGCGACGCTTGATGTGCCTTGTCTTCTTGTGAAACCTGGGCTCCTTGGCAAGTGCAATAGCTCCAGTGTTGTCACAGAAGAGCTTGATCGGCCCCGACGCATTGGGTATGACTCCGAGGTCGGTGATGAACTCCTTCACCCAAATTGCTTCGTGTGCTGCCTCCGAGGCTGCCATGTACTCCGCTTCACATGTAGATCCCGCCACGACGCTCTGCTTGCAACTGCACCAGCTTACTGCCCCACCATTCAAAATATACATGTATCCGGTTTGTGACTTTGAGTCATCCAGATCTGTGTCGAAGCTAGCGTCGACGTAACCCTTTACGACGAGCTCTTCGTCACCTCCATAAATGAGAAACATCTCCTTAGTCCTTTTCAGGTACTTCAGGATATTCTTGACCGCTGTCTAGTGTTCCTTGCCGGGATTACTTTGGTACCTTCCTACCAAACTTACGGCAAGGTTTACATTAGGTCTGGTACACAGCATGGCATACATAATAGAACCTATGGCTGAGGCATAGGGGATGACACTCATCTCTTCTATTTCTTCTGCCGTGGTCGGACTTTGAGCCGAGCTCAATTTCATACCTTGCAGTACAGGCAAGAACCCCTTCTTAGACTGATCCATATTGAACTTCTTCAATATCTTATCAAGGTATGTGCTTTGTGAAAGACCTATGAGGCATCTCGATCTATCTCTATAGATCTTGATGCCTAATATATAAGCAGCTTCTCCAAGGTCCTTCATTGAAAAACTCTTATTCAAGTAGGCCTTGATGCTGTCCAAGAGTTCTATATCATTTCCCATCAAAAGTATGTCATCTACATATAGTATGAGAAATGCTACAGAGCTCCCACTCACTTTCTTGTAAACACAGGCTTCTCCATAAGTCTGCGTAAACCCAAACGCTTTGATCATCTCATCAAAGCGAATGTTCCAACTCCGAGATGCTTGCACCAGCCCATAAATCGAGCGTTGGAGCTTGCATACTTTGTCAGCATTCTTAGGATCGACAAAACCTTCCGGCTGCATCATATACAATTCTTCCTTAAGGTAACCATTAAGGAATGCCGTTTTGACGTCCATTTGCCATATTTCATAATCGTAGAATGCGGCAATTGCTAACATGATTCGGACGGACTTTAGCTTCGCTACCGGTGAGAAAGTCTCATCGTAGTCAACCCCTTGAACTTGTCGATAACCCTTAGCGACAAGCCGAGCTTTATAGATGGTCACATTACCATCCGCGTCTGTCTTCTTCTTAAAGATCCATTTATTTTCTATGGCTCGCCGTTCAACGGGCAAGTCAGTCAAAGTCCATACTTCGTTTTCATACATGGATCCTATCTCGGATTTCATGGCTTCTAGCCATTTTTAGGAATCCGGGCCCGCCATCGCTTCTTCATAGTTCGAAGGTTCACCGTTGTCTAACAACATGATTTCCAAGACAGGGTTGCCGTATCACTCTGGTGCGGAACGTGTCCTTGTGGACCTTCGAATTTCAGTAGGAGCTAGATCAGAAGTATCTTGATCATTATCATTAACTTCCTCTCTAGTCGGTGCTGGCACCTCAGGAACATTTTCTTGAGTTGCGCCATTTTCTGGTTCAAGAGGCAATACTTCATCAAGTTCTACTTTCCTCCCACTTACTTCTTTCGAGAGAAACTCCTTCTCTAGAAAGGATCCATTCTTGGCAACAAAGACCTTGCCTTCGGATCTGAGGTAGAAGGTATACCCAATAGTTTCTTTAGGGTATCCTATGAAGACGCATTTTTCTGACTTGGGTTCGAGCTTTTCAGGTTGAAGTTTCTTGACATAAGCATCGCATCCCCAAACTTTTAGAAACGACAGCTTAGGTTTCTTTCCAAACCATAATTCATACGGTGTCGTCTCAACGGATTTCGACGGAGCCCTATTTAAAGTGAATGCGGCAGTCTCTAAAGCATAGCCCCAAAAAGATAGCGGTAAATCGGTAAGAGACATCATAGACCGCACCATATCTAATAGAGTGCGATTACGACGTTCGGACACACCGTTACGCTGAGGTGTTCCAGGCGGCGTTAGTTGTGAAACTATTCCACATTTTCTTAAGTGTGTGCCAAATTCGTGACTCAAGTATTCTCCTCCACGATCTGATCGTAGAAACTTGATTTTCCTGTCACGTTGATTCTCAACCTCACTCTGAAATTCCTTGAACTTTTCAAAGGTTTCAGACTTGTGTTTCATTAAGTAGACATACCCATATCTACTCAAGTCATCAGTGAGAGTGAGAACATAACGATAGCCACCGCGAGCCTCAACACTCATTGGACCGCACACATCAGTATGTATGATTTCCAATAAGTTGGTTGCTCGCTCCATTGTTCCTGAGAACGGAGTCTTGGTCATTTTACCCATGAGGCATGGTTCGCACGTGTCAAATGATTCATAATCAAGAGACTCTAAAAGTCCATCTGCATGGAGCTTCTTCATGCGTTTGACACCTATGTGACCAAGGCGGCAGTGCCACAAGTATGTGGGACTATCATTATCAACCTTACATCTTTTGGTATTCACACTATGAACATGTGTAGCATTACGCTCGAGATTCATCAAGAATAAACCATTCACCATAGGAGCATGACCATAAAACATATCTCTCATATAAATAGAACAACCATTATTCTCGGATTTAAATGAGTAGCCATCTCGAATTAAATGAGATCCCAATACAATGTTCATGCTCAAAGCTGGCACTAAATAACAATTATTGAGGTTTAAAACTAATCCCGTAGGTAAATGAAGAGGCAGCGTGCCGACGGCGATCACATCGACCTTGGAACCATTCCCGACGCGCATCGTCACCTCGTCCTTCACCAGTCTCCGTTTATTCCGCAGCTCCTGCTTTGAGTTACAAATGTGAGCAACTGCACCGGTATCAAATACCCAAGAGCTACTACGAGTACTGGTTAGGTACACATCAATTACATGTATATCACATATACCTTTTGTTTTGCCGGCCTTCTTGTCCGCTAAGTATTTGGGGCAATTCCGCTTCCAGTGACCACTTCCCTTGCAATAAAAACACTCAGTCTCGGGCTTGGGTCCATTCTTTGGCTTCTTCCCGGCAGCTTGCTTGCCGGGCACGGCAACTTCCTTGCCGTCCTTCTTGGAGTTCTTTTTACCCTTACCCTTCTTGAACTTAGTGGTTTTATTCACCATCAACACTTGATGTTCCTTCTTGACTTCTACCTCTGCTGATTTCAGCATAGAAAATACTTCAGGAATGGTCTTTTCCATCCCCTGCATATTGAAGTTCATCACAAAGCTCTTGTAGCTCGGTGGAAGCGACTGGAGGATTCTGTCAATGACCGCATCATCCGGGAGATTAACTCCCAGCTGAGTCAAGCGGTTATGCAACCCAGACATAGTGAGTATGTGCTCACTGACAGAACTGTTTTCCTCCATCTTACAGCTGAAGAATTTGTCGGAGACTTGATATCTCTCGACCCGGGCATGAGCTTGAAAAACCATTTTCAGCTCTTCGAACATCTCATATGCTCCGTGTCTCTCAAAACGTTTTTGGAGCCCCGGCTCTAAGCTGTGAAGCATGCCGCATTGAACGAGGGAGTAGTCACCGGTACGTGCGTGCCAAGCGTTCATAACGTCTTGTTCAGCAGGGAGGACAGGTGCGTCACCCAGCGGTGCTTGTAGGACATAATCTTTCTTGGCAGCTATGAGGATGATCCTCAGGTTCCGGACCCAGTACGTGTAGTTGCTGCCATCGTCTTTCAGCTTGGTTTTCTCTAGGAACGTGTTGAAGTTGAGGACTACGTTGGCCATTTGATCTACAAGACATATTGTAAATATTTTAGACTAAGTTCATGATAATTAAGTTCATCAAATCAAATTATTTATGAACTCCCACTTAGATAGACATCCCTCTTCTAGTCATCTAAGTATAACATGATCCGGGTTAACTAGGCCGTGTCCGATCATCACGTGAGACGGACTAGTCAACATCGGTGAACATCTTCATGTTGATCGTATCTTCTATACGACTCATGCTCGACCTTTCGGTCTTCTGTGTTCCGAGGCCATGTCTGTACATGCTAGGCTCGTCAAGTCAACCTAAGTGTTTGCATGTGTAAATCTGTCTTACACCCGTTGTATGTGAACGTTAGAATCTATCACACCTGATCATCACGTGGTGCTTCGAAACAACGAACTGTCGCAACGGTGCACAGTTAGGGGGAACACTTCTTGAAATTATTATGAGGGATCATCTTATTTACTACCGTCGTTCTAAGTAAACAAGATGCAAAAACATGATAAACATCACATGCAATCAAATAATAAACGTGACATGATATGGCCAATATCACATAGCTCCTTTGATCTCCATCTTGGGGCTCCATGATCATCTTGTCACCGGCTTGACACCATGATCTCCATCATCATGATCTCCATCATCGTGTCTCCATGAAGTTGCTCGCCAACTATTACTTCTACTACTATGGCTAACGCGTTTAGCAATAAAGTAAAGTAATTTACATGGCGTTTCTCAATGACACGCAGGTCATATAAAAGAATAAAGACAACTCCTATGGCTCCTGCCGGTTGTCATACTCATCGACATGCAAGTCGTGATTCCTATTACAATAGCATGAACATCTCATACATCACATATAGATCATTCATCATTCATCACAACTTTGGCCATATCATATCACAAACCACTTGCTGCAAAAACAAGTTAGACGTCCTCTAATTGTTGTTGCAAGTTTTACGTGGCTGAATTAGGGTTCTAGCAAGAACATTTTCTTACCTACGTGAAAGCCACAACGTGATTTGTCAACTTCTATTTACCCTTCATAAGGACCCTATTCATCGAATCCGCTCCAACTAAAGTAGGAGAGACAGACACCCGCCAGCCACCTTATGCAACTAGTGCATGTTAGTCGGTGGAACCGGTCTCACGTAAGCGTACGTGTAAGGTTGGTCCGGGCCGCTTCACCCCACAATACCGCTGAAGCAAGAAAAGACTAGTAGCGGCAAGAAAGTTGACAAATCCACGCCCACAACAAATTGTGTTCTACTCGCGCAAGAAGAACTACGCATAGACCTAGCTCATGATGCCACTGTTGGGGAACGTTGCAGAAAACAAAAATTTTCCTACTCGTTTCACCAAGATCCATCTAGGATTTCATCTAGCAACGAGTCATGAGATGCATCTACATACCTTTGTAGATCGCGTGCGGAAGCGTTCAACGAACGGGGATGATGTAGTCGAACACGACGTGATCCAAATCACCGATGACCGAGTGCCGAACGGACGGCACCTCCGCGTTCAACACACGTACGGGACGGGAGACGTCTCCTCCTTCTTGATCCAGCAAAGGGGAAGGAGAGGTTGATGATGATCCAGCAGCACGACGGCGTGGTGGTGGATGCAGGGCGTCACAGTAGCAGGGCTTCGCCTATACTACACAAGAGAGAGATGTAACAGGGAGAGAGGGAAGCACCAAAAGCGTAGCCTCAAGTCCCTCCTCTCCCCACTATATATAGGAGTGCCAAAGGGGGGGGCGCCGGCCCTAGGAGATGGATCTCCTAGGGGGGGCGGCGGCCAAGGGTGGGGGGCTTGCCCCCCAAGGCAAGGGGGCGCCCCCCTTTAGGGTTTCCCCTAACCCTAGGCGCATGGGCCCCTTAGGGGTGGCACCCCAGCCCACTAAGGGCTGGGTCCCTTCCCACTTCAGCCCATGGGGCCCTCCGGGATAGGTGGCCCCACCCGGTGGACCCCCGGGACCCTTCCGGTGGTCCCGGTACAATACCGGTAACCCCGAAACTTGTCCCGATGGCCGAAACAGCACTTCCTATATATAATTCTTTACCTCCGGACCATTCCGGAACTCCTCGTGACGTCCGGGATCTCATCCAGGACCCCGAACAACATTCAGGTTACTGCATATACATATCTTCACAACCCTAGCATCACCGAACCTTAAGTGTGTAGACCCTACGGGTTCGGGAGACATGTAGACATGACCGAGATGACTCTCCGGTCAATAACCAACAGCGGGATCTGGATACCCATGTTGGCTCCCACATGCTCCACGATGATCTCATCGGATGAACCACGATGTCGAGGATTCAATCAACCCCGTATGCAATTCCCTTTGTCAATCGATATATTACTTGCCCGAGATTCGATCGTCGGTATCCCAATACCTCGTTCAATCTCGTTACCGGCAAGTCACTTTACTCGTACCGTAATGCATGATCCCGTGACCAGACACTTGGTCACTTTGAGCTCATTATGATGATGCATTACCGAGTGGGCCCAGTGATACCTCTCCGTCATACGGAGTGACAAATCCCAGTCTTGATCCGTGTCAACCCAACAGACACTTTCGGAGATACCCGTAGTCTACCTTTATAGTCACCCAGTTACGTTGTGACGTTTGGTACACCCAAAGCACTCCTACGGTATCCGGGAGTTACACGATCTCATGGTCTAAGGAAAAGATACTTGACATTGCAAAACTCTAGCAAACGAACTATATGATCTTCATGCTATGTTTAGGATTGGGTCTTGTCCATCACATCATTCTCTTAATGATGTGATCTCGTTATCAATGACATTCAATGTCCATAGCCAAGAAACCATGACTATCTGTTGATCAACGAGCTAGTCAACTAGAGGCTTACTAGGGACATGTTGGTGTCTGTTATTCACACATGTATTACGATTTCCGGATAACACAATTATAGCATGAATAAAGACAATTACCATGAACAAGGAAATATAATAATAATGCTTTTATTATTGCCTCTAGGGCATATTTCCAACATTCATCACACAAGATATTTAAATCATGCACAACCCCGGTTTCAGTCAAGCAATCGTTTCATACTTTAGTATTCTCAAACTTTTTCAACTTTCACGCAATACATGAGTGTGACCATGGACATAGCACTATAGGTGGAATAGAATATGGTGGTTGTGGAGAAGACAAAAAGGAGGAAGATAGTCTCATATCAACTAGGCGTATCAACGGGCTATGGAGATGCCCATCAATAGATATCAATGTGAGTGAGTAGGGATTGCCATGCAATAGATGCACTAGAGCTATAAGTGTATGAAAGCTCAGAAGAAAACTAAGTGAGTGTGCATCCAACTTGCTTGCTCACAAAGACCTAGGGAACTTTGAGGAAGCCCATCATTGGAATATACAAGCCAAGTTCTATAATGAAAAATTCCCACTAGTATATGAAAGTGACAACATAGGAGACTCTCTATCATGAAGATCATGGTGCTACTTTGAAGCACAAGTGTGGTAAAAGGATGGTAACATTGTCCCTTCTCTCTTTTTCTCTCATTTTTTTATTTGGGCCTTTTCTCTTTTTTTGCATCTTTTTTTTCTTTTTCTTTTTTTTCTTAGTCCGGAATCTCATCCCAACTTGTGGGGGAATCATAGTTTCCATCATCCTTTCCTCACATGGGACAATGCTCTAATAATGAAGATCATCACACTTTTATTTACTTACAACTCAAGAATTACAACTCGATACTTAGAACAAAATATGACTCTATGTGAATGCCTCCGGTGGTCTACCGGGATGTGCAATGAATCAAGAGTGACATGTATGAAAGAATTATGAATGGTGGATTTGCCACAAATACGATGTCAACTACATGATCATGCAAAGCAATATGACAATGATGGAGCGTGTCATAATAAACGGAATGGTGGAACGTTGCATGGCAATATATCTCGGAATGGCTATGGAAATGCCATAATAGGTAGGTATGGTGGCTATTTTGAGGAAGGTATATGGTGGGTTTATGGTACCGGCGAGAGTTGCGCGACACAAGAGAGGCTCGCAATGGTGGAAGGGTGAGAGTGTGTATAATCCATGGACTCAACATTAGTCATAAAGAACTCACATACTTATTGCAAAAATCTACAAGTCATCAAAACAAAGTACTACACGCATGCTCCTAGGGGAAGGGTTGGTAGGAGTTAACCATCGCGTGATCCCGACCTCCACACATAAGGAAGACAATCAATAAATATATCATGCTCCAACTTCATCACATAACGGTTCACCATGCGTGCATGCTACGGGAATCACAAACTTCAACACAAGTATTTCTCAAATTCACAATTACTCTACTAGCATGGCTATAATATCACCACCTTCATAACTCAAAACAATCATAAAGAATCAAACTTCTCTTAGTATTCAATGCACTTTATATGAAAGTTTTTATTATATCCCTCTTGGATGCCCATCATATTAGGACTAGATTCATAACCAAAGTAAATTACCATGCTGTCCTAAAAGACTCTCAAAATAATATAAGTGAAGCATGAGAGTTCAACTATTTCTTCAAAATAAAACCACCACCGTGCTCTGAAAGGATATAAGTGAAGCACTAGAGCAAACGACAAACTACTCCGAAAGATATAAGTGAAGATCAATGAGTAGTCGAATAATTATGTAACTATGTGAAGACTCTCTAACATTTAAGAATTTAAGATCTTGGTATTTTATTAAAACAGCAAGCAAAACAAAATAAAATAAAATGACATTTCAAGGATAGCACTCATCATGTGAAGAAGCAAAAACTTAGGCTCAACCGGTACTAACCGATAATTGTTGAAGAAGAAAGGTGGGATGCCTACCGGGGCATCCCCAAGCTTAGATGCTTGAGACTTCTTGAAATATTCTTGGGGTGCCTTGGTCATCCCCAAGCTTGAGCTTTTATGTCTCCTTAATTCCTCTCATATCACGGTTTCCTAAATCTCAAATACTTCATCCACACAAAACTCAACAAGAACTCGGTGAGATAAGTTAGTATAAACCAATGCAAAAACCTTATCATTCTCTACTGTAGAAAATCACAAAAATTATTATTCAACATTGAATACTAAATGTCTCTGCATATTTAACACTCCTATCCTCAAATAGAACCATTAAACGGGCAAACATATGCAAACAATGCAAACATAACAGCAATCTGCCAAAACAGTACAGTCTGTAAAGAATGCAAGAGTATCAATACTTCCCTAAATCCAAACATTATGAAATTCTACCAAACTGTAGAGAATTTATCAGAGCTTAATATGCAAAAAGTTTCAACATTTTATCATTTTCTGGCTTTTCTAGGGAATTTTTGCAACAGCGATAAACTTTCTGTTTTGAAACAGCAACATGTATACTTGCAAAATAAGCATGGTAAAGGCTATCCTTGACATTTTTATTGGAAATAAAGATGCAAAACCTTATTCTAAATAACAGCAAGCAAATCCTAACAAAATAAATTGACGCTCCAAGTAAACCACATATCATGTGGTGAATAAAAATATAGCTCCAAGTAAAGTTACCGATGAACGAAGACGAAAGAGGGGATGCCCCGAGCTTAGGCTTTTGGTTGTCCTTGAATATTACCTTGAGGTTCCTTGGGCATCCCCAAGCTTGGGCTCTTGCCACTCCTTATTCCATAGTCCATCGAATCTTTACCCAAAACTTGAAAACTTCACAACACAAAACTCAACAGAAAACTTGTAAGCTCTGTTAGTATAAGAAAATAAATCACCACTTTTGGTACTGTTGTGAACTCATTCTAAATTCATATTGGTGTAATATCTAATGTATTCCAACTTCTCTATGGTTCATATCCTCCGATACTACTCATAGATTCATCAAAATAAGCAAACAACACATAAAAGACAGAATCTGTCAAAAACAGAACAGTCTGTAGTAATCTATAACTCTCGAATACTTCTGCAACTCGAAAAATTCTACCAAATTAGGAAGTCCTAAGCAATTTGTTTATTAATCTTCTGCAAAAAAATCAACTGCAAAGCACATTTCTGTGATTTATGAAAAATAATCTCGTGCGCGCAAAGTTTCTGTTTTTTTACAGCAAGGTCAAATAACTATCACTGTAAGCTATCCTAAAGGTCTTACTTGGCACTTTATTGAAACAAAAGCTATAAAACATGATTACTACAGTAGCATAATCATGTGAACACACAAAAACAATAAAGGTAAATATTGGGTTTCCTCCCAACAAGCGTTTTTCTTTATTGCCTTTTTAGCTAGGCATGATGATGACCATGATGCTCACATAAAAGATAAGAATTGAAACATAACGGGAGCATCATGAAGCATATGACTAGCACATTTAAGCATAACCCACTTCCTATGCTTAGGGATTTTGTGAGCAAACAACTTATGGGAACAATAATCAACTAGCATAGGAAGGCAAAACAAGCATAACTTCAAAACTTTAAGCACATAGAGAGGAAACTTGATATTACTGCAATTCCTACAAGCATATGTTTCTCCCTCATAGTAATTTTCAGTAGCATCATGAATGAATTCAACAATATAACCAGCACATAAAGCATTATTTTCATGAAGCACAAGCATAGAAATTTTATTACTCTCCACAAAAGCAAATTTGTTCTCATGAATAGTAGTGGGAGCAAACTTAACAAAATAACTATCATGTGAAGCATAATCCAATTGAAAATTAAAATCATGATGACAAGTTTCATGGTTATCTTTATTCTTTATAGAATACGTGTCATCACAATAATCATCATAAATAGGAGGCATGCTTTCATCATAATAAACTTGCTCATCAAAACTTGGGGGACTAAACATATCATCTTCATCAAACATAGCATCCCCAAGCTTGTGGCTTTGCATATCATTAGCATCATGGGTATTCAAAGAATTTATACTAACAACATTGCAATCATTCTCATCATTCAAATATTTTGTGCCAAACATTTTAATGCATTCTTCCTCTAGCAATTGAGCACAATTATTGGAATCCTTATTTTCACGGAAGACATTAAAAAGATGAAGCATATTGAGGCACCCTCAATTCCATTTTTTTGTAGTTTTCTTTTATAGACTGAAATAGTGATAAAACAAAAAAACAAAAAGATTCGATTGCAAGATCTAAAGATATACCTTCAAGCACTGACCTCCCCGGCAACGGCGCCAGAAAAGAGCTTGATGTCTACTACACAACCTTCTTCTTGTAGACGTTGTTGGGCCTCCAAGTGCAGAGGTTTGTAGGACAGTAGCAAATTTCCCTCAAGCTGATGACCTAAGGTTTATAAATCCGTGGGAGGCGTAGGATGAAGATGGTCTCTCTCAAGCAACCCTGCAACCAAATAACAAAGAGTCTCTTGTGTCCCCAACACACCCAATACAATGGTAAATTGTATAGGTGCACTAGTTCGGCGAAGAGATGGTGATACAAGTGCAATATGGATGGTAGATATAGGTTTTTGTAATCTGAAAATATAAAAACAGCAAGGTAACTAATGATAAAAAGTGAGCGTAAACGGTATTGCAATGCATTGAAACAAGGCCTAGGGTTCATACTTTCACTAGTGCAAGTTCTCTCAACAATAATAACATAATTGGATCATATAACTATCCCTCAACATGCAACAAAGAGTCACTCCAAAGTCACTAATAGCGGAGAACAAACGAAGAGATTATTGTAGGGTACGAAACCACCTCAAAGTTATCCTTTCTGATCAATCTATTCAAGAGTCTGTAGTAAAATAACACGAAGCTATTCTTTCCGTTCGATCTATCATAGAGTTCGTACTAGAATAACACCTTAAGACACAAATCAACCAAAACCCTAATGTCACCTAGATACTCCAATGTCACCTCAAGTATCCGTGGGTATGATTATACGATATGCATCACACAATCTCAGATTCATGTATTCAACTAACACAAAGAAGTTCAAAAAGTGCCCCAAAGTTTCTACCGGAGAGTCAAGACGAAAACGTGTGCCAACCCCTATGCATAAGTTCACAAACGGAACCCACAAGTTGCTCACCAAAACATACATCAAGTGGATCACGTAAATATCCCCTTGTCACCACAGATAGCACATGCAAGACATACATCAAGTGTTCTCAAATCCTTAAAGACTCAATCCGATAAGATAACTTCAAAGGGAAAACTCAATCCATTACAAGAGAGTAGAGGGGGAGAAACATCATAAGATACAACTATAATAGCAAAGGTCACGATACATCAAGATCATGCCAAATCAAGAACATGAGAGAGAGAGAGAGAGAGAGATCAAACACATAGCTACTGGTCCCCGAGGGTGAACTACTCCCTCCTCGTCATGGAGAGCGCCGGGATGATGATGAAGGTGGACCGACGCGCAGCGTTGTGGCTATCTCGCCGGCACTGATCCCGATCGACGTGCTCCTGCGCCGTCATAGTGCTCCGGAACAACGAACAGATGCCGTCGGTCCCGCCGCTGCCGAGGTAGTGGAGAATGCGACTGCGTGCCATGGGCAGGGACAACGGCATGCAACGATCCTCCTTGATGACGCCTCGGGTGGCGGCGAGAGCTGCTCTTCCTTCACGCAGCTTCCAATTTGGAGAGCATGGAGGGGATGCTGGCTCCGGCTTCACGAAGAGGAGCGTCCCTGGTGGCGGAGCCAGGCCGTTAATGTGGACGACGGAGCATCAGCTCTATCTGCTCCTCAAACCCCGTGACGATGGTGGCGTAGGCCTGGCTCGGCACCGCCGGCGCGAACTGCTGCGGCATTGACTTCTGGTTCTTCTCGACGATCTCCGCCTGCGTCGAGGAGCCGCCAGCTGATGAGGACGACGACCCCGTAGTTCGAGGACGGTGTCGCCATGATCCGCCAGATCTCGCCCCCAGAACCGCCTGCGGGCGCCGATGCCCAGGACTTGTCCATCGCCGGAGATGTGGAGGGAGATGGGCAAGGAGAGGGGAGGAGGAGGATGTGATGTGGACGACGCCGGAGCGTGGCTTACATAGCCGCGACCAGGCCATGCGAAGGGCCGGTCAGCTGGATCAATGTAGCGCAGTGACCTGAGTTGGTTCCTCAGGAACCTATGTCCACATTGAAGTGCCGACTGCCGAGAAGTCGCATCGGTCAGCGCCGCCCTCCCTCCCTTCAGTCACATCGCGATATTAATGCCGACCTCTACACGCTTTGGGTCGGCATGAATGCGGCGCGTGCATCGGAAGAAAAGAGTGTGAGGGGTGGGTGAGGGGTTTTTGGTGGGTCAGGGTGGTCAGAAGCGGGCGTGACAGCGGTCCGGATTCCCGCAATCCCCCCCCCCCCCCCCCCTCCCCACCATGTTTGTTTTCGATTTATGGGGGGAAATGCGTCCAGACCGCGCCGTGGACCGATATAGGACCGCGTTGGATGGCTCCCACGGTTCGGACAGCGCGGTCTAGACGGTCGCGGGAGGTTTGAGGATCGGCGTTTCAAGATGCCCGTTGGATATGCTTTAATGGGTTTTTTTAGGGTCCAGACGAGATATGAGAGAAGAAGTGGGGTCCGTTTGAAGATGCCGGGCCTAGATTTAAAGCGTACTAGCGACGACGCAGAGTGGCCACACCTCAGTGCCACGGGCTCAATAAATCCTGGTAGATGCATGTGTGTGACTTTCGGCGTTAGTGCAGACGGGGCCCGCGCGCAGGCGCCTGCGTTTTGGGAGCATCTTTCTAGAGGTTTGCTTGGGATCTTTCTATAGTGGTTTTTGCTTGGAAAGCAGTGATTAGTCCCTTTAATCACGCCGGACAGGAAGCTGTCAAGTAGAAAAGACACGGATACAGCTCTCCTACACCCCGTAGGTCCCCTGCGAATACGGATCTGGTGAACGGGAGCCGTCTACACCGCGATAGACTCGTGGCTTATCGTCTCTCTCGTCCCGTCGGCCATGGTACTTTTCCTCTTTCCTCACAAAAGTCTTCCCCATCTCCACCTTCCTCCGGCGATCTCTTGCCCAGCCTCGGCCGAGATGGTGCCCTAAAGGCGTATGCATGGCCATGTGACAAGGCGGTGGCCGTGAGGGAGCCGAGGCGCAGGCCCTACATGTGCCCATGAGACTACGGTGCACATGCCAGGAGGCTGATTCCTTAGGAGTCCATGGCATGAACCTTTGGTTTATGCTTCAAGGTATGGGTTTCTTATTAATCCTTTCAAACAGAGCTTGATTTGATTCCTTGTATCGTCTATTCGAGCTGATTCAACTTTGCTCTCTTTCGCAGATCCAAAGCAATCATGACGTCAGTATGAACATAAATCGCCCAACTTAAATGAGATCCGGCAAGGCTTCAATTAATTGGCCTGACAGAGGCAGAACTCCGAGTCAATGAATTAGGATTTGCATGGTGCATGGTGCTTCTGTTTTCCTCTCTAATTTTTATTGGATATATATGTTCTTTGTCTTCTGTCCTTGTGTATGCCTTGAGTTAATTGTTCTTTTCCTGGTTTGAAATAACTATTGTTCCTGATGAACTCCGGCGAGCTCTTGTGCATGCATGAAGGCGATGTGGCCGTGATGATGTCTGAAGCACTAGCTTGCATGTACATATGCCTCTCGGAAATCGGAATTCCTCTCCTCTTCTGAAAGTCCTGCAGATCTCCGGCGAGCTCTTGCTCAGCCATGGCCCAGGCGACCGGGATGGAATCCACGGCATATGCTTCTTCATGTGACATGGAGAACGAGAAGGTGTGCTGGACTATATATGTTGTCCTCTGCACCTCCTTTCTTCCGGCGAGCACTGTTCATGCCCGGCGGGCCGGCTGAGTGGGTGCCCGAGGCATAGGCCCGTGCATGTGCCTCTGAGACCACGGCGGGTAAGTCAGGAGGAGTGTTCATAGGACGAAGCAGAGTTCATTGAGGCGGGAGAAGACCTAGACTATGTTTAATACTTCCTCCGTTACTAAATACTATAAGTCTTCCTAGAAATTCCACTAGGAACCACATACGGATGTATATAGATGCATTTAAGTGTAGATTCATTTATTTTGCTCCGTATGTAGTCCATCTAGTGGGATCTCTATAAAGACTTATATTTAAGAACGAAGGGAGTAGGTAGTACGATGATTGTTGTATCTACCATTCTTAAGAAGTTGCTTTCCACTTCTTCCTATTCTCTCAACATGCAGTCCGTCCACGTCATCATCTAGCCATGTCATCAATTCTTCTGATTTTCCTCGCCTATGGTGAAGCCACGTCACCATTAAATATTGTCGCTGCAGGTCGCTAGCTTTGTGCTACGTTCGCACGGTTTATTGGCCATCCAACACGCCTTTCCTTCTGCACACGGCAATTCTTTTTTTTTCTTTTACAATGAAACGAAACGAAGCGTCTGATTTTTTCACCGTCGCACAATTCCTGCCCTTGCCTCTTGGTCTGGTGGTTCCTTTCATCTCCCTCCACCAATTCCTTTCATCTCCCTCCACCAATAAATCTCTAGGGTAGTCTTCCAATTCTTCTCCTCCCCTCTTTATTTATGCCATACTTCCCATGTTGCACCGCCGCCGGCTAAACCTTCTCTGGTCGTGAACACTAAGACCTACGCGCTGCCTCCCTCCGGGAGCCCCAGGAGCGCCGCGAGCCTGGACATGCTGGCCCAAACCAGGCGCCATGGCGTCGAACCTACCTCCCGGGGAACCAGACGTGCCACCGTCAGCGTCCTCCTTCAACCCCACATGCGTAGGTGCGAGCTCTCCATCTCCTCAGATCTGAATCGCGTTTTTTTATCTAGCTTGGTAGAAGCCCCGATTTCCAGTTGGAGTAGCTGTCACTAGAAGGGCGAGGGCACCACCCCCAAAGGGTAGTTCTATGGCGTGATGGATTCAGACTGATGCCAACCATAGACATGTCTACCGGATCCCAATCAAAGTTGCGCCTCTGTCGCCAAGGTAGGAGCAGAAGGATGAGGTCGTTCCCGTAGTATATCTGTCCAGATATTAAGTCTGTATTGTTGACCTGAACGCATATGTGTGTTTTTTAGTGGAAGAGATGCATACTTACTGTAAATGCAGGAGGTTGTTCCCAACTTCCCATCGTATATTTGTATAGATCTTTGCTGTACGGGCCTAATATGTACTGTAAATGCACCTTAACTACTTTTATATTTTTTTACTGATTGTTATGTGGCTCGTGGTCATGTACAAAGTCTAACATGTATGGATGTGCAGATTGAAAAGTTCATCAGAATATTGCACGGGAGGTTCTATCATCCACCATCCAGATTTTTTGTACGTTTGTTTGTTCAAATTTTCTTTCTTTTAAGTTTATATACAGCGATTTAATTTGTAGTTCAATTTATTTTGCAGAGAGTTTGGTTGGTCTGCTTGGATAGGGGTTTAGGAGGTGCTTTCAGGTAAAGCTAAAGACTTTCTAATGTGCAATTCAGCACCTTCATAGTAGTATTTGTAAGATTTTTTATGATAAAAAATAATGTATTTTTGAAAGATTTGTGACTGAAGTTTTCCTTTCATTTTGGTTACACATTCTTTGCAGTTCTCTCCCCTCTCTCCCCCCTCTCTCTCTCTCTCTCTCTCTGTATGTGATTGCACATGACTTGATGGTGATTAGTCTGAAATATTTGTGAAGCGAGGCTATGTCTACGGGTTTTGCGGTTCTTTGTAGACATGCCCAAGGTTACTTTAGGATTTCTTGGTGGATTCCATTCTAAATCCTCTTTGTTAAAATAATATATAAGCTAATGTCAGTTTTTTTTGCTTTCACCCACCTGATAAGAAGACACGCAATAGGAACATAGAAGCATGTGTAGTATCGAATTTGCAGTTGGATATAGTACTTTTATCTTAACCTTTTTAAATTCAAGAATAACTTATTTCTCCCTGAGTGCATTTTATCGTGCTATGTTCCCTTGCTATTTCTCCTACATTTTTTGACTACCTAGCTCTAAAAAGTCAGTATTGACTCAATTTTCCAGGGCTGGGTTAGTATCCTAATATTTTGAACAAGAGGTCTGTGAATAGTTTTGATACGCTACATTGTAAAGTTTTCGTTCGAGGTCAAGCTTATTTTTGCTTTTGATTCCAACAGAGTACACAACACAATTTATTATTTTCTGACTCATTCATTGTTTATGCAGATCTAGATAACTTTGGTACGGAGTGTTGTGTTTATATGAAGTTGATTTTCAGTGATGTTTGAAAATTTCCACAAACACGATTCTTTGGTTTCCAGTGGCCATTTTAAGAAGATGATCTATTCATGCTTTTAAATTTGTCGATTGAATCCACCAACTAAATAAGTAGCTGGCGTACACTGTATGTTGTTACCAAACCATCAGCAAAGCCTCGGATATTGTGCCTCGGCCAGTAAGTTTGCTCCAACCAAAAATATGAAGAGGCAGACACGTGAGACATCTAAGGGGAAACTGTGGGCATGGTTTGCTTGTGAGCTGTGTTTAATTTGCAATGTATAGTTGTATGTGATGTAACCAACCTTAATATCCGCAAGTGGCACTGTTAGTTTCCCTTCTTTTTGCTGATGAGTTTAATTTTCAACGGAAAATAGAACTGAGCAGTTCCTCCCTATTCTAAAAACCTGTTTGTTCTGTTAGAAAATTATTCTTCTAGAAGAAGTGAGCATCACGCATAGTTGTCCTATGGAAGTTTCCAAGTTTTTCTTACAGAGGTACTCCCTCCGTCCGGAAATACTTGTCATTAAAATGAATAAAAAGCGATGTATTTAGATGTATTTTAGTTCTAGATACATCCCTTTTTGTCTATTTTGATGACAAGTATTTTCGGACGGAGGGAGTAGGATTTATAGTATGTTGGAATATATTTACAGTACATTGTTTTTTCGATGAATGTTTGATCACATCCAAAATCTTTTGATTACACGCAGTTTATGAATTGTGTTATGCTCTAAAGAGGTGCTCAACAACAGACTACAAATTTCCGCAGCAACGCGCGGGGTATCTACTAGTTATACCTTTGAAACAGAGTTTCATTCTCTCATTTTCGTTCTGCTGTAGGTTCGAGATGATTCAACTATCTTTCTCATATCTAACGGAAACTTACGGCTTCAAGAGGCCAGACAGATGCACAACTCTAGTCGGTGGATTAGAAGAAGGTGCAAGATTGTTCTGGTTCAAGGTATGTTGCTTTCCTAATTCTGTATTAGCTCACTTTTTGTACATCGGAGTTAATTGTTCTGTGCAGGTTTCATTTGTGTCACGCCCCAACTCTTGTTCCTATTCTCACTAGCGAGGTTTTGTTCGTGCAAGCAGTGTGTCAGCAGGTCATTTACATGTGTATGCGCCTCTTAGATTTCCTACTAAACGTGAGAAATCCACATTTCATGGAGTTATGTTATCCTCACTCTGGCGTGCCTTGTTCATGCTTGGCCTCGTGATTGTGAGGGAGATCGAGGCATTTGTGTGTCCATGTGCCTTTGGGACTTGGTCGACAAAGGCAAATTCTCACGACAACATAGGATAAGTTTAATAACTATAAATATATGTACGTACACAAGCCGTCTGATGGTGTGCGGACTCAAGTAGAAATATGATTTTTTTTTCTTTATTCCATCCTTTGAAACTGACTTGTCTTCTTTACCGCTTCTGTACATTCGAGCTGATTCAACTTTCCTCTCGTTTGCAGATCTTTGCGTTGTCAAGCCAACTCAGGGATCTAAGTCTGTTGGCAAAATGGCAAATACTCCTGCTTCCGCTTCCGGAAGCCTGACCGATGAACAACTAGATGCTGAGCTAATAGGTCCGTGTCTTTATCTGATTCCAAGGGTGGTCCTTCTCTGAAATTTCCAGTTTTGAAGATACGAGCTAATTGGTCGTTTCATTTCCGCAGATATGAACCGTGTCAAGGCCACCTGGTGCGTGACCATGGATTGATTGAAGACACGCGTATCAAGGTACACATTCAAGTAGTCTGATCATTGGTTCTCATTTCACCGTGCTTGTGCTTGATCTGCAGTGCGCTTTTTACTGTTGTTTTATTTATTTTTAACATAGGCATAATATTTGCCTTCTCTATTAATTAAGGGGTTAAAGAAACTTCTACATGGCATAAACATACGGAACAAGGTCGCTACTCTCCTGGTATGATTTGCCTCGGTCGCTTGGGTCCGGTAATAGCCAAGAAGTGGCCTCCTTGTTGATGGCATCTAGGAGACTAGGAGGATGTTCGGCGCCGCGTACTTGGGGTGGAAGTTTTGACGGACATATTGAGCCACCACTCCTTGACGGAATGCTTGTCATTCCAAGAGGAAATGTCAAAACTCTCGAGCACAATCCCCAAAGCCTTGGTGAACCGGCACTTGTAAAAAAGGTGTGCCACGTACTCTTGCTCTCTTTTACACAAGGTACATAAGCCACAATTTGTATACTCGTGTTTGTGTCAGTCCAAATTCTATTTTGCATAGCCAAACAAAAAAATAATTTATCTTTGGAGGTGCCCATGCCTTTCAAACAGTTCTTTTCATCGTGGTGCACATGCCCCCAAGAATTGCGTCCTAAGCAAAGGCCACCATATAATGGCCACTAGTTATGAACTTCTAAATAATGTGATCCTCCATGCCCTCCTCAAGGTTAATATCGCGGAGGTGCGTCCAGTAAAAAGATTAGCTTTTGGATATGGGCCATTTGATTGTGTAGGGATTCTTTTATGTTAGGTCATCTTCAACGACGACCCGCAAATTTCTTCAAGCATCCGTCCGTGGACATAGACGCGGGAGGCTTCTCTAACCTTCCATCCAAACAAAAGCTAACATTATCTAGGGGCCCTTGCGAATTTATCAAAGGTTGTTGAGGCCATTTGGACAAAATATTTTTTTGGCCAACTGGGTTTGAGTTAGTGCTAACAAAGATAGCCCATGAGGATAGATACCGTCAACTAGATAGTAGCCCATGTTGTACTCATGTCCATTGATAGTATAGTAGCAAGGAGGAGCTTTTCCTTCGGCCAACCTCGCAAATAACGGTGATTGTTGCAGCACATTGATGTCATTGTGGGACCTGTGCATGCCAAAAAAAGCGTGCCAAATCCAAAGATCATGTGATGCAACTGCTTCAAGAATGATGGTGAGCTTCTTAACATGACCCTGATATTGCCCTTTAAAGCCTTCGGGCAGTTCTCCAATTTCCAGTGCATGCAGTCAAGGGATCCAAGCAAACCTGGCCACCCTCTTACTTCTGAGATTGCCAAGAGCCTCTGGATGTCTGGCACGGTCGGTTCTCTTAGGTACTAAGGTCCAAACACCTCGACCACGATATTTGCAAACCCGACCATGGCATCTCCACATGTGCTGTCAGACATCCGGGTACCCGTCCCACGAATCAGCGGTCGTGCCATATGCAAGCATCCGGAGTGCGGCCTTGCACTTCTGCTAACCAGAGAACCGAATCGTTTTCACAGTGTCCTTCAAGATGAAGTAGTCATCATAGGACCAGACACCACTGCACAAACGATCGAAGGCTGCCTTGCACATCCGAAAACACCGGTGAAAATAGTCAGCAAAGAGTGCATCTGAGGCGAAGTACTCGTTCATCAGTGTCAAATGGCCGCGCTCCCTGTTGTGGCTGAGCACTCAATAACCCTTGATTGATCCCTTGAGATTGGGAACATGCTCTTCCGCACGTTCCACGTCTTCAAGGACTGCGTGCATCATTGACGTCTCATCTGAGTACTCCTCGTCGGATGAGCCATCAGACAACTCAACATAGTGCTCGTATATGTACTCCCAAGTCGGAATCCATTGCTAGAAAGAAGGGAAATTGTTTCTTAGCTCTGGCAATTCATCGAACAGTGGTCAAGCATGTTCAATATAGCAGTAGTGGATGGTACCTCGCAGGGCGGTTGGAGGACAGAGGTTGAACAACAATGGAGGAGAAGCGGGGTGGAGCACGGCTGGAATGCTAGACGCGATGGAGACATAGAGTTTCGGCAGGGGTGTGTCGTGGCGGCGGTGAAGGCAAGAGAGAAAGGAGGAGAGAAAATGGGGAGTTTGGAGGCGCGGGGTCCGGGAAGGATTTTGGGTGGGCCAGGGTGTCGGAGTCCTACGTGTCTGGTGTCCAGACTCCCGCAAAGCTCCCCCACGTCTGTCTCCGGTTTGCGGCAGAAACCACGCCCGGATCACCCTGCGGACCAATATAGGCCCGCATTGGTTGGTTTTCTGTTGTTCGGACAGCGCGGTTCGAATGGATGCGGGCGGTTTACGGGTCCGCCTTGGAGATGACCTTACCATGCAACCAAGGGGATCCGAAAATGGGGCTCATGCACCATTCCTAATGGTGATGGTAGTGGGGTTCCTGTGACGACCCACATTTGTTTATGGCACTTTCCATCCAAACTAAAGCTAACATTATCTAGGGGCCCTTGCGAATTTTCCAAAGGCCTTCGAGGTCATTTGGACAATTTTTTTTCCAAATTAACTTGGGGGGATGATGACGATGAGTTATGCTGCCCGTACTAGGTGATGTTTTTGCCCTCTCAAGTCTTGCTGCAATTTTGGCTATAGCACACACAAGAGAACCAACATGCACGCCTAGCATGTTGGCTATAGCACACACATCACATCACACATGACCACCGGTGGAGCTACAACAATGTTCGCTAGGCGTTGGCCGCGCATCCCAGAGGAGAAAAAGCAACGGGGGTTCATATTAGAGTGGGCCAATTTGAGAAAAATAATGGGCTTTTCTTTGTATCGGCCTGCCCATATTTGGCATTGTATCTCCGCCACTTCACATGACCACAACTCTCGACACTTGCATGCTCACCGGTCGAAGCAAACCACACTCATGTGGTCGGACACACCGATGTGTTTGGTAGCCCGTATACACCCCATTGAGGCTAGCGCAGGATGAAATCGACCTGTTTGGTTGCCTGGGCTGCTTGTGTTTCTGGCCCGCACAAACCTCAAAGCAACTCTAGGCCTACATCTGTAGAAACGGCCGAACCAGCCGTTTTCCAGAGACACAATCGCTTGAGCCACGCACGGCGAGTGCCTGCACGTGTGGGGAAGTGTGGGAGACAACGCGACGTCTCATAACTTTCTACGCTTTCTACAGTCACCTCCCGCTGCAGTTCACATGCACTCGCCCCTCATCGCCCCTTTGGTGTCTCCGATGGCAGAGGCACCGTCACACCGCCCCGCTCCACTCCAACCATCGCTGGTAGCAACCCCATCCAGGAGTGCTGGATTGCTGGCCTCCCCTCTTCCGGTCGGGATCTCACGGCGGTGCTTCGATGCCATCCAAGTTCTGTGCAATGTCGTTGCCATGGGCCAATCCACCAGCACCGCCACCTGAGCCGGACCTCATCATCGTGGGCTCGACGACGGCGGGGTTACAAACCACACCACCTGCGGCTTTGGCCGGCCCCGCGTATGGGGGTATTTTTACCCCCATTCGAGGGTTTTCTCCCTTGCGTCTGGTGCAAGGGGAGGGAAGCTCGAGGACGTCGCACTCATCCTCCACTCGGCGCGTGACGAGGACCACGGCCGCGGCCCTTGGAATGGCCGGCTCATCTTCGGCCGCGGCGCCACCCCTGTTCCTGCCAGGATTTTCTCCATGGCTGGTGTATGCTCCATAGCTACCCGCTTCGGTAAGCTTCTATTCCCCCCTGCAGATGAGTTCATATTTAGGGTTAGTAGGGCAATGTTAGATTTGATTGTTAACATTGGATTGGATTCGATTTGATTCGATCGGATTCGATCCGAATCCACTACATTTGGGTTGAATCAGAGCAATACTAGTGTCCGTAGTGGTTAGATGAGAATGTTCCTGCCTTACTCATGCTACATTCATGCATATGGGTTTGTGCATGCCACATTCATACTGCCTACATTGCTAATTTGGTGCTTTTTCTTTGTTGTGTTGGTGATGTTCTTGCTATTTTGGTACTCGTCTTTGCATGATTATGCTCTATAGTGTGTATGTTGCCACATTGATAGTGCGTGATCCGGCTACATGATTGCATAATCAGCATAGCTTTTATGCATATGCATGCTAGTAGGACAAAACCAGAAATGCCAAAAATAGTAGAAGGACAAAGTTGAGCATGTGCATTTGGCATGATCTAATAGCACTGATCATTGGCATTTGCACTTGTGGCTATGATCTAACCATAGCACGACTCAAATGCAACTGCCACTAATCAAAAACAGTTGCAAATGATCACTGCCAATGATCATCACTATGCTAACCATTGTCCACTTTCCTGACAAGATAATGAAGATGGAGTGGGGTAGAGCCGACAGAGGAGTGCAGGTCATCGGCATTGAGGCTGTTGAGGACCTCATCCCCACAAATCACTGGTTGAAGAGGGCGGTGGGTCCAGGGAGGGTGGAGGCCATGAGCGTGCCGCTCGGCGCTGGCAGGAAGCCTAGGATAGGCCACGAGGAGGGAACGTGGGACCCTATAAGGTTCTACGTGTAGATCAAGGATGAGGAAGACATTGCCATGCTTGTCAAGCCGCCTTGAGTGGTCAGCCTGTCTGCGAACAAGTGGTGCGAGTTTTGGGTCTAGGTAATGATCTTCAAGGGGCGAATGGTGCTTGGGTGCAGCTAGCAGTATTTCTGTCCGTGACACAGGATCGTCCTCAGCGACCTTGTCGTCTTGTGGCTCTCCGGCATGGGCCTGAAGGTGTAGATCTACAACACCAACACCTCCAACATCTGCACGGTCTGGTGCTCCAAGCATAGCTCTGTTAGAGACATCTGCCACACCCTCTAGGTTGTCAATCTCTAGATCGTAGGAAGTATATATGAACTAAGTTAGGTCTGAACTTAAGCTTGATCGTCCCTTTTGCTGCTAAATTTGTATATTTTGGCTAGGGATCAGCACCCTAGGGTCTAGCAGGGGCACGGGATGCCCTGCTGTCTTAAACTTAATCGTACTACTAAGTATGGTCTACATGTTCTTCTGTTATTGTTGTTCTTGTTGTGTTGTTTTTCTGTGATTTCTCTTCTTCTGCTGTAAAGTGTGTTGTGTGTTGTGATCTGATAGTTTGTTGTGTCTATTGTGTGATGCGGTGGTAAGGCCACCACTTTTGAAAGGGTGAGTACAATAGCTACTTGCACATAGCCAAACAGCCGTGCTTTGCATCTAATCACCCCTAAAGCACAAACACGTGCAACCAAGCAACATATCACCATCTGGCCCTTGATGCAGGCAACCAATCGACATGCATATGGTGGTTTTTTGCCTGCATGTGCTCAACCAGACCCAGATGGGTCAAGTATGCAAAGTGGCAAAAAATGGTGCAAGTAACCAAACGCGTCCACCATGTACACCACAACATGCACACCGGTCGGGGCAGAGAACACACGCATCCGACCAGACACACCATGCACGCAGGACCTGCTCCATAAACCCAGCACATCCAACAGTAGCAAACCACACATGCAGCCGGTGAGACACAACCGCCGCTAAGCACATACACGCACAAGGTGAGGAGGTAGAAGGAACTTGGATAAGGCGACTCGGGAGCAGGAAACCTTCGGTTATGGCAACAGCGGTGGCTCGGGCAGGCAGGCAATGCAGCTTGTCCAGATCCAGATGTGTACGCACTTCTGCTAATCCTCATCCTCCAGCATCGTTGCGTGCTATGGCTGGCTCAACGACATTGGCCCTGCTCGGCTGTGCCACCGCACTATATCCGTCCTCGTTGTTGTATGCCGCATTCGTACTCCATTTTGATATAGAAAGAGAGAGAGAGAAGAGAGAGAGGGAGAGAGCGTGCAACAATCTATTTCAGTCGAAGGTAGCGAAAAAAGATCTGTGGTGAGGTCTGAGGTAGCGAGGGTGGCTGGCCTCGTCCTCGGGATTTTCACGAGCGCGCTCAACTGCGTTTTGAGCAAATATACCTATATTATGGATTGCACTTCCCTCCACCTCAGTAAACCAAACAAGTGGTTCCACTTCAAAATAGCTATCCCTAACCATATAAGGATAAGCCACTCAACCAAACACACCCCTAAGTATGAGGCAATTCTATTCGTATCTTGAGTTCCATGCCTGGTAAAAACTAGTGTCTAGAAGTAACCTGAGAGCAGCTATTTCTGCCAGATCAGGCATGCCTGTAGGTGCAGCGTTTGGTTGGACGCCTCAAGCCTGGGTTTGATAAGAACACATAAACAAAAAAAGTGTGCTAGTTTGAAATATCTTCACATCCTATGCTAATTTAAGGGATTACCACTCCCAGGCTGTCGTTCAAAAAGGACGCTTGGCCCAAACTAAGGGTATTTCTAACCGACCCCCTAAAAGTTAAAGGAGAATCCGGTGGAGAAAACTTAGATGAATAAAAATTTACTCCTCTATAGGGTGGTCGCACCTACCCGATCCCCTAAAAGTTAGTGGAGTAAAAAAACATTGTATAGATTTTGTGTTCTAGCCGCATGAACTTCAAACACTTCACAATATATATCATGAAAACATTGAAATTAAAACATGCATAACATAACCGTCATAACATATAGTTTCATCATCATGAATTTCAAATAAAAACTTGCAGAGTTCACCCAAAAGGCATCACTTCAAACACAATGTTTGGTCCAAAATCACCACAAACATAGCATGTATATGTTGTGGAGCGAGCCAACCAATGGCATGCACGAAGTCAAACGAGGTGCTCGACGAAGAAAACATCACCACCACCACCTCCTCGGCCAGCACCATCACCACCACCACCCCCTTGGCGACCACCCCCTCGGCTTCCAAGATCTCTCCATGAGCGAGCTCCCAATACTTTCTTGTGGTTTTATCCATTGTGGTTGGATTCATGAACATGATAGCACGTTCTTCTGCCTTCTTGGCACCACAAATCCTCTCCTCCTCAAGTGCAAGCCTACGCTCCTCCGCCTTCAACTTCCTCTCTTCGGCCGCCAACTTGGCCTTCCACTTTTCATCCTCCAACACCTTGAGCTCATTCCACCTAGCCATCTTCTCTTCTTTGCATTTGGCCGCTAACACCTTCTTGGTCTCAATCATGGTCACAAGTTCTTGTTTGTAAGTGCCATCGAATGCATTTCTCTTCTTTCTTTCTTTTTGCAATCTTGTCACCTTCCGGCCTATTGTTGGTATCTTAATCAACCTCGTCCTCCTCCTCAACGGATATGCTCAACCTTGATCTCTTTGGAGTGGTCTCCGCGATTCTTTGGATCCACTTCTCATTCTTGCATAGCACTTTGAAGAAATGATGCAATGTGAAGGGCTTGTGGTCTAACTTGGTGTTCCTATGCTTGAAAAGTTCTTCGATGTTGGGGCCATACTCCGCCACTTGCACACTGCTCAGTGGTACATGATTCACTTGGTTGATGCAACCGGACCATCAGTTGCATTGGTCATGAATGGTGCTCCAACGATGCCCAAGAGAACCTTGTGTATGGCTTGATTGCATGTTGATGAAGTTGTTTTAGTGGTTTGTTATTCTCTCCCAAAACATAAGTCCTGGTTTGATCCATTCCAATCGTTGCATCCATGGAGATGTTCATCCAAGCATCGCAAAGAGCAACATCTTACTTTTTATTGTACTTGGCGGTGCATGACTTTGACAACCGCGTGCTTGCTTCGGTCACCTCCACCACCTCCTCTTCATCGCCCACCTCCTCCTTGGTCTCCTCCTCTTCCTCAGCCACCTCCTCCTATTCGGCACATCCTCTTGCTCCATGTCTTGGGCCGACTTCGAATGATACCAAATGGAGTCGTAGTTGAGCTCATCAAGTCCCATCATGGCTAGTGGTGGGCATAAAAACTGAGAACCAAAGATCGGAGCCAAAAAACCCGAGACCGAAGTAAAAAAACCAAGGACTGAAACTTCGGTTGTTCGCTCGGTCACAAGACATCAGATACCGATATTACATCGGTGGTTTCGGTTGTTCGATCCTGTTGACCGAATCTCCTAAATTAATCGAACAAATGCGGCCCCACATTGTGCATATTAAGGCCATTGTACTAAATCCGCTAACTATACCCTAGAAAAGCCCAATAACTACTGTACTTTGTACCCTTGATTCGCTAGATGCTTCGCCCTAGATCCCTCACTAGTACATCATGCAACGGTGCCGCCTCCTTTTTTCTCCATCTCGCACAGCGGCTGCTGGCTGCGTGCGTGCATCTATGCGTCTTGCGCAGTGGCTGCTGCCTGCGACTGTTCACACATGTGTCCTGCGCGGTGGCTGCTGGTGGCGCTCATGGCTCCATGGCGATGGGTAATAGCCAACGACGTCCATCATTTCGACGCATTCATGGCCGGCTGCCTGCTTCCAACGATGCATCAACCCCTGTATGTTACAGATGTCTCAGTTAATTCATGTTCACTCGTTCACATTTTCTTGGCCAACGACGTCCATCATTTCGACGCATTCATGGCCGGCTGCCTGCTTCCAACGATGCTTCCAACGATTCATGTTCACTCTTGATTTCTTCCTCCCGGTCAAATGATCAGGTCTCATTGGTAGTAACCGAGGACCGAATCGATTTTCCAGTTGACCGAAGTCTTTGTCATTGATTTCTTCGAAGACCGATCGGTTAGGAAAAGCAGAAAACCAAAATTCAAAAAACGGATGCACCGAACCGATTTGTTCAGACTAACCAAATGCTCAGGCCTAATCGTGGCCGAGGACTCCAAAGATGCTAAGAACTCGGTCGTCTTCATCTCCGCACTACGACAACAAACACAAACAAACTACATCACCATCGGCCACCGACAAACATTATTGGCTGAAAATGTGAAATAGATTTTTATTTACCTTGTGGGCATTTCATCAAGCACTTGGCGGCCGCGACCCTTATTGCCGACTGCAGTTGCCGCCCGCACCGGAGCAGTGGCCGTAGGGGCCATTGGATTAGTTGCACGATGCGGTGGCCTTGGACGGAGCGTCATTGTGGCCTTCTTTATCTTCTTTGCGGCCGCCTTGACGAGAGCCGCTACCATCGGTTTTCTGGCTCGTTTGGCTCCGGTGGGAGCGGCGGGAGGGTGGCGGGCGGTTGCCATCCTGGCAGCATTGCTGCGGTTGGAGGCGAAGCTTGAATCTGGTTGGTCTTCTCCATCCCCAAAGTTTTCTACGGTGCGGGTGGCGTGTGGGTGGTTTCTGTCGGCGACAAGCTGGCGGCGGTGGCCGGCGGGGTGTGGGAAGGGTCTGGGCTATCCATTCTGGATGGAGAGACGATCATCGGTGCCGGCAACTCAGCGTGGTGGCTACGGCGACGGGAGACAAGGCGCCGCGAGGGTGGGAGAAAGAGAGGCCGCAACTTCTACTTGGCCGCGACAAGAGTGAGGATATTTAGGGAGATTAGGGGGATTTTAGGCAGGGAGGATAATTTTTACTCCACTAGTCGGTTTAGGGTATTGGCTCGGTGCGTCGCAAGGGAGGGAAATCGAATTTATCCTCCCTTACGGACGGATAGGGACCAGTTAGAAATGCCTTAACTAAGTGGTGTTCCGTTTAAAGGGGGTGAGGGTTTGGCTCAGTGTGTTGTTGAGGAGAAGGGTGGCATGGCTACCCACGACATCATCATGGCCGAATTTGCCGCCATATGAGACCATTTGCTCGTCCCTCTGCCATCTTCAACTGTGAGAAAAAGATATATGGCCAACATCAAACGCGTGGTGCCATAACACAGAGAGCTTCGCGTTTGTGCCTTGTCGATGCCGTGGGGATTGCCATGGCTTTCTTTGTGCCCTGCGGCGCCTACCGCTGCCAAGGGAGAGTGCATAAGGGGAAATGGAGTCTCCAAGATCGAGGCTCCGTCTTCAATCTTTGAACCGCCATTGCTCCCTACACTAGTACGACCCCATCTCTCCTTGATCTGTCGCCGCCACCACCAAAGTCCAAGACCTAGAATGGAAGGGAAATAAGATTGGTGCTCTGTTTCGGTGGAGATACAAGAGGGAAATTTGTTTCACGAGTGACATGCTAGCGAGCCACACCGGGTGGTTGCCCTTACCCGGCATATATCGGCTAACAAGCTCAACTAGATTTCACGGGGAATATGCCACGAATCTGGCTGCCCACATCCCGACTGACTATCTTCAACCAAATGTGTGTCAGACACTTCAAAACTGGCTATTGATATCCCCTCGGGGGATAGCCAACTAACCAAATGCTGCCTAAGTTTTCGGGGTGCCAAGCCAGGGTAAGAACATCTACAGCCGCAGCTGCCTAATTCGGGTTTGTCCACTGGAGGTGATGGGGCGGACCCCATTTGTCCCCACTCAACAGCCCCACCCCCATTTGTTCGTCCCCAAATCTATGCAAACTACGTAGATCATCTTCAAATAGAAATCTGACATATACAACATATAAAACCTATCCGACATAGGTGATTAAAAGTTACTACAATCCGATCCAAAAGGGCCAGCCGGAGTTCGACACTTCACTAAAGATAGATAAAAATTAGACTAAGAGAGAAGTGATCGAATTTCACCACATCTTCGTTGGACGATTCCCCATGGGGTCGTCTGCCGTGTCTGTTCGAGGAGGAGAAGTGCTACCTCTTGAGCACTGCGTTGGTTTTCCCTTGAAGAGGAAAGGATGATGCAGCAAAGTAGCGTTAGTATTTCCCTCCGTTTTTGAGAACCAAGGTATCAATCCAGTAGGACGCTACGCGCGGGTCCCTCGCACCTACACAAAACAAATAAATCCTCACAACCAACGCGATAAGGGGTTGTCAATCCCTTCACGGTCACTTACGAGAGTGAGATCTGATAGATATGATAGGATAATATTTTTGGTATTTTTGTGAGAAAGATGCAAAGTAAAATAAAAGCAAAGTAAAAGGCAAAGGAAATAACTAAGTGTTGGAAGATTAATACGATGAAGATAGACCCGGGGGCATAGGTTTCACTAGTGGCTTCTCTCAAGAGCATAAGTATTTTACGGTGGGTGAATAAATTACTGTTGAGCAATTGACAGAATTGAGCATAGTTATGAGAATATCTAGGTATGATCATGTATATAGGCATCACATCCGAGACAAGTAGACCGACTCCTGCCTGCATCTACTACTATTACTCCACTCATCGACCGCTATCCAGCATGCATCTACAGTATTAAGTTCATAAAAACAGAGTAACGCCTTAAGCAAGATGACATGATGTAGAGGGATAAATTCATGCAATATGATAAAAAAAACCATCTTGTTATCCTCGATGGCAACAATACAATATGTGCTTTGCTGCCCCTACTGTCACTGGGAAAGGACACCGCAAGATTGAACCCAAAGCTAAGCACTTCTTCCATTGCAAGAAAGATCAATCTAGTAGGTCAAACCAAACTGATAATTCGAAAAGACTTGCAAAGATAACCAATCATACATAAAAGAATTCAGAGAAGATTTAGATATTGTTCATAGCTAGACTTGATCATAAACCCACAATTCATCGGTCTCAACAAACACACCGCAAAAAGAAGATTACATCGAATAGATCTCCACGAGAGAGGGGGAGAACATTGTATTGAGATCCGAAAAGAGAGAAGAAGCCATCTAGCTAATAACTATGGACCCGAAGGTCTGAGGTAAACTACTCACACTTCATCGGAGGGGCTATGGTGTTGATGTAGAAGCCCTCCATGATGGATGCCCCCTCCGGCGGAGCTCCGGAACAGGCCCCAAGATTGGATCTCGTGGGTACAGAAGGTTGCGGCGGTGGAATTAGGTTTTTGGCTCCGTCTCTGATCGTTTGGGGGTACGTAGGTATATATAGGAGGAAGAAGTACGTCGGTGGAGCAACAGGGGGCCCCCGAGGGTGGAGGGCGCGCCCTGGGGGGTAGGCGCGCCCCCCTACCTCGTGGCCTCCTGGAAGCTTCTCTTACGTAGGGTCCGAGTCTCCTGGATCATGTTCGTTCCAAAAATCACGCTCCCGAAGGTTTCATTCCGTTTGGACTCCGTTTGATATTCTTTTTTTGCGAAACTCTGAAATAGGCAAAAAACAGCAATTCTGGGCTGGGCCTCCGGTTAATAGGTTAGTCCCAAAAATAATATAAAAGTGAATAATAAAGCCCAATAATGTCCAAAACAGAAGATACTATAGGATGGAGCAATCAAAAATTATAGATACGTTGAAGACGTATCAAGGGGGAGCATATCATCCCAGCCATTCGTCAAGCAACATGGTTTTGCTACACCGCGAGGTGTGCGGCTCTCTCTGCTGCAAACCACTAGGACTCCTCGACCCGATGCAGAGCGTTGTCGCATATTTTCGACAACTTCTATGGGCGTTCTACTCCGCGTTCGTGTATGAGCAACGAATAGCTTCATGAAGGGCCTTGTGTTAGTCGCTGGCCTCTATCACCCTCTTCCTTGCGAGCCAATGCACGCAGCCCTCGAACTTCGGTTGCCTTGTGGGCAGGATCACCCAACGACACCTGGGAGTAGCAACTGCTGGCGATGTCGGTCGCCCTGGTCCCCTTGCCGCATAAGCGGGGAAGGAAGGGACAACAACGGGCGGCCTCGCGGCACAACGAAGCTGCATTTGCCCACCCGGGCCGCCGCCGATGCCATGGACGCGCTAGCTCCTTTTTGTCTGGTGTCGGTGAGCTTGATTCAGCGTCAAGCTTCTCGAAGTCGGTGAAGTTGGAGTCACTGATGAATTCGTCCTATGGCGGAGGGGTGGGCTTGGATTTTGTTAGACTTTGGATATTTGTGGTGACAAGGGTGGGGATGGCATGGGCCATCGTGTGCTGGTTTGACATGGCGGATGCGCTAGGCACGTCTGGGCCTTCGATTTCCGGCCAAGATATGGGTTGGATATGAGCGGTTCCGGTCAATATGAGTGGTACGGCTGGGTTGAGTTTTTTGACGGGTTAGCAATTGGGTTGTCTGCCCAGAGGAGCATTGGAGGACTTTGTGAGGGATGAGAGAAGGAAAGATAACGATGGATGACTCGTGGGTCCGTGTGATTTGGGTTGAGGTGGCAGGAGTGTCCGCGGGTGACCAGGCGTCCTCATATTGCCCTTGATATGGTCTTGGTTTAGGGTACGCCGGTCAGTTGGTCAGTCCATGTGTTTAGAGAGGAAGTGGATGGTTGAGCCACTTTTTTTGATAGGGCGGACATTTTAAAGATGTAAGAAGGAAAGATAGGGGGTCTGACTGTAGATGCTCTAACCCTTCCAAATCATTTAGAGCATCTCTAGCAAATCCAGTGAAATGTCCCAAATTACGTCTCCCATATTTGTGTAGATATGGTTGTATCTAATAACAATACAATCTACTTCGACCGTCCCATAATGTAAGACCTTTTTTTTTACACTGCTGTAGTGTCAAAAAACGTCTTATATTATGGAATGGAGGGAGTAGTAATTTGGGACGGAGGTAATACATGACTTGAGACACGATGGTCTAAGTGCAGCATCGGATCATAAGTTGATCAAAAAGAGCACGGAGCCAATTGAACTGGTAGCTCGGACTCCAAACAGAAACATCGTATCACAAATCAGCAAAAAGAGCTCGAGCCAATTGAAGCAGGTAGCACAAATTCCAAACAGAACTCAAACCAATAGAAACACTGGAGTGTGACGAGCCACCAGCAGCATTAGCAGTCCACCGTAAGCCCACCTACCTGCATGCAAAACTGATGGTTAATGCCACACCTTAATGTTGACGTTATAAAACTTCCTTAACGACAAAGATACGCTGTCTTACTTGAAACAGGCAGGGCAGCTCTCACTTCGACTTTTAACCTTAGGAACCATAGAAGCTCCCAGGGGAAGAACAACATTGGTTAGGACTCTGAGAGCCCCCTCCACATGACACGTGTTCCTCGGTAGAAAGAAGATGTTACGGTACTGGCCTCGCCATGTTATGCCTCATCGCCTTCGGTTTCGGTACGAACTCATGCCGATCCAGTATTCGCCCTGTAGTGGACACTCACCATATCCGAGTAGAAGCACAGAGTGGTTAACTGGACCAGGATTGCGAGGAACTTCAAGAAAACCCTACAACAAAAAGGGAAATGAAAATAAACTAGTAAGAATAAACAATTGCAAGAACATCAAAATGTACCTTAACGCAACTATCAGATGTGACCAGAAGGCCCAAAGACACGTATTGATCAGTAGTTTAACATCAAGGTAACACTTTCAGAGAAGTCAAAATACCCTTTTATAATGCCTAAACTTGTTGTTGGTATACACATAATATGCAACAACCGAATGTTGGATGTAGTTAAATATCATGTGCTAAACAAGAGCAACAAGGTCATTTCATAGTTAATCAAAATGATTTTGTTGCAACAATCTAGTGAAACTGGAACATAGGATCAATATTCCTCAAATTGGGTATCAAGCAAAGTCATATTCCAACAACTACCAGATATTCTCGAACATGTTACATCACATCCATATCACAATGTCTACACGAAACAAAGCATCAACACTCTACAATTTCGTGAGGTAAAGCACAGGCATCAACCGTATCATCCTAAGCAAATCAGTCTTATACTCTTATATATTATTAAAATTGAACTTCCAACGTAAGATGCACAGAACGTAAGAGCAACATGGGCATTTCCTAGTAGATCAAAATGATTTCATTTGCACCATTCTAGTCATCCAGCTAACTTAAACAACATGTATCAATCAGCAGTTTAACCCCTAAGTAACACTTCCAGAAAAGTCAGAATACCTTGTTGTATCTCCTAAATTTGCTGTTAATGTAGATAGATGCCACAACAGGCTGGTAAGCAACTGCATACTTCACAGCTTCTTCCGTCGGTTCTACAGCCGCCCAGTTAGCAATAGTACCTCCCGCAGCCTACACAACAAATAATATTATTAGCTCAAATAGTTTTAGAGATATAGGGGATAAAAGGCTTCAATTCAGAAAGCCCAATGAGGTTCCAATCGTCTCAGCATAAGTCGATCTCAAAACAAGACAACAATTGTCGGATGTGACTCTAATAACACACACATTTTTTGCCATTGAAGCCCCACTATTAAAAATATGCATGCAAAACACTGGTCACGAGTGGTCACATATGACTGGACTGAATCAGCTAAATCAAATCCTATCAATTAAGCTCTATTATGTAATAATATTTAAATCCATTAAAGTTAGTTAATCTAGAAATTCATACAGCATGGGCACCAAATTTGACCGAATTGCGTCATTTACTATGCACTATACTCCAATATGACAATCTCAAGAAGGGTCTAATTTGAAAAAGTATAAAGCTACATATTGTGCAACTACCTACCCAAAGAATAGCAGAATATATCGCTAAACCCTACAACTTACACGTGCATAGAACTCTGCACACTATTAGTGCTCACAACCAATGGATTCGAACGGACAAAGTAATTACAAATGCATGCCAAACTTGCAGTTTATCCGTATCCAGCAAGTGCGTGAATACAACTCCAGGGCCTTACACTATGTTACTTACCACACTTAAGTTGGATTTCGCACTAAGAAACAGCTCCAGGCACTTGAAGCCAATTCACAAACTTTGGCAGTCCATCAGAACCATTTGAAACTTGAACGCCATGTGCTGCATCAATAACCAAATTAGCACGAACAAACATAAAGTTGCTCAACAATCAAAATTAGTTTATTTAGACAATCTGGCCCAAAAGGTTCACGGCCAAAGTACTATCCAGGCCGGATTATCTCTGTGGGAGGAAGAGGAGAAACATGTCCTGCATAAACCAATATTGTGATTCACAAACGAGAAAATAGGATTAATTGATTAAAAACTAATGTAATTATAAAATTCACCTGAAGAAAATTGTTTAGAACCAGCCATAAAAAACGGGGCTATGAGCTTAGACTTCAGAGCAGTGGTTAGAGTTTTCGCCATTTGCTGAAAAAGGGTATGCAAACGTCATATCACATAGCAGGTTTTGGTAACAGTATACCATCAAACAAAAATAATCAGGTAAAAATTCAAGTTATTGAGCATGCATGCCAATCTTTTCCATCCACTACTTCAGGCTATGACATGTTGTTGTACCAATTACACAAGGCTGCCGTCGCTCATCTAACTCAAACATCTCCCTCCCTCCCTCTGCCGTTATTCATCTAAAATAAAATCCAAAACTCTCTCTATATGAGAGAGGAGAATCTCTCCCTCCTTGAGCTCAAACATCTCCGCCTCAGTCCCTCCTTCTAATGTTGTTCATGACGAATCGATCCCAATCCGTCCGAAACCCATCCAAAGCGGGGGAAAAGAAGAGGAGCGAGAAGAGGGAGATGGAGACATACCGGAGAGAGGCAGAGGAGGGCCGCTGCTAGAGAGGAGGCTCGTCGCGTCGGAGTCGCTGCCGCCGAAGAGAACAACCGTCGCGTCGGCTCCGCCGCTGGGTCGTCGCTTGCTTTCCTCACTCACGCGTCCGGGCGTCCGGCCAAATGGAGGATTTTTTTAACTTAATGCCAACTACACCCGCGACCGTAAACAGACGTCCGTTATTCTGTCCGTTCGTTTGGGTATGGCAATGGGGTCGCGTCCGGATCGCTTCACGGCCACTGCATCCCAGAAGCGATCCGGACGCCACCCCATTGCCATACCCAAACGAACGGACAGAATAACGGACGTCCGTTTAGGGTCGCGGGTGGAGTTGGCCGTAAGTTAAAAAAAATCCTCCATTTGGCCGGACGCCCGGACGCGTGAGTGAGGAAAGCAAGCGACGACCCAGCGGTGGAGCCGACGCGGCGGTTGTTCTATTCGGCGGCAGCGACTCCGACGCGGCGAGCCTCCTCTCCAGCGGCGGCCCTCCTCTGCCTCTCTCCAGTATGTCTCCATCTCCCTCCTCTCGCTCCTCTTCTTGTCCCCCGCTTTGGATGGGTTTCGGACGGATTGGGATCGATTCGTCATGAACAACGTTAGAAGGGAGGGACTGAGGCGGAGATGTTTGAGCTTGGGGAGGGAGAGATTCTCCTCTCTCATATAGCTAGGGTTTTTGATTTGATTTTAGATGAATAACGGCAGAGGGAGGGAGGGAGATGTTTGAGTTAGATGAGCGACGGCAGCCTTGTGTAATTGGTACAACAACATGTCATAGCCTGAAGTAGTGGATGGAAGAGATTGGCATGCGTGCTCAATAACTTGAATTTTTACCTGATTATTTTTGTTTGATGGTATACTGTTTCCCAAAACCTGCTATATGATATGACGTTTGCATACCCTTTTTCAGCAAATGGCAAAAACTCTAACCGCTGCTCTGAAGTCTAAGCTCATAGCCCCGTTTTTTATGGCTGGTTCTAAACAATTTTCTTCAGGTGAATTTTATAATTAGATTAGTTTCTAATCAATTAATCCTATTTTCTCGTTTGTGACCTGTTTCTCCTCTTCCTCCCACAGAGATAATCCGGCCTGGATACTACTTTGGCCGTGAACCTTTTGGGCCAGGTTGTCTAAATAAACTAATTTTGATTGTTCAGCAACTTTATGTTTGTTTATCCTAATTTGGTTATTGATGCAGCACATGGCGTTCAAGTTTCAAATGGTTCTGATGGACTGCCAAAGTTTGTGAATTGGCTTCAAGTGCCTGGAGCTGTTTCTTAGTGCGAAATCCAACTTAAGTGTGGTAAGTAACATAGTGTAAGGCCCTGGAGTTGTATTCACGCACTTGCTGGATACGGATAAACTGCAAGTTTGGCATGCATTTGTAATTACTTTGTCCGTTCGAATCCATTGGTTGTGAGCACTAATAGTGTGCAGAGTTCTATGCACGTGTAAGTTGTAGGGTTTAGCGATATATTCTGCTATTCTTTGGGTAGGTAGTTGCACAATATGTAGCTTTATACTTTTTCAAATTAGACCCTTCTTGAGATTGTCATATTGGAGTATAGTGCATAGTAAATGACGCAATTCGGTCAAATTTGGTGCCCATGCTGTATGAATTTCTAGATTAACTAACTTTAATGGATTTAAATATTATTACATAATAGAGCTTAATTGATAGGATTTGATTTAGCTGATTCAGTACGGTAATTTTTGTTGCCTTAGTTGAACTGGTTTTTGTATTGTTATTAGTGGTTAATGGAATTTATAATTACTGCAGAAGCGAGCTACATCATTGCTGGTCTTGGCAGTATTTCTTCTTTGAACTATTTGACTAACAAAGAAAGTATCCACCTTTCGGCCCAACATATATTAGATGGGAATACTGTGACCAATCATGGCTGCGAAGGTGGATGGACAGAGAATGTCTTTGACTTCATCACCAGAAATGGTGGGGTCGTATCTGAGACTGATTACCCCTACTGTGGTATCAGGGGTCCCTGCAAGGCTGTTGAGGTATAACATGATTCTTGATTGCCTTTTTTTGTTTGTTTCATTTACTGTATGCTCATATTGCTTACCTTTGTGTATGAAAGTATCAAATTTGTTGGACTGGATGATGATTTGCCTTAATTTTACAACGCAAATCATCATCCAGTCCAAGCATGACTTGTTGAAATCTGGAACGGATTTGCCTTGTAAAAGTAAGCCACCAAGCTTGCTAGAGGAAGTTGTTGCAAGTATTCTGATGCATATATAAAGAGGTTACCGGTGAGATTTTTTTTTTGCATTATGTGCGGTAGAAGCCATCTCCGCTGGTAACATTCTAGTCCAGTCATATGTGACCACTTGTGACCAGTGTTTTGCATGCATATTTTTAATAGTGGGGTTTCAATGGCAAAAAATGTGTGTTATTAGAGTCACATCCGACAATTGTTGTCTTGTTTTGAGATCGACTTATGCTGAGACGATTGGAACCTCATTGGGCTTTCTGAATTGAAGCCTTTTATCCCCTATATCTCTAAAACTATTTGAGCTAATAATATTATTTGTTGTGTAGGCTGCGGGAGTTACTATTGCTAATTGGGCGGCTGTAGAACCGACGGAAGAAGCTGTGAAGTATGCAGTTGCTTACCAGCCTGTTGTGGCATCTATCTACACTAACAGTAAATTTAGGAGATACAGCAAGGTATTCTGACTTTTCTGGAAGTGTTACTTATTGGTTAAACTACTGATTGATACATGTTGTTTAAGTTAGCTGGATGAGTAGAATGGTGCAAATGAAATCATTTTGATCTACTAGGAAATGCCCATGTTGCTCTTACGTTCTGTGCATCTTCTGTTGGATCTTCAATTTTAATAATATATAAAAGTATAAGACTGATTTGTTTAGGGATGATACGGTTGATGCCTGTGCTTTACCTCACATAATTGTAGAATGTTGATGCTTTGTTTCGTCTCTTGTCAAGACATCGTGATATGGATGTGATGTAACATGTTCGAGAATATCTGGTAGTTGTTGGAATATGACTTTGCTTGATACCCAATTTGAGGAATATTGATCCTATGTTCCAGTTTCACTAGATTGTTGCAACAAAATCATTTTGATTAACTATGAAATGACCATGTTGCTCTTGTTTAGCACATGGTATTTAATTACATCTAACATTCGGGTGTTGCATATTATGTGTATACCAACAGCAAGTTTAGGTATTATAAAAGGGTATTTTGACTTCTCTGAAAGTGTTACCTTGATGTTAAACTGCTGATCAATACGTGTCTTTGGGCCTTCTGGTCATATCTGATAGTTGCGTTAAGGTACATTTTGGTGTTCTTACAATTGTTTATTCTTACTAGTTTATTTTCATTTCCCTTTTTGTTGCAGGGTTTTTTTGAAGTTCCTCGCAATCCTGGTCCAGTTAACCACTTTGTGCTTCTACTCGAATATGGTGAGTGTCCACTGCAGGGCGAATACTGGATCGGCATGAGTTCGTACTGAAACCGAAGGCGATGGGGCATAACATGGTGGGGCCAGTACCGTAACATCTTCTTTCTACCAAGGAACACGTGTCATGTGGAGGGGGCTCTCAGAGTCCTAACCAATGTTGTTCTTCCCCTGGAAGCTTCTATGGTCCCTAAGGTTAAAAGTCGAAGTGAGAGCTGCCCTGCCTGTTTCAAGTAAGACAGCGTATCTTTGTCGTTAAGGAAGTTTTATAACGTCAACATTAAGGTGTGGCATTAACCATCAGTTTTGCATGCAGGTAGGTGGGCTTACGGTGGACCGCTAATGCTGCTGGTGGCTCGTCACACTCCAGTGTTTCTATTGGTTTGAGTTCTGTTTGGAATCTGTGCTACCTGCTTCAATTGGCTCGAGCTCTTTTTGCTGATTTGTGATACGATGTTTCTGTTTGGAGTCTGAGCTACTAGTTCAATAGGCTCCGTGCTCTTTTTGATCAACTTATGATCCGATGCTGCACTTAGACCATCGTGTCTCAAGTCATGTATTACCTCCGTCCCAAATTAATACTCCCTCTATTCCATAATGTAAGACGTTTTTTGACACTACACCAGTGTCAAAAAGGGTCTTACATTATGGGACGGTCGAAGTAGATTTTATTGTTATTAGATACAACCATATTTACAAATATGGGAGACGTAATTTGGGACGGAAAGAGTATAACAAGATGATGTTGAGTAGGTACCAACAACTTGGATCAGCATTTATAGAAGCGAGGTACCTTTCAGTTAAAATTGAGGTAGGTGTCTGACACTGGATCTAGCAATAATGCCATATATATCGACTATAAAGCCGCCCTGCTTCCGCAGTTTTCCAATTGATCCACAATGTAGTGATACATAACAAACAAAGCATAATTTAGAGGCATATATAAGGATTGGCAAGGAGAATAAATTTTAAGCTCGTACCTTTGGAGCTTAAGTTGCAACTTCAAAGTTGGCACTGAATTGGCAACCAGAACTACCTACAGGATCAATATTTGGAAAATCGAAGTTGTAGCGTGCGCACAGAAACAAAAGAGAAGGAACTCGAAGAAACCCAAACCGAGATGATACGTTTTTTTTTAAATTGAAATGATACAGATTTGACAACGTGGCTAGCTGTCATCTGGATGAGAATTAACTAAGTCACATCTAAATCATACTCCCTCCTTCCATGTACTCTCTTCGGTCCTTTTTACTCTGCATATTGGATTTGTCGAAAGTCAAACTTAGCTAAGTTTGACCAAATTTATATTAGAAATTATTAGCATCTATAATATCTAATAAATATAATATGGAAATATATTCCGAGATGAATCTAATGATATTGGTGTTGTTATGTAAATGTCAATAATTTTTATATAAACTTGGTCAAAGTTGGATGAGATTGACTTCAGACAAACCTAATATACAGAGTAAAAAGGACCGGAGGGAGTATATAAGGCCTAACCCCAAATTTCATTTTTCCATCTATAGAAGGCCGACTAGCTACCCGATGCGTCTCCCACTTAATTCCCCTCGCAGGTTGTGCGCAGTCCTCCTAATAAATGCGATGCTGGCAGCATTTATTTGCATGCATGCAGAGAGCCATGAACTTAGTAGGAGCGAGCTCATTTTTTGGCCAATGTATGCAGGATCCGGAGGAGTTATTGTTGAGTTACATGCAGAAAAAGAGAGGACGTTGCATGTGAGGGATTAATAGAGAGGGAGAAGAGCGGGTTACACGACGCCCAGAAAAAATCTTGCATGCGATTTGGTTGGCCAAGTACTATTCCTAATATTTGTTCCTCTTTTTATGCAACAGCCTTGGTACAATAGATTCAAAACTTAGGCCCTGTATAGATGGAAGGAGGGAGTACACCATTTGATTTTACGCGGAGATTCGTGCGGATTTTTTCTTTTCTTTTTTTATTCTCAATTGATGGGTGACGCGTGCGCGCGATCAGGGCGTCGCAAGCGACCGACGCTGGACCGATCATCGCGCGATCACGCCACGTGACAGATAACGTGATAACGTCGGCGAGGAGCAAGTGGGCCAGGAGCGACCACCCTAAGTCGATCGAGAAGATCGCTCAACAACGAGAGAAACAGGAGGGAGCCCGCCGGTGACGCGAGAGGTGAACGACGACGGCGCAGCGAACCGCTAAGCCCGCGCCCCGCGCCCTCACTTTATGGGGATTTGGCCGTCGCGGTCGCCGGAATCGGGGGCCAGGCGGCCGTCGCATGTTGGGGAATTCACACCGAGGGCGAATCCTTGCAGGCCAACAAATCCACACCCGCATCGCAATTGCAGTGAATTTTTTGGAGAGAGGGATGTAGTTTATCAGCTACTGTTTTCGTGCTAAAACCTCCGAGAGGATTTTGAGGTGTTCTGCAGGTTGCATATTTCAGGGTGAACTAGTACATTCAATTTCATGCTAAATCTGGTGTATGTTCTTCTAAGGCACATACAACACTCTGGTCGAGATGTAGGCAATAATACTGAATAAATTAGGCAATAGAGAGGTCCACCATCTCAATGATGCAGGCGACAATACAATATGTGCTTTGCTGCCCCTACTGTCACTGGGAAAGGACACCGCAAGATTGAACCCAAAGCTAAGCACTTCTTCCATTGCAAAAAAGATCAATCTAGTAGGTCAAACCAAACTGATAATTCGAAAAGACTTGCAAAGATAACCAATCATACATAAAAGAATTCCGAGAAGATTCAGATATTGTTCATAGATAGACTTGATCATAAACCCACAATTCATCGGTCTCAACAAACACACCGCAAAAAGAAGATTACATCGAATAGATCTCCACGAGAGAGGGGGAGAACATTGTATTGAGATCCGAAAAGAGAGAAGAAGCCATCTAGCTAATAACTATGGACCCGAAGGTCTGAGGTAAACTACTCACACTTCATCGGAGGGGCTATGGTGTTGATGTAGAAGCCCTCCGTGATGGATGCCCCCTCCGGCGGAGCTCCGGAACAGGCCCCAAGATGGGATCTCGTGGGTACAGAAGGTTGCGGCGGTGGAATTAGGTCTTTGGCTCCGTCTCTGATCGTTTGGGGGTACGTAGGTATATATAGGAGGAAGAAGTACGTCGGTGGAGCAACAGGGGTCCCACGAGGGTGGAGGGCGCGCCCCCCTACCTCGTGGCCTCCTGGAAGCTTCTCTTACGTAGGGTCCGAATCTCCTGGATCATGTTCATTCCAAAAATCACGCTCCCGAAGGTTTCATTCCGTTTGGACTCCGTTTGATATTCTTTTTCTGCGAAACTCTGAAATAGGCAAAAAAACAGCAATTCTGGGCTGGGCCTCCGGTTAATAGGTTAGTCCCAAAAATAATATAAAAGTGAATAATAAAGCCCAATAATGTCCAAAACAGAAGATACTATAGGATGGAGCAATAAAAAATTATAGATACGTTGGAGACGTATCAAGGGGGAGCTGATCATCCCAGCCATTCGTCAAGCAACATGGTTTTGCTCCACCGGGAGGTGTGCGGCTCTCTCTGCTGCAAACCACTAGGACTCCTCGACCCGATGCAGAGCGTTGTCGCATATTTTCGGCAACTTCTATGGGCGTTCAACTCCGCGTTCGTGTATGAGCAACGAATAGCTTCATGAAGGGCCTTGTGTTAGTCGCTGGCCTCTGTCACCCTCTTCCTTGCGAGCCAATGCACGCGGCCCTCGGACTTCGGTTGCCTTGTGGGCAGGATCACCCAACGACACCTAGGAGTAGCAACTGCTGGCAATGTCGGTCGCCCTGGTCCCCTTGCCGCATAAGCGGGGAAGGAAGGGACAACAACGGGCGGCCGCGCGCCACCACGAAGCTGCATTTTCCCACCCGGGCCGCCGCCAATGCCATGGACGCGCTAGCTCCTTTTTGTCTGGTGTCGGTGAGCTTGATTCAGCGTCAAGCTTCTCGAAGTCGGTGAAGTCGGAGTCGCTGATGAATTCGTCCCATGGCGGAGGGGTGGGCTTGGATTTTGTTAGACTTCGGATATTTGTGGTGACAAGGGTGGGGATGGCATGGGCCATCGTGTGCTGGTTTGACGTGGCGGATGCGCTAGGCACGTCTGGGCCTTCGATTTCCGACCAAGATATGGGTTGGATATGAGCGGTTCCGGTCAATATGAGGGGTACGGCTGGGTTGAGTTTTTTGACAGGTTAGCAATTGGGTTGTCTGCCCAGAGGAGCATTGGAGGACTTTGTGAGGGATGAGAGAGAGGAAAGATAACGATGGATGACTCGTGGGTCCGTGTGATTTGGGTTGAGGTGGTAGGAGTGTCCGCGGGTGACCAGGCGTCCTCATATTGCCCTTGATATGGTCTTGGTTTGGGGTACGCCGGTCAGTTGGTCAGTCCATGTGTTTAGAGAGGAAGTGGATGGTTGAGCCACTTTTTTTGACAGGGCGGACATTTTAAAGATGTAAGAAGGAAAGATAGGGGGTCTGACTGTAGATGCTCTAACCCTTCCAAATCATTTAGAACATCTCTAGCAAATCCAGTGAAATGTCTAAGTAAAATAACTGTCGTTTTGTAGTTTTTGGCGAACAAAATGTCCATTCTAAATCCTATATGGCATCGTCTGTAAAAAGTATTAAGCTCCCCCTAAAAAGATCCTCGTGCCCAAGATATCTAGTTTTGGAGTTGATTTTTACACTGAACTAAAAAGAAACACGATGGTGGGTGTGAGGGAAATTCAACCTAACCATCGTCAAACCGGCGTCGGTCACATGAGTCCGGCAAAATTTCACCAAGGTGCTCCGATTCTGCCCATATCATGTCCAGTTTCTGGTGACCAACCCCGATTCTGGCCCCGACCGATTTCGGTCAATTCTGGCGTAGGAACATGAGTTCAGGCGGGTAGGAGCCATTGATGGGCGGATAGGTGTGTGGGGGCCGTGGCAGGGCGAGCGCGAAGGTGGCCGGCCGAGGCACGGGGCTGACCAGCCAGAGGCTCCCCGGTTGCGCAAGCAAGGGAGTGGGATCGAGTCGTGGGTGTGCGCTGGGAAGTGGCTGGTTAGGGCGCCCATCAGCGGGTAGCGCGCGAGCTGGGGATTGGGCTGCGGGCGTGAGCTCGAAGGCGGCCGTCTGTGGTGGGCGCGATGCAGAAGAACTTGCAGGCCCGTGGGCCTCATGTGTAGATTCCTTTTTACAGTATTTTTTACAGGAACCTCCACTTTCGAGCCTGCTCCATATGAAAAGTCTTTTAGTGTAACATAAAGCATTTTTGTGATATGAGTTTTTACGAGATTAGAGCATCTCTAGCAGATCTCGCAAACAATCGTCCTGCAAAATTCTCTTATGGAATCCCGTAAATGTAAATATGTGGTACTGTGGATATCGAGCAAAAATAGATCATGTAAACAAACGCAACACACACAACATAAATTTAAACTGACAGTTTGCATCATATATTACATCCCTGAAGTTCGTACGGAAACAGAGTTCATACTAGCATAAATGAAATTAAACCTAGATATACTCATCATCATCATAACCGGACTTTTTGACGTGGAGGTGTTACTCCATGAGCGAGCTAGAGAGCACAGATGACATGTCGTACTCCTCCTTCAGCGCCGCCACCCACGGCGCGACAGCTTTGTCTTCAAGGGCAGCCGCCTCCTTCACCTCAAACCATGCGAGCTTCGTTGCCCGGAGTTGTTGCACTGCGGGCAAGAAGATGCGGTCGAAGTTGCTCCAAGCCCGTAGGCCGGAGCTGCGGGACAACGCGTCGTGCTTCCGGCGGGTGGATGGAGGAGCTCCTGGCCTCGTCGTCGTTGCGGCGCTTGCGAGGCGGCAAGCCGCGGCGGCCGCTGAGCCCCCCTCGGCCACCCCTCTCACTACCCGGTGGCTACACGTGCCACAAAGCGCTGTCAGAGAAAAGGGTTTTTGCTGAAGAAAATTGATTTGCAGCGGAGGTGGATCCAAAAAATGAAGGACGCGAACCCTAAATCGACCTCTCTCGGGTGTATATGCTGAACCGGTGGTGGTTTATGGGCCTCTGGTAAAACTTTTATGGAAAGACAGCCCGTCAAGCTTGTACGGATTCTGAGACCTCTGTTAGGCCAACTCCACCGTGCGACCCCATCCTGTCCGCACGTGTCTGTTTGGGGTAAAACGGATGAACCAGACGGCCCAGCGCACGGGCGCAAATTCGTTTTCTGTCCGCTTTCGACCCACCCCGGCCCAAGTTTGCGCCGCTTTTGGGCTGAAACGGACAGCGCGTGGATGCGCAGGCCGTCTGCGCGTGTCCTCCCCTGGCCCGCCCGTCGGTGGCACAGGGGCGCCTTTTCTATCCGCCCCTCCCATCCTCCAGCCGCACGCCCTCCATTCTTCTCCACTCTTCCCCACTCTCCCCTCGTCGCCGCCGCTGCCATTGTAGCTATGCAGCCCGGACGGCCACCTGATTTGCACACCCGCCGGCCGGATTTGGGGCGGATCCGGTCGGTCTTGAGCTTGCCCGGCTGTGGGAGGCTGCGCCGCGCCATGGACTAGCCGGGCACCGTGCCGGAAGGCCCTGGCAGGGCCGCAAGGCCACATGCAGTCAGTGGTTCCTCCTCTAGCCGCTCGGATCTACACTGTCGATGGTCCGCCGGCAGATACACGAATGGCGGTCGGCCGGGCTCGGTGCTAGCCCAAAAGCTCGTCGGCGCACCGTTGCCACTCATTAAGTGCGACCACTGCCCAAAGAAGGTCGTGCGCCGTGTGCCTACAACGCCGTAACATCCCGGATGGGTGTTCATCAAGTGCTTAAACGATGGGGTATGTGCTCTTTTTAGCTTCGGTTTGTGCTCTAGATTTGACTAGTTGTGCTAACTTCAAATTTTGTTGTGTAGAATGGATGCAAGTTTTGGTATTGAAAAGAAGAGTACATCGATATATTGATAGAGCGCAATTTAATAGATGTTCGTGCACTTTTAGCTAGCATAGAGGCTGTAGATGAGACGAGTGTACTTGTTCACCTCTCGCGTCATTGGCGGGCTCCCTCCTGTTTCTCTCGTTGTTGAGCGATCTTCTCGGTCGACTTAGGGTGGTCGCTCCTGGCCCACTTGCTCCTCGCCGACATTATCACGTTACCTGTCACGTGGCGTGATCGCGCGATGATCGGTCCAGCGTCGGTCGCTTGCGACGCCCCGATCGCACGCACGCGTCGCCCATCAATTGAGAATTAAAAAAAATCCGCACGAATCTCCGCGTAAAATCAAATGGTGTGCTCCCTCCTTCCATCTATACAGGGCCTAAGTTTTGAATCTATTGTACCAAAGCTGTTGCATAAAAAGAGGAACAAATATTAGGAATAGTACTTGGCCAACCAAATCGCATGCAAGATTTTTTCTGGGCGCCGTGTAACCCGCTCTTCTCCCTCTCTATTAATCCCTCACATGCAACGTCCTCTCCCTCTTTTTCTGCATGTAACTCAACAATAACTCCTCCGGATCCTTCATACATTGGCCAAAAAATGAGCTCGCTCCTACTAAGTTCATGGCTCTCTGCATGCATGCAAAAAAATGCTGCCAGCATCGCATTTTACTAGGAGGACTGCGCACAACCTGCGAGGGGAATTAAGTGGGAGACGCATCGGGTAGCTAGTTCGGCCTTCTATAGATGGAAAAATGAAATTTGGGGTTATGCCTTATATACTCCCTCCGGTCCTTTTTACTCTGCATATTAGGTTTGTCTGAAGTCAACCTCATCCAACTTTGACCAAGTTTATATAAAAAATTATTGACATTTACATAACAACACCAATATCATTGGATTCATATCGGAATATATTTTCATATTATATTTATTAGATGTTATAGATGCTAATAATTTCTAATATAAATTTGGTCAAACTTAGCTAAGTTTGACTTTCGACAAATCCAATATGCAGAGTAAAAAGGACCGGAGGGAGTACATGGAAGGAGGGAGTATGATTTAGATGTGACTTAGTTAATTCTCATCCAGATGACAGCTAGGCACGTTGTCAAATCTGTATCATTTCGATTTAAAAAAAACCGTATCATCTCGGCTTGGGTTTCTTCGAGTTCCTTCTCTTTTGTTTCTGTGCGCACGCTACAACTTCGATTTTCCAAATATTGATCCTGTAGGTAGTTCTGGTTGCCAATTCAATGCCAACTTTGAAGTTGCAACTTAAGCTCCAAAGGTACGAGCTTAAAATTTATTCTCCTTGCCAATCTTATATATGCCTCTAATTTATGCTTTGTTTGTTATGTATCACTGCATTGTGGATCAATTGGAAAACTGTGGAAGCAGGGCGGCTTTATAGTCGATATATATGGCATTATTGCTAGATCCAGTGTCAGACACCTACCTCAATTTTAAGTGAAAGGTACTTCGCTTCTATAAATTGCTGATCCAAGTTGTTGGTACCTACTCAATATCATCTTGTTATACTCTTTCCGTCCCAAATTACGTCTCCCATATTTGTGTAGATATGGTTGTATTTAATAACAATAAAATCTACTTCGACCGTCCCATAATGTAAGACCCTTTTTGACACTGGTGTAGTGTCAAAAAACGTCTTACATTATGGAATGGAGGGAGTAGTAATTTGGGACGGAGGTAATACATGACTTGAGACACGATGGTCTAAGTGCAGCATCGGATCATAAGTTGATCAAAAAGAGCACAGAGCCAATTGAACTAGTAGCTCAGTCTCCAAACAGAAACATCGTATCACAAATCAGCAAAAAGAGCTCGAGCCAATTGAAGCAGGTAGCACAGATTCCAAACAGAACTCAAACCAATAGAAACACTGGAGTGTGACGAGCCACCAGCAGCATTAGCAGTCCACCGTAAGCCCACCTACTTGCATGCAAAACTGATGGTTAATGCCACACCTTAACGTTGACGTTATAAAACTTCCTTAACGACAAAGATACGCTGTCTTACTTGAAACAGGCAGGGCAGCTCTCACTTCGACTTTTAACCTTAGGAACCATAGAAGCTCCCAGGGGAAGAACAACATTGGTTAGGACTCTGAGAGCCCCCTCCACATGACACGTGTTCCTCGGTAGAAAGAAGATGTTACGGTACTGGCCCCGCCATGTTATGCCCCATCGCCTTCGGTTTCGGTACGAACTCATGCCGATCCAGTATTCGCCCTGTAGTGGACACTCACCATATCCGAGTAGAAGCACAGAGTGGTTAACTGGACCAGGATTGCGAGGAACTTCAAGAAAACCTAAAACAAAAAGGGAAATGAAAATAAACTAGTAAGAATAAACAATTGCAAGAACACCAAAATGTACCTTAACGCAACTATCAGATATGACCAGAAGGCCCAAACACACGTATTGATCAGCAGTTTAACATCAAGGTAACACTTTCAGAGAAGTCAAAATACCCTTTTATAATGCCTAAACTTGCTGTTGGTATACACATAATAGGCAACACCCGAATGTTAGATGTAGTTAAATACCATGTGCTAAACAAGAGCAACATGGTCATTTCATAGTTTATCAAAATGATTTTGTTGCAACAATCTAATGAAACTGGAACATAGGATCAATATTCCTCAAATTGGGTATCAAGCAAAGTCATATTCCAACAACTACCAGATATTCTTGAACATGTTACATCACATCCATATCACGATGTCTTGACAAGAGACGGAACAAAGCATCAACATTCTACAATTTTGTGAGGTAAAGCACAGGCATCAACCGTATCATCCTAAGCAAATCAGTCTTATACTCTTATATATTATTAAAATTGAAGATCCAACGGAATATGCACAGAACGTAAGAGCAACATGGGCATTTCCTAGTAGATCAAAATGATTTCATTTGCACCATTCTACTCATGCAGCTAACTTAAACAACATGTATCAATCAGCAGTTTAACACATAAGTAACACTTCCAGAAAAGTCAGAATACCTTGCTGTATCTCCTAAATTTGCTGTTAGTGTAGATAGATGCCACAACAGGCTGGTAAGCAACTGCATACTTCACAGCTTCTTCCGTCGGTTCTACAGCCGCCCAGTTAGCAATAGTACCTCCCGCAGCCTACACAACAAATAATATTATTAGCTCAAATAGTTTTAGAGATATAGGGGATAAAAGGCTTCAATTCAGAAAGCCCAATGAGGTTCCAATCGTCTCAGCATAAGTCGATCTCAAAACAAGACAACAATTGTCGGATGTGACTCTAATAACACACACATTTTTTGCCATTGAAGCCCCACTATTAAAAATATACATGCAAAACACTTGTCACAAGTGGTCACATATGACTGGACTAGAATGTTACCAGCGGAGATGGCTTCTACCGCACATCATGCAAAAAAATCTCACCGGTAACCTCTTTGTATATGCATCAGAATACTTGCAACGACTTCCTCTAGCAAGCTTGGTGGCTTACTTTTACAAGGCAAATCCGTTCCAGATTTCAACAAGTCATGCTTGGACTGGATGATGATTTGCCTTGTAAAATTAAGGCAAATCATCATCCAGTCCAACAAATTTGATACTTTCATACACAAAGGTAAGCAATATGAGCATACAGTAAATGAAACAAACAAAAAAAGGCAATCAAGAATCATGTTATACCTCAACGGCCTTGCAGGGACCTCTGATACCACGGTAGGGGTAATCAGTCTCAGATACGACCCCACCATTTCTGGTGATGAAGTCAAAGACATTCTCTGTCCATCCACCTTTGCAGCCATGATTGGTCACAGTATTCCCATCTAATATATGTTGGGCCGAAAGGTGGATACTTGCTTTGTTAGTCAAATAGTTCAAAGAAGAAATACTGCCAAGACCAGCAATGATGTAGCTCGCTTCTGCAGTAATTATAAATTCCATTAATCACTAATAACAATACAAAAACCAGTTCAACTAAGGCAACAAAAATTACCGTACTGAATCAGCTAAATTAAATCCTATCAATTAAGCTCTATTATGTAATAATATTTAAATCCATTAAAGTTAGTTAATCTAGAAATTCATACAGCATGGGCACCAAATTTGACCGAATTGCGTCATTTACTATGCACTATACTCCAATATGACATTCTCAAGAAGGGTCTAATTTGAAAAAGTATAAAGCTACATATTGTGCAACTACCTACCCAAAGAATAGCAGAATATATCGCTAAACCCTACAACTTACACGTGCATAGAACTCTGCACACTATTAGTGCTCACAACCAATGGATTCCAACGGACAAAGTAATTCCAAATGCATGCCAAACTTGCAGTTTATCCGTATCCAGCAAGTGCGTGAATACAACTCCAGGGCCTTACACTATGTTACTTACCACACTTAAGTTGGATTTCGCACTAAGAAACAGCTCCAGGCACTTGAAGCCAATTCGCAAACTTTGGCAGTTCATCAGAACCATTTGAAACTTGAACGCCATGTGCTGCATCAATAACCAAATTAGCATAAAGAAACATAAAGTTGCTCAACAATCAAAATTAGTTTATTTAGACAACCTGGCCCAAAAGGTTCACGGCCAAAGTAGTATTCAGGCTGTATTATCTCTGTGGGAGGAAGAGGAGAAACAGGTCCTGCATAAAACAATATTGTGATTCACAAACGAGAAAATAGGATTAATTGATTATAAACTAATCTAATTATAAAATTCACCTGAATGTTTAGAACCAGCCATAAAAAACGGTGCTATGAGCTTAGACTTCAGAGCAGCGGTTAGAGTTTTCGCCATTTGCTGAAAAAGGGTATGCAAACGTCATATCACATAGCAGCTTTTGGGAAACAGTATACCATCAAACAAAAATAATCAGGTAAAAATTCAAGTTATTGAGCACGCATGCCAATCTCTTCCATCCACTACTTCAGGCTATGACATGTTGTTGTACCAATTACACAAGGCTGCCGTCGCTCATCTAACTCAAACATCTCCCTCCCTTCCTCTGCCGTTATTCATCTAAAATCAAATCCAAAACCCTAGCTATATGAGAGAGGAGAATCTCTCCCTCCCCGAGCTCAAACATCTCTGCCTCAGTCCCTCCCTTCTAACGTTGTTCATGACGAATCGATCCCAATCCGTCCGAAACCCATCCAAAGCGGGGGGAAAGAAGAGGAGCGAGAAGAGGGAGATGGAGACATACCGGAGAGAAGCAGAGGAGGGCCGCCGCTGGAGAGGAGGCTCGCCGCGTCGGAGTCGCTGCCGCTGAAGAGAACAACCGCCGCGTTGGCTCCGCCGCTGGGTCGTCGCTTGCTTTCCTCACTCACGCGTCCGGGCGTCCGGCCAAATGGAGGATTTTTTTTAACTTAAGGCCAACTCCACCCGCGACCCTAAACGGACGTCCGTTATTCTGTCCGTTCGTTTGGGTATGGCAATGGGGTTGCGTCCGGATCGCTTCTGGGATGCGGTGGCCGTGAAGCGATCCGGACGCGACCCCATTGCCATACCCAAACGAACGGACAGAATAACGGACGTCCGTTTAGGGTCGCGGGTGGAGTTGGCCTTAAGTTAAAAAATCCTCCATTTGGCCGGACGCCCGGATGCGTGAGTGAGGAAAACAAGCGACGACCCAGCGGCGGAGCCGACGCGGCGGTTGTTCTCTTCGTCGGCAGCGACTCCGACGCGGCGAGCCTCCTCTCCAGCGGCGGCCCTCCTCTGCCTCTCTCCGGTATGTCTCCATCTCCCTCTTCTCGCTCCTCTTCTTTTCCTCCGCTTTGGATTAGGGTTTCGGACGGATTGGGATCGATTCGTCATGAACAACGTTAGAAGGGAGGGACTGAGGCGGAGATGTTTGAGCTCGGGGAGGGAGAGATTCTCCTCTCTCATATAGCTAGGGTTTTGGATTTGATTTTAGATGAATAACGGTAGAGGGAGGGCGGGAGATGTTTGAGTTAGATGAGCGACGGCAGCCTTGTGTAATTGGTACAACAACAGGTCATAGCCTGAAGTAGTGGATGGAAGAGATTGGCATGCGTGCTCAATAACTTGAATTTTTACCTGATTATTTTTGTTTGATGGTATACTGTTTCCCAAAACCTGCTATGTGATATGACGTTTGCATACCCTTTTTCAGCAAATGGCGAAAACTCTAACCGCTGCTCTGAAGTCTAAGCTCATAGCCCCGTTTTTTATGGCTGGTTCTAAACAATTTTCTTCAGGTGAATTTTATAATTACATTAGTTTTTAATCAATTAATCCTATTTTCTCGTTTGTGAATCACAATATTGGTTTATGCAGGACATGTTTCTCCTCTTCCTCCCACAGAGATAATCCGGCCTGGATACTACTTTGGCCGTGAACCTTTTGGGCCAGATTGTCTAAATAAACTAATTTTGATTGTTGAGCAACTTTATGTTTGTTTGTGCTAATTTGGTTATTGATGCAGCACATGGCGTTCAAGTTTCAAATGGTTCTGATGGACTGCCAAAGTTTGTGAATTGGCTTCAAGTGCCTGGAGCTGTTTCTTAGTGCGAAATCCAACTTAAGTGTGGTAAGTAACATAGTGTAAGGCCCTGGAGTTGTATTCACGCACTTGCTGGATACGGATAAACTGCAAGTTTGGCATGCATTTGTAATTACTTTGTCCGTTGGAATCCATTGGTTGTGAGCACTAATAGTGTGCAGAGTTCTATGCACGTGTAAGTTGTAGGGTTTAGCGATATATTCTGCTATTCTTTGGGTAGGTAGTTGCACAATATGTAGCTTTATACTTTTTCAAATTAGACCCTTCTTGAGATTGTCATATTGGAGTATAGTGCATAGTAAATGACGCAATTCGGTCAAATTTGGTGCCCATGCTGTAAGAATTTCTAGATTAACTAACTTTAATGGATTTAAATATTATTACATAATAGAGCTTAATTGATAGGATTTAATTTAGCTGATTCAGTACGGTAATTTTTTGTTGCCTTAGTTGAACTGGTTTTTGTATTGTTATTAGTGATTAATGGAATTTATAATTACTGCAGAAGCGAGCTACATCATTGCTGGTCTTGGCAGTATTTCTTCTTTGAACTATTTGACTAACAAAGCAAGTATCCACCTTTCGGCCCAACATATATTAAATGAGAATACTGTGACCAATCATGGCTGCGAAGGTGGATGGACAGAGAATGTCTTTGACTTCATCACCAGAAATGGTGGGGTCGTATCTGAGACTGATTACCCCTACTGTGGTATCAGAGGTCCCTGCAAAGCTGTTGAGGTATAACATGATTCTTGATTGCCTTTTTTTGTTTGTTTCATTTACTGTATGCTCATATTGCTTACCTTTGTGTATGAAAGTATCAAATTTGTTGGACTGGATGATGATTTGCCTTAATTTTACAAGGCAAATCATCATCCAGTCCAAGCATGACTTGTTGAAATCTGGAACGGATTTGCCTTGTAAAAGTAAGCCACCAAGCTTGCTAGAGGAAGTCGTTGCAAGTATTCTGATGCATATATAAAGAGGTTGCCGGTGAGATTTGTTTGCATGATGTGCGGTAGAAGCCATCTCCGCTGGTAACATTCTAGTCCAGTCATATGTGACCACTTGTGACCAGTGTTTTGCATGCATATTTTTAATAGTGGGGCTTCAATGGCAAAAAATGTGTGTGTTATTAGAGTCACATCCGACAATTGTTGTCTTGTTTTGAGATCGACTTATGCTGAGACGATTGGAACCTCATTGGGCTTTCTGAATTGAAGCCTTTTATCCCCTATATCTCTAAAACTATTTGAGCTAATAATATTATTTGTTGTGTAGGCTGCGGGAGGTACTATTGCTAACTGGGCGGCTGTAGAACCGACGGAAGAAGCTGTGAAGTATGCAGTTGCTTACCAGCCTGTTGTGGCATCTATCTACACTAACAGCAAATTTAGGAGATACAGCAAGGTATTCTGACTTTTCTGGAAGTGTTACTTATGGGTTAAACTACTGATTGATACATGTTGTTTAAGTTAGCTGGATGAGTAGAATGGTGCAAATGAAATCATTTTGATCTACTAGGAAATGCCCATGTTGCTCTTACGTTCTGTGCATCTTCTGTTGGATCTTCAATTTTAATAATATATAAGAGTATAAGACTGATTTGCTTAGGGATGATACGGTTGATGCCTGTGCTTTACCTCACATAATTGTAGAATGTTGATGCTTTGTTCCGTCTCTTGTCAAGACATCGTGATATGGATGTGATGTAACATGTTCGAGAATATCTGGTAGTTGTTGGAATATGACTTTGCTTGATACCCAATTTGAGAAATATTGATCCTATGTTCCAGTTTCACTAGATTGTTGCAACAAAATCATTTTGATTAACTATGAAATGACCATGTTGCTCTTGTTTAGCACATGGTATTTAACTACATCTAACATTCGGGTGTTGCATATTATGTGTATACCAACAGCAAGTTTAGGCATTATAAAAGGGTATTTTGACTTCTCTGAAAGTGTTACCTTGATGTTAAACTGCTGATCAATACGTGTCTTTGGGCCTTCTGGTCACATCTGATAGTTGCGTTAAGGTACATTTTGGTGTTCTTGCAATTGTTTATTCTTACTAGTTTATTTTCATTTCCCTTTTTGTTGCAGGGTTTTCTTGAAGTTCCTCGCAATCCTGGTCCAGTTAACCACTCTGTGCTTCTACTCGGATATGGTGAGTGTCCACTACAGGGCGAATACTGGATCGGCATGAGTTCGTACCGAAACCGAAGGCGATGGGGCATAACATGGCGGGGCCAGTACCGTAACATCTTCTTTCTACCGAGGAACACGTGTCATGTGGAGGGGGCTCTCAGAGTCCTAACCAATGTTGTTCTTCCCCTGGGAGCTTCTATGGTTCCTAAGGTTAAAAGTCGAAGTGAGAGCTGCCCTGCCTGTTTCAAGTAAGACAGCGTATCTTTGTCGTTAAGGAAGTTTTATAACGTCAACATTAAGGTGTGGCATTAACCATCAGTTTTGCATGCAGGTAGGTGGGCTTACGGTGGACCGCTAATGCTGCTGGTGGCTCGTCACACTCCAGTGTTTCTATTGGTTTGAGTTCTGTTTGGAATCTGTGCTACCTGCTTCAATTGGCTCGAGCTCTTTTTGCTGATTTGTGATACGATGTTTCTGTTTGGAGTCTGAGCTACTAGCTCAATTGGCTCCGTGCTCTTTTTGATCAACTTATGATCCGATGCTGCACTTAGACCATCGTGTCTCAAGTCATGTATTACCTCCGTCCCAAATTAATACTCCCTCCATTCCATAATGTAAGACGTTTTTTGACACTACACCAGTGTCAAAAAGGGTCTTACATTATGGGACGGTCGAAGTAGATTTTATTGTTATTAGATACAACCATATTTACACAAATATGGGAGACGTAATTTGGGACGGAAAGAGTATAACAAGATGATGTTGAGTAGGTACCAACAACTTGGATCAGCAATTTATAGAAGCGAAGTACCTTTCACTTAAAATTGAGGTAGGTGTCTGACTCTGGATCTAGCAATAATGCCATATATATCGACTATAAAGCCGCCCTGCTTCCGCAGTTTTCCAATTGATCCACAATGCAGTGATACATAACAAACAAAGCATAAATTAGAGGCATATATAAGGATTGGCAAGGAGAATAAATTTTAAGCTCGTACCTTTGGAGGTTAAGTTGCAACTTCAAAGTTGGCACTGAATTGGCAACCAGAACTACCTACAGGATCAATATTTGGAAAATCGAAGTTGTAGCGTGCGCACAGAAACAAAAGAGAAGGAACTCGAAGAAACCCAAACTGAGATGATACGGTTTTTTTTAAATCGAAATGATACAGATTTGACAACGTGGCTAGCTGTCATCTGGATGAGAATTAACTAAGTCACATCTAAATCATACTCCCTCCTTCCATGTACTCCCTTCGGTCCTTTTTACTCTGCATATTGGATTTGTCGAAAGTCAAACTTAGATAAGTTTGACCAAATTTATATTAGAAATTATTAGCATCTATAATATCTAATAAATATAATATGAAAATATATTCCGAGATGAATCTAATGATATTGGTGTTGTTATGTAAATGTCAATAATTTTTATATAAACTTGGTCAAAGTTGGATGAGATTGACTTCAGACAAACCTAATATACAGAGTAAAAAGGACGGGAGGAGTATATTAGGCCTAACCCCAAATTTCATTTTTCCATCTATAGAAGGCCGAACTAGCTACCCGATGCGTCTCCCACTTAATTCCCCTCGCGGGTTGTGCACGGTCTTCCTAGTAAAATGCGATGCTGGCAGCATTTATTTGCATGCATGCAGAGAGCCATGAACTTAGTAGAAGCGAGCTCATTTTTTGGCCAATGTATGAAGGATCCGGAGGAGTTATTGTTGAGTTACATGCAGAAAAAGAGGGAGAGGACGTTGCATGTGAGGGATTAATAGAGAGGGAGAAGAGCGGGTTACACGGCGCCCAGAAAAAATCTTGCATGCGATTTGGTTGGCCAAGTACTATTCCTAATATTTGTTCCTTTTTTTATGCAACAGCCTTGGTACAATAGATTCAAAACTTAGGCCCTGTATAGATGGAAGGAGGGAGTACACCATTTGATTTTACACGGAGTTTCGTGCGGATTTTTTCTTTTTTTTTATTCTCAATTGATGGGCGACGCGTGCGCGCGATCAGGGCGTCGCAAGCGACCGACGCTGGACCAATCATCGCGCGATCACGCCACGTGACAGATAACGTGATAACGTCGGCGAGGAGCAAGTGGGCCAGGAGCGACCACCCTAAGTCGACCGAGAAGATCGCTCAACAACGAGAGAAACAGGAGAGAGCCCGCCGGTGACGCGAGAGGTGAACGACGACGGCGCAGCGAACCGCTAAGCCCGCGCCCCGCGCCCTCACTTTAGGGGATTTGGCCGTCGTGGTCGCCGGAATCGGGGGCCAGGCGGCCGGAATCGCATGTTGGGGAATTCACACCGAGGGCGAATCCTTGCAGGCCAACAAATCCACACCCGCATCGCAATTGCAGTGAATTTTTTGGAGAGAGGGATGTAGTTTATCAGCTACTGTTTTCGTGCTAAAACTCCCGAGAGGATTTTGAGGTGTTCTGCAGGTTGCATATTTCAGGGTGAACTAGTACATTCAATTTCGTGCTAAATCTGGCGTATGTTCTTCTAAGGCACATACAACACTCTGGTCGAGATGTAGGCAATAATACTGAATAAATTAGGCAATAGAGAGGTCCACCATCTCAATGATGCAGGCGACCTTTTTTGCATCATCTAAATGATACAGGCATCACTCACGTTGCATCATCATGTTCAGTACTGAGTGTTGGTCTGCTTTTGCACATACTAGTCTAAATAGATGGAACAGCGCTGTCACAGGAATACTAATGTAAATCTTCAGGACATGTTTGATGTTTGTGGTTGCTTGCTGGAATCGCCCCTTATTCAAGGTAATCACAATTTCTTGACACTCTAGAATGTATGGAAGCAGAGAAACAATCAATTGCAATTTTGAGGGGGCTCTTCCATCTATTCAAGGTTGGTGGAGGCTTTTACTGAAAGCCGATTTGTTAATTTTTAGCAATAACGACGGATTTAATTTAGGCAATAGAAGAGGGTTTTTTCAGGCAATAGAACAGATATAAATAGGCAATAGTGCATTTTTTCCTAGGCAAAACAGTGGATATGAATTAGTGAATAGACGATGATATTTTAGGGCTTTTACCATGCCGGCACCAAGAGGGAAGATGACAAGTGGGGCTCTGTTTTTTATCCAATGGGGTAGACAGTAGGATGTAGGCAACACAGACAATAGTAATTCAGGGTTGTATTTTTTTTACAAGGGTATCAAGCAACACTGTCTTCATATTGCATACATCTACACATGCCTCTTTTTTTTTCTATGGGGGCAAATAACAATGGACATAGTTTAGGACAATAGAAGGATTTTTTTTGCACGCACTAGAAGAAGAGTGTATGTTAGTAGGCAATGTTTTTTGAGGCACACTGCAGGTATATGGAAGAATAAGGCCACACCACTTACATGGCTTCGCCTAAGGCCAATACACTAAGTCGCCGCAAAAGGCAAACGAAAACAAAACAAGGTCGGGGCATGTATCCATGCCTTGACACATCAAGCTATGCCAATGTTGTTTTCCTCTTATTGCTGGCGAAGTCTGCCAGTGACATCTTGTTTCGGCACCAGAAACAAATTGATGATCTGCCTCTGTTTGCTGTTCAAAGCGGCAGTTTGTATGCATGCCGCGACCTTCATGGCGCGCTGCCCGGGTGGATGTCCATGCAGACAAATGTGCCTCAACCCCAAAGTAGCTCCTGGTGCTGGAGGTCGTGCGCGGTTCAGCCGGGGACCTATAGGTGCCGTGTGTCCAGGCTCATCGATGTGTCGAGCACGCAGCTGCTCCGGCTGGTGTCTACTTCGTTATGGTCGTGGTTTCCTCACTCTTCTCATGCCCTCGGTGACGGCTCCATAACCTCCCCTCCAAGAAGCAAGGTCGGGCACGACAGCCTACAGGTGTTGTTTATTTTTTAGTCGTTGAGTTGAGATGACCTGGGGACGTACGGCTTCGTACCATCTTATTCTGCTCCTCCGGTTAGAAATAAGAGTTCATATCGTATATGGCCTATTTTTTTCCAAATTACTATACTACTTCCAAATCTATATAGTCACGGGACACGTATGTAGTAATATTTCTTGTTTTTTTATTGGCGGCTGCTATGAATCAGCCGAATAATTTTCTAAAGAAATCATCCGGCTAGCAAACCGTTCGATTAGGCGCATGTAGCCCGTCCGATTATATCAGTTCAGCCACCCATTCGTCCTTCCTCCTCTCGTCTTGGATCCAGCAGCCCCCGCGCTGCTTCAACACTCGCCTCAGCGATGGTGCAAAGAGAAAACAAGCAATTGCAGCACTGATGCGCCAGCTGTCGCACCCACGCCGGCGACGTCACAGCAGCGGTGTGTAAGGGTAGGGATGTATTGATCTGTATTACTGTGGCGATTACAGGCAAGGGTACACGAATTTGGGGAGGAACAGGAGATGGAGATGAACTAGGGTTCGTGCCGCCGCCGGTTCGTTGATCCACTGGATGCTCTCCTCTTCGGTCGGGGTGGAATAAGTACCCGGAGGTTGTTGGGCTCACTTCGTCCACTGCGGGCCGGTGACGAGTGGGTTGGGCTTCTTCTCCCTGGTGGGCCGCTGGGCAGCGACTGGGTCGCTGCCGGTTGGATCCTTCTCGTCAGGTGCCTGGCCGATGCGTGTAGAGCTGGGGGCGCTGACACCCCCTCCCCCTTGCGACGAGGCTTGCCCCCAAGCCTCAGCTGTCGGGAATCGAGCTTGCAGAGCTGCTTTATCCCCCGAAGTGTCCCCGAAGGCCGACTCGTCGGACCAGCGAACGCGGACTTGCTCGACCATGGCGTCGTTCTTCTTGCGCCAACGTTGCTGGAGGACTGCAACGGGCACGACCGGTGCATCAGTATGGTGTGGAAGGGTAGGGTTGGACGGCGTACCCGGTCGAAGACAGTAGCGTAGCTGAGACACATGGAAGACTGGGTGAACTTGCGAGTGAGGAGGGAGGTCCAGCTTGTATGCAGCATCATTGATCTTGGCGATGACTTGGTATGGCCCATAGTATTTGAACGACAACTTGTGGATGGCTCGCCGGGCGACGGAGGTTCGAATGTATGGCTGGAGTTGAAGGTAAACCGAATCGCCCACCTCAAAGGTACGAGGCGATCGGCGCTTGTCTGCCTGGGCCTTCATGTGTTGTTGTGCTCTGTTGAGGTGTTGTTGAAGCAGGTCCTGCACCACTGCACGCTCATCCAGCCAAGAATGGAGTGCCAGAACTATGCATTCAGAAGTAGGAGTGATCCCCCAATGCCGGGGTTCGTGCCCAAACATCGCTTTGAAGGGCGACATCCCAATGCTGGAGCGGTGAGAGGAATTGTACCAGAACTGGGAAAGTGGAATCCAGTGACTCCACCGTGTCGGACACGCGTGCACAAAACATCTGAGGTAGGTCTCCACACACTGGTTCACTCTTTCAGTCTGTCCGTCAGTTTGTGGATGGTTTGCCGCACTCAACCGTAGCTCTGTACCGACGTACTTGAACAGCTCCCTCCAAAAGTGGCTAGTGAAAACCGGGTCACGATCAGACACAATGGCTGCAGGGAATTCGTGGATCCTGTACATGTTGTTCATATAGAGGAGGGCCACTTTTGCTGTTGTATACGGGTGTGTCAACGGAAGAAAATGAGCAAACTTGGTGCAATTGTCCACTATAACCCAGAGACAGTTGAATTTACTGGACTGAGGCAGGCCTTCAACAAAATCCATCGTGATCATTTCCCATAGCTGTTGCGGGATGGGCAGTGGATGAAGCAACCCCGGCGATGTTGCTCTATCTGGTTTAGCCTGCTCACAAATTGGGCAGCAGCGGACATATTGCAGGACATGCGTCTTCATTTTTGGCCATGCAAAGAGGCGACGGACGCGCCAGAAGGTTGCTGGGAACCCTGAATGGCCGCCAGTCGAGCTATCATGAAAAGCTGCCATGATGCGCTGTTGGAGCTCGATCAATCCACCCAACCAAATGCGCCCACGGAATTGCAGAATTCCATTCTGTAATGAGAAACGCCCCTTGGGATCTTCCTTCACTGCCAACTACTCCAGCAGTTTCTGCGCCTGCGGATTGCAGTTATAACTGGCTATGACATCCTCGAGCCATGAGGGCTGGCAAGAAGTGACGTTGAACAGTAGATCTTGCGACCGAGCTCTGGATAGGGCGTCGACGGCTGTGTTTTCTGTGCCCTTTTTGTAACGGATGGTGTATCGCAGGCCTAGTAGTTTCATGAATGCACGCTGCTGCCAAGGTGTTGAGAGCCTTTGCTCCTCCAAATGTACCAGGATCTTCTGGTCCGTGTGGATGATAAACTCGCTGTGTTGAAGGTAAGGCCGCCATTGGTCCATGGTGACGACGATCGCGAGGTATTCCTTCTCGTAAGTGGACAGTCCTTGGTACCTGGGACTCAGACTTTTTCTCATGAAGGCGATGGGGTGGCCATCCTGTTGCAGAACCGCGCCAATTCCTTTGTCGCAGGCGTCTGTTTCCACTGTGAAGGTCTTGTTGAAATCGGGGAGTGCGAGTACTGGGGCTGTAATCAGGTGTTGCTTGAGCAGCTCAAACGCCTGTGTCGTGTTATTTGTCCAGACGAACGGCACCCCTTTCTTGAGTAGGTTGAATAGAGGCATGGCTATCACTCCAACCCCGCGGACGAAATGGCAATAGTACCCTGCAAGGCCAAGGAATTGGCGCACTTCCTTGGCATCCTTGGGTGTGTTCCAAGCTTGTACCGTGCGAATTTTGCTGGGCTCCGTAGCTACCCCTTCGCCGCTGATGACGTGACCAAGATAGGACAGTTGTTGCTGGCCGAATTCACATTTGGAGCGCTTGACCTTCCAATGATCTCTACGCAACAGCTCGAGGACTTGCCTGAGGTGGTCAACATGTTCTTCCCAAGTCTTGCTAAATACCAAGATGTCGTCGAAGAACAAGAGGACACAGTGCTGGAGGAGTGGGTGTAATGTTTCTGTCACAGCACCGATGAACGTGTGGCCCGCCCGCCAATCCAAAAGACAGAACCTTGAATTCATAATGCCATGTCCATGAGTGTGTTTGAAATGCCGTTTTGAACTCCTCGCCCTCAGCCAGCCGTATCTGATGGTAGCCGGCTCGGAGATCGAGCTTTGAGAACCACCTAGCTCCGTGGAGTTCATCGAGCAATTCTTCTATCACTGGCACAGGAAACTTGCTGATACGGGTCATGGCATTGAGGTGGCGGTAGTCGATGCATAACCGCCAAGTCCCATCCCTCTTCTTGACTAGAATGGCAGGCGAAGAGAAGTTGCTCTGGTTGCGTTGGATCACACCGGACTGAAGCAATTCCGCCACTTGACACTCAATCTCTGTCTTGTGCTCAGGTTTGTGTCGATAAGGTCGGATGTTAACAGGTTGCGCGCTGAGAACAAGAGGTATAGTATGGTCACAGGCGCGATGTGGTGGGAGGCCTGAAGGTTCACCGAATACATCCTCGAATTCAGCCAGGAGTTGTTGCAGCTCAGGTGGTTCTGTTGGAGTGTCGTTTGCCCCTTCCTCAAGCTGATACAGGATGATGACATGTAACAGGGAGCCTTGGCGATGCAGATTCTGAACCTGGACTCTGTTGATCACATGGCAAGTGGTGGAATTGGCTTCATGGCCGAACAGGTGAGCCCGTCCCATAGGAGTGGGAAACTGAATGTACTTCGCCTTCCAATCTATTGTCATGGGGCTGTGTTGCTCCAACCAGTCCATGCTGAGGATAGCATCGTAAGTGCCCAGGGGAAGTATCTTCATATCAGTGACGAAATCGTGGCCTTGAGAGGACCATTGGCAGGCTGGAATGGATGCAGTACATGTCAGCTCGCCCCCATCCGCCACACGAACACGACACGGTTGCTTGAGAGGGGTGGCGTCGTTCAACTGTTGTGCTAGCTTCTGGTCGGTGAAGGATGTAGAACAGCCACTGTCGACAAGTAACAGCACCTCTTGCCCTTGCATAGTGGCGAGAAGTTGGAACGCCATGGGCGAGACACTACCGTCCAGCGCTGAGCGTGAGATGGCCATGGCAATGTCACACGGTGGAGTGGGAGCTCCGTTGTCCTCTTGGTTGTCGTTGACGTCGAAGAGCTCCAGCATTTCCTCGACGACGTGAAGCTGGACTGTAGTCGGGCAGGTGTGGCCGTGCCCCCAGCGTTCTCCGCATTTGAAGTAGAGGCCGTGGGCCCGACGGTAATCACGCAGCGCCTTCACCTTGGATGTGTCTGCGCGCGCCGCCTCCGTCCCTCGACAATCACTGGCCCCTGACAGAGGAGCGGGGCGCGGTGGAGGTGGAGGAAGTGGTAGCGCCATGCTTGGCCTTGGAGTCGACTCGGGTGGCCGTGGTAACGCACCGAACGCGCCATCAGCCACTTCCTCTTGCAGCAAGGCGAGGGCGCAAGCTGTGTCCAGGTCCGGTGGCCACTGAACCAGGACCACCGCCCGGATGTCCTTCCTCAACCCTCCACAAATCGAGTGAGGAAATAAAACAGATGTATAGTGTCGGAATAGGAGCTCAAGTGATTTATGATTAATTCAAACTTCTCAATGTAACCAGCGACTGAAGTAGTTTGCCGGACAGTGTAAAACTGTTGGATCAGCATCTGATGCCGATCACGGCCGAATCGCGTACATAGGTGTGGAGTGAAAGAGTTCCAGTCGAAATCAGAGAGGCGTTTTTGAAGGAAATATGCCCTAGAGGCAATAATAAAGTTATTATTTATTTTCCTTATATCATGATAAATGTTTATTATTCATGCTAGAATTGTATTAACCGGAAACATAATACATGTGTGAATACATAGACAAACAAAGTGTCACTAGTATGCCTCTACTTGACTAGCTCGTTAATCGAAGATGGTTATGTTTCCTAACCATAGACATGAGTTGTCATTTGATTAACGGGATCACATCATTAGGAGAATGATGTGATTGACATGACCCATTCCGTTAGCTTAGCACACGATCATTTAGTATGTTGCTATTGCTTTCTTCATGACTTATACATGTTCCTATGACTATGAGATTATGCAACTCCCGTTTACCGGAGGAACACTTTGTGTGCTACCAAACGTCACAACGTAACTGGGTGATTATAAAGGAGCTCTACAGGTGTCTCCGAAGGTACATGTTGGGTTGGCGTATTTCGAGATTAGGATTTGTCACTCCGATTGTCGGAGAGATATCTCTGGGCCCTCTCGGTAATGCATATCACTTAAGCCTTGCAAGCAATGCAACTAATGAGTTAGTTGTGGGATGATGTATTACGGAACGAGTAAAGAGACTTGCCGGTAACGAGATTGAACTAGGTATTGAGATACCGACGATCGAATCTCGGGCAAGTAACATACCGGTGACAAAGGGAACAACGTATGTTGTTATGCGGTTTGACCGATAAAGATCTTCGTAGAATATGTGGGAGCCAATATGAGCATCCAGGTTCCGCTATTGGTTATTGACCGGACACGTGTCTCGGTCATGTCTACATTGTTCTCGAACCCGTAGGGTCCGCACGCTTAAGTTCCGATGACAGTTATATTATGAGTTTATGAATTTTGATGTACCGAAGGAGTTCGGAGTCCCGGATGAGATCGGGGACATGCCGAGGAGTCTCGAAATGGTCGAGACGTAAAGATCGATATATTGGACGACTATATTCAGACATCGGAAAGGTTCCGAGTGATTCGGGTATTTTTCGGAGTACCGGAGAGTTACGGGAATACGTAGTGGGCCTTATTGGGCCATACGGGAAAAAAGGAAAAGGGCCTCAAGGGTGGCCGCACCCCTCCCCTTGGTCTGGTCCGAATTGGACTAGGGAAGGGGGGAGCCCCCTTCCTTCCTCCTCCTTTTCCCTTCCTCTTTTCCTATTCCATATCGGAGGTGGAATCCTACTAGGACTAGGGAGTCCTAGTAGGACTCCACACTTGGTGCGCCCCCTCCTAGGGCCGGCCTCCTCCTCCCTTGCTCCTTTATATACGGGGGCAGGGGGCACCCCAAAGACACAAGTTGATCTTCGTGATCGTTCTCTTAGCCGTGTGCGGTGCCCCCCTCCACCATAATCCTCGATAATATTGTAGCGGTGCTTAGGCGAAGCTCTGCGACGGTAGAACATCAAGATCGTCACCACGCCGTCGTGCTGACGGAACTCTTCCCCGACACTTTGCTGGATCGGAGTCCGGGGATCGTCATCGAGCTGAACGTGTGCTAGAACTCGGAGGTGCCGTAGTTTCAGTGCTTGATCGGTCGGGCCGTGAAGACGTACGACTACATCAACCGCGTTGTCATAACGCTTCCGCTGTCGGTCTACGAGGGTACGTAGACAACACTCCCCTCTCGTTGCTATGCATCACCATGATCTTGCGTGTGCATAGGAAAATTTTGAAATTATTACGTTCCCCAACAGTGGCATCCGAGCCTGGTTTTATGCGTTGATGTTATATGCACGAGTAGAACACAAGTGAGTTGTGGGCGATATAAGTCATACTGCTTACCAGCATGTCATACTTTGGTTCGGCGGTATTGTTGGATGAAGCGGCCCGGACCGACATTACGCGTACGCTTACGCGAGACTGGTTCTAGCGATGTGCTTTGCACACAAGTGGCTGGCGGGTGTCAGTTTCTCCAACTTTAGTTGAACCGAGTGTGGCTACGCCCGGTCCTTGCGAAGGTTAAAACAGCACCAACTTGACAAACTATCGTTGTGGTTTTGATGCGTAGGTAAGAACGGTTCTTGCTAAGCCCATAGCAGCCACGTAAAACTTGCAACAACAAAGTAGAGGACGTCTAACTTGTTTTTGCAGGGCATGTTGTGATGTGATATGGTCAAGACATGATGCTATATTTTATTGTATGAGATGATCATGTTTTGTAACCGAGTTATCGGCAACTGGCAGGAGCCATATGGTTGTCGCTTTATTGTATGCAATGCAATCACCCTGTAATGCTTTACTTTATCACTAAGCGGTAGCGATAGTCGTAGAAGCATAAGATTGGCGAGACGACAACGATGCTACGATGGAGATCAAGGTGTCACGCCGGTGACGATGGTGATCATGGAGGTGCTTCGGAGATGGAGATCACAAGCACAAGATGATGATGGCCATATCATATCACTTATATTGATTGCATGTGATGTTTATCTTTTATGCATCTTATCTTGCTTTGATTAACGGTAGCATTATAAGATGATCTCTCACTAAATTTCAAGGTATAAGTGTTCTCCCTGAGTATGCACCGTTTCCAAAGTTCGTCGTGCCCAGACACCACGTGATGATCGGGTGTGATAAGCTCTACGTCCATCTACAATGGGTGCAAGCCAGTTTTGCACACGCAGAATACTCAGGTTAAACTTGATGAGCCTAGCATATGCAGATATGGCCTCGGAACACTAAGACCGAAAGGTCGAGCGTGAATCATATAGTAGATATGATCAACATAGTGATGTTCACCATTGAAAGCTACTCCATTTCACGTGATGATCGGTTATGGTTTAGTTGATATGGATCACGTGATCACTTAGAGGATTAGAGGGATGTCTATCTAAGTGGGAGTTCTTAAGTAATATGATTAATTGAACTTAAATTTATCATGAACTTAGTCCTGGTAGTATTAGCATATCTATCTTGTAGATCAATAGCTCGCGATGTTGCTCCCCATTTAATTTTTTATATGTTCCTAGAGAAAACTAAGTTGAAAGATGTTAGTAGCAATGATGTGGATTGGATCCGTGATCTGAGGTTTATCCTCATTGCTGCACAGAAGAATTATGTCCTTGATGCACCGCTAGGTGACAGACCTATTGCAGGAGCAGATGCAGACGTTATGAACGTTTGGCTAGCTCAATATGATGACTACTTGATAGTTTAGTGCACCATGCTTAACGGCTTAGAATCGGGACTTCAAAGACGTTTTGAACGTCATGGACCATATGAAATGTTCCAGGAGTTGAAGTTACTATTTCAATCAAATACCCGAGTTGAGAGATATGAAGTCTCCAACAAGTTCTATAGCTAAAAGATGGAGGAGAATAGCTCAAGCAGTGAGCATGTGCTCAGATTGTCTGGGTACTACAATCGCTTGAATCAAGTGCGAGTTAATCTTTCAGATAAAATAGTGATTGACGGAATTCTCTAGTCACCATCACTAAGTTAGTAGAACTGCATGATGAACTATAATATGCAAGGGATAATAGAAACGATTCCCAAGCTCTTCGTGATGCTGAAATTGACGAAGGTAGAAATCAAGAAAAACATCAAGTGTTGATGGTTAACAAGACCACTAGTTTCAAGAAAAGGGCAAAGGGAAGAAAGGGGAGCTTCAAGAAGAACGACAAGCAAGTTGCTGCTCAAGTGAAGAAGCCCAAGTCTGGACCTAAGCCTCAGACTAAGTGCTTCTACTGCAAAGGGACTGGTCACTGGAAGCGGAACTATCCCAAGTATTTGGCGGATAAGAAGGATGGCAAAGGTATATTTGATATACCTGTTATTGATGTGTACTTTACTAGTGTTTATAGTAGCCCCTGGGTATTTGATACTTGTTCGGTTGCTAAAAATTAGTAACTCGAAATAGGAGTTACAGAATAAACAGAGACTAGTTGAGGGTGAGATGACGATGTGTGTTGGAAATAGTTCTAAGATTGATATGATCATCATCGCACACTCCCTATACTTTCGGGATTAGTGTTGAACCTAAATAAATGTTATTTGGTGTTTGCGTTGAGTATAAATATGATTTGATCATGTTTATTGCAATACGGTTATTCATTTAAGTTAGAGAACAATTGTTGTTCTGTTTACATGAATAGAACCTTCTATGGTCATACACACCAACGAAAATGGTTTGTTGGATCTCGATCGTAGTGATACACATATTCATAATATTGAAGCCAAAAAGATGCAAAGTTAATAATGATAGTGCAACTTATTTGTGGCATTGCTGTTTAGGTCATATTGGTGTAAAGCGCATGAAGAAACTCCATGCTGATGGGCTTTTGGAATCACTTGATTATGAATCACTTGATGCTTGCGAACCATGCCTCTTGGGCAAGATGACTAAAACGCCGTTCTCCGGAACAATGGAGCAAGCAACAGATTTGTTGGAAATCATACATACTGATGTATGTGGTCCGATGAATATTGAGGCTCGCGACAGGTATCATTATTTTCTGATCTTCACAGATGATTTGAGCAGATATAGGTATATCTACTTGATGAAACACAAGTCTGAAACATTTGAAAAGTTCAAAGAATTTCAGAGTGAAATGGAGAATCATCGTAACAAGAAAATAAAAGTTTCTACGATATGATTGGAGAGGGAAAAATATTTGAGTTACGAATTTGGCCTTCAGTTAAAACAATGTGAAAAAGCACTACTCACGCCACCTGGAACACCACAATATAATGGTGTGTCCGAATGTCGTAACCGTACTTTATTAGATATAGTGCGATCTATGATGTCTCTTACCGATCTACCACTATCATTTTGAGGTTATGCATTAGAGACAGCTGCATTCATATTAAAAAGGGCACCATCTAAATCCGTTGAGACGATGCCATATGAACTATGGTTTGGCAAGAAACCAAAGTTGTCGTTTCTTAAAGTTTGAGGTTGCAATGCTTATGTGAAAAAGTTTCAAACTGATAAGCTCAAACCCAAATCGGAGAAGTGCGTCTTCATAGGATACCCAAAAAGAAAATGTTGGGTACACCTTCTATCACAGATCCGAAGGCAAGATATTCGTTGCTGAGAATGGATCCTTTCTAGAGAAGGAGTTTTTCTCGAAAGAAGTGAGTGGGAGGAAAGTATAACTTGATGAGGTAACTGTACCTACTCCCTTATTGGAAAGTAGTTTATCACAGAAATCTGTTCCTGTGACTCCTACACCAATTAGTGAGGAAGCTAATGATTATGATCATTTAACTTCAGATCAAGTTACTACCGAACCTCGTAGGTAAACCAGAGTAAGAGCCACACCAGAGTGGTACGGTAATCATGTTCTAGAGGTCATATTACTTGACCATGACGAACCTACGAACTATGAGGAAGCGATGATGAGCCCAGATTCCGCAAGATGGTTTAAGGCCATAAAATCTGAGATGGGATCCATGTATAAGAACAAAGTATGGACTTTGATTGACTTGCCCGATGATTGGTGAGCCATTGAGATTAAATGGATCCTCAAGAGGAAGATGGACGCCGATAGTAGTGTTTCTCACTCGTATCTATGCTTAAGTCTGTCCGAATCATGTTAGCAATTGCCGCATTTTATGAAATCTGGCAAATGGACAAACAAAACTGCATTCCTTAATGGATTTATTAAAGAAGAATTGTATATGATGCAACCAGAAGGTTTTGTCAATCCTAAAGGTGCTAACAAAATATGCAAGCTCCAGCGATCCATCGATGGATTGGTGCAAGCATCTCGGAGTTGGAATATACGCTTTGATGAGTTGATCAAATCATATAGTTTTATACAGACTTGCGGTGAAGCCTGTATTTACAAGAAAGTGAGTGGGAGCACTACAGCGTTTCTGATAAGTATATGTGGATGACATATTGTTGATCGGAAATAATGTAGAATTATTCTGCAAAGCATAAAGGGGTGTTTGAAAGGAGTTTTTTCAAAAAAAGACCTCAGTGAAGCTACTTCATATTGAGCATCAAGATCTATAGAGATAGATCAAGACGCTTGATAAGTTTTTTCAATGAGTACATACCTTGACAAGATTTTGAAGTAGTTTAAAATGGAACAGTCAAAGAAAGAGTTCTTGCATGTGTTACAAGGTGTGAAATTGAGTAAGACTCAAAGCCCGACCACGGCAGAAGATAGAAAGAGAATGAAAGCCATTCCCTATGCATCAGCCATAGGTTCTATAAAGTATGCCATGCTGTATACCAGATCTATTATATACCCTACACTGTGTTTAGCAAGGGAGTACAATAGTGATCTAGGAGTAGATCACTGGACAGCGGTCAAAATTATCCTTAGTGGAATAAGGATATGTTTCTCGATTATGGAGGTGACAAAAGGTTCGACGTAAAGGGTTACGTCAATACAAGTTTTGACACTAATCCAGATGACTCTAAGTCTCAATCTGGATACATATTGAAAGTGGGAGCAATTAGCTAGAGTAGCTCCATGCAGAGCATTGTTGACATAGAAATTTGCAAAATACATACGGATCTGAATGTGGTAGACCCGTTGACTAAACTTCTCTCACAAGCAAAACAAGATCACACCTTAGTACTCTTTGGGTGTTAATCACATAGTGATGTGAACTAGATTGTTGACTCTAGTAAATCCTTTGGGTGTTGGTCACATGATGATGTGAACTATGGGTGGTAATCACATGGTGATGTGAACTAGATTATTGACTCTAGTGCAAGTGGGAGATTGAAGGAAACATGCCCTAGAGGCAATAATAAAGTTATTATTTATTTCCTTATATCATGATAAATGTTTATTATTCATGCTAGAATTGTATTAACCGGAAACATAATACATGTGTGCATACATAGTCAAACAAAGTGTCACTAGTATGCCTCTACTTGACTAGCTCGTTAATCGAAGATGGTTATGTTTCCTAACCATAGACATGAGTTGTCATTTGATTAACGGGATCACATCATTAGGAGAATGATGTGATTGACATGACCCATTCCGTTAGCTTAGCACACGATCGTTTAGTATGTTTCTATTGCTTTCTTCATGACTTATACATGTTCCTATGACTATGAGATTATGCAACTCCCATTTACCGGAGGAACACTTTGTGTGCTAACAAACGTCACAACGTAACTGGGTGATTATAAAGGAGCTCTACAGGTGTCTCCGAAGGTACATGTTGGGTTGGCGTATTTCGAGATTAGGATTTGTCACTCCGATTGTCGGAGAGGTATCTCTGGGCCCTCTCGGTAATGCACATCACTTAAGCCTTGCAAGCAATGCAACTAATGAGTTAGTTGTGGGATGATGTATTACGGAACGAGTAAAGAGACTTGCCGGTAACGAGATTGAAGTAGGTATTGAGATACCGACGATCGAATCTCGGGCAAGTAACATACCGATGACAAAGGGAACAGTGTATGTTGTTATGCTGTCTGACTGATAAAGATCTTCGTAGAATATGTGGGAGCCAATATGAGCATCCAGGTTCCGCTATTGGTTATTGACCGGAGACGTGTCTCGGTCATGTCTACATTGTTCTCGAACCCGTAGGGTCCGCACGCTTAAGGTTCCGATGACAGTTATATTATGAGTTTATGAATTTTGATGTACCGAAGGAGTTCGGAGTCCCGGATGAGATCGGGGACATGACGAGGAGTCTCGAAATGGTCAAGACGTAAAGATCGATATATTGGACGACTATATTCGGACATCGGAAAGGTTCTGAGTGATTCGGGTATTTTTCGGAGTACCGGAGAGTTACGGGAATACGTATTGGGCCTTATTGGGCCATACGGGAAAAAAGGAAAAGGGCCTCAAGGGTGGCCGCACCCCTCCCCTTGGTCTGGTCCGAATTGGACTAGGGAAGGGGGGCGCCCCCTTCCTTCCTTCTCCTTTTCCCTTCCTCTTTTCCTATTCCATATGGGAGGTGGAATCCTACTAGGACTAGGGAGTCCTAGTAGGACTCCACACTTGGTGCGCCCCCTCCTAGGGCCGGCCTCCTCCTCCCTTGCTCCTTTATATACGGGGGCAGGGGCACCCCAAAGACACAAGTTGATCTTCGTGATCGTTCTCTTAGCCGTGTGCGGTGCCCCCCTCCACCATAATCCTCGATAATATTGTAGCGGTGCTTAGGTGAAGCCCTGCGGCGGTAGAACATCAAGATCGTCACCACGCGTCGTGCTGATGGAACTCTTCCCCGACACTTTGCTGGATCGGAGTCCGAGGATCGTCATCGAGCTGAACGTGTGCTAGAACTCGGAGGTGCCGTAGTTTCGGTGCTTGATCGGTCGGGCCGTGAAGACGTACGACTACATCAACCGCGTTGTCATAACGCTTCCGCTGTTGGTCTACGAGGGTACGTAGACAACACTCTCCCCTCTCGTTGCTATGCATCACCATGATCTTGCGTGTGCGTAGGAAAATTTTGAAATTACTACGTTCCCCAACAGTTTTTGGATCGACTGAAGCCAAATTGACGTCGGACCAGAAAAATTCAAAGCAGCCATGGGTACCCAGAACGACTGTGCGATCCCAAACATGGTGAAATACTGCTCACAGAGTGTTTTCCACAAGTTGGGGTTCTCTCCCGAGAATTGCAGAAAGGAAATGGACGGATGCGCCTGCCCAAGCCCGGTGAGGAGCTGGCTGGCGTGCGCGAAGCGAGAGAGCACGTTGGGAGAGGGGGGAGGGTCACACTGAACGTTTGCCGAGAGCGGCGGGGGCGTCTGGAACTGCGTCCTCGACGGCCCCTGTGAGATGTTGAAGCCGTCGTGGTCATCGGACCCGTGAGGAACGCGAGCCGCGCCTGCCCTGACACCGGGATCGGTGCCAAGCATCACTGGCGGTGGTGGAGCCTGGAGTGCGTCCTCGCTTGGTGGTGTAGAAGTCGACGCCGCGAGTTGCAGCGCCATCACGGCCTCACTGAGATCGGTGACGCGACGCTCCAGATCCGGCTTCCAGGTGAGGAGGTCGTCGATTTTGTCCGCGGTCACCTGCTGGGCCTTGGTGTTGGCGGCGATGAGCGACTCCCAGCGGTCGAGGAAGGCTTGGATCGACGGATCCATGGCCTCAAGAAGCGAACAAGCATGGAGAAGACGTCTGGTCTCCACGAATTGCACCAGATCGGGGTGGTAGGAAGGTGGTGGTATGGCCTCTGATACCAGATGAAAGGGTAGGGATGTATTGATCTATATTACTGTGGCGATTACAGGCAAGGGTACACGAATTTGGGGAGGAACAGGAGATGGAGATGAACTAAGGTTCGTGCCGCCGCCGGTTCGTTGATCCATTGGATGCTCTCCTCTTTGGTCGGGGTGGAATAAGTACCCGAAGGTTGTTGGGCTCACTTCGTCCACTGTGGGCCGGTGACGAGTGGGTTGGGCTTCTTCTCCCTGGTGGGCCGCTGGGCAGCGACTGTGTCGTTGCCGGTTGGATCCTTCTCGTCAGGTGCCTGTCTGATGCGTGTAGAGTTGGGGACGCTGACACGGTGATGCTGCGACCCCAATGAGTGCAGTGCTGGCCACAGTCCCGCTGCGTCCCTCGCCGACGGAACAATGACAATGCTATAGAGGTTGGAGGGCTGTTGGGCATAGTATGCAGCAGCAGCGGTGACGTTGCAGGAGGCACCACGCCGGCCCTAGTATGCCGCATGACGGTCGCCGGCGATGCTCCATTGCAACTTCATGGGAGCAATGCGTGACGCTTGCAAAGCTACAACGCAGCACCGCGACTCTGGCGATGCTCCAATGGAGCTCCATGCCAGCACCGTGTAGCGCAGCAAAAGCTCCAAAGCAAGCACCGATGGCCCCCTCCGGCCATGCTCCATTACAGCACCACTCTCAGACCATGTCGGACCGTCAAGGTAATATCACTTGCAGCAGTCGTGGATGGGCTACAGCACGAGCTCCGCTCCACAGAACCGGTGGACGTCGGTCCCTCGCTGCACAGGCCGCCTTGCAGCAGCTCGCGGACGCCGTGTTGTTGCTTTGTAGCAGTCAACGCCGATGAGGATACCCCACTTCTTGCGGCAATGACTGATGTAGCCGACAGCCGTTGCAGCACCGGCGAGTGCTGCATCGCAATCGTCGTCGCGTGCTACATCATCCGTCGTCGCCGCCATGCACCGTCACCACCACGCTCTGCATAACAGCAACCCCCGTAGCCGCCACGTACTGCATAGAAGCAACCGTCGTCGCGCCGCGCGTCGCGGCGTTCGCCATCTCCACCATGCACTGCCACTGTCGCACGCTGCGTCACCGTGCTCCATCGGTGTTGCAAATGGTGGCCGCCGCTGGTACTCTCATGGCAGAGAGAACTGGAGCTTAGAGACGAATAAAGAGGAACGCGTTTTGGAGAAGATGAGAAACTGGTGGTCCATGCATGCTGGTCTCCAGGAAGATAAGGTTGCCAGTTGGTGGCCCCCGTGAGAACGTGGTTGTGTTTCCGGGCCAACTCATGCGAGTCTGCATGCGAGCAAAGCGCGCCGTACGATCGACTTCGATCCGACGCCTCGCGACGCCGTTGACGCAGTGAGAAATCAGCCGGTTTAAGTTAAAAGTTTTCCTTTTTTATTTCCTTTATGCATCTAACGTGACAACATAAAAGTTCTTTTTTAGAGAAAAGGCGTAAAGCCGACTTTAAATTAATAAAGCCATCAACCGGCTAGAATACAACAGTGTTGCTACAAAGGCGAAATTTTGAAGAAAAACTGAAAGAAAATTGGCGGCGTGCACACACATTACAGAGCTAAGCAGAGCAATGGCGAGCAGGGCACCACCACAGTGAAAATAGGATCAAGCTGCCGCAGAACTCTATGCAAGCTAGAACAGCGGAGCAACTGCAAACAGTAGACTGCACAAGTGAAGACAGAGAGGACCTGAGCTGCATGGAGAAAAGCATGGCTCCAGATCTAGCCGCCCCGAGCCTTGCCGAAGGGGAGATCCAATCGCCCCTACGTCTGAACCATGCCACAACACGCACACTGTTGGGGAACGTAGTAATTTCAAAATTTTCCTACGCACACGCAAGATCATGGTGATGCATAGCAACAAGATGGGAGAGTGTTGTCTACGTATCCTCGTAGACCGACAGTGGAAGCGTTATGACAACGCGGTTGATGTAGTCGTACGTCTTCACGGCCCGACCGATCAAGCACCGAAACTACGGCACCTCCGAGTTCTAGCACACGTTCAGCTCGATGACGATCCCCGGACTCCAATCCAGCAAAGTGTCGGGGAAGAGTTCCGTCAGCACGACGGCGTGGTGACGATCTTAATGTTCTACCGTCGCAGGGCTTCGCCTAAGCACCGCTACAATATTATCGAGGATTATGGTGGAGGGGGGCACCGCACACGGCTAAGAAACGATCACGAAGATCAATTTGTGTGTCTATGGGGTGCCCCCTGCCCCCGTATATAAAGGCGTGGAGGAGGGGAGGGCCGGCCCTCTCTATGGCGCGCCCTAGGGGAGTCCTACTCCCACCGGGAGTAGGATTCCCCCTTTCCTAGTACAACTGGGAGTCCTTCCAAGTAGTAGGAGTAGGAGACAAGGAAGGGGAAGAGGGAAGAGAAGGAAGGAGGGGGCGCCGCCCCTCCCCCTAGTCCAATTCGGACTAGTCAATGGGGGGGGCGCGCGACCTGCCTCTTCCTCTCCCCTAAAGCCCAATAAGGCCCATATACTTCTTCCCCCGTATTCCCGTAACTCCCCGGTACTCCAAAAAATACCTGAACCACTCGGAACCTTTCCGATGTCCGAATATAGTCGTCCAATATATCGATCTTTACGTCTCGACCATTTCGAGACTCCTCGTCTTGTCCTCGATCTCATCCGGGACTCCGAACTCCTTCGGTACATCAAAACTCATAAACTCATAATATAACTATCATCGAAACCTTAAGCGTGCGGACCCTATGGTTCGAGAACAATGTAGACATGACCGAGACACGTCTCCGGTTAATAACCAATAGCGGAACCTGGATGCTCATATTGGCTCCCACATATTCTACGAAGATCTTTATCGGTCAGACCGCATAACAACATACGTTGTTTCCTTTGTCATCGGTATGTTACTTGCCCGAGATTCGATCGTCGGTGTCTCAATACCTAGTTCAATCTCGTTACCGGCAAGTCTCTTTACTCGTTCTGTAATACATCATTCCGCAACTAACTCATTAGTTGCATTGCTTGCAAGGCTTAAGTGATGTGCATTACCGAGAGGGCCCAGAGATACCTCTCCGACAATCGGAGTGACAAATCCTAATCTCGAAATACGCCAACCCAACATGTACCTTCGGAGACACCTGTGGAGCACCTTTATAATCACCCAGTTACGTTGTGACGTTTGGTAGCACACAAAGTGTTCCTCCGGCAAACGGGAGTTGCATAATCTCATAGTCATAGGAACATGTATAAGTCATGAAGAAAGCAATAGCAACATACTAAATGATCGGGTGCTAAGCTAACGGAATGGGTCAAGTCAATCACATCATTCTCCTAATGATGTGATCCCGTTAATCAAATGACAACTCTTTGTCCATGGCTAGGAAACATAACCATCTTTGATCAACGAGCTAGGCAAGTAGAGGCATACTAGTGACACTCTATTTGTCTATGTATTCACACATATATTATGTTTCCGGTTAATACAATTCTAGCATGAATAATAAACATTTATCATGAAATAAGGAAATAAATAATAACTTTATTATTGCCTCTAGGGCATATTTACTTCAGTCTCCCACTTGCACTAGAGTCAATAATCTAGATCACATCGCCATGTGATTTAACATTAATAGTTCACATCATCATGTGATTAATACCCATAGTTCACATCATCATGTGACCAACACCCAAAGGGTTTACTAGAGTCAGTAATCTAGTTCACATCGCTATGTGATTAACACCCAAAGAGTACTAAGGTGTGATCATGTTTTGCTTGTGAGATAATTTTAGTCAATGGATCTGTCACATTCAGATCCGTAAGTATTTTGCAAATTCTATGTCTACAATGCTCTGCACGGAGCTACTCTAGCTAATAGCTCCCACTTTCAATATGTATCCAGATTGAGACTTAGAGTCATCTAAATTAGTGTCAAAACTTGCATCGACGTAATCCTTTACGACGAACCTTTTGGCACCTCCATAATCAAGAAACATATCCTTATTCCACTAAGGACAATTTTGACCGCTGTCCAGTGATCTATTCCTAGATCACTATTGTACTCCCTTTGCCAAACTCAATGTAGGGTATACAATAGATCTGGTACACAGCATAGCATACTTTATAGAACCTATGACTGAGGCATAGGGAATGACTTTTTCATTCTCTTTCTATTTTCTGCCGTGGTCGGGCTTTGAGTCTTCACTCAACTTTACACCTTAAAACACATACAAGAACTCCTTCTTTGTCTGTTCCATTTTAAACTACTTCAAAATCTTTTGTCAAGGTATGTACTCATTGAAAAATCTTATCAAGCGTCTTGATCTATCTCTATAGATCTTGATGCTCAATATGTAAGCAGCTTCACCAAGGTCTTTCTTTGAAAAACTTCTTGCAAATACTCCTTTATGCTTTGCATAATAATTCAACATTATTTCCGATCAACAATATGTCATTCACATATACTTATCAGAAATGCTGTAGTGCTCCCACTCACTTTCTTGTAAATACAGGCTTCACCGCAAGTCTGTATAAAACTATATGCTTTGATCAACTTATCAAAGCGTATATTCCAACTCTGAGATGCTTGCACCAGTCCATAGATGGATCGCTGGAGCTTGCGTATTTTGTTAGCGCCTTTAGGATTGACAAAACCTTCTAGTTGCATCATATACAACTCTTCTTTAATAAATCCATTAAGGAATGCAGTTTTGTTTATCTATTTGCCAGATTTCATAAAATGCGGCAATTGCTAACATGATTCGGACAGACTTAAGCATAGATACGAGTGAGAAACTCTCATCGTAGTCAACACTTTGAACTTGTCGAAAACCTTTTGCGACAATTCTAGCTTTGTAGATAGTAACACTACTATCGGCGTCCATCTTACTCTTGAAGATCCATTTAATCTCAATGGCTTGCCGGTCATTGGGCAAGTCAATCAAAGTCCATACTTTGTTCTCATACATGGATCCCATCTCAGTTTTCATGGCCTCAAGCCATTTCGCGGAATCTGGGCTCATCATCGCTTCCTCATAGTTCGTAGGTTCGTCATGGTCAAGTAACATGACCTCCAGAACAGGATTACCGTACCACTCTGGTGCGGACCTTACTTTGGTTGACCTACGAGGTTCGGTAGTAACTTGATCTGAAGTTACATGATCATCATCATTAGCTTCGTTACTAATTGGTGTAGTAGTCACAAGCACGGATTTCTGTGATGAACTACTTTCCAATAAGGGAGAAGGTACAGTTACCTCATCAAGTTCTACTTTCCTCCCACTCACTTCTTTCGAGAGAAACTCCTTCTCTAGAAAGGATCCACTCTCGGCAACAAAGATCTTGCCTTCGGATCTGTGATAGAAGGTGTACCCAATAGTCTCTTTTGGGTATCCTATGAAGACGCACTTCTCCGATTTGGGTTTGAGCTTATCATGTCGAAACTTTTTCACATAAGCATCGCAACCCCAAACTTTAAGAAGCGACAGCTTAGGTTTCTAGCTAAACCATAGTTCATACTGTGTCGTCTCAACGGATTTTGATGGTGCTCTATTTAACGTGAATGCAGCTGTCTCTAATGCATAACCCCAAAACGATAGTGGTAAATCGGTAAGAGACATCACAGATTGCACTATATCTAATAAAGTACGGTTACGACGTTCAGACACACCATTACACTGTGGTGTTCCAGATGGCGTGAGTAGTGAAACTTTTTCACGTTGTTTTAACTGAAGGCCAAACTCGTAACTCAAATATTTTACCTCTGCGATCAAATCGTAGAAACTTTTATTTTCTTGTTACGATGATTCTCCACTTCACTCTAAAATTCTTTGAACTTTTCAAATGTTTCAGACTTGTGTTTCATCAAGTAGATATACCCATATCTGCTTAAATCATCTGTGAAGGTCAGAAAATAATGATATCCGCCACGAGCTTCAACATTCATCGGACCACATACATCTGTATGTATGATTTCCAACAAATCTGTTGCTCTCTCCATAGTACCGGAGAACGACGTTTTAGTCATCTTGCCCATGAGGCACGGTTCGCAAGTACCAAGTGATTCATAATCAAGTGTTTCCAAAAGTCCATCAGTATGGAGTTTCTTCATGCGCTTTACACCGATATGACCTAAACGGCAGTGTCACAAATAAGTTGCACTATCATTATCAACTCTGCATCTTTTTGGCTTCAATATTATGAATATGTGTATCACTACGATCGAGATCCAACAAACCATTTTCGTTGGTGTGTATGACCATAGAAGGTTCTATTCATGTAAACAGAACAACAATTGTTCTCTAACTTAAATGAATAACCGTATTGCAACAAACATGATCAAATCATATTCATGCTCAACGCAAACACCAAATAACATTTATTTAGGTTCAACACTAATCCTGAAAGTATAGGGAGTGTGCGATGATGATCATATCAATCTTGGAACCACTTCCAACACACATTGTCACTTCACCCTTAACTAGTCTCTGTTTATTTTGCAACTTCCATTTCGAGTTACTACTCTTTAGCAACTGAACCAGTATCAAAATACTGAGAGGTTGATATAAACACTAGTAAAGTACACATCAATAACATGTATATCAAATATAGCTTTATTCACTTTGCCATCCTTCTTATCCACCAAATACTTGGGGTAGTTCCGCTTTCAGTGACCAGTCCCTTTGCAGTAGAAGCACTTAGTTTCAGGCTTAGGTCCAGACTTGGGCTTCTTCACTTGAGCAGCAACTTGCTTGCCGTTCTTCTTGAAGTTCCCCTTCTTCCCTTTGCCGTTTTCTTGAAACTAGTGGTCTCGTGAACCATCAACACTTGATATTTTTCTTGATTTCTACCTTCGTCGATTTTAGCATCATGAAGAGCTTGGGAATTGTTTCCGTTATCCCTTGCATATTACAGTTCATCACGAAGTTCTACTAACTTGGTGATGGTGACTAGAGAATTCTGTCAATCACTATCTCATCTGGAAGATTAACTCCCACTTGATTCAAGCGATTGTAGTACCCAGACAATCTGAGCACATGCTCACTACTTGAGCGATTCTCCTCCATCTTTTAGCTATAGAACTTGTTGGAGACTTCATATCTCTCAACTCGGATATTTGCTTGAAATATTAACTTCAATTCCTGGAACATCTCATATGGTCCACGACGTTCAAAACGTCTTTGAAGTCTGATTCTAAGTCGTTAAGCATGGTGCACTAAACTGTCAAGTAGTCATCATATTGAGCTAGCCAAATGTTCATTACGTGTGTATCTGCTCCTACAATAGATCTGGCACCTAGCGGTGCATCAAGGACATAATTCTTCTGTGCAGCAATGAGGATAAACCTCAGATCACGGATCCAATCCGCATCATTGCTACTAACATCTTTCAACATAGTTTTTCTCTAGGAACATGTCAAAATAAACATAGGGAAGCAACAACACGAGCTATTGATCTACAACATAGATATGCTAATACTACCAGGACTAAGTACATGATAAATTTAAGTTCAATTAATCATATTACTTAAGAACTCCCACTTAGATAGACATCCCTCTAGTCCTCTAAGTGATCACGTGATCCATATCAACTAAACCATAACCGATCATCACGTGAAATGGAGTAGCTTTCAATGGTGAACATCACTATGTTGATCATATCTACTATATGATTCACGCTCGACCTTTCGGTCTCAGTGTTCCGAGGCCATATCTGCATATGCTAGGCTCGTCAAGTTTAACCTGAGTATTCTGCGTGTGCAAAACTGGCTTGCACCCGTTGTAGATGGACGTAGAGCTTATCACACCCGATCATCACGTGGTGTCTAGGCACGACGAACTTTGGCAACGGTGCATACTCAGGGAGAACACTTATACCTTGAAATTTAGTGAGAGATCATCTTATAATGTTACCGTCAAACAAAGCAAGATAAGATGCATAAAAGATAAACATCACATGCAATCAAAATATGTGACATGATATGGCCATTATCATCTTATGCCTTTGATTTCCATCTCCAAACTACCGTTATGATCTCTATCGTCACCGGCATGACACCATGATCTCCATCATCTTGATCTATATCAATGTGTCGTCTCGCCAACTATTGCTCTCGCAACTATAGCTATCGCATAGCTATAATGTAAAGTAATTATTTGGCGCTTGCATCTTATGCAATAGAGAGACAACCATAAGGCTTTTGCCAGTTGCCGATAACTTCAACAAAACATGATCATCTCATACAACAACTTATATCTCATCACGTCTTGACCATATCACATCACAACATGCCCTGTAAAAACAAGTTAGACGTCCTCTACTTTGTTGTTGCAAGTTTTACGTGGCTGCTACGGGCTTAGCAAGAACCGTTCTTACCTACGCATCAAAACCACAACGATAGTTTGTCAAGTTGGTGTTGTTTTAACCTTCGCAAGGACCGGGCGTAGCCACACTAGGTTCAACTAAAGTTGGAGAAACTGACACCCGCCAGCCACCTGTGTGCAAAGCATGTCGGTAGAACCAGTCTCGCGTAAGCGTACGCGTAATGTCGGTCCGGGCCGCTTCATCCAACAATACCGCCGAACCAAAGTATGACATGCTGGTAAGCAGTACGACTTATATCGCCCACAACTCACTTATGCTCTACTCGTGCAAATAACATCAACGCATAAAACCAGGCTCGGATGCCACTATTGGGGAACGTAATAATTTCAAAAATTTCCTACGCACACGCAAGATCATGGTGATGCATAGCAGCGAGAGGGGAGAGTGTTGTCTACGTACCCTCGTAGACCGACAGCGGAAGCGTTATGACAACGTGGTTGATGTAGTCATACGTCTTCACGACCCAACCGATCAAGCACCGAAACTACGGCACCTCCGAGTTCTAGCACACGTTCAGCTCGATGACGATCCCTGGACTCCGATCCAGCAAAGTGTCGGGGAAGAGTTCCGTCAGCACGATGGCGTGGTGACGATCTTGATGCTCTACCGTCGCAGGGCTTCGCCTAAGCACCACTACAATATTATCGAGGATTATGGTGGAGGGGGGCACCGCACACGACTAAGAAACGATCACGAAGATCAACTTGTGTGTCTATGGGGTGCCCCCTGCCCCCGTATATAAAGGAGTGGAGGAGGGGAGGGTCGGCCCTCTCTATGGCGCGCCCTAGGGGAGTCCTACTCCCACCGGGAGTAGGATTCCCCCTTTCCTAGTACAACTAGGAGTCCTTCCAAGTAGTAGGAGTAGGAGACAAGGAAGGGGAAGAGGGAAGAGAAGGAAGGAGGGGGCGCCGCCCCTCCCCCTAGTCCAATTCGGACTAGTCAATGGGGGGGCGCGCGTCCTGCCTCTCCCTCTCCCCTAAAGCCTAATAAGGCCCATATACTTCTTCCCCCGTATTCCCGTAACTCCCCGGTACTCCGAAAAATACCCGAACCACTCGGAACCTTTCCGATGTCCGAATTGTTGGGGAACGTAGTAATTTCAAAAAAATTCCTACGCACACGCAAGATCATGGTGATGCATAGCAACAAGAGGGGGGAGTGTGATCTACGTACCCTTGTAGATCGACTGCGGAAGCGTTAGCACAACGCGGTTGATGTAGTCGTACGTCTTCATGATCCGACCGATCCAAGCACCGTTACTCCGGCACCTCCGAGTTCTTGGCACACGTTCAGCTCAATGACGTTCCCCGGGCTCCGATCCAGCAAAGCTTCGGGGAGGAGTTCCGTCAGCACGACGGTGTGATGATGATCTTGATGTTCTATCAACGCAGGGCTTCGCCTAAACACTGCAACGATATGACAGAGGTGGAATATGGTGGAGGGGGGCACCGCACACGGCTAAGGAACGATAACGAGGATCAACTTGTGTGTCTATGGGGTGCCCCTGCCCCCGTATATAAAGGAGTGGAGGAGGGGAGGGCCGGCCCTCTCTATGGCGCGCCCTAGGGGAGTCCTACTCCCACAGGGAGTAGGATTCCCCCTTTCCTAGTCCAACTAGGAGTCCTTCCATGTATTAGGAGTAGGAGTCAAGGCAAGGGAAAAAAGGAGAGAAGGAAGGAGGGGGCGCAGCCGTTCCCCCTAGTCCAATTCGGACTAGGCCTTGGGGGGCGCCCAACTTCTCCTATCTCTTTCCCCTAAAGCCCAATAAGGCCCATATACTCCCCGGCGAATTCCCATAACTCTCCGGTACTCCGAAAAATACTCGGATCACTCGGAACCTTTCCGATGTCCGAATATAGTCGTCCAATATATCGATTTTTACGTCTCGACCATTTAGAGACTCCTCGTCATGTCCCTGATCTCATCCGGGACTCCGAACTCCTTCGGTACATCAAAACTCATAAACTCATAATATAACTGTCATCGAAACCTTAAGCGTGCGGACCCTACGGTTCGAGAACAATGTAGACATGACCGAGACACGTCTCCGGTCAATAACCAATAGCGGGACCTGGATGCCCATATTGGCTCCTACATATTCTACGAAGATCTTTATCGGTCAGACCGCATAACAACATACGTTGTTTCCTTTGTCATCGGTATGTTACTTGCCCGAGATTCGATCGTCGGTATCCAATACCTAGTTCAATCTAGTTACCGGCAAGTCTCTTTACTCGTTCCGTAATACATCATCTCGCAACTAACTCATTAGTTGCAATGCTTGCAAGGCTTATGTGATGTGCATCACCGAGAGGGCCCAGAGATACCTCTCCGACAATCGGAGTGACAAATCCTAATCTCGAAATACGCCAACCCAACATATACCTTTGGAGACACCTGTAGAGCACCTTTATAATCACCCATTTACGTTGTGATGTTTGGTAGCACACAAAGTGTTCCTCCGGCAAACGGGAGTTGCATAATCTCATAGTCATAGGAACATGTATAAGTCATGAAGAAAGCAATAACAACATACTAAACGATCGGGTGCTAAGCTAATGGAATGGGTCATGTCAATCAGATCATTCACCTAATGATGTGATCCCGTTAATCAAATAACAACTCTTTGTTTATGGTTAGGAAACATAACCATCTTTGATTAATGAGCTAGTCAAGTAGAGGCATACTAGTGACACTTTGTTTGTCTATGTATTCACACATGTATTATGTTTCCGGTTAATACAATTCTAGCATGAATAATAAACATTTATCATGATATAAGGAAATAAATAATAACTTTATTATTGCCTCTAGGGCATATTTCCTTCACGAATATATCGTCCAATAATCTAGTTCATATCGCTATGTGATTAACACCCAAAGAGTGATCATGTTTTGCTTGTGAGAGAAATTTACTCAACGGGCCTGCCAAATTCAGATCCGTATGTAGTTTGCAAAATTCTATGTCTACAATGCTCTGCACGGAGCAACTCTGGCTAATTGCTCCCACTTTCAATATGTATCCAGATTGAGACTTAGAATCATCTGGATCAGTGTCAAAAAACTTGCATCGACGTAACCCTTTACGACGAACTTTTTTGTCACGTCCATAATCGAGAAACATATCCTTATTTCACAAAGGATAATTCTGACCGTTGTCCAGTGATCTACTCCTAGATCACTATTGTATTCCCTTGCCAAATCAGTGCAGGGTATACAATAGATCTGGTACACAGCATGACATACTTTATAGAACCTATGGCCAAGGCATAGGGAATGACTTTCATTCTCTTTCTATCTTCTGCCGTGATCGGGCTTTGAGTCTTACTCAACTTTACACCTTGTAATACAGGCAAGAACTCTTTCTTTGACTGCTCCATTTTGAACTATTTCAAAATCTTGTCAAGGTATGTACTCATTGAAAAAAAAACTTATCAAGCGTCTTGATCTATCTTTATAGATCTTGAAGCTCAATATGTAAGCAGCTTCACCGAAGTCTTTCTTTGAAAAACTCCTTTCAAACACTCCTTTATGCTTTACAGAATAATTCTACATTATTTCCGATCAACAATATGTCATTCACATATACTTATCAGAAATGTTGTAGTGCTCCCACTCACTTTCTTGTAAATACAGGCTTCACCGCAAGTCTGTATAAAACTATATGCTTTGATCAACTCATCAAAGCGTATATTCCAACTCTGAGATGCTTGCACCAGTCCATAAATGGATCGCTGGAGCTTGCACACTTTGTTAGCTCCCTTTCGATCGACAAAACCTTTTGGTTGCATCATATACAACTCTTCTTTAATAAATCTATTAAGGAATGCAGTTTTGTTTATCCATTTGCCAGATTTCATAAAATGCGGTAATTACTAACATGATTCGGACAGACTTAAGCATAGATACGAGTGAGAGAATCTCATCGTAGTAAACACCTTAAACTTGTCGAAAACATTTTGCAACAATTCTAGCTTTGTAGATAGTAACACTACTATCAGCGTCCGTCTTCCTCTTGAAGATCCATTTATTTTCTATGGCTTGCCGATCATCGGGCAAATCCATCAAAGTCCATACTTTGTTCTCATACATGGATCATATCTCAGATTTTATGGCCTCAAACCATTTCGCGGAATCTGGGCTCATCATCGCTTCCTCATAGTTCGCAAGTTCGTCATGGTCTAGTAACATGACTTCCAGAACAGGATTACCGTACCACCTTGGTGCGGATCTCACTCTGGTTTATCTACGAGATTCGGTAGTAACTTGATTTGAAGTTTCATGATCAATATCATTAGCTTCCTCACTAATTGGGATAGGTGTCACAGAAACAGATTTCTGTGATGAACTACTTTCCAATAAGGGAGCAGGTACAGTTACCTTATCAAGTTCTACTTTCCTCCCACTCACTTCTTTCGAGAGAAACTCCTTCTCTAGAAAGGATCCATTCTTAGCAACGAATGTCTTGCCTTCGGATCTGTGATAGAAGGTGTACCCAACTGTCTCCTTTGGGTATCCTATGAAGACATATTTCTCCGATTTGGGTTTGAGCTTATCAGGATGAAACTCTTTCATATAAGCATCGCAACCCCAAACTTTAAGAAACGACAACTTTGGTTTCTTGCCAAACCACAATTCAGATTGTGTCGTCTCAACGGACTTAGATGGTGCCCTTTTAAACGTGAATGCAGCTGTCTTTAATGCATAACCCCAAAACGATAGTGGTAGATCGGTAAGAGACATCATAGGTCGCACCATATCTAATAAAGTACGGTTATGACGTTCGGACACACCATTATGCTGTGGTGTTCCAGGTGGCGCGAGTAGTGAAACTATTTCACATTGTTTTAACTGAAGACCAAACTCATAACTCAAATACTCTTCTCCACGATCAGATCATAGAAACTTTATTTTCTTGTTACGATGATTTTCCACTTCACTCTGAAATTCTTTGAACTTTTCAAATGTTTCAGACTTATGTTTCATCAAGTAGATATACTCATATCTGCTCAAATATCTGTGAAGATCAGAAAATAATGATACCTGTCGCGAGTCTCAATATTCATCGGACCACATACATCAGTATGTATGATTTCCAACAAATTTGTTGCTCGCTCCATTGTTCCGAAGAACGGAGTCTAAGTCATCTTGCCCATGAGGCATGGTTCGCAAGCATCAAGTGATTCCAAAAGCCCATCAGCATGGAGTTTCTTCATGCGCTTTACACCAATATGACCTAAACAGCAGTGCCACAAATAAGTTGCACTATCATTATTAACTTTGCATCTTTTGGTTCCAATATTATGATTATGTGTATTACTACGATCGAGATCCAACGAACTATTTTCATTGGGTGTGTAACCATATAAGGTTTTATTCATGTAAACAGAACAACAATTTATTCTCTTATTTAAATGAATAACCATATTACAATAAACATGATCAAATCATATTCATGCTCAACGCAAACACCAAATAACACTTATTTAGGTTCAACACTAATCCCAAAAGTATAGGGAGTGTGCGATGATGATCATATCAATCTTGGAACCACTTCCAACACACATCGTCACTTCACCCTTAACTAGTTTCTGTTCATTCTGCAACTCCTGTTTCGAGTTACTACTCTTAGCAACTGAACCAGTATCAAATCCCGAGGGGTTGCTACGAACACTAGTAAAGTACACATCAATAACATGTATATCAAATATACTTATGTTCACTTTGTCATCCTTCTTATCCGCCAATCACTTGGGGTAGTTCCGCTTCCAGTGACCAGTCCCTTTGCAGTAGAAGCACTTAGTCTCAGGCTTAGGACCAGACTTGGGCTTCTTCACTTGAGCAGCAACTCGCTTGCCGTTCTTCTTGAAGTTCCCCTTCTTTCCTTTGCCCTTTTCTTGAAACTAGTGGTCTTTTCAACCATCAACACTTGATGTTTTTCTTGATTTCTACCTTCGTCGATTTCAGCATCACGAAGAGCTCGGGAATCGCTTCCGTTATCCCTTGCATATTATAGTTCATCATGAAGTTTTACTAACTTGGTGATGGTGACTAGAGAATTCTGTCAATCACTATCTTATCTGAAAGATTAACTCCCACTTGATTCAAGCGATTGAAGTACCCAGACAATCTGAGCACATGCTCACTAGTTGAGCGATTCTCCTCCATCTTTTAGCTATAGAACTTGTTGGAGACTTCATATCTCTCAACTCGGGTATTTGCTTGAAATATTAAGGAAAAAGTCCATTTTAAACCTTGAACTCGTAGAGGTTCGGCGAATCAAACCCTCAAGTCGAAATCCCTGTCGTTTGCACCCTGAACTATACAATCCTGGTCTAAATCAAACCCTGCAAAAGGTCAACCGGGATTTGTCTGGTGGGCCAACCCATTTGTTTTTTTTCTCAGAAAAAGTTGGCTTTATTCTTCTGTCGCATAGGCGGAACTCTGACTGGGCCGGCCCATGAAAACTGGCGACCGTCAGCGGACCTGTACTGCTAAAAATGCGCGCAGCCAAGTATCGAACCTAGGATCTGCAGCTACAGATACGCTGGTACTACCATTTGAGCTACCGACTAAATATGTTTAAATTTCAACACCAAACTATAAGAATCAACACCGGATTCGAATATTTTTTTAAATTTTGAACGCAAAAAATGTATGATTCTTTTTGAGTGTTTATGAAAAGCGACTCCTTTTCAAATTTGTGAATAAATTTACGAAACTAAATTTGGAGAATTCAAACCAACTTCTGGAACATGCACATTCTTTAAAACACCCGAACAAAATTAGGAAATGAACATTTTTTTAAATTCGTAAACAGTTTTCAAGCAGGAACATTTTTAAACTCCTGATTTTTATTGAAAACACGGACATTTTTAGAATTTTATGAAATATAGGTAAAAAAATTGAAACTCCAGAAAAAGAATTAGAACATACGAACATTTTTTATTTTATTTTTTTGAAATGGAAACAGTGTTTGAAATCACAAAGATTTCTTTAAAAAGTTGTCAAAATATGAAAAAAAAAAAACATTCTGAACAAATTTTCAAAATAAGGAACATTTTTTTAAATTCCCAAACAATTTTATAATCTCGTTCACGAAAAACTTTATATTCTTTTCAGAATCTGGTTCAGAAGGTTCTTATTTGTGCGCTTATCTGTTGCAAATATGCAACTTCATGAATTTAAGAAACAAAAAAGACGAAGCAAGTGGACACAACAGATGTGGTGGTAGCTTCCGTCTATTTGCAACACAAGGTCTCGGGTTCGAGCCAACCCTGTGGCTTTTTTTGAACAGAAAAAAATACTAAAGCAGGCTGGCCCAGCAGGGAGCAGTGTGTGCGTCTGCATTTTAATAAAAAAATGAATAATTTCGACCATTGAACCTTTTTTAATATACAATGAATATTTCTTAAATACACATTGAACATTTGTGTGATATACACTAAACAATTTGTAAATACACAATGAACATTACTGTGATATACGCTGAACAATATGAAAATACGCAATGAGCATTACTGTGATATACGCTGAACAATTTGAAAATACACAATGAGCATTACTGTGATGTGCGCTGAACAATTTGAAAATACATGTTGAACATCTTTTCCTATACGCTGAACATTTTTAAGTACATAATGAATATTTTCTGAAATATATGATGACAATTTTCATAATACATGATAAACTCTTGTATAATACACAAAAAAAGAAGAAAGTAAAAATAAACAGAAGAAACACAGATTGTTCGTCGTATTAAAGTATTATTAATAAAAAAATACACAATGAAACATTTACTTATAATGTATTAATGGAAGAAAAAATAAAACAAAAAACAAAAGAAAGAAAAGGCAGAAAGAACATGAAAGAACCAGAAAGAAAAAACCTAAAAGATAAAATAAAACAAAAGGTCAACAAATAAAAATGAATGAAAAAACAAAGCAGTGAACGGGCAGCGCGCGCTGCCGCGAAATGGGCCGGCCCAGCCGCGGGCGTAGCCACTGCTGCGGGCGGCAAATAGGTTTCGGCACGAATCCCGGCCATCCTTTGCAATCATTGTTTGGCAAACGACTTCAGGGTTTAATTTAGACCGGGATTGCACAGTTCAGGGTGCAAACGACAGGGATTTGGATTTAAGGGTTTGATTCGCCGAACCTCTACGAGTTTAAGGTTCAAAATGGACTTTTTCCAAATATTAACTTAACTCCTGGAACATCTCATATGGTCTATGATGTTCAAAACGTCTTTGAAGTCCCGATTCTAAGCCATTAAGCATGGTGCACTAAACTATCAAGTAGTCATCATATTGAGCTATCCAAATGTTCATAACGTCTGCATCTGCTCCTGCAATAGGTCTGTCACCTAGCGGTGCATCAAGGACATAATTCCTTTGTGCAGCAATGAGGATAAACCTCATATCACGGATCCAATCCGCATCATTGCTACTAACATCTTTCAACACAATTTTCTCTAGGAACATATCAAAATAAACATAGGGAAGCAACAACACGAGCTATTGATCTACAACATAATTTGCAAAATACTACCAGGACTAAGTTCATGATAAATTTAAGTTCAATTAATCATATTACTTAAGAACTCCCACTTAGATAGACATCCCTTTAATCCTCTAAGTGATCACGTGATCCAAATCAACTAAACCATGTCCGATCATCATGTGAGATGGAGTAGTTTCATTGGTGAACATCATTATATTGATCATATCTACTATATGATTCACGCTCGACCTTTCGGTCTCCGTATTCCGAGGCCATATCTGTATATGCTAGGCTCGTCAAGTATAACCGGAGTATTCCGCGTGTGCAACTGTTTTGCACCCGTTGTATTTGAACGTAGAGCCTATCACACCCGATCATCACGTGGTGTCTCAGCACAAAGAACTTTCGCAACGGTGCATACTCAGGGAGAACACTTCTTGATAATTAGTGAGAGATCATCTTATAATGCTACCGTCAATCAAAGCAAGATAAGATGCATAAAAGATAAACATCACATGCAATCAATATAAGTGATATGATATGGCCATCATCATCTTGTGCCTGTGATCTCCATCTCCGAAGCACCGTCATGATCACCATCGTCACTGGCGCGACACCTTGATCTCCATCGTAGCATCGTTGTCGTCTCGCCAATCTTATGCTTCTACGACTATCGCTACCGCTTAGTGATAAAGTAAAGCATTACGTCGCTATTGCATTGCATACAATAAAGTGACAACCATATGGCTCCTGCCAGTTGCCGATAACTCGGTTACAAAACATGATCATCTCATACTATAAAATTTCGCATCATGTCTTGGCCATATCACATCACAACATGCCCTGCAAATACAAGTTAGACGTCCTCTACTTTGTTGTTGCAAATTTTACGTGGCTGCTACGGGCTTAAGCAAGAATCAATCTCACCTACGCATCAAAACCACAACGATAGTTTGTCAAGTCGATGCCATTTTAACCTTCGCAAGGACCGGGCGTAGCCACACTCGGTTCAACTAAAGTTGGAGAGACTGTCGCCCGCAAGCCACCTATGTGCAAAGCACGTCGGGAGAACCGGTCTCGCGTAAGCGTACGCGTAATGTCGGTCCGGGTCGCCTCGTCCAACAATACCGCCGAACCAAAGTATGACATGCTGGTAGGCAGTATGACTTATATCGCCCACAACTCACTTGTGTTCTACTCGTGCATATAACATCAAACCATAAAACCTAGGCTCGGATGCCACTTTTGGGAAACGTAGTAATTTCAAAAAAAATCCTACGCACACGCAAGATCATGGTGATGCATAGCAATGAGAGGGGAGAGTGTGATCTACGTACCCTTGTAGATCGACTGCGGAAGCGTTAGCACAACGCGGTTGATGTAGTCGTACGTCTTCATGATCTGACCGATCCAAGCACCGTTACTCCGGCACCTCCGAGTTCTTGGCACACGTTCAGCTCGATGACGTTCCCTGGGCTCCGATCCAGCAAAGCTTCGGGGAGGAGTTCCGTCAGCACGACGGCGTGATGACGATCTTGATGTTCTATCAACGCAGGGCTTCGCCTAAACACTGCAACGATATGACAGAGGTGGAATATGGTGGAGGGGGGCACCGCACACGGCTAAGGAACGATCACGAGGATCAACTTGTGTGTCTATGGGGTGCCCCTGCCCCCGTATATAAAGGAGTGGAGGAGGGGAGGGCCGGCCCTCTCTATGGCGCGCCCTAGGGGAGTCCTACTCCCACTGGGAGTAGGATTCCCCCTTTCCTAGTCCAACTAGGAGTCCTTCCATGTATTAGGAGTAGGAGTCAAGGCAAGGGAAAAGAGGAGAGAAGGAAGGAGGGGGCGCAGCCCTTCCCCCTAGTCCAATTCAGACTAGGCCTTGGGGGGCGCCCAACTTCTCCTATCTCTTTCCCCTAAAGCCCAATAAGGCCCATATACTCCCCGGCGAATTCCCGTAACTCTCCGGTACTCCGAAAAATACTCGGATCACTCGGAACCTTTCCGATGTCCGAATATAGTCGTTCAATATATCAATTTTTACGTCTCGACCATTTCGAGACTCCTCGTCATGTCCCCGATCTCATCCGGGACTCCGAACTCCTTCGGCACATCAAAACTCTTAAACTCATAATATAACTGTCATCGAAACCTTAAGCGTGCGGACCCTACGGTTCGAGAACAATGTAGACATGACCGAGACACGTCTCCGGTCAATAACCAATAGCGGGACCTGGATGCCCATATTGGCTCCTACATATTCTACGAAGATCTTTATCGGTCAGACCGCATAACAACATACGTTGTTCCCTTTGTCATCGGTATGTTACTTGCCCGAGATTCGATCGTCGGTATCCAATACCTAGTTCAATCTCGTTACCGGCAAGTCTCTTTACTCGTTCCGTAATACATCATCTCACAACTAACTCATTAGTTGCAATGCTTGCAAGGCTTATGTGATGTGCATCACCGAGAGGGCCCAGAGATACCTCTCCGACAATCGGAGTGACAAATCCTAATCTCGAAATACGCCAACCCAACATATACCTTTGGAGACACCTGTAGAGCACCTTTATAATCACCCATTTACGTTGTGACGTTTGGTAGCACACAAAGTGTTCCTCCGGCAAACGGGAGTTGCATAATCTCATAGTCATAGGAACATGTATAAGTCATGAAGAAAGCAATAGCAACATACTAAACGATCGGGTGCTAAGCTAATGGAATGGGTCATGTCAATCAGATCATTCACCTAATGATGTGATCCCGTTAATCAAATAACAACTCTTTGTTTATGGTTAGGAAACATAACCATCTTTGATTAACGAGCTAGTCAAGTAGAGGCATACTAGTGACACTCTGTTTGTCTATGTATTCACACATGTATTATGTTTCCGGTTAATACAATTCTAGCATGAATAATAAACATTTATCATGATATAAGGAAATAAATAATAACTTTATTATTGCCTCTAGGGCATATTTCCTTCACGAATATAGTTGTTCAATATATCGATCTTTACGTCTCGACCATTTCGAGACTCCTCGTCATGTCCCCGATCTCATCCAGGACTCCGAACTCCTTCGGTACATCAAAACTCATAAACTCGTAATATAACTGTCATCGAAACCTTAAGCGTGCGGACCCTATGGGTTCGAGAACAATGTAGACATGGCCGAGACACGTCTCCGGTCAATAACCAATAGCGAAACCTGGATGCTCATATTGGCTCCCACATATTCTATGAAGATCTTTATCGGTCAGACCGCATAACAACATACGTTGTTCCCTTTGTCATCGGTATGTTACTTGCCCGAGATTCGATCGTCGGTATCTCAATACCTAGTTCAATCTCGTTACCGGCAAGTCTCTTTACTCGTTCCGTAATACATCATCCCGCAACTAACTCATTAGTTGCATTGCTTGCAAGGCTTAAGTGATGTGCATTACCGAGAGGGCCCAGAGATACCTCTCCGACAATCGGAGTGACAAATCCTAATCTCGAAATACGCCAACCCAACATGTACCTTCGGAGACACCTGTAGAGCACCTTTATAATCACCCAGTTATGTTGTGACGTTTGGTAGCACACAAAGTCTTCCTCCGGTAAACGGGAGTTGCATAATCTCATAGTCATAGGAACATGTATAAGTCATGAAGAAAGCAATAGCAACATACTAAACGATCGTGTGCTAAGCTAACGGAATGGGTCAAGTCAATCACATCATGCTCCTAATGATGTGATCCCGTTAATCAAATGACAACTCTTTGTCCATGGCTAGAAAACATAACCATCTTTGATCAACGAGCTAGGCAAGTAGAGGCATACTAGTGACACTCTATTTGTCTATGTATTCACACATGTATTATGTTTCCGGTTAATACAATTCTAGCATGAATAATAAACATTATCATGAAATAAGGAAATAAATAATAACTTTATTATTGCCTCTAGGGCATATTTACTTCACAGACGTCGTCCACCGGCCGGCTGCCCAGAGCCGAACAAGATGAAGAGCCATTGAAGGATTGCAGGGGGCCACCTCGTCACACCATAGCCGTCATCCCGGAGAGTGGAGCAACGCCGCCGCCACCAAGCACCTTGACGCGAGACCACAACCTCACCCTCCCTTGAACGACGCCTCCAAGGAGGGCCGAGACGCCACAGCGCCACCGCCTTTCGGCCAGCAAGGCCAAGGCTTTCGCCCGGGATCGTGGGAGAAGAGGAAGGCAGTGACAAAGAAGCCCGACACGCCCTCAGGAGGGAGATCGACACCGGAGCGCCGCCGTCGTCGGGGTCGACGGGAGGTCGACCAGGGGTTTCCCCCGTTCTAGGACAGCCACCACCCACCCTCATGTGCCAGATCTGGCGGCCCGGAGGAGAAGCGCCCAGATCAGCGAGGGAGGACCACAATTGAGGAGAGGAGACCGGGAAGCAAGCCAACCGAGGCAACCGGCGCAGCCCGCAGTAGCGACGAGCCTCCACCGCCCCACCGCCGCCAACACGTCCAGTGGGGACGGCCAGCACCGGCAGCGCCATCCGCCGGACGAGATCGACACGCCCTCGCCAATCAGGGCCGCCACCCTGAGATCCAAGGCTCCCTGCAGCGCAGAGCAGCAGAGCCTCGCCGCAACCTTCACCGGCAGCCGCGCAGGCGAGCGCCTCGGGTGGCGGTGGGGAGGGGAAGGGGGAGGGAGGGGCAGCAAGGCTAGGGTTAGGTCGCTCTCGAGTCGCCCGTGAGGGGCGACACGAGAGCCGGGGGGGATCGGGACGTCTGGGGAAAATCGTATCACAACATAAAAGTTCAATACAGTTTGTACATATATTTTTACATGTTACATAAGAAACTTTAAATTTCAACCGTTGTTATTTTAGTCAAACGGGGTTAAAAATATTTGCATATGTGAACAAACGTGATGGCTTGTTTTACTCTTGTCTTAATTATATATTCCCTTCGTCCGAAAATACTTGTTGTAGAAATTGATGAAAATGGATGCATCTAGAACAAAAATACATCCATCTCCGCGACAAGTATTTCCGGACGGAGGGAGTAGTAGATTACTAAAAAAATCCATACCTAATTTTTTTTGCAGTACATCTTATAGCCCTAACATTTCATTTGTATATGAAGCATAACTAAATATTTAAAGGTATTTGGTTCTTTTTCCCATACATTACTAAAAAATCTATTCTATTCAAATAATCTACATTATTGAAAATTTTCTATTCTATTCGAATAATCTACAATACTAAATATCTTATAAACCCTACATTTACTAAAAAATTACATTCTACATTCTATTGTATTTGAAAAACATTTAAAAAAACTACATTCTACAAGAACAAAGGGAGGAAGGATGGAGAGAGGCAGGAGGGAGGGAGGGCGGAGAGAGAGGAGGGAGGATGGGCGGCTAGAGGACGAGAAGCAGGGGAAGGGAGGAAGGGACGGCTAGAGGAGAAGGAGCATGGGGAGAGAGGAAGGGGCGGCTAGAGGAGGAGGAGCAGGGGGAGGGAGGAGGAGGCACGGCTAGAGGAGGAAGGAGGAAGGGGAGGGAGGAGGGAGGAGGAGGTGCAGCTAGAGGAGGAAGGAGCAGGGGGAGGGAGGAGGGGCAGCTAGAGGAGGGAGGAGGACGGGGCGATGAGAGCGGCGCAATGCAGCGACGGCAGCGACGAGGGAGGAGAAGGAGGACTGTTGGGCGCAGACGGAGAGTAGCACAGGGGAGAGTGATGAACAGGCACGGGTGGATAATGTTTAACATAGCAGTAGCGTGGGTCACGGATCAATGCTACTGCTAACCACATTAGCTGTAGCGCTGGTCCAAGCCCAGCGCTGCTGCTAAGTGGGGACGGGCAGCTGGGCCCGGGCTGGCCATAGCAGCAGCGCCGGCCAAAAGCATGCGCTACTGCTAACATGTTTAGCAGTAGCATGGGCCCCTGACCCGCGCTGCTGCTATGGCAAACCTGTGGGGCACGGTCACATCATGGCGTGGGACCACTTAGCAATAGCGCCTGTCCGCAGGCCAGTGCTACTGCTAACTTTCTATCTGTAGCGCTGGTGTGTAGCACGCGTTATTGCTAATTAGCAATAGTGCCTTTCCATTAACCAACACTAATGCTAAGATTTTATCTATAAGCTTTCTCCTAGTAGTGAACCGGCCCGTGCGCCCACGGGGAACGAACACTGAGAACCAAGCCTACACATGGCAAAGTTGTGTTTCACAACAACATCCCCCAAAGGCAAGGCACGGAGTCGCCTACCAGCACATAACACATAGCCGACGTGACCCACATGGGGGATGTGGGTGATCTGGGGGGCAACCCGAGTACCCGACGACACTAAGTCGCCAAAACCCCCAATAACAAGACACTCACGCCACTCAAACGGGTTCGACTAAGGCCAATACACTAAGTTACCGGCAAACAAAAAGAGAACAAAATCGCATAGACCAATAAGCTAAGTGGCCTCTTCGACGTGAACTCCCTCCTCTTCTTCGCATTTTTGCTTGGCGATGGTGAGGGTTTTTTAGAGCTTGAACTTGCACACTTCCCCACAGTAGCAGCATCACCAGCACTATCTTTGGTATCTGAACAGGAGGCAACCGTCAAAGGGGTCTGACCCACATCATCATTTTTTGGCTTCCTAGATTTATTGCACACAAAAGTCTGTTTCTCAAGCACACCAGTGTAAGCAGAGCGCTTAGACGTGTTAGATTTACGAAAACACTATTGTCCACACGTGTGGGCGTCTGGCAACTCGCCCACAAGCATGAATTCTCGTCCAACCAATTCTGCACGAATCTTGGCGCATTCTAGCAGTTTTTGTATGTCACGTAGGACTAAACTGGTGTGCGGGCGTTCATCCGGTCGTCCACACGTCCTTTTTCACCACACAGTGCTGGTGTGTGGGTGTTTAGCAATTTGCCCACACACCAGTTTTCACGCATGTAGAGGGGGCTGGTGTGGGGGCGTTTATCACTTCGCCCACACGCTCGTCTCCTCGCCCATACCCAAAGCTGGCAGTTGCCATGTGTTTTTGCAGGGTACATGGCAACTGCCCTAGCTTTGCTTGTAAGCAGATGGCAACTCTCTTTTACCCGTGTTGCCATGTGTTTTTGCATGATACATGGCAACTGCCCTAGCGTGCACGTAAGCAGATGACAACTCCTTCTTTTACATGGCAACTGCCCTAGCGTGCTTGTGAGCACATGGCAACTCTCTTTTTTACCCGAACATGTTTTTTTTGCCATACTTTTTTGTAGTGCTACATGACAACTGCCTAGTGTTAGTGAGTGACAACTCCTAAAGTTTTGAAATCATGGCAATTGCAGTAGACCAGACCATACATGGCAAATGCAGTTAAACGAACATGGACGAGGGTCTGGACCATGGCAATTGCAGGACGCACAGTGACTGTCACGCGGGGCGTGCGGGACCATGAGATACGAGGCCTGACGTACGGGACGTGTGGGCGTTATCTATTTTGCCCACACGCACGCGTGTGAGAGGGATCGGGAGGGGAAAAAAGAAGTGTGTGGGCATTACTTGTTTTGCCCACACGTAGATGTGTGATATGGGCAGACCCCTAACACTCACACGTGTGGCACTTATCGGCGTCGTAGATTTAACCGATAAACCAAGCCTAGGAGCATAGGCATTGTAGTAATCCTTAGCACACATCAATGGAGTGAATTGTAGGAAACCACCACATTGAAGCATAGGTTTGCAGAAAAGACTCTTCTACGAATTTGTTGTAGAAAACACTAATTTCTGGCCTAATCATTTGCAGAAAACACTGAATCGTCTATTTGGGCATTTTAAGAACTATCATAATAAGTGGGGCCCGATTTTGATGACGTGGCATAACGGCACAATAGACAACGTTGACTGGTATTCTTCGCAAACAACCCTTGCCTTACAAAAAACAATTACCCCAACCCCCACACGATCCAATCGGGACCGGAGGCCAGCGCCGCCGCGGCCTAGGCGAGCAATGCGAGCAGCGGCGGCAGCGCGGTGACACGGCCACGAGCAGCAGCGGGGGGCGACCGCAAGGCGACGGCGCGGCCGCGAGCGCGGTGGCGCGGGAGCAATCAGAGGCGAGCCGCGGTGGCTGGACACAAAGCGTAGCCGCGCTTAGGTTGAGCACGAGCGGTTGAAGCGGCGCCCAGCACAGGCTCCTAGAGCAGCATGGTGGCGCGCAACAGCGGCGGCGCGGAGGCACGGGAGCAAGCAGAGGCAAGCCGCGCTGGCCGCGCTCAGCTCGAGCGCGAGCAGCGGAAGCGACGCGAAGACGCGGGAGCAAGCAAAGGCGAGCCGCCATGGCAGGATGCAAAACGCATCCGCGCTCAGCTCGGGCGCGAGCAGCGCAAGCGGCGCGGCAGCGCGCAGCACATGCTCCTGCAACAGCGCGGCGGCGGAGGCGCGGGAGGAAGCAGAGGCGAGCCGCGGCGGCTGGATGCGAAGCGCGAGGACGAGGTGCGGCCCACCCGCCCCTGCCCTCTGCTCCCCGGCAACGAGCCCCATGGCCAGCGTGTTGCTGCTGTGCCTGTGCTCGGGTGCTTGGGCAGCCCAAATCTGGAGCTGATTCCTTTATTTTTATTGAAGGGTATCCCTGTAAAGTTACAGGGACTGTTTTATAAATCTAAATACTTAGTCACCTAACGCCGTCTATGTGATCGGTTATGCCACGTCATCTATCGAGATTAAAATGCCTAAAGCGAGTGATTAGTGTTTTCTGCAAATGATTAGGTCTGAAATCAGTGTTTTCTGTAACAAATTCGTAGAAGAGTCTTTTTTGCAAACCTACGCTTTAATGTAGTGGTTTTTTATAATTCACTCCATATCAATGACTCAAACTCCATGTCAACAAAAGGTTCTTGAGGGCTAGACCAAACCTCAGTCTCATCACTTGCATCAAAGTCCATCAAACTTCAGTTGTAGGCAGAGTTGTAGCTGGGCCAAACAAGGCAGGGGCGGGTGTGATTCAGTTATCGTCGCATCAAACAAACGAGTAGCAACAGCGGCCGAAACACAAAACTTCACACCCAGAACTTCGTGGACAGGAGCAGTCAGCAAATCTGGAGACTCACCCACCGGAGGTGGACGTTTGTCTATGGGAATTGGGGATATATGTTTCCGATATCCACAGCGTGCGCAGGTGCCTCGTGATCAGTAGCTAAAGTAACGAATATGGATATACGGTCAGCTAGCTCGGATGGTAAAGCAGTTATATGCTGCTACAACAATGCGATACAGACATCAGTACAGGCTGAAACAAGATCTTTAGCAGTGTATTGAGTTATTGACGCGGTCCATTCTGACACTAGATAAATGCCACTTTACTGAAACACGCTTTATTCTATTCAAAGGTGGCTCGTGTCAGAACCTGTCATTAGGCAATGTGGACGACTGAACATTGGTAAGCCGCACGGTACTTTTAATACGCCAGTCTAGTTTTATTTGCGTAATTAATCAGTCCTAATTTGGTTAAGATAAGCACATGATTATGATGAACAATTTTTGTTGTTGTTCCAAGCAGTCCATGTGAAGATAAAAGTTATCTACATTTTTTAATGTGTTTCGGTGGCTAGATTATGCTGTTTTTTTTATGAAACGATCTTAGTCTCACGCATGGTATTCTTGGCTTGGTTAAGCACAAGTACTCCCTCCGATCAAAATTAATTGACGCAGCTATGGTTGGTCTTATTTTGTTCCACCAAAAAAATTATGAAAGTTATTCCACCAAAATTATTTTTTATCCTAAAGTTTTTGTATATATATATTCCGAAAAATAAATATTCCCCTCGCAAAAAAGAAAAACAAATATTCAAATATCCAAAAATTGTTCATTTAAAGTATATGCATCCTATATGGGAATCGTTTGTACTCCCTCCGTCCTATAATGTAAGGCGCTTTTGCAAGCTAGTTTGCAAAAGCCGAAACCTTTTTTGAAATAAACTTGACCTTCTTTCGTACTCATATAAATAGTTTCATGAAGTAGAGGACAGGACCATAACCTGGAGGCCGAAAGGCTACGGCGCAGGTGGAGTGTGTAAGACGCTTGGGCAGTTGGCAAGTAGCAGACGCGTTCAATGCGATGGAGGGGCCCATTAAACGTAGGGAAAGTATACAGAGGAAAATGTCAAAATACATATAGCAGGGGGGCAGATCGTGTCGCAATGAATGGTGAGATTCCGGGGACAGATGTCCCCGGGAACCATTGGGTATTTCCCCTCACCCACCCCCTCAAATAGAAATATGCACTTTTTCAGGTGGGGCTTGTGTGCAGTAGCAATATAGTGGGCCACCATCATAATCAGCAAAGTCATCAGTCAGTTTATTCAGATCAAGCCCAGCCATCTGCACATTTTTTAGAATAGAAAGGAAATTACATGTAAGCGACAACTTCAGAAACATAGACATATACACAATCTGTAAAGCAACTCAGGGTATATGCATTTTTTTCATCATCCCCAAAAACTAAGTGAATGCTAGAGAAGAATTAAAAGGATGTAGGCATTTTCTTTTGCTACTAGTTCAGACTTTTTGTACCTTTTGTAAGCAACTCTTCTTTTGTCATTTTCAGTTTTCAGTTTTTATCTGAGATTTTTTAGTAGGCAAATCAGCTTATGCATTGAAACAGTTTTTTAGTTTGGACTCCTCACAGTTCACACGAAGCAAGTTTTTCATCTTACCCACCCTAATGAAGCAACTGCACTGTTCTTTCTTTTTGCAGAAACAAGGTGCAAGGCAGTAGGGAAGTTTTAGCACACAAACACAAATCATGTGCTCGGCCTCTTTTTTCGACAGCGTCAAGGTCCAACAGGGGGAGGTACAGAGGGAGAATCCAATTTTTGATGCAAGATCTAAGTCAAGTTTTTTCAGAATGCATGGGTGTACAGAGACTTTGTACAAAACTAGAAACACGGGAGGTACAGAGGGATAGTCACACTAGTTACAGGGGATCATGATTTCGTTTGTGTTTTTGCCCAAAAAGGAGATCCTTACCTTTGTATTTCGGGAAATTTATTGCAGACGTTTATTCACATTATTGCCTGATCCGCAACAGAGAGTTGCACGGCAAAGGCCTCCGCGTTCCCATATTTTTCGTACTTTGTTGCCTGATTTTTTCTCTTATATGCTCTTGCTGTGAGGAAGCTCTCCCCTCGGAGGCCATGCCGTGCGGCGGTGGCTGGGGGGGGGGGGGGGGGGGGGGGGGAGGTGGGAGGGGGGGAGAAAGAAGTTGCTGGGCGATTTGGTGGGAACGTAGGGTTTTCTTGGTTGGGTTGATAGGGGATCACGCGCAGCGAAGTGGGGGATTTTTTTGGCGGGGCGTGGCAAGGCAGGGGAAGGAAGGAACTTCCTTTTTCCAGCAGAGGGGGTCGCGCGCGTGGGAACTTTCCTAAAATGGCCGGCCGCTAGATCTGACCCATAGCGCACGCCGTGTAGCATCGTCCTTACTTTTTTTGCGGATCATGGTGCGCCCAAACCCGCGATCGTTTCGATACACATGATCAGTCAAATTTATGTGCGCCTAACCTAGAAGGCTTCGAGGATCGGTATGGCATACACCTTCTCCGATGTCTATGATTGATATAAAACGATCAATCAAAGTGTAATATCTTGCCCCGCCGTCCCTAACTTTGGCCTCGAGGTGCTCCATGAGCTCCTTATCGGTAATCAAACCTAATGCCAACCGGTGTCGGTGCAAAAACCATCGGATCTCGAGCAGAGGATCCCCTGCTAGTGGTCTCGACTAGATGGTCACAGGAAGTAGGAAAGACATGATGTTTATCCAGGTTCGGACTATGGTAAAGAGTTAACACACCTAGATATATGATAAACTGCTATACAAATAGGGCATTGTATTGAAAGAGAATACATGTGTGGTATTTTTCTTCTCCCGTTGTATCTTGTAGGCATGTTTGCTCTTAGAAAACCAAGCCTTGAAGAACGGTTTTCCTTTTGTTTCCGTTGGTTGACATGGGTGGGGCAACAAGTTTTTTTTCATCACGGTGGGGCATCATGTTGAAATAGAGAACCTGGATTCATAGGTAGATCTTGAGCCATGTTCTACGGGCATTTTTTTTCTCTCTCATTGCAGCGCACAATGTTCCTCTAGTAAGTTAGAAAGAAGGAAAGGAGAAAATAAGTAAGTATAGGAAAAGGAGAGAAGGAAATCGAACAGGAAACCCGAGCCAACACGATGCAGAAGAACATATATGCGACGATTGGTGTTGGAGTATCTCCTAAATGTTCCTGATTATGAGGTCGTTCTTCTCGGTCAGGCAAGATTCATGGAGATTGTGGCGACGACAACCTGGTACCTTTGGTGGGAAAGAAGAAAGTTGGTTCATGGAGAGCTGGTGAAATCGCCAAGCCAAGTTAGTATGTCAGTTCGGACCCTTGCAACAAACTTCTTCACTTCAAACTCACCGAAGGCAAAGATAAAACATGATGGCTGGTCTAAACCAATGAAGGGACATGTCAAACTCAATGTTGATGCAGCTTTTGACCCTGATTCACTCCAAGGGGCAGTTGGTGTAATCATTAGAGATGACAAAGGTAATTTCGTTGCAGCAACAAATGAGAGGATTGGATTATGCTCAGATGTATTTACAGCTGAAGCTACAGCTCTAAGATTTTGACTGAATTTAGCACAGATGGTTGGTTGCAATAGGTTGGTTATCAACTCGGATAATACTAATATGATCAGTATGATGCAAGAGGGCGGGTCCTTTGCAGGTGCCACGGCTGCAATTTTCGAAGATTGCTACAACATGTACATTGATCTTTCTCATGTAGTTTATGAACACTGCCCCCAAAGAGGCAAATGTTGTAGCGCATGATCTAGCTAGAAGAGCAAGGTTTTCTACTCCTAGTACTTGGTTAGATGATGCTCCAATAGATTTATGAAAAAATTAACGCCCACATGTGTGGTATCTTGCACATCGCTCACACGTCTCCATCATCACTCATTTTGTCATGTATGAACAGATGACATCAGCAGGAATTTTCTTGGTTTTCGGCTTAAAAATGTTTTATCTCCTAATTAAAAATCAAATTAAAAATCTGTTTTCACCATTAAATCCATCTCAACGAGATCTTCAAAACTAGACCCCATATTGATATGTTTCGATGAATTTTTTTCCCAAAAATTGCCATGACATTTACACTGTAGTTGCCATAGTGTTTAAACTAAAGTTGCCATGTGGCAATTTTAGTTTTTTTATGATGGCAATTTCAGTACTTTGATCATGAAAATTATTTTTTGTATGAACCATGGCAATTTTAAGTGCATGTATCATGACAATTTTTAGTTTATGGTTCATGACAAGTCTAGTTTCTTAATTCCTCATTTTATAATATGTCAAAATTTACTTTTAAATATAGAAGAAAATAGTTGAAATATATCATGGCAACTTCAGTATGAACACCATGGCAATTCATGTGCAATAGACATGGTAACTTTTAACCCAAAAATAAATCCATCAAAATATATTGATATGAGATCTAGTTTCGAAAATCTCGTCACGAGAGATTTAATGGTGAAAACAGATCTTCAATCGAATTTTTCATTTAAGAGATAAAACATTTTAAAAACTAAAAAAAATCCCACATGTATGCATGCGATGATGTGGCGCAGTCTATGTGTTGTAGTGCGTGTGGACGATTTTGGCTCGCACTACACGTGTGGGCGTTAGCGTTGTCTTAGATTTAATCCCTCTCCCTATCAAAGATGTAACCTTGATGTCCAACGAATAAAGAGGGGTTTAAAGTGTCAAAAAAAATATAGCAAAAACTCTTAGCAACTCGTAACAGCAACCGAAGCAAAGTAATCAGATCCGTCAGCGATTCTAAAGTCTAAACCTGCGATCGATTCGATACGATACGATGGACTTCCGAGGAGGCGGGCCGACGAGGAGGCATCAGCCGCAGCCTGCCGGCGGCGTCTCCGCCGGCTCCGAGGGGCTGGCGGCGCTATCCGCCAGCCTCGCGCGGGCTCTGGCCGACAAGCACGCAAATAGCAACCTGGTCTTCTCGCCGCTGTCCATCTACACCGCGCTCGCCCTCGTGGCCGCCGGCGCCCGCGGCGCCACCCTGGACGAGATCCTCCGCGTCCTCGGCGTGCCATCCCGCGGCGAGCTCGACGCGTTCGTCGCGCGCGCGGCGGGGGCCGCGCTGCAGGGCCAGTCGGGCTCCGGCGGCCCGCGCGTGGCGTTCGCGTGCGGCGTCTGGAGCGACATGGCCTGCCCGCTGAAGCCGGCGTTCCGCAAGGCCGTCGTCGACGGCCCGTACGGGGCCGAGGCCTCCACCGTGGACTTCCGCGGCGACCCCGAGGGGTCGCGCCAGCTGATCAACGCGTGGGCGGCGCGCGCCACCGACAACCTGATCGAGTCCGTGCTCGGCCGGAACTCGGTGAGCGAGCTCACGCGCGTCGTGCTCGGCAACGCCGTCTACTTCAATGGCAAGTGGGACCAGCCCTTCCACGAGAGCGACACCTCCGACGCGCCGTTCCGCCGGGCCGGCGGCGCCGGCGCCGTCGACGTGCCCTTCATCTCATGCAGAGCTGGAAGAGGCAGTTCGTGGCCGTGCACGACGGGTTCAAGGTGCTCAAGCTCGAGTACAAGATGGGGGAAGTGCGCGCGCGCCCGCGCCCGCCGTTTCATCCCAGAGACGTTGATCGTGATCCCACGAAGCCCGCCCCGTTCTTCCCTAACCGTGCCACGCTCGGCCGTCCTGGTCGATTCTCTCATGCTGCCGCACCTTCCCGACTCGCCGTCGCCGGCTCCCATTCCAATGATAGCTACAGCTATAGCTCCAGCTCCACACAGTTCTCCATGTGCATCTTCCTCCCGGACGCCGACGACGGCCTGCGCAGCCTGGTCGACGCGATTGCTTCCCGGCCGGGCTTCCTGCACGAGCACCTGCCTACTCAGAAGGTGGACGTCGGCGAGTTCCGTGTGCCCAGGTTCAAGCTCTCCTTCCACGACAGCGTCGTCGGCGTCCTCGACAAGCTGGGCCTCCGCCTGCCGTTCAGCGAGGCGGCCGACCTGTCTGACATGACGGAGGAGGACCGCTCCGGCCTCCCGCTGGTCCTGAGCGAGGTCGTCCACAAAGCGGTCATCGAGGTGAACGAGGAGGGCACCAGGGCCGCGGCCGTCACCATAGGGGTGCGCTGCCAGGCCATCGACACAATAGGAGCTACGTACGTAGGATGTTGGAATTCCCCTATTGCGAATACATGCACGCGTTTCAGATGAGATGATGACCAATTTTTTTTACATATTTTTGCAAGGTTTACAAGTTAATTTGTTCCTTCGGGCTTATTTGATTGCTTCTTCAATCAGCCATTGGTTGTTTGATCTGCTCGAGTGATTGCTCGCTGACTCGTTGTTGTCACTAAAGTTTCAGATTCCTCGTTGCCCCTTCAGTTCCACGCCTAGGCACTCCTTACATGCTATAGCATGGCCATTAGAGGTGCTAATCATGCCTTTAGTGCACTGATACATGCCAAATCATGGACACACCAATTCAGCCATGGATACTGCACCACTCAGGATAACAAATGAGTGCGCCCCTCGAGACCTTGTAGAAAATATGGCATTCCAGCGAAGAAGTATAGCAAACAATATACAGGTTATCCACAGTTTCACAGGCGCAGAACTACCCCAAAAAATTAATCACCACGCTACAGCTAACAGCCAAAAAAATGAGATTACATGTGTGTGTGCCCTTATTGGCAAAAGAGAGAAATATGAAATGAATCTTTTCATCGACTATCTGACCAAACAATCTGGACAACGAGACATCATCCTTTACCTGCTACATAAAAAATCGCAAGACCCCGAAACCATCAATCAATCTGTTCAATGCAATGGACAGATGATGCTGCGTCTGCTCAATACTGTCGACACTGGTAGCCAATGGCAGCACCTCTTCTCCTGTTCAACTGCTGCGTGTAGTTTGTTGTAGATGGTAGCCAATGACAGTGCAGCTCTTGGGAGCTACAGGCATACAGCGACGGATTTTAAGGTGGAGGCCGGTGGATGTCGCAAACTGTTGTCGATGGTTCTGATCAAGTGTGCTACGGATTTACATTGCACTCATCCATGAATCGATCTTCTCGGGTGAGAAACCTCCTCCAGTACTTCTTGTAGTCCAGTATGCCTAACTCGAGCCAAGGCTTCATATTGCCATTGTAGTGCAAAGCTGCAGAGCTCTGTGCAACCTCCGGATCGATTCCATAATCATATCCAAGTCCAGACAGAGTCGACCTCCCATCAAGGGGGTAGATGAGATTTTGAAAAGACAACAGGCTTAAAGAAAAGGCAGCTTCTCTCAGAGATACCTCGTCTTTTTTCTTGACCTGCAACACAACAACAGCAGAATAAATATTGTCCTAACCATATGAAGCACCATTGTTCGGTATTACGCATAAATTAATACAATGATGATACTTGCCCAGTAACAAAAATGAATGCAGCATTCTACCTATTCCATGCAAGTAATTATAATAAACTGAATTTCACACTACATATAAACTGTCCAAATCTTCTTCCATGCCATTTTTTATGCGAGCTAAGTTTTTTATACACTGTAGCATGAAACCAATAGACAAGACTTATACCAACCTGTTTAAGGAGCAGCAGGTAATTCTCTGTTATTTTATGCTTCCTCCATTTATCCAAATTGATCACATTCACCCCAGACATCCATGCACATGATTTAGGATCATACTTTGTCTTACCCAGGAGATTTCTCACTTGACCCAGTCTTACACCACAAAATTCAACAGCACCATTTACCTTGTCCCCCATATCAAGTTTCCACAAGAAAGACATATCACGTTGAACAACCACATCATCATCCAATACAACCACCTTTTTTAGATCCTTGAATATTTCAGGAATAAAGAAATGTGAATGGCTGAACAATGACAAGTACTCTATTCTTGTCTGCTCAGTGGGCCGCTCGGTGCTCCTGATGAGAACACGAAACTCCTCAGACAAATACAGCTCTCGTGTACTAAACTTTGGTAGCTTCTCTAAAATCATTTCTTCATAGTTTACGACATGGATAGGTGCCTTTTTGTATGAATTTCGGGCAAACCAGTATTTCATGCCATAGAAGTTTTGAGCATCAGTTAGGATATGAAAAACATTGTTTGCTGGCTCCTACAAGAACAATAAGAACATCAGGAATGCCCATAGCAGAAGATAACAGCAAGCTAGTCATTGTAAATATCACCCACATACCTTAGAATTGATAACTGTTGAGTTGATGACAACAGAAGCTGCAAGGACATTCTTAGATAGTATAACATAGTGCCTGTGGTTTGGGGTATTGAACTTGCGAGCCGGATAAACATCAGAATCCAATGAAGGGGATTTGAAATATTCCAATGTCAACCTCATAGAGAAACAGTGGTGAGTTTTTGGCAATGTCTGAGAACCAAGATTGTAGAGGAATGCACTCTGCTTCATATGAAAATGAGCTTCATCATCAGTCATATCAAGTATCTGCCGAAGCTTCCTGACAACATTGTGGCATTCCACAGTGCATGATTTCGCTTTTGCTATTGTATGCTCCATCTGCTCTATCTTCTTGTTGATACTGAACGAAATAGCACAGTTGTCATTTGAATTATCAAAGTAGTAACTCATATATTGAAAACTGATAAATTATATGCAGGTTGGGTTTCTACTCCTTCTACAAAAACAACAAAATATTGTACGAGAAATTTACGGTCAAAGTTCAAATTTAGACAGGTAAATACACTGTATTTTCAAAGAGGGAGTAACACTCTAATGTCCGTTTCAGTCTGATGCGTGTTGCTACGATATGGTACCATAACCTAGTCATCATAACTGAAATTTAAGATTTACAATGGAATGAATGAAGAAAAGATAACAAAAGCTTAACCGTTAAAAATGTATTCTTACAAGGATGGTAGATCAGCATCAACAGCAGACGCACTGAGAACCCTCTCATGGTCTTGTATATTTTGCTTCATTTCCTGAGTAAGTGCCTCCTGTCCTTGAAGCTTGGCAATACTTGGATAGTATGAGCGGGCCACAAATAGTTGGTCTTTTAGCCTTTTCACTACTGAATCTTTCATAATTACTTTATGTTCTGTTGACCAGAGGCAGTAGCTCCCAAATTCAAGCTGACAAGCCTTTAAATTTTCCACTTCCTCTGGTTTCAGGTCTTTCTTTTGTCTCTTTATATCCTTGCTAACTTCCTGAAAGCAATGCATGTGCATTATAGCAAAACCACTGGACTCTGATTGATGCAAAGATAAGGGGAGGGATAAGAACATTGATTGGAAAATTAAGTACTATATACTCCAAAAGATACTGGGTTGCAGTACATTCAGCATTGTCTTAAGATTAGCTTACCTAAGTACACTATCACATCAATCCACTAATATGGAACGCAATTATTTGAAAATATTTGCATTGTGTGCCTAAGATCTTTTATGAGATTGAGCTGACAATCTAATATCTAAAAATTATATACTTGCTGCTACTGCTGTAGAACCCCCCCCCCCCCCCCCCCCAATTTCCATTTTGTTGACTAAACATGTCAAAACATAAGCAGAGCTTGAGCCCAGTTCTGAAAAATACAGTACATATTTGAATGCAGAAGGCGTACAATTGTTCTTTCAGTTGATCCCTTCACAGCCTTTGGCGGTTCAGTTCTTGGTACCGGAAGAACTGCATATGTCGTCAATTACTGAGTCAGATGTAAAGCTAAACAAACAGATGCACCATACAGGATAAAAGACCAATAAAGAAAGGACTGCAACCTACAAATAGCTTCCACGTAAAACAAAACATATAGACAGCTCATCCAAAGAAAGGGAGGTTGTTCTCGAAACATCAACACTGGTTTGTTTGGAAATGTTTGGGTAGAATAAATTGCTTCTCGTATCTAAAGTAAACTACAAGAGTGAGAGGTCAAAGAAACCCGAGATAGCATATGCATGTCATAGTCTGTTTGGAAATATTTGGGTAGAATAATTGCTTCTACTTCCTCCGTTCCTAAATATAAGTCTTCTTAGAGATTTCAATAAGAACTACATACGAATGCATATAGAAATATTTTATAGTGCAGATTCACTCATTTTGCTCAGTATGTAGCCTGCATTGAAATCTCTAAAAAGACTTATATTTAGGAACAGAGGAAATAGTATGTAAAGTGAGCTAGGAATTTTTAGGGAAGCAAGAGTGAGAGACCAAAGAGAAATCGAGATAGCACATGCACGTTATAGTCTGTTTGGAAATATTTGGGTAGAATCAATTGTTTCTTCTATGTAAAGTAAACTAGGAATTTTAAGGGAAGCTAGAGGTAGAGATCAAAGAAAAACCGAGATAGCACATGCAAGTCTTAGGGCATATCACATTATCAGCCTAAGAGCACTCGTTTAAATCATGCCACGTGGTATATTCATGATGTACACTTACCTCGAGTAGACCTCAAAGGCACAAACAGCAGGTTTTGCTAATAAGTATACCATGTTTCTTTGCAATTGCATAGGCATGCTTACATTCAGTAAATGATTTTCTAGCACTGGCAACACTTTCACTGATTCACTCCTATCTCAAAAGCATAGACAAAAAAAACAAAATTAACTGGGCACCGGGTTATTTCTGTTACTATGCGGTACCTTTTGGTTTAACACTGACAGCCAAAGGGGGGCGATCAATTTGCTTATGCTGCGGCGGCGGCACCCCACTGCTGCCATTCGAAATCTTCCTGGGTGGATCCTGAGAAGGAAAAAGAAAGTGTGAGGTATCGCAGATGCAAATTTGACCATTCTTGAACTGCACTGTTGAAATACTTTGTTATCCTTCATACTCCATGAACATGAAACAAAGTGAAAATCGAGTATAATACATTCCCCCTGGTGCTAAGGGTTATAAGAAGAGAACAGTATCTCAACAAAGCTAACAGCCTAACACACAACAGACACTACACCAAAAAAAAGTTTGCCATTCCATGAACGTCATATGCTTAATTCCGAGTAGAATCTTCACACCACGAAGCGCCATAAACGATGATGACTAGACATCACGAAGGTCGCCATCACGGAACCATACAAATCTACTACTACAAAAGAGTCGACATCGTGGATAAAAGGGGTATGGCAGCACATCCAACCTGTACCGCTACTTTGACGGGGACTGGATCGACAGCTCCACCGCCACCACCGCCACCAATCGGCTCCACGGGATCGAATGAATGAAAGACGACCTCCTAAATCCACACAAAATAAGAAAAATCAGCACGAATCTCCCACCGGCCCCGCTCCAACCGCAATAAAGGCGGAAACAACCAGTGCCACACCTGTCGGCGCCGCTCGTCCGTGGTCACGTAGCCTGCATCGCAAACCAGTCAAAAGGAGGCGGTTAATAATCCAGAGAACTCCAGATCCACCCGGAGGCAGGCGCGCGCGCGCATCCGCGCCGCATTCGCCGAACCCCCAATCGGGGGAAGAGAGGGAGAGGGGAGAGAGAGGGAGAGGGAGGGGGGCGGGTACCGGTGGGGGCGCGGTCGAAGATGAAGGCGAGGGGCACGAGCAGGGAGCAGAGGACGAGCGCGAGCAGCACCAGGCGCGGGCCCCTCCGCCTCTGCGGCGGCGTCGCCTTCATCGGCTCCGGTCCCCGGCGGCGCGTCTACTGGTCATCGCAGTGGGGGTCGGCGTGGTCGGTGCGGGCCAGCGGGGATGCTTCGAGTTGGGCGACGCGGTTGCGGGGTTGGGAGGGTTTGATCGGTGCGGCGCGGGGCGGAGCGGCGCGCGTGCGTGGGGGGGTTGGTTGCGCCAGGGGGGAGGGGAGGGGAGGGGAGGGAGTGAAGCGAGTCGGGGACGAGGGGGGTGCCAGTGTGGCGTGGGTGGGTGGGCCGCCGTGCGTGCGGCACATGTGCCACATGGGCCTCGTGTCATCGTCTTTGCCAAATTGCCAGCGAAGGTCCGCTCCGATTGAAACGGGTCGTGCGCCAGGCTGCCAGCGAAGGCACCAGGAACCAACTCAGTTCCCTGCAGTTTCCCAACAACAACAAAAAAAAACTCAAACCCTTAAATCTTCTAAAAAAACTTGATTCCTAAATCTTCTAAAAAAACATTTCGCGCGATGGAGTGTGTATTGCTCAAGAGCTCAAAAGTCCAACCCTACACATGCTAGGGACATTGTCCGGACCAGAGCGAAGCCAAACAACAATTGGATCCTCCGTCCTATTAAAATTTGCAAGGAAATGACCAGCATTATATTGCTCTCTACGAGTATGAGTAACATTGATTCCATTTCTCCCATGGGTCCCTTCACCTCGTGCACATGGCATATTGAGATTTGTCCTTGGCTTCCAAGTTTGCCATATTCACCCCTTGCGGGTAGTCAGACTTGAGAATGACTGGACGATCAATTGATAGCAACGATAGCCCTTTCATGCATCCAACCAGTTCAGCTTGCAAAGCATCGGCACAAGACCATAATGAGCGGCAAGCCGAGAAGGTAATGACACCAGCGTGGTCTAGAAGGATCATCTCGGCGCCCGCACTTCCATCTCTAGTAGAGAAAGATCCATCGACATTGAGCTTAACCCATCCAGCCAAAAGGGGGCTGATTTCATGTGTTGGGACCAGCGATCTGCGCATGTGATATAGGATCCCCAACACCCGCTTCATTTGATCACCATTTTGCCCTTTACAAAGCCGTCGTTTCGATGTTGTCATGCGCCTGGTGGCGCCTGCTTGTCATGTGTGATCTCATTAAGAACGTGCTAGCACGGCCATAATACCTTCAGTAGCCATTGGCGGTCATCGTCCTAAAGGTCAGCGACCACTTCGAACAACCACTTCAGCCTTGTGTTCCGTGGCTTGGAGACATCTGGTAGAATCCAAACTTGCTTTGTAGCTCTCCATAAGTCCATGACACATGCGCACCTACAGAAGACATGCTAGGTGGCATCAACCTTTTTAGCCAAGAGTAAGAGCATCGCGCACCCTATCCTACTATTCCTACTATGTCATCACACCTTTTGGACCAAATAAACTGCCACAAAGTTATTTTTGTTGAACTTTATGCCATAGAAACTGATAGAGAATGGCAAAAGGGCCGGGAAAACAGGTGAATCATGTTGGGGAACGTAGTAATTTCAAAATTTTCCTACGCACACGCAAGATCATGGTGATGCATAGCAACGAGGGGGAGAGTCTGATCTACGTACCCTTGTAGATCGTAACGGAAGCGTTGACACAACGTAGAGGAAGTAGTCGTACGTCTTCTTCCCGATCCGACCGATCCAAGCACCGTTACTCCGGCACCTCCGAGTTCTTAGCACACGTAAAGCTCGATGACGATCCCCGGGCTCCGATCCAGCAAAGCTTCGGGGAGGAGTTCCGTCAACACGACGGCGTGGTGACGATCTTGATGTTCTACCGACGCAGGGCTTCGCCTAAGCTCTACAACGATATGATCGAGGTGGAATATGGTGGCAGGGGGCACCGCACACGGCTAAGGAACGATCTCAATGATCAACTTGTGTGTCTAGAGGTGCCCCCTGCCCCCGTATATAAAGGATCCAAGGGGGGGGCTGGCCGGCCAAGAGGAGGGCGCAGGAGGAGTACTACTCCTACCGGGAGTAGGACTCCCCCCCCCCCAATCCTATTCCAAATAGGACTCCCCAGGGGGAAAGAGAGAGAGAGGTGGCCGGCCACCTCTCCTAGTCCTAATAGGACTAGGGGAGGGGGGAGGCGCGCAGCCCACCATGGCAGCCCCTTTCACCTTTCCACTAAAGCCCAATAAGGCCCATATGGCTCCCGGGGGGTTCCGGTAACCTCCCGGTAATCCGGTAAAATCCCGATTTTACCCGGAACACTTCCGATATCCAAATATAGGCTTCCAATATATCAATCTTTATGTCTCGACCATTTCGAGACTCCTCGTCATGTCCGTGATCACATCCGGGACTCCGAACTACCTTTGGTACATCAAAATGCATAAACTCATAATAACTGTCATCGTAACGTTAAGCATGCGGACCCTACAGTTCGAGAACAATGTAGACATGACCGAGACACGTCTCCGGTCAATAACCAATAGCGGGACCTGGATGCCCATATTGGCTCCTGCATATTCTACGAAGATCTTTATCGGTCAGACCGCATAACAACATACGTTGTTCCCTTTGTCATCGGTATGTTACTTGCCCGAGATTCGATCGTCGGTATCCAATACCTAGTTCAATCTCGTTACCGGCAAGTCTCTTTACTCGTTCTGTAATACATCATCCTGCAACTAACTCATTAGTTGCAATGCTTGCAAGGCTTGTGTAATGTGCATTACCGAGAGGGCCCAGAGATACCTCTCCGACAATCGGAGTGACAAATCCTATTCTTGAAATACGCCAACCCAACATCTACCATTGGAGACACCTGTAGAGCTCCTTTATAATCACCTAGTTACGTTGTGACGTTTGGTAGCACACAAAGTGTTCCTCCGGCAAACGGGAGTTGCATAATCTCATAGTCATAGGAACATGTATAAGTCATGAAGAAAGCAATAGCAACATACTAAACGATCGGGTGCTAAGCTAATGGAATGGGTCATGTCAATCAGATCATTCAACTAATGATGTGACCTCGTTAATCAAATAACAACTCTTTGTTTATGGTTAGGAAACTTAACCATCTTTGATTAACGAGCTAGTCTAGTAGAGGCATACTAGTGACACTCTGTTTGTTTATGTATTCACACATGTATTATGTTTCCGGTTAATACAATTCTAGCATGAATAATAAACATTTATCATGATATAAGGAAATAAATAATAACTTTATTATTGCCTCTAGGGCATATTTCCTTCAGTCTCCCACTTGCACTAGAGTCAATAATCTAGATTACACAGTAATGATTCTAACACCCATGGAGCCTTGGTGCTGATCATGTTTTGCTCGTGGAAGAGGCTTAGTCAACGGGTCTGCAACATTCAGATCCGTATGTATCTTGCAAATCTCTATGTCTCCCACCTGGACTAGATCCCGGATGGAATTGAAGCGTCTCTTGATGTGTTTGGTCCTTTTGTGAAATCTGGATTCCTTTGCCAAAGCAATTGCACCAGTATTCTCACAAAAGATTTTCATTGGACCCGATGCACTAGGTATGACACCTAGATCGGATATGAACTCCTTCATCCAGACTCCTTTGTTCGCTGCTTCCGAAGCAGCTATGTACTCCGCTTCACATGTAGATCCTGCTACGACGCTTTGTTTAGAACTGCACCAACTGACAGCTCCACCGTTTAAAGTAAACACGTATCCGGTTTGCGATTTAGAATCGTCCGGATCAGTGTCAAAGCTTGCATCAACGTAACCTCTTACGGTGATCTCTTTGTCACCTCCATATACGAGAAACATATCCTTAGTCCTTTTTAGGTATTTCAGGATGTTCTTGACCGCCGTCCAGTGATCCACTCCTGGATTACTTTGGTACCTCCCTGCTAAACTTATAGCAAGGCACACATCAGGTCTTGTACACAGCATTGCATACATGATAGAGCCTATGGCTGAAGCATAGGGAACATCTTTCATTTTCTCTCTATCTTCTGTAGTGGTCGGGCATTGAGTCTGGCTCAACTTCACACCTTGTAACACAGGCAAGAACCCTTTCTTTGCTTGATCCATTTTGAACTTCTTCAAAATCTTGTCAAAGTATGTGCTTTGTGAAAGTCCAATTAAGTGTCTTGATCTATCTCTATAGATCTTTATGCCTAATATGTAAGCAGCTTCACCGAGGTCTTTCATTGAAAAACTCTTATTCAAGTATCCCTTTATGCTATCCAGAAATTCTATATCATTTCCAATCAGCAATATGTCATCCACATATAATATCAGAAATGCTACAGAGCTCCCACTCACTTTCTTGTAAATACAGGCTTCACCGAAAGTCTGTATAAAACCAAATGCTTTGATCACACTATCAAAGCGTTTATTCCAACTCCGAGATGCTTGCACCAGTCCATAAATGGATCGCTGGAGCTTGCACACTTTGTTAGCTCCCTTTGGATCGACAAAACCTTCCGGTTGCATCAGATACAACTCTTCTTCCAGAAATCCATTCAGGAATGCAGTTTTGACATCCATCTGCCATATTTCATAATCATAAAACGCGGCAATTGCTAACATGATTCAGACAGACTTAAGCTTCGCTACGCATGAGAAGGTCTCATCGTAGTCAACCCCTTGAACTTGTCGAAAACCTTTTGCGACAAGTCGAGCTTTATAGACAGTAACATTACCGTCAGCGTCAGTCTTTTTCTTGAAGATCCATTTATTCTCAATTGCTTGCCGATCATCAGGCAAGTCAACCAAAGTCCATACTTTGTTCTCATACATGGATCCCATCTCAGATTTCATGGCTTCAAGCCACTTTGCGGAATCTGGGCTCACCATCGCTTCTTCATAGTTCGTAGGTTCATCATGATCTAGTAGCATGACTTCCAGAACTGGATTACCGTACCACTCTGGCGTGGATCTTTCTCTGGTTGATCTACGAGGTTCAGTAGTATCTTGTTCTGAAGTTTCATGATCATTATCATTAACTTCCTCACTTATTGGTGTAGGTGTCGCAAAAACAGTTTTCTGTGATGTACTACTTTCTAATAAGGGAGCGGGTACAGTTACCTCGTCAAGTTCTACTTTCCTCCCACTCACTTCTTTCGAGAGAAACTCCTTCTCAAAAAAGTTTCCGAATTTAGCAACAAAAGTCTTGCCTTCGGATCTGTGATAGAAGGTGTATCCAATAGTTTCCTTTGGATATCCTATGAAGACACATTTCTCCGATTTGGGTTCGAGCTTATCAGGTTGAAGCTTTTTCACATAAGCATCGCAGCCCCAAACTTTCAGAAACGACAACTTTGGTTTCTTGCCAAACCATAGTTCATAAGGCGTCGTCTCAACGGATTTTGATGGTGCCCTATTTAACGTGAATGTGGCCGTCTCTAGAGCGTATCCCCAAAACGATAGCGGTAAATCGGTAAGAGACATCATAGATCGCACCATATCTAGTAAAGTACGATTACGACGTTCGGACACACCATTACGCTGTGGTGTTCCGGGTGGCGTGAGTTGCGAAACTATTCCACAATTTTTCAAATATACACCAAACTCGTAACTCAAATATTCTCCTCCACGATCAGATCGTAGAAACTTTATTTTCTTGTTACGATGATTTTCTACTTCACTCTGAAATTCTTTGAACTTTTCAAATGTTTCAGACTTATGTTTCATTAAGTAGATATACCCATATCTGCTTAAATCATCTGTGAAGGTGAGAAAATAACGATATCCGCCACGAGCCTCAATATTCATCGGACCGCATACATCTGTATGTATGATTTCCAACAAATCTGTTGCTCTCTCCATAGTACCGGAGAACGGTGTTTTAGTCATCTTGCCCATGAGGCACGGCTCGCAAGTCTCAAGTGATTCATAATCAAGTGGTTCCAAAAGTCCATCAGTATGGAGTTTCTTCATGCGCTTTATACCGATATGACCTAAACGGCAGTGCCACAAATAAGTTGCACTATCATTATCAACTCTGCATCTTTTGGCTTCTACATTATGAATATGTGTATCACTACTATCGAGATTTAACAAGAATAGAACACTCATCAAGGGTGCATGACCATAAAAGATATTACTCATATAAATAGAACAACCATTATTTTCTGATTTAAATGAATAACCGTCTCGCATTAAACAACATCCAGATATAATGTTCATGTTCAATGCTGGCACCAAATAACAATTATTTAGGTCTAATATTAATCCCGAAGGTAGATGTAGAGGTAGCGTGCCGACCGCGATCACATCGACTTTGGAACCGTTTCCCACGCGCATCGTCACCTCGTCCTTAGCCAATCTTCGCTTAATCCGTAGTCCCTGTTTCGAGTTGCAAATATTAGCAACAGAACCAGTATCAAACACCCAGGTGCTACTGCGAGCATTAGTAAGGTACACATCAATAACATGTATATCACATATACCTTTGTTCACCTTGCCATCCTTCTTATCCGCAAAATACTTGGGGCAGTTCCGCTTCCAGTGACCAGTCTGCTTGCAGTAGAAGCACTCAGTTTCAGGCTTAGGTCCAGACTTGGGCTTCTTTTCCTGAGCAGCAACTTGCTTGCCGTTCTTCTTGAAGTTCCCCTTCTTCCTCCCTTTGCCCTTTTTCTTGAAACTAGTGGTCTTGTTAACCATCAACACTTGATGCTCCTTCTTGATTTCTACTCCGCAGCTGTCACACCCTCGATGCGACTATATCTCCCACGTGTCGAGGCACGACTTAGAGGCATAATCACATTGAAGGCAATGTCGCAAGTGAGGTAATCTTCACACAACCCATGTAATACAATAGGGGAAAAAGATACATAGTTGGCTTACAATCGCCACTTCACACAATTACATGAGTAAACATTACATCAATCAAATGCACTCATGGTCCGACTACGGAACCAAAATAAAAGAAGAACCCCAAATGCGACAAAGGTCCCCGATCGACCCCAACTGGGCTCCACTACTGATCAACTAGAACGAAACAACATAAATGAACAAGGTCTTCAATGAGCTCCTCCTGAGCTGGGTTGCGTCATCTGCACGAACTCATCGGCACCTGCAAGCTGGTTTTGGAAGTATCTGTGAGCCACAGGGACTCAGCAATCTCGCACCCTCGCGATCAAGACTATTTAAGCTTATGGGTAAGGTTAAGGTATGAGGTGGAGCTGCAGCAAGCGACTAGCATATATGGTGGCTAACCTATTCGCAAATGAGAGCGAGAAGAGAAGGCAAAGCACGGTCGATACAAGTATGATCAAGAAGTGATCCTGAACTACCTACGTCAAGCATAACTCCAACAACCGTGTTCACTTCCCGGACTCCGCCGGAAAGAGACCATCACGGTTACACACGCGGTTGACTCATTTTAATTAAGGTCAAGTTTAGGTTGTCTACAACCGGACGTTAACAAATTCCCATCTGCCCATAACCGCGGGCACGGCTTTCGAAAGTTCAAATCCCTGCAGGGATGTCCCAACTTGGCCCATCACAAGCTCTCACGGTCAACGAAGGAATAGACCTCCACCCGAGACATTCCGATCAGACTCGGTATCCGAGTACAACAAGACATTTCGACAGGGTAAAACTAAACCAGCAACACCGCCCGAATGTGCCGACAAATCCCGATAGGAGCTGCACATATCTCTTTCTCAGGGCACACTCAGATGAGCCAGACGTCGGGTAAGCCAGCCCAGAGTTGCCGCTGGTAGCCTCGGACATCGCTCAGTTGGACCAACACTCAGAGGAGCACTGGCCCCGGGGGGGGGTAAAATAAAGATGACCCTTGAGCCGGCCGACTCAAGGGAAAGAAAAGGCTAGGTGGCGAATGGTGAAACCAATGTTGGGCATTGCTGGAGAAGCTTTACTTAAGGCGAACTGTCAAGGGATTCCCATTATAGCCCAACCGCGTAAGGGACGCAAAATCCGGGAACATAACACCGATATGACGGAAACTAGGGCGGCAAGAGTGGAACAAAACACCAGGCATACGGCCGAGCCTTCCACCCTTTACCAAGTATATAGATGCATTAATTAAATAAAATATATGGTGATATCCCAACAAGAAAACAATGTTCCAACAAGGAACGATCTCCATGTTCCAACAAGGAACAAACTTCAATCTTCACCTGCAACTAACAACGCTATAAGAGGGGCTGAGCAAAGCGGTAACATAGCCAATCAACGGTTTGCTAGGACATTGGTGGGTTAGAGGCTGGACATGGCAATTTGGGAGGCTGACAAGCAAGTGGTAGGCATCGTAGCAATGGCATAGCAAAAGAGCGAGCAAACTAGCATAGCAAAGATAGTAGTGATTTCGAGGGTATGATCATCTTGCCTGAAATCCCGCAAGGAAGAAGAACGAGTCCATGAAGGAGATAAACGGACGAAGACGAACGGATCCTCACAACACGACGTTACCGGAATCAACCCGAAGAAGCAATCACCGGAAAAGAAGCACACAACATAGTAAACAACCACGACATGAACATGGCATGATGCACAACCAAATATGATGCATGTCCGGTTTAATGAAGCATGGCATGACAAAATGCACAAGCAATCCTACAAATTAAGTGGAGCTCAATATGCATCGGGATGCATATTGACAAAACACCACATCAATTATTTAGTTCTCTCTCGGTTAGGTACCCAACAATATTAAATGTTGTTAAAACATGGCAAGAGGGAGAAGCAAATGAAAACTATCTAATCTAGGCAAGTTTAAATGAGGCCGGGAACAACAAACAACAAATCCGGAAAATCCTCATGTGCAAATATTAGGTTTGGTCCTGATCTGTCCTAAACACAATTTTAGAGTTGTTTAACATGCAAGATGAGGCCACCATGTTAAACTAGGCGAAATTCTACCCCATTTACATATAAAGTTTATTAAAAATCGGAGTTACGGTTGTCTAGATATGGATTAAAGCATTTTAACATGGCATAGGGGCAAATTAATGCAAACAACATTTTAAACATTTTAATTGTTGTTATCATGATGCGGATGACATGATCAAGTTATGCAATATTTATTAAGAGTTGACATGAGCATTATGAAGCATTGTCACCGTGGTGGAAGGGAAAAGGGGTGTCACGGCAACGAATCCGAAAAATGATGCCACGGCAACATATCGGTCCCGGTAACTCGCGGAGATACCGGCGCAAAAGGAAAAGTGACGGGAGCGTGACACGCGATAGGAGGTGGGGTGATCCCGGATACCGGGTTCCCACAAGATGGTGGCAAGGCAAAAGAGGGGCAACGTGCACCGAACAACTCCGACACAGAGCAAACACAAGCATTTCATACATCACACATGCATTCGTTCACGGGCATCGTTCCGGCGGTTATACCTTCGAAGCGAGCATCATCGAAACGGATCGAGTTCGGCGATAGGGGTTCACGTGCCGACGAGGAAGTAGTTGTACACGGGGTCGTCGTGGGAAGTAGGGGAAGTAGTCGTTCTCGCGGTGGTAGTGGAAGTAGGGGGTACATGACGACGTAGAGGTACTCGCGACGGTAGTCGTTCACGTTCACGTTTCACGGGTCTTCGGTGACGGTTGTCGTACATGGTCCACAAGACGTCGATCATTCAGGGTCCGATTTGCGGATCTTGCCGACATGAAGGGGTACTTGGCGTTCTCCGGACTTGCCGATCTCGTCATCTCGAAGGGGTACTTGACGTCCAACGCGTTCATCGGTAGAATAACTTGGCGGTCTCGAGGGTCGTCGTGGTGCTTGGTCGTGGTACTTGTCGGTCTTGAGGGTCGTCGTTCTCCCGCGTCTTGTCGTACACGTATCGGAGACGAACTTGGTGTACCCATGTACTCGCATCATCGTGGAAGTAGTCGTCCGGGCTCCCGTGTGAACTTGCTGGTCTTGGTCTCCGCGGCGTAGTTGTACAACTCGTAAAGGAAACTTGTCGGATCCGAAGACTCCGGGCGTCGGTGTCCAACATGACAAACAATTCGGTTGCAACCGAAGGCAGCAGGGCTGGTCATGGCCTAACGCAGCAGAGAGGGCACGAGGTCGAGCTCCTGGTGCTCGACGAAGACGGCGCGGAGGAAGTGGGCCCGGCAGGGAAAACGACGCAGGAGGGGACGGCGGAGCTCGCTGAGGCCCGACATCCAGAGAAGCAGCGGGCGAAGCCGACCTCCGGCGTCGCTGCTCCTCTCCTCGTGGAGCTCCTGGACGAGGGGGCAGTGGAGGGCGATGCAAGGTCGAGGAGGAGGCCTCGGGCAGGAGGCCGGTAGGTGAGCGTGGGCGACGGCAAGGCGCTCCGGGCGGCGACGGGACGCCGGCGCGAGGACGACGACTGCAGGCGCGGGCGCGGGTGCGGGCGCTCCTGGTGGGCGCAGAGGACGACGACGGCAGGCCATGGCAGGGGCGGAGGCGCGGTTCCCTGGACCGGCAGGGCCGCGGCGGCGCTGCGTCAACATGGGGAAGCGGATCGGGAGGATGGGACAGGGAGGCCGGCAGCGAGGGAAGATGGGATCGGGGAAGAGGGTGAGTGGGTGGGTGGTGGTTGAGGACGAGAGGGAGAGGGAGATGGGATCGAGCCAAGACTCTCCCTGGCGGCGCGAGGGGAGAGCAGAGGGAGGATGAGATCGGGTAGGGAGCGCTAGGGTTAGACGGGGAGTGGGCCTTGGGAGGCCGGCCCAGTGGTGAGGGCGCCGGCTGCGCTAATGGGCCACTAGTGGGACGGGGCTGCTGCAGGCCCAAATGGCCAGGCTGACTAGGCTTCTCTCTTCCCTCTCATATTTCTTTAGCAGAAAAGACGATAAGAGAGGAAAGAAAGAGATGGTTAGGAAAAGGTTTTTGGACATGGGGATAATTTTCCCGGACTCACAAAAAATACGCTTGTACCGAGAAAAATGAAGTGGGCAAGATTGCAAGACTTAAATTCAAAGACATTTGAATTTAATTAAAAAGGTTTGCACAAGGACTAGGATTTAGAAGAGTCCAAAAATGTTGAGAATTTAGGAGGAGCTCCGAAAAAATGAAGAAAGGACATGTGACAAGGTTAGAGGCCAAGAGAAGAAATAATAAAAGGCGTTGGGATTTTGCAAGTGTGTTCCGGTTAATTCCAAAAGAATGGAATATTTATTATAGCTCCCTAATATTGGGAGGATATATTATAAAGAGAAGTCATCCTTCCCTCGATTTAAATGGATCGAAGACCCACACAAATTATTTAGTTGAGTTGCAACAAATAATGATATGATGGCATGATGACATGATGCAATGCACATGATGACGTGACATGATGCAACACGCAAGCACATGACAACGCAACAACATCGAATAACTGCACGACACCTGGCACATCGGTCTCGGGGCGTTACAACACTCCACCACTACGAGAGGATCTCGTCCCGAGATCTAGAATGGCACCGGGGAAAAAACGGGAGAGAAAAGAGAAGAGGTAAAAACTAAGTTGCTCCTTTGACAAACGAGTGAAACCAAAGAACCTTGAAAAGGTTGAACAAATACGAGAAAAGAATACAACGGAGATGAACAAAATTGAAAACACACCGATAGAAAAGAGGAAGAAAGAACATTGCGAAAACCGTGAGGTTGAAGGGCAAGATATATATTGAAACCACTCCGGTTAAGACAAGATAGAGAAGGAATAAGACTTATATAATTTGGACAGCACTCCGGTTGAGAAGGGATGCAAAAATTGATAAGATGAGAAATCTCGAAAGAAAAACACGACACTCCGGTTGAATGGATAAGCAAAGAAAAGAATACTATCGTGACAAACCGAGAAGATGGGTTGAAGAGAGCAACATCACAAGCCTCCGGAACGAAGGGAAACAAGATCTTGAGAGAGCACGGTACAACAAATGCTAGAACGGAGTTATTGGAAAAACCAACAACGAAAGAATAAGCTTGTAGTGGGCTTATAGAAAAACATCTCGAAACTAGAGGTGATAACCTGCCACTCACGGGAAAAGAATTGTATTGATATGAACAAGTAGACGAGAAACTATATCACCGAGAGGATAGTTGAAGAACTTGGATCATTTATGAGCACCATAGATAGCAACAACTCTTAGGGAAGGCTTTAGGTGAAATATAACCCAAGATAACTCCAAGACGAGATTGATGGATTTAAAATATCTCATTCTTGACAACATGTGAATCATGATAAATGAACTCAACTTATCAAGAATGACACAATACCACCTCCAATGATACGGAAGAAAGAATAATTGCACTCCGGATTACGATATGAAGAATGCTTGAGCACCTCTGAAAAGAAACTTGATGAACACTTCGAGAAGGGATTAAATCCTTGGTGAACCATCATGTAGAGCCTCCATGAAGAACTCCGGTAATAAAAGAATGGTCCAAAATAATTGAATGATGAAAAGAATAAGATTGAAGCCTCGCAATGATTTAGATAGAGATCTCCGTGATAATATAATTGAAAGAGGTTGGACTCCGGGAAAAGAGAAGATGAAACAAATGAAACCGAGAGTTTGAAGGGCCTCCGGAATAAAGAATTAATCATTTGGATGAAACAAGAATAAGAATTACATTATGCTTATCCTTCACCAATTCAAATTGATGACAACCAATGGAATTGGCATACCACTTATTCTTGTTGAAAGGATTACGATAGATAATGCGCAAACTTAATGGACCACCGGTAGAATTGAAAATGAACGGAGTAAAGATAAAGAAACACCGGGAAGAATTAGCAAATGAACGAAGATGCTTGAGTGAATTTAGATCCACGAGAACGGAGAGATCACGAGCCGATAAAAGATCACTTGAACGAAGCACCGGTAAATTGGAGAATGATAGCTAAAGGCTGAGAATGAATAAATCTTAGATGATGGGCTCCGGATGAACAAACTGAAAAGGCTCCTGAATTACTCCGGATGGTTGAAAAGAATATCTCAGAATTGCAAAATAATTATGAGAGGATGGCAACAAGCTAGAATCCCGAATCTTGAAGAGAATGGAGCCAGATTAAAGAGAAACTCTTCTTCGGTCTTCAAATGATGAGAAAGACGACGAGAAACACCATCATGAATTATTTAGACACTCCGGAAGAATCAAAACGAAGAGGTTGAGTCAACGGTGAAAAGAATTTAACCGATCTTGGAGAAAGACATTTGACTGATGGTAAATCATTCTTACGTCAAACTTCGAAAAGAATTTGATTATAACTCCGGAAAAATAAGAAGAGTGAGGTAAGATCCTGGGAAAAGACCTGTGGGTTAGGGCCCACTCAAAAGGAACACCGTTGAAATGATTAAAAGGGAGGTTGCACCGGTTGAATTAAATGGCTTGAATAAGATAAACAACCTCGAAATAGGTTGAACGGATCTTGAATGACAAAACGATCCTTCTAAGATATCTTGAGCACTCCGGAACAAATGAATAGCGAGAAATGAATGGTTGAGGTGCACCGTCAAGAGAAGGTATTGAAACGAGGAAAGGATATGATCAACAAGGCTTGACTTGGTACCACCGGAGAAGAAAAGAACAAAGAATGATAAACTTGAAGCTCCGTTAGAATATTCATGAGCATCACCGGGTAAGAACATTGAAGGAAAAGAATGGAGAGGCTTCACATCAATAAGATGGATACTCGATCAAGAGATCTGAATCCTTGGAGAGAAAAAAAACCAAGGGAGGGAGGGTGGGAAAAACAAAGACAATTTGGAATGGAAGAAACGAACACCGTTGAGAAGAAATGATAATTGATCTTGCGGAAGTTTGAGATGGACGGATCCACTTGAAGAGAAAACACGCCGGTGAAAAGGATTGACAAGACAATCTCGATTATCAAGAAGGATTAGTATTCACATAGGAGTATGAGAACACCACTTGAGGAAGGTAAGGAATCAACATTTGACATTGAAGCAACTCGAATACCACAACTCAAAACAAAAACAAAAGGATTGGCTTGCGAAATAAGCCGGAACAAACATATGATAGAGATTTCGTCCGAAGTTTTCGTGGTGGGACCTACACGGGCTCGATCGTACAACACCATCATGTACAAGGCAGTGCACATGACATACGAAGCGTCCCCGAGTCAGCATAGCCAAGGACTCTTTAAGACACAATGAGACCACTGTAAAATCGACCGTGAATAGGCGAACCACTAGACGTCGAACCCCAATTTCATATCATACATCTGTCGAAAAAGATATCCTAAGAGCTACTTGAATGCCCACCTATGAAACTCCCGAAATTTTCCGGTTATGCAATCAGGTGTTGAGGATACAGGGGAAGCATAATATCTCACCCAAGCTAGCAAATCCTACATCCAGCTGCATCCATCCTTCAACACATAACCAAGAAACCTTCGGAAACCATCTATCTCAACCTTCGAAAAGCATCCGTTATACAAGTTATGGCGATACTCCCGAACTCCCGCCCCAGTACTGGGTGGCGTCGAGGTTATCTCACCAACGAACTGCATAAAGGAGATTTTCGATGTCGCGAACATATCTCAAGTATACTAGAATTGCAACGATAAAATTATGATGACAACACCTCAGAGCTCAACTCCCCGGGACACTTCCACTAAACCCCTGACAGGAGGCACCAAGACAGTATTCTCATCATAAGTCATCGGAACAAATCCAAGATACTCGCGTGATCCTAAAATTTTTTTTAGTGAAATTTGAGAAGAGAAGAGTCAAAACTCTACGTCAGGATGCCTCACCAGAGCGACGAAGGGAATGGGAAGTAAAAAGAATTCCTAAACTCTCCGATATATAATTCCTAAATGACTCAAAACATTTTTCTAGACACAACTCGGCTGCTAAAAACGATCAAGCAATGGGGGCTCCTAAGGTCGGGGAAGGCTCTGATTACCAACTTGTCACACCCTCGATGCGACTATATCTCCCACGTGTCGAGGCACGACTTAGAGGCATAATCGCATTGAAGGCAATGTCGCAAGTGAGGTAATCTTCACACAACCCATGTAATACAATAGGGGAAAAAGATACATAGTTGGCTTACAATCGCCACTTCACACAATTACATGAGTAAACATTACATCAATCAAATGCACTCATGGTCCGACTACGGAACCAAAATAAAAGAAGAACCCCAAATGCGACAAAGGTCCCCGATCGACCCCAACTGGGCTCCACTACTGATCAACTAGAACGAAACAACATAAATGAACAAGGTCTTCAATGAGCTCCTCCTGAGCTGGGTTGCGTCATCTGCACGAACTCATCGGCACCTGCAAGCTGGTTTTGGAAGTATCTGTGAGCCACAGGGACTCAGCAATCTCGCACCCTCGCGATCAAGACTATTTAAGCTTATGGGTAAGGTTAAGGGATGAGGTGGAGCTGCAGCAAGCGACTAGCATATATGGTGGCTAACCTATTCGCAAATGAGAGCGAGAAGAGAAGGCAAAGCACGGTCGATACAAGTATGATCAAGAAGTGATCCTGAACTACCTACGTCAAGCATAACTCCAACAACCGTGTTCACTTCCCGGACTCCGCCGGAAAGAGACCATCACGGTTACACACGCGGTTGACTCATTTTAATTAAGGTCAAGTTTAGGTTGTCTACAACCGGACGTTAACAAATTCCCATCCGCCCATAACCGCGGGCACGGCTTTCAAAAGTTCAAATCCCTGCAGGGATGTCCCAACTTGGCCCATCACAAGCTCTCACGGTCAACGAAGGAATAGACCTCCACCCGAGACATTCCGATCAGACTCGGTATCCGAGTACAACAAGACATTTCGACAGGGTAAAACTAAACCAGCAACACCGCCCGAATGTGCCGACAAATCCCGATAGGAGCTGCACATATCTCTTTCTCAGGGCACACTCAGATGAGCCAGACGTCGGGTAAGCCAGCCCAGAGTTGCCCCTGGTAGCCTCGGACATCGCTCAGTTGGACCAACACTCAGAGGAGCACTGGCCCCGGGGGGGGGGGGGGTAAAATAAAGATGACCCTTGAGCCGGCCAACTCAAGGGAAAGAAAAGGCTAGGTGGCGAATGGTGAAACCAATGTTGGGCATTGCTGGAGAAGCTTTACTTAAGGCGAACTGTCAAGGGATTCCCATTATAGCCCAACCGCGTAAGGGACGCAAAATCCGGGAACATAACACCGATATGACGGAAACTAGGGCGGCAAGAGTGGAGCAAAACACCAGGCATACGGCCGAGCCTTCCACCCTTTACCAAGTATATAGATGCATTAATTAAATAAAATATATGGTGATATCCCAACAAGAAAACAATGTTCCAACAAGGAACGATCTCCATGTTCCAATAAGGAACAAACTTCAATCTTCACCTGCAACTAACAACGCTATAAGAGGGGCTGAGCAAAGCGGTAACATAGCCAATCAACGGTTTGCTAGGACATTGGTGGGTTAGAGGCTGGACATGGCAATTTGGGAGGCTGACAAGCAAGTGGTAGGCATCCTAGCAATGGCATAGCAAAAGAGCGAGCAAACTAGCATAGCAAAGATAGTAGTGATTTCGAGGGTATGATCATCTTGCCTGAAATCCCGCAAGGAAGAAGAACGAGTCCATGAAGGAGATAAACGGACGAAGACGAACGGATCCTCACAACACGACGTTACCGGAATCAACCCGAAGAAGCAATCACCGGAAAAGAAGCACACAACATAGTAAACAACCACGACATGAACATGGCATGATGCACAACCAAATATGATGCATGTCCGGTTTAATGAAGCATGGCATGACAAAATGCACAAGCAATCCTACAAATTAAGTGGAGCTCAATATGCATCGGGATGCATATTGACAAAACACCACATCAATTATTTAGTTCTCTCTCGGTTAGGTACCCAACAATATTAAATGTTGTTAAAACATGGCAAGAGGGAGAAGCAAATGAAAACTATCTAATCTAGGCAAGTTTAAATGAGGCCGGGAACAACAAACAACAAATCCGGAAAATCCTCATGTGCAAATATTAGGTTTGGTCCTGATCTGTCCTAAACACAATTTTAGAGTTGTTTAACATGCAAGATGAGGCCACCATGTTAAACTAGGCGAAATTCTACCCCATTTACATATAAAGTTTATTAAAAATCGGAGTTACGGTTGTCTAGATATGGATTAAAGCATTTTAACATGGCATAGGGGCAAATTAATGCAAACAACATTTTAAACATTTTAATTGTTGTTATCATGATGCGGATGACATGATCAAGTTATGCAATATTTATTAAGAGTTGACATGAGCATTATGAAGCATTGTCACCGTGGTGGAAGGGAAAAGGGGTGTCACGGCAACGAATCCGAAAAATGATGCCACGGCAACATATCGGTCCCGGTAACTCGCGGAGATACCGGCGCAAAAGGAAAAGTGACGGGAGCGTGACACGCGATAGGAGGTGGGGTGATCCCGGATACCGGGTTCCCACAAGATGGTGGCAAGGCAAAAGAGGGGCAACGTGCACCGAACAACTCCGACACAGAGCAAACACAAGCATTTCATACATCACACATGCATTCGTTCACGGGCATCGTTCCGGCGGTTATACCTTCGAAGCGAGCATCATCGAAACGGATCGAGTTCGGCGATAGGGGTTCACGTGCCGACGAGGAAGTAGTTGTACACGGGGTCGTCGTGGGAAGTAGGGGAAGTAGTCGTTCTCGCGGTGGTAGTGGAAGTAGGGGGTACATGACGACGTAGAGGTACTCGCGACGGTAGTCGTTCACGTTCACGTTTCACGGGTCTTCGGTGACGGTTGTCGTACATGGTCCACAAGACGTCGATCATTCAGGGTCCGATTTGCGGATCTTGCCGACATGAAGGGGTACTTGGCATTCTCCGGACTTGCCGATCTCGTCATCTCGAAGGGGTACTTGACGTCCAACGCGTTCATCGGTAGAATAACTTGGCGGTCTCGAGGGTCGTCGTGGTGCTTGGTCGTGGTACTTGTCGGTCTTGAGGGTCGTCGTTCTCCCGCGTCTTGTCGTACACGTATCGGAGACGAACTTGGTGTACCCATGTACTCGCATCATCGTGGAAGTAGTCGTCCGGGCTCCCGTGTGAACTTGCTGGTCTTGGTCTCCGCGGCGTAGTTGTACAACTCGTAAAGGAAACTTGTCGGATCCGAAGACTCCGGGCGTCGGTGTCCAACATGACAAACAATTCGGTTGCAACCGAAGGCAGCAGGGCTGGTCATGGCCTAACGCAGCAGAGAGGGCACGAGGTCGAGCTCCTGGTGCTCGACGAAGACGGCGCGGAGGAAGTGGGCCCGGCAGGGAAAACGACGCAGGAGGGGACGGCGGAGCTCGCTGAGGCCCGACATCCAGAGAAGCAGCGGGCGAAGCCGACCTCCGGCGTCGCTGCTCCTCTCCTCGTGGAGCTCCTGGACGAGGGGGCAGTGGAGGGCGATGCAAGGTCGAGGAGGAGGCCTCGGGCAGGAGGCCGGTAGGTGAGCGTGGGCGACGGCAAGGCGCTCCGGGCGGCGACGGGACGCCGGCGCGAGGACGACGACTGCAGGCGCGGGCGCGGGTGCGGGCGCTCCTGGTGGGCGCAGAGGACGACGACGGCAGGCCATGGCAGGGGCGGAGGCGCGGTTCCCTGGACCGGCAGGGCCGCGGCGGCGCTGCGTCGACATGGGGAAGCGGATCGGGAGGATGGGACAGGGAGGCCGGCAGCGAGGGAAGATGGGATCGGGGAAGAGGGTGAGTGGGTGAGTGGTGGTTGAGGACGAGAGGGAGAGGGAGATGGGATCGAGCCAAGACTCTCCCTGGCGGCGCGAGGGGAGAGCAGAGGGAGGATGAGATCGGGTAGGGAGCGCTAGGGTTAGACGGGGAGTGGGCCTTGGGAGGCCGGCCCAGTGGTGAGGGCGCCGGCTGCGCTAATGGGCCACTAGTGGGACGGGGCTGCTGCAGGCCCAAATGGCCAGGCTGACTAGGCTTCTCTCTTCCCTCTCATATTTCTTTAGCAGAAAAGACGATAAGAGAGGAAAGAAAGAGATGGTTAGGAAAAGGTTTTTGGACATGGGGATAATTTTCCCGGACTCACAAAAAATACGCTTGTACCGAGAAAAATGAAGTGGGCAAGATTGCAAGACTTAAATTCAAAGACATTTGAATTTAATTAAAAAGGTTTGCACAAGGACTAGGATTTAGAAGAGTCCAAAAATGTTGAGAATTTAGGAGGAGCTCCGGAAAAATGAAGAAAGGACATGTGACAAGGTTAGAGGCCAAGAGAAGAAATAATAAAAGGCGTTGGGATTTTGCAAGTGTGTTCCGGTTAATTCCAAAAGAATGGAATATTTATTATAGCTCCCTAATATTGGGAGGATATATTATAAAGAGAAGTCATCCTTCCCTCGATTTAAATGGATCGAAGACCCACACAAATTATTTAGTTGAGTTGCAACAAATAATGATATGATGGCATGATGACATGATGCAATGCACATGATGACGTGACATGATGCAACACGCAAGCACATGACAACGCAACAACATCGAATAACTGCACGACACCTGGCACATCGGTCTCGGGGCGTTACAACACTCCACCACTACGAGAGGATCTCGTCCCGAGATCTAGAATGGCACCGGGGAAAAAACGGGAGAGAAAAGAGAAGAGGTAAAAACTAAGTTGCTCCTTTGACAAACGAGTGAAACCAAAGAACCTTGAAAAGGTTGAACAAATACGAGAAAAGAATACAACGGAGATGAACAAAATTGAAAACACACCGATAGAAAAGAGGAAGAAAGAACATTGCGAAAACCGTGAGGTTGAAGGGCAAGATATATATTGAAACCACTCCGGTTAAGACAAGATAGAGAAGGAATAAGACTTATATAATTTGGACAGCACTCCGGTTGAGAAGGGATGCAAAAATTGATAAGATGAGAAATCTCGAAAGAAAAACACGACACTCCGGTTGAATGGATAAGCAAAGAAAAGAATACTATCGTGACAAACCGAGAAGATGGGTTGAAGAGAGCAACATCACAAGCCTCCGGAACGAAGGGAAACAAGATCTTGAGAGAGCACGGTACAACAAATGCTAGAACGGAGTTATTGGAAAAACCAACAACGAAAGAATAAGCTTGTAGTGGGCTTATAGAAAAACATCTCGAAACTAGAGGTGATAACCTGCCACTCACGGGAAAAGAATTGTATTGATATGAACAAGTAGACGAGAAACTATATCACCGAGAGGATAGTTGAAGAACTTGGATCATTTATGAGCACCATAGATAGCAACAACTCTTAGGGAAGGCTTTAGGTGAAATATAACCCAAGATAACTCCAAGACGAGATTGATGGATTTAAAATATCTCATTCTTGACAACATGTGAATCATGATAAATGAACTCAACTTATCAAGAATGACACAATACCACCTCCAATGATACGGAAGAAAGAATAATTGCACTCCGGATTACGATATGAAGAATGCTTGAGCACCTCTGAAAAGAAACTTGATGAACACTTCGAGAAGGGATTAAATCCTTGGTGAACCATCATGTAGAGCCTCCATGAAGAACTCCGGTAATAAAAGAATGGTCCAAAATAATTGAATGATGAAAAGAATAAGATTGAAGCCTCGCAATGATTTAGATAGAGATCTCCGTGATAATATAATTGAAAGAGGTTGGACTCCGGGAAAAGAGAAGATGAAACAAATGAAACCGAGAGTTTGAAGGGCCTCCGGAATAAAGAATTAATCATTTGGATGAAACAAGAATAAGAATTACATTATGCTTATCCTTCACCAATTCAAATTGATGACAACCAATGGAATTGGCATACCACTTATTCTTGTTGAAAGGATTACGATAGATAATGCGCAAACTTAATGGACCACCGGTAGAATTGAAAATGAACGGAGTAAAGATAAAGAAACACCGGGAAGAATTAGCAAATGAACGAAGATGCTTGAGTGAATTTAGATCCACGAGAACGGAGAGATCACGAGCCGATAAAAGATCACTTGAACGAAGCACCGGTAAATTGGAGAATGATAGCTGAAAGCTGAGAATGAATAAATCTTAGATGATGGGCTCCGGATGAACAAACTGAAAAGGCTCCTGAATTACTCTGGATGGTTGAAAAGAATATCTCAGAATCGCAAAATAATTATGAGAGGATGGCAACAAGCTAGAATCCCGAATCTTGAAGAGAATGGAGCCAGATTAAAGAGAAACTCTTCTTCGGTCTTCAAATGATGAGAAAGACGACGAGAAACACCATCGTGAATTATTTAGACACTCCGGAAGAATCAAAACGAAGAGGTTGAGTCAACGGTGAAAAGAATTTAACCGATCTTGGAGAAAGACATTTGACTGATGGTAAATCATTCTTACGTCAAACTTCGAAAAGAATTTGATTATAACTCCGGAAAAATAAGAACTTTCGCAGCGGTGCATACTCAGGGAGAACACTTCTTGATAATTTAGTGAGAGATCATCTTATAATGCTACCGTCAATCAAAGCAAGATAAGACGCATAAAAGATAAACATCACATGCTATCAATATAAGTGATATGATATGGCCATCGTCATCTTGTGATTGTGATCTCCATCTCTAAAGCACCGTCATGATCACCATCGTCACCGGCGCGACACCTTGATCTCCATCGTAGCATCGTTGTCGTCTCGCCAATCTCATGCTTCCACGACTATCGCTACCGTTTAGTGATAAAGTAAAGCATTACATCGCGATTGCATTGCATACAATAAAGCGACAACCATATGGCTCCTGCCAGTTGCCGATAACTCGGTTACAAAACATGATCATCTCATACAATAAAATTTAGCATCATGTCTTGACCATATCACATCACAACATGCCCTGCAAAAACAAGTTAGACGTCCTCTACTTTGTTGTTGCAAGTTTTACGTGGCTGCTACGGGCTTTAAGTAAGAACCAATCTCACCTACGCATCAAAACCACAACGATAGTTTGTCAAATAGACTCCGTTTTAACCTTCTCAAGGACCGGTCGTAGCCACACTCGGTTCAACTAAAGTTGGAGAGACAGTCGCCCACAAGCCATCTATGTGCAAAGCACGTCGAGGGAACCGGTCTCGCGTAAGCGTACGCGTAAGGTTGGTCCGGGTCGTCTCGTCCAACAATACCGCCGAACCAAAGTATGACATGCTGGTAGGCAGTATGACTTATATCGTCCACAACTCACTTGTGTTCTACTCGTGCACATAACATCAAACCATAAAACCTAGGCTCGGATGCCACTGTTGGGGAACGTAGTAATTTCAAAATTTTCCTACGCACACGCAAGATCATGGTGATGCATAGCAACGAGGGGGAGAGTCTGATCTACGTACCCTTGTAGATCGTAACGGAAGCGTTGACACAACGTAGAGGAAGTAGTCGTACGTCTTCTTCCCGATCCGACCGATCCAAGCACCGTTACTCCGGCACCTCCGAGTTCTTAGCACACGTACAGCTCGATGACGATCCCCGGGCTCCGATCCAGCAAAGCTTCGGGGAGGAGTTCCGTCAGCACGACGGCGTGGTGATGATCTTGATGTTCTACCGACGCAGGGCTTCGCCTAAGCTCTACAACGATATGATCGAGGTGGAATATGGTGGCAGGGGGCACCGCACACGGCTAAGGAACGATCTCAATGATCAACTTGTGTGTCTAGAGGTGCCCCATGCCCCCGTATATAAAGGATCCAAGGGGGAGGGGCTGGCCGGCCAAGAGGAGGGCGCAGGAGGAGTCCTACTCCTACCGGGAGTAGGACTCCCCCCCCCCCCAATCCTATTCCAAATAGGACTCCCAAGGGGGAAAGAGAGAGAGAGGTGGCCGGCCACCTCTCCTAGTCCTAATAGGACTAGGGGAGGGGGGAAGGCGCGCAGCCCACCATGGCAGCCCCTTTCACCTTTCCACTAAAGCCCAATAAGGCCCATATGGCTCCCGGGGGGTTCCGGTAACCTCCCGGTAATCCGGTAAAATCCCGATTTTACCCGGAACACTTCCGATATCCAAATATAGGCTTCCAATATATCAATCTTTATGTCTCGACCATTTCGAGACTCCTTGTCATGTCCGTGATCACATCCGGGACTCCGAACTACCTTCGGTACATCAAAATGCATAAACTCATAATAACTGTCATCGTAACGTTAAGCGTGCCTACGGTTCGAGAACAATGTAGACATGACCGAGACACGTCTCCGGTCAATAACCAATAGCGGGACCTGGATGCCCATATTGGCTCCTGCATATTCTACGAAGATCTTTATCGGCCAGACCGCACAACAACATACGTTGTTCCCTTTGTCATCGGTATGTTACTCAGACCGCATAACAACATATGTTGTTCCCTTTGTCATCGGTATGTTACTTGCCCGAGATTCGATCGTCGGTATCCAATACCTAGTTCAATCTCGTTACCAGCAAGTCTCTTTACTCGTTCTGTAATACATCATCCCGCAACTAACTCATTAGTTGCAATGCTTGCAAGGCTTGTGTAATGTGCATTACCGAGAGGGCCCAGAGATACCTCTCCGATAATCGGAGTGACAAATCCTATTCTCGAAATACGCCAACCCAACATCTACCATTGGAGACACCTGCAGAGCTCATTTATAATCACCCAGTTACGTTGTGACGTTTGGTAGCACACAAAGTGTTCCTCCGGCAAACGGGAGTTGCATAATCTCATAGTCATAGGAACATGTATAAGTCATGAAGAAAGCAATAGCAACATACTAAACGATCGGGTGCTAAGCTAATGGAATGGGTCATGTCAATCAGATCATTCAACTAATGATGTGACCTCGTTAATCAAATAACAACTCTTTGTTTATGGTTAGGAAACTTAACCATCTTTGATTAACGAGCTAGTCTAGTAGAGGCATACTAGTGACACTCTGTTTGTCTATGTATTCACACATGTATTATGTTTCCGGTTAATACAATTCTAGCATGAATAATAAACATTTATCATGATATAAGGAAATAAATAATAACTTTATTATTGCCTCTAGGGCATATTTCCTTCAAATCATATTCTCCCCTTTAGCAAAGAATAGTTATATTGGCATTGTCAAACAAGCTCGAGTGACAATGAGTCCAGGAAGTGATGATGTAGCTCACTCATTGCGTCGTCGTAGGTGGAGGCAAGGATGAGACTTAGAGGTGTGGGGGTGGAGCACAATGTTGACACTTGAGAAGAACCTAGCCTTACGGGCTTAGAGCATCTCCAACAACCTTTTGCATTTTGGATTGCTAAAAATTTATTATAGCAATAAGAGAGAGAAGGTTTACAAAGCCAACATTTTTTTCTTTTTGCTTTGCTAGCCTTTCTATAATAGCAACCCAAAACTAGAATTGCCTTATGGGCATTTCATCAAGCACCACCAGTGCACCGGTGGCCACAGGGCAGGCGAGATCGCCTCAGGCTCCATGGAGGCTCCACACATACCGCAGGCGAATGTGTGGGCGTCGGAGGAGCAGTCTTCTTCACCCTCAGTGCGAAGGGGTTGCGTTGTGGCCTCCTCTGCTTGCGACTGGAGGGGACGATGGGGGGAGGGCAGAGATGGACGCGACGACGTCGGCCCTGTTGGAGGCGCCGGGGACGGCGGTAGAGGTGGCGGCCACAAGCCTCAGCGGCGTCACCAACCCTAGGCACTGCTAGGCCTTGGGCTTGGTCGCGACCACGCCGAGAAGTGGAGGAGGAGGGTTGGCGCCGACGTCAGGTGCGCGGGGAAGGGCGCTCGAGGCCTCCATGGCCGCTACGACGACAGGAGACTCTCTAGGTGGAGAAAAGCTTCTAAATAGGTGATTTTTGCTTCGGCTTTTACCATCGTAAAACAATATTGATTCATAATCCAAATGCCAAAGAAAAAGAAGACCCTATTAGGAGCTTTTATGATTTTTTTTTGTCAAAGTGAAAAAGCTGTAAAAGCAAAAATAAAAGCCCAAACAAACAAGAACTTAGACGGATGGCTGGAATGTGCGGGCTGGCAAAAAAGGTGCTTCGGGCACAGGGTGTTGAGGCAGCATCGCCACAGAAGATGGTGTTCGGCGGTGGACAGTGGCAAACTGGCAACGTTGGTTGAGGTGAACAGTAGTGACATACTACTCCTACATCACAAGCAGAACTAGGTTGAGATGTGGTTATCTTTAAAAAAGGAAGAAAAAAAAACTAGAGATGTGGTTACCTGGGAAGAGGTTTGGGCAGGGCAGGGCAATGCCAGTGAAAAAAACTTCCGACAATTCTAGAAAGGTCTGTTTAAGACACATCTAGATGTGACATAAATGTGACCTAATTATGTCACATTTATGCAAAACTGATACATGCACGATCCTTGTGGCCGATGTATGCACAACATGGAAATCTATCGGCAGATGTCCCGATGTATGCATGCATGTCCGGCTGGATTTAGTTTGTCATGCATGAGTCATCTGAATTTGTCATGTACTTATATAGCATGGCTCAAGCTGATGTCCACTTTATTTATGGTCTATTTTTTTCTACTAGTTTTTTTGTTTTTTTTGCTGCATTATATATTTATGAGAGGTTAGATGTGACATCCTTAAAAAACATCTAAATGTGAATTGGACATACTGATTCTAGAAAATAAAAGGTGCTTTGCAGTAAAAGATACTGATAAATAGGAACTCGCATTTGAGCGAGTCTAAAAAGGCTCGAACCAGACTAGTGGAAGTGTCCATTCTACATTTCTACTACTACTCAGCTAAGCTCACTTCCTTGCGTACCGTCGATCGAGACATACTACTCAGAAGCAAGTACCACGTATATACACAACCAACGAGCATTCACATGGCAAGGCAAGCCCTCAAAATATGGGAACTGGGATGCAGAGCGCCGTCAAGGTGCCAGAGCCCGAAAGCCATAACCAACACCCACGCCACGAACAAGCAAAGAGCAGCAAATGGCGCCATCCTTCCTTCCCTTCCGCTGGTCACAGAACCAAGTAGCAGCCGTTCTTCATGTACACCGCGAAGCTGCACCGGAGGCTCTCCAGCATCTCGACGACGGATTCCCGTTTCGACCCGCTGAAGTGCTTGACGGCGTCCTCCAAAGAAACCTGCAACGGTTTGAGAATGCTCAGCACAAGTAAGGTTCTGGACTTCTGGTCAAAGAATCTTCAGAGGGGAATGGGATGGCTTACCCCGTTGCGGCTCGCGGCCAGCTCAAGTATAGCGTCCTCGGTTGCAACATTTGCGGTGGTAGGTTCGGTCCCTTGCTCCTCTATCTTTTGCAGCTTCATTACTGGCTCATCGGCAGAGAGCGGAGTTCCGTCGGTCTGGGATCTCTTTGTCGAAGGGCTTGAATCGCAGGTGCCTGATATGATGACGGGTTCTCCCTGATCACCCTTCTCCAGAGCTTCGCTGCCATGGGAACAGGGTTTTGCCGACTCGGCTGTTTGGGCAGGAGACCCGTCAGTAGGACCGTTGCCAAAAGTCTTCTCTAACGCTCCAAGATCATCAGCTGCGAAGAATATCTTGATCATTTCGTATGTTACCTGCAGTTGCCATGCAGCATTTCACCCAGCAGATTAGTCATTCCCTAATGGTTTGGATGAACATACAATGGGCTCAGAAGTGATTCCTACGTTTGCTGAAGCTATGATCTACTTAATCACACAGAATGGCATAATGAATAATGGAAGAAGAATTACATTTTCTGGAAGCTCTTCTTTTATTGGCTTCAACCTCTCACGTGATCCAACCTTTGCAATGGCAAGACGGATCTGTGAAGCTATCTCAGGGGTCAGTCCTGTCTCCTCAAAAAACCTATTCCAGTTCATCTCGCATCCATCCCGAGCAGCATCAAGTATGTATGAAATAACCGTCTGCTCTTTTATCGGCACTGCTCTGCGAAAATGCTAGAATGCACTATCATGTCAAGCTGCGAACTTCAGTTTAAGGTCAGTAGAAAACAAAAACGAAAACTAACTCACTGCAATTTTCTTGAACGAGTATTCCTGTTTCTGCCACAGTTCCCATGAAGTAAATTTGGCATCACCCAAGTTTCTTGGAAGACTGTTGTTTACAGGTTTTGGAACTGACATCACATCCTCTACTCCTGCTGAATCATCCAATGAAAGATTCAACTGTTTTGAGAATTGTGCGATATTTTGGACAAAAGTGCCACTGTAGCGCGAGATGAAGTGCTGGAAACAAAAGGTCAGATGTTATGTGAGTAGATGAGGGGAAAAATATGATCACACTTTCTTGCATAGTCCTTGTTACAGCATAGCATTTGCGAAGTATCATTACTAAGAGATACCTGGTTTACACCATCAATATTGGCCAGTCTGGCTCCAGTAGAAGGCCTAATCTTTGCAAAGTGTCTTAGGGTCTGATCACCACATATAGCATATCTGAAACAATGGGATTGGAGAGATTCAATTCAATGACTGTTCCAATACCTAAGTAGCATAGAGCCCAAAAAATGCCATTTCAGATTCAAAATTTAACTCACGGTGCAGTTCCAATATCCTGAGCAAGTTTCATCCTGACGTTCAAGAGCATTTGGTAGAGTTTCAATTCCTCCTGAAAGAAAAAACAACACCACAAACAAAATCTCAAATCAAATGTACAAAGGAAGAAAACAGCATTGTGTGAAAGAAAAATGCACAACGCCTAAGTCATTAATGAGGAAATCCGATCAGGTCTACCTCAGATATCTTCTCAGATTCTGCGGTGGTTAAAGGATTTAAGCCCCCTTCTTTATTCTGTGAACTACCCTGCTCCTCTTGCCCAATCATCTCTTCAGTCAGCTGCAAAACCAGTGGCGTTCCACCATCGGAGAGAAACTTGACCCCTTTTGGACTAACACTAAAGATGGAGATGCAGAGTTACTATGGTGATTACTTAAAGTCACCACAATGAGAAGTGCCAGCGAAAAAGAATTCGGAGCATCACTAGGACAAAACAGACAAAATAAATACTCAACAAAGCACCTGACCAATCTAAATCCATCACTGACAGTCTCCTTTAAGTAACCTGCACAAAATAACAAGAAAAATGAAAAAAAAAGCACCGGTAATAATGATGCCAGAAATGCTTTGTACTGGCAGCTGATGAATGGTGTTTGCTCAGTGTATCCAACAACAAAGTAAATATTATACCACTTCAAGTGTAAAATGTCCAGTTGAGATGCTTGTGCATGATAGTAAGCTAATAACCCCATAAGAAATCTGTGGTAATTTACTACTCCCTCCATCCCAAAATAAGTGTCCTGACCTTAGTACAACTTTGTACTAAAGTTAGTGCAAAGTTGAGACACTTATTTTGGGACAGAGGGGGTATTACACATTTAACACTAAGTCAAACATCGCAAAAACTGCATCATCTCCCAAGAAATTTCATGAGTTTACTTTCAGTGAGGCTTAGGGCCAACCAAAACTGTGATACTATATAGGAAGCCCTTCAACCTTATTAAGTTTTCTCGAAAAAGAAGAAAACAAGCACGAGATAAAGTCTGCACATGGAGCAGGTATTTTTTGTGGAATGCCTTGCTTTAGCCAAGAAGTGAATAATTGGTTGAGTATACAGACTTCATAACAGTACCATGTGCCATAAGCAGACTGCCAAGTGCTTTCCACCAGTTTGGCGGGTAGTCTTTTCCCATCGCATGCATTGGAAGTTTATCGTAGTTCTTCTCAAGTATCTTTTTAACCTACAAAAATGAGAAAGCACTTGTTATACAACATCTTTCTTTTTAAAAATGCGGAAAATATCCAAGGTTGTTAAGAAAAAAAGTACTGCTGTGTGCAGTGTAGGTGCTGCAAACATGTACAACAATACACACTCCAAAACTGTTCAGCAAAGATATATTTCAAATCCCTTTACTATCAATAATAATGCCGCATATGGTTGCTCCCAACTATCAGCGCATAGACGATCTCCAATCAAGTTAAACTAGCCAATGTATGTGACAAACTAAGGAACATAGCAAACATCAATGATAGAAAAACTTACTCGTGATCCACGGAGAACATCAACTGGCATATTAAGGCCCCAGCGTCCCCCACACGACTTGACACAGGACAGCAATAAGAAAGATTCTTTTGACAAATCCCTCTCATTTTTTGTCCCTGTGCAATTATCACAGTTACCTGAAGATTAAGGGCATGTTGTAAATCAATGTCACGGTTGAGACAAGACTTGATGTGGCATGTGCCGATATAGCAAAGAATTTGCGGGTATTGGTACAACAATACAACATTTTCCTTACACAAAGTACAGGGATACTGCGAGTATATATGTATTTACAAGAAGAAAAATAAAATATGCATAGCAGCTGACAGACAGTGCTTTGTGTGGAAGGAGCTTTCTAGGTTTTGCAGTGACTTGGGCCTGTGATGGGTTCTACTCCCTCCGTCCCATAATATAAGACGTTTTTTTACTCTAGCGTAGTGTCAAAAAACGTCTTACATTATGGGACGGAGGGAGTAGTTGAAGATGTTTGGCTTTGGGAATACCGAATACATAAGGATACTGTGTCCGGTGGTTTGTAACCTTCATAAAATAGAACTCCCTCAGCCTCTCCATTTCCAAATTAATTGATGTGCTAGTTTTGTACCAAGTCAAACTTCTCTATATTTTACAAAGTCCATAGAAAAATGTGCTAATATCTATAACATAAAAAATATATTTTATGCTGAATCTAATCACAATAATTTGGTGTTGTAGATGTTGATGTATTTTTCTATACTAGTGTGATATAAACATACCACAGTCGGTGTAACGCTCTTCACCAAAGTACTGCAGCAGGGATTTTCTGCGACACGTAGCAAGGAGGCAATATTTCTGTGCTGCCATGAAGGAATCCATGATGGCATTCCTTTGAGTTGCCTGTAGATGAGTATGAACTATACACCATGAGATAATGAAACAGGTAAGCAGTACAAGGGAATCAAACTGCAGCCGTGTATGTTTAGCACTGAAGTGTGACATGAAGTCCTGATTGTGTGCCCAATATTTACATACATTTGTTGCTTCAGAACAATAGAAGTCAGCTTTTGCAAAATCACTTCTTTGGTAATATAGCCAGCACACTGAAGGCAGTCCATCTCTTCCACAACGCCCACTTTCCTGGTAGTACGATTCTAGGCTCTTAGGACATCCATAGTGTATTACACATCTAACATCTGGCTTATCAATTCCCATTCCAAATGCAATAGTTGCCACCATCACAAGTACTTCATCTCTAACAAATGATCTGCAAAGGGGAACCATAATTTATCATCAAAATCACTACGTTGTGAAGCCAACATTTGTAAAAGGCTGTATGAGAACTCACTACACTTAATGCCTCATATCTGTTATATTTTCTCATTTGATTACTTGCAAGATCTAAAGCGTTAGTAACAGAACATTATCTTGGCAGTGTTTTGTAGTGTCAGATCAGATCATAACCCTCGTGAGTTGTAAATCATAAGAGGTATAAAATGGCTTGATCCAGTATATTTAACTAGATAACAAAAACATCTGGCAAATCATTCTTTAGATGAAGTGTTTAAAATGAGCTCAGAATGGTACTCTGAGCATTCATCAATTCAATCTGCTTAAGGAATTTGGTTTGTCCAAAACAAATTGAGAAGGAAAGAAGAGACGATGAACAGCCAAACAAAAAAGTTGGCATGTGCATAGATGGCAGACCTATGGGATTCCTCTCTAGCTTTGCTACCCATTTTACCATGGTAAATGTTAGCTTTGATTCCAGCAGTGATCATTGCTTCATGTACCTGACAGAGAAAAGTCGCATTTAGCACATTAACTAGCTAAATACATGTGTGTTGCTACAGAATTTAAATGCTTGTGCATTTCTATAGAAGCATTTTCTATTGCATGAGTTGTTTAAACACTTATATAATTAGTCCCTAACTTTGTGCAAATGAAAAAATATCTCGAAGTATACATCAATCAAATCAACTAATCAAAAGATCATGATATCTGTCTACTACATAGAATGTAAGATAATTGCAGTAATTAATCTTTTTACCAACTTAATAGTAATTTGTGAGGGTCGATGGACCGACACCAATCCAGATCATTATAAGTATAAAGATAAAGATAAATCAATCCTAGCGTAATCTAATAGGCACAAGGTATATGTTAAAAGCAGCTTCTACGATCAAAACTGGAGCCCAGAAATTCCCATATTACTCCAAGAAAAATGTATATAAACCTATAATTGTGTATCTACATTACGTACAGTACAGATCTAAATGTGTGTACCCAACAAAAGTTTGACTACTCTCCAAAATCTGTTACATCAGTCAGAAGAAGAAAATGCCTGATACTATCAATCATCAACAGAGAAGTATCCCATACTTATTTCAAGCTTATTATTTTTCTCCAAAAAAGTCTTACTGAGTCAGCATGAACTTAATATTTTCCTAAAGAATTTAAAGACCACACAGCTCCCACTTACAAGCAGCCATAACCGTGCTTGTGTACCAGTTGCCTCAAAATATAGAAGAATGAAAATGTACAACGCTGGAAAATACAAACCTGTTCAGTATCCCGGATGGTGGTACAGTAAATGATTGTTGAGCCACCAACAGTGCAGTTCTTTGAGACATCTTTCACAAGTTCACTGATAAAGGACATAGATCGGTTGTATGATTTCACACCGTAGAAAAGGTTAGGACGATCAAATGATCCGATTGCAACGTGAGGATTGCTCAGGTTCAAGGAATTGGCAATATCTCCACGGACCCTAGAAAATCAAATTGAAAGTTACCACAATTTGGTACAGGTAGAAAAGGGATATAGACACTCTGGAAAATAAATAAAACAAGTAAGCAATCATCATAGTGAGCAAAAATATTTATGGTAATAATATGCAAGTAGCTACAACAAGCAGAGGAAAGGCATTACCATTGGATATCAACAAAAGCAGGATAAACAGGTAAAAACAACTGATAGTGAAACATCCATACCTTTCTGTGGCTGTCGCAGTTAGAGCAACGAAGGGAACACCCAAAAGGTGCTCACGCAATAAATGCAGCTGCTTGTACTCCGGCCTGCATACAACAGAGAGAATTACAAACAGTAATAAGAGAGAGAACTGCAATGAAGAAAAGAAGCTATAAGTAATAAGTACTCCCTCCGTCCCAAAATATAAGAACGTTTTTGACACTATGATTGTGTCAAAAACGTTCTTATATTTTGGGACAGAGGGAGTAATAGACTGACTGATCGCTAAGTTTGATTGCAGAATTTAAGGTTGAGAGAAACCGAGCGAGAATTGATGGGTGATATGAACTGACTGCTTCCATTTGACATCAGCACACACAGAATTTTTTAAATACATGCATAAGACATATCAAAAATTTAAATGAAAGTAAATTATCAGCCCTTTTGCTGAAGAAATAATTCACACAATAGAAGAACAAATGACCTGAAATCATGACCCCATTCCGATATGCAATGCGCTTCATCAATGGCGAACAAGCAGATTCCGGAAGCTTGCAAGTTACTCCAGAACCTGGATAGAAGATTGAAAACTGTAAATCAACAGACCCACCGCCATATTATTAAATTCTACAAGGGACCAAAGAAGACACATGAGCAGTAATTTGCAGCTTCGTAAGTGTGTGCCTTCCATCTCAGCCAAATAATTGATAATTATAGTTTTGTAAGTGCTGCAAACTATAAGTCAATAACGACCATAATCTGTTTTTATATCACAGGATTTTCACCTTGAAGGAAGTGCAATAGCTTTCTCAGGGGTCATGTAGAGAACATCATACATGCCTTTTTCAGCCTCACTGCTAACAGAGCTATTCATTTGGGTGCTGCCAAGATACTCAGATCTCACACCATGTTGTTTTAAACTCATGACCTGTTTGAAGTAAATGAGACCCACAATAAAAGCTTTCATGTCAAAGCAAACCCAGAATGAGGAAAGCACCAAAAATGTTATACTGTATCTAGCAATCATACCTGATCTTGCATCAGTGACAGAAGAGGGCTGACAACAACAGCTGTCTTCTTTGCAACCAATGGAGGGATTTGATAGCTGCCATGAAAATAATTGCCGTGAGAAAATTAAGTTTCCGACATACAAGGGGAAGTAATAACATCAAAATTTTAAACAGATGCATATTTCTTTTACTTCCGATGGCCTGCAAATGTTTAACACATTTTCAGGTCCTTAACTAAAAAAATCAGAAACTTCAATAATTTTTCTTTTGCCACGATGACAAACACACTGCCCAGTTTCAAGAAAGAACCACCCTCACCCATTTAAAAAAAAGGTCAATAAACGATTGTGCGAATAGAACATCCACTATATATATATATATATATATATCTGTGTAAACAAACAAAATTCTTCCCCAGCAGTTCCCTGCTGGGTACATACAATCGACAAGCTAGCAGTCGCCATAACAGAGATGAGATGCTTATACATGACCACCCGTTTATCAATGTTATAAAAATTTCACCAAAATGTGAAACGATGGCACATACTTCGCAATCTCTGACCATCAACCAACTCCACTGGCACAAAATATAACTTCTAATCATGCTCTGCAAAGCTCTCTTAGCCTCACACTGATCCGATGACAAGTTGGAATACTAGATGAGTTTGGATACTCCGTTGACGATGATTTAACCACTTTATAGCTTACAGAATCCCAGCATTTATCACCAAAATGACTACATTTTCTCCCAAAAACAGTAATGCAGATCAGACTCTCCAAAACAATTTTTAGCAATCCAACCAGCGGAATCGCTGGAGCGCAAAGCAGAGCACTGCCAAGGGATCCAGCACAACTAATATATCCACCAAATGCAGCGCCCAAACCTAGATTCAGCCACTGCAGTGCTCAACCTGCAGATCCACCCACTTCCACACACACACTAAACAAAAAAAGGAACAGCGCCTAGCGCCATCCTCCACAACCGCAACCAAGCAAAATGGAGCGCGCGAGCAGGCGTGGGGTTTGTTCACTTACCACATGGACTTGCCGCTGCCGGTGGCCATGACGACCAGGCAGTCCCGCCCTTGCAAGATCGTATCCACGATCTCCCGCTGGTACGGCCGGAACCCCGTGTACCCGAAGTACCTCTGCGGCCAGAAAACAGACGCAGATTAGAATGGCGCGCCTCGGGGCCTAGGGTTTAGGCGCCGGCTAGGGTTTAGGGGGGAGCGGGCGGGGAGGATACCTTCAGGGCCGCCTCCATTGCGGTGCCGGGGCGTCGGGCTCCGCGGGGGGAGATTGAGCCGGACGGCTGCGGTAGGGTTGGATTGGGGAAGGAAGGGAGGGGGGCGAGGGGATTGGAATGGAACGGACGGGTGGTGGTGGGCGGCGAGGTGGGGGGTTTGGGGAAGGGGTTTTGGTTTGCGGCGCTCTTTTATCTGCGTTCCCGCCAATTAGCTTTCTTTCTTTTTTCTCTCGTGGACTTTTAGCGGGCCTGGTTTGGCTCGTCTTTTGGGCCGGCAGGGTCTCGGCCGAAGTATGCATGGTCATGTAGCACATGGAGGGTCTTACGAAGGGAATATCCTAACGGACGCTCATTGCGGCAGAATGTCGAGCTAACGCACAGAGGCGAGCGACCTAGCGATCATGATGGGCCGGCCCAACTACGAGATAGTACACGTGCTACAGTATCCGGTTTTGGGTACTTTCTGGAAGGTTCCTGACCGGTTTTGGGAACCTTCCAGAAGGTTCTTGAACCTGTTTTCTTCTTTTTCTGTTTCTTTATTTCATTTTCAATTCCTTTTTCTTCTCTTTCTATTTCCTTTTTGTTCTTCAGATTTGCAAATTCCTTTCTGTTTCTTTTTTCTTTTCTTCTTTTTTCGTTTTTTTCTGTTTGTTTTCTTTCTTTTGTTTCTTATTTCATTTCCTTTTTCTTTTCTCTTTTTTTCAAAATATTCAAATTTTGTTTGCCTTTCCATAAAATGTTCATTTTTTAAAAAATGTTCTCAAAATTCAAAAATTGTTCTAGTTACACAAAAAAGTTCAAAACTTTCAAAATTAATATAATGTACCAGACTTCAATTATTTTGTTCACGTTTTCAAAAAATGTCCGCGCTTCCAAATTTGTTCGGGATTTTTCAAATTTGTTCTCCGTTTCAAAATTTGTTCTCAATATTAAAAAAATGTTCGTGCTTTAAGAAAATGTTCGCGCTTCCGAATTTGTTCTAAGTTTCAAAATTTTGTTCTCAAGATTAAAAAAATGTGTGCTTTAAAAAATGTCAATGTTCAAATTTTGTTCTTGATTTCAAAATTTTGTTCTCTAAATTCAAAAAATGTTCGGGACTTTAAAAAGAGTTCATTTTATCGAAACTTTGTTCAAGCTTTTTACTTTTTCTTCTAAATTTTGGAAAGTGTTCGCTTTTTAAAAAACACTTTATCAAAATAATTTTTGTGTTAGGAATTCGAGAAAATGTTCGGATCTACATTACATTTAGCTTCGCCATGGAAACCCAAGAAAGCTTGTCTTTCGTGTTGGCTAGGCTCGTGCGTACAAAGATGGAGGTCCCTGGTTCGATCGCTCCCTCGAGCGGATTTCTTTTGGACTTTTCACTGCGTTGCGCCAATGGGCCGGCCCAGCTGGAGACGCGCCTGTGCGTCCGCTCGATAATTCGCCGCAACAAGCGGCGCATAGGAGCTCTCCTTACGAAGGGGAGAGCAACTAATTGAGAAGAGGGCGAGAGCAACTAGTTAACGAGCGGGAAAGTCCCCTCTAGTTAGGGTTTCCTCCTCTCGGGCGACGGCGCCGTCTTCCCCGTAGAGATCGTCGTCCCCTGTTGTTTCTTCCCCGGGGGTGGTTTGCTGTGTTTGAGGACGTGGTGGCCGCGCAGAGGGGGCGGAGATAGGGTCAATACCGCTCGCGAAACCACACCCCAAGCGAGAGAATCATGGTTGCGAACGCATCGGCGTCAGGTTCAGTCTCTGAACTTGAATCGCTGATGGAGGAACTTGGTATGAGAGAAGATGATCTGCAAGACGTTGTGGTTGAGGACGGAGAACTGCCGCAGGAGGCGACCCGCTGGATGGCGATCGCTAGGGTTCACACCGAAAAACCTTACAGCCAATATTGGTTCTACAAGGGCATGAGGGTGGCGTGGGATCTGGCGCAGGAAGTTAAGATCAGGCCGTTGGAAGACAACCTCTATACACTCCAATTCTCGTGCCTTGGCGACTGGGAGAGGGTAATGGAGGAAGGATCGTGGAACTTCAAGGGTAAGGCGGTGGTCCTGGCACCTTACGACAGATTCACTAAGCCGTCAACCATTGAACTCAAAAAGATCGATATCTGGCTGCAAATTCATGACCTACCTGATGGTTATTTTTCCAAGATCAAAGCCATGTCGTCCACTGTGGGGGAGTTCATATTTGCTGAGCCAAGGTCACAGGACTTTGAGGGCAATTTTGCCAGGGTTTGGGTGAGAATAGATGTGGCGAAGCCTCTGAAAAACGCAGTCTCATTGGTTGTCAAGAAGAAGGACGGATGGAACGTGTCATCTTTAGAATCAAAATACAAGAGGCTGCCGGATTGGTGCGCTGTATGTGGTTACTTGGGGCACCTGTATAAGGAGTGCGTGTTGGGGAACGTAGTAGAATTTTAAAATTTTCTACGCATCACCAAGATCAATCTATGGAGTCATCTAGCAACGAGGGAGAAGGGAGTGCATCTACATACCCTTGTAGATCGCGAGCGGAAGCGTTCAAGAGAACGGGGTTGATGGAGTCGTACTCGTCGTGATCCAAATCACCGATGACCGAGCGCCGAACGGACGGCACCTCCGCGTTCAACACACATACGGTTGGGGAAGACGTCTTCTCCTTCTTGATCCAGCAAGGGCAATGAGAGGTTGATGGAGATCCAGCAGCACGACGGCGTGGTGGTGGAAGCAGCGGTGATCTCGGCAGGGCTTCGCCAAGCTCCAACGAGAGGGAGAGGTGTTACGAGGGGAGAGGGAGGCGCCAGGGACTTGGGTGCGGCTTCCCTCCCTCCCCTCCACTATATATAGGGCCCCTAAGGGGGGCACTGACCCTAGGAGATCCCATCTCCAAGGGGGGCGGCGGCCAAGGGGGGACTTGCCCCCCAAGTCAGGTGGGGCGCCCCCCACCCCTAGGGTTTCCAACCCTAGGCGCGGGGGAGGCCCATGGGGGGCGCACCTGCCCACCAGGGGCTGGTTCCCCTCCCACTTCAGCCCATGGGGCCCTCCGGGATAGGTGGCCCCACCCGGTGGACCCCCGGGACCCTTCCGGTGGTCCCGGTACAATACCGGTGACCCCCGAAACTTTCCCGGTGGCCGAAACTGGACTTCCTATAAACAATTCTTCACCTCCGGACCATTCCAGAACTCCTCATGATGTCCGGGATCTCATCCGGGACTCCGAACAACTTTCGGGTTACCACATACTAATATCTCTACAACCCTAGAGTAACTGAACCTTAAGTGTGTAGACCCTACGGGTTCGGGAGACACGCAGACATGACCGAGACAACTCTCCGGTCAATAACCAATAGCGGGATCTGGATACCCAAGTTGGCTCCCACATGCTCCTCGATGATCTCATCGGATGAACCACGGTGTTGAGGATTCAAGTAATCCCGTATACAATTCCCTTTGTCAATCGGTACGTTACTTGCCCGAGATTCGATCGTCGGTATCCCAATACCTCATTCAATCTCGTTATCGGCAAGTCACTTTACTCGTACCGTAATGCATGATCCCGTGACCAAACACTTGGTCACATTGAGCTCATTACGATGTTGTCTTACCGAGTGGGCCCAGAGATACCTCTCCATCATACGGAGTGACAAATCCCAGTCTCGATTCGTGTCAACCCAACAGATACTTTCGGGGATACCTGTAGTATACCTTTATACTCACCCAGTTACATTGTGACGTTTGGTACACCCAAAGCACTCCTACGGCATCCGGGAGTTACACGATCTCATGGTCTAAGGAAATGATACTTGACATTGGAAAAGCTCTAGCAAATGAACTACACGATCTTGTGCTATGCTTAGGATTGGGTCTTGTCCATCACATCATTCTCCTAATGATGTGATCCCGTTATCAACGACATCCAATGTCCATAGTCAGGAAACCATGACTATCTGTTGATCAACGAGCTAGTTAACTAGAGGCTCACTAGGGACATGTTATGGTCTATGTATTCACACATGTATTATGATTTCCGGATAACACAATTATAGCATGAATAATAGACAATTATCATGAACAAGGAAATATAATAATAACCATTTTATTATTGCCTCTATGGCATATTTCCAATAGTCTCCCACTTGCACTAGAGTCAATAATCTAGTTACATCGTGATGAATCGTACACCCATAGAGTCCTGGTATTGATCATGTTTTGCTCGCGGAAGAGGTTTAGTCAACGAATCTGTGACATTCAGATCCATATGTACTTTGCAAATATCTATGTCTTCATCTTGAACATTTTCATGAATGGAGTTGAAGCGACGCTTGATGTGCCTGGTCTTCTTGTGAAACCTGGGCTCCTTGGCAAGGGCAATAGCTCTAGTGTTGTCACAGAAGAGAGTGATCGGCCCCGATGCATTGGGTATGACTCCTAGGTCGGTGATGAACTCCTTCATCCAGATTGCTTCATGCGCTGCCTCTGAGGCTGCCATGTACTCCGCTTCACATGTAGATCCCGCCACGACGCTTTGCTTGCAACTGCACCAGCTTACTGCCCCACCATTCAAAATATACACGTATCCGGTTTGTGACTTAGAGTCATCCAGATCTATGTCGAAGCTAGCGTCGATGTAACCCTTTACGACGAGCTCCTCGTCACCTCCATATATGAGAAACATATCCTTAGTCCTTTTCAGGTACTTCAGGATGTTCTTGACCGCTGTCCAGTGTTCCATGCCGGGATTACTTTGGTACCTTCCTACCAAACTTACGGCAAGGTTTACATCAGGTCTGGTACACAGCATGGCATACATGATAGACCCTATGGCTGAGGCATAGGGGACGACACTCATCTTTTCTCTATCTTCTGCCGTGGTCGGACATTGAGCTGAGCTCAATTTCACACCTTGCAACACAGGCAAGAACCCCTTCTTGGACTGATCCATATTGAACTTCTTCAATATCTTATCAAGGTATGTGCTTTGTGAAAGACCTATGAGGCGTCTCGATCTATCTCTATAGATCTTGATGCCTAATATGTAAGCAGCTTCTCCAAGGTCCTTCATTGAAAAACACTTATTCAAGTAGGCCTTAATACTGTCCAAAAGTTCTATATCATTTCCCATCAAAAGTATGTCATCCACATATAATATGAGAAATGCTACAGAGCTCCCACTCACTTTCTTGTAAACGCAGGCTTCTCCATAAGTCTGCATAAACCCAAACGCTTGGATCATTTCATTAAAGCGAATGTTCCAACTCCGAGATGCTTGCACCATCCCATAGATGGAGCGCTGGAGCTTGCATACCTTGTTAGCATTCTTAGGATCGACAAAACCTTCCGACTGCATCATATACAATTCTTCCTTAAGAAAGCCGTTAAGGAATGCCGTTTTAACGTCCATTTGCCATATCCATAATCATAGTATGTGGCAATTGCTAACATGATTCGGACGAACTTCAGCTTCGCTACAGGTGAGAAGGTCTCATCGTAGTCAACCCCTTGAACTTGTCGATAACCCTTAGCGACAAGTCGAGCCTTATAGATGGTAACATTACCATCCGCGTCCGTCTTCTTCTTAAAGATCCATGTATTCTCTATCGCTCGCCGATCATCGGGCAAGTCTGTCAAAGTCCATACTTTGTTTTCATACATGGATCCTATCTCGGATTGCATGGCTTCAAGCCATTTGTTGGAATCTGGGCCCGCCATTGCTTCTTCATAGTTTGAAGGTTCACCGTTGTCTAACAACATGATTTCTAGGACAGGGTTGCCATACCATTCTGGTGTGGAACGTGTCCTTGTGGACCTTCGAAGTTCAGTAGCAACTTGATCCGAAGTACCTTGATCATCATCATTAACTTCCTCTCTAGTCGGTGCAGGCACCACAGGAACATCTTCCTAAGCTGCGCTACTTTCCGATTCAAGAGGCAGTACTTCATCGAGTTCTACTTTCCTCCCACTTACTTCTCTCGAGAGAAACTCTTTCTCTAGAAAGGACCCGTTCTTGGCAACAAATATCTTGCCTTCGGATCTGAGGTAGAAGGTATACCCAATGGTTTCCTTAGGGTATCCTATGAAGACACATTTTTCCGACTTGGGTTCGAGCTTTTCAGGTTAAAGTTTCTTGACATAAGCATCGCATCCCCAAACTTTTAGAAATGACAGCTTAGGTTTCTTCCCAAACCATAATTCATACGGTGTCGTCTCAACGGATTTAGACGGTGCCCTATTTAAAGTGAATATAGCTGTCTCTAGAGAGTATCCCCAAAATGATAGCGGTAAATCAGTGAGTGACATCATAGATCGCACCATATCCAATAGAGTGCGATTACGACGTTCGGACACACCGTTACGCTGAGGTGTTCCAGGCGGCGTGAGTTGTGAAACGATTCCACATTTCCTTAAGGGCGTACCAAATTCGTGACTTAAATATTCTCCCCCACGATCTGATCGTAAGAATTTTATCTTTCGGTCACGTTGATTCTCTACCTCGTTCTGAAATTCCTTGAACTTTTCAAAGGTCTCAGACTTGTGTTTCATCAAATAGACATACCCATATCTACTTAAGTCATCAGTAAGAGTGAGAACATAACGATAGCCACCGCGAGCCTCAACGCTCATTGGACCGCACACATCAGTATGTATAATTTCCAATAAGTTGGTTGCTCGCTCCATTGTTCCGGAGAACGGAGTCTTGGTCATTTTACCCATGAGGCATGGTTCGCACGTGTCAATTATTCGAAATCAAGAGACTCCAAAGTCCATCTGTATGGAGCTTCTTCATGCGTTTGACACCGATGTGATCAAGGCGGCAATGCCACAGATATGTGGGACTATCATTATCAATCTTACATCTTTTGGTATTCACACTATGAATATGTGTAACATCACGTTCGAGATTCATTAAGAATAAACCATTGACCAGCGGGGCATGACCATAAAACATATCTCTCATATAAATAGAACAACCATTATTCTCGGATTTAAATGAGTAGCCATCTTGTATTAAACGAGATCTAGATACAATGTTCATGCTCAAAGCTGGCACTAAATAACAATTATTGAGGTTTAAAACTAATCCCGTAGGTAAATGTAGAGGTAGCGTGCCGACAGCGATCACATCGACCTTGGAACCATTCCCGACGCGCATCGTCACCTCGTCCTTCGCCAGTCTCCGCTTATTCCGCAGATCCTGTTTTGAGTTACAAATATGAGCAACGACACCGGTATCAAATATCCAGGAGCTACTACGAGTACTGGTAAGGTACACATCAATTACATGTATATCACATATACCTTTAGTGTTGCCGGCCTTCTTGTCCGCTAAGTATTTGGGGCAGTTCCGCTTACAGTGTCCCTTTCCCTTGCAATAAAAGCACTCAGTCTCAGGTTTGGGTCTATTCTTTGGCTTCTTCCCGACAACTGATTTACCGGCCGCGGCAACTCCCTTGCCGTCCTTCTTGAAGTTCTTCTTACCCTTGCCTTTCTTGAAACTAGTGGTTTTATTGACCATCAACACTTGATGTTCCTTTTTGATTTCCACCTCCGCTGATTTCAGCATTGAAAATACTTTAGGAATAGTTTTCACCATCCCCTGCATATTGTAGTTCATCACAAAGCTCTTGTAGCTAGGTGGGAGCGACTGAAGGATTCTGTCAATGACCGCCTCGTCCGGGAGGTTAATGTCCAGCTGGGACAAGCGGTTGTGCAACCCAGACATTTTGAGTATGTGCTCACTGACATAACTATTTTTCTCCATCTTACAACTGTAGAACTTGTCAGAGACTTCATATATCTCGACCCGGGCATGAGCTTGGAAAACCATTTTCAGCTCTTCGAACATCTCATATGCTCCGTGTTGCTCAAAACGCTTTTGGAGCCCCGGTTCTAAGTTGTAAAGCATGCCGCACTGAACGAGGGAGTAATCATCAGCACGCGACTGCCAAGCGTTCATAACGTCTTGGTTCTCTGGGATGGGTGCTTCACCTAGCGGTGCTTCTAGGACATATGCTTTCTTGGCAGCTATGAGGATTATCCTCAGGTTCCGGACCAAGTCCGTATAGTTGCTGCCATCATCTTTTAGCTTGGTTTTCTCTAGGAATGCGTTGAAGTTGAGGTTGACATGAGCGTTGGCCATTTGATCTACAAGACATTTTGCAAAGGTTTTTAGACTAAGTTCATGATAATTAAGTTCATCTAATCAAATTATTTAATGAACTCCCACTCAGACAAACATCCCTCTAGTCATCTAAGTGATACATGATCTGAGTCAACTAGGCCGTGTCTGATCATCACGTGAGACGGACTAGTCATCATCGGTGAACATCTTCATGTTGATCGTATCTTCTATACGACTCATGTTCGACCTTTCGGTCTTCCATGTTCCGAGGCCATGTCCGTACATGCTAGGCTCGTCAAGTAAACCTAAGTGTATTGCATGTGTAAATCTGGCTTACACCCGTTGTATTCAAACGTTAGAATCTATCACACCCGATCATCACGTGGTGCTTCGAAACAACGAACCTTCGCAACGGTGCACAGTTAGGGGGGACACTTTCTTGAAATTATTGTGAGGGATCATCTTATTTAAGATACCGTCGTTCTAAGCAAATAAGATGTGAAACATGATAAACATCACATGCAATCAAATAGTGACATGATATGGCCAATATCATTTTGCTCCTTTTGATCTCCATCTTCGGGGCGCCATGATCATCATCGTCACCGGCATGACACCATGATCTCCATCATCGTGTCTTCATGAAGTTGTCTCGTCAACTATTACTTCTACTACTATGGCTAACGGTTAGCGATAAAGCAAAGTAATTACATGACGTTTATGTTGACACGCAGGTCATAAATAAATTAAGACAACTCCTATGGCTCCTGCTGGTTGTCATACTCATCGACATGCAAGTCGTGATTCCTATTACAAGAACATGATCGATCTCATACATCACATATATCATTCATCACATCCTTTTGGCCATATCACATCACATGGCACATGCTGCAAAAACAAGTTAGACGTCCTCTAATTGTTGTTGCAAGTTTTTACGTGGCTGCTATAGGTTTCTAGCAAGAAGGTTTCTTACCTACGCCAAAACCACAACGTGATATGCCAATTTCTATTTACCCTTCATAAGGACCCTTTTCATCGAATCTGATCCGACTAAAGTGAGAGAGACAGACACCCGCTAGCCACCTTATGCAACTAGTGCATGTCAGTCGGTGGAACCAGTCTCACGTAAGCGTACGTGTAAGGTCGGTCCGGGCCGCTTCATCCCACGATGCCGCCGAATCAAGATAATACTAGTAACGACAAGTAAATTGACAAAATCAATGCCCATAACAACTTGCGTTCTACTCGTGCATAGAAACTACGCATAGACCTAGCTCATGATGCCACTATTGGGGAACGTAGCATAATTTTAAAATTTTCTACGCATCACCAAGATCAATCTATGGAGTCATCTAGCAACGAGGGAGAGGGGAGTGCGTCTGCATACCCTTGTAGATCGCGAGTGGAAGCATTCAAGAGAACGGGGTTGATGGAGTCGTACTCGTCGTGATCCAAATCACCGATGACCGAGCACCGAACGGACGGCACCTCCGCGTTCAACACACATACGGTTGGGGAAGACGTCTCCTCGTTCTTGATCCAGCAAGGGGAAGGAGAGGTTGATGGAGATCCAGCAACACGACGGCATGGTGGTGGAAGCAGCGGTGATCTCGGCAGGGCTTCGCCAAGCTCCAACGAGAGGGAGAGGTGTTACGAGGGGAGAGGGAGGCGCCAGGGACTTGGGTGTGGCTTCCCTCCCTCCCCTCCACTATATATAGGGCCCCTAAGGGGGGCGCCGGTCCTGGGAGATCCCATCTCCAAGGGGGGCGGCGGCCAAGGGGGGACTTGTTAGGGAACGTTGCAGAAAACAAAAAATTTCCTACGGTTTCACCAAGATCCATCTATGAGTTCATCTAGCAACGAGTGATCGGATGCATCTACATACCTTTGTAGATGGCGAGTGGAAGCGTTCAAAGAACGGGGATGAGGTAGTCGTACACGACGTGATCCAAATCACCGGAGATCCTAGCGCCGAACGGACGGCACCTCCGTGTTCAACACATGTACGGTCAGCGTAACGTCTCCTTCTTCTTGATCCAGCAAGGGGAAAGGAGAGGTTGAGGAAGATGGCTCCAGCAGCAGCACGACGGCGTGGTGGTGATGGAGCTGCAATACTCCGTCAGGGCTTCGCCAAGCACTATGGAGGAGGAGGAGGTGTTGGAGAGGGAGAAGGAGGCAACCAAAGGCGTGGGGTGAGAGGCCCTCCTTCCCTCACTATATATAGGGGGGCCAAGGGGGGGCACCGGCCCTAGGAGATCCAATCTCCTAGGGGGGCGGCGGCCAAGGGAGGATTCCCTCCCCCCCAAGGCACCTAGGGGGTGCCTTCCCCTTGTAGGACTCTTCCCCTTTTGAAACCCTAGGCGCATGGGCCTCTTGGGGCTGGTGCCCTTGGCCCATGTAGGCCAAGGCGCACCCCCTACAGCCCATGTGGCCCCCGGGGCAGGTGGCCCCACCCAGTGGACCCCCCAGGACCCTTTCGGTGGTCCCGGTACAATACCGGTGACCCCGAAACTTGTCCCGATGGCCGAAACAGCACTTCCTATATACTCCCTCCATTCCTAAATATAGGGTGTATAGTTTTTGGCACGGAAATTAAAGAACGCACATGGAGGGAAAAATTCACAAGTTTTGGGCGAGATTTCACCTGACTAATTGACATGAGAAAATAGAGGAGCTTCCTTGGTATAAGGAAATGTAATCAAATCCCTACAAAAAATATCCAAACGAGTGGTGCAATGCAATACACCATATATTTTGGTATTTTTCTCAAAAAACTATACACCTTATATCCAGGAACGGAGGGAGTATAATTCTTTACCTCCGGACCATTCCGGAACTCCTCGTGACGTCCGGGATCTCATCCGGGACTGCGAACAACATTCGGGTTACTGCATATACATATCCCTACAACCCTAGCATCACCGAACCTTAAGTGTGTAGACCCTACGGGTTCGGGAGACATGCAGACATGTCCGAGACGACTCTCCGGTCAATAACCAACAACGGGATCTGGATACCCATGTTGGCTCCCACATACTCCACGATGATCTCATCGGATGAACCACGATGTCGAGGATTCAAGCAACCCCGTATACAATTCCCTTTGTCAATCGGTATGTTACTTGCCCGAGATTCGATCGTCGGTATCCCAATACCTCGTTCAATCTCGTTACCGGCAAGTCACTTTACTTGTACCGTAATGCATGATCCCGTGACCAGAAACTTGGTCACCTTTGAGCTCATAATGATGATGCACTACCGAGTGGGCCCGGTGATACCTCTCCGTCATACGGAGTCCAGTCTTGATCCGTGTCAACCCAACAGACACTTTCGGAGATACCCGTAGTATACCTTTATAGTCACCCAGTTACGTTGTGATGTTTGGTATACCCAAAGCACTCCTACGGTATCCGGGAGTTACACGATCTCATGGTCTAAGGAAAAGATACTTGACATTGGAAAAACTCTAGCAAACGAACTATACGATCTTTATGCTATGTTTAGGATTGGGTCTTGTCCATCACATCATTCTCCTAATGATGTGATCTCGTTATCAATGACATCCAATGTCCATAGTCAGGAAACCATGACTATCTGTCGATCAACGAGCTAGTCAACTAGAGGCTTACTAGGGACATGTTGGTGTCTGTTATTCACACATGTATTACGATTTCCGGATAATACAATTATAGCATGAATAGAGACAATTATCATGAACAAGGAAATATAATAATAGTGCTTTTATTATTGCCTCTAGGGCATATTTCCAACAGTCTCCCACTTGCACTAGAGTCAATAATCTAGTTACATTGTGATGAATCGAACACCCATGGAATTCTGGTGTTGATCATGTTTTGCTCTTGGGAGAGGTTTAGTCAACGGATCTGCTACATTCAGGTCCGTATGTACTTTACAAATATCTATGTCTCCATCTTGAACATTTTCACGAATGGAGTTGAAGCGACGCTTGATGTGCCTTGTCTTCTTGTGAAACCTGGGCTCCTTGGCAAGTGCAATAGCTCCAGTGTTGTCACAGAAGAGTTTGATTGGCCCCGACGCATTGGGTATGACTCCGAGGTCGGTGATGAACTCCTTCACCCAAATTGCTTCATGTGCTGCCTCCGAGGCTGCCATGTACTCTGCTTCACATGTAGATCCCGCCACGACGCTCTGCTTGCAACTGCACCAGCTTACTGCCGCACCATTCAAATATACACGTATCCGGTTTGTGACTTAGAGTCATCCAGATCTGTGTCGAAGCTAGCGTCGACGTAACCCTTTACGATGAGCTCTTCATCACCTCCATAAACGAGAAACATTTCCTTAGTCCTTTTCAGGTACTTCAGGATATTCTTGACCGCTGTCCAGTGTTCCTTGCCGGGATTGCTTTGGTACCTTCCTACCAAACTTACGGCAAGGTTTACATCAGGTCTGGTACACAACATGGCATACATAATAGAACCTATGGCTGAGGCATAGGGGATGACACTCATCTCTTCTATATCTTCTGCCGTGGTCGGACATTGAGCTGAGCTCAATTTCATACCTTGTAACACAGGCAAGAACCCCTTCTTAGATTGATCCATATTGAACTTCTTCAATATCTTATCAAGGTATATGCTTTGTGAAAGACCTATGAGGCGTGTTGATCTATCTCTATAGATATTGATGCCTAATATATAAGCAGCTTCTCCAAGGTCCTTCATTGAAAAACTCTTATTCAAGTAGGCCTTAATGCTGTCCAAGAGTTCTATATCATTTCCCATCAAAAGTATGTCATCTACATATAATATGAGAAATGCTACAGAGCTCCCACACACTTTCTTGTAAACGCAGTCTTCTCCATAAGTCTGCGTAAACCCAAACACTTTGATCATCTCATCAAAGCGAATGTTCCAACTCCGAGATGCTTGCACCAGCCCATAAATCGAGCGTTGGAGCTTGCACACCTTGTCAGCATTCTTAGGATCGACAAAACCTTCCGGCTGCATCATATACAATTCTTCCTTAAGGAAACCATTAAGGAATGCCGTTTTGACGTCCATTTTCCATATCTCATAATCATAGAATGCGGCAATTGCTAACATGATTCAGACGGACTTTAGCTTCGCTACCGGTGAGAAAGTCTCATCGTAGTCAACCCCTTGAACTTGTCGATAACCCTTAGCGACAAGCCGAGCTTTATGGATGGTCACATTACCATCCGCGCCTGTCTTCTTCTTAAAGATCCATTTATTTTCTATGGCTCGCTGATCATCGGGCAAGTCAGTCAAAGTCCATACTTTGTTTTCATACATGGATCCTATCTCGGATTTCATGGCTTCTAGCCATTTGTCGGAATCCGGGCCCGCCATTGCTTCTTCATAGTTCGAAGGTTCACTGTTGTCTAACAACATGATTTCCAAGACAGGGTTGCCGTACCACTCTGGTGCGGAATGTGTCCTTGTGGACCTTCGAAGTTCAGTAGCAACTTGATCTGAAGTTTCATGATCATCATCATTAACTTCCTCTCTAGTCGGTGCAGGCACCTCAGGAACATTTTCTTGAGTTGCGCAATTTTCTGGTTCAAGAGGTAATACTTCATCAAGTTCTACTTTCCTCGCACTTACTTCTTTCGAGAGAAACTCCTTCTCTAGAAAGGATCCATTCTTGGCAACAAAGACCTTGCCTTTGGATCTGAGGTAGAAGGTATACCCAATAGTTTCTTTAGGGTATCCTGTGAAGACGCATTTTTCCGACTTGGGTTCGAGCTTTTCAGGTTGAAGTTTCTTGACATAAGCATCGCATCCCCAAACTTTTAGAAACGACAGCTTAGGTTTCTTCCCAAACCATAATTCATACGGTGTCGTCTCAATGGATTTCGACGGAGCCCTATTTAAAGTGAATGCGGCAGTCTCTAAAGCATAGCCCCAAAAAGATAGCGGTAAATCGGTAAGAGCCATCATAGATCGCACCATATCTAATAGAGTGCGATCACGACGTTCGGACACACCATTACGCTGAGGTGTTCCAGGCGGCGTGAGTTGTGAAACTATTCCACATTTTCTTAAGTGTGTGCCAAATTCATGACTCAAGTATTCTCCTCCACGATCTGATCGCAAAAACTTGATTTTTCTGTCACGTTGATTCTCAACCTCACTCTGAAATTCCTTGAACTTTTCAAAGGTCTCAGACTTGTGTTTCATTAAGTAGACATACCCATATCTACTCAAGTCATCAGTGAGGGTGAGAACATAACGATAGCCACCGCGAGCCTCAACACTCATTGGACCGCACACATCCGTATGTATGATTTCCAATAAGTTGGTTGCTCGCTCCATTGTTCTTGAGAACGGAGTCTTGGTCATCTTACCCATGAGGCATGGTTCGCATGTGTCAAATGATTCATAATCAAGAGACTCTAAAAGTCCATCTGCATGGAGCTTCTTCATGCGTTTGACACCTATGTGACCAAGGCGGCAGTGCCACAAGTATGTGGGACTATCATTATCAACCTTACATCTTTTGGTTTTCACACTATGAACATGTGTAGCATTACGCTCGAGAAAGAATAAACCATTCACCATCGGAGCATGACCATAAAACATATCTCTCATATAAATAGAACAACCATTATTCTCGGATTTAAATGAGTAGCCATCTTGAATTAAACAAGATCCCGATACAATGTTCATGCTCAAAGCTGGCACTAAATAACAATTATTGAGGTTTAAAACTAATCCCGTAGGTAAATGTAGAGGTAGCGTGCCGACGGCGATCACATTGACCTTGGAACCATTCCCGACGCGCATCGTCACCTCGTCCTTTGCCAGTTTCCACTTATTCCGCAGCTCCTGCTTTGAGTTACAAATGTGAGCAACTGCACCAGTATCAAATACCCGGGAGCCACTACGAGTACTGGTAAGGTACACATCAATTACATGTATATCACATATACCTTTTGTTTTGCCGGCCTTCTTGTCTGCTAAGTATTTGGGGCAGTTCCGCTTCCAGTGACCACTTCCCTTGCAATAAAAGCACTCAGTCTTGGGCTTGGGTCCATTCTTTGGCTTCTTCTCGGCAGCTTACTTACCGGGCGCGGCAACTCCCTTGCCGTCCTTCTTGAAGTTCTTTTTACCCTTGCCCTTCTTTAACTTAGTGGTTTTATTGACCATCAACACTTGATGTTCCTTCTTGACTTCCACCTCTGCTGATTTCAGCATTGCAAATACCTCAGGAATGGTCTTTTCCATCCCCTGCATATTGAAGTTCATCACAAAGCTCTTGTAGCTTGGTGGAAGCGACTGGAGGATTCTGTCAATGACCGCATCATCCGGGAGATTAACTCCCAGCTGAGTCAAGCGGTTATGTAACCCAGACACAGTGAGTATGTGCTCACTGACAGAACTATTTTCCTCCATCTTACAGCTAAAGAATTTGTCGGAGACTTCATATCTCTCGACCCGGGCATGAGCTTGAAAAACCATTTTCAGCTCTTCGAACATCTCATATGCTCCATGTCTCTCAAAACGCTTTTGGAGCCCCGGTTCTAAACTGTAAAGCATGCCGCACTGAACGAGGGAGTAGTCATCAGCACGTGTCTGCCAAGCGTTCATAACGTCTTGGTTCTGTGGGACAGGCGGGTCACCTAGCGGTGCTTGTAGGACATAATCTTTCTTGGCAGCTATGAGGATGATCCTCAGGTTCCGGACCCAGTCCGTGTAGTTGCTGCCATCGTCTTTCAGCTTGGTTTTCTCTAGGAACGCGTTGAAGTTGAGGACTACGTTGGCCATTTGATCTACAAGACATATTGTAAATATTTTAGACTAAGTTCATGATAATTAAGTTCATCTAATCAAATTATACAATGAACTCCCACTTAGATAGACATCCCTCTTCTAGTCATCTAAGTATAACATGATCCGAGTCAACTAGGCCGTGTCCGATCATCACGTGAAACGGACTAGCCAACATCGGTGAACATCTTTATGCTGATCGTATCTTCTATACGACTCATGCTCGACCTTTCGGTCTTCTGTGTTCCGAGGCCATGTCTGTACATGCTAGGCTCGTCAAGTCAACCTAAGTGTTTGCATGTGTAAATCTGTCTTACACCCATTGTATGTGAACGTTGGAATCCATCACACCCGATCATCACGTGGTGCTTAGAAACGAACGAACTGTCGCAACGGTGCACGGTTAGGGGGAACACTTTCTTGAAATTATTATGAGGGATCATCTTATTTACTACCGTCGCTCTAAGTAAACAAGATGCAAAACATGATAAACATCACATGCAATCAAATAATAATAGTGACATGATATGGCCAATATCACATAGCTCCTTTGATCTCCATCTTGGGGCTCCATGATCATCTTGTCACCGGCTTGACACCATGATCTCCATCATCATGATCTCCATCATCGTGTCTCCATGAAGTTGCTCGCCAACTATTACTTCTACTACTATGGCTAACGTGTTTAGCTATAAAGTAAAGTAATTTACATGGCGTTTCTCAATGACACGCAGGTCATATAAAAAATAAAGACAACTCCTATGGCTCCTGTCGGTTGTCATACTCATCGACATGCAAGTCGTGATTCCTATTACAATAACATGAACATCTCATACATCACATATAGATCATTCATCATTCATCACGACTTTGGCCATATCATATCACAAAGCACTTGCTGCAAAAACAAGTTAGACGTCCTCTAATTGTTGTTGCAAGTTTTACGTGGCTGAAATATGGTTCTAGCAAGAACGTTTTCTTACCTACGTGAAAGCCACAACGTGATTTGTCAACTTCTATTTACCCTTCATAAGGACCCTTTTCATCGAATCTGCTCCAACTAAAGTGGGAGAGACAGACACCCGCCAACCACCTTATGCAACTTGTGCATGTTAATCGGTGGAACCGGTCTCACGTAAGCGTACGTGTAAGGTTGGTCCGGGCCGCTTCATCCCACAATACCGTTGAAGCAAGATAAGACTAGTAGCGGCAAGAAAGTTGACAACATCTTCGCCCACAACAAATTGTGTTCTACTCGCGCAAGAAGAACTACGCATAGACCTAGCTCATGATGCCACTGTTGGGGAACGTTGCAGAAAACAAAAATTTTCCTACGGTTTCACCAAGATCCATCTATGAGTTCATCTAGCAACGAGTGATCGGATGCATCTACATACCTTTGTAGATGGCGAGCGGAAGCGTTCAAAGAACGGGGATGAGGTAGTCGTACACGACGTGATCCAAATCACCGGAGATCCTAGCGCCGAACGGACGGCACCTCCGTGTTCAACACACGTATGGTCAGCGTAACGTCTCCTTCTTCTTGATCCAGCAAGGGGAAAGGAGAGGTTGAGGAAGATGGCTCCAGCAGCAGCACGACGACGTGGTGGTGATGGAGCTGCAATACTCCGTCAGGGCTTCGCCAAGCACTATGGAGGAGGAGGAGGAGGTGTTGGAGAGGGAGAAGGAGGCAACCAAAGGCGTGGGGTGAGAGGCCCTCCTTCCCTCACTATATATAGGGGGGCCAAGGGGGGGCGCCGGCCCTAGGAGATCCAATCTCCTAGGGGGGCGGCGGCCAAGGGAGGATTCCCTCCCCCCCAAGGCACCTAGGGGGTGCCTTCCCCTTGTGGGACTCTTCCCCTTTTGAAACCCTAGGCACACCCCCTACAGCCCATGTGGCCCCCCGGGGCAGGTGGCCCCACCCGGTGGACCCCCCGGGACCCTTCCGGTGGTCCCGGTACAATACCGGTGACCCCGAAACTTGTCCCGATGGCCAAAACAACACTTCCTATATATAATTCTTTACCTCCGGACCATTCTGGAACTCCTCGTGACGTCCGGGATCTCATCCGGGACTCCGAACAACATTCGGGTTACTGCATATACATATCCCTACAACCCTAGCGTCACCGAACCTTAAGTGTGTAGACCCTATGGGTTCGGGAGACATGCAGACATGACCGAGACGACTCTCCGGTCAATAACCAACAGCGGGATCTGGATACCCATGTTGGCTCCCACATACTCCACGATGATCTCATCGGATGAACCACGATGTCGAGGATTCAAGCAACCCCGTATACAATTCCCTTTGTCAATCGGTATGTTACTTGCCCGAGATTCGACCGTCGGTATCCCAATACCTCGTTCAATCTCGTTTCCGGCAAGTCACTTTACTCATACCGTAATGCATGATCCTGTGACCAGACACTTGGTCACCTTTGAGCTCATAATGATGATGCATTACCGAGTGGGCCCAGTGATACCTCTCCGTCATACGGAGTGACAAATCCCAGTCTTGATCCGTGTCAACCCAACAGACACTTTCGGAGATACCCGTAGTATACCTTTATAGTCACCCAGTTACGTTGTGACGTTTGGTATACCCAAAGCATTCCTACGGTATCCGGGAGTTACACGATCTCATGGTCTAAGGAAAAGATACTTGACATTGGAAAAACTCTAGCAAACGAACTATACGATCTTTATGCTATGTTTAGGATTGGGTCTTGTCCATCACATCATTCTCCTAATGATGTGATCTCGTTATCAATGACATCCAATGTCCATAGTCAGGAAACCATGACTATCTGTCGATCAACGAGCTAGTCAACTAGAGGCTTACTAGGGACATGTTGGTGTCTGTTATTCACACATGTATTACAATTTCCGGATAATACAATTATAGCATGAATAAAGACAATTATCATGAACAAGGAAATATAATAATAATGCTTTTATTATTGCCTCTAGGGCATATTTCCAACAGGACTTGCCCCCCAAGTCAGGTGGGGCGCCCCCACCCCTAGGGTTTCCAACCCTAGGCGCAGGGGGAGGCCCATGGGGGGCGCACCAGCCCACCAGGGGCTGGTTACCCTCCGACTTCAGCCTATGGGGCCCTCCGGGATATGTGGCCCCACCCGGTGGACCCCCGGGACCCTTCCGGTGGTCCCGGTACAATATCGGTGACCCCCGAAACTTTCTCGGTGGCCGAAACTGGACTTCCTATATACAATTCTTCACCTCCGGACCATTCCGGAACTCCTCGTGATGTCCGGGATCTCATCCGGGACTCCGAAAAACTTTCGGGTTACCGCATACTAATATCTCTACAACCCTAGCGTAACCGAACCTTAAGTGTGTAGACCCTACGGGTTCGGGAGACACGCAGACATGACCGAGACGACTCTCCGGTCAATAACCAACAGCGGGATCTGGATACCCATGTTGGCTCCCACATGATCCTCGATGATCTCATCGGATGAACCACGATGTCGAGGATTCAAGTAATCCCGTATACAATTCCCTTTATTAATCGGTACGTTACTTGCCCGAGATTCGATCGTCGGTATCCCAATACCTCGTTCAATCTCATTACCGGCAAGTCACTTTACTCGTACTGTAATGCATGATCCCGTGACCAAACACTTGGTCACATTGAGCTCATTATGATGATGCATTACCGAGTGGGCCCAAAGATACCTCTCCGTCATACGGAGTGACAAATCCCAGTCTCGATCCGTGTCAACCCAACATATACTTTCGGGGATACCTGTAGTATACCCTTATAGACACCTAGTTACGTTGTGACGTTTGGTACACCCAAAGCACTCCTACAGCATCCGGGAGTTACACGATCTCATGGTCTAAGGAAATGATACTTGACATTGGAAAAGCTCTAGCAAACGAACTACACGATCTTGTGCTATGCTTAGGATTGGGCCTTGTCCATCACATCATTCTCCTAATGATGTGATTCCATTATCAATGACATCCAATGTCCATAGTCAGGAAACCATGACTATCTGTTGATCAATGAGCTAGTTAACTAGAGGCTCACTAGGGACATGTTATGGTCTATGTATTCACACATGTATTATGATTTCCGGATAACACAATTATAGCATGAATAATAGACAATTATCATGAACAAGGAAATATAATAATAATCATTTTATTATTGCCTCTAGGGCATATTTCCAACAGTGCGGTGACGGACTTCACCCGCCAAAAGCACTAGTCTTCAAGGACATCAAAGCAGGTTGGTTCCGAGGCCCTGGTAGAGGTCCGGGAGGGGAGGAGAGCCCTAGAGGTGGCCGCGGTCGCGGTCGGACGGGGCGAGGTGGCGGCAGAGCTGCAGCCAGAGGTGCAGCTGACAACCAGCAGTATGTAGATCCCGACCTATCAAGCAACGATGTCACCATGGAAGACCTGGACAAAAACAGGAAAAGATCTGCTCTAATGGATCCAAAAACCGTACAGCCAGAGCATCCCATCCAGGCTAACAAAAACTTAATAATGCCGCCTCCGGCGATCCTTCCTAGCCCCACATCCAAGCAGGAGACAAAGAGAAACAAGTCGAGTCCTTCCACAGCTGAAACAAACATTGCGAAGAGTGCAACAACTAGCAAGACCCCTAATGCGCGTTTGGCAAACTCCCAAGGAGGGGTTCGCCCGGCGCAATGAGTCTCCTGTGTTGGAACTGCCGTGGAATTGACAAAGCCGCGACAGTTCGTGAGCTTCGCACTCTTGCGAGGCAATTTGCCCCCACAATCCTCTGTATTCTCGAAACACAATTAGAAGGTTCGAGGATTGAACAGCTAGCGGAAGGGTTAGGTTTTAATAAAAGTTTCTTAGTGAGTAGTTCTGGACGAAGCGGTGGTCTTTGTATCTTTTGGAACGATGAAATAAAAGTGGAAATAATTGGTTATTCTCGGTACCATATTGATGCTCTAGTTGACAACTTGGTGGACATGCAGGTCAGCGTCACTTTTGTCTATGGCGATGCGCAGGTACCCAACATGCAAAACACCTGGAACACCCTAAAAAACATAGCAGAGACACAGAACAGGCCATGGACGGTTATTGGTGACTTCAACGAGGTTCTGAACCTGAGCGAACATGATGGCGTTGGCAGTCGGAGTCAAGCTCGGATTGATGGGTTTCGTGAGGCGGTCGGCACTTGTGGATTGTCTGACATAGGGTACATGGGCACACCCTGGACATTCGAAAAAAGGTTACTGGAGGCACATATACTCGCGTTCGGCTGGACAGATGTCTGGCTAATCCGGAGTGGCTATTGGCGTTGCCAGCTTCTACATTGCATCACAAAACGGCAACCGGCTCCGACCATAGTCCGATCCTCCTCACGCTACGTAACATGCATGCATGCAGGGCGGGTCCCAAATCATTTAAGTATGAGACCATGTGGGAGCAAGAGGAATCTCTCTTTACCACTGTATCGCGTAGGTGGAGCATGCAGGATGGAGGGAGCGTGCAATCTTTGCATGAAAAGCTGGGAGACTTGGCAGGTGATCTGTCGGCTTGGGATCGGCAGAGCTTTGGCTCGGTTCGACAACAAATATCACAGCTTAAAGTACAGTTACAGCTACTGCGAGCTATCCCAGGTAGATCCGATCCCACCAGGGAAGAGACGAAAATTGTTGATAGACTGGTGGAGCTCTTTCACCGCGAGGAAATGCTTTGACGCCAAAGAGCGTGTGTGGAGTGGCTAGTCCATGGTGACAAAAATACCTACTTCTTCCACCTACGGGCCAGTAGAAGGTGACGCAAAAATCAAATCAAATCATTGCATGATGAACAGGGGCAAGTGATTGAGGATCCAGGCGGGAGATGACAACGGCGTACTATAAAAACTTGTACATGTCAGAAGGGGTGCATAACATGGAGGAAGTGCTCCGACACGTCCCAACCAAGGTAACATCTGATATGAATGCTCTCCTAAATGCTCCATATACCCATGAGGAGGTCAAGTGCGCCTTGTTTCAGATGTTCCCAATTAAGGCTCCCGGCCCGGATGGATACCCAGCTCACTTCTTTCAGCGTCACTGGGAGGTATGTGGAGAAGAGGTCACGAAAGTGGTGCTCAAAATAGTAGAGGGTAATGAATCGGCAGCTTGCATCAATGACACAATCTTGGTCCTCATTCCCAAGGTAAAAAAACCCTACACTCCTCAAACAGTTCAGGCCAATCAGTCTGTGCAATGTCCTTACAAGATTGCGTCCAAGGTAATATCCAACCGACTCAAGCAAATACTTTCAGATATTATCTCACCAGAGCAGCCAGCTTTTGTTCCTGGCAGATTGATCACAGATAACATCATAACAGCTTATTAGTGCTTGCATTTTATGAAAAGGAACAAAGCCAAAAAACACCAGTCTTGTGCCCTCAAGTTAGACATGATGAAGGCCTATGACAGAGTTGAATGGCCCTATCTCCAGGCAATAATGTTGAAGCCGGGATTCACTCCCAGGTGGGTGGATATTGTTATGAGCATGGTATCTTTAGTGAAATTTTCTGTCTTGTTCAATGGCAAAAAGCTTGAGGACTTCTGCCCTTCACGTGGTATTCGACAAGGGGACCCGATATCTCCATACTTGTTCCTGTTAGCAGCAGAGGGCCTATCGTGCCTGATAAATCACAAAGAGAGTCATCCAACTTAGGTGGGATCCAAGTGGCACCTATGGTGCCACTAGTTAACCACTTATTATTCGCTGATGACAGCCTGTTGTTCTTCAAGGCTAACGGTGTGGGGGCTACCGAGGTGAACCAAGTCCTGGATATTTACTGCACGGCTGATGTAGTCATATACCTACGGTAGGGACACGGACCCGTCCTAAGAGCCCTACCGTAGGACGTCCTTAGAGGAAGTCACCTTTCAGGCAACTTGAAGATATCTCACTCCGCGGGACATGTCATCACCACTCGGCCGTCCCGCGCGTCGCCACTTGGTTGGTCACCTCATCACCACTCGTCCGCCCCACGGTGGGCGCCAACTGTCGTGGTTCTAAGTCTGACAGTGAGGTAGGGGGGTATGTATGAAGAGGCTAGACCTTAGCTATTGGGAAGTTGTAAGCACACAAGGTTTACGAGTTCAGGCCCTTCTCTGAGGAAGTAACAGCCCTACGTCTCGGTGCCCGGAGGCGGTCGATTGGATTATGCGTGAGTAAGATTACAGGGGTGCGAACCCTTCATACTGAGGAGGGGGGTGGCTTATATAGAGTTCGCCAGCCCTCTCTTGCCCTCAGTAATGCAGGGTTTAAGGTATATTTAAGGTGGGCGTTACTGATAACGTCCCTAATAAAGCGTCATGATGATCATAAAGACTACTTAATAGCTGACCGTTTGCCTGGGAGCGATTTGAGATCTCCTGGTGGTCGAGTGGTTGGCTTGTTGGTCGAGTGACAGCTTCTTAGTCGAGTGCCTTGGCCCCGTCGAGTGGGATATCTTCAAGTTGTCTGAAAGGTGACTTCCTCTAAGGACGTCCTACGGTAGGGTTCTTAGGACGGGTCCGTGTCCCTACCGTAGGTATATGACTACATCATTAGCCCCCGAACGAATCGAGGCTGGAGTGGAAAAAGAGGTTAGGGACCTTTTCATCCGACCCCTTGGGTTATTATGGGTGCTTCATTCTGGGTCGACTGTCACGGATGACGTCATTAACCTTTTTCAGTCGACTTGATCCGTTCCAAGTCTTTTGTCGAATGGATTTCTTCACTTGCGAGGCATCGAGCGCTGGCGTGCGCGGGATTGCCGTCTCGCCAAGTTGTTCTGTAGCTGGCGGAGATCACGGGATTCGGATTTTTTGGGAAGCGCGCGGAACGGGGGCGGCCGCAGTAATCGGGAGCGACAGTGCGAAGGCTCCTCGATCCCCGCGCCGCCTTTTTCGCCACGTACAGCGCGCGCGCCTGCCAAGGGATTTGACTGGATAGCTCGGGCCTACCTGTTAGCCACTCGGGAGTGGCCCCTTATAAATAGTTGGCCCGGAGTCCTTCTTCAGTACGCGTGCTCATCTCTTCTGCCCCTCTCTCTGTCTCTCCTCGTCTCCTCCGCTTCCTTCGCTCTCGCCCTGTCACCATAAAAACCAGCCCGAGACCTTGTCGGCGGCGATGGTGAAGAGCAAGACGACCGCCCTGGAGCGTGCGAAGAAGGCGGCGGCGGCCGGGAAGGGGAAGAAGTCTGCGCGCGGGGGCTCTTCTTCTCGGACGGCCCTGCCCAAGGGGTGGATCCAGGGCGACTGGATGCCCACGGTGCTTCGTCAGGAGGACCTCGACGATATGGTCGAGGGAGGAGTCATCCTCCACAAGGCGGCGCGTCTTCCGGGGAGAGAAATCGAGCCCCAGCCACGTGACGGTGAGCGCGTCCTCCTGGCGACTCACATTGATCGTGGTTTCTCCTTGCCGCCCCACCCTTTTTTCCGCAATTTCCTGAATTTCTTCGGGGCGCAGCTCCACCACTTCACTCCGAACTCCATAGTCTATCTCACCGCTTTCATTTCTATGTGCGAGGCGTTTCTGGGGTGCCGCCCGCACTGGGGACTTTTCAAGCATATCTTCACCGTTCGCTCTCAGTCGGTGAAGAAGGCTAAGTCGAGTGACGAGAGGACACAGGTGATCCAGTTGTGCGGAGGCTTGGCGATCCAGACAAGGGGGAAAAGCTGTTTTCCCTCCATCACTTTCCCGGAGTCAGTTCGAGGGTGGCAGGCGACTTGGTTCTACTGCCAGGATCAAGTGACCCCGGGGCAGTCGACCGGACTCCCACCCTTCACCCTCGACCGAGCTGAAAAGCCGGCTTCTCTGAAGGTGACGCCCGAAGAAAAGGCCCATGTCAAGATACTGGCGGGTTGAGTGGTCGAACTTGTCCGTGAGGGCGTGACGGGGATGGACCTGCTCGAAGTCTTCCTCAGGAGGAGAATCCAACCCCTCCAGGCTCGGGATCACCCGATGTGGTTGTACTCCGGCCTTGAGGACTCCACTCGGGTCCACCCAGAGGAGGTCACCGACGAGATGCTGGAGGGGTGGCTGTCAAGCATTACAGGGAACAAAGACAACCCCCGAGGAGCCAGGAGGGTCGTTCCACTCGACAGCTCTTATGAGGTCGACCAGGTGTGTATTTGCATTTTCGACTGAAATCTTGTTTTCTGCACTGGTCTTCTTTTGAGCGAGTCGACTGACTTTCCATTCTGCCTGCTGTCTTTTAGGCGACCACTGAGATGTATTCGACGCCCAACGGGGCGCAGGGGTCGACTGAGGAAGGTGAGGGAAGCGGAGGCGAGAGCGGCGACGACCAGGGCGAGTGGGAGTCAGACGGCGAAGGAGAGGAAGGCGACGACATCTTCTCCAACGAGGAGGAGGAGGAAGAAGCCGAACCTCCCCGCCCAGAGAGACGATCCAAGCTCGTGCACGACCCGGCGCAGGGACGTGGTCAGGCGACTGCCTCTGTCGGGCCATCGTCGAAACGCCCTCGGACCTCCTCTCCGACACCGACTGGGAAGGTTCCCAAGCAACCGCGCACGACGCAGTCCAAGCCGCCCAAGACTCTGCCGAAGATGAAGATAACTGTCCCTGTCATCTCTGGGTAACAAGCTTTGACTTCTTTCGTCGATTGGAGGACAGATCCTGAGTCGACTCATTATGCTAAACTGGTTGATTCTTCGAAATTTGCAGTGCTGCTACCTCTGAGGTCTCAGCCAAGGACGACGACCAAGAGATGGGGGACGCTGCAACCTCCAACCCTGGTACGATCATCGACGTTTTGTTTTTGAGTTGACTTGGTCGTTTCTTGCAATTCTTGTCGATTGAAAGTTCTTCCTACAGCTCCTCCTGGCGTTATCGACCTCCCGGATGATGATGACAATGAGCCGCTGAGGATAGGGAGGACCAGGAGGCCGCCGACTGACAAGGCTCCCCAGCTTGCTCTGGCGCCTGAGGCCGTGGCACGGGACGGCGGTGATGCCCCTCGGGCCTCTGTGTCCTTCGCCAATCCCCTGTCGAGTGCGCAGCCTTCGGCGTCGGCTGCCGATCTGACTGCCAATCCTCCGTCGAGTGCGCAGCCCTCGGCGTCGACTGCCGATCCGACTTCACTCTTTGTCGCGTACTCTGCCCCTGAAGACGAAGTGGCCGCTGCGAAGGAGGCCATACGCTAGGCAGGGGTCATGATGGAGCAGGTGAAGAGGGCTCGGGAGGCCAGCCAGGCGGCTTACGACGCGAGTTCGGCGCTTCAGAGTAACATCCAGGTCAGTTGATTTGATGTTTGTTTGTTTGAAGAGTTTTTCTCTCTCTTTCTCTTCCTTTTTTGAAGATCTTTGTTTCTGTATCTGTACACCCACTGGGTGTGTTTTCTCTTTGGTCGAACTAGTGGGGGCACGCTGAGTGCACCCACTGGGTGTAGTCCCCGAGACTACGGTGGACTGTTGGCAGTCGACTGTAGTCTGTATATTGTGGTTGTGAATCTGAACTCCTTCACGCGGTCTGCCCTGCCAGGTCGAGCGGTCCGTGGCCTGTCGACTGTATGCAGTCGTTTTTTTTGGTCGAACCAGTGGGGGCACGCTGAGTGCACCCACTGGGTGTAGTCCCCGAGACTACGGTCGAATATTTTTTATTCGGCTGTGGTCTTAGAAATGTCACCATTGTTCCTTAGTTACTCGGGAGCAACTTATCTCAAATGTCTGTTGGCTGGTTTTTTCTTTTGCAGAGATCCTGTGAACTTGTTGCTCGTTATGCTGAATTGGAGAAGCAGAAGATTCAGCTGGACCTTGATTTAGAGCTGGCCAGGACGGAGTTGCAGCAGGTCAGGGAGGGCGCCGCAGGTAAAGCAACTTTGTCGACTGGTTCTGTTTTCAGGCTCGGGCATTCCTTTGCTGTTTCTGATTCCGTCGCCGTTTCTTTGTAGGTGAATTGGAAAGAGCGTTGGCGAGGAAGGATCAGGACCTGGCTGTCGCCCGTAAGGCGGCTGACGACAAGATGGTTCTGGCCGAACAGAAGCTGGCTTCGGTCGGCCAGTTGGAGCAAGAGAACGTTAGGTTGCAGGCCGCTCTGACTAATGCCAACAAGCTGGCTGCCAGTTGGAAGAAGAAGCACCTCCTCTTGGGTGAGGAGATGGAAGGCGTCGCCCGTAGGAGGGACGACCTGGAGAGCTTCCTGAGGAGCCTCGCCAAGAGGCTGTACATCAAACTTGAAGGTGCTCCTCTAATTTTGACTATTTTATACTTTTTGTGTCGACTCAATCCTGTGGTCGTTGGCTTATCTTTAGGTCTTGTGTGCAGAATTTTGTCAGAACTTCGAAGAGGAGACCGGGCGGATCGAAACGGGTCTTGACCCAATCAATTCCCCGGTGAAAGACGACACTGCCATGAACTTGCTCCGACTGGAATCTCGAATCGACGGCGCCGTGGATTACCTGGCTCGACTGAAGGTTGCCGTGTCGCGGATTGACTCGACGCTTTGGCCAGAATCTGCGCTCCAAAACGATCTTGAGTCTCTTATGGCTCGACTTGACAAAATTCCCGATCGAGTGCAGGAGTGGAAAAAGTCCTCTGCCCGGTGTGGCGCTGACGTGGCTCTATCCTTAGTCCGTGTTCATTGCAAGGAGGCGCGAGAAGAAAAACTGGCCGCCATCCAAGTCGCCAATACCAAGAGGCACAGCTTCCAGGACTTCATGGAGACCTTCATTGCTGCAGCTACTCGCATTGCGGACGGGATCGACTTGGATGAGTTCGTCGCTCCTGCCAGCCCTCCTCTTGAGGAGTGAGAAAACTTTTTATACCTTTCCTTAAATTAACCTCGGGATGCCGAGTGGATTTGTAGTCGTTCAAACTCTGCTGAGCTGAGGGCTCGAGTACTTTGATTCGGGGCCCGAGGCCTTTTGAGTTTTATCCGAACTTTATTTTTGCTGAATGTCTCCGTGGTCTGGAACTGTCGTGAGAGGCTTGATGGCCGACCCCCACCCTGTCGTTGTACATTGTATTTGTGGCGGAGCTCTCGGGAGAAGGCGGCAGTCGACCCACACCCAACACCTAGTTGTTGTACATTGTATTTGTGGCGGAGCTCTCCACTCGGTAGGATTTTTCAAATTTAGGCGAGTGTCTGACCGCAGCTAAGTCTCTTCGTGGAGAACTTAGGCGAGTGCTGAACTACAGCTAAGCCTCCGAGTGGGAGGATCGCTCTCCACTCGGTAGGACTTTTCAAACTTAGGCGAGTGTCAGACTGCCGCTAAGTCTCTTCGTGAAGAACTTAGGCGAGTGCTGAACTGCAGCTAAGCCCCCGAGTGGGAGGATTGCTCTCCACTCGGTAGGATTTTTCAAACTTAGGCGAGTGTCTGACTGCAGCTAAGTCTCTTTGTGGAGAACTTAGGCGAGTGCTGAACTGCAGCTAAGCCCCCGAGTGGGAGGATTGCTCTCCATTCGGTAGGATTTCTCAAACTTAGGCGAGTGTCTGACTGCAGCTAAGTCTCTTCGTGGAGAACTTAGACGAGTGCTGAACTGCAGCTAAGCCCCCGAGTGGGAGGATTGCTCTCCACTCGGTGGGATTTTTCAAACTTAGGCGAGTGTCTGACTGCAGCTAAGTCTCTTCGTGGAGAACTTAGGCGAGTGCTGAACTGCAGCTAAGCCCCCGAGCGGGAGGATTGCTCTCCACTCGGTAGGATTTTTCAAACTTAGGCGAGTGTCTGACTGCAGCTAAGTCTCTTCGTGGAGAACTTAGGCGAGTGCTGAACTGCAGCTAAGCCCCCGAGTGGGAGGATTGCTCTCCACTCGGTAGGATTTTTCAAACTTAGGCGAGTGTCTGACTGCAGCTAAGTCTCTTCATGGAGAACTTAGGCGAGTGCTGAACTGCAGCTAAGCCCCCGAGCGGGAGGATTGCTCTCCACCCGGTAGGATTTTTCAAACTTAGGCGAGTGTCTGACTGTAGCTAAGTCTCTTCGTGGAGAACTTAGGCGAGTGCTGAACTGTAGCTAAGCCCCCGAGAGGGAGGATTGCTCTCCACTCGGTAGGATTTTTCAAACTTAGGCGAGTGTCTGACTGCAGCTAAGTCTCTTCGTGGAGAACTTAGGCGAGTGCTGAACTGCAGCTAAGCCCCCGAGCGGGAGGATTGCTCTCCACTCGGTAGGATTTTTCAAACTTAGGCGAGTATCTGACTGCAGCTAAGTCTCTTCGTGGAGAACTTAGGCGAGTGCTGAACTGCAGCTAAGCCCCCGAGTGGGAGGATTGCTCTCCACTCGGTAGGATTTTTCAAACTTAGGCGAGTGTCTGACTGCAGCTAAGTCTCTTCGTGGAGAACTTAGGCGAGTGCTGAACTGCAGCTAAGCCCCCGAGTGGGAGGATTGCTCTCCACTCGGTAGGATTTTTCAAACTTAGGCGAGTGTCTGACTGCAGCTAAGTCTCTTCGTGGAGAACTTAGGCGAGTGCTGAACTGCAGCTAAGCCCCCGAGTGGGAGGATTGCTCTCCACTCGGTAGGATTTTTCCTCTTCCTGCCCGAAAGATCATTTTCCTCTTCCTCGCATCGACCAAATTGTCGACTCAACTGCGGGATGTGAGAGATTGTCTTTTCTAGATGCCTATTCCGGGTACCATCAGATCCGTCTGTATGGACCCGACGAAATCAAAACAGCTTTCATCACTCCATTCGGATGCTTCTGTTACGTCACCATGCCGTTCGGCCTCAAGAACGCCGGAGCCACATTCATGAGAATGATCCAGAAGTGTTTACTCACTCAAATCAGTCGGAATGTGGAGGCGTACATGGACGATATCGTAGTCAAGTCTCGGAAAGGTTCCAACCTACGGGCTGATCTTACTGAAACCTTCGCCAACCTCAGGAGGTACGATATCAAGCTCAATCCGTCAAAATGCACTTTCGGAGTTCCAGGTGGCAAGCTACTCGGTTTTCTCGTTTCCGAACGGGGAATCGACGCCAATCCTGAAAAAATTGGAACCATACTCCGGATGAAGCGTCCTGTACGTGTGCATGATGTCCAAAAACTTACAGGCTGCTTGGCCGCCTTAAGTCGATTCATCTCTCGACTCGGTGAAAAAGCGTTGCCTCTTTACCGACTGATGAAAAAGTCTGACAAGTTCGAATGGACTCCAGAAGCTGATGCAGCGTTTGCGGAGCTCAAAGCTCTGCTCTCCACCCAGCCGGTGCTAGCTGCTCCAATCAGCAAAGAGCCTCTGCTACTTTATATTGCAGCCACGGGACAAGTTGTCAGTACAGTACTTACGGTCGAGAGAGAAGAGGAAGGGAAGGCCTTCAAAGTTCAACGCCCTGTTTATTATGTGTCTGAAGTTTTGACCCCTTCAAAACAGAGATACCCCCACTACCAGAAGCTTGTATATGGGATTTACATGACCACGAAGAAAGTTGCACATTATTTCTCTGACCACTCCATTACAGTCGTCAGCGACGCCCCATTATCGGAGATCCTGCATAACAGAGATGCAATTGGTCGAGTGGCCAAGTGGGCGATTGAACTCCTTCCTTTAGACATCAAGTTTGAAGCAAAGAAAGCCATCAAGTCTCAAGCGATCGCGGATTTTATCACCGAGTGGATTGAACAGCAACTTCCGACTCAAGTTCACTCGAAACACTGGACTATGTTCTTCGATGGATCCAAGATGCTGAATGGTTCGGGCGCGGGGGTAGTTCTGGTCTCCCCCCGAGGAGACAAGCTCAGATACGTTCTCCAGATTCACTTCGATTCCTCCAATAATGAAGCAGAATATGAAGCACTTTTGTATGGGTTGCGCATGGCCATTTCACTCGGCGTCCGTCGCCTCATGGTCTATGGCGACTCAGATCTGGTGGTTAATCAAGTGATGAAGGAATGGGATGTTAGGAGTCCGGCAATGACTGGATACTGCAATGCAGTACGGAAGCTAGAGAAGAAGTTCGAGGGGTTGGAACTCCATCACATCCCTCGACTGAAAAACCAGGCGGCCGACGACTTGGCAAAGATAGGCTCCAAGAGAGAAGCCATTCCAAGCAACGTGTTCTTGGAACACATTCACTCGCCATCAGTACAAGAAGATCCTTTCACAGAAGAAGCCCCGCAGCCGAAAAGTGCCGCGGACCCGACTGAAGTTGAAGTGCCTGCAGTAGTCGACCTGATCATGGAAGTCTTGGCAGTCACCCCCGACTGGACGATACCGTACATTGCATATATCCTAAGGAAAGAACTCCCGGAAGACGAAGAGGAGGCTCGACAAATCGTCCGCCGATCCAAGGCCTTCACAGTCATAAGGGGACAGCTGTACAGAGAAAGTGCGACCGGAGTCGGCCAGAGATGCATAACGCCAGAAGAAGGTCAAATAATCCTCAACGATATCCACTCGGGAACCTGCGGTCACCATGCGTCCTCTCGGACCATTGTGGCTAAAGCATACCGAGCTGGATTTTATTGGCCAAGGGCAAATGAGATGGCAAAAGAGATAGTCGACAGGTGCGAGGGCTGCCAGTTCTACTCCAACATGTCACACAAGCCCGCGTCAGCCCTGAAAACCATTCCGCTCGTCTGGCCCTTTGCCGTCTGGGGATTGGACATGGTTGGCCCCTTGAGAACGGGCAGGAGTGGGTTCACTCACGTGCTTGTGGCAGTCGACAAGTTTACCAAATGGATCGAAGCTAAGCCCATAAAGAGCCTTGACGCTAGCACCGCTATCAGTTTCATCAGAGGGTTGACATTCAGATATGGAGTCCCACACAGCATCATCACTGATAACGGGTCAAACTTTGATTCGGACGATTTCAGGGCATTTTGCGCTTCTCAAGGCACACGAGTCGACTACGCCTCAGTCGCTCATCCCCAGTCGAATGGACAGGCTGAGAGAGCAAATGGTCTGATTCTCAAAGGGCTAAAACCTCGGCTGATGCGCGATCTCAAGCACGCGGCAGGCGCTTGGGTCGACGAGCTTCCGTCAGTGCTGTGGGGATTAAGGACTACCCCTAACCGGTCGACTGGAAGGACCCCGTTCTTTCTGGTTTATGGAGCCGAAGCTGTCCTGCCAAGCGATCTCCTTCACAATGCGCCTCGAGTTGAACTCTACACCGAAGATGAAGCAGAGCAGGCCCGGCAAGACGCAGTCGACCTCTTGGAGGAAGAAAGGGAGATGGCAATGATCAGATCGACCATTTACCAGCAGGACTTGCGTCGATTCCACGCCCGGAATGTGAAGAGTCGAGCCTTTCAAGAAGGAGATTTGGTCCTCTGAGTGGATCAACAGAAACCTCACAAGCTCGCTCCCACTTGGGAAGGCCCCTTCATCATCACCAAAGTCCTCCATAATGGAGCATACCATCTTTACAATGTTGATCGACAAATCGACGAACCTCGAGATTGGAACGCGGAGCTTCTCCGCCCCTTTTACACTTAAGTCCGCTCTTAAACCAGATGTAATGAGAAAAACTCCTAAGGTTCATTTTTATCAGAAATAAGAGCGTCCCAATAACTGTTGTCACCGTTGTATGTATCCGAAATACCCCAGTGGGTGACTTAACTGCGAATCCGGTTCGCCTAAGTTTGAAAAAACCTACCGAGTGGAGAGCAATTCTCCCACTCGGGGGCTTAGCTGCAGTTCAGCACTCGCCTAAGTTCTCCACGAAGAGACTTAGCTGCAGTCAGATACTCGCCTAAGTTTGAAAAATCCTACCAAGTGGAGAGCAATCCTCCCACTCGGGGGCTTAGCTGCAGTTCAGCACTCGCCTAAGTTCTCCACGAAGAGACTTAGCTGCAGTCAGACACTCGCCTAAGTTTGAAAAATCCTACCGAGTGGAGAGCAATCCTCCCACTCGGGGGCTTAGCTGCAGTTCAGCACTCGCCTAAGTTCTCCACGAAGAGACTTAGCTGCAGTCAGACACTCGCCTAAGTTTGAAAAATCCTACCGAGTGGAGAGCAATCCTCCCACTCGGGGGCTTAGCTGCAGTTCAGCACTCGCCTAAGTTCTCCACGAAGAGACTTAGCTGTAGTCAGACACTCGCCTAAGTTTGAAAAATCCTACCGAGTGGAGAGCAATCCTCCCACTCGGGGGCTTAGCTGCAGTTCAGCACTCGCCTAAGTTCTCCACGAAGAGACTTAGCTGCAGTCAGACACTCGCCTAAGTTTGAAAAATCCTACCGAGTGGAGAGCAATCCTCCCGCTCGGGGGCTTAGCTGCAGTCCAGCACTCGCCTAAGTTCTCCATGAAGAGACTTAGCTGCAGTCAGACACTCGCCTAAGTTTGAAAAATCCTACCGAGTGGAGAGCAATCCTCCCGCTCGGGGGCTTAGCTGCAGTTCAGCACTCGCCTAAGTTCTCCACGAAGAGACTTAGCTGCAGTCAGACACTCGCCTAAGTTTGAAAAATCCTACCGAGTGGAGAGCAATCCTCCCACTCGGAGGCTTAGCTGCAGTTCAGCACTCGCCTAAGTTCTCCACGAAGAGACTTAGCTGCAGTCAGACACTCGCCTAAGTTTGAAAAATCCTACCGAATGGAGAGCAATCCTCCCACTCGGGGGCTTAGCTGCAGTTCAGCACTCGCCTAAGTTCTTCACGAAGAGACTTAGCTGCAGTCAGACACTCGCCTAAGTTTGAAAAATCCTACCGAGTGGAGAGCAATCCTCCCACTCGGGGGCTTAGCTGCAGTTCAGCACTCGCCTAAGTTCTTCACGAAGAGACTTAGCGGCAGTCTGACACTCGCCTAAGTTTGAAAAGTCCTACCGAGTGGAGAGCGATCCTCCCACTCGGAGGCTTAGCTGCAGTTCAGCACTCGCCTAAGTTCTCCACGAAGAGACTTAGCTGCGGTCAGACACTCGCCTAAATTTGAAAAATCCTACCGAGTGGAGAGCTCCGCCACAAATACAATGTACAACAACTAGGTGTTGGGTGTGGGTCGACTGCCGCCTTCTCCCGAGATCTCCGCCACAAATACAATGTACAACGACAGGGTGGGGGTCGGCCATCAAGCCTCTCACGACAGTTCCAGACCACGGAGACATTCAGCAAAAATAAAGTTCGGATAAAACTCAAAAGGCCTCGGGCCCCGAATCAAAGTACTCGAGCCCTCAGCTCAGCAGAGTTTGAACGACTACAAATCCACTCGGCATCCCGAGGTTAATTTAAGGAAAGGTATAAAAAGTTTTCTCACTCCTCAAGAGGAGGGCTGGCAGGAGCGACGAACTCATCCAAGTCGATCCCGTCCGCAATGCGAGTAGCTGCAGCAATGAAGGTCTCCATGAAGTCCTGGAAGCTGTGCCTCTTGGTATTGGTGACTTGGATGGCGGCCAGTTTTTCTTCTCGCGCCTCCTTGCAATGAACACGGACTAAGGATAGAGCCACGTTAGTGCCGCACCGGGCAGAGGACTTTTTCCACTCCTGCACTCGATCGGGAATTTTGTCAAGTCGAGCCATAAGAGACTCAAGATCGTTTTGGAGCGCAGATTCTGGCCAAAGCGTCGAGTCAATCCGCGACACGGCAACCTTCAGTCGAGCCAGGTAATCCACGGCGCCGTCGATTCGAGATTCCAGTCGGAGCAAGTTCATGGCAGTGTCGTCTTTCACCGGGGAATTGATTGGGTCAAGACCCGTTTCGATCCGCCCGGTCTCCTCTTCGAAGTTTTGACAGAATTCTGCACACAAGACCTAAAGATAAGCCAACGACCACAGGATTGAGTCGACACAAAAAGTACAAAATAGTCAAAATTAGAGGAGCACCTTCAAGTTTGATGTACAGCCTCTTGGCGAGGCTCCTCAGGAAGCTCTCCAGGTCGTCCCTCCTACGGGCGACGCCTTCCATCTCCTCACCCAAGAGGAGGTGCTTCTTCTTCCAACTGGCAGCCAGCTTGTTGGCATCAGTCAGAGCGGCCTGCAACCTAATGTTCTCTTGCTCCAACTGGCCGACCGAAGCCAGCTTCTGTTCGGCCAGAACCATCTTGTCGTCAGCCGCCTTACGGGCGACAGCCAGGTCCTGATCCTTCCTCGCCAACGCTCTTTCCAATTCACCTACAAAGAAATGGCGACGGAATCAGAAACAGCAAAGGAATGCCCGAGCCTGAAAACAGAACCAGTCGACAAAGTTGCTTTACCTGCGGCGCCCTCCCTGACCTGCTGCAACTCCGTCCTGGCCAGCTCTAAATCAAGGTCCAGCTGAATCTTCTGCTTCTCCAATTCAGCATAACGAGCAACAAGTTCACAGGATCTCTGCAAAAGAAAAAACCAGCCAACAGACATTTGAGATAAGTTGCTCCCGAGTAACTAAGGAACAATGGTGACATTTCTAAGACCACAGCCGAATAAAAAATATTCGACCGTAGTCTCGGGGACTACACCCAGTGGGTGCACTCAGCGTGCCCCCACTGGTTCGACCAAAAAAAAACGACTGCATACAGTCGACAGGCCACGGACCGCTCGACCTGGCAGGGCAGACCGCGTGAAGGAGTTCAGATTCACAACCACAATATACAGACTACAGTCGACTGCCAGCAGTCCACCGTAGTCTCGGGGACTACACCCAGTGGGTGCACTCAGCGTGCCCCCACTGGTTCGACCAAAGAGAAAACACACCCAGTGGGTGTACAGATACAGAAACAAAGATCTTCAAAAAAGGAAGAGAAAGAGAGAGAAAAACTCTTCAAACAAACAAACATCAAATCAACTGACCTGGACGTTACTCTGAAGCGCCGAACTAGCGTCGTAAGCCGCCTGGCTGGCCTCCCGAGCCCTCTTCACCCGCTCCATCATGACCCCTGCCTGGCGTATGGCCTCCTTCGCAGCGGCCACTTCGTCTTCAGGGGCAGAGTACGCGACAAAGAGTGAAGTCGGATCGGCAGTCGACGCCGAGGGCTGCGCACTCGACGGAGGATTGGCAGTCGGATCGGCAGCCGACGCCGAAGGCTGCGCACTCGACAGGGGATTGGCGAAGGACACAGAGGCCCGAGGGGCATCGCCGCCGTCCCGTGCCACGGCCTCAGGCGCCAGAGCAGGCTGGGGAGCCTTGTCAGTCGGCGGCCCCCTGGTCCTCCCTATCCTCAGCGGCTCATTGTCATCATCATCTGGGAGGTCGATAACGCCAGGAGGAGCTGTAGGAAGAACTTTCAATCGACAAGAATTGCAAGAAACGACCAAGTCAACTCAAAAACAAAACGTCGATGATCGTACCAGGGTTGGAGGTTGCAGCGTCCCCCATCTCTTGGTCGTCGTCCTTGGCTGAGACCTCAGAGGTAGCAGCACTGCAAATTTCGAAGAACCAACCAGTTCAGCATAATGAGTCGACTCAGGATCTGTCCTCCAATCGACGAAAGAAGTCAAAGCTTGTTACCCAGAGATGACAGGGACAGTTATCTTCATCTTCGGCAGAGTCTTGGGCGGCTTGGACTGCGTCGTGCGCGGTTGCTTGGGAACCTTCCCAGTCGGTGTCGGAGAGGAGGTCCGAGGGCGTTTCGACGATGGCCCGACAGAGGCAGTCGCCTGACCACGTCCCTGCGCCGGGTCGTGCACGAGCTTGGATCGTCTCTCTGGGCGGGGAGGTTCGGCTTCTTCCTCCTCCTCCTCGCTGGAGAAGATGTCGTCGCCTTCCTCTCCTTCGCCGTCTGACTCCCACTCGCCCTGGTCGTCGCCGCTCTCGCCTCCGCTTCCCTCACCTTCCTCAGTCGACCCCTGCGCCCCGTTGGGCGTCGAATACATCTCAGTGGTCGCCTAAAAGACAGCAGGCAGAATGGAAAGTCAGTCGACTCGCTCAAAAGAAGACCAGTGCAGAAAGCAAGATTTCAGTCGAAAATGCAAATACACACCCGGTCGACCTCATAAGAGCTGTCGAGTGGAACGACCCTCCTGGCTCCTCGGGGGTTGTCTTTGTTCCCTGTAATGCTTGACAGCCACCCCTCCAGCATCTCGTCGGTGACCTCCTCTGGGTGGACCCGAGTGGAGTCCTCAAGGCCGGAGTACAACCACATCGGGTGATCCCGAGCCTGGAGGGGTTGGATTCTCCTCCTGAGGAAGACTTCGAGCAGGTCCATCCCCGTCACGCCCTCACGGACAAGTTCGACCACTCGACCCGCCAGTATCTTGACATGGGCCTTTTCTTCGGGCGTCACCTTCAGAGAAGCCAGCTTTTCAGCTCGGTCGAGGGTGAAGGGTGGGAGTCCGGTCGACTGCCCCGGGGTCACTTGATCCTGGCAGTAGAACCAAGTCGCCTGCCACCCTCGAACTGACTCCGGGAAAGTGATGGAGGGAAAACAGCTTTTCCCCCTTGTCTGGATCGCCAAGCCTCCGCACAACTGGATCACCTGTGTCCTCTCGTGACTTGACTTAGCCTTCTTCACCGACTGAGAGCGAACGGTGAAGATATGCTTGAAAAGTCCCCAGTGCGGGCGGCACCCCAGAAACGCCTCGCACATAGAAATGAAAGCGGCGAGATAGACTATGGAGTTCGGAGTGAAGTGGTGGAGCTGCGCCCCGAAGAAATTCAGGAAATTGCGGAAAAAGGGTGGGGCGGCAAGGAGAAACCACGATCAATGTGAGTCGCCAGGAGGACGCGCTCACCGTCACGTGGCTGGGGCTCGATTTCTCTCCCCGGAAGACACGCCGCCTTGTGGAGGATGACTCCTCCCTCGACCATATCGTCGAGGTCCTCCTGACGAAGCACCGTGGGCATCCAGTCGCCCTGGATCCACCCCTTGGGCAGGGCCGTCCGAGAAGAAGAGCCCCCGCGCGCAGACTTCTTCCCCTTCCCGGCCGCCGCCGCCTTCTTCGCACGCTCCAGGGTGGTCGTCTTGCTCTTCACCATCGCCGCCGGCAAGGTCTCGGGCTGGTTTTTATGGTGACAGGGCGAGAGCGAAGGAAGCGGAGGAGACGACGGAGAGACAGAGAGAGGGGCAGAAGAGATGAGCACGCGTACTGAAGAAGGACTCCGGGCCAACTATTTATAAGGGGCCACTCCCGAGTGGCTGACAGGTAGGCCCGAGCTATCCAGTCAAATCCCTTGGCAGGCGCGCGCGCTGTACGTGGCGAAAAAGGCGGCGCGGGGATCGAGGAGCCTTCGCACTGTCGCTCCCGATTACTGCGGCCGCCCCCGTTCCGCGCGCTTCCCAAAAAAATCCGAATCCCGCGATCTCCGCCAGCTGCAGAACAACTTGGCGAGACGGCAATCCCGCGCACGCCAGCGCTCGATGCCTCGCAAGCGAAGAAATCCATTCGACGAAAGACTTGGAACGGATCAAGTCGACTGAAAAAGGTTAATGACGTCATCCGTGACAGTCGACCCAGAATGAAGCACCCATAATAACCCGAGGGGTCGGATGAAAAGGTCCCTAACCTCTTTTTCCACTCCAGCCTCGATCCGTTCGGGGGCTAATGATGTAGTCATATACCTACGGTAGGGACACGGACCCGTCCTAAGAGCCCTATCGTAGGACGTCCTTAGAGGAAGTCACCTTTCAGACAACTTGAAGATATCCCACTCGATGGGGCCAAGGCACTCGACTAAGAAGCTGTCACTCGACCAACAAGCCAACCACTCGACCACCAGGAGATCTCAAATCGCTCCCAGGCAAACGGTCAGCTATTAAGTAGTCTTTATGATCATCATGACGCTTTATTAGGGACGTTATCAGTAACACCCACCTTAAATATACCTTAAACCCTGCATTACTGAGGGCAAGAGAGGGCTGGCGAACTCTATATAAGCCACCCCCCTCCTCAGTATGAAGGGTTCGCACCCCTGTAATCTTACTCACGCATAATCCAATCGACCGCCTCCGGGCACCGAGACGTAGGGCTGTTACTTCCTCAGAGAAGGGCCTGAACTCGTAAACCTTGCGTGCTTACAACTTCCCAATAGCTAAGGTCTAGCCTCTTCATACATACCCCCCTACCTCACTGTCAGACTTAGAACCACGACAACGGCTACAGGTCAGCGAATAAATTTTGACAAGTCATCTATTTTCTTCAGTAAAGGTGTCCCCGAGGTGGTTCGCAATGACATTAAGAATATCTTGAACGTCCCTAACGAAACTTTGAATGAGAAATACTTAGGTATGCCCACAGATGTGGGAGCCTCAAAAAATGGCGCGTTCAAATATTTGAAGGACAGATTGTGGAATAAGATTCAAGGTTGGGTTGAGAGGACGATGTCCTCTGTGGGCAAGGAGGTGTTGGTCAAAGTTGTGGCTCAAGCAATACCTGTCTTCTCCATGTCATGCTTCAAATGGCCAAGGGGCCTTTGTGAGCATCTGAACACGTTGATCAGGAAGTTTTGGTGGGGAAGCAAGAACGACCAGCGCAAACCACACTGGGTCTCCTGGCAGGCTATGACTCAACCAAAAAGCATGGGAGGTCTTGGCTTCAAGGATTTCGATCTTTTTAATCTTGCTATGTTAGCTCGTCAGGTTTGGCGTATGTTACAGGATCCCTCCTCCCTCAGTGCGCGTATACTGAAGAGTATTTATTTCCCAAATTCCAGCATCCTTGAAGCTTCACTTGGGAGTCACCCGAGTCAATTCTGGAGAGCCCTAGTGGAGGGGCGAGATATCTTAAAGTTGGGTTTAATAAAGTGCATTGGCAATGGAGAGAGCACGAACATTTGGACAGAAAACTGGCTCCCCCGTCCAGAAATGATGAGACCATATGGATGCCTAGCAGCTGCACCACCAGTCACGGTTTCGGAACTGATAGATCACACGAATGCAACGTGGAACAGGACATTGATCAACTCTACATTCCTTGCCTTTGACGCTAAGTTAATACTTAGCATACCGCTGCTCACAACACCCATGCACGACTTCTGGTGTTGGGCTCACGAGCGCTCGGGCCAGTTTACTGTGCGGTCAGCATATAATATGCTCGTGGCGACGATGCAGCGAAGAGAAGCTTGGTTATATGGGCCCTCGGGATCTTCATCTTCGCATGCAGAGTCCAGCTCCTGGAAGTCTCTCTGGAAGACGGAGGTGCCTTCGAAGGTTTGAATGTTTTTATGGTGACTTTCGAAACAGCCGCTGCCAACCGAAGATGTGAGGGCGCACCGGAACATGTCGACGACGAGCACATGTGGATTTTGCGGCGCTCCGGACTCCTGGCGACACTCCCTGCTCGAGTGCACTGTCTCGAGATGTACCTGGGCGCTTGTGGACGAGTTAGGCAGTGAGATCGCTGCTACAAGTGAGAACCGGGCCAAGAGTTGGCTCTTCAACCTGCTGGGGTCCCTCTCGCACGAGAAGTTCACCTCGGTGGCAGTGACGCTTTGGGCTGTTTGGACATCTAGGAGGAAAGCTATACATGAAGGAATTTTTCAGACTCCACATGCGATATCGGCCTTCGTAACTAGGTACATTAAAGATCTTGATGTGCTTAGAAAGCCCAAGCAACAAGGTCGTACCACGACTGGGAACACAAGGGTAGCGCGACCGAGGGCACCCCCGGCAAACTATGCAAAGATCCATGTAGATGCGGGCACTCGGTCGCGGAGAGGAGGGTCAGCTGTTGCTATATGCAGAGATAGCCAGGGTCTTTACTTGGGCAGCTCAGTGCTCGTCATTGCAGGAGTCTGGGATGCACCAACGCCGGAAGCAATAGCATGTCGTGAAGCCGTGGCTTTGGCAGAAGATCTCAACCAATATAACTACATCGTGGCATCCGATTGCAAGCAAGTCGTTGAAGATCTAACCAAGGAAAGCCAAGGAGAATATGATGCTGTAATCAGAGAAATTAGACATAGAGTTTCATCCACTAGCAAGTTTATTTTTGAAGGTCGTGCGGCGAATGTTGAAGCCCACATGTTAGCTAAATATGCTTTGTCTTTACTCCCAGGGCGTCATGTGTGGCTTGGCCAGCCACATGACCAAACTTGTATCCCACTCTCTGCGGACTTTAAGTAATAAAAGGCTTTTACCCCTAAAAAAAATGTAGCACATGGAGTTTGCCTCAAAAAAATGTAGCACATGGAGTGACCCTAAAAAAAGGTGGCACATGGAGTTGGGCGCCCTATGTCTCACTTATTGCGAGACCTTTTTCTAGACAAACGGTGCAGTTTATTCCGTCGCATGAAAGTTCACATGGATAAATAAGTTTTCAAGGGGAGAAGTAAGCCAGATATGTCGTCCCACAGCCAGCAAGGACGCCATCCAGGCAAGTCTATGTGCCTCTCCATTGCTATTGCGCTGTTTAAACTTGAAAGTGCATGACGCAAACGAAGCACTTCACTTGTTGATCTCTTGGGTTATCATGCAATGTCCACCCATATTCGTTACCGCTTCGAGTTCCCGATACCCTAGGCGCATGCGAGGCTGAAGCCTCATTTTTTCCTATTTTTTCACGTTTTCCGTTTCTCTTCTTTGCTTTCTTTTTACCTTTTTATACTTTAAAATATTATAAATTTATATACTACAAAAAACACTCTACATAATTTTTTTGAAAAATGTTAACCCAGCATTTGAAAAATATTAAATGTGTATAGAGAAAATGTTTATCAAATATACAAATAATGTACCCCAAAAATACAATGTTTATGAAAAAATTTGACCATATATTTTAAAATGTTACTCGAGCATTTAAAAATGTTGAATAATTATTAGAAAAGTTTTAATCAAGTATTTGAAAAATGTTAAATGTGTACATAAAAATGTTGACCATGTATTAAAAATTATGAAAAATGATAATTTTTATAAAAACTGTTAATCAAGCATTTGAAAAAAAATATTGAATAAGTATTTGAAAAATGTTAATCAAGCATCTGAAAAATGTTTAATGTGTATGAATAAAATTTTGACCATGTATTAAAAAATGATGAATAAATTTGATCATGTATATAGAAATGTTAATCAAGCATTTCAAAAATGTTGAACAAGTTTTTGAAAAATGTTAAATGTGTATAAAAAAATATTGACAAGTTTGTCACGCCCTAGTAGCACTAGGGATAGTAATGGGTAGGGTATGGGTGGATACAACATCCTCTTGCCCAAATCCATACACATAGAAACTTCCTATACCCACCCATTTCAATACCCATGGGCACAAATTGACACCCATACCCATCGGGTATGCTCATATCATCGGGTATCATACACCCAGTGGGTATCCAATGGGTATGACATATAGCATTTAAATTTTAAAGCTGCACAAAAACGAGTGTAAAATTCAAGTGATGATGGGCAATCTATCTAGTACCAACGCGACGTCCTCCGGTGTGTGGCAAATTCCAGGCGGCAAGGGATTACGATAAGCGGTTGGTAGAAGCCGGCATAGTGGAAGGCGATGGTGGGAATTGGGTTTCGCTAGTTCAAGAGTTGGAAAAGAGTGTGTTGTTGATGAGTCGAGATTTCATCGTGGACGAGTCACATAGGACATAGGAGGAGTGCCAGCTTGTTGTTGCGAGCCTATGAGCTATGGCTGGGCCATAAGAGTTGGATGTAAACCCTGCATGTCATAGGATTTACTTTCACTTATTAATATTTTCTGGGTATTCATTGGGTTACGCATGGGCACAATTTCATACCATGCCCTACCCATATATTTTGCAGGTATTGATACCCATTATCCATGGGTACAAAATCTTGCCAAGTCTTGCCATGCCCGTTGTTTTCGGGTAGGGTACCCGCCGATACCCATACCCATGGGCGAAATTGCCATCCCTACGTAGCATAACACGAACTTGGCGATTACTTAGTGGCTATCAGCACTACGTTGTAACTGATTGTTCCCACGATCGAACCCTGCACGGCCCCTTCTTCTTCCAAAACTCCACTTCTTTTAAATGTTCTAATGGGCCGGCCCATCACTGAAGGAAATATGCCCTAGAGGCAATAATAAAGTTATTATTTATTTCCTTAAATCATGATAAATGTTTATTATTCATGCTAGAATTGTATTAACCGGAAACATAATACATGTGTGAATACATAGACAAATAGAGTGTCACTAGTATGCCTCTACTTGACTAGCTCGTTGATCAAAGATGGTTATGTTTCCTAACCATAGACATGAGTTGTCATTTGATTGATGGGATCACATCATTAGGAGAACGATGTGATTGACTTGACCCATTCCGTTAGCTTAGCACTTGATCGTTTAGTTTTTTGCTATTGCTTTCTTCATGACTTATACATGTTCCTATGACTATGAGATTATGCAACTCCCGTTTGCCGGAGGAACACTTTGTGTGCCACCAAACGTCACAACGTAACTGGGTGATTATAAAGGTGTTCTACAGGTGTCTCCGAAGGTACTTGTTGGGTTGGCGTATTTCGAGATTAGGATTTGTCACTCCGATTGTCGGAGAGGTATCTCTGGGCCCTCTCGGTAATGCACATCACTTAAGCCTTGCAAGCATTGCAACTAATGAGTTAGTTGCGGGATGATGTATTACGGAACGAGTAAAGAGACTTGCCGGTAACGAGATTGAACTAGGTATTGAGATACCGGCGATCGAATCTCGGGCAAGTAACATACCGATGACAAAGGGAACAACGTATGTTGTTATGCGGTTTGTCCGATAAAGATCTTTGTCAGTGTCAAAACCGGCAGATCTCGGGTAGGGGGTCCCGAACTGTGCGTCTAGGCCGGATGGTAACAGGAGGCAGGGAACACGATGTTTTACCCAGGTTCGGGCCCTCTCGATGGAGGTAAAACCCTACGTCCTGCTTGATTAATATTGATGATATGGGTAGTACAAGAGTGGATCTACCACGAGATTGAGGAGGCTAAACCCTAAAAGCTAGCCTATGGTATGATTGTTGTATGACGATGATGTCCTACGGACTAGAACCCTCCGGTTTATATAGACACCGGATAGGGTTAGGGTTACATTGAGTCGGTTACAATGGTAGGAGATCTCGAATATCCGCATTGCCAAGCTTGCCTTCCACGCCAAGGAAAGTCCCATCCGGACACGGGACGAAGTCTTCAATCTTGTATCTTCATAGTCCAGGAGTCCGGCTGAAGGTATAGTCCGGCTACCCGAACACCCCCTAATCCAGGACTACCTCAGTAGCCCCCGAACCAGGCTTCAATGACGATGAGTCCGGCGCGCAAATTGTCTTCGGCATTGCAAGGCGGGTTCTCCTCCAAATTCCATGTACCTGTTGAATAAAGTCCGGTTTCTTGTAAAGGTTGCGCTCCTTGGCTTCTATGCCCAATAATGTCCATCTTCCACGTGTCAAACGAATGCGAAAAGCCGGGGCGTTTTTACATCCACACCCCTATCCATATAAACGAGCCGCCTATTTAACCGGACGGGAATTCAGGTTCAAACCACATCTTCTCCTCTCCGCGAGTTATCATCAGAGCGCTTCCAGCAAAGGTCCATTCCAACATGTCCAGCCGTCGCAGCTCCTCCCCTCGCCCCTCCGGTCCCAAACCCGGGGACTGGGAGAGTTGCACCATCCCGCACAGCGAGTTAGTGCCGCTTCAGGCCAAGGGATTTCTTCCCCCGGCATACATGGTCCCGGTCCGAGCCGGTCTCGCCACCTATAATGGCAGAAAACAGGCAGAGAGCACCCCCAATCTTTCTAAAGGAGAGCGGGTGTGCCTCGTCCCCTATCTAATAAGGGGACTGGGATTTCCAATTCATCCATTTCTCCGCGGGCTTCTGAAGTTTTACGGTCTCCAGCTGCACAATCTCACGCCCGCTTCCATATTACATATCGCGGCTTTCGTCGCCCTTTGTGAGCTATTTTTAGGCGTTGAGGCTCATTTCGCGCTGTGGAAGAGGTTATTCTGCCTGGTGCCCCGTTCTCAAGAGGGGTCTATCTATCAAGTGGGCGGAGCCGAAGTATGGCGCATCGCCGGGACCGGATACCTATCCGGAACCCCGAAGAAGGCGTCCGAGGACTAGCCTTCGGAATGGTTTTACATAGATGATGTCCCGCTACCGGACCCTATCCGGGTCGGTCTCCCTGAGTTCAACAATGCCCCATTGAAGAAACGCTTGAGCTGGCGTCCACGGAGCTCTCAGAGAGAAAGCGACAGAGACGTCCTTTACCTGATGGGCTGGATAAGACTGTTGGCTCATTCCGGACTAACCATGATTGGAGTCATGGCCGCATGCATTATGCGGGGGGTGCAGCCGCTTCAATATAGAGGCCACCCCATGTGGGATTTCAACGGGGAGGATGACGCCACCCGTTACGGTCGTAAGGGGCCGGCCTCAGCCGCTGCCTTAGTAAAGATCTTATCCTCTTTGTACAAGGGAGAAAAGGAGGAATTCCTCCGCGTCAATCCGCAGGCCGGATTCAGTATGTACGATCCTCCAAGTTGGGTAAGTGAACAATTGCGCTTTCCCGTTTGCTTTATACTCCCATGGTTAGATAGGTAGTCTAATGATTTCAATGCAGGAACTGCGACAGGAGGTAAAGGATATAAACAGCCGTCCTCCACAGCCCGAGGACCTAGAACGGTCCCTTAATCCGAACTCCGAAGAAGATCCGGACATATCGGTGGAGCTTATTGACGAGGTGTTCTATCAGCTAAGTAAGGACGATACCTTGGTGGCCATTACGGCGGATTACCCAGGGTTAATCCCGGCCTCCCAGGTGAAGGAAACCGGAGTCCCATTCCCTTGAAAGAGATTCCATTCTCACGTATTCCGGCGTTTCTAACGACAACCGTGTTTTGCAGGGGAGATTTCCGAGGCAGGAGGCCGAACCTGCGGTGGCTAGCCAACGAGGGGCCACAGGGCCCCGTGGGGCAAAAAGGAATGTAGTCCGGACTGAGATGCCGGCGCAAAGGTATAGCGCACCCTCTGTTTCCCTGGAGTTATTCTGTCAGGGCATATTAACGTTCGTTCTATCTTCAGAACGAAGAGACCTCGCCGGACTACATCCGGAGAGGTTGCCAATCGCGCCTCCACCAGCCAGGCTCCAACGTCTGTCCAGGAACCGGAGGCGAGCACAAGGCGCGCACCGGACGCTCCTCCGACAGAGGATGAGGACAGACTGTCTGCCACAAATTCTGAAGTGGAGAGTGCCATGAACCACAGGCGTCGCCGGACAGTTCTACACGACGGTTGTTTCTCCCAAGAGGCTTTAGATGCCTTTAATTCGGGAGATGCGTACCTCCGTGCCGCTCAAAATGGTTTAGCCAGAGCCACGGAGCAATATGTAAAAGACATACGGGTAAGAAAATTTTGGTTAAATATATATATATGCCAGTAGCCCCCAAGACTTGAAGCAGTTAAACAAACTGATTTAAGGATCATTTAATATGCAGGTTCTTACAGAGAAGAATACCGTACTGTCCCAGGAGCTGGAAAAGTGCAAGGCCCAAGTAGAGGCCGCACTAGCCGCAGCAGGGGAGCCCAGAGAGACCCCCTCAGGTAATATACATGTCGAAAGATTAGTATTGTGCGGTGTGGGTGCAAATCTGACAGATCATATTGCAGATGGCGCCGGACTAGATCCGGACAAACAACAACTCTTACATCGGTTAAAGGCCGGTGAGAGTATGTTGACAAGGGTGAGGCTGGAGAAGAATGATCTTCAGGATGCCAACACCAAGCTGGACGTCAAACTTAAAGATGTTCGTGGCCAGCTGTCGGACTCCACGAAGGAGAATCAGTGGCTTCGACGCGGCATATTTAGTAAGTGCTTGAACGAACTTTGAAAAAAGAGTTCGGCGAGGAAGTCGACTAACAGAGTAATGTCTGTAGGTATGCTCACAGGTCGTCCTGCAGAGGAGATGCCCGGTTCTACGGGTGACCTTCTTCCCAAACTCTTGCAACTGCACGAGCGAATTCGGCAGGCAATGCGAGGTGTTGCCCAAGCCTTATGGCCTGCCCACTCCGTGCTCGAGGGCCTTGGAGAGCTTGCGGAGAAGCTGAAGGGAGCTCGGCGGCGCTTCCGGTTGTGGAAGATATCGGCCTGCCGACAAGGCGCTAGGAAGGTCTGGGCCATGGTGAAGACCCGTTTTACGAAGTCTGACCCAAACCACATGGCCGAGGTCGGACCAGTGGGGCCTGACGGGAAGGAGATCCCTGTAAGCTTAGTGTACGGCCAAGTAGAGTTGGCCGCGAAGTATTCCCAGCAGGACTGTAAATTAGACAGCCTGTTAGATGGTATAGAATAGGAATACAATCAGTCAGAATGACTGTGTAATTTTGAATTGACATGTGTAATGCCTTCTAGCCGGATTGTAGATCGTTTGTCGTTGCCGACCTTTTTGCTTCAACCTCGGGACCTGACGGTCCGGAGTGTGTCCGAATACCCTAGCGGTTATATAAGAACCGGGGTATGCGTGGAGACCAGGCGTAGGGGTCATCAGTGCTTTATCAGACAAGTGCCCAACTAGTTATGTTATATTACATGGTTAGTAAGAAACATCTTCCAGAGAGAATAGTTCCGTTAAGGGTTCCTTTCGCTGGGAGGCATGCCCTAATGTGCATGTCCGGACTGCGTGAAGAGACGCAGAAAAAGCATCTGGGGGCGCATAAAATGAGTAAAAAAGATCATCTTTTATTTCACCGACCGAATATTCCCTTAAGAATGCTAGCTTTCGGCTTCACCCAGTCTGAGGTACACGTCCGGCTGACCCGGCAGTAACAATCGCAGAGGTGCTCCCTTTACCGCCTAGCCAAACAATCGGGAACGTAGGGATAAGCACAGGAGCCAGGCAACCCAGCTTGGCCAAAACTTAAGTCATATCGATGCATATAATGGTGAAGAAAAAGGTACATGCGGAAGTTTGACACATGTGTTGGGCGTGAAGCCCGTATAAATAAGCTTCTGTTAAAGAAGCCCCCAGGTTTAATGAGCGCGAGTGGCGCGTCACTATATGAGCCTTTAAGGGCTATAAAAGAAAAAATGGGAAGGAGAGAAATGTAAGACAGAAAAATTCAACAAGGAATGGACAGAGGAAGGAGACGAACACAGAGTCCGGCGCTAGGCATAGAATCTTCGGAGACGGGCGGCGTTCCACGGGTTCGGCTTGAGTCGGTTGTTTGACGCATCTCGCAGGCGGTACGCCCCACCGGTCAGGACTTGGTCAATTATGAATGGACCTTCCCACTTGGGCTTGAGTTTGTCCTTTTTCTTATCTGGCAGGCGTAGAACTAGTTCGCCAACATTGTAATTTTGGCCCGTACTTCTCTGCTTTGATATCTTCGGGCCTGCTGTTGATAAAATGTGGAACGGGCTTTTGCCACGTCACGCTCCTCCTCCAAGGCGTCCACATTGTCCTGCCGATCGAGCTCGGCTTCTCTTTCTTCGTACATGCGCACTCTAGGTGAGTCATGAATTATGTCGCAGGGAAGAACTGCTTCTGCGCTGTACACCATAAAAATGGTGTGTATCCGGTGGTGCGATTTGGCGTGGTCCGCAGCCCCCATAGCACGGAGTCGAGCTCCTCTACCCAGTGCGTGTTAGATTCCTTGAGGGACCGCACTAGTCTGGGTTTAATGCCGCTCATGATAAGACCATTTGCACATTCGAACTGGCCGTTGGTTTGTGGGTGATAGACGGAAGCATAATCGAGCTTGATGCCCATGTTTTTGCACCAGAGTTTTACCTTGTCGGCGGTAAAGTTTGTGCCATTATCGGTTATGATGCTGTGGGGGACGCCATAACGGTGTACGACCCCGGATATGAAGTCTATCACAGGTCCGGATTCGGCCGTTTTAACAGGCTTGGCTTCTATCCATTTGGTGAACTTATCCACCATGACCAATAAGTATTTTTTTTCTTATGGGTCCCACCTTTAAGGGGTCCGACCATGTCAAGCCCCCAGACCGCAAAAGGCCAGGTGATGGGTATAGTTTGGAGTGCGGTGGGTGGCATATGCCTTTGGTTGGCAAAAAGTTGGCAACCAGCGCATCGTTGGACTAAGTCCTGAGCGTCTGCCCGGGCCGTCGGCCAATCAAAACCAGCACCTAAAGCCTTGCTAACAAGGGACCGAGCAGCGGCGTGGTGACCACCGAGTCCGGCATGAATTTCGGCCAGAAGGTTCCGCCCTTCCTCTTCGGAGATGCACCTTTGAAGGACTCCGGTAGTGGTTTTCTTATAAAGCTCTCCCTCATGGACTCTGTAGGCTTTAGATCGCCGCACTATGCAGCGGGCCTCGTTTTGGTCCTCCGAGAGTTCCTGCCTAGTAAGGTAGGCTAGGAATGGTTCTGTCCACGGGGCGATAACCGCCATTATTACATGGGCTGAAGGTGTAATTTCGTTGGCAGAGCCTCCAATTGTGTCAGATTGTTCGGCGTCGAGTGGTGCGGTTGGGTTCGGGCTGTTATTTGCGGGTTCCCCTCCCATACTACGGATGGCTTGAACAATCTTTCCAAAAAGATGTTGGGGGGGACTGCATCGCGTTTTGCTTCGATGCGTGCTAGGACGTCCGCTGCTTGATTGTTTTCTCGGGCTATATGGTGAAACTCCAGCCCTTCGAACCGAGCTGACATTTTTAGGACGATGTTGCGGTAATCTGCCATTTTTGGGTCCTTGGCGTCGAAGTCTCCGTTTATTTGGGATATCGCGAGGTTTGAATCCCCGCGTACCTCTAGGCGCTGGATACCCATGGATACTGCTATCCGGAGGCCATGTAGGAGGGCCTCATATTCGGCTGCATTGTTGGAATCCGTGTACATGATCTAGAGCACATATTGGACTGTGTCTCCTGTGGGGGACGTCAGGACGACGCCGGCCCCCAGTCCGGCCAACATTTTGGAGCCGTCAAAATGCATAATCCAGTTTGAATATGTGCCGTACTCTTTAGGGAGCTCGGCCTCCGTCCATTCTGCGACGAAGTCGGCCAAAACTTGCGATTTAATAGCTCGCCGTGGCTTATAGGTTATATCGAACGGGAGAAGCTTGATGGCCCATTTTGCAATCCGGCCCATTGCATCGCGGTTGTTGATAATATCGTTGAGTGGTACTTCCGAGGCTACTGTTATGGAACACTCTTGAAAGTAGTGTCGTAGCTTCCGGGATGCCATGAATACCGCGTATGCAATCTTTTGGTAATGCGGGTACCGTGATTTGCATGGAGTGAGGACAGTGGACACGTAGTAGACCGGCCTTTGAAGGGGGAATTTGTGTCTGTCCGTTTCCCGCTCGACAACAAGCACTGCGCTGACAACTTGGTGTGTTGCTGCAATGTACAATAACATTGGTTCGCCGGTGTTTGGCGCGGCCAGGACTGGGTTTGTTGCCAATATGGCTTTTATTTCATCAAGTACGGCCGTGGCGGCATCCGTCCACTCGAAGTGTTCGGTGCGCCGAAGTAGGCGATAGAGGGGTAGTGCCTTTTCTCCCAAGCGGGAGATGAAGCGGCTTAAAGCCGCCACGCATCCGGTTAATTTTTGTATTTGTTTAAGGTCTTTTGGGACATCCAATTGTGACAAAGCTCGGATCTTGGCTGGATTTGCTTCGATTCCTCTACCGGATACAATGAAGCCCAAGAGCTTTCCGGCTGGAACGCCGAAGACGCATTTTTCCGGATTGAGCTTGATGTCATATTTTCGGAGGTTATCGAATGTAAGCCTCAAGTTGTCTACTAGAGATTCGACATGTCTTGATTTGAAGACCACATCATCCACGTACGCCTCCACTGTTTTGCCGATTTGGTTTGCCAGACATGTCTGGATCATGCGCTGATATGTTGCGCCGGCGTTTTTCAGCCCGAAGGGCATTGTGTTGAAGCAGAATGGGCCGTATGGTGTGATGAATGCTGTTGCAGCTTGGTCTGATTCTGCCATCTTGATTTGATGGTAACCGGAGTATGCGTCGAGGAAACACAACGAATCGTGTCCTGCGGTGGCATCGATAATTTGATCGATACGGGGGAGGGGGAAGGGATCCTTTGGGCAAGCCTTGTTAAGGTCTTTGAAATCGACACACGGGCGCCAGGGTTTGTCCTTCTTTGGTACCATCACCAGGTTTGCTAGCCAGTCCGGATGTTTTATGTCTCTGATGAATCTGGCCTCCAATAGCTTGGCTAGCTCCTCTCCCATAGCCTGTCTCTTGGGTTCGGAAAAATGCCGAAGGGCTTGTTTGACAGGTTTAAATCCTTTTAGGATATTTAAGCTGTGTTTGGCCAGCCCGCGTGGGATCCCTGGCATGTCTGAAGGGTGCCAGGCGAAAATGTCCCAGTTCTCTCGTAGGAACTCTCGCAGTGCGGCGTCTACATCAGGGTTCAATCGTGCCCCGATGGAAGCTGTTTTATTGGGGTCCGTTGGATGGACCTGAAATTTTACTATTTCGTCAGCTGGCTTGAAGGATGTGGATTTAGATCTCTTGTCGAGTATCACATCATCCCTATTAACCGTGGAGCGCAGTGCAGTCAGTTCCTCGGCCGCTAAGGCTTCGGATAGCACCTCGAGGGCTAATGCGTCCGTCTTGTTTTCGGCGCGGAGTGCTACGTCCGGATCACTAGCTAGAGTGATGATTCCGTTCGGCCTGGGCATCTTAAGCTTCATGTACCCGTAATGGGGTATTGCTTGGAAGATTGTGAATGCTTCCCGCTCTAGTAAAGCATGATATCCGCTCATAAACGGGGCCACCTGGAACGTGACTTCTTCGGACCTGTAATTATCCGGCGTGCTGAACACCACATCTAGTGTGATTTTTCCTGTGCAGCGCGCTTCCCGACTGGGGATTATTCCTCTAAAGGATGTGCTGCTTCGCTCGACGCGATTCCAGTCTATTTCCATTTTTTGAAGGGTCTCCTCATAAATGAGGTTCAGTCCGCTGCCTCCATCCATGAGCACCTTGGTGAGGCGAAAGCCGTCCACTACGGGACTGAGGACCAATGCGGCTGGTGCTCGGGCTGTTCGGAATCTAGGTTCATCACTTGCGTTGAAGGTAATGGCAGTGTCGCTCCATGGATTTATTGTTGCAACTTGATAGACTTCAGCGAGGCTGCGGAGTGTTCTTTTTCGCACATTGTTTGATGCGAAAGTCTCGAAGACTGTGAGAACGGTACTGGTGTCCTTGGGCTGGCCTTCTGCGGCCTCCGGAATTAAGAGGTCCTCGCCGATTTTGGCCACCTGCCGGAGTATCCAACATGCTCTAAGGCTGTGAGTTGGTGTGGCGTCCTCTGTACTATGAATTCTACAGGGTCCATCAAGCCATCTTTCCAGTACGGTTCCATGCCCTGTAGAGGGTTTTGGCTTTTTGGTGTTTATCCCGAGTGTCCTATGATGATGCACCCTCTTAGTTCGGACGGGATTACTATTTAAGGCCGGATTATCCCAAAATTTTATTTCGGTTTTCCAGGCGCTTTCCATCGCACAATATTTTTGTACTGTGGATGCCAAGTCAGCGAAGCGTGTAATATCACGACGACTTATGGCGTTGAGGATTCCCTTGTCCGTGCAATTGCTGCAAAAAATTGAGATTGCGTCTCCCTCACGGCAATCCTTTATCCTGTTCATAACCAGGAGGAATCTGGCCCAGTAATGATGTACTGTTTCCTCGGGACTCTGCCTGATTTGGGAGAGATCGCTTATGATCGGGTGGGCGGGTGTCGTTGAATCTGAAACCTCACCCAATCCCGGATTCGGAGGCCGAAGAGTTTCCGAACTCTCAAGTTCGGATTCTTGGGTGTTGTCCAATGAATCTGGCCCGTTGCCTGATCCTAAGCTCAGGTCTTGAGTTACATCCTCCCCTCCGCGGGTATCCGGCTTGGAGGGGTCGGGAATTCGGACGTAGCTAGTCCTTAGAATAGATGAAGGGTCGCCGCACTGCGCCTCTACCACGACAACGTGGTGGGTGACTTGGGGAGAGTTAATTTCTCTTAGATCGGGTTTAGGCCCAACCTGGTCATAATCCGTAGCGACCCCCAGGGCGGCGATGCGATCCAAGAGCTCGTTTATGGAAGAGAGCTCCATTGGATCTAGCTGCTCGACGAACTCCGAGCTGACGTGTAGGTTGCTTTTGATGACCCGAGAGGTCACCGTCGGCACAACAGCCAAACAGGCGGTCATGAGGAAACCACCTAACCGGAGGGTTTGGCCGACAGCCAAGGCTCCCTTAGCAACGGCGCCGTCTTTAAAGACGGGAGGAGGCATCCTTCCTGATTGCGATGGCACAGAGGAACTCTCAATGAAAGCACCAATGTCGGTGTCAAAACCGGCAGATCTCGGGTAGGGGGTCCCGAACTGTGAGTCTAGGCCGGATGGTAACAGGAGGCAGGGAACACGATGTTTTACCCAGGTTCGGGCCCTCTCGATGGAGGTAAAACCCTACGTCCTGCTTGATTAATATTGATGATATGGGTAGTACAAGAGTGGATCTACCACGAGATCGAGGAGGCTAAACCCTAAAAGCTAGCCTATGGTATGATTGTTGTATGACGATGATGTCCTACGGACTAGAACCCTCCGGTTTATATAGACACCGGATAGGGTTAGGGTTACATAGAGTCGGTTACAATGGTAGGAGATCTCGAATATCCGCATCGCCAAGCTTTCCTTCCACGCCAAGGAAAGTCCCATCCGGACACGGGACGAAGTCTTCAATCTTGTATCTTCATAGTCCAGGAGTCCGACTGAAGGTATAGTCCGGCTACCCGAACACCCCCTAATCCAGGACTCCCTCAATCTTCGTAGAATATGTAGGAGCCAATATGAGCATCCAGGTTCCGCTATTGGTTATTGACCGGCGACGTGTCTCGGTCATGTCTACATAGTTCTCGAACCCGTAGGGTCCGCACGCTTAAAGTTCGATGACAGTTATATTATGAGTTTATATGTTTTGATGTACCAAAGGAGTTCAGAGTCCCGGATGAGATCGAGGACATGAAGAGGAGTCTCGAAATGGTCGAGACGTAAAGATCGATATATTGGACGACTATATTCGGACATCAGAAAGGTTCCGAGTGATTCGGGTATTTTCAGGAGTACCGGGGAGTTACGGGAATTTGTATTGAGCCTTAATGGGCCATACTGGAAAGGAGAGAAAGGCCTCAAAGGGTGGCCGCACCCTTCCCCATGGGCTGGTCCTAATTAGACTAGGGAGGGGAGGGGCCCTTCCTTCCTTCTCCTTTTCCCTTCCCTTTCCTTCCCTCCTACTCCTACAAGGGGAATCCTACTCCCGGTGGGAGTAGGACTCCCCTAGGGCGCGCCATAGAGAGGGCTGACTCTCCCCCCTCCACTCCTTTATATACGGGGGCAGAGGGCACCCCAAAGACACAACAATTGATCTCTTGATCTCTTAGCCGTGTGTGGTGCCCCCTCCACCATAATCCACCTCGATCATATCGTAGCGGTGCTTAGGCGAAACCCTGCATCGGTAGAACATCATCATCGTCACCACGCCGCCGTGCTGACGAAACTCTCCCTCAACACTCGGCTGGATCGGAGTTCGAGGGTCGTCATCGAGTTGAACGTGTGCAGAACTCGGAGGTGCCGTGCGTTCGGTACTTGATCGGTCGGATCATGAAGACGTACGACTACATCAACCGCGTTGTGCTAACACTTCCGCTTTCGGTCTACGAGGGTACGTGGACAACACTATCCCCTCTCGTTGCTATGCATCACCATGATCTTGTGTGTGCGTAGGAAATTTTTTGAAATTACTACGTTCCCCAACAGTGGCATCAGAGCCAGGTTTTATGCGTTGATTTAATATGCATGAGTAGAACACAAATGAGTTGTGGGCGATATAAGTCATACTGCTTACCAGCATGTCACACTTTGGTTCAGCGGTATTGTTGGATGAAGCGGCCTGGACCGACATTACGTGTACGCTTACGCGAGACTGGTTTTACCGCCGTGCTATGCACACAGGTGACTAGCGGGTGTCAGTTTCTCCAAGTTTAGTTGAACCGAGTGTGGCTATGCCCGGTCCTTTAGAAGGTTAAAACAACACTAACTTGACAAACTTTCGTTGTGGTTTTGATGCGTAGGTAAGAATGGTTCTTGCTCAGCCCGTAGCAGCCACGTAAAACTTGCAACAACAAAGTAGAGGACGTCTAACTTGTTTTTTCAGGGCATGTTGTGATGTGATATGGTCAAGATGTGATGAGATATAAGTTGTTGTATAAGATGATCATGTTTTGTTGAAGTTATCGGCAACTGGCAGAAGCCTTATGGTTGTCTCTTTATTTCATAAGATGCAAGAGCCAAATAATTGCTTTACTTTATCGCTATGCGATAGCAATAGTTGCAAGAGCAATAGTTCGTGAGACGACCATGTGATGACACATTGATATAGATCAAGATGATGGAGATCATGGTGTCATGCCGGTGATGATGGCAATCATGACGATGCTTTGGAGATGGAGATCAAAGGCACAAGATGATGATGGCCATATCATGTCACATATATTTCGATTGCATGTGATGTTTATCTTTTATACATCTTATTTTGCTTAGTTCGACGATAGCTTTATAAGATGATCGCTTACTAAATTTTAAGATAAAAGTGTTCTCCCTGAGTATGCACCGTTGCCAAAGTTCGTCGTGCCCAGACACCACGTGATGATCGGGTGTGATAAGCTCTACGTCCATCTACAACGGGTGCAAGCCAGTTTTTGCAGACACAGAATACTCAGGTTAAATTTGACGAGCCTAGCATATGCAGATATGGCCTCGGAACACTGGAGACCAAAAGGTCGAGCGTGAATCATATAGTAGATATGATCAACATAATGATGTTCACCATTGAAAACTACTCCATTTCACGTGATGATCGGTTATGGTTTAGTTGATATGGATCACGTGATCACTTAGATGATTAGGGGGATGCCTATCTAAGTGGGAGTTCTTAAGTAATATGATTAATTGAACTTTAATTTATCATGAACTTAGTCCTGGTAGTATTAGCATATCTATGTTGTAGATCAATTGCTCGCGTTTAGCTCCCCTGTTTTATTTTTGATATGTTCCTAGAGAAAACTAAGTTGAAAGATGTTAGTAGCAATGATGCAGATTGGATCCGTGATCTGAGGTTTATCCTCATTGCTGCACAGAAGAATTATGTCCTTGATGCACCACTAGGTGACAAAGCTATTGCAGGAGCAGATGCAGATGTTATGAACGTTTGGCTAGCTCAATATGATGACTACTTGATATTTTAGTGCACCATGCTTAACGGCTTAGAATCGGGACTTCAAAGATGTTTTGAACGTCATGGACCATATGAGATGTTTCAGGAGTTGAAGTTAATATTTCAAGCAAATACCCGAGTTGAGAGATATGAAGTCTTCAACAAGTTCTATAGCTAAAAGATGGAGGAGAATAGCTCAAGCAGTGAGCATGTGCTCAGATTGTCTGGGTACTACAATCGCTTGAATCAAGTGGGAGTTAATCTTCCAGATAAAATCGTGATTGACAGAATTCTCTAGTCACCATCACCAAGTTAGTAGAACTTCATGATGAACTATAATATGCAAGGGATAACGGAAACGATTCCCAAGCTCTTCGTGATGCTGAAATCGACGAAGGTAGAAATCAAGAAAAACATCAAGCATTGATGGTTGACAAGACCACTAGTTTCAAGAAAAGGGCAAAGGGAAGAAGGGGAAATTCAAGAAGAACGACAAGTAAGTTGCTGCTCAAGTGAAGAAGCCCAAGTCTGGTCCTAAGCCTGAGACTAAGTGCTTCTACTGCAAAGGGACTGGTCACTGGAAGCGGAACTACCCCAAATAATTGGCGGATAAGAAGGATGGCAAAGTGAACATATGTATATTTGATATACATGTTATTGATGTGTACTTTACTAATGTTTATAGCAACCCCTCAGTATTTGATACTAGTTCAGTTGCTAAGAATAGTAACTCGAAACGGGAGTTGCAGAATGAACAGAGACTAGATAAGGGTGAAGTGACGATGTGTATTGGAAATGGTTCCAAGATTGACATGATCATCATCCAACACTCCCTATACTTTCGGGATTAGTGTTAAACCTAAAATAAATGTTATTTAGTGTTTGCGTTGAGCATAAATATGATTGGATCATGTTTATTGCAATACGGCTATTCATGTAAGTTAGAGAATAATTGTTGTTCTTGAAGGAAATATGCCCTAGAGGCAATAATAAAGTTATTATTTATTTCCTTATATCATGATAAATGTTTATTATTCATGCTAGAATTGTATTAACTGGAAACATAATACATGTGTGAATACATAGACAAAAACAAAGAGTCACTAGTATGCCTCTACTTGACTAGCTCGTTAATCAAAGATGGTTATGTTTCCTAACCATATACATGAGTTGTCATTTGATTAATGGGATCACATCATTAGGAGAATGATGTGATTGACTTGACCCATTCTGTTAGCTTAGCACTTGATCGTTTAGTTTGTTGCTATTGCTTTCTTCATAACTTATACATGTTCCTATGACTATGAGATTATGCAACTCCCGTTTACCAGAGGAACACTTTGTGTGCTACCAAACGTCACAACGTAACTGGGTGATTATAAAGGTGCTCTACAGGTATCTCTGAAGGTACTTGTTGGGTTGGCGTATTTCGAGATTAGGATTTGTCAGTCCGATTGTCGGAGAGGTATCTCTGGGCCCTCTCGGTAATGCACATCACTCAAGCCTTGCAAGCATTGCAACTAATAAGTCAGTTGCAGGATGATGTATTACGGAACGAGTAAAGAGACTTGCCGGTAACGAGATTGAACTAGGTATTGAGATCCTGACGATCGAATCTCGGGCAAGTAACATACCGATGACAAAGGGAACAACGTATGTTGTTATGCGGTCTGACCGATAAAGATCTTCGTAGAATATGTAGGATCCAATATGAGCATCCAGGTTCCGCTATTGGTTATTGACCGGAGACGTGTCTCGGTCATGTCTACATAGTTCTCGAACCCGTAGGGTCCGCATGCTTAAATTTCGGTGACGATCGTAATTAGGGTTTTTGTGTTTTGATGTACCGAAGTTTGTTTGGAGTCCCGGATGTGATCACAGACATGACGAGGAGTCTCGAAATGGTCGAGACATAAAGATTGATATATTGGAAGCCTATATTTGGATATCGGAAACGTTCCGGGTGAAATCGGGATTTTACCGGAGTACCGGGGGGTTACCGGAACCCCTCGGGGGTTATTGGGCCTACATGGGCCATAAGGGAGAAGAGGAGGGCCAGCCAGGGTAGGCCGCGCGCCCCCTCCCCCTAGTCTGAATATGACAAGGAAGGGGGGGGGGGCGGCGCCCCCCTTTCCTCTTTCTCCCTTCCTCCTTCCTTCTCCAACAAGGCAAGAGGGGGGAGTCCTACTCCCGGTTGGAGTAGGACTCCTCCAGGCGCACCCATAGGGCCGGCCGCACCTCCCCCTCTCCCTCCTTTATATACTGAGGCAAGGGGCACCCCATGACACACAAGTTGATCCTCGTGATCGTTCCTTAGCCGTGTGCGGTGCCCCCTCCCACCATATTCCACCTCGGTCATATCATAGCGGTGCTTAGGCGGAAGCCCTGCGTCGGTAGAACATCATCACCATCATCACGCCGTCGTGCTGACGAAACTCTCCCTCAACGGTTTGCTGGATCGGAACTCGAGGGATGTCACCGAGCTGAACGTGTGCAGAACTCGGAGGTGCCGTACGTTCGGTACTTGGATCAGTCGGATCGGGAAGACGTGCGACTACTTCCTCTACGTTGTGTCAACGCTTCCGTTGCCGGTCTACGAGGGTACGTAGACAACACTCTCCCCTCTCGTTGCTATGCATCACCATGATCTTGCGTGTGCGTAGGAATTTTTTTGAAATTACTACGTTCCCCAACAGTGGTATCAGAGCCTAGGTTTTATGCATTGATGTTGTGCACGAGTAGAACACAAGTGAGTTGTGGGCGATATAAGTCATACTGCTTACCAGCATGTCATACTTTGGTTCGGCGGTATTGTTGGATGAAGCGGCCCGGACCGACATTACGCGTACGCTTACGCGAGACTGGTTCTACCGACGTGCTTTGCACATAGGTGGCTGACGGGTGTCAGTTTCTCCAACTTTAGTTGAACCAAGTGTGGCTACGCCCGGTCCTTGCGAAGGTTAAAACAGCACCAACTTGACAAACTATCGTTGTGGTTTTGATGCATAGGTAAGAACGGTTCTTGCTAAGCCCGTAGCAGCCACATAAAACTTGCAACAACAAAGTAGAGGACGTCTAACTTGTTTTTGCAGGGCATGTTGTGATGTGATATGGTCAAGGCTAAATTTTATTGTATGAGATGATCATGTTTTGTAACCGAGTTATCGGCAACTGGCAGGAGCCATATGGTTGTCGCTTTATTGTATGCAATGCAATTGCGCTGTAATGCTTTACTTTATCACTAAGCGGTAGCGATAGTCGTGGAAGCATAAGATTGGCGAGACGACAACGATGCTACGATGGTGATCAAGGTGTCGCGCCGGTGACAATGGTGATCATGCAGGTGCTTCGGAGATGGAGATCACTAGCACAAGATGATGATGGCCATATCATATCACTTATATTGATTGCATGTGATGTTTATCTTTTATGCATCTTATCTTGCTTGGTTGACGGTAGCATTATAAGATGATCCCCCACTAAATCATCAAAGTATAAGTGTTCTCCCTGAGTATGCACCATTGCGAAAGTTCTTCGTGCTGAGACACCACATGATGATCGGGTGTGATAGGCTCTACGTTCAAATACAACGGGTGTAAAACAGTTGCACACGCGGAATACTCAGGTTTAACTTGACGAGCCTAGCATATAACAGATATGGCCTCGGAACACGGAGACCGAAAGGTCGAGCGTGAATCATATAGTAGATATGATCAACATATTGATGTTCACCATTGATATTACTCCATCTCACGTGATGATCGGACATGGTTTAGTTGATTTGGATCACGTGATCACTTAGAGGATTAGAGGTATATCTTTCTAAGTGGGAGTTCTTAAGTAATATGATTAATTGAACTTAAATTTATCATGAACTTAGTACCTGATAGTATCTTGCTTGTCTATGTTTGATTGTAGATAGATGGCTCATGCTGTTGTTCCGTTGAATTTTAATGTGTTCCTTGAGAAAGCAAAGTTGAAAGATAATGGTAGCAATTACAAGGACTGGGTCCGTAACTTGAGGATTATCCTCATTGCTGCACAGAAGAATTACGTCCTCGAAGCACCACTAAGTGCCAAGCCTGCTGCAGGAGCAACACCAGATGTTTATGAACGTCTGGCAGAGCAAAGCTGATGACTACTTGATAGTTCAGTGTGCCATGCTTTACAGCTTAGAACCAGGTCTTCAATGACGTTTTGAACGTCATGGAGCATATGAGATGTTCCAGGAGTTGAAGTTAATATTTCAAGCAAATGCCCGGATTGAGAGATATGAAGTCTCCAATAAGTTCTGTAGCTGCAAGATGGAGGAGAATAGTTCTGTCAGTGAACATATACTCAAAATGTCTGGGTATCATAATCACTTGACTCAACTGGGGGTTAATCTTCCTGTTGATAGTGTCATTGACAGAGTTCTTCAATCACTGCCACCAAGCTACAAAAGCTTCATGATGAACTATAATATGCAAGGGATGAATAAAACTATTCCTGAGCTCTTCGCGATGCTAAAAGCCGCGGAGGTAGAAATCAAGAAGGAGCATCAAGTGTTGATGGTCAATAAGACCACCAGTTTCAAGAAAAAGGGCAAAGGGAAGAAGAAAGGGAACTTCAAGAAGAACAGCAAACAAGTTGCTGCCCAGGAGAAGAACCCAAGTCTGGACCTAAGCCTGAGACTGAGTGCTTCTACTGCAAGCAGACTGGTCACTGGAAGCGGAACTGCCCCAAGTATTTGGCGGATAATAAGGATGGCAAGGTGAACAAAGGTATATGTGATATACATGTTATTGATGTGTACCTTACTAGAGCTCGCAGTAGCACCTGGGTATTTGATACTGGTTCTGTTGCTAATATTTGCAACTCGAAACAGGGACTACGGAATAAGCGGACGCTAGCAAAGGACGAGGTGACGATGCGCGTGGGAAACGGTTCCAAAGTCGATGTGATCGCGGTCGGCACACTACCTCTACATCTACCTTCGGGATTAATATTAGACCTAAATAATTGTTATTTGGTGCCAGCGTTGAGCATGAACATTATATATGGATCTTGTTTGATGCGAGACGGTTATTCATTTAAATCAGAGAATAATGGTTGTTCTATTTATATGAGTAATATCTTTTTTGGTCATGCACCCTTGAAGAGTGGTCTATTTTTGATGAATCTCGATAGTAGTGATACACATATTCATAATGTTGAAATCAAAAGATGCAGAGTTGATAATGATAGTGCAACTTATTTGTGGCACTGCCGTTTAGGTCATATCGGTGTAAAGCGCATGAAGAAACTCCATACTGATGGACTTTTGGAACTACTTGATTATGAATCACTTGGTACTTGCGAACCGTGCCTCATGGGTAAGATGACCAAAACACCATTCTCCGGTACTATGGAGAGAGCAACAGATTTGTTGGAAATCATACATACAGATGTATGTGGTCCAATGAATGTTGAGGCTCGTGGCAGATATCATTGTTTTCTCACCTTCACAGATGATTTAAGCAGATATGGGTATATCTACTTAATGAAACATAAGTCTGAAACATTTGAAAAGTTCAAAGAATTTCAGAGTGAAGTTGAAAATCATTGTAACAAGAAAATAAAGTTTCTATGATCTGATCGTGGAGGAGAATATTTGAGTTACGAGTTTGGTCTACATTTGAAACAATGCGGAATGGTTTCGCAACTCACGCCACCCGGAACACCACAGCGTAATGGTGTGTCCGAACATCGTAATCGTACTTTATTAGATATGGTGCGATCTATGATGTCTCTTACTGATTTACCATTATTGTTTTGGGGTTACGCTTTAGAGACGGCTGCATTCACGTTAAATAGGACACCATCGAAATCCGTTGAGACGACGCCTTATGAACTGTGGTTTGGCAAGAAACCAAAGTTGTCGTGTCTGAAAGTTTGGGGCTGCGATGCTTATGTGAAAAAGCTTCAACCTCATAAGCTCGAACCCAAATCGGAGAAATGTGTCTTCATAGGATACCCAAAGGAGACTGTTGGGTACACCTTCTATCACAGATCCGAAGGAAAAACTTTTGTTGCTAAATTCGGAGTTTTTCTAGAGAAGGAGTTTCTCTCGAAAGAAGTGAGTGGGAGAAAAGTAGAACTTGATGAGGTAACTGTACCTGCTCCCTTATTGGAAAGTAGTACATCACAGAAACCTGTTTCTGTGACACCTACACCAATTAGTGATGAAGCTAATGATAATGATCATGAAACTTCAGATCAAGTTACTACCGAACCTCGTAGATCAACCAGAGTAAGATCCGCACTAGAGTGGTACGGTAATCCTGTTCTGGAAGTCATGCTACTAGATCATGATGAACCTACGAACTATGAAGAAGCGATGGTGAGCCCAGATTCCGCAAAATGCTAGAAGCCATGAAATCTGAGATGGGATCCATGTATGAGAACAAAGTGTGGACTTTGGTTGACTTGCCCGTTGATCGGCAAGCAATTGAGAATAAATGGATCTTCAAGAAGAAGACTGACGCTGATGGTAATGTTACTGTCTACAAAGCTCGACTTGTTGCAAAAGGTTTTCGACAACTTCAAGGGATTGACTACGATGAGACCTTCTCACCCGTAGCGATGCTTAAGTCTGTCCGAATCATGTTAGCAATTGCCGCATTTTATGATTATGAAATTTGGCAAATGGATGTCAAAACTGCATTCCTGAATGGATTTCTGGAAGAAGAGTTGTATATGATGCAACCAGAAGGTTTTGTCGATCCAAAGGAAGCTAACAAAGTGTGCAAGTTCCAGTGATCCATTTATGGACTGGTGCAAGCCTCTTGGAGTTGGAATAAACGCTTTGATAGTGTGATCAAAGCATTTGGTTTTGTACATACTTTTGGAGAAGCCTGTATTTACAAGAAAGTGAGTGGGAGCTCTGTAGCATTTCTGATATTATATGTGGATGACATATTATTTATTGGAAATGATATAGAATTTCTGGATAGCATAAAGGGATACTTGAATAAGAGTTTTTCAATGAAAGACCTCAGTGAAGCTGCTTACATATTGGGCATTAAGATCTATAGAGATAGATCAAGACGCTTAATTGGACTTTCACGAAGCACATACCTTGACAAGATTTTGAAGAAGTTCAAAATGGATCAAGCAAAGAAAGCGTTCTTGCCTGTGTTACAAGGTATGAAGTTGAGTAAGACTCAATGTCTGACCACCGCAGAAGATAGAGAGAAAATGAAAGGTGTTCCCTATGCTTCAGCCATAGGCTCTATCATGTATGCAATGCTGTGTACCAGACTTGATGTGTGCCTTGCTATAAGTCTAGCAGGGAGGTACCAAAAGTAATCCAGGAGTGGATTACTAGACAGCGGTCAAGAACATCCTGAAATACCTAAAAAGGACTAAGGATATGTTTCCCGTATATGGAGGTGACAAAGAGCTCATTGTAAATGGTTACGTTGATGCAAGCTTTGACACTAATCCAGACGATTCTAAATCACAAACCGGATACGTGGTTTTACTGAACAGTGGAGCTGTCAGTTGGTGCAGTTCTAAACAAAGCGTCGTGGCGGGATCTACATGTGAAGCAGAGTACATAGCTACTTCAGAAGCAGCAAATGAAGGAGTCTGGATGAAGGAGTTCATATCCGATCTAGGTGTCATACCTAGTGCATCGGGTCCAATGAAAATCTTTTGTGACAATACTGGTGCAATTGCCTTGGCAAAGGAATCCAGATTTCACAAGAGAACCAAACACATCAAGAGACGCTTCAATTCCATTTGGGTTTTAGTCCAAGTGGGAGACATAGAAATTTGCAAGATACATACGGATCTGAATGTTGCAGACCCGCTGACTAAGCCTCTTCCACGAGCAAAACATGATCAACACCAAGGCTCCATGGGTGTTAGAATCATTACTGTGTAATCTAGATTATTGACTCTAGTGCAAGTGGGAGATTGAAGGAAATATGCCCTAGAGGCAATAATAAAGTTATTATTTATTTCCTTAAATCATGATAAATGTTTATTATTCATGCTAGAATTGTATTAACTGGAAACATAATACATGTGTGAATACATAGACAAAAAGAGTGTCACTAGTATGCCTCTACTTGACTAGCTCTTTGATCAAAGATGGTTATGTTTCCTAACCATAGACATGAGTTGTCATTTGATTGACGGGATCACATCATTAGGAGAACAATGTGATTGACTTGACCCATTCCGTTAGCTTAGCACTTGATCGTTTAGTTTGTTGCTATTGCTTTCTTCATGACTTATACATGTTCCTATGACTATGAGATTATGCAACTCCCGTTTACCGTAGGAACACTTTGTGTGCCACCAAACGTCACAACGTAACTGGGTGATTATAAAGGTGCTCTACAGGCGCCTCCAAAGGTACTTGTTGGGTTGGCGTATTTCGAGATTAGGATTTGTCACTCCGATTGTCGGAGAGGTATCTCTGGGCCCTGTCGGTAATGCACATCACTTAAGCCTTGCAAGCATTGCAACTAATGAGTTAGTTGCGGGATGATGTATTACGGAACAAGTAAAGAGACTTGCCGGTAACGAGATTGAATTAGGTATTGAGATACCGACGATCGAATCTCAGGCAAGTAACATACCAATGACAAAGGGAACAACGTATGTTGTTATGCGGTCTGACCGATAAAGATCTTCATAGAATATGTAGGAGCCAATATGAGCATCCAGGTTCCGCTATTGTTTATTGACCGGAGACGTGTCTCGGCCATGTCTACATAGTTCTCGAACCCGTAGGGTCCTCACGCTTAAAGTTCGATGATGGTTATATTATGAGTTTATGTGTTTTGATGTATCTAAGGAGTTCAGAGTCCCGGATGAGATCGGGGACATGACGAGGAGTCTCAAAATGGTCGAGACGTAAAGATCGATATATTGGACGACTATATTCGGACATCGGAAAGGTTCCGAGTGATTCGGGTATTTTCAGGAGTACCGGGGAGTTACGGGAATTCGTATTGAGCCTTAATGGGCCATATGGGAAAGGAGAGAAAGGCCTCAAAGGGTGGCCGCACCCCTCCCCATGGGCTGGTCCGAATTGGACTAGGGAGGGGGGCGCCCCCTTCCTTCCTTCTCCTTTTCCCTTCCCTTTCCTTCCCTCTTACTCCTACTACTTGGAAGGGCTCCTAGTTCTACTAGGAAAAGGGGAATCCTACTCCCGGTGGGAGTATGACTCACCTAGGACGCGCCATAGAGAGGGCCGACTCTCCCCCTCCTCCACTCCTTTATATACGGGGCAGAGGGCACCCCAAAGACACAACAATTGATCTCTTGATCTCTTAGCCGTGTGCGGTGCCCCCTCCACCATAATCCACCTCGATCATATCGTAGCGGTGCTTAGGCAAAACCCTGCGTCGGTAGAACATCTTCATCGTCACCACGCCGTCGTGCTGACGAAACTCTTCCTCAACACTCGACTGGATCAGAGTTCGAGGGTCGTCATCGAGTTGAACGTGTGCAGAACTCGGAGGTGCCGTGCGTTCGGTACTTGATCGGTCGGATTGTGAAGACGTACGACTACATCAACCACGTTGTGCTAACGCTTCCGCTTTCGGTCTACGAGGGTACGTGGACAACACTCTCCCCTCTCGTTGCTATGCATCACCATGATCTTGTGTGTGCGTAGGAATTTTTTTGAAATTACTATGTTCCCCAACAATCACTATAGATGCTCGACGCAAAAGAAGCTTTTGTCTCGCTATAAGCGAGACATAGCTCTTGCGCATAATCGGATCGTGGAAGAGGGTTTCTCGCGCCTCTGCCACCGCCATCTGAAAAATTTAGGTCCCCTAGCCTCGAAGACTGTTGTGATCCCATAAACTTATGGGTCATTAATGGTATATTAATCATAGGTTACAACATAAAGTGGGGCATCACGTCTGACACACGTTTTTGCTCGGTCGCGCTGCGCTTTCAGGTTTTAGGCTTGAGAAAAGGGGCATTTCCGGGCTTTGGGTTAGCCTCGAGCCTGTAGCTTGGGGTTCGGGCTTTTGTATCTGATTAGAGCCGCTGGCCCACTTGGACACGTGACACTCCCTTACTGGCCTTGCACGATAATCCCTGTTGGGAGCCCAACAATTAAGACAAATTAATTCCGCAGACTTGTAAAGATATCTGATTGGCTGCAAGTATGCTTTGAATTCTGTTTTATTATGAGCAATTTATTTTGTGATTTCGTGCATCTAAAACTTTGTTTTCTATATCGGATATACATCACATAAAAGATACTCGCAGATTTTTGATATCTCATTGATCTAGGAGATCATAACGATCGAGTGCAGATTGCAAAAAATTTATCACGCATTCACACTACTTTCTTGGTTCTTGGTAGCATAGAAATTCTATAAAAGCCATTATTGGTGTTCTACATGGCCACAAAGATTTCACATTTCACATAGAGAAAGACACAGGAAAGGAAAATGAAGAGCATGGCCACCACCATATATGTCCTTGCCTTGTCACTAACCACCACCACCTTGCTCTTCACCGGCAGCAGTGCATGCCAGCGTGATCCGTTAATGACCATGACAGCCGCATGCCACTAGGTGAGCACAGGGCAACCCTTGTTGGAGCTCTGCATGAAAACATTGCATGCTGCATTTGAGAATAGTGAGGTCACCGAGTACGTCAATATTGTTGCGGGCACTGCTGAAAGGATCGATATGGTTGACTAGAGGGGGGGTGAATAGGCAACTAGCAATTTTTAGCTTTTCTTTACCAAATTAAACTTTGCATCAAACTAGGTTGTCTAGATGTGCAACTAGGTGAGCAACCTATATGATGCAACAACAATGAGCACACAAGCAAGCAAGAGAAGTAACACTAATAAGCTTGCACAAGTAAAGGTACGAGATAACCAAGAGTGGAGCCGGTGAAGACGAGAATGTGTTACCGAAGTTCCTTCCTTTTGAAGGGAAGTACGTCTCTGTTGGAGCGGTGTGGAGGCACAATGCTCCCCAAGAAGCCACTAGGGCCACCGTATTCTCCTCACGCCCTCACACAAATGCGAGATGCCGTGATTCCACTATTGGTGCCCTTGGAGGCGGCGACCGGACCTTTAAAAACAAGGTTGGGGCAATCTACACAACTTAATCGGAGGCTCCCAACAACACCACGAAGCTTCACCACAATGGACTATGGCTCCATGGTGGCCTCAACCGTCTAGGGTACTCAAACACCCAGGAGTAACAAGATCCGCTAGGGATTGGTGGGGGAATCAAATTTCTCTTGGTGGAAGTGTAGATCGGGGCCTTCTCAACCAATCCCGAGCAAATCAACAAATTTGATTGGCTAGGGAGAGATCGACTGAAAATGGACCTTAGAGCATTAATGGAGCTTTTGGGGGAAGAGGTAAGTCAACGAAGAAGAAGAGGACCCCCTTTTATAGAAGGGGATCCCATCCAATCGTTACCCCCCAAAACAGCCCCGCACAGGCGGTATTACCGCAGGTGGCAGCGGTACTACCGCTGGACCCAGCGGTACTATCGCTCCCCCTTGCGATACTACCACCCAGCTTGGGAGGGCTAGAAGAGAGAGAGCAAGAAACGTGCCCAGCGCGGTACTGCTGCGGTGGTAGGGCGGTACTACCGCCCTCGAGCGGTACTGATGCTTCTACAACCGCTGCAAAGTGCCGCTCAACCCGACACGAGAGGCGACCCCCTCTAGTCGACACGGTAGTAGCCCGGTACCGCAGCGGTACTGCGGCTGAGAACCACAAGCGGTACTACCGCTGGGTACCGCGGTACTACCGCTTGGACACAAATCAGCACAACTGCAAGGGGAACGAGCTCTCTAGTTGAAGCGGAAAAGCTCAGAGGGCGAGAGAGGGATGTGTACGTGTTGATTCCACCCAAGCCTTACCAAAGCGGACCCCCTCTTGATAGAACGGTGACTCCTACGAAACTAGTCCACCAAACAAGAAACGAAGGAGCTACACCGTCTTGAAAAACACTACGAGGGGAAAGAAATCGTCTCGTGCCAAAGGATGAATCTCTGAAAGGCTCAAAGCACACGGTTAGTCCGCAAACATGTTGTCATCAATCACCAAAAGTACATCGAGAGAGATATGCCTTAACAATCTCCCCGTTTTTGGTGGATTGATGACAACCAGGGATTTGCACAGGGAAAAGGCATGAAAGTAAAGATACTTAGAACTACAAAATATAGACGGGCTCCCCCTGAATGTGCGCACCTAGTTATTAGTGCCTTTGGAATGCAAGACACACACATTAGGATCAACACTCCCCCTATATTTTATAGTCCAACAATCTAAGCGCAGGTTACAAGAGAGCAGGGTATATAACAGGATAAGCATGCAACTCATAATATACCAAAGTACTAGATAGACATAGATAATGATAAGATAAATATAAGGTAGCATATGTCTCACACCATAAGTTTGGAACTTAGGTCTCACTGGCACAAAACCAAACAAAGCAAACGGCGAGAAAACACAACGACACCACAAACCACAAAGACACACTCGCAACAACAACAACACAAATCCCTACACTCTCTCCCCCTTTGGCAACGAGACACCAAAAGGGCAAAGAGCGTTGCTACGGCTCTAGGTGATAGCAAGCTGAGGATCTCGAACATCACGTCCCAGCAGGATCATCTGCACCGCCATCATTGGTCAGAAACTGCTCTGTGTCTGAATTGGTCCACTGGCAATGCTGCTGAACCCACTCCTCCTCATTAGTGATCCTCTCCTGAGATCCGCTATTAATAGTGGCACCCAACTAGCGCATGAGCTCCTTGTGACATCTGCGGGCCTTCTTCTCAGAGACATGAGACATGCACTGGCCATGAGACTCCATGCAGAAAAGTTTCTTCATCTTGCGCTTAATCCTCTTAGCCCATGAGGGCTCCACGCCGGAGGGCTCATAGTCCTCATCCTTGTCGGCCTCGGCCTCGTCCTCGGTCTCCATGTCAGCCTCAGAAGGTGGATCACCAGATCGAGGGGCCTGGGTGCCCCAGTTGTCTTTCTTCCTCAGATGCTTGATATCATGAGAAATCAACTCTCCAGTTTCCAGCGTAGTCCTGGGATAGTGATGTGCCCAGGACTTCTTAATGAGCAGCATGATGAAAGGGTCATAGATCGGGCACTTGCGCTCAGAAATGGCATAAAGAAGTTTAGACCACATAACATGAGAAATCTCCAGGGACTCTCGAGTGTTTGCTTCCTTCTCATGCTGGCAGAAGAGAAGCATGTCCACAAGATAGGAGTGGACCATATCCAGATTCCCAATGCGAGGGAAAAGAGTCTCTCGAAAGACATGGTGAAGGATGTCCAGATAGGTAGACAGCTCATAGGTTACCTTCTTTGTCTTGGGGTTAACCTTCTTAGAATAGTAGGGCCAGAGGGCTTGCTTGTGAGTGGAGGTGACATTGCGGTGAGGATGGAAGCCGACTGGATTCTCAAGCCCGTGATCTTCCACCCCAAGTAACTCCATGAAGGCCTTCCATGTGACAGTGAGCAACTTGCCATTTGTCATCCAAGTCAGAGTCCTTTCTGCATCAGTTCCAAGATGGAAAGTGGCATATCATATCAGCATCAAAGTCCTTGTTGAACTGCATGATTCTGAGAATGTTCAACTGAGTGCACATCTGAAGGGCTTCACCAAAGTACTCAGGGTCCTTTTCCATAGGATCGGTGTCAATGGAACGAACATCAACAAAGTGATTCTTCTTAGCCTTGATCACATCAAAGAAGATGGTGAACTGAAAGCGGTTCCAGAACGGGCGATTGACCAAAGTGGGATCTTGGTCTTCCTCATAAGGGTTGCGGCAACGCTTTGCCCAAAATTCCTTGGCAGTCATCTCAGACACAGTCTTTCCCTTTGGCTTGCTTGACGATCTCTTCGTGAGCTGAGGCGGCGGTGGAGCACTTGAGGTAGCACCCGCTAGCGGCGGTGGAGCACTAGTGGAACCACCTGCTGACTCAGATGTGCGGTAGCGCTTTGATGTTACACGATCGGGGTTGACACGGTGGACCTGCTACTCAGGATGATCATCACCTGGAACCAAACACACGAGCAGAAGAAACAACACAAAAGAAAGAGCATAAGCCACCAAACAAAGCAACAAGGATCAAAACGTGGTAGGAAATGATGGAACTGGGCATGTAGCGGTAGTACCGCGACCCAACAGCGGCAGTACCGCTTGCGCGGTAGTACCGCTCAAGGAGGGCGGTAGTACCGCTCAAGACGAGGAACAACGGTTCCCTTACTGCCGTGGACAGATCCGACACTATCGGAGATGCCAAATTCAAAAATAAGCCTACCAAACTTCAATCCAAAGGGCCTAGAAGCCATCTCCATCCTACTAAAGCCTCAACTTAGCCAAAGACGAGTAAAACAATGCCTATTGCCCCTAAAAACTAGATGCAAGATCTAGGCAAAGAGAGAACGGGATCGGGGGCAATACCGGCATCCATGGCTAGAGGACGTGGTGGGGATCGACTCCACCGGAGGAAATGGAGAGGGACAACACAAAACGGCGGCCGGCCGAGGCCTTCCTGCGGCAAGGCGTCGCTAAAGCGACAAACAAGATGAGCGAGTGGGGGCGAATGGGTATGGGGGAGAAAACAACTCCCCCTGCCCTGACATAACCCCCACTGCCCGCCCCGCAGCGGTAGTACCGCTGGGGTGGGCGGTAGTACCGCTTGACGCCTGTCAGCTGTAGTACCGTGCACGCCGCGATAGTACCGCTCTGCCGCAAAGAGGACTGGCCAAAAGGCTTAGCTCAAGAAAAAGAAATCAAAACAAAAGCGAGAACCAACACACACACAAAACCGACAAAGACAAACCTCTCCAAGAGAGGGCGGTGGCCGATGCCACCTATGTTTGAGTTCAGAGGTATGGCGCCGCGAAGATTTCAACCTTGGGCCCATGACCAACACTCATCTTTGAAGCACAAGTACCATAAAAATGGCTAATGTGAAAGAGTTTGATTAGTTTATGCATTATGGGGGGAGGGAAAGTTCATTGAGAGAACAACACTCCCCCTATGTCCATGCCTACACCTAAACTAGACAACAAGTTGAGTGTGGTGGGGTGTGTAAGGGTTCAAGTCACATTGCTTGAATCAATGATATTTAGCTCATGCCTTAACTCGCGAAATCTTGCTTCATCCAAAGGCTTCGTGAAAATATCTGCAAGGTTATCAAGAGTGTTGACATAGTTGAGCTCGATCTCCCCTCGCCTAATATGATCCCGGATGAAGTGATACCGAATCTCAATATGCTTCGTCTTGAAGTGTTGCACCGGGTTGAGAGAGATCTTGATGGCACTTTCATTGTCACACCAAAGAGGCACTTTGTCACAAATGACACCGTAATCCTTTAAAGTTTGCCTCATCCATAGAAGTTGTGCACAACAACTACCGGCAACCACATACTCTGCTTCCGTGGACGAGAGAGATACACAACTTTGCTTCTTGGAAGACCAACTCACCAAAGAGCAACCAAGAAATTGGTACCCTCCGGAAGTGGACTTCCTATCTACTTTGTCTCCCCCCAATCCGAGTCCGAATAACCTACAAGCTTGAATTTTGCTCCCCTTGGGTACCATAAGCCAAAGTTTGGGGTATGAGCCAAATATCAAAAGATTCTCTTGACCTCCACAAAGTGACTTTCCTTAGGTGCGGCTTGAAACCATGCACAAATTCCCACACTCAACATGATATCCGGTCTAGATGCACAAAGGTAAAGCAAGGAGCCAATCATGGAGCGATATACCTTTTGATCCACCGCTTGACCATTGGGATCAATGTCAAGTTGGCACTTGGTGGGCATGGGAGTGGAAGCCGGCTTGACATCACTTAGCTTGAATCTCTTGAGAATGTCTTGAGTGTATTTGGCTTGGTTGATGAAGGTTCCTTCTCTCCTTTGCTTCACTTCGAACCCGAGAAAGAACTTCAACTCTCCCATGGAAGACATCTCGAACTTTGAGGTCATGAGAGCGGCAAATTCCTCATTGAAAGCTTTGTTAGGGGAACCAAATATAATATCATCAACATATAATTGGCACACAAACAACTCCCCTTTGACCTTCTTAGTAACAAGAGTGGGGTCGATTAGCCCAACTTCAAAACCACGGTCTTGTAACAACTCGGTAAGGTGGTCATACCACGCACGTGGGGCTTGTTTAAGGCCATAGAGTGCCTTATCGAGTTGATACACATGATTGGGAAAGTAGGGATCCTCAAACCCGGGGGTTGCTTGACATATACCAATTCATTATCAGACCATTAAGGAAAGCACTCTTCACATCCATTTGTTGTAACTTAAAGTTATGATGAGAAGCATATGCAATCAACATGCGAATGGATTCAAGACGAGCAACGGGGGCAAAGGTTTCACCGTAGTCGATACCCTCGACTTGGGAGTAGCCTTGTGCTACCAAACGAGCCTTGTTGCGAATGATAATCCCATGAGCATCTTGCTTGTTCTTGAATATCCACTTGGTTCCAATGACATTGTGGTTCTCCGTTGGCCTTGGCACCAATCTCCACACTTTGTTGCGCTCGAAGTTGTTGAGTTCTTCATGCATGCCATTGAGCCAATCCGGATCTTCGAGCGCCTCATAGACCTTTTGGGGTTCAACACATGAGACAAACGCGTGATGTTCACAATAGTTTGCTAATTTTCTACGAGTGCTTACCCCCTTTCTTAAGCTTCCAAGCACATTTGTCATGAGATGATCCTTGGTGGAGAGCTTGGAAGCAATCTTGGCGGCACGACGCTCCAATTCCTCCTCGGGGGTGAGACGAGGAGTGGTCACTTGATCATCTTGAGCGCCGTCTTGAGCTTGTTCTTGATCTCGAGGAAGCTCTTGATCTTGAACTTGCTCGGAGGAGAGAACTTGGCCTTGGGCATCACTTGATGTTACAACACCATCTTGAGATTGACCTTTCCCTTGGTCTTGTTCTTGAGGTTGAGGGCCTTCACTTTGTTCTTCGGAAGCGTGCGGGTCTTAGGTTGGTGAAGGTTCCACTTGAGTGGAACATTGTCCTTCTCCTTCGGCCACAAGGGGTTCCTCAATGGGTAGGATATGACCAACACCCATTCTTCTTATGGCTTGGGGAGGAATTTCATAACCTACATCACAAGTACCACTTTGCTCCACTTGGGAGTCGTTATTCTCATCAAACTCCATGTTACATGTTTCCTCAATAAGTCTCGTGGACTTATTTTGTGGACTTATTGAGAACACGGTAAGCATGAGCGTTTGTAGCATAACCAACAAATATGCCCTCATAAGCTCTAGCCTCAAATTTAGACAAACAGACACCTTTCTTGAGAATGAAACACTTACACCCGAACACCCGAAAGTACTTGAGGTTGGGCTTGTTACCGGTGAGTATCTCATGTGGAGTCTTGTTCAAGCCTTTGCGGAGGTAGAGCCGATTAGATGCATGACACGCGGTGTTGATGGCTTCGGCCCAAAAGTTGTAGGGAGACTTGAACTCCGCCATCATGGTCCTTGCTGCATCCATCAACGTCCGGTTCTTCCTCTCTGCTACACCATTTTGTTGAGGGGTATAAGGTGCAGAATATTTATGCTTGATTCCCTCATCACTCAAAAACTCATCCAAGGTGTAGTTCTTGAACTCGGAGCCATTGTCACTTCTTATAGTCAAGATCTTTGTATTGTGTTGTCGTTGAGCTTCATTTGCAAAGTCGATGACGGTTTGTTGGGTCTCGCTCTTCCTATTGAAGAAATATACCCAAGTGTATCTTGAATAGTCATCCACAATCACCAAGCAATACTTTCTACCGCCAAGACTATCAAAGGATGGAGGCCCGAAGAGATCCAAATGAAGGAGATCCAAAGGCCTCTTTGAGTAGATGATAGTCGTGGGAAGGTGAGCCTTCTCATGTAGCTTTCCTTCGATACAAGCACTGCAAGCACGATCTTTGGCAAAACTAACATTTGTTAGTCCACGGACATGGTCCCCCTTGAGAAGACTTTGCAAAGATCTCATATTGACGTGGGCTAAACGGCGATGCCAAATCCATCCCACATCAACCTTAGCCATTAGGCATGTCGCGGTCTTAGTGGGTCGCTCCGAAAAGTTAATCACGTAGAGACCGTTCTCGACATGCCCAACAAAGGCTACTTTAAGAGTCTTGCTCCACAAGAGGGCCATGGTATCAATATCAAAGAAAGTGGCAAAGCCCATAAGTGCTAGTTGATGAACGAAAAGTAAATTGTTTGCAAGGGACTCAACAAGCATGACCTTCTCGATCATAAGATCATGAGAAATGACAACTTTTCCGAGTCCCAATACCTTAGAGGACGAGGCATCACCCCACTCGACATTGGTGAGTATGGATGGAATCTTTTGCACGTCCACCACCAAGTCCTTGCTTTCGGTCATATGATTAGTAGCTCCATTATCGAGCAACCATGATCCCCCACCGGAAGCAAACACCTACAAGAGATCAATGATTGGTTTTAGGTACCCATTTTGTAATGGGTCCTTCGATGTTAGTAACAAGGGTCTTAGGAACTCAAATAGACCATTCAATGTACTCATAAGGAGAGCCAACAAATTTGGCATAAACATGCCCATCTCTAGCACGGCACAACACATAAGAAGGATTAAAGTCGCCGGCTTTGTTGGGAATGGAAGCGTTGCCCTTCTTGGCATCACTACCCCTCACGGAGTTCTTCTCCTTCTCCTTAGTAGCACCCTCTCCCTCCTTCACAAAAGTTTGCTTGAGAGGAGCAGGTCGTTTGGCCTTGTCATTCTTCTTCTTGTTCTTGGACTTGGGCACGTACCCAATCCCTTCCTTGGCCACAAATCCCTGTTGGTTGGTCAAAAGGTCGTTGAGATTCTTCTCGCCTTGTATGGAAGACACAAGACCTTTCTCAAGTTACACCTTTATCTTAGCGTTCTCCTCAACAAGATGCACATGCTCACAACATGGGTTAGTAGCATTTGCATTATCAATTAACATCATATGAGGAAAAGTGGCTTTCTCCTTGGTTAGCTTTACTTGAAGTTGATCATGGGACTCTTTGAGGCTAGCATGAGCAACCTTCAAGACCTTGTGAGCCTTGTCAAGTAGATCAAACTCCTCTTTGAGTCTAGCAAGATCAACCCCAAGCTTGGCCTTCTCAGAGTTTAGCACACGAGAGACAACAAGAGCATGATCAAAATATTTCTTTAACTTAGCGTGATCAACGTTTTGTGACTCCTCAAGAGCTAAACGAAGACCACGCTCTTCCTCAAGAGCATTGGAAAGATCCGAAATCTCATCAGCATAGTCACGACTATGCCCCTCCATCTTGGAGATAGTATCTTCATGAGCCTCGATCATGTCATTGGCTTCACCAAGTTGTTCCAAGAGAGCAACAAAATGCTTCTTGAATTTACCCTTGAGTTTACCCATAAAGGACTCAAACTCATTTTCCTCCACATTGGATCCCTCATATTCATCAATGTAATCCGTTAAGGAAGGATTATTAATGATGGTAGTTTTGATGTTGGGGGTTACCTTGTTGGTGGCTTTAGCCATGATGCACTTGGCGGTGATGTTCTCATTGGGTGAGTCAAAGAGAGGCACTCATGGAGTTTTTGCAATGGCAACTGACTCACCATCTTCATCATGATCATCATCCTCATGGTACTCTTCTTGAACCACTAACGCCTTGTGAGGGGTCTTCTTGGTGAAGTTTCTCTTGTTGGGGAAAGACTTGGCTTTGTCCTTTTAGATGAGCTTGCCACCATTGTCTTCCCTCTTCTCATACGGACACTCCGCAAAAAAATGGCTCACATTGCCACAATTGTAGCAAGTCCTCACACGTTGCTTGCTCTTCGTGCCACTTGAGTTGTTATTGTTGAAGTTTGGCCTTGAGTTCTTCTTGCTCCAAAATTGCCTTGAAGCAAGTGCCATGTGTCATGACAGGCATACTTTGTATCTTTGGGGTTGCTTTCCTCTTCTTCTTCTTCAACACAAACCTTGGCCTTCAATGCAAGGTTGGGCTTCTTTGCCCTTTGAGAGCGAAGCACCGCTTTGTCGGCGGTCTTGTCCAAGATGTTCATAGCCACAAACTCATCCAACACTTCACTTGAGGTCAAGGTGTGGAAGTCCGACCTTTGACGAATGACGTAGGACATGGCCTTGTGGTAAGGCATCATTGCCTTGAGGAATTTGCGCTTGATCCAATTGTCATCCGTGTCCTTGCTCCCATGATCTCGGAGTGAGACTGCAAGTTTGGTTACTCTCCGATAAAGCTCATGAGGTTCTTCATCTTCTTTCATAGCAAACTCATCGGCTTCATCTTGCACTACTTCATAGTTGGAGCGTCGAATGCTTGCGCTTCCCCAGTAGAGAGAGACAACACAAAGCCATGCATCTTTGGCCAAGGCGAAGGGCTGAAGATGAGGTAGATCTTCGAATGGAATTGCATCTTGGATGATGAAGAGAGCATTCTCATTGAATTGATTATCTGCAGCTTCTCGAGGAGTGAAGTTGCTTGGGTCATGCAGATAGAAACCTTCTTCAATGATTCTCCAAAGATTAGTATTCACATGATTTAAATGACGCTTAAAGCGATAAACCCAAGAATCAAAGTCCTCATTTTTCACAATCTTAGGGGAAGGACCGGCATGATTCAAATGAGTGGAAGGAATCGGTCCACCATAAACAAGTGGTGGTTCTACATGGGCAAAGATGCCGGTGCCATTTTTACCACTAGAAGAAGGAGCCTTTTCACTACTAGCTTCCCCCTTGTCGGAGTTAGCATCCGTCACCTTGTCAGTGGGATCACCCACTTTCAACAGTGCGGTGGATAGTTTAAGCCCTTCAATGAATTTAGTAAACATGCTTTCAACCTCGGTCGTCATTGAGGTTTTCAATGTCTCCAAGGCTACATTGAATTCCTCACGGGAGATCGAGGTTCCCCCATCACCCGTAGATGAGATCGGATTCACACCGGAGTGCTCCTCCACATCGTCTATGGTGTCAACCATACTCTTCGGATGGAAAGTCCTTAGTAAAGAGACATGGCTCTGATACCAATTGAAAGGATCGATATGGTTGACTAGAGGCGGGGGGGGGGGGGGGTGAATAGGCAACTAACAATTTTTTTAGCTTTTCTTTACCAAATTAAACTCTGCATCAAAGTAGTTTGTCTAGATGTGCAACTAGGTGAGCAACCTATATGATGCAACAACAACGAGCACACAAGCAAGCAAGAGAAGTAACACTAATAAGCTTGCACAAGTAAAGGTACGAGATAACCAAGAGTGGAGCCGGTGAAGACGAGGATGTGTTATTGAAGTTCCTTCCTTTTGAAGGGAAGTACGTCTCCGTTGGAGCGGTGTGGAGGCACAATGCTCCCCCAAGTAGCCACTAGGGCCACCATATTCTCCTCACGCCCTCACACAATGTGAGATGCCGTGATTCCACTATTGGTGCCATTGGAGGCGGCAACCGGACCTTTACAAACAAGGTTGGGGCAATCTCCACAACTTAATCGGAGGCTCCCAACAACACCACGAAGCTTCACCACAATGGACTATGGCTCCGTGGTGACCTCAACCGTCTAGGGTGCTCAGACACCCAAGAGTAACAAGATCCGTTAGGGATTGGTGGGGGAATCAAATTTCTCTTGGTGGAAGTGTAGATCGGGGCCTTGTCAACCAATCCCAAGCAAATCAACAAGTTTGATTGGCTAGGGAGAGAGATCGGGCATAAATGGAGCTTAGAGCATTAATGGAGCTTTTGGGGAAGAGGTAAGCCAACGAAGAAGAAGAGGACCCCCTTTTATAGAAGGGGATCCCATCCAACCGTTACCCCCCAAAACTGCCCCGCACAAGGTGGTACTACCGCTGGACCCAACGGTACTACCGCCCCCTTGCGGTACTGCCGCACATCCTGGGAGGGCTAGAAGAGAGAGAGAGAGAGAGAGAGAGAGAGAGAGAGAGAGAGAGAAAGAGCAGGAAACGTGCCCAACGCGGTACTGCCGCAGTGGTAGGGCGGTACTGCCGCTTCTACAACCGCATGAAAGCGACATCTATGTGCTGAATTAAAAAGAAAAAGGATAAAGAAAAGGAAAGAAATCCCTTGATGGCCGATGCCTATGCGGGATTGTCCTCGGCGCTGCATGTGTTTGCTCGATCTTGGCCTGTACTCCTTGGGACCTAGCACAGTGTACGTCACGCAAGGCCGGCCGCTGGTATCTCTACGAAGGCATCCCACGGGGGCCTCGACTCGCCTGCTATATTCGGATCGCCCGCCGTGGCTGCAGATTAAAACTAATCCGCAAACAAAAATAGCGCAAGACTACATGCAATAATTGCAAAGGAAATTTGATGTGGAAAAATAGATTGAATTGAAATCATAACACCTGATTTATGCCGTCGATCCGTGACGACACCTAGAAGGCTCTCAATGAAAGCACCAATGTTGGTTCAATATCCGACGTATCTTGTAGTAGGGGTCCTAAGCTAGGCGTCTTGAAACGATGGTAACACGGACACGGATTTTACCCAGGTTTGGGCCCTCTTGATGGAGGTAAAACCCTACGTCCTGCTTTTGATTGTATTCATATGAGGATAGTACAGAGTACATGTGTCTACCACGAGATGGTAATAATGAATATGAGATTGTCTATTGACTAGCCTGTCCTCGGTTTATGTAAGACACCAGAGGCCTAGGGTTTAGGAGAGTCCTTGTCTTGGGCGCCAAGTCTTGTGGAGTCTTCCTTGTATGCGGCAGGGGTTGTCCGAACTGACCCATGAGTATGCGGCCATGGGGTCCTCGACCCAATCTAACTGATCGGGAGACGACGTGATGAGTACCCCCTAGTCCAGGACACCATCACTGACCATCCTCTGAAAAATGAAATACTTGATATCTTCTATAATGGACTAACCGATGCTTCTAGAGATTACCTGGATAGTTGTGCTGGTTGTGTTTTCAGGGAAAGAATTGTTGATCAAGCTGAAATTCTATTGAATAATATGTTTACCAATGAAAATAATTGGACACTTCCGGAACCAACTCCTAAGCCAACTCCGAAGAAAAGGGGTATTCTATTTCTCAGTAATGAAGATATGCAAGAGGTAAAGAAATCTATGAAAGAAAAAGGTATTAAAGCTGAAGATGTTAAGAATTTACCTCATATTGAAGAAATACATGGTCTTAATTTGCCGCCTGTTGAAGAAACACATGGTCTTGATAACCCGACATAGGTAGTAAAGGTAAATTCTCTCTATAGATATGATAAAGCTGAAATCCCTCCTGCTAAGTTTGCTAGCCAATGTTTGGATGAATTTGATAACTTTATGGTTAAGCAAGAAGATTTTAATGCTTATGGTGGTAGACAATTGAAACATAATGCTTACATGATTGAACACTTGAGTGATTATATGGCTAATGTTAAAGGTGAACTTAAACTTATTAGTAAACATGCTTCTATGGTTACCACTCAAGTAGAACACGTACTTAAAGCTCAGAATGATTTGCTCAATGAATTGAATAGTAAAAATAATGATAATGTTGTTAGAGTTATGACTAGAGGAGGCAAAATGACGCACGAGCCTTTGTATCCTGAGGGCCACTCTAAGAGAATTGAGCAAGATTCTCAGAGAGCTAATATAGATGCACCTAGAACTTCTAAAAGGAAGAAAAAGAAAAATGATAGGACTTTGCATGCTTCTAGTGAACCTGTTGTAGACACACCTGAGAATCCCAATGATATTTCTACTTCTGATGCTGAAACACAATCTGATAATGAACATGAACCTAGTGATAATGTTAATGATGATGCTTATGTTGATGCTCAACCTAGTAATGACAATGATGTAGAGATTGAACCTGTTGTTGATCTGGATAACCCACAATCAAATAATCAACATTATGGTAAGAGAGACTTTGTTGCTAGGAAGCACGGTAAGGAAAGATAACCATGGGTTCAGAAACCCATGACTTTTCCTCCTAAACCATCCAAGAAAAAGGATGATGAGGATTTTGAGCGCTTTGCTGAAATGATTAGACCTATCTTTTTGCGTACGCGTTTGACTGATATGCTCAAAATGAATCCTTATGCTAAGTATATGAAGGATATTGTTACAAATAAGAGAAAGATACCGAAAGCTGAAATTTCCACCATGCTTGCTAATTATACTTTTAAGGGTGGAATACCAAAGAAACTTGGAGATCCAGGAATACCAACTATACCATGCTCCATTAAAAGAAACTATGTTAAAACTGCTTTATGTGATCTTGGAGCCGGTGTTAGTGTTATGCTTCTCTCTTTATACCGTGGACTTGATTTGAATAAGTTGACACCTACTGAAAGATCTTTGCAAATGGCTGATAAATCAACTGCTATACATGTCGATATTTGTGAGGATGTGCCTGTTGTGGTTGCAAACGTTACTATTGTAACGAACTTTGTTATTCTTGATATTTCCGAGGACGATAGTATGTCTATTATTCTTGGAAGAACCTTTTTGAATACTGCAGGGGCTGTTATTGATTGCACCAAAGGTAATGTCACTTTTCATGTTAATGGTAATGAGCATACGGTATACTCTCCGAGGAAACAACCTCAAGCCCACAGTATCAATTCTATTGGAAAAATTTCAACTATTACTATTGGAGGTTTTGAATTTCCTCTTCCTACTGTCAAGAAGAAATATGATATTCTTATTGTTGGGGACATGCATATCCCTGTTGAGGTAACATAATGTTATTCGAAAATTCTCCGGTTTCATGTTATTCGAAATGAGTTTGTTAACAAGACTTGATCAACCTTGTTAGTGGATTCCTTATGATGAGCATGTGATGGATGAAGTTAGAAAACACAACTCTCTGTACCCTCTTTTAACTTTCTGTTATTTATATTAAATAAAGCAAAAATATTATATTCTGTCTGTTTTCTAAATTATCAATGCAATAAAAAATACCCCGAAAATAAAAGTTCTCCAAATGCCCTGAAATTTAAATATGATTTTTTCTGGAATATTTGAGAATATCTGGCACTGAAAACACAACAGGGGGAGCAAGGACCTGGCCACGAGGGTGGAGGGCGTGCCCTACCCCCCTGGGGCGCCCTCTGCCTCATGGGCCCATGGTGGCTCCCCTCCACTTATGCCAGCTACCACACATTCCTTCTTCCTTCCCAAAACATCACTAGCCAACTCAAACCAGAGTCCAAGCTCATCTTGCTGCCATTTTCGATCTCCTTGCTCAAAGCTCCATTCACAAAACTGCTTTGGGGGATTATTCTTTGGTATGTGACTCCTCCAATGGTCCAATTAGTTTTTGTTCTAGTGCTTTATTCATTGCATATTTTTGCTGCTTAGGTGACCATGTTCTTGAGCTTGCATGTCAAATTTATGTGGTCAAAAGTAGTTTTGATGCATGATATTGTCTCTAGGCACTTGTAGGAGTAGTTGCTATCAATTTTGTTGAGTTTGGTTCACTTTTATTTTGAAGTTACTAAAAATTTCAGAAATTTTTCAGAGGAAGATGTACTGGAAGAATTATTTTGGAATATATAAAAAATACTGGAAGAAGAATCCACGTCAGGGGTGCCTCCACCTGTCCACGAGGGTGGGGCGCGCCCCTACCTCGTGGGCCCCCTGACGCTCCACCGACCTCAACCTTGACTCCATATATTCACTTTCGGGGAGAAAAAAAATCAGGGAGAAGGATTTGATACGTCTCCGTCGTATCTACTTTTCCAAACACTTTTGCCCTTGTTTTGGACTCTAACTTGCATGATTTGAATGGAACTAACCCGGAGTGACGCTGTTTTCAGCAGAACTGCCATGGTGTAATTTTTGTGCAGAAATAAAAGTTCTCGGAATGACCTGAAAATCAACGGAGAATTATTTTGGAATATATAAAAAATACTGGAAGAAGAATCCACGTCAGGGGGGCCTCCACCTGTCCACGATGGTGGGGGCGCGCCCTACCCCCTGGGCGCGCCCCCCGGCCTCGTGGGCCCCCTGACGCTCCACCGAGCTCAACCTTGACTCCATATATTCACTTTCAGGGAGAAAAATCGGAGAGAAGGATTCAACGCGTTTTACGATATGGAGCCGCCGCCAAGCCCTAAACTATCTTGGGAGGGCTGATCTGGAGTCCGTTCGGGGCTCCGGAGAGGGGAATCCGTCGCCATCGTCATCATCAACCATCCTCCATCACCAATTTCATGATGCTCACTGACGTGTGTGAGTAATTCCATCATTGGCTTGCTGGACGATGATGGGTTGGGTGAGATTTATCATGTAATCGAGTTAGTTTTGTTAGGGTTTGATCCCTAGTATCCACTATGTTCTGAGATTGATGTTGCTATGACTTTGCTATGCTTAATGCTTGTCACTAGGGCCCGAGTGCCATGATTTCAGACCTGAACCTATTATGTTTTCATCAATATATGAGAGTTCTTGATCCTATCTTGCAAGTCTATAGTCACCTACTATGTGTTATGATCCGGCAACCCCGAAGTGACAATAATCGGGACCACTCCCGGTGATGACCGTAGTTTGAGGAGTTCTTGTATTCACTATGTGTTAATGCTTTGGTCCGATACTCTATTAACAGGAGGCCTTAATATTCCTTAGTTTCCAATAGGACCCAGCTACCACGGGAGGGTAGGACAAAACATGTCATGCAAGTTCTTTTCCATAAGCACGTATGACTATATTTAGAATACATGCCTACATTACATTGATGAACTGGAGCTAGTTCCGTGTCACCCTAGGTTATAACTGTTACATGATCGATCACATCCAGCATAATTCTCCATCACCAATCCAAGGCCTACGAGCTTTTCCATATATTGTTCTTCGCTTATTTACTTTTTCGTTGCTACTGTTACAATCACCACAAAACCCAAAAATATTACTTTTGCTACCATTACCCTTTGCCACCGTTACCACTACTATCATATTACTTTGCTACTAAACACTTTGTTGCAGATATTAAGTTTCCAGGTGTGGTTGAATTGACAACTCAGCTGCAATACTTGAGAATATTCTTTGGCTCCCCTTGTGTCGAATCAATAAATTTGGGTTGAATACTCTACCCTCGAAAACTGTTACGATCCCCTATACTCGTGGGTTATCAGGATTCTTCACGTTTTATGATATGGAGCCGCCGCCAAGCCCTAAACTCTCATGGGAGGGCTGATCTGGAGTCCGTTCGGGGATCCGGAGAGGGGAATCCGTCGCCATCATCATCAACAACCTTCCTCCATCACCAATTTCATGATGCTCGCCGCCGTGCGTGAGTAATTCCGTCATAGGCTTGCTGGACGGTGATGGGTTGGATGAGATTTATCATGTAGTCGAGTTAGTTTTGTTAGGGTTTGATCCCTAGTATCCACTATGTTCTGAGATTGATGTTGCTATGACTTTGCTATGCTTAATGCTTGTCACTAGGGCCCGAGTACCATGATTTCAGATCTGAACCTATTATGTTTTCATCAATATATGAGAGTTCTTGATCCTATCTTGCAAGTCTATAGTCACCTACTATGTGTTATGATCCGTCAACCCCGAAGTGACAATAATCGGGACCACTCCCGGTGACGACCGTAGTTTGAGGAGTTCATGTATTCACTATGTGTTAATGCTTTGGTCCGGTACTCTATTAAAAGGAGGCCTTAATATCCCTTAGTTTCCAATAGGACCCCGCTGCCATGGGAGGGTAGGACAAAAGATGTCATGCAAGTTCTTTCCATAAGCACGTATGACTATATTCGGAATACATGCCTACATTACATTGATGAACTGGAGCTAGTTCTGTGTCACCCTATGTTATGACGGTTACATGATCGATCGCATCCGGCATAATTCTCCATCACCGATCCATTGCCTACGAGCTTTTCTTATATTGTTCTTCACTTATTTACTTTTCCGCTGCTACTGTTACCATCACTACAAAACCCAAAAATATTACTTTGCTACAGTTACTTTCGCCACTGTTACCACTACTATCATATTACTTTGCTACTAAATACCTTGCTATAGATATTAAGTTTCCAAGTGTGGTTGAATTGACAACTCATCTACTAACACTTGATAATATTCTTTGGCTCCCCTTGTGTCGAATCAATAAATTTGGGTTGAATACTCTACCCTCGAAAATTGTTGCGATCCCCTATACTTGTGGGTTATCAACAACATTTTCTGGCGCCGTTGCCGGGGAGCATAGCTCTATTCTTTGAGTCACTTGGGATTTATATCCGCTTATCATTATGAAGAACTTGAAAGATCAAAGAACCAAGATTTTTCCCTCAACTACGAGGGGAGGTAAGGAACTGCCATCTAGCTCTGCACTTGATTCACCTTCTGTTTTGAGTAAGCTTGCGACACCTAAACCTGCTTCTGCTATTAATTCTGACATGTCGCATGTTATTGATGATGCCACTTCTGCTATGCATGATACTTATGATGAAACTACTTCTATGCTTGATATTATTGTGCCACTAGGCGAATTTCTTGATGAACAACTTGCTAGGGCTAGAGAATGAAATTATTGAAACTGATAATATTGATGAAAGTGATGATGAAGATTCTCCCCCTAGATATGATTGCTTGTTGTTCCTGAGGGTTATGTTATGGATGAAGAGACTGCTAGAGACTTTCTTGCCTGCAATGATAGAAGTGATCTTAAGAAACTATTAGCTAAGCTTAAAGAAAAATCTCTGAATGCTAGAATGAAATATGATCCTGCTTATGCTACTTCACCTATCTTTATTACTGATAAGGATTATGATTTCTCTGTTGATCCTGATATAATTACTTTGGTTGAATCTGATCCTTTCTATGGCTATGAATCTGAAACTGTTGTGGCACATCTTATTAAATTAAATGATATAGCCACCCTGTTCACTAATGATGAGAAAACTCGCTACTACTATATCCTTAAATTATTTTCGTTCTCATTAAAGGGTGATGCTAAGATATGGTTTAATTCTCTTGATCCTGGTTGTGTGCGTAGTCCCCAGGATATGATTTACTACTTCCCTGCTAAATATTTCCCCGCTCATAAGAAACAAGCTGCTTTAAGGGAGATATATAATTTTGTGCAAATTGAAAAAGAGAGTCTCCCACAAGCTTGGGGGAGGCTTCTCCAATTACTTAATGCTTTGCCTGATCATCCTCTCAAGAAAAAATGAAATACTTGATATCTTTTATAATGGACTAACCAATGCTTCCAGAGATTACCTGGATAGTTGTGCTGGTTGTGTTTTCAGGGAAAGAACAGTTGATCAAGCTGAAATTCTATTGAATAATATGTTGACCAATGAAAATAATTGGACACTTCCTGATCCAACTCCTAAGCCAACTCCGAAGAAAAGGAGTATTCTATTTCTCAGTCCTAAAGATATGCAAGTGGCAAAGAAATCTATGAAAGAAAAAGGTATTAAAGCTGAAGATGTTAAGAATTTACCTCCTATTGAAGAAATACATGGTCTTAATTTGCCGCTTGTTGAAGAAATACATGGTCTGGATAACTGATACGTCCATTTTGCATCATGCTTTTATATTGATATTTATTGCATTATGGGCTGTTATTACACATTATGTCACAATACTTATGCCTATTCTCTCTTATTTTACAAGGTTTACATAAAGAGGGAGAATGCCGGCAGCTAGGATTCTGGGCTGGAAAAGGAGCAAGTATTAGAGACCTATTATGCACAGCTCCAAAAGTCCTGAAACTTCACAGAAGTCATTTTCAGAATATATAAATGAGCGCAAGAAGTTCCAGAGGGGGGCCACACCCTGCCCACGAGGGTGGGGGGCGCACCCCCTGCCTCGTGGGTCCCCTGGTGGCCCTCCGATGCCCATCTTCTGCTATATGGAGTCTTTCGATGAGGAAAAAATCATAAGCAATCTTTCGGGACGAGACTCCGCCGCCACGAGGCGGAACCTTGGCAGAACCAATCTAGGGCTCCGGCAGAGCTGTTCTGCTGGGGACACTTCCCTCTGGGAGGGGGAAATCATCGCCATCATCATCACCAATGCTCCTATCATCGGGAGAGGGCAATCTCCATCAACATCTTCACCAGCACCATCTCCTCTCAAAACCCTAGTTCATCTCTTGTATCCAATTCTTGTCTCCAAGTCCGGGATTGGTACCTGTGGGTTGCTAGTAGTGTTAATTACTCCTTGTAGTTGATGCTAGTTGGTTTATTTGGTGGAAGATCATATGTTCAGATCCTATATGCATATTAATACCCCTCTGATTATGAACATGAATATGCTTTGTGAGTAGTTACGTTTGTTCCTGAGGACATGGGAGAAGTCTTGCTATTAGTAGTCATGTGAATTTGGTATTCGTTCGATATTTTGATGAGATGTATGTTGTCTCTCCTCTAGTGGTGTTATGTGAACGTCGACTACATGACACTTCACCATTATTTGGGCCTAGAGGAAGGCATTGGGAAGTAATAAGTAGATGATGGGTTGCTAGAGTGATAGAAGCTTAAACCCTAGTTTATGCGTTGCTTCGTAAGGGGCTGATTTGGATCCATATGTTTCATGCTATGGTTAGGTTTACCTTAATACTTTTGTTGTAGTTGCGGATGCTTGCAATAGGGGTTAATCATAAGTGGGATTCTTGTCCAAGTAAGGACAGCACCCAAGCACTGGTACACCCACATACCAAATTATCAAAGTACCGAACGCGAATTGCTACCTCTTGAGCACTGCGTTGGTTTTCCCCGAAGAGGAAGGGATGATGCAGCAAAGTAGCGTAAGTATTTCCCTCAGTTTTTGAGAACCAAGGTATCAATCTAGTAGGAGGCTATGCGCGAGTCCCTCGTACCTGCACAAAACAAATAAATCCTCGCAACCAACGCGAATAGGGGTTGTCAATCCCTACACGGGAACTTACGAGAGTGAGATCTGATAGATATGATAAGATAATATTTTTGATATTTTTGTGATAAAGGCAAAGTAAAAAGTAAAGGAAATAACTAAGTAGTCGGAGATTAATATGATAAATATAGACCGGGGGCCATAGGTTTCACTAGTGGCTTCTCTCGAGAGCATAAGTATTCTACGGTGGGTGAACAAATTACTGTTGAGCAATTGACAGAATTGAACATAGTTATGAGAATATCTAGGTATGATCATGTATATAGGCATCACGTCCGAGACAAGTAGACCGACTCCTGCCTGTATCTACTACTATTACTCCACTCATCGACCGCTATCCAGCATGCATCTAGAGTATTAAGTTAAAAACAGAGTAACGCCTTAAGCAAGATGACATGATGTAGAGGGATAAACTCATGCAATATGATGAAAACCCCATCTTGTTATCCTCGATGGCAACAATACAATACATGCCTTGATGCCCCTACTGTCACTGGGAAAGGACACCGCAAGATTGAACCCAAAGCTAAGCACTTCTCCAATTGCAAGAAAGATCAATCTAGTAGGCCAAACCAAACTGATAATTCGAAGAGACTTGCAAAGATAACCAATCATACATAAAAGAATTCAGAGAAGATTCAAATATTGTTCATAGATAGACTTGATCATAAACCCACAATTCACCGGTCTCAACAAACAGACCGCAAAAACAAGATTGCATCGAATAGTTCTCCACAAGAGAGGGGGAGAACATTGTATTGAGATCCAAAAAGAGAGAATAAGCCATCTAGCTAATAACTATGGACCCGTAGGTCTGAGGTTAACTACTCACACTTCATCGGAGGGCTATGGTGTTGATGTAGAAGCCCACCGTGATCGATGCCCCCTCTGGCGGAGCTCCGAAACAGGCCCCAAGATGGGATCTCGTGGATACAGAAAGTTGCGGCGGTGGAATTAGGTTTTTGGCTCCGTATCTGATCGTTTGGGGGTACGTAGGTATATATAGGAGGAAGGAGTATGTCGGTGGAGCAAGAGGAGGCCCACGAGGGTGGAGGGCGCGCCGGGAGGGGGGGAGGTGCGCCCCCTATGTCGTGGACTCCTCTTTTGTGTCTTGACATAGGGTCCAAGTCTCCTGGGTCTTGTTCGTTGAGAAAATCACGTTCCCGAAGGTTTCATTCCATTTGGACTCCGTTTGATATTCCTTTTCTTCGAGACCCTAAAACAGGCAAAAAAACAATTCTGGGTTGGGCCTCCGGTTAATAGGTTAGTCCCAAAAATAATATAAAAGTGGATAATAAAGCCTAATAATGTCCAAAACAGTAGATAATATAGCATGGAGCAATCAAAAATTATAGATACGTTGGAGACGTATCACGAATCATATGAATGTGATGAAAACTAGCTTGACGATAATTCCCATGTGTCCTCGGGAGCGCTTTTCTCTATATAAGAGTTTGTCCAGGCTTGTCCTTTGCTACAAAGAGGATCGGGCCACCTTGCTGCACTTTATTTACTTTTGTTACTTGTTACTTGTTACAAATTATCCTATCACAAAACTATCTGTTACCTATTATTTCAGTGCTTGCAGAGAATACCTTGCTGAAAACCGCTTATCATTTCCTTCTGCTCCTCGTTGGGTTCGACACTCTTACTTATCGAAAGGACTATGATAAATCCCCTATACTTGTGGTTCATCAAGACTCTTTTCTGGCGCCGTTGCCGGGGAGTGAAGCGCCTTTGGTAGGTGGAATTTGGTAAGGAAAAATTTATATAGTGTGCTGAAATTTACTGTCACTTGTTACTATGGAAAGTAATCCTCTGAGGGGCTTGTTCGGGGTATCTTCACCACGACCAGTAGAGCAAAGAGTTGCTCCTCAACCTACTGAACCTATTGAAAATGAAAATGTCTACTTTGAAATTCCTCCGGGTATGTTAGAAAAACTGCTAGCTAATCCTTTTGTAGGAGATGGAACAAAGCATCTTGATGAGCACCTAATATATGTGGATGAAGTTTGTGGATTATTTAAGCTTGCAGGTGTACCCGGAGATGTTATTAAGAAGAAGGTCTTCCCTTTATCTTTGAAGGGAGATGCATTGACATGGTATAGGCTATGTGATGATACGGGGTCATGGAACTACAAACGATTGAAATTGGAATTTCATTAGAAGTTTTATCCTATGTGTCGTGGAATTGTCACGTCAGATGTCCTAGCGGAAGGACTTAGTCGTGAGGCCAACGCATCTATGTGGTAGCTTGAGAGGGGTTGAGCGGAATCGAGAAACGCAACACAAGACGAGGATTTAGACAGCTTCGGGCCCCGGGAAACATCATCTGGTAACAACCCTACATGTTGTTTGAGGCTAGATCTCATTATCATCACGATGGAGTCGCCGTAAACTGGCTCTCCTCTAATTGTGTCTAGCCCTAGAGATTGTTGTTTGCTTGTCCCTCTTTCGGGAGCCCTGCCCCTCCTTATATAAGTTAAAGGAGTGGGTTACATGTAGAGTCCATCTCGGACTAAGACTTAAACTATTTTGACTTCCCTTCTTGGGCTTCTTAACGTCTGCCGGTTTAACATTGTCTGCCGGATTATGATTGACTTAACACCTGTCGGTGTTACCATCTGTCTTAACTTTGCCGGTTTAACACTCGCCGGTTTACCGTCTTTCTTAGCCATATGTCTTAACTGTCTGCCGGTTTACCACCAGCCGGTTTACCATCTGTCTTAGCCATCTGTCTTGACTCTCTGTCTTAACTCTCCGCCGATTTACCAAGTCCCAGCCGGTTTACAACTCTAGCCGGGTCATACCGCGGGGTATATCCCCGACATTAGCCCCCGGTTTAATTTGGATTTATCCATGTTAAACTGATCCTGAGCATTTTTAAATCCTTGTCATTTCCTTCTAGAAAATTCGGGTCAATAGGCCAGCTTCATAATCAATTTGCTGACATTGGTTTGTCATAGAGAAATATTATGAAGAATAACTTCTTTGACTCAGCTCCCAATGACTTAACAAAAATATTGGTCCTTGAAATCCTCATCTGATCTTCAGCCGGTTTAAGAATGTAAAACTTGCCGGTTTATCATTGCCAAGATCACCGGTTTATAGATATTGATAGCACTGGGTCATACTTGTATTTAACATCCAGCTTGGAAATATACCTCTTATATGCCTATAACTTGTAGCCCCCAAGTCTTAAGAAGGTAGCATAGCAACAGTTTAAGACTTGCTTCAATATAAATATCACAATCTTGAAGAAATCCAGGTTGTTCATCTCAATCACTAGTCAGAATTGAGTATTCCACATATGTAGCCCCCAAGTGCCGGGTTGTCATGCTTGCAGCAACCTGGGACTTGTAATTGCTTGATGCTCATAAAAACTTCAACCAGTGTAGCCCCCAAGGGCCGGGTCATTATGCAATAATGAGCAAGGACTTTGTAAATATAATCTTGTAAACTTTGAACAGCAACGTGTAGCCCCCAAGGGCCGGCTCAGTAAGATAATATTGAGCTGGGACTTTGATATATTCTTCAATGAAAATAACATCATATGATGTAACCCCCATCATGGGGCTTGAATTCACGTCCACAAGGTTAAGAGCCTTGTGCTTTACCAACTGAGCAGTGGACCCTTCAATGTAATGGATAAAAAGCTTTGTACCTTAAATTATTGACAGAGGCAATTGGTAGCCCCCAAGGGCTGCCTCATTACAATGTGATGAGTCGGGTCTTCAATAAGGTGAGCAAAAAATGACTTTGCATTAGCCCCCAAGTGTCATGGTGCATGCTTGCAGCGACATGAGACTTGTGTATTTGATGTAATTTCAACTGAAATAATGTAGCCCCCAAGTGCCGGGTCGTAAGCCTGCAGCAACTCGGGACTATTCCTTCAATTGTAGAATAAATCATATCTATTGATAATATGATAGCCATTGCGCTAAAGCGACTTTTGAAAACCTTAATCATAATACTGGTTATTGATAACCATAATAAAAATCCAGCCATGTTGGCTATTTGAATAATATACCCAATGATTTATAAGCGCATAATTCCAATGGCGCAATCCAAATATATACTGCCGACTTATAGTCCAAAGCCAGGCCGGGTCAATAAACACCGGTGATTTGTAATTATGCTTTATTCAACCTGTTTCTGCATACAACAAGTTTAAAGTGTCCTGGCGGTTTACCGCTGAACGGGTCATAATGCCCAACATATAACCCGGGTTTATAACCAAGGCTGCACTTCAGAATAATCAAATATGAAATAGATCATACCTATGACATTGAATCACATCGTTGGTTTACCAACTTTTTTTAGTAAGGGTGATAACCCAAATCTTGAGTATGATAACTCCCGTCATATTTTGCCGGTTTGTAATAAAACCGTGTCGGGTTGTAATAAACACTGGATAATCATCCTGGCAACTTATAGTCAACGCCAGACCGGGCTAAGAAAACTCCGGTTTACAATTGAGTTTGTAATAACAACTGATAGTTGAAAGCTTGTGCCGGGTTAAGAAACACCGGACTGATGAAATGACTTATAGTCTGGCCGGGTCAATGAACGCCGGTTTACCTTAAAACCTTATCAAAGGAGAAGAAACCTTGACAAAAAGCAAATGAAAAAACTTGTAGTCGAGGCTTTTCAAGGGCTGCCAGGCCCAAACTCGAGGCTTTTCGTGGGCTGCCAGGCCGCTGAGTTAAACCATTTGACAAAGCCTTTTAAGATGGGCCTCCAACTAACCAATCGTCGTTTTAACTTTGACAAGTTCAGGGTCTGTATAAGAGTAACTTGTCAAATGTTCGGCGGGTCATGCCAGGATTACCTGGATAGGAGTGGCTTACTTGATGAAGGCAGGTTAACCCGGGGTTTTAGGTGAATACACCAGGCTTCCAAGCCGTGGGTCGATACCCAGTTACAAGGGTCCTTTCAAACTCTTTGTTGCTTTGCACAAAGAGCCCCCAAGTAATTTTTGTGGGCTGTGCTCAATGGGTGCCTATGTTTGAGTTGTGCTTTTAGCAACAATACTCTCTTTGGCCCCTTGGGTGTGAAGCTCCCAAGCTTTATTGTGGCATGATAGCTGGATTAATGGATAGGACTCTGCTTTGTCAGCTGAAGCCCCCATGTGCTATATTTCTGAGCTATGCTCGCCGGGTGCCTATGTTTGAGTTGTGCTGTGCAACAAACTCTCTTTGGCCCCTTATGATAATATTGGCTTGATAGCTGCATCAAGAGGGTAGTAACACTATGTTATCTTTGGTGAACGCACCTATGTTTGAATAGGAAGCCCCCAAGTGATCATATGAAGATGAGCCCATAAGGCAGGATACCCATGTTTGAACCGCGCGTCAGGGCAGCAGGTCCTCTTCGGCAACCTTTGACTTTTTGCAAGAGATAAATTCTTCTTGAACCGGTATTTTGAGCCGGCTATTGAGAGCTTCAAAGCTTTTGTGGGAGATAACTTTCCCTTAAGCCAGATATTAAACCGGAATCCTTCTTTTTTAAGCCGGGAATTTTCTGACGGCCTTTAAATTTGCACCAATATGGCGGTTTAGGGTCCTGCATTAGACAACCATGGTGAAGCGGAAATTAATCACGGCCGAGTCGGCCGCGGTGTTGTAAACCGGTGCGGACGGCAAGTTAATCGCGGGTGCAGCCCCGGTGAGTTGATGTAGATCGAGCCACACGAGCGGCGGCTTGCGCACACCCGTTCAACAGCAAGCGAGTGCGGATGCCGGTGCATGATGATGCTAACGCATAGTCCATAGACGCAGCATGACACCACCCTGATTTGTTCATATGACAAATGATCCGTACGTGGCATCCATAGATAACCTTCCAGCATTTGCAACGGCAATTATTCACTTTTCTCTGAAAAGGGCATCCTCCACCGTAAGTGGGAACACGGTGGTGCAGATCGGACCTTTCGGGTCATGTTGATCCTCCAAAGTACTTAGCTGTGTAGGAAGCAGGCCTGTAGAAACCATCATCCTGAATCACCAATGTTTTGCAGTGCTACTTTGAGAATCTTTCTGCAGCAGATGCTATAAAATGTGGCAGATCTCAAAAACAATAGTAGAATAGTCGGCTCCAAGAAACAGGTGACAAAGTTAGACAAATCCCCAACTATCCGGGTCATCAGAAAGGCAGTAAAAAGGCCTTATGTTGTCTTCAATTGGCAATCTGTTCTGATCCATGGCACCTCGAGGATACCCCTTCTGAGGACACTGGCCGATCCAAGACTCAGTGCAACACCATCCCTTGTACTGCACAAACAGTAATTCAGACAGATTTTAATCCATTCTGTTCCTCCCGTTAGCATGTGTGTACCTCGGAGGAGGCATTCCACTGAAAATACCCATTTATAAGTGTTCTCAAACTAGAATTGCTCGTCCGTCGCTGCCTCTTCTTGACACTGATATGGGTGGCTCGGGCGACTTGCGGGACCGCAGCAAGACTGTGACTTGGCGCGTCTGTTCGGCGACGGGGTGGAGAGATGCCAGCCACGGGTGGAGTAAGTGACCCGTCGAGGCAGAAATGGAAAGCGGGCGGCGGCGCGACGCGTCTGTTGCTAAGGCGGCGTGAGGCCGAGGACTCGCCGGAGGTCAGCGAAGACGAGCTGCTCGAAAGCACAGAGGCAAGGTGCGGCAGCTTTTGTGGATGCTGCAGGCAAAAAACAAGTGTGATGCCGTGGTGGTTCGCTGTTGAGCAGCAGAGGCAAGGCGACTCTCCATGAAGCAGCGGAAGCCATGGCTTGGAGGTAATCCGGAGACGGCTTGGACGGCAGTAACCCGGCGAGGCGGCTCGGGGCCAGCTTCAAGAAGCGAGTCAGCAGCGGCCCACGGCGGAGACGACAACTCGGAACAGGCGGCCTAGGCAGCAACTCGTCGCGGCAGAGCCAACTGGTCATACGGGGCGGCTCACCAGCAGCGAGACCATCCAAGGTTTGGCTAGAGACGGAGGCGGAGAGGCGTTGCGGTTCGGCCATGGTCCGTGGAACAGAGGCCGGGGCGGCTTAACACGGCCGTGGGGCAGGGGCGCTGGCGGTTCGGCCGTGGTCCGTGGAGGCGAGTGAGACAACTCGGGGCCGCGAGCCCAGGCGGCTCCAGGCAGAGCAACGGCATGGGACTCGGAACGGTGCGGCGGCTCTGCGGAGACGGAGGGGCAAGGCATGGTGGGTCGAGGCCTTGGCCACAGAGACGGCAGCTCCAGACTGCTTGCAGGCGGAGGCCCGGAACAGAGGCCACGCATGACCCAGCGGGGGCGGCTCACAACGGTGGTTTGAGTGCGGCAGCGGCTCAACCGGATCCATTCGAGGCGAGGCCGGCGGCTCAAGGTGCAGTTGGAGGTGAGCTCGACGGCAGACCGGCGCGAGGGCTGCACTAAACAGCTCTTCGGTGACGCAGATGTGTTGAACCCTGGCCGGTTTAGTGCAGCGGAGAGGCGCCCAGTAGCGCAAAGCCGGCCACAGCGGAAGGCGAACAGCGTCCGCGGCAGGTCGAAGCAGCTCGCTATCTCGTGGCTAAACCAGGCAACGGGCAAAGGAGTGACTCGGAGTAGAGTTGACCCGGTGAGGCAGCTTCAGGGGTGGCTCAGGCAACGGCGGTTTATCCGTGGCGAGCTACGGCGCTTCAACAGAGCATGGGGTGGTTAACCCACAGCGAAGGTGGAGTGCGATTCAGCGGAGCAGCCCCAAGGCCCCGTCGACTATGGTGAATCCGGGTTGTACCCGGGCGGGCGTCGTTGACCCGTGACGGCCTCAGTTTGGGGAACCAGCGCACCGAGACCCGGACAGGAGACAAGGTGCGATGGCGACTCGGACCGGAGGCGAGGTGCTACGGCGATTCAGATGAGAGGCAAAGCACAATCCGATGTTTAGAGTCCAGGCGGGCAACGATGTGAAGTAGCACAAGACAACCAGACCGTCCAGGAGAGGCCGCCGCGGCGGTTTATGCCAAGTGACGCCACAACGAAGGTGCGGGGCTGGCTCAGTGATGGAGCAACATCGAAGTTGGTACGGTGGATACGGAGTCAACAGCGGAAGCAGGCGAGCCGGTTTGTAGCGTCGAAGTCCCGGTTTGTCTCCGGGTCATCATAAATATGAAGTGGCGGTTTATCTCAGCGAGACTGATTTCTTCAATCTTGACCGATGAACTTGCAGTTGATGTAGATCCTTCAAAATCGGTTCTTCTTCATCCATAAAATTGCAAACTCTTTGATCCCTCAGAGAAATCCCACCAAGAGCTCAACACCACCGTGTGCCAGCCCCACGGTGGACGCCAACTATCGTGGAATTGTCACGTCAGATGTCCTAGTAGAAGGACTTAGTCGTGAGGCCAACGCATCTATGTGGTAGCTTGAGAGGGGTTGAGCGGAATCGAGAAACGCAACACAAGACGAGGATTTAGACAGCTTCGGGCCCCGGGAAACATCATCCGGTAACAACCCTACATGCTGTTTGAGGCTAGATCTCATTATCATCATGAGGAAGTCGCCGTAAACCGGCTCTCCTCTAATTGTGTCTAGCCCTAGAGATTGTTGTTTGCTTGCCCCTTTTTGGGGAGCCATGCCCCTCTTTATATAAGTTAAAGGGGCGGGTTACATGTAGAGTCCATCTCGGACTAAGACTTAAACTATTTTGACTTCCCTTCCTGAGCTTCTTAACGTCTGCCGGTTTAACATTGTCTGCCGGTTTAACATTGTCTGCCGGATTATAATTGACTTAACACCTGCCGGTGCTACCATCTGTCTTAACTCTGCCGGTTTAACACTCGCGGTTTACCGTCTTTCTTAGCCATCTGTCTTAACTGTCTGCCGGTTTACCACCAGCCAGTTTACCGTCTGTCTTAGCCATCTGTCTTGACTTTCTGTCTTAACTCTCCACCGGTTTACCAAGTCCCAGCCGGTTTACAACTCCAACCGGGTCATACCGCGGGGTATATCCCCGACACTATGCATCTTGTTCATCGTGATCGCAATTATATATATAATTTCTGGCCTCGCGAAGGAGAAAGCATCGCTTAAGCTTGGGGGAGGTTTAAATCAATGTTATATTCATGGCCCAATCATGAGCTCTCAAGAGAAATGATTATTCAATTTTTTATGCTCGGCTTTCTGATAACAATCGCACCATGCTCGATACTTCTTGTGCTGGCTCTTTTATGATGAAGATTATTGAATTCAAATGGGATTTATTGAAAAGAATTAAACGCAACTCTGAAGATTGGGATCTCGACGAAGGTAAGGAGTCAGTTATGACACCTAAGTATGATTGTGTTAAATCTTTTATGGATACCGATGTTTTCTGTAAATTTAGCACTAAATATGGACTTGACTCTGAGATAGTAGCCTCTTTCTGTGAATCTTTTGCTGCTCATATTGATCTCCCTAAGGAGAAGTGGTTTAAATATCATTCTCCCATAGAAGTAAAAGTAGTTGCACCTATTAAAGTTGAAGAAAATACTATCACTTATAATGATCCTATTGTTCCTACTTCTTATGTTGAGAAACCACATTTCCCTGTTAGATAAATGATCATGCTAAAGCTTCAACTGTGGTTCGTAAAAGCAATATTAGAACTTATACACCTCCTGAGCAAATTAAAGTTGAACCTAATATTGCTATTGTTAAAGATCTCTTGTTTGATAATATTGATGGGCATGTTATTCATTTCTATGATGAGACTGCTAGAATTGCTAAACCACGTGCTAAAGATAAACATAGACCCGTGGTAGGCATGCATGTTATTTCTGTTAAAATAGGAGATCATTGTTATCATGGCTTATGTGATATGGGTGCCAGTGCTAGTGCTATACCTCATGACTTATACAAAGAAATTATGCATGATATTGCACCTGCCGAGTTAGAAGATATTGATCTCACAATTAAACTTGCCAATAGAGATACTATTTCACCAATTGGAATTGTTAGAGATGTTGAAGTCTTGTGTGGGAAAACTAAATATCCTGCTGATTTTCTTGTTCTTGGTTCCCCACAAGATAGCTTTTGTCCCATTATATTTGGTAGACCCTTCTTGAACACAGTTAATGCTAAGATAGATTGCGAAAAGAATGTTGTTACTATTGGTTTAGGTGATATGTCTCATGAATTTAATTTCTCTAAATTTCGTAGACAACACCATGAAGAGGAATTGCCTAGTAAAGATGAAATTATTGGTCTTGCTTCTATTGTCGTGCCTCCTAGTGATCCTTTAGGACAATATTTGCTAGACCATGAAAATGATATGTTTATGAATGAAAGAAGGGAAATAGATGAAGTATTCTTTAAACAGGAACCCATCCTGAAACACAATTTGCCTGTTGAAATCCTAGGGGATCCTCCTCCACCCAAGGGTGATCCCGTGTTTGAGCTTAAACCGTTATCTGATACTCTTAAATATGCTTATCTTGATGAAAAGAAGATATATCCTCTTATTATTAGTGCTAACCTTTCAGAGCATGAAGAGAGATTATTGAAAACTCTGAAGAAGCACCGTGCTGCTATTGGATATACTCTCGATGATTTTAAGGGCATTAGTCCCACACTATGTGAACACAAAATAAATTTGGAGAAAGATGCCAAACCAGTTCGTGATCACCAACGACGGCTGAATCCTAAGATGAAAGAAGTGGTAAGAAAGGAAATACTAAAGCTCCTTGAGGCAGGTATAATTTATCCCATTGCTGATAGTCAGTGGGTAAGTCATGTCCATTGTGTCCCTAAGAAGGGAGGTATTACTGTCGTTCCTAATGATAAAGATGAATTGATTCCGCAAAGAATTATTACAGGTTATAGGATGGTAATTGATTTCCGCAAATTAAATAAGGCTACTAAAAAAGATCATTACCCCTTACCTTTTATTGATTAAATGCTAGAAAGATTATCCAAACATACACATTTTTGCTTTCTAGATGGTTATTCTGGTTTCTCTCAAATACCAATGTCAGCTAATGATCAATCTAAGACCACTTTTACTTGCCCGTTCGGTACTTTTGCTTATAGACGTATGCCTTTTGGTTTATATAATGCACCTGCTACCTTCCAAAGATGCATGATGGCTATATTCTCTAACTTTTGTGAAAAGTTTTGTGAGGTTTTCATGGACGATTTCTCCGTCTATGGATCCTCTTTTAATGATTGCTTGAGCAACCTTGATCGAGTTTTGCAGAGATGTGAAGAAACTAATCTTGTCTTGAATTGGGAAAAGTGCCACTTTATGGTTAATGAAGGTATTATCTTTGGGCATAAAGTTTCTTAAAGAGGTATTGAAGTTGATAAAGCCAAGGTTGATGCTATTGAAAAGATGACATGTCCCAAGGACATCAAAGGTATAAGAAGTTTCCTTGGTCATGCCGGTTTTATAGAAGGTTCATTAAGGACTTCTCAAAAATTTCTCGGCCTCTGACTAATTTATTACAAAAAGATATATCATTTGTCTTTGATGATGATTGTGTAGAAGCATTTGAAATACTTAAGAAAGCATTGATCTCTGCACCGATTGTTCAGCCACCTGATTGGAATTTACCCTTTGAAATTATGTGTGATGCTAGTGATTATGTTGTAGGTGCTGTTCTAGGGCAAAGAGTTGATAAGAAATTAAATGTTATTCAATATGCTAGTAAAACTCTAGACAATGCTCAGAGAAATTATGCTACTACTGAAAAGGAATTCCTAGCAGTTGTATTTGCTTGTGATAAGTTTAGACCATATATTGTTGATTCTAAAGTAACTATTCACATGGATCATGCTGCTATTAATTACCTTATGGAAAAGAAATATGCTAAACCTAGACTTATTAGATGGGTTCTCCTGCTACAAGAATTTGATTTGCATATTGTTGATAGAAAGGGAGCTGAGAACCCCGTTGCAGACAACTTGTCTAGGTTAGAGAATGTTCTTGATGACCCACTACCTATTGATGATAGCTTTCCTGATGAACAATTAAATGTCATAAATGCTTCTCGTACTGTTCCACAGTATGCTGATTATGCTAATTATATTGTTGCTAAATTTATACCACCTAGTTTCACATACCAGCAAAACAAAAAGGTTTTCTATGATTTGAGACATTACTTTTGGGATGACCCACATCTTTATAAAGAAGGAGTAGATGGTGTTATTAGACGTTGTGTACCTGAGCATGAACAGGAACATATCCTATGCAAGTGTCACTCCGAGGCTTATGGAGGACACCACGCAGGAGATAGAACTGCACATAACGTATTGCAATCCGGTTTTTATTGGCCTACTCTCTTCAAGGATGCCCATAAGTTTGTCTTATCTTGTGATGAATGTCAAAGAATTAGTAATATTAGTAGACGTCAAGAAATGCCTACGAACTATTCACTTGTTATTGAACCATTTGATGTTTGGGGCTTTGATTATATGGGACCTTTTCCTGCCTCTAATGGTTACGCACATATTTTAGTTGCTGTTGATTACGTTACTAAGTGGGTAGAAGCTATTCCAACTAGTAGTGCTGATCATAACACTTCTATTAAAATGCTTAAAGAAGTTATTTTTCCGAGGTTTGGAGTCCCTAGATATTTAATGACTGATGGTGGTTCACATTTTATTCATGGTGCTTTCCGTAAAATGCTTGCTAAGTATGATGTTAATCATAGAATTGCATCTCCGTATCACCCGCGGTCTAGTGGTCAAGTAGAATTGAGTAATAGAGAGCTCAAATTAATTTTGCAAAAGACTGTCAATAGATCTAGAAAGAATTGGTCCAAGAAACTTGATGATGCATTATGGTCCTATAGAACTGCATATAAAACTCCTATGGGTATGTCTCCGTATAAAATGGTTTATGGAAAAGCATGTCACTTACCTCTCGAACTAGAACATAAGGCTTATTGGGCTATTAAAGAGCTCAACTATGATTTCAAACTTGCCGGTGAGAAGAGGTTATTCGACATTAGCTCACTTGATGAATGGAGAACCCAAGCCTATGAAAATGCCAAGTTGTTTAAAGAAAAAGTCAAAAGATGGCATGACAAAAGAATACGAAAGCATGAGTTTAATGTAGGTGATTATGTATTATTATGCAACTCTCGTTTAAGATTTTTTTGCAGGAAAACTTCTCTCTAAATGGGAAGGTCCTTACGTTATTGAGGAGGTCTATCGTTCCGGTGCGATAAAATCAACAACTTCGAAGGCACAAATCCGAAAGTGGTGAACGGTTAAAGAATTAAACATTATATCTCAGGTAATCCTATAAATGTTGAAACCAATGTTATTGAAACTGTAACCCCGGAGGAATACATAAGGGACACTTTCCGGAATGTTTTAGACTCCGAAAAGGAATAGGTATGTGGTACGGTAAGTAAACCGACTCCAAAACAGTTCTAATGGCAATTTTCTTCCGTTTTGGAATATTTAGAAAAATAGAAAAATAAGAAGCAGTCCGGGAAGGACATGAGGGCTCCACGAGGGTGGAGGGCGCGCCCTACCCCCTGGGCGCGCCCCTACCTCGTGGGCACCTCGTGTGCTCTCCGGACTCCGTTTTCTTACATGTCACGTATTTTGGTCGGTAAAAATTCATTATATAACCTCCCAAAGGTTTTGACCACCGTATCACGCAAAAATCTCATGTTCTTGTTTCGAGCTGTTTTCTGCCAGGGTTGTCAAAGCCAACCATCATGTTGTCTCCCTCTCCTCCAACAATGAGGGCAACGATGCTTGGCTAATGAACATAGAGCTGAAGAGAGAAGAACCCATGGAGATCAACAAGGATGAAGGGATCAAGAAGGCCATGGAGGACCGAGTTCCGGCAACAGAAGACATCCTTCAACTTGATCACAATCTTCTTACCCCAACTGCGATCGAAGCTTTCAAGATTATTGAGCTAGCTCGTATACAAAACAAGTATCTCACACGTGAAAATATTTTGTTGAAGGAGCATGTCATCGCACTCAAGGGCATTATCTACAAGTTGGAAGACCTCCTACGCTCGATGTGCGACTACCCTTCATCACCACCATCTTCTTCACCAACAAAGGAGACATAATCACATGGGTATGGGCACTTCCCTTGGCAACTGCCAAGCTTGGGGGAGTGCCCTGGTATCGTATCACCATCACTTTTATCTTTACCGTTTTTCTTAGTTCGATCCTTTTGATAATATCTTGATCTAGTAGCATAAAGTTTTTAGTATGATCTACTTGTGAGTTTTGCTTTATGATCCTTCTATTTAATCGAGTCCGTGAGCTATATATAATAAAGATTAGTGTTGAGTCAAGGGCTTGATTATTTTGCCATAACCTTGAGTGAATAAAATAAAAAAGAAAGAATAAAAAGAAATAAAAGAGATCATATGGATCTTATGGAGAGTAAGGAGCTCACATAGAAAGAGTATGATGATTAAAAGTTGTTGAGAGTTGACAAACATAGTTTTGGTCATTGTTGCAACTAATAGGAAGTAATAAAGAAAGGGAGGTCTTCACATATAAATACACTATATTGGACATCTTTTATGATTGTGAGCACTCATTAAAATATGACATGCTAAAGAGTTGACGTTGGACAAGGAAGACAACGTAATGGGTTATGTTTTCTTACATCTGAGATAAATTATATTGTCATGGATCACCCAACATGATTGAGCTTGCCTTTCCCTCTCATGCTAGCCAATTCTTTGCACCAAGTAGAGATACTACTTGTGCTTACAAATATCCCTAAACCCAATTTTGCCATGAGAGTCCACCATATCTACCTATGGATTGAGTAAGATCCTTCAAGTAAGTTGTCATCGGTGCAAGCAATAAAAATTGCTCTCTAAATATGTATGACTTATTAGTGTGGGAGAAAATAAGCTTTATACGATCTTGTGATATGGAAGAAATAAAAGCGACGGACTGCATAATAAAGGTCCATATCACAAGTGGCAATATAAAGTGACGTTCTTTCGCATTAAGATTTTGTGCATCCAACCATAAAAGCGCATGACAACCACTACTTCCCTCTGCGAAGGGCATATCTTTTACTTTTGTCTCCTACCTTACATAGGAGTCATGGTGATCTTCACCTTTCCTTTTTACATTTTATCTTTTGGCAAGCACAATATGTTGGAAAGATCCTGGTATATATGGCTAATTGGATGTGAGTTTTCATGAACTATTATCGTTGACATTACCCTTGAGGTAAAACATTGGGAGGCAAAACTATAAGCCCATATCTTTCTCTATGCCCGATTAAGACTTCATACCCATAAATATTACGTGAGTGTTACCAATTGTGAAAGACTAAAAGATGGTTGAGTATGTGGACTTGCTGAAAAGCTCTTATATTGACCCTTTCCTATGTTATGATAAATTGCAATTGCCTCAATGACTGAGATTATAGTTTGTTAGTTTTCAATGAAGTTTATGATTCATAATTGAAATTGTGATTGAATTGTTACTCTAGCATAAGAGATCATATGACGATATATATATATATATATATATATATATATATATATATATATATATATATATGTTGTTGTTCTAAGAATGATCATGACGCCCTCATGTCCGTATTTTATTTTTATCGACACCTCTATCTCTAAACATGTGGACATATTTTTCGATTTCGGCTTTCGCTTGAGGACAAGCGAGGTCTAAGCTTGGGGGAGTTGATACGTCCATCTTGCATCATGCTTTTATATTGATATTTATTACATTATGGGCTGTTATTACACATTATGTCACAATACTTATGCCTATTCTCTCTTATTTTACAAGGTTTACATAAAGAGGGAGAATGCCGGCAGCTGGGATTTTGGGCTGGAAAAGGAGCAAATATTAGAGACCTATTCTGCACAGCTCCAAAAGTCCTGAAACTTGACGGAAGTCATTTTCAGAATATATAAAAAATAATGAGCGCAAGAAGTTCCAGAGGGGGGCCACACCCTGCCCACGAGGATGGGGGGTGCGCCCTACCCCCTGGGCGCGCCCCTTGCCTCGTGGGTCCCCTGGTGGCCCTCCGATGCCCATCTTCTACTATATGGAGTGTTTCGATGAGGAAAAAATCATAAGCAACCTTACGGGACGAGACTCCGCCGCCACGAGGCGGAACCTTGGCGGAACCAAACTAGGGCTCCGGCAGAGCTGTTCTGCCGGGGACACTTCCCTCCGGGAGGGGGAAATCATCGCCATCGTCATCACCAACGCTCCTCTCATCGGGAGAGGGAAATCTCCATCAACATCTTCACTAGCACCATCTCCTCTCAAAACCCTAGTTCATCTCTTGTATCCAATTCTTGTCTCCAAGTCCGGGATTGGTACCTATGGGTTGCTAGTAGTGTTAATTACTCCTTGTAGTTGATGCTAGTTGGTTTATTTGGTGGAATATCATATGTTCAGATCCTATATGCATATTAATACCCCTCTGATTATGAACATGAATATGCTTTGTGAGTAGTTACGTTTGTTCCTGAGGACATGGGAGAAGTCTTGCTATTAGTAGTAATGTGAATTTGGTATTCGTTTGATATTTTGATGAGATGTATGGTGTCTCTCCTCTAGTGGTGTTATGTGAACGTCGACTACATGAAACTTCACCATTATTTGGGCCTAGAGGAAGGCATTGGGAGGTAATAAGTAGATGATGCGTTGCTAGAGTGACAGAAGCTTAAACCCTAGTTTATGCGTTGCTTCGTAAGGGGCTGATTTGGATCCATATGTTTCATGCTATGGTTAGGTTTACCTTAATACTTTTGTTGTAGTTGCGGATGCTTGCAATAGGGGTTAATCATAAGTTGTATTCTTGTCCAAGTAAGGACAGTACCCAAGCACCGGTCCACCCACATACCAAATTATCAAAGTACCGAACATGAATCATATGAACGTGATGAAAACTAGCTTGACGATAATTCCTATGTGTCCTCGGGAGCGCTTTTCGCTATATAAGAGTTTGTCCAGGCTTGTCCTTTGCTACAAAAAGGATTGGGCCTCCTTGCTGCACTTTATTTACTTTTGTTACTTGTTACTCGTTACAAATTATCCTATCACAAAACTATCTGTTACCTATTATTTCAGTCCTTGCAGAGAATACCTTGCTGAAAACTACTTATCATTTCCTTCTGCTCCTCGTTGGGTTCGACACTCTTACTTATCGAAAGGACTACGATAGATCCCCTATACTTGTGGGTCATCAATAACCCGACACAGGTAGTAAAGGTAAATTCTCTCTATAGATATGATAAAGCTGAAATCCCTCCTGCTAAGTTTGCTAGCGAATGTTTGGATGAATTTGATAACTTTATGGTTAAGCAAGAATATTTTAATGCTTATGTGGTTAGACAACTGAAACATAATGCTTACATGATTGAACACTTGAGTGATTATATGGCTAGTGTTAAAGGTGAACTTAAACTTATTAGTAAACATGCTTCTATGGTTACCACTCAAGTAGAACAAGTACTTAAAGCTCAGAATGATTTGCTCAATGAATTGAATAGTAAAAATAATGACTTTGTTGTTAGAGTTGCGACTAGAGGAGGTAAAGTGACTCAGGAACCTTTGTATCCTGAGGGCCACCCTAAGAGAATTGAGCAAGATTCTCGGAGAACTAATATTGATGAACCTAGTCCTTCTAAAAGGAAGAAAAAGAAAAATGATAGGACTTTGCATGCTTCTAGTGAACCTGTTGTTGACACACCTGAGAATCCCAATGATATTTCTATCTCTGATGCTGAAACACAATCTGGTAATGAACATGAACCTAGTGATAATGTTAATAATGATGTTCATATTTATGCTCAACCTAGGAATAATAATGATGTAGAGATTGAACCTGCTGTTGATCTTGATAACCCACAATCGAAGAATCAATGTTATTATAAGAGAGACTTTGTTGCTAGGAAGCATGGTAAAGAAAGAGAACCATGGGTTCAGAAACCCATTCCTTTTCCTCCTAAACCATCCAAGAAAAAGGATGATGAGGATTTTGAGCGCTTTGCTGAAATGATTAGACCTATCATTTTGCGTATGCGTTTGACTGATATGCTTAAAATGAATCCTTATGCTAAGTACATGAAGGAAATAGTTACTAGTAAGAGAAAGATACCGGAAGCTGAAATTTCCACCATGCTTGCTAATTATACTTTTAAGGGTGGAATACCAAAGAAACTTGGAGATCCAGGAGTACCAACTATACCATGCTCCATTAAAAGAAACTATGTTAAAACTGCTTTATGTGATCTTGGAGACGGTGTTAGTGTTATGCCTCTTTCTTTATATCGTAGACTTGATTTGAATAAGTTGACACCTACTGAAATATCTTTGCAAATGGCTGACAAATCAACTACTATACATGTCGGTATTTGTGAGGATGTGCCTGTTGTGGTTGCAAATGTTACTATTTTAACGGACTTTGTTATTCTTGATATTCCTGAGGACGATAATATGTATAATATTCTTGGAAGACCCTTTTTGAATACTGCAGGGGCTGTTATTGATTGCACTAAAGGAAATGTCACTTTTCATGTTAATGGTAATGAGCATACGGTACACTTTCCGAGGAAACAACCTCAAGTCCACAATATTAATTCTATTGGAAAATTTTCAACAATCACTATTGGAGGTTTTGAATTTCCTCTTCCTACTGTCAAAAAGAAGTATGATATTCTTATTGTTGGGGACATGCATATCCCCATTGTGTTAACCTAGTGTTATTCGAAATTTCTCCAGTTTCATGTTACTCGAAATGAGTTTGTTAACAAGACCTGATCAACCTTGTTAGTGCATTCCTTTTGATGATCATGAGATGGATGAAGTTAGAAGGCACAACTCTATGTACCCTCTTTTTACTTTCTGTTATTTATATTAAATAAAGCAAAATAGTATTTTTCCTCTCAGTTTTCTGAATTATTCATGCAAAAAAATTCCCCGAAAATAAAAGTTCTCCAAATGCCCTGAAAATTAAATATGATTTTTTCTAGAATATTTGAGAATATCTGGCACTGAGAACACAACAGGGAGAGCAAGCACCTGGCCACGAGGGTCCAGGGCGCGCCCCCTACCTCATGGGCCCATGGTGGCTCCCCTCCACTTATTCCAGCTACCACACACTCCTTCTTCCTCCCAAAAACATCACTAGCGAGCTCAAACCCGAGTCCAAGCTCATCTTGCTGCCACTTTCAATCTCCTTGCTCAAAGCTCCATTCACAAAACTGCTTTGGGGGATTGTTCTTTGGTATGTGCTCCTCCAATGGTCCAATTAGTTTTTGTTCTAGTGCTTTATTCATTGCAAATTTTTGCTGCTTAGGTGACCCTGTTCTTGAGCTTGCATGTCAAATTTATATGGTCAAAAGTAGTTTTAATGCATGATATATCCTCTAGGCACTTGTAGGAGTAGTTGCTATCAATATTGTTGAGTTTGGTTCACTTTTATTTTGAAGTTACTAAAATTTTCAGAAATTTTTAGAAAAAGATGAAGAGATTTTTTAGGGGCTCATCGAGCCGAAGCTCGAAGGATAAACAAAGTGAAGAGAACAAGAAGCCCAAGTGTAATCTCCCTTGCACCGCGGAGGTTCGGCCGTGTGAATGGCCTTGTGATGATTTCTTGAGAGCAGCCGGGATTTATGATGATTTCTATGAATTGGCTGAGAATGCAGGCCTCACCGCCTTCCTCCACGACCAACGCGAACAATATCTCTTACTCACCAATATCTTTCTGCAAAACTTTCATTTCCATGCTAGGAGCTCACCACCTACGGTGAAATTTTATTTATATGATGAGCATAAGGAGATGTCACTTTGTGATTTTTGTCGGGTTTGTTTGATCCCTTTCAAGGGAGGTGTATAGGAACCACATCATGACGATGTGGAAGGGTTTATTGATACAATTGTTGTAGGGGAAACGAGGAAAGTTTCCGATGCAAGAATTACTATCATACATTTTCCTGTTTTACGTTACTTTGCAATATTTGCTAGTAGATGCTTAATTGGTCACGGAAACTGTGGCAACCTTAGTGCCCTTGATATTGTTATTTTGTGCCATGCCTTGTTCCGTGATGACACATTTAGTATGGGCGCTATTGTTGCAAAATGGTTAAATCTTAACCGTACTAAGGTCCCCATCTTGGGAGCTATTTTTGCCTCGCGCCTCACTGCACATTTTAACATACCTATTAGACATTATGAGAAGGAAGAAAAGTTGTTGCCTCCTATTTTTCTAGACTATAAGAGTATGGTAGCACATGATTTTATCGTTAAGAATAAGGAAAAGATGCTTAAGTACAAGCTGATATTTGATAAAAAATCACCCTGAGACTATTACTTTGCCTGCTCCTTCCTTGTTTAACTTATCTGCAGGCAAGTACCTTGTTCCGCCGGAGGCCATTCACGCCTACCGAAACCCCACACCAGCTACAGAGCCAGAGCCAGAACCACAATTTGATCCTCACCGGCAGTCTGTTTATCAATGGAACCCGGAAGAGATCGCCAACCAATGGCACCAGGGGGATTCTTCTTAGTACGACCCCCACTATAACTTTGGATATCCGCCAGGCCAGCCGTGACCATAGACCAACTTAGGCCAAAAGCCTAAGCTTGGGGGAGTACGTATTTCTCACCGACATTACATTCCTATTCACACACTCATGCTAGTTGTCGGTGCTCATACTTTTTCACTGTATCATCCATGCTAGTTTATTTTCCTTTTTATGCTTTCTTCTTGTGTGTATGATAAACCTTAAGAAAAACAAAAAAATAGTTGTAGCTTTTAGTTAGTTTACTTTCCATGCCTGTAGTAGTAGTAATTAAAAAGGAAACCCAAAAAGATTTCTCGTTCTTCTTTTGCTTATTGGGATCTTTCCCGTGTAAATAGTTTTGTTTCTTTTCTTTGGGGGTCGAGAGGAGAAGACCATAATGAAAATGTTGAATGGCTCTTATATGCATTATTGTTGATCTAACAAAGAGCCCATATTACCTTGTCTTCTCTCTTGAATTGAATGCTTGCAGATTCCAGCTTAGTCTAATGCACGTGCACTATTATTATTACCCACACTATTCGGCTGTGCAAGTGAAAGGCAATAATGATAATTATATGATGAACTTATTGAGATGATAAAAGCTGGCATGAACTCGACCTCTCTTGTTTTTGTAAATATGATTAGTTCATCGTTCCGGATTCAGCCTATTATGAAAGAAATATGTTTGCAATGACAATTACAGATTGTAGTTGCTTATGCCATGCTTAATTAGCTAGGAGCTTATAATGGTTTACCTTGCGTGCCAACATGCTATTAAAATGGTTGTGATGTGGTATGATAGGGTGGTATCCTCTTTTGAACAATTCGAGTGGCTTGACTTGGCACATGTTCACACATGTAGTGGAAACAAATCAACATAGCCTCTACGATATTTATGTTCATGGTGCATTATATCCTACTCATGCTTGCATTCGGTGTTGATTAATTTTAATGCATGTCCATGACTTTTGTCGCTCTCTAGCTGGTCGCTTCCCAGTCTTTTCCTAGCCTTCACTTGTACTAAGCGGGAATACTGCTTGTGCATCCAATTCCATAAACCCCAAAGTTATTCCATATGAGTCCACCATACCTACCTATATACGGTATCTACCTGCCGTTCCAAGTAAATTTGTATGTGCCAAACTCTAAACCTTCAAATAAACATTCTGTTTTGTATGCTTGAATAGCTCATGTATCAACTAGGGCTATCTGTATCATCCATGCTAGGCGGGTTATTCTCAAGAGGACTGGACTCCGCTCCTCACTCACGAGAACATGGTTGGTCACCGGGATGCCCGGTCCCATGCTTTATGCAAATCAAATCAAAATAATTGCAAACAAAACTCCCCCGGGACTCTTATTAATAGGAGGCACTCGTTGTTTCGAGCAAGCCATGGATTGATACTTGTTGGTGGAGGGGGGGTATAAACTTTACCATTCTGTTTGGGAACCGCCTATAATGTGTGTAGCATGGAAGATATCGAGAACTCTCGGTTGTTATGTTGACAATGAAAGTATACCACTCAAAATATTATTCATATCTATTTCAAAACCGAGCTCTGGCACCTCTACAAATCCCTGCTTCCCTCTGCGAAGGGCCTATCTATTTACTTTTATGTTGAGTCATCATCCTCTTATTAAAAAGCACCAGTTGGAAAGCACCGCTTTCATTTGCATCCATTACTATTAGTTTACATTGAATATGATTTGACTGGATCTCTTTTACCATGAATTACAATGTCTAGTCAGTCCTTGATCTTTAAAGGTGCTCTGCATTTATGTTTTGCGGTCTCAGAAAGGGCTAGCGAGATACCATCTTGTCATAGCATATCATGATTATTTTGAGAAAGTGTTGTCATCCGAGATTTATTATTATTGCTCGCTAGTTGATTATGTCATTGATATGAGTAAACATGAGACCTAAGTGTTATTGTGAATATGGTTAGTTCATAATCTTTGCTGAAATCCTGAATGTTGGCCTTACATATTTACAACAACAAGAGCAAACAGAGTTTGTAAAAGTTTTTCTTTATCACTTACAGTTTATCAATTGAATTGCTTGAGGACAAGCAAAGATTTAAGCTTGGGGGAGTTGATACGTCTCTGTCGTATCTACTTTTCCAAACACTTTTGCCCTTGTTTTGGACTCTAACTTGCATGATTTGAATGGAACTAACCCGGACTAACGTTGTTTTCAGTAGAATTGCCATGGTGTTATTTTTGTGCAGAAATAAAAGTTCTCGGAATGACCTGAAAATCAACGGAGAATTATTTTGGAATATATAAAAAATACTGGAAGAAGAATCCACGTCAGGGGGGCCTCCAACTGCCCATGAGGGTGGGGGCGCGCCCCCTGCCTCGTGGGCCCCCTGACGCTCCACCGACCTCAACCTTGACTCCATATATTCACTTTCGGGGAGAAAAAAATCAGGGAGAAGGATTCATCGCGTTTTACGATATGGAGTCGCCGCCAAGCCCTAAACTCTCTCGGGAGGGCTGATCTAGAGTCCGTTCGGGGCTCCGAAGAGGGGAATCCATCGCCATCGTCATCATCAACCTTCCTCCATCACCAATTTCATGATGCTCACCGTTGTGCATGAGTAATTCCACCGTAGGCTTGCTGGACGGTGATGGGTTGGATGAGATTTATCATGTAATCGAGTTAGTTCTGTTAGGGTTTGATCCCTAGTATCCACTATGTTCTGAGATTGATGTTGCTATGACTTTGCTATGCTTAATGCTTGTCACTAGGGCCCGAGTGCCATGATTTCAGATCTGAACCTATTATGTTTTCATCAATATATGAGAGTTCTTGATCCTATCTTGCAAGTCTATAGTCACCTACTATGTGTTATGACCCGGCAACCCCGAAGTGACAATAATCGGGACCACTCCCGGTGATGACCATAGTTTGAGGAGTTCATGTATTCACTATGTGTTAATGCTTTGGTCCGGTACACTATTAAAAGGAGGCCTTAATATCCCTTAGTTTCCAATAGGACCCCGCTGCCATGGGAGGGTAGGAAAAAAGATGCCATGCTAGTTCTTTTCCATAAGCACGTATGACTATATTCGGAATACATGCCGACATTACATTGATGAACTGGAGCTAGTTCTGTGTCACCCTATGTTATGACTGTTACATGATCGGTCGCATCCGGTATAATTCTCCAGCACCGATCCATTGCCTACGAGCATTTCTTATATTGTTCTTCGCTTATTTACTTTTCCGCTGCTACTGTTACCATCACTACAAAACCCAAAAATATTACTTTTGCTACCATTACTTTTGCCACCGTTACCACTACTATCATATTACTTTGCTACTAAATACCTTGCTGCGGATATTAAGTTTCCAGGTGTGGTTGAATTGACAACTCAGCTGCTAATACTTGAGAATATTCTTTGGCTCCCCTTGTGTCGAATCAATAAATTTGGGTTGAATACTCTACCCTCGAAAAATGTTGTGGTCCCCTATACTTGTGGGTTATCAGCCCCTCCTGGGCGGGTCATGAAGGAAATATGCCCTAGAGGCAATAATAAAGTTATTATGTATTTCCTTATATCATGATAAAGGTTTATTATTCATGCTAGAATTGTATTAACCGGAAACATAATACATGTGTGAATACATAGACAAACAGAGTGTCACTAGTATGCCTCTACTTGACTAGCTCATTAATCAAAGATGGTTATGTTTCCTAACCATGGACAAAAGAGTTGTCATTTGATTAACGGGATCACATCATTAGTTGAATGATCTGATTGACATGACCCATTCCATTAGCTTAGCACCCGATCGTTTAGTATGTTGCTATTGCTTTCTTCATGACTTATACATGTTCCTATGACTATGAGATTATGCAACTCCCGTTTGCCGGAGGAACACTTTGTGTGCTACCAAACGTCACAATGTAACTGGGTGATTATAATGGAGGTCTACAGGTGTCTCCAAAGGTACATGTTGGGTTGGCGTATTTCGAGATTAGGATTTGTCACTCCGAATGTCAGAGAGGTATCTCTGGGCCCTCTCGGTAATGCACATCACATAAGCCTTGCAAGCATTACAACTAATGAGTTAGTTGCGAGATGATGTATTACAAAAACGAGTAAAGAGACTTGCCGGTAACAAGATTGAACTAGGTATTGAGATACAGACGATCGAATCTCGGGCAAGTAACATACCGATGACAAAGGGAACAACGTATGTTGTTATGCGGTCTGACCGATAAAGATCTTCGTAGAATATGTTGGAGCCAATATGGGCATCCAGGTCCCGCTATTGGTTATTGACCGGAGACGTGTCTCGGTCATGTCTACATTGTTCTCGAACCCGTAGGGTCCGCACGCTTAAGGTTTCGATGACGGTTATATTATGAGTTTATACGTTTTGATGTACTGAAGGTTGTTCGGAGTCCCGGATGTGATCACGGACATGACGAGGAGTCTCGAAATGGTCGAGACATAAAGATTGATATATTGGAAGCCTATGTTTGGATATCGGAAGTGTTCCGGGTGAAATCGGGATTTTACCGGAGTACCGGGAGGTTACCGGAACCCCCTGGGAGCTATATGGGCCTTAGTGGGCTTTAGTGGAAAAGAGAAGGGGCAGCCCAAGATGGGCCGCGCGCCCCTCCCCTCCCTTGGTCCGAATAGGACAAGGAGAGGGGGCCGGCCCCCCTCTCTCTTTTCCCCCCTCCGCGAATCCTATTCCAACTAGGATTGGGGCGGGGGGGAATCCTACTCCCAGAGGGAGTAGGACTCCTCCTGGCGCGCCTCTCCTAGGCCGGCCGCACCCTCCCCCCCCCTTGATCCTTTATATACGGAGGCAGGGGAACCCCAGAGACACACAAGTTGATCCACGTGATCTTATTCTTAGCCGTGTGCGGCGCCCCCTGCCACCATAGTCCTCGATAATATTGTAGCGGTGCTTAGGCGAAGCCCTGCGACAGTAGTACATCAAGATCGTCACCACGCCGTCGTGCTGACGGAACTCTTCCCCGACACTTTGCTGGATCGGAGTCCGGGGATCGTCATCGAGCTGAACGTGTGCTAAAACTCGGAGGTGTCGTAGTTTCAGTGCTTGATCGGTCGGGCCATGAAGACGTACGACTACATCAACCAAACGCTTCCGTTGTCGATCTACTAGGGTACGTAGATCACACTCTCCCCTCGTTGCTGTGCATCACCATGATCTTGCGTGTGCGTAGGATTTTTTTTGAAATTACTACGTTCCCCAACAGGTCATACCCAGTAGTTATATCCCCAACAGGGTCCGTCTTGAAAACCTTCTTGACTGAGTCCCAATGGTGTCGTGCCCTGAGGACGTCACGCTTCTGCGGGCCGGTGAAGTCCGCCAAGGGGTCTAGGATGCCCAGACTTTCGCGTTCCGTGTCCTCCTTGGCCCATATAGACCTCTTCCCGTCGTAACCACGACTTCCAAGGTGGTGGCGCCCCATGTTCCTTTGTTGAAGCCCCTTCATCTACTTAGACTTTTTTTGGCAGCTTCGGCCTCGCAAGCCGCCATGAATATTTCAAACTGCTCTTGCATGATTGTAGGATTATCCTTTACAATCTCAAAGTAGGGTTCCTTTTTGTTGACGATGTGATGTTTCACCCTTGCTTTCCAGCTGGCCAACGCGTCGCTAAACTTGGTCATGGCATGTTTGTTTATCTTCTTCATTGTCGGGTCCTTATCTGGATTTTCATATCCTTTTCATCCCGGCCCGGGAACAAGAATATCTTGTGCAGCTTCTTTAGGAGGAAGGGCATCATATTATCTATCTTCTTTAGTTTCTCATTGTTGATGGTGGCGATTGTCCGTACGATGCAGCCTATTTGATTGCGGTAGCACGATTGCACTTCCTCGGGCGCTGTTGGCTCAAAAATGTCGTCGTCCATCTCCGACACCACCAGTCTAGTAGTCATGAGCTGGTTTAGGCACCGTGGCCTCTTTGCTTTCGGTTCTATACCGGCTCTGCTAGTATCGCCGCCGGTCTTAGTCTCAGTGCCGGTCTGCACGTCGGTCTCAGTCCCCGATGCGATAGGTGGGCCCAACAACAACATCCGCTGATCATTAACAAGGCTCAACAATTTGTCTGCCGCCAGGTAGATGTTGTCGCAATCACCAGAACCCTGTCCTTCATCATTGCTAGCCATGTTTTCTACGATTAAATCTAGTCAATTTATCTAGCCTTAATAAAATGAATAATGACATAAAAAGGCCTATGTTAGGAATGTTGACTCCTTCCCGGTGTGGCAAATCCCAGGCACTCGATATGTCCTAGTTTGTAGCACAAGTCATGCCAAAATTCATGGAATATTTCGCCATGACCTTTGCTAAAAAGTGGACAAATCAAGCACCTGAAATTTGCCAGAACGGAAATGAATCAACATTCCGGAAAAACATAGGCCACTTGGCTTCATTTCCTGCAAACAACAAAATGCCACTCGGCCACAATCGAACCACTTCTATGTTGCATATAACAAGACCACTTAAGAATATGTACATGAGAAACTACAACAGTAGATAAAGATGAGCAAACACAGTTGAGGAATTTGCAATATATCATGACCACTTCAAATTTGCATCTCCTAGTGTTTGACACTTCAAGAAAATCTACACAAATCTCATGCTCTCTCAAACTCAATTCAAAAACCAAATATAGATTATATTTAGTTAACTACTGAACTAAAATTTACTCTAAACTAAACCCTACTACCTTAATTAACATCTAGTTAAACAAACTCAATTCAAAAACTAAACCCTACTAAACTAATTAACATCTACATTATCTACTACATAGCATCTACTATTACCCTAACTAAAAACATCTACTATTAACCCTATTGCCCTAGTTAACCAGTACCACCACTACTACTAATTACCATATAGTACTACTTGTCGGTGTCAAAACCGGCGGACCTCGGGTAGGGGGTCCCGAACTATGCGTCTAAGGCGGATGGTAACAGGAGGCAGGGGACACGATGTTTGCCCAGGTTCGCGTCCTCTTGATGGAGGTAATACCCTATGTCCTGCTTGATTGTTCTTGATGATATGAGTATTACAAGAGTTGATCTACCACGAGATCGTAGAGGCTAAACCATAGAAGCTAGCCTATGGTATGATTGTATATTGTCCTACGGACTAAACCCTCCGGTTTATATAGACACCGGAAGGGGCTAGGGTTACACAGAGTCAGTTACAAGGGAGGAGATCTACATATCCGTATTGCCAAGCTTGCCTTCCACGCCAAGGAGAGTCCCATCCGGACACGGGACGAAGTCTTCACTCTTGTATCTTCATAGTCCAACAGTCTGGCCAAAGGATATAGTCTAGCTGTCCGAAGACCCCCTAATCCAGGACTCCCTCAGTAGCCCCTGAACCAGGCTTCAATGACGATGAGTTCGGCGCGCAGTTTTGTCTTCGGCATTGCAAGGCGGGTTCCTCCTCCGAATACTCCATAGAAGATTTTGAACACAAGAATAGTGTCCGACTCTGCAAAACAAGTTCCACATACCACCATAGAGAGAATAATATTTCCCCAAATCCAATCTGGTGACACGTTTGACAGCATGACATCATGTCATGGCCCGGTCTTTATTCGAACCGTTTTTCTCAACCAGCACTGCATATATCGCGCGGCAGTTTTCTTGACATGTCTTGTCAAAGCAGAGATCGTGCCCCCCTTATCACGGAATTCTCATCAATACGGACATGGGTAACCCAACTGTGCCATCAATTACGGCGCCTGGGGAATAAGCGATTTTACCAGGCAAGTGGGGAGGCACATCGCCTCTTCTGCCCTTATAAAGGGACAATGATTCACCCCTTTTACCCACGCCTTCTACCTCCTTGCTTATCCATTCTCATGCACTCGAGCCCCAGCGCCCAAGTTCGCGTTCTTTTTCTCAAACCACTCCAAGCATGTCCAGAGCAAGATGCAAGTGGATGGTCTCCTTCGTCATGGAGGAGCACATCACAAAGTTACGGGTAGCCGGATATCTGGCCGCGGATATCGCGCACCGGCTGCCAGATGCGGGGTAGATCATCCCTACGCCCGAACCCCATGAGAGGGTAGTTTTTCTTACCCATTTCATCCGCGGACTGGGATTTCCCCTCCACCCGTTTGTCTGCGGGCTCATGTTTTACTACGGGCTGGATTTTCATGATCTGGCCCCCAATTTCATCCTCAACATCTCGGCGTTTATCGTCGTGTGCGAGGCCTTCCTCCGCATCAGGCCCCACTTCGGCCTATGGCTGAAAACCTTCAATGTTAAACCGAAGGTGGTGGTCGGCCAGCAAGCAGAGTGCGGAGGCGCCATGGTGGGCAAAATGCCTAACGTCACCTAGCTCGAGGGCACCTATGTGGATACCATAAAGGGGTGGCAATCGGTGTGGTTCTACATCACCGAGCCGCGCGACACCAACTGGGTGGCGGCCCCCAAATTTCGATCCGGAATCCCCACGCGTCTCACCTCATGGAAAGAGAAGGGCCTGTCCTGGGGTTCTTTGGTAGAGCTGACCGGACTCCAGACCTGCACCAGGAACATGATGAGCAAGAAAATCAAGCTGGTCAATGTGGTCTAGGTCATGCTCTTCCGCTGGATCCTCCCGTGTCAACGACGGGCATTCAATTTGTGGGAGTTTGACCCGGCCAAGCACCAGACGCTGCGAGAGCTCTACGACATGACGCACGAGGACGTCTGGAGGGTGCTGTTCAAGGGCGTTGAGGTACCTCCTTCCCTCACCGAGGACCGTGGACTCAGCGCAAAGCGCCGTGCAAATCCGGTAAGTTTTTATATCTCCCAGGGTATTTATTTGCCCCAGTTTAAATCATGTGCGGGATCTAAGCTTCCATGCCATTACCAGGACTGGATAAAGACAGCGGAGCAGCTCGATTACCCAGTCCCCTGCCTGAAGATCCTACAGATGCTCTTCTGACAGAGATGCTGGCTCCGACACCTTATGAGGTGTCGGTGAAGAAGACCAAGAATAAGGCCACGGGGACCCGAAAGGGTCTCCGGCGCAAGGTTGTACCGAACTCATCGTCCGATAACTCCAACGCGCACTCCTCCCACGAAAACAAGGAGGAGGAGGAAAGTTCTCCCCCCTCCCCAGCCGGGGGAGACAAGAAAAGGAAGGACGACCCAATCGGGGAGGCCGAAGGGTCCAAGAAGGGAAGGACCCTACATCTGGACTACTCCACGACGGCCGCCCACAGCGACGACGAGTGGTTCCCCAGGGACAAGCCCCTGGCGAAGTCGTAAGTATCCGGATACCATAGTAATTCATGGTATGTTTTATTGCACTGCTTCTCCTTACGCCGAATATGATTATGCAGCCCATCCTGAGCCCGTATCGACGTGTCTTCGTCAGACGGTTCTTTGGACTCATCGGATATGAACAGCAATTCACTTTCGATCGCCTCCACCCCTTGCCCTACGAACAACGTCAAGGTGTTGTTTCAAAAGGCACCGAGCCAAGGGGAGGTAGTCCTGGGGGCGCCTCGAGGCGACATTCCGGACCCTAGGCGCAAAGGGAGCAAGACTCCCACGGGCTCCAAGTTCGGCCCCCAAACGAATACTGCCCTGGAACCTTCGGTGGTTCCGGAATCCGGCAGGCGATCCCCCGTTAAGGGGGCAAGCCGCCCGTGCCGGTGTCCTCTGTCCATCCAGAGGCACCGGACAACTTGTTGGAAGCGCTTCGCGGCGCTTCCATCGACGAAGAGCACCGGACTATCATGAGTGGGGTGATCGAGAAAGTTCAGTCCACCAAAAACGGATTGACCGAAGCTTACGCCAGCCTCCTAACAGGCTTTTAGGTAAGCAATCAAAATATAAGAAAATATTACCGCATGGACAGTAGCCCCTGATGCTCTGTTCGGTGTTCGCGAAGAAAGGCCGAATAGAGGATCAAATGATAACTCAGGAGTCTAATCAGAATATGTCTGTGTATGTGCAGGCTTCACTGCTGGCCGCTACCGCACGTACTGCGGAGGTCTCTGCCCTGAAGCAGGACCTAGAGCAGTCCGAGGACGAGCTCGGCCTTACCAAGAGGCGGCTCGAGGAGAGCAAAGGTAAGAAATACCTTGTCTATATATTTAAAAAGAAGTTCAGGTGTAAAGTAATAGGATCATCATGAATTTTCCAGGGGCCACGACCGAAGTGGCGACCCTAAAGAAGGCGTTGTCCGAGGCCGAAGACAAAGCGGCCAAGGAGCACATTGAGCGGGAAAAGCAAGAAGCCCGAGTAGGCGAGGTGCAGCAAGAGCTCGAGGCTCTCGCCAAAAAACATGAGTCCTTGGAGCTTGACTCTAAGACGCGAGAGTCCAAGCTTGCGAAGGCACTTGAAAGCGCCCGGAGTGCCAAGGCTGAAGCCCACAAGGCCCTCCAGGAGATTGATGCGGTGAAGAAGATAGCAGCGGGTAAGGCATTCATTATGCAAAGCAAGCATGTGAAGGAAATTTTCCTTTTACTTACCCGAGTTCGGAGCTCTCCAGGAGCGTTCACAGATCTTCCCCGCGGTGTACTGGATGCCGCGGAGTTTTACCGAGCTGAGGAGGGGAGCTCGATGGAAAAGTTGTTCTGGTCTCAGTATACTGGGACCGAACACCCAATGACCTTGAGCGACTAGCTAAAGCAATTGGTCGAGCTTCACAAGGCGGCCGAACAGGCCATGAAGGGCCTTATAGTCCGGATGTGGCCTGGCGAGCCCCTGCCCGGCAGCTACTTCGGTTTGGTGAGGCGGCTTGTGGATGCCTGCCCACGGCTTGAAGTCATAAAGCGGTCCGTCTGCATCGAGGGTGCGCATAGGGCTTTTGCCTGGGCGAAGCTGGACGCCGTGAAGCTGGTGAAGGAGGGGCCGCCGGAGGGCAAGGAGCATCGCTGCCCCAAAATGTATTATGAGAGTGTCCTGAAGGGTTCCCGCCTTGTGGCGGATGAATGTGCCAGGGATGTAATTTTTGAATGAACATGCTCATGTGATCCTGTAAAGTGAAACGAGTTCATTTGCTCTATGCAACGCTTTTTTAATTTAAAATATTACCTTCTGTGCGGCCGTTTTTAAAATCTGAGAGTTGGCCAGTCGTCGGCTTCTACCCCCATGTAACTAGTACTGGGGTGTTCGGGATAAACCTGAGCACTCTTTATCCCAATTTTGGGTCCTTCAAGGGAGGTGTTTAGCGCAACGAACCAAGCAATCGGACTATAAGGCTTTATCGCTCTCACTTAGCCATAGAAGTCTACAATTTTAAATTTTGGCAAAGCCCCTAGTATTCGGAAGGCCGAATTTGGGGCGCTATACACGCCTAAGTCGGGCAAAGCCGACTCCTCGCCCGAAGCGGAGAAAGTCTTTAAGGACTTGAGACCTCTCGAACAGCGACCGGCTCTCGCCTTATCATGACAGTCAGTTTTTGGCTTTCTCTACTGAGGTGCTCGTCCGGAAGAACCGGGACACAATCGCAGTAGTTCTCCCACCGCTACCTTAGCCGATATAATGGAACGTAAGGTAGCAAAGCATGGGAGCCGGGCAAACCCAACTATTGACCCAAGACATGATTCGGAGCTGATGCATATAATGCTATAAGTTCGGGGTGTCGCACTGTCGAAAGTGGTCGGACTTCTCGCGCCATATTATGGGGTAAACAAAAGCCCCTGGCGTACTGACCGTACCCGAATGTACGGGTGCATATTGTCGTAAATGAACATATAAGAAAAATGGGATTAATAATGCAATAATAGACTAATGCTATGCATTGTTATTTAAATAATACGTCAAAGCGTACTGGTACAAGTAGTTCAATAAGCAGAAAGTAGGACTATTTGACATGTCCTATCCAAGGGCAAGCTGCGTATGGATAGTAGGAAGCGGGTATATCGATTATTATTAGAGACCACCTCAGGGTTCCCGTGTACATCTTAGCTTCTTGCCTCCTTGGTTGTTCCTTCCCGTAATGTGTCCGGCAATCGTACTGCCGGAAAGGGCTTCCACGGAGTTAGGTCCTGAAAGAGAAAAAAATGATAAAGGTATACAGCCCCTAGGGCGGTTAAGCCGCATTGCGGGACGTGCCCTGATCGTGCCCCCGCCAATGTCCATGGTATTTTTAGTGCGTAATTATGTAAGCGCGTCACGAATTTCGTCGCTTGACTGGGACTGGGACGGGGCCGAATTTCTAGGCGAGCTCTGAACATGCCAAGCGATCCTGTTGCAGTTTACTCTGGACTCGCTTGAAGGTGTCCGGGGGCTGTATCGCTGAATTAGTGGTTTGCCTTAAAAGGCTGCTTTGTGCTTCTGCTGCGAGGGCCGCAGTGTGCTCTTCTGTGCGGAGCGAGCGTTTTGTGTTTCCATTCACTGTTATGACCCCCCTAGGTCCTGGCATCTTGAGCTTGAGGTATGTGTAATGCGGTACTGCATTGAATTTTGCAAATGCGGTTCGCCCGAGCAGTGCGTGATAGCCACTGCGAAACGGGACGATATCGAAGATTAACTCCTCACTTCGGAAGTTGTCCGGTGATCCGAAGACCACTTCCAGTGTGATTGAGCCCGTGCAATGGGCCTCTACACCTGGGATGATGCCCTTAAAGGTGGTTTTAGTGGGTTTGATCCTCGAGCGATCTATACCCATTTTTCGCACTGTATCCTGATAGAGCAGGTTCAGGCTGTTGCCGCCGTTCATAAGGACTCGAATGAGGTGAAATCCGTCGATGATGGGGTCTAGGACCAGTGCGGCGTATCCGCCATGACGGATACTAGTGGGGTGGTCCCTGCGATCAAAGGTGATCGGACAAGCGGACCATGGGTTGAACTTTGGGGCGACGAGCTCCATCGCATAGACGTCCCTTAGTGCGCGCTTCCGCTCCCTCTTGGGAATGTGGGTTGTGTATATCATGTTCACCGTCTTCACTTGTGGGGGGAACCTCTTTTGTCCTCCCGTGTTCGGCGGCCGGGGATCTTCCTCGTCATCACTATGCAGCCCCTTGTCCTTGTTTTCGGCATTTAACTTGCCGGCCTGCTTGAACACCCAGCATTCTCTGTTGGTGTGATTGGCTGGCTTGTCGGGGGTGCCGTGGATTTGACACGAGCGATCCAGTATGCGATCCAAAATGGATGGAGCCGGAGTACTTCTTTCGAATGGCTTTTTCTGCTGACCGGTTCTAGAGCCTCTGAATCCGGCATTGACTGCCGTATCATCGGTGTTATCGCCGTTGTTGCGACGCTTTGCTCTGTTACGACGTGGTCTGCTGTTGGCATCTTTGGTATCCGAAGTGCCCGGATTCCTTGATGTGTTGTTGCTGCGAGCCAACCAGCTATCGTCGCCTGCGCAAAAGCGGGTCATGAGTATCGTGAGGGCTGCCATAGACTTCGGCTTCTCCTAGCCGAGGTGGCGGGCAAGCCACTCGTCACGGATGTTATGCTTGAATGCCGCTAGGGCCTCTGCATCCGGACAGTCGACAATTTGGTTTTTCTTAGTTAGGAACCGTGTCCAGAATTGCCTGGCCGATTCCCCTGGCTGCTGAGTTATATGGCTCAAGTCATCAGCATCCGGTGGTCGCACATAAGTGCCCTGGAAGTTGTCAAGGAATGCGTCTTCCAAATCCTCCCAACTGTCAACGGAGTCTGCTGGCAAGCTATTCAGCCAATGTCGAGCTGGTCCTTTGAGTTTTAGTGGGAGGTACTTGATGGCATGTAGATCATCACCGTGAGCCATGTGGATGTGAAGGAGGAAATCCTCAATCCATACAGCGGGATCTGTTGTACCATCATACGATTCGATATTTACGGGTTTAAAACCCTCCGGGAATTCGTGATCCATAACTTCATCAGTGAAGCATAGGGGGTGTCCGGCGCCTCTATGCCGGGCTATATCACGAACAGTTCATATGAGTCTTGTCTACTATACTTGGCCCGGCCGGATTTACCTTTAGTGTATCCGGCACGACGGTTATCGTCCCGCGTTGGCGCGCGCCCCTGTGACCCGTATATTGACCTTGCAAGTTTTGCCCTGCTGTTCAATACGTCTCGCAGGTCCCGTGTGTTGCCCCGGGCCTTGGTATTTTTGATTGAGTGGCGGCGGGGTGCGGGCTGAACTTCAGGCTGAAACGCCTCTCTGGCTCGGCCACGCGGTGGCCGGTCAGCCACATCGTACACTGGTGATGGAGGTTTCAATGCTTCCTCCTCGAGGTGAGGTAGCAACCTGCGTTTTGGGTAACTCTTGGAGGAGCGCTCGAGTTCGTATTCCTCGGCCGCAAGGACTTCGGTCCATCTGTCTGCTAGCAAGTCTTGATCAGCTTGAAGATGTTGTTGCTTTTTCTTCAGGCTATTTGCTGTGGCCATAAGCCGGCGCTTGAAGCGCTCCTGCTCGACGGGATCCTTAGGCACGATAAATTCTTCGTCGCCGAGGCTCACCTCGTCTTCGGAGAGAGGCATGTAATTGTCCTCCTCTGGTTCTCCATCTGCTGCCTACTCTAGAGGGCTAGCTTGTTCATCCTCCGGCTCTACATCGTGCTGGAGGGGATTATGGTTGTCTTCGGCACTATCCAGAGTGTTATTGTCTCTTGTGCCAGTATCACTACTTTTGCTGTGGCGGGACTTAGAGCGGCGCCGCTGACGTCGGCGTTTAGGTTGCTTCTTGGAGGGGTCATCCTCCGTTGTCTCGTCACCATTGCCTTCTTTGGGGTGTCCACCATGTATATATCATATGATGAGGTGGCGGTCCAGCGCCCTATGGGCGGTGGTTCCTGTTCGTCTCCTGCATCGTCGTCCATACCGTCGATGTCTTCGGAGTCGAAGTCGAGCATGTCGGTTAAATTGTCGATAGTGGCTACTAAATGGGTGGTGAGTGGGCAGCGAATTCCTTCGTCGTCCGCATCCCCTTCTAGCCGGACATAGTTCGACCAAGATTCTCCTGACAAGGAGAGAGGCCTTAATGAATTTAGCACATCACCGAAAGGCGAGTGTTGAAAGATATCCGTGGAGGTGAACTCCATGATCGGCGCCCAGTCGGATTCGATAGGCACGGATGCAGGCGGCTTAGAGTCCGTGGCCAGAGACGAATCCAGCGGTTCGGCAACACGACTCTCGTAAGGGGTGAAGTTAGTATCCGGCTCCATCGCCACTAAGAGTGCGGCCTCCATGGCGGGGTCTATTCCTCCGTCCTCGGATGGCGCAATTTTCTCCTGATTGAAGGCCGGAGTAGTTGCAGATGCGATCTCCCAAACATTGTCCGATGGTAGAGTTACGTCATGCTCGTCGTGATTATGCGGCGCACCTGACATGGGCTCGAATCCATCAAAGATCAAGTCTCCGCGGATGTCGGCAGTGTAGTTTAGGTTTCCAAACCTGACCTGATGGCCAGAGGCGTAGCTCTCGATCTGCTCCAGATGGCCAAACGAATTGGCCCGCAGTGCGAAGCCACCGAATACAAAGATCTGTCCGGGGAGGAAAACCTCACCCTGGACCGCATCGTTATCGATGATCAAAGGGGCCATCAAGCCTTATGGTGACGGCACAGTGGAACTCTCAATGAAAGCACCAATGTCGGTGTCAAAACCGGCGGATCTCGGGTAGGGGGTCCCGAACTGTGCGTCTAAGGCGGATGGTAATAGGAGGCAGGGGACACGATGTTTACCCAGGTTCGGGCCCTCTTGATGGAGGTAATACCCTACGTCCTACTTGATTGTTCTTGATGATATGAGTATTACAAGAGTTTATCTACCACGAGATCGTAGAGGCTAAACCCTAGAAGCTAGCCTATGGTATGATTGTATGTTGTCCTACGGACTAAACCCTCCGGTTTATATAGACACCGGAAGGGGCTAGGGTTACATAGAGTCGGTTACAAGGGATGAGATATACATATCCGTATTGCCAAGCTTGCCTTCCACGCCAAGGAGACTCCCATCCGGACACGGGATGAAGTCTTTAATCTTGTATCTTCATAGTCCAACAGTCCAGCCAAAGGATATAGTCCGGCTATCCGGAGACCCCCTAATCCAGGACTCCCTCACTACTACTACTAAAAAACATTATCTATGAACCCTACTACTAATTAACATCTACTACTACTGCTAATTAACATGGCAGGAAGAAAATGCAGAGAGAGAGGAGGGTGGGGGCAGGGGTGGGGGACTTACAGAGAGGGGAGAGATGGTGGCGGGGAGGTGCTCGGCGACGGAGCAGGGCAGGGAGGGCGGGCTTGGGCTCGGGCAGCGGCGGTCCTGGGCGGGCTCGGGCGGCGGTGAGGTCGAGGGCGGCGACAGTGAGGTCGAGGGCGGCCTCGGGCGCCGGCGGTGAGGTTGAGGGCGGATCCGGGCAGAGACGGTGAGGTTGCGGGTGTCGACGTCGGCAGGAGATGGTGGCAAAGTGGGGCGACGGAGTGGGGCGAAGGATTTGGGGAAGAAGTGGTGGCCGGGTGAAGGAAAACCGTTGGTTAAGTCAAACAAAGCGGTAGCGCGTTACTGAAAACACGCTATAGCTAAGTTAGCTATAGCGCGTTTAACTAAACGCACTACTGCTGTGCCTTTTCTCTTTTTTACCCTTTTTAATTTATTTTTCTTTACATTTTATTTTTTTCCTTTTTCTATTTCTTTCATTTTCATTTACTTTTCTATTGGCTTTTCATTTTATTTTATTTTCATTAGCAGTAGCGCGTTTCTACGTAAACGCGCTGCTACAACAGTATTAGTGGTAGCGCTATTTCTATAAGACCGCTACTACTATGTGTAGCCTATCGGCTTAGTAGTGGGAATTTTAGTAGTAGCGCTTTTATCGCTAGACGCGTTACTGCTATATATGTATCTGTAGCGCTATTATTCTGCATGCGCTACTGCTATGTAGCACTAGTGCGCTTTTTTAACAAGCGCTACTGCTAAAGTTCTGTGTATAAGGTTTTCCCTAGTAGTGGGAAGTAGGAATTTGTAGAGATGTCGAGATCAAAGTGAAAAACTTAAAGATAAAAACATTTTGGGAGGTGTGTCATTTCCACCGAAAATGACATAGAGTTCCCAACACTTTCCATGCTAGATATATCATAGGTGGTTCCCAAACAAAAATTAAAGTTAATTCCTTTTTCAACCAAACTTTCACGTTCCATGGCTAGTCGTATCCACGGTTGCCCTCCATACCAACACTTTCCAAAGAATTTATTATTTTAAAACATATAGTAAATTCATTTTTCATTTCGGAACTGGACATCCCTGATACCTTTGCCTTACTCTCGTGCAATGACGAGTGAATAAACACTCATCGTGAGAATAACACATCTAGCATGGAAAAAAATAGCCACCTCTCACCGCTCATCGAGCGAAATGAACACACAAAAGAGAAGTTTATTTTGAAAATTAGAGATGACACATACAAATTTGCTTAGAACGGCAAAATAATACCGCATATAGGTAAATATAGTGGACTCATGTGGCAAAACTGGTTTAAAGGTTTTTGGATGCACAAGTCGTGATCATACTTGGTGCAAAATGAAGGCTAGCAAAAGATTGGGAAGCGACCAACCAAGAAATGAATAATCTCATAAGCGAGCATTAAGCATAATTAACACCGAATAATGCACCACAAGTAGGATATAATTTCATTGCATAATTATTGACTTTCGTTCTTGCATAGCGAATCACAAACCTTAACACCAATATTCTTACTAAAGCATAATTACTCATCAACATAACTCACATATCACATCATCATATCTCAAAACTATTACTAAGAATCAAGTTTATTTGGTCCAATGATCTTCATGAAAGTTTTTATTATATCCTTCTTGGATATCTATCACTTTGGGACTAATTTTCATGTGTTGCTTTTGACAAGCTCAAACAAATATAAGTGAAGATCATGAGCATAACATTTCTTTCTCTCAAGTTAATTTAAGTGAAGCAAGAGATAATTTCTTGAAAATTTTACTAACTCTCAAATAAATCTAAGTGAAGCGTGAGAGCATTTCTTCAAAATAAATCACACCGTGCTCAAAAAGATATAAGTGAAGCACTAGAGCAAGTCCATAGCTCATAAAAAATTAAGTGAAGCATAGAGAGCAATTCTAACAAGTCATGACATAATTTTGGCTCTCTCAAATAGGTGTGTCCAACAAGGAATCAAGACTTAAAACACAAAATAAAACAAGCAAAGACTCAAATCATACAAGACGCTCCAAGCAAAACACATAGTATGTGACGAATAAAAATATAGCTTCGAGTAAAATACCGATGGTCGTTAGAAGAAAGAGGGGATGCCACTCGGGGGCATCCCCAAGCTTAGTTGATTTCTCTCCTTTGGATAATAGCTTGGGATGTCGGGGCATCCCCATGTTTAGGCTCTTCTTACTCCTTATTCCTTCATCCATCGTAAGATAACCCAAAACTCGAAAACCTCAATCACACAAAACTCAACAAAAGCCTTCGTGAGATCCATTACTACTCCCTCCATTTTTGTATACAAGGCCACAAACTCATATTACGGGTACCAAGGTAGAAATTATGCCTACTTAAGCCAATGTTGCAAGCTAGTCTTTTTTATCGCTTGACGTGTTAATTAATGTGCATTTTCTCTTCAACACACAACAAGACAACCCTCTCACTCTTCATTGGTTGATTAATTTGGTACACGAAGAATAACCTTCTCACTCCCACATGCATGAAAGGGATATTAATGTCCTCGGTTGCTAGTACGAGGCAAACCTCATCAATTTTACCTCAATTGATGTTAGTGGCCTTGTATAGATGCAAATTGTAACTTTGATAGTGGTCTTGTATACAAAAATGGAGGGAGTATAAGGAAACAAATCACTACTATAAGTAATGTAGTAAACCAATTCGTATTTTGTTCTTGCATTATATCTACTGTATTCCAACTTTTATATGGCAAAAACTCATCAAAGAAAACCATAGGGCCATCAAAACAATCACACAACGCAAAGAAAACAGAATCTGTCAAAAACAGAATAGTCTGTAGAAATATGGATGTTTCGAGTACTTCTGTAACTCAAAAAAGTCTGAAAAACTAGGAAGGCCTGAGAAATTTTTATATTGATCCACTGCAAAAGGAATGGGTATTTTATCACTCTCTGGTTAAAAATGAGAATTATTTTTGTGAGCACAAAAGTTTTTGTTTTTTCAGCAAGATCAAACAACTATCACCCAAGAAGATCCTAAAGGCTTTACTTGGCACAAACACTAATTAAAACATAAAAAACACAACCATAACAGTAGCATAATTGTGTTAACACTCAAAAACAGGAAGCAAAAGGCAAAAATAAATTTTATTCATTGGGTTGCCTCCCAACAAGTGATATAGTTTTACGCCCTTAGCTAGGCATAAAGCAAGGATCTATGTTTTGTCATCCTTCTTCTTAATTCCCTTAGAGGTATTTTCATCATGGGGCTTTGTAAAAACAACATAAAACATATTGTCCATGGAAACCTTAGCATTATTAAGTTGCCCATTGTCATAACCCCGTTGATTTCCGGCAACAATCCAAGAATAATGTTGGTTAACATTATTAAAAACTTGTTGAATTACATCTAGGATTGGGACTTCCTTTTTAAGATTATCATCAAATATTTTATTATCCCCAAGCAAATGTCTTAACGCATAATCACTATTGTAAAGAATAATGTTGGCATCTATCACGGGCTTTTCATGATTCATACCATAAAAAACAAAGATTTCCCTAGCTTCCCGTATGATATAGTCAAACTCATTCATAAGAACGAGAGATGCCAACTTTTTAGCCTTAGGATTCTTTATAACAGTGAGCTCAAAAAACAATCTTTGCAAAGTAGGATGGGTACGGATAAATTTGCTTTCAAGTTTCAGAACTAGCATTGAAATAGCATTCGCATAAGATCTAGTAGTTCTAAGTATAGGAGCATCATCAAGACTTAGATTTCCCACACAATTGAAAAATTCTTGGATACATTCCTTTCCCATAGCATTCTCTTGCCCCAAGATAAAAGTTTTAGCATCCAGATTGCTCGTACGTCCAATCTTAGGAGTTAGGCCATCATCTGTTGGTGCCATACCGAAATCACTCATGGTTGCAAGCAAATGATAGATCTGACTAGAAAACGGCGAACGAAAAAGAGGGGCGAATAAAACGGCAACTTTTTATGAAGTGGGGGAGAGGAAAACGAGAGGCAAATGGAAAATAATGTAAATTGCGAGGAGATGAGATTTGTGATTAGGAACCTGGTATATGTTGAAGATCCTCCCCGGCAATGGCGCCAAAAATTCCTTTTGATGTCGCTTGAAGCTGCGTCGGTATTTCCCTAAAGAGGAAGGGATAATGCAGCACAGCGGCGATAGGTATTTCCCTCAGATATGAAACCAAGGTTATTGAACCAGTAGGAGAACCAAGCAACACAACGTAAACAACACCTGCACACAAATAACAACTACTCGCAACCCGACGTGTTAAAGGGGTTGTCAATCCCTTTTGGGTAACGGCGGCAGAAATTGGCAAACGGACATGACAGAGTTGTAAATATTGTTAGATCGAACGCCAAATAAAATAAATTGCAGCAATGTATTTTCGTATTTTTGGTTTAGTAGATCTGAAAATAAAAGGAAAATAAAATAGATCGCAAAGGCAAATAATATGAGAAAGAGACCCGGGGGTCGTAGGTTTCACTAGTGGCTTCTCTCGAGAAAAATAGCAAACAATGGGTAAACAAATCACTGTTGGGAAATTGATAGAATTTCAAATAATCATGACGATATCCAGGCAATGATCATTACATAGGCATCATGTCCAAGATTAATAGACCGACTCCTGCCTGCATCTACTACTATTACTCCACACATTGACCGCTATCCGGCATGCATCTCGTGTATTAAGTTCATGGAGAAACGGAGTGATGCAATAAGAACGATGACATGATGTAGACAAGATCTATCTATGTAGAGATAGACCCCATCGTTTTATCCTTAGTAGCAATGATAAATACGTGTCGGTTCCCCTTCTGTCACTAGGATCAAGCACCATAAGATCGAACCCACTACAAAGCACATCTTCCCATTGCAAGATAAATAGATCAAGTTGGCCAAACAAAACCCAAATATCGGAGAAGAAATATGAGGCTATAACCAATCATGCATATAAGAGATCAAAGAAACTCAAATAACTTTCATGGATAAAAAAATAGATTTGATCATAAACTCAAAGTTCATCCAATCCCAACAAACACACCGCAAAAAAAGTTACATCATATGGATCTCCAAGAGACCATTGTATTGAGAATAAAACGAGAGAGAGGAAGCCATGTAGCTACTAATAACTACGGACCCGAAGATCTACAAAAAACTACTCACACATCATCGGAGAGGCACCAATGGAAGTGGCGAACCCATCCGTGATGGTGTCTAGATTGGATCTGGTGGTTTTGGACTCTGCGGCGGCTGGAATTGATTTTCGTCGACTCCCCTAGGGTTTCTGGAATATTGGGGTATTTATAGAGCAAAGAGGCGGTCCGGGGGCACCCGAGGAGGGCACAACCCACCATGGCGCGCCTGGGCCTCCTGGCGCGCCCTGGTGGGTTGTGCTCTCCTCGGAGCACCCCCCAGGTGCAGCCTTAGCCCGTTAGGTTTCTTCTGGTCCATAAAAAGTCTCCATAAAGTTTCGTTGCATTTGGACTCCATTTTGTATCGATTTTCGCGATGTAAAAAACATGCAAAAGACAACAACTGTCACTTGGCACTATGTCAATAGGTTAGTACCAAAAATGATATAAAATGACTATAAAATGATTATAAAACATCCAAAATTGATAATATAACAACATGGAACAATTAAAAATTATAGATACGTTGGAGACATATCATCGGGTAGGTCGCATTGTAGAAGATGGGAAAGAACTGCGCCTGGGCGGTGGTGAGGGTCGCCGCCGCAAGAAGCACAACCATCGTTGCGCGTCGCGCCAGCGCCACCATCTCCCCCTAGAACCCTTGCGAGAGAAATGGAATAAGAGAAATGGAATAAGAGAAATGTGATGCTACTCTCCCGGTCTACCTCTACCACCAGTAGCGGAGCTAGCCGAAAATCATTGGGGACAAAATACAAATCATCATTGTTTGGGGAGCAAATGCTAAAAAAAACTATATAATCTAAGCCCACCTACAAAAATTTCCTTCAAGGCCCGGGGGGCATCGCCCCCCCCCCCTCCTTGGCCTCAACATACCTCCGTTGCTCTCTACCTCTCTATGTACTTCCTTCTTGAAGAGGGATCCGTTGGTAGCGTACGCCCAGGCGATACCATTTGTGGTGCTGTTACTAGCAGCGTCACCGCCGAAGAGCTCTTGGTCTGAATGAAGGAGGATGCGCCGGGCGATCAGGTCACTGAAGAATGCGTTGTCAAACTTGTATGGTCTTTGCGGCTCCAGCGGTGCAAGGTTGCTGTCAACGCCAGTCCAGGGGAAGACGTCGGTGCGGAGGTACGCGGCGAACATCGAGTCTATGCCCATGTCGTTGTAGATATATGTACAGAAGTTGGAGCACTAGGCGAATCCGACCGTGTGCGCCTCGGACATTGCGGTAAGGTCACGAGCATCGAGGCCCTTGGCTCTGAACGAGCGGAGCACGAGGAGTGATGATAGAGGGCTTGGAAGGTTAATGTTCGGGCTCATCGTGAGAGAGTATCTCCGCCCCAGCATCACCGCCCTATTGCCCCCCCCCCCCGAGCTGCACGCCATCAGCTCGTCACCCAACGTTATGGCATTTCTAACCGATCCCCAATAAATAGTGCAGTATCTGGTGAAGTAAGCTCTTAGTGGAGTAAATTTATTCCATTAAGTTTAGCCGGACTTAGCTGATCCCCTATATGTAACGGAGTAAAAAATCATTTACATTTTATTTTCGGCTATTGGAACACTTTTCTTTACTTCTTTATTTCATTCAATGACATTTTTATACATTTTAGTGGATAATTCATCAATTCTTCGCTGCGAGAGTAAGATTAAAGAAAACAAGAATCATAATTAGATATTTTGAAAGATATACAACTTTCATAACTGCTCCCACTAGTTGGATTTGAGCTTGCACACTTCTCTTTTTTTATTCTAAAGAAGTAGACGTTGATTTGTATCTAATCTCATCTCTAGCCTCTATTCTAGCAACGAGTGCACGAGCATCTATCAATTTTCGTGCTATCAATAGATCGATGTATTGTTCTTCCTAATACCAAAAATTGCATCCATCCTACACGCAAATTTGAGCAAACAATGAGCTACCAAAATTGCGCCAAATCCGGTGAACAACCGAATCAAAAGAAGCACATACCCTGTTATTTTTGCACTTTAAGAACACCCATCTGGGATGTTCCAGCGTGGTAGAAACTTGGCGCACCACCTGCCTCGTGCAGTCGTCGCACTTTATGACCGGCAACGGTGAGTCGGCGAGCCGTTGGGCCAGCGCCGAGCCCGGGCGACGGCCGTGTGTGTCTCTTCCGGTGAACCACTGACGAGAGAGATTCAAGTGGCTAGTGGTGGAGCCGATACTTGCATGCGGTGTGGAGGCATTGCCGGGGCTGTGCAATCTGGTTCCCAGCCAATCCATGGCAACGCGCAATCGCTGGCGGCCGAAAGTGCCTAATCTGGCGGCGCTGCCAGCAGCTGCAGATCCACCGGTTCTGCGCCACTGACGGGATGAGGAGGCACAAATCCAAGTGGTCAAGGACTGCAGCAGATCCTACGGAGCATCTGCGGTAGCGGGCAGGTGCTGGCAGGGGGTGGCAGGGGCGGTGTCGGCGCAGATGCGGCCTGGGAGCGGAGCGGGGGAGGCACTGTGTAACACCCCGGATATAACTTTCCCAATTTGTACTCCAACTCTTGCCGTTTCCGGCGTTAAGTTATATTTATTTCTCGGGTTCGGGACGTCATCTCCGTGTGTTGTTTTCGTTGTCATGCATCTCATATCATGTCATCATGTGCATTGCATTTGCATACATGTTCATCTCATGCATTCGAGCATTTTCCCCGTTGTCCGTTTTGCATTCCGGCGCTTCGTTCTCCTCCGGTGGTCATTTCTAGCTTTCATTCGTGTGTGGGGATTAAACATTTCCGGATTGGACCGAGACTTGCCAAGCGGCCTTGGTTTACTACCGGTAGACCGCCTGTCAAGTTTCGTACCATTTGGACTTCGTTTGATGCTCCAACGGTTAATCGAGGGACCGAAAAGGCCTCGTGTGTGTTGCAGCCCAACACCCCTCCAATTTGGCCCAAAACCCACCAAACTCTGCTCCATCACCTAGAGCATTCGATCACGATCGCGTGGCCGAAAACCGCACCTCATTTGGACTCTCCTAGCTCCCTCTATGCCTATAAATAGAACCCCCCCGTTTTCGGATCTCCCCTCTCCTCCGAAACCCTAAATCGCCCCGCGCCGCGCCGGACATTGTCCGACCCGGCCGGACACCGTCCGCCGCCGCCCGCGGCCACTGGCAGAGCGCCACGTGGCGCGCCGTCCCGCCTCCCGCCGCCGGCCCGGAAGGCCCGATCCGGGCCCCCGCGAGCCCATCTGCGCGCCGCCGCCCGGCGCTGCCCGACCCCGCCGCCTCTTCCAACTCCGGTGGCCGGCGCTGCCATCGCCGCCGCCTCGCCCAGGCGCCGCCCCGCCGCGGGACTCCGCCACCAAGCTCCGCCACCTCGCCGGCAAGGAGCGCCGCCACCGCCCGGCGCCGGCGATCGCGCCCCGGCGCCCCCCCCCCCCCCGTCTCACCGGCCTCGGATCAGGCCATCTCCGGTGATCCCCGTCGTCATCCCGGCGAACAGGAGCACTGTTCCGGCGAGATCCAGCCGTGCCTCGTTTTCCGTGCAGATCTGAGATATTTTGGATTGGTTGACTTTCTCCTCCCGAAACCCTAATTTTTGTGCTAACTTTGACCTGCCATATCTCCGCGTCCGTAGCTCCGATTTGGACATATAACATATCAAAATGTTCGTCTCGACGAGTACATCATTTTCATTTGAGTTCATCTTGGTGCCCGAAATGCTGTTAGAAGAGGGCTTCGTGAGTTAATTGTCAGATCTGGTAGTTCATCTTAGACTTTTGTCATTTTTGCCATGATTATTGTGTGCATGATATGCCTGTGAGCCCTTCATATGTTTTGTTAAGCATCTTGTTATCTTTCCAGAGGTTCAACCCATGCATTTTTAGGATGTGTGTGGTGACTTGTGCAAGCTTGCAAAGTGAGGCACCCGGTAAATCTGTTTCCAGGGACTTAGTAGTTTTCACTAAGTCTGGGATTATTTAGTTCATGATGCCATATGTTCATGTTGTTTCCTAGTGATCCGTGCCTCTTTTGAGGATGATCAGTAAAGGAGTTTTGTTAATATTGTAGTGCTCTGCCCAACCATGTCTTTGTTTGCATATATGGAGCACCCTAGCTTGAGTCAATCGAGCTCTACTTTAGCTTCGTGGTAAATCTGGGCAGATCATCAACTTATTTGCGATTTTGCCGGAGTTATTGTAGTTGATCCGTGCATGTTATGCCATTGTTCTTGCCATGTCTAGCTAGCATTTTGTGCCTTCTTAATGGATATATGCTTGCCTTGCCATGACTTGCACCGTAGTGAGTGCATCGAGCTCGTTTACATGCCTTCGTGAGTTATATTTCAGCATGTCCCAGTTTTCACGAAGTCTGAAAACTGATTATGTTTTAACTATGTTCGTGTGCTTGTTAGCATATGTTGTGATCCCTTTTGGGCCCAGGTCACTTAGGGACTTTTGTTAAGCTTGTTGAGTAGCTCCATGCCATGTTCTTCTTTGTCCTAATCAGGTCCTGTAGCATGTTGTTTTGCTGCTCCGAAGAGAGCTTCATGATCTGAAATTTCAGACAAGTGTTAATTTCACTAAGTCTGAGATCTGTTTACCATTTGCGTTTTTGCCATGCTTGTTTGAACCTCTTAATGGATGAATTAGCTATAGCTCAGTGCTAGTCTTTTGTTAAGCATCTTGAATGCTTCCCTGCCATGTATTTTGATGCCATGTTTGAGTGCTATAGCATGTTCATCTCATTGCATTTAGATGCCTACTTGCTGTAAATCGCAGACCGGAGTCATATTTGAATCGCTTGCCATTTCCAAACCATAACTCCAATTCCGGCGTTCTTTATATCGTATTCAAGAGATTTCATCCCATCTTTCCAGTGGCATGCTTGGTTTTCCAAGTTGAGGCCAGGTTCATGCATTTCCTGTCATATCTTGCATATGCATCCCGCATAGCATATCATCCTTGCATCGTGTTGTTTGAGTGTGCACGTGGTTGATTGTATCCTTGTTGCTTGTTTGTCTTGTTTGGGTAGAGCCGGGAGACGAGTTCGCTAACGAGGAGCCCGTTGAGTTTGCTTTCGAGGATCCAGTCAACTCTGACAACTTTGCAGGCAAGATGATCATACCCTCGAAATCACTACTATCTTTGCGCTAGTTTGCTCGCTCTTTTGCTATGCCATTGCTACGATGCCTACCACTTGCTTGTCAGCCTCCCAAATTGACATGTTCAGCCTCTAACCCACCATTGTCCTAGCAAACCGTTGATTGGCTATGTTACCGCTTTGCTCAGCCCCTCTTATAGTGTTGCTAGTTGCAGGTGAAGATTGGAGTTCGTTCCTTGTTGGAACATTTATTTACTTGTTGGGATATCATTATATTGCCATGTTATCTTAATGCATCTATATACTTGGTAAAGGGTGGAAGGCTCGGCCTCTCGCCTAGTGTTTTGTTCCACTCTTGCCGCCCTAGTTTCCGTCATATCGGTGTTATGTTCCCGGATTTTCCGTTCCTTACGCGGTTGGGTGATAATGGGAACCTCTTGATAGTTCGCCTTGATTAAAGCTTTTCCAGCAATGCCCAACATTGGTTTTACCATTTGCCACCTAGCCTCTTTTTCCCTTGGGTTTCTGGAGCCCGAGGGTCATCTTATTTTAAACCCCCCGGGCCAGTGCTCCTCTGAGTGTTGGTCCACCTGTCAGCTGTCGGTGGCCACCAGGGGCAACTCTGGGCTGGCCTACCCGTACCTAGGACAATCTGAGTGTGCCCTGAGAAAGAGATATGTGCAGCTCCTATCAGGATTTGTCGGCACATTCGGGCGGTGTTGCTGGTCTTGTTTTAACCTGTCGAAATGTCTTGTTGTACCGGGATACCGAGTCTGATCGGAATGTCTCGGGTGGAGGTATATTCCTTCGTTGACCGTGAGAGCTTGTCATGGGCTAAGTTGGGACTCCCCTGCAGGGATTGAACTTTCGAAAGCCGTGCCCGCGGTTATGGGCAAATGGGAATTTGTTAATGTCCGGTTGTAGATAACTTGAACATTAATTTAATTAAAATGAATTAACTGAGTGTGTTACCGTGATGGCCTCTTCTCGGCGGAGTCCGGGAAGTGGACACGGTGTTGGAGTTATGTTTGCGCAGGTTGCTCTCTAGTTTCTCGCTCGTGCTTTGCCTCCTCTTCTCGCTCTCTTTTGCGAATAAGTTAGCCACCATATATGCTAAACGCTTGCTGCAGCTCCACATATATTTACCCCATCCTACCTATTAAGCTTAAATAGTCTTGATCACGAGGGTGCGAGATTGCTGAGTCCCTGTGGCTCACAGATTACTATTACACCAGATGCAGGGACAGATGATACAGCTCCAGATGGCGCGCTTGAGCTCAAGTGGGAGTACGACGAGGATTCTCAGCGTTACTATGTTTCCTTTCCTGATAATCAGTAGTGGTGCCCAGTTGGGGTGATCGGGACCTAGTCGCTTGTTGGGTTGTCTTTTATTTTGGCGCCGTAGTCGGGCCATGAGTGTTTGGATGATGTATGTTATTTATGTACTTGATTGACGTGGCGAGTGTAAGCCGACTATGTATCTCCCCTTTTATTCTATATATTACATGGGATGTTGTGATGATTGCCTAACTTGCGACATTGCTTTCAATGCGGTTATGTCTCTAAATCGTGCCTCGACACGTGGGAGCTATAGCCGCATCAAGGGCGTTACACACTGGAGGAGAGGTGCGGCTTTTACTCAGCCGTTGAGCGGTGGAGAAATATATGGAGGTTCGTCGCGGCTGAGTATAATTTTTACTCCACTAACACTGATTGGGGATCAGCTAGGTGCGGGTTAGAAGAGTAAAACCGATTTTTTACTCCTCTAACCGGTTATAGGGGATCGGTTAGAAATGCCCTTAGTCGAATTCTCAAGAGCATGTCGTAGCCATATACAAGAAAAACTGGGTTGAGCCTTGATACCGGCATACCAGGGTGACAACGTCACAGGCGACAAGGGCCAGTATGTCGGCGCAGGAGACGGTGTCCTTGCAGGAGGCCTCGACCTAAGTCTTGATGTCATCCATAATCTCGTAGCTGCGCACCGAGTTCGCGTTTGGCACCGCGTTCTTCTCGACGGTGAAGTTGGTCGTGTCATCGAGGAGTACAGAACCGTCGCAGCTCTGCAACACACGCACACGTCAATGGTCCAACCAGAACGAGAAAGATTTCGAACCGGGTGGATGAGAGGTAACTTGCATTGGTGAAGCAGCCGTGGAAGAAGAGATGGAGAATGGAGGCACCCATGCGCGCCTCTGTCTGCACGGCATGTGCCATGCCATGACGCATGATTGGCTGGAGTGTCGTGCAAGTCGCGTCATAGAAGGTGTGGGAGAGCTATGCCTGGGCAGTGGCGAGGGCCGCCGCCGCCGCAAGAAGCACAACCACCGTTCGTGCTAGCGCCACAAGCTCTGTTGAGAACACTTGTGAGAGAAATGGCATAAGAGGAAGGTGTTGCTACTCTGCCAATCTACCTCTAGCTCCCATGGCGGAGCTAGCCGGAAAGTACTGAGGGCGAAGCATAAATCATGAGTATTTTGGGGGGGGGGGGGGGGGGGAGGGGGGAATGCTAAAAACAAAAATCTAATCTAAGCCTTCCTAAAAAAAATCCTTGAATTGATCCAAGGCTAGGAGGCAGCGCCCCCCCTCCCCCGGCCTCACCATAGCTCCGCTCGTTGTCTACCTCTCTATGTACTCCCTCCTTCATTCAATTTGGGTAAATTGCAATGGATTGTTTGTTGGTCGACTCAATTAAAGACGAGGGCGCTTTTCATATTTCTGATCAGGCTACTTTCTCTCTTCACGTCATGCTTGGCAACTTATAGAATAACTTCTTGTCTTTGCGTACATTGTAAACCAGTGGATGAATAAACCAATCAGTTTGATAACAAAGATCAGAACCATAACTCTCTAAAATGTCAGGCACGACTCTAACTTGTAGTGGTTCCATAGCAAAACTGGTGCAGTGCTAAGACAATTCCATTGTCATGGACGATGGAGCAATAAATAGCATAGCATATTAGCAACAGGCCGCTGGATGCAGGCTGATCAGATATTAGGCTTTTTCCTAACAGGCGTCTTGTTTTATCAAGAAGTTTAATTCACCGACCGAAAGATTGATGCACAGGAGCGCTAAAGATCAATAGGCTTCGATAGGGTCAAATTCTTGCCAAGAGAAAAACTTGGGCTAATACAATACCCCCATGTTATATGTTACAGGTGGGGATATATACTTGTGAGAATTTGGACTTAGAAACTACAGCCAAGCATCCAGCCAAGAGCCCAAGAGGCCATACGAGATGACCAGAGAGCGACGGTAAAGCACAAATGAACTCATTTTGTACGGGAAACAATACAGCTGGCCTGGGAGATAATTGCATCTATAATACTTGTAGTCACTGGCGACGTTCAACTTGATCATGGAACTTGCGTATTGCTTCGATACGGTTCCGATACAAGAAAGCACGTGATCAATATGACCCATGAGGTTGAAACAACAGTGCTGGCTCTACACATTGCATACATATCTCGTATTTCTATAGCTGACATGCTCATTTGTCTATGGGCCGAGAAATAAAAAGAAAAAAGTGCGGCGAGAAATAAAAGGAGAACAGCCGCCGCGGGTGGATTCGAACCCGGAAATCACTGGCGGAGCTAGGGAAGAACTTCAGGGGGGTGATAAAACATACAAACCAGAGGGGGCCAAATACTAAATTAATCCTCATCTAAACCCTAAAAAAAACCTTCACACTTTTTGCTAAGGTTGGGGGGGGGGGGCACAGCCCCCCAAGAACACACATAGCTCTGTCACTGTCGGAAAGCTCGGCCCCATCACTGGGCGAGCTAGCCACCAGGCCAAGTCCGCAATATTGTTTCATATGGGGATGCATCGTTTATTATATGGGTATAGTTGTCTTTAAAAAAATCATTAATTCAAAAAATGTTCATGATTCAAAAATAAAAGTTAGTGTCTACAAAAAATGTCCATGAATTTTTTTCAAAACATTCATAACAATGTTTCGGAATGTTTTTTAAAATATTTCCAAAAAAATTCGCTGATTAAAAAAATATTCATGAATTCATAAAATGTTTGTCACAAGCAAAAAATATTTGTATTTCAAAAGTTGTTCCCCAATTTCAAGAAATGTTCGCCTATGCAAAATAAAACTTGTTGACGAGTTCCAAAAAATATATTGGTCCAACGTTATTGGGAATTTTATGAAACTATGCAAACTTTTCTTTTACATTCTATAAACATTTCAAATTTTCACATATATTATTTTATGTAGTCTTTTCTATAAGAGATCTATTTAGGGTTTTTTTGAGTGAAAATAAATCTATTTAGGTTTTTTAGAAAACAAAATCTATTAAGGTAGACATAGTCTTTTCTTTTGGGCTGGACGGGCCTGTATTTTTTGTTTTTCGTGTTCATTTTTTCGCGATCTCCTATTTGGCGCGAGCGACCTGGTGCGCGCGCGCTCACTATGTACAAATGTTTTGGAATTTCGAATATTTTTAATTCATGAACATTTTTTCAAATCAATAAACATTTTTACAAATTGGGGTGAACATTTTTCGAATTTAAAATTTGTTCACCAAACTGAAAAAAACTCACCATAATTATGAAGTTGCGAATATTTTCTAAATTCATGAATCTTTTTCTATTCAAGAACATTTTTTCAAATTGCATAAAATATTTTGGAACTCGTCAACAAGTTTTTTTTGCATAGGCGAACATTTCTTGAAATTCAGGAACAACTTTGGAAATTCAGAAACACTTTTTTTGTGACAAACATTTTTTGAATCAATGAACATGTTTTAAAAATTTTGAATTATTTTTTAAATTCTCAAACATTGGTTTTAATAAAAAAACCATGGACGTTTTTTGTAGACACAAACTTTTATTTTTGAATCATGAACATTCTTTGAACCGATGAGCGTTTTTTTAACTCATGACATTTTAAAAATACACGGAATTTTTTAAAAGGCAACGATATGCATATAATAGATAATGCATCCTGGTTTTATATAACACCACTGACTTGGCCTTTTGGACAGCTCGCGCAGTGATGGGCCAGAGCTTGCCGGTTCGAATCCCCACTATGCCCTTTTTTACAAGATACATACACAATTTGTAGAGCCAGTATTAAGAAAGATAGGTTAGACTAGAAAATATTCTGGCTTACTTTCTACTTTAAGTAGATCATGTACTCTTACATAGATATGCCTATAAGGCTTAAGCAATACAACGAACAATTTTACCAATCCTCTCTCCCTTCTATGCCCTTTTTTACAAGATACATACACAATTTGTAGAGCCAGTATTAAGAAACATAGGTTAGACTAGGAAATATTCTGGCTTACTTTCTACTTTAAATAGATCATGTACTCTTACATATATATGCCTATAAGGCTCAAGCAATATAACGAACAATTTCACCAATCCTCTCTCCCTTCTAACAAGGTATCTATCGCAAGTCGATCCTAAACCCTAGTCGTCGCCGCTTCCGCACCCACGCGCCGCCCTCGGGGCGGTCGGCCTCCATGACCACCGCCGGGGGCCGCTCCGCCCGTACCTAGGGTTCTTCCATCGGCCGTGTTGGCCGGCTGCTCTAGAGAGTTTTTTTTCCGAGCCCTTGCTCCGGGTTTTTTCGCTCTCACCGATCGCTTTGATCAATGTTTTTTATTATTTTCTGATCTAATCTTGATCGCTTTGCATCGCCCGCCGTCGCCGTTGACCCCGTGCGCCTCTATTCCGACCCCAGCGCGACCAGCCGGCTTCTCCTCCGACCCAGCGGCCACGCGCGCTGAGGCGGCCCGTTAGGGCCAGCCGCCGTCCGCGCGTCAGTCCATCCGTCGCCCTGCGCCGGTCGTCACCGCCCTGCTCCGACCGGGACACCTGCATCATCCCGACCCGCCGGCCTCGCGCCATGCGACGGCCAATCATAGTCGTCGCTCGCGTGCCGGCCCGCCCATCGATCCACGTCACCTGTCTCCGTTGTGTCTGCATAGCGGCCCGGCGGTCTACCTCGCCGGCCTCGTTCTCGGCTGCGTCGGGGCGGCTACGTTAGGCTCGTCGGCTGCCTCAACTCGAACGCCGCTGCTCCGTTGGTCGCTCGGGCCTCGCTGCCAGGGCGCCGGCGCTGCTTTGGCAGCCCGGGTGCCTTTGCTGACAAGCTCGTTCACGATGTCCCACGGCGTCCGTCGTCGCCGGCTTCATCTCGGACTCCGCTGGTACCACGCCTCCACCGAGCGCGTCCCCGACCTCGCGCGCGATCGGCTTGATTACCCGCTCGCCGCCGCGATCCGCCTCATCTACGTCGCGCGATTGACCTGGCCCGTCGGCTATGCGCGCCTCCGCAGGTCCCGTGAAGATCGTCCCCGAGTTCAGAGCGCCTCTCCACCAATCGAGCATCGGGATGCTGCTGCATCGCCCCGTCGGGCTGCAGCGCCGCCGCCCAGTGGTTCTCCTCGCGGCCGCATCAACTCGTGCGTCACCGCTGCGTCGCCCCTTCGGGTCGTAGTGCCACGATACGCGGTCCACGCCGCCGCCCCGAGGCCGTCCCCCGGATGCACCGACTCGCACACTGCCGTTGCGTCGCCCATTCGGGCAGCAACGCCGCGGCGCGCGGTCCCTGCCGCTGCCCCGAGGTCTTCCCACCGTCGCCCCGACCCGCCTGCCGCCGCTGCGTCGCCCCTTCGGGCCGCGGCGCCGTGGCCCGCGGTCAGCTCCGCCATCACCGCGCGTCGACCTTCCGTGGTATGCGTCGCGTCGTCTTCCTTGGCGCGGGAACGCCTGAAGGAAATATGCCCTAGAGGCAATAATAAAGTTATTATTTATTTCCTTATATCATGATAAATGTTTATTATTCATGCTAGAATTGTATTAACCGAAAACATAATACATGTGTGAATACATAGACAAACAGAGTGTCACTAGTATGCCTCTACTTGACTAGCTCGTTAATCAAAGATGGTTATGTTTCCTAACCATGGACAAAGAGTTGTTATTTGATTAACGGGATCACATCATTAGTTGAATGATCTGATTGACATGACCCATTCCATTAGCTTAGCACCCGATCGTTTAGTATGTTGCTATTGCTTTCTTCATGACTTATACATGTTCCTATGACTATGAGATTATGCAACTCCCGTTTGCCGGAGGAACACTTTGTGTGCTACCAAACGTCACAACGTAACTGGGTGATTATAAAGGGGCTCTACAGGTGTCTCCAAAGGTACATGTTGGGTTGGCGTATTTCGAGATTAGGATTTGTCACTCCGAATGTCGGAGAGGTACCTCTGGGCCCTCTAGGTAATGCACATCACTTAAGCCTTGCAAGCATTGCAACTAATGAGTTAGTTGCGGGATGATGTATTACGGAACGACTAAAGAGACTTGCCGGTAACGAGATTGAACTAGGTATTGGATACCGACGATCGAATCTCGGGCAAGTAACATACCGATGACAAAGGGAACAACGTATGTTGTTATGCGGTCTGACCGATAAAGATCTTCGTAGAATATGTAGGAGCCAATATGGGCATCCAGGTCCCGCTATTGATTATTGACCGGAGACGTGTCTTGGTCATGTCTACATTGTTCTTGAACCGTAGGGTCCGCACGCTTAATGTTATGATGACAGTTATTATGAGTTTATGCATTTTGATGTACTGAAGTTAGTTCAGAGTCCCGGATGTGATCACGGACATGAAGAGGAGTCTCAAAATGGTCGAGACATAAAGATTGATATATTGGAAGCCTATATTTGGACATCGGAAGTGTTCCGGGTGAAATCGGGATTTTACCGGAGTACCGGGAGGTTACTGGAACCCCCCGGGAACCATATGGGCCTTAGTGGGCTTTAGTGGAAAGGAGAAAGGGGCAGCCCAAGGTGGTCGCGCGCCTCCCCCCTCCCCTAGTCCTATTAGGACTAGGAGAGGTGGCCGACCCCCCCCCCCTCTCTCTTTCCCCCTCGGGGAATCCTAGTCCAACTAGGATTGGGGGGGAGTCCTACTCCCGGTAGGAGTAGGACTCCTCCTGCGCCCTCCTCCTGGCCGGCCGCCCCCTCCCCCTTGGATCCTTTATATACGGAGGCAGGGGGCACTCTAGACACACAAGTTGATCATTGAGATCGTTCCTTAGCCGTGTGCGGTGCCCCCTACCACCATATTCCACCTCGATCATATTGTAGTAGTGCTTAGGCGAAGCCCTGCGACGGTAGAACATCAAGATCGTCACCACGCCATCGTGCTGACGGAACTCCTCCCCGACGCTTTGCTGGATCGGAGCCCAGGGATCGTCATCGAGCTGTACGTGTGCTAAGAACTCGGAGGTGCCGGAGTAACGGTGCTTGGATCGGTCGGATCGGGAAGACGTACGACTACTTCCTCTACGTTGCGTCAACGCTTCCGCTGTTGATCTACAAGGGTACGTAGATCACACTCTCCCCTCTCGTTGCTATGCATCACCACGATCTTGCGTGTGCGTAGGAATTTTTTTGAAATTACTACGTTCCCCAACAGTGGTATCAGAGCCTAGGTTTTATGGTTTGATGTTATATGCACGAGTAGAACACAAGTGAGTTGTGGGCGATACAAGTCATACTGCCTACCAGCATGTCATACTTTGGTTCGGCGGTATTGTTGGACGAGACGACCCGGACCAACATTACGCGTATGCTTACGCGAGACCGGTTCCCCCGACGTGCTTTGCACACAGGTGGCTTGCGGGCAACTGTCTCTCCAACTTTAGTTGAACCGAGTGTGGCTACGCCCGGTCCTTGCGAAGGTTAAAACATAGTCTATTTGACAAACTATCGTTGTGGTTTTGATGCGTAGGTGAGATTGGTTCTTGCTTAAGCCTGTAGCAGCCACGTTAAAACTTGCAACAACAAAGTAGAGGACGTCTAACTTGTTTTTGCAGGGCATGTTGTGATGTGATATGGTCAAGACATGATGCTATATTTTATTGTATGAGATGATCATGTTTTGTAACCGAGTTATCGGCAACTGGCAGGAGCCATATGGTTGTCGCTTTATTGTATGCAATGCAATCGCGATGTAATGCTTTACTTTATCACTAAGCGGTAGCGATAGTCGTGGAAGCATAAGATTGGCGAGACGACAACGATGCTACGATGGAGATCAAGGTGTCGCGCCGGTGACGATGGTGATCATGACGGTGCTTCGGAGATGGAGATCACAAGCACAAGATGATGATGGCCATATCATATCACTTATATTGATTGCATGTGATGTTTATCTTTTTATGCATCTTATCTTGCTTTGATTGACGGTAGCATTATAAGATGATCTCTCACTAAATTATCAAGAAGTGTTCTGAAAGTGCGTTATATCGACTAGAGGGGGGGTGAATAGGCGATTTTTATGAAAGTCTTCAAAACGCGGAAGTTATGAAGACAAACAGAGTGAACAAGCCTATCACTATGCAGCGGAAGGTAGATTACACAACGCAAGCCATAGTCAAATATACAATACAGTGAAAGCACAGAGTCAAATAGCTTCAGTGTAATGAGGATCAAGTTGGAAGAAGTTATGAAGCCAAACAGATCATACAGTCAGGTTGTGAAGACAGAAGATTAAGCAGGCATGCAATAGCTTCACAATGTGTACTGGTAAGTAAAGGGAGGTGAAGATGAAACCAGTGACACGTTGAAGACAATGATATGTTGGACCAGTTCCAGTTGCTGTGACAACTGTACGTCTGGTTGGAGCGGCTAGGTATTTAAACCAAAGGACACATAGTCCCAGACACCCAGTCCTGAACACGCAGCTCAGGACACCCAGTCCTCACCGTTTTCTCCTTGAGCTAAGGTCACACAGACCCCGCCCAATCACTCTGGTAAGTCTTCAAGGTAGACTCCCAAACCTTCACAGACTTCGTTCACCGGCAATCCACAATTCCTCTTGGATGCTCAGAACGCGACGCCTAACCGTCTGGAGGATGCACAGTCCTCAAGTGTAATAAGTCTTCAGATCACTCAGACAAGAAGACTTAAGTGATGCCCAATTACTCTGGCTCTGGGTGGTTAGGGCTTTTCTCCTCACTAAGGATTTTCTCTCAAAGGCTTCGAGGTGGGTTGCTCTCAAACGACAAAAGCCGTGCACTGAAATCTGAGCAGCCAGCCGTTTATGGTTGTGGGGGTGGACTATTTATAGCCACTTGGCAACCCTGACCTGATTTGTCCAAAATGACCCTGGGTCACTAAGGAACTGACACGTGTACTAACGGTCGGATTTTGAACTCTCACAGCAACTTTACTTGGGCTGCAAGTAAAGGTGACTTGTCTGACTCTGGACAAGATTTTCTCTCATTGTCTTCACTCGAAGACATAGGATTTGAATTAGGCATCACTTCAGTCATCCTGACTGGTTCTCTTGGACCCCACTTAACAGTACGGTGGTTCCTATGACACAACATGAATAAAGTAAAACTATGAAGGATCTAAGTCTTCGAGTTCCAAAGGCTTCATGGGGAGTCTTCATATGTCATTGTCTTCGACATGAATGTCTTCATGAACCACCATTGTCTTCAATGTCTTCGTACATTTTTGGGGGTCATCTCTGGTAGCTAAACCGAATCAATGAGGGACTTCTACCTGTGTTATCCTGCAATTCTCACAAACACATTAGTCCCTCAACTAGGTTTGTCGTCAATACTCCAAAACCAACTAGGGGTGGCACTAGATGCACTTACATGTTCTCCCTGAGTATGCACCGTTGCCAAAGTTCGTCGTGCCCAGACACCACATCATGATCGGGTGTGATAAGCTCTACGTCCATCTACAACGGGTGCAAGCCAGTTTTTGCACACGCAGAATACTCAGGTTAAACTTGACGAGCCTAGCATATGCAGATATGGCCTCGGAACACGGACACCGAAAGGTCGAGCGTGAATCATATAGTAGATATGATCAACATAATGATGTTCACCATTGAAAACTACTCCATCTCACGTGATGATCGGTTATGGTTTAGTTGATTTGGATCACGTGATCACTTAGAGGACTAGAGGGATGTCTATCTAAGTGGGAGTTCTTAAGTAATTTGATTAATTGAACTTAAACTTATCATGAACTTAGTACCTGATAGTATCTTGCTTGTTTATGTTGATTGTAGATAGATGGCTTGTGCTGTTGTTCTGTTGAATTTTAATGCGTTCCTTGAGAAAGCAAAGTTGAAAGATGATGGTAGCAATTACACGGACTCGGTCCGTAACTTGAGGATTATCCTCATTGCTGCTCAGAAGAATTACGTCATGGAAGCACCGCTGGGTGCCAGGCCTGCTGCTGGAGCAACACCAGATGTTATGAACGTCTGGCAGAGCAAAGCTGATGACTACTCGATAGTTCAGTGTGCCATGCTTTACGGCTTAGAATTGGGACTTCAACGACGTTTTGAACATCATGGAGCATATGAGATGTTCCAGGAGTTGAAGTTAATATTTCAAGCAAATGCCCGGATTGAGAGATATGAAGTCTCCAATAAGTTCTATAGCTGCAAGATGGAGGAGAATAGTTCTGTCAGTGAGCATATACTCAAAATGTCTGGGTATAATAATCACTTGATTCAGATGGGAGTTAATCTTCCAGATGATTGCGTCATTAACAGAATTCTCCAATCACTGCCACCAAGCTACAAGAGCTTCGTGATGAACTATAATATGCAAGGGATGAACAAGACTATTCCTGAGCTCTTTGCAATGCTGAAAGCTGCGGAGGTAGAAATCAAAAAGCAGCATCAAGTGTTGATGGTCAGTAAGACCACTAGTTTCAAGAAAAAGGGCAAAGGGAAGAAGAAGGGGAACTTCAAGAAAAACGGCAAGCAAGTTGCTGCTCAAGAGAAGAAACCCAAGTCTGGACCTAAGCCTGAAACTGAGTGCTTCTACTGCAAGCAGACTGGTCACTGGAAGCGGAACTGCCCCAAGTATTTGGCGGATAAGAAGGATGGCAAGGTGAACAAAGGTATATGTGATATACATGTTATTGATGTGTACCTTACTAGAGCTCGCAGTAGCACCTGGGTATTTGATACTGGTTCTATTGCTAATATTTGCAACTCGAAATAGGGACTACGGATTAAGCGAACACTGGCGAAGGACGAGGTGACGATGCGCGTGGGAAACGGTTCCAAAGTTGATGTGATCGCGGTCGGCACGCTACCTCTACATCTACCTTCGGGATTAATATTAGACCTAAATAATTGTTATTTGGTGCCAGCGTTGAGCATGAACATTATATCTGGATCTTGTTTGATGCGAGACAGTTATTCATTTAAATCAGAGAATAATGGTTGTTCTATTTATATGAGTAATATCTTTTATGGTCATGCACCTTTGAAGAGTGGTCTATTTTTGATGAATCCCGATAGTAGTAACACACATATTCATAATGTTGAAGCCAAAAGATGCAGAGTTGATAATGATAGTGCAACTTATTTGTGGCACTGCCGTTTAGGTCATATCAGTATAAAGCGCATGAAGAAACTCCATACCGATGGACTTTTGGAACCACTTGATTATGAATCACTTGGTACTTGTGAACCGTGCCTCATGGGCAAGATGACTAAAACACCATTCTCTGGTACTATGGAGAGAGCAACAGATTTGTTGGAAATCATACATACCGATGTATGTGGTCCGATGAATATTGAGGCTCGTGGCGGATATCGTTATTTTCTCACTTTCACAGATGATTTAAGCAAATATCGATATATCTGCTTAATGAAACATAAGTCTGAAACATTTGAAAAGTTCAAAGAATTTCAGAGTGAAGTTGAAAATCATCGTAACAAGAAAATAAAGTTTCTACGATCTGATCGTGGAGGAGAATATTTGAGTTACGAGTTTGGTGTACATTTAAAAAATTGTGGAATAGTTTCGCAACTCACGCCACCCGGAACACCACAGCGTAATGGTGTGTCCGAATGTCGTAATCGTACTTTACTAGATATGGTGCAATCTATGATGTCTCTTACTGATTTACCGCTATCGTTTTGGGGTTATGCTTTAGAGACGGCCGCATTCACGTTAAATAGGGCACCATCAAAATCCGTTGAGACGACGCCTTATGAACTATGGTTTGGCAAGAAACCAAAGTTGTCGTTTCTTAAAATTTGGGCTGCGATGCTTATGTGAAAAAGCTTCAACCTGATAAGCTCGAACCCAAATCGGAGAAATGTGTCTTCATAGGATACCCAAAGGAGACTGTTGGGTACACCTTCTATCACAGATCCGAAGGCAAGACATTCGTTACTAAGAATGGATCATTTCTAGAAAAGGAGTTTCTCTCGAAAGAAGTGAGTGGGAGGAAAGTAGAACTTGACGAGGTAACTGTACCTGCTCCCTTATTGGAAAGTAGTACATCACAGAAAACTGTTTCTGCGACACCTATACCAATTAGTGAGGAAGCTAATGATGATGATCATGAAACTTCAGGACAAGATACTACTGAACCTCGTAGATCAACCAGAGTGAGATCCGCACCAGAGTGGTACGGTAATCCTGTTCTGGAAATCATGCTGCTAGATCATGGTGAACCTACGAACTATGAAGAAGCGATGGTGAGCCCAGATTCCGCAAAGTGGCTTGAAGCCCTGAAATCTGAGATGGGATCCATGTATGAGAACAAAGTATGGACTTTGGTTGACTTGCCCGTTGATCGGCAAGCAATTGAGAATAAATGGATCTTCAAGAAGAAGACTGACGCTGATGGTAATGTTACTGTCTACAAAGCTCAACTTGTCGCAAAAGGTTTTCGACAAGTTCAAGGGGTTTACTACGATGAGACCTTCTCATCTGTAGCGATGCTTAAGTCTGTCCGAATCATGTTAGCAATTGCCGCATTTTATGATTATGAAATTTGGCAGATGGATGTCAAAACTGCATTCCTAAATGGATTTCTGGAAGAAGAGTTGTATATGATGCAACCGGAAGGTTTTGACGATCCTAAGGGAGCTAACAAAGTGTGCAAGCTCCAGCGATCCATTTATGGACTGGTGCAAGCCTCTCGGAGTTGGAATAAACGCTTTGATAGTGTGATCAAAGCATTTGGTTTTATACAGACTTTCGGTGAAGCCTGTATTTACAAGAAAGTGAGTGGGAGCTCTGTAGCATTTCTGATATTATATGTGGATGATATATTGCTGATTGGAAATGATATAGAATTTCTGGATAGCATAAAGGGATACTTGAATAAGAGTTTTTCAATGAAAGACCTCGGTGAAGCTGCTTACATATTAGGTATAAAGATCTATAGAGATAGATCAAGACGCTTAATTGGACTTTCACAAAGCACATACCTTGACAAGATTTTGAAGAAGTTCAAAATGGATCAAGCAAAGAAAGGGTTCTTGCCTGTGTTACAAGGTGTGAAGTTGAGTCAGACTCAATGCCTGACCACTGCAGAAGATAGAGAGAAAATGAAAGATGTTCCCTATGCTTTAGCCATAGGCTCTATCATGTATGCAATGCTGTGTACCAGACCTGATGTGTGCCTTGCTATAAGTTTAGCAGGGAGGTACCAAAGTAATCCAGGAGTGGATCACTGGACAGCGGTCAAGAACATCCTGAAATACCTGAAAAGGACTAAGGATATGTTTCTCGTATATGGAGGTGACAAAGAGCTCACGTAAAAGGTTACGTTGATGCAAGCTTTGACACTGATCCGGACGATTCTAAATCGCAAACCAGATACGTGTTTACATTAAACGGTGGAGCTGTCAGTTGGTGCAGTTCTAAATAAAGCGTCGTAGCGGGATCTACATGTGAAGCGGAGTATATAGCTGCTTCGGAAGCAGCGAGCGAAGGAGTCTGGATGAAGGAGTTCATATCCAATCTAGGTGTCATACCTAGTGCATCGGGTCCAATGAAAAATCTTTTGTGACAATACTGGTGCAATTGCTTGGCAAAGGAATCCAGATTTCACAAGAGGACCAAGCACATCAAGAGACGCTTCAATTCCATCCGGGATCTAGTCCAGGTGGGAGACATAGAGATTTGCAAGATACATACGGATCTGAATGTTGCAGACCCGTTGACTAAGCCTCTTCCACGAGCAAAACATGATCAGCACCAAGGCTCCATGGGTGTTAGAATCATTACTGTGTAATCTAGATTATTGACTCTAGTGCAAGTGGGAGACTGAAGGAAATATGCCCTAGAGGCAATAATAAAGTTATTATTTATTTCCTTATATCATGATAAATGTTTATTATTCATGCTAGAATTGTATTAACTGGAAACATAATACATGTGTGAATACATACACAAACAGAGTGTCACTAGTATGCCTCTACTTGACTAGCTCGTTAATCAAAGATGGTTATGTTTCCTAACCATGGACAAAGAGTTGTTATTTGATTAACGGGATCACATCATTAGTTGAATGATCTGATTGACATGACCCATTCCATTAGCTTAGCACCCGATCGTTTAGTATGTTGCTATTGCTTTCTTCATGACTTATACATGTTCCTATGACTATGAGATTATGCAACTCCCGTTTGCCGGAGTTGTCAGAATCGCGATTTTGAATCGGATCGGAGCTCCGGTGGTAAGATCGCAAATCGTAGAATCTTCACTATCAGGATCGTAGAAACGTAGATTCTATGAACTAAAATCGTAGAATCATAGGGGTTAGTTTGGATCGTAAAGTCGTAGAATCGTATAACAGAATCGCGATTCTGACAACCTTGGCCGGAGGAACACTTTGTGTGCTACCAAACGTCACAACGTAACTGGGTGATTATAAAGGGGCTCTACAGGTGTCTCCAAAGGTACATGTTGGGTTGGCGTATTTCGAGATTAGGATTTGTCACTCCGAATGTCGGAGAGGTACCTCTGGGCCCTCTCGGTAATGCACATCACTTAAGCCTTGCAAGCATTGCAACTAATGAGTTAGTTGCGGGATGATGTATTACGGAACGAGTAAAGAGACTTGCCAGTAACGAGATTGAACTAGGTATTGGATACCGACGATCGAATCTCGGGCAAGTAACATATCGATGACAAAGGGAACAACGTATGTTGTTATGCGGTCTGACCGATAAAGATCTTCGTAGAATATGTAGGAGCCAATATGGGCATCCAGGTCCCGTTATTGGTTATTGACCAGAGACGTGTCTCGGTCATGTCTACATTGTTCTCGAACCGTAGGGTCCGCACGCTTAATGTTACGATGACAGTTATTATGAGTTTATGCATTTTGATGTACCGAAGTTAGTTCGGAGTCCCGGATGTGATCACGGACATGACGAGGAGTCTCGAAATGGTCGAGACATAAAGATTGATATATTGGAAGCCTATATTTGGACATCGGAAGTGTTCCGGGTGAAATCGGGATTTTACCGGAGTACCGGGAGGTTACCGGAACCCCCCGGGAACCATATGGGCCTTAGTGGGCTTTAGTGGAAAGGAGAAAGGGGCAGCCCAAGGTGGCCGCGCGCCTCCCCCCTCCCCTAGTCCTATTAGGACTAGGAGAGGTGGCCGGCCCCCCTCTCTCTCTTTCCCCCTCGGGGAATCCTAGTCCAACTAGGATTGGGGGGGGGGGGTCCTACTCTCGGTAGGAGTAGGACTCCTCCTGCGCCCTCCTCCTGGCCGGCCGCCCCCTCCCCCTTGGCTCCTTTATATACGGAGGCAGGGGCACTCTAGACACACAAGTTGATCATTGAGATCGTTCCTTAGCCGTGTGCGGTGCCCCCTGCCACCATATTCCACCTCGATCATATTGTAGCAGTGCTTAGGCGAAGCCCTGCGACGGTAGAACATCAAGATTGTCACCACACCGTCGTGCTGACGGAACTCCTCCCCGACGCTTTGCTGGATCGGAGCCCGGGGATCGTCATCGAGCTGTACGTGTGCTAAGAACTCGGAGGTGCCGGAGTAACGGTGCTTGGATCGGTCGGATCGGGAAGACGTACGACTACTTCCTCTATGTTGCGTCAACGCTTCCGCTGTTGATCTACAAGGGTACGTAGATCACACTCTCCCCTCTTGTTGCTATGCATCACCATGATCTTGCGTGTGCGTAGGAATTTTTTTGAAATTACTACGTTCCCCAACAATGCCACCATCCGCGTCGGTCTTCGTCACGCTGTCGGGGTTCTTCGCCTACTTCGAGCACCGCCGCCGCACTTCTAACCTAGCCGTCGCCGCCATCAGGCCGCCGCCGCCACTCTTCTTTGGCCGCCGCCGAGGCTACCTCCGTAGCTGCCGCCGCCGCCCGTCCACCCCGGTCGTCTTCGTACAACACCAGCCTGTCGCCAGCGTCGCCGTCATCTACCCCGACCACTTCGTCTACTCCGACCAACGTTGGTGACATCGGCACCGCGCCGATGGACGCCGCAATCGTCGTCGAGTTCTTCTCTACTGGCCCCTCTGACTTCTCCGACATGGCGTACAGCTCGTGCAGGTCCCTCGTCTACGCATGCCTGGTGCTGGCAACACCGATGCGTGCCTTCATCCACGACGTGTCCCCGGGCCTGGCAAGCCTGGTCGGCGCTTCGTCAACTTCGTCTTCGTCCGTCTACGCATGCCCGGTGTTGGCAACACCGGTGCATGCCTTCGTCCATGATGTGTCCCCGGGCTTGGCAAACCCGTCGTGATGCGTCGTCAACAACATTTTCTTCCCGGTGCACCCCTACTTCGACACCACTGCGCCCATGCTAACTCGGCACCCGCTTGTGCCCGCGGCTCCACGACGACTTCCTCGACACCGGCCACCCCGACTCGACATCGACCACGGCGTTCGTCGCACGGCTACCTCGACCACGGCTCCACCACCCATGCTCTCGGCTACATCGACAAACGGCACAAAGGGCTACCGTCTGCTTGAGCAACCTCGTTGGTTTCCACTCCAGCCACGACTCCGCGATGCGTCGACCGTTACGACTGTGGGGGGTGTCCGTCGGCTTGTATTCGGATTCTTCTCCAGTCTCACCGTCTGCGTCGCTACCGTTGTGACTGCGGGGGGGTGTTGAGTAACGTGATTGTATTAGAAAACATATGTTAGACTAGGAAATATTCTGGCTTGCCTTGTACTCCAAGTAGATCATGTACTCTTATATATATATGCCCATTAGGCTCAAGCAATACAACGAACAATTCCACCAATCCTCTCTCCCTTCTAACAGCCAGGACTGCTATTTTAACCTCAGGAACCGTATTGATCACGTATTTTCTTGTACCGGGACCGTATTTAAGCAATACGCAAGTTCCAAGATCAAGTTAGACGTCATCAACGACTACGGAGACTATAGAAACAATTATCTCCTGGCCTTGCTGCTCACCAACTTCAAGAATAATGCAATGAACCAGAAAAGTTTATTCTCAAATGACCCAGGCGGTAGTAGAACATAACCTGGTAAGAACCTCCTGTGATCTCACGAACATATAGCACATGCCCCGGCCGGGAGTATTTGGGTAGCTGAATATACGAACAAGCAAGAAGAGGACTGAGAGAGTGGGTGTAGAAGAAGTGTCGCAGTGTCTCACGGTGATGGCGGCGGCGGCGACACTTGCTCTTCTACACCCATGTCACGAACTGGGCCAGACCGTCATCCCTGTAAGTGCCAGCCCATCAGACTGTCTCCAACAAGTCTGCATGCTTAGTAACCGATATATAATTTCTCAAAATAAAAAGTGACCGATATATAATCAGGGTGAAATCTATTCATCCAAGTTAAAATTTCAAATTTTCAAAAGATCTAAAGATTAATATCATCTCCTCAATGGCTTCGACAAAGTCAAAAGGAATAGTCACCATGATTACATGATGATACAACCGGGTGTGGGTGAAACATGCAACTGGAACGAGTGAGTTGCAGAAAACCATTCTACGAATTCCTCCGAGAAAGCATTGATTCCGGGCTTAATTTTTTGTAGAAAATATCGACCCGTCACTTTGGGCACTTTAACCTCGATTATGACATGTGGGTCCCGTTTTTTATGACGTGGCATAACGGCCGCAAAGTGACGACATTTGACGGTGCTACAGTGACCACCGACGCGCCTCCTCGATAATAACTTCCTCGAATCGGCACCGGTCGCCCTCTCTCCTCACTCTCTCACATCTGGGTTGCCCTCTCTCACTCTCGTGCACATCCTCTCTGTCCTTCTCCCCAGCCACCGCCCCGAAAGCCGGCCACCGACCGCTGCCCCACCATGCCATGGTGTCGCAAAACCAATGAGGATTCAATCCAGTACGTCACCTCCTCCTGTGATGGCATCATCAAGATCAGTTTGGTAGAGCTAGAGCTAGGGTAGGGTTTCTGAACCGACTCACAGACATATACAGAACCATCTTGGATGTCAAAACACGTCCCGAACCGTGAGGTCTGAATGATGAGGACGGTTTGAGGTCGCCGCGTTGGAGTTGCCCTAACAAACCATCGATTTCTACCTCGCAAAAAACAAAACAACGGTCGGTTCCAACAAGTACGTTTTGGCAGTTCGGAGCATTAAACTAACAATCAACTTTGCACAGCAACACTATCAAATTAACCCCGCCGGCACCGGCTTTTGACGCCGCGCCGTGTCATGCCCTCAGCTTTCTGCACGGCCGGATCGAAAGCTACTCCGTAGAAGAAGTGGGGGCCGAGTCATCCGAGCGAGATAGGGACGCGAGGCCTGGTGGAATCGTGTGCTTTGCTCCACGAGGAAATATTCCTGCCGCCTTTGTTTGACAGTCTCTGAAAACTACGGGCTCCGTCAGGATTATCTTTCCATTCTTTCCTTGCTCCTCTCCCCGTTGCTAAGCATGTGCCGGACTCCCTCCTGTCAAGGACCGGATATTGTTGTCTTTGTCTCCACAGGTTTGATTATTTATCGGTTTTCTTAATCACAAACTCTGTGATGCATTGGATGTCCTTGTCCCGCTGGATTTGAATGTGACAACGAAACGGCAACGACTTTTTTAGTTAGGCGGTTGTATGGTGGTATGGGCGATGATGGGCTGGTAGTTCATGTCATCTTCCATTTCTTTTGATTTGTATCTCTATATATATGCTTGCTGAGATATGGATAACTTAATATATACGGTAATGCTAACTGGCGAACATCCTCTGGCAAGGAATTGCCCGTGAAATGGTGAACATTCTCTGGCAAGGAATTGCCAATGAAATTGCTTTTGACTGCAAGGAAATTTCCACTATCTAAAAGACAAATACTCCCTCTGTAAACTAATATAAAAGCGTTTAGATCATTAAAATTAAGATAGTAAGTAGTTTACGGAGGGAGTACATTTCTTTCGGGAGGACTAGCTCAACGCGATTTCTTTCTGTATTTTCTTTGTTAGTAGTAGTACAAGTATTTTTTTTTTGCTGAAACCATAACAATGGTGGAGTATATCTCTACTAGAATCCAATGTATTGACAAGTAAAAAGAAATGAATTGATCAAGCATATGCTATTCACGCATCTCCATTGGGCAGCTTGGCGTATCTGTGTCTGTGGGCTGCCGCCACCTCCTCCTCCTCCTTGCTGTCCCTGCACTGGAAGTAGTACGCCGTGACGGCCGCGACGGAGAACACCTCCACGGCGCCGAGCAGGGCCACGTAGGCGGCGCCGGCGGCCACCCCGGCGCACGGGCTCCGCGGCCACAGCCTCAGCGCGAGCGTGTACACCGGCGACACCGCGGCGCCGAGCGCGCACGTCGCGACCACGTAGAGCGCCGCCCGCGCGCTCCTCCCCTCCATGAGCCGCCACGCGCGGGACACCGCCGCCGCGCCGTGCCGCCCCGGCTCCGCCACCGAGACCACGACCGCCACCGCGCAGACCACGGTGAGGTAGACGAGGAAGAGCGACGCGAGGAGCACGAGCAGGACGTCGAGGAAGAGGAGCAGCAGCGAGCGCTCCAGGAGGTAGACCGTGGCCAGCGCCAGCGCGACGATGGCGCCCGCGCAGGCCACCTCGAGGACGTACCCGAAGGCCACGGTCGCGACGGGGCCCCACAGGTTGCCCCTCGCGCCGCCCAGGACGGCGGACACGGTCAGCCGCTCGGTGGCGTCTTCGTCGTCGGCGCCGGAAGAGAACGCCCTGACGGCGGCGAAGACGGTGGCTATCTTGATGGCGGACCCGACGAGCACCGCGGCGAGGACGCACGCGCCGACCTCGAGCAGGAGCCGCCTGAGGTCGCCCCTGAGCGCCCTGACGAGGCCCGGGTACGCGGCGCCGGCCGGGTCGGCTCGGCTGATGGCGCTGGCGTCGACCAGCGCGGCGGCGGCGAGGGGCTGCACGGCGAGGGAGTTGGTGAGGAGGAGCGCCGCGGCGAGGGCCGCGGTGAGCGCGAGCAGCGGCAGGAAGAGCCCGCCGTGGCGCGCCGGGAGGAGGGCGCCGTGCTTGAGGAAGGCGAAGAAGCACGGGGGCGGCGGTCGGGCCGCCATGGCCTGCTCAGGGATTGAGCTGAGCTAGATCTTGATTGGGTGGGTGCGCGGGTGGGTGCGCGGGTGGGGTTGCTCCGTGGCCCCGTGCGCGCGCGGAGGAGCGGAACGGCGAGCTTATAAAGAGAGGATTTTTGACTTTTTTTATGACGGTGGGTGAACGAACGCGTTGTAGTACTACCTTGGAAACTTTGTTTGGTTTATTAGTTGGACTTGGATTAGACCGCTCGGATGTGGTGTGGACGGCTTGCGAATTTTAGCAGGGATCGATGGGACCAAGTGTTGATAAACTCCTACTCTGGTTACCATCGGCAGACCATCTAGATATTCAGGGGGAGACCACAGTTCTATAATTCTATCCTTCTAAAGATGGCACTTGTATTGTCTGACGAGAGGTGATAGGTGTAGAAATAGAAACACCAAAATCCTTCCGTAACCATGGTAACCACCAAGTCATTTCTGGTCACTCTGTGCATTTAAAAATCGTATCGAAAATAAATCGAACCGAATCGATTTTATGGTTTTTGGTTTCGGTATGGTATAAACTTTTCATACTGATTTGAACTTTGGTTTTTATGATATATACCGAAAAACTGAACGGTTAACCGAATAAACCAAAGTAAAAAAAATAAATTTATACTTCTTGAGATAAACAACCATACAAGTTGTCATTTTTCTTGTACATGAGTCAAATTCAATACTAAGCACGTAAATTTTTCTTGTAACAGTCTATTTTCCCTTTTTAAAATGCTAAGCACGTCCATAATCATAAACAGATGAATCAATGCATATATATATATATATATATATAGTCACATACTATTTGTGTAAAATAGTATGTATTTTGAGTCATACATTTGCAAATTATTATTACGTCATTTTCAAATTCGCGTCAACTTCGATTTTTATGGTATATACCGAAATCATACTGAAATAATTTGGTATATACCGAAACCAAACCATATTTTAATTACATATATCATATTTACCGAAGTATTAATACCATACAAACCGCAAACCCGTATAAACCGAACCATGTAAACCGAATAAACCGAACACACAGGGTGAACTTCTGGGTCGGAAGAGCCATAGCTCACAACTCGGCCTCAACACTTGAACGGGGAATTGCAGTATGTTTCTTCATCTTTCAGGCAATGAGAGAACCACCAAAAAAACACGGTAAGCAAAAAGGGACCGGCGATTCGAAGGATCACTAGCCCACATAGCATCTGAATAGACATGGAGCTGTAACGTGCTAAAACAGGGAAAAGAGACGGTTATGCCACTAAGATGTCCTAGAACACGAAGAAAGTGACTACAATGAACTGAAGTGGGAGCAGAAATAAACTGACTCGGAATATGGACAAGATAGGAGATATCCGGACGAGTGAGAGCAAGATAGAAAAGACTCCCAACAAGATGACGATAACGCGTCGGATCAAACAAGGGCTCACCATTAGAAGCACGAAGGTGAACATTGAGCTCCATAAGAGTCTCAACAGTGCGCTCATCACTAAAAGCCGCACGAGTAAGAAGATCTTGGATATAATTTTCTTGAGAAATAAAAAAGTCATCAGAGGTGGAGGAAATCTCAATCCCAGGGAAGTAACGAAGGGGACCAAGATCAGACATACGAAACTACTCACTGAGACGGGCCTTGACAAAGGTAATGTACTCAGAATCGTCGTCAGTGATGATCATGTCAATATGTTATCAACATACAGAAGAAGAAGAGTGCACCCACGAGCAAAAAGGTTGACAAATAGCATTGGATCATGAGTAGTGGGCAAAAAAAACAGCCGCAGACACCACAGAGGCAAAATGCTCAAACCAAGAGCGGGCGGCTTGCTTAAGGCCATAGAGAGAGCAACGAACACAGCAAACCATGCCATCAGGAACTGAATACCCATGTGGTGGTTGCATATAAACCTCCTCACGCAACTCACCATTAAGAAAGGCATTCTTAACATCAAGTTGAGACACAGACCAATGGTGAATAGAGGCCATGCCGAGAAGTGTGCCGATAGTGGTCATATGGGCCATAGGAGAAAATGTACCATCCTAATAACGACCATGCTCCTGCTGAAAGCCACAAGCTACAAGACAAGCTTTTTAACGCTCGACAGAACCATCGAAGGGGGTATTAATCTTATAGAGCCACTTACAAGTGATGGGATGAACACAGGGAGGAAGAGGAACCAGGTGGATGAATGTAGTTCTGGTCCGCTCCATGGCTTTCGAGATGCGTGCCACCGTGGGTGTTTGGGCGGCGATCCATGCGTGTGTCTTAGGATGCTTACCACCATTGGTTGACATTTGGGCAGCGAGGCACGTCATGTCTCGGCCAGGTGTTGGTCAGGCAGATCTTGGTTTGCTCGATCGGATGGTGGTGGATGCTCGGTGGTGGTGCACATGATTTGGCCATCGAGCTTCGCATGCCAGGCTACATTATGCCTCCGCCCTCACGGCGGCCATTCTTCACTAGATATCTAGCGTGCTTCAGTGATCGTGGTGTTCCCCACATCGATGCCAGGTGCTAGCATGCGCGGTCATTGTCTGCATGGTCAGATCTGCCATCTCAGCAAATTCCCGATATGTGGTGTTCACTTTGATTCGCAATTCCGATGTTGATGGGGACATTGCAGCATGACTTTTTCACTGGCAAGTTGGTGGCAGCAACACAGAGGACTTCGTCTATGGTGGTGAATACCAGGTCTCGAGTTCCTGTGTGAAACCCTAGGTCTGGTGTTCATTGTGAAGGAAATATGCCCTAGAGGCAATAATAAAGTTATTATTTATTTCCTTATATCATGATAAATGTTTATTATTCATGCTAGAATTGTATTAACCGGAAACATAATACATGTGTGAATACATAGACAAACAGAGTGTCACTAGTATGCCTCTACTTAACTAGCTCGTTAATCAAAGATGGTTATGTTTCCTAACCATGAACAAAGAGTTGTTATTTGATTAACGAGGTCACATCATTAGTTGAATGATCTAATTGACATGACCCATTCCATTAGCTTAGCACCCGATCGTTTAGTATGTTGCTATTGCTTTCTTCATGACTTATACATGTTCCTATAACTATGAGATTATGCAACTCCCGTTTACCGGAGGAACACTTTGGGTACTACCAAACGTCACAACGTAACTGGGTGATTATAAAGGAGTACTACAGGTGTCTCCAATGGTAGATGTTGGGTTAGCGTATTTCGAGATTAGGGTTTGTCACTCCGATTGTCGGAGAGGTATCTCTGGGCCCTCTCGGTAATACACATCACATAAGCCTTGCAAGCATAATAACTAAGATGTTAGTTATGAGATGATGTATTACGGAACGAGTAAAGAGACTTGCCAGTAATGAGATTGAACTAGGTATTGGATACCGACGATCGAATCTCGGGCAAGTAACATACCGATGACAAAGGGAACAACGTATGTTGTTATGCGGTCTGACCGATAAAGATCTTCGTAGAATATGTAGGAGCCAACATGGGCATCCAGGTCCCTCTATTGGTTATTGACCGGAGACGTGTCTCGGTCATGTCTACATTGTTCTCGAACCGTAGGGTCCGCACGCTTAACGTTACGATGACAGTTATTATGAGTTTATGCATTTTGATGTACCGAAGGTTGTTCGGAGTCCCGGATGTGATCACGGACATGACGAGGAGTCTCGAAATGGTCGAGACGTAAAGATTGATATATTGGAAGGCTATGTTTGGACATCGGAAGTGTTCCGGGTGAAATCGGGATTTTACCGGAATACCGGGAGGGTTACCGGAACCCCCGGGAGGCAAATGGGCCTATTGGGCCTTAGTGGAAAAGTGAAAAGGGGCTGCCATAGAGGGCTGCGCACCTCCCCCCTTTCCCTAGTCCTAATAGGACTAGTGAAGGTGGCCGGCCACCCCTTCTCTCTTTCCCCCTTGAGGATTCCTATTAGGAATAGGATTGGGGGGGGGGGAGTCCTACTCTCGGTAGGAGTAGGACTCCTCCTGCGCCCCTCTCCCTTGGCCGGCCGAACCCCTCCCCTTGCTCCTTTATATACGGGGGCAGGGGGCACCCCATAGACACACAAGTTGATCATTGTTGATCGTTCCTTAGCCGTGTGCGGTGCCCCCTGCCACCAAATTCCACCTCGGTCATATCGTTGTAGAGCTTAGGCGAAGCCCTGCGTCGGTAGTACATCAAGATCGTCACCACGCCGTCGTGCTGACGGAACTCTTCCTCGACGCTTTGCTGGATCGGAGCCCGAGGATCGTCATCGAGCTGAACGTGTGCTAAGAACTCGGAGGTGCCGGAGTAACGGTGCTTGGATCGGTCGGATCGGGAAGAAGACGTACGACTACTTCCTCTACGTTGTGTGATCGCTTCCGCAGTCGGTCTGCGTTGGTACGTAGACAACACTCTCCCCTCTCGTTGCTATGCATCACCATGATCTTGTGTGTGCGTAGGAAATTTTTTGAAATTACTACGTTCCCCAACAGTGGCATCCGAGCCTAGGTTTTATGGTTTGATGTTAATTGCACGAGTAGAACACAAGTGAGTTGTGGGCGATACAAGTCATACTGCCTACCAGCATGTCATACTTTGGTTCGGCGGTATTGTTGGACGAGACGATCCGGACCAACCTTACGCGTACTCTTACGCGAGACCGGTTCCCTCGACGTGCTTTGCACATAGATGGCTTGCGGAAGACTGTCTCTCCAACTTTAGTTGAACCAAGTGTGGCTACGCCCGGTCCTTGAGAAGGTTAAAACGGAGTCTATTTGACAAACTATCTTTGTGGTTTTGATGCGTAGGTGAGATGAGTTCTTACTTAAGCCCGTAGCAGCCACGTAAAACTTGCAACAACAAAGTAGAGGACGTCTAACTTGTTTTTGCAGGGCATGTTGTGATGTGATATGGTCAAGGCATGATGCTGATTTTATTGTATGAGATGATCATGTTTTGTAACCAAGTTATCGGCAACTGGCAGGAGCCATATGGTTGTCGCTTTATTGTATGCAATGCAATCGCGATGTAATGCTTTACTTTATTACTAAGCGGTAGTGATAGTCGTGGAAGCATAAGATTGGCGAGACGACAACGATGTTACGATGGAGATCAAGGTGTCGCGTCGGTGACGATGGTGATCATGACGGTGCTTCGGAGATGGAGATCACAAGCACAAGATGATGATGGCCATATCATATCACTTATATTGATTGCATGTGATGTTTATCCTTTTATGCATCTTATCTTGCTTTGATTGACGGTAGCATTATAAGATGATCTCTCACTAAATTATCAAGAAGTGTTCTCCCTGAGTATGCACCGTTGCCAAAGTTCGTCGTGCCCAGACACCACGTGATGATCGGGTGTGATAAGCTCTACGTCCATCTACAACGGGTGCAAGCCAGTTTTGCACACGCAGAATACTCAGGTTAAACTTGACGAGCCTAGCATATGCAGATATGGCCTCGGAACACAAAGACCGAAAGGTCGAGCGTGAATCATATAGTAGATATGATCAACATGACGATATTCACCATTGAAAACTACTCCATCTCACGTGATGATCGGTTATGGTTTAGTTGATTTGGATGACGTGATCACTTAGAGGATTAGAGGGATGTCTATCTAAGTGGGAGTTCCTAAGTAATTTGATTAACTGAACTTAAACTTATCATGAACTTAGTACCTGATAGTATCTTGCTTGTTTATGTTGATTGTAGATAGATGGCTCGTGCTGTTGTTCCGTTGAATTTTAATGCGTTCCTTGAGAAAGAAAAGTTGAAAGATGATGGTAGCAATTACACGGACTGGGTCCGTAACCTGAGGATTATCCTCATTGCTGCACAGAAGAATTATGTCCTGGAAGCACCGTTGGGTGCCAGGCCTGCTGCTGGAGCAACGCCAGATGTTATGAACGTCTGGCAAAGCAAAGCTGATGACTACTTGATAGTTCAGTGTGCCATGCTTTACGGCTTAGAATCGGGACTTCAACGACGTTTTGAACATCATGGAGCATATGAGATGTTCCAGGAGTTGAAGTTAATACTTCAAGCAAATGCCCAAATTGAGAGATATGAAGTCTCCAATAAGTTCTATAGCTGCAAGATGGAGGAGAACAGTTCTATCAGTGAGCATATACTCAAAATGTCTGGGTATAATAATCACTTGATTCAGATGGGAGTTAATCTTCCAGATGATTGCGTCATTGACAGAATTCTCCAATCACTGCCACCAAGCTACAAGAGCTTCGTGATGAACTATAATATGCAAGGGATGAACAAGACTATTCCCGAGCTCTTCGCAATGCTGAAAGCTGCGGAGATAGAAATCAAGAAGGAGCATCAAGTGTTGATGGTCAACAAGACCACTAGTTTCAAGAAAAAGGGCAAAGGGAAGAAGAAGGGGAACTTCAAGAAGAACAGCAAGCAAGTTGCTGCTCGGGAGAAGAAACCCAAGTCTGGACCTAAGCCTGAAACTGAGTGCTTCTACTGCAAGCAGACTGGTCACTGGAAGCGGAACTGCCCCAAGTATTTGGCGGATAAGAAGGATGGCAAGGTGAACAAAGGTATATGTGATATACATGTTATTGATGTGTACCTTACTAGAGCTCGCAGTAGCACCTGGGTATTTGATACTGGTTCTGTTGCTAATATTTGCAACTCGAAACAGGGACTACGGAATAAGCGGACGCTAGCAAAGGACGAGGTGACGATGCGCGTGGGAAACGGTTCCAAAGTCGATGTGATCGCGGTCGGCACGCTACCTCTACATCTACCTTCGGGATTAATATTAGACCTAAATAATTGTTATTTGGTGCCAGCGTTGAGCATGAACATTATATATGGATCTTGTTTAATGCGAGACGGTTATTCATTTAAATCAGAGAATAATGGTTGTTCTATTTATATGAGTAATATCTTTTATGGTCATGCACCTTTGAAGAGTGGTCTATTCTTGTTGAATCTCGATAGTAGTGATACACATATACATAATGTAGAAGCCAAAAGATGCAGAGTTGATAATGATAGTGTAACTTATTTGTGGCACTGCCGTTTAGGTCATATTGGTGTAAAGCGCATGAAGAAACTCCATACTGATGGGATTTTGGAACCACTTGATTATGAATCACTTGGTACTTGCGAACCGTGCCTCATAGGCAAGATGACAAAAACACCATTCTCCGGTACTATGGAGAGAGCAACAGATTTATTGGAAATCATACATACCGATGTATGTGGTTCGATGAATATTGAGGCTCGTGGCGGATATCGTTATTTTCTCACCTTCACAGATGATTTAAGTAGATATGGGTATATCTACTTAATGAAACATAAGTCTGAAACATTTGAAAAGTTTAAGGAATTTCAGAATGAAGTTGAAAATCATCGTAACAAGAAAATAAAGTTTCTACGATCTGATCGTGGAGGAGAATATTTGAGTTACGAGTTTGGTGTACATTTGAAAAATTGTGGAATAGTTTCGCAACTCACGCCACCCGGAACACCACAGCGTAATGGTGTGTCCGAACGTCGTAATCGTACTTTACTAGATATGGTGCGATCTATGATGTCTCTTACTGATTTACCGCTATCGTTTTGGGGTTATGCTTTAGAGACGGCCGCATTCACGTTAAATAGGGCACCATCAAAATCCGTTGAGACGACGCCTTATGAACTATGGTTTGGCAAGAAACCAAAGTTGTCGCTTCTTAAAGTTTGGGGCTGCGATGCTTATGTGAAAAAGCTTCAACCGGATAAGCTCGAACCCAAAGCGGAGAAATGTGTCTTCATAGGATACCCAAAGGAAACTGTTGGGTATACCTGAAGGAAATATGCCCTAGAGGCAATAATAAAGTTATTATTTATTTCCTTATATCATGATAAATGTTTATTATTCATGCTAGAATTGTATTAACCGGAAACATAATACATGTGTGAATACATAGACCAACAAAGTGTCACTAGTATGCCTCTACTTGACTAGCTCGTTAATCAAAGATGGTTATGTTTCCTAACCATGAACAAAGAGTTGTTATTTGATTAACGAGGTCACATCATTAGTTGAATGATCTGATTGACATGACCCATTCCATTAGCTTAGCACCCGATCGTTTAGTATGTTGCTATTGCTTTCTTCATGACTTATACATGTTCCTATAACTATGAGATTATGCAACTCCCGTTTACCGGAGGAACACTTTGGGTACTACCAAACGTCACAACGTAACTGGGTGATTATAAAGGAGTACTACAGGTGTCTCCAATGGTAGATGTTGGGTTGGCATATTTCGAGATTAGGGTTTGTCACTCCGATTGTCGGAGAGGTATCTCTGGGCCCTCTCGGTAATACACATCACATAAGCCTTGCAAGCATAATAACTAAGATGTTAGTTATGAGATGATGTATTACGGAACGAGTAAAGAGACTTGCCAGTAACGAGATTGAACTAGGTATTGGATACCGATGATCGAATCTCGGACAAGTAACATACCGATGACAAAGGGAACAACGTATGTTGTTATGCGGTCTGACCGATAAAGATCTTCGTAGAATATGTAGGAGCCAATATGGGCATCCAGGTCCCGCTATTGGTTATTGACCGGAGACATGTCTCGGTCATGTCTACATTGTTCTCGAACCGTAGGGTCCGCACGCTTAACGTTACGATGACAGTTATTATGAGTTTATGCATTTTGATGTACCGAAGGTTGTTCGGAGTCCCGGATGAGATCACGGACATGACGAGGAGTCTCGAAATGGTCGAGACGTAAAGATTGATATATTGGAAGCCTATGTTTGGACATCGGAAGTGTTCCGGGTGAAATCGGGATTTTACCGGATTACCGGGAGGGTTACCGGAACCCCCCGGGAGCAAATGGGCCTACATGGGCCATTGTGGAAAGGTGAAAGGGGCTGCCAAGGAGGGCTGCGCACCTCCCCCCCTCCCCTAGTCCTATTAGGACTAGGAGAGGTGGCCGGCCACCTTTCTCTCTTTTCCTCTCCCTTTTTCACAAGGAGTCCTTGTTGGAATAGGATTGGAGGGGGGAGTCCTACTCCCGGTAGGAGTAGGACTCCTCCTGCGCCTCCCCCTCTTTGGCCGGCCAGCCCCCCTCCCTCCAACCTTTATATACGGGGGCAGGGGACACCCCAAGACACACAAGTTGATCCTTGAGATCGTTCCTTAGCCGTGTGCGGTGCCCCCTGCCACCAAATTCCACCTCGATCATATTGTTGCAGTGCTTAGGCGAAGCCCTGCATCGGTAGTACATCAAGATCGTCACCACGCCGTCGTGCTGACGGAACTCTTCCTCGACGCTTTGCTGGATTGGAGCCCGAGGAACGTCATCGAGCTGAACGTGTGCTAAGAACTCGGAGGTGCCTGAGTAACGGTGCTTGGATCGGTCGGATCGGGAAGAAGACGTACGACTACTTCCTCTACGTTGTGAGATCGCTTCCGCAGTCGGTCTGCGTTGGTACGTAGACAATACTCTCCCCCTCGTTGCTATGCATCACCATGATCTTGCGTGTGCGTAGGAAAATTTTCGAAATTACTACGTTCCCCAACAATACCTTCTATCACAGATCCGAAGGCAAGACATTCGTTGCTAAGAATGGATCATTTCTGGAGAAGGAGTTTCTCTCGAAAGAAGTGAGTGGGTGTAAGGGCCTATTTATCCCTACGGTGTTTTGGTGATTGATGACAATGCATTTTGCGGACTAATCATGTGCTTTGAGTGCTTTCAGATATTCATCCTTCGGCACGGAATGATTACTTCCCTTTGGCGCTCTACTCAAGACGGTGTAGTCTATTCCGTGACCTTGTTGGTGGACTAGGTTTCGTAGTAGTCACCGTACTATCAAGAGGGGGTCCGTTTCGGTATGACTTGGGTGGAATCAACACGTACACGTTCTCTTCACTCCCTCCAATCCTTTCCGCACCTTGGGGCCCTTCTTTCCCTCCTTTCTCTGTTTGTCCTGGACCCAGCGGTAGTACCGCAGTCCACAGCGGTAGTGCGGCTGAGACCTCCTAAGCGGTAGTACCGCTCTTGGAGCGGTAGTACCGCTCCCTGGAGCGGTAGTACCGCTCCCCGAGCGGTAGTACCGCTGGGTGGCCTCAGCGGCAGCACCTCTGCGGTACCGTGCTACTGTCGCCCTGCCACTGCATCAGCAGCGGTAGTACCGCTCCTCGGAGCGGTAGTACCGCTTGCTGGGGCTCAGCCGCAGTACCGTGGTGGCATGGTGCTCCTTCCGCTTCGATTCTTGCGCACATTTTCTCGTGTCGGGTTTTGCGGTACTAGGCGCAGCAGTAGTGGCGGTAGTACTGCTCGAGAGCGGTAGTACCGCTCTACCTCCGCGGTAGTACCGCTGGGGGGGGAGCGGTAGTACCGCTCTAGGGCGGCAGTACCGCCCTGGGCCCCAGCCCTAGGCCTTTTCTGTTGGCGCGGTAGTACCGCTGAGGGGGAGCGGTAGTACCGCTCTTGGGCGGCAGTACCGCTCTGGCTCAGCGGCAGTACCGCCCTCTGCGGGGCTGAGTGGGGGGGTAACGGTTCTCTTGTTTCCCCCACTATATAAGGGATCCTTCTTCTCCCTCTTCACTTCACCTCTTCCACCAACCCTCATTATTGCCCAAGCACCATTTATTGCTCAAGCTCCATTGCATACCCCAAGCTTCCTCTTGCCCGATCTATCTCCCTAGCCAATCAAACTCGTTGATTTGCTCGGGAGTGGTTGAGAAGGCTCCGATCCACACTTCCACCAAGGGATTTTTGATTCCCCCATTCATCCTTAGCGGATCTTGTTACTCTTGGGTGTTCGTGCACCCTAGACGGTTGAGGTCACCTCGGAGCCATATTCCATTGTGGTGAAGCTTCGTGGTCTTGTTGGGAGCCTCCGATTAAGTTGTGGAGTTTGCCCCAACCTTGTGTGTAAAGGTTCGGTCGCCGCCTTCAAGGGCACCAATAGTGGAATCACGGCTCTCGCATCGTGTGAGGGCGTGAGGAGAATACGGTGGCCCTAGTGGCTTCTTGGGGAGCATCGTGCCTCCACACCGCTCCAACGGAGACGTACTTCCCCTCAAAAGGAAGGAACTTCGGTAACACATCCTCGTCTTCACCGGATCCACTCTTGGTTATCTCTTACCTTTACTTGTGCAAGCTCTTTAGTGATTATTCCCTTGCTTGCTTGTGTGCTTGTTGTTGTTGCATCATATAGGTTACTCACCTAGTTGCACATCTAGACAACCTACTTTGATGCAAAGATTAATTTGGTAAAGAAAAGCTAAAAATTGGTAGTTGCCTATTCACCCCCCCCTCTAGTCAACCATATCGATCCTTTCAATTGGTATCAGAGCCTCGTCTCTTTATTAAGGACTTTACCGTCCAAAGAGTATGGTTGATACCGTAGACGATGCGGAGGAACACTCCGGTGTGAATCCTATCTCGTCTACGGGCGATGGGGGAACTTCGATCTCTCGTGAGGAGTTCAATGTAGCCTTGGAGACATTGAAAACCTCCATGACGACCGAAGTTGAAAACATGTTTACTAAATTCCTTGAGGGGCTTAAACTTTCCACCGCACCGTTGAAAGTGGGGGATCCCGCCAACAAGGTGTCGAATGCTACCCCCGACAAAGGGGAAGCTAGTAGTAAAAAGGCTCCTTCTTTGAGTGGCAAGAATGGCACCGGCATCTTTGCCCACGTGGAACCACCACTTGTTTATGGTGGACCGGTTCCTTCTACTCATTTGAATCATGCCGGTCCTCCTCCTAAGATTGTGAAAAATGAGGATTTTGATTCTTGGGTTTACCGCTTTAAACGTCATTTAAATCATGTGAACACTAACCTTTGGAGAATCATTGAAGAAGGTTTTTATCCACATGATCCAAGCAACCTCACTCCTCGAGAAGCCGCGGACAATCAATTCAATGAGAATGCTCTCTTCATCATTCAAGATGCAATTCCACCCGAAGACCTACCTCATCTTCGCCCTTACTCCTTGGCCAAAGATGCATGGCATTGTGTCGTGTCTCTCTACCGGGGAAGCGCAAGCATTCAACGCTCCAACTATGAAGTGGTACAAGATGAGGCCGATGAGTTTGCAATGAAGGAAGATGAAGAGCCTCGTGAGCTCTTTCGGAGAGTCACCAAACTCGCGGTCTCACTACGAGATCACGGGAGCAAGGACACGGATGATAATTGGATCAAGCGCAAATTCCTCAAGGCTATGATGCCCTACCACAAGGCCATGTCCTCCGTCATCCGCCAAAGACCGGACTTCCACACTTTGACCTCAAGCGAGGTGTTGGATGAGTTTGTGGCCATGAACATCTTGGACAAGACCGCCGACAATGCGGTGCTCCGGTCTCAACGGGCAAAGAAGCCCAACCTTGCTTTGAAGGCCAAGCTCACCATGGAAGAAGAAGAAGAGGAAGAAGAGGAGAGCAACCCCGAAGATACAAAGTATGCATATCATGAACACATGGCTCTTGCTTCAAGGCAATTTTGGAGCAAGAAAAACTCGAGGCCCAACTTTAGCAAAAACAACTCAAGTGGGACAAGGGGCAAGCAACGTGTGAGGACTTGCTACAATTGCAGCAATGTGAGTCATTTCGTGGCGGAATGCCCGTATGAGAAGAGGGAAGATAATGGTGGCAAACTCATCCGAAAGGACAAGGCCAAGTCGTTCCCCAACAAGAACAACTTCATCAAGAAGACTCCTCCCAAGGCCTTGGTTGTGCAAGAAGAGTACAATGAGGATGATGACGATGATGAAGATGATGAGGTGATTGCCATGGCCTCCGTTGCCATTGCAACAACGTCACAAGTGTCTCTCTTCGACTCACCCAACGAGAGCACCAACGCCAAGTGCCTCATGGCTAAAGCCACCAACAAGGTAACCCCCAACATCAAAACTACCATCATTAATCATCCTTCCCCATTGGATTGCATGAATGAAGGTGTGGGAGCCAATGTGGAGGCTAACGAGTTTGAGGCCTTTATGGGTAAACTCAAGGGAAAATCCAAGAAGCACTTTGTTGCTCTCTTGGAACAACTTGGTGAGGCCAATGACATGATCGAGGCTCACGAAGACACCATCTCGAAGATGGAAGGGCATAGTCGTGACTATGCCGATGAGATTTCGGATCTTTCCAATGCTCTTGAGGAAGAGCGTGGTCTTCGTTTGGCTCTTGAGGAGTCACACAACGTTGATCATGCTAAGTTAGAGAAAGATTATGATCATGTCCTAGTTGTGTCTCGTGTACTAAACTCCGAGAAGGCCAAACTTGGGGTTGATCTTGCTAGACTCAAAGAGGAGTTTGATATACTCGACAAGGCCCACAAGGCCTTGAAGGGTATTCACGCGAGCCTCAAGGAGTCTCATGATCAACTCCAAGTGAAGCTAACTAAAGAGAAAGCAACTTTTCCTCATATGGTTTTACTTGATAATGCAAATGCTACTAACCCGTGTTGTGAGCATATGTATCTTGTTGAGGAAAATGCATCATTGAAGGCGCAACTTGAGAGAGGCCTTGTGACGTGCATACAAGGCAAGAAGAACCTCAATGATCTCTTGATCAACCAAAAGGGAGGTGTGGTGAAGGAAGGGGTTGGGTACATCCCCAACTCCAAGAACAAGAAGAAGGATGACAAGACCAAACGACCTCCTCCCCTCATGCAAACTTTTGTGAAGGCGGGAGAGAGTGTTCCCGTGGAGAAGAAGAAGAACAAAGTCAAGAAGGGCAATGTCACCTCACCCAACAAGGCCGGCGATTTTAATCCTTCTTATGTGTTGTGCCGTGCTAGTGATGGGCATGTTTATGCCAAATTTGTTGGCCCTCTTCATGAGTACATTGAATGGTCTATTTGGGTTCCTAAGACCCTTGTTACTAACATCAAAGGACCCATTACAAAATGGGTACCTAAAACCAAGCATTGATCTCTTGTAGGTGTTTGCTTCCGGTGGTGGATCATGGTTGCTCGACAGCGGAGCTACAAATCATATGACCGGAAGCAAGGACTTGGTGGTGGACGTGCACACGGTTCCATCTATGCCCACCAATGTCGAATGGGGTGACGCCTCATCGTCTAAGGTATTGGGACTTGGCAAGGTGGTCATCTCTCATGATCTCACGATCGAGAAGGTCATGCTTGTTGAGTCCCTTGCATACAATTTACTTTCCGTTCGTCAACTTGCAATCATGGGCTTTGCCACTTTCTTTGATATCGATACCGTGGCCCTCTTGTGGAGCAAGACTCTTAAAGTAGCCTTTGTTGGGCATGTCGAGAACGGTCTATATGTGATTAACTTTTCGGAGCGACCCACTAAGACCGCGACATGCCTAATGGCTAAAGTTGATGTGGGATGGCTTTGGCATCGCCGTTTAGCCCATGTCAATATGAGATCTTTGCAAAGTCTCCTAAAGGGGGACCATGTCCGTGGACTAACAAATGTTAGTTTTGCTAAAGATCGTGCTTGCAGTGCCTGTATCGAAGGGAAGCTACATGAGAAGGCTCACCCTCCCACGACTATCATTTATTCAAAAAGGCCTTTGGAGCTCCTTCACATGGATCTCTTTGGGCCTCCATCCTTCGATAGTCTTGGAGGAAGAAAGTATTGCTTGGTGATTGTGGATGACTACTCAAGGTACACGTGGGTGTACTTCTTCAAGAGGAAGAGTGAGACCCAACAAACCGTCATTGACTTTGCAAATGAAGCACAACGTCAACACAATGCAAAGATTTTGACGATAAGAAGTGACAACGGCACCGAGTTCAAGAACTACACCTTGGATGAATTTCTTAGCGATGAGGGAATCAAGCATCAATATTCCGCACCGTACACCCCTCAACAAAACGGTGTTGCAGGGAGGAAGAACCGGACGTTGATGGATGCGGCAAGGACCATGATGGCGGAGTTCAAGTCCCCATACAACTTTTGGGCCGAAGCCATCAACACTGCGTGTCATGCATCAAATCGGCTCTACCTCCGCAAGGGCTTGAACAAGACTCCTTATGAGATACTCACCGGTAACAAGCCCAACCTCAAGTATTTCCGAGTGTTCGGGTGTAAGTGCTTCATTCTCAAAAAGGGTGTTCGTTTGTCTAAATTCGAGGCTAGAGCTTATGAGGGCATATTTGTTGGTTATGCTACAAACTCTCATGCTTACCGTGTCCTCAATAAATCCATGGGACTTATTGAGGAGACGTGTAACGTGGAGTTTGATGAAAATAACGGCTCCCAAGTGGAGCAAAGTGGCACTTGTGATGTAGGTGATGAAATTCCTCCTCAAGCCATAAGAAGAATGGGTGTTGGTTTCATCCTACCCATTGAGGAACCCCTTGTGGTCGAAGGAGAAGGACAATGCTCCACTCAAGTGGAGCCATCACCAACCCAAGGCCCACACGCTTCCGAAGAACAAAGTGAAGGCCCTCAACCTCATGAACAAGACCAAGGGCAACATTATGCTCAAGACGGTGTTGACACACCAAGTGATGCCCCCGAGCATGTTCAAGACCAAGAACAAGCTCATGACGACACTCAAGATGATCAAGTAGCCGCTCCACAACTCACTGCCGAGGAGGAATTAGAGCGTCGGGCCGCCAAGGTTGCTTCCAAGCTCTCCACCAAAGACCATCTCATGACGAATGTGCTTGGAAGCTTAAGAAAGGGGGTAAGCACTCGTAGACAATTAGCAAATTATTGTGAGCATCATGCGTTTGTCTCTTGTGTGGAACCCCACAAGGTTTATGAGGCGCTAGAAGATCCGGATTGGCTTAATGCCATGCATGAAGAACTCAACAACTTCGAGCGCAACAAAGTGTGGAGATTGGTGCCAAGGCCAACGGGGACCCACAATGTTATTGGAACCAAGTGGATATTCAAGAACAAGCAAGATGCCCATGGGATTATCATTCGCAACAAGGCTCGTTTGGTAGCACAAGGCTACTCCCAAGTCGAGGGTATCGACTACGGTGAAACCTTTGCTCCCGTTGCTCGTCTTGAATCCATTCGCATGTTGATTGCATATGCTTCTCATCATAACTTTAAGTTACATCAAATGGATGTGAAGAGTGCTTTTCTTAATGGTCCCATTAATGAATTGGTGTACGTCAAGCAACCCCCCGGGTTCGAGGATCCCTACTTTCCCGATCATGTGTATCAACTCGATAAGGCACTCTATGGCCTTAAACAAGCCCCACGTGCGTGGTATGATCACCTTACCGAGTTGTTACAAGACCGTGGGTTTGAAGTTGGGGTAATTGACCCCACTCTTTTTACTAAGAAGGTCAAAGGGGAGTTGTTTGTGTGCCAACTATATGTTGATGATATCATCTTTGGTTCTCCTAACAATGCTTTCAATGAGGAATTTGCCGCTCTCATGACCTCAAAGTTCGAGATGTCCTCCATGGGGGAGTTGAAGTTCTTTCTAGGGTTCGAAGTGAAGCAAAGAAGAGGAGGAACCTTCATCAATCAATCCAAATACACTCAAGACATGCTCAAGAGATTCAAGCTAAGTGACGTCAAGCCGGCTTCCACCCCAATGCCCACCAAGTGCCAACTCGACCTTGATCCAAATGGTAAAGTGGTGGATCAAAAGGTATATCGTTCCATGATTGGTTCCTTGCTTTACCTTTGTGCATCTAGACCGGACATCATGTTGAGTGTGGGTATTTGTGCACGGTTTCAAGCCGCACCTAAGGAAAGTCACTATGTGGCGGTCAAACGAATCTTTCGATATTTGGCTCATACCCCAAACTTTGGCTTATGGTACCCAAGAGGATCAAACTTCAAGCTTGTAGGGTTCTCGGATTCCGATTGGGCGGGAGACAAAGTGGATAGGAAGTCCACCTCCGGAGGATGCCAATTCCTTGGTTGCTCTCTGGTAAGTTGGTCTTCCAAAAAGCAAAGTTGTGTGTCTCTCTCGTCCACCGAAGCGGAGTATGTTGCGGCCGGTAGTTGTTGTGCACAACTCTTGTGGATGAGGCAAACTTTGAAGGATTACGGTGTCACTTGTGACAAAGTGCCTCTTTGGTGTGACAACGAAAGTGCCATCAAGATTTCTCTCAACCCGGTGCAACACTTCAAGACGAAGCATATTGAGATTCGGTATCACTTCATCCGAGATCACATCAGGCGAGGAGAAATCGAGCTCAACTATGTCAACACTCATGACAACCTTGCAGATATTTTCACGAAGCCCTTGGATGAAGCAAGATTTCGCGAGTTAAGGCATGAGCTAAATATCATTGATTCGAGCAATGTTGCTTGAACCCGTGCACACCCTACCTCATTCAATTTGTTGTCTAGTTTAGGTGTAGGCATGGACATAGGGGGAGTGTTGTTCTCTCAATGAACTCTCCCTTCCTCCATTATGCATAAATTGATTAAGTCTTTCACTTTTTGCCATTGTTGATGGCACGTGTGCTTAAAAGACGAGTTTTGGTCATGGGCCCAAGGTTAAAATCTTCGCGGCGCCATACCTCTTGACTCAAACATAGGTGGTTTCGGCCACCGCCCTCTCTTGGCCTCTTGCTGGGGTGCTTCTTTCTTTTTCTTCTTCGTTGCGGTGTTTTTTTTTGAGCAAGGCCTTGTGATTTAGTTGTCGCTGTGTGCTGGGGCGGTACTGTCGCTGCTGGCGAGCGGTACTACCGCTGGAAGCGGTACTACCGCTCCCAGCGCGGTACTACCGCGGTGGGGCGGGGGTCAGGGGTATTTATAGGGGCAGGGGAGGTTTCTTCCTCCCCATACCCATTACCCCCTCGTGCCTCTCTCTCTCCAGCACTGTTCCGGCGCGGAAGGGCTCCGGTGGATCTCCTCCTCCGGGGCATCCCTCTCCATTTCCTTCGGTGGAGTCGATCCCCACCTCGTCCTCTTGCAATGGATGCCGGTATTGCCCCCGTTCCTTCTCTCTTTTGGTCTTGTATTTAGATCTTGTGCTTTAGGGGCAATGTTGGTTGCATCTCTAGATTTTTGGCTAAATCTAGGCTTGAGTTCGTTGGAGTAAGCAACTAGATCATTGAGTTTGTTGTTTGGTAGGATTATGTTTGAATTTGGTAGGCCGGTAGTGCCGGATCTGTCCACGGTAGTAACAGGCCACTGTTTCATGGTGGAGGTTCCGCCCCATGCTTTGAAACTGCTGTGCATCCGCCTCAAGCGGTACTACCGCTCCCCTGGAGCGGTACTACCGCTTGACCTCGTGCGGTACTACCGCTCCCTCTGGGGCGGTACTACCGCTCGGGGCGGTACTACCGCGGTTAGGGCACGGTACTACCGCTGCATGCCCACTTCTATCATTCTCCTACATTGCATTTGATTTGTTTGTTGGCTTATGCTCGTCTCCTCTGTTTGTTTTGCGTCCTTTGTGTGTTTTGGCTCCAGGTGATGACACTACTGAGCAGCATGGTCGCTGTATCAACCCTGGACGTGCCACCTCCAAGCGTTACCGGACCTCAGAGCCTGCCGGTGTTTCTTCCAGCACTCAGCCGCCTCCAGCGCGGGCTTCAGCAAGTGTTCCTCCTCCTCCTCAGCACCAGAAGCGACCCGCCAACAAGCCAAAAGGGAAGACTGTGACCGAGATGACCAACAAGGAGTTCTGGGAGAAGCGTCGTCGCAACCCCTATACCGAGGATCAAGATTCCACTTTGGTCAACCGCCCGTTCTGGAACCGTTTTCAGTTTGCCATCTTCTTTGATGTGATCAAGGCCAAGAAGAATATGTTTGTTGATGTTCGCTCTATTGACGTTGATGCCATGGAGAAGGATCCAGAGTACTTTGGGGAAGCCCTTCAGATGTGCACCCAGCTGAACATTCTCAACATCATGCAGTTCAACAAGGATTTCGATGCGGGTCTGTTGGCTCAGTTCTTTGCCACCGTTCACCTTGGAACAGATAGTGACCGGACCCTGACCTGGATGACCAATGGCAAGCTGCTTTCTGTCAAGTGGCGGGCGTTCATGGAGTTGCTTGATGTGGTGGATGACGGGCTTGAGACTCCAGTCGGTTTCCGTCCTCACCGCCATGATACCTCCACCCATAAGCAAGCCCTTTGGCCCTACTGCACTGTCAAGACCCACCCTGTCACTGAGAAGAAGACCTACGAGCTGTCTCCGTATCTGGACATTCTTCATCGTATCTTCCGTGAGACTCTCTTCCCTCGCATTGGGAATCTGGATATGGTCCACTCTTATCTCGTGGACATGCTTCTTTTCTGTCAGCATGAGAAGGATGCCAACACTGGAGAGAGCCTGGATATCTCTCATGTCATGTGGTCTGAACTTGTCTCCGCCGTGTCTGAGCGCAAGTGTCCTATCTATGGCCCCTTCATCATGAGGCTCATTGAGCGGGCCTGGGCACAGACCTACCCCAGAGTGTTGCTTGAGACTGGAGATTTAGTTTCCCATGAGGTCAAGCGTCTGAGGAAGAAGGACAACTGGTCTGCACCTCACACAGGGGGTCCTTCTACTGCTGCCACCGGGGGCCCGTCTGCCGCTGCTACTGCCATGGACACTGAGGGTGGGGATGCTCCTCCTGGCCATGATGCGGACCTTGGCCACTCCAGTACCGAACCATCATGGGCCCAGAAACTCAAGCGCAAGATGAAGAAGCTCTTCTGTCTGGAGTCCCATGGTCAGTATATGACTCATGTGGCGGAGAAGAATGCCAGGTCGCGCCACAAGGAGCTCATGCGCCAGCTGGGCGCCACAGTTGCCAGTGGATCCGAGGGACAGATCACTGAAGAGGAAGACTGGATACATCAGAACTGCCACTGGACCGACTCCGATGCCGAGCAGTTCTCTCCCCACGGCGCAGATGCAGAGATGTGATGATCACCTGGAGTCGTAGTGTCTCTCTTGACCTTTTTGGTGTCTCGATGCCAAAGGGGGAGAGAGTGTAGGGATTTGATTTGCTCGTTTTCGCTTCTTGTGTCGTGCTCTGTTTTTAAGTCTTATGCGTTTCTCTTGGCTTGGTTTGTTGTGAGACTTAAGTTCCCGTCATATGGTGTAAGACATATGCTACCTTAGCTATCTTATCTATGATCATGCACCTCGGTATCTTATAGCTTGCTTATCCTATCATATATGTTGTTTGCATGTATCTTTCTTAGGTTATTTGGTCTCTAAAATATAGCAGGAGCTGTGATCCTAGTGTATGTGCCTTTCAGTCCCTAGTATTCCTCTAGTTTGCACACATCCAGGGGGAGCCTATCTATATTTTAGAGGCGTGAGCACTCTTGTATTCTTTGTCATTACTTTTTTTGTGCAAATCCCGTATTGTCATCAATCCACCAAAAAGGGGGAGATTGTAAGGGCCTATTTATCCCTACGGTGTTTTGGTGATTGATGACAATGCATTTTGCGGACTAATCATGTGCTTTGAGTGCTTTCAGATATTCATCCTTCGGCACGGAATGATTACTTCCCTTTGGCGCTCTACTCAAGACGGTGTAGTCTATTCCGTGACCTTGTTGGTGGACTAGGTTTCGTAGTAGTCACCGTACTATCAAGAGGGGGTCCGTTTCGGTATGACTTGGGTGGAATCAACACGTACACGTTCTCTTCACTCCCTCCAATCCTTTCCGCACCTTGGGGCCCTTCTTTCCCTCCTTTCTCTGTTTGTTCTGGACCCAGCGGTAGTACCGCGGTCCACAGCGGTAGTGCGGCTGAGACCTCCTAAGCGGTAGTACCGCTCTTGGAGCGGTAGTACCGCTCCCCGAGCGGTAGTACCGCTGGGTGGCCTCAGCGGCAGCACCTCTGCGGTACCGTGCTACTGCCGCCCTGCCACTGCGTCAGCGGCGGTAGTACCGCTCCTCGGAGCGGTAGTACCGCTTGCTGGGGCTCAGCCGCAGTACCGTGGTGGCATGGTGCTCCTTCCGCTTCGATTCTTGCGCACATTTTCTCGTGTCGGGTTTTGCGGTACTAGGCGCGGCAGTAGTGGCGGTAGTACTGCTCGAGAGCGGTAGTACCGCTCTACCTCCGCGGTAGTACCGCTGGGGGGGAGCGGTAGTACCGCTCTAGGGCGGCAGTACCGCCCTGGGCCCCAGCCCTAGGCCTTTTCTGTTGGCGCGGTAGTACCGCTGAGGGGGAGCGGTAGTACCGCTCTTGGGCGGCAGTACCGCTCTGGCTCAGCGGCAGTACCGCCCTCTGCGGGGCTGAGTGGGGGGGTAACGGTTCTCTTGTTTCCCCCACTATATAAGGGATCCTTCTTCTCCCTCTTCACTTCACCTCTTCCACCAACCCTCATTATTGCCCAAGCACCATTTATTGCTCAAGCTCCATTGCATACCCCAAGCTTCCTCTTGCCCGATCTATCTCCCTAGCCAATCAAACTCGTTGATTTGCTCGGGAGTGGTTGAGAAGGCTCCGATCCACACTTCCACCAAGGGATTTTTGATTCCCCCATTCATCCTTAGCGGATCTTGTTACTCTTGGGTGTTCGTGCACCCTAGACGGTTGAGGTCACCTCGGAGCCATATTCCATTGTGGTGAAGCTTCGTGGTCTTGTTGGGAGCCTCCGATTAAGTTGTGGAGTTTGCCCCAACCTTGTGTGTAAAGGTTCGGTCGCCGCCTTCAAGGGCACCAATAGTGGAATCACGGCTCTCGCATCGTGTGAGGGCGTGAGGAGAATACGGTGGCCCTAGTGGCTTCTTGGGGAGCATCGTGCCTCCACACCGCTCCAACGGAGACGTACTTCCCCTCAAAAGGAAGGAACTTCGGTAACACATCCTCGTCTTCACCGGATCCACTCTTGGTTATCTCTTACCTTTACTTGTGCAAGCTCTTTAGTGATTATTCCCTTGCTTGCTTGTGTGCTTGTTGTTGTTGCATCATATAGGTTACTCACCTAGTTGCACATCTAGACAACCTACTTTGATGCAAAGATTAATTTGGTAAAGAAAAGCTAAAAATTGGTAGTTGCCTATTCACCCCCCCCCCCCCCTCTAGTCAACCATATCGATCCTTTCAGTGGGAGGAAAGTAGAACTTGACGAGGTAACTGTACCTGCTCCCTTATTGGAAAATAGTACATCACAGAAAACTGTTTCTGCGACACCTATACCAATTAGTGAGGAAGCTAATGATGATGATCATGAAACTTCAGGACAAGATACTACTGAACCACGTAGATCAACCAGAGTGAGATCCGCACCAGAGTGGTACTGTAATCCAGTTCTGGAAGTCATGCTACTAGATCATGATGAACCTACGAACTATGAAGAAGCGATGGTGAGCCCAGATTCCGCAAAGTGGCTTGAGGCCATGAAATCTGAGATGGGATCCATGTATGAGAACAAAGTATGGACTTTGGTTGACTTGCCCGATGATCGGCAAGCAATTGAGAATAAATGGATCTTCAAGAAAAAGACTGACGCTGACGGTAATATTACTGTCTATAAAGCTCGACTTGTCGCAAATGGTTTTCGACAAGTTCAAGGGGTTGACTACGATGAGACCTTCTCACCCGTAGCGATGCTTAAATCCGTCAGAATCATGTTAGCAATTGCCGCATTTTATGATTATGAAATATGGCAGATGGATGTCAAAACTGCATTCCTGAATGGATTTCTGGAAGAAGAGTTGTATATGATGCAACCAGAAGGTTTTGTCGATCCAAAGGGAGCTAACAAAGTATGCAAACTCCAGCGATCCATTTATGGACTGGTGCAAGCATCTCGGAGTTGGAATAAACGCTTTGATAGTGTGATCAAAGCATTTGGCTTTATACAGACTTTTGGAGAAGCCTGTATTTACAAGAAAGTGAGTGGGAGCTCTGTAGCATTTCTGATATTATATGTGGATGACATATTGCTGATTGGAAATGATATAGAATTTCTGGATAGCATAAAGGGATACTTGAATAAAAGTTTTTCGATGAAAGACCTCGGGGAAGCTGCTTACATATTAGGCATAAAGATCTATAGAGATAGATCAAGACGCTTAATTGGACTTTCACAAAGCACATACCTTGACATGATTTTGAAGAAGTTCAAAATGGATCAAGCAAAGAAAGGGTTCTTGCCTGTGTTACAAGGTGTGAAGTTGAGTCAGACTCAATGACCGACCGCTGCAGAAGATAGAGAGAAAATGAAAGATGTTCCCTATGCTTCAGCCATAGGCTCTATCATGTATGCAATGCTGTGTACCAGACCTGATGTGTGCCTTGCTATAAGTTTAGCAGGGAGGTACCAAATTAATCCAGGAGTGGATCACTGGACAGCGGTCAAGAACATCCTGAAATACCTGAAAAGGACTAAGGATATGTTTCTCGTATATGGAGGTGACAAAGAGCTCACCGTAAGAGGTTACGTTGATGCAAGCTTTGACACTGATCCGGACGATTCTAAATCGCAAACCGGATACGTGTTTACTTTAAACGGTGGAGCTGTCAGTTGGTGCAGTTCTAAACAAAGCGTCGTAGCGGGATCTACATGTGAAGCGGAGTACATAGCTACTTCGGAAGCAGCGAACGAAGGAGTCTGGATGAAGGAGTTCATATCCGATCTAGGTGTCATACCTAGTGCATCGGGTCCAATGAAAATCTTTTGTGACAATACTGGTGCAATTGCTTTGGCAAAGGAATCCAGATTTCACAAAAGGACCAAACACATCAAGAGACGCTTCAACTCCATCCGGGATTTAGTCCAGGTGGGAGACATAGAGATTTGCAAGATACATACGGATCTGAATGTTATAGACCCGTTGACTAAGCCTCTTCCACGAGCAAAACATGATCAGCACCAAGGCTCCATGGGTGTTAGAATCATTACTGTGTAATCTAGATTATTGACTCTAGTGCAAGTGGGAGACTGAAGGAAATATGCCCTAGAGGCAATAATAAAGTTATTATTTATTTCCTTATATCATGATAAATGTTTATTATTCATGCTAGAATTGTATTAACCGGAAACATAATACATGTGCGAATACATAGACAAACAGAGTGTCACTAGTATGCCTCTACTTGACTAGCTCGTTAATCAAAGATGGTTATGTTTCCTAACCATGAACAAAGAGTTGTTATTTGATTAACGAGGTCACATCATTAGTTGAATGATCTGATTGACATGACCCATTCCATTAGCTTAGCACCCGATCGTTTAGTATGTTGCTATTGCTTTCTTCATGACTTATACATGTTCCTATAACTATGAGATTATGCAACTCCCGTTTACCGGAGGAACACTTTGGGTACTACCAAACGTCACAACGTAACTGGGTGATTATAAAGGAGTACTACAGGTGTCTCCAATGGTAGATGTTGGGTTAGCGTATTTCGAGATTAGGGTTTGTCACTCCGATTGTCGGAGAGGTATCTCTGGGCCCTCTCGGTAATACACATCACATAAGCCTTGCAAGCATAATAACTAAGATGTTAGTTATGAGATGATGTATTACGGAACGAGTAAAGAGACTTGCCAGTAACGAGATTGAACTAGGTATTGGATACCGACGATCGAATCTCGGGCAAGTAACATACCGATGACAAAGGGAACAACGTATGTTGTTATGCGGTCTGACCGATAAAGATCTTCGTAGAATATGTAGGAGCCAATATGGGCATCCAGGTCCCGCTATTGGTTATTGACCGGAGACGTGTCTCGGTCATGTCTACATTGTTCTCGAACCGTAGGGTCCGCACGCTTAACGTTACGATGACAGTTATTATGAGTTTATGCATTTTGATGTACCGAAGGTTGTTCGGAGTCCCGGATGTGATCACGGACATAACGAGGAGTCTCGAAATGGTCGAGACGTAAAGATTGATATATTGGAAGGCTATGTTTGGACATCGGAAGTGTTCCGGGTGAAATCGGGATTTTACCAGAATACCGGGAGGGTTACCGGAACCCCCCGGGAGGCAAATGGGCCTATTGGGCCTTAGTGGAAAAGTGAAAAGGGGCTGCCATAGAGGGCTGCGCACCTCCCCCCTTTCCCCCTTGAGGATTCCTATTAGGAATAGGATTGGGGGGGGGGGGGAGTCCTACTCCCGGTAGGAGTAGGACTCCTCCTGCGCCCCTCTCCCTTGGCCGGCCGAACCCCTCCCCTTGCTCCTTTATATACGGGGGCAGGGGGCACCCCATAGACACACAAGTTGATCATTGTTGATCGTTCCTTAGCCGTGTGCGGTGCCCCCTGCCACCAAATTCCACCTCGGTCATATCGTTGTAGAGCTTAGGCGAAGCCCTGCGTCGGTAGTACATCAAGATCGTCACCACGCCGTCGTGCTGACGAAACTCTTCCTCGACGCTTTGTTGGATCGGAGCCCGAGGATCGTCATCGAGCTGAACGTGTGCTAAGAATTCGGAGGTGCCGGAGTAATGGTGCTTGGATCGGTCGGATCGGGAAGAAGACGTACGACTACTTCCTCTACGTTGTGTGATCGCTTCCGCAGTCGGTCTGCGTTGGTACGTAGACAACACTCTCCCCTCTCGTTGCTATGCATCACCATGATCTTGCGTGTGCGTAGGAAATTTTTTGAAATTACTACGTTCCCCAACACATTGCTTGTACCTGGCAGTGGTGGTTTACACTCCCTTGTTGAAAGCACTGATGGGGGAATACTCGGTCATTCTCTTCTGGATGAAACCCCATGATCTGGCCTATGTGGTCCGATCCGGCAATGAGGGTGTTCATGCATCATTTCCTTGCTGGAGGTATCGTTATTGGGGGAACCTTCTCATCGTTCCGGTGTTGTCAAAGACGGTTGTAGTAGTTGATGTTTTGCTTATGTAGATTGTTCGCCTGACCCTTATGGGTCCTTTTCTTTCTTTCTTTCTTTCTTTCTTTCTTTCTTTCTTGGTTGTGTCGTCCTAGTTGTGCAGAGGCCAAGTGTGTGCTTGTTGTGTCTATCCGCTTGATGCGACATTATGAGTCAATAACGAGTGCCCTTTGTCGCAAAAAATGATTCTAACTTGGGGGAGGGTAATTACTGCATGTCACATCAACATAGTACTTCCTCCGGTCCTTTTTAGTTCGCATATAAGTTTTATTCGAAGTTACAAATATCTCTACTTTGACCAAATTTATAAAAAAATCAACATCCGCAATGCGAAATCAATATTGTTAGATACATTATGAAATATAGTTTCATAGTTTATATACTTGGTATTGTAGTTGTTGATATTTTTTAAAATAAATTTGATCAAACTTTATAAAATTTGACCTGACCTAAATATAATACGCGGAGTAAATATATTTGGTTTTGTCCATAGCTATTGCAAAGCTCGCTCATTAATGTGGACCGGAGCGTAGCGAAGAATGTTGAAACTGGCCCCGTGTGGTCTTCCTCTTTGCTCCGTTTCCAAGCCAAAGGACATGGAATCCTGCGCATATAAGTTGAGCACAAATTTCTATATTCATAGGAATATTATAATTGTACAATTTTATTCTATTTGGAGATATATTTAATGAAGAGAAAAGTTGTACCCGACATTTTGTGTCTCCTACTAATGTTCACATCGCTATTCATGTGTGTTCTACCATAGTCTCGACACATCATCAACACAAAGCTCTACCGGAACACGCGACGAGGAGGAGCACGGTGCAACCCGTTGCGACGTCGATCAACTACACCGCCTCCATTCCAAGCTCGACAAGGCGGACCACCCACTAAACCATATCGATGATCTTCACGGCTACTTTTCTTGGGAAAAAACACGCGGATCTTGTTCTTGCAAGCACGGCTTGTTAGATGCAAAATTTCCTCCGGCCTAAGCTTATTTGTCTGACAGAAGACGGCACAAAGCCGATGGATGTCAAACCGTGGGGAGATTGATGATTCTATCCGAAAGAAGTGGCGGCATGAACATACACTCACGTACACGTCGTGGTGACCTGGCTGCACGATCATTCTCCATACTCTCTGATCTTGCTGCATGTGCGCGTCGTCAAGGATTCTTGTGGGAGCCTACTGACTCGAAGATGATGTGGGAGATTGGCCGAGGGTTGCATAGTCCATTCCATTATGACGTAGTGCTCCTTGCTTCTCACAAAGCATATCATGGATACAAAATGCTCGGATGGCTTTGGGCGAAAGGAGATGGCCTAAAGAGTCGGTCGCTTGGCGCCCCTCCCTCTCCCCGGTACTACGGATTTGTTTCATCACAAACAATTGAAATTGCCCATCGCCAACGGTAAAAGCGCCCATCACCGCCGGTCCACTGCTGACGTGAAATTGCTCATCTCTCAATGCCTCCATTTCTTTCCTCGGTGTGTTTCAGATTTTTCTATTCCAATATGTAAAGATTTTCACTCTCTGGAGTGCAAGAACCTTTGACCTTATTTCGAGAAAAAAAACTTTGACCTTTTAGCCTTCGTTATTTTGAAGCCCTCCGATCCTAAGATGTGACCTTTGCACGTGTTTTTGGGGTAAAATCCACTTCTCCATCCTCATTCCAACTTGAGTTGGTTCCTGGAGTTGGACTAGATGCTACCTTCTGCTTTTTTGGTAGACCTTTGATTTTGTTTTTCCCCTTTCCACCAATAAATTGGCTTCCTTGATGCCAAAAAATCCTTTGTTCTCTTCAAAATTGCTTTCACGGAAGTGGTTGCATTCACATTTGGCAGGTTTTTTTTGGTTAGGAACACATTATGTTGACAACGCAAAGTAATACCAGGTTTGAATATTTAAAAAGTACTAATACATAGTTTGAACATTTTTGCCACATGGCTTACATGAAGAACTGTCTCATTACATTTATAAAATTCAACACTGGAAAATAGATTGCATCCCCTAATTAAGTGCTCAAAATTCATCAACTCTTTTTCTCTGAGTGAGAACTCAGAGTACTATTCTCATGATAACACTATGTTAACGTTGTAAATAACATATATTATAAGGAGATAACATATAAGAATGGGAAAACAGTCGGATGTCAAAACCTAAAACAGTACAATGTTGTTGAACAGAGATTCCATACCACTATGATATCGCAAAGATTCAGAGCCTCCATAGCCGACCTACCAAAATTCGCAGGCAAACTGGAAATCTAAGCCTCCAAGAGGGCCAAATTTTCTTCTAAAAGGAGGGGCTAATTAATTGTAGACGTACAGTGCCCCATGTTATATTACACATGTTATTACAGCTAGGGTACTTTACCCAGCATACTTGTCGTCGGCTCTGAGAATTTGAACTTACATACTTCAGTAAAACATCCAGCAAAGAGACCATACGAGATGACCTGACACTACTCCACAGACGAACACGACTATTTGCTGGCCTGATGGCTCACCAGCCGGAATTCAGGCTTGAGACTGCATGGCTCCTACAAGTTAGGTTGGGGGCAAAAAATTACACAAGGCAATATCATTGTAGCAAGGTTTCAACTACAGCAGAGATTGCCTTTGGTCCTCCTCGCTCGAGTAGTGATAGGGCAAGATCGTGCTCCTGCCAACTTCGAAGCCCCGCAGCAATCTTCTTCAGCGTGTCCAGTTTTATGTCCCGTAGCCATGTCGGGACAAACTTCACCACGAGGAATACAAAGCACGATACATACGCCTTCCACGTGCCCGGGTCACACCCCAACAGGATGTGCCCATCCAGAACACCAGCAATGAAATCCATGTGGGTGCCCACCACTCGCGGTCTTCTCGAGAGGAATGACAGTTTCATGATGGGAGAAGTCTTTTCTGAGCCCCAGAGTAGACTCCCACAGAAGAAAAGCATGTTGGCCATGGCATAACCTTGAAGTGTGCTGGCCACTGGTCCAGGGTCTTCCAACATCTGTTCCTGAGCTGATAGCAGTAGCGTCGGCAAGGTCTCCTCATATAGCACCTGGACCAGGAGAGGCCCCCCTGCAACACACAGCAGTCCCGCACCAAGCATGGCAACCTGAGAAGCCATGGATGCAGCACCAGACAGTGGCGGTCGACCTGATTTTAAATGTAGAGGCCCATTGGAAGACCATCCATTTGCAAGTTTGTGGGAACAATCAATCACTTGCCTGAGGATCATCTCGCTCACAAAGTAAGTATCGTGGAATGTTCGACAAGTTCTCAGGTAGATGAATCCAGGGGCCATGGGAAAATGAAGACCTTGGTGGCCTGTGATTGACTCTCCCATTAAAGCTCCAACTCCACGGCTTGCAGTAATATCAGACCCACTGGATGGGGATGAGCGCAGAAAGGATGAGAAGCAACTTTGGATGAGCTGTGCCACCGCATCTTTGTCTCTGCCAAACGGAGACCGAATACATGAGAGGACAATAAAATCATGCCACCTTCGCACTTTCTGTGTCCACAAGGCCCCTATGATGGGCATGCTTGGCCAGGAACTACCCCCTGCACAGTTCTCCAGTGCCTGACCAATGATCCCGTGAATGTAGTCGAGACTCCTATCCAGCTTAAACGTAATTGTCAAGCTGACAAGTGCAGCCATTGGTAAAGGAAGCATTGGTGGCACACCACCTGCAAGAGTAAAATGAGAATTTTCTATAAGCACATAGAGCAATAAAGATATTGGGGCAAATTTTCTGCAATGATGATGCTGAAAACCTGAAGGCTATCACACATAGTATGAACTAATGCAACTAAATTGATGCATAAGAATAGGAAGCAGGTTGTACGTGGATAGCAGCTGTGAATCTGAACACCAGCAGATGCAAGGATTTCCTTTACTTCATCTTCAATGGAGTGAAGAGCAGCACCAGGGCTGGGCCATTCAGTTCCGTTCATAGGGACAGCTTTCCATATTCCTCGTGTAATTTCTGCTGAGAAGTAGCTAACAATTGCAGCAAGAGAAGCTGGTAAGAAGTCCACTAGATCCCTTAAACCTGCAATGCAACGGCACATTAACACATGAATGAGATTAAGATATATCCCCATAGGACTGGAAAATCAATATAATATATTAAAATGGAAGCAATGAGGTTGCTCACTGGTAGTCATGTCTCGGCTGGAAATCCTCCCGTGAGAACAAGCTGTAAGAACAGCTTCAAGAACATAAGGAACTGCTTCTAGAAATTCCCATGCTGGAAGTGTCGGCCTTTGGTAAGAATCGTCAGATGTACTTAGAGAGGAACCACTGACACTGCTACTGGAAGCAGATGAAAGATTACCAGATACTACCCCGCTTTTAGTAATTTTCCGGCAAATCATACTCAAAATTTTGTTTGCAATTTGATGGACAGGATTTGTATTGCCAAGTCCAGAAAGAGTAGAGGCTATGCAAGCTTGATTCTGAATGTACCAAGCCCTTAGCTTGGGGAAGGAGTCAATATAAATTGGTTGGGTTGGGACCTCGTCGAACGAGCCCGTACTGCTGCCAGAGTTAGTACTAGTAGCAGATGAATTTGGGAACTCAATACGGCTATTGTGCATTAACACCAAATAGTCCAGAGTAAGTTCCAACCTTACCGAGCCTCCACGGCCAGCAAGACAATACTCTTGAGGGGGTTTGTAAAATTTCCACAACCGGAGAAGACAAAGAAATGCACAAGAGAAGACCGAGTAAACCGACGTTTCATCAACAATGGTAGACCTGTGGTTAGATGGGGGTGGCATTGACCCAAAAGCTTCACAGAGTGGCATTAAAGCTGCGGCAACATCTGGAACCTGTATGACAAAAGGTTATTATATTGTGAACTAACAAACAGCACAAACATATAGACTGCAGACAACATTATTCTAGAGCACATGAAAAGTGAAAGTAGTTATCTATCTATTTGATACTCCCTCAGTAAAGAAATATAAGAGCGTTTAGATCACTACTTTAGTGATCTAAACACTCTTATATTTCTTTATGGAGGGAGTAGAATGCAGCATTATGGGTTATCACAGTGCAGACCATAAGTAGCGTACCAATATTAAAGCTTTAGTACATAGTGGGGTATGGCCATAACAATATACATCAAGAAACCAATCCAGAGGCACACAAATTTATGTGGTGCATCTCAAAACCTACAGAGCAACTTCAGCCATCAAGTCTTAGAACAGATATGCCAGAAAAGTGGTAAGAACATGGATTTGCCATCAAAGCATCTTAAAGAAGGGCTGATAAGCATATGAGGTGCCAACTTTGAAAATGACACAAGAACAGGAACCAAGATATTGCATGCGGACATCAATTTATATCCACATGCACTATAATGGTAAACTTGTCTTCTTTTTTATATCAGTGACAAAATGTGACACTGAGGCATTGTTCAAGCTTTTGGAATTTGCTAAACAATGTAGTTAGGCTTTAGCAAATGGAGATGCCAGTTCCCCTGGGCACTAGCAAATTGCCCTTCTGACTACTGATGAACTCGCTTCTTTTTCTACTTCCAAGACAAACAAAAAAAGAACATATTTTTACGGTGCGCTCTGGACAGAAAATACAGACTCCGCCACCAATTTCATATGTTAACAATGGATTGTTGCAAGAATATTACAGTCAAGCAGACAGTGCATTGCTTACCATTCCATATAAAGAAAAGATGTGGACAGCATCGACATATGAGACACCAAGTAAGATTGCATTTAAGGTAGACTTCTGACTAAGGTAGTGGCTCATGCTCCCCTGTAATGAAGAATCTGAGGGCAAAGGAGGCGACAATAACTTGACCACCATGCGGACAACATGTTCCTGAAGAAAACATGTAGAATATAAATAAGATGTTTTAAAGGAAAAGTTGCCAGATAGAATTTTCAGACCCATTTCCATGTGCTCACAAGAATAGACCCAGAAAACTACTCCCCCCGTCCGGAATTAGGTGACACTCAAACGGATGTATTTAGTAAGTAACAAAAAGCTTCAACGACGTAGCAAATTAGAAAATGTGCAGTTCAGAATATTTCTACGCTGAAAACATAAACTTGTCCTATATTGAGAAATATAGGCTAGCCTTGCTTTTTCTAATACAGCAAAGAAATATGTACTAGAGCCATGAAGTTTGGGGCCATTTTCTGAACTCTTTGCTTAACGCTAACGAACAATCACTGATATTAAGATATGATTTTTACCAGAATCAGCATAAAGTAAATAGTGGATTTGGAAAGCATGGACAAGTCAACTCAATATTACTCCGTATACTGTTGTGGAGATCAACTTGCCAAAAAACACTAAATATTTTAATAAGACCTTAAGGAATTTTGATTAGTTATTATGAACTTGTAATTTTTCATGGCAAAATGTAAGCATGTTGGAAACTCTTAACAATAAATAAAAGTAAATTACCTGAATATTCCAACCACGCACAAGTGATGCACCGCACACAATTTTAGCTGCAGCTGACTTTTCTTGTTCTGAACCATTCAATGCGATGTGGTACAGTTTATCCAGTTCCGCAACACTGAATAGACAAAACAGAACTACAAATCAAAGAACTAACATGATATACATATAAGTAGGACCAGGGAAGTGCTGGGGTGAATTGAGAAGTATAATGAACAAAGAAACTAACTTAAAAACATGGCTGGTAGAATAATATTCAAGAAATGTGTTTTAACTTCGCTTTGTCAAAGATGCAATACAGAAAGAAAATTGCTTTAAAATACTCGGTGGAGTGGGAAAAAACTGTTCAATTCAATGCTAGCCTCTAAAATTTCTATTTTGGTTCCAGATTTAGCTCCATATACCTTGAAGCAGGAGTAGCAATGAGAGCATTTTTCAGTGGATCAGATAGTGGAGCTCCTTGCATGAAGTTTACCCATGGTGATTCCTGGGGTAAAGATGTATCCTTCGAATGCCCCGGTAGTACAACATAACCAGGCCACAAGTAAGCAGTTGTGTCGATCAAATTCCTCGAAATACAGGCTTCAACTATAAGATGTAGCATGTTTCCAACTGAAAAATTATAGGTAGTAGGGGGTTATAAAAGCTAAGACAACCAGAGATAAATATGTTTTCAAAGTATTAGTGCAACAGTATGAAAATATAAAATCAAAGAACAGCTAGCAACTAAATAATAAAACAGAATACTACCAGGATCCACTAAGCAGTCAGAAGTCAGTTTAGTTTACAAAACATGACCAAATGCTAGCACAAATATAATACTCTACTTAGATTGAAATATAATAGAAGGACATGACATTGTTAAAAGAAGTACAGGGAAAATATGCCTAACAGGAAAAATCACAAATACTCACAAGCAACATTTTTCAGAAATGCCAAGACAGATTGCATATACACAAAAATTGTCACAAATAGTAACCTCAGTGAATATTATTGAACTGTAACAACCATCAAGCATAATAAGAAAAGGTACAGGTACCAGCTTTCGTCGAAGAGTCACTCTGGCCAATCATGCCAGGGTTGCCACCAACCTTACAGTTGGCCCTAAATATTGCAGCTTTTGAAGCCGCAGCATTGGCCACATTCACCAACGATGAAGGTGGTACAAGAAGTCCCGAATATTGCACCAAATCCTGAAGAGAAGATACAAGTCCTAGTCTTCGGGGCAGACTTTTGTTTCCTTCAGCTCCACATGCATCAGTTTCTTCCTTGAGAATTGCAGCAATTGCTAGCGGAATAAGAGCTAATAGCATGCATAATCTTGTGTCTAGATGAGGAATTGGACCCTCTAGAGGTTCTCTAGCCTAGCAACGACATTAGCGTGAGGCCACAAAGAAGTAAGTGATATGATTTCACCCATGATAATACATCAAAGGAAATGTTTATTACCCGTTGTACAAGACGAAGGGCAGAAATCCAAAGAGCTTTAAAAGTTTCCTGCCAACTTGCCTCATTAATTGCTTGGGCTGTCTTGGACATTTCTGAATCAAGGCAAATATGGTATTAGTCAATGAAAACCATGCCACACCTATAATAAACTTGGAAGATCTAAACATTATGATCAAAATTCACACTGTCAGTTACTATATCAAGATGACAGCACAGATATGTAAAAAGCTCTTCAGACACTAACAGTCTAACACAGATAAAAAGGTGAAATAATTCAAGTCAATATAAGCTGATCATGTGGGAGTACCTTTTATAATCTCGATAGCAGATATACCGCCTAGATGCCTCCCATCCATTGCATTTTCCATGTAAATATCAAATATAATCCAACAGGCAGCTCTCCCAGCTCCTGTAAGTTGGCCCAGCATGGAATTGCTGGATCTCAAGTTACCAAGAACACTCACAAGCCGTTTGTTGTTTGGTTGGTAATCTAGATTGCTCACTCTCCAGATATACATCACCAGATCATCAATTTTATGACTAGTAGGCAATAATCTCTCGAGTGCCATCTTGTGAGCTTCAATCAGTGTCAGCCTCTGGCTCAGAACACTGAATTTGTCAGGCCTAACCTAGAAAATTGTCTAATTAGCACAAACTTGCCATTTGTAATGTTGATCCTTAGCTACACCAAAGAATAAATGGACTGACAAGTTGTTTTTCCAATAGTTGTTAGGCAAGGTGATGCGAATTTATATATAAGAAAAGTCTTACATTCTTAACACATAATAATGGAGCATGTTTACAACAACGACAACAACAAAGCCTTTCAGTCCCAAACAAGTTGGGGTAGGCTAGAGTTGCAACCCATAAATCTCGAAACCTAGTCATAGTTCTGGCACCTGGATAGCTAACGTCCACGCACCCCTGCCCATGGCTAGTTCTTTAGAGCATGTTCACAAATTGAAAATAAAAAGGGAATAGCTAATGGAGCAGTAAGTTAACATTAGAGTAGTCACTATCTGTGCAAAGTGGAAAAGGAGTCAGAACAACCTACAGAAATGCAGCTTTACCTTACATCATTACTATGGTTAATTATAATACTCGTGCCTACTCCCTTTGTTATATTTGATTGATTGTAAAAAAGACCTAATTGTCCCCTTATCCTCACATGGTAACCCAACAAGGTAACAGGTGCCAAAATAAGATGATTGGCTGCAGGCAAAACTGAATGCCCATGGGTATGAATATCTACAAAGTTGACATGATAATAAGTTTGTTCAAGACGTACATGTTAAGGCATATCAAGCGCAGAAATGCTTGAATCTTCCTATCAGCGGCCATCATATGCAACACTTCCAAAGCCATGACGGTGTTCTTTCGCCGCAACTGTTCACGCTGCTCATTTTGCTTCACAGCGGAGACCCCCTTGACATCCATGTCCATGGGCTGTGGCCCTTCATTGGGATATACACTCTCCTGGTCCTGCGTCATTCCAGATGAAATACCGCAATCCTCCAGCACGGAGTCGATCAGTTTGGTGATCACAATCAACACAAACAGGATGACAACATGCCCGAAGTCCGTTCCAGAAACCCCGTAGGTTTTAGACAGTTGCAGAGCAGCGTCGATGGATTTCGTTATCCTGGGAGCCAAAGTAACCATGTATGAGCAACTGAGCAGCAACTAGCAAGCAGCATACATACAGATCACTGATAGCAGAAATCTGAACCGGGCTTCCCGTTCAAACATTGCATAGCTGAACCCTTACTTGTCACGATTAGGCCCGGCCAGGAGAGACAGCGAGGAAGACGTGACGTTGCCCTTCAGCAGCTCCAGGTACAGCCGGTACGCCTCCGGCTGCGCCCGCCGCTGCGGCAGAACCCTGCAAAAACCACCGCCAGTGAGTCACTCTCGCATATCCTTCAAAAGGGCAGGTAAAACGGGCGGGCACTGGCACGGACCTGGCGGTGAGGAGCGCGAGGACGTGGCTTGGGCAGAGGAGGCGGGACGACATGGCCTGGTCGAGCAGCTTCCAGAGCGAGGGCGAGTTGTGCGCGAAGCAGAGGTTGGAGACGAGGATCCCGGCGAGGTCCGCGCTGGGGACCCCGGCCCCGGGCTCCCCGGCGACGAGGCGGGAGATCTCCACCGCCCGCAGCAGCGGCGGGTCCCCGCGCGCCTCCGACGCCTTGACCGCCGCCATCACCCTCCGCTCCAGCAGCTCGCCCCCGGCCCCGGCCAGGGTCGGCGCCTCCGCCGCCCCCATTCGCTCGCGGGCGACGTCGCCGAGGGTTTGGGTTTGGGATTTCGCGTCTCGATTTCGCCTTCCCTCTCCCTCTCTCTCTCTCTCTCTCTCTCTTGGATGGATCCTTGTGGATGGAAGGGGGGAAGAAGGTGGTTTATGAGGCGGGGGACAGGATGGGGGGGGATCTGGGCCGTCGGATCGTTCTGTTTTGGGATGGGGCCGTCGGATCTCCGTCCCGTCGCCCTCGGTCGCAGTCGTACCGTGCGAGACGGGATTGACTTTCCAACGGAATGCCTGGCCATTCTCGGGCCCAGGCGATGAGACGAATTGTCCTTTGTGTCTTCTTTTTTATGGTAAAAAAGACACCGGAATTATCATCAGAGGAAGAGAAATTGGGTAAAACGTCCGTGGCGTCCGTGTCGGCACACCGCACACGGATATTTAGATAACATAGATGATGTGACAAACAATAAATGAAAAAAAAGAAGCATGTGGTAACATAGCTAGTTACTACTAGTATAAGTAACATCACACATGTCAAAGCAAGATGAATCTATAGCCTAATAAATAAAGTGTTGCATCTTATCACACATATGTTATTCCTCATTATAGAGGTAGTAACATAAAATAGTAACATGGGCATGTTACTACTTTATGTTACTACTTATTGGTGACTGTACTAGGTGCATGCTAACAGGTTGATTGTCATGGTGCTCCACTTTGCTTCTTCCTTGCATCCAACTCTGGGTTTTTTTCCTCTTTGAAATCCGTGTTCACAAATCATGGTGTCGTGTGAAGGACGCTCGACATCATCGTGCTAGTCAAAGTCTTTCCTTTAAAGGAGCTATCATGTGGGTTTTGGACAAAACAACTTTATTGATTTTTCTGTTGAAGAAACCGCAATATATGAAAAACACGGAATGTAGATGCAAGGCCCTTCCCTTCTGGCATAGACAGACCAAAGCATAGATAGAATCATCTACGCGACTCCTTCGAGGCTTTGACCCGTCCTTCGAACCACAAATGCTCATCCATGCATTATGTTGGGGGACGTAGATCGGATCTCGACCGTCACCCTGGCAATGCACTTTTCTGTTGAAAATTGACAACAATCATTAAACCTCAAACCCCAAGGTAATTAACGACATGAATAATCTTCTGAGACCACCATCTTGAATCTCTCTCCTTCCTCTAGCTTGTATCGTTCGATTTGGTATACAACCATATCAATGTGTTCTCTCTCGACACCTCTTATACTTTCGCATGCTGGAACAAGAGGCCACAACGGATAAGATTGAAGGGGGCAAGAGTACCTGAGTTAATCTAGTTGATCCAGTTGTCATGAGGAACAAGAGTGCTTAAGTTCGTAGTTGTTGATCTATCCATATACCAATATTTGGTCACCATGTAATTTTGACCTTTGTGCATGTTAAGATATTGGGCAAGTCAAATGATAGTATGCCAAACATGGTAATGCCCTATAATCCCTCGAGGGGATATGTGTGTAATCAAATGAGCTTTCATTGGTGCCTCAAGAACGTTTTTAACCGGGTATGGACCAAAGTTAAGTCGATTGTTCTCATTCAAGCATATTTTGTTCAAAGTCGGGATGGCGTAATTCCATGATCTCATCGCTCCCTTCGTCTAGCACATCACCTTGGATGCAATGACTTTTGACTCATGTTGTGTGGGCATAATCAACAATCATGGCTGGAAGAAGATCTTACCTCTCGATGCTATATGGTATCGATGTGTTTTGAGAGTGAATGCATACCAATGGGTTTCCTACTAGTGTCCCAACTCGCTATCGCTCCTTTCCATCTTCCTTGAGCTTTGTGGTGTGTAAGAACTCAGTATATTTCCGTCGAGCAATTAGTGGGAAAGGGGTAAAGCTTGGTTGGAATATGGCATGTGATGAGATAGAAATGCTCAGCACCAATTGGGGCTCTTTTAGTGAATAACCAACAGTGCCATTTTTTTGTTAGTATGGTGAAATCCTAGGATTTGGGTCGATGGTTAGTCAATTCTATTTTTCCTCAATATTAGCCAAAATATGATTGTTAAAATCTTAATTAAAACACAGGCAAGCCTATGGAATCATTTGAACTCAAAATAAGCACAAGGGTAACTCTCAGCTTTTGAATAGGCTGCAAAGAAAAGCAAAACCACCAATTCTATCTTGGGTTGCTCCGCTAGTGTCAACAGTGGAATTGGGTGAGGTTCCTCAACCATTTTGCGATAGTGACCAGGCCATGGTCTCATTTTCTCTCCTTGGTGTCTATATGATGCGATATATCGCTATATGTGTGTCCATGTTCCCCCGTTGTCGTTGTGGCGTTCTCTTCACCGTTGTTTCGAGCACGGCGTAAATTTAGTCCAAAAAATGATTCGACTCCAATACTTTTTATCTACATAAGGCTTTTATCATGACGACTTCTTCTTCAAGGCGTTGGTATAGCTGGACCTTAGCATGTCCTTTTTCTAACTACGTGATACAATGTTAGGCCGATTCCTACGATGAAGGGAGTGGGGGAGGGCTGCCCTTGGTCCGTGCTAGTGATCGGGCTATGTAAGAACCAAGTCCTATTTTGCTAATTTTCTGAAATATCTTTTATCGTTGGCGACCTGAGCATAGCCAAATGGTTAGGTTTCTTGTGGTTAAACCAGCCCACCCAATCCTAAACTTGGCACCTGTGCACACATTTTTTTGGATTTACTAGTAAATACGCACGTGCAACGCATGTTAATATTTAGGCAATATATTAATTGCATGCAGATATTATGTATGCTATTATTTGTGTGTTAATTTTGTGATTAGTGCAATATTTGGTATGATATTAATTGCATGTTAAACACGTTTAACGCTCGCCATTGGAGAAGTCTAGGTCGTTGGATTGACTTAGTTCGACGGCCGAGATCGGTTGGATCTGCCTCTTTAGGTCTTTTTATATTGGTATAGATATAGATATAGATTATAGATGTTAAACACATTTAACGCTCGCCATTGGAGAAGTCTAGGTCGTTGGATTGACTTAGTTCGACGGCCGAGATCGGTTGGATCTGCCCCTTTGGGTCTTTTTATATTGGTATAGATATAGATATAGATTTTTAATTTTTTCGACAATGTTTGTTTAGAGGAGACGTTTCTGTCAACTAAGAGACGTTTGTGCTGACTTTGTTAATCTCAAGATATTGTGTCGGCCGAGTAAGGTGCTTTTAGGAATATGGTGTGTGTATGTACGTCCATAGGGTGAGTATACATGCGTATATGATTATACTATATGTTAAAAAAAAGTTCATGAAAAGTTTACAACACCACATGATTAGACACACAAAAAATAATGCTCAACGGCCCTGTATTCTGAACCTTTGGGGATCGTATGTATGAAACCTATTAATTAATCTTGCAATCTCTTATCTTCTCCGTTTTCTTGGAGCTTCAGAGGTTGCATTGCATCTGAGCATATCGTGGACGAACATAAAGAAAGAAAGGGCTGTTCTTCATCATCGAGCTTACTACATAAACGGCGGGCCGATGCATGCATCGCTTGTGTGTAATCGTAAAAGCCGATCGATCGTGCGTCAGATCAGACGTTGATCCCTTGCATCATGATCTTGAACTCGCCGAAGTCGACGCGGCCGTCGCTGTCGCGGTCGACGTTGCAGATCATCTCCCGGACGTTGGCCAGGCTGCTGGCCTCGGGCATGCCCAGCTTCTTGAGCACCTCCTGCAGCTCCGACGCCGAGATGAAGCCGTCGCCGTCGACGTCGAACACCTTGAAGGCCTCCCGCATCTCCTCCTCGTCCTGCCCGCCGGCGCCGCCCTCCTCCGCGTCGTCGGCGAGGGCGCCGAAGAGCGCGTCGCCGAGCGCGCGGTGGAGGCCCTCGAAGTCCTCGAAGCGGAGCCCGGAGGCGCCGGGCGGCACGTGCGCGCCGACCGTGGCGGCCAGGCTGGCGCGGTCCGCCTCCAGCCCGAGCGCGTCCAGCGCCTGCGCCAGCTCGTCCACAGTGATCTCGCCGTCGCCGTTGCGGTCGAACATGTCGAAGACGCGCCGCAGCCGCACCGCGTTCAGGCTGCCGTTGCGCAGGCGGAACGACGGCGACGGCGAGCCCTTGGACAGGGCCTTGGCCGCGCCCTGGCTCTGCTGATGCTCGCCGGCCATTGCCTTGCTTATTTTCGGACGGTGTGGGGAGGAGGACCGCGCCGAGACTCTCGCAGCTTTATAGGACGGGGGGTGGAAGGAGGAGCGGGGCCGCGTCGTGTCCCCGGCGGAGGCGGAGGGCTGGCTTGGCTTCGTTCCTTCCTTTTTCTCTGCCGGGAAATCCATCGCCTACCATACTATTTCCGTGGAAACAGCCGATCGGAACCGACTCACGGTGGACGTGCTGGATCTGTTAGGTATGTCCCCGGCAGTAGGCAGCACACTTTCGCACCGGCTCGGGTTGGCTTTGCTCTCTTCGTTTCTGGGCCTCTGGTTCCATGCAAGCTCGTATTCATACCTTTTGTCTGCCTCACTGACTGTGGTCCGTTTTTCCTGCGTCTTCTGGTTCCATGTCCCATATTCCCTCGTTCTAATTTTTATGGACTCTTTCTTGATTTAAAAGGTCTACGTGTCGGCTAGATGGATAGTTCACCAAATATAATACAAACTAGCAAAAGGACCCGTGCGTTGCAACGGGGAAAATAATTCATAATCTTCAATGGCAACGACCACATTTTGCTGCACCACTGAGATATACTATCACTCTACATTTCGTGAAATCGTGAACAATTTTTGAAATCATGAAAAAATAATAAACTCGTGAACATTTTTCAACTTCGTGAACACTTTTATAAATTTTGAAACATTTTTTAAATTCATGAACATTTTATACTATTTGCAAACATTTTTTCATATAATTTTCTTGAATCGGCAAACATTTCTAGAATCAACGGACATTTTTGGAAATTAGTGGAACAAATTTTGAAATTCATGAACATTTTTTTGGTTTAACGAACATATTTTGGAATGCACGACCATTTTTGAATTAATGAACATTTTATGAATGAATAAACTATTTTGTAAGTCATGATATTTTTTGAATTTTAGGATATTTTTTCATTCATGAATATTTTATGAGTTGGCCAAAATTTGTGCAATTACATTAACATTTTTTAATACAAAAACTTTTTAAAAAATCACGAACATTTATTGTTTCACCAACATTTTTTTCAAAATTTCAAACACTTTTTGAATAAGCAAACATTTTTTTACAGAATCGCAAACATTTTTTGAATCCACAAACATTTTATCATTTAGTGAACATTTTATTTCAAAATTATCAGTTTTTTATAAGGATGGTAATGGGCGAGGCCACTCTGGCAGGCACCTGTACTCGCCGCCCCCTCTGCTTTGTTCGGGGATATGGAGTCGGCCCAATGGTTGACGGTTCATTGGTCGCTTGCCTAATGTCCCTATTCCACTCCATCTGCAGAAGGTCTATAAATTTTGTTTCAAGTCGAACGGTGTAATGCTTGATCAAGTTTATAGAAAAAACTATCAACAACTATAAAAACAAATTACTATCATTAAATATATAATAAAATATATTTTATATTGTATCCATTTAGTATTGTAGTCGATGGTGCTTTTCCGTGCAAATTTGGTCAAACTTGGCATGGTTTGATATGAGAAAAAGCTATATATCCTATTTGAAGACGGAGGAAGTACTTTTTTTTTAGAAAAGCCATCATGACTAGCTTTATTAAAAATTAAATAGGAATCACATCGTCCACAAGGTTGTGAACTAGATAGTTCGGAGGCTCCGTCCAACTACTAGAAATCTTATTACGAAAACCATGATTAACTAGCACATGCGCCGCTTGATGAGAAGAACGATAACAATGTTTAAATTTGACCTTCCCGATTGACGAAGACACGTCCACACATTCCGCAAAGATCACCGCCGCGGCGTCTCACCATCTTGTCTGTCCAGTACAGTAATCAATCATTGTCAAGGAGTCATACTCAATTTCCACTCGAGGGAACCCCAGAGAGTTTGCAAAGATTAGTCCATCACGCATAGGCATAGCCTCCGTTGTCACCACATCTGCTGCATAAGGTATAAATAAACATTGTGCCGCCAAAAAATTACCCTTACCGTCTCTAAGAACAGCTACAGTGGCTCTTGCACGTTCATCCATATGGAACGAGGCATCCACGTTTAGCTTCACAAACTTGGGTTCTGGCTTACTCCATTTATTATGTTCCTGTACACCATGAATTTTTAAGTTAGCTTGATGAAAATTGTTTGCAATTGCCAGGACCGAAATAGGCCTTCTCGAGGGAGGTGGCGGTGATCCATCATGGGTGAGCTCACGATGCACCCACCATAAGTACCAAGCCCCAACCGCTATCAGCTATTTGACATCCAAATTAGGCTTTATAGGAATCGGTCTGGAGTCTGCTAGGATCAGGTATTCGAGTATGATTGAACCAGAGCGAATCAATTAACTTCACTTCTTCAACAATGTCCAGTATACCCAGTTGGATCCACAGTTCCTTGGCATGTGTACAGTAAAAAAGTAGATGGCGTACATCTTCCGCGCCCTGGTGACAAATCAGACATGAGCCATTGGTACCCACACGTCTATTAGTGAGTATGTATCTTAGGGGGGTAATTCTATGAAGTGCATGCCAACAAAAAAAATCTGAATCTTACATGGAACCTGTAATTTCCACAGTGTAGGCCATACTTCTGATTAGTTTGATCCAGCTGGGCGTGCCAATACATTTGCATGCACTCGAAAAGATTGAATCCATTGTAATCGGTACACCGAACGAACTAAAAAAACACCCCTCTGATCTGGGTTCCAGGCAATAAAATCATCAAATGCATTGTAATTAATTGGGATTTGCATGATCCCTCTGATGTAGACATGGTTAAAAATAGAATGATCAGGGGCTCATCCCATGCTCCCATATGAGGATCGATGAGATCACTAACAACCGAGAGAATAGTTTGACCTCGGTTTGAGATAACCTTCCTATCTGGGTTGGCTGGCACCCAAGGGTCACTCCATAAATTCATATTCTCTCCAATTCTGATGCGCCAAATATATCTCAGCTTAAAGGTTTCTAGCCCCTTCATAATACTTTGCCATGTAAAGGATGCTCCATTCTTCAGCGTTGTTTGGAGTAAACTTACATTTGGATAATATTATGCTTTCAAAACTCAGGCACAAAGAGAATCTGGGTTCATTATAAGTCGCCAACATTGTTTCGAGAGCATTGCCAAATTGAAAGAGTGGAGGTCCCTAAAGCCCATCCCACCTTCATTTTTTTTGATAGCACAGTTTCCACCGAGTGTAGCAATGCATCCTTTTGTGTTCCTCCTCATCCCCCCACCAAAACTAAGCAATCAAACTAGTGATCTCTTTGCAAATAACTTTAGGTATACTAAAAGCTAACATGGCAAAAACGGGATTGCTTGGGCTACAGATTTAGTAAGAATTTCCTTGCCACCACTGGACAATTGTTTATCCATTCACCCTCTTAGCCTTTCTTTAATTCTTTCACAAAAGTGTCTGAAACACTCACTTCTATCTGCTCCCACCATTGCTGGAAGCCTGAGATACTTGTCAGATAAAGCTTCAGTGTCAATGTTTAGCTGTTGGCAAATTTCAGTCCTAGATACGACAGGAATGTTTGGACTGAAAAATACACTAGATTACGACAAGCTCACCAATTGTCCCGAACACTGACAGTAGGTCTCCAGAACATACTGTAAGGAAGCTGCATCTAAAGTATCTGCTTTCATTAGAATCAAAGAATCATCAGCAAACAACATGTGTCATACTGATGACGCATTTCTGCACACTCTAATTGTTGGGTAACGTTGCATGGAAAACAAAAAAAAATCTACGCATAAGCAAGATCTATCCATGGAGATGCATAGCTACGAGAGGGGAGAGTGTGTCTACGCACCCTCGTGGATCAAAAAGCGGAAGCGTTTATCAACACGATTGATGTAGTCGTACACCTTCACGATCTGTCCGATCAAGTACAGAACGTACGACACTGATACGTCCCATCATATCTATAATTTTTGATTTTTTTCATGCCAATATTCTACAACTTTGATACACATTTGGCAACTTTTTATATTATTTTTGGGACTAACATATTGATCTAGTGCCCAGTGACAGTTCTTTTTTGTTGCATGTTTTTGTTTCGTAGAATATCCATATCAAACGGAGTCCAAACGCGATAAAAACTTTCGAAGATTTTTTCCAGAATATATATGATTTGGGGAAAAGGAATCAACGCGATACGATGCCTGAGGGGCCCACAAGCCCTTGAGGCGCGCCCCCTACCCAGGGCACGGCCAGGGGGCTTGTGGCCACCCTGTAAGGCGTTTGGTGCCCTTCTTCGGCTGCAAGAAAGCTAATATCCGGATAAAAATCATGCCAAAATTTCAGCCTAATCGGAGTTACGGATCTCCGGGAATTTAAGAAACGGTGAAAGCCAGAATCTGGGAACGTAGAAACAGAAGGAAACAAAGAGAGATCCAATCTCGGAGGGGCTCTTGTCCCTCTGCCGCCATGGAGGCCAAGGACCAGAGGGGAAACCCTCCTCCCATCTAGGGGGGGAGGCCAAGGAAGAAGAAGAAGGAGGGGTGCTCTCCCCCCCCCCCTCTCCTGGTGGCGCGGGAACGCCGCCGGGGCCATCATCATGATGGCGATCTACACCAACAACTTCGCCGCTGTCATCACCAATTCTCTCCCACTCTATGCAGTGGTGTAACACCTCTTCTCCCTGTTGTGATCTCTACTTAAACATGGTGCTCAACACTATATATTATTTCCCAATGATGTATGGCTATCCTATGATGTTTGAGTAGATCCATTTTTGTCCTATGGGTTGATTGATGACCGTGATTGGTCTGAGTTGTATGTTTTATTATTGGTGTTGTCCTATCATGCTCTTCGTGTTGCGGAGGCGTGAGGGATCCCCGCTGTAGGGTTTGCAATGTTCATGATTTGCTTATGATGGGTGCCGTGAGTGACAAAAGCACAAACCCGAGTAAGTAGGTTGTTTGTGTATGGGAGTAAAGAGGACTCGATACTTTAATGCTATGGTTGGTTTTACCTTAATGATCTTTAGTAGTTGCGAATGCTTGCTAGAGTTCCAATCGTAAGTGCATATGATCCAAGTAGAGAAAGTATGTTAGCTTATGCCTCTCCCTCATATAAAATTACAATAATGATTACCGGTCTAGTTATCGATTGCCTAGGGACAAATAACTTTCTTGTTACAAAAAGCTCTCTACTAAAACTAACTTAATTGTTTCTTTATCTAAACAGCCCATAGCTTTTATTTACATGTTCTTTATTATCTCGCAAACCTATCCCATTACACCTACAAAGTACTTATAGTTTCATGCTTGTTCTAGGTAAAGCAAATGTTAAGCGTGCATAGAGTTGTATCGGTGATCGATAGAACTTGAGGGAATATTTGTTCTACCTTTAGCTCCTTGTTGGGTTTGACACTCTTACTTATCGAGAAATGTTACAATTGATCCCCTATACTTGTGGGTTATCAAGACCTTTTTCTGGGGCCATTGCCAGGGAGCAATAGCGTGGGGTGAATATTCTCGTGTGTGCCTATTTGCTTATCACTAAGTAGATTTTATTTTCTGTTCTAAGTTGTTCTCTATCTTTAGTTATGGATATGGAACAAGAAATACCAAAAAATTAGGTGTACTTGCTACTCATGGAGATGGAGAACCTCCTAAAACTATCGATGCTCGCTATGTGGAAAGTATATATTAAACACTACTTTGATAATCCTGAGAAAACCCCGTTCAACTTGATAATGGTAGGCACGTTGGATCAACGTGAATACTTTAGGGATTATCGCTTGACTCTAAAAGGGAAACTATTATGGGTTCAAATTCATATGTTGCATTGGTATGCTCAGAATTTATGCTTGAGATATGATTATACTTGTTGCTCTAGGATGAAGGCTCCACACCTTCCCTTTTCATGCAAATTTAATGATAATGAAACCTTGGCTTCTTATGCTAACAATATATATGATTACTATGATGTGGAACAAATAGAAGAATTCGTTGCTTTTAAGGGTGCTTATGAAATTGAATCTTTGTTTGAAAAGTGTGAAATTATGATGATGCTATTTACTGAAGGAAATATGCCCTAGAGGAAATAATAAAGTTATTATTGATTTCCTTATTTCATGATAAATGTTTATTATGTTGGAAATATGCCCTAGAGGCAATAATAAAATGGTTATTATTATATTTCTTTGTTCATGATAATTGTCTATTGTTCATGCTATAATTGTGTTATCTGGAAATCGTAATACATGTGTGAATACATAGACCACAACACGTCCCTAGTGAGCCTCTAGTTGACTAGCTCGTTGATCAAAAGATAGTCATGGTTTCCTGACTATGGACATTGGATGTCATTGATAACGGGATCACATCATTAGGAGAATGATGTGATGGACAAGACCCAATCCTAAGCATAGCTCAAAGATTGTGTAGTTCGTTTGCTGTAGTTTTTCCGAATGTCAAGTATCATTTCCTTAGACCATGAGATTGTGCAACTCCCGGATACCGTAGGAGTGCCTTGGGTGTGCCAAACGTCACAACGTAACTGGGTGACTATAAAGGTACATTACATGTATCTCCGAAAGTGTCTGTTGGGTTGGCACGAATCGAGACTGGGATTTGTCACTCCGTATGACGGAGAGGTATCTCTGGGCCCACTCGGTAATGCATCATCATAATGAGCTCAATGTGACCAAGTGGTTGATCACGGGATCATGCATTACGGCATGAGTAAAGTGACTTGCCGGTAACGAGATTGAACTAGGTATTGGGATACCGACGATCGAGTCTCGGGCAAGTAACGTACCGATTGACAAAGGGAATTGTATACGGATTGATTGAATCCTTGACATTGCAGTTCATCCGATGAGATCATCATGGAGAATGTGGGAGCCAACATGGGTATCCAGATCCCATTGTTGGTTATTGACCGGAGAGGCGTCTCGGTCATGTCTGCATGTCTCCCGAACCCGTAGGGTCTACACACTTAAGGTTCGGTGACGCTAGGGTTGTAGAGATATTAGCATACGGTAACCCGAAAGTTGTCCAGAGTCCCGGAGATCCCGGACATCACGAGGAGTTCCGGAATGGTCCGGAGGTGAGGATTTATATATAGGAAGTCAAGTTTCGGCCATCGGGAAAGTTTCGGGGGTAATCGGTATTGTACCGGGACCACCGGAAGGGTCCCGAGGGTCCACCGGGTGGGGCCACCTATCCCGGAGGGCCCCATGGGCTGAAGTGGGAGGGGAACCAGCCCCTAGTGGGCTGGTGCACCCCCTGGGCCTAGGGTTGGAAACCCTAGGGGTGGGGGGCGCCACCCTTGCCTTGGGGGCAAGGCACCCCCTTGGCCGCCGCCCCCCCTAAGAGATTGGATCTCCTAGGGCCGGCGCCCCCCTAGGCACCCTATATATAGTGGGGGGAGGGAGGGCAGCCGCACCCAAGCCCCTGGCCTCTCCCTCTCCCTCCCGTGACACTCCTCCGTCTCCCTGCGCTTGGCGAAGCCCTGCCGAGATCACCGTTGCTTCCACCACCACGCCGTCGTGCTGCTGGATCTTCATCAACCTCTCCTTCCCCCTTGCTGGATCAAGTTGGAGGAGACGTTTTCCCAACCGTACGTGTGTTGAACACGGAGGTGCCGTCCGTTCGGCACTTGGTCATCGGTGGTTTGGATCACGTCGAGTACGACTTCATCAACCCCGTTCTCTTGAACGCTTTCGCGCGCGATCTACAAGGGTATGTAGATGTACTCCTTTCTCCCTCGTTGCTATATGACTCCATAGATTGATCTTGGTGATGCATAGAAAATTTTAAAATTCTGCTACGTTCCCCAATAGTGGTATTAGAGCTAGGTCTATGCGTAGTTACTATGCACGAGTAGAACACAAAGTAGTTGTGAGCGTCGATATTGTCAATTATCTTGCCATTACTAGTCTTATCTTGATTCGGCGATATTGTGGGATGAAGCGGCCCGGACCAACCTTACACGTACGCTTACGTGAGAATGGTTCCACTGACTGACATGCACTAGTTGCATAAGGTGGCTGGCGGGTGTCTGTCTCTCCCACTTTAGTCGGATCGGATTCGATGAACAAGGTCTTTATGAAGGGTAAATAGAAATTGGCAATTCACGTTGTGGTTTTGGCGTAGGTAAGAAACTTTCTTGCTAGAAACCTATAGCAGCAACGTAAAAACTTGCAACAACAATTAGAGGACGTCTAACTTGTTTTTGCAGCAAGTGTTTTGTGATGTGATATGGCCAAAGGATGTGATGAATGATATATGTGATGTATGAGATGATCATGTTCTTGTAATAGGAATCACAACTTGCATGTCAATGAGTATGACAACCGGCAGGAGCCATAGGAGTTGTCTTTATTTATTTATGGCCTGCGTGTCAACATAAACATCATGTAATTACTTTACTTTATTGCTAAAGCGTTAGCCATAGTAGTAGAAGTAATGGATGACGAGACAACTTCAAGAAGACACGATGATGGAGATCATGGTGTCATGCCGGTGACAACGATGATCATGGAGCCCCGAAGATGGAGATCAAAAGGAGCAAATGATATTGTCCATATCATGTCACTATTTGATTGCATGTGATGTTTATCATGTTTTACATCTTATTGCTTAGAACGACGGTAGCTTAAATAAGATGATCCCTCGTAATAATTTCAAGAAAGTGTTCCCCCTAACTGTGCACCATTGCAAAGGTTCGTTGTTTCGAAGCACCACGTGATGATCGGGTGTGATAGATTCTAACGTTCGAATACAACGGGTGTAAGCCAGATTTACACACGCAATACACTTAGGTTGACTTGACGAGCCTAGCATGTACAGACATGGCCTCGGAACACGGAAGACCGAAAGGTCGAGCATGAGTCGTATAGAAGATACGATCAACATGAAGATGTTCACCGATGTTGGCTAGTCCGTCTCACATGATGATCGGACACGGCCTAGTTAACTCGGATCATGTTTCACTTAGATGGCTGGAGGGATGTCTATCTGAGTGGGAGTTCATTGAATAATTTGATTAGATGAACTTAATTATCATGAACTTAGTCTAAAATCTTTACAATATGTCTTGTAGATCAAATGGCCCACGTTGTCCTCAACTTCAACGCGTTCCTAGAGAAAACCAAGCTGAAAGACGATGGCAGCAACTATACGGTCTGGGTCCGGAACCTGAGGATCATCCTCATAGCTGCCAAGAAAGATTATGTCCTAGAAGCACTGCAAGGTGACGCACCTGTCCCACAGAACCAAGACGTTATGAACGCTTGGCAGTCACGGGATGATGATTACTCCCTCGTTCAGTGTGGCATGCTTTACAGCTTAGAACCGGGGCTCCAAAAGCGTTTTGAGAGACACGGAGCATATGAGATGTTCGAAGAGCTGAAAATGGTTTTTCAAGCTCATGCCCTGGTCGAGAGATATGAAGTCTCCGACAAGTTCTTCAGCTGTAAGATGGAGGAAAATAGTTCTGTCAGTGAGCACATACTCAGAATGTCTGGGTTGCATAACCACTTGACTCAGCTGGGAGTTAATCTCCCGGATGACGCGGTCATTGACAGAATCCTTCAGTCGCTCCCACCGAGCTACAAGAGCTTTGTGATGAACTTCAATATGCAGGGGATGGAAAAGACCATTCCTGAGGTGTATTCAATGCTGAAATCAGCAGAGGTGGAAATCAAAAGGGAACATCAAGTGTTGATGGTGAATAAAACCACTAAGTTCAAGAAAGGCAAGGGTAAGAAGAACTTCAAGAAGGACGGCAAGGGAGTTGTCGCACCCGGTAAGCAAGCTGCTGGGAAGAAGCCAAAGAATGGACCCAAGCCCGAGACTGAGTGTTTTTATTGCAAGGGAAGTGGTCACTGGAAGCGGAACTGCCCCAAATACTTAGCGGACAAGAAGGCCGGCAACACTAAAGGTATATGTGATATACATGTAATTGATGTGTACCTTACCAGTACTCGTAGTAGCTCCTGTGTATTTGATACCGGTGCGGTTGCTCACATTTGTAACTCAAAGCAGGAGCTGCGGAATAAGCGGAGACTGGCGAAGGACGAGGTGACGATGCGCGTCGGGAATGGTTCCAAGGTCGATGTGATCGCCGTCGGCACGCTGCCTCTACATTTACCTACGGGATTAGTTTTAAACCTCAATAATTGTTATTTAGTGCCAACTTTGAGCATGAACATTGTATCAGGATCTCGTTTAATTCGAGATGGCTACTCATTTAAATCCGAGAATAATGGTTGTTCTATTTATATGAGAGATATGTTTTATGGTCATGCTCCGATGGTGAATGGTTTATTCTTAATGAATCTCGAGCGTAATGCTACACATATTCATAGTGTGAATACCAAAAGATGTAAGGTTGATAATGATAGTCCCACATACTTGTGGCACTGCCGCCTTGGTCACATAGGTGTCAAACGCATGAAGAAGCTCCATGCAGATGGACTTTTAGAGTCTCTTGATTACGAATCATTTGACACGTGCGAACCATGCCTCATGGGTAAAATGACCAAGACTCCGTTCTCAGGAACAATGGAGCGAGCAACTAACTTATTGGAAATCATACATACTGATGTATGCGGTCCAATGAGTGTTGAGGCTTGTGGTGGCTATCGTTATGTTCTCACCCTCACTGATGACTTGAGTAGATATGGGTATGTCTACTTAATGAAACACAAGTTTGAGACCTTTGAAAAGTTCAAGGAATTTCAGAGTGAGGTTGAGAATCAACGTGACAGAAAAATCAAGTTCTTGCGATCAGATCGTGGGGGAGAATACTTGAGTCATGAATTTGGCACACACTTAAGAAAATGTGGAATAATTTCACAACTCACGCCGCCTGGAACACCTCAGCGTAATGGTGTGTCCGAGTAATCGCACTCTATTAGATATGGTGCGATCTATGATGTCTCTTACCGATTTACCGCTGTCATTTTGGGGCTATGCTTTAGAGACTGCCGCATTCACTTTAAATAGGCCTCCATCGAAATCCGTTGAGACGACACCGTATGAGTTATGGTTTGGGAAGAAACCTAAGCTGTCATTTCTAAAAGTTTGGGGATGCGATGCTTATGTCAAGAAACTTCAACCAGAAAAGCTCGAACCCAAATCGGAAAAATGCGTCTTCGTAGGATACCCTAAAGAAACTGTTGGGTATACCTTCTACCTCAGATCCGAAGGCAAGATCTTTGTTGCCAAGAATGGGTCCTTTCTAGAGAAAGAGTTTTTCTCGAAAGAAATAAGTGGGAGGAAAGTAGAACTTGATGAAGTATTACCTCTTGAACCGGTAAGTGGTGTAGCTCAAGAAAATGTTCGTGAGGTGCCTGCACCTACTAGAGAGGAAGTTAATGATGATGATCATGAAACTTCAGATCAAGTTGCTACTGAACTTCGTAGGTCCACGAGGACATGTTCCGCACCAGAGTGGTACGGCAACCCTGTCTTGGAAATCATATTGTTAGACAACGGTGAACCTTCGAACTATGAAGAAGCGATGGCGGGCCCGGATTTCGACAAATGGCTGGAAGCCATGAAATCCGAGATAGGATCCATGTATGAAAACGAAGTATGGACTTTGACTGACTTGCCCGATGATCGGCGAGCCATAGAAAATAAATGGATCTTTAAGAAGAAGACAGACGCGGATGGTAATGTGACCATCTATAAAGCTCGGCTTGTCGCTAAGGGTTATCGACAAGTTCAAGTGGTTGACTACGATAAGACTTTCTCACCCGTAGCGAAGCTGAAGTCCATCCGAATCATGTTAGCAATTGTTGCATTCTATGATTATGAGATATGGCAAATGGATGTCAAAACGGCATTCCTTAATGGTTTCCTTAAGGAAGAATTGTATATGATGCAGCCGGAAGGTTTTGTCGATCCTAAGAATGCTGACAAGGTGTGCAAGCTCCAACGCTCGATTTATGGGCTGGTGCAAGCATATCAGAGTTGGAACATTCGTTTTGATGAGATGATCAAAGCGTTTGGGTTTACGCAGACCTATGGAGAAGCCTGCATTTACAAGAAAGTGAGTGGGAGCTTTGTAGCATTTCTCATATTGTATGTGGATGACATACTGTTGATGGGAAATGATATAGAATTCTTGGAAAGCATAAAGGCCTACTTGAACGTGTTTTTCAATGAAGGACCTTGGAGAAGCTGCTTATATATTAGGCATCAAGATCTATAGAGATAGATCAAGACGCCTCATTGGTCTTTCACAGAGTACGTACCTTGACAAGATATTGAAGAAGTTCAAAATGGACCAGTCAAAGAAGGGGTTCTTGCATGTATTGCAAGGTACGAGATTGAGCACGACTCAATGCCCGACCACGGCAGAAGATAGAGAAAAGATGAGTGTCGTCCCCTATGCCTCGGCCATAGGGTCTATCATGTATGCTATGCTGTGTACCAGACCTGATGTAAACCTTGCCGTAAGTTTGGTAGGAAGGTACCAAAGTAATCCCGGCATGGAACACTGGACAGCGGTCAAGAATATCCTGAAGTACCTGAAAAGGACTAAGGACATGTTTCTCGTGTATGGAGGTGACGAAGAGCTCGTCGTAAAGGGTTATGTCGATGCTTGCTTCGACACAGATCTGGATGACTCTAAGTCACAAACCGGATACGTGTATATTTTGAATGGTGGGGCAGTAAGCTGGTGCAGTTGCAAGCAAAGCGTTGTGGCGGGATCTACATGTGAAGCGGAGTACATGGCAGCCTCGGAGGCAGCACAAGAAGCAGTCTGGGTGAAGGAGTTCATTACCGACCTAGGAGTCATACCCAATGCGTCGGGCCCGATTGTTGGGGAACGCAGTAATTTCGAAAATTTTCCTACGCACACGCAAGATCATGGTGATGCACAGCAACGAGAGGGGAGAGTGTTGTCTACGTACCAACGCAGACCGACTGCGGAAGCGATCACACAACGTAGAGGAAGTAGTCGTACGTCTTCTTCCCGATCCGACCGATTCAAGCACCGTCACTCCGGCACCTCCGAGTTCTTAGCACACGTTCAGCTCGATGACGATCCTCGGGCTCCGATCCAGCAAAGCGTCGAGGAAGAGTTCCGTCAGCACGACGGCGTGGTGACGATCTTGATGTACCACCGACGCAGGGCTTCGCCTAAGCACTACAACGGTATGATCGAGGTGGAATTTGGTGGCAGGGGGCACCGCACACGGCTAAGGAACGATCTCAAGGATCAACTTGTGTGTCTTGGGGTGTCCCCTGCCCCCATATATAAAGGTTGGAGGAGGGGGGGCCGGCCGGCCAGAGAGAGGGAGGCGCAGGGGGAGTCCTACTCCCACCGGGAGTAGGACTCCCCCCTCCAATCCTATTCCAACTAGGACTCTCAAGGGGGAAAGGAGAGAGAGGGGGGCCCGGCCCCTTCTCCTAGTCCTACTAGGACTTGGGGAAGGGGGGGGGGCACCGGCCAGCTATGGGCTGCCCCTTTTCTCTTTTCCACTAAGGCCCAATAGGCCCATTATCCTCTCGGGGGGTTCCGGTAACCCTCCCGGTATTCCGGTAAAATCCCGATTTCACCCGGAACACTTCCTATGTCCAAACATAGGCTTCCAATATATCAATCTTTACGTCTCGACCATTTCGAGACTCCTCGTCATGTCCGTGATCACATCCGGGACTCCGAACAACCTTCGGTACATCAAAATGCATAAACTCATAATATAACTGTCATCGAAACCTTAAGCGTGCGGACCCTACGGTTCGAGAACAATGTAGACATGACCGAGACACGTCTCCGGTCAATAACCAATAGCGGGACCTGGATGCCCATATTGGCTCCTACATATTCTACGAAGATCTTTATCGGTCAGACCGCATAACAACATACGTTGTTCCCTTTGTCATCGGTATGTTACTTGCCCGAGATTCGATCGTCGGTATCCAATACCTAGTTCAATCTCGTTGCTGGCAAGTCTCTTTACTCGTTCCGTAATACATCATCTCACAACTAACATATTAGTTGCAGTGCTTGCAAGGCTTATGTGATGTGCATTACCGAGAGGGCCCAGAGATACCTCTCCGACAATCGGAGTGACAAACCCTAATCTCGAAATACGCCAACCCAACATCTGCCATTGGAGACACCTGTAGTACTCCTTTATAATCACCCAGTTACGTTGTGACGTTTGGTAGTACCCAAAGTGTTCCTCCGGTAAACGGGAGTTGCATAATCTCATAGTTATAGGAACATGTATAAGTCATGAAGAAAGCAATAGCAACATACTAAACGATCGGGTGCTAAGCTAATGGAATGGGTCATGTCAATCAGATCATTCTACTAATGATGTGACCTCGTTAATCAAATAACAACTCTTTGTTCATGGTCAGGAAACATGACCATCTTTGATTAACGAGCTAGTCAAGTAGAGGCATACTAGTGACACTCTGTTGGTCTATGTATTCACACATGTATTATGTTTCCGGTTAATACAATTCTAGCATGAATAATAAACATTTATCATGATATAAGGAAATAAATAATAACTTTATTATTGCCTCTAGGGCATATTTCCTTCACCGATGACTCTCTTCTGTGACTACACTGGAGCTATTGCCCTTGCTAAGGAGCCCAGGTTTCACAGGAAGATCAGGCATATCAAGCGTCGCTTCAACTCCATTCATGGAAGTGTTCAAAATGGAGACATAGAGATTTGTAAAGTACATACGGACCTGAATGTGGCAGATCCGTTGACTAAACCTCTCCCTAGAGAAAAACATGATCAACACCAGAACTGCATGGGTGTTCGATTCATCACAATGTAACTAGAATATTGACTCTAGTGCAAGTGGGCGACTGTTGGAAATATGCCCTAGAGGCAATAATAAAATGGTTATGAATCAAGTGTGACATGTATGGAAAATTATGAACGGTGGCTTTGCCACAAATACGATGTCAACTACATGATCATGCAAAGCAATATGACAATAATGATGTGTGTCATAATAAACAAAACGGTGGAAAGTTGCATGGCAATATATCTCAGAATGGCTATGGAAATGCCATAATAGGTAGGTATGGTGGCTGTTTTGAGGAAGATATAAGGAGGTTTATGTGTGAAAGAGTGTATCATATCACGGGGTTTGGATGCACCGGCGAAGTTTGCACCAACTCTTAATGTGAGAAAGGGCAATGCACGGTACCGAAGAGGCTAGCAATGATGGAAGGGTAAGAGTGCGTATAATCCATGGACTGAACATTAGTCATAAAGAACTCACATACTTATTGCAAAAATCTACAAGTCATCAAAAACCAAGAATTACGCGCATGCTCCTAGGGGGATAGATTGGTAGGAAAAGACCATCGCTCGTCCCCGACCGCCACTCATAAGGAAGACAATCAAATAAAACCTCATGTTTCAAATTTGTTACACAACGTTTACCATATGTGCATGCTACGGGACTTGCAAACTTCAACACAAGTATTTCTCAAATTCACAACTACCCAACTAGCACAACTTTGATATCACTATCTCCATATATCAAAACAATCATCAAGTATCAAACTTCTCTTAGTATTCAACGCTCTTATATGAAAGTTTTTATTATATCCCTCTTGGATGCCCATCATATTAGGACTAAATTCATAACCAAAGCAAATTACCATGCTGTTTAGGACTCTCAAAATAATATAAGTGAAGCATGAGAGTTCAACAATTTCTATAAAATAAAACCACCACTGTGCTCTAAAAGATATAAGTGAAACACTAGGGCAAATGACAAACTACTCCGAAAGATGTAAGTGAAGATCAATGAGTAGTCGAATAATTATGCAACTATGTGAAGACTCTCTAACATTTAAGAATTTCAGATCTTGGTATTTTATTAAAACAGCAAGCAAAACAAAATAAAATAAAATGACGCTTCAAGCAAAACACATATCATGTGGCGAATAAAAATATAGCTCCAAGTAAAGTTACCAATGAACAAAGACGAAAGAGGGGATGCCTTCCGGGGCATCCCCAAGATTAGGCTCTTGGTTGTCCTTGAATATTACCTTGGGGTGCCTTGGGCATCCCCAAGCTTAGGCTCTTGCCACTCCTTGTTCCATAGTCCATCGAATCTTTATCCAAAACTTGAAAACTTCACAACACAAAACTTAACAGAAAACTCGTAAGCTCCGTCAGCGAAAGAAAACAAAACACCACTTCAAGGTGCTGTAATGAACTCATTATTTATTTATATTGGTGTTAAACCTACTGTATTCCAACTTCTCTATGGTTTATAAACTATTTTACTAGCCATAGATTCATCAAAATAAGCAAACAACACATAGAAAACAGAATCTGTCAAAAACAGAACAGTCTGTAGTAATCTGTAACTAATGCAAACTTCTGGAACCCCAAAAATTCTAAAATAAATTGCTGAACGTGAGGAATTTATCTATTAATATTCTGTAAAAAATAATTAACTAAATATCACTCTCCAATAAAAAATGCAAGCAATTCTTGTGAGCGCTAAAGTTTCTGTTTTTTACAGCATGATCGCAAAGACTTTCCCCAAGTCTTCCCAACAGTTCTACTTGGCACAAACACTAATTAAAACATAAAAACTCAATCATTACAGAGGCTAGATAAATTATTTATTACTAAACATGAGCAAAAAGCAAGGGACAAAAATAAAGTTGGGTTGCCTCCCAACAAGCGCTATCGTTTAACGCCCCTAGCTAGGCATGATGATTTCAATGATACTCACATAAAAGATAAGAATTGAAATATAAAGAGAGCATCATGAAGAATACGACTAGCACATTTAAGTCTAACCCACTTCCTATGCATAGGGATTTTGTGAGCAAACAACTTGTGGGAACAAGAATCAACTTGCATAGGAAGGTAAAACAAGCATAACTTCAAAACTTTAAGCACATAAAGAGGAAACTTGATATTATTGCAGTTCATACAAGCATATGTTCCTCCCTCATAATAATTTTCAGTAGCATCATGAATGGATTCAACAATATAACTATCACATAAAGCATTCTTTTCATGATCTACAAACATATAAATTTTATTACTCTCCACATAAGCAAATTTCTTCTCATGAATAGTAGTGGGAGCAAACTCAACAAAATAACTATCATGGGATTGAAAATTGAAATCAAGATGCAAGTTTAATTGTTATCATTATTCTTTAAAGCATACGTGTCATCACAATAATCATCATAGATAGAAGGCATGATTTCATCATAATAAATTTACACATCAAAACTTGGGAGACTACAAATATCATCTTCATTAAACATAGCTTCCCCAAGCTTGTGGCTTTGCATATCATTAGCATCATAGATATTCAGAGAACTCATACTAACAACATTGCAATCATGCTCATCATTCAAATATTTAGTGCCAAACATTTTCATGCATTCTTCTTCTAACACTTTGGCACAATTTTCCTTTCCATCATACTCACGAAAGATATTAAAAAGATGAAGTGTATGAGGCAAACTCAATTCCATTTTTTGTAGTTTTTTTATAAACTAAACTAGTGATAAAACAAGAAACAAAAAGATTCGATTGCAAGATCTAAAGATATACCTTCAAGCGCTAACCTGCCCGGCAACGGCGCCAGAAAAGAGCTTGATGTCTACTACACAACCTTCTTCTTGTAGACGTTGTTGGGCCTCCAAGTGCAGAGGTTTGTAGGACAGTAGTAAATTTCCCTCAAGTGGATGACCTAAGGTTTATCAATCCGTAGGAGGCGTAGGATGAAGATGGTCTCTCTCTCAAGCAACCCTGCAACCAAATAACAAAGAGTCTTGTGTCCCCAACACACCCAATACAAAGTTAAACTGTATATGTGCACTAGTTCGACGAAGAGATGGTGATACAAGTGGTATATGGATGGTAGATATAGGTTTTTGTAATCTGAAAATATAAAAACAGCAAGGTAACTAATGATAAAAGTGAGCGTAAACGGTATTGCAATGCTAGGAAACAAGGCCTAGGGTTCATACTTTCACTAGTGCAAGTTCTCTCAACAATAATAACATAATTGAATCATATAAATATCCCTCAACATGCAACAAAGAGTCACTCCAAAGTCACTAATAGAGGAGAACAAACGAAGAGATTATGGTAGGGTACGAAACCACCTCAAAGTTATTCTTTATGATCGATCTATTCAAGAGTCCGTAGTAAAATAACATGAAGCTATTATTTCCATTCAATCTATCCTAAAGTTCGTACTAGAATAATACCTTAAGACACAAATCAATCAAAACCCTAATGTCACCTAGATACTCCAATGTCACATCAAGTATCTGTGGGTATGATTATACGATATGCATCACACAATCTCAGATTCATCTATTCAAACCAACACAAAGTACTTCAAAGAGTGCCCCAAAGTTTCTACCAAAGAGTCAAGACAAAAACGTGTGCCAACCCCTATGCATAGGTTCATGGGCGGAACCCGCAAGTTGATCACCAAAACATACATCAAGTGGATCAATAGAATAACCCATTGTCACCACGGTTATCCCACGCAAGACATACATCAAGTGTTCTCAAATCCTTAAAGACTCAATCCGATAAGATAACTTCAAAGGGAAAACTCAATCCATTACAAGAGAGTAGAGGGGGAGAAACATCATAAGATCCAACTATGATAGCAAAGCTCGCGATACATCAAGACCGTACCACGTCAAGAACACGAGAAAGAGAGAGAGATCAAACACATAGCTACTGGTACATACCCTCAGCCCCGAGGGAGAACTACTCCCTCCTCGTCATGGAGAACACCGGGATGATGAAGATGGACACTGGAGAGGGATTTCCCCCTCCGGCAGGGTGCCGGAGTGGGTCTAGATTGGTTTTCGGTGGCTACGAAGGCTTCTGGCGACGGAACTCCTGATCTATTCTGCTCCCTGATGGTTTTAGGGTATAATGGTATATATAGGAGGAAGAAGTACGTCGACGGACCTCCTGGCTATCCATGAGGCAGGGGGGCGCGCCCAGGGTGGGTGGGCGCACCCCCACCCTCGTGGGTAGCCCGGGACTCTCCTGGTCCAACTCCGATACTCCGTGGGCTTCTTCTGGTCCAAAAAATAAGTTTCGTGAAGTTTCAGGTCAATTTGACTCCGTTTGATTTTCCTTTTCTGCGATACTCTAAAACAAGGGAAAAACAGAAAACTGGCACTAGGCTCTGGGTTAATAGGTTAGTCCCAAAAATCATATAAAATAGCATATAAATGCATATGAAACATCCAAGGTTGATAATATAATAACATGGAACAATAAAAAAATATAGATACGTTGGAGACGTATCATGGGCCCCTCATTGCTCCACCGACATACTTCTTCCTCCTATATATATCCACGTACCCCCAAACATCTAGGAGCACCACGAAAACCTAATTCCACCGCCGCAACCTTTTGTACCCGAGAGATCCCATCTTGGGGCCTTTTCCGGAGCTCCACCGGAGGGGGCATTGATCACGGAGGGCCTCTACATCAAATCCATGGGCTCTCCGATGATGTGTGATTAGTTAACTTCAGACCTACGGGTCCATAGTTATTATCTAGATGGCTTCTTCTCTCTCTTTGGATCTCAATACAAAGTTCTCCTCGATCTTCTTGGAGATGTATTCGATATAATCTTCTTTTGCGGTGTGTTTGTCGAGATCCGATGAATTGTGGGTTTATGATCAAGTTCATCTATGAACAATATTTGAATCTCTTCTGAATTCTTTTATGTATGATTGGTTTATCTTTGCAAGTCTCTTCGAATTATCAGTTTGGTTTGGCCTACTAGATTGATCTTTCTTGCAATGGGAGAAGTGCTTAGCTTTGGATTCAATCTTGCGGTGCTCGATCCCAGTGATAGAAAGGGAAACGACACGTATTGTATTGTTGCCATCGAGGATAAAAAGATGGGGTTTATATCATATTGCATGAGTTTATCCCTCTACATCATGCCATCTTACTTAAAGCATTACTCTGTTCTTATGAACTTAATACTCTAGATGCATGCTGGATAGCGGTCGATGTGTGGAGTAATAGTAGTAGATGCAGAATCGTTTTGGTCTACTAGTCGTAGACGTGATGCCTATATACATGGTCATACCTAGATATTCTCATAACTATGCTCAATTCTATCAATTGCTCGACAGTAATTCGTTTACCCACCGTAATACTTATGCTCTTGAGAGAAGCCACTAGTGAAACCTATGGCCCCCGGGTCTATCTTCCATCATATTAATCTTCCAACACTTAGTTATTTCTATTGCTGTTTATTTTACTTTGCATCTTTATTTCTCTTTATCATAAAAATACCAAAAATATTATCTTATCATATCTATCAGATCTCACTCTCGTAAGTGACCGTGAAGGATTGACAACCCCTTTATCGCATTGGTTGCGAGGTTCTTATTTGTTTGTGTAGGTGCGTGGGACTCGAGCGTGATCTCCTATTGGATTGATACCTTGGTTCTCAAAAACTGAGGGAAATACTTACGCTACTTTACTACATCACCCTTTCCTCTTCAAGGGAAAACCAACGCAGTGCTCAAAAGGTAGCAGGCGCCTCCTCCTCCTTGACCGCCCCTCCTCCTCTTCCTCCTTTATATACAGGGAGGGGGGCACCCCTTGGAGATACAACAATTGATCTGTTGATCTCTTAGCTGTGTGCGGTGCCCCCCTCCACCATAACCCACCTCGGTTATATCGTAGTAGTGCTTAGGCGAAGCCCTGCATCGGTAGCTTCATCAACATAGTCATCACGCCATCGTGCTGACGAAACTCTTCCCCGAGCTCTACTGGATCGTGAGTTCGCGGGACGTCACTGAGCTGAACGTGTGCTGAATGCGCAGGTGCCGTATGTTCGGTGCCGAGGATCGGTCAATTGTGAATATGTACGACTACATCAACCGCGTTGTTATAACGCTTTCGCTTAACGGTCTACGAGGGTACCTGGACGACACTCTCCCCTCTCGTTGCTATGCCTCACCATGATTTTGTTTGTGCATAGGAATTTTTTTGAAATTACTACGTTCCCCAACATTTATAGACCTGAAAATTATGTTATACTTAAATATTGCTATGAGAATTATGAATATAATGCTGATATTAATGAGTTTATTGAGAAAGTCTCCGTTGTCCAAAAAGAGACTAATATATTGCAGGAATCTATGGAAAAAGAAAATTTTAACACTGTGAGCTCATTAGATGAAAAAGACGAGGAGAGCGAAGAACAAAAGGAGGAAGAGCGGATTGATCACTCGTGCCCACCTGCTAATGAGAGTAACTCTTTATCCCATACATTGTTTAATTTCCCTTCGTGCTCACCGAAGGATAAATGCTATGATAATTGCTTTGATCCCTTGGATTCGTTTGAAATATCTCTTTTTGATGAACTTGATGCTTGCTATGCTTGTGGCCATGATGCCAATATAAATTTTGAAAACAGTTGAGTATGTAAATAAATTTAATTTTCAAAAAATATGAATTTGACAGGGACTGGCTAGAAACCAGTCGATAGAAATAACATTTTGGGTCACTCGATCATTTCCAGCCGTCTGATGCACATCCAACGGGCTTGACGCCTTCTTCTACTTCAAGTGTTTTCCTATTCATTGTATACCTCCGGCCGCCAAATACCACCAGCCTAACCGCCTCCTGCCGGCACCCGCAGTCGGCGATGCTCCCGCTCGTGCCTCGTAAACCCCTCCACTGCTGCTACCACTATGCTACGACCACCCTTGGCCATCCCTCAAACCCCGACGACGAACATATTTTTTCGGCAAGCATACACCACCCCCACACCCCTATCCTAAGATTGATTGTCGGCGGGCATGCCACCCTAATATAGATGGTCGGTGGCCGCTCCTTCCTTCCTCCAGCGAGCTTGCTTCTTCTTCCAAAAATCGACCGACGCAAATTGCAAATTCATGCAACTAACATATAGCTATTGTGAATTTTTAAAGAGTTCATGGATTTTGAAAAAGGAAGTTCATAAAATTGTATAATATAATCCCGGAAATGGAAATGTTCATGGATTTCAAGAAAGTTCACGGTTTTTAAAAACAAATTCATGGGTTTTGAAAAAAGTTCATAATTTGAAAAAACATTGACAATTTTTTTTAAAAAATCAAAACAATTTGAAAACTACTTTGTACATTTTGAAAATTTTCGTGAATTTGAGAAAAGTTGATGAAAATAAAATAAAAATTACTCATTTTTATAAAAAGCAAGAAAAAATAATTTAAAAAGATAAACGAATTTTTGAAAAGTTCAAAAGGTTTTAAAATTCTTATGAATTGATAAATATTTATCAATTTCTGAAAAGGTAATGATTTTGAAACAAATGTTGTGATTTTTGAAAAAAGAATGAAAAATGGAAAAATAATGGGGAAAAAACTTACAAAACTCGTCTGGGAAAAAACCAAGGAGAACCGCTCCTGAAAAAACCAACGGAACCTTTTAGAAGGTACCTAAAACTAGTGAGAAAAAACTATTACCTCTGTAGTGATCCAAACCCTTTTATATTTCTTTACGGAGAAAGTACATGAAAAGGTTGAACATCTATAAAGTGTTACATGACCGATCCCAAGGTGTAATTGGGGTGAGCTGGTTTTCCCAAACATCTAACGCTTCACTCAGGGAATCCCTGCCTGGGAGTTCCTATGCGCCGCTCGTTGCGGCGAATTGCAGAGCGGACGCACATGCGGGACTCTAGATGGGCCGGCCCATTAGCATAAAACAGTGAAAAATCCTCAAAAAGTGTCCTTGAGGGAGGGATCGAACAAGGGACCTCTTGTTGCTTATGCAAGAGACTAGCCAACGGGATACATGAGTTTCTTGGTTTACAATGGGGCGCTATGCTAAAGGTAATATAGATCCGTGCATTTTGTCAAATTCTGAACACGAAAATTATTTTGGAAATATGCTTTTTTAAAGCGAACACTTTTCAACTTTGAGAAGAAGAAAAAAAGTTCGAACATTTCTTGAATATCCGAAGAATTTTTTGATAAACTGAACATTTTTTTTGAAAATCATGAACATTATTGAATATGTGAACAAATTATTGTTAAAGGCAACATTTTTTGAAACTCTGCACAATAATTTGGAAATGCGAATAGTTTTGGAATCCGTCAACAATTTTTGAAACAAGAACTTTTTTCAAACTCAGTACAAAGTTTGAAAATGAAAGACATTTTTATAAATTTTCGAACATTTTTTGAGAAATATGAACAGTTTTATCAAATCATGAACATTTTTTAGAACTGTGAAATATTCTAAAAATGAAAGAGGAACAGGAGAAAATAAGCAGAAAAAACAAGAAAAGAAGATGATCAATTTTCAAATTCGCTAGCATTTTTAAAAAAATCGGACATTTTTTAAACTCCCTAACAAAATTAGAAACAGATACATTCTTGAAAATTGCGAACAAAATTTGAAATAGAAACAATTTTTGAAACTACCGAACAAAATTGGAAAACACGAACATTTTTCTTAAATTTCCGAATGAATTTTGAAAGAGGAACATTTTTTCAAACTCCTAAACAAAATTTGAAAAGGAGAACATTTTTTGAATTTTGTGACCAAAATTTGAGAACTATGAATATTTTGAATTTGTGAACAAAATTTGAGAGCTGGAATAAATTTTGAAAGAAAGGAGTTTTGATAGCACGAACATTTTTTAAAACTGAAGAACATATTTAAAAATTTAGAACCTTTTAAAAATCTCAAACAAGTTTGGAAATTCGAGCATTTTTTCAATACATGAACACTATTTTTAAAACCCGAACATATTTTTCAATAAGCGAACAATTTTTTACACTTCGAATATTTGTGTAAAGAACGATTATTTTTTACATGCAAACAAAATTTGAATTGTTTGAATATTTTTAAAATTGTAAAAAATGGAAAAAGTGGAGAGGAGGAAAAATAAAGAAAATAAACAGAAAGAAAAAAGGTGAAAATAGAAAAGGAATGAAAAGGAAAACATAGAGAAGAAAAAATAAACAGGAAAAAGGAAAACAAAAAAGGAAAAAGAAACAGAAAAAAAGTGTTAGGAAGCTCCTAGAAGGTTTCCAAAATAGGAAAAACCGGCTGGGAACAGGGGAGAAGGTTCCTAAAACTGAAATCTTCGAAACATTTTACGGCCCGGCCCACGCGTGAACCCTCGATCGATCTCCCTGTGCGTCCGCCCGACAACTTGCCGCAGCGAGCGGCAAATAGGATATTCCTCCCTGCCTGTGTCGGTTCTGCACGCTGGGAAACGACACAGCGCACCTATTTGGGCCGGCCCATGTCCGGCGACCTGTTATTCAATTTTCGTTTTTGATTTTTTGTTTCCTTTTTTGTCTTAGTTTTTCTAGTTTAAATAATTTGGGAATTTAAAAAAGTTTTGAAAATAAAAAAATGAAATTTGAAATATATTTTTAACACTTTATAGATGTTTGTAGATTCAGAACTGGTTCACTTTTTTTAGAAAATGTTCGATATTTTGAAAACAAATGTTCGGGAAATCAAAAAGTGTTCATGATATTTTTTAAAATTTCATCTATTAAAAAGTATTAATGAAATTAAACAAAATTTTGCAAATTCAAAAAAGAATCATGAATTGAAAAATATCCTAAAAATTGCAAAACTCGTGACTTATAAAATAGTTTAATGATAAAATGTTCCGGAATTCAAAAAAAGATCATGCATTTCAAAAAATGTTTGTTAAATAAAAAAATGTCCAGGAAATTTTAAAAATTGTTCCACCAATTTCTAATAGAAATATTCATTGATTCTAGAAATGTTCGGGTATTCAAGAAAAATGCTTTAAAAATGTTGACAATTTATGAAAATTGTTTGCTAATAGTATAAAATGTTCAGGGATTCAATATTTTTCATGATTTTAGAAAATGTTTTAAAATCTGTAAAAATATTCATGGAATTGAACAATGTTCATGATTTCAGATATGTTCATGAGTTTAAAAAAATGTTCATGATTTTGAAAAATTGTGCATGATTTTCACGAAAATGAGAGTGATAGTGTATCTTGGTGATGTAGCAAAATATGATCATGGCCATTGAAGATTATAATTTTTTTCTTCCTTTACAATGCACGGGTCATTTTGCTAGTATAACTAATGCTTAAGACGCTAAATACGGTTTGTGGCGGCAACAAGGATCGTCAGTTAAAATAAACAACTTCTCCTTATGGTCTCACGCTCATAACATGTGGCTTGTCCGCTTCTTTTTTTTAGCAAAAGCGGGTTTCCCCATCAATTTCCATTAAAGAAACCATCAGAATCCAGTACAGGCTAAAAGAACACATACCCAACCAACGCCAGCTAGAGTATCATCCAGCCACACCCAGCAACTACATCTTGCTAAGAAGAGAAAACACAACATTCATCTCTTACTTCCTTATAGTCTGGGTTTTTAGGCTATTCATCGTTTTGGCTTCGGCGGTGACGATGACGGCTCTGAATAAAGATTCTTCAGATCTTTCCGTGACGAGGCCATCGGTCCTATGGTTGGGGATGGATTTGGAAACCAGTCTGTTCAAGCGAGGATGGCCTAGCGGTGACGGTATCATCGTGGTCGACCTGTGTCCTCGGGCTTTGCCGTTGCAACGGCGTTTGCTCCAGTGTCGGCATGGTGCTTGGGAGTTACTCCAGGAGCGGATGCAGATTGAGGTCTGCATCGATGACATCTGGAAGACGGAACATGTGCTGGGCTCGTGGTTCGTGGATGACAGGTATGGTTTCCTCCTTTGGCGTCTTAGTTGTGGTGGGGTGCCAGATCTGGAGTTCGATGACGTGTTCGGGGTATTGCCCCCGTTTGATTCGTTCAACGACAATGGCTTCACTTTTGGTGAGCCACCTTGAAGGTCCGCAAAGCTGCATATCAGCGGTGGAGCCGCGTCGAGCTCGGGTGAAGAGGTGATCCGTCATTCTTTTCTTCGGTGGTTCCTGTGGTGGTGCCGGAGGCAGGTGATTGGCGTTGGTGTCAAACTCAAAGATGTTCTGCTGTCTTTTTCAGTTTTGTCATATCGGTCCTTACGTGACTTGTACTTTGTTCTTTATGATATGAATGAGACACGTATTACCATGTAAAAAATCTATTACATCCAAAAGAAAGACATGCATCTAGGAGAGACAACTACGTGAGAGTTTCCTTCCGAAGGAGCGCGCCATCACAACTGTAGCCGCAGTACTCCAAATCGCCGCCCTTGAGCTGCCTTGTAGATTTCACTTGCCATCTGCTCGATGAGCCGCCAATATCAACATTTTTTCCTCTGGGTCCTTTCTCTGCAAAACAATCCATTCAGTAATCCAATTACACATCCTTTTAATTATCCCCATTGGGTCATTACCTTTTTTCTTGTAAAAAAATAATGTCATTTCTGCAAATCCAAATCGCCCAAAGTAAGGCAGAAGTGCCAGTCAACACCATCCATTTATCATTTTTTCTAAATTTGTTAAGCCAGTTCCCAAAGAAATCATTCAGGTCGCCCGGAACCTGTTTTAGATCAGAAGTGTTGGAAATATGAGCAATTTACCAAATGATTTTATTAACAGAAATACTAGATAAAGCATGACTAATATAGTAGAGATAAAACAAGTCATGCGATCTGACGAAGAGAAGGTAAATAGCATCTGCATGTATGAACTGTAGCCAAACATATCTAGAGCAGATAGTAGAGCAAATTGCATATATGAAGTAGAACCTAACATATCTAGGGCAAACACTAGAACAAGGAACTATGGCAGGACCTCGAACAGGAAGAAGAAGAACACATACGTGACAGCAACAGTAGAAGCACTGGACTTGGGGTTGGTGTCCTTGCCAGCCATGTCGTCGAGGAGGTTGTCAACATTGGGGAAGAAGTCGTCGTCGGGGAAGTAGTCGTTGGAGTCCCGGGCGTCCGTGACGAAGAATTCAGTAGTCACGCGAAGCGCTCCCCAAAAACCTTATCACCCTTCTCCCGTACAGGACTCTAAGAGGTGTGGTTCCGGAGGCCTACTGTCCCGACCTACGGTGCACGCTGCAAGCCAAGATGGGAAGAACGTAGCAGCAACACAGTGCTCAGGAACTCGATGGCGAGAGGAAGAGAGTCTTCTAGTGCGTCTCTCTGAGAGGAGCAACCTCCCTTTTATGGGCGCAAGAGAAGGAGGCAAGAGGCTGCGTCGGGAGCTGAAGGGAATGAGGGAGACGATACGAACATGCGACAACCGAAGTGTTGGGGATATAGCTATTGGGTATGACCCGCCCAGAGGAGCCGAGTTATCCCAAGGGCGGTTCATCAAGATGAAGCCCATGAAGATGGCGGTTCATGAAGCAGGCTACTAGGACCCAAAGCCCAAAGGTGGCTTAAGGCCCTTAGGTATAAACCACCATATGTGTATTACTTGTATTGTAAGGCAAGCTAGTTAGTCACCGAGCCGGACACGTTGTGTATGAGCCGGCCGGGACTCCGTGAGCCGCGGGGCGTCAACCTGTGTATATAAAGGGATGACCCGTCGTCAGCTTAGGACAAGAAACAAGAGAGATCGAAAGCTAGGTTAAGCGTATTCGCTCCCTGGTAATCGAAACCCAAGCAATACCACCTCAACTGGAGTAGGCTTTTACCTTGATAGCAAGGGGCCGAACCATTATAAACTTCTCTGTCCTTTGTCTCATTTAACCCCTTTAAGCTAACCTAGTTGCGATGGCTCCACGACTAAGTCCTTTTGCTAGGACATCTTCCGTGACAATTCCACGATAGTTGGCGCCCACCGTGGGGCCAGTGCATGGTGGTTTCGAGTTCTTGAAGGGCAGCTTTGAAGGGATCAAGGGATACGCTATGGGCCGGATGACCAAGAGCCATTGCGGCAAGCTCTACATCGACGATGCAAGCTCAATTGAGTACGGGTACCGGGTCCCCTTCGGCGGAATCCACGTCTTCATCGGCAAAGTCGGCGAACCGGGCCCAGCCGGACACCTGCACCGACATCGTCGAGACGACTCAGTGTGCATGACCCGCCCGTGTTCAACCCGCCGTGAAGCGCGCCTTTGTTGGATTTATCCATGGAGCAGAATTTGAGGAAGGATCTGTGTCTAGTGGTGAGAGGGCCATCTACTCTGATGGTGAGTCATCCATAGGCGAGACTAATTCATTGTATCAACTGCAAGACGGTCGGCTTGGGGCTGTTCCGATGGCGATAATATTCCAGACCCCTATGAGCCGCCAAACCGGGTTGCGATCTTCATGGCCGGCACACAGCCGGTACTTGGTTCATCAACCACCGCGGCCATGACCTCTAGTTCAATGGCTGCGGCGGCTGGTGCTAGCGGCTCTACGCGCCCACCGACTCAAGTTCTCTCAGGGTTATTGGAGGATCTGATGACTTTAATGGGGGTAGAGGTGAGCTCGGACAACCAGGAACAGCATAAGGTCGAGGTGGCGAAACTGTGAGATGAGATCGCTCAAGCCAAGCAAGATCTGGCGGCTGAGAACGCCGGGATGGCTGCAGAACGGGCCGTTTTGCACGCCCAGGCACAACAGATTCAAGTGGATTCCTTTCGACTTACATTGGATTAGAACGCTTCAGATGAAATCATGAGGAGGAGGCATCAGACTCGTCTACCTTTGGTTTATAAGGCGAGAAACCTCTTTAACACGCCTGGAGCGGGGACCAGTAACCTACCGGTGGTGAGCCGGGCGGCCGAAGCACCTGGAACTGGAGCGCCGGTTCAGCAACGGGCGGTTGACCCGCCACATTTGAATAATACTCCACCTCAGTATGTTCCGACACCTTCGGATCATTATTCTAACCCATTGGATAATATGATTGCTGTGGCAACATGACTGGCGGCTCTACCAGTTGACGGTGAGTCCCCAACGACAATAGAGACACGGAGGGCCAAAGAGCTTTTTCAGACGATGTTGGAGCAGCAAGCAGCTTATTCTTACAGTCGTGAGAGAGTTCATTCAACTCCTCATCCAAGCCGTAGTTATAACAGACACATTGACTCCCCGGTGGTCTCAAGCAGTGAACGATGCCGTAACCCACCCCATGGACATGACCCAGCATGCCGTGGTGCTAATGCTCATACTTTGGTGGATCAAGGTCGAGCGCATCGGGAGGTTGAGCTGGCGGCTCAGTACGCGGCTCATCAACATTCTCCGGCTTATCCAAGGACTTTAGTAGAGGCAGGCGTAACCTCCAGAACCTTGGGTGTGCCATGTTTTGTGCCGGCTCTACAAAACGAGTGTTTGCCCAAGGATTTCAAGGGTCCTCGTAAAGTGCCTAACTACACAACTGACTTGCCCCCTAAAGCGTGGGTTGAGAGTTATGAGATGGCCATGGAACTATTGGATGTTAGCGATGTTGCGTGTGCTAAATATTTCACCATGATGCTGGATGGAATGGCCCGTACATGGTTGAAAGGGCTGCCTGCCAACTCCATTCGATCATGCGCCGAGTTGAAAGCCTGGTTTATCTAGAATTTTAAAGATACATGCAAGCAGCCTATGTCGATTGTGGATCTAGATTCCCGTGTCCAAGAAGAAGGCGAGTCAACGACCCATTGGGTGCACCGAGTCTCAACTATCCTGCGCTCATCAGATCGTATCAACGCCGGTTCAGCGGTTTTGATGTTAGAGAAGAATTGTCGTTTTATGCCCCTTAAGCAGAAGCTAGAGCGGCTCAAGCGCCACTGCAGTGACATGGGGGAGCTGATGGCAGCTCTAGTTAAGTATGTTGACTCTGATGGTACCAAGGACCCCGAGTCTAATGATGAAAAGCCAGGAAAGGGAAAGAAGAGTAGCAACACCAAAGGGTAGCAGTATAACCCGGCGAGTCAGGGAGGCAACGGTAAGTGTAAGGCTGATAATAGTTTGGATTTTGTGGCTAACACCAATACGCAGAATAATGGTTAGCGTCGCAAGGGAAAGCCGCCTCCTCAGTAGGTTTTTTTCTAAATATTGAAGATTGATATGAACAAGTTCAAATCAACATGGGCCCTAATGTTGGGGATATAGCTATTGGGTATGACCCGCCCAGAGGAGCTGAGTTATCCCAAGGGCGGTTCATCAAGATGAAGCCCATGAAGATGCTGAAGATGGTGGTTCATGAAGCAGGCTACTAAGGACCCAAAGCCCAAAGGCGGCTTAAGGCCCTTAGGTATAAACTACAATATGTGTATTACTTGTATTGTAAGGCAAGCGTAGTTAGTCACCGAGCCGGACACGTTGTGTATGAGCCGGCCGGGACTGCGTGAGCCGCGGGGCATCAACCTGTGTATATAAAGGGACAACCCGGCGATAGCTTAGGATAAGAAACAAGAGAGATCGAAAGCTAGGTTAAGCGTATTCGCTCCCTGGTAATCGAAACCCAAGCAATACCACCTCAACTGGAGTAGGCTTTTACCTTGATAGCAAGGGGACGAACCAGTATAAACTCCTGTGTCCTTTGTCTCGTTTAACCCTTTTAAGCTAACCTAGTTGTGATGGCTCCACGACTAAGTCCTTTCGCTAGGACATCTGCTGTGACAATTCCACGACACGAAGGGTGCATCGTTCGTATTCAGTATCCACTATAGCAAAAACTTTTTAGCTCCCGAGTGACCTTTTGTATACCCGTAGTGCGTGACAAAAATTTAGACATTGGCTCGGCTCATTCCCACAACCCACGACGCATCATGACGAGGCGAGGCGAGCGACGGAGGAGGAGCGCGCGTGAATGTCCCTCTTGTTCTCATGCTCATACATGTGGGGAAACATCCTCCCTTATAAGGAGGTACAACTCCCACTAAACTAGCAATGTGGGACTAAACTTTAGTTCCACCTCTTGCCTTGAACGAATGGGCTACGTGGGCCTCTAGGATTTATTAGGAATTTCTGAAACTGCTATTGGGCTGGGCCCAAAATAGACAAAATTCTAGCAACCCCCACTAGATCCTAGAGGCACAAAAAATTTGCCTTTGGTTCCAAAACACCGTTTTATATACCGGTATTGCAGTGGAGACTGTTAAGTTGAACCTCCACCTAGAACTCTGTGCTACACTAGTAAGCAACTTGAACAGTGGTCTGGGCCTGGAACTGCAAGTTTCCTGCGAATCTAGCTTCACACAAAGCCTTGACTGATACTAGGCTACCGTGGGTCTTCCCCGCGGGTGGAGCTTATGCGTCATACTCCGTGACCTTTCATGAGTTTACTAGAGAGAACCCTACTCTCATAGATTGCGACGTTTGACAATCAGACTCATATATGTGTGTTCTTCAAAAGATGTTCTGCAGGACAACATCTCTACTTAAATGATCCACTTAGAACACATTAAGATATACATCAACCTGCCATGCAGATTTAGGAGAGTATTGCATCTTCATGTAGTGGTATTGTTAACAGTAAGGATACTCTCCTCTCAGTTGACCAACAACTTGCTTCCACATCTAATTCACGGGATCTCCGATCACATAGACTAGGTTACCACTGTGAACAACTCATATTGTGGGTCTCACACCCATCTCCCTCGATGCATTATCTATCACGTTACGTGATAAACCCTTAGTAAAAGGATCTGCCAGATTTTTAGACGTTTGGATATAATCCAATGCAATAACTCCGGAGTTTCTCATTTTTCTAACAGACTTTAACCTTCTCTGAACATGTCTTGATGACTTCATGTTATCCTTTGAGCTGCTCACTTTCGTGATCATAGTTTGATTGTCACAGTTCATAAGGGTACCTGGTACAGGTTTCTCAACAACCGACAAGTCATTCAAGAGTCGACTAAGCCAATCTACTTCGACCATAGCTGTATCTAGTGTTGTGAGTTCTGCTTCCATTGTTGACCTCGTTAAGATGGTCTGCTTGCAAGACTTCCAAGAAACAACGCCACCTCCATGAGTGAATACATATCCGCTCGTGGCCTTTATCTCATCGGCATCTGAGATCCAGTTTGAGTCACTATACCCTTCAAGCACCTTTGGGTGCCCAGTGTAGTGAATTCCATAATTCGCAGTGCCTTTCAAATAACACAAAACTCTCTCTAGAGCTTTCCAATGCACATCTCCTAGTTTTGAGACAAACCGACTCAGTTTGCTAACAACAAAAGAGATGTCAGGTCTTGTAGCACTGGCTAAGTACATAAGCGAGCCAATAATCTGAGAATATTTTAGTTGATATCTAGCAATTCTTCGATTCTTTCGAAGCAACACACTGACATCATACGGTGTTGGAGAGGGCTTGCAGTCACTATAGCCAAAGCGACTCAAGATCTTTTCCACGTAGTGAGATTGCAGCAATGTAATCCCACCATCACCGTCTCTCAAAAATTTGATGTTCAGAATGACATCAGCCACTCCTAAATCCTTCATCTCAAAACAACGAGATAGGAAATCATCGACCTCCTTAATAACATTCAGATTTGTTCCAAAAATTAGTATGTCATCAACATACAAGCAAAGGATAACTCCCTCGCCCCCACCATGGCGATAGTACACACATTTATCAGCTTCATTTACAATGAAGCCTGCAGCTGTTAAAGTTCTTTCAAACTTCTCATGCCATTGCTTGGGTGCTTGCTTAAGTCCATACAAAGAGACTCCAGCAACTTGCACACTTTTCCTTCCTGACCATCTACTACAAACCCATCTGGTTGTTCCATGTAAATTTCCTCATCCAACTCTCCATTTAGGAAAGCACTCTTAACATCCATTTGATGAACGAGAAGACCATGTGAGGCCGCTAGAGAAAGTAGCACTCGAATAGTGGTCAGTCGAGCCACAAGTGAGTAAGTATCAAAGAAGTCTTTACCTTCCTTTTGGGTATAACCCTTAGCCACGAGTCGTGCCTTGTACTTCTCGATAGTACCATCAGGCCTAAGCTTCTTCTTGAATACCCATTTGCACCCTATAGGTTTGCACCCATAAGGACGATCAATTATTTCCCAAGTTTCATTTGCTAAGATGGAATCCATCTCACTACGGACCGCTTCCTTCCATTAGTCAGCATCTTCAGATACATAGGCCTCTGAGATAGAATAGGGAGTGTCATCTATGAGGTACACAAGAAAATCATCACCAAAGGACTTTGCAGTCCTCTGTCTCTTGCTCCTAGTAGGAACTTCATTGTTCTCCTCCACAGGGTTTTCAAAGTGTTCCATTGAAATGGCAGGTTCAGTAATTGTAACTGGTTCCTGATTCGATGAACTAGGCATCTCCTGATTAGATGAGGTAGCCATATCCTTCATGGGAAAGATATCTTCAAAGAAAGTTGCATCATTTGACTCCATGATCGTACCGACATGCATGTTAGGTACCTTAGATTTTACAACCAAGAATCTATAACCAATGCTATGAAAAGCATATCCTAGGGAAACACAAATCCACGGGTTTTGGTCCAAGTTTGCGATTCTTTGGAATTGGCACATTGACTTTCGCCAAACAACCCCAAGTTCGTAGGTAAGAGAGTTTTAACCTTTTCTTCTCCCATTCCCCGAATGGAGTTATTGAAGTAAATATGCCCTAGACACAATAATAAAGTTATTATTTTTTCCTTATATCATGATAAATGTTTATTATTCATGCTAGAATTGTATTAACCGGAAACATAATACTTGTGTGAATACATAGACAAACAGAGTGTCACTAGTATGCCTCTACTTGACTAGCTCGTTGATCAAAGATGGTTATGTTTCCTAGCCATAGACATGAGTTGTCATTTGATTAAAGGGCTCACATCATTAGGAGAATGATGTGATTGACTTGACCCATTACGTTAGCTTAGCACTCGATCGTTTAGTATGTTGCTATTGCTTTCTTCATGACTTATACATGTTCCTATGACTATGAGATTATGCAACTCCCGTTTACCGGAGGAACACTTTGTGTGCTACCAAACGTCACAACATAACTGGGTGATTATAAAGGTGCTCTACAGGTGTCTTCGAAGATATTTGTTGGGTTAGCGTATTTTGAGATTAGGATTTTTCACTCCGATTGTCGGAGAGGTATCTCTGGGCCCACTCGGTAATGCACATCACTTAAGCCTTGCAAGCATTGCAACTAATGAGTTAGTTGCGGGATGATGTATTACGGAATGAGTAAAGAGACTTGGCGGTAACGAGATTGAACTAGGTATTGAGATACCGACGATCGAATCTCGGGCAAGTAACATACTGATGACAAGGAACAACATATGTTGTTATGCGGTCTGACTGATAAAGATCTTCGTAGAATATGTAGGAGCCAATATGAGCATCCAGGTTCCACTATTGGTTATTGACCGGAGACGTGTCTCGGTCATGTATACATAGTTCTCGGACCCGTAGGGTCCGCACGCTTAAAGTTTCAATGACGGTTATATTATGAGTTTATGAGTTTTGATGTACCGAAGGTTGTTCGGAGTCCCGGATGTGATCACGAACATGACGAGGAGTCTCGAATTGGTCGACACATGAAGATTGATATATTGGAAGCCTATATTTGGATATCGGAAATGTTCCGGGTGAAATCGGGATTTTACCGGCGTACCGAGGGGTTACCGGAACCCCCCGGGGGCTTAATGGGCCATAGTGGGCCTTAGTGGAGAAGAGGAGAGGCGGCTAGGGCAAGGCCACACGCCCCTCCCCCTCTAGTCCGAATAGGACAAGGAGAGGGGGACGGCGCCCCCCTTTCCTTCCTCTCTCCCTCCTCTTTCCCCCTTCTCCTAATCCAACAAGGAAGGGAGGGAGTCCTACTCCCGGTGGGAGTAGGACTCCTCCTGGCACGCCTCCTCCTGGCCGACCGCACCTCCCCCCTTGCTCCTTTATATACGGGGGCAGGGGGCACCCCGAAGACACAACAATTGATTTGATCTTTTAGCCGTGTGCGGTGCCCCCCTCCACCATAGTCCACCTCGATAATACTGTAGCGGTGCTTAGGCGAAGCCCTGCATCGGTAGAACATCATCATCGTCACCATGCCGTCATGCTGACGAAACTCTCCCTCAACACTCGGTTGGATCGGAGTTCGAGGGACGTCATCGGGCTGAACGTGTGCTGAATTTGGAGGTGTCGTGCATTCGATACTTGATCGGTCGGATCATGAAGACGTATGACTACATCAACCGTGTTGTGCTAATGCTTCCGCTTTTGGTCTACGAGGGTACGTGGACACACTCTCCCCTCTCGTTGCTATGCATCACCATGATCTTGCGTGTGCGTAGGAATTTTTTTGAAATTACTACATTCCCCAACAGTGGCATCCGAGTCTGGTTTTATGCGTAGATGTCATATGCACGAGTAGAACACAAGTGAGTTGTGGGAGATATAAGTCATACTGCTTACTAGCATGTCATACTTTGGTTCGGCGGTATTGTTGGATGAAGCGGCCCGGACCGACATTACGCGTACGCTTACGCAACACTGGTTCTACCAACGTGCTTTGCACACAGGTGGCTGGCGGGTGTCAGTTTCTCCAACTTTAGTTGAACCGAGTGTGGCTACGCCCGGTCCTTGTGAAGGTTAAAACAACACCAACTTGACAAACTATCGTTGTGGTTTTGATGCATAGGTAAGAACGGTTCTTTCTCAGCCCATAGCAGCCACGTAAAACTTGCAACAACAAAGTAGAGGATGTCTAACTTGTTTTTGCAGGGCATGTTGTGATGTGATATGGTCAAAGCATGATGCTAAATTTTATTGTATGAGATGATCATGTTTTGTAACCGAGTTATCGGCAACTGGCAGGAGCCATATGGTTGTCGCTTTATTGTATGCAATGCAATCGCCCTATAATGCTTTACTTTATCACTAAGCGGTAGCGATAGTCGTGGAAGCATAAGATTGGCGAGATGACAACGATGCTACGATGGAGATCAAGGTGTCGCGCCGATGAGGATGGTGATCATAATGGTGCTTCGGAGATGGAGATCACAAGCACAAGATGATGATGGCCATATCATATCACTTATATTGATTGCATGTGATGGTTATCTTTTATGCATTTTATCTTGCTTTGATTGACGGTAGCATTATAAGATGATCTCTCACTAAATTTCAAGATAAAAGTGTTCTCCCTGAGTATGCACCATTGCCAAAGTTTGTCCTGCCCAGACACCACGTGATGATCGGGTGTGATAAGCTCTACGTCCATCTACAACGGGTGCAAGCCAGTTTTGCACACGCAGAATACTCAGGTTAAACTTGACGAGCCTAGCATATGCAGATATGGCCTCGGAACACTGAGACCGAAAGGTCGAGCGTGAATCATATAGTAGATATGATCAACATAGTGATGTTCACCATTGAAAGCTACTACATTTCACGCGATGATCGGTTATGTTTTAGTTGGTATGGATCACGTGATCACTTAGAGGATTAGAGAGATGTCTATCTAAGTGGCAGTTCTTAAGTAATATGATTAGTTGAACTTAAATTTATCATGAACTTAGTACCTGATAGTATCTTGCTTGTCTATGTTGATTGTAGATAGATGGCCCGTGCTATTGTTCCGTTGCATTTTAATGCGTTCCTTGAGAAAGCAAAGTTGAAATATGATGGTAGAAATTACACGGACTGGGTCCGTAACTTGAGGATTATCCTCATTGCTGCATAGAAGAATTACGTCCTGGAAGCACCGCTAGGTGCCAAACCTGCTGCAGGAGCAACACCAGATGTTATGAACGTCTGGCAGAGCAAAGCTGATGACTACTCGATAGTTCAATGTGCCATGCTTTACGGCTTAGAACCGGGACTTCAACGACGTTTCGAACGTCATGGAGCATATTAGATGTTCTAGGAGTTGAAGTTAATATTTGAAAAGAATGCCCGGATTGAGAGATATGAAGTCTCCAATAAGTTCTACAGCTGCAAGATGGAGGAGAATAGTTCTGTTAGTGAGCATATACTCAAGATATCTGGGTACTGCAATCACTTGATTCAACTAGGAGTTAATCTTCCGGATGATAGCGTCATTGATAGAATTCTTCAATCACTGCCACCAAGCTACAAAAGCTTCATGATGAACTATAACATGCAAGGGATGGATAAGAAAATTCCCGAGCTCTTCGCAATGCTAAAGGTTGCGGAGGTAGAAATCAAGAAGGAGCATTGCCTGGCCGATTCATCTGGCTGCTGAATTACGTGGCTTAGGTCATCGGCATCTGGTGGTCGCACATAAGTGCCCTGGAAATTGTCGAGGAATGCGACTTCCAGGTCCTCCCAACAACTGATTGATCATGCTGGCAAGCTGTTAAGCCAATGCCGAGCTGGTCCTTTAAGCTTGAGTGGGAGGTATTTGATGGCGTGGAGATCATCGCCGCGGGCCATGTGGATATGAAGGAGATAATCCTCGATCCATACCGCAGGATCTGTTGCGCCATCATATGATTTGATGTTTACGGGTTTGAAACCCTCGGGGATTTGATGATCCATTATTTCGTCTGTGAAGCATAGTGGGTGTGCGGCGCCTCTGTACTGGGCTATATCACGACGTAGCCCCAATGCGCTTTGTCTACTGTGTTCGGCCCTACCGGATTTATATCTGGCGTGACGGTTACTGTCTCGAGTCGTGGGGCGCCCACGCGATCTGTAGATCGATCTTGTTTGCCTTGCCTTGTCCTCCAACATATCTCGCAGGTCTGGCGCATTTTCCCGTGCCTTGGTATGGGGTGCGGCTTGAGTGGAGGGCCGAGAGGCCTCTCTGTCGCGGCCGCGAGGTGGCCGGTCGGCCGTATCAAGTGCTAGTGATGTAGGTTTGAGTGCTTCCTCCTCTAATCGGGGTAGCAACCTGCGCTTTGGGTAGCTTTTGGAGGGGTGTTCGAGTTTATGCTCTTCGGCCGCAAGGACTTCAGTCCATCTGTCGGCTAGCAAATCTTGATCAGCTCTAAGCCGTTGCTTTTTTTTCTTGAGGCTTCTTGCCGTGGCCATAAGCCTGCGTTGAAAACGCTCTTGCTCGACGGGATCCTCTGGCACGACGAATTCGTCGTCATCGAGGCTTGCCTCGTCTTTGGAGGGAGGCATATGATTATCGTCCTCGACCTCTCTATCTGCCGCTCTCTCATGAGGGATGGTTTCTCCATCCTCCTGTGCTGAATCTTGCTGGAGGGGGTTTTCTTCGGCACTCTCCGGAGTATTATTATCTCCCGTGCTGGAATCACCGTATTTGCTTTGGCGGGATTTTGAGCGGCGCCGCTGACGCCGACGCTTAGGCAGTTTTTTGGAGGGGTCATCCTCCGCTGTTCCATCGCCATCTCCTTCTTTTGGGGTGTCCACCATGTATATGTCATATGACGAGGTGGCTTTCCAGGGCCCAATAGGCGCTGGTTCTTCATCGTCTCCTGCATCGGCGTCCATACCGTCGATGTCTTCGGAGTCGAAGTCGAGCATGTTTGTTAAATCATCGACAGTGGCTACAAAGTGGGTGGTGGGTGGGCTTTGAATTTCTTCATCGTCCGTATCCCAACCTTGCTGACCGTAGTCCGGCCAGGGCTCTCCTGATAAAGAGAGAGACTTTAGTGTCTTCAGAATATCACCGAAAGGCGAGTGCTGAAAGATGTCCGCGGCAGTAAACTCCATGATCGGCGCCCAATCGGATTCGGTCCGCAGGGGCGCAGAGGGTTCAGAGTCCGGAGAGGAGTCCGGCTCCTTGGAGTCACGAGTCTCGTGGAGTGCGGGGCTGGTGTTCGGCTCGATCGCCGTTGGGATCACAACCCCCGAGGTGGCGTCCAACCACCCGTCCTCGATCGGTGCAGTTGGCTCCGAATTAAGGGTCGAAGCCGATGCGAGTGCGGCCTCCAGGGCACTGTTCGACAGCAGAGCTAGATCATGCTCGTCGTGAAAGTGCGGCGCGCTCGGTAGTGGCTCGAATCCGTCGAAGATCAAGTCCCTACGGATGTCAGCCGTGTAGTTTAAACTTCCAAATTTGACCTGACGGCCAGGGGCATAGCGTTCGATCTGCTCCAGATGGCCAAGTGAATTGGCCCGCAGTGCGAAGCCGCCGAAGACGAAGATCTGTCCGGGGAGGAAGGTCTCACCCTGGACTGCATCGCTATTGATGATCGTAGGAGCCATCAAGCCTAACAGCGACGGCACAGAGGAACTCTCAATAAAAGCACCAATGTCGGTGTCAAAACCGGCGGATCTCGGGTAGGGGGTCCCGAACTATGCGTCTAGGCCGGATGGTAACAGGAGGCAAGGGACATGAAGTTTTACCCAGGTTCAGGCCCTCTTGATGGAGGTAAAACCCTACGTCCTGCTTGATTAATATTGATGATATGGGTAGTACAAGAGTAGATCTACCACGAGATCGGAGAGGCTAAACCCTAGAAGCTAGCCTATGGTATGATTGTTGTTCTGTATGTTGTCCTACGGACTAAAACCCTCCGGTTTATATAGACACCGGAGAGGGTTAGGGTTACACAAAGTCGGTTACAATGGCAGGAGATCTACATATCCGTATCGCCAAGCTTGCCCTCCACGCCAAGAAAAGTCCCTTCCGGACACGGGACGAAGTCTTCAATCTTGTATCTTCATAGTCCAGGAGTCCGGCCGAAGGTATAGTCCGGCTATCCGGACACCCCCTAATCCAGGACTCCCTCAAGCATCAAGTGTTGATGGTCAATAAGACCACCAATTTCAAGAAAAAGGGCAAAGGGAAGAAGAAGGGGAACTTCAAGAAGAACAACAAGCAAGTTGCTGCTCAAGAGAAGAAACCCAAGTCTGGACCTAAGCCTGAGACTGAGTGCTTCTACTACAAGCAGACTGGTCACTGGAAGCGGAACTGCCCCAAGTATTTGGCAGATAAGAAGGATGGCAAGGTGAACAAAGGTATATGTGATATACATGTTATTGATGTGTACCTTACCAGAGCTCGCAGTAGCACATGGGTATTTGATACTGGTTCTGTTGCTAATATTTGCAACTCAAAACAGGGACTACGGATTAAGCGAACACTGGCCAAGGACGAGGTGATGATGCGCGTAGGAAACGGCTCCAAAGTTGATGTGATTGCCGTCGGCACGCTACCTCTACATCTACCTTCGGGATTAGTATTAGACCTAAATAATTGTTATTTGGTGCCAACGTTGAGCATGAACATTATATCTGGATCTTGTTTAATGCGAGACGGTTATTCATTTAAATCAGAGAATAATTGTTGTTCTATTTATATGAGTAATATCTTTTATGGTCATGCACACTTGAAGAGTGGTCTATTCTTGTTGAATCTCGATAGTGGTGATACACATATTCATAATGTAGAAGCCAAAAGATGCAGAGTTGATAATGATAGTGCAACTTATTTGTGGCACTGCCGTTTAGGTCATATCGATGTAAAGCGCATGAAGAAACTCCATACTAATGGACTTTTGGAACCACTTGATTATGAATCACTTGGTACTTGCGAACTGTGCCTAATGGGCAAGATGACTAAAACGCCATTCTCCGGAACTATGGAGCAAGCAACTGATTTATTAGAGATCATACATACTGATGTATGTGGACCAATGAATATTGAGGCTCGCAGCGGGTATCTTTATTTTCTCACCTTCACAGATGATTTAAGCAGATATGGGTATATCTACTTAATGAAACATAAGTCTGAAACATTTGAAAAGTTCAAAGAATTTCAGAGTGAAGTTGAAAATCATCGTAACAAGAAAATAAAGTTTCTACGATCTGATCGTGGAGGAGAATATTTGAGTTACGAGTTTGGACTACATTTGAAACAATGCGGAATAGTTTCGCAACTCACACCACCCGGAACACCACAGCGTAATGGTGTGTCCAAACATCGTAATCGTACTTTACTAGATATGGTGCTATCTATGATGTCTCTTACTGATTTACTGCTATCATTTTGGGGTTATGCTTTAGAGACGGCCGCATTCACGTTAAATAGGGCACCATTAAAATCCATTGAGACGATGCCTTATGAACTGTGGTTTGGCAAGAAACCAAAGTTGTCGTTTCTTAAAGTTTGGGGCTGCGAGGCTTATGTGAAAAAGCTTCAACCTGATAAGCTCAAACCCAAATCAGAGAAATGTGTCTTCATAGGATACCCAAAGGAGACTGTTTGGTACACCTTCTATCACAGATCCGAAGGCAAGACATTCGTTCCTAAGAATGGATCCTTTCTAGAGAAGGAGTTTCTCTCGAAAGAAGTGAGTGGGAGGATAGTAGAACTTGATGAGGTAACCATACCTGCTCCCTTATTGGAAAGTAGTTCATCACAGAAACCAGTTCCTGTGACGTCTATACCAATTAGTGAGGAAGTTAATGATGATGATCATGGAACTTCAGATCAAGTTGTTACTGAACCTCGTAGGTCAACCAGAGTAAGATCTGCACCAGAGTGGTATGATAATCCTATTCTGGAGGTTATGTTACTAGACCATGACGAACCTACGAACTATGAAGAAGCGATGGTGAGCCCAGATTCCGAAAAATGGCTTGAGGCCATGAAATGTGAGATGGGATCCATGTATGAGAACAAAGTGTGGACTTTGGTTGACTTGCGCGTTGATCGGCAAGCCATTGAGAATAAATGGATCTTCAAGAAGAAGACTAACGCTGACGGTAATATTACTGTCTATAAAGCTCAACTTGTTGCGAAAGGTTTTCGACAAGTTCAAGGGATTGATTACGATGAGACCTTCTCACCCGTAGCGATGCTTAAGTCTGTCCGAATCATGTTAGCAATTGCCGCATTTTATGATTACGAAATTTGGCAAATGGATGTAAAAACTGCATTCCTGAATGGATTTCTGGAAGAAGAGTTGTATATGATGCAACCGGAAGGTTTTGTCGATCCAAAGGGAGCTAACAAAGTGTGCAAGCTCCAGTGATCCATTTATGGACTAGTGCAAGCCTCTCAGAGTTGGAATAAACGCTTTGATAGTGTGATCAAAGCATTTGGTTTTGTACAGACTTTTGGAGAAGCCTGTATTTACAATAAAGTGAGTGGGAGCTCTGTAGCATTTCTGATATTATATGTGGATGACATATTGCTGATTGGAAATAATATAGAATTTCTGGATAGCATAAAGGGATACTTGAATAAGAGTTTTTCAATGAAAGACCTCGGTGAAGCTGCTTATATATTGGGCATCAAGATATACAAAGATAGATCAAGATCCTTAATTGGACTTTCACAAAGCACGTACCTTGACAAAGTTTTGAAGAAGTTCAAAATGGATCAAGCAAAGAAATGGTTCTTGCCTGTGTTACAAGGTGTGAAGTTGAGTAAGACTCAATGCCTGACCACTTCAGAAGACAGAGAGAAGATGAAAGATGTTCCCTATGCTTCAGCCATGGGCTCTATCATGTATGCAATGCTGTGTACCAGACCTGATGTGTGCCTTGCTATAAGTCTAGCAGGGAGGTACCAAAGTAATCCAGGAGTGGATCACTAGACATCGGTCAAGAACATCCTGAAATACCTGAAAAGGACTAAGGATATGTTTCTCGTTTATGGAGGTGACAAAGAGCTCATTGTAAATGGTTACGTTGATGCAAGCTTTGACACTGATCCGGATGATTCTAAATCGCAAACCGGATACGTGTTTACATTGAACGGTGGAGTTGTCAGTTGGTGCAGTTCTAAACGAAGTGTCGTGGTGGGATCTACGTGTGAAGCGGAGTACATAGCTGCTTCAGAAGCAGCAAATGAAGGAGTCTGGATGAAGGAGTTCATATCCGATCTAGGTGTCATACCTAGTGCATCGGGTCCAATGAAAATCTTTTGTGACAATACTGGAGCAATTACCTTGGCGAAGGAATCCATATTTCACAAGAGAACCAAGCACATCAAGGGATGCTTCAATTCCATCCGGGATCTAGTCTAGGTGGGAGACATAGAAATTTGCAAGATACATACAGATCTGAATGTTGCAGAACCATTGACTAAGCCTCTTCCACGAGCAAAACATGATCAACACCAAGACTCCATGGGTGTTAGAATCATTACTATGTAATCTAGATTATTGACTCTAGTGTAAGTTGGATACTGAAGGAAATATGCCCTAGAGGCAATAATAAAGGTATTATTTATTTCCTTATATCATGATAAATGTTTATTATTCATGCTAGAATTGTATTAACCGGAAACATAATACTTGTGTGAATACATAGACAAACAAAGTGTCACTAGTATGCCTCTACTTGACTAGCTCATTGATCAAAGATGGTTATGTTTCCTAGCCATAGACATGAGTTGTCATTTGATTAACGGGATCACATCATTAGGAGAATGATGTGATTGACTTGACCCATTCCGTTAGCTTAGCACTCGATCGTTGTTGCTATTGCTTTCTTCATGACTTATACATGTTCCTATGACTATGAGATTATGCAACTCCCGTTTACCGGAGGAACACTTTGTGTGCTACCAAACATCACAATGTAACTGGGTGATTATAAAGGTGCTCTACAGGTGTCTCTGAAGGTATTTGTTGGGTTAGCGTATTTCGAGATTAGGATTTGTCACTCCGATTGTCGGAGAGGTATCTCTGGGCCCACTCGGTAATGCACATCACTTAAGCCTTGAAAGCATTGTAACTAATGAGTTAGTTGCAGGATGATGTATTACAGAACAAGTAAAGAGACTTGCTGGTAACGAGATTGAACTAGGTATTGAGATACCGACGATCGAATCTCGGGCAAGTAACATACCGATGACAAAGGGAACAACGTATGTTGTTATGCGGTCTGACCGATAAAGATCTTCGTAGAATATGTAGGAGCCAATATGAGCATCCGGGTTCCTCTATTGGTTATTGACCGGAGACATGTCTCGGTCATGTCTACATAGTTCTAGAACCCGTAGGGTCCACACGCTTAAAGTTTCGATGACGATTATATTATGAGTTTATGAGTTTTGATGTACCGAAGGTTGTTCGGAGTCCCAGATGTGATCACGGACATGACGAGGAGTCTCGAAATGGTCGAGACATGAAGATTGATATATTGGAAGCCTATATTTGGATATCGGAAATGTTCCAGGTGAAATCGGGATTTTACCGGAGTATCGAGGGGTTACCGGAACCCCCCGGGGGCTTAATGGGCCATAGTGGGCCTTAGTGGAGAAGAGGAGAGGCGGCTAGGGCAGGGCCGCACCCCCTCCCCATCTAGTCCGAATAGGACAAGGAGAGGGGGGTGGCGCCCCCCCTTTCCTTCCTGTCTCCCTCCTCTTCCCCCCTTCTCCTAATCCAACAAGGAAGGGAGGGAGTCCTACTCCCGGTGGGAGTAGGACTCCTCCTGGCACGCCTCCTCCTGGCCAGCCGCACCTCCCCCCTTGCTCCTTTATATACGGGGGCAGGGGGGCACCCCAAAGACACAACAATTGATTTGATCTTTTAGCCGTGTGCGGTGCCCCCCTCCACCATAGTCCACCTCGATAATACTGTAGCGGTGCTTAGGCGAAGCCCTGCGTCGGTAGAACATCATCATCTTCACCACGCCGTCGTGCCGACGAAACTCTCCCTCAACACTCGGCTGGATCGGAGTTCGAGGGATGTCATCGGGCTGAATGGCTGAACTCGGAGGTGCCGTGCGTTCGGTACTTGATCTGTCGGATCGTGAAGACGTACGACTACATCAACCGCGTTGTGCTAACGCTTCCGCTTTCGGTCTACGAGGGTACATGGACACACTCTCCCCTCTCGTTGCTATGCATCACCATGATCTTGCATGTGCATAGGAATTTTTTTGAAATTACTACGTTCCCCAATAGTTATCTCTTTGTTCTTTCTGGGAACTTGGTTAGGACATAACATGCAGTCAATATCGCCTTCCCCCACCATGCCTTGGAGAGACCTGATGTGTCTAACATGGTGTTAACCAAATCAGTTAGAGTACATTTCTTTCTTTCGGCCACCCCATTTGACTGAGGTGAATAGGGAGGCTTCCTCTCATGGATTATACCATGTTCCGCACAAAAGGAATCAAATTCATTTGAGAAATACTCTCCACCACGATCGGACCTATGCCTCTTGATCTTTCGATCAAGTTAGTTTTCCTCTTCAGCTTTATAGATCTTGAAATAGTTCAAAGCCTCATCCTTAGATTTGAGAAGATACACATGGTAGTATCTAGTGGAGTCATCAATTAACGTCATAAAATACTTCTTTCCACCTTTTGTCAAAACATCATTCATTCCACATAGATCTAGATGTATGAGCTATAGTGGTGCAAGATTTCTCGTTTCCGCAGTCACATGAGACTTATGAGGTTGCTTAGGTTGCACACACACTTGACACTTAGATCCCTTGACAGTGGTGAAACTAGGGATTAAGTTCAACTTCGCTAGTCGCGACATGCAACCAAAGTTAACATGACAAAGACGTGAATGCCACACATTTGATTCACTATTGTTGCAAACATGATTAACAACTTTATTGCAAATGTCTGATAAGGATAAACGAAACAGGCCTCCTGACTCATAGCCTTTACCAACAAAGGTTCCAAACTTGGATATTACAAATTTATTTGACTCAAAGACAAGCTTAAGCCATCTCTACATATAAGAGATCCACTAACAAGATTTTTATTGACGGAGGGGATGTCGGTGTCAAAACCGGCGGATCTCGGGTAGGGGGTTCCGAACTGTGCATCTAGGATCGATGGTAACAAGAGACGGGGGACACGATGTTTGCCCAGGTTTGGGCCCTCTCTATGGAGGTAATACCCTACTTCCTGCTTGATTGATCTTGATGAATATGAGTATTACAAGAGTTGATCTACCACGAGATCGTAATGGCTAAACCCTAGAAGCCTAGCCTGTATGACTATGGTAATGTATATCCTTTCCGGACTAACCCCTCCGGCTTATATGGACACCGGGGGGGGGGGAATCTAGGGTTACATAGAGTCGGTTACATAAGAAGGAATCTTCATAGTTGGTCGCCAAGCTTTTCTTCCATGCCAAGGAGAGTCCAATCCGGACACAGGTACAGTCTTCATCCTTCATGTCTTCACAGCCCATCAGTCCGGCCCATGGATAACAGGTCGGACGCCCGAGGACCCCTTAGTCCAGGACTCCCTCAGTAGCCCCTGAACCTGGCTTCAATGACAAGGAGTCCGGCGCGCAGATTGTCTTCGACATTGCAAGGCGGGTTCCCTTCTATCCAAACTTCAAGGTAGTCTTCGGATGTGATGATAGTATCCGGACCTGTCACACACACCATACATAACCGCAGAGAGAATATATTTCTACACGAGTCTAATATGCTAATAGTTTTTTACAACGTGACATCACATCTGCCCGGTCACAATTCCAAACCGCTTTCATGTTTCGACGCCCCACGTCCCGAGACGCGGTTGCCATTGGCACGTCTTGTCAAAGCAGAGATCGTGTCCCCTTATCGCGGGATTCTCATCAATGCGGGCATGGGTAACCCAACCGTGCCATTTATACATCCCTTGGGAATAGGCGAATCTTAAGGCGAGTGAGGAGGCATTTAATATTCGTTTCCTTTATAAGGGGATAAGGATTCCCTCTTCCTCTCTCACGCCCTCTCTCTGTCTCCGCCTTTTCAATCTCGAGCTCCAGCGCCCAAGTTCTCATCTCCTTTCCACTCAAGCAACCATGTCCGGATCCGAAGGTCAAGGCAAGTGGATGGTCTCCTCCGTCAAGGAGGAGGACATTACTGAGCTTCGGGCGGCCAGATACTTGGTGAAGGAGATCACTCACCACCTGCCGACCGAGGGACAAGTCATCCCCACGCTGAAGCCCACCGAGAGGGTAGTGTTCATCCCCCATTTCTTCCGCGGGCTAGGGTTTCCACTCCACCCTTTCGTCCGCGGGCTGATGTATTATTACGGGATAGATTTCCATGATCTGTCCCCGAATTCCTTCCTCAACATCTCGGCGTTTATCGTCGTGTGTGAGGCCTTCCTCCGCATCCAACCCCACTTCGGGTTGTGGCTCAAAGTCTTTAATGTGAAGCCGAAGGTGGTGGATGGCTAGCACGTGGAGTGCGGAGGAGCCATGGTGAGAAAGCTGTCCAACGTCTCCTGGCCCAAAGGTACTTTTGTGGACACGCTAAAGGAGTGGCAGAAGCAGTGGTTCTACATCACAGAACCTCGCGGCACCACCTGGGCCGCGGCTGTCGAATTCCGCTCCGACGCTCCCATGCGACTCACCTCCTGGGCCGAGAAGAGTCCGGACTGGTGTTCACCTGACGAGCTGATAGTGTTGCAGACGCGTGTTCAAAGCATGGTAACCAAGAACGTCAAGCTCGTTGATGTGATCTAGGTGGTGCTAGTTTGCCGGATCCTTCCGTGCCAGCGCCGAAGCCGCCCTCTGTGGGAGTTCAACCCGAAGAAGCACCAGACCCTGGTGAGGCTCTTCGAGACTACTCACGAAGGTGCATGGAAGTTGCTCTTTAAGGGCAATGAGAAACCGCCGGCCGCAGATTCAGATCGTGGGCACGACGCTAAACACCTCGCTAGCGAGGTATGTCTTCTTTGATGCATTCTCCACTTGTTTGTTTCAAGGATGATGCCTGAGCTTTTATTGTTGCTTTTCAGGACTGGATGGAGAGGGCGAAGCGGATCTAGTGTCCGGATCCGCTACCTGAAGAACCGGTCATCCCACGTCTAGCGAAGATGCTAGTGCCAGTGCCTTATAAGGCGCCGGAGAAGAAGGCCTAGGCGGCCAAGAGTGGCCCCCGTCGCAAGGGCACTTCGGACGTGACGTCCGAAGACAATGAAGCTCATTCCTCTGTCCTAGAGGACAATGGTGAGGAAGAGGAGGAGGAGGAGGAAAACAACCATCCCCCTGAGGAGAGGAAGAAGAAGAGGGCGGCTTCGGCGCATCCGGAGGCGGAAACACCTAAGAAGGGGAAGGGTGTCCCAGCGGTCAACACCGCATGGGACGTAAACAACAGTCCAGAATGACGCCCCCGCACTAAGCCCCAGGCCGCATCGTAAGTAACATGGCTTGCTCAAGCGCGCATCCGGCCCTTTCTCTTCATTATCTTGACATAGTTAATTGTACTATTGCAGTCCGGCCCGTGACCTTATCCAGTGATCCTCATCTGGAGGTTCGTTGGCTCCGTCGGAGATGGCGAGCATGTCGCCACCGCCTGCTTATTCCCTCGGGGCCAGGGACGACACCGAAGTGTTATCCTGGAGGACCGCTCCGAACCGGGGAGGAGCCCAGGACGCTGTCCGGGAGGCGCCACAAGGCGAGACCTCCACCGCCGGACACATGGGGGAGCTGATCCCCATGGAGACTGGCGAAGAGGGCCGCATCCAGTTCGTCCCTCAGCCGAATATGATTCTAGAGACCCATATGGCTCCGGAGTCGGGCGAGCAGCCCCCTTTGAAGGAGGGGGTGCGCCAGTTCCACCGATGGCCCCTGTCCATCCAGTGGCACTGGATAACCTGATGGAGGCGCTTCGAGGTGCCTCCATCGTGCACGAGCACCGTGTCCTTATGGGTGCGGTGATCGAGAAGGTTCAGTCCGCCAAGAGTGGACTGAATGAAGCCTGCAGCAGCCTGTTGACAGGTTTCGAGGTAAGAAAGAGAAAAAAACCCGTGTAGACAGTAGCCCCTGAGACATTGTCTGGTGTTCGGCAAGAAGAACCGGACAGAGGATCAATCTTTTGTTATAGGAGACTAACGTAATATGGATGGATAAGCAGGCGTCGTTGTTGGCCGCAACCTCGCATGCTGCCGAAGTCTCTGGACTGAGGTAGAGGATGGAGCGGACCGAGAACGAGCTCGACAAGGTTAGGGTTCGGCTCCAGGAGGAGCAAGGTGAGTGACGACTTGCTGTGTGTTCGGAGGGAGTAGGCGCTGTATATTGACCGCGGTGTCGTAATATGTGCAGGAGCCGCGACCGAGGTCGAGGCCCTGAGGAAGGCCCTGGGCGAGGCCGAGGAGAAGGCTGTCCAGCAGCAAGCCGCCCGTAAGAAGCTCAAGGCCTGGGTCAAAGAAGTCCAGCAGGAGCTCCAGGATGCGGTGAAAAAATGCGAGGCCTTGGAGCATGATGCATTGGTTCAAGGGGCCGAACTCGCCAAGGCTCGTCAGAGCGCGAAGACCACACAGAATGAGGCCTAGGCCGCCCTCCAGGAGGTCCAGGAGGCCAAAAAGATCACGACGGGTAAGGCATTTAAGATGCAAAGCAAGTATGCGGAGAAGCAGTACCTTTTACTAACCTGGGTTCGGAGTTCCCCAGGAGGTTTTGCGGATTTACCACTCAGTGTATCAGACGTCGCGGAGTTCTATCGAGTGGAAGGAGGGGGTTCTACGGAGAAGCTATTCTGGTCGCAGTATGCGGCACCAGAGCATCCCGTGTCCTTCACCGATCAGCTGAAACAACTGGTGGAGCTGCATAGGGTGGCCGAAATAGCCATTAAGGATTTGATAATCCGGCTATGGCCAGCCGAAGCTATGCCAGGCAGCTACTTCGGACTCGTGAGGCGGATGGTGAACGCCTGTCCTCGACTGGACGTCGTCAAGCGCTCGGCTTGCATTGAAGGTGCGCGCATGGCCTTCGCCCGTTGCAAGATGTGGTGGGCGAAGATGGACGCCGTTGAGGTGATCAGAGGGCCACCAGAGGGCAAGGAACACCACACACCCGAACGGTATTTTGCGGATGTCCGTTGTTTTTGAATAAATGTATTCATGTTGCCTTTGCCTTGTATTATGAAAAACAAAGCCTGTTTTGTAATGTAATTTTGTTATGCTTTAATTGTTTCCTCCTGTGCGGCCGTGTTGTATGTAATCTGAGGGTTGGCCAGACGCCGGCTTCTGCCCTCATGTAGGTAGTACGGAGGTGTTCGGGGTGGAATCTAAACAATCTTGATCCAATTATATGGTCCTTGAAGGAGTTGTTTAGCGCAACGAACAAGACAATCAGACTATACGGCTTAAACGCCCTCACTTAGCCATAGGAGTTTTATAATAAAGCATGGGCGCAACCCCTGGTTCAAACCAGAGTGCTGTTAGCATCTGATCGGGAAGTGCCGATCTTTCGCATAATGCGCAAAAAATCTCCAACGATTTTTAACCCTCGAACAGCTGACCGGCTCTCGCCGCATCATGACAGTCAGTTTTCGGCTTTCTGTACTGAGGTGCTCATCTGGTTTAGACCAGGGCACAATCGCAACAGTTCTCCCTTTACTACCCTAGCCGATTTAGCGGAACGTAGGGTAGCAAGCACAGGAGCCGGGCAACCCAACTATTGACCAAAGACATGATTCGGAGCCAATGCATATAATGTTAAGTTCAGGGTGTCGAACTTATCTTTAATGATTGTTCGGACTTTGTTGCCGTATCGTGGGGCGATGGGGAGCCCCTGGCAAATATGAAATGTACCAGAGTGTACGTTTGCTAGGAAATAAGTAATTTAAAGGAAAACATAGGGATAATAGAGATAGGATCTGGGGCCCTAGAACTTGGATCATGAACTGTTTCCATTATAGTTGGGTTAATGCGTCCAAGCACATTGGTACAAAATAATGCAATAAGCAAATGTCTATTTGACATGCCGCGACCAAAGGCGAGCTGCGTGTGGGTCCTGAAAAATGGTTAGAGTAATCGTTTAGTTAGCCTCTAGGGCTTCCCATGTACGCATGTGCTCCGTGTCAATCCGGTGTGTTTATCCTTTGACAGGACCATTAATCAGGCCGTCGAAGGAGGCGCGCATAAGAGAAACCTGAAAAAAGGGAAAAGGAGATAATAAAGTTATATGTGTGTCCGGGATCGGTCTAACCAAACTGTAGATCTCGGGCTGGCTTGTGCCTCCGTTGATGTCCATGGAATTTTGAGTGCATAATCATGTAGGCGTGGTATGAATGCCACTACTTCATCGGGACTGGGACGGAGGCCGAATTGCTAATCGAGCTCTTGACAAGCCGCACTGTCTTGTTGCAGTGTAGTTCGGAACCTCTTAATGATGTCTAGGGGCTCGGCAGCCGTACTATGGTGCTGCTTGAGAAGGCCGCTCTGTACCTCTGCTGCTAGGGCAGCGGTGTGCTCTTCTGTTCGGAGGGAGCGTTCAGTATTGCAATTGACTGTTATGACGCTGCATGGACCGGGCATCTTGAGCTTGAGATAAGCCTAGTGTGGCACAACGTTGAATCTAGCAAACGCGGTTCGTCCGAGCAGTGCGTGGTAGCCGCTGCGGAAGGGGACGATATCGAAGATTAACTCTTCGCTTCGGTAGTTGTCCGGAGAACCAAAGACCACCTCCAGCGTGATTGAGCCTGTACAGCGGGCCTGTACGCCTGGTATGACTCCTTTAAAGGTAGTCGTTGGTTTGATTCATGAGGGGTTAATGCCCATCTTCTGCACTGTGTCCTGATAAGGCAGGTTGAGGTTGCTACCATCGTCCATCAGGACACGTGTTAGGTGAAACCCGTCGATAATTGGGTCGAGGACTAGTGCGGCTGAACCTCCATGGCGGATACTAGTTGGGTGATCTCGACGATCGAAGGTGATCGGGAACAACGACGACGGATTGAATTTTGGGGCGACTGGCTCTACCGCGTAGACATCCCTAAGTGCTCGCTTGCGCTCCCTTTTGGGGATGTGTGTAGCGTATATCATCTTCACTGTTTTGACTTGAGGGGGAAATTTCTTCTGCCCCCCAGTGTTCGGCTGCCGGGGCTCTTTGTCCTCGTCCTCACTTTGTGATCCCTTTTCTTTGTTTTCGGCATTTAACTTGCCAGCCTGTTTGAAAACCCAACAGTCTCTATTGGTGTGATTGGCTTGTTTATCTGGGGTACCATGTATCTGGCACGGATGATTGAGTATGCGATCCAGGCTGGATGGTCCCTCACTGTTCCTTTTGTAGGGCTTCTTTCGCTGGCCGGACTTGCAGCCACTGAATCCGGCGTTAACGGTGGTGTCATCGATGTTGTCGTCATTGCTTCGGCGTTTGTGTCTATTGCGTCGGAGCTTGCTGGAGCTGTTCTTGGCCTCGGAGGGGCCTATCTCGCTGGCTGTGTTTTTGCTACGAGCCAGCCAGCTGTCCTCACCCGTGCAAAAGCAAGTCATGAGTGCCGTAAGGGCTGCCATGGACTTCGACTTTTCTTGGCCAAGGTGGCGTGCTAGCCATTCGTCACGGATGTTGTGTTTAAAGGCCGCTAGGGCTTTGGCATCCGGACAACCAATGATTTGGTTCTTTTTGGTTAGGAACCTAGTCTAGAATTTTCTGGCTGATTCTCCAGGTTGTTGAACTATGTGGCTTAAGTCATCGCCATCGGGTGGCCGGACATATGTACCTTGGAAGTTGTCAAGGATTGCCTCTTCCAAGTCCTCCCAGCTGCCGATGGACTTCTTGGGCGGGCTATTTAGCCAGTGTCAAGCTGGCCCTTTGAGTTTTAGTGGGAGGTATTTAATGGCATGGAGGTCGTCTCCACGGGCCATGTGGATGTGGAGAATCAAGCCCTCAACCCATACCGCGGGATCGGTTGTTCCGTCATATGATTCAATATTGACGGGCTTGAACCCCTCGGGGAATTCGTGATCCAGCACCTCATCTGTGAAGCAGAGAGGGTGTGCGGCACCTCTATATCAGGCCGTGTCACGTCACACCTCTGATGAAGTCCTTCTGTGGTTATCGGTCCGGGTGTGACTAGGTTTGTCACGTCCGAATAGGTAGCCGTCATCCCGAGTCGGGAAGCGTCCTCGCGATCCGTAGATTGATCTGGTGTGTCCTGCTCTACTGTCCAGATCCTGCCGAAGGTCGTATGTATGGTCCCGAGTTGTTTCTGTCCCTGTTTTTGCGAGGCGGTGGGGCGGGGTGCTGTTCAGCCTGAGTTGCCGTTTTATCCCGACCGTGGGGTGGTCGGTCCGCCGCACTATCCCGACCACGTGGTGGTCGGTCCGCATTGTGTGAGGGAGTTTGTGATCTGGTGCTTCCTCATTGAACTGAGGTAGCAGTCTGCGCTTTGGGTAACTCTTAGCTGGGTGCTCGAGGCCGTATTCTTTGGCTGCCAGGACGTCGGTCCACCTGTCAATGAGCAGGTTGATACGTCACCGTCGTATCTACTTTTCCAAACGCTTTTGTCCGTGTTTTGGACTCTAAACTTGCATGATTTGAATGGAACTAACCCGGAATGACGCTGTTTTCAGCAGAATTACCATGGTGTTATTTATGTGCAGAAACAAAAGTTCTCGGAATGACGTGAAACTTCACGAAACAACTTTTCGGAAATAATAAAAAATCCTTGCAAAAGATGAAGGCCAGGGGGCCCACCACCTGTCCACAAGGGTGGGGGGCGCGCCCCCTACCTCGTGGGCCCCATGGAGCTCCTCCGAACTCAACTCCAACTCTATATATTTGGTTTCAGGGAGAAAAAAATCAGAGAGAAGGATTCATCGTGTTTCACGATACAGAGCCGCCACCAAGCCCTAAAACCTCTCGGGAGGGCTGATCTGGAGTCGATTCGGGGCTCCGGAGAGGGGAATCTGTCGCCATCGTCATCATCAACTATCCTCCATCACCAATTTCATGATGCTCACCGCCGTGCGTGAGTAATTCCATCATAGGTTTGCTGGACGGTGATGGGTTGGATGAGATCTATCATGTAATCGAGTTAGTTTTGTTAGGGTTTGATCCCTAGTATCCACTATGTTCTGAGATTGATGTTGCTATGACTTTGCTACGCTTAATGCTTGTCACTAGGGCCCGAGTGCCATGATTTCAGATCTGAACCTATTATGTTTTCATCAATATATGAGAGTTCTTGATCCTATCTTGCAAGTCTATAGTCACCTACTATGTGTTATGATTCGGCAACCCCGAAGTGACAATAATCGGGACCACTCCCGGTGATGACGGTAGTTTGAGGAGTTCATGTATTCACTATGTGTTAATGCTTTGTTCCGGTACTCTATTAAAAGGAGGCCTTAATATCCCTTAGTTTCCAATAGGACCCTGCTGCCACGGGAGGGTAGGACAAAAGATGTCATGCAAGTTCTTTTCCATAAGCACGTATGACTATATTCAGAATACATGCCTACATTACATTGATGAACTGGAGCTAGTTCTGTGTCACCCTATGTTATGATTGTTACATGATGAACCACATCCGACATAATTCTCCATCACCGATCCATTGCCTACGAGCTTTCCATATATTGTTCTTCGCTTATTTACTTTTCTGTTGCTATTGCTATCATCACTACAAAATACCAAAACATTACTTTTGCTACCGTTACCTTTTGCTACCATTACCACTACTATCATATTACTTTGCTACTAAACACTTTGCTGCAGATATTAAGTTTCCAGGTGTGGTTGAATTGACAACTCAGCTGCTAATACTTGAGAATATTCTTTGGCTCCCCTTGTGTCGAATCAATAAATTTGGGTTGAATACTCTACCCTCGAAAATTGTTGCAATCCCCTATACTTGTAGGTTATCAAGACTATTTTCTGGCGCCGTTGCCGGGGGGCATAGCTCTATTCTTTGAGTCACTTGGGATTTATACCTGCTTATCATTATGTAGAACTTGAAAGATCCAAGAACCAAGATTTATCCCTCAACTATGAGGGGAGGTAAGGAACTGCCATCTTGCTCTACACTTGATTCGCCTTCTGTTTTGAGTAAGCTTGCGACACCTAAACCTGCTTCTACTATTCGTTCGCATGTTATTGATGATGCCACTTCTGCTATACATGATACTTATGATGAAACTACTTCTATGCTTGATACTACTGTGCCACTTGGTGAATTTCTTGACGAACAACTTGCTAAGGTTAGAGAGAATGAGAATATTGAATCTGATAATATTGATGAAAGTGATGATGAAGACTCACCTATTATTCCTAAGGGTTATGTTTTTGATAAAGAAGCTTCTTTAGCTATTTTAGCTTGCAAAGATAGATACGAGCTCAAGAGGTTATTAGCTAAATGGAAGCAACAATCTCTTAATGCTAGAATGAAACCTGACCCTGCTTTTGCTACTTCACCTATCTGTGTTACTGATAAGGATTATGAATTCTCTGTTGGTCCTGATATAATTACTTTGGTTGAATCTGATCCTTTTCATGGCTATGAATCTGAAACTGTTGTGGCACATCTTACTAAATTAAATGATGTAGCCAGCCTGTTCGCTACTGATGAGAGAACTCGTTACTTTTATATCGTTAAAATATTTCCGTTCTCATTAAAGGGTGATGCTAAGATATGGTTTAATTCTCTTGTTCTTGGTTGTGTGCGTAGTCCCCAGGATATGATTTATTACTTCTCTGCTAAATATTTCCCTGCTCATAAGAAACAAGCTGCTTTAAGGGATATATATAATTTTGTGCAAATTGAAGAAGAGAGTCTCCCACAAGCTTGGGGGAGGCTTCTCAAGTTACTTAATGCTTTGCCTAATCATCCTCTTAAGAAAAATAAAAGACTTGATATCTTTTATAATGGATTAACCGATGCCTCCAGAGATTACCTGAATAGTTGTGCTGGTTCTGTTTTCAAGGAAAGAACACCGGATGAAGCTGAAATTCTATTGAATAATATGTTGACAAATGAAAATAATTGGACACTTCCTGAGCCAGCTCCTGAGCCTATTCCTAAACCAACTCCGAAGAAGAGGGGTATTCTATTTCTCAGTCCTGAAGATATGCAAGAGGCAAAGAAATCTATGAAAGAAAAAGGTATTAAAGCTGAAGATGTTAAGAATTTACCTCCTATTGAAGAAATACATGGTCTTAATTTACCGCTTGATGAAGAAATATATGATCTTAATCCTTCACCTATTGAAGAAACTCATGGTCTTGATAACCCGACATAGGTAGTAAAGGTAAATTCCCTCTATAGATATGATAAAGCTGAAATCCCATTTAGTAAATTTGCTAGCCCTTGCTTAGATGAGTTTGATAAATTTATGGTTAAGCAAGAAGACTTCAATGCTTATTTTGGTAGACAATTGAAATACAATTCAAATATGCTTGAACACTTGGGTGATTATATGGCTAATGTCAAAGGTGAACTTAAACTTATTAGTAAACATGCTTCTATGGTTACCACTCAAGTAGAACAAGTACTTAAAGCTCAAAATGATTTGCTCAATGAATTGAATAGTAAGAATAATGATAATGTTGTTAGAGTTATGACTAGAGGTGGTAGAATGACTCAGGAACCTTTGTATCCTGAAGGCCATCCTAAGAGAATTGAGCAAGATTCTCGGAGAAATAATATAGATGCACCTAGTCCTTCTAAAAGGAAGAAAAATAAAAATGATAGGACTTTGCATGCTTCTAGTGAACCTGTTATTGAAACACCTGAGAATCCAAATGATATTTCTATTTCTGATGCTGAAGCACAATCTGGTAAGGAACCTGAAACTAGTGATAATGTTAATGATAATGTTCATGATGATGCTCAACCTAGTAATGATAATGATATAGAAATTGAACCTGCTGTTGATCTTGATAACCCACAATCAAAGAATCAACGTTATGATAAGAAAGACTTTGTTGCTAGGAAACACGGTAAAGAAAGAGAACCATGGGTTCAGAAACCCATGCCTTTTCCTCCCAAACCATCCAAGAAAAAGGATGATGAGGATTTTGAGCGCTTTGCTGAAATGATTAGACCTATGTTTTTGCGTATGCGATTAACTGATATGCTCAAAATGAATCCTTATGCTAAGTATATGAAAGACATTGTTACAAATAAAAGAAAGATACCGGAAGCTGAAATTTCCACTATGCTTGCTAATTATACTTTTAAGGGTGGAATACCAAAGAAACTTGGAGATCCAGGAGTACCCACTATACCATGCTCCATTAAAAGAAACTATGTTAAAACTGCTTTATGTGATCTTGGAGCCGGTGTTAGTGTTATGCCACTCTCTTTAGATCGTAGACTTGATTTGAATAAGTTGACACCTACTGAAATATCTTTGCAAATGGCTGATAAATCAACTGCTATACCTGTCGGTATTTGTGAGTATGTGCCTGTTGTAGTTGCAAACATTACTATTTTAACGGACTTTGTTATTCTTGATATTCCTGAGGATGATAGTATGTCTATTATTCTTGGAAGACCCTTTTTGAATACTGCAGGGGCTGTTATTGATTGCACTAAAGGCAATGTCACTTTTCATGTTAATGGTAATGAGCATACGGTACACTTTCTGAGGAAACAACCTCAAGTTCACAGTATCAATTCTATTGGAAAAATTCCATCGATTATTTTTGGAGGTTTTGAATTTCCTCTTCCTACTGTCAAGAAGAAATATGATATTCTTATTCTTGGGGATGTGCATATCCCCGTTGAGGTAACCTAGTGTTATTCAAAAATTCTCCGGTTCCATGTTATTCGGAATGAGTTTGTTAACAAGACTTGATCAACCTTGTTAATGGGTTCTTTTTGATGATCATGAGATGTATGAATTTAGAAAACACAACTCTCTGTACCCTCCTTTTACTTTCTGTTATTTATATTAAATAAAATAAAATTAAGTATTTTCCGTCTGTTATCTGATTTATCCGTGCAATATAAAAATACTCCGAAAATAAAAGTTCTCCAAATGCCCTGAAATTTAAATATGATTTTTTCTGGAATATTTGAGAATATTTGGCACTGAGAACACAGCCGGGGGGTCATCCACCTGACCACGAGGGTGGGGGGCGCGCCCCCTGCCTCGTGGGCCCACGGTGGCCCTCCTCCACTTGTTCCCACACCCACACACTTCTTCTTCCTCCCACATACACGAATATCCAGTTCATACCCAAGTCCAAGCTCATTTTGCTACCATTTTCGATCTCCTTGCTCAAAGCACCTTTCACAAAACTGCCTGGGGAGATTGTTCCTTGGTATGCGACTCCTCCATTGGTCCAATTAGTTTTTGTCATAGTGCTTTATTCATTGCAAATTTGTGCTGCTTAGGTGACCCTGTTCTTGAGCTTGCATGTCAAATTTATATGGTAAAAAGTAGTTTTGATGCATGATATAGGCTCTAGGCACTTGTAGGAGTAGTTGTTATCAATATTATTGAGCTTTGTTCACTTTTATTTTGAAGTTACTAAAAATTTCAGAAATTTTTCAGAGGAAGAAATATGTTTAGGAAAATATACCAAGGTGGCTCTTCAAGGAAACAAGAGCCCAGGCTTGCAATGCGTGATACTGATGATGAGCCACCAAGAAACGCTCCAGTGCGTCCTTGTGAATGGCCTTCGGAAAATTTTATGGATCGAGCGGGAATTAAGGAAGAATTTAACGCATATTTGCGTAACGCTGATCTTGTGAGCTTCGAGGAAGAAAAGTGCAGCCAGTATCATTATCTCACTAGTTCCTTTGTGAGGAGGTTTGAATTTTCATCTTCACGCAATTCTCCAACTGTCATGTCTGATCTTTATGAAAATTCATACACTATGGACTTAGAGGATTTTACCACTGCTTGCAAACTTCCACAATGGGGTAGTATCAGGGATCCTCGCAAATCTGAATTTAGAGATTTTCTTGCTAGTATAACTGTGGGGGAATCTAGAGATATAACACAAGCTATTATAGGGAGCATTCACTTTCCTGCTATACATTATTTTGCTCTCTTCATAGGTAGATGCATTAATGGTAAAGATGAGGCATGTCACATGTGTGTCCCCGACCTCAGTATTCTTAGGAGTGCTGTGTTAGGAGATAAATCTTATAATTTGGGAGCCATTGTTGCACGTAGGTCCCATCTTAATAGATTTAATGGAGATTTCTTTGGTGGAATTTATGCAACCCGCATAGCTAATTTTCTTGGTGTAGCCATACACGAAGATGATATTGAGTTGCCTCCTGCTTATTTGGATTATGAGGCTATGGTTCACCACCAGTTTGTCGAGAGGAATGAATCACCTCTCCAGTATCGCTTAATCTTTGACAGACACCGTGCTGTCCGTATTACTCTCCCTTCTCCTGCCTTCTTTGATTATCAGGCAAAAGGAAGATATGTTATTACCAGAGAGGAGGCATATGAGTACAAGAGGAGGGCGGAGGCCGCTCGTCGCCACACTGCAGCTCAGGAGGCGATAGCCGCTGCATCTCAGTACGACCCCAACTATTACTATGGATATAATTAAGCCAGGCCAACCATGGCCATAGACCAACTTAGGCCAAAAGCCTAAGCTTGGGGGAGTACGTATTTCTCACCGACATTACATTCATGTTCACACACTCATTGCTAGAAGTCAGTGCTCATACTTTTTCATTGTATCATCCATGCTAGTTTCTTTCCTTTTTATGCTTTCTTCTTGTGTGTTTAATAAACCTTAAGAAAAACCAAAAAATTAGTTGTAGCTTTTAATTAGTTTACTTTCCATGCCTGTAGTAGTAATTAAAAAGAAAACCCAAAAAGATTTCATGTTCTTCTTTTACTTGTTGCGAGCTTTCCCGTGTAAATAGTTTTATTTCTTTTCTTTTCTTTGGGGGTTGATAGGAGAAGACCATAATTAAATTGTTGAAGTACCTCTTGTATGCATTATTGTTGATCTGACAAAAGAGCCCATATTGCCTTGTCTTCTCCTGTTTATTGAATGCTTGCAGATTCTAGCTTAGTCCAATGCACGTGCACTATTATTATTATTCACATCGTCCGGTCATGCAAGTGAAAGGCAATAATGATTATTATATGATGAACTTATTGAGATGAGAAAAGCTGGTATGAACTCGACCTCTCTTGTTTTTGTAAATATGATTAGTTCATCGTTCCTAATTCAGCCTATTATGAATAGACATGTTTACAATGACAACTAGAGATCATAGTTTCTTGTGCCATGCTTGATTAGCTAGGAGCTTATAATGGTTTACCTTGCGTGCCAACATGCTATTAAAATGGTTGTGATGTGGTATGATAGGGTGGTATCCTGCTCTGAATGATTTAAGTGACTTGACTTGGCGCATGTTCACGCATGTAGTTGAAACAAAATCAACATAGCGTTCACGATATTTATGTTCATGGTGGATCATATCCTACTCATGCTTGCATTCGGTGTTGATTAATTTTAATGCATGTTCATGACTGTTGTCGCTCTCTAGCTGGTCGCTTCCCAATCTTTTGCTAGCCTTCACCTGTACTAAGCGGGAATACTACTTGTGCATCCAACTCCATAAACCCCAAAGTTATTCCATATGAGTCCACCATACCTACCTATATACGGTATCTACCTGCCGTTCCAAGTAAATTTGTATGTGCCAAACTCTAAACCTTCAAATAATTATCCTGTTTTGTATGCTCGAATAGCTCATGTATCAACTAGGGCTGTTCGTATCTTCCATGTTAGGCAGGTTATTCTCAAGAGGAGTGGACTCCGCTCCTCACTCATGAGAAAGTGGCTGGTCACCAGGATGCCCAGTCCCATGCTTTATGCAAAACAAATCAAAATAATTGCAAACAAAACTCCCCCTGGGACTCTTGCTAGTTGGAGGCACTCGTTGTTTCGAGCAAGCCATGGATTGATGCTTGTTGGTGGAGGGGGAGTATAAACTTTACCATTCTGTTTGGGAACCGCCTATAATGTGTGTAGCATGGAAGATATCGCCATCTCTTGGTTGTTATGTTGACAATGAAAGTGTACCGCTCAAAATATTATTCATATCTATTTCAAAACCGAGCTCTGGCACCTCTACAAATCCCTGCTTCCCTCTGCGAAGGGCCTATCTATTTACTTTTATGCTAAGTCGTCATCCTCTTATTAAAAAGCACCAGTTGGAGAGCACCGCTGTCATTTGCATTCATTACTGTTAGTTTACATTGAGTATGACTTGATTGGATCTCTTTTACCATGAATTACAATGTCTAGTCAGTCCTTGATCTTTAAAGGTGCTCCGCATTTATGTTTTGCGGTCTTAGAAAGGGCTAGCGAGATACCATCTTGTTATATCATATTATGATTGTTTTGAGAAAGTGTTGACATCCGAGATTTATTATTATTGCTCGCTAGTTGATTAAAGGTGCTCCCGAGAGGTTTTAGGGCTTGGCGGCAGCCCCTCTCCGGAACAACTTTTTCAAAATAGTAAAAAATCCTTGCAAAAGATGAAGGCCAGGGGGCCCACCACTGTCCACGAGGGTGGGGGGGGGGGGGCGCCCCCTACCTCGTGGGCCCCTTGGAGCTCCTCCGACCTCAACTCCAACTCTATATATTTGGTTTCGGGGAGAAAAAATCAGAGAGAAGGATTCATCACGTTTTACGATACGGAGCCGCCGCCAAGCCCTAAAACTTCTCGGGAGGGCTGATCTGGAGTCCGTTCGGGGCTCCGGAGAGGGGAATCTGTCGCCATCGTCATCATCAACCATCCTCCATCACCAATTTCATGATGCTCACCGCCGTGCGTGAGTAATTCCATCGTAGGCTTGCTGGACGGTGATGGGTTGGATGAGATCTATCATGTAATCGAGTTAGTTTTGTTAGGATTTGATCCCTAGTATCTACTATGTTCTGAGATTGATGTTTCTATGACTTTGCTATGCTTAATGCTTGTCACTAGGGCCCGAGTGCCATGATTTCAGATATGAACCTATTATGTTTTCATCAATATATGAGAGTTCTTGATCCTATCTTGCAAGTCTATAGTCACCTATTATGTGTTATGATCCGTTAACCCCAAAGTGACAATAATCGGGATACTTATCGGTGATGACCGTAGTTTGAGGAGTTCATGTATTCACTATGTGTTAATGCTTTGGTCCGGTACTCTATTAAAATGAGGCCTTAGTATCCCTTAGTTTCCATTAGGACCCCGCTGCCACGGGAGGGTAGGACAAAAGATGTCATGCAAGTTCTTTTCCAAAAGCACGTATGACTATATTCAGAATACATGCCTACATTACATTGATGAACTGGAGCTAGTTCTGTGTCACCCTATGTTATGATTGTTACATGATGAACCGCATCCGGCATAATTCTCCATCACTGATCCATTGCCTACGAGCTTTCCATATATTGTTCTTCGCTTATTTACTTTTCCGTTTCTATTGCTATCATCACTACAAAATACCAAAAAACATTACTTTTGCTACTGTTACCTTTTGCTACCATTACCACTACTATCATATTACTTTGCTACTAAACACTTTGCTGCAGATATTAAGTTTCTAGGTGTGGTTGAATTGACAACTCAGCTGCTAATACTTGAGAATATTCTTTGGCTCCCCTTGCGTCGAATCAATAAATTTGGGTTGAATACTCTACCCTCGAAAACTGTTGCGATCCCCTATACTTGTGGGTTCACAGGTCTTGATCAGCTTGGAGCTGCTGCTTCTTCTTCTTCTTCAGGCTTCTTGTAGTGGCTATTAGCTGGCGCTTGAAGCGCTCCGGCTCGAGGGGTGCCTCAGGCACGATGAAGTCCTCATTGCCGAGGCTCTCATCATCCTCGGAGACTAGACGATAACTATCATCATCTGGGTCATTGGGCATGGCGTGTTTATCAGGGTTATCTTGCCTGTTGTCTTGTTCCTTCTGTTCGGACGCAGCCCCGACGGGGTCTTCATTGTTTTTGGCGTCGCTCGGAGTACTATTTTCTCCGGTGCCAGTGTCGTCATGTTTTGAGCGATGAGGCTTAGAGCGGCATTTAGGGCGCCGACGCTTGGACTGTATCTTAGAAGGTTTATTCGCAACTGGATCTCCTTTGTCATTGTCGCTAGCTTTTTTAGGTGTGTCGACCATGTACACATCGTACGAAGAGGTGGCCGTCAAATGTCCAATAAATGGCGGGTCTTGGCCTTGCTCCTAGTCGACATCGTCGTCCATACCGTCGATGTCTTCGGAGCCGTAATCAAGCATGTCGGTTAAGTCATCGACAGTGGCTATGAAGTGGGTGGCGGGTGGGAAGCGAAATTTCCCATCATCAACCTTTGGCTCGAACCGAACATAGTTTGGCTGTGTGTCCTTCTCCAAGGACAAGTTCTTTAAAGAGTTTAGCACATCACCCAAAGGTGAGTGTTGGAAGATGTCTGCGGTGCTAAATTCGAAAATCGATAACCGATCCAGCTCGGTGTCCGTAGGCGTACCCGGTCCGGGACTTGTAGCCGGAGACGAGTCCGAAGTTCCATTGACGCAAATATTGCAGGGTGCCAAGTCCGTGTGCGGCTCCAACGCTGCAGACTCTGTGGCCTCGGATGGCACGATCTGCTCCGGTTCTAAGGCCGTTGCAGCAACAGGGACTATCTCCTGGATGTGATCTGATGACAGATTTAAGTCATGTTCATCGGGGCGAGGGGGAGCGATCGCTGCGGTCTCAAATCCATTGAAGATCAAGTCTCCACAGATATCCGCGACGTAGTTCAAGCTTCCAAATCTGACCCGGTGGCCAGGGACGTAGCTATCGATCTGCTCTAGATGGCCAAGCGAGTTGGCCCGCAGTACGAAGCTACCGAACACGAAAATCTGTCCGGGGAGGAAGATTTCTCCTTGGACAGCGTCACTATAGACGATTAAAGGGGCCATCGAACCTTTCGTTGATGGCATAGTGGAACTCTCAATGAAAGCACCAATGTCGGTGTCAAAACCAGCAGATCTCGGGTAGGGGGTCCCGAACTATGCGTCTAGGATCGATGGTAACAAGAGACGGGGGACATGATGTTTACCCAGGTTCGGGCCCTCTCTATGGAGGTAATACCCTACTTCCTGCTTGATTGATCTTGATGAATATGAGTATTACAAGAGTTGATCTACCACGAGATCGTAATGGTTAAACCCTAGAAGCCTAGCCTATATGACTATAGTAATGAGTATATCCTTTCCGGACTAACCCCTTCGGCTTATATGGACACTGGGGGGGGGATCTAGGGTTACATAGAGTCGGTTACATAAGAAGGAATCTTCATAGTCGGTCGCCAAGCTTGCCTTCCATGCCAAGGAGAGTCCAATACGGACACATGTACATTCTTCGGCCTTCTTGTCTTCACAGCCCATCAGTCCGACCCATGGATAACAGGCCGGACGCCTGAGGACCCCTTAGTCCAGGACTCCCTTAGGGGACATAATGCACATTCTTCAGCTGCACAATCTTCCCCGGAGTAAACTTCAAATCGAGCATGCCAACACCATGAACATAAGCACTTGAACCGTTGCCCATCAGCACGGTTGAAGTCCCTGCGGTCTGATAAGACGAAAACATGGAAATATCACTACATACATGCACGTTAGCACCCGTGTTAATCAACCAATTAGGAGAATGACATACTTTGAAAGAATAGTGGGAAATATACCATACCCAGCATCCTTCATGTCAGTGTCTCCAATGACAACATTAGCGGCTTGCCGCGTTTCCCAAGATGACGCTTGTCATAGCGATTAGGGCAACTAGGAGCCCAATGATCAGGATCCCCACACACATGAAAAATACCTTTCTTCTTGTCATTCTTCTTCTTGAAGTTCATGTGCTGCACATCCTTGTTTTTCCCATCAAACTTTGCTTTACCATCGAACTTGCCCTTGTTCTTGAACTTGTGGGGCTGGAAGTTCTTCTTCTGTACCAGATTGGCACTAGTTCCTCCCTCAATACCTCGAGCACGTGTGTCCTTTGTTGTCACCTTTTCTTCCACATCAAGAGTACCAATGAGATCTGGAACAGAAAACTCATGTCTCTTATTATTCAGTAAGGTAGCAAAGTTCCTCCACGAAGGAGGAAGCTTAGTGATGATACCTCCGGCAACAAACCTGTCCGGTAGCATACAATTGAAGTGTTCAAGTTCTCTAGCAAATGACTGTATCTCATGAGCTTGCTCAACCACGGAGCGCTCTTCAGTCATCCTGTAATCATAGAATTGCTCCATGATGTACAGCTCAGTGCCAGCATCTGAGACCCCATAATTGGCCTCGAGTGCGTCCCACATATCTTTTCCATTGTCAATTGATGCATAAGCATCAACTATGTTCTCACCAAGAACACTCAAGAGAGCAGCCTTAAACATAGTATCCATTTTCTGAAAAGCTTGTTCCTGTTGGGCATCATACTCCCCTTCAGGTTTGCCAAGAGTGGCGTCATAGCAACTCATGGTTTGAAACCATAAGACTGCTCTCACGCGCCACCTCTTATAGTGGATACCCTCAAACATAGGAGGTCTCATGGAAGCAGCAAAACCACTTGGTGTAAATTGCCTATAATAAGGTTTTTGGATTGTTGGAAATATGAGCAATTTACCGAATGATTTTATTAAAAGAAATAATATAAAGCATGACTAATATAGCATAGATAAAACAAGTCATGCGATCTGACAGAGAGAAGGTAGATAGCATATGCATATATGAACTATAGCCAAACATATCTAGAACAAATAGTAGAGCAAAGTGCAAATATGAAGTAGAACCTAACATATCTAGGGAAAACACTAGAACAAGGAACTGTGACAGGACCTCGAACAGAAATAAGAAGAACACATACGTGACAGCAACAGCAGAAGCACTGGACTTGGGGTCGGTGTCCTCGCCAGCCATGTCGTCGAGGAGGTTGTCGACATTGGGGAAGGAGTCATCGTCGGGGAAGTAGTCGTTGGAGTCCGGGGCGTCCGTGAGGAAGAATTCAGTAGTCGCGTGGAGCACTCCCCAAAAATCTTATCACCCTTCTCCTATACAGGACTCAAAGCGGTGCGGTTCCGGAGGCCTACTGTCCCGACCTACGGTGCACGCCACAAGCCGGGATGGGGAAGAACGTAGCAGCAGCTGAAGGAAATATGCCCTAGAGGCAATAATAAAGTTGTTATTTATATTTCCTTATATCATGATAAATGTTTATTATTCATGCTAGAATTGTATTAACCGGAAACTTGATACATGTGTGAATACATAGACAAATAGAGTGTCCCTAGTATGCCTCTACTTGACTAGCTCGTTAATCAAAGATGGTTAAGTTTCCTAGCCATGGACATGTGTTGTCATTTGACGAACGGGATCACATCATTAGAGAATGATGTGATGGACAAGACCCATTCGTTAGCTTAGCATAATGATCGTTTAGTTTTATTGCTATTACTTTCTTCATGACTTATACATGTTCCTCTGACTATGAGATTATGCAACTCCCAAATACCGGAGGCACACCTTGTGTGCTATCAAACGTCACAACATAACTGGGTGATTATAAAGATACTCTACAGGTGTCTCCAATGGTGTTTGTTGAGTTGGCATAGATCGAGATTAGGATTTGTCACTCCGATTGTCGGAGAGGTATCTCTGGGCCCTCTCGGCAATGCACATCAATATAAGCCTTGCAAGCAATGTGACTAATGAGTTGGTTGCAGGATTATGCATTATGGAATGAGTAAAGAGACTTGCTGGTAACGAGATTGAACTAGGTATGATGATACAGACGATCGAATCTCGGGCAAGTAACATACTGATGACAAAGGGAACAACGTATGTTGTTATGCAGTTTGACCAATAAAGATCTTTGTAGAATATGTGGGAGCCAATATGAGCATCCAGGTTCCACTATTGGTTATTGACCGGAGATGAGTCTTGGTCATGTCTACATAGTTCTCGAACCCGTAGGGTCCGCACGCTTAACGTTCGATGACGATCGGTATTATGAGTTTATGTGTTTTGATGTACCGAAGGTAGTTCGGAGTCCCAGATGAGATCACGAACATGACGAGGAGTCTCGAAATGGTCGAGACAGAAAGATTGATATATTGGAAGACTATATTCGGACACCGAAACGGTTCCGAGGTGTATCGGGTATTTTTTCGGAGTACCGGGGGGTTACGGGAACCCCCGGGGGGTTATTGGGCCTCATGGGCCTATTGGTGGAAGAGAGGAGGTAGGCCAAGGCAGGGCGCATGCCCCCACTAGCCCAAACCGAATTGGACTAGGGGGCCGGCCCCTCTTTCCTTCTATCCTCCCTCACCTTCCCCCTTCTCCTTGTTGGAATAGGAAAGGGGGGCTGAATCCTACTTGGAGTAGGATTGCCCCCCATGGCGCGCCTCCTCCATTGGCCGGCCTCCTCCTCCCTCCCCCTTTATATACATGGGAGGGGGCACCCCAAGGACACACCAAAGTTTCTCTTAGCCGTGTGCGGTGCCCCCTCCACCGAAACACACCTCGGTCATATCGTTGCAGTGCTTAGGCGAAGCCCTGCGCCGGTAACTTCATCATCACCGTCACCACGCCGTCGTGCTGACAAAACTCTCCCACAACCTTAGCTGGATCAAGAGTACGAGGGACGTCACCAAGCTGAACGTGTGCAGATCACGGAGGTGCCGTGCGTTCAGTACTTGATCGGTTGGATCACGAAGACGTTCAACTACATAAACCGCGTTACTTAACGCTCCTGCTTTCGGTCTACGAGGGTATGTAGACACACTCTCCCCTCTCGTTGCTATGCATCTTCTAGATAGACCTTGTGTGATCGTAGGAATTTTTTTGAAATACTGCGTTCCCCAACAGTGGCATCCGAGCCAGGTCTATGTGTAGATGTTATATGCACGAGTAGAACACAAAGAGTTGTGGGCGATAATAGTCATACTGCTTACCAGCATGTCATACTTTGATTCGGTGCTATTGTTGGATGAAGCGGCCCAGACCAACATTACATGACCACGTTCATGAGACTAGTTCTACCGATGTGCTTCGCACACAGGTGGCTAGTGGGTGTCTGTTTCTCCAACTTTAGTTGAATCGAGTGTGACTACGTCCGGTCCTTGTTGAAGGTTAAAATGGCACACTTGACTAAAAATCATTGTGGTTTTTGATGCGTAGGTAAGAACGGTTCTTGCTAAGCCCATAGCAGCCACGTAAAACTCGCAACAACAAAGTAGAGGACGTCTAACTTGTTTTTGCAGGGCATGTTGTGATGTGATATGGTCAAGACATGATCATATAAATTATTGTATGAGATGATCATGTTTTGTAACACAGTTATCAGCAACTGGCAGGAGCCATATGGTTGTCGCTTTACTGTATGAAATGCAATCGCCATGTAATTGCTTTACTTTATCACTAAGCGGTGTCGATAGTCGTGGAAACAATAGTTGGCGAGATGACAACGATGCTATGTTGGAGGTCAAGGTGTCAAGTGTAACGCCCCATATGTAACCTTCCCGAATTATACTCCAACTCTTGCCGTTTCCGGCATTAAGTTATATTTAATTCTTGGGTTCGGGTTTTTGTCTCCGTGTGTTGTTTTTGTTTTCGTGCATCTCATATCATCTCATCACGTGCATTGCATTTGCATACATGTTCATCTCTTGCATTCGAGCATTTTCCCCGTTGTCCGTTTTGCATTCCGGCGCTTCGTTCTCCTCCGGTGGCCATTTCTAGCTTTCTTTCGTGTGTGGGGATTAAACATTTCCGGATTGGCCCGAAACTTGCCATGCGGCCTTGGTTTACTACCGGTAGACCGCCTGTCAAGTTTCGGGTCATTTGGACTTCGTTTGATGCTCCAACGGTCAACCGAGGGACCGAAAAGGCCTCGTGTGTGTGCAGCCCAACACCCCTCCATTTTGGCCCAAAAACCCACCAAACTCTGCTCCAACGTCTCGGTCGTTCGATCACGATCGTGTGGGCGAAAACCGCACCTCATTTGGACTCTCCTAGCTCCCTCTATGCCTATTTAAACACCCCCCCATTTTTAGATCGTCCCCTACCTCGTAACCCTAAAAAAAAGAGATCTAGCGCGCCGGCCGGACACGTCCGAGTCTGACTGGACAAATCGCGCCGCTGCCCCCGCACCAGTGGTGGGCTGCCACGTGGCGCCCCAGATCCGCCGCCGCCGCCGGCCCGGGAGGCCCAGGAGGGGCCCCCGCGAGCCCATCTTCGCGCCCGCCGCCGCCCTTCGTCTTCCCCGACCCCGGTGGCCGCGCCACCGTGGGCCGCCATCGCCGGCCGCCACCTCCCGTCGCCGCCTCGACGCCGGTTGCCACTCCAGCCGCCGCCGCCCGCTTCTCCGCCCGAGCCGCCGCAGGAGCCCGCCGGAGTCGGTCCTAGCTCCGGCCCCGCGGGACCTCGCCTCCGCCGGCCGCCGGCGACCTCGCCTCCGCCGGCCGCCGTCCTCATCCCCGCCCTCCTCGACCTCCGCGCCGCCGCTGCCATCGGGAACAGTGCCGCGAGATCCGATCCGGATCGGTGCTACAGTAACCCTAGGGAGGTTGATTTTTTTTGCTAAGTCCCAGAATCTTTGATCCAAGTTGCTCTGTTCGAGGCTCCATATCTTTGCATCCGTAGCTCCGATTTGGGCATATGATATACTGAAATCTTCACCTTGACGAGTACATCATTTCATTCCATTGCATCATTTGCATTTGAGGTCATCTTGGTGCCCAAAATGCTGTTGGAAGGAGGCATCATGAGTTAAATTGCAGATCCGTTAGTTCATCATGCACTTTTGTCATTTTTGCCATGTTTAATCCGTGCATGATATGCCTGTGCCCCTTTGGGATGGATTGTTAAGCATGTTGTCTGCTTTCCATAGGTGCCTCCCATGCATTTTTAGGATGTGTGTGTTGTCTTGTGCAAGCTTGCGAAGAGGGCTACCTGAGTTTACTGATTTCAGGGACTTAGTGAAAATCACTAAGTCTGGGATGTTTTAGTTCACGATGCTATATGTCCAGCTTGTTTCCTAGCGATCCGTGCCTCTTTTGAGGATGATCAGTAAGAGTGATTGGTTATGCTTGTTGTGCTTAATCCATCCATGTCTTTACTTGTTATGTTGGAGCACCCTAGGTTGACTCAATCGAGCTCAACTTTTGGATAGTTGTTGTTTTGGGCAGATCTTGAACTCTTTTGCGATTTTGCCGGAGTGCTTGCTAGTGATCCATGCATGCTATGCCTTTGTTCTTGCCATGTCTAGCTAGCATTTTGTGCCTTCTTAATGGATATATGCTTGCCTTGCCATGACTTGCACCGTAGTGAGAGCATCGAGCTCGTTTACATGCCTCCGTGAGTTATTATTTCAGCATGTCCCAGTTTTCACCAAGTCTGAAAACTGATTGTGTTTCATCGATGTTCGTGTGCTCGATAGAGTATTTTGTGAACCCTTTTGGCCCCAGGTCATTTTGGGTGTTTTGTTAAGCTTGTTGAGTAGCTCCAGGCCATGCTCTTACTTGCCATGTTCAGGTTTTCCATCATGTTGTTTTGCTGCTCCGAAGAGAGCATCGTGCTCTGAAATTTCAGACTAGCGTTAATTTCGCTAAGTCTGAAATCTGTTTTGCTTATTCAGTTTTGCCATGCTTGTTTGAAGCCCTTATTGGATGAATTTGCCTATGCCTCAGTCCTGGTGATTTGTTAAGCTTCTTGAGTACATCACTGCCATGCAATTTGTTTTCATGTTGGGAGGCTGTAGCATGTTCATTTTGTTGCATTTAGGAGCCTACTTGCTGTAAATCGCAGATCGGTTCGTTTAGTAAATCGCTTGCCATTTCTAAACCGTAGCTCCGATTGCCATGATCTTTATATCGTTTTCAGGGGATTTCTTCCCATCTATCCAGTGGCACACTTGGTTTTCCAAGTTGAGGCCAGGTTCATGAATTTCCTGTTACATCTTGCATTTTGCATCCCGCATCGCATCCCGCATAGCATATCATCTTGCATATTATTGCTTGCCCTTGCACGTGGTTGATTGTATCCTTGTTGCTTGTTTGTGTTGTTGGGTAGAGCCGGGAGACGAGTTCGCTAACGAGGAGCCCGTTGAGTTTGCTTTTGAGGATCCAGTCAATTCTGACAACTGTGCAGGCAAGATGATCACACCCTTGAAATCACTACTATCTTTGGTATGCTAGTTTGCTCGCTCTTTTGCTTTGCCAATGCTATGATGCCTACCACTTGCTTGTCAGCCTCCCAATTGCCATGATTGAGCCTCTAACCCACCTTTGTCCTAGCAAACCATTGACTGGCTATGTTACCGCTTTGCTCAAGCCCCTTCTTGTAGCGTTGCTAGTTGCAGGTGAAGATTGGAGCCGTTCCTTGTTGGAACACTTATTTACTTGTTGGGATATCATTATATTGCTATGTTATCTTTACTCATCTATATACTTGGTAAAGGGTGGAAGGCTCGGCCTCTCGCCTAGTGTTTTGTTCCACTCTTGCCGCCCTAGTTTCCGTCATATCGGTGTTATGTTCCCGGATTGTTGCGTCCCTTACGCGGTTGGGCTATATGGGAACCCCTTGATAGTTCGCCTTGATTAAAGCTTTTCCAGCAATGCCCAACATTGGTTTTACCATTTGCCACCTACCCCTTTTCTTCCCTTGGGTTTCCGGAGCCCGAGGGTCATCTTTATTTTAGCCCCCACGGGCCAGTGCTCCTCTGGGTGTTGGTCCCACCGAGCGATGTCCGGGGCTACCAGGGGCAACTCTGGGCTGGCCTACCCGATGTCTTGCTCATCCGGTGTGCCCTGAGAATGAGATATGTGCAGCTCCTATCGGGATTTGTCGGCACATCTGGGTGGTGTTGCTGGACTAGTTTTGACCTGTCGAATCATCTTGTTGTACCGGGATACCGAGTCTGATCGATGGGTCCTGGGTGGAGGTCTATTCCTTCGTTGACCGTGAGAGCTTGTTATGGGCTAAGTTGGGACCCCCTGCAGGGATTGATCTTTCGAAAGCTGTGCCCGCGGTTATGGGCAGATGGGAATTTGTTAATGTCCGGTTGTAGATAACTTGAACCTTAAATAATTAAAATGAATCAACTGAGTGTGTTGCCGTGATGGCCTCTTCTCGGCGGAGTCCGGGAAGTGGACACGGCGTTGGAGTTATGTTTGCGTAGGCTGCTCTATATAGTTTCCGCTCGTGCTTTGCCTCCTCTTCTCGCTCTCCTTTGCGAATAAGTTAGCCACCATATATGCTAGCCGCTTGCTGCAGCTCCTCTTTACATTACCCCTTTCCTACCTATTAAGCTTAAATAGTCTTGATCGCGAGGGTGCGAGATTGCTGAGTCCTTTGTGGCTCACAGATTACTATTACACCAGATGCAGGGACCGATGATACTTCTCCGGATGGCGCGCTCGAGCTGAAGTGGGAGTACGACGAGGACTCTCAACGATACTATGTGTCTTTTCCTGATGATCAGTAGTGGTGCCTATTCGGGGTTAGATTCAGGGCCTAGTCGCTTGTTGGGGGTCTTTTCCATTTTGGCGCCGTAGTCGGGCCATGAGTGATTGTATGATGGATGTTATTTATGTACTTTGATGTGACGTGGCGAGTGTAAGCCAACTATGATATTATTCCCCTTTATATTATATATGTACATGGGTTGTGTAATGATTCCCGACTTGCGACATTGCTTTCCATGCGCCTATGTCTCTAAGTCGTGCCTCGACACGTGGGAGACATAGCCGCATCGAGGGCGTTACAAGTTGGTAATCAGAGCCTTCCCCGACCTTAGGAGCCCCATTGCTTGATCGTTTTTAGCAGCCGAGTTGTGTCTAGAAAAATGTTTTGAGTCCTTAGGAATTATATATCGGAGATCTTAGGAATTCTTTTTACTTCCCAGTCTCCTCATCGCTCTGGTAAGGCATCCTGACGTAGAGTTTTGACTCTTCTCTTCTCAAATTTCACTAAATTTTTTTAGGATCACGCGAGTATCTTAGTTTTGTTCCGATGGCTTATGATGAGAATACTGTCTTGGTGCCTCCTGTCAGGGGTTTAGTGGAAGTGTCCCGGGGAGTTGAGCTCTGAGGTGTTGTCATCATAATTCTATCGTTGCAATTCTGGCATAATTGAGATATGTGCGCGACATCGAAAATCTCCTTTATGCAGTTCGTTGGTGAGATAACCTCGACGCCACCCAGTACTGGGCCGGGAGTTCGGGAGTATCGCCATAACTTGTATAACGGATGCTTTTCGAAGGTTGAGATAGATGGTTTCCGAAGGTTTCTTGGTTATGTGTTGAAGGATGGATGCAGCTGGATGTAGGATTTGCTAGCTTGGGTGAGATATTATGCTTCCCCTGTATCCCCAACACCTGATTGCATAACCGGAAAGTTTCGGGAATTTCATAGGTGGGAATTCAAGTAGCCTTAGGATATCTTTCCAACAGATGTGTGATATGAAATTGGGGTTCGACGTCTAGTGGTTCGCCTATTCACGGTCGATTTTACAGTGGCCTTGTTGTGTCTTAAAGAGTCCTTGGCTATGCTGACTCGGAGACACTTCGTATGTCATGTGCACTGCCTTGTACATGATGGTGCTGTACGGTCGAGCCCGTGTAGGTCCTACCACGAACACTTCGGACGAAATTTCTATCATGTGTTTGTTCCGGCTTATTCCGCAAGCCAACCCTTGGTTTTATTTCGAGTTGTGGTATTCGTTCTTCTTCGACGTCATATGTTGATTCCATCCCTCGTTGATGTACCTCTTCTACCTGATTCTTCGTGACTTCGCAATTTAGGAATATGTGACCACTTCAAGAGAAGTGCATTCGTTCATTTTGTTCGGATGTGAAGACTTATGTTGCAATTTTCATTCCATTGGTTTCACCTTCAATATTTCTCTATTTGTGTGCTAATGGTGGTCAACCTCTTCAGGATGGCTCCCGCTAAGAGCACCAGTCAGAACCAGAATCAAGATCCTCCGCCACCTCCGCCTCCTCCGGAAGCATGGTAGGCTGTGATGGCTGCTACTAATGCAAATACTCAGCTGATCATGCAAATCATCCAAGAGCGGAATCAAAGCAGTCAAGGAAATCAAGGCAACAACCAGGACCAATTTGCAACTCTGAATCAGTTCCTCGCAAATGGTCCAAAGACGTTCAGCAACTGCGTTGAGGCTACCGATGCTGATGATTGGTTAGTCGATCTGGGCAAGCATTTTGAATGTAGCAACGTCAGACCTAAAGATTTCGTCAAGTTCGCGTCCTTCCAGCTCAAGGATCAGGCCGCAGAGTGGTTTCAGCAGTACCGGGATTCCAGAGGTGGACGTTTGATCACTTGGGATGATTTCCGTCGTGATTTTCGAGCTCATCACATTCCTCAAAGTGTGACTGAAAGCAAACGTGAAGAATTCCGCAATCTGAAGCAAGGCTCTTTGTCTGTCTATGACTACAACAAGTTGTTCCAGAAGCTCGCCCGTTTTGCCAAGCAGGATGTTCCTGATGAGAAGAGCATGATCTATCAGTTCAGGGGTGGTCTTCGTGAAGAAATTCAGCTCGCTCTTGTCCTCTTCGAGCCGCTAAGATACGATGAGTTCTACAACATGGCACTGAAGCAAGAGGCTGCTCAGCTAAGGTGTGATGCTTCCAGGAAGCGAGTCAGGGACACTACGTCTTCTTCCTCTACTCAAGTGTCCAAGCAGCAGAAGTATTGGCTTCCTCCTCCTCCGTTCCGTCAGCCGTATCAGCAGAAGAACAAAGGTGGCAGTGGTTCATCCCACCGACCCAACCCAGGCTTTCAGAACAAGACTTCGTCTCAAGCTCCAAGATCGAGTGCTCCGTACCACCGTCCGCTCTCAGAGGTCACGTGCAACAAGTGCCAACAGAAGGGTCACTATGCCAACAAGTGTTTCAACCAGAGGCGTCTTCCTCCTCCTCCTCCTATCAGATCGGCAAGTACAGCTGTGGTCAAGCATAATTCCAAGTCCGCCAAGGTCAACTTGCTGAATGCAGCTCAGGCAGAGGACTCGCCAGATGTGATTATGGGTAATCTTCCTGTCAATGACATTCCCGCAAGAGTACTTTTTGACACTGGTGCATCTTTATCATTTTTATCGAAGCCTTTTGCTTCCATGCATGAGGTGCATACTATTGATTTGCCTAAGCCGATAGCGGTCTCGTCTCCGGGATTGTTCATGAACACCAAGATGATGGCTCCAGATGTTACTATCACGTTGGGCGACTACAAGTTTCTTTCTTCCCCAATGGTTCTTGGTAATTCTGATATCGATCTTATTCTTGGGATGGACTGGCTCTCTAAACACAAGGCTCACCTCGATTGTGCAGCCAGGCAGATTCAACTGACTCATTCCTCTGAAGATGTCATTGTCTTTGCTGCTCGGGATAATACCATCCGGTTGTTCTCTCTCAATGAAAAGGGTGAATTGGATGCTATTTCGCAGATTCCGGTTGTTTGTGAGTATCAAGATGTCTTCCCTGAAGAACTCCCAGGCATGCCTCCAAACCGGCCGGTTGAATTTGTTATTGAACTTGAGCCCGGTATGGAACCCGTGTGCAAACGTCCCTACAAGCTCGGCCCCGAAGAGTTGAAGGAGTTGAAGAAACAACTCGATGTTCAAGAAAGAATGGGTCTCATTCGGCCTAGTACTTCTCCATGGGGTTGTGGTGTTCTTTTTGTGAAGAAGAAGGATGGAACGGACCGACTTTGTGTTGATTACCGTCCATTGAACAAGAAGACCATCAAGAACAAATATCCACTTCCCAACATTAATGAGCTGTTCGAACAACTCAAGGGTGCCCAAGTATTCTCCAAGCTTGATCTCCGTATGGGTTATCATCAAATTCGCATTCGTGAACAAGATATTCCAAAGATGGCGTTCAGAACAAGCTATGGGTCATATGAATACACTGTTATGTCTTTTGGCCTCGCCAATGCTCCTCCGACATTCTCTCGCATGATGAACTTCATCTTCAACCCCTACACCAACGACTTTGTTTTGGTCTATCTCGATGATATCCTGGTTTTCTCGAAGAACAAGGAAGATCATGCCAAACACTTGCGTTTGGTTCTTGACAAGCTCAGGGAACATCAATTCTACGCCAAGTTCTCCAAGTGTGAGTTTTGGCTCGATGAGGTTCTTTATCTTGGTCATATTATCTCTGCCAAGGGCATTCCCGTGGATCCTGAGAAGGTGTCTGCAATCATTAATTGGGAACCTCCTCAGAATGTGAAGCAACTCCGTAGCTTCCTCGGTCTTGCAAGTTATTGCCGAAGATTCGTTGAAAACTTTTCCAAGATCGCGAAGCCTCTCTCAAATCTTCTTCAGAAGCACGTCAAGTACGTTTGGTCTCCGGAGTGTGATGTTGCTTTCAACGCTTTGAAAGAGAAATTGATCACTGCTCCAGTTCTAACTCCGCCTGATGAAACCAAGCCATATGAGGTCTTTTGTGATGCCTCTCTCCAAGGTCTAGGTGCTGTACTGATGCAAGAGAAGAAAGTTGTTGCTTATACCTCTCGCCAGTTGAAGCCTAATGAGAAGAACTACCCCACTCATGATCTCGAGTTGGCGGCAGTTGTGCACGCATTGTTGACTTGGAGACATCTTCTCTTGGGAAGGAAAGTGGACATTTTCACTGATCACAAGAGTCTCAAGTACATCTTCACTCAGCCTAATCTCAACCTCAGGCAGACTCGATGGGTCGAAATGATTCAAGAGTACAATCCGAGTATCGAGTATACTCCAGGCAAGGCCAATGTGATTGCTGACGCTTTGAGCAGAAAAGCATATTGCAACAGTCTAATTCTCAAGCCTTATGAACCCGAGCTTTGTGAAGCTTTCCGCAAACTTAATCTGCAAGTTGTTCCTCAAGGTTTCCTCGCTAACCTTCAAGTTTTTCCTACCTTGGAAGACCAGATTCGCCAAGCCCAGCTTCTTGATGCTATGGTGAAAAAGGTGAAGATTGGTATTGCAAAGAGTCAGTCCAAGTACAAGTGCTACCGACTTGATGACAAGGACACTCTCTTCTTCGAGGATCGAATTGTTGTGCCCAAAGGTGAACTTCGTAAAGTGATCATGAATGAGGCTCACAACTCTCTCCTCTCCATCCACCCTGGGAGCACGAAGATGTATCAAGATCTGAAGCAAACTTATTGGTGGACTCGAATGAAGCGCGAGATCACTCAATTCGTGAATGAATGTGATGTCTGCAGAAGAGTGAAAGCAGAACACCAAAGGCCAGCAGGTCTCCTCCAACCTCTCGCCATTCCAGAATGGAAGTTTGACCACATTGAAATGGACTTCGTGACTGGGTTTCTAAGTCCAAGCGTGGCAATGATGCTATATTCGTTGTCATCGACAAGCTCACCAAAGTGGCTCATTTCCTGCCTATCAAAGAGTCAATCACTGCAGCTCAATTGGCGGAGCTCTACACCTCTCGAATTGTCTCTCTGCACGGTATTCCTCAAGTGATATCTTCAGACCGTGGCAGCATCTTTACCTCCAAGTTTTGGGATTCTTTTCAAAAGGCCATGGGCACTAGCATTCGCTTCAGCACTGCTTTCCATCCTCAAACAAGTGGTCAAGTCGAGCGTGTCAACCAGATTCTTGAAGATATGCTCAGGGCTTGTGTTATCTCCTTCGGCATGAAGTGGGAGGATTGTCTTCCTTATGCTGAATTCTCGTACAACAACAGTTTCCAAGCAAGTTCCGGCAAGGCCCCATTTGAAGTTCTGTATGGTAGGAAGTGCCGTACACCTCTCAACTGGTCTGAAACCGGTGAACGTCAGCTGCTGGGTAATGACCTGATCACAGAGGCAGAAGAAATGTGCAAGGTCATTCGTGATAACCTCAAAGCAGCACAATCTCGTCAGAAGAGCTACTATGACAGCAAGCACCGTGATTTGGCCTTCGAGATCGGAGATCATGTCTACCTCCGCGTCTCTCCTATGAAAGGGACTCGTCGCTTCGGTATCAAAGGGAAGCTTGCCCCAAGATACGTCGGGCCTTTCAAGATCGTCAGCAAGAGAGGCGACCTCGCCTATCAACTCGAGCTTCCTGCAACCTTTGCCAATGTTCATGATGTGTTCCACGTCTCGCAACTCCGAAAGTGCTTCAAGACGCCTGAGCGCACCGTCAACTTCGAGGACATTGAGCTCCAAGAAGATCTCTCCTGTCGTGAGCACCCAGTTGCAATCCTTGAAGAGACTGAACGCAAAACTCGCAACAAGTCAATCAAGTTTCTCAAAGTCAAGTGGTCACACCATTTTGACCGTGAAGCTACCTGGGAACGCGAGGATCACCTCCGTTCTGAGTACCCGGAGTTCTTCAGTCCTAGATCTCGGGACGAGATCTTTTCGTAGTGGTGGAGTGTTGTAACGCCCCATATGTAACCTTCCCGAATTGTACTCCAACTCTTGCCGTTTCCGGCATTAAGTTATATTTAATTCTCGGGTTTGGGTTTTTGTCTCCGTGTGTTGTTTTTGTTTTCGTGCATCTCATATCATCTCATCACGTGCATTGCATTTGCATACATGTTCATCTCTTGCATTCGAGCATTTTCCCCGTTGTCCGTTTTGCATTCCGGCGCTTCGTTCTCCTCCGGTGGCCATTTCTAGCTTTCTTTCGTGTGTGGGGATTAAACATTTCCGGATTGGTCCGAAACTTGCCATGCGGCCTTGGTTTACTACCGGTAGACCGCCTGTCAAGTTTCGGGTCATTTGGACTTCGTTTGATGCTCCAACGGTCAACCGAGGGACCGAAAAGGCCTCGTGTGTGTGCAGCCCAACACCCCTCCATTTTGGCCCAAAAACCCACCAAACTCTGCTCCAACGTCTCGGTCATTCGATCAGGATCGTGTGGGCGAAAACCGCACCTCATTTGGACTCTCCTAGCTCCCTCTATGCCTATTTAAACACCCCCCCATTTTTGGATCGTCCCCTACCTCGTAACCCTAAAAAAAAGAGATCCAGCGCGCCGGCCGGACACGTCCGAGTCCAACCAGACAAATCGCGCCGCCGCCCCCGCACCAGTGGTGGGCCGCCACGTGGCGCCCCAGATCCGCCGCCGCCGCCGGCCCGGGAGGCCCAGGAGGGGCCCCCGCGAGCCCATCTCCGCGCCCGCCGCCGCCCTTCGTCTTCCCCGACCCCGGTGGCCGCGCCACTGTGGGCCGCCATCGCCGGCCGCCACCTCCCGTCGCCGCCCCGACGCCGGTTGCCACTCCGGCCGCCGCCGCCCGCTTCTCCGCCCGAGCCGCCGCAGGAGCCCGCCGGAGTCGGTCCTAGCTCCGGCCCCGCGGGACCTCGCCTCCCCCGGCCGCCGGCGACCTCGCCTCCGCCGGCCGCCGTCCTCGTCCACGCCGTCCTCGACCTCCGCGCCGCCGCCGCAGTCGGGAACAGTGCCGCGAGATCCGATCCGGATCGGTGCTACAGTAACCCTAGGGAGGTTGATTTTTTTTGCTAAGTCCCAGAATCTTTGATCCAAGTTGCTCTGTTCGAGGCTCCATATCTTTGCATCCGTAGCTCCGATTTGGGCATATGATATATCAAAATCTTCGTCTCGATGAGTACATCATTTCATTCCATTGAATCATTTGCATTTGAGGTCATCTTGGTGCCCAAAATGCTGTTGGAAGGAGGCATCATGAGTTAAATTGCAGATCCGTTAGTTCATCATGCACTTTTGTCATTTTTGCCATGTTTAATCCGTGCATGATATGCCTGTGCCCCTTTGGGATGAATTTTTAAGCATGTTGTCTTCTTTCCAGAGGTGCCTCCCATGCATTTTTAGGATGTGTGTGTTGTCTTGTGCAAGCTTGCGAAGAGGGCTACCTGAGTTTACTGATTTCAGGGACTTAGTGAAAATCACTAAGTCTGGGATGTTTTAGTTCACGATGCTATATGTCCAGCTTGTTTCCTAGTGATCCATGCCTCTTTTGAGGATGATCAGTAAGAGTGATTTGTTATGCTTGTTGTGATTAATCCATCCATGTCTTTACTTGTTATGTTGGAGCACCCTAGGTTGACTCAATCGAGCTCAACTTTTGGATAGTTGTTGTTTTGGGCAGATCGTGAACTCTTTTGCGATTTTGCCAGAGTGCTTGCTAGTGATCCATGCATGCTATGCCTTTGTTCTTGACATGTCTAGCTAGCATTTTGTGCCTTCTTAATGGATATATGCTTGCCTTGCCATGACTTGCACCGTAGTGAGAGCATCGAGCTCGTTTACATGCCTCCGTGAGTTATTATTTCAGCATGTCCCAGTTTTCACTAAGTCTGAAAACTGATTGTGTTTCATCGATGTTCGTGTGCTCGGTAGAGTATTTTGTGAACCCTTTTGGCCCCAGGTCATTTTGGGTGTTTTGTTAAGCTTGTTGAGTAGCTCCAGGCCTTCTCTTACTTGCCATGTTCAGGTTTTGCAACATGTTGTTTTGCTGCTCCGAAGAGAGCATCGTGCTCTGAAATTTCAGACTAGCGTTAATTTCGCAAAGTCTGAAATCTGTTTTGCTTATTCAGTTTTGCCATGCTTGTTTGAAGCCCTTATTGGATGAATTTGCCTATGCCTCACTCCTGGTGATTTGTTAAGCTTCTTGAGTACATCACTGCCATGCAATTTGTTTTCATGTTGGGTGGCTGTAGCATGTTCATTTTGTTGCATTTAGGAGCCTACTTGCTGTAAATCGCAGATCGGTTCGTTTAGTAAATCGCTTGCCATTTCTAAACCGTAGCTCCGATTGCCATGATCTTTATATCATTTTCAGGGGATTTCTTCCCCTCTATCCAGTGGCACACTTGGTTTTCCAAGTTGAGGCCAGGTTCATGCATTTCCTGTTACATCTTGCATTTTGCATCCCGCATAGCATATCATCTTGCATATTATTGCTTGCCCTTGCACGTGGTTGATTGTATCCTTGTTGCTTGTTTGTGTTGTTGGGTAGAGCCGGGAGACGAGTTCGCTAACGAGGAGCCCGTTGAGTTTGCTTTTGAGGATCCAGTCAATTCTGACAACTGTGCAGGCAAGATGATCACACCCTTGAAATCACTACTATCTTTGCTATGCTAGTTTGCTCGCTCTTTTGCTTTGCCAATGCTACGATGCCTACCACTTGCTTGTCAGCCTCCCAATTGCCATGATTGAGCCTCTAACCCACCTTTGTCCTAGCAAACCATTGACTGGCTATGTTACCGCTTTGCTCAAGCCCCTTCTTGTAGCGTTGCTAGTTGCAGGTGAAGATTGGAGCCGTTCCTTGTTGGAACACTTATTTACTTGTTGGGATATCATTATATTGCTATGTTATCTTTACTCATCTATATACTTGGTAAAGGGTGGAAGGCTCGGCCTCTCGCCTAGTGTTTTGTTCCACTCTTGCCGCCCTAGTTTCCGTCATATCGGTGTTATGTTCCCGGATTGTTGCGTCCCTTACGCGGTTGGGCTATATGGGAACCCCTTGATAGTTCGCCTTGATTAAAGCTTTTCCAGCAATGCCCAACATTGGTTTTACCATTTGCCACCTACCCCTTTTCTTCCCTTGGGTTTCCGGAGCCCGAGGGTCATCTTTATTTTAGCCCCCACGGGCCAGTGCTCCTCTGGGTGTTGGTCCCACCGAGCGATGTCCGGGGCTACCAGGGGCAACTCTGGGCTGGCCTACCCGACGTCTTGCTCATCCGGTGTGCCCTGAGAACGAGATATGTGCAGCTCCTATCGGGATTTGTCGGCACATCTGGGTGGTGTTGCTGGACTAGTTTTGACCTGTCGAATCATCTTGTTGTACCGGGATACCGAGTCTGATCGGTGGGTCCTGGGTGGAGGTCTATTCCTTCGTTGACCGTGAGAGCTTGTTATGGGCTAAGTTGGGACCCCCTGCAGGGATTGATCTTTCGAAAGCCGTGCCCGTGGTTATGGGCAGATGGGAATTTGTTAATGTCCGGTTGTAGATAACTTGAACCTTAAATAATTAAAATGAATCAACTGAGTGTGTTGCCGTGATGGCCTCTTCTCGGCGGAGTCCGGGACGTGGACACGGCGTTGGAGTTATGTTTGCGTAGGCTGCTCTATATAGTTTCCGCTCGTGCTTTGCCTCCTCTTCTCGCTCTCCTTTGCGAATAAGTTAGCCACCATATATGCTAGCCGCTTGCTGCAGCTCCACTTTACATAACCCCTTTCCTACCTATTAAGCTTAAATAGTCTTGATCGCGAGGGTGCGAGATTGCTGAGTCCTTTGTGGCTCACAGATTACTGTTACACCAGATGCAGGGACCGATGATACTTCTCCGGATGGCGCGCTCGAGCTGAAGTGGGAGTACGACGAGGACTCTCAGCGATACTATGTGTCTTTTCCTGATGATCAGTAGTGGTGCCTATTCGGGGTTAGATTCAGGGCCTAGTCGCTTGTTGGGGGTCTTTTCCATTTTGGCGCCATAGTCGGGCCATGAGTGATTGTATGATGGATGTTATTTATGTACTTTGATGTGACGTGGCGAGTGTAAGCCAACTATGATATTATTCCCCTTTATATTATATATGTACATGGGTTGTGTAATGATTCCCGACTTGCGACATTGCTTTCCATGCGCCTATGTCTCTAAGTCGTGCCTCGACACGTGGGAGACATAGCCGCATCGAGGGCGTTACATCAAGCTGGTGACGATGGTGATCATGACGGTGCTTTGGAGATGGAGATCAAAGGCACAAGATGATGATGGCCATATCATATCACTTATATTGATTGCATGTGATGTTTATCTTTTATGCATCTTATTTTGCTTAGTACGGCGGTAGCATTATAAGATGATCTCTCACTAAATTTCAAGGTATAACTGTTCTCCCTAAGTACACCGTTGCTACTGTTCGTCGTGCCAAGAAACCACGTGATGATCGGGTGTGATAAGCTCTACGTTCACATACAGCGGGTGCAAGACAGTTTTGCACAAGCAGAATACTCAGGTTAAACTTGGCGAGCCTAGCATATGCAGATATGGCCTCGGAACACTGAGACTGAAAGGTCGAGCGTGAATCATATAGTAGATATGATCAACATATTGATGTTCACCATTGAAAACTTCTCCATCTCACCTGATGATCATACATGGTTTAGTTGATATGGATGACGTGATCATTTAGATGACTAGAGGGATGTCTATCTAAGTGGGAGTTCTTAAGTAATATGATTAATTGAACTTTAATTTATCATGAACTTAGTACCTGATAGTATTTTGCATGTCTATGTTGTTGTAGATAAATGGCCCGTGCTGTTGTTCTGTTGAATTTTAATGCGTTCCTAGAGAAATCTAAGTTGAAAGATGATGGTAGCATCTACACAGACTGGGTCCATAACTTGAGGATTATCCTCATTGCTGCATAGAAGAATTACGTCCTAGAAGCACCGCTAGGTGCAAAGCCCGCTGCATGAGCAACACCAGATGTTATGAACGTCTGGCAGAGCAAAGCTGATGACTACTCGATAGTTCAGTGTGCCATGCTTTATGGCTTAGAATCGGGACTTCAATGACGTTTTGAACATCATGGAGTATATGAGATGTTCCACGAGTTGAAGTTAATATTTCAAGCAAATGCCCGAATTGAGAGATATGAAGTCTCCAATAAGTTCTATAGCTGCAAGATGGAGGAGAATAGTTCTATCAGTGAACATATACTCAGAATGTCTGGGTACCACAACCACTTGACTCAACTGGGAGTTAAACTTCCTGATGATAGTGTCATTGATAGAGTTCTTCAATCACTGCCACCAAGCTACAAAAGCTTCGTGATGAACTATAATATGCAAGGGATGGATAAGACAATTCCCGAGCTCTTCGCAATGCTGAAAGTTATGGAGGTAGAAATCAAGAAGGAGAATCAAGTGTTGATGGTCAACAAGACCACTAGTTCCAATAAGAAGGGCAAAGGGAAGAAGGGGAACTTCAAGAAGAACGAAAAACAAGTTACTGCTCAAGCAAAGAAGCCCAAGTCTGGACCTAAGCCTGAAACTGAGTGCTTCTACTTCAAAGGGACTGGTCACTGGAAGCGGAATTGCCCCAAGTATTTGGCGGATAAGAAGGATGGCAAAGTGAAAGGTATATTTTATATACATGTTATTGATGTGTACCTTACTAATGCTCGCAGTAGCGCCTGGGTATTTGATACTGGTTCTGTTGCTAATATTTTCAACTCGACATAGGGGCTTGATACGTCTCCAATGTATCTATAATTTTTTATTGCTCCATGCTATTATATTATCTATTTTGGATGTCAATGGGCTTTATTTTACACTTTTATATCATTTTTGGGACTAACCTACTAATCGGAGGCCCAGCCCAAATTGCTGTTTTTTGCCCATTTTAGGGTTTCGAAGAAAAGGAATATGAAACGGAGTCCAAACAGAATGAAACCTTCGGGAACATGATTTTCTCAACAAACGTGATCCAGGAGACTTGGAGTGGCCGTCAAGAAACAAGGGAGGAAGGCACGAGGCAGGGGGGCGCGCCTACCCCCCTGGGCGCGCCCTCCACCCTTGTGGGCCCTCCATTGCTCCACCGGCGTACTTCTTCCTCCTATATATATCCACGTACCCCCACACATCCAGGAGCACCACGAAAATCTAATTCCACCGCCGCAACCTTTTGTACTCGAGAGATCCCATCTCGGCGCCTTTTCCGGAGCTCCGCCGGAGGGGGCATTGATCACGGAGGGCCTCTACATCAACTCCATGGCCTTTCCGGTGATGTGTGAGTAGTTTATTTCAGACTTACAAGTCCATAGTTATTAGCTAGATGGCTTCTTCTCCCTCTTTGGATCTCAATACAAAGTTCTCCTCGATTCCCTTGGAGATCTATTCGATGTAATCTTATTTTGCGGTGTGTTTGTCGAGATCCGATGAATTGTGGGTTTATGATCCAGATTTATCTATGAACAATATTTGATTCTCCTCTAAATTCTTTTATGTATGATTGGTTTATCTTTGCAAGTCTCTTCGAATTATCAGTTTGGTTTGGCCTACTAGATTGATCTTTCTTGCAATGGGAGAAGTGCTTAGCTTTGGGTTCAATCTTGCGGTGCTCGATCCCAGTGACAGAAAGGGAACCGACACGTATTGTATTGTTGCCATCGAGGATAAAAAGATGGGGTTTATATCATATTGCATGAGTTTATCCCTCTACATCATGTCATCTTCCTTAAAGCATTACTCTATTCTTATGAACTTAATACTCTAGATGCATGCTGGATAGCGGTCGATGTGTGGAGTAATAGTAGTAGATGCAGAATCGTTTTGGTCTACTTGTCTCGGACGTGATGCCTATATACATGATCATACCTAGATATTCTCATAACTATGCTCAATTCTATCAATTGCTCGACAGTAATTCGTTTACCCACCGTAATACTTATGCTCTTGAGAGAAGCCACTAGTGAAACCTATGGCCCCCGGGTCTATCTTACATCATATTAATCTTCCAATACTTAGTTATTTTTTTGCCTTTTATTTTACTTTGCATCTTTATCATAAAAATACCAAAAATATTATCTTATCATATCTATCATATCTCACTCTCGTAAGTGACCGTGAAGGGCTTGACAACCCCTTTATCGCGTTGGTTACAAGGTTCTTATTTGTTTGTGTAGGTGCGTGGGACTTGAGCGTGATCCCCTACTGGATTGATACCTTGGTTCTCAAAAACCGAGGGAAATACTTACGCTACTTTGCTGCATCACCCTTTCCTCTTCAAGGAAAACCAACGCAGTGCTCAAGAGGTAGCAAGAATGATTTCTGGCGCCGTTGTCGGGGAGATTCGCGCCAAGTCAAGTCAACATTTGACTCCAACAACGAGTCATTTCTGGCGCCATTACCAAGTACCCATCACAAACTCTTATCCCTCACATTACATTATTTGCCATTTGCCTCTCGTTTTCCTCTCCCCCACTTCACCCTTGCCATTTTATTCGCCCTCTCTTTTCCGCTCACCTTTCTTTCGCCATGTCGGAATCAAAAAGGGTTGGGGGTTCTCTCCCGAGTTTTAGTACTTTTGACAATCCTTCTATTCTTTCTAAACTCATAAAAAATGATGATATGGAAAGACCTACCAAAGTTATCAATGAGAATCTTAATAATTTTGACAAAGATGATTCCGGAATTTTTCGTTATTTACTCGATGAATCTTTGAAAGATGCTTGGGATAGACTATTAAGGATCCGGGCCAGCTATGTACCCCAAACTGAAATTTACTTAAAGAGCTTTTATGTTGCCCTACCTTCTTCGTTTAAGCATGTACTAGATTATATTTTTGAAGAAGGTTTTCTTGAAGGGGATGTCGTAGATACTTATAAAACATGGAAACCATATTTGGGCACCCCATGAATGAGAGGGTTTAATCCACATCTCTTTTGCTCTCCTACCAAAACGACTCTATCAAAGAGATGAAAGCTAGCTTAGATGCAAATTTCCGTAAAATGCTTAATCTTTATTCTACCATCAACAACCATGTGATTTATCAAAATAGAAATATTAATGCCATAGATAATAAGTTTTCTATTTTCTTCCCTAAAACCAAAGATGGCAATACCTAGATCTATCTTCGCTTTTATGCCTAGCTAGGGGCGTTAAACGATAGCGCTTGTTGGGAGGCAACCCAATTTTATTTTTATTCCTTGATTTTTGATCCTGTTTAGTAATGAATAATTTATCTATCCTATGTTTTGGTTGTGTTTTTTGTGTTTAATTAGTGTTTGTGCCAGGGAAAGTCTTTTTGATCTTGCTGTAAAAAACAGAAACTTTAGTGCTCACGAGAATTGCTGCCATTTTTATTTGGAAAGTTCTATTTAGTTAATTCTTTTTTCATATGATTAATAGATAAATTACTCACTTTCAGCAATTTATTTTAGAATTTTTGGGGTTCCAGAACTTGCGTTAGCTACAGATTACTACAGACTGTTCTGTTTTTGACAGATTCTGTTTTTCTTGTGTTGTTTGCTTATTTTGATGAATCTATGGCTAGTAAAAGAGTTTATAAACCATAGAGAATTTGGAATAAATTAGGTTTAACACCAATATAAATAAATAATTATTTCATTACAGTACCTTGAATTGGTGTTTTTTTTCTTTCGCTAATGGAGCTCACGAGATTTTCTATTTTGAGTTTTGTGTTGTGAAGTTTTTAAGTTTTGGGTAAAGATTTGATGGATTATGTAACAAAGAGTGGCAAGATCCTAAGCTTGGGGATTCCCATCGCACCCCAATGTAAAATTCAAGGACACCAAAAATCCTAAGCTTAGGGATGCCCCGGAAGGCATCCCCTCTTTTGTCTTCGTCTATCGGTAACTTTACTTGGAGCTATATTTTTATTCACCACATGATATGTGTTTTGCTTGGAGCGTCTTGTATGATTTGAGTCTTTGCTTTTTAGTTTACCACAATCGTCCTTGTTGTACACACCTTTTGAGAGAGACACACATGAATTGAAATTTATTAGAATACTCTATGTGCTTCACTTATATCTTTTGAGTTATATAGTTTTTGCTCTAGTGCTTCACTTATATCTTTTAGAGCAGGGTGGTGGATTTGTTTTATAGATACTATTGTTATCTCATGCTTCACTTATATTATTTTGAGAGTCCTTTAGAACAACATGGAAATAATAAAAACTTTCATATAAGTGCATTGAATACTATGGGAAGTTTGATACTTGATAATTGTTTTGAGATATGGAGATGGTGATATTAGAGTCATGCTAGTTGAGTAGTTGTGAAATTGAGAAATACTTGTGTTGAAGTTTGTGATTCCCGTAGCATGCATGTATGGTGAACCGTTATGTGATGAAGTCGGAGCATGATTTATTTATTGACTGTCTTCCTTATGAGTGGCGGTCGGGGACGAGCGGTGGTCTTTTCCTACCAATCTATCCCCCTAGGAGCATGCGCGTAATACTTTGTTTCGATACCTAATAGATTTTTGCAATAAGTATGTGAGTTCTTTATGACTAATGTTGAGTCCATGGATTATACGCACTCTCACCCTTCCACCATTACTAGCCTCTCTAGTATCGCGCAACTTTCGTCGGTACCATAAACCACCCATATACCTTCCTCAAAACAGCCACCATACCTACATATTATGGCATTTCCATAGCCATTCCGAGATATATTGCCATGCAACTTTCCACCGTTCCGTTATTATGACACGCTTCATCATTGTCATATTGATTGCATGATCATGTAGTTGACATAGTATTTGTTGCAAAGCCACCATTCATAATTCTACATACATGTCACTCATGCATCATTGCACATCCCGGTACACCGTCGGAGGCATTCACATAGAGTCATATTTTGTTCTAAGTATTGAGTTGTAAAGTAAATAAAGTGTGATGATCATCATTATTAGAGCATTGTCCCAAGTGAGGAAAGGATGATGGAGACTATGATTCTCCCACAAGTAGGGATGAGACTCCAGACGAAAAAAAGAAAAAAAGAGAAAGGCCATAAAAAAAGAAGAAGGCCCAAAAAAATGAGAGAAAAAGAGAGAAGGGACAATGCTACTATCCTTTTTCCACACTTGTGCTTCAAAGTAGCACCATGTTATTCATATAGAGAGTCTCCTATGATATCACTTTCATATACTAGTGGGAATTTTAAATTATAGAACTTGGCTTGTATATTCCAATGATGGGCTTCCTCAAAATGCCCTAGGTCTTCGTGAGCAAGCAAGTTGGATGCACACCCACTTAGTTTCTTTTGTTGAGCCTTCATATACTTATAGCTCTAGTGCATCTGTTGCATGACAATCCCTACTCACTCACATTGCTATCTATTGATGGGCATCTCCATAGCCCGTTGATACGCCTAGTTGATGTGAGACTATCTTCTCCTTTTTGTCTTCTCCACAACCACCATTCTATTCCACCATATTGCTATATCCATGGCTCACGCTCATATATTGCGTGAAGATTGAGAACATCAAAAGTATAAAACAATTGCTTGGCTTGTCATCGGGGTTGTGCATGATTTAAATATTTTGTGTGGTGAAGATAGAGCATAGCCAGACTATATGATTTTGTAGGTATAACTTTCTTTGGTCATGTTATTTTGAGAAGACATAATTGCTTGGTTCTCAAAAACTGAGGGAAATACTTACACTACTTTGCTGCATCACCCTTTCCTCTTCAAGGGAAAACCGACACAGTGCTCAAGAGGTAGCAGGGCTACGAATTAAGCGAAGATTGGCTAAGGACGAGGTGATGATGCGCGTGGGAAATGGTTCCAAAGTCGATGTGATCGCGGCCGGCATGCTACCTCTACATCTACCTTCGGGATTAGTATTAGACCTGAATAATTGTTATTTGGTGCCAGTGTTAAGCATGAATATTATATCTGGATCTTGTTTGATGCGAGACGGTTATTCATTTAAATCGGAGAATAATGGTTGTTCTATTTATATGAGTAATATCTTTTATGGTCATGACCCTTGATGAGTGGTCTATTTTTATTGAATCTGATAGTAGTGATACACATATTCATAGTATTGAAGCCAAAAGATATAAGTTTAATAATGATAGCATAACTTATTTGTGGCACTACCGTTTAGGTCATATTGGTGTAAAGCGCATGAAGAAACTCCATGCTGATGGGATTTTGGAATCACTTGATTATGAATCACTTGATGCTTGCGAACCATGCCTCATGGGCAAGATGACTAATACTCCGTTCTCCGGAACAATGGAATGAGCAACAGACTTATTGGAAATAATACATACTGATGTATGCGGTCCGATGAGTGTTGATGCTCGTGGCGGGTATCGTTATTTTATGACCTTCACAGATGATTTGAGCAGATATGGGTATATCTACTTGATGAAACATAAGTCTGAAACATTTGAAAAGTTCAAAGAATTTCAGAGTGAAGTGGAAAATCATCGTAACAAGAAAATTAAGTTTCTGCGATCTGATCGTGGAGGTGAATATTTGAGTTATGAGTTTGGTCTTCAGTTAAAACAATGCTGAATAGTTTCGCAACTCACGCCACCTGGGACACCACAGCTTAAAGGTGTGTCTGAACGTCTTAACCGCACTTTATTAGATATGGTGCGATCTGTGATGTCTCTTACTAATTTACCGCTATTGTTTTCGGGTTATGCTTTAGAGACGACTGCATTCACGTTAAATAGGGCACCATCGAAATCCATTGAGATGACACCATATGAACTATGGTTTGGCAAGAAACCCAAGTTATCGTTTCTTAAAGTTTGGGGCTGCAATGCTTATGTGAAAAAGCTTCAACCTGATAAGCTTGAACCCAAATCGGAGAAATGTGTCTTCATAGGCTACCCAAAGGAGACTTTTGGGTACACCTTCTATCATAGATCCAAAGGCAATTTATTTGTTGCTAAGAATGGATCCTTTCTAGAGAAGGAGTTTCTCTTGAAAGAAGTGAGTGGGAGGAAAGTAGAACTTGATGAGGTAACTGTACCTTCTCCCTTATTGGAAAGTAGTTCATCACAGAAACCAGTTCCAGTGATTCCTACACCAATTAGTGAGGAAGCTAATGATGATCATGAAACTTCTGATCAAGTTACTACTGAACCTCGTAGGTTGATACGTCTCCAACGTATCTATAATTTTTTATTGTTCCATGCTATTATATTATCCATCTAGGATGTTTTATATGCATTTATATGCTATTTTATATGATTTTTGGGACTAACCTATTAACCTAGAGCCGAGTGTCAGTTTCTGTTTTTCCTTGTTTTTGAGTATCGTAGAAAAGGAATATCAAACGGAGTCCAATTGACATGAAAATTTACGGAGATCATTTTTGGACCAGAAGAAGCCCACAGAGCATTGGAGATGGACTGGAAGAGTACCGAGGCCACCACGAGGGTGGGGGCACGCCCTACCCCCCTGGACAAGCCCCCTACCTCCTGACCGCCTCGTGGACCCCACTTGACTTGTTCCCGACGCCAACGCCTCTTATATATCCCCAAACTTCCAGAAAATAACCTAGATCGGGAGTTCCGCCGCCGCAAGCCTCTATAGCCACCAAAAACCAATCGGGACCCGTTCCGGCACCCTGCCGGAGGGGGGATCCATCACCGGTGGCCATATTCATCATCTCGACACTCTCCATGATGATGAGGGAGTAGTTCACCCTCGGGGCTGAGGGTATGTACCAGTAGCTATGTGTTTGATCTCTCTCTCTCTCTTGTGTTCTTGATTTGGCACGATCTTGATGTATCGCGAGCTTTGCTATTATAGTTGGATCTTATGATGTTTCTCCCCCTCTACTCTCTTGTAATGGATTGAGTTTTACCTTTGAAGTTATCTTACCGGATTGAGTCTTTAAGCATTTGAGAACACTTGATGTATGTCTCGCATGTGCTTATCTGTGGTGACATTGGGATATTCACGTGATCCACTTGATGCTTGTTTTGGTGATCAACTTGCGAGTTCCGTGACCTTGTGAACTTATGCATAGGGGTTGGTACACGTTTTCGTCTTGACTCTCCGGTAGAAACTTTGGGGCACTCTGTGAAGTTCTTTGTGTTGGTTGAATAGATGAATATGAGATTGTGTGATGCATACCGTATATTCATGCCCACGAATACTTGAGGTGACATTGGAGTATCTAGGTGACATTAGGGTTTTGGTTGATTTGTGTCTTAAGGTGTTATTCTAGTATGAACTCTAGGATAGATCGAATGGAAATAATAGCTTCGTGTTATTTTACTACGGACTCTTGAATAGATCGATTAGAAAGGATAACTTTGAGGTGGTTTTGTACCCTACAATGAGCTCTTCGTTTGTTCTCCACTATTAGTGACTTTGGAGTGACTCTTTGTTGCATGTTGAGGGATAGTTATATGAGCCAATTATGTTATTATTGTTGAGAGAAGTTGCACTAGTGAAAGTATGAACCCTAGGCCTTGTTTCAATGCATTGCAATACCATTTTCGCTCACTTTTATCATTAGTTACCTTGCTGTTTTTATATTTTCAGATTACAAAAGCCTATATCTATCATCCATATTGCACTTGTATCACCATCTCTTCGCTGAACTAGTGCACCTATACAATTTACCATTGTATTGGGTGTGTTGGGGACACAAGAGGCTCTTTAATATTTGGTTGCAGGGTTGTTTGAGAGAGACCATCTTCATCCTACGCCTCCCACGGATTGATAAACCTTAGGTCATCCACTTGAGGGAAATTTTCTACTGACCTACAAACCTCTACACTTGGAGGCCCAACAACGTCTACACGAAGAAGATTGTGTAGTAGACATCAAGCTCTTTTCTGGCGCCGTTGCCGGGGAGGTTAGCGCTTGATGGTATATCTTTAGATCTTGCAATCGAATATTTTTGTTTCTTGTTTTATCACTAGTTTAGTCTATAAAATAAAACTACAAAAAATGGAATTGAGGTTGCCTCATAAGCTTCATCTTTTTAATATCTTTCGTGAAAATAAGGATTCCGATAACTGTGCCAAAGTGTTAGAAGAAGAATGCACTAAAATGTTTGGCACTAAATCTTTGGATGATGAGAATGATTGTAATGCTGTTAGTATGAATTCTTTGAATACCCATGATGCTAATGATATGCAAAGCACAAACTTGGGGATGCTATGTTTGATGAAGATGATATTTTTTGTCCCCCAAGTTTTGATGAGCAAATTTATCATGATGAAAGCATCCCTACTATCTATTATGATTATTGTGATGACACATATGCTATATAGAATAATGATAACAATGAAACTTGTCATCTTGATTTCAATTTTCAATCCCATGATAGTTATTTTGTTGAGTTTGCTCCCACTATTATGAATGAGAAGAATTTTGCTTATGTGGAGAGTAGTAAATTTTCTATGCTTGTAGATCATGAAAAGAATGCTTTATGTGATGTTTATATTGTTGAAGTCATTCATGCTTCTACTGAAAACTATTATGAGGGAGGAATATATGCTTTTAGGAATTGCAATAATATCAAGTTTCCTCTCTATGTGCTTAAAATCTTGAAGTTATGCTTGTTTTGCTTTCCTATGCTAGTTGATTCTTATTCCCATAAGTTGTTTGCTCACAAAATCCCTATGCATAGGAAGTGGGTTAGGCTTAAATGTGCTAGTTATATTCTTCATGATGCTCTCTTTATATTTCAAATCTTATCTTTTATGTGAGCATCATTGAAATAATCATGCCTAGCTAGAAAGGCATTAAATAAAAGCGCTTGTTGGGAGACAACCCAATATTTACCCTACTGTTTTTGTGTGTCCACATGATTAAGCTACTGTAGTAATCATGTTTTATAGCTTTTGTTTCAATAAAGTGCCAAGTAGAACCTTTGGGATGGCTTACGGTGATAGTTGATTTGATCTTGCTGAAAAATAGAAAATTTTGTGCCCAGGAGATTAGTTTTTATTTTTAACAGGAGCGCGATAAAATACTGATTCTTTTTTCAGAGGGTTAATAAACAAATTGCCTAGGACTTCCAAATTTATCAGGATTTTTGGAGTTACAGAAGTATTCGAGAGTTACATATTACTACAGACTATTCTGTTTTTGAAAGATTCTGTTTTCGATGCATAGTTTGCTTGTTTTCTAGTTTCTATGGCTTATATTACTTAATATAAATTGTAGCAATAATATGGTACAATAGGCATTATGTGATAAAAATTATGAATCTTGTCTTGACAGTACCTAAGTAGTGATTTGCTTTCTTATACTAACGGAGCTTATGAGTTTTCTATTGAGTTTTGTGTTGTGAAGTTTTCAAGTTTTGGGTAAAGTTTTGATGGACTACGGAATAAGGAGTGGCAAGATCCTAAGCTTTGGGATGCCCAAGGCACCCCAAGGTAATATTCAAGGACAACCAAGATCCTAAGCTTGGGGATGCCCCGGATGGCATCCCCTCTTTCGTCTTTGTTCATCGGTAACTTCACTTGAGGCTATATTTTATTCACCACATGATATGATTTTTGCTTGGAGCGTCATTTTGTTTTATTAGGATTTGCTTTTTGTTATTTAGAGTAATGTTTTTAATCTTTTAATTCAATAAAAGGGTCAAGTATAGCCTTTACCATACTTATTTTGCAAGCCCACGTGTTATTGTTTTAAAAACAGAAAGTTTGCTGTTATGTTTTGAATATTTGTGAATGGTTAGAACATGATAAAATCTTGAAATTTTACACAATGAGTAACAACAAATTATCTACAGTGTGGTTATTTTTTCAGAATTTTTGGAGTTAAATAAGTATGATTCCTCTTGCATTCCTTACAAACTATCCTGTTTAGACAGATTGTTGTTATGGTTGCATTGTTTGCATATGTTTGCTTGTTTAATGATTCTTTTTGAGGATAGGAGTGTTAAATATGCAGAGGAAATTAGTAGGCAATGTTAAATTATAATTTTAGTGATTTTCTACAGTAGAGAAAGATAAGGTTTAGCATGGATTCATACTAACTTATCTCACGAGTTCTTGTTGAGTTTTGTGTGGGTGAAGTTTTTAAGGTTTAGGAAAACCACGATATGAAAGGAATTAAGGAGACACAAAAGCTCAAGCTTGGGGATGCCCAAGGCATCCATAATTAATATTCCAAGAAGTCTCAAGCATCTAAGCTTGGGGATGCCCCGATAGGCATCCCACCTTTCTTCTTCAACAATGATCGGTCAGTTTTGGTTGAACCTAAGTTTTTGCTTCTTCACATGATATGTGCTATCCTTGCAATGTCATTTTATTTTGTTTTGCTTGCTATTTAAATAAAGTACTTAAGATCTGAAATTTTATTTATGAGAAGGAGTCTTCACATAGTTACATAATTATTCGACTACTCATTGATCTTCACTTATATCTTTTGGAGTAGTTTGTCATTTGCTCTAGTGCTTCACTTATATCTTTTTAGAGCATGATGATAATTTTATTTTGAAGAAATTGTTGAACTCTCATGCTTCACTAATATTATTTTGAGAGTCTTTAGAACAGCATGGTAATTTGCTTTGGTTTTAAATTTAGTCCTAATATGATGGGCATCCAAGATGGGTATAATAAAAACTTTCATGTAGAGTGCATTATGAGAAGTTTGATACCTGATAATTGTTTTGAGATATAAAGATGATGATATTAGAGTCGTGCTAGTTGAGTAATTGTGAAATTGAGAAATACTTGTGTTGAGGTTTGCGAGTCCCGTAGCATGCACGTATGGTAACCGTTGTGTGACAAATTTGAAGCATGAAGTGTTCTTTGATTGCCTTCCTTATGAGTGGCAGTCGGGGACGAGCGATGGTCTTTTCCTACCAATCTATCCCCCTAGGAGCATGCGTGTAATACTTTGTTTTGATAATTAATAGATTTTTGCAATAAGTATGTGAGTTCTTTATGACTAATGTTGAGTCCATGGATTATACGCACTCTCACCCTTCCACCATTGCTAGCCTCTCTAGTATCGCGCAACTTTCGCCGGTACCATAAACCACCCATATACCTTCCTCAAAAAAGCCACCATACCTACCTATTATGGCATTTCCATAGCCATTCCGAGATATATTGCCATGCAACTTTCCACCGTTCCGTTTATTATGACATGCTTCACCCGCCACCATACCTACCTATTATGGCATTTCCATAGTCATTGTATTTGTGGCATGGACACCTTTCATAATTTTTTATACATGTCACTCTTGATTCATTGCACATCCCAGTACACCGCCGGAGGCATTCACATAGAGTCATATTTTGTTCTAAGTATCGAGTTGTAATTCTTGAGTTGTAAGTAAATAAAAGTGTGATGATTTTCATTATTAGAGAATTGTCCCATGTGAGAAAAGGATGATGGAGACTATGATTCCCCCACAAGTCGGGATGAGACTCCGGACAAAAAAAGGCCATAAAAAAAGAGAAGAAGGCCCAAACAAAAAAATGAGAGAAAAAGAGAGAAGGGGTAATGTTACTATCCTTTTTCCACACTTGTGCTTCAAAGTAGCACCATGATCTTCATGGTAGAGAGTCTCTTATGTTGTCACTTTCATATACTAGTGGGAAGTTTTCATTATAGAACTTGGCTTGTATATTCCAATGATGGGCTTCCTCAAATTGCCCTAGGTCTTCGTGAGCAAGCAAGTTGGATGCACACCCACTTAGTTACTTTTGTTGAGCTTTCATACACTTGTAGCTCTAGTGCATCCATTGCATGGCAATCCCTACTCACTCACATTGATATCTATCGATGGGCATCTCCATAGCCCATTAATATGCCTAGTTGATGTGAGACTATCTTCCTCCTTTTTGTCTTTTCCACAACCACCGTTCTATTCCACCTATAGTGCTATGTCCATGGCTCACGCTCATATATTGCGTGAAAGTTGAAAAAGTTTGAAAGGTCTAAGTATGAAACAATTGCTTGGCTTGTCATCGGGGTTGTGCATGATGGGAGCATTTTGTGTGCCGAAAATGAAGCATGGCCAAACTATATGATTTTGTAGGGATGAGCTTTCTTTGGCTATGTTATTTTGAGAAGACATAATTGCTTGGTTAGTATGCTTGAAGTATTATTATTTTTATGTCAACATTAAACTTTTGTCTTGAATCTTTTGGATCTGAACATTCATGCCACAATAAAGAAAATTACATTGAAAAATATGTTATGTACCATTCCACATCAAAAATTCTGTTTTTATCATTTACCTACTCGAGGACGAGCAGGAATTAAGCTTGGGGATGCTTGATACGTCTCCAACGTATCTATATTTTTTTATTGTTACAAGATATTATATTATCCATCTAGGATGTTTTATATGCATTTATATGCTATTTTATATGATTTTTGGGACTGACCTATTAACCCAGAGCCCAGTGCCAGTTTCTGTTTTTTCATTGTTTTTGAGTATCACGGAAAAGGAATATCAAACGGAGTCCAATTGACATGAAAATTCACGGAGATCATTTTTGGACCAGAAGAAGCCCACAGAGCATCGGAGATGGACCAGAAGAGTCCCGAGGCCACCACGAGGGTGGGGGGTGCGCACCCTACCTCATGGCCGCCTCGTGGACCCCCTTGACTTGTTCCCGACGCCAACACCTCTTATATATCCCCAAACTTCCATAAAATAACCTAGATCGAGAGTTCCGCCACCGCAAGCCTATGTAGCCACCAAAAACCAATCAGTATGCCGTTCCGGCACCCTGCCGGAGGGGGGATCCATCACCGGTGGCCATCTTCATCATCCTGGCGCTCTCCATGACAAGGAGGGAGTAGTTCACCCTCGGAGCTGAGGGTCTGTACCAGTAGCTATGTGTTTGATCTCTCTCTCTCTCTCTCTCGTGTTCTTGATTTGGCATGATCTTGATGTATCGTGAGCTTTGCTATTATAGTTGGATCTTATGATGTTTCTCCCTCTCTACTCTCTTGTAATGGATTGAGTTTTCCCTTTGAAGTTATCTTATCGGACTGAGTCTTATAGAATTTGAGAACACTTGATGTATGTCTTGCATGTGCTTATCTGTGGTGACATTGTGATATTCACGTGATCCACTTGATGTATGTTTTGGTGATCAACTTGTGAGTTCCATGACCTTGTGAACTTATGCATAGGGGTTGGCACACATTTTCGTCTTGACTCTCCGGTAGAAACTTTGGGGCACTCTTTGAAGTTCTTTATGTTGGTTGAATAGATGAATCTGAGATTGTGTGATGCATACCATATAATCATACCCACGGATACTTGAGGTGACATTGGAGTATCTAGGTGACATTAGGGTTTTGGTTGATTTGTGTCTTAAGGTGTTATTCTAGTACGAACTCTACCATAGATTGAACGGAAAGAATAGCTTCATGTTATTTTACTACAGACTCTTGAATAGATCGATCAGAAAGGATAACTTTGAGGTGGTTTCGTACCCTACAATAATCTCTTAGTTTGTTCTCTGCTATTAGTGACTTTGGAGTGACTCTTTGTTGCATGTTGAGGGATAGTTATATGATCCAGGTATGTTATTATTGTTGAGAGAACTTGCACTAGTGAAAGTATGAACCCTAGGCCTTGTTTCAACACATTGCAATACTGTTTTCGCTCGCTTTTATCATTACTTACCTTGTTGTTTATATATTTTCATATTACAAAAGCCTATATCTATCATCCATATTGCACTTGTATCACCATCTCTTTGCCGAACTAGTGCACCTATACACTTTACGATTGTATTGGGTGTGTTGGGGACACAAGAGACTCTTTGCTATTTGGTTGCAGGGTTGTTTGAGAGAGATCATCTTCATCCTACGCCTCCCATGGATTGATAAACCTTAGGCCATCCACTTGAGGGAAATTTGCTACTGTCCTACAAACCTTTGCACTTGGAGGCCCAACAACGTCTACAAGAAGAAGGCTGTGTAGTACACATATAGGTCAACCAGAGCAAGATCCGCACCAGAGTGGTACGGTAATCCTGTTCTGGAGGTCATGTTACTTGACCATAATGAATCTACAAACTATGAGGAAGCGATGATGAGCCCAGATTCCGCAAAATGGCTTGAGGCCATGAAATCTGAGATGGGATCCATGTATGAGAACAAAGTGTGGACTTTGGTTGACTTGCCCGATGATCGGCAAGCCATAGAGAATAAATGGAGCTTCAAGAAGAAGACTAACGCTAACGATAATATTGCTGTCTACAAAGCTCGACTTGTTGCAAAAGATTTTCGACAAGTTCAAGGAGTTGACTAAGATGAGACCTTCTCACCTGTAGCTATGCCTAAGTCCGTTCGAATAATGTTAGCAATTGCCGCATCTTATGATTATGAAATTTGGCAAATCGATGTCAAAACTGCATTCCTTAATGGATATCTTAAAGAAGAGTTGTATATGATGCAACCGGAAGGTTTTGTCGATCCAAAAGGTGCTAACAAAGTGTCCAAGCTCCAGCGATCTATTTATGGACTGGTGCAAGCATCTCGGAGTTGGAATATATGCTTTGATAGTGTGATCAAAGCATATGGTTTTATAGAGACTTTTGGAGAAGCCTGTATTTACAAGAAAGTGAGTGGGAGCTCTGTAGCATTTCTGATATTATATGTGGATGACATATTGTTGATCGGAAATGATACTGAATTTCTGAATAGCATAAAAGGATACTCGAATAAGAATTTTTCAATGAAAGACCTCGGTGAAGCTGCTTATATATTGGGCATCAAGATCTATAGAGATAGATCAGGACGCTTAATTGGACTTTCACAAAGCACATTCCTTGATAAAGTTTTGAAGAAGTTAAAAATGGATCAAGCAAAGAAAGGGTTCTTTCCTGTGTTACAAGGTGTGAACTTGAGTCACACTCAATGCCCGACCACTTCAGAAGATAGAGAGAAAACAAAAGTCATTCCCTATGCCTCAGCCATAGGTTCTATCATGTATGCAATGATGTGTACCAAACCTGAAGTGTGCCTTGCTATTAGTTTAGCAGGGAGGTACCAAAGTAATCCAGGAGTGGATCACTAGACAACGATCAAGAACATCCTAAAATACCTGAAAAAGACAAAGGATATGTTTCTCGTTTATGGAGGTGACAAAGAGCTCGCCGTAAATGGTTACGTCGATGCAAGCTTTGACACTGATCCGGATGACTCTAAGTCACAAACCAGATACGTATTTTTATTGAATGGTGGAGTTGTCAGTTGGTGCAGTTCTAAGTAGAGCGTCGTGGCGGGATCTACCTGTGAAGCGGAATACATAGCTGCTTCAGAAGCAGCAAATGAAGGAGTCTGGATGAAGGAGTTCATATCCGATCTAGGTGTAATACCTAGTGCATCGGGTCCAATGAAATTCTTTTGTGACAATACTGGTGCAATTGCCTTGGCAAAGGAATCCAGATTTCACAAGAGAACAAAGCACATCAAGAGACGCTTCAATTCCATCTGCGTTCAAGTCAAGGAGGGAGACATAGAGATTTGCAAGCGATGACCCACAAGTGTAGGGGATCTATCGTAGTCCTTTCATAAGTAAGAATGTCGAACCCAACGAGGAGCAGAAGGAAATGATAAGCAGTTTTCAGTAAGGTATTCTCTGCAAGCACTGAAATTATCAGTAACAGATAGTTTTGTGATAAGGTAATTTGTAAAGGGTAGCAAGTAATAAAAGTAAATAAGGTGCAGCAAGATGGCCCAATCCTTTTTGTAGCAAAGGAAAAACTCTTATATAAAGGAAAGCACTCCCGAGGACACATGGGAATTATCGTCAAGCTAGTTTTTATGACGTTCATATGATTCGCGTTCGGTAGTTTGATAATTTGATATGTGGGTGGACCGGTGCTTGGGTACTGCCCTTCCTTGGACAAGCATCCCACTTATGATTAACCCCTATTGCAAGCATCCACAACTACAAAAGAAGTATTAAGGTAAACCTAACCATAGCATGAAACATATGGATCCTAATCAGCCCCTTACGAAGCAACGCATAAACTAGGGTTTAAGCTTCTATCACTCTAGCAACCCATCATCTACTTATTACTTCCCAATGCCCTCCTCTAGGCCCAAACAATGGTGATGTGTCATGTAGTCGATGTTCACATGACACCACTAGAGGAAAGACAACATACATCTCATCAAAATGTCGAACGAATACCAAATTCACATGACTACTTATAGCAAGACTTCTCACATGTCCTCAAGAACAAACGTAACTACTCACAAATCATATTCATGTTCATAATCAGAGGGGTATTAATATGCATAAAGGATATGAACATATGATCTTCCACCAAATAAACCAACTAGCATCAACTACAAGGAGTAATCAACACTACTAGCAACTCACAGGTACCAATCTGAGGCTTTGGGACAAAGATTGGATACAAGAGATGAACTAGGGTTTGAGATGAGATGGTGCTGGTGAATATGTTGATGGAGATTGAGCCCCTCCCGATGAGAGGATCGATGGTGATGATTTCCCCCTCCCAGAGGGAAGTTTCCCCGGCAGAACAGCTCCGCCGGAGCCCTAGATTGGTTCCGCCAAGGTTCTGCCTCGCGACGGCGGAGTTTCATCCCTGAGCTTGCTTATGATTTTTTCCTGGACGAAAGACTCCATATAGCCAAAGATGGGCATCAGAGGGATGCCAGGGGGCCCACGAGGCAGGGGGTGCGCCTAGGGGGTAGGGCGTGCCCCCCACCCTTGTGGATGGTGGGTGGCCCCCCTCTGGTACTTCTTTCACCCAATATTTTTTATATATTCTGAAACTTTCTCCCGTGAAGTTTCAGGACTTTTGGAGTTGTGTAGAATAGGTCTCTAATATTTGCTCCTTTTCCAGCCTAGAATCCCAGCCGCCGGCATTCTCCCTCTTCATGTAAACCTTGTAAAATAAGAGATAATAGGCATAAGTATTGTGACATAATGTGTAATAACATCCCATAATGCAATAAATATCGATATAAAAGCATGATGCAAAATGGACGTATCAACTCCCCCAAGCTTAGACCTCGCTTGTCCTCAAGCGAAAGCCTATATCGAAAAATATGTCCACATGTTTAGAGATAGAGGTGTCGATAAAAATAAAATACGGACATGAGGGCATCATGATCATTCTTAGGACAACAACATATATAAATATTTTCTTATGAATTCTTATGCTAAAGTAACAATTCATTCACAATTTGAAGTATGAATCAGAAACTTCTTTGAGAACCAACAAACTATAATCTCAGTCATTGAAGCAATTGCAATTTATCATAACATAGGAAAGAGTCAATATAAGAGCTTTTCAGCAAGTCCACATACTCAACTATCATTTAGTCTTTCACAATTGCTAACACTCATGTGATATTTACGGTTATGAAGTTTTAATCGGACACAGAGAAATATAGGGGCTTATAGTTTTGCCTCCCAACCTTTTACCTCAAGGGTAATGTCAACAATAATAGTTCATGAAAACTCACATCCAATTAGCCATATATATCAAGATCTTTCCAACACATTGTGCTTGCCAAAGGATAAAATGTAAAAAGGAAAGGTGAAGATCACCATGACTCTTGTATGAAGTATAAGACAAGAATAAAAGATAGGCCCTTCGCAGAGGGAAGCAGAGGTTTTCATGTGCTTTTATGGTTGGATGCACGAAATCTTAATGCAAAAGAACGTCACTTTATATTGCCACTTGTGATATGGACCTTTATTATGCAGTCCGTCGCTTTTATTTCTTCCACATCACAAGATCGTATAAAGATTATTTTCTCCGCACTAATAAATCATACATATTTAGAGAGCAATTCTTATTGCTTGCAACGATGACAACTTACTTGAAGGATCTTACTCAATCCATAGCTAGATATGGTGGACTCTCATGGCAAAACTGGGTTTAAGGATATTTGGAAGCACAAGTAGTATCTCTACTTGGTGCAAAGAATTTGGCTAGCATGAGAGGGAAAGGCAAGATCAACATGTTGGATGATCCATGATAATATAATTTATTTTAGATGTAAGAAAACATAGCCAATTACATTGTCTTCCTTGTCCAACGTCAACTCTTTAGCATGTTATATTTTAATGAGTGCTCACAATCATAAAAGATGTCCAAGATAGTATATTTATATGTGAAAACCTCTCTTTCTTTATTACTTCCTATTAATTGCAACGATGACCAAAACTATGTTTGTCAACTCTCAACAACTTTTATTCATCATACTCTTTATATGTGAAGTCATTACTCTCCATAAGATCCATATGATCTCTTTATTTCTTTTTATTCTTTCTCTTTTATTTTATTCCCTCAAGATCATAGCAAGATAATCAAGCCCTTGACTCAACACTAATCTTTATTATATATAGCTCGCGGACTCGGTTACATAGAAGGATCATAAAGCAAAACTCAAAACTAGATCATACTAAAACTTTATTCTAATAGATCAAGATATTACCAAAAGGATCGAACTAAGAAAAACGGTAAAGATAAAAGTGTGATGGTGATACGATACCGGGACACTCCCCCAAGGTTGGCAGTTGCTAAGAGGAGTGTGTTGGGGAACGTAGCAGAAATTCAAAATTTTCCTACATGTCACCAAGATCTATCTATGGAGAAACCAGCAACGAGGGGAAGGAGAGTGCATCTACATACCCTTGTAGATCGCTAAGTGGAAGCGTTCAAGAGAACGGGGTTGATGGAGTCGTACTCGTCGTGATCCAAATCACCGATGATCCTAGTGCCGAACGGACGGCACCTCCGTGTTCAACACACGTACAACCCGGTGACGTCTCCTACGCCTTGATCCAGCAAGGGGAGAAGGAGAGGTTGAGGAAGACTCCATCCAGCAGCAGCACAACGGCGTGGTGGTGGAGGAGCGTGGCAATCCTGCAGGGCTTCGCCAAGCACCGCGGGAGAGGAGGAGGGAGAGAAGCAGGCTGCGCCATGGAGAGGTCCAAACTCATATGTTGGCAGCCCCAAAACCCTCAAGTATATATAGGGGAGAGGGAGGGGGCTGCGCCCCATCTAGGGTTCCACCCTAGGGGCGGCGGCCAGCCCCAAACCCATCTATGGGTGGCGGCCACAAGGGGAGAAGGGGGAGGCGCACCTGGGGTGGGCCTTAGGGCCCATCTGCCCTTGGGTTTGCCCCCCTTCCCTCTTGGAGGCGCCTTGGGCCCTTGTGGGGGGGGGGGGGGGGCGCACCAGCCCACCTAGGGCTGGTCCCCTCCCACACTTGGCCCATGTAGCCCTCCGGGGCTTGTGGCCCCACTTGGTGGACCCCCGGGACCCTCCCGGTGGTCCCGATATGTTACCGATAAAACCCGAAACTTTTCCGGTGACCAAAACATGACTTCCCATATATAAATCTTTACCTCCGGACCATTCTGGAACTCCTCGTGATGTCCGGGATCTCATCCGGGACTCCAAACAACATTCGGTAACCACATACAAACTTCCTTTATAACCCTAGCGTCATCGAACCTTAAGTGTGTAGACCCTACGGGTTCGGGAACCATGCAGACATGACCGAGACGTTCTCCGGTCAATAACCAACAGCGGGATCTGGATACCCATGTTGGCTCCCACATGTTCCATGATGATCTCATCGGATGAACCACGATGTCGAGGATTCAATCAATCCCGTATACAATTCCCTTTGTCTATCGGTACGATACTTGCCCGAGATTCGATCGTCGGTATCCCGATACCTTGTTCAATCTCGTTACCAGAAAGTCTCTTTACTCGTTCTGTAACACATCATCCCATGATCAACTCCTTGATCACATTGTGCACACTATGATGATGTCCTACCGAGTGGGCCCAGAGATACCTCTCCGTCACACGGAGTGACAAATCCCAATCTCGATTCGTGCCAACCCAATAGACACTTTCGGAGATACCCGTAGTGCACCTTTATAGCCACCCAGTTACGTTGTGACGTTTGGCACACCCAAAGTATTCCTACGGTATCCGGGAGTTGCACAATCTCATGGTCTAAGGAAATGATACTTGACATTAGAAAAGCTTTAGCAAACGAACTACATGATCTTTGTGCTAGGCTTAGGATTGGGTCTTGTCCATCACATCATTCTCCTAATGATGTGATCCCGTTATCAATGACATCCAATGTCCATGGTTAGGAAACCGTAACCATCTATTGATCAACGAGCTAGTCAACTAGAGGCTTACTAGGGACATGGTGTTGTCTATGTATCCACACATGTATCTGAGTTTCCTATCAATACAATTCTAGCATGGATAATAAATGATTATCATGAACAAGGAAATATAATAATAACCAATTTATTATTGCCTCTAGGGCATATTTCCAACAGTCTCCCACTTGCACTAGAGTCAATAATCCAGTTCATATCGATATGTGATTAACACTCAAGGTCACATCCCCATGTGACTAACACCCAAAGAGTTCTGGGTTTGATCATGTTATGCTTGTGAGAGAGGTTTCAGTCAACGGGTCTGTAACATTCAGATCCATATGTACTTTGCAAATTTCTATGTCATCTTCTAGATGCAGCTACCATGTTCTATTTGGAGCTATTCCAAATAACTATTCTACTACACGAACCCAGTTTACTACTCAGAATAATCTGGATTAATGTCAAAGTTTGCATCGGCGTAACCCTTTACGACGAACTCTTTTACCACCTCCATAATCGAGAAAATTCCTTAGTCCACTAGTTACTAAGGATAACTTTGACCGCTGTCCTGTGATCCATTCTTGTATCACTCTTGTACCCCTTGACTGACTCATGGCAAGGCACACTTTAGGTGCGGTACACAACATAGCATACTGTAGAGCCTACGTCTTAAGCATAGGGAACGACCTTTGTCCTTTTCTCTATTCTGCCGTGGTCGAGCTTTAAGTCTTAACTTCATACCTTACAACTTAGGCAAGAACTCCTTCTTTGACTGATCCATCTTGAACACCTTCAAGATCATGTCAAGGTATGTGCTCATTTGAAAGTACCATTAAGCGTTTTGATCTATCCTTATAGATCTTGATGCTCAATGTTCAAGTAGATTAATCCAGGCTTTCCATTGAAAAACACTTTTCAAATAACTCTGCATGCTTTCCAGAAATTCTACATCATTTCCGATCAACAATATGTCAACAACATATATTCATCAGAAATCTATAGTGCTCCCACTCACTTCTTTGGAAATACAAGTTTCTCATAAACTTTGTATACACCCAAAATCTTTGATCATCATCAAAGCATACATTCCAACTCCGAGATGCTCACTCCAGTCCTTAGAAGGATTGCGAGAGCTTTGCATACTTATTAGCATCTTTCAGGATTGTCAAAACCTTCCGGTTGTATCACATACAACCTTTCCTCAAGAAAAACGTCGAGGAAACAATGTTTTGATATCCTATCTGCAAGATTTCATAAATAATGCAGTAATCGCTAATATAATTCCAACAGACTCTTAGCATCGCTACGAGTGAGAAAGTCTCATCGCAGTCAACTCCTTGAACTTGTCGGAAAACATCTTAACGACAAGTCGAGCTTCCTTAATGGTGATACTTACCATCATTGTCCGTCTTCCTTTTAAAATCCATATGTACTCAATAGCCTTACAACCATCGAGCCGTTCTGCCAAAGTCTACACTTTGTTTTCATACATGGATCCTCTCTCGGATTTTATGGCCTCGAGCAATTTTGGAATCTAGGCCCACCATCGCTTCTCCATAGCTCGTAGGTTCATTGTTGTCTAGTAACATGACTTCCAAGATAGGATTACGTACCACTCTGAAGTAGTACGCATCCTTGTCATCCCACGAGGTTTGGTAGTGACTTGATCTGAAGTTTCATGATCACTATCATAAGCTTCCACTTCAATTGGTGTAGGTGCCACAGGAACAACTCCCTGTGCCCTGCCACACACTAGTTGAAGAGACGGTTCAATAACCTCATCAAGTCTCCACCATCCTCCCACTCAATTCTTTCGAGAGAAACTTTTCCTCCAGAAATGACCCGATTCTAGAAAAAATCCCTTATTGCTTTCGGATCTGAGACAAGAGGTACACCCAACTGTTTTGGGTGTCCTATGAAGATGCATTTATCCGCTTTGGGTTCGAGCTTATCAGCCTGAAACTTTTTCACATAAGCGTCGCAGCCCCAAACTTTTAAGAAATGACAACTTAGGTTTCTCTAAACCATAGTTCATACGGTGTCATCTCATCGGAATTACGTGGTGCCCTATTTAAAGTGAATGTGGTTGTCTCTAATGCCTAACCCATAAACTATCGTGGTAATTCGATAAGAGACATCATGGTATGCATCATATCCAACAGGGTGCAGTTATGATGTTCGGACACACCATCACACTACGGTGTTCCAGGCTGTATTAGTTGTGAAACAATTTCCACAATGTCTTAATTCCGTGCCAAACTCGTAATTCAGATATTCATCTCTATGATCATATCATAGATATTTTATCCTCTTGTCACGACGATCTTTCAACTTCACCCTGAAATTACTTGAACCTTTCAATAATTCAGACACGTGATTCATCAAGTAAATATACTCAACATCTACTCAAATCATCTGTGAAGTAAGAACATAACGATATTCACTACACGCCTCAGCACTCATTGGACTGCACACATCAAAATGTGTTACTTCCAACAAGTTGCTTTCTAGTTCCATTTTACTGAAAACGAGGCTTTCAGTCATCTTGCCCATGTGGTATGATTTGCATGTCTCAAGTGATTCAAAATCAAGTGAGTTCAAACAGTCCATTTGCATGGAGTTTCTTCATGCATATACACCAACAGACATGGTTCGCATGTCTCAAACTTTTCAAAACCGAGTGAGCCCAAAGATCCATCAACATGGAGCTTCTTCATGCGTTTTATACCGATATGACTTATGTGGCAGTGCCACAAGTAGGTGGTACTATCTTATATCTTTTTGGCATGAACATGTGTATCACTACGATCGAGATTCAATAAACCATTTATTTTAGGTGCAAGACCATTGAAGGTATTATTCAAATAAACAGAGTAACCATTATTCTCCTTAAATGAATAACCGTATCGCGATAGACATAATCCAATCATGTCTATGCTCAACGCAAACACCAAATAACAATTATTTAGGTTTAACACCAATCTCGATGGTAGAGGGAGCGTGCGATGCTTGATCATATCAACATTGGAAACACTTCCAACACATATCGTCAGCTCACCTTTAGCTAGTCTCCGTTTACTCCGCAGTCTTTTGTTTCGAGTTACTAACTCTTAGCAACCGAACCGGTATCTAATACCATGGTGCTACTAGGAGTACTAGTAAAGTACACATTAACACAATGTATATCCAATATACTTCTATCGACCTTGCCAGCCTTCTAATCTACCAAGTATCTAGGGTAATTCTGCTCCAGTGGCTGTTCCCTTTATTACAGAAGCACTTAGTCTCGGGTTTGGGTTCAACCTTGGGTTTCTTCACTAGAGCAGCAGCTGATTTGCCGTTTCATGAAGTATCCCTTCTTGCCCTTGCCCTTCTTGAAACTAGTGGTTTTACTAACCATCAACGATTGATGCTCCCTTTTGATTTCTACTTTCGCGGTGTCAAACATCGCGAATATCTCAAGGATCATCATATATGTCCCTGATGTATTATAGTTCATCACGAAGCTCTAGCAGCTTGGTGGTAATGTCTTCGGAGAAACATCACTATCTCATCTGGAAGATCAACTCCCACTCGATTCAAATGATTGTTGTACTCAAACAATCTGCGCACAAGCTCAACAATTGAGCTTTTCTCCCTTAGTTTGCAAGCTAAGAAAATCGTTGGAGGTCTTATACCTCTTGACGTGGGCACGAGCCTGAAATCCCAATTTCAGCCCTCGAAACATCTCATATGTTTCGCGACGTTTCGAAATCGTCTATGGTGCCTCAACTCTAAACCGTTTAATTGAACTATCACGTAGTTATCAAAATGTGTATGTTAGATGTTCGCAACACCCACAGACGACGTTCGAGGTTCAGCACACTGAGCGGTGCATTAAGGACATAAGCCTTCTGCGAAGCAACGAGGACAATCCTCGGTTTACGGACCTAGTCCGCATAATTGCTACTATCAACTTTCAACTAAATTTTCTCTAGGAACATATCTAAACAGTAGAACTGAAGCGCGAGCTACGATATAATTTGTGAAGACCTTTTGACTATGTTCAGGATAATTAAGTTCATCTTATGAACTCCCACTCAGATAGACATCCCTCTAGTCATCTAAGTGATTACATGATCCGAGTCAACTAGGCCATGTCCGATCATCACGTGAGATGGACTAGTCAACATCGGTGAACATCTTCATGTTGATCGTATCTACCATACGACTCATGCTCGACCTTTCGGTCTCTTGTGTTCCGAGGCCATGTCTGTACATGCTAGGCTCATCAAGTCAACCTAAGTGTTTTGCATGTGTTCCGAGGCCATGCCTGTACATGCTAGGCTCGTCAACACCCGTTGTATTCGAACGTTAGAACCTATCACACCCGATCATCACGTGGTGCTTCGAAACAACGAACCTTCTGCAACGGTGCATAGTTAGGGAGAACACTTTCTTGAAATTTTAAAGAGGGATCATCTTATTTACTATCGTCGTTCTAAGCAAATAAGATGTATAAACATGATAAACATCACATGCAATCAAATAGTGACATGATATGGCCATCATCACTTTGCTCCTTTTGATCTCCATCTTCGGGGCTCCATGATCATCATCGTCACCGGCATGACACCATGATCTCCATCATCATGATCTCCATCATCGTGTCTTCATGAAGTTGTCTCGCCAACTTATTACTTCTACTACTATGGCTACCGGTTAGCAATAAAGTAAAGTAATTACATGGCGTTGTTCAATGACACGCAGGTCATATAATAAATAAAGACAACTCCTATGGCTCCTGCCGGTTGTCATACTCATCGACATGCAAGTCATGATTCCTATTACAAGAACATGATCAATCTCATACATCACATATCATTCATCACATTCTTCTTGGCCATATCACATCACATAGCATACCCTGCAAAAACAAGTTAGACGTCCTCTAATTGTTGTTTGCATGTTTTACGTGGCTGCTATGGGTTTCTAGCAAGAACGTTTCTTACCTACGCAAAAACCACAACGTGATATGCCAATTGCTATTTACCCTTCATAAGGACCCTTTTCATCGAATCCGATCCGACTAAAGTGGGAGAGACAGACACCCGCTAGCCACCATATGCAACTAGTGCATGTCAGTCGGTGGAACCAGTCTCACGTAAGAGTACGTGTAAGGTCGGTCCGGGCCGCTTCATCCCACAATGCCGCCGAATCAAGATTGGACTAGTAACGGTAAGCATATTGAACAAAATCAACGCCCACAACTACTTTGTGTTCTACTCGTGCATAGAGTCTACGCAATAGACCTAGCTCATGATGCCACTGTTGGGGAACGTAGCAGAAATTCAAAATTTCCTACGTGTCACCAAGATCTATCTATGGAGAAACCAGCAACGAGGGGAGGGAGAGTGCATCTACATACCCTTGTAGATCGCTAAGCGGAAGCATTCAAGAGAACGGGGTTGATGGAGTCGTACTCGTCGTGATCCAAATCACCGATGATCCTAGTGCCGAATGGACGGCACCTCCGTGTTCAACACACGTACAGCCCGGTGACGTCTCCTAGGCCTTGGTCCAGCAAGGGGAGAAGGAGAGGTTGAGGAAGACTCCATCCAGCAGCAGCACAACGGCGTGGTGGTGGTGGAGGAGCGTGGCAATCCTGCAGGGCTTCGCCAAGCACCGCGGGAGAGGAGGAGGGAGAGAAGCAGGGCTGCGCCATGGAGAGGTCCAAACTCATATGTTGGCAGCCCCAAAACCCTCAAGTATATATAGGGGAGAGGGAGGGGGCTGCGCCCCATCTAGGGTTCCACCCTAGGGGCGGCGGCCAGCCCCAAACCCATCTATGGGTGGCGGCCATAAGGGGAGAAGGGGGAGGCGCACCTGGGGTGGGCCTTAGGGCCCATCTGCCCTTGGGTTTGCCCCCTTCCCTCTTGGACGAGCCTTGGGCCCTTGTGGGGGGCGCACCAGCCCACCTAGGGCTGGTCCCCTCCCACACTTGGCCCATGTAGCCCTCCGGGGCTTGTGGCCCCACTTGGTGGACCCCCAGGACCCTCTCGGTGGTCCCGGTACGTTACCGATAAAACCTGAAACTTTTCCGGTGACCAAAACAGGACTTCCCATATATAAATCTTTACCTCCGGACCATTCCGGAACTCCTCGTGACGTCCGGGATCTCATCCGGGACTCCGAACAACATTCGGTAACCACATACAAACTTCCTTTATAACCCTAGCATCATCGAACCTTAAGTGTGTAGACCCTACGGGTTCGGGAACCATGCAGACATGACCGAGACGCTCTCCGGTCAATAACCAACAGCAGGATCTGGATACCCATGTTGGCTCCCACATGTTCCACGATGATCTCATCGGATTAACCACGATGTCGAGGATTCAATCAATCCCGTATACAATTCCCTTTGTCTATCGGTACGATACTTGCCCGAGATTCGATCGTCGGTATCCCGATACCTTGTTCAATCTCGTTACCAGCAAGTCTCTTTACTCGTTCTGTAACACATCATCCCGTGATCAACTCCTTGATCACATTGTGCACACTATGATGATGTCCTACCGAGTGGGCCCAGAGATACCTCTCCGTCACACGGAGTGACAAATCCCAATCTCGATTTGTGCCAACCCAACAGACACTTTCGGAGATACCCGTAGTGCACCTTTATAGCCACCCAGTTACGTTGTGACGTTTGGCACACCCAAAGTATTCCTACGATATCCGGGAGTTGCACAATCTCATGGTCTAAGGAAATGATACTTGACATTAGAAAAGCTTTAGCGAACGAACTACATGATCTTTGTGCTAGGCTTAGGATTGGGTCTTGTCCATCACATCATTCTCCTAATGATGTGATCCTGTTATCAATGACATCCAATGTCAATGGTCCGGAAACCGTAACCATCTATTGATCAACGAGCTAGTCAACTAGAGGCTTACTAGGGACATGGTGTTGTCTATGTATCCACACATGTATCTGAGTTTCCTATCAATACAATTCTAGCATGGATAATAAACGATTATCATGAACAAGGAAATATAATAATAACCAATTTATTATTGCCTCTAGGGCATATTTCCAATAGAGTGCCCATACCCATGTGTTTATGTCTCTTTCTTAGGGGGTGGTGATGTGATATTCTTGCCGATGATGCCCCTCAGGATATTATTTTCTTCCTCGAGCTTATTGACTTGCTGCTTGAGGTCCATTATTTCCTTACGGAGCTTGCCTGTGACGGATAAAGCTCCTTTCACCCAAGGATGTTGCATAGCTGCGGGAGAACAAGTAAGACTCTTTTTCATATTTTCATAAGAAAGAAATCTAACATTGGAATGGATGACCGAGTTTGAAATAGCTGAGCTCTGTAGTTCCCCCATCATGAATCCAGCTCGGAAACAAGAAGTAACTTCTTCATCCTCCTCCATGGCATCTATCCTTTTCAAGTCGGCCTCCATCTCTTCCTTAGTTGATGGGGGAGAAGTAACTTCTTCATCCTCCTCCATGGCATCTATCCTTTTCACCCAACTATCCCCGACTGACTCTTGAGAAGACATCTTGCTCTATATCTGCAACAGAAACAACTCAAACAAAAACAGAGGATATTTGTGTGATACGGTGGACAAAACCTCCGGGAGATTATATAATGAATTTTTACCGACCAAAAGAAGTATCATGCAAGAAAACGGAGTCCAGAGAGCACATGAGGTGCCCACGAGGCAGGGGGCGCACCCACGGGGTAGGGCGCACCCACCACCCTCGTGGATGCCTCGTGTCCTTCTCGGACTGCTTCTTATTTTCCTATTTTCTTAAATATTCCAAAACGGAGAAAAAATGCTATTAGAACTGTTTTGGAGTCGGTTTACTTACCGTACCTCATACCTATTCCTTTTCGGAGTCTGGAACGTTCCGGAAAGTGTCCCTTATGTATTCCTCCGTGGTTACGGTTTCAATAACATTAGTTTCAACATTTATAGGATTACTTCAGATATAATGTCTGATTCTTTGATCGTTCACCACCCTTAGATGTGCCTTCGAAGTTGTTGATTTTTATGGCACCGGAACGACAGACCTCCTCGATGACGTAAGGACCTTCCCATTTAGAGAGAAGTTTTCCTGCAAAAATCTTAAACGAGAGTTGTATAACAATACATAATCACCTACATTAAACTCATGTTTTTGTATCCTTTTGTCATGCCATCTTTTAACTTTTCCTTTAAACAGTTTGGCATTCTCATAGGCATGAGTTCTCCATTCATCAAGTGAGCTAATGTCAAAAACCCTCTTCTCACCGGCAAGTTTGAAGTCATAGTTTAGCTCTTTAATGGCCCAATATGCCTTATGTTCTAGTTTGAGAGGTAAGTGACATGCTTTTCCATAAACCATTTTATATGGAGACATACCCATAGGATTTTTGTATGTAGTTCTATAAGCCCATAATGCATCATCAAGTTTCTTGGACCAATTCTTTCTAGATCTATTAATAGTGTTTTGCAAAATTAATTTAAGCTCTCTATTACTCAATTCTACTTGACCACTAGACTGCGGGTGATACGGAGATGCAATTCTATGATTAACATCATACTTAGCAAGCATTTTACGAAAGGCACCATGAATAAAATGTGAACCACCATCAGTCATTAAGTATCTAGGGACCCCAAACCTCGGAAAAATAACTTCTTTAAGCATCTTAATAGAGGTGTTATGATCAGCACTACTAGTTGGAATAGCTTCTACCCACTTAGTAACGTAATCAACAACAACTAAAATATGTGTATACCCATTAGAGGAAGGAAACGATCCCATATAATCAAAGCCCCAAACATCAAATGGTTCAATAACAAGTGAATAATTCATAGGTATTTCTTGACGTCTACTAATATTACCAATTCTTTGACATTCATCACAAGACAAGACAAACTTACGGGCATCCTTGAAGAGAGTGGGCCAATAAAAACCGGATTGCAATACCTTATGTGCAGTTCTATCTCCAGCATGGTGTTCTCCATAAGCCTCAGAGTGACTCTTGCGTAGGATCTGTTCGTGTTCATGCTCAGGTACACAGCTGTTGGGGAACGCAGTAATTTCGAAAATTTTCCTACGCACACGCAAGATCATGGTGATGCACAGCAACGAGAGGGGAGAGTGTTGTCTACGTACCAACGCAGACCGACTGCGGAAGCGATCACACAACATAGAGGAAGTAGTCGTACGTCTTCTTCCCGATCCGACCGATCCAAGCACCGTTACTCCGGCACCTCCGAGTTCTTAGCACACGTACAGCTCGATGACGATCCCCGGGCTCCGATCCAGCAAAGCGTCGAGGAAGAGTTCCGTCAGCACGACGGCGTGGTGACGATCTTGATGTACTACCGACGCAGGGCTTCGCCTAAGCACCACAACGGTATGATCGAGGTGGAATATGGTGGCAGGGGGCACCGCACACGGCTAAGGAACGATCTCAAGGATCAACTTGTGTGTCTTGGGGTGTCCCCTGCCCCCGTATATAAAGGTTGGAGGGAGGGGGCTGGCCGGCCAGAGAGAGGGAGGCGCAGGAGGAGTCCTACTCCTACCGGGAGTAGGACTCCCCCCTCCAATCCTAGTCCAACTAGGAATCCTTCAAAGGGGAGAGAGAGAGAGGTGGCCGGCCCCTCTCCTAGTCCTAATAGGACTAGGGAGAGGGGGGAGGCGCAGCCCTATGTGGGCCGCCCTCTCACCTTTCCACTAAGGCCCATGTTGGCCCATTTGGCTCCCGGGGGGTTCCGGTAACCCTCCCGGTAATCCGGTAAAATCCCGATTTCACCCGGAACACTTCCGATGTCCAAACATAGGCTTCCAATATATCAATCTTTACGTCTCGACCATTTCGAGACTCCTCGTCATGTCCGTGATCTCATCCGGGACTCCGAACAACCTTCGGTACATCAAAATGCATAAACTCATAATAACTGTCATCGTAACGTTAAGCGTGCGGACCCTACGGTTTGAGAACAATGTAGACATGACCGAGACACGTCTCCGGTCAATAACCAATAGCGGGACCTGGATGCCCATATTGGCTCCTACATATTCTACGAAGATCTTTATCGGTCAGACCGCATAACAACATACGTTGTTCCCTTTGTCATCGGTATGTTACTTGCCCGAGATTCGATCGTCGGTATCCAATACCTAGTTCAATCTCGTTACTGGCAAGTCTCTTTACTCGTTCCGTAATACATCATCTCATAACTAACATCTTAGTTATTGTGCTTGCAAGGCTTATGTGATGTGTATTACCGAGAGGGCCCAGAGATACCTCTCCGACAATCGGAGTGACAAACCCTAATCTCGAAATACGCCAACCCAACATCTACCATTGGAGACACCTGTAGTACTCCTTTATAATCACCCAGTTACGTTGTGACGTTTGGTAGTACCCAAAGTGTTCCTCCGGTAAACGGGAGTTGCATAATCTCATAGTTATAGGAACATGTATAAGTCATGAAGAAAGCAATAGCAACATACTAAACGATCGGGTGCTAAGCTAATGAAATGGGTCATGTCAATCAGATCATTCAACTAATGATGTGACCTCGTTAATCAAATAACAACTCTTTTGTCCATGGTTAGGAAACATAACCATCTTTGATTAACGAGCTAGTCAAGTAGAGGCATACTAGTGACACTCTGTTTGTCTATGTATTCACACATGTATTATGTTTCCGGTTAATACAATTCTAGCATGAATAATAAACATTTATCATGATATAAGGAAATAAATAATAACTTTATTATTGCCTCTAGGGCATATTTCCTTCAACAGCGTCTAATGACACCATCTACTCCTTTATAAAGGTGTGGGTCATCCCAGAAGTAATGTCTTAAATCATATAAAAACTTTTTCTTTTGCTGCCATGTGAAACTAGGTGGTATAAATTTAGCAACAACGTAATTAGCATAAGCAGCATACCATGGAGTAGTACGAGAGGCATTTATGACAGCTAATTGTTCATCAGGAAAGCTATCATCAATAGGTAGTGGGTCATCAAGAACATTCTCTAACCTAGACAAGTTGTCTGCTACGGGGTTCTTAGCTCCCTTTCTATCAATAATATGCAAATCAAATTCTTGTAGCAAGAGAACCCATCTAATAAGTCTAGGTTTAGCATCTTTCTTTTCCATAAGATATTTAATAGCAGCATGATCAGTGTGAAAAGTTACTTTAGAATCAACTGTATAAGGTCTGAACTTATCACAAGCAAATACAATTGCTAAGAATTCTTTTTCAGTAGCAGCATAATTTCTCTGGGCACTGTCCAGAGTCTTGCTAGCATATTGGATAACATTTAGTTTCTTATCAACCCTTTGTCCTAGAACAGCCCCTACATCATAATCACTAGCATCACACATAATTTTGAATGGCAAATTCCAATCAGGAGGCTGAACAATAGGTTCAGAAATCAAAGCTTTCTTAAGTATCTCAAATGCTTCTACACAATCATCATCAAAGACAAAAGGAACATCTTTTTGTAAGAGATTAGTCAGAGGCCTAGAAATTTTGGATAAGTCCTTAATGAACCTCCTATAAAAACCGGCATGACCAAGGAAACTTCTTATACCTTTGATGTCCTTGGGACATGACATCTTTTCAATAGCATCAACTTTAGCTTTATCAACTTCAATACCTCTTTCAGAAATTTTATGCCCCAAGACAATACATTCATTAACCATAAAGTGGCACTTCTCCCAATTCAAGACAAGATTAGTTTCTTCACATCTCTGTAAAACTCGATCAAGGTTGCTTAAGCAATCATCAAAGGAAGTTCCATATACAGAAAAATCATCCATGAATACCTCAACAATCTTTTCACAAAAGTCAGAGAATATAGCAGCCATACATCTTTGAAAGGTAGCAGGTGCATTACATAAACCAAAATGCACACGTCTATAAGAAAAGGTACCGAAAGGGCAAGTAAAAGTTGTCTTTTCTTGATCCTCTTTGGACACAGGTATTTGAGAGACACCAGAATAACCATCTGGAAAGCAAAAATGTGTATGTTTGGATAATGTTTCTAGCATTTGATCAATAAAAGGTAAAGGGTAATGATCCCTTTTAGTAGCTTTATTTAATTTGCGGCAATCAATTACCATTCTATAACCTGTAACAATTCTTTGTGGGACCAATTCATCTTTACCATTAGGAACAATAGTAATACCTCCCTTCTTAGGGACACAATGGACATGACTTACCCACTGACTATCAGCAACGAGATAAATTATACCTGCCTCCAGAAGCTTTAGTATTTCTTTTCTTACCACTTCTTTCATCTTAGGATTTAACCATCGTTGGTGATCAACAACCAGTTTCGCGTCTTTCTCCAATTTTATTTTGTGCTGGCATAAAGTGGGACTAATGCCCTTAAGATCATCAAGAGTATATCCAATGGCAGCATGGTGCTTCTTCAGAGTTTTCAATAATTTCTTTTCTTCATGCTCTGAAAGGTTGGCACTAATAATAACAGGATATATCTCTTTCTCATCGAGATAAGCATATTTAAGAGTATCTGGTAAAGTTTTAAGCTCGAACACGGGATCACCCTTGGGTGGAGGAGGATACCCTAGAATTTCAACAGGCAAGTTGTGTTTCAAAACAGGTCCCTGTTTAAAGAATACTTCATCTATTTCCCTTCTTTCATTCATAAACATATCATTTTCATGGTCTAGCAAATATTGTTCTAAAGGATCACTAGGAGGCACGTCAATAGAAGCAAGACCAATAATTTCATCTTTACTAGGCAATTCTTTATCATGGGGTTGTCTACGAAATTTAGCAAAATTAAACTCATGAGACATATCCCCTAAACCAACAGAAATAGTATCTTTATTGCAGTCTATCTTAACATTAACAGTATTCAAGAAGGGTCTACCAAATATAATGGGACAAAAGTTATCTTGTGGGGAACCAAGAACAAGAAAATCAGTAGGATATTTAAATTTCGCATAGAAGACTTCAACATCTCTAACAATCCCAACTGGTGAAATAGTGTCTCTATTGGCAAGCTTGGTTCTAACATCAATTTCCTTTATCTCAGCAGGTGCAATATCATGCATAATTTCTTTATATAAGGAATGAGGTATTGCACTTGCACTAGAACCCATATCACATAAGCCATGATAGCAATGATCTCCTATTTTAACAGAAATAACAGGCATGCCTACAACAGGTCTATGCTTATTTTTAGTATCGGGTCTAGCAATTCTAGAGATTCATCACAGAAGTAAATAACATGCCCATCAATATTATCGGCCAAGAGATCTTTAACCATAGCAACACTAGGTTCAACTTTAATTTGCTCAGAGGGTGTAGGTGTTCTAGTATTACTCTTACGAACCACAGTTGAAGCTTTATCATGATCCTTTATTCTAACAGGGAAAGGTGGTTTCTCAATATAAGCAGTAGGAACAACAGGATCATTATAAGTGATAGCCTTTTCTTTAACTTTAATAGGTGCAACTACTTTTACTTCAATGGGAGGATTATATTTAAACCACTTCTCCTTAGGGAGATCAACATGAGTAGCAAAAGATTCACAGAAAGAAGCTACTAGCAAAAGATTCACGGAAAGCATCGGTATCCATAAAAGATTTAACACAATCAAACTTAGGTCTTATACCTGACTCCTTACCTTCGTCGAGATCCAAATCTTCAGAGTTGCATTAAATTCTTTCCAATAAATCCCATTTGAATCCAATAGTCTTCATCATAAAATTGCCAGTACAAGAAGTATCGAGCATGGAGCGATTATCGAGAGAAAGCTGAGCATAAAATTTTTGAATAATAATTTCTCTAGAGAGCTCATGGTTGGGGCATGAATATAACATTGACTTAAGCCTCCCCCAAGCTTGAGCGATGCTTTCTCCTTCGCGAGGCCAAAAATTATATATATATATAATTACGATCATGATGAACAAGATGCATAGGATGAAACTTCTGATGAAATTCCAATTTCAATCGGTTGTAGTTCCCTGATCCCATATCATCACATAGCCTAAACCATGTCAATGCCTTTCCCTTCAAAGATAAAGGTAAAACCTTCTTCTTGATAACATCCTCGAGCATACCTGCAAGCTTAAATAATCCACAAACTTCATCCACATAGATTAGGTGCAAATCGGGATGTAATGTTCCATCACCTGTGAAAGGATTAGCTAGCAGTTTCTCTATCATAACCGAAGGAATTTCAAAGTAAACATTTTCAGTAGGTTTAGGAGTAACTCTTTGCTCAACTGGTCTGGGTGAAGATACCCCGAACAAGCCCTTCAAAGGATTATGTTCCATACTAGCAAGTGACAGTAAATTTCAGCACACTATATAAATTTTTTCCTTGCCAAATTCCACCTACCAAAGGCGCTTCACTCCCCGGCAATAGCACCAGAAAAGAGTCTTGATGACCCACAAGTGTAGGGGATTTATCGTAGTCCTTTCGATAAGTAAGAGTGTCGAACCCAACGAGGAGCAGAAGGAAATGATAAGCAGTTTTCAGTAAGGTATTCTCTGCAAGCACTGAAATTATCGATAACAGATAGTTTTGTCATAAGGTAATTTGTAATGGGTAGTAAGTAATAAAAGTAAATAAGGTGCAGAAAGATGGCCCAATCCTTTTTGTAGCAAAGGACAATCCTGGACAAACTCTTATATAAAGGAAAGCGCTCCCGAGGACACATGAGAATTATCGTCAAGCTAGTTTTCATGACGTTCACATGATTCACGTTCGGTACTTTGATAATTTGATATGTGGGTGGACCAGTGCTTGGGTACTGCCCTTCCTTGGGCAAGCATCCCACTTATATTAACCCTTATTGCAAGCATCCGCAACTACAAAAGAAGTATTAAGGTAAACCTAATTGATGGTGTCCTGGACTAGGGGGTACTCACCACATCGTCTCCTGATCTGTTAGATTGGGCCGAGGACCCCCATGGCCGTATACTCATGGGCCAGTTCGGACAGCTACCGCATACATGGAAGATTCCAGAAGACTTGGTGATCAAGACAAGGACTCCTCCCCACCGGCGTATTCGGTTAGGACTCTTGTTACCCTAGGCCACTGGTGCATTATATAAACCGAGGCCAGGCTAGTCGATAGATCATATACAACAATCATACCATATGCTAGCTTCTAGGGTTTAGCCTCTATGATCTTGTGGTAGATCAACTCTTGTAATACTCATATCATCAATATCAATCAAGCAGGACGTAGAGTATTACCTCCATCAAGAGGGCCCGAACCTGGGTAAACATCGTGTCCCCTGCCTCCTGTTACCATCGATTCTAGACACACAGTTCGGGACCCCCTACCCAAGATCTGACGGTTTTGACACCGACATTGGTGCTTTCATTGAGAGTTCCGTTCTGTGATCGGTAAAAGGATCGACGGCTCATCTGTAGATTAACTGCGACGCCAACATCTTTGTCGCCGGCTCGACTGGTCACCTTGGCTCGACCGAGGGCCGTGCTCCATCTCCGATCATCATGTTCGGATGGGGGCCTTCTTCAACATCAACTCCGATCTCTATCAATATCATGGAGGAATCATCCATGGAGCTCGGGGGCTCAACGTCAACATTGCCCTCGGTCGACCGTGCTGTTTTTCCAAACAGCGAACTTGTATTCGCTTCCACCACCTCTTTGAGCATCGCTTTGACGATCCCTTTGGAGGAATTGTGTGGAATTAAGTCTACAACAACCACGCAAAATTTCATCGAGTTCCGATGGAGGAATCTCTGACAATCTACGATATACCGAAGCCCTCTCAAATCTGGACGAGAATCTGGACGAGTTTTGGGCGTGGTGTCCGGCTTCTAGCTCGGACGTCCTTTGGAAGATCCAACCATTGATCTTCTGCGGAATTCCTATATCTACCACCCCTCAAAATTTCAGCTCGATCCGACCGTCCAATTTCCGGGAACCTTCTGATTAGTGCATCACTTTTCGGATCTGTTTTCTGCGCGAAAACAAATCCGACCCGAGTTCATCTTTTTTATGAACGGGATTTCGGACATCCTTTTTGAAGGAAGTTTTGTATGGGGTGTTGTGTTTTGTTCCCGAACACATCCCACTAACTTTAAAATCTTTTGAACATAATCTTCGACATCATGTTGGTGTCAAACTAGTTCGATAATATTGCTCCACGGCTGCCGACCTGCGCTAGACGCGTCATCACTTTGTTGAGCCGAGCTCAACTTCTTCGAATCATCATCTCGGCAAGCCGAACAAGAGTCCGGCATCACCGCACGGTCACTTCATCAAGCCGGCATCGACCACGTCACGACCTGCATCGGTAGGGCCGCACTATTGCTTCTTCAAGCCGGTGTCCATCACGCCGACCTACTTCGAATCGTCGGCTGACATCGAGGCTTCGACATCTCGGCTGGCCCGGGGGCTTCGCCATCTCTTCATCAACTTATACTCCGGAGACTTCGGCGTCACTAGCCGACCAGCTCCGTCACGTTAGCTGGACCGAGGGCTTTGCCTCGGCGAGCCAACCTTTGCCAGCATCGCCGTGTCATCGCTTTATCGCCCATCAGGCAATGGGTGCGCGGATCGAATCCCAATTTTGGGAATCACCTTTCTTCGGATTGCTACAACAAATAAACCAGGTGCTATTAATCCTAGTATTTTTTGCTTTTTTGGGTTCATTTTTACCAAAGAATTATTACTTTGGTTTGTCCATCATATGTACGCAGGTCTATCAAATGGTGGCCGCATTAACGATGATCGCATGGTGGTTCGGTCAGTTTCCGTACATAGTCCGGCGAACGCCGCATCCGGAACTCGGACCGACCTGTGAATTCAGGCTTTGCCACGCCTTTACCGCATCACGTTGACGCCCTGCATCGACATTGACTTTGGCGCCAGGCCATATTTCTTTTATTACTCACTTTGCATAATTTATTTATTATGCAACATTTTTTTCATTATTATTTTTATCTCCGGTTTGCACTATTTTTTGTGCACAGGAAAATGATCCGGGTTGGGCAGCATCATCAACTCGGCGTACTGACAATACCACGTCACCTCGGCTGGACGGGGGGCTTCGTCAACACTTCATTACCCCATGCCGGGGACTTCAGCATCACTCTGCCGGCCTGCATTGACCGTGCTATGTCACCACTTCGTAGTGCCGAGCCCTTTGCTCCGCAAGTTCGGGACCGGCTTGGGGGATGGAACCTTGTCCCGCATCAAGCTCGGACTGCGTCATCAATACCGAACACATTAACCAGCTAAGTTGCCTTCATGCTCAAAGTTTTAAATTTTTAACTTGTGTTCGGTTCGGCCAAGCATTATACTTTTTTGGAAAAAGTTGCTTGTAAAAAATTTCCTTGTCCAAACTTTATTTGTGACACACAAATTCAAATACCCCATTTACTTAGGGGCTCCCTTGATGGAGCTTTTCCTCTTGCATATGATTATACTTGTATGGCTTCGTTCCTTGTTCGTGTATTACGCCACAATATGCACCATATTGACCTAAGTGATTTGCAAGCTAGGTTGCCTGGCTCCTGTGCTTACCCCTACGTTCCCGATTGTTCGGCTAGGGAGTAAAGGGAGCACCTCTGCGATTGTCATGACCGGGTCATCCGAGCTCTGACCTCAGGCTGGGTGAAGCCGAAAGCTAGCGCTCTTATTGTTTTCAATCATGGTCGGCACACAACAGAACTCATGAGTACAAAAAATCTATTGCACAAGTCTCATAGTAATAATGAGCACCGAAGAAAGGTATCGGTGGGGGTACTATTTTATTCGAAGATGCTTCTTACACTTCGTTAGTAATATAGCATAAGTTCCCTGAGCGCGCTTTGTTTGTTACAGCCTTATGGCCTGATTGCCTGGTCATCGGAAACACCATCGATACTCTTGACAGGCGGAGTACATGACACTTTTCGGCCCTTGGCCGAAGAGGGAGAAGCCGACAGTCGGTTAAGACGCGTTTAAAGTTCGGGTGAACACAAATATGATATAAGTACTTCGGTACATATAATCATTATACATAAATTTCTTACCCAAGTCACTTGGGGGCTCTTAAAATTTATATATGAGCTGTAAATGTGTTTTCTTCTTGGTCATTGTCAAAACACGACAAAAGCACAATTTTTTCTTTCTCTTCCAATTTTCGGATTGGCACCGAACACTTGATCTTGTTCGGACGTCATGTTTTTACTGACGTTTTTTGGTTTTCCAAGCTTTCTGGCACTTTTAAACTATTTGTGTGTTTCCAGCACAAGTCTCACAGTGCAATGCCGGACACCTTTATAGATTCGGCAAAAACATTCTCGGATCTCACTATATATGCATTGGTTTTGAATTGTGTCTTCGGTCAATAGTTGGGTTGCCCGGCTCCTGCGCTTGCCTCCTACGTTCCGCTTTGTTCGGCTAGGTGTGCAAAGGGAGAACCACTGCGACTGTGCTTCCAGCTCACATGGTTAAGCACCTCAGTAGAAAGCCGAAAACTGACTGTCACAATAAGCGTAAACTGGTTAGCAATCCAATGATGGTGTTAAATGACGGGCCATTGATAACAATGGCCGAAGTGTTTACGGCTTGACCTCGACTGTCGCCGAACACTACCGGGGGCTATTCACTGGCCTCCCAAACTAAATCCTCAATATTTTGCTCTTACATTAGAGCTAAGGTTTCATGATCATGCTTAGCATGACAACCCAAAGAAAGGAACTGGTAGTGGGACTATTTTCTTTGGAAGACATTTCTTATGTTAAGTAGTAATATAACATATCTCTCTGCATACCTTTGTTTATAAAACCGTATGGCCAGATTGCCTTGTTTGTCGTAAATCTTTGCCCTCATAAAGGCTTTATAAAGTAGGACAAACACTCCTCGGCTGCTAGCCGAGGAGGTGGAAGCCGATGGTCGGTCAACAAAGTTTTGTACAATGCGGATCCGAGCATTAAGGATGTAAAGTACTTGGATACATAGAGTCATTACACATAACTTGCTCCCATGAAGTTTCAGGACTTTTGGAGTTGTGCAGCATATGTCTCTAATATTTGCTCCTTTTCCAGCCCAGAATTCCAGATGTCGGCATTCTCCCTCTTCATGTAAACCTTGTAAAATAAGAGAGAATAGGCATAAGTATTATGACATAATGTGTAATAACAGCCCATAATGCAATAAATATCGATATAAAAGCATGATGCAAAATGGACGTATCAGCAAGATACATACGGCTCTGAATGTTGCAGACCCGTTGACTAAGCCTCTCTCACGAGCAAAACATGATCAACACCAAGACTCCATGGGTGTTAGAATCATTACTATGTAATCTAGATTATAAACTCTAGTGCAAGTGGGAGACTGAAGGAAATATGCACTACAAAAAAAATACACTTCCGTGATGATACGTGTTTGTCACAGTAGGTCGCTTTTTTGTCATGCATGTACATCCATGACAAATTTATGACAGAATCAAGATAGTCATACCTGTGCTATTGTAGAAGTGTTCCATGACATTACCAAAATTATCATCACGGAAGTGTCCCCTTCCATGACGATAAATCGCACGTCACAGAAGTGCTTTCATCAAGGGTGACCGACACGTGGCATCCACCGTAACGGAACGCCGTTAAGCTATCGGGTCGGGTTTTGGATCCGATAACCCGTTAACAGCCCCGACCAATGGGAAATTTCCACGTGTAAAGTTCTTATTGGCCGGACGAAACACGTGTCAGCTTGTCAGTGGGTCAGATAGGCGCCTATGATATGTCGACACGTGGCACGACCCAACAAGTTTAAATGGGCCGGTCCAACTGAAGGCCCACAAGATTTTGTGGACCATAATGGGCCAGCCCAGCTAAAGGCCCATGAGATTTTGCGGACCGTAATGGGCTGGCCCAACTAAAGGCCCACAAGATTTTGTGGGCCATAATGGGCCGGCCCAGGTAAAGGCCCACAAGATTTTTGTGCGCCATAATGGGCCGTCCCAGGTAAAGCCCACAAGATTCTTGCGGATCATAATGGGCCGGCCCAGCTAAAGGCCCACGAGATTTCGCCGACATTAATAGGTCGGCCCAGCTATAGGCCCACAAGATTTTGAGGAACCTAGTATGCCGGCCCATTAACTGGCTGCCATGTTTTGGGCCAAATGCCGGCCCATATTTGATCCGGTCCATTAATGGCCTGCCACGCTCCGGGCCTAATAGTGGCCCATATGAGATCCAGCCCATTAAAAGCCTACCACGTTTTGGGCCAAATTACGGCCCAGATCAGGTCCGGCCCTTTAAGAGGCTTTGGGCTCAATTATGGCCCATATCAGATTCGGCCCGTCAACTGCACACTATGCTTTTGGGCCCACTTGCTAGGCCCACTTAGTAATTCAGCCTGATATTAGTTTTGGCCTGTTAAGGGCCCGTTTAACGTTTCGGCCCTATATTAATTTCGGCGTGTTAAAAGCCAGTCATATAGTTGGGCCTAACAACGACCCTGTTTGCATCCGGCCTGCTTGCAACCGATATCTGATTGGGCCAAACAAGGACCGAGACAATTTTGGCATGTTAAAAGCCCGTGATTTGATTTGCACAATCATGGGCCAGGGTTCATTTCATGCTGCTGCGTAACTAGTATGAATTAAGAACAAAGCTACTCTATACAATAAAGAAATTACGGCATAGTAACTTAGAATAAACCTACACTATACAATAAAGGGTTTAAGGTATATTACATCCACTGGGCATCGAAGTTCGCCACCAGTGATCATAAAGCGCAACGTAGAAGCAAATTACAAAAACTGGGCACCATTGCAGCGTAACAAAATAATACTAAACCAAGACCACTTCCAAGACAGTTCAAGAAAGGTTAGCCTTGCGGGGGAACTGCTGCGCAAGCTGCTGAGCAAGGCTGTGAGACCGGCCTAGCATGTCGGTCATAGCTTCCAGGTGTAGCTGTTTAGCGAGGAGGTTCTCATTGGTGTTCTCCGCAATCTTTCTTAGAGATAGGACTTCAAGTTGAAGTTGAGTTGCAGAATGCCTTTCTGCTAGAACTTGGGACTGAAGAAGTCAAACTGATTCAGACAACGAATTCTATGAGCTTGTCTGACTGTTAGTGTCAAGTAACTTGAACACTGCATCAAGACAAGACTTTGGGGTTGTCTCGCTATCTTCAAGATGTTTTGCCTTCTTTGCTGCAATATATGTTGGGTTTGTCTCACAGCCTTCAGCAGACTTGTGCATGCCATCAGGCATATCACCCTGAAACAAAGCAGAGAGATGACAGGTTTTCCACATGTATAAACAAAGATGATAACTGTTCTGTCAATTCTATCCAATTTCAAATTAGAAAATAAAGAGTATGTTCAAAATATCAATAGCATAATTTGGCATTGTTCATAATGCGGGGAGCTTCACCACACTACTGGATTACCATGTCAACATAACAAGCATAGATGAAGGGCAAAGAAAATCATTGTATCTATTTTGGATAATGTGCATGTCATGTTGTTCATATCATCAGCCACATCAGTAAGATAAAACAGGAGATGACAAGGTGCAAACGTGGGCTGCTTCACCACACACTGGATTATAGATCCACAAAAACAAGCATACATATAGGGAGTATTAAGTAATGTGCATGGTATGAATAAGGAATTTGGTTTTACAAGTAAAACTTAGAACTTACGGTTCTTACAAACATGCATTTTGGTAGAAACAGCAAACTAAACAGTAGTAAACAATAGGGAGTATGAGCAAATTAAATAGCAGTTGAGGATAAAGGCTTTAGAAGGACTGACTTACATTAACAATTAACACCGGCTTTATAATGCCCTTCTCCATGTCAAGGGAAGGATAACTCAAGAATTTCAGCACAAAATCTTCTTCATAAGCATTGCCTGTACTCTACATTTTGTACAGAGTAATTATAGATATGATAATACTGGAAGGGGTAGAGGATAATGATGATAAGATGCAGATTGATGCTACATAATCAACTACCAATCCCTGGAAGTACAAGCGTTACAGGACAAAATGTACAGACAAGAGCAATGGGCTACACTTCTGCACTGGCATTGTTTGTGTATTCTACTTGTTGGTAAGATTAAATATAGATCTGATCTTTTTTAGTAAATGGTGGGCAAGGGAGATAAGATGCAGAATGCTACAAAATGAACCAATCCCTCTTCCCATAATACAAGAGTGTTTTGAACACTGGTGTACTATACAAAACGTTCTTATATTATGGGACAGAGGGAGTAGCTGTTAATGTAAGTACAGTGATAGACCACGTCCAGTCCTTACAAGAGGACTGCAGAGCTAAACCTCTTCAAAAGCATTGGGTTGATTCTAAATTTATGTAAGAGTCCATACGGATCTTATAATGTCCACCAAATGGACGATTACGAGGCTAACATGTGCAGTGATGCTACATAATCAAACAGCTATGAAAGTAAGTATGGTCATACAGGGCAAGAGGTACTCACAAGAGCAATGCAGTGTGCAGTATAGTTGCGAGATTATGTGGTCCCTTGAGAACGAATGTTCTTCTGCTAACAGTTTTCGTACAAGTGAGACATTGAGGCAAATGCAGAAATGTAGTTCAAATTGTGATGTGATATCATAGACAGTACCTTACGCTGCAGCCGAGACCAATGTGTAACAAGATTATTCTAGTCACCGTCGGATAAATGTAGCACCAGAGACTTTACAGAAATTTCGTTCAGAGGCTTGCCATCGAAGTGCGCTTGCCTCAATTAGGAACGATACTTCATCAATGAGTGCTTCAAAAGCGCAACCAACCCTCTTGCCATCGAAGTGCGCTTGCCTCAATTAGGAATGATACTTCATCAACGAGTGCTTGAAAAGTGCAACCAACCCTTGCTCGTCATCACAATCCAGTTTGCGCCTCGCCTATTTAAAAGAATGAAATCTTGTTCTTCTGTCAGCAGAAACATATGCAGTAAAGACCATGAATAACATTACTACATTACTTACGCGTAAGTTGCGGAGGAAGACTGGAAATTGTTCTGTGCCTGCGGTATAATCTTTCCATGAAGGAAAGATGCGCACAAAGTTCCTAACAACAACATAAGCTTCGTCTTCTAAATTGGGAAGAAATGGAACAGGGGTCCTATTTGCTGCAATTAGGGCTCTCTCGGGTTCGAAAAGGGATTTGGCAACTGGATTTGGTGTACTCTTTGCTGGAATGGGGGTTTTGCGTCGTACAGCTGGTGCTATGTCAACTGGCATAATCATACTGTTTGCTGCAGTTGGGGTCTGCTGAGTTGGGGCATCAGAAATGACCAGTGTAGTAGGGCTAGAGTCTACAAGAGTTGGGGTATTTTGTGGGTCAGGTGATATTGCAACTACACCTAATGGGCTATTTGATTTATCAGGTGCCACTACCTTTTCCAAATACTTTGCTTGTGCTCCTCCATGATCAGCAATCGCCCTCTTCCTTTTGAACGTCTGATACACAAGAACAACATTTGAATGGATAAATATGGTATGATGACAGATGGAATATGTACTGAAAATGGATAGGCAGGGCGTATTCACATACACGATGCGTAAACTAAGCAAATGACAGTTCAACAAAGTAGAAGCAATGCAAAGCATCAGTTGCAAGATATGTGCGAGCAATGTAACCTTGGAAAGTTAGAGCAAGTACCTTGATGGGTCAATAAGATAGGGCATCTTCCTCGGACTCCTCCACTAGGGAGCTACATTGACTTAGGTCTCCCTCTAGCTCAGAATCACTGTTAGGATCATATTCTAAGCATGAATCTGTAGGTGGAGAGTGTTTGCATTGCATTGCATCCAGACTTGATTTCAGTCCCTTAATGCCAAGTTTGACAGCCATGGCATTGTTCTGCTTTATTCTTTTCATGCGCGCAAGCTCATAATCATTATGATGCTGTTCAGAATCTGAGATTCATGAAAACATAAAAAGTAGTCAGATTATCTATGGAATGCATTGCGGTTTCAACCCGGAGAGTGTCTCCCTATAAACCCCTGCATATGCAAAGTTCACCTCCCCAACCGTGCTGACCAAACCACACACAGAGATACACACCCGAGCGGCGAACATGAATTTTCGAAACTAATTTAGGAACATTTAGCTGACCAATTAAACAACTCTGTTTTAATAATATAAGATTCGTATTTGAACAGCTAAGCTTGTTTAGCTTGATGGGTGGAGCAGTGTTATTATGAAACGAAGCACGTATTCTGATCGTATAGTGATCATAAAAGGGGGAAACTCTAAGCATATATTTTTTTAGCAAAAGAGGGTTTCCCCTATGATTTCTATTAAAGAAACGACCACGGAACCAACATGATCAATTAAACCCTAAGCATGATCAATTAAACCGTATTATGGCTGTGCCATGGCAGATTTGAAGATGCAAACCGGAGAAATGATATTTAGCATCCATTGTTTGCTTCGTACTAAGAACTAAATTCTAAGAGCTGAAAAGAAAGTAGAGTAACCATGTTAAGATCTATTTTCTGGTTGAGATCAAAAAGTTGAGGGGATATGAAGTACCACCTCTCTTGCGGCACCGTGTAGGCATCGGGGGTGCGATGGCTGTCGGTGGCATTGAAGCAGATCTGCGATGGTAGATGGGTGCATCGGGGGATAAGTCCCGTTGTGGTGAAAGAGAAGGTCGTGTGAGCGCCCCCGGCAAAGAGGACGACGGCGCTGATGAAGCAAGAGGACGCGATGTAAGGCTATTGGTCCGTCGCCATGGATGAGAAACGTCCATCTCTAGCAGTGGACGACGCGGTCTTGGTAGGCGCTCCGGCATGGTGGAGGACGGTGGCGATGGATGTGGTGGAGGACGGCGGCGATGGATGGGGTGGCGGACGGAGGCTGGTGTGGGAATGGGGTGTTCTAGCATGGATGGTGTACGAATGGGAAAATGGAGGGAGAGGTACGGGGAACCATGTTTTTTGGGATGCGCCTGTCTGAAATATGGGAAAGTTACGAACTTATCCCCCGTTTCAAATTTGGACGTATCATCGGTTGGGGATAGGGCGGTAATCTCGCATCTCCCAAATATTTGCCGGTAACAATTTCGGGCGAGGAGAGGGTGTTTTGCCGCCCACGGTGTATGAACGGGACTGACAGGTAGGGCGGTTGTGTCACGTCTGATGGAAGTTACACATCTGCCCCTATTTAAAATATTGGCCTACATCTATTTCGGACGAGGAGAGTTTGTTTTACCGCCCACCGTGTATGAATGGGGAATGGAGGGAGAAACAGAGGTCTTTCGGACGATCTTGAATCAAATGAGTTTTGCCGCCCATGTTTGACGCCCACCATGTCGGAATGGGCTCAGAGGCGGTCGTGTCACGTCTAATTGAAGTTACTAACCTACCCCTATTTAGAGCAGTGGAAATCGGGCCGATGGATTGTCCGTGCAATGGGTAGACAATAATTTCCATCTCCCAAACACTTGATTTCGGGCAGCCGATGTGGGAGTGGACATTTTGCTGTTTCTTTCGAATTTTGGGACAATAAGCATCCACGTTTACCCTGGCAACTAAATTCGAATCCATTTTGTATTCCTATATGAATCTTTATAAATCATTCTATGTGTTTTTATATATCTTCAAAAGGACGACAAAGATGTATTCCACTGTCATATATGAATATGGTTTACAAATGCCAATACTCAAATTCAGAAACTAGAATCCAGTTTAAGGTGAATTCGAATATTTGGAACACTTCATGTCCAACTCAAATGTCACACGCAGCATAATGTGTACTCCTATTTAGATATGTACACAAGCGATGTATCAAGAATCAAATACCGAGTCAATCAACCAAGAATGTACGGAACTAACAGACATATAAACACTTATAGAGTATATGGATCAATAATACCAACTAACATACATAAGCCAGGCCACTATACTTTTTTTTGGCTACAACAGAATCCTTTTTTTAGCCAGCATCATGGCCCTTTTCGATGTGTGCCACTTATGGTCCATCTATACTAGTATTGCTGAATGCACATTCAGCCCGATTGGCATATTTGTAGGTCTGGCACATCAATTCAAATGAAATGTCTCCGAGTCTTATCAATTAATACAGACTTGTGCTCAAATAAAATTACAAACAAAAAACAAAAAAAACAATTATTACATGATCTCTAAAACAAATGGTTTGATTGATTACATGAACAAACAACACAAACGTTATTCAACTATGGAAAGAACATTTCACCTATGATTTACCAAGTAGGAATTTAATTTCCTTTTTTTCCTTCAGGACCTTAACAATCTGGTCAGTCTCAGCTTGCTTTGTTTTGAAATCCACCAAATATTTAATGGTTGTCTTGAGTACTGCTTGTGATTGTGCTGTTTGCTTCCTCAACATGTCAACTTCATCTCTAAGTGCAGAAGCAGAATCTCTTTCTACCACTAGTTTAGCCTCTAGAGCATCAGCAATTGGCAATTCCTAATGCACGATTGGGCCGGTGCCACTGCTGTGGGATGATGCAATGTCCATGGGGACCTTGCTCTTTGCTCTTGGGCTAACCTGTTTTGCCATTAAAGTTCCGATTGGATTCAGAAAAGTTGAAGTTAGCAAAACATCTCAACTGAGAGTTATAACAGAAAACTAGTTAAACAAACAAGGAATTAAAGAGTTTCAATTGGATACTGAAAAGTAGTTATTAACATCATTGTAACCCGCTGTTGCAGCAGCAAAGCAGTTAAACAAACAAGTAGATATTTAAGTTAAGGCAAATAGGTAATTCTTAACAGTAAGTATCAAACACATAGATAGGCGCAGTCTACAATATGATTAATAGGCTGTGCCATTATGTAATCAGTAGCAAACTAAATTAATACAATCAACGTAATTGAACAATTTTGCAATAAGTGGCTAACTAAAATTCCGATAAGCGGGTAACTGAACTTATGCTAGTTCTTTGTACAGGCACACTGCAACTTCTTTTTCGCTTACATGGTTGTACGAAGGAGTCCATGGCATCAATTGCTTTGATACGCAGTCCCAATACTTCTTTCTTCCCACACTGCATGGGTGAGGGAGTCCTGGATTAGGGGGTCTCCGGACAACCGGACTATATCCTTCGGCTGGACTGTTAGACTATGAAGATACAAGATTGAATACTTCGTCTTGTGTCCGGATGGGACTCTACTTGGCGTGGAAGGCAAGCTAGGCAATACGGATATGGATATCTCCTCCTTTGTAACCGACCTTGTGTAACCCTAACCCTCTCCGGTGTCTATATAAACCGGAGGGTTTTACTCCGTAGGACACAACAACTATAACATACAATCATACCATAGGCTACCTTCTAGGGTTTAGCCTCTCTGATCTCGTGGTAGATCTACTCTTGTACTACCCATATCATCAATATTAATCAAGCAGGACGTAGGGTTTTACCTCCATCAAGAGGGCCCAAACCTGGGTAAAACATTGTGTCCCCTGCCTCCTGTTACCATCCGCCTTAGACGCACAGTTCGGGACCCGCTACCCGAGATCCGCCGGTTTTGACACCGACATTGGTGCTTTCATTGAGAGTTCCTCTGTGACGTCGCAGTTAGGCTTGATGGCTCCTACTATCATCGATGGCGATGCAGTCCAGGGTGAGACTTTTCTCCCCGGATAGATCTTCGTATTCGGTGGCTTTGCACTGCGGGCCAATTTGCTTGGCCATCTGGAGCAAATTGAAAGTTACGCCCCTGGCCACCAGGTCAGGTTTGGAAGCTTAAACTACACGGCCGATATCCGTGGAGACTTGATCTTCGACGGATTCGAGCCTCTCCCTTGTGCGTCACGCGGTCACGATGAGTACGGCTTAGCGCCACCATCGGATAGTGTTCAAGAGATCGCACAGGCAGCCGCCCGACCCTCAATTCAGAGCCAGGTGCGCCTTCTACGGATGGGTGGATGGACCCCACCACGGAGGCTTTACCCTCAGCGGAGATCGAGCCAAACATCGACCTTACCTTGCACGAGAGCTGTGCTGTTAAACTGTCGGATCCTTCTCCGGCCACGGACTCCGAACCGCCTGCGCCCGTTCCTATCGAATCCAATTGGGCGCTGATCATGGAGTTTACCTCCACGGATATTTTTCAGCACTCACCCTTTGGCGACATACTGAACTCATTAAGGTCTCTCTCCTTGTCATGAGGATCGTGGTCGAACTATGTCCGGCAGGACTGGGATGCGGACGATGAAGAAATTCGAGGCCCACCCACCACCCACTTAGTAGCCATTGTCGATGACTTAACCGACATGCTTGACTTCGACTCCGAAGACATCCACGGTATGGACGACGACGCGGGAGACGAAGAGGATCCACTGCCCATAGGGCACTAGACAGCCACCTCATCATACAATATATACATGGTGGATACACCCAAAGAAGGCAATGGCGACGAGATAGCGGAGGATGACCCCTCCAAGAAGCAACCCAAGCGCCGACGTCAGCAGCACTGCTCTAAGTCCCGCCAAAGCAAAGGTGGAGATACCGGCACAGGAGATAATAATACTTCGGATAGTGTCGAAGACAACAGCAATCCCCTCCAGCAAGATTTAGAGCAGGAGAATGGAGGAGCCAGCCCTCCTGAGAGAGCGGCAGATGGAGAAGAGGAGGATGATAATTACATGCCCCCCTCCGAAGATGAGGCAAGCCTCGGCGACGACGAATTTGTTGTGCTAAAGGATCCCGTCGAACAAGAGCGCTTCAAACGCTGGCATATAGCCACGGCAAATAGCCTTAAGAAAAAGCAGCAACAGCTTCAAGCTAATCAGGATCTGCTAGCTGACTGATGGACTGAAGTCCTTGCGGCCGAGGAATATAAACTCGAGCGGCCCTCCAAGAGTTACCCAAAGTGCAGGTTGCTACCTCGACTCGAGGAAGAAGCGTATGACACGGCTGATCGGCCACCTCGTGGCCGCGATAGAGAGGTATTCTAGCCAAAAACTCAACCTCCACCCCGACGCCATTCAAATAAAAAGGCATGGGGAGATACGCCAGACCTGCGACAGATATTGGAGGACAAAGCAAAGCATGCAAGATCGATCTACGGATCACAAGGGCGCACCACTCTGCGAGACGATAAATGTCACGCCGGATACAGTAAAAGCAAATCCGGCTGGGCCGAACACAACGTACAAGACCCATTTGAGCTGTGTCGCGATATAGCCCAATACAGAGGCGCCACACACCCCTTATGCTTCACAGATGAAGTAATGGATCATCAAACCCCAGAAAGTTTCAAACCTATAAATATTGAATCATACAACGGCACAACAGATCCCGCAGTATGGATCGAGGATTTCCTCCTCCACATCCACATGGCCCGCGGTGACGACTTACACGCCATCAAATATCTCCCACTAAAGCTCAAGGGACCAGCGCGACATTGGCTTAACAGCTTGCCAGCCGAGTCCATCAGCTGTTGGGAAGATCTGGAAGCTGCATTCCTCGACAACTTTCAGGGCACTTATGTGCGACCACCAGATGCCGATGACTTGAGCCACATAATTCAGCAGCCAGAAGAATCGGCCAGGCAATTCTAGACTCGGTTCCTAACAAAGAAAAATCAAATTGTCGACTGTCCGGATGCAGAGGCCCTGGCGGCTTTCAAACTCAACATCCGCGACGAATGGCTAGCCTGGCACCTTGGTCAGGAAAAACTGAAATCTATGGCAGCCCTCATGACACCCATGACCCGCTTTTGCGCGGGAGAAGACAGCTGGCTGGCTCGTAGTAATAACATTTCAAAGAACAATGGTACTTCGGATACCAAGGACGGCAATAGCAGGTCATGTCGCAACAAACATAAGCGCTGCATTAACAGCGATAATAACGAGGATATGGCAGTCAATGCCGGATTTAAAGGCTCTAAACCCGGTCAGCAGAAAAAGCCATTCAAACAAAGTATGCCGGGACCGTCCAGCTTGGACCGTATACTCGATCGCTCATGTCAAATACACGGCACCCCAGAAAAGCCAGCCAATCACACCAACATGGATTGTTGGGTGTTCAAGCAGGCCGGCAAGTTAATTGCTGAAAACAAGGACAAGGGGCCACATAGCAATGACGAGGAGCAGCCCCGGCAGCCACACATCAAAGGACAGAAGAGGTTTCCCCCTCAAGTGGAGATGGTGAACATGATATATGCAACCCACATCCCCAAGAGGGAGCGGAAGCGTGCGCTCAGGGACGTATATGCGTTGGAGCCAGTCGCCCCAAAGTTCAACCCGTGGTCCTCCTATCCGATCACTTTCGATCACAGGGACCATCCCACTAGTATCCATCATGGCGGATTCGCCGCACTGGTTCTGGACCCAATCATTGACAGATTTCACCTCACTCGAGTCCTTATGGATGGCGGCAACAGCCTGAACTTGGTTTATCAGGACACAGTGCGCAAAATGGGTATAGACCGCTCAAGGATCAAACCCACGAAAACGACCTTCAAGGGCATCATTCCAGGCGTAGAGGCCCATTGCACAGGCTCAATTACACTGGAAGTGGTCTTCGGATCCCCGAATAACTTCCGAAGCAAAGAGTTAATCTTCGATATAGTCCCATCCTGCAGTGGTTATCATGCAATGCTCGGGCAAACCGCATTTGCGAGATTCAATGCGGTACCGCATTATGCATACCTCAAGCTCAAGATGCCAGGACCTCGCGGGGTTATTACAGTCAATGGAAACACAAAGCACTCTCTCCGAACAGAGGAGCACACCGCGGCCCTCACAGCAGAAGCGCAAAACATTCTCTCAAGGCAATCCACCAGTTTGGCGTTTCAAAACCCGGACACCTTCAAGCGCGCTCGGAGCAATCGGCAAATAGACCGCCTGGCGCGATCTAAGCTCGCGTAGCAATGCGGCCCCCACCCTAGTCCCAGCCAAACAGTGAAGCTCGTGCCACACGTACATAATTATGCATTAAAAATACCATGGGCATAGGTGGGGAGGGGGCACACTAAGGCACGCCCCAAGACGCGGCTTAAACCACAGTAGGGGCTTCCCGTTTGGTTATTTTTCTCTTTTTTCAGGACCTTAATATCTGGAAACCCTGTTCGGCAGCACTATTGCCGAACACATGATGCAGCAACCAAGGAGACAGAAAGCTACGTCACACCACGGAATTCCCAGGTGGATTAGAATAACAAGCGAAATATTTGATTTAATACTATTCCTCAGCTTGCCCTTGGAAGGGACATAGTCCCCCTCTTTGCTTATCACACTATCTGTATCATTCTGCTTTAATGCACCTTTTTGAATAAACAATGCATAACATCACGACTATTGTTGCATTCCTTATATATATATATATATATATATGTGTGTGTGTGTGTGTGTGTGTGTGTGTGTGTGTGTGTGTGTTCATTAACGACGCCTTGTAACCGTACACTTTGGTACGGCCAATACACCAGGGGCTTACGCACCCCACAACATGGTGTGAAAAGTCCGAACACTTTCACAAGTGCGACACCCCAAACTTATAGCATTATATGCATGAGCTCCGAATCATGTCTTTGGTCAAATGTTGGGTTTGCCCGGCTCCTATATTTTGGTACCTTACGTTCCGCTCTATCGACTAAGGTAGCGCTAGGAGAACTACTGCGATTGTGCCCCAGTTCTGCCGGGCTGAGCACCTCAGTAGAGAAAGCTAAAACTGACTGTCATGATAAGGCGAGAGACTGGTCGCTGTTCGGCGAGGTTTTGGAGTCCCTAAAGACTTATGCCGCTTAGGGCAAGGGGCTGGCCCTGTCCGGCTTAAAGGCGTGTATCGTGCCCCGAATTCGGCCTTCCGAATGCCAGGGGCTTCACCGAAATTTAAAATTATAGAATTATATGGCTAAGTGAGAGTGATAAAGCATTATTAGTCCGGTTGCCTGGTTCATTGTGCTGAGCACCTCCCTCGAAGGACCCAAACATGGGAACAAGAGTGCTCAGGTTTATCCCAAACACCCCAGCACTAGTGGCATGGGGGCAGAAGCCGAGGACTAGCCATCTCTCAGATTGGATAAACAGCCAAACAGAAGGTAATATTTTAAATTCACACAGCATTGCATAGCGCATATGAAACAAGTTTTCATCATACAGGATCACATGAGCAAGTTTACTCAAATATTACATCCTTTGAACATTTGTCCGCTACAAGACGGGCACCCTTCAGGACACCCTCATAATAAATTTCGGGGGTGCGATGCTCCTTGCCCTGCGGCGGCCCTTCCTTGATCAGCTTCACAACGTCTAGCTTGGCCCACTGCACCTTCACATGGGCGAAAGCCCGGCGTGCACCTTCGATGCAGATGGACTACTTGATGACCTCTAGCCATGGACAGGCATCCACAAGCCGCCTCATCGGGCTGAAGTAGCTGTTCGGAAGGGCGTGGCCAGGCCACAGCCGGACTATAAGGCCCTTCATGGCCTGTTCGGCCGCCTTGTGCAGCTCGACCAGCTGCTTTAGCTGGTTGCTCAGAGGCATCGGGTGTTCGGTCCCAGTATACTGAGACCAGAATAGCTTCTCTGTTGAGCTTGCCTCCCTGGCCTGGTAAAACTGCGCGGCATCCGACAAGCTGCGGGGCAAATCTGCGAATGCTCCTGGAGAGCTCCGAATTCGGGTAAGTAATCGGTAATTTACTTTTACATGCTTGCTCTGCATATAGAATTCCTTACCCGCCGCTGTCTTCTTCATTGCGTCGATCTCCTGGAGGGCCTTCTGGGCCTCGGCCTTGGCACTCTTTGCGCTCTTGAGGGCCGCGGCAAGCTCAGACTCTCGCGTCTTCGAGTCAAGCTCCAACGCCTCATGCTTCGTCACGAGAGGCTGGAGTTCTTGCTGCACCCCGCCCATACGAGCCTCTTGTTTTTCCCGCTCGGTGCGCTCCTTAGCCGCTTTATCTTCGGCCTTGGTTAGCGCTTGCTTCATGGTCGCCACCTCGATCGTGGCCCCTGGCAAATATACGATGATCCTGTCATTTTGCAATCGTGTCTTCTTTTATATATACATATCTATAGACAGGGTATTACTTACCCCTGTTCTCCTCGAGCTACCTCTTGGCAAGGCCGAGCTCTTTCTTGGACCCCTCGAGGTCCTGCTTCAGTACGGCGACCTCCGCTGTCAGTGCGGCGGACGCCAGCAGCGAGGCCTGCATACGCATATTGACATACTTATATTACACTCCTGCCATATTATTTGATCCTCTGTTCGGCTTTTCTTTGTGAACACCGAACAAAGCATCAGGGGCTACTATCTATGCGGTAATATTTTTCCTATATTTTAACACTTACCTCAAAGCCTGTTAGAAGGCTGGCACAGGCTTCAGTCAATCCGCTCTTGGCGGACTGAACCTTCTGGACCACCGCACTCATAATAGTATGGTGCTCCTCGTTGATGGAAGCGCTGCGAAGCGCTTCCAGTAGATTGTCCGGCGCCTCTTGATGGACAGAGGTCACCGACACAGGCGTCTTGCCCCTCTTGGAAGGAGGCCGCCTGCCCGAGCCCGGAACCGCTAGAGGTTCCGGCGCGGTGTTCGGCTGAGGGCTGAACTCGGAGCTCTCAAGGGCCCCGTCCCCTCGGCTCTCGGAGTCCAGAAAGTCGCCTTGAGGTGCCTCCGGGACTGTCTCCCCTCGACCCGGTGCCTCTTGAGACAGCACCTCGGCATCGTCAGCAGGATGAGGGGAGGTGGCGGTCAGGACTGGATCGCTATCCATGTCCGACGAGCCCATGGAGCCGTCCGATGATACATCGATACTGGCTTGTGGCGGCTGCATAATTATGTTCGGCGTTAGGGGAAGCAACGCGACAAAGGAATGCTATGAGTTACTCTAGTATCCGAATACTTACGATCTCCCTAGGGGCTTGGCCCTGGGCAACCACTCATCTTCGCCATCGTCGGCGGTGGTGGAACTGTCTGGAAGAAGAGTCCTTCCCTTCTTGGACCCTTCCCCCCCAGCTGGGGCGGCCTTTCTTTTCTTGTCTCCCCCAACTGAAGGGGGAGCATGTTATTCTTCCTCCTCGTCTTTGGGGGAGGAGTGAGCCGCAGAGTCATCGGACAATGAGTCCGATAACACCTGGCGTCGAGAACTCTTTCGGGTTCCCTTGGCCTTCTTAGTCTTCTCTGGCACCTTGTAAGGAGCCGGAGTCAGCATCTCCATCAGGAGAGCGTTTGCTGGGCCTTCGGGCAAAGGAGCTGGACAGTCGATCTGTCCGGCCGTCTCCTGTCAGTCCTGTCAAAGGTACGGGAGTTTAGATCCCGCATGGAGTCAATTTATAAAAAATTATCCTGTGAAGGGTAAAGCAGCTTACCGCACTGGCTTGGCGCTTCGCGCTGAATCCGCGATCCTCAGTAATGGGAGGGGGACCTCGGCGCTTTTGAACAACACCCTCCAGGCATCTTTGTGAGTTGTGTCGAAGAGCCTGTTCAGAGTTCGGTGCTGCGCCGGGTCGAACTCCCACAAGTTGAAGTCCCGTAGTTGGCATGGGAGGATCCGGCGGTGGAGCATGACCTGGACCATGTTGACGAGTTTGAGCTTCTTGTTCACCATGTTTTGAATACATGTTTGGAGTCCGGTCAGCTCTCCCGAACTACCCCAGGACAGGCCCTTCTCTTTCCAGGAGGTGAGCCGCATGGGGATGCCAGATCGGAACTCGGGGGCCGCTGCCCATGCAGGGTCACGCGGCTCGGTGATGTAGAACCACCCCGATTGCCACCCCTTTATGGTTTCCACAAAGGAGCCCTCAAGCCATGTAACGTTGGGCATCTTGCCCACCATGGCGCCTCCGCACTCCGCCTGGCGGTCGCCCAGAACCTTCGGCTTGACATTGAAGGTCTTCAACCATAAGCCGAAGTGGGGCTTGATGCGGAGGAAGGCCTCGCACACGACGATAAACGCCGAGATATTGAGGATGAAATTTGGGGCCAGATCATGGAAATCCAGGCCGTAGTAGAATATGAGCCCTCGGACGAATGGGTGGAGAGGGAATCCCAGCCCGCGGAGGAAATGGGTAAGGAACACTACCCTCTCATGGGGCCCCGGGGTGGGGATGAGCTGCCCCTCATCTGAGAGCCGGTGTGCGATGTTGTCGGGTAGGTATCCGGCTCTCCTCAGCTTCTTGATGTCTCCCTCCGTGACGGAGGAGACCATCCACCTGCCTCCTGCTCCAAACATGGTGCGGGAAGGTTGAGGTGGGAAGTGCAGACTTGGTCGCTAGAGCTCGAGTGTGCGAAAATGGATGAGCAAAGGAGGAAGAAGGCGTGGATGAAAAGGTGAATCCTTATCCCTTTATATGAGAGGACGAAACTATGCGCCCCCACTAGCCTGGTAAAACTCGCTTATCCCCCAAGCCCCGTAATCGATGGCGCGGTTGGGTTACCCACGCCCGTATTGATGAGAATCCTGTAATAAGGGGACACGATCTCTGCTTTGACAAGACGTGTCAAAAAACTGCCTCGCGTTATGTGCGGGGTAGTTAAAGGAAACAGTTCGAATAATCACCGGGCCATGACGTAACGTCATGCTGTCAAAACAATTCAGCAAATTAGATATGCGAAAATAATATTCTCTCTACGGTGGTATGTGGAACTTATTTTGCAGGGTCGGACACCATCCTTGTATTCAAATTCTTCTGTGGTGTATTCGGAGGAGGAACACGCCTTGCAATCCGAAGACAATACTGCGCGCTGGACTCATCGTCATTGAAGCCTAGTTCAGGGGCTACTGAGGGAGTCCTCGATTAGGGGGTCTCCGGACAGCCGGACTATATCCTTTGGCCGGACTATTAGACTATGAAGATACAAGATTGAAGACTTCATCTCGTGTCCGGATGGGACTCTACTTGGCGTGGAAGGCAAGCTAGGTAATACGGATATGGATATCTCCTCCTTTGTAACCGACCTTGTGTAACCCTAACCCTCTCCGGTGTCTATATAAACCGGAGGGTTTTAGTCCGTAGGACACAACAACTACAACATACAATCATTCCATAGGCTAGCTTCTAGGGTTTAGTCTCTCTGATCTCGTGGTAGATCTACTCTTGTACTACCCATATCATCAATATTAATCAAGCAGGACGTAGGGTTTTACCTCCATCAAGAGGGCCCGAACCTCGGTAAAACATTGTGTCCCCTGCCTCCTGTTACCATCCGCCATAGACGCACAGTTCGGGACCCCCTACCCGAGATCCGCCGGTTTTGACACCGACAATGGGTAAGACGAATGGATAATCTGGTAAGATGGTGCGTCCTTGATATGTTATATGAGGACGTGTAGTCAGACTAGTTGTAGCCAAACACATCACACTGGCTTTTACTGTATATTTCATGCGATTACTTTTGGCATATCGAGATCTAAGCAATCTACAATAGGATGAAAAGACTGGCATCCTTCACATTATTGGCAAACTCAGTTCATAGAAACAAGCAATTCAACCATTCTATGGGTAAATCAAAAGCGCCACTGGAATATTTTTCACTATCCAATCATACACGCAAAAAGGGGCGACGCCACCATAGGGGCTGGTATGGGCGGCCGCCTCAGGTGGCTGGAAAGTGTGCACCTAGTTCGAGTCGTCCAGGTTGGCCCACGCTAGTTTTGTTCATCCCAACGCACGAGCAGGCAATGTAAAAAATGAAGAAAAATGTTTCAATTTGGATGGGCCAATAACATAAGTGCAAGGCAGGCCCTATAGTAGGCTCGCGACCCAAACGAGCGCCTCCCATATCGATCGACAGCAGGAAAAATCCCAATTCATTCGCTCCAGCCTCCATTCTGGGTTGCTCCTAACCTAGCCGCCACTGGACAGACCGACACAACACTTCCTCGCGCCCTCGTTGGAGGGTGGTCACCGGGCTTCGAGCGAACGGAAGGACAAGAAGATGAAGATCCAACCCTGGGTGTAGCCTGCATGGGAGGCAGTGGCGGTAGCACGGGCATGGCATCGAGCTTGCGCAAACGGACAATCGTTAATTGCAAGAGTAGCATGTGCAACGAGCAGGTACATCACATCCCTGATTATATCTAATTCAACTCTTCAATTTCTGGCCAATAGTTAAACCTTTCGGTGTTGTAAAACTGCTTATATGTAGGGAATCAATGAGAAAATGAAACCAATTTCTACTTATTTTATAACTCCCCCAATCAATACTGAACTGACTGAATCTGATGTATCTAATCAAGTTTCCGGTGCAAACATACAAGCTCATGTTGTTCTTGAGCCTGAAGTGTCTAATGAACAGACTGCTAATGAAGGATTTGATGCAAACATTTTACATGCTCCTGGTGATGAAGATATAGTGTCTAATGAGGGATCTAATGCAAGCATTTTGCAAGCTCATTGAAGGATTTAGTGTCTAATGATGATCTACTATGTTGAGAGAGACAGAGATTTGCAGGCATTGATGACAAGCAAATTATAGTGCATTTTCATAGCTTGAGGAAATGTCGAGGCCATCTACCAGAAAGTCCCCGTATCATGACAACATAGCATAAATACTTTTCTAATCTGTTGTTTGAAACTATTGGCATACTTGTGCAGGATAGATATATTGATATGCAGTTTCGCACTGGTTATACGTGCAATTACACTTCGATATTTTCAGATAGAGAACGAATAATTCAAGAAGGTACAGACCATGTTTGTAGTCCTTGTACTCCATGTTGCATTTTGTGTTTTTTGGTGCTTGCATCATTTAGTGTTTATAATCTAAACTACTTTGGATCATTAGCTAGTTTTCAAAGTGCATGTAGCTTCACATTTCTCAACTTATGTTGATTTCCGGAGTGCAAGTGCCTTCGTATTTTTGAAGTTAAATGTTCGCCCCTGGTAACTTGAATTCATGGATCAGGCACTGCACACAAATCATACACGAATGCCAGTACGAATTAAAGGAAATGCAGGGACTTATGCTAGCTCGTTGTACAGGCTCACTGCAGCTCTGCTTGCGCTTGGGATGTTCCATGTACAAGTCCATGTTACCACTTGCTTGGATGTGCAGGCCTTGTGCTCCTTGCATCCCCCTCTACATTTTTGACATGCCGAATGGTTGATCAAATAAGAGGAATCGACCTTGATGTTGTACCGGAGGACAGATACTTACAAGGTTATACGGGTGTGCAAGATGTGTACCAGATCCCGTAGCGCCGTCATGCTTTGCTCAAATATGGATTTGCTTGTTTCAGATGATATCTCCAGAAGAAATAAGAGTTAAGGTCAGAGTTGCATAGGCGTGTAACCTAAGAGAGCAGTGAAAGGATATCCAAACATCGTCGGAATAGTGCACAAGGGAGTGATGTGTGGATACCTAGTTCGGGCCGGCGTTTGGGCATCCTCGTCAAGCTAGAGTGCGGGTCACTTCAGAGCCTTTGAGGGTGATGCGCTGGCATTGGCTGGCCGCGCACGGATGCAGATCTTGAGTGGTAGCGGAGCGCTACGATGTAGCGGACGAGACCGTTGGTGAAGCCCCAACGGCCTCGGGGGGCGGAGGTGCGACGATGTGCTCAGTGAAGTAGCCCCGGTGAGCTGGGAGACGGCGTCGGTGAAGCGCATCTGATGCGGTGGTACTCGGTGTCTGTGAGGCATGTCGGTTGCGGCGGCCGACGTTGTCGGTGGACGACCCGGTGCGGTGGACGAGGCCGTATATGAGGTAGCTCCGGTGCGGTGGTGAAGCGCGACCGTCGTCTTCGTCGTCGTCGTCCAGCACAGAGGTGGGGAATGGTGGGTAAAGAGACGAGACGAGGGGCGATTCGGGGGTTGGCGGCAAATTAGGGATTTGAGCAATCTGGGCGCGGAAGGGGACGGTGGAGAAGAGAGATTTTGCAGGGCTGGAATTGGGGCCGCCAGATATTTCAATCCGAAACGTGGAAGCGCGAACTTATATTGTCGTCGTCCTTTTTTTGGGGGGGAGGGGGGTGGGTGGCTGGGTGCTACGCGTCCGTCCGACACACGCGACCACCCCGACAGGACTATGCTTCGGTGCCTTAAGGCACCTTCCTTTGTATCCATGACATATGGGCCCAACAGGTGGCTGGCCCACATGTCAGTGATGCAAAGGCAGTTGCCTTTAAGGCACCGAAGCAGCGTCCACAACGACACGACCCTGGTTTGCCTGGTGCGCCTATATTTGAGAATGCAAACGAATCTTCTTTCATTTGCAAACGAATCTGTATGTATTACCATGCCTGTGTTTTCCTTGCAATAGTTAGTCATTCGAAATGAGATACTCCATCCGTTCACTTTTGTAAGTCGTTTCAAACAACTTAAAATGAACTGTTTTGCACATTGTCTGAAATGTCTTCAAGGTCTTATAAAAGTGAACAGAGGGAGTACTATAAATTAATTAATGAGGAGTTATTTGGAAAAAAAACGGTACCCACGCTAACGTGGATTAGAGTGTGTCTCACATAATTAGTTATTTGAATTAGAGTGTGTGTCACGTAGTTAGTTATTTGAATTAGAGTGTGTGTCACGTAGCGATCTCCAATTCTACGTGGATTTCGCATTTCACTATATCCACGCTACTTTTTTAATACAAATGCATATGTATATGCTGAACACCATGGTAGTGAGAAAACTTTTGGATGGATTCAAACATATGACCTACAAAATAGCACAACAAAATGAGTCAATGTCAACTTTTCGAAACTTAGTATGGCACGAATTCGAAATAATTACCCGTATGCCTGCTCCTTGGTTCAAATCTTACAATGTGCACCGAATTGAAACATCGATATTAAGTCTCGTACTATGTACATTCAAATGTTGTTTTTAGCACCCCCCGCACAAACGCTACATACTTCCTGTATCGGTCAATCTTCCTCTCCTAACCACCTTAGGAAGCTATCGGTTTCCAACACACGTTCATTCTTTCTCTCCATGTTTCGATCTCTAAGTCTCTCAACTACACAACCCCTTTTTCCACTCTGTTACCAAATGTATTTACCTCACACACCCGCCATTGCACCCCATGCCGAGCTCTCTCTCTCACCCTCTCGCGCTAAATACATGCATTGCCTATCTAGCCCCCAACCTCTCGTGCATGTGCACGCACGCACGTTGTATATCTAGGTCACTCCCTCGAGACTGTCTCACTCTTTCTTCCGCACGGCGGGCCACACTCGCTCAATCTCGCTCTCTTTATCCGAGTCTCGTTTAACCTCGTTTTCTTTCACACACAAATGATATATCTCCCTGTTCGGGCCTCAATCGCCACACTCTATACTCTCTCACGCAGATTGTCTATCTAGGTCAGTCCATCCAAGCCGCCACCACTCTTTCGACCTCATGGTGGGCCACGCTCACTCAATCTCTCTCTCTATCTCTCTCTCCGTATGTCAAAATGATATATCACCATGTTTGAGCCCAATTCGACCTATTCACATAGTATACTCTCTCACGCACATCGTCTATCTAGGTCACTCTCTCCAACCCGTCTCACTCTTTTGATCGCACGGCGACACTATGTGATCGGTTGACCTTGCTTCCTCCCACGCACAAAATATATCTACACGTCTTCACTTACTGGTGGGTTCCATGTGTGCTCTCTCTCTCCTCCCCTTCTGCGTTTAGACACACGGGCAAACAGGAAGAACTCGCGGGCGATGTTGCCGTTGACCATATCTGGACGCGTTCACAAGTCACGGCACCAGTTTCATGTACTAGCAGCACTAGTTAGTGTGTACGTGCAATGCACGTTAATTTGGATGTATATTAAGTGCATGCGGATATTAACTACTAGGATATTATTTGCGTGTTGTCATGTGATTAGCACTATTTTTGGAATGAAATTAACTGCACGCTAAACGTGTTCAGCGCTCGACATTGAAGTAGTCTAGGTCGTTGGATGACAAGGAATACATGTGGCTTGATGACGTTTTATATTTAATTTGATACGGCTCTAGCAGAACATTCAATCGATCAAACCATACATTTCGTTCAGTCTCACTCCGACTTTAAATTATACAATGATCGATATAAAATAAACAGGAATGATAAACGTTCAGATTTTAAGCATGGCAATCCGAACGTTTTTCATAGCAAATTTAGATTACACGGCGGCGGCGGGGGCGTCTCGCGGTGGGAAGCGGCTCCTCTGCCATGCTCTGTGTGTCGTCGGGCCACTGACCGACGGCGACGGCGACATCTTGCGCCGTTGTTGCCGTACTCCTGGACGTTGGCCTAGCTTCAAGGAAGTCCAAAATGTTCTGGACTTCGGAGCGAGTCGACTGGCAGGAGGAGGCGACTGGCGTTGGTGTAAGAAAGCGGTCGACGGCGGCCATCCATGCCGCTGAGGGGGGCATTGGCACCCGCACGGGGACATGCGCTGTCAACGGCGCGGCGGAGACATTCGTGTGCACGGGCACCGGCACAGGCGCACACATCAGTGCACACGCAGGCGCATGCGCTGGCAGGTGCACGGGCACCGGCACGGGCGTGCGCGTCAGTGCACGCGCAGGCGCATGCGCTGGAAGGTGCACGGGCGCGTGAAAATCGGCGGGCACCTCGTGGAACCCCATGGGATCAAGCTCAGCGGCAATGTGCGGCTCCCAGCCCATTAATGCCACGGGGATGGGCGCTGGCGCAGTCGGGGCGACGGGAGCCGGAACGGGAGCGGGGACAGGCGCGGCGTCTTCCTGCAAGGCCAGTTCAAGCTCGTCCCAAAGCGCCTTATGTTCTTGAGACTCCGGCTGGGTGGCTTCCTCAGGAAACTGGAACACTAAGGGCAGACCATCGTGATGTAGCATGGCATACGTTTAGGTCAGGCTAGTTGGAGGTAGACGACAGGGGAATCGGAGAGGAAGAGAGAGGATTGTAGCGATACTCCCTCCTTTCCGGTTTATAAGGCTCAATTCAAAAATCTCACCAACCAAGGTAGATGGTGAGTGGTGGAATACTTTTTGTAGTTTGCAAAAGCACCCAATTAATGCTCTTGTTTTTCTCAAAAAATATGTTTACCAATGCATTAATTGCAATGCATGCATGCATAAATTACATGCATTGGTCAATTTTCTCTTAATACTTGCATGCAATGATTTAATTTACCTTGGAATCTGAACATGTGATGGGAAACAACAAAATTGAGCCTTATAAAATGGAAAAACTAATATTTTGAGATAAGCCCTATAAACCGGAAAGGAGGGAGTACCGGGTAGTGCGGGGTTGATTTTAAACTGCGGCGCCGGTGACATTAAAAGTGGGAGCAGTTGGGACGACGGTGGGCGGCGGAGCCTGATCAAAGGGCTCGCCTCCAGGTGAGCCTGCACAGCGGTCTGCTCGCACGCCTCCCTGACAGCCGGTGTAGCGGTCTGCACGCACGCCTCCCGTCGTCTCACATGCTTGCTCGGACAGCACCTGCCGATTGCCGATGAGAAGCGGGGACTCATGGCGGCACGTAAACGCCCATGGTTTCAATAGTGAAAGCGTTTGCCTTAACGTGACAGGTCTTTCTTGCAAAATACCTTGGCTCTTCATTTGTGCAACTTGTCATAAGCAGCTTGTCTCAAATTAAAGAAAAAACTTACGAAGTAATATTTGTGCCATATCACGTGACCATGCTTAGTTTCAAGAATTTATGCTCACTTTTGGATTTTCAGAAATTTAAGATCCAGGATTCGAAACAATATCATAACCTGCATCATGCAATAAATTTCCAAGCCGTACATCTATCCTGTTGTATTTCTTAAGAAAGGATTTGGTCAAACACTTTGCTTAGTTAGACTTCAGACAAGTTATATATGCAGAGTAAAAGGATAATCCCTCCATACCAGTGCATTGCCTAATATATTAACTCACGTACTAGGCACGAACAAACGGGCTCAATTATGTGCTCATCCTAGTGTAGTAGTAGTAGTACTAGGCAATGCAGTTGACGGGTGACCTTGACGAGCAGCGACCGAGGGAATTGAACCGTGCTCGGCACGGTAGGTAACGTTGTCTAGTTACTAAAGCACCCCTCCGTTGTTCATCGGTAGTCATTATGGACCGAGGACATGAGGGGAATTTCCTAGGGCTGGAATTCTGGCCGCCTGATATTTCGACTTGAAACGCTGAGGCTCAACTGGTTGCGATAATCGGGTTGCCTAATGTGTGTACCACGCACACCACCGAAGGACACGGGCCCGCTTTTTTTAGGATCAACACGGGCCAAGGTCTGGCTGGTACGCCGTTGGGTCTTACCATTCAAGAATACGAAAGGAACCTTTTAAATTGCCGAACGAATCTATGTGTATTACAATACCCGTATTTTCCTTGCAAATACTAATCTCAACGTGGTAATTGATTTATGACGAGTTGTTGAATTAGAGTGAGTTTGTGATATAGTGATCTCAACGTGGATTTCACATTTCATGGTATCCCTAGTAAGTTTTCAATGCAAATTCAAATTTAAAAGATGAACAACATGGAGGTGAGAAAACTTTGTATGTATCAAGCATATGACCACACACACACACACACATAGAGACACACACACACGAACACAACAACAATCCAATAAGTATAGTGCATCTATTTTTCCAAACCATGCATGTATGACACAAATTCAAAAATACTCCTTCTATTCCTAAATATTAGTCTTTTAGAGAGTTCAACAAGTGACTACATACGGAGCAAAATGAGTGAATCTAGACTTTAAAATATGTCTATATACATCCGTATGTGCCAGTCCATTTGAAGCCTCTAAAAGACTAATATTTGGGAACGAAGGGAGTAAAATGCAAGACATCCATGGTCCTCAGTTCAATATTTAAAATGAACATGAAACTGAAACATGAATATTAAGTCTATTACTACAGTACATGCAAATGTTCTGTTTAGGCGGAGCTATGATTGTCGGGGGTCAACCCCTCGACCTTAGATAAAATTGTGGAGATCTGTTTAGGGTTATTTAGATTATATTTGTCCCCACCCTCCCAGCCACCGATTGGTTGTGCACCCCCACCCCTCCTCCCCGGGAGAATATCATGTGCCCCCATACCTTAGATGCTATATGCCGATACGAGTTGCTTGGAGCTTGTAGATATGAGATAGAGCAGCTCACATGATGTGTCTTAATATTTCTGCAGGAAACCTTGATGAGTTTGAGAATTTCACACAATTTGTACAAAAACTACTTAGATGCCCTTTGATCCCATATCCAACGACCTCGAAGCTCGTATCACCGTAGCATCTAAGATGAAGGAGGACATCGTATTCTCCTGTATGTAAGAATATCATGTCCTACCACACCTTAGATGCTTTGGTGATACAAGCTCTTCGAAGGCGTTGGATTTGTGACCCAACACCTCCTCGATGGTTCGAACGGTTTTTTGCAAAAAATCCCCAAAAGAGTTCGGCCACTGCTTACAAGCACAAAGACTGCTCAGATGCCATTGGATCTCAGATCAAACGACCTCCAAGTTCGTATCACCGTAGCATCCAAGCTGCGATAGCACCTTATGTTTTCTCGCACGGGAGAGTATGAGGTGCTCCCGCACCATAGATTCTATGGTGATATGAGTTCACTGAGATCTAACGGCCCACAATAGGAGGTTTGAATGTTTTTGCAATATACGGCTGATAGAGTTTGGGAAATGCGCACAAAGTACAAGTACTATGCATGTGCCATCTGATCACTGATCATACGACCTAGATGCTCATATCACTGTAGCGGGTAATTAAGCTATGGGGAGCACCTAATATGAGCACCGGTGAGCCGTTGGATCAAAGATGCAGTGGCACACATGAGGCCTGAATCTTTTATTTGCAAAAAAACCTTTGGAGAGTTTGGAAATTGCGCATAACTACAAAGACTACTCCCAAGCCATTGGATGTCACTTCCAACGGTGTAAAAACTCGTATCACCATAGTATCTAAGCTGCGGGGTGGATGTGATATTCTATGTTGTTGTCATTTTTGTTTGTAAACTTGCAAAATACGTGTAACTCGTGCCGTTACTTGTCTAACCACGCAAAGTTTTTTTTCAAAAAAACCATCCTACACTAAAATATCGGAACAACACACGGGGGTCCCACTTGTCATTAATCAAATTTGGACCTAAAGCTAACAAATCTGAAAGACGAGATTCGAACTGGCAACCTGGACTACAAAGCGTAAGTCGATAGCCTGAAAAAACAAACGGTTGTTGGCTTTGTCCCATAACTTGATTTTATTTATACAGTACTTTCGTTGAGTAGAGTAGAGGGAGTGCCTCGTCAACACGTGCATGACCCTTGTCTCACTTACTGGTGGGTCCCAGGTCTGCGATCTCAATCTCTCTTCTCTCCATCGTCTAACCTTTGCACGGGCACACACGAAGAGCGGCGCTAGCTTGCTGTGGTGTTATTACAACTAAAAAAAGCTTGGAAAATAGAAGAACCGCCTAGAACAAGAGACGTTGTGGCTGGTCAAGACAGAGCTAACCACATCTATCCTCCGTGCCACATTTGCATGATGAAGCTGTGTGGCTAGTGGGGTGTTTTCGACCGACTAGCTGGGTCCCGAGATCGAACCATAGGTACTATGTCTAATACAGTATATTTTTACACGCACATTTTTCCTCCGTGCCGAGATGTGGCACACCCTACCGCGCGGGTTCGGGGTCCTCCCGGGTGGTGCACGCATATATTCTTCCTGACGTGGGACGCCCTACCGCGTGTTTTCTGGGTCCTCCTCGGTCATAGCGCCGAAGCAAGTAAATGAGTCGTCAAATCACGAAAGACCACCTTTCCCGCCGAGTACATCAGTGAAGCACGGTGGCTAGCTAGTTGGGCTAGTTCGACCGATTAGCTAGGCCGCCGCCACATTTGTTTTTTCACCCTTTTTTATCTACTTGCCGGCAGGTAAATATAAATATCCACCGCGGCATTGCTCTGGTGTTTGGGTGCGGCAGGATTTTATTTTTTTGATTGACAAGAGCAGGCATGATAGGATTATTAATTTTTTGATAGACGGGAGCAGGCGCGACAGCAATTAGTCACGGTGACTCCGCCTGTAAAAACCCACCGCTCCCTGATGTGAGAAGTCGTCGACTGGTGTTTTACCATGGTGAAAACCAAAAGATTCCCCGCTCCCTCTGCCTTCCCATAGATTGCATTGCCTTTCAGCCGTTTTGCCCCCTTTGCGTCCTCTCCCCATTGCTTCTACCTGGTGCCATGGCGGCGCAGCAGATCACGGAGTCCGAGGTGAGGCTCCTGACACAGGAGCTCCATGCCAAGGATGCGGAGCTTAGGGCCAAGGACGTGGAGCTCCATGAGCTCAAGGAGGAGAGGAGTGCCATGCTCCTCCGTTATGTGCGGGAGTTCACGGAGCTTCAAAAGCGGCAGGCATCCACCACAAAGATGCTCGAGGCGTCGGCGGCGTTGCTGCAGAAAGCGGGAGATACGATAGGCCATCAGGGGAGCCGGCTGGAGCGCGAGCGGACTGATCGTGACGAGGTCTAGGATCGCCTCAGCCACTTGGTGAACCAAGTTGCCACACACGTGTTGCGGCTGCGTGATGCCTACCGTCGTGCCAGCACGACGATGCCGGCCGTCGGGCTAAACCCGTTCGACCACCCGGTCGACTTCAACAAGCTGCGGCTTCCTGACCTAGTCTCCTTCTTCACCTATATCTCCGAGGAGCTGAGCCGTCTCCGCGCAATGGTGGGGGCTGAGCTAGACAAGGAGGGGTTGCGGGCTGCCGTCACCGTTGCCGGGCGAATCCTTTCAGGGCTCCGTCACCGGGATCCATTCGTGCCATTGGACGCCGTCTTTGACGAGCTGGCTCCCGTCGACTGGGAGCGGGCTCTGCGGGCGGTTGCACCCTGCATCACGAACGTCGTGCGCCTCGAGAAGCAGAGGGACTTCGGTGGTGTTTAGGTGCCCTCTGCATGGGCATGTCCATGTCTCGGCGCAACATGACCGTTGGATCAAACTCAGACGGTGCAGATCAGTCACTGTAGCACAAAGCGTGTGGGTGTGTTTGGTTTCATTCTCATCTCAATATAGGTGTTTCCTCTTCGTGTATTTGTTACATATAGGAGTACTTGACATGCGCACAACATCATTTGTTATCTTCATATCTTACTACATTAGCAACAAGATTGTGTAGTATTGACGTATGAACCACTGCACATGCCTAGTAGTAGGAGCACTGTGTATGTTCAAGTGGCTGCCGTGTTTCGCACTCCTCTGTCGTAAGAGTGGAAACGCTTGCTATAATCATTTTTTCTTTTGAAAAATAGTGGACACGCTCTACCGTGCGAATCCTCCTCTAGCCATGCACTAAATTACTCACTTTCGCCGACGTGTGGGACAGCCAGCATCGGGGTCCACCAGCCATGCACTAAATTACTCCATAGTAGAGTGACAGTAGACTACCCCGATCGAAGCGCCACAGTAATGCCCAATGAGCCATCAAATCACAAAACCCCCTCCTTTCCAGCAGTAAGTTGGACGGACGAAGCAACCATCATTTCACTCTTCTCTCTCAGCTTCCTCTCTACCCAACCCTCGCTTCTGCCTCATCTTGTTCCTCATTTCTTCAAGAAAACCCTGACCTGCTTCTGCCATTGTTCTTCTCTCCCAAAGAAGGGAAGGTGAGCGCATCAATGGTGTTGATTCTAGCCAAGGCCCGGTCTTGCAACCCCGAGACTGATCCTATAACTCCCTCTATTTTCTTCTTTTGGGTTTGTGATTATGGTTTCTTTTCTTTTATTTCTATTTGCAGTTTCTTGATGGACGCTGGAGCACCGGCCGAAGTGATGTCTATGGCTCCGGCCAAAACCGTCGAGGCTCATGGTACGAAGAAGCGCAAGCACCCCGCCGAGACTACCGCAGACAAGCTCAAAGCTATTGCCCTGTCCAAGCCCCCCTCTTCGGGATCCCTCATTAAGCAAGTCCAGGTAATATCTCTTCTTGACGATCTTTTTCTCGATCTTGATCGTGTTTTTTCATCTAACACGCAGTACTAGTACTAGTAGTACAACTTTCTAGGTGATCTTGCATGTGATTTTTGTGTGACAAATGATGGATCTAAATTCCTCTTTTGACCAAAACATGCGAGAGGTTGACACTGATTTCTTATAGATTACTTTCAACTACTCCCTCTGTCCCAAATTTCTTGTCTTAGATTTGTCTAGATACGGATGTATCTAATACTAAAATATGACTTGATACATCCGTATCTAGACAAATCTAAGACAAGAATTTTGGGACGGAGGGAGTACTTTATGAACATCAATGCTACCTTTTAAGAGGGTATATTTGCCTCAGTAACTTGTGTTATGGATTTTGCATGTAATCCCTCTGCTCTCATGCCTTTGAAGACACGTTCTAGTGTCTTTGTTCACTCATTTCTGTGCGTATATGTAGTCATATATGGAGTATAATATAGAAAATCATCTTATATTTTTGAACTGAGGTAGTAATAAAATATGGTTTCTGTTTGAATTAGAACCAGGCCCGCAGTGGAGATGAAGTTCTCAAAGTCATGCCGTGTGAACTGGAAGACCTGATGACGAGTTCTACTGCTGAACTATCCAGCTGTTGTGTCCTTGTCACCACGTGTCCTGAACTAGTGTTTTCCTATAGCATTGTTGTCAGGCGTGTTCTCGAGGCTATACTTGACCACAACAATTTCCTGGTTGTGCCTTCGATTACGAAGGGTGTGGTTCTTGTAAAGCTTCCCAACAAATCTGATGTGGCTTGTCTTCATCATCATGTTTATGAGTGGAAAGACCACTCTGTTAGGTTCTCCAAGGTTTACAAGATGGTGATGGTACGTGTAGACATCTCACACGAAGTCCATGGCCTAGTCAGTTATGCGGGGTTCATCCCGTAGGTTGGTGGCAAGAAATAGTCTGCAGAGTTTAGTTAGTGCAACTTTGCTTGTCTGTAGTAAGTACTATTGTTCAGTACTTGATTTTTGTTTGTGAACCCTGTATTGTTTATTAGTACTGCCGCTTTTGGTGTGTGGTCAGTCCTGAGAATGGTCTATGTTAATGTCTGTCCACTCAATTCAGTCTGTATATTTTGAAGTATCCAGATCATATTTTTTGTGAGGACGGTTTATCAATTATGGTTACACTCCAATATCTGTATCCATTGCAGGGTTTATCGCACCCATCAGGATTTCCAGTCCCATGGATGTTCGGTCCATACGATTTGTCACGGCCTTTGGACTGTCCTGCTTGTGGGAGTAGGCAAGGACCCTGCATGCCACGCGTAGTTGGACGATCAATCTTCTGTTTAGTACTTCAACATAGTGATTTCCTGGTAAGGATTCACTCGTGTCACATCAAGTAAATCTTATTGATTTACTGTCTAAATCTTATTGATTTAATGTCATGTTTTCTTTCTTTTCCTGCAATTTTACGATGCAGGTTTTGCCATGTGACATTCATCACAGAATAAACCATTTGGTTTTCTCTACGATGGCTATTTTTGCAGGTTTCACTTCTCATGTCCTGTCAGTAACGAAGGCAGTGTCCATCACTTATATTACTGGAAAAAATTGGATCAGTGTGTTGTCTGAGTAAAGCTGAATCCCTATGATGAACTGCAGTTTGGTTTAACAAAAACGCCACAATTAGTACTTCTCATGTTTAAAAGAAATGAAGAAAAAACTGGATCACGGTCACGGATCCTAGTCAAATTAGAAAGCTGATCATAGCAGACCAGACACGATCGCCGCTGTCTCGCACAGATCAAGCACCGGCAGTTGCTCTAGCACTGACAGCGGCAGCAGCTCATTCTGATCCAGGTGAGGATTGGGCACCAACCGCGTCAAGGGATCAGTCTGATCTACCGGAGGATCGGGCATCGACACCGGCACCTGTTCCGACACCAGCACCAGCTCTACAAGGAGCACCATCTCCAGCAGCAGTAGCAGCTTTGGCACCTGCACCAACAGTTGCACTTGCATCTGCTCCGGCCCGTGCAGTTGCACCGGCAACAGACTGGGCTGTAGTTCGCACTTCATATACCAAAGTCCTTACAAAAACCGACATGTCCACCTTCTTGGTAAGCATTGGCCGCCCAAGTGTTTCGTTCTTTTTTCTTTCCATGTTGTTTCACATGATTCACTGTGTTGATCTAACTGTTTGGGTATGTCTTCTTGTTTGCAAACAGAGAATTCCTAGAGCAAGAGGGAGTCGTTCAACAATCCAGGCGACCGCGGCCAAGTTTCTCTTACCATGCGCAGCCTTGGTATGAATGAACCTGCTCAATATACCGTAAGTACAAAGGATGGTCGCATGATGATTGATGCTAAAGGATGGTCAAGGTTCAAATCTAAATCATATCTTGCGATAGGGGATGATGTCAAAATCGAACTTTCTCGGCAAGGAGAGCTGGTCCAAATCAACTTTGAAATTAGCAGCACGCAACTGCTGAACTGATCTATCCTCCGAGAGATTTTGATGTAATAATCTGGCATGGTGAAACAAGTGTCCTGTGTGTATAAGTAGTATGACAGTATTATTTATCACATGGTATATCGTTGATAGAATTGCAACTCTGATTGCTGGTTAGGAACTGTCGTTCGATTTCATTCCAACAACTGTCGTGCTTTATTCAATTTTGTGTATTCGCCTTGCGACAGCATCTAAAACAAGCGCTGTACCAATCGCTTGCAATATGAAAAGCGCTAAGGTAGAACACATGGGCCCCCAAACATGCAGGGTCAGCCTGCGCCCAAAGTCCAGAACCGTGAGCCTATCTGAGTATTATATTCTCAGCTGAACCCCCATAAAAAAAGCTGAACCCCCATAATGCCCGTGCGTTGCAGAGGGAGTATAATTCTCGGCAAGGTGAGCCTGTGATATAAAATATTTGTATATTTCTTTACAGAGGGACTATCTCTCTGTCAAAATATATATTTATGTGTAACTAGTTACTCCTGTCTTTCTACTTCCTTTCGCTGATACGTGGGGCAACCGGCAATGGGGTCCACATGCCATATGCACAAATTAGAGTGCACAACTTCACGGTAGACACACCTGGGTCATAGCGCCGCAGTAATGCCCAATGAGCCATCAAATCACAACCCCCCCCCCCTTTCCAGCTTTAGTAGTAAGTTGGACGGACGAAGCGGCAATATTTCACTGGGTCTGAATTCCCTTCTCCCTCGTCTGCTTGTTCAAAGAAAAACCCCTCTCGGCGATTGCAAGGGTTTTCTCATGGAGAACCAGGTACGAATTCTTCATCCATCCCCGACAAACCCAAGTCCCTTGGTCGCAGGTAATCCTAGGATGGCAGCCGCCGCCGTTGATGCATTTTTCTTCCTACTGAATCTAGTGTGTTTCATTTGCAGTGCCCAAAGTGCGAGTACCCTACAGGTTTCTGCGCCCTCGGCGAGACGCCACACTTGTTCCTTCTCATCCTAACACAGCATTTTGAAATGTGCACAGTATGTTCCTAGATTCCTCTTTTCTATCCGGGAGGGTGGGGGTTTTTTGAACATGCTGTGTTCTCATATTATTTTTCCTGCAGTGTATTATTTGCTCTGCCAGAACGCATGTACTCAAGATGCTCAGCCTTGCCATAACTGAATACACTAGTTTAATGGTCACAGTGAAGACAAGCCATGGATATAAGTTCCGAGTTGGGTTCATGAACCAAGAAGATCGCTGCTTTTTTTATGGCCGAACTTGGATAAACTTTCTCAAGTGTTACGGACTGAAAGTTGGCGCACGAATGTTGATGGAAATAGCAGAACCTGGTCTCATCTTCACTGCGATCTTCCACCCCGACGTCGTTCCAATTGTTCATCCATGTTAGTTTTGTATCTGGTTCTTGCTTGTTGCCTCGATTACTTCTTAATCCACCTATTCTGTCTAACTAATCACAATTTAACTTTAGAAGTAGCAACGAATATCTCACGAAGATGCTACTTCTAACTAATATTTTCTTATAATTGGTGGCACGTGTAGGTTTTTTCAGAGTTAAGCAGTTTGCTCGTTTGTTACTCTGTAATAACTCGGCTGTTACTAATGGCACTGAAGTTGACTGGATCGACATCCACAAGTTCCTGCACTTTATTGATCGTCTTGAGGTCCTTGTGGGGCGTTTCAATGGTGGAAGGCCACATGGGATATGTGTGCCACTGCTGCACTCGTTGAACATGTCCAACTGTGTCGAGAAACTTATGGTACGAGCTCTTTTCTGTTATATATGTTGTTCATAAACTATTGCTTATACACAGTTTTACAGCTGTGATCTTCTTGAAACAGGAACTGCCGAGTTCTATTATTCCTATACAGATGCATGACCATGGTCGGGTCAGACTTGCGCTTGGTCACAACATGATGTATATGTCGACCTACTCAATTCCCCTTGGAGGTGAAAAGATACTTATTCATGGGTGGTCTCAAATAATGAAGGCCCATCCATCTTGGAGAATAGGACAGAAGATTATGTTCATGATTTTGCATGGCTCTAAAGCGAATATCCTATTTATTGACCACGTTGCGAGATGAAGCCGCTTTCAGAAGGTTGTGGATGCGCGGGGTCGCGCCTGGGCCATGTCCTGGGGCTTGGCGGCCTCACCCTTGGTTAACTGTAGGCAAAGTAGCACTGTTCGAGGCGTGCTTTGTACGGTTGAACCTGTATAAGTACTCATACTGCTTTCAGCTTTGGTTGTTAAGTGCCCCTACTGGTTTCAGTTAAGGTTGTTAAGTACTCCTGCTGCTTTTACAGTCTGTAGTGTGTCTTCAGTCCTGTCTTCATCCAGCCGCCAAAACCAAACCAGCGCCGGCGGGGCCACCTGCTTCCACCTCCCACGGCTGGCTGTGCCTCAGCGCACACATCGCCGCCCCACCGTCTCCTAAATCGTTAATGCCGACGTCCTCTGTGCGCTTTGGTGCACTCGCCGCGGCGCCGCCCTCTCGCATTGTCAACATGGTCAACAAACAATAGGAATCGGCAGAAGTAGGTGGAGAGGATGACAGTAGGGGCCCACCACGTTAGCGTATGGAAAAATAAAATGCTTCCTCCTAGTGTTTTCCTGACATCTGGGACCCACGACATTGTGAGCGTATACAGTCAATAGACAAGAGAACATCACAAGATCGGCTGACACCTGGGACGTAGCTACTCGAGCAGTATTTTTTTGTTTGGTATTGTTGAGACGGAGCAGGGTTTGAACTGGGCTGTGGCCCGTCTAACCCAGGCTTATATTTTATGTTCACCATGTGACCAACCCAGCTATTTTTTCTTTGTGAAAATGAGCCCAGTTTATTTTTTCTAAAGAATACCCAATCCAGGCCTACTTATTTTTCTACGCCCCGATGGGCTGCAACTCTTTCAAGACGCCTGCAAATCTTGAAAGTAATATGAAATGGGTTGTAAATATAAAAACAGACGCAAATTGGCAATTACTTTATAATTTCTGAATTTTATCACATTTTCAGATTCCTATTTTACTGGGCATTAACCTAATTTAAATATATCTTCAAAGTACTTTAAATCTGGCTAGACATTTCGGTATTAAAAATAGTTTGGAACCCACAAATATGCGAAATTGGCCCTGGCCAACCAAACAAACGATTGCAATAAATTGCATAAGAAGTTTCCATGAGCTATATATAAATTATTATATATAGCCCTGGTGCACTCGACGCGGCATGGTCAACGTGGTCAAGGAACGGCTTCCATCGGACATGGACTGTACGTGGAGAGGCTGACAGCTGGGTCCACGACCGCAGCAAGGAAGTGCCTCCTTATTACGTGCAAAATAATTATTCCTCCACCAGACAACAGGGACCCACCGGATGGGCCACCAGTATTTTGCGAAAAAAATCGTTTCCCCCTGACTGCTGGGACCCACCGGACGGGCCACCGTATTTCGCAAAAAAAGTTCCCCCCACTGTCAGCTCGGACCCACCGAGTGTTGGGGATATTACTGCTGGGCGTAAACCGGCCTATCTAGGCCGGGTCAACTTCATCAGTAGTTCAAGAGTGCTAAATCCCAAGAAGGCAGATGAGGGCCTAAGGCCCGTAGTCAGTTCAAGACTTATAGCTATAAACCGGTATTTGTATATAAACTTGTATTGTAAGTTAGGAATAAGGAGAGACCAACCCGAATACGAATATCGACTGGTGTTGGGACTCTGTGAACCGACGGGCGTCACCCGTGTATATAAGGGGACGACCTGGCAGCGGTTCAAGGACGATAGACAACAACTCAAGACTTAGGCGAAGCTTGTTTGCTCCCTAGTCATCGAAACCCCATCAATTCCATCACAACTAGACGCAGGCTTTTACCTTCATAGAAGGGGCCGAACTAGTATAAACTCTCTTGCGTCCCTGTGTCCGCTTTAACCCCTTCAAGCTAACCCGTCGCGATGGCTCCATGACTAAGTCCTTTCTCTAGGACATCTGCTGTGACAAAACCACGACAGTTGGCGCCCACCGTGGGGCTATCGCACGATGGTTTCAGGTTCTTGGAGGGCCGCTTTAAAGGACTCGAGGGCTACACTGTAGGACGGATGACTAAGAGTCGTCGTGGCAAGCTCTACATCGACGACGCAGGCTGGGGCCCCGAGGTCGGCTCAGTTGAGTACGGGTATCGGGTCCCCTTTGGTGGCATTTACGTTTTCATTGGCAAGATCGGTGAACACGGCCCTGAGCCGGACATCTGCACCGACCTCATCGAGACGGCTTAGCATGCGCGATCCGCCCGGGTTAAACCGGCCATGAAGCGTGCCTTCATGGGAGTCATCCATGGAGGAAGTTATGGGGATGGATTGGAATCTCACGGAGAGACCATCGTTTGTTCCGATGACGAGTCATCGACCGGAGAAACCGAATCTCTTTGTCAGCTACAAGACGGCCGGATTGGGGGCTGTTCCGATGGTGACAGTATTCCGGACCCCTCTGATCTGCCCAACCGGGTTGGAATATTCATGGCCGGCACACAAGCAGCACTTCATTCTTCGACCGCTGCGGCAACAACCTCCAGTTCAGCCGCAGCGACGGCTGCCGGGGCAGGAGGCCCTGTGCGCCCGCCGGCTCAAGTTCTATCAGAGCTATTTGATGCATTGGCTGTGCTTATGGCGGAAGCTAATCCGGCGGATCAGGACGTCCACAACGCGGAGATTGCAAAGATAAAGGAACAGATCACCCAGGCCAAGGCGGATCTGGCAGCTGAGGACACCAGGATGGCCACAGAGCGGGCCGCTTTAGACGCACAGGCCTACAAGCTCATGTTGGACCAGACCGCGTCGCAGGAAGTCATGAGGAGGAAGCACCGATCCCGTTTGCCTCCGGTTTTTGAGGCCAGAGACCTTTTCAACACTCCAGGAGCAAGAACCGGCAATCTGCTGGAGGGAAACCGGGCAAAAGCTCCTGGGACCGGTGCACCGGTTCAGCCTCGTCAGATGGACCCGCCTCGTCAAAACACCGTTATACCTCAGGCGGTTTTAACACCTCCGGGTCACTACTCCAACCCGATGGACAATCTCGTTGCCGCTGCTGCACGGCTGGAGGCCATTCCAATTGAAGGTGACTCGCTGCAGGAAGTAGAGACACGACAGGTCAAGGAGCTTCTGAGGACAGCTTTGGTCCAACAGGAAGCGTACTCGTACAGCCGCGACCGGATCCACTCGACCCCCCGTCCAAGCCGGAGCTATAGCAGACATATGGATGAACCGGCAGTGTCGAGTAATCAACGACGAGGAGCACCCCGTGGCAACAACCCGGCGGGTGGGGCTGATAACGCTCAGGAAGTGGTGGACCGGGCCCGAGCGCGCAGGGAGGCCGAGTTAGCCGCACAGCATCAGGCTCGACAACTCACACCGGTTCGTCCAACTATCTCGATCGAACCTGGTGTTACTTCTAGTTCTTTGGGGGTGCCTTGCCTTATCCCCGCTTTACGCAATGTGCGCCTGCCCAAGGATTTCAAAGGCCCGCGCAAGGTACCAAATTACACGGCGAATCAACCTCCAGAGACATGGGTGGAGAGCTATGAGATGGCCATGGAGATGCTTGATGTGGATGACGCAGTTTGTGCGAAATACTTCACCATGATGCTTGAAGGAATGGCCCGTACTTGGTTAAAAAGCTTGTCGGCTAATTCTATTAGTTCATGGGCCCAATTACGAGCCTGGTTTATTAGCAATTTCAAGGATACATGTAAACAGCCTATGTCGATAGTGGACTTAGCTGCCTGCGTCCAGGAGGAAGGAGAGTCAACGACTCATTGGGTGCGCCGGATTTCACAAGTATTGCACTCATCAGACCGCATCAACGCTGACACCGCAGTATTAACCCTAGAAGGCAACTGCCGGTTTGGGCCTCTAAAGCTAAAGTTGGGACGGATGAAGCATCATTGCACTGACATGGGAACCCTCATGGCCGCTTTGGTGAAGTATGCTGATTCTGATAGTACCAAGGATCCCGAATCTGACGATGACAAGGCAGGGAAGGGAAAGAGGAACAACAACTCCAAAGGTTAGCAGCATCACTGGACATGCAATGGTGGTGGAGGTAAGCGTAAAGCGGATGGTAACATGGACTTTGTGGCTAATACCAACACGCAGGACAATGGCCAGCGACGCAAGGGTAAACCGAAAAATCGCAATGGGGCACCCAACCCTAACCCGGACCGCCTAAACTATCTGCTAAGCCAGCCTTGTCCAAGACATGGGACGAAGGAGGAGCCAGCAAACAACCTTTGGAAGGATTGCTTCATTATGCAGGAGTTCAAGAATTCTAATGCTTTCCAGTATGATCACGGCTCCGGCGGTGGCTCAGGATCCGGGCCGTGTTACGGTGGAGGAAATTCCGGTTCAGGATTTAATGGTAATCCGGGTGGACACAATGGTCAAAATAGTCAGAACAACCAGGGTGGTTACAACCAACAGCAGCAACAGTCAGGTTACCAGAGTAACCCAAAGTAGTTGAGTAGTGGGCAGTACCATGTCTTCACCACTAGCTTGGACAAGCAAGACCGGAAGGTTCAGCAGCGGGCGGTCAACTCTGTTGAACCGGCCATGCCCCGTTATCTACGTTGGTCTGAACAGCCAATCATATGGAGCAGAGAGGATCACCCTCCCTAGGTTGATAATCCGGGTCAGTTGGCTCTGGTGGTGGCACCTCAGGTGGGAGGTTACAAGTTCACCAAGGTGCTCATGGATGGAGGGAGCAGCATTAATATCTTGTACTATGAGACCTTCCGTCGTATGGGACTAACAGATAAAAATCTCAAACCGTCTAATACGGTGTTCCATGGTGTAGTACCTGGTAGATCAGCATATCCTGTTGGTAAGATAGCTCTGGAAGTGGCCTTTGGGGATGATCATGATTCCAGGTTGGAGACATTGACGTTTGAAGTGGTGAAAATCCAAAGTCCATATCACGCCCTGTTTGGGCGACTGGCCTATGCCAAGTTTATGGCACGGCCTTGTTATGTGTATTTGCAGCTCAAGATGCTGGGTCACAAGGGGACAATAACAGTTCACGGAAGCCGCGAAATCGCTTTGGAGTGCGAGGAAGGAGATGCGGCCTATGCAGAGTCGGTTTGTGCCACCGAGGAGCTGAAGTATTATAAGGACAATGTTGATCCGGCGGACATGACTCCATTAAAGAAGCCAACTACGGAGCATGATCCGGCCCTGAAGTTCAAATCGGCAGCAGAAACTAAGCTTGTTGACTTTGTACCTGGCGATTCGTCCAAGCAGTTCAGCATCAGTGCTAATTTGGATCCGAAATAGGAAAGCGCGCTCATCGAGTTTGTCGTGGTATTTCTCACGGGGTGCTTGCGAGTCGACAGATGCCACAAGGGCTTGGTGTGTGGGTAGGACTGCTGCTGATAGGACCGGGAGCGGGTATGCGAGTAGCACATGGTGGTTTACCCAGGTTCAGGGCTCTCCGGAGAGATAACACCCCTACTCCTGCATGTCTGAGTATATCTGGTACAGAGTCGCTCCTAGAGCTGTATCTCAGCTCAGTGCCATAGGCATCTGGCTTCATATATGCCTGTATGAGGCGTGCTAGTGGCCGGCCATGCTCATGGCCGTGAGCATACATGCTCATGTGGATGGATGGAAAGCTAGCTTGCTTGCTAGCTTGTGTGTGTACGTGAGTCTCCATCCCACTGGATGGATGGATGGATCTCATATATATAGTGGGAGTTGGCTTAGGATGCAAGCCATGTAGGCATGGTAGCTAGCTAGCTAGTGGCATGGGTAGTGGCTTTGGATGTAAGCTACCTTGGGTAGCTTACATGCCAAGCCAGGTAGGCATGGCACATGTCATGCTTGTCCCCTGGGATACTTTATAAATCAGTACCCAGGGGACACGGTACACTGTAGATGACGGCATCGCGGTACGGTTGTCTTCGTTGATGTCGGGTCGGGCTGCAGTCGGCAGCTGACTGGTTGGCGTAGTCGGCGGCCGGCAGTCGGTAGCCGGCCGGGTAGTGCAGTCGGACGGGGAGCCGGCGGGAGCGGCCGGGCAGTCGGACTGAGGGGCTTTGCTAGCCCCGATGTCTTGAAATATCATCTCGCCGTCTTCGGGGTATCCGTGTCCCATTACACCGACAGTAGTGTCGGGGTAAATAGCCATGGGTAGCCCAGCCGGCTTCCCCTGGCCCCTCAGAAAAAATTATGAACCCATCCGGCTCATAAGGAGACTCAAGACCTGGGCCGCCTCCCCCCTAGCCGACTACCATCCTAGCCGGTTTCGGGGGCGGCCCGCCCTTTTTACCTCCATGAAGAAAACTGTGGAGGGCCGGCTACGGCAGGGCCGGCTATGGCAGGGCCGGCTATGGCAAGGCCGGCTACTGCCGGGCCGGCTCCGATAAAGCAGTCAACGCCGTACCCGCGATGTACGCGTCCACTCTGCGATGATGATGCGGGGCATGGCTACAGTGGAGCCTGCCACCCCCAAAACCCGGAGCACGCCTGGTACAGCGCGTCGTGCGGGCAGCTGCGGCCCGCCCGGCGCGGCACTGTAGCCACGACGGCTCTGACTCCGTCCACGACGGGCCGCCAGCGTGGCCCCCGAGGCGGTGGGCCCCTTCGGGCAGAGAGATGCCGAAGGCGGCCGCACCCCCTCTCAAGCCGGCAAGACAGAGGGCCGGCTTCACGTAGCCGGCCTGCCGCCCTCCTCGAAGGAGACGCCCATTAAGGAGACAAGGTGCGGCGGGGCTACAGTAATCGCCCGCCAGGGCGGCGTTACTGTAGCCACGCTTACCCCGACCAAGCTTGCGCCAACAAACACGAAGCAACTGTAACCAGCTGCCGACCAGGCCCTGGCCGGTGGGGCCGGCCTGTCGACCTAGGGGCCGGCAGCCGGCGGGCCCCCCCAGCCGGCGGGCCCCACCAGCCGGCGGAGAAGCCGGCGAGCATAGTCATAGACAGCTGGGCCCCGCGCCCAGTCGGATTACCATTGTACCCCCGGGGGGTAGGCCTATATAAACCCCCCGGTGCACCCATGCAAAGGGTTGGACTCTCATTCTAGACCTAGACACATACAAGGAGAGGAAGCAAGCTGAGCTGAGCCCTTCTTCCTCCTTCCACCCCAAATAGCTCAAGGAGCATTGTAGCCACTTGTCCACTTAGTAACCATGCGGAGACCCCGCAGAGCAGCAGTAGGGGTGTTATCTCCCCGGAGAGCCTTGAAGCTGGGTAAGATTCGCCGGCGTGCATGTCTTCGCCTCATCCCGTTTCCAGGCACCGGCGACGTTCTTTTGGCCCCCGCAATGATAAGCCACCCGTTGGCATATGTCGATCCTACCACCTGACATTTGGCGCCTACCGTGGGGCCAGGTGCACCGTCGTCCGGAGACCTGTTCTGGACGGGAACCCTTTTCCTCCCTTGCGGGCATAGCCAGCCTGGCTCGCCCGATGGCGCTTGCCGCGACGCGCTGCAAGGTGTCGCCGACGTCTGCGCGGCTAGCGGCCTCGCCAACCTCTTCGACGAGGCCCGCATCTCCGACGAGCTCGCCTCTGATGCGGGCGCATATCACCTCGCCAACCTCCTCAGCCAGCTCCACGTCTCCAGCGAGCCCGCCGCGGACTTGGAGTCGGTTGGCTCCACTGACCCGATGCCCGTCGACTCCGACGCGGCATCCTACGACACCTTCCCCACCAACGTCACGGTCTACAACGACCCGCTCCCTCCGGCTGGCGATCGCGATTCTGACGCCCCCGAGGTGATGGTTATCGGCCTCGACGGCCCGACTGACGAGGGTGCCCGCGACTCCCCACGCGCAGCAGCCCAAGACTTGTCCGCCCCCCTTCCGGCTGACGCCAGCGACGAAGTTCTGGAGGCACGCCGCCTCGCCCTCCTCACGGAGGGCCGGCGGCTGGCCTCCGTAAGACGCCTCACCAAGGCCTACCAGCGCGAAGCTGACCGCGCCGCCTTCGGCACGCCGGCTCTGGCTGGCCCTAGCCGGGCTGGTGCTGTCAGGCAACGCGGCGCCGTCATCGCCGACACGCTTGGAGTGGATCGCCCAGTCTATGCCACCCCGCTCGAGAACCTGCGCGCCGCCCAGGCGGCCGTAGACGAGCTGGACGGCTTGGAAGCCGAAGACCTCCCCCACATGACGCGGCGCATCCAGCAACTGATTGATGCGGCCGCACGGCGACACGAAGCCGACGCCTGCGCGGGGAGCCCTCCCCCGCGCCGCGAGCACGGCGCGACTTCCCGGTCGCCGACTACCAGCAACACCCGCGCGTGGCGCGAGAAAGAGCCGGCTTCCAGCCGAAGCCGGACCTAAATCTCCATCGAGCGAGACGCGGACGGCCGCCCACGAGCCATGGAATGGCGGGGCACCCCGCCTCCGCCTCGAGCTCGCGGAGAGAGATATCCTACCCCGCCTCCAGTGGCTCACCCGACTCTCAGCGGCCGGCTTGGTCGTCGTGAGGGAATCGGCGAAAATGACGCCCGCCACCGGATCGACCGCCTGGCCCGATCCCTGGCGCTAGAAGAAGAAGACGATGTCGGCCCGCCTTGCTTTGGCCCCCGCATCCGCGACGAGCCCTTCCCCAAAGGGTTCTCGCTCCCAAGAGACACGCCCAAGTACAACGGCTCAGTGAAGCCGGAAGACTGGCTGACCGACTACTCCACAGCCGTCAGCATCACCAATGGCAACCGGCGCGTTGCCGTAAAGTACGTGCCCCTCATGCTGCAAGGCACAGCACGGACTTGGCTTAACAGCCTCAAGCCCCTCAGCATCAACAGCTGGGTGGATTTCACTGAAGCCTTTGTTCGCAACTTCACCAGCACCTACAAGCGGGCTCCCAAGCCTAGTCAGCTCTCCCTGTGCGTACAGGGCCCAGCCGAGTCCACTCGCGACTACCTGACGCGTTGGGCCGAGCTCCGCAACTCCTGCGAGGGGGTGCACGAGGTGCAAGCCATCGAATACTTCACAGCGGGGTGCCGAGAGGGCACCCTCCTCAAGCACAAGCTTCTCTGCGATGAGCCGACTACCCTCGACGAGCTCCTGAACATCGCCGACAAGTACGCCACCGCCGACTCCTCAATGAAGACCGAGCTCCGGGTGGACGCATCCGGAAAGGTGCTCAATCCGGCGCCCAAAGCGCCGGCTGGAGACGGCGGCCGACGCCAACACCAGAATGATCAAAAGCGCAAGGGCCCCACGCTGCCTCCCGCCAGTCGGCAGGTGGCCACGGTCGAAGACGCGCCGCCTGAAGGGCGGCCCGCACCCAAGAAGCCCAAGGGCGGCCGGCCGGCTTGGCAGCCGGCCTTCTCCTACGAGCAAACCCTTGATGCCCCGTGCAAGTTCCACAGCGGCGCGAAGCCGTCCAACCACACGACCCGCAAATGTAACTGGCTCGCCCGAATCTCGAAGGGCGAAGGGCTCGCGCCGACTCCGCCTGCCGGCCCGCCGCCTCCGGCTCCGCCGCCCAAAGCCGCCCGGCCCGCGGTCGATGTCGTGCAGGACGAGTTCCCCGACGAGCAAGCGTCTTATGTCGTCTTCACGAGCCAGCCTGAAGACCGGCGCAGCAAGCGCCGAGAGCAACAGGAGGTCAACGTGGCCGCCACCAGCCCAGCCAGCCACATGCACTGGTCGGAGAAACCCATCAGCTGGAGCCGGGCCGACCACCCAGAGGTGATGCCATCCCCCGGCTCCTACGCATTGGTCCTGGAGGCCACCCTTGCAACGGATACGCGCGCCGCACGCTTCTCCCGCGTGCTGATCGACGGCGGAAGCAGCATCAACATCCTGTACCGCGACACCATGGAGAAGCTGGGCGTCAAGGCAAAGCAACTTGCGTCGACTCGAATGGTGTTCCATGGCATCGTACCCGGTTTGTCCTGTGCCCCCATCGGCAAGCTCAAGATCGATGTACTCTTTGGGGGCAAGGATCATTTCCGCCGGGAAGCAATCTGGTTCGAGGTGGTGGACCCGGAGAGCCCTTATCATGCCTTGCTCGGCCGACCCGCCTTGGCCAAGTTCATGGCGGTCCCCCACTATGCTTACCTCAAGATGAAGATACCGAGCTCCAAGGGTGTCATCACCGTCGCCGGCGACTACAAGAAGTCCGCCGACTGCACCGCGGCCAGCAGCCGGCTGGCCGAATCCCTCGTGATCGCTGTAGAGAAGAAGACGCTGGACCGGGTCGTGGCCCTGGCCAGCAAAAAGCTAAACCAACCCGCTGACTCCAAGGAGTATGATGCCCAAGGATCTTTCCAGCCGGCCAAGGAGACCAAGAAGATACAGCTCGACCCCGAGCACCCCGAGAGGTTTGCCGTCATTGGGGCGAGCCTAGATAGCAAATAGGAAGGCGAGCTCGTCGATTTCCTCCGTGAGAATCGGGATATCTTTGCATGGTCCCCCAAGGACATGCCGGGTGTTCCGAAGGATTTCGCCGAGCACAAATTGCACGTGCGGGAGGATGCTAAACCAGTCAAGCAGCCCCTCCGCCGACTGTCAGAGGAGAAGAGAAGGATCGTAGGGGAGGAGATAGCCCGGCTTCTCGCAGCCGGCTTCATCATGGAAGTTTTCTTCCCCGAGTGGCTCGCGAACCCGGTTCTCGTGCTGAAAAAGAATAACAAGTGGCGCATGTGTATAGATTACACAAGCCTCAACAAAGCCTGCCCAAAAGATCCCTTCGCTCTGCCCAGGATTGATCAAGTGATAGACTCCACAGCCGGATGCGAGCTGTTGAGCTTTTTGGATGCCTACTCGGGGTACCACCAGATAAACTGAACCCGGATGACCAATTGAAGACCGCCTTCATCACGCCGTTTGGAGCCTTCTGCTACCTGACTATGACGTTCAGCTTGAGGAATGCCGGCGCCACTTTTCAGCGTTGCATGCAGAAGTGCCTCCTCACGCAGCTCGACAAGAACGCCCACGTTTACGTGGATGATGTTGTGGTGAAGACGGAGAAGCGTGGCACTCTGCTGGAAGACTTGAAGGAGACATTCGAGAACCTGCGCCGGTTCCGGATCAAGCTCAACCCGGAGAAATGCTTGTTCGGAGTGCCAGCCGGCCAGCTCCTAGGCTTTCTGGTCTCCGAACGTGGCATAGAGTGCAACCCTGTGAAGATCAAGGCCATCGAGAGGATGGCGGTCCCAACCAAGCTCAGAGAGATTCAGAAGTTCACCGGGTGCCTGGCCTCTCTTAACCGCTTCATCAGCCGGCTTGGAGAAAAAGCTCTCCCCCTCTACCGCCTCATGAAGAAGAGCACTCACTTTGAGTGGAACGACCAGGCCGACCAAGCTTTCCACGAGCTGAAGAAAATTCTGTCCACGCCGCCTGTCTTGGCGGCACCGACTGAGAAGGAGTCCATGCTCCTATATATTGCCGCCACTAGCTGGGTGGTCAGCACCGTCATTTTGGTCGAACGCCCCAAAGAAGGCCGAGCCCAGCCGGTCCAGAGGCCGGTTTATTACCTGAGCGAGGTGCTGTCCGCCTCGAAGCAAAATTACCCGCACTATCAGAAGATGTGCTATGGCGTGTACTTCGCCGCCAAGAAGCTGAAGCCATACTTCCAAGAGCATCCCATCACGGTCGTATGCACTGCCCCGCTAGCCGAGATCATAGGCAGCCAGGACGCATCCGGCCGGGTGGCTAAATGGGCCATCGAGCTGGCCCCCTACACGATCTTCTACCAACCTCGCACCGCCATCAAGACGCAAGCGCTGGCCGACTTCCTCGTCGACTGGGCCGAGACCCAGTACTTACCACCAGCGCCCGACTCCACCCATTGGCGCATGCACTTTGACGGATCAAAGATGCGCACCGGCCTGGGAGCCGGCGTCGTCCTTACCTCTCCAAAGGGCGACAAGCTCAGATACACGCTGCAGATCCACTTCGCCGCCTCCAACAACGTAGCCGAGTACGAAGCAATCGTACACGGGCTCCGGCTTGCCAAGGAACTTGGCATTCGCCGGATCCTGTGCTATGGCGACTCAGATTTGGTGGTGCAGCACTCTTCTGGCGACTAGGACGCCAAGGACGCGAACATGGCAAGCTACCGCTTCCTAGTGCAGCAAATCAGCGGATACTTTGACGGGTGTGAATTCCTTCATGTACCGCGAGCCGACAACGAGCAAGCAGATGCCCTGGCCCGAATAGGCTCCACGCGGCAAGCAATACCAGCCGGCGTCGCCCTACAGCGCCTCCTCAAGCCTTCAATCAAGCTGTCTCCGGAATCCGACTCCATCTTTGTGCCGCCAAACCCCGAGGAAGCCGGGTCCGGCTCGAAGAATCAAGTAGCCGGCCCGGGGACTTCAATATTTGGCTCGGGGACTGCAGTACCCGGCCCGGGGACTGCCGCACCCGGCCCGGGGACTGCGGTAGCCGGCCCGGGGATTTCTTCAGCACAGGAAGCGGCGGCCGACTCCAGCACTGCACTGCCCAGCCCGCCCACCCTGGTGGCTGTGGCCACATTGGTGGCTGAGGAGGTCGCCGCCCCATCATGGGCCCAAACCATCCGCAACTTTTTGGTGAACCATGACCTGCCGGCTGACAAAAACGAAGCAAGACAAGTTCAGCGCCGGGCTGGAGCATACACAATCGTCAACAGAGAGCTCGTCAAGCGCAGCGCCACCGGAGTCTTGCAGCGATGCGTCGAGCAGGAGAAAGGCATCACGATCCTCATGGATATACACCAAGGAGAGTGCGGCCACCACGCCGCATCAAGATCACTGGTCGCCAAAGCCTTCCGCCACGGTTTCTTCTGGCCGACTGCTTTGGACGACGCCAAAGAGCTAGTCAAACACTTCAAAGGCTGCCAGCTTTTCAGCTCGCAGCAACACATGCCGGCTTCAGCACTCAAGACCATTCCCATCACCTGGCCCTTTGCCATATGGGGATTGGATATGGTGGGCCCATTCAAGACGGCGCGCGGCGGCATGACACATTTGCTCGTCGCCGTCGACGAATTCACCAAGTGGATCAAGGCGAAGCCGATCAAGAAGTTGAATGGGCCGACTGCAGTGACCTTCATTGCAGATATAACAACCCGGTACGGCGTACCGCACAGCATCATCACTGACAACGGCACGAACTTTGCCAAAGGTGCCTTGGCACGGTTCTGCGCTGCGCAAGGTATCTGGCTGGACCTTGAGTCAGTCGCCCACCCGCAGTCAAACGGCCAAGTGGAGCGAGCAAATGGCCTTATTTTGTTCGGCAACAAGCCTCGACTGGTCGTACCTCTGGAGCGTTCAGCCGGCTGCTGGCTCGATGAGCTGCCGGCTGTCCTATGGAGTCTACGCACTACTCCCAACAGATCAACCGGCTTCACTGCCTTCTTCCTTGTATATGGTGCCGAGGCGGTCATCCCAACAGACATCGAGTTCGACTCGCCTCGGGTAACCATGTACACGGAAGCAGAAGCCAAGGAAGCTCGAGAAGACGGCGTCGACCTGCTGGAAGAGGCCCGGCTGTTAGCCCTCAGCCGGTCTGCCATCTACCAGCAGGGTCTGCGCCGCTACCATAGCCGGAGGGTCTGCCCAAGATCCTTCCAGGAGGGCGACCTTGTGCTCCGGCTGATCCAGCGAACAGCCGGCCAGCACAAGCTCGCAGCTCCCTGGGAAGGCCCCTTCATCATCAGCAGAGCCTTGGGCAACGACGCCTATTACCTCATCGACGCGCAGAAGCCGAAGGCACGCAAGAGAGACGACTCCGGCAAGGAGTCGGAGCGACCATGGAACTCAAATCTCCTTCGGAAGTTTTACAGTTAAAACGCAGTATGCGTTATGCCCACTTTTGTATTTAGCATGAAACAGTAGGCTCCCCGAGAAAGACTCGGGGACTGCCACCCGTTATTTTATGAATGAAAGTTATCATGCGTATGATATTACCTTTTCATTTATTTTGTCCGGTACCGGGTCCGACGAGTCGGCCCGGGGACTGGCCGACTAGAGTTATATTAGGAGCCCTACCCGCAGTCAGACAAGTAATGTGCCGACACCCAGGCTTGGCTCTTGCCGAAATCGCAGCTCGAAGAACCGATTGCCCGGCTGGCAAGAGCCACAAGCCGGAAAGGGTGCCCACATGAAAAACGGCAAGGGACCAAACAGGCTCGCATATATAACAAAAGCCGGCTAACTGCCTCACGCCGACCGACTACCAGAGTAGCCGGCCGGCCGGCTTACATTCAGTCTACTTCAAATCCAAGAAAACTCAAGTACTTGCCTTCCCAAAGAGGGAAGGCGGCAAAGGAAAGAGCCTAAGGACAAAAAAGTACACTTGAATGAACGCCAACACATGCATATATTAATATTTTACACAAAAGGCTTCCAGAGAGGTCGATATCCAACATTGTTTGATACACCCCCAGTGGGTGGAATTGCAGAAACTCAAAATTGTCCGAAAAAGTAAAACAGGGACAAAAAGAACGGCAGATCAAGCCGGCGGGGCCACAGACGAGCCGGGCTAGGCGGTGGAAGTAGTCACGCCGGCTGGCCAACCTCGGCTTGATCATCGTCTCCGGCAGTGGGCGCGCTCCCGCGTGGCTCGTTGCTGGAGGCACGGTCGGCTGGGGGACGGTCGGCCGCCTCACCAGTCGGCTCGGCGTCTTCGCCGTCCTCCTCCTCGTCGTCCTCGCCCTCGTCGCTGGAGGCGATCTCTTCGGCCGAGTCCTTGCTGTCCGCCGGGTTCAGCCCGAACCATTCCTCCGGCTGGGCGGCGCCATCGTCGTTGAGCTCCGGCGCGAAGACGCTGGTGTCGGTGCACTCGGCAATCGTCGAGGCGCGTTGCGCGATCGCCGGCTGCACCTCCTCCAGCTCGGCGTCGGCTTCCGACCGCCACGTCCGCAGCTGGTCTAGGCTTAGCCCTGGGTACCACGCGCGGACGAACTCCAGCGCGCGCCCGGCTCCAAGACGGGCCGCGGACGCCTTCCAGGCCTCGAAGCGGCCGACTGCGACTTCGAGCCAGTCGGCCGTCCGGCTTGGGGTGCGGGGAATTGTCTGGCCGGGCCAGAGCGCGGCCAGCATCGTCGCCCCGGCGCGTTGGAGCCGGCGGAGCAACCGGTGGGCCGGCTGCAGCCGCGCCTGGACGGCGATGAGCTGCTCCGACAACGTCCGGTTCGCATCCGGCGGAATCACAACCCCGGCCTGACAGCCCTCCTCGGGGTAGGCTTCGATGGCTTGGGCGGCAAGGACGGACTGGTCGGGGAAGTACTCTGCGCAAGACAGCAAACACAAGTCAAAACAAAACCATAGGCGGCCGGCAGATGGAAGAAGAGCAAGAAAGACAGCCTACCATCGATGAGATCCTCGATCCGGCCGAAGCCTTCTTCCAGCGCCTGGCGTCTCTCGGCCCAGCTCGCCTCCCTGGCCTCGAACTCCGCCTTCAGGGTAGCCTCGCCGTCCTGCGCCTTTTGCAGGGCCGCCTTGTGGCTCTCCTCTTGGTCGGCCAGTTTCGTCGCCAGGCGGTCGCGCTCTTGAACCAAGTCTGCATACTCGGTGTCCTTGGCACGAAGAGCGGCCTGCACCACGCCGAGTTCCCTCCGCAGGTCGGCGTTGGCCTCTGCACGAGCAAAAGATAAAGAGAAAAGTCAGCAAAAGAAAAGTCGTCGAGTAAGATCCGACCCGACTGCGCTGCAGTCGGCCCGGATCTCGGAGACTACACCCAGTGGGTGCGCTGTCACGCCCCACGAGAAATAAATAAGGACAAAACACTTACGCCGGCTGCTGGCGAGGTCTTCGGTCTTCCGGCTTAGCTCCCGAGCCTGGGAGTTGAAGGCGGCAGCGCGAGAATTATGATAATCCTAAGAGATCAGAAAGAACAGTCAAAGATAGTCGTCGAGTAAGATCCGACCCGACTGCGCTGCAGTCGGCCCGGATCTCGGGGACTACACCCAGTGGGTGCGCTAGCGCGCCCCCACGGAAAAAATTCAAAGGACCAGAACGGTCAAGGAGTGAAGACTTACCTGGATTGCAGACCGCATCGACAGAAACTCCTGAGTAAATTGCCTCAGGAGGCCGGCCTGTGCCTGCAGCCGGCTCCGAACCTCTTGAGCCGCGATGTTCAGCTCGCCGCTCCCTCCGCTAGGAGTCCATCCGGACGTGGCGGAGCTGGCCGCCTCCAAGGCGTCTGCCGTCCGCTCAGCCCCCGCGGCTCGGCGCGTGTCCGGCGGGGTCGTGCCCCCTCCGGCGGGCCGGCCCGCCGCCAGCTCGATCTCAAGGCCGGCTCCGGCCTCGGGCGCGGCCCGGGCCGGCTCCTCCGGCACCACCGACGATTGGCCGCCTTCGCCTGCTCCGGCTGGCGCTGCCGGCGACGTCCTCTCGACGGATATCTCGAAGACTTCGTCCCTCTGCACCGGCGGCTGCTCGGGGATAATCTCCTCCGCCGTGGGCAGAGGGATGTCCGGATCCAAAGTCTAGAGGGGGATGGCGAGTAGCAGAGTCTGGCTACGCGCGCCTTCCACCTCCGTCTCCGCGGCCGCCCGCTCCGACGGAGTCTCGGCCGCCGCGCTCGCTCGCCCCGGCGCCGTCTGGGCGGCCTCCCGCTCCGCCGCCTCCCTCTCTCGGCGCGCCTCGCGAGCGTTGCGCTCCGTGGCTGCGTCAAGCTCGGCGCGGGGGTCCACTCGGTGGGACCCTGAGGATCCAGTACTCGGCCCGACCACGGAGCCGGCTGGGCCTCGCTCGAGGGAGAGCGGCGCCCTGCTCAGAAAATCAGAAAAGCATTCAAGAAAAGAAGACTTCAGAATAACAAGCACGTAGGCGGCTGCTAGACTTACGCGGAAACTGAGGGGGGCTTCTTCACCGCCTTCCGGAAGCGGGCCACCTTCGCTGCCGCCTCCTCGCTTTTCGTGGCCGCGGCGGAGGCCTTCGGTTTCTTCGGCCGGCTTCTGAAAAGCGGGAGCGCGGCCCGGCATTTCCCCTTTCCACCACCGGCAGTCGGCGCGGCAGACGAGCTCGCGCCGCGGCGGTCGGTTGCCGGCTGGTGGCGCGGGAGTTCTTCGGCTTCAAAATCGTCCGGCCAGTCGTCGAAACTGGCCGAGAGCCCGGTGCCGCCGAGCTCGGCGGCGTCCCCCGTGGCGGCATCCTCCATGGCGACGGCGGAGAGATCCGGGTCGTCGAGGTCGTCCACCGTGCGGTCCGGGGCATACTCGCGGTCGACTCCAGCCGCCCCGGCTGGCAGCGGGAGGAGAGGATTCTGATGAAGAGAAAAAAGAAAAGAGCCGCCTGGTCAGAAGCCGGCTGACTCAAGCCGGCAGATGACGAGAAGAAAAACTTACCACAGGCGGAGGATGGGCGCGGAAGTACGGCACCTTGCCGAATTGCCACTCGTCGGTGAGCTTCAAGTTGGCGATGTAGTTCGCCATCAGAGCCACCTCGGCATGGGGCATCTCCCATGTGCTCAGCCGGGAAGGATCGAACCGGCCACTCATTTGGCACATCATGTGCGGCCGGCTTTGGAGAGGCAGAATCCGGCGCTCGACGAAGGCGGTTACCAGGTCGGATGCGCGCAGGCCTTCCGACTGGACCATCACCCGCAGCCGGGAGATGGAGGCATTCCTAGCCGGAGACAAGGACTTCAACCGGTAGCCCCAGGTCCGCCGCCTCCCAGCCGGCGGGCCAGCTACGTAAGCTGGCAGATTGACGTAGTCGCCGTGCGGGGCGACGTTCTTGACATAGAAGTAAGATTTCTGCCAAAGCTTGACAGACTGGATCAGAGGAATGTGGGGTAAGGGGTTGTTGTTGCTTGCCCTCTTCATCGCGATGAAGGCGCCGCAGGGAGCCGGCACGCCGGCGGAGACGGTGCCGAGCTTGTTCTGGAACAGCTCCGCCCAGAGCTCCAGCGTCGGCAGCACCCCCAAGAACCCTTCGCAGAGCGAGACGAAGGCCGAGAGCTGCAGCACTGCGTTTGGCGTGATGTGGTGTGGTTGGAGGTCGTAGAATTCAAGAAAGGAGCGCATGAAGCTGCTCGCCGGGAAGCCGAAGCCACGGAGGAAGTGCACACGGAAGACGACGCGCTCGCCTTCCTCCGGCGCCGGCGAGACCTCCTTCGCGGGCGCCAGACGCACCTGCACGAGGTTGGCGGCGGGCAGGCGCCGGGTCTGGCGGAGGAACTCAATGTGGTCCTCGTGGACGTTGGACCCGTCCCACGAGCTCGACAAAGCCAGAGACATGGCGGCGTGGGTGTGCTGCGGCGCGAAACTGCGTCGGGCACGAGGAAGAAGAAGAGGAAGAAGAGGAGCAGGAGGGACAGGGAGCGGGGGAGCGAACAGGCCTGTGCTTCTCCCCCTCCCCCCTACTTGTAGGCGCGTGCGCCAGAGACGAGGAGGCGTGGCGTGGGGGATCGTGGGGATCGATCGTGCCCATCTCCCCCACGCCCGCGTTAATTACGCGCCTTGATGACGCGAAGTAACGGCCGCGGGGAGGCGAGCAGTCCCCTCGGGCCACAGAAGATCTGCGCCCGGGCCGAGGCCAGGGAGTGGCGGACCCGGGCCTGCTGCGGCGTCCTGTCGCGCGCGTGCGACGGCAGGGCTTCCGCGCCACGTGGCTTGTCGTGGGGCCCGCGGCCAGCCCGCGGGTCAACCACGGTCACCCTAATAACGAAAAGTGCTCCGAAGTCGGCTGCAACGACGAGGTCGGCCCCTCATGGTATGAAGCCGGCCGAGCTTCCCGTCCTTCCGTCCGCCGTGAAGCTCGCCCGCCTTTGGAAACGGTTCGAATAATCACCGGGCCATGACATAACGTCATGCTGTCAAAACAATTCAGCAAATTAGATATGCGAAAATAATATTCTCTCTACGGTGGTATGTGGAACTTATTTTGCAGGGTCGGACACCATCCTTGTATTCAAATTCTTCTGTGGTGTATTCGGAGGAGGAACACGCCTTGCAATCCGAAGACAATACTGCGCGCTGGACTCATCGTCATTGAAGCCTAGTTCAGGGGCTACTGAGGGAGTCCTCGATTAGGGGGTCTCCGGACAGCCGGACTATATCCTTTGGCCGGACTATTAGACTATGAAGATACAAGATTGAAGACTTCATCTCGTGTCCGGATGGGACTCTACTTGGCGTGGAAGGCAAGCTAGGTAATACGGATATGGATATCTCCTCCTTTGTAACCGACCTTGTGTAACCCTAACCCTCTCCGGTGTCTATATAAACCGGAGGGTTTTAGTCCGTAGGACACAACAACTACAACATACAATCATTCCATAGGCTAGCTTCTAGGGTTTAGTCTCTCTGATCTCGTGGTAGATCTACTCTTGTACTACCCATATCATCAATATTAATCAAGCAGGACGTAGGGTTTTACCTCCATCAAGAGGTCCCGAACCTCGGTAAAACATTGTGTCCCCTGCCTCCTGTTACCATCCGCCATAGACGCACAGTTCGGGACCCCCTACCCGAGATCCGCCGGTTTTGACACCGACAATGGGTAAGACGAATGGATAATCTGGTAAGATGGTGCGTCCTTGATATGTTATATGAGGACGTGTAGTCAGACTAGTTGTAGCCAAACACATCACACTGGCTTTTACTGTATATTTCATGCGATTACTTTTGGCATATCGAGATCTAAGCAATCTACAATAGGATGAAAAGACTGGCATCCTTCACATTATTGGCAAACTCAGTTCATAGAAACAAGCAATTCAACCATTCTATGGGTAAATCAAAAGCGCCACTGGAATATTTTTCACTATCCAATCATACACGCAAAAAGGGGCGACGCCACCATAGGGGCTGGTATGGGCGGCCGCCTCAGGTGGCTGGAAAGTGTGCACCTAGTTTGAGTCGTCCAGGTTGGCCCACGCTAGTTTTGTTCATCCCAACGCACGAGCAGGCAATGTAAAAAATGAAGAAAAATGTTTCAATTTGGATGGGCCAATAACATAAGTGCAAGGCAGGCCCTATAGTAGGCTCGCGACCCAAACGAGCGCCTCCCATATCGATCGACAGCAGGAAAAATCCCAATTCATTCGCTCCAGCCTCCATTCTGGGTTGCTCCTAACCTAGCCGCCACTGGACAGACCGACACAACACTTCCTCGCGCCCTCGTTGGAGGGTGGTCACCGGGCTTCGAGCGAACGGAAGGACAAGAAGATGAAGATCCAACCCTGGGTGTAGCCTGCATGGGAGGCAGTGGCGGTAGCACGGGCATGGCATCGAGCTTGCGCAAACGGACAATCGTTAATTGCAAGAGTAGCATGTGCAACGAGCAGGTACATCACATCCCTGATTATATCTAATTCAACTCTTCAATTTCTGGCCAATAGTTAAACCTTTCGGTGTTGTAAAACTGCTTATATGTAGGGAATCAATGAGAAAATGAAACCAATTTCTACTTATTTTATAACTCCCCCAATCAATACTGAACTGACTGAATCTGATGTATCTAATCAAGTTTCTGGTGCAAACATACAAGCTCATGTTGTTCTTGAGCCTGAAGTGTCTAATGAACAGACTGCTAATGAAGGATTTGATGCAAACATTTTACATGCTCCTGGTGATGAAGATATAGTGTCTAATGAGGGATCTAATGCAAGCATTTTGCAAGCTCATTGAAGGATTTAGTGTCTAATGATGATCTACTATGTTGAGAGAGACAGAGATTTGCAGGCATTGATGACAAGCAAATTATAGTGCATTTTCATAGCTTGAGGAAATGTCGAGGCCATCTACCAGAAAGTCCCCGTATCATGACAACATAGCATAAATACTTTTCTAATCTGTTGTTTGAAACTATTGGCATACTTGTGCAGGATAGATATATTGATATGCAGTTTCGCACTGGTTATACGTGCAATTACACTTCGATATTTTCAGATAGAGAACGAATAATTCAAGAAGGTACAGACCATGTTTGTAGTCCTTGTACACCATGTTGCATTTTGTGTTTTTTGGTGCTTGCATCATTTAGTGTTTATAATCTAAACTACTTTGGATCATTAGCTAGTTTTCAAAGTGCATGTAGCTTCACATTTCTCAACTTATGTTGATTTCCGGAGTGCAAGTGCCTTCGTATTTTTGAAGTTAAATGTTCGCCCCTGGTAACTTGAATTCATGGATCAGGCACTGCACACAAATCATACACGAATGCCAGTACGAATTAAATGAAATGCAGGGACTTATGCTAGCTCGTTGTACAGGCTCACTGCAGCTCTGCTTGCGCTTGGGATGTTCCATGTACAAGTCCATGTTACCACTTGCTTGGATGTGCAGGCCTTGTGCTCCTTGCATCCCCCTCTGCATTTTTGACATGGCGAATGGTTGATCAAATAAGAGGAATCGACCTTGATGTTGTACCGGAGGACAGATACTTACAAGGTTATACGGGTGTGCAAGATGTGTACCAGATCCCGTAGCGCCGTCATGCTTTGCTCAAATATGGATTTGCTTGTTTCAGATGATATCTCCAGAAGAAATAAGAGTTAAGGTCAGAGTTGCATAGGCGTGTAACCTAAGAGAGCAGTGAAAGGATATCCAAACATCGTCGGAACAGTGCACAAGGGAGTGATGTGTGGATACCTAGTTCGGGCCGGCGTTTGGGCATCCTCGTCAAGCTAGAGTGCGGGTCACTTCAGAGCCGTTGAGGGTGATGCGCTGGCATTGGCTGGCCGCGCACGGATGCAGATCTTGAGTGGTAGCGGAGCGCTACGATGTAGCGGACGAGACCGTTGGTGAAGCCCCAACGGCCTCGGGGGGCGGAGGTGCGACGATGTGCTCAGTGAAGTAGCCCCGGTGAGCTGGGAGACGGCGTCGGTGAAGCGCACCTGATGCGGTGGTACTCGGTGTCTGTGAGGCATGTCGGTTGCGGCGGCCGACGTTGTCGGTGGACGACCCGGTGCGGTGGACGAGGCCGTATATGAGGTAGCTCCGGTGCGGTGGTGAAGCGCGACCGTCGTCTTCGTCGTCGTCGTCCAGGACAGAGGTGGGGAATGGTGGGTAAAGAGACGAGACGAGGGGCGATTCGGGGGTTGGCGGCAAATTAGGGATTTGAGCAATCTGGGCGCGGAAGGGGACGGTGGAGAAGAGAGATTTTGCAGGGCTGGAATTGGGGCCGCCAGATATTTCAATCCGAAACGTGGAAGCACGAACTTATATTGTCGTCGTCCTTTTTTTGGGGGGGAGGGGGGTGGGTGGCTGGGTGCTACGCGTCCGTCCGACACACGCGACCACCCCGACAGGACTATGCTTCGGTGCCTTAAGGCACCTTCCTTTGTATCCATGACATATGGGCCCAACAGGTGGCTGGCCCACATGTCAGTGATGCAAAGGCAGTTGCCTTTAAGGCACCGAAGCAGCGTCCACAACGACACGACCCTGGTTTGCCTGGTGCGCCTATATTTGAGAATGCAAACGAATCTTCTTTCATTTGCAAACGAATCTGTATGTATTACCATGCCTGTGTTTTCCTTGCAATAGTTAGTCATTCGAAATGAGATACTCCATCCGTTCACTTTTGTAAGTCGTTTCAAACAACTTAAAATGAACTGTTTTGCACATTGTCTGAAATGTCTTCAAGGTCTTATAAAAGTGAACAGAGGGAGTACTATAAATTAATTAATGAGGAGTTATTTGGAAAAAAAAACGGTACCCACGCTAACGTGGATTAGAGTGTGTCTCACATAATTAGTTATTTGAATTAGAGTGTGTGTCACGTAGTTAGTTATTTGAATTAGAGTGTGTGTCACGTAGCGATCTCCAATTCTACGTGGATTTCGCATTTCACTATATCCACGCTACTTTTTTAATACAAATGCATATGTATATGCTGAACACCATGGTAGTGAGAAAACTTTTGGATGGATTCAAACATATGACCTACAAAATAGCACAACAAAATGAGTCAATGTCAACTTTTCGAAACTTAGTATGGCACGAATTCGAAATAATTACCCGTATGCCTGCTCCTTGGTTCAAATCTTACAATGTGCACCGAATTGAAACATCGATATTAAGTCTCGTACTATGTACATTCAAATGTTGTTTTTAGCACCCCCCGCACAAACGCTACATACTTCCTGTATCGGTCAATCTTCCTCTCCTAACCACCTTAGGAAGCTATCGGTTTCCAACACACGTTCATTCTTTCTCTCCATGTTTCGATCTCTAAGTCTCTCAACTACACAACCCCTTTTTCCACTCTATTACCAAATGTATTTACCTCACACACCCGCCATTGCACCCCATGCCGAGCTCTCTCTCTCACCCTCTCGCGCTAAATACATGCATTGCCTATCTAGCCCCCAACCTCTCGTGCATGTGCACGCACGCACGTTGTATATCTAGGTCACTCCCTCGAGACTGTCTCACTCTTTCTTCCGCACGGCGGGCCACACTCGCTCAATCTCGCTCTCTTTATCCGAGTCTCGTTTAACCTCGTTTTCTTTCACACACAAATGATATATCTCCCTGTTCGGGCCTCAATCGCCACACTCTATACTCTCTCACGCAGATTGTCTATCTAGGTCAGTCCATCCAAGCCGCCACCACTCTTTCGACCTCATGGTGGGCCACGCTCACTCAATCTCTCTCTCTCTCTCTCTCTCTCTCTCTCTCCGTATGTCAAAATGATATATCACCATGTTTGAGCCCAATTCGACCTATTCACATAGTATACTCTCTCACGCACATCGTCTATCTAGGTCACTCTCTCCAACCCGTCTCACTCTTTTGATCGCACGGCGACACTATGTGATCGGTTGACCTTGCTTCCTCCCACGCACAAAATATATCTACACGTCTTCACTTACTGGTGGGTTCCATGTGTGCTCTCTCTCTCTCCTCCCCTTCTGCGTTTAGACACACGGGCAAACAGGAAGAACTCGCGGGCGATGTTGCCGTTGACCATATCTGGACGCGTTCACAAGTCACGGCACCAGTTTCATGTACTAGCAGCACTAGTTAGTGTGTACGTGCAATGCACGTTAATTTGGATGTATATTAAGTGCATGCGGATATTAACTACTAGGATATTATTTGCGTGTTGTCATGTGATTAGCACTATTTTTGGAATGAAATTAACTGCACGCTAAACGTGTTCAGCGCTCGACATTGAAGTAGTCTAGGTCGTTGGATGACAAGGAATACATGTGGCTTGATGACGTTTTATATTTAATTTGATACGGCTCTAGCAGAACATTCAATCGATCAAACCATACATTTCGTTCAGTCTCACTCCGACTTTAAATTATACAATGATCGATATAAAATAAACAGGAATGATAAACGTTCAGATTTTAAGCATGGCAATCCGAACGTTTTTCATAGCAAATTTAGATTACACGGCGGCGGCGGGGGCGTCTCGCGGTGGGAAGCGGCTCCTCTGCCATGCTCTGTGTGTCGTCGGGCCACTGACCGACGGCGACGGCGACATCTTGCGCCGTTGTTGCCGTACTCCTGGACGTTGGCCTAGCTTCAAGGAAGTCCAAAATGTTCTGGACTTCGGAGCGAGTCGACTGGCAGGAGGAGGCGACTGGCGTTGGTGTAAGAAAGCGGTCGACGGCGGCCATCCATGCCGCTGAGGGGGGCATTGGCACCCGCACGGGGACATGCGCTGTCAACGGCGCGGCGGAGACATTCGTGTGCACGGGCACCGGCACAGGCGCACACATCAGTGCACACGCAGGCGCATGCGCTGGCAGGTGCACGGGCACCGGCACGGGCGTGCGCGTCAGTGCACGCGCAGGCGCATGCGCTGGAAGGTGCACGGGCGCGTGAAAATCGGCGGGCACCTCGTGGAACCCCATGGGATCAAGCTCAGCGGCAATGTGCGGCTCCCAGCCCATTAATGCCACGGGGATGGGCGCTGGCGCAGTCGGGGCGACGGGAGCCGGAACGGGAGCGGGGACAGGCGCGGCGTCTTCCTGCAAGGCCAGTTCAAGCTCGTCCCAAAGCGCCTTATGTTCTTGAGACTCCGGCTGGGTGGCTTCCTCAGGAAACTGGAACACTAAGGGCAGACCATCGTGATGTAGCATGGCATACGTTTAGGTCAGGCTAGTTGGAGGTAGACGACAGGGGAATCGGAGAGGAAGAGAGAGGATTGTAGCGATACTCCCTCCTTTCCGGTTTATAAGGCTCAATTCAAAAATCTCACCAACCAAGGTAGATGGTGAGTGGTGGAATACTTTTTGTAGTTTGCAAAAGCACCCAATTAATGCTCTTGTTTTTCTCAAAAAATATGTTTACCAATGCATTAATTGCAATGCATGCATGCATAAATTACATGCATTGGTCAATTTTCTCTTAATACTTGCATGCAATGATTTAATTTACCTTGGAATCTGAACATGTGATGGGAAACAACAAAATTGAGCCTTATAAAATGGAAAAACTAATATTTTGAGATAAGCCCTATAAACCGGAAAGGAGGGAGTACCGGGTAGTGCGGGGTTGATTTTAAACTGCGGCGCCGGTGACATTAAAAGTGGGAGCAGTTGGGACGACGGTGGGCGGCGGAGCCTGATCAAAGGGCTCGCCTCCAGGTGAGCCTGCACAGCGGTCTGCTCGCACGCCTCCCTGACAGCCGGTGTAGCGGTCTGCACGCACGCCTCCCGTCGTCTCACATGCTTGCTCGGACAGCACCTGCCGATTGCCGATGAGAAGCGGGGACTCGTGGCGGCACGTAAACGCCCATGGTTTCAATAGTGAAAGCGTTTGCCTTAACGTGACAGGTCTTTCTTGCAAAATACCTTGGCTCTTCATTTGTGCAACTTGTCATAAGCAGCTTGTCTCAAATTAAAGAAAAAACTTACGAAGTAATATTTGTGCCATATCACGTGACCATGCTTAGTTTCAAGAATTTATGCTCACTTTTGGATTTTCAGAAATTTAAGATCCAGGATTCGAAACAATATCATAACCTGCATCATGCAATAAATTTCCAAGCCGTACATCTATCCTGTTGTATTTCTTAAGAAAGGATTTGGTCAAACACTTTGCTTAGTTAGACTTCAGACAAGTTATATATGCAGAGTAAAAGGATAATCCCTCCATACCAGTGCATTGCCTAATATATTAACTCACGTACTAGGCACGAACAAACGGGCTCAATTATGTGCTCATCCTAGTGTAGTAGTAGTAGTACTAGGCAATGCAGTTGACGGGTGACCTTGACGAGCAGCGACCGAGGGAATTGAACCGTGCTCGGCACGGTAGGTAACGTTGTCTAGTTACTAAAGCACCCCTCCGTTGTTCATCGGTAGTCATTATGGACCGAGGACATGAGGGGAATTTCCTAGGGCTGGAATTCTGGCCGCCTGATATTTCGACTTGAAACGCTGAGGCTCAACTGGTTGCGATAATCGGGTTGCCTAATGTGTGTACCACGCACACCACCGAAGGACACGGGCCCGCTTTTTTTAGGATCAACACGGGCCAAGGTCTGGCTGGTACGCCGTTGGGTCTTACCATTCAAGAATACGAAAGGAACCTTTTAAATTGCCGAACGAATCTATGTGTATTACAATACCCGTATTTTCCTTGCAAATACTAATCTCAACGTGGTAATTGATTTATGACGAGTTGTTGAATTAGAGTGAGTTTGTGATATAGTGATCTCAATGTGGATTTCACATTTCATGGTATCCCTAGTAAGTTTTCAATGCAAATTCAAATTTAAAAGATGAACAACATGGAGGTGAGAAAACTTTGTATGTATCAAGCATATGACCACACACACACACACACATAGAGACACACACACACGAACACAACAACAATCCAATAAGTATAGTGCATCTATTTTTCCAAACCATGCATGTATGACACAAATTCAAAAATACTCCTTCTATTCCTAAATATTAGTCTTTTAGAGAGTTCAACAAGTGACTACATACGGAGCAAAATGAGTGAATCTAGACTTTAAAATATGTCTATATACATCCGTATGTGCCAGTCCATTTGAAGCCTCTAAAAGACTAATATTTGGGAACGAAGGGAGTAAAATGCAAGACATCCATGGTCCTCAGTTCAATATTTAAAATGAACATGAAACTGAAACATGAATATTAAGTCTATTACTACAGTACATGCAAATGTTCTGTTTAGGCGGAGCTATGATTGTCGGGGGTCAACCCCTCGACCTTAGATAAAATTGTGGAGATCTGTTTAGGGTTATTTAGATTATATTTGTCCCCACCCTCCCAGCCACCGATTGGTTGTGCACCCCCACCCCTCCTCCCCGGGAGAATATCATGTGCCCCCATACCTTAGATGCTATATGCCGATACGAGTTGCTTGGAGCTTGTAGATATGAGATAGAGCAGCTCACATGATGTGTCTTAATATTTCTGCAGGAAACCTTGATGAGTTTGAGAATTTCACACAATTTGTACAAAAACTACTTAGATGCCCTTTGATCCCATATCCAACAACCTCGAAGCTCGTATCACCGTAGCATCTAAGATGAAGGAGGACATCGTATTCTCCTGTATGTAAGAATATCATGTCCTACCACACCTTAGATGCTTTGGTGATACAAGCTCTTCGAAGGCGTTGGATTTGTGACCCAACACCTCCTCGATGGTTCGAACGGTTTTTTGCAAAAAATCCCCAAAAGAGTTCGGCCACTGCTTACAAGCACAAAGACTGCTCAGATGCCATTGGATCTCAGATCAAACGACCTCCAAGTTCGTATCACCGTAGCATCCAAGCTGCGATAGCACCTTATGTTTTCTCGCACGGGAGAGTATGAGGTGCTCCCGCACCATAGATTCTATGGTGATATGAGTTCACTGAGATCTAACGGCCCACAATAGGAGGTTTGAATGTTTTTGCAATATACGGCTGATAGAGTTTGGGAAATGCGCACAAAGTACAAGTACTATGCATGTGCCATCTGATCACTGATCATACGACCTAGATGCTCATATCACTGTAGCGGGTAATTAAGCTATGGGGAGCACCTAATATGAGCACCGGTGAGCCGTTGGATCAAAGATGCAGTGGCACACATGAGGCCTGAATCTTTTATTTGCAAAAAAACCTTTGGAGAGTTTGGAAATTGCGCATAACTACAAAGACTACTCCCAAGCCATTGGATGTCACTTCCAACGGTGTAAAAACTCGTATCACCATAGTATCTAAGCTGCGGGGTGGATGTGATATTCTATGTTGTTGTCATTTTTGTTTGTAAACTTGCAAAATACGTGTAACTCGTGCCGTTACTTGTCTAACCACGCAAAGTTTTTGTTCAAAAAAACCATCCTACACTAAAATATCGGAACAACACACGGGGGTCCCACTTGTCATTAATCAAATTTGGACCTAAAGCTAACAAATCTGAAAGACGAGATTCGAACTGGCAACCTGGACTACAAAGCGTAAGTCGATAGCCTGAAAAAACAAACGGTTGTTGGCTTTGTCCCATAACTTGATTTTATTTATACAGTACTTTCGTTGAGTAGAGTAGAGGGAGTGCCTCGTCAACACGTGCATGACCCTTGTCTCACTTACTGGTGGGTCCCAGGTCTGCGATCTCAATCTCTCTTCTCTCCATCGTCTAACCTTTGCACGGGCACACACGAAGAGCGGCGCTAGCTTGCTGTGGTGTTATTACAACTAAAAAAAGCTTGGAAAATAGAAGAACCGCCTAGAACAAGAGACGTTGTGGCTGGTCAAGACAGAGCTAACCACATCTATCCTCCGTGCCACATTTGCATGATGAAGCTGTGTGGCTAGTGGGGTGTTTTCGACCGACTAGCTGGGTCCCGAGATCGAACCATAGGTACTATGTCTAATACAGTATATTTTTACACGCACATTTTTCCTCCGTGCCGAGATGTGGCACACCCTACCGCGCGGGTTCGGGGTCCTCCCGGGTGGTGCACGCATATATTCTTCCTGACGTGGGACGCCCTACCGCGTGTTTTCTGGGTCCTCCTCGGTAATAGCGCCGAAGCAATTAAATGAGTCGTCAAATCACGAAAGACCACCTTTCCCGCCGAGTACATCAGTGAAGCACGGTGGCTAGCTAGTTGGGCTAGTTCGACCGATTAGCTAGGCCGCCGCCACATTTGTTTTTTCACCCTTTTTTATCTACTTGCCGGCAGGTAAATATAAATATCCACCACGGCATTGCTCTGGTGTTTGGGTGCGGCAGGATTTTATTTTTTTGATTGACAAGAGCAGGCATGACAGGATTATTAATTTTTTGATAGACGGGAGCAGGCGCGACAGCAATTAGTCACGGTGACTCCGCCTGTAAAAACCCACCGCTCCCTGATGTGAGAAGTCGTCGACTGGTGTTTTACCATTGTGAAAACCAAAAGATTCCCCGCTCCCTCTGCCTTCCCATAGATTGCATTGCCTTTCAGCCGTTTTGCCCCCTTTGCGTCCTCTCCCCATTGCTTCTACCTGGTGCCATGGCGGCGCAGCAGATCACGGAGTCCGAGGTGAGGCTCCTGACACAGGAGCTCCATGCCAAGGATGCGGAGCTTAGGGCCAAGGACGTGGAGCTCCGTGAGCTCAAGGAGGAGAGGAGTGCCATGCTCCTCCGTTATGTGCGGGAGTTCACGGAGCTTCAAAAGCGGCAGGCATCCACCACAAAGATGCTCGAGGCGTCGGCGGCGTTGCTGCAGAAAGCGGGAGATACGATAGGCCATCAGGGGAGCCGGCTGGAGCGCGAGCGGACTGATCGTGACGAGGTCTAGGATCGCCTCAGCCACTTGGTGAACCAAGTTGCCACACATGTGTTGCGGCTGCGTGATGCCTACCGTCGTGCCAGCACGACGATGCCGGCCGTCGGGCTAAACCCGTTCGACCACCCGGTCGACTTCAACAAGCTGCGGCTTCCTGACCTAGTCTCCTTCTTCACCTATATCTCCGAGGAGCTGAGCCGTCTCCGCGCAATGGTGGGGGCTGAGCTAGACAAGGAGGGGTTGCGGGCTGCCGTCACCGTTGCCGGGCGAATCCTTTCAGGGCTCCGTCACCGGGATCCATTCGTGCCATTGGACGCCGTCTTTGACGAGCTGGCTCCCGTCGACTGGGAGCGGGCTCTGCGGGCGGTTGCACCCTGCATCACGAACGTCGTGCGCCTCGAGAAGCAGAGGGACTTCGGTGGTGTTTAGGTGCCCTCTGCATGGGCATGTCCATGTCTCGGCGCAACATGACCGTTGGATCAAACTCAGACGGTGCAGATCAGTCACTGTAGCACAAAGCGTGTGGGTGTGTTTGGTTTCATTCTCATCTCAATATAGGTGTTTCCTCTTTGTGTATTTGTTACATATAGGAGTACTTGACATGCGCACAACATCATTTGTTATCTTCATATCTTACTACATTAGCAACAAGATTGTGTAGTATTGACGTATGAACCACTGCACATGCCTAGTAGTAGGAGCACTGTGTATGTTCAAGTGGCTGCCGTGTTTCGCACTCCTCTGTCGTAAGAGTGGAAACGCTTGCTATAATCATTTTTTCTTTTGAAAAATAGTGGACACGCTCTACCGTGCGAATCCTCCTCTAGCCATGCACTAAATTACTCACTTTCGCCGACGTGTGGGACAGCCAGCATCGGGGTCCACCAGCCATGCACTAAATTACTCCATAGTAGAGTGACAGTAGACTACCCCGATCGAAGCGCCACAGTAATGCCCAATGAGCCATCAAATCACAAAACCCCCTCCTTTCCAGCAGTAAGTTGGACGGACGAAGCAACCATCATTTCTCTCTTCTCTCTCAGCTTCCTCTCTACCCAACCCTCGCTTCTGCCTCATCTTGTTCCTCATTTCTTCAAGAAAACCCTGACCTGCTTCTGCCATTGTTCTTCTCTCCCAAAGAAGGGAAGGTGAGCGCATCAATGGTGTTGATTCTAGCCAAGGCCCGGTCTTGCAACCCCGAGACTGATCCTATAACTCCCTCTATTTTCTTCTTTTGGGTTTGTGATTATGGTTTCTTTTCTTTTATTTCTATTTGCAGTTTCTTGATGGACGCTGGAGCACCGGCCGAAGTGATGTCTATGGCTCCGGCCAAAACCGTCGAGGCTCATGGTACGAAGAAGCGCAAGCACCCCGCCGAGACTACCGCAGACAAGCTCAAAGCTATTGCCCTGTCCAAGCCCCCCTCTTCGGGATCCCTCATTAAGCAAGTCCAGGTAATATCTCTTCTTGACGATCTTTTTCTCGATCTTGATCGTGTTTTTTCATCTAACACGCAGTACTAGTACTAGTAGTACAACTTTCTAGGTGATCTTGCATGTGATTTTTGTGTGACAAATGATGGATCTAAATTCCTCTTTTGACCAAAACATGCGAGAGGTTGACACTGATTTCTTATAGATTACTTTCAACTACTCCCTCTGTCCCAAATTTCTTGTCTTAGATTTGTCTAGATATGGATGTATCTAATACTAAAATATGACTTGATACATCCGTATCTAGACAAATCTAAGACAAGAATTTTGGGACGGAGGGAGTACTTTATGAACATCAATGCTACCTTTTAAGAGGGTATATTTGCCTCAGTAACTTGTGTTATGGATTTTGCATGTAATCCCTCTGCTCTCATGCCTTTGAAGACACGTTCTAGTGTCTTTGTTCACTCATTTCTGTGCGTATACGTAGTCATATATGGAGTATAATATAGAAAATCATCTTATATTTTTGAACTGAGGTAGTAATAAAATATGGTTTCTGTTTGAATTAGAACCAGGCCCGCAGTGGAGATGAAGTTCTCAAAGTCATGCCGTGTGAACTGGAAGACCTGATGACGAGTTCTACTGCTGAACTATCCAGCTGTTGTGTCCTTGTCACCACGTGTCCTGAACTAGTGTTTTCCTATAGCATTGTTGTCAGGCGTGTTCTCGAGGCTATACTTGACCACAACAATTTCCTGGTTGTGCCTTCGATTACGAAGGGTGTGGTTCTTGTAAAGCTTCCCAACAAATCTGATGTGGCTTGTCTTCATCATCATGTTTATGAGTGGAAAGACCACTCTGTTAGGTTCTCCAAGGTTTACAAGATGGTGATGGTACGTGTAGACATCTCACACGAAGTCCATGGCCTAGTCAGTTATGCGGGGTTCATCCCGTAGGTTGGTGGCAAGAAATAGTCTGCAGAGTTTAGTTAGTGCAACTTTGCTTGTCTGTAGTAAGTACTATTGTTCAGTACTTGATTTTTGTTTGTGAACCCTGTATTGTTTATTAGTACTGCCGCTTTTGGTGTGTGGTCAGTCCTGAGAATGGTCTATGTTAATGTCTGTCCACTCAATTCAGTCTGTATATTTTGAAGTATCCAGATCATATTTTTTGTGAGGACGGTTTATCAATTATGGTTACACTCCAATATCTGTATCCATTGCAGGGTTTATCGCACCCATCAGGATTTCCAGTCCCATGGATGTTCGGTCCATACGATTTGTCACGGCCTTTGGACTGTCCTGCTTGTGGGAGTAGGCAAGGACCCTGCATGCCACGCGTAGTTGGACGATCAATCTTCTGTTTAGTACTTCAACATAGTGATTTCCTGGTAAGGATTCACTCGTGTCACATCAAGTAAATCTTATTGATTTACTGTCTAAATCTTATTGATTTAATGTCATGTTTTCTTTCTTTTCCTGCAATTTTACGATGCAGGTTTTGCCATGTGACATTCATCACAGAATAAACCATTTGGTTTTCTCTACGATGGCTATTTTTGCAGGTTTCACTTCTCATGTCCTGTCAGTAATGAAGGCAGTGTCCATCACTTATATTACTGGAAAAAATTGGATCAGTGTGTTGTCTGAGTAAAGCTGAATCCCTATGATGAACTGCAGTTTGGTTTAACAAAAACGCCACAATTAGTACTTCTCATGTTTAAAAGAAATGAAGAAAAAACTGGATCACGGTCACGGATCCTAGTCAAATTAGAAAGCTGATCATAGCAGACCAGACACGATCGCCGCTGTCTCGCACAGATCAAGCACCGGTAGTTGCTCTAGCACTGACAGCGGCAGCAGCTCATTCTGATCCAGGTGAGGATTGGGCACCAACCGCGTCAAGGGATCAGTCTGATCTACCGGAGGATCGGGCATCGACACCGGCACCTGTTCCGACACCAGCACCAGCTCTACAAGGAGCACCATCTCCAGCAGCAGTAGCAGCTTTGGCACCTGCACCAACAGTTGCACTTGCATCTGCTCCGGCCCGTGCAGTTGCACCGGCAACAGACTGGGCTGTAGTTCGCACTTCATATACCAAAGTCCTTACAAAAACCGACATGTCCACCTTCTTGGTAAGCATTGGCCGCCCAAGTGTTTCGTTCTTTTTTCTTTCCATGTTGTTTCACATGATTCACTGTGTTGATCTAACTGTTTGGGTATGTCTTCTTGTTTGCAAACAGAGAATTCCTAGAGCAAGAGGGAGTCGTTCAACAATCCAGGCGACCGCGGCCAAGTTTCTCTTACCATGCGCAGCCTTGGTATGAATGAACCTGCTCAATATACCGTAAGTACAAAGGATGGTCGCATGATGATTGATGCTAAAGGATGGTCAAGGTTCAAATCTAAATCATATCTTGCGATAGGGGATGATGTCAAAATCGAACTTTCTCGGCAAGGAGAGCTGGTCCAAATCAACTTTGAAATTAGCAGCACGCAACTGCTGAACTGATCTATCCTCCGAGAGATTTTGATGTAATAATCTGGCATGGTGAAACAAGTGTCCTGTGTGTATAAGTAGTATGACAGTATTATTTATCACATGGTATATCGTTGATAGAATTGCAACTCTGATTGCTGGTTAGGAACTGTCGTTCGATTTCATTCCAACAACTGTCGTGCTTTATTCAATTTTGTGTATTCGCCTTGCGACAGCATCTAAAACAAGCGCTGTACCAATCGCTTGCAATATGAAAAGCGCTAAGGTAGAACACATGGGCCCCCAAACATGCAGGGTCAGCCTGCGCCCAAAGTCCAGAACCGTGAGCCTATCTGAGTATTATATTCTCAGCTGAACCCCCATAAAAAAAGCTGAACCCCCATAATGCCCGTGCGTTGCAGAGGGAGTATAATTCTCGGCAAGGTGAGCCTGTGATATAAAATATTTGTATATTTCTTTACAGAGGGACTATCTCTCTGTCAAAATATATATTTATGTGTAACTAGTTACTCCTGTCTTTCTACTTCCTTTCGCTGATACGTGGGGCAACCGGCAATGGGGTCCACATGCCATATGCACAAATTAGAGTGCACAACTTCACGGTAGACACACCTGGGTCATAGCGCCGCAGTAATGCCCAATGAGCCATCAAATCACAACCCCCCCTTTCCAGCTTTAGTAGTAAGTTGGACGGACGAAGCGGCAATATTTCACTGGGTCTGAATTCCCTTCTCCCTCGTCTGCTTGTTCAAAGAAAAACCCCTCTCGGCGATTGCAAGGGTTTTCTCATGGAGAACCAGGTACGAATTCTTCATCCATCCCCGACAAACCCAAGTCCCTTGGTCGCAGGTAATCCTAGGATGGCAGCCGCCGCCGTTGATGCATTTTTCTTCCTACTGAATCTAGTGTGTTTCATTTGCAGTGCCCAAAGTGCGAGTACCCTACAGGTTTCTGCGCCCTCGGCGAGATGCCACACTTGTTCCTTCTCATCCTAACACAGCATTTTGAAATGTGCACAGTATGTTCCTAGATTCCTCTTTTCTATCCGGGAGGGTGGGGGTTTTTTGAACATGCTGTGTTCTCATATTATTTTTCCTGCAGTGTATTATTTGCTCTGCCAGAACGCATGTACTCAAGATGCTCAGCCTTGCCATAACTGAATACACTAGTTTAATGGTCACAGTGAAGACAAGCCATGGATATAAGTTCCGAGTTGGGTTCATGAACCAAGAAGATCGCTGCTTTTTTTATGGCCGAACTTGGATAAACTTTCTCAAGTGTTACGGACTGAAAGTTGGCGCACGAATGTTGATGGAAATAGCAGAACCTGGTCTCATCTTCACTGCGATCTTCCACCCCGACGTCGTTCCAATTGTTCATCCATGTTAGTTTTGTATCTGGTTCTTGCTTGTTGCCTCGATTACTTCTTAATCCACCTATTCTGTCTAACTAATCACAATTTAACTTTAGAAGTAGCAACGAATATCTCATGAAGATGCTACTTCTAACTAATATTTTCTTATAATTGGTGGCACGTGTAGGTTTTTTCAGAGTTAAGCAGTCTGCTCGTTTGTTACTCTGTAATAACTCGGCTGTTACTAATGGCACTGAAGTTGACTGGATCGACATCCACAAGTTCCTGCACTTTATTGATCGTCTTGAGGTCCTTGTGGGGCGTTTCAATGGTGGAAGGCCACATGGGATATGTGTGCCACTGCTGCACTCGTTGAACATGTCCAACTGTGTCGAGAAACTTATGGTACGAGCTCTTTTCTCTTATATATGTTGTTCATAAACTATTGCTTATACACAGTTTTACAGCTGTGATCTTCTTGAAACAGGAACTGCCGAGTTCTATTATTCCTATACAGATGCATGACCATGGTCGGCTCAGACTTGCGCTTGGTCACAACATGATGTATATGTCGACCTACTCAATTCCCCTTGGAGGTGAAAAGATACTTATTCATGGGTGGTCTCAAATAATGAAGGCCCATCCATCTTGGAGAATAGGACAGAAGATTATGTTCATGATTTTGCATGGCTCTAAAGCGAATATCCTATTTATTGACCACGTTGCGAGATGAAGCCGCTTTCAGAAGGTTGTGGATGCGCGGGGTCGCGCCTGGGCCATGTCCTAGGGCTTGGCGGCCTCACCCTTGGTTAACTATAGGCAAAGTAGCACTGTTCGAGGCGTGCTTTGTACGGTTGAACCTGTATAAGTACTCATACTGCTTTCAGCTTTGGTTGTTAAGTGCCCCTACTGGTTTCAGTTAAGGTTGTTAAGTACTCCTGCTGCTTTTACAGTCTGTAGTGTTTCTTCAGTCCTGTCTTCATCCAGCCGCCAAAACCAAACCAGCGCCGGCGGGGCCACCTGCTTCCACCTCCCACGGCTGGCTGTGCCTCAGCGCACACATCGCCGCCCCACCGTCTCCTAAATCGTTAACGCCGACGTCCTCTGTGCGCTTTGGTGCACTCGCCGCGGCGCCGCCCTCTCGCGTTGTCAACATGGTCAACAAACAATAGGAATCGGCAGAAGTAGGTGGAGAGGATGACAGTAGGGGCCCACCATGTTAGCGTATGGAAAAATAAAATGCTTCCTCCTAGTGTTTTCCTGACATCTGGGACCCACGACATTGTGAGCGTATACAGTCAATAGACAAGAGAACATCACAAGATCGGCTGACACCTAGGACGTAGCTACTCGAGCAGTATTTTTTTGTTTGGTATTGTTGAGACGGAGCAGGGTTTGAACTGGGCTGTGGCCCGTCTAACCCAGGCTTATATTTTATGTTCACCATGTGACCAACCCAGCTATTTTTTCTTTGTGAAAATGAGCCCAGTTTATTTTTTCTAAAGAATACCCAATCCAGGCCTACTTATTTTTCTACGCCCCGATGGGCTGCAACTCTTTCAAGACGCCTGCAAATCTTGAAAGTAATATGAAATGGGTTGTAAATATAAAAACAGACGCAAATTGGCAATTACTTTATAATTTCTGAATTTTATCACATTTTCAGATTCCTATTTTACTGGGCATTAACCTAATTTAAATATATCTTCAAAGTACTTTAAATCTGGCTAGACATTTCGGTATTAAAAATAGTTTGGAACCCACAAATATGCGAAATTGGCCCTGGCCAACCAAACAAACGATTGCAATAAATTGCATAAGAAGTTTCCATGAGCTATATATAAATTATTATATATAGCCCTGGTGCACTCGACGCGGCATGGTCAACGTGGTCAAGGAACGGCTTCCATCGGACATGGACTGTACGTGGAGAGGCTGACAGCTGGGTCCACGACCGCAGCAAGGAAGTGCCTCCTTATTACGTGCAAAATAATTATTCCTCCACCAGACAACAGGGACCCACCGGATGGGCCACCAGTATTTTGCGAAAAAAATCGTTTCCCCCTGACTGCTGGGACCCACCGGACGGGCCACCGTATTTCGCAAAAAAAGTTCCCCCCACTGTCAGCTCGGACCCACCGAGTGTTGGGGATATTACTGCTGGGCGTAAACCGGCCTATCTAGGCCGGGTCAACTTCATCAGTAGTTCAAGAGTGCTAAATCCCAAGAAGGCAGATGAGGGCCTAAGGCCCGTAGTCAGTTCAAGACTTATAGCTATAAACCGGTATTTGTATATAAACTTGTATTGTAAGTTAGGAATAAGGAGAGACCAACCCGAATACGAATATCGACTGGTGTTGGGACTCTGTGAACCGACGGGCGTCACCCGTGTATATAAGGGGACGACCTGGCAGCGGTTCAAGGACGATAGACAACAACTCAAGACTTAGGCGAAGCTTGTTTGCTCCCTAGTCATCGAAACCCCATCAATTCCATCACAACTAGACGCAGGCTTTTACCTTCATAGAAGGGGCCGAACTAGTATAAACTCTCTTGCGTCCCTGTGTCCGCTTTAACCCCTTCAAGCTAACCCGTCGCGATGGCTCCATGACTAAGTCCTTTCTCTAGGACATCTGCTGTGACAAAACCACGACAGTTGGCGCCCACCGTGGGGCTATCGCACGATGGTTTCAGGTTCTTGGAGGGCCGCTTTAAAGGACTCGAGGGCTACGCTGTAGGACGGATGACTAAGAGTCGTCGTGGCAAGCTCTACATCGACGACGCAGGCTGGGGCCCCGAGGTCGGCTCAGTTGAGTACGGGTATCGGGTCCCCTTTGGTGGCATTTACGTTTTCATTGGCAAGATCGGTGAACAGGGCCCTGAGCCGGACATCTGCACCGACCTCATCGAGACGGCTTAGCATGCGCGATCCGCCCGGGTTAAACCGGCCATGAAGCGTGCCTTCATGGGAGTCATCCATGGAGGAAGTTATGAGGATGGATTGGAATCTCACGGAGAGACCATCGTTTGTTCCGATGACGAGTCATCGACCGGAGAAATCGAATCTCTTTGTCAGCTACAAGACGGCCGGATTGGGGGCTGTTCCGATGGTGACAGTATTCCGGACCCCTCTGATCTGCCCAACCGGGTTGGAATATTCATGGCCGGCACACAAGCAGCACTTCATTCTTCGACCGCTGCGGCAACAACCTCCAGTTCAGCCGCAGCGACGGCTGCCGGGGCAGGAGGCCCTGTGCGCCCACCGGCTCAAGTTCTATCAGAGCTATTTGATGCATTGGCTGTGCTTATGGCGGAAGCTAATCCGGCGGATCAGGACGTCCACAACGCGGAGATTGCAAAGATAAAGGAACAGATCACCCAGGCCAAGGCGGATCTGGCAGCTGAGGACACCAGGATGGCCACAGAGCGGGCCGCTTTAGACGCACAGGCCTACAAGCTCATGTTGGACCAGACCGCGTCGCAGGAAGTCATGAGGAGGAAGCACCGATCCCGTTTGCCTCCGGTTTTTGAGGCCAGAGACCTTTTCAACACTCCAGGAGCAAGAACCGGCAATCTGCTGGAGGGAAACCGGGCAAAAGCTCCTGGGACCGGTGCACCGGTTCAGCCTCGTCAGATGGACCCGCCTCGTCAAAACACCGTTATACCTCAGGCGGTTTTAACACCTCCGGGTCACTACTCCAACCCGATGGACAATCTCGTTGCCGCTGCTGCACGGCTGGAGGCCATTCCAATTGAAGGTGACTCGCTGCAGGAAGTAGAGACACGACAGGTCAAGGAGCTTCTGAGGACAGCTTTGGTCCAACAGGAAGCGTACTCGTACAGCCGCGACCGGATCCACTCGACCCCCCGTCCAAGCCGGAGCTATAGCAGACATATGGATGAACCGGCAGTGTCGAGTAATGAACGACGAGGAGCACCCCGTGGCAACAACCCGGCGGGTGGGGCTGATAACGCTCAGGAAGTGGTGGACCGGGCCCGAGCGCGCAGGGAGGCCGAGTTAGCCGCACAGCATCAGGCTCGACAACTCACACCGGTTCGTCCAACTATCTCGATCGAACCTGGTGTTACTTCTAGTTCTTTGGGGGTGCCTTGCCTTATCCCCGCTTTACGCAATGTGCGCCTGCCCAAGGATTTCAATGGCCCGCGCAAGGTACCAAATTACACGGCGAATCAACCTCCAGAGACATGGGTGGAGAGCTATGAGATGGCCATGGAGATGCTTGATGTGGATGACGCAGTTTGTGCGAAATACTTCACCATGATGCTTGAAGGAATGGCCCGTACTTGGTTAAAAAGCTTTTCGGCTAATTCTATTAGTTCATGGGCCCAATTACGAGCCTGGTTTATTAGCAATTTCAAGGATACATGTAAACAGCCTATGTCGATAGTGGACTTAGCTGCCTGCGTCCAGGAGGAAGGAGAGTCAACGACTCATTGGGTGCGCCGGATTTCACAAGTATTGCACTCATCAGACCGCATCAACGCTGACACCGCAGTATTAACCCTAGAAGGCAACTGCCGGTTTGGGCCTCTAAAGCTAAAGTTGGGACGGATGAAGCATCATTGCACTGACATGGGAACCCTCATGGCCGCTTTGGTGAAGTATGCTGATTCTGATAGTACCAAGGATCCCGAATCTGACGATGACAAGGCAGGGAAGGGAAAGAGGAACAACAACTCCAAAGGTTAGCAGCATCACTGGACATGCAATGGTGGTGGAGGTAAGCGTAAAGCGGATGGTAACATGGACTTTGTGGCTAATACCAACATGCAGGACAATGGCCAGCGACGCAAGGGTAAACCGAAAAATCGCAATGGGGCACCCAACCCTAACCCGGACCGCCTAAACTATCTGCTAAGCCAGCCTTGTCCAAGACATGGGACGAAGGAGGAGCCAGCAAACAACCTTTGGAAGGATTGCTTCATTATGCAGGAGTTCAAGAATTCTAATGCTTTCCAGTATGATCACGGCTCCGGCGGTGGCTCAGGATCCGGGCCGTGTTACGGTGGAGGAAATTCCGGTTCAGGATTTAATGGTAATCCGGGTGGACACAATGGTCAAAATAGTCAGAACAACCAGGGTGGTTACAACCAACAGCAGCAACAGTCAGGTTACCAGAGTAACCCAAAGTAGTTGAGTAGTGGGCAGTACCATGTCTTCACCACTAGCTTGGACAAGCAAGACCGGAAGGTTCAGCGGCGGGCGGTCAACTCTGTTGAACCGGCCATGCCCCGTTATCTACGTTGGTCTGAACAGCCAATCATATGGAGCAGAGAGGATCACCCTCCCTAGGTTGATAATCCGGGTCAGTTGGCTCTGGTGGTGGCACCTCAGGTGGGAGGTTACAAGTTCACCAAGGTGCTCATGGATGGAGGGAGCAGCATTAATATCTTGTACTATGAGACCTTCCGTCGTATGGGACTAACAGATAAAAATCTCAAACCGTCTAATACGGTGTTCCACGGTGTAGTACCTGGTAGATCAGCATATCCTGTTGGTAAGATAGCTCTGGAAGTGGCCTTTGGGGATGATCATGATTCCAGGTTGGAGACATTGACGTTTGAAGTGGTGAAAATCCAAAGTCCATATCACGCCCTGTTTGGGCGACTGGCCTATGCCAAGTTTATGGCACGGCCTTGTTATGTGTATTTGCAGCTCAAGATGCCGGGTCACAAGGGGACAATAACAGTTCACGGAAGCCGCGAAATCGCTTTGGAGTGCGAGGAAGGAGATGCGGCCTATGCAGAGTCGGTTTGTGCCACCGAGGAGCTGAAGTATTATAAGGACAATGTTGATCCGGCGGACATGACTCCATTAAAGAAGCCAACTACGGAGCATGATCCGGCCCTGAAGTTCAAATCGGCAGCAGAAACTAAGCTTGTTGACTTTGTACCTGGCGATTCGTCCAAGCAGTTCAGCATCAGTGCTAATTTGGATCCGAAATAGGAAAGCGCGCTCATCGAGTTTGTCGTGGTATTTCTCACGGGGTGCTTGCGAGTCGACAGATGCCACAAGGGCTTGGTGTGTGGGTAGGACTGCTGCTGATAGGACCGGGAGCGGGTATGCGAGTAGCACGCGGTGGTTTACCCAGGTTCAGGGCTCTCCGGAGAGATAACACCCCTACTCCTGCATGTCTGAGTATATCTGGTACAGAGTCGCTCCTAGAGCTGTATCTCAGCTCAGTGCCATAGGCATCTGGCTTCATATATGCCTGTATGAGGCGTGCTAGTGGCCGGCCATGCTCATGGCCGTGAGCATACATGCTCATGTGGATGGATGGAAAGCTAGCTTGCTTGCTAGCTTGTGTGTGTACGTGAGTCTCCATCCCACTGGATGGATGGATGGATCTCATATATATAGTGGGAGTTGGCTTAGGATGCAAGCCATGTAGGCATGGTAGCTAGCTAGCTAGTGGCATGGGTAGTGGCTTTGGATGTAAGCTACCTTGGGTAGCTTACATGCCAAGCCAGGTAGGCATGGCACATGTCATGCTTGTCCCCTGGGATACTTTATAAATCAGTACCCAGGGGACACGGTACACTGTAGATGACGGCATCGCGGTACGGTTGTCTTCGTTGATGTCGGGTCGGGCTGCAGTCGGCAGCTGACTGGTTGGCGTAGTCGGCGGCCGGCAGTCGGTAGCCGGCCGGGTAGTGCAGTCGGACGAGGAGCCGGCGGGAGCGGCCGGGCAGTCGGACTGAGGGGCTTTGCTAGCCCCGATGTCTTTAAATATCATCTCGCCGTCTTCGGGGTATCCGTGTCCCATTACACCGACAGTAGTGTCGGGGTAAATAGCCATGGGTAGCCCAGCCGGCTTCCCCTGGCCCCTCAGAAAAAATTATGAACCCATCCGGCTCATAAGGAGACTCAAGACCTGGGCCGCCTCCCCCCTAGCCGACTACCATCCTAGCCGGTTTCGGGGGCGGCCCGCCCTTTTTACCTCCATGAAGAAAACTGTGGAGGGCCGGCTACGGCAGGGCCGGCTATGGCAGGGCCGGCTATGGCAAGGCCGGCTACTGCCGGGCCGGCTCCGATAAAGCAGTCAACGCCGTACTCGCGATGTACGCGTCCACTCTGCGATGATGATGCGGGGCATGGCTACAGTGGAGCCTGCCACCCCCAAAACCCGGAGCACGCCTGGTACAGCGCGTCGTGCGGGCAGCTGCGGCCCGCCCGGCGCGGCACTGTAGCCACGGCGGCTCTGACTCCGTCCACGACGGGCCGCCAGCGTGGCCCCCGAGGCGGTGGGCCCCTTCGGGCAGAGAGATGCCGAAGGCGGCCGCACCCCCTCTCAAGCCGGCAAGACAGAGGGCCGGCTTCACGTAGCCGGCCTGCCGCCCTCCTCGAAGGAGACGCCCGTTAAGGAGACAAGGTGCGGCGGGGCTACAGTAATCGCCCGCCAGGGCGGCGTTACTGTAGCCACGCTTACCCCGACCAAGCCTGCGCCAACAAACACGAAGCAACTCTAACCAGCTGCCGACCAGGCCCTGGCCGGTGGGGCCGGCCTGTCGACCTAGGGGCCGGCAGCCGGCGGGCCCCACCAGCCGGCGGAGAAGCCGGCGAGCATAGTCACAGACAGCTGGGCCCCGCGCCCAGTCGGATTACCATTGTACCCCCGGGGGGTAGGCCTATATAAACCCCCCGGTGCACCCATGCAAAGGGTTGGACTCTCATTCTAGACCTAGACACATACAAGGAGAGGAAGCAAGCTGAGCTGAGCCCTTCTTCCTCCTTCCACCCCAAATAGCTCAAGGAGCATTGTAGCCACTTGTCCACTTAGTAACCATGCGGAGACCCCGCAGAGCAGCAGTAGGGGTGTTATCTCCCCGGAGAGCCTTGAAGCTGGGTAAGATTCGCCGGCGTGCATGTCTTCGCCTCATCCCGTTTCCAGGCACCGGCGACGTTCTTTTGGCCCCCGCAATGATAAGCCACCCGTTGGCATATGTCGATCCTACCACCTGACATTTGGCGCCTACCGTGGGGCCAGGTGCACCGTCGTCCGGAGACCTGTTCTGGACGGGAACCATTTTCCTCCCTTGCGGGCATAGCCAGCCTGGCTCGCCCGATGGCGCTTGCCGCGACGCGCTGCAAGGTGTCGCCGACGTCTGCGCGGCTAGCGGCCTCGCCAACCTCTTCGACGAGGCCCGCATCTCCGACGAGCTCGCCTCTGATGCGGGCGCATATCACCTCGCCAACCTCCTCAGCCAGCTCCACGTCTCCAGCGAGCCCGCCGCGGACTTGGAGTCGGTTGGCTCCACCGACCCGATGCCCGTCGACTCCGACGCGGCATCCTACGACACCTTCCCCACCAACGTCACGGTCTACAACGACCCGCTCCCTCCGGCTGGCGATCGCGATTCTGACGCCCCCGAGGTGATGGTTATCGGCCTCGACGGCCCGACTGACGAGGGTGCCCGCGACTCCCCACGCGCAGCAGCCCAAGACTTGTCCGCCCCCCTTCCGGCTGACGCTAGCGACGAAGTTCTGGAGGCACGCCGCCTCGCCCTCCTCACGGAGGGCCGGCGGCTGGCCTCCGTAAGACGCCTCACCAAGGCCTACCAGCGCGAAGCTGACCGCGCCGCCTTCGGCACGCCGGCTCTGGCTGGCCCTAGCCGGGCTGGTGCTGTCAGGCAACGCGGCGCCGTCATCGCCGACACGCTTGGAGTGGATCGCCCAGTCTATGCCACCCCGCTCGAGAACCTGCGCGCCGCCCAGGCGGCCGTAGACGAGCTGGACGGCTTGGAAGCCGAAGACCTCCCCCACATGACGCGGCGCATCCAGCAACTGATTGATGCGGCCGCACGGCGACACGAAGCCGACGCCTGCGCGGGGAGCCCTCCCCCGCGCCGCGAGCACGGCGCGACTTCCCGGTCGCCGACTACCAGCAACACCCGCGCGTGGCGCGAGAAAGAGCTGGCTTCCAGCCGAAGCCGGACCCAAATCTCCATCGAGCGAGACGCGGACGGCCGCCCACGAGCCATGGAATGGCGGGGCACCCCGCCTCCGCCTCGAGCTCGCGGAGAGAGATATCCTACCCCGCCTCCAGTGGCTCACCCGACTCTCAGCGGCCGGCTTGGTCGTCGTGAGGGAATCGGCGAAAATGACGCCCGCCACCGGATCGACCGCCTGGCCCGATCCCTGGCGCTAGAAGAAGAAGACGATGTCGGCCCGCCTTGCTTTGGCCCCCGCATCCGCGACGAGCCCTTCCCCAAAGGGTTCTCGCTCCCAAGAGACACGCCCAAGTACAACGGCTCAGTGAAGCCGGAAGACTGGCTGACCGACTACTCCACAGCCGTCAGCATCACCAATGGCAACCGGCGCGTTGCCATAAAGTACGTGCCCCTCATGCTGCAAGGCACGGCACGGACTTGGCTTAACAGCCTCAAGCCCCTCAGCATCAACAGCTGGGTGGATTTCACTGAAGCCTTTGTTCGCAACTTCACCAGCACCTACAAGCGGGCTCCCAAGCCTAGTCAGCTCTCCCTGTGCGTACAGGGCCCAGCCGAGTCCACTCGCGACTACCTGACGCGTTGGGCCGAGCTCCGCAACTCCTGCGAGGGGGTGCACGAGGTGCAAGCCATCGAATACTTCACAGCGGGGTGCCGAGAGGGCACCCTCCTCAAGCACAAGCTTCTCTGCGATGAGCCGACTACCCTCGACGAGCTCCTGAACATCGCCGACAAGTACGCCACCGCCGACTCCTCAATGAAGACCGAGCTCCGGGTGGACGCATCCGGAAAGGTGCTCAATCCGGCGCCCAAAGCGCCGGCTGGAGACGGCGGCCGACGCCAACACCAGAATGATCAAAAGTGCAAGGGCCCCGCGCTGCCTCCCGCCAGTCGGCAGGTGGCCACGGTCGAAGACGCGCCGCCTGAAGGGCGGCCCGCACCCAAGAAGCCCAAGGGCGGCCGGCCGGCTTGGCAGCCGGCCTTCTCCTACGAGCAAACCCTTGATGCCCCGTGCAAGTTCCACAGCGGCGCGAAGCCGCCCAACCACACGACCCGCAAATGCAACTGGCTCGCCCGAATCTCGAAGGGCGAAGGGCTCGCGCCGACTCCGCCTGCCGGCCCGCCACCTCCGGCTCCGCCGCCCAAAGCCACCCGGCCCGCGGTCGATGTCGTGCAGGACGAGTTCCCCGACGAGCAAGCGTCTTATGTCGTCTTCACGAGCCAGCCTGAAGACCGGCGCAGCAAGCGCCGAGAGCAACAGGAGGTCAACGTGGCCGCCACCAGCCCAGCCAGCCACATGCACTGGTCGGAGAAACCCATCAGCTGGAGCCGGGCCGACCACCCAGAGGTGATGCCATCCCCCGGCTCCTACGCATTGGTCCTGGAGGCCACCCTTGCAACGGATACGCGCGCTGCACGCTTCTCCCGCGTGCTGATCGACGGCGGAAGCAGCATCAACATCCTGTACCGCGACACCATGGAGAAGCTGGGCGTCAAGGCAAAGCAACTTGCGTCGACTCGAATGGTGTTCCACGGCATCGTACCCGGTTTGTCCTGTGCCCCCATCGGCAAGCTCAAGATCGATGTACTCTTTGGGGGCAAGGATCATTTCCGCCGGGAAGCAATCTGGTTCGAGGTGGTGGACCCGGAGAGCCCTTATCATGCCTTGCTCGGCCGACCCGCCTTGGCCAAGTTCATGGCGGTCCCCCACTATGCTTACCTCAAGATGAAGATACCGAGCTCCAAGGGTGTCATCACCGTCGCCGGCGACTACAAGAAGTCCGCCGACTGCACCGCGGCCAGCAGCCGGCTGGCCGAATCCCTCGTGATCGCTGCAGAGAAGAAGACGCTGGACCGGGTCGTGGCCCTGGCCAGCAAAAAGCTAAACCAACCCGCTGACTCCAAGGAGTATGATGCCCAAGGATCTTTCCAGCCGGCCAAGGAGACCAAGAAGATACAGCTCGACCCCGAGCACCCCGAGAGGTTTGCCGTCATTGGGGCGAGCCTAGATAGCAAATAGGAAGGCGAGCTCGTCGATTTCCTCCATGAGAATCGGGATATCTTTGCATGGTCCCCCAAGGACATGCCGGGTGTTCCGAAGGATTTCGCCGAGCACAAATTGCACGTGCGGGAGGATGCTAAACCAGTCAAGCAGCCCCTCCGCCGACTGTCAGAGGAGAAGAGAAGGATCGTAGGGGAGGAGATAGCCCGGCTTCTCGCAGCCGGCTTCATCATGGAAGTTTTCTTCCCCGAGTGGCTCGCGAACCCGGTTCTCGTGCTGAAAAAGAATAACAAGTGGCGCATGTGTATAGATTACACAAGCCTCAACAAAGCCTGCCCAAAAGATCCCTTCGCTCTGCCCAGGATTGATCAAGTGATAGACTCCACAGCCGGATGCGAGCTGTTGAGCTTTTTGGATGCCTACTCGGGGTACCACCAGATAAACTGAACCCGGATGACCAATTGAAGACCGCCTTCATCACGCCGTTTGGAGCCTTCTGCTACCTGACTATGACGTTCAGCTTGAGGAATGCCGGCGCCACTTTTCAGCGTTGCATGCAGAAGTGCCTCCTCACGCAGCTCGACAAGAACGCCCACGTTTACGTGGATGATGTTGTGGTGAAGACGGAGAAGCGTGGCACTCTGCTGGAAGACTTGAAGGAGACATTCGAGAACCTGCGCCGGTTCCGGATCAAGCTCAACCCGGAGAAATGCTTGTTCGGAGTGCCAGCCGGCCAGCTCCTAGGCTTTCTGGTCTCCGAACGTGGCATAGAGTGCAACCCTGTGAAGATCAAGGCCATCGAGAGGATGGCGGTCCCAACCAAGCTCAGAGAGATTCAGAAGTTCACCGGGTGCCTGGCCTCTCTTAACCGCTTCATCAGCCGGCTTGGAGAAAAAGCTCTCCCCCTCTACCGCCTCATGAAGAAGAGCACTCACTTTGAGTGGAACGACCAGGCCGACCAAGCTTTCCACGAGCTGAAGAAAATTCTGTCCACGCCGCCTGTCTTGGCGGCACCGACTGAGAAGGAGTCCATGCTCCTATATATTGCCGCCACTAGCTGGGTGGTCAGCACCGTCATTTTGGTCGAACGCCCCAAAGAAGGCCGAGCCCAGCCGGTCCAGAGGCCGGTTTATTACCTGAGCGAGGTGCTGTCCGCCTCGAAGCAAAATTACCCGCACTATCAGAAGATGTGCTATGGCGTGTACTTCGCCGCCAAGAAGCTGAAGCCATACTTCCAAGAGCATCCCATCACGGTCGTATGCACTGCCCGCTAGCCGAGATCATAGGCAGCCAGGACGCATCCGGCCGGGTGGCTAAATGGGCCATCGAGCTGGCCCCCTACATGATCTTCTACCAACCTCGCACCGCCATCAAGACGCAAGCGCTGGCCGACTTCCTCGTCGACTGGGCCGAGACCCAGTACTTACCACCAGCGCCCGACTCCACCCATTGGCGCATGCACTTTGACGGATCAAAGATGCGCACCGGCCTGGGAGCCGGCGTCGTCCTTACCTCTCCAAAGGGCGACAAGCTCAGATACACGCTGCAGATCCACTTCGCCGCCTCCAACAACGTAGCCGAGTACGAAGCAATCGTACACGGGCTCCGGCTTGCCAAGGAACTTGGCATTCGCCGGATCCTGTGCTATGGCGACTCAGATTTGGTGGTGCAGCACTCTTCTGGCGACTGGGACGCCAAGGACGCGAACATGGCAAGCTACCGCTTCCTAGTGCAGCAAATCAGCGGATACTTTGACGGGTGTGAATTCCTTCATGTACCGCGAGCCGACAACGAGCAAGCAGATGCCCTGGCCCGAATAGGCTCCACGCGGCAAGCAATACCAGCCGGCGTCGCCCTACAGCGCCTCCTCAAGCCTTCAATCAAGCTGTCTCCGGAATCCGACTCCATCTTCGTGCCGCCAAACCCCGAGGAAGCCGGGTCCGGCTCGAAGAATCAAGTAGCCGGCCCGGGGACTTCAATATTTGGCTCGGGGACTGCAGTACCCGGCCCGGGGACTGCCGCACCCGGCCCGGGGACTGCGGTAGCCGGCCCAGGGATTTCTTCAGCACAGGAAGCGGCGGCCGACTCCAGCACTGCACTGCCCAGCCCGCCCACCCTGGTGGCTGTGGCCACATTGGTGGCTGAGGAGGTCGCCGCCCCATCATGGGCCCAAACCATCCGCAACTTTTTGGTGAACCATGACCTGCCGGCTGACAAAAACGAAGCAAGACAAGTTCAGCGCCGGGCTGGAGCATACACAATCGTCAACAGAGAGCTCGTCAAGCGCAGCGCCACCGGAGTCTTGCAGCGATGCGTCGAGCAGGAGAAAGGCATCACGATCCTCATGGATATACACCAAGGAGAGTGCGGCCACCACGCCGCATCAAGATCACTGGTCGCCAAAGCCTTCCGCCATGGTTTCTTCTGGCCGACTGCTTTGGACGACGCCAAAGAGCTAGTCAAACACTGCAAAGGCTGCCAGCTTTTCAGCTCGCAGCAACACATGCCGGCTTCAGCACTCAAGACCATTCCCATCACCTGGCCCTTTGCCATATGGGGATTGGATATGGTGGGCCCATTCAAGACGGCGCGCGGCGGCATGACACATTTGCTCGTCGCCGTCGACGAATTCACCAAGTGGATCGAGGCGAAGCCGATCAAGAAGTTGAATGGGCCGACTGCAGTGACCTTCATTGCAGATATAACAACCCGGTACGGCGTACCGCACAGCATCATCACTGACAACGGCACGAACTTTGCCAAAGGTGCCTTGGCACGGTTCTGCGCTGCGCAAGGTATCTGGCTGGACCTTGAGTCAGTCGCCCACCCGCAGTCAAACGGCCAAGTGGAGCGAGCAAATGGCCTTATTTTGTTCGGCAACAAGCCTCGACTGGTCGTACCTCTGGAGCGTTCAGCCGGCTGCTGGCTCGATGAGCTGCCGGCTGTCCTATGGAGTCTACGCACTACTCCCAACAGATCAACCGGCTTCACTGCCTTCTTCCTTGTATATGGTGCCGAGGCGGTCATCCCAACAGACATCGAGTTCGACTCGCCTCGGGTAACCATGTACACGGAAGCAGAAGCCAAGGAAGCTCGAGAAGACGGCGTCGACCTGCTGGAAGAGGCCCGGCTGTTAGCCCTCAGCCGGTCTGCCATCTACCAGCAGGGTCTGCGCCGCTACCATAGCCGGAGGGTCTGCCCAAGATCCTTCCAGGAGGGCGACCTTGTGCTCCGGCTGATCCAGCGAACAGCCAGCCAGCACAAGCTCGCAGCTCCCTGGGAAGGCCCCTTCATCATCAGCAGAGCCTTGGGCAACGACGCCTATTACCTCATCGACGCGCAGAAGCCGAAGGCACGCAAGAGAGACGACTCCGGCAAGGAGTCGGAGCGACCATGGAACTCAAATCTCCTTCGGAAGTTTTACAGTTAAAACGCAGTATGCGTTATGCCCACTTTTGTATTTAGCATGAAACAGTAGGCTCCCCGAGAAAGACTCGGGGACTGCCACCCGTTATTTTATGAATGAAAGTTATCATGCGTATGATATTACCTTTTCATTTATTTTGTCCGGTACCGGGTCCGACGAGTCGGCCCGGGGACTGGCCGACTAGAGTTATATTAGGAGCCCTACCCGCAGTCAGACAAGTAATGTGCCGACACCCAGGCTTGGCTCTTGCCGAAATCGCAGCTCGAAGAACCGATTACCCGGCTGGCAAGAGCCACAAGCCGGAAAGGGTGCCCACATGAAAAACGGCAAGGGACCAAACAGGCTCGCATATATAACAAAAGCCGGCTAACCGCCTCACGCCGACCGACTACCAGAGTAGCCGGCCGGCCGGCTTACATTCAGTCTACTTCAAATCCAAGAAAACTCAAGTACTTGCCTTCCCAAAGAGGGAAGGCGGCAAAGGAAAGAGCCTAAGGACAAAAAAGTACACTTGAATGAACGCCAACACATGCATATATTAATATTTTACACAAAAGGCTTCCAGAGAGGTCGATATCCAACATTGTTTGATACACCCCCAGTGGGTGGAATTGCAGAAACTCAAAATTGTCCGAAAAAGTAAAACAGGGACAAAAAGAACGGCAGATCAAGCCGGCGGGGCCACAGACGAGCCGGGCTAGGCGGTGGAAGTAGTCGCGCCGGCTGGAGGAGCGGCCGGCTGGCCAACCTCGGCTTGATCATCGTCTCCGGCAGAGGGCGCGCTCCCGCGTGGCTCGTTGCTGGAGGCACGGTCGGCTGGGGGACGGTCGGCCGCCTCACCAGTCGGCACGGCGTCTTCGCCGTCCTCCTCCTCGTCGTCCTCGCCCTCGTCGCTGGAGGCGATCTCTTCGGCCGAGTCCTTGCTGTCCGCCGGGTTCAGCCCGAACCATTCCTCCGGCTGGGCGGCGCCATCGTCGTTGAGCTCCGACGCGAAGACGCTGGTGTCGGTGCACTCGGCGATCGTCGAGGCGCGTTGCGCGATCGCCGGCTGCACCTCCTCCAGCTCGGCGTCGGCTTCCGACCGCCACGTCCGCAGCTGGTCCAGGCTTAGCCCTGGGTACCACGCGCGGACGAACTCCAGCGCGCGCCCGGCTCCAAGACGGGCCGCGGACGCCTTCCAGGCCTCGAAGCGGCCGACTGCGACTTCGAGCCAGTCGGCCGTCCGGCTTGGGGTGCGGGGAATTGTCTGGCCGGGCCAGAGCGCGGCCAGCATCGTCGCCCCGGCGCGTTGGAGCCGGCGGAGCAACCGGTGGGCCGGCTGCAGCCACGCCTGGACGGCGATGAGCTGCTCCGACAACGTCCGGTTCGCATCCGGCGGAATCACAACCCCGGCCTGACGGCGCTCCTCGGGGTAGGCTTCGATGGCTTGGGCGGCAAGGACGGACTGGTCGGGGAAGTACTCTGCGCAAGACAGCAAACACAAGTCAAAACAAAACCATAGGCGGCCGGCAGATGGAAGAAGAGCAAGAAAGACAGCCTACCATCGATGAGATCCTCGATCCGGCCGAAGCCTTCTTCCAGCGCCTGGCGTCTCTCGGCCCAGCTCGCCTCCCTGGCCTCGAACTCCGCCTTCAGGGTAGCCTCGCCATCCTGCGCCTTTTGCAGGGCCGCCTTGTGGCTCTCCTCTTGGTCGGCCAGTTTCGTCGCCAGGCGGTCGCGCTCTTGAACCAAGTCTGCATACTCGGCGTCCTTGGCACGAAGAGCGGCCTGCACCACGCCGAGTTCCCTCCGCAGGTCGGCGTTGGCCTCTGCACGAGCAAAAGATAAAGAGAAAAGTCAGCAAAAGAAAAGTCGTCGAGTAAGATCCGACCCGACTGCGCTGCAGTCGGCCCGGATCTCGGAGACTACACCCAGTGGGTGCGCTGTCACGCCCCACGAGAAATAAATAAGGACAAAACACTTACGCCGGCTGCTGGCGAGGTCTTCAGTCTTCCGGCTTAGCTCCCGAGCCTGGGAGTTGAAGGCGGCAGCGCGAGAATTATGATAATCCTAAGAGATCAGAAAGAACAGTCAAAGATAGTCGTCGAGTAAGATCCGACCCGACTGCGCTGCAGTCGGCCCGGATCTCGGGGACTACACCCAGTGGGTGCGCTAGCGCGACCCCACGGAAAAAATTCAAAGGACCAGAACGGTCAAGGAGTGAAGACTTACCTGGATTGCAGACCGCATCGACAGAAACTCCTGAGTAAATTGCCTCAGGAGGCCGGCCTGTGCCTGCAGCCGGCTCCGAACCTCTTGAGCCGCGATGTTCAGCTCGCCGCTCCCTCCGCTAGGAGTCCATCCGGACGTGGCGGAGCTGGCCGCCTCCAAGGCGTCTGCCGTCCGCTCAGCCCCCGCGGCTCGGCGCGTGTCCGGCGGGGTCGTGCCCCCTCCGGCGGGCCGGCCCGCCGCCAGCTCGATCTCAAGGCCGGCTCCGGCCTCGGGCGCGGCCCGGGCCGGCTCCTCCGGCACCACCGACGATTGGCCGCCTTCGCCTGCTCCGGCTGGCGCTGCCGGCGACGTCCTCTCGACGGATATCTCGAAGACTTCGTCCCTCTGCACCGGCGGCTGCTCGGGGATAATCTCCTCCGCCGTGGGCAGAGGGATGTCCGGATCCAAAGTCTAGAGGGGGATGGCGAGTAGCAGAGTCTGGCTACGCGCGCCTTCCACCTCCGTCTCCGCGGCCGCCCGCTCCGACGGAGTCTCGGCCGCCGCGCTCGCTCGCCCCGGCGCCGTCTGGGCGGCCTCCCGCTCCGCCGCCTCCCTCTCTCGGCGCGCCTCGCGAGCGTTGCGCTCCGTGGCTGCGTCAAGCTCGGCGCGGGGGTCCACTCGGTGGGACCCTGAGGATCCAGCACTCGGCCCGACCACGGAGCCGGCTGGGCCTCGCTCGAGGGAGAGCGGCGCCCTGCTCAGAAAATCAGAAAAGCATTCAAGAAAAGAAGACTTCAGAATAACAAGCACGTAGGCGGCTGCTAGACTTACGCGGAAACTGAGGGGGGCTTCTTCACCGCCTTCCGGAAGCGGGCCACCTTCGCCGCCGCCTCCTCGCTTTTCGTGGCCGCGGCGGAGGCCTTCGGTTTCTTCGGCCGGCTTCTGAAAAGCGGGAGCGCGGCCCGGCATTTCCCCTTTCCACCACCGGCAGTCGGCGCGGCAGACGAGCTCGCGCCGCGGCGGTCGGTTGCCGGCTGGTGGCGCGGGAGTTCTTCGGCTTCAAAATCGTCCGGCCAGTCGTCGAAACTGGCCGAGAGCCCGGTGCCGCCGAGCTCGGCGGCGTCCCCCGTGGCGGCATCCTCCATGGCGACGGCGGAGAGATCCGGGTCGTCGAGGTCGTCCACCGTGCGGTCCGGGGCATACTCGCGGTCGACTCCAGCCGCCCCGGCTGGCAGCGGGAGGAGAGGATTCTGATGAAGAGAAAAAAGAAAAGAGCCGCCTGGTCAGAAGCCGGCTGACTCAAGCCGGCAGATGACGAGAAGAAAAACTTACCACAGGCGGAGGATGGGCGCGGAAGTACGGCACCTTGCCGAATTGCCACTCGTCGGTGAGCTTCAAGTTGGCGATGTAGTTCGCCATCAGAGCCACCTCGGCATGGGGCATCTCCCATGTGCTCAGCCGGGAAGGATCGAACCGGCCACTCATTTGGCACATCATGTGCGGCCGGCTTTGGAGAGGCAGAATCCGGCGCTCGACGAAGGCGGTTACCAGGTCGGATGCGCGCAGGCCTTCCGACTGGACCATCACCCGCAGCCGGGAGATGGAGGCATTCCTAGCCGGAGACAAGGACTTCAACCGGTAGCCCCAGGTCCGCCGCCTCCCAGCCGGCGGGCCAGCTACGTAAGCTGGCAGATTGACGTAGTCGCCGTGCGGGGCGACGTTCTTGACATAGAAGTAAGATTTCTGCCAAAGCTTGACAGACTGGATCAGAGGAATGTGGGGTAAGGGGTTGTTGTTGCTTGCCCTCTTCATCGCGATGAAGGCGCCGCAGGGAGCCGGCACGCCGGCGGAGACGGTGCCGAGCTTGTTCTGGAACAGCTCCGCCCAGAGCTCCAGCGTCGGCAGCACCCCCAAGAACCCTTCGCAGAGCGAGACGAAGGCCGAGAGCTGCAGCACTGCGTTTGGCGTGATGTGGTGTGGTTGGAGGTCGTAGAATTCAAGAAAGGAGCGCATGAAGCTGCTCGCCGGGAAGCCGAAGCCACGGAGGAAGTGCACACGGAAGACGACGCGCTCGCCTTCCTCCGGCGCCGGCGAGACCTCCTTCGCGGGCGCCAGACGCACCTGCACGAGGTTGGCGGCGGGCAGGCGTCGGGTCTGGCGGAGGAACTCAATGTGGTCCTCGTGGACGTTGGACCCGTCCCACGAGCTCGACAAAGCCAGAGACATGGCGGCGTGGGTGTGCTGCGGCGCGAAACTGCGTTGGGCACGAGGAAGAAGAAGAGGAAGAAGAGGAGCAGGAGGGACAGGGAGCGGGGGAGCGAACAGGCCTGTGCTTCTCCCCCTCCCCCCTACTTGTAGGCGCGTGCGCCAGAGACGAGGAGGCGTGGCATGGGGGATCGTGGGGATCGATCGTGCCCATCTCCCCCACGCCCGCGTTAATTACGCGCCTTGATGACGCGAAGTAACGGCCGCGGGGAGGCGAGCAGTCCCCTCGGGCCACAGAAGATCTGCGCCCGGGCCGAGGCCAGGGAGTGGCGGGCCCGGGCCTGCGGCGGCGTCCTGTCGCGCGCGTGCGACGGCAGGGCTTCCGCGCCACGTGGCTTGTCGTGGGGCCCGCGGCCAGCCCGCGGGTCAACCACGGTCACCCTAATAACGAAAAGTGCTCCGAAGTCGGCTGCAACGACGAGGTCGGCCCCTCATGGTATGAAGCCGGCCGAGCTTCCCGTCCTTCCGTCCGCCGTGAAGCTCGCCCGCCTTTGGGGACTACTGTCGGGGTAAATAGCCATGGGTAGCCCAGCCGGCTTCCCCTGGCCCCTCAGAAAAAATTATGAGCCCATCCGGCTCATAAGGAGACTCAAGACCTGGGCCGCCTCCCCCCTAGCCGACTACCATCCTAGCCGGTTTCGGGGGCGGCCCGCCCTTTTTACCTCCATGAAGAAAACTGTGGAGGGCCGGCTACGGCAGGGCCGGCCATGGCAGGGCCGGCTATGGCAAGGCCGGCTACTGCCGGGCCGGCTCCGATAAAGCAGTCAACGCCGTACCCGCGATGTACGCGTCCACTCTGCGATGATGATGCGGGGCGTGGCTACAGTGGAGCCTGCCACCCCCAAAACCCGGAGCACGCCTGGTACAGCGCGTCGTGCGGGCAGCTGCGGCCCGCCCAGCGCGGCACTGTAGCCACGGCGGCTCTGACTCCGTCCACGACGGGCCGCCAGCGTGGCCCCCGAGGCGGTGGGCCCCTTCGGGCAGAGAGATGCCGAAGGCGGCCGCACCCGCTCTCAAGCCGGCAAGACAGAGGGCCGGCTTCACGTAGCCGGCCTGCCGCCCTCCTCGAAGGAGAGGCCCATTAAGGAGACAAGGTGCGGCGGGGCTACAGTAATCTCCCGCCAGGGCGGCGTTACTGTAGCCACGCTTACCCCGACCAAGCCTGCGCCAACAAACACGGAGCAACAGTAACCAGCTGCCGACCAGGCCCTGGCCGGTGGGGCCGGCCTGTCGACCTAGGGGCCGGCTGCCGGCGGGACCCACCAGCCGGAGGGCCCCAGAAGCCGGCAGAGAAGCCGGCGAGCATAGTCACAGACAGCTGGGCCCCGCGCCCAGTCGGATTACCATTGTACCCCCGGGGGGTAAGCCTATATAAACCCCCCGGTGCACCCATGCAAAGGGTTGGACTCTCATTCTAGACCTAGACACATACAAGGAGAGGAAGCAAGCTGAGCTGAGCCCTTCTTCCTCCTTCCACCCCAAACAGCTCAAGGAGCATTGTAGCCACTTGTCCACTTAGTAACCATGCTGAGACCCCGCAGAGCAGCAGTAGGGGTGTTATCTCCCCGGAGAGCCCTGAAGCTGGGTAAGATTCGCCGGCGTGCATGTCTTCGCCTCATCCCGTTTCTAGGCACCGGCGACGTTCTTTTGGCCCCCGCAATGATAAGCCACCCGTTGGCATATGTCGATCCTACCACCCGACAAGTAGCCCCCGAGCCTCCGGGAAACTTGGCAAAGTTGGGCGGAGGTTTTTTGGCAAATGTTCATGAAAATAATCATAAAAAGGACAGAGTTAGTCCATGCGGATATATCGAATGCTTGCTTTTATCATTGCAAGTTTTATGCGGAGGGTGCCGACTTGGTTTCGTCCGAGCCCCCTTAATCTTTTTCGTGTTCCCTCCGCTTTTTGGCCCGGGCTCTTGCTTGCCGGACAGCCGCTCTGCGGTCTGTGGCTGAGAGTGGGCCGCGAAGTGGAGTGTATAGTACTCAGAGTCTAGGAGCGGATTCAACCGAGTAGATACTTGTAAAGGAAAACGGTCGGGTCGCCCGAACGTTTTTCTTCCCGGACATTTTTCGCGTAGGTGGCCTCCAGCGTTCACTCTTGCTAGTCGGCAGCCTCTCTGCGGTCTGTGACTAAGAGTGGGCCGTTGGTACTGTGCACGGTACTAAGCCGTCTGCAGGAACTAATGTCTTAGGCCAAGCGGCCAGCCCCCGGGCCAACTCTGGCTGGCGCCGGGGCAAACAGTGATGCTACTGTAATAAAATGCGGAGGCAGCCCCCGGGCAACGCTCGGGGTTATCCGTGCTTGCGCAGTGCAAAAATATGCGGGTGAGGAGCTCACATTGTTTTTCGTGTAGTTGCGGTCGTTGAAGATAGCCGGCGCGACTCAGTGCTCGCGGCGCTCGCGGAGTGCGCCGGCGCACCCGCTGGGTGTAGGGCCGACTGCTGAGCAGTCGGGCCGGATCTTCCGGCAGCTATTTTGTCATCTTTCTCGCGGGGGCGCGTCAGCGCACCCGCTGGGTGTAGCCCCCGAGATTCGGGCCGACTGCTGAGCAGTCGGGCCGGATCTTCCGGCAAGTACCTTGCGTTCGTCTTCTCTCGCGGGGGCGCGTCAGCGCACCCGCTGGGTGTAGCCCCCGAGATTCGGGCCGACTGCTAAGCAGTCGGGCCGGATCTTCCGGCAACTACATTGTGCTTTTCTTTTTCTCGCGGGGGCGCGTCAGCGCACCCGCTGGGTGTAGCCCCCGAGATTCGGGCCAACTGCGGAGCAGTCGGGCTGGATCTTCCGGCAACTACATTGTGTTTTTCTTTTTCACGCGGGGGCGCGTCAGCGCACCCGCTGGGTGTAGCCCCCGAGATTCGGGCCAACTACTGAGCAGTCGGGCCGGATCTTCCGGCAACTACATTGTGTTTTTCTTTTTCTTCTGCAGTCGGTTGGGTAGGCAGACCCCGACATGGCAGCCAGATGCGCACAAACTTTTTTTTAAGCCGGCTGACTTTTTTCTCACCCGGCACCCTCTTTTTTTTAGTCAACCGGCTGGGCACCCGGTCACCTCTTTCTCAGCGCCCGACCACTTTCTCAGCCGGACGCGGTGCTTTCTTCTATCCTTGTTTCTTTGCCTCTTCCCCAACCCGAACAGCAGGGCAACCACAGACGAGGCGCGGCAGGGGACCCGAAGCCGGCCAGGGGCAGGCAGAGCCGGACCCGGCCAGGCGCGGGCGCGACCCGGCGCCGGCCTGGGGCGAGCGAAGCCGGACCCGGCCATGCACGGGGCAGCGTCGGGGACCCGGGCGAGCCGGCGGCCGGGATGCGGAGGGCCGACGGGGCCGCGCGGCGAGGGAGCCAGGGGAGCCGGCCAGGAGCGTGCGAAGCCGGCACGGGGGCCGGGGATGGGCGGAGCCGGCCGTCCGGGTCGGAGGCGAAGCCGGCGGCCTGAGGGGGGGCGCGGACGCGGGAGTCGGCGCGGAGCGGGCGAGCAGCCGGGGGGAGCGGAGGCCGAAGGCGGCGCGCGGCCATGGAGGCCGAAGGCGGCGTCGGGGAGCCGGACACGGCCGACGCGGAAGCCGGCATGGGGCGGGCGAGCAGCCGGGGGGCGCGGAGGCCGAAGGCGGTGCGCGGCCACGGAGGCCGAAGGCGGCGTCGGGGAGCCGGACACGGCCGACGCGGAAGCCGGCATGGGGCGGGCGAGCAGCCGGGGAGCACGGAGGCCGAAGGCGGCGCGCGGCGCGCGACCACGGAGGCCGAAGGCGGCGCGCGGCGCGCGGCCACGGAGGCCGAAGGCGGCGGCGGGAGGAACGGGTGAGCGGCCGGGTGGCGGGGCGAGCCGGACCCGGGGAAGGCGGCCAGCCTGTCGGAGCCGTGGAGGGGCGAAGCCACGGGACGGAGACGGCGCGGAGGAGCGACGGGGCCGGCGCCGTGGTGCTGTTGGAGGAGAAGTTGGCCGGAGCGGCGCGGAGCCGGCGCGCTCGGGCATTCAGGAAGCGGCGACCCGGCCAGGCGACAGGGCGGGGAGGGCCCGGCATCAGGGGAGCCGGCCTGGCGAGGCGGAGCCGGGTCGGGGTGCGCGGCGCGGGGTCAGAGCCGGCCCGTGGAGGCGGCTGGATGCAGAGTCGGACGCTGGCCGGGAGCAGCGACCCGACCAACGGGCGCGCGGGAGCCGGCCGGCCGAGTGCGGAGGCGGCCAGGCGTTGGCGACGTCGGGGACGGGACCCGACGGGCGGCGTGGGAGCCGGCCCCGGCCGGGCGCGCGGAGCGCAGGTGGAGTCGGCAGGGGAGCAGCGTGCCACGCTGACCTGCTCAGCCGCGCCGCAACAGTCGTGGCAGGGAGCCACCCGAGGCGGAGGAGGCCTCGATCCAGAGGAGTGTCGCGGGAGGATGCTCACAGGCGGACGAGGAGTCAGAGGCCAGAGCCATGGACGGGAGTCACGACGAGCAGCCACGGGGCCGCGGGCGCAGGCGCTTGGCCGCTGCTGCTGCTTAAAGCTTGAACAACGTCGCATAGTCTGAGTAACATCTGCCTATTGTATGGATAGAGCGTGGCTAGTGTACAGGGAATGGTTTGGCTATGGCCAATGGTTTGACCATTGCTGTCTAGCATCTAGCTAGCAAGCATAGATGATATATGGGGGAGTGAGCGCATGCTTGTCCGGAGCAAACCGCAACACGGAGGGAAGCAAACGCGAGCAGCACGTAGGCGGCCCGGCCGATCGAAACGAGGCCCCGCGCGCGGCGCGCGCGGGAACTGACGGCCGATGTTGCGGTGGCGATGACGAAGGCGCGGCCGACGGCGAGGATGCGCCGCGGCGGGGGCAAAGAGGCCGACGGCGAGGACGCGCCGCGGCGGGGGCGAAGAGGCCGACGGCGAGGACGCGCCGCCCCTCACGGCCGCTCCGGGGGCGGGTTGACATCGAGCCCCCGAGCCCTACCGGAGAGACGGCGCGACGCCGCGGCGGAGATGATGAAGATGGTCCCGCCCGGACTGCGAAACCAGCAGCAGCTCGGTAGCATAGTACCGCCCCATGGTGGGCGCCAACTGTCGTGGTATTTCTCACGGGGTGCTTGCGAGTCGACAGATGCCACAAGGGCTTGGTGTGTGGGTAGGACTGCTGCTGATAGGACCGGGAGCTGGTATGCGAGTAGCACGCGGTGGTTTACCCAGGTTCGGGGCTCTCCAGAGAGATAACACCCCTACTCCTGCATGTCTGAGTATATCTGGTATATCTGGTACAGAGTCGCTCCTAGAGCTGTATCTCAGCTCAGTGCCATAGGCATCTGGCTTCATATATGCCTGTATGAGGCGTGCTAGTGGCCGGCCATGCTCATGGCCGTGAGCATACGTGCTCATGTGGATGGATGGAAAGCTAGCTTGCTTGCTAGCTTGTGTGTGTACGTGAGTCTCCATCCCCCTGGATGGATGGATGGATCTCATATATATAGTGGGAGTTGGCTTAGGATGCAAGCCATGTAGGCATGGTAGCTAGCTAGCTAGTGGCATGGGTAGTGGCTTTGGATGTAAGCTACCTTGGGTAGCTTATATGCCAAGCCAGGTAGGCATGGCACATGTCATGCTTGTCCCCTGGGATACTTTATAAATCAGTACCCAGGGGACACGGTACACTGTAGATGACGGCATCGTGGTACGGTTGTCTTCGTTGATGTCGGGTCGGGCTGCAGTCGGCAGCCGACTGGTTGGCGTAGTCGGCGGCCGGTAGTCAGTAGCCGGCCGGGTAGTGCAGTCGGACGGGGAGCCGGCGGGAGCGGCCGGGCAGTCGGACTGAGGGGCTTTGCTAGCCCCGATGTCTTGAAATATCATCTCGCCGTCTTTGGGGTATCCGTGTCCCATTACACCGACAGAGTTCATCCGTGAGAATCGGGACATTTTTGCATGGAAGCCCTCTGACATGCCAGGTGTACCGAGGCAACTCGCTGATCACACCCTTAATGTGGATCCTAAATACAAACCGGTGAAACAGTTCCTCCGCCGGTTTAACGAATAAAGACGCAAGGCAATTGGAGAAGAGGTAGCCAGGCTCTTAGCAGCTGGCTTTATTGTTGAAGTTTTTCACCCTAAGTGGCTTGCCAATCCGGTGCTGGTCCTTAAGAAAAACGGCACCTGGCGCATGTGTGTGGATTACACAGATCTTAATAAAGCTTGTCCAGCAGATCCTTTTGCCCTCCCCCGTATTGATCAAATTATTGATGCTACGGCGAGTTGTGAGCGTTTAAGTTTTTTGGATGCATATTCTGGCTATCATCAGATCAAAATGGCAGTTAAGGACCAGGAGAACACGGCATTCATAACTCCCTTTGGAGCCTTCTGCTATGTGTCTATGCCCTTTGGGCTCAAGAGTGCCCAGGCAACTTATCAACGTTGTGTGCAAAATTGTTTACACAAACAGATTGGCCGTAATGTACATGCTTACATGGATGATATCGTGGTTAAATCCAGGGAGAAGGAGACTCTGATTGATGATTTGAAGGAAACCTTTGATAACCTGAGGACATACAAGATGATGCTTAATCCGGACAAGTGCGTCTTTGGTGTACCGGCGGGCAAGTTATTGGGTTTTCTGGTGTCCAATAGGGGAATTGAGGCTAATCCGGAGAAGATCACAGCCATAACCTCCCTGGCCAAACAGAAGTGTATCAATTATGTTCAACGCCTGGCAGGCCGGATTGCCGCGTTAAGCCGGTTTATCAGTCGTCTTGGTGAGAAAGCAATCCCTTTGTATCACATGTTGAAGAAGACGGATCAGTTTGTCTGGAGTTCTGCTGCACATGAAGCATTTGAGGACTTAAAGCGGCAATTGGCCAATCTGCCTGTGCTGGCCGCTCCCATTGACAAGGAGCCGTTACTGCTATAAGTTGCTGCTAATGCTCGGGCAGTCAGCGTGGCTATTGTGGTGGAGCGAAAGGAGGCAGTTAAGGAGCATCCGGTTCAACGTCCAGTCTATTATATCAGCGAGGTACTCATTGAGTCCAAGCAAAGGTATCCGCACTGGCAGAAGCTGGTGTATGGAGTTTTTATGGCAAGCCGGAAGCTTAAACAATACTTCCAAGGGCACCCAATTATGGTGGTCAGTTCTGCTCCTTTGGGGGATATCATCCAGAACCGGGAAGCAACTGGCCGGATTGCCAAGTGGGCTATAGAGCTTGGGCCGTACGGTTTGAAGTATGTGCCTCGGACAGCGGTTAAGTATCAAGCACTTGTTGATTTCATCAATGACTGGATGGAAATGCAAGCACCTGAAGAAAAGCCGGATCACACATATTGGACCATCCATTTTGACGGATCTAGGCAATTGGAAGGCTCGGGGGCTGGAGTCATATTAACTTCCCCACGAGGTGATAAGTTTTGTTATGTTCTCCGCTTAATGTTCCCTTGTACTAACAATGCAGCTGAGTATGAAGCCTTGCTCCATGGTCTCCGGATGGCCAAGGAGATGAATCTAAGTCGAGTTAAGTGCTTCGGTGACTCGGACCTCGTGGCTCAGCAAGTGTCTGGAACTTGGGATTCCAAGGACCCACTCATGGCAGCATATTGTCGTGAGGTGGATATTGTTGCAGGTCATTTTAAAGGCTATCAGGTAGACCACATGGACCGGCGGAAAAATGAAGCGGCGGTCGCCTTAAGCCGGCTGGGCTCTCAGCGTAAACCGGTCCCGCCCAATGTTTTTCTGGATGTGCTACACAACCCGTCGGTCAAGATCCCTGGTGAAGCGGATTTGGCTATTCCTGATCCGGAGGCTCAATTGGTGGCAGCTCTTCATGTTATTCCAGATTGGACGCTTCCTTACCTGGCGTACAAGAACCAGGGCGAGTTACCAGAGATGAGACTCTGGCCCGACAGATAATCCGGTGATCCAAGTCCATGATTATTATCAACGGCGAGTTGCACCATTGCAGTGTGTCAGGAGCATTTCAACGCAGTGTGTCTCCTGATGAAGGCCGTGAAATTTTGCGTGAGATCCACAAAGGAGATTGTGGTCACCACGCCGGTTCAAAATCTCTGGTGGCTAAAGCGTTTCGCCATGGCTTCTATTGGTTAACTGCTCAAGCTGATGCGGAGGATCTGGTCAGACGATGTGATGGTTGCCAAGGTTTTCAAGACATGCTCATGTACCGGCCCAAGAATTGAGGATGATTCCAATTACTTGGCCGTTTGTGACTTGGGGGCTGGATATGGTTGGGCCTTTCAAAAGGTCCAAAGATAAGAAGACCCACCTCCTGGTGGTGGTTCACAAGTTTACGAAGTGGGTGGAGGCAGAACCTGTTAGCAAGTGTGATGCGGCCACAGCGGTTCAGTTCATCAAAAAAGTGATTTTCCGGTTTGGCTTTCCACACAGTATCATCACAGATAATGGTACCAATTTGTCCAAAGGTGCCATGAAGGAGTTCTGCGAACGGGAGCACATCCGGCTCGATGTTTCATCAGTGGCACACCCACAGTCCAATGGTCAAGCAGAAAGGGCTAATCAAGAGATCTTGAGAGGCATCAAGCCCCGGCTCATGGTTCCTTTGCAGAGAACGTGGTAGAAGAATTACCATCTGTGTTATGGAACATCAATACAACACCCAACAGATCAACAGGATACACACCGTTCTTCATGGTTTATGGAGCGGAGGTGGTTCTCCCCAGTGATATCCGTCATGATTCACCTCGTGTGACGGCTTATGTTGAAGCGGACAACAAGACAGCACGGCAAGATGCTTTGGACCGGTTGGATGAAGAGCGTGACATAGCAACCGCCCGATCGGCGATTTACCAATAGGATCTTCATTGTTATCACAGTCGCGAGTCAGAACCAGAGCTTTCCAGAGGGGGATTTGGTGCTTCGGCTCATCCAAGATCAGACTGATATGCATAACCTATCCCCATCTTGGGAGGGTCCCTTCGTGGTCAGCAAGAATCTGCACAATGGGTCATACTATCTGATCGATATTCAAGAGCATAAGGACTTACGTACATCAGAGGAGGAGACCAACAGGCTGTGGAACATAGCTCATCTTCGGCCTTACTATACCTGAGCCATTGGCTCTACTTATGTACATATTACGATGATGTATATATCATGATTAAATATAATAAACCGGAACCTTAGCTAAAGCGGGCTATCTATTCTTTTACATCATGTGTGGTTACACGGAGTTGTTCTAAAGCGGCCTCCGGTTTACCCCTTGAGTTAGCTTTTTAAAAGCATCATGTTATATCACTTGGGGGTTTGGTCGTGTCCGAACCAATACCATACCTCTTGATAGGCGAGAGCCACCAGATCACTTGGGGACTTGGTCACGTCTGAACCAGTCATGCCTCTTGATCGGCCTAAAGCCACAGAATCGCTTGGGTGCTTGGTCGAACCCGAACCATTGCCACTTGATCGGCATAAATGCCATGGTTTCATTTGGGGACCTGGCTGACTAGAACCATAGTTACACCTAACGGGAGCTTGGTCGTGTTTGGCCATGGTAACGCCATCTGGTTAGCTCAAATAAACCTTTTTTGCAAATGGTTTTGTCATTGCATTTGCTTCACACTTTTCTTTGCAAGATACTTCTTTCTTTTTATTGTGTTTTTTAAACCGACAAAGTTTTCAACCGGTTCATACTGTCAATTGACGGAACATGGTTCATTTCAATCCGGAGACTATTTGCCCAGTTTGATCTTTTTTGTTAACATCCTATTATGGAGTAACACGGTGTTTAGTATAACCCGGCACGATTTACATGGTAAACCGGCATCATATACATATAGGAGCTACTATCTCCTCCAACGGTGTGGGTTTATAAAACTCCGCTTCAAGATTGGCAAAGCCAACTTCACGCTCAACGATGGCAGGTATTATGTATCTCAAAAATTTGGTCATATACTTAAAAATTTCGGATGTTTTGATTTCATGTATGCAGACATCATATTTCGCCCGACGGTACAACCGCGATGGCACTTTAAGATTTTTTATTGTAGAAAGTACTTTGGAAAGTTCATCACCCAAAGGAAGAGCAAGTTGCGGTAATTATGCACGAAGGCATATCAACATCAAAAGTATCAGCTAGCCTATTACAAGGGAACATGGTGCCCACAATAAGATCATTGTTTTTCGCAAGGGAGAAGCAGTTTTAAACCGGTTTCTGGTTCACGCTTGGCCACCAGCCTGGCCTGATGGTTGTGGATCATCCCACGCCGCTTCAGCTTCAGTTTCTCTACCCAGCGGCTGGAAATCAACAGTTGTCCAGTCGATTCCCATTAATGCTTGAAAGACAGCTTCATCATGGATCAACAATGACGGGTCAATATCGGGAGCGTAAGTATGCTTACGGATTGGAGGGATAAGATTTTCCGATTCATGAATTGGTGCGGCTATTCGCTTGTTCTGATTGTCGTATCGGGCTTGATAATGAGACAAGTCTGTCTCTTCAGGCAATTGACAAGCTAGCGGACGCACCTCCCGATTTATTGTTCGCAGATCCAATTCACCAAACTCTGACCCGTCTTCCTTCAAGATGGGATAGCCCTGAGCCGCTTCAATAGGATCAAAATCTGGCACCCAAGCTTTTGCCCGGATTAAGGCATTGATCGCACCGGTTCAAGCTGCAGATTTCTTCAGTTCTTCAACCCGGGCAGGAAGCACTGACAGTTTCATCAGAGTGTCTTGAATCAAAGTGGGCGTCGGTTTGTTGTGGGATGCAGTACAGATGATACGCTGTGCACCAGTGTACAGTTGTTCGATCAATGTATAGGCGGCTTTCAATTTCTTCCGCACATCTGACCCCAAGTGGCCAATGTGTGTCCCTGAAATATCATAAAGAGTTAACAAACCGGCAGCTCTGTAAGATGACAGAATCAATTCAGAAGTCAAACTGGCTTACCAAAGATAGCAGTTGTCATGGCATGCACGTGCCACTTTATGCTGGTCAGTTCATCCGTCACCGGTTTTAGTGCAGCCACGGCATCCTCTGCTTGTTTGATTAAAGCGGACTTTTCAGTGGCCCAATCCGCCCGCTTCTTCTTGAAGCTCTCCTTAAGCTGTTCCATGGCGCTTAAAGCGCTGGCTAATTCCTCTTTTGCTTTGGAGGTTTTAGCTTGTTGGGATTTCGGATTTTCTTGGAGATCGGCGACTTGGCTTTCTTTCGTCTTCAGCTCAGCCTGCATGCAGACAGTTATAGGCTTCAGCAAAATGGTACAAGGATTGAAGTACCAACCACATAACAAGTTATGCCCTTGGCACTTGGGGGCTAATGCATATTTGATCTTCATCTTTCAATTGCTTACCAAGTCCCAAGATCAATACAAGTATTCAACTTGGCACTTGGGGGCTAATGGCTATTTGCTCGTATATATTCTGATGCGGCAATCTCAATCACTTAAAGTCCCGGTTTAACTACGCTAAGTTGAACCGGCCCTTGGGGGCTACCTCAGCGAATTTCAAAGCATTAAGATTTATAAGTCCCGGTTTGAAAGAAGATTACAAACCGGCCCTTGGGGGCTAGGAGAGCCAGCAAGAATTGAAGCATACAAGCAGGAAAGAGCATATGGAAGTTACCTCATATTTATCTTTCATCATATTAACCAAACCGGCTTCATAGTCACGACTGGTATACAGCCGGTTCAGGTAGCCGGAATGGATATCCTGGACGTTCAGAGCAGCGTAAGTCGCCAGATCAGCATTCCACTTGCCTTTGCCAAAGGCAGCAAATTCTTCCTTGGCAGAATGTTTGGACAAAGCGACAGGATTGCTTGGCTCGGTATGGCCAGTGCCAGTAATGACAACCTCATCGTCCTTTGTATCACCGGTTTGCACTGGGGCTGTTGGCTTGTCAGTAGGCTTTGCTGGACCGGTGGATTTCTCTATCCGGATAGAGCTTGTGGGCTGATTGACAGGACTTGAGGCATCAATAGGTCTCTCTTCAGCAATAAGATCGTCATCTTGCTGCGGTGGATCATTGGGTATATCCTCAGGAATAGCCGCTTCAAGATCTGGTGTCTTGCCCGGTTCAAGGACGGCATCTTCTTCGGCCTCTTTGTCCAGGCTAGCCTTCTTGCTTGGCCTAGGTTTGGCCCTGAAAGGAATAACAAATTCAAATACAGCATATGTTCCAAGACGATGTGCTGCAAATATTATGATAAGTATAGCTTACCCATGCACCGTTTTCAGCGGTGGCAGCTGAGTAGCCGATGACTCGCCAGAAGATGAGTGGGAAGTAACCTGGTAATCGGAGTCAGATGGATTAAGAGGTTGACGAAAGCAACCCGCTTTAGGACAAGCAGTGACAAGCAAATTAGAGACCTCTGAACGGCGTTTCCGAACCGGACTATTCGGTAAACCGGTGGAGGTAACTACCTGGCCGATGTGCCGGGTTGTGCGACGAGCTTCGTGCTGTTGGGTCTTCATAAGAAATTTGGGATCAAAATAAGCAAGAGGATGAGAAAATTTAACTTTCCGGTTTGCCTAACGGATTTTTAGTGAAGGCAAAGGTTCTGAATCGGAAGAGAGAATAATTACCTCTGCAGCATCAGTGTGGCTGGCTTCGGCATCATCCTGACAAATATCATCATCAATAAGACGCATGAAAAATAAGCCAAGTGAGTCAAGCTCTACCTCAAGGTCCGGATTATCCACATCATCATCAGGGGCCGGATTAGAGGATGCAGTGGTTCTTTTCCTGTGGGCAGTCTTCTTCACAGCTTTAGTCTTTTGTCGGGTTGCTCTTTCCGGTTTGTCTGGTTTTTCTGGTTTCTCCTGCGGCAGTTTCTTGCTCCAAAACGAATCGTTGCCCTAATTACACAGACACTGATATTAAACAATGACCAGATATATGAATAACAGATTCAGCAAAAAGAAAATTCAAAGTCTTACAGCCGGCGGTTTGTTGGTGGCACAGAAGGGAAGCAGGCCGTTTTTAGCACAATGTGTTCCAGTTCATTCAGCATCTTATTCGGAGCCTCTGTGATTTCTTCATCGATGAGCTGGATTTTGGAATGTCGCAGTGGGTCATCAACACTGCCAGTATACTCGCACATCAAACTGGAGCGCTGACTAAGGGGCAGTATGCTCCATGATATCCAACAGCGAGCAAGGTCAACCCCTGTTAAACCGTTGGCCATAAAGGCTCTGAGCTTCGACAGTTGAGGAGCATATTTTCTTCTCTCCTGGGCAGTCAATCTTTGCGGAAAGGGGTGTGTATTGCTGAGCCGCTCCGGACGAAAGCCAGGCAAGGGATTCTCACCAGCAGGGGAGGTGTCTTTGCAATAAAACCATGTCTGATTCCACTCTTTAGGGTGGTTGTGCAGTTTGGCATGAGGGTATGTGACCTCTTTCCTTTTCTGGATCGCCACGCCACCCAACTCCGTATTGGAACCGTCGGTAAACTCAGTACGACGGTTTAGATGGAAAAGGTCTCTGAACAATTCCACTGTGGGCTCCTCTTGAAAGAACGCCTCACAGAGCACTTGGAAGTGACACATATTTGTAACAGAGTTGGGGCCAGTGTCTTTTGGATGGAGTTGGAAATCGGCTAAAACATCCCAGTAAAATTTAGAACCGGGCGGCTTAAAGCCCCGGGCTAAGTGATCTACGAAAACAACGACCTCTCCTTCTTGAGGTGTGGGAGGGCACTCTTTGCCAGGAGCCCTCCAATGGATGGTATCTTTGCTGCCTAAAGCGCCAATCAGGACTAAATCGTCCAGCTGAGCCTCTGTGACGCGAGAAGGAACCCAATTGCACTCATATACTTGCTTGGCCACGATGAAATCTACAAGGTAGAAGATCCCGGTTCAAAAATGCATTGATCAAGGTACATTGGTATGTGCAATGTTAAACCGGAGACAGATCTATCTGAACCGGAGTTTTATGAAGCAACAACATCTGGCGGTTCAACAAGGGGACTAATGGTATATACCGGTTTGGCAAATTTTTCTATAAGGTTCAACAAGGGGACTAATGGTATATACCGGTTTGAAACAGCTGAGATTGCGGATGGATAAGTATGCAGAAACAGATTTCACAAGATTTCTCTACAGCGTTGGATCTGAAGCAAGTTCAGAAAAGAGATAAATATTCAGAGGTTCAAAAGGAGCAGTACCGAATCAATGAGCAAAACGTACATATAGATCTATGGTTTTGAGATGCGTAAGTGAAGGCGAAGGTTAAACAACTACCATTGCACAGAATAAAGATTTGCGGATTCATCTAAAGATCTATCGTATGAGCAAGAGGCAGACGAGGAACACTGAAGAACTGTGAAACCCTAGAGCAGATCTGCGGGGGAAAGGATAGAAGATTTACCAGAGCTGAGGAAGACGTGGAAGGTTGCCGCGGTGCTCTGGTGTGCCCAGGTTGATGCAGCGGCCAAGGTTGAAGCAGAGGTCGACGGTGGCGGCGGAGCTCTGAAGCTGGGCGATGCGAGGAAGACGAAGCAAAAGGGGCCGAATGGAAAGAGAAAGGAAATGACCCTTAGGTCCTATTTATAAGGCAAAAGGACATGTGTCAGGCGCGACAATCAAGGGGCCATGAAACGGAGCTGTCGCCTCGATTTCCGCAGATCTATTAAACAAAGAAGCATAATGGATAGCTTCGTTATGACCGGTGACGTCACTCCGGTTTACAACAATCAGAGAAGATGACATCATGGCGGTTTACCAATTTATGAGAAGATGTTGAAGATGAAACTTTTGTTAAAGGATTGACATGAACCCGTTCAAATCAATCTGGGGCCTAATGTTGGGGATATTACTGCTGGGCGTAAACCGGCCTATCTGGGCCGGGTCAACTTCATCAGTAGTTCAAGAGTGCTAAAGCCCAAGAAGGCAGATGAGGGCCTAAGGCCCGTAGTCGGTTCAAGACTTATAGCTATAAACCGGTATTTGTATATAAACTTGTATTGTAAGTTAGGAATAAGGAGAGACCAACCCGGATACGAATATCGACCAGTGTTGGGACTCTGTGAACCGACGGGCGTCACCCGTGTATATAAGGGGACGACCCGGCGGCGGTTCAAGGACGACAGACAACAACTCGAGACTTAGGCGAAGCTTGTTTGCTCCCTAGTTATCGAAACCCCATCAATTCCATCACAACTAGACGTAGGCTTTTACCTTCATCGAAGGGGCCGAACTAGTATAAACTCTCTTGCGTCCCTGTGTCCGCTTTAACCCCTTCAAGCTAACCCGTCGTGATGGCTCCACGACTAAGTCCTTTCTCTAGGACATCTGCCGTGACAAAACCACGACAGGAAGTGCCTCCTTATTATGCACAAAAAAATGAATACTCCCTCGGCTAGCTGGGACCCACCTTGGTGGGAGGCTGACTTGTGGGCCTACTAAGTTGACGGGGACGAAGGGCTTTGTCAACTTAGTCAATATGAATGATTCTAGCTCCATTGACCGTACGATGTCCATCCAACGGCCGTAGTGCTTCTTCAACCTCTGGTCTTCTTGCTCCAGCCGCTCAAAGCAGCGCCGGTCGTGCTGCATGCTCCTGCCTCTCGTGGCCGGCTGTGCTGCCACAGAGGCCTCACCGCCCCCTACTATTCCCACCGCTGGCCAGGCCCTGCGGCGACGGCAGCCTCACACCGTAGCCAAACCAGTGAACCCTCGTACTCCTCTCTGCGTGCACACGGGCTTCCACTGCCGCGTCTTCCCCGGCTCCCCGTCGTCCCCTTCCTAGGCCTCGTCGGCGTCCACCGCCCTGGTGCTCTCGGCGCAGCGTGGTCAACGTGGTGAAGGAACGACTTCCATCGGACGTGGACTGTACGTGGAGAGGCTGACAGCTGGGTCCACGGCAGCAGCATGGAAGTGCCTCCTTATTACGCGGAAAATAATGATTCCTCCACCTCACAGCAGGGACCCATCAGACGGGCCACCGTATTTCGTGAAAAAAATGTTTCCCCCTGACTGCTGGGACCCACCAGCTACACCTTCACAAGCAAGGAAGTGCGTTCGGCCAAAAAAATGATTCGCCCTCCCTGACTGCTGGGGCCTACCAGCTACATCTTCGCACGCAAGGAAGTGCGTCTGGGTAAAAAAAACCAAAACGATTCACCCCCCCCCCCCCCTGACTGCTGGGAGCCACCAGCTACATCTTCACACGCAAGGAAGTGCGTCCGGGCAAAAAAAATGATCCACCCCCTGACTGCTGGGATCCACCAGCTACATCTTCGCAGGCAAGGAAGTGCCTGACAGTCGGGACCCACCTGGTCGAAGCGTACGTAGCTTTGACATTTTGGTCGCGAACGTGTACGTACATACTGGTCGATGTAGAGGCGCGCACGTGTCGTAGTAGAGGCGCGCATGTGTCGTAGTAGAGGTGCGCACGTAGCATGTACACGTACGTACAACGGCCAGGGTGCAAGAAAGAAAATACGGCCACGTACGTGTACATATGGGCAGGGTCTCGAATGCCTACTTGCGCATACGTACGGCGGGGGCTCGTGTACATGGCTGGGTCGGAACGGAGAAACAGCGTCGTCGTCATGTTCATGGGTCGGAACGGAATGCGTGGTCGTGTTCATCGGGAGGGCTTGGACGGAAGAGGCGATGGAAACAAGGCCTGGCGTACTGCACAACGGAGGAAATGGACCTCCTACGGTCAAAACGGGGGTCCTGTTGATCGGGAGGGGTGTGGCGTACCGCAAAACGGAGGAAACGGACCTCCTACGGTCGAAACGGGGGTCCTGTTGATCGGGAGGGGTGTGGCGCACCGTAAAACGGAGGAAACGGGCCTCCTACGGTCGAAACGGGGGTCCTGTTGATCGGGAGGGGTGTGGCGTACCGCAAAACGGAGGAAACAGACTTGTGTTGGAGCGCTGCGGTCGAAACGGGGGTCCTGTTCATCGGGAGGGGTGTGGCGTACCGCAAAACGGGACTCCATGGGATACTGTTCATCTCCACCGTCGACCCCCTCCAGCCTCCACGAGCTACTGTTCATCCACCGTCGACCTCCTCCAGCCTCCACGGGCTCCTGTTCATCCAGCCTCCACCGTGCGCTACTCCACCGGCTACTGTTCAACCACCCCTCCACCGTCTACTGTTCATCCAGCCCTCCACACCACGGGGTCCTGTTCAACCACCCCTCCACGGGCACCCCTCCACCGTCTATTGTTCATCCTGCCCTCCACACCACGGGGTCTTGTTCATCCACCCCTCCACGGGCACCCCTCCACCGTCTACTGTTCATCCAGCCCTCCACCACACCACGGGTTCCTGTTCATCCAGAGGCAACGCCACCGCTCACTGTTCATCCAACCCCCCCCCCCCTCCCCATGCAACGCTCACTGTTCATCCCATCGATCGGCTTCAGTTAGCAGCAGTAGGCAAGGAATCACTTGATCAGGTTCAGTCAACAGCGATCGATCGATCGCTCGGGTTCAGTAACGCGTAGCCTGCAGTGCAATCGCTCGGGTTCAGTTAGAGCCCAACGCCTCGCTCGGGTTCAGTTAGAGCCAACGCCTCGCACACATGCGCGTACGTGTATGAGAGAAACGTACATCGCTCGGCCCCCGATCTCCCACCGTAACCGGGAACTCCCCGAAATTTTCCTCCCCCTCGCTTCTACCATGGTTTTTTTTCCATCATGGACGGCCCAAAGAATGCTATGCAGCTGCGTCTCCGGCCCGCCCAGGACGAAAAGCCCATTTTCTGTCATGATTTTTTGTCATAGAAGTAGGAGCCCACCACATCTATGATGATACTGGGTTTTGTCACAATTATCATCATAGAAGTGTCATATGTATGACAGAAAAAAATTGTTCGGCCCAAAATGTCACGGATGTGTCTTTTTTTTGTAGTGATGCCTAGAGGCAATAATAAAGTTGTTATTTATATTTCCTTATATCATGATAAATGTTTATTATTCATTCTAGAATTGTATTAACCAAAAACTTGATACATGTGTGAATACATAGACAAACAGAGTGTCCCTAGTATGCCTCTACTTGACTAGCTCGTTAATCAAAGATGGTTAAGTTTCCCAGCCATGGGCATGTGTTGTCATTTGATGAACGGGATCACATCATTAGAGAATGATGTGATGGACAAGACCCATCCGTTAGCTTAGCATAATGATCGTTTAGTTTTATTGCTATTGCTTTCTTCATGACTTATACATGTTCCTCTAACTATGAGATTATAGAACTCCCAAATACCGGAGGAACACCTTGTGTGCTATCAAACATCACAACGTAACTGGGTGATTATAAAGATGCTCTACAGGTGTCTCCAATGGTGTTTGTTGAGTTGGCATAGATCGAGATTAGGATTTGTCACTCCGATTGTCGGAGATGTATCTCTAGGACCTCTCGGCAATGCACATCAATATAAGCCTTGTAAGCAATGTGACCAATGAGTTGGTTGCAGGATGATGCATTATGGAACGAGTAAAGAGACTTGCTAGTAACGAGATTGAACTAGGTATGATGATACAGACGATCGAATCTCGAGCAAGTAACATACCGATGACAAAGGGAACAACGTATGTTGTTATGCGGTTTGACCGATAAAGATCTTCGTAGAATATGTGGGAGCCAATATGATCATCCTGGTTCCTCTATTGGTTATTGACCGGAGATGACTGTTGGTCATGTCTACATAGTTCTCGAACCCATAGGGTCCGCACGCTTAACGTTCGATGATGAACGGTATTTTGAGTTTATGTGTTTTGATGTACCTAAGGTAGTCCGGAGTCCCGTATGAGATCACGGACATGACGAGCAGTCTCGAAATGGTTGAGACAGAAAGATTGATATATTGGAAGACTATATTCGGACACCAGAATAGTTCCGAGGTGTATCGGGTATTTTCCGGACTACCGGGGGGTTACCAGAACCCCCCGGGGGGTTATTGGGCCTCATGGGCCTATTGGTGGAAGAGAGGAGGCAGGCCAAGGCATGGCGCGCGCGCCCACTAGCCCAAACGGAATTGGACTAGGGGGGTCGGGCCCCCTTTCCTTCTATCCTCCCTCACCTTCCCCCTTCTCCTTGTTGGAATAGGAAAGGGGGGCGAATCCTACTTGGAGTAGGATTGCCCCCCCCCATGGCGCGCCTCCTCCCTTGGCCGGCCTCCTCCTCCCTCCCCCCTTTATATACATGGGAGGGGACCACCCCAAAGACACACCAAAGTTTCTCTTAGCCGTGTGCGGTGCCCCGTCCATAGAAACACATCGATAACCCACAAGTATAGGGGATCGCAACAGTTTTCGAGGGTAGAGTATTCAACCCAAATTTATTGATTCGACACAAGGGGAGCCAAAGAATATTCTCAAGTATTAGCAGCTGATTTGTCAATTCAACCACACCTAGAAACTTAATATCTGTAGCAAAGTGTTTAGTAGCAAAGTAATATGATAGTAGTGGTAACGATAGCAAAAGTAATATTTTTGGTGTTTTATAGTGATGATAACAATAGCAACAGAAAAGTAAATAAGCGAAGAACAATATATGGAAAGCTCGTAGGCAATGGATCGGTGATAGAGAATTATGCTGGATGCGGTTCATCATGTAACAGTCACAACCTAGGGTGACACATAACTAGCTCCAGTTCATCAATGTAATGTAGGCATGTATTCCGAATATAGTCATACGTTCTTATGGAAAAGAACTTGCATGACATCTTTTGTCCTACCCTCCCGTGGCAACGGGGTCCTATTGGAAACTAAGGGATATTAAGGCCTCCTTTTAATAGAGTACGGGAACAAAGCATTAACACGTAGTGAATACATGAATTCCTCAAACTACGGTCATCACCAGGAGTGGTCCAGATTATTGTCACTTCGGGGTTACCGGATCATAACACATAGTAGGTTACTATATACTTGCAAGATAGGATCAAGAACTCTCATATATTGATGAAAACATAATAGGTTCAGATCTGAAATCATGGCACTCGGGGCCTAGCGACAAGCATTAAGCATAGCAAAGTCATAGCAACATCAATCTCAAAACATAGTGGATACTAGGGATCAAACCCTAACAAAACTAACTCGATTACATGATAAATCTCATCCAACCCATCACCGTCCAGCAAGCCTACGATGGAATTACTCACGCACGGCGGTGATCATCATGAAATTGGTGATGGAGGATGGTTGATGATGACGATGGCGATGGATTCCCCTCTCCGGAGCCCCGAACGGACTCCAGATCAGCCCTCCCGAGAGAGTTTAGGGCTTGGCGGCGGCTCTGTATCGTAAAACGCGATGAATCCTTCTCCCTGGTTTTTTTCTCCCCGAAAGTGAATATATGGAGTCCGGGTTGAGGTCGGTGGAGCGTCAGGGGGCCCACAAGGCAGGGGGGCACCCAGGGGGTAGGGTGCGCCCCCACCCTCATGGACAGGTGGAGGCCCCCCGACGTGGATCTTCCTTCCAGTATTTTTTATATATTCCAAAATAATTCTTCATTGATTTTCAGGTCATTCTGAGAACTTTTATTTCTGCACAAAAATAACACCATGCAATTCTGCTAAAAACAGCGTCAGTCCGGGTTAGTTCCATTCAAATCATGCAAGTTAGAGTCCAAAACATGGGCAAAAGTTTTTGGAAAAGTAGATACGACGGAGACGTATCAACTCCCCCAAGCTTAAACATTTGATGTCCTCAAGCAATTCAGTTGATAAACTAAAAGTGATAAAGAAAAACTTTTACAAAGTCCGTTTGCTCTCGTTGTTGTAAATATGTAAAGCCAGCATTCAAGTTTTCAGTAAAGATTATGAACTAACCATAGTCACAATAACATTTAGGTCTCATGTTTACTCATATCAATGACATAATCAACTAGCGAGCAATAACAATAAATCTCGGATGACAACACTTTCTCAAAACAATCATAATATGATATAACAAGATGGTATCTCGCTAGCCCTTTCTAAGACCGCAAAACATAAATGCGGAGCACCTTTAAAGATCAAGGACTGACTAGACATTGTAATTCATGGTAAAAGAGATCCAATCAAGTCATACTCAATGTAAACTAACAGTAATGAATGCAAATGACAGCGGTGCTCTCCAACTGGTGCTTTTTAATTAGAGGATGATGACTCAGCATAAAAGTAAATAGATAGGCCCTTCGCAGAGAGAAGCAGGGATTTGTAGAGGTGCCAGAGCTCGGTTTTGAAATATATATGAATAATATTTTGCGCGGTACACTTTCATTGTCAACATAACAACCAACAGATGGCGATATCTTCCATGCTACACACATTATAGGCGGTTCCCAAACAGAATGGTAAAGTTTATACTCCCCCTCCACCAACAAGCATCAATCCATGGCTTGCTCGAAACAACGAGTGCCTCCAACTAGAAAATAGTCCCGGGGGAGTTAGGTTGGCAATTATTTTGATTTGATTTGCATAAAGCATGGGACCGGGCATCCCGGTAACCAGCCATTTTCTCGTGAGTGAGGAGCGGATTCCACTCCTCTTGAGAATAACCCCCTAACATGGAAGATACGGATAGCCCTAGTTGATACATGAGCTATTCGAGCATACAAAACAGAATGTTTATTTGAAGGTTTAGAGTTCGGCACATACAAATTTACTTGGAACGGCAGGTAGATACCGTATATAGGTAGGTATGGTGGACTCGTGTGGAATAACTTTGGGGTTTATGGGATTGGATGCACAAGCAGTATTCTCGCTTAGTACAGGTGAAGGCTAGCAAAAGACTGGGAAGCGACCAGCTAGAGAGCGACAACAGTCATGAACATGCATTAAAATTAATCAACACTGAATGCAAGCATGAGTAGGATATAATGCACCATGAACATAAATATCGTAGAGGCTATGTTGATTTTATTTCAACTACATGTGTGAACATGTGCCAAGTCAAGCCACTCGAATCGTTCAAAAGAGGATACCACCCTATCATACCACATCACAACCATTTTAATAGCATGTTGGCATGCAAGGTAAACCATTATAAGCTCCTAGCTAATTAAGCATGGCATAAGCAACTATAATCTCTAATTGTCATTGCAAACATGTTTATTCATAATAGGCTGAATCAAGAACGATGAACTAATCATATTTACAAAAACAAGAGAGGTCGAGTTCATACTAGCTTTTCTCATGTCAATAAGTTCATCATATATCGTCATTATTGCCTTTCACTTGCACAACCGAATAGTGTGGATAATAATAATAGTGCACCTGCACTGGACTAAGCTGGAATCTGCAAGCATTCAATTCAAGAGAGAAGACCAGGTAATATGGGCTCTTTGTTAGATCAACAATAATGCATATGAGAGCCACTTTAACATTTTAATTATGGTCTTCTCCTCTCGACCCCCAAAGAACAAGAAAATAAATAAAACTATTTACATGGGAAAGCTTCCAACAAGCAAAAGAAGAACGAGAAATGTTTTTGCGTTTTCTTTTTGATTACTACTACTACATGGAAATTAAACTAATTAAAAGCTACAACTATTTTTTTTGTTTTTCTTAAGGTTTATTAAACACACAAGAAGAAAGCATAAAAAGGAAAATAAACTAGCATGAATATTACAATGAAAAGTATGAGCACCGACACCTAGCATGAGTGTGTGAACGTGAATGTAATGTCGGTGAGAGATATGTACTCCCCCAAGCTTAGGCTTTTGGCCTAAGTTGGTCTATGGCCATGGCTGGCCTGGTGGATATCCAAAGTAATAGTTGGGGTCGTACTGTGAAGAAGCCTTGGATTGCCACTAGTTGGCAATCACCTCCGGATCCCACTAGTAATCAGACTGTCGTGGAGGATCAAATTGTGGTTCCGGCTCTGGCTCTCTAGCTAATGTAGGGTTCCAGTAGGCGTGAATGGCCTCCAACGAAACAAGGTACTTGCCTGCAAATTAATTTGTACTTAAGCGCCTTTTTCCCTATTCTTAAAAATAAAATCATGTGCTACCATACTCTTACAATCTAAATATGCCTAATAGGTATGTTAAAGTGTGCAGCGAGGCACGAGGTGAAAATGCCTCTAAGGACGGTTCCCTTAGTACGGTTAAGATTTAACCACTTTGCAATAATACCACCCATACTGAATGTGTCATCACAAAATAAGGCATGGCACAAAATAACAATATTAGGGGCACTCAGGTTTCCACAGTTTCCGTGCCCAATTAAGCATCTACTAACAAATATAGCAAAGTAACGTAGAACAGGAAAGTGTATGCTAGTGATTCGTGCGTCGGAAACCTTCCTCGTTTCCCCTACAGTAATGGTATCAATAAACCCATCCACAACATCACGATGTGGTTCCTCTACGCTGCCCTCGAAAGGGATCAAACAAACCCGACAAAAATCATGAAGTGGCATCTCCTTATGCTCATCATATAAATAAAATTCCATCATAGGTGGTGAGCTCCTAGCATGGAAATGAAAGTTTTGCACAAAGATATTGGTGAGTAAGAGATACTGTTCGCGTTGGTCGTGGAGGAAGGCGGTGAGGCCTGCATTCTCAGCCAATTCATAGAAATCATCATAAATCCCAGATGCTCTCAAGAAATCATCACAAGGCCATTCACATGGCTGAACCTTCGCGGTGCGAGGAATATTATATTTGGGCCTCTTATCCTCCTCACTTTTCTTATCCTTCGAGCTTCGGCTCGATGAGCCCTTCAAAAATCTCTTCATCCTTTTCTGAAAATTTCTGAAATTTTTAGTAACTTCAAAATAAAAGTGAACCAAACTCAACAAAATTGATAGCAACTACTACTACAAGTGCCTAGAGGCAATATCATGCATCAAAACTACTTTTGACCACATAAATTTGACATGCAAGGTCAAGAACAGGGTCACCTAAGCAGCAAAAATATGCAATGAATAAAGCACTAGAACAAAAACTAATTGGACCATTGGAGGAGTCACATTCCAAGGAACAATTCCCCAAAGCAGTTTTTATGAATGGAGCTTTGAGCAAGTAGATCGAAAATGGCAGCAAAATGAGCTTGGACTCGGGTTTGAGCTGGTTAGTGATGTTTGTGGGAGGAAGAAGTAGTGTGTGGTAGCTGGAATAAGTGGAGGGGAGCCACCATGGGCCCACGAGGTAGGGGGCGCGCCCAGGGGGTAGGGCGCGCCCTCCACTCTTGTGGCCAGGTGCTTGCTCCCCCTGTTGTGTTCTCAGTGCCAGATATTCTCAAATATTCTAGAAAAAAAACATATTTAATTTTCAGGGCATTTGGAGAACTTTTATTTTTGGGGTATTTTTCGCATTGATAATTCAGAAAACAGACATAATATACTATTTTTGCTTTATTTCAACTAAATAACAGAAAGTAAAAAAGAGGGTACAGAGAGTTGTGTTTTCTAAATTCATCCATCTCAAGCTCATCAAAAGGAATCCACTAACAAGATTGATCGGGTCTTGTTAACAAACTCATTCCGAATAACATGGAACCGGAGAATTTTCGAATAACACTAGGTTACCTCAACGGGGATATGCACATCCCCAACAATAAGGATATCATATTTCTTCTTGACAGTAGGAAGAGGAAATTCAAGACCTCCAAAAATAATCGATGGAATTTTTCCAATAGAGTCTATACTATGAACTTGAGGTTGTTTCCTCGGAAAGTGTACCGTATGCTCATTGCCATTAACATTAAAAGTGACATTGCCTTTGGTGCAATCAATAACAGCCCCTGCGGTATTCAAAAAGGGTCTTCCAAGAATAATAGACATACTATCGTCCTCGGGAATATCAAGAATAACAAAGTCCGTTAAAATAGTAACGTTTGCAACCACAACACGCACATCCTCACAAATACCGACAGGTATAGCAGTTGATTTATCATCCATTTGCAAAGATATTTCAGTAGGTGTCAACTTATTCAAATCAAGTCTACGATATAAAGAGAGAGGCATAACACTAACACCGGCTCCAAGATCACATAAAGCAGTTTTAACATAGTTTCTTTTAATGGAGCATGGTATAGTTGCTACTCCGGGATCTCCTAGTTTCTTTGGTATTCCACCCTTAAAACTATAATTAGCAAGCATGGTGGAAATTTCATCTTCCGGTATCTTTCTTTTATTTGTAACAATTTCTTTCATGTACTTAGCATAAGGATTCATTTTAAGCATATCAGTCAAACGCATACGCAAAAAGATAGGTCTAATCATTTCAGCAAAGCGCTCAAAATCCTCATCATCCTTTTTCTTGGATGGTTTGGGAAGAAAGGGCATGGGTTTCTGAACCCATGGTTCTCTTTCTTTACCATGCTTCCTAGCAACAAAGTCCCTCTTATCATAATGTTGATTCTTTGATTGTGGGTTATCAAGATCAACAGTAGGTTCAATCTCTACTTCATTGTCATTACTAGGTTGAGCATCAACATGAACATCATTATTAACATTATCACTAGGTTCATGTTCATTACCAGATTATATTTCAGCGTCAGCAATAGAAATATCATTGGGATTCTCAGGTGTGTCATCAACAGGTTCACTAGAAGCATGCAAATTCCTATCATTTTTCTTTTTCTTCCTTTTAGAAGGACTAGGTGCATCAATATTAGTTCTCTAAGAATCTTGCTCAATTATCTTAGGATGGCCCTCAGGATACAAAGTTTCCTGAGTCATTTTACCACCTCTAGTCATAACTCTAACAGCATTATCATTTTTCTTGCTATTCAATTCATTGAGCAAATCATTCTGAGCTTTAAGTACTTGTTCTACTTGAGTGGTAACCATAGAAGCATGTTTACTAATAATTTTAAGTTCACCTTTAATATTAGCCATATAATCACCCAAGTGTTCAAGCATATCAGCATTGTGTTTTAATTCCCTACCAAAATAAGCATTGAAGTTTTCTTGTTTGACCATAAAGTCATCAAACTCATCCAAGCATGGGCTAGCTAACTTAGTAAATGGGATTTCAGCTTTATCATATCTATAGAGAGAATTTACCTTTACTACCTGCGTCGGGTTATCAGGACCATGTATTTCTTCAACAGGCGGTAAATTAAGACCGTGTATTTCTTCAATATGAGGTAAATTCTTAACATCTTTAACTTTAATACCTTTTTCTTTCATAGATTTCTTTGTCTCTTGCATATCTTCAGGACTGAGAAATAGAATACCCCTTTTATTCGGAGTTAGCTTAAGAGCTGGTTCAGGAATTGGATTAGGGATTGGATCAGGAAGTCTCCAATTATTTTCATCAGTCAACATATTATTTAATAGAATTTTAGCTTCATCTGGCGTTCCTTCCCTGAAAACACAACCAACACAACTATCAAGGTGGTCTCTAGAAGCATCGGTTAGTCCAGTATAAAATATATAAAGTATTTCATTTTTCTTAAGAGGATGATCAGGCAAAGCATTAAGTAATTGGAGAAGCCTCCCCCAAGCTTGTGGGAGACTCTCTTCTTCAATTTGCACAAAATTATATATTTCCCTTAAAGTAGCTTGTTTCTTATGAGCAGGAAAATATTTAGCAAAGAAGTAATAAATCATATCCTGGGGACTACGCACACAACCAGGATCAAGAGAATCGAACCATATCTTAGCATCACCCTTTAATGACAACGGAAATAATTTAAGGATATAATAATAGCGAGTTTTCTCGTCATTAGTGAACAGGGTAGCTATATCATTTAATTTAGTAAGATGTGCCACAACAGTTTCAGATTCATAGCCATAGAAAGGATCAGATTCAACCAAAGTAATTATCTCAGGGTCGACAGAGAAATCATAATCCTTATCAGTAACAAAGATAGGTCAAGTAGCATAAGTAGGATCATATTTCATTCTAGCATTCAGAGTTTTTTGTTTCAGCTTAGCTAATAATTTCTTAAGATCACTCCTATCATTGCAAGCAAGAAAATCTCTAGCAGTTTCTTCATCCATAACATAACCCTCAGGCACAACAAGCAATTCATATCTAGGGGGAGAGTCTTCATCATCACTTTCATCAATATTATCAGTTTCAATAATTTCATTCTCTCTAGCCCTAGCAAGTTGTTCATCAAGAAATTCACCAAGTGGCACAGAAGTGTCAAGCATAGAAGTAGTTTCATCATAAGTATCATGCATAGCAGAAGTGGCATCATCAATAACATGCGACATATCAAAATTAATAACAGAAGCAGGTTTAGGTGTCGCAAGCTTACTGATGTCTACTACACAACCTTCTTCTTGTAGACGTTGTTGGGCCTCCAAATGTAGAGGTTTGTAGGACAGTAGCAAATTTCCCTCAAGTGGATGACCTAAGGTTTATCAATCCGTAGGAGGCATAGGATGAAGATGGTCTCTCCCAAGAAACCCTGCAACCAAATAACAAAGAGTCTCTTGTGTCCCCAACACACCCAATACAATGGTAAATTGTATAGGTGCACTAGTTCGGTGAAGAGATGGTGATACAAGTGCAATATGGATGGTAGATATAAGTTTTTGTAATCTGAAAATATAAAAACAGCAAGGTAACTAATGATAAAAGTGAGCGTAAACGGTATTGCAATGCTAGGAAACAAGGCCTAGGGTTCATACTTTCACTAGTGCAAGTTCTCTCAACAATAATAACATAATTGGATCATATAACTATCCCTCAACATGCAACAAAGAGTCACTCCAAAGTCACTAATAGCGGAGAACAAACGAAGAGATTATGGTAGGGTACGAAACCACCTCAAAGTTATTCTTTCCAATCAATCCGTTGGGCTATTCCTATAAGTGTCACAAACAGCCCTAGAGTTCGTACTAGAATAACACCTTAAGACACAAATCAACCAAAACCCTAATGTCACCTAGATACTCCAATGTCACCTCAAGTATCTGTGGGTATGATTATACGGTATGCATCACACAATCTCAGATTCATCTATTCAACCAACACATAGAACCTCAAAGAGTGCCCCAAAGTTTATACCGGAGAATCACGACGAAAACGTGTGCCAACCCCTATGCATAGGTTCATGGGCGGAGCCCGCAAGTTGATCACCAAAACATACAACAAGTGAATCATGTGATATCTCATTGTCACCACATATATGCATGGGAAGACATACATCAAGTGTTCTCAAATCTTTAAAGACTCAATTCGATAAGATAACTTCGAAGGGGAAACTCAATCCATTACAAGAGAGTAGAGGGGGAGAAGAAACATAAGATCCAACTATAATAGCAAAGCCTGCGATACATCAAGATCGTGCCAAATCAAGAACACGAGAGAGAGAGAGAGAGAGAGAGAGATCAAACACATAGCTACTGGTACATACCCTCAGCCCTGAGGGAGAACTACTCCCTCCTCGTCATGGAGAGCACCGGGATGATGAAGATGGCCACCGAAGAGGGATTGCCCCCTCCGACAGGGTGCTGGAACGGGTCTAGATTGGTTTTCGGTGGCTACGGAGGCTTCTGGCGGCGGAACTCCCGATCTATTGTGCTCTCCGATCGTTTTTGGGTATATGGGTATATATAGGAGGAAGAAGTATGTAAGGGGAGCCACGAGGGGCCCACGAGGGTGGAGGGCACGCCTAGGGGGGTGGGTGCGCCCCCTGCCTCATGGCTTCCTCGTTGCTTCCCTTACGTGGACTCCAAGTCTCCTGGGTTGCTTTCCTTCCAAAAATAAGTTCCGTGAAGTTTCAGGTCAATTGGACTCCGTTTGATTTTCCTTTTCTGCGATACTCTAAAACAAGGAAAAAACAAAAACTGGCGCTGGGCTCTAGGTTAATAGGTTAGTCCCAAAAATCATATAAAATAGCATATAAATGTATATAAAACATCCAAGGTTGATAATATAATAGCATGGAACAATAAAAAATTATAGATACGTTGGAGACGTATCAGCATCCCCAAGCTTAATTCCTGCTCGTCCTCGAGTAGGTAAATGATAAAAACAGAATTTTTGATATGGAATGCTACCTAACATATTTCTCTAAGTAATTCTCTTCATTTTCGCATGAATGTTCAGATCCATAAGATTCAAGACAAAAGTTTAATATTGACATAAAATAATAATACTTGAAGCATACTAACTAAGCAATCATGTCTTCTCAAAATAACATGGCCAAAGAAAGCTATCCCTACAAAATCATATAGTCTGGCTATGCTCCATCTTCACCACACAACGTATTTAAATCATGCACAACCCCGATGATAAGCCAAGCAATTGTTTCATACTTTTAATGTTCTCAAACTTTTTCAATCTTCACGCAATACATGAGCGTGAGCCATGGACATAGCACTATAGGTGGAATAGAATGGTTATTGTGGAGAAGACAAAAGGGAGAAGATAGTCTCACATCAACTAGGCGTATCAACGGGCTATGGAGATGTCCATCAGTAGATATCAATGTGAGTGAGTAGGGATTGCCATGCAACGGATGCACTAGAGCTATAAATGTATGAAAGCTCAACAAAAGAAACTAGTGGGTGTGCATCCAACTCGCTTGCTCATGAAGACCTAGGGCATTTTGAGGAAGCCCATCATTGGAATATACAAGCCAAGTTCTATAATGGAAGATTCCCACTAGTATATGAAAGTGACAACATAGGAGACTCTCTATCATGAAGATCATGGTGCTACTTTGAAGCACAAGTGTGGTAAAAGGATAGTAGCATTGCCCCTTCTCTCTTTTTCTCTCATTTTTTTATTTTTTTATTTTTTTATTTGGGCCTTTTCTCTTTTTTATGGCCTCTTTTTTTTCGTCCGGAGTCTCATCCCGACTTGTGGGGGAATCATAGTCTCAATCATCCTTTCTTCACTGGGACAATGCTCTAATAATGATGATCATCACACTTTTATTTACTTACAACTCAAGAATTACAACTTGATACTTAGAACAAGATATGACTCTATATGAATGCCTCCGGCGGTGTACCGGGATGTGCAATGACTCATGAGTGACATGTATGAAAGAATTATGAACGGTGGCTTTGCCACTAATACGATGTCAACTACATGATCATGCAAAGCAACATGACAATGATGGAGCGTGTCATAATAAACGAAACGGTGGAAAGTTGCATGGCATTATATCTCAGAATGGCTATGGAAATGCCATAATAGGTAGGTATGGTGGCTGTTTTGAGGAAGATATATGGTGGGTTTATGGTACCGGCTAAAGTTGCGCGGTACTAGAGAGGCTAGCAATGGTGGAAGGGTGAGAGTGCGTATAATCCATGGACTCAACATTAGTCATAAAGAACTCACATACTTATTGCAAAAATCCATTAGTTATCGAAACAAAGTACTACGTGCATGCTCCTAGGGGGATAGATTGGTAGGAAAATACCATCGCTCGTCCCCGACCGCGACTCATAAGGAAGACAATCAATAAATAAATCATGCTCCGACTTCATCACATAACGGTTCACCATACGTGCATGCTACGGGAATCACAAACTTCAACACAAGTATATCTCAAATTCACAACTACTCAACTAGCATGACTCTAATATCACCATCTTCATATCTCAAAACAATCATCAAGTATCAAACTTCTCATAGTATTCAATGCACTTTATATGAAAGTTTTTATTATATCCCTCTTGGATACCCATCATATTAGGACTAGTTTCATAACCAAAGCAAATTACCATGCTGTTTAGGACTCTCAAAATAATATAAGTGAAGCATGAGAGTTCATCTATTTCTATAAAATAAAACCACCACCATGCTCTAAAAGGATATAAGTGAAGCACTAGAGCAGATGACAAACTACTCCAAAAGATATAAGTGAAGATCAATGAGTAGTCGAATAATTATGCAACTATATGAAGACTCTCTAAAATTGAAGAATTTCAGATCTTTGTATTTTATTCAAATAGCAAGAAAAACTAAATAAAATAAAATGACGCTCCAAGCAAAACACATATCATGTGGTGAATAAAAATATAGCTCCAAGTAAAGTTACCGATAGAAGTAGACGAAAGAGGGGATGCCTTCCGGGGCATCCCCAAGCTTTGGCTTTTAGGTGTCCTTAGATTATCTTGGGGGTTCCATGGGCATCCCCAAGCTTAGGCTCTTGCCACTCCTTGTTCCATAATCCATCAAATATTTACCCAAAACTTGAAAACTTCACAACACAAAACTTAAAGTAGAAAATCTCGTGAGCTCCATTAGCGAAAGAAAACAAAAGACCACTTCAAGGTACTGTAATGAACTCATTATTTATTTATATTGGTGTTAAACCTACTGTATTCCAACTTCTCTATGGTTTATAAACTATTTTACTAGCCATAGATTCATCAAAATAAGCAAACAACTCACGAAAAACAGAATCTGTCAAAAACATAACAGTCTGTAGTAATCTGTAGCTAGCGCAAGATCTGGAACCCAAAAAATTCTAAAATAAATTTCTGGACGTGAGTAATTTATCTATTAATCATCTGTAAAACGAATTAACTAAATATCACTTCCAAATAAAAATAGCAGCAGTTCTCGTGAGCGCTAAAGTTTCTGTTTTTTACAGCATGATCAACAAGACTTTCCCCAAGTCTTCCCAACGGTTCTACTTGGCACAAACACTAATTAAAATATAAAACTACATATAAACAGATGCTAGATGAATTATTTATTACTAAACAGGAACAAAAATAAATATGGGTTGCCTCCCAACAAGCGCTATCGTTTGACGCCCCTAGCTAGGCATGATGATTTCAACGATGCTCCCATAAAAGATAAAAATTGAAACATAAAGAGAGCATCTTGAAGAATATGACTAGCACATTTAAGTCTAACCCACTTCCTATGCATAGGGATTGTGTGAGCAAACAACTTATGGGAACAATAATCAACTAGCATAGGAAGGCAAAACAAGCATAACTTCAAAACTTTAAGCACATAGAGAGGAAACTTGATATTATTGCAATTCCTACAAGCATATGTTCCTCCCTCATAATAATTTTCAGTAGAATCATGAATGAATTCAACAATATAACCAGCACCTAAAGCATTCTTTTCATGATCTACAAGCATAGAATTTTTATTACTCTCCACATAAGCAAACTTCTTCTCATGAATAGTAGTGGGAGCAAACTCAACAAAATAACTATCATGTGAGGCATAATCCAATTGAAAACTAAAATAATGATGACAAGTTTCAAGGATATCATTATTCTTTATAGCATACAAGTCATCACAATAATCATCATAGATAGCAACTTTGTTCTCATAATCAATTGGAACCTCTTCTGGAATAGTGGATTCATCACAAAATAAAGTCATGACCTCTCCAATTCCACTTTCATCAATATAATCATCCTAAATAGGAGGCATGCGTTCATCATAATAGATTTGCTCATCAAAACTTAGGGGACAAAAAATATCATCTTCATCAAACATAGCTTCCCCAAGCTTGTGGCTTTGCATATCATTAGCATCATGGATATTCAAGGAATTCATACTAACAACATTGCAATCATGCTCATCATTCAAATATTTAGTGGCAAACATTTTAATGCATTCTTCTTCTAACACTTTGGCACAATTTTCCTTTCCATCATACTCACGAAAGATATTAAAAAGATGAAGCGTATGAGGCAAACTTAATTCCATTTTTTTTAAAATAAACTAGTGATAAAACAAGAAACTAAAAGACTCGATTGCAAGATCTAAAGATATACCTTCAAGCACTCACCTCCCCAGAAATGGTGCCAGAAAAGAGCTTGATGTCTAATACACAACCTTCTTCTTGTAGACGTTGTTGGGCCTCCAAGTGCAAAGGTTTGTAGGACAGTAGCAAACTTCCCTCAAGTGGATGACCTAAGGTTTATCAATCCGTAGGAGGCGTAGGATGAAGATGGTCTCTCTCAAGCAACCCTGCAACCAAATAACAAAGAGTCTCTTGTGTCCCCAACACACCCAGTACAATGGTAAATTGTGTAGGTGCACTAGTTCGGCGAAGAGATGGTGATACAAGTGCAATATGGATGGTACATATAGGTTTTTGTAATCTGAAAATATAAAAACAGCAAGGTAACTAATGATAAAAGTGAGCGTAAACGGTATTGCAATGCTAGGAAACAAGGCCTAGGGTTCATACTTTCACTAGTGCAAGTTCTCTCAACAATAGTAACATAATTGGATCATATAACTATCCCTCAAGATGCAACAAAGAGTCACTCCAAAGTCACTATCGGATTTCGGGTTCCGGCAGACCCTTAAGGTTCGAACTCTGGGGTGCGCGCGGAGATTACGTCTTCTACCTCGCCGTCTCGCAAAGATCTAAACTACTGAAAGAACTGCACAACAGACACAAGGTTTATACTGGTTCGGGCCACCATGGTGGTGTAATACCCTACTCCAGTGTGTGGTGGTGGATTGCCTCTTGGGGCTGATGATGATGAACAATACAAGGAAGAACAGCCTCACGAGGGTCTGTTCTTGGCTGGGGCGATGAGCTGCTAGGAGGAGTTCAGCCTCCCTTCTCTCTCTCTCTCTCTCTCTCTCTGTGTGTGTGTGTGTGTGTGTGTGTCTCTCTCTCTCTCTCTCTCTGGTCTCGATCTGATTCTCCGATCGGGCTGATCGACCGACCTCGCTTTACACTATGGTGGCTAGTCCTATTTATAGAGGCCCTGGTCCTCTTCCCAAATATCGAGCGGGAAGGGAGCCAACAATGGCGGGCTAATTTGAAGGGGGACAACAAGTATCAGCTATCCTGACAAAAGCAGTCTTCGCTTGCGCAAAGCTCTGGTGATGACGCCGTCTTGGGCTCCACGGTGACCTCCGTCTCGTAGTCCTCCTGGTCTTGGTCTCGTTGCACCGAAATGGCAACCTTTGCCTGATGCCTGGGTACTCCGCGGCTGCACTTGCCCCCTTTGCACCAAAGAGGAAAAGGAGGACACTGCGCGGGTTGGCACCCGCCTGGCGCCCTGAATCGTCATGGCTTGCGTCACAGGCACCTCGCGAGGTACCCCGCCTTGATCTCTCCGCCTCCTCGTGAGCCGGCCTGACAAGGCCGCGCCTGAGGAAGCTCCACGTCATCCGCCCCGCGAGGCTTGGCCCCTCGCGAGGGTCTTGAGTCTTGTGTTGATGAAGATGGGCCGTGCTAGGCCCCCTTTGGGCCATGCCACAGGCCGCAGGCAGGCAAGTCTGGGGACCCCCGTTCCTAGAACGCCGACAGCAGCCCCCGGGCCCATTGCGCGCCCGGACTTGGCCGTGCTGAGAGGCGAAAGGGCAAGGGCGAAGCGCCGCGGGCCCTAACAGCCTGCGGCCTTGGGCGCCGCATGGCGGTTGATTGGACGTGGGCGGCACTGTTCCCCCACGCCCCGTTATTCTGCGCCTTGCTTGGCGGACTTGTAGTTGTACACAGCCGCTCCCCTTTCTATTGCCCGGGCGTCCCCTGTTCTTCGTCCCTTCGAACACCAGCTCCTGCCTTCAATCCAATCTCGAATCCTCCCCCTCCTTCCCATCGCCATGGCTCCGTTGAAGAAGGAGAGGGGAAGAAACCCATGCCTCCATCTTGTGTGTCGCCATCGGTGGCCCCCGCCGTTGGCCGGTCGACCATACTCAATCAAGAGTGCCTGGGCAAGGCCAGCTTGGCTCTGGCCACCATCTTCAATGAGTGCGGGAGGACGACGGCCTGGCCCGCGTCCCACTTCACCATCGACAGGATAGCTACTGAGGTCCCATATTTTACCGACGCCCTGTGGGCGGGTTTGGTTCCCCCCTTTTCTGATTTCTTCAATGCCGTGCTCTCCCATTATCAGATCCACATGATGCATCTGAGTCCTGAGTCCATCACCCTCCTTTCGGTCTTCGCCTTCGTTTGCGAAGCCATGGTGGGCATCCCTCCTTCAGTTGCCTTGCTGTGCCCCTTCTTCTCGCTGCATCTTGTCGACCCTACCCAATGCTGGGCGTGCATGAGCTTCGTTGCCGAGCCTGAGACTGCGGCCTCTGGGATTGACTTCAAGCTCCCCCTGCCCGCGGTTGGGTTCCGCGAGCGGTGGTTGTATGTGGACGCAGGGGTGCCCAGCCCCCTGCTATCGGAGCTGACCTCGCCTGCTGTCCCCAATTCGGGTTGGGGCCAGGAGACGCTCGTGAGCCCCCGGCTCGTCTTCGTCTGGAGCCGCTTCACACTCCTAAGGAAGCTCGGCGTGACAGCGCCCAAGGTGGTGAAGGAGTTTCTGTTGTGCCATGTTGCTCCCCTTCAACGCCACTCTCGCCGGATGTGGGCCTTCCGTGGGCGCGAGGATAGCATGAGCCTCCAGGAAGAGGACCTGGCTCCTGAGGTGCTGAAGTCGGCGCTCTTGACCTTGGCCGGGGACCCCAACCCCGGCAGCGTCCGGCGGGGAGGGGCCTTGTTGTATCTCTGCCAGAGCAGGGTCGACTTCGTGAAGCAGATGCCCGTCTTTGATGAGTGGGGGTTGCACCCCGCCGGCCTCCGGGGACCTCGTGAGAATCCAGTGGTGGTGACTGCCCTTCCAATCGGCCAAGGCGACTCCTCCTCAAGTGGCAGAGCAGGGAGGCAGGAGGCGCCGGAGGCCGAGGGGGCTCCCGATGAGGTGACTGAAGGAAATATGCCCTAGAGGCAATAATAAAGTTATTATTTATTTCCTTATATCATGATAAATGTTTATTATTCATGCTAGAATTGTATTAACCGGAAACATAATACATGTGTGAATACATAGACAAACTTAGGGTCACTAGTATGCCTCTACTTGACTAGCTCGTTAATCAAAGATGGTTATGTTTCCGAACCATGAACAAGGTGTTGTTATTTGATTAATGAGGTCACATCATTAGTTGAATGATCTGATTGACATGACCCATTTCATTAGCTTAGCACCCGATCGTTTAGTATGTTGCTATTGCTTTCTTCATGACTTATACATGTTCCTATGACTATGAGATTATGCAACTCCCGTTTACCGGAGGAACACTTTGTGTGATACCAAACGTCACAACGTAACTGGGTGATTATAAAGGAGCTCTACAGGTGTCTCCAAAGGTAGATGTTGGGTTGGCGTATTTCGAGATTAGGATTTGTCACTCCGATTGTCGGAGAGGTATCTCTGGGCCCTCTTGGTAATGCACATCACATAAGCCTTGCAAGCATTGCGATTAATGAGTTAGTTGCGAGATGATGTATTACGGAACGAGTAAAGAGACTTGCCGGTAACGAGATTGAACTAGGTATTGGATACCGACGATCGAATCTCGGGCAAGTAACATACCGATGACAAAGGGAACAACGTATGTTGTTATGCGGTCTGACCGATAAAAATCTTCGTAGAATATGTAGGAGCCAATATGGGCATCCAGGTCCCGCTATTGGTTATTGACCAGAGATGTGTCTCAGTCATGTCTACATTGTTCTCGAACCGTAGGGTCCGCACGCTTAACGTTACGATGATAGTTATTATGAGTTTATGCATTTTGATGTACCGAAGTTAGTTCGGAGTCCCGGATGTGATCACGGACATGACGAGGAGTCTCGAAATGGTCGAGACATAAAGATTGATATATTGGAAGCCTATATTTGGATATCGGAAGTGTTCCGGGTGAAATCGGGATTTTACCGGAGTACCGGGAGGTTATCGGAACCCCCCGGGAGCCATATGGGCCTTAATGGGCTTTAGTGGAAAGGAGAAAGGGGCAGCCCAAGGTGTCCGCGCGCCTCCCCCCTCCCCTAGTCCTATTAGGACTAGGAGAGGTGGCCGGCCCCCCTCTCTCTCTTTCCCCCTCGGGGAATCCTAGTCCAACTAGGATTGGGGGGGAGTCCTACTCCCGGTAGGAGTAGGACTCCTCCTGAGCCCTCCTCCTGGCCGGCGGCCCCCTCCCCCTTGGCTCCTTTATATATGGACGCAGGGGGCACCTCTAGACACACAAGTTGATCATTGAGATCGTTCCTTAGCCGTGTGTGGTGCCCCCTGCCACCATATTCCACCTCAATCATATCGTTGTAGTGCTTAGGCGAAGCCCTGCGTCGGTAGAACATCAAGATCATCACCACGCCATTGTGCTGACGGTACTCTTCCCCAACGCTTTGCTAGATCGGAGCCCGGGGATCGTCATCAAGCTGTACGCGTGCTAAGAACTCGGAGGTGCCGGAGTAACGGTGCTTGGATCGGTCGGTTCGGGAAGACGTACGACTACTTCCTCTATGTTGTGTCAACGCTTCCACAGTCGGTCTGCGTGGGTACGTAGATAATACTCTCCCCTCTGATTGCTGTGCATCACCATGATCTTGCGTGTGCGTAGGAAATTTTTTGAAATTACTACGTTCCCCAACAGTGGCATCCGAGCCTAGGTTTTATGGTTTGATGTTATTTGCACGAGTAGAACACAAGTGAGTTGTGGGCGATATAAGTCATACTGCCTACCAGCATGTCATACTTTGGTTCGGCGGTATTGTTGGACGAGATGACCCGGACCAACATTACGCGTACGCTTACTCGAGACCGGTTTCCCCGACGTGCTTTGCACACAGGTGGCTTGCGGGGGACTGTCTCTCCAACTTTAGTTGAACCGAGTGTGGCTATGCCCGGTCCTTGCGAAGGTTAAAACGGAGTCTATTTGACAAACTATCATTGTGGTTTTTATGCGTAGGTGAGATTGGTTCTTGCTTAAGCCCGTAGCAGCCACGTAAAACTTGCAACAACAAAGTAGAGGACGTCTAACTTGTTTTTGCAGGGCATGTTGTGATGTGATATGGTCAAGACATGATGCTAAATTTTATTGTATGAGATGATCATGTTTTGTAACCGAGTTATCGGCAACTGGCAGAGCCATATGGTTGCCGCTTTATTGTATGCAATGCAATCGCGATGTAATGCTTTACTTTATCACTAAGCGGTAGCGATAGTCGTGGAAGCATAAGATTGGCGAGACGACAATGATGCTCGATGGAGATCAAGGTGTCGCGCCGGTGATGATGGTGATCATGACGGTGCTTTGGAGATGGAGATCACAGGCACAAGATGATGATGGCCATATCATATCACTTATATTGATTGCATGTGATGTTTATCTTTTATGCATCTTATCTTGCTTTGACTGACGGTAGCATTATAAGATGATCTCTCACTAAATTATCAAGAAGTGTTCTCCCTGAGTATGCACCATTGCGAAAGTTCTTCGTGCTGAGACACCACGTGATGATCGGGTGTGATAGGCTCTACGTTCAAATACAACGGGTGCAAAACAGTTGCACATGCGGAATACTCAGGTTATACTTGACGAGCCAAGCATATACAGATACGGCCTTAGAACACGGAGACCGAAAGGTCGAGCGTGAATCATCTGGTAGATATGATCAACATAGTGATGTTCACCAATGAAACTACTCCATCTCACGTGATGATCGGACATGGTTTAGTTGATTTGGATCACGTGATCACTTAGAGGATTAGAGGGATGTCTATCTAAGTGGGAGTTCTTAAGTAATTTGATTAATTGAACTTAAACTTATCATGAACTTAGTACCTGATAGTATCTTGCTTGTTTATGTTTGATTGTAGATAGATGGCTCGTGTTGTTGTTCCGTTGAATTTTAATGCATTCCTTGAGAAAGCAAAGTTGAAAGATGATGGTAGCAATTACACGGACTGGGCCCCTAACTTGAGGATTATCCTCATTGCTGCTCAGAAGAATTACGTCCTGGAAGCACCACTGGGTGCCAGGCCTGCTGCTGGAGCAACACCAGATGTTATGAACGTCTGGCAGAGCAAAGCTGATGACTACTCGATAGTTCAGTGTGCCATGCTTTACGGCTTAGAATCGGGACTTCAACGACGTTTTGAACGTCATGGAGCATATGAGATGTTTCAGGAGTTGAAGTTAATATTTCAAGCAAATGCCCGGATTGAGAGATATGAAGTCTCCAATAAGTTCTATAGCTGCAAGACGGAGGAGAACAGTTCTGTCAGTGAGCATATACTCAAAATGTCTGGGTATAATAATCACTTGATTCAGATGGGAGTTAATCTTCCAGATGATTGCGTCATTAACAGAATTCTCCAATCACTGCCACCAAGCTACAAGAGCTTCATGATGAACTATAATATGCAAGGGATGAACAAGACTATTCCCGAACTCTTCGCAATGCTGAAAGCTGCGGAGGTAGAAATCAAGAAGGAGCATCAAGTGTTGATGGTTAACAAAACCACTAGTTTCAAGAAAAAGGGCAAAGGGAAGAAGAAGGGGAACTTCAAGAAGAATGGCAAGCAAGTTGCTGCTCAGGAGAAGAAACCCAAGTCTGGACCTAAGCCTGAAACTGAGTGCTTCTACTGCAAGCAGACTCGTCACTGGAAGCGGAACTGCCCCAAGTATTTGGCGGATAAGAAGGATGGCAGGGTGAACAAAGGTATATGTGATATACATGTTATTGATGTGTACCTTACTAATGCTCGCAGTAGCACCTGGGTATTTGATACTGGTTCTGTTGCTAATATTTGCAACTCGAAACAGAGACTACGGATTAAGCGAAGATTGGCTAAGGACGAGGTGACGATGCGCGTGGGAAACGGTTCCAAAGTCGATGTGATCGCAGTCGGCACGCTACCTCTATATCTACCTTAGGGATTAGTATTAGACCTAAATAATTGTTATTTGGTGCCAGCGTTGAGCATGAACATTATATCTGGATCTTGTTTAATGCGAGACGGTTATTCATTTAAATCAGAGAATAATGGTTGTTCTATTTATATGAGTAATATCTTTTATGGTCATGCACCCTTGAAGAGTGGTCTATTCTTGTTGAATCTCAATAGTAGTGATACACATATTCATAATGTAGAAGCCAAAAGATGCAGAGTTGATAATGATAGTGCAACTTATTTGTGGCACTGCCGTTTAGGTCATATCGGTGTAAAGCGCATGAAGAAACTCCATACTGATGGACTTTTGGAACCACTTGATTATGAATCACTTGGTACTTGCGAACCGTGCCTCATGGGCAAGTTGACTAAAACACCGTTCTCCGTACTATGGAGAGAGCAACAGATTTGTTGGAAATCATACATACAGATGTATGTGGTCCGATGAATGTTGAGGCTCGTGGCGGATATCGTTATTTTCTCACCTTCACAGATGACTTAAGCAGATATGGGTATATCTACTTAATGAAACATAAGTCTGAAACGTTTGAAAAGTTCAAAGAATTTCAGAGTGAAGTTGAAAATCATCGTAACAAGAAAATAAAGTTTCTACGATCCGATCGTGGAGGAGAATATTTGAGTTACGAGTTTGGTGTACATTTGAAAAATTGTGGAATAGTTTCGCAACTCACGCCACCCGGAACACCACAGCGTAATGGTGTGTCCGAACATTGTAATCGTACTTTACTAGATATGGTGCGATCTATAATGTCTCTTACTGATTTACCGCTATCGTTTTGGGGATACGCTCTAGAGACGGCCGCATTCACGTTAAATAGGGCACCATCAAAATCCGTTGAGACGACGCCTTATGAACTATGGTTTGGCAAGAAACCAAAGTTGTCGTTTCTCAAAGTTTGGGGCTGCGATGCTTATGTGAAAAGGCTTCAACCTGATAAGCTCGAACCCAAATCGGAGAAATGTGTCTTCATAGGATATCCAAAGGAAACTATTGGATACACCTTCTATCACAGATCCGAAGGCAAGACTTTTGTTGCTAAATTCGGAAACTTTCTTGAGAAGGAGTTTCTCTCGAAAGAAGTGAGTGGGAGGAAAGTAGAACTTGACGAGGTAACTGTACCTGCTCCCTTGTTGGAAAGTAGTACATCATAGAAAATTGTTTCTGCGACACCTACACCAATAAGTGAGGAAGTTAATGATAATGATCATGAAACTTCAGAACAAGATACTACTGAACCTCGTAGATCAACCAGAGTAAGATCTGCGCCAGAGTGGTACGGTAATCCGGTTCTGGAAGTCATGCTACTAGATCATGATGAATCTATGAACTATGAAGAAGCGATGGTGAGCCCAGATTCCGCAAAGTGGCTTGAAGCCATGAAATCTGAGATGGGATCCATGTATGAGAACAAAGTATGGACTTTGGTTGACTTGCCCGATGATCGGCAAGCAATTGAGAATAAATGGATCTTCAAGAAAAAGACTGACGCTGACAGTAATGTTACTGTCTATAAAGCTCGACCTGTCGCAAAAGGTTTTCGACAAGTTCAAGGGGTTGACTACGATGAGACCTTCTCACCCGTAGCGATGCTTAAGTCTGTCCGAATCATGTTAGCAATTGCCGCATTTTATGATTATGAAATTTGGCAGATGGATGTCAAAACTGCATTCCTGAATGGATTTCTGGAAGAAGAATTGTATATGATGCAACCGGAAGGTTTTGTCGATCCAAAGGGAGCTAACAAAGTGTGCAAGCTCCAGCGATCCATTTATGGACTGGTGCAAGCCTCTCGGAGTTGGAATGAACGCTTTGATAGTGTGATCAAAGCATTTGGTTTTATACAGACTTTCGGAGAAGCCTGTATTTACAAGAAAGTGAGTGGGAGCTCTGTAGCATTTCTGATATTATATGTGGATGACATATTGCTGATTGGAAATGATATAGAATTTCTGGATAGCATAAAGGGATACTTGAATAAGAGTTTTTCAATGAAAGACCTCGGTGAAGCTGCTTACATATTAGGCATAAAGATCTATAGAGATAGATCAAGACGCTTAATTGGACTTTCACAAAGCACATACCTTGACAAGATTTTTAAGAAGTTCAAAATGGATCAAGCAAAGAAAGGGTTCTTGCCTGTGTTACAAGGTGTGAAATTGAGTCAGACTCAATGCCCGACCACTGCAGAAGATAGAGAGAAAATGAAAGATGTTCCCTATGCTTCAGCCATAGGCTCTATCATGTATGCAATGCTGTGTACCAGACCTGATGTGTGCCTTGCTATAAGTTTAGCAGGGAGGTACCAAAGTAATCCAGGAGTGGATCACTGGACAGCGGTCAAGAACATCCTGAAATACCTGAAAAGGACTAAGGATATGTTTCTTGTATATGGAGGTGACAAAGAGCTCACCGTAAAAGGTTACGTTGATGCAAGCTTTGCCACTGATCCGGACGATTCTAAATCGCAAACCGGATACGTGTTTACATTAAACGGTGGAGCTGTCAAGTTGGTGCAGTTCTAAACAAAGCGTCATAGCAGGATCTACATGTGAAGCAGAGTACATAGCTGTGTCGGAAGCAGCGAACGAAGGAGTCTGGATGAAGGAGTTCATATCCGATCTAGGTGTCATACCTAGTGCATCGGGTCCAATGAAAATCTTTTGTGACAATACTGGTGCAATTGCCTTGGCAAAGGAATCCAGATTTCACAAGAGGACCAAGCACATCAAGAGACGCTTCAATTCCATCCGGGACCTAGTCCAGGTGGGAGACATAGAGATTTGCAAGATACATACGGATCTGAATGTTGCAGACCCGTTGACTAAGCCTCTTCCACGAGCAAAACATGATCAGCACCAAGGCTCCATGGGTGTTAGAATCATTACTGTGTAATCTAGATTATTGACTCTAGTGCAAGTGGGAGACTGAAGGAAATATGCCCTAGAGGCAATAATAAAGTTATTATTTATTTCCTTATATCATGATAAATGTTTATTATTCATGCTAGAATTGTATTAACCGGAAACATAATACATGTGTGAATACATAGACAAACTTAGTGTCACTAGTATGCCTCTACTTGACAAGCTCGTTAATCAAAGATGGTTATGTTTCCTAACCATGAACAAGGTGTTGTTATTTGATTAACGAGGTCACATCATTAGTTGAATGATCTGATTGACATGACCCATTTCATTAGCTTAGCACCCGATCGTTTAGTATGTTGCTATTGCTTTCTTCATGACTTATACATGTTCCTATGACTATGAGATTATGCAACTCCCGTTTACCGGAGGAACACTTTGTGTGCTACCAAACGTCACAACATAACTGGGTGATTATAAAGGAGCTCTACAGGTGTCTCCAAAGGTAGATGTTGGGTTGGCGTATTTCGAGATTAGGATTTGTCACTCCGATTGTCCGAGAGGTATCTCTGGGCCCTCTCGGTAATGCACATCACATAAGCCTTGCAAGCATTTCGACTAATGAGTTAGTTGCGAGATGATGTATTACGGAATGAGTAAAGAGACTTGTCGGTAATGAGATTGAACTAGGTATTGGATACCGACGATCGAATCTTGGGCAAGTAACATACCGATGACAAAGGGAACAACGTATGTTGTTATGCGGTCTGACCGATAAAGATCTTCGTAAAATATGTAGGAGCCAATATGGGCATCCAGGTCCCGCTATTGGTTATTGACCAGAGATGTGTCTCAGTCATGTCTACATTGTTCTCAAACCGTAGGGTCCGCACGCTTAACGTTACGATGACAGTTATTATGAGTTTATGCAATTTGATGTACCGAAGTTAGTTCGGAGTCCCGGATGTGATCACGGACATGACGAGGAGTCTCGAAATGGTCGAGACATAAAGATTGATATATTGGAAGCCTACATTTGGATATCGGAAGTGTTCCGGGTGAAATCGGGATTTTACCGGAGTACCGGGAGGTTACCGGAACCCCCGAGGAGCCATATGGGCCTTAATGGTCTTTAGTGGAAAGGAGAAAGGGGCAGCCCAAGGTGGCCGCGCGCCTCCCCCCTCCCCTAGTCCTATTAGGACTAGGAGAGGTGGCCGGCCCCCCTCTCTCTCTTTCCCCCTCGGGGAATCCTAGTCCAACTAGGATTGGGGGGAGTCCTACTCCCGGTAGGAGTAGGACTCCTCCTGCGCCCTCCTCCTGGCCGGCGGCCCCCTCCCCCTTGGCTCATTTATATACGGAGGCAGGGGGCACTTCTAGACACACAAGTTGATCATTGAGATCGTTCCTTAGCCGTGTGCGGTGCCCCCTGCCACCATATTCCACCTCAATCGTATCGTTGTAGTGCTTAGGCGAAGCCCTGCGTCGGTAGAACATCAAGATCGTCACCACGCCGTTGTGCTGACGGAACTCTTCCCCGACGCTTTGCTGGATCGGAGCACGGGGATCGTCATCGAGCTGTACGTGTGCTAAGAACTCGGAGGTGCCGGAGTAACGGTGCTTGGATCGGTCGGATCAGGAAGACGTACGACTACTTCCTCTATGTTGTGTCAACGCTTCCGCAGTCGGTCTGCGTGGGTACGTAGACAATACTCTCCCCTCTCGTTGCTATGCATCACCATGATCTTGCATGTGCGTAGGAAATTTTTTGAAATTACTACGTTCCCCAACAGTGACGGCGCCGGATGATGCTCTCGAGGGGACATCTCCTGAGACCCGTGCTGCTGAGGCTGAGGGCGGCAAGAAGCCGCTCCCAGCGTCCGGGGCTGAGGCCTCGGAGGCCCCAGCCGCATCTTCTGGCGAGGTGATGGGCGGCACGCGCCAGGCAGGCGCCCCTGACGCGGATTGCCCCGATGCTCCGTCTTCTTCGCAGGTTGACCCTTGCGCTCTTCTCTTGGGCCGCTTCCGCATGGACTTTGAGGCCCTCCGGAGGAAAAGGGAGGCCCTAGGTGATGACTTCCCTTGTCGCGTGCTGAAGCGCAGGAAGTACTTCGCCACTGACGAGTAAGTCTTCCCCCTTCCTGGCTCCTGATCCTCTTGTTGCCTTCACTGATCCTTGCTCCGCAGGCCCCTTCCGGTCGAGCTCGAGGAAGTAGCTGAGGTGCCGCCTCCTCTGGCTTCGCCCCCTCTACCATTCGCAAGTGCTCTGAGCAGCTCTGCCCTCGTGGTGAGGGCGATAGAAGGGGTGGATCATCCCGAGGTGCACCGCGGCCCTTCATTCTCCCCGATTTTCCTTCGCGGGCCCTCTTGGGGCATAGCCAGCCTGCCGTGGGCTTCTTGCCTGGTCGTGGACTGCGGCTGGTTGAGGCGCCCCCTGCGCCCTTCATCTGGAGGCGGGCTGGCTCTAGGCTGGGCTTCTGATGTGGCGCGCCCGGCCGTCGCGAGGGTGCCAGCCCCCAGCCCCCTGTCCGGAGGGGGAACGATGATCCGTGGCCCCCGGCGCTTGCTTGGGGCGGATGATGGTGCGGAAGACGTGCTCGAGCGCGCCCGGGAGCGCCGCGCTCGCCGCCAAGGGTTCCTTCGAAGGGCGACTGACGCAGTGAACCTGCTTGGGGAGCAGCTTGCTGACGAAGACGCGCGCCTGGAGGCCGAGGGCCTGCGCCTGGCTACAGGGAGGCGTGAGCTGGATGCCGCCATCGCCCTCGTGCAATGTCAGCGTGATCTTGACTATGAAGAGGCGAAGGCATCGCTGGGGGCCTCTCGGGTGGCCCGATCCCAGGCTGCCGAAGAGGCCCGGGGAGCTGACCGACAGCAAGAGGCGGCAGAGGAGCGGGCTCGCGAGCTCCTGGCCCAGTGCCACTCACTAGAGGAGCAAGTGGAGCTGCGCGAGTGCGCCCTTGCGTCGATGCGGGTGGCCTCCAGCGACCCAGCTGAGCTCCAGAATCGTGAGGAGGCGTTAACGCTGGAGGCCGCCGAACGCACCCGCGAGTACGAGCGGCTGGAGACGAGGGAGCGCTTGGTGACGCAGGCGGAGGATGATGTCGCTGCACGGGAAGCTCGTGTCCTGGAGGAGGTCGGACGCCGGGTGGCGATGGCGCGCCAAGACCTCGAGCGCGAGTTTGAGGGGAGGCTAGAGTTGATCCTGGCCAAAGCTGAAGGGAGGACCGCAGCCTTGAGGGCCAAGCGGAGGAGGCGACGCGGCTGGCCGATGCCTCCCGGGCCGCCCTTGAGGTAGCGCAAGGGGATTTTGCCGCCTCCCAGGCCGAGATGCTCCGTCTTCGCCATCGGGCGGAGGAGGCTGAGGGCATCGTGCGCCAGAACACGGACGAGATATGTCAGCGGCAGGTCCTGGAGCACGTGCACGGCCCCATGCTCGCCACGCTCCGGGAGAGAGCTAGCGCAGCCTTGGGCAACATATGTGAGGCGGCTGTTGGTGAGCCGCACACAGCCAACTATGCTGGCAACCTTCAGTTTTTCACTGCCGTGGTGACGCAGCTGGAGGAGCGGTTGGCCAGGGCCGACAGGTTGGTGGAAGAGAGGAGCCGCGCCCTGCTCGGGCGCGCCTTTTCCCATGTCTTCAGCCATCTCCTGAACATGGATTCCCGCTTCGATTTTGACGCTGTCATCGCCCCAGTTCCCCAGGCCGTCCGAGGTGACCTGGCACACTGGGTGGAAGACAACGTGGACGCCCTCGTCAGGGCCTTTGCTTCGGACGATGACGACGTGATCGTGGGTGCTGACGAGGGTGGCGCAGTGAACGGCCCTGACGCTGCTGGCAGCGACACAAACGACGATGGCGAATTCGGCGACGCCAGTGAAGGCTCGGGAGGTGCTTCCGAGGACGCATTGGGGGATTGGTCCGACTGAATGTGTATCGCTCCTGTCTTTTTTACCCTGCATGAATAGAACTCAAGTTTTTGACCTGATGGCTGTGAGAGCATTTTGGGAGGGGAAGCCCCTCATGTAGAACCTGTGTTCATCGTATTAGTAGTTGTCATATTGCACGAGCGCCCGTGCCGGGCGGTTGGCCGGTTTACTTTTGTTTCGCGCAAGCCCCAAAGTAGCCTGCGGGAGGGCGTGACGCCTTTGGTGCTCTTTAGTTGAATCTGTTGGATATGAGAGTGTCGCTGGCGGGGAGCTTCACAAGCGTTGGCCTTCTTCACAGGCTCTGGGCCTTTTCCTGAACGCGAGAGCTTCACAGGCACTCGCCTTGCTTCACAGGCTCTGGGCCTTTTCTTGAACGCGAGAGCTTCACAGGCACTCGCCTTGCTTCACAGGCCCTGGGCCTTTTCCTGAACGCGAGAGCTTCACAGGCACTCGCCTTGCTTCACAGGCTCTAGGCCTTTTCTTAACAGGACACCCTCCGCAGGCACTCGAAAATCCTCTCGAGAGGGAGAAACAGCGGCAGTTTGGGCTGCACACGAGCCAGGCCTGACCCGACTCGCGAGGGGCTCGCGAGGTGAGGTAGCTGCGACGAAGCGGTAACCAGAATGGGAGAAATGGCTTGAGCGAGAATAAGCACCCCTTCCCCGAACACACGCAAATCTCAAATTCGAATCCAACTTAAATCCAGCGGGGGAAAAGATACAGCCAAAGGGAAAGGCAATGAAAGCAGACAAAAAGGCCGCGTCCGGCACCTAATCTAGTCTTGGACGTCTTCTCACCAGCGCGGAGCTAAGTGTTGTCCACTGGGCATGGGAGGGAGCCCCAGGGCCTGAGGCCGGCACCCCTGAGACTCCGGGGCGTGTACAGCCTCACTCATTATTACGTGAGAGTGTCAGGGGGCGGCGAGCTTCACAGGCACCGGGCCTTCTTCACAGGTACTGGCCTTGCTTCATATCGCCAGATGAGGGCCCCGCCTTGCGCCACACTCTAGTGCCATCAGCAACGACCGGAAACCAGGACGCCGCCCGATGGGGTAGAGCGGTCGCCAGCGGTTCCCTCGATGACCACGGGTCCTCCGCCAGGGGCAGGCCCTGAGGCACCTCCCCAGCAGAGGGCCTACCTCCTGAGAACACCTTGCTCCGAACGCCGCGGTGGTGATGCCGGATCCCGGCCCCTCTCCTGCAGCCCCCTGCGCCCTCCTCCCGAGGGGTAGGAGACTGTGGGAGTGGGGCAGCTGCTTGCTGCGGCGACCTGCACCTCCCGCGATCCATGATTAGCGCATACCTGCTCTTGAAGAATTAACGGTGCCCGATAATCATTGCCTCCGGCATGGCCGGTGGGACCGTTCCGGGGCTCCCGGAAAGGCTCAGCTTCAAGCGCCTCGTCCCCCCAGCTTGGGCTGAGGAGCGAGCCTTGTCCGTTCTCGTGACGGTGTCCTTGGTCCATCATGAGGGGCACATATTCCTCCGACGTCGCCATCCCGAATGCCACGCCGTGATGCCCCGCAGGCCACGCGGTCCTGCCTGTCACACCCACTGCGGGGTGGCAGCGCGGCCGCCCACTGGTGCCGCAGGTCGCGTTGAGTCCTTCTTCTTTGCGGGTCGGGGGCGGGGGCAACGTCGCCACCAGTCCGGTGCTGACAGCTTCGCTGGCGTCGGAGTAGACTTGGAGCCCGCGTGCGCGCGTGGAGCCCCCGCGCGGGTCGCCCTGGGCTTCAGATGGGAGCTGGGTGGAGAAGGGGTGAGCCCCCGAGGCGGCGAAGCCCAGGAGCTCCGCCACTCGCACCAGCAGCACGTCGTGGCCGCCCTCCAGCAGTCTGCACTGCAGCAGCTCTCGGGCCACCGTGAGCGCGGCCCTCGAGTTCGCCTGCTCTCGGCGGGTGTACGGCGTCATGGTTGCGGCGTGATTGGAGGCCCTTGCTATCGACCGTGCCTACCGCGGTGTAAGAGTTGTCAGAGTCTGTCCGCGTCGCCCGCGGCCCGCAGCACCCTGCGGACCACGAGCTGCCTGGGTCATGGGGTCGCCCGAGGCGAGCGGCTCTGCGTGGGCGGGCCACGCAGCCCATGGGTCGGGGTTGCCCTCCTGGTCGTCGGGCATGGTGATGACGATGCAACGGGGCACGGAGCGGTGGAAGACGAATTCTGGCGCACCCCTACCTGGCGCGCCAAATGTCGGATTTCGGGTTCCGGCAGACCCTTAAGGTTCGAACTCTGGGGTGCGCGCGGAGATTATGTCTTCTTCCTCGCCGTCTCGCAAAGATCTAAACTACTGAAAGAACTGCACAAGAGACACAAGGTTTATACTGGTTCGGGCCACCGTGGTGGTGTAAAGCCCTACTCCATTGTGTGGTGGGTGGATTGCCTCTTGGGGCTGATGATGATGAACAATACAAGGAAGAACAGCCTTGCGAGGGCCTGTTCTTGGCTGGGGCGATGAGCTGCTAGGAGGAGTTCAGCCTCCCTTCTCTCTCTCTCTCTCTCTCTCTCTCTCTCTCTCTCTCTCTCTCTCTCTCTGGTCTCGTTCTGATTCTCCGATCAGGCTGATCGACCGACCTCCCTTTACACTGTGGTGGCTAGTCCTATTTATAGAGGCCCTGGTCCTCTTCCCAAATATCGAGCTGGAAGGGAGCCAACAATGGCGGGCTAATTTGAAGGGGGACAGCAAGTATCAGCTATCCTGACAAAAGCAGTCTTCGCCTGCGCAAAGCTCTGGTGATGACGCCGTCTTGGGCTCCACGGTGACCTCTGTCTCATAGTCCTCCTGGTCTTGGTCTCGTTGCACCGAAATGGCAACCTTTGCCTGATGCCTCGGTACTCCGCGGCTGCGCTTGCCCCCTTTGCACCAAAGAGGAAAAGGAGGACGCTGCGCGGGCTGGCACCCGCCTGGCACCCTGAATCGTCATGGCTTGCGTCACGGGCACCTCGCGAGTTACCCCGCCTTGATCTCTCTGCCTCCTTGTGAGCCAGCCTGATGAGGCCGCGCCTGAGGAAGCTCCACGTCGTCCGCCCCGCGAGGCTTCGCCCCTCGCGAGGGTCTTGAGTCTTGTGTTGATGAAGATGGGCCGTGCTGGGCCCCCTTTGAGCCACGCCGCAGGCCACAGGTAGGCAAGTCTGGGGACCCCCGTTCCCAGAACGCCGACAGTCACTAATAGCGGAGAACAAAGGAAGAGATTATGGTAGGGTACGAAACCACCACAAAGTTATTCTTTCCAATCAATCCGTTGGGCTATTCCTATAAGTGTCACAAACATCCCTAGAGTTCGTACTAGAATAACACCTTAAGACACAAATCAACCAAAACCCTAATGTCACCTAGATACTCCAATGTCACCTCAAGTATCCGTGGGTATGATTTTACGATATGCATCACACAATCTCAGATTCATCTATTCAACCAACACATAGAACCTCAAAGAGTGCCCCAAAGTTTCTACCGGAGAATCACGACGAAAACGTGTGCCAACCCCTATGCATAGGTTCATGGGCGGAACCCGCAAGTTGATCACCAAAACATACGTCAAGTGAATCACGTGATATCCCATTGTCACCACAGTTACGCACGGCAAGACATACATCAAGTGTTCTCAAATCTTTAAAGACTCAATCCGATAAGATAACTTCGAAGGGGAAACTCAATCCATTACAAGAGAGTAGAGGGGGAGAAGAAACATAAGATCCAACTATAATAGCAAAGCTCATGATACATCAAGATCGTGCCAAATCAAGAACACGAGAGAGAGAGAGAGAGAGAGAGATCAAACACATAGCTACTAGTACATACCCTCAGCCCCGAGGGAGAACTACTGCCTCCTCGTCATGGAGAGCACCGAGATGATGAAGATGGCCACCGGAGAGGGATTGCCCCCTCCGGCAGGGTGCCGGAACGGGTCTAGATTGGTTTTCGGTGGCTACAGAGGCTTCTGGCGGTGGAACTCCCGATCTATTGTGCTCTCCGATCGTTTTAGGGTATATGGGTATATATATAGGAGGAAGAAGTATGTCAGGGGAGCCACGAGGGGCGCACGAGGGTGGAGGGCGCGCCCAGGAGGGTGGGCGCGCCCCCCTGCCTCGTGGCTTCCTTGTTGCTTCCCTTACGTGGACTCCAAGTCTCTGGGTTGCTTTCCTTCCAAAAATAAGTTCCGTGAAGTTTCAGGTCAATTGGACTCCGTTTGATTTTCCTTTTCTGTGATACTCTAAAACAAGGAAAAAAACAGAAACTGGCACTGGGCTCTAGGTTAATAGGTTAGACCCAAAAATCATATAAAATAGCATATAAATGCATATAAAACATCCAAGGTTGATGATATAATAGCATGGAACAATCAAAAATTATAGATGCATTGGAGACATATCACTTACTCAAAACAGAAGGTGAATCAAGTGCAGAGCTAGATGGAAGTTCCTTACCTCCCCTCGTAGTTGAGGGATAAATCTTGGTTCTTGGATCTTTCAAGTTCTTCATAGTGATAAGCAGATATAAATCCCAAGTGACTCAAAGAATAGAGCTATGCTCCCCGGCAACGACGCCAGAAAATAGTCTTGATAACCCACAAGTATAGGGGATTGCAACAGTTTTCGAGGGTAGAGTATTCAACCCAAATTTATTGATTCGACACAAGGGGAGCCAAAGAATATTCTCAAGTATTAGCAGCTGAGTTGTCAATTCAACCACACCTGGAAACTTAATATCTGCAGCAAAGTGTTTAGTAGCAAAGTAATATGATAGTAGTGGTAACGGTAGCAAAAGGTAACGATAGCAAAAGTAATATTTTTGGTGTTTATAGTGATGTTAACAATAGCAACGGAAAAGTAAATAAGCGAAGAACAATATATGGAAAGCTCGTAGGAAATGGATCGGTGATAGAGAATTATGCCGGATGTGGTTCATCATGTAACACGCATAACCTAGGGTGACATAGAACTAGCTCCAGTTCATCAATGTAATGTAGGCATGTATTCCGAATATAGTCATACGTGCTTATGGAAAAGAACTTGCATGACATCTTTTGTCCTACCCTCCCGTGGCAGCAGGGTCCTATTGGAAACTAAGGGATATTAAGGCCTCCTTTTAATAGAGTACCGGAACAAAGCATTAACACATAGTGAAGACATGAACTCCTGAAACTACGGTCATCACCGGGAGTGGTCCCGATTATTGTCACTTCGGGGTTGCCGGATCATAACACATAGTAGGTGACTATAGACTTGGAAGATAGGATCAAGAACTCTCATATATTGATGAAAACATAATAGGTTCAGATCTGAAATCATGGCACTTGGGCCCAAGTGACAAGCATTAAGCATAGCAAAGTCATAGCAACATCAATCTCAGAACATAGCGGATACTAGGGATCAAACCCTAACAAAACTAACTCGATTACATGATAAGTCTCATCCAACCCATCACCGTCCGGCAAGCTGCTTCCTCTTGAGCTTGTGTTGGATTTCCCTGAAGAGGAAAGGATGATGCAGCAGAGTAGCGTAAGTATTTCCCTCAGTTTTTGAGAACCAAGGTATCAATCCAGTAGGAGGCCACGCTCAAGTCCCTCGTACCTGCACAAAAAGATAGCTACTCGCAACCAACGCGATTAGGGGTTGTCAATCCCTTCACGGTCACTTACGAGAGTGAGATCTGATAGATATAATATTTTTGGTATAGAGATGCAAAGTGAAAAGTAAAAGGCAAAGTAAAAAAGCAAAACAAGATTAAAGTGATGGAGATTGATATGATGAGAATAGACCCGGGGGCCATATGTTTCACTAGTGTCTTCTCTCAAGAGCATAAGTATTCTATGGTGGGTGAACAAATTACTGTTGAGCAATTGACAGAATTGAGCATAGTTATGAGAATATCTAGGCATGATCATGTATATAGGCATCACATCCGTGACAAGTAGACCGAAACGATTCTGCATCTACTACTATTACTCCACTCATCGACCGCTATCCAGCATGCATCTAGAGTATTAAGTTAAAAACAGAGTAACGCTTTAAGCAAGATGACATGATGTAGAGAGATAAATTCATGCAATATGAAATAAACCCCATCTTGTTATCCTCGATGGCAACGATGCAATACGTGCCTTGCTGCCCCTTCTGTCACTAGGAAAGGACACCGCAAGATCGAACCCAAAGCTAAGCACTTCTCCCATGGCAAGAACTACCAATCTAGTTGGCCAAAGCAAACGGATAATTCGAAGAGACTTGCAAACATAACCAATCATACATAAAAGAATTCAGAGAAGATTCAAATATTATTCATAGATAGACTTGACCATAAACCCACAATTCAACGGTCTCAACAAACACACCGCAAAAAGAAGATTACATTGAATAGATCTCCATGAGAGAGGGGGAGAACTTTGTATTGAGATCCAAAAAGAGAGAAGAAGCCATCTAGCTACTAACTATGGACCCGAAGGTCTGAGGTAAACTACTCACACTTCATCGGAGAGGCTATGATGATGTAGAAGCCCTCCGTGATGACGGCCCTCTCCGGCGGAGCTCCGGAACAGGCCTCAAGATGGGATCTCGTGGATACAGAAAGTTGCGGCGGTGGAATTAGGTTTTTGGCTCCTCTTCTGATCGTTTGGGGGTACGTAGGTATATATAGGAGGAAGAAGTACGTCGGTGGAGCTCCGAGGGGCCCACGAGGCAGGGGCGCGCCCTAGGGGGGGGCGCCCCCACCCTCGTGACCGCCTCTCTGATGCCTTGGCGTAGGTTCCAAGTCTCCTGGATCATGTTCGGTGAGAAAATCACGTTCCCGAAGGTTTCATTCCGTTTGGACTCCGTTTGATATTCTGTTTCTCCGAAATACTGAAATAGGCAAAAAACAACAATTCTGGGCTGGGCCTCCGATTAATAGGTTAGTGCCAAAAATAATATAAAAGTGGAAAATAAAGCCCAATATAGTCCAAAATAGTAGATAATATAGCATGGAGCAATCAAAAATTATAGATACGTTTGAGACGTATCACAAGCCTACGATGGAATTACTCACGCACGGCGGTGAGCATCATGAAATTGGTGATGGAGGATGGTTGATGATGACGATGGCGACGGATTCCCCTCTCCGGAGCCCTGAACGGACTCCAGATTAGCCCTCCCGAGAGAGTTTAGGGCTTGGCGGCGGCTCCGTATCGTAAAATGCGATGAATCCTTCTCCCTGGTTTTTTCTCCTCGAAAGTGAATATATGGAGTCAGGGTTGAGGTCGGTGGAGCGTCAGGGGGCACAAGAGGCAGGGGGCGCACCCCCCACCCTCGTGGACAGGTGGAGGCCCCCTGACGTGGATCTTCCTTCAAGTATTTTTTATATATTCCAAAATAATTCTCAGTTGATGTTCAGGTCCTTCCCATAACTTTTATTTCTGCACAAGAATAACACCATGGCAATTTTGCTGAAAACAGCGTCAGTCCTGGTTAGTTCCATTCAAATCATGCAAGTTAGAGTCCAAAACAAGGGCAAAAGTATTTGGAAACGTAGATACGATGGAGACGTATCACACACCTCGGTCATATCGTTGCAGTGCTTAGGCGAAGCCCTACGCCGGTAACTTCATCATCACCGTCACCACGCCGTCGTGCTGACAAAACTCTCCCACGGCCTCAGCTGGATCAAGAGTACTAGGGACGTCACCGAGCTGAACGTGTGCAGATCGCGGAGGTGTTCTGCGTTCAGTACTTGATCGGTTGGATCATGAAGACGTTCGACTACATCAATCGCGTTACTTAGCCATTCTGCTTTCAGTCTATGAGGGTACGTAGACACACTCCCCCCTCTCATTGCTATGCATCTCCTAGATAGATCTTGCATGATCGTAGGAAATTCTTTGAAATATTGTGTTCCCCAACAGCAGCGCAGTGCTCAGGAACTCGGTGACGAGAGGAAGAGAGTCTTCTGGTGCGTCTCTCTGAGAGGAGCGACCTCCCTTTTATAGGCGCAAGCGAAGGAGGCGAGAGGCTGCGCCGGGAGCTGAAGGGAACAAGGGAGATGAAATGAATAGGCGGCAGCGTTCGTATTCGGTATTGATACGTGTCCAACGTATCTATAATTTTTGATTGTTTCATGCTATTATATTATCTATTTTGGATGTTTATGGGCTTCATTATACACTTTTATATTATTTTTGGGACTAACCTATTAACCCAGAGCCCAGTGCCAGTTTCTGTTTTTTTCTTGTTTTAGAGTATCGCAGAAAAGGAAAATCAAACGGAGTCCAATTAACCTGAAACTTCACGGAACTTATTTTTGGACCAGAAGAAGCCCACGGAGTATTGGAGTTGGACCAGGAGAGTCCCGGGCTGCCCACGAGGGTGGGGGGCGCGCCCACCCCCCTGGGCACGCTCCCCTGCCTCGTGGACAGCCCGGAGATCCACTGACGTACTTCTTCCTCCCATATATACCCATATACCCTAAAAACTTCGGGGAGCACAATAGATCGGGAGTTCCGCCGCCATAAGCCTTCGTAGCCACCGAAAACGAATCTAGACCCGTTTCGGCACCCTGCCAGAGGGGGAATCCTTCTCCGGTGGCCATCTTCATCATCCCGGTGCTCTCCATGACGAGGAGGGAGTAGTTCTCCCTCGGGGCTGAGGGTATGTACCAGTAGGTATGTGTTTGATCTCTCTCTCTCTCTCGTGTTCTTAAGGTGGTACGATCTTGATGTATCACGAGCTTTGCTATTATAGTTGGATCCTATGATGTTTCTCCCCCTCTACTCTCTTGTAATGGATTGAGTTTTCCCTTTGAAGTTATCTTATCAGATTGAGTCTTTAAGGATTTGATAACACTTGATGTATGTCTTGCATGGGATACCCGTGGTGACAATGGGGTATTCTATTGATCCACTTGATGTATGTTTTGGTGATCAACTTGCGGGTTCCGCCCATGAACCTATGCATAGGGGTTGGCACACGTTTTCGTCTTGATTCTCCGGTAGAAACTTTGGGGCACTCTTTGAAGTACTTTGTGTTGGTTTGAATAGATGAATCTGAGATTGTGTGATGCATATCGTATAATCATACCCACGGATACCTGAGGTGACATTGGAGTATCTAGGTGACATTAGGGTTTTGGTTGATTTGTGTCTTAAGGTGTTATTCTAGTACGAACTCTAGGGCTGTTTGTGACACTTATAGGAATAGCCCAACGGATTGATTGGAAAGAATAACTTTGAGGTGGTTTCGTACCCTACCATAATCTCTTCATTTGTTCTCCGCTATTAGTGACTTTGGAGTGACTCTTTGTTGCATGTTGAGGGATAGTTATGTGATCCAATTATGTTATTATTGTTGAGAGAACTTGCACTAGTGAAAGTATGAACCCTAGGCCTTGTTTCAACGCATTGCAATACCGTTTACGCTCACTTTTATCATTAGTTACCTTGTTATTTTTATATTTTCATATTACAAAAACTATTATCTACTATCCATATTGCACTTGTATCACCATCTCTTCGCCGAACTAGTGCACCTATACAATTTACCATTGTATTGGGTGTGTTGGGGACACAAGAGACTCTTTGTTATTTGGTTGTAGGGTTGTTTGAGAGAGACCATCTTCATCCTACGCCTCCTACGGATTGATAAACCTTAGGTCATCCACTTGAGGGAAATTTGCTACTGTCCTACAAACCTCTGCACTTGGAGGCCCAACAACGTCTACAAGGAGAAGGTTGTGTAGTAGACATAAAGTATCCACTACAGCAAAAACAATTCAACTCCCGAGTGACCTTTCGTATACCCGTAGTGCGTGGCAAAAATTTAGACATCGACTCGGCCCATTCCCGCAACCCGTGGCACGTCGTGACGAGGCGAGGCGGGCGATGGAGGAGGAGCGCGCTTGAATGTCCCTCTTGTTCTCATGCTCATACATGTGGGGAAACATCCTCCCTTATAAGGAGGTCCAACTCCCACTAAACTAGCAATGTGGGACTAAACTTTAGTTCCGCCTCTTGCCTTGCACGAATGGGCTGCGTGGGCCTCTAGGATTAATAGGAATTTCTGAAACTGCTATTGGGCTGGGCCCAAAATAGACAAAATTCCAGTAAAAAGCACACCCAACTAAGTTCCAGATGGGCCTAGCAACTGAACAAGAGAAGAAGAGTTCATCAATGGTCTCCTCTCTCCCACACAGGACACACCGTTTGTCACCTTTCCACCCTCTCTTCAATAGATTGTCTCTAGTTAGAATACTTTTTTTGCTCAATAACCATAGGAAGAATTTAATTTTCGATGGTACTTTTGTTTTTCAGAATTTTTTTGTGGAAAACCAACATGTTTTGATGAGATGGAGGTAGAGAGACTTTACATATAATTTCCTATCAACAGACAACATCCACGTAGGTTTATCTCTCCCTCCATACATCAAGACCTCCTCACATCTTTCTTTTAGACTTTTCCACAGTTGTTTAGTATCCCCAAATAGAGATCTTCTAAAATTGAATAGATCCCTGATGTCTACTAAACAACCTTCGCCTTGTAGACGTTGTTGGGCCTCCAAGTGCAGAGGTTTGTAGGACAGTAGCAAATTTCCCTCAAGTGGATGACCTAAGGTTTATCAATCCGTGGGAGGCGTAGGATGAAGATGGTCTCTCTCAAGCAACCCTGCAACCAAATTACAAAGAGTCTCTTGTGTCCCCAACACACCCAATACAATGGTAAATTGTATAGGTGCATTAGTTCGGCGAAGAGATGGTGATACAAGTGGTATATGGATAGTAGATAATGGCTTTTGTAATCTGAAAATATAAAAACAGCAAGGTAACTAATGATAAAAGTGAGCACACACGGTATTGCAATGCGTTGAAACAAGGCCTAGGGTTCATACTTTCACTAGTGCAAGTTCTCTTAACAATAATAACATAATTGGATCACATAACTATCCCTCAACATGCAACAAAGAGTCACTCCAAAGTTACTAATAGCGGAGAACAAACGAAGAGATTATGGTAGGGTACGAAACCACCTCAAAGTTATTCTTTCTGATCGATCTATTCAAGAGTCCGTAGTAAAATAACATGAAGCTATTCTTTCCGTTCAATCTATCCTAGAGTTCGCACTAGAATAACACCTTAAGACACAAATCAATCAAAACCCTAATGTCACCTAGATACTCCAATGTCACCTCAAGTATCCGTGGGTATGATTATAGATATGCATCATACAATCTCAGATTCATCTATTCAGATCAAGACAAAGTACTTCAAAGAGTGCCCCAAAGTTTCTACCAGAGAGTCAAAACGAAAACGTGTGCCAATCCCTATGCATAGGTTCATGGGCGGAACCCGCAAGTTGATCATCAAAACATACATCAAGTGGATCAATAGAATAACCCATTGTCACCACGGTTATCCCACACAAGACATACATCAAGTGTTCTCAAATCCTTAAAGACTCAATCCGATAAGATAACTTCAAAGGGAAAACTCAATCCATTACAAGAGAGTAGAGGGGGAGAAACATCATAAGATCCAACTATAATAGCAAAGCTCGCGATACATCAAGATCGTACCACCTCAAGAACACGAGAGAGAGATCAAACACATACCTACTGGTACATACCCTCAGCCCCGAGGGAGAACTACTCCCTCCTCATCATGGATAACACCGGGATGATGAAGATGGACATCGGAGAGGGATTTCCCCCTCCGGCAGGGTGCCGGAATGGGTCTAGATTGGTTTTTGGTGGCTACAGAGGCTTCTGGCGGCGGAACTCCCGATCTATTCTGCTCCCCGAAGTTTTTAGGGTATATGGGTATATATGGGAGGAAGAAGTACGTCGGTGGATCTCCGGGCTGTCCACGAGGCAGGGGGCACGCCCCCCACCCTCGTGGGCAGCCCGGAACTATCCTGGTCCAACTCCAATACTCCGTGGGCTTCTTCTGGTCCAAAAATAAGTTCCGTGAAGTTTCAGGTTAATTGGACTCCGTTTGATTTTCCTTTTCTGTGATACTCTAAAACAAGGAAAAAACAGAAACTGGCACTGGGCTCTGGGTTAATAGGTTAGTCCCAAAAATAATATAAAAGTGCATAATAAATCCCATAAACATCCAAAACAGATAATATAATAGCATGGAACAATCAAAAATTATAGATACGTTGGAGACGTATCAATCCCATCCTTTGTCAATGGCTTCTTTGACAGAAATGTTTTGATCATTGCTAATGAAGTATAGAGAAGGTAAGCCTCTTTTAAAGGTTTGTCTCCTACCCACCAATCTTCCCAAAATCTTAGTATTTTTACCATCACCAAGCTTTTTCTTTACAAGAGGGTAAAAAATCTTTTAATTTTGAGAATACTAGACCAGAATTGGGAATCCCCATTTTTGTGTTTCACCCCAGACTATCATTTGTCTTTGATATATTTAGCTCTAATTATATCTTGCCAAAGCCCATCTTCCTCTTCTACTTTCCATAACCACTTGGACAGAAGGGCAATGTTAAATAGTTCCAAATTTGTAACCCCTAAGCCCCCTTGTTGTTTTGGAAGACAGCAGGTCTTCCATTTGACCAGATGGTATTTTTTATCTTCTTCAGCCCGCCACACCAACCTAGCTGTTGGGGAACGTAGTAATTCAAAAAAAATCCTACGATCACGCAAGATCTAACTATGAGATGCATAGCAACGTGAGGGGAGAGTTTGTCCACGTACCCTCGTAGACCGAAAGCGGAAGCGTTTAGTAATGCGGTTGATGTAGTCGAACGTCTTCACGGTCCAAGTACCGAACGTACGACACCTCTGTGTTCAGCACATGTTCAACATGATGATGTCCCTCGAGCTCTTGATCCAGTAGAAGGTCTAGGGAGAGTTTCGTCAGCACGATGGTGTGGTGACGGTGTTGATGATGTGATCCGCGCAGGGCTTCGCCTAAGCACTACGACAATATGACCGAGGTGGTAAACTGTGGAGGGGGGCACCGCACACGGCTAAGACAATTGATGTTGTGCCTTTGGGGTGCCCTCTGCCCACGTATATAAAGGAGGGGGGAGGAGGAGGCCGGCCAAGGGGGAGGCGCACCAAGGGGGAGTCCTACTAGGACTCCAAACCTAGTAGGATTCTCCCCCCCCCCTTTCCTTCCAACAGAGAGGGGGTAAGGGTAAAGGAGGGAGAGGGAGAAGGAAAGAGGGGGCCCGCGCCCCCTCCCTTTGTCCAATTCGGATCGGGGCAAGGGGGTGCCCCACCTCCTGTGGCCTGCCTCCTCTCCTCCACTATGGCCCATTAGGCCCAATAACTTTCCCGGGGGGTTTCGGTAACCTCCTAGTACTTCGAAAAATCCCCGATCTTCTTTGGAACCATTCCGGTGTCCGTATGTAACCTTGCAATATATCAATCTTTACCTCTCGGACATTTCTAGACTCCTCGTCATGTCTGTGATATCATCCGGGACCCCTGATACGTCTCCAATGTAACTATAATTTTTTATTGTTCCATGTTGTTATATTATCAATCTTGGATGTTTTATAATCATTTTATAGTCATTTTATATCATTTTTTGGTACTAACCTATTGACATAGTGCCAAGTGCCAGTTCTTGTTTTTTCCGTTTTTTACATCGCAGAAAATCAATATCAAACGGAGTCCAAATGCCACTAAACTTTACGGAGATTTTTTATGGACCAGAAGGAACAAGTTGGGCCCTGGTTGCACCTGGGGGAGTCTCGAGGAGGGGACAACCCACCAGGATGCGCCAGGAGGCCCAGGCGTGCCCTGGTGGGTTGTGCCCACCTCGGGTGCCCCCCGGACCACCTCTTTGCTCTATAAATACCCAAATATTCCCAAAACCCTAGGGGAGTCGACGAAATATTCATCCAGCCACCACAGAGTCCAGAACCACCAGATCCAATCTAGACACCATCTCAGATGGGGTTCACCACCTCCATTGGTGCCTCTCCGATGATGCGTGAGTAGTTCTTTGTAGACCTTCGGGTCCGTAGTTAGTAGCTAGATGGCTTCATGTCTCTCTCTCTCTCTTGATTCTCAATACAATGGTCTCTTGGAGATCCATATGATGTAACTCTTTTTGCTTGTGTTTGTTGGGATCTGATGAACTTTGAGTTTATAATTGATACATCTCCGTCGTATCCATAATTTTTGATTGTTCCATGCCAATATTCTACAGCTTTCATATACTTTTGGCAACTTTTTATACTATTTTTGGGACTAACATATTGATCCAGTGCCAAGTGCCAGTTCCTATTTGTTGCATGTTTTTTGTTTCACAGAAAATCCATATCAAACAGAGTCCAAATGGGATAAAAACGGACAGAGAATATTTTTGGAATAATTGTGAAATATGGGAAGAAGAATCAACGCGATAAGGTGTCCGAGGGGGCCACGAGGCAGGGGGCGCGCCTACCCCCCTGGGCATGCCCCTGACCCTCGTGGGCCCCTCGTAAGGCAGTTGCTGCTCTTCTTTGGCCGCAAGAAAACTAATTTTCGTAGAAAAAATCTAGGCAAAGGTTTTAATCCAATCGGAGTTACGGATCTTCGGATATATAAGAAACGGTGAAAGGGCAGAATCCCAGAACGCAGAAACAGAGAGAGACAGAGAGACAGATCCAATCTCGGAGGGACTCTCGCCCCTCCCATGCCATGGAGACCAAGGACCAGAGGGGAAACCCTTCTCCCATCTAGGTAGGAGGTCAAGGAAGAAGAAGAAGAATAAGGGGGGCCCTCTCCTCCTCTCTTCCGGTGGCGCCGGAACGCCGCCGGAGCCATCATCATCACCGAGATTTTCACCAACACCTACGCCATCTCCACCAACATCTCCATCACCTTCCCCCCATCTATCTACAGCGGTCCACTCTCCCGCAACCCATTGTACCCTCTACTTGAACATGGTGCTTTATGGTTCATATTATTATCCAATGATGTGTTGCCATCCTATGATGTCTGAGTAGATTTTCGTTGTCCTATCGGTGATTGGTGAATTACTATGATTGATTTAATTTTCTTGTGGTTATGTTGTTGTCCTTTGGTGCCCATCATATGAGCGCGTGCGTTGATCACACCATAGGGTTAGTTGTATGTTGATAGGACTATGTATTGGAGGGCAAGAGTGATAGAAGATTCAACCTAGCATAGAAATTGATGCATACGGGATTGAAGGGGGACCAATATATCTTAATGCTATGGTTGGGTTTTACCTGAACATTAGTAGTTGTGGACGCTTGCTAATAGTTCCAATCGTAAGTGCATAGAATTTCAAGTCAGGGATGACATGCTAGCAGTGGCCTCTCCCACATAAAACTTGCTATCGGTCTAGTAAAGTAGTCAATTGCTTAGGGACAATTTCACAACTCCTACCACCACTTTTCCACACTCGTTATACCAACTTTATTGCTTCTTTACCTAAAACAGCCCCTACTTTTTATTTACATGCTCTTTATATTCTTGCAAACCTATCCAACAACACCTACAAAGTACTTCTAGTTTCATACTTGTTCTAGGTAAAGCGAACGTTAAGTGTGCGTAGAGTTGTATCAGTGGTCGATAGAACTTGAGGGAATATTTGTTCTACCTTTAGCTCCTCGTTGGGTTCAACACTCTTACTTATCGAAAGAGGCTACAATTGATCCCCTATACTTGTGGGTTATTAATGATCAGTCATATCTTTTTATATCCATGAAAGTTATTTGAGTTTCTTTGATCTCTTATATGCATGATCACTTATAGCCTCGTATTTCTTCTCCGATATTTGGGTTTTGTTTGGCCAACTTGATCTATTTATCTTGCAATGGGAAGAGGTGCCCGATAGTGGATTCGATCTTACGGTGCTTGATCCTAGTGACGGAAAGGGAACCGACACGTATGTATCGTTCCACTAAGGATAAAAAGACGGGATCTATAACTATGCAATAGATAAACGGATCTTGTCTACATCATGTCATAGTTCTTATTGCATTACTCCATTTTTCCATTAACTTAATACACTAGATGCATGCTGGATAGCGCTCGATGTGTGGAGTAATAGTTGTAGATGCAGGCAGGAGTCGGTCTACTAATCTTGGACGTGATGCCTATGTAATGATCATTGCCTGGATATCGTCATTATTATTTGAGGTTCTATCAATTGCCCGACAGTAATTTGTCTACCCGCCGTTTGCTATCTTTCTCGAGAGAAGCCACTAGTGAAACCTACGGCCCTCGGGTCTTCTTCCTCATATATTTGCTTGCAATCTATTTTTCCTTTGCAAATTTTTATTCAGATCTATTAAACCAAAAATACAAAAATACTTTGCTGCACTTTATTCTATTTGCGATCTATTGTTTCAATCTAGGTTGCGAGGTGTTGTTATTTGTGTGCAGGTGATGTTTACTGTGTGTTGCTTGGTTCTCCTACTGATTCAATAACCTTGGTTTCTTCACTGAGGGAAATACCTACCATCGCTGTGCTGCATCATCCCTTCCTCTTTGAGGAAATACCGACGTAGTCCTAGCAGACATGAGCTTTTCTGGCGCTATAGTCAGAGAGCAATCAAAAAGATTTCTGGCACCGTTGCCGGGGAGGATCTTCTTCATAACCAGGTTCCTAATCACAAATCTCATCTCCTTGCAATTTACATCATTTTCCATTTGCCTCTCGTTTTCCTCTTCCCCACTTAACAAAAATTTGCCATTTTATTCGCCCCTCCTTTTCTGATCACCGTTTTCTCGCCATGTCTGATCTCAAAAGAGCTAGGGGTTTTCTCCCTAATCTTAATGCTTTGGATAGCCCCTCTGTCCTCTCTAAGCTCATAAACAATGATGTTATGGAAGGATGTACCGGGATTGTTAAGGAAAATCTTAACCACTGTGATGAATATGATCCCAAATTTTTTCGTTATTTACTTGATGAATCTTTGAAAGATGCTTCGGATAGGTTGTTGAGAATTCGAGCTAGCTATGTGCCCCAATATCAGATAGATTTATACTTGAAAAGTTTTTACGATGGTTTACCTTCTTCCTTCAAGCAAGTTTTAGATTCTATATTTGAAAATGGTTTTCTTGAAGGGGATGTTGTTGATACTTATGAAAAGATGAAAGCCATATTTTGGCACCTAAAGGAGAAAATGTTGAATCAACTACTCTTATGCGCTTTTATCAAAATGAAATAATTAAAGACATGAAGGTTAGTTTAGATACGAATTTTCGTAACTTGCTTATCTTTACTCCGCTATCAATGGGCATGTGCTTTCAAAAGATAGAAAATTAAATGCCATTGATAGAAAAATTTCTCTTTTATTTCCAAGGAACAAAGATGACAGAACTTAAATCCTTGATTTATGCCTAGCTAAGGGCGTAAAACTATAGCGCTTGTTGGGAGGCAACCCAATGAATAAATTTTATTTTTGCTTTTTGCTTTCTATTCTTGTGTGTTAGCACAATTATGCTACTGTTATGATTGTGTTTTTTATGTTTTAGTTTTTGTTTGTGCCCAGTAAAGCCTTTAGGGTCTTCTTGGGTGATAGTTGTTTGATCTTGCTGAAAAACAGAAACTTTTACGCTCACGAAATTAATTTTCATATTTTACCAGAGAGCGATAAAATACCCATTCCACTTGCAGTAGATCAATATACAAATTTACCAGGTCTTCCTAATTTTTCAGAATTTTTGGAGTTACAGAAGTATTCGAAATAGTCAGATTTCTACAGACTGTTCTATTTTGACAGATTCTATTTTCTTTGTGTTGTGTGCTTATTTTGATGGCTCTATGGTTTTCTTTGATGAGTTTTTGACATAGAAAAGTTGGAATACAGTAGATATAATACAAAAAAATATGGAATGGTTTGATACAACACTTATAGTAGTGGTTTATTATTCTTATACTAACGGATCCCACAAAGATTTTGTTGAGTTTTGTGTGATTGAAGTTTTCAAGTTTTGGCTTATCTTACGATGGATGAAGGAAGGATAGAAGAGCCTAAAGTTGGGGATGCCCCAACATCCCAAGCTAATATCCAAGAATTAGCAACCAACTAAGCTTGGGGATGCCCCTGAGTGGCATCCCCGGTTTCTTCCAACAACTATCAGTATTTTACTCGAGACTATATTTTTATTCGTCACATGATATGTGTTTTGCTTGGATCGTCTTGTATGATATGAGTCTTTGCTTGTTTTATTTTGTGTTTTAAGTCATCAATCCTTGATGGAGACACCTATTTGAGAGAGCCGAAATTATGTCATGACTTGTTAGAATTGCTCCCTATGCTTCACTTAAATCTTTTATAAGCTAGAACTTGCTCTAGTGCTTCACTTATATCTTTTTGAGCACGGTGTGCTTAGTATTTTTGAATAAATGCTCTATTGCTTCAGTTAGATTTATTTGAGAGTTAGTAAAATTTTGAAGAAATTCTCTCTTGCTTCACTTAAATTATTTTGAGAGAAAGAAATAGTATGCTCATGATCTTCACTTATATTTGTTTGAGCTTATGAAAAGCAACACATGAAAATTAGTCCCAAAGTGATAGATATCCAAGAAGGATAAAGAAAAGAAAAATGTCATGAAGATAATTGGACAAAATAAACTTGATTCTTAGTAATAGTTTTGAGATATGATGATGTGATATGTGAGTTATGTTGATGAGTAATTATGCTCTAGTAGGAATATTGGTGTTAAGGTTTATGATTCCCGAAGCATGCACGTATAGTCTCTCGTTATGCTATGATGTTGGAGCATGACTTATTTTTTATTGTCTTCCTTATGAGTGGCGGTCGGGATGGCGTGCTTGGATCGGAATTCTCTCATCTTCAGCGCCTACCACTACTAGGAAAAGGCCTACTAGTGGCGCACCAGTTTTGCCTACTAATGGCGCACTACTGATGCGCCATTAGTATACCAGATACTAATGACGCACCACATGGTGCGCCATTAGTATACCATTCGGTGCTCCACTAGTATTCCCTCCAGGTGCGCCACTAATAACCTTATAGGTGCGCCACTAGTAATAAAGGAAGGTGCGCCACTAATAAGGGCTTAAATGTGCCACTAGTAATGTATTTGGAAAACAAAAAAAATCTAAATTTACAGAAAACAACCTATAAGGAAAAATAATTTAAAAACAAAAAATGAAATAGAATCATAATTTTTATTATAGTAAGAATATTACAATGTCTTTACAAGTTTCCAATAAAAGGAAAATTGTAAGGAAATAAAAGAAAATCCTAAAACTAATCTTCTAGTAATCTTTTCTTCTTTTTCTTCATTTTATCCCTGTCAGGACCCCGATTCCAAGCCACATCGATCTAGCCGGTAACACCTCATATCACTTTGCGGCCTCACGCACGGTATCCCACGGGTGTCGCCTTACCATGGCCCGGGACCGTTTGCGCCTTTTGGCTCACGTATATGATAGTGTCGCTAGCATCCATATGACAGAGAACCCGGGCCGACATGGCTAGTCGTGAACCCAAAGCGGCACAGACCTATGGAGACAGGCATACATGAATCACATCGAGCATGTCGATCATCAGCGAGTGATTCCGGGTTGTAGCACTGGGCTAACAGGACTCCGGGGAACCCGGGCTGTAGCAGGCTAGGCAGGACTCCGGAAGTCACCGCGTGACATTTCCCTGAAGGGACAGACATAGGAACGAAGTGAAACACATGCCGGCCAGTCAAGTGTCCTGAACAGTAGTGCTGGGCTAGCAGGACTCCGGTGAACCGGGTTGTAGTGGACTACTATGGCTCGAGGAAAACTAGACTATGTTTCCCCATAAGAAAGGCTGCCAAGGATAAACAACTAGATTGTCGGATCCCACTCATACCAAGCATTTCAATCATACACACAATATGCCCGATATGAGTACATACAACATGGCATCACAACAAAACTCTACAACTCAAGTACTTTATTTAAAGGCTCCAGAGAACCATACATAACATGTTCATACAGATAGGGGTCACATGACCCGACACTCAAGTCATACAATCATACAAGCACATGCGGAAGCAACTAGTCTGAGTACAGACACTAGAAAGAAAGAAGGCTTCTCGAAGCTTGTCTATCTACATAGGGCCCTCCATGGCCAGGATCACCACCTGGGTGGCTAGTCACTCGTCGACGACAAGGTCTATGTAGAACCCATCGGAGGGGGCGGTGTTGTCGTCTGAAAACAGTAATTAAGCAAACATGAGTACAAAGGTACTCAGCAAGTCTTACATCAGAATCTAATATACATGCTCATTCTCAAGAAGGTGGTGGGGTTATTGCAGCAAGCCAGTTTTGACTCTTGGCTAAGCTATCCTACGGAACTTCACTAGTAAAATAGTTTTCGCACACGAGTCCACTACTCACCAACACAATACTCCACCGTGGATCCTCCCTCGTCAGTCTACGATATCCTCGGTACTCACACTTATCTTGAGTCTTTTAGTAGTATCCATTAACTTGTCTACGAACTGTATAGGCAACCAAGTAGTCCTTTACCGCGGACGCGGCTATTTGAATAGTTTTATACCCTGCAGGGGTGTACTTCTTCATACATGCTTTCACCACTTACCGCCGTTTACACGACATGTACTCGGCAACCTTCAAGCGGAAGCCCAGCGAGGGTGTCGGCCACGGCCTACCTAAACACTTAAGTCTCTAGTCCAGGTTTATCGCCTATCCAGGTTCCATCCGTAGGGAGTCCGGCCGAGGTTTCCACATACGGCCCCGAACGATGTGAACAGGGTTCCCGAGACACCAAACGGGTGACTCGGTACACCGTGCCACGGTGTATCTACCACAACATAACCCACCCCTAGGGTCAGCGCTACGCACGGCCGCCAACACATAACCTACAAACACCAGAAACTATTTGCAACTCCTGGACAGAGTACTAGGGTGATTAAGAAGCCGAGAGGGTCCATTGGTTTCGGGCCCAATGTATGGTAGTAACTGCATCTTAAATCACACATACAGATCTCAGTTCTTATGGACGGTCCCAATGAAACAACCCACCATGTACTCCTACGTGGCCTCTCATCGATACCTTTACCAAAACATGTTCAACACATCCCTCACGTTACCGACATAAGCATTTCACTCTATCCCATCACCTAGATGAACCAGACCTGACACAACTCTAAGCATAGCAGGCATAGCAAGGTAGGAATCACATACATGGCTCAATCAACTCCTACACATGCTAGTGGGTTTCATCTAGTTACTGTGGCAATGACAGGTCATGCAGAGGATAAGGGTTCAACTACCATAGCACACAGCAGTTTGAAACGCGTTGTCTTAATGCAGTAAACAAGAGCAGAAGCGAGAGCATGGGTTTGTATCAGAATGATCAATGGGTTGCTTGCCTGATGGAGTGGTAGTGGGATACTACCTTTCAGTTGGATACTCGTGAATATCCTCGGAGGCAGAACCTACCACAAGGAACACATCGGAACACAATCAACACATGACGATATGCAACAATATGATGCATGCTATGACATGGCAATATGAATGTGTCTTGGCCTAATGCAAGCTAAAATAGAAAGGAATGTGCTTATTTGAACCAAAGGTTCAAATGTTAGTTCATTTAACATAGCCACATTAGTGCATCATCTTGTATTGCTTAAACAACAAGGTTAACTTGTTTTGTCATGCATGAAACCATTACAGATGGATAGATTGAATTTTTCTGATCATTTTTCATATATAAATCTTTGCATTTGGAGCTATGGTTGATCTTCTATGAATTTTTGAAGTTTGAACTATTTTCTGGAATTTCCTGTAAAAGAATAATTCCAGTGATTTAATTACTGCGTCAGCATTACATCAGGGTGACGTCAGTGGTCAACGGGGACGTCCAGGTCAACCTAACCAGTGGGTCCCGCGTGTCAGTAGTTAATTAAACTAATTATTTTTAGCTAAAACTAATTTGATTTAGTTAGCAGAGGGGGCCCACTTGTCATTGACTCAGGGGGAGTCAACCTGGGGTCAAACCCCTGGTCAGCGGGGCTAATCCCGCCGGCGTTGAGTCACCGGTGAGGCCGAGACGGCGGAGAGCTTCGGATTTGGTCCTCCGGTGACCAAATCGCCGGTGGAGATGTGCTACGCGTAGCTGGGGAGCTGCCGCATCCAGTGGTGCAAGTGGTTGGACACGGGGACGCCGGAAACAACGCCGGCGAGCTCGACAGCGGCGGCCAGAGTTCGGGCGGGGTTGGGTTTGACGCTACGGTGCACGGGGGAAAGAGCTGGTGGTGGCTACAGGCTCCCGGTGCTGCGCTGAGCACAACTGTGAGCTTGGCTTTGAGGCACTGTGGCTCTGGCCACGACGGCGCCATGGCCGGCGGCGGGGAGCGTTCGGGTGCGGTGGAAGTGGCGACTGCAGAGGCCAAATGAGCACGGGAGCTAGGGGGAGAGGATGAGGAGCTCACAGCGGGGTCGGAGATGGGGTCAGCGAGCTCGGGGAGGTCCTGTCGGCGGCGAATCGACCGGAGATAGCTTGGGTGCCCGAGGTTGAAGACGAGGGTGAAGACGGCATTCGGCTGTGTTTGGAGTCGCGTGGGTCAGCACAGAGCTCCAGGGCGACGAGGTGGAGCTATTGGGCATGTCAGAGGGGCGAGGGGGTGGCTCTGGTGACGTCTACAGCGAACGGCGGCAAGGAACACGCTCGGCCATCGCGGGAGAGGGTGAGGGAGACGAGGGGGAGAGTGAGGGAGGATGAGAGGGGGACGTGGGGGTCGGCGTGGCATCCCTGGACGTCTCTAGGACGTCGGCAGAAGCAGGAGGTGGCCGGCGCGTGGCCGGCGCGCGGCAAGCATGCGCCCCTGCCTTCTGGCGCGAGGTAGGGGGTGACTGGCGCTGGCCAGTCGGCTGGGCCGAGCCAGGTGGGCTGGGCCAGCACAGGTAAGGCCCAGGTGGTTTCCCTCTCTCTTTTTTTGATTTGTTTTTCTTTTTTCTATTTAACTGCAACTGTTGGGCTTTATTAAAAATACTAAAACGTTTCCAAAAATCCTGAAAATAATTGTGTGCTCTGTTTAGAATATTTCCAACAGCAAACATTTATTTCCAGAATTATTTGAGCATTTAAATTATTTTATAGCATTTAAATGCCCAAACTCAAATACTTATGGTTTAATTCAATGACCTTCTGTTGACCTAGAAAATTGTGCACCAATTTTGCCAAAGGTTCTAACCCAAGACAAAGGGAGTGAACTTTTTAGAAGGGCATTTCAGGTTCATTGAAAATAATTTTAGTAAACCCTAGTTGTTTCCAGGGGGTGCTGGGGGTTCTGTCTTCCCCATTTCAAATTTAGGAGGAAATTAAACATGATGCACACTCTAATGCTTGATCTAAACTAGGGTGTGACAACTCACTCCCACTCAAAAGAATCTCGCCCCGAGATTTAGGATCCTCCGGGAAGAAGGTGGGGTACTCGAGTCAAGACGATCCTCCCTTTCCCAAGTGGCTTCTTTCTCGGAATGGTGTGACCATTGAACCTTGAGAAACTTGATATTACGACGTCGAGTGGTACGCTTGGCTTGATCAAGGATACGAACGGGATATTCCCGATAGGAGAGGCTATCTTGTAGATCAAGCGTTTCGTGGTCCACTCCACGGATAGGATCCGCGAAGCAACGCCTGAGTTGTGAAACGTGGAAGACATCGTGAACTCTGGAAAGATGCGGAGGTAGTTCCAATTGGTCGGCAACTTCTCCTCGTTTGGCAAGAATGCGAAAGGGTCCAATGTAACGAGGAGCCAATTTGCCTTTGATACCGAAACGATGGGTTCCCTTTAGCGGAGTAACCCGAAGGTAAGCCTTCTCGTCGACTTCATAAGTCATAGGCTTATGTTTACGATCATATTGACTCTTTTGACGAGATTGGGCTGTTTTCAATTTCTCACGAATAACGCGAACCTGCTCTTCTGCTTCCTGAATCATATCCGGGCCAAAGAGTTGTCTTTCCCCGGTTTCTGACCAGTTAAGAGGCGTTCGACATTTTCGTCCATAGAGAACTTCGAAAGGAGCCTTGCCCAAGCTGGCTTGATAACTATTGTTATAAGCAAACTCCACGAATGGAAGGCAATTCTCCCAACTCATTCCGAACGAGATGACAGAAGCTCGGAGCATATCTTCCAGAATTTGATTGACTTGCTCTACTTGACCACTTGATTGAGGATGGAAGGCGGTACTAAAAGTGAGACGAGTTCCCATAGCATTTTGGAAACTTTCCCAAAATCGAGAGGTGAAGAGACTCCCACGGTCTGAGTTAATTTCCAATGGAACACCATGAAGAGACACTATTCGGGAGATGTATAAATCGGCTAGCTGGCTAGCGGTGATACTCTCACGAACAGGTAGAAAGTGGGCTACTTTGGAAAGTCGGTCGATCATGACGACGATGGCATTATTCCCTCTCTTGGTCCTGGGAAACCCAGTGATGAAATCCATACTGATTTTATCCCATTTCCATTCAGGAATAGCCAAAGGTTGAAGGGTGCCAGCAGGCCGTTGATGCTCTGCTTTAACACGACGACAAACGTCGCAATTAGCAATGTATTGAGCGATTTATCTTTTCATCCTAGTCCACCAAAACCTCTGGCGTAGGTCTTGATACATTTTAGTACTACCGGGATGAATGGTGAGAGGGGATTCATGAGCTTCCTTAAGGATCAGTCGCCTCAGGTTTCGTGCCTTTGGAACCACTAGGCGATTTCCAAAGTATATGACACCTTGATCATCAATGGAGAAACAATTCGCGACTCCTTTCTTAATGTTTCTCTTAATATGGGAGATTCCCGGATCTACCTTCTGTGCCTTGATGATATGATCCGTAAGGGTAGGTTTCGCCACCAGGGTGGATAGGAATCCGCGAGGAACAATGTGAAGATTAATCTTACGAAATTCCTCATGGAGAAGTGGTTGACTTTGTTGTAACATCAGGTTGTTACAATAGGACTTACGGCTTAGCGCATCAGCCATGACATTGGCTTCGCCCGGGGTGTAAGTTATTCCTAAGTCGTAATCCGAGATCAACTCGACCCAACGTCTTTGCCTGAGATTCAAATCTAGTTGGGTGAAGATATATTTCAAACTTTGGTGATCGGTGAAGATCTCGCAACGATTACCGAGGAGGTAATGTCGCCAAGTTTTGAGTGCATGGACTACAGCTGCAAGCTCTAGATCATGTGTGGGATAATTTTCCTCATGTGGGTGTAATTTCCGTGAAGCATAGGCATTTACCTGACGATCTTGCATGAGTATGCAACCTAGTCCTTGTTGCGAGGCGTCGCAATAGATAATAAAGTCCTTGGAGAAATCTGGTGGTACTAGTACGGGAGCAGATGTCAGGCATCTTTTCAGTTCCTGAAAGCTGAACTCGCACTGTGGAGTCCACTCGAACTTTTTATCTTTCTTGAGGAGTTCAGTTAGAGGTTTAGCAACCTTGGAGAAATTCTCGACGAAGCGGTGGCAATAGCTCGCTAGGCCAAGGAAGCTCCGAACTTGCTTGACCGTCTCAGGTGGAGTCCAATCAAGGACGGCTTGAACTCGCTCGGGATTGACAGCAATACCCTTGCCATAGATTACATGGCCTAGATAGGTCACTTCTAGCAACCAAAATTCACACTTGGAGAATTTGGCGTAAAGGCGATGCTCTTGAAGTTTCATCAATACCAGCCTTAAATGTTCGGCATGTTCCTCTTCATTCTTGGAGTAGATGAGTATGTAATCGAGGTATACTACGACAAATTTATCCAAGTACTCCATGAAGACCGAGTTCATTAACCAAGAGAAGGTAGCTGGGGCATTGGTTAAACCGAAGGACATAACGGTGTACTCGTATTGGCCATAACGAGTAACAAAGGCCGTTTTGGGAATGTCCCTGTTCCTGATTTTGATTTGATGGTAGCCCAACCTCAAATCCATCTTGGAAAAGACTGAGGATCCAGCGAGCTGATCATACAGATCGTTGATCCTGGGAAGCGGATATTTGTTCTTGATGGTGACCAAATTGACAGGTCGGTAATCCACAACCATTCGATCCGTTCCATCCTTCTTCTTGACGAAGAGGACAGGGCAAGCCCAAGGAGAGGAACTAGGACGGATGAAACCCTTTTTCAAGCACTCATCGAGTTGGTTCTTAAGCTCGGCTAGTTCTAAGGGTTCCATCTTGTAGGGTCTTCTAGAAATTGGAATGGTTCCTGGAACAAGGTCTATCACAAAATCGACATCCCTGTCAGGTGGTACACTTGGCAGTTCTTCTGGAAAGACATCCGGGAAGTCTCGGACTACCGGAACATCCTCAAGGTCTGGAAGGGGGTTGGCATTTAGGGAGTAAAGCTGGCGCTTGGCCACTCGAGTTAAGACATTGACTGTCTTGCCCGATGGGTGAGTAAGTTGAACGGTTCTAGTGGCACAATCAATCTTAGCATAATGAGCTGACATCCAGTCCATACCCAAGATGATGTTTATGTCCGAGGACTTGAGAGCTATTAAGGATGCAAGGAAGACAAGTCTATCGACAAGAATTTCGTTCCCATGGCTTACTCTAGAAGTTTGCCATTTGGAACCCGGAGTTTGAATTACCATGGAAGTGGGCATGTCATAGAATGCCGTGTTATGCAATCGAGCATAGTTCTCGGATATGAATGAATGAGATGCTCCAGTATCAAAAAGAACAGATGCCGGATGGCAGTTAACAAGGAGCGTACCAAGGACGACGTTAGGATCCTCATGAGCCTCCTCGGCTGAAACATAGTTGACATGGCCACGGGCAATGGTGGCCAGCTTGGCGTAGAATGTCTTTCCTGCGGGCTTACCACGACCAACGGACTTTCCAGTCTGATTGCGGTTGTTCTGGGGACACTCTCGGCTATAGTGACCCGGCTCTCCACACTTAAAGCATGTCACCACATTGGGGCGTGGAGCAGCGTTAGCAGCGGGGCCACCATAGGGCTTGGGCGGTGCAAATTGCTAGTTGGGACGAGGCGCCTCAAAGGATGGCCTCAGGATGAACCTGGGTGGCAGTGCCGTGCTTGGGATCCACACCCGGCGCTTCTGAGCTCCAGAGCCGGATGAAGAGCCAAAATCACGGGAGTGCTTGCGTGAAGCGTCATAATCTGCCTGGCCTGTCTCAGCACTGATGGCTTTATTGACCAACTTCTGAAAGGAGGTGCACTCGTGCAGACGAAGATCGCGGCGAAGCTCAGGGCTAAGTCCCTTGCGGAACCTTGTCTGCTTCTTAGCATCAGTAGATACCTCTTCAGGGGCATAACGTGCCAGATTCCCAAATTCACGACTATAAGCATCCACAGTCAGTCTTCCTTGGGTGAAGTTGCAGAACTCCTCCCTCTTGCGATCCATGAGACCGTCCGGAATGTGATGCTCACGGAAAGCCTCACTGAATTCAGCCCAAGTAGTGATTTGGCCGACCGGGCGCATAGCTTCAAAGTTTTCCCACCAAAGGCTAGCAGGGCCTTCGAGGTGATAGGCAGCGTAAGTAACCTTGTCGGCTTTGGCTACGTTGGCAGAACGTAGCTTGTGGGTGATGCTGCGAAGCCAGTCATCCGCGTCGAGGGGCTCGACGGAATGGTTAAACTTTAGTGGGTACAGCTTGATAAAGTCATTGATTGACACCAAGTCATTTCGCTGATGGCGTGCAGTGTTCTGCTCAATCCGCTCTAGCAGGCGGTTAGTCTCACGCTTGTTCCTTTCCGCCTCTAGCATCACTTCGGCCAGAGAAGGCGGGTGAGGCAGATTTTCACCCCTAGCTGCACTGGCTTCCCCCTGCTCCGGAGCAGCAGGGTTGCTACGGGTGTTGACCATCCTAGGAGAAAACAAGACAACGGTTTAGACAATGATGGCTCAAACTTAGCAAGGAAGTGCATAATGTAATGGATAACACGGAATGCAGAGATGTTCATCCGTATGTCATGGTAATATAAAACTGCCATATATATACCAACGGTCATACACATCATACATAGTTTAGTACAAGCCCAGGCTACAGTACAACTATGATGAAAGACGTTACATCTCATTGGAGGCATTCCAAGCTCCTATACATTATTTGTCTACACCTCCGGAATTGATTACACACAAAGTCATATTCCACAAGTCACGCAGGACAGTGAAGATACAACTATTACAATACTAGTAGTACTACTACTAACTCAGACAGCTCCGTAGTAGTCCTCATAGAAGTCACCTCCATAGCCTGGAAGTTCAACGTGATCATCTGGGAACAGACGGTCCTGAGGAGCCTATGGACCATAGGGACTAGGATGAGGTCTTGGACCAACAAACGGTGGCCTGCGAGGACCACGGGGTGGGGTGATGCCTCCCACATCACGCCAATCCACCATGTCTGGTAGAGCAGATCTCACAGGATACAGATCCCTTGTATCCATACATCCAGCTTGCACTGCAGGTGCAAACCGGGTCAATGTGGCCCAATGATCAGCACGGGTATTGAAAAGCTCCAGCCTCAAGGCCCGATTCTCTCGGTCCTTATCTTCGAGCATCTCAGCAGTGGTACGAGTTAATGAGTCCTCCTGAGTGGAGTCAGCATAGATAGCCTGAAGATACCCTTGCGCTCCCGGGAGTGAAGCTGGCATGTAACGGAAGTCGGTGTTCCGAAGCAGGCCAGTCCGGACTCGCATGATGGTCATCATGGAATAGGAAGCATCCTGCACAACCATCTCAATAGTAACCCCGAGTCCATACGAACAGTGAAGGGGCTCGGTAGATCCAGGATAAGAAGGAAATATCCTGACGGTGCAGAAATATTGGCTTTGATTAAAGTCGCGGAACTGCTCTTCGACGGTGTATTCGGGATACCAACGGTAACCCGTCTCGATCATTACCCGGACTAACATAGCAGTATGACCGGGCATGTCGAGGCATCGGGTCAGGCGAACCACTTGGTTTTGAGCACGGTTGGCCATCTGAAAGCACAACCACAATGCAAAGACATTAGAATTTCTAGGGAAAATTGGACAGCATAACAGCTGTAAATGCTCAGAAAAAGATTTGAGACATCCACAACAGTTCGCAATACCACTCAACAACATCATATCAAGGTTCTGATCCAATTAGCAACATACTAAAATAGTAGAAACTGAACCGGGGCTTGTAACAACAATCCTATAAGCTACTACGGATTAGTAACACGTGAACCTGATAGAAGAAGAGAGCCTAGTCCTTAACCCACGTTGAATGAGAAGAGGATGACTCAGATCAGAGGCATAGGGTAAAGGAGTAAAAGAGCCTTACGTTCCCTCCCACAATCAATTCCCCTACATATAACTAAAGCATTTCTAGACTCGACATCGACCAGTTTGGCTCAATGAACCTACAGGCAGTCCGGCTCTGATGCCAACGCTGTCAGGACCCCGATTCCAAGCCACATCGATCTAGCCGGTAACACCTCATATCACTTTGCGGCCTCACGCACGGTATCCCACGGGTGTCGCCTTACCATGGCCCGGGACCGTTTGCGCCTTTTGGCTCACGTATATGATAGTGTCACTAGCATCCATATGACAGAGAACCCAGGCCGACATGGCTAGTCGTGAACCCAAAGCGGCACAGACCTATGGAGACATGCATACATGAATCACATCGAGCATGTCGGTCAACAGCGAGTGATTCCGGGCTGTAGCACTGGGCTAACAGGACTCCGGGGAACCTGGGCTGTAGCAGGCTAGGCAGGACTCCGGAAGTCACCGCGTGACATTTCCCCAAAGGGACAGACATAGGAACAAAGTGAAACACATGCCGACCAGTCAAGTGTCCTGAACAGTAGTGCTGGGCTAGCAGGACTCCGGTGAACCGGGCTGTAGCGGACTACTATGGCTCGAGGAACACTAGACTACATTTCCCCATAAGAAATGCTGCCGAGGATAAACAACTAGATTGTCGGATCCCACTCATACCAAGCATTTCAATCATACACACAATATGTCCGATATGACTACATACAACATGGCATCACAACAAAACGCTACAACTTAAGTACTTTATTTAAAGGCTCTAGAGAGCCATACATAACATGTTCATACAGATAGGGGTCACATGACCCGACACTCAAGTCATACAATCATACAAGCACATGCAGAAGCAACTAGTCTGAGTACAGACACTAGAAAGAAAGAAGGCTTCTCGAAGCCTGTCTATCTACATAGGGCCCTCCATGGCCAGGATCACCACCTGGGTAGCTAGTCACTCGTCGACGTCAAGGTCTACGTAGAACCCATCGAAGGGGGCGGTGTTGTCATCTAAAAACAGTAATTAAGCAAACATGAGTACAAAGGTACTCAGCAAGTCTTACATCAGAACCTAATATACATGCTCATTCTCAAGAAGGTGGTGGGGTTATTGCAGCAAGCCAGCTTTGACTCTTGGCTAAGCTATCCTACGGAACTTCACTAGTAAAATAGTTTTCGCACACGAGTCCACTACTCACCAACACAATACTCCATCGTGGATCCTCCCTCGTCAGTCTACGAGAGGGCCATCCTTGGTACTCACACTTATCTTGAGTCTTTTAGTAGTATCCATTAACTTCTCTATGAACTGTATAGGCAACCAAGTAGTCCTTTACCGCGGACACGGCTATTCGAATAGTTTTATACCCTGCAGGGGTGTACTTCTTCATACACGCTTTCACCACTTACCACCATTTAGACGACATGTACTCGGCAACCTTCAAGCGGAAGCCCAGCGAGGGTGTCGGCCATGGCCTACCTAAACACTTAAGTCTCTAGTCCAGGTTTATCGCCTATCCAGGTTCCATCCGCAGGGAGTCCGGCCGAGGTTTCCACATACGGCCCCGAACGATGTGAATAGGGTTCCCGAGACACCAAACGGGTGACTCGGCACACCGTGCCACGGTGTATCTACCGCAACATAGCCCACCCCTAGGGTCAGCGCTACGCACGGCCGCCAACACATAACCTACAAACACCAGAAACTATTTGCAACTCCTGGACAGAGTACTAGGGTGATTAAGAAGCCGAGAGGGTCCATTGGTTTCGGGCCCAATGTACGGTAGTAACTGCATCTTAAATCACACATACAGATCTCAGTTCTTATGGACGGTCCCAATGATACAACCCACCATGTACTCCTACATGGCCTCTCATCAATACCTTTACCAAAACATGTTCAACACATCCCTCACGTTACCGACATAAGCATTTCACTCTAGCCCATCACCCAGATGAAGTACACCTGACACAACTCTAAGCATAGTAAGCATAGCAAGGTAGGAATCACATACATGGCTCAATCAACTCCTACACATGCTAATGGGTTTCATCTAGTTACTGTGGCAATGACAGGTCATGCAGAGGATAAGGGTTCAACTACCGTAGCACACAGCAGTTTGAAACACGTTGTCTTAATGCAGTAAACAAGAGCAGAAGCGAGAACATGGGTTTGTATCGGAATGATCAATGGGTTGCTTGCCTGATGGAGTGGAAGTGGGATACTGCCCTTCAGTTGGATACTCGTGAATATCCTCGGAGGCGGAACCTACCACGAAGAACACATCGGAACACAATCAACACATGACGATATGCAACAATATGATGCATGCTATGACATGGCAATATGAATGTGTCTTGGCCTAATGCAAGCTAAAACAGAAAGGAATGTGCTTATTTGAACCAAAGGTTCAAATGTTAGTTCATTTAACATAGCCACATTAGTGCATCATCTTGTATTGCTTAAACAGCAAGGTTAACTTGTTTTGTCATGCATGAAACCATTACAGATGGATAGATTGAATTTTTCTGATCATTTTTCATATATAAATCTTTGCATTTGGGGCTATGGTTGATCTTCTATGAAATTTTGAAGTCTAAACTATTTTCTGGAATTTCCTGTAAAAGAATAATTCCAGTGATTTAATTACTGCGTCAGCATTACGTCAAGGTGACATCAGTGGTCAGCGGGGACGTCCAGGTCAACCTGACCAGTGGGTCCCGCATGTCAGTAGTTAATTAAACTAATTATTTTTAGTTAAAACTAATTTGATTTAGTTAGTAGAGGGGGCCCACTTGTCATTGACTCGGGGGAGTCAACCTGGGGTCAAACCCCTGGTCAGCGGGGCTAATCCCGCCGGCGTTGAGTCGCCGGCGAGGCCGAGACGGCGGAGAGCTTCGGATTTGGTCCTCCGGTGACCAAATCGCCGGTGGAGACGTGCTACGCGTAGCTGGGGAGCTGCCTCATCCAGTAGTGCAAGTGGTTGGACACGGGGACGCCGGAAACGATGCCGGCGAGCTCGACAGCGGCGGCCGGAGTTCGGACGGGGTTGGGTTCGACGCTACGGTGCATGGGGGAAAGAGCTGGTGGTGGCTACGGGCTCCTGGTGCTGCGCTGAGCACAACGGTGAGCTTGGCTTTGAGCCACTGTGGCTCTGGCCACGACGGCGCCATGGCCGGCGGCGGGGAGCGTTCGGGTGCGGTGGAAGTGGCGACTACAGAGGCCAAACGAGCACGGGAGCTAGGGGGAGAGGAAGAGGAGCTCACAACGGGGTCATAGAGGGGGTCAGCGAGCTCGGGGAGGTCCTGGCGGCGGCGAATCGACCGGAGACGGCTCGGGTGCCCGAGGTTGAAGACGAGGGCGAAGACGGCGTTCGGCGGCGTTTGGAGTCGCATGGGTCAGCGGAGAGGTCCAGGGCGACGAGGCGGAGCTATTGGGCATGTCGGAGGGGCGAGGGGGTGGCTCTGGTGACGTCTACGGCGAACGGCGGCGAGGAACGCGCTCGGCCATCGCGGGAGAGGGTGAGGGAGACAAGGGGGAGAGTGAGGGAGGATGAGAGGGGGGCGTGGGGGTCGGCGTGGCATCCCTGGACGTCTCCAGGACGTCGGCAGAAGCAGGAGGTGGCCGGCGCGTGGCCGGCGCAGGGAGCACGCGCCCCTGCCTTCTGGCGCGAGGTAGGGGGTGACTGGCGCTGGCCAGTCGGCTGGGCCGAGCCAGGTGGGCTGGGCCAGCACAGGTAAGGCCCAGGTGGTTTCCCTCTCTCTCTTTTTTTGATTTGTTTTTCTTTTTCTATTTAACTGCAACTGTTGGGCTTTATTAAAAATACTAAAACATTTCCAAAAATCCTGAAAATAATTGTGTGCTCTGTTTAGAATATTTCCAACAGCAAACATTTATTTCCAGAATTATTTGAGTATTTAAATTATTTTATAGCATTTAAATGCCCAAACTCAAATACTTATGATTTAATTCAATGACCTTCTATTGACCTAGAAAATTGTGCACCAATTTTGCCAGAGGTTCTAACCCAAGACAAAGGGAGTGAACTTTTTAGAAGGGCATTTCAGGTTCATTGAAAATAATTTTAGTAAACCCTAGTTGTTTCCGGGGGGTGCTGGGGGTTCTGTCTTCCCCATTTCAAATTTAGGAGGAAATTAAACATGATGCACACTCTAATGCTTGAACTAAACTAGGGTGTGACAATCCCTGCAAAATGTAACAAAATAAACAGAAACACAAACAAACTATTTATAACATGTCAATACTGTCATTTTTCATGCAGAACTAGATATGAGCATATATTTCCAGAATTACATGGTGTGAATATTGTATGAGTAAGATTATAATGGAAATGAATTTTGATAGGAGCCCACTTTCGACGAGTATTTATCTGACAGAGCTAAATAATCAGGGCATTTACCTTTTGACAGTATTATTATTCTATACTACCAGTATACTACTCCACTTGGATTTTTTAGATGAGAAAATCTGAGATAGACATTTGTTCAAGTGGCTATAGGTAGGCTTGAAGAATTCTCATCGGTTCAAGTGGGTACAGGTAGTCGCACAGCTGGAATATAGACTACTAGTACTATTTGAAAAGAAAATAAGAGTAAATCTGAACGTACTAGTCAGATCCGATCACATTGAGCTAGAAAGAAAATTCATCAGGAAACAGATGGCCGGTGACTTACCTTCAGACATTGAGGATCTCGTTGTGCCCGGCGAAGACGCTGCGGAGCGCGTCGTGGACGGACTGCTAACAGCGATAGCTGCCACAGATGAACTCGTTGTCCCGCAGGTAGTCCAGCAGCCAGGAATTAAAGATAGGAGGGCTAGAACTGAAAGGACTAACATCTTAGAAAGCAACAGGAGATAATTCATATATGCAAAATACATATGAAGTGGTCTTCACCAAATTTGTTGAAACATGAACGAAATGTTTTAGCAGTACCAATGATACATGTCAAATTAATTGTTCCTGTCATGACAATGTAAAAGTAGTACTTGCATGCCAATGAAGACTTGTTACTGTCAGATTCTATGAGGTTTAGGACATGTGTAATTGTGCCAAGTTCACTTGTAATGCCATTATTCATGATCTGAACTTTATCCTCCACAAAATAAAATAACAGTTGATCCATGCGAATGATACTTAATTTTGAAGCTACTGTTAATTTATAAAATGAATATAAAGTGAGTTTATAAATTCAGAAACAGAAAATTCAGTTAGGCTACTGTTAACTGAATTTTAGAGTGTGTACTTAACAAAGGCTTCATTTGAATGTACAGTCAAATTAAAAAAATGTGTTCATGGGGCAGCAGCACTAAGAACTGAAAGAAAAAGGTGCAGAAAAAGCTACTGAAAAACAATACCAGAAGTAGTGCAGACGCTGTTGAGGCGCTGACTGAACCATTGATAGTACTACCACTCTTCTTTTTTGCGTCCATTAGCGTGAGGTTACAACCCTGCCATCGACGACGACGACTAGGTTACTGCTGCTGCTGTCCTAGAAACAGAGACAGAGGGAGATCGATTCAAGCTAAAACCGTTGGAAACAAGAAGACTGTTGTTGCGAAACTATTCTCTACAGATATGTGTGAGATATCTCAGGTAATTTTTTTAAGAAACAAACGCAACAGTGTAGACCCTGCTTAACTCCGTTGTTTATTTGTTTTGCTTGAGCTGCATGCAGGAAAGAGAGCTCCCTTTGAATGCAACACATATAGCTTGAAACGGGAAAACCTATATGCATCGCTCTGCACAAGTATTTCAAAGACACACAACGCAATTCATTTATCGTGACAATGCTTACTGGAAATCTGATGCAGCCGACGTACTAAAACTAAGCTGCACTATCCAGAGGTTACAAGATTTGGTGTATACATAGTCATAATAGCACGTGGAATTCTTCCATGGCTGCTTAGTGTCTGCACTATGTGTAGAACAGGACCAGATTCTTGGACTGAATTTCATGGATTTTATATTATTCACATCTGCCAAAATGAAACCTGGTAGTGGTAGATACACGATTTCAGATGCTGGACTCAGTTGAATTTACTTCCCCCTTCCCTGCTATGGAGTGCGAGCTACACAGGATGAGGATCATCAATTAACTGTCTACTGCACTTGTTGCAATTGGATCATAAGACCAGAAATAAATCATCTATCAACTGAAACCTTCATTCCCCCCTTCAAAAATACCAAGCGACCAACTGTGGAGCTTGGCTACGGCAGATGGGTAGAGGGATTTCTACGCCATACACGGGATCGGAACTGGGGGTACGGAAGGATCCACAGGCAAGAGCCCTGGTTCTGCCTTGAGCTCCCTTGCTCCCTAGGGCATCGTCATACTGATGCAAGGGGTGAATCGGGGCGGAGCGGAGAGGGCGTACCTGACTGGTGGGCAGATGAATCAGAGCTTCCCGATCGGGCCGCACAACATGGATGACCTTTGGTGCCGGCGGCATGGATGACCTTCATCCGCGCGATGGGCTCCTCCAGCTCCAGAATCTGAAGAACCAAATCCGCGCTCTAGATCAGACAACACATCCCCACCCACATCGCAGTTGAGGAGGAGGATGAAGGAGGGCACGGAGTACCTGGAGGTAGCGGCCCATGAGGTCCCACTGGTTGCTGCGGTTGCCGGTGTCCGCATGCATCTTCTGCGTGATGAGCGAGGAGAGCCGATCCAGCACCTCCTCGTACTCCCCCGCCGCCGCACCACCTGCACATCAATCCCCACCCCGCCGCACGAACGCGACGGTCATCAGTACAGTACCCAGCCCAACACGCACCACTAGTGTCACTCCACGAAGCTAGCAAGCCCCGATCGGGTCGCGTCGCTCACCTGCGTGTTCCATGGCGCGGGGGAAGAGGAGGAATCCATGGCGCGGGGGAGGAAGCGGCGGGTGTGGGAGGAGGCGAGCAGCGAGGAGAGGAGTAGGCGGTAGCGGAGGCTGGCAGCGGCGACGAGAGGGGGTGAGGCATGGGCGGCGGGGGAAGATGCGGCCGGGGCTTCCCGATCTAGATCGAAGCCGAGGGAGGTGGGTGGGTGTGTCAGGAGGAAGGGGAGGGGAGAGAACGTGACTAGAGGGAGAGGATAAGGGGTGATAGCAATGGCGCACTAGTAGGGGTGCGCCATACGTATAGATAGCAATGGCGCATCTCTTACTCGTGCGCCATTACTAGTTAAAACTAGTAACGGCGCACTATCCCCTGATGCGCCATTAGTATTTTTGAAAAAAAAAATTACTAGTGACGCATCGTGGATATGATGCGCCATTAGTATTTGGACACTAATGGCGCACCAACACATGATGCGCCATTAGTATATAGTAGTGGCGCACCACATGTGTGGTGCGCCATTAGTGTCCATATTATCTATAGCCCTTTTCCTAGTAGTGTACTTGGGGTCATCGGAGATTGCCTCCTCCATCGCCCACAACATCATCCGCAGTGGCCCCACCGCCCCACCATCTGGAGACAGGCAGGTGTCTTCTTCTTTTGTGAGCATCCGAAATCCTTGCGCCGTCGCCGCCTTCAGATCTTCCCTCTTCGGGAACCAGGAGAGGATCTCCCTCATCTTCTCCATCTTCCCTTCGTCTCCCTCTGCAATCACTGTCATCTCCGCCTCGAGCGATCTCTTCCAGGACGCCATCGAAACCCAAAGCCGTATGAGCGAACGTGGAAGAGGAAGGGGATTTTTGCCTCTCTGCGTCTGTGGGAATGGTGGATGAGGTCTCCACCCCACTTCCCGCATTTATGTCACAGTCGCCATAGCGGTTCGCCTTCTCCTCTCCCTCGACCCCCGCGCCGCATCTTTCCCTGCACTGTTTCCTGCCCACAAGCGCCACATGGCAGGAGAACGAGATCTGCATACCTTCCTTGATCTCCTCCCCCAGCCGCACCGCTCTCGCGTCGCCGCAGCCGCCCCGGTCGTTGATCAGTAGCAGACGATGGGCACGGGCTCGCCGGACTATTGTCCCTCGCCAGAAGACCAGGAGGGCTGGCGTGTGGAGGTCGGAAACCAGATGCGCCGCCCATCTCTGATCGCCAGGAGGAGTCGCCATCTCCTAACTATATCGCTTGTATGCTTCCTACACCCCATGTACCACAGTATTCTACTCCTTCCGTTCTTAAATATAAGTCTTTTTAGAGATATTAATAAGAGACTACATACGAAGCAAAATGAGTGAACCTACACTCTAAATTATGTCTACATACATCCGTATATAGTTCATAGTGAAATCTTTAGAAAGACTTATATTTAGAAACGGAGGGAGTAGCCGCCATGGCAGCATTAGTTCGGCAGCTATTCTGCCCGGTGGCAAAGAAAGTCTGGCAGCTATTCGTCTGAAAAGGGCACCCTATTCCTGCAAAGTCTTGTGGATTTTGATTCCTAGCTGCTAAGCTATCCTCTGATGGTTAAGCTGGCATCACAACCTTCCTCTGTGCATATCCCTCCGCCTCAAGGCACCAACAGTCTTATTCCTTTTCAACATCGACGCATCGCCCCAACTTGCATTGCATGTGCGGGCTGATAGCTGACTCCTCGTCCTCGACCATATCCAGTGTTGTTGCATCCACGCGAAACTTCGCGCACATTCAGCTTCTGACATATACTACAATCTAGCCTAGACGCATGTCCCAGTTCGACGTAGCCACCAGGATCTGCAAGATATGGCCGTGTCCGACTGTGTCCTGTGGCTAGGAGTACTACCACATAGGCGTCTGTACTCGTAGACAATTGATTAATTAGCAGCTACATGCCACTAATCGATCGATGCTGCGTGGGGAGTGATCACTAGCAAGCGACCCAGCGAGTGGCCACCGCTGTTCATGCGTAGATCATCAAATTACTGTTCCCCGATCTCGCTTTGCTGAGTGGTAACACGTCCAGTAACCACCGAATCTTTCCTCCCCGTGCGGAGCTAGCTGGTGGAGGCGATCGACGTACTCAATAAACTCCGGTACATCTTGACTCGTGCGCTCTTTGCGCAGACAAACATTTCCCGCCGGTGCCCGCCGGCGCAACCAAGATCGGACAGTATCATGTGCATTGTCGTCGTGTGCCTACGCGGATCACATATATGTTATACATGCATGCATCATGCATCAACCACAAAAGTTGCACTAGTAGTAGCGCACAAGTAAAGGAGATCGTGCATGCATAAACTAGATGCTTTCACTAGCACAATGTCCGTAAGTACGAGTATTGCCTAGAAGCACTGAAGTTTAATCTTTGATTTGTCATCCCAATTGTCAACTTGACTGCCTGCGGTCTTACCGGGAGTTTCGATTGGGTCCACGTGTTGCGCGGCCGGAGCGGCGGCGGTGCGTGCGAATGGCGCTGAGGTGGATTCACTGCACCCGATCCAAAGGCGTCGGCGTATCTCCCCGCTAATTCGCCGCGGTGACCGCGCTTTAGCCCACCGCGGCTGCCTTTTCCACCGGGCATTGTCCACCAAAAGCAAAAGGTGGCATTGCACGCACGGGAATCGTCCGAGTGCGTTCGCGTGCGTGCGCCCATAAAAATCCATGCACGCACGCTCATTGACGAAACGGTGTGGTCGATCGACCAGCTAGCCGTTGCTTTCCTTGACGCGCGCGCACACCCCTGGGCTAGTGAGGTAGCCGTAGCTCCAGCAATGGCCGCTCTCGACCTGCGGCGGTGGCTTGTGGCCCTGCTCGTCGGTTCACTCGCCGCGGTCCAGGTGGCCGGCGGGGCGCCGTGGTTCTGGCCTCCGGGCGGGGACGACCCCGGCGGCTGCCTGAGCTGGCGGGTGATGGTGGAGGCCAACAACGCCAAGTTCTGGCGCGCGGTGCCGGCGCCCTGCGTCGGCTACGTCTGGGCCTACATGTCCTGGGGCCAGTACGGCCGGGACGTGAGCAGCGCGGCGGACCAGATCGCCGTCTACGCCAGCCAGACCCCCGCCGCCGGCGACGGTCTCGACGCCTGGGTCCTCGACATCGACGACACCTGCCTCTCCAACCTGCCCTACTACCAGGCCAAGCAGTTCGGGTACGTGACGGTGACGTACACAACCATGCATGTAGTGATTGGTTGTGCTGTGGCGTTTGATCTGGCATGCATGCAGGGCTTACGATCCGGCGGCGTTCAAGACGTGGGCGAGCAGAGGGACGTGCCCGGGGATTCCGGCGATGGTGAGGCTGTTCTGGACGCTCAAAGGCGGAGGCTTCAGGGTTTTTCTTCTCTCCGGGAGAGACGAGGAGGCTCTCGGCGCGTCCACGGCCGCCAACCTCGCCGCAGCCGGTTTCGCCGGGTACGACCGGCTCATCTTGAGGTACGTACGCCTAGTTTTTTTTAGGGTTACGTACGACTAGCTAGGCTGACCGAATCGGCCCAGCCCAACACTGCTCACGAAATGGCACTTACCCACGGTCCATACCTTTGATTCTAAAAAAAAACGGTCCATACAGGCGGAAAAAAAAATATTTCTTTTAGGAAATAATGATTCCTTTCAACCGACCGATTTTATGCGAGCGTCCACCCACTCCATGCCCGATGGATGGGCTCTGTCATACGGTCCGGAGTCAACCCTTCATGTCCACGTTATCCAACTGGTCCATTATTTCAGAAAATGGTTCTGCTAGTGGTACCTTGTTGCAAACCGACCAAGGGCTAGATCCTTGTAGTGACTAAATCCTGCAATCTGACCTATGTTGCAAAAATATTCTGTAACACAACTCATGTTGCAAAAACAAATCTAGCAACACAATCTATGTTGCAAAGAAAAACCCACAACATCATCTCTCTGTCTCCGCAACAACATATCTCTTGCAAACTACAATTGTCAGATTCGATGGCTCGCTATGGGGCGGATCTTTCAAAAAGCTAGCAGTCCTTATTTTTTTTCCGGCAACACTCGAACAGAACACCATCTTTGACCAGTTTCATGCACGATTCTGTACTGAAGCCATACTGTGAAAAGTAGTAAAAAAAAAGAGCGGAGTTACAAGTCACACTATCTTAAGACACGTTCGCCCTGCAAAAAAAAAAGACACGTTGGGTCGTATGTCACACATACGTACTGACACGGACCGTGCTGTTGGCTCCTTCCTCTCATGGCCATGGACTTGGTACATCGTACTTCCTTCGTCCTAAAATTTTTGTCTTAAATTTGTCTAGATATGGATGTATCTAACATTAAAACATAATTAGATACATCCGTATTTACACAAATTTAAGACAAAATATTTAAAAGTGACAGCACGCACCAAAACAAAAAAGATCAGGAAGGATATATTCTTCCAGTAGCAACTAGGAACTGAGCTAACTTCCAACCGCACAGTACATAATAGTCGTCCCTATTCTATGTATACGTGCACATTCTACGTTCCACTGAATCCTTGGACAGCGAGCTGACGTGAACTTGGTGAGACGCGACAGATACTTTGCCGTCCACATGTATCATTGCTCGGTATATTTTGTCCGGTGGACGGATGCTGACGGTGCGGTGTGTGTGTGCATGCAGGAGCGCGGCGTACCGGGGGCAGAGCTCGGTGGTGTTCAAGTCGGCGGAGCGGCGGCGGCTGGCGGCGGAGGGGTACCGGATCCGCGGCAACGTCGGCGACCAGTGGAGCGACCTCCAGGGCGACTGCGCCGGTGACCGCGTCTTCAAAGTGCCCAACCCCATGTACTTCGTCCCCTGACCGCCCAAACAATGTATGTAACATGTAAATAACGTGACGGCGACCGGTGCCGCGCCGCTATATATATTTATACAAAATGTTCAAGAGTTTCAAAAAAGATTCATGATTTCATAAAATGTTCAAGATTTTTAAAAAAGTTGTGAATTCAAAAAATGTTTAAATTATTAAAATAATTGATCATGAATTTAAAAAAATTAATGATTCAGAAAATGTTGAAAATTAAAAAATAATGTTCACAGATTCGAAAAATTGTTCATACATTTTAAAATCAGTTTATGATTTCAAAAAATGTCATCTTTAAGAGAATGTTCATGAATTTGTAAAAACAATTTCATGATTTTAAAAAATATTTATGAATTTTAAAGATTATTGCAAATTGAAATAAATAATCGAAATGAAAAAAAGAGATAAAGAAAAAAGTAAGAAAACAGAAAGAAAATAAAAAGTAAAAAAGAGAAAATACCGAAGGAAAAAAAAAAGAAAAACAGAAAAAAAAGGGTTCACGGAGCCTATTCCAAAATCTATCTTAGGGTGTGGGATGCGGGCGGCAGCACATCGGTGGTACAGGTTTGCCAGGGAAAATCTCCAACGGCGCCGGGGCTAGAGGGATGGTTGGAGGGCGGCGGCAGCACAACAGTGAGAGGAGGTTTCGGGGAAGGCCGGATGGCGAGGCTGCACGGGAGCGCCGCCCACCGCGGGCGATGGTGGCCAGCGGTTCGGCTGGTGGCCCATGATGCCAGGTTGAAGAAGATGGGCCAGGAGGAAGAAAACGTTTGGAGATGGGAAATGACTTGACGGCCGTTAGGTCAGAGATCGCAATGTTCAACTAACCCACTGATCCAAATTGAGATTTCAGTCGACTGGCACTATCCCTTTCTTTCTATGGGAAATGATTACAATCATCCAACCTATTTTATTCCTCCCGTTCGCCGCGTCAAGAGCCAACCACGTGTCGTCCCACACATAGAAAGTCTCAGGATTTTGCAACATCCTCAATGTTTATGAAACATGGGAAAAGATTCGGTTCAGCCGACCGGTTGCTCGCACGTGTCCGCTGGGTGAGTGGCTGTTAGATCAAAAGTTATCATATAGTGCTCAAAAGCTACACGTGATAAATATCTAGAAACATCTCGCAGGAGAAAGCAACCTTAACCATTCATCAACAATTGGTCCCCAATCTCAATTACTACGAGGGAAAACTTCTTCAACATTATTTTTGTTGCGAAACTCCTTCCGCAACAATACCAATGTTGCAAAAAAGCAAAGATGAAAAAAAAACTGCAATACAACTTGTTGTCCCTAATCCCTATCCTCGTGACGAAAAAATTCTGCAACATCATTCTTGTTGCGAAAGTCCTTCCGAAACAACACCTATGTTGCAAAAAAATGAGGCAAAATTTTTTCTACAATACAACCCTTTTGTAAAAGTTTCTGCAACAAGGCCTCTGTTGCAAAAGAATTCCGCAACACCACCTTTGTTGCAATTATGAAAACAGCGATCAACCACTGATCCAACGACTAGGGATGAAAATGGAGTGGAAACTTTCCGTTTTTCTGGAGGAAAAATGGAAACGGAGAGGAAATATGAAAACAGAAATGGAAATTTGCAAAATGGAAGTGGAAATGGAATTTTTTATGCGGAAACGGAAACAAAAACTGAACGGTGTTTTCCGGTGGAACGTGCATGGAAATGGAACTTTCCGTTTCCATGAATATGAAATTTCTGTTTTTACTATAGACCTATAGCTGCTTTGTAGATCAACCACCAAAGAGAACACAATGACACAATTAGTAGAATGGATCTAAGGCCCAACTTCTACTACCACACATGTACTCAACTTGACCCTATACGCAATTGTCCAGTACTACTCCAATACTATGCTAAGTTGCTAACATAATGATATTATTTTGTAGCCATGTTACAACTTATTAAATTAGCTTGTTTTTGTGTGTATTTCTCTATAATTCAAGGGGCTTTTAAGTTTCGATCAATGTCTATTTCTGTTTCTGTATCCGCTTTGTATTCGCTCCATGTCCGTTTCCGGTAGTATCTGTTTCCGTATTCATTTCCGGGGTTTCTGTATTCATTTCCGCTTCTGCAAAAAAATGTGAAAACAAATATGATAGCACTCAGTTCCGTCTGTTTCCGCTCCGTTTTCATCCCTACCAACGACTGTCGAGGCGGCGGATCTTTTAAACAGATGCGCCGGCCGACGCGTGGCAGGCCCTTTTTTTCTATACGTTTATTTGAGGGAGAAAGGTTGCAACCTCTATTGAGGAACCACCGCAATGGCAAACAATCAACATCCACGTCCACAACTTCCGGCCCACGTAAGACGACCGGAAACATGCTCTTGACCGCCCGAACAATGTACCACTAGTATGAAACATGTAAATAACGTGACGGCGACCGGCGCCGCACCGCTATGTATATGGGGTGGCCGTGTATCCGCGCCCCAGGTGGGGTTTGGACTCTAGCTGCCGCCGCGCGCATCACCGGCACCGGCGTATACAATCATATCTTCTTCCTTCCCAACGATTCCCATTCCCTCCCGCGCACAGATAGAGAGAGAGAGAGCTTTACTAGAGAGGGTGGAGGTGGATGGGGTGGCGAAAGGCACGGTTGTGCTTTTCTGAGAGGCACGGACATGTCTTTCGGAAATTTTTCTTCCGCGAGAGGTATAATTGTACTTTCGCGAAAGGTACGGTCATGTCTCTGTTGGAAAGAAAAAAACATGCTCTCGGTTCTATTTTTTCGTTCGGTTTTTATCCTTTTTTTGACAAAAATGTTCGTCAAAATCTATTAACATGAATCTAATTTTGAAGATCTCAACGCGAAGAATTCAATGGTGAAAACGGTGACTTCGTGCTTTTTAGGCTGGCCATGTCTTTGTTCGTATTAGCGTTGGGCCAGCGAGTTCGTGCAACATTTTTCTTCGGCGTTGCTGACTCATCGACTCGTGTAGTGCATCAGCCGGGTATATTAGTTGTTGTAGGTACCCCTAAAAAAGGGGTTGTACTTACAATTTTCTTAACGTCTGGTTTCTATCTGTTGTGACTAGTTTTCTTTTCATTTCCTACTTAAGTTTTGTTATTTTATTTTTTTGATTCCATGAATTATAACCAATTAACATCAATTTAGAGAGAAAAAAATAAAAAATGTGTTCGTGTATTTTTATAACGATTCATCATGTATTTGAGAAAAATATCAAGCAACTAGAAAACTTTTAATATTAGTTAAAAATATTCCTCGTGCAATATTTTCTTTCCTGGGTTGGGTTAGGCCGAGCATTGGTTTACTCGTGTATTTGTATTTTCACTATCATTCAAAAATTGACAATGGTACAACTAACAAAATAAGATGCCCATCATATATAATTGCACATAAGGCGCAGACATGCAACTAGGTTGTTGTGGCATGTTTAAAAAAATCCAAACACCTTTTTCAGAGAAAAATAACAAAAAGCAAAACACAAAAATAAAAATAAAGAGCAGTAAATGGAAAAGAAAATTAAACAAAGTTAATAATAGGGTGTGCATACGACACAACCGATTGAGACTTAATTAAATCTTATCCAACCGACATCTGAACGAATACAATTGATGTTGGAGGCAACACTTGTAGTTGTGGGCCTACTGGCAGACATGCAACTACCTCTTTTCCACGACAAAATGTCCCAGAGTTGCGGTTAGGGGAGACACTTGTAGTTGCATGCTACTGGCAGAGATGCAACTGAACCCCCCCCCCCTCCCCCCCCTCAACAAAACACCATAAAAGTTTGTAGTCATGTTAAATACATGCAATTGCGGTTGGGGAAACACTTGCAGTTGCATCCCTGGTGGCAGATTTGCAACTGCCTCCTCCCACGACAATACACCACAGAGTTGAAATTGCGTTTAAGACATATAGTTGCGATTAGGCAACACTTGCAGTTGTAGGCCTAGTGGCAGACATTCAATTGTCCGTCCACAAAAACACCATCGAGCTGTAGTTGGAGCAACACTTTTTTTAGTTGGAGCAACACTTGCAGTTGTGTTCCTATTGGCGGGCATGCAACTGTTGCTCCCTCGAGAAAACACCACAAAGTTGCAGACCCATTGAAGAGATGCAGTTGCACTTGAGAAGACACTTACAGTTGCATGTCTAGTGGCACACATGCAATTGCCCCATTCCCTAAGAAAACATCACTGAGTTATAGTCGACTTAAAGACATGTAATAGCAGTCAGGGCGATAAATGCAGTTGCATGCCTAGTGACAGAGTTGCAACTAGCCCTCCCGACAAAAATACCACAGAGTTATACTCACGTTGAAGCCATGTCGTTGGAGTCAAGGGTGACACTTGCAGCTGAATGCCTAGCAGCGGACATGAAAGTACCCCCTTACCCGACAAAAACATCACACTTGCAGTCAAATTGAAGACATGCAGTTGCAATCGGGAACAACATTTGTAGCTGAATGCCTAGTAGCAGACATGCAACTGCCACCTTACCCAACAGAAAACATTGTAGTTACAGTCGAATTGAAGACATGCGGTTGCAATCAGGAATGACACTTGGAGTTGCATGCCTAGTGACATACATGCAACTGTTCTTCCCGACAAAATACGACCGAGTTGCAGCCAAGGGGCGACACATGCAGTTGTTTGCCTGGTGGTAGGCATGGAACTGTCCCTTCCCGACAAAACACCACATTGTTGCATTCCCATTGAAATACATGCAAATGAAGTCGAAGCGGCACTTGCAGTTGTGTATTGGCGGTAGACATGCAACTGACCCCTCCACCCGACAAAACTGTTGGGGAACGTAGTAATTTCAAAAAATTTCCTACGCACACGCAAGATCATGGTGATGCATAGCAACGAGGGGGAGAGTCTGATCTACGTACCCTTGTAGATCGCAACGGAAGCGTTGACACAACATAGAGGAAGTAGTCGTACGTCTTCTTCCCGATCCGACCGATCCAAGCACCGTTACTCCGGCACCTCCGAGTTCTTAGCACACGTTCAGCTCGATGACGATCCCCGGGCTCCGATCCAGCAAAGCTTCGGGGAGGAGTTATGTCAGCACGACGGCGTGGTGACGATCTTGATGTACTACCGACGTAGGGCTTCGCCTAAGCACTACAACAATATGATCGAGGTGGAATTTGGTGGCAGGAGGCACCGCACACGGCTAAGGAACGATCTCAATGATCAACTTGTGTGTCTAGAGGTGCCCCCTGCCCCCGTATATAAAGGTTGCCAGGGGGAGGGCTGGCCGGCCAAGCTATGGAGGCGCAGGAGGAGTCCTACTCCTACCGGGAGTAGGACTCCCCCCCCCCCCAATCCTATTCCTAATAGGACTCCCAAGGAAAAAGAGAGGGAGAGAGGTGGCCGGCCACCTCTCCTAGTCCTAATAGGACTAGGGGAGGGGGGAGGCGCGCAGCCCACCTTGGGCTGCCCCTTTCACCTCTCCACTAAGGCCCAATAAGGCCCATATGGTTCCCGGGGGGTTCCGGTAACCTCCCGGTACTCCGGTAAAATCCCGATTTCACCCGGAACACTTCCGATGTCCAAACATAGGCTTCCAATATATCAATCTTTATGTCTCGGCCATTTCGAGAATCCTCGTCATGTCCGTGATCACATCCGGGACTCCGAACAACCTTCGGTACATCAAAATGCATAAACTCATAATAACTGTCATCGTAACGTTAAGCGTGCGGACCCTACGGTTCGAGAACAATGTAGACATGACCGAGACACGTCTCCGGTCAATAACCAATAGCGGGACCTGGATGCCCATATTGGCTCCTACATATTCTACGAAGATCTTTATCGGTCAGACCGCATAACAACATACGTTGTTCCCTTTGTCATCGGTATGTTACTTGCCCGAGATTCGATCGTCGGTATCCAATACCTAGTTCAATCTCGTTACTGGCAAGTCTCTTTACTCGTTCCGTAATACATCATCTCACAACTAACATCTTAGTTATAATGCTTGCAAGGCTTATGTGATCTGTATTACCGAGAGGGCCCAGAGATACCTCTCCGACAATCGGAGTGACAAACCCTAATCTCGAAGTACGCCAACCCAACATCTACCATTGGAGACACCTGTAGTAGTCCTTTATAATCACCCAGTTACGTTGTGACGTTTGGTAGTACCCAAAGTGTTCCTCCGGCAAACGGGAGTTGCATAATCTCATAGTCATAGGAACATGTATAAGTCATGAAGAAAGCAATAGCAACATACTAAACGATTGGGTGCTAAGCTAATGAAATGGGTCATGTCAATCATATCATTCAACTAATGATGTGACCTCGTTAATCAAATAACAACTCTTTGTTCATGGTTAGGAAACATAACCATCTTTGATTAACGAGCTAGTCAAGTAGAGGCATACTAGTGACACTCTGTTTGTCTATGCATTCACACATGTATTATGTTTCCGGTTAATACAATTCTAGCATGAATAATAAACATTTATCATGATATAAGGAAATAAATAATAACTTTATTATTGCCTCTAGGGCATATTTCCTTCAGTCTCCCACTTGCACTAGAGTCAATAATCTAGATTACACAGTAATGATTAACATCGATAGTTCACATCATCATGTGATTAACACCCATAGTTCACATTGTCATGTGACCAACACCCAAAGGGTTTACTAGATTCGGTAATCTAGTTCACATCGCTATGTGATTAACACCCAAAGAGTACTAAGGTGTGATCATGTTTTGCTTGTGAGAGAACCTTAGTCAGCGGTCTTTCACATTCAGATCCGTTATGTATTTTGCAATTTTCTATGTCTACAATGCTCTGCACGGAGCTACTCTAGCCAATTGCTCCCACTTTCAATATGTATCTAGATCGAGACTTAGAGTCATCCAGATCCGTGTCAAAACTTGCATCGACGTAACTTTTTACGACGAACCTTTTGTCACCTCCATAATCGAGAAATATTTCCTTATTCTACTAAGGATAATTTTGACCGCTGTCCAGTGATCTACTCCTAGATCACTATTGTACTCGCTTGCCAAATCAGTGCAGGGTATACAATAGATCTGGTACACAGTATGGCATACTTTATAGAACCTATGACTGAGGCACAGGGAATGACTTTCATTCTCTTTCTATCTTCTGCCGTGGTCGGGCTTTGAGTCTTACTCAACTTCACACCTTGTAATACAGACAAGAACTCTTTCTTTGACTGCTTCATTTTGAACTACTTCAAAATCTTGTCAAGGTATGTACTCATTGAAAAAACTTATCAAGCGTCTTGATCTATCTCTATAGATCTTGAAGCTCAATATGTAAGCAGCTTCACCGAAGTCTTTCTTTGAAAAACTCCTTTCAAACACTCCTTTATGCTTTACAGAATAATTCTACATTATTTCCGATCAACAATATGTCATTCACATATACTTATCAGAAATGTTGTAGTGCTCCCACTCACTTTCTTGTAAATACAGGCTTCACCGCAAGTCTGTATAAAACTATATGCTTTGATCAACTCATCAAAGCATATATTCCAACTCCGAGATGCTTGCACCAGTCCACAGATGGATCGCTGGAGCTTGCACATTTTGTTAGCACCTTTCGGATTGACAAAACCTTCTGTTGCATCATATACAACTCTTCTTTAATAAATCCATTAAGGAATGCAGTTTTGTTTATCCATTTGCTAGATTTCATAAAATGCGGCAATTACTAACATGATTCGGACAGACTCAAGCATAGATACGAGTGAGAAGCTCTCATCGTAGTCAACACCTTGAACTTGTCGAAAACCTTTTGCGACAATTCTAGCTTTGTAGATAGTAACACTACTATCAGCGTCCGTCTTCCTCTTGAAGATCCATTTATTCTCCATTGCTTGCCGATCATCGGGCAAGTCAACCAAAGTCCAAACTTTGTTCTCATACATGGATCATATCTCAGATTTCATGGCCTCAAACCATTTCGCGGAATCTAGGCTCATCATCGCTTCCTCATAGTTCGTAGGTTCGTCATGGTCAAGTAACATGACCTCCAGAACAGGATTACCGTACCACTCTGGTGCGGATCTCACTCTGGTTTACCTACAAGATTCGGTAGTAACTTGATCTGAAGTTACATGATCATCATCATTAGCTTCCTCACTAATTGGTGTAGTAGTCACAAGAACAGATTTTTGTAATGAACTACTTTCCAATAAGGTAGAAGGTACAATTACCTTATCAAGTTTTCTACTTTCCTCCCACTCACTTCTTTTGAGAGAAACTCCTTCTCTAGAAAGGATCCATTATAAGCAACGAATGTCTTGCCTTAGGATCTGTGATAGAAGGTGTACCCAACAGTCTCCTTTGGGTATCCTATGAAGACATATTTCTCCGATTTGGTTTTGAGCTTATCAGGATGAAACTTTTTCACATAAGCATCACAACCCCAAACTTTAAGAAACGACAACTTTGGTTTCTTGCCAAACCATAGTTCATACAGTGTCGTCTCAACGGATTTAGGTGGTGCCCTATTTAACGTGAATGCAACTGTCTCTAATGCATGACCCCAAAAACGATAGTGGTAAATCGGTAAGAAACATCATAGATTGCACTATATCCAATAAAGTACGGTTATGACGTTCGAACACACCATTATGCCGTGGTGTTCCAGGTGGCGTGAGTAGTGAAACTATTTCACATTGTTTTAACAGAAGACCAAACTCGTAACTCAAATACTCTTTTCCACGATCAGATCGTAGAAACTTTATTTTCTTGTTACGATGATTTTCCACTTCACTCTGAAATTATATGAACTTTTCAAATGTATCAGACTTCTATTTCATTAAGTAGATATACCCATATCTGCTCAAATCATCTGTGAAGGTCAGAAAATAATGATACCCGCTGCAAGCCTTAAATATTCATCGAACCACATACATCAGTATGTATGATTTCCAACAAATCTGTTGCTTGCTCCATTGTTCCGGAGAACGGCGTTTTAGTCATCTTGCCCAAAAGGCATGGTTCGGAAGCATCAAGTGATTCATAATCAAGTGATTCCGAAAGCCCATCAGCATGGAGTTTCTTCATGTGCTTTATACCAATATGACCTAAACGGCAGTGCCACAAATAAGTTGCACTATCATTATTAACTTTGCATCTTTTGGTTTCAATATTATGAATATGTGTATCACTACGATCGAGATCCAACGAACTTGTTTCATTGGGTGTATGACCATCGAAGGTTTTATTCATGTAAACAGAACAACAATTATTCTCTGACTTTAATGAATAAACGTATTGCAATAAACATGATCAAATCATATTCATGCTCAACGCAAAAACCAAATAACACTTATTTAAGTTCAACACTAATCCCGAAAGTATAGGGGAGTGTGCGATGATGATCATATCAATCTTGGAACTACTTCCAACACACATCGTCACTTCACCCTTAACTAGTCTCTGTTTATTCTGCAACTCCTATTTCGAGTTACTACTCTTAGCAACTGAACCAATATCAAATACTGAGGGGTTGCTATAAACACTAGTAAAGCACACATCAATAACATTTATATCAAATATACTTTTGTTCACTTTGCCATCCTTCTTATCCGCCAAATACTTGGGGCAGTTCTGCTTCCAGTGACCAGTCCCTTTGCAGTAGAAGCACTTAGTCTCAGGCTTAGGACCAGACTTGGGCTTCTTCACTTGAGCAGCAACTTGCCTGCCGTTCTTCTTGAAGTTCCCCTTCTTCCCTTTGCCCTTTTCTTGAAACTAGTGGTCTTGTCAACCATCAACACTTGATGTCTTTCTTGATTTCTATCTTCATCGATTTCATCATCACGAAAATCTCGGGAGTTGTTTCCATTATCCCTTGCATATTATAGTTCATCACGAAGTTCTACTAACTTGGTGATGGTGACTAGAGAATTCTGTCAATCACTATTTTATCTGGAAGATTAACTCCCACTTGATTCAAGTGATTGTAGTACCCAGACAATCTGAGCACATGCTCACTAGTTGAGCGATTCTCCTGTTGGGGAACGTAGCAGAAATTCAAAATTTTCCTACGTGTCACCAAGATCTATCTATGGAGAGACTAGCAACGAGGGTAAGGAGAGTGCATCTACATACCCTTGTAGATCGCTAAGCGGAAGAGTTCAAGTGAACGGGGTTGATGGAGTCGTACTCGTCATGATCCAAATCACCGAAGATCCTAGTGCCGAACGGACGGCACATCCGCGTTCAACACACGTACAGCCCGGTGACGTCTCCCATGCCTTGATCCAGCAAGGAGAGAGGGAGAGGTTGAGGAAGACTCCATCCAGCAGCAACACAACGGCGTGGTGATGATGGAGGAGCGTGGCAATCCTGCAGGGCTTCACCAAGCACCGCAGAAGAGGAGGAAGAAGAGACGCAGGGCTGCACCAACGAGAGATTGAATCGCGTGTCTTTTGGGAAGCCCTAGGCCTCATATATATAGGGGAGGGGAGGGGCTGCGCCCCCTCTAGGGTTCCCACCCCTAGGGGGGCGGCAGCCCTAGATGGGGATCAAAGGTGGCGGCCAAGAGGGGGAGAGGAGAGGGAGGCGCACCAATATGGGCCCTAAGGCCCATATCCTCTAGGGTTTGCCCCTTTTCCACCTCTTAGGCGCCATGGGCCCTTATGGGAGGCGCACCAGCCCACTAAGGGGCTGGTCCCTCACCACTCTTGGCCCATGCAAACCTCCGGGGCAGGTGGCCCCACTTGGTGGACCCCCGGGACCCTCCCGGTGGTCCCGGTACGTTACCGATAAACCCCGAAACTCTTTCGGTGTCCAAAACATGACTTCCCATATATAAATCTTTACCTCCGGACCATTCCGGAACTCCTCGTGACGTTCGGGATCTCATCCTGGACTCCGAACAACATTCGGTAACCACATACAAACTTCCTTTATAACCCTAGCGTCATCGAACCTTAAGTGTGTAGACCCTACGGGTTCGGGAGACATGCAGACATGACCGAGACGTTCTCCGGTCAATAACCAACAGCGGGATCTGGATACCCATGTTGGCTCCCACATGTTCCACGATGATCTCATCGGATGAACCATGATGTCAAGGACTTAATCAATCCCGTATGCAATTCCCTTTGTCTAGCGGTATTGCACTTGCCCGAGATTCGATCGTCGGTATCCCGATACCTTGTTCAATCTTGTTACCGGCAAGTCTCTTTACTCGTTCCGTAACACATCATCCCGTGATCAACTCCTTGATCACATTGTGCACATTATGATGATGTCCTACCGAGTGGGCCCAGAGATACCTCTCCGTTTACACGGAGTGACAAATCCCAGTCTCGATTCGTGCCAACCCAACAGACACTTTCAGAGATACCCGTAGTGTACCTTTGTAGCCACCCAGTTACGTTGTGACGTTTGGCACACCCAAAGCACTCCTACGGTATCCGGGAGTTGCACAATCTCATGGTCTAAGGAAATGATACTTGACAATAGCAAAGCTTTAGCATACGAACTACACGATCTAGTGCTATGCTTAGGATTGGGTCTTGTCCATCACATCATTCTCCTAATGATGTGATCCCGTTATCAACGACATCCAATGTCCATGGTCAGGAAACCGTAACCATCTATTGATCAACGAGCTAGTCAACTAGAGGCTTACTAGGGACATGGTGTTGTCTATGTATCCACATATGTATCTGAGTTTCCTATCAATACAATTCTAGCATGGATAATAAACGATTATCATGAACAAGGAAATATAATAATAACTAATTTATTATTGCCTCTAGGGCATATTTCCAACAGTCTCCCACTTGCACTAGAGTCAATAATCCAGTTCACATCGCTATGTGATTAACACTCAAGGTCACATCCCCATGTGACTAACACCCAAAGAGTTTTACTAGAGTCAATAATCTAGTTCACATTTACCATGTGATCAACACTCGATGAGTTCTGGGTTTGATCATGTTATGCTTGTGAGAGAGGTTATAGTCAACGGGTCTGAACCTTTCAGATCCGTGTGTGCTTTACAAATCTCTATGTCATCTCCTAGATGTAGCTACCACGCTCTATTTGGAGCTATTCCAAATAACTGTTCTACTATACGAATCCAGTTTACTACTCAGAATAATCTGGATTAGTGTCAAAGTTTGCATCGGCGTAACCCTTTACGACGAACTCTTTTACCACCTCCATAATTGAGAAAATTCCTTAGTCCACTAGTTACTAAGGATAACTTTGACCGCTGTCCTGTGATCCATTCTTGGATCACTCTTGTACCCCTTGACTGACTCATGGCAAGGCACACTTCAGGTGCGGTATAGAGCATAGCATACTGTAGAGCCTATGTCTTAAGCATAGCATACGACCTTCGTCCTTTCTCTCTATTCTGCCGTGGTCGAGCTTTAAGTCTTAACTTCATACCTTACAACTCAGGCAAGAACTCCTTCTTTGACTGATCCATCTTGAACACCTTCAAGATCATGTTAAGGTATGTGCTCATTTGAAAGTACCATTAAGCGTTTTTGATCTATCCTTATAGATCTTGATGCTCAATGTTCAAGTAGCTTAATCCAGGCTTTCAATTAAAAAACACTTTTCAAATAACCCTATATGCTTTCTTAGAAATTCTACATCATTTCTGATCAACAATATGTCAACAACATATACTCATCAGAAATTCTATAGTGCTCCCACTCACTTCTTTGGAAATACAAGTTTCTCATAAACTTTGTATAAACCCAAAATCTTTGATCATCATCAAAGCATACATTCCAACTCCGAGATGCTTACTCCAGTCCTTAGAAGGATAGCTGGAGCTTTCCACAATTATTAGCATTTTCAGGATTGACAAAACCTTCCGGTTGTATCACATACAACCTTTCCTCAAGAAAAATCGTTGAGGAAACAATGTTTTGACATCCTATCTGCAAGATTTCATAAATAGTGTAGTAAGTGCTAATATAATTCCAACAGACTTTTAGCATCGCTACAGGTGAGAAAGTCTCACCGTAGTCAACTCCTTGAACTTGTCGAAAACATCTTAACGACAAGTCGAGCTTTCTTAATGGTGACATTTACCATCATTGTCAAGTCTACACTTTGTTTCCATACATGGATCCTCTCTCGGATTTTATGGCCTCGAGCCATCTATCGGAATCCGGGCCCACCATCGCTTCTCCATAGCTTGTAGGCTCATTGTTGTCTAGCAACATGACTTTCAAGACAGGATTACGTACCACACTGAAGTAGTACGCATCCTTGTCATCCTACGAGGTTTGGGAGTGACTTGATATCAAGTTTCATGATCATTATCATAAGCTTCCACTTCAATTGGTGTAGGTGCCACAGGAACAATTTCCTGTGCCCTGCCACACACTAGTTGAAGAGACCGTTCAATAACCTCATCAAGTCTCCACCATCCTCCCACTCAATTCTTTCGAGAGAAACTTTTCCTCGAGAAAGGACCCGATTCTAGAAACAATCCCTTATTGCTTTCGAATCTGAGACGGGGGGTATACCCAACTATTTTGGGTGTCCTATGAAGATGCATTTAGCCGCTTTGGGTTCAAGCTTATCAGCCTGAAACTTTTTCACATAAGCGTCGCAGCCCCAAACTTTTAAGAAATGACAGCTTAGGTTTCTCTAAACCATAGCGGTGTCATCTCATCGGAATTACGTGGTACCCTATTTAAGTGAATGTGGTTGTCTCTAATGCCTAACCCATAAACTATCGCGGTAATTCGATAAGAGACATCATGGTATGCATCATATCCAATAGGGTGCAGTTATGATGTTCTGACACACCATCACACTATGGTGTTCCAGGCTGTATTAGTTGTGAAACAATTTCCACAATGTCTTAATTCTGTGCCAAACTCGTAATTCAGATATTCATCGCTATGGTCATATCATAGATCTTTTATCCTCTTGTCACGACGATCTTTCAACTTCACCCTGAAATTACTTGAACCTTTCAATAATTCAGACTCATGATTCATCAAGTAAAAATCATATCTACTCAAATCATCTGTGAAGTAAGAACATAACGATATCCACTACATGCCTCAGCACTCATTGGACTGCACACATCAAAAATGTATTACTTCCAACAAGTTGCTTTCTAGTTCCATTTTACTGAAACCGAGGCTTTCAGTCATCTTGCCCATGTGGTATGATTTGCATGTCTCAAGTGATTCAAAATCAAGTGAGTTCAAACGGTCCATTTGCATGGAGTTTCTTCATGCATATACACCAATAGACATGGTTCACATGTCTCAAACTTTTCAAAAATGAGTGAGTCCAAAGATCCATCAACATGGAGCTTCCTCATGCGTTTTATACCGATATGACTTAAGTGGCAGTGCCACAATTAGGTGGTACTATCATTACTATCCTATATCTTTTGGCATGAACATGTGTATCACTACGATCGAGATTCAATAAACTATTCATTTTAGGTGCAAGACCATTGAAGGTATTATTCAAATAAACAGAGTAATCATTATTCTCCTTAAATGAATAACCGTATTGCGATAGACATAATCCAATCATGTCTATGCTCAACGCAAACACCAAATAACAATTATTTAAGTTTAACACAAATCTCGATGGTAGAGGGAGCGTGCGATGCTTGATCATATCAACATTGGAAACACTTCCAACACATATCGTCAGCTCACCTTTAGCTAGTCTCCGTTTATTCCGTAGCTTTTATTTCGAGTTACTAACACTTAGCAACCGAACCGGTATCTAATACCCTGGTGCTACTAGGAGTACTAGTAAAGTACACATTAACATAATGTATATCCAATATACTTCTATCGACCTTGCCAGCCTTCTTATCTACCAAGTATCTAGGGTAATTCTGCTCCAGTGGCTGTTCCTCTTATTACAGAAGCACTTAGTCTTGGGTTTGGGTTCAACCTTCGGTTTCTTCACTAGAGCAGCAGCTGAATTGCCGTTTCATGAAGTATCCCTTCCTGCCCTTGCCCTTCTTGATTTCTACTTTTGTGGTGTCAAACATCGCGAATATCTCAAGGATCATCATATATGTCCCTGACATATTATAGTTCATCACGAAGCTCTAGCAGCTTGGTGGTAATGACTTCGGAGAAACATCACTATCTCATCTGGAAGATCAACTCCCACTCGATTCAAATGATTGTTGTACTCAGACAATCTGAGCACAAGCTCAACAATTGAGCTTTTCTCCTTAATTTGTAGGCTAAGAAAATCGTCGGAGGTCTTATACCTCTTGACGTGGGCACGAGCCTGAAATCCCAATTTCAGCCCTCAAAACATCTCATATGTTTCGCGACGTTTCAAAACTGTCTTTGGTGCCTCAACTCTAAACCGTTTAACTGAACTATCATGTAGTTATCAAAACGTGTATGTTAGATGTTCGCAACATCCACAGACGACGTTCGAGGTTCAGCACACTGAGCGGTGCATTAAGGACATAAGCCTTCTATGAAGCAATGAGGACAATCCTCAATTTATGGACCTAGTCCGCATAATTGCTACTATCAACTTTCAACTAAATTTTCTCTAGGAACATAACTAAACAGTAGAACTAAAGCGCGAGCTACGACATAATTTGCAAAATCCTTTTTGACTATGTTCAGGATAATTAAGTTCATCTTATGAACTCCCACTCAGATAGACATCCCTCTAGTCATCTAAGTGATTACATGATCCGAGTCAACTAGGCCGTGTCCGATCATCACGTGAGACGGACTAGTCAACATCGGTGAACATCTTCATGTTGATCGTATCTTCTATACGACTCATGCTCGACCTTTCGGTCTTCTGTGTTCCGAGGCCATGTCTGTACATGCTAGGCTCGTCAAGTCAACCTAAGTGTTTGCATGTGTTCCGAGGCCATGTCTGTACATGCTAGGCTCGTCAACACCCGTTGTATGTGAACGTTAGAATCTATCACACCCGATCATCACGTGGTGCTTCGAAACGACGAACTTTCGCAACGGTGCATAGTTAGGGGGAACACTTTCTTGAAATTTTAATGAGGGATCATCTTATTTACTACCGTCGTTCTAAGCAAATAAGATGTATAAACATGATAAACATCACATGCAATCAAATAGTGACATGATATGGCCAATATCACTTTGCTCCTTTTGATCTCCATCTTCGGGGCTCCATGATCATCATCGTCACCGGCATGACACCATGATCTCCATCATCATGATCTCCATCATCGTGTCTTCTTGAAGTTGTCACGTCATCTATTACTTCAACTACTACAGCTAGCGGTTAGCAATAAAGTAAAGTAATTACATGACGTTTGTGTTGACACGCAGGTCATAAATAAATAAAGACAACTCCCATGGCTCCTGCCGGTTGTCATACTCATCGACATGCAAGTCGTGATTCCTATTACAAGAACATGATCAATCTCATACATCACATATCATTCATCACATTCTTCATGTCCATATCACATCACATAGCATACCCTGCAAAAACAAGTTAGACGTCCTCTAATTGTTGTTTGCATGTTTTACGTGGCTGCTATAGGTTTCTAGCAAGAACGTTTCTTACCTACGCAAAAACCACAACGTGATATACCAATTGCTATTTACCCTTCATAAGGACCCTTTTCATCGAATCCGATCCGACTAAAGTGGGAGAGACAGACACCCGCCAGCCACCTTATGCAACTAGTGCATGTTTGTCGGTGGAACCGGTCTCATGTAAGAGTACGTGTAAGGTTGGTCCGGGCCGCTTCATCCCACGATGCCGCCGAATCAAGATAAGACTAGTAACGTCAAGCATATTTAACAAAATCAACGCCCACAACTACTTTGTGTTCTACTCGTGCATAGAATCTACGCAATAGACCTAGCTCATGATGCCACTGTTGGGGAACGTAGCAGAAATTCAAAATTTTCCTACGTGTCACCAAGATCTATCTATGGAGAGACTAGCAACGAGGGGAAGGAGAGTGCATCTACATACCCTTGTAGATCGCTAAGCGGAAGCGTTCAAGTGAACGGGGTTGATGGAGTCGTACTCGTCGTGATCCAAATCACCGAAGATCCTAGTGCCGAACGGACGGCACCTCCGCGTTCAACACACGTACAGCCCGGTGACGTCTCCCATGCCTTGATCCAGCAAGGAGAGAGGGAGAGGTTGAGGAAGACTCCATCCAGCAGCAGCACAACGGCGTGGTGATGATGGAGGAGCGTGGCAATCCTGCAGGGCTTCGCCAAGCACCGCAGAAGAGGAGGAAGAAGAGACGCAGGGCTGCACCAATGAGAGATTGAATCGCGTGTCTTTTGGGCAGCCCTAGGCCTCATATATATAGGGAAGGGGAGGGGCTGCGCCCCCTCTAGGGTTCCCACCCCTAGGGGGGGGCAGCCCTAGATGGGGATCAAAGGTGGCGGCCAAGAGGGGGAGAGGAGACGGAGGCGCACCAATATGGGCCCTAAGGCCCATATCATCTAGGGTTTGCCCCTTTTCCACCTCTTAGGCGCCATGGGCCCTTATGGGAGGCGCACCAGCCCACTAAGGGGCTGGTCCCTCACCACTCTTGGCCCATGCAAACCTCCGGGGCAGGTGGCCCCACTTGGTGGACCCCCGGGACCCTCCCGGTGGTCCCGGTACGTTACCGATAAACCCCGAAACTCTTTCGGTGTCCAAAACATGACTTCCCATATATAAATCTTTACCTCCGGACCATTCCGGAACTCCTCGTGACGTCCGGGATCTCATCCTGGACTCCGAACAACATTCGGTAACCACATACAAACTTCCTTTATAACCCTAGCGTCATCGAACCTTAAGTGTGTAGACCCTACGGGTTCGGGAGACATGCAGACATGACCGAGACGTTCTCCGGTCAATAACCAACAGCGGGATCTGGATACCATGTTGGCTCCCACATGTTCCACGATGATCTCATCGGATGAACCACAATGTCAAGGACTTAATCAATCCCGTATGCAATTCCCTTTGTCTAGCGGTATTGCACTTGCCCGAGATTCGATCGTCGGTATCCCGATACCTTGTTCAATCTCGTTACCGGCAAGTCTCTTTACTCGTTCCGTAACACATCATCCCGTGATCAACTCCTTGATCACATTGTGCACATTATGATGATGTCCTACCGAGTGGGCCCAGAGATACCTCTCCGTTTACACGGAGTGACAAATCCCAGTCTCGATTCATGCCAACCCAACAGACACTTTCAGAGATACCCGTAGTGTACCTTTATAGCCACCCAGTTACGTTGTGACGTTTGGCACACCCAAAGCACTCCTACGGTATCCGGGAGTTGCACAATCTCATGGTCTAAGGAAATGATACTTGACAATAGCAAAGCTTTAGCATACGAACTACACGATCTAGTGCTATGCTTAGGATTGGGTCTTGTCCATCACATCATTCTCCTAATGATGTGATCCCGTTATCAACGACATCCAATGTCCATGGTCAGGAAACCGTAACCATCTATTGATCAACGAGCTAGTCAACTAGAGGCTTACTAGGGACATGGTGTTGTCTATGTATCCACACATGTATCTGAGTTTCCTATCAATACAATTCTAGCGTGGATAATAAACGATTATCATGAACAAGGAAATATAATAATAACTAATTTATTATTGCCTCTAGGGCATATTTCCAACATCTCCTCCTTCTTTTAGCTATAGAACTTGTTGGAGACTTCATATCTCTCAACTCGGGTATTTGCTTGAAATATTAACTTCAACTCCTGGAACATCTTATATGGTCCATGACGTTCAAAACGTCTTTGAAGTCCCGATTCTAAGCCATTAAGCATGGTGCACTAAACTATCAAGTAGTCATCATATTGAGCTAGCCAAACGTTCATAACGTCTGCATCTGCTCCTGCAATAGGTCTGTCACCTAGCGGTGCATCAAGGACATAATTTTTTTGTGCAGCAATGAGGATAAACCTCAGATCACGGATCCAATCCGTATCATTGCTACTAACATCTTTCAACACAATTTTCTCTAGGAACATATCAAAATAAACATATGAAAGCAACAACGCGAGCTATTGATCTTCAACATAGATATGCTAATACTACCAGGACTAAGTTCATGATAAATTAAAGTTCAATTAATCATATTACTTAAGAACTCCCACTTAGATAGACATCCCTCTAATCCTCTAAGTGATCACGTGATCCAAATCAACTAAACCATAACCGATCATCACGTGAGATGAAGTAGTTTTCAATGGTGAACATCGTTATGTTGATCATATCTACTATATGATTCACGCTCGACCTTTCGGTCTCCGTGTTCCGAGGCCATATCTGCATATGCTAGGCTCGTCAAGTTTAACCTGAGTATTCTGCGTGTGCAAAACTGGCTTGCACCCGTTGTAGATGGACGTAGAGCTTATCACACTCGATCATCACGTGGTGTCTGGGCACGACGAACTTTGGCAACGGTGCATACTCAGGGAGAACACTTCTTGATAATTTAGTGAGAGATCGTCTTATAATGCTACCTCAATCAAAGCAAGATAAGATGCATAAAAGATAAACATCACATGCAATCAATATAAGTGATATGATATGGCCATCATCATCTTGTGCTTGTGATCTCCATCTCCGAAGCACCGTCATGATCACCATCGTCACCGGCACGACACCTTGATCTCCATCGTAGCATCGTTGTCGTCTCGCCAATCTTATGCTTCCACGACTATCACTACCGCTTAGTAATAAAGTAAAGCATTACATCGCGATTGCATTGCATACAATAAAACGACAACCATATGGCTCCTGCCAGTTGCCGATAACTTGGTTACAAAACATGATCATCTCATACAATAAAATTTAGCATCATGCCTTGACCATATCACATCACAACATGCCCTGCAAAAACAAGTTAGACGTCCTCTACTTTGTTGTTGCAAGTTTTACGTGGCTGCTACGGGCTTAAGCAAGAACTCATCTCACCTACGCATCAAAACCACAACGATAGTTTGTCAAATAGACTCCGTTTTAACCTTCGCAAGGACCGGGCGTAGCCATACTCGGTTCAACTAAAGTTGGAGAAATAGTCACCCGCAAGCCACCTATGTGCAAAGCACGTCGGGAGAACCGGTCTCGCGTAAGCGTACGCGTAATGTCGGTCCGGGCCGCTTCATCCAACAATACCGCCGAACCAAAGTATGACATGCTGGTAGGCAGTATGACTTATATCGCCCACAACTCACTTGTGTTCTACTCGTGCATATAACATCAAACCATAAAACCTAGGCTCGGATGCCACTGTTCGGGAACGTAGTAATTTCAAAAAAATTCCTACGCACACGCAAGATCATGGTGATGCATAGCAACGAGGGGGAGAGTCTGATCTACGTACCCTTGTAGATCGCAACGGAAGCGTTGACACAACGTAGAGGAAGTAGTCGTACGTCTTCTTCCCGATTCGACCGATCCAAGCACCGTTACTCCGGCACCTCCGAGTTCTTAGCACACGTTCAGCTCGATGATGATCCCCGGGCTCCGATCCAGCAAAGCTTCGGGGAGGAGTTCTGTCAGCACGACGGTGTGGTGACGATCTTGATGTACTACCGACATAGGGCTTCGCCTAAGCACTACAACAATATGATCGAGGTGGAATTTGGTGGCAGGGGGCACTGCACACGGCTAAGGAACGATCTCAATGATCAACTTGTGTGTCTAGAGGTGCCCCCTGCCCCCGTATATAAAGGTTGCCAGGGGGAGGGCTGGCCGGCCAAGCTATGGAGGCGCAGGAGGAGTCCTACTCCTACCGGGTGTAGGACTCCCCCCCCCCAATCCTATTCCTAATAGGACTCCCAAGGAAAAAGAGAGGGAGAGAGGTGGCCGGCCACCTCTCCTAGTCCTAATAGGACTAGGGGAGGGGGAGGCGCGCAGCCCACCTTGGGCTGCCCCTTTCACCTTTCCACTAAGGCCCAATAAGGCTCATATGGTTCCCGGGGGGTTCCGGTAACCTCCCGGTACTCCGGTAAAATCCCGATTTCACCCGGAACACTTCTGATGTCCAAACATAGGCTTCCAATATATCAATCTTTATGTCTCGACCATTTCGAGACTCCTCGTCATGTCCGTGATCACATTCGGGACTCCGAACAACCTTCGGTACATCAAAATGCATAAACTCATAATAACTGTCATCGTAACGTTAAGCGTGCGGACCCTACGGTTCGAGAACAATGTAGACATGACCGAGACGCGTCTCCGGTCAATAACCAATAGCGGGACCTGGATGCCCATATTGGCTCCTACATATTCTACGAAGATCTTTATTGGTCAGACCGCATAACAACATACGTTGTTCCCTTTGTCATCGGTATGTTACTTGCCCGAGATTCGATCGTCGGTATCCAATACCTAGTTCAATCTCATTACTGGCAAGTCTCTTTACTCGTTCCGTAATACATCATCTCACAACTAACATCTTAGTTATAATGCTTGCAAGGCTTATGTGATGTGTATTACCGAGAGGGCCCAGAGATACCTCTCCGACAATCGGAGTGACAAACCCTAATCTCGAAGTACGCCAACCCAACATCTACCATTGGAGACACCTGTAGTACTCCTTTATAATCACCCAGTTACGTTGTGAAGTTCCTCCGGCAAACGGGAGTTGCATAATCTCATAGTCATAGGAACATGTATAAGTCATGAAGAAAGCAATAGCAACATACTAAACGATCGGGTGCTAAGCTAATGAAATGGGTCATGTCAATCAGATCATTCAACTAATGATGTGACCTCGTTAATCAAATAACAACTCTTTGTTCATGGTTAGAAAACATAACCATCTTTGATTAACGAGCTAGTCAGGTAGAGGCATACTAGTGACACTCTGTTTGTCTATGCATTCACACATGTATTATGTTTCCGGTTAATACAATTCTAGCATGAATAATAAACATTTATCATGATATAAGGAAATAAATAATAACTTTATTATTGCCTCTAGGGCATATTTCCTTCAAAACAACACCAAGTTGCAGTCACGTTGAAGACATGCAATTGCTGTCGTTGGTGGCACTTGGAGTTGCGTATTGGTAGCAAACGTGTAATTGTTTCCCTCCCACCGAGTTGCAGCCGAGGGGCGACACATGCAGTTGTGTGCCTAGTGGTAGACATGGAACCGTCCCTTCCCGACAAAACATCACAGAGTTGCATTCCCATTGAAAGACATTCAATTGCAGTCAAAGTGACACTTGCAGTTGCGAATTGGCGGTAGACATGCAACTGACCCCTCCACCCGACAAAACACCACCAAGTTGCAGTCACGTTGAAGACATGCAATTCCAGTCGTTGGTGGCACTTGGAGTTGCGTATTGTTACCAAACACGCATCCCACCGATAAAACATCACTAAGTAGCAGTCACATTAAATACATACAATTGCAGTCCGAGGCGACACTTGCAATTGCATGTTGATGGTAGACATGCAAGTGCCTCCTTTAGACAAAGACCACCAAGTTACAGTCAAGTTGAAGACATGCCATTGTAGTCGTGGCCAACACTTGCCGTTCCGTGTTGGTGGCAAACATGCAACTGCCTCTTCTCCAAAAAAACACAACCAAGTTGTAGTCACATTGAAGACGTGAAGATGCAGTAGCTAGCGACACTTGCAGTTGTGTGCCTGGTGGCATACATGAAACTGCACACACTTATAGTATTATTTTTTTTGCAAAGAGCCCACAATTACAGTCATGTAAAATTAAGAAATAGAAAAACGAGCAATATCTTTCAAATAAAAGGCTCATGTGTATTGCATGCATGCAGATGGGACATGTGTGTATAACAAAAACATTTATAAAAAGAAGAAAAATTATACAAATAATGTTCAAATAATTTTATAAGTATTAGTGTGTTTACTAAAAAATAGAAAATTAAGAAATAGAAAATTTTAGGAGAATACAAATATTTGTACAAAAAATATTCATGTACTTCGTATTTAAAAAAATACGCTTTAAAAGAAGGAATAAAAAAATTTACAACTGGCAAAAAATGAACGAGGCCATTTTGTCTCCCTAAAACATAACAACGCACGAAAAGAGAAAAAGGTAAGTTCACCACCGGCATCCACCGCTGCACCATAAAAAAAGTGAAATTGAAATGAAAAGAGAAAGAAACAAGTCACAGGAAAGACGCAGAAAAAGGCCCCCGCAGACTCCACATCCCGGTGCAACCCGTAGCCCGCGAACAAAAAAGAGCCCAAACAATGAAAATGCACAGAAAAAGAAAAACGGGATGACGCATACGTTAACAGGCCGAAACAAGACAAACTCACTCCCAACGTGAATTTGAAAGCAAGTAAGGATCCGAGGTTGACGTGTTGACTGAGACTTCGTGAAGTCTTAATCAACTAAGATTTAGTAGCTCCCTCAAAAAGTAGTCTTGCTAAGTCTTAGTTATATTGAGATCCTTACAATTTTTTTTTCTTTCTTTCATGTTACTCACTCCGTCCCAAAAATTTTATCTTAAATTTGTCTAGATACATCAATTTTTTTTTGCGGGGAAAAAGGGAATTCATTAATTAAGTGGCAGCCATGTCTGCATTACATAGGTCCAGAACCTCGTCCGGCCCAGAATGAAGCCACACCGCAGTGCGCTTCTTTATTCGACCAAAGTTCGCTAAAAAATGACTAACAGTGCTTTGTTCACGCCTCACAAGCTTAACTAAGAATTCACCATGTTCCCAAAGACGCGAAGTAATCTCGCGGATCAACATCATATGCTCCGATCGGTCGCCAATACCTCCTTCAATTAGTTTAACCACTTCTGCGCAGTCCGTTTGAATCACAAAAGGCAGCTCAGACCACTGGGTAGCCAGGGAAATGCCTTCTGAACATGCAGCAAGTTCAGATTCTAGTGGTGATGCACACTGCCTTAACTCACGGCAAGACGAAAAAATAATATCTCCATGTTCATCCCGGAGGACCATGCCAGCTCCTGCAGTTCCGTCCTTGGCAGAAAAGGACCCGTCGATGTTGAGCGCAGCCCAGCTGGCCGGTGGTGCCTCCCATCCAAGTGATGATGGCTTCTCACGCTGAACATGTGATAACAATTTCCTGTTGTACAAAGGCGCAGCTACCATTTTTCCTTTGATGTGATCTCCATGAGGGTACGCCCGGATGGCTAGCAATGAGTTGATATAGCTGATTAGGAATCTGGTTGAGGCTTCGACCGGCGGTGGTCGTTTGTTGTGGACGATCTCATTCCTCACATGCCAGCAACGCCAAATCGTCATGAGCATATACATCTGCTCCTCTGGTGACAAGTCTGTGAGCACATGAAAAAGCCACTCTGGCCCGGTGTGAGTGGCCCAGTGTGCATGACTCGAAGGATGTCCGGAATATTCCATTGCCGCGCCATAGCTTGCCACAAGGCGACCGCATGAGGACATCTGCAGAGAGCATGAAAAGTGTCCTCCGGTTCGGTAGCACACACAGGACACAAGTTAGATACTTCAAGGCTACGCGCATGTTTATTAGTCCATGTGGCCAGACAGTTCATCGCCACCCGCCAAGCAAACACACGCACCTTAGGAGGAGCAGGGCACCTCCATAAAAAAGCCCAGACGGCTCGTCGCCCGTCCGGTGCCCTGCTCGCTGCGACTGAAGATGGACGAAGACGTTCATCAAGTGCAAGCCGGTACGCGCTCCGAACCGTGAAGATACCATTACGCTCTGGTTCCCAAGCAAGGACATCCTCTTCGAGCCGTGGAGAAGTCCGAATTTTAACAATCTGCTCGACATCTACCGGATTGAAATATTGTTGTAAAAGGTCCATACGCCATGCACCGCGTTCATCCAGCAGCTCAGAAACTCTTCTCAGACGGCATTGCCCCTGCACGGTGATAGGCTTGCCAGAGCCACCGTTCGGGATCCAACGATCTCTCCATATACGAATGGATTGCCCGTTGCCTACCCGCCATAAAATACCATGCTTCAGAAGCTCCAGCCCATGCGCCACTGCTTGCCAAGTTGGTGAAGAGTTGGACGGGAAAACAGTGTCCACAAGGAGGCCAGATGAAAAATATTTAGCTTTCATCACTTGTGCACACAGACTGTCCGGGTTTAAGAGGATTCGCCAAGCTTGGTGTGCCAGCAAAGCTTGGTTGAACAAGCGGAACTCATGGAACCCCATGCCTCCATGTGACTTCGGTCGGATCAGCTTCTCCCATGCATGCCAATGCGTTTTCCGCCGCCCTTTTTCAGAACCCCACCAGAAGTTACGCACCATGCGGGTGAGATCATCACAAGTTGACACAGGCAACCTGAAGACGCTCATTAGATATGTAGGTAGTGCTTGGGCAATGGACTTTATTAGCACCTCTCTCCCGCTTTGTGCCATCGAGTCACACCACATGATGAACCTCTTTGTAAACTTTTCCTGGATGTTCTGAAAACGACCCTTACTCATACGCCCATTAGGAGTGGGAAGTCTGAGATATTTCTCTTCGAAGCTAATATTCTGTACGTCCAATACACGTACCACATTATCCTTGTCACCTTGACTGCAATGTTCACCAAAAAGGATGGAGCGTTTTTGAGGATTAATTAATTGTCCGGTAGCATTAGCATAAACATCCAGTACTCCCTTGATGCGCTGCGCCTCACCTTCTGTTGCACGGAAGAACAAAAGTGTATCATCGGCAAACAATAGGTGTGAAATCCCGGGTGCCCTAGGACACACTTTCAGTGGTGAAATATGTGTCTCTTGCGCCTCCTTCTTCAGCAAGGCCGCTAGTCCGCCCGCAACAAAGAGAAAGAGAAATGGTGAAAGAGGATCTCCCTGCCGTAGCCCTCGCGACGGTGCAAATGAATCTGAGCGGGCTCCATTAATTTTTACCACGTATCTCACCGAGGTGACACATGCCATTATCCATCTCACCCATCGATCAAAGCCCAGCTGTTGCATCCCTCGCTCCAGGAATACCCAATCCACTCTGTCGTAAGCCTTAGAAAGATCAAGCTTATATGCACAATAGCTTCTGTCCGGGTTTTTCTCATGTCAGATGAAGTGGATGCACTCAAATGCCATAAAGGCATTATCAGTAATAAGCCTTTCAGGTACAAATGCACTTCGCTCCGGAGAAATAATGTCTCCCAGAATGGGTCTTAGTCGGTTGACTAAACATTTAAAAATCACCTTATATATAACGTTGCAAAGGCTGATAGGACGGAAATCTGATAACTTGACCGGCACATCAATCTTGGGAATCAAAATGATGGTAGTCAAGTTGACTCCCTCTGCCATCTGTCCTGACGCAAAAAACAACTGCACTGCTAACATAATATCTTCCTTGACAATAGCCCAATGTTTCTGAAAAAATCTTGCCGGGAAGCCGTCAGGTCCCGGGGCCTTGAGAGGACCAATCTGAAACATCGTGTCGCTAATTTCCTTATCAGTAAAAGGAGCACACAGCCGGTCATTCATATCTGCCATAATCTTTCGCTCAAATAAGGACACCACTCGGTCTGCATTTAGAGAGGCATCAGCAGTAAAAAGATCTTGAAAAAAAATTCCAAGGCCATACCTTCCATCACGTTCTGGTTAGTGTGCTTCACCCCTGCACTATCCATCAGGGCTTTTAATTTTATTTTTTCTTGCTCTCCATACAGCTCGCCGGTGGAAAAACTGTGTGTTACGATTCCCCTCCTTGAGCCAATCAATACGGGATCGTTGTCGCCATAGCATCTCTTCTCTGTACAACAATTCGTCCAAGTGATCCGACTCTTTCCGAATTTCTTTACGATCTGCATTCATGTTCATGAGCTCCTCTAATCTGCACCTCGACTTTTCAATCTCCTTGATCACGTTCCCAAAAGTCTTCCTACTCCAAGAGTGGAGCTTTTCCATCATCTTGTCTAGAGAAACTTTTATGTCATGCAGCCCATGTTTGGCACCCCCATCATGCCAAGCTTCAGCCACCACTTCCTCAAGAGCAGCCTCTCGCTCCCACATTACTTCGTAACGCCGAACACACCTCACCCTGCCACCATTTTCAGGTATGCACCTCACAAGGAGAGGGAGGTGATCCGAACATGAGGAGATCAGGTGCTTCACTGATGCCTCAGGAAATTTATTCCTCCAAACGTTGTCCGCCACTGCACGATCCAACCTTACTTGCACGTTAGCCCGCCCGCTGCGCTTATTATCATAATTAAACGGGTAACCAGAGAACCCAAGATCTGAAAGATTGCAGGCCTCAAGCACGTCCCGGAAAGCTATCATTTGCCCAGGTGACCTTGGTGTATCCGACAAATGCTCATAGTCCCACATAACTTCATTGAAGTCCCCAGCCAAGAGCCAAGGTAGATCATCCTGAGCTTTCAATCTTTTTAGCCCTTCCCACATTAGGTGTCTATTTTCCACCCGTGGTTCCCCATACACAAAGGTGATTCTCCATAGTTGATCATCAGCAGGTAACCGGACATACGCATCAATCCATCTTCTATTGCAATCACGAATATCGACGTACAAAGACTCATCCCAAAACAAGGCTAGACCACCACTATTACCATCACTACTGACTCCTTCAAAACCACGAAGACCGACTCTATTGCGAAGACGATACATCTTTTCTATATTCTGCCTAGTTTCACATAAAAAGATCATGCTCGGGGAATGGGCTCGAGTGTGAGCCACAAGATCACGAACTGTCGAGGTGTTCCCCGCACCCCGACAGTTCCACACAATGCAATTCATTGCTCCTGACGGGGCACCACATTTGGCCCCGTCAGTTTACCGGCGGCCCCTGGGCCGGTCGCCTCCATGTCTGCCTCACACGCCGTGCTGGTTGCTTCATCATCTACGTGGTGCGCCTCTGTTTTCCCTTTTTTCTGAATGCCTCCAACAGGAACTTCAACAAACGGCACCAAGGCCTTGCCGCCAAGTTCAGCCTGGACATGGCCAAGCAGGCCATCCACATGCCGCTTACCCAAGATAGAATCATTGTACACCATTGAGTCCAAAACGCTGTCAAACGAAACCTTGAGGGAGTCGAGGCCTCTCATGGCAGGAATCATGTCGTCTGGTTTAGGAGCATTGTCTCTGATCACAAGTGCTCCATGCCTCCTACCTGCTGGTACTTTTTTGCCTCCTCCTACACTCTTCTTTTTATGTGGCCTAGTCGTATCTCCACCATGTTTTTCAACAGCTCGTGCATCAAACTGCACCTTCATCTGCTGTACCTTACTGCACTTCGGCTGCTGATTGGATAACTGCAGCCGTATCCTTTCCACCTCACTTGCCAGCTTCTCGTCCGTCTCTGCCTCACCCATTTTTTCCTGCTCCTCAAAGCCATCGTGTGCATCCACTCTTTCTGGCATTTCATGTACTTGTTCGTATGCAGTACTCGCTGCTGATCTGGCTGCTTGACAAGTGGCCGAACCCACACTACCCAGGGAGAAATCCATCCCACGCCGTGCCCTTGGTTGTCCAGGTGAAGGTGTGAATACCGGCCTCTGTTCATATTTCTTGTACGGGGAGCAGCGGAGAGAAGAATCATATGCTTTTGATGGGAACCCCAACTTCTTCTTCTCACAAGCCTCTTTGTCATGACCCAAGAACCCACAGAAGAAGCAAAAGTGTGGAACTCGCTCGTACTTCAGTTTAAATGTGATGCGTTTAGTCACACCTTTTGCAGTGTACTCAAGTGTGACCTCCTTCTGCAATCTTTTATTATAGGGCAGCTTCACACGAATTCGTAGGAACTCACTCATACCATGGCCAAAATCCGGTGCATCCACTTCCAAAACTTCTCCCAACGTGCCTCCCAGAGCATTACCATAGGCCTTGGTCTGTTTCTTCCAAGGTACATCAAATACCCTCACCCAAACTGGCATAGAATCCAGTGCCGTTTCAGACGGCCGAGCATCACTATCAAACGGCCTGACCAGCAGTGCATCCCCATCATAAATCCACGGACCACCCCGAGCCACAAATCTGTAGTCTCCTTCTGAGAAGAAGGTAATCACGTAGTAGTTTTTTTGCACTGGTTTGAACTCCACTCCTGTTCGCAGCTGCCATATTTTCTCAAAGTGGTCAGACAAAGTTTTCGCACTTGGGCGCTTCTGCGATCTGTACAGGCTCATGAGCTTCCTGAAGGAAATATGCCCTAGAGGCAATAATAAAGTTATTATTTATTTCCTTATATCATGATAAATGTTTATTATTCATGCTAGAATTGTATTAACCGGAAACATAATACATGTGTGAATACAGAGACAAACAGAGTGTCACTAGTATGCCTCTACTTGACTAGCTCGTTAATCAAAGATGGTTATGTTTCCTAACCATGAACAAAGAGTTGTTATTTGATTAACGAGGTCACATCATTAGTTGAATGATCTGATTGACATGACCCATTTCATTAGCTTAGCACCCAATCGTTTAGTATGTTGCTATTGCTTTCTTCATGACTTATACATGTTCCTATGACTATGAGATTATGCAACTCCCGTTTTCCGGAGGAACACTTTGGGTGCTACCAAACGTCACAACGTAACTGGGTGATTATAAAGGAGTACTACAGGTGTCTCCAATGGTAGATGTTGGGCTGACGTATTTCGAGATTAGAATTTGTCACTCCGATTGTCGAAGAGGTATCTCTGGGCCCTCTCGGTAATACACATCACATAAGCCTTGCAAGCATTATAACTAAGATGTTAGTTGTGAGATGATGTATTACGGAACGAGTAAAGAGACTTGCCAGTAACAAGATTGAACTAGGTATTGGATACCGACGATCGAATCTCGGGCAAGTAACATACCGATGACAAAGGGAACAACGTATGTTGTTATGCGGTCTGACCGATAAAGATCTTCGTAGAATATGTAGGAGCCAATATGGGCATCCAGGTCCCGCTATTGGTTGTTGACCGGAGACGTGTCTCGGTCATGTCTACATTGTTCTCGAACCGTAGGGTCCGCACGCTTAACGTTACGATGACAGTTATTATGAGTTTATGCATTTTGATGTACCGAAGGTTGTTTGGAGTCCCGGATGTGATCACGGACATGACGAGGAGTCTCGAAATGGTCGAGACATAAAGATTGATATATTGGAAGCCTATGTTTGGACACCGTAAGTGTTCCGGGTGAAATCGGGATTTTACCGGAATACCGGGAGGGTTACCGGAACCCCCCGGGAGCCAAATGGGCCTACATGGGCCTTAGTGGAAAGGTGAAAGGGGCTGCCATGGAGGGCTGCGCGCCTCCCCCCTCCCCTAGTCCTATTAGGACTAGGAGAGGTGGCCGGCCACCTCTCTGAAGGAAATATGCCCTAGAGGCAATAATAAAGTTATTATTTATTTCCTTATATCATGATAAATGTTTATTATTCATGCTAGAATTGTATTAACCGGAAACATAATACATGTGTGAATACATAGACCAACAGAGTGTCACTAGTATGCCTCTACTTGACTAGCTCGTTAATCAAAGATGGTTATGTTTCCTAACCATGAACAAAGAGTTGTTATTTGATTAACGAGGTCACATCATTAGTTGAATGATCTGATTGATATGACCCATTCCATTAGCTTAGCACCCGATCGTTTAGTATGTTGCTATTGCTTTCTTCATGACTTATACATGTTCCTATAACTATGAGATTATGCAACTCCCGTTTACCGGAGGAACACTTTGGGTACTACCAAACGTCACAACGTAACTGGGTGATTATAAAGGAGTACTACAGGTGTCTCCAATGGTAGATGTTGGGTTGGCGTATTTCGAGATTAGGGTTTGTCACTCCGATTGTCGGAGAGGTATCTCTGGGCCCTCTCGGTAATACACATCACATAAGCCTTGCAAGCATAATAACTAAGATGTTAGTTATGAGATGATGTATTACGGAATAAGTAAAGAGACTTGCCAGTAACGAGATTGAACTAGGTATTGGATACCGACGATCGAATCTCGGGCAAGTAACATACCGATGACAAAGGGAACAACGTATGTTGTTATGCGGTCTGACCGATAAAGATCTTCGTAGAATAAGTAGGAGCCAATATGGGCATCCAGGTCCCGCTATTGGCTATTGACCGGAGACATGTCTCGGTCATGTCTACATTGTTCTCGAACCGTAGGGTCCGCACGCTTAACGTTACGATGACAGTAATTATGAGTTTATGCATTTTGATGTACCGAAGTTAGTTCGGAGTCCCGGATGTGATCACGGACATGACGAGGAGTCTCGAAATGGTCGAGACGTAAAGATTGATATATTGGAAGCCTATGTTTGGACATCGGAAGTGTTCCGGGTAAAATCGGGATTTTACCGGAATACCGGGAGGGTTACCGTAACCCCCCGGGAGGCAAATGGGCCTATTGGGCCTTAGTGGAAAAGTGAAAGGGGCTGCCCAAAAGGGCTGCGCGCCTCCCCCCTTTCCTGGTCCTAATAGGACTAGGGAAGGTGGCCGGCCACCCCTTCTCTCTTTCCCCCTTGAGGATTCCTATTAGGAATAGGATTGGGGGGGAGTCCTACTCCCGGTAGGAGTAGGACTCCTCCTGCGCCCCTCTCCCTAGCCGGCCGAACCCCTCCCCTGCTCCTTTATATACGGGGGCAGGGGACACCCCATAGACACATAAGTTGATCATTGTTGATCGTTCCTTAGCCGTGTGCGGTGCCCCCTGCCACCAAATTCCACCTCGATCATATCGTTGTAGAGCTTAGGCGAAGCCCTGCGTCGGTAGTACATCAAGATCGTCACCACGCCGTCGTGCTGACGGAACTCTTCCTCGACGCTTTGCTGGATCGGAGCCCGAGGATCTCATCGAGCTGAACGTGTGCTAAGAACTCGGAGGTGCCGGAGTAACGGTGCTTGGATCGGTCGGATCGGGAAGAAGACGTACGACTACTTCCTCTACGTTGTGTCAACGCTTCCGTTGCGATCTACAAGGGTACGTAGATCATACTCTCCCCCTCGTTGCTATGCATCACCATGATCTTGCGTGTGCGTAGGAAAATTTTCGAAATTACTACGTTCCCCAACAGTGGCATCCGAGCCTAGGTTTTATGGTTTGATGTTATTTGCACGAGTAGAACACAAGTGAGTTGTGGGCGATACAAGTTATACTGCCTACCAGCATGTCATACTTTGGTTCGGCGGTATTGTTGGACGAGACGATCCGGACCAACCTTACGCGTACTCTTACGCGAGACCGGTTCCCTCGACGTGCTTTGCACATAGATGGCTTGCGGAAGACTGTCTCTCCAACTTTAGTTGAACCAAGTGTGGCTACGCCCGGTCCTTGAGAAGGTTAAAACGGAGTCTATTTGACAAACTATCGTTGTGGTTTTGATGCGTAGGTGAGATGAGTTCTTACTTAAGCCCGTAGCAGCCACGTAAAACTTGCAACAACAAAGTAGAGGACGTCTAACTTGTTTTTGCAGGGCATGTTGTGATATGATATGGTCAAGGCATGATGTTGATTTTATTGTATGAGATGATCATGTTTTGTAACCAAGTTATCGGCAACTGGCAGGAGCCATATGGTTGTCGCTTTATTGTATGCAATGCAATCGCGATGTAATGCTTTACTTTATTACTAAGCGGTAGTGATAGTAGTGGAAGCATAAGATTGGCGAGACGACAACAATGCTACGATGGAGATCAAGGTGTCGTGCCGGTGACGATGGTGATCATGACGGTGCTTCGGAGATGGAGATCACAAGCACAAGATGATGATGGCCATATCATATCACTTATATTGATTGCATGTGATGTTTATCCTTTTATGCATCTTATCTTGCTTTGATTGACGGTAGCATTATAAGATGATCTCTCACTAAATTATCAAGAAGTGTTCTCCCTGAGTATGCACCGTTGCCAAAGTTCGTTGTGCCCAGACACCACGTGATGATCGGGTGTGATAAGCTCTACGTCCATCTACAACGGGTGCAAGCCAGTTTTGCACACGCAGAATACTCAGGTTAAACTTGACGAGCCTAGCATATGCAGATATGGCCTCGGAACACAGAGACCGAAAGGTCGAGCGTGAATCATATAGTAGATATGATCAACATGACGATGTTCACCATTGAAAACTGCTCCATCTCACGTGATGATCGGTTATGGTTTAGTTGATTTGGATCACGCGATCACTTAGAGGATTAGAGGGATGCCTATCTAAGTGGGAGTTCCTAAGAAATTTGATTAACTGAACTTAAATTTATCATGAACTTAGTACCTGATAGTATCTTGCTTGTTTATGTTGATTGTAGATAGATGGCTCGTGCTGTTGTTCCGTTGAATTTTAATGCGTTCCTTGAGAAAGCAAAGTTGAAAGATGATGGTAGCAATTACACGTACTGGGTCCGTAACCTGAGGATTATCCTCATTGCTGCACAGAAGAATTACGTCCTGGAAGCACCGCTAGGTGCTAGGCCTGCTGCTGGAGCAACACCAGATGTTATGAACGTCTGGCAGAGCAAAGCTGATGACTACTCGATAGTTCAGTGTGCCATGCTTTACGGCTTAGAATCGGGACTTCAACGACGTTTTGAACGTCATGGAGCATATGAGATGTTCCAGGAGTTGAAATTAATATTTCAAGCAAATGCCCGAATTGAGAGATATGAAGTCTCCAATAAGTTCTATAGCTGCAAGATGGAGGAGAACAGTTCTGTCAGTGAGCATATACTCAAAATGTCTGGGTATAATAATCACTTGATTCAGATGGGAGTTAATCTTCCAGATGATTGCGTCATTGACAGAATTCTCCAATCACTGCCACCAAGCTACAAGAGCTTCGTGATGAACTATAATATGCAAGGGATGAACAAGACTATTCCCGAGCTCTTCGCAATGCTGAAAGCTGCGGAGGTAGAAATCAAGAAGGAGCATCAAGTGTTGATGGTTAACAAAACCACTAGTTTCAAGAAAAAGGGCAAAGGGAAGAAGAAGGGGAACTTCAAGAAGAACAGCAAGCAAGTTGCTGCTCAGGAGAAGAAACCCAAGTCTGGACCTAAGCCTGAAACTGAGTGCTTCTACTGCAAGCAGACTGGTCACTGGAAGCGGAACTGCCCCAAGTATTTGGCGGATAAGAAGGATGGCAAGGTGAACAAAGGTATATGTGATATACATGTTATTGATGTGTACCTTACTAGAGCTCGCAGTAGCACCTGGGTATTTGATACTGGTTCTGTTGCTAATATTTGCAACTCGAAACAGGGACTACGGAATAAGCGGACGCTAGCAAAGGACGAGGTGACGATGCGCGTGGGAAACGGTTCCAAAGTCGATGTGATCGCGGTCGGCACGCTACCTCTACATCTACCTTCGGGATTAATATTAGACCTAAATAATTGTTATTTGGTGCCAGCGTTGAGCATGAACATTATATCTGGATCTTGTTTAATGCGAGACGGTTATTCATTTAAATCAGAGAATAATGGTTGTTCTATTTATATGAGTAATATCTTTTATGGCCATGCACCTTTGAAGAGTGGTCTATTCTTGTTGAATCTCGATAGTAGTGATACACATATTCATAATGTAGAAGCCAAAAGATGCAGAGTTGATAATGATAGTGCAAACTTATTTGTGGCACTGCCGTTTAGGTCATATCGGTGTAAAGCGCATGAAGAAACTCCATACTGATGGGCTTTTGGAACCACTTGATTATGAATCACTTGGTACTTGCGAACCGTGCCTCATAGGCAAGATGACTAAAACACCGTTTTCCGGTACTATGGAGAGAGCAACAGATTTATTGGAAATCATACATACCGATGTATGTGGTCCGATGAATATTGAGCCTCATGGCGGATATCGTTATTTTCTCACCTTCACAGATGATTTAAGCAGATATGGGTATATCTACTTAATGAAACATAAGTCTGAAACATTTGAAAAGTTTAAGGAATTTCAGAGTGAAGTTGAAAATCATCGTAACAAGAAAATAAAGTTTCTATGATCTGATCGTGGAGGAGAATATTTGAGTTACGAGTTTGGTGTACATTTGAAAAATTGTGGAATAGTTTCGCAACTCACGCCACCCGGAACACCACAGCGTAATGGTGTGTCCAAACGTCGTAATTGTACTTTACTAGATATGGTGCGATCTATGATGTCTCTTACTGATTTACCGCTATCGTTTTGGGGTTATGCTTTAGAGACGGCCGCATTCACATTAAATAGGGCACCATCAAAATCCGTTGAGACGACGCCTTATGAACTATGGTTTGGCAAGAAACCAAAGTTGTCGTTTCTTAAAGTTTGGGGCTGCGATGCTTATGTGAAAAAGCTTCAACCTGATAAGCTCGAACCCAAAGCGGAGAAATGTGTCTTCATAGGATACCCAAAGGAAACTGTTGGGTATACCTTCTATCACAGATCCGAAGGCAAGACATTCGTTTCTAAGAATGGATCATTTCTAGAGAAGGAGTTTCTCTCGAAAGAAGTGAGTGGGAGGAAAGTAGAACTTGACGAGGTAACTGTACCTGCTCCCTTATTGGAAAATAGTACATCACAGAAAACTGTTTCTGCGACACCTATACCAATTAGTGAGGAAGCTAATGATGATGATCATGAAACTTCAGGACAAGATACTACTGAACCACGTAGATCAACCAGAGTGAGATCCGCACCAGAGTGGTACGGTAATCCAGTTCTGGAAGTCATGCTACTAGATCATGATGAACCTACGAACTATGAAGAAGCGATGGTGAGCCCAGATTCCGCAAAGTGGCTTGAGGCCATGAAATCTGAGATGGGATCCATGTATGAGAACAAAGTATGGACTTTGCTTGACTTGCCTGATGATCGGCAAGCAATTGAGAATAAATGGATCTTCAAGAAAAAGACTGACGCTGACGGTAATATTACTGTCTATAAAGCTTGACTTGTCACAAAAGGTTTTCGACAAGTTCAAGGGGTTGACTACGATGAGACCTTCTCACCCGTAGCGATGCTTAAATCCGTCAGAATCATGTTAGCAATTGCCGCATTTTATGATTATGAAATATGGCAGATGGATGTCAAAACTGCATTCCTGAATGGATTTCTGGAAGAAGAGTTGTATATGATGCAACCAGAAGGTTTTGTTGACCCAAAGGGAGCTAACAAAGTATGCAAACTCCAGCGATCCATTTATGGACTGGTGCAAGCATCTCGGAGTTGGAATAAACGCTTTGATAGTGTGATCAAAGCATTTGGCTTTATACAGACTTTTGGAGAAGCTTGTATTTACAAGAAAGTGAGTGGGAGCTCTGTAGCATTTCTGATATTATATGTGGATGACATATTGCTGATTGGAAATGATATAGAATTTCTGGATAGCATAAAGGGATACTTGAATAAAAGTTTTTCGATGAAAGACCTCGGGGAAGCTGCTTACATATTAGGCATAAAGATCTATAGAGATAGATCAAGACGCTTAATTGGACTTTCACAAAGCACATACCTTGACAAGATTTTGAAGAAGTTCAAAATGGATCAAGCAAAGAAAGGGTTCTTGCCTGTGTTGCAAGGTGTGAAGTTGAGTCAGACTCAATGCCCGACCACTGCAGAAGATAGAGAGAAAATGAAAGATGTTCCCTATGCTTCAGCCATAGGCTCTATCATGTATGCAATGCTATGTACCAGACCTGATGTGTGCCTTGCTATAAGTTTAGCAGGGAGGTACCAAAGTAATCCAGGAGTGGATCACTGGACGGCGGTCAAGAACATCCTGAAATACCTGAAAAGGACTAGGGATATGTTTCTCGTATATGGAGGTGACAAAGAGCTCACCGTAAGAGGTTACATTGATGCAAGCTTTGACACTGATCCGGACGATTCTAAATCGCAAACCGGATACGTGTTTACTTTAAACGGTGGAGCTGTCAGTTGGTGCAGTTCTAAACAAAGCGTCGTAGCGGGATCTACATGTGAAGCGGAGTACATAGCTGCTTCGGAAGCAGCAAACGAAGGAGTCTGGATGAAGGAGTTCATATCCGATCTAGGTGTCATACCTAGTGCATCGGGTCCAATGAAAATCTTTTGTGACAATACTGGTGCAATTGCTTTGGCAAAGGAATCCAGATTTCACAAAAGGACCAAACACATCAAGAGACGCTTCAACTCCATCCGGGATTTAGTCCAGGTGGGAGACATAGAGATTTGCAAGATACATACGGATCTGAATGTTGCAGACCCGTTGACTAAGCCTCTTCCACGAGCAAAACATGATCAGCACCAAAGCTCCATGGGTGTTAGAATCATTACTGTGTAATCTAGATTATTGACTCTAGTGCAAGTGGGAGACTGAAGGAAATATGCCCTAGAGGCAATAATAAAGTTATTATTTATTTCCTTATATCATGATAAATGTTTATTATTCATGCTAGAATTGTATTAACCGGAAACATAATACATGTGTGAATACATAGACCAACAGAGTGTCACTAGTATGCCTCTACTTGACTAGCTCGTTAATCAAAGATGGTTATGTTTCCTAACCATGAACAAAGAGTTGTTATTTGATTAACGAGGTCACATCATTAGTTGAATGATCTGATTGACATGACCCATTCCATTAGCTTAGCACCCGATCGTTTAGTATGTTGCTATTGCTTTCTTCATGACTTATACATGTTCCTATAACTATGAGATTATGCAACTCCCGTTTACCGGAGGAACACTTTGGGTACTACCAAACGTCACAACGTAACTGGGTGATTATAAAGGAGTACTACAGGTGTCTCCAATGGTGGATGTTGGGTTGGCGTATTTCGAGATTAGGGTTTGTCACTCCGATTGTCGGAGAGGTATCTCTGGGCCCTCTCGGTAATACACATCACATAAGCCTTGCAAGCATAATAACTAAGATGTTAGTTATGAGATGATGTATTACGGAACGAGTAAAGAGACTTGCCAGTAACGAGATTGAACTAGGTATTGGATACCGACGATTGAATCTCGGGCAAGTAACATACCGATGACAAAGGGAACAACGTATGTTGTTATGCGGTCTGACCGATAAAGATCTTCGTAGAATATGTAGGAGCCAATATGGGCATCCAGGTCCCGCTATTGGTTATTGACCGGACATGTCTCGGTCATGTCTACATTGTTCTCGAACCGTAGGGTCCGCTCGCTTAACGTTACGATGACAGTAATTATGAGTTTATGCATTTTGATGTACCGAAGTTAGTTCGGAGTCCCGGATGTGATCACGGACATGACGAGGAGTCTCGAAATGGTCGAGACGTAAAGATTGATATATTGGAAGCCTATGTTTGGACATCGGAAGTGTTCCGGGTAAAATCGGGATTTTACCAGAATACCGGGAGGGTTACCGGAACCCCCCGGGAGGCAAATGGGCCTATTGGGCCTTAGTGGAAAAGTGAAAGGGGCTGCCCAAAAGGGCTGCACGCCTCCCCCCTTTCCTGGTCCTAATAGGACTAGGGAAGGTGGCCGGCCACCCCTTCTCTCTTTCCCCCTTGAGGATTCCTATTAGGAATAGGATTGGGGGGGGGGGGGAGTCCTACTCCCGGTAGGAGTAGGACTCCTCCTGCGCCCCTCTCCCTAGCCGGTCGAACCCCTCCCCCTGCTCCTTTATATACGGGGGCAGGGGACACCCCATAGACACACAAGTTGATCATTGTTGATCGTTCCTTAGCCGTGTGCGGTGCCCCCTGCCACCAAATTCCACCTCGGTCATATCATTGTAGAGCTTAGGCGAAGCCCTGCGTCGGTAGTACATCAAGATCGTCACCACGCCATCGTGCTGATGGAACTCTTCCTCGCGCTTTGCTGGATCGGAGCCCGAGGATCGTCATCGAGCTGAACGTGTGCTAAGAACTCGGAGGTGCCGGAGTAACGGTGCTTGGATCGGTCGGATCGGGAAGAAGACGTACGACTACTTCCTCTATGTTGTGTCAACGCTTCTGTTGCGATCTACAAGGGTACGTAGATCAGACTCTCCCCCTCGTTGCTATGCATCACCATGATCTTGCGTGTGCGTAGGAAAATTTTCGAAATTACTACATTCCCCAACACTCTCTCTCTCTTTCCCCCTTGGAGTCCTAGTTGGAATAGGATTGGAGGGGGGAGTCCTACTCCCGGTAGGAGTAGGACTCCTCCTGCGCCTCCCTCCTTGGCCGGCCAGCCCCTCCCCTTGGATCCTTTATATACGGGGGCACGGGGCACCTCTAGACACACAAGTTGATCCTTGGTGATCGTTCCTTAGCCGTGTGCGGTGCCCCCTGCCACCAAATTCCACCTCGATCATATTGTTGCAGTGCTTAGGCGAAGCCCTGCGTCGGTAGTACATCAAGATCGTCACCACGCCGTCGTGCTGACGGAACTCTTCCTTGACGCTTTGCTGGATCGGAGCCCGAGGATCGTCATCGAGCTGAACGTGTGCTAAGAACTCGGAGGTGCCAGAGTAACGGTGCTTGGATCGGTCGGATCGGGAAGACGTACGACTACTTCCTCTATGTTGTGTGATCGCTTCCGTAGTCGGTCTGCGTTGGTACGTAGACAACACTCTCCCCTCTCGTTGCTATGCATCACCATGATCTTGCGTGTGCGTAGGAAAATTTTGAAATTACTACGTTCCCCAACAGTGGCATCCGAGCCTAGGTTTTATGGTTTGATGTTATTTGCACGAGTAGAACACAAGTGAGTTGTGGGCGATACAAGTCATACTGCCTACCAGCATGTCACACTTTGGTTCGGCGGTATTGTTGGACGAGACGACCCGGGCCAACCTTACGCGTACGCTTACGCGAGACCGGTTCCCTCGACGTGCTTTGCACATAGATGGCTTGCGGGCGACTGTCTCTCCAACTTTAGTTGAACCGAGTGTGGCTACGCCCGGTCCTTGAGAAGGTTAAAACGGAGTCTATTTGACAAACTATCGTTGTGGTTTTGATGCGTAGGTGAGATGAGTTCTTACTTAAGCCCGTAGCAGCCACGTAAAACATGCAACAACAAAGTAGAGGACGTCTAACTTGTTTTTGCAGGGCATGTTGTGATGTGATATGGTCAAGACATGATGCTAAATTTTATTGTATGAGATGATCATGTTTTGTAACCGAGTTATCGGCAACTGGCAGGAGCCATATGGTTGTCGCTTTATTGTATGCAATGCAATCGCGATGTAATGCTTTACTTTATCACTAAGCGGTAGCGATAGTCGTGGAAGCATAAGATTGGCGAGACGACAACGATGCTACGATGGAGATCAAGGTGTCGCGCCGGTGACGATGGTGATCATGACGGTGCTTCGGAGATGGAGATCACAAGCACAAGATGATGATGGCCATATCATATCACTTATATTGATTGCATGTGATGTTTATCTTTTTATGGATCTTATCTTGCTTTGATTGACGGTAGCATTATAAGATGATCTCTCACTAAATTATCAAGAAGTGTTCTCCCTGAGTATGCACCGTTGCCAAAGTTCGTCGTGCCCAGACACCACGTGATGATCGGGTGTGATAAGCTCTACGTCCATCTACAACGGGTGCAAGCCAGTTTTGCACACGCAGAATACTCAGGTTAAACTTGACGAGCCTAGCATATGCAGATATGGCCTCGGAACACGGAGACCGAAAGGTCGAGCGTGAATCATATAGTAGATATGATCAACATAACGTTGTTCACCATTGAAAAGTACTCCATCTCACGTGATGATCGGTTATGGTTTAGTTGATTTGGATCACGTGATCACTTAGAGGATTAGAGGGATGTCTATCTAAGTGGGAGTTCTTAAGTAATATGATTAAATTGAACTTAAATTTATCATAAACTTAGTCCTAGTAGTATTTTGCAAATTATGTTGTAGATCAATAGCTCGCGTTGTTGCTTCCCTGTGTTTATTTTTGATATGTTCCTAGAGAAAATTGTGTTGAAAGATGTTAGTAGCAATGATGCGGATTGGATCCGTGATCTGAGGTTTATCCTCATTGCTGCACAGAAGAATTATGTCCTTGATGCACCGGTAGGTGACAGACCTATTGCAGGAGCAGATGCAGACGTTATGAACGTTTGGCTAGCTCAATATGATGACTACTTGATAGTTTAGTACACCATGCTTAATGGCTTAGAATCGGGACTTCAAAGACGTTTTGAACGTCATGGACCATATGAGATGTTCCAGGAGTTGAAGTTAATATTTCAAGCAAATACCCGAGTTGAGAGATATGAAGTCTCCAACAAGTTCTATAGCTAAAAGATGGAGGAGAATCGCTCAACTAGTGAGCATGTGCTCAGATTGTCTGGGTACTACAATCGCTTGAATCAAGTGGGAGTTAATCTTCCAGATAAGATAGTGATTGACAGAATTCTCTAGTCACCATCACCAAGTTAGTAGAACTTCGTGATGAACTATAATATGCAAGGGATAACGGAAACAACTCCCAAGCTCTTCGTGATGCTGAAATCAACGAAGGTAGAAATCAAGAAAAACATCAAGTGTTGATGGTTGACAAGACCACTAGTTTCAAGAAAAGGGCAAAGGGAAGAAGGGGAACTTCAAGAAGAACGGCAAGCAAGTTGCTGCTCAAGTGAAGAAGCCCAAGTCTGATCCTAAGCCTGAGACTAAGTGCTTCTACTGCAAATGGACTGGTCACTGGAAGCGGAACTACCCCAAGTATTTGGCGGATAAGAAGGATGGCAAAGTGAACAAAAGTATATTTGATATACATGTTATTGATGTGTGCTTTACTAGTGTTTATAGCAACCCCTCCGTATTTGATATTGGTTCAGTTGCTAAGAGTAGTAACTCGAAACAGGAGTAGCAGAATAAACAGAGACTAGTTAAGGGTGAAGTGACGATATGTGTTGGAAGTAGTTCCAAGATTGATATGATCATCATCGCACACTCCCCTATACTTTCGGGATTAGTGTTGAACTTAAATAAGTGTTATTTGGTTTTTGCGTTGAGCATGAATATGATTTGATCATATTTATTGCAATGCGGTTATTCATTAAAGTCAGAGAATAATTGTTGTTCTGTTTACATGAATAAAACCTTTGATGGTCATACACCCAATGAAACAAGTTCGTTGGATCTCGATTGTAGTGATACACATATTCATAATATTAAAACCAAAAGATGCAAAGTTAATAATGATAGTGCAACTTATTTATGGCACTGCCATTTAGGTCATATTGGTATAAAGCGCATGAAGAAACTCCATGTTGATGGGCTTTCGGAATCACTTGATGATTGCGAACCATGCCTTTTGGGCAAGATGACTAAAACGCCGTTCTCCGGAACAATGGAGCAAGCAACAGATTTGTTGGAAATCATACATACTGATGTATGTGGTCCGATGAATATTTAAGGCTTGCAGCGGGTATCATTATTTTCTGACCTTCACAGATGATTTGAGCAGATATGGGTATATCTACTTAATGAAATAGAAGTCTGATACATTTGAAAAGTTCATATAATTTCAGAGTGAAGTGGAAAATCATCGTAACAAGAAAATAAAGTTTCTACGATCTGATTGTGGAAAAGAGTATTTGAGTTACGAGTTTGGTCTTCAGTTAAAACAATGTGAAATAGTTTCACTACTCACGCCACCTGGAACACCACAGCATAATGGTGTGTCCGAACGTCATAACCGTACTTTATTGGATATAGTGCAATCTATGATGTTTCTTACCGATTTACCACTATCGTTTTTGGGGTCATGCATTAGAGACAGCTGCATTCACGTTAAAAAAAAAGGGGCACCATCTATATCCGTCGAGACGACGCCTTATGAACTATGGTTTGGCAAGAAACCAAAGTTGTCGTTTCTTGAAGTTTGGGGTTGCGATGCTTATGAGAAAAAGTTTCATCCTGATAAGCTCAAACCCAAATCGGAGAAATATGTCTTCATAGGATACCCAAAGGAGACTATTGGGTACACCTTCTATCACAGATCTTAAGGCAAGACATTCGTTGCTTATAATGGATCCTTTCTAGAGAAGGAGTTTCTCTTGAAAGAAGTAAGTGGGAGGAAAGTAGAAAACTTGATAAGGTAATTGTACCTTCTACCTTATTGGAAAGTAGTTCATCACAAAAATCTGTTCTTGTGACTACTACACCAATTAGTTAGGAAGCTAATGATGATGATCATGTAACTTCAGATCAAGTTACTACCGAATCTCGTAGGTAAACCAGAGTGAGAGTCGCACCAGAGTGGTACGGTAATCCTGTTCTGGAGGTCATGTTACTTGACCATGACGAACCTACGAACTATGAGGAAGCGATGATGAGCCCAGATTCCGTGAAATGGTTTGAGGCCATGAAATCTGAGATATGATCCATGTATGAGAACAAAGTTTGGACTTTGGTTGACTTGCCCGATGATCGGCAGGCAATTGAGAATAAATGGATCTTCAAGAGGAAGACGGACGCTGATAGTAGTGTTACTATCTACAAAGCTAGAATTGTCGCAAAAGGTTTTCGACAAGTTCAAGGTGTTGACTACGATGAGAGCTTCTCACTTGTATCTATGCTTGAGTCTGTCCGAATCATGTTAGTAATTGCCGCATTTTATGAAATCTGGCAAATGGATAAACAAAACTGCATTCCTTAATAGATTTATTAAAGTAGAGTTGTATATGATGCAACAGAAGGTTTTGTCAATCCGAAAGGTGCTAACAAAATGTGCAAGCTCCAGCGATCCATCTGTGGACTGGTGCAAGCATCTCGGAGTTGGAATATACGCTTTGATGAGTTGATCAAAGCATATAGTTTGATACAGACTTGCGGTGAAGCCTGTATTTACAAGAAAGTGAGTGGGAGCACTACAACATTTCTGATAAGTATATGTGAATGACATATTGTTGATCGGAAATAATGTAGAATTATTCTGTAAAGCATAAAGGAGTGTTTGAAAGGAGTTTTTCAAAGAAAGACTTCGGTGAAGCTGCTTACATATTGAGCTTCAAGATCTATAGAGATAGATCAAGACGCTTGATAAGTTTTTTCAATGAGTACATACCTTGACAAGATTTTGAAGTAGTTCAAAATGGAGCAGCCAAAGAAAGAGTTCTTGCCTGTATTATAAGGTGTGAAGTTGAGTAAGACTCAAAGCCCGACCACGGCAGAAGATAGAAAGAGAATGAAAGTCATCCCCTATGCCTTGGCCATAGGTTCTATAAAGTATGTCATGCTGTATACCAGATCTATTGTATACCCTGCACTGATTTGGCAAGGGAGTACAATAGTGATCTACGAGTAGATCACTGGACAGCGGTCAGAATTATCCTTAGTGAAATAAGGATATGTTTCTCGATTATGGACGTGATAAAAAGGTTCGTCGTAAAGGGTTACGCCGATGCAAGTTTTGACACTAATCTAGATGACTCTAAGTCTCGGTCTAGATACATATTGAAAGTGGGAGCAATTAGCTAGAGTAGCTCCATGTAGAGCATTGTTGACATAGAAATTTGCAAAATACATGTGGATCTGAATGTGGCAGACCCGTTGACTAAGATTCTCTCACAAGCAAAACATGATCACACCTTAGTACTCTTTGGGTGTTAATCACATAGCGATGTGAACTAGATTACTGAATCTAGTAAACCCTTTGGGTGTTGGTCACATGGCGATGTGAACTATGGGTGTTAATCACATGATGATGTGAACTATCGATGTTAATCACATGGTGATGTAATCTAGATTATTGACTCTAGTGCAAGTGGGAGACTGAAGGAAATATGCCCTAGAGGCAATAATAAAGTTATTATTTATTTCCTTATATCATGATAAATGTTTATTATTCATGCTAGAATTGTATTAACCGGAAACATAATACATGTGTGAATACATAGACAAACAGAGTATCACTAGTATGCCTCTACTTGACTAGCTCGTTAATCAAAGATGGTTATGTTTGCTAACCATGAACAAAGAGTTGTTATTTGATTAACGAGGTCACATCATTAGTTGAATGATCTGATTGGCATGACCCATTTCATTAGCTTAGCACCCGATCGTTTAGTATGTTGCTATTGCTTTCTTCATGACTTATACATGTTCCTATGACTATGAGATTATGCAACTCCCGTTTGCCGGAGGAACACTTTGGGTGCTACCAAACGTCACAACGTAACTGGGTGATTATAAAGGAGTACTACAAGTGTCTCCAATGGTAGATGTTGGGTTGGCGTATTTCGAGATTAGAATTTGTCACTCCGATTGTCGGAGAGGTATCTCTGGGCCCTCTCGGTAATACACATCACATAAGCCTTGCAAGCATTATAACTAAGATGTTAGTTGTGAGATGATGTATTACGGAACGAGTAAAGAGACTTGCCAGTAACGAGATTGAACTAGGTATTGGATACCGACGATCGAATCTCGGGCAAGTAACATACCGATGACAAAGGGAACAACGTATGTTGTTATGCGGTCTGACCGATAAAGATCTTCGTAGAATATGTACGAGCCAATATGGGCATCCAGGTCCCGCTATTGGTTATTGACCGGAGACGTGTCTTGGTCATGTCTACATTGTTCTCGAACCGTAGGGTCCGCACGCTTAACGTTACGATGACAGTTATTATGAGTTTATGCATTTTGATGTACCGAAGGTTGTTCGGAGTCCCGGATGAGATCACGGACATGACGAGGAGTCTCGAAATGGTCGAGACATAAAGATTGATATATTGGAAGCCTATGTTTGGACACCGGAAGTGTTCCGGGTGAAATCGGGATTTTACCGGAATACCGGGAGGGTTACCGGAACCCCCCGGGGCCAAATGGGCCTACATGGGCCTTAGTGGAAAGGTGAAAGGGGCTGCCATGGAGGGCTGCGCGCCTCCCCCCCTCCCCTAGTCCTATTAGGACTAGGAGAGGTGGCCGGCCACCTCTCTCTCTCTCTCTCTTTCCCCCTTGGAGTCCTAGTTGGAATAGGATTGGAGGGGGCAGTCCTACTCCCGGTAGGAGTAGGACTCCTCCTGCGCCTCCCTCCTTGGCCGGCCAGCCCCTCCCCTTGGATCCTTTATATACGGGGGCAGGGGGCACATCTAGACACACAAGTTGATCCTTGGTGATCGTTTCTTAGCCGTGTGCGGTGCCCCCTGCCACCAAATTCCACCTCGATCATATTGTTGCAGTGCTTAGGCGAAGCCCTGCGTCGGTAGTACATCAAGATCGTCACCACGCCGTCGTGCTGACGGAACTCTTCCTCGACGCTTTGCTGGATCGGAGCCCGAGGATCGTCATCGAGCTGAACGTGTGCTAAGAACTCGGAGGTGCCGGAGTAACGGTGCTTGGATCGGTCGGATCGGGAAGACGTACGACTACTTCCTCTACGTTGTGTGATCGCTTCCGCAGTCGGTCTGCGTTGGTACGTAGACAATACTCTCCCCTCTCGTTGCTATGCATCACCATGATCTTGCGTGTGCGTAGGAAAATTTTGAAATTACTACGTTCCCCAACACTTCGATCCCATCTCCTCTTCATCTTCATCCTCGGCGAATTCTACTGCCACAAACGCGACGTCATCCATGTCCAATTCCCCTCCGATCTGCGCGTCAACTCCTGTTGGTAGCCCACCTCTAGATGAGGGTCCGTCCCAGTTTCTATCCTCCATCGGCGCCTCCTCCTCCCCTGAATACATACTCGCTGGCCTGCTCATTACTATCGCGTCGCTACCATGATGCTTCGGGTGGGCGGGATCCTCATCGGTTCCCCCAAGATCACCCCCACCTCTAGCAGCAAGCGACGACCGCGACATCCCAGACGATGGACGAGTTCTTCCTGGGTCAGGATCTGGTGGATTGGCGGCGCTGGGCGAGGATTTTGTGCCACACCGATTCAGGTTGCGACTATTAGTAGGCGCCGCAGCCGTTGGAACGTGGCAGTTGTGTAGAACACGGATCGAATCCACGAGAGACAGAGGGAGACTCTTAGACGACGAAGACATCGGTAACGAAGCCGGATAGGACAGCCGCCGGCGCTCCGATACGCTTCCGTCCATGTTAGGGCCAGGCGGCGGCGGGAGATCGCCAATCGCCAGAGCTAACCTAACCCTAGACGAAGCAGACTCCTTGCTTAGATACATCAATTTGTCTAAATACAAATGTATCAAATACATTTGTATTTAGACAAATTTAAGACAAAAATTTTGGGACGGGAGGAGTATGTCATTTAACCGACTGAAACCTAGCCAAAAGAAAAAAGCCAAGTTACTCCTTACCAGTCACTCTATCTTAAGGCACGTTCGGTCGCATTGTCACATGTACGTACCGACGCAAACCGGCCGTGCTGTTGGCGTCTTCCTCTCATGGCCACAGACCTGGTGGTACATCGTACTACTGTACGAGAAATTCGCGTGGTAGTGACAGCACGCACAAACACACACAAAAATCAGGAGGATATATTCTTCCAGGAGCAACTAGAATTAACTAACTTCCAACTAGCCGTACACATTATATACGTGCACATTCTCCGTTCCACTGAATCCATGGATAGCGAGCTGACGTGAAGCTCCTGAACCGCGACAACCCTCTGCTTGCCGTCCTGGATTCTGATGTCCACATGCACGTACGGACCGATTGGCACCGTGTGTTTTGTCCTGATGAGAGTAAGCCGATGGCGGTGTGTGTGTGCATGCAGGAGCGCGGCGTACCGGGGGCGGAGCTCGGTGGTGTTCAAGTCGGCGGAGCGCCGGCGGCGGAGGGGTACCGGATCCGCGGCAACGTCGGCGACCAGTGGAGCGACCTCCAGGGCGACTGCGCCGGCGACCGTGTCTTCAAGGTGCCCAACCCCATGTACTTCGTCCCCTGACCGACCCAACAATGTATAATAACATGTAAATAACGTGACGACGACCGGCGCCGCACAGCTATATGTGTATTCCCGGCCAAGATTAAAGGTGGGGTTTGGACACTAGCTTGCCGCCGCGTCGTCACCCGCACCGCACCGCACCGGCATACACAATCATATACTCATTCCCTCCCGCTCACAGCACAGATAGATAGATAGATAGATAGATAGAGAGAGAGAGAGAGAGAGAGAGAGAGAGAGAGAGAGAGCTTTACTAGAGTCTAGAGGGTGAGGATGGGGGTGGCGCCGGCGGTGGGCGTGGCGGCGAGCCTGTGCTGCGTAGGGGCGTGCACCCTGGCGCTCTACCTCTACCGCATCCTCTGGCTGGCGCCGGAGAGGGTCCGCCGCGCGCTGAGGAGGCAGGGGGTCCGCGGGCCGCCGCCGTCCTTTCCCTACGGCAACCTCGCCGACATGAGGCAGGCCGCCGCCGCCGCCAAACGGACACGCGACGCCGGCGACGTCGTGCACGACTACCGCTCCGCCGTGTTTCCCTTCTACGAGAAGTGGAGGAACGAGTACGGTACGTGCGTGCGTGGTGCAAAGATATGTCCTCTCTCTCTCACTCTCTCCATTGATCTCGTACGCGCAGCCATGGATCACGATTAGCTCGGTTGTTCGTTGCTGATTGAAAGTTTGATTCGATCGAACAGTACTACGCGGTTAGGTATCCACTGCACCGATGTGTGGCCAGCTTCTTCTTCTTTCCATTTCCCTTTTCCGCGTGAGTGGATATATAATCCTTGTTGGTTTGGTAGCGTCTTTCGAAGGCGTGCAAAACTGACGCAAAAATGTAGAGAAATGAACCAGGTGACTCCAGAACCGGGACTAAAGGCCCTTTTTCTATCAGTGGGATAGACCGACCTTCCGTTCCATTTTAGACGCTCTAGTTTTCACCTTCCTTGCATCATGAAAGAGAGAGAGAGAGAAAATACCTAGCAGGATATCTCATGTCTTTAATCGAAGAAGAAAAATCTATATATCATCTCCAGCTGATCGATGGGCATCGATCAGTGATGTAATATATGCTTGGTGCTTTGCTTTGTTGATTAACCACCACAGTAGCTAGCTAGCTATAAAGGCAATAATGGAGACGATCGAATCGCAACAAAAACTATGTGCACAATTGGGCGTTGCGTGCGCTTTCTGCCTGCCGGAAATGGCAATACGTTCTAGAGAAGAAACAATAATTGAGGTAGGAGTGGTGGCTGTTGTAGCTAGGTATATGCTTCATCATGTCTCTACGGTACAGGGATAGCAATCCGTTCCATGAGGTAAAAGCACCAACTGAAAATTCAACACCATACCACACATAGTGCGCGAATACTTGCACGCACAGAAATTTAATGTTAACCACGAGAATCACTTGTATTTTTGGATTTTTTTTCTCTATAAAGCGCAATTATATTAACTCGATGTAGCATCAAGAGGATGCTGTTAGAATAAATCCGAGGCATACCATCGATCATCCGAGGACCAAGCAATCACACGAGCACGACACCGAGATTTGTTAACGAGGTTCACCGATATGGCTACATCCTCGAGGCTTGACTACGGGCGCTCCTCCCCACGACACCGTCACAATACCGCACCCCGGCCACCCGGGCGCCGGCACATGCCGCCGGCCCCCCTTGCGCGCCTGTGCTATTATGTTGGCATAGGTTACATCGTGTGTCTAGCCCCGCTATATATGAGAGGTCTAGGATACAAGTGTCCTATTAGGACACGACTCCATATCCTATCTAAACACAATATAACTCATAGTCCAACTGTAACCTACCTTGTACACTATATTCGACACAACTCCAACAAACTCCACCTTGGCGAATATACTCCACCACCTTGAATTCGTCAATGCGTCACTTCCATGTACATTGGACTTGAGTTTATCCCATGAGTACCGCTGCTACTCCAAAGACTCCATATGACTCCACCTGCAACTTGTAGTCCCTTCTTTTCTTGACTATAGTCAACACTCGAGCAAGATTAAGTTCCTTATTACTTTAGTTTGTGCTCCCAACTTCCAGAGTATCAGTCCAACGCCATCACACACTGATCACTGACCTGCATGAAAGTGAACAACTCACATATTGGGTGTCACGCATAAGAGTTACCTGAACTCAACATCACCGCTCCTTTCTTGACCACCTGTCTGAAACTTGAAGAAATTTCACCATTGCTTGTAGTCACCTCGAGTCAAATTCGCAGTTGTCTCACCACATGTAAGACCACCAGAGCCCTGGCCCGTCTCCATGTCCCGTGCGTACCGCACGCCTCGTCGCTATTACCGCGTCGAGCCTCTACTGTCCTGGTCGAGTCTCAGGGGTCGCGAGCCCACACCACTCAACCCCCACTGCAGAGTACCACCGATCATCGCCGACCGTTGACGAGTTTCACGCTTCCATCAGACCACTGGGCTCCAGTCCGAACTGCGCGCCACTCGTTTTTCCCGCTGAAATAGGCTTCGACTCCGTCGACTTACGACGTAGCCCCTCAATCCAGCTCCACCTTCAACATGACTCCATGGTAGATGATCAATCCACCCCTGCGCCTCATTGACTTCAAGCTCCGTGTATACACCATCTTGAATCAATCCCGCGCCATAGTCTTGTCGAAGCCGCACAAGCCTCGGGCATGTGCACCACGTGTTTCCACGCCCAGAAGTCGGTCACCATCAGAATCACACTCCTATGTCGTCGTCGCCGATCCCACCACCGTCTTCTGTACCAATCGACTCACGTCGATCCGTCAGACTGTCCAGTCCGACCCAGCCGAACTTATCCGACTGCATGACACGCTCGAGGCTCCCAAATCGTCTTTCGCGAATTTCCATCCATCAATGATAATTCCATCTTAACGGACATGACTTCCCGCAACGCCATCAAGCATCCCAGTTGTGCCAACAAAACTTCATCCGTGTCTGTCGAGGTTTTCAGTTCCATGAACTTCTTCACCTCAAACCTAGTACCCATTGGCGCCAGTTCTTTGTACGGCTGACCCTGCGAAAAATTATCTGAGCTTTGCACGCGATGCCCAAAATACGCAAACTGAACCTCCGGTCCTCTGCGTACTACTAGCAATTCCAACCAAAAAAACTCTTCTGGTCTTCACGTGTATAGCAACTTTGGTCAACTTCCCAATGCTAGCGAACTTGTCTGCCAAAACGCCTGCTAATTCCGATGTACGCGTATCTCTTGATAGACTATTTCCCTTGCCGATTTGATTTTCCTCTTTGTGTCACATGAGGACTCGGTCCTCTTTTTGTCTTCAACAAATCTCTCGTAGATCGCTAACGCATCCAGCAAACCATCTAGGCCTTCCTCCGCATGTACGTGCCACGCGTGCCTGCAGCGTGTGCGGCTTCCGCAATCAGCACCCGTCGATCGATCGACCTGCTGTCCGCCTGCCCGTACGCGATGCGCCGCTGCTGATCGATCGAACCCGCGACCGCCAGCCCTGCGAAACAGCACACGCTGTGGTTCCGCGTGTCCGCCACCGCCTAGAACTTCTGCATGCTTCTGCCAATCTCGTCGAGAACCACGCCATAGCCGGCTGCATCTTCAACTCGATCCTTCCTCTAAATCAACGATCCGCAGCCTCCGAATAACCTAGCTCTGATACCACTTGTTAGAATAAATCCGAGGCATACCGTCGATCATCCGAGGACCAAGCAATCACACGAGCACGACACCGAGATTTGTTAACGAGGTTCACCGATATGGCTACATCCCCGAGGCTTGACTACGGGCGCTCCTCCCCGCGACACCGTCACAATACCGCACCCCGGCCACCCGGGCGCCGGCACATGCCGCCGGCCCCCCTTGCGCGCCTGTGCTATTATGTTGGCATAGGTTACATCGTGTGTCTAGTCCCGCTATATATGAGAGGTCTAGGATACAAGTGTCCTATTAGGACACGACTCCATATCCTATCTAAACACAATATAACTCATAGTCCAACTGTAACCTACCTTGTACACTATATTCGACACAACTCCAACAGATGCAAAGCATTATGAGCAACATCCGGTCTCTGCATAGATAGGCTGCATGCACACAGCCACAAACCAGAGTCTGATAGAAATAAAGTCGACGGAACGACAACAGAGGTCCATCATTGACCTAGCTTTACTGAGCGATGAAATACACACATATTCAGAACGTTAGGTCATGCAGCAATGCGACGCATACATCTCATGTTGTCATGTGATTGGATAGCACAATAGCTATATGTAACTTGGCCGAATTTCTATACAGTTTGGTTATGTTGATTTTGTGGGGGGGAGAAATGATTGAAGGGGGGAAATGGAGGGAGAAGAAGAAAAGGACGGCCGTTAATCTAACAAGTCTAGAAATTGACTTCACAAAATAAAGTTTCAGGCAACTCACATAACATATAGCCGGTCCCGTCGACAGTGTTGTCGCGTGGCTTAGCCGTCTGATCGGGATGTCCAGCATGCAATCAAAATTCTCAAGTCATTCGTTGATGGCCATCAGCCGATCGATGAGTAGAAGCCATCCATCGACGACCACAGATTCCCCTGACCAACATGGCTTGACGACACCTGGGCGTGCCTGAACTTGAGGATGCCGTCCGTCCCCGTCTCTCGATACTCCGCAACCGCAAGCGACAAGGAGACGGGGCCGCTGCATGCCCGCCGGCGAAAAGCGCGGCGGAGGGCGGCTCGCGCCTTTCGAGCCGCTCCTTTGTCCCGACGCCGAAAGAGTCGGCCCGGCCGGCGCTGCACGACCGAGGATGCCAGGCCTGATCGATCACGATCATGGACGGATGGATACGGGAGCCGAGCCATGCATGCATGCGTGCACCGGCGAACAAGTTAGGCCAAAGGTTTTGATCTGGTTATTACTGATTTTGTTGCTCTGCTGTTTGTTTTGGCTAGGCCCGGTGTTCACCTACTCTGTGGGCAACATGGTGTTCCTGCACGCCAGCGACCCGGCCGTGGTCCGCGACGTCTGCCTCTCCATCTCGCCCGACGAGCTCGGCAAGAGCTCCTACATGAAGGTCACGCACCACCCGCTCTTCGGCGACGGCATCCTCAAGTCCAACGGCGACGCCTGGGCACGCCAGCGCAAGCTCATCGCCCCCGAGTTCTTCCCCGAAAAGGTCAAGGTATGGTAACATATCATCACTTTACGTCCCACGCACTGCAAATGTCGATGTTCCAGTTCGTTTTTGACGGCAAAATGAACAGAATATCATCTGCTCGACTTCCGATTCCTAGGGTATGGTGGATCTGATGGTGGACTCGGCGCGGGCGCTGGTGCGGTCGTGGGAAGACAGGGTGGCCGGGACCGACGGCGGCGTGTTGGAGCTTACGGTCGACGACGACTTGAGGGCCTACTCCGGGGACGTGATCTCCCGGACGTGCTTCGGGAGCAGCTACGTCAAGGGCAAGAGGATCTTCGCCATGATCAGGGAGCTCCAGAAGACGGTGTCCAGGCCGAACCTGCTCGCCGAGATGACCGGGCTCAGGTTCCTGCCCACGAGGAGCAACAGGGAGGCGTGGAGGCTCAACCGGCGCGTGCGGCGGCTCATACTGGACGTCGTGAGGGAGAGCGGCGAGGCGGACGGCGGGAACAACCTGCTCAACGCCATGCTCCGCAGCGGCCAGGCCGAGGCCGGTGTCGGCGTCGCGGCGGCCGAGGACTTCGTCGTCGATAACTGCAAGAACATATACTTCGCGGGCTACGAGACCACGGCCGTGACGGCGGCCTGGTGCATGATGCTCCTGGCGCTCCACCCGGAGTGGCAGCGCCGGGTGAGGGACGAGGCGAGGGAGGCCCTCGCCGGCGGCGCCGCGCTGGACTTGTTGTCGCTCCAGAAAATGAAGCAGCTGACAATGGTCATCCAGGAGACGCTGCGGCTGTACCCGGCGGGCTCGGTGGTGTCGCGCCAGGCGCTGCGGGAGCTCACCCTCGGCGGCGTGCGCGTGCCCAGGGGCGTCAACATCTACGTGCCGGTGTCCACGGTGCACCTGGACGCGGAGCTCTGGGGCTCCGACGCGCGGGACTTCCACCCGGAGCGGTTCGCGGGGCGACCGCAGCTGCACTCGTACCTGCCGTTCGGCGCCGGGGCGCGCACCTGTCTCGGCCAGGGCTTCGCCATGGCCGAGCTCAAGGTGCTGCTCTCGTTCCTGCTCTTCAGGTTCGAGGCGGCTCTGTCGTCAGACTACCTACACTCGCCGGTGCTTAGGCTCACCGTGGAACCGGAGCACGGCGTGCGGCTCGTGCTGAGGAGCGTCCGCCCCGACGGCTCGTCTTACGTGGGCCGGAAGTTGTAGACGTGGATGTTGATTGTTTGCCATTGCGGTGGTTCCTCAATAGAGGTTGCAACCTTTCTCCCTCAAATAAACGTATAGAAAAATAGGGGGCCTGGCACGTGTCGGCCGGCGGATCTTTTTAAAAAATCCACCACCTCGACAGTCGTTGAATCAGTGGTTATCGCTGTTTTCATAATTGCAACGAAGATGGTGTTGCGGAATTCTTTTGCAACAGAGGCCATGTTGCAGAAACTTTTACAAAAGGGTTGTATTGTAGAAATTTTGTTCCCTCATTTTTTTTTGCAACATAGATGTTGTTTCGGAAGGACTTTCGCAACAAGAATGATATTGCAGAATTTTTTCGTCACGAGGATAGGGATTAGGGACGACAAGTTGTATTGCAGTTTTTTTTTTCATCTTTGCTTTTTTGCAACATTGGTGTTGTTGCGGAAGGAGTTTCGCAACAAAAATAATGTTGCAGAAGTTTTCCCTCGTGGTAATTGAGATTGGGGACCAATTGTTGATGAATGGTTAAGGTTGCTTTGTCCTGTGAGATGTTTCTAGATATTTATCACGTGTAGCTTTTAAGCACTATATGATAACTTTTGATCTAACGGCCACTCACCCAGCGGACGCGTGCGAGCAACCGGTCGGCTGAACCGAATCTTTTCCCATGTTTCATAAACATTGAGGATGTTGCAAAATCCCGAGACTTTCTGTGTGTGAGACAACACGTGGTTGGCTCTTGACGCGGCGGACAGGAGAAGTAAAATAGGCTGGATGATTGTAATCATTTCCCATAAAAAGAAAGGGACAGTGCCAGTCGACTGAAATCTCAATTTGGATCAGTGGGTCAGTTGAACATTGCGATCTCTGATCTAACGGCCGTCAAGTCATTTCCCATCTCCAAACATTTTCTTCCTCCTGGCGCATCTTCTTCAACCTGGCATCATGGGCCACCATCCGAACCGCTGGCCACCATCGCCCGCGGTGGGCGGCGCTCCCGTGCAGCCTCGCCATCCGGCCTTCCCCGAAACCTCCTCCCACTGTTGTGCTGCCGCCGCCCTCCAACCATCCCTCTAGCCCCGGCGCCGTTGGAGATTTTCCCCGGCAAACCTGTACCACCGCCGTGCTGCCGCCCGCATCCCACACCCTAAGATAGATTTTGGGATAGGCTCCGTGAACCCTTTTTTTTTGTTTTTCTTTATTTTTTTTCCTTCGGTCTTTTCTCTTTTTTATTTTTTATTTTCTTTTTGTTTTCTTACTTTTTTCTTTATCTCTTTTTTTCATTTCGATTATTTATTTCAATTTGCAATAATCTTTAAAATTCATAAATATTTTTTTAAAATCATGAAATTGTTTTTACAAATTCATGAACATTCTCTTAAAGATGACATTTTTTGAAATCATAAACAGATTTTAAAATGTAAGAACAATTTTTCGAATCTGTGAACATTATTTTTTAATTTTCAACATTTTCTGAATCATTATTTTTTTAAATTCATGATCAATTATTTTAATAATTTAAACATTTTTTGAATTCACAATTTTTTAAAAAATATTGAACATTTTATGAAATCATGAATCTTTTTTGAAATTCTTGAACATTTTGTATAAATATATATAGCGCCGCGGCACCGGTCGCCGTCACGTTATTTACATGTTACATACATTGTTTGGGCGGTCAGGGGACGAAGTACATGGTGTTGGGCACTTTGAAGATGCAGTCGCCCTGCAGGTCGCTCCACTGGTCGCCGACGTTGCCACGGATCCGGTACCCCTCCGCCGCCAGCCGCCGCCGCTCCGCCGACTTGAACACCACCGAGCTCTGCCCGCGGTACCCGGCGCTCCTGCATGCACGCACACACACACACCACGTACGGTCAGTATCCGTTCATTCATCGTGTTTAGTTCGGGACAAAACACACGGTGCCAATCAGTCCGTACGTGCATGTCTACCGAGCAATGATACATGTGGACGGCAAAGTATCTGTCGCGGCTCACCAAGTTCACGTCAGCTCGCTGTCCAAGATTCAGTGGAACGGAGAATGTGCACGTATATGTATAATATGGACGACGATATGTACTGTGCGGTTGGAAGTTAGCTCAGTTCTACTTCCTACGTTTCTAAATATAAGTCTTTGTAAAAATTTCACTAAATGAATTATATATAGATCAAAATGAATGAATCTGTATTAAAAATACATCTATATACATCCGTATGTAGTTTATAGAGAATCTCTACAAAGACATATATTTAAAAACGGAAAAAATAGCTCCTACTGGAAGCATATATATCCTTCCTGATCTTTTTTTGTTTGTGTTTGTGCGTGCTGTCACTACCACGCGAATTTCTCGTACAGTAGTACGATGTACCACCAGGTCTGTGGCCATGAGAGGAAGAAGCCAACAGTACGGTCCGTGTCAGTACGTACGTACGTATGTGTGACATACGATGCCTTCAGATAGTATTACAAAACACCCTTCTTTTCTTCTTAGTTTGCATATAAAATTTGATCAAAGTTCAACTTTATAATGTTTGACTAACTTTATAAGAAAATATACCAATATTCACAATATGAAATAAATATTATTAGATGCATCACAATTAATTTCCATATACCATATAACAACCTTGGTATTGTAGTTGTTGATATTTTTTGATATAAAGTTGGTCAAGCTTTGTTTAGTTTGACTTTGAGCAAATTTTATATGCAAAGTAAAAAAAGAAATTAAGGCAGTATGACTTGTAACTCCGGTCTTTTTCTCAACTTGGGCGTATATGGATCAAAATGGTGCCTGAAACAGGTCAAAGACATATAGTGTTCTGTTTCAGGAAAAAAAGGTGAGGCTAGGTCTCAATCCACTGAAAGTGACATAACATGGATGCGACTAAGTCAAGTGATATAACATGTAGGAAGTAAAAAAAGGATCTTTTTGCATGGATATCAATGTTTTTCACGAATATAACATCGACTGAGACATAATCAAGTCTTAGTCGACTAAGATTTAGCAAGACTAGAAAGAATACTAGTTCTTTTAGGCAAAAAACAAAGTAAAAAAATACTAATTTTTGAGGGGTGGTAAAAAAATACTAGTGTTGTCTGTTCCGAAGTGTATGGGCCGTGTGTGAGCAGTCTGGACCATTCTGTAAACTCTGTTGGCCTGGGTCGAAATGCTAGGCTGGTTCGAATGTACTCCCTAGCTAGTCGTACACTTTGCTAAAAAAAGGTACGTAGTCGTACACTTTGATAAAAAAAATAGTCGTACATAACTGGTGTCGTATCGTACCTCAAGATGAGCCGGTCGTAGCCAGCAAACCCGGCAGCGGCGAGGGTACCCGCAAAAAAAAAGTAGTTCAGTGCATGCATGGTCTGCCGGGAAGCGTTGTGCACGTCGCGCACCCGAACTGCTTGGCCTGGTAGTAGGGCAGGTTGGAGAGGCAGGTGTTGTCGATGTCGAGGACCCAGGCGTCGAGGCCGTCGCCGGCGGCAGGGGACTGGCTGGCGTAGGCGGCGATCTGGTCCGCCGCGCTGCCCACGTCCCGGCCGTACTGGCCCCAGGACATGCAGGCCCAGACGTAGCCAACGCAGGGCGCCGGCACCGCGCGCCAGAACTTGGCGTTGTTCGCCTCCACGATCACCCGCCAGCTCAGGCAGCCGCCGGGGTCGTCCCCGCCCGGCGGCCAGAACCACGGCGCCCCGCCAGCCACCTGGACCGCGGCGAGTGAACCGACGAGCAGGGCCACAAGCCACCGCCGCAGGTCGAGAGCGGCCATTGCCGGTAGCTCGGGGGTGTGCGTGCGCGTCAAGGAAAGCAGCGGCTAGCTAGCTGGTCGACCACGCCGTTTTGTCAATGAGCGTGCGTGCATGGAATTTTATGGGCGCACGCACGAACACGCACTGGGATTATTCCCGTGCGTGCAATGCCACCTTTCGCTTTTGGTGGACAATGCCCGGTGGAAAAGCCAGCCACGGTGGGCTAAAGCGCGGTCACCGCGTCGAATTAGCGGGGAGATACGCCGACGCCTTTGGATCGGGTGCAGTGAATCCACCTCAGCGCCATTCGCACGCACCGCCGCCGCTCCGGCCGCGCAACACGTGGACCCAATCACAAACTCCGGGTAAGACCGCAGGCAATCAAGTTTACAATTGGGATGACAAATCAAAGGAGTTTAACCTCGGTGCTTCCAGGCAGTACAAACATTGAGCCAGCGAAAGCATCTACTAGTTTATCTGTTTATGCTTATGCATGCACGATCTCTTTGACTTGTGGGCGGCTGGTGCACTTTTGTGGTTCTTTTTCAGAAAATGATTTTCTGAATGGGTGCCACTAACAGGTTGATGCATGCATGGTAAACATATGTGTGATCCGCGTAGGCACACGACGACAATGCACATGATATTGTCCGATCTTGGTTGCGCCGGCGGGCACCGGCGGGAAATGTTTGTCTGCGCACGAGTCAATACACGTACCGGGGTTTACTGAGTACGGGGAAGAAGAAAGATTCGGTGGTTACTGGACGTGTTACCACTCGGCAAAGCGAGATCGGGGAACAGTAATTTGATGATCTACGCATGAACAGCGGCGGCCACTCGCTGGGTCGCTTGCTAGTGATCACTCACCACGCGGCATCAACCAGTGGCATGTACTAGCTGCTAATTGATCAATTGTCTAGCTACGGCGATGCGGCAATGTTAGATTGGCCAGTGAGTGCCCCTAGCAGACCTTGCAGACACAGACGTATCTTGCAGATCCTGGTCCTTGTGGCTACATCAAACTGGGACATGCATCTAGGCTAGATTGTGCGCGAAGTTTCGCGTGGATGCAACACACTGGATATGGTCGAGGACGAGGAGTCAGCTATCGGCGCACACATGCACTGCAAGTAGGGGCGATGCGTCGATGTTGGAAAAGGAATAAGACTGTTGGTGCCTTGAGGCGCAGGCATATGCACAGAGGGAGGTTCTGATGCCAGAATTCCACCAGTGGATAGCTTAGCAGCTACTACCTCCATCTCACAATATAAGACGTTTTGTAGACTATGTTTTATGCATTAATGAAAAAAAATTATCATATACATCAAATGACATCTTTTTCTATATAGAAATTAAGATGCATGTCATCTTACTTTCTATGATTTGCTTCTTCCTACAACATTCCTATCCCATGAATCAAATGAGGCCTTATATTTTGAGACAGATGTAGTAGGAATCAAAATCCACAAGACTTTGCATGACTAGTGTGCCCTTTTTAGACAAATAGCTGCCGGACTCCCCCTCCCCCCCCCCCCCCCCCCCCCCCAAGGGCAGAATTGCCGTGGAACTAATGCTGGCATGACGACTACTCCCTCCGTTCCTGAATATAAGTTTTTTTAGAGATCCTAATGTGGAGTACACACGGAGCAAAAATGAGTGAAACAACACTCTAAAATGCCTAGATATATTCGTATGTAGTTTATATTAAAATGTTTAAAAAAAACTTATATTGAGAAACGGAGGTAGTAGAATACTGTGGTACCAGGGGTGCAGGAAGCAGTCAAGTCACGTGGTATGCGGTTGAGACCATAAGGAGAAGCTATTTATTTCAGCAGGCGATCCCTGTTAGACTAGCCACAATGGGAGTAAATTCAGCAGTAACGTCGAGTCCAATTCATCAAATTTGCTTATGTGATAATGAGTTAATGAAGAGAGAGGTAATTTGAGTAACTTAGCTAGTTACTGTAACATCACATATTTCAATGCAATATAGTCTATATCTTAATAAATAAAGTTTTACATGTTACCACACTTATGTTACTACTCACTATGAAGGTAATAACATAGTCTAGAAATATGTCTATGTTACTAGTGTATGTTACTCTTCACTGTGGCTAGTCTTATAACCCCAAACCCCACTCAACACCTTAAGCATCACTTATAGATTTTTTTTAAAAAAAAATGTGAGTGAATGATGCCAATAATAGTTTTTTTCTAGTGAAAGACGTCAGTTATAGATGTTTGCGCAAACAGTTGCATCCCCTCCGCCCCCACCTTGGGCTTGGCCACTGAACACATTTTTTCTCGTTCGCCACGTATGTCGCACTCGCCAGGTTGCGTTCGACCCGTCGATGTAAATTTTTTCTCACCAGTTTTAGGTACCTTCTAAAAGGTTCCATCGTTTTTTTCAGGAGAGGTTCTCCCTACTTTTTAATTTTTTTCACTCTTTTCCAAAATACGTGAAATTTATTTCAAAATCATTACATTTTCTTAAATTGGCAAATCTTCTTCAAATTCATATGCATTTTAAAACCTTCTGAACTTTTTAAAATTCGTTTGCCTTTTTTCTTCCTTGTTTTAAAAAGTGTAACTTTTATTTCAGTCTCATCAACTTTTCTCAAATTCTTGAAATTTCTCAAAATGTATGAAGCTGTTTTCAATTTTTTGTGTTTTTAATGCTAATTTGTTTTCAAATTATGAACTACTTTTAAACCCCATGAATTGTTTTAAAAGTCCATGAACTTTCTTGAAATCCATGAACATTTCCATATCCGTGATTAACTTCTGTAGTTTTATGAAAAAAAATTCAAATATCCATGAACTTTTTAAAAAATTCACAACAGCTACATGTAAGTTCCCTGAATTTTAAATTTGGGCCAGTTGATATTTGGAAGAAGAAGCAGGCTCACTGGAGGGAAGGAAGGAAGGAGCAGCCACCGACTATCTATCTTTGGGTGGCAGGCTCACCAACGATCTATCTCGAGGTGGCAGGCTCACCAACAATCTATCTTAGTGGTGTGCAGGGTGGTGTAGGTTTGCCCAAAAAATATGCTCGCCACTGGAGTTAGAGGGATGCCCAGGGGTAGCCATAGCACATCAGTAGGCGGCGGTTGATAGAAAGGCCGGAGCTGTGAGGCTAGCGCGGGAGCACCGCCGACCGCGAGCGCCAACGCCACGCAGTTAGGTTGGTGGTATACGGTTGGAGGTACACAGTGAATATGAAAACACTTGAGGTAGAAGAAGGCAATGTATCGGTTTCAATCAACTGGTTACACTGACCGAAAATGCAATTTCAATCAACTGGTTTCTAGCCTTTCAAATTCATTTTTTTCTTTCTATTTTTTAATTTTTTTCTATATAATTGAACTTTTTAAAACTTATGTTTTTTCAAACCCATGATTTTCCTATCAATTTTAAGGTTTAAAAATCAACAGTCAACTGATCACCAATCAACCGTTCCACCTAGCAACCCATCGAAGGTCCACCTATCAACCAAACATAGCTGGGCTGGCCCAGCATGAGCGCGCAGGCGCCAATTGGCTAAGTAGGGCAAGGCAGTGATTAGGAGCTCTCACTTCCCGCACGGTCATCCTCTCTAAGGGCCGGCCCATTCTAAATTTTCTTGAACCTTTCTAGAACCGAAAAATTGGAGCTAGTTTGGCCAGCCCAACTCATGTCTATACCCCTATATAGTGTGCGAATAATTTTGAAAGATGGTCGTTGGATGAATCTAATCCGACGGTGCAGAGATGGCAAAGCCGACCGCGAGCGCCAACGCCACGCAGTTAGGTTGGTGGTATACGGTTGGAGGTACACAGTGAATATGAAAACACTTGAGGTAGAAGAAGGCAATGTATCGGTTTCAATCAACTGGTTACACTGACCGAAAATGCAATTTCAATCAACTGGTTTCTAGCCTTTCAAATTCATTTTTTTCTTTCTATTTTTTAATTTTTTTCTATATAATTGAACTTTTTAAAACTTATGTTTTTTCAAACCCATGATTTTTCTATCAATTTTAAGGTTTAAAAATCAACAGTCAACTGATCACCAATCAACCGTTCCACCTAGCAACCCATCGAAGGTCCACCTATCAACCAAACATAGCTGGGCTGGCCCAGCATGAGCGCGCAGGCGCCAATTGGCTAAGTAGGGCAAGGCGGTGATTAGGAGCTCTCACTTCCCGCACGGTCATCCTCTCTAAGGGCCGGCCCATTCTAAATTTTCTTGAACCTTTCTAGAACCGAAAAATTGGAGCTAGTTTGGCCAGCCCAACTCATGTCTATACCCCTATATAGTGTGCGAATAATTTTGAAAGATGGTCGTTGGATGAATCTAATCCGACGGTGCAGAGATGGCAAAGCCGACCGCGAGCGCCAACGCCACGCAGTTAGGTTGGTGGTATACGGTTGGAGGTACACAGTGAATATGAAAACACTTGAGGTAGAAGAAGGCAATGTATCGGTTTCAATCAACTGGTTACACTGACCGAAAATGCAATTTCAATCAACTGGTTTCTAGCCTTTCAAATTCATTTTTTCTTTCTATTTTTCAATTTTTTTCTATATAATTGAACTTTTTAAAACTTATGTTTTTTCAAACCCATGATTTTTCTATCAATTTTAAGGTTTAAAAATCAACAGTCAACTGATCACCAATCAACCGTTCCACCTAGCAACCCATCGAAGGTCCACCTATCAACCAAACATAGCTGGGCTGGCCCAGCATGAGCGCGCAGGCGCCAATTGGCTAAGTAGGGCAAGGCGGTGATTAGGAGCTCTCACTTCCCGCACGGTCATCCTCTCTAAGGGCCGGCCCATTCTAAATTTTCTTGAACCTTTCTAGAACCGAAAAATTGGAGCTAGTTTGGCCAGCCCAACTCATGTCTATACCCCTATATAGTGTGTGAATAATTTTGAAAGATGGTCGTTGGATGAATCTAATCCGACGGTCCAGAGATGGCAAATTCGATCACTACTGGCCATTGGATATCATCTACATTCCACCAGATTCTGCCACAAGTACAATCTAGAAGACTCCATGGTTAAACTTAAACATAATGCACAAACCTCAAAACACAAGTACTTCTCCTTTGTTCTAGAATCTTTCGTATCATATTTGTTCAAAAAAAATCTAGTTGAATCGCCATTATTTGTTTTTATTTTTTACTTTACAACGCACAATTCCATGAATCATAAAAATAGATTAATTTTTGTATAAAAACTAATTGATTTGAATAAGATGAACTATAAGAATTAAACGAACGTCTACATCATGCATATATGACTCAAAGCTTACATGCTATAGTATAGTATTTATTTATAATTTAATAGCCAAATCTCATACATACAATGCACGTGTACCTTACTACTAGCGGTAGTAACGCCAGTATGTCGGCGTAAGCGCTATGTCTTGCCTTATACGAGAGAGTAACAACTCTCGCTGAAGGTTTTCCCTCCCACCGTGTTGTATTGGGCTGGCCCATTCACGCGTGCATAGCAAGTAAAAAAAGAGAGAAAAGGAAAGGGGAGAAGCAGGGATCTATCGCTGGTCTCGAGGGAGATTGAGGGCGCTGCTAGCCACTTTGCCAAGGTCCCATTCATAATAAGCAGCCCCGGTGTGTCCTACTTGAGGCGATTTGAGCCGTTTTTTTCGTGTTTTTCCTTCTTTTTACATTTTCATTTGTTTCTTTTCTTTTTTCTTCTCCGTTTTTCTCCTTTTTTACTTTTTGCATTTTCTTTTCTTCGTTTTTTCCATGTTCTTTTTTGTTTGTTTCCTTTTTCAATTTTCTTAGTTCTTTTTTATATTATTCTATATTTTTTATATATGTTAATAAAAAATTTCTGATACACGTATACATTTTTCCAATAAAATTTAAACATTTTGTAATACATGGTCAATGTTTTTCGTATACACATTTTTATCATCTATACCAATATAAAAAGACCTAAAGGCAGATCCAACTGATCTCGGCCATCGAACTAACCCAATCCAACGATCTAGACTACACCAATGGCGAGCGTTAAACATGCGATTAATATCATATCAAATATTGTACTAATCACAAGATTAATATACGAATAATAGCATACCTAATATCCGTGTGCAATTAATATATTGCCTAAATATTAACGTGTGTTGCACGTGCGCATTTACTAGTCATCAATATCAAAAGATCCAAAGAGACAGATCCAAACCATTGTTAGAAATATGCCCTATAGGCAATAATAAATTGATTATTATTATTATATTTCCTTGTTCGTGATAATCGTTTATTATCCATGCTAGAATTGTATTGATAGGAAACTCAGATACATGTGTGGATACATAGACAACACCATGTCCCTAGTAAGCCTCTAGTTGACTAGCTCGTTGATCAATATATGGTTACAGTTTCCTGACCATGGACATTGGATGTCATTGATAACGGGATCACATCATTAGAAGAATGATGTGATGGACAAGACCCAATCCTAAGCCTAGCACAAGATCATGTAGTTCGTATGCTAAAGCTTTTCTAATGTCAAGTATCATTTCCTTAGACCATGAGATTGTGCAACTCCCGGATACCGTAGGAGTGCTTTGGGTGTGCTAAACGTCACAACGTAACTGGGTGGCTATAAAGGTACACTACAGGTATCTCCGAAAATGTCTGTTGGGTTGGCACGAATCGAGACTAGGATTTGTCACTCCGTGTAAACGGAGAGGTATCTCTGGGCCCACTCGGTAGGACATCATCATAATGTGCACAATGTGACCAAGGAGTTGATCACGGGATGATGTGTTACGGAACGAGTAAAGAGACTTGCTGGTAACGAGATTGAACAAGGTATCGGGATACCGACGATCGAATCTCGGGCAAGTATCGTACCGATAGACAAAGGGAATTGTATACGGGATTGATTAAAGTCCTTGACATCGTGGTTCATCCGATGAGATCATTGTGGAGCATGTGGGAGCCAACATGGGTATCCAGATCCCGCTGTTGGTTATTGACCGGAGAACGTCTCGGTCATGTCTGCATGGTTCCCGAACCCGTAGGGTCTACACACTTAAGGTTCGGTGACGCTAGGGTTATAAAGGAAGTTTGTATGTGGTTACCGAATGTTGTTCGGAGTCCCGGATGAGATCCCGGACGTCACGAGGAGTTCCGGAATGGTCCGGAGGTAAGGATTTATATAGGGGAAGTCCTATTTTGGTCACCGGAAAAGTTTCAGGTTTTATCGCTAACGTACCGGGACCACCGGAAGGGTCCCGGGGGTCCACAAAGTGGGGCCACAAGCCCCGGAGGGCTGCATGGGCCAAGAGTGGGAAGGGACCAGTGTTGGGGAACGCGGTAATTTCAAAAAAATTCCTACGCACACGCAAGATCATGGTGATGCATAGCAACGAGAGGGGAGAGTGTTATCTACGTACCCTCGTAGATTGCAACGGAAGCGTTGACGCAACGTAGAGGAAGTAGTCGTACGTCTTCCCGATCCGACCGATCCAAGCACCGTTACTCCGGCACCTCCGAGTTCTTAGCACACGTACAGCTCGATGACGCTCCCCGGGCTCCGATCCAGCAAAGCTTCGAGGATGAGTTCCGTCAGCACAACGGCGTGGTGACGATGATGATGTTCTACCGACGCAGGGCTTCGCCTAAGCACTACAACGATATGATCGAGGTGGAATATGGTGGTAGGGGGCACCGCACACGGCTAAGGAATGATCACGTGGATCAACTTGTGTGTCTAGAGGTGCCCCCTTGCCCCCGTATATAAAGGATCCAAAGGGGGGGTGCGGCCGGCCCTATGGTGGCGCACAGGAGGAGTCCTACTCCTACCGGGAGTAGGACTCCCCTCCCGTTCCTTGTCCAACTAGGAGAGGTGGAGGGAGAATAGGAAAGGGGGGGGCGCCCCTCCCTCCTTGTCCAATTCGGACTAGGGGGAGACGGGGCGCGCGGCCTGCCCTGGCAGCCCCTTCCTCTTCTCCACATTAGGCCCATGAGGCCCATTAACCCCCCGGGGGGTTCCGGTAACCCCCCGGTGCTCCGGTTTTATCCAATACTTCTCCGGAACCCTTCCGGTGTCCGAATATAGTCATCCAATATATCAATCTTTATGTCTCGACCATTTCGAGACTCCTCGTCATGTACGTGATCACATCCGGGACTCCGAACTAACTTCGGTACATCAAAATGCATAAACTCATAATAACTGTCATCGTAACATTAAGCATGCGGACCCTACGGTTCGAGAACAATGTAGACATGACTGAGACATATCTCCGGTCAATAACCAATAGCGGGACCTGGATGCCCATATTGGCTCCTACATATTCTACGAAGATCTTTATCGGTCAGACCGCATAACAACATACGTTGTTCCCTTTGTCATCGGTATGTTACTTGCCCGAGATTCGATCGTCGGTATCCAATACCTAGTTCAATCTAGTTACCGGCAAGTCTCTTTATTCGTTCCGTAATACATCATCTCGCAACTAACTCATTAGTTGCAATGCTTGCAAGGCTTATGTGATGTGCATTACCGAGAGGGCCCAGAGATACCTCTCCGACAATCGGAGTGACAAATCCTATTCTCGAAATACGCCAACCCAACATCTACCTTTGGAGACACCTGTAGAGCTCCTTTATAATCACCCAGTTACGTTGTGACATTTGGTAGCACACAAAGTGTTCCTCCGGCAAACGGGAGTTGCATAATCTCATAGTCGTAGGAACATGTATAAGTCATGAAGAAAGCAATAGCAACATACTAAACGATCGGGTGCTAAGCTAATGGAATGGGTCATGTCAATCAGATCATTCACCTAATGATGTGATCCCGTTTAATCAAATAACAACTCTTTGTTTATGGTTAGGAAACATAACCATCTTTGATTAACGAGCTAGTCAAGTAGAGGCATACTAGTGACACTAAGTTTGTCTATGTATTCACACATGTATTATGTTTCCGGTTAATACAATTCTAGCATGAATAATAAACATTTATCATGATATAAGGAAATAAATAATAACTTTATTATTGCCTCTAGGGCATATTTCCTTCAGTCTCCCACTTGCACTAGAGTCAATAATCTAGATTACATAGTAATGATTCTAACACCCATGGAGTCTTGGTGCTGATCATGTTTTGCTCGTGGAAGAGGCTTAGTCAATGGGTCTGCAATATTCAGATCCGTATGTATCTTGCAAATCTCTATGTCTCCCACCTGGACTAGATCCCGGATGGAATTGAAGCGTCTCTTGATGTGCTTGGTTCTCTTGTGAAATCTGGATTCTTTGCCAAGGCAATTGTACCAGTATTGTCACAAAAGATTTTCATTGGACCCGATGCACTAGGCATAACACCTAGATCGGATATGAACTCCTTCATCCAGGCTCCTTCGTTCGCTGCTTCCGAAGCAGCTATGTACTCCGCTTCACATGTAGATCCCGCTACGACGCTTTGTTTAGAACTGCACCAACTGACAGCTCCACCGTTTAATGTAAACACGTATCCGGACTGTGATTTAGAATTGTCTGGATCAGTGTCAAAGCTTGCATCAACGTAACCTTTTACGATGAGCTCTTTGTGTTGGGGAACGTTGCAGAAAACAAAAAAATTCCTACAGTTTCACCAAGATCCATCTATGAGTTCATCTAGCAATGAGTGATCAGATGCATCTACATACCTTTGTAGATCGCGAGCAGAAGCGTTCAAAGAACGGGGATGAGGTAGTCGTACACGACGTGATCCAAATCACCGGAGATCCTAGCGCCGAACGGACAGCACCTCCCCGTTCAACACACGTACGGTCAACGTGACGTCTCCTCCTTCTTGATCCAGCAAGGGGGAAGGAGAGGTTGATGAAGATCCAGCAGCACGACGGCGTGGTGGTGGATGCAGGGCGTCACAGCAGCAGGGCTTCGCCTTATACTACAAGAGGAAGACGTGTAGCAGGGAGAGAGGGAGGCGCCAAGACACAGGGTGCGGCTGCCCCCTCCCTTCCCCTCATATATATAGGCTCCCCTAGGGGGCGGCCCTAGGAGATTGGATCTCCTAGGGGGGGCGGCGGCCAAGGCTGGAGTGGCCCCCAAGGCAAGGTGGGGCGCCCCCCCCCCCCACCCCTAGGGTTTCAACCCTAGGCGCATGGGGTGGGCCTAGGGGGGCGCACCAGCCCACTATGGGCTGGTTCCCCTCCCCACTTTGGCCCATGGGGCCCTCCGGGATGGGTGGCCCCACCCGGTGGACCCCCGGGACCCTTCCGGTGGTCCCGGTACAATACCGGCGACCCCGAAACTTGTCCCGATGGCCAAAACAGCACTTCCTATATATAATTCTTTACCTCTGGACTATTCCGAAACTCCTCGTGACGTTCGGGATCTCATCCGGGACTCCGAACAACATTCGGGTTACTGCATATACATATCTTCACAACCCTAGCGTCACCGAACCTTAAGTGTGTAGACCCTACGGGTTCGGGAGACATGCAGACATGACCGAGACGACTCTCCGGTCAATAACCAACAACGGGATCTGGATACCCATGTTGGCTCCCACATGCTCCTCGATGATCTCATCGGATGAACCACGATGTTGAGGATTCAAGCAACCCCGTATACAATTCCCTTTGTCAATCGATATGTTACTTGCCCGAGATTCGATCGTCGGTATCCCAATACCTTGTTCAATCTCCTTACCGGCAAGTCACTTTACTCGTACCGTAATGCATGATCCCGTGACCAGACACTTGGTCACCTTGAGCTCATAATGATGATGCATTACTGAGTGGGCCCAGTGATACCTCTCCGTCATACGGAGTGACAAATCCCAGTCTTGATCCGTGTCAACCCAACAGACACTTTCGGAGATACCCGTAGTCTACCTTTATGGTCACCCAGTTACGTTGTGACGTTTGGTACACCCAAAGCACTCCTACGGTATCCGGGAGTTACACGATCTCATGGTCTAAGGAAAGGATACTTGACATTGGAAAAACTCCAGCAAACGAACTATATGATCTTTATGCTGTGTTTAGGATTGGGTCTTGTCCATCACATCATTCTCCTAATGATGTGATCTCGTTATCAATGACATCCAATGTCCATAGTCAGGAAACCATGACGATCTGTTGATCAACGAGCTAGTCAACTAGAGGCTTACTAGGGACATGTTGGTGTCTATCATTCACACATGTATTACGATTTTCGGATAACACAATTATAGCATGAATAAAGACAATTATCATGAACAAGGAAATATAATAATAATGCTTTTATTATTGCCTCTAGGGCATATTTCCAACACTTTGTGACCTCCATATACGAGAAACATATCCTTAGTCATTTTCAGGTATTTCAGGATGTTCTTGACCGCTGTCTAGTGATCCACTCCTGGATTACTTTGGTACCTCCCTGCTAAGCTTATAGCAAGGCACACATCAGGTCTGATACATAGCATTGCATACATGATAGAGCCTATGGCTGAAGCATAGGGAACATCTTTCATTTTCTCTCTATCTTCTGCAGTGGTCGGGCATTGAGTCTGACTCAACTTCACACCTTGTAACACAGGCAAGAACCCTTTCTTTGCTTGATCTATTTAGAACTTTTTCAAAATCTTGTCAAGGTATGTGCTTTGTGAAAGTCCAATTAGGCGCCTTGATCTATCTATATAGATCTTTATGCCTAATATGTAAGCAGCTTCACCGAGGTCTTTCATTGAAAAACTCTTATTCAAGTATCCCTTTATGCTATCCAGAAATTCTATATCATTTCCGATCAGTAATATGTCATCCACATATAATACCAAAAATGCTACAGAGCTCCCACTCACTTTCTTGTAAATACAGGCTTCTCCGAAAGTCTGTATAAAACCAAATGCTTTGATCACACTATCAAAACGTTTATTCCAACTCCGAGAGGCTTGCACCAGTCCATAAATGGATCGCTGGAGCTTGCACACTTTGTTAGCTCCCTTTGGATCGACAAAACCTTCCGGTTGCATCATATACAACTCTTCTTCCAGAAATCCATTCAGGAATGCAGTTTTGACATCCATCTGCCAAATTTCATAATCATAAAACGCGGCAATTGCTAACATGATTCGGACAGACTTAAGCATCGCTACAGGTGAGAAGATCTCATCGTAGTCAACCCCTTGAACTTGTTGAAAACCTTTTGCGACAAGTCGAGCTTTATAGACAGTAACATTACCGTCAGCGTCAGTCTTCTTCTTGAAGATCCATTTATTCTCAATTGCTTGCCGATCATCGGGCAAGTCAACCAAAGTCCATACTTTATTCTCATACATGGATCCCATCTCAGATTTCATGGCTTCAAGCCACTTTGCGGAATCTGGGCTCACCATCGCTTCTTCATAGTTCGTAGGTTCATCATGATCTAGTAGCATGACTTCCAGAACTGGATTACCGTACCACTCTGGCACGGATCTCACTCTGGTTGATCTACGAGGTTCAGTAGTATCTTGTTCTGAAGTTTCATGATCATTATCATTAACTTCCTCACTTATTGGTGTAGGTGTCGCAGAAACAGTTTTCTGTGATGTACTACTTTCCAATAAGGGAGCAGGTACAGTTACCTCGTCAAGTTCTACTTTCCTCCCACTCACTTCCTTCGAGAGAAACTCCTTCTCTAGAAAGTTTCCGAATTTAGCAACAAAAGTCTTGCCTTCGGATCTATGATAGAAGGTGTATCCAATAGTTTCCTTTGGATATCCTATGAAGACACATTTCTCCGATTTGGGTTCGAGCTTATCAGGTTGAAGCTTTTTCACATAAGCATCGCAACCCCAAACTTTCAGAAACGACAACTTTGGTTTCTTGCCAAACCACAGTTCATAAGGCGTCGTCTCAACGGATTTTGATGGTGCCCTGTTTAACGTGAATGCGGCCGTCTCTAGAGCGTATCCCCAAAATGATAGCGGTAAATCAGTAAGAGACATCATAGATCGCACCATATCTAGTCAAGTACGATTACGACATTCGGACACACCATTACGCTGTGGTGTTCCGGGTGGCGTGAGTTGCGAAACTATTCCACAATTTTTCAAATGTACACCAAACTCGTAACTCAAATATTCTCCTCCACGATCAGATCGTAGAAACTTTATTTTCTTGTTACGATGATTTTCAACTTCACTCTGAAATTCTTTGAACTTTTCAAACGTTTCAGACTTGTGTTTCATTAAGTAGATATACCCATATCTGTTTAAGTCATCTGTGAAGGTGAGAAAATAACGATATCCGCCACGAGCCTCAATATTCATCGGACCACATACATCTGTATGTACGATTTCCAACAAATCTGTTGCTCTCTCCATAGTACCGGAGAACGGTGTTTTAGTCATCTTGCCCATGAGGCACGGTTCGCAAGTACCAAGTGATTCATAATCAAGTGGCTCCAAAAATCCATCAGTATGGAGTTTCTTCATGCGCTTTACACCGATATGACCTAAATGGTAGTGCCACAAATAAGTTGCATTATCATTATCAACTCTGCATCTTTTGGCTTCAACATTATGAATATGCGTATCACTACTATCGAGATTCAACAAGAATAGACCACTCTTCAAGGGTGCATGACCATAAAAGATATTACTCATATAAATAGAGCAACCATTATTCTCTGATTTAAATGAATAACCGTCTCGCATTAAACAAGATCTAGATATAATGTTCATGCTCAACACTGGCACCAAATAACAATTATTTAGGTCTAATACTAATCCCGAAGGTAGATGTAGAGGTAGCGTGCCGACCGCGATCACATCGACTTTGGAACCGTTTCCCACGCGCATCGTCACCTCGTCCTTAGCCAATCTTCGCTTAATCCGTAGTCCCTGTTTCGAGTTGCAAATATTAGCAATAGAACCAGTATCAAATACCCATGTGCTACTGCGAGCATTAGTAAGGTACACATCAATAACATGTATATCACATATAGCTTTGTTCACCTTGCCATCCTTCTTATCCGCCAAATACTTGGGGCAGTTCCGCTTCCAGTGACCAGTCTGCTTGCAGTAGAAGCACTCAGTTTCAGGCTTAGGTCCAGACTTGGGTTTCTTCTCTTGAGCAGCAACTTGTTTGCCGTTCTTCTTGAAGTTCCCCTTCTTCTTCCCTTTGCCCTTTTTCTTGAAACTAGTGGTCTTGTTGACCATCAACACTTGATGCTCCTTTTTGATTTCTACCTCCGCAGCTTTTAGCATTGCGAAGAGCTCGGGAATAGTCTTGTTCATCCCTTGCATAATATAGTTCATCACGAAGCTCTTGTAGCTTGGTGGCAGTGATTGGAGAATTCTGTCAATGAAGCAATCATTTGGAAGATTAACTCCCAACTGAATCAAGTGATTATTATACCCAGACATTTTGAGTATATGCTCACTGACAGAACTGTTCTCCTTCATCTTGCAGCTATAGAACTTATTGGAGACTTCATATCTCTCAATCCGGGCATTTGCTTGAAATATTAACTTCAACTCCTGGAACGTCTCATATGCTCCATGACGTTCAAAACGTCGTTGAAGTCCCGATTCTAAGCCGTAAAGCATGGCACACTGAACTATCGAGTAGTCATCAGCTTTGCTCTGCCAGACGTTCATAACATCTGGTGTTGCTCCAGCAGCAGGCCTGGCACCCAGCGGTGCTTCCAGGACGTAATTCTTCTGTGCAGCAATGAGGATAATCCTCAAGTTACGGACCGTGTAATTGCTACCATCATCTTTCAACTTTGCTTTCTCAAGGAACGCATTAAAATTCAACGAAACAATAGCACGAGCCATCTATCTACAATCAAACATAAACAAGCAAGATACTATCAGGTACTAAGTTCATGATAAATTTAAGTTCAATTAATCAAATTACTTAAGAACTCCCACTTAGATAGACATCTCTCTAATCCTCTAAGTGATCACGTGATCCAAATCAACTAAACCATGTCCGATCATCACGTGAGATGGAGTAGTTTCATTGGTGAACATCACTATGTTGATCATATCTACTATATGATTCACGCTCGACCTTTCGGTCTCCGTGTTCCGAGGCCATATCTGTATATGCTTGGCTCGTCAAGTTTAACCTGAGTATTCCACGTGTGCAATTGTTTTGCACACGTTGTATTTGAACGTAGAGCCTATCACACCCGATCATCACATGGTGTCTCAGCATGAAGAACTTTCGCAACGGTGCATACTCAGGGAGAACACTTCTTGATAATTTAGTGAGAGATCATCTTATAATGCTACCATCAATCAAAGCAAGATAAGATGCATAAAAAATAAACATCACATGCAATCAATATAAGTGATATGATATGGCCATCATCATCTTGTGCCTGTGATCTCCATCTCCGAAGCACCGTCATGATCACCATCGTCACCGGCGCGACACCTTGATCTCCATCGTAGCATCGTTGTCGTCTCGCCAATCTTATGCTTCCACGACTATCGCTACCGCTTAGTGATAAAGTAAAGCATTACATCGCGATTGCATTGCATACAATAAAGCGACAACCATATGGCTCCTGCCAATTGCCGATAACTTGGTTACAAAACATGATCATCTCATACAATAAAATTTAGCTTCATGTCTTGACCATATCACATCACAACATGCCCTGCAAAAACAAGTTAGACGTCCTCTACTTTGTTTGTTGCAAGTTTTACGTGGCTGCTACGGGCTGAAGCAAGAACCAATCTCACCTACGCATCAAAACCACAACGATAGTTTGTCAATTTGACTCCGTTTTAACCTTCGCAAGGACCGGGCGTAGTCACACTCGGTTCAACTAAAGTTGGAGAAACAGTCACCCGCAAGCCACCTATGTGCAAAGCACGTCGGGAGAACCGGTCTCGCGTAAGCGTACGCGTAATGTTGGTCCGGGCCGCTTCATCCAACAATACCGCCGAACCAAAGTATGACATGCTGGTAGGCAGTATGACTTATATCGCCCACAACTCACTTGTGTTCTACTCGTGCATATAACATCAAACCATAAAACCTAGGCTCGGATGCCACTGTTGGGGAACGCAGTAATTTCAAAAAAATTCCTACGCACACGCAAGATCATGGTGATGCATAGCAATGAGAGGGGAGAGTGTTATCTACGTACCCTCGTAGATTGCAACGGAAGTGTTGACGCAACGTAGAGGAAGTAGTCGTACGTCTTCCCGATCCGACCGATCCAAGCACCGTTATTACGGCACCTCCGAGTTCTTAGCACAGGTACAGGTCGATGACGCTCCCCGGGCTCCGATCCAACAAAGCTTCGGGGATGAGTTCCGTCAGCACAACGGCGTGGTGACGATGATGATGTTCTACCGACGCAGGGCTTCGCCTAAGCACTACAACGATATGATCGAGGTGGAATATGGTGGCAGCGGGCACCGCACACGGCTAAGGAATGATCACGTGGATCAACTTGTGTGTCTAGAGGTGCCCCCTTGCCCCCGTATATAAAGGATCCAAAGGGGGGGGTGCGGCCAGCCATATGGTGGCGCGCAGGAGGAGTCCTACTCCTACCGGGAGTAGGACTCCCCTCCCGTTCCTTGTCCAACTAGGAGAGGTGGAGGGAGAATAGGAAAGGGGGGGCGCCGCCCCTCCCTCCTTGTCCAATTCGGACTAGGGGGAGAGGGGGCGCGCGGCCTGCCCTGGCAGCCCCTTCCTCTTCTCCACATTAGGCCCATGAGGCCCATTAACCCCCCGGGGGGTTCCGGTAACCCTCCGGCGCTCCGGTTTTATCCGATACTTCTCCGGAACCCTTCCGGTGTCCGAATATAGTCATCCAATATATCAATCTTTATGTCTCGACCATTTCGAGACTCCTCGTCATGTCCGTGATCACATCCGGGACTCCGAACTAACTTCGGTACATCAAAATGCATAAACTCATAATAACTGTCATCGTAACGTTAAGCATGCGGACCCTACGGTTCGAGAACAATGTAGACATGACTGAGACATATCTCCGGTCAATAACCAATAGCGGGACCTGGATGCCCATATTGGCTCCTACATATTCTACGAAGATCTTTATCGGTCAGACCGCATAACAACATACGTTGTTCCCTATGTCATCGGTATGTTACTTGCCCGAGATTCGATCGTCGGTATCCAATACCTAGTTCAATCTCGTTACCGGCAAGTCTCTTTACTCGTTCCGTAATACATCATCTCACAACTACCTCATTAGTTGCAATGCTTGCAAGGCTTATGTGATGTGCATTACCGAGAGGGCCCAGAGATACCTCTCCGACAATCGGAGTGACAAATCCTATTCTCGAAATACGCCAACCCAACATCTACCTTTGGAGACACCTGTAGAGCTCCTTTGTAATCACCCAGTTACGTTGTGACGTTTGGTAGCACACAAAGTGTTCCTCCGGCAAACGGGAGTTGCATAATCTCATAGTCATAGGAACATGTATAAGTCATGAAGAAAGCAATAGCAACATACTAAACGATCGGGTGCTAAGCTAATGGAATGAGTCATGTCAATCAGATCATTCACCTAATGATGTGATCCCGTTTAATCAAATAACAACTCTGTGTTTATGGTTAGGAAACATAACCATCTTTGATTAACGAGCTAGTCAAGTAGAGGCATACTAGTGACACTAAGTTTGTCTATGTATTCACACATGTATTATGTTTCCGGTTAATACAATTCTAGCATGAATAATAAACATTTATCATGATATAAGGAAATAAATAATAACTTTATTATTGCCTCTAGGGCATATTTCCTTCAACCAGCCCCTGAGTGGGCTGGTGCGCCTCCCACAAAGCCCAAGGCGCAGCTAGGAGGAGAAGGGGGAAACCCTAGGCGCAGATGGGCCTAAGGCCCACCCTAGGGCGCGCCCCCTCTCCACATCTTGGCCGCCCCCCTCCATCTAGGGCTGCCGCCCCTCTAGGGATGGGAACCCTAGAGGGAGCGCACCCTCCTCCCCTCCTCCTATAAATAGTTGAGTTTTGGGGCTGCCCAACAGAAGACGATTTGATCTCTCCCTGGCGCAGCCCTACCTCTCTCCTCCTCATATCTCGCGGTGCTTGGCGAAGCCCTGCTGGATCACCACGCTCCTCCACCACCACCACGCCGTTGTGCTGCTGCTGGATGGAGTCTTCCTCAACCTATCCCTCCCTCCTTGCTGGATCAAGGCATGGGAGACGTCACCGGGCTGTACGTGTGTTGAACGCGGAGGTGCCGTCCGTTCGGCACTAGGATCTCCGGTGATTTGGATCACGACGAGTATGACTCCTTCAACCCCGTTCTCTTGAACGGTTCCACTTAGCGATCTACAAGGGTATGTAGATGCACTCTCCTTCCCCTCGTTGCCTCCATAGATAGATCTTGGTGACACGTAGGAAAATTTTGAATTTCTGCTACGTTCCTCAACAGTGGCATCATGAGCTAGGTCTATGCGTAGTTTCTATGCACGAGTAGAACACAAAGTAGTTGTGGGTGTTGATTTTGTTCAATATACTTACCATTACTAGTCCAATCTTGATTCGGTGGCATTGTGGGATGAAGCGGCCCGGACCGACCTTACACGTACTCTTACGTGAGACTGGTTCCACCGACTGACATGCACTAGTTGCATAAGGTGGCTAGCGGGTGTCTGTCTCTCCCACTTTAGTCGGATCAGATTCGATGAAAAAGGGTCCTTATGAAGGGTAAGTAGCAATTGACATATCACGTTGTGGTTTTTGCGTAGGTAAGAAACGTTCTTGCTAGAAACCCATAGCAGCCACGTAAAACATGCAAACAACAATTAGAGGACGTCTAACTTGTTTTTGCAGGGTATGCTATGTGATGTGATATGGCCAAGAAGAATGTGATGAATGATATGTGATGTATGAGATTGATCATGTTCTTGTAATAGGAATCACGACTTGCGTGTCGATGAGTATGACAACCGGCAGGAGCCATAGGAGTTGTCATTATTTATTGTATGACCTGCGTGGCATTGAACAACGCCATGTAATTACTTGACTTTATTGCTAACCGTTAGTTGTAGTAGTAGAAGTAATAGTTGGCGAGCAACTTCATGGAGACACGATGATGGAGATCATGATGATAGAGATCATGGTGTCACGCCGGTGACAAGATGATCATGGAGCCCCAAGATGGAGATCAAAGGAGCTATATGATATTGGCCATATCATGTCACTATTTGATTGCATGTGATGTTTATCATGTTTTTGCATCTTATTTGCTTAGAATGACGGTAGTAAATAAGATGATCCCTCAAGATGATCCCTCATTAAAATTTCAAGAAAGTGTTCCCCCTAACTGTGCACCGTTGCGAAAGTTCGTCGTTTCGAAGCACCACGTGATGATCGGGTGTGATAGATTCTTACGTTCACATACAACGGGTGTAAGCCAGATTTACACATGCGAAACACTTAGGTTGACTTGACGAACCTAGCATGTACAGACATGGCCTCGGAACACAAGAGACCAAAAGGTCGAGCATGAGTCGTATAGAAGATACGATCAACATGAAGATGTTCACCGATGTTGACTAGTCCGTCTCACATGATGATCGGACACGGCCTAGTTGACTCGAATCATGTAATCACTTAGATGACTAGAGGGATGTCTATCTGAGTGGGAGTTCATAAGATGAACTTGTTTATCCTGAACATAGTCAAAAGGATTTTGCAAATTATGTCGTAGCTCGCGCTTTAGTTCTACTGTTTAGATATGTTCCTAGAGAAAAAATAGTTGAAAGTTGATAGTAGCAATTATGCAGATAATAAAAGGCTTATGTCCTTAATGCACCGCTCAGTGTGCTGAACCTCGAACGTCGTCTGTGGATGTTGCGAACATCTGACATACACATTTTGATAACTACGTGATAGTTCAGTTAAACAGTTTAGAGTTGAGGCACCGAAGACGTTTTAAAACGTCGCAAAACATATGAGATGTTTCGAGGGCTGAAATTGGGATTTCAGGCTCGTGCCCACGTCAAGAGGTATAAGACCTTTGACGATTTTCTTAGCCTGCAAACTAAGGGAGAAAAGCTCAATTGTTAAGCTTGTGCTCAGATTGTCTGAGTACAACAATCATTTGAATTGAGTGGGAGTTGATCTTCCAGATGAGAAAGTGATGTTTCTCCGAAGTCATTACCACCAAGCTGCTAGAGCTTCGTGATGAACTATAATATATCAGGGATATATATGATGACCCTTGAGATATTCGCGATGTTTGACACCACAAAAGTAGAAATCAAGAAGGAGCATCAATTGTTGATGGTTGGTGAAACCACTAGTTTCAAGAAGGGCAAGGGAAAGAAGGGATACTTCAAGAAACGGCAAACCAGCTGCTGCTCTAGTGAAGAAACCCAAGGTTGAACCCAAACCCGAGACTAAGTGCTTCTGTAATAAGAGGAACAGCCACTGGAGCAGAATTACCCTAAATACTTGGTAGATGAGAAGGCTGGCAAGGTCGATAGAAGTATATTGGATATACATTGTGTTAATGTGTACTTTACTAGTACTCCTAGTAGCACCATGGTATTAGATACCGGTTCGGTTGCTAAGTGTTAGTAAACTTGAAATAAAAGACTGCAAAGTAAACGGAGACTAGCTAAAGGTGAGCTGGCGATATATGTTGGATGTTTTTACCAAGCTTGATGTGATCAAGCATCGCACGCTCCCTCTACCATCGAGATTGGTGTTTGCGTTGAGCATAGACATTATTGGATTATGTCTATCGCAATACGGTTATTCATTTAAGGAGAATAATGGTTACTCTGTTTATTTGAATCATACCTTCAATGGTCTTGCACATAAAATGAATGGTTTATTGAATCTCGATCGTAGTGATACACATGTTCATGTCAAAAGATATAAGATAGTACCACCTACTTGTGGCACTGCCACGTAAGTCATATCGGTGTAAAACGCATGAAGAAGCTCCATGTTGATGGATCTTTGGGCTCACTCGTTTTGAAAAGTTTGAGACATGCGAACCATGTCTATTGGTGTATATGCATGAAGAAACTCCATGCAAATGGACCGTTTGGACTCACTTGATTTTGAATCACTTGAGACATGCAAATCATACCACATGGGCAAGATGACTGAAAGCCTCGTTTTCAGTAAAATGGAACTAGAAAGCAACTTGTTGGAAGTAATACATTTTGATGTGTGCAGTCCAATGAGTGCTGAGGCATGTAATGGATATCGTTATGTTCTTACTTCACAGATGATTTGAGTAGATGTTGAGTATATTTACTTGATGAATCACGAGTCTGAATTATTGAAAGGTTCAAGTAATTTCAGGGTGAAGTTGAAAGATTGTCGTGACAAGAGGATAAAATATCTATGATATGATCATAGAGATGAATATCTGAATTATGAGTTTGGCACAGAATTAAGACATTGTGGAAATTGTTTCACAACTAATACAGCCTGGAACACCATAGTGTGATGGTGTGTCCGAACGTCATAACTGCACCCTATTGGATATGATGCATACCATGATGTCTCTTATCGAATTACCACGATAGTTTATGGGTTAGGCATTAGAGACAACCACATTCACTTTAAATAGGGCACCACGTAATTCTGATGAGATGACACCGTATGAACTATGGTTTAGAGAAACCTAAGATGTCATTCCTTAAAAGTTTGGGGCTGCGACGCTTATGTGAAAAAGTTCCAGGCTGATAAGCTCGAACCCAAAGCGGATAAATGCATCTTCATAGGACACCCAAAACAGTTGGGTATACCTCCTGTCTCAGATCCGAAAGCAATAAGGGATTGTTTCTAGAATCGGGTCCTTTCTCAAGGAAAAGTTTCTCTCGAAAGAATTGAGTGGGAGGATGGTGGAGACTTGATGAGGTTATTGAACCGTCTCTTCAACTAGTGTGTGGCAGGGCACAGGGAGTCGTTCCTGTGGCACCTACACCAATTGAAGTGGAAGCTTATGATAGTGATCATGAAACTTCAGATCAAGTCACTACCAAACCTCGTAGGATGATAAGGATGCGTACTACTTCAGAGTGGTACGTAATCCTGTCTTGGAAGTCATGTTGCTAGACAACAATGAACCTACGAGCTATGGAGAAGCGATGGTGGGCCTGGATTCCAATATGGCTCGAGGCCATATAATCCGAGAGAGGATCCATATATGAAAACAAAGTGTATACTTTGGCAGAACGGCTCGATGGTCGTAAGGCTGTTGAGTACAGATGGATTTTAAAAGGAAGACGGACAATGATAGTAAGTATCACCATTAAGAAAGCTCGACTTGTCGTTAAGATGTTTTCCGACAAGTTCAAGGAGTTGACTACGATGAGACTTTCTCACTCGTAGCGATGCTAACAGTCTGTTGAAATTATATTAGCAATTACTGCATTATTTATGAAATCTTGCAGATAGGATATCAAAACATTGTTTCCTCGACGTTTTTTTGAGGAAAGGCTATATGTGATACAACCAGAAGGTTTTAACAATCCTGAAAGATGCTAACAAGCATGCGAAGCTCCAGCAATCCTTCTAAGGACTGAAGTAAGCATCTCAGAGTTGGAATATATGCTTTGATGATGATCAAAGATTTTGGGTTTATACAAAGTTTATGAGAAACTTGTATTTCCAAAGAAGTGAGTGGGAGCACTATAGAATTTCCGATGAGTATATGTTGTTAACATATTGTTGATCGGAAATGATGTAGAATTTCTGGAAAGCATGCAGAGTTATTTGAAAAGTGTTTTTCAATGGAAAGCCTGGATTAAGCTACTTGAACATTGAGCATCAAGATCTATAAGGATAGATCAAAACGCTTAATGGTACTTTCAAATGAGCACATACCTTGACATGATCTTGAAGGTGTTCAAGATGGATCAGTCAAAGAAGGAGTTCTTGCCTGAGTTGTAAGGTATGAAGTTAAGACTTAAAGCTCGACCTCGGTAGAAGAAAGAGGAAGGACGAAGGTCGTCCCCTATGCTTTTGTCATAGGCTCTCTACAGTATGCTATGCTGTGTGCCGCACCTGAAGTGTGCCTTGCCGTGAGTCAGTCAAGGGGTACAAGAGTGATCCAAGAATGGATCACAGGACAGTGGTCAAAGTTATCCTTAGTAACTAGTGGACTAAGGAATTTTCTCGATTATGGAGGTGGTAAAAGAGTTCATCGTAAAAGGTTACGCCGATGCAAACTTTGAGACTAATCCAGATTATTCTGAGTAGTAAACTGGATTCGTATAGTAGAACAGTTATTTGGAATAGCTCCAAATAGAACGTGGTAGCTGCATCTAGGAGATGACATAGAGATTTGTAAAGCACACACGGATCTGAAAGGTTCAGACCCGTTGACTATAACCTCTCTCACAAGCATAACATGATCAAACCCAGAACTCTTTGGGTGTTAGTCACATGGGGATGTGACCTTGAGTGTTAATCACATATCGATGTGAACTGGATTATTGACTCTAGTGCAAGTGGGAGACTGTTGGAAATATGCCCTAGAGGCAATAATAAATTGATTATTATTATTATGTTTCCTTGTTCATGATAATCGTTTATTATCCATGCTAGAATTGTATTGATAGGAAACTCAGATACATGTGTGGATACATAGACAACACCATGTCCCTAGTAAGCCTCTAGTTGACTAGCTCGTTGATTAATAGATGGTTACCGTTTCCTGACCATGGACATTGGATGTCATTGATAACGGGATCACATCATTAGGAGAATGATGTGCTGGACAAGACCCAATCCTAAGCCTAGCACAAGATCATGTAGTTCGTATGATAAAGCTTTTCTAATGTCAAGTATCATTTCCTTAGACCATGAGATTGTGCAACTCCCGGATACCGTAGGAGTGCTTTCGGTGTGCCAAACATCACAACGTAACTGGGTGGCTATAAAGGTACACTACAGGTATCTCCGAAAGTGTTTGTTGGGTTGGCACGAATCAAGACTGGGATTTGTCACTCCGTGTAAACGGAGAGGTATCTCTGGGCCCACTCGGAAGGACATCATCATAATGTGCACAATGTGACCAAGGAGTTGATCACGGGATGATGTGTTACGGAATGAGTAAAGAGACTTGCCGGTAACGAGATTGAACAAGGTATCGGGATACCGACGATCGAATCTCGGGCAAGTATCGTACCGATAGACAAAGGGAATTGTATACGGGATTGATTAAAGTCCTTGACATCGTGGTTCATCCGATGAGATCATCGTGGAGCATGTGAGAGCCAACATGGGTATCCAGATCCCGCTGTTGGTTATTGACCGGAGAACGTCTCGGTCATGTATGCATGGTTCCCGAACCCGTAGGGTCTACACACTTAAGGTTCGGTGACGCTAGGGTTATAAAGGAAGTTTGTATGTGGTTACCGAATATTGTTCGGAGTCCCGGATGAGATCCCGGACGTCACGAGGAGTTCCGGAATGGTCCGGAGGTAAAGATTTATATATGGGGAGTCCTGTTTTGGTCACTGGAAAAGTTTCGGGTTTTATCGGTAACGTATCAGGACCACCGGGAGGGTCCCGGGGGTCCACCAAGTGGGGCCACAAGCCCCGAAGGGCTGCATGGGCCAAGAGTGGGAAGGAACCAGCCCCTGAGTGGGCTGGTGCGCCTCCCACAAAGCCCAAGGCGCAGCTAGGAGGAGAAGGGGGAAACCGTAGGCGCAGATGGGCCTAAGGCCCACCCTAGGGTGCGCCCCCCTCTTCCCCTCTTGGCCGCCCCCCTCCATCTAGGGCTGCCACCCCTCTAGGGATGGGAACCCTAGAGGGGGCGCACCCTCCTCCTCTCCTCCTATAAATAGTTGAGTTTTGGGCTGCCCAACAGAAGACGATTTGATCTCTCCCTGGCGCAGCCCTACCTCTCTCCTCCTCATATCTCGCGGTGCTTGGCGAAGCCCTGCTGGATTACCACGCTCCTCCACCATCGCCACGCCGTTGCGCTGCTGCTGGATGGAGTCTTCCTCAACCTCTCCCTCTCTCCTTGCTGGATCAAGGCATGGGAGACGTCACTGGGCTGTACGTGTGTTGAACGCGGAGGTGCCGTTCGTTCGGCACTAGGATCTCCGGTGATTTGGATCACGACGAGTATGACTCCTTAAACCCCGTTCTCTTGAACGCTTCCGCTTAGCGATCTACAAGGGTATGTAGATGCACTCTCCTTCCCCTCGTTGCTGGTTTCTCCATAGATAGATCTTGGTGACACGTAGGAAAATTTTAAATTTCTGCTACGTTCCCCAACAACCATCTCAACCGTCAAATCATGTTATCTAGCGTTCAAATCGCTCCAATGTTAAGCACCGAACACGTGTAACGCTCTAATTACCTACCACTGCCATTGGTTATAAACACGTTTTGACTTAACGCTACCCCCTGAAATCTGTCATGTATTAATATCCTACCATTCCCGCGAAAAAGTAATTGATATCTTACCAAATACCAACGTGCAACAGATATATCTTACATAATATAACGTGCAACTAATATCCTACCTAATATAAACGTGCATTGCATGTACATTATTACTAGTATTTTAAATGCTTGATTAACATTTTTGAAATACAAGATTTATATTTTTTGACTACATGGTCAATATTTTTTACACCTTTTTGACATTTTTTTATTCTAGATTAACAGTTTTCAAATAAAAATATTCAGATGTTTTGAATACATGATCAACATGTTTTTATACGCATTTAGCATTTTCCAAATACTTGATTAACATTTTTCAAACACTTATTCAACATTTTTAAATGCTTTATTAACATTTTTATATACATGATAAAAAAATTCATCATTTTTAAAACAGGGTCAACATTTTTTCTATAAACATTTGACATTTGCCAAATGTTCAACTAACAGTTCAAAATATTTGATTAAAAATTATTTTGAAAATTCTTGACTAACATTTTTATATACATGATAAAAAAATTCTTGATTATTTTAATACAAGATCATCAATTTTTATATACGCATTTAATATTTTTCCAAATGCTTGAATAACATTTTGAAATACTGTTCAGTATTTTTTAACTGTGTTTTGTAGAGTGTTTTTATTATATACATATATAAAGTATATTTTAAAATATAAACAAAAGTACAAAAAAGAGAGAAAAAATCAGCCTGCCGTGCGCATAGGCCGGTCCACCTCGCTCACCCCTTCAGCGAGTCAGAAGCCAAACTCACCGAACGCGAGATATAGGGGTGCCCGCATGTCGGCGAGACTCCAAAAATATGGAAAACACGAGTACACCAGTATCCCTGTGGCACGCGGGGAATAGGATTCCCAGGCGACGGCACTAGTGGCGGAGACAGGGGTACCAGCAGAGGCCCTGGCGCCGCTAACATGAGTGGTTTACTATTAATTTGCTTATGTACTACTCCCTCCGTTCCTAAATATAAGTCTTTGGAGAGATTCCACTATAGACCACATACGGAGTAAAATGAGTGAATCTAACTCTAAAATGCATCTATATACATCCGTATGTGGTCCATAGTGAAATCTCTACAAAGACTTATATTTAGGAACGGAGGGAGTATAATACAGTGTGTAGTGATCATTTGCTGCTGAAAGCTCAATTCTGTTTCAGTGTTTGGCCATCCCAGCCTGGTGTAGCCTCATTTGGCCGGCCTAATCAAATATTTCTGGCTCCGTCACTGGACAGCACACGACCCGCGCTGCACGCGCCGGCGCCCCGGAGTGTCGGTGCGCGTGGATCGGAAGGTCAAATCTCTTTCTGCCCCTCGCTTGCTCGGGGCATCAGAATGTCTCCACGTACGTATGCGCGATCGGCCTGAAACCTCTCTCCCCTTTTCCTGTTTCTCCCGTGTATGTATGTAAAAATCAGCACGCCACAACACGCGGCCGATCCTATGCCATACGGCAGCCGTGGCCATCCTCGAGCTTCAGATTTACCCTAGGAAAAAAAATTGTCCAACTTCAGATTCAACTCGTGCATGCATCATCTCGATGAGGAAACTCGAATCGAGCACGAATAATAATCGCATTAACGAGTGCTGCTACTGTGCAGAAGTCTGTCTGCACACTCCAGCGACAAGGCAACTAGAAGAGGGCGGCGGCATTAAAACGGTGTCGCCGGCCCGAGGTCCGCCCGCTGCTGGTGCCGGCACCCTAGTGTACTCCAGTACAGCCTACGTAACAGTGTGTTCACTGCCCAACAAACGCAGTGCAGAACGCAGAGCCTACGCAACCGCGGGTGGTCAACTCTCTCGAACTGCCTATGCTGTACTGTAATCACTAATCAGCTCGATCCCCGCAAACCCTTTCCAGCAGAGCTCACAAGGCCCGGCGGCCACGCTCGCACCCAAGCCAATCTGTTCCTTCTTCCAGAAGCAAAGGAGCCTAACCAAATGACGACCAAACAAATGCACCGTCTAACCAATGGTGGTGCGCGTCTCCCTTGCCTGCACCAACAGTGTCTAGAGGATACCACATGTCAGTGGCCCATGCTGCTGCTTCTGATGCTAGCTGGGCCAGCCGGACCAGAGTACTATCAGACTGTACAAGATGACAGGCAGCATGCGTACGTAGGTACACATGCGGCGGCACTTGCAGATTTATATTCCGTTTTCCATAGACGAGTGGCTTTCAATTTCAAGGTGGCCGTCAGGTCTCTCGGCCATGCGGTTCCTTGCAAGCATGCCTTTGGCCGCATTACCGTCAGCCGAACACGACAGGCCAAGCCTCGCCGCTAATCAACGGGCACTACATGGTATGATCCTGCGTCATGTTACTGTAGACAGCATTACGGGCACCCGGATACGATAGAGGAACCTGTTAATCAGTCAGGACTATGCGTATGGTCCTGTGTCGCGTTGTGCTGTTTCACTGTTGACCACATTTTCAAGTTCCAGTGTACCATGGCTCGTGTGCTCTGGTTTCATTCTTGGGACACGTAAAAATGGAGAGAGGTCCAAGATGATCTTGCGACGCAAACCTGATACTCTACAGTAGCTGATACTACCCCACACACGGACTGGTCCAGGAAAAGATAAGTTAACAAACTGGAAAGGCAACCGTAGACACAAAGCTAACGATCGGAGTAGTAGTATTATACGGCTGGCCGTCTTGATTGGACGCCTGGCTGCAGAAGATTCCGCGCTGTGCAAGCGACGCCGACGCCGGGTATCACATCGGTGCATGTGCAACTTCTGCATTTCCTCATCGAACGTATCACATCTCCGTTTCGAGCGTTGGAGTAGTGTCAACTGCTGCGTTGAATCGCTGGTTCCAACTCCCAGTTCCCAACTTGCAGCAATTAACACCTCTTAATCACTCACTGCTGCCAAGGCTTCAGATTACAGCTCTCCTGCGCTAGTAGCACGTACAGTAGTAATAAAACTTCTCAGTGAAGAAGCAGACGGTAACACACGGTGAGAAGTCGATTCCGGGGGGGATGCATGCATGACACTGCATTTTGTTTTCATCTGTCACAGGGACGAGTCAACGACGGCGACATGAAATTCAAAAGCCGACGTCTCCCGTCAGACACACCAAATGGACGCGGCTAATTTCGTCAACTAGTTATTTTGAGACGTAGGGCAGCCAAACCAAAAAGCGACAGCGACGAGCCGACGAGCGGCGGAAGGATCGGGCCTTTGGACCTTCCGTCCAAGCAATTTCACTCTCGGTGCTTTTCTTTCTTAGGGGAATTTCACTTTCAGAGGCTGGAGTCGTCGCGGCCACACTTGTCATTTAGCACTGGCCAGACACGTTGACCTCACGCAGTTAACCACTGCACCGGATGGCAACAAAGGCACGTGAAGATCTAGTACACGTGTGAGGTGTGCCGCTGTCAAACTTGGCGGCCAGTGATGCGAGTGAAAGGCATGTGAATCGAATGATATTTGAAGACTTCTGCTCGTTGACATCAGCATTTTGGTAGCTAAAAGCATCTTCAACCGTTCGGCTCCCTCAAGGACGCTTTTAGGCGGAAAATAGCGTCTCTTGGAGCTTTGCGGGCGATAATTTTAACGTAGGGGGAACCGATTCCCAGACGTGACCGCAACGGCGTCGGCCAATTTTTTTTTAAAAAGCCCAAAGTCGACAAAATTCAGTTAATTTGGACGAAATATAGACGATTTCATTGATATTTAGGCGAATTTACATAGGTAAAAACGTAAAACTACTCCTAGTTCATGTCGAGGAGGTTGTAGAAGACGGTGTAGTCGTCACCGTCGCTCGGCGGCCTGTCCTTTGGGGCGGCCTGGCTGCAGCCCTGCCCTGGACCGGCTGGCTCGGTGCAGTGATCTCGTCGTCGCTGCCGGAGAGCATGTTGACACCGCCCTTCACCAATGGAAACGGCGGGATGCGCGGCGGTGGCTCACCATCACAGCGTCGTCCTTCATCAATGGAAGGCTGACCGGCGACATCATTGATTCGTGCGGGAGTTGAGGTGAGGCGACGAGGACGACGAAGCCTAGTCGCTGACTCGACGGGCCCACATGGTGGGAATCTGGCGCGGGTTGTTTTCGTGCCATTTTTCTTTCCCTCCCCGCCGTCGCCCCTCCCGGCGTGCTGGGTTCGGCCTGGATCCGCCGGCATCAATTTCGATCCGGACCGATAAAATTTGGGCTCCTGTGAACATGACTGAACGTTTTATTTACGCCGGCGATAAAAAATGTGCCTCGGGGGGCCTGTTGGGGGGAGGGGGCGTGGAGATGCTCTAATTTGCCACTACTACTATGTTTCCCCCTTCTTCTTTTTTTATACTACTAAATACACGTACCGAACGCGGCCGACCGCTTTACACCAAGCAATCGCCAGACCACAGTCCACATGATGTAGTTTTCGCCGGACCCAAACCAGACCGGTGTGCCGAGCCTGACCAACCACTGTGTACGTGCATCGCCTCTCTATTATTGTCGGGCTGACGGTCGATGGATGCCGACGGCTCGGTCGGGTACGATCATCCCCATGCTTCCTTTCGAAGGCACATCATTTCCTCTCGACCTCGCAACGACTTGTTGGGTATAGATGAGCCTAGCTTGCTATTGTTGCATGGACCGGCTCGTTACTGCGATCAAGGGTGGTTGTACCCTGCACAACATGCGCTGCAATTAAGCCGAGTCGTTGCCCGTGCGCCGCGGAAATTAAGAGGGTGTCTAGTTTCGTTTTTCCAAAAAAGAAGAGGACAAGGGCATCTCCAACGCAATCCGCAAAAAAACTCCCGCATCCGTTCATGGATAGAGGGACCGGTCCGCGGGCACTAATGCAGGAGTACGCCATTCAACCATAGTCGCCATACACAAGGGACTGCTCGAGGTTATCCACATTCGGCCTTCCTTATATTTTTTTTTCGAGTCCGTACGATTAAGTAGCCGCATGCAAAGGGTACATAGTACGTTCAAATAGCCGCATGCAGCACTAGTTTAAATTTTAAAAAGTTCAAATATTACATCCCAACATTGTTGTCCCCTTTCACCGTTCACTGATGCTCAATCAAATCTTTCTTGAGCTGCCCGTGAGTTGGTTGATGCTGAATTTGTTGATGCATTTGAATAATCTCCTCAAATGTGGTCGGGTTCTGGTCCAAAAGTTGGATATGATCATCCTTGTTCTTAAATTTCAGAGCTGCGTCAACATCACCATCCTCATCCTCGACGATCATGTTGTGCATGACCACACAACATGTCATCACCTCCCACAAGGTTTTCGGATCCATTATTTAGCAGGTCCACAAACAACTGCAAAACGGGTCTATAGAACTCCAAATGCCCACTCGATATCCTTTCTAGCTGCTTCTTATCTTTGGGCAAAGTGAGCCTTTTTCCGACCAACTGGGTTCGAGATGGTGCTGATAAAGATAGCCCATGAAGGATAGATACCGTCAACCAGATAGTAGCCCGTGTTGTACTCATGTCCATAGATAGTATAGTGGCAAGGAGGAGCTTTTCCTTGCAAACAAGATTGATCGTTACAGCACATTGATGTCATTGTGAGACTCTGGCATGTCAAAGAAAGCATGCCAAATCCAAAGATCATGTACAACTATTTCAAGAATGATGGTGGGCTTCTTTAACATAACCCTGATAGTGCCCTTGTAAAGCCTTAGGGCAGTTCTTCCATTTCTATTTTCAATGCATGCAGACAAGAGATCCAATCAAACCTGGTCACCCACTTGCTTCTTAGATTGCCAACAGCCTCTCCGTGTCTGCCACGGTTGGTTCTCTCAGGTATTGAGGTCCGAACATCTCGACCACGGCAGCCGCAAACCTGACCATAACATTTGCGCAATTGCTCGCAGATTTCCGTAGGTACTCGTCCCACGAATCAGCGACTGTGCCACATGCAAGCATTTGGAGTGCGGCCGTGCATTTCTGGTAACCAGAGAAGCCAATCGTTCCCAATGGCGTCCTTTTTCAGAGTTAATTGCATAAAACCACCACATTCCGGGCTTCTTCTACAGAAAACCATTTGGTCCCTAATCATTCGCAAAAATCACCGCACATTCAGTAAACTTTTTACAAAAATCACTGATTAGATGATTTAGCCTGTTTAATCACTTTCTGACAAGTGGGGCCAGAATGTAAGGAGATGATTTGGCAACATATTAACACACATACCCCTACATCTAAAAGAAAAACGCAATCATGCCCTCCCCTTGTGGATAACCTCGAGCAGTCCAAATACCTCGAAGCCCTTGACCGCCGACGCTCTGCTATCCGGTCGGCGCCGCTCCTCCGCTGCCGGATACACCCCTCCCATCGCTGGAGACCACTGCCAGCGTCGTCGCGCCCGTCTTCTTACTCGCGGCAACGAACAAGTGGTGGGAGGAGCGCCTCCATACTCACGGCCGGCCGTTCTCCAGCGCGCGCTCGCTCCGTGGCCCTGCCATATCTACCGAAAGCAGCACAAGCGCGGCTGCCGCTCGCAGCCTTAAAGGCCGGCGGCACGCCCAGGCCCTATCGTGACCGCGCCTCGGCCATCTGTCGGGGATGCCCAAGCCGCTCGACCACCCTGCCACCTCCTCTTCGTGGACCCAGGAGCTCACCGCCGCTCTAGACCGGCTCCGATGGCCGCCACACCCTGGATCGACGCTGTGGCACGCGCTAGAGGACCAAGTGGCGATGCTCGAGAGCGTGCGGAGGCTCGTGACGAGAGTGCGTCGTTGGCCCTCGCGCTCGCGAAGACGGCCGACGCGTGCGGGGACATCTCCCTGCACCGTCACATGACTCACCGGCAGGTGTGCCCCCCTGTTGCTGTGTGCGAGGAAGGAGATGCCCTCCGTGGGGAGGGGAGGGGCTTGATTGCTTTTTTTTCTAAGATCCAGGGAGGTATATGTCAATTCGTTTCCAAATCAGCTCCTTACATTTCGGCCCCACTTGTCAGAAAGTGGTTAAACGGGCTAAATCACCTGATCAGTGTTTTTTGCAAAAAAGTTTACTGAATGTGCGGTGGTTTTTGCAAATGATTAGGGACCAGGTGGTTTTCTGCAGAAGAAGCCCGAAATGCGATGGTTTTGTGCAATTAAGTCTCTTTTTCAGGATAAAGTAGTCATCATAGGACTGGACACCATGGTACAATCGATCGAAGACAGTCTTGCGCATCCGAAAACACCGACAAAAATGGTCAACGGATAGTGCGTCCGGGGCAAAGTAGTCGACCATCAGTGTAATGCCCGCATGCCCTATTGCGGTTGAGCACTCATGACCCTTGATCGAGCCCTTGAAATTGAGAACATGCTCCTCCGCACGCTCCGCGTCTTCAAGGACCGCCTGCATCATCACCGTCTCACGGAGTACTCCAATCCTGTTTTTGCAGTTGTTCGAGGAGCTGCAGATAATATGATCCGGAGACGTCGTGGATGAGGGTCATGGAGTACGCCAGAGTCTGAAATTGGAACAAATGGGTGATCCTATCGAACCTCCAAAGCAGAATCCGATGACCTTCGATGAGTTTATTCAAATGCATCAACACATTCGCAATCGAGCAACTCACGAGGAACCGCAAAAATGACCCGGTTTAGCATTGGCGGGCGATTCAAGAGGAGAACTAGAAATATCCCCGAATAGGTCGAATTCAATTTTTTTATTATTTTATTACAAAAAACTTCATGTTTAAGTTGTGTGGGATATTTGCACAACATGATTATAGGCGAAGAATGATACTTATCTCTACTTATTTAAGTAGGTGTTTTGGATATTGGATAGTAAAAAAGTTCGGCACGAACATTTGATGTGTAGGGTTGGATGATCGGTCTCACTGCCGCTGTCCACAAACACGTCCGGACGCGTCCGTAAACATTTTCGGTGCCCATATTTTATGAAAGATGGCCTGGTGATTTTCTTTTCGTTTCTACAATCTCTCGAGTGACACGAGTGCCGAACTATCCAAGTCACAGTGGGTTTCGACCGTTTGGCTGCGAGTGGCCACTCTACCGTCCACCACTTTGACTGTGCCGCTTCACCGCCTTCACTACAGTACCGCATCCGCAGTTCATTAATACCGCCGAAAAAGCAGGGGGGAACGGACGGGGCAGTGCACCAGTGACTGAGCAAGGCGGACTACTACTACAGTGGTGGAGTGGATCCCACGCCCCCCCTTCCGTTTCATTCCTCCCCTTAACTGCACCCCCGCTCCCTCCCCTCCCCCCCGGAGCCGCCGTCGTCTCGCTCCTCCTCCCCCCTCCCCCTCTCCCAAGAGCCGGCGAGAAGTCCTTCCTCTCGTGCCCGGCGTCCGTCTCAAGGGTCCGGGGACGAGAGAGCGGCCACCGGAGCGTCTCAGGCCAGCTGCTCCCGCGCATTCCACCGGGGGCTCCGTCGCCCGGCGCGCGCCGTCGAGGTACGTGCCCTGCCCCGGCGGCTCCGCATTCCCGGCCGTTCGGATCGTTGATTCTGTCTTCATACCGCTGGGTTGGGTGCTGTTCTTGGGTGGTTCTTTTTCTTCTCCTAGGTTGCGCGCGGCGTGGGCTGCTGCCCTTTCGCCCCCCGTCTGTAGGCCGTCTGCGTCTTTTCTGAAAATTACAGCGCTTGATGCGTTGAGCTGTTCGTCGCTGTAGGGGAAAAAGGGGCTCTGTTCGTCTCTGCCGCGGAGTGTTCCCGTCCAAGCCCACTGGCGTTTACTTGGTTTTGTCTCTGTTCATTTGTTTGTTTCTTGTTAGAAAACGGCCGTTTTGGATCATGCCCTTAAATTGCGAGCTGCAGCTGTACAGTGGGATTAATTAATACCAGAAGCATATCACCTCCATTTTTTTAGCAAAAATATTATTAGTGGAATAGAACTAACATCATCTTTGTTTCTTCATTTCCTTTCAGTGAGGCACTACTAGTTTTCAGAAGGTAAAAAAAAATGTTTGGTACTTTGTTCTTCACTTGAAGTTTACAAATTTCCCCACCGTCCACTTTCAGTTCTGTCCCCACTAGGAATTCTTGTGGTTCTCACCTGTGTTCAGATGTACAACGGTGGTGCTGTACTTACCATTCATCATTTCATCCCTAGATACTAGATGTTTGTGTTCAGTTACACTGCACGCTCGCCATTCAGGTGGTGGTTCTAGAGTGGTTTTAATTGTGTTTGTACCAAGAAAACAGAAAAATTCTAGTAGTTCTACATAAATCCCAGTGCTCTCTTTGCTTCAGTTTTGTTTCTTGTACTGGCCAAAGATTGGATCTCTGCCAAGCTTCCAGTTCTTTGTTCCTGCTGTATGGTGGATCCAGCAGCAGGCAGCAGTACCCCCACATGCCATTAATTCCTTGCAGCATGTTACTTACTCAACCAGCAAAGGTTTCACATGAGCTGTTGTATGTGTGTAGTTCAAGGGTTGGAGGCTGGTAGTACCTGGAGATGTGTGAACTATGGGTGCCGAGCCAGCTTGGACTTGGACTCTGGAGCACCGGGCATTATTCATTGGCTGGCCCTGATTAAGAAATTGCTTCTCCTCAGGCCCTCTTTAAGTGGGGATGAAGCAAATTGTGCACTGCTCTAGGCCTTGTAGTCAGTAAACAATGTGGGTGAGCCTGCGAGCACATTGCCATGTGCAGCAGCCAGCTTCCCACACCTCCATCTCCATTAGGCTGCATAACCTTCAGACAGAGTTCCTTGTGATTGCCGACCTTTGTTTGTTTAGTGGCTTCTCTGATGAAGCAGCTTTCTCCGGTGATCACTGCCTAGATGTCTGCACTTAGCGCGGCCAGACACCTTTCGTGCACCGCTAAAGCTGCGCCGTCTTGTTCCTAAGCGTGCTCAAAGTTTCTACCACATGTAGGGCATCTTCATCACATAGTTGCCTCAGTTCCTGTCGGTACTACTACTACTACTACTGCATTGCATTTTGTCAGGGACTCGGAGTTCTGTGCCTGAGCTTCAGTAGTTTGTCAACTAAGCTTAGTGGTGGCAATACCGAAATGCATGATGCGATGTGCTCATCTTTGTGGGTTCAGCTTTGTTCCTGTTATTCTCTTTCTCTCTGCTTTTGCTGATGCTTTTGGCTTTTCATACGCTGACCGTATCGTGCCGCTTTTTTTCTTCTTTCCCTTTAATTGCTTTCTGCCTGCAATTTTTAGGCCATGTTTTCCTGTCTTTACACTTTAAAGGGCGCCAAGGTGGAATTTCTGTCCCTTGGCTTGTTTTCATGCCTGACTGCGTGTGTGTTCTTACATTGTCACTAGAAAACCAGGCCTCCTGTGAATAGGTAGTTCAGTAAAGTGTCTGGCTGCTGGTCCATACTGACCGATCTCGCAGGATAACCGCCTGCGGTTTACACAGGAAACTTTAAGTTGCACTAGTTTGGAATGATGAAATATTGAAATCTGTAACAATGATGGAAATTTATCTTTTTAAAGTGCCCTGACTTATCTCAGTTACTTTGTATTCTGACTTTCTTAAAAAGGGTGCGTTCCTGTTGAGTGAGTCACTTGCTGGAAAAGAGAGCTGATTGGGCTGACTTGGTTACAGTCATGCGTGATTCACATGATAGCATGCATCAGTGTGCCCTTTGGGGCACCTTGCAGACATATATGCAGTGATTGCCAATTTGTGTGTTGTTCTCTTATGATGAAATACTGTCCTTGTTTGCAGCTAGACTTTAAAGCTTAGTGTCGGTATGCTGGTTCTCACTAAATGTCCACTTTTGTTTGATCAGGTTTGGTTAGTTGTCTGGTGTAAACAAATGAAGGTGCTGCTGATTTAGTTCGCCCGTTCGACGACTCACCAGATGGATCATCTCAGTCTTAGAAGCCCTTTCCGTCTTCTGCTCTCACTACATCTGTTATTATCGTTATTCAACCCTCTAGCAGTAGCAGATTTGGCCTCTGAGAGCCAAGCCCTTCTTGACTTCGCCTCTGCAGTCTACCGCGGCAACAAGCTTAACTGGGGTCAAGGTACACCACCGTGTTCATGGCATGGTGTCAAATGCTCGGGAGACCAGTCACACATATCCGAGCTGAGGGTGCCAGGCGCTGGCCTCATCGGAGCAATCCCTCCAAAGACTCTTGGCAAGCTCGATTCTCTCCAAGTTCTGAGCCTGCGGTCGAATCTTTTATCTGGAAGCCTTCCATCTGATGTGGCCTCACTCCCTTCTTTACGTTCCATATACCTTCAGCACAATAAACTTTCAGGAGGTTTGCCTTCCTTCTTCAGTCCTAACCTTAGTGTAGTGGAGCTCTCCTATAATTCCTTCGCTGGAGAGATTCCTACAAGCTTACAAAACCTTACTCAGTTATATCTCCTGAATTTACAAGAAAATTCTCTCTCCGGACCCATTCCTGATCTGAATCTTCCAAGCCTGAGACTGTTAAACCTGAGCAACAATGAGTTGAAAGGCTCAATTCCTCGCTCGCTCCAAACATTCCCAGACAGTTCATTCTTGGGGAACCCTAAATTATGCGGGCCACCACTAGATAATTGCTCATTTCCAACACCAACACCCTCCCCAGAATTGCCTTCAACACCATCATCTCCATCGCCTGTGCATCATGACAGGAAACTGAGCATAGGGTTCATAGTCGCGGTTGCTGTCGGGGGATTTGCAGTACTGATGCTAATTGTGGTTGTGTTGGGTGTGTGCCTTTCAAAGAGGAAGGGCAAGAAAGAGGCCGGTGTCGACTACAAGGGAACTGGTGTCAGGAGTGATAAGCCGAAGCAGGAATTCAGTAGCGGTGTCCAGACTGCTGAGAAGAACAAGTTGGTTTTCTTGGACGGTTGCACCTACAACTTTGACTTGGAGGATCTACTGAGGGCTTCTGCAGAAGTCCTTGGCAAGGGGAGCTATGGGACTGCCTACAAGGCTATACTCGAGGATGGCACTGTTGTGGTTGTCAAGAGACTGAAAGATGTTGTGGCAGGGAAGAGGGAGTTTGAGCAGCAGATGGAGCTCGTTGGGAGGTTGGGTAAACATTCAAACCTAGTCCCGCTTCGTGCTTACTACTATTCCAAGGATGAGAAGCTTGTTGTCTACGATTACATTGCCACCGGCAGCTTTTCTGGCATGTTGCACGGTATGTGATCTCACTCCTAATATTTCTTTACGATGTTAAGTTGTTAACTGTGCAATGGCTGACAAGAGAACATAACAAAGGGGCCTTCATTGCTCAACTGTCAAAGTAATTGTTACCTTTCGAAGTACAGAACTTGCTATATCCATGCCAAGCCTGATAGTTAGCATCTGAAATTATGACATTTACAAGATATCAGTAATTAACCTTTATTTTGCTATAGGTCTGAACATAAAACTTGGACATATTTCTGCACATTTCCAGCCTGAAGCTGCAATGATTGTTCTTTTCTATAGCTTAAAATATTTCATGCTAAGAAAGATAACTTGTGTTAGACAAAAAATTAAACTGTTGAACTGATAGTATCTCTTACTGAATTACTGATCAACAGGTATCAGAGGTGTTGCTGAGAAGACGCCATTAGACTGGAACACCAGGGTGAAGATCATACTAGGAACAGCATATGGCATCGCGCACATCCATTCAGAAGGCGGCGCAAAGCTCACCCACGGCAACATCAAGTCGACCAACGTCCTCGTCGGTCAGGATCAAAACGCGTACGTCTCAGACTACGGCCTCAGCTCTCTGATGAACGCGCCCGTCAGCGCGTCCCGCGTCGTGGTCGGCTACCGCGCCCCGGAGACCATCGAGAACCGGAAGAGCACGCAGAAGTCGGACGTGTACTGCTTCGGCGTCCTCCTCATGGAGATGCTGACCGGGAAGGCGCCGCTGCAGTCGCAGGGGAACGACGACGTGGTGGACCTCCCGAGGTGGGTGCACTCGGTGGTCCGGGAGGAGTGGACGGCGGAGGTGTTCGACATCGAGCTGATGAAGCACCAGAACATCGAGGAGGAGCTGGTCCAGATGCTGCAGGTGGCGATGGCGTGCACGTCGGGGCCGCCGGAGCGGCGCCCGGCGATGGAGGAGGTGATCCGGATGATCGAGGGGCTCCGGCACTCCGCCTCGGAGAGCCGCGCCTCGTCTGACGAGAGGTTCAGGGACTCCAACCCGCCGTCGGTCTAGCCCGTTGTTCCCTCGCCGGCTTCCTGTCAGCAGATCATTGGATTTGTTTAGCTGATTTGTAATTTGAGTTCATGCATGCCAGCATGGCTGACATCGGGTGCGACCTCACTGGATCGAACAATTTGCATTGAGACTGTAATCTTGGCAAGTGTAGAGATTTTCATTGGGGGATTGAATTGCTATATTTGTTTCATTGCTGTGCTGAATCTTCATGCTGGGCAAGTGCAGCCTGGATGGCTTTGCCTTTCAGGCCAGCAAACGATCCAGCAGCCGCGTACACTAGAAGGCGCCGTTGTGGATGCGAAGTGAGCAGAGGGAGATGGGGGGCTCGGCCCAAGGTACATAGTTCAGGTTACATGTAAGATTGTGCCCAAAGGCGCGCCTCGTCCTTGATGAGACGAACAAGATCATGCATGCGTTGCGGTGGCGCGAGATAGACCATGTTGAAAGAGAGATTAGCATTCCAAGCCCTTTGCGCAAGGAAGGCGGGCAGTCTTGTATGGTTGTAGCCCACCAGTCGAAGAATGGGGCGGAGTGGTGAGCCGGCACAATGCGAGGATCTTATACCGGGTTATGCGAGAGAGGACGCAGCCCACGCGGTCTGGACGTATGCGGACAGTTTGAGGGTCGGTGTTGGAGATGCACTAACCACCTGGATCACCTCGCCAATTCTGATTACTTCTCTCTCTTTTTTTTCCTCTTTTCTCCTTTTCCTTTTTCCTTTCTTTTCTTTTTATTTATCTTTTTTCTTTTTCTTAATTTCATGAACCTTTTCAAAATCTGCAACTTTTTTTCAAATCGATGAACATTTTTTGGATTTGAGAACTACTTTTGAAGATGATGAAGTTTTTTTTCCATATCGATTAACTTTTTTTGAATTTGTGAATTTATTTGAAAATCGAGGAACTTTTTGTTAAAATTGATGAGCTTTTTTTGAAATTGATGAAACTTTATAGGGTTTGGGAACTTCTTTTGAAAATTGATGAACTTTTTTCAAATCGGTGAAAGTATTATTTAATTTGTGATTTTTTAAATCAATGATTTTTAAATTGAGAAACTCTTTTTAAAATCGAGGAAGTTTTAAAAAAGTCGATGAACTTTTTTCGAATTGATGAAACCTTTCCAATTTTGTGATCTTTTGAAAATCGATGAACTTTTTTCCAAATATATGAAATTGTATCAAATTGATGAACTTTTTTCTGAATTGATGATTTTTTTAAAAATCAATTAAATTTTTTCCAGTTCGGAATTTTTTAATACATATTTTTTTCTAATTATGATTTGTTTTAAATTTTGTTTGCACTTTTTTCTTCAAAAAAAAAACTTTTTGTTCTGAAATATATGTGCAAGAAATAGCGCGGCTATGTTTTAAACTTTTCGCGCTGTGATCATTCACTAGCTCCTAGTAGCTTTAGTTTTTTTTGAGACAATCCTAGTAGCTTTAGAGCATGTTTGGTTGCCTGCATAAATTCCAACCAGGCCCGCGCGGGAAGGGAACGGGCTGTTTGGTAGCCTGGTTTTACTGTTGGGCCAGCATAGCATAAAACTTAAAGCACCTCTGGGCCTGGCTCACTGGAAACACTCAGATCGATAGTTTCTCGCCAGCCAGGCTGAGGCGAGCGCAAGCGTGTGGGAGACGGGAGGGATGCAAGGTGATTACCTGAGGTCTTCTTCAACCTCCACTAAGCTCCTATATAATCTCCTCCCTCTGATCTACACAACGGTGCTTCGGTTCGAGGTAAGCTCTACACGAAAAAGATGCACCTCGATGCTACGGTTCCATTCAGGCGATCGGTTCGTAGTTTCGTCGGCTGTACGTTCTTAATCTCGTGTTCCCGTTTGGAGCTATTCTGGACGAATTTTGTCAGATTCATAATGAACGATTGATCATTTGAAATTTCCTTTGACCAGCAACCTAATCTCGCAGTTTCTCACAACATTCGTGATGTAAGTTTTTGGTTTCGATGGTCATAGCTTCATCTCTCTTTGAACATTAGTCTACTGCACTGATGCCGCCATGTCGAGCTCCTCTGTCATCTGCTCAGAGCTCTCCTATGTTGGGGAACGTAGTAATTTCAAAAAAATTCCTACGCACACGCAGGATCATGGTGATGCAAAGCAACGAGAGGGGAGAGTGTTGTCTACGTACCCTCGTAGACCGTTCGCGGAAGCGTTATATCAACGCGGTTGATATAGTCGTACGTCTTCACGATCCGACCGATCCAAGTACCGAAAGCACGACACCTCCGAGTTCTGCACATGTTCGGCTCAGTGACGTCCTCGCCTTCTCGATCCAGCAAGAGGGGCGAAGTAGTAGATGAGTTCCGGCAGCACGACGGTGTGGTGACAGTGTTGGTGAAGAACAATCTCCGCAGGGCTTTGCATAAGCACTACGAAAACTATGACGGAGGATAAACTAGAGGGGACGGGGTTGCCGGCACATGGCTTGGTATTTCTTGATGTGTCTTGGGTGCTAGCCCTACCCCTCTATTTATATGTTGAGCCTTGAGGTCGAAACTTGGAGTAAAAGCCTCCACAAAGTCGGTTTCACCCGAAAGGCAAGAGTCCTTCTCAGACTCCAGGGCCAAACGCTAGGGTTCCCGGCGTCTGGACCCAGACGCTAGGGACCCTGGCGTCTGGCCCCTGGACTCCGCAAAACTTCCTTTTGCGCTTTCCAGAAACCTTGTGGGCTTTCCCCTTTGGCCCAAATAAAGTGTTCTCGTACCCAAACATTTCGGTAAACATCCGGAACCCCTTCCAGTGACCAAACACTATTATCCCATATATCAAACTTTATCTCCTGATCTCATCCCGGACTCTGAACAACATTCGGTCACCAACATACATAACTCATATAGTACTATATCGTCAACGAACGTTAAGTGTGCGGACCCTACGGGTTCGAGAACTATGTAGACATGACCGAGACACCTCTCTGGTCAATAACCAATAGCAGGACCTGGATGCCCATATTGGCTCCTACATATTCTACGAAGATCTTTATCGGTCAGACTACATAACAACATACGTTGTTCCCTTTGTCATCAGTATGTTACTTGCCCGAGATTCGATCATCGGTATCTCAATACCTAGTTCAATCTCATTACCGACAAGTCTCTTTACTCGTTCCTTAATACATCATCCCGCAACTAACTCATTAGTTGCAATGCTTGCAAGGCTTATAGTGATGTGCATTACCGAGTGGGTCCAGAGATACCTCTCCGACAATCGGAGTGACAAATCCTAATCTCGAAATACGCCAACCCAACAAGTACCTTTGGAGACACCTGTAGAGCACCTTTATAATCACCTAGTTACGTTGTGACGTTTGGTAGCACACAAAGTGTTCCTTCGGTAAATGGGAGTTGCATAATCTCATAGTCATAGGACCATGTATAAGTCATGAAGAAAGCAATAGCAACAAACTAAACGACCAAGTGCTATGCTAACGGAATGGGTTAAGTCAATCACATCATTCTCTAATGATGTGACCCCATTAATCAAATGATAACTCATGTCTATGGCTAGGAAACTTAACCATCTTTGATTCAACGAGATAGTCAAGTAGAGGCATACTGAAACACCCTCGATGCGGCTATATCTCCCACGTGTCGAAGCACGACTTAGAGGCATAACCGCATTGAAAGCAATGTCGCAAGTGAGGTAATCTTCACACAACCCATGTAATGCAGTAAGGGAAAGAGATACATAGTTGGCTTACAATCGCCACTTCACACAATTACATGAATAAAGCATTACATCATCTAGATACAATCAAGGTCCGACTACGAAACCAAAATAAAAGAAGACTACCCCAAAAGCTACACAGATCCCCGATTGTCCTGACTGGGCTCCACTACTAATCAACTAGAACGAAACAACACAAAAGACAAGATCTTCATCGAGCTCCTCCTTGAGCTTGGTTGCGTCATCTGCACGGTTCAACGGCACCTTCAAGCTAATTTTGGAAGTATCTGTGAGTCACGGGGACTCAGCAATCTCACACCCTCGCGATCAAGACTATTTAAGCTTATAGGTAAGGCAAAGGTATGAGGTGGAGCTGCAGCAAGCAACTAGCATATATGGTGGCTAACATACGCAAATGAGAGCGAGAAGAGAAGGCAAAAGCACGGTCGAACAACTATGATCAAGAAGTGATCCTAGAACAACCTACGTCAAGCATTACTCCAACACCGTGTTCACTTCCCGGACTCCACCGAGAAGAGACCATCACGGTTACACACGCGGTTGATGTATTTTAATTAAGGTCAACTTCAGGTTTTCTACAATCGAACGTTAACAAATTCCCATCTGCCCATAACCACGGGCACGGCTTTCGAAAGTTCAAATCCCTGCAGGGGTGTCCCAACTTAGCCCATCACAAGCTCTCACGGTCAACGAAGGATATTCCTTCTAGCGGGAAGACCCGATCAGGCTCGGAATCCCGGTTACAAGACATCCTCGACAATGGTAAAACAAGTCCAGCAACACCGCCCGAATGTGTCGACAAATCCCGATAGGAGCTGCACACATCTCGTTCTCAGGGCACACTCAGATGAGCGCTCCATACAACTAAAACCAAACCTCGAGTTTCCCCGAGGGGGCGCTGCACAGGGCTCTAGTTTGGACTAACACTCAGAGGAGCACTGGCCCGGGGAGGGGGGGCTTTAAAATAATGATGACCCTCAAGAGCGTGACTCCCAAGGAAAAAGAGGCTAGGTGGCGAATGGTAAAACCAATGTTGGGCATTGCTGGAGGAATTTTATTCAAGGCGAACTGTCAAGGGGTTCACATTATAACCCAACTGCGTAAGGAACGCAAAATCCGGGAACATAACACCAATATGACGGAAACTAGGGCGGCAATAGTGGAACAAAACACTAGGCATAAGGACGAGCCTTCCACCCTTTACCAAGTATATAGATGCATTAATTAAATAAGAGATATTGTGATATCCCAGCAAAATATCCATGTTCCAAACATGGAACAAGCTCCAATCTTCACCTGCAACTAACAACGCTATAAGAGGGGCTGAGCAAAGCGGTAACATGGCCAAACAACGGTTTGCTAGGACAAGGTGGGTTAGAGGCTTGGTTTAACAATATGAGAGGCATGATATGCAAGTGGTAGGTATCGCAGTATAGGCATAGCAAAAGAGCGAGCAACTAGCAAGCAAAGATAGAAATGATTTCGAGGGTATGGTCATCTTGCCTAAAATCCCGCAAGGAAGAAGAACGAGTCCATGAAGAAGACAAACAGACGTAGTCGAACGGGTCCTCACAAACGCGACATTACGGAACCAACCCGAAGAAGCAACACCGGAAAGAAGCACACAACATAGTAAACAAACCACACATGAACATGGTATGATATGCAAGATGCGGTATGCGGTGCATATGCATGATTTGGAAATGAATGATTGAACCTGGCCTCAACATGGAAATCCAAGAGTGCCACTGGAAAGGTGAGGTGATTTCGGTTGAAATCGATATAAAGATCACCGGAATCGGATGCACGGTTTGGAAATGGCAAGCAAAACAAATATGGCACCGGTCTGCGATAATCAGCAAGTAGCCATCTAAATGCATCAAGAACAACATGCTACAGCACTCAAACATGACAACAAAAGGCATGGCAGGGATCCACTCAAGATGCTTGACAAAAGATGAACACTGAGCTACGGCTAATTCATCCATTAACAGGTTCAAGCAAGCATGGCAAAAGTGTAAATGATAACAGGTTTCAGACTTAGTGAAATAACATGTCAGGAATTTATCATCAGGAAGCATACTTTGGAGCATGAAAACTATATGCTACAGGAACTTAACATGGCAAAGCAAGGCATGGCATGAAGCTACTCAAAGCACTTAACAAAAGTCCCTTAGTGACCTTGAGCCAAAAGGGATCAGAAAATACAATTGCAAGCATGTGAACATGTCAAAAACATAAACAGATTCAGACTTAGTGAAAAACTGGAGCATGCAAATCAGTTAACGAGTAGGCATGTTTACGAGCTCGATGCACTCACTATAGAGCATGGCAGGTCAAACTAAGCATACACCCATCAAGAAGACATGGCATAGAAGCTTGACATGGCAAGAATAACAACATAGCATGCACGGATCAATAGCAACATCCTCGGCAAAATTGCTAAACATGTCAACAATCTGTCAGGATTCACTTTATAGCAAAAGTAGAGCTTGATTGACTAGGGTGCTTCATAAATGCAAACAAAGACATGGATGGATAGAGCACCACAATATTAACAAAACATCCTTACTGATCATCCTCAAAAGAGGCACGGATCACTACGAAACAACATGAACATATGGCATAACAACAAAAACAGGACAAGGACTTTGTGAAATTCTAAGTCCCTGAAATCAGCATTACCGATTACCCTACTTTGCATGCTTCTGCTAGTCACCACAAATATCAAAAAATACATGGCAAGCACCTCTGCAAAGATGGCATGGCATATAACAAAACACATGTAGAGCTCAGGATCATATCATGCACACATTAATCATGGAAAAAATGACAAAATGCCATTTGCTGAAACAGCTCTGACAAATTCACCACATAGCCCTCTTCCAACAGCATTTCGGGCATCAAGATGAGCTCAAATGAAAATGATGCAATGAGATGAAATGATGTACTCGTCGAGACGAACATTTTGATATGCTACACGCAGGAATCAGAGCTATCATTGTAGAGTTATGATGCGTTGAAAATGCAAAAAGATTAAGGTTACGGGGAAAAATCAACCGAGGGGGAGTTCCAGATCTGAGATCTAGGGCACGCTTTTCGAGGTTTGTCGCCGATCCACCGGAGTTGAAGCCGGAGAGGAAGAAGGAGGCCGGAGAGGCGAGGCGGCAGCGGCTTGCCGAGCGAGGGGGGGGGGGGGCGGCGAGCTCCGGCCACCGGAGCGGGGAGCGGCGATGGCGGCGGAGGAGCAGGGCGCCGGCGGGGCGGACGGCGGCCTCGAGGCGCGGGAGCCGGCCGGCGCCGGAGCAGGCGGCGGGCGTCGCGGCGTCCGGCGCGGTGGCGGGTGGCGACCGGCCAGGCGAAGGTCGGCGGCGCGGGGCGCGGGATCTCCCGCGGGAGCCGGTGGCGGCGGTTGGGCCCCACGGGCCCGATCCGGGCCGCGTGGGCCGGCGGCGGGGCGCGGTGGAAACGGCGATGGCGAGGACAAGTGGCGAGCCACGATTGGAGGTGGGAGGCGGAGGTGATGACGTGGCAAGCCGCGATTGGTTGGAGCGACGTGGCGGCGCGGCGGACACGTCCAGCGGCGGGACGGACATGTCCGGTGGCGCGAGGAGGAAGAATTTTAGGGTTTCGTTCGCAAATTTTCGGGAGAGGCCACATATTTATAGGTAGAGGGAGTTAGGAGAGTCCAAATGAGGTGCGGTTTTCGGCCACGTGATCGTGATCGAACGACCGAGATGATGGAGAGGTCTTAGGTGGGTTTTGGGCCACTTTGGAAGGGTGTTGGGCTGCAACACACACGAGGCCTTTTCGGTCCCTCGGTTAACCGTTGGAGTATCAAACGAAGTCCAAATGGTATGAAACTTGACAGGCGGTCTACCGGTAGTAAACCAAGGCCGCATGACAATTCTCGGTCCAATCCGAAAACGTTTAACACCCACACACGAAAAGAGGTAGAAAGGAGCACCGGGTGACATAGGAGCGCCGGATTGCAAAACGGACAACGGGGAAAATGCTTGGATGCATGAGACGAACATGTATGCAAATGAAATGCACATGATGACATGATATGCAATGCATGACACACAAGCAATGACACGGCAACAACAGCGAATAACTGGAGGACACCTGGCACATCGGTCTCGGGGCGTTACACATACTAGTGACACTCTGTTTGTCTATGTATTCACACATGTATTATGTTTCCGGTCAATACAATTCTAGCATGAATAATAAACATTTATCATGAAATAAGGAAATAAATAATAACTTTATTATTGCCTCTAGGGCATATTTCCTTCAGTCTCCCACTTGCACTAGAGTCAATAATCTAGTTCACATCGCCATGTGATTTAACATCAATAGTTCACATCACCATGTGATTAACACCCACAGTTCACATCGTCATGTGACCAACACCCAAAGGGTTTACTAGAGTCAATAATCTAGTTCACATCACTATGTGATTAATACCCAAAGAGTACTAAGGTGTGATCATGTTTTGCTTGTGAGGGAAGTTTAGTCAATAGGTCTGCCACATTCAGATCCGTATGTATTTTGCAAATTTCTATGTCAACAACGCTCTGCATGGAGCTACTCTAGCTAATCGCTCCCACTTTTAATATGTATCCAAATTGAGACTTTGAGTCATCTGGATCAGTGTCAAAACTTGCATCGACGTAACCCTTTACGACGAACCTTTTGTCACCTCCATAATCGAGAAACATATCCTTACTCCACTAAGGATAATTTTGACCAATGTCAAGTGATCTACTCCTAGATCACTATTGTACTCCCTTGCCAAACTCAGGGCAGGGTATACAATAGGTCTGGTACATAGCATGTCATCCTTTATAGAACCTATGGCTGAGGCATAGGGAATGACTTTCATTCTCTCTCTATCTTCTGCCGTGGTCAGGTTTTGAGTCTTACTCAACTTCACACCTTGTAACACAGGTAATAACTCCTTCTTTGACTGTTCCATTTTGAACTACTTCAAAATCTTGTCAAGGTATGTATTCATTGAAAAACTCATCAAGCGTCTTGATCTATTTCTATAGATCTTGATGCTCAATATGTAAGCAGCTTTACCGAGGTCTTTCTTTGAAAAACTCCTTTCAAACATTCCTTTATGCTTTGCACAATAATTCTACATTATCTCCGATCAACAATATGTCATTCACATATACTTATCAGAAATGTTGTAGTGCTCCTACTCACTTTCTTGTAAATACAGGCTTCACCGCAAGTCTGTATAAAACTATATGCTTTGATCAACTTATCAAAGCGTATATTCCAACTCCGAGATGCTTGCACTGTTGGAAATATGCCCTAGAGGCAATAATAAATTAGTTATTATCATATTTCCTTGTTCATGATAATCGTTTATTATCCATGCTAGAATTGTATTGATAGGAAACACAGATACATGTGTGGATACATAGACAACACCATGTCCCTAGTAAACCTCTAGTTGACTAGCTCGTTGATCAATAGATGGTTACAGTTTCCTGACCATGGACATTGGATGTCGTTGATAATGGGATCACATCATTAGGAGAATGATGTGATGGACAAGACCCAATCCTAAGCCTAGCACAAAGATCGTGTAGTTCGTATGCTAAAGCTTTTCTAATGTCAAGTATCATTTCCTTAGACCATGAGATTGTGCAACTACCGGATACCGTAGGAATGCTTTGGGTGTGCCAAACGTCACAACGTAATTGGGTGGCTATAAAGGTACACTACAGGTATCTCCGAAAATGTCTGTTGGGTTGGCACGAATCGAGACTGGGATTTGTCACTCCGTGTAAACGGAGAGGTATCCCTGGGCCCACTCGGTAGGACATCATCATAATGTGCACAATGTGATCAAGGAGTTGATCACGGGATGATGTGTTACGGAACGAGTAAAGAGACTTGCCGGTAACGAGATTGAACAAGGTATCGGGATACCGACGATCGAATCTCAGGCAAGTATCATACCGCTGGACAAAGGGAATTGAATACGGGATTGATTGAATCCTCGACATCGTGGTTCATCCGATGAAATCATCATGGAACATGTGGGATCCAACATGGGTATCCAGATCCCGCTGTTGGTTATTGACCGGAGAGTTGTCTCGACCATGTCTGCATGACTCCCGAGCCCGTAGGGTCTACACACTTAAGGTTCGATGACGCTAGGGTTATAGGGAATAGATGTACGTGGTTACCAAATGTTGTTCGGAGTCCCGGATGAGATCCCGGGCATCATGAGGAGTTCCAGAATGGTCCGGAGGTAAAGATTTATATATGGGAAGTCATCATACGGTCACCGGAATAATTCGGGGGTTACCGGTATTGTACCGGGACCACCGAAGGGGTTCCGGGGGTCCACCGGGAGGGTCCACCTGCCCCGGAGGGCCCTATGGGCTGTATGTGGAGAGGGACTAGCCCCTTGGTGGGCTGGGCGCCTCCCCCCTAGGGCCCATGCGCCTAGGGTTTGGGAGAACCCTAAAGGGGGGGGGTGCCCCCCTTGCCTTGGGGGGCAAGGCAAACCCCCTTGGCCGCCGCCCCCTCCTCAGATTGGATCTGAGGGGGCCGGCCCCCTCTCCCTTGCCCCTATATATATGTGGGGGGTGGGAGGGCAGCCGGACCTAAGTCTTGGTGCAGCCCTCCCCCTCTCCCAAGTTCTCCTCTTCTCCCGCGGTGCTTGGCGAAGCCCTGCAGGATAGCCACGCTCCTCCTTCACCACCATGCCGTCGTCCTGCTGCTGGATGGAGTCTTCCCCAACCTCTCCTTCACCCCTTGCTGGATCAAGGTGTAGGAGACGTCACCGGGCTGTACGTGTGTTGAACGCGGAGGTGCCATCCGTTCGGCACTAGGATCATCGGTGATTTGGATCATGACGAGTACGACTCCATCAACCCCGTTCACTTGAACGCTTCCGCTTAGCGATCTACAAGGGTATGTAGATGCACTCTCCTTCCCTTGTTGCTAGATTGCCCCATAGATTGATCTTGGTGATGTGTAGAAAATTTTGAATTTCTGCTATGTTCCCCAACAATGGTATCAGAGCCAGGTTTATGCGTAGTTTCTATGCACGAGTAGAACACAAAGTAGTTGTGGGCGTCGATTTTGTCAATTTACTTGCCGTTACTAGTCTTATCTTGATTCGGCGGCATTGTGGGCTGAAGCGGCCTGGACCAACCTTACACGTATGCTTACATGAGACCGGTTCCACCGACTGACATCCACTAGTTGCATAAGGTGGCTGGCGGGTGTCTGTCTCTCCCACTTTAGTCGGATCGGATTCGATGAACAGGGACCTTATGAAGGGTAAATAGAAATTGGCAATTCACGTTGTGGTTTTGGCGTAGGTAAGAAACGTTCTTGCTAGCAACCTATAGCAGCCACGTAAAAAAAACTTGCAACAACAATTAGAGGACGTCTAACTTGTTTTTGCAGCAAGTGTTTTGTGATGTGATATGGCCAAAGGATGTGATGAATGATATATGTGATGTATGAGATGATCATGTTCTTGTAATAGGAATCACGACTTGCATGTCGATGAGTATGACAACCGACAGGAGCCATAGGAGTTGTCTTAATTTATTTATGACCTGCATGTCAACATAAACGTCATGTAATTACTTTACTTTATTGCTAACCGTTAGCTGTAGTAGTAGAAGTAATAGTTGGCGAGGCAACTTCATGGAGACACGATGATGGAGATCATGGTGTCATGCCGGTGATGATAATGATCATGGAGCCCTGAAGATGGAGATCAAAAGGAGCAAAATGATATTGGCCATATCATGTCACTTTTTGATTGCATGTGATGTTTATCATGTTTTTGCATCTTATTTGCTTAGAACGACGGTAGTAAATAAGATGACCCCTCATTAAAATTTCAAGAAAGTGTTCCCCCTAACTGTGCACCGTTGCGAAAGTTCGTCGTTTCGAAGCACCACGTGATGATCGGGTGTGATAGATTCTAACGTTCACATACAATGGGTGTAAGACAGATTTACACACGCGAAACACTTAGGTTGACTTGACGAGCCTAGCATGTACAGACATGGCCTCGGAACACAAGAGACCGAAAGGTCGAGCATGAGTCGTATGGTAGATACGATCAACATGAATATGTTCACCGATGATGACTAGTCCGTCTCACGTGATGATCGGACACGGCCTAGTTGACTCAGATCATGTAATCACTTAGATGACTAGAGGGATGTCTATCTGAGTGGGAGTTCATAAGATGAACTTAATTATCCTGAACATAGTCAAAAGGTCTTCGCAAATTATGTCGTAGCTCGCGCTTCAGTTCTACCGTTTAGATATGTTCCTAGAGAAAATTTAGTTGAAAGTTGATAGTAGCAATTATGCGGACTAGGTCCGTAAACTGAGGATTGTCCTCATTGCTTCATAGAAGGCTTATGTCCTTAATGCACCGCTCAGTGTGCTGAACCTCGAATGTCGTCTGTGGATGTTGCGAACATCTGACATACACATTTTGATAACTACGTGATAGTTCAGTTAAACGGTTTAGAGTTGAGGCACCGAAGACGTTTTGAAACATCGCGAAACATATGAGATGTTTCGAGGGCTGAAATTGGGATTTCAGGCTCATGCCCACGTCAAGAGGTATAAGACCTCCGACGATTTTCTTAGCCTGCAAACTAAGGGAGAAAAGCTCAATTGTTGAGCTTGTGCTCAGATTGTCTGAGTACAACAATCATTTGAATCGAGTGAGAGTTGATCTTCCAGATGAGATAGTGATGTTTCTCCGAAGTCATTACCACCAAGCTGCTAGAGCTTCGTGATGAACTATAACATATCGGGGACATATATGATGATCCTTGAGCTATTCGCGATGTTTGACACCACAAAAGTAGAAATCAAGAAGGAGCATCAATTGTTGATGGTTGGTGAAACCACTAGTTTCAAGAAGGGCAAGGGCAAGAAGGGATACTTCATGAAACGGCAATTCAGCTGCTGCTCTAGTGAAGAAAGCCAAGGTTGAACCCAAACCCGAGACTAAGTGCTTCTGTAATAAGAGGAACAACCACTGGAGCAGAATTACCCTAGATACTTGGTAGATGAGAAGGCTGGCAAGGTCGATAGAAGTATATTGGATATACATTGTGTTAATGTGTACCTTACTAGTACTCCTAGTAGCACCATGGTATTAGATACCGGTTCGGTTGCTAAGTGTTAGTAAACTCGAAGTAAAAGGCTGCGGAGTAAACGGAGATTAGCTAAAGGTGAGCTGGCGATATGTGTTGGAAGTTTTTCCATGCTTGATGTGATCAAGCATCGCACGCTCCCTCTACCATCGAGATTGGTGTTTGCGTTGAGCATAGACATGATTGGATTATGTCTATCACAATACAGTTATTCATTTAAGGAGAATAATGGTTACTCTGTTTATTTGAATAATACCTTCAATGGTCTTGCACCTAAAATGAATGGTTTATGGAATCTCGATCGTAGTGATACACATGTTCATGCCAAAAGATATAAGATAGTAATGATAGTACCACCTACTTGTGGCACTACCACGTAAGTCATATCGGTATAAAACGCATGAAGAAGCTCCATGTTGATGGATCTTTGGGCTCACTCGTTTTTGAAAAGTTTGAGACATGTGAACCATGTCTATTGGTGTACATGCATGAAGAAATTCCATGCAAATGGACCGTTTGGACTCACTTGATTTTGAATCACTTGAGACATGCAAATCATACCACAGGGGCAAGATGACTGAAAGCCTCGTTTTCAGTAAAATGGAACTAGAAAGCAACTTGTTGGAAGTAATACATTTTGATGTGTGCAGTCCAATGAGTGCTGAGGTGTATAGTGGATATCATTATGTTCTTACTTCACAGATGATTTGAGTAGATGTTGAGTATATTTACTTGATGAATAACGAGTCTGAATTATTGAAAGGTTCAAGTAATTTCAGGGTGAAGTTGAAAGATCGTCGTGACAAGAGGATAAAATATCTATGATATGATCATAGAGATGAATATCTGAATTACGAGTTTGGCACAGAATTAAGACATTGTGGAAATTGTTTCACAACTAATACAGCCTGGAACACCATAGTGTGATGGTGTGTCCAAACATCATAACTGCACCCTATTGGATATGATGCATACCATGATGTCTCTTATCGAATTACCACGATAGTTTATGGGTTAGGCATTAGAGACAACCACATTCACTTTAAATAGGGCACCACGTAATTCCGATGAGATGACACCGTATGAACTATGGTTTAGAGAAACCTAAGCTGTCATTTCTTAAAAGTTTGGGGCTGCGACGCTTATGTGAAAAAGTTTCAGGCTGATAAGCTCGAACCCAAAGCGGATAAATGCATCTTCATAGGACAACCAAAACAGTTGGGTATACCTCCTGTCTCAGATCCGAAAGCAATAAGGGATTGTTTCTAGAATCGGGTCCTTTCTCGAGGAAAAGTTTCTCTCGAAAGAATTGAGTGGGAGGATGGTGGAGACTTGATGAGGTTATTGAACCGTCTCTTCAACCAGTGTGTGGCAGGGCACAGGGAGTTGTTCTTGTGGCACCTACACCAATTGAAGTGGAAGCTTATGATAGTGATCATGAAACTTCAGATCAAGTCACTACCAAACCTCGTGGGATGACAAGGATGCGTACTATTTCAGAGTGGTACGTAATCCTGTCTTGGAAGTCATGTTGCTAGACAACAATGAACCTACGAGCTATGGAGAAGCGATGGTGGGCCTGGATTCCAAAATGGATCGAGGCCATATAATCCGAGAGAGGATCCATATATGAAAAACAAAGTGTAGACTCTGGAAGAACTACTTGATGGTCATAAGGCTGTTAGGTACATATGGATTTTAAGAAGAAGACGGACGTGGACGGTAATGCCATCGTCTATGAAGCTCAACTTGTGGCGAAGAGTCTTTCACAAGTTCAAGCAGTTGACTACGATGAGATTTTCTCACCCGTAGCGATGCTTAAGTCCGTCGGAAACATGTTAGCATAAGCTGCATTTATGAAATCTGGCAAATGGATGTCAAAACAAGTTTCCTTACCAGTTTTCGTAAGGAAAGGTTGTATGTGATACAATCAGAAAGGTTTTGTCGATCCTAAGGATGCTAAAAGGTATGCTAGCTCCAGCGATCCTTCCATGGACTAGAGCAAGCATCTTGGAGTCGGAATATATACTTTGATGGAGTAATCAAAGTTTATGGGTTTATACAAAGTTTGTTAGAAACTTGTATTTACAATAAAGTGAGTGGGAGCACTACAACATTTCTGATAAGTATATGTGGATGACATATTGTTGATCCGAAATGATGTAGAATTTCTAGAAAGCATATAGGGTTATTTGAAAGGTGTTTTTCAATGGAAAACCTGAATTAAGCTACTTGAACATTGAGCATCAAGATCTATAAGGATAGATAAAAACCGCTTAATGGTACTTTCAAATGAGCACATACCTTGACATGATCTTGAAGGTGTTCAAGATGGATCAGCCAAAGAAGGAGTTCTTGCCTGAGTTGTAAGGTATGAAGTTAAGACTTAAAGCTCGACCACGGCAAAAGAAAGAGGAAGGATGAAGGTCATCCCCTATGTTTTTGTCATAGGCACTATACGGTATGCCATGCTGAGTACCGCACCTGATGTGTGCAATGCCACATGTCTGGCAAGAGGGTACAAAGTGAAGGAAATATGCCCTAGAGGCAATAATAAAGTTATTATTTATTTCCTTATATCATGATAAGTGTTTATTATTCATGCTAGAATTGTATTAACCGGAAACATAATACATGTGTGAATACATAGACAAACAGAGTGTCACTAGTATGCCTCTACTTGACTAGCTCGTTAATCAAAGATGGTTAAGTTTCCTAACCATAAACAATGTGTTGTTATTTGATTAACGAGGTCACATCATTAGTTGAATGATCTGATTGACATGACCCATTTCATTAGCTTAGCACCCGATCATTTCGTATGTTGCTATTGCTTTCTTCATGACTTATACATGTTCCTATGACTATGAGATTATGCAACTCCCGTTTGCCGGAGGAACACTTTGGGTACTACCAAACGTCACAACGTAACTGGGTGATTATAAAGGAGTACTACAGGTGTCTCCAATGGTAGATGTTGGGTTGGCGTATTTCGAGATTAGGGTTTGTCACTCCGATTGTCGGAGAGGTATCTCTGGGCCCTCTCGGTAATACACATCACATAAGCCTTGCAAGCATTATAACTAAGATGTTAGTTGTGAGATGATGTATTACGGAACGAGTAAAGAGACTTGCCAGTAACGAGATTGAACTAGGTATTGGATACCGACGATCGAATCTCGGGCAAGTAACATACCGATGACAAAGGGAACAACGTATGTTGTTATGCGGTCTGACCGATAAAGATCTTCGTAGAATATGTAGGAGCCAATATGGGCATCCAGGTCCCGCTATTGGTTATTGACCGGAGACGTGTCTCGGTCATGTCTACATTGTTCTCGAACCGTAGGGTCCGCACGCTTAACGTTACGATGACAGTTGTTATGAGTTTATGCATTTTGATGTACCGAAGGTTGTTCAGAGTCCCGGATGTGATCACGGACATGACGAGGAGTCTCGAAATGGTCGAGACATAAAGATTGATATATTGGAAGCCTATGTTTGGACATCGGAAGTGTTCCGGGTGAAATCGGGATTTTACCGGAATACCGGGAGGGTTACCGGAACCCCCCGGGAGCTAAATGGGCCATAATGGGCCTTAGTGGAAAAGAGAAGGGGCTGCCCTAGATGGGCTGCGCGCCTCCCCCTTCCCCTAGTCCTATTAGGACTAGGAAAGGGTGGCCGGCCACCTCCTCCTCTTTTCCCCTCCGAGGAATCCTAGTTGGACTAGGATTGGAGGGGGAATCCTACTCCCAGTGGGAGTAGGACTCTCCTGCGCCTCCCCCCTTGGCCGGCCAGCCCCTCCCCCTTGGATCCTTTATATACAGGAGCAGGGGGCACCTCTAGACACACAAGTTGATCCTTGAGATCGTTCCTTAGCCGTGTGCGGTGCCCCCTGCCACCAAATTCCACCTCAATCATACCGTTGTAGTGCTTAGGCGAAGCCCTGCGTCGGTAGAACATTAAGATCGTCACCACGCCGTCGTGCTGACGGAACTCTTCCTCGACGCTTTGCTGGATCGGAGACCGAGGATCGTCATCGAGCTGAACGTGTGCTAAGAACTCGGAGGTGCCGGAGTAACGGTGCTTGGATCGGTCGGATCGGGAAGAAGACGTACGACTACTTCCTCTACGTTGTGTCAACGCTTCCGTTGCGATCTACAAGGGTACGTAGATCAGACTCTCCCCCTCGTTGCTATGCATCACCATGATCTTGCGTGTGCGTAGGAATTTTTTTGAAATTACTACGTTCCCCAACAGTGGCATCCGAGCCTAGGTTTTATGGTTTGATGTTATTTGCACGAGTAGAACACAAGTGAGTTGTGGGCGATACAAGTCATACTGCCTACCAGCATGTCATACTTTGGTTCGGCGGTATTGTTGGACGAGACGACCCGGACTAACCTTACGCGTACGCTTACGCGAGACCGGTTCCCTCGACGTGCTTTGCACATAGATGGCTTGCGGGCGACTGTCTCTCCAACTTTAGTTGAACCGAGTGTGGCTACGCCTGGTCCTTGAGAAGGTTAAAACAGAGTCTATTTGACAAACTATCGTTGTGGTTTTGATGCGTAGGTGAGATGATTTCTTGCTTAAGCCCGTAGCAGCCACGTAAAACTTGCAACAACAAAGTAGAGGACGTCTAACTTGTTTTTGCAGGGCATGTTGTGATGTGATATGGTCAAGGCATGATGCTGATTTTATTGTATGAGATGATCATGTTTTGTAACCAAGTTATCGGCAACTAGCAGGAGCCATATGGTTGTCGCTTTATTGTATGCAATGCAATCGCGATGTAATGCTTTACTTTATTGCTAAGCGGTAGTGATAGTCGTGGAAGCATAAGATTGGCGAGACGACAACGATGCTACGATGGAGATCAAGGTGTCGCGCCGGTGACGATGGTGATCATGACGGTGCTTCGGAGATGGAGATCACAAGCACAAGATGATGATGGCCATATCATATCACTTATATTGATTGCATGTGATGTTTATCTTTTATGCATCTTATCTTGCTTTGATTGACGGTAGCATTATAAGATGATCTCTCACTAAATTATCAAGAAGTGTTCTCCCTGAGTATGCACCGTTGCGAAAGTTCTTCGTGCTGAGACACCATGTGATGATCGGGTGTGATAGGCTCTACGTTCAAATACAACGGGTGCAAAACAGTTGCACACGCGGAATACTCAGGTTATACTTGACGAGCCAAGCATATACAGATATGGCCTCGGAACACGGAGACCGAAAGGTCGAGCGTGAATTATATAGTAGATATGATCAACATAATGATGTTCACCGATGAAACTACTCCATCTCACGTGATGATCGGACATGGTTTAGTTGATTTGGATCACGTGATCACTTAGAGGATTAGAGGGATGTCTATCTAAGTGGGAGTTCTTAAGTAATATGATTAATTGAACTTAAATTTATCATGAACTTAGTACCTGATAGTATCTTGCTTGTTTATGTTGATTGTAGATAGATGGCTCGTGCTGTTGTTCCGTTGAATTTTAATGTGTTCCTTGAGAAAGCAAAGTTGAAAGATGATGGTAGCAATTACACGGACTGGGTCCGTAACTTGAGGATTATCCTCATTGCTGCATAGAAGAATTACGTCCTGGAAGCACCGCTGGATGGCAGGCCTACTGCTGGAGCAACACCAGATGTTATGAACGTCTGGCAGAGCAAAGCTGATGACTACTCGATAGTTCAGTGTGCCATGCTTTATGGCTTAGAATCGGGACTTCAACGACGTTTTGAACGTCATGGACCATATGAGATGTTCCAGGAGTTGAAGTTAATATTTCAAGCAAATGCCCGGATTGAGAGATATGAAGTCTCCAATAAGTTCTATAGCTGCAAGATGGAGGAGAATAGTTCTGTCAGTGAGCATATACTCAAAATGTCTGGGTATAACAATCACTTGATTCAGATGGGAGTTAATCTTCCAGATGATTGCGTCATTGACAGAATTCTCCAATCACTGCCACCAAGCTACAAGAGCTTCGTGATGAACTATAATATGCAAGGGATGAACAAGACTATTCCCGAGCTCTTCGCAATGCTGAAAGCTGCGGAGGTAGAAATCAAGAAGGAGCATCGAGTGTTGATGGTTAACAAAACCACTAGTTTCAAGAAAAAGGGCAAAGGGAAGAAGAAGGGGAACTTCAAGAAGAACGGCAGGCAAGTTGCTGCTCAGGAGAAGAAACCCAAGTCTGGACCTAAGCCTGAAACTGAGTGCTTCTACTGCAAGCAGACTGGTCACTCGAAGCGGAACTGCCCCAAGTATTTGGCGGATAAGAAGGATGGCAAGGTGAACAAAGGTATATGTGATATACATGTTATTGATGTGTACCTTACTAATGCACGCAGTAGCACTTGGGTATTTGATACTGTTTGTGTTGCTAATATTTGCAACTCGAAACAGGGACTACGGATTAAGCGAAGATTAGCTAAGGACGAGGTGATGATGCGCGTGGGAAACGGTTCCAAAGTCGATGTGATCGCGGTCGGCACGCTACCGCTACATCTACCTTCGGGATTAATATTAGACCTAAATAATTGTTATTTGGTGCCAGCGTTGAGCATGAACATTATATCTGGATCTTGTTTAATGCGAGACGGTTATTCATTTAAATCGGAGAATAATGGTTGTTCTATTTATATGAGTAATATATTTTATGGTCATGCACCCTTGAAGAGTGGTCTATTCTTGTTAAATCTCAATAGTAGTGATACACATATTCATAATGTAGAAGCCAAAAGATGCAGAGTTGATAATGATAGTGCAACTTATTTGTGGCACTGCCGTTTAGGTCATATCGGTATAAAGCGCATGAAGAAACTCCATACTGATGGACTTTTGGAACCACTTGATTATGAATCACTTGGTACTTGCGAACCGTGCCTCATGGGCAAGATGACTAAAACACCGTTCTCCGGTACTATGGAGAGAGCAACAGATTTATTGGAAATCATACATACCGATGTATGTGGTCCGATGAATATTGAGGCTCGTGGCGGATATCGTTATTTTCTCACCTTCACAGATGATTTAAGCAGATATGGGTATATCTACTTGATGAAACACAAGTCTGAAACATTTGAAAAGTTCAAGGAATTTCAGAGTGAAGTTGAAAATCATCGTAACAAGAAAATAAAGTTTCTACGATCTAATCGTGGAGGAGAATATTTGAGTTACGAGTTTGGTATACATTTGAAAAATTGTGGAATTGTTTCGCAACTCACGCCACCCGGAACACCACAGTGTAATGGTGTGTCCGAACGTCGTAATCGTACTTTACTAGATATGGTGCGATCTATGATGTCTCTTACTGATTTACCGCTATCGTTTTGGGGATACGCTTTAGAGACGGCCGCATTCACGTTAAATAGGGCACCATCAAAATCCGTTGAGACGACGCCTTATGAACTGTGGTTTGGCAAGAAACCAAAGTTGTCGTTTCTTAAAGTTTGGGGTTGCGATGCTTATGTGAAAAAGCTTCAACCTGATAAGCTCGAACCCAAATCGGAGAAATGTGTCTTCATAGGATATCCAAAGGAAACTATTGGATACACCTTCTATCACAGATCCGAAGGCAAGACTTTTGTTGCTAAATTCGGAAACTTTCTTGAGAAGGAGTTTCTCTCGAAAGAAGTGAGTGGGAGGAAAGTAGAACTTGACGAGGTAACTGTACCCGCTCCCTTATTAGAAAGTAGTACATCACAGAAAACTGTTTCTGCGACACCTACACCAATAAGTGAGGAAGTTGATGATAATGATCATGAAACTTCAGAATAAGATACTACTGAACCTCGTAGATCAACCAGAGCAAGATCCGCGCCAGAGTGGTACGGTAATCCAGTTCTGTAAATCATAACACTAGATCATGATGAACCTACGAACTATGAAGAAGCGATGGTGAGCCCAGATTCCGCAAAGTGGCTTGAGGCCATGAAATCTGAGATGGGATCCATGTATGAGAACAAAGTATGGACTTTGGTTGACTTGCCCGATGATCGGCAAGCAATTGAGAATAAATGGATCTTCAAGAAAAAGACTGACGCTGACGGTAATGTTACTGTCTATAAAGCTCGACTTGTTGCAAAAGGTTTTCGACAAGTTCAAGGGGTTGACTACGATGAGACATTCTCACCCGTAGCGATGCTTAAGTCTGTCAGAATCATGTTAGCAATTGCCGCATTTTATGATTATGAAATTTGGCAGATGGATGTCAAAACTGCATTCCTGAATGGATTTCTGGAAGAAGAGTTGTATATGATGCAACCGGAAGGTTTTGTCGATCCAAAGGGAGCTAACAAAGTGTGCAAACTCCAGCGATCCATTTATGGACTGGTGCAAGCATCTCGGAGTTGGAATAAACGCTTTGATAGTGTGATCAAAGCATTTGGCTTTATACAGACTTTTGGAGAAGCCTGTATTTACAAGAAAGTGAGTGGGAGCTCTGTAGCATTTCTGATATTATATGTGGATGACATACTGCTGATTGGAAATGATATAGAATTTCTGGATAGCATAAAGGGATACTTGAATAAGAGTTTTTCAATGAAAGACCTCGGTGAAGCTGCTTACATATTGGCATTAAGATCTATAGAGATAGATCAAGACGCTTAATTGGACTTTCTCAAAGCACATACCTTGACAAGATTTTGAAGAAGTTCAAAATGGATCAAGCAAAGAAAGGGTTCTTGCCTGTGTTACAAGGTGTGAAGTTGAGTCAGACTCAATGCCCGACCACTGCAGAAGATAGAGAGAAAATGAAAGATGTTCCCTATGCTTCAGCCATAGGCTCTATCATGTATGCAATGCTGTGTACCAGACCTGATGTGTGCCTTGCTATAAGTTTAGCAGGGAGGTACCAAAGTAATCCAGGAGTGGATCACTGGACAGCGGTCAAGAACATCCTGAAATACCTGAAAAGGACTAAGGATATGTTTCTCGTATATGGAGGTGACAAAGAGCTCACCGTAAGAGGTTACGTTGATGCAAGCTTTGACACTGATCCGGACGATTCTAAATCGCAAACCGGAGACGTGTTTACTTTAAACGGTGGAGCTGTTAGTTGGTGCAGTTCTAAACAAAGCGTCGTAGCGGGATCTACACGTGAAGCGGAGTACATAGCTGCTTCGGAAGCAGCGAACGAAGGAGTCTGGAAGAAGGAGTTCATATCCGATCTAGGTGTCATACCTAGTGCATCGGGTCCAATGAAAATCTTTTGTGACAATACTGGTGCAATTGCTTTGGCAAAGGAATCCAGATTTCACAAAAGGACAAAACACATCAAGAGACGCTTCAACTCCATCCGGGATCTAGTCCAGGTGGGAGACATAGAGATTTGCAAGATACATATGGATCTGAATGTTGCAGACCCGTTGACTAAGCCTCTTCCACGAGCAAAACATGATCAGCACCAAGGCTCCATGGGTGTTAGAATCATTACTGTGTAATCTAGATTATTGACTCTAGTGCAAGTGGCAGACTGAAGGAAATATGCCCTAGAGGCAATAATAAAGTTATTATTTATTTCCTTATATCATGATAAGTGTTTATTATTCATGCTAGAATTGTATTAACCGGAAACATAATACATGTGTGAATACATAGACAAACAGAGTGTCACTAGTATGCCTCTACTTGACTAGCTCGTTAATCAAAGATGGTTAAGTTTCCTAACCATAAACAATGTGTTGTTATTTGATTAACGAGGTCACATCATTAGTTGAATGATCTGATTGACATGACCCATTTCATTAGCTTAGCACCCGATCATTTCGTATGTTGCTATTGCTTTCTTCATGACTTATACATGTTCCTATGACTATGAGATTATGCAACTCCCGTTTGCCGGAGGAACACTTTGGGTACTACCAAACGTCACAACGTAACTGGGTGATTATAAAGGAGTACTACAGGTGTCTCCAATGGTAGATGTTGGGTTGGCGTATTTCGAGATTAGGGTTTGTCACTCCGATTGTCGGAGAGGTATCTCTGGGCCCTCTCGGTAATACACATCACATAAGCCTTGCAAGCATTATAACTAAGATGTTAGTTGTTTGATGATGTATTACGGAACGAGTAAAGAGACTTGCCAGTAACAAGATTGAACTAGGTATTGGATACCGACGATCGAATCTCGGGCAAGTAACATACCGATGACAAAGGGAACAACGTATGTTGTTATGCGGTCTGACCGATAAAGATCTTCGTAGAATATGTAGGAGCCAATATGGGCATCCAGGTCCCGCTATTGGTTATTGACCGGAGACGTGTCTCGGTCATGTCTACATTGTTCTCGAACCGTAGGGTCCGCACGCTTAACGTTACGATGACAGTTGTTATGAGTTTATGCATTTTGATGTACCGAAGGTTGTTCGGAGTCCCGGATGTGATCACGGACATGACGAGGAGTCTCGAAATGGTCGAGACATAAAGATTGATATATTGGAAGCCTATGTTTGGACATCGGAAGTGTTCCAGGTGAAATCGGGATTTTACCGGAATACCGGGAGGGTTACCGGAACCCCCCGGGAGCTAAATGGGCCATAATGGGCCTTAGTGGAAAAGAGAAGGGGCTGCCCTAGATGGGCTGTGCGCCTCCCCCTTCCCCTAGTCCTATTAGGACTAGGAAAGGGTGGCCGGCCACCTCCTCCTCTTTTCCCCTCCGAGGAATCCTAGTTGGACTAGGATTGGAGGGGGAATCCTACTCCCAGTGGGAGTAGGACTCCCCTTGGCGCGCCCCTCCCCTTAAGGGAGAAGAGGACATGAGGCAAGAGGTGGCCGCGCGCCCCTCCCCTTCCTAGTCCGAATAGGACAAGGGAAGGGGGGCGGCGCCCCCCCTTTCCTTCCTCTCTTCCTCCTATTTCCCCCCTCTCTCTCCTAGTCCAACTAGGAGTCCTACTCCCGGTGGGAGTAGGACTCCCCTTGGCGCGCCACACCCTGGCCGGCCGCCTCCTCCCCTTGCGCCTTTATATACGGGGGCAAGGGGGCACCTCTAGACACACAAGTTGATCCACGTGATCGTTCCTTAGCCGTGTGCGGTGCCCCCTGCCACCATATTCCACCTCGATCATATCGTTGTAGTGCTTAGGCAAAGCCCTGCATCGGTAGAACATCATCATCGTCACCACGCCGTTGTGCTGACGGAACTCATGTTGGGGAACGTAGTAATTTCAAAAAATTTCCTACGCACAAGCAAGATCATGGTGATGCATAGCAACGAGAGGGGAGAGTGTTGTCTACGTACCCACACAGACCGACTGCGGAAGCGTTGACACAACGTAGAGGAAGTAGTCGTACGTCTTCGCGATCCGACCGATCCAAGCACCGTTACTCCGGCACCTCCGAGTTCTTAGCACACGTACAGCTCGATGACGATCCCCGGCTCCGATCCAGCAAAGCGTCGGGGAGGAGTTCTGTCAGCACGACGGCGTGGTGACGATCTTGATGTTCTACTGACGCAGGGCTTCACCTAAGCACTACAACGATATGATCGAGGTGGAATATGGTGGCAGGGGCCACCGCACACGGCTAAGGAACGATCTCAATGATCAACTTGTGTGTCTAGAGGTGCCCCTGCCTCCGTATATAAAGGAGCCAAGGGGGAGGGTGCGGCCGGCCAGGAGGAGGGCGTAGGAGGAGTCCTACTCCTACCGGGAGTAGGACTCCCCCCCCCAATCCTAGTTGGACTAGGATTCCCCAAGGGGGAAAGAGAGAGAGGGGGGCCGGCCACCTCTCCTAGTCCTAATAGGACTAGGGGAGGGGGGAGGCGCGCGACCACCTTTGGGCTGCCCCTTTCTCCTTTCCATTAAAGCCCATTAAGGCCCATATGGCTCCCGGGGGGTTCCGGTAACCTCCCGGTACTCCGGTAAAATCCCGATTTCACCCGGAACACTTCCGATATCCAAATATAGGCTTCCAATATATCAATCTTTATGTATCGACCATTTCGAGACTCCTCGTCATGTCCGTGATCACATCCGGGACTCCGAACTAACTTCGGTACATCAAAATGCATAAACTCATAATAACTGTCATCGTAACATTAAGCGTGCGGACCCTACGGTTCGAGAACAATGTAGACATGACTGAGACACATCTCCGGTCAATAACCAATAGCGGGACCTGGATGCCCATATTGGCTCCTACATATTCTACGAAGATCTTTATCGGTCAGACCGCATAACAACATACGTTGTTCCCTTTGTCATCGGTATGTTACTTGCCCGAGATTCGATCATCGGTATCCAATACCTAGTTCAATCTCGTTACCGGCAAATCTCTTTACTCGTTCCGTAATACATCATCTCGCAACTAACTCATTAGTCACATGCAAGGCTTATGTGATGTGCATTACCGAGAGGGCCCAGAGATACCTCTCCGACAATCGGAGTGACAAATCCTAATCTGGAAATACGCCAACCCAACATCTACCTTTGGAGACACCTGTAGATTTCCTTTATAATCACCCAGTTACGTTGTGACGTTTGGTAGCACACAAAGTGTTCCTCCGGTAAACGGGAGTTGCATAATCTGATAGTCATAGGAACATGTATAAGTCATGAAGAAAGCAATAGCAACATACTAAACGATCGGGTGCTAAGCTAATGAAATGGGTCATGTTAATCAGATCATTCAACTAATGATGTGACCTCGTTAATCAAATAACAACACATTGATCATGGTTAGGAAACATAACCATCTTTGATTAACGAGCTAGTCTAGTAGAGGCATACTAGTGACACTAAGTTTGTCTATGTATTCACACATGTATTATGTTTCCGGTTAATACAATTCTAGCATGAATAATAAACATTTATCATGATATAAGGAAATAAATAATAACTTTATTATTGCCTCTAGGGCATATTTCCTTCAGTCTCCCACTTGCACTAGAGTCAATAATCTAGATTATACAGTAATGATTCTAACACCCATGGAGCCTTGGTGTTGATCATGTTTTGCTCGTGGAAGAGGCTTAGTCAACGGGTCTGCAACATTCAGATCCGTATGTATCTTGCAAATCTCTATGTCTCCCACCTGGACTAGATCCCAGATGGAATTGAAGCGTCTCTTGATGTGCTTGGTCCTCTTGTGAAATCTGGATTCCTTTGCCAAGGCAATTGCACCAGTATTGTCACAAAAGATTTTCATTGGACCCGATGCACTAGGTATGACACCTAGATCGGGTATGAACTCCTTCATCCAGACTCCTTCGTTCGCTGCTTCCGAAGCAGCTATGTACTCCGCTTCACATGTAGATCCCGCTACGACGCTTTGTTTAGAACTGCACCAACTGACAGCTCCACCGTTTAATGTAAACACGTATCCGGTTTGCGATTTAGAATCGTCCGGATCAGTGTCAAAGCTTGCATCAACGTAACCTCTTACGGTGAACTCTTTGTCACCTCCATATACGAGAAACATATCCTTAGTCCCTTTCAGGTATTTCAGGATGTTCTTGACAGCTGTCCAGTGATCCATTCCTGGATTACTTTGGTACCTCCCCGCTAAACTTATAGCAAGGCACACATCAGGTCTGGTACACAGCATTGCATACATGATAGAGCCTATGGCTGAAGCATAGGGAACAACTTTCATTTTCTCTCTATCTTCTGCAGTGGTTGGGCATTGAGTCTGACTCAACTTCACACCTTGTAACACAGGTGAGAACCCTTTCTTTGCTTGATCCATTTTGAACTTCTTCAAAATTTTGTCAAGGTATGTGCTTTGTGAAAGTCCAATTAAGCGTCTTGATCTATCTCTATAGATCTTTATGCCTAATATGTAAGCAGCTTCACCGAGGTCTTTCATTGAAAAACTCTTATTCAAGTATCCCTTTGTGCTATCCAAAAATTCTATATCATTTCCAATCAGTAATATGTCATCCACATATAATATCAGAAATGCTGCAGAGCTCCCACTCACTTTCTTGTAAATATAGGCTTCTCCAAAAGTCTGTATAAAACCAAATGCTTTGATCACACTATCAAAGCGTTTATTCCAACTCCGAGAGGCTTGCACCAGCCCATAAATAGATCGCTGGAGCTTGCACACTTTGTTAGCTCCCTTTGGATCGACAAAACCTTCTGGTTGCATCATATACAACTCTTCTTCCAGAAATCCATTCAGGAATGCAGTGTTGTCATCCATCTGCCAAATTTCATAATCATAAAACGCGGCAATTGCTAGCATGATTCTGACAGACTTAAGCAGTGCTACGAGTGAGAAGGTCTCATCGTAGTCAACCCCTTGAACTTGTCGAAAACCTTTTGCGACAAGTCGAGCTTTGTAGACAATAACATTACCGTCAGCGTCAGTCTTCTTCTTGAAGATCCATTTATTCTCAATTGCTTGCCAATCATCGGGCAAGTCAACCAAAGTCCATACTTTGTTCTCATACATGGATCCCATCTCAGATTTCATGGCTTCAAGCCATTTTGCGGAATCTGGGCTCACCATCGCTTCTTCATAGTTCGTAGGTTCATCATGATCTAGTAGCATGACTTCCAGAACTGGATTACCGTACCACTCTGACGCGGATCTCACTCTGGTTGATCTACGAGGTTCAGTAGTATCTTGTTTCGAAGTTTCATGATCATTATCATTAACTTCCTCACTTATTGGTGTAGGTGCCGCAGAAACAGTTTTCTGTGATGTACTACTTTCCAACAAGGGAGCAGGTACAGTTACCTCGTCAAGTTCTACTTTCCTCCCACTCACTTCTTTCGAGAGAAACTCCTTCTCAAGAAAGTTTCCGAATTTAGCAACAAAAGTCTTGCCTTCGGTTTTGTGATAGAAGGTGTATCCAATAGTTTCCTTTGGATATCCTATGAAGACACATTTCTCCAATTTGGGTTCGAGCTTATCAGGTTGAAGCTTTTTCACATAAGCATCGCAGCCCCAAACTTTAAGAAACGACAACTTTGGTTTCTTGCCAAACCACAGTTCATAAGGCGTCGTCTCAACGGATTTTGATGGTGCCCTATTTAACGTGAATGCGGCCGTCTCTAGAGCGTATCCCCAAAACGATAGCGGTAAATCAGTAAGAGACATCATAGATCGCACCATATCTAGTAAAGTACGATTACGACATTCGGACACACCATTACGTTGTGGTGTTCCGGGTGGCGTGAGTTGCGAAACTATTCCACAATTTTTCAAATGTACACCAAACTCGTAACTCAAATATTCTCCTCCACGATCGGATCGTAGAAACTTTATTTTCTTGTTACGATGATTTTCAACTTCACTCTGAAATTCTTTGAACTTTTCAAACGTTTCAGACTTATGTTTCATTAAGTAGATATACCCATATCTGCTTAAATCATCTGTGAAGGTGAGAAAATAACGATATCCGCCACGAGCCTCAATATTCATCGGACCGCATACATCTGTATGTATGATTTCCAACAAATCTGTTGCTCTCTCCATAGTACCGGAGAACGGTGTTTTAGTCATCTTGCCCATGAGGCACGGTTCGCAAGTACCAAGTGATTCATAATCCAGTGGTTCCAAAAGTCCATCAGTATGGAGTTTCTTCATGCGCTTTACACCGATATGACCTAAACGGCAGTGCCACAAATAAGTTGCACTATCATTATCAACTCTGCATCTTTTGGCTTCTACATTATGAATATGTGTATCACTACTATCGAGATTCAACAAGAATAGACCACTCTTCAAGGGTGCATGACCATAAAAGATATTACTCATATAAATAGAACAACCATTATTCTCTGATTTAAATGAATAACCGTCTCGCATTAAACAAGATCCAGATATAATGTTCATGCTCAACGCTGGCACCAAATAACAATTATTAAGGTCTAATGTTAATCCCGAAGGTAGATGTAGAGGTAGCGTGCCGACCGCTATCACATCGACTTTGGAACCGTTTCCCACGCGCATCGTCACCTCGTCCTTAGCCAATCTTCGCTTAACCCGTAGTCCCTGTTTCGAGTTGAAAATATTAGCAACAGAACCAGTATCAAATACCCAGGTGCTACTGCGAGCATTAGTAAGGTACACATCAATAACATGTATATCACATATACCTTTGTTCACCTTGCCATCCTTCTTATCCGCCAAATACTTTGGGCAGTTCCGCTTCCAGTGACCAGTCTGCTTGCAGTATGTAACGCCCCGAGACCGATGTGCCAGGTGTCCGCCAGTTATTCGTCGTGGTTGCGTTGTCATTGCTTGCGTGTCATGCATTGCATTTCATGTCATCATGCGCATTTCATTTGCATACGTGTTCATCTCATGCATCTGAGCATTTTCCCCGTTGTCCGTTTTGCATTCCGACGCTTCGTTCTCCTCCGGTGGTCATTTCTACCTTCCTCTTGTGTGTGGGGGTTAAACATTTCCGGATTGGACCGAGACTTGCCATGCGGCCTTGGTTTACTACCGGTAGACCGCCTGACAAGTTTCGTACCATTTGGACTTCGTTTGATACTCCAACGGTTAACCGAGGGACCGAGAAGGCCTCGTGTGTGTTGCAGCCCAACACCCCTCCATTTTGGCCCAAAAGCCACCTAACTCTGTTCCATCGTCTCGGTCGTTCGATCATGATCGCGTGGCCGAGAACCGCACCTCATTTGGAGCTTCCTAGCCCCCTCTACCTATATATATGTGATCCCCTCCGAAATATTCGCGGTACAAACCCTAGATCTATCTTCCCCGTCGCCGCCGGACGAAAAAAACCGCAGCCCGGACATGTCCGCTCCGCCCTCCACCTCACCCGGGCCAATTGGCGGCCGCCACGTCAGCTCCGCCGCCCCTCTCCTCCACTCGCGCGTCGCCACCTGTCCACCGCCGCCGCCCCGCGTCGCCGGACCCGCGGAGCCCGTGGCCGGCCCGCCCGAGCCGCCCCGGGCCAGATCCGCACCGCCGCTGCTCTCCTCCTTCGCCGGCTCGCCGCCCAGACCGAGCCTCCTCCGCCCGCGCCGGAGCATCGCCGGACCTCCGCCGGAGTCCTCCGCCGCCGCCTCGTGCTTCTCCGCCGGCGACCTCGCCCGTAGCGTCGTCCTAGCGCTCCCCGCCGCCGACTCAGAGCGCTGCTGCCTCGATCCGTCCCAGGAGGGGCCCCAGGAGGTCGCCTGCCTCCAGATCCGCCACCGCCCGCCACGGTTCCGGCCATCACCGTCGCCGGAGCCGAGCTCCCTCTTGCCGCCGCCGCCATCGGGGGATCGGGAGGCGCCCCGAGCCGCCATCGCCGTTGACCGCAGCACCCGGGCTGGGCCAGGCCGCGCCTGTCGGCCGGCCTGCCTCCTCCCCGCGTGGGCCTTGGCCTCCCAGGCCCAGCGCGCTGCCCCAAGCCGGCCTGCCTCCTACTCCGACCGGGCCGAGCCCACTTGGGTGAGCCGCCCCAGCGCCCCCTCCTCTATTTTTTTCCTTGTGGTTGGGCCTGCCAGATTCAGCCCATGTCACGTTTTTTCCCAGTTCTGAGATTTGTCTAATTATCCGGAGACGTCAGTTTTGCAGATTAGTCCCTAGACTTCATGCATTTAATAACTTCTAAACCGTGCATCGGATCTAAACAAACTTAATATGAAACTTGCTTAAAATTATGTGTAGATTAATAATATGCCAATTTCACCCATGTTTGAAATATTTAAAATATTGTTTGCATTAAATTTGCTCTATGCCATGCTAAAATGATTTAATTCATAACTAAATAACCGTAGCTCCGAATTAAATAAACTTTATATGTAAGTGGGGTAGAATTTCGCCTAGTTTATCGTGGTGGCCTCACTTTGCATGTTAAACACCTCTAAAATTGTGTTTAGGACAGATCAGGACCAAACCTAATATTTGCATACGAGGATTTTCCGGAATTGTTGTTCGTTGCTTCCGGCCTCATTTAAACTTGCCTAGATTAGATAGTTTCATCATGTTTCCCCTCTCGCCATGTTTAACAACATTTAATATTGTTGAGTACATAAACAAGAGAGAACTAAATAAATGATGTGGTGTTTTTTCAATATGCACCCCGGTGCATATTGAGCTCCACTTAATTTGTAGGATTGTTTGTGCACTTTGCCAGGCCATGCTTCTTTAAACCGGACATGCATCATACTCGTTTGTGCATCATGCCATGTTGATGTCGTGGTTGTTTACTATGTTGTGTGCTCCTTTTCCGGTGATTGCTTCTTCGGGTTGATTCCGGTAACGTCGAGTTGTGAGGATCCGTTCAACTACGTCCGTTTGTCTTCTTCATGGATTCGTTCTTCTTCCTTGCGGGATTCCAGGCAAGATGATCATACCCTCGAAATCACTACTATCTTCGCTATGCTAGTTTGCTCGCTCTTTTGCTATGCCATTGCTATGATGCCTACCACTTGCTTGTCAGCCTCCCAATTGCCATGTTCAGCCCCTAACCCACCTTTGTCCTAGCAAACCGTTGATTGGCTATGTTACCGCTTTGCTCAGCCCCTCTTATAGCGTTGTTAGTTGCAGGTGAAGATCGAAGTTTGTTCCTTGTTGGATCATGGAGACCGCTCCTTGTTGGAACATTTATTTACTTGTTGGGATATCACTATATATCTTACTTAATTAATGCATCTATATACTTGGTAAAGGGTGGAAGGCTCGGCCTTATGCCTGGTGTTTTGTTCCACTCTTGCCGCCCTAGTTTCCGTCATATCGGTGTTATGTTCCCGGATTTTGCGTCCCTTACGCGGTTGGGCTATAATGGGAACCCCTTGACAGTTCGCCTTAAGTAAAGCTTTGCCAGCAATGCCCAACGTTGGTTTTACCATTTGCCACCTAGCCTTTTTCCCTTGGGAGTCGCGCATCCCGAGGGTCATCTTTATTTTAACCCCCCCGGGCCAGTGCTTGTCTAAGTGTTGGTCCGAACTGAGTAGACTGCGGGGCCACCTCGGGGAAACTTGAGGGCTGGTTTTACTCGTAGGATGTCTCATCCGATGTTGCCCTGAGAACGAGATATGTGCAGCTCCCATCAGGATGTCGGCGCATCGGGCGGTGTTGCTGGTTTAGTTTTACCCTGTCGAAATGTCTTGTTGTACCGAGGTACCGAGTCTGATCGGAACGTCTCGGGTGGAGGTCTATTCCTTCGTTGACCGTGAGAGCTTGTCATGGGCTAAGTTGGGACACCCTGCAGGGATTTGATCTTTCGAAAGCCGTGCCTGCGGTTATGGGCAGATGGGAATTTGTTAACGTCCGGTTGTAGAAAACCTAAAGTTGACCTTAATTAAAATGAATCAACCGCGTGTGTAACCGTGATGGTCTCTTTCCGGCGGAGTCCGGGAAGTGAACACGGTTGTTGGAGTTATGCTTGACGTAGGTAGTCCAGGATCACTTCTTGATCATATTTTATCGACCGTGCTTTGCCTTCTCTTCTCGCTCCCATTTGCGTATGTTAGCCACCATATATGCTAGTCGCTTGCTGCAGCTCCATCGCATACCTTTACCTTACCCATAAGCTTAAATAGTCTTGATCGCGAGGGTGCGAGATTGCTGAGTCCCTGTGGCTCACAGATACTTCCAAAACCAGTTTGCAGGTGCCGATGAGACCGTGCAGATGACGCAACCAAGCTCAGGAGGAGCTCGATGAAGATCTTGTTCTTTGTGTTGTTTCGTTCTAGTAGATCAGTAGTGGAGCCCAGTTGGGGTCGATCGGGGACCTTTGTCGCACTTGGGGTTCTTCTTTTATTTTGGTTCCGTAGTCGGACCATGAGTGTATTTGATTGTTGTAATGCTTTATTCATGTAATTGTGTGAAGTGGCGATTGTAAGCCAACTATGTATCTCTTTCCCTTATTATATTACATGGGTTGTGTGAAGATTACCTCACTTGCGACATATGCCTTCAATGCGATTATGCCTCTAAGTCGTGCCTCTACACGTGGGAGATATAGTCGCATCGAGGGTGTTACACGTTGGTAATCAGAGCCTTCCCCGACCTTAGGAGCCCCCACTGATTGATCGTTTTTAGCGGCCGAGTTGTGTCTAGAAATGTTTTGAGTCCTTAGGAATTATATATCGGAGAGCTTAGGAATTCTTTTTACTTCCCAGTCTCCTCATCGCTCTGGTAAGGCATCCTGACGTAGAGTTTTGACTCTTCTCTTCTCAAATTTCACAAAAGAAATTTAGGATCACGCGAGTATCTTAGTTTTGTTCCGATGGCTTATGATGAGAATACTGTCTTGGTGCCTCCTGTCAGGGGTTTAGTGGAAGTGTCCCGGGGAGTTGAGCTCTGAGGTGTTGTCATCATAATTCTATCGTTGCAATTCTGGTATACTTGAGATATGTGCGCGACATCGAAAATCTCCTTTATGCAGTTCGTTGGTGAGATAACCTCGATGCCACCTAGTACTGGGGCGGGAGTTCGGGAGTATCGCCATAACTTGTATAACGGATGCTTTTCGAAGGTTGAGGTAGATGATTTCCGAAGGTTTCTTGGTTATGTGTTGAAGGATGGATGCAGCTGGATGTAGGATTGCTAGTTTGGGTGAGATATTATGCTTCCCCTGTATCCCCAACACCTGATTGCATAACCGGAAAGTTTCAGGAGTTCAAGTAGTTCTTAGGATATCCTTCCGATAGATGTATGATATGAAATTGGGGTTCGACGTCTAGTGGTTCGCCTATTCACGGTCGATTTTACAGTGGTCTCGTTGTGTCTTAAAGAGTCCTTGGCTATGCTGACTCGGGGACGCTTCATATGTCATGTGCACTGCCTTGTACATGATGGTGCTGTACGACCGAGCCCGTGTAGGTCCCACCACGAAAACTTCGGACGAAATCTCTATCATATGTTTGTTCCGGCTTATTTCGCAAGCCAGTCCTTTGTTTTTGTTTTGAGTTGTGGTATTCGAGTTGCTTCGAAGTCAAATGTTGATTCCATACCTTTCCCAAGTGGTGTTCTCATACCTCTATGTGAATACTAATCCTTCATGATAATCGAGATTGTCATGTTAATTCTTTTCAACCGGTGTGCTTCTCTTCAAGTGGATCCGATCATTTCAACTCCCGCAAGATCATTTATCACTTCTTCTCAACGGTGTTTGTTTCATTCGTCCCAAGCTGCCTTTGTTTTTTCCCTCCCTCCCACCCTTGTTTCTTCTAGGAACCATATTTCTTATTCAAGTATCCTTCTTATTGATGTGAAGTCTCTCGATTCTTTTCTATCAATATTCTTATCCAGTGATTCTCTTGAATATTCTAACGGAGCTTCAAGTTCATCATTCTTCATTCTTTTCTTCTCCGGTGGTTCCAAGTCAAGCTTTGTTGATTATATCCTTTTTCCTTGTTTCAATACAATATCATACCGGTGCACCTCATAATAATTAATTTCTCGCTATTCCTTTGTTCCGGAGTGCTCAAGATATCTCAATGGGCTCGTCTTGTCATTCGAGATCCGTTCAACCTATTTCGAGGATGTTATATCATTCAAGCCTTGACCATATCACATCACAACATGCCCTGCAAAAACAAGTTAGACGTCCTCTACTTTGTTGTTGCAAGTTTTACGTGGCTGCTACGGGCTTAAGCAAGAACCAATCTCACCTACGCATCAAAACCACAACGATAGTTTGTCAAATAGACTCCATTTTAACCTTCGCAAGGACCGGGCATAGCCACACTCGGGTCAACTAAAGTTGGAGAGACAGTCGCCCGCAAGCCACCTGTGTGCAAAGCACGTCGGGAGAACCGGTCTCGCGTAAGCGTACGCGTAAGGTTGGTCCGGGTCGTCTCGTCCAACAATACCACTGAACCAAAGTATGACATGCTGGTAGGCAGTATGACTTATATCGCCCACAACTCACTTGTGTTCTACTCGTGCAAATAACATCAAACCATAAAACCTAGGCTCTGATACCACTGTTGGGAACGTAGTAATTTCAAAAAAATTCCTACACACACGCAAGATCATGGTGATGCATAGCAACAAGAGGGGAGAGTGTTGTCTACGTACCCACGCAGACCGACTGCGGAAGCGTTGACACAATGTAGAGGAAGTTGTCGTACGTCTTCCCGATCCGACTGATCCAAGCACCGTTACTCCGGCACCTCTGAGTTCTTAGCACACGTATAGCTCGATGACGATCCCCGGGCTCCGATCCAGCAAAGCGTCGGGGAGGAGTTCCGTCAGCACGACGGCGTGGTGACGATCTTGATGTTCTACCGACGCAGGGCTTCGCCTAAGCACTACAACGATATGATCGAGGTGGAATATGGTGGCAGGGGGCACCGCACACGGCTAAGGAACGATCTCAATGATCAACTTGTGTGTCTAGAGGTGCCCCCTGCCTCCGTATATAAAGGAGCCAAGGGGGAGGGTGTGGCCGGCCAGGAGGAGGGCGTAGGAGGAGTCCTACTCCTACCGGGAGTAGGACTCCCCCCAATCCTCGTTGGACTAGGATTCCCCAAGGGGGAAAGAGAGAGAGGGGGGCCGGCCACCTCTCCTAGTCCTAATAGGACTAGGGGAGGGGGGAGGCGCGCGACCACCTTTGGGCTGCCCCTTTCTCCTTTCCATTAAAGCCCATTAAGGCCCATATGGCTCCCGGGGGGTTCCGGTAACCTCCCGGTACTCCGGTAAAATCCCGTTTTCACCCGGAACACTTCCGATATCCAAATATAGGCTTCCAATATATCAATATTTATGTATCGACCATTTCGAGACTCCTCGTCATGTCCGTGATCACATCCGGGACTCCGAACTAACTTCGGTACATCAAAATGCATAAACTCATAATAACTGTCATCGTAACGTTAAGCGTGCGGACCCTACGGTTCGAGAACAATGTAGACATGACTGAGACACATCTCCGGTCAATAACCAATAGCGGGACCTGGATGCCCATATTGGCTCCTACATATTCTACGAAGATCTTTATCGGTCAGACCGCATAACAACATACGTTGTTCCCTTTGTCATCGGTATGTTACTTGCCCGAGATTCGATCGTCAGTATCCAATACCTAGTTCAATCTCGTTACCGACAAGTCTCTTTACTCGTTCCGTAATACATCATCTCGCAACTAACTCATTAGTCACAATGCTTGCAAGGCTTATGTGATGTGCATTACCGAGAGGGCCAAGAGATACCTCTCCGGCAATCGGAGTGACAAATCCTAATCTCGAAATACGCCAACCCAACATCTACCTTTGGAGACACCTGCAGAGCTCCTTTATAATCACCCAGTTACGTTGTGACGTTTGGTAGCACACAAAGTGTTCCTCCGGTAAACGGGAGTTGCATAATCTCATAGTCATAGGAACATGTATAAGTCATGAAGAAAGCAATAGCAACATACTAAACGATCGGGTGCTAAGCTAATGAAATGGGTCATGTTAATCAAATCATTCAACTAATGATGTGACCTCGTTAATCAAATAACAACACATTGTTCATGGTTAGGAAACATAACCATCTTTGATTAACGAGCTAGTCTAGTAGAGCCATACTAGTGACACTAAGTTTTTCTATGTATTCACACATGTATTATGTTTCTGGTTAATACAATTCTAGCATGAATAATAAAAATTTATCATGATATAAGGAAATAAATAATAACTTTATTATTGCCTCTAGGGCATATTTCCTTCAACTCATCCCCGAAGCTTTGCTGGATCGGAGCCCGGGGAGCGTCATCGAGCTGTATGTGTGCTAAGAACTCGGAGGTGCCGGAGTAACGGTGCTTGGATCGGTCGGATCGGGAAGACGTACTACTACTTCCTCTACGTTGTGTCAATGCTTCCGCAGTCGGTCTGTGTGGGTACGTAGACAACACTCTCCCCTCTCGTTGCTGTGCATCACCATGATCTTGCGTGTGCGTAGGAAAATTTTGAAATTACTACGTACCCCAACAGTGGCATCCGAGCCTAGTTTTTATGGTTTGATGTTATATGCACGAGTAGAACACAAGTGAGTTGTGGGCGATATAAGTCATACTGCCTACCAGCATGTCATACTTTGGTTCGGCGATATTGTTGGACGAGATGACCCGGACCAACATTACGCGTACGCTTACGCGAGACCGGTTCCCCCGACGTGCTTTGCACATAGGTGGCTTGCGGGCGACTGTCTCTCCAACTTTAGTTGAACCGAGTGTGGCTACGCCCGGTCCTTGCGAAGGTTAAAACGGAGTCTATTTGACAAACTATCGTTGTGGTTTTGATGTGTAGGTGAGATTGATTCTTGCTTAAGCCCGTAGCAGCCACGTAAAACTTGCAACAACAAAGTAGAGGACGTCTAACTTGTTTTTGCAGGGCATGTTGTGATGTGATATGCTCAAGGCATGATGATGAATTTTATTGTATGAGATGATCATGTTTTGTAACCGAGTTATCGGCAACTGGTAGGAGCCATATGGTTGTCGCTTTATTGTATGCATCATCATCGTCACCACGCCGTTGTGCTGACGGAACTCATCCCCGAAGCTTTGCTGGATCGGAGCCCGGGGAGCGTCATCGAGCTGTACGTGTGCTAAGAACTCGGAGGTGCCGGAGTAACGGTGCTTGGATCGGTCGGATCGGGAAGACGTACGACTACTTCCTCTACGTTGTGTCAACGCTTCCGCAGTCGGTCTGCGTGGGTACGTAGACAACACTCTCCCCTCTCGTTGCTGTGCATCACCATGATCTTGCGTGTGCGTAGGAAAATTTTGAAATTACTACGTTCCCCAACATATGATTCACGCTCGACCTTTCGGTCTCAGTGTTCCGATGCCATATCTGCATATGCTAGGCTCATCAAGTTTAACCTGAGTATTCTGCGTGTGCAAAACTGGTTTGCACCCGTTGTAGATGGACGTAGAGCTTATCACACCCGATCATCATGTGGTGTATGGGCTCGACGAACTTTGACAACGGTGCATACTCAAGGAGAACACTTTTATCTTGAAATTTAGTGAGAGATCATCTTACAATGCTAACGTCAATCAAAGCAAAATAAGATGCATAAAACATCACATGAAATCAATATAAGTCATATGATATGGTCATTATCATCTCATGCTTGTGATCTCCATCTCCGAAGCAACGTCATGATCACCATCGTCACCGGCACGACACCTTGATCTCCATCGTAGCATCGTTGTCGTGTCGCCAATCTTATACTTCTACGACTATCGCTACCGCTTAGTGATAAAGTAAAGCATTACAGGACGATTGCATTGCATACAATAAAGCGACAACCATATGGCTCCTGTCAGTTGCCGATAACTCGGTCACAAAACATGATCATCTCATACAATAAAATTTAGCATCATGTCTTGACCATATCACATCACAACATGCCCTGCAAAAACAAGTTAGACGTCCTCTACTTTGTTGTTGCAAGTTTTACGTGGCTGCTACTGGGCTTAGCAAGAACCGTTCTTACCTACGCATCAAAACCACAACGATAGTTTGTCAAGTTGGTGATGTTTTAATCTTCGCAAGGACCGGGCGTAGCCACACTCGGTTCAACTAAAGTTGGAGAAACTGACCCCCGCTAGTCACCTGTGTGCATAGCACGGCGGTAAACCAGTCTCGCGTAAGCGTACGTGTAATGTCGGTCCGAGCCGCTTCATCCAACAATACTGCCGAACCAAAGTATGACATGCTGGTAAGCAGTATGACTTATATCGCCCACAACACACTTGTGTTCTACTCATGCATATGACATCTACGCGTAAAACCTGGCTCGGATGCCACTGTTGGGGAACGTAGTAATTTCAAAAAAATTCCTACGCACACGCAGGATCATGGTGATGCAAAACAATGAGAGGGGATAGTGTTGTCTATGTACCCTCGTAGATCGTTCGCAGAAGCGTTATATCAACGCGGTTGATATAGTCGTACGTCTTCACGGTCCAACCGATCCAAGTACCGAAAGCATGGCACCTCCGAGTTCTGCACACGTTCGGCTCGGTGATGTCCTCGCCTTCTCAATCCAGCAAAAGGGATGAAGTAGTAGATGACTTCCGACAGCACGACGGTGTGGTGACGGTGTTGGTGAAGAACAATCTCCGCAGGGCTTCTCCTAAGCACTACGAAAACTATGACGGAGGATAAACTAGAGGGGGCGGAGTTGCCGGCACACGGCTTAGTGTTTCTTGATGTGTCTTGGGTGCTAGCCCTACCCCTCTATTTACATGTTGAGCCTTGGGGTCGAAACTTGGAGTAAAAGCCTCCACAAAATTGGTTTCACTCGAAAGGCAAGAGTCCTTCTCGGACTCCAGGGCCAGACGCCAGGGTTCCCGGCGTCTGGACCCAGACGCCAGGGACCCTGGCGTCTGGCCCCTGGACTCCGCAAAACTTTCTTTTGCGCTTTCCAAAAACCTTGTGGGCTTTCCCCTTTGGCTCAAATAAAGTGTTCTCGTACCCAAACATTTCGGGAAACATCCGGAACCCCTTCCGGTGAATTCCGGAACCCTTCCGGTGACCAAACACTATTATCCCATATATCAAACTCCATCTCCGGACCATTTCGGAGTTCCTCGTCATGTCCATAATCTCATCCCGGACTCCGAACAACATTCGGTCGCCAACATACATAACTCATATAGTACTATATCGTCAACGAGCATTAAGCGTGCGGACCCTACGGGTTCGAGAACTATGTAGACATGACCGAGACACCTTTCTGGTCAATAACCAATAGCGGGACCTGGATGCCCATATTGGCTCCTACATATTCTACGAAGATCTTTATCGGTCGGACCGCATAACAACATACGTTGTTCCCTTTGTCATTGGTATGTTACTTGCCCGAGATTCGATCGTCGGTATCTCAATACCTAGTTCAATCTCGTTACCGGCAAGTCTCTTTACTCGTTTCGTAATACATCATCCCGCAACTAACTCATTAGTTGCAATACTTGCAAGGCTTATAGTGATGTGCATTACCGAGTGGGCCGAGAGATACCTCTCCGACAATCGGAGTGATAAATCCTAATCTCGAAATACGGCAACCCAACAAGTACATTTGAAGACACCTGTAGAGCACCTTTATAATCACCCAGTTACGCCGTGACGTTTGGTAGCACACAAAGTGTTCCTCCGGTAAACGGGAGTTGCATAATTTCATAGTCATAGGAACATGTATAAGTCATGAAGAAAGCAATAGCAACAAACTAAACGATCAAGTGCTATGCTAACGGAATGGGTCAAGTCAATCACATCATTCTCTAATGATGTGACCCTGTTAATCAAATGACAACTCATGTCTATGGCTAGGAAACTTAGCCATCTTTGATTCAATGAGCTAGTCAAGTAGAGGCATACTAGTGACACTCTGTTTGTCTATGTATTCACACATGTATTATGTTTCCGATTAATACAATTCTAGCATGAATAATAAACATTTATCATGAAATAAGAAAATAAATAATAACTTTATTATTGTCTCTAGGGCATATTTCCTTCATCCTATTCGTCCCTCTCGAGGCCGAAGCCCTTCCCCTTGATCTCCTTGCCCGCGTGCTACTACACTAGAGTCGTTTCCGGCGTCGCTCATCTCGGCCTACGCTCTGTCGTCCTCCTACTGCACTAACGTCGCAATGGCGCGCACACTGCTTTCTTGTGTCCTCTTCCTCCGTGCACACTGCAGTTCGCCACGCCGCTGACGGGGTCGATCATCTTCGCCTCCTTTCTCTTGCCCTACTACACTGGAGTCGTTTTCGGCGTCAATCATCTCGGCCTCCTCTCTCGTCCACTGCACTGACGATATCATGGCGCGAGCAGTGCATTCTCCTCCTCTGTCCACTGTCTTTGCGCGAGCACCGCAACTAGTTTGCCGACGGTGTCGCTTGCCGTGCCACCGATGGGGTCGCTCATCGACTCCATGCTCGTCATGTCAGACACAACTCCACGGCCACTATCCACCGCAGTCGCCATGGTCCAGCACACACTGCATTTCTTCTCTCCCTTCCTCTGCTAGCTCTTAACCCTGTGTGCTAAGTGCACGTGTTAGCTCTTAATCATACCCCATACGGGCGACCAAACAGCGTGTAGTTGCATGCGTCGAGACAATGCAGGCAACCAAACAATGTGCCAAAGTTGATCTCCTGATGCAGGAAGTTCATATGCAGGCAACCAAACAACTCGCAAATATTACATATGAGGCTGTTTTTCCAGAGTCAGGCTGAGTGAAAAAGGGTATGCAACGCAGATACTGTAGTGCACGGCAACCAAACACGCCCTTAATGGTCAGGCAACGGGAGCAAATATTTTTAGAAGGTTTTTCGCGCTACAAATATGCTGCGTGTTCATGGGCCGGCCCACCAGGTGCGGCAGCGGATTTCCGCGTGCCATGAGGCAAACGAAGAACGAAAAAAATGAAACGCAAACGAAAAAGCTCCTCTTTTTTTTTCTCCACCAATCAAAAAGGAAAAAGGTTCAGGAGGAAACTTGCGGGACGCGCTGCCATATTCCGCTACTCCCTCGTCAGCGTATATATAGCGACATACCGCATGGAGGCCGGAGAAACAATCATCAGAAGCCGCGAGATCGATTTGGCGACAGAGAAACCACACCCAACGCGGACTGAAACCCTCTCCCTCTCTCGCGCGCGCTCGATCGATCGCCGCCCCGTACGTACCAGCCGTGCCGCGCCGCGGGAAGGAGGAGCCGACGACGCCGACCGCAGCCATGGCGGCCTCCGAGGTGAGCTACTTACTTTGCTTTTTCTTTTTGACGGGCCCGAGGTGAGAGAGCAGAGCTTGCCGCACGCGCGCGTAGCTCGACTTTCATGATCAATTCGGTTCCGTCGGAGTACTCCTTCTCTATTATTCCCTCCGTCCCTGTAATATAAAAACGTTTTCCAATCTAATATAGATTGAAAAACGTTCTTATATTATGGGACGGAGGGAGTAGTTTACAGTGCGTGCGTATATCACTAGATCGTTGATTTGATCAATCTAATACAAGTCATATATTACAAAACAATATATCAATATAAATTTCAGATGTTCTATTTTCAAACGGTATAATTTTTCTGTTATAATTAGAGTGATAAAATTGGCAACCTAGGTGTACACGCAGACTTGTAAACTGAAACGGTGGGAGTAGCTTTTATTTAGTTTCAATATAATTGGATTTCTGAAGCATTGCGCCGACGTACTCAGCCAGCCAGTGTCTGTACGGGGCTTTGAACTGTGAACTTTTTCTAGGGCTCTAGGTTTCTAGCATGGGAACTTTTTGTGTAGGGTTCGTTTTATAATCAGTTGATTTGGTCACAAAAGTGTCGTCCAAAAGTTAAGGCGAGCTCAGTATACTTCCGGGGTGAAGAAGAAACAAGCGAATCCATAAACACTTGAAGACCGGAAACTGAACTGAGGGTTTAACTTTGTTCGTCGTGCAAATTTCAGGTTCAGCTTGGCACATCTATTGCTGACATGCGAGATGGACGGGACATTCTAGGTACAGTTCATATGAATGTTGATATTTTTTATCTTTACTCTTCGTGAATCGTGGCCTCTGTTTTGACGTATCCGATTCCATGCTCTTCAGATCATCAAGCTGTAGAGGAGGAAGAAGGCATTGTAATTGGAGGGGGAACCGACAGCGACTATCAAGAGGTGCCTCTGTAGTTTCTTTTACAAAAAACAAATAAATTAAAACCATGCAATTTTACTTATTTGTTATTGACTTATTGGATTTTTTTTATTTCGCAGCTACTGGATAGAGTGTTCAACATTATCGCTGGAAACAATCCAGATCTCGCCGTGAACAGAGGAAAAATAGTTATGTGCCCTCCTAAGATTCTTAGGGAGGGCACGAGGAAGACGGTATTCGTGAACTTTATGGAGTCGTGTAAAACGTGTGTTTCTTTTCACGCCTTTATCTGGAATGCACTTTCGCCAGATTTTGACAAACTAAGCATCTGCAAATCTACATCTCCAGGTTGCGTAGGGACCCTAATCACGTGATGGATTTTTTCCTCTCTGAGATGGCAACAAGCGGTTCAATTGATGGGCAGCACAGGTTGGTGATCAAAGGGAGATTTGCTCCGAAATCCTTTGAATCGATCCTCAGGAGATACATCAGTAAGTGCCCTCATGCTATTTCATTGCTTCAGTGTTTGAAGTGCGCCCTTGCTAGAACAAATGGTTTCCTGAATTCGGTGGGCTGTTTGTGACCTTTTCTATTATGAAAACCTTTCAGATGCGTATGTCATCTGCAATGGATGTAAGGGCCATGATACCACTATAACCAAGGAAAACCGTCTCTTCTTCCTTCGCTGTGAGCAGGTAAAATGTCATATCTAGGCGCACATAAGTATTTGGTTACATCATGTTTCCTTCCACATGATTTGTTGATCCCATGTCAAACATTTTGCTACTTATCACCATATACTGTTCCTCCGTTCTTTATATTTGTTAAATGCAAATTCAACGTGCCATAACCCACCTATTGTTTCTGCAAATGATGACTTGCAACTTCATTGCTGATATTATTTGATAAATACCTTAGTTACTGAACATTATTACAATGACCGAGGCTTAAACAATGTTAATAGTTCGTGGCATGTACTACCCTTTTTTATTTTTCTCTATCTACGACCGTGTTACTTGGGAATCCTGTTATAGTTTCAATGCATTCCTCTTTAATAACAAAACAACTGCTTATGGAAATCTGGTTTGTTGGTGCATTAGTACCATTGTACTCCTGTTACTACTATTATTTCCTTTTCCATCATGCAAAGAAACTTTTGGGTGCAACTCTGAAAGTGTCCTCCCTTTTTTTTCTGCAGTGTGGGTCTTCAAGGTCCGTGGATCGAATCAAGGCTGGATTTGTCGCACATGTTGGTCGTCGCAACGCCTGAACATTGGTCAAAACTCTAGATCGTCTAGCTCGCTACACCCATGTGTAGACATGCGTTTCCTTTTTACTTTTTTGCATCGGAAATGAGTTTCAGATTAACAGGGTTGTGACGCGGCTCATAACGAAATCACGATTAATTTCTAGGTTTATTAAAAGATTGTACTATGTGAGGTGAGCATGTCATGGTGTCAAGTTATAGCACTATCTACCAATTCAAAACGACAGATGTTGCAGTCCCTTTTATGTTTCAAACTTCCCATTACCTTGATATAAAGCAAGACGCCAAAGAGTTGGTGTGTAATATTACAGGCCGTGCGACAGACAGTGAGCGAACTAGATAAAAAAATTGCGCGCACTGGTTTCGGGTGCACTGAACTGAGCTAGTCTTGCAGCCTAGCTAGAGCTTGAGGGCTTCAGTTCATGGAGGTGCGGCGCGGGCTTGATGTAGGTCAACACCGTGTCCGCTGGCTGTGAGGAGGGTGGTGGCCGGGGAGTCCAGCGTGAGCGCGTTTGTGTGGCACCCGTCAAAATTGGCGATGCAACTATGCAAGTCAGGCCGGACGATCGGCTGGATCTCTCCAGCTTCCTTGGTTGACAGTCTTGTGCCACAAAGAAACATGCCAACTTCTTATTTTTGGGGCAACTGGTAATATGGGATTGCGATTAATCAGACCAAAACAGTCTTAAGTGGGCAATTTTGTTCCCCTGATGTTTTATTTGGAAGATCTCTACATGGCACATAGGTACGTTTGAATTGTAACCGAAGTGTGTACTCTACTTTTTTTTTGTAATGACCCAAAATTCCGGATTTATTTGGATGGTTGCCAACCGTTTGGCATGGCAACACACTTTAGCCATCTGATCAAAACTAGAACCGACGGCCGGTCGACGCGCATGAAAAGATTAGTTGGCTGACTTCAAGTGTTTGCCAAGAAATTAACCATCCCACCCCACCCCACCCCACAAGAGGGCGCTACCCATTCCGAAAAATTTCACATGAGGAGAGAGTTGGATCCCCTATCAGATTGGCCATAAGTACGAAAGGAATTGTGGCGAATGTTTTGGCTCTAAAGATAAAAGCTCCGACAAGGAAGATCAAGTGTGGATCAGGCCAGTGTCGGGGACTATAAAATTAAATGTCGATGCGAGCTATCACCAATATGCAAGGGCTGCAAGACTCAAATGGGGCGTTCATAGCTGCATCGTGTTTGTTTAAGGAGTTTGCCATTTGATGCCACATCAATGGAGGCGGTGGCATTGCTGGAAGGTTTGCGAATTGCGGATTCGTTGGAGATCCTCTCAGTGGTTGTGGAATGTGATTCTATGGAGATAGTTCAAGCCATCCTTGACCCCGGAGGCGGCAGGTAGTGCTTGTCGTCGGCAGGTGATGCCGCCGACGGATGCTTCGCACAACTCATGCGGAGTCGTCAAATCAGGCCTACTGCCGGCAGGTGCTGATGGTGGTTCTAGCGGAGGTGTCATGTTTAGCCCGTCGCTGCTGGATCGAAGATGCTGCGACGGTGATGGGAAGCGAGGCGTATGGGACGTCTTTGTCTTCTGGCATCTTCTCCAAAGGTAGCCGGACAAGTGATGATGGTAGAAGCGGCTTCAATGATGAGTTTATGCTCTCGAGTGGAAACAGAAGATATCTGATTAGGCTATATCGACGCGCGTCTACATCGTGTCCTTGATGAAGGTGGTGGTTCGAAACTTGGCTTTGGGGACGAGAATCCCGAGATCAACCTTGTGGCGGACTCGTCATCATCGACGCACTTGTGACAATTCCTTCTTCAAGGCGTAACCTAGAAGTTGTGTATTTTTTAGATTGCCTTTTATCATAAGATTAGTGGTTGTCCAGGTCAATGTTGTTCGACCGCTGAATTTTGTTCTCTTAATAATATATTGTTGTGTGCATCACTCGATGCAGAGACCGAGATTAACATTGTTTTCGAAAAAAAATCATTGACCCCGCAAAGTATCAAGCATCACGAGCCGTGGTGATTGATGACTGCCGGGAGATTATGAGCTCTTTCAGCAGGGTGACTATAGTACACTATGCACGGGAAATCAATGTTGTTGTGCATTAGCCTGCTCGAGCTAGTTAAAGAAGGAAATTATCTGAGGAGCGGTGTGAACATCCTTCTGACTTTCTTATTCCTTCTCTTGGAACATGATTATTGTTTAATAATGGTTGCCGAATTTCAAAAAAGAAGAAGAAAAACAATTTAGCTAGATTTCAGTCAACTGACTTTTCAAGTTCGGCTCAGTCGATTTTTGAATCATGGAGGAGAAGGAAGAAGAAGGAAGGGCCTCGCCGAAGAGAAGGAATGGGCTCGCCGCCATCACCCCATCATTATCTATCTTAGGGTTTAGGGTGAGGGCGGTAGCTCGATGTGTGTGTGTGTGTGTGGGGGGGGGGGGGGGGGAGGGAGATTAAAGGGATGGCCGGGACGGCGGTGGGGGTGGTTTAGGGGAGGACGGGGCGGCGAGGCGGTTGCGGGAGGCGGCAGCAGGCGTCATGCGGAGGAAGAAGAAAATGTTGGAAGGAGGAGGAAACAATCTGAGCCGTTCGTTTCTATCCAACGCTTCAAATTCATCCAGGCCAAATCGACTGATTCAAAACGAGATTCAGTCGACTGGCTCCTAGCCATTCCCGAAGAAAAAACCACCCCACCCCACCGCTTCTTTTGGCGTTGGGAAAGGCGAACAAGGAACCCTAGCCTGAGGTACGTTCACGGCTCACCAAATCTACCGAAATTTCTCGTTTTTTCACGGACTGCAACCCGATACTGTAGGCATGTAGGGGAGGAGCAGCGGCTGGCGGTGGTGATTCGTGACGGACTTCTCCTAATTCCCAATTATTTGCAGGCCTGCGACGATGGCGGCGGTTCGATGCGCGGCCAGGAGGCTCTGTGGCTCCCTGCTCCAGCGAACGCAGACGGCGGCCACCGCACCTGCGATCGCGGAGGAGCGACGCCGGCTCGTGACACGGCTCATGCACACCAATGAGGTATATTAACGAAAAAGGGTTTCCTCCCGCTTTGTATACAAAGCAACCAATCGAACCATACATGGATAGGTCCTGGGGCGGAAGCAGCACAGTCACGCCCAAAATAAACGAAAGAGAAAAGCAAAAGAAACAAATGCCGACAACGGCGGATCAACAAAAACGAAGAAGCCTCGCGATCGCAACGCCCACCAGGATCTTCCACTAGACTCCAAGACTCCGAAGCGCCGGCACCTATCAACACCTCCAAGAAGGATCGCGACGATGACGACGTTGTTGCCAAGGGTTTCCCCCGGTGCACGACGAGGCGAGATGAAGGGTAGCCCCGACGCCCTCCCGGAAGGTCGGGTGGCACCCACAGGCGCCACCGCGCCGGTGTTGGCCATGCCGACAGGGGTTTCCCCCGATCCCAACCCGCACCTCGGGCGCCCCGGAGCTTGCCACCAAACCAACCACCACCGTGCGCCAACGCGGTCATGAGGACCCCCGCCGTCTCACCACGGCACCGCGAAGTGAGGACAGCACGGTGAAAAATCAGAGCCGGGACAAGGGCATCGGCACCGTCGGCACGCGGGATGGCCCCACCTCCACCGTCCGCGACGGTAGCCGTCCGGACGCAATAGCAGGAGCACACCAGGCTCGTGGGCCCACAGGCCCGGCCGAGCCCTCGTGGGCCCGTTGTCGTGGTTCTAAGTCTGACAGTAGTGTAGGGGGGTAAGTATGGAGAGGCAAGATCTTAGCTATGGAGAAGTTGTAAGGACGCAAGGTTTACGAGTTCAGGCCCTTCTTGGAGGAAGTAATAGCCCTACGTCTCGGAGCCCGGAGGCCGTCGACTGGATTATGTGGGTATGAGTTACAGAGGTGCGAACCCTTGTCTCGGAGGAGGGGGGGTGGCTTATATAGAGTGCGCCAGGACCCCGGCCAGCCCATGTTACGAAGGGTTCAATGTACATTAAGGCAGTGCGTTGCTGATAACGCTAGTAATAAAGTGTTATGATGACCATAAAAGCTACTTAATGACCGATCGTTAGCGTGCGGAGTGACTTTATGTCTTCTGGCCGTCGAGTGGTTGATCTTGGTCGAGTGATTGCTTCTTGGTCGAGTGTCTTCGAGTCTGTCAAGTGGAACACCTCCAAGTCGATTGAAAGATGATTTCTTCTAGAGATGTCCTAGGGTAGGGCAGTTAGGATAGGTCCGTGACCCTACCCTAGGTACATAGCTCCATCATTAGCCCCCGAATGGATCGAGGTTTGAGTGGGGAAGGAGTTGAGGACTTCTCTGACTCGTTTTCCATGCCGTGAGCATATCTTGTTTCGGATCAACGGACCTGAGTGAGGACAGCAACTTCCTTTTCAGTCGCCTTGATGCATTCTTAATTCTTCGTCGAGTGAGTTTCTTTACTTGTAAGGCTCCGAGTGACAGTGCGGAGGAGATCTTTGGTCTGACAAGTTGTTTGCTGCCCGCGGATTTCGTGGGATCCGAATTTTGGGAAGCCCGCGGGATGGGGGAGGCCGTAGTAATCGGATGGGATAAAGAGGAGCCACCTCGATCCCCGCGCCACCTTTTTCGCCACGTATCGCTCGCGCGGTCGTTACGGGATTTTACAGAGCCATCTGGGCCTACCTGTCAGCCACTCGGAAGCGGCCTCATATAAGGCGTTGGACCGGAGTCTCCCGAACAGTGCGCCCCATTACCTCTTCTCCTCCTCACGCCTCTCCGCTGCGCTCGCTCTCGCCCCAGCGCCACCACACCGCACGCGTCTCGTCGGCGACAATGGTGAAGGAGAATACAACGGCTCTGGAGCGGGCAAAGAAGGCGACGGCGAGGTCGAAGGGGAAGGCGACGAGCCGGGGCGGATCTTCCTCGCGGACTGGCCTGCCGAAGGGTTGGATCCAGGGCGACAGGATCCACTCGAGGATCTCCCAAGAAGACCTCGACGACCTGGCCGAGGGAGGGCTGATCCCCTACGACTCGGCACGGCTTCCGGGGAAGGAATCCGAGCCGCAACCCCGGGAGGGTGAGCGCGTTCTTCTTGCCACCCACGTTGACCGTGGGTTTTCTTTGCCTCCTCATCCTTTCTTCCGAGGGTTTCTGAACTTCTTTGGGGCTCAACTCCACCATTTTACCCCCAACTCAATCGTTTATCTTGCTGCGTTCATTTCCTTCTGTGAGAACTTCCTGGGTTGTCGGCCTCACTGGGGTCTTTTCAAGCATATTTTCACTTGTCGCTCCCAGACAGTGAAAAAGGCTAATCCGAGTGACGAGAGGACCCAAGTGATCCAGATGTGTGGGGGTCTTGGCATCCAGACGAGGGGAAAAAGCTCCTTTTCGGCCATGATTCTTCCCGATTCAGTTCGCGGATGGCAGTCGACCTGGTTCTATTGTAAAGACCAGCCGACGCCAGGGCAATCGACTGGCCTCCCTCCCTTTACCATGGACCGAGTGGAAAAACCCTCCCCTTTGAAGGTGCTCCCGGAGGAGAAGGCGCACGTGAAGGTGTTGGTCAACCGAGTGGTCCAGCTCATTCGTGACGGGGTCACTGGTATGGATCTCTTGGAGGTCTTCCTTCAGCGGCGCATCCAGCCTCTCCAAGCGCGAGACCATCCGATGTGGATGTATTCGGGTCTAGAAGACTCCACTCGGATCCACCTGGAGGAGGTCGACAACGACACACTAGAGAAGTGGCTGTCGAGCATTACCGGGAACAAGGACAATCCCAGAGGAGCCAGGAGAGTTCCCCCATTCGACCAGTCACGTGCACCAGAGCAGGTCTGATTCTGAGTCTTTGCTTGTAATCTGAATTCACTCGCGCAGCTGTCTGTATTGCGTCGACTGACTTTGTCCTCCCTGCTTTCTTTCAGGCCATTATTGAAATGTATTCGATGCCCAACGGGGTGCAAGAGCAAGCTCTGGAAGGTGAGGCGAGCGGTGGTGTAAGCGGCGAGTGGACTTCCGATGGTGAAGGGGATGGAGGAAGCGACGACTCAAGTGATGGGGAAGAAGTCGAGTTGCCTACTCGCATAGAGAGACGATCCAAGCTTGACCAGGATCGGCCGAGTGCCCACGACAAGGCAACTGCTCAGGCTGGTCAGTCTTCGAAGCGTCCTCGGATCTCTTCACCAACCACGACTGAGAAGGCGCCAAAGCACCCCAAAGTTGCAGAACCGAAGACTCGGAAGGCGCTGCCGAAGATCAAGATCGATATCCCTGTCGCCTCCGCGTGAGTGTCTCTCCTTGTAATCACTCGACGCTCCGCGCTGTTTGTTTTTCTTGTTTTAACTGGACAAACTTTGGAATTGTCAGTGCTGCCACTTCCGGGACCTCAGCTTACAGGGATGATGATGAGGTGATGGAGGATGCGGTCACTTCTAATCCGGGTATGACTTCTGCCATACTGTCTTTGTTCAGTCGATTCAACTGCAATGCGCACCATTGGGTGACGTGATTTTGGCAATTGAACTTTGCACAGCTCCCAACATTATTGACCTCCCTGATGATGATGAAGAGCCCAAGAGGCCTTTGACGAGGAAGAATAGGCGAGCTCCTGCAAGCGAGGCGCCACAGTCGACGCTGAGGGCGGGAACCAGTCGTTTAGGACACTGGTGACGTCAATCGGGGTTCTGTTACCTTCGCTGAGCCCCTGTCGAGTGCCTTGCCTTCTTCGTTGGCTGCTCAGGCCCCTGTCGACCCGCCTTCAGTTTTTGCGACCCATCATGTCCCAGAGGACGAGGTGAATGCTGCTAGGGAAGCCATACGCCAGGCGGGCATTATGATGGAGAAGATGAAGACGGTGCGGGACGCCAGCCAAGCCGCCTATGATGCCAACTCGGCTCTCCAGAGCAACGTTCAGGTTAGTCGGCTATCTGAAGAATCTTTTCAAAAATCTTTGCATCTGTACACCCACTGGGTGCGTCGATTGAAGTTTTGGACTAGTGGGGGCACGCTGAGTGCACCCACTGGGTGTAGTCCCCAAGGCTACGGTGGACTGCTGGCAGTCGACTGTAGTCTTTGTATTTTGTCGAGTAAAAACCGAACTGGTAGTTTGTTTCTTCCGCTCGATCCGGTCGAGTGGAATCAGAACCGGTGGGGGCACGTAAAGTGCACCGACTGGGTGTAGTCCCCGAGACCGCGGTCGACTGCTGGCAGTCGACTGTGGTCTGAGTTCTACTTTGTCTCTCTTTTTTTTGAACTCGACTCCGGCGGACCGGCCGAGTGGAATCAGAACTGGTGGGGGCATGCAAAGTGCACCCATTGGGTGTAGTCCCCGAGACTATGGTGGAGTGCGGGCAGTCGACCGTAGTCTTAGCACTTAATGTCTTTGAAGTTTTTTGCTGTGGAATAATTTCTCCCCTTTGATTTCAGAAATCTTGTGATCTTGGAGCTCGCTTCACTGATTTGGAGAGGCAGCAGATTCAACTGAAACTTGACTTGGAGCTGGCCAGGACAGAACTGCAGACGGTCAGAGACGGCGCCGCTGGTAAGACAAGTTTGTCGACTGGTCAGTTTTCGGCTCGAGCATCCTTCTGCTATTTACGAATCAATCATCATTTCTTTGCAGAAAAACTAAGGGAAGCTTTGGCGAAAAAGGATCAGGATTTGGCTGCTGCCCAGAAGGAAGCTGACGATAGGACCGCTCTGGCCGAACAGAAGCTGGCTTCAGTCGGCCAGTTGGAAGAAGAGAATACCTGGCTGAAGACTGCTCTGAATGACTCCAACAAGGAGTGTTCGCGCTGGAAGAAGGCGAATCTCGTTCAAGGCGAGAAAAATGGAAGGCATTGCTCGCAGGAGGGATGACCTGGAGAGCTATCTGAGGAGTCTTGCCAAGAAGTAGTACATCAAGCTTGAAGGTGCACATTCTGTTCCGACTGATTTTTTTTGTGTCGACTCAGTGTATGAAAATTGACTTATCCTTGGATCGTGAATGCAGAGTTTTGCCAAAACTTTGAAGAGGAGACTGGGCGGATCGAACCAGGTTTGGATCCAATCAACTCTCTGTGAAAGATGAAACTGCCATGAATCTGCTCTGACTGGAATCTCGCATTGACGGTGCCGTGGATTACCTGGCTCGTCTGAAGGTCGCCATGTCACGGATCGACCTAGCGCTTTGGCCAGAGGCTACGCTCCAAAACGATCTTGAGTCTCTGATGACTCGACTTAACGGAATCCCTGACCGAGTGCAGGAGTGGAAGAAGTCTTCTGCTCGGTGTGGCACTGATGTGGCTCTGTCCTTGGTTCGTGTCCACTGCAAGGAGGTGCGACAAGACAAGCTGGCCGCAATCAAGGTCGCCAACACCCAGAAGCACGACTTCCGAACTTTCATGGAGACTTTCATAGCTGCCACCACTCGGATTGCCGATGGCGTCGACCTGGATGAGTTCGTCGAGCTTGCCAGCCCTCCTCCCGCGGAGTGAACAAACTCTTATGTCCCACCTTAAATTTGCCTCGGAATGCCGAGTGGTTTTTGTAACCGTTAAACTTTTTCGCGCTGCATGCCCGAGTACTTTGACCCGTGATCCGGAACTTTTAGGATTTATTTGAACTTGGTTTACCGTTGAATATCTTTATGAATCTCTTGCCGAGTGAACCCATTCTTCATTCGAGACAACTTTCTATACTCGCAGCGCAGCCCCGAAGGAGAGGGAGCAGTCGACCCATGTCTTGTATTTGTGGCGAAGCTCCCCAGGGGAAGGCGGCGGTCGACCCACACCCTGTTACTACAGAGTGGGATGGAGCGCACATTGTATTTGTGGCGAAGCTCTCCAGGAGAAGGTGGTGGTCGACCCACACCCTGTTACTGCAGAGTGGGACGGAGCGCACATTGTATTTGTGGCGAAGCTCTCCAGGAGAAGGTGGCAGTCGACCTGCCCCTCGTCGTCCTTAAGGATTGAGATGTGTTTCGTACTTAGGCGAGTACTGGACTGCACCTAAGCCCCCGAGTGGGAGGATTGCTCTCCACTCGGTAGGATTTTTTCAAACTTAGGCGAGTGCTGGACTGCAGCTAAGTCTTCTAGTGAGAGAACTTAGGCGAGTACTGGACTACAGCTAAGCCCCCGAGTGGGAGGATTGCTCTCCACACGGTAGGATTTTTCACACTTAGGCGAGTGCCTGACTGCAGCAAAGTCTCTAAGTGGGAGAACTTAGGCGAGTACTGGACTGCAGCTAAGCCCCCGAGTGGGAGGATTGCTCTCCACTCGGTAGGATTTTTCAAACTTAGGCGAGTGCCTGACTGCAGCTAAGTCTCTAAGTGGGAGAACTTAGGCGAGTACTGGACTGCAGCTAAGCCCCCGAGTGGGAGGATTGCTGTAACGCCCCGAGACCGATGTGCCAGGTGTCTTCCAGTTATTCGCTGTTGTTGCCTTGTCTTTGCTTGCGTGTCATGCATTGCATATCATGTCGTCATGTGCATTTCATTTGCATACGTGTTCGTCTCATGCATCCGAGCATTTTCCCCGTTGTCCATTTTGCATTCCGGCGCTCCGTTCTCCTCCGGTGGTCATTTCTACCTTTCTTTCGTGTGTGGGGATTAAACATTTCCGGATTGGACCGAGACTTGCCAAGCGGCCTTGGTTTACTACCGGTAGACTGCCTGTCAAGTTTCGTACCATTTGGACTTCGTTTGATGCTCCAACGGTTAACCGAGGGACCGAGAAGGCCTCGTGTGTGTTGCAGCCCAACACCCTTCAATTTTGCCCAAAACCCACCTAAACCCTCTCCATCATCTCGGTCGTTCGATCACGATCGCGTGGCCGAAAACCGCACCTCATTTGGACTCTCCTAGCTCCCTCTACCTATAAATATGTGCACCCCGTTCATTTTTGCGGACGAAACCCTAGCCCTCTTCCACCTCCAGCCGCCGGACGTGTCCATCCCGGACCGGACGTGTCCAGCCGCCGCCCTCCGACGAATCCGCCGCCGCCACTTGTCCTCCCCGCGCCTCCCAGCCACGCGGCCCACCAGGCCCATCGCGGGCCCGCGCGAGCCCACGGCCGCCGCCGCCTACCTCCCGCGCTCGAGGCGTCTGCCTCCGCCAGCGCCATCGCCGTCTGGCGACCTCGACGGCCCGCCGCCTCGCTGCACCCACTGGGCCACCGCGCCTCGCCTCGGTTCCCCCGCCGCCGTGCACCTTGTCGCCGGCGCCGCCCCGCGCTCCGGCCGCCGCTCGCGTGCGCCCGACCCCTCCTCGTCGTCGGACACCTTCCCCTCTTCTCCGGCGCCCTCTTCCGGCAATCCTCCAGCGAGAGCCCGGTGCCACCTCGAGAAGCGTGCAAATCCGGATCAGGATTTGGATCGGGTTGACTTTCTACCCCTAACCCTAATTATTTTACCCATGTTCATCGCGCTATAACTTTGCATCCGTAACTCCGATTTGAGCATATAGCATATCAAAACGTTCGTCTCAGAGAGTACATCATTCCATCTCAGTGCATCATTTTCATTTGAGTTCATCTTGATGCCCGAAATGCTGTTAGAAGAAGGCTATTTGAGATAATTGTCAGATCTGCTGCTCCATTTAGATATTTGTCATTTTGCCATGATTATTGTGTGCATGATATGCCCATGAGCTCTACATATGTTTTGTTAAGGGTTTTGCCATCTTTCCAGAGGTGCAACCCATGTATTTTTGTGATGTGTGTGGTGACTAGCGCAAGCTTGCAAAGTGAGGCACTTGGTAATGCTGATTTTAGGAACTTAGCAATTCCACTAAGTCCTTGACCTGTTTATCTCATATGGCCATATGCTCATGTTGTTTCCTAGTGATCCGTGCCTCTTTTGAGGATGATCAGTAAGGATGTTTTGTTAATCTTGTAGTGCTCTATCCATCCATGTCTTTGTTTGCAATTATGGAGCACCCTAGCTTGAGTCAATCGAGCTCTACTTTTGCTATTTCGTGAATCTGGGCAGATTGTCTACTTCTTAGCGATTTTGCCGAGGATGTTGTGGTTGATCCGTGCATGCTATGTTATTGTTCTTGCCATGTCTAGCTTGAATAATGTGTATTCTTGATGGATGTATGCTTAGATTGTCATGACTTGCTCTATAGTGAGTGCATCGAGCTCGTAAACATGCCTACTTGATATCTGATTTGCATGCTCCATTTTTTCTCTAAGTCTGTAACCTGATTATGTTTTTGCCATGTTCACATGCTTGCAATTGTATTTTCTGATCCTTTTGGCTCAAGGTCACTAAGGGACTTTTGTTAAGCTCTTTGAGTAGCTCCATGCCATGCCTTGCTTTGCCATGTTCAGGTCCTGTAGCATATAGTTTTCATGCTCCGAAGTGTGCTACCTGATCTGAAATTCCAGACAAGTATTAATTTCACTAAGTCTGAAATCTGTTTACCAATTGCACTTTTGCCATGCTTGTTTGAATCTGTTAATGGATGAATTGGCCGTAGCTCAGTGCTAGACTTTTGTTAAGCATCTTGAGTGGACCCCTGCCATGTATTTTGTTACCATGTTTGGGTGCTGTAGCTTGTTCATCTCATTGCATTTAGATGGCTACTTGCTGTAAATCGTAGACCGGTGTCATATTTGAATCGCTTGCCATTTCCAAACCGAACTCCGATTCCGGTGATCTTTATATCGTTTTCAAACGATTTCATCTCACCTTTCCAGTGGCACACTTGGATTTCCATGTTGAGGCCAGGGTCAATCATTCCTTTGCAAATCATGCATATGCATCGCATACCGCATCTCGCATATCATACCATGTTCATGTGTTGGTTGTTTACTGTGTTGTGTGCTTCTTTTCTGGTGTTGCTTCTTCGTGTTGGTTTCGTTAACGTCGTGATTCTGAGGACCCGTTCGTCTATGTCCGTTTGTCTTCTTCATGGACTCGTTCTTCTTCCCTGTGGGATTTCAGGCAAGATGATCATACCCTCGAAATCACTTCTATCTTTGCTTGCTAGTTGCTCGCTCTTTTGCTATGCCTATGCTGCGATACCTACCACTTGCTTATCATGCCTCCCATATTGTTGAACCAAGCCTCTAACCCACCTTGTCCTAGCAAACCGTTGTTTTGCTATGTTACTGCTTTGCTCAGCCCCTCTTATAGTGTTGTTAGTTGCAGGTGAAGATTGAAGTTTGTTCCTTGTTGGAACATGGAGATGTTGTTCCTAGTTGGAACATGTTTATTTGTTGGGATATCACAATATATCTTATTTAATTAATGCATCTAAATACTTGGTAAATGGTGGAAGGCTCGGCCTTATGCCTGGTGTTTTGTTCCACTTTTGCCGCCCTAGTTTCCGTCATATCGGTGTTATGTTCCCGGATTTTGCGTTCCTTACGCGGTTGGGTTATAATGGGAACCCCTTGATAGTTCGCTTTGAATAAAACTCCTCCAGCAAGGCCCAACCTTGGTTTTACCATTCGCCACCTAGCCTTTTTCCCTCGGGAGTCGCGCATCCCGAGGGTCATCTTATTTTAACCCCCCCGGGCCAGTGCTTGTCTAAGTGTTGGTCCAACCCAGAGCACCGTGCGGGGCCGTCCCTTGGCAACTTGGGTTACGTTGGCTCCCGTACGCTTAGCTTATCCGGTGTGCCCTGAGAACGAGATATGTGCAGCTCCTATCGGGATGTCGGCGCATCGGGTGGTCTTACTGGTCTTGTTTTACCATTGTCGAGGATGTCTTGAAGAACCGGGATACCGAGTCTGATCGGAATGTCTCGGGAGGAGGTCTATTCCTTCGTTGACCGTGAGAGCTTGTCATGGGCTAAGTTGGGACACCCCTGCAGGGATATGATCTTTCGAAAGCCGTGCCCGCGGTTATGGGCAGATGGGAATTTGTTAATGTCCGGTTGTAGAAAACCTAAAGTTGACCTTAATTAAAATACATCAACCGCGTGTGTAACCGTGATGGTCTCTTTCCGGCGGAGTCCGGGAAGTGAACACGGTGTTGGAGTTATGCTTGACGTAGGTTGCTATAGGATCACTTCTTGATCATACTTTTATCGACCGTGCTTTGCCTTCTCTTCTCGCTCTCATTTGCGTATGTTAGCCACCATTTATGCTAGTCGCTTGCTGCAGCTCCACCTCATACCTTTTACCTTACCTATAAGCTTAAATAGTCTTGATCGCGAGGGTGCGAGATTGCTGAGTCCCCGTGGCTCACAGATACTTCCAAAACCGGCTTGCAGGTGCCGATGAGTCCGTGCAGATGACGCAACCAAGCTCAGGAGGAGATCGATGAAGATCTTGTCCTTTATGTTGTTTCGTTCTAGTTGATTAGTAGTGGAGCCCAGTTGGGGTCGACCGGGGGCCTGTGTCGCATTTGGGGTTCTTCTTTTATTTTGGTTCCGTAGTCAGACCTTGATTGTATTTGGATGTTGTAATGCTTTATTCATGTAATTGTGTGAAGTGGCGATTGTAAGCCAACTATGTATCTTTTCCCTTGTGTATTACATGGGTTGTGTGAAGATTACCTCACTTGCGACATTGCTTTCAATGCGGTTATGCCTCTAAGTCGTGCTTCGACACGTGGGAGATATAGCCGCATCGAGGGCGTTACAAGTTGGTATCAGAGCCTTCCCCGACCTTAGGAGCCCCATTGCTTGATCGTTTTACCAGCCGTTGTTGAGTCTAGAAAAATGTTTTGAGTCATTTAGGAATTATATATCGAAGAGTTTAGGAATTCTTTTACTCCCCAGTCTCCTCATCGCTCTGGTAAGGCATCTTGACGTAGAGTTTTGACTCTTATCTTCTCAAATTTCACAAAAAATTTTTTTGGATCATGCGGGTATCTTGGAATCGTTCCGATGGTTTTGTAACGAGAACATTGTCTTGGTGCCTCCTGTCAGGGGTTTTGTGGCAGTGTCCCGGGGAGTTGAGCTCCGAGGTGTTGTCGTCACAATTTTATCGTTGCAGTTCTGGAATACCTGAGTTTAGTACGCCGACATTGAAAATCTCTTTTATGCAGTTCGTTGGTGAGATAACCTCGACGCCACCCAGTACTGGGGCGGGAGTTCGGGAGTATCGCCATAACTCGTATATGAAGGAAATATGCCCTAGAGGCAATAATAAAGTTATTATTTATTTCCTTATATCATGATAAATGTTTATTATTCATGCTAGAATTGTATTAACCGGAAACATAATACATGTGTGAATACATAGACAGACATAGTGTCACTAGTATGCCTCTACTTGACTAGCTCATTAATCAATGATGGTTATGTTCCTAACCATGAACAAGGTGTTGTTATTTGATTAACGAGGTCACATCATTAGTTGAATGATCTGATTGACATGACCCATTTCATTAGCTTAGCACCCGATCGTTTAGTATGTTTCTATTGCTTTCTTCATGACTTATACATGTTCCTATGACTATGAGATTATGCAACTCCCGTTTACCGGAGGAACACTTTGTGTGCTACCAAACGTCACAACGTAACTCGGTGATTATAAAGGATCTCTACAGGTGTCTCCAAAGGTAGATGTTGGGTTGGCGTATTTCGAGATTAGGATTTGTCACTCCGATTGTAGGAGAGGTATCTCCGGGCCCTCTCGGTAATGCACATCACATAAGCCTTGCAAGCATTGCGACTAATGAGTTAGTTGCGAGATGATGTATTACGGAACGAGTAAAGAGACTTGCCGGTAACGAGATTGAACTAGGTATTGGATACCGACGATCGAATCTCGGGCAAGTAACATACCGATGACAAAGGGAACAATGTATGTTGTTATGCGGTCTGACCGATAAAGATCTTCGTAGAATATGTAGGAGCCAATATGGGCATCCAGTTCCCGCTATTGGTTATTGACCGGAGATGTGTCTTAGTCATGTCTACATTGTTCTCGAACCGTAAGGTCCACACACTTAACATTACGATGACAGTTATTATGAGTTTATGCATTTTGATGTACCGAAGTTAGTTCGGAGTCCCAGATGTGATCACGGACATGACGAGGAGTCTCGAAATGGTGGAGACATAAAGATTGATATATTGGAAGCCTATATTTGGATATCGGAAGTGTTCCGGGTGAAATCGGGATTTTACCGGAGTACCGGGAGGTTACCGGAACCCCCGGGAGCCATATGGGCCTTAATGGGCTTTAGTGGAAAGGAGAAAGGGGCAGCCCAAAGGTGGCCGCGCGCCTCCCCCCTCCCCTAGTCCTATTAGGACTAGGAGAGGTGGCCGGCCCCCTCTCTCTCTCTCTTTCCCCCTTGGGGAATCCTAGTCCAACTAGGATTGGGGGGGGGGAGTCCTACTCCCGGTAGGAGTAGGACTCCTCCTGCGCCCTCCTCCTGGCCGGCCGCACCCTCCCCCTTGGCTCCTTTATATACGGAGGCAGGGGGCACCTCTAGACACACAAGTTGATCATTGAGATCGTTCCTTAGCCGTGTGCGGTGCCCCCTGCCACCATATTCCACCTCGATCATATCGTTGTAGTGCTTAGGCGAAGCCCTGCGTCGGTAGAACATCAAGATCGTCACCACGTCATCGTGCTGACGGAACTCCTCCCCGAAGCTTTGCTGGATCGGAGCCCGGGGATCGTCATCGAGCTGTACGTGTGCTAAGAACTCGGAGGTGCCGGAGTAACGGTGCTTGGATCGGTCGGATCGGGAAGAAGATGTACGACTACTTCCTCTATGTTGTGTCAACGCTTCCGTTGCGATCTACAAGGGTACGTAGATCAGACTCTCCCCCTCGTTGCTATGCATCACCATGATCTTGCGTGTGCGTAGGAAATTTTTTGAAATTACTACGTTCCCCAACAGTGGCATCCGAGCCTAGGTTTTATGGTTTGATGTTATTTGCATGAGTAGAACACAAGTGAGTTGTGGGCGATATAAGTCATACTGCCTACCAGCATGTCATACTTTGGTTCAGCGGTATTGTTGGACGAGACGACCCGGACCAACCTTACGCGTACGCTTACGCGAGACCAGTTCTCCCGACGTGCTTTGCACACAGGTGGCTTGCGGGCGACTGTCTCTCCAACTTTAGTTGAACCGAGTGTGGCTACGCCCGGTCCTTGCGAAGGTTAAAACGGAGTCTATTTGACAAACTCTCGTTGTGGTTTGGATGCGTAGGTGAGATTGGTTCTTGCTTAAGCCCGTAGTAGCCACGTAAAACTTGCAACAACAAAGTAGAGGACGTCTAACTTGTCTTTGCAGGGCATGTTGTGATGTGATATGGTCAAGACATGATGCTAAATTTTATTGTATGAGATGATCATGTTTTGTAACTGAGTTATCGGCAACTGGCAGGAGCCATATGGTTGTCGCTTTATTGTATGCAATGCAATCGCGATGTAATGCTTTACTTTATCACTAAGCGGTAGCGATAGTCGTGGAAGCATAAGATTGGCGAGACGACAACGATGCTACGATGGAGATCAAGGTGTCGCGCCGGTGACGATGGTGATCATGACGGTGCTTTGGAGATGGAGATCACAAGCACAAGATGATGATGGCCATATCATATCACTTATATTGATTGCATGTGATGTTTATCTTTTATGCATCTTATCTTGCTTTGATTGACGGTAGCATTATAAGATGATCTCTCACTAAATTATCAAGAAGTGTTCTCCCTGAGTATGCACCGTTGCGAAAGTTCTTCATGCTGAGACACCACGTGATGATTGGGTGTGATAGGCTCTACGTTCAAATACAACGGGTGCAAAACAGTTGCACACGCGGAATACTCAGTTTATACTTGACGAGCCAAGCATATACAGATATGGCCTCGGAACACGGAGACCGAAAGGTCGAGCGTGAATCATATAGTAGATATGATCAACATAATGATGTTCACCGATGAAACTACTCCATCTCACGTGATGATCGGACATGGTTTAGTTGATTTGGATCACGTGATCACTTAGAGGATTAGAGGGATGTCTATCTAAGTGGGAGTTCTTAAGTAATATGATTAATTGAACTTAAATTTATCATGAACTTAGTACCTGATAGTATCTTGCTTGTTTATTTTGATTGTAGATAGATGGCTCGTGCTGTGTTCCGTTAAATTTTAATGCGTTCCTTGAGAAAGCAAAGTTGAAAGGTGATGGTAGCAATTACATGGACTGGGTCGATAACTTGAGGATTATCCTCATTGCTGCATAGAAGAATTACGTCCTAGAAGCACCGCTGGGTGCCAGGCCTGCTGCTGGAGCAACACCAGATGTTATGAACGTCTGGCAGAGAAAAGCTGATGACTACTCGATAGTTCAGTGTGCCATGCTTTACGGCTTAGAATCGGGACTTCAACGACGTTTTGAACGTCATGGAGCATATGAGATGTTTCAGGAGTTGAAGTTAATATTTCAAGCAAATGCCCGGATTGAGATATATGAAGTCTCCAATAAGTTCTATAGCTGCAAGATGGAAGAGAACAGTTCTGTCAGTGAGCATATACTCAAAATGTCTGGGTATAATAATCACTTGATTCAATTGGGAGTTAATCTTCCAGATGATTGCGTCATTGACAGAATTCTCCAATCACTGCCACCAAGCTACAAGAGCTTCGTGATGAACTATAATATGCAAGGGATGAACAAGACTATTCCTGAGCTCTTCGCAATGCTGAAAGCTGCGGAGGTAGAAATCAAAAAGGAGCATCAAGTGTTGATGGTTAACAAAACCACTAGTTTCAAGAAAAAGGGCAAAGGGAAGAAGAATGGGAACTTCAAGAAGAACGGCAAGCAAGTTGCTGCTCAAGAGAAGAAACCCAAGTCTGGACCTAAGCCTGAAACTGAGTGCTTCTACTGCAAGCAGACTGGTCACTGGAAGCGGAACTGCCCCAAGTATTTGGCGGATAAGAAGGATGGCAAGGTGAACAAAGCTATATGTGATATACATGTTATTGATGTGTACCTTACTAATGCTCGTAGTAGCACCTGGGTATTTGATACTGGTTATGTTGCTAATATTTGCAACTCGAAATAGGGACTACGGATTAAGCGAAGATTGGCCAAGGACGAGGTGACGATGCGCGTGGGAAACGGTTCCAAAGTCGATGCGATCGCGGTCGGCACACTACCACTACATCTACCTTCGGGATTAATATTAGACCTAAATAATTGTTATTTGGTGCCAGCGTTGAGCATGAACATTATATCTGGATCTTGTTTAATGCGAGACGGTTATTCATTTAAATCAGAGAATAATGGTTGTTCTATTTATATGAGTAATATCTTTTATGGTCATGCACCCTTGAAGAGTGGTCTATTCTTGTTGAATCTCGATAGTAGTGATACACATATTCATAATGTAGAAGCCAAAAGATGCAGAGTTGATAATGATAGTGCAACTTATTTGTGGCACTGCCGTTTAGGTCATATCGGTGTAAAGCGCATGAAGAAACTCCATACTGATGGACTTTTGGAACCACTGGATTATGAATCACTTGGTACTTGCGAACCGTGCCTCATGGGCAAGATGACTAAAACACCGTCCTCCGGTACTATGGAGAGAGCAACAGATTTGTTGGAAATCATACATACAGATGTATGCGGTCCGATGAATATTGAGGCTCGTGGCGGATATCGTTATTTTCTCACCTTCACAGATGATTTAAGCAGATATGGGTATATCTACTTAATGAAACATAAGTCTGAAACATTTGAAAAGTTCAAAGAATTTCAGAGTGAAGTGGAAAATCATCGTAACAAGAAAATAAAGTTTCTACGATCTGATCGTGGAGGAGAATATTTGAGTTACGAGTTTGGTGTACATTTGAAAAATTGTGGTATAGTTTCACAACTCACGCCTCCCGGAACACCACAGCGTAATGGTGTGTCCGAACGTCATAATCGTACTTTACTAGATATGGTGTGATCTATGATGTCTCTTACTGATTTACCGCTATCGTTTTGGGGATACGCTCTAGAGACGGCCGCATTCACGTTAAATAGGGCACCATCAAAATCCGTTGAGACGACGCCTTATGAACTATGGTTTGGCAAGAAACCAAAGTTGTTGTTTCTGAAAGTTTGGGGCTGCGATGCTTATGTGAGAAAGCTTCAACCTGATAAGCTTGAACCCAAATCGGAGAAATGTGTCTTCATAGGATATCCAAAGGAAATTATTGGATACACCTTCTATCACAGATCCGAAGGCAAGACTTTTGTTCCTAAATTCGGAAACTTTCTTGAGAAGGAGTTTCTCTCGAAAGAAGTGAGTGGGGGGAAAGTAGAACTTGACGAGGTAACTGTACCTGCTCCCTTATTGGAAAGTAGTACATCACAGAAAACTGTTTCTGCGACACCTACACCAATAACTGAGGAAGTTAATGATAATGATCATGAAACTTCAGAACAAGATACTACTGAACCTCGTAGATCAACCAGAGCAAGATCCGCGCCAGAGTGGTACGGTAATCGAGTTCTGGAAGTCATGCTACTAGATCATGATGAACCTACGAACTATGAAGAAGCGATGGTGAGCCCAGATTCCGCAAAGTGGCTTGAAGCCATGAAATCTGAGATGGGATCCATGTATGAGAACAAAGTATGGACTTTGGTTGACTTGCCCGATGATCGGCAAGCAATTGAGAATAAATGGATCTTCAAGAAAAAGACTGACGCTGACGGTAATATTACTGTCTATAAAGCTCGACTTGTCGCAAAAGGTTTTCGACAAGTTCAAGGGGTTGACTATGATGAGACCTTCTCACCCGTAGCGATGCTTAAGTCTGTCCGAATCATGTTAGCAATTGCCGCATTTTATGATTATGAAATTTGGCAGATGGATGTCAAAACTGCATTCCTGAATGGATTTCTGGAAGAAGAGTTGTATATGATGCAACCGGAAGGTTTTGTCGATCCAAAGGGAGCTAACAAAGTGTGCAAGCTCCAGCGATCCATTTATGGACTGGTGCAAGCCTCTCGGAGTTGGAATAAACGCTTTGATAGTGTGATCAAAGCATTTGGTTTTATACAGACTTTCGGAGAAGCCTGTATTTAAAAGAAAGTGAGTGGGAGCTCTGTAGCATTTCTGATATTATATGTGGATGACATATTGCTGACTGGAAATGATATAGAATTTCTGGATAGCATAAAGGGATACTTAAATAAGAGTTTTTCAATGAAAGACCTCGGTGAAGCTGCTTACATATTAGGCATAAAGATCTATAGAGATAGATCAAGACGCTTAATTGGACTTTCACAAAACACATACCTTGACAAAATTTTGAAGAAGTTTAAAATGGATCAAGCAAAGAAAGGGTTCTTGCCTGTGTTACAAGGTGTGAAGTTGAGTCAGATTCAATGCCCGACCACTGCAGAAGATAGAGAGAAAATGAAAGATGTTCCCTATGCTTCAGCCATAGGCTCTATCATGTATGCAATGCTGTGTACCAGACCTGATGTGTGCCTTGTTATAAGTTTAGCAGGGAGGTACCAAAGTAATCCAGGAATGGATCACTGGACAGCCGTCAAGAACATCCTGAAATACCTGAAAAGGACTAAGGATATGTTTCTCGTATATGGAGGTGACAAAGAGCTCACGGTAAGAGGTTACGTTGATGCAAGCTTTGACACTGATCCGGACGATTCTAAATCGCAAACCGGATACGTGTTTACATTAAACGGTGGAGCTGTCAGTTGGTGCAGTTCTAAACAAAGCATCATAGCGGGATCTACATGTGAAGCGGAATACATAGCTGCTTCGGAAGCAACAAACGAAGGAGTCTGGATGAAGGAGTTCATATCCGATCTAGGTGTCATACCTAGTGCATCGGGTCCAATGAAAATCTTTTGTGACAATACTGGTGCAATTGCCTTGGCAAAGGAATCCAGATTTCACAAGAGGACCAAGCACATCAAGAGACGCTTCAATTCCATCCGGGATCTAGTCCAGGTGGGAGACATAGAGATTTGCAAGATACATCCGGATCTGAATGTTGCAGACCCGTTGACTAAGCCTCTTCCACGAGCAAAACATGATCAGCACCAAGGCTCCATGGGTGTTAGAATCATTACTGTGTAATCTAGATTATTGACTCTAGTGCAAGTGGGAGACTGAAGGAAATATGCCCTAGAGGCAATAATAAAGTTATTATTTATTTCCTTATATCATGATAAATGTTTATTATTCATGCTAGAATTGTATTAACCGTAAGCATAATACATGTGTGAACACATAGACAAACTTAGTGTCACTAGTATGCCTCTACTTGACTAGCTCGTTAATCAATGATGGTTATGTTCCTAACCATGAACAAGGTGTTGTTATTTGATTAATGAGGTCACATCATTAGTTGAATGATCTGATTGACATGACCCATTTCATTAGCTTAGCACCCGATCGTTTAGTATGTTGCTATTGCTTTCTTCATGACTTATACATGTTCCTATGACTATGAGATTATGCAACTCCCATTTACCGGAGAAACACTTTGTGTGCTACCAAACGTCACAACGTAACTGGGTGATTATAAAGGAGCTCTACAGGTGTCTCCAAAGGTAGATGTTGGGTTGGCGTATTTCGAGATTAGGATTTGTCACTCCGATTGTAGGAGAGGTATCTCTGGGCCCTCTCGGTAATGCACATCACATAAGCCTTGCAAGCATTGTGACTAATGAGTTAGTTGCGAGATGATGTATTACGGAACGAGTAAAGAGACTTGCCGGTAACGAGATTGAACTAGGTATTGGATACCGACGATCGAATCTCGAGCAAGTAACATACTGATGACAAAGGGAACAACGTATGTTGTTATGCGGTCTGACCGATAAAGATCTTCGTAGAATATGTAGGAGCCAATATGGGCATCCAGGTCCCGCTATTGGTTATTGACCGGAGATGTGTCTCAGTCATGTCTACATTGTTCTCGAACCGTAGGGTCCGCACACTTAACGTTACGATGACAGTTATTATGAGTTTATGCATTTTGATGTACCGAAGTTAGTTCGGAGTCCCGGATGTGATCACGGACATGACGAGGAGTCTCGAAATGGTCGAGACATAAAGATTGATATATTGGAAGCCTATATTTGGATATCGGAAGTGTTGCGGGTGAAATCGGGATTTTACCGGAGTACTAGGAGGTTACCGGAACCCCCGGGAGCCATATGGGCCTTAATGGGCTTTAGTGGAAAGGAGAAAGGGGCAGCCCAAAGGTGGCCGCGCGCCTCCCCCCTCCCCTAGTCCTATTAGGACTAGGAGAGGTGGCCGGCCCCCCTCTCTCTCTTTCCCCCTTGGGGAATCCTAGTCCAACTTGGATTGGGGGGGGGAGTCCTACTCCCGGTAGGAGTAGGACTCCTCCTGCGCCCTCCTCCTGGCCGGCCGCACCCTCCCCCTTGGCTCCTTTATATACAGAGGCAGGGCGCACCTCTAGACACACAAGTTGATCATTGAGATCGTTCCTTAGCCGTGTGCGGTGCCCCCTGCCACCATATTCCACCTCGATCATATCGTTGTAGTGCTTAGGCGAAGCCCTTCGTCGGTAGAACATCAAGATCGTCACCACGCCGTCGTGCTGACGGAACTCCTCCCCGAAGATTTGCTGGATCGGAGCCCGGGGATCGTCATCGAGCTGTACGTGTGCTAAGAACTCGGAGGTGCCGGAGTAATGGTGCTTGGATCGGTCGGATCGGGAAGAAGACGTGCGACTACTTCCTCTATGTTGTGTCAATGCTTCCGTTGCGATCTACAAGGGTACGTAGATCAGACTCTCCCCCTCGTTGCTATGCATCACCATGATCTTGCGTGTGCGTAGGAATTTTTTTTGAAATTACTACGCTCCCCAACAGTATAACGGATGCTTTTCGAAGGTTGAGGTAGATAATTTCTGAAGGTTTCTTGGTTATGTGTTGAAGGATGGATACAGCTGGATGTAGGATTTGCTAGTTTGGGTGAGATATTATGCTTCCCCTATATCCCCAACACCTGATTGCATAACCGGGAAAATTTCGGGAGTTTATAAGTGGGAATTCAAGTAGCTCTTAGGATATCTTTCCAACAGATGTATGATATGAAATTGGGGTTCGACGTCTAGTGGTCCGCCTATTCACGGTTGGTTTTACAGTGGTCTCGTTGTGTCTTAAAGAGTCCTTGGCTATGCCGACTCGGGGACGCTTCGTATGTCATGTGCACTGCCTTGTACATGATGGTGCTGTATGATCGAGCCCGTGTAGGCCCCACCACGAAAACTTCGGACGAAATCTCTATCATATGTTTGTTCCAGCTTATTCTGCAAGCCAATCCTTTGTTTTGTTTTGAGTTGTGGTATTCGAGTTGCTTCAATGTCAAGTGTTGATTCCATACCTTCCTCAAGTGGTGTTCTCATACTCCTATGGGAATACAAGTCTCTAAGTGGGAGAACTTAGGCGAGTACTGGACTGCAGCTAAGCCCCCGAGTGGGAGGATTGCTCTCCACTCGGTAGGATTTTTCAAACTTAGGCGAGTGCCTGACTGCAGCTAAGTCTCTAAGTGGGAGAACTTAGGCGAGTACTGGACTGTAGCTAAGTCCCCGAGTGGGAGGATTGCTCTCCACTCGGTTGGATTTTTCAAAGTTAGGCGAGTGCCTGACTGCAGCTAAGTCTCTAAGTGGGATAACTTAGGCGAGTACTGGACTGCACCTAAGCCTCCGAGTGGGAGGATTGCTCTCCACTCGGTAGGATTTTTCAAACTTAGGCGAAACGGATTCGCAGCTAAGCCCCCGAGTGGGAGGCTGGCTCGCCACTCGGTAGGAAACTGTTTTTACAAACTTAGGCGAAGCGGATTCGCAGCTTAGTCACCCACTGGGGGATTTCTTACGCAAACAAAAACAATAATAATCACTGGGAAAATTATAACGCTCTTGTCTTTGATAAATAAACTATAGGAGTTTTTCTGATTACATCTCATCCGAGTGAGAATTCAAGTATAAAAGGGGCGGAGTAGCTCCGCATTCCAGGCTTGTGGCTCATCAATCTGGTGATCGATATTGTATAGGTGGTATGCTCCATTGTGGAGGACCCTGGTGACTATGAAGGGGCCTTCCCAAGTAGGAGCGAGCTTGTGTGGTTTCTGCTGATCCACTCGGAGGACTAAGTCTCCTTCTTGGAAGGCTCGGCTCTTCACGTTTCTGGCATGGAATCGACGCAAGTCTTGCTGATAGATGGTCAATCGAATCAAGGCCATTTCTCTTTCTTATTCTAGGAGGTCGACTGCGTCTTGCCGGGCTTGTTCTGCTTCATCTTCAGAGTAGAGCTCGACTCGGGGAGCATTGTGAAGCAAGTCACTCGGTAAGACTGCCTCGGCTCCGTAGACCAGAAAGAATGGGGTTCTTCCGGTCGATCGATTCGGGGTTGTCCTCAATCCTCAAAGGACTGATGGGAGCTCGTCGACCCATGCACCTGCTGCGTGCTTGAGATCGCGCATCAATCGGGGTTTCAGTCCTTTAAGAATTAGGCCGTTTGCCCTTTCTGCTTGACCATTCAACTAGGGGTGAGCGACCGAAGCATAGTCGACCCGAGTGCCCTGAGAGGCGCAAAAGGCCCTGAACTTGTCGGAATCGAAGTTTGACCTGTTGTCCGTGATGATACTGTTCGGAACTCCATATCTGAATATCAACTCTCTGATGAAGCTGATAGCGGTGCAAGCATCGAGATTCTTGATAGGCTTGGCTTCAATCCATTTGGTGAACTTGTCGACTGCTACCAGCACATGAGTGAAGCCACTCCTGCCTGTTCTCAGTGGTCCAACCATGTCCAGCCCCCAAACAGCGAAGGGCCAGACGAGTGGAATGGTTTTCAGGGCTGACGCGGGCTTGTGCGGCATATTGGAGTAATACTGACATCCTTCACATTTGTCGACTATCTCTTTTGCCATCTCATTGGCCCTTGGCCAGTAGAACCCCGCTCGGTATGCTTTAGCCACAATGGTCCGAGAGGATGCATGATGACCACAGGTCCCCGAGTGGATATCGTTAAGGATCATCTGACCTTCTTCTGGTGTGATACACTTCTGGCCGACCCCAGTCGCGCTTTCTCTATATAACTGTCCCTTTATGACTATAAAGGCCTTGGATCGACGGACGATCTGTCGAGCCTCTTCTTCGTCTTCTGGGAGTTCTTTCCTTAGGATGTACGCGATATATGGTTCTGTCCAGGCGGGCGTGATAACCAACACTTCCATGATCAGACCGACCACAGCTAGAATTTCAACTTCAGTCAGATCCGTGGCACTCTTTGGCTGTGGGGCCTCTTCAGTGAAGGGATCCTCCTGGACTGATGGTGTGTGGATGTGTTCCAAAAACACATTGCTGGGAATGGCTTCTCTTTTGGAACCTATCTTTGCCAAATCATCAGCTGCTTGATTTTTCAGTCGGGGTATGTGATGAAGCTCTAACCCCTCGAATTTCTTCTCCAGCTTTCTCACTGCATTGCAATAACCAGTCATGGCTGGACTTCTGACATCCCATTCCTTCATCACCTGATTAACCACCAAATCTGAGTCGCCATAGACCATGAGGCGACGGATGCCGAGTGAGATGGCCATGCGCAACCCATATAAAAGTGCTTCGTATTCTGCCTCGTTATTGGAGGAATCAAAGTGGATTTGGAGAACATATCTGAGTTTATCTCCTCTGGGGGAGACCAACACCACTCCGGCACCGAAACCACTCAGCATCTTGGAGCCGTCGAAGAACATAGTCCAATGCTCCGAGTGAATCTGGGTCGGCAGCTGCTGTTCAATCCACTCGGCGACGAAATCTGCGATTGCGTGGGACTTGATAGCTTTCTTTGCCTCAAACTTGATATCTAGGGGAAGGAGTTCAATCGCCCATTTTGCCACTCGACCAGTTGCATCCCTGTTATGCAGGATCTCTGACAACGGAGCGTCGCTGACGACTATAATGGAATGATCAGAGAAGTAGCGAGCAACTTTCTTTGTGGTCATATAAATCCCATATACAAGCTTCTGATAGTGAGGATATCTTTGCTTTGATGGGGTCAAGACTTCAGAAATATAATATACTGGGCGCTGAACTTTGAAGGTTTTCCCTTCCTCTTCCCACTCGACCGTAACTACCGTACTGACGACTTGTCCTGTGGCTGCAATGTAAAGTAGCAAAGGCTCCTTGCTGATTGGGGCAGCAAGCACCGGCTGGGTGGAGAGTAGAGCTTTGAGCTCTGCAAACGCTGCATCAGCTTCAGGAGTCCACTCGAACTTGTCGGACTTCTTCATCAATCAGTAAAGAGGCAATGCCTTTTCACCGAGACAAGATATGAATCGACTTAGGGTGGCCAAGCAACCAGTAAGCTTCTGGACGTCGTGCACTCGCACAGGGCTTTTCATTCGGAGTATGGTGCCAACTTTTTCTAGATTGGCGTTGATTCCTCGTTCGGAAACGAGAAAACCGAGTAACTTTCCGCTAGGGACTCCGAATGTACACTTTGATGGATTAAGCTTGATATCATACCTCCTGAGGTTGGCAAAGGTTTCAGCAAGGTCAGTCAGCAGGTCGGAACCCTTCCGTGACTTGACTACAATATCATCCATGTATGCTTCCACGTTCCGACTAATTTGAGTGAGTAAACACTTCTGAATCATCCTCATGAATGTGGCTCCGGCATTCTTGAGGCCGAATGGCATGGTAACATAACAGAAGCACCCGAATGGAGTGATGAAAGCTGTCTTGATCTCGTCAGGTCCATACAGACGGATTTGATGGTACCCGGAATAGGTGTCTAAGAAAGACAGTCGCTCACATCCCGCGGTCGAGTCGACTATCTGGTTGATGCGGGGGAGAGGAAAATGATCTTTCGGGCAGGCCCGATTGATATGTTTAAAGTCAATGCACATGCGAAGTGACTTGTCCTTCTTGGGGACCATGACAACGTTGGCGAGCCACTCGGAATGGTAGATTTCTCGGATGAACTCCGCTGCTAAGAGCCGAGCCACCTCCTCGCCAATAGCTTTTCTCTTTTGGACGGCGGGCCGTCGAAGATGTTCCTTGACAGGTTTTACTTTTGAGTCGACTCTCAGACGATGCTCAGCCAGCTCCCTGGGAACACCTGGCATGTCAGAAGGCTTCCATGCGAAGATGTCCCAGTTCTCGCGGAGGAACTGGATGAGCGCTTCTTCCTATTTGGAGTCGAGTGTTATCGAGATATGAGTCGGGGCGGCGCTGGGGTCGGTCGGGTGGATGTGAGCTGTCTTTGTGTCACCAGTCGACTGCAAAGCTGACTCTATAGCGGGCTTCTTGGCTCGTAACAGATCACTCGGGTCTACAGTCTTCTAGTATTCCTGCAACTCCACCACTGCCATCTGTGCGTCGGCGATCTTCGAACCCTTCTGAAAACATTCTTCCGCTTTCTTCTGATTGCCCGTAATGGTGATCACACCTTTGGGGCCAGGCATCTTCAATTTGAGATACACGTAAGATGGTCGGGCCATGAAGCGTGCAATAGCCGGCCTGCCCAAAATAGCGTGATAGGCACTCTAGAAGTCTACAACTTCAAATGCCAACTTTTCTTTGCGGTAATTCTTGGAATCGCCAAAAACCACATCAAGAGCAATCTGGCCGAGTGATTCAGCCTTCTTCCCAGGAATGACTCCATGAAAACTCATGTTGCTAGCACTGAGTCTGGACATCGGAATGCCCATCCTCTTCAACGTCTCAGCGTATAATATGTTCAAACCACTGCCACCATCCATCAGGACTTTGGTCAGTCGAGTGTCTTCAACAACTGGGTCGACCACCAAAGCTTGCCTCCCAGGGGTGGCGATGTGCGTTGGGTGGTCGGACTGGTCGAATGTTATGGCAGTCTGAGACCATTTCAGGTAACTAGGTGTCGCCGGAGCGACCATATTCACCTCTCGGTTAATAACTTTCAGTTGACTTTTGCTCTCAACATCAGCAAAAATCATCAGGGTGGAATTGACTTGAGGGTATCCGTCATCACTGTCTTCTTTGTCTTCGACCTTTTCTGACTCCTTTTCCTTACCCTTGGGCTGCTTGCCCTAGAACTGCTGGATCAAGAGTCGACACTGCCGAGTGGTATGTTTCGGGTAAATAAAATTACCCTCTTCATCTTTCTTTGTGTGGACGAGACGTGGTAAGTCCAACACATCATTTCCCTCCTGATCTTTAACCTTTTTGGGGTAACAAGGCCCTTTAGGTTTCCCTTTAGACTTTCCTTGGGCCAAAGCTAAGGCTTCCCCGGGAGCCGCTGGCTCGGCTTTCCGCTTCTGTTTCCGATTGGAATTGCCTCCGGTTTCTTGGGCGACTGACTTGAGCTTGCCGCTCCTGAGTCGATCCTCGTCTTCACCATTAGCGTACTTGGTGGCAATCTCCATCATCCGATTCAGGGACATATCTCCGATTCGACCGAATTTCAGATTCAGTTCTCTGTACTTGACGCCTTCCTTGAAGGCACAAACTGCTTGGTGGTCAGGCACATTCTCCACCGAGTGATGTAACGTGATCCATCTCTGGATGTAATCCCTCAAAGTTTCATTCGGCTTTTGCACACAAGACCGCAGTTCCGTCGGTCCTGCCGGTCGCTTGCATGTGCCTTCAAATGTGGTGACGAACACTCGGGAGAGATCTTCCCAAGTGTAAATGCTGCTAGGCGCTAACTGGTTTAGCCACGCTCTGGCCGAGCCCTCCAACATGAGAGGCAGGTGCTTCATGGCCACTTCATCATTGCCGCCACCAATCTGGACGGCCACTCGGTAGTCCTCAAGCCAAGTATCGGGCTTGGACTCGCCAGTGAACTTACTGACTCCAGTCGCCAACCTGAAATTGGGAGGAATCACAGCAGCCCTGATGGCTCTACTAAAGCACTCTGGCCTCGAAACATGTACTCTGCTGCTGGCAGGCGCATCTCTGTTGTGGCCTTCTCGGTGAGCTCTGTTTCTGTCGACCAGACCTTGGACGAGGATGGATCTCGCATCAAAGCCTGGCCCTCTGGGGTCGACTGGAATCCTTCGCCCACCACTATGAGGACGCCTGTCATCCTGCTGGCGAGGCACATACGACCCGCTCCTCGGGGGAGGCGTGGGCACTCGACGTCGACCGTCACGATCGACTCGGTGATCATACTGCTCATGGTTCCCATACTGGTCACGCCGGTCTCCACGTCCCTCACGCCTCAGGGGCGATCTCGGGCTGTGAGCCGACTGGACTGTGTCCGCGGCAACGGATCTGCTGTGAATTCTGTTCCGCGACTGAGAAACAGCGGAATTCTGATCTCCTGCTGCCCGGAGTAACGCTCTGATCTGCAGCAAGCCTCTGCCAGCCTTCGACTGGGAAGGCTGAATCGACTCCACTATACGGGCCGCAGCTGCTAGATTCTGAACTGGAGTCCGATATACCCGCGGGGGCGGGAAGAGCTGACGTCGACTGGATTCAGGAACCCGTTGTTGCGCACGCTCGTCGAGTGCTCGCTGGAGGTTCTCCAGTCGAGTGCGCTCGGCCAAGTTTGCCAGGGCGCGTCCTCCAAGGCGCGAGCCTCGGGGGTTTCTCCAACAATAGGAGTGTGCAGCGCATCCACGTTCCGGCGGCGAAGTTCTTCCCTCGGCAACGACGTGAGAGGCTCGGGAAGATACTCCTCATGGGGACGCAACGGGTCGCCTCCTCCCGCGCCTCCGTCGATGCGGGTAAAACCGAGAGGACTGGGCGGTCCATCGACCATCAGAACCTCCGCCGTCGGATCGCTGCTGTCGCACTCGGATGCAGTCTCTTCGGGGCCAGTCGACAGGTCGAACAGGCCGTAGAGGGATTCGTCGGGCTCGATCGCCGCGACTTGAGGGGTGGCCGACTGACGGGCCACCGCGTGTCTCACCCACCGCTGAGCGCTTGCGCCGGCGGGAAACGGGAAGGGAGGACAACACAGGAGCCGACCGGTAGGGGGTCGACGGTTGCCGCAGGAGAACGTCGTGGACGCACGCGCTAAAGTGTGTTGCCTCGCGGACAGGGAGTGCGTCCACGTCGAGCGGAGCCTCCTGAAGCCAGGCGGAGTCGTCGGCGATGAACGTGAGCGCGCCGAGACGGATCTCGCGGCCCTCCACCAAAACTCCGTCGAAAACCATGATGATTCGGGTCGAAAAAGATCGCAACTCCTCCAACAAAACGCTAAAACACCTGCCCCACGATGGGCGCCAACTGTCGTGGTTCTAAGTCTGAGAGTAGTGTAGGGGGGTAAGTATGGAGAGGCAAGATCTTAGGTATGCAGAAGTTGTAAGGACGCAAGGTTTACGAGTTCAGGCCCTTCTCGGAGGAAGTAATAGCCCTACGTCTCGGAGCCCGGAGGCGGTCGACTGGATTATGTGGGTATGAGTTACAGAGGTGCGAACCCTTGTCTCGGAGGAGGGGGTGGCTTATATAGAGTGCGCCAGGACCCCGGCCAGCCCACGTTACAAAGGGTTCAATGTACATTAAGGCAGGGCGTTACTGATAACGCTAGTAATAAAGTGTTATGATGACCATAAAAGCTACTTAATGACCGACCGTTAGCGTGCGGAGTGACTTTAGGTCTTCTGGCCGTCGAGTGGTTGGATCTTGGTCGAGTGATTGCTTCTTGGTCGAGTGTCTTCGAGTCTGTCGAGTGAAACACCTCCAAGTCGATTGAAAGGTGATTTCTTCTAGAGATGTCCTAGGGTAGGGTCACGGCAGTTAGGACAGGTCCGTGACCCTACCCTAGGTACATAGCTCCATCACCCGTAAAGCTCCCGCCTTTGCGCTGCTGCCGGCACGCCGTCGGTGCTGTCGCCCCAAATCCGAGCCGCTCCTCCTCCTCACCACGCCGCAGACAACGAGGCCACACCCGGGGACCGGCCCGCTAGGACCCAGATGGGGCCCTAAGGGCCCAGATCTGGGCCGTGGACGTGTCGCCGGCCAACCTGCGCCACCAGACCGCCCCGCCGCCAAAGGACGGCGCCACCACCGCGACGGGCCGCCACCAGACCGCTGGGCCGCCGTCAGCCGAGGGGCACCCGCTGCCAGCCCTGACCCCGGGTCAGGAGGAGCGCGCGCGGGGTAAGGGAGGACCCGCCGCCGCCAGCCCGCCCGGCCAGATCCGGGGGCTCCGCCGGCGGCAGCGGGGGGGGGGGGGGCACGGGGGAGGGATGAGGAGAAGAGAGCGGGGGGAGCCGCCCCGGCCGCCCCCCCCCCCCCCCCCCGGAGGCGGCGCGGGCACGTGGTTAGGGGAGGGAGGGGGGTCAGGGTCCAAGGAGTTCTTGAAACCGATTCAATGAGGTATCTTAACCAAAACTGACATCTTTTACCTCTTTTTCGCAGTGCAAATATCTCACGAATCGACATCTAACTCTTTGCCATCGAGACAGCCACTTGTTTTCATCTGGGTCTCTCTTCTACGTATTACTCCCTCTGTTTCAAAATAGATGATCCAACTTTGTATCAATTTTGTATTAACTTTAATATAAAGTTAATACAAAATTGGGTTATCTATTTTGGAATGGAGGGAGTAGAAACTAGCGCAAGATTACTTACCCAAATTAATTAGCATCATACTTGTTTAACCTGACCTGAACCTATCCTGACCCTTGAGTCTGTATGATTCTGTTAGCAGTTGCTGTACATCATGCATTCTGTATCGCCGAACCTCGTTGATGGTAATCTTCTTGTTGGCAATCACCATCAGTGCTCACTTAATGATATAAAAAATCATTATCTTTGTGCGTCCAGCATTCTGGTGAAGACGTTCTGCGCGAGATCCAGCAGAAGAAAAGGGAGCTGTATGATATGATACTTAGGGCGGAGAAGAATTTCATGACTAGTAACTGGCGTAATAGAGGGTTACTCCGGCATCTTTCTGTACAAATCGATCCAATGCCACATGACTCGCAATGGTACAATATCAAGCACGCGATGTAAATTATTTATTTCTTTCTTACTGTTTGACCGGAGTTGATATAATCTTGTTTGACCTACCTGCAGACGCTGGTTAAGGTTATCCAAAAGGGCTACCAATGTGGTGAAGATAGCTGGGGTTATTACATTGACATCTATGGTTGCTACTGGTTCGTTTAGTTACCAAGATTTCGAACATTATCTCACAGACAGAAAGAAGCTACCACAGGCACTAGTAGAAAAAGGCCCATTTGTTCCGGTTCATAAGGCCCATCTGTCCCGATTGGGGAACCGGAACTAAAGGGTCGTTACTAATGCCCTAGGCCTTTAGTCCCGATTCTTATAAAACCGGGACAGATGGGCCTCCACGTGGCCGCTCCGGCGAGCCCAGGTAGGAGGGCCTTTGGTCCCGGTTGGTGCTATCAACCGGGACCAATAAGTTTCCACGCGTCAGCATTTCAGCGGCTGGTTTTTTTTTTGAAAGGAGGTGGTTTAGGGGTTTTGGGGGTTAATTTAGGTTCGTATAGGTAGCTAATAGAGAGATGTGTCCTCTCTTATCTATGTGCTACTGCTACTGCTATGCCTAAACATGACTTAGATTGAAGTGAGGCAACATGTGGTGCATGTCAAAAGTAATACTAATCCTAACTTGATCAAGTTTGGATTGTACTACTTTCGACATGCACCATATGCATGTTGCCTTCACTTCAATCCAATCCATGTTCATTTTATCCACGGATATATAATAACTCTTCATGCTCGCATCATGCATCATCGTAATAACAAGTCCTACTAATCATCATCATACAACTTCTACTCGTTATTAATAACAAGTCATACGATCATCATCCTGATAGTCATCGAACCAACCCTACTTTGTTCTTAGCACATGATCATCAGTATTAGGTAGGACCTAAATACCCTCTTTAAGGTAAAATAGCATAAAACAATATAGACCCTGACTCTCCATTATGGAGAATGGAGATCACCATGTCTCCAATTCTTGCGCTTCACATCCTTTTGCTTCCAAGAACCTCCTTACGACTGTCCATACTTTTTTTTCCATTTACTGATTAGCATGTCTCCACTTATTTGAGAAATCCGGTATGAACAGTTGAGATTCGTAGGATGATCTGGATATATATTCAAAACACGAAGTCTGCCATTCTGTACATCAAATGAGGCACACAATCCTCTGGGATTCTCTGTTGAAAAACATAGTAATAACTTCATAGTTAGCAATGATGTGCTAGTTTTAGAAGTATGCAAAAGATGCACGGATGTCGTAATAGTAAAATATCTTACCAGGGTATCTCCATGGTAGTTACCGTAGTTCAACACGTGCACTAGTGACACGTATTGACCATAATGTTGAGGAGTTTGATTGTAAATATTGTAATTCTCAATATCAGTACAAAATCCGACCAGATGATTTTTCTCCTGATAAGTTAATTCGGAGTCATCGGTGTAGTGGGTTTTGTCTACCATGTTCCGCACATTGTTTGAACAATCAAAATAAGCTGTCAATGAAAATAAGCTGTCAACTATTTTGAAATAAACAATATAAATTAGCTAATAACTATGTTTGAGAAACTCACATAGCGGTAGAACTGGAGGCGTATCAACAAGGACCCAAATGTCCATATTGTCTTACTCGATTTCAGGATCACCAAGATCCATGGTGACAAGCATACCCTCATCAAAACCATACATCTTGCAAAATGCTTCCCAATTTTCGCAATCAAAATGGATTACGCTCTCAGCATTATACAGATTTACTTCAAAATCCACATCATGATGGGTCCTTAGGTCCATGGTGACAAGCATACCCTCATCAAAACCATACATCTTGCAAAATGCTTCCCAATTTTCGCAACCAAAATGGGTTACGCTCTCAGCATTATACAGATTTACTTCAAAATCCACATCATGATGGGTCCTTAGGTGAATTTCCTTCATTTCAAAATTTTCATGGTCTTCAAAATCCATCCTCTCCAAGACATAGCGTCTTGCATGGCACGGGATAAGCTATATTCGAATTGTAAAAGATGAAAATTACACGTTGAAATAGTTGAAGTCATGCTTAATTATGAAAAAAAATACTTGTCGCCGTTGCGTACCGTTTCAACATCGAATGTCTCATCGAGCTTAATGCTGAAGCGCCGATCATCGTCCAGGTGAGGCCTGTCGCACAAACCTCGATCGCCGTGGCACCACCCGCACTCCCCCGGGAGACTTTCGTCGTCCGATGATGACATTTCTTGCGTTCATAATTCAAAGATTAAACTTGTACAATTAAATATATGTACTACAAAAACTAAACTAGATCATTATTATTCATCATGGGTTGACTGTCGGTTTGTCGAGTCTTTTCTTGAAAACTCTCAGCTCACGTGGTGTATACATTCGACCGTTGGTGATGGTCACTCCTCCATTTGTCCCTGAGTGCATTACACCAAAATGTCTAGCACACGGGAACGAAGGAGAAGCGACCCCCACGACAATAGTCGGGATTCTTCGTCCTCTCATATATATATGGTGGAACTCTCCCTCACTGATTCCTCTCTAACATATATTTGCGACCGTCGGTGATGGTAGCTCCTCCTTTCGTTCCCGAGTGCATTACACCAAATTGTCTAGCACACGGGAACGAAGGAGAAGCTACCCCCACGACAACAGTCGGGATTCTTCGTCCTCTCATATATGGTGGAGACTCGACAGACTTAAAGTCAACCCGAAATATCGTTTAATTATCTTTATAAAAGAGGATTTGGCCGGTCTCACCTCGATGTCGGAGGGGGTCGGTGACGGGACGACAGCGGGGATGATGGAGGGGTCGGGGGCTCCTAGATTTCTGTGAAAACAAAAACCCTATAAGCTATCAACTAATCATATGCATATGCCTTGCATAGTGCTCTCCAATTATATCATTCAAAGTAGGAGTAGTTTTCCAATTTGAGCATTCAATAAGCAAAATCAAATTGCAAAATAAAGTAGTATTCAAATTAGGATGCATTCAATTATAAGAAAAACTACATCATCTCCATGCGTCCGTACATCGTTGAATATTATCACTAATACACCTCGAATACTATCATACATATAGCATCGCCAGTACAGCTAGAACCGTAGCGCTCGACGGGTATCGGCGCGGGCGGTGGACACCCAAAGGGAAGGAACCATCACAAGATCATAGCTCCAGTGAGATCCCTGAAGAACCTGCCAGGTATTGTCGAACCTGCCCTCCAACGCAACCATGTAGCGACGGACGTGCTGGTCCTCCTCGCTGACATGGTGACGTACCACCTCCGCGGTGTCCGGAAGCCTCGGCACCGTCACTAGCCCACGCGACCGCCACCAAACAAGGATCGGGTCAACGACGGGCTGGCTCCTCACCAACTTACGCCCCTCGGAAGGTAGCACCTCCCAAAACCAGCCCGGCGGAGCCTAGTCCCGGACATGGCCCCTCTGATCAAGCCGGCCTCCTCCGCCGAGTCGACGACGAGGATGCGGGATAGGCATCGTCGACGTCGATGCGGGAATAATTGCTTTAACTAAAAAAACAAACTAGTTCTATTAATTTCCTCACTATAAATAGAATAAAGTAGTACTTACTAAAAATAAACTAGCTAGTTTAACTAGTTCTATTATTTTTCTAACTAATTCTATTAAACATTTTCTAAGTAGTACTTACTTAAAGTTATCGGGGAGGGGGGTACGTATATCGACAATGACATACCCGATAAAAAATAAGAAGCGGAAGAAGAAGAAAAAAAAGAGGAGAAGAAGAAAGGAATAGAGGAGGAGATTGAAGAAAAAAAAAGAAAAAAAGAGGAGAAGAAGAAAAAAAATAGAATAATATATTATTCTATTTCTTCTTCTCCTCTATTTCTTCTTCTTCTACTCTTTTTTCCCTTCTTTTTCATCTTCTTATTTTTTTTCTCCTCTTCTTCCTCTCCTCTTCTTCTTATTATTCTTCTTCTTCTTCTCCTTCTTCCTCTTCTTATTTTCCTTTTCTCTCTTTCTTTTTCTTCTAAATATGAACATACATAAATTAATTTGATCATACACAATTTTCAGATTCCTACACAATATGAACATATACATAAAAATTCTATGAAAAAAAATCATAAAAATTCTATGAACAAAATTACAACAGAAAAAATCATAAAAATTCTATGAAAAAATTGACATATTCTTTGCTTATGAACATACAAACATTTGCATATTCAATAATAATATCACCCAAAAAATCTAAACTACACATTTAAATTACAACAACTAAATTAACTACACATCTAACTACACATCCAAATTAATACAACTAAATTGCAAATCTAAACTACACATATATATAATAGCTAGGGGGCGCGGCGGCGGTCATTACAGGGAGGAGGAGGGGATCGGGGCAGCGCTCATAGGGTGCGCGGCGACGGCGACGAGGACGCGTCGTCGGGGCAGGGGCGGCGACGGCGTCGGGGCGGGGTGGGACGGCGACGGGACCTGGAGCAGGGGCGCGGCCGGCGACGGCGTGGGCTCGAGGGCGGCGGACGGCGTCGGCGTGGGCTCGGGGGCATGGGCGACGGCGACAGCAGCGGGGCAGCCTGGCGGCGTCAAGGAGATCGGCGTCGTCAGGCAGCAACTGGCGATGAAATCTGAAAAAATGCTAAGGGCTGGCTTATATAGGAAAGGCTTTAGTCCCGGTTCGTGGCACGAACCGATTCCAAAGCCAGCCTTTAGTCCCGGTTGGGCCACCAAAGGGGGGGCATTGGTACCGGTTGGTGCCACGAACCGGTACCAATGTATGCCTTTAGTACCGGTTGGTGGCACCAACCGGGACTAAAGGCCTTTTGCTGCCCGCATCGCGGCACGAAAGTTTAGTCCCACCTTGCTAGCTGAGGTAGCTCGAGAGTGGTTTATAAGCCCCACTCCCGCTGCCCTCTCGAGCCCCTCTCGAATGCAGGCTTTCGGGCATAAACATATTGTATCTGCCTGTGGGCCTATTGGGCCTTCTACGGGCCTGAATCCTGGGCCATGCGTGGGTTTCTAGTCGTATTCAGGCCGTGGTGGCCCAGTAGGTGGCTTTTTTATTTTTTTTCCTAGTTTATTTCTTTACTTTTTTGCTTTATTTATTTTATCTTGTTTCTACTTACAATAAAATACTAATTTATTTTATTTTATTTTGTTTCTAATTACTTATTTATTTTATTTTATGATAATTCTTTTTGCTTTTAATTATTTTGAACAGAAAATACGTTGATAATTTTAGTTTCATAAATTTTATTTATGTTATTAAAGTTTATTTTATTTTGTTTCTACTTATATATTTTATTAAAGTTTACTTTATTCTGTTTCTAATTACTTATTTATTTTTTACGATATTTGTTATTTTCCATGCATTACTGATTATTTTGAGCTATAAGACCCTGAAATTGAAAAGCAGTAGAAATGAACTCTGAAAAGGTTGAAAGTTGGCATGGTATCATCATTTCACCCACATAGCATGTGCAAGAAACTAGAGAGGGTTACGGCAAAAACTAGATGCACTTCGTGTACAAAACGGACAATTTGTTTCGAAGTATCAGGATTTCATACAGAAACTCGTCTGCTACAACAGACATTTCAAATGAACTACGAAAAGGTTGAAAGTTGGCATGGTATCATCATAATAGTTGTGGAGAGAAAGTCTTCACTTTTTTCGCTTGTGTGCTTTGCTTATTGCGCCGTAACCATGGATGATCTTCATCGTTTATCAGGATGCTTGGGTCAGCCTTGACTTTGAAGGGAGGAATTTCATGAATTTTCATAATCTTCAGACATGTCTGTCTTGCCCTCCACTCCCACAATGTCCCTTTTTCCTGAAAGAACTATGTGGCGCTTTGGCTCATCGTATGATGTACTCGCTTCCTTATCTTTTCTTTTTCTCGGTCTGGTAGACATGTCCTTCACATAGATAACCTGTGCCACATCATTGGCTAGGACGAACGGTTCGTCAGTGTACCCAAGATTGTTTAGATCCACTGTTGTCATTCTGTACTGTGGGTCTACCTGTACCCCGCCTCCTGACAGATTGACCCATTTGCACTTAAACAAAGGGACCTTAAAATCATGTCCGTAGTCAAGTTCCTATATGTCCATTATGTAACCATAATATGTGTCATTTCCCCTCTCGGTTGTTGCATCAAAAGGGACACCGCTGTTCTGGTTGGTGCTCTTTTGATCTTAGGCGATCGTATAAAATGTATTCCCATTGATCTTGTATCCTTTGTAAGTCAATACAGTCAAAGATGGTCCCCTGGACAACGAGTACAACTCATCACAAACAGTGGTGTCACCTCTGAGACGTGTTTCCAACCAACTGCTGAAAGTCCTGATGTGTTCACATGTAATCCAGTCGCCACACTGCTCCGGGTGTTTGGAGCGCTGACTATTCTTGTGTTCATCGACATACGGGGTCACCAAGGTAGAGTTCTATAGAACTGTGTAGTGTGCTTGAGACCAAGAATGCCCGTCCCTGCATATTATTGAGTCTGCTCCTAGCATGCCTTTTCCAGTCAGTCTCCCATCATACCGCGATTTAGGAAGACCTATCTTCTTAAGGCCAGGAATGAAGTCAACACAAAACCCAATGACATCCTATGTTCGATGGCCCATGGAGATGCTTCCTTCTGTCCTAGCACAGTTACGGACATATTTCTTTAGGACTCCCATGAACCTCTCAAAGGGGAACATATTGTGTAGAAATACGGGGTCCAGAATGACAATCTCGTCGACTAGATGAACTAGGACGTGCGTCATGATATTGAAGAAGGATGGTGGGAACACCAGCTCGAAACTGACAAGACATTGCGTCACATCACTCCTTAGCCTTGGTATGATTTCTGGATCGATCACCTTCTGAGAGATTGCATTGAGGAATGCACATAGCTTCACAATGGCTAATCAGACGTTTTCCGGTAGAAGCCCCCTCAATGCAACCGGAAGCAGTTGCGTCATAATCACGTGGCAGTCATGAGACTTTAGGTTCTGAAACTTTTTCTCTGGAATATTTATTATTCCCTTTATATTCGACGAGAAGCCAGTCGGGACCTTCATACTGAGCAGGCATTCAAAAAAGATTTCCTTCTCTTCTTTGGTAAGAGCGTAGCTGGCAAGACCTTCATACTGCTTTGGAGGCATGCCGTCTTTTTCGTGCCAACATTGCAGGTCCTCCCGTGCCTCAGGTGTATCTTTTGTCTTCCCATACACGCCCAAGAAGCCTAACAGGTTTATGCAAAGGTTCTTCGTCACGTGCATCACGTCGATTGAAGAGCGTACCTCTAGCTCTTTCCAGTAGGGTAGGTCCCAAAATATAGATTTATTCTTTCACATGGGTGCGCGTCCCTCAGCGTCATTCGGAACAACTAGTCTGCTGGGACCCTTTCCAAATATTACGTGTAAATGAGAGACCATAGCAAGTACGTGATCACCGGTATGCATGGCGGGCTTCTTCCGGTGATCTGTCTCACCTTTGAAATGCTTGTATTTCTTTCGACATTGATGGTTGGTCGGGAGAAATCGACGATGGCCCAGGTACACATTATTCCTGCATCTGTCCAAGTATATACTTTCGGTGTCAGCTAAACAGCGCGTGCATGCGTGATATCCCTTATTTGTCTGTCCTGAAAGGTTAGTGAGAGCAGGCCAATCATTGATGGTCACGAACAGCAACGCCTTTAGGTCAAATTCTTCCCCCATGTTCTCATACCACGCACGTACACCTGTTTCATTCAACAGCTGTAAGAGTTCTTTAACTAATGGCCTTAGGTACACATCAATGTCGTTGCCGGATTGCTTAGGGCCTTGGATGAGAATTGGCATCATAATGAACTTCCGTTTCATGCACATCCAAGGAGGAAGGTTATACATACATAGAGTCACGGGCCAGGTGTTGTGATTGCTGCTCTGCTCCCCGAAAGGATTAATGCCATCCGCGCTTAAAGCAAACCATACATTCCTTGGGTCACTTGCAAACTCAGCCCGGAACTTTCTCTCAATTTTTCTCCACTGCGACCCGCCAGCGGGTGCTCTCAACTTCCCGTCTTTCTTACGGTCCTCACTGTGCCATCGCATCAACTTGGCATGCTCTTTATTTCTGAACAGTCGTTTCAACCGCGGTATTATAGGAGCATACCACATCACCTTCGCAGGAACCCTCTTCCTGCGGGGCTCGCCCTCAACATCACCAGGGTCATCTCGTCTGATCTTATACCGCAATGCACCGCATACCGGGCATGCGTTGAAATCCTTGTACGCACGCGGTAGAGGATGCAGCCATTAGGGCATGCATGTATCTTCTCCAACTCCAGTCCTAGAGGGCATATGACCTTCTTTGCTGCGTACGTACTGTCGGTCAATTCGTTATCCTTTGGAAGCTTCTTCTTCAATATTTTCAGTAGCTTCTCAAATCCTTTGTCAGGCACGGCATTATCTGCCTTCCACTGCAGCAATTCCAGTATGGTACCGAGCTTTGTGTTGCCATCTTCGCAATTGGGGTACAACTGTTTTTTGTGATCCTCTAACATGCAATCGAACTTAAGCTTCTCCTTTTCAATTTCGCACTTTTCCCTTGCATCAACAATGACCCGGCGGAGATCATCATCGGGCACATCGTCTGGTTCCTCTGGATCTTCAGCTTCCTCTTGATCTTCAGCTTCCCCCGTTACAGCATCACCGTATTTAGGGGGCACATGGTTGTCATCGCCCTCCTCTTCTTCGTTGTCTTCCATCATAACCCCTATTTCTCCGTGCTTCGTCCAAACATTATAGTGTGGCATGAAACCCTTATAAAGTAGGTGGGTGTGAAGGATTTTCTTGTCAGATTAAGACCTCGTATTCCCACAATTAGGGCATGGACAACACATAAAACCATTCTGCTTGTTTGTCTCGGCCACTTCGAGAAAATTATGCAGGTCCTTAATGTACTCAGAGGTGTGTCTGTCACCGTACATCCATGCCGGTTCTTCCGCGTGCATTATATATAATTATGTGTGTCAAAAATAAGAAAATTAGACAAGTATGTATCTAAATTAAGATTTTTTTTCTTTCAGAAAGAAGATAAGAACAAGAGGCTCACCATGGTGGTGCCGGCGACGAGATCGGGGCGGGCGATCGACGGCGGTGAAGACGAGGACGGGGCGTGACGAATCGCTAAACCTAGACAAATCTCGGAAAAAATGGAGCTCGGAGGTCGAGCTTCGAGAAGATAAAGCTTAACTAATGTGGCTCGGGCATTTCATCGAACACCTCATGTGCATAGGAGGTGAGCTAGAGCACCCAATGCCCTCCCCTCGTCGGCCAGCAAAAAACAGAGCACTGTGGAGTGCTCTGCTCGCCGGCGATGGGGTATATATCGGCAACTCATTGGTCCCGGTTCGTGGCTGGAACCGGGACTAAAGGCCATCCTTCTGTCCCGGTTCCTGCCACGAACCGGGACCAATGGTTGTGGGCCAGGAGCGAGGCCCATTGGTCACGGTTCATGCCAAGAACCGGGACAAATGGGCCGAGACAAACCGGGACCAATGCCCACGAGGCCCCGGCCGGCCCCCTGGGCTCACGAACCGGGACAAATGCCTTCATTGGTCCCGGTTCGTGGCAGAACCGAGACTAATGGGCTGGCCAGGCCCGAACGAAAGCCCCTTTTTCTACTAGTGAGGCTGTTAAGAAGAAAAATCAGTGCGCAAAGGAAGAAGCTAGTCCGACCTGTTAAGAAGAAAGTTCAGTGAAGACAACATCTTGTTTGAAGGAGAATCGAAGATGATGTCTGGATATCAGCTTGTTTTCAGTTTATGACCTGTTAGTTAGCACTATATGCAGTGAAGTGCATCCTAGGTCCTCGAACTATTTCGAAGGTGTCATGTAGGTTCTGAAACTAAGAAAAGTGTCATCTAGCCCCTCAAAAATTCTTGAAGTGTAATGAGTGTGTATGTATGTGACACCTCTGAAATAGTTCAAGGACCTATGTGACATCTTTAAAATAGTTTGAGGACCAGGATGACACACATATTGCACTTTGAGGACCTGGATGATGATTTTCATAGTTCGAGGACCTATGTGACACCTCTGAAATAGTTCGAGGACCTATGATGCAGTTCACTCCTATATCTTTGTGAGCTTGTATGACATGGTATGTTATTATATCTCTCTTCGAGTAGCTTGCACGACACTGTGGTCATTTTGGTTATTTAGTTCCACAAAAGCCCAATTTTATATCTCTTATCTCAGTTAGAGCAAGTCCAACCGGTTACCGGTGCCCCATCCAACTCTCCAAACCAAAATTTGAGTACGCACCAAATTGTAGCTCTAATCGGTGCCCCATCTAGCTTTTGAAAAATCTAGAGTCACCAAATCATCTTCAGAGTTCGTCATTTCTGTAGAACGAGAGAGAATTTGCATCCCTGGAGCTCATCGGTTCGGGTGGGAAGACACATGTCCAATGCGCCGGTGGTAATGCGAAGGAGACCGTGAGAAGGTTGTTGCCATATCACATTTCTGGAGATGTGGGCGGGAGGGGAGAAATCAGAGAGGAGGGTGGGAAAGAGGGAGGGAAGGGTGCTGCCCTGCTGCTGCTACGTAGCTATTGAAGGCTTATTTTAGCGTGGGAAAAAGAGAGGGGAGTATTCTTTGTTTGCCGCAGCGGCGGAAAATTGTGAATAAACCAAATCAAGAATTTTAGGAAATCATAAGACCAGAGGCACCAGAGAGGGAGCCAGAGGGTCCATGTGGGACCCACACGCCCTTGTGGCACGCACTGTGCTTGGGCGTGCAGGCCCCATAGACCTCCTCCAGGCCGAAGCCTCTCACCCTGGCTTATTTTCATTTGTGAAATTTTTTGAAAAAATTGCTCCGGGAAAAAGTTTCCTTTTCATGACTTTTTTGCTCCTTTCTGGCATTTTTCCGGCATTCCCACTCATTCGTGCAAACTTGCAAAATAAATGGAAACGAGTGAGAGTGATGCCATAATAATGTATAAAACATGGTTACACTAGCGGCACCCACCTTGGACGCTGCTATTGATCACTACAAATCTCCGATAATTAGGGGTTCTGTACTAGTGATCTAATGCAATTTCTTCAGTAGTTTATCTTATGTGCTCTTTGTCTTGATAGATATTCCTCTGATCATTTATGCTCCTCTGTTTTTTATGAGCTCTGTGACTATGTTGTTTAGTATATTCCAATTTGATGTACTTAAGGTATGCTCGTTTATTGTTTATCTGGTGTTATCTTGTTATTCAAATGAGTCTCACTCTAATGAATATCTCCTAGTGATTTGCCTGTTTATTTTCAATGTTGTCTAAATTCTTTCATACTCCACATTATCATGATGTTTGTCTTGTTTCCATTTTGTTTCACCATGGTCATTCTGAAGGTATTGTGTCACTACACAAGGAATATTATCATCGCTTTCATCGAAAGTTTTTCATAGTCTGTCTTGTTCATCTTGTTTATCTTTATTTGTCTGATTGCGTTCTGTTTCAGTGTTCCCGATGTAGTACTTTATCTGTTGTGTTGTGCTGAGAGAATTAAAGTTTTGAAAGAAATTTTAAATCATCCATACCCCCCACCCCTCTCTGATCGATATACTCTCGATCCTACAGTGTGTGTGCGTATGTCCCTGCCAACATGGAAAACATCGGTGCTCCATCGTGCCGGGTGTTGCGTAACAGTACTCTAACGATGACCTCCATATATGATATATGACATGCTGGTTCTCGTTCTTTCCCCATGGTTTCTTTTGAGCACGGATATAATCTTCTGGTGTGGACGAAGCCAATGATGAGCGTTGCTTGCACTCCCAAACATGGTAGGATCCGAATTTCGATGCTTACATTTGTAGTCCATGGATCATTTGTTAGTACACATAGTATAAAGTATATGTCGGTGGGAAATTTTACAGGCCCCTGGTAGGGTGTTGCGACTAGCCGAAAAGCCCATAGGGGAAACATGGAGCAGAATTATCCAGGTTGGGGAGCCGAAGGTTTGAAAACAAGATCCCACAACATGGACAAGGTAGCGGCTATGGACGGCTTAAAGGCAGCGCTAAACTTCAGTATTAATTAAAATGGAAGATTCATTTTTTTTTACTTTTTCAATATATTAACAAAATTTCTTGAAAATGAAAACAATGTTTCGAAATCGTAAACAAATTTGGAATGTTCTTTTCTTAAAATTGCGAAGACATTTCAAACTCTGAACAATTTTAATAAAGTAATTCAAATTACACACTGAACATTTTCTTAGTATGCGGTGAATTTTACTCAAATATAAACTGAACAGTTTTTAAAGTATATGGTGAACCTTTTTGAAATAAACACTGAACACAATTTCTATACACGATGAACATGTTTTTATACACAGTGAACATTTTTTCCAATGCACGGTGAACATTTTTCTCCAATACGGTGAACTTTTTATAACATGAACATATTTTTGGAAAATTAATAGAATTATATATTTGAACTTTTTTGGAATATGGAATTCCAAACTTTTTTTGAAACATGAATAAATTTGAAAACATGAATATTTTTTAAGACATGAACAAATTTGGAATTTCAAACATTTTTTGAAATTTTTGAATTTCTGGAAAACAAAAAACAGAATAAGGTAAAAACAAACGAAAAAGAAGAAATAAGCAGGAAACAATGAAGAAAACCGTAAAAAACTGTAAAAGAAAACAAAACAGTAAAAAAACTCACCAGGTACTCGCTCGAAGTGGGTCAGCCTGTAGTGCATCGGTCGCTCGTTTTGCTTAAGCGAAGTCGCTACGGTTTGACGCTCACAGGCGGCAAATAGGGTTTGCCGTTCGGGAAGTACAGTCATATAGACGGCGCAATGCACCGGAGGCCGTCCGACTAGGTTAGCTTATTGCCGCACGCAGAAACATGGAAAAATTTATCAAAAAGTAAATGACAATGCGAGGATCGAACCATGTAAGTCACACGGATGACTGCTCATCGCTAGGCACATGAGCTGATAAGTTTCAATGTCTAACTAAAAAAACGCAGACTAGTAGAACTATCCCTCACAGACCGGTTTACTATAGCGAACCAATCTTTTTCCTATTCATTATTAATTTTTTATCAATATTTTTATTTCCTTTTTTGTTTCTCTTTTCTATTTTAAAGAATCCTCACCCTTCTAAAAATTTGTCCAAAATTTCAAAATGTTCTCCTTTTTAAATTTTACCCATAAAATATAAATATTTGCATTTTTAAAAGATTACAGAGAAATTTCAAAAAAAAGTCCGTCTCTTTCAAAATTGCCCAGATGTAAAACACGAGCGTTTTTTAAATAGCATACAAAAATTTGAACATGAGCATTTTTTTGAAAAACACTAACAAATTTGGAGTTAAAAAATAAAAAATATGAATAAAAATTTGAAACCAAATATTTTAGCTTCCCCGAATATTTATTGTATTTGTGTAGGAAAAACACCATGTTCACGTGGGGTGTCCTGGTTGGTAAGAACGCTCCGTCTGAGAGCACATTGTTTCTTGACATCCTTTAAATAACCCCTTTCCAGTGGCTTTTATGACGAATTTAAGGTACCAAGGCAAGTTGTCTTGGTTTTCAACAAATTTTGTATTTTTTTTAAGAGTTTTCTCAGTAAAAAGGGCTGATAAATGGTCGGATGTGTCGCAACTTGTATACGGTGTAGGAAATCGTTTAAATCTAACTTGAATGACTATCATGGGCATGCCCACCTGCTTGCAAATTTTTGGGTCAGTCCGAGATTTTCAAAAGTAATACCATATTCAACGGAGACTATTCGGGTAAGCCAAAAGAGTCTGCTTGGGAGTACTTCATTTCTCTACATCCCTTAAATGACCACAATTTGTTTTCATGGCCTTATATGACCAATTTAAGACACCATGCCAAGTTGACAAGTTTTGCATTTTCCAGACTTTTCTCCGTTAAAAAAGGCCGACAAATGGCCCGACGTGTCGTAACTTGCATACAGTGTGAAAAGTCGTTCAAACCAGGTATGGATACCTATAATTGGCTTGCTCACCTGTTTACAAATGTCGGGATCATTTTAAGAATGTCTAAAATTAGACCATGTTTAAATTTTTGCAAAAAAAAAACTAGACCATGTTCAATGGAGAGTGCTCGGGTAGGCCAGAAGGCTCCGTCTTCTCGGCATCCTTAAAATGGCTGCAATTTTTTTCATGGCCTCGTATCACAAATTCAAGGCATCATGCAAAGTTGGTTGGGTTTTCGACAAGTTTTGCTTTTTATGGTTAAAGAAGTTCACGAATTTGGAAAAAGTTCATAAAATTTTAAAAAATCATCGATTTTTTTATGAATTCAACAAAAGAAACTCATGAATTTGAATTTTTTTTTTTGCAAAATTGAAAATATTCATTTGAAAAAAACACGTTTAAAAATAAATTCACAGATTAAAAAAATCACGAATTTAAGAGAATCTTAACAATTTTTAGCAAATGAAAAAAATAGAAGAAATAAAACCCCAATAAAACCGGAGAAAAAAGGTCAAATAAAAGCAAAAAGGGAGAGAACCAGACTGATGCACACGAAAAAGAATAAAGGAAGTAACTAGGCATAGCAAGCGAGCTGTCCTAGTTGGCCGAGGACGGAGGGGTGTCTGCGCCCGTTTGTCACGATACTTCATGTTTGGGAGCTTCTATTCGGCACTTTAGGCGCCGAAAGGGCTAGCTGGTGCTCGCTAGATCCGGGCATGGGCCACGGCCCAATAGGGCCCCTCTCCCTCTGATGCCCGCTCGCTCATGAGCCGCTCAAAAAACATTCACTCGCTCATAAGTAACTTAATCAAGCATAAATAAAAAAGAAAAAGAAGAAAGAAAATACCCACATGAATCTTCATGTAAGATCAATGATATAGGACTTAGATGTGCAATACTTATGGCACATCTAGATGTGCTTTAGCAAAACTGTATTTTTGGTTTCTATTATATTTTTTTCAAATGACGCTCATTAAGAAAGAGGAGGATGTTTAATTGCAACTTGACTTTCAGCAAGTTGACCGTTTACTTTTAGATATTTTTTAAAAATTTATATTTAGGAAGTCAAGAAAGTTCACACAAAAATTCAAAAACTTCACTGGATTTGAAGAAACTTCATTGATCTGAAAAAAGTTGAAAAAAGCTTCATCAATTTTGAAAAATTTCACAAATTCGAAAAAATCTCATTGATTTTGAAAAAAGTTCATAAAAAATCCGGAAAAAAAGTTCACAATGTTTTAAAAAAGTTCATCAATTTACAAAAATGGTTCATTGATTTTAAAACAAGTTCATACAGTTGAAAAAAGTTCATAGATTTTTAAAAATAGTTCACGAAGTTTATAACAAGTTCATCAATTTCAAAAAAAAAATCCGATTGAGAAATAGTTCCCGGATTTAGGAAAAAAAATTCATCAATTTTGGGAAAAAGCTCACCGATTTTAAAGTAAAATTCATGAATTTGATTTTTTTCATTTAAAAAAAATCACATAAAAAGTTCACGCCTTTAAGAAAGAAAAAACAAAAATAAAAGGAAAAAGATGAGCAAAAGAGAACTGTGCGTTTTTCCAGTGATGAATTTGCTAAACAAATGTACCTGGCATGTAAGGTCTTGTTGGCCGGTTGGTTTGTTCCTTCTGTTTGGGGGGGGGGGGGGGGGGGTAACGGCTTCTGCTTGGAGTTATCGACCATTAGTTATATATATTTATTTAGACATCCCAATATTGAGAAACAGTATAACGGGGCTAGCTACGAGCCTCCACAGCGATTTTAGTGTCATAGCCGTCGGATCATCAAACGTACGGTGTAGATCAAAGTCGGGCATCCCTACTCGCCCGGGAACGTCGCACGCCGTCTCGCGGGCCGCTGCTCCGTCAAACGACCCCCTCTTCCTTTCAGTAATAGGGCCGTCAAGGCCCACTTATTCCCAATCATACGCTAACAGCCCAGGTCATCCCCGAATGAACAGCTCCTCCGTGCCGCCATCCTTCGTCCTCTCGATGCGCCAGCGTTCCTCCCTCCTCGATGCACCGTCGATCCGCCAGTACGGTCCACCCCCCCCCCCCCCCCCCCTCCCCTCCCCCCTCTACACTTCCTCCATAGCCCCTTTCTTTCTGTTTTAATATTTTCTGTCCTGCAGTGTTCGTGTATTTATTTATTTAATGGTGGCTCCGGCGGCCGCCCGCGCCATGGGCTTTCACCGCCGGCTGTCGGGCAAACTACCTGCCTGGTTTCGCGGTGGCGATGGAGGCGCTAGATACCTGCTTTCTCGCGTGCCTTCTTGTCGCCTCTGCTCTTCCCAATGATGCGGACCCAGGAACAGAGTCCAGCCCTCTCCCCTTCTGATTTTTCCTTCGTGTTCTGCACTTCTGTATGCTCTTTGACAAACATCAAATTCTGTTTTTATGTCTCAGTGTGTTTGGTTTGAATTCCCATGTGAGAAGATCCTTCTGAGGAAGGCCGGGAATTGGTACTGAAATTCTGAATATGCATAGGTACAAAGAACCTTGAATTTGTCCAAGTGAGCATGACATTGGTTCCGGTTCTGTGATATTTGTGTCTAGCTTAATTCATCTTGGCACCGGTTCAAAATAAATAAATTCATCTTCGCATGATTATTATGTGGTTCAAGTGCTAATCAAGTGAGCTGAGCATTTAGTTTCTTCGTGGCCATGCTAATGGTAGATTTGTGCCATGCTATTAGGAATAACATCTTATTTTATCCACCGGTCTCTGATAAATGAGAAGTTCAGTCTTTGTTTACACTTGTGACTAAAACACATTTGGTCTCCTATTGTAATTTCTTTTTTCAGATTTTGGCGTGTTATTCTTGAATATATTATGCGCACAATTTATTTCTGGAACTATTTCCCCCTTTCTCTAGAGTCCACATTCACTATTAATTTCTGAAAGTCAATTTTCATGTTGTTGAGCACACAGTGCTCCTAAAAGTATTACATGCACGCGGAGCGTAGGGTGAGTGCCCATGTTAGCAATCTTGTGTTCCTTTTTCAAGCTTTAGGATTTAGTTTGGTTAAGAAAGCTTGTTGCACTGTATTAACACTGTTTGATCTATGGTTTTTATGCTTTTGAGCCCTAGATCCTCTCTTTGGCAAGTACTGCAGGCAACCGGTGAAGCCGAAGCCATTTATGAATGCAAGGCACACAGACTATTAAGTATGTTTTATGATTTTATGAGAAGTTTAAATTTTCAGCTGAACGAGTTGCCCAAGATTGCACATCTGAATGCAATCTTACTTTTACTTCTCCAGATGCCATGAAATTGTAAAGGTATCTTTCTATTCCTAGAATGATTTGACAAGGCCCATGTCGACGATCTATGCACCCTCACCTACGCCCAGGTTGTCTAAGAAAAACAGTCCATTAGTTGTGAGATCTCTTACTGCTAAAATCAGTGGTCGGCGTGGCATGAATAAAATTCATAGCATGACATTTGGATTTGGCGTTTTTATGTGTACCTGGCACACCTTGAGGATTAAAGCTGCGATTGAGTCAATTCGAATATTGTACAGTTGATTTCTTTATTGGGAGTTAGATCCAAAAAGCTAAGTTATATGTGATAAAATTCAACTTATCGTCCGTCTATATCATGGTTTGTAATTTGTTACGGTGTCAGGGCACCGCTGAGACGCACCTAGCCTGTAGAGCTTAACACTTTGAACAGTTCTCTTGAAAACATCTCTCACATATATTTGGACCCATACAAATTATTCAATTTTTCTTAAACACTGCTTGGATTTTTCAAAAATAGTCTTAGTATTTGTTGTCAATATGAGCGGGCGTGGCAAAGCGCGCCTTCATGTTCTAGTTATATAAAGGTAGAGAGTGAATATTCAAGTGTTAACAAACGGGAAAGGGTGTCATCAAGTCACACAAGAACCATGAAGAAGGTCTTCTGTTGGTATACACTGGCATTCTGCAACCAGGCAACCAAGTTAATTAAATATGAAAACTAAGTGCCTCATAACCTGACAAGTATCCGCGAAAGAAAAGTTGGCAAAACATACCTATATGTGTTCTAGTTTCGAAGTTCTCGTTGCAAGGAAATCAACGGTGAAAATGGATTATCAATCGAGATAGCGGTCTGAGAGATGAAACTTTTTAAAAATTCAAAATCAAAGAAAACATTGTTGATGCCATGCCAATATATTGTTGCATACATGCAAGAGAGAAGAGGAAATATGACGCCACATGGGAAAGCAGCCCTGAGGCACCGCTACCTAGTCGTGTTCTTATTTGTACTGACATTAAAAAACAACTACATTGTTGGGTAAAAAGAAAGTGTATTTAGAGAGTAAGTATCATCAAAAATAAAATTTAACATGATCTACAATGACGCACATCAGAAATAATTATTTCAAAATCATCGTAGCAACAATGAAGCATGTTGTTCCATCTTCCACATCCCTCCTGAAAAGACCCAAGTTTCATGCTCCGTGGAAACTGGAGATCTGAAATTTCATATATAGTGTACGTATGTATGTTACCACCAGCTGAAATGCAGCATGAACTAAATGGTTCTGCAGATGTTAAGTGATAGATTTGTCAGAATTGATTGTCCTTTATTAGAGAAAAAGGAATACATTTTTTCCTCTGCAATCTCATAAAACAAAATCATTACAACAATGAACTCGGACCTGGGCCATTGAGCAATATTATACTGAGGTGGGGGCTAACAAAATCATAACAATAGAAAGCCATTGTGTGCCAGTTAATTTTATACCGCATATGGCATTCAACTTCCAGTTGACCATATTCCGTTGAGCCTATCGACAATCTCTTCTATGGAAGGTCTCTTCTGCCGATCGATCTCCACACATTCTAGTCCAGTTTTAATGCATACTTTTATCTGCTGAAGGCGATCCCCATCAAGACGTGACCACTGAGACACTATGTGCTCATCCGTCCAGTTATCACTTACCTATGTACAGAATCAGAATTATGATCCTTGGAGATAATATAAATCAATTGTAACATAAGCTTCTATATGTCCCAGCCTTTTAAGAATCAAGTAATAATTTCTCTTACACTTTTTATAAATTGCGTTGCAGATGGCTCGTTATTGGAACAATTTTTCTGAACTGTGGTGGTCTCCAAGATTAATAGGCCCAAACTATATATGTCTGACTTGGTGGAGATCTCACCTCTGTATAGATATTCTGGAGCTATGTATCCACTGACAACAAAGATTTTAGTAAGTATTGCCGGAGAGAATAAAATGCAGTTCACTTCATAATGACGGAACAAAATGTTATCAGATTTGAAGTTCCACTTACTACGATCCAACAACATTTTGTGTTCTCATCCGTGTTTGTTCTTGACCGAAGAGTCTTGAGAGACCGAAATCCGCAATTTTCGGGATCATCTTATCATCCAGCAATATATTCTCAGGTTTAAGATCCATATGGACAATGTTAATGCTGTGTAGGAAGGCTAAACCTTGGCAGATCCCCTTGATGATTTTGAAGCGTGTGTCCCAGTCCATTACATTGGATACTTCTGAACAAGTGAAACATTGCATAATATAAAGTAGTCAAAGATAATAACTTCCAGCAATACTTATTTCTCATAATGCAAATACCAAAAGAACTGTTGGTATGACAACATTTCCTTTAGATGAACAGAATGTTACTGCCTTTTCTTGTAAATGTATAGCATTGAAAACTTGATCGAATATGCAGATGCCCAACTTAATAGAATATGCAGATACTCAAATACAGTTTTAAAATAAAATGGAAAAAAATGTATACCAAAAAGATTCTTCTGAAGGTTCCCCTGCGGCAAGTACTAGTAGCAGAGTAAACTTTCAACAATGTCTGCAACAATATATCTTCCATTGTTGGCAATAGCCAACCAACTTTACTACGTTCTCGTGATGAAGAGCCATAATATTCTGAACCTCGTTAGTAAATAGTTTGTCGCGTGCGATTGGCGAGTTTTCCGCAAGTTTCTTCACGGTAATTTTTTGCCCATCCGGTGCAATTCCCTCTTCAAGCTCAAAAATAGCTTTTCAGCAAATCTTGGCATCTTAGTCGCACGAAAATGTGAAGTCACGCATGAGCATACCATATAAACGGTTCCAAATGCGCCTGTGCCGAGTATACGCTCCTGCGAGAACTGATCGGTGATGGTCTTCAGAAAGTCTAGCGGCAGATCCTTGGGCAATGTGCTCAGAACGCTCGGCCGGCCTCCGCTGGCCTGAGTCGCCATTTCTGAATTTCTGATGGTTGAACAAGCTTTGAACTGAGCTTGCTGCAAGGCACAAGCTATGTCCTTGTTTACAGAGCAAGACAGATCTGTTTCAGAGAAAAGCCAGACATCCCAACTTCAAATTAATAAAGCCATCAACCAGAGGAGAGTCCACTATCTCTCCTCACTCTACCACAAGGGCGCCGTCCGCCGGTCAGCAGCCCACAGAGCGGCCAGACATGGAGCCACAAAACAGAGAGCGAGGAACATTACTTGACCTGCACCACCGCGGGCATCGAAGGAGGAACCAGACCAACAGAGCCGGCACCCGATCTCACGTCTAAACATGCATGGATCGACCTCTAGCTCTAGGATACTACTAATATATAAACATACACGGTTGCTGTAAGAACATCTGAAAACTAAGCAGCTTCTCAGTTTCTAAAAAGCTCTGACCTGGAGAAGATGGGACACTTGGGGGGAATCCTCCCTCTCTAGAAGTAGCAGCTGCGAAGAGCCAAGAGAAGAAGGAATCGCTTCCTTGCTAGCCTCAGCTTGTGATTTGTAGAAACCAATCCAACGAGATCTGGAATGATGCGCAGACAAGAACGAGTTGACTTGACTCTGGCGTACGATGCTCGTCATTAAGAATACACACACACAAAATCATGTCGGCATCTCTGCTTTAAATATTCCCACACTGTAGCTTTTATGGACGGTCAAGACATAACAGAAATGATTTCTCTCTAAACCATGCTTGCACCTTGCTTTGGACTAGGACAAGAGAAAACAGTTTTCAAATCTCTACCACAAGGCTCTTAGAGTAACTCTAGCCGATACCGCAAAAGTGATCAAGCTCTAAATTTGCAGTATAGGTTTAAAAAAACACCGAGTAGATCCCGTAAAACAACAGATCTTGAAAAAAAATGTACAGGTTACCGCATATTGTCACCCACATGTCCCATATCTGCAGTTTTCGAGCCGATTTTTGAGGTGATAAACGAGTCAACGCTAGAGCAGGCGGCCGAAGCGTCGCCGGAGCAGGCGGGGGAGCTCGGCAGGGGTCGTTGGAGTGTCACTGGAGCGTCGTCGGAGCAGGCGCACAAGGCAGGCCAAGGCGCGGGCACAGAAGGCCGTTGGGATCGCCCGGGCTCACCTAAAGCAAGGAAGGGAAATGGAATTTTTTTTTTCCGGTAAGGGTTTGTAGCACCTGTCCCTCCTGATGCCGCGCCATACCACAAATCTGTTTTAGAAGGATCCGTAAACTATTTTTGCGGCATCTAGAGCATACCTGGCCAAACGGGCCGACACAGCCCGACACGCGGTAAACGTGCCTGGCAGCACGACCCACAACGGCACGACTAATAGCCGGGTCGTGCCGTGCCGGCCCACGGGCGGGAGGTCGCAACCTAGGCATGCCCCAGCTACTAATCGGGTTGGCCCATCGGCACGCCAGGACCGCTAATTCGTCTGCTATTTGACGCACTGGGCGTTTTTTAGTCTATTTTTACCTATTGGGCCATATAGAGATGTATAGAAAAAATAAAGAAAACCGTAATCGGGCCGTGTCGTGCTGACCTGCGTGCTCAGGCTAGTAGCCCAAGCACGGCCCAGGGCGTGCCGGGCCAGGCCCATTTAGCCCGTGCCGTGCCTGGCCCATGGCGGGCCGTACCGGCGTGCTCACGGGCCGGCCTGGTTAGCCCAGCCTATTTGGCAGGCTATAATCTAGAGTTGCTCTTATGGCAATTTCCAATTGGCATACCCCAAATTACCTTCCTAAAAAAATTGGCATACCCCAAATTAAACACATCAAATCGTCTTCAGAGTTCGTCATTTCTATAGAATGAGAGAGATTCTGCATCCCTGGAGCTCATCGGTTTGGGTGGGAAGACACATGTCCAATGCGGAAGTGGTAATGTAGAGGAGACCCTAAAAAGGTTGTTGCCATATCACATTTCTGGAGATAGGGACGGGAAGGAGAGAAATCGTAGAGGAGGATGGGAAAGAGAGAGGGAAGGGTGCTGCTGCTACTCCGTAGCTACTGCAGATTTATTCTAGCGTGGGAAAAAGAGAGGGATGTATTCTTTGTTTCGCTGCAGCGGTGAAAAATTATGAATAAACCAGATCAAGAATTTTAGGTCAGCATAAGACCAGAGGGAGCCAGAGGGTCCATGTGGGCCCCATAGGCTTCCTCTAGGCCGAAGCCTCTCGCCCTGGCTCATTTTCATTTGTGATTTTTTTTAAAAAATATTGCTTTGGAAAAAACTTTTCTTCTCGTGACTTTTTGCTCCTTTTTGGCATTTTTCCTGCATTCCCACTCATTCATGCAAACTTGCAAAATAAATGGAAACGAGTGTGGGTGATGCCATAATGTATAAAATATGGTTATATATGAACAATTTATGTCAAGAAATAATACTTGCAAATCCCTTGTCCAAAGACGAAGTTTGGACGCTGTGAAGGAAATATGCCCTAGGGACAATAATAAAGTTGTTATTTATATTTCCTTATATCATGATAAATGTTTATTATTCATGCTAGAATTGTATTAACTAGAAAACTTAGTACATGTGTGAATACATAGACAAACAGAGTGTCACTAGTTTGCCTCTACTTGACTAGCTCGTTGAATCAATGATGATTATGTTTTTTAACCATAGACATGAGTTGTCATTTGATTAACGGAATCACATCATTAGAGAATGATGTGATTGACTTGACCCATCCGTTAGCTTGGCACGATGATCGTTTAGTTTGTTGTTGTTGCTTTCTCCATAACTTATACATGTTCCTATGACTATGAGATCATACAACTCCCGAATACCGGAGAAACACTTTGTGTGCTACCAAACGTCACAACGTAACTGGTTGATTATAAAGATGTGATACGTCCATTTTGTATCACGCTTTTATATTGATATTTATTGCATTATGGACTGTTATTACACATTATGTCACAATAATTATGCCTATTCTCTCTTATTTTACAAGGTTTACATGAAGAGGGGGAATGCCGGCAACTGGAATTCTGGGCTGGAAAAGGAGCAAATATTAGAGACCTATTCTGCACAGTTCCAAAAGTCCTGAAACTTCACGAAAGTTATTTTCAGAATATATAAAAAATACCGAGCGAAGAAAGCACCAGAGTGGGGCCACCACCAGCCACGAGGGTGGGAGGCGCACCTACCTCCCTGGGCGCGCCCCTGCCTCGTGGGCCCCCTGGTGGCCCTTCGATGCCCATCTTTGGCTATATGGAGTCTTTCGTCGAGGAAAAAATCATAAGCAAGCTCACAGGATGAAACTCCGCCGCCACGAGGTGGAACCAATCTAGGACTCTGGCAGAGCTGTTCTGCCGGAGAAACTTTCCTCCGGGAGGGAAAATCATCACCACCGTCATCACCAACGATCCTCTCATCGGGAGGGGGTCAATCTCCATCAACATCTTCACCAGCACCATCTCATCTCAAACCCTAGTTCATCTCTTGTATCCAATCTTTGTATCCAAACCTCAGATTGGTACCTGTGGGTTGCTGGTAGTGTTGATTACTCCTTGTAGTTGATGCTAGTTGGTTTACTTGGTGGAAGATCATATGTTAAGATCCATTATGTATATTAATACCCCTCTGATTATGAACATGAATATGCTTTGTGAGTAGTTTTGTTCCTGAGGACATGGGATAAGTCTTGCTATTAGTAGTCATGCGAATTTGGTATTCGTTCGATATTTTCATGAGATGTATGTTATCATCCCTCTATTGGTGTCATGTGAACGTCGACTACATGACACTTCACCATTGTTTGGGCCTAGAGGGAGGCATTGGGAAGTAATAAGTAGATGATGGGTTGCTAGAGTGACAGAAGCTTAAACCCTAGTTTATGTGTTGCTTCGTAAGGGGCTGATTTGGATCCATATGTTTCATGCTATGGTTAGGTTTACCTTAATACTTCTGTTGTAGTTGCGGATGCTTGCAATAGGGGTTAATAATAAGTGGGATACTTGTCCAAGTAAGGGCAGTACCCAAGCACCGGTCCACCCACATATCAAATTATCAAAGTACCGAACGTGAATCATATGATCGTGATGAAAACTAGCTTGACGATAATTCCCATGTGTCCTCGGGAGCGCTTTCCTTCATATAAGAGTTTGTTCAGGCTTTCCCTTTGCTACAAAAAGGATTGGGACATCTTGCTGCACCTTATTTACTTTTATTACTTGTTGCTCGTTACCATTTATCTTATCACAAAACTATCTGTTACCGATAATTTCAGTGCTTGTAGAGAATACCATGTTGAAAACCGCTTATCATTTCCTTCTCCTCCTCGTTGGGTTCGACACTCTTACTTATCGAAAGGACTATGATAGATCCCCTATACTTGTGGGTCATCAAGACTCTTTTCTGGCGCCATTGCCGGGGAGTGAAGCACCTTTGGTAGGTGGAATTTGGTAAGGAAAAATTTATATAGTATGCTGAAATTTACTGTCACTTGTTACTATGGAACATAATCCTTTGAGGGGTTTGTTCGGGGTATCTTCACCTTGTCCGAAACCACAATTAGCTACCCCTCAACCTACTGAACCTACTGAAAATGTTTACTTTGAAATTCCTTCGGGTATGATAGAGAAACTGCTAGCTAATCCTTTTGCAGGAGATGGAACATTGCATTCCGATTTACACTTAATCTATGTGGATGAAGTTTGTGGATTATTTATGCTTGCAGGTATGCCCGAGGATGTTATCAAGAAGAAGGTTTTCCCTTTATCTTTGAAGGGAGAGGCATTGACATGGTATAGGCTATGTGATGATATGGGATCATGGAACTACAAATGATTGAAATTGGAATTTCATCAGGAGTTTTATCCTATGCATCTTGTTCATCGTGATCGTAATTATATATATATATATATATATATATATATATATATATATAATTTTTGGCCTCGCGAAGGAGAAAGCATCTCTCAAGCTTGGGGGAGGCTTAAGTCAATGTTATATTCATGCCCCAATCATGAGCTCTCAAAATAAATGATTATTCAAAACTTTTATGCTCGACTTTCTCTCAGTAATCACTCCATGCTCGATACTTCTTGTACTGGACCTTTTATGATGAAGACTATTGAATTCAAATGGGATTTATTGGAAAGAATTAAATGCAACTCTAAAGATTGGGATCTCGACGAAGGTAAGGAGTCAGGTATAACACCTAAGTTTGATTGTGTTAAATCTTTTAAGGATACCGATACTTTCCGTGAATTTAGCACTAAATATGGACTTGACTCTGAGATAGTAGCTTCTTTCTATGAATCATTTGCTACTCATGTTGATCTCCCTAAGGAGAAGTGGTTTAAATATAATCCTCCTTTTGAAGTAAAAGTAGTTACACCTATTAAAGTTGAAGAAAAGACTATCACTTATAATGATCCTATTATTCTTACTGCTTATGTTGAGAACCCACCTTTCCCTGTTAGAATAAAGGATCACACTAAAGCTTCAACTGTAGTCAACAAAAGTAATATTAGGACACACAAACCCCTTGAGCAAGTTAAAGTTGAACCTAATATTGCTATGGTTAAAGATCTCTTGGCTGATAATATTGATGGGCATGTTATTTACTTCTGTGATGAGAATGCTGGAATTGCTAGACCTGATACTAAAAATAAACATAGACCTGTTGTAGGCATGCCTGTTATTTCTGTTAAAATAGGAGATCATTGCTATCATGGCTTATGTGATATGGGTGCTAGTGCAAGTGCAATACCTCATTCCTTATACAAAGAAATTATGCATGATATTGCACCTGCTGAGATAGAAGATATTGATGTTACCATTAAGCTTGCCAATAGAGATACTATTTCACCAATTGGGATTGTTAGAGATGTTGAAGTCTTGTGTGGGAAGGTTAAATATCCTGCTGACTTTATTGTTCTTGGTTCCCCACAAGATAGCTTTTGTCCCATTATATTCGGTAGACCCTTCTTGAATATTGTTAATGCTAAGGTAGACTGCAATAAGGATATTGTTTCTGTTGGTTTAGGGGATATGTATCATTAGTTTAATTTTGCTAAGTTTCATAGACAACCCCGTGATGAGGAATTTCCTAGTAAAGATGAAATTATTGGTCTTACTTCTATTGCCGTGCCTCCTACTAATCCTTTAGAACAATATTTGCCAGACCATAAAAATGATATGTTCATGAACGAAAGGAGGGAAATAGATGAAGTATTCTTTAAACAAGGACCTATTCTGAAACACAACTTGCCTGTTGAAATCCTAGGGGATCCTCCTCCACCCAAGGGTGATCCCTTGTTTGAGCTTAAACCATTACCTGATACTCTTAAATATGCTTATCTTGATAAAAAGAAGATATATCCTGTTATTATTAGTGCTAACCTTTCAGAGAAGGAGGAAGAGAAATTATTGAAAACTCTGAAGAAGCACAATGCTGCTATTGGATATACTCTTGATGATCTTAAGGGCATTAGTCCCACTATATGTCAACACAAAATAAATTTGTAGAAAGACGCCAAACCAGTTATTGATCACCAACGACGGCTAAATCCTAAGATGAAAGAAGTGGTAAGAAAAGAAATATTAAAGCTCCTTGAGGCAGGTATAATTTATCCCGTTGCTGATAGTCAGTGGGTAAGTCCTGTCCATTGTGTCCCTAAGAAGGGAGGTATTACTGTCGTTCCTAATGATAAAGATGAATTGATTCCGCAAAGAATTATTACAGGTTATAGGATGGTAATTGATTTTCGCAAATTAAATAAATCTACTAAAAAAAGATCATTACGCTTTGCCTTTTATTGATCAAATGCTAGAAAGATTATCCAAACACACACACTTTTGCTTTCTAGATGGTTACTCTGGTTTCTCTCAAATACATGTGTCAGCTGAGGATCAAGAAAAGACCACTTTTACTTGCCCTTTCAGTACTTTTGCTTATAGTCGTATGCCTTTTGGTTTATGTAATGCACCTGCTACCTTTCAAAGATGCATGGTGGCTATATTCTCTAACTTTTGTGAAAAGATTTGTAAGGTTTTCATGGATGATTTCTCCGTTTATGGATCCTCTTTTGATGATTGCTTGAGCAACCTTGATCGAGTTTTGCAGAGATGTGAAGAAACTAATCTTATCTTGAATTGGGAGAAGTGCCACTTTATGATTAATGAAGGCATTGTCTTAGGGCATAAAATTTCTGAAAGAGGCATTGAAGTTGGCAAGGCCAAAGTTGATGCTATTGAAAAGATGTCGTGTCCTAAGGACATCAAAGGTATAAGAAGTTTTCTGGGCCATGCCGGTTTTTATAGGAGGTCCATTAAGGACTTTTATAAAATTTCTCGGCCTCTGACTAATCTATTACAAAAAGATATTCCTTTTGTCTTTGATGATGATTGTGTAGAAGCATTTGAAATACTTAAGAAAGCCTTGATTTCTGCACCCATTGTTCAGCCACCTGATTGGAATTTACCTTTTGAAATTATGTGTGATACTAGTGATTATGCTGTAGGTGTTGTTCTAGGGCAAAGAGTTGGTAATAAATTAAATGTTATCCAATATGCTAGTAACACTCTAGACAATGCCCAAAGAAATTATGCTACTACTGAAAAAGAATTTTTAGCAATTGTTTTTGCTTGTGATAAGTTCAGACCTTATATTGTTGATTCTAAAGTAACTATCCACACTGATCATGCTGCTATTAAATACCTTATGAAAAAGAAAGATGCTAAACCTAGACTTATTAGATGGGCTCTCTTGCTACAAGAATTTGATTTACATATTATTGATAGAAAGGGAGCTGAGAACCCCGTTGCACACAACTTGTCTAGGTTAGAGAATGTTCTTGATGACCCACTACATATTGATGATAGCTTTCCTGATGAACAATTAAATGTCATAGATGCTTCTCGAACTACTCCATGGTATGCTGATTATGCTAATTATATTGTTGCTAAATTTATACCACCTAGTTTCACATACCAACAAAAGAAAAAGTTCTTCTATGATTTAAGACATTACTTTTGGGATGACCCACATCTTTATAAAGAAGGAGTAGATGGTGTTATTAGACGTTGTGTACCTGAGCATGAACAGGAACAGATCCTACGCAAGTGTCATTCCGAGGCTTATGGAGGACACCATGCTGGAGATAGAACTGCACATAAGGTACTGCAATCCGGTTTTTATTGGCCTACTCTCTTCAAGGATGCTCGTAAGTTTGTCTTATCTTGTGATGAATGTCAAAGAATTGGTAATGTTAGTAGACGTCAGGAAATGCCTATGAATTATTCACTTGTTATTGAACAATTTGATGTTTGGGGCTTCGATTATATGGACTGTTTCCTTCCTCTAATGGGTATACACATATTTTAGTTGCTGTTGATTATGTTACTAAGTGGGTAGAAGCTATTCCAACTAGTAGTGCTGATCATAACACCTCTATTAAGATGCTTAAAGAAGTTATTTTCCCGAGGTTTGGAGTCCCTAGATATTTAATGACTGGTGGTGGTTCACATTTCATTCGTGGTTCCTTTCGCAAAATGCTTGCTAAGTATGACGTTAATCATAGAATTACATCTCCTTATCACCCGCAGTCTAGTGGTTAAGTAGAATTAAGTAATAGAGAGATTAAATTAATTTTGCAAAAGACTGTTAATAGATCTAGAAAGAATTGGTCAAAGAAACTTGATGATGCATTATGGGCCTATAGAACTGCATATAAAAATCCTATGGGTATGTGTCAGTGTCAAAACCGGCGGATCTCGGGTAGGGGGTCCCGAACTGTGCGTCTAAGGCGGATGGTAACATGAGACAAGGGACACAATGTTTTACCCAGGTTCGTGCCCTCTTGATGGAGGTAAAACCCTACGTCCTGCTTGATTAATATTGATGATATGGGTAGTACAAGAGTAGATCTACCACGAGATCGGAGAGGCTAAACCCTAGAAGCTAGCCTATGGTATGATTGTATGTATATATCTATCGACTAGCCTGGCCTCGGTTTATATAATGCACCAGAGGCCTAGGATAACAAGAGTCCTAGCCGAATACGCCGGTGGGGAGGAGTCCTTGTCTTGATCACCAAGTCTTGTGGAATCTTCCATGTATGCGGCAGCTGTTCGAACTGGCCCATGAGTATACGGCCATGGGGGTCCTCGGCCCAATCTAACAGATCGGGAGATGACGTGGTGAGTACCCCCTAGTCCAAGACATCGTCAGTAGCCCCCTGAACCGGTCTTCAAGTTAGGGACGCTCCTCGATTCTTCTGAACTATTCTTCATCTTCGGTTGTCGGTCTTGAAAACTGGTTCAACAAATCTTCTCATCTTCGATCTTGAGGATCGTCGAAATGCATTCGGCGAGTTTACACGTCGGGTATCCGAGGAGCCCCTTTAAGTTTTCGGCCTTTATCAATGCCTTGTTATTTTTATGCCACACCTCGGGTTTGAAGTTGTTCCCGGGCGGCAGCGTCCTCTTGCGTCCGAGCTCCAATGCCGGACTGCATTCGAGGTATCTTTTGCAGTCGAGCACCAATGCTGGACCACTTTCCGAGCTCCAACGCCGGAATGTATCCGAGCTCCAACGTCGGACTATGTCCAAGCTCCAACGCCGGACTATGTCCAAGCTCCAACTCCGGACTATCATAAATCACCTTGGTTCAAAAAGGTTGAAGGAGTTTAGCCGAGCTTAATGCCGGAAATGCCCTCTATGGAGCCAGCCGCTAGCGCCCGAGCTTTATGCTGGACTTCTTCCGAGGTGGTGCACCACCCCGACTGTGGGCCGATTTTTTGTCAATATTTTTTATTGGTGCAATTTATTCTCTGCCGAGATATATAGCCAGTAGCCCTCAAGGTGTGTATCGGTTTAAAACCCGAGATGCACCTGAAGGATGACGTAAGACCACTAATCCTAGTAGCCGCTGAGACTCAGGTTGATTTGTAAAATCGGCCTGAGGATCAAGTCCTAGCTCGGCAGGATACTTCGGGACACAAAAAGCGGCGTGCTCAGTCCTCGAGACTCAGGTTGGGTGCGGCCGACCAACCTAAGGATCAAAATCTCCTCGAAAACTGTATTGCACTTAAAATTTCCTGCATTGGATAGGCAATACAGTAGCCCTCGAGACACTGGTCGGGTGGCAACACCAGATCAGGGGATCGATGTGCCCCTTTAATGTTTTTAAATAATAAGCCCGAAGCCCAGTAGCCCCTGAGCCTTAATGCGGGCACGGGTGGCCGAATTAAGGATCAATATCCATAGTAAAATCACAAATTATGTGCAATGACTCTATGTATCCAAGTACTTTACGTCATTAATGCTTGGATCCGCACTGTACAAAACTTTGTTGACTGACCATCGGCTTCCACCTCCTCAGCCAATAGCCGAGGGGTGTTTGTCCTACTTTATAAAGCCTTTATGAGGGCAAAGATTTACGACAAACAAGGCAATCTGGCCATACGGTTTTATAAACAAAGGTACGCAGAGAGATATGTTAAATTATTGTTTAACATAATAAATGTCTTCCAAAGAAAATAGTCCCGCTATCGGTTCCTTTCTTTGGGTTGTCATGCTAAGCATGATCATGATACCTCAGCTCTAATGTAAGAGCAAAATATCGAGGATTTTGTTTAGGAGGCCAGTTAATAGCCCCCGGTAGTGTTCGGCGACAGTCGAGGTCAAGCCGTAAACACTTCGGCCATTGTTATGAGTGGCCCGTCATTTTGACACAGTCATCAGATCGCTGACCAGTTTACGCTTATTATGATAGTCAGTTTTCGGCTATCTCCACTGAGGTGCTTAACCGTGTGGGCTGGAAGTACAATCGCAGTGGTTCTCCCTTTGCACACCTAGCCGGACAAAGCAGAACGTAGGAAGCAAGTGCAGGAGCCGGGCAACCCAACTATTGACCGAAGACACAATTCAAAACCGATGCATATATAGCAATATCCGAGAATATTTTTGCCGAATCTATAAAGGTGTCCGGCATTGCACTGCGAGACTTGTGCTGAAAACACACAAATAATTTAAAAGTGCCATGAGCTTGGAAAACCAAAAAACGTCAGTAAAAACTTAACATCCGAACAAGATCAAGTGTTCAGTGCCAATCCGAAAATTGGTCTTAGAAAAAAAGAGTCTTCTGTCGTGCTTTAATATTACACATCTGATCTAAAGACTTCAAGCGGGTCAGCCTACGGCTGCAGCCTCCTATCCCGAAGGCGGAGTGCTTCTCGTTAGACCAGTTTAGCGAACTAAACTCGAGCGGTCACTAGAGAGAAAATGGGTTATCTGGCTATTGACCACACACTCACGTCAAAAAAGGAGCGATAGAAAAAGACTTTGCAACGACCAAGAAGAAAATATATTTACTATAAAATAGCTCATATAAATTTTAAGAGCCCCCAAGTGACTTGGGTGAAAGGTTTTATGTATAATGATTGTATGTACCGAAGTACTTATATCATATCTTTGTTCAAACGAACTTTAAACGCGTCTTAACCGACCGTCGGCTTCTCCCTCTTCGGCCAAGGACCGAAAAATGTTATGTACTCCACCTGTCGAGAATATCGACAATGTTTCCGATAACCAGGCAACCGGGCCATAAGGCTATAATAGACAAAGCGCGCTTAGGGAACTTATGCTATATTACAGACGAGTGTAAGAAGCATCTTCGAAGAAAATAGTACCCCCACCGATACCTTTCTTTGGTGCTCATTATTACTATGAGACTTGTGCAATAGATTTTTTGTACTCATGAGTTCCATTGTGTGCCGACCATGATTGAAAACAATAAGAGCGCTAGCTTTCGGCTTCACCCAGTCTGAGGTCAGAGCTCGGAGGACCCGGTCATGACAATCGCAAAGGTGCTTCCTTTACTCCCTAGCCGAACAATCGAGAACGTAGGGGTAAGCACAGGAGCCAGGCAACCCAGCTTGCAAATCGCTTAAGTCAATATGGTGCATATTGTGGCGTAATACACGAACAAGGAACGAAGCCGTACAAGTATAATCATATGCAAGAGGAAAAACTTCATAAAGGAAGCCCCCAAATAAATGGGGTATTTGAATATGTGTGTCACAAACAAAGTTTGGACAAGGAAATTTTTTACAAGCAACTTTTTTCCAAAAAAAGTATAATGCTTGGTCGAACCAAACACAAGTTAAAAATTAAAACTTTGAGCATGAAAGTGACTTAGCTGGTTAATGTGTTCGGCATTGATCGCGGTTCGAGCTTGATGCGGGACAAGGTTCCATCCTCCAAGCCGGTCCCGAGGTGGCGGAGCGGAGAACTCGAGACGCCGAAGTGGTGACATAGCAAGGTCAATGCAGACCGGCAGAGTGATGCCGAAGTCCCCGGATCATTTTCCTGTGCACAAAAAATAGTGCAAACCGGAGATAATAGTAATAATGATAATTAAAAAAATCATTGCATAATAAATAATTTATGCAAAGTGAGTAATAAAAGAAATATGGCCTGGCGCCAAAGTCAATGTCAATGCAGGGTGTCGGCGTGATGCGGTAAAGGCATGGCAAAGCCTGAATTCACAGGTCGGTCCAAGTTCCGGATGCGGCGTTCTCCAGACTATGTACGGAAACTGATCGAACCACCATGCGGTCGTCGTTAATGCGGCCATCATTTGATAGACCTGTGTACAGATGATGGACAAACCAGAGTAATAATTCCTTGAGAAAAATAAACCCAAACAAGCAAAATACTAGGATTAGTAGCACCTGGTTTATTTGTTGTAGCAATCCGAAGAAAAGTGATTCCCAAAATTGGGACTCGATCCGCACACCCATTGCCTGATGGGCGATAAAGCGACGGTATGGCGATGCTAGCAAAGGTTGGCTTGCCGAGGCAAAGCCCTCGATACAGCTATCATGACGGAGCTGGTCGGCTAGTGACGCCGAAGTCTCCGGAGTATAGGTTGATGAAGATATGGTGAAGCCCCCGGCCCAGCCGAGATGTCGAAGCCTCGATGTCAGCCGATGAGTCGAAGTAGGTCGGCATGATGGACACCGGCTTGAAGAAGCAACAGTGCGGCCCTGCCGATGCAGGTCGTGATGTGGTCAATGCCGGCTTGATGAAGTGACCGTGCGGCGATGCCGGTATGCCCGCTCCGTGTAATCCGTGGGGCGGCGATGTTGGTGATGATTTATCCTTCGCAATGCTGGTCAACTAAGCGAAAGGCCTTCTTAGAAAGGCGGAGTGACAGGTAATGCCCTATTTCCTAACAGTGAAATCTAAGATCAGACAAGAAAGAAGCTAAAGGCTAGGCAAAGAAGACGAGGGAGAAATCGTGATGAGATTATTATCGATCCGAACGATCCACAGAATGCAGGGGTAATCCTTGCTTCCAGGATACGCGTCGAGATTAATAAAATCATGGACGATATCGATCCGTATTACTCTTGTTCGGCTTGCCGGGATGATGATCCGAAGAAGTTGAGATCGGCTCAACAAAGTGACGACGCGTCTAGCGCAGGTCGGCAGCCGTGGAGCAATATTGCCGAACTGGTTTGACGCCAGCATGATGTTGAAGATTATGTTCAAAAGATTTTAAAGTTAGTGGGATGTGTTCGGGAACAAAACACAACACCCCATACAAAACTTCCTTCAAAAAGGATGTCCGAAATCCCGTTCATAAAAAAGATGAACTCAGGACGGATTCGTTTTCGCGTAGAAAACAGATCCGAAAAGTGATGCACTAATCGGAAGGTTCCGGAGTTTGGACGGTCGGATCGAGCTGAAATTTGGAGGGGTGGTAGATATGGGAATTCCGCAGTAGATGAACGGTTGGATCTTCCAAAGGACCTTCGAGCTAGGCTCTGGAGACCACGCCCTAACCTCGTCCAGATTCCCATCCAGATTTGACAGGGCTCCGGTATATTGTAGATTGCCGGAGATTCCTCCATCGGAACTCGACGAAATTTTGCATTGTTGTTGTAGACTCAATTCCGCAGAATTACACCAAAGGGATAGTCAAAGCGATGCTCTAAAAGGTGGTGGCAGCGGACACAAGTTTGCTGTTCGGAAAAACAGCATGGTCGCCCGAGGGCAATGTTGACGTTGAGCCCCCGAGCTCCATGGATGATTCCTCCATGATCTTGATAGAGATCGGAGTTGATGTTGATGAAGGCCCTCGTCCGAACATGACGATCGGAGATGGAGCACGGTCCTCGGTCGAGCCAAGGTGACCAGTCGAGCCGGCGACGAAGATGCCGGCATCGCAGTTGACCTGCAGACGAGCCATCGATCCTTTTGCCGATCACACAGCGGAACTCTCAATGAAAGCACCAATGTCGGTGTCAAAACCGGCGGATCTCGGGTAGGGGGTCCTGAACTGTGCGTCTAAAGCGGATGGTAACAGGAGGCAAGGGACACAATGTTTTACCCAGGTTCGGGCCCTCTTGATGGAGGTAAAACCCTACGTCGTGCTTGATTAATATTGATGATATGGGTAGTACAAGAGTAGATCTACCACGAAATCGGAGAGGCTAAACCCTAGAAGCTAGCCTATGGTATGATTGTATGTATATATCTATCGACTAGCCTGGCCTCGGTTTATATAATGCACCAGAGGCCTAGGATAACAAGAGTCCTAGCCGAATACGCCGGTGGGGAGGAGTCCTTGTCATGATCACCAAGTCTTGTGGAATCTTCCATGTATGCGGCAGCTGTCCGAACTGGCCCATGAGTATATGGCCATGGGGGTCCTCGGCCTAATCTAACAGATCGGGAGATGACGTGGTGAGTACCCCCTAGTCCAGGACACCGTCAGTATGTCTCCATATAAAATGGTTTATGGTAAAGCATGTCACTTACCTCTTGAACTAGAACATAGACATATTGGGCTATTAAAGAGCTCAATTATGATTTCAAACTTGCCGGTGAGAAGAGGTTATTTGACATTAGCTCATTTGATGAATGGAGAACCCAGGCCTATGAAAATGCCAAACTGTTTAAAGAAAAAGTTAAAAGATGGCATGACAAAAGGATACAAAAGCGTGAGTTTAATGTAGGTGATTATGTATTGCTATACAACTCTCGTTTGAGATTTTTTGCAGGCAAACTCCTCTCTAAATGGGAAGGTCCTTACGTCATCGAGGAGGTCTATCGTTCCGGTGCCATAAAAATCAACAACTTCAAAGGCACAAATCCGAGGGTGGTGAACGGTCAAAAAATCAAACATTATATCTCAGGTAATCCTATAAATGTTGAAACTAATGTTATTGAAACCGTAACCCCGGAGGAATACATAAGGGACACTTTCCGGAACGTTTCAGACTCTGAAAAGGAATAGGTATGTGGTACGGTAAGTAAACCGACTCCAAAACAGTTCAAGGGCAATTTTTCTCCGTTTTGGAATATTTAAGAAAATAGGAAAATAAGAAGCAGTCCGGAAAGGACACGAGGGTGGAGGGCGCGCCCTACCCCCCTGGGCGCGCCCCCTACCTCGTGGGCACCTCGTGCGCTCTCCGGACTCCGTTTTCTTGCACGATACTTCGTTTGGTCTGTAAAAAAATATTATATAATCTCCCGAAGGTTTTTACCACCGTATCACGCAAATATCTCCTGTCTTTGTTTCGAGCTGTTCTTCTGACAGATCTAGGTCGCCATGTCATCTTCAAGTGCCCCCAAGGACAAGTTATTGAGAAGGTCATCAACCCCTACCCCGCGGAGGTTCTGCAACACCCTCAAACCGTTGAGATGCGTGAGGGTTTGTTGCACATCCGCGATGTTGAGGGACTGATACGTCTCCAACGTATCTATAATTTTTGATTGCTCCATGCTATATTATCTACTGTTTTAGGCAATATTGGGCTTTATTTTCCACTTTTATATTATTTTTGGGACTAACCTATTAACCGGAGACCCAGCCCAGATTTGTTGTTTTATGCCTATTTCAGTGTTTCGAGGAAAAGGAATATCAGACGGAGTCAAAACGGAACGAAATCAGCTGGAGAAGTTATTTTTGGAAGGAAACCCACCTGATGGACTTGGACCCCATGTCAGAAGATATGGGAGGTGCTCACGAGGGTGGGGGCGCGCCCTCCCCCCTGGGCACGCCCCCCCTGCCTCGTGGGGCCCCCGTAGCTCCACCGATGTACTCCTTTCACCCATATATACCGTCGTACCCTAAAACTTCCAAAACAGAAGATAGATCGGGAGTTCCGCCGCCGCAAGCCTCCAGAACCACGAAAAACCAATCGGGACCCCTTTCTGGTACCCTGTCGGAGGGGGGATCCATCTCCGGTGGCCATCTTCATCATCCCGACGCTATCCATGACGAGGAGGGAGTAGTTCACCCTCGGGGCTGAGGGTATGTACCAGTAGCTATGTGTTTGATCTCTCTCTCTCTCTCGTGTTCTCTCTCGTGTTCCATCTATGGCACGATCTTGATGTATCCCGAGCTTTGCTATTGTAGTTGGATCTTATGTTTCTTCTCCCCCTCTACTCTCTTGTGATGAATTGAGTTTCCCCTTTGAAGTTATCTTATCGGATTGAGTCTTTTATGAACACTTGATGTATGTCTTGCCGTGCTTATCTGTGGTGACAATGGGATATCATGTGCCACTTGATGTATGTTTTGGTGACCAACTTGCGGGTTCCGCCCATGAACCTATGCATAGGAGTTGGCACACGTTCTTGATTCTCCGGTAGAAACTTTGGGGCACTATTTGAAGTACTTTTATGTTGGTTGGATAAATCTGAGATTGTGTGATGCATATCGTATAATCATGCCCACGGATACTTGAGGTGACAATGGAGTATCTAGGTGACATTAGGGTTTTGGTTGATTTGTATCTTAAGGTGTTATTCTAGTAAAAACTCCAGGGTTGTTTGTGACACTTATAGGGATAGCCCAACGGATTGATTTGAAAGAATAACTTTGAGGTGGTTTCGTACCCTACCATAATCTCTATGTTTGTTCTCCGCTATTAGTGGCTTTGGAGTGACTCTTTGTTGCATGTTGAGGGCTCGTTATATGATCTATCTATGTTATTATTGTTGAGAGAACTTGCACTAGTGAAAGTATGAACCCTAGGCCTTATTTCCTATCATTGCAATACCGTTTATGCTCACTTTTACCACTCGCTACCTTGCTGTTTTTATATTTTCAGTTTACAAAAACCTATATCTACTATCTATTTTGCACTTGTATCACCATCTCTTCGCCAAACTAGTGCACCTATACAATTTACCATTGTATTGGGTGTGTTGGGGACACAAGAGACTCTTTGTTATTTGGTTGCAGGGTTGCTTGAGAGAGACCATCTTCATCCTACGCCTCCTACGGATTGATAAACCTTAGGTCATCCACTTGAGGGAAATCTTCTACTGTCCTACAAACCTGTGCACTTGCAGGCCCAACAATGTCTACAAGAAGAAGGTTGCGTAGTAGACATCAAGCTCTTTTCTGGCGCCGTTGCCGGGGAGGTTAGCGCTTGAAGGTATATCTTTAGATCTTGCAATCGAATCTTTTTGTTTCTTGTTTTAGCACTAGTTTAGAAAACTACAAAAAATATGGAATTGAGTTTGCCTCATATGCTTCATCTTTTTAATATCTTTCGTGAGTATGATGGAAAGGAAAATTGTGCCAAAGTGTTAGAAGAAGAATGCATTAAAATGTTTGGCACTAAATATTTGAATGATGAGCATGATTGCAATGTTGCTAGTATGAATTCCTTGAATATCTATGATGCTAATGATATGCAAAGCCACAAGCTTGGGGAAGCTATGTTTGATGAAGATGATATTTTTTGTCCCCCAAGTTTTGATGAGCAAATTTATTATGATGAAAGCATGCCTACTATATATGATGATTATTGTGATGACACGTATGCTTTAAATAATAATAATAACCATGAAACTTGTCATCTTGATCTTAATTTTCAATCACATGATAGTTATTTTGTTGAGTTTGCTCCCACTATTATTCATGAGAAGAATTTTGCTTGTGTGGAGAGTAATAAAAATTCTATGCTTGTAGATCATGAAAAGAATGCTTTAGGTGCTGGTTATATTGTTGAATTCATTCATGATGCTACTGAAAATTATTATGATGGAGGAACATATGCTTGTAGGAATTGCAATAATATCAAGTTTCCTCTCTATGTGCTTAAAGTTTTGAAGTTATGCTTGTTTTACCTTCCTATGCAAGTTGATTCTTGTTCCCACAAGTTGTTTGCTCACAAAATCCCTATGCATAGGAAGTATGTTAGACTTAAATTTGCTAGTCATATTCTTTATGATGCTCTCTTTATATTACAATTCTTATCTTTTATGTGAGCATCGTTGAAATCATCATGCCTAGCTAGGGGCGTTAAACGATAGCGCTTGTTGGGAGGCAACCCAACTTTATTTTTGTTCCTTGCCTTTTTCTCCTGTTTAGTAATAAATAATTCATCTATACTCTGTTTAGATGTGTTTTTATGTTTTAATTAGTGTTTGTGCCAAGTAGAACCTTTGGGAAGACTTGGGTAAAGTCTTGTTGATCATGCTGTAAAAAACAGAAACTTCAGCGCTCACGAGAACTGCTGCCATTTTTATTTGGAGAGTGCTATTTAGTTAATTCTTTTTGAATATTATTAATAGATAAATTCCTAAGGTCCAGCAATTTATTTGAGAATTTTATGAGTTCCAGAAGTATACGTTTGATCCAGATTACTACAGACTGTTCTGTTTTTGACAGATTCTGTTTTTCGTGTGTTGTTTGCTTATTTTAATGAATCTATGGCTAGTAAAATAGTTTATAAACCATAGAGAAGTTGGAATACAGTAGGTTTAACACCAATATAAATGAATAATTAGTTCATTACAGTACCTTGAAGTGGTGATTTATTTTCTTATACTAACGGAGCTTACGAGTTTTCTGTTAAGTTTTGTGTTGTGAAGTTTTCAAGTTTTGGGTAAGGATTCGATGGACTATGGAATAAGTAGTGGCAAGAGCCTAAGCTTGGGGATGCCCAAGGCACCCCAAGGTAATATTCAAGGACAACCAAAAGCCTAAGCTTGGCGATGCCCCGGAAGGCATCCCCTCTTTCGTCTTCGTTCATCGGTAACTTTACTTGGAGCTATATTTTTATTCACCACATGATATGTGTTTTGCTTGGAGCATCAATTTATTTTGTTAGGATTTGCTTGCTGTTATTTAGAACAATGTTTTTCATCTTTTATTTCAATAAAAGTGGCATTGATAGCCTTTACTATGCCTATTTTAGAAGTCCACATGTTGCTGTTTGAAAACAGAAAGTTTACCGCTGTTGCAATAATTCCCTAGAAAATTCAGAATGTGATAAAATGTTTAAACCTTTTACATATTAATCTCTGATAAATTTACTACAGTGGGAATTTTCTTTCATAATTTTTGGAGTTAGGGAAGTATGGATGTTGCAGCATTCTTTACAGACTATCCTGTTTAGGCAGATTGCTGTTATGTTTGCATTGTTTGCATATGTTTGATTCTTTAATGATTCTATTTGAGGATAGGGCTATTAAATATGCAGAGGCATTTAGTATGCAATTTTGAATAATAATTTTAGTGATTTTCTACAGTAGAGTATGATAAGGTTTTGGCAATGGTTTATACTAACTTATCTCACGAGTCCTTGTTGAGTTTTGTGTGGATGAAGCTTTTGAGATTTAGGGAGACCGTGATATGGGAGGAATTAAGGAGACACAAAAGGTCAAGCTTGGGGATGCCCAAGGCACCCCAAGATAATATTTCAAGAAGTCTCAAGCGCCTAAGCTTTGGGATGCCCCGGTTGGCATCCCACCTTTCTTCTTCAACAACTATCGGTCAGTATCGGTTGATCCTAAGTTTTTGCTTCTTCACATGATGTTTGCTATTCTTAGAATGTCATTTTATTTCGCTTTGCTTGCTGTTTGAATAAAATACCAAGATCTGAAATTATTAAATGTTAGAGAGTCTTCACATAGTTGCATAATTATTCAACTACTCATTGATCTTCACTTATATCTTTCGGAGTAGTTTGTCATTTGCTCTAGTGCTTCACTTATACCTTTTAGAGCATGGTGGTAGTTTTATTTTGAAGAAATAGATAAACTCTCATGCTTCACTTATATTATTTTGAGAGTCTTAATAGCATGGTAATTTTCTTAAAATCCTAATGTCAGGACCCCGATCCTAGGTCACACCGATCTAGCATGTAACACATCATATCACTTTGTGGTCTCACACACGGTATTCCCACGGGTGCCACCTTACCTGGCCCGGGACCGTTTGCGCCTTTTGGCTCACGTATATGATAGTGTCGCTAGCATCCATATGACAAAGAACCCGGGCCGATATGGCTAGTCGTGAACCCAAAGCGGCACTAACCCATGGGGACAGGCATACATGAATCAACCTCGAGCATGTCGGTCAACAGCGTGTGAATCCGGGCTATAGCACTGGGCTAACAGGACTCAGGTAACCCGGGCTGTAGCAGGCTAGGCAGGACTCCGGATGTCACCGCGTGACATTTCCCCGAAGGGACAGACACAGGAATGAAGTGAAACACATGCCGGCCAATCAAGTGTCCTGAGCAGTAGTGCTGGGCTAGCAGGACTCCGGTGAACCGGGCTGTAGCGGACTACTATCGCTTAGAAAGCACTAGACTACATTTCCCCATATGATAGGCTGCCAAGGATAAACAACTAGATTGTCGGATCCCACTCATACCAAGCATTTCAATCATACACACAATATGCCCGATATGAGTACATACAACATGGCATCACAACAAGACTCTACGACTCAATTATTTATTCATTAGGCTCCGAGGAGCGAGATATTACAAACATGGGTCTCATGACCTGACATACAGAGCATACAAGCAACAAACACATGCGGAAGCTTAACTTGTCTGAGTACAGACAACTACAAATGAAAAAGGCTGAGAAGCCTGACTATCTACCAGATCCTGCCGAGGGCACAAGATCGTAGCTGAGGTATCAAGCTAAACGTCGAAGTCCACGCGGAACTACTAGCGAGACTGAAGTCTCTCTGCAAAACATAATTAAGCAAACGTGAGTACAAAGGTACTCAGCAAGACTTACATCAGAACTAAACTACATATGCATAGGTATCAACAAAGGGGGGTGGAGTTTAACTGCAGCAAGCCAGCTTTGACTCGGTGGCTATTCTGAACTACGACTGCAAGCAACTCTTTTGAGGTGGCGCACACGAGTCCACATATTCACCAATCAATACACCACTATGGATCCGCTCCCGTCTCCCTACGAGAAGGCCATCCATAGCACTCACACTTATCTTGCGAGTTTTTAGAGTATCCACTTTCACTTGTCTATGAACTGTTATAAGTACCCCAGAAGTCCATTACCGCGGACACGGCTATTCGAATAGATGATGTTAACCCTGCAGGGGTGTACTTCTTCACACACGCTCTCACCACTTACCGCCGTTTACACGACATGTACTCGGCAACCTTCAAGCGGAAGCCCAACGAGGGTGTCGGCCACGGCCTACCTAAACACTCAAGTCTCTAGTCCAGGTTTATCGCCTATCCAGGTTCCATCCGCAGGGAGTCCGGCCGAGGTTTCCACATATGGCCCCGAACGATGTGAACAGGGTTCCCGAGACACCAAACGGGCGCCCGGTACACCGTGCCACGGTGTATCTACCGCAACATAGCCCACCCCTAGGGTCAGCGCTACGCACGGCCGCCAACACATATCCTATAAACACCAGAAACTAGTTGCAACTCCTGGACAGAGGACAAGGGTGATCAAGAAGCCGAGAGGGTCCATTGGTTTCTGGCCCAATGCGTGGTAGTAACTGTTTCATCACAAACACAGAACTCAGTTCCTAAGAACGGTTTATATGAGACAACCCACCATGTACTCCTACATGACCTCTCACCGCTACCTTTACCAAATAGTGTTCACACACTTAGCTCACACACAGTAGGACATGTTCACACATCTCCGATTCATTCCCGATGAATCGGAACTGACTCAACTCTAAGCAGTAGCAGGCATGACAAACAAGCATGAATGAGTAGGCACATCAGGGCTCAAACAACTCCTACTCATGCTAGTGGGTTTCATCTATTTACTGTGGCAATGGTCATGCAGAGGATAAGGGGTTCAACTACCGCGGCAAGTAACAGGGGAAACGTGTTGTCCTAATGCAGTAAAAGAGAGCAAGAGCGAGAGGGTGGGATTGTATTGAAATGAACAAGGGGGTTTTGCTTGCCTGGCACTCCTGAAGACAATATAGTTCTTCATCGGTGTCACCGATCACAGCGTTGGTACATCGTCTATCGAGAGGGGACATTTACCGGCAAACAAGGAAGAACACAATCAATGCGATGCAACAATATGATGCATGATCATGACATGGCAATATGCTGTTGATTGAGCTAATGCAACTAACAACAAGTTAAATGGAGTTGGTTTGAACACTAGGTTCAAATTCAAATTCAAACTATGAATTCAAATAGTGCATTATCATGTTTTGACTAAACAGTGAGGTTAAGTTGTTCAAACATGCATGAAAATGGTACAGATGGATTCCTTGAATTTTTTTGATAATTTTTCATATATAATTTATTTCATTTGGAGTTACGGTTGAATTTATATGAATTTTAGAAGTTTTAGGCATTTTCTGGAATTTTCTATATAAAATGAAATCCAGAAAAGAGAGTTACTGCGTCAGTCTTGCGTCAGCATGACGTCAGCAAGTCAAAGGCACGGTCCAGGTCAAACCCGACCAGTGGGGTCCACTGGTCAGTGTCACGGGGCTAACTAGAGTCACTGACATGTGGGCCCAGTCAAAGGCCACGTCAGCAAGGTCAAAGTTGACGCGTGGGTCCCGCGGGGTTGGATTAGTTCTAACTAATTTCATTAGCTGACTAATTAAACAGGTGGGGCCCATGTGTAAGTGGGTCAGGGGGGTTAATTAGTGGAGATATTAGCGGCTAATGACGTTGACCGTCAGCACGCCGGAGTTTTGGCCGGCGACGACCTCAAACCGCGGCGGCGTCCGCCGGAGTTGCGCCAGAGGCGACGGAACGACGCGTCGAGGACAACAGGAGGTAGCCCGTGCCCGCGCGCATCCAGGGGAACCAATGGAAGGGCGCGGGGTGGCCAGAGTTCGCCGGAATGGAGCTCGCGGCGGTGGCCGGAGTTCGGACCTCGGCGGAATGGCGTTGTGGAGCGCGGGTGAGCAAGGTGAAATGCTGGGCAGCCTCCTGGGGTCACCAGGAGCTCGGTGCGGTGTACGGGCGCGACCCGTTCGAGCTCAGGCCACGGCGGTGACAAGACGGGCGGCGGCCGGAGCTCGGCTAGCACGGCCTAGGCGCTAGGGTGCGGGAACGACCACGGGAAAAGAGGGGCAAGAACCGGGGGCTCACAGCGCATCGTATGGGGTCGTCGACGAGCTGGGGAACGGACGGTTGACGGTGAATCGACGAAGACGATCCTCGGTGGCCGAGGAGGGGAACGGCGGAGCTGGCGGCATCCAGGGCTTCCGGTGCCTTCCGCCTTGGTGAGGAGGAAGAGGGGGACGAGGCGGGGCTCTCGAGCACGTTGGATGGGCTAGGGAGGTACGATGGTCGCGGCTACGGCCAACGGCGTCGATGGGCGTGTTCGGTGGCGTCGTAGGGAGAGAGCAGAGGAGGGAGAGAGGTCCAGGGAGAGAGGAGAGGAGTGCAGGGGGTCCAGTGGGTGTCGTGGCGCTCGCGGTAGCCTCCAACAGCAGCGAGCAAGCAGGAGGTGGCTCGCGCGTGGACGCGCGCGGCGAGCACACGCCTTCGTCCTCCTGGCAGGGGAGGAAGATGACGGGGAGGAGGCCAGTGGGCTGGCCAGCGAGCTGGGCCGGCCAGGCAAGTGGCCCAGGTAGGTCCTTCTCTCTCTCTTTCTTTTATCTAATTATGTTCTGTTTTCTATTTTGCAGGTTTGTTTTGAATTTGGTTTTGAACCCAAATCAATTTTGTTGCTTCTGGAAATATTTTTAGAAGCTAAAAGAATTAAACCAAAGCTCCATAAAATATTTCAGAATTATTGGACATATATTCATTTAATAGTAGATATAAATCCAATTCAAATAATTATTGATTTAAAATCAGAGCCCAAATAATTCCTTGGAAATGTTCCAAAATTTTGGTTTGATTTATAACTCTTGCCAAAATTGTCAGAGCTATTTCTAGGGCATTTTGGATTTACTGATTGCAATTTTAGGGTTTCTTGCCCCTTTATTAAAATGATTTCCGAGGCTTTTAATTTCCTCATTTCAAATTTCAGAATTTAGACATGGTGCACCCATGAAGCTAGCCTAGAGCGTTACCAGAAGCTAGGGATGTGACAGCTCACCCCCACTAAACAAGAATCTCGTCCCGAGATTCAAGTCGTGAGGTAAGAAGACAGAGGGGACACACGACCAACACCATCTTCACGATCCAAACATCTTTCTTGAAGATATTGGTTCATTGTATCATCTTGATCTTGACGTCTTTGCTTTCAGGATCTTCATCCAGCATGATGACGAGAAGAAAAGAAACTCTCGAAGAATCGATCTTCTTGAAGATCGAGCAACCGACGATCAACTCACAGAACGAGACATCTTAAGGAAAGTGACTCGCAAAAATATTCCCTTAAGTGGCAAAAAGAATTACTTTTGATTCAGAGATCGTTGAAACTCTTCATACCAGCTTAAGGCAATTTACAATTGATCGTTTGAGATAGCTTGAAGAGATGGCATACTGGGACTAGGATGGATGATGTGGACTACCTTGTTGAAGACAATGCAATGGATGATTTTTGCTTATCATCGGAAATGGATGGGACCCATGGTAAGTCCACTTTTGAAGATGATCCTGAACAAAACTACTGAGGTGCAAGCTGGGAACAAAATGCAAATGTTGGGAATGATTCTGGTAACTGGGGAAGAACTCAACAGTCAAGAGTGGGTCCACTGTTTGAAAAGGTTATAACATAACCGAGGAAACTGGAAGCAAATCCCAGTTAACGCCAACGGTAAAACCTAGTGCTTGTGCGTGCTCTCAAGAACTTGAGCATCTCCATAATCATCAAGGTTTTATCAATATCCTTGTCAAGGATCCTGGCAACACAACATACCACCATGATGAATGGTGATGGATGATGCAGATGCAAAGGAAGATAACACTTTCTTAGATTTCCCCTTAGCGAGGCCAAGGGAACAAAATCTAGATGATCGACCGAGAGACATATAGCACTCCGCTCCTAATGTTCTCCTTGATGTGCTAGGATAACCCATTTATTGATACGGTTTGGTATTTAGGACATCAAGTAAAGGTCGGACTTCGGAAGCTCAAGAATCCGTAAGGATTAACTACGGAGGTAAATCCTACGAAATCCTCATGGGAAGGTGGCCAACTTTATTCAATCCAGATACTACAATAATAGGTCTTCCGGCTGGATGTGTTGGCCACGACATCCACTTTACCGGTTATCGAGAGACCAATATTATAGCTCTTGGAAAACGCCCCAACCATCATATCTGCCTGAGATTCAGATTTGGTTGGTGTCAGGATATTCCAGACTCATGGAGTCTAGAAAGAAAATGAAGTTTTGCAACACAAATCGACGAGATGACGTTGCGAGATTCTCGGGGAATGAACTACGATAGTAAGCTCCAAAACATGAGCTGGTTCTGCTACAAACGTGTGAACACACTGTCCCAGACAAGCATGACCACGTAGTAGTCTTATAATAAAACACTACCGAGTTCAAGTGGGGAACCATCATTGCGGATAACGAAGTCCTTGCGTAAGTCTAGCTCCTAAGAAGAAACTTCTTCTCCTTGAACAAATCAATCAGTGGCTTGGTGTGCTAGGGATACATATAGAATGAAGGTTGCAAGTCTCCAAACCACAGTATACTTCGCCCGTATGCGTGACCGATTTGGGATGATTCCAGAGAAAGCAAGACAAACTTTCTCGGATTCACGGCGACAACTTGCACCTAATGCACATGAACTTGGAGAAAGTCACTTCTTACACCAAACATGTATTTCATGAAAGGGACATGAAGATAATGCTTACAAAAGTTTCCAACACTAGCTTAGATGTTCAACATGAATTATGGGGGAGATAAAATGCCGCTGATGGGCTCAACAACAACTCATCGGAATTTCCATATCACTGGACTTCCACCACTATGTGAACAATGTGATAGTATTGGTCAGACCAAAGATATAATGGTGTATGCTCGAGGGACAACCGCAAGTAAGACAACATTACGAACATCGTTGGTTCTGATTTGATTTGACGATAGCCCACACTCAAATCAAGGTTTGGACAAGATAATAGATCCAACAACTGATCGCGAGGACCAATTGGTGAAGATATCATCTTTCTTCAACACACACACACACAAAGATATCCCTTAGGGATGAGCTAAGTCGGACAAGTTTTCATCTTCCAACTCTCCAAGTTGTTGTTAAGCTTAACCAACTAGCTCAGGGGTATCCAACACAGATTCTTGGGGAAAGTGGTTTATTGAAAAACCATCTTGATCACGAACTCAACATAACGGTCAGGTGACAACCTGGTAACACTTCCGAGAAGATATTCGGAAAATCACGAACCACCGGTATGTTACTAAGCTCGAGAACAACCTTGCTTTTCAGGGCAAGATGATATGATCAAAGAGTGAGGGATTGGCACAATCCTAACCCATTGATCGAAGTGTGCACCAGAAATATGGACTAGGTAACACGATCAGTCTTAGAATGATAATTCAATAACCGGCACGCTAAGAACGAGAGTATTGTCCATTAACTACCAAGCAACGGGGTTGCTAGGAGTATTGATTTCACACACCACGATTCACTTGTCAACATTCCGGTTGCAACAACACGGAAACCGAGAAATGAATAATGATGGAGAGAGTATCACTGCGTCAAGAATTCATAGGGGAAGGTGCAATTCTCACGACGCTCTTGACATAAAGTGGGTAATACTCCGAGGTAGAATAGAACAAAAGCTGGATTGGCATTTTGATCTGCGGAATACAACCACTCTGACCCGATCCCAGAAATGGATGAGGTACTGGAGTTTGTTTCTCCTAGTTGTTTTGAAATAGAACGGCTTAACGAACCACAAGAATACTAGGTATTGATGAACACGAATGCATACATACTCCTCACTATCAATTGATAGACGAAGATCGGAATATAACGGAAGGGGAACAACTCAAAGGTACATATAACTTTCTGAGTTGTGGATGCATAGATTAGTATGTCGAACGAGTTCAACATATTTCTTCCGGATAACCCATGCAGAAATGTAGAACTGGCAGAGCCACAATATAGAATGGAGAACTCATCAAGAGCACCCTGGTTGTGATCTTATGGTTCAAAGAACTTCTGCCATAGGCGGTTCATAGTATTTGGAAGAAGGATATACCACGGACCTCGAGGACTATCGCAAGGTTACTAATATCCTAAAGGAACTAGCAACACTATCAACATGAGGTAAGTAGGGTGAATCTCGGGTTCAAGAACCCATGAATAGAATACCTACCACTACATGGCATCACGGGATGCTTTTGAGAATAATGGCCAGAATCACACACTAGGGATACAAAACATGGCTAGATCACTAGGTGACTCCCTAAAACACCTAGGGTCATAGTAATAACTCCAACATATATGTCGAGGCAACAAAGTACCTCAACTCACCGATTAGTGTGATTAATCTGGCCCAAATGGACATCAGGAACAAAAGGAAGGGATTTGCAAATGCATCAGACTATTTAGAAACCTGGGATGACTCGGACAGCATAACGGCTGTAAATGCTCGAAAAGATTTGAGACATCCTGCAAAAATGGTGGCATAACCACTCAGAATCATAATATCAAGGTTCCGAGAACAACTATGAACACACGGAAGTAGTAGAAACTGAACTGGGCTTGAATCCATCATTCCTATAAGTCTATAACATAGTAACTCGTCATCCTGATAGATAGATGGGAAGGCCTAGTTCTTAATCCCCGTAGAAAGGAAGAGGATGACTCAGATCAGAAGGGCATGAGGTATAAGGAGTAAAAAGAGCCTTACGTTCCCTTCCGCAATCAATTCCTTTACATAACTAAGCATTTCTAGACTCAACTTTGACCAGTTTGGCTTGGTAATCCTACAGGCAGTCAGGCTCTGATACCAACACTGTCAGGACCCCGATCCTAGGTCACACCGATCTAGCATGTAACACATCATATCACTTTGTGGTCTCACGCACGGTATTCCCACGGGTGCCACCTTACCTGGCCCGGGACCGTTTGCGCCTTTTGGCTCACGTATATGATAGTGTCGCTAGCATCCATATGACAAAGAACCCGGGCCGACATGGCTAGTCGTGAACCCAAAGCGGCACTAACCCATGGGGACAGGCATACATGAATCAACCTCGAGCATGTCGGTCAACAGCGTGTGAATCCGGGCTGTAGCACTGGGCTAACAGGACTCCGGTAACCCGGGCTGTAGCAGGCTAGGCAGGACTCCGGATGTCACCGCGTGACATTTCCCCGAAGGGACAGACACAGGAACGAAGTGAAACACATGCCGGCCAGTCAAGTGTCCTGAGCAGTAGTGCTGGGCTAGCAGGACTCCGGTGAACCGGGCTGTAGCGAACTACTATCGCTCAGAAAGCACTAGACTACATTTCCCCATATGATAGGCTACCAAGGATAAACAACTAGATTGTCGGATCCCACTCATACCAAGCATTTCAATCATACACACAATATGCCCGATATGAGTACATACAACATGGCATCACAACAAGACTCTACGACTCAAGTATTTATTCATTAGGCTCCGAGGAGCGAGATATTACAAACATGGGTCTCATGACCCGACATACAGAGCATACAAGCAACAAACACATGCGGAAGCTTAACTTGTCTGAGTACAGACAACTACAAATGAAAAAGGCTGAGAAGCCTGACTATCTACCAGATCCTGCCGAGGGCACAAGATCGTAGCTGAGGTATCAAGCTAAACGTCGAAGTCCACGCGGAACTACTAGCGAGACTGAAGTCTCTCTGCAAAACATAATTAAGCAAACGTGAGTACAAAGGTACTCAGCAAGACTTACATCAGAACTAAACTACATATGCATCGGTATCAACAAAGGGGGGTGGAGTTTAACTACAGCAAGCCAGCTTTGACTCGGTGGCTATTCTGAACTACGACTGCAAGCAACTCTTTTGAGGTGGCGCACATGAGTCCACATATTCACCAATCAATACACCACTATGGATCCGCTCCCGTCTCCCTACGAGAAGGCCATCCATAGCACTCACACTTATCTTGCGAGTTTTTAGAGTATCCACTTTCACTTGTCTATGAACTGTTATAAGTAACCCAGAAGTCCATTACCGCGGACACGGCTATTCGAATAGATGATGTTAACCCTGCAGGGGTGTACTTCTTCACACACGCTCTCACCACTTACCGCCGTTTACACGACATGTACTCGGCAACCTTCAAGCGGAAGCCCAACGAGGGTGTCGGCCACGGCCTACCTAAACACTCAAGTCTCTAGTCCAGGTTTATCGCCTATCCAGGTTCCATCCGCAGGGAGTCCGGCCGAGGTTTCCACATACGGCCCCGAACGATGTGAACAGGGTTCCCGAGACACCAAACGGGTGCCCGGTACACCGTGCCACCGTGTATCTACCGCAACATAGCCCACCCCTAGGGTCAGCGCTACGCACGGCCGCCAACAAATATCCTATAAACACCAGAAACTAGTTGCAACTCCTGGACAGAGGACAAGGGTGATCAAGAAGCCGAGAGGGTCCATTGGTTTCGGGCCCAATGCGTGGTAGTAACTGTTTCATGGATCACAAACACAGAACTCAGTTCCTAAGAACGGTTTATATGAGACAACCCACCATGTACTCCTACATGGCCTCTCACCGCTACCTTTACCAAATAGTGTTCACACACTTAGCTCACACACAGTAGGACATGTTCACACATCTCTGATTCATTCCCGATGAATCGGAACTGACTCAACTCTAAGCAGTAGCAGGCATGACAAACAAGCATGAATGAGTAGGCACATCAGGGCTCAAACAACTCCTACTCATGCTAGTGGGTTTCATCTATTTACTGTGGCAATGACAGGTCGTGCAGAGGATAAGGGGTTCAACTACCGCGGCAAGTAACAGGGGAAACGTGTTGTCCTAATGCAGTAAAAGAGAGCAGGAGCGAGAGGGTGGGATTGTATCAAAATGAACAAGGGGGTTTTGCTTGCCTTGCACTCCCGAAGACAATATAGTTCTTCATCGGTGTCACCGATCACAGCGTCGGTACATCGTCTATCGAGAGGGGACATTTACCGGCAAACAAGGAAGAACACAATCAATGCGATGCAACAATATGATGCATGATCATGACATGGCAATATGCTGTTGATTGAGCTAATGCAACTAACAACAAGTTAAATGGAGTTGGTTTGAACACTAGGTTCAAATTCAAATTCAAACTATGAATTCAAATAGTGCATTATCATGTTTTGGACTAAACAGTGAGGTTAAGTTGTTCAAACATGCATGAAAATGGTACAGATGGATTCCTTGAATTTTTCTGATAATTTTTCATATATAATTTATTTCATTTGGAGTTACGGTTGAATTTATATGAATTTTAGAAGTTTTAGGCATTTTCTGGAATTTTCTATATAAAATTAAATCCAGAAAAGAGAGTTACTGCGTCAGTCTTGCGTCAGCATGACGTCAGCAAGTTAAAGGCACGGTCCAGGTCAAACCCGACCAGTGGGGTCCACTGGTCAGTGTCACGGGGCTAGCTAGAGTCACTGACATGTGGGCCCTGTCAAAGGCCACGTCAGCAAGGTCAAAGCTGACGCGTGGGTCCCGCGGGGTTGGATTAGTTCTAACTAATTTCATTAGCTGACTAATTAAACAGGTGGGGCCCGTGTGTAAGTGGGTCAGGGGGGTTAATTAGTGGAGATATTAGCGGCTAATGACGTTGATCGTCAGCACGCCGGAGTTTTGGCCGGCGACGACCTCAAACCGCGGCGGCGTCCGCCGGAGTTGCGCCAGAGGCGACGAAACGACGCGTCGAGGACAACAGGAGGTAGCCCATGCCCGCGCGCATCCAGGGGAACCAACGAAAGGGCGCGGGGTGGCCAGAGTTCGCCGGAATGGAGCTCGCGGCGGTGGCCGGAGTTCGGACCTCGGCGGAATGGCGTTGTGGAGCGCGGGTGAGCAAGGTGAAATGCTGGGCAGCCTCCTGGGGTCACCAGGAGCTCGGTGCGGTGTACGGGCGCGACCCATTCGAGCTCAGGCCACGGCGGTGACAAGAAGGGCGGCGGCCGGAGCTCGGCTAGCACGGCCTAGGCGCTAGGGTGCGGGAACGACCACGGGAAAAGAGGGGGAAGAACCGGGGGCTCATAGCGCATCGTATGGGGTCGTCGACGAGCTCGGGAACGGACGGTTGACGGCGAATCAACGAAGACGATCCTCGGTGGCCGAGGAGGGGAACTGTGGAGCTGGCGGCATCCAGGGCTTCCGGCGCCTTCCGTCTTGGTGAGGAGGAAGAGGGGGACGAGGCGGGGTACGATGGTCGCGGCTACGGCCAACGGCGGTGATGGGCGTGTTCGGTGGCGTCGTAGGGAGAGAGCAGAGGAGGGAGAGAGGTCCAGGGAGAGAGGAGAGGAGTGCAGGGGGGTCCAAGGGGTGTCGTGGCGCTCGGGGTAGCCTCCAGCAGCAGCGAGCAAGCAGGAGGTGGCTCGCGCGTGGACGCGCGCGGCGAGCACACGCCTTCGTCCTCCTGGCAGGGGAGGAAGATGACGGGGAGGAGGCCAGTGGGCTGGCCAGCGAGCTGGGCCGGCCAGGCAAGTGGCCCAGGTAGGTCCTTCTCTCTCTCTCTCTCTTTCTTTTATCTAATTCTGTTCTGTTTTCTATTTTGCAGGTTTGTTTTGAATTTGGTTTTGAACCCAAATCAATTTTGTTGCTTCTGGAAATATTTTTAGAAGCTAAAAGAATTAAACCAAAGCTCCATAAAATATTTCAGAATTATTGGACATATATTCATTTAATAGTAGATATAAATCCAATTCAAATAATTATTGATTTAAAATCAGAGCCCAAATAATTCCTTAGAAATGTTCCAAAATTTTGGTTTGATTTATAACTCTTGCCAAAATTGTCAGAGCTATTTCTAGGGCATTTTGGATTTACTGATTGCAATTTTAGGGTTTCTTGCCCCTTTATTAAAATGATTTCCGAGGCTTTTAATTTCCTCATTTCAAATTTCAGAATTTAGACATGGTGCACCCATGAAGCTAGCCTAGAGCATTACCAGAAGCTAGGGATGTGACACCTAATATGCTAGGTATTCAAGAATAATAAAAATTTCTTATGAGTGCGTTGAATACTATGAGAAGTTTGATACTTCATAATTGTTTTGAGATATGGAGATGGTGATATTAGAGTCATGCTAGTTGAGTGGTTATGAATTTGATAAATACTTGTGTTGAAGTTTGTGATTCCCGTAGTATGCGCGTATGGTGAACCGTTATGTGATGAAGTCGGAGCATGATTTATTTATTGATTGTCTTCCTTATGAGTGGCGGTCGGGGACGAGCGATGGTCTTTTCCTACCAATCTATCCCCCTAGGAGCATGCGCGTAATACTTTGCTTCGATAACTTCTAGATTTTTGCAATAAGTATATGAGTTCTTTATGACTAATGTTCAGTCCATGGATTATACGCACTTTCCTTCCTTCCACCATTGCTAGCCTCTCTAGTACCGCGCAACTTTCGCCGGTACCATAAACCCACCATATACCTTCCTCAAAATAGCCACCATACCTACCTATTATGGCATTTCCATAGCCATTCCGAGATATATTGCCATGCAATTTTCCACCGTTCCGTTTATTATGGCACACTCCATCATTGTCATACTGCTTAGCATGATCATGTAGTTGTCATCATATTTGTGGCAAAGCCACCGTTCATAATTCTTTCATACATGTCACTCATGCATCATTGCACATCCCGGTACACCGCCGGAGGCATTCATATAGAGTCATATCTTGTTCTAACTATCGAGTTGTAATTCTTGAGTTGTAAGTAAATAAAAGTGTGATGTTCATCATTATTAGAGCATTGTCCCAGTGAGGAAAGGATGATGGAGACTATGATTCCCCCACAAGTTGGGATGAGACTCCGGACGAAAATAAAAAAATAAAAGAGGCCAAAGAAGCCCAAATAAAAAAAGAGGCCATAAAAAAAGAAGGCCCAAATAAAAAATATAAAAAATATAAAATGAGAGAAAAAGAGAGAAGGGGCAATGCTACTATCCTTTTACCACACTTGTGCTTCAAAGTAGCACCATGATCTTCAAGATAGAGAGTCTCATATGTTGTCACTTTCATATACTAGTGGGAATCTTTCATTATAGAACTTGGCTTGTATATTCCAATGATGGGCTTCCTCAAATTGCCCTAGGTCTTCATGAGCAAGCAAGTTGGATGCACACCCACTTAGTTTCTTTTTGAGCTTTCATATACTTATAGCTCTAGTGCATCCGTTGCATGGCAATCCCTACTCACTCACATTGATATCTATTGATTTGCATCTCCATAGCCCGTTGATACGCCTAGTTGATGTGAGACTATCTTCTCCCTTTTTGTATTCTCCACAACCACCATTCTATTCCACCTATAGTGCTATGTCCATGGCTCACGCTCATGTATTGCGTGAAGATTGAAAAAGTTTGAGAACATCAAAAGTATGAAACAAATTGCGTGGCTTTTCATCGGGGTTGTGCATGATTTAAATATTTTGTGTGGTGAAGATGGAGCATAGCCAGACTATATGATTTTGTAGGGATAACTTTCTTTGGCCATGTTATTTTGAGAAGACATGATTGCTTTGTTAGTATGCTTGAAGTATTATTATTTTTATGTCAATATGAACTTTTTTCTTGAATCTTTCGGATCTGAATATTCATATCACAAGTAAGAAGAATTGCAATGAAATTATGCCAACTAGCATTCCACATCAAAAATTATCTTTTTTATCATTTACCTACTCGAGGACGAGTAGGAATTAAGCTTGGAGATGCTTAATACGTCTCCAACGTATCTATAATTTTTGATTGCTCCATGCTATATTATCTACTGTTTTAGGCAATATTGGGCTTTATTTTCCACTTTTATATTATTTTTGGGACTAACCTATTAACCGAAGACCCAGCCCAGATTTGCTGTTTTATGCCTATTTCAGTGTTTCGAGGAAAAGGAATATCAGACGGAGTCAAAATGGAACGAAATCAACTGGAGAAGTTATTTTTGGAAGGAACCCACCTGATGGACTTGGACCCCATGTCAGAAGATACGGGAGGTGCTCACAAGGGTGGGGGGCGCGCCCTCCCCCTCCTGGGCGCGCCCCCTGCCTCGTGGGGCCCCTGTAGCTCCACCGACATACTCCTTTCACCCATATATACCGTCGTACCCTAAAACTTCCAAAACAGAAGATAGATCGGGAGTTCCGCCGCCGCAAGCCTCCAGAACCACGAAAAACCAATCGGGACCCCTTTCCGGTACCCTGCCGGAGGGGGGATCCATCTCCGGTGGCCATCTTCATCATCCCGACGCTATCCATGACGAGGAGGGAGTAGTTCACCCTCGGGGCTGAGGGTATGTACCAGTAGCTATGTGTTTGATCTCTCTCTCGTGTTCCATCTATGGCACGATCTTGATGTATCCCGAGCTTTGCTATTGTAGTTGGATCTTATGTTTCTTCTCCCCCTCTACTCTCTTGTGATGAATTGAGTTTCCCCTTTGAAGTTATCTTATCGGATTGAGTCTTTTATGAACACTTGATGTATGTCTTGCCGTGCCTATCTGTGGTGACAATGGGATATCATGTGCCACTTGATGTATGTTTTGGTGACCAACTTGCGGGTTCCGCCCATGAACCTATGCATAGGGGTTGGCACACGTTCTTGATTCTCCGATAGAAATTTTGGGGCACTATTTGAAGTACTTTTATGTTGGTTGGATAAATCTGAGATTGTGTGATGCATATCGTATAATCATGCCCACGGATACCTGAGGTGACAATGGAGTATCTAGGTGACATTAGGGTTTTGGTTGATTTGTATCTTAAGGTGTTATTCTAGTAAAAACTCCAGGGTTGTTTGTGACACTTATAGGAATAGCCCAACGGATTGATTTGAAAGAATAACTTTGAGGTGGTTTCGTACCCTACCATAATCTCTACGTTTGTTCTCCGCTATTAGTGGCTTCGGAGTGACTCTTTGTTGCATGTTGAGGGCTCATTATATGATCTATCTATGTTATTATTGTTGAGAGAACTTGCACTAGTGAAAGTATGAACCCTAGGCCTTATTTCCTATCATTGCAATACCGTTTACGCTCACTTTTACCACTCGCTATCTTGCTGTTTTTATATTTTCAGTTTACAAAAACCTATATCTACTATCTATTTTGCACTTGTATCACCATCTCTTCGCCGAACTAGTGCACCTATACAATTTACCATTGTATTGGGTGTGTTGGGGACACAAGATACTCTTTGTTATTTGGTTGCAGGGTTGCTTGAGAGAGACCATCTTCATCCTACGCCTCCTACGGGTTGATAAACCTTAGGTCATCCACTTGAGGGAAATTTGCTACTGTCCTACAAACCTGTGCACTTGCAGGCCCAACAACGTCTACAAGAAGAAGGTTGCATAGTAGACATCAGGGACCAAGGAGGCCCGGAAGTGTGGAGACAAGGCTCGAAGCAATGGAGCAACAAGTTTTCAAGTGTTAGGAGATGGTGGAGCATGGACTCGACTCCAATCACATAGTGATCACGGAGTTCACCAACAACCACAAGCTGGACGTCAACGACATTGGGGAGGCCATCTTCAAGCTTCATGAGAAAATCGAGCACCTTCAAGCCCAGATCTATGACCTGCAAAATCAAAACTGTGAGTATGAATATAGATTCAAGAGGATGAGTTTGGCTGAAGATTTAAGAATCCCGGAGACTCGATCATCCTTCTATGATGGTGAGCCTATGCCTTGGAAGAGAGACGACAAGCCTACATCACCAACAACTCCATATCCTTCACCGGAAAAAGAGACATAATCACATGGGTATGGGCACTCCCCTTTGCATCTGCCAAGCTTGAGGGAGTGCCCCGGTATCGTATCACCATCACTTTTACCTTTACCGTTTTTAATAGTTTGATCCTTTTGATAATATCTTGATCTAGTAGAATAAAGTTTTAGTATGACCTAGTTGTGAGTTTTGCTTTATGATCCTTCTATGTAATCAAGTCCGTGAGCTATATATAATAAAGATTAGTGTTGAGTCAAGGGCTTGATTATCTTGCTATGATATCGAGGGAATAAAATAAAAAAGAAATAAAGAGATCATATGGATCTTATGGAGAGTAATGAGCTCACATATAAAGAGTATGATGAATAAAAGTTGTTGAAAGTTGACAAACATAGTTTTGGTCATCGTTGCAATTAATAGGAAGTAATAAAGAAAGAGAGGTTTTCACATATAAATATACTATCTTGGACATCTTTTATGATTGTGAGAACTCATTAAAATATGACATGCTAAAGAGTTGACGTTGGACAAGGAAGACAACGTAATGGGCTATGTTTTCTTACATCTGAGACAAATTATATTGTCATGGATCATCCAACATGTTGAGCTTGCCTTTCCCTCTCATGCTAGCAAAATTCTTTGCACCAAGTAGAAATACTACTTGTGCTTCCAAATATCCTTAAACCCAGTTTTGCCACAAGAGTCCACCATACCTACCTATGGATTGAGAAAGATCCTTCAAGTAAGTTGTCATAGGTGCATGCAATAAAAATTGCCTTCTAAATATGTATGATTTATTAATGTGCAGAAAATAAGCTTTATACGATCTTGTGATGTGGAAGAAATAAAAGCGACGGACTGCATAATAAAGGTCCATATCACAAGTGGCAATATAAAGTGACGTTCTTTTGCATTAAGATTTTGTGCATCCAACCATAAAAGCGCATGACAATCTCTGCTTCCCTCTGCGTAGGGCCTATCTTTTACTTTTATCTTCTACCTTATATAAGAGTCATGGTGATCTTCACTTTTCCTTTTTACATTCTATCCTTTGGCAAGCACAATGTGTTGGAAAGATCCTGATATATATGGCTAATTGGATGTGGGTTTGCATGAACTATTATCGTTGACGTTACCCTTGAGGTAAAGAGTTGGGAGGCAAAACTTTAAGCCCCTATCTTTCTCTGTGTCCAATTAAAACTCCATACCCATAAGTATTGCGTGAGTGTTAGCAATTGTGAAAGACTAAATGATAGTTGAGTATGTGGACTTGCTGAAAAGCTCTTATATTGACTCTTTCCTATGTTATGATAAATTGCAATTGCTTCAAGGACTGAGATTATAGGTTGTTAGTTTTCAATGAAGTTTATGATTCATACTTGAAATTGTGATTGAATTGTTAGTTTAGCATAAGAGATCATATGACTATATATATATATAGTGTTACTATTCATCACCCAGGGTGTAAAATAAATTATTCTTCATTTGATATAATCTTACGATCATTTTATAATTAAATTATGTTTGGAATTCAAATAGTTACATTCCTATTGATTCACTACGTAAAATTGGCATAAGAAAATAAAAATATAGGTCATAAGACAAAAAAATTGCAGTTTATGTGTATTTTACACTATGATTTTACGTTTTTAATTTTACATAACATAAAATATTTTTTACAATGATTATATATTTTCTTACGGTCTCTTTTTACGTCGGAAATAAGACAAAACTTACGGAACGTAAAATTACGGTGCATTGATGATAAAATAGAGGGGAGTGAAGAATAACTATTCCTCACCCAGGGTGACGAATAGTCAATCCCTGTTGTTATTCTAAGAATGATCATGATGCCCTCATGTCCGTATTTTATTTTATCGACACCTCTATCTCCAAACATGTGGACATATTTTTTTGATTCCGGCTTTCGCTTGAGGATAAGCGAGGTCTAAGCTTGGGGGAGTTGATATGTCCATTTTGCATCATGCTTTTATATTGATATTTATTGCAATATGGACTATTATTACACATTATGTCACAATACTTATGCATATTCTTTCTTATTTTACAAGGTTTACATGAAGAGGGGGAATGCCGGCAGCTGGAATTCTGGGCTGGAAAAGGAGCAAGTATTAGAGACCTATTTTGCACAGCTCCAAAATTCCTGAAACTTCACGGAAGTTATTTTCAGAATATATAAAAATACCGAGCGAAGAAAGCACCAGAGGGGGCCACCCACCAGCCACGAGGGTGGGAGGCGTGCCCTACCCCCATGGGCGCACCCCCTGCCTCGTGGGCCCCCTGGTGGCCCTCCGATGCCCATCTTTGGCTATATGGAGTCTTTCGTCGAGGAAAAAATCATAAGCAAGCTCACAAGACGAAACTCCGCTGCCACGAGGCGGAACCTTGGCGGAACTAATCTAGGGCTCTGGCAGAGCTGTTCTGCTGGGGAAACTTCCCTTCGGGAGGGAAAATCATCACCACCGTCATCGCCAACGATCCTCTCATCGGGAGGGGGTTAGTCTCCATCAACATCTTCACCAGCACCATCTCATCTCAAACCCTAGTTCATCTCTTGTATCCAATCTTTGTATCCAAACCTCAGATTGGTACCTGTGGGTTGCTAGTAGTGTTGATTACTCCTTGTAGTTGATGCTAGTTGGTTTACTTGGTGGAAGATCATATGTTCAGATCCATTATGCATATTAATACCCCTCTGATTATGAACATGAATATGCTTTGTGAGTAGTTACGTTTGTTCGTGGGGACATGGGAGAAGTCTTGCTATTAGTAGTCGTGTGAATTTGGTATTTGTTTGATATTTTGATGAGATGTATGTTGTCATCCCTCTAGTGGTGTCATGTGAACGTCGGCTACAGGACACTTCACCATTGTTTGGGCCTAGAGGGAGGCATTGGGAAGTAATAAGTATATGGTGGGTTGCTATAGTGAAAGAAGCTTAAACCCTAGTTTATGCTTTGCTTCGTAAGGGGCTGATTTGGATCCATATGTTTCATGCTATGGTTAGGTTTACCTTAATACTTTTGTTGTAGTTGCGGATGCTTGCAATATGGGCTAATCATAAGTGGGATACTTGTCCAAGTAAGGGCAGTACCCAAGCACCGGTCCACCCACATATTAAATTATCAAAGTACCGAACGCGAATCATATGATCGTGATGAAAACTAGCTTGACGATAATTCCCATGTGTCCTCGGGAGCGCTTTCCTTCATATAAGAGTTTGTCCAGGCTTGTCCTTTGCTACAAAAATGATTGGGCCATCTTGCTGCACCTTATTTACTTTTATTACTTGTTGCTCGTTACCATTTATCTTATCACAAAACTATTTGTTACCGATAATTTCAGTGCTTGCAGAGAATACCTTGCTAAAAACCGCTTATCATTTCCTTCTGCTCCTCGTTGGGTTCGACACTCTTACTTATCGAAAGGACTGCGATAGATCCCCTATACTTGTGGGTCATCAAGGTGCTCTACAGGTGTCTCCGATGCTGTTTGTTGAGTTGGCATAGATCGAGATTAGGATTTGTCACTCCGGTTGTCAGAGAGGTATCTTTGGGCCCTCTCAGTAATGCACATCAATATAAGCCTTGCAAGCAATGTAGCTAATGAGTTAGTTACAGGATTGAAAGGATCGATATGGTTGACTAGAGGGGGGTGAATAGGCAACTACCAATTTTTAGCTTTTCTTTACCAAATTAAACTTTGCATCAAAGTAGGTTGTCTAGATGTGCAACTAGGTGAGCAACCTATATGATGCAACAACAACAATCATACAAGCAAGCAAGGGAACAAACACTAAAGAGCTTGCACAAGTAAAGGTAAGAGATAACCAAGAGTGGATCCGGTGAAGACGAGGATGTGTTACCGAAGTTCCTTCCTTTTGAGGGGAAGTACGTCTCCGTTGGAGCGGTGTGGAGGCACAATGCTCCCCAAGAAGCCACTAGGGCCACCATATTCTCCTCATGCCCTCACACAATGCGAGATGCCGTGATTCCACTATTGGTGCCCTTGAAGGCGGCGACCGAACCTTTACAAACAAGGTTGGGGCAATCTCCACAACTTAATCGGAGGCTCCCAAGACCACGAAGCTTCACCACAATGGAATATGGCTCCGAGGTGACCTCAACCGTCTAGGGTGCTCAAACACCCAAGAGTAACAAGATCCGCTAGGGATGAGTCGGGGAATCGAAAATATCTTGGTGGAAGTGTAGATCGGAGCCTTCTCAACCACTCCCGAGCAAATCAACAAGTTTGATTGGCTAGGGAGATAGATCGGGCAAAATGAAGCTTGGAGTATTTAATGGAGCTTGAGCAATAAACGGAGCTTGGGCAATAATTGAAGCTTGGGGGGAAGAGGTGAGTGGAAAGGAAGAAGGGGACGCCCTTTTATAGTGGGGGAAACAAACCCCCCACTCAGCCCCGCAGAGAGCGGTACTATCGCTGAGGCAAAGCGGCACTACCGCTCATAAGCGGTACTACCGCTCCCCCTCAGCGCTACTGCCGCGCCAGAAGAGAGGGCTGGGGCAGGGACCCAGAGCAGTACTACCGTGGAGACGGGGCGGTACTACCGCGCAAACGCGGTACTACCGCCCCTACAACCGCAGCTAGTACCGCAAAACCCGACACGAGAAAATGCGCAAAATAGTCGAGGCGGAAGGAGCACAGAGCCGCAGCGGTACTGCTGCTGAGGCCATCAAGCGGTACTACCGCTTAATGAGCTTCAGCCGTACTACCGCTACAACTACAGCTAGTGCCGTAACGCCCTGACACGAGAAGGAGCGCACTAGGGTCGAGGCGTGTAGGATCGAAAGTATGTCTAGAGGGGGGTGATTAGACTACTTGACCAAATAAAAACTTAACCTTTTCCCAATTTTAGTTCTTGGCAGTTTTTAGCTATCTTAGGACAAGTCAAGCAATCATTACACAATTCAAGCAAGCATGCAAAGTGTATTGGCAGCGGAAAGTAAAGCATGCAACTTGCAAGAATATAAAGGGAAGGGTTTGGAGAATTCAAACACTATTGGAGACACGGATGTTTTTCCCGTATTTCGGATAGGTGGTGCTATCCTACATCCACGTTGATGGAGACTTCAACCCACGAAGGGTAACGGTTGCGCGAGTCCACGGAGGGCTCCACCCACGAAGGGTCCACGAAGAAGCAACCTTGTCTATCCCACCATGGCATCGCCCACGAAGGACTTGCCTCACTAGCGGTAGATCTTCACGAAGTAGGCGATCTCCTTGCCCTTACAAACTCCTTGGTTCAACTCCACAATCTTGTCAGAGGCTCCCAAGTGACACCTAGCCAATCTAGGAGACACCACTCTCCAAGAAGTAACAAATGGTGTGTTGATGATGAACTCCTTGCTCTTGTGCTTCAAATGATAGTCTCCCCAACACTCAACTCTCTTTCATAGGATTTGGATTTGGTGGAAAGAAGATTTGAGTGGAAAGCAACTTGGAGAAGGCTAGAGATCAAGATTCATATGGTTTGAATGGAATATCTTGGTCTCAACACATGAATAGGTGGTTCTCTCTCAGAACATATGAGTTGGAATGGTGTACGTGTTCTAATGGCTCTCTCCACGAGTGAAGAGGAGGTGGAGGGGTATTTATAGCCTCCACACAAAATCCAACCGTTACACACAATTTACCAATCTCGGTGGGACCGAATCAGAAAACTCGGTCGGACCGAAATAGTAAACCTAGTGACCGTTAGGAACCTCGGTGGGACTGATATGCAACTCGGTAGGACCGATTCGGTTAGGGTTTGGGCATAACGTAATCTCGGTGAGACCGATTGCACAAATTCGGTGAGACCGAGTTTGGCAATAAGCTAACCAGAGAGTTGGTCAGGCAAACTCGGTGGGACCGACTCGCTCTTTCGGTGAGACCGAAAAGTTACAACAAGGAAACATAGAGTTTACCTTGCATTCTCGGTGGGACCGATTCGCTCTTTCGGTGAGACCGAAAAGTTACGAAAGGGAAACAGAGAGTTTGCAAGCCCATCTCGGTGAGATCGAGATCCTTATCGGTAGGACCGAATTGCTAGGGTTTGGCAGTGACAAATGACAAGTGAAACTCGGTGGCGCCGGAATGAAAGAATCGGTATGACCGAGTTTGGCTTAGGGTTTAGGTCATTTGTGGATATGGGAAAGTAGCTGAGGATTTTGGAGCATATCATTAAGCACATAGAGCAAGAGGCTCATTAAGCAACACCTCATCCCTCCTTGATAGTATTGGCTTTTCCTAAAGACTCAATGTGATCTTGGATCACTAAAATATAAAATGAAGAGTCTTGAACTTTTGAGCTTGAGCCAATTCTTTGTCCTTAGCATTTTGAGGGTTCCACTTTCACATCCATGCCATGCCAATCATTGAGCTTTCCTGAAATAATCATCTTGAAATAGCATTAGCTCAATGAGCTATATGTTGTTATGAATTACCAAAACCACCTAGGGATAGTTGCACTTTCAATCTCCCCCTTTTTGGTAATTGATGACAACATATAGATCAAAGCTTCGACAAATGATAATAAGCATGAAATATATCATCGCTTTGAGAAGTATGTGACAAATAAGAGCTCCCCCTAAATTTGTGCATATTTAAAATTTGCTTTGGACTGCAAATGCACAAGGAGTTAGAATCATGGGTTACTCTTCCATGTCACATACATCTTGGTGGAGCGCTCAAAATGATAAGATTGAAATACATGCACTCATCACCAAGAATAGTGAATGATCACAAAAGATAGATAGAATAATAATATTTAAGTAAGCATTAAGCAAACATTAAGTGTAGCTTATGATCAAACACATGATCATCGATGTCTCACGAACATAAGGGCATTGTATCTCACACACAAGCAAACAAAGTTCGAAAAACCACCAAATAAACAAGAGAGAATAAAAGCAACACTCTCTCTCAAAGCCTATGATCTATACATTTTCTCCCCCTTTGGCAACAAGTTACCAAAAAGTTCCTAGAAAATGCATAGTGCTAAGTCGACGCTCAGGCTTGATCTTCAGGTGGTGGTGGAGTCCGGAGCACTCCAAGGACGAAGCCTTCGGTAGACGTGGTCGGAGTCGAGGCTGAAGTGGATGCTGGAGCTGGTGGAACTGAGGCTGTGGCTGGCGCAGACGTTGTGGTCCATCTTCTTCTTGGCATAAATGTCCAAGTCGTCATCCTGCTCCTCTGGGGCATTGATTAACTTCGCCCATTCCTCAACAGTGGATTGGTACCTTGTACCCTCTGACATCCAAGTGATCCTGCCATCCGGATAAAAGTGTGTTGTGGAGTAGAATTGCATGATTAGCTCCTCGTTCCACTTTGTGAGCTTCTGCCCAACAAAGTCTGCCACTCCACACGCACTAAAACTGTCATGTACTCCAGGGTAGTGTTCCTCATTCTCCTTTATGTAGGTCCAGTCGACCCATCTCATGTCACACACAATTGGCTTCTTGTCAAGCAAAACAGTCTCATAGAAATCCTGCTGCTCCTTGGTATGAAACCTGTAGTCCACTGCAGTCCTTCTCCTAGAAGCATACGGATCTGCTTCTCTCCACTTCCTCAGCCCTGAATCTCTCCTGAGCTTCATATCCTCAGCCACAGGATGAGCATTGTTGTGGTCTGGGATCTTGGGCTTGAGCTTCCGAAGGACATTCTCTTCTTCTTCTTCCTCTGCAACTTCAGGCACTGGGGCCTTGTTCTTCTCAGTGTCTGGGATGCTTCTTGTGTTTCTCTTCGGCTTTGGCTTTGGGGCTGACTTGGCCTTGGAAGCAGCTCCCCCTGACTTTATGGCATCTCCCATTAGCTTGGGAGCCTTGGGTGCTAGTGCAGCAACCTCTTCTTCTTCCTCCTCCTCATCTACCATGATGGAGGCCTTCCCAAGCACTCTGGCCACAGTCTTCTTCACTCTTTCTTTCCTCTTCTTGCCCTCAGCAGCAACGGGCTCAATGGGAGCAGGCTTCACAGTTGAAGCCCTAGCCTTTGACATGGGTTGCCTGCCTGCTGGCCTTTTGATTTTCAGGCCTGGCTTTGTGCCTGCTGCTGGCTCAGCTCTCTTTGATGTGGCCTCTTCCTCTGCCACATAGTCCTCATCTTCAGAATCTGATGTTCTCTTCTTCCTTTGACGTGTGGCGGCTTTAGGCAGGTTGCTGGGTGTGCTCCTGCTGCCATCATCTAAGGAACTTGAGGGGCTAGTGCCCTCACTCAACTGCACTTGCTGCTCTGACAAGTTCTGGTTGTCACTCTGGTCTGACATGATGCAAACTGACTGCTGACCCTGTGAATAGATTATAGATGAGATAGAGTGGATGAGCATCACAAAATGCAGAGATTTTTGCAAAAGAATAATTCAAAAACTTAGTTTTAGTTTCCCACTGAGATCATCTCGGATCTACCGATTTTCAAACTCGGTGACACCGAAGCAGCTTTGGCACCAGAACTAGTGAACTCGGTCAGACCGAGTCACAGTTTCGGTGGCACCGAGACTGCTAGGGTCTCACAGAGTTCCAAAATCGGTCACACCGATAAGTAATTCTCGGTCAGACCGAGTTTTACTTGTGCAATGGCATAAGCCAAATCGGTGGGACCGAGTTTTTCAACTCGGTGGGTCCGAGATGGTTTCGGTGGAAACCTAACCCTAAATTTTTCGAATTAAACCTAATCTACGAGTTCATTGACTGGATAGGAGTTTATCAAACGTGGCAAGAGTCATGATGATCACAATGTGCTAGGAATCGGATTGGAGAATAGCACAAAGATCGAGTCCATACCCTAGTTTGGCGGAGACTCGCTACGGCGGCAACGGCGGGGCAGAAATTCCATTGACGGCGATGGAGACCAGCGACTTGAGGCTGCTGGCGGCAAGGAGGACGATCCGGAGACCCAGGAGGCAGAGCGAGCTATGCGCGGGCGAAGAGGTTTCGGAGAAATTTCCAAAATTCTGCCCGTCACTATATATAGCCCGACCCTGTCGGTGTGGCCGAGTGGAACAACTCGGTGGCACCGAGATGCAAAATTGTATACAGTTATTGCAACTCGGTGTGACCGAGTGGTTCAAATCGGTTGCACCGAGATCGAAAACCTAGATCAACTTAATGATCTCGGTAGGACCGAAAATGTTGTATCGGTCAGACCGAGAATCACAAAGAGGTTTTGGAAGTTTAAGTCTATGACGAATCGGGGACTCCGAGCGCTCCTCACACAGAGTGGTTCGAATCTGACTTGATCAAGTTTTGTGATGCAGCATGAATAGAGTTGGAGACGAGAAAAGCATAGATAGCTAGAGGAGGTTCTTAGGCATTCTTGTCCATCCACTTGGCAAAAGAAGATAAAGCCAAACAATCAAAACAACAAGTGGATGTCCTCGAATGAGTAAAATATGCAACCAACATGCTCACACAATAAGATGGCAAATGAAATATGTGGCAAAGCATGCACAAACAATTCTAGCATCTATCAAGCAATTTGCGATGACTAGGTCATCTATATATGAGTATATTGACTTAGGAGTCAAGTGAGAACACTTGATCGTAGGTCATACTCATCGTTTAAGCTCAAGTGGGGTTACCACTTTTACATAAAGCATTGTTGTATTCACATCTTTAGAGTTGCTTTAGCTCAAGTCTTAGAGTAAAGCTCCCCCTAGATGTGATGTCCCCCCTAAGAGGGATGAACTAACCTTGGGTTTTGTCGATGATGACTTCATGTAGATGTTGAAGATGTGGATGCTCAATGTTGATGTAGATCACTTGGAGCTATCCATTTGAGTGAATTGCACTTTCAATACCTACATGGGTTAGTCCCACAAGGAACAAACAAGGATATCCATAGACATAGAGTGATGCATACATAAGATGATGTCCATGAAAACTTTAGGTTACCTTGTCCCTTGTCTTACCAACAAGAGGGTTTGTGACTCCTTGAACTAGTGCATGATGTGGAAGTTGATTGCACTTGTTCTTGCCAAAATGATGAGAATGAAATATGTTGGCGGTGTCACCCTCAAGAACTCTCTAGTTCTTTTTCTTTTGGATCCACACCATCTTGATGGGAATCCTTGGAGTTGTAGTCGTACTTGATGAAGTGGAACTTGACGTGGTCTTGGGAATCCACTTGACTAAGGTCTTAGGAGCTTCTTCAAATGCATCAATCTCCTCTTGAAGCTTGTCCTTGCCTTTTTGCTTGTAGTCTTGTGGTGGAAGATCATATTGAGCTTGTATCCCCTTGAAAGAAGTATCATACTTCTCTTGTTGAGGAACAAACTTTGTCTTGGGGTATTGATCTTCTTCCCATTCAACTCCATTGGCATTGAACTTTCGTTCAAAACCAACACCTTGATTCTTCCGGTGCATTCCTTGCTTGCGCACAATTTCCTCGAATTGCTTACTCCCGGCAAGGCTTTTGTACACTCCTTTCTCTATAATCCCTTTCAATAAGCTATTTTCTTGCTCAAGTGTAACTTGGCTAAGAGAATCATTAGTGGAATCAAGAGAACTACTAGAAGCAACAATATTGGATTTAGCATGATCATTGTTACTACTAGAGGAAGAATCTTTCTTGTTCTTGTTACTAGACTTGACTTGAGGCATGTAAGTGGATAATAGTAAACGCTTGGCAATGTAAGAAGAACTTTTCTTGCGGAGATCATCATTGATTGCTTTTGAGAACTCATGCTCTTGCTCAAGATTGAGCTTTTCAAAGCATAATTTCTCATGAGCTCTTAAAAGTTCTCGATGATCTTTGAAGATAGTTTCATGAGCTAACTTAAGAGTGTTTAGTTCTTTAGTTAGAGTCTCAATTTTCTCCTTATCATTGTCATTCGTTTTAGCATGATTAATTGATGTTTCATCATAGTATTCATCACTAGAGTTGTCAACAAGCAAGTCATCATCACCTAACAAGTCATCTTCATCTCTATTAAAATCAACATACTCGGGGTGTGTTACCTTAGGACCTTTGGCCATGAAGCATCTTCCAATTCCTTCATTTGGTGAGTCAAATATGTCATAGGAGTTGGTTGACACAAGTGCTAGACCGGCAACACCTTCATCTTGAGTATCTTCGGAGTCGGAGTGATAACTTCTCTCGGAGTGGCTGTCGGAGTCGGAGCCGGATACCCATTCACCAACATGAGCTTGATGTCTTCATTTTGTATAGCTCCTTGATGATTTTACCTTCCTTTCCAAATCCTTGCTTCTCCGTGAGTATCTCCGTTCATAACGATCATCTCTACTCCTTCTCTCTCTTGGTGGTGATTCTTTGCTTCTTCTTTTTGGAGAATCTTCTCTTCTCTTGTAGGGAGCCGTACACTCATTGGAATAGTGTCCGGGTCTTCCACAATTATAGCAGTTTCGCTCTCGACTAGAAGATCTTTTGTCATTGTATGACCTTGACTTGAAGCTTCTATCTTTGCTTCTACTCTTGTAGAACTTGTTGAAGTTCTTCACCATTAAGCTCAATTCTTCATTGAAGTTCTATTTCTCACTTGATGATGTGGGGACTTCACATGAGGCTTTGTAGGCACCACTTGATTTGTTGTGAAGTTCCTCTTTATCCTTGAGTGACATCTCATGAGCAACAATCCTTCCAAACACTTCCGTTGGCTTGAGATCTTTGTAATTGGGCATCATTTGAATCAATGTGCACACGGTATCATATTTCCCATCCAAGGCTCTTAGGATCTTCTTGATGATGAATCTATCGGTCATCTCTTCACTTCCTAAGCCGGCAATCTCATTTGTGATGAGAGCAAGCCTAGAGTACATCTCGGCGACACCTTCACCATCCTTCATCTTGAACTTGTCAAGTTGACTTTGGAGCACATCCAACTTGGATTCCTTGACGGAGTCGGTACCTTCGTGCATATCAATCAAAGTGTCCCAAATTTCCTTTGCATTCTCAAGGCGGCTGATTTTGTTGAATTCTTCGGGGCACAATCCATTGAAGAGAATATCACAAGCTTGAGCATTGTATTGCAACATCTTCAACTCATCCGCGGTAGCTTCACGGTTTGGTTCCCTCCCATCAAAGAACTCACCTTGCAAGCCAACACAAACAATAGCCCATACGGCGGGGTTATGTCCGAGAATATGCATTTTCATTTTATGCTTCCAACTAGCAAAATTAGTACCATCAAAGTAAGGACCTCTACGGTGATAATTTCCCTCGCTAGACGCCATACTCTCCTAGGTTGTGAAACCAAGGCTATGACCACCAAAAGCTATGGAGATCAAGGCAAATGGAGACCAAAGCTCTGATACCACTTGTAGGATCGAAAGTATGTCTAGAGGGGGGTGATTAGACTACTTGACCAAATAAAAACTTAACCTTTTCCCAATTTTAGTTCTTGGCAGTTTTTAGCTATCTTAGGACAAGTCAAGCAATCATTACACAATTCAAGCAAGCATGCAAAGAGTGTATTGGCAGCGGAAAGTAAAGCATGCAACTTGCAAGAATATAAAGGGAAGGGTTTGGAGAATTCAAACGCTATTGGAGACACGGATGTTTTTCCCGTGGTTCGGATAGGTGGTGCTATCCTACATCCACGTTGATGGAGACTTCAACCCACGAAGGGTAACGGTTGCGCGAGTCCACGGAGGGCTCCACCCACGAAGGGTCCACGAAGAAGCAACCTTGTCTATCCCACCATGGCCATCGCCCACGAAGGACTTGCCTCACTAGCGGTAGATCTTCACGAAGTAGGCGATCTCCTTGCCCTTACAAACTCCTTGGTTCAACTCCACAATCTTGTCGGAGGCTCCCAAGTGACACCTAGCCAATCTAGGAGACACCACTCTCCAAGAAGTAACAAATGGTGTGTTGATGATGAACTCCTTGCTCTTGTGCTTCAAATGATAGTCTCCCCAACACTCAACTCTCTTTCATAGGATTTGGATTTGGTGGAAAGAAGATTTGAGTGGAAAGCAACTTGGAGAAGGCTAGAGATCAAGATTCATATGGTTTGAATGGAATATCTTGGTCTCAACACATGAGTAGGTGGTTCTCTCTCAGAACATATGAGTTGGAATGGTGTACGTGTTCTGATGGCTCTCTCCACGAGTGAAGAGGAGGTGGAGGGGTATTTATAGCCTCCACACAAAATCCAACCGTTACACACAATGTACCAATCTCGGTGGGACCGAATCAGAAAACTCGGTCGGACCGAAATAGTAAACCTAGTGACCGTTAGGAATCTCGGTGGGACTGATATGCAACTCGGTAGGACCGATTCGGTTAGGGTTTGGGCATAACGTAATCTCGGTGAGACCGATTGCACAAACTCGGTGAGACCGAGTTTGGCAATAAGCTAACCAGAGAGTTGGTCAGGCAAACTCGGCGGGACCGACTCGCTCTTTCGGTGAGACCGAAAAGTTACAAGAAGGAAACATAGAGTTTACCTTGCATTCTCGATGGGACCGATTCGCTCTTTCGGTGAGACCGAAAAGTTACGAAAGGGAAACAGAGAGTTTGCAAGCCCATCTCAGTGATACCGAGATCCTTATCGGTAGGACCGACTTGCTAGGGTTTGGCAGTGGCAAATGACAAGTGAAACTCGGTGGCGCCGGAATGAAAGAATCGGTATGGCCGAGTTTGGCTTAGGGTTTAGGTCATTTGTGGATATGGGAAAGTAGCTGAGGATTTTGGAGCATATCATTAAGCACATAGAGCAAGAGGCTCATTAAGCAACACCTCATCCCTCCTTGATAGTATTGGCTTTTCCTAAAGACTCAATGTGATCTTGGATCACTAAAATATAAAATGAAGAGTCTTGAACTTTTGAGCTTGAGCCAATTCTTTGTCCTTAGCATTTTGAGGGTTCCACTTTCACATCCATGCCATGCCAATCATTGAGCTTTCCTGAAATAATCATCTTGAAATAGCATTAGCTCAATGAGCTATATGTTGTTATGAATTACCAAAACCACCTAGGGATAGTTGCACTTTCAAGGCAGTAGGAGCACGGAGCCGCAGCGGTACTGCTGCTGAGGCTACAAGCGGTACTACCGCTCCGAGGAGCGGTACTACCGCTTAGTGAGTTTCAGCGGTACTACCGCTGTGGCCCGTGGTACTACCGCTGGGTCCAGGAAAGGATAGAGAGGGGAGAAAAGAGAAGCTCCAAGAGGCGGAAAGAACCGGTGGGTGAGATCAGGACGTGTACGTGTTGATTCCACCCAAACCATACCGAAGCGGATCCCCTCTTGATAGTACGGTGACTACTACGAAAGTTGGTCCACCAACAAAGAAACGTAAGAAGCTACACCGTCTTGAGTAGAACGCCGAGGGGAAAAAACCGTCTCGTGCCGAAGAATGAATATCTGAAAGAACTCAAAGCACCCGATTAGTCCGCAAATTGCATTGGCATCAATCACCAAAACACTGTAGGGATAAATATGCCCTTACAATCTCCCCCTTTTTGGTGGATTGATGACAATTCGGGATTTGCACAAAAAGAGTAATGACAAAGAATGCGAGCGAATGCACACCTCTAAAATATAGACAAGCTCCCCCTAGACGTGTGCCAACTAGATAAGTGCTTTGGACTGCACGGCACACATACTAGGACCACCGCTCCCCTTATATTTTAGAGACCAACATCCTAAGCAAGATATATGAGAACAACATATATGATAGGATAAGTAAGCAAGCTATAAGATACCGAGGTGCATAGAACATAGATAAGGTAACAAAGGTAGCATATGTCTTACACCATATGACTGGAGCTAAGGTCTCACAGCAAACCAAACCAGCGGAAACGCACAAGACACCACAAGACTAAAACAAAGCACGACACAAGAAGCAAAACAAGCAAATCCCTACACTCTCTCCCACTTTGGCAGCGAGACACCAAAAAGGGCAGAGAGGGACACTACGACTCCAGGTGATCATCACATCTCTGCATCTTCATCGTGGGTTGAAAACTGCTCGGCATCGGAGTCGGTCCAGTGGCAGTTCTGATGAATCCAGTCCTCCTCTTCAGTGATCTGTCCCTCAGACCCACTGACAACTGTGGCACCCAACTGACGCATGATCTCCTTGTGGCGCGTCCTAGCATTCTTCTCCGCCACATGAGTCATGTACTGACCATGGGACTCCATGCAGAAGAGCTTCTTCATCTTGCGCTTGAGCTTCTGGGCCCATGATGGTTTTGCACTAGAGTGGCCAAAGGCCTCATCGTGAGCATCAGTAGCAGCCTCACCCTCGGTCCCCATGGCAGCAGCAGCAGACGGGCCCCCTGTGGCAGCAGTAGCAGATGGACCCCCTGTGTGAGGCGCTGTCCAGTTGTCCTTCTTCCTCAAACGCTTGATCTCGTGAGAAACCAAGTCTCCAGTCTCTAGCAGCACTCTGGGATAAGTCTGTGCCCAGGCCCTCTCAATGAGCCTCATGATGAAGGGACCATAGATAGGACACTTGCGCTCAGACACGGCAGATAGAAGTTCAGACCACATGACATGAGAGATATCCAAGCTCTCTCCAGTTCTTGCTTCCTTCTCATGCTGACAGAAAAGGAGAATGTCCACGAGGAAGGAGTGGACCTGATCCAGATTCCCAATGCGAGGGAAGAGAGTCTCATAGAATATGCGATGAAGAATGTCCAGATACGGATACAACTCATAGGTCTTCTTCTCAGTCACCGGGTGAACCTTCACAGTGCAGTAGGGCCAAAGGGCTTGCTTGTGGGTGGATGTAGCATTGCGGTGAGGGCGGAAACCGACAGGAGTCTCAAGCCCGTTATCCACCACATCGAGTAACTCCATGAACGCCCGCCACTTGACGGAAAGCAGCTTGCCATTGGTCATCCAAGTCAAAGTCCGGTCGCCATCTGTACCAAGATGGACGGTGGCATAGAATTGAGCCACCAAATCTGCATCGAAATCCTTGTTGAACTGCATGATCCTGAGAATGTTCAGCTGAGTGCACATCTGAAGGGCTTCTCCAAAGTACTCTGGGTCCTTCTCCATAGCATCAATGTCAATAGAGCGAACATCAACAAACAGATTCTTCTTGGCCTTGATCACATCAAAGTAGATGGCAAACTGAAAACGGTTCCAGAACTGGCGGTTGACCAAAGTGGGTTCTTGGTCCACCGCATAGGGGTTGCGGTGACGCTTCTCCCAAAACTCCTTGTTGGTCATCTCAGTCACAGTCTTCCCTTTTGGCTTGTTGGCGGCTCGCTTTGATTGCTGAGGAGGTGGAGGAACACTGGCAGAAGCACTTGCTGAGGGCGGTTGGGTGCTCGAGGAACCACCGGCAGGCCCTGAGGTCCGGTAGCGTTTGGAGGTGGCACGCCCGGGGTTGATACGGCGACCTTGCTGTGCGGAAAGGTCATCACCTGGAGCCAAACACAAGAAAACGCAAAACAACCAGAAGAAACAAGCATAAGCCAACAAACACAACAAAAAGGATCAAGGTAAGGCAGGAGAATGGTGGAAATTGGCATGCAGCGGTAGTACCGTGACCTGCCCGCGGTAGTACCGCCCCAAGTGTTAGTACCGCCCCAAGCGGTAGTACCGCCCCAAAGGGAGCGGTAGTACTGCTCTAGGTCAAGCGGTAGTACCGCTCCAAGGGAGCGGTAGTATGGCTTGAGGCGGATAACAAGCAGTTTCATAGCATGAGGCGGTGAAACAGTGGTTTCCTACTACTGTGGACAGATCCGGCACTACTGGCCTACCAAATTCAAAAATAATCCTACCAAACATCAATCAAGATGATCTAGTTGCCTTCTCCAACCAACTCAAGCCTAGATTTAGCCAAAAATCTAGAGATGCTACCACCATTGCCCCTAAAGCACTGAAGGAAATATGCCCTAGAGGCAATAATAAAGTTATTATTTATTTCCTTATATCATGATAAATGTTTATTATTCATGCTAGAATTGTATTAACCGGAAACATAATACATGTGTGAATACATAGACAAACAGAGTGTCACTAGTATGCCTCTACTTGACTAGCTCGTTAATCAAAGATGGTTATGTTTCCTAACCATGAACAAAAGAGTTGTTATTTGATTAACGAGGTCACATCATTAGTTGAATGATTTGATTGACATGGCCCATTCCATTAGCTTAGCACCCGATCGTTTAGTATGTTGCTATTGCTTTCTTCATGACTTATACATGTTCCTATGACTATGAGATTATGCAACTCCCGTTTACCGGAGGAACACTTTGGGTACTACCAAACGTCACAACGTAACTGGGTGATTATAAAGGAGTACTACAGGTGTCTCCAATGGTAGATGTTGGGTTGGCGTATTTCGAGATTAGGATTTGTCACTCCAATTGTCGGAGAGGTATCTCTGGGCCCTCTCGGTAATACACATCACATAAGCCTTGCAAGCATTATAACTAAGATGTTAGTTGTGAGATGATGTATTACGGAACGAGTAAAGAGACTTGCCGGTAACGAGATTGAACTAGGTATTGGATACCGACGATCGAATATCGGGCAAGTAACATACCGATGACAAAGGGAACAACGTATGTTGTTATGCGGTCTGACCGATAAAGATCTTCGTAGAATATGTAGGAGCCAATATGGGCATCCAGGTCCCGCTATTGGTTATTGACCGGAGACGTGTCTCGGTCATGTCTACATTGTTCTCGAACCGTAGGGTCCGCACGCTTAACGTTACGATGACAGTTGTTATGAGTTTATGCATTTTGATGTACCGAAGGTTGTTCGGAGTCCCGGATGTGATCACGGACATGACGAGGAGTCTCGAAATGGTCGAGACATAAAGATTGATATATTGGAAGCCTATGTTTGGACACCGGAAGTGTTCCGGGTGAAATCAGGATTTTACCGGAATACCGGGAGGGTTACCGGAACCCCCCGGGAGCCAGATGGGCCTACATGGGCCTTAGTGGAAAGGTGAAAGGGGCTGCCATGGAGGGCTGCGCGCCTCCCCCCCCCTCCCCTAGTCCTATTAGGACTAGGAGAGGTGGCCGGCCACCTCTCTCTCTCTTTCCCCCTTGGAGTCCTAGTTGGAATAGGATTGGAGGGGAGAGTCCTACTCCCGCTAGGAGTAGGACTCCTCCTGCGCCTCCCTAGCTTGGCCGGCCAGCCCTCCCCCTCTCAACCTTTATATACGGGGGCAGGGGGCACCTCTAGACACACAAGTTGATCCTTGAGATCGTTCCTTAGCTGTGTGCGGTGCCCCCTGCCACCAAATTCCACCTCGATCATACCGTTGTAGTGGTTAGGCGAAGCCCTGCGTCGGTAGTACATCAAGATCGTCACCATGCCGTCGTGCTGACGGAACTCTTCCTCGACGCTTTGCTGGATCGGAGCCCGAGGATCGTCATCGAGTTGAACGTGTGCTAAGAACTCGGAGGTGCCGGAGTAACGGTGCTTGGATCGGTCGGATCGGGAAGACGTACGACTACTTCCTCTACGTTGTGTGATTGCTTCCGCAGTCGGTCTGCGTTGGTACGTTGTAACACCCTCGATGCGGCTATATCTCCCACGTGTCGAGGCACGACTTAGAGGCATAATCGCATTAAAGGCATATGTCGCAAGTGAGGCAATCTTCACACAACCCATGTACATATATAATATAAAGGGGAAATAATAATAGTTGGCTTACACTCGCCACGTCACATCAAAGTACATAAATAGCATCCATCATACAATCACTCATGGCCCGAGTACGGCGCCAAAATAGAAAAGACCCCCAACAAGCGACTAATCCCTGAATCGAACCCCGAACAGGCACCACTACTGATCATCAGGAAAAGAAACATAGTATTGCTGAGAGTCCTCGTCGTACTCCCACTTCAGCTCGAGCGCGCCATCCGGAGGAGTATCATCGGTCCCTGCATCTAGTGTAATAGTAATCTGTGAGCCACAAAGGACTCAGCAATCTCGCACCCTCGCGATCAAGACTATTTAAGCTTAATAGGTAAGGAAGGGGTAATGTGAGTGGAGCTGCAGCAAGCAACTAGCATAAATGGTGGCTAACTTATTCGCAAAGGAGAGCGAGAAGAGAAGGCAAAGCACGAGCGGAAACTATATAGAGCAGACTACGCAAACATAACTCCAACGTCGTGTCCACTTCCCGGACTCCGCCGAGAAGAGGCCATCACGGCAACACACGCAGTTGATTCATTTTAATTAATTAAGTTCAAGTTATCTACAACCGGACATTAACAAATTCCCATCTGCCCATAACCGCGGGCACGGCTTTCGAAAGATCAATCCCTGCAGGGGGGTCCCAACTTAGCCCATAACAAGCTCTCACGGTCAACGAAGGAATAGACCTCCACCCAGGACCCACCGATCAGACTCGGTATCCCGGTACAACAAGATGATTCGACAGGTCAAAACTAGTCCAGCAACACCGCCCGAATGCGCCGACAAATCCCGATAAGAGCTGCACATATCTCTTTCTCAGGGCACACTCAGATGAACACTACGTACAACTAAAACCAACCCTCGAGTTGCCCCGAGGTGGCGCTGCAAGTGGCTCGGTTCGGACCAACACTCAGAGGAGCACTGGCCCGTGGGGGGCTAAAATAAAGATGACCCTCGGGCTCCGGAAACCCAAGGGGAAAGAAAAGGGTAGGTGGCAAATGGTAAAACCAATGTTGGGCATTGCTGGAAAAGCTTTAACCAATAAGATGCAAAGATGATATGCTATGCGGGATGCGATGCGGGATGCAAGAATGCAACATGTAACAGGAAATGCATGAACCTGGCCTCAACTTGGAAAACCAAGTGTGCCACTGGATAGAGGGGAAGAAATCCCCTGAAAACGATATAAAGATCATGGCAATCGGAGCTACGGTTTAGAAATGGCAAGCGTTTTACTAACCGAACCGATCTGCGATTTACAGCAAGTAGGCTCCTAAATGCAACAAAACGAACATGCTACAGCCACCCAACATGAAAACAAATTGCATGGCAGTGATGTACTCATCAAGCTTAACAAATCATCAGGACTGAGGCATAGGCAAATTCATCCATTAAGGGCTTCAAACAAGCATGGCAAAACTGAATAAGCAAAACAGATTTCAGACTTAGCGAAATTAACGCTAGTCTGAAATTTCAGTCCACGATGCTCTCTTTGGAGCAGCAAAACAACATGAAGGAAAACCTGAACATGGCAAGTAAGAGCATGGCATGGAGCTACTCAAAAAGCTTAACAAAACACCCAAAATGACCTGGGGCCAAAAGGGTTCACAAAATACTCTACCGAGCACACGAACATTGATGAAACACAATCAGTTTTCAGACTTAGTGAAAACTGGGACATGCTGAAATAATAACTCACGGAGGCATGTAAACGAGCTCGATTCTCTCACTACGGTGCAAGTCATGGCAAGGCAAGCATATACCCATTAAGAAGGCACAAAATGCTAGCTAGACATGGCAAGAACAATGGCATAGCATGCATGGATCACTAGCAATCACTCCGGCAAAATCGCAAAAGAGTTCACGATCTGCCCAAAATAGCAACTATCCAAAAGTTGAGCTCGATTGAGTCAACCTAGGGTGCTCCAACATAACAAGTAAAGACATGGATGGATTAAGCGCAACAAGTATAACAAACCACTCTTACTGATCATCCTCAAAAGAGGCACGGATCACTATGAAACAAGCCGGACATATGGCATCGTGAACTAAAACGGCCCAGACTTTGTGAAAATCACTAAGTCCCTGAAATCGGTAATCTCAGGTAGCCCTCTTCGCAAGCTTGCACAAGACAACACACACATCCTAAAAATACATGGAAGGCACCTCTGGAAATAAGACAACATGCTTAACAATTCATCCCAAAGGGGCACAGGCATATCATGCACGGATTAAATATGGCAAAAATGACAAAAGTGCATGTTGGATTAACGGATCTGCAATTTAACTCAACATGCCTCCTTCCAACAGCATTTTGGGCACCAAGATGACCTCAAATGCAAATGATGCAATGGAATGAAATGATGTACTCGTCGAGGCGAAGATTTTGACATATCATATGCCCAAAACGGAGCTACGGATGAGGAGATATAGCATGATGAAGATTGCATAAATATCCGGAGGAGAGGGGAAAAAGTCAACCCAAACTAGGGTTACTGTAGCTCGGATCTGGATCGGGCGCGGCGGTACTGTAGCACCGCGAGCTCCGGCGATGCTGGCCGGCTCCGGCGAGCCGCAGGCGAGGCGGGGAGGAGGAGGTCGGCGCGGTGGAGCGCGGCTTCCGGCGCGGGGAAGCGCGGGGCCCCGGCGAGGAGCGTGGCGGAGCTCGCCGGGCGACGAGGGGCGGCGGTGGAGCGGTCGGCGGAGGTTGGCGACCGGGGCGGTGGTCGGCGACGAGGGCCCGCGGCAGCGCGGTGACTGGCGGCTGGCGACGCGGCCGGCCGCGGGGAAGGAGGTGGCGCGGGGCAACCCTGGCGGCGGGGCAGCAGACGGGCTTCAGGGGCCCGCGGCGGGCCGCGCGGGCCGGCGTGGCTGCGGGTGGCGGCGCGCCACGTGGCGGCCCCCGGTTGGCTGCGGGCGGCGGCGAGATCGTGTCCGGCGCGGGCGGACAATGTCCGGCGCGCCGCGGAGGGATTTTAGGGTTTCGAGAGGGGGAGAGATCTGAATTTGGGGGGGGGGGTCTATTTATAGACCTAGAGGGAGCTAGGAGAGTCCAAATGAGGTGCGGTTTTCGCCCACACGATCGTGATCGAACGGCCGAGACGATGGAGCTGAGTTTGGTGGGTTTTGGGCCAAAATGGAGGGGTGTTGGGCTGCAGACACACGAGGCCTTTTCGGTCCCTCGGTTAACCGTTGGAGTATCAAACGAAGTCCAAATGACCCGAAACTTGACAGGCGGTCTACCGGTAGTAAACCAAGGCCGCATGGCAAGTCTTGGTCCAATCCGGAAATGTTTAATCCCCACACATTAAAGAGAGCTAGAAATGGCCACCGGAGGAGAACGAAGCGCCGGAATGCAAAACGGACAACGGGGAAAATGCTCGAATGTATGAGATGAACATGTATGCAAATGCAATGCACGTGATGACATGATATGAGATGCACGAAAACGAAAACAACACACGGAGGCAAAGACCCGAACCCGAGAATTAAATATAACTTAATGCCGGAAACGGCAAGAGTTGGAGTACAATTGGGGAAGGTTACATATGGGGCGTTACAACACTCCACCACTACGAAAAGATCTCGTCCCGAGATCTAGGACTAAAAGAACTCCGGGTACTCAGAACGGAGGTGATCCTCGCGTTCCCAGGTAGCTTCACGGTCGGAATGGTGTGACCACTTAACTTTGAGAAACTTGATTGACTTGTTGCGAGTTTTGCGTTCAGTCTCTTCAAGGATTGCAACTGGGTGCTCACGGTAGGAGAGATCTTCTTGGAGCTCAATGTCCTCAAAGTTGACGGTGCGCTCAGGCGTCTTGAAGCACTTTCGGAGTTGCGAGACGTGGAACACATCATGAACATTGGCAAAGGTTGCAGGAAGCTCGAGTTGATAGGCGAGGTAGCCTCTCTTGCTGACGATCTTGAAAGGCCCGACGTATCTTGGGGCAAGCTTCCCTTTGATACCGAAGCGACGAGTCCCTTTCATAGGAGAGACGCGGAGGTAGACATGATCTCCGATCTCGAAGGCCAAATCACGGTGCTTGCTGTCGTAGTAGCTCTTCTGACGAGATTGGGCTGCTTTGAGGTTATCACGAATGACCTTGCACATTTCTTCTACCTCTGTGATCAGGTCATTACCCAGCAGCTGACGTTCACCGGTTTCAGACCAGTTGAGAGGTGTACGGCACTTCCTACCATACAGAATTTCAAACGGGGCCTTGCCGAAGCTTGCTTGGAAACTGTTGTTGTACGAGAATTCAGCATAAGGAAGGCAATCCTCCCACTTCATGCCGAAGGAGATAACACAAGCCCTGAGCATATCTTCAAGAATCTGGTTGACACGCTCAACTTGACCGCTTGTTTGAGGATGGAAAGCAGTGCTGAAGCGAATGCTGGTGACCATGGCCTTCTGAAAAGAATCCCAGAACTTGGAGGTAAAGATGCTGCCACGGTCTGAAGATATCACTTGAGGAATACCGTGCAGAGAGACAATGCGGGAGGTGTAGAGCTCCGCCAATTGAGCTGCAGTGATTGACTCTTTGATAGGCAGGAAATGAGCCACTTTGGTGAGCTTGTCGATGACAACGAATATAGCATCATTGCCACGCTTGGACTTAGGAAACCCAGTCACGAAGTCCATTTCAATGTGGTCAAACTTCCATTCTGGAATGGCGAGAGGTTGGAGGAGACCTGTTGGCCTTTGGTGTTCTGCTTTCACTCTTCTGCAGACATCACATTCATTCACGAATTGAGCGATATCGCGCTTCATTCGAGTCCACCAATAAGTTTGCTTCAGGTCTTGATACATCTTCGTGCTCCCAGGGTGGATGGAGAGGAGAGAGTTGTGAGCCTCATTCATGATCACTTTACGAAGTTCACCTTTGGGCACAACAATTCGATCCTCGAAGAAGAGAGTGTCCTTGTCATCAAGTCGGTAGCACTTGTACTTGGACTCACTCTTTGCAATACCAATCTTCACCTTTTTCACCATAGCATCAAGAAGCTGGGCTTGGCGAATCTGGTCTTCCAAGGTAGGAGAAACTTGAAGGTTGGCAAGGAAACCTTGGGGAACAACTTGCAGATTAAGTTTGCGGAAGGCTTCACAAAGCTCGGGTTGATAAGGCTTGAGAATCAGACTGTTGCAATATGCTTTTCTGCTCAAAGCGCCAGCAATCACATTAGCCTTGCCTAGAGTATACTCGATACTCGTATTGTACTCTTGAATCATCTCGACCCATCGAGTCTGCCTGAGGTTGAGATTAGGCTGAGTGAATATGTACTTGAGACTCTTGTGATCAGTGAAAATGTCCACTTTCCTTCCCAAGAGAAGATGTCTCCAAGTCAACAATGCGTGCACCACTGCCGCCAACTCAAGATCATGAGTGGGGTAGTTCTTCTCATTTGGCTTCAACTGGCGAGAGGTATAAGCAACAACTTTCTTCTCTTGCATCAGTACTGCACCGAGACCTTGGAGAGAGGCATCACAAAAGACCTCGTACGGCTTGGTTTCATCAGGCGGAGTTAGAACTGGAGCAGTGATCAATTTCTCTTTCAAAGCGTTGAAAGCAACATCACACTCCGGAGACCAAACGTACTTGACATGCTTCTGAAGAAGATTTGAGAGAGGCTTCGCGATCTTGGAGAAGTTTTCAACGAATCTTCGGCAATAACTTGCAAGACCGAGGAAGCTACGGAGTTGCTTCACATTCTGAGGAGGTTCCCAATTAACAATTGCAGACACCTTCTCAGGATCCACGGAAATGCCCTTGGCAGAGATAATATGACCAAGATAAAGAACCTCATCGAGCCAAAACTCACACTTGGAGAACTTGGCGTAGAATTGATGTTCCCTTAGCTTGTCAAGAACCAAACGCAAGTGTTTGGCATGATCTTCCTTGTTCTTCGAGAAAACCAGGATATCATCGAGATAGACCAAGACAAAGTCGTTGGTGTAGGGGTTGAAGATGAAGTTCATCATGCGAGAGAACGTCGGAGGAGCATTGGCGAGGCCAAAAGACATAACTGTGTATTCATATGACCCATAGCTTGTTCTGAACGCCGTCTTCGGAATATCTTGTTCACGAATGCGAATTTGATGATAACCCATACGGAGATCAAGCTTGGAGAATACTTGGGCACCCTTGAGTTGTTCGAACAGCTCATTAATGTTGGGAAGTGGATATTTGTTCTTGATGGTCTTCTTGTTCAATGGACGATAATCAACACAAAGTCGGTCCGTTCCATCCTTCTTCTTCACAAAAAGAACACCACAACCCCACGGAGAAGTACTAGGCCGAATGAGACCCATTCTTTCTTGCACATCGAGTTGTTTCTTCAACTCCTTCAACTATTCGGGGCCGAGCTTGTAAGTCCATTTGCACACCGGTTCCGTACCGGGCTCAAGTTCAATAACGAATTCAACAGGCCGGTTTGGAGGCATGCCTGGGAGTTCTTCAGGGAAGACATCTTGATACTCACAAACAACAGGAATCTGTGAAATAGCATCCAATTCACCCTTCTCATTGAGAGAGAACAACCGGATGGTATTATCCCGAGCAGCAAAGACAATGACATCTTCAAAAGAATGAGTCAATTGAATCTGCCTGGCTGCACAATCGAGGTGAGCCTTGTGTTTAGAGAGCCAGTCCATCCCAAGAATGAGGTCGATGTCAGAATTACCAAGAACCACTGGAGAAGAGAGAAACTTGTAATCGCCCAATGTGATAGAAATATCCGGGACACAATTGTTAGAAGTCATTTGCTTGCCCGGAGACACAATCTTCAACGGAACAGGAATCCTTTCGGTCACAATATCGTGCTTGGCCACAAATGGAGTTGAAATAAAAGAAAGCGATGCACCAGTATCAAAAAGTACTCTTGCGGGAATGTCATTGACAGGAAGATTACCCATAATCACATCTGGCGAGTCCTCTGCCTGAGCTGCATTCAGCAAGTTGACCTTGGCGGACTTGGGGTTATGCTTGACCATAGCTGTACTTGCCGATCTGACAGGAGGAGGAGGAGGAAGACGCCTCTGGTTGAAACACTTGTTGGCATAGTGACCCTTCTGTTGGCACTTGTTGCACGTGACCTCTGAGAGCGGACGGTGATATGGAGCACTTGATCTTGGAGCTTGAGACGAAGTCTTGTTCTGAAAGCCTGGGTTGGGTGGGTGGGAAGAACCACTGCCACCTTTGCTCTTCTGCTGATACGGCTGACGGAACGGAGGAGGAGGGAGCCAATACTTCTGCTGCTTGGTCACTTGAGTAGAGGACGAAGACGAAGTGTCTCTGACTCGCCTCCTGGAAGCATCACACCTGAGCTGAGCAGCCTCTTGCTTCAGTGCCATGTTGTAGAACTCATCGTATCTCAGCGGCTCGAAGAGGACAAGAGCGAGCTGAATTTCTTCACGAAGACCACCCCTGAACTGATAGATCATGCTCTTCTCATCAGGAACATCCTGCTTGGCAAAACGGGCGAGCTTCTGGAACAACTTGTTGTAGTCATAGACAGACAAAGAGCCTTGCTCCAGATTGCGGAATTCTTCACGTTTGCTTTCAGTCACACTTTGAGGAATGTGATGAGCTCGAAAATCACGGCGGAAATCATCCCAAGTGATCAAACGTCCACCTCTGGAATCCCGGTACTGCTGAAACCACTCTGCGGCCTGATCCTTGAGCTGGAAAGACGCGAACTTGACAAAATCTTCAGGTCTGATGTTGCTACATTCAAAATGCTTGCCCAGATCGACTAACCAATCATCAGCATCGGTAGCCTCAACGCAGTTGCTGAACGTCTTTGGACCATTTGCGAGGAACTGATTCAGAGTTGCAAACTGGTTCTGGTTGCTGCCTTGATTCGCTTGACTGCTTTGATTCCGCTCTTGGATGATTTGCATGATCAGTTGAGTATTTGCATTAGTAGCAGCCATCACAGCCTGCCATGCTTCCGGAGGAGGCGGAGGTGGCGGAGGATCTTGATTCTGGTTCTGACTGGTGCTCTTAGCGGGAGCCATCCTGAAGAGGTTGACCACCATTAGCACACAAATATAGAAATATAGAAGGTGAATCCAACGGAATGAAAAATGCAACATAAAGTCTTCACATCCGAACAAAATGAACGAATGTACTTCTCTTGAAGTGGTCACATATTCCTAAATTGCGAAGCCACGAAGAATCAGGTAGAAGAGGTGCATCAACGAGGGATGGAATCAACATATGACGTCGAAGAAGAACGAATACCACAAATCGAAATAAAACCAAGGGTTGGCTTGCGGAATAAGCCGGAACAAACACATGATAGAAATTTCGTCCGAAGTGTTCGTGGTAGGACCTACACGGGCTCGACCGTACAGCACCATCATGTACAAGGCAGTGCACATGACATACGAAGCGTCCCCGAGTCAGCATAGCCAAGGACTCTTTAAGACACAACGAGGCCACTATAAAATCAACCATGAATAGGCGAACCACTAGACGTCGAACCCCAATTTCATATCACACATCTGTTGGAGAGATATCCTAAGGCTACTTGAATTCCCACCTATGAAATTCCCGAAACTTTCCGGTTATGCAATCAGGTGTTGAGGATACAAGGGAAGCATAATATCTCACCCAAGCTAGCAAATCCTACATCCAGCTGCATCCATCCTTCAACACATAACCAAGAAACCTTCGGAAACCATCTATCTCAACCTTCGAAAAGCATCCGTTATACAAGTTATGGCGATACTCCCGAACTCCCGCCCCAGTACTGGGTGGCGTCGAGGTTATCTCACCAACGAACTGCATAAAGGAGATTTTCGATGTCGCGCATCTCAAGTATGCCAGAATTGCAATGATAGAATTATGATGACAACACCTCAGAGCTCAACTCCCCGGGACACTTCCACTAAACCCCTGACAGGAGGCACCAAGACAGTATTCTCATCATAAGCCATCGGAACAAAACTAAGATACTCGCGTGATCCTAAAAAAATTTTTTGTGAAATTCGAGAAGAGAAGAGTCAAAACTCTACGTCAGGATGCCTTACCAGAGCGATGAGGAGACTGGAAAGTAAAAAGAATTCCTAAGCTCTCTGATATATAATTCCTAAGGACTCAAAACATTTTTCTAGACACAACTCGGCTGCTAGAAACGATCAAGCAATGGGGCTCCTAAGGTCCGGGAAGGCTCTGATTACCAACTTGTAACACCCTCGATGCGGCTATATCTCCCACGTGTCGAGGCACGACTTAGAGGCATAATCGCATTGAAGGCATATGTCGCAAGTGAGGCAATCTTCACACAACCCATGTACATATATAATATAAAGGGGGAAATAATAATAGTTGGCTTACACTCGCCACGTCACATCAAAGTACATAAATAGCATCCATCATACAATCACTCATGGCCCGACTACGGCGCCAAAATAGAAAAGACCCCCAACAAGCGACTAATCCCTGAATCGAACCCCGAACAGGCACCACTACTGATCATCAGGAAAAGAAACATAGTATCGCTGAGAGTCCTCGTCGTACTCCCACTTCAGCTCGAGCGCGCCATCCGGAGGAGTATCATCGGTCCCTGCATCTGGTGTAATAGTAATCTGTGAGCCACAAAGGACTCAGCAATCTCGCACCCTCGCGATCAAGACTATTTAAGCTTAATAGGTAAGGAAGGGGTAATGTGAGTGGAGCTGCAGCAAGCAACTAGCATAAATGGTGGCTAACTTATTCGCAAAGGAGAGCGAGAAGAGAAGGCAAAGCACGAGCGGAAACTATATAGAGCAGACTACGCAAACATAACTCCAACGCCGTGTCCACTTCCCGGACTCCGCCGAGAAGAGGCCATCACGGCAACACACACAGTTGATTCATTTTAATTAATTAAGTTCAAGTTATCTACAACCGGACATTAACAAATTCCCATCTGCCCATAACCGCGGGCACGGCTTTCGAAAGATCAATCCCTGCAGGGGGGTCCCAACTTAGCCCATAACAAGCTCTCACGGTCAACGAAGGAATAGACCTCTAGCCAGGACCCACCGATCAGACTCGGTATCCCGGTACAACAAGATGATTCGACAGGTCAAAACTAGTCCAGCAACACCGCCCAAATGCGCCGACAAATCCCGATAGGAGCTGCACATATCTCTTTCTCAGGGCACACTCAGATGAACACTACGTACAACTAAAACCAACCCTCGAGTTGCCCCGAGGTGGCGCTGCAAGTGGCTCGGTTCGGACCAACACTCAGAGGAGCACTGGCCTGTGGGGGGCTAAAATAAAAATGACCCTCGGGCTCCGGAAACCCAAGGGGAAAGAAAAGGGTAGGTGGCAAATGGTAAAACCAATGTTGGGCATTGATGGAAAAGCTTTAATCAAGGCGAACTATCAAGGGGTTCCCATTATAGCCCAACCGCGTAAGGGACGCAACAATCCGGGAACATAACACCGATATGACGGAAACTAGGGCGGCAAGAGTGGAACAAAACACTAGGCGAGAGGCCAAGCCTTCCACCCTTTACCAAGTGTATAGATGAGTAAAGATAATATAGCAATATAATGATATCCCAACAAGTAAATAAATGTTCCAACAAGGAACGGCTCCAATCTTCACCTGCAACTAGCAACGCTATAAGAAGGGGCTTGAGCAAAGCGGTAACATAGCCAATCAATGGTTTGCTAGGACAAAGGTGGGTTAGAGGCTCAATCATGGCAATTGGGAGGCTGACAAGCAAGTGGTAGGCATCGTAGCATTGGCAAAGCAAAAGAGCGAGCATACTAGCATAGCAAAGATAGTAGTGATTTCAAGGGTGTGATCATCTTGCCTGCACAGTTGTCAGAATTGACTGGATCCTCAAAAGCAAACTCAACGGGCTCCTCGTTCGCGAACTCGTCTCCCGGCTCTATCCAACAACACAAACAAGCAACAAGGATACAATCAACCATGTGCAAAGGCAACCAATAAGATGCAAAGATGATATGCTATGCGGGATGCGATGCGGGATGCAAGAATGCAACATGTAACAGGAAATGCATGAACCTGGCCTCAACTTGGAAAACCAAGTGTGCCACTAGATAGAGGGGAAGAAATCCCCTGAAAACGATATAAAGATCATGGCAATCGGAGCTACGGTTTAGAAATGGCAAGCGTTTTACTAACCGAACCGATCTGCGATTTACAGCAAGTAGGCTCCTAAATGCAACAAAACGAACATGCTACAGCCACCCAACATGAAAACAAATTGCATGGCAGTGATTTACTCATCAAGCTTAACAAATCATCAGGACTGAGGCATAGGCAAATTCATCCATTAAGGGCTTCAAACAAGCATGGCAAAACTGAATAAGCAAAACAGATTTCAGACTTAGCGAAAATAACGCTAGTCTGAAATTTCAGTCCACAATGCTCTCTTCGGAGCAGCAAAACAACATGAAGGAAAACCCGAACATGGCAAGTAAGAGCATGGCATGGAGCTACTCAAAAATCTTAACAAAACACCCAAAATGACCTGGGGCCAAAAGGGTACACAAAATACTCTACCGAGCACACGAACATTGATGAAACACAATCAGTTTTCAGACTTAGTGAAAACTGGGACATGCTGAAATAATAACTCACGGAGGCATGTAAACGAGCTCGATGCTCTCACTACGGTGCAAGTCATGGCAAGGCAAGCATATACCCATTAAGAAGGCACAAAATGCTAGCTAGACATGGCAAGAACAATGGCATAGCATGCATGGATCACTAGCAATCACTCCGGCAAAATCGCAAAAGAGTTCACGATCTGCCCAAAACAGCAACTATCCAAAAGTTGAGCTCGATTGAGTCAACCTAGGGTGCTCCAACATAACAAGTAAAGACATGGATGGATTAAGCGCAACAAGCATAACAAACTACTCTTACTGATCATCCTCAAAAGAGGCACGGATCACTATGAAACAAGCCGGACATATGGCATCGTGAACTAAAACGGCCCAGACTTAGTGAAAATCACAAGTCCCTGAAATCGGTAATCTCAGGTAGCCCTCTTCGTAAGCTTGCACAAGACAACACACACATCCTAAAAATACATGGAAGGCACCTCTGGAAAGAAGACAACATGCTTAACAATTCATCCCAAAGGGGCACAGGCATATCATGCACTGATTAAATATGGCAAAAATGACAAAAGTGCATGTTGGATTAACGGATCTGCAATTTAACTCAACATGCCTAATTCCAACAGCATTTTGGGCACCAAGATGACCTCAAATGCAAATGATGCAATGGAATGAAATGATGTACTCGTCGAGGCGAAGATTTTGACATATCATACACCCAAAACGGAGCTACGGATGAGGAGATATAGCATGATGAAGATTGCATAAATATTCGGAGGAGAGGGGAAAAAGTCAACCCAAACTAGGGTTACTGTAGCTCGGATCTGGATCGGGCGCGGCGGTACTGTAGCTCCCGAGGCGATACTGTAGCGCCGCAAGCTCCGGCGATGCCGGCCGGCTCCGGCGAGCCGCAGGCGAGGCGGGGAGGAGGAGGCCGGCGCGGTGGGGCGCGACTTCCGGCGTGGGGAAGCGCGGGGCCCCGGCGAGGAGCGTGGCGGAGCTCATCGGGCGACGAGGGGCGGCGGTGGAGCGGTCGGCGGAGGTTGGCGGCCGGGGCGGTGGTCGGCGACGAGGGCCCGCGGCGGCGCGGTGACTGGCGGCGGGCGACGCGGCCGGCCGCGGGGAAGGAGGTGGCGCGGGGCAACCCTGGCGGCGGGGCAGCAGACGGGCTTCGGGTGCGGGTGGCGGCGCGCCACGTGGCGGCCCCCGGTTGGCTGCGGGCGGCGGCGAGATCGTGTCCGGCGCGGGCGGACAATGTCCGGCGCGCCGCGGAGGGATTTTAGGGTTTCGAGAGGGGGAGAGATCCGAATTTCGGGGGGGGTCTATTTATAGACCTAGAGGGAGCTAGGAGAGTCCAAATGAGGTGCGGTTTTCGCCCACACGATCGTGATCGAACGACCGAGATGATGGAGCTGAGTTTGGTGGGTTTTGGGCCAAAATGGAGGGGTGTTGGGCTGCACACACACGAGGCCTTTTCGGTCCCTCGGTTAACCGTTGGAGTATCAAACGAAGTCCAAATGACCCGAAACTTGACAGGCGGTCTACCGGTAGTAAACCAAGGCCGCATGGCAAGTCTTGGTCCAATCCGGAAATGTTTAATCCCCACACACGAAAGAGAGCTAGAAATGGCCACCGGAGGAGAACGAAGCGCCGGAATGCAAAACGGACAACGGGGAAAATGCTCGAATGTATGAGATGAACATGTATGCAAATGCAATGCACGTGATGACATGATATGAGATGCACGAAAACGAAAACAACACACGGAGGCAAAGACCCGAACCCGAGAATTAAATATAACTTAATGCCGGAAACGTCAAGAGTTGGAGTACAATTGGGGAAGGTTACATATGGGGCGTTACATACGTAGACAACACTCTCCCCTCTCGTTGCTATGCATCACCATGATCTTGCGTGTGCGTAGGAAATTTTTTGAAATTACTACGTTCCCCAACAATGGCATCCGAGCCTAGGTTTTATGGTTTGATGTTATTTGCACGAGTAGAACACAAGTGAGTTGTGGGCGATACAAGTCATACAGCCTACCAGCATGTCATACTTTGGTTCGGCGGTATTGTTGGACGAGACGACCCGGACCAACCTTACGCGTACGCTTACGCGAGACCGGTTCCCTCGACGTGCTTTGCACATAGATGGCTTGCGGGCGACTGTCTCTCCAACTTTAGTTGAACCGAGTGTGGCTACGCCCGGTCCTTGAGAAGGTTAAAACGGAGTCTATTTGACAAACTATCGTTGTGGTTTTGATGCGTAGGTGAGATGAGTTCCTGCTTAAGCCCGTAGCAGCCACGTAAAACTTGCAACAACAAAGTAGAGGACGTCTAACTTGTTTTTGCAGGGCATGTTGTGATGTGATATGGTCAAGGCATGATGCTATATTTTATTGTATGAGATGATCATGTTTTGTAACCGAGTTATCGGCAACTAGCAGGAGCCATATGGTTGTCGCTTTATTGTATGCAATGCAATCGCGATGTAATGCTTTACTTTATTACTAAGCGGTAGTGATAGTCGTGGAAGCATAAGATTGGCGAGACGACAACGATGCTACGATGGAGATCAAGGTGTCGCGCCGGTGACGATGGTGATCATGACGGTGCTTCGGAGATGGAGATCACAAGCACAAGATGATGATGGCCTTATCATATCACTTATATTGATTGCATGAGATGTTTATCTTTTTATGCATCTTATCTTGCTTTGATTGACGGTAGCATTATAAGATGATCTCTCACTAAATTATCAAGAAGTGTTCTCCCTGAGTATGCACCGTTGCCAAAGTTCGTCGTGCCCAGACACCACGTGATGATCGGGTGTGATAAGCTCTACGTCCATCTACAACGGGTGCAAGCCAGTTTTGCACACGCAGAATACTCAGGTTAAACTTGACGAGCCTAGCATATGCAGATATGGCCTCGGAACACGGAGACCGAAAGGTCGAGCGTGAATCATATAGTAGATATGATCAACATAACGATGTTCACCATTGAAAACTACTCCATCTCACGTGATGATCGGTTATGGTTTAGTTGATTTGGATCACGTGATCACTTAGAGGATTAGAGGGATGTCTATCTAAGTGGGAGTTCTTAAGTAATATGATTAAATTGAACTTAAATTTATCATGAACTTAGTCCTGGTAGTATTTTGCAAATTATGTTGTAGATCAATAGCTCGCGTTGTTGCTTCCCTGTGTTTATTTTGATATGTTCCTAGAGAAAATTGTGTTGAAAGATGTTAGTAGCAATGATACGGATTGGATCCGTGATCTGAGGTTTATCCTCATTGCTGCACAGAAAAATTATGTCCTTGATGCACCGCTAGGTGACAGGCCTATTGCAGGAGCACATGCAGACGTTATGAACGTTTGGCTAGCTCAATATGATGACTACTTGATAGTTTAGTGCACCATGCTTAATGGCTTAGAATCGGGACTTCAAAGACGTTTTGAACGTCATGGACCATATGAGATGTTCCAGGAGTTGAAGTTAATATTTCAAGCAAATACCCGAGTTGAGAGATATGAAGTCTCCAACAAGTTCTATAGCTAAAAGATGGAGGAGAATCGCTCAACTAGTGAGCATGTGCTCAGATTGTCTGGGTACTACAATCGCTTGAATCAAGTGGGAGTTAATCTTCCAGATAAGATAGTGATTGACAGAATTCTCTAGTCACCATCACCAAGTTAGTAGAACTTCATGATGAACTATGATATGCAAGGGATAACGGAAACGATTCCCAAGCTCTTCGTGATGCTGAAATCAACGAAGGTAGAAATCAAGAAAAACATCAAGTGTTGATGGTTGACAAGACCACTAGTTTCAAGAAAAGGGCAAAGGGAAGAAGGGGAACTTCAAGAAGAACGGCAAGCAAGTTGCTGCTCAAGTGAAGAGGCCCAAGTCTGATCCTAAGCCTGAGACTAAGTGCTTCTACTGCAAAGGGACTGGTCACTGGAAGCGGAACTACCCCAAGTGATTGGCAGATAAGAAGAATGGCAAAGTGAACATAAGTATATTTGATATACATGTTATTTATGTGTACTTTACTAGTGTTTATAGCAACCCCTCAGTATTTGATGCTAGTTCAGTTGCTAAGAGTAGTAACTCGAAACGGGAGTTGCAGAATGAACAGAGACTAGTTAAGGGTGAAGTGACGATGTGCGTTGGAAGTGGTTCCAAGATTGATATGATCATCATCGCACACTCCCTATACTTTCGGGATTAGTGTTGAACCTAAATAAGTGTTATTTGGTGTTTGCGTTGAGCATGAATATGATTTGATCATGTTTATTGTAATACGGTTATTCATTTAAGTAAAAGAATAAATTGTTGTTCTGTTTACATGAATAAAACCTTATATGGTTACACACCCAATGAAAATAGTTCATTGGATCTCAATCTTAATAATACACATATTCATAATATTGAAACCAAAAGATGCGAAGTTAATAATGATAGTGCAACTTATTTGTGGCACTGCCGTTTAGGTCATATTGGTGTAAAGCGCATGAAGAAACTCCATGCTGATGGGATTTTGGAATCACTTGATGCTTGCGAACCATGCCTTATGGGCAAGATGACTAAAACGCCGTTCTCCGGAACAATGAACCAAGCAACAGATTTGATGGAAATCATACATACTGATGTATGTGGTCCGATGAATATTAAGGCTTACAGCAGGTATCATTATTTTCTGACCTTCACAAGATGATTTGAGCAGATATGGGGATATCTACTTGATGAAACATAAGTCTGAAACACTTGAACAGTTCAAAGAATTTCAGAGTGAAGTGGAAAATCATCATGACAAGAAAATAAAAGTTTCTACGATATGATCGCAGAGGTAAAATATTTGAGTTACGAGTTTGGTCTTCAGTTAAAACAATGTGAAATAGTTTCACTGCTCACGCCACCTGGAACACCACAGCATAATGGTGTGTCCGAACGTCATAACCGTACTTTATTGGATATAGTGCAATCTATGATGTTTCTTACCGATTTACCACTATCGTTTTTGGGGTCATGCATTAGAGACAGGTGCATTCACGTTAAAAAAGGGGCACCATCTATATCCATCGAGACGACGCCTTATGAACTATGGTTTGGCAAGAAACCAAAGTTGTCGTTTCTTAAAGTTTGGGGCTGCAATGCTTATGTGAAAAAGCTTCAACCTAATAAGCTCGAACCCAAAGCGGAGAAATGTGTCTTCATAGGATACCCAAAGGAGACTGTTGGGTACACCTTCTATCACAGATCCAAAGGCAAGACATTCGTTGCTAAGAATGGATCATTTCTAGAGAAGGAGTTTCTCTCGAAAGAAGTGAGTGGGAGGAAAGTAGAACTTGACGAGGTAACTGTACCTGCTCCCTTATTGGAAAATAGTACATCACAGAAAACTGTTTCTGCGACACCTATACCAATTAGTGAGGAAGCTAATGATGATGATCATGAAACTTCAACACAAGATACTACTGAACCTCGTAGATAAACCAGAGTGAGATCCGCACCAGAGTGGTACGGTAATCCTGTTCTGGAGGTCATGTTACTTGACCATGATGAACCTATGAACTATGAGGAAGCGATGATGAGCCCAGATTCCGCGAAATGGTTTGAGGCCATGAAATCTGAGATATGATCCATGTATGAGAACAAAGTTTGGACTTTGGTTGACTTGCCCGATGATCGGCAAGCAATTGAGAATAAATGGATCTTCAAGAGGAAGACGGACGCTGGTAGTAGTGTTACTATCTACAAAGCTAGAATTGTCGCAAAAGGTTTTCGACAAGTTCAAGGTGTTGACTACGATGAGAGCTTCTCACTCGTATCTATGCTTGAGTCTGTCCGAATCATGTTAGTAATTGCCGCATTTTATGAAATCTGGCAAACGGATAAACAAAACTGCATTCCTTAATGGATTTATTAAAGAAGAGTTGTATATGATGCAACCAGAAGGTTTTGTCAATCCGAAAGGTGCTAACAAAATGTGCAAGCTCCAGCGATCCATCTGTGGACTGGTGCAAGCATCTCGGAGTTGGAATATACGCTTTGATAAGTTGATCAAAGCATATAGTTTTATACAGACTTGCGGTGAAGCCTGTATTTACGAGAAAGTGGGTGGGAGCACTACAGCATTTCTGATAAGTATATGTGAATGACATATTGTTGATCAGAAATAATGTAGAATTATTCTGTAAAGCATAAAGGAGTGTTTGAAAGGAGTTTTTCAAAGAAAGACTTCGGTGAAGCTGCTTACATATTGAGCATCAAGATCTATAGAGATAGATCAAGACGCTTGATAAGTTTTTTCAACAAATACATACCTTGACAAGATTTTGAAGTAGTTCAAAATGGAACAGTCAAAGAAAGAGGTTCTTGCCTGTATTACAAGGTGTGAAGTTGAGTAAGACTCAAAGCCCGACCACGGCAGAAGATAGAAAGAGAATGAAAGTCATTCCCTATGCCTTGGCCATAGGTTCTATAAAGTATGTCATGCTGTATACCAGATCTATTGTATACCCTGCATTGATTTGGCAAGGGAGTACAATAGTGATCTAGGAGTAGATCACTGGACAGCGGTCAGAATTATCCTTAGTGAAATAAGGATATGTTTCTCGATTATGGATGTGACAAAAAGGTTCGTCGTAAAGGGTTACGTCGATGCAAGTTTTTGACACTGATCCAGATGAATCTAAAGTCTCAATCTGGATACATATTGAAAGTGGGAGCAATTAGCTAGAGTAGCTCCGTGTAGAGCATTGTAGACATAGAACTTGCAAAATACTTACGGATCTGAATGTGACAGACCCGTTGACTAAAATTATCTCACAAGCAAAACATGATCACACCTTAGTACTCTTTGGGTGTTAATCACATAGATATGTGAACTAGATTACTGACTCTAGTAAACCCTTTGAGTGTTGGTCACATGACGATGTGAACTATGGGTGTTAATCACATGGTGATGTGAACTATTGTTGTTAAATCACATGGCGATGTGAACTAGATTATTGACTCTAGTGCAAGTGGGAGACTGAAGGAAATATGCCCTAGAGGCAATAATAAAGTTATTATTTATTTCCTTATATCATGATAAATGTTTATTATTCATGCTAGAATTGTATTAACCGGAAACATAATACATGTGTGAATACATAGACAAACAGAGTGTCACTAGTATGCCTCTACTTGACTAGCTCGTTAATCAAAGATGGTTATGTTTCCTAACCATGGACAAAAGAGTTGTTATTTGATTAACGAGGTCACATCATTAGTTGAATGATTTGATTGACATGGCCCATTCCATTAGCTTAGCACCCGATCATTTAGTATGTTGCTATTGCTTTCTTCATGACTTATACATGTTCCTATGACTATGAGATTATGCAACTCCCGTTTACCGGAGGAACACTTTGGGTACTACCAAACGTCACAACGTAACTGGGTGATTATAAAGGAGTACTACAGGTGTCTCCAATGGTAGATGTTGGGTTGGCGTATTTCGAGATTAGGATTTGTCACTCCGATTGTCAGAGAGGTATCTCTGGGCCCTCTCGGTAATACACATCACATAAGCCTTGCAAGCATTATAACTAAGATGTTAGTTGTGAGATGATGTATTACGGAACGAGTAAAGAGACTTGCCGGTAACGAGATTGAACTAGGTATTGGATACCGATGATCGAATCTCGGGCAAGTAACATACCGATGACAAAGGGAACAACGTATGTTGTTATGCGGTCTGACCGATAAAGATCTTCGTAGAATATGTAGGAGCCAATATGGGCATCCAGGTCCCGCTATTGGTTATTGACCGGAGACGTGTCTCGGTCATGTCTACATTGTTCTCGAACCATAGGGTCCGCACGCTTAACGTTACGATGACAGTTGTTATGAGTTTATGCATTTTGATGTACCGAAGGTTGTTCGGAGTCCCGGATGTGATCACGGACATGACGAGGAGTCTCGAAATGGTCGAGACATAAAGATTGATATATTGGAAGCCTATGTTTGGACACCGGAAGTGTTCCGGGTGAAATCGGGATTTTACCGGAATACCGGGAGGGTTACCGGAACCCCCCGGGAGCCAAATGGGCCTACATGGGCCTTAGTGGAAAGGTGAAAGGGGCTGCCATGGAGGGCTGCGCGCCTCCCCCCCCCCCCTCCCCTAGTCCTATTAGGACTAGGAGAGGTGGCCGGCCACCTCTCTCTCTCTTTCCCCCTTGGAGTCCTAGTTGGAATAGGATTGGAGGGGGAGTCCTACTCCCGGTAGGAGTAGGACTCCTCCTGCGCCTCCCTAGCTTGGCCGGCCAGCCCTCCCCCTCTCAACCTTTATATACGGGGGCAGGGGGCACCTCTAGACACACAAGTTGATCCTTGAGATCGTTCCTTAGCCGTGTGCGGTGCCCCCTGCCACCAAATTCCACCTCGATCATACCGTTGTAGTGCTTAGGCGAAGCCCTGCATCGGTAGTACATCAAGATCGTCACCACGCCGTCGTGCTGACAGAACTCTTCCTCGACGCTTTGCTGGATCGGAGCCCGAGGATCGTCATCGAGCTGAACGTGTGCTAAGAACTCGGAGGTGCCGGAGTAACGGTGCTTGGATCGGTCGGATCGGGAAGACGTACGACTACTTCCTCTATGTTGTGTGATCGCTTCCGCAGTCGGTCTGCGTTGGTACGTAGACAACACTCTCCCCTCTCGTTGCTATGCATCACCATGATCTTGCGTGTGCGTAGGAAATTTTTTGAAATTACTACATTCCCCAACAAGCACAAGATCTGAAAGCAAGACCAAAAGAGAGAAGGAACGGGGGCAATACCGGCATCCATGGCAAGAGGACGAGGTGGGGATCGACTCCGCCGAAGAAAATGGAGAGGAACGCCCCGGAGGAGCAGATCCACCGGAGCCCTTCCGCGGCGGAACGGTGCTGGAGAGAGGGAGAGACACGAGGGGAGCGAGCGAATGGGTATGGGGGAGAAGAAACCTCCCCCTGCCCCGATAAAAACCCCTCGCCCCGCCCCGCAGCGGTAGTACCGCGCTGGGGAGCGGTAGTACCGCACTAGAGGGGCGGTAGTACCGCTTACCACGGTAGTACCATCCACCACCAGCGGCAGTACCGCTTATGAGAGGTAGTACCGCTCACCACCAGCGGCAGTACCGCCCAGCACGCCACTGCAACTAGACAACATGGCTTAGCTCAAAAAGAAGGCAGAAAAACCCGCAACGAAAAGCAAAGGAACCCACTAGCAAGAGGCCAAGAAACCCCTCTTCAAGAGAGGGCGGTGGCCGAGGCCACCTATGTTTGAGTCAAGAGGTATGGCGCCGCGAAGATTTTAACCTTGGGCCCATGACCAAAACTCGTCTTTTAAGCACATGTGCCATCAACAATGGCTAAAGTGAGAGACTTGATCAATTTATGCATAATGGGGGGAGGGAGAGTTCATTGAGAGAACAACACTCCCCCTATGTCCATGCGTGCACCTAAACTAGACAACAAATTGAGCGTGGTAGGGTGTGCACGGGTTCAAGCAACATTGCTCGAATCAATGATATTTAGCTCATGCCTTAACTCGCGAAATCTTGCTTCATCCAAGGGCTTCGTGAAAATATCTGCAAGGTTGTCATGAGTGTTGACATAGTTAAGCTCGATCTCTCCTCGCCTAATGTGATCCCGGATGAAATGATACCGAATCTCAATATGCTTCGTCTTGAAGTGTTGCACCGGGTTGAGAGAAATCTTGATGGCACTTTCATTGTCACACCAAAGAGGCACTTTGTCACAAGTGACACCATAATCCTTTAAAGTTTGCCTCATCCATAAGAGTTGTGCACAACAACTACCGGCCGCAACATACTCCGCTTCGGTGGACGAGAGAGACACACAACTTTGCTTTTTGGAAGACCAACTTACCAAAGAGCAACCAAGGAATTGGCACCCTCCGGAAGTGGACTTCCTATCCACTTTGTCTCCCGCCCAATCGGAATCCGAGTACCCTACAAGCTTGAAGTTTGATCCTCTTGGGTACCATAGGCCAAAGTTTGGGGTATGAGCCAAATATCGAAAGATTCGTTTGACTGCCACATAGTGACTTTCCTTAGGTGCGGCTTGAAACCGTGCACAAATTCCCACACTCAACATGATGTCCGGTCTAGATGCACAAAGGTAAAGCAAGGATCCAATCATGGAACGATATACCTTTTGATCAACCACTTTACCATTGGGATCTAGGTCAAGTTGGCACTTGGTGGGCATTGGGGTGGAAGCCGGCTTGACGTCACTTAGCTTGAATCTCTTGAGCGTGTCTTGAGTGTATTTGGATTGATTGATGAAGGTTCCTTCTCTTCTTTGCTTCACTTCGAACCCTAGAAAGAACTTCAACTCCCCCATGGAGGACATCTCGAACTTTGAGGTCATGAGAGCGGCAAATACCTCATTGAAAGCTTTGTTAGGAGAACCAAAGATAATATCATCAACATATAATTGGCACACAAACAACTCCCCTTTGACCTTCTTAGTAAAAAGAGTGGGGTCGATTATCCCAACTTCAAACCCACGGCCTTGTAACAACTCGGTAAGGTGGTCATACCACGCACGTGGGGCTTGTTTAAGGCCATAGAGTGCCTTATCGAGTTGATACACATGATCGGGAAAGTAGGGATCCTCGAACCCGGGGGGTTGCTTGACATACACCAATTCATTAATGGGACCATTAAGAAAAGCACTCTTCACATACATTTGATGTAACTTAAAGTTATGATGAGAAGCATATGCAATCAACATGCGAATGGATTCAAGACGAGCAATGGGAGCAAAGGTTTCACCGTAGTCGATACCCTCGACTTGGGAGTAGCCTTGTGCTACCAAACGAGCCTTGTTGCGAATGATGATCCCATGGGCATCTTGCTTGTTCTTGAATATCCACTTGGTTCTAATGACATTGTGGTTTCCCGTTGGCCTTGGCACCAGTCTCCACACTTTGTTGCGCTCGAAGTTGTTGAGTTCTTCATGCATGGCATTGAGCCAATCCGGATCTTCTAGCGCCTCATGGACCTTGAGAGGTTCCACACACGAGACAAACGCGTGATGCTCACAATAATTTGCTAATTGTCTACGAGTGCTTACCCCCTTTCTTAAGCTTCCAAGCACATTCGTCATGAGATGATCCTTGGTGGAGAGCTTGGAAGCAACTTTGGTGGCACGACACTCTAATTCCTCCTCGGTGGTGAGTTGAGGAGCGGTTACTTGATCATCTTGAGCGTCGTCATGAACTTGTTCTTGGTCTTGAACTTGCTCGGGGGAGAGAACTTGACCTTGGGCATCACTTGGTGTGTCAACACCATCTTGAGTATGATCTTGCCCTTGGTCTTGTTCATGAGGTTGGGGGCCTTCACTTTGTTCTTCGGAAGCGTGTGGGCCTTGGATTGGTGATGGCTCTAAAGGAAATATGCCCTAGAGGCAATAATAAAGTTATTATTTATTTCCTTATATCATGATAAATGTTTATTATTCATGCTAGAATTGTATTAACCGGAAACATAATACATGTGTGAATACATAGACCAACAGAGTGTCACTAGTATGCCTCTACTTGACTAGCTCGTTAATCAAAGATGGTTATGTTTCCTAACCATGAACAAAGAGTTGTTATTTGATTAACGAGGTCACATCATTAGTTGAATGATCTGATTGACATGACCCATTCCATTAGCTTAGCACACGATCGTTTAGTATGTTGCTATTGCTTTCTTCATGACTTATACATGTTCCTATAACTATGAGATTATGCAACTCCCGTTTACCGGAGGAACACTTTGGGTACTACCAAACGTCACAACGTAACTGGGTGATTATAAAGGAGTACTACAGGTGTCTCCAATGGTAGATGTTGGGTTGGCGTATTTCGAGATTAGGGTTTGTCACTCCGATTGTCGGAGAGGTATCTCTGGGCCCTCTCGGTAATGCACATCACATAAGCCTTGCAAGCACTGCAACTAATATGTTAGTTGTGAGATGATGTATTACGGAACGAGTAAAGAGACTTGCCGGTAACGAGATTGAACTAGGTATTGGATACCGACGATCGAATCTCGGGCAAGTAACATACCGATGACAAAGGGAACAACGTATGTTGTTATGCGGTCTGACCGATAAAGATCTTCGTAGAATATGTAGGAGCCAATATGGGCATCCAGGTCCCGCTATTGGTTATTGACCGGAGACGTGTCTCGGTCATGTCTACATTGTTCTCGAACCGTAGGGTCCGCACGCTTAACGTTACGATGACAGTTATTATGAGTTTATGCATTTTGATGTACCGAAGGTTGTTCGGAGTCCCGGATGAGATCACGGACATGACGAGGAGTCTCGAAATGGTCGAGACGTAAAGATTGATATATTGGAAGCCTATGTTTGGACATAGGAAGTGTTCCGGGTGAAATCGGGATTTTACCGGAATACCGGGAGGGTTACCGGAACCCCCCGGGAGACTAATGGGCCTATTGGGCCTTAGTGGAAAAGAGAAAAGGGGAAGCCCACAGCTGGCCGCGCCCCCCCCCCCCCCCTTCCCCAAGTCCTAGTAGGACTAGGAGAAGGGGCCGGCCCCCCTCTCTCTCCTTTCCCCCTTGAGAGTCCTAGTTGGAATAGGATTGGAGGGGGGAGTCCTACTCCCGGTAGGAGTAGGACTCCCCCTGCGCCTCCCTCTCTCTGGCCGGCCAGCCCCCCTCCTCCAACCTTTATATACGGGGGCAGGGGACACCCCAACACACACAAGTTGATCCTTGAGATCGTTCCTTAGCCGTGTGCGGTGCCCCCTGCCACCATATTCCACCTCGATCATACCGTTGTAGTGCTTAGGCGAAGCCCTGCGTCGGTAGTACATCAAGATCGTCACCACGCCGTTGTGCTGACGGAACTCTTCCTCGACGCTTTGCTGGATCGGAGCCCGAGGATCGTCATCGAGCTGAACGTGTGCTAAGAACTCGGAGGTGCCGGAGTAACGGTGCTTGGATCGGTCGGATCAGGAAGAAGACGTACGACTACTTCCTCTACGTTGTGTGATCGCTTCCGCAGTCGGTCTGCGTTGGTACGTAGACAACACTCTCCCCTCTCGTTGCTGTGCATCACCATGATCTTGCGTGTGCGTAGGAAAATTTTTGAAATTACTGCGTTCCCCAACAGTGGCATCCGAGCCTAGGTTTTTATGGTTTGATGTTATTTGCACGAGTAGAACACAAGTGAGTTGTGGGCGATACAAGTCATACTGCCTACCAGCATGTCATACTTTGGTTCGGCGGTATTGTTGGGTGAGACGATCCGGACCAACCTTACGCGTACTCTTACGCGAGACCGGTTCCCTCGACGTGCTTTGCACATAGATGGCTTGCGGAAGACTGTCTCTCCAACTTTAGTTGAACCAAGTGTGACTACGCCCGGTCCTTGAGAAGGTTAAAACGGAGTCTATTTGACGAACTATCGTTGTGGTTTTGATGCGTAGGTGAGATGAGTTCTTACTTAAGCCCGTAGCAGCCACGTAAAACTTGCAACAACAAAGTAGAGGACGTCTAACTTGTTTTTGCAGGGCATGTTGTGATGTGATATGGTCAAGGCATGATGCTGATTTTATTGTATGAGATGATCATGTTTTGTAACCGAGTTATCGGCAACTGGCAGGAGCCATATGGTTGTCGCTTTATTGTATGCAATGCAATCGCGATGTAATGCTTTACTTTATTACTAAGCGGTAGTGATAGTCGTGGAAGCATAAGATTGGCGAGACGACAACGATGCTACGATGGAGATCAAGGTGTCGCGTCGGTGACGATGGTGATCATGACGGTGCTTCGAAGATGGAGATCACAAGCACAAGATGATGATGGCCATATCATATCACTTATATTGATTGCATGTGATGTTTATCCTTTTATGCATCTTATCTTGCTTTGATTGACGGTAGCATTATAAGATGATCTCTCACTAAAATTATCAAGAAGTGTTCTCCCTGAGTATGCACCGTTGCCAAAGTTCGTCGTGCCCAGACACCACGTGATGATCGGGTGTGATAAGCTCTACGTCCAAATACAACGGGTGCAAAACAGTTGCACACGCAGAATACTCAGGTTAAACTTGACGAGCCTAGCATATGCAGATATGGCCTCGGAACACAGAGACCGAAAGGTTGAGCGTGAATCATATAGTAGATATGATCAACATGACGATGTTCACCATTGAAAACTACTCCATCTCACGTGATGATCGGTTATGGTTTAGTTGATTTGGATCACGTGATCACTTAGAGGATTAGAGGGATGTCTATCTAAGTGGGAGTTCTTAAGTAATATGACTAAATTGAACTTAAATTTATCATGAACTTAGTCCTGGTAGTATTTTGCAAATTATGTTGTAGATCAATAGCTCGCGTTGTTGCTTCCCTGTGTTTATTTTTGATATGTTCCTAGAGAAAATTGTGTTGAAAGATGTTAGTAGCAATGATGCGGATTGGATCCGTGATCTGAGGTTTATCCTCATTGCTGCACAGAAGAATTATGTCCTTGATGCACCGCTAGGTGACAGACCTATTGCAGGAGCAGATACAGACGTTATGAACGTTTGGCTAGCTCAATATGATGACTACTTGATAGTTTATTGCACCATGCTTAATGGCTTAGAATCGGGACTTCAAAGACGTTTTGAACGTCATGGACCATATGAGATGTTCCAGGAGTTGAAGTTAATATTTCCAGCAAATACCCGAGTTGAGAGATATGAAGTCTCCAACAAGTTCTATAGCTAAAAGATGGAGGAGAATCGCTCAACCAGTGAGCATGTGCTCAGATTGTCTGGGTACTACAATCGCTTGAATCAAGTGGGAGTTAATCTTCCAGATAAGATAGTGATTGACAGTATTCTCTAGTCATCATCACTAAGTTAGTAGAACTTCGTGATGAACTATAATATGCAAGGGATAACGGAAACAACTCCCAAGCTCTTCGTGATGCTGAAATCAACGAAGGTAGAAATCAAGAAAAACATCAAGTGTTGATGGTTGACAAGACCACTAGTTTCAAGAAAAGGGCAAAGGGAAGAAGGGGAACTTCAAGAAGAACGGCAAGCAAGTTGCTGCTCAAGTGAAGAAGCCCAAGTCTGATCCTAAGCCTGAGACTAAGTGATTCTACTGCAAAGAGACTGGTCACTGGAAGTGGAACTACCCCAAGTGATTGGCGGATAAGTAGGATGGCAAAGTGAAACATAAGTATATTTGATATACATGTTATTGATGTGTACTATACTAGTGTTTATAGCAACCCCTCAGTATTTGATGCTAGTTCAGTTGCTAAGATTAGTAACTCGAAACGGGAGTTGCAGAATAAACAGAGACTAGTTAAGGGTGAAGTGACGATGTGTGTTGGAAGTAGTTCCAAGATTGATATGATCATCATCGCACACTCCCCTATACTTTCGGGATTAGTGTTGAACTTAATAAGTGTTATTTGGTTTTTGCATTGAGCGTGAATATGATTTGATCATGTTTATTGCAGTACGGTTATTCATTAAAGTCAGAGAATAATTGTTGTTCTGTTTACATGAATAAAACCTTCGATGGTCATACACCCAATGAAACAAGTTCGTTGGATCTCGATCGTAGTGATACACATATTCATAATATTGAAACCAAAAGATGCAAAGTTAATAATGATAGTGCAACTTATTTGTGGCACTGCCGTTTAGGTCATATTGGTATAAAGAGCATGAAGGAACTCCATGCTGATGGGCTTTCGAAATCACTTGATTATGAATCACTTGATGCTTGCGAACCATGCCTTTTGGGCAACATGACTAAAACTCCGTTCTTCGGAACAATGGAGCGAGCAACAGATTTGTTGGAAATCATACATACTGATGTATGTGGTCCGATGAAAATTGAGGCTCGCGACAGGTATCATTATTTTCTGATCTTCACAGATGATTTGAGCAGATATGAGTATATCTACTTGATGAAACATAAGTCTGAAACGTTTGGAAAGTTCAAAGAATTTCAGAGTGAAGTGGAAAATCATCGTGACAAGAAAATAAAAGTTTCTACGATATGATCGCAGAGGTAAAATATTTGAGTTACGAGTTTGGTCTTCAATTAAAAATTGTGGAATAGTTTCGCAACTCACGCCACCCGGAACACCACAGCGTAATGGTGTGTCCGAACGTCGTAATCGTACTTTACTAGATATGGTACGATCTATGATGTCTCTTACCGATCTACCACTATCGTTTTGGGGTTATGCATTAGAGACAGCTGCATTCACGTTAAATAGGGCACCATCTAAATCCGTCGAGACGACGCCTTATGAACTATGGTTTGGCAAGAAACCAAAGTTGTCGTTTCTTAAAATTTGGGGTTGCGATGCTTATATGAAAAAGTTTCATCCTGATAAGCTCAAACTCAAATCGGAGAAGTGCGTCTTCATAGGATATCCAAAGGAAACTATTGGATACACCTTCTATCACAGATCCGAAGGCAAGACTTTTGTTGCTAAAATTCGGAAACTTTCTGGAGAAGGAGTTTCTCTCGAAAGAAGTGAGTGGGAGGAAAGTAGAACTTGACGAGGTAACTGTACCTGCTCCCTTATTGGAAAGTAGTACATCACAGAAAACTGTTTCTGTGACACCTACACCAATTAGTGAGGAAGCTAATGATGATGATCATGTAACTTCAGATCAAGTTACTACCGAACCTTGTAGGTAAACCAGAGTAAGATCAACGCCAGAGTGGTACGGTAATCCTTCTCTGGAAGTCATGCTACTAGATCATGATGAACCTACGAACTATGAGGAAGCGATGATGAGCCCAGATTCCGCAAAATGGTTTGAGGCCATGAAATCTGAGATATGATCCATGTATGAGAACAAAGTATGGACTTTGATGGATTTGCCCGATGATCGGCAAGCCATAGAAAATAAATGGATCTTCAAGAGGAAGACGGACGCTGATAGTAGTGTTACTATCTACAAAGCTAGAATTGTCGCAAAAGTTTTCGACAAGTTCAAGGTGTTGAATACGATGAGTTTTTCTCACTCGTATCTATGCTTAAGTCTGTCCGAATCATGTTAGCAATTGCTGCATTTTATGAAATCTGGCAAATGGATAAAGAAAATTGCATTCCTTAATGGATTTATTAAAGAAGAGTTGTATGTGATGCAACTAGAAGGTTTTTCAATCCAAAAGGTGCTAACAAAAATGTGCAAGCACCAGCGATCCATCTGTGGACTGGTGCAAGCATCTCGGAGTTGGAATATACGCTTTGATAAGTTGATCAAAGCATATAGTTTTATACAGACTTGCGGTGAAGCCTGTATTTACAAGAAAGTGAGTGGGAGCACTACAGCATTTCTGATAAGTATATGTGAATGACATATTGTTGATCGGAAATAATGTAGAATTATTCTGTAAAGCATAAAGGAGTGTTTCAAAGGAGTTTTTCAAAGAAAGACTTCGGTGAAGCTGCTTACATATTGAGCTTCAAGATCTATAGAGATAGATCAAGACGCTTGATAAGTTCTTTCAATGAGTACATACCTTGACAAAGATTTTGAAGTAGTTCAAAATAGAGCAGTCAAAGAAAGAGTTCTTGCCTGTATTATAAGGTGTGAAGTTGAGTAAGACTCAAAGCCCGACCACGGCAAAAGATAGAAAGAGAATGAAAGTCATTCCCTATGCCTTGGCCATAGGTTCTATAAAGTATGTCATGCTGTATTCCAGATCTATTGTATACCCTGCATTGATTTGGCAAGGGAGTACAATAGTGATCTAGGAGTAGATCACTGGACAGCGGTCAGAATTATCCTTAGTGAAATAAGGATATGTTTCTCGATTATGGACGTGACAAAAAGGTTCGTCGTAAAGGGTTACGTCGATGCAAGTTTTTGACACTGATCCAGATGAATCTAAAGTCTCAATCTGGATACATATTGAAAGTGGGAGCAATTAGCTAGAGTAGCTCCGTGTAGAGCATTGTAGACATAGAACTTGCAAAATACTTACGGATCTGAACAGACCCGTTGACTAAAATTATCTCACAAGCAAAACATGATCACACCTTAGTACTCTTTGGGTATTAATCACATAGAGATGTGAACTAGATTACTGACTCTAGTAAACCCTTTTGAGTGTTGGTCACATAACGATGTGAACTATGGGTGTTAATCACATGGTGATGTGAACTATTGCTGCTAAATCACATGGCGATGTGAAACTAGATTATTGACTCTAGTGCAAGTGGGAGACTGAAGGAAATATGCCCTAGAGGCAATAATAAAGTTATTATTTATTTCCTTATATCATGATAAATGTTTATTATTCATGCTAGAATTGTATTAACCGGAAACATAATACATGTGTGAATACATAGACCAACAGAGTGTCACTAGTATGCCTCTACTTGACTAGCTCGTTAATCAAAGATGGTTATGTTTCCTAACCATGAACAAAGAGTTGTTATTTGATTAACGAGGTCACATCATTAGTTGAATGATCTGATTGACATGACCCATTCCATTAGCTTAGCACACGATCGTTTAGTATGTTGCTATTGCTTTCTTCATGACTTATACATGTTCCTATAACTATGAGATTATGCAACTCCCGTTTACCGGAGGAACACTTTGGGTACTACCAAACGTCACAACGTAACTGGGTGATTATAAAGGAGTACTACAGGTGTCTCCAATGGTAGATGTTGGGTTGGCGTATTTCGAGATTAGGGTTTGTCACTCCGATTGTCGGAGAGGTATCTCTGGGCCCTCTCGGTAATGCACATCACATAAGCCTTGCAAGCACTGCAACTAATATGTTAGTTGTGAGATGATGTATTACGGAACGAGTAAAGAGACTTGCCGGTAATGAGATTGAACTAGGTATTGGATACCGACGATCGAATCTCGGGCAAGTAACATACCGATGACAAAGGGAACAACGTATGTTGTTATGCGGTCTGACCGATAAAGATCTTCGTAGAATATGTAGGAGCCAATATGGGCATCCATGTCCCGCTATTGGTTATTGACCGGAGACGTGTCTCGGTCATGTCTACATTGTTCTCGAACCGTAGGGTCCGCACGCTTAACGTTACGATGACAGTTATTATGAGTTTATGCATTTTGATGTACCGAAGGTTGTTCGGAGTCCCGGATGAGATCACGGACATGACGAGGAGTCTCGAAATGGTCGAGACATAAAGATTGATATATTGGAAGCCTATGTTTGGACATAGGAAGTGTTCCGGGTGAAATCGGGATTTTACCGGAATACCGGGAGGGTTACCGGAACCCCCGGGAGACTAATGGGCCTATTGGGCCTTAGTGGAAAAGAGAAAAGGGGAAGCCCACAGCTGGCCGTGCGCCCCCCCTTCCCCAAGTCCTAGTAGGACTAGGAGAAGGGGCCGGGCCCCCTCTCTCTCCTTTCCCCCTTGAGAGTCCTAGTTGGAATAGGATTGGAGGGGGGAGTCATACTCCCGGTAGGAGTAGGACTCCCCCTGCGCCTCCCTCTCTCTGGCCGGCCAGCCCCCCTCCTCCAACCTTTATATACGGGGGCAGGGGACACCCCAACACACACAAGTTGATCCTTGAGATCGTTCCTTAGCCGTGTGCGGTGCCCCCTGCCACCATATTCCACCTCGATCATACCGTTGTAGTGCTTAGGCGAAGCCCTGCGTCGGTAGTACATCAAGATCGTCACCACGCCGTCGTGCTGACGGAACTCTTCCTCGATGCTTTGCTGGATCGGAGCCCGAGGATCGTCATCGAGCTGAACGTGTGCTAAGAACTTGGAGGTGCCGGAGTAACGGTGCTTGGATCGGTCGGATCGGGAAGAAGACGTACGACTACTTCCTCTACGTTGTGTGATCGCTTCCGCAGTCGGTCTGCGTTGGTACGTAGACAACACTCTCCCCTCTCGTTGCTGTGCATCACCATGATCTTGCGTGTGCGTAGGAAAATTTTCGAAATTACTACGTTCCCCAACAGGCTCTACATGAGTGGAGCATTGTCCTTCTCCTTCGGCCACAAGGGGTTCCTCAATGGGTAGGATGAAACCAACACCCATTCTTCTTATGGCTTGGGGAGGAATTTCATCACCTACATCACAAGTGCCACTTTGCTCCACTTGGGAGCCGTTATTCTCATCAAACTCCACGTTACACGTCTCCTCAATAAGTCCCGTGGATTTATTGAGGACACTGTAAGCATGAGAGTTTGCAGCATAACCAACAAATATGCCCTCATAAGCTCTAGCCTCAAATTTAGACAACCGAACACCTTTCTTGAGAATGAAACACTTACACCCGAATACCCGAAAGTACTTGAGGTTGGGCTTGTTACCGGTGAGTATCTCATATGGAGTCTTGTTCAAGCCCTTGCGGAGGTAGAGCCGATTGGATGCATGACACGCGGTGTTGATGGCTTCGGCCCAAAAGTTGTACGAAGACTTGAACTCCGCCATCATGGTTCTTGCCGCATCCATCAACGTCTGGTTCTTCCTCTCCGCAACACCGTTTTGTTGAGGGGTGTATGGTGCGGAATATTGATGCTTGATACCCTCATCACTAAGAAATTCATCCAAGGTATAGTTCTTGAACTCGGTGCCGTTGTCACTTCTTATTGTCAAGATCTTTGCATTGTGTTGACGTTGTGCTTCATTTGCAAAGTCAATGAAGGTTTGTTGGGTCTCGCTCTTCCTCTTGAAGAAATACACCCACGTGTACCTTGAGTAGTCATCCACAATCACCAAGCAATACTTTCTACCTCCAAGACTATCGAAGGATGGGGGCCTAAAGAGATCCATGTGAAGGAGCTCCAAAGGCCTCTTTGAATAAATGATAGTCGTGGGAGGGTGAGCCTTCTCATGTAGCTTTCCTTCGATACAGGCACTGCAAGCACGATCTTTAACAAAACTAACATTCGTTAGTCCACGGACATGGTCCCCCTTTATGAGACTTTGCAAAGATCTCATATTGACATGGGCTAAACGGCGATGCCAAAGCCATCCCACATCAACTTTAGCCATTAGGCATGTCGCGGTCTTAGTGGGTCACTCCGAAAAGTTAATCACATATAGACCGTTCTCGACATGCCCAACAAAAGCTACTTTAAGAGTCTTGCTCCACAAGAGGGCCACGGTATCAATGTCAAAGAAAGTGGCAAAGCCCATGATTGCAAGTTGACGAACGGAAAGTAAATTGTATGCAAGGGACTCAACAAGCATGACCTTCTCGATCGTGAGATCATGAGAGATGACCACCTTTCCAAGTCCCAATACCTTAGAGGATGAGGCGTCACCCCACTCGACATTGGTGGGCATAGATGGAACTTTGTGCACATCCACCACCAAGTCCTTGCTTCCGGTCATATGATTTGTAGCTCCGCTATCGAGCAACCATGATCCACCATTGGAAGCAAACACCATGTTGGTGGCTTTAGCCATGAGGCACTTGGCGGTGATGCTCTCGTTGGGTGAGTCGAAGAGAGACACTCGTGATGTTGTTGCAATGGCAATGGAGGCCATGGCAACCGAATCATCATCTTCATCATCGTCATCATCCTCATTGTACTCTTCTTGCACAACTAAGGCCTTGGGAGGAGTCTTCTTGGTGAAGTTGTTCTTGTTGGGGAACGAGTTGGCCTTGTCCTTTCGGATGAGTTTGCCACCATTGTCTTCCCTCTTCTCATACGGGCATTCCGCAATGAAATGACTCACGGTGCCGCAATTGTAGCAAGTCCTTACACGTTGCTTGCCCCTTGTGCCACTCGAGTTGTTTTTGCTAAAGTTGGGCCTCGAGTTTTTCTTACTCCAAAATTGCCTTGAAGCAAGTGCCATATGTTCATGATATGCATACTTCGTATCTTCGGGGTTGCTCTCCTCTTCTTCCTCTTCTTCTTCTTCCACGGTGAGCTTGGCCTTCAATGCAAGGTTAGGCTTCTTTGCCCGTTGAGAATGGAGCACCGCATTGTCGGCGGTCTTGTCCAAAATGTTCATGCCCACAAACTCATCCAACACTTCACTTGAGGTCAAAGTGTGGAAGTCCGGTCTTTGGCGAATGACGGAGGACATGGCCTTGTGGTAGGGCATCATTGCCTTGAGGAATTTGCGCTTGATCCAATTATCATCCGTGTCCTTGCTCCCGTGATCTCGTAGTGAGACCGCGAGTTTGGTGACTCTCCGATAAAGCTCATGGGGTTCTTCATCTTCCTTCATTGCAAACTCATCGGCATCATCTTGTACCACTTCATAGTTGGAGCGTTGAATGCTTGCGCTTCCCCGGTAGAGAGACACGACACAATGCCATGCATCTTTGGCCAAGGCGAAGGGACGAAGATGAGGTAGGTCTTCGGGTGGAATTGCATCTTGAATGATGAAGAGAGCATTCTCATTGAATTGATTGTCCGCGGCTTCTCGAGGAGTGAAGTTGCTTGGATCATGTGGATAGAAACCTTCTTCAATGATTCTCCAAAGGTTAGTGTTCACATGATTTAAATGACGTTTAAAGCGGTAAACCCAAGAATCAAAATCCTCATTTTTCACAATCTTAGGAGGAGGACCGGCATGATTCAAATGAGTAGAAGGAACCGGTCCACCATAAACAAGTGGTGGTTCCACATGGGCAAAGACGCCAGTGCCATTCTTGCCACTAGAAGAAGGAGCCTTTTCACTACTAGCTTCCCCCTTGTCGGGGATAGCATCCGACACCTTGTTGGCGGGATCACCCACTTTCAACGGTGCGGTAGAAAGTTTAAGCCCCTCAAGAAATTTAGTAAACATGTTTTCAACTTTGATCGTCATGGAGGTTTTCAATGTCTCCAAGGCCACATTGAACTCCTCACGAGAGACCGAAGTTCCCCCATCTCCCGTAGACGAGATCGGATTCACACCGGAGTGTTCCTCCACACCATCTACGGTATCAACCATACTCTTTGGATGGTAAAGTCCTTAATAAAGAGACGAGGCTCTGATACCAATTTAAAGGATTGATATGGTTGTCTAGAGGGGGGGTGAATAGGCAACTACCAATTTTTAGCTTTTCTTTACCAAATTAAACTTTGCATCAAAGTAGGTTGTCTAGATGTGCAACTAGGTGAGCAACCTATATGATGCAACAACAACAAGCATACAAGCAAGCAAGGGAACAAACACTAAAGAGCTTGCACAAGTAAAGGTAAGAGATAACCAAGAGTGGATCCGGTGAAGACGAGGATGTGTTACCGAAGTTCCTTCCTTTTGAGGGGAAGTACGTCTCCGTTGGAGCGGTGTGGAGGCACAATGCTCCCCAAGAAGCCACTAGGGCCACCGTATTCTCCTCACGCCCTCACACAATGCGAGATGCCATGATTCCACTATTGGTGCCCTTGAAGGCGGCGACTGAACCTTTACAAACAAGGTTGGGGCAATCTCCACAACTTAATCGGAGGCTCCCAACAAGACCACGAAGCTTCACCACAATGGAATATGGCTCCGAGGTGACCTCAACCGTCTAGGGTGCTCAAACACCCAAGAGTAACAAGATCCGCTAGGGATGAGTCGGGGAATCGAAAATCTCTTGGTGGAAGTGTAGATCGTAGCCTTCTCAACCACTCCCGAGCAAATCAACAAGTTTGATTGGCTAGGGAGATAGATCGGGCAAAATGAAGCTTGGAGTATTTAATGGAGCTTGAGCAATAAACGGAGCTTGGGCAATAATTGAAGCTTGGGGGGAAGAGGTGAGTGGAAAGGAAGAAGGGGACGCCCTTTTATAGTGGGGGAAACAAACCCCCCACTCAGCCCCGTAGAGAGCGGTACTACCGCTGAGGCAGAGCAGCACTACCGCTCATAAGCGGTACTACCACTCCCCCTCAGCGGTACTGCCGCGCCAGAAGAGATGGGCTGGGGCAGGGACCCAGAGCAGTACTACCGTGGAGGCAGGGCAGTACTACCGCGCAAACGCGGTACTACCGCCCCTACAACCGCAGCTAGTACCGCAAAACCCGACACGAGAAAATGCGCAAAATAGTCGAGGCGGAAGGAGCACAGAGCCGCAGCGGTACTGCTGCTGAGGCCATCAAGCGGTACTACCGCTCCGAGGAGCGGTACTACCGCTTAATGAGCTTCAGCCGTACTACCGCTACAACTGCAGCTAGTGCCGTAACGCCCTGACACGAGAAGGAGCGCACTAGGGTCGAGGCGGTAGGAGCACGGAGCCGCAGCGGTACTGCTGCTGAGGCTACAAGCGGTACTACCGTTGTGGCCCGTGGTACTACCGCTGGGTCCAGGAAAGGATAGAGAGGGGAGAAAAGAGAAGCTCCAAGAGGCGGAAAGAACCGGTGGGTGAGATCAGGACGTGTACGTGTTGATTCCACCCAAACCATACCGAAGCGGATCCCCTCTTGATAGTACGGTGACTACTACGAAACTTGGTCCACCAACAAAGAAACGTAAGAAGCTACACCGTCTTGAGTAGAACGCCAAGGGGAAAAAACCGTCTCGTGCCGAAGAATGAATATCTGAAAGAACTCAAAGCACCCGATTAGTCCGCAAATTGCATTGTCATCAATCACCAAAACACCGTAGGGATAAATATGCCCTTACAAGGATGTAGCATTATGGAACGAGTAAAGAGACTTGTTGGTAACGAGATTGAACTAGGTATTGAGATACCGACGATCGAATCTCGGGCAAGTAACATACCGATGACAAAGGGAACAACGTATATCGTTATGCGGTTTGACCAATAAAGATCTTCGTAGAATGTGTGGGAGCCAATATGAACATCCAAGTTCTGCTATTTATTATTGACCGGAGACGTGTCTCGGTCATGTCTACATAGTTCTCGAACCCGTAGGGTCCGCACGCTTAACGTTCGGTGATGATCGGTATTATGAGTTTATGTGTTTTGATGAACCGAAGGTAGTTCGGAGTCCCAGATTTGATCACGGACATGACGAGGAGTCTCGAAATGGTCGAGACGTAAAGATCGATATATTGGATGCCTATGTTTGGACATCGGAATGGTTCCGGATGAGTTCGAGCATTTTCCGGAGTACCGGAAGGTTATCGGAACCCCCCCCCCCCCCCCCCGGAGAGTGATGTCTACTACACAACCTTCTTCTTGTAGACGTTGTTGGGACTCCAAGTGCAGAGGTTTGTAGGACAGTAGCAAATTTCCCTCAAGTGGATGACCTAAGGTTATCAATCCGTAGGAGGCGTCGGATGAAGATGGTCTCTCTCAAGCAACCCTGCAACCAAATAACAAAGAGTCTCTTGTGTCCCTAACACACCCAATACAATGGTAAATTGTATAGGTGCACTAGTTCGGCGAAGAGATGGTGAAACAAGTGGTATATGGATAGTAGATAAAGGTATTTGTAATCTGAAATAATGAAAATAGCAAGGTAGCAGGTGATAAAAGTGAGCGTAAACGGTATTGCAATGCGTGGAAAGAAGGCCTAGGGTTCATACTTTCGCTAGTGTAAGTTCCCTCAACAATACTAACATAATTGGATCACATAACTATCCCTCAACATGCAACAAAGAGTCACTCGAAAGTCACTAATAGCAGAGAACAAACGAAGAGATTATGGTAGGGTACGAAACCACCTCAAAGTTATTCTTTCCAATCAATCTGGTGGGCTATTCCTATAAGTGTCACAAACAACCCTAGAGTTCGTACTAGAATAACACCTTAAGACACAAATCAACCAAAACCCTAATGTCACCTAGATACTGCAATGTCACCTCAAGTATCCGTGGGTATGATTATACGATATGCGTCACACAATCTCAGATTCATCTATTCAACCAACACAAAGGACCTCAAAGAGTGCCCCAAAGTTCCTACCGGAGAATCACGACGAACATGTGTGCCAACTCCTATGCATAGGTTCATGGGCGGAACCCGCAAGTTGATCACCAAAACATACATCAAGTGAATCACGTGGCATCCCATTGTCACCACAGATACGCACGGCAAGACATACATCAAGTGTTCTCAAATCTTTAAAGACTCAATCCGATAAGATAACTTCAAAGGGGAAACTCAATTCATTACAAGAGAGTAGAGGGGGAGGAGAAACATAAGATCCAACTATAATAGCAAAGCTCGCGATACATCAAGATCGTGCCAAATCAAGAACACGAGAGAGAGAGAGAGAAAGAGAGAGAGATCATACACATAGCTACTGGTACATACCCTTAGCCCCGAGGGAGAACTACTCCCTCCTTGTCATGGAGAGCACCGGGATGATGAAGATGGCCACCGGAGAGGGATTGCCCCCTCCGGCAGGGTGCCGGAACGGGTCTAGATTGGCTTTCGGTGGCTACAGAGGCTTCTAACGGCGGAACTCCCGATCTAATCTCCGTTCTGGAAGTTTTACGATACGTGGAGTTATATAAGCGGAAGAAGTACGTCAGGGGAGCCACGAGGGCCCCACGAGGCATGGGGCGCGCCCTAGGGGGGTGGGCGCGCCCCCACCCTCGTGGCCTCCTCGTTCCTTCGTTGACGTGGGTCCAAGTCTATCGGGTGGCTTTTGTTCCAAAAATAACTTCTCCAGTTGATTTCGTTCCGTTTCGACTCCGTCTGATATTCCTTTTCTTCAAAACACTGAAATATGCATAAAACAACAAATCTGGGTTGGGCCTCCGGTTAATAGGTTAGTCCCAAAAATAATATAAAAGTGGATAATAAAGCCCATTATTACCCAAAATAGTAGATAATATAGTATGAAGCAATCAAAAATTATAGATACGTTGGAGATGTATCAGGGAGTATATGGGCCTTATTGGGCTTTAGGGGAAAGAAAGAGGGGCTGCCTAGGGCAGGCCCCCCCCCAAGGCCTAGTCCTAATTGGACTAGGGGGGGGGCGACGTCCCCTCCTTCCCTTCCTTCTCTCCTACTCCTACTTGGAAAGGGGGGAATCCTACTCCCGGTGGGAGTAGGACTCCCTAGGGCGCGCCATAGTAGAGGGCCAGCCCTCCCCCTCCTCCACTCCTTTATATACGGGGGAGGGGGCACCCCATAGACAGACAAGTTGATCATTGATCTCTTAGTCGTGTGCTGTGCCTCCCTCCACCATAATCCACCTCGGTCATATCGTAGCGGTGCTTAGGCGAAGCCCTGTTCCGGTAGCATCATCATCACCGTCAGCACGCCGTCGTGCCGACGAAGCTCTCCCTCGACACTCTGCTGGATCATGAGTTCGTGGGACGTCACCGAGCCGAACGTGTGTAGATCGCGGAGGTGTCGTACCTTCGATGCTAAGATCAGTCGATCGTGAAGACGTACGACTACATCAACCGTGTTGTCGTAACGCTTCCGCTTACAATCTATGAGGGTATGTGGGCAACACTCTTCCCTCTCATTGCTATGCATCACCCTGATCTTGCGTGTGTGTAGGAAATGTTTTGAAATTACTGCGTTCCCCAACACGCTGATCTACCACGAGTGGTCGGAATTTTTTTAAACACAGTATAGACGCAAGCGCACCTGAAATAAATTCAGGATAAATTCGAGCACCAGGATTTGAAACCTGGTGGGCTGGGGATACCCCTGCTCTCCTAACCATCCAGCCACAAGTTGGTTCGCCAAGTAGTTGAAATTTAAAATCACCTTGTGGTGATATCTTTAGCAGAAGAAGGTTATCCTTTTGGGCACTGGTTTCCTTTATAGAATTCCACCCTTCCAACGATGACTAGCTCCCCTTTAAGGGACTTAGGATACATCTTCATCTCCACGTGTCTTTGGTTATCCCTAATAATCCCAGTCGTTCATTTGTGTATTAATTTGGTCCCTTGACCAAGTAAGCATCATATAGGTTGTATACTCACCGTATCATCTTTAGGCTTACATATATATTCTGTAAAACCTAAACTGCTAAGAAAAGGCATAAAATTGTCAATAGTCGGGTTTTAGAGTCTGTATTAGTGGAGGGAACTATCTTTGGGTGGATTTTGCCCTCCCCCTTCAAGGACTGGCCAAATTTCCCATTTGACCCTCCATAAATACGACCCCTATAGATGCTACCCTTCCCTTGCCGGAGCTGGGCAAAATTTGTTGTAGTAGATAGTCGGAAAGTCATCGTGCTAAGACCCAATAGGATCAGCGCACCAGAACAGTGACCGCAGCCGATGAAGAGTAGCGTAGATCGGAAGGATCCAACCTGAAGACACACGAACGTCGACGAACGACGAATAGATCCGAGCAAATCCACCAAGTATAGATCTGTCGGAGACACGCCTCCACACGCCCATCGACGATGCTAGACGCACCACCGGAACGAGGGCTAGACAGGGAGAACTTTATTTCATCTTCAGGGAGTTGCCGCCGTCTTGCCTTCCTGAGCAGGACACGACCCCTAGCAAATCTCTAAGACACATCTAAAAATAGAGCCCTCCCACCGGCAAGAGCCGGGATCCACCGCGCCCCCATGGCCCTAAGGCCACCAGAGACAATGGGGACCGGCGGCGGCACCAACGGGAGGCAGAGAAACCCTAATTGGGGAGGAGGCGACTGGGTCAAGAGTGTCTCCCGTCCATTGCTGAACTTAGTCTATGTTCCCGACAGATGGAAGCTGCAAAAAGTAGGAATTATAAGCCACAACTCTCTGACAATAAGCTTGACATCCGTTGCAAATATGCAACTCGACTTGCCCGTTAGCATTTCAAATGGGGAAATCGATTGGTGCTAAGATGCGCTTATGACCAAGGCACTGTCCATAGGGTTTGATCTTAGTTTGGCAACTATAATTGGGTGTAATCGCATAGAGGTGAACTCCGACAACATCGAGGTAATAGAGACAATGAATAATAGAGGTCGCTCTTACGGTCTATCGGCGGCAGTTTTTGATGATATATATCATTTTGCGTGTGATTTTTCGCATATTATTTTTGAACATGCTCCTAGAGAGACTAATTGTGGTGCCCATGATCTAACCAAATTAGTTAGGAGTAAGATGAGTGTGGGGTGGATGAAAGATCCACCCGTAGAAAATGTTGATACTCTTGTAAAAGATATTATGGTGATTGCCTTACAATAAAGATTACCTTTTAAAAAAAAGATTACTTTGATATACAGTAAAAAACGCCTTTGAAAATCATTATGCAGCAAATGATTTTTTCCGAAAAAAAACAAAGAGAGATTTTGCATGTGTTTGAGGGCGTGGGAGTTTGTACATTTGCCAAAAGGCCCATCAAAATGTCCAATTTCCAGTCGTAACCGCTGCCTTCCTCTTCCCCAAATCCCGTCCTAAACCAGAATAGGGTTTCTCGCCACCGGCGGCGGGATGGGCCGCAACTCAGCGGAGCACCGCCGTCAGTGCCCTCCGCGGCGGCACGCCCCCGAGGATATGGCCTCGCTGCCGATCCCCGACGAGCTCCTCGCCGAAATCTTCGTTCGCCTGCCCACCCCAGCCGACCTCGTCCGCGCCTCCGCCGCCTGCGTCTCCTTCCGCCGCGTCGTGGCCGACCGCTCCTTCCTCAGGCAGTTCCGCAAGCTCCACGCGCCGCCCCTCCTCGGCTTCCTCGGCCCGCACACCGGCTTCGACCCCGCCGAGCGGCCTCACCCCTCCGCATCTGCGGCCAGCGCCGTCGCCCTCGCCGCCGACTTCTCCTTCTCGTTCCTTCCGCACCCCGGCCCCGCTCACCGCTGGGCTGTCTGGGACGTCCGCGACGGCCGGGTCCTCCTCCGCGGGATGCCCCTGGAAGATTCTCATGGAGTCGTCTTCACAGAGACGGTGGTGTGCGACCCTTTGCACCGGAGGTACCTCATGCTTCCCTCAATCCCTGACGACGTAGCAGCTACCGTGGAGGGGCCACGCCCACATTCATGCGAGATTTTCCTTGTTCCCGAAGGCGGCAATGAGGACGATGAGTCAACAGCCGCTGAAGAGACGTCATTCAGAGTGATCTGGATGGGGCACTATGAAGATAAGCTCATCACCTATGTCTTCTCTTCCAGCACCAGACAATGGCAAGCCATTCGATCCCTTACCTGGACCAATTTGTCAGCTGGCTCGCTATCATCGACAGAGAGGACATTCTTCTGCCAGCGCCAATACGTGTATGGCTGCTTTTACTGGCTGCCAAATTCGAAGCACGGAATAAAAATGTTGGTGCTCAACACCCGTAAGATGGAGTTCTCCGTTGCTGAACCCCCAGCTGAACCCAAAGTTTGTTACAGACATATAACCATGGTGGAGGCAGGAGAAGGCAGGCCCGGGCTGGTTGTCCTTACATACGGCCCACGCGGCCACATTTATACCATTTGGAGAAACAATAATGGGAGTTCCAGCCAATGGCAAAAGGATAAGGTAATCCCACCCTCACCGGGATCTGGGTACGTGCTCAGACAGTCGATGGGGACACATTTGCTTTTGAATCACTGGGGGTTCTCATCCTTCGACGAAGAGTTATGCACAGACTTATGCACGTTGGACATGAAGACGTTACAGATTGAGAGAGTGTGTGCTTCCACAGTGCAAAACTTCGCATATAGCAACTATCCACCATCGTTGTCGTCACCGACAATATCAAATGGTAAACTCTCTGTTGCTTGCTCTTCATTCTTCTCACATAGCTTGTCTGATGCTTGATAGTTGGCTATGTTCACTAATTCTCATTTACATGTTTCATAGTTGTTAATTCTTTTGTGCTTGTGATAGAGCTGATCAGGCTTAGGAACATTATTGTGATTTGTTTGTTAGTCTGTCCTAAATGCTACTTTAATAGGACACAAGAAAAGATGCTGAACACGACAAGTACCATTTTGGAGGCATCATGAATTCATAAAAAACACTAGATCACGATGATCATTTTGGCGAAAATTGTTGTTGTGGTCAAGCTAATCGAGAAGGAATACAAGTCTAAAATTATTTTCACCTCCGGACTGTTTAAACTTGTAAACAATCGTTGCAGGTAGCAGGAGTTTATTTATCTCTTTTGATAGATATAATGAGACAGAGAAGTCGCTTTTTGTTCATCTTTACACCTATAGAAATCCATGTATCATATTGACTCCAGATAAATATAAGTAGGCATAGATGGTATGGTTGCAAATAAACACCCAAGCAATTTCTACCACTAATGCATCTCCTGTGTATATTGTGAGGATAATTGAAGGGGTGAGCTTGATTAATTTCTCAAGGGTGTTGCCATGCAAATAGCGAAAATTGATGTGCTCGGGAACTATTTGATTTGAAATAAGACTGTCAAGATAAATTAGATGCAGGGCAACCATGTTTTTACATAGTTAAAAGTTTTGAACTTCTTGCCTATAGTTCAAGGTGCATGCTGAATGCAACTAGGTTTTTGATTGTCACTACCTAGACCTGAGTTTCTATTCCTTGACTTGACTTAGAAACTTGGTATGCTACTAGGTAATTTATTAAGTCCTGCAGCGAGAAGCCACCATTTCTTTTATGACTTTTAAGTTCTGATGATTGTATGCCTTTGTGTTGTTATGTATTTACTCTTGTACTGCAAATTACAATGTTAAAGAAAACAGAATTGAGTGTTGGAGGTCAATACTGCTAACTGGAACATTGGGGAAAACAGTTCCGGACGATTTTTCATGCATCATGTTGTGTTGTTTGGTTTAAGACCTACTCCCTCCGTCCCATAATATAAGAGCGTGACACTACACTAGTGTCAAAAATGCTCTTATATTATGGGATGGAGGGAGTAGTATTTTATCTCAGCTATTCTGCTAGCTTCTTCATGTGTTTCCTCCTAAGCAATTTTCCAACTTGTTACCCAATATAAAGACCCAAGGTTTATTCCTTTTTGCTAACAAGTTCCTGAAGATCTGAATTTTTGTTGTGCATAATTTCGACAAATTAGACGGTTATTGAGGAGGTAATGGAACAAGGCGCGGAGACGCTGTAAGCTGAAGGGCGCGTAGATGGCCATCACGATGAGAGTACTGCCGATGATGCGGATGCTGGAGGTCAGGCTGATGTGTTGAGGGTTGGAGATGGTGCCTATTAAGGCTGTGCTGCAACTTGAAAATAGGCTTGTGGTATGTATGTAGTAGGGTGCTTTTGGTTGTAATATGGTATGTATGTGTTGATGGTGTGACTGCTACATAAAGGTGGTGAGAGCATAATCGATGTTTAGTTTCTCTGCAATTAGTATGCTGATTTAAGGTTCTGTACTAATGTTCCTCGAAAAAATTAGTGAGGTATTTGGAATTAATGTAAAAGGCCAAGATGTTTTGTTAAAAATCAATTTGCTCTGTTCTGCTAAATTGTGTTGAATCAGATTGGTACGGAGTAGTTTATTTGAATATCAATACATTGTTTCACAAATCAGAGCCAAGCTCGATGACAGTACTAGTAGTGTGTTTCGAATGTGCATCATGTCTTAAAAGAGATGCCATTTTACCTATCTTGTTGTAGAACGCTCAGGCCATGCTTTGTGCTGGTGACAAAGCATGATGCATCATCCAGCTTTTCTAGCATGTTTTTGCCTATTCTACATGGCTGCCTGGAGGACTTTCCCTACCCTATTAGGTAATTTTTGAATTCCTGCAAGACGAAGGTACTGTTTCTTTTTATGGCTCTTAAGTTTTCCATGATTCATCATCCCCTTATCTTCACCTGCCTTTGTTTGGGCCATGTATTCCAACCTGTACTGGAATTCACAACGAGAAACACATGAAATCAAGTACTCCCTCCGTCCCAAAATTCTTGTCTTAGATTTGTCTAGGTATGAATGTATCTAACACTAAAACGTAACTAGATACATCTGTATTTGGACAAATCTAAGACAAGAATTTTGGGACGGAGGGAGTATTTGATGTTATTAGACAAAGGTGCCGTTTCTTTTTATGGCTCTTAAGTTTTCCATGATTCACACCCCTTTATCTTCACCTGCCTTTGTTTGGGCCATGTATTCCAACCTGTAGTGGAATTCATAGCGAGAAACACATGAAAGCAAGTATTTGATGTTATTTATATTTCTATTGAGGTCAATATTTTTATGTCAGTATGGCAGTAGGCAAGAAGAGTTCTGGAGGTTGATTCTCCATGTGTTGTACGTGCTTTGATTTGAGCCCTAGTATGGTCTAAATGCTGTCCAAATGGTTCTGGGAAACTTTTGAGAGATCCATGTATCAATATGACTATAGGCAGGAAGAGTTATGAAGGTTCATTCCCTAGAAAATTTTGAAACAATTCCACAAATTGAAGCGCAGATATATAACTAATCTAGGAAACTTTCAGCTAACGGGAACCATTGGTTTGAGAGATTCATGCTTCTGAACGTTTAGCTTCAAATTTTGACTGATTTTTAACAGAAATTTCAAGTTTCCAGACATATTACAAAAAAATCCCAGAAATTGAAGAATGCATATATGACTAATCTGAGAAAGTTTCAGCTCACGTGGATCATTGGTTTGAGAAATTCATGCTTCTCAACTTTCAGCTTCAAGATCTGACTGAATTTCAAGGTTTCCAGAAAAAAAAATGAAAACAATTCAGGAATTGAAGAATACATATATCACTAATCTGCGGAAGTTTCAGTTCACTTGGATTGGTTTGAGATATTCATTCTTCTAAACTTTCAGCTTCAAAATTTAATCTGAAGAAAGGTTTGCCTTCTAGTATTATTTGATTGCTGAATGATAATTAAGAATATGACAGGTGGGTCCAAGGTACAGTGAAATAGGGGTTCAACTCCAATCCTTGTTAACAGAAAATGTAACGTGAGCTTTTAGTCGAGCAATTCTCTGGAGTTACAACACACATCAGTTATTCCAGAACATACAACACAACCACCGCATCAAGCAGTGAAACTAAGCATAAATCTTGCCCAATTGTAACATGGGCAGAGTCAAAACATGAAAATCATGTTACGACCAATTCTAATAAACATGTGGAAGCCAGAGCCACAGGCCATGGAGATCACACTGAATGCAGAAACAATTGTTACCATTCAGATAGCAACGTGGGCAACAGCCACAATAAAAGCCATGACGAATCTTTTGCACAACCTAGTTCCGTTGCTAAACTCAAAATCTCCAACACCCAAAAAAGGCCGCCAACCGACGCTACATCACTACCCATTCACAAAGAGTTACGAGTCAGTCAAACGACAACACTAATGAACGCTCCATCAGTATTGCCTTAACAAAAAAATATTCCCTCCGTCTTATAATGTAAGATGTTTTTTGACACTAATCAACGAACCCATTTACTCCCTCCGTCCCATAATATAGGACGTTTTTGCAGTTCAAATTGACTTGCAAAAACGTCTTACATTATGGGACGGAGTAGTATTTCTTAAGGCAGTCCTGATGGAGCGTTCGTTAGCAGCTAGAGCATCATTGATCATTTGACTGTTTGAGTGACCTACTCCCTCTGTCCCGTTATGTAAGACGTTTTTTAGTGAGGGAGTAGGATGACGGTACTATCTACCAATTAGTAATGACGGATATTGTAGTTGCTCTCTGTTTCCAACTTCTCATTGCCGCAAGTAAAGCAAGATGCAGAAGAATCGATATGGTACAGGCTATAGAACACGGTGGTTCAGTGAATGAACTAGATCAAAATTGCGCGCACCCGCTTCGGGCGCACTAGAGCGAACCTTGCAGCCTAGCTAGAGCTCGAGGGCGGCTTCAGGTCATGGAGGAACGGCGCGGGCCTGACGTAGGTGAACCCCGCGAAGTTGCCTTGCCCGCCGCCGGCAGTGACGGGGGTGGCGGCCGGGGAGTCCAGCACGGGCGTGTTGGTCCAGCACACGTCGAAGTTGGCGATGCAGGTCAGGCCGGCCACGTCGGGCCGGAAGCTCGGCTGGATCTCCCGGGCGTCCAGCTTCCTCCAGTTGATCGGCTTGAACCACTTGTGCTTCTTTATCTCGTCGCTGCCGCCGGGTCCGGTTCCCAGCCGCTTGCCGGCCTCTTTGTGCAGCAACTGAAATATTGTTATTTTTTCAGATAAAATAGTTAAGCGGCCAATTTGCTCTCATGCTGTTTTTGTTTTGTTTGGAAAGATCTCTATATGTGCTATGAGTTACTCCTACAAGAATAATGAAATCAAACAAGCTGGAAAACGTACTCCTTTCAGCAGCGAGTGGGCTTCGCTAGTCAAAAACGGAGGAAGCTTCAACTTCTCCTTCACTATCTTCTGCTGAACTTTGTCTCTGTTCCCGACAAACGGGGGCTGCAAAGAGTAGGAAGTTATAAGCCATGACACGTCTGCACAGAAAACCTCTCGGATGATAAGCTTGACATCCCATGCAAATATGCAACTCACCTTGCCCGTCAGCATTTCAAACAGGAGGATTCCTACACTCCACCAATCTGCGGCCTTATCATGCCCCTGGCCCTGAATAATTTCAGGGGCCATATACTCGAGAGTGCCACACATCGAGTTTGATCGGGTGTTCTCACGGAATTCTTTCGCAAGGCCAAAGTCAGTTAGCATGGCCTATAACAGTGGCACAAACAAATAGATGTCAGATAACCGAAGAGGAGACAAAACGGGATTGTTGGCTGCAACAAAGAATTCTTACATGGCCTTCAGCATCCAATAAGATGTTCTCGGGCTTAAGATCTCTATGCATAATCCCATTAGCATGGAGGTGGGATACAGCAGATATAATCTCAGCCGTATAGATACGTGCAAGTTCCTCCCTGTTAATATGAAAAGGTTTAGTTTAAAGGCATGTGCAGCTATCTTTTAGCAAACAAAATTACTAACAAGTGAAACAGCACCTAAATAATCCTTGCTTGTAGAGCTGAAAGAAGAGATGCCCCCCGTTTACGAAGTCCAGGACAAGGTAAAGTCGATATTTGGTCTGCACAGGCAAACTGTTTGAATGTTTGTACCAAGATATGAATGCCAACGCAGAGATGACAATATGTATACACATGACCTACCTGAAAGGAGTACCTCAGCTGCACTACATAAGGATGGTCAACTTTTGTCAGTATGTCTCTTTCAGCTTTCATGTACTCGGAATGGTTTTTCTCCAGTATCTTGTCCTTCCTCATGACTTTCATTGCATATATTTCTGAAGTACCCTTCTTTCTCACCTGAAAGACTTTGCCAAATGCCCCTTGGCCTACAAGCTTCAAGATTTCAAAGTCATCAAGCCCAACACCCTCATCCTCAGTCACGGCATCACCAAACTCTTCATCACTGAACTGCTCTAGGTTAAGTTCCTTTTCTTCTGTAGTGTGACCTACAAGTTCTGATGATCCATCTGCTATGTTTAGAGTGAGCTTGCCAAGTCCCAAAGAGCAGCTAACAAGTGATGATGGACCAACAAGAGAATGTGACCGCTTGAAGATGACCGCAGGATCATTATAAACCTCCTCAGGGGACTCAACGGGAGCTGCAGGGCTGTCAGGATCAACAACACAAAGTTCTGTTGCTGTCTCGACTGGACTGGAACCAAAAACATCAGAGAAATCATATTCAGCATTTTCAGAGGAGACAACACCCGGGGGATCCATGGGGAGAATTGTCTTTGTAGTAAAGAGCTTGGGTCCTTGTGCAAGCTTTACTGCCAGAGAGGATGTCTGAGAAAAAACCATCTATCAAAGGCCAATGCAGCCGAGTATGGCAGCTCCAGGGCAAGTCTCCGACTTACTGAAACTAAGGACTTCTGCTACATTGCATTCTCAAGTAGGCTCGCTCCACAATTTCCAAGGATGTAAAATGATGTACTGCTGTGAACAGAGAGGCCTTGAACAAGTTGAAGTTTCCACTATGAATTGGCCAAGTATCCTGAGAAAAGGCAGATCAAACCGATGCTGCTGTTCCCTGCTGAATATGACCTGCTTGATGCCAATGTTCTTCCTGTACTCGTGAAGCAGAAATCTAAAATGGACACAGAACAAACAAATCATTAGTCTCATCTATTATTGGAAGAAGACTAAAAAGGAGAGCAAAAATTTCAGGACAAGTATTAGATAGGGAAACCCAGTGCATAAAATCAATATCTTTTGTACCAGGGGCTATAAGAACATGGTACAGATGGTTATTCTAGTCAGTTCTAAGACACTTATCTTGCTATGATATCAACCTTCTCTGACACCAGAAACAATCCTATGTTGCATGAAAATTGTCTCTGGGCATCGACAAAACTAAATGGCAATCAATTGACCGCTAGGACAATCTCAGTTTGCATCACCGACCATCAGCACCTATCACTGGCCTCATTTAAAGCTCCCACACAGCAATCAACAAGGAAGAAGCCGGCAGACGACTCTGCAGCTTCACCACTTACAGATATGTAAGGTGCATCACTGCATCATCAGCAGTTCGAGCATCTTGAATGCCCTCAAACATCCTGAACAGTGAACAGTGTGCATAGTGTACTAAACTCCTAGAACAAGGAACCTGGAGCTGTGCAATCTAGCAAGGAGAAAAGATTTCTCGAAAGTTACTTCCAGATTCTTAGAGCACAAAGGCATGCGTGCTTTCTAAAAGCAGGACGGTGTGCCCTCAGTCCAGAATTGTACTTCCAAATTCCACAATCCTAGCATCCTAACCACGCTATGTTCAACACCTAGAATCAGCTCTAACATCGGCATTCTCTTGCTGAAGAACCAATCAATTAGCAACGGATTCCCGATATAGATCGAACTCCACCCCACTAACAGAGCAAAGATTAAAACCGCACGCTACTCTTTCCCCGCTCGACCGCATCGAAATCACTGCAACCAAGCCATCACCAGAAACCACGAGATCCGCACTGGAAAACGAGAGGGAAACGAGAGAGTGAACCAATCCAGCGGACAAACCCAGATCGAGGAACCGAAGGCGCGGGGCTAGTCTATCTGCTCTCTCACTTCCCGCGAGCGCTGCGTCCGTCAGTAAATCGTAGTTCAGATAAGAGGCGAGACCAAACCGCGGGGAGGGGGTGGGGGAGCTCACCTTGCGTGATCCGCGGAGGTGCGCGCGGTGCCGGCGACGCCCCGGCGAGCTCCGCTCCGGGCGGGGGGCGAGGAGCGCGGTTGGTGGAGCGAGGTGGGCGGCCTGGGGGAGGAGGGGAAAGGCGACGGGCGACGGACGGACGGGGCGCGCCGCGTCCGGTCAACTGCGCGGGCTGGGTGCCTGGGTGAGGCCCACTTCCAGTGGGTGGGTGGTTTGTTATGGCCAGATTAGCCGCGCCGCCGGGTGGGTCCCTCTTATGCAAGGGGAAAAGAGGATTTCCCGCGAATTGGATATGCTTGAGTTGTCACTGCCAACATGGGTAAAGCAAAAGCATATCCCTAAAAAAAAGCATGTCCATTGCCTCCAATTCCAGCCGTTGGATCTGAGATGAGTGAACCAGAATTGAGCCCCCCCCCCCCCCCCAACCGCACACGACTGCCTACGATGTTGCCATTTGCCCTCTTCCCGCCTCGTCATGGCGCACTGGTTTACAATTTCTCACCTCCTAGGTCTTTGACAGTGGCGGAGACAGGCCTAGGGCAGCTAGGGCTGTAGCCCCAGGCCTAGAAACAACTTCCTTTGTAATTTCTTCATGCAAAGCATAGAAAATCATAGAAGTTTATCACTCAACATAGCACAGCCCTAGGCGTAATCTGCATCTAGCTCCGCCACTGGTCTTTGGCACCTATGCAGACACACGAACGAAATAGTCTTTAGGGGTAGTCTCCATGACTTTCACTCATCCGCAAGGCCTGCAAAACGATGTCGTCTTCTACCCTGTGCGCCTACCAACCGATCATCGAGGTGATGTCGAAGCCTAGCTCTCGTTTGTGTGAGTGGGTTGTAATGTGCTCGTGAGCTTAGGTTTTTCTCATCTTGCTTGTGTCTGCCATGTACGTACAACCTTGCCCACCTTTTCTCTTGGCCTTTTTAAATGAATTTTCAGCTTGAAAACCTCTCTTCCAAGTGAATTTCTGAAGAAAAAAAGGCTATGCATTGGCTACAATGATTAGTCGTCACAAAATACATTGAATTTGACCTTGTCTGGAGTTTCGTATAGTTACATACCTCTGAGAGTTTTACATATGTGATTAATGTGGCACAGGAAAGACCATTGTAACTTTTATAAGTTATATACTTAAATTTTGAATATGAACTAGCATGGAGGTAACATAAAACATAAAATCTCTAATCACCCATGTAGAATCTCATTCAATCTAAGCCAGACTTGGCCAATCCGCACCCCTAAACTTCCACGAACACACCCGTGGACGCAACCACATACAATCCCGGACGGCCCCTCGTATTGGCTGTGAGACAGGCACACTTCTCAAATTAATGCATATCCATGCACGTCCATAATACACGTGAATATCACACATAAATAACAATCATTGGTGGCAAAAATACATAGTTCGGACATTAAAAAAAGTGCATAATTCATTGGCTTTTGTTGTGGGTTCACATATGCTCTACAACATCATTGAATTGTTATGTGTGCATGTGATGATCTCGAAGATTCTGATGCATTTGCAGAAAATTAGTAAGCTCACCTTCGTCTTGTTGTTCCGGGATGTTGACCTGTTCTCCAGGTTTGCCAAAATCATGGGTTCGAGCTACCCCTTCACCTCATCCTCGAGAGTCATATTCTGGAATTCTGGGAGATGACACAACATGTCATTAGCTGCCATAAAGTCACGAATTCCCACATTATTGCAGCTCCACGAACAATTCCCTTACGAGCTTGGAGTACCCCGAATGCCCTCTCCACGTCCTTCCTATCTGCTTCTTGCATTGTTGCAAAGTAGATTTGCTTGTTTCCGCGGGGATCAGATATGGTCTTCACAAATGTCGCCCACTGAGAATAGATACCATCGGCAAGGTAGTACCCCATGTCGTGGTCGCGGCTGTTGACATTGAAGTTGCACAACGACGTTTCTCCATTACAAAGTCTCTTAAACACGGGAGATCACTAAAGCACATTAATGTCGTTGTGAGAACAAGACGTTCAAAAGAAAGCATGCAAAATCCACAAGTCATGTGATGCCACTTTTTTCAATATGATGGTGGCCTCTTTGGTGTGACCTTGATACATCCTGCACAAACCTTTGGAAAATTCTTCCATTGCCAATGCATGCAATCAATTAAACCAAGCATAACTGAAAAACCTCTTGCCTCTTCAATAGCCAACAACCTTTTATGCATCTTGCACATTTGGTTCTCTTAGACACTCTGCTCCAAACAACCTCCACCACAACACGGGCAAACTTGACGATTGTCTTTAGGCATGTGCTCTCTCCCATCCGTACCATCTCACTAACGGCATCGACGGCGGTACTAAGTGCAAGCATGCTCATAATAGCCATGCATTTTTGCTTAGCAAAGAACGACACTTCTCCGCAACAATTCCCGATGAGCTTGAAGTAGGGATCCCGTGCCTCCATTCCTTCCACCACACTCAAGAAGAAGAGTTTGCGCACAGGGGCATCGACGAGACCATTCATCAGGAATGTTGGTTCGGGGTTAAAGTAGTCCTTGTAGAGCAGCCGTGCTCCGAAGACCCGATCCCGGTTTAGAACTCTTCTTCTGTTGATCGAACCCTTGAAGTTTAGAATGTGCTCCACCTCTCGGCCCATTCCCCATTGGATGCTCATGATCATCAACATCTCCATTTCTTCGTCCGAATCCTACGAATTGACGATCTCCATTTGAATTAATTCATCAAGTTTTGTCGGTGCATACTCCTCATTCGATGAACCATCCGAATCCATCGTCTTGCCTACAAAACAATCACAAAAATCTGGTCGAACAATGTGTCGAACTCATTGAGGGCAAGATGCAGTCCGAGAGTAGCCGAATGTACCACGGAGGTGTTCGGGCTAACTAGAGTGTCTGTGGCGGCAAGAGTATAGGGGAGAAGTGTGGTCACGCATGCTAATGGCGTCGATGGCTCGATACGGCAGCGAAGATAAGGGAAGGCCGACACGGACGAGGTTGGAGAGAGTAGAGGAAAATGGCTGGTCCAACAAGTTGCAATTTACGGTGTGTTTTTCCTGTCGGGTCCGACGTGGCGAACGTGCCCGGGCTTCCTCATATCTGGCCCACATTTAGGCTAGATATGAGAGGTTCTGGTCAGCCCGGAGGTTTACCGACGCTATATGGCGTCCATATGGTTTGTGTTTTATTGACCGACTGGTGACCGGGCTGTCCGCCCGGGCTTATAGGGGGATTTGGGAGCCTGTTGTAGATGCTCTAATATAATTAGTTTACTTCAGCGGTCTCCATCGGCAACAAGTCGTTAATCCTCATTTGTCTATTTATCCTCTCCCAGTCCGTTCGGGCTACCGTCAGCCATAGCGCATGGTCCGGATTTGATGTCTGCGTTGGATTGGCTCTGGCTCCTATCACTGCTTGCAGAACACATCCACGTGACAATGTGTGCTTTGGTGGGAGTTGCTCTGACTAGACACACCCATGACCCACATCTTCAGCTTGGACTGAAATATATAAGCTGCACCGTGTGGAGTTAAAAAATACACTTGCCCTTTTGCTGATTTTTTCTTTTTAAGAAAAAAAGGAACATCATGGGCACACGCTCGCCTTCAACTTGGCGTCGCAGACCATGCATGGGCACACGCGGACGCGATATCTTTCTCGCCGCAGAATCGTCACGTTCTACACGACCAGGCGAATATACCCATGGCTCCCGTGCGCAAGGGACCAGCGGTCGCGCTCCCCGTGTGGGCGGCCGTGTGGCCCCGCGGACCAAAAACAACTAGGTGGCGGTAGGTCACGACCCGCGCCGGTCGGTGGCGGTGCCATGCCAGTGCGCCTCGACTGTTCGCAGCTGCAGTTCTATGCGGGGCCACGCCAGGCGGCCGGCGCGGCACCGCCCGTGCGCGCCCACGCGGCCGCACGCCCGACGCCCGTCCGCCCGCCCGCCGTCCACCTGCCACAGCCGTGCAACCCGGAGCTCATCGCCGTTGACAAAAACGCGCGGCTCGCGCGCCCCGTGGCACCGACGACGGCGACGAGGGGGTGCCGCCAAAAAACGCCTTTTTCCATCTCAAGCTCAGCCGGCGGCGCCTTCATTTATTCGGCCCGCGTGACGCTTCTACGGTGTGGCGTGATGTCGCTGGCGACCGTGCCGCGCCATCTTTGGCAATTGGCGACATGGCAACGATCCCCGTTATTACGTACGTGAACGGGTCGCGCGAGGCCCAACTTCCTCCGGTCGCCACCCGCGACTTTCGCCGCCACGACAAGTCCTTGTTTATACCTCACTCCGTTTTCTCACCCCTTCTTGGAGTACAGACCGAACGCCTGCTACTATTCCATTCCGCGCTGACTGGTTTGGGTTGACAGAACCACGCGGCATGGAGGCCCGAATCAAATCAAACATAAACAAAGAATAGACAACAAACAATGAACATAAATCTGAAAGCTTTGTGGTCTTGTACCACCAAGTGCTGGGCGCCCAAATCCATGGCCACGACGCATAGTTTACTCCTGCAACGACCATCACGAGGCGCGCAGGGTGTCTCGAACCTGCTCCGAAAACGACGGCCCGGCGCGCGCGCTCGCAGTGCGCATGGCAATGCCGGGGTGGGGGCCGCGGACGCCAGATTTAATCCGCTTCCTTCACTTTTCCTGGTGATGGTCTCCTCCCAGCTCGCGCACCGCGCGCGACAGCGACAGTGAGCGGGCGGGCGCGCGCGTCAGCCGCTACGCCCGTCCCCGGCGCGACCAGTCACCAGCACGATCACCGCGGAAAAGGGGAGAGCGGCGGTGCGCCACACGCGGCTCCACGGTGGACGTCCAGAAGGGCCAGCCGGGGCGCGACCAGGACGACGCGGTGGCACCGTGACTGGCGTCGGCGACACGGTCGCCCCCCCTCGGCCCGGACGACCTGGCCGCGCCACTCGATCGCTCGCTCGCCAGCCAAAGCCAACGCCGAATCCCGCGGGGAGCGCACCGGTCGTCCCTGTCGTTGAAGCGGTCAGCCGCGGCCGCGCACACCAGCCCGCCTCCTTCCTCCTCCTCGCCCCACCAGCGCATATAAATATTTCGCCGGAGCGCGCGCATCGTTTTACATGAGCTCAGCTCCTCCGTCTCCACTCCAAACCTCGCCATTATTCTATTGCTCGCGAGCCCAACAGGGACGCGTCTCTCTGCCTCCTCGCTTCCATCGCACGTAGAGTACTACAAGAAGAAGAGCCGCATCGGGCTGCCCGGTCTGGACTCCCGCGACGACTAGCGAGAGCTGCCTACATATAGCTAGCTTCCAAGGATTGGATTTGGAGGAGAGGCGGCTCGATTCCGAGGAGGAAGAAGAAGCTGCAAGAGCACGCAAAGCGGGACGTCTCATCTCGTCTCGACTCCCGAGTGGACGCCGAGGGGAAAGTGGGAGATTTTGAGGTGAGTGGGTGCGCTTTCTGTTAGCTGTGCTCGAGTGCCTCCCTCCTGTTCTTCCTCCTTTCCGGAAACAAGAAATTGGACGAAGAAATCGGTGCCAAAGTGCTAACGATTTTATGCTTTCTTCTGTCAACGCAGGCCGCGAATTTGATTTGATCGAGTGATGCTCTGGGGCCTTGTCGGCTCATGGCGATCTCAGACACCAGCGCCAGCGGCGGCGTTCGCCACGTGAGGTGCCCCAGGTGCCGCAGCGTCCTCCAGGAGCCCGCCGGCGTCCCCGTGTACCAATGCGGCGGGTGCGGCGCGAGCCTCCGAGGTAAATTCATGGCCCGCTCCGGTGATCGGATCTTCGCATTTCCATGTAGTAATTTGTCGCGGGTTTCTGATTGGATTTCATTTTCTGGTTGCGCAGCGAAACTCCCCAGCGGCGACACGCGGGGCGCGTCCGTCAGAGCCGCGCCGTCCACGGAGAGCGTCCTGCCGTCTCCTCGCCGGAGCCAGGCTCGGAGCGCACAGTTGGGCGGCTCCGGGGACGTGGCGAGCACCAGTGGTACGACTCCCGACACTCCGAGCACCAGTGGCACGACTCCCGACGCCCCGAGCACCAGTGGCACGACTCCTGACGCCCCGAGCACCAGCTACCGAGGCGCCGGCACCACAAGCCGACGCGAGGCCGGCGATCTCAGGCCACCGGCGAGGGAGCATCACTCGTCGGCGCAAGAGCCGCCGGTGGTCGAGAGGAAGGGGCGTGATCAGCATCGGAGTGCCGATCAGGTGCAAGCTGCTGGTAGTTCTCAACCGCGCGTGACAAGGGGTGCGGTCAGTGCTCCCAACGCGAGTGCCGCTCCGTCTTCAGCGGGTGCCCTGCCGTCTCCTCGCCGGAGCCAGACTCAGAGCAGCCCAGGGGATGTCGCGAGCACCAGTGCCCCCGCCCCGACTCCTGATGTTCGAACCAGCAGCCCCCGGGACGCCGGCACGACAAGCCGACGCGAGACCGTCAGGGCCGTGGGCACGAGCGGCGACCTCACGCCAGCGAGGAAGCATCACTCCTCGGCGCAATCGCCGCCGATCGTCGAGAAGAAGGGGCGTGATCACCATCACCGGAGTGCCGATCAGGAGGAAGCTGGTGGCAGCTCCGAACATCGCAGGGGGAGGGGCGCGGTCAGTGCTCCCGCCGCCGGTGCAAACTTCGCCGAGATGCGAGGTTCAGAGAGGGCACGTGATGCCGAGCCTGAAACTGACGCCGCGAGGAAGAAGAGTCCAAGTCCAAGCGGAGCGGCTGTCGGAGAAGCTGCGCCAATGCCTGATCGTGACGCGGATTCCCGGTCTGCGCCGGCAGCGGCGAGCTGGAAACGGCGAGACGATGCCGCGGCGGCGCCGGTGCCGGCTGTTGCCGAGGAAAAGGCACCGAGCCCTCCTCGGCACGCGCCGCAGAAGATGAGTCCCCTCCACGAGAAGATCCTGAAGACGGTGGACGAGCTCAAAGGCGACCTCTCCGAGCTCTTCAGCCAGCCTCCGGAGGCCAAGCCAAGGACACCATCGCGTCCGCCTCGTCGTCCCAGGCAAGAAGGCCACGCCCCTCACCCGGCCGTCCCTACCAGCAGAGCTCGCCATGCCACCACCGCGGCCGCTCTGCACCACCGCGGCAACGCGGGCAAGCACGGACAGGCTACCCTCCGCGGTCTGCCGTCGCGGCGGTATCGCCGGTGCAGGGCTGACCCGTGCGGCGGCCACGACGCGCGCCCGGCAGCAGCATGCCGGCACAGCTGCTGCGACCACGTCAGGCCTGAGTGCGGCAGCTGCAGGGGGCACTGCTGCCGCCCGTCGAGAGCGCAGGAGCCCGCGCGGCCGGCCGCAGCGGAGGCCAAGAAGCGCGCGCCGCCGCCGAGGCACCACTGCCGGCCGGTCCTGAAGGGCGCGCCGTTCATCGTCTGCTCCAGCTGCTTCACTCTCGTCCAGGTGCCCGCCGGGTTCGCCGTGGCGAGCGCCAAGGTGCGCGACCTGCGGTGCGGCGCCTGCTCGGCCGTGCTCTCCTACTCCTACCGCGACCCGGACAGGAAGAAGCCCGCCGACGAGTGCAGCACGGCCGGCTCCTCCCCCGCGCGCCACGTCGGCGCGCGGCCGGACCTGTTCTCCTTCATCGAGGACTTTGCGGCGGAGTACGGGGCGAGCAGCTACTCCACGACGGAGGACGAGCAGCCGCTGCACGTGTCGAGGAACTCGTCCTTCGACACCGTCGTCGCGGCGGGGGAGGAGACGGCGGCGGCGCGGCGGCACAGCCACAGCCTGCACCGTCTCATGGGGTACGGCTCGGCGAGCGAGCTGCTGCTGCGGCGCTCCCCGAGCCTGTACGAGTACGGGAGCCCCGGCAAGAGGTCGACGCCGCCGTCGGACGCGAGCAGGCGGCACGATGACAGGAAGGGGAAAGGCATCTGCGTGGAGGACTTCACCGGCGACGAGGACTCGGACGACAGTTGCACGCTGAGGCGGTCGAACGGGAGAAGAGCCGGCTGGACGCCCGGCCATGGGGTTCCGGCGGCGGGAGCCATCAGGATCAGGTAGCGGCAGAGGAGCTCGGCTCGTCGTATATACTGTAGAAAAAAGGTAGTTTCAGTTCAGGCCATGGAATTCTGATGGTATTTTTCAGGTGTTGGAATTCTGATAGAGAGATTGAATTGTGTTTAGTTTTACCGTTTGGTTAGATTGGTGAGGTGGTGTGCACATTTGGTTGATTTCTTCATTTTTGAGTGCAACAATGTTGCAGAAGTGTAGATGCTCAGTCTCTCAATGCTATGATTCTCAGGATAAGGGAAGATCTTCAGGTCCTTTCTGAAAGTTTTAACTGACCAAGTACAGTTCTAAAATCAAGTTCATTTGTTACCGTTAACTAGCTAAATGTCTGTACGTTGCCACGGGGTAACAGAAAAATATACAATTTTTTTTTGCGGGTGAACAGAAAAATATACATTGACATACAAGGTTTAATTTGAAAACGTTTGTTGAATATGATGATTATTCATAGAGTGACCAAGTACAACTCTCAACATCTTTCTATCTACTTCTCCCCGGCCACCTCCATCATCTTCATCTGTCTTTGCTCTACCGTTGCCGTCATTTCACTACAAAAGTCGGTCAACTTTCGCCCTACCATCACATGGGCATCTTTCTAAAATTTTAACAAATCTATGAAACAATCCTCACGAATCCGAATGAGCGATTGTTGTATGTATGATTTACAGATGGAATTATTGTCGCCTACTCACCTATAATGACATAACATGGCATAATTAAAGAGTAGAGCATTTTGGAGACCGAGCTCCATGGAGCCCTTTAATTTGAAAAATTCAAAATTCATAAATATCAGTTTCATAAAATTCTGAAAAATACACACGTATATAAGGATGTAAAATGTATGTGTGAAAAATTTCAAGATGAAATACCTTGAATTGTGACCTGCACAAAAAAATCATGGACTTTAAAGATGAACAGTACATATGCTAAAAAGCCTCAGATTTGTCTTTTTTTGTGTAACTCACTTTTTTTTAAAAAAATTCGACCTGAAAATTTGCACACATGTACATTATGTATCTAGGTATACGTGTATTTATTTTCAGAATTTTTTGAAACTTGAAAGTTTGAATTTTAAAGTTTTCAAATAAAGGCCTCCATGGAGCTCGGTCTCCGTTTGGCATTTTCGATAATTAAATTTCTAATTTATAAGTATGAAAGATGCACTTAGAGCATCTCCAACACGTGCGCTTCGCCTCGGCACGGTATAATTCTTTTACATCCTCAAACTAGTTTTTTTTGTGCGCGGGGAAGGGACGAAGAGGTTTTCTAGATGCACAAAAACACAACGCCCAATCCGGCAGCCCCACCTGCAGCAGCCCCCGCGCACACCTGTGCGCTAAAGATTTTTTTGCGCGCTCTGGAGATGCTCTTAGTGCAATGACATTTTTTTATCTTGACTCCAACAAAGATACAGTTCGAAATTGCAAGAAACACAAAGGAAATGATGTATATACATGAAAAAAAGAGACTAAAACAAAGATCCGGTTAACTAAAGTATCCTCCTTCCTTGAACTTATTTAGTTTCATTATGCGCACATTGCTATGTAAGGTGATGTGACGCCCGGATAATTAGGCTACAATAATCCCACGTTAACGATGCCACGTCACCTTGGTTATTGTTGCTAATCTTGTGTTAGTTTGAAATCGATTCAAATTCAAATTAAAAAAAAAAGTCAAACAATGAAAGTTTTCAAACATTAAAACTAAAATGTTCTGGATTTGCCAAATAAATCATAATGATATATGGTGAAGAAACCACCTATTTATAAAATGCTTAACTGCTCTAAAACAAATAAAACAACAGCAAAACCAATTAATTAAATGCCTTTTATAAAGTTATAAAAATATAAACTAATATTTGGAGTGCCAACCTTTTTGTGGCAGTGGCCTAAATTTAAAATACCAATTTAGGTGCAAGTTGTAAAATTTACAAAACTAATTTGTTTTGAAAATAAAAACAAAAACAAAACAAAACAAACAAAAACAAAAAAAGAGAAATCCGCCCCTGCCTCCTGGGCCTTAGCCCACCAGTAAACGCAGCCCAGCCGGCCCAGCCTGGTAATCATCTCCCTCGTCTTCATCCTCCTCCACCTGGCACGTCCGACCGCACACGCCCGCCGTCCCCGCCTGACCGGCTCGCCGGTCGCGCCGCTACAGCGCCGCCGAGTGGATAAGATGGCCACCGCGGCCCCAGATCTCCCCCCTCGCTCGCTCCTCTCTCCCCTCTCACAGCTCTCTTCTTCCCCCCTTCTCTGCTCCCTCCTCCAAGCTTGCCCGAGAGAGCCGGAGTGCGCCGACTTGGGCTACCGCGGCCACCGGGCTCCCCTTGCCCTGGCGTCATGCCCCCAGGCTCTGCCTCGAGCTCCTTCATCACCTGCGCCGAGACACGCGGACCGGGACGACCCCGCCACAACCTCGCCTTCGCCCTCGGCTCCGACGAACGCCGTCGCCCCGAATCCGTGCCACTGTTGCTCCTAGTCACCCACCGGGCCGCCGTGTGCCTCCAAGGTGAGCTCCGGCCCCTTTTCCCTCTCCTCGCGCGTCTCCACCTCCACCGCAGCTAGTTCGTCGCGTTGCCGAGCTCCACCGGCCGCCATGGCCGCCGCCTACGCGTTGTGTGCGCTTTCGAGCCCGCGCGCGAGCCACTGGCGCGCTCCAGGGCGCGCGCAGCACCGTATTGAGCCCCTAGCTCGCCTTCCAGCCCGCTCCAGCCTCGCCCCTGTCCACGCGCGATCCTCGCCACCGCTACGGCGCGTCACCGGCGCCCCTGCCGACCACCACTGCACCTGCAACCACCACCATGAGATGCGCATGAGCGCTAGGGTCCGATAGAACTACTCCGCGCGCGATTTGTCGAACCGTAGGGAGATTCCGGCCGATTCCGGTGTAGAACTGCCGCGGAAGGCTCGCCGGAGTTCACTCCGGTGCCGGTCCGACATGGCCCTGCCATTGGGCCCTTTGGATCACTCGCCGCTAGGTCCCGTGGCCCCTGTTGACTAGTTGACTGAGTCAACTGCTGACTGGGACGCCCCTGTCCCACTAACCTATGGGCCCCACCTCAATAAAAAGAAGAATAATTAGTTAATTAAATAGTTTAGTTAATTAAAACACTAATCTCTCACTGACTACTGGACCCCACTCGCTAATTAGGTTAGTTAGGTTAAAATAACTCTGTTAGTTAGCACTTTCACTGACATGTGGGTCCCGGTGGACCCACTTGTCTTGTTTGACTGGTCAACCGACCAGTTGACCTGCTGACATCACTCTGATGTCATGCTTGCGTCATCATCCACTATTCTGGATAATGTTGGATTTAAATAAATAAATTCAGGAAATTAATAAAACTTTAGAAAATCATATCTTTTAAACCGTAACTCGGATTAAAATAATTTGTACATGAAAGTTGCTGAGGATGAGACGAATCCGGATACGCAGCCCGTTTGTCCGCCACACATCCCTAGCATAGCGAACACGCAACTTTCCCCCTCCAGTTCATCGGTCCGAAAACGCGAAACTCCGGGGATACTTTCCCGGATGTTTCCCCCCTTCGCCGGTATCACCTCCTGCTACGTTAGGGCACACCTAGCACCGTTACCTATCATGTCATGCATCGATATGCATCTGTTTGCTTTGTATTCATTGTTTCTTCCCCCTCTTCTCTTCGGTAGACTACGAGACTGGCGTCGCTGCTGGTGCCTCGATCGACTACGTTGTTGACGATGTTGGAAATATGCCCTAGAGGCAATAATAAAAGCATTATTATTATATTTCCTTGTTCATGGTAATTGTCTTTATTCATGCTATAATTGTGTTATCCGGAAATCGTAATACATGTGTGAATAACAGACACCAACATGTCCCTAGTAAGCCTCTAGTTGACTAGCTCGTTAATCAACAGATAGTCATGGTTTCCTGGCTATGGACATAAGATGTCATTGATAACGAGATCACATCATTAGGAGAATGATGTGATGGACAAGACCCAATCATAAACATAGCATAAAGATCGTGTAGTTCGTTTTGCTAGAGTTTTGCAATGTCAAGTATCTTTTCCTTAGACCATGAGATCGTGTAACTCCCGGATACTGTAGGAGTGCTTTGGGTATACCAAACGTCACAACGTAACTGGGTGACTATAAAGGTAGACTACGGGTATCTCCGAAAGTATCTGTTGGGTTGACACGGATCAAGACTGGGATTTGTCACTCCGTATGACGGAGAGGTATCACTGGGCCCACTCGGTAATGCATCATCATAATGAGCTCTAAGTGACCAAGTGTCTGGTCACGGGATCATGCATTACGGTACGAGTAAAGTGACTTGCCGGTAACGAGATTGAACGAGATATTGGGATACCGACGATCGAATCTCGGGCAAGTAATATATCGATTAACAAAGGGAATTGCATACGGGGTTGATTGAATCCTCGACATCGTGGTTCATCCGATGAGATCATCGTGGAGCATGTGGGAGCCAACATGGGTATCCAGATCCCGCTGTTGGTTATTGACCGGAGAGTCGTCTCGGTCATGTCTGCTTGTCTCCCGAACCCGTAGGGTCTACACACTTAAGGTTCGGTGACGCTAGGGTTGTGAAGATAAGTATATGCAGTAACCCGAATGTTGTTCGGGGTCCCGGATGAGACCCCGGACGTCACGAGGAGTTCCGGAATGATCCGGAGGTAAAGAATTATATATAGGATGTGCAGTTTCGGCCATCGGGACAAGTTTCGGGGTACCCGGTATTGTACCGGGACCACCGGAAGGGTCCCGGGGGTCCACCGGGTGGGGCCACCTATCCAGGAGGGCCCCATGGGCTGAAATAGGAGGGAACCCAGCCCATAGTGGGCTGGGGCGCCAGCCCCCCCAAGGCCCATGCGCCTAGGGTTGGGGGGGGGGAACCCTAAGGGGGGCGCCCCCTTGCTTGGGGGGCAAGCCCCCCACCCCTTGGCCGCCGCCCCCCTGGTAGATGCCATCTACCAGGGCCGGCGCCCCCCCTGGCACCCCTATATATAGTGGGGGAGAGGAGGGACTTGATCCCAATGCTTTTGGTGCTTCCCTCTCTCCCTGTTACATCTCTCTCTCTCTCTCTCTCGTAGTACACGGCGAAGCCCTGCTGTCGTGACGCCCTGCATCCACCACCACGCCGTCGTGCTGCTGGATCTTCGTCAACCTCTCCTTCCCCCTTGCTGGATCAAGAAGGAGGAGATGTCTCCCGTCCCGTACGTGTGTTGAATGCGGAGGTGCCGTCCGTTCGGCGCTGGTCATCGGTGATTTGGATCACGTCGTGTACAACTACTTCAACCTCGTTCTAACGAACGCTTCCGCTCGCGATCTACAAAGGTATGTAGATGCATCTCGTGACTCGTTGCTAGATGAACTCCTAGATGATCTTGGTGAAACGAGTAGGAAATTTTTTGTTTTCTGCAACGTTCCCCAACAGTGGCATCATGAGCTAGGTCTATGCGTAGTTCTTCTTGCGCGAGTAGAACACAATTCGTTGTGGGCGTGGATTTGTCAATTCTCTTGCCGCTACTAGTCGTTTCTTGCTTCAGCGGTATTGTGGGATGAAGCGGCCCGGACCAACCTTACACGTACGCTTACGTGAGACCGGTTCCACCGACTAACATGCACTAGTTGCATAAGGTGGCCGGCGGGTGTCTGTCTCTCCCACTTTAGTTGGAGCGGATTCGATGAACAGGGTCCTTATGAAGGGTAAATAGAAGTTGACAAATCACGTTGTGGCTTTCACGTAGGTAAGAAAACGTTCTTGCTAGAACCCTAATTCAGCCACGTAAAACTTGCAACAACAATTAGAGGACGTCTAACTTGTTTTTGCAGCAAGTGTTTGTGATATGATATGGCCAAAGTTGTGATGAATGATGAATGATCTATATGTGATGTATGAGATGTTCATGCTATTGTAATAGGAATCACGACTTGCATGTCGATGAGTATGACAACCGGCAGGAGCCATAGGAGTTGTCTTTATTCTTTTATATGACCTGCGTGTCATTAAGAAACGCCATGTAAATTACTTTACTTTATTGCTAAACGCGTTAGCTGTAGTAGTAGAAGTAATAGTTGGCGAGCAACTTCATGGAGACACGATGATGGAGATCATGATGATGGAGATCATGGTGTCAAGCCGGTGACAAGATGATCATGGAGCCCCAAGATGAAGATCAAAGGAGCTATGTGATATTGGCCATATCATGTCACGTTTATTATTTGATTGCATGTGATGTTTATCATGTTTTGCATCTTGTTTACTTAGAACGACGGTAGTAAATAAGATGATCCCTCATATTAATTTCAAGAAGTGTTCCCCCTAACTGTGCACCGTTGCGACAGTTCGCTGTTTCAAAACACCACGTGATGATCGGGTGTTTTATTCAGACGTTCACATACAACGGGTGTAAGACAGATTTACACATGCAAACACTTAGTTTGACTTGACGAGCCTAGCATGTACAGACATGGCCTCGGAACACAGAAGATCGAAAGGTCGAGCATGAGTCGTATAGAAGATACGATCAACATGAAGATGTTCACCGATGTTGACTAGTCCATCTCACGTGATGATCGGACACGGCCTAGTTAACTCGGATCATGTTATACTTAGATGACTAGAAGAGGGATGTCTATCTAAGTGGGAGTTCATAAATAATTTGATTTGATGAACTTAATTATCATGAACATTAGTCTAAAATATTTTACAATATGTCTTGTAGATCAAATGGCCCACGTAGTCCTCAACTTCAACGCGTTCCTAGAGAAAACCAAGCTGAAAGACGATGGCAGCAACTATACAGACTGGGTCCGGAACCTGAGGATCATCCTCATAGCTGCCAAGAAAGATTATGTCCTACAAGCACCGCTGGGTGACGCACCTGTCCTCCCTGCTGAACAAGACGTTATGAACGCTTGGCAGGCACGTACCGATGACTACTCCCTCGTTCAGTGCGGCATGCTTTACAGTTTAGAACCGGGGCTCCAAAAGCGTTTTGAGAGACATGGAGCATATGAGATGTTCGAAGAGCTGAAAATGGTTTTCCAAGCTCATGCCCGGGTCGAGAGATATGAGGTCTCCGACAAGTTCTTCAGCTGTAAGATGGAGGAAAACAGTTCTGTCAGTGAGCACATACTCACTATGTCTGGGTTGCACAACCGCTTGACTCAGCTGGGAGTTAATCTCCCGGATGATGCGGTCATTGACAGAATCCTCCAGTCACTTCCACCGAGCTACAAGAGATTTGTGATGAACTTCAATATGAAGGGGATGGAAAAGACCATTCCTGAAGTATTTGCTATGCTGAAATCAGCAGAGGTAGAAGTCAAGAAGGAACATCAAGTGTTGATGGTGAATAAAACCACTAAGTTCAAGAAGGGTAAGGGTAAGAAAGCCTTCAAGAAGGACGACAAGGAAGTTGCCGCGCCTGGCAAGCAAGCTGCCAGGAAGAAGCCAAAGAATGGACCCAAGCCCGAGACTGAGTGTTTTTATTGCAAGGGAAGTGGTCACTGGAAGCGGAATTGCCCCAAATACTTAGCGGACAAGAAGGCCGGCAAAACAAAAGGTATATGTGATATACATGTAATTGATGTGTACCTTACTAGTGTCCGTAGTAGCTCCTGGGTATTTGATACCGGTGCAGTTGCTCACATTTGTAACTCAAAGCAGGGGCTGCGGAATAAGCGGAAACTGGCGAAGGACAAGGTGACGATGCGGGTCGGGAATGGTTCCAAGGTCAATGTGATTGCCGTCGGCACGCTGCCTCTACATTTACCCTCGGGATTAGTTTTAAACCTTAATAATTGTTATTTAGTACCAGCTTTGAGCATGAACATTGTATCGGGATCTCGTTTAATTCGAGATGGCTACTCATTTAAATCTGAGAATAATGGTTGTTCTATTTATATGAGAGATATGTTTTATGGTCATGCTCCTATGGTGAATGGTTTATTCTTTATGAATCTCGAATGTAATGCTACACATGTTCATAATGTGAGTGCCAAAAGATGCAAGGTTGATAATGATAGTCCCACATACTTGTGGCACTGCCGCCTTGGTCACATAGGTGTCAAACGCATGAAGAAGCTCCATGCTGATGGACTTTTAGAGTCTCTTGATTATGAATCATTTGACACGTGCGAACCATGCCTCATGGGTAAAATGACCAAGACTCCGTTCTCAGGAACAATGGAGCGAGCAACCAACTTATTGGAAATCATACACACTGATGTGTGCGGTCCAATGAGTGTTGAGGCTCGCGGTGGCTATCATTATGTCCTCACCCTCACTGATGATTTGAGTAGATATGGATATATTTACTTGATGAAACACAAGTCTGAAACCTTTGAAAAGTTCAAGGAATTTCAGAGTGAGGTTGAGAATCAACGTGACAGGAAAATCAAGTTTCTACGATCAGATCGTGGAGGAGAATACTTGAGTCACGAATTTGGCACACACTTAAGACAATGTGGAATAGTTTCACAACTAATGCCGCCTGGAACACCTCAGCGTAACGGTGTGTCCGAATGTCGTAATCGCACTCTATTAGATATGGTGCGGTCTATGATGTTTCTTACCGATTTACCGCTATCTTTTTGGGGCTATGCTTTAGAGACTGCCGCATTCACTTTAAATAGGGCTCCGTCGAAATCCGTTGAGACGACACCGTATGAATTATGGTTTGGGAAGAAACCTAAGCTGTCGTTTCTAAAAGTTTGGGGATGCGATGCTTATGTCAAGAAACTTCAACCTAAAAAGCTCGAACCCAAGTCGGAGAAATGTGTCTTCATAGGATACCCAAAAGAAACTATTGGGTATACCTTCTACCTCAGATCCGAAGGCAAGATCTTTGTTGCCAAGAATGGATCCTTTCTAGAGAAAGAGTTTCTCTCGAAAGAAGTAAGTGGGAGGAAAGTAGAACTTGATGAAGTATTACCTCTTGAACCGGAAAATGGCGCAACTCAAGAAAATGTTCCTGAGGTGCCAGCACCGACTAGAGAGGAAGTTAATGATAATGATCAAGATACTTCTGATCAAGCTCCTACTGAAATTCGAAGGTCCACAAGGACACGTTCCGCACCAGAGTGGTACGGAAACCCTGTCTTGGAAATCATGTTGTTAGACAACGGTGAACCTTCGAACTATGAAGAAGCGATGGCGGGCCCGGATTCCGACAAATGGCTAGAAGCCATGAAATCCGAGATAGGATCCATGTATGAAAACGAAGTATGGACTTTGACTGACTTGCCCATTGAACGGCGAGCCATAGAAAATAAATGGACTTTAAGAGGAAGACAGACGCGGATGGTAATGTGACCATCTATAAAGCTCGGCTTGTCGCTAAGGGTTATCGACAAGTTCAAGGGGTTGACTACGATGAGACTTTCTCACCGGTAGCGAAGCTAAAGTCCGTCCGAATCATGATAGCAATTGCCACGTTTTATGATTATGAAATATGGCAAATGGACGTCAAAACGGCATTCCTTAATGGTTTCCTTAAGGAAGAATTGTATATGATGCAGCCGAAAGGTTTTGTCGATCCTAAGAATGCTGACAAGGTGTGCAAGCTCCAACGCTCGATTTCTGGGCTGGTGCAAGCATCTCGGAGTTGGAACATTCGCTTTGATGAGATGATCAAAGCGTTTGGGTTTACGCAGACTTATGGAGAAGCCTGTGTTTACAAGAAAGTGAGTGGGAGCTCTGTAGCATTTCTCATATTATATGTAGATGACATACTTTTGATGGGAAATGATATAGAACTCTTGGACAGCATCAAGGCCTACTTGAATAAGAGTTTTTCAATGAAGGACCTTGGAGAAGCTGCTTATATATTAGGCATCAAGATCTATAGAGATAGATCAAGACGCCTCATAGGTCTTTCACAAAGCACATACCTTGATAAGATATTGAAGAAGTTCAATATGGATCAGTCTAAGAAGGGGTTCTTGCCTGTACTGCAAGGTATAAAATTGAGCTCGGCTCAAAGTCCGACCACGGCAGAAGAAATAGAAGAGATGAGTGTCATCCCCTATGCCTCGGCCATAGGTTCTATTATGTATGCCATGCTGTGTACCAGACCTGATGTAAATCTTGTCGTAAGTTTGGTAGGAAGATACCAAAGTAATCCCGGCAAGGAACACTGGACAGCGGTCAAGAATATCCTGAAGTACCTGAAAAGGACCAAGGAGATGTTTCTCGTTTATGGAGGTGACGAAGAGCTCGTCGTAAAGGGTTACGTCGATGCTAGCTTCGACACAGATCTGGATGACTCAAAGTCACAAACCGGATACGTGTATATTTTGAATGGTGGGGCAGTAAGCTGGTGCAGTTGCAAGCAAAGCGTCGTGGCGGGATCTACATGTGAAGCGGAGTACATGGCAGCCTCGGAGGCTGCACATGAAGCAATTTGGGTGAAGGAGTTCATCACCGACCTCGGAGTCATACCCAATGCGTCGGGGCCGATCAAGCTCTTCTGTGACAACACTGGAGCTATTGCACTTGCCAAGGAGCCCAAGTTTCACAAGAAGACAAGGCACATCAAGCGTCGCTTCAACTCCATTCGTGAAAATGTTCAGGATGGAGACATAGAAATTTGTAAAGTACATACGGACCTGAATATAGCAGATCCGTTGACTAAACCTCTCCCTAGGGCAAAACATGATCAACACCAGAATTCCATGGGTGTTCGATTCATCACAATGTAACTAGATTATTGACTCTAGTGCAAGTGGGAGACTGTTGGAAATATGCCCTAGAGGCAATAATAAAAGCATTATTATTATATTTCCTTGTTCATGGTAATTGTCTTTATTCATGCTATAATTGTGTTATCCGGAAATCGTAATACATGTGTGAATAACAGACACCAACATGTCCCTAGTAAGCCTCTAGTTGACTAGCTCGTTAATCAACAGATAGTCATGGTTTCCTGGCTATGGACATAAGATGTCATTGATAACGAGATCACATCATTAGGAGAATGATGTGATGGACAAGACCCAATCATAAACATAGCATAAAGATCGTGTAGTTCGTTTTGCTAGAGTTTTGCAATGTCAAGTATCTTTTCCTTAGACCATGAGATCGTGTAACTCCCGGATACTGTAGGAGTGCTTTGGGTATACCAAACGTCACAACGTAACTGGGTGACTATAAAGGTAGACTACGGGTATCTCCGAAAGTATCTATTGGGTTGACACGGATCAAGACTGGGATTTGTCACTCCGTATGACGGAGAGGTATCACTGGGCCCACTCGGTAATGCATCATCATAATGAGCTCTAAGTGACCAAGTGTCTGGTCACGGGATCATGCATTACGGTACGAGTAAAGTGACTTGCCGGTAACGAGATTGAACGAGATATTGGGATACCGACGATCGAATCTCGGGCAAGTAATATATCGATTGACAAAGGGAATTGCATACGGGGTTGATTGAATCCTCGACATCGTGGTTCATCCGATGAGATCATCATGGAGCATGTGGGAGCCAACATGGGTATCCAGATCCCGCTGTTGGTTATTGACCGGAGAGTCGTCTCGGTCATGTCTGCTTGTCTCCCGAACCCGTAGGGTCTACACACTTAAGGTTCGGTGACGCTAGGGTTGTGAAGATAAGTATATGCAGTAACCCGAATGTTGTTCGGGGTCCCGGATGAGATCCCGGACGTCACGAGGAGTTCCAGAATGATCCGGAGGTAAAGAATTATATATAGGATGTGCAGTTTCGGCCATCGGGACAAGTTTCGGGGTACCCGGTATTGTACCGGGACCACCGGAAGGGTCCCGGGGGTCCACCGGGTGGGGCCACCTATCCAGGAGGGACCCATGGGCTGAAATAGGAGGGAACCCAGCCCATAGTGGGCTGGGGCGCCAGCGCCCCCAAGGCCCATGCGCCTAGGGTTGGGGGGGGAACCCTAAGGGGGGCGCCCCCTTGCTTGGGGGGCAAGCCCCCCACCCCTTGGCCGCCGCCCCCCTGGTAGATGCCATCTACCAGGGCCGGCGCCCCCCTGGCACCCCTATATATAGTGGGGGAGAGGAGGGACTTGATCCCAATGCTTTTGGTGCTTCCCTCTCTCCCTGTTACATCTCTCTCTCTCTCGTAGTACACGGCAAAGCCCTGCTGTCGTGACGCCCTGCATCCACCACCACGCCGTCGTGCTGCTAGATCTTCGTCAACCTCTCCTTCCCCCTTGCTGGATCAAGAAGGAGGAGACGTCTCCCGTCCCGTACGTGTGTTGAACGCGGAGGTGCTGTCCGTTCGGCGCTGGTCATCGGTGATTTGGATCACGTCGTGTACAACTACTTCAACCTCATTCTAACGAACGCTTCCGCTCGCGATCTACAAAGGTATGTAGATGCATCTCGTGACTCGTTTCTAGATGAACTCCTAGATGATCTTGGTGAAACGAGTAGGAAAATTTTTGTTTTCTGCAACGTTCCCCAACAGACGACCCCTACTTGCCAGAGCAACCAGGCAAGCTGTAACGCCCCGTATGTAACTTGCCATATTTGTATTCCAACTCTTGCCATTTTCGGCACTAAGTTATGATATTCCCTCGTGGTTGGGTTTTGTCTTTGTTTTTCTTTTGTCATTGTCATGCATTTCATATCATGTGCATCGCATTTGCATACGTGTTCGTCTCATGCATCCGAGCATTTTCCCCGTTGTCCGTTTTGCATTCCGGCACTCATATGTCCTCCGGCGTCCCCTTTTGCCTCTTTTCGTGTGCGAGTGTTAAACGTTCTCGGATTGGACCGAGACTTGCCAAGCGGCCTTGGTTCACTTCCGGTAGACTGCCTGTCAAGTTTCGTGCCATTTGGACTTCGTTTGATACTCCAACGGTTAACCGAGGAACCGTAAAGGCCTCATGTGTGTTGCAGCCCAACACCTCTCCAAAGTGGCCCGAAACCCATCTAAACCCCCTCCATCCTCTTGATCATCCGATCACGATCGCGTGGCCAAAAACCGCACCTCATTTGGACTCTCCTAGCTCCCTCTACCTATATAAACCCCCTCTCCTCCGAAATTTCGGGCAAAAACCACCCCTAACCCTAGCCTCTCCACCCTCCACCGCCGCCGGACACGTCCGGGCGGAGCCGGACGCGTCCGCCGCCGCCGCCCGACCTATCGCGCGCTGCCACATGGCACTCCACGTCGCCCGCCGCCGCCGGCCCTGAAGGAAATATGCCCTAGAGGCAATAATAAAGTTATTATTTATTTCCTTATATCATGATAAATGTTTATTATTCATGCTAGAATTGTATTAACCGGAAACATAATACATGTGTGAATACATAGACAAACAGAGTGTCACTAGTATGCCTCTACTAGACTAGCTCGTTAATCAAAGATGGTTATGTTTCCTAACCATGAACAAAGAGTTCTTATTTGATTAACGAGGTCACATCATTAGTTGAATGATCTGATTGACATGACCCATTCCATTAGCTTAGCACCCGATCGTTTAGTATGTTGCTATTGCTTTTCTTCATGACTTATACATGTTCCTATGACTATGAGATTATGCAACTCCCGTTTGCCGGAGGAACACTTTGGGTACTACCAAACGTCACAACGTAACTGGGTGATTATAAAGGAGTACTACAGGTGGCTCCAAAGGTAGATGTTGGGTTGGCGTATTTCGAGATTAGGATTTGTCACTCCGATTGTCGGAGAGGTATCTCTGGGCCCTCTCGGTAATGCACATCACTTAAGCCTTGCAAGCATTGCAACTAATGAGTTAGTTGCGGGATGATGTATTACGGAACGAGTAAAGAGACTTGCCGGTAACGATATTGAACTAGGTATTGGATACCGACGATCGAATCTCGGGCAAGTAACATACCGATGACAAAGGGAACAACGTATGTTGTTATGCGGTCTGACCGATAAAGATCTTCGTAGAATATGTAGGAGCCAATATGGGCATCCAGGTCCCGCTATTGGTTATTGACCGGAGACGTGTCTCGGTCATGTCTACATTGTTCTCGAACCGTAGGGTCCGCACGCTTAACGTTACGATGACAGTTATTATGAGTTTATGCATTTTGATGTACCGAAGGTTGTTCGGAGTCCTGGATGTGATCACGGACATGACGAGGAGTCTTGAAATGGTCGAGATGTAAAGATTGATATATTGGAAGCCTATGTTTGGACATCGAAAGTGTTCCGGGTGAAATCGGGATTTTACCGGATTACCGGGAGGGTTACCGGAACCCCCCGGGAGCCAAATAGGCCAACATGGGCCTTAGTGGAAAGGTGAAAAGGGCTGCCCACATAGGGCTGCGCCTCCCCCCTCTCTCTAGTCCTACTAGGACTAGGAGAAGGTGGCCGGCCCCCCCTCTCTCCCTCTTCCACTTGGGAATCCTAGTTGGACTAGGATTGGAGGGGGGAATCCTACTCCCAGTGGGAGTAGGACTCTCCTGCGCCTCCTCTCCTGGCCGGCCAGCCTCCCCCCTTCATCCTTTATATATGGGGGCAGGGGACACCCCAAGACACACAAGTTGATCCTTGAGATCGTTCCTTAGCCGTGTGCGGTGCCCCCTGCCACCAAATTCCACCTCGATCATACCGTTACAGTGCTTAGGCGAAGCCCTGCGTCGGTAGTACATCAAGATCGTCACCACGCCGTCGTGCTGACGGAACTCTTCCTCGACGCTTTGCTGGATCGGAGCCCAAGGAACGTCATCGAGCTGAACGTGTGCTAAGAACTCGGAGGTGCCGGAGTAACGGTGCTTGGATCGGTCGGACCGGGAAGAAGACGTACGACTACTTCCTCTACGTTGTGTCAACGCTTCCGTTGCGATCTACAAGGGTATGTAGATCAGACTCTCCCCCTCGTTGCTATGCATCAGTATGATCTTGCGTGTGCGTAGGAAATTTTTTGAAATTACTACGTTCCCCAACAGTGGTATCAGAGCCTAGGATTTATGGTTTGATGTTATTTGCACGAGTAGAACACAAGTGAGTTGTGGGCGATACAAGTCATACTGCCTACCAGCATGTCATACTTTGGTTCGGCGGTATTGTTGGATGAGACGATCCGGACCAACCTTACGCGTACTCTTACGCGAGACCGGTTCCCTCGACGTGCTTTGCACATAGATGGCTTGCGGAAGACTGTCTCTCCAACTTTAGTTGAACCAAGTGTGGCTACGCCCGGTCCTTGAGAAGGTTAAAACAGAGTCTATTTGACGAACTATCGTTGTGGTTTTGATGCGTAGGTGAGATGAGTTCTTACTTAAGCCCGTAGCAGCCACGTAAAACTTGCAACAACAAAGTAGAGGACGTCTAACTTGTTTTTGCAGGGCATGTTGTGATGTGATATGGTCAAGGCATGATGCTGATTTTATTGTATGAGATGATCATGTTTTGTAACCGAGTTATCGGCAACTGGCAGGAGCCATATGGTTGTCGCTTTATTGTGTGCAATGCAATCGCGATGTAATGCTTTACTTTATTACTAAGCGGTAGTGATAGTCGTGGAAGCATAAGATTGGCGAGACGACAACGATGCTACGATGGAGATCAAGGTGTCGCGCCGGTGACGATGATGATCATGACGGTGCTTCGGAGATGGAGATCACAAAGCACAAGATGATGATGGCCATATCATATCACTTATATTGATTGCATGTGATGTTTATCCTTTTATGCATCTTATCTTGCTTTGATTGACGGTAGCATTATAAGATGATCTCTCACTAAATTATCAAGAAGTGTTCTCCCTGAGTATGCACCGTTGCAAAAGTTCTTCGTGCTGAGACACCACGTGATGATCGGGTGTGATAGGCTCTACGTTCAAATACAACGGGTGCAAAACAGTTGCACACGCGGAATACTCAGGTTATACTTGACGAGCCAAGCATATACAGATATGGACTCGGAACACGGAGACCGAAAGGTCGAGCGTGAATCATATAGTAGATATGATCAACATAACGATGTTCACCATTGAAAACTACTCCATCTCACGTGATGATCGGTCATGGTTTAGTTGATTTGGATCACGTGATCACTTAGAGGATTAGAGGGATGTCTATCTAAGTGGGAGTTCTTAAGTAATATGATTAAATTGAACTTAAATTTATCATGAACTTAGTCCTGGTAGTATTTTGCAAATTATGTTGTAGATCAATAGCTCGCGTTGTTGCTTCCCTATGTTTATTTTGATATGTTCCTAGAGAAAATTGTGTTGAAAGATGTTAGTAGCAAAGATGCGGATTGGATCCGTGATCAGAGGTTTATCCTCATTGTTGCACAGAAGAATTATGTCCTTGATGCACCGCTAGGTGAAAGACCTATTGCAGGAGCAGATGCAGACGTTATGAATGTTTGGCTAGCTCAATATGGTGACTACTTGATAGTTTAGTGCACCATGCTTAATGGCTTAGAATTAGGACTTCAAATACGTTTTGAACGTCATGGACCATATGAGATGTTCCAAGAGTTGAAGATAATATTTCAAGCAAATACCCGAGTTGAGAGATATGAAGTCTCCAACAAGTTCTATAGCTAAAAGATGGAGGAGAATCGCTCAACTAGTGAGCATGTGCCCAGATTGTCTGGGTACTACAATCACTTGAATCAAGTGGGAGTTAATCTTCCAGATAAGATAATGATTGACAGAATTCTCTAGTCACCATCACCAAGTTAGTAGAACTTCGTGATGAACTATGATATGCAAGGGATAACGGAAACGACTCCCAAGCTCTTCGTAATGCGGAAATCGACGAAGGTAGAAATCAAGAAAAACATCAAGTGTTGATGGTAGACAAGACCACTAGTTTCAAGAAAAGGGCAGAGGGAAGAAGGGGAACTTCAAGAAGAATGGCAAGCGAGTTGCTCAAAGTGAAGAAGCCCAAGTCTGGTCCTAAGCCTGAGACTAAGTGCTTCTACTGCAAAGGGACTGGTCACTGGAAGCGGAACTACCCCAAGTGATTGGTGGATAAGAAGGATGGCAAAGTGAACATAAGTATATTTGATATACATGTTATTGATGTGTACTTTGCTAGTGTTTATAGCAAACCCGCAGTATTTGATACTAGTTCAGTTGCTAAGATTACTAACTTGAAACGGGAGTTGCAGAATAAACAGAGACTAGTTAAGGGTGAAGTGACGATGTGTGTTGGAAGTAGTTCCAAGATTGATATGATCATCATCGCACACTCCCTATACTTTCGGGATTAGTGTTGAACCTAAATAAGTGTTATTTGGTGTTTGCGTTGAGCATGAATATGATTTGATCATGTTTACTGTAATACGGTTATTCATTTAAGTAAAAGAATAAATTGTTGTTCTGTTTACATGAATAAAACCTTATATGGTTACACACCCAATGAAAATAGTTCATTGGATCTCGATCTTAATAATACACATATTCATAATATTGAAACCAAAAGATGCAAAGTTAATAATGATAGTGCAACTTATTTGTAGCACTGCCGTTTAGGTCATATTGGTGTAAAGCGCATGAAGAAACTCCATGCTGATGAGCTTTCGGAATCACTTGATTATGAATCACTTGATGCTTGCGAACCATGCCTTTTGGGCAAGATGACTAAAACGCCGTTCTTCGGAACAATGGAGCGAGCAACAGATTTGTTTGAAATCATACATACTGATGTATGTGGTCTGATGAATATTGAGGCTCATGACAGGTATCATTATTTTCTGATCTTCACAGATGATTTGAGCAGATATGAGTATATCTACTTGATGAAACATAAGTCTGAAACATTTGAAAAGTTCAAAGAATTTTCAGAGTGAAGTGAAAAATCATCGTGACAAGAAAATAAAAGTTTCTACGATATGATCGCAGAGGTAAAATACTTGAGTTACGAGTTTGGTCTTCAGTTAAAACAATGTGAAATAGTTTCACTACGCACGCCACCTGGAACACCACAGCATAATGGTGTGTCCGAATGTCATAACCGTACTTTATTGGATATAGTGCAATCTATGATGTATCTTACCGATCTACCACTATCGTTTTAGGGTTATGCATTAGAGACAGCTGCATTCACGTTAAATAGGGCACCATCAAAATCCGTTGAAACGACGCCTTATGAACTGTGGTTTGGCAAGAAACCAAAGTTGTCGTTTCTTAAAGTTTGGGGTTGTGATGCTTATGTGAAAAAGTTTCATCCTGATAAGCTCAAACCCAAATCGGAAAGGTGCGTCTTCATAGGATACCCTAAAGAAAATGTTGGGTACACCTTCTATCACAGATCCGAAGGCAAGACTTCTGTTGCTAAATTCGGAAACTTTCTAGAGAAGGAGTTTCTCTCGAAAGAAGTGAGTGGGAGGAAAGTAGAAAACTTGATAAGGTAATTGTACCTTCTCCCTTATTGGAAAGTAGTTCATCACAAAACCTGTTCTTGTGACTACTACACCAATTAGTGAGGAAGCTAATGATGATGATCATGTAACTTCAGATCAAGTTACTACCGAATCTCGTAGGTAAACCAGAGAGAGATCCGCACCAGCGTGGTACGGTAATCCTGCTCTGGAAGTCATGTTACTAGACCATGATGAACTTGTGAACTATGAGGAAGCGATGATGAGCCCAGATTCCGCTAAATGGTTTGAGACCATGAAATCTGAGATATGATCCATGTATGAGAACAAAGTTTGGACTTTGGTTGACTTGCCCGATGATCGGCAAGCAATTGAGAATAAATGGATCTTCAAGAGGAAGACGGACGCTGATAGTAGTGTTACTATCTACAAAGCTAGAATTGTCGCAAAAGGTTTTCGACAAGTTCAAGGTGTTGACTACGATGAGAGCTTCTCACTCGTATCTATGCTTGAGTCTGTCCGAATCATGTTAGTAATTGCCGCATTTTATGAAATCTGGCAAATGGATAAACAAAACTGCATTCCTTAATGGATTTATTAAAGAAGAGTTGTATATGATGCAACAGAAGGTTTTGTCAATCCGAAAGGTGCTAACAAAATGTGCAAGCTCCAGCGATCCATCTGTGGACTAGTGCAAGCATCTCGGAGTTGGAATATACGCTTTGATGAGTTGATCAAAGCATATAGTTTTATACAGACTTGCGGTGAAGCCTGTATTTACAAGAAAGTGAGTGGGAGCACTACAACATTTCTGATAAGTATATGTGAATGACATATTGTTGATCGGAAATAATGTAGAATTATTCTGTAAAGCATAAAGGAGTGTTTGAAAGGAGTTTTTCAAAGAAAGACTTCGGTGAAGCTGCTTACATATTGAGCATCAAGATCTATAGAGATAGATCAAGACGCTTGATAAGTTTTTTCAATTAGTACATACCTTGACAAGATTTTGAAGTAGTTCAAAATGAAACAGTCAAAGAAAGAGTTCTTGCTTGTGTCATAAGGTGTGAAGTTGAGTAAGACTCAAAGCCCGACCACGCCAGAAGATAGAAAGAGAATGAAAGTCATTCCCTATGCCTTGGCCATAGGTTCTATAAAGTATGTCATGCTGTATACCAGATCTATTGTATACCCTGCACTGATTTGGCAAGGGAGTACGATAGTGATCTAGGAGTAGATCACTGGACAGCGGTCAGAATTATCCTTAGTGAAATAAGGATATGTTTCTCGATTATGGACGTGACAAAAAGGTTCGTCGTAAAGGGTTACGCCGATGCAAGTTTTGACACTAATCTAGATGACTCTAAGTCTCGGTCTAGATACATATTGAAAGTGGGAGCAATCAACTAGAGTAGCTCCATGTAGAGCATTGTTGACATAGAAATTTGCAAAATACATGTGGATCTGAATGTGGCAGACCCGTTGACTAAAATTATCTCACAAGCAAAACATGATCACACCTTAGTACTCTTTGGGTGTTAATCACATAGAGATGTGAACTAGATTACTGACTCTAGTAAACCCTTTGAGTGTTGGTCACATGACGATGTGAACTATGGGTGTTAATCACATGGTGATGTGAACTATTGCTGTTAAATCACATGGCGATGTGAACTAGATTATTGACTCTAGTGCAAGTGGGAGACTGAAGGAAATATGCCCTAGAGGCAATAATAAAGTTATTATTTATTTCCTTATATCATGATAAATGTTTATTATTCATGCTAGAATTGTATTAACTGGAAACATAATACATGTGTGAATACATAGACAAACAGAGTGTCACTAGTATGCCTCTACTAGACTAGCTCGTTAATCAAAGATGGTTATGTTTCCTAACCATGAACAAAGAGTTGTTATTTGATTAACGAGGTCACATCATTAGTTGAATGATCTGATTGACATGACCCATTCCATTAGCTTAGCACCCGATCGTTTAGTATGTTGCTATTGCTTTTCTTCATGACTTATACATGTTCCTATGACTATGAGATTATGCAACTCCCATTTGCCGGAGGAACACTTTGGGTACTACCAAACGTCACAACGTAACTGGGTGATTATAAAGGAGTACTACAGGTGGCTCCAAAGGTAGATGTTGGGTTGGCGTATTTCGAGATTAGGATTTGTCACTCCGATTGTCGGAGAGGTATCTCTGGGCCCTCTCGGTAATGCACATCACTTAAGCCTTGCAAGCATTGCAACTAATGAGTTAGTTGCGGGATGATGTATTACGAAACGAGTAAAGAGACTTGCCGGTAACGAGATTGAACTAGGTATTGGATACCGACGATCGAATCTCGGGCAAGTAACATACCGATGACAAAGGGAACAACGTATGTTGTTATGCGGTCTGACCGATAAAGATCTTCGTAGAATATGTAGGAGCCAATATGGGCATCCAGGTCCCGCTATTGGTTATTGACCAGAGACGTGTCTCGGTCATGTCTACATTGTTCTCGAACCGTAGGGTCCGCACGCTTAACGTTACGATGACAGTTATTATGAGTTTATGCATTTTGATGTATCGAAGGTTGTTCGGAGTCCCGGATGTGATCACGGACATGACGAGGAGTCTCGAAATGGTCGAGACGTAAAGATTGATATATTGGAAGCCTATGTTTGGACATCGGAAGTGTTCCGGGTGAAATCGGGATTTTACCGGATTACCGGGAGGGTTACCGGAACCCCCCGGGAGCCAAATGGGCCAACATGGGCCTTAGTGGAAAGGTGAAAAGGGCTGCCCACATAGGGCTGCGCCTCCCCCCTCTCTCTAGTCCTATTAGGACTAGGAGAAGGTGGCCGGCCCCCCTCTCTCCCTCTTCCACTTGGGAATCCTAGTTGGACTAGGATTGGAGGGGGGAATCCCACTCCCAGTGGGAGTAGGACTCTCCTGCGCCTCCTCTCCTGGCCAGCCAGCCTCCCCCCTTCATCCTTTATATACGGGGGCAGTGGACACCCCAAGACACACAAGTTGATCCTTGAGATCGTTCCTTAGCCGTGTGCGGTGCCCCCTGCCACCAAATTCCACCTCGATCATACCGTTACAGTGCTTAGGCGAAGCCCTGCGTCGGTAGTACATCAAGATCGTCACCACGCCGTCGTGCTGACGGAACTCTTCCTCAACGCTTTGCTGGATCGGAGCCCGAGGAACGTCATCGAGCTGAACGTGTGCTAAGAACTCGGAGGTGCCGGAGTAACGGTGCTTGGATCGGTCGGACCGGGAAGAAGACGTACGACTACTTCCTCTACGTTGTGTCAACGCTTCCGTTGCGATCTACAAGGGTACGTAGATCAGACTCTCCCCCTCGTTGCTATGCATCAGCATGATCTTGCGTGTGCGTAGGAATTTTTTTGAAATTACTACGTTCCCCAACAGGCCCGCCCGACCCGCGCATCGCCGCCGCCCCTCCTGCGCGCGCCGCCCGACCCCGCTGCCTGCTCGCCGGCGCCGCCTAGCTCCTCCCGCGCCCGCCGCAGCACGCCCTCGTCACTGGCCTCCCGTGCCCCACCGCCTCGACGTCTGCGTCGCCCGCACCCACTTCGCCGGTCGCCGCGCGAGCCGCGCCGCCTCGCCGCCCTCGCCGTCCGGTGCCAGATCCGGCTTCCCCGGCGCCCCTCTCTGCCGGCTCGAGGTCCGGCCGCCGTCCCCATCGTTTCCGGCGAAAGCTCCAGCCACTGCAGGCTACTGTCCCGGCGTGCCTCGATCCGTGTGCCCCGAAAACCCTAGATTTGTCCGGAGAGGTCTAATTTCTCTAAGTCCTCGTCCCTGTTCATTTTTTAAGCATTCTTCATCATGTCGTATCTCTGCATCCGTAGCTCCGTTTTGGGCATGTAATATATCAAATCGTTCGTTAGGATGTGCTCTTCATTTTGTTCCATTGCACCATGCTTATTTGAGTCCATCTTGATGCCCTAAATGCTGTTGCAAGAGTGTTATAAAATGTTAGTTTCTGTTTCTTAACAGATTATGGACATTTGTCATTTTTGCCATGATTAATGTGTGCCTCCTATGAACTTGAGCCTACATGTGTTTTGGGCTATGCCATGCCATCTTTACAGGTGTGTATGCCATGTATTTTTGTGATCAATGTGGTGACTAGCACAAGCATGCAAAATAGCTCTCGTGATGTTGCTGATTTCAGGGACTTAGAATTCTTCTAAGTCATTTCCCTGATGTTATTTTTATGCCATGTATTCATGTTGCTACAGAGTGATCCATGCCTCTTTTGAGCATGGTCAGTAAGGATGATTTTGAGATATTATTATGTTCTTGAAAGTGCGTTATATCGACTAGAGGGGGGGCGGCTGAATAGGCGATTTTTATGAAAGTCTTCAGAACGTGAAGGTTATGAAGACAAACAGTAGAGATATGCCTATCACTATGCAGCGGAAGTTAGATTACACTAGGCAAGCCATGGTCAAATATTCAATAGAGTGAAAGCACAATGACAAGTAGCTGCAGTGTAATAAGGATCAGGTAGGAAGAAGTTATGAAGCCAATCAAATCATACAGTTACGTTGTGAAGACAAAAGATAGAGCAAGCATGCAATGGCTTCACAAAGAGTAACAGTAAGTAAAGGGAAGTGAAGATGAAACCAGTGACTCGTTGAAGACAATGATTTGTTGGACCAGTTCCAGTTGCTGTGACAACTGTACGTCTGGTTAGGGCGGCTAGGTATTTAAACCAAAGGACACACAGTCCTAAACACGTAGCTCAGGACACCCAGTCCTCACCGTATTCCCCTTGAGCTAAGGTCACACAGACCTCGCCCAATCACTCTGGTAAGTCTTCAAGGTAGACTCCCAAACCTTCACAGACTTCGTTCACCGGCAATCCACAATGTCTCTTGGATGCTCAGAACGCGACGCCTAACCGTCTGGAGGATGCACAGTCCTCAAGTGTAATAAGTCTTCAGATTACTCAGACAAGAAGACTTAAGTGATGCCCAATTCTCTCTGGCTCTGGGTGGTTAGGGCTTTTCTCCTCGCTAGGAAATTTTCTCTCAAAGGCTTCGAGGTGGGTTGCTCTCAAATGACAAAAGCCGTGCACTGAAATCTGAGCAGCCAACTGTTTATGGTTGTAGGGGGTGGACTATTTATAGCCACTGGGCAACCCGACCTGATTTGTCCGAAATGACCCTGGGTCACTAAGGAACTGACACGTGTACTAACGGTCAGATTTCAAACTCACACGACAACTTGACTTGGGCTACAAGTAAAGCTGACTTGTCCGACTCTGGACAAGATTTGCTCTCATAGTCTTCACTCGAAGATATAGGTTTTGAATTAGGCATCACTTCAGTCGTTCTGACTGGTTCTCTTGGACCCCACTTAACAGTACGGTGGTTCCTATGACTCAACACAAATGAAAGAGAACTACGAAAGATCTAAGTCTTCGAGTTCCATAGGCTTCACGTGGTGTCTTCTCCTGTCATAGTCTTCAATGTGAATATCTTCATATACCACCATTGACTTCAATGTCTTCGTACATTTTTAGGGGTCATCTCTGGTAGTAAGACCGAATCAATGAGGGACTTCTACCTGTGTTATCCTGCAATTCTCACAAACACATTAGTCCCTCAACTAGGTTTGTCGTCAATACTCCAAAACCAACTAGGGGTGGCACTAGATGCACTTACAGTTCTATCTATCCATGTCTTTGTTTGCAATTATGGAGTACCCTAGCATGACTCAATCTTGCTCTACTTTTGCTATAAAATGTTCCTGGCAGATTGTTTACGTGTAATCAATTTTGCCAAGGTTGTTGTAATTGATCCATGCATGCTATGAGTTGGTTCTTGCCATGGTTAGCTTCTTGATCATGTCTTTTTGCTGGTTGTATGCTTAGTTTGTCATGCAATGCCTTATGGTGAGTGCATCGAGCTCGCAAACATGCCTACGTAACTCTGTTTATGCCATGTCCAGTTTTCTGCTAAGTCTGAATCTGTTAACGAAACTTGTTATGTTTACATGGTTGCCATTGTATCTTCTGATCCTTTTTGGCTTATGGTCAGTAAGGGACTTTTGTTATATGCTTTGAGTAGTTTCATGCCATGCCTTGCTTTGCCATGATATGTTCCTGTAGCATGTTTTTATCTTGCTCTAAACATTGCTTCCTGATGTTAAATCCTGACATGTTATTTTCACTAAGTCTGTGAACATGATATCTTTTGCACTTTTGCCATGCTTGTTTGAACCTGCTATTGTGTGATTTAGCTGTAGCTCAGTGTTCATCTTTTGTCAAGCATCTTGAGTGAATCACTGCCATGTGCTTTGTTGCTATGTTAGAGTGCAGTAGCTTAGTTTCTTGTTGCATTTTAGATAGTATCGTGTTGTTAATCGTAGGATAGTGTCATTATTGTTTTGCTTGCCATTTGCAAACCGTGCATCCGATTCCGGTGATCTTTATAACGATTTCGACCGAAATCAACTCATCTTTCCAGCGGCACTCTTGGTTTGCCAGGTTGAGGCCTGGTTCAATCTTTCCTTTCTGAAGCACGCATTTGCATTGCATATCACATCCCGCATATCATGCCATGTTTTGCATCATGTTGCTTGCGCATTGCACCGTGGTTGATCGTGGTTCCCTTTGCTTGTGTTCTTGCTTTGGGTAGAGCCGGGAGATGAGTACGTGATCGAGGAACCCGTTGAGTACGCTTACGAGGATCAAGCTTACGTCAACTCGGAGAACTTTGCAGGCAAGATGACCATACCCTCAAAATCACTTCTATCTTTGCTTGCTAGTTGCTCGCTCTATTGCTATGCCTATGCCGCGATACCTACCACATGTTTTTCATGCCTACCATATTGCCATGTCAAACCTCTAACCCACCTTGTCCTAGCAAAGCGTTGTTTGGCTATGTTACCGCTTTGCTTAGCCCCTCTTATAGCGTTGCTAGTTGCAGGTGAAGATTGGAGTTTGTTCCTTGTTGGAACATGTTTATTGTTGGGATATCATTATTGTATCTTGTTTACTTTAGTGCACCTATATACTTGGTAAAGGGTGGAAGGCTCAGCCTTGTGCCTGGTGTTTTGTTCCACTCTTGCCGCCCTAGTTTCCGTCATACCGGTGTTATGTTCCTTGATTTTGTGTTCCTTACGCGGTTGGGTTATAATGGGAACCCCTTGATAGTTCACCTTGAATAAAACTCCTCCAGCAAGGCCCAACCTTGGTTTTACATTTGCCTAACAACCTATAACCTTTCCTTGGGTGTTCGCGAGCCCGAGGGTCATCTTTATTTTAACCCTCCCGGGGCCAGTGCTCCTCTGAGTGTTGGTCCGAAATGGGCAGCCCGCGGGGCCACCTCGGGGCAACTCGAGGGTTGGTTTTACTCGTAGCTTGACCTATTTGGTGTGCCCTGAGAACGAGATCCGTGCGACTCCTATCGGGATTTGTCGGCACATCGGGCGGCTTTGCTGGTCTTGTTTTACCATTGTCGAGATGTCTTGTAACCGGGATTCCGAGTCTGATCGGGTCGTCCTGGGAGAAGGAATGTCCTTCATTGACCATGAGAGCTTGTGGTGGGCTAAGTTGGGACACCCCTGTAGGGTTTTGAACTTTCGAAAGTCGTGCCCGCGGTTATGGGCAGATGGGAATTTGTCAATGTTCGGTTGTAGAGAACCTGAAACTTAACTTAATTAAAATGTATCAACAGCATGTGCAGCCGTGATGGTCTCTTTTCGGCGGAGTCCGGGAAGAGAACACGGTCTCGGGTTATGCTTGAACGTAAGTAGTTCTAGGATCACTTCTTGATTTTGTAGCTTCTCGACCGTGCTTTTGCCCTCTCTTCTCGCTCTCATTTGCGTAAGTTAGCCACCATATATGCTAGTGCTTGCTGCAGCTCCACCTCACATACCTTTTACCTACCCATAAGCTTAAATAGTCTTGATCGCGAGGGTGTGAGATTGCCGAGTCCCCGTGACTCACAGATTACTTCCAAAACCAGATGCAGGTGCCGATGATACCATTCCAGGGGATGCGACTGGGCTCAAGTGGGAGTTTGATGAGGACTCAAGACGTTACTATGTTTCTTTTCCAGACGATCAGTAGTGGAGCCCAGTTGGGGTGATCGGGGATCTTATGCATTTGGGGTTGTCTTTATTTTGGTTCCATAGTCGGACCTTGATTGTATCTGGATGATGTAATGCTATATTTATGTATTGTGTGAAGTGGCGATTGTAATCCAACTCTGTATCTCTTTCTTATTTAGTACATGGGATGTGTAAAGATTACCCCTCTTGCGACATGCCTACAATGCGGTTATGCCTCTAAGTCATGCTCCGACACGTGGGAGATATAGCCGCATCGTGGGTGTTACACAAGCCCCCCCCCTTGATCACCAGATATTGCCTACTCTTCTCTCTACTGCTTGCATTAGAGTAGTGTAGTATGTTACTGCTTTTCGTTAATCCTATTCTGATGCATAGCCTGACATTGTTGCTACAACTGTTGATACCTTACTTGCAATCCTAAATGCTTAGTATAGGATGCTAGATTATCATCAGTGGCCCTACATTCTTGTCAGTCTGCCATGCTATACTATCGGGCCGTGATCACGTCGGGTGTTGATCACGGATTTATACTATCCATACATACTATACATGTTCTGACTAAAGTCGGGTCGGCTCGTTGAGTACCCGCAAGTGATTCCTATGTTGGGGGCTGAAGGGGCAGGTGGTTCCACCCAGTTAGTGGTGGGCCTAGGTTTTCGATGACCCCCGACTGTTACTTTGTGGCGAAGCGACAGGGCAGGTTGAGACCACCTAGGAGAGAGGTGGGCCTGGCCCTGGTCGGCGTTCGCGGTTACTTCAAAATAACACGCTTAACGAGATCTGGGTATTTGATCCGAGTCTGGCGACTGGCCTATACGCACTAACCAACTACGCGGGAACAGTTATGGGCACTCGACATCGTGGTATCAGCCGAAGCCTTCGTGACGTCAGCGACTGAGCGGCGCGCGCCGGGTTGGACCGCGTAACGCAACTTCCTTTGTAATGGAGGTTGCTAGGTCTGCTCTCCGGCCGCCCTCGCAATGTGCAGGTGTGCAATGGGCGATGGGCCCAGACCCCTGCGTGCATAGGATTTAGACCGGCATGCTGACCTCTCTGTTGTGCCTAGGTGGGGCTGCGACGAGTTGATCTTCCGAGGCCGGGCATGACCCAGGAAAGTGTGTCCGGACAAAGGGGATCGAGTGTGTTGGGAAATGTGGTGCACCCCTGCAGGGAAGTTAATCTATTCGAATAGCCGTGATCTTCAGTAACAGGATGACTTGGAGTTGTGCCTTGACCTTATGACAACTAGAACCGGATACTTCATAAAACACACCCTTCCAAGTGCCAGATACAACCGGTGATCGCTCTCTCACAGAGCGACGAGGGGAGGATCATCGGGTAGGATTATGCTATGCGATGTTACTTGGTGAACTTACCATCTACTCTCTTCCTCTGCTGCAAGATGGAGGTTACCAGAAGCGTAGTCTTCGATAGGACTAGCTATCCCCCTCTTATTCCGGCATTCTGCAGTTCAGTCCACATATGATACCCTTATTCCATTTGATACCAATGCATACATATGTAGTGTAGCTCCTTGCTTGCGAGTACTTTGGATGAGTACTCACAGTTGCTTTGCTCCCCCCTTTTCTCCCTTTCTATACCCGATTTCTACAACCAGACGATGGAGCCCAGGAGCCAGACGCCACTGTCGATGATGACTGCTACTACTCAGGAGGTGCCTACTACTACATGCAGCCCACTGACGACGACCAGGAGTAGTTTAGGAGGATCCCAGGCAGGAGGCCTGCACCTCTTTCGATTTGTATCCCAGTTTGTGCTAGCCTTCTTAAGGCAAACTTGTCTAACTATGTTTGTACTCAGATATTGTTGCTTCAGCTGACTCGTCTATGATCGAGCTCTTGTATTCGAGCCCTCGAGGCCCCTGGCTTGTAATATGATGCTTGTATGACTTACTTTATTTCTAGAGTTGTGTTGTGATATCTTCCCGTGAGTCTCTGATCTTGATCGTACATGTTTGCGTGTATGATTAGTGTACGGTCAAATCGGGGGAGTCACAAGTTGGTATCAGAGCCGACTTCCTGTAGGAATCCCCCTTCCACACTCCTTGGCCGAAGTCGAGTCTAGACATTACAAAACTTTTACTAACATGGTTGTGTGCCTTACGGGCCCATGTCGCCATTGGGTGGTATTAGGATCTTTTATTCCTCGTCTATACTCTGGGACTTTGATCTCTCTTCTATTCAGGTGAAAAGATTTTGCTAACTCTAACTCTAGGTTCTTGTAATTACTTCCTTCCGGAGAGCCCCTTATTACAGATGATCGCCTGCTGCACCAGAAGACTCAGAAGATACTCTCTGATGTTATCCCAAGAACTTGTGCTCATTGCGTTTGCAACTCCCTTCCACCGTCAACCCCTATAGATAACTACATGCACTTTCCATTCTTAACTTAGTCCCGAGTTGCTCTTGTTATTACAAGATACCCCAAAATACTCGTTGTTGTTCCGAGAATCCTTGTGCCTACTACCTTGCAGTTCCTTGTCACCTGAATACACATATAAATTAATCCTCACACACACCGAGGATTTGTTTCTCCCCAGTTGTTCATGTGTTTCACCAAAGCCTTCGAAATACTATTTGATCTTCCGAAAATCCTCAACAGCTTATTGCTCTTGAAATTCTTGCTTGCTGATACGTCTCCAACGTATCTATAATTTTTGATTGTTCCATGCTATTATATTATCAACCTTGGATGTTTTATACGCATTTATATGCTATTTTATATTATTTTTGGGACTAACCTATTAACCTAGAGCCCAGTGCCAGTTTCTGTTTTTTCCTTGTTTTAGAGTATCGCAGAAAAGGAAAATCAAACGGAGTCCAATTGACATGAAACTTCACGAACTTATTTTTGGACCAGAAGAAGCCCACGGAGTATCGGAGTTGGACCAGGAGAGTCCTGGGCTGCCCGCGAGGGTGGGGGGCGCGCCCACCCCCCATGGGCGCGCCCCCTGCCTCGTGGACAGCCCGGAGGTCCACCAACATACTTCTTCCTCCCATATATACCCATATACCCTAAAAACTTTGGGGAGCATAATAGATCGGGAGTTCCGCCGCCAGAAGCCTCCCTAGCCACCGAAAACCAATGTAGACCCGTTCCGGCACCCTGCCGGAGGGGGAATCCCTCTCCGGTGGCCATCTTCATCATCCCAGTGCTCTCCATGACGAGGAGGGAGTAGTTCTCCCTCGGGGCTGAGGGTATGTAGCAGTAGCTATGTGTTTGATCTCTCTCTCTCTCGTGTTCTTGAGGTGGTACGATCTTGATGTATCGCGAGCTTTGCTATTATAGTTGGATATTATGATGTTTCTCCCCCTCTACTCTCTTGTAATGGACTGAGTTTTCCCTTTGAAGTTATCTTATCGGATTGAGTCTTTAAGGATTTGAGAACACTTGATGTATGTCTTGCGTGGGATACCCGTGGTGACAATGGGGTATTCTATTGATCCACTTGATGTATGTTTTGGTGATCAACTTGCGGGTTTTGTGACCTTGGGAATCTATGCATAGGGGTTGGCACAAGTTTTCGTCTTGACTCTCCGGTAGAAACTTTGGGGCACTCTTTGCAGTACTTTGTGTTGGTTTGAACAGATGAATCTGAGATTGTGTGATGCATATCGTATAATCATACCCGTGCATATTTGAGGTGACATTGGAGTATCTAGGTGACATTAGGGTTTTGACTGATTTGTGTCTTAAGGTGTTGTTCTAGTACGAACTCTAGGATAGATTGAACGGAAAGAATAGCTTCATGTTATTTTACTACGAACTCTTGAATAGATCGATCAGAAAGAATAACTTTGAGGTGGTTTCGTACCCTACCATAATCTCTTCATTTGTTCTCCGCTATTAGTGACTTTGGAGTGACTCTTTGTTGCATGTTGAGGGATAGTTATGTGATCCAATTATGTTATTATTGTTGAGGGAACTTGCACTAGTGAAAGTATGAACCCTAGGCCTTGTTTCAACTCATTGCAATACCGTTTACGCTCACTTTTATCATTAGTTACCTTGCTGTTTTTATATTTTCAGATTACAAAAACCTTTATCTACTATCCATATACTACTTGTATCACCATCTCTTCGTCGAACTAGTGCACCTATACAATTTACCATTGTATTGGGTGTGTTGGGGACACAAGAGACTCTTTTTTATTTGGTTGCAGGGTTGCTTGAGAGAGACCATCTTCATCCTACGCCTCCTATGGATTGATAAACCTTATGTCATCCACTTGAGGGAAATTAGCTACTGTCCTACAAACCTCTGCACTTGGAGGCCCAACAACGTCTACAAGAAGAAGGTTGTGTAGTAGACATCAAGCTCTTTTCTGGCGCCGTTGCCGGGGAGGTGAGTGCTTGAAGGTATATCGTTAGATCTTGCAATCGAATCTTTTAGTTTCTTGTTTTATCACTAGTTTAGTTTATAAAAGAAAATTACAAAACAATGGAATTAATTTTGCCTCATACGCTTCATCTTTTTAATGTCTTTCGTGAGTATGATGGGAAGGAAAATTGTGCCAAAGTGTTAGAAGAAGAATGCATTAAAATGTTTGGCACTAAATCTTTGAATGATGAGCATGATTGCAATGTTGTTAGTATGAACTCCTTGAATATCCATAGTACTAATGATGATTGCACTAGTTATGATGGAAATGTCTCCTATAAACATGTCAATTTTTGTGGAGTGCATTGGGTTTGCAAGTACACACCAAATAGGGAAGATAGATATTGCAAGAGGCATAAGCATCTAGAAACTAAATTGTTGCAAGAAAGGCTAGGTGTTTGTGCTAAAAGATTCAATATTTATCGCCAGCCTTGTGAACTTTGCAATGAACATGGTCATTTAAAGCTCCAATGCTATTTGTTTCATGATCAAGTCGTGTCAAAAAATTGTGATAACTTGATTACCCTTGAGCATCATAAAGAGCTTAGTCTTCTTTTGGGTTATGAAGAAATGAAACATATAACTGAGGGTATTCCAAAATTTAATCTCGATAAATTTCTTGATTTTGATCTAGAGGAAATTTATATGTATTGTGCGGTGAATTGCATTGAAAACCCTTATATTGCCAATTACATAAAGAAAATAAAACAAATATAAGATGAAGAGAATACTAATGAAAGGGAAGAGACTTCCCAATATCCTCCTATTATTTCTTATGATGAATCAGGTAACGAGGAGGAGCCTTCTGTTCAACCAATCTCATTAATAAGGAGCTCCAAAAAGAGGATTGAACCCACACATGATCTGGTGAAGAAGAAGAAGAAGAAAAGAAAAAGGAAGAGAGGTAAAAAGATATCTCTCTCAAATAATGCTGCTCCTATTACTGTTGTGCCTCATGAAAATATAATTGTGGAAGATGATGCACTTGATGATGATCTCGTTATGCCTATTGCTTGTTGTGATGATTATGATTGGGAAGATAATGATACTTCTTATGATCTTGAAAATCTTTTTGGCACTTGCTTGGAAGAATATGATAATTGCTATACTATTGGTGCTCTCCATACTATTAATGATGAGAGTGATTATGCTTATGATATGAAAAGGCCCAAGCTTGGGGATGCTATGTTTGATGAAGATGATGTTTTTAGAATATATTTGCTGCAATTAATGTTTTTCCCAAGCTTGGGGATGCTACGTTTAATGAAGATGATATTTTTAGTCTCCCAAGTTTTGATATGCAAATTTATAATGATGATAGCATGCCTCCTACCTATGATGATTATTGTGATGATACTTATGCTATAAAAAGTAGTGATTATATATATAAAACTTGTCATGATTATTATTACCCTTTTTCTGAACATTACTCTTTTAATGTGGAAACAATTTATAGTATTCGAGTTTCTTATGATACTTCCACTATTCCGAATGAGAAGAATCATGCTTATGTGGAGAGTAGTAAATTTTCTATGCCTGTAGATCATGAAAAGAATGATTTAGGTGCTGGTTATATTGTTTAATTCAGTCATGATTCTACTGAAAATTATTATGAGGGAGGAACTTATGCTTGTAGGAATTGCAATAATATCAAGTTTCCTCTCTATGTGCTTAAAGTTTTGAAGTTATGCTTGTTTTACCTTCCTATGCAAGTTGATTCTTGTTCCCACAAGTTATTTGCTCACAAAATCCCTAAGCATAGGAAGTGGGTTAGACTTAAATGTGCTAGCCATATTCTTCATGATGCTCTCTTTATGTTACAATTCTTATCTTTTATGTGAGCATCATTGAAATCATCATGCCTAGCTAGGGGCGTTAAACGATAGCGCTTGTTGGGAGGCAACCCAACTTTATTTTTGTTCCTTGCCTTTTGCTCCTGTTTAGCAATAAATAATTTATCTAGCCTCTGTTACAATTGAGTTTTTATGTTTTAGTTAGTGTTTGTGCCAAGTAGAACCGTTGGGAAGACTTGGGGAAAGTCTTGTTGATCTTGCTGTAAAAACAGAAACTTTACGCTCACGAGAATTGCTGCCATTTTTATGTGGATAGTGATATTTAGTTAATTATTTTTGCAGATGATTAATAGATAAATTCACACGTCCATCAATTTATTTTAGAATTTTTGTGGTTCCAGAAGTTTGCGTTAGCTACAGATTACTACAGACTGTTCTGTTTTTGACAGATTCTGTTTTTCGTGTGTTGTTTACTTATTTTGATGAATCTATGGCTAGTAAAAGAGTTTATAAACCATAGAGAAGTTGTAATACAGTAGGTTTAACACCAATATAAATAAAGAATGAGTTCATTACAGTACCTTGAATTGGTGTTTTGTTTTCTTTCGCTAACGGAGCTTACGAGTTTTCTGTTAAGTTTTGTGTTGTGAAGTTTTCAAGTTTTGGGTAAAGATTCGATGGACTATGGAATAAGGAGTGGCAAGAGCCTAAGATTGGAGATTCCCAAGGCACCACAAGTTAATATTCAAGTACAACCAAGAGCCTAAGCTTGGGGATGCCCCGGAAGGCATCCCCTCTTTCGTCTTCGTTCATCGGTAACTTTACTTGGAGCTATATTTTTATTCACCACATGATATGTGTTTTTCTTGGAGCGTCAATTTATTTTATTTTGTTTTGCTTATGTTTGAATAAATCATCAAGATCTGAAATTCTTAAATGTTATAGAGTCTTCACATAGTTGCATAATTATTTGACTACTCATTGATCTTCACTTATATCTTTCGGAGTAGTTTGTCATTTGCTCCAGTGCCTCACTTATATCTTTTTAGAGCACGGTGGTGGTTTTATTTTGTAGAAATAGATGAACTCTCATGCTTCACTTATATTATTTTGAGAGTCTTTAGAACAACATGGTAATTTTCTTTGGTTATGAATTTAGTCCTAATATGATGGGCATCCAAGAGGGATATAATAAAAACTTTCATATAAAGTGCATTGAATACTATGAGAAGTTTGATACTTGATGATTGTTTTGAGATATGAATATGGTGATATTAGAGTCATGCTAGTTGAGTAGTTGTGAATTTTAGAAATGCTTGTGTTGAAGTTTGTGATTCCCATAGCATGCACATATGGTGAACCGTTATGTGACGAAGTCGGAGCATGATTTATTTATTGATTGTCTTCCTTATGAGTGGTGGTCGGGGACGAGCGATGGTCTTTTCCTACCAATCTATCCCCCTAGGAGCATGCGCGTAATACTTTGTTTCGATAACTAATAAATTTTTGCAATAAGTATGTGAGTTCTTTATGACTAATGCTGAGTCCATGGATTATACGCACTCTCACCCTTCCACCATTGCTAGCCTCTCTAGTACCGCGCAACTTTCGCCGGTACCTTAAACCCACCATATACCTTCCTCAAAACAGCCACCATATCTATCTATTATGGCATTTCCATAGCCATTCTGAGATATATTGCCATGCAACTTTCCACCGTTATGTTTATTATGACACGCTCCATCATTGTCATATTGCTTTGCATGATCATGTAGTTGACATCGTATTTGTGGCAAAGCCACCGTTAATAAATCTTCATACATGTCACTCATGCATCATTGCACATCTCGGTACACCGCTGCTACGTCTATTTTGCATCATGCTTTTATATCGATATTTATTGCATTATGGGCTGTTATTACACATTATGTCACAATACTTATGCCTATTCTCTCTTATTTTACAAGGTTTACATAAAGAGGGAGAATGTCGGCAGCTGGGATTCTGGGCTGGAAAAGGAGCAAATATTAGAGACCTATTCTGCACAGCTCCAAAAGTCCTGAAACTTCACGGAAGACGTTTTCAGAATATATAAAAAATACTGAGTGCAAGAAGTTCACCAGGGGGCCACACCCTGCCCACGAGGGTGGGGGCGCGCCCTACCCCCCTGGGCGCGCCTGTAAGGGCATATTTATCCCTAAGGTGTTTTGGTGATTGATGACAATGCGTTTGCGGACTAATCGTGTGTCTTGCGTTTCCCAAACGTTTCTTCGCTAGGCACAAGACGGTTTGGTGTCCCTCGAAGACTATTGAAGACGGTGTTTTTCTACGTTTCTTTTTGGTGGATTTGAGTCGTAGGAAAGCCGTACTATTAAGAGGGGGTCCGCATCGGAAAGGTTCGGGTGGAATCATCACGTACACGTTTCTTCCTAGTCCCCTCCTTTCCCCTGCACCTTGGAGCATCCTCCGTTTGTATCTCTTTACCTTGTTCTGGCTGCTGTGTTGGCTTGCGCTAGTACTGCTCCCTGGTGAGCGGTAGTACCATAGGCACCAGCGGTAGTACTGTGTTGTGGCGCGATAGTACTGCAGGTGCCCATGGTAGTACCGCTCCTTTGGAGCCGCAGTACCGTGACCCCCAGGCCAAGTACCGCTCCCTCGCGGTAGTAGGGGCGGATGTAATTTTTTACATCCGCGCTACCGCGGTAGTACCGCACCCCTTCCGCGGTAGTACTGTGTGCGGCCTGGCTCAGCTGCCAGGCAGTAGTACCGCTCCTCTGCGGTAGTACTGTGTCGGATTTTTGCTACGTCCGTTTTCCAGCGGAAGTAGGCACGGATGTTCTGTTATCCACGCTCTTCCCAGGCTTGGGGTTCCCTGCCTTGCGGTAGTACCGCAAGGGGGAGCGGTAGTACCGCGTCTACGGAAGTACCGTCCTCAGCCCTTGTGCTTAAGGTCTGCCCTATCTACTGCTGCTGCTGCGGTATTACCGCGGCTCCTCACGGTAGTACCGCCGATCTGGTGGGTGGATAACGGTTGGTTTTTCTTCCTTAGCTATATAAGGGGTGTCTTCTTCCTCGTGTTGACTACCTCTTCCAACCCTAAGCTCCATTGTTGCTCTAAGCTCCATTTTCGCCCAATCTCACTCCCTAGCCAATCAAACTTGTTGATTTGCTCGGGAGTGGTTGAGAAGGCCCCGATCTACAATTCCACCAAGAGAAATTTGATTCCCCCCACTGATCCCTTGCGGATCTTGTTACTCTTGGGTGTTTGAGCACCCTAGACGGTTGAGGTCACCGCGGAGCCATAGTCCATTGTGGTGAAGCTTCGTGGTGTCGTTGGGAGCCTCCAATTGAGTTGTGGAGATTGCCCCAACCTTGTTTGTAAAGGTTCGGTCGCCGCCTCCAAGGGCACCAATAGTGGAATCACGGCATCTCGCATTGTGTGAGGGCGTGAGGAGAATACGGTGGCCCTAGTGGCTTCTTGGGGAACATTGTGCCTCCACACTACTCCAAGGGAGACGTACTTCCCCTCAAAGGGAAGGAGCTTCGATAACACATCCTCGTCTCCACCGGCTCCACTCTTGGTTATCTCGTGCCTTTACTTGTGCAAGCTTATTTGTGATATATCTCTTGCTTGCTTGTGTTCCTATCTTTGTTGCATCATATAGGTTGCTCACCTAGTTGCATATCTAGACAACCTACTTTGATGCAAAGTTTAAATTGTTAAAAAAGCTAAAAATTGTTAGTTGCCTATTCACCCCCCTCTAGTCAACCATATCGATCCTTTCAATTGGTATCAGAGCCTCGTCTCTTTTTTATGGACTTTACTGTCCGAAGAGTATGGTTGATACCGTAGATGGTGTGGAGGAACACTCCGGTGTGAATCCGATCTCGTCTACGGGCGATGGGGGAACCTCGGTCTCTCGTGAGGAGTTCAATGTGGCCTTGGAGACATTGAAAACCTCCATGATGACCGAGGTTGAAAGCATGTTTACTAAATTCCTTGAAGGGCTTAAACTATCCACCGCACCGTTGAAAGTGGGTGATCCCACTGACAAGGTGACAGATGCTATCTCCGACAAGGGGGAAGCTAGTAGTGAAAAGGCTCCTTCTTCTAGTGGTAAAAATGGCACCGGCATCTTTGCTCATGTGGAACCACCACTTGTTTATGGTGGACCGGTTCCTTCCACTCATTTGAATCATGCCGGTCCTTCCCCTAAGATTGTGAAAAATGAGGACTTTGATTCTTGGGTTTATCGCTTTAAACGTCATTTAAATCATGTGAACACTAATCTTTGGAGAATCATTGAAGAAGGTTTTCATCCACACGATCCAAGCAACTTCACTCCTCGAGAAGCCGCGGATAATCAATTCAATGAGAATGCTCTCTTCATCATACAAGATGCAATTCCACCCGAAGATCTTCCTCATCTTCGGCCCTTCGCCTTGGCCAAAGATGCATGGCTTTGTGTTGTCTCTCTCTACCGGGGAAGCGCGAGCATTCAACGCTCCAACTATGAAGTAGTGCAAGATGAAGCCGATGAGTTTGCTATGAAAGAAGATGAAGAACCCCGTGAGCTTTATCGGAGAGTAACCAAACTCGCGGTCTCACTCCGAGATCACGGGAGCAAGGACACGGATGACAATTGGATCAAGCGCAAATTCCTCAAGGCAATGATGCCTTACCACAAGGCCATGTCCTTCGTCATTGGTCAAAGGCCGGACTTCCACACTTTGACCTCAAGTGAAGTGTTGGATGAGTTTGTGGCTATGAACATCTTGGACAAGACCGCCGACAATGCGGTGCTTCGCTCTCAAAGGGCAAAGAAGCCCAACCTTGCATTAAAGGCCAAGGTTTGCGGTGAATAGGAAGAAGAAGAGGAAGAAGAGGAAAGCAACCCCGAAGATACAAAGTATGCCTATCATGAACACATGGCACTTGCTTCAAGGCAATTTTGGAGTAAGAAAAACTCAAGGCCAAACTTCAACAAGAACAACTCAAGTGGCACGAAGAGCAAGCAACGTGTACGGACTTGCTACAATTGTGGCAATGTGAGTCACTTTGTTGCAGAGTGCCCGTATAAGAAGAGGGAAGACAATGGTGGCAAGCTCATTCGAAAGGACAAAGCCAAGTCTTTCCCCAACAAGAACAACTTCACCAAGAAAATCCCTCACAAGGTGTTGGTGGTTCAAGAAGAGTACCATGAGGATGATGATGATGAAGAAGATGGTGAGTCGGTGGCCATGGCATCCGTTGCCATTGCAAAAACTCCACGAGTATCTCTCTTCGACTCACCCAATGAGAACATCACCGCCAAGTGTCTCATGGCTAAAGCCACCAACAAGGTAACTCCCGACATCAAAACTACTATGCCGATGAGATCTCGGATCTTTCCAATGCTCTTGAGGAAGAGCGTGGTCTTCGTTTGGCTCTTGAGGAGTCACACAACGTTGATCATGCTAAGTTAAAGAAAGATTTTGATCATGCTCTCTTTGTTTCTCGTGTGCTAAACTCTGAGAAGGCCGAACTTGAGGGTGATCTTGCTAGACTCAAAGAGGAGTTTGATCTACTTGATGAGGCTCACAAGGTCTTGAAGGGTGCTCACGCTAGCCTCAAAGAGTCTCATGATCAACTTCAAGTAAAGCTAACCAAGGAAAAAGCCACTTTTCCTTGTATAATGTTAATTGATAATGCAAATGCTACTAACCAGTGTTGTGAGCATGTGCATCTTGTTGAGGGGAACGCTAAGCTAAAGGTGCAACTTGAGAAAGGTCTCACGTCTTGCATACAAGGCGAGAAGAACCTCAACGACCTCTTAACCAACCAAAAGGGAGTTGTGGCCAAGGAAGGGATTGGGTACGTGCCCAAGTCCAAGAACAAGAAGAAGAAGAATGACAAGGCCAAACGACCTCCTCCTCTCATGCAAACCTTTGTGAAGGAGGGTGAGGGTGCTACAAAGGAGAAGGAGAAAAACTCCATGAGGGGTATTGGTGCCAAGAAGGGAAACGCTCCCCTTCCCAACAAAGCTGGGGACTTTAACCCTTCTTACGTGTTGTGTCGCGCTAGTGATGGGCATGTTTATGCCAAATTTGTTGGTTCTCCTTATGAGTACATTGAATGGTCTATTTGGGTTCCTAAGACACTTGTTACTAACATCAAAGGACCGATTACAAAATGGGTACCTAAAACCAAGCATTGATCTCTTGTAGGTGTTTGCTTCCGGTGGGGGATCATGGTTGCTCGATAGTGGAGCTACTAATCATATGACCGGAAGCAAGGACTTGGTGGTGGACGTGCAAAAGATTCCATCCATGCCCACCAATGTTGAGTGGGGTGATGCCTCGTCTTCTAAGGTATTGGGACTCGGCAAAGTTGTCATTTCTCATGATCTTACGATCAAGAAGGTCATGCTTGTTGAGTCCCTTGCATACAATTTACTTTCTGTTCATCAACTAGCACTCATGGGCTTCGCCACTTTCTTTTATATTGATTCCGTGGCCCTCTTGTGGAGCAAGACTCTTAAAGTAGCCTTTGTTGGGCATGTTGAGAACGGTCTCTATGTGATTAACTTTTTGGAGCGACCCACTAAGACCGCGACATGCCTAATGGCTAAAGTTGACATGGGGTGGCTTTGGCATCACCGGTTAGCCCACGTCAATATGAGATCTTTGCAAAGTCTTCTCAAGGGGGACCATGTCCGTGGACTAACAAATGTTAGTTTTGCCAAAGATCGTGCTTGCAGTGCTTGCATTGAAGGAAAGCTACATGAGAAGGCTCACCCTCCCACGACTATCATCTATTCGAAGAGGCCCTTGGAGCTCCTTCACTTGGATCTCTTTGGACCTCCATCCTTTGATAGTCTTGGGGGTAGAAAGTATTGCTTGGTGATTTTAGATGACTATTCGAGATACACTTGGGTATATTTCTTCAAGAGGAAGAGTGAGACCCAACAAACTGTCATCGACTTTGCAAATGAAGCTCAACGACAGCATAATACAAAGATCTTGACAATAAGAAGCGACAACGGCTCCGAGTTCAAGAACTACACCTTGGATGAGTTTTTGAGTGACGAGGGAATCAAGCACCAATATTCCACACCTTATACCCCTCAACAAAATGGTGTAGCGGAGAGGAAGAACCGGACGTTGATGGATGCGGCAAGGACCATGATGGCGGAGTTCGATTCTCCCTACAACTTTTGGGCCGAAGCCATCAACACCGCGTGCCATGCATCTAATCGGCTCTACCTCCGCAAAGGCTTGAACAAGACTCCATATGAGATACTCACCGGTAACAAGCCCAACCTCAAGTACTTTCGGGTGTTCGGGTGTAAGTGTTTCATTCTCAAGAAAGGTGTCCGTTTGTCCAAATTTGAGGCTAGAGCTCATGAGGGCATATTTGTTGGTTATGCTACAAACTCTCATGCTTACCGTGATCTCAATAAGTCCACGGGGGACTTACTGAGGAAACGTGTAATGTGGAGTTTGATGAGAATAACGGCTCCCAAGTGGAGCAAAGTGGTACTTGTGATGTAGGTGATGAAATTCCTCCTCAAGCCATAAGAAGAATGGGTGTTGGTCTCATCCTACCCATTGAGGAACCCCTTGTGGCTGAAGGAGAAGGACAGTGTTCTACTCAAGTGGAACCTTCACCAACCCAAGACCCACACGCTTCCGAAGAACAAAGTGAGGGCCCTCAACCTCATGAACAAGACCAAGGGCAAGATCAATCTCAAGATGGTGTTGTAAAATCAAGTGATGCCCAAGGTCAAGTTCCCTCCTCCGAGCAAGTTCAAGATCAAGAGCTTCCACGAGAACGAGAACAAGCTCAGGACGATGCTCAAGATGATCAAGTGACCACTCCTCGTCTCACCCCCGAGGAGGAATTGGAGCGTCGTGCCGCCAAGGTTGCTTCCAAGCTCTCCACCAAGGATCATCTTATGACAAATGTGCTTGGAAGCTTAAGAAAGGGGGTAAGCACTCGTAGAAAATTAGCAAACTATTGTGAACATCATGCGTTTGTCTCTTGTGTTGAGCCCCAAAAGGTTTATGAGGCGCTCGAAGATCCGGATTGGCTCAATGCCATGCATGAAGAACTCAACAACTTTGAGCGCAACAACGTGTGGAGATTGGTGCCAAGGCCGACGGTGAACCACAATGTCATTGGAACCAAGTGGATATTTAAGAACAAGCAAGATGCTCATGGGATTATCATTCGCAACAAGGCTCGCTTGGTAGCACAAGGCTACTCCCAAGTCGAGGGTATCGACTACAGTGAAACCTTTGCTCCCGTTGCTCGTCTTGAATCCATTTGCATGTTGATTGCATATGCTTCTCATCATAACTTTAAGTTACAACAAATGTATGTGAAGAGTTCTTTTCTTAATGGTCCTATTAATGAATTGGTTTATGTCAAGCAACCCCCCGGGTTCGAGGATCCCTACTTTCCCAATCATGTGTATCAACTCGATAAGGCACTCTATGGCCTTAAACAAGCCCCACGTGCGTGGTATGACCACCTTACCGAGTTGTTACAAGACCATGGTTTTGAAGTTGGGCTAATCGACCCCACTCTTTTTATTAAGAAGGTCAAAGGGGAGTTGTTTGTGTGCCAATTATATGTTGATGATATTATCTTTGGTTCCCCTAACAAAGCTTTCAATGAGGAATTTGCCGCTCTCATGACCTCAAAGTTCGAGATGTCTTCCATGGGAGAGTTGAAGTTCTTTCTCGGGTTCGAAGTGAAGCAAAGGAGAGAAGGAACCTTCATCAACCAAGCCAAATACACTCAAGACATGCTTAAGAGATTCAAGCTAAGTGATGTCAAGCCGGCGTCCACTCCCATGCCCACCAAGTTTCACCTTGACATTGATCCCAATGGTAAAGCCGTGGATCAAAAGGTATATCGCTCCATGATTGGCTCCTTGCTTTACCTTTGTGCATCTAGACCGGATATCATGTTGAGTGTGGGAATTTGTGCATGGTTTCAAGCCGCACCTAAGGAAAGTCACTATGTGGCAGTCAAACGAATCTTTCGATATTTGTCTCATACCCCAAACTTTGGCTTATGGTACCCAAGAGGAGCAAACTTCAAGCTTGTAGGTTACTCAGACTCGGATTGGGCGGGAGACAAAGTGGATAGGAAGTCCACTTCCGGAGGGTGCCAATTCCTTGGTTGCTCTTTGGTAAGTTGGTCTTCCAAAAAGCAAAGTTGTGTGTCTCTCTCGTCCATCGAAGTGGAATATGTAGCGGCCGATAGTTGTTGTGCACAACTCTTATGGATGAGGCAAACCTTAAAGGATTACGGTGTCATTCGTGACGACGTGCCTCTTTGGCGTGACAATGAAAGAGTCATCAAGATTTCTATCAACCCGGTGCAACACTTCAAGACGAAGCATATTGAGATTCGGTATCACTTCATCCGGGATCACATTAGGCGAGGGGAGATCGAGCTCAACTATGTCAACACTCATGATAACCTTGCAGATATTTTCACAAAGCCGTTGGATGAAGCCAGATTTCGCGAGTTAAGGCATGAGCTAGATATCATTGATTCGAGCAATATTGCTTGAACCCTTGCACACCCCACCATACTCAACTTGTTGTCTTGTATAGATGTAGGCATGGACATAGGGGAGTGTTGTTCTCTCAATGAACTCTCCCTCCTCCATTATGTAAAAATTGATCAAGTCTTTCACATTAGCCTGTGACACCCCGGATATGATTTACCTAATATGTAATCCAACTCTTGCCGTTTCTGGAGTTAAGTTATTTTATTTTCTCGGGTTCGGGTTTTTGTCTCCGTGTGTTGTTGTCGTTGTCATGCATCTCATATCATGTCATCAGGTGCATTGCATTTGCATACATGTTCGTCTCATGCATTCGAGAATTTTCCCCGTTGTCCATTTTGCATTCCGGCGCTCCGTTCTCCTCCGGTGGTCATTTCTACCTTTCTTTCGTGTGTGGGGATTAAACGTTTCCGGATTGGACCGAGACTTGCCAAGCAGCCTTGGTTTACTACCGATAGACCGCCTGTCAAGTTTCGTACCATTTGGACTTTGTTTGATGCTCCAACGGTTAACCGAGGGACCGAGAAGGCCTCGTGTGTGTTGCAGCCCAACACCCCTTCAATTTGGCCCAAAACCCACCAAAACCCTCTCCATCATCTAGAGCGTTCGATCACGATCACGTGGCCGAAAACCGCACCTCATTTGGTCTCTCCTAGCTCCTCCTATGCCTATAAATAGGTCCTCCCCCGATATCCTCGTGCAAACCCTAGTCCCCTTCGTCTCCACGCGCCGGAGGACATTTTTCCGTCCGGCCGGACACGTCTGAATCCACCGCTGCCACCACGTGTCGCAGCGGGATTGGCCGCCGCCCGGTCCCCAGCTCGCCGTGCCGCGAGGGCCCGGGAAGCCCATCGCCGGCCCCCGCGGCCCATGCCAAGAGCGCCGCCGCCCGCCTTCGCCTCCACCGCCGCCGCCGCCGCGCACCATCTCCGGCAACGACCGCCGCAGCGGCCGCCTCTCCTTCCGCCAGCGAGCGCGGTTCCCCGCATCGGCGACCGCGCTGGATCCGCCGCTCGTCGCCATCGGCTTCCGCGCCGGATCCGCCGCTCGCCGCCCTCGGCTTCCGCGCCCGCCACCGCCTCCTCACCGCCCCAGCAAGTCCGACTCCGGCGACTCCGACTCCGGCGAACCTCGGCAGCTGCGCCACTGCTACAGTGCTCCCGGGCCAGATCCGGATCCAGATTTCGGATCGGTTGACTTTTGCCCTGAAACCCTAATTATTTTGCTATGTTCGTCGTGTCGTATCTCTGCATCCATAGCTCCATTCTGGGCATATAGCATATCAAAATGTTCATCTCAGAGAGTACATCATTTCATCTCATTGCATCATTTTCATTTGAGTTCATCTTGATGCCTGAAATGCTGTGGGAAGAATGCTATTTGAGATAATTGTCAGATCTGCTGCTCCAATTAGATATTTGTCATTTTTGCCATGATTATTGTGTGCATGTTATGCCCCTGAGCTCTACATGAGTTTTGTTATATGTTTTGCCATCTTTCCAGAGGTGAAACCAATGTATTTTTATGATGTGTGTGGTGACTAGCACAAGCTTGCAAAGTGGTGCATTCGTTAATGCTGATTTCAGGGACTTAGCATTTCCACTAAGTCCTTGGACTGATTTTATCAATATGCCATATGTTCATGTTGTTTCCTAGTGATCTGTGCCTCTTTTGAGGATGATCAGTAAGGATGTTTTGTTAATCTTGTAGTGCTCTATCCATCCATGTCTTTGTTTGCAATTATGGAGCACCCTAGCTTGAGTCAATCGAGCTCTACTTTTGCTATTTCGTGAATCTGGGCAGATTGTTTACTTGTTAGCGATTTTGCCGAGGAGGTTGTAGTTGATCCGTGCATGCTATGTTATTGTTCTTGCCATGTCTAGCTTGTATAATGTGTATTCTTGATGGGTGTATGCTTAGATTGTCATGACATGCTCTGTAGTGAGTGCATCGAGCTCGTAAACATGCCTACTTGATATCTGATTTGCATGCTCCAGTTTTTCACTAAGCCTGTGATCTAATTATGGTTTTGCCATGTTCACATGCTTGCAAATGTATTTTCTGCTCCCTTTTGGCTCAAGGTCACTAAGGGACTTTTGTTAAGCTCTTTGAGTAGCTCCATGCCATGCTTTACTTTGCCATGTTCAGGTCCTGTAGCATATAGTTTTCATGCTCCAAAGTGTGCTACCTGATCTGAAATTCCAGACAAGTGTTAATTTCACTAAGTCTAAAATCTGTATACCAAATGCATTTTTGCCATGCTTGTTTGAACCTGTTAATGGATGAATTGGCCGTAGCTCAGTGTTCATCTTTTGTTAAGCATCATGAATGGATTCCTGCCATGTATTTTGATGCCATGTTTGGGTGCTGTAGCACGTTCATCTTGTTGCATTTAGATGGCTACTTGCTGTATATCGCAGACCGGTGCCATATTTGAATCGCTTGCCATTTCCAAACCGTGACTCCGATTCCGGTGATCTTTATATCGTTTTCAAGTGAAATCATCTCATCTTTCCAGTGGCACACTTGGATTTCCAAGTTGAGGCCAGGTTCATTCATTCCTTGTCAAATCTTGCATATGCATCACATATCGCATCCCGCATAGCATACCATGTTTGCATCATGTTGTTTGAGCTTTGCACGTGGTTGATTGTATTCCGTTTGCTTGTTTGTCTTGTTTGGGTAGAGCCGGGAGACGAGTTCGTTAACGAGGAGCCCGTTGAGTTTGCTTTCGAGGATCCAGTCAACTCTGACAACTTTGCAGGCAAGATGATCATACCCTCGAAATCACTTCTATCTTTGCTTTGCTAGATGCTCGCTCTTTTGCTATGCCTATGCTACGATGCCTACCACTTGCTTATCATGCCTCCCAAATTGCCATGTCAAACCTCTAACCCACCATGTCCTAGCAAACCGTTGATTGGCTATGTTACCGCTTTGCCCAGCCCCTCTTATAGCGTTGTTAGTTGCAGGGGAAGATTGGAGATCGTTCCTTGTTGGAACATTATTTACTTGTTGGGATATCATTATATTATCTTGTTATCTTAATGCATCTATATACTTGGTAAAGGGTGGAAGGCTCGGCCTCTCGCCTAGTGTTTTGTTCCACCCTTGCCGCCCTAGTTTCCATCATATCGGTGTTATGTTCCCGGATTTTGCGTTCCTTACGCGGTTGGGTGATAATGGGAACCCCTTGACAGTCCGCCTTGAATAAAACTCCTCCAGCAATGCCCAACCTTGGTTTTACCATTTTCCACCTAGCCTTTTCCCTTGGGTTTCACGGACTCAAGGGTCATCTTATTTTAAACCCCCGGGCCAGTGCTCCTCTGAGCGTTGGTCCAACCTAGAGCACCGTGCGGGGCCGTCCCTTGGCAACTTGGGTTACGTTGGCTCCCGTACGCTTAGCTTATCCGGTGTGCCCTGAGAACGAGATATGTGCAGCTCCAATCGGGATTTGTCGGCACAGCGGGTGGTGTTGCTGGATTTGTTTTACCATTGTCGGAGTTGTCTTGTAGAACCGGGATGCCGAGTCTAATCGGAATGTCTCGGGAGAAGGTCTATTCCTTCGTTGACTATGAGAGCTTGTCATGGGCTAAGTTGGGACTCCCCTGCAGGGATTTGAACTTTCGAAAGCCGTGCCCGTGGTTATGGGCAGATGGGAATTTGTTAATGTCCGGTTTGTAGATAACTTGAACCTGAACTTTATTAAAATGAATCAACTGTGTGAGTTACCGTGATGGTCTCTTCTTGGCGGAGTCCGGGAAGTGAACACGGTGTTGGAGTAATGCTTGCCGCAGGTTGTTCTCTAGTTATTCGTTCGCGCTTTGCCTTCTCTTCTCGCTCTCTTTTGCGAACAGGTTAGGCACCATATATGCTAGTCGCTTGCTGCAGCTCCACATATTACCTTGCCTTACCTATAAGCTTAAATAGTCTTGATCGCGAGGGTGCGAGATTGCTGAGTCCCTGTGGCTCACAGTTTACTTCCAAACCAGATGCAGGGCCTGATGACTCCGTTCCAGATGACGCGCTTGAGCTCAAGTGGGAGTTCGACGAGGACTCACGCCGTTACTATGTGTCTTTCCCTGATGATCAGTAGTGGTGCCCAGTTGGGGCGATCGGGACCGTGTCGCATGTTGGGTTGATCTTTTATTTTGGCACCGTAGTCGGGCCATGAGTGATTGGATGATGTAATGCTATTTATGTACTTTGTTTGACGTGGCGAGTGTAAGCCAACTATGTTCCTTCCCCTTTTATTATCTATTTACATGGGATGTTGTGAATATTGCCTTACTTGCGACACTGCTTTCAATGCGGTTATGCCTCTAAGTCGTGCTTCGACACGTAGGAGATATAGCCGCATCGAGGGCGTTACAAGTTGGCAATCAGAGCCTTCCCCGACCTTAGGAGCCCCCACTGCTTGATCGTTTTTAGCAGCCGTTGTTGAGTCTAGAAAAATGTTTTGAGTCATTTAGGAATTATATATCGGAGAGTTTAGGAATTCTTTTTACTCCCCAGTCTCCTCATCGCTCTGGTAAGGCATCCTGACGTAGAGTTTTGACTCTTCTCTTCTCAAATTTCACAAAAAAAAATTAGGATCATGCGGGTATCTTGGAATCGTTCCGATGGTTTTGTGACGAGAACATTGTTCTTGGTGCCTCCTGTCTTTAGGGGTTGTGGCAGTGTCCCGGGGAGTTGAGCTCGAAGGTGTTGTTGTCACAATTTTATCGTTGCAGTTCTGGAATACCTGAGTTTAGTACGCCGACATCAAAAATCTCTTTTATGCAGTTCGTTGGTGAGATAACCTCGATGCCACCTAGTACTAGGGCGGGAGTTCGGGAGTATTGCCATAACTTGTATAACGGATGCTTTTCGAAGGTTGAGGTAGATGGTTTCTGAAGTTTTTCTCGATTATGTGTTGAAGGATGGATACAACTGGATGTAGGATTTGCTAGATTTGGGTGAGATATTATGCTTCCCCTGTATCCCCAACACCTGATTGCATAACCGGAAAGGTTCGGGAGTTTCATAGGTGGGAATTCTTGTAGCTCTAGTTCTTCTTCCACGGATATTTGGTTTGAGATTGGGAGTTCTTACCGAGTATTTGTTCTTGATCCGTACCTTGTTGATTTATTCCTCTACCTAAATTCTAGTGGCTTCTCAATTTATGGTTATGTGACCATTTCAAGTGGAATGCATTCGTTTATTTTGTTCGGATGTCAAGACTATATGTTGCAATTTTCATTCCGTTGGATTCAGCTTCAATATTTGTCTATCAATGTGCTAATGGATGTCAACCTCTTCAGGATGGCTCCTCCAACGCGCATGACTCCGAATCCTGATCCGCCACCACCTCCACCTCCTCCGGAGGCATGGCAAGCTGTGATGGCCGCAACCAATGCAAACACGCAGTTGATCATGCAAATTCTTCAAGAGCGCAATCAAGCGAACCAAGGCAACAATCAGAATCACTTTGCTACACTCAACCAGTTCCTTGCAAATCAGCCAAAGAATTTCAGCAATTGTGTTGAGGCAACTGATGCTGACGATTGGCTTGTGGACTTGTGCAAGCATTTCGAGTGCAGTAACGTCAGGCCTGAGGACATTGTCAAGTTCGCCTCCTTCCAACTCAAAGACCAAGCTACAGAGTGGTTCCAGCAGTACAAAGATTCCAGAGGAGGCCGTGTGATTACCTGGGATGAATTCCGTCAAGATTTCAAAGCTCATCATATTCCTCAGAGCGTGGTTGAAAGCAAGCGTGAGGAATTCCGCAACCTGAAGCAAGGCTCTTTGTCTGTCTATGACTACAACAAGTTGTTTCAAAAGCTCACCCGCTTTGCTAAGCAGGACATCCCTGAGGAGAAGAGCATGATATACCAGTTCAGGGGTGGTCTCAGAGAAGAAATCCAGCTAGCTCTTGTTCTCTTTGAGCCCTTGAGGTACGATGAGTTCTACAACATGGCATTGAAGCAAGAGGCTGCTCAACTGAGGTGTGATGCTTCCAAGAAGCGAGTCAGAGATGCTACTCCTTCTTCCTCTACTCAAGTGGCCAAGCAGCAGAAGTATTGGCTTCCTCCTCCTCCGTTCCGTCAGCCGTATCAGCAGAAGAGCAAAGGTGGCAGTGGATCTTCCCACCCACCCAACCCTGGCTTTCAGAACAAGACTTCGTCTCAAGCTCCAAGATCGAGTGCTCCATACCACCGTCCGCTTTCAGAGGTCACGTGCAACAAGTGCCAACAGAAGGGTCACTATGCCAACAAGTGCCAACAGAAGGGTCACTATGCCAACAAGTGCTTCAACCAGAGGCGTCTCCCTCCTCCTCCTCCTCCTCCTCCTCCTGTGAGATCGGCAAGTACAGCTGTGGTCAAGCATAACCCCAAGCACGCCAAGGTTAACATGGTGAATGCAGCTCAGGCAGAGGACTCGTCAGATGTCATCATGGGTAACTTTCCAGTTAACTCTTTTCCCGCAAAAGTTCTTTTTGACACTGGTGCATCGCATTGTTTCATGTCAAGATCATTTGTTTCCAAGCATGACTTCGTCTCGCAAATGTTGGGTAAACCTATGGGAGTGGTTTCTTCGGCTAAGTCTATGAGGGCTACTTTAATAATCCCGGATGTTTCTATCATGATGGGTGATTTCAAGTTTCTGGCTTCTCCAATGGTCCTTGGCAACTCGGATATTGATCTTATTCTCGGAATGGATTGGCTTTCTAAGCACAAGGCTCAGCTTGATTGTGCAGCCAGGCAGATTCAATTGACTCATTCGTTTGAGGATGTAATTGTATTTGCCGCTAATGATGATACCATCCGTCTGTTTTCTCTCAATGAGAAGGGTGAACTGGATGCTATCTCGCAAAGTCCAGTTGTTTGCGAATATCAAGACATCTTTCCAGAAGAGCTTCCAGGAATGACTCCACACCGGCCAGTTGAATTCGTCATTGATCTTGAGCCTGACACGGAACCAGTGTGCAAGCGTCCTTACAAGCTCGGACCTGAAGAGTTGAAGGAGCTGAAGAAGCAACTCGATATTCAAGAGAGAATGTGTCTCATCCGACCTAGTTCTTCTCTGTGGGGTTGTGGTGTTCTTTTTGTGAAGAGGAAGGATGGAACGAACCGACTTTGTGTTGACTACCGTCCATTGAACAAGAAGACTATCAAGAACAAATACCCACTTCCCAACATCAACGAGCTGTTCGAACAACTCAAAGGCGCCCAAGTATTCTCCAAGCTTGATCTCCGTATGGGTTATCATCAGATTCGAATCCGTGAGCAAGATAGTCCCAAGACGGCCTTCAGGACAAGCTATGGTTCATATGAATACACTGTCATGTCTTTTGGTCTCATCAATGCTCCTCCGACTTTCTCTCGCATGATGAACTTCATCCTCAACGCCTACACCAATGACTTCGTTTTGGCCTATCTCAATGACATTCTGGTATTTTTGAAGAACAAGGAAGATCATGCCAAGCACTTGCGTTTGGTGCTCGATAAGCTCAGGGAACACCAGTTCTACGACAAGTTTTCCAAGTGCGAATTTTGGCTCGATGAGGTTATTTATCTTGGTCATATCATCTCTGCCAAGGGCATTGCGGTGAATCCTGAGAAGGTGTCTGCAATTGTAAATTGGGAACCACCTCAGAACGTGAAGCAACTCCGTAGCTTCCTCGGTCTCGCAAGCTATTGTCAAAGATTCGTTGAAAACTTTTCTAAGATCGCGAAGCCTCTCTCAAATCTTCTCCAGAAGCACGTCACGTTTGGTCTCCGTAATGTGACATCGCTTTCAACACTTTGAAAGAGAAATTGGTCACTGCTCCAGTTCTGACTCCTCCTGATGAATCCAAACCGTACGAGGTCTTTTGCGATGCCTCTCTCCAAGGTCTCGGTGCAGTGTTGATGCAAGAGAAGAAAGTTGTGGCTTATACCCCTCGCCAGTTGAAGCCCAACGAGAAGAACTACCCCACTCATGACCTCGAGTTGGCGGCAGTTGTGCATGCTCTTTTGACTTGGAGACATCTCTTATTGGGAAGAAAAGTGGACATTTTCACTGACCACAAGAGTCTCAAGTACATCTTCACTCAGCCTAATCTCAACCTCAGGCAGACTCGATGGGTCGAAATGATTCAAGAGTATAATCCAAGTATCGAGCATACTCCAGGCAAGGCCAATGTGATTGCTGACGCATTGAGCAGGAAGGCTTATTGCAACAGTCTGATTCTCAAGCCTTATCAACCCGAGCTTTGTGAAGCTTTCCGCAAACTTAATCTGCAAGTTGTTCCTCAAGGTTTCCTCGCCAACCTTCAAGTATCCCCTACCTTGGAAGACCAGATTCGCCAAGCTCAGCTTCTTGATACTATGGTGAAAAAGGTGAAGATTGGGATTGCCAAGAGTCAACCCAAGTACAAGTGCTACCGCCTTGATGACAAGGATACTCTCTTCTTCGAGGACCGTATTTGTTGGAAATATGCCCTAGAGGCAATAATAAAGGCATTATTATTATATTTCCTTGTTGATGATAATTGTCTTTTATTCATGCTATAATTGTGTTATTCGGAAATTGTAATACATGTGTGAATTCACAAACACCAACATGTCCCAAGTAAGCCTCTAGTTGACTAGCTCGTTGATCAACAGATAGTCATGGTTTCCTGACTATGGACATTGGATGTCATTGATAACGAGATCACATCATTAGGAGAATGATGTGATGGACAAGACCCAATCCTAAACATAGCACAAGATCGTATAGTTCGTTTGCTAGAGTTTTTCCAATGTCAAGTATCTTTTCCTTGGACCATGAGATCATGTAACTCCCGGATACCGTAGGAGTGCTTTGGGTGTGCCAAACGTCACAACGTAACTGGGTGACTATAAAGGTACATTACAGGTATCTCCGAAAGTGTCTGTTGGGTTGACACGGATCAAGACTGGGATTTGTCACTCCGTATGACGGAGAGGTATCTCTGGGCCCACTCGGTAATGCATCATCATAATGAGCTCAAAGTGACGAAGTGTCTGGTCATGGGATCATGCATTATGGTACGAGTAAAGTGACTTGCCGGTAATGAGATTGAATGAGGTATTGGGATACCGACGATCGAATCTCGGGCAAGTAACGTACCGATTGACAAAGGGAATTGTATACGGGGTTGCTTGAATCCTCGACATCGTGGTTCATCCGATGAGATCATCGAGGCGCATGAGGGAGCCAACATGGGTATCCAGATCCTGTTGTTGGTTATTGACCGGAGAGCCATCTCGGTCATGTCTACATGTCTCCCGAACCCGTAGGGTCTACACACTTAAGGTTCGGTGACGCTAGGGTTGTAGAGATATGAATATGCAGTAACCTGAAAGTTGTTCGGAGTCCCGGATGAGATCCCGGACGTCACGAGGAGTTCCGGAATGGTCCGGAGGTGAATAATTATATATAGGAAGTGCAGTTTCGGCCATCGGGAGAGTTTCGGGGGTCACCGGTATTGTACCGGGACCACCGGATGGGTCCCGGGGGTCCCACGGGTGGGGCCACCCATCCCGAAGGGCCCCATGGGCTGAAGTGGGGAGGGGAACCAGCCCATAGTGGGCTGGTGCACCCCCCTTGGCCCACCCCCTGCGCCTAGGGTTGGAAACCCTAGGGTGGGGGGCGCCCCACTTGCCTTGGGGGCCACTCCACCCTTGGCCGCCGCCCCCTAGGAGATCCCATCTCCTAGGGCCGGCGCCCCCCCCTTGGGGAGCCTATATAAAGGGGGGGGAGGGAGGGGCAGCCGCACCCTTGACTCTTGGCGCCTCCCTCTCCCCTGCTACACCTCTCCCTCTTGCAGTAGAACGGCGAAGCCCTGCTGCGGTGACTCCTGCATCCACCACCACGCCGTCGTGCTGCTGGATCTTCATCAACCTCTCCTTCCCCGCTTGCTGGATCAAGAAGGAGGAGACGTCATGCTGACCGTACGTGTGTTGAACGCGGAGGTGCCGTCCGTTCGGCGCTACGATCTCCGGTGATTTGAATCACGTCGAGTACGACTCCCTCATCCCCGTTCTCTTGAACGCTTCCGCTCGCGATCTACAAAGGTATGTAGATGCAATCCGATCACTTGTTGCTAGATGAACTCATAGATGGATCTTGGTGAAACTGTAGGAATTTTTTTGTTTTCTGCAACGTTCCCCAACAGTGGCATCATTAGCTAGGTCTATGCGTAGTTCTCTTTGCACGAGTAGAACACAATTTGTTGTGGGCGTAGATGTTGTCAACTTTCTTGCCGCTACTAGTCTTATTTTGCTTCAACGGTATTGTGGGATGAAGCGGCCCGGACCAACCTTACACGTACGCTTACGTGAGACCGGTTCCACCGACTAACATGCACTAGTTGCATAAGGTGGCTAGCGGGTGTCTGTCTCTTCCACTTTAGTTGGAGCGGATTCGATGAAAAGGGTCCTTATGAAGGGTAAATAGAAGTTGACAAATCACGTTGTGGCTTTCACGTAGGTAAGAAAACGTTCTTGCTAGAACCCTATTGCAGCCACGTAAAACTTGCAACAACAATTAGAGGACGTCTAACTTGTTTTTGCAGCAAGTGTTCTGTGATGTGATATGGCCAAAGTTGTGATGAATGATGAATGATATATATGTGATGTATGAGATCATGTTCTTGTAATAGGAATCACGACTTGCATGTCGATGAGTATGACAACCGGCAGGAGCCATAGGAGTTGTCTTTATTTTTGTATGACCTGCGTGATTGAGAAACGCCGTGTAAATTACTTTACTTTATTGCTAAACATGTTAGCCATAGTAGTAGAAGTAATAGTTGGCGAGCAACTTCATGGAGACACGATGATGGAGATCATGGTGTCATGTCGGTGACAAGATGATCATGGAGCCCCAAGATGGAGATCAAAGGAGCTATGTGATATTGGCCATATCATGTCACTATTATTATTTGATTGCATGTGATGTTTATCATGTTTTTACATCTTGTTTACTTAGAACGACGGTAGTAAATAAGAGGATCCCTCATAATAATTTCAAGAAAGTGTTCCCCCTAACTGTGCACCGTTGCGACAGTTCGTTGTTTCGAAGCACCACGTGATGATCTGGTGTGATAGATTCCAATGTTCACATACAACGGGTGTAAGACAGATTTACACATGCAAACACTTAGGTTGACTTGACGAGCCTAGCATGTACAGACATGGCCTCGGAACACAGAAGACCGAAAGGTCGAGCATGAGTCATATAGAAGATGCGATCAACATGAAGATGTTCACCGACGTTGACTAGTCCGTCTCACGTGATGATCGGACACGACCTAGTTAACTCGGATCATGTTATACTTAGATGACTGGAGGGATGTCTATCTGAGTGGGAGTTCATTGAATAATTTGATTAAATGAACTTAATTATCATGAACTTAGTCTAAAATCTTTACAACATGTCTTGTAGATCAAATGGCCAACGTTATCCTCAACTTCAACGCGTTCCTAGAGAAAACCAAGCTGAAAGACGATGGCAGCAACTATACGGACTGGGTCCAGAACCTGAGGATCATCCTCATAGCTGCCAAGAAAGATTATGTCCTACAAGCACCGCTAGGTGACGCACCTGTTCTCCCTGCAGAACAAGACGTTATGAACGCTTGGCAGACACGTTCCGATGATTACTCCCTCGTTCAGTGCGGCATGCTTTACAGCTTAGAACCGGGGCTCCAAAAGCGTTTTGAGAGACACGGAGCATATGAGATGTTCGAAGAGCTGAAAATGGTTTTTCAAGCTCATGCCCGGGTCGAGAGATATGAAGTCTCCAACAAGTTCTTCAGCTGTAAGATGGAGGAAAACAGTTCTGTCAGTGAGCACATACTCACTATGTATGGGTTACATAACCGCTTGACTCAGCTGGGAGTTAATCTCCCGGATGACGCGGTCATTGACAGAATCCTTCAGTCACTTCCACCGAGCTACAAGAGCTTTGTGATGAACTTCAATATGCAGGGGATGGAAAAGACCATTCCTGAAGTATTTGCTATGCTGAAATCAGCAGAGGTAGAAGTCAAAAAGGAACATCAAGTGTTGATGGTGAATAAAACCACTAAGTTCAAGAAAGGCAAGGGTAAGAAGAACTTCAAGAAGGACGGCAAGGGAGTTACCGCGCCCGGTAAGCAAGTTGCCGGGAAGAAGCCAAAGAATGGACCCAAGCCCGAGACTGAGTGCTTTTATTGCAAGGGAAGTGGTCACTGGAAGTGGAACTGCCCCAAATACTTAGTGGACAAGAAGGCCGGCATCACGAAAGGTATATGTGATATACATGTAATTTATGTGTACCTTACCAGTACTCATAGTAGCTCCTGGGTATTTGATACCGGTGCAGTTTCTCACATTTGTAACTCGAAGCAGGAGCTGCGGAATAAGCGGAGACTAGCAAAGGACGAGGTGACGATGCGCGTCGGGAATGGTTCCAAGGTCGATGTGATCGCCATCGGCATGCTACCTCTAGATTTACCTATGGGATTAGTTTTGAACCTCAATAATTGTTATTTAGTGCCAAGTTTGAGCATGAACATTGTATCAGGATCTCGTTTAATACGAGATGGCTACTCATTTAAATCCGAGAATAATAGTTGTTCTATTTATATGAGAGATGTGTTTTATGGTCATGCTCCGATGGTGAATGGTTTATTCTTAATGAATCTCGAGCGTAATGCTACACATATTCTTAGTGTGAATACCAAAAGATGTAAGGTTGATAATGATAGTCCCACATACTTGTGGCACTGCCGCGTTGGTCACATAGGTGTCAAACGCATGAAGAAGCTCCATGCAGATGGACTTTTAGAGTCTCTTGATTACGAATCATTTGACACATGCGAACCATGCCTCATGGGTAAAATGACCAAGACTCCGTTCTCAGGAACAATGGAGCAAGCAACCAACTTATTGGAAATCATACATACTGATGTGTGCGATCCAATGAGTGTTGAGGCTCGCGGTGGCTATCGTTATGTTCTCACCCTCACTGATGACTTGAGTAGATATGGGTATATCTATTTAATGAAACACAAGTCTGAGACCTTTTAAAGGTTCAAGGAATTTCAGAGTGAGGTTGAGAATCAACGTGACAGGAAAATCAAGTTCTTGCGATCAGATCGTGGGGGAGAATACTTGAGTCGCAAATTTGGCACACACTTACGAAAATGTGAAATAGTTTCACAACTCACGCCGCCTGGAACACCTCAGCGTAATGGTGTGTCTGAACGTCGTAATCGCACTCTATTAGATATGGTGCGATCTATGATGTCTCTTACTGATTTACCGCTGTCATTTTGGGGCTATGCTTTAGAGACTGCCGCATTCACTTTAAATAGGGCTCCGTCGGAATCCATTGAGACGACACCGTATGAATTATGGTTTGGGAAGAAACCTAAGCTGTCGTTTCTAAAAGTTTGGGGATGCGATGCTTATGTCAAGAAACTTCAACCTGAAAAGCTCGAACCCAAGTCGGAAAAATGTGTCTTCATAGGATACCCTAAAGAAACTATTGGGTATACCTTCTACCTCAGAACCGAAGGCAAAATCTTTGTTGCCAAGAATGGATCCTTTCTAGAGAAAGAGTTTCTCTCGAAAGAAGTAAGTGGGAGGAAAGTAGAACTTGATGAAGTATTACCTCTTGAACCGGAAAGTGGCGCAACTCAAGAAAATGTTCCTGAGGTGCCTGCACCGACTAGAGAGGAAGTTAATGATGATGATCATGAAACTTCAGATCAAGTTGCTACTGAACTTCGTAGGTCCACAAGGACACGTTTCACACCAGAATGGTACGGCAACCCTGTCTTGGAAATCATGTTGTTAGACAACGGTGAACCTTCGAACTATGAGGAAGCAATGGGGGGCCCGGATTCCGACAAATGGCTGGAAGCCATGAAATCCGAGATAGGATCCATGTATGAAAACGAAGTATGGACTTTGACTGACTTGCCCGATGATCGGCGAGCCATAGAAAATAAATGGATCTTTAAGAAGAAGACATACGCGGATGGTAATGTGACCATCTATAAAGCTAGGCTTGTCGTTAAGGGTTATCGACAAGTTCAAGGGGTTGACTACGATGAGACTTTCTCACCCATAGCGAAGCTGAAGTCTGTCCGAATCATGTTAGCAATTGCCGCATTCTATCATTATGAGATATGGCAAATGGACGTCAAAACGGCATTCCTTAATGGTTTCCTTAAGGAAGAATTGTATATGATGCAGCCGGAAGGTTTTGTCGATCCTAAGAATGCTGACAAGGTGTGCAAGCTCCAACGCTCGATTTATGGGCTGGTGCAAGCATCTCGGAGTTGGAACATTCGCTTTGATGAGATGATCAAAGTGTTTGGGTTTACGCAGACTTATGGAGAAGCCTGCGTTTACAAGAAAGTGAGTGGGAGCTCTGTAGCATTTCTCATATTATATGTAGATGACATACTTTTGATTGGAAATGATATAGAACTCTTGGACAACATTAAGGCCTACTTGAATAAGAGTTTTTCAATGAAGGACCTTGGAGAAGCTGCTTATATATTAGGCATCAAGATCTATAGAGATAGATCAAGACACCTCATAGGTCTTTCACAAAGCACATACCTTGATAAGATATTGAAGAAGTTCAATATGGATCAGTCTAAGAAGGGGTTCTTGCCTGTGTTGCAAGGTGTGAAATTGAGCTCAGCTCAATGTCCAACCACGGCAAAAGATATAGAAGAGATGAGTGTCATCCCCTATGCCTCAGCCATAGGGTCTATTATGTATGCCATGCTGTGTACCAGACCTGATGTAAACCTTGCCGTAACTTTGGTAGGAAGGTAACAAAGTAATCCCGGCAAGGAACACTGGACAGCGGTCAAGAATATCCTGAAGTACCTGAAAAGGACTAAGGACATGTTTCTCGTTTATGGAGGTGACGAAGAGCTCGTCGTAAAGGGTTACGTCGACGCTAGCTTCGACACAGATCTGGATGACTCTAAGTCACAAACCGGATACGTGTATATTTTGAATGGTGGGGCAGTAAGCTGGTGCAGTTGCAAGCAGAGTGTCGTGGCAGGATCTACATGTGAAGCGGAGTACATGGCAGCCTCGGAGGCAGCGCATGAAGCAATTTGGGTGAAGGAGTTCATCACCGACCTAGGAGTCATACCCAATGCGTCGGGGCCGATCAAACTCTTCTGTGACAACACTAGAGCTATTGCACTTGCCAAGGAGCCCAGGTTTCATAAGAAGACCAGGCACATCAAGCGTCGCTTCAACTCCATTCGTGAAAATGTTCAAGATGGAGACATAGATATTTGTAAAGTACATACGGACCTGAATGTAGCAGATCTGTTGACTAAACCTCTCCCTAGAGCAAAACATGATCAACACCAGAATTCCATGGGTGTTCGATTCATCACAATGTAACTAGATTATTGACTCTAGTGCAAGTGGGAGACTGTTGGAAATATGCCCTAGAGGCAATAATAAAAGCATTATTATTATATTTCCTTGTTCATGATAATTGTCTTTTATTCATGCTATAATTGTGTTATCCGGAAATCGTAATACATGTGTGAATTCATAGACACCAACATGTCCCTAGTAAGCCTCTAGTTGACTAGCTCGTTGATCAATAGATAGTCATGGTTTCCTGACTATGGACATTGGATGTCATTGATAACAAGATCACATCATTAGGAGAATGATGTGATGGACAAGACCCAATCCTAAACATAGCACAAGATCGTATAGTTCGTTTGCTAGAGTTTTTCCAATGTCAAGTATCTTTTCCTTGGACCATGAGATCATGTAACTCCCGGATACCGTAGGAGTGCTTTGGGTGTGCCAAACGTCACAACGTAACTAGGTGACTATAAAGGTACATTACAGGTATCTCCGAAAGTGTCTGTTGGGTTGACACGGATCAAGACTGGGATTTGTCACTCCATATGACGGAGAGGTATCTATGGGCCCACTCGGCAATGCATCATCATAATGAGCTCAAAGTGACCAAGTGTCTGGTCACGGGATCATGCATTACGGTACGAGTAAAGTGACTTTCCGGTAACGAGATTGAACAAGGTATTGGGATACCGACGATCGAATCTCGGGCAAGTAACGTACCGATTGACAAAGGGAATTGTATACGGGGTTGCTTGAATCCTCGACATCGTGGTTCATCCGATGAGATCATCGAGGAGCATGTGGGAGCCAACATGGGTATCCAGATCCCGCTGTTGGTTATTGACCAGAGAGCCATCTCGGTCATGTCTACATGTCTCCCGAACCCGTAGGGTCTACACACTTAAGGTTCGGTGACGCTAGGGTTGTTGAGATATGAATATGCAGTACCCCGAAAGTTGTTTGGAGTCCCGGATGAGATCCGGATGTCACGAGGAGTTCCAGAATGGTCCGGAGGTGAAGAATTATATATAGGAAGTGCAGTTTCGGCCATCGGGAGAGTTTCGGGGGTCACCGGTATTGTACCGGGACCACCGGATGGGTCCCGAGGGTCCACTGGGTGGGGCCACCCACCCCGAAGGGCCCCATGGGCTGAAGTGGGGAGGGGAACCAGCCCATAGTGGGCTGGTGCACCCCCCCTTGGCCCACCCCCTGCGCCTAGGGTTGGGAACCCTAGGGTGGGGGGGGGGCGCCCCACTTGCCTTGGGGGCCACTCCACCCTTGGCCGCCGCCCCCCTAGGAGATCCCATCTCCTAGGGCCGGCGCCCCCCCTCGGGGAGCCTATATAAAGGGGGGAGGGAGGGGCAGCCGCACCCTTGACTCTTGGCGCCTCCCTCTCCCCTGCTACACCTCTCCCTCTTGCAGTAGAACGGCGAAGCCCTGCTGCGGTGACTCCTGCATCCACCACCACGCCGTCGTGCTGCTGGATCTTCATCAACCTCTCCTTCCCCGCTTGCTGGATCAAGAAGGAGGAGACGTCACGCTGACCGTGCGTGTGTTGAACGCGGAGGTGCCGTTCGTTCGGCGCTAAGATCTCCGGTGATTTGGATCACGTCGAGTACGACTCCCTCATCCCCGTCCTCTTGAACGCTTCCGCTCGCGATCTACAAAGGTATGTAGATGCAATCCGATCACTCGTTGCTAGATGAACTCATAGATGGATCTTGGTGAAACCGTAGGAAAAATTTTGTTTTCTGCAACGTTCCCCAACAGTATTGTTGTGCCCAAAGGTGACCTTCATAAAGTGATCATGAACGAGGCTCCCAATTCTCTCCTCTCCATCCACCCTGGGAGCATGAAGATGTATCAGGACCTCAAGCAGGCTTATTGGTGGACTCGAATGAAGCGCGAGATTGCTTAGTTCGTGAATGAATGTGATGTCTGCAGAAGAGTGAAGGCAGAACACTAAAGGACAGCTGGTCTCCTCCAACCTCTTGCCATTCCAGAATGGAAGTTTGACCACATTGAGATGGACTTCCTGACTGGGTTTCCAAAGTCCAAGCATGGCAATGATGCTATATTCGTTGTCATCGACAAACTCACTAAAGTGGCTCATTTTCTGCCTATCAAAGAGTCTATCACTGCAGCTCAATTGGCGGAGCTCTATACCTCTCGGATTGTCTCTCTGTACGGTATCCCACAAGTGATCTCTTCAGACCATGGCAACATATTTACCTCCAAGTTTTGGGATTCTTTTCAGAAGGCCATGGGCACCAACATCCGCTTCGGCACAGCTTTCCATCCTCAAACTAGCGGTCAAGTCGAGCGTGTCAACTAGATTCTTGAAGATATGCTCAGGGCTTGTGTGATCTCCTTCGGCATGAGGTGGGAGGATTGTCTTCCATATGCTGAATTCTCCTATAACAACAGTTTTCAAGCAAGTTCAGGCAAGGCCCCATTCGAAATTCTGTATGGCAGGAAGTGCCGTACCCCTCTCAACTAGTCTGAAACCGGTGAACGTCAACTTCTGGGAAATGACTTAATCACAGAGGCAGAGGAGATGTGCAAAGTCATTCGAGATAACCTCAAAGCAGCCCAGTCCCGCCAGAAGAGCTACTATGATAGTAAGCACCGCGATTTGGCTTTCGAGATCGGAGATCATGTTTACCTCCGCGTCTCTCCAATGAAAGGTACTCGTCGCTTCGGTATCAAAGGGAAGCTTGCCCCTAGATACGTGGGACCTTTCAAGATCGTCAGCAAGAGAGGCGATCTCGCCTATCAGCTCGAGCTTCCTTCAAACTTTGCAAATGTGCATGACGTGTTCCATGTCTCTCAGTTCCGCAAGTGCTTCAAGACTCCTGACCACACCGTCAACTTCGAAGACATTGAGCTCCAAGAAGATCTCTCTTATCGTGAGCACCCTGTTGCTATTCTTGAAGAGACTGAACGCAAGACTCGCAACAAGTCAATGAAATTCCTCAAAGTCAAGTGGCCACATCATTCCGACCGTGACGCCACCTGGGAACGCGAGGTTCACCTCCGTTCTGAGTACCCGTTGTTCTTTCAGTCCTAGATGTTGGGACGAGATCCTTTCGTAGTGGTGGAGTGTTGTAACACCCCGGATATGATTTACCTAATATGTAATCCAACTCTTGCCGTTTCCGGCGTTAAGTTATTTTATTTTCTCGGGTTCGGGTTTTTGTCTCCGTGTGTTGTTGTTGTTTTCATGCATCTCATATCATGTCATCAGGTGCATTGCATTTGCATACGTGTTCTTCTCATGCATTCGAGCATTTTCCCCGTTGTCCGTTTTGTATTCCGGCGCTCCGTTCTCCTCCGGTGGTCATTTCTACCTTTCTTTCGTGTGTGGGGATTAAACGTTTCCGGATTGGACCGAGACTTGCCAAGCGGCCTTGGTTTACTACCGGTAGACCGCCTGTCAAGTTTCGTACCATTTGGACTTTGTTTGATGCTCCAACGGTTAACCGAGGGACCGAGAAGGCCTCGTGTGTGTTGCAGCCCAACACCCCTTCAATTTGGCCCAAAACCCACCAAAACCCTCTCCATCATCTAGAGCGTTCGATCACAATCGCGTGGCCGAAAACCGCACCTCATTTGGTCTCTCCTAGCTCCTCCTATGCCTATAAATAGGTCCTCCCTCGAAATCCTCGCGCAAACCCTAGTCCCCTTCGTCTCCACGCGCCGGCGGACATTTTTCCGTCCGGCCGGACACGTCCGAATCCACCGCCGCCGCCACGTGTCGCAGCGGGATTGGCCGCCGCCTGGTCCCTAGTTCGCCGCGTCGCGAGGGCCCGGGAAGCCCATCGCCGGCCCCCGCGGCCCATCCCAAGAGCGCTGCCGCCCGCCTTCGCCTCCATCGCCTCCGCCACCGCGCACCATCTCCGGCGACGACCGCCGGCTCTCCTTTCACCGGCGAGCGCGGTTCCCCGTGCCGGCGACCGCGCCGGATCTGCCGCTCGCCGCCCTCGGCTTCCGCGCCCGCCACCGCCTCCTCACCGCCCCAGCAAGTCCGACTCCGGCGAACCTCGGCAGCCGCGTCGCTGCTACGGTGCTCCCGGGCCAGATCTGGATCCAGATTTCGGATCGGTTGACTTTTGCCCCGAAACCCTAATTATTTTGCTATGTTCGTCGTGTCATATCTCCGCATCTGTAGCTCCGTTTTGGGCATATAGCATATCAAAATGTTCATCTCAGAGAGTACATCATTTCATCTCATTGCATCATTTTCATTTGAGTTCATCTTGAAGCCCGAAATGCTGTTGGAAGAATGCTATTTGAGATAATTGTCAGATCTGCTGCTCCAATTAGATATTTGTCATTTTTGCCATGATTATTGTGTGCATCTTATGCCCCTGAGCTCTACATGAGTTTTGTTATATATTTTGCCATCTTTCCAGAGGTGCAACCAATGTATTTTTATGATGTGTGTGGTGACTAGCACAAGCTTGCAAAGTGGTGCATTCATTAATGCTGATTTCAGGGACTTAGCATTTCCACTAAGTCCTTGGACTGATTTTATCAATATGCCATATGTTCATGTTGTTTCCTAGTGATCCGTGCCTCTTTTGAGGATGATCAGTGAGGATGTTTTGTTAATCTTGTAGTGCTCTATCCATCCATGTCTTTGTTTGCAATTATGGAGCACCCTAGCTTGAGTCAATCGAGCTCTACTTTTGCTATTTCATGAATCTGGGCAGATTGTCTACTTGTTAGCGATTTTGCCGAGGAGGTTGTAGTTGATCCGTGCATGCTATGTTATTGTTGTTGCCATGTCTAGCTTGTATAGTGTGTATTCTTGATGGGTGTATGCTTAGATTGTCATGACATGCTCTGTAGTGAGTGCATCGAGCTCGTAAACATGCCTACTTGATATCTGATTTGCATGCTCCAGTTTTTCACTAAGCCTGTGATCTGATTATGTTTTTGCCATGTTCACATACTTGCAAATGTATTTTCTGCTCCCTTTTGGCTCAAGGTCACTAAGGGACTTTTGTTAAGCTCTTTGAGTAGCTCCATGCCATGCTTTACTTTGTCATGTTCAGGTCCTGTAGCATATAGTTTTCATGCTCCAAAGTGTGCTACCTGATCTGAAATTCCAGACAAGTGTTAATTTTACTAAGTCTGAAATCTGTTTACCAAATGCATTTTTGCCATGCTTGTTTGAACCTGTTAATGGATGAATTGGCCGTAGCTCAGTGTTCATCTTTTGTTAAGCATCATGAATGGATCCATGCCATGTATTTTGATGCCATGTTTGGGTGCTGTAGCATGTTCATCTTGTTGCATTTAGATGGCTACTTGCTGTATATCGCAGACCGGTGCCATATTTGAATCGCTTGCCATTTCCAAACCGTGACTCCGATTCTGGTGATCTTTATATCATTTTCAAGCGAAATCATCTCATATTTCCAGTGGAACACTTGGATTTCCAAGTTGAGTCTAGGTTCATTCATTCCTTGTCAAATCTTGCATATGCATCACGTATCGCATCCCGCATAGCATACCATGTTTGCATCATGTTGTTTGAGCTTTGCACGTGGTTGATTGTATTCCGTTTGCTTGTTTGTCTTGTTTGGGTAGAGCTGGGAGATGAGTTCGTTAACGAGGAGCCCATTGAGTTTGCTTTTGAGGATCCAGTCAACTCTGACAACTTTGTAGGCAAGATGATCATACCCTCGAAATCACTTCTATCTTTGCTTTGCTAGATGCTCGCTCTTTTGCTAAGCCTATGCTACGATGCCTACCACTTGCTTATCATGCCTCCCAAATTGCCATGTCAAACCTCTAACCCACCATGTCCTAGCAAACCGTTGATTGGCTATGTTACCGCTTTGCTCAGCCCCTCTTATAGCGTTGTTAGTTGCAGGTGAAGATTGGAGATCGTTCCTTGTTGGAACATTATTTACTTGTTGGGATATCATTATATTATCTTGTTATCTTAATGCATCTATATACTTGGTAAAGGGTGGAAGGCTCGGCCTCTCGCCTAGTGTTTTGTTCCACTCTTGCCGCCCTAGTTTCCGTCATATCGGTGTTATGTTCCCGGATTTTGCGTTCCTTACGCGGTTGGGTGATAATGGGAACCCCTTGACAGTCCGCCTTGAATAAAACTCCTCCAGCAATGCCCAACCTTGGTTTTACCATTTGCCACCTAGCCTTTTCCCTTGGGTTTCACGGACTCAAGGGTCATCTTATTTTAAACCCCCGGGCCAGTGCTCCTCTGAGCGTTGGTCCAACCTAGAGCACCGTGCGGGGCCGTCCCTTGGCAACTTGGGTTACGTTGGCTCTCGTGTGCCCTGAGAACGAGATATGTGCAGCTCCTATCGGGATTTTTCGGCACAACGGGTGGTGTTGCTGGACTTGTTTTACCATTGTTGGAGTTGTCTTGTAGAACCGAGATGCCGAGTCTGATCGGAATGTCTCGGGAGAAGGTCTATTCCTTCGTTGACCGTGAGAGCTTGTCATGGGCTAAGTTGGGACTACCTTGCAGGGATTTGAACTTTCGAAAGCCATGCCCGCGGTTATGGGCAGATGGGAATTTGTTAATGTCCGGTTGTAGATAACTTGAACCTGAACTTTATTAAAATGAATCAACTGTGTGAGTTACCGTGATGGTCTCTTCTCGGTGGAGTCCGGGAAGTGAACACGGTGTTGGAGTAATGCTTGCCGCAGGTTGTTCTCTAGTTATTCGTTCGCGCTTTGCCTTCTCTTCTCGCTCTCTTTTGCGAACAGGTTAGCCACCATATATGCTAGTCGCTTGCTGCAGCTCCACATATTACCTTTCCTTACCTATAAGCTTAAATAGTCTTGATCGTGAGGGTGCGAGATTGCTGAGTCCCTGCGGCTCACAGTTTACTTCCAAACCAGATGCAGGGCCTGATGACTCCGTTCCAGATGACGCGCTTGAAGGAAAAATGCCCTAGAGGCAATAATAAAGTTATTATTTATTTCCTTATATCATGATAACTGTTTATTATTCATGCTAGAATTGTATTAACCGGAAACATAATACATGTGTGAATACATAGACAAACAGAGTGTCACTAGTATGCCTCTACTTGACTAGCTCGTTAATCAAAGATGGTTATGTTTCCTAACCATGAACAAAGAGTTGTTATTTGATTAACGAGGTCACATCATTAGTTGAATGATCTGATTGACATGACCCATTCCATTAGCTTAGCACCCGATCGTTTAGTATGTTGCTATTGCTTTCTTCATGACTTATACATGTTCCTATGACTATGAGATTATGCAACTCCCGTTTGCCGGAGGAACACTTTGGGTGCTACCAAACGTCACAACGTAACTGGGTGATTATAAAGGAGTACTACAGGTGTTTCCAATGGTAGATGTTGGGTTGGCGTATTTCGAGAATAGGATTTGTCACTCCGATTGTCGGAGAGGTATCTCTGGGCCCTCTCGGTAATACACATCACATAAGCCTTGCAAGCATTATAACTAAGATGTTAGTTGTGAGATGATGTATTACAGAACAAGTAAAGAGACTTGCCAGTAACGAGATTGAACTAGGTATTGGATACCGACGATCGAATCTCGGGCAAGTAACATACCGATGACAAAGGGAACAATGTATGTTGTTATGCGGTCTGACCGATAAAGATCTTCGTAGAATATGTAGGAGCCAATATGGGCATCTAGGTCCCGCTATTGGTTATTGACCGGAGGCGTGTCTCGGTCATGTCTACATTGTTCTCGAACCGTAGGGTCCGCACGCTTAACGTTACGATGACAGTTGTTATGAGTTTATGCATTTTGATGTACCGAAGGTAGTTCGGAGTCCCGGATGTGACCACGGACATGACGAGGAGTCTCGAAATAGTTGATACATAAAGATTGATATATTGGAAGCCTATATTTGGATATCGGAAGTGTTCTGGGTGAAATCGGGATTTTACCGGATTGCCGGGAGGTTACCGGAACCCCCCGGGAGCCATATGGGCCTTAGTGGAAAGGAGAAAAGGGGCAGCCCATAGGTGGCCGCGCGCCCCCCTTCCCTTAGTCCTATTAGGACTAGGAGAAGGGGCCGGCCCCCCCTCTCTCTCTTTCCCCCTTTGGGAAACCTAGTCCAACTAGGATTGGGGGGGAGTCCTACTCCCAGTGGGAGTAGGACTCCTCCTGCGCCCTCTCCCTGGCCGGCGCACCCCTCCCCCTTGGCTCCTTTATATACAGGGGCAGGGGGCACCTCTAGACACACAAGTTGATCCTTGGTGATCGTTCCTTAGTCGTGTGCGGTGCCCCCTGCCACCAAATTCCACCTCGATCATATTGTTGCAGTGCTTAGGCGAAGCCCTGCGTCGGTAGTACATCAAGATCGTCACCACGCCGTCGTGCTGACGGAACTCTTCCTCGACGCTTTGCTGGATCGGAGCCCGAGGATCGTCATCGAGCTGAACGTGTGCTAAGAACTCGGAGGTGCCAGAGTAACGGTGCTTGGATCGGTCAGATCGGGAAGACGTACGACTACTTCCTCTGTGTTGTGTGATCGCTTCCGCAGTCGGTCTGCATTGGTACGTAGACAACACTCTCCCCTCTCGTTGCTATGCATCACCATGATCTTGCGTGTGCGTAGGAATTTTTTTGAAATTACTACGTTCCCCAACAGTGGTATCAGAGCCTAGGTTTTATGGTTTGATGTTATTTGCATGAGTAGAACACAAGTGAGTTGTGGGCGATACAAGTCATACTGCCTACCAGCATGTCATACTTTGGTTCAGCGGTATTGTTGGACGAGACGACCCGGACCAACATTACGCGTACGCTTACGCGAGACCGGTTCCCTCGACGTGCTTTGCACATAGATGACTTGCGGGCGATTGTCTCTCCAACTTTAGTTGAATCGAGTGTGGCTACGCCCGGTCCTTGAGAAGGTTAAAACGGAGTCTATTTGACAAACTATCATTGTGGTTTTGATGCGTAGGTGAGATGAGTTCTTGCTTAAGCCCGTAGCAGCCACGTAAAACTTGCAACAACAAAGTAGAGGACGTCTAACTTGTTTTTGCAGGGCATGTTGTGATGTGATATGGTCAAGGCATGATGCTAAATTTTATTGTATGAGATGATCATGTTTTGTAACCAAGTTATCGGCAACTGGCAGGAGCCATATGGTTGTCGCTTTATTGTATGCAATCCAATCGCGATGTAATGCTTTACTTTATTACTAAGCGGTAGTGATAGTCGTGGAAGCATAAGATTGGCGAGACGACAACGATGCTACGATGGAGATCAAGGTGTCGTGCCGGTGACGATGGTGATCATGACGGTGCTTCGGAGATGGAGATCACAAGCACAAGATGATGATGGCCATATCATATCACTTATATTGATTGCATGTGATGTTTATCCTTTTTATGCATCTTATCTTGCTTTGATTGACGGTAGCATTATAAGATGATCTCTCACTAAATTATCAAGAAGTGTTCTCCCTGAGTATGCACCGTTGCCAAAGTTCGTCGTGCCCAGACACCACGTGATGATCGGGTGTGATAAGCTCTACGTCCATCTACAACGGGTCCAAGCCAGTTTTGCACACGCAGAATACTCAGGTTAAACTTGACGAGCCTAGCATATGCAGATATGGCCTCGGAACACAGAGACCGAAAGGTCGAGCGTGAATCATATAGTAGATATGATCAACATAACGATGTTCACCATTGAAAACTACTCCATCTCACGTGATGATCGGTTATGGTTTAGTTGATTTGGATCACGTGATCACTTAGAGGATTAGAGGGATGTCTATCTAAGTGGGAGTTCTTCAGTAATTTGATTAACTGAACTTAAACTTATCATGAACTTAGTACCTGATAGTATCTTGCTTGTTTATGTTGATTGTAGATAGATGGCTCGTGCTGTTGTTCCGTTGAATTTTAATGCGTTCCTTGAGAAAGCAAAGTTGAAAGATGATGGTAGCAATTACACGGACTGGGTCCGTAACTTGAGGATTATCCTCATTGCTGCTCAGAAGAATTACGTCCTGGAAGCACCGCTGGGTGCCAGGCCTGCTGCTGGAGCAACACCAGATGTTATGAACGTCTGGCAGAGCAAAGCTGATGACTACTCGATAGTTCAGTGTGCCATGCTTTACGGCTTAGAATCAGGACTTCAACGACGTTTTGAACGACATGGAGCATATGAGATGTTCCAGGAGTTGAAGTTAATATTTCAAGCAAATGCCCGGATTGAGAGATATGAAGTCTCCAATAAGTTCTATAGCTACAAGATGGAGGAGAGCAGTTCTGTCAGTGAGCATGTACTCAAGATGTCTGGGTATAATAATCACTTGATTCAATTGGGAGTTAATCTTCCGGATGATTGCGTCATTGACAGAATTCTCCAATCACTGCCACCAAGCTACAAGAGCTTTGTGATGAACTATAATATGCAAGGGATGAACAAGACTATTCCCGAGCTCTTCGCAATGCTGAAAGCTGCGGAGGTAGAATTCAAGAAGGAGCATCAAGTGTTGATGGTTAAAAAGACCACTAGTTTCAAGAAAAAGGGCAAAGGGAAGAAGAAGGGGAACTTCAAGAAGAACAGCAAGCAAGTTGCTGCTCAGGAGAAGAAACCCAAGTCTGGACCTAAGCCTGAAACTGAGTGCTTCTACTGCAAGCAGACTGGTCACTAGAAGTGGAACTGCCCCAAGTATTTGGCGGATAAGAAGGATGGCAAGGTGAACAAAGGTATATGTGATATACATGTTATTGATGTGTACCTTACTAGAGCTCGCAGTAGCAGCTGGGTATTTGATACTGGTTCTGTTGCTAATATTTGCAACTCGAAACAGGGACTATGGAATAAGCGGACACTAGCAAAGGATGAGGTGACGATGCGCGTGGGAAACAGTTCCAAAGTCGATGTGATCGCGGTCGGCACGCTACCTCTACATCTACCTTCGGGATTAATATTAGACCTAAATAATTGTTATTTGGTGCCAGCGTTGAGCATGAACATTATATCTGGATCTTGTTTAATGCGAGACGGTTATTCATTTAAATCAGAGAATAATGGTTGTTCTATTTATATGAGTAATATCTTTTATGGTCATGCACCTTTGAAGAGTGGTCTAATTTTGATGAATCTCGATAGTAGTGATACACATATTCATAATGTTGAAACCAAAAGATGCAGAGTTGATAATGATAGTGCAACTTATTTGTGGCACTGCCGTTTAGGTCATATCGGTGTAAAGCGCATGAAGAAACTCCATACTGATGAGCTTTTGGAACCACTTGATTATGAATCACTTGGTACTTGCGAACCGTGCCTCATAGGCAAGATGACTAAAACACCGTTCTCCGGTACTATGGAGAGAGCAACAGATCTGTTGGAAATCATACATACCGATGTATGTAGTTCGATGAATATTGAGGCTCGTGGCGGATATCGTTATTTTCTCACCTTCACAGATGATTTAAGCAGATATGGATATATCTACTTAATGAAACACAAGTCTGAAACATTTGAAAAGTTCAAAGAATTTCAGAGTGAAGTTGAAAATCATCGTAACAAGAAAATAAAGTTTCTACGATCTGATCGTGGAGAAGAATATTTGAGTTACGAGTTTGGTGTACATTTGAAAAATTGTGGAATAGTTTCGCAACTCACGCCACCCGGAACACCACAGCGTAATGGTGTGTCCGAACGTCGTAATCGTACTTTACTAGATATGGTGCGATCTATGATGTCTCTTACTGATTTACCGGTATCGTTTTGGGGTTATGCTTTAGAGACGGCCGCATTCATGTTAAATAGGACACCATCAAAATCCGTTGAGACGACGCCTTATGAACTATGGTTTGGCAAGAAACCAAAGTTGTCGTTTCTTAAAGTTTGGGGCTGCGATGCTTATGTGAAAAAGCTTCAACCTGATAAGCTCGAACCCAAAGCGGAGAAATGTGTCTTCATAGGATACCCAAAGGAGACTGTTGGGTACACCTTCTATCACAGATCCGAAGGCAAGACATTCGTTTCTAAGAATGGATCATTTCTAGAGAAGGAGTTTCTCTCGAAAGAAGTGAGTGGGAGGAAAGTAGAACTTGACGAGGTAACTATACCTGCTCCCTTATTGGAAAATAGTACATCACAGAAAACTGTTTCTGCAACACCTATACCAATTAGTGAGGAAGCTAATGATGATGATCATGAAACTTCAGGACAAGATACTACTGAACCACGTAGATCAACCAGAGTGAGATCCGCACCAGAGTGGTACGGTAATCCAATTCTAGAAGTCATGCTACTAGATCATGATGAACCTACGAACTATGAAGAAGCGATGGTGAGCCCAGATTCCGCAAAGTGGCTTGAAGCCATGAAATCTGAGATGGGATCCATGTATGAGAACAAAGTATGGACTTTGGTTGACTTGCCCGATGATCGGCAAGCAATTGAGAATAAATGGATCTTCAAGAAAAAGACTAACGCTGACGGTAATATTACTGTCTATAAAGCTCGACTTGTCGCAAAAGGTTTTCGACAAGTTCAAGGGGTTGACTACGATGAGACCTTCTCACACGTAGCGATGCTTAAGTCTGTCAAAATCATGTTAGCAATTGCCACATTTTATGATTGTGAAATTTGGCAGATGGATGTCAAAACTGCATTCCTGAATGGATTTCTGGAAGAAGAGTTGTATATGATGCAACCAGAAGGTTTTGTCGATCCAAAGGGAGCTAACAAAGTGTGCAAGCTCCAGCGATCCATTTATGGACTGGTGCAAGCCTCTCGGAGTTGGAATAAACGCTTTGATAGTGTGATCAAAGCATTTGGTTTTATACAGACTTTTGGAGAAGCCTGTATTTACAAGAAAGAGAGTGGGAGCTCTGTAGCATTTCTGATATTATATGTGGATGACATATTGCTGATTGGAAATGATATAGAATTTCTGGATAGCATAAAGGGATACTTGAATAAAAGTTTTTCGATGAAAGACCTCGGGGAAGCTGCTTACATATTAGGCATAAAGATCTATAGAGATAGATCAAGACGCTTAATTGGACTTTCACAAAGCACATACCTTGACAAGATTTTGAAGAAGTTCAAAATGGATCAAGCAAAGAAAGGGTTCTTGCCTGTGTTACAAGGAGTGAAGTTGAGTCAGACTCAATGCCCGACCACTGCAGAAGATAGAGAGAAAATGAAAGATGTTCCCTATGCTTCAGCCATAGGCTCTATCATGTATGCAATGCTGTGTACCAGACCTGATGTGTGCCTTGCTATAAGTTTAGCAGGGAGGTACCAAAGTAATCCAGGAGTGGATCACTGGACAGCGGTCAAGAACATCCTGAAATACCTGAAAAGGACTAAGGATATGTTTCTCGTATATGGAGGTGACAAAGAGCTCACCGTAAGAGGTTACGTTGATGCAAGCTTTGACACTGATCCGGACGATTCTAAATCGCAAACCGGATATGTGTTTACTTTAAACGGTGGAGCTGTCAGTTGGTGCAGTTCTAAACAAAGCGTCGTAGTGGGATCTACATGTGAAGCGGAGTACATAGCTACTTCGGAAGCAGCAAACGAAGGAGTCTGGATGAAGGAGTTCATATCCAATCTAGGTGTCATACCTAGTGCATCGGGTCCAATGAAAATCTTTTGTGACAATACTGGTGCAATTGCCTTAGCAAAGGAATCCAGATTCCACAAAAGGACCAAACACATCAAGAGACGCTTCAACTCCATCCGGGATCTAGTCCAGGTGGGAGACATTGAGATTTGCAAGATACATACGGATCTGAATGTTGCAGACCCGTTGACTAAGCCTCTTCCACGAGCAAAACATGATCAGCACCAAGGCTCCATGGGTGTTAGAATCATTACTTTGTAATCTAGATTATTGACTCTAGTGCAAGTGGGAGACTGAAGGAAATATGCCCTAGAGGCAATAATAAAGTTATTATTTATTTCCTTATATCATGATAAATGTTTATTATTCATGCTAGAATTGTATTAACCGGAAACATAATACATGTGTGAATACATAGACAAACAGAGTGTCACTAGTATGCCTCTACTTGACTAGCTCGTTAATCAAAGATGGTTATGTTTCCTAACCATGAACAAAGAGTTGTTATTTGATTAACGAGGTCACATCATTAGTTGAATGATCTGATTGACATGACCCATTCCATTAGCTTAGCACCCGATCGTTTAGTATGTTGCTATTGCTTTCTTCATGACTTATACATGTTCCTATGACTATGAGATTATGCAACTCCCGTTTGCCGGAGGAACACTTTGGGTGCTACCAAACGTCACAACGTAACTGGGTGATTATAAAGGAGTACTACAGGTGTTTCCAATGGTAGATGTTGGGTTGGCGTATTTCGAGAATAGGATTTGTCACTCCGATTGTCGGAGAGGTATCTCTGGGCCCTCTCGGTAATACACATCACATAAGCCTTGCAAGCATTATGACTAAGATGTTAGTTGTGAGATGATGTATTACGGAACGAGTAAAGAGACTTGCCAGTAACGAGATTGAACTAGGTATTGGATACAGACGGTCGAATCTCGGGCAAGTAACATACCGATGACAAAGGGAACAACGTATGTTGTTATGCGGTCTGACCGATAAAGATCTTCGTAGAATATGTAGGAGCCAATATGGGCATCCAGGTCCCGCTATTGGTTATTGACCGGAGGCGTGTCTCGGTCATGTCTACATTGTTCTCGAACCGTAGGGTCCGCACGCTTAACGTTACGATGACAGTTGTTATGAGTTTATGCATTTTGATGTACCGAAGGTAGTTCGGAGTCCCGGATGTGATCATGGACATGACGAGGAGTCTCGAAATGGTCGAGACATAAAGATTGATATATTGGAAGCCTATATTTGGATATCGGAAGTGTTCCGGGTGAAATCGGGATTTTACCGGATTACCGGGAGGTTACCGGAACCCCCCGGGAGCCATATGGGCCTTCATGGGCCTTAGTGGAAAGGAGAAAAGGGGCAGCCCATAGGTGGCCACGCGCCCCCCTTCCCTTAGTCCTATTAGGACTAGGATAAGGGGCCAGCCCCCTCTCTCTCTTTCCCCCTTTGGGAAACCTAGTCCAACTAGGATTGGGGGGAGTCCTACTCCCAGTGGGAGTAGGACTCCTCCTGCGCCCTCTCCCTGGCCGGCGCACCCCTCCCCCTTGGCTCCTTTATATACAGGGGCAGGGGGCACCTCTAGACACACAAGTTGATCCTTGGTGATCGTTCCTTAGCCGTGTGCGGTACCCCCTGCCACCAAATTCCACCTCGATCATATTGTTGCGGTGCTGAGGCGAAGCCCTGCCTCGGTAGTACATCAAGATCGTCACCACGCCGTCGTGCTGACGGAACTCTTCCTCGACGCTTTGCTGGATCGGAGCTCGAGGATCGTCATCGAGCTAAACATGTGCTAAGAACTCGGAGGTGCCGGAGTAACGGTGCTTGGATCGGTCGGATCGGGAAGACATACGACTACTTCCTCTATGTTGTGTGATCGCTTCCGCAGTCGGTCTGCGTTGGTACGTAGACAACACTCTCCCCTCTCGTTGCTATGCATCACCATGATCTTGCGTGTGTGTAGGAATTTTTTTAAAATTACTACGTTCCCCAACAGCGCTTGAGCTCAAGTGGGAGTTCAACAAGGACTCACGCCATTACTATGTGTCTTTCCCTGATGATCTGTAGTGGTGCCTAGTTGGGGCGATCGGGACCGTGTCGCATGTTGGGCTGATCTTTAATTTTGGCGCCGTAGTCGGGCCATGAGTGATTGGATGATGTAATGCTATTTATGTACTTTGTTTGACGTGGCGAGTGTAAGCCAACTATGTTCCTTCCCCTTTTATTGTCTATTTACATGGGATGTTGTGAAGATTGCCTTACTTGCGACATTGCTTTCAATGCGGTTATGCATCTAAGTCGTGCTTCGACACGTAGGAGATATAGCCGCATCGAGGGCGTTACATAGCCATGTTTGATGGTACTTGTGCTTCAAAGACGAGTTTTCATCATGGGCCCAAGCATAATTCTTCATGGTGCCATACCAATTGACTCAAACATAGGTGGCTCCGGCCACCGCCCTCTCGTTGGAGAGGTTGTGTCTCGTGGTCGTCTCTTGTTGTCTTTTGCCCCTTCTTCTCCTCGTGTTTGAGCTTGTTGGCTGGTGTGGTGTTCGTTTGAAGTTTCCGTGTGACGACCACTCTTTCTTTTGTGTTGGAAATGTGCTTCTTCTTGAGCTCACGGTACTACCGTGGCCTGCCACGGTACTACCGTGCATGGATTGTACGGTACTACCATCCTAGTGCGGTACTACCGCCTGGGGGAGCGGTACTACCGCTTTGGTGCGGTCCTTCCGCCCAAGCGGTACTACCGCGATGATATGCGGTACTACCGCGTTGTCGGAGGCGCATGGGGATAAGGACGGGAACGGTGGGTTCTAACTTCCCCATACCAATTCCTCAGTTTCCCCCACTTCGTCTCTTTCTCTCGCTCAAGAACGGGGCCGGAGTCCCTCGCCGGATCTTCGTCTCCGGCTGCTCTCTTTGGATTCCGACCGGTGGGATCGTTCCCCACCACTTCCTCTTGCCATGGACCAAGGTTTTTTCCCAAATCCCTCTCTTTCTTGTTGGTTCTCTTGTCTCTAGGTTTTTGGGGAGATGCTTGTGTTCTTGAGATTTTAGGCCAAATCTTTGCAAGAGAAGGTTGTAGGAGAGTAGTGTTGCGTAGACATTTTACTTGATATATTGTCCCATGGTAGATGTGATCAACTTTAGTTCCGTCGTGGTTTCGCGCGTCTTCTCAGATTCAAAAGTAGGCTCGGATCTGACGCGGTGCGGTACTACCGTGCCTCTGATGCGGTACTACCGCTCGTTTGGTGCGGTACTACCGCACATTCTGTGGCACTAAGATCTTACTACCGCTCCAAGCCACGGTACTACCGTATCCTCACACGGTACTACCGTGACTAGGAGCGGTACTAAAATTTTAGTACCGCATGACCAGGCGGCACTACCATTGTTGTCCCTTCTTCCTTGTGGCATTTATCCCGTATGATTTCTACTTGTTTCCCTTGCTTTGCCGTGGTCTTTGCATTGATTTTTCTCGCTCTTTGTGTGTGCTTTCTCTTGTGTCTTAGGTGGTGTCTCTCGCCGTTCCAATCCCAGTCGTGACACTAGCTCCAAGCGACTGCACAATCCTCAAGATGAAGCACCAGAGGGCTCCAGTGCCCCCAAGCGCAATGTCAAGACCACTGCCAGCAAGCAAAAGGAACCTGCTAAGGGCATGGACGAGATTCCCCTCAATGAGTACGTCAAACGCCGGAAGATCAACCCTTATGTGAATGCTCATGCTATCCTCAGAGGCACTGAGTTGTTTTGGACCAAGCAGCATGCTCTCATTTATCTGGATGTGATCAAGAACAAGCAGAATACCTTCGTGGATGTCAAGTGGATAGACATGAATCACATGAGGAAGGACAAGTTTCGGGAGTATTTTGGAGAAGCTCTGGATTTGGTGGAGCAGTTCGCTATTGAGCCTGTGATCTCCTTCCACCTTGACTATGACCCTGAGCTTATCTGTCAGTTCTTTGCCTCGGTTTACTTTCACCCCGGGGATGGGCGGAGGATGACCTGGATGACCAATGGCCGTCAGTTGTCTCCTACTTGGAAGGAGTTCATGGGTCTGCTCCACTTTCCTGATGACGGGCTTCACACACCCGTTGGTGTTCGCCCCCACGCCAATTCTGAGTCTGCTAACAAGAACTTGCTTCAGCTGTACTATGTTGAGAAGGTGCTTCCCAGTGGCAAGTCGACTTGGGTGCTGAACTCTTTTCTGGATATCATGCATCGCATCTTCCGCAACACTCTGTTCCCTCGCATTGGCCACAAGGACAAGGTTCATTCCTATTTGGTGGACATGATGCTCCTATCCGCGGAGGCACGTTCGTCTCAGACTCAGCCACTTGATGTCTCACACATCATGTGGTGTGAGCTTCTGTTTGCGGTGTACACCCGCAAGGTACCTATCTATGGACCATACCTGTTTCTGTTGATCTCCACGACTTGGGAGAAGATGTGCCCTGGTGATGAGTTCCTTGCTCTAGACTGGATTCGGCATGAGTCCATCAGTCTCCGCGTCGAGCCCAACTGGGCCAACACTACTACTCGTGCTGAGGCGTCTGCTGCTAGGAGGGCTGTTGGTGAGGAGGAGGCTGGTGCAGAGGATGTTGCTGAGGACTGTGCTGCTAGGTCTTCCCCACCTTCCTCCGAGCTATCGTGGGCCAAGAAGTTGAAGGACAAGATGAAGACTCTCTTCTGCATGCAGGCGAAGGGGCAGTACAGGACTCACGTGGCATCCAAGGAGAGTCGCCGCCGCAATAGGAAGGTCATGAGGCTCTTTGGAGAGGATGTCTCTAGCGGTTATGAGGATGCCATCATGCCAGAGGCTGCATGGATGGCGAAGCAAGGTTTCAAGTGGACTAGTTCTGGGGAGGACATCAAGGAGACCGTCCCCACCGCTGAGTTTGACGAGGAGCATTGGGATGATTTCTCTGCCTGAGCCACCCCGTGTGTGTAGGTATCCTCTCTGCCTTTTTGGCGTCTCGATGCCAAAGGGGGAGAGAGTGTAGGGATTTGCGTGTTTGCGAGTCGTGTGTCGTGTTTGGTGTGTTTGCTTTGTCGTTTGGACCTCGTTTGCCTTTGTTTGGTTTGTGCCTTGAGACTTATCCTTCATATGGTGTAAGACATATGCACTCTATTCTATCTTAGTGAGCTTATGCTTGTGCTATCTTGTCTAGTGTTAGCCTTACTATTGCAAGATATGCCTTGTCTCTATAATATAGGGGGAGCTTTGATCTTAGTATGTGTGCCGTGCAGTCCAAAGCACCCATCTAGTAGGCACACACCTAGGGGGAGCCCGTCTATATTCTAGAGAGGAGGGGTTTGCATTTGCTTAATATTATTTCCCTTGTGCAAATCCCGTATTGTCATCAATCCACCAAAAAGGGGGAGATTGTAAGGGCATATTTATCCCTAAGGTGTTTTGGTGATTGATGACAATGCGTTTGCGGACTAATCGTGTGTCTTGAGTTTCCCAGACGTTTCTTCGCTAGGCACAAGACGGTTTGGTGTCCCTCGAAGACTATTGAAGACGGCATTTTTCAACGTTTCTTTTTGGTGGATTTGAGTCGTAGGAAAGCCGTACTATTAAGAGGGGGTCCGCGTCGGAAAGGTTTGGGTGGAATCATCACGTACACGTTTCTTCCTAGTCCCCTCCTTTCCCCTGCACCTTGGAGCATCCTCCATTTGTATCTCTTCCTTGTTCTAGCTGCTGTGTTGGCTTGCAGTAGTACTGCTCCCTGGTGAGCGGTAGTACCGTAGGCACCAACGGTAGTACCGTGTTGTGGCGCGGTAGTACCGCAGGTGCCCATGGTAGTACCGCTCCTTTGGAGCCGTAGTACCGTGACCCCTAGGCCAAGTACCGCTCCCTCGCGGTAGTAGGGGCGGATGTAATTTTTTACATCCGCGCTACTGCGGTAGTACCGTACCCCTTCCGTGGTAGTACCATGCGCGGCCTAGCTCAGCTGCCAGGCGGTAGTACCGCTCCTCTGCGGTAGTACTGTGTCAGATTTTTGCTACGTCCGTTTTCCAGCGGAAGTAGGCACGAATGTTCTGTTATCCACGCTCTTCCCAGGCTTGGGGTTCCCTGCCTTGCGGTAGTACCGCAAGGGGGAGCGGTAGTACTGCGTCTGCTGAAGTACCGTCCTCAGCCCTTGTGCTTAAGGTCTGCCCTAGCTACTGCTGCTGCTGCGGTAGTACCGCGGCTCCTCACGGTAGTACCGCGTGGCCTCACGGTAGTACCGCTGATCTGGAGCGGTAGTACCGCTGGTCGCGGGCTGGTGGGTGGATAACGGTTGGTTTTTCTTCATTAGCTATATAAGGGGTGTCTTCTTCCTCGTGTTGACTACCTCTTCCAACCCTAAGCTCCATTGTTGCTCTAAGCTCCATTTTTGCCCGATCTCACTCCCTAACCAATCAAACTTGTTGATTTGCTCGGGAGTCGTTGAGAAGGCCCCGATCTACACCTCCACCAAGAGAAATTTGATTCCCCCCACTCATCCCTTGCGGATCTTGTTACTCTTGGGTGTTTGAGCACCCTAGACGGTTGAGGTCACCGCGGAGCCATAGTCCATTGTGGTGAAGCTTCGCGGTGTTGTTGGGAGCCTCCAATTGAGTTGTGGAGATTGCACCAACCTTCTTTGTAAAGGTTCGGTCACTGCCTCCAAGGGCACCAATAGTGGAATCACGGCATCTCGCATTGTGTGAGGACGTGAGGAGAATACGGTGGCCCTAGTGGCTTCTTGGGGAGCATTGTGCCTCCACACCGCTCCAACGGAGAAGTACTTCCCCTCAAAGGGAAGGAACTTTGGTAACACATCCTCGTCTCCACCGGCTCCACTCTTGGTTATCTCGTGCCTTTACTTGTGGAAGCTTATTTGTGATATATCTCTTGCTTGCTTGTGTTCCTATCTTTGTTGCATCATATAGGTTGCTCACCTAGTTGCATATCTAGACAACCTACTTTGATGCAAAGTTTAAATTGTTAAAGAAAAGCTAAAAATTGTTAGTTGCCTATTCACCCCCCCCCTCTAGTCAACCATATCGATCCTTTCAGCGCCCCCCTACCTCGTGGGCCCCCTGGTGGCCCTCCGATGTCCATCTTCTGCTATATGAAGTCTTTCGATGAGAAAAAAATCATAAGCCATCTCCTCGGACGAAACTCCGCCGCCACGAGGCGGAACCTTGGCGAAACCAATCTAGGGCTCCGGCAGAGCTGTTCTGCTGGGGAAACTTCCCTCCGGGAGGGGGAAATCATGGCCATCGTCATCACCAACGCTCCTCTCAACGGGAGAGGGCAATCTCCATCAACATCTTCATCGGCACCATCGCCTCTCAAAACCGTAGTTCATCTCTTGTATCCAATTATTGTCTCCAAGTCCGGGATTGGTGCTAGTAGGTTGCTAGTAGTGTTGATTACTCCTTGTAGTTGATGCTAGTTGGTTTATTTGGTGGAAGATCATATGTTCAGATCCTATATGCATATTAATACCCCTCCGATTATGAACATGATTATGCTTTGTGAGTAGTTACGTTTGTTCCTGGAGACATGGGAGAAGTCTTGCTATTAGTAGTGATGTGAATTTGGTATTCCTTCGATATTTTGATGAGATGTATGTTGTCTCTCCTCTAGTGATATTATGTGAACGTCGACTACATAACACTTCACCATTATTTGGGCCTAGAGGAAGGCATTGGGAAGTAATAAGTAGATGATGGGTTGCTAGAGTGACAGAAGCTTAAACCCTAGTTTATGCGTTGCTTCGTAAGGGGCTGATTTGGATCCATATGTTTCATGCTATGGTTAGGTTTACCTTCATACCTTTGTTGTAGTTGCGGATGCTAGCAATAGAGGTTAATCATAAGTGGGATGCTTGTCCAAGTAAGGACAGTACCCAAGCACCGGTCCACCCACATACCAAATTATCAATATTTTTGTATCATAAGTGGGATGCTTGCAATATTCGGACTTCTCACACCATGTTGAGGGGTACTGAAGCCCCTGGCGTATTTTGGCCGTACCAAAGTGTACGGGTGCAACATGTCGTTAAGGAACACACACACACACACACACACACACACACACACACACACACACACACACACATATATATATATATAAGAGTAATGCAAAAATAGACAAAAGCTATGCATTGTTTATTAAAGAGGGCTGCGATCAAAGCAGAACGATACAAATAATGCGATAAGCAAATGGTTGGACTATGTAACATGTCTGTTCCAGGGGCAAGCTGCGGAATAGTATGCGAAACAGGTATACTGCTCGTGATAGAGACCACCTGGGAGTTCCGTAATGCGGCTACTAGGTCCTCCCAACAACTGATTGATCCTGTTGGCAAGCTGTTAAGCCAATGCCGAGCTGGTCCTTTAAGCTTGAGTGGGGGTATTTGATGGCGTGGAAATCATCGCCGCCGGCCATGTGGATATGAAGGAGATAATCCTCGATCCATACTGCAGGATCTGTTGTGCCATCATATGATTCGATGTTTACGGGTTTGAAACCCTCGGGGATTTGATGATCCATTACTTCGTCTGTGAAGCATAGTGGGTGTGCGGCGCCTCTGTACTGGGCTATATCACGACGTAGCTCCAATGAGCTTTGTCTACTGTGTTCGGCCCTGCCGAATTTGTGGCCGGCATGACGGTTACCGTCTCGAGCCGTGGGGCGCCCTCGCGATCCGTAGATCGATCTTGTTTGCCTTGCCTTGTTCTCCAACATATCTCGTAAGTCCGGCGCATATTCCCGTGCCTTGGTACGGGGTGCGGCTTGAGTGGAGGGCCGAGAGGCCTCTCTGTCGCAGCCACGAGGTGGCCGATCGGCCGCATCAAGTGCTTCCTCCTCTAATTGGGGTAGCAACCTGCGCTTTGGGTAGCTCTTGGAGGGGCGTTCGAGTTTATGCTCTTCGGCTGCAAGGACTTCAGTCCATCTGTCGACTAGCAAATCTTGATCAGCTTTAAGCTGTTGCTGTTTTTTCTTGAGGCTTCTTGCCGTGGCCATAAGCCTGCGTTGAAAACGCTCTTACTCGACGGGATCCTCTGGCACGACGAATTCATCGTCGTCGAGGCTTGCCTCGTCTTTGGAGGGAGGCATATAATTATCGTCCTCGACCTCTCTGTCTGCCGGTCTCTCATGAGGGCTGGTTTCTCCATCCTCCTGTGCTAAATCTTGCTGGAGGGGGTTTTCTTCGGCACTTTTCGGAGTATTATTATCTCCCGTGCTGGAATCACCGTATTTGTTTTGGCGGGATTTTGAGTGGTGCCGCTGACGGCGGGGCTTAGGCTGTTTCTTGGAGGGGTCATCCTCTGATGTTCCATCGCCATCTCCTTTGTGTGTGTGTGTGTGTGTGTGTGTGTGTGTGTGTGTGTGTGTGTGTGTGTGTGTGTGTGTGTGTGTGTTCCTTAACAACATGTTGCACCCGTACACTTTGGTACGGCCAAAATACGCCAGGGGCTTCAGTACCCCTCAAGATGAATTGATTCCTCAAAGAATTATTACAGGTTATAGGATGGTAATTGATTTCCGCAAATTAAATAAGGCCACTAAAAGGATCATTACCCCTTACCTTTTATCGATCAAATGCTAGAAAGATTATCCAAACATACACATTTTTGCTTTCTAGATGGTTATTCTAGTTTCTCTCAAATACCTGTGTCAGCCAAAGATTAATCAAAGACTACTTTTACTTGCCCTTTTGGTACTTTTGCTTATAGACGTATGCCTTTTGGTTTATGTAATGCACCTGCTACCTTTCAAAGATGCATGATGGCTATTGAGGGAGTCCTGGATTAGGGGGTGTTCGGATAGCCGGACTACACCTTCAGCCGGACTCCTGGACTATGAAGATACAAGATTGAAGACTTCGTCCCGTGTCCAGAAGGGACTTTCCTTGGCGTGGAAGGCAAGCTTGGCGATGGGGATATGTAGATCTCCTACCATTGTAACCGACTCTATGTAACCCTAACCCTATCCGGTGTCTATATAAACCGAAGGGTTTTAGTCCGTAGGACAACATACACAAGAACAATCATACCATAGGCTAGCTTCTAGGGTTTAGCCTCTCTGATCTCGTGGTAGATCTACTCTTGTACTACCCATATCATTAATATTAATCAAGCAGGACGTAGGGTTTTACCTCCATCGAGAGGGCCCGAACCTGGGTAAAACTTCGTGTCCCTTGCCTCCTGTTACCATCCGGCCTAGACACACAGTTTGGGACCCCCTACCCGAGATCCGCCGGTTTTGACACCGACATTGGTGCTTTCATTGAGAGTTCCTCTATGTCGTCGCTGTCAGGCTTGATGGCTCCTATGATCACCAATGGTGATGCAGTCCAGGGTGAGACCTTCCTCCCCGGACAGATCTTCGTCTTCGATGGCTTCGCACTGCGGGCCAATTCACTTGGCCATCTGGAGCAGATCGAAAGCTACGCCCCTGGCCGTCAGGTCAGATTTGGAAGTTTAAACTACATGGCTGACATCCGCGGGGACTTGATCTTCGACGGATACAAGCCACTGCCGAGCGCGCCGCGCTGTCCCGACGAGCATGATCTAGCTGTGCCGCCGAACAGTGCCCTGGAGGCCGCACCCGCATCGGCTTCGACCCTTAATTCGGAGCCAACTGCACCGATCGAGGATGGGTGGTTGGACACCGCCTCGGAGGCTGCGATCCCAACGGCGATCCAGCCGAACACCAGCCCCACACTCTGCGAGACCCGAGACTCCAAGGAGCCGGACTCCGAACCCTCCGCGCCCCTACCGATCGAATCCGATTGGGCACCGATCATGGAGTTTACTGCCGCAGACATCTTTCAGCACTCGCCTTTCGGCGATATTCTGAAGACACTGAAGTCTCTCTCTTTATCAGGAGAGCCCTGGCCAGACTACGGTCAGCAAGGTTGGGATTCGGAAGATGAAGAAATTCAAAACCCACCCACCACCCACTTTGTAGCCATTGTCGACGACTTAACCGACATGCTCGACTTCAACTCCGAAGACATCAACGGTATGGATGCTGATAAAGGAGACGATGAAGAACCAGCGCCTATCAGGCCCTGGAAAGCCACCTCGTCATACGACATATACATGGTGGACACCCCAAAAGAAGGAGATGGCGATGGAACAGCGGAGGATGACCCCTCCAAGAAACAGCCTAAGCCCCGCCGTCAGCGGCGCCACTCAAAATCCCGCCAAAACAAATACGATGTTTCCAGCACGGGAGATAATAATACTCCAAAAAGTGCCGAAGAAAACCCCCTCCAACAAGATTTAGCACAGGAGGATGGAGAAACGAGCCCTCATGAGAGAGCGGCAGACAAAGAGGTCGAGGACGATAATTATATGCCTCCCTCCGAAGACGAGGCAAGCCTCGACGACGACGAATTCGTCGTGCCAGAGGATCCCGTCGAGTAAGAGCGTTTTCAACGCAGGCTTATGGCCACGGCAAGAAGCCTCAAGAAAAAACAGCAACAGCTTAAAGCTGATCAAGATTTGCTAGTCGACAGATGGACTGAAGTCCTTGCAGCCGAAGAGCATAAACTTGAACGCCCCTCCAAGAGCTACCCAAAGCGCAGGTTGCTACCCCAATTAGAGGAGGAAGCACTTGATGCGGCCGATCGGCCACCTCGTGGCCGCGACAGAGAGGCCTCTCGGCCCTCCACTCAAGCCGCACCCTGTACCAAGGCACGGGAATATGCGCCAGACTTACGAGATATGTTGGAGAACAAGGCAAGGCAAACAAGATCGATCTACGGATCGCGTGGGCGCCCCACGGTTCGAGACGGTAACCGTCACGCCGGCCACAAATTTGGTAGGGCCGAACACAGTAGACAAAGCTCATTGGAGCTACGTCGTGATATAGCCCAGTACAGAGGCGCCGCACAC